>OU911088.1:6652500-12022500 GCA_918358865.1 Melinaea marsaeus rileyi | reverse complement strand
TGTTCTGTATGGAGGGCAGTCCGGTCTCATATTATATTATATCATTATATATAAATACCTGTAACATTGGGTTGCAGTAGGAGTTGGGGACGGTGCTCTGTATGGAGGGCGCTCCGGTCTCATTCACGATGTCTTGCTCTCCGTTCTGATCGAAGCGTATTTCATTCTGGAAACAAATTTGTTAAATATTAGTTAAATATAGTTGACTATTATATACTAAAAAAGTTAGGAGTCAGCCAGTTAAGAGTATGCTGAAGAGTATGCTGCTAAGAATCAACCAGAAACTCAAGTTGGTTTTCTGGTTGGTTGGTTAAGCGAAATTGCAAGTGGTTAAGCAAAGATATATAAATTATCAAGTTATTACCTTCAAATAGTATCTCGGTATCGGCTGCAGGACGTACCGCCGGTCCCGTCCGCCGAACTGCAGGTCGTGGAGGTCCTCTTCAATGTACGGCATCTGAAACATATTATAACTAATTAACAAACATCATCACCCTTCTCTTATCACAAGCCCCCGGCTTCGCTCGCGTGTAGTTCGACACTAGTTGGTAAATTACGATTAACTTAAAATTAATTATTTTTTTACTTTATCCTCAAAATGTTCGTTCTACGCACATTATGAAACTACAGAACAGGCGATTTTTAATTAATCAAAATTTACATATCTTCAGTGAAGACTTTCTACATATTTGTCTATTGTCCGTCTGTATTTCTATGTCGCGGGCAAAAGGTGGTTTAATTTATATATATTTAAATATATAGTCTCACTGTTACTAATTTACCAAAACAAAAATCCTTATCCAAAAGCTTTAAATTATTATATGTTGCCCTATGATTTGACCATGAAGCAATAATAGGAACGACATTTTGCTACATTCCATTCACTATGTAAGAGTTGAGAGTTTGTGTGGTGTATGGAAAGTTAAAAATATGAAGATTTTTTACATGAATGTACATAACTATTGTCTGACATAGATATACATATATATATATATATATATATTTTATTTGTCAGACAATAGTTATGTATAATATGTATAAACCCGTTAATTTTAGTATTAAAAAATGTTATATATATATATATATATATGTGAAATTATTGCATTTACCGTTTTCAATTCAATTTGTTACTTTATATGAAAATTATTAACATACATATATATGTATTACATTCACTTTCACTACCGTCTCCAACCTCAATAGCACACTAAATATTCCAACCTAGAGAAGTTATTAAAGACTGGCTGGTCGTTGTGCTGGGGCGAGAAGAGGTGCAGGTGTCCCCCCGGTCACCGAACACCATGGCCTGGCTGGTGGGGGTCACGTCCAACACGCACGGGGAGCTGCGGGTGGACACCTGGAGTTAAAGTTACATAATATTAAAGATCAATTCAATATATAAATACAATACATACAATTCTGAATTATTGTAACTAGGTTTTGATCGTGGCTTCGCTTGATAAAATCAAGATTGGTTTGTGATATTTATCTTTTTTATCCCTTCCCCCCTCCCCCCTCAAGATAGTACTGAGGGCAGGTTTACTACTACTTACTTGATGTTTATTATGTTAATATCAAATTACACAAAAATCTTTATGAATTGTATGTGGTATACTCTAATGTTTAAGCTATATTATTGGTAAATTTATCATAATCCATTCAGCATTTTCTGTAAAGGGTAACAACATACATACATCTGGACAAACTTTCACATACATAACAGCACACATACAATACAATTATAACCAAACCTGAAACACGCTCTGATACTCCGACTACTGAGTTTCATTGACATGTAACAACGTTACATTTCCATCACCAGGCAGTGGCACCGCTCTACTTCAGACGGACGGTACAAAGTGCAGTAACAACGGTGGTGAGACAGTTGGGATGGACCAGGCCGTGTGACCCTTCATGTGTCTCACATCCCATACCACCACGTACGGGTCCGGGACTGGTACTGCACCACTGGAAGCAGGGTTAAGTGGTGTTACTGATGATTAGAATCAGGATTATGTGGTGTTATATATAATGTGTTATTACTGATGATGAGCCACAGCGCGTCGCCGAGGGACACAGTGCCACTGGCGCTCCCGCACGCTATGAGGGACCCGCCCCCGCTGCGGATGATTGCGCAGCCCTCTTGTGGTACACTCTGGGAGGGTTAATATATGGTAAATTAATAAAATAAACACCAATATTTAACATTTAATATCTACTTCATATTTTGTGTTTTCATTATATATATGCATGTGACAGTCTGATTGAGGTGATTGAGATGAGAAATATGGGTGTTTTTTATTTTTAAATAAATTTAAAAATAGATGACTTTTTCTATGCAAAATGGTGTTAGTATTTTTTTTTAGATAACATATTATTTATTTATTTAAATTGGTAAAAGGTTTATCGAAGGTAATTAGGATGAGAAAGAGGGGAATATTTTATCTTATTAAACACATCTGAGTCATATTTTGTATTTTCCTGTTCTATATATGTAAAAGTTTTATCAGTGTTGTGTTTATGTGACAGCTTTTCACGTGTTATTTTATTAAGATTGATTAAGCAGAGGGTGTATTAACAATTCACATTCAGTATGTCTGTTACTTGCTACAAAGCTCAATATTTATGATGTTAATTCTGTCTTTTATTAACTATACACAAAGGTAAGTAGGATGAGATATTGGGAGTTTTTTTTTCTTTATATAGTATATATCATATTAAATTAAAATGATGAAAGTCAACTTACAATCACAGTTTCCGTCATCTTAATGAGATCAAAATCTAAAAGCTTATCTTGGTGTCCCCCCATCAGCACTTTACACTCACTGATGTGACATCACTCCCCAGAAAAGTGCTGAATTTCATCTGGATAAAGACTAAAAAATCCAAAATGGCGATACAGTTACCAACAAAATATTTAAATATTTTAAGTAAAGCTTCAATAACGCCGCCGAGTTCATTGGAGATTTGTAAAATAAAGTTATATGGTGCGATCACGCAGTCAGAAAACTAAATGAAAATCAGAATATATATTCTGAAACTAATTATAGTAATTTGGAACTTAATAATAATATAAAACAATTAAACGAGCACTTCAAAGATATCAACATGAACAATAACAAAGTTCATAAAAGAAATGATAATGAAATTAGTTCTTACATAAACTTACTTAAGGAAACAAAATACTTTCAAGATATTGCGTTCCTTCAAATATTGTGGTAGAATATAATTTCTTATTTACCGCGCTTTATTAAAGACGACTTGTCTAATGGACTTTTTTTTTTTTTTTGGTTATGGCTTCATTCACAAATATGCTTGGAATATTTAGCCAATTTCAAGTTTAAGTTTATGAGAGTGGTAGTTGTAGACTAATAAATATAAAGTGTAGAGAAAAAATGAAAAAGATAAGTAGATATATGTATTGTGGTGTACAATAAATAAATAAATATTTAAGACCTCAATTATATTGTTGATCAGAACTAAAACAACACAAATAAATAAAGTTAGTATTAAATATAAATATTGTGTACAAACACACCACACAAAAGGACTAAAAACAAGATTTACAAAACATTCTATATTTAAGGGACGAGGAATATTAGAAGGAAGGACATCATATAAATGATAACTATTTCTGGGACAAGAGAAAAGAATATGAGGAATAGTACCTTCATCTAAACCACATTCGCACAATGAATGATCTCTAACCCTTATTTTTGCTAAGTGCACTGGAGTGCAAGCATGACCTAGTCTTAATCTACAAATAGTTGACGTGATGTGACGATTGGCCTTTCTATATAGGAAATACCATGGTTTACTAGGGATATCTATTTGAATTGAAGCATAATGCTTGCCTTTTATTACTTTAGATGATAACCAAAATGAGTGAAAAGTTTGGTAAAGATGGATTTTAGCAAGGGCATTTAAATCTTGAGTGTAGTTTACAAGAAGAGAGATGGCACTTGTTTGAGCTGCTTGTTTTGCATATGTATTTACGGAATCCAGGCTAATACAATTTTAAGTTGTTTTAGTTGACAGGAAAATAATGCTTCTCGAATCTGAAAAATAACTGAAAATCTAATTTTACTTCTAAAAGGGTTTTGCTTAATTGCTTGAAGGCAACTCAAAGAATCTGAAAGTATTAAAGTTTGATGAATACTATGAGATTCAGCAAAACGTATGGCTTCTAAAATTGCTATCGACTCTCCTGTGAAAACTGATGACATAGGAGGACATTGAAATTGAAGGATAATTTTGTACTTAGGAATCCAGCAAGCTACACCAATATTACTATTGTTAGAAAGCTTGGAGGCGTCTATATAAATAGAAGTGAACTCAGACCAATTAGAGTTAATAATTTCATTCAGTGAAATATTCGCTTCCACTGTAGATTTTTTTAAATCTATATAAATAGAAGGGCTATAGGACAAAGCCCTAAAAGGGGTTGAAAAAATAGGAAGCTTTGTGGAACTATAAACAGGATGTGGAAGGCAAGTGAATATGCGGAAACTTTTAAGGTCAGGAATATCTTGGTTGGAGCGTATCATATCATTTAATTCTTGCAAGCGATTTATTAAAGGATGAGAGGATATTTCTAAAATTTTACACATAAAACGGTCGCATAAGTAACTACAACGTAATTGAATAGGGGGGTCGGCACATTCTAATTGTAAGGCATTAGTGGCGGAGGATTTCATAGCACCTATAATTATTCGTAAACATTTATACTGTATTTTGTTTAATTTATAACTTTCCAATTTATTGATAGAATTTAAAGTAATTAATCCGTAGTCCATATGACTACGAATGATTGCATTATACAAAAATTTTTGAGAATAAGGATGAGCACCCCACCATACACCTGATAAAGATCGGAGGATGTTGATACCTTTTTAAAAATTTTTAATAATGTAATCTGTATGAGCTGATCCATTCAATCTAGTATCCAAAAATATACCAAGAAAATTTACTTTATTGACTATAGAAAACTGGTGATCCGCAAAAGAAATATCAATAAAAGGAATTTGTCTTTTTCTAGTGAAAATTATGGCTTCACACTTGCTTAACGAAAGAGAAAGACCATGATTTAATAACCACTGAACCAAATAATAAATAGCATTATTTAAACGGAAACTAATGTCAGAAATGGAATAGGAGCTATAATACAAAGCTATATCATCAGCATATTGTAAAGAATTGCAGAAGCTTGAGACTGATAGTTCGAGGTCATACGTGTAAATATTATAGAGCAGTGGACTCATAACAGAACCTTGGGGAAGGCCTTTCCAGACCGTTCTTGGTTGGAGACAAAACGAGGAGGTTTGAATATGAATGGATCTAGGAGAAAGAAAGTTTAATATGATATGGGTTAACCTCTTCGGAATATTGAGCTGTTGCATTTTCTGCCTGAGTATCGGAAGTAAAACGTTATCATATGCCGCTTCTATATCAAGAAATGGACCTTTGTCAAGATGTGAAAATGTCACTTGTAAGACGCCATTATTCGATTATGTCTACTTGGAATTTTGTTTAGAGTATGTATATTTTATTTTATACTTTTTATTATTAACGTTAATAGAATATTAATAATTAAATATTACTTTTATTTCAGACGAATAACTCTTATTGAGAACACCGAAGTTGTTCTTTGTGCAGCGTTGTGTTCAAAAACCTGTGCTGAAACATGGAGGATAAGGAAATTTATAATGTATTGGACATAAACAAGCTTAGTTTTAAAGTTGATATTAATATTGTTTATTTATTGTTAAACTAATTTTATTTGATTAATATTTGAAGGAAGCGTAAGTTATTCTCTGCCAAGCGCTAGCAAATCTTGTAACGTCATTCTATCTGTCAAATAAAGATTTTATTTTACAAAAATATTGTATTAAACTTATAAAGTACATAAAAAATGTCACAAGAAAATAAAAACGATGTTGGAGTCTCTGATTCTGAAAAATCATATGAATATTTTGAAGGACACAATTGTGTTCTACCTAAGGATAAAATATAGGCCTACGAAATAAAATGTAGTTGGTTCAGGCACATCGTGTTGAGATTAATTGCAGTTCAAATGGGAGATACAAGAGCTCGTAAACTTTACAAGTATGACATACTTTAATAAATTACAAATGGGTATACAATAATATGTTAAAATTTGAAGGTCCTACGGAGCGCTGTGTGAAGAAAAGTATAGACTGTACGCGTATTCAATACATCCGTACAGCAAACTTCGACTATGGCTCGAGATTTTCTTCGTCATCATTCTATTTCTTACCACTTTTATGATGACTGTTCATTATAGCGCAACAAATCCTAAAGAAAACGTAGGTTTTGAAAGCATTTGTAATGTATTTTTCGTATTTGTTGTATCAGCCTTGAAAAAACCCTTGTCTGGGAAAAAAAGTATATTTCATTACAGACAGATCTCAAGTTTCTTCTCCTGTGCACAGATTTAATCTACTTATTGAATATTTTTAATAACTTTTTCACGGGATACGTGGAAGGATATAGTTGTAAAACTGTTGTATTAGAATTGAATAAAATCCTGGTGAAGTATTCTGGCTCCTGGTTGATTTTAGACCTTATGTCCATCGGTAGTATTATCCCGTATATTTTTCAAACTGAAGCCATGAATGACACTTAAACTACTTTTTGGAGCGATGAGAGTTTTACGTGTTCCTAAACACTACGTGTATATTGAGAACCTGTTGGAAGTCATTGAAGCTCAATAATACTACGGACTATCTTATTTCTTAACCAATTGTTTTTCTTTAATGACCTTATTATTATGATTAGGATTAAAATATTTAATACAGATGTAGAATTAACTGCCGAAGTCACCTTTTTATTAGTGCAATATTTATTTTGGAACATGTACTTTCAATTTGCATCGGAATATATTTTTGAAGAGACGTTTACTCCGACTACACCTCGTAATTGTTCCTGGATAACAATCGGCCAACTCTGGAATAAAACTTCGGAAGTCCGATTTCTGTATGCTTTAGATAGAGCGGGTAAGTGGCGATATAATTATTATTTATTCGATTTTCAAGAAGGAACACTATTTAGGTTATACAAAATCGATTGTCGATTTATATGTACTGGTAACTTAAGAAACGTACCGTATATATTTAATGGCAAAAAGACTATTATTTTGGCCGTAAATTTTAGAAAGTATTATTGTCTTTTTAAGTTGGTATGTTGCGAGGAAATGCAAATTTAAATTTGTTGGAGGAGGACGGTCGAGATCTATTTGATGGTCGCGTGGTTCATATCTAAGGTAACAATTAATAACATTCGTACCAACTGGAATTAAGACAGTATTCATTCATAGAAGATAAATAAAAGACAAATAGAAAAATAAAACAGCATATATAAATAATGATAATAACACAACAATTACAATACAACATACTGTATTTGGTTATAATAGTAGAATTTAGTATTAAGAAATAATTTATATCAAAATTAAACATAAGGTCTTCTACTTAAAAGTAATATTACTGTTAATATGTTATTGTATCACTTTTAGATGTTGGTTTTGCATTGTACATTTAAATATACAGGGTGGGCCAAAAATTTTTGCAAATAGCAACACTTGATTTCTCAAAAACCGTGAGAGCAAGGGGCGCGCCGGTGGCGGGGAATTGTGCGTCGTTCAATGTAATTTTAGTCACGATGGAGCGCTTCACAGGACAACAGCGTGCTTTTTGCGTAAAACAATTTTACAAAAACAACGATTCCTACGTTACTGTACGACGCCTCTTTAGAGTTGAATACGGATTACAACGTGTAAGCGAGTGTCCAAGTGTTAATTGAATTAAAGCTTGGGTTAAAAAGTTTGAGCAAACGGGATCGACAACAAATATTAAACAAACTGGGCGACCACGTTCAAGAAGAAGCGAAGAGAACATTCGGGAGGTTGAAATTTCTGTAAGGGACGATCCAGAATCATCTACGCGTAAGCGGTCGGCGGCTCTTGCTATACCAAGAACTAGTCTGCGGCGAATCTTGCATTTGGACCTTAAACTGCACCCATATAAGATGAAACCAAACGATTACATTCAACGCAAGTTATTTGCTCACACTATACTGGAGCGATTCTCTAGCCTTGAGAATGTATTGTTTACGGACGAGGCCCATTTTCACATTAATGGTCACGTAAATAAACATAATTGTCGATATTGGAGCACGGAAAACCCTCACTATAAACACCAAAAGCCTCTTCATTCACCAAAAACGACAGTGTGGGCTGACATATCCGCAAAGGGCATAATCGGTCCATACTTCTTTGAAAATAATCAAGGAAATAACGTAACTGTGAACTCAGTGGAATACGTGAAAATGTTGCGAGAATTTTTGACACCACAGTTGCATGAATTTGAAGGATACAATAGCCGGACTTGGATGCAACAAGATGGAGCAACATGCCATACATCAAACGTGACTTTACCGGAGGTCAAAGAAATATTTCCTAACAAATTGATTTCTCGCAGAGGTGATATCCCATGGCCTCCCAGAAGCCCGGACCTTACACCTTGCGATTTTTTCTTGTGGGGATATCTGAAGAGTCGAGTATACCTTAATAAACCGACGACCATATCCCAATTAAAAGAAAACATAAACGAGGAGATAGCCGCGATTTACAAAATAAATTTTAATAAATGATAATTACGTTAAATAAATCATAAACAAAATAACATTTGTACTTTTATTACTAGACATGTTTCAAAAGTGCAAAAATTTTTGGCCCACCCTGTATAATAGCAATATTAGGATCGGAGTCTGCACGTTCAAATTACTTCATCATGACTCAACAAGTTCAGATGTATCTGAATCAAAGAAAGTTTCCTCATAGGATAAAGAAAAAGATTCTTAATTTCTACTCTATAAGATTTCATTCCCATTTTTTCGTGGTAAGTAATTTTTATACGGTAAAATAATATTTATTAGAAATTAAAAAAAATATTTATTATCCATTAATTTGTTGTGTATTTTTTATATAGATATTATAAGGAAAACCGCATGTTGTCCTGCGTCTCTGGTCAGCTTAAGGAAGACATTATTATGTATACCGGAAGGCAACTAGTACGAGATGTGGCATTCTTAAAACAGCTGCCGCGATCGCTGCTTCTACAGATCAGTATTAAACCACGTACTGTTATATTTATTGCTGGTGATATTATTATGAAGATAAATACAATTGGTACGTATTTTAGTTTTTTTTTTCATTATATCTAATATAAGTGTATAACTTTTCTTGTTTTTCTCCGAATCGAATATTGTTAAATCTCATGTAAATTTTTAATTTTTGTTAAAAAATGATCACAATAAAAAATACCCGGCGGAGTTTATTATGTGGTTCTTATACCAGGTCGCGTTTAGAACGCTCGTTATATTAAGTTGGAGTGTTTTTACAGAAGGGCTTACTTCGATAAGTATGGTATCAATAGTCCTGACTCCCATTTGATACACAAGTGATCACTGGTATTGATTGAAAGTGGAAATAATATATATAAATAATTCCCTTTGAACTATCTGCAGCCACAGATTTGCTCCTCTCCTCGCACAATTAAATAAGATGGCTGTTATTTTTCTTATATAATTCGTTTACATTTCAACACGATTTCATTTAGCCTCAAAATCTTTTTCTGTTTTGTATAATTTTTCGGAAACGAATTATATTGGAACCAAAAAATATATAGAAATTTCCCTTTTACAACTAGGGTCAACATATGCTAATTAGAGCTCAACGTATACAGAGTAAGTACTAATTCGAAGTACACATATTGATATACGTTCTGGAGATTTGTTAAAAATAATTCCGTAAAATTACCCATAAAAATGGAGAATCTTCTGATATAAAATCTTATATTTTATTTAGATAACACTTCACAAAATCTCATAAAACATCGTTTAGTATAATAATAAGAGCCCAAACCCAGTTTTATGTTTAATCCTGATTTGAGTAAGTCTATATGTTGGATGTTTGCTTAGATAAAAAATCAACACCAATTCAAATTTTATTATAATCCTTCCTTCCAAGTGGAAGTGAAGTGTTGCTGTTATCAAAAGCTTTTCTATAGATTTTTCATGATGCATGAACAAAGAAAAAAATAAAATATATATTTCTTTCTATGTTATTTACGTAGCAATTACAAAATGAACAGACTTTGCTTTGTTACTATTTTGTTATATTGCATCATTACGGTATTGACACCGGCGTCTTATTCTGACAATGACAATTGACAATTTATTATCGGCATTCATCAGTCAATTGAATGACGTTTAGATAAAACGAATAAACAATACATAATATAACCAAAAAAATTGATAATAATTTGTACTCCATTTTGGATAAGCGTTTAAGATTTATTACTATATGCGGTGTGTAGGTAATACCAAAAATGTCTCTTCATGGCTTATATAATTGTTTCATATAGTTTAGATTTTTATTATTGTACAGATTAATACTCTCCTGTAACTTATCAAATAACCTTTGGACTTGTGTTAGTCATGACGATTGCTGTATTTAGTGTTCCCATTGCCGTGTTGTTGTTATCTGTTTTTGTTTCATATTATTGTATCACTTATTACAATAAAGCAGGTAGGTCCCATTTTCATTTCACACTTTTAAGTTATTATTTAAATAATTGCTAATTACATAATTCTTACAGTACCAATGGCCAATAACGGAATTCTTTTTATATCAAATGCCGCTAAAGCACACAAGTTTTGTTCGAAAGTGTCAAAGTTTGTGAAGAATGTTTTGTACATACAATTTAATAGCGAACCAGAAAGCGCATTGTTAATTGTTAACAAACAAATTATTGATATTTATATATATTGAATTTCAGCAACAGGCTCCTGAAAAAAAAGAGTATAATTGTAAAAAAATACGTTCACAAGAAATACTATGCACCTACAACATTTCAAGGGTCGTTCATAAACTCAAAGTTTTTCCGAAGTAAAAATCATTATATAGGTATGTTGACAACCTATATTAATAATGCAACCGAACCATTTTATTGAAATCCGTGCAATAGTTTTAGTTATATCTATCGTAACTATTGCCTTAAACCAATTACGTTATTTATGAAGTAAAAGTAAGTCTGAGAAGTACCTACATAACGTGTCAATTAATGGATACCTATATATACTAGCAGATGAACTCTCATCAAAATTCTGTTCAATAGTATATTGCGTGATGCGCGAATGCACAAACGATAACAGGCACAATAAAAAATGTTTTGAAGCTGGTATTATACAGTCAACACTCACCTAAGGAGTCGGAGCTGCCATAGCTGCAGCAGTCATTTTGGAAATGACACTGCCCGCAACGAGGTTTCCTGAGTACGACTGAGCAGCTGCAGCCAGGCTGCTTCCTGCGATGCCAGCTGAACCGAAACCCAGCATAGGCGCCACCAGACCTGCACCTAGGCCACCTGTGCCGTATATGACGGCACCGCCGATAACATTCACTACTAATGCTGCGAAAAGCCCCATTTTATACCTGAAATAAAATTAAACATTTTTAACCCTTTGCGGGACGCACAGCATATGCCGTAAAGTTTGTGGATTTCAAGAATGGCAGTACGGTAAATGCCGTAATTGTTTAAAACGTTTTAAGATGTTGATACGGCCCATGCATTTAATTTTTCTACCTTAATACTAACAGAGCGATTCATACTGTCGTATAATATTAGTCTTCATCTGCCTTAGATGCATTTTAACACTTGAACAAACACATTGAAAGTATACGTGTGGGTCTATTTTATAGAGAGTCCTAGCACGCACACTACGGCAATGCCCGTGACGTTAACGTGGAACGAGTCGAGTAGTGTCACGCCACCTGCGATCGTGAAATTTCGTATACGCTATTTTTCGTCGTCGTATTCCGAAACCAGTGAAAATGATGACCCCTATGATGATGACGGAGAAGAATTTGATTCAGACGTAGACTATTGTCCCTCAATTGCTTCAGAATCTTACGCCGGTTTACGGTAATGGGAGTACTGTCTACAAATATCATACTTTGGTATTTGTATATGACGCTACTAGTATTGCCGTAATAAAAAAATGTATGCATTATTTTACTGTCATACCATAACAATCGAAATTGTCAGTACCGTCCCGCAAAGGGTTAATAGAGTAAATAACAGAAAACAATTCAGATTTAAAACTGCAAACTGGCAGCGGAACAAAACTGTTGTAAATTTCTTGAGGTATAAGAGGAATTAACTTTTTTCAGAAACAATCCACAACCCTTGTATCTCAAGTCAGTTTTATTTCATTATGTTATAGCAGAGAATAAAAACAGTAAAACCAAGCTAATTTGTCTAAATTATTAAAACACTTAATACGAATTATATTACTTATAATTCACAAGATCTAAATGTATTACTTAATAAGTATAAAAAATATATATTTTTAGATGTATGAAGTTTTTTCTCAGATTTAAATGAGAGTAGATTGTTATTATCTAAGTATATTTTAAGAATGGGCTTACAATATATATTAAAACTACAACAGGTTTATAAATCAGCAGTAGTTGTGAATGATGCGCGTATCATATATAATGTAATAAATATTCATGAAACTCCGATGAGGGTTTATACTTTATAAAGAAAATGATTTCAAATAAATCTCTATTAAACAGTTAACGAGTATTAGACTACTGTGACTTCACAACGCAAAAGCACACAATAGAACTTTATACATTTATATCAAATTAAATGATATTTCATACAAATTGATCGAATACAAATGTATCAATATATTGTAATATATATATTTCAGTACCTACGTCTGTATAATTCGTTTCGCCCACCCCCAGTATTCAAAATGTCACTTTTTTACGTGCCGGTGCCTCATACAGGAATCACTTCCTAAGCTTGTAAGGTTCAACTATCAGAGGGATTTTGTTTTAACCTTAATAACGTTTAACACTTTACTTCAATTAATTAATTTTCTTCATAGTAAAACGATAATAAAAAATTAATATTACTGAAAATTACAAATAATTCAAAAAGCTTACACGAATACTGTACAGAAATCATAAAATCTAAATTGAGTTAATTTTATTTTGTTAAGTGAATAATTTAATCACGATATGCAATTATTGTTAATACAATGTAATGGCGGTATTGCTATTACTGAGATGGAGACGGAGACATCATTCTCACAAATACATTTCTACATTAAATATAAACCTTATTTAATTATTAAAGGGGTTATCCCTTACTTAGTGTTCATTGCAGCGGCGGGTGTAAATTATTAGTAATATATATAAAGAATATGAATATGTTACATATGTATGTATATGATTATGTTATATATATATAAAATTGAAACAGCACAAATTTTTTATAAGCAAAATGAATAAGTATATTACCACAATTAACTTCACAAAACTTGGTCACGATCAGACGTACGCTTGACGCAAGGCAAAAATCTAGACTGAACGCTGCAAACTGCAAGTAATCGATTGTTCCGGGGCGACTCCACTCTATTTATGGATGTATAGATACATATATATAGTAAAATTGTAGTGCGGTATACACAAGCCATACCTATTGGCAATATTCATTGATACGAGATTGATATACAATTTTTTAGCTTTATAAAGTTAAGACCTCCCGGCTAACTGGTTATGATTTATGAGGGAGTTTTGGGACTCGCTGACGGTGAAAGTTTACCCTAATGTCCTTAGTAAGTCCTATAGGATGCCTTCCACATTCGACTGAGACGTCCCTGTCTGTCTTTAAACTTTAAAACATATTAAATTACCTCACATTTGACATTAAGAAACTTATATTTCAAGTAACTTTTTTGGAAATATTTGATGTATATATTAAGCTTCATTACATTATTATATTAACTAGGGGCACCAATAGACCCTCAATTTCGCCTCGCTGCGCTCGCGAAATCTCGGGTGCCATTTGTATATTGAGCGAACCGCTCTTTCCTATAATAGTATGATTATTATTTTATCAAGTACAATTTAAAAAACCCTGTTAATTGAACACAAGGAAGAAGAAATAAAAATCATAATATAATTTTATTATTTCACAAGATGTCTTTAACGTTTATTTATATGAAAGTACGGGATTGTGAAGATAACTAAAATATTGTTTATGAAACATATATTGATGATTGACAGTGTATTCCTCCCTTTTGTAAAAATGTACGTCATAGCTTGGCTGAGTTCAATAATAAAACAAACAGGATTTCAGGGAATCACCAAAAATTATTTAAAATGTTGCCTAAAATTATGAAAATATTTTTATTTTTACGTTGGTGACATTATAAATATCTTATAATTTTAATAATCCCTTTGGTTTAATTGTCAGAAAGGGGATTTTTGTTTAAAAATTATAAATATATCACAGTTCCCAAAGTTTTTATTAACATATAAAATGATTGACAATAGGGAATACAAAATTTTTACTTATCGTATTAATATAGTGACATGCCAAAAAGTAAACCTTTATAATCATTGCATATATCTTTTTGATTTTTTTAGTACTCCACCGTTGACGCTATCATGGCCAGTAGCGGTAACAGCAGACACACAAAAGAACAATGGCAATTTTTTACCTGAACGATTTACGAAGCGTCTAAAAATTTAATTGTATTATTTAGTCGTTTTTTACACGGTGTTAGATTTACGTGGGAAAGCCACGAAAAAAACTTTTATTTAATAAGCTTTTAATTTCGGTTTAAAACAATTAAAAAATAAAATACTATTTAAAAAGATAAATAGCAATATTAATTTTTCTTTGTTGTAATTGCTAATAATAAGGATACTAAATAATTGCGTTTGTTGTATGTATTTAACTATAAGATTAATCAAATATATTATTACAGGGCAATTTAAATGACTGACAACTGACTAATAGTTTGACTGACTTTGACACTTCTAGAAGCCATTTTAGCTAGCTTTGCGTGGTCTATTTACTTTTACGCTGTCATCGCGACTTGTGTGCAACTATTCATTCTCGGACGCCTTAACGGATTTCGATTGTGTCTTTCTGTTCTGAGTGTTCTTTTGACATGGATAGCAAGCGCAAGTACATATTGTGCGTGAATTGTAATATTTGCGTGAATACTCTTCGCCGATATCGGATTTTAGAACAAAACACAAGTGTGTACGATGCTCTGCAACTGGATTTATCCACAAATCGTAAGTTCTTAAAAATGCTATTGCCCGTGTTTATCTCAAAATTATATTAAATTAACTCGTTATTTATACTTTCAACATAGTTTGTTATAATGCGTTAACACTTATTACAAATTACTTTCAGATAACTGATGAGGATTATGTTTGTGAAGCATGTGGGAAACTTTTAATAAATGCAGTAAATCAGAATCTTCAACAAAATACTGGTAATGAACCACAAGCTGGACCGACACCAAGGCAGCGTGGTCATACTAATGTTTGTATTTTATGCGGATGTTCCCTCATACAAAGGCAAATTGAGAAAATATTAAAAGATAATCCCTCTGAACTACAACGGCAGATGATAGAAATAATTAAATGCTGTAAGGAACCACAACAGGTGTGTACATCTTAGTTTAAGTTCTGTTTTATGCTATTATTTACTTATAGGTTTTATTCTTTTAAAATGTTTGCTTGATTTTATTTATTTTAATATCTAATCTTTTTACAATTATTTAGATTGTGAAACTTACATAAATACATTTATATTATAAGTTTAATTTAACCTGAATAACATTAATCCTAAATATATGTGTTTTATATGCTAAAATCAGAAAGATTTCTTATATTTCTGCCAGGTAACAACTTCAGACAATGTATGCTATGCCTGTTGGTTGCGAACCAAAATAGAGGTCCTATGTATGAATCGCCTCAATGAATTAAGAGTTAAAGAAGCCATTCAACATGGGGATGATGATGCCTCACATATTGAGCCACCTAACAAGCCTACTGTTGTGGAGTATGACTCAATGCCAAAGTTGGCATATCTTTGGAGGACCACCAATCTCATGAAGATCCACATGAGTAAGATATTGTCAGGCTATCCAGAATACAGAGAATGGAACTATAGCATTACCAGATTACAGGAGAGTCGCCAATACTTGTAACCATTGCCTCTTTCCTGGGTGCAATAATATTGATATGCAGTGTTTAAAATATGTAATTAAAATACCATCTTGTTTTATTTTTACTATAAATATCTATATTCATTTTTTATTTTTCTTTATTTATAGACTTTTATACATATGTCTGTCTTATATAATCCTTATCTAAATAAATGTACAGCTACATTTTTCTAAACAAAATATTTTTTTTTCACCTGTATACTATACCAGGGCTTCTTAAACTGTTGGTCGCGATCCCCAGGGGGGTCGCGAGACTACTGAAAGGGGCGTCGCAAAGATCTGATACTATGATCATTATATGGAGGAGGGGGTCGTTCAAAATTTCCTAAGCTTGAAGGGGGTCGCTATATAAAAAAGTTTAAGAAGCCCTATACTATACTATATGATCGCTATAGAATAGCGGTGCGCTTGTCGATTGGCGCTGCTTACACGATGGTGTTCGCGGGTTCGATAGTAGGTAATTTGCTAGCACGCATTGGACCATCGGCTGATTAAGCAGCGATTCTTTTCCTATCTGGTGAAAGAGGCCTATGCCCAGTATTGAAATGTTAGAGGTTGAAGCTTAGTTAATAGAGATAGCTATCAGACACATTTGCAAAGAAGAAATATCGGTTTTCCTATATTTAGACAAATATTATTCATTGCAAATATATATTCAAGTTAATAAACGCGATAAAATCCGTTCAAGACTTATTCTAACCCTTTACTAAACTAATAACTAATATTAAAAACATCATTTAAGAAATCTCTGACGTATTTTTTTATGTTTGTATAGACTGTACCTACAATCAGTGACAACTAGTATTGACAGGTAACCTCAAATTAATATTAAACAAAAACTTAAATATCTTTTTTTGTGGCTTTCTAAAAAAATATTTTTTTCTGATTAAGCTTATGCAATGTTACCCTCTATCGTTTAAACATTCTTTTATATTTAGGCTTATATTTAGGCTTCAAATAGATGTCAGGTAAAATGATGTATGGAAAGCTGCCATTGTTCTTTGGAACCGAAAACAATAACCAAGAAATGATATACTTTCAATTCTAACTTATGAAATCATTAATAAGTGATCAGCTGCCCATTGGTTTCAATAGTCCAAGTTTATTTATTATAATAATAAAATATATTAATGACATACAATTATTGCTTCTAATGGATTCATTATTTGATTAAATATTATTTTCTACCATATTCTAATATAAAAATAAACAAGTATTATATATATATAAAGTATTATATATATATATATATATATATATATATATATATATATATATATATATATATATATATATATATATATATATATATAAACACTATAATTAAAAATATTAACATTAAGTATATTTTATGTATTATTATTATATTTTCAGTATTTTATTGAAAATTGTTCTTAATATTGTTTAAATTTCTTATTTTACTGATTAAACACTATTGGTATTTAGTATTATTATGGCAATATTAACATACAAATGTCAAACATTGTCTCTTTGTCCTCAGTTATTTACGAATAACGTGAAGTTAGCAATAGTATTGATTTTCAGTAATATTTTAATTTTATCCTCATTCCACCTTAATATTGTTGATACTACAACGGTGTAAAGATTGGTCAAATATTGTGAATTGAATTGACTCGTTGACCAACGTAAGGTATGTAAATTTTATTTCAAGAATTATTTCAATGGTTTATAATATTTAACAATAGTGTGAAGTTTGTGCGTCTATATTCTGTCTTCTATCTTGTGTCAAAGTGGTTCGTCTAAAGACAAATTGTACCCATGTTTTTGTAACTCATAACCTATAAAATATTTTTAAAAGTGTGGGATTAAAAAGTTAATTTTATAGATACATCGTCATTCAAATAAACTAAAGATGGGGAAAGTGAGATCAGCGCCGGGTGCGCCCCGGAAGCAGGGATTCAATAAATCTGGTCACTCAATGAACCCCGAGCGACCTACGGAAGGACTTAAAGGAGTTGGAAAACCCCGAACAAAGGGCACAATCAAGAGGCTGCAAATGTACCGTAATTTTAAGGCAAAGAGAGATAAAACTGGTAAAATTTTAACCCCTGCACCATTTCAAGGATGGTTACCTTCGGGTAGTCAAGCTCGTGTCGAACCAAATCAAAAATGGTTCGGTAATTCACGTGTAATATCACAAAACGCCTTACAAAAATTCCAAGACGAGTTTGGAGCTGCTGTTAAGAATCCTTATCAAGTTGTTATGAAACCCACCAACCTACCAATCACACTACTTAATGAAAAGGCCAAACATGCCAGAGTCCATTTGCTGGATACTGAGGGCTTTGATAAAACTTTTGGTCCTAAAAAACAAAGAAAAAGGGTTAATTTAAAATTCAATGATTTGCAAAGTTTATCTCAGGCTGTGGAAGAAAATGCAGAAAAATATGATGAAACTAAGGATATAGATAGAGTTCGTGAGGATGATGGAATGAGAGACGGACAAAGAGAGTGGATATTCGGAGCTGGTATGAGTAGACGAATTTGGAATGAACTGTACAAAGTAATTGACTCTTCAGATGTTTTGTTACAAATTCTTGATGCCAGAGATCCTATGGGAACTAGATGCCCTTATGTTGAAAAATTCCTTCGAGAAGAGAAACCACATAAACACTTAATATTTATATTGAATAAAGTTGATTTAGTACCAAATTGGGTTACGCAGAGATGGGTGGCTATACTTAGTGCAGAATATCCTACTGTAGCATTTCATGCGTCTATGACACATCCATTTGGTAAAGGTTCACTCATTAACTTATTGCGACAGTTTGCTAAGTTGCACATAGATAAAAAACAAATCAGTGTAGGTCTCATCGGTTATCCAAATGTTGGAAAGTCATCTGTTATAAATACATTACGAGCTAAAAAAGTATGTAAGGTTGCTCCTATTGCAGGGGAAACTAAAGTATGGCAATACATAACTTTAATGAGAAGAATATTTTTAATAGATTGTCCTGGAATTGTATATCCATCAGCAGAAACAGATACAGAGAAGGTTCTGAAAGGTGTTGTAAGAGTTGAGCTCGTCCAGAATCCTGAAGATTATATAGAAGAAGTTCTGAAGAGAGTTCGGAAAGAATATTTAGTTAAAACATATAAGGTGGAGGAGTTTGAGACAGCTACAGAATTTTTAGAAAAATTAGCAGCTCGTACAGGAAAGTTGTTAAAGAAAGGAGAACCTGATATTGCTCAGGTTGCTAAAATGGTTCTTAATGACTGGCAAAGAGGTAAACTTCCATTTTACGTGGCTCCTGAAGGTTTTGAAGTTCCATTGTCTAAAAAGCAAGAGGTTGAGCCAAAAGAAACATCAGAAAAACCAGTTGAAAACAAACCGGAAGTAACTTCAGAGGAACCTACAGAAACCCATGATGAAACATCAGAAAAAGAGACTTTAATTGTCAATAAATTAGTAATAGCTCAAGACTTTGCTAAGATTAGAGTGGGTTTGCAATTTGACAACGAAGATGATGTGAAACCTCTAGAAGATATTTCCATTCCCGAGGAATTGAAAGGTATAGATGAACAAAATGATGACAGCGAAGTTCAAGAGAAACAAGAAGAAAATACCGAAGTTCATGAAGACAGTGACTCGGATATAAGTAGCTTTTATAGCAACGATGAAGATGTATGTAGTGATGTTGAGGACCACTTAACCAATGACGCAGAAACGATTAAAGAAATTAAAAGAAAGAGGTTAGAAGTGGCTAGCGGTACATTCATAGTTGAAGAAGTATCTAAAAAGAAGATGAAAGAAAGTGCAAATACTAATGCATCAGTGAAAAATAAACTGACGGCCAAACAGAGAAGAGCTATCGACAGAGCACAGAAACGAACCAAAACTGGGAGCAACTTCTACGAAGTGTCAAATGTTAAGAACAAAAATAGAAATAGGAAAAGACCTGTTTAATGTTTACTTTTTTCATGTAACTGATGATAAATAAAATTATTAAAAACCATGCTCCCGAATTTTTCCTTTCTTTATCGCCATCAATACATATTTTTTACTATCATATCAATTTTGGTTCAACCATCTAATATGTTATGCATATATATGCAATATAAATGCTAACTTACAAATATGTTACTGTAAAGCTGAATAAACCAGTCTTCTCCAACAACATTTCTTCTAGTTTGCCTTGTTTTTAAACACTCCTATTAATTTAATAGTCATCTCTTACACTAGCGTCACCGTGCGCTGCGAGAGTTGAGTTGAAACCCCTCCCCTTTTAAATAGAATATAATATTATATATTTTTTTTATTTAGTAGTGTTTATGTGATGTTGTTTATAAGCTAGGTTGATGATCAGCAAGCACGCGAAGGTTTTGATAACGTTGTCTATGGGAGAAACAGTTTTTTGACCATCATTTCTGAACGGAATGATATATTTCCCATTTGCAAGCTCTACAACTCTGCCAATTTTCATTTAAATCAGTTCAGAAGTTTTTATGTGATGTTGCATTAAAAAGAAGTTTCCCAAACGGTTAAGAGCTTCGCTTATGCTCAGCTCAATAAAGTTTACAAATCGAATTATTAAAAATATTTGCAAGTTAAACTCGTAAATAACAGCAATTTTTATTTTTTAATCTATAATATATAATCGTGTTTTACTGTTATTTATTGTTTGTATTCCAGATGTCGTCTGGGAGTGAAAGTGACGATGATTACGTACCAGGAGAACCTGAGAAAGTTTCTGAAGAAGAGTCTGGCAACGAGGACACTGAAGAACAGTTTGAGGAAGAACAAAACAATAAAACAAAGAAACGAAAATCAAAAATGCCAACAAGAGGAAAAAAGATATTAAAGACAAAAAATTGCAAAGATATTTCAGATGATGACCATAATGACAAATTAGATGCACCACTTAATATAAGTCCTGAAGAGCAAAAGAAAATAGATGATGATCTATGGGCAAAATTTTTAGGCGGTACAGATACGAAACCTAAACCTCCTGTTAAGGAAGTAAACAAAATAAATAACTCAAAATCTGAAACAATAAATCAGCCAAATAAACCAGCAGTGAACAAAAATGAAACAAAACAAGACGATATAGATCGAGAGAAGAGAATTTTCGAATTTGCGGGCGAAACTATTGTGGTCGAAAACAATGTGATAAAGGAGAAAGTTAAAACTACTGACAGCGCTTCGACAGGTTAAAGAAATTTTCATAGTTTTTTTTTTTTTAGAATCGCTTTTATGTCTAGCAGATAAACTTGCAATGGAGCTATCCACTATCCATACAGGGGCGGCTCTAGCTCGTCTAAAGCCCGTGTGCAATGAAACTCTGGCGCCCCCTAGGCCTGCCATGATGGTCCAAGACGATGCTCTTAGCCGTCTCGGCGTCACCCGTGTGCCTCGCACACCCTGCACTATAGGTTAAGCCGCCCCTGTATCCATAAATAAAATAGTAATGAGCCAAAATTTGTACATTAAATATATTAAAATAAACTATCCTTACAATTAGTGCTCGATACTGACACGAAACTCAAAACAATTTTTATATAATGATTAAATGTTAAGCACATTCGGATTTTGTATAAAATTTTATTTGGTTTCGAGCTATTATTTAAGTAAAGTTTTTTTTGCGCTCCGTCAATGTCTAAGATTTTCAAAAATATAAACAAATATTTATTGTCGCTATAAATAAAATTACACTGAAAAAATCTGGATTAGTAGAAATTTTGAGTAATAATGAAGAACTTTAGAGGTAGCGAGCGGACAATGCTGCTGGCAACATTTAGTGCAATACATAAAATTAAAAAAAAACTATTTACTGAACTTGCGAAGCAATATTTGAGAAAATAATTATAATATATTTACATATACATAATTTTGGTATGGATTTTAATGAATATATTTTTTTGGTATAGTGAAAAAGTTTCAAGCGCCAACTCGAAGTGGCGGCGGGCTCTCCAACGTGCTCGGTCAGCTAAATAAGAAGAATAATCTCTCAACGTTAGAGAAATCCAAACTTGATTGGAACACGTATAAGAGAGAGGAGGGCATCGAAGATGAAATCGTCAGTCATAATAAAGGGAAGGCTGGGTAATTATTATTTATTTTTAATTAATACTAGGGTCGCGGAAGCGGGTGTGAGCTGAGCTCTCTTCTTTATGTTTAGTTATAGCTGCAGAATAGATAATGTTTGAAAATGTGTGGCGTGCGCTTGTAAAGTGTTAAATATTTCAAAGTATAGGACGTTTCTCGGTTCAATTAAATTATAAAGGTAGAATGGCAATTTCTCTTGTTTTTTGTCACAGCGAGTATTCATCGTATTTCATGTTGTGACCAATTTTTATTAAAGTTAAATCATATTTAATAATATTAAATGTATCGCAAAGTATGTAAGTAATTTATTCCTTGGTACTCTTAG
Source organism: Melinaea marsaeus rileyi (assembly GCA_918358865.1). Classification (NCBI taxonomy): domain Eukaryota; kingdom Metazoa; phylum Arthropoda; class Insecta; order Lepidoptera; family Nymphalidae; genus Melinaea; species Melinaea marsaeus. Next base: position 11,999,980 of record OU911088.1, on the reverse strand, counting down.
TCAAATAACACGCGAAAAGAGAAACGTTCCTATATTATCCCTGTGGGACACATTCTGGATGTTTTCTAAAAAACTACAATTACTATTTTTTTTTATCACGATCACACTCTTCAGGCCACTACTAACATAATATGTTCAAATTTCGTGCGTCTAACTCAAATAGTGCAGAAGTAGTTTGCCGTCCAATTATGACGAGTTGAGTTTACCGGTATAATAGCTTAATTATTGGAGTGACGGGACGTTTTCCCAGAGATCGTAAGTTCCTATCCGTGTTAATGAATATTTATTTTAAATAATTAAATAAGCTTAACTAAACACGTTTATAGACAATTATAAATTATTATTATATTTAACTAAAATTAATAATATTGGTTAGGATTTTTGAACTAAGCCCAGTAGATGTCGCTGATAAAAAAAATGACACAAAGTTTAATTGTCATATGATTATAATTAAATGATATTTCAGATTTTTGGATCGACGCGACTTCTTGGAGAGGACGGATGTGAGACAATACGAGATTGAAAGAGATCTGAGATTAAACAGACGTAGTAAATAAACTAAAAACTGAAAATACCTCGAGCCATATTGCTTTTAATATACGACAATTAAAAATAATTTGTATTTCAGGACAAGTGTATGTTATATTATTGTGTAATGTTTTTTTGAAGTATTAACATAATAAATAATACATATACACCGCCTTTTTAATTTTGTATCATAGTATTATGAAATAGCTGTTAGCCAGTGACTTAATCTGCTGCATAAACAATTTTATATCAATTATTTTTTTCTTAACAACGCCATCTATTGGAAACCTATAGAACTTAGAAGAATTAAATTAAAAAAAAAAAAGGATAATTGAGACAAAAACTATATTATTTTGTGAGTAGAACCAAAAAATAGATGTTTTCAAAACATCATTAAAATCAGTGCAGTGGTTTCGGAGATACGCGCAAACGAACATCGTGACACGGGATTTATATATATATGTATATATATATATATATATATATATATATATATATATAAAGATTAAGATTATATTAATTTTATGATAATGCTATGAAATATTGGTAAATTGTATTTATTTTTAAATCGTATCATAAATCAAATTTCATCATATTTAAATAGTGACATACTTATTCGTCACTAGCTGTTGTCCGTGACTCCGTCCGTGTTACACGTTCCAAGCATTTTTGTTACTGATCGAATACTGAGGTCTTATATTAACACGATTAATTTATATAATATATTAAATATAATAAATGTAAAATAATTTCGTTAATGTCACATATATCTAATGACATAAAAAAAATCTTTAATATAGATAAAAAAAAACTTTCACCTTCATAATATTAATATAGAATATAGCTTTTGCGAGTGAATTTGCTTATAATATTTTATCAATTTGGGAAAGCCTTCATTGTATTTAATTTAGGATTAACAATAGTACAATGCAAACAAAGACAACAATAACAATGTCTGACAGAGGACATTTTTATGTACTAGCTGTGCCCGCAACTTCGTTTACGAGGATTTTTTTTTATTCAAGTATGTATCTTAAATTACTCTTCATAACATCAGCTAGTGACAGTCCTGTTAAAATCGGTCCCGGACCAAACAGATAGTCAGACAGAAAAAAAATGCTTTTTAATATAAGTAGTTTATACTTTGATATTATATTCTCATATATAATTAATGTTAATTTGAAATTACATACAGACACTTAAATTTTAATTATATGTATAGATTATCGTTGATAGATCGTACTATAGTGAAAAGTTTCTCGAATACACTACCAACAAATAAACTACGACTTTTTTGTGTATTTTGTTGTCCATGTCATTTCAATTTCGTTAATGTACCTACTCGCTGTATTTTCAAACACAGACATGTTCTTTGCAAATTTACCTAACTTTCACTCGTCGGATTAACATGTTACGTATAGTATAACCTGCTCTAGATATTAAAGTGTCCAGCAGTGAAAACCAGATTTCAAACGGATCAGTGGTTGTTAGATGATGCGTGAACAAACAAACAGACAGATTAAATTTTTGGAACACATTTATAGCTCAATTATAACTAGATTTCAGTGTGTATTATTTAGTTAGGTTTCTGTATTCTTATTATTTAGTTAGGTTTCTGTATTCTAAATCGGTTATAACCGATTTAAGTACAAACTTATAAGTTTGTTTGTTATAGAACATAGACAGTGTGATGTTTAAAAAAAAATCAGAACTCAAAATATCTTTATTCAAGTAGGCATTTACACGCATTTTTGAATCAATTATTACATTACAAAAAAAGGTGAGTGTAGTCAGTCTGTGAGTAAGCTACCACCGACTCGGAATGCTGCTCTGTTGAGAAGAGCCGACGAGAAACTCAACAGTTGCTCTTTTTAAAAGAAATATAACAATCTTAAATGATGAACATTATAATATAAATACCGCAAATGAATCAACAACTGGAGTTCCACATATTTCGATCCTCTAAAAAAAAAGGTCTAAGATATCTTGTGGAACTTTATTTGGTATATACTTAATAAAGTTCCACAAGCTATTCAAACCCATATATATACACGTATACTCAAACCCATTAAGGACAACTTATTTACTTTTAAATTAAAGGATGTTAGACGGAAACTAGTCTCTATTCAAATGAATAATATAGAAGTATTAATATGTAATAAAATTCGAGATAAAACATTATGGATTTATTTGTGGCCATTGCTTTCTTAAATACAATTTGGTACGACCACAGAGCCACCTTTAGGGCTCCAGGGTTTTTTTGTAATGTACCTATATATTTTTATTTGAAATGACTTAGAAACTTTTAATTCTAATTAATATAAAGTTATGACCCATCATTTCAAGAAAACAAGTAGATATTGATGAATATTGCCTCAACATGACCGAATCGATGAAGTCACTCAGATTTCCAAAGTTACACAATTACTAACAGGCGCTCTAACGATTATATATACTTATATAAATATATACATATGTATAAGAATGGTATTATTTTGAAACGTGAAATGTCTTAATATTTTGCTTTAAAATTACGTATTAACGTAATAATTTAATGCTGTGACTAATGTCGGATTTAAACCTTATTAATATAAGTAAAGGACGAAGGTCGCAATAAGGGTCAAAGTATTTTGATACAAACAACCCGCAATAACCATAAACAAAGTAAAGACCTTGATAAATTTGTCATACTGAAACTGGCGGGCACGGCAAAAACGTTTCGACAAAAAGGCGCAAACAAAAAAATATTTATATAAATTTCTAGGTTATTTAGCGAGTCTATTGCAATATAATATATTTGTCAACATCTTCCCACAGTAGAGATAAATTAATTGAACATCAACATACATAAGATGTAACAGCCTCGCAAGGTCCATTTCATCCATTCGCCTCAATCATCTCAATGACTTGGGGCAATCAATTTCAATCTGGATTGATATTGTTACAATCTGTGCTCGGCCGGCGGACCGATTTGCACACTTTCTGCTAATCAGGCACTAAATGGTCTATTTGTGTCTGTGCCAGTAGTGAACTTACCTTTGTGACTTCCTGACGCCTGAGCTATTTAACGTAATCTTGAGTTTTAGTTATCCGCGCTGATGTGATAATGTCTGGTTATGGAAGATGGAGTGTTTTTGAGGGTGCTTTGAATGGAGTTCAGGTCAGTTTATATTAACATTAAAATACATTTTGTCCTAATTTCAAGTAGTTGAGAAAAGTAAGCCTTTTACACTTATTATTATTTTTTTTTTTAAATAACAATTTATTTTTAACTAGCTAGTAAGTATCGTATATACCTACTTTGATATGAATTTAGTGAAACGTTGTTAATTTAGGATTACAAACGGACACTTAAATTAAATTAACACTTAAATTTTATATATATATATATATATATAGTTTTTATATTGTATTATTTTAGTATAAAACTTGTACCTCTATTGTACTGGTCTTGTATCATTTTGTTTTTGTCGATTTCCTAAAAAACAAACAATTAACATTAATCAATAGTTCCTTGTGAAGTTCAGGAAATCCTAGGAATTTGTTTATTTGACCGTAAATACTGTAATTGATTTCATACAAATTTGTTTATTAAGAACGTCAAATTCGTTCACTACATGTTATTTGTACCTTCATCATCGGATTACTTGTATTTTTATTTGGGATGTGTAATAAATTAAACAGAGTTTTATTCGTCAGTTAAAGGGAAGAAATTTAAAATCTTCTAGTAAATTCCATATATATGCGTATGTATATAAACGTAGATACATGTATATTCACTTAAAGAACTGAATAGAGAAATTTTTAGATAATTCTATGACTTCTGCATATTTTGACTTACAAAAGAATCGACATTAAATTTCATCAAAATCTGTCAAGTGATTTTTGGGAACATTTTATGTTATATAACTAACATATGTTTAATGACATAAACATTAAAATATATATATCTGTATATTTATAAACAGACTTGGACCCGAATTAAGACTTATATTGTATATCTTACGTTTTTAAAATGACATGATAAAAAAATCCATGTATATTTAAGAGAAATACAAAAAACATGACAGAAATAATTTTGGGCGACACTTTTATTATGCTGAGATTTGAGACAGGTCGAGTCGCCGGCTTCGAACAAAGGTACATTTTAATTTATACCTCTGCTAGTGCGAAACGCGCAACTCTACCAACTCTACTATTTGTAGACGTGCTTTACAAGGTGTTGCATTATCCATCTTCTTTAAGTGCTTTAAAAATAATGAAACGTATTTCTACTGTGAGTCTATCTTTTAGAATATTATATTTGTAATATGACAAGTAGAGTAAGGTATCTAGGGCTAGTCATTTTATCAATCCACCTACAAGTAAATGATAAAGCGCGAATGACGTAATCTGGAGCGGTGAAGGTATCGGAAAGGAAAAGTGGCACTACCTGAACTTAGGTTCACCTCGAGCAACGCCTACGCGATGTACATAGGCTTCATCCTGCGAATATAATCATTACAATACATCTTATGAGATATATATTATTATTTAACTTTATTGTACACAAATACATTTACACACACACACGCACAAAGATAGTTATCCTATCAAGGGATTTCTTCAAGTCAATCTCTAAGTGGAAAAGTAAAACAAACTAGGAAAAAAATAAATAAAAACTAAATTTAAAATATAAATTACATTTTAAAAACATGCGAATTATTATCAAATATATAAATTGTGTTAATTTGTAATTTGCAATACGACACTCCTAACTTATTCAGCATTGTAATTATATACAAGCTCATAGTCTACTCAAACACGTTTTGTAAAGTAGGCTGATTTAATGAAAGAAATCACATTAATATTACTTATAACGTAATTGTGATACGAAAGAACGTTCCCATTGTTAGATACATAATATTTAGTCAGGTGTAGATGTTTAAATGAATGAGGCAGAAATAGTGTTGTAGTGAGCACTGCGCATGTACGCTCGATACTCGTAAGGCACGTGCCATGTGACTGAGAGGCTGCGTGTTGATATCGTAGCGGGCTAGCTTGCGCCAGTCGTACGCTAACGCCGGTCGGGGGAGGACGTCGGTTTGGTGTTGTTCAATCGGATTTTGTGACTGAATAGCTGTGAAGTGTTCGGATTGGATTGGATAAGTTTATCGCGTGTGGCGAGCTTCTGACTCCGTATTCGGGTCGGTGGATGGGGCGAAGCGCGGGCGCCGGGGCGCGGCCGGCGGCGCCGCTAGCAAAATGTCGATACCCCTAGCCCGGGAGACTGTTCTGCCCACGCAGGTGAGCTTCCCTCGCTTTCCCTTAACACAAGTTACTAAAACGATATCACAATACAATTTCCTTTATGCTACTTGTTATGTCTGAACCTACAATGGCATTATATCTATCTATGTTATATTAATTCTATTATTCGTTGTTATTGAGGATTTTTAATTAAGATACATATACACAGATTTTATATATATACATATATTAAAAAATATTCATATTATTTGAAAACTTAATGCATCATTAAAAATGTTTAGGTATTGGATTCAAGCAGTTATTGTAATATGAAGATTGCTGATTCTAAGATTGTGTAATCAAATTAAAAATGTTGCGATAATTAAAATTCAAATAATAATCGCAATTTATGTAATAATAATTAAATCTAATTCTCTTATCAAATATAGTTTTGCTGCGAAACGAACAAACAGGTTGACCAGACACTTATCAGTCTCATCAAGACTGATTCGCGGAATAATTTCTGTCTTAGAAATAAATTTATATTAATATATACACTTAATAAATAACAAGATGTTATATAATTAAAGATAAAATAGCTGACAAAATAATTATCCCTGATAATTATGTAGAAATGGCTTAAAATTTAAAAAAAGATAAAACTGAAACAATATTACTGAAATTAACCTTACCTTGATAAGATAAAATTATTATTAATTAATATTAATCGACAACCCTTAAAATCTACAATAATAAATCGAGGGTTGTCAGTAAATAAATTTAAATTAATTTTATCTAAAATACGGATTGTCCTCAATATTACAGGTTACGATAACACTACGTAACTGTTAACATTTTGAAAGTGAAGCAAGAAGGTTGTATTTAATACCAATATTGATTGTCTTCTTTCATGAGTAATATTAAGAAACTGTTACTATGAAGTTATTAAATTATTTTATAACTTCATAGTATAAAAATAACCTATCTTGTATCACATTGTAATAATGTGTTACCATTTTAGTGAATATGTTACGACATTGAGTTTTCTGGGATCTTTTGCGGTCGTAGTTCAAGGCTTTATCGATCCACTCGAGCAAGGTTGTATTCTATTTACGGTTCCTTCAGAATTTGAAATATTTTATCGGGTTTAAGATATATCGGGATACTCTTACTATGATAGTATTATATACAGATATAATATATATACTATAATGTGTATGTTAGTATTAAACAGTGGTATACAATATATTGATTTGATTTAAAAAACCATAATTATGAATATTATGGTTTAAGTAGAATGAAAGATTGGTTCTTTAAACATTTTTATCTTAATGGGTTATATTTCATAAGTTATGAACAAATGAATATAAAGTTATCACAATAGATAATTTTAGTTTTACTGATAAAAAATATATTAGTATTTTTTACAAAATTTATGTCAGTTGAAAAATATCATTGTTATATTGAAAAGTACAAGAATATCAAACTCTAGAAAATAACTTCACAGTAACAAAGGACATTGAGGTTTGAAAAGAAATAACTCCAAAGTATAATTACAAAAGGATATGAAAGTCTCGAAAATAACTGAACAGTAACATCTAGAACACGGACGGCTGAAAAGTAATAACTTCCACGGAAATGCAATATCCGCATGCGAAGTCATCTATTTGCTTGACCCGTTGAAACAGACCTATATAGACATTCTATCTACACTTTGATCTATAGATAAGATTACATTTAGATATACGGGTAATACCAAAAATAATGATAGTTACTGTCAAAATATAACCTCGTTTTACATTTATAAATATTTTGATCTAAATTTAACAGTAAATTATAAAAAATAACGGTTGCTAAATATACGATATAAATATCGCAAACGTGATAGGAAGTTGAAACATTTAGAAAGTATCGAGACGTATTATCTCACGACAATACCATAAATACAGATGATATATTATCAATAAATTGTCCTAAAGATCAGATACAATCAGATATAACTCACAATACGTCGTAACGATTGCATTCTGTATATTTAGAGATTGTGCTAACTACAGCAGTTATCTTTTATATTGTATGCATCTTGTGGCCTTTTTGTGATAATGGTCAGCTTTGAGTTCTCATTGAACTTACTTATAAGTATTCATGTGAATTTGCGCTTGTATTTGACTATAGTTTGTATTAATATCTTTTTATAATTTATTTTTCAAAAATTAATATATAAATTCTTTTTTGTTTTTAGTCGAAATTATTGTCAAGATTTTTGAACGATAATTGACTAGTTAACGGGCGTCGATTTTTCATTAGAGCTTCAATTAACCTCGTTTTCTGCATTTGTTTTAGCATACCGTTATAATTAGTTCCTTAATGTGTTAAAAGAATCAGCATTTAACATTAATTATATTATTTCTAACATATTATTAATAGCTCGCATCCATCTCGTGTTTTATATCATTTATTTGCGACGTAAACCTATTTCTGTATCAGGCGACTTCAATCGACTAACTGGACTGGACGGATGCTTTCACGGAGTAGGGGAGACCGGGGATGGTTGACCAATTTTCAGTTTAAAAGTTAATATTTTTGTTGCTTTAATGATTATTTTTGAGAAAAGCAATTCCATTGATAGTGACACTATTCAGCTCTAGAAAGAAATTACAATAAGCTCGATACCTATTAAAACATAGTATATAGGCTCGATTTTATAGAACGGGAAAAACGAGTCAACCTACCCCGTGCCTGGGGCAGGTTGACTTGTCACTCGGGGTAAGTTGACCTAAGAAGTAATGAGTACCAAGACTACGAAGGAACAAGATTTAAATACTAAAGTAAATGCAATCATCATTTTTAAGAACATCTTCAACAACATTAAACACCGTTAAGAACCTATCGGTCCACCTCCAGTCTAAAATAGTCTTTGATAGTCCTTCAGTCTAAAATAGTCAAAATAGTATTTATAGTGAACACGTGGGAAAACGAAGAACGGAAGGACCATATTGCCGAGGCCGAGACAGCAACTGCGACTCTCACCAGCGAAACCTCGGTCAGCAGACGTCATTTTTCCCAATTTTTTGGTGTCAAGATGAGCTATTACTCTATCAGGAATGTGAACCGTTGTCAGTCCTGTTTCATCTACATTCGAAATATACCCAGGGCTTACATTTAAACGCAGGTAAACGGTTCTTAGGTAATCAAAGAACAACTGCACGTTGTTTTTGTTGAAAAAAGTGGCTCGAAATAGTAGCTTGAGGAGATCGAATAGAGAGAATAGGATGACGTTTAAGCAAACTCCCTACCCAATCTTCATCAGCAATCTGTTTTTTATCCAATGATTCAGGAATAATTTTTTTTTTTTTGCAAATTCATATGCTAATTTTCGGGACTCGTAAGTTAATCCATAATAAACATCATCAGCTCCCTTATGGGCAATTTTCTGATGCATGCTCTTCCCCGTCACTGAATATTTGTCTGTTTTTTATGTAGCCAACGCTTTCCAAGGTCAATTGAGATCTAGACAGTCTGGGATTGCATTCTTTTTTTTTCATATTTAGTACATGGCGATATTTTATATGGTATAGCAAAATTCTTTTGCTGGAATTGATACTTCGGCGAAAATAACTTGTTGACATACTCTCTCCAGTATGTCTTTACGTCGATTTGACTTTCGTTCATAGATTCGCATCATTCTAAACTGGAAATGTTAGGTTAAGAACAATAATTTTTATACCAATTTATACCTAGTATATCCAAAATTGTATGGGGCAGGTTGACTAGATAGTCAACCAACCCCTTTATAAATGAGTCAACCAGCCCCAAACGACCTAGTAATTTTTAACTACGTGCCAAAACCTTAAAATAGTGTCGTAATTAAAAATAATAAAGAAGCATACAAAGTTCGGAAATCAAACATTCGTATTAAACAGTTTGACAAGCAATCAAAACAAAATGAAAAGAGTTTTAACAAATAGAATTAAGGCAAAAATAGTTACTTAAGTGTCTTGTTTTTGAACAATAGGCTCTAGCTGACAAACGGTTTGGGTCTGCTCCGCGGTTTTTCTGATGATTGTGCGCGGGGGAATAATGGATACGCTCACCTAGTCGATCTTTGCAAAAAGTTTGCCTAACTCGCGTTTTTGACAATTAGTCTACCTGCCCCTATAGTCAACCAGCCCCGGTCTCCCCTACACAATGATGTACCTTAGACCCTTATGTGGATACCTTCATTTGTACCTCGGTCATTTACCCATGTAATGTGTAGTGTGAGATGCTCAATCATTACAATGTACTAACAATAACAAATCCACTTTTGAATAGAATCAGTTATATTTATTACTTTGTATGTAAGAATAATAAGTTGATTAGTTACGCGGTAATTTTATTTAAGTACATGAAGTCATGGTTCCTATATTTCTATTATCAATCAGATAACATGATAACGTGTATTGGCTATCGAACTGACAAAGATAAACCCTTTGTTACAACGCGCCAACGCAAAAACTGACACACAATAATGTTCAAATTCGGTGTGATATAGAATAACAAAATTATTTATTCTATTTAATCGTCATATTTTTAATTTCATAACATTTAATTTTCGATAACATATAAGAATTTCTCCCACGCTGTAAATATTTCATCACCAGGATAAAATTGGTCATCGCGTGCGTGGTTTCTCAGAACTATCAGATCCTTAAATAACCCTGAAGCCGGTAATTCGACTTCTTGCCGTCCTCTGCGGCGTCCTTTGGTCCAGTTTTGGAGAATGCTCTCAGCCTCCCATATTTGGGGACATAATAACCAAGCTCCCGTATCGGAGTCGATTGTTCGCCCCAGTTTGGAAGGTGGATGAATTTTTGTATAACATTTATTTAGAAGTTATTTTTACAAGCCAATTTAAAAGAAAATGTAGTAGTATGAAGTAGCAACACAATATAATATTTTCACCACGGTTAGTGTTAATAAACAAAAAGCATTTAACATTTAAAACAATTGTGCGTATTTAAGTTGGTGATAAACAATTCAGGGCTTAAGTCTAAATGTTGGGTGTCGCAAGCCCGTTGGCCGTCGGGTGCCTTATACGGAGACACAACGAGGCCGCTCCACCTCACTGACGCTGACCACGGCCTAGGCGGACCTGTGCTCTTTTCTAGTTGTTTTATAAGGATATTAACACATTTTAAGGAAGGACAAGGAATATGTGTTGAGAATCTTAAATGAAATTGTTTATTCATTCGAATATGTGTAATATGAGTCATATATGAATCATATCTTCATTTATTTTATTTTCTCATTCATTAAAAACACCTTGAATGCGGTTATTAATCCAGAAAGTAAGTTTACAACATTTCAGAATAAAGTCTCCGTATTCAGTTAACCTTTATATAATTATTGCAGTTATTTGTTAAAAGATAGGAATTGCTCATTTATTAATTATAATTTACACTTCATCTTTCTTTAGATATATATATATTGTTAAAAAATGTATGTTAAAGACATTTTGAAAAGAAAAATATCTGTGAAACAATATATAATCTGTCATCTTTGATGTATATCTGGAATCAATTACTTTGAAAAGATATTATCCAATAGTTCCGGGTGATATGACACGGCGCGCAAACAGTGCAAATAATCTTTACCTAATTAACTTAGTTTGCTGATTGGTTCTAATTGACTCTAGCCGTCTGCGATTGGCTCATCTTATAGATACTTACAATATAAAATCTCTAATCCAATAGCTTTGCAAATAGATTTAGGACTAAAAAGGTTTTATTAGTGCAGTGAAAAGAGTTTCTTTTGCATTTAGTGTGAAATTGGAATGTGTCTGTAAGAACTACATAAAATCAATTCTCATCAAAGTTCGACAGGGATTGTGCAAACTACTTTTAATGATTATAATTCAAGTAATCTTAAATTTACTACATCGTGATTTATCTTATAGTTTAAATATATATAAAAAACCTCCATTATTTATTACTGACCTGCGTTAAATGTTTTACACATGACTTAAAAGAGGTCAGGTTATTCAATTAAAATTTTTCTCGAGTTTTCTGTAATAAAAATGTTATGTTTATACTTTATATGAATATTACATCGCAAAGTTACCGTTCGTACTTTTGCTGTCGTGAATTTTAATCTCTTAAGCCAAGATCAGAGAGAAGATGAAATTACATTAGCAGGAAGGCAAGTGCGGTATATTACTTAGATGTAACGCAATGTCATGTCACGTTTCACACATTTCATTGTTAGTTCGTTTTATCCATCTTTAACGGTACTTATAAACTTGTTTAAAAGCTTTTACGTATTAACCGAATCGTTTTTATTAATCTATAAAAAAACAATTTAATTAATTTGACATTTATAGTAAATTGTATATGAAGGAACAGATTATAGACACATCACGTCACGGTACGTCATAAATGACAGAACTTTAATCCGTCATGTTTGACGTGTGGAATGTAGGTTATTGTACATACTAGGACGGTGAATTAGTAAGTCAGTTTTACCTACTCATTAGTAAGCAGTTAGAGTCATTAGTCACGTTTAGATTTTACTCCGATATGTATAACGTGTCACCATTTTTAATGTTAATTTGTTTTGTAAATAGAAAATTTCAAGGTTTCTTTTTTCTGTTCGGAAATATATAATATAGATACTACATAATCTTTGTTTTTTTTGTCAACAAAGAAGGTTGAGTGACAGCACAAACTTTTTTCATCTAAACAATTTATATGTACGTAATAACAGCAAGCAAAAACAAATATAAAGGACAAACTTTTAATTAGAGATTACGCACTTCTATTTAGAACAAAAGGTTTAATTTTGTTCAGCCAGGATGAGAATCTGATGCAATTTTTATTGAAATCTTAATTAGACCATTGCGATTCCGGACTTCCAAAAGCAAAGTAAAAAAAATAAGACTAATTTTAGTTTTGATAATGTTAAAAAAATTGCTTAACTTAAGTTGAAGTAATTAAAGTTTATCTGATGCTTCATTCTAACTTTTTAAATCTCTATAACAATTTTGGGCCCGACTTTAAGGCTATCGTTCTAATTTATAAGTATAATAATAATGTCAAGACAAATTAAATAATGTAATAATTAAAAAAGCAAAGCAGGTTAAGTATTTAAAGGCTGTACTTCATTAACGAAAGCCAACTGTACGACTGAAAGCTGTTCACTTAATAAAGTTATAGTTTGAAGTGTCGTAGCTCGCTTTGACTTAATTGAATAATCTTTCAAGATTTAACTTCTACAATTTAGATTTTTTTATAAGATTATGATTATAAAAAATACTTTTTTAAACTATTAAATTTATTTTTAATGACAATTATTTAAAATATTGGAATATTTTTAACGAAAATTATATAATAAAGAATAATTTTGAAAATATATGACCATTTCTAAACGAAATCGTTTACCTTATTTTTTAAATGTAATGTTTCGCGATTATAAATGTTAGGTTTATTTCTTACGTCATAAGGATAGTTAAAATGGCTCCTGACATTTGGAATTGCTGTCAGGAGTTTAGCTGTCTTAATAAGTGTAATAATAATGAATTTCTCGCTAATTATTGTTAATGTTAAATTAACTTAAATCTCGGAAATTTTCCAAGTGCATTGACATTTAATACCGAGTGTTGTTTAGTCTCGAGTCAACGACCTTATGTTATAAAAAGTAACTTGAAGCTGTCCGCCGCATTACTGCAAATTGACTCCATATCGGCCGTCGCCAATGCCGAGTCTGTAAGTGCTTGTCTCATCGCATAATAAATCCATTACATCTTATAAATGATTATTACATTTTAAAATCGATAAACTTGTATTGTTTTTTAATTGTTTTATATTAATCTATCGAGAACTGTTATACTATGATTCTGATATCTGACAGATTTCACTCAATCGTTATAAATTTATTTTTAAAATAATTATAAATGATCCACAGTGATATTTAATAATTGGGTGGTCCACGATGTGATCCGATTGAATATCACGGTGGTATGATGAAATTATTCTGTTATTGTTTACAATATAACTTTTTATTGGCATCGTAAAAAATATAACGCGGTAAAGTATAAAAGAGATAAAATACGCTCGCGTAATCGACAAAGCGCGTATCGATTAAATTGATAAGGTTTAACCTATTCACATTTAAAGGCTTTACTCCCGCAGTTCTCGGAAACAAACAGTTTTATTATCACGGAGCACTCTAGATTTCTCTTTATTAAAGCTTTCGTATTCGGTTTTTATCTAGCCGGAGTCGAGAAGTAGAATCGATTAATTTAATCGAGTTCCCTTAAGGCTCAACGGTATAACGTATTTGACTTTCACTGATCAAATTTTTGCTAAAAGCCGGTCCACGTTTTGCGAAAGTGGTCGGTCTAGTGGAGGCTTTATGTATATTAGCGAACAACAATAGTTAGTATTATAATAATTCATTTGCATATATTTTATTATATAAAACTATTTCACACAATTTAATATGAAATGGATTTATCCCGTGTTACTGTAACTACAGTACTTAGTACTGTAACAAAACAATAAAAAAATTACATTTCATAGTAAAATAACTTTACAAAGAAAAATATTATCAAAGGATTTAATTTAATTTAATGAGCCTCTAAATAGCAGTCTATGGTTGTAATGGTTTATTCTTTATGAAAGCCACTTACTTTGAATGGGTTCGTATATCGTTTCAATTTTTAATTTTACTCTAAGCTTCTATTGCTACTAATTCCGACATTTAATTTTTTGACAAAGGAGCTCTTATATCATTGACACTAATGACAGCACCTGTCACTTTAAAACCGCCAAAAAGTACGTAAGAATATTGCACCTATAATTAAATAAAAAAATAAATAAATTAATTAATAAATATATCTATAAATAAATTAATTTAATGGAACACCTGTTTCCCCCGGTATGTTAGGTATTCCCGTATATTTATTACTTAAAATATATTCAGGAACCCGATAGAATATTCCGGCAATTCCCTCCAGTGTTATTTAGTGACACACGTACACGCGAGCGGTTCTTATTATGGACCCTTTTGAATTCATAGCACGGTCTGAATAAATTGATATAGCCTCACGATTTTAAGAAACTACGTGTATAAAACGCATTACTGACGCCATTATCATTCATGGCGCAATAATATTGATATGTTGTATTTCATTATTATAGGTTGTATGTTTAAATAATTATTATTATAAAAAATGATACATTTTTTTAAATATTAAAACTATTCGATGGTTTAAAATGTAAGGTCTAAATCTAAAATGATGTTTTTTTTTTTATTTTTTTTTATGTGTACAGGTGTTTGTTGTTAGTAATGTTTTATTGTAATGAAAATAATAAAGACATGTTAAAAACCAAATTATGACAGTAGCGATATCGTAGATAATAATATAAAGATTGCGAGATTCATCAAGATCGGTAGCAACACGGTAGCTCAATTGTCAAAGTGAAGGAACGGTTTACCAGAGGACGCAGATTCGAGTAGTTTTTCATTGAATATTTATAAAAATGTATGATTTTATTTTACTTTGAAGATACTGTACTTTTATTAGATAGTGTTAATGTGTTCTACGTTAACTCTAGCAGAAAGAAAGAAAGAAGAAGAAAAATAAAGAAAAAGAAGATTATATACGCCCTGTCTCTCTGAGTTTTCTTTTTAGTAAATTAGAAATAATATAATATACGCGAATTATATTTCTATATAATAAAATAAAATCAAATATTTTTAATATTAGAAAATACATTCTCGAAACGAGCTAAGCATTTCGTGCCTCCGTTGTGTTGTTTATTTTTATTATTTTCCTCTTTCACATCTCACTACACCAATAAGGAACAAGTTCTACAACTTCATTTCGTTTTTAAGTAAATAAAAATAAAAAGTTTCCTACCATACATGGTTACTAAATGACCAGTTCTCTGACACGAGGATGGGCTGTAGATTATATAGGAATTATTATACTTACGTCACAAGCGTGATGCCGCTCTTTCACCGGTTCATTTCTCTGAGACAGGTAGTTTGAATATAGTAAAATATATGTAAACCGAAAAAGGGGATTTTGTTAGTTCGTGAGGAGATATCGTCTGTCGCACGCTCCGGTAGGTGGAGTCGTGATCGTGACTATGAAACTAGCTTCTGAATTATTTTATTATGAAATCCGTAGACAAATGACTTTACTTTTACTTGTCAAATGCTAAACTAATTAGTATAGTCTGCGTACCGAAAATACGTTTACATTATATGATCATTTCATCAAAATGAGTAGGACATGATAGTTCAATATGCAGGGAATTGACTTTGACTACATTTCCTGTGACCATATGTTTTGTTCAAATTCATTTTTAAGTTCTTAATCCATTAATGGATTTTGTACTGAACACAAAGCCCAGTTGTGGTTATCAGTAGATAGTATACGCTCTGGCTCGATCATGATACCTTTCATAGAATCCTTTAGCTAAATTTGTGTATAAGATAGTCGGAAGCTTTCCGTTTTCTCTCTTACTCTTCTTCCTCTTCATTTGGTTAAATAAAGAAAAGAGACGGAAAGTTGAAATAAATCCATGTGATTGAATTTCAAATATACATCATGCAATGTTATAAATACCTGAGTATCATTGTTCTCAAAGGTTATATTCACCGTCAATTATTATTGTAGTCGTTTGATTGACAAGAACATAAACACACCGACAGATACAAAAGTCAAACTGATATGAAAACAACTACCATTTAAATATACTAACTGTTTACAGCGACTTCTCTCGCTTCAGAAACTATTTTAAATAAATAAAAAAATTTATATCATAACTTATAGAACTTTGTAGTAATTAAAACTTTTATATAAAAAATATAGAAGATTATTAATCGAGATAAAAATTATTTTATCTTTAAAGTCTCTCCAAACAATAGATTTTTATAAAGTTTCATTAAAATCGATACATTCATTTCGGAGATTGGCACAAAGGAAAATCGAAATACGGGTTTTTTATATACAAAGATATGTATATATATATATATATATAGAAGAAGACATGTATATAAAAAAACTTTTTAAATATTACGCTTATTATACAGATATATTTTTTGTCTAAATAAAATGTATAATATAACAGTTATAATTACGAAATATACATATTTATAAGTGATTTGTAAAAAAAAACATTGTTGATTTAATTGAAAATTTTTATACGGTGATAAAATTTTGGCGCTATTAAAAGATATTGCGGAATCGTATTAATTGAGTTAATTACAATTTAATTTTAATATCTAACTGTATTTCTTTTGTAATATTCAATCTTTCTTTTTAATATCTATGCTTGTTCTAATTAAAATTTTCCCAAATATAAAAGATCTTTTTAATGTTTAATTTTAAAGTAGTTCACAATTCTTGTACTGAACCTAAAACCTTGATAATTTATATATTTTTTTCCAATAATGATTAAATTTAATAAAAAGATTGTTGACTCTTTGACTCTTGACTTTCTATGGTAAAGGTAAATATCTAATAATCATGAAACCTGAATGAATCTTACGAGACAGTTTTTAATATAAGTAGAATATATAAGACATGAATGTATATATATATATATATATATATATATACACGACTCAAGTTGCGCGGTTCCAAAGGATAGGTCCATGGAGAAGAATCGACAATAAACTCCACCTCCCACTCTTTTAATTTCATTAATAGTTTTT
This sequence comes from Melinaea marsaeus rileyi, assembly GCA_918358865.1. Taxonomy (NCBI): domain Eukaryota; kingdom Metazoa; phylum Arthropoda; class Insecta; order Lepidoptera; family Nymphalidae; genus Melinaea; species Melinaea marsaeus. Next base: position 11,982,517 of record OU911088.1, on the reverse strand, counting down.
AATAGTATTAATTATTGAATCACACTCACAATTGACATGTATAAAAATTAGAATTCAAATAAAATCTTAATGAAAAATAAGACTGAAATAACTACTATCTATGTCTATGTTAAGAGTGACACGAGGGCTCAGTTTGCACTCCCACTTCTCGTTCACGGGAGGTCGCAGGTTCAATGCCTACTCAAAATTTATTTTGCACACATTCGGTTAAGGTGCACAAGGCGAATGACTCTCGAGTTTTTAAAGCGACGTTCCATCAGTCTCCGATGAATGGCTCTCGTGCTCAAAGGCTCATCAATAGCTTGTTAGACCGAGTGATCTTGGCTCTAAGACTTTTCTTATCATATATCATCCATAATGTCTGTTTCTTTTTTTTTTTTTGGAGAAATTGTCAATGTTTTGTTTTATTTTTAATTTTTTATGTATTTTTTTTACGTTGTTTTAAAGTTGATATCTTTTTAAGGATAGTAAAACTATTTGTGTATCACCAGCGGACTCTTTTCTTAACTACCATAGAAACATAATAATAGTAGAATAAATAATATTATTAATGAAACTTTATATGCATAAAAAAAGTATGTACAATGTTTGCGTGCGTGCGTGTGCGTGTGTGTGTGTCTCTGCTTGTAATCTGTTTGTCTGTTTTGTTTGAACCCGGGTTCGATTACTGCTGCGTGGTCTAGTCAGTGAAATTGGAATATCCTGCGAATAGTCACATAAAAAAATATATATATAATACATTTTGTGGAATGTGCATGTATCTATAAATATGTCTGCTTGAAGATGCCTTCTCACTCTTAAGGTTTATGAGAGAAGAGAGGAAGTAAGAAAGTAGGAAACATAATTAAATGTTTACCAAACTCTTGGTCCAATAGTGTATTGATTAAATTGATACAATATATTATACACTAGCAGGTTACCCGTGCTTCGCGACGGACGGCAAAAGTGAAGAAGAGAGGGACCAAGGGGTAAACTTTGCAGTTTTTTAGCTGTAACTTTGGAACGGTATGGATCTTTGTAAAATCCTATCTCATTGCACCTATTCAATATGTCAGGAGTCTTGTGTCCAAATTTCAGCTTTCTAGGTATTACGGTTTGGGCTGTAGAGTGATGAGGGCTGATGAATGAGTCAGTGAGTGAGTGTCTTTGTGTTTTATATATTAAGATTGTAAGTCTGTTTTTAGCAATATTTTAGTAAAATATCATTAAGTTACATAACAAATAAATACATATAATAATATACTGGTAACATACTGGATGTATTAAATTGAAAAATATACGAGTATATAATTATATATGGCAAGTTTACTTTAGCCACCGTATTGACACTGTACTGACACTATAATGACACACGCGTCAATGGAACGTCATTGTTATGTCATATTAACGATGTAATTTTAACGACTAATTGAGCGGATATGAAAATTGGCGGAGCGTACGAAACTTTCACTGCAAATTAAAGTGCTCGCAAATATTTATATTATTAAAACCTCAGCGTAAAAGAATTTTTTTTATATAATCTATACATATAGTTTTTCAAAAAAATGCGTATGAAATATTATACGGTATTTACATATATAAAAATCTCTGTCTATTTGTTCCGGTTATTCTCCGAAGTGGCTGGACCGATTTTAACAGCACATTCACTGGTGGATAGCTTAAGTTTCAAGAGTAATTTAGGCTACTTTTATGAAAACAAAAACCTGTAAACAAAGTCGTAGGTACTGCTAGTATATACTATATAATATATATATATATATATATATATAGTATGTATCTATTTCTGACCTTTCAAGCCATCTTTGTCAGTCATAAGCTGGTAGAGTGTTTTAAAGACAAGTTAGTCCAACGTATCTTATGTTTCCCATAGTTTTGTTTGCATCAAATCTGATACATACATACATACATATGTATTATTATTATTATTAATTATCTTTACCAATTAATCTATACAGATATTTAGTGTTAACTGCATCTGGCGCCAGTCTTTATCTCAACACATGTACGAGTGTGTGACGTATTTCCTCCAGAGATATTAATATCTGTTAGTGTATCGGTGTCAGAGGCTGTATAGATACATTGTAGTAGTGTGTTTAAATTTATATTTCCTTAATAAATTATTATTTAATCGTCACTTTAATATGATAAAGATACGTATATAGCAATTCTATTTTTGGATATACGTACGTCTGATTTAAATATGGAATGGAATCGTTCTGTTTACTTTAACATTTTATCAGTTGAATTGTAATTGTAACTGTTAAGAGTTCAACCTTGTATGCGATTTGAGCTTTAAAAAAAAAAAGATTTAATCCTTTGCAATTTTAGCTTTAAAAAAAAATTATCAGTTGAATTATAATTGTAACTGTTAAGAGTTCAACCTTATATGCGATTTTAACATTAAAAAAAAAAAGAATTAATCCTTTGCATTTTTAGCGTACGGATAAAAAAAAAAGTAAAAAAAACATGAGGGCAATTAAATTTAGTTTGTCAGATAAAGTGAGCATACCTCCGGTGATAAGATTTATTGTTACATGTAAAACAAATTAAAAATTTTATTTTATTTACGTTTATTTTTTCGCAAGAGCACGGTTTAATTATATTACCGGGGTTTGTTTTTTTTTATAGCTGCTTTTGTGGACGGGATAATGGTAGGCAAGCTTTTAAGAAAGCTGACTGACTGACTGATTGACTGACTGATTCCCGAGCCCACCCAAATCGAAGTGATATCTATCTATAATCGGTTTTGTTTAAAATTGAATATGATTAAAATTAATAAACCCCTCCTCCTCGACCTCGAGGTTATCTTTTTTAATCTATAGTCTACGATTGTTCCATCTATCTTTTGGGATTACGTCTAAGAGACAACTGTTCCTTGTCCTTTAGAAAAGATAAGTTTGACCTAACTTAAATATTAATATATTTATATTTAAAAATAAAACTTTGAGAGTCCATAAGGTTATAATAAAAATCGACTTTACGACTTTAAAAAGGATCACCGAAGGGTAAATAAACTTAAACTTAAATACCGTGCGGTAAAATTTCAATATTTTTTTTTGGCAATTCTTTAAAGATTTTATATCTGTAGTAGTTTATGTAATGCATATATGTATAAAGCAGCTTTAGTACGGCATGGTTTTTAATATTTATGAAATAAAAAAAAATAATAATAAAAACTTTTTTTTTTTATAAACCGGAATGAAGTTATGGTGCTTTGAGACGAAAATTTTTTATTGATCATAACTTTTGTGTTCCAAGTTTTAATCTACATATATAAACGTACAAAATTAACAACAAAAAATTTAAGTGTCGTGTGGAAGTGTCTTTATTGTTTTTTTTTTCTGAAAGTGACCGCGTTCTTGTACTCTTGAACCAATTTCGCTCACATCCTCCCAGACGTATTGCCATATGCAAATTTTAAGACACTACGCGTTTATATGTGTGTGTGTGCGTGCGCGTGTTTATAACACACACATATAAACCGGACGAGTTTATTTATTGCCATCGTTGTACTGATTTATTATGTTTAAGGAAATTTCTAATCTCTCTCTTAATTATTGTGTCCTAAAATAAAATAAACGTTCTTCTGTCTTTATATATCTTTTATTATTCACGTTGGTATTTGGTAAGGATGTATGTATGTTTGTTACACAAATACTACTGAACAGTTTCCCATGAAACTTTACAGTAAAATAGATTATATATGTTACTTAAAGACTACAATTTTAGAATTTAGTTCGAGTGCAGCCGTGTGAAAAAACTAGTCTCAAATATGTATTTGTTCAAACTATACATGTTAATGTGAATGTGGTAAGTTATCTCTATTATCCTCTATAACCGGTGGCGAGGTCAACGACCTTCAAAAAGCTTTATAAAAATCCCGTATCAATAAAGCATAGTTTATCGTCTGTCATCTATTAACCTGTAGCTTGGGGCTGTCAAAGAATTAAAAAAAAAACATTTTATTGATCCTTTCTATTCCCTCCCAATCCCCAAACCATTGTATAGTGTACAAAGAACTCATAGGCATAGTGATGAATGTGGAAATATTAATATTATAATATTATAATAATATAGAATATAGATTGTATGTAATTTATAAACGAGTTGTTTATATAAAATTTTTATATTTATTAATATTTTATTTAAAATGTCAAATTCTTTGAATGAAAGTTAGAGACAATCTTATAAGTATTGAACTAATATTATTTAAAACCCGAGAGGTTTGGTAAAATCGCTGTTAATTCCAGACGTCTGGAGTTTTCATTTACAACTCATTAGATACGGTTTTCGAGTTATATTGAGTGCAACATACATGTATGTATTCAAAGATGGATTTAAAAGTTGGATAATGTTCATACCTTACGGGAATAATATGATTTTCTTATACAATTTCTCTATAAAATACAAAAGATTTTAAATAGTTATGAGAATTGAAAAATCAGATCTAAATCGACTTTTGAGTTTAAAAGTGGAGTATTAAAGAAAAAAAAAATAAAAAAAAATCTCTGTGAGACAAAATACACCCGGACGCGGAACAACAAGCAATGGAACACAAAGTGTTCCATTTTTGAATCTACGAACGACACAGCATTCAAGACCAATCAATAACAAGCAACAAACAAATATTCAAAAATGGAACATGTTCATGTTCCATTTTTGAATCTATGAACGGCACGGTAGCCGACCAATATACCGACGCTATCTATTCCGATATTTCGTAAATTGTCGGTGTGGGATGTGAGGTACCTTATCTCGCCGACAAAGCGACTCTGAGCGGACAGTATCTTAAGGTCTAACGGATCCTTTGTTCTGAATTCATCGCGCTCACGACAGCACGTGTCACATATTGTGATATTTTATGCGACAAAGACCGACGACCATTAATAACATTTTTGTCATATTTTTTTTTTAATAAATCACTGTCAACTGGAAAGTCATAAAAATTAATTATTAAATAATGTAACGACTGTTTTTTATGTAGAGACCAGCTGTGACCCCCGACTTTGTTCGTGCGGAATGTTTTTTAAATTAAAAGCAGCTAGGTCACTCCTTATGACAAAAGCTAGAGGTCCAGCCGTTTTATCTATTAGACGAACTAATTTAAAAATGTATTTTTATATATAACTACCTACCGTATATATGTAATTTCATATGCATTTAGTTAATAGCAGTTAATATGGAATTACAAACAGACACTTCAATTTTATTTATACGTATATATAAATATAGTGTTTATATAAAGTCTAACATAATGGCCGTATCTGCTTTAAGCATTAGCGCGTAAAACCATATGGCCATCCACATGTAACTTATGAGTAGGTCACGCGTTATCCGGTCGGATTAGAGAGGTCGCACAGATCCCATATTTAGTATCAAACAGATCGATGACCGAATTGGGTCGGGTTATTGTTAATTGTAAGACATATATAAAAAGCAGGTAGTTTAGTTCTCGGAATGTAAGGACGTTCGAGGACGTACCGGATTCTTTAAATTCGGTTTTAATGGTCGCGTTTGTGGATGATTTTAAGTATTTTTAGGTTTTTGTGCAGATATTTGTTTTAAGTGACCGACTGGGAGCGCTCGGATGCCATGTGTTTGATGATCAAATAAAGGGAATCTTGGTATTTTGATAAAAAAAACTTGAAGTGCACTCGAAGAATGCCAATAAGTAATGGGATTTCGTTTTTAAATACTCGTTTAAATGTGTTGTTTTTTATGCTTTATGTTTACAAATGATTTTCGAATCTCGTATAAAATTTTATATATAATAAATATTAATATGAAATATTGTCATATTGTTGAACGTGGGCACTTTCTTTTAAAACTTGCTTAATAAGCTTAAGGTCTTAAAAATACCAATAGATTTGAGTAATTAATATTTAGATTTTATAGAGCATAAAAATGGCTATGAAAAAATATTACACACTCCAACCCCAAACACCAAACCTTCGACCACCCATTCACAGTTCACGGTAGTATTATTCATTAAGGAATTTTTTCTACATTTCTTACAAGTGTCAAATGTAAAAAACTTTCCGGCGCCGCCCTCAACTACCACTACTATTGATCTTTACTTGAGAAAGGGCCGTGGATATAACTTACAAACCCCGAACCCGCCCGGTTTATTAAAACTTTAAGGAAACGTAAAGTAATATATATTTATATACATTTGAGATTATTATTAGATAAAGTTATTAGATGAGGTAAAATATTATCGATAAACATGTTTAAAAACATTTTTAAATAAAAATCGACTCGAGACTTGAACCTGCGACCTCTAGGAACACGTTCAGTCGTTCTTCCAATTGAGGTAGTTTGTCGCAATTGCCGGAGCGAATTTAATAATATTTTTTGATAAAATTCTGAAGTTAATTATTGATAATATACGTAAAGATTGTAAATTGTAAAAATTCGTTAAAAAAAAATTGCAAATGTATTCGTTATGTAAAGGAATTTTTCTCGTGGGGCTCTTGTTAAATCGAAAATTTGCTACATCTAGAAAATAATTATATTGAGGTTATATCAATGATACTCTGTATTAGAGGACGACAAATGTTATTTAATATGTAATTCCTTTATTAGAGGTGACGTTTGACCTACAATCGGTGTAATAACCCCGGTTTATGTAATTAGGGATCGATCGACGCCAGCTGTGTCTCGGCCAGTCCGTGCCTACTCCGTGCCCTCGCTATTGATTTACACGCGGCCCTACACAGTACGGCTCTATGGATAGAAGACGATTCTAATATCTTGTAGTAAAAATTAAGTGTTTTGTTAATAACTATATTGATATTGTTAATGATGACTAGAATCAGGATTATTTGATCTATTCGACATATTTTAGAAGTTTTTTTTTTTAAATAAATTGTAAGAAATGCTGTATAGATTTTGATAAAACTATTTAATGTAGTGTTTTTAAATTACATTTTATAATCATAATGACAATGGCGGCCGAATATTTAGCAGGTCTAATGGTCTAGTTGTTAGTGGTCCTAACTGATTAAACCAAGGTTGTGGGTTCGATTCCCACATGAAACTATATTCCTTGTTATTAATTGTTCTTTCGTGTCTGGGGGTACTTGTGTCTGTTTTTTATGTTTTTGAAACTACCCGACACAGAAGGGCTTATTATAAATATAACATTCAAATAATGTGTTAATCATATTAATGTCGATAACAAATTTTGATGAAACGCTAATATAAAACAAACACAAATAGTTACCTAGAATGCAGCGTTTGGTTTATTTTATTGTGTTAGAAGAACGTATTGCGCGGAATAATATTTGTGACTCATATATTAAATCCGTCTTATGTAAAATATTGAGGAATTTAGAAATCGTATAAGGAAAAAATGTTTGAAAATGATTTTGGTACTCTTTGAAATGTATATGTAATATAAAAATTTAATTGCTGTTTTAACAGAAATCTCTAATTTCATAACAAAAGCGTGTATACTTTTATTTATTTTCATCTATAGTTTCCCTCTAACAAGATCGTCAAAATGGCTTCCATTCCATTCTAATGTTAAAATTACTTAGAATTGAGTTATATCATAAACGTATACTCAGTTAATACTTACAAGCATAAATCAAGTTACCGATTTGACACGCGAGTGTGCATTAGTTGCGGGTTCGTATGACCGTGATCGTAAAATCAGTAATCGCTGTTAATTCGACTTATTTTATTGTAAGATGACGGAACTCGATACGCCATATTGATTTTAGCTAAACCGAACGAACAGGACGCGAATTTCGAAAGTCTTGTATCATCAAACGGTAATTTATAACTAACTGTTTATCTCTCTGTGATGTCCCAATTTCTAATTGATTATAATATAATAATGCCGGATGTGAAGTGGTAACTAAAATAAACCCTTTATTGACGCACGTGGGACAGTTTGGACCGTATGGTGGCAATAAAACTAGCAAATAGTATGTGACGTTTATATTTTCAGTGCGGATATGACGTGCGTGTATGCGAGTGCTTTTATTTTGTCTATACTTCCAAAACTATGAGAGCTATTTGTTATGTTGTTATAGCCTAATTTGATACACAAAATATTGATTCATCTTACCATGTAAGTCTGTGGTACCATTCACCGCCAAAGATTTATCCTTTTTTGTTTTATTGTGTTTCTCAAAGTTAAAAGTGACTCTCACACGTACGAGTATGTGTGTTTGGTTAAGATTTAACAGCTCACGGATACGATATGGAACAAACAAACAGTTGAAATAGTACAAAACCTTTATCTCGACACACACAAATAATTATTTTAATAAATAAACACGTTTGTATAAAAGATAAGTCGTCCTGTTTATATTGTTATCCCTTATAACATAATCATTTAGTATTGTCATAATAAAATACTGACGTAAAATAAGGTCGTCGGGACCCCTTGTTAATATCGGTGATTGGAAATTCGCTGACCCCATTGTAGGGTTTATATTTGTAGCCTTATTTTTATTTTCATTGCTCTTAAAGTATTCATGGGTATTGAGTTTGTGTGTTTGTAAAGGATTTGTATGTGTGTGTGTGTGAAAGATTTGTATGTGTGTGTAAGAGATTCTTTTTTTGCTGCTTGTTTGTCAATTTAGTTTTTTGTTGTTGTTTATTTCGTTTCAATTTATTTATTTTACGGAAATGACTTTACTTTATATTGTATAGCCATTTTGTATTGCAAAGTGGCTTTTTTGAATGCAAACAACAGAATAATAGAATGGTAATCAATATTTAATTAGTGAATATATCATTTTTAATGATGCCTTATTATTCGAATTAATTTACATTGTGGTTAGTTAACTCCTACGCGTTCTCGGAATAGACTTGTAGAAAAATCACTCGCTTATTAGGACAATCACTTGTTTAAATAAATGTAGCGTGGGTGGAAACTTTTTATTATATATAATACATTATATTATACTGTGGCTTATTCTAGCCGATCTCACAAAGTAATCTGAGACCTCCCCTCCCCTCCAACTCCCACCCCAAATAATAAGATATCTATCGACACAATATTCGCTCAAAATTCGTATTATAACATATTTTGGGGTTTCCAGTACATTTGCCAAATTTTTATAAATTTGCAAGATTTTGCGTTTTCTCCACTAAAATAGTTTTATCAATGTTGACACAATCTGAAAGATTTTATCAAATCATAATTTTAAAATAAGGGCGAACGAACAGGTCTTATAATAAAAAAATCATCAAAATCTGAAACCATTGCTTAAGAATATGTAGCACTTACTTAACACCAGAAATTACTATAAAAAAATATTGATGTTAGGATTTGATTTCATCACGTTTTCCCTAAAAGTGTATAATCTAAATCTAGTCCAAACTCGGGAGTGTAAATTGGCTATAACGCAAATCCCGGTCGGGAATTGTATGAGCTGGAGGGTTCTTTTATGTTTGTCCCCGCTCCGACATCGGGTTGAGTTAAACCGACGTTGTTATCAGCGTCGGGACCGTCGGGCGGTGCGTGACGACTCATCTCGTTAGCCCCACACACTGCGCCCAATTTGAGAGTAAAGCACGTTTATACTACACTTTATAGTGTAGCGTTGTTTACACCTGCCTTTATGTTATATATATTTTTTTAATATATATATATGTGTGTAGTAGGAGTGCACATTTCACTAGGATTCCTCGTGCAGAGATATCCAGCGCATCATCGTTATAGACTTGCCATTGTGACGTCACATATATATAATATATATATATATATATATATATATATATATATATATATATATATATATATATATATATATATATATGACGTGTTTCTATACGATAAAAAATTGTACTTGTATCATTAATTACTTATAGAGATAAAAAAACATAGATAAAGTATCTAAATTGCGTGGTGTGTAAAGCCCTTAACGTTCAGCTCTAACCCCAACACCGCACAGATATTTTAACTTAATTATTGACACTCCGACCCCTGTTGATGTTATGTTAGTGTTACATTTTTAATTGCAGCCGGTGAAATTGTTTTGGCGTTTTTATAATTGAAGATATAATTGCGTTAAATGTAGACAATAAATTGTTAGTTAGTTTGTTTGTTACAATTTTTACTTGAACACTTGTGTCCAAAGTATATAGATAACTATGTCCTTGACTAGATAAGATATATCATTATAATCGACCTAGAAACATTAATGACGCCGTTCCCAATTAGAATAACAACTCCTACCTCGTTCACATCAACAACTCCTACCTTATTCAATGTATAATTTTAACTTCAACCTTATTAGCTGTGTAAGTTGGAACTAAAGTGAGGCACAAAAGTTTTTAGTTTTATACAAGTTACTGCGAATTCCCTCACAACTTTTCATACTAACATGTAACTTTGTACCCGGTATTTGAATTCAAGTTGTACTTTATATTGAGACTATGATATCTACTTATAGACAAAGTTTTATTAGAGGCATTCATATTTGGAGTAAGTTTTTGTGACTAAATCTAGAATGATGTAACTTTTATGTTTCCATATATAATTTTTTTATTAAAAAGTGACGAGAAAACAGCATGTAAATTTTATAACAATAAGAATTGTCTCATAGCGTATATTATGTATATATATATATATATATATATATATATATATATATATATATATATATATATATATATATATTATATTTTAATTGTATATAACTCGATACATTAAAAACAAAAAACCTAATTAAAACTCGAAGTTTGAAAACGTAACTAATTAATTAGTTTTTACATTTCCAAGGTAAAATGTATGTTATAACTTCAAATTGGCTCCATGCCAGGTATAGACGGACGAAAATTGCATAATTGCTTCTGCTGCGACAGAAAATGTTGTAGCTTCTTATACGGTGTGATATTTTTTATTTAAATCTCATAACTAGATTTGAATACTAATTAAAAGTTAGTTAAAAGGGAAGTATTCTATGGATAGTTTGAAAAACATCTACATATATATACATATATATATATATATATATATATATATATATATACACTATTGCGAATATTTAAATAAAGACATGAATACACTTTACATTATCAATTACTAAAATTAACGTCTCTTAGAATTTTAAAGAAATAATCAGTTCCAGTCGTTAAGTCGTCTCTTCATGTACTCATTATTATAATTGTAATATTATTCAATATGTACGTGTATCCGCTTCTTTATATTAATATTATATTATTAATGTACATCCAGCTCACAGTCACAGCTCGTTTCTAATCTCTCGTAATCCAACACCGCCCCTGTCGCGAGATCACAAAGTTAAGGGACAAGTTAGCTTTAACTCGCCGTTCTTTACTTTGTTTTATTGCAATTATTTATTTATAAATTGAACAGGTAAGCAGTTGTAATGTTAGAATTAATGTTTCCGAGATATACTATGTTCAAATCAAACAAACGATAAATAAACACACATTTTTATTTTATCGTCGCTCATAATGTTTTTGTTTAAAAACTTTTTTATCTAGCATTATAAATATTAAAAGATAATTGATTAACTCTAGTGATAAGACGAATAAAAATATATTATAAGAGTATCCATTGTCTTTGTCCTCTAGATGTTATCATAAAGCAAAAAAAAATGGCGGACATCAGACAGTATCGGCAAGGAGCTTCTGTTTCGTTAATATTTACTTAGATGCTTAGGTTTAAAAATAATCCTGTCTGTGTATTACGACGCTACCAGTTGTATCCTTTTATCTCGTTATAATATATTGGACCTTATGTATATAAGTTAAGGTTCAATATTCAATGATAAATTTAACTATCGCCTCTGGTGTTATTCAAGGATTTGTATTTAGTATTTGATCTGAAACTGGTGTATCCCGAGTGGTATGTTTCGTGTATCAAAGGGATAAACATGTGATTTCGTTATTGATTTTATCTTAAATATAATATAATATTATTTTTTGTAATCCCTATCTCTCGATTTGCTATGAAAAATAAAATCTTGCTAGTACTAACACAAGACTGTTTTTTTGTCTCATAAACATACTCGTCTATGCCAAATCTAGTAAAACTTGTGCCTACATTGTAGACAGGTAAAAGTAGTCAAAATAATTTTCTCTTTTAAATATACGCTTTTCGATTTATTTACTTTGTGAGTAATGTAAATGAATTAATCTCTGTACATTTATAATTTCCCATACACGATCAATAACTGAAGATATATTACCGTCTCTCCTAACAGTAACTTTCGAAGGCCTAAGGGCTTAGTGCTTAGAAAGCTCTGTTAGTGCATCGTAGTGGCGCCTGCTCGGGCGCCGGGTCTTTTAGTATTCCGCGTGTCGTCGGATGGCCATAATCGATCAGGGTTGCCATTATGTCTATTGATATTAAATATATATATAGATATTAATTATTTTATTATAATTATTATATAATTAGGGTTGTCATTTAACAAGAATGTTATAAGTTGATTCTTATCAATTTTTTTTTAAGTTTATTTTTTAGATTAAAATGTAATTTTCATTTGTGATTTATTATAATACTAACATTTCCCACGACTTTGTTCGCGCGTTCGAAATATATTTTTTTAAATAAAAATAACCTTAGTGTCTCTTTATAATATCAGCTACCCGTTAATAAAAGTCGTGGTAAAATTGGTCCAGCCATATCAAAGATTAGACGGAACAAACGAACAAATAGAAACTTAAATTTTATTTATATGTTTATTGGCATAGTGACTCTCCATCCGGGTCAGTGGTCATCTCGTAGCCCTGTCGGAGTCGTGTCGTTGCAAGGTCGCTGGGTGCGCGTTTATCGCCGACGGCGCCTACAGACACGCACACCGACAAGCAATAATCATCCTTTTTCACTCACACATTGAACCCACACTCCTTTAACGGCCCATTGTCTAATGTTTCATGTAGATATTGCAATAAATCAAAGTGTCGATGCTTTGCTTTCAAGCTACGTCCTATTTTAGTTGTCCATAATTGGAATAACAAACCATCGATGCGTCAATTGTAGCTACATTTATGCAAAATAGTATATATGTATGTGTGTGTTGCATAATACCGTTCCATTGTCTCACTCGGGATCAAAATGTATCGTATGTTTGTTTGTCACTGTATTTAATGGGTCTTAATCGATCTAACCTTGAAATATTGATAAAGAGATTGATAAGATGTTATTTTGATTTTTATAACGTTTTTAAAAGACAGTAGGTAATATAGATATAGATGTAATTTTTTACTTTCAATTAGTTCGTGTTCGTTTCCTTCGTTGGGTGTTAAATATTTTTACTTGTTATTAAATAATATTTTGTGGCTCTATGAGATTTATTTTTTTTCTATTTTATATTCTATTATGTGTGCTTTTTTTCTCTGACTTACTACGTAGGTATTTTCACGCGTAGATCGCGATCCTATGAGATTTTAGGATAAAAAGTGGTCATGTTACTTACTGACTTAAAGGGTAATAAAATCAGTAGTTACTGAATCTATTCGTTCTAAACAAACAAACGAAAATTATTTTTATAATATGTATATTAAATTATTGTCATTAGTGCAAGTACAAATCTTTTGTTTGATTATATTATTCATTTGATTATAATAATTGTATACAAAAATACATATATATATATATAATAATGATTTGTTGGTTATTTTATCTATAATAATATTATATAAAATATAATTTAGATTGACATAGTTTTATCTAAGACATAACTAGACCACGCTGGATAGTTAACGGTTATATGAATGAAACAACTCTGGGATCATCGGAGGTCGAATTGATAAAGATGCACTGCACTTACTCGACCTACATTTTTATTTATATATATAATAAAAGTTACATAAAGTAATGACAAGTGTTATGCAAATAAAATTATTTTATCGAAATTTTACACAAATCATATTTTATTTATTTATTATATTATATTACTTTTCGACGCTAAGGATAAGAACGCTATTGTCAAGGATGAGATCTCTCCCATCTATTCTGAGTGTAATACAGTATTAATTATAAGAATTAAAACTAGATAATAAATGTAATATTTAAAAAAATATGCTATATATTATTTATGAAACATAAAAAATAGTATTATATACACATACTATAAATCGGTCATCAAAAGCCGTCTGTTTATATATAATTGATTTTCTCAAAAACTACTTAAAGGATTTTTGTACTGTTTTTACAATAAAAAAGACTTTAGAAAATATTATACATTTAAAGAGTTCAGAATTAAATATGTAGTAAGTTTCAAGGTAAAAGAAACTTACTCAATGCGAGCGAAACCGCCGGTAAAATCTAGTATAATATACCTATTAAAGTTTCAGTCACAAGTGTGTACCGTGGGTTCGTCAGTTGATAATGTAAGTAAGTATCTCGTTGCATTCCAATGTTTTGTTTAGATAATGTTAAATGCATACATTTCTTAACATCCTCGTTTAAAAGCGGAGCGGTCAAGTGTGTTGTATCAATTGTGTTGATGTTAATGTATGAATAACTATGTAAATTTATTGTGTTATGTAATGGTATATACATACGTGTGTGTCAACTTATATTATTGTTTATGTAAGTCATATAATATGTATCTTACTGGCAGTCGCTTCGCGTGGTACTAAACTTTTCTTATAATTTTTAACATACCACAAATAATGGTCAAGTTTTATACCTATAGTTTGTTTGTCTTTGAACACCCCCGCTACACCTCCGAGAGTGAAATTTCGTGAATTCCTCTGATATCTGTATTTTTTACTTCTATTCTGCGAACATAATATTCTTAACAAATTTCAAGTTTCTAGATCTTATAGTTCCAGAGATGTTATGAGTCAGTATATTAATGGAATGCTCTTGTGTATATATATATATATTTATGTTATGACGAATATTTTTGAAAATAATTTATTAATTATCATTGTTGAATGAATGAAATAATTATTCATCAATGAAGAATAAAGCAATGTACAGACAGAGATAGTGTATCCCAGTAGGTACTAGTGTGGTTATAAAACGCTACCAACTAATGATACGGGAATAAATAATTGGATAACTCGAAAAAAATACGAAGCCTCAATTAAAAGAGCTTCAGTGTCGACGCGAAGTTTGAAATCACATTTTCTCTACAACCCTTTAATCAAATAGAGAAGCAATTTTTGTTTCATTTGAATGCGTTTGTATGTACACAAATGAAACAAAACATTTGTGTGTGTGTGTGTTTGAATGTGTGAGTTATAGTATTGTACAAATAGTAATATCAAATTTTCTATTCTGAACTAGCGTTCTGTACAAAATTCTATCGACGATTGAGGCTAAGGAAATAATTATAATTATGAGTAACGTTTATAGGAAATTTATATAAAATAAAATTACTCACTCATATTTCTATAAATAACGGAGTGAAATATTTATATATATATATATATATATATATATATATATATATATATATACACAAGTATATTTATTTTAAACTAGCCGTGACCCCGACTTCGCGCGAAATATATATTTCAAAATAAAAGTAGTAAAAATTACTCCTTATAACATCAATTAACCAGTGAAGGTTCTCTCAAAATCGGTCCAGCTCTTTCAGATAATAGCCGGAACAAACACACAGACATGTATAGATTTAAATAAGCATCACATGATGACAATTTCAAATAATATATATAAAAATCTTCAAACATTATCCTACTTTCCCTTTCTTTTATGTCCATTAACTAAAGAATAGTACACACTACGCTTAAAGACATTGATAGGCTTGAAGTCAATCAAACTGAATGGACACTTAATTAAACGTTTGTCTGTCCGTGTATCTCAATGTACGTCTAATTCAACCTCTTCATTGGGTAGTATAAACCTTTGATTACCATCGAACAGCATTTAACATCACATTAACTCTGTTGTTTGCTTTGTCTTTATTTGTTGTGGCTTTTAAGTAATTGTTCTCACGCTTATATATGTATTACTTAATGTCTTTAGGTATATATATATATATATATATTATAATAATAATTAATTGATAATTTTTTTTTATTGATAAAGTTAATAGCAGAAACAGACAAAAGTAATTTCAAACTAAGAGCTTTTCACTAAATGCATAAATTTGAAAAAAAAAAAATTTTCTTTGTCTATCTGTTTGTTCCGGCTAATCTCTGAAACGGCTGGACCGATTTTAACAGGACTTTTACTGGCGGATAGCTGATGTTATAAGGAGTTATTTAAACTACTTTTATTAAAAAAAAACATTCTCCGCGAACGAAGTCGTAGGCACAGCTAGTTAAATATAGAACTAGCTTTAATAAACTTTATTATTTCATCCTTGTTGCGTAAAACCATCATTGTATTTCGTTTTAATACGTCACTACAATACATTATATGGATAGCTTTAAAATCAATCTCAAGTTAAATATTAGCTCTGCAGCTATCATCCCGGTATCATGGCATGCAGTATGCACCCTCAATAGGGTGTCTGTCAAACTGTGCTCCGACTAGACGGAGGGTGATTATCCCGGTTGTGGCGTCACAAGCCTGCACCGCCCTGATTACACACACGTCTGTGTGAATAATGTTATACTCAATCGCTCACACAATTCGGTTATGATGGCAAAGCAACTTTTTGGGGGATGTAAAGCTATTACTGTTTTTAAGATAACATATTTTCTCCATGTTCGTGCCTGCAACAGATGAAAGGAGGGGTCCTATTGCTCTCCCCCTACCGTTTAAAGAAGCATATTAACAGGAACAATATATATAAAATATGAAATTGACTTAATTTGCAATTAAGATTAATGGAAAAACTTTATTTTTTAAGGCGATTTAGGATTAATCTTCCTCTAACCAAAATGGCATCCTCTACTCCAAAATGGCTGCCAATAGACCAAATCGAGTATTTTCTGCCGATTTCTTTTATTTCGTTTATAAAAGGAACGTAAGCTAGATTTAAATAACATATTAAGATCACAAGATAGCTTAGTTATTCCAATAAAATGAAGATATGTACGAGTATTGTAAGTCACTAGTCTTAAATAGGATAAACAACATATCTCTTGAACTTTATTGTCCATTCACGTGGACATTACAAAGACAATTACTTAACGACATTCTATATACAATCAACATATCAATTTATGTTATTATATAAGATACTAACCCAATTCAGTGGTTTTACACGCCTTGTATACATAAATAATTAGTTGTGTTATATCTTACAGCCCTCGTCATGATGAAAAATGTTTTCGTTATCTTCATGATGAAAAATTAACTGTCTGCAACCTTGACATGTGTGTAATTTTTTTTAATGATCGGTTGTGACTAACAAACTCACTTTAATATAGAATTATTGTAAAGAATTTATATTTTTTGCACATGTATCTATATATATATATATATATATATATATTATATCTGTCTAAAACAGTTTTTATGAGCTTATTTGGCACAAAAGTGCCAAGTCTTGCAGATGTAAATATGCAAACAGGATGTGATAATTGATTTAATTTGATAACATGCGGGTCTGAATTGGACGAGTTATTTAATAAATCTCAGTCCGAGTCCCAATTTGCTAAATAAAAAATGTTTTACCTCTCGCAATAGTGTCTTTTTACGCCATGTTTAGGTTACTATGTTGACTTTACTGTTTTTTTATCGATTAAACAAGTTTTACATATGTACTAACTGTCGCAATATAGGTTATATTAACATTAGTCTTAAAATAAGTTTAAGGCTTTTATTACAGAGAGAGTTATAAAAAGCTCTACAATTCTTTAATGTCCATAGATATATATTTTGATATATTTTTATAGTTCCATACCTATATCGCTACCTGGGAGGTCTATTAATTTTATGGGTTATAATGTGATATCTGAATTCCACGCATCATGTGCGCGTTACGAAATTAACGCGTTTACGACTGACATTTTATTGCGTTTTTACGTCACTGCCATATTTATTGTTATTATTCAATTCTATTAATAATAATGTATCAAAAAAGTCCGCCTCTGATAATTCATGTTTATTGTATCTTATCTTCACTTTCGATTTTATTATTTACGTGAATTCGTTATCCTTCAGGGCATAGTATCAATTTTTTATAATTTTGACCAATTTTGTAATAGAGAGTCTCACTCAAAAACGGCTTACCCGAACTTGATAAAAATATTATATAGTAAGAATATGTAATTGAGCAAATAATAGTGTATATATAATAATTATAAGCTGAATGTTAATAACAAATAAAAAAAAATATATTATTATTATATTTATTTTTTCGATTTGTTTAATATAAAAAATAGTAATATTTAAGACTTAATACATATTATTAATAAACAGTTTTTTATACAAGTAATATTTTCAATACGATAATTCGCGAACGATGTCGCTGACAAAGCTAGTACATATTATCAAGGGTTGGGTAACAATTAAGGGTTGTCAATAACACTCTTTCAGTCTCTACACATGCGTGTATAGATCGTCTTCTGGATATAACGTTCACCCTCTCTTCAAATTGCCTTCAAACCACTTGTAAAAAAGGGATCTTCGAGTGCTGTGACGAAGTGATTTCTAGCCTTTTTACGCATATACTAAAAATTTTAAGATGTACCTAATCTCTAACTTGCTAAATATATTAAATACTAATGAGATTTTGTCAGTTAATAATATCACGGAATGTAAATTATTATTCGAGAAGTTTTAACACGAGCATGTAACTTACACGTTCAAACTTCTCGAAAATATTACGGAAAGTGAACAAAGAGATTGCGTCTATTCTCGAAAAGCTTAGACTGGAAGTGTATTTGAGTGTTCGCATATCTCACTATACCTACTAGCTAGGTATTCGTTATGTGTTATACGGTACTTTGTACTTTCTCGTGACACATGTCTGATGTATCTAGATCTATAATTATAGTTCTTATTTCATATGTAATAAGGACTAGTTCTAGTCCGTCCAAGTGGATGTTAGGTATTGTAAGTTTTATTGCGAGGCGTCGTCCGTCCGTAACGTATCCATAAATCAATGTTACGTTTAATTAATTATAATACACATTGAAATATATATATAAAATATTTTAAATTTTTTTTTATTAAAATAAATTTAAAAACGTTTAGCGATCGGTTTATAAATGGGAAAATTTTACGTTACGTCAAAAACAGACGAATCGTTAGTCAGTCGAGTGCATCGAATATTGAAGTGGTAATGCGGCTGACGCGGTATGATCACACACACACACACACACACACACACACACACACACACATTATACATAATATTGATTTATATAAAATGAACAGATGTTAAGTATTTTTAGATTTATTATAAACATAATAGAAGCATTAAGTCACCATCTTCCTGCCCTTATCCCATTTTGGGGTCGGCACAGTATGTTTTTTCCTTCCATACTCTCCTGTTACTCGTCATCTCTGTACACACTTCCTTCTTCTCCATATCGTCTTTCACGCAATCCATCCATCTTTTCTTCGGCCGTCCTCTACCTGTCCATCCCGATTCCCGCCACTACCATACCTAGCACTCTTTTGGTCACGTGCCTTTCATCCCTCCTCATAACATGCCCATACCATGACAGACGGCTACCTCTAATTTTTTGTCACTGGTGCTACTCCTAAGCAAAAAGTATGGTTTAAAAAATATATATAAGGCAAAAAAGCGAAGCTTCTGTCGCCAATTTTTTGAATTGCAACAAATAACGTTCCGGCTGCTGATAGCTTTGATAATGAAAAATAATTTATAGAAGTGAGTTTCAATAAAGTTTTTGGTTTAGATTTTTTTATCGATCACTGTACCTTTATTTTAAAAGTTTTCTATATTAAAGGTAAAACTTTATTAACATGTCAGATATAAATTAAGTTCACTGAACTGGAAGATAATTGACTGAACAAGAGCAAAATCAACCATTTAGGGTTTAGAAGCCCCCAGGTCACGTGGCGGTACGTGTGTACGAGCTTTACCTAATCTAGGTATCATTCAATACGCTTCACTTACCTAAAGGTCGAGTGTCGACACTGAAAGGTCGAATACATTTGACATTGCCCTTTTTAATGTTAAACTTGAGGTTTATTTCATTTATAGTTATTAATATATGTAGATTTTTTTTGTAATATCGATAATTTTATTTTGGATGTCATACCAGAGTGAATTTACTTTCGTCGTTGTAAAATACTTACAAGTTAATCAGTTTATTATTACAATTACAAAAGCATTGTATATATGTAACGTCAGATTCTATTTTCAGTACAAAAGATAGACCTATAGAGAAGAACAGACAAAAGACATTCATAAAATCCTTCATAAATCTTTTTGGTTTATAAATCCTCTATGAAAACGTAAAGCAGTCATTAGTTTATTGGATTTTTGTTTCATACTAGCTATGAAATGTTTTTCACTATTAAAAACGAGTCTTATAATAAAATATGAACCAAAGAGACATCAAACTAAGAAATATAAGATAAACAATATATATACGTTAAGTAATGTTATAATTTATTTTACAGTTGAATTGAAATATCTTTATCTTTTATCTTTTTTTTTCTTTCTTTTCTTTTAACGTAAATAAAATCGATTCATCAAGTCGTTGTTTAATCCCCGGCCAGTAATTAACGTAAGTGCTTGGATGTGAAACATAAAAAAATTGTGATCCATAAAGGTACCGTTGTTAAAGTTTACTGTTTTTTTTTTACACGATAGCAGTTACCATAGATATTCTTTTGCGTTTATTTTTCATAGTTTTTTTTTAATTTAACACTAAACCTACCGACAATTCTTGTATACCTGTTCCTACCGCACGCCGTCAAATTGACCGGTAATTAAAAGTTATTTTATTATATAACGTAAGTAATAATGGAAATAACTAAAAGTAAAGAGTAAAGAAAATATTATAAGCATATTTTAAGAATTGTCATGTAGTTTGATAACTATATTATAACGTTTGAAAATGTGTAAGTTTTACAAAAGTTTAAGAACGGTCAATTTGACCGGTACTTGGTAGGTTTAGTGTTAATATGAAGATCTTACCGACAAAAGTACAATCTGTTTCATATTATCAGTACCTACATTCTAACGGGCGTGTACGATTCGTAGAAGTAATATATATCGGCGAGTAATAACAAGTGTGCGATGGACGGACAGAAGCGACAACACGACAGGCTATTCATCAACACGTCGGTACACGCAAATGTATACACATTATCTAAGTTTTGATCTCTAAGTTATAACCGACCCATTTCCTTGAATTAAGTAACTGTAAAATTAGTTTGTTGCCTACAACTTGCAACAGCAACAATATAGGAATAGTTAAATATGTTCTTAAAGTTAAAGCTTGTCCTGCGACTTCTTAAGATTCATTGTATACATGAATGTCATTACAATATCAAATCTATAAAGCACTAGGTCCACTAGCACACTAACATCGTATAGTTAAAAGTCTGTTTGTGAGCTGTTAGCGAGCTAGTGTTTAATTAACATATTTAAAAAGAAATTTGGGAAGAAAAAGAAAAATAAAAAGTCAAGCTTACAAAAAAAAAATATTAGAAATTTCCTCTTTTAGTACGATTATAGTCTTATCAATATGTAGATTACACATCAATCTTCAATATAACTTCAATAGCACAAATTGTCATTAAACTTCTTACCTTATATCTTTTTTGTATATCCCACGGGCGTTACTATTGTTTTAGACCTTTTGTTCTCTGATTATTAAAATATAGGATACATTATCAATATACCAAAGCATCAAATTAATTCAAGTAATTTCATCTTGATGTCTATCCAAAGAAACTGGTAGACAGACAAATGAAATATATTTTGGATCGCATATAAAATTCTAAGTATATCACTATAAAATAATTATAAAATATTTAATGTATATAAAATGTTTATTTCATCATGTACCCGAATAAATAATTATAAAACGAAACAACCAATAAAACGAAATGTTAATTTTAACACGTAACTTCATTTATTATCGTGATAGTGCACCAAATTTAATTGGATGCCTCTTTGTTTGGTTTCATTTTAATTACAATAGTTTAAGGGATGAACAAAGGCCTCGTAACTATTATGTATGGACGGACATGTTTTTAATAGATGTCTGTTTATAATCAACTATTTCGCCATTGTTTGAGTGGCGGGGGAGTAATGAGTAGCCATACTTTATATATACATATATATATATAAAATGAGGGTGCAGAATTCATCCATGTCGAGAGAGGCCTGGGGGAACGGGGCGACAAGATTTGCTGCATTGGAACAGTTCGAAAAAAATATCATTTTTAAGATATTACGAGTTAAATTTCACATCTCTACATTTATTTGAATTTTTATTTTGTTTTGTATTGAGTTAATATATTTTGAATTCACTGTAATAATATTAATAATCTCCAACTGTATTTTATTAGTGTATTTATGTTTTATCGATCGTTGAGGATCTCTTACGAGTATATACATCATTTTTCAAAGTTGGTCAAACGATTCATGGGTTATAGAGACATACGTACAATCACACAGATCTGTAGACAAATATTTAAAAATTAATAGAATTGGATTTGGTGCGATTATTTTTAACAAAAAAAAAACAAATCACAGACAGAATTAATAGCTTTATATAGTAGTATAAGTGTAATAAAAACAGCATCATTTATAAATGTAATTAAGTGACATAGCGTGAAGGTAGCAAGTTGGAAAAGAAACTAACTTTGTCTCCGGGGAGTCGTTACAGTTGGCGGACAGCTGCTAAACTTTGCCCAGACTTTACAACACCCAGACAATCTCAAGACTGTAGATATACATATAACTGTAGCTCCTTTCTTAGATAACCGTGAAATGAGTTTAATATTCAAAGAGCTGAATATTTAAACATGATTTTCCTACCAATATATATATATATATATATATATATATATATATATTTTAAAAGATAAAATATATGACATATCTTCTATGAAGAAACTGTTGAGGAAAGTTTTTCTTACTTTTATTATATTATATTGAGACCAAATTAGTGTTGATATTTTTCGTAAAGTTGTTCTAAGATATATATATTATAAAAAAAAAAACATTTTGTGAATATGTATAAAATAAAATTCCTTTTAAAAATAAGTCCCATGATAAGTTTTTATTGGCAGCAAACAGCAGAATCGAAGTTGACATTAGTATAATATATTCTCGAGTAATGTTTGAGAAGCGCTGGTTGGGGGGAGGGACGGGGGAGGGAGGGGTCTGAGGGTGACATCTTATGCATAATATAAAGCATTATGCCCATTTTGCCCGACGCCAAATTTATACCTCACCCTTCTCGCCTAACTCGATACATTGATAAAAAAAGCTTATAATTAAGACTTAATTATACAAATAATATTATAATTCTATTCAACCTCGCTATATTTGTGAGACTTATTCAAAAGATTCCTCTAATATCTAAAGGGATTCAAAGTGAGCGTATAAATTCTGAAATTAAAGGCTTGTATTACCATAATAGCGAGTAAATAAAAGAGCGCAGTGCGGGCGAGTTTTAATCACACCGACTGGAGTTGTACGTTTGCTGTTGGTTGCTGCTACACCACTCCGGTCTGTGTGATGTTGCCTACGAAATTGTTTCGAGTGTCGAGGACTCGTTCAAGTTACTCCGTCTAGTAAAATTGTAGAGGACTCGAATACTCTTGATACGTGCTGTATCTTTAAAATAAATGGTCTTTCTTTGTTATACTAAATTTTGACTTTTGTTTTGTTTGATAATATTGTTTTATATTATATTAATATTTCAAAATGTTTTATTTCCGTTCGATTCTATATTAACATAATTTTATTAAGCATGCATAAGTGTTTTATTCGTTTCAATGTAAGATATTTTTTTTAATAAAGTGCAATAAAATTTACTTAACGTGAATGTTCAAAGTTGGATAGTCGCCAAATCATTCGAGCCGCCGCTAGCTACAAGTGGCACCGGGAGGTTGGCATCACTGCTCTGACAAATTGGGTAACAGACCAACAAAATGAGGGTAAAGCGAAACGTTCATAATTATTCTTGGCGAAAATGAAAAAAAAAAAACGACAACCCAACTGTCACTCGCGGTTTATTGTCGAGAAGTTTTTTTTTAACCGTCACTTTCAGATTTTGTTATAGTGGCAGAATTGTGTTTAAATTCCCGCTATTCATTTATCTTTGGAATGCCACATCCCCCCTCAACCCTCCCACACCCCCCGTACTTTCCCATTGAATGTCTTTCAACCTCCCCTCTCGTAATTCTATACGGAGTCCTCTTGATGATGTTTTTATTCAATTCGCTTGATGAATATATTAGTTAATTTGAAATTTAAATTTTAAGCTTCTCTCACACGCCATACGGGCATCTATAATGTATTTGATATTATTAATTACAATTGAAATCTATAAAATGAAACTAGTAAGTGGATAGGTACAAAGTACTTTTATCTCGGAACACTTTTTTATTTCAATAAAAAAAAACATTTTATAAGCCTATAATAAGTGTAATTATACAAATTGCTATCTCTTGATACAAGGAGCGAAGCGGTAGCCGTGTCACTGACGTCCATAGAAATAGACTATACAAAGTATCCAATATTTACTTTCATTTGACGCTCCGGCATCGCATTTCATGTATCTCACCTCCGGGAATATAAACACGCCTACGAGATAGCATTTTTTTCTCACGAATGGGAAACACACACACACACACACACACACACACACACACACACACACACAGATACGTCTTTTATTACTATATTGATTTGTTACAGTGGATTTGTTCGACGTAATCGTCGCCCATATGCTAATTGGTAAAGAATTAAATATTACATAAAATGTATAACAGAATAGTGGTCTTTGTCGGTTTTAATGTTTAATTGCGGCTGTACTCTAAGAGGGTTATTTGCGAAGCACTCGACACGATAAGAATATTCATTTTTCATATACCCCCTCCCCCTCTCACTCCTTATCTGTCACTATCGCGCCGTATTACCTGGAGTGGTGTGTTTTTGCATCAACTCGTGTCACAGACACTCTGTACGGCTTTTGTATCTGATACTGTATTATGTTCCCGTGAAACGGTCCCGCGACTTATTTTAATGGTTCCTCGCTTCTGAAGTCGAGATCTTAATGTCGGTGAGTCGATGGTATCGGAGTGTTTTCGATGTGATCTTATCTTTATGTTGTGTTTATGTAAAGTATGAAATAGTGATGTGTCCGTCTGAATTACTTTTAACTTTTAAAGTCGATGTGTTTTTTTTTTAACAATATCTAAGTGACTCAGGTTGGATTATTTACTAACTGTTGCCGGCGACTCAGTCCGCGTTGATATAAAGGAGCTTTCGTAAGGATCGCGTTGTTTTTTTCATTGTTGTCTATGAAAAGGATTAATATACACCCTTTAGCGCTTTTTTATCGAATATACATCGGATTCATTCCCATAGCTCCCGATCCCATTAAAATATCGTAACAAATATATCCTATGTTACTCGCTGATAATCTGGCTTTTACCCAATACTTACAAACATACAAACATTTTTTTTCTCTTTATTATTAGCATATATATATATATATATATATATAATATAAAATATCTGAACTCTGTGGTAAAGAATAACAAATATTTATTGCAAAATCGTTAATAGGTATTTTGTCACAGTGTCCTATTAAATGAATTATTATTATTATTATATTACTAAGAAACGTATCATTAAAAAAGCTATGCGGTCGCGCCGAGGCGCCAGGACGACGACGCGCAGTCGTAACTCGATTACCACTACTCCGACTGATTACCGTCGCTTCCTGATTGTTTTTTATAAATACCACCGTATCGTTAATTGGATGTGTGTAAACGGACTTACATTCACTCTTTGTTATATATATATATTAATAAATGTCAGTCGATTTGTGACAATATCTCAGTCATATACTATATTTATATATATTTGTAGATATATTTTTTATTTCGTTTTTTTTTGCAGTCGATTAAGCTTTAATATCGACTATAAATTTTTGTTGTTACTGTTGAAATTATTAAAATATATATCGCATGCGACTTAATTGCCACCCACATGTTTAGTACAAAATATTGTACATGTGCCATTTTATACGATGATTTAAGTAAACCTGTACAAATATGATGGATTACCCCGTTTAAACAAAATATTCAGTAAGTAATGGGTACAGTGACTTGCGTTTTGTAAAGATTAAACAACTTTGTTTACATCTGAAAAGGTATTTACCCTCGCAAAAAGTAATTTAAACCTATTCATTTATACTGCATTCATGAAAAAAATACTAAATAGTTGTAGTTCAAATATATTTTTACAGTCATAATTGAGGTACGCATGCGTGAAGGAGTAGCGTACTACGGGAGCAGAAGTTATCGGCCACGGTCATCGGTCACCACCATTCAAACTAATAGTATTTCACTATAAAATTTTAAGGGCACTATTTGACCCCAAAAATAACGACTCATTTCCACCAATCACAAGCTCGCTAACAGCTCACTAACATTCTTTTTATTATACGATGTTAGTATGCTATGTGACCTAGCGCGTTGTAGATTGGATTTTAAAATTCTGTTTCACTTCTAAATCTATATTGATTTACAGTATATCTAGAACAAATCAAGCGAGAAATTGGATTCATTAATATTTATTGATATGGTTGTTGCAAAGTAGCCAATTAAAAGTTAGCACGAAGTCTATTCAAAAGTATAGCAACTTTTAAATTTAAACGCTAAACGTATGTATGTTCGATTTTTGTTTAATTTTTGTTGCATTACGTTGGTACTCATTCCCTTTGCTACGTCTACTACTAACGTCAATAAGTTCCGCCATTTTTAAATGCTCAGTTAATTTTTGACAGCTGTTTAGTGTAGACGTATTTTGTTTTTAACTTTTATCTTTTCCTATAATATCTGTTTGCCTGATATTTTATAAGAGTAATGTATTTAGTATAATATATTTAAATTAAACAATACAATATTTTGTTATTTTTTTATATACATTATATTAGGTATACTATTCGTTTCGTCTTTATTTATTTTTATTTATTACCCAATGTGTAACCACAGCCTGAACATAAACAGAAAACAAACTGTGGTTTCGTTTATAATATTTATTTTTAATACTCATTCATAAGGTCACATAATAAACAATAATACAAATTATTTTCCTCCATTATATCTGGTTTCTACGAAAGGAAGAAATATTAAGGTTACATGAACGAAATGTTCTGCGTATGGTTCAGTGAACTTTCTAAGAAATTATTATTCGAACAATATTCAATGATTTGTTACCCTCGTTGTTTCCTTCTGTGGGTGTATTTTAATATTTGCTTGATAATTTTAATGTTTGTGTGTTTGTGTTGTGTGGGCCGCGTTGTATTTATTATATTCGTCATTCTGTAATAATAGTATCTTTACTCGGAAAAGTAAACCCGCCCTTGCCGAGGCCTTCATTTCAAGTATAAAAGTACTTTATCCTCCACACTGCAACACTTTGTGTTGGTGATTACTGTTTATATATCATAAGATATCTTTTAAGATATGCGCCCACACACACACACACACACACACTCTAGAGGGGAGGGAGAGGGGCTCTACAAGTGTGTAAATATTGTGGAAAAAAATACAAATGAACCAAAAACACTTATCAGATATAATTTAGCACACAAATACTTTTGTTTGGCCGGTGATCAAACAGACGGACAAACAAACACGCCGTGTGTTACCGATAAGCCAGACCGATATGATTATATAGATATTGAAGGTTTCACTATACAATTTTAAGTGCACTACTTGCTAAAATTTGCGAATTAAAATTGTCTACCAATCTCAATCTCACTAATTTTTTAGACTATGCGATGTTAGTACGCTATGTGAGCTAGCGCTCGGTAGATTGGATAGTGTGATGTGCTTAAAGCTATCAGTAATTCAGCAATTACCTATGTAACAACAAGTCAGTGACGTCATCATTACACGCCCGATACGAGAAATGCGTGCCCTCGGGTAGTGGTAGTGTTCTGCGAATAGCGAAGTGAATCACTCGGTACCGCTACCCGGCGTGCTCTTGATGGTTGTGATGTGTGATCTTCCTGAAGTTGTGTTAGTTCTTAATACTTTTTTTTTACTATAAGTGTTGTTCAAACTGGAATTACTATTTATATGACATAAACAACGTAGTATAAAAGATGGTTTTGAGATTAATTTTAGATGCAGATGCATATATACATGTGTATATTTTAAATATATTCATAACAAAATATGACGTAAGAAATACAACGAGATTTGAACAAAATAAAAAAAAATAGTTAATTAGTTTTAGTTTTGTAGATTCTAATTTTTAATTTTAATCATTTAGATTCAAAAACAAAATTCATCAAAATCAGCGTAAATTACAAAGACACGTACAAACTAATTATTTATACATTTAAGCGCATTTAAGCGCTTTAAGGCACTTGATGCTATAAAATATGACATTTAAATTTAAATTGCCTCCACGAGAGATAAGCTTACACCAATACCTCACAGTGAGGTCTTAAAAATATAAGATTTATTAAAATTTCAAGGATGTAAAAATCCGTTTCTGAGTTATTACTCGTCGTTCTTGTTTTATTGGGACTGATAAGGTTGGTATTACTTCGATTTAGTTTTATTATATTTGGAAAGTTTAAATTTTAACCTATTGTAACTTTATTTTCTACTTTCAAAATATTTTGTACCATTATGAATTCAAGTTATGTGGAATTGCAAGCAAAAATGATACTAAACGTATCATTTTTGCAGCTTTTTGTTTGTTTCGTATAATATTAAATCCATTTATATATATATATATATATAAATTGATTGCTGTTCGTCCGTCTCGCTAAGGAACGAGAATCAATAGTTTGGATAATTTTGATGTTGAAATATTTGTTGAAGTCCATGGAAGGATTAAACGATGAGAAATTAAAAAAAAGTAATAATAATTTTCAAATCCAAATTTTCAGATTTGATGTGAAACATTTGATGTCTTTTGTAAATTATCAAATATTTGTAGGTGCGTATGTCTGTTTTATAGATTTATACGTAATTGACATATGTAATCTCGTTATTACCTAATTAAAAATGTTAAATATCCTCAAACAAATTATCATCAAAACTACGCATTACATGCAAATTTTGAGCCTACGTAAATTGATGACAATTCTCAAATTAAAACAATGACCAACATATATATATATATACATAGACGTAGGAATATTTACAAGATAATTTTCAGACGAAACCTAAAATACACGTAAACAATGACGTCACGTGCTGTTAACCCCTGACTCATTTAGTTTTAATATTGTCTATATTAATGATGTTTTGGTACAAGTGTCTCAGTGTTTTGCGGTTGGTTAATCGGTGTGTGTTGTTTTATTGAAAATGGTGAATAAAATACATTTAATAACCCTGATGAGAAGAGTGACTAGGACGAGATGTTTTTGTACTGCACAGAATGGATCAAATAGGGTTAGTGCACTTTTATAGCACTCATTTTTAGTTTTTAATTAAAGGTATATTTTTATTTATAATTACAGTGTTGCCACTGTAAAAAAATTACCTTATTAATGTGGTGATTTGTGTATGTTTGACTGTAATAATCGCATGGAAATTGTTATTTATTGGCTATGTAGTTGTTCTGAAATTACATACATATAAAATATTACATCGGTAGGAATCTCACCCACATCGGTACAGTCGCTTGCATCACGTCTGTCATTATCTCTATTTGGGACGCATCCCGGCTGCAGTGCGTCGGCACGGCGATGTGCAATTCCCGTTCCGTGAGATTTATAGCGACAACATATCGACAAGGAGACATCTCTCGGTGTAATAAATAAATTATTTATCACACATTGATATATTGTATATGTGTGTGTGTGTGTGTGTGTATTATACAATTGAAATGATAAATATCTGTCCATATTGTCAATGGATGCAATGGTGTAATAAGTCTGACTGATTTTAGTATGAAATTATATGTAATATATTCAATCATGTAAATCAGTTTAAGCTCTGCAGCTGTTTTGTATCCGGTAACCAAGCTCCCTTTACGCGGAGACAAATTATCTTTTGCCCCAATGGTGTCGCATTTAAATAGTTGTAAGAACTATATTTTCTATTTTAAATTTATTAATAATATTTCAAAGAGAGGATATGATTTCATTTTATCGTTCCTCGCATCGTTTTTTTTAAGATATTACAAAATTGTCCATGAGTTAAGGTAAAATTACATTTTTCGTCTCCTCATTTATCACACTTGTAAAGGCAGCGTCGTTACTCTGACATATACTATTGAGGCTACCGGTTAATTAGCACTGATTGAGAGTATGACGGACGGACAATTGTGCCCAATTGCATTTATATGTAAGCCACATATCATTCGATTTTTAAATGTTTTGGTATCGAAAAGGAAATTAATTGCTACAAAACTTGCAATTAATTGAACAAACTGTATGATAGTAAGGTGTTGTGTGTTATTTTAACACAAATAATATATAGATATTAATTCTAACTCAATAATTAGTATCTTATCTAATAGTTAAAGTAATCTAAACTGTAACTAAGGAAGTGCCTAATAAGAGAAACGATTATGACTGATAATATTATGCGTACATTACACTATCCAATCTATTACCTATGAGCGCTAGTTGAACTAGCCTAATGACATCGTACAGTGAAAACTGGAGACTAAGTGAGATGTCAGCGAGCTTGTAATTTGATACTTTAAATCGCTATTTTTGAGGTAAAATAGAGTACTTAAAATTGGATAGTGTAATTTGCTCTTAACATGTGACGTGTTGACAACCTGTCATTAATAAAAAAATAAAAACGTCATTCTGTTAATGAGTTATAGATTAAAAATGAGATATTAAAAATATTTTTTTAAACATAATATTTAATTTGACTTATTCGTTGAATACGTTGTTGCAGTGCATGGCGCGCGCGTTGTACGACAATATTGCGGAGTCACCGGACGAGCTGGCCTTCAGACGGGGGGACCTGCTCACAGTGCTGGAGCAGAACACCGGCGGCAGCGAGGGCTGGTGGCTCTGTTCGCTTAGAGGAAGACAGGTACCCCACTTTTGTTATTAAAACTAACAAAGATACAAATGGAATGTATCTGTTATAATAGATTTCTAACTACTTTGTTCTGTAAATATTTTTTTTATTGTAGGGAATATGTCCCGGGAACAGACTGCGTATAGTTGCCGGGGTGTTCGATGCGGGCTCGGCCCTCCAGCGGCGCCGCACGCGCACGCCCGCGCCCGTCTCGCACCAGCCCCTCCCCGCGCAACACTCGCCCGCCTTCACTAAAGTAATAACCAGTACATAGTGCACACTACGAATAAGTCTCGTGAGATAGATCACGTAGTGTTAATTAAATAAGACGGGATTATTACTACGGGGTATTTTGACAATTATTGCATAGTCACTGAATGTATATTACATATAAATTGGAACCAAAATAGATAAATATACAAGTTTTCCTTAATGTACGAAATATGTCCAATTTACCCTATTAGTGTAATGTAAATATTAAACAATCAGATCGAGGAGTGCTCCCACTACGACGTCCCCCGTGCTCCGATGCCGGTGCAGCGCGCGATAGGAGCGTACGACTGCCCGCGCGCGGGCGCGGACTGGTACGACGCCCCCCGCGCTCCGCGGCCGGCCAGCGCGGACTCCGCCTGCAGCGGGACCGGCTCCCTCGCCTCCGCAACCTCCCTCGCCTCCGCCACCTCCAGCGCTTCCGCCAACTCCGCCAACTCCGGCGGATCCGCTTCCTCCACGTACGATGTGCCCAGGTCGCGGGCGCTGCCTCTACCCTGCGACGCGGCCATGGAGGCGCTTGAACGGTTACAGGTAATATTAATGACTTCATTAAACAATAGGCCCCTTTCCATTATCTAATTTTTAGGATCTATTTGATCTTAAATAGTTAAAAAGTTCGCATTACGCTAATTACGGTACGGTAAGCTAACTAACGTTACAATCTTGTTGGAAACTCCAATCTCCACTCCCCTCAGTTCAGTGCTATAGAACTCCATACCGCAATAGATAGAAACGCTAGCTAAACAAACAGCCCTTACTCCACACGATCATAGTGGGCTACCCGACCAAGGGTCGGATCGATTGGATATACATATTAAAATGTATTGTATTGCAGGAGGAGGCGTCGACGGCGGTGTCCCGCCTGCTGTCGTACGTGACGCCCGGATGGCGGCGTCGCGGCGCGCTGCGTCCCCGCGTGCTGGACGTGCGCCTCGCGGGTGAGCGCCTCAGGGCCGCCCTGCACGACCTCGCAGTGTTCGCGGACGCCACGCTGGCCAACGCGCACGACGCCCAAGATAAAGGTACCCGAAGTTCACTGTCTATTTGAAATATTTAATAACGTACTGTATGTGTGACTTGCAACCATTCACTATCTAATATACCGAGCGCTAGATCAACTAGTACACTAACTTCGCATAGTCAAAACATTGTTAGTGAACTGTTAGCTTGAAATTAGTGGACACATTGTCTCCCCATTTTTGGGGTCAAATAGTGCGCTTAACATCGGACGATTTCTCACGGTAGTGTGTACTGTAGGCATCGCAGTGAAGCTACGGCCGCTGGTGAAGGCTCTGAAGGATGCGGAGCGCATAACGCATGAGGCGACGAGCGCGCTGGACGCGGGTGACTGGGCGCCCGACCGCCTGGAGCGGGACCGCGAGCCCACGGACGGCACGCACGACGCGCTCGACCAATTAGTAGCATGCGCACGCTCGCTCACCGAGGACGTGCGTCGGGCCGCTTCCTTCATACACGGGAACGCGTCGCTACTGTTCAGGTAATTTGAAGTTATTTAAATTTTAAACTTTCGTGCAAATAGGACGTTTTACAACCAAAAATATTTAATTTGTATATATATGGTATAGCCTTTAAATGGAAACCAATGATGAGCCAGCTGGGTGATTTTTGCAAGCTTAGGTTACCAGCAAATCCACAAATATATGGGTAGAAACATAACAATTTAACATGAAAAAAGCATTAAAAGATACGTGTCAAATTTAGGAATAAAGTAATAAATTGCGGAATGTTAACATTTTAATGATGTATATTTCCAGACGCTCGGCCGCTGCTCCGGAACACGAGTGGACGGAGGAGTACGACTACGTGAGGCTGGAGTCCAGGACGGCCGCGGGGCGACGGAACGCGGAGATACGGGCCGCGCTCCCGGACAAGCTACGGGCCTCCTTCGACGCGCTCGTGCGGGACGCCGACCACGCGGGAGAGGTACGACTAAAATTTAATATTAAAGCCTTCATTGGACTTATTTGCGTTATATAGGCAATTTTAATTATGATAGGGTCAGAAACTACGATGTCCTGAACATTTTTAAGTATACTTTTTTTTTATATACAATTTTATAAAGAATCTGGAGACAGATAGATCCAACTCTATATTTTTTTTATAGCAAAATTTTATTTATCAGTATTAGAAGAAATATTAGATGTAAAACATTTGGTGGGATACAAAGTGTCAAGGAATCACTGGATGTCTATTAAAAACCAAGTATAGATATCATTATACAAGAGGGTCGTGTACTCATATAGGCAAAACTAATAAGCCCATGTTGCAGGTGAGTGCCGTGGCCGCCGCCACCCGCCTGCCGCCCGACGACCGCCAGCTGGCCGCCTTTTACGCGGCGCAGGCGGCCACCTACGGAGCGCACCTCGCCACCGCCGTCGACGCCTTCCTCCGGACCGTGGAGATGGGCCAGCCCCCGGACGTCTTCCTCCTACACGGGAAGTTCGTCGTCCTCAGCGCCCACAGGATTGTCCACGTCGGTGACACCGTACACAGGAGCGCCCAACACTCCGGACTGAAATCGAAGATACTTAGGTGCTCGGACGCCCTGTCGGACGCGCTGGCGGCGACGGTGGCCAAAACCAAAGCAGCCGCGCTGCAGTTCCCTTGCGCGGGGGCGGTCGCCGACATGGCGGAGGGCGCGCGAGCACTGGCGGCGCGGGCGCAGGAGCTGCGGCGGGCGCTGGTGCTCGCGGCCGAGCCGCCGCCCGACTGCACCCCCACCGCGGCGCCGCCCGCCGTCACGCCCCTCACCCCGCTCACCCCGCTCGCGCCCCTGGCCCCCCTCGCCTCGCATGCCGCCGCCTCTCTCCCCGTGTTATAAGGGAAGCTGCGACTTCACGATTAGAGCGTACACGTTCCTCGCTCGGCAGACGTGTTAGAATTATAACGACGTTAGATATACATGGCTGTCGGTGATCAGTTGCCGGCTGATGAGGCTGATCAGTTGCCGGCTGATGATGGTGATCAGTTGCCGGCTGATGATGGTGATCTATTGTCACCCGTGATGATATGTACTTAACCGACGTCGAGTGCGAGACGAAGACGCGGCGGTCCTCCTCCTAACAGTTAGACAAAAACTACCAAAGAAATCCACAAACCGACCCGACACCCGCCAGTAGACTGCCGTGACGCGAAGGTTTCTAACATTTACAGTACACTATACAATAACGAAGGCTGCCATTAGTTTTATTTGGTGTTTTTTATAACGGGATTTTAACTTCCTGGATGGTAATTAGCCGCAGTGAGTTGAGTTGTCCGTCCAGTTGTACGGCGGCGCGCGACCGCTTTGATGTTTTAGCGTTAAATTTTGTACGGTGCGTCTGTAATGGTTGTATATTAATATATGTTCGGAACGGTACAAATTATTATCTTAGATTCAATGCTTGTAAATAACACTGACGTTTACATATCTGTTTAAACGAATTTTTGGGTTCAACGATTGAGAGACGAGTCTGTATTGTTTGTGCTTTTCATATTGACTTGTTATGCTATTTCATTGTCCAATTTTTAGCGCACTGCTTTACCCTAAAAGTAGCGAGTTAAATTCCATCAATCACATTCACGCTTACAGCTCACTAAGTCTCTTTACTGTGTTAGTACGCTAGATGATTTAGCGCTTGATAGATTGGATAATGAAATGGCCGCTTGAAAGTAATTTGCTGTCATATTGTCTATGACAACGAAGTTCGATATTTGAAAATGTGATGTAATCATAATGTTCCTTATCACTCTGTACTAAAAAATATTTTTAGGTTACAATAAAAATTAAATTGTAAGTTGCGTTAGATGTTCAATTATTACGACTGATTTTGGAATATTATTGGCTCAATTATTGTCTATGAATTTGACTTTTTATAAAGTTTTTTTTACATAAATCAAAGAATGAATTTTATCGAATCGAAGGTTTGGGTTCGTGTTGAATGAATTTATATCTTATGAATTTTACTGACCAACAATGTTTACGACCAAAATGTTTTTTTTTAATCTACAAAATAACTGTTTACATGTTAGTGAGCACTAGCTTTATAGTGAGTTATAAGAGCATATATACAAAATTATCAAACATGCATCTGAAAATAATTTCATTTTTACCGAAATTAATAATCGATTTACAATCGATACATTTGCCCTAGATTGCTTCATTCATAACTCATAAGCTGGGATCGCTTATTGATTTCGGTAGAAGATTGATAACTATCAAGATAAAATTATAATAAGAAAAAATGTGTGCTTCTTGCCAGTGCGGGAAGTCAAAATGGGTAAATTCTCCCCAAAAATCGGGTAATAAAATTTGAATTAAAAATAATAATAGTTTGGAAACAATGTCGAATGTAATCTATATAATTACTGTTACGTGTTTATAATGTGCTAGCGGAGATGCTCTGGTGTACGTCTGTACGTGTCAACGATATGTATTTTATAAATATATTTTGCCGTAGTTTCGATAATAATTAATAATGTATCAATGTAAAAACATGTTGTATATTAGCAATGTGTAATATATTTCCTAGACGTGGTAGTTTAGTTAGGTATAGATGAAATTGTACAAATAATAATTTTATTAATGAATTATAATTTAATCATCTTGTAAAACGCAATCAAGTAAATATAAAAAGTTTCGTATTTAATATATTTTGTTTTTTTTTATTATGATCTATTATTTTAAGAGAAACTTATAGGACGACTCGCACTTGACTTTTTAATTTAATTGGAGGTTATATCTACAATAAAAAAATGTGTAGACTTTATGGCAGTATGTGAAGCATTTATAGACTTTATACTATAAGAAGTAGATTAAAAAAACAATTTCCCAATATATTTATTACTTTTTAAAATTCTATTAAATTAGTTATTGAAACTACTGTATCTATTGCTGAGCGTGTGGCTCCTGTATTTTTAATTTAATTGGAGGTTTTACTGCCGTCTTATAAAAACCTTTATATTATAAAAGGTATAAATAAATAAAATCCAGTATTTATTATTCTTTTAAATTAAATTAGTTGCTGCATTGTATCTCCTGTGTTTTTAATTTAATTGGAGGCTGTACTGCAGTCTATTATAAAAACCTTTGTATTATAAAAGGTAGATAATAAAAAAAAATCTAGTATTTATTATTATTTTAAATTAATTTAGTTATTTATTGAAACTGCTGCATATATTGCTGAGCGTGTATCTCCCGTGGTGTGTACTGCAGTGCGGGGTGGTTTGGTGGTATGTTGAGCTCGGCTGCCACAGCTGCCAGCCGAGCCTCTCTCAGTCGGAGGGAGGTTTCTATTGTCTTTGATTCTCGCTCCATTCTCTCTGCTGCGGCTGCTTCTTGTATTCTTTGTCTCTCCAACTGTAAGTATTAATACCGATTTAAAAAGTATTAAAGAATATTTTCATAATTTGAATTAAAAATATGTGAAAATGTTTGAATATGAGTTTTCCTTACTTTTGCGGTCTCCAGTTGATAGTTGAGTAGTTCTAATTTTAATTTCACAACTTCCTTATTTTCTCGACCACTCCATGATCCCAAGTGGCTAATTGAGTCTGAAGGAAATAACGATAAGATAATATTAAGATAACATATGAAGTACAGTAGTAATAACAATTATTGAAATATATATTTATTATGATAATACCTATTCCTGAATCTCCATTTAAAACTAAACTCAGTGGATCTGATATATTGTCATGTTTGTCGACTGTCACATTGTCTATCTCCTCATTGCTGTCTTCGTCTGTGTCCTCTTTGTATTGAAAGTGGGGTTCAGTCTTTATTATCTATGAAAATTAAGATTAAACTTATTAATATATAATTCATTAAGTGAATATTTAATATCAAATTATTATACTTTATGGTCTTCTAATTTTTCATGTTTATTTTTACTAAGATATCCTTTGAAGCCGATACATTTAGCCATTCTCTTCATGTTGTTAAACTTTGTTCTCAAAACTTTTGTGGTTCTCTTCTGGGGACTGTTTTTGTTGAATGAATATGTTATCTGGAAAAAAACAACAAATAAGTAAATGAAAATATTTATACATACAAATATATATATAAGAGGATGTTTACCCTAGACCAGGCATTATTTTTAAGTTTAATAGCCTTCCCCGTGCCGACCTTAGAGAAAATATGCTTTTTTTCATCTCTAACACATTTTAATAAGAGACTGCATTCATGTGGCGAAAAATTAAGAGATCTGCTTAACCTGAAAACAAATATTTATTGTAACACTAACCATTCCATTTTTAAGCCAGAGAAAAAATCTTAACAATGAAATGAAAAGTACATAGTAGGTATATCTATTTCCTTGTACAGGAAATTGAATTTCTATCAATGAATGGTGACAAATATTTAGTAACAAAATAAAGATTTTAAAGGATTTTGTAGCAAAAAAATCTATTTACCTCTCGTTTTCATCCTCATCTGAAAAAAAAATTGTATAATATAGCATATACCAAAAACATATTTAAAGATCAGAATGAAATAATAATTATATAATAAAAATTTTTAATCAATAAATTTATAGATAAACCTACCAAGGGATTCTTCAGATCTATCATAATTGTCCTCCCAAAACTTTGGTTGATTATTGTCATTCTGATCATCCAGGTCTGAAATTATTGAATTAAAAATAAAATATGTTTACAAAAGCATAAGGAACTTTCGGAGGGCATGTATGAAGAGGTTGATGTCTGTGGCCGAGGCGAAAGAGATATGCAGGGACCATAGCATTTGGCGCTCCGTCGTCTCTGGCTACCCCGTAAGGGATATGGTGTGAAGCTAAATAAATAAATATCCTTACAAAGCTTAACAAGCAAGGTAATATAAATTTACCATTGACTTCTTGAAGTATAGTATCAGTGTGAATATTTATGTTTTTATCACTTTCACTGATCATTGTAACTATTTGGCCAAGGATGTCGTTAAACTCTGTACTTTTGACGTCAAGTATATTTTTTGTCAATTTTCTGGCTTCCTTTTTCAGGTTCTCCCATTTTGTCTTCAGGCTGTCTACGCTTCTTAAATGTTTGAAGCCCTGTTTGTTAATTTCTTTTGATATCTTGAGCCAAGCTGCCTCTTTAGCATGATTTGTTGTAGAATTAGTACATTTATTTAAAATGACATGTTTATATATCTCCACCTGTTGGACCAACACCTTAACTTCTTCTCTTGTAAATGCGGGGCTTCTATAACTATTAAAAAATATTAATTTACTATTTATGAATATAAAAATCGTTACAAAATTATAAGTACTTACGAGATAACATGTGTTGCAGTGTTTTCTTCTTGGTTCTCTTCATCCATATTCAATATTTAGAGATTTTGCTGATTGGTGATATAATAAATGTATATTTAGTATATCTACTCTGAGACCTGTTTATATTTATCAATTATTTTTTTATGAAATATATCAATTAAATGTGTAGTTATACTTTATTTATTTATTTGCCCTTTTCACAAAGCAAGCGTGTTTAAATTAACATTAATAAATAAGTATACTAATGTAGTTGGAAACCTCATTTTTAACTGTTTGACTGATTAAATTTTGAAAAAGCTTACCAACTAAGATTTTGCTTTGTGTATATCTTTTTGAATAAAAGACGTTTGATATTTAAATGATTTTGTAATTTCATTAAATAGGCATAAACTTCTTTAAGCAATTTGGTTCATTCCTTCTTAAAAAAATTGGAATAAGATATTCACTTTACCTATGTTAAGATTAAAGTAAGTACTAAGTCGGTATTCTAAAATTTACGACTGTAGAATATTTTTTAAATTTTTATCCTTACCTGTCAAAAAAGTAAACAAACAAGACGCGTACAAAGATTGAAGAATTAGTGCTGTGATTTCGACGAATTTTAACGTCTTAAAATTTGATTCTAAATGTAAAATTTAATGTTTATAAAAAAAACAGATAATATAATAAATTTAATTATTATATTAATTATATTGAATATTTTTAAACATTTCGCTTCGTTCAAAAGCTATAAATATACTTGACTTATTTTAGAATTATATTAATATAAAAATATTTTAACAACTTCTACACATATTATAGGTTTGTTTTGTAATAACACATTATTCCTAAAAGGCCTAAAATAATTAACGTAAAGTAAAAATTGACATTGACGTAATACAAAAATCCAAATGTCAAATGGAGAGAAACTATTTTAGGTTATTTTTTTTATGTAATATAAATGCATGCATCTCTATGAAAGATTAAGATAAGGAATAAAATATTAAGCACAGAGCTTAAAGACATAAAGGTTAACCTGCCTGCAAATATATTTCGTTACTTGCATTTTAATTTAATAAAGGTATGTAAATAATTTTTGTATCACAATTCACTTTTCATTCAAAATGGCGGAATAAATTGATTTGTTTCACCTCGCAGTCTGCAAGGGGATATTTTTTAGTTTAGTGTAAATATGTCTGTTTTGATGATATAAGTGTTAATATAGATGTGAAAACTTAACTCATAATATTATACCGGGTAAATGCATTCCACAATAATCTCGTGTTCCATAATCCTTTGTAACTAATAAAACGTAGTCAGATAATATGAAGGAAGTGATATTGGCTATAATAACTTTCTTCTGTAGTATTTTTTTAGTCTTAGCATTTGTGCTATTTTGTAAGTAGCCCATTGTTTGTTTATCACTCATGAATGTTAAAGTTATGACTATTCAAGTTTTGTCCTAATCCATTCCATTGTCTTTATTTCAGGTTGGTACATCGTCTGGAAGTGTTGTTTGTCTAAATTTCGCTTTGTTCGTGAGCTTATTGGGGGTATGTCCGATACTCCTCCGGCCTCAGAAACACGACAGCCTAAAGGAAGGAAATCTAGACGTGAATAAAGCAATTAGTGTAATATCTTCAGTGCTAGTCTGTCTAAGTACAAGTTATAAAAATGAATATCCGCTGTGCGCGTCCGAGTGACCTAATGAATATGCAGCACTGCAATTTACTGTGTCTGCCGGAAAATTATCAAATGAAATATTATTTCTATCATGGGTTGTCTTGGCCACAACTTAGCTATGTGGCTGAAGATGAAAAAGGACACATTGTGGGTAAGAAGACATATTATACATTTAAGTATTTATAATTATTCTAATTCTTTATTATAAAGAAATATAAATGTATATAGATTTTTAACATAAACTAGATTAATTGTTTCTATATTTAATTTCTTGTATCATTATGAATTTTACAGGCTATGTATTGGCCAAAATGGAAGAGGATGGTGAAGACAACCGCCACGGCCACATCACGTCTCTGGCAGTAAAGAGGTCCCACAGACGTCTTGGACTAGCACAAAAACTTATGAACCAAGCTTCTCTGGCTATGGTGGAGTGTTTCCAAGTAATAAACAGTTTTACTTAAAATGTTTATTTTTCTGTATATTATGGTAATAAAACATACATTATTTACAGGCAAAATATGTGTCATTGCATGTAAGGAAAAGCAACAGGGCTGCTCTCAACCTTTATACAAATTCCTTAGGCTTCAAGATCTTAGAAATTGAGCCAAAATACTATGCTGATGGTGAAGACGCTTATTCTATGATGAGGGATCTTAGTGCTTTTGCTGCAGACAAGACAGATGGCAATGTAATCTTAGAAGTCATTAAGTCTGACTCTGTTGTTGTTTCGCTGTGCTAAAAGAATACGGATTTGAGCCAATAAACTATTTTATATCCAATTTTTCTTTTTTTATTTCTAAGTATATTCCAAGTCTACTGTACTATGTATCTTAGTATTTGATGTTTGAAATTTACCATAAAACTATATATTTATTGCATATTTAGTGTTAAAAGTTCCAAGAATAGGTTTTATATAGTTTTTTTTATTATTACATATTACAAAACTGAAGATAACTGACCAACCACCTGATGACACAGTAACAGCCGGCTAATCCTATGTGCATATACATTTCTATAAATAAAAATATGTTATACTGAGCCACTGCAACAATTGGCTAAGTGGGTGGTATGTAAATAGGAGTAAATACATAGTATATAGATTTATCATGTTCAAAAAGTGATGGGCTCTGGGAATCTGATTATTTTTATCATTGCTTATAATTAAATAAAGAAATACTGTAAAAATATATACACAATGGAATAACAAACTGTGATATTGTCTTTTTTAAATGTTGCCTTTTGCAACATCTTTATATAATTTTTACACAAATATTGTGATTATTATACACAGAAATTTCATATGTTCACTTAAGATTTTGTAACTATTTTAAAATACTTAATGTGTGCAGTCATAAGAAAAAAATGTTCTAGAATGTTGCAATAAATATTAATAATGCAGAAAAATAATAATCTTAAAACACAATAATTATTTATTATGTAGTTTCATCATCGTCATCATCATTATAAAGATGATTAAGCTTAAGCTCTACTTTTCTCGGTTCAACATTACTTTTATCTTTATTTACAATAGTTTTGTTTATTTTTTTGCGTGTTACTCCAACTATGTATTCTGGCATAATTATCTTATTACTCCTAAAAACAGGTTGTTGTTTTTCCTCAGGCTGACTTTTGATAGTTTTGGACATATTAAACACAGGCTTCTTGAATATAGCTCCAGTCTCATCGGTAATTTCCATAACTTCAATTTTATTTTCTTCCTGCTCTTCCATTTGACGAATAAAGGAAAGAGCGGTTTCTGTGTTTGTTTTATCAGACATTTGATCTGGTGTGACATCTGATAATGAATAATATACCCACTTATTTGGATTTTTTATGTAATCAGGTTTAGTTTTAGCACGTAAACATTGACGGAGACTAGCTTCTTGTCTTTTAAATATACTCTCTTTACCACGGAACTGTTTCATTTCATGTTTAACTTTCTTGTACGTACGTTTGTCAACTTCACCATAACCTGTTTCATCTGCAATATTTTCCACTGTGGAAAAACCACACTGTTCTTCAGCATCTTTCAATGTGTTAAATAGGTTTTTTTGCCTCTCGTAGAAAGATGACATAGTGTTTTAAAATTGTTTGATAGAAAAAATCTATAATTTTCTCGTTTTGGATAAGGTTTTATGAAATTTGTGAAATGTGTACACAATACAATTAACATACAACAGTATTTATTGTAATAAGCCCATGTTTATAACAAATAATTGTCAATTTTAATATTTTTTTTTGTATTTAGAATTTAGGTGTGCTAGACGTCACTACTAAATTGTCACTTTATT
This sequence comes from Melinaea marsaeus rileyi, assembly GCA_918358865.1. Classification (NCBI taxonomy): domain Eukaryota; kingdom Metazoa; phylum Arthropoda; class Insecta; order Lepidoptera; family Nymphalidae; genus Melinaea; species Melinaea marsaeus. The sequence goes on along the minus strand of OU911088.1, from coordinate 11,939,969 downwards.
TAATTGTCAGTGCATGTATCAAATGTCAACATTGAAGTAACGATGGTTGTGTAAAGGGAAAATCCTAAAGCAAAATAGCATTATCTGTGTACGCAGATATTGCTATTCTTTGCCTAGTGGGTTTACCAGTTTTATAGTTATTCGATTATTATACCTAATAGTTTTTATTACGTTTTGATATATTCCTGTCAAAAGATCTGCAGAAAGATCGGTAACAACCTACTAGTATTAATAAAGTTCTACAATGGAAAATAATCATTACATACAATATGGAATGTATAAAAAAATACCAAATTCTAGGAAAAATGGAAAAGATGGTGTAAAATTAATAAAATATTAAATAATATGGTTTAATAAGCCGTCTTAACGGTGTTTGTATTTATCCACTTTATGATCTTTTGTGGTGTTAAATGTATTTAATTAAAACTTTAATGGAGAAGTAGCCTCGTGATTAAAAATACTTTTAAAATATATTTTTTAATACACGGAATGAACATTCTTATTTTCTATCTTCCATAACTAAGAAGTATAAAACTTAATTATATAGTAATTATATAAAGTAGGTTACTTAAAAGTAAAGATATATGAAGCAAGTGAAGAAACACGAATACTAGATGTAGATTTTTAATAACAATTGAGAGTATTATTAAAATCGCCCTTATGGTAGGATATTTTTACTTAACGTTCACTCTCCATTAAATTCTCAGTTGTGTCCCCTCTATCATCCCGTCAAGTTCCTCAAGGTATGCTGTGTGCCAATTTATTTATCCAATTTTAAGAGCTCTATTTGACCCCAAAAATAACAAAGTAAAGTTGTCCACAATCACAAGCTCTCTAACAGCCTTTTCACTGTACGTTGTTAGCGTGCTAGATGACCTAGCGCTCGGTAGATTGGATAATAAAATGCTTGAAGAATCTTGTTTGTCAAACACCGTACACGCACTGTCCTGTTTTAACTTGTTTAAATTTATCGAGAACTGTTTGTAAGTTGTTTTCCAGAGAGGATAATGATATCAGTAAAATAATGAACAATAATATAGTCACTTGTTTAAAATACAAAAACTATTACAATATATGAACGTTATAAAATGTGCATACTTGAGATGTAAATTTTATTGATTAACTAGTTTTGTCACCGACTCCGTTCGCGGGTTATTTTTTTGGTACAGAATTGCTAGTTTGAGGTAATTAAAAAAAAAGTTTGTTAATGTTTTATCGAGTGTCTTACTAATTGTTAAATTAAAAATACATGACATTTGAAATAGTAATATAAAATAAAATTTAATACATTTTTTAATTTTTAACTAAAGTTAAGGCTACGAAGGTTCAAACGCGCGTGCTCTGAGAACCACACAAAACTCAGCCTGGTATTAATATTGTCTGTAAATTTTAACATAATCTATCTATTGTGTGAGCTAAAATAAATAAAAAATGTATTCTGATAGCGAAATAGTTTTTTTAATTATTTTAAAAACTGAAACAAAGATGTACTGCGAATAGATAGACACAAATGAAAACTTTTTATAGTAATACACACATTAAACGTTCATTGTAATGTGTAACATATTTTATTTTTTTTTCCTTATTATTCATAATATTTAAATGACAGATTATTTATTATTTTAAATATATTATCTTTATATATATCCTGTGTTCGTTTGCGCTAATCTTTGAAACCACTAAACCGATTTCGATCATTTTTTTTATATATCTATTGTTTGGTCCAACTTTAAAGGTAAGATAGATTTTATCCCAATAATATATTTTTTTAATATCCAATAGGAAGTACTTTATACGCAAGAGGTTTAACTCGCTAAATTCTATAAGTTGATGTATAGAAAATAGCAGACGAAGTCGCTGGAAAGAGCTAGTTGTAATAGTTACTCATATATATTACAATACCTAAATACTAACACTCATAAATATCGTGATAATGGTTTTAGGACGCTCTACTTTTTATGACTAATAGAAAAATATTTTCTATAGAGACTATAATGTTAAAAAAATATTTTATTTGACACCTATTTTTAAAAACCTTAAAAATATATTCCTGTAAGCTGATACTGAGAGGACCATATGACTCGCTCTATCGAAAAGTTACAAGATCTCATGTAGAGCCATGCTTCTAATTCTACATATCCTTACTCTAAAATGTAGAGTCTAGAGTCTGTATATTTTGGCTTGCCGGTTCCTTAGTACAAAAATCATTGTACAAGAGAAAAGTAACATTATGAACCAAGAACAAAAAAAATGTAGCCCAGATATTATTGTATGACTCGTATTAATGGGTGAATGAATGGAAGAAGCGAAAGAAATGTATATGTGTGTGTGTGTGTGTGTGTGTGTGTGTGTGTGTAATTGTAATGTGGGTCCGATATTATACTGTATTAGGTTGCCATGATAGTTTCTTGGGACTCTACTTAAGTACGAGTACATGACTTAACCATCCCCTGTTAGGATTTTAGGAAATTATTATAAAAACACTAGTGATGTATGATTTGATTTTTAATACTGTATATACAATAATTATTTGTAACATAAAACTAAAAAAAAGTCTCCTTTAAACCTGAAAAATATCTTTGATATTGTCTATAAACATTAAGTCATGATAAGGTTATTTATTTATTTATTTATTTATTTACCTTCACGCCATATCCCTTGCGGGGTAGCCAGAGACGACGGAGCGCCAAACGCTACGGTCTCTGCATACCTCTTTCGCCTCGGCCACAGACATCAACCTCTTCATACATGCCCTCCGGGGGGTCCTCATGCTTTTTACGTGATCTTCCTCCAGTATCGTAGCTACTGTGTTTTCGAAGGTCACTCGAGGCCTCCCCCTGTCTCTCTTACCGCTCACTTTTCCCATATAAATCTTTTTTACCATTCTTTCATCACTCATTCGTTCAACGTGCCCAAACCACCTGAGCACGTTCTTCTTCATTCTCACCGTGACATCTTCGCTAGTACCTGCCATTCTGTGGATCTCTTCATTGCGGATTCGATCAGCTAGACTGACTCCGCATATTCTGCGAAGAGATCGCATCTCCACAGCATTCATCTTTCTTACATTCTTTTTCTGTGTTACCCACGTTTGGCTGCCGTATAACAGCGTCGGTAGCAAAACTGCATTGTGTACAGCCAAACGTGCAGCTATACTGACGTTTTGCCGTCTCAACAATGCAGTCAAAGCACCATTGACTCTGTTACCGACAGTAATACGTCTTTCCACATCCATTTCGTATCTTCCGTCTCTGCTAAACATACTTCCCAAATATACCACTTCATTCACTTGTTCTATTATCTTATCATTCACGTTGATCTTACATTCTGTTCTTTCTTCATTTCTTTCAAATATCAGAACCTTCGTCTTATCTACATTCAGGTTAAGACCATTAATTTTACACCCATCTTTCAAAGTGGTGACCAATGCCTGCAAATTGCATTCTGATGATGCAATGAGCACCGCATCATCTGCATATAGCAAGCAATTGACCTTAAGGCCACCTACTTTCACTCCCATGTCACTATCTTTCACTCCTTGGAGACAACTATCCAAATACAAATTGAACAACCAAGCTGACATAGCGCAACCTTGCTTAACACCCGATTGGATGTCAAACCAGGGCGACATGCCAGCTCCTACTCGCACACAGGCTGAGTGATCTCGGTAAAGAGACCTTACAGCCTGTAGCAAGGGTCCGTTCACATTGTATCGGGGCAGTATCTCCCATAACTTCTTTCTCACAACCCTGTCAAACGCCTTTTCCAAATCCATAAAAGCACAGAAAACCTTTTGGTTTAGGGCCAAAAAGTTTTCCGTGATCATGCGGAGGGAAAAGATCTGATCTATACACCCTCTTCCAGGTCTAAAACCTCCTTGGGCCTCCCACAACAGCCTTTCAGATCTCTCTTGCATTCTTCTCGCTAAAATTTTAGCATAAACTTTACCGCCCAAGCTAATCAAACTGATGGCCCTATAGCTTGCACAGTCTATCTGTGAGCCTTTGCCTTTATACAAAGGTACGATGACTGCACTTCGCCAATCGTCTGGGACCTCCCCGGATTTCCAGCATAAATTGCACAAAAACCAGAAAAGGTCCCAGACGCGTGGCCCACCATATTTGATCATCTCGGCAGTAACTTCATCTGCTCCCGCAGCCTTACCACATTTCAGACTTCGAATCACGCTCTCTACTTCTTCCAAACTGATTTCACCATCGGCTACGTCTTGACTCAGCATTACGCTGGTAGTCAATACCGAGGCGTCCTCACGTTCATACATCTCCTTATAGAATTCCGCCCACCGCTGCAAAACGTGTGTTTGTTCAGTTAAAATTTCACCGTTCTTCGAAAGCACCCCTTTCATTCTACAGGTTACCGAACAACCCCGGGAACCACTAACTTCTCGCCAGAAAAGCTTTGTGTTTTCCCGGAAGTTGTTCGTCAACCTTTCATCCCTTTCTCTCTCAGACTTTTCACGCTTCATCTTTATAAGTGCTTTCGTTTTGTGCTTTTGCAGCTTGTACTCTCTTTTTCTTATCTCTCTCATACTTTTATCATTACCCGAGGCTTTATAATCCAGCCATGCTTTCTTCTTTAACTCCACAGCGTCTTTCACTTCATCATCCCACCATTCATCGCGCTTTTTACTAAAACCTCTTTTCCTTTTACCACATACCTCTGTCGCTACTTTCACCATACCATTCCTAAGGTTCTGCCAGTATACTTCAACACTTTCATTTCCAGAATCACAGCTTTCAAGCTTCTTGGAAACCCTTTCTTGATATTCCTCTCTGATCGGTGGATCTTGAAGCTTCCAGCTTCTTATGCGATAATTCGACGCCAAGCTTGGACACGCCGTGCGGCTGCGCTAATCTGTGAACAGACCTCTTATTCTAGCAACGACTATATAGTGGTCCGTTCCCAGATCAGCACCTCTGAACACTCGCGTGTCCATAACTTGACTTCGAATACGCTGGTCCACTAGGAATAAATCAATCATACTTCTTTCTTCCGCTCGCTCCCATGTGTACATGTGAATTTGTTTGTGATCAAACATCGTGTTTGCCACAAACAAATTTTTCTCCTTACAAAATTGCAAAATAAGCTTTCCAGCCTCATTTACCCTCCTATCACCGTATTTGCCTAGCACGCTTTCGTAACCGCTTCGCGCGGTTCCAACCCATCCATTCATATCTCCACATACTATCAACTTTTCGTTATCTCTGACACTACTTAGAACATCCCTGACATTCTCCCAAAACTCCTCAAGCTCGCTCATTTGAGCTGAGGATACTGGCGCATACATGGCTAACAAGAATACTCTTGTTATCCCCAGCTTAAAGCGAACCCAAAGAAGCCTCGGGTTGATCGCCTTGTATTCTACCATTGCATTAACCATTCGAGAGGACAATAATACGCCTACACCTTGGCAACCTCGCTCACTCTCTGGAACCCCAGCCCAGAAAGCGACCCGGTTGCCAGGCAAATCGGTCGTATCATTGCCTTTTCGCTTGGTCTCAGACACACAAATAACATCCAGATCTTTGTCATCCATCACATCTAATAATTCATTCATCTTCTGTTCCATTCGTCCTCTTACATTCCACGTAGCTATTTGTAGCTCCGTCCTCCACCTTCCGCCGTTCGGAACATGGCGTGTTGGTTGGCGGTTCCCAACGCCGCAAGTTTAAGGTTATTTAAATTTAAAATAAATAGTATATCAAAAATTACAATGGGACTCGAACCCGGGACCGATGGAATATTTAAACATAAATCATAAATATACAAAAATCATTTCAATATAAAGCCCAAACGAATAAGATAATTATTATTTATCAAACATTGTTAAAATAATGAGACAATCTATTTTGCAATTATCATTATCAATATTCAACTAAATAATAATAAAAATATTTCATTTCACTTATTACATAAATTATTTTATAATTGTTTAAGTGGAAAAAATAATTGTGAAGCTATTATTCTTTGTTTTTCGAGTGGTATAATACACTAACGTTTAGATTTCGCTTGTGTATTTCAACCTCGTTGTGGTTCATTTTATTACTAGTATTTATAGTTCGTAGTAACCGTTTGGTCTATTTTATTGTCGAGAGGTTTTTGGTTTTGGGAAACTCATTCGCAATTCAGTTTTAGTTAATTTTCTCAACGTAACAAACTAAATTATAGTAGAACAGCTGCAGTTTCGTAATTACAGTTTTGCACTTGCAGTTACAGTTGCAAAGTTGCAGTTCATGTGCAATTTTAATCGAGATTAAACTTTAGATTATTTTACAAGTAATCCGTTTAATGACCTTTTAGGAATTTATCATAGCCTTATTTTTTTTTACATGCCCAAATTCTTTATAATAAATACCCCTTTAGCTGAAGTTGATATAGTATTGTTCCCTGCATAAAGTGCGCTGCCATTTCTAAGGCTGCTCAAAAATCAACGGTTACTCTCATCTGAATGGGACGAGGGACTTTTGCACTTATAGTGACGCCCTTAGGCTTTAGCCCTTTAAACTTACCTCGCCTTAACCACCTGGTTCTTCATATATCTAAGTAAAAAAATGGCAATTTAAGGGAAGGATAGATACAACATTATTTCCATAAAAACTCCTTGGATATTAATATATATTAATATATGTATGTTATATAAAAAGTTATAACTCAAACTAAAACAGTATAAACAAATTGTCGTTTAAATTAACGTCCTTGACAGATTTGTAAAATTAAACAAAACAAAATATGTGATAAATTACACTACTAATTCATATTATAATGGACTCTTGTTAAAATCTTTTTCAACACGAACATAACTTACTGTAACGGGCATTGGATTCTTAAACATTTAACATGGAAAATGTCGAATTAATTTCTTTCATCGGCATTTCATTGCAAGAACCAAATAATCCTTTGCCATATTTTTAATACATATAAAAAAAAAATCTGAACAAAAATGTCATTGTTACACTGACAATGACATTGACATAACTTCACCCTCCCTTAACATTTGACCCAATTTACAAATGGCCAACCATTTTAGAAACCGAAATACAGCCTAAATCCAATACACACATATTGTATCAGATAAAGATAAGATATAAGATCAAGTCAATAAGCGTACGTGAATACAGCAAATAAGATAGTATTATCCACGGGATACACGGCTTTGTAGTTTGTTTATTAATGGACCTACCGACATTTAATTTTATGATAAGGTTGGTAACGCTATTGCAAAACTATAATCATATATCTAGAGATTTTTTAATAATAATCATTATTATTATGAAGCACTGATTCGAATTCTAAATTTTTTTTTCATTAGTATCTGTATATTTGTGTGTCTCCGTCTGTATGTCATTCTATTAATCAAGAACCATTTGACTCGACTTCGCCGATGAAGTAGTCGTGAACAAAGTCGTAAATTATCAACCAACGAACAAAGCGAGCGAAGCTGCGGGGCAAAGCTGATATCCAAATAAAACGCTAATATATATAAAAAAATCAATTTAAAATAATAATAATGTTGAATTATAAAGTAAACAATATGGCCTCCTTCCGCAGTGACAGCAACCTTTTGGCGGTCAATACAAATCGATTAAAAAATATAAAAAATAGATAATAAGCAAAAGATTCAAACCTCGAACACAAAGTACTGCTCGATGTGTTATTGAAACTCCATGAGTCACTTCACTCGAATATGAACTAACTTATTGTTAAATTGTTTTAGTTTTACAAAACTGGACCTATTTGTGCGTATTGGTTTAGTTTGGTACACCATTGTTTGAAAATATCGTTATTTAAACATAAATAATATAGAATATAAATTATTTTTATGTTATTATCGCAAATATTACCGAGACTTCGTCCTTGTTATTGTCCGTTCTAATAATAGTTATCAATCATAGAATATTTCATTGTTATTATATTAAAAATGTATAAGAAAAAATATATTCTATACTATTTTGTAAATAAACTAATGTAGGTAATTATAGCATTACACAAACAGACAAACAGTTCGGTATCCTCCTTTACCATTTTTTATTATTACACTACATATACCATATAAACACAAGAACATATTTTCAGTACAAGAGGCATCATTATCACCTGACGGCATTTTATTTTAAGCGACCTTAAAAAAACATTGGTACGGGCAGATGTTAAATACTATAAACCAACATAACCATATTAAAATATATATAAAAATTACAATAAAATATTTATATTATTATAATAAAGCTATAACGCACAAATTATTTTATTTAAAAAGTATTAAAAACTTTTTTATATATATATTGTTAAATACAGATTATATTTGATTTAAAAAATGTCTATAAAATGATAGTAGGTATGGATCAAGGACCTGAAAGACAATTACAACTAAAACCTTATTAATAAATGAATTATGATAAAATGGAGATAATCACCGGCAACCACGACACGTATTTCATTATTTATATAGAAAGAATCTTATTAACCTGTCACCAGAATATTATACACCTTTAAAATTATTATAAAACTCTATGAAAAAGAAATATACATTTAGAAGAGAAAGAAATTTACATTAATAAAAAAAAGCCAAAAGTATTACGTAAAAAGAAATCTCCGTGATGTACAGACATGCTAAACAATGGTTTTTGTCTGTTTATTTTCTCAAAATGACTAAATATCCCATTTCAAATGTAAGAGGGGTGGAGAGAAACTTAAAATGAGCATAGATACGCGCTGCACATTTTTTAATAAAATAAATGTTTCTAACTAAATGATACATTTTAAATTATACACTATTACGCTAAAATTTTCAATTAATTTTACATGTGTTAGTAAAATTTAGTTAAAGACTTATATTTTCTTTAATCGTATGAGTCGTCTTGACGTCGTAATTCGCTTTTCCTCAATAAGTCTAGACTCTAGTAAATAGACCAATCAATAGTATCTACTTTCATTCTTATACCCGTCTGAGAATCGTATTGAATATATATTTACAAATACAATATTAGATAATACATAATTAGACAATAATAATGTTTTCATTACATTTTTTTCCATTGTAATGTTTAGAATTTTATATTTAATGTTTTATTTTGCTTTGATGCTAATATTTAAACGAAGGAAAATTATTAAGTCCAAAACATAATTGTCAAAAACATTACCATATAATGTACGATGTATATTTATGAAATAATAATGAAAACAATTACCTATCTATTTATATCTTCAAAAAACTGAATATTCTGAAAAAATATATAAATTCAAATAAATATGAAAACAAAAGCCTCCTTTTAACATTCAGAAACGGTAAAAAAATTGTTAAAATATTGATATAATTATATATAAATGTATTAAATCTTTAAATATAATAATAATATAAATTAATAAATATAAAACACAAATTATTGTATTAAAATTTTTAAACGAAAGTTGTTGATCATAACAGACTGCATAAAACACTTGGTCAATATACCTGTAGATGGTCCGCGCATGCGCGTGCTCTGTCAGAGCACTTGCGAAGCGGGGCTTGGCGCGGGTGAACGTCAACGGTTGTAATTTTAGCGGGAAAGGGCACTGCGTCTGGTGGACATAGCAGGGCGGGCGGCGCGCGCATACTCCAATACCCTGGAATATCCTGTTCTGTGATTAATAATATAACAATTGTATATAATCATTGTGTGTGTGTGATATGTGCAATGTGAGCTTCGTTTTTTAAAAGGTAATTATAATTTATTTGATTTTAGGGTTATATATGTATATATTGAATTATAGAGATTTACGTTTTGTATTTTTTGTTTATTAATAAATTAATATACATTATGTTTATTATTGATATTTGAATCCATATCAAATAAAAATTACTTTTAAATAAAAAATACACAACTTATTATCGTATACCAGTTTATTATCGAAATATTTTAATTTATTTTTTATTCAAATACAACAGCTATGCGATCCAAGTATGTACAGAATAAGTATTATTTTTAAATGTAATTTAAATTTAAAATTATTATTTAAAATAAGCCACCATGCTGAGTAATGCCAGACATTAAATTCCATTTCATATTTTACAATAAATATAAATGTGAAGTTCATGTAAAACTGAAGCTTCAGATAAGTGGGTGGTTTGTTTTGTCGTGGGTTGGTTTTGGTTTCTGATAAGTGGATGAAATCGCTACTAAACCATCCAGTATTGAGATGACGTTAAGTTGGAGTCATAATTATTAGTCACTTTATTTGTAACATTTTTATAACATTTGGCGTATCGCCAATATGCGAATTATTGGTCTGGAACAGAAGCGTGTTCTAAGAAATCGAAAACAACAAATAATATTTATCAAGTAATGATTTGCGGTTACAAATTCGTACAAAATTTAATAGGCACACGACAATATATTCAATTCACAAATTTTATATATATTATAAAATTTGTGAATTACATTCAGCCGTCTTTTGCTCTATTAATAAGAAAAAATGGAATGGAAGTGACGTGTGCTAAAATTCGTTTTCTAGTTTGTTTTTTTTTTGTTTTTCAAGTAATTATTTTTGGTTACAAAATCAAACAATTAAATACGCACAACGAAAATATGCTTCATTAATTTTATATATTTTTTGTGAATCAAATTCAGCCTTTTGCTCTATTAATTTAAAAAACGAACGGTTAATTAAAAAAAATTCGCTTTTTTTTTTTTTTAAATCTCATTCAGCTTTCTATTTACGCACTAAATTAAAGCAAAACACACGTCTATTAAAGCCTTTATATTTATAATCGTAGATATTAAAATTATTCTATATTTGAATTCCTAATGAACTTACCGCATGACGCTTTGATGACGTATTCAATTAATCATAATAATAATAGTTTCAAGCAAAATGTAGTTAATCCTTAAAAGTTACCGAATGGAAATATTCGATGTTATGGCAAATTTTGAATTAAAATTATTCCGCTCTTTCACGAATATGAATAATAGGTAATTTTCGTTATAATATTAAAATATATATAAGAGTAAGATCACTTTGATCCTTTCCATTAGTTGAGTGTCAGTTGTGTAGTGTGCTGGTGTTATATGAAACACGCTTAGCAAAGATACATGTAAGTGAATAAATATATAATATAATAAGGAAATGCAACACGTGGTAATTTTTACTAAAACTAAAGTTAAATAAAAATGTCTAACTAAGATATAAAATTCGCCATTTTAGAAAATTTGTTACGTAAAATATATATTATAACTCGTTGCAAATGCATAACTTCTACATATTAATAATTAATTTTAGTAACTAATTCCTTATCGGAGTTTAAATACTTTCCAAAAAACCTTTGCCCAAAATTAAAAAAAAAAATAACACTGCAACAAAACCTTTGCCTTGATAAAAAAAAAATATGACAAATTGTAAGGAGGGATATACCCTTCTGTTACGCAATAGCGTGAAACAAGCTAATTATAGGATTAGAGACTTCATGGAAAAATTAACTACCCCTTAAACGTGCACCCCTAACACACGTAGTACACTAAATTGTACGTGCCTAATATAAGATTTGTTGTAATTTAAGTTATATTTTTTGTGGCTGTATATAATATAATTTTATATATACAAATCATTATTTACAGTCAATGCACTCTTATTATTCCCGATAATAAAAGGATAAAATAATATTATATTGTTTCTATAACAATGGTTTTATAATAATTATTATTTTCCATTTTTTTTTTATAATAGTCTCAAAAACCGAACAGTTACATATTTCGCAAACAAAGACGCTGGCAACACCTTGATGTATAAATATAATATACTAAGGAATGGCTCTTTAAATTATTTATAAATGACATTATATTTCATACCTTGTACTAAATCTACATTTACGCGTGCTTCATACAAGTCGAGTTGTTTACTATGTTGCTATAAAATAATTGTTTTGAAAACGCGCGAACTGTCATCGAACGATTGAGCTTTTGAAAATTGACATTTAGTTTTTTTTTAATTTTTATTGGCAACGGTTGGTATGAATCATCTGAATGATTAAAATTATCGTATCTGTATCACTGATCAAAGGATTTTGACCTTACAGCTTTATGGGTTTATGCTCCGTGATTCCAAATTTAAATCTGACATAAAATAACGATTCCACACATTCATGACATGAATTGGAAATTTGTTTTTTTTAAGACTATGATTGGATGCATAGATTTTTTAAAAAATTTAGATTTTATATTGTTAAAGCTTCATATATGAAGAGATAAGAAAGTAAAAATGCAAGTTATATCTAACCATACTCTTGACCCAGTTACCTAAATAGGGCGGCACAGCGGGGCCGGCCCGGGCGCCGTGCCTCGAAATTCATTATTTGGTAATTGGAATACTTTCTCTCCTTTCATTTTAATAATATTAATTAATAATAAAAATAGATTTTATTCTCTTATATATTATAAATGTTATATATTTTAGCTGAACTTTGAAAGAAACCCCAAAGTACCGGTACTTTTATTTGAACTCTGTTTAATTTCTAACAAAGTGTTTTGTTTAATTTACAACAAATAAAAATAATTGAAACTTTGTTCTGAAAGAGTTAGAATTTTTATATGGTTTTTCTTTTGTTCCAAAATTTTCTTTGCTTACAACTCCACAAAATTTATGAAATTTCAACATTTTTTTGCAATAAATTTATTTACATTTTTGTTGGATTCATGATTGTAATAAAAATGTACTTAAATCTTTACGCGTTTTAAGTTAAACCTAATGGTAACGGACAAATAAAAAAAAATAGATGTAAATTAAAAATATATAATATTATTAATAACACCATATTCATATGTATGTATATATGTATGACAAATAAAAACTCATAATAACTCAATTAACAATATTATTATTCGTTCAGATTATTTAAGAAAATTAATTTACACATAAAAATTTAAAAATTTTTATATAAAAAAAGTCTGAAATCTTACACCAAAACATATTTGTAAATTACATAATCGATGATACTTATAACAGCTTAACACTAAACCTACCGACAATTCTTGTATACCTGTTCCTACCGCACGCGGTCAAATTGATCGGTAATTAAAAGTTATTTTATTATATAACGCAGGTAATAATGGAAATAACTAAAAGTAAAGAGTGAAGAAAATGTTATATGCATATTCTAAAAATTGTCACGTAGTTTGATAACGATATTATAACGTTTAAAAATTTGCAAGTTTTATAAAAGTTTAAGAGCGGTCAATTTGACCGGTACTTGGTAGGTTTAGTGTTAAGTGGCTTAACCCAAGGCCGGAGTAAACCAAAATATTTTGTCAAATACCAAGGACACATCACTCTAATTTTAAAACCAAACATTTGAGACATTGCCTTTAAAGGCACCTCCTTAAACACACACACTTAAATAATATTAATACAATGTCACCCATAGACGGTATTACGAAATATGCTACCGTAAAGACAAATATTTGAAAAGCTGAAATAACTATACATATATATTATTTCTGTCTGTAAACAGTGTTTAGTGGCTGGTAAATAAGTGTATCTTATTATTTAATTAATATTTAATATATAATACATGTTTACTGACTTTGCTTGCTATCCTAAACGAATTGAAAGTATAAGCATAGAAGAACAAACATATATATATATATATATATATATATATATATATATATATATATATATATATATATATACTAGGATCCGGCAACCGTGCGTGGCGGGTGTTGAGCTGAGCCCCTCTCCTTTCTTCTTTTCTTGATAACTTTTGAATGGCTAAACATTTTTCAATCCGTTTTCGCTATAACATCCGCGTTCGGCTCAAACATACATGAGAAAATTATTATCTAATTATCTCGTTGCATTCTGGAGACAACTAAACACAAAAAAAGGTCTCCCAAACGGTTATGAGCTTCGCTTACGCTCGGCTCAATAACATAAATCTATGTTGTTATATTTTAAAAATAAATTTAATTAATATATAATATATGTTTACTGACTTTGCTTGCTGTCATATTCGAAGTGAAACAATAGATATAGAAGAACAAACATAAAATTGTATTATTATATTTAAGTGCGAAAACCAGTTAATTAATGTTAATTTAGTGCATTAAGTGTATTGAAATATAACCGCAAATACAGACATATTTTTCCCCGTAAGTTCATAGTTATTTTAAGTTCTGCGGTCGCGTGAGTCGTACTCGCACATTTGTAGTTTAAGTATCGTACACTTTGTTATTTATTCACAATATTACACAAGATTACATAAACACAGTCATACCGTCTGTTACCGTCTGTTGTTATATATATATATATATATATGCTAAGAACTTTGCCATACCAACTTTTAAGATAGGGTTATTCCTAGATAGCAAATAATGATACATATACACAGCTCTCAGCAAATATAAGCCTTAGTGAACTGGATAACAAGTCAACTAAGATGTAGTTAACTTGATAACAAGTCAACTAAGCTGCAGTTAACTTGATAACAAGTTAACTAAACTGCAGTTAATTTGATGGCAAGTCAACTAAGCTGTAGCTAACTTGATGACAAGTCGACTAACCTGCAGTTATCTTGATAACAATTCAACTAAGCTGTAGTTAACTTGATAACAAGTAAACTAAGCTGCAGTTAACTTGATAACAAGTCAACTTAGCTGTAGTTAACTTGATAACAAATCAACTAAGCTGCAGCTAACTTGATAATAAGTCAACTAAGCTATAGTTGATAATAAGTCAACTAAGCTATAGTTGATGATAAGTTATATTATATATAATAGCTAAAACTAAGTTAATTTTAATATAAATTAGCGAACGCAAACCATTTACAGTTGCATTCATTTCCGCGTGTCGCGTGCTATTTCCATAGCAGAGCGGTGTGTCTCACAAGAATTACCAAACAAACATACAAATACTATCATGTGTGTATACATAATAGCTTATATTTACTAAATAATTAAAATAATATTAAATTAATCAAATGATAATAAAATTAACTGGTTATAAAATTAAATACTTGTAAAAAAATGTTGCTTCTAATAAAAAATCGTCGTGTTTCGTTCCTTATACCCACATTCCTATTACATAATACTTAAGATCATCCCTCACCCCTCTCAGACGAGGGTATTTAGAGTTCCGAACCAGCTTTGTACGTAAATCCTTAATAACTATTTTATATTATATAGTTCATCCAATATTTAATACATTATATATATATAAATAAATTTTGATAAAATCAAGATATTCTGGATAGCTTCAGGGGCGCCAACTCGTCGGGTGTTACGGGCCGCGAAAACAATTCTGACATCTAAGACCGTAATTGACTGCTCCAATGGCTCTTAAAAATAAGTAAGCGCCCCTGGAAATGTAAGGTTAATAACATCTGAGTCACTTGACGATTATCTATATAATATAATTGTTATTGTAATATAAGGAAACTTATATAATATATATTGTTTTTAATTTTATAAAAAAAAACATTTTTCCAGACTACGTCCTGGCAAGTGTCCATTTTCGAAATGAAAAAAAAAAGTAAATTTGACTTTGACTTTGTTTTTAAATCGCGTGGTCTAAACCACCTTATGATAAGCTAATTGTTGTGTATTTTTTCCTCTTGTGAAATAAATGACTAATTCTTAATAATACTGTTATATATTATGATGTCATGAAAAAATCTAATATATATTGGCGATAAAAAATTATTAACAACAATTATTATATTGTTAGACTTAACTTAGAATTTTATAAAATTAAGGAATATCCGTAATTATATACTCCTACCCTGAGTGATGTATATACTCCTACCCTGATTGTTTTATATACTCCTACCCTGATTGTTTTATATACTCCTACCCTGATTGTTTTATATACTCCTACCCTGATTGTTCTATATACTCCTACCCTGATTGTTCTATATACTCCTACCCTGATTGTTTAATATACTCCTACCCTGATTGTTTAATATACTCTTACCCTGATTGTTTCATATACTCCTACCCTGATACGTAATTATATACTCCTACCCTGAGTGCTTTATATATTCCTACCTTGATACGTAATTATATACTCCTACCCTGATTGTTCTATACACTCCTACCCTGATACGTAGTTATATACTCCTACCCTGATTGTTCTATACACTCCTACCCTGATACGTAATTATATACTCCTACCCTGAATGTTTCTGATTTTGGTAGACATTTGAAATTTTGTAAAATGTATTTTTCGCAAGTTAATTAATCTCAATTATTAAGATAATAAATATATTACATCACGTGGTATTGAGCTGTGTCTAATTAGTGCCTTGGTTTCGTACAAGGCTGTTAATTTCGCAACTCGGGTTACACGCATCGTGGGGTTTTGTGTTTTAAATTATTTTATAATTCAAATTATATACTTAAGATAAGCTTATTTCCTATGTTTATATGTAGATAGTGTACGATCTAGTCACGCTGTAAATCGATACCCTAATTAGAGTTAATTTGACCTATGCGTAGTTGGATTAGATGTGGACACTAGTTTTCTCTTGAAATTAATTGTTAGTATTAAGTTTGATATACAATATACTTTTATATACAATTAGATAATTACTTTTAAAGGATTATCAATCATAGACGTTGAAGCCCTACACATTATATGCCAATGGACGATAAGCCTTGACCTGTCCTGAGTTAGTCTAAAAGATGGCATTAAAGTCTAAGTCTACTTAGACTGAACTAAATTGTATTTCAGTAAATTTTTATTATCACAATTACATTATAACAGACTGTAATAAGGAATGAATTATACAGATTACTTTTTTCTTACACTCATTGAGTTCTGCATGAAGTAATTTCGTAAGATCGGTCAGATTTCAGTCTAAATATAGGGCAATTTCAGCTTACCATGCTATGCGAATGTATGTGGGTCACTTCACACTGGGAGCTATCTCGGGTTCTAATGTCGCTGCAGTTTCGACATGCATTCTTGGATTAACTATAAATACTCGTATATAGACGATATTGCAACATACGATGAAAATAAAAATATATTTGAACCGATTGAAATTTGATACTATCAGAATAACTGATCGTGACGTCTAAATGACGCTGTAATGACTTAAAAATCGAATGTGGATGTGATGAATAATTATTCGCTGTTTCTTTGAATCAAAGGATTTAAATTAAACACACAGTACAAAGTTTGTTATTGCAGCTGAAGAGTGTTTTGATGCGAGCTCCGCGAATAAATTTGTTGATCGGAGAGAATCAAATGCGTCATAACTATGACGTTCAGGTGATCAAAGTGTGCAAGGCGTTGACGCATGCATTATTCTGTGGTTAAAAGAAAGATACATTTCATTTTGTTCTTATAATTTAGTGTTTATAAGAAACGGTTATTAAAACTAGTACCAGTCTGTCTACACCCTTGTCTGATTTAATTTGTCATTTTTCTTAGATTTTCTCAAAGCGATGACTTCGGAAAATCCGTATATTGAGAGTCTGGAACATACTTTAGATATATAACTATTTCAACATATATATTTATTATGAGGTGCTAGCAATTTTAGAACTCTTTGTTCCATACCTCCCAGATACAACAGTGCTCTCTGCTGGATCATAGTCGGTCACCCATCATGCATAACTTCATAAGACCACATTGCTTAATTATCGATATAATATATACAACTAAACTAGCAATTACAAAACCATATTACTCTTTGCATAGAAATATAATGACTATATTATCTTTTGTAAGAAAATTGTTGACCATTCATTGTTTGTAGCTACATAATACAAAAGTATCCAGTCTCCTTGAGTGTCTGTTTAACACCTAGAATCGTAACAGCAACCGAGGTAATAATTATTCTTTATATGGCAATGATACCCTTAGAGGTAAAATGAGTGCTAAGAAAACTTATTAGCGAGAAACAATATACTGTAATTGTATCCGGAACTGCTCATGCCGTTCAGATATTAATATCGATTAACTGATGTCTGTCTGTTTCAGTGTCGTCACAATTGGATCAGGATGACGATCGTAACCAATCCTGCCTGCACTGATGTATGCCTTGATGGCCAAATATCCCAAGCTTCCACATCCGGTACCCAACCAACGGCGACCACACCCGAGTATGGACAGTACGGTGAGCTGAGAATCGATGAAAACTCCCGCCTTTATGACAATGAAAAACAGAGTGACATCGTATTTGTGGCTGGTATCAATGGAGATACATTCCGTTTTCCCGGTCACCGAAGAGTTCTGGCTGCAACCAGCCCAGTATTCGCTGGGCTACTCGCTACCAAAGCAAATGTGATTATCGTGGATTACATCGACAGACGAGGCTTTGAGCAACTCCTCCGTTATCACTATTGCGAGCCGACACAGTTGACGACGGTTTTCACGGCTAGAGCCACTCTCAATGCGGCATATAAGTTTTTATGTCCGCAACTCGCAGAGCGATGCGCACGACGGCTTGATGAGATGTTAGATGCTGAAGTTGCACTGGAAATATTACGTGATTTGCGATTTTTATGCGCAAGATTACCAGGAGCTGCATCAGCACCACCACTGCCTGCTCTAGAGAACGATGCTGCCGCCCGTACCCTATCACACTGCGCCATGTGGTGCGACTCCTTAGCTCATAACACATTGCTGGTCATAGACGAAAACGCTGATGCGGCTCTCACTCACGAGAAATTGGAAGACCTCACATACGAAGATCTCGTGTTGATTGTGAAACGAGATACACTACGCGTTTCTAGCGAGCTGGTGTTGGCTGAGGCACTCGCTCGTTGGAGCACCGCAGCATGCAAACGAACAAAGAGGGAACTCACTCCTAGCAACAAACGAGCTGCGTTGGGAGAACTAGCATACTGTCCGCGTTACTTATTACTTGCGGGAGAAGAACTAGATCGGGCCTTGGCTTTGGAGCTTCTAGAACCAATTGAACGGACGTTAGTGGTGGCTCGAGCAAGAAAGCTGATGGCTCCAGTGCCTGTTGGAGCGGAACAGGAGGCAATGTTGCGGCGATGGGCGCATCCCCGACCCTCAGAGCCAGCCGCAGCACCAGTCTGCTTGAGTCCACGATCAGAACCAGTAGAGGAACCGAAACCCAGCAAACTCTGCGGGCGTCGTCCAAAGAAGTTAAAGCAACCCTGCTTCGAACCGGAGGACAATCGGAGATCCAAGAACAACTGCTGCTCAGACTGTTTCCACGGTCTCATTCACGCTTTCGTCTGTCTGTTCGACTAAATTGTGTATGTGATAAGCCAGTTTCTAAGCATTTATTAAGTGGTATAATAAAAATTGTGTTATAAAAATCGTGAAAAATATGAAATTATTTATCAATCAAGTGTTAAGTGAGAACTTCGAGGTGTGCTGGATCAGTGCAATGAAGTAGGTGTAACAATAATTATATAATCATATAAGTAGTCCTAATTACCAGCAGCTATCGCAGCTCAGCTGTTATTTTCAATTTATTTTAGGTCTTCAATTATTGTGATAGACTTCTTAGCCCTGAATGTATTTCAATGATGCGAAACACTTCCTAATATTATATATTACTGCATTCAAAATGGCGCACAAAACGTGATCTAATTATTTTATTGTTTAAGATAATTTGCTAGAAAAAAAATATGTTGCATTTAAAGTAATCTCCCAAGTATTAGATACAAATATTTCTTAATCTTTTAGATATTTTATTAATAATAATATATAACTAAAGATTTACCAGTTCATTTCACTTGCCCGTATCCCGTTCGGTCAGTACAACGTCAATTCCTTCCACTCTATGTCTGATTTACGTCATACATACATCACAACAATGATGTAAATTATAACTGAAATATTAACGAAATATATGTTAATGTGGTATCACCACAGTTAATTATAATTTAGTATAAATATTTATCAAAGATACGTGTGGTACGCTTTAGGTTATTAGCTTTTGCTAGTCGTATTTTAAGTACAGATATTTTTTATTTTATTGTTCATAGAACGTTATCTTTTCCCTTATTTATCTTTTATTATTCATCCATCTTTTACAGTGCCATATAATATTAAATATTGTACAGCCATTATAATATAAATTAAATTGAATGTATTTTGATAAAAAAAAAATCTTAATGAAATTCGAACTGATCTTATAAAATTTGACTTTTTTTCTATTAATCTTTGTAAATAGAATTTTTATACCCTTTTGACTATTTCTGTATACGCATACATCCTTCCTTTGAAATTGTATGAACATGTTTAGAGACATGTTAAGCTTATTTCAATTTTAAATATAGAATTTCAAATTCCAAAACGAAGACACGATAGCTCAATTGCTAGTAACAAAAATTCTCCAGAGGTCGCAGGTTCGATCCTTTATAAATTTGAAATTCTATATTTAATTTTTTTTCATTAATTATGTTAAAATAATAAAATATATATACGTGTATCGTTTAACGATTAATTTAATATAAAATAATTGTTTAAATTAAATGTTATAATCAATTGTTTATGTCGATGTGTTCAGCTCGGAGCTGCATTTATGTAATTCAATTATGAAATCAAATAAAATTAATTGTTCATATTTATTTGTTCCCTTTTACACCCTTACGTGTCATAATTTTGATCCTATCATAAAATAATACATAATTTTTTAAGTTTTAATTTCAAATAACATTTTTAAGGACGAAAATATGGAATAATTTTACATAATGCTTTTGAAAAATTATATTCATTAAAATTACTTGTTTCTTCCCTTTATCATTATCTTATATTATATATATATTTTTTTTCTATAAAATATATCAAAATTATAGTTAAAGCCGTCGAAATGGTAATTTTATTTTAATATGTTAGCAAAAGTCTCAATCATAGGGCGGGGTTTGCAAAACGAGCTTCTAGGGGATTCCAAGCTACCCGTCTCACTGATACCAACGAAATTTTCAATTTTTTCAACTTTTTCCATCGTATCAACCAACTTGTTCTCAGCGACGCGCAAATCCTTCCTCAATTCGGTTATATTGTTCTGAATTTCGAGCATCGTGTTGATTTTAGTTTCGATTTTTTCAAATTTCTCCTGTATCGATTTTCTAGCTGTCTGAGCCTTTATTACTTCGTCGATTATCCTTGTAGTTATTTCGTTCTTCAAATCCTTGAATTTCCTGTCAAACGTAGTATCATCTTTGCTATTTCTTCGTTTCTTCTCTCCGGTGTTGGTGGATAGCGAGCGATATTTATAGCCGGTACTACGCGTCGTGTAACAGCTCTTGTGAAACAATTCAGACATTTTAATTCACTGATATAATTTTATTTCATATTTTTTATCTATCTCCAATTATAGAGGTAATTAAATCATAATTTACAAATACATATTTCATGATGACATATATATTTGACAAGTGTCAAATCTGTGTGATGTCTGTCTGAATGAAAAAATGAGGAAATCTTTTTTACATAAAAATTAATTTAAATTAAATTTCTGGAGACTTATTTTAGTGTTAGTGTTTAAATCTGAATTTAAACTTAACGTGATATCAGCGCCATCTATTGGCCACTTGAAATACTGTTCACTCAACGGCATAAACAGCAATAATATATAGTTCCATTGTCTAAAACTAGATGGCAGTGAAATAAATTTATTATTTAAGATTAATTTTAATACATTTACATACAACTTAGATAATTTTCAAGCGGGGTTATAATTTATTCATTACATTTTAATTTGCACATGTTGCAATCCGGAATACAAAGAGTAAGTAAAGGTTTATAAGTAATAAAAACGTTATTTCGGGTTTGTTTTCTTTCCTCCCCATTCTTGATATTGGTGTTGGTGTATTGACCTGGTTTGCAATTTTAATTAAATTAAAAAGTTTATGTAATCTGATACGTCTTTTATTTTAATGATATTTAAGTTTATTAATTATATTAAAATATTAAGTTTGTTATATAAATCTAACAGGATTTGTAAAGAATATATATTACAAATTCATAAATAAAAAAATATATGTTACTGAATAAGTAGTAAAAATTTTTAATATTTGTACGAAAGTTATTTTTTATTATTAATACATTTTAATTACAATGAAATTATGCCCATAATATTTTCTAATTATAAGATTATTTATGAGTATCTGAAAATATAAATTATTATTACAAAATAACCGTACCATCATATTAATATAAAGTGCAAAAAAACTTTAAATTGTCAATGTCAAAATCAGTAGTCTGAATAAAATTGTAGGTTATAAAAATGTTAATCCTTGGAAACAATGGATAGCGGTCTCATTAGACTGCATTTAAAAACTCTTTGGATATTGTCAAGAAATAGTAAGCTTAATTTGCACTTGTAGTAGAGATTAGAGGCGTAACATAAAGGTATCTATTCAAAAGGCCACTCGAAAATACAAAGAGAAACTTAGAAACAATAATTCAAATTGTATTTCTAGGGACAATACATTTTACGTTTCTTTTTTTTTTATTCCATTGTGTGGAAATGACAAAGGATGAACAGGTTGGGTTTGTATTATTTGAAACTAAATTTATATTTGATGAAGTGCAAAAGTCGATCTCGGTCCTTTGACGTTTATTTTTTTTAAACAATCTGGTCGAAACGTGACAATCGTCGAAGATTTGCACACATGGTTCCAATGTGTTCCATTGTGCTTTGTGTACCACGCCTAATGATTTTACTGTGAGAATAGTCTAGTATTTTTTTTTTGCTTTAAAATATTTTCGTTGAATATAAGACCTATAAATATATTTTTTTTTACATTTGATGCAGAAAATTTACATCAATTCCATACTTATTAACAACGTTAGTTATTTAAGCGGACAGATTATAATTTAATATAATTTAATTTTAACCAAAATGATAAAATAATTATTTCATGCCTATTATTAAATGCTGACATAATTCTAGGAAAATAGAACCGTTTATAATTAGCAGTCAGTGTTTTATTAATAATAATATATACAAACCTTTGATGTTAAACACTAAATAGTTATATGATATCAAATATTTAAAAATGTAACAAAAAAAATATTAATATTTTTTGATCTGTTGCTTCTTTTAATATAGACTATTTTTTTTAATGGCCGCCATGACAAGTGTCAAACAATAGATGACAGACACTACTTCAGACCACAGGTAAGTAATCGAAGGTAAGCGCCAGTATGAATTATCTATAGGCACTTAAACTATACAATACAAATACTTTTTCATACTTAGCGCCATATTTTTTTCTAACGTAAATTCGTAGTAAAACCGACAACAGGTCCCACGTCGCCATATTACAAATTCAGGTATATTTTTTTATATTAAAAAAAAAGGGTCTTCCCCAAATACAAGTATCTGAAGAGTTATTATCACGAAATGAGTGTTAAATCAAGTATAATAGACCGGGGGATTTCGTTTGTTATTTTTACATATGTATATAAAATAATGTGGTTTTTAAACATTTTATAATTATTTTTCAACTAAGATCTTTAAATTTCCTTAAAGTTATATTTGACGGAAGCGTTGTCGTGAGTACTTCTTAGTACTTTTACGTATCGAAATACTTTCGAGTATAAAAAAAAACTCGAAAAACTTTCGAGTACTTAAAAAAAACTTTAATCTCAAAGCATTTAATGTTAAATATATTTTATAATAAAAAAATATATCTATGAAGACTAAAACAGTTAAAGAACATGAGATTTGGCTACTTTACTGAACCTCACATTCCGATACGTAATTTGATAGCGAGATATAAAAAAAAAGGTAAATAATATCGATGGCCGCCGCGGGACGGGAATCAACTTTTTGTTACGCCTGTTCCGTGATCGTAAAAGTATATATATATATATATATATATATGTATTTCGTCCGTCATTTCGTTGAGATTAAAACGACCCAAGTAATGAAGGGCGATTAAATAACTTCTGTATCATTTTGAACTCTATATAACTTGTTTTTCAATACATTTACTCTTTAATAATTGTTTTTATACATTCAAGTGATAAGTCATTTTGTGTTAAATTATTTTTTTATTTTAACCTAAACAACAATGGTAATAAGTTTTAGACAACACAAGGCCATGGTCATTCTAAAAAAAAAGGTTCTTCAATCTGTCTGTCGCGACGGCTATTATATAAGGCGAGACGCAACGCCTATGTGGAGTTTATCATTGTAAAGGTACCTCTAAAAGATAAATAAAGAATAATGTGTGTATCTTTGTGTCTAAAAGCATAGCAAAGATTATTGAAATGAGTCTCTAATGAAAACAAAACAAACATGGAATCCGAGTTGTATCGGAGTGATGTTTTACGCGGCCATTACATTATCCAATCTGTCGCACGCTAGGCCAAGTAGCTTACTAATATTGACTAGAGAAAACGCTGTTAGTGGCCTGCTAGCGTGTGATTGGTGGAATAAAATCGCTATTTTGGGGTAAAAGTAGGGCGCTTAAAATTGGATAGTGTATATACATTACTGTTTTCAAGAAAACGTTGTTAATGAGCTGTTAGCAAAGTTGTGAGTGGTGAATTTAATAGGTTATTTTTGGGGTCAAATAGTGCTCTTAAAATCGGATGGTATGTGTCCACGAGGACACTATCGTAAATGTCAGTAATACCGCCGTAAAAGCTCTAATTGGTCGTTTTCTAAGACGTTGGAAGCAAAAAGTTCAGTCGTCGCGGAATGTGGACGGTTGAATAACCATCCGTCTGTGCCATCATTAACTATATATAAACAAAGATCTTGCGTAAAAATACGCTGTACGTTCGCCTCGTGATTTATTCTGATGCCGTGCGCACTTTGTGTTAACTTATTTATACATTGTGTTTTATTTTTTAACGTATTATCGGAGCTCGGCCAAGAATTTCGAAATCATTCAGTCCACTAAGTGGGCACGGAATTCGCCATTCATATTGTTGATGCTTTTTCGGTAAATTTATTAATATATATAATATTATATAAAGATTTATTAAGAGCGTGTTATTGAAATATTGGTCAAAATATTAATGTTTTGTTAAAAATAGTTCAATATAATACATTAAATAACATGATTTAATATGACAATAGTATGAATATATTATGTAGGTATTAAAATGTAATGTATAATATATTAAGATACTGAGAAATCAGCAGGAAATAAATGGAATATCATTCTTGTGCCAAAAATTGCAACAACTCTGCACAAACATACAATTTCAACACAGACCTTTATATTTATGTTTAAAATATTTAAACATTCGGTGTTACGCGAGTTTTATTTTAGTGTAAAGTAAACATTCGTTTATCCTCATTCACATATCGTTCAGGTGATTCATATTCATAGAATAACAAACATACAACATATATATATATATATATAATGTATATATATATATATATATATATATACTGGATTGTAATTTACAAAACAATGCTTTAATTGCAACCATATAAAAATATGGGCCCATTTCACTATCCAATCTACAGGGCGCTAGATCAATTAGCACACTAACACAATATTTGTGGATTAAATAGTGTGCTTAAAATTGGATAATGAAATGGACATAAAAGAAGTCAATGTCAATGTTTTTTCTATCAATTAACATGCACTTATAAAACGTCAGGCTATTTCTATAAGATAGATCCATGGAGAAGAACCTACAAGAAACATGGATAATGGAATGGAACATAGGTTTTTTATTTAAAAAATTTATTTCACAATAATTTTGATATGACTGCGTAGACCTTCTGTTGTAATTTTTATACTGTGTAAACTTTTTATTTTATAATTAGCTCTGCTTAGATTTGGATTATACATACCATTCTAGATTATACCATTGCATGCATTTCATCCCGGACCATTCGGAGGACTAATTAAGGAATAGAGTGAAATATGATGAACTGAAAACAGATTGACAAATGAAATTGTATTAGTTATTTTTTTTATTAACAATAAATGTATTTAATCCATTATTATCTATAATTATAGGATTTAACACTAAATCTACCAAGTACCGGTCAAATTGACCGTTCTTAAACTTTGTAAAACTTACACATTTTTAAACGTTATAATATCAGTATCAAACTACATGACAATTCTTAGAATATGCATATAATATTTTTTACACTCTTTACTTTTAATTATTTCCATTATTATCTGCATTATATAATAAAATAACTTTTAATTACCGGTTAATTTGACGGCGTGTGGTAGGAATAGATATACAAGAATTGTCGGTAGGTTTAGTGTTAATATAACATTTGATAATACAGAAGTCAATTTTAGTGGTAAATCATGGAATTTAGTATATCGCTTAAGGTAATTACAGTATCGTTGTGTTATTTATTGATTTTTATCTTATCCACTTTGAATCAATACAGATAACTTGTGTATCAAAAGGGAGTCAAGACTATGATACTATATAAAAATAAGTCAAACACACTTCAACTAATTAAACTTATGTATAAAACAACCTCAAACACTATTACTATAAGCTATACTTATAGTTTAAATATATCAATAACAATAGTTAGTTATAAAGAACGTTGTTTCACTTCGTAGTACGTTTCGGCCGGAGCTGCGCTCGCGCAGGTCATTATCCTGACACGAACAGATTAACCATAACCAACTTACGCGATACGTACAATACATTGCGGTTTTTAACAACTATACAATCATTGGATGATCCAAAACCTTCAATGTATATCAAATAGGAAATAGTTTCGTTTAAGCGTTTATTTTGTCGGTCTCCGACTGGTAGTAAAATTGTAGTAAAGTGTGCTTTTGTGTTTGTGAGTTCGTTCGTGGACGTTCTTATTCCTTGTTATGTGAGTATATTTACATTATATTTATGTTTTATATAGTTAAGTTTGTAATTATATTTATATATAATATTTAGTATTTAATTCAAATATTGATACAGTATTAATACGTTATAAATGTAATGTGTACTCTGATTTTTATCCATTATAATGTTAAGGCGGATTTGAAGTAATTAATTGTGAGTCTCAAGGTTTTTGGGGTCAACGTCCTTGTCTCAGCAACTGTACCTAACCGTGTATTAGTGAGGGACACAAATATCGATATAATACATGTTAGTTATTAAAAATAATATAACATTATGAATATTTCATTAAAATACGTGTTTGATTACATGTTTTTAGTGTAAAATGTAAAGACACTCTAATGAATTTCTTCTAAACTTGGACGTTAAAGATTTTTACATGTATTATGTAAAAAAAAGTTAACTTTTATATAAGTTAAAATATAAATATTTTTTTGTTCGGGTAATCACAACCTATCGATGATTTAATCGTAATATTTATCGACACTGCCCCCTCACTATCGCTACCGCACTACGCGCCGCTCGCAGCCGGCAGCCTCACGATAATTGACTAATTGTAGACAATCATTTGTTTTGTGACTCCGGCTGAGTATTTAATAAATATAACCAACAATTCGCACTCGTGTCTATTTTAAGACGGACTGCCCCACTTTGCTATTAATATACGTTTAACAAGCTGTTATTAAGGGTCCAGATATAAAAAAGTAGCTCTTCCCCGCGACTTCGCTCGATCTTTTCTCTTTTCTTTGACTAGAAATACAGAATAACCGATTTAGAATATATTTTACAAAATACTATTGATTTTACTGATCTTTTATACCATCTAAGAGTTGTGCCAACTCATTTTCTTTGTACATACAAATTTTTAACAAAAATCAGTTAAACGGTTCCTGTGTTATGGAAAGACAAAAGACAAATAGACAAAAATAAGAAAAATACTTGAATTCGAATCAGTCCATTATAAAACGTTTGTATATGTTAATTTTTTTTTATCTCCAAATAGATTTTTTAAATTTATATCTGCAATCTAAGATTCATATTAATTTAGATTGCTCCAAACTTAATCCAAGGTTAGGTATTAGTAGTAGTTGTAGTAGTAGTGGTAATAGTAGTGGTAGTAGTAGTAGTAGTAGTAGTAGTAATAGTAGTAGTAGTGGTAGTAGTAATGGTAGTGGTAGTAGTAGTGGTAGTAGTAGTGATAGTAGTAGTAGTAGTATTAGTAGTTGTAGTAGTAGTAGTAGTAGTAGCAGTAGTAGTAGTAGTAATAGTGGTAGTAGTAGTAATAGTGGTAGCAGTAGTAGTGGTTACATTGTTCTACACGAAAGGTATATTACTTAGATTTTTATATATCATTTTACAATAAATAATTATTTTACCAAATAGCTTTTACACGAAATTATTACAAATAATTGATATTATTATTAATATATTTAGAAATAAATGTTTTGTTATTGTTTAATTAAAATGCAAAATTATAATTTGTTAATTTAAAATTATACAAAATATTGTATATTTTTTTTAATATTAATTGAAAATATATAATAAATACAACAATTTCCTTGTTGTTGTGAATTCTAAATATAATTCAATAATAAATACGAACAGGCAAACTCTGAAATGAATACATTTGAAGTTAAAATTGTATGTACTTCTAACATAATTGAGATGTTAATCGATTAATTGTTTAATTGTTAATCGATTAATCGACTAGTTGATTGTTAATCGATTTTGTGTGCATTTTTTAGATTATCTATATTAATGAAAAATACTTTTATGAATAATTGAATTAGTTGTAAATTTTTATTTTAAAATTTGTGCATTCCGTGATTTTCCTTAAAAAAATATTTTTAATTTTTTACGAATTTCTTTACCAAGAATATTTACCCCAATAATAAACCCTCTCCAACCCTTAATCAATAAACCAGTCAGAACATTAATACAGTTTTATTTCAATGAAATATTCAAATTTGAAAATATTAATAATATATAAAATACTACAAAAAACAAAACATTTTGTTTGTACAATGTTAATATACAGACAACCGTTCTATTTTATTACATTATATATATGTATTTAATAACTCATTAATTATGTATATTATTTTAATATAATTAAAATATGTCCGTCCAGTCTGTGCTTAATTTCTCACGAGTTTCGTGAGTTGAGGTTGCGTGAGGATCGGGCTTCAACCCCTCCCGTGGGAAATTACATTTTTTAAACTAACCTGTTACTTTTTTAATAATATAAATTTTTATTTATTTCATTTCATATATATATATATATATATAATGAAATAATTCATACAATTTCCTATCATACCATAAACATACTACATATGATAAAACAAATCAAGTAAGTAACAAAAAGTGGATCGCGGAAAATGCCACTCGTTATCACTACTATGGAGGATTTTCATTTTAATTTCAATGAAAAATCATATACGAGGGATACAAAAAAAAAAAACTTACATTCCATTAACCCGTTAAAAAATTCCCTTCCCAGAATGAGTTTCTGGAATGCAGCTGTACAAACCAGATTTAGGGATCCGCGGGAATAGTATTGGACCCTTAAATATAACATTTAAAATTATTATATTAATTTTATTTATTAATTTTTATACGTATTTTTGTATTGATAGATATCTAAATAAAGGTCAAAGGTCATATTAGGAACCTCTAAATAACCTCCCAAGTTATATAACACGGAATCAATCAATAAATAAATAAAAGAAAAAAAAGATTATATATATTCTCATCGCGTATACCTTTACATTGAATGGTTGAAACAATTGCTGTACTCATCTTTTATAAGTATCGTTTTTCGCTCGACTCCTTTCCTGGCTTGCCATGTTTTATTGATCGGCAGTTCATTGATATTGGTGGCTCGTGGGCGAGTGGCCACTTACGGTGACTATAAAAGGCAACCTCGGACATGTGGGCCTGTTGAAGAATGCATTCATGTACTCATATCGGATTTATAGAAAACAAAACATCCGAATACATTAAAGAAATAAATAATATGAATTTACGAGAAATTATATATTTACGTAACTTTTAGGAAACTTTATGGTGTTCTTTTATCTTGCTTTATATTTTTATCTTTCTTTATAATAAATATAAGTGATAGTGAGTAAAGGAGTAGTTGTAGTACATTACTACAACTAACACGTGTAGTTCAGATGAGAGCGGGGTGAACTATACCCCGGGGTAGAGATGGCGGGATAGTATCGATGCTTATATTAATGTATGAATTTTAAATTTCGAACTGAACAAAAGTAACTTGAATTTGGAATTTAGAACGGAAATTACAAAACTAACTTGAAATTATAAATTTACTTTTGTTCAAATTCAAAATTACAATAATATTATTCGAATTTAGAAATTTTGAATGGAAATTACAAAACTAACTTGAAATTACACAAGTAATTTCAGTTCCATATTCATAATTATAATAATATTATTCGAATTTTGAATTTGGAATTCGAAATTTAGAACAGAAATTACAAAACTAACTTGAAATTATACGAGTAATTTCTATTCCAAATCCAAAAATACGATAAATAAATAAAATACTTTTTTTAAATTTGATATAAAATAATATGTAATAAATATTCTTCTTATATGGTAGTATTACAGACATCCCTAAAGACGCACGTGTCTCGCGGCCAAGGCTGCATCACGAAAGCTCTACCTACGCTTACACTGCACACACACACACAAATATGAGTGTGTGTGTGTGTACAAGAACTTGTAGTAAACAGGCTTTACGTATTACATTAGTGTGAGTGCATTACATCTATGCGTCAGGCTTTATAACATGTTTAGTGAATAATTTCTATATAATCTTTTTATTTGTATTAGAAAATGTATTAAATGAAAAACTTTGTATTATATTTAAGATATTTTAATATTGAATTGTATATTACATTTCTTGTAAACGTTTCGAAACGGAGGTTTTTGTGTTCTAGTTTTGATTTCAAATTAAGCTATCTTTAAACGGATCAGTTTTTTTAATATCTGACCTCATAAAAAAAATACTTATTAATTAAAATAAAATCGAAAAACACGCAAAATACGTAAATAATTTCAATGTTATTGGAATATTTTATCAAGGTGTAGTTTCCAGCTTTTAAAAATAAAGAGATCATTTTTGAAAATAAATGAATCGATTTCGGTATATTTTTATGTATATAATATAACCAGTGTATGTAGAGCTGTTTGTTGTTTGGTAAATTATTTTATATTTACTAATTGGTGTTTATACTGAATTCCCGGGGGTCATGTAATAATGGGGTGGCCTTGTCTAAGTGGGTTACTAGGGCTGCATCCCGCATCAAGACTCGACCTATTTAGACAAACACACACAATTATATATATATATATATATATATATATATATATATATATATATATATATATATATATATATATAAATAAAGACAAAATTGTCTACACAATAATTAATATTCTAGTAATGATTACGCACGCAATATTATAATAGTGAGTCAGGAAAGTTTGCATCATGACATAACCCTGACCTCATTGTGACTTATGATTTTTTAGTTGGGATTACAAAAATAATTTTTAGATCACAAACTTTTGTTATATATTTATTATTTTCTGTTCAATTAATAATAATTATGATTAATTTTAGCAATAATAATATATAAAGTTGCATTTTTAATTTAATTTTGTAGGCTATATTGTTCTTTTGACCTAATTTCGGGTGTGAATGACCTTAACGCCCTCTGTGTCACTATTTACCAAACCCTTCAACTAGATACACAATATCAGAGGTAAACGTATCTATATATGCAACTATGGAAATTGTTAGTTAACGAAAAATATACATAACTATTAATATTAAAGTTAACTAGCAACAGTTAACTAAGTATCGAGTGTTAACTGTTTGGGAATTTAGAGTAATACTTATTTTTTGTGATATATGAGTATTTTATGTCACATAAGTTAATAAGATATATGTTCAGAATTATGTAAAGTTTATTTATTTATTTATTCACTTATGAATGGTCAGACTTTAGTCAAACAGTTCTGAGTGTACTCAAAAAAATCGAATAATAATATATGATTAAAGTTAAACTCCTTTTTATTTATTAAATACTAATTAAATTATTATTAAAGACACAACAGCTACTAACAATAATCTAATTTTTTTTAATGCTTCTTTTACAATTTTCTTTTTATACCAAAATAATATTAATAAAAATTTAATTAATTTAGAGATATTAAATTTTTTATTTTATTTTATTCGATCTGTTTCTAGAATATAAAAATAAATATTTCTTCATACTCTCGTTAATTTTAATTGTTATTTGTAATTTAGTAGAACCTTATTATATAATTAATACATCATTCTATTGTATTATTTTTCATTTATAATAACATTTTATCATTGTTTTCCGCCATTTTTTCTACGTTTTTTTAAGCTGTCATAATTTTCTCTTCAAATAAATTTAGGTAGGACATATATCTCAACTCCAACGACGGTAAGGAATGATTTGTACGTAGGTATGCATGTGTGTGTGTGTATGTATGCATGTGTGTATCCACGCACGTTTCAACCATCATTTGGCCGTCATTCCTAACAATTAGTGTAACAATTAAAAAAAGATAAATTCTCCAATACTATAATCGAAGTCTGAAATGTGTTACGAGTTCTTAGAAGATGCAAATGTTTAAAAGAAACGGTCGCTGAGTATTTGTGTTTTACCGACTTCAATGCAAACTTCGTGTGGCAAATTTTTATGGCTGTAATTAATTTACTTTGCCGCTTTAACTATCTTTACATTTATACATATAAAAGTGTGTGTTTTTGTTTGTATGTTTTTCTTTATAAGAAAGGATTTATATAAAGAATAATTAGGGATGAAAATTACATGAAACTAATCTATATTATATATATACGAGTATATAATTGATTACATTTTTTATTGAAGGGGTCATATAACACTGGTTAATGATACAAAATATATAAAACTATTGCGGTGACCACATTATTTAGATAATGGAACAAGTTACTATAGTACTGTATTATTTTATACTAAACTTAACATGTACATTAACATTACACGTACATTGGATAACATCCAATAACCTTTACTAGGTAATGCCAATTTTAAAAAGAACATAAACACTATGTTATAATGTTATGTGTAAATAACGAATAGATAAAACGCGTTGTATGTTTTTTAAAATAGATCCACTCGTACAGACAGACGGATCAGCACACGGCACTGAGAATGATGGACATTTCACATCGTATATATATATATAGAAATACAAATTAATATACCTATCATTTCAATATGAGAGATGATAATAACAACATGATATAGATGTAAACGTGTTAAATTATCACGGATAATTAATATGTTATCATATTAATTAATAACTTTATTATTATAAATACACCCTCTATATGAATGTATCTTTTTATATTAATAGATTTAAAATGTTTATAGATACGTAGGTGTAAAATTTTTCCCACTATTTATCAAGTCCCGGATCGTCTCAATCAGTTTGGTGCGTGTTACGGTTTTGTTTACGTTTTCTTCGTGCTTTTTGATATAACCTTGGACTTAATAAAAATAATTTGATTTTAAACCATATTATAGGTAAGTGACCTAAATTTTACACCAATATATAAAAAACAAATAATAGCAACACGTAAAAAGCTTTCAAAATGTTAACGTCATCTAAATTTACAGGGTGATGTATCGAGTTTTTTTGAACAAATAAACTTGTTTCTAACTATATAACTTTGTATTTAGTTATGTTATATCGTAAGATATTAATACATTATACAACTGCATGTTAACGTGCCACTTGAGTATAGACAAATAGTACGTCTGGCGACGGACAGGAATAGACGAAATGGCAGACCAGAATAAATACCTACGCAGCGTATTTGTACTTGGATATTAGCGATCATTGTATAACAGTCTACAAACTGTACGAAGTACTTCGGTTTGAGAAACTTTGTTTTCTTAATGAAATATCATATAACTTTTTGGGAAACTTTGTTTAATTAATGAAACATCATATAACTTGATAAATATACCACGCTGTATAAATTACATGATATCTGTGAAATAAACTCAATTCAGGATTTAAAAATACCTTTTTATCTATAGTTTACATAATATGTTAGAATTAACAAGGTTTAATTAGTATGTTATAAAGTAGATACATGGCTATATGTAGCATCAGAAAAAATCCTATATAATTTTATATCCTGAATAATCTATCACCACACTAAATATCTTAACAAGTAACAAAGAAGCAGAAAATAAAACTATATAAATCTACCGTATACCTACCTTATAAATATAATAAATAAATTCGTTAAAATAAGTATTTCACAGATCTCGTTACTTTTATATCGATGTTGCTTCACTGCACCATTTCAAAGTTTATTATTAATTTATAAGGCATTATATAATAATTATTACTTAGTAAAATTATAGCCCTTTAATCCCTTGTGAGAGCATCATATAATTAGGAATGGCATTGTTTTTCTAGTTTTTTGGTATTATTCTTTATTAATATCACATATTAATTATGTCAATAATATAAAAAAGTAAAATAATAAGTTCAGAGTATCCTTGTAGTTTCTTGCCGGTTTATCTCCTATCCTATGGTTTGGAACCGTATAACTAATTGATGTTTCATAAGTGCAAGGTATGCCTAATACATAAAATAGACTTTAACTTTAGAATGTACTAGAGTTTACCATATTACTTATCAATAACTCCACTATAGTGACTTAACAATATCATTTTGTGACTATCATTTATAATATTTTATTAATTAATTAGTTCAGCACTTTTAGTAGTAGCTAATAACAATAACAAGATTTACAAATATTGCAATATTAGATTTTAAAGTTATAAGCTTATAATAAACTCTAAGATTTTCTAAAAGTAATACTCGAAGAACAAAGAAACAAATGGTGTTCAAAATATGTCTATTAATATGATACACTGTCATATACACGGTGTATGGTTAATTAACGTCAAGACCTATCCGGTTCCAACCTATCTCTAGATGTACGTAATCTTCTCGGGTTTTGCCCAATCTTATTTTATAATCCGTGTTACTTGAGTGACTAACCAGTAACTTTCCAATGTTTAACATTTTTCTTATATGATTTTTTAACATACGTAACTTAAATCATATAAAATTTGATTAATTTTGTTAATATTGTTAATTTGAATTGTCATTGGTAATTAGAACTAAATTTAACGAAAAAAACATCTAAAAACAGACTGTTGAGCAACAAAAAAAAATTATAAAAATTTATGTATATACTACAAAATTAACATTAAATCATATAAAGAGATTTGAAGTAATTAGATAGGCGTGGGCGGGCAGACGTCTCAGATGACGTTGCTTCTAAGAGTCAACAAACTGCAGACTGCATCATATATAATATGTTATAAGTAAACTACGCCACCCCGACTTCGTTCAGGTAAAGATTTAAAGACAATCATTTTGGCGACTATATATAGAAATTACAATAATTAAAACAATTTGTTTATTTGTTTTGAGGCTACGTTCATATTATTATTATAATTTATTAAGGTTTAGTTATGGATATGAAAATTTAAAAATAGCATTAATCTTTATTCTAACATTAAAAAAGGAAATTAGTAATAAGTGTATTCATACGAGTGGGTATAAATGTCGGAGTTACCAGATTTGGCAGAACCAGTTTGAAGGTTTACATCTTATCTGGTTATGTAACTGTAAGGAAAATGTGGTGTTGGATTTAACGTTTTACACTATTCTAGCAAAGTATTCTTTGGATATCTTAAAAGCTATTTGGAAGATGTTTCTACTTGGATTATAATTGAGACAATACTCACTATATCACATTATATCTCAAAAAATCTTAAAAATAAGTCCTTAAAGTATTATTATTCTGTATCTCTTGTTTTGTTAAGAGAAAAGGTTTTATATTTTGATTGCATATTTGTTTATCTTGATTAATCTTCAAAACAATTAGACTGATTAAAAAAAAATCTTTCCCCTGACGAAAACTGTATTATCATCGAGTACATTTTATTGGCAAAATGGTAGAAATAAAAAAACACAACCAAAAAGTAAATAAATACACATAAATATAACATAAAATATCACAAGTAACATTACAATCAACGTAGTGGATTAGCTGGTCACTAAATAAAAATAATAAATTATATATATATATATATTTATTATTTAGTTTGAATCCACTTTGAATCAATACCAGTTATCACTTGTGTATCAAATGAGAATGGCAGGATTATGATATCATATTTATCGAAATATGTCCTGTAAAGACACTCTCCAACTTAAAATAAGGCTACGATTATTCCAATTCTACTCTGAGAAGAACACAACAAAATATAGTGCCCACTATTCCATAATCAAAATTCAGTGGGCATTGTTCGAACAACTGAAATAACATAGAAATATATATATAGAAAACAATTAAACTGTACATCAGGTCATCGGTCGTCCAGAGCTGTCCTGTTCCGCGTTGATGCGCACGCGCAGGTGCTACCGATCTACCCACACACTATATGTACACACAATACCATTATAGCACACATTAATAGAGTTATTAGCATCTTTTCATTGCATTTTAATAACATGTCTGATATTACAGTCGACATTATATAAGGTTAATGATTTTCTAAAATAACGTGTAAGCCATACTTGCATTCTATGGCCGGGACAAATCAAGTAAACTTTCCTAAACGCGTTTGCTCCGAACTTGTTTGTCGAGTTGATATTTATGTTACAAAAATGTTGTACCTACAACCAAAACAGAATACACGTACGAATTAATATAATGTTGTGATAATTGTTATAAATTATAATACTATATCTATTCAACAGTACAATAATTTTATAAATGCTGTGTTTTTTACTTTGTTGCAAATATTATTATATTTGGACTATAACCCATCTCAAAATGTCTGTTACAGTCTGAATTGATTATAACCCATCTGAAATTATTATAACCCGTCTGAAATGATTACAACCCGTCTGAAATGATTGTAACTCGTCTGAATTGATTATAACCCGTCTGAAATTATCGTAACCCGTCTGAAATGATTATAACCCATCTGAAATGATTATAACCCATCTAAAATTATTATAACCCGTCTGAAATGATTATAATCCGTCTGAAGTTATTATAACTCATCTGATATGATTATAACCCACCTCAAAATAACTATAACCCATCTGAAATGATTATAATCCATATGATATGATTATAACCCATTTGATATGATTATACCCCGTCTGAAATGATTATAACCCGTCTGAAATGATTATAACTAGTCTGAAATGGTTATAACCTGTCTGAAACGATTATAACCCGTCTGAAATTATTGTAACTAGTCTGAGTTGATTATAACCCGTCTGAAATGATTGTAACCCGTCTGAAATGATTATAACCCATCTGATATGTTTATAACCCATCCCAAAATAATTATAGCCCATCTGAAATGTTTATAACCCGTCTATGAAATGATTGTAATCCATATGATATGATTATAACCCATTTGATATTATTGTAACCCGTCTGAAATTATTATAAACCGTCTGAAATGATTATAACCCACCTTTAATGATGGTAACCCACCTATAATAATATAATATAATATATAAATTTGATGACAATTACGGACACCGGGACTTAACATGTTTTACACATATATAATACATATAATGGAGCAATTAATTAATAATATAAATAACCTTAAACTTTCTACGTCAATTAAGTTCCGACCTCTCTCGCTTAAGCGTAACAAATCGATCGATGGCCCTACTGAAGACTTCAACGCGTCTTTGTGATATACACACTTACATTTATTATATTTTATTAATATATATATATAATAATAATCAATTACTGTCAGTATGAAATTAATTATTCTCAATATCACACAAAATGTAATAAAATTGTATATAAATAAAGTGGTATTACCATTTATATTTGGTATCACCATGATAAATTAATTGCACAATATTTAAGGATCATTATATCAAATAAAGTTGGAAAGGGACAAAAAATAAGGAATATTCCTGAAGCAAGCTAACAGTCATTTGTTAGGACGCCCTTTTAAAGGCTTAAGGGATTGGGAACTATGGGTTTACGTCCACCGACTGCGAGAATCTTCTTTAAATAATTAATTAATTATAAAAAAAATACAATAAAGCATGAATGAGAAAGTATCCTTAATAGAATGTATGTATGAAGTAAATGATGTATTGTGTTCGATTGATAGCTTTCTCAAAGTTGCATCACGAGGTGGCGCCTCATTGGAGCCAAGATTCGGTGGCAACGTTCACGTTGGAATTCATTTAACTCAGATAAGTGTCCGGTTTCAGTCTGGCACGATGGGTTCTGTATTGCACTTACTATTTATTCATGTATCGCCTCGGCGGGGGGCGGCGGGGAGGGGGGCATACTTACTACGTGATTAATCCCCCCCCTCCCCCCGCCCCACCGCCGTACTCACCGGGTTTCCTCGTCCCCGCGTCTCACGGCCACTCACTACGCACTACGTAGTGCCAGTCGCGCCGCGACCGCCGCCAGCGTCGGACCTCCGCCTCGATTGATATATAATTCGTTTTAATCTGATTTTTCTGAGTGATATCTGGTGTTGATGTGTATGGATACTACGTGTACTTTTCCGTTGGATATCGTGTTTTGAGCCAGCCTCTTAGTGGTGTAGTGAGAGAGATGCTGCGTCCCTGACCGTCTCGCGACAGTGCCACGAAACGTAAGGAACTCACGGTTCACGTTGTGTCCGTCACCTAACTATTTGCATGGCGCATAGCGAGTGGATTTTATTTTCGTC
This sequence comes from Melinaea marsaeus rileyi, assembly GCA_918358865.1. NCBI lineage: Eukaryota > Metazoa > Arthropoda > Insecta > Lepidoptera > Nymphalidae > Melinaea > Melinaea marsaeus. The sequence goes on along the minus strand of OU911088.1, from coordinate 11,901,309 downwards.
TGGTGTGTGTGTGTGTGAGGCGTGACTGTGTGCGTGCGCGCGCGTGTGTGCGTGCCCGCTGGCCTGTTTTATTTAGGTTGTGTCTCGTATCGCCACTCCTGATGGCGCCCGCCCTAAATTTTGCTCTTTACCTGCTCTATCCATATTATAATCCTAATATTACAACGTGAAACTCTAGTTTTGTTTAAATAGAGACTCTACATAAATTATCCAACCGGCCTTGCGTGATGGTCGATGACTCTACCTTAACCTGATAGATTGTAACTCACACTGTTACTAAACCTGTTTTAGTTTGTAACCTTCGATACTATTTGAGAAATGAGAGTATTTTTTTATTAAACTTATCTTAAAACAATAAAACTAAATTAAACTACTAATCCCTGGATATACAGAGATATAGAGTAAGGAAGTCATAAAACTCAATGGCTCTATCTTTAAGAAATTTTGACATATCTACATGTAACAAAGGGTTTATTTGAACTCAAACTCTATGGTTTAGTTTTCATATTATATATTATTCCATACTCCTATAAATAACACATGACAGTAGAGTCACGACTCATCCTTATCTCTACTACACCGCCAATAGTAATTAATAAGTTAAAATTAGAACAAAGAGGAAAAGTACTCGCAGTACATTTGACCCTCGGATAAACTTTGACCCACACGAGAATCTCCTCCACATAGGTATAATAATAATTTAAAATAAAATACCACATTTCATTTAGTATTTTTTCTCTCGAAACTATATTGAATTTTTATTAAAAAAATACTAAAGTATATGTTTACATTCATTATACTATATACTAAACTAATTTACAACTATATATCACGTGACCTTTGACCCCGATAAAAGATTAATATATACATATATATATATATATATATATATATATATATATATAATAATAATAATTATAATTTATAATAATAATAATAATAATAATTCTACTTATATTATAAAGTTCCATTTAATTTTAAATATCATTTAACATATTCTATTTACATTTTTTATATGAACGATAATGAATTTTTATTCATTCACTTTAATATTTTGATATAATTATAATTTAAATTACCAAACAAATTACATTTATATTTCAAACGAATGATTCTAATTATTTATTAATTCATTCAATTGAGCAATTTAGGGTTAAATTTTTCAAAAATACATTCAAGTCTTCGGTCGTCTCAAAGTAACATATATTATTATATATAAATTGTATTGCAATTTAAATGTAAAATGACATTTAAATTGCAATACAAATTTTTATTGCAATTTAAATGACATTATTAAATATATTTGTAGACATAATTTTGTACACTTATGTCTACAAGTATAATTATAATAAAATGTATTTATACTTATAATACTCGGGTTTAATCAACAATACTGGCGGTTGTTAAATAGATATAAAACACGTTTAAATACTAATTGCTTGTGTTATTATGATATTATAAAATAAACGCTGTACCATTAGCCTCGTAAAGATAATGGCGAAGAAAATATACATTGGAATAATATTAAATATGAATATATATATTTTTTTCATATATTTTTAATATACTACATATATATGCTGTTGCAAATGACTTCGTCTGCTCTATTTTATTAACACCGCCATCTATTGACAACATATAGAAGTTGGAAGTGAATTAAATCCTTTATATAAAAAATTATGATTATTAATCTACATAAAAACTATCCCACCTTTTACTCTTTAAGATGGACCAAACAATGTACAAAGTTTCATTGAAATAGGTTCAGTAGTTTCGAAGATTAGTGCAAAGGAACGTAACACGGGTTTTATATACATTATTATTAAAATAATATACTGATAAATAAACTACTAAACTATTAGTGACATATTATTAGTATTAGTGACTACCCAATCTGTCTCACACACTATCACGGACACCAATATGATATATACTTAATTAAATAAGCGGCCAGTTCTCAGATAACGAGCGTCGGTTGCAAAGAAAACAAAGAGTCAACGCGTCTCCCACACATACAGATACGCACACACACACACACACACACACACACACACAGACAGCTCGTTATTATCAAGCGAGCTACCGCCTACGCGATATCACACTATCAACTGTATTAGCCTCGATAACTCGCATACCTGCAGTTTGAACGCATGTGTTATTTTATGTGAATCAGCTGGCAACACTCTTCAGAACTTGGATAGTCTACTTAAGGGCTTTGCCCTCCTTTTTATAAAATAAAAAAAGTGGTTAGTTGTCATTAAATAAACTAAAAAATTAAACATGGCTAGCTGTCATCGAATTATGGTTCTTTGTAATGATATCAATTTTTTTTTAATATATGTTTAGTATTTTTACAACATGAGTAAATTTATTGGTAGGTACAAAATATTTTAGTAAAATGATAATACGATTCTGAATAAAGACCCAATTTTAGTTTCTTTTTTTTTTAAATAATATTTATATGGAATCTTGTTAGAGATATTGTACGAAAACTTTTAAACATAATTTTGTAGTAAAGAAGTGTGGTTAGTATGTTTATCATATGAATATATGACTCAATTATAACTCGAAATTGGATAAAACTTGTTTTCGTAACACTTAATGCCGATAAAAACAGGTTTAATGCATTATTAATTTTAAATGCAAATAAAGTACATAACTGAACCGTATGATCTTAATTAAATTTAAATTGCAAGATCTGTGAACTTAAAGACAAAAGAAAATGTAATGAGATCTTGAGGTACGATATTTAAAAGAATAATATTCTCACGACCGAAACAACGGTATCTTATTTCAATGTGTCAACATTGAAAGTATACGGTGCTACTGTTTCTTATTACAATATTTTGCACTTCGTTATCGTATCATACCTAACTTTACGGAAACTGAAAATACATTGAATCATTGTAATGATAAAAAACTTTTTAGAGTATGGTCTTAAGACTTTAGCCTGCCTCTTGGAGAAAATAAAAAAAAAAACTTTGACATTGACAAATTCGAGTAGCTCTTATTTATTTGGCGTAATAGTAGTAGCTCTTATTTAAATCATTTTCTATATTTTTCTGTATTCTTTAATACGTAGAGTAACTTATATATATATATTAGAATAGTGTTGTTAAGCGGTTAAAATATAACCTATACTTACTATTTAATTTTAGACAATAAAAATATATATATATGTAAATAAAATTCTTGCAATATCTCTCTTTTTAATATTGAAATAGTATTAGAATTAATCAGGTATTTATAGCAAGGTTAACACGAAATGGCTATCCGCCTAAATTAAGATGTGTCTAAAGTGTATTTTAACTACATTAATAATTTAAAAAAATATAATGCAACCAAATTAAGAGAGAGTGATTCCGTAAATATCTTATACGTTTCCTAATTTTTTATATATAGGATAAAATGTGGCATTTATTTTTATGGACGGCATTCTGCGAAGTTAACAATGGTTTAAACAATGTCATTTGCATTTAAATAATATTCATAACACATTGTTGTTAAACAATGAATTTCGGTTTGTTTATCAACCGGCCCTATTCTGATTGTGTTACCTTTGCTCTGTGTTGACAAACATTACAGCAAACTAGCCCTTATGTCAACTAAACAACTATAAAGACAAACATACGTTATTATATAGTTAAATCTACAATTATTTACATATAATTTAAATAAATTGCACCTGTGGCATTTGTATTCTTTGGAACTTAATTGAATTGCATCTATGGCATTTAGATTTCGAAATGCAATCAAATCTGTAAATGTTTAGGAAATAGTATTACTTATTAGGTAAGTAGTTACATTCACGACTCTAATCAATGGTAGTTACATCATAACTTTCGACGCTCCATCGTAGTAGTGAATTGCGAAATGCCACTTATGCAAGAACTAACTTAAAATGGTCAACAGATAATGGCTTCCATATATACCAATAACCGTTTATCTTCTATCTCTAACTTGTAAAGTAATTATATAATCTTAAAGATTCTTATATTAGATATTTTGTTAATTTCTTTAACGTCTAGATTTAAATTTCAAATATCAAATCTATCTTTAACTGATTGTCACAATATATATATATATATATATATATAGATACATTACATACAATGTACAATATACATTATACATTTTGTGGCATTTCAATTATATGAAATGACATATGAGTGGCATTTCCTTTCGCGTTGTTTCCAAGAAATTTCCAAAGATTAAGGTACGTGTAATGTAATCGACGCTGTAATACATTTTATGATAAAATATAAAGATAAAACGTTAGATAAGTTGAAAATCATAATAATTTTAAGCATATATTTAAATGTCTCTAATATAATATATGAGGTTATTTCTATATCATTCGTTCAGTCCTTCATTCATTCTTCCCTTCATTCAACTATATACAAATATTAGAATTCCTCTACTATTTACTATATTGGACATTTCCATTTCACTACATTATATTATTACTAGTTAATGATTTCGTTCATTTCCATTCATTCATTCTCCGTTTCATTTCTTAACTTAAATAATTTAGCATTACAAATCGGAGATAAAGTTAATGTCAGTTAGATATAATCTCTATATGTAATATCTGTATGTCTGTCAATTCAATTCTATATATATATTTTATAACATGTTAACTGTTTTATCAAATTATCTATTTTACAGATATGTAACGTCATATGATCGATTTGTTTGTCCATTCATAATATTGATAAGTGCTTATATAATGTAGAGACAAGGTAACTTTAATTAAAAATATTTTAAGTACGAAACTTATAAGAGAAGACAGTTATATGTGTCTCCACGAGGATGACGTATGATAGTAGAGCGTGGAAGGATTGTAGCATCCCTAATAAGTGGGATAAGGGATAAGGATATATAAAGTGGTGGATCATATTAAGGTATTTCAAATTAGAATTCCAATAAAATTATTTTTTATTTCAAATCTGAATTGAGGAAAATTCGTAAAGCGTATAAGTGGAATTTTCCGCTTTATTTATCTATAGGCGTTGGCTAAAGCCTAGGCTTTTAGGTAAAATCAATACGAAACCTACAAAAGCTTTTTCTTTTAGTGAGTTCTTTTAGTGTTTTTATTTATTTTTTAATTTATGATGTAAATGTACCTTTCGTTTATAAATATTTGCTATATAATAATACCTAATTATTTGTGACTGTTTAAAGTAATTATTATGACTGAGTAAAGCACTTACACTATATATACATATATATTTACATATATAAAGCTTCGGATTTTTTCTCTCACCTCAAACCACGTAACTATATCTCTATTTCCACCAAACTTTAATATACCAACATTTTGACATAAACAACGCGATCTTAATAAGATAAATTATTATTCCATGGAAACTCCGCTTCCATATTTAAAACATGATATTAATAAAGCCGTTACATTTAAATGGTCATTCATAAAATCATTATTCTGGTACAAATCAATATATTAATCGTGTTGGTTGATAGGCGCGGCCTTGGTTTCGCACGTGTAGTGACGTCACACACGCACGACCAAGTTCAATGTTGCCTATTTATTGGGTGTATTTGTGTTATTTGTTTAACATTTTAATATATTAATATAGAATTATATGTTATTTAATATTCTCTAGGTATTACGTATTCAACGTGTATATTGGTTAGGTTAGATTAGGATTTTTGACAGTTTTTATTGATTGTAATGTAGGTGGGTAACATTTTTTTTACTGTAACTGGAATTTGAACATTTTTTCCTACTTATAGATATGTATAGAATATTCATATGTATTTTCTGATATACCTTCGATATATTTTGCAAATGACATTTTTTCAGTCATTTTGATCTCACATTGACGTCAATAAATATTGGTGAAAGGAATGTCGTTCCCCACTTCCTCCCACTTTCTATGGAACGTTATGAAAACACACGTGCCCACGTCTCATCCAACTCATTGATGAATGCTTCCTAGAAGTGTCGTGCGTATGTCAACACGTAATCATTAATTGATATCTACATTGACCTTGATTTTATACACCTTCAATTGAATCATTATAACATCATTAATATCATTAATCAAATAATGTATAATGATTTTTTTATTGTTATGTATTCTAGCCAATATTTTGCATACAATACAAACTTTTTGGTATATTTTTTTTTATTTGCCTGAATAGATTTGGATTTATGCCTTTTGTAATATCAACTCTTAACCTCAAATTAGACTTAAATAATTATATTAAAAACATTATTTACACATAAAAAACCAGTATTAAATACTATATTTAAATAAGATGTGATGTTATTTCTACAAATACATTAAATTGTTATTACGAAATATATTTTTCAAGAACAGATGTATTTAATCTGTATCATAAATCTCTATAGGGAGGTCAGTTTAATATATTATAGGAGGTTATGGATTTTAAATATAACAAGTTAATAATGTTTTAATAATAATGTTATTGTAATACAATTTAGGTCGTCCAAACACGATAAGACGTACAAGTTTATCGCAATGTTTCGTTATGCTATTACATACATATTTATTTAAATATTAAATATTTTCAAAACGTCAACACTGTAAACCTTGAGCTGTGAAACGAAAAAAAAAATATGATTGACACATGTCAATTAAGGTTTGTCAAATTTTATTTTACCTTATTTAATGTGTCTTTTTTATATTTCACGAAATATCTGTTTATTGAATAATTAATGTTTTTTGTCACTCATAATTGTTGTTTTTTTGTAAACTTCAGTTGTTATTTACTATCTGTTGCCAGCTGCTTTATCTGCTACTTCCCCCCTCCCACCCCTAGTTATATATCATAACATTACATTAGTCTATGTCCATTATCTTTTATAATTCAATAAAGTATACATTGAGTTTTAAAGTTTTTAGGATTAAATAATATAATTATAATCTTTAAAAAAACTCTGTAAAAGAAGATGTTAACAGCTTCGAAACTTCAAGAAGGTATATTATTGTTAATTTTACAGTTATTATTGTGTGTGTATTTTCATACAACCCATGGTAAATAGGCAATAACTCATAAAATTTGAGTACATTATTTTATTTACTCCATTATCCACCTGCCTTTAACCCAATTATATAATCTGCCACGCTTCCATAATACGTCGTCTCAATGGAGACTTGCTCTTTGCCATACCATTTTTGCTATATATATATATATATATATTATTTATTTACAATTATATAAATACTATTATTTATCTACCGTTACTTGCACATTCACTAATACCTACCACATGGTAACTATATCATCGTCTATCGCAGTCACTTTGATATGACGTCAAATAATTAAATGATAACATATCACGAATTACAAATTATAGATAGGAATTAAGCTTACATGCATGATACCATACTATTTAAAGTAAAAGTTATTTTTTTAATATGGCATTCTTAGGTTTCATCTTACCAGTGTCAACTCAGTCATGAGAGCATCACTTTATATTATCGATAATTTATTTAATAATACACGTTCCCAAAAAGCAGAATATATTAAACCATCACCATTAATTATTAAACCTAAAAATTATAGATTTCTGAACTATGAAATTGAAACTTAAACGTCATTGTCAAATGTCAATTCGTCACGTTTATTACACGTGTCATGTAAACAAAATAACATTTCATTTATTTTTACATAGATAACATTTGTTTATATTTATAATTTGTTTGAGATAATTATGTTATTATATTAAGAACATCTGCGATCCCGTGACTGGTTACATTTATCAATGTTATTACATTTAAATGTATAATCAACTGAATTTTGACCTAACAGGTGACTGCATTACAAGGAACTAAACATGACCAATTCAATATTAATTAGTAAATAATTATATGATAACTTTGTAAGATAAATTTGATTTATCAAATATTAATGACAATATAAGAATATTTTAGATTTATATTATCAATTTCACAATCAAACTATGAAACGATCAATACAATATATAAAGTAGTTTCCATTGTAGTGAATATTAAGTAGTAAAGCACTATGAATCCTGCAGGTGGTTTAGTCACGCGCTCAGATCAGCACTTAATATTCTTGAAGCGCAAATTCGCCTACGCATATAACTGCTAGAATTCAACCTCATATGTTCACACGGCGTTATATGTTTGCAAACAACGTACCATCAAACATGAATATGTCACTGTCACCTGAGTTTTTAGATGAATAAAATTATTATTTACTTTTCTCGGTAAAGTACTTGGCAATGGTTGTAAAAGATGATCGGTGAATTTTTTTGGCAAGCGTGCCATCAGAATATGTTTTATTAAACGTCATACAAATTTCACTGTTATTTCTTTAGTTATCAAACATCTACTTACACTTATTTAGAAAAAACGTAAAAAATAAATAAAGTTGAAAATAAACTTTGAAGTAGGTGTATATAAATATATTAATATATCAAAGTTCAAATTTGCCATTACCTTTATAGAAGCTGTTTATATATAAAAAAGGTATCTATTTCTAGCTCCACCTAATTTCGAACACCTGAGCGGGCAACATGCGAAGCATACAAGATTTCATGCTTTGTTTCCTTCATTTAAACGGACACGGTTGAATGAAAATTAAATCAGACATTTAAAATACACTTTTATAATGTGTCCCCAAACTTTATTTTAATATCCATATTTGAATTCCTAAAATAGGATATAATATGACCTAATTTCTGAACTAAAATACCTAACTTAATAGAAGGGGATGACAGAAGCGACCTCGTTTATGTCTAGTCTGTTTCTAATCTAGAATATCTAAAATAGCATTATTTAAGTGAGGGCAAACGTAGGTGGAGTCTGACAGCCGGAATCCACATTTTTACTAACACAATTAATTCTGTTTGTGTTAATAAATGTTTTCTTTGAGTGAACTGAAATGTTTTACGCTATCAACGGACGCCATTAGGTGAATCACTTACAAATGTATGGATTTCGAAAATGTGTATTATTAAAGTGGCATAAAGTTGCTTTATGACAGAATGATTTTATAACAATAAATAAAGCTAAAAGCATCTTCTGAGCATGATACGTAAATAATATTATTAAAATAGGATGATTTTTTGTTATGTAATATTTTATATCTGTAATTATTTTGACATTGTCATTGTGACAGATGAATTAAAACGACAGATAAATATTGGAGACGCCCGGGCACCGATATCAAACGACATGTATTAATAAATCTATACTATCTAAATACTTCATATGTAATAAGATTGAATTTATGACCAGTGTCGTTTAAGAAATTATTGCTATCAAAGTGTCCATTATTTACACGAGTGACATCGTACATTGACCGGTTGACAAATTACACAAAGCTGCAGAGTCACTACAAATCTAATAATGCATTTAACTAGGTCTGAAACATAATTAGCTAATAGCTAGGTCATTGAACTCCCTAATTAAAGTTAATGTGGCATTACGATTCGTTTTTAGTAGACCATTTTTATATTCAAATCGAGCGTAAAATTTGCTAACTTTCTTTCGTGGACAGAGTTAAAATTTCAATAATGTAAATTTTCATATCCATTAGGATAGTTAGATTGTGTATCATAAAAGATTTCTCAGTTATGGCGCCTATTACTGCTGACAGTTCACGAAATGTACCGCGTGAATGCGTGGGCGCTCGCTCCACTACACATAGTATATACTTTATATATTTGTGTTGGTGTGGGCAACGGACGTCTATGTAGGCGTGGTGGTTTACCTCGCTGCTATACCTTGATCATATCAATAAAACTGTTTTAGGCTATTGCATTTACGTGCTAAAAATATTCCACTGTCTGTTTTTCCTCATAGTATCTGGAGCTGTCAAACGAATTTAAACTTTGTAACGTAATTTTCCTGAGTGAGAAACAAGTTTATAAAACATTGTATATATAAATGTTATATACATTAACATTATTGCAATACAATTAAGACGTCAGTCGTGTTTTTGCTGCAAACGAGTAAGTGGTCGATGGCAACTGGGATTTACGTAATTGAAGTCGCGTGACTCGAACCACGTTCATTCAGGATCGCGAATTAAACTAACCTTACACATAGATGTATAAATGTTAATATATCTTTATATACAGCAGTGAAACTTAATGATTTTACATAGAACATTGTTAACAACGATGTATGTGTGTGTTACACAAAATACATTATACATACACACACATATACCACAATTATCGCTCCACGTCATAATAAAGTTATTATAATGTTCTAAGAAACTAAGAAGATATAAACATGTTATAGTTGTAAAGCTTTGTAATAGATGTGACTTTATATTATGTAATATATAAATAACTATGTGTAAGGGCAGAGGCCAGACTGTGACAAACGTAAATACGACAGCTGTTGGTAACAGGTGCAGTACTATCAAAGCGTAACTGACAACTATGTACCAAATAAATACATACTCGTAAATATACAACTAACATTTGTCCGTCTGTGACTCTTGCCAATACCGGTTATATTTATGTTTTAAAACACTAGTTTTTTTCTTCTTTTGTCTTTGCTGTTAGGATATGACAACGTCACCTGGAGCTAAGACATTAGTTAATATCTTTTATTTGTTATACTTATTAAATATAGCTGACCATGCCCTGTTCGTTCGTCAAACATTTTTACTTGTGATATTATAATTTTTGGTTCATGTTGAGTTTAGGATTCTATTTATGTTTACTTAATTTCTTGGTGAGTGCGATTTTTTCACCGATCCTATAGTAATTTTGGGATAAAAAGTAGCATGCCTTTGATAATGAAGACTTCGAAAAATAAAAAAATAAATGAAAATCGGTACAGTCGTTTTTGAGATTACTCAATACATGCAAGCATATCTTTTCTGTTTATAATATTATATATAAGATCTGTGATATCTTCATTATTCCAATATTCTGGAAAAAAATAAATTTTCCACACTCTTCTATCATAAGTTCATTATTAAACAGGTGATTAAACAGTAAAAGAATACCAGGAACCGCCTCTGAAATCTTAAAATAAACTCGTTTATTGATACTTGTAGGAGTTTTAAAGCTTTGACTTAACTGTTTGTTTATAGCCTGGCGGTAAAGACGGCTGCTGGCCTGTTGGTTTTTTATAATAATAATTACCGATCTAAATGAGGGATAAGTCATGTGACTAGAACAATTTTGACATTGAATGTGGATGAAAATTCGATTAAATTGATGTTTAGTATAAACGTGGATTAAAGGAGAAACCGTTTATGGATGGATAGATGATGAAGAGTTTGTAACCCAATTAGAGAGGGATAGAATGATAGGAGAATGAGAAGGAGAATACCATAAAAGTACTTATCTCAAAAAGTACAGTATAATGCTGTAGTAATTTGACATATTTATATGAAGCTCATATTTCACCCGTATTTGGCAAGCAATCTTCAGGTTTTAGCTTATTGAAGTTCGTTCTTGGTACCAGGTTTCACTGGAAATTAATTAAAAAACTTTATCTATTTTTCACTACCCTTATTGTAGTAAAATTTATGTGTTTTTATATAAGTAATGTATAGACAAAATTGCCAAAGTTACTGCATTAACTGGTAGAGAATGATTTCCAGCATTTCATATTGTAATTTTAAGGAAATAAAGATTGAATAAAATAAATTATAATTATTGAATTAATTAACAGGAAAATATTGTTCAAGTGTTATTTATAATATACTTCACAATTAAAAAGTCTACATATATATTTTTCGGAACAGATAAAATAAATATTTGACTGCAACCTATTTATAGACAATCATTAATATAGTTTTAAGTGCGAAGACATGTTTTTTTTATTTTATCTCGATTTTATGTTAATTTTTAATGACTTATAAGATCGCATAGAAATAATAATAATATAAAAATATGTCTAATACCTAATTGCTATCTATTTCGGGTCCCAGACAGTCTTGTTTGTATATTCGCTAACGTTCAAAGTATGTTACAACCCCGGGGGTGGAAGGGGTGTGAGCCGGGGTGGGGGTTGGGGGTTGGGTAAGACGTGAATGGCGTCCGCAAGGTCATGGACGTAGGAAGTGGGTTACGCGTGCGCTATCGACCGCCACCATTACACTGTTATTATTTACCAGTGGATTCGCGATTGACGGGATGGAAGTGTTGATTTATGGTATTTTAATATATATATGGGGTTGATTTTATTTGTAGAATATGTTTAGAAAATAGAAGTCTTTTTATTTTATTTTTTTTATTATTCATTATTTTGTTCTAGTAGATTATTATCATTAAAAAGAACACACAAAAACCAACTGAGTATTCTATTTTTAGGTCTGTGGTAATTTAGGTAAATATTTTTCATTCGGGTCGGTGATAGCTTTGACAATAAATGTCTGTGAATAAAATATTTCACTTTAAACTAAACTCCTTTATCAAACCACACCACACCTATTTGATAAAAATAATACATTTTATACCAAATAATTTACATAAAATATATTCAGTAATTAAACTCAAATACATTAACACGTAACCTGGAAAAATGTTAATAAAAAAAATATAATTTGGCCTTTATAATAAAATAAGCCTTTTAATATAATTAGGCATATCGGTTCTAGAAAAAAAAAGTCTAGCATGTAAAAGGTTATTAAGATTAAGATATGTGTATAAATACTTTTTTTATAGTTACTAATCACGTAACGACCACGTAACGATCACGATCTTATTATAATAAATTATCACGTGGTCCTCATGTGTAAATATATTATATAGTCATTCATTGCCAGTTTTTACCGAGCGGGCGTCGAACCGGCGACCTTGTGCTCACACAGAAACAATCCAACATTTGCACCGGATGTACAACTAAATAATAATACTTATATAACAAGACATTAAAAATAATTAACTATTTTTATATGAGATTTCATTTAGATTGTAAAAGAATTTTATTATTAATACACTTTAATACAGTTTATCTAGCTTGTATGACTTTTTACATTATTTATACAATTTTGTATTTATACCAGCTTAAACCAGTTAAAACCGGATACAAGTTGAAGTGGCTCAGTGTATCCTATATAAAATAAAAAAGTATTAAAATATAAAACCGATTCCACAGCCTCAGTTGGAATATCAAACAAAATATCCACAATTTCTTATAAATTGTCCAATCAGTGTCGAAATCAAACACTCGCAGAAGGTTGATATATATATATGTAAAGACAGATAACATTAAATTTATCTTATAATCTTTATCATAAAAAAAACATATTACGTCACAAAAAATATCTCAATTTCCTTAAATCATGATTACGCCAAGATTACCTTCAGCGGCTTATCTTTATAAATATAAATTTTTATAAAGTGATCGATAATAGAATCATTTCGGACACTGACAGCTATATATATCCAGTTTATAACGAGTTTGAACCCCCTTTTGAAATGTCAGATGTAGTGGAGGCTTTAGTGGTTGGAATAGACTAATTGGCTTGAATTTTTAACGACTTACTCACGAATTGTGACTCAGTTACCGAGGAGAGATGGCGAGATACCTCGTTGTCTGTGTTACAATATTATTTTAGGTAAACATTTTAAAACTAAGGCGAGTACATTGTTTTTAAAATACATTTTTGAACCTAATTATGTGGCATATTATGAAACAGTAAAACCTTTTTTTAATAAATATACTTTTTATATTATAATCGTCGTTATAACGAAATATATAAAGAATAGATTAAAAAAATGTTTTTTGTTTTTATTTAATACGGTAAAGGTATGTTATTTTTATTATCTTTATAATAAATATTCAATGTTTGTCAAATGACACTTAACCACAGATTATGTTAGACAAGCTGTTATTAACTTTTCTCTTTTTCTGTTTGCTTTTATCTTTTTATTGTGTACTACTTTTACTTTATTTGTGTACCACTTTAACCCTCATTTGTGTACTGCATTGCGTAATAAACTCTAATTGAATTAGTTTCAATGCCACTATTATTGTAAATGAAAGGTGTGAGTTGGCTGAGATGTGTAACAATACATCGAGGCTCTCTTGATAAGGTTTGACATGCCCCAGATCGAGATTATTGAACATTATTATCAAATATTTCCTACGTCAAATGTAAAGGAAAAATCTAGTAAAATACTTTTTGTTACCGTCAAGGTCAGCACCGTCTAATGACTTCGCAAGTCTAGAAAGGCGATTTGAAATATCACAATAATTGCCAAAATTTTTAATCTTTTATAAACGAGCATTTTTTTTCCTTTAGAAGTTTTAATAAAAACGATTTCATAAAGACGAAGGGAAGTATTTCATACTTTATAAAAAGATTTTTTCTTTTTTCATTTCTTACTGATGTTTCATTATTAAGAATTCCATTATAATTAATCGGTAAGAAAGAATTTAACTCGAAAAACGAAAAAATTTTCGTCTATAAAAGAAAAATAGAAAAAAACCAATCGAAGATTCTTTTATTATTGTGTGGTGGTGTGTTTTATTAGGGTGTATATATATATAAATACTTTTACTACTAATTGTATTCCACACTTAAATTAGTTGTACTCACAGGGAGGCCCAACTCCACGGCTTGACATAAACATTGTTTGATCAGGTGCTCTCGACTCTTTGTTCCTCAAATTATCGCTTCAGGCTGACGCGCAGAGGAATGCTGACAATCTCCTAACAACTTTTTCAAACTCCCCTCCTTTTAACGTTTATATTAACAATGGGAGCTCACACGAAATACCATTTCGATAAACGAGTTTAACATTCAGAGAAATTCAAATACGCTATGTTTCATATAAAACAATAGAAACTTTGTACGTATCATGTAGTTATTAAGTTATATTATGCACACAAATAAAATCTATTTATAATGTTGACGTCGTCCGTTCCACATTCTTATCTCATCACAAAACGAGGTTTGAGCGAGGATCTCGCAGATGTGTTAAGCACACTTTATTTTATTTTACTAATACCTATTATTATTTTATAATATCCAAATTAAAGAAAGTAACTTTTAAATTTCGTATTATTAAATGAATGTATTATGTAACATAAAGTGATGAAAATGAATAGCTATTATAAGTCTAGTCATGTTCTTATAGCAGGACTCTTGATTCGTACGGTATAAATATAGGTGCTCCTGTCATTCCCATCTGAAAGACAAGTGATCAATAGTATGAATTCAAAGTGGAAAGATATAAGTAAATAATAGTACAACGTATCCTTCCAGCTCGTCCAATGATCTCGGCGAGCCTCCCCGGCGAGGCGCTGGTCCAGCTCGGGCAGCTGCAGGGCATCGGCCACCTGTACCCGCCGCCCAGCATGACGCCCGAGTTCCTCGCACCGCCGCCCCGGCCCTACCCGCGGTATCCCCCGCGCCGCCGCGACGCCATGCCCCCTCCCGCACCCGCGCCCTTCCCCCCCGCCTACTCCTTCCTCCCGCACCCGACATACGCCTCCTACCTGTCGTACAGCGCGCGCGCACGTCCCCCCACCTACCCCCTGCGGCCGCGCCCCACTTCGGGCTTCGTCCCCCCGCCGCCGGCGCCCCACTCGCCGCACTCGCCACCGGTGTCCGCACCGGCGCCGCTACCGACTCCCAGAGAGGTACGACATACATACTATGCATAATCAATTCGAATAATAATTAATATTATGCTCCCAATTCTACATAATACTCACGTGGATACATATCATATTCTCTATTTACTTACTTACTTTCAAGGCCTAACATAAATATACAGAACAGATTCTTATCAAAAGTTTTAATATTCCAGGAGGCCCCAACTTCTCCCGAGCGAGGCGCGCCGGCTCCGTACTTTTGTCGTGGTGCCCTGATACGTCTGGAGGACGGCTCGCTGCGGAGGGTTGAGGAGATGCGTACGGAGGACTTTGTGATGAGCGCCGAGCGCAGCGGGGACCTCGCCCTCACGCAATGCACACTGCTGCGACTCGACGAGCGCGGAGACCGACTCGCACTCACACTCACTTACGATAAAAACCGCTCACAGGTTCGTTATTTGGCCGTCATTATTCCTTACCACTTCCTTATTTTTTTCCGTGGAAATAATATTTGATTTTTTAGATAACCGCTTATCAAATTTTGCGATTCATCATAATTCATAACATACCTTTTTTATCCGTGTAAATGTATCAACGCGCTATCTGATAACGTACATTTTTACGCTTTACGTATACAGAATGTTTTAAATATTTGATTTGTCTGTAGGTGGAGCTGGAGTCTACGGTGGAGCACCCGTTCTTCGTTTACGGACAAGGTTGGGCGTCGTGTAAGCCCGAGCGCACGCTGGCGCGGTACGGCTTACATGTACACAGATTGCAAGTCGGTGATTTATGTGTGTCGTTGGTTGCACGAAAACACACCACACCTGTGACTGACCACGGACGGAGCCACGGGCCCGCGCCGCCACAAACTCATCCCGAGAACCTCAGCGTCAAAGAGGACGCTCGCAAACGACGCTGGTCGGCCTCTGACGTCATCGACGACGGACCGCCTCTTAAAAAACGTTAAATTTCAGCCTGAAACAAAGTGAAATCTATCTCGTCATTGTTATTACACAATATTACGGAATTTAAGACTTTTGAGTCAGAACTGTGACTGCAATGAGTTGTTGTACATTATCTTTTATGGTGAAAATGATGTAGTTTGATCGCCCCAGTGATTGAAGTAATAATGTTATGTATGGTGTGAATGGTTAAATAAGGTTTCCATAGCGATCGCCATTCAATCGTACGCTTATATTCTATTCGGAAACTAGGTGCTTTTTTCTGTCGGGTGCTTCTACACGCGTTTGTGTACAATATTGTAAATATAATATCTAAGGACAAACGAACTTCAAACGAACATACAATATACGTTTAGCGTAATGTGTTTTAAGTTAATACATTAACATTTATGTAACTGACATTACTCAATATAACATAAAGCCATATTTTTTCAAATAGCTATTGTATTATACTTTAAATTAAGAATATATAAAGTAGAATTACTATAAAAGTGATCATAGTTTATTGCCAGTTACTGCTTGTATATTAAAACGCAACACATTACGCTTCTCTTCTGAAAAGCTCTCGATTATGCTCAATAGGTGCTAATAGTTTTGCTACAAGATACCTACATTTAAGCGTAGTGTGAAAAAACTCACCAGTTTCTAATAATAATGTTTAAAAACAATATTTACAACCAAAGTTAAAATATCTTTTAATTGAAACTGGATAGACCAAATGACATCTTTTTTTTTTAATACACACCTGTCTTAAAGACGTAAACGATTAATGAGCACAAAGAATACGTTTACTTCAAGATCTTAATGTAGGTTAGATAATGTGATAATTTATGAGATTTATAATCTGTCGTCGCGGCATGCATACACGTCTGGAAGGTACAATTTAATCATCGGGCAGTCTAGCTGGTTTCGTTCGTTTTAAAGGTTGTGACTGCACATATCCAAGATACATCCTTATTTTTGTACCCGCGAACAATTTGGAAAAAAAATATCCATTACAATTTAAATATTTCTGTTCTGTAGTTAGAAATTTCGGCGCCGAATTATCGCTTATATGTAAACAAAATTTTCTGACAAATAATTCGATCATATGACGTTATAACAATTATATATTATAAAAAATATGTCCAATGGTCATGGTTTTAAATGCCATCTCTATTGGTGTCGTCCATGTGTGATACACATAATTTTTCTATGAGATGATGTATACATAATAAACGCACTGACTGTGATATTTTGTAGTTATTGGTCAGAGTAGATATAAAGTATTGCTTGATCAAAAAAATATATGTTTTAGAATATTAAGCGCGTTATTGGTAAGAAATATATAGTTATTGTATACTTGAAAGTAATACGCAGATAAACTAAATCTTATATAAAACAAGTAGTCTGTGATTTATACATAACGTTAATATATTGTAATAACCACAAAAGCATGGCCATATCATTATCAAATTGATTTTATGTATTAAGTATATATAATAAAGGAGTGTTATTTTATAATTTGCATAATATTGACAATTAAATTTAATCTAACTTACAGACAAACGAATGTTTTAAATAATATAATGGATAAAAGATTTGTAACCCTTTGCACATGACCACACTGCTTCGGTGTTGCCACTGTTCACGTTACACTGCATTGACCCATAAATAAAATAAGTTTGGATACAATTGTACCATACAACAAACGCTTGTTAATTGTATTGTCTGTTAATTATTTGACGTTAACAGACATTTAGAGTATGGTAAGCATCGTCGGCGACGAACGGTGTTATGAAATGTAATAATTTGTTGTATAATGTATGTAATTCTAGTTTTAACGTCTTTATTATTATTATTTGTAAATGTAATGAAAGATCTCATTTTAATAATCGGTATTTTCTAACAAGGCGCTATCATTAGATCATGACTAAGCCTACCTCACAAACAAAGACTCGTTCCTCGCGACGGCCCTCGCCACAAGTCACGTCGGTCGATTGCTAGCAAGTCTAAACAAGATCTCAATTTGATGAAAATAAAACTTTTAAAAAGACTGGGACGCTTTACTGAATGTTGTGGGTTAGTAGTTTCTTCGAAGATATTACTTAAATTATGAAAATAGGAGCATTTATTTTAAAGGGGCGCGCGACGCTTCCGTATCGGGATAGACGATCGTTTAGTACAAAATTCGTTACAAAAAGTATTATTTCCCAAAATCTAAATTCAAAAAGTATTAAAATTATATTACAATGAAGGGTGCTAGAAGTTATCGTTGGAGTTATTTGAGGAACAATCGCGGATGGTATGATACTTTTTTAGTTTTTTGATAGGTCCGAAATAAAAAATGATTAAGAGGTCTGTAAAACACATTACGGACATACCAAGGCAAAAAACAATTATAGACATTATAGGAGTTCCATTTTTTCTTCGTTGATTTGAATACAAATAAATCTATGAATAGCAGAATTCTGAACATCTACTCGGTAAGATCAGCTTTTCTCTATTAAATAAAAAGAGTAGCAAGAGTAATTGTCAATTTAAAAAAATTAAAACAGCATTTTAAGTTAATATATAGATAGTTCCGTGTTAGTTGAAATGTTAGAAATGATATGTAATACCCTTATTGTAAAATAATGCCGCAAGGGCTTTCAATCCTTTGCCCCTTCACTTGTCTGGTAAATCCATGTTCTTCCGCGCCATTTGTAGGTATAATGCGTCAATTATTATTTATAAAACTGACATTAGATCAGTTTTATTTATTCTGGGCACCTTTTAAGTCATTCCTTCTATTATAATAATTTGCTTTCATCTTAGATCAACTAAATATACCTTATACAGATCATATCATTTTTTATTAACAGTATGTCATAACATACTTCAATATTTTTTTTTTAATAACACCTGAATTTCTTGTTATGTATAAAAATTTAACTGTATGTTGGTTATATTACATTTATTTGTAGATAAGTTATAAATTGTATGTATTTTTTCACGTGTCTAACAAATCTTTTACACTGGTTCATTATTGCATTGCATTGCCCAAATTTGTAATTATAACAATTAATTGTTTTTATAAATGTTAGGGGTGAGTTATTTGGATGTTATTGTGTGGTTGAATAATTAGGTGTTTTAAGAATAATTACAATACAGTTGTGAATGATATATTAAATAATTGTTGCCAATATGTGTGGCCAGTAAGGATCTTTGAGGATTAACTGTCTCTTAGATCATGGTTTCCATAGATAATAATAGCATCAAAATAGTTTGACACATGTTTGTGCCATGATCCTATCGCACTTGGCTACTAATTTCATATTTAATAACAATAACATATAATTTTATTTAGTAGCTAAATGTGATTAGACATTCTTGTAAGATTACGACCAAAGTGGAAGCCTCAATAATTAAACCATATTTTACACCTCGTTGAAAATAACTTCATTCATATCTCCGTGATGACAGAATGTCATTTATATATAAATAAATAAATATATATATATCGTTATAATTATATGACAAATATGGCAAAATATATATTATTTTATAGCGAGATGAGTACTATACAAATAATGTAAATGAAAATGTTTAAAATAAGTTAACTGTTTGTAAAAAGAAAGAGAGAATATGTATAATTGAATATTTGCTATCTGGTTGTTTGATTTATACATCCTTTTATTAAAAAATACATTATATTGAAACAAGCCACCGCTAGATGGCGTTATTATTAAAAATACAAAAAACTACTAGGTAAAATTTATTAATAAAATAATCACAACAGAAAATACCACAATAGGTAAATAATATAACTAAATTAATATTAATTATATATCAGATTTGAGATCCAATACAACTTTCTCTCCGGGCTTGAAAGCCGGCATCCCGAGGTAAGGGCAGGTGGCACAACGGAATGCATCACCCAGGTAACACTGAAACAAATATATTTATATATTAATAGCTATTAATTCCGGAACCAGTTTTATTACTTTTATAGTTCAAAATACTCAAATATACTATACACTGCAGAATATACATTAGTATCACTAATTTATTCAAGAATATTATTATTGCAATAACGAAATTCAAGGTCAAATCTATAATTAAGTATGTATAGAAAAATATAAGTATAAAAATGTTAACTGAATAGTATTATGATTTGCTATTAATAAAATTTATAAGACATAATAAAAACATCATCTAAAGTTAAACTGGTTTTATATTAATAAATAAATAAATAAATATTATAATACTTACACTTCCACATGATGACTTTGGTGTTTGTTTTGTCTCTCCGTTCAGTTCTTCAGCCAAGCCGCATGAACAATCCGCACAAGCCTTTCTTTTACCCGTTGTTGCACAAACTAAAACAATATTAAACCATTAACATAAATAATATAATAATAATAATTAATAGCATTCTGTTTGTAAGATAGTTTAGGTCAGGGAGAGGTTCTCCTGTTATCAAAGCTGGGGTACATGTCTTTGAGGTATCGATTCTATGTTTGGTGGAGGGGATTTGGTTTTCCGGATTTCCTTATTCATCAAGGTAAACTCTCTCTTCTGTGAGAAAATGCTCCTTGTTAGTTTTGCTGGTCGAGCCAGGAGGATACAAGAAGCATATAAAAAAACTACAGCTAGGCTTGTCCACTGCTTATTTATAACAAAAATGTTATAGTAATAATTTAATTTAATTTACACTTATATGATTAAATCGTAAACACAATTTCACTACAGGTTCTTTAATGTATGAAACTATCAAATTAATAAGATTATTTTTAAATGTTATCTATTCAACAAAAATATTTCAATTCATGACAATCAACTGTAATAATTTTCCTTTTAAATCAACATCCTTTGTGTGCAATTGGTACAATGTCACCTCACGACCACAAACGTAATTTGGAACACGAAACCTCAACGCTTATTCACGTAATTTGAAACACGAAACCTCAACTCTTATCAAGATATAAACTTGTTAATAAATTTGTATTGATAAATATTAACAATATTATATTATCATGTCATAATCAATTTTATCATACATTTTGATATATTATATATATTTATTTCTCTCTGAAAAGTAGAGGTGTGTAAATATCAAATTTTAGATTTTCTCTTTCTCCTCTCAATAATCTCACTAACAATGATAGATGTAGTATTTGTAAAAATAAAAAATATAATAATAATTATAAAAATAACAAGCACTGAATATTCATAACATCTATCCTAGAAACTTCAAAAGACTAGAACTTCAATTATTTTGGTAGTAGTTACTAGTTACGTAAACTAAAAATACTTACTTTTTAGTTCTTGTATGTTTATTGTATATATACATATATATATATATATGTATATTTCTACACTCTAATTAATTTACTGACCTCTTAAAGTTTCCTGATCAGGTTTCTTCAAGTCGTCTTCATCAAGCAGCATATCGGAATCTATGATTTCATCGTCTTCCTTTCCAGTCCAAGCTTCCTCCACAGTGTCATCTAATTTCCAGACTGCTGGCTTGTTAAGTTTAAGAGATGCTTTAGATCCCACCTGCAATTAAATATCATGAGAATTATTAATATTACATAAATTGCTTTCAAGTTAAAATATATTGAATAATGTATTTTAACTATCTATTATGTTTATGTGATGACAGCAGTCTTGTGTATGCAAAATACACATTACATTAAGTTCTTACCTCAAATTTAGGCTTCTCAGCCATGAATTGATCACCATTCTTAGTTATATTTAGGAAGCCATTAAGTTTGAGTGCAGTGCTAATATCTGTTGTGTCTTTAAGTATAAGTTTACCACTGGGTTTGAGGAGTTTAATAATAATAGCAAGTAGACCGTCAGTGTGTTGAACTGAGTTTGGGGGGAACCAATTTGATAATATCACATCAAATGATGATAGTGCTCTTGATCCTGAAAATTTTATATTTAAGAATTTTAATAATGTAAGAAGTATATAGCTACACTCTAGGGAAGAAATTAATTTATGTTAATAGACAATATGCTACGCAATGGAGCGTAAAATTTTCTTACCTTCAGTAATCATGCTCGAATTTTCCAGAGCTACAGAGACATTTTGTAAACTCTGGATCTCCTTCACTGAATTACTAATTTCATTTGGATCGTTGTTATTCCAAATTAACAAAACATTATCGCCACTTTTAATGTAATTCATCATTATTGCAATTATAAAATTTAATTTCTACTACCAATATCCGATGAAAATTCAAAGGCAAACAAATTAATTATATTTTCTTTTCCAAACCGCTCTTCTGTTTAAGATTTTTATAACAAATAAAAATAGCCGCACACTCTTATAGAATTGTTTTATTACTTTTTACACAAGCCTTTAACTAGGCGAGGTGAAGTCTACATTGAATTTAAAATTTTGAAACGTCAAATATGAAATTAAATGCGGAATAACGTCGACACTAGACAGAATGCTATACTTATAGACGAACGACGAACAGTGTTATCATATAAAAAATAAAAAATAAAACAAATCGTCCGAAGCAAAACTTAGAAAAATATTTTGATAGGGTAAAAAAATAATTGTATCTATTTTTATAGGTAATAGGAGTTTGTATTAATAGAAATATAAGTTTCTCACCACATCAGCCTTGATTTTTCGTTTAAGTTGAAAAATGAATCAGTCAAGTGAAGTCGTTTTAAATGTATGTTTTTATAGAAATAAGAAATAAGACTAGTTATTCCTCTCCAATATTAGCCTCAGAGTAAATCTGAAAAACACAGTTCATATTATCACACAAAATGCCGGTATACTATTAAGATAGCAGTGTTGTTGCGATAGTCATTTAAAATTGAGTTAGAATGAAATATATAAAGACAACAATAGTTTTATTGTTAATTTAAAAATACATTATTTGTTACATATATTGATTTTTAGAAATGGTTACATCATTTGACATATTTTAAGTTAACGTAAATATTTAAAAAATCCTTTTAATATTTTTAAGCAACCTTACAAAATAAAAGCAGCTTAACCAAAAACGGGCTGTCAAAATAAAGCTTTTTCTTAATTTGTTCTATTTAGTAAATATTTATTATTGTTTTGAAACTTGGTCATGTCGATTATAATAATAAGAGTTTAATAATAAAGTTTAGTGATTTTTAAATCTCTAAGTTACGTACAAAGATCTTATTAATGTTACATATTTTTTGGTTATGTTTCAAAATATTAGTAAAACTTTAATTGTGCCCAAAACTAAATTATAGTAATGTTTTTAATCTGTTAATATTATAAGCAAAATTTGGAAACAAGTAATTTAAAATGTTACAAGAGGCATTTATGGCTGGTATCTGGTCTTCAGCAGGCAGCACATTGGGAAAACTGTCTGGAACTCCTGCTGTAACAGTATGTACACTGCGAACGAAGATAATACTTATAAATACTACAATATAGAATATATATGTAATTTATATTAACTCTGAAACATATGCCTCTAAATTCTTATTTAAATATTTTTTGTTTCAACTTTACAGGGTGACAGTTACATTATTTGGGCAGTATTGTTGGTAGCAATGGTTTTAGTGAATACTTGGGGATGTCGATGCTATCTGCGGTCTTTGGATGCAGCATCAAACTCAGTTGCCCCAACAGTCATATCTTCTGCTTCTAGTTATATTTTGTCTGTATGTAAAAGAATATTTAACTTCAAAGTATTGTTTACGTTCAGACTCGATACTAATAATGTTTTTCTACTGTTATTATTTTTACAGGGCATAATAGGAGTGACAATATTTAAAGAAGCATCATCCTTTAAGTGGTGGCTTGGTACGGCTCTTATATTACAAGGATTAGCATTAGTGGCACGGTCACGGAAATAATATTTAATCTAACTGTTACATTCATTCATGCTGTAAGCAATTTTTATATAAGTACAAATTTAGCATATAGAAAGAAGAACTCTAAAATGTGGTGCTCGGTTCATAAGACAAGCTATTTATAAATTAACCAGTTAATATTTTCTTTAATTCTAGTTCTTTAATAGATATTTTTAATAAGGAAAATATATTTTTCTTTGACATCTATTTGTAAATAAAATAAAATATAATTTATATAATAATAATATAATTGAATAGATTAATTTATTTTACAATATCCATTACATTGCACAGGCTTTGTACCAAATTTCGTGTGGAAGGAGAGCTTTTCCCATATTGTTTTATTGTTGAGGAGATTTTCACAAATGCCAAATACCAATTTCTTCTTCACTTTTCACTACTTATTTATTACAGCCAGATATAACCTAGGTCCTCTATACAATGGCAAGCAGTGGTACTACTATGCTAGACTATCAGCAAAAATACTTTTGAGTTTTATAACAGTAACATTTTATATAAGGGTTCACATATAGATGGTTAAGTGCTCTCTCCTTTCCCTTGACATGGTTACTCATGATATTCTCCCCCCCCACCCCCTCCTGTGTCGGCACGCTAGTGTCATTTACAATTAAGAAATTAATATATGAAAAAATTAATAAAAGAGTTATAAATGTATTTATATTAGCTGTTGAGAAATAAGCTTCAAAAGAAGAGACTCTTTTGAAGCTTATTTATTTATTTATATCTTTGTCGCGAATTGGCTCGAAAACTATTTGACGGAAAATTATGTAATTTTGTAATCAAAAAGACACATATTAAGTGGTTTTAATAAACACATTTTTGAAGAATTTTATGTTGTTGAGGAATAATCGTCAAAAAACTGATATCCCATTGTAGTCAATGGGAAAAACAATTCGCGCGAAAAATTTGCTTTACAATGAAAAGCGCGTGAAGAATTTTTTTAATCGAATTGTACTGTCCCCCTTTTCCCTTCGATTTTTTTTTCGCGCGGGTTTGCTTCGCTCAATATGCAAACGGCACTCGAGATTTCGCGAGCTCAGCGAGTCGAAAATGAGGGTCTGTTGGCGCCCCTAGTTATTAGGATCACTATTTCACAAACTAGCTATCATTGCAATCAATTTGACGACCTGGCCTAATGATTAGTAAATAATAAGAAAAAGAAATACATGTCTAGTAAGACGACCAGTCACCGCAACTAAATTTTTTTATGACAATTAAAATATTGTTAACACTGCCATCTATTGGAAATCTATAGAACTTAGAAGTGAGTTTAACCCTGTATATATTGTGTGTTATTAATAGGGATAAAAACTATTATATCTTTTAAGTTGGATTAAACAATAGATATCTACAAAATTTTATTAATATCGTTCAGTTCAGTGGTGCAGTGGTTCAGAGTTCAGTGGTTTCAAAGCCGAGCGCAAACGAACATAGTGATATGGGATTTTTTATGTATAAAGATTACCACATTATATACGTAAAGGCACTATGACAATTACAGTTTTTATTAAAAATATTAAAGCCGGCAGACATAACTTATGGCGTCACAAGTCTTACACGATAGTTAAGTGACACTAACTAATCCATCGCTTAGACGTTTCAAGAAAAAATAATGAACATTGTTGAAATCGATATAAGATGTATCCAGAACGTATTAGTTTTTCTTCTATTGCCAACGTTCAACTTTAAAAATGTACGGCCATTACAGAACACATACTGACATGAGTATTATTTGCAACTCAACATGTGATGAAAATGTTTTAATAATATGTATGTATATATATACTCGATATCGTAGTTCAATCCGAGTTCTTTTTCTCGGATTCGGATTGCACGCGGTGTGTTTGAGCCCTTACGTAATTTATGGCATTATTAATGACTGGAAAATGCTACAGGAAAGTTATGGCGCACGCAACTAACTATAATGAGCGACAGAAAATCCGTGGAGCTCTTTTAAACAAGTCATTCCATTCAATTAAATATACCTTGTTCACTTAATATATATATATATATATATATATATATATAATATGTTACATCATATCATTATACTGAATATCAATCGGCGCACTTTATTTGTCTATAAAGGAGGTTTTATAATATATTTGCTATTTTGCTATTTTTAATCTGTAGTTGACTGTATAAACTGACCTATTAAAAAAATCCCGCGTTTTATTCTTTAACGCAAAAATGGCTGCATCATCATTGTGGTAAACCATAGAATTGCAATGACAGTTTTAATTAGCTAATGGCGCGACTTCCTATCGATGTTACGTTTGAATTTGAAACAATACTTTGTGGTATGTATTCATTAACCTAAAACTTCAAATCAACGAGATTTCACAGTATATTTGTCATTATATAGTACTTCAATCAAATCTGCGGTGCTTTGATAGTGAAATGAAAAGAAAATATGTGTGGGTGCTTTGTTAACACACTTACGCGGTATTGAAAAATATACACTGAAACAGATATATAATCTGGGATCCGTACGTATAATTTTGGAAAACATATTACAAGATTTATGCATGGTAGAAGTTACTGGCAGCTAGCCTTAGACAAAACTAGTACCAGTACACCTTTAAATTATCCAGATTATAAAAATATATAATGTATATATTCTTTCACCTGATGTCTAACATAAAGTCATGATGGCGACTTTTTTTTTTCTTAATATTATTGTTTTTTTTATTTATTCTTGTTTTGTTCACTATCAAATAGTTTCGAGAGTAAACAAGTAACTCGTAATAAATATAATATGATCAAATTTAAAACCAAACTTAATGATCGATATACTATCCGAGATTGAAATCAAATAATATGGCTTCCTACATCAATCCTAAACTGAATATTTGTACTGACCTTACTAAAGACGCGGATAGTTTAATCTGTAGTACCAATAATTGGATTAGGATATATTATTAATTCTAAGTTGGATATTTGTTTCGAATCCTGCGGTGTCTTACTTATAATCCTTTTGTCTTACTTCTTATAATAATTAAGTACCTAGCATACAAATACGGTTAAATATAAATTTAGTTTTATACTCCTTTGATTTGTTATTAGTTTCATATTTTAAATTCTTATTCAATATGCTAAATTTTCAGCACTTTTTAATAGTAATCTAAGCTAATTTTAGTGGAAGTTCCACCGTGGTAGTTCCACCCTGTCTTATAAGATTGATTTAAAGAAGCTATCTCAGCTTGGATGAATAAGAGAGCCGGAGGTCCTACGTACCTTCCTTTCTATAAACCACTTACTATGGGGAAGATGTAACCTAACCCTCCCAATAAAAACTGAATACATATTTTAATCTTCCATGTTCCTTTTACACATGCATTTGCTTGTCTTGTAATGGGCCTAATTCATTATTCGATTTTAAGTGGACTATTTTAAGTGCACTATTCCAAAAAGTCCCCTAACAGCCTTTCCACTATGCAATGTTAGTATACTAGTTGACCTAGCTTACTAGATTGGATATTGAATTGGATTACGTTCCGTGAAGTTTTGGAGTCCCATTTTCTAAAACATTTTTCATTGCACGAGCATAAGCTAAGAGTTATCTATTTGTGAAGCCTCTTACGTGGATGGATTTGGGTCTTACGAGATTTAGGAGATTTAGAATAAACCATCTTTTTGAGGATAACATGACATATTTATTTTAAAGATACGTTTTCCAAGATTAGAAAAAAAAATACTCAAATATAAGTAATTATAATTAACAGCCGCTCGGAAACCTGTACTGGCAAAAAATACATTTATAAGTATAAAAATAAACAATTAACGAATTGACATATAACGAGATTATGGTTTAAATAATTTTAATACACATAAATATATATATCTATAACATAATATTCTGTAATTTGGTTTATAATTTCAAAAAGCACGTGCGTTCTGGCGCCGCGTTGTAAAGCTTTATAATGTGCGATGTCAGCCGAGTGATGTCTTTGTGTCGATATTTTCCAAAATATTGAGTTGAGCGTAAGCGAAGCTCTTAACCGTTTGGCCTTTTTTGTGTTTAGTTATCTTCAGAATGCGACGAGATAATTAGCTAAAAAAATTCTCATGTATGTTTGAGCTGAACGCGGATGTTATAGAGAAAACAGATTGAGAAAATGTTTAGCCATTCAAGAGTTAACAAGAAAAGAAGAAAGGAGAGGGGCTCAGCTCAACACCCGCCGCGCACGGTTTTCGGATCCTAGTATTAATTATGTAATATTTTTTTAGGAATCTGAATTTATTGCATAGTATGGTTAAATAAATATGCAATTATAAAAAAGAAACGCATAAATAAAAATATTCTATGAATGTGTTTAAATTTTACTCAAATGTTGGTATTTATCTAAACTAAAAAATACACATCTAAATTTCTCTTTAATATTTTATTAATATATATATATATAATATTGTTTTTTAAATCGAAGATTATTGATATAAATAATAATTCTCACAAGGAAATGTATATAAATAAAACAAGGTTTCAGGAAACGGGTGACATATTTTTGTTGAATATTTACAATTTTTTTTTACATTCACTTGTAAAATAATATTTTGTGTTAAAAAATAATATTAAAAAACACCGATATCGATACTACTCCTCACATCCCCCAAAGGTATATAGACGCAGTGACGCCCGGCCGCCTGCCAGTAGCGCGGAGCTCTTTGCGACGGGCAGACGTAGCGTGTTCTCTGTCACGTTACTTACGAAATAATCACGATCGATAACACAAAGCCGCGTGTAAAATAAAAACGATAGCATTATTATTAAATACGCGTACAGTGTAATCAAATTTATCGATAAATTGTGTCGATTAAGTTATCGATGATTTCGCGTGTCAACCGGTGTCAACAATGTAGCCATAGTGACGCGCTCTGTTGACGGTTTTGATGGATTTGATAATTTAATATATTTACAATGTCAATTTATTTTAATGAAAGTTGTCTGTTTATTAAAATCGTTGAAGACAATAATTGTATTCGTTGATATATATATAAGAAACATCAAGAATGGGGAATGGTATGAATAAGGTAAGTACAAAAAATATATATATATATTTTTACATTATTCTGTGGTAAGCGCGTCGTTACGTAATGTTAACGTAGCAGCTACGATCTGTCGTAGCTCGTAGCTCGTAGCATCAGTGCTACGTAGATAAACTTATAAATTTTGTTATAAATATACTTTTAAAATAATTATTTATCTTTATTTTTTTTTGTATAACGTTTATAAAAAAAATACATATATATAACGTTTATAAAAAATTAATCGTAAATCTTTTTGGCTTAAATTATTACTATGCAAAAGAACACGCACTTTACCGGGAAATAAAAAATAATTACGGTTACACATGACACGAATAAAATAATTCATAACTATGTATAAATATTAATTAAAACAGAAAAAACTAACAGCCCTCTTGAAACGTTACATTCGACTGCAATCAATTTGGAAATGAAAAACTCTGGGTGGTTTTAATTACCAAATTTTTATTTGTATATGAAGATATTAATTAAATTTTACGCAATAATAGTATATATCACTCTAAAATATATTAAATAGTATTTATTTATGATTTGTTGATAATATTTCAACATTGACAGGACAGACCATATACATATGTATATGGCCTGTCCTATATATATATACATCTATCAGTAATTTTATTAAATATTTTTAACAATCGTAACTTTTCTATATGTATAGTTGTAGTTCTGAAAACTTTAGAATTTCGTTATATTAATAATTTGATAATTTATTTTAAATAAGTTGAATATTTCACTTTTATATTTCATAACAGTTTCTTGAGAATTATGAAATATATATATCAAATAATATTATAGTAAAATAATTTAATAATCTCATGTAATAATCTAAAGATTTAATTTTAAAAAATTTTTTAGAAATATGTTATAATTGGTTAAATAATACCAATGTTTATTGTATTTGTATAAAAAATATTAATTTTAGTTTCATAGCGTAATTAAAAGGAACACATTTTAGCTCATAACATATAAAAGTAAATATTTCCTCAAAATTATCGGTCAATAAACCAAATGAAATATAAATGGTATACTAGGATATTGTTTTTAATATATTCTATGATTAGATGAGTTATATATTATTTTTACTATAAAATGTATTAAAGCACTTGTTGTGATTCGTAATATCATTAAAATGCATGCATTATAACATCGACCTCAAATCAAAGGTAAATATATTATTAAACAATAGAAAATAAGTATATATATATATATATATATATATATAAATTACGTGTCACGTTGTTTGTACGCTGGACTCCTAAAATACTGAACTGATTTAAATAAAATTTACACACCACGTGCAGTTTGACCTAACTTAAAAGATAAAATAGTTTTCATCTCATTTCATAGTCGCAATATTATTTTATTGCAAATTATTTGTTTATTATTTGGCAGTTACAATTTTCAATTAGCTCCAAAAGATTCTAAAAAATGGCGGTGACTGTTGACTGGATTGAGTAATTATTTTTATTTGTGGTTTAGAATTGGAAAACCCATGATTTTTATAATGGGTAACTATGTCTTGCATGTTCAGATGTAGGAAAACCGCCGAATTTATCTGTGTTATTTAAAGACAGGTTAACCAAAAATATAGTTCACCGATTAGTGCTAAATTTAATTAAAATTATAAGAATTTTAATTGTTAAAAATTTTAAACTATCTGCCCTTATTACCTCATTCGTAAATTTAAATGTTCCACGTTATTTACTAAATTTTTGTAATATTCTTATTTGTATCAAGCTTGGATAAAATTTAAAATTAATGATTTTGTTAAGTTGTAAGTAACAGATGTTATCTTACCGTTACCCCTTAAATAGTTCATTACAATGTAATATAACAAAAACCATAGTCACAGCAGGGTCTGCTAGTATACATATATAATTTTGTTAAAAATGTTTCTAAGTCACATTAAGGTTCCAATAAAATATTCTAATAATAACTACTATTGTATTTTTTTATAAATGTTATTTTTAGTCATTGAAATTTAATTCATACCTTTTTCTTTTGTATTTTATATCAAATTGTTCAGTGGTTCGGAATGTTAAATCTCTTATGAATAAACGTACAAAATACGTAGTATGTAATATATAAAAAAAAATTATATATATATATATATATATATATATATATATATATATATACTCGTACATAAAATTGCTTAAGAAGTAATCATTATAATACGTAACGAAAACACTTTGTACCCCTTTCATGATAAACGCGTATGTACTATGAAATTTGGCACTACTAAAGTTTATTTGGAGTACAAGTGACAAAGTTTATATTTTTATAAATAATGCGAAAAATTAATAAATAAATGATTTTTTTTATTTTGACTTCAATCACAATTATGCTTAGAATATTCAGCCAATTTCAAGTTTCTGTTTGTGTGAGCTGTTGTTGTAAACTAATACATGTGGTGAAGTGTGGAAAAAACATGAATTAGATTGGTAGTATGTTTAAGACTTCAGTTTTAGGTGCTAGTAAACAATAGACCAGCGTCAAAACAATACATAAATAAAGTTCCTATAAATAAATTTAAAGATTAATTGTTTGTTAATATTGTCAATGTCAAATATAATATTTGACGTATAGTAGATTGTCGGACATAACAGAATGTTAAATTTGAAAAAAAATTTAATATAATTCTTATATAAATGTACCTTATCCCAAAACTGTACAAAAAAAAAAAAAAAAGTTATTAAATTTTATATAAAAAATATCTAGTTTGAATGACGGTAGAATTTCGGTCAGTTCGCGATAACTAGTTGTAATAAAGAGTAATGTTTTTCCTGAAAGGGTCACACGAATAATAGAAATGTAGGTTTCCAATAAAATGGGGATGGCTTAGGGTAACAAAGACTGTGATTATCGTTGATTCGTAATACTTATTGGACTAAAATGTAACAAAAGGTTAAAATTAAACTCCGCTTTCAGAGAATTTTTATTTAAAAATATAGTGCAGATCGTCTTTTATCTTCTAACAATAGCTTACTTCTCGTCCCATAGTCTAAGAACAATGGTATATCAGATGTTTAGTGTAAAGCGTTTCTTTGGTTTCAAACTTTATGAACTATATAATATACATATAGATTTATATTTCTGTAGTATTGTATGTATGTGTTTGGGTATTTGTATATGTCTTTGTATGTAGTTTGTACAAGTATATATTAGTGATGTCTAGTATTGAATTGTTTCTTTTTTCTTTTGTTTCTGTTTACTTATTTTTTAACACTCCGCCTTCGCATTATTTTGTTGTACGTTTTGGAATGGAACATTCTAGTTGAGAAACTGAAACACGAATCTCTGGTTGAATTATAGTATTTGACAAAACGTGGCATGGCATGTACAATATTAAAGGATTAGTAATTATTGCGGCCTTATAATAATTAATAATATAAGTACGATGTAACTTGGAAACAAATTACAATGTTCATATAGTTGCATTGCAAATAAAGTTCTGCTGTGATTGCTGTTAATAAAAATAATTACAGTAAAGATTAGACTAGATCTTTTTTATTCTTAATATACTTGAAACCTTTTGTGCAAAAATACCAGTACTTTTATACTTTTATACTACAGTACGTTAAGATCCTAAAAAGTATATTAAAAATTTGATACAAACCGTCATACCGTTCCATACCCTGAGGACTACCAATTATATTCATAGTCAAGTCCCGAATCATAAAATTGGCAATAACTTTAAAAGCGATATCCAAATACAGCAGTAACTAATCATATTTAGATATTATAACATTATATTTATTATACACTCAGTAATAAATGTATTTACATGTATGTATGTATCTATAGTCATTAATATAAGTATTACTGCTGATCGTATTTGTATAAATACACCTCTGTTACATAAAACCAGTTACCTCTTCAGTATTATAGAATACGTTAAAATGAATCTGTAATATTAATTATATGGTATTGTTATATCGATAGTAAATGAGAATTATTAACATTGGTCGCTTGAATAGAAAGAGTAATTAGAATACTTTTTCATTTGTATTCTCACAATAACCAACAAATCTAAAAATGATGTGGTATCTGAATAGGAATTTTCTAGTTTACATTTATTATTATTGTGATAAGAACTTATATGATCATGTTATTTGTTAATTACTTTAAATATGACTACATAATTACTGAAAACTCACAAAATATAACTGAAATATAATAAACATTAAATATAGTTGTACGTTTATGAAAATTCTACTAACCCAATTACTTATATCTTGATAACTTAAACGGCTTTACAGCTGAAGATGTATTACCACCACAAAAATACAAATAAATTCAACGCTAAGTCACAGAACTATGATATATTCATTCATTAATGTTAGGATTGTTTGTAGGATATATTATTTTGTTAATAACCCGTAAAGAAGTAGCAAATTATATTATATTAATAATATCTTATCATAAATGAAACAACATAATAAATTATAAATGTAACAGTCTTTTACCACATAATTCTCTTAGTAAATAGATTTAACACTAAACCTACCTAATTCTTGTATACCTGTTCCTACTATATTCCTACCGCACGCCGTCAAATTGATCGGTAATTAAAAGTTATTTTATTATATAATGCAGGTAATGATGGAAATAACTAAAAGTAAAGAGTGAAGAAAATATTATATGCATATTTTAAGAATTGTCACGTAGTTTGATAACGATATTATAACGTTTTAAAATGTGTAAGTTTTATAAAAGTTTAAGAACAGTCAATTTGACCGGTACTTGGTAGGTTTAGTGTTAAAGCACTCAAGAAAGTTACTTCAATCTCATTTATCAGCTCCTATGGATTTTGAACAGAAAAACTTACTTAATTACTTTCAAAAACAATAAATGAATTTAATAAGATATGTAAGACGCAAGTTGACATAATTATTTTTAATTAATTCATTATTCTCTAGTACTTTCATTATCAAAACTATATAAAGTACACAATATAAAGCCTATTTTATCCTGGACCCAATCGCTTTCATAGATTTTATCTTAAAGTAACAGTAAGTAACCCTTGGGACTCTCACACATTGATGTAACCAGTGCTACTAGTGTATTTATGTTTGTATGTGTGGGTGGTTATTATATATAGTTTTATTTATGTTATTAGGTTATATATGTGAAAAATGTTTACCACTTTTCTCATATTAAAAGTAAAAGACAATACCTTAATTAAATACTTTAAATTAAATACATACTTAGTTCACATATACTACAATTAATAAAGTATTTAGGATTCATGTTAACTAATATTACATATTTATAATTATCTATAAGAATATTTATTTATTTTAAGCTTACATAACTATAGAAAGTCATGGATTCAAAATAACAGGTTCGAGTAAGACAGTATTGATTGATGTTTCATTGTATATTTAATTAATATTTAATTTGGTATACATTTTCAACAAATATTCGTTATTAGGGTTAAATCATAATACTGATATATATGCTTGTATTAAAGAACAAGTGTCCCAATCCACTCGTGAACGTTGTGAAGATATCACTCAGTGACTAATATAGAATCAGTATATATCGAACGGAATCTCATACGCAAAGATACAAAAAATACTATAACGAAATTTTTAACTTGAAAATATATTAAAATTTACCGCAACTGAGATCAGATATGAAATTAATTTATTTCTGTAATCTACATTGGGTCGTTATGACATTTTACATTTATAATATGCTTATTAAAATAAACGTTCACATAGGATAGAATATTTTTTTATTTTATATCATTCTAAGAGTGAGTTGGTTACATTCCCATATATTATTAATAATATACTAAATTAAAAATAATTTAATAATATAATTAATGTTCAAGTCTCCATGCATACAATAGATAATTTATTTACGTATATGTTTTTATTATATATTATTGAAAGATTTTCTCAAGTTCGGGATACCTTTTCAATGATATGCAAGTTCTGAATGAACCTACAACGAAGTAAAAAGTAGTAGTTTCTTAAGTTTAAAAAAAGAATCGAAATTTGTTGTCTGTTGTTCAACATTCATTGTGTATTCCATTTATTTATTCCAAGCATTGTTATGTTTCTGTGGAAGAATAAATTGATGAACTTCTTGAAAATTATCTTTCATGTCTCTGAAAGCTTAGAAAGCAAAACTGAAATATCATAAAACAATGTTTTCATTAAAGTAAAGAATTATTGAGCGAAGCGAACGAAGTGAGCGGAGCGTTTTACTGGAGACTTTTTAAATTCTTTGTCACGAATTGGCTCGAAAACTACTTGACGGAAAATTATCAAACTTTGCAATCAAAAAGACACACATTAGAGGATGGTTCCTTAAAAAAAATTTTTTTAATGTCCTCAAAAAATGTTTTTTTATATCATTTCAAAAAACTCATATCCCATTGAAGTCAATGGGAAACGATGAGTCAATACACTGGGCTCGCTTCGCTCAATATGCAAACGGCATCCGAGATTTCGAGAGCGCAGCGAGTCGAAATTGAGGGTCTGTTGGCGCCCCTAAGCTGAATGCGTATATAAGCATTAAACTAATTAGAAATTCGTTTCTATTATATATACCATATTGATAAAACAAAAAGAAATTAAAGCATTTTAAAGACGGGACATAATCCTGATATCGAGAGATAACAGTCCATTCGCATTTGACAAAATATAATATTGTATTGTAAATAAATAGTAATATAAACAGTAAAGTTAACCAAAAGTACGTACGTGGATACAATTTGAATTTAGTTGTTTTAGTTCTGGCATTTAAGGCCGTTGGGGAGTCGTTTTGAGGTTGTTTGTTATTCTAAGCTTATCTCAACACAATGGAAACATGAATGACAAATGAAGTTAGATTAATGTAGATAATATATAGGAATATGTACTTCATCTAGGTTAGTACTTGAGTATCTTGGATTTTATGTGTATGTATGTGTGTGTGTGGTAAAGAATGTTGGCGAAGTATAGGAATGTTATTTATATTAGTTTACAAGAAACTAGTCGTACTGTCTTAAAAAAACAGTATATTTTACTTATAAAAATACATTATTGCACAAAAGTAGAGTCTAGCTGTATTTATTTGACCGCAGCTCGTATCGGGTTGGCTCAACCAGGGAAGGACCACTCTCTAACGGAAGATCGACATGTAGTAACTAATTTCATTTGGTTATATTCCGTCGGTAAGTGAGAGAATCTGGTAGCCCAACCGCCCCCCGCCAAACATGAAAGCGATGCCTCCAAAAAAGATACCCCAGGAAGGCACCGATTTTGGCGAAGCCGGAAAACAAGCTCTCCAAGCAAAATTGAGGGGAATGATTCTGGGATTTTGCTGGGGCAGCGCGTCATATCTGGGGCGAGCAAAGTGTCGCCCTTTATATTTTCAGTAGCACCCCCCTCCACTCTAAATGTGGACTTTTGCAAAATTCGTGGACTCATTCCAACAAAGTTTGCGTTAGTCACGAAGAACGACAAAACACTAGAGAAAAGTTCAAGCATGTTATTAAATTTGGCATCCACCTGGCAAGGTACTGGCCTGGTACGCGCAACTTCTGGGAGCTTTCCAAAGCCACGCTGGGAAACTTTTGTCAGCCTTCCCTACCGCCATTGCACACTGGAAATGATTCTCTGGCCCACACGGCAAAAGAGAAAGAGAAGACACCACCTACATTCCCGCGGTGTCAGAGCTCAATGCCGGTAATAGTTTTTCGATACATTTTTCATTTTATGTTTATTAAAAATCGGCTAATTGTAATAGAAACTAATGTTTCTTCTAAAAAGGTCACGTGATTAATAGATACGGTATTTTGGTCTTCGATATAAATGGGATAGCTTACGTTATAAAAGGCTCTCTGATTATTATTGATCCGTAATAGTTCCTTATTGGATTAAAATGTAACTAAAGGTAATATTAAACTCCGCTTTCAAAGACTTTTAGTTTATATTTAATATGAGGCAGATTGCATTTTATTTTCTAGCAATAGGTAGTCTAATACCATATAGTTCAGAAATTATAATAGCCCATAGTTCTTGGTCCAAAAAATGGAAGTTACCAGATTTTTAGTGTTAAGCGTTTCTTTAGTTTTTCAAATTTCATTAATTTTTTTATTATTCCACATTTATAAAAATATTTTTTTTGTTAAAGTTCACGTTATTTATACCAAGTAGATATACATTGCGCTTGTGGAACATCCTAGTTTCTTTAAAAAGATAAAGTACGAATCTAGTTGGTTGTACAAACTATTGGCAGAACGTGGCCCAGCTTGGCCCAGCTCGGCTTAGCTTGGCTTGGTTATAAATTGGACTAATGGCTAACATTTAAAGGTTTCTTCTTTTCTGCCATCTTAGACTAATTAATAAAATAATCACTGTATCACTTGGAATTGGAATTACTGTAGATGCTATTATTAATTTGAATTGGCTTTAAAACTGAGCTCTGCCGCATATGATGTTAATAACTAAAATCCCGTAGATGAGAGCCTTTTTTTTTCATTTATAATATATACATCTTTTGTGCAAGAATAACTGATAACATATATCTCCAGTATTTTTATACTGCCATAAGTATAATAAAAAACCGTAACCCCTGAGGATAACAAATTATATTCATAGTCAAGTCCCGACTTATAAAAGTGGTAATTAAAGAACGCGATATTCAAATACTGCAGTAACTAATCATATGTAGATTTTTTTTATATTCAGCAATAAATGTCTTTCATATAATAATTAGTTATTAATTGTTTATAAAAATATAAGCTGCTATATAAACATGGTCGTATTTCTATAATACATCTCCGTCACATAAAACCAGTTACCTATTCAGTATTACAGAATACGTATTTAGTATTAAAATGAAGCTGTAATACTAATATTCATCATCATCATCATCATTATCAGCTGTCGTGCGTCCACTGCTGGACGTAAGCCTTCCCCATTGACTTCCACCGCGATCGGTCCAAAGCGGCCCGCATCCATTGGTTTCCAGCTGCTCTTTTTATGTCGTCTGTCCACCTAGTTGGCGGCCGTCCTCTACTTCGCTTGCCAGTAAGTGGCCTCCACTCAAGGACCCTTTTTCCCCATCGGCCGTCACTTGAGCGGGCTATATGCCCAGCCCATTGCCACTTCAGCTTACAAATCCGTTGGGCTATGTCGCTTACTTTTGTTCGTCTGCGAATCTCCTCGTTTCTGACTCTATCTCGCAGCGAAATTCCCAGCATAGCCCTCTCCATCGCACGCTGAGTGACTTTAAGCCTCTTTAAGAGTCCCTTTGTTAGAGGCCACGTCTCGGTTCCATAGGTCATCGCTGGTAACACACACTGGTCGAAGACTTTCGACTTAAGGCACTGCGGTATTCCGGACGAAAATACGCTCCTTAAGTTCCCGAACGCTGCCCATCCTAGTTGGATTCGTCGATTGACCTCTCCCTCGAAGTTGGACCTGCCCAATCGGACTTTTTGTCCCAGGTAGACATATTCGTCGACAACTTCGAGAATGAAGCTCCCAACGGATACCGGGATAGGCGCGACATGGACATTCGACATAATTTTCGTCTTGTCCATATTCATTTTAAGGCCCACCTGTTGAGAGACTCCATTAAGATCGCCGAGCATAATGCTGAGGTCTTCCAGGGATTCTGCCATTACTACTATATCGTCGGCAAATCAAAGGTGAGTTAGGTACTCGCCGTTTATATTGATGCCGAGTCCATGCCATTCCAGGAGCTTGAAAGCGTCTTCCAGTGCAGTGGTAAATTGTCTCGGAGAGATAACGTCTCCCTGTCTCACGCCTCGCTGTAAAGGAATAGCGTTTGTGCAATGCTCCTGGACTTGAACCGACATGGTGGCGTTTGTGTACAAATACTTCAACACTTCGATGTACCGATAGTCAATATGGCACCTCTGAAGAGACGACAGTACCGCCCACGTTTCGATCGAATCAAAGGCTTTCTCATAGTCCACAAACGCTAAGCATAATGGCCGATTATACTCCTCGGTCTTCTGTATAATCTGCCGCAGCGTATGAGTGTGGTCTATGGTACTAAAACCTTTTCGGAAACCGGCTTGTTCGGGAGGCTGGAAGTCATCAAACTTGCTCGTGAGACGAGTCGTGATAACCTTCGAAAACAGCTTATAAACATGGCTCAGAAGCGAGATGGGCCTGTAATTCTTCAGCAAAGTAGTATCGCCTTTTTTGAAGTATAGGGCCACCATACTTCTGTTCCATGCTTCCGGCGTTACACCCTCAAGCAGAACGGCATTAAAGAGCTTCTGAAGGACCCTAAGTACTGGCAATCCGCCCGCTTTCAGAAGCTCTGATGTGATACCGTCTTCACCTGGTGCCTTGTTGTTTTTAAGCTGTTTTAGGGCCACACTGATCTCGTGCAAGCTGATGTCCGGGATTTCATCGGAATAGTGTCGGGTAAGCTCCGCTCTTGGGTCTTCTGCTAAGCTATCAACAGGTTTAGCGACCGAGGTATATAAGTGTCCATAGAACCTCTCGCCCTCCCTCAAAATGTCAGCCCTACACGACACTGTGCTTCCATCCCCCAATTTCAACTTCGATAACCGGCTTTGCCCAATTGACGAATCTCTCGCAAACACTTTGGAGCCTTGGTTCCGCTCTATAGTATCTTTAATACGGTTAGTATTAAAAATACGGATGTCGTGTCGCAGATATTTCCGTATGCGTCTGTTGAGCTGCCTATAAGTCTCGGTATCATTGAGGGACTGAAGTGCCAACGCGCGTCGTTCCGCCATAAGTTTGAGAGTTTCGTTGGCTAGTTTTTGGGGTCTATTCTTACGGCCGGGTCTGCAGAATTTTCCTCCGACCGTATGGACAGTTTCTACCAACCTGTTGTTAATTTGGTCCACGGATGCGCAATCATCTAGGCAAGCGAAGCGGTTCGATAATTCAAGTTGAAAGCTTTCGAGATCTTGAATATGAGCTTTAGATGGACGGAGCGTAGACTTCACCAACCGAGATCGTTCCAGCCTGATATTGAGATTCAGCGTGCCTCTTACCATTCGGTGATCGCTCCCTGTTTTTACGTTGTTGATCACAGAGACATCGTTGAATATCTGGCGTCTAGTGGTCAAGATAAAGTCAATCTCATTTCTAGTGGAACCATCGGGACTTAACCAGGTCCACTTCCTTTGAGGCGGCTTCTGGAAGAAGGAATTCATCATAAAGAGTCCCTCTTTCTCCAGAAAATCGGCCAGCCTCTGTCCCCTAGGGTTCCGCTGCCCATATCCAAATTGTCCTACTCTCAACTCGTCGTCGCTTCTCTTGCCCAGCTTTGCGTTGAAGTCCCCCATAACAACATTAAAGTGAGTTTTTGTAGTATGTATGGCCCGACTGATATCATCATACATAGCCTCTACTTCATCATCTGGGTGTGCGGAGGTCGGTGCGTAGACCTGTATGACCTTCAACGAGTATTTTTTAGAAACTCTGAGTATAAGGTACGCGACCCTACTCGACACAATTTCAACGACTGCAATGTTGTTTATGAGGGACTTGTGGACCATAAACCCGACACCTCCTTGGGACTGTTGGTCGCCCTCCCGGTAGTATAGCAGGTTTCCGGATTTGAGGGTTATCGTGTTCTCCCCCTCTCTACGGACTTCAGATAACCCTAATATATCCCAGCGTAACCTACTCATCTCTTCTTCCAGCTCAGCAATCCTGTCGTCAGTCCGCAAAGTGCGGACATTGTGTGTTACCAGGGCCAGGTGTCGTTTGGGGTGGTAGCCCGATCCCATCCGGAGATTCTTAGCACCCCCTGCCCCACCATAACCACGGCCGCTACCGAAGCCGGGAACAGTGGGACTGCCGGGTACTGGGGGCCTGGTCCTGTTTGCGTCTGTCATATTTAAAGGGGAGAATTTGCCATACTCGCCACGCTTGGCAGACGGGTTGGCGAGCGCAGTGCGCAGCTCCTCACACCGGTGGTGCTGCTGCCCGACACCAGTCTATATTACTTCGAGCTGCACTGATTGTGATGGATATACCGCCATCGGTCGGTTGGAGGAGAATGGGATGGGGGTAGGTATATTCAAGGGAAAAGAAAGGAAAGGGGGGATATTGCTTACACGGATAGACAAGGGATTGTAAGCAAATAGCTCGAGCAAGTCAGGGTCGCGTACCTGTAACTCGGACTGGCTGATGCCGGGAAGTCAGAGTCCTCTAACTAATATTACCATATTATAACTAATAATATGGTACTTTGATATCAATAGAAAAAAAACAATAACTTCAT
The DNA here is from genome assembly GCA_918358865.1 of Melinaea marsaeus rileyi. Classification (NCBI taxonomy): domain Eukaryota; kingdom Metazoa; phylum Arthropoda; class Insecta; order Lepidoptera; family Nymphalidae; genus Melinaea; species Melinaea marsaeus. The sequence goes on along the minus strand of OU911088.1, from coordinate 11,859,665 downwards.
TGGTCGCTTTCAATAGACCAGAGTAATTACAAAACTTTTTCATTTGTAATTTCACAATAACCTACAAATCTAAAAATTGTGTAATTTTCTAGTTTACATTTTTCATTATTATGATATGAATTGTATTGTTTGAGGGATACAATGTTTCTTTAATAACGCCAAAAGATTTACAAATCATAAAATCTCATATTTATATATCAAAAGAAATCATAACTATTTTTGTAAACAAAATGCATATAAATTGCTAATGCAGCTATTTCATTCACCAATCTATCACGCACTGGGTCATCTGGACTTCGAGTAGTAAGAAGGCTTTTGAGCTAATGAGCTTGTGATTGGTGGACACCTTTAAAACTCAGTTTTTGGGGTCAAAAAGTGCGCTTTGATAATGAAATGAGTCTATAAGTATTCATTAAATAACATAAATGTAGGACGTTTATAAAAGAAGGACAAGCTTCTACAGTTATTTCTTCACTGAGTTTATAAAAAAATATGACTTTTAGCATAAAAATGTACTATAAACAAGTAAATTAATTTTAAAGTGTTATTTAGCTATCAATATTGTTGTAAAATTTAAACACAATTAATTTTTCTTATTATTAATATTATTAAAACTATATAATCTTCACAAAATAAAACTTATTTTACCCTAACCCGAATCCATTTTATATATTTGATCTTAAAGAAACAGCAACCCTCGGGACTCTTAACATTGATATAATCGATGTTACGACATACATAGTATGTGTGTGTGTTAATCATTGTATCTTTATCTCATATGTCATATGTGAATATGATGATTGGATGTCATCATATTCTGAATCCTAGAGTTATAATGCAAAAGGTAGCATGTGTGGTTTCATTCAACTTATAGCACAGCTATAAGTAAGGTCTATTTATTACATTTTTTTTTAATATTTCAAAGATATGATTACTTATTATCACGATGGATTTGTGAATCTTCACTTTTCTTGTCTTAAAAGTTAAAATAAATGTATTAATTAAATATTTTAAATTCAATGTTAGGGTTAATACTTGCTATAATTTGTAATGTAAATGACGTTACAAGTGATAGAAGATTTATGATAAGTAATATTGTATATTTATGACTATTTATAAACGTATTTTATAATTAATTAATTTATAATTACGCGAGGGTAATATATCCTACAAAGTCAACATTTGCATACTCACCTACAGTGAACAGTAACACGCTTCTTTATCTTAAGTGTTCGAAATTCTCAACGAAATTTCTTGTTGCCTGATTAGATCAAATTGCATTGTAAGTTCCATTGTACATGGTTTCATATGCATACAATAGTATATATATATACTATTACTACTACAAGACAAACTGACTTGTAAAGCAGGCATTATCCTGAACCAACACTTTCTTTCTGTACAATCATGAGGTTTCACTTTTATTTTTTATCATTTATATAATACCTATGGTATCCTCAATCTATTTGATAGTCTATCGACGATCTTCCAGTACGAGATCACACACTTTTAGGTGGTTTCTTCATTCGTAAATACTTTAAGACGGCTAAACGAAGGTCACCTCTGGTGATCTCTTAATCACATTTGAATTGTGTAACTACATTTTCTACATACTATTGCGGTTTTCTTCTCGCGCTGCTCCATTAGTAAACGCGCTGTAAATAGATTTAATATTCAACGGCTTAATTATATTCAAAATGACAGAAACTCAACAATTTTTACTTTTATTTATGAAACCCCAAATAACGGAGCAACAATATTATGAACTGTGATATACTATGATATAATAATCTAATGAGGGTAGAATTATATAAATAAGACACTTATGTCATGCCACAAACATTTCAATCTATCCTTGAGCATACCGCGATACGTTTACATGCACGAGCGATAATTAATCATCTTATAAATATAACAACTATCGCGTAAAGTATTCAACGAATGCAATCTGTATGTACGTGGATACATTATGAATAATTATTAGATTTGTTGTTGTAGTTTTGATATTTAACGCCGTTGCGGAGTCGTTTTGAGGTTGTTTGTTGTTTTAAGCTTATCTCAACACAGTGGAAAAATGAATGAATGAATGAATGACATGAATGACTTGAAACATGAATGACAAATGAAGTGAGACTGATGTAGATAGTACGTACCTAGATGTACTCCATCTAGGTTAGTTTTCTTTTAATATCTCATAACTTGTGTGTGTGTGTGTGTATGTATGTGTGTATATGGTAACCGGTGGGAAGTTTAGAGATTATAATATATTTTACGTTCCCTAAAAATTATTATAAATAACATAAACTATACAATATTTTCTGTTTATTTTTGACCTCTAAGCGTTGTAATAATTTTACAATTACCTTAAATCTATTTTATTAATTGTGATCCTGTCTTGAACAGCGACAGGATGACAAAGTGTTCCGTACTGCGATATCTTACCTCTAGTCACTATTAAGTCATAAATATTGTTATTAATATAATAGACAAAGGTTTGACGACTTCATTTGTACATAAATAAAACTGAGTTATACAAAAAATATTGTAAATTAACTTGAAATAATTGAAATTTATATAAACTTATTTAGTAAGAAGCTTAGACTAAATAAATTTTAAATAAATATAAATCTTATAATTTTCAAGATTGGTTAAGATGTAATAGAAAACAATGTTTCTTCTGAAAGGGTCACACGAATAACACTATTTCTATAGCATTTGGGTCTCCCAATAAAATGGGGTTGGCTTACGTTAACAAAGACTCTTTGATTATTGTTGATTCCTAACAGTTACTTATTGGAATAAAAGGTTAATATTAACCTTTTATTCCAATAAGTAACTGTATCTCCACTTTCAAAGACTTTTAATACATATTTAAAATTTGTTACAGATTGTCTTTTATCTTGTTATAATAGCTGAGTTCTCATACCATATCATAGTCCAAGAACAGTGTTACAAGATTTTAGTGTAAACGTTTCGTTTGGTTTTGAATCTATGAATATTTGAAATCTTTTTAGAATATCACATTTATAAAATTATTTATTTCAAATTAACATACATTGTGATTATGAGACATTCTATTTACTTATTTGAGTTGAAGTGCAAATATCCGGTTGGTTTATAAAAAATGTTTGACAAAACGTGGCTTGGCTTAGCTTGGCTATCAATTGAACTAATTTCACACATTTAAGCGTTACTTCTTATTGCGGCCTAAGAGTACCTATTTAATAACACAATCACTGATGCACTTAGAATGACTTTATAACAATATTCATATAGTTGCATTGTCTGGTAAACTTATTTCCTCCGTATATGATAAAAAAAAGTGACGAGACTAGATTTTGTTTTTTTTTTCAGTCATAATGTAAAGGAAACAAAATTATAGATAAAGAAATATATCAGTTATATTTTTATACTTTCATAAGTAAATTAAAAAGTACTCACAAATCGTCATACTGGCAATAACTTTAAAAGCGGTACCCAAACACTGCGACAAAAACTAATTATATATATATTTTAACATCATATTTATCTACATGTATGCTAAAAAAAGGTCTAAGAATACAAACAAATTAGCTACTAAATAAGTCTAATCGTATTTCTAAAAATACATCTCTGTTTTATAACGTGTTACCTCTTCAGTATTATAGACTACGTATTTAGTTTTAAAATGAATCTGTACAATTAGTTATATCGTGTTTGTAAAACAATAGAAAAAATAAGAATAACTTGATAGGTCGCATTAAATAGAACGAGTTATTACAATACTTTTCAGTTTTATTCTCACAATAACCTACAAATCTAAATATTATGTGGTATTTGAATAGGAATTTTCTAGTTTACATTTTTTATTATTATGATAAGAACTTGTATGTGTTAATTAGTTAATTAGTTTGATCATGCCTACATAATGACTGAAAACTCACAAAATATAACTGAAAATGCAATAAACATTAAATATAGTTGTACGTTTATGAAAATTCTAATATATATATGTCTATTATGTTTGTATCAGTTTAATTGTAAACAATTGGGTATCTAGAAAAAAATCTCCATCCTGTATTATGTCATTTATTAGTTTTATATGTTTCATTTGCTATTATTATTAAAGGTGGAATCGGCTGATATACAGTATATAAATATATGTAAATCGTTTACAAAAACCTTGAAAATTTTATTTTATTCTAAAAGGAGACTAACAAATTTTCAACTTAAAAAGCGTTGAATTATTTTAGAATAAACATTGTTCCGTGCAACCATCACGACTTGATTTAATAGTCGGTCACATGTGGCACGCGTCCTAAATTATAATCACAAAGAACAAAATAAGGAAGAATATATATATATAATTTTCTTTCTTATTTTGTTAAAGAATTAAATGACCAATTTATTTATCCTTTTTACACATGATAAACCTCGATTTCCTTCGCTTTACAATTTACAATAAAATTAAAAATCTTAATTACTATGTTTCTTTAATATTACATTACAATTTTTACACCGTGTCATATCATTGTGATCTTTACTTTTGCTTCGAAGAATAAATTCGTCGAAGAATAAATTCGTGAACATCTTCATAATTATCTTTCATGTCTCGAAAAGCTTAAAAAGCAAAATTGAGATATCACAAAAGAATGTTTTTCATTAAATTCTCAAAGGCATTGAAGAATTGACGTTTTTGACAATGCTTATTTTAGATTATTATTTGTTTCGACACATATATTATAAAGATATTTCACAAAATCTGAGTATATCGATGAGTATCACAATAGATTCGGAAATGATTTCATTAATACAATTACATATTTGTGACCAATGATAGAATTGAAAATAAAATTGACCAATGATAGAATTGAAAACAAAAGTTATTTTAAATATTAGGGTAGTGATTTCTTTTAAAATATAAGTTATCATTTTTTTTAAATTGTTAATGTAATTCTTATCTAGGTTTTCTTTTACTTTCGGAAAATTCAAAGATACCAAATCGGCAGAAAGCGCCAGGATAGCAATTCCAATCTGTACCGGCAAATACGAGTTGTGAACAAAACTGACTTGTAAGGGAAGCATTATCCTGAAACAATACTTTCTTTCTGAATAATCCTGAGGTTTCTTTTTGATTATATATATATATATATATATATAAATATATATATATATATATATATATATATAAATATATATATATATATATATATATATAAATATATTTTATTGTTAAAAATTTATTTGGTACATGTAGCGATAATATTTATCATTATTTTTGATTATATATTTTGGATTATATAAACATAAACATTTTATTTTTATGATGTAGTATGGTGTGTCATAGCAGCGTACAAGCATATTGAACATCGGTAGGTAATTACGTGGTAACTGCTGCCGGGGACATGCACTACTGTCAGAATTTGAAAAAATTAATACAATTAGGAAACAGGGAGGAATTAATGGTGTAGGACATGTAACAGTTAAGGAGATAAGATTCTCATTAGACACAGTCAGAATACAAGTATAATTTGATATTGTGATCAAAAGTCACGTACGTTATCCACGTACACATTATCAATAATAGTTAGCTTCGCTGTTTAATTTTGATTGAGCGAAGCGAACGAAGTGAGCGAAGCGTTTTACTGGAGACTTTTTACACTCTTTGTCACGAATTGGCTCGAAAACTACTTGACTGAAAATTATGAAACTTTGCAATCAAAACGACACAAATAAGGTGATGGTTTTAAAAAAAAAAATTTTGAAAAATGTCCTCAAAAAAAAATTTTTTTTTTTATATCATGTCAAAAAACTGACATCCTATTGAAGTCAATGCGAAACGATGAGTCAATACACGGGGCTCGCTTTGCTCAATATGCAAACGGCACCCGAGATTTCGCGAGCGCAGTGAGTCGAAATTGAGAGTTTGTTGGCGCCCCTAGTATTTAACGCCGTTGGGGAGTCGTTTTGAGGTTGTATGTTATATAAAGCTTATTTCAACACAATGGAAACATGAATGTTAAATGAAATGAGACTAATGTAGATAGTATATAGAAATATGTACTTCATATAGGTTAGTTTTCCTTCAATCTCTCATAATTTGGGCGTGTATATGGGTATGCATGCCTGCGTGCGTGTGTGCGTGTAGGTGTGTAAAATTACAACTACCACGAATCAATTTTATTATGAGTTGTGACCTTGTCGAGAAGAGAGAAGACAAGAAAAATGTCGTACTACGATATTTATTCACTAGTCACTGCAATGTCTTAAATATTTTTATAAATATAGTAAACAAAATTTTTATCAACTAAATTGTTTATTTATAAAACAGAGGTACGAAAAAAATCATAAAGAAACTTGAAATTAATATTTTAAAATTAAATAAGACTGTAACTGAATAAACTTATAGATATATTTCCTGTTAAAAATGTTCTATAAACATGTTTAGTGTTTTTTTATGGAAGAGGAGGACAAACAAGCGTGCGGGTCACTGACGGTACGTGATCACATGCGCCCACGAACTCGTGCAACATCCGGGGAATTGCGAGATCTTTGCCGGCCTTGGAGGCAAAAAAGGCGTATATCAACGCCATCTTTAATTTTAATTTTATTATTTGTTCATTTACTTTATTACTAGGACATGACTACATAATGACGGAAAACTCACCAAACTTAAATGATAATATATTAGTTAGGTCAATACATTTATATACAACTTCTATTTTGTATATTAAAATATATATATATATATATATATATATATATATATATACGTAAAGGTTACAAAACTTTTCAATTTGCTATTATTTGAATGATAAAATATTGCCTTAATAACCCGTAAAGAAGTAACATATTATTAAAAACTATGACAAATTGTTAATGCAGCCATGTCATTATTCAATCTACCAATTCTAGATGGTCTACACCTAGCATACTAAACAGTATAGTAAAAAGACTGTTAGTCAGTTTGTGATTGTCATTGATTTCAATCTGCAGTAAAAAAAACAAACGAAGTTATTGTAACAATTAATATGTACATAATTAACTAATTAAATTCACTATTCATTATTATTTTTCGGATTATCAAAACTATATAATGTTCACAAAGTAAACCTCATTTTATCCTAGACCCAATCGTTCTCATAGATTTTATCTTCAGGTATCCCTCGGGACTCACACACATCGATATAACCAGTGTCACTACTGTTTTTATGTATGCATGTGTGTGGTAATCATGGATATATTATATATTTATGTCATATGTTATATGTGAATATGAGGATTGGATGTCATCATATTCTAAATATGTTCTAGTGTCATAATGCAAAAGGTGGCGTTTGGGGTTTCATTATATTTATACCACATCTATAAATGAAGTCTATGCATAATAAATATTTTTTAAATATATTTAAATATATGTTTATGAGGTACCGCCGCCGTGCGCTGCTGGAGTAGAGCTAAGCTAAAGCAAAAAAAATATATAATAATAATAATAATAAATCGATACTTTTTATTTGATGTTGCTTATAAGCGTATCTTTAGGTTGACGATTGGCAAGCGCGCGAAGGTACTGATAACGTTAAGTCTATAGGAGAAACAGTTTTTTTACCATCATTTCGGAACGGAAAGAGATATTTTGATTCTGTTTTATTTAAAACATGCCCATTCCCAAGCTTTACAGCTCTGCCAATTTTAATTCAAATCGGTCCAGTAGTTTTTATGTGATGTTGTTCCAAAAAGAAGCTTCCGAAACGGTTAAGAGCTTCGTTTACGCTCAGCTTAATAATGTCTTAATTAAATATTTTAAATCTCTTAAATTAAATACTGAGGCCACATATATTATAAATGTAAAGTGTCAATGATTCATGCTAACTTACAGTTTATATTTTACATAATCTATAATCATGTTAAGCTTATTTAAATGTTAAATAAATTGAATAAGTCATGAATTCTAAACTACCTATATCGATTAATTTTTCTATATTTTCTATATTTTTAACATATTCCAGTAATAAGGTTAAATAATAATAATATATTCGCGATTCATAACTAACTTATGTTTTTTAAATATTACATTAAAATTTTGTCACCGCGTCTTATCATTACGATCTTTACTTTTGCTTTTGTCAAAGTACAAATTCGTGAACATTTTCAAAATTTTCTTTCCTCCTTAAAGCTTAGAAAGCGAAATCGAAATAAAAAAAAGTGTTTTAAATTGAATTCACAAAGGCATTGAAGAATTACACTGAAAGTTATTGTTTCATTAATGTTCTTGAACGTATTTGGAAATGCTTATGTCATATTTTTCTTTTCAAATTTCGTTACTAGACAGAGACTTGAAATGAAGATCGATGAATATTAAAATCGATTTCGATTCTATTTAATAAACTAATTAAAGGCTGGGACACAAAGAGGGTATAGTTAGGAATCCTTGATACCAAGAGATAACCGAACATTTGCATTTGGCACGGTCAGAATATAATATCATATTGTAAATAAATACTGATATAAACAATAAAGTTAACTAAAAGTCACGTACGTAGATACAATATGAATAATTATTAGCTTTGTGGTTTTAGTTTTGATATTTAACGCCGTTAGAGAGTCGTTTTGAGGTTGTTTGTTATTTTAAGCTTATCTCAGCACAATAGAAACATGAATATCAAATGAAGTTAGACTAATGTACATAATGTATAGGAATATGTACTTCATTTTCTTTAAATCATATATTTATAGTATAATTTGAGTGTTTGTATGTATGTGTGTATGCATGTGTGAGTGTGTCTATGTTGTGCTTGCTTGTGTGTGTATCGTACCGAAACTAGGCGAAGTAAAGAGAATATGATTGATTTTACTCTCACACGGAACTTTAGCCATAAATAACATATATATAATATACTGCGTGTCTATCCAGGACTTCAAAGTTTTGTTTCACTTTTACAATTATATAATAATAATATAGCCTTTTATTCAGATTAACTTAAACTAAAACAATCTTCTTATAAAAAATAAACTTACTTATATCTAATATCTATATATCTAATATTTGTTTCTTATTAATTTTCTGTAGATCTGTTTGCCAATCGGCAAAGGCGTCCTCCAACCTTTTCCACTCTACTCTTTCCTATGCCACTCTGTTCCACGTCACTCCTGCCACTTCCCTGATATCGTCATCCCATCTCTTCTGTGGTCTTCCTCTCTTCCTTTTACCTTCTCTAGGATACCAACTTGTTACCCTCTTACTCCATTTATCATGGCCTCTGATCATGTGTCCTGCCCATCTCCATTTGAGTCTTCTGATTTTAAGGGTTATATCTATGGCTTTTGTTTTGTTCCTAATGACACGGTTTTTCATCTTATCTGTTTTTTTTACATTCAACATACTTCTTTCCATAGCGTATTGGCAGGTTAAGAGTTTATTAGTCGTTTCCTGGGTAAGCGCCCATGATTAGCAACCGTACATAAGAACAGGTAGAACGCAAGTGTTGAACAATTTACTTTTGAAGTTTATGTGTAGTTGTTTGTTTTTCATAATCTCCTTCAAGCTCCAGTAACTTTTCCAGCCGTTCGTGATTCTCCTCTCTATTTCCTTTTTCATAGGCTCCTTTTGAGTTATAAGCTGTCCCATATATATATATTCGTCTGCGTAGTTAATTTCGGTGTCTTTTAACTTTATCGTGATTTTTTCCCCATTGGTCATCACTCTAGTTTTTTCCGGGTTAAATTTTAAACCTACTTTTCCACTTTCCGTCGCTAGGTCTTCGATCATTCTGCTTATTTCTTCCGGTGTTTTAGCGAATAGCACTATATCATCCGCGAAGCTTAGGTTCGTCAGCGATGTACCGTCTATATTGATACCGAGGTTTTCCCAATTAAGTCGCCCAAAAATTGATTCTAATACTGCCGAGAATAGTTTTGGAGATAGGGGATCTCCCTGTCTGACTCCTTTCCCTACTTTGAATGAATCACTTTTCCTTTCCAATTGGATTCTTGCTGTACTATTTCTATATACATTCCTTATTAATCGAATATATTTATGTTCAATCCCTTGATCCATCAGAGCTTCCCATATGTTACTATGTAGTAAGGAGTCAAATGCTTTGCTGTAGTCAATGAATGCAATGTAATATGTTTACTGGTATTCATTGTATTTCTCTAACACTTGACGTACAGCGTGTATATGATCAATCACCGAGTAATCTTTCCGAAATCCAGTTTGTTCGATAGGTTGGTGTTCGTCTAATGTTCTTTCCATCCGTTTTAAAATGATTTTAGAGAATGTTTTGTATATGTTTGATGTGAGACTGATTGGTCGATAATTCCCTATATCGTGTTTATCTCCTTTCTTATGTAATAGGATTATATTGGACTCTGTCCATTGCTGAGGTATTATTTCAGTATCCACGATATCGTTAAACATACCCGTAAGGGCCGGTATTAAAACTTCCTTGCTATGTTTTAGTATTTCATTATTTATTCCATCGGGACCTGGTGTTTTGTCTATCTTTTGGGTGTTTATAGCTTCTTCTACTTCAGCTTGCATGATAGTAGGAATATCTGAGAGTTCTGCCAAAACAATTTCCTTTTCTTTTATGTCGTTTTTATACAGTTCCTTGTAGTAGGATACAGCTGTTTTTAGTATATCTGTTCTGCCGTGATTCCATTTCCCGTTACGACTTTTCATTTTCACGATCCAATTCATTGAATTTCTCAGTTCTTTGTATGCTTTTTTGACTCCTCCCGTTTTACCTATGTACTTTTCTATTATTTGCATTCTGTTTTGTTTCCTATCCTTTTTTATGCTGTCCTTGATTTCCTTGCTAATATTTGTTAAATGTTTCCTCCTGTCTTGAGTGTCCCTATTATTTATTAAGTTGTTTCTTGTTTCCAGGAGTCTAATGGTATTTGTTGTCAGCCATTCCTTTGGTTTCATTTTGTTATTTGTAGTGAGTTGCTTCTGGGTTGTGGTTTTGATAGTATTCTCTAGCCAGTCATATTTTGCTTGTGTACCTAATCCTTGTGTGATGTATTTGAAGTTGTTTAATTGGTCTTTCAGTGATGTTGTTATTTCTTCTAACTGATATTTCCCTAACTTTAGAGCTGCGGAGTTTGGCTTGGGTCTAGGCTTTTTCATGGGTGTTGCGACTAGTTCCGCTCTAATAAGTTTATGATTAGTGTTAAAAACTTTTACAATTACTTCAAATCTATTTTATTATGAGTTGTGACCTTGTCGAGAATAGCGATATGACAGTGACAAAGTGTGTCGTACTGCGATATCCATTCAACTACTACAATGTCGTAAATATTATTATTAATATAGTTAACAAAAATTGTATGACTCAGTTATTAAAATAAAGGCTAAAGTGTGTACCTATACTTAAAATGTTTGTCTGAAAATCAAATAACAATAACTAAATATATTGTTATCCTAATTTTCTATGAACATGTTTAGACATAATATGTTAATTAAAATTTAAAATAAATATGAAATTAAAAAATCATCAACTAGGACACGACTTGAACCTACGTCTTGATGATAAATTTATCATTTTATATTTATTTAAATGGTGTTTATTTCTTCAAAATATATATTTATTAGCAACGCACTGTCTGCAAAAAAGACAATATCTTTTAATTACAATATGTCATTATTACACACACTATGATAAAGCGTTATACTCAATGTGTAATTTTACAATCTAATAATATTCTCAAATTTATTTAAGGGTAATTGTAATAAAAACCAATGTTTCTTCTAAGAAGGTCACATGAATAATAAAAAAAGTGATTCGATCTCCAATAAAATGGGGATAGCTTACGTCATCAAAGACTCTTTGATTATTGTGGATTTGTAACAGTTTCTATGGATTTATATGTAACAAAAGGTAATATTACACTCCTTTTGTAGACTTTTAATACATTTTTAATACAGTGCATATCATACCATACAATCCATTACTTCAAGAAAAATAGTATATATCAAGCGTGTCATTGAATTATTAAATTATATTAGAAACTATTTCCTAATATCACATTTATAAATATAATTATATAAATAGAGTCAACTCCTATATACATATATCATATACATAGGGTGTACATTGCGTTTGTAAAACATTCTTGTTACTTTAGCAAACAGAAGCTCGCGAATATCTGGTTGATTTATACAAACTTCTGACAAAACGTGTCTTGGCTTGGCTTGGCTTGGCTAAGCTTACTTTTTTTTTTTTATGTTTGAGGAGGGCAAACGAGCTTGCGGGTCACCGTTGGTATGTGATCACCGCCTCCCATAAACTCTTGCAACATCCGAGGATTCACAAGAGCCTTGCCTGCCTTGGAGAAAGGAATATATGCCTTTTTTGAAGGTACCCATGTCGTATCGTTCGCAGAGCACTGGGTTCCCGACAGTCCAAACGGCTCTCCGTTGTACGCGGTCAAATGGTAGAAGCTGATATTGGGGTGATCCGGACCAGAGATGAGAACAGTACTCCATGTGAGGCCGGACCTGCGCCTTATAGAGCGCAAGTCTTTGGCCAGGTTTGAAATACTGCCTCGCTCTATTGATCACTCCCAATTTCATCGAGGCCAACTTGGCCTTGCACTCCAGATGACCACGAAACTGACAATCGCTCGAAATGTCGAGACCCAGTATTCTGAAACTAGGCGAGGCAATAAGAGGAATGCTCTCGAAGAGCGGTGATACGACAAATGGGGTTTTCTTAGTGGTAAACGCGCAAACCTGTGTCTTTAGGGGATTGAACTAAACGTGGTTCAGTTCACCCCACTCAGAGACCATCCCCAGGGAGGTCTCTATTGAAGACACAAGTTTCTTTCGGCACTCGTCGACGTTTTCCCGAGAGAGACCTGCACGACCGGAATATACCGCATCCCCAGTGCTGTCATCCGCATAACAATGTACGTTGGAAATATCCAACATATCATTGATGTGCAGGAGGAACAGAGTTGGGGATAGCACGCAGCGTTGGGGTACACCAGCGTTCACGGGCTTGGGGTCCGAGCAAAAACCGTCGAGAACGACCTGTATGCTCCGTCCAGTGAAAAAACTCGTGATCCACTTGCATAAACTCTCGGGAAGCCCATAGGAATGTAGCTTCGAAAGAAGCCCCTTGTGCCATACACGATCAAAGGCTTTTGCCATATCCAAACTAACTGCCAGACCTTCTCCCTTGCTTTCAATAACCATTGCCCAACGGTGCGTAAGGTATAACAGAAGATCACCAGCTGATCGACCATGGCGAAAGCCATACTGCCGGTCATTGATCAACTGGTGATCCTCGAGGTACGTTAGGAGCTGTCGGTTGATAATGCTCTCCATTACTTTGGAGAGCAGAGAGGTAATGGCGATAGGTCTGTAGTTAGCTGGTTCCGAGCTATCACCTTTTTTAGGGATCGGATGGACAAGGGCACGCTTCCATGTGACCGGGACTACGCCTTTAAGGTAGGAGTACCGAAATAGACGCGTTAGCACTGGAGTCAACTCAGGGGCACACGTTCGTAGCACCAATGGAGAAATGCCATCCGGCCCACTCGACTTATGAACGTCCAAGGAAAATAGAGACTGCCTAATAGTTTTCTGCCGAAAAACTATTTCCGGCATTGAGCTCTGACACCGCGGGATGATAGGCGGTGTCTTCCCCTGGTCGTCCAAAGTCGAGTTGGAGGCGAAAAGAGTGCCCAAGAGATCGGCTTTCTCTTTTGCCGTGTGGGCCAGAGAGTCATTCCCCATGTGCAACGGCGGTAGGGACGGCTGGCTAAAGTTTCCCAGAGTGGCCTTTGAAAGCGACTACCAATTATATTCATAGTCAAGTCCCGAATCATAAAATTGCCAATAACTTCAAAAGCGATATCCAAATACCGCAGTAACTAATCATATTTAGATATTATAACATCATATTTATTATACACTCAGTAATAAATATCTTTACACGTGGTAGTGGGGCTAGTAGATGTCATAATGTTTTAAATATGTTTTAGTGTCATAATGCTAAATGTCGTCTGTGGGGTTTCGTTCTATTTATACATCAGCTATAAATAAGGTATATGCATTAAATCTTTTATATATAATTGCTTATAAGCTATCACTTTCATTCCGGTTGTTATGATATATTTATGAAAAAATGTTGCCCAATTTTTTTGTATTAAAAGTCAAAATCTTAATTTAATACTTTAAATGTCTTAAATTAAATGCTTAGACTACATACATTACAAATATCAGTAGTAAGTAATTAAATCGCAGTATGTATTAATAATTCATGACAACAAATATTTTATTTTCATAATTTTTTTTTTCTTTATGACCATAGGCATTTGTCCATACCTTTGATTGTAATTTTAAAACAATTTTGTTACGATTGTAATGGCGATGGTAACGTCACAGGAAATTGTACACCTGCACAAGTTTTCGAAAGCTGTTTTAGAAATTAATAGTAATAATAAATAAAGTAAATAGTAGTAGTAGTAAGCTAGGTTATTAAGTTCACTAGCTTTTTCATAGCCTCGCAGTCACGGTGAGAAATTGCCATCTTGAGGTTGTACTCTACAAGGTTTCTATCGGAGGTATCGCCGGCCCGCCTAATGAATCTCACAATGGCGTCTTCGTCGATATCCGTGTAGTACGTAGAACTTCTTGTGTGTCTAGATATAGCCACCACTGCGTGTGGGACACTTGTCAGGTACGATTACGAGTATTAGGGATAAATGATAACAATATATTCGTAAATGTTATGTAGATTTCCCTCATCGGAAAATATAGAATCAGTTTATATAGACCGGAATCTCTTACTTCAATCTGATGGAAATAAATTACTTTAACGAAATATTTAACTCGTAATATATTCAAATTCATCGCAACTGAGATTACGTATAAAATGAGCTTTGTACAGTTTGTAGAAATGAATATTATACCCAAGAAATCATGTTGAAGTCTCTTGAGATTCAATATAAAATATATTTCTGATAATGTTTTTGTAGATATTGTAAATATTATATTTCATATTTTATTTCAAGATTTCCGCAAAGTAAGGGTACCTTTCCTACAATGGCAGCATTTGCGTACTTACCTTCAATGAACAAATGTTACTGTATTGTGTGTGTGCGTGCGGGTGTGTGTGAGTGTGTCTGCGTGTTTGTGTGTATTTGTGTGTGTGTAAAGAAGGGTGTTTCGTTCCTGAAGTGTTAAAAAAAATGTTCGAAATTTCTTGTCGTCTAATTGTCATACAAAAAACTAAAACGTTAAAACTTTCTAAATTCTAATACTAAATAAATACGGTGATTTTATAAACAATTAAATATTTAAGTAACCTAATATGTTTATAAATATAAAACATAATTAAATGGTTCACTATTTAATCTATATTTAAATATCTATTATGTGTCATATCAGATGTTATTTCTCTTTTTGAACTAAATCTGTTTTTCTGTTATCATAATGTTAAACTAATATTCATTTATATACCAGAAAATTTCTATTTATTATTATTATTATTTAAATTTATTATTATTACCACAACTCTAAACGTATTCCACTATTTTATGTTTCTATATAAGTGTATTTATTTCAACTTAAAGGCAACTTAAAGGGAAATTATTTTTATATTAAATAAATCAAAATGTTACGTGCAACAACCAAGCCTTGACTCAGTAGTGGGTCACATTTGGCACGCGTCCTCAATTCACAAACACATATACTCGTAATTAGGATAGATAATTATGTTTTTTTTTGTAAAAAAATTGACATTGTGTCATATATCGTCTAAATTTTCTTTCATTTCTCTAAAAGCTTATAAAACAAAATTTAAATATTACAAAATAATGTTTTTCTTCCAATTCACAAAGATATTTAAGAATTTAATCGAAAATCTACATATTTTAAATGTCCTTGAACGTTTGGACAACATGTATTTAATACGAAGATGAGTGCATCGAAAAATATTAAAATCTATAAAATTATACAATTATTTGGATCATAAATAGAATTATTTTAATAAAATGGCAAAACAATTTCAGAAAATACACTAGTAATTTCGTAATTTAGTAATTTCAAATATTAGTTCCACTTTTATACAAATATATTTTTATTTTTCTATGTAATTTTCATCTACGTTTAGAAAGAGTTTCTTGAAAAGTCCTAAAAAATTGTTTTCTTGTGAATGTGTATCATAATAATAATGTCAAAACATTATTCGAATATAAAACGGGAAGGTCTAGGACACAGGGTAGGTAAGGTAGGTAGGTAGGACTCAAATAGGACGCAATCAATGAACGAAAGAGATAACCGACCAGTCGCATATGACACGGTCATAATATAATATGATATTGTAAACAAATAGTAATGTAAACAGTAAAGTAACCAAATCACGTACGAGGATACAATATGAATAATATCTAGCTTCGTTGTGGTAGTTTTGATATTTAAGGCCGTTGGGGAGACGTTTTGAAGTTGTTTGTTATTTTGAGCTTATCTCAGCACAATGGAAACATGAATGACAAATGAAGTTAGATTAATGTAGATTGTGAATAGGAATAGAAATAGAAATAAATACGAATAGATGAAGTGTCATCTGAGTTAGTTCTTTTCAAATATCGCAAGATTGACAATGTGTTTGTGTGTGTGTATGTGTGTGTGTATGTGTCTGTGTGTATGTGTGTTAGTGATGTAACGAGTATAAGATCGACAATGTGTTTGTGAGTATTACAGTATATTGTCGTATAAAAGTTCATTAGTATTATTGTTATATTTGTATATTGGTAGGTATATTGTAGTGTTTCCTTGGCTGAACCGAATTAAGTCGTAATATTTTTTTTTACTTTTTTTCCATTTAATTTTACTTTGGAGAAAATATATAATTTCCTATTTTACTTTTTAGTGCACATTAATTTGTATTGATATAGTTTTTTTTGAGGTCTTTTTTTTGTTAAAAATTTTGTTTTTTTCTTGGTTTTAGAGAATTGTACTTCAAATTAATAACAAATATGTCTGAATATGGGTAGATCAACTAAACGCGCTGCTCATATCATAGCATATCACAGTGTCATTTCATTTAAACTAACGAAGTCTGGTTGAAACGCCTATCAACAGAGGCAATCTATCTCAAGAACTATTTCAATAGAGACTTGCGACGAGCGCATAAATAGGCTTAAAAAATGCAGCTATGCATAAAAAAAGTTCTATACAGGGAAAATATCGAAAAATGTAGGCATCATATCGGCTTGATCAAATATCGTGTATCGAATGAGACAGAGGATCAACTACCCACCGTCTTGGCTTAAACAATAACCGACGATATACTGAAACGGACAGCAACATGGCCATCAGCGCGGATTGTTTCACGATCACTTATCAAACGAAAGACATGAAACTCGTTCATTTCGATTTCGTAGAATGTGACAAGTCAGTCATATTTGTAGGGATATCGCAAATGAATAATCTTTTTAAGTGGCTATTAATATTTTTGCTAATGTACCGTTTGCAAAAGAAGTTTTAATCCACAATAGCGTTCCAATTTACGAGCAGATATGTATAATACGCTATTACCTGAAGAACTGATTACTTTAGATACTATTACAACGTGCTATCGCTATTACAAAATAATATTACAAAAATAAAGCTCCAGCAGCTGCATATTGTAATAATGGCTGCGGAGGTACTGCCTGAATTAAACAATTTGGCAAGCATCGAAGAACGATCTAACTGTTTAAGATTGTTAAACTTAATAACCATTTCAGTTAAAATTGGTGTATTTTATTTGCAAAATGGAAATAGCTGTTTTAATTTTGGTAGTAGAAAGTCTCGAGAACCTTTCATTTTCTAAAGATTTCGTCGTGGATATGCAAAGATTGACACGAGCATTAACTTGATTAATTTCCAATAACTATCTGTACGGAGATTCCACACCTCCGAATGAATGCTGCCTCTAATATTGAGTTAAGTGATACCACTTACTACAGGTTACAATCCTCGAAAGAGCTGTAATGGACCTTGGTAAAAAATATGCAACACGGCAAATATCTGTTGCACTAAGTAGTGTTAAAAGTTTGAAATGCTTAGCTTTATAAGATTTGGGTGCTGACATATTATTAAATAGACCACACGACGATAGATCGTGTAGGAAAATAAAGAGATTACGAAATGTATTCCGACAATGAAGGTCCAACATACGAGGGTCAAACTGAAAGTTCTTAGAAAATCAAAAACTAAGCATTCTAGCAAGTTATTAGTTTTATTGTAACTTTTCAAAATAGCGTCCATTTACATCAATACATCGCTGCATTCGATGGAACCATTGAGAAAAGCACCTTGCCCACTCGGCCTTAGGGGTCTCTTTGACGGCGTTTTGAAACGCAGCCACTGCTTCTTCGGCGTCTATAAAACGTTTTCCTCGAAGTTTTTCTTTTATTTTCGGAAATAAATAAAAATCGCAGGGTGCGAGGTCGGGGCTATACGGCGGGTGACCCAGTAATTCCACGTCTGAGGTCACAAAATAGTCGATCGTTTGCCTGGCGGTGTGCGACGAGGCATTGTCGTGATGAAGGAGGATCCTGCTGCGAGGTCGTTTCTCTCGAACTTTTTCCAAGACAAGTGGCAAACAATTGTTAGTATACCACTCTGCATTAACCGTTTTCTGATCCTCTAAGACTACTGTCGCGTAATGACCTGTCTTTCCGAAGAACGAGGCCACCATCTTTTTTCCAACACTTCGACCTCTCTTCACTTTAGTTGGCAACTCTTCGGAAGGAAACACCCACTGAGCAGACTGTCTTCTGGTTTCCGGATCATAACAGTAAATCCAGCTTTCGTCACCCGTTAGTATATCGAACATAGCATTTGAGTCACCTCCGTTAAATTTTTGGATCATTTCTCGGCACCAATCAACACGGCGGAGTTTTTGAGCCTCGGTCAAATTATCCGGTATCCAGCGGGCACAAAGCTTCCTGACCGCTAAATGTTCATGGAGGATTTTGTGCACTTGACTCATACCTATGCCTAGACTTGTCCGAATCTGCTGATAGGTCACTCTTTTGTCAGTCTCTATCATACGCCGCACAACACTGATGTTATCTTCAGTCGTCGCTGTAGAAGGCCGTCCCTCACGCAAATCATCGGTGAGATTAGTTCGACCACGTTTGAATTCATTAAGCCAGTTGTAAACTGTGGCACGAGATGGGGCCTTATCGTGAAAAGCCAATCGAAGTCTATCATAACTTTCTTGTTGACTTAAATGACATCGAAAGTCATAAAAAATCATTGCACGAAAATTTTCTCGGCGTAAATTCATTCTGACGTGCACAGACAATTTTCAATTTGCCGCCAAATCGTAAAACAAATGACAAATGAATGAAATGTACACTCAATAATATTGGTAAAGAGTTCTATTTTCAAAATTTAAACTATTTTTTTTAATATAATGCTTTTAAGTGGCAAGTTCTAAAAACTTTCAGTTTGGCCCTCGTACTCGTACACCTCGTGTAATGCAATTAGGACGCGGACAAATCAGTATACGTTGACGACATCAGTTTAAGAGTTTTCTTATGTATCTCCGATATCAATATTTAAAGCACACTTCATCTGAACGAAGACACTAAGGCATAGGCAAATGTGAAAGAAAAAATATCGCGTTAAATAATGTTCAAATATTGAAATTTCTTACAGTACTAGTGTGTATATAAAAGCCTGGCAAAGTATAGATATTATATATTTTACGTTTCCACGAAACTTTAGTTATAAATAATACAATATTATCTGTCAGTCTTAATAATTTTACTATTACAACAAATCTATTTTATTATGGGTTGTGACCTTGTCTGGAACAGGGACAGGATGACAAAGTGTTTCGTACTGCGAGTTCTATTCACTAGTTACTATTAAGTCGTAAATATTATTATTAATATAGCTAATAAAGATTTTATGATTTCATTTTGATATTAATAGAACAGAGGCGAGAAAAAGAGAATATAATGAATATTACCATCAAATAAAACAGTAACTAAATATACTTCTAGTTATAAATAGTGTTCGAAATTTTCTATGAACATGTTTATTACATTTTTTTATAAATATAGAAAGAATTGAGCGACTTGAACCTATGATCTGATGAGAATAGATGTTTCTTTCTATATTTATTCAAAATTATGAATGTATTTCTTATTTGTTATGTCAAGTCCCAAATCATAAAATTGGCAATAACTTTAAAAGCGATATCCAAATACCGCAGTAACTAATCCTATTTAAATATCTTAACATATTTATTATACACTCAGTAATAAATATCTTTACATGTAATAGTGGGATTGCTGGATGTCATAATGTTCTAAATATGTTCTAGTGTCATAATGCTAAATGTCGTCTGTAAGGTTTCGTTCTATTTATGCCTCGGCTATAAATAAGGTATATGCATTAAATCTTTTATATATAATTGCTTATAACTTATCACTTTCATTCCGGTTATTACGATATATTATGAAAAAATGTTGCTCAATTTTCTTGTGTTAAAAGTCAAAATCTTAATTAAATACTTTAAATGTCTTAAATTAAATGCTACATAGACTACATGCATTACAAATAAAAGTAGTAAGTAATTAAATAGCAGTATGTATTAATAATTCATGATAACTAATATTTTATTTTCATAATTATTTATAACATAGTTAGTTTAATGTATAAAGTTTAGATGAATATAGAAAATCATGAATCTAAAATTAGATTTAAGTTGGTTAGTTTTTCATTCTATATTTATTCAATATTAATTTTTGTATAGATTTTCAACAAATATCAGTATAAGGGATAAATGATAACAATATATTCGTAAATGTTGTGATTTCTCTCATCGGAAAATATAGAATCAGTTTATTTCGACCGGAATCTCTTACTTCAAAATGAGTTTTGTGATTAGAAATGAATATTTTACCCAAAAATCGTGTTCAAGTCACTTGAGATTTAATATAAAATTTATTTCTGATTATGTTTTTGTTGGTATGATAAGTATTGTAGGTCATATTTTATTTCAAGATTTCCGCAAAGTAAGAATCCCTTTCCTACAATGGCAGCATTTGCGTACTAACCTACAATGAACAGCTTTTACTGTATTGTGTGTGCATGCATACGTACGTGCATGCGTGCGTGCGTGCGTGCTTGCGTGAGTGCGTGCGTGTGTGTGTGTGTGAGGACTTCCTTAAAACAAATACTGTGATTGTATAAATAATTAAATATTTAAGTTATCGAATATTTTTATAAATACTTTACAATATAAACAATTTAATACATATGTAAATGGTTCTCTATTAAATCTACTTTAAAATGCCTATTATGTATCACATCAGATGATATCTCTCTTTTTGAATTAAATCTGTTTTTTTGTTATCATAATATCAAACTAATATTCATTTATATGCCAGAAAATTTATAATTATAGTTTACAACAACCCTAAACGTATTCTATTATTTTATGTTTATATATAAGGATTCACTACATTTCAACTTAAAGGCAACTGAAAATATTTTTATATTAAATAAATCAAAATGTTAAGTGCAACAACCAACCCTTGACCTAGTAGTCGGTCACATTCGTTCGGCACGCGTCCTCAATTCACAATCACATATACTCGTAATTAGGATAGATATTTATGTTTTTTTTTGTAAAAAAATTGTCATTGCGTCATATCATTATGATGTCTAATTTCGCTTCATTTAAAGAATAAATTCGTATATATCGTCTAAATTTTATTTCATTTCTCTAAAAGCTTTGAAAGCAAAATTTATATATCACAAAAGGGTGGTTTTCGTTAAAGTCACAAAGATATTTAAGAATTTTATTGAAAATCTTTATTTTTTTAATGTCCTTGAACGTTTTGCCACATGATAGATGATAAATATAAAAATCTATAAAATTATACAGTAATTTTTATCAAAAATAGAATTATTATAATAAATCGCAAAATAATTTCAGAAACACTAGAATATCGCTCAAAATATGTTATATAAATATGTCGTGAAAGACTTAAATTTTTTTATTTTCTTGTGACTAGCACTGCCTCCCGATATACACCATAACAATAATTTAGAAGCGTTATTAGAATTTAATACAAGGAGGTGTAGGACACAGGGTGGGTAAAGGTAGGACTCTAGGATACAATCACTGATTAAAAAAGATAACTGTCCATTTGGCACGGTCAGAATATAATATCGTATTGTAAACAAATAGTAATAAATAGAAAAGTTAACCAAAAGTCACGTACGTGGATACATTATGAATAATAGCTAGCGTCGTTGTTTTAGTTTTGATATTTAAGGCCGTTGGGGAGTCGTTTTGAGGTTGTTTGTTATTCTAAGCTTATCTCAACACAATGGAAACATTAATGACAAATGTAGTTAGATAAATGTAGATTGTGAATAGGAATATAAATAAAAATAAATACGAGTAAACAATGTATCACCTGAGTTAGTTCTCTTTAAATAACAAAAAATTTACAATGTTTGTGTGTGTGTATGTGGGTATTAGAAAAAAAATAGTTTTAAGATAATAAATAGTAGATTAGTAAAAAAAACAATTTCTAGGTTGCAGATATTGTTACAGTTTATTGTCGTATAAAAAAAAGTTCATTTGTATTATTGTTATATTGGTATACGAGGTATACTCGTATTGTAGTGTTTCTTTGGCTGACACCGAATTAAGTCGTAATAATTTGTTTGATTTTTTTTTCCATTTCATTTTACTTAGGAGAAAATATGCAATTACCTTTTTTACTTTTTATCTGAATATGGATAGACCAACTAAACGCGCTGCTCATATCACAGCATATCACAGTGTCATTTCATTGAAACAAACGAAGTCTGGTTGAAATGCCTATCAACAGAGGCAATCTATCTCAAGAACCGTTTCAATAAAGACTTGTGACAAGCGCATAAATAGGCCTTAAAAAACGCGGCTATGCATAAAAAAGTTTTATACAGGAAAATATCGAAAAATGTAGTCACCATCTCGGCTTGATCAAAGATCAGTCTATCGAATCGTCTCTCGAATGAGACAAAAGATCAAATACCCACCGTCTCGACTTAAACCATAATCGACTATATAATGAGACGGAGGAGCAACATGACCACCAACTCGGATTGTTTCACGATCACTTATCAAACGAAAGACATGAAACTTGTTCACTTCGATTTTGTAGAATGCTAGAAGTCAGTTATATTTGTAGGGATATCACAAATGAGCAATATTTTTATGTATGTTTCCGAAAGAGGTTTTAATCCACAATATCCTTCCAATTTACGAGCAGATATGTTTAATACGCTATTATCTGAAGAACTGATTATTTTAGATACAATTATGACGTGATCTCGCTGTTACAAAATAATATTAGAAAAAGAAAAGTTCCAGCAACTGCATATTGCAATAATGGCTGCAGAGGTACTGCCTGAATTACCCAATTTGGCAAGCGTTGAAGAACGGTTTAACTGTTTATAATTATTAAACTTAATAACCATTTCAGTTCAAATTGGTGTAAAGGTCGGTATTTTATTTACAAAGTGGAAATAGCTGGTTTAATTTTAGTAGTGGAAAGTCTCGAGAACTTTTCATTTTCTACAGATTTCGTCGTGGATATGCAAAGATTGACACGAACATTAACTAAGCCTAGGCCTAATATTGAGCTAGGCGGTTACAGTCCACAGGGAACAATTCTCGAAAGAGCTGTAATCGACCTTGGTAAAAAAATGCAACAGGGCAAGTATATGTTGCACTAAGATTTGGGTGCTGACATATTATTAAATAGACCTCACGACGATAGATCGTTGAGGAAAATAAAGATATTAAGAAATGTATTCCGACAATGAAGGTCCAACATACTCGTACACCTCGAGTAATGCAATTAGGACGCGGACAAAACAGTATACGTTGACGACATCAGTTTAAGAGTTTTCTTATGTATCTCCGATATCAATATTATAAGCGCACACAATTTAAACGAAGCCACCAAGCATTAGGAAAATTTGAAAAAAAACTATATTCGTATTCGCGTTAGTGAATGTTTAAATATTGAAATTCAATACAGTACTAGTGTGAATATATACAAGATTGGCGTAGTATAGATATTATATATTTTACATTCCTACGAAATTTTAGTTATAAATAACACAACATTACTACAAATCTATTTTATTATGAGTTGTGACCTTGTCTGGAACAGCGACAGGATGACAAAGTGTTTTGTACTGCGATACCTATTCACTAGTTGCTATTAAGTCGTAAATATAATTATTAATATAGGTAATGAAGATTTTATGATTTCATTTTGATATTAATAGAACAGAGACGAGAGAAAGACGCTATAAAATGAATATTACAATCAAATAAAACAGTAGCTAAATATACTTTTAGTTATAAATAGAAATTTTCTATAAACATGTTAAGTCATGAGAAGCTTATTTTAATTATATATAAATATAGAAATAATTATACGATCTGATGAGGATGAATGTTTCATTCTACATTTATTGAAAATTATTTGTTGTTTTTTAATTATTAGGTTATAGAGTACTGTCTGTAAAAACAGTATAACTTAATTATGATAAGATGTTATTCTATTTTTCCGACAGTCAAGAGTAGTTGTCACTTCGTCTTACCTTTATTGGTGTTGACATAATTAAGGAGCGTCCACGACTCTTGATATAATAATGGACTGCAACCTAAAACCCAGTTGTTTTACTACCGACAGCGCAAATAAAAAATGTTTCAGGTTACTTCAGCTACTTGTTTATAAAATACTAGTTGATTCCAGCGGCTTCGCCTCGCCATAAAGATATGTTATGTTATCTCGGATGGCTGTTTAAAAGTTATTTGTTAAATCCCTCGGAAATAGTGTTTTATCAGGACGAAATTATGTACCCTATTTTTATTTCCCTCGCAACGTATGTGCAAACCTTCATGTTGACGGGTTGGATTTTATGATATGAATAACAAACTCAAGTTCTCATATAATATTAGTTGTGACAGTGAGGATAAGGTAACATTATATAATTTAAAATTATTATTAAATAAATCTCCACCTCCATTCACAAATTTTAATTTATTTTATAAAGACGATTACACAAGGATTATTAATAATATTAGTTATAATCACTATACCATTATTACATTTCTCCCATAGGCAAAATCCCAAAAAAATATCAAAAACTTTGGCATGTAACTCACAACTGCAATGCAGTAAATAAACGTATTCACGTCACCGTTTACGTAATAATAGCATTCCGACATTGTAAAGAATATTCATGGAATCGATTTTCCTAGAATCGATTTCATAGTATCATATTCGTCCTTTGACGGCCATTATGGAATTCAAATGTTTTGCTGTTCGGGATTTTAATAAATATTCTAATAAAAACTATTTTGACTGAGAAATTTGTTAAGTTAAAATAAAAATAGTTATTATTTACATGATAACGTAGAATATTAAATAATGTGTAACTGACATGTGTCATTTTGACGTAATGAAATAAAATCGCGCCATTTTCTGACATCCTCATTAAACCTATAAACACGTTTTTATATGTCCTTGCGGTTACGCGGTAAGTAGGAAGTGAAGTACAATCCTCCTATCCGCTTGTTGAATATTTAGTTTATTACTATATTCTAAATGCTGTTTCTATCTTTAAACTCTAATATAATTCCATATAACTATATTTTTGATAAGAAAAAGAAATCCTTCATTAAATACTCATAGTATATTTCGTATCTCAAACCACAGTGATTATAAGAATTTAATAACTTTTAAGTAGAACTAGTATATTTTCCAGATATACCTATGTATAATTTATGTATAACTGGATATTGAGCAGTTAACATTCAAAAATGTAGTTTAGAAAAGCATTCTTATACATTTTTTAGGTAAACTTTATATAAAATTTATAAGTGATATGTAAATGTCCAATGTACAATGTAAATGTAATGACAATATTATCCACAGTCATAATAGTTTCATATCATATATTACTATTTTTTTAGATTGATATCATTTAATATTATATTTATAATTCACATTTATATTATCAATAAAATATATAACCAAATGCTAATATTTTCACGATGCCAAACATACAACATCATTTACGTATTCGGCCCTTTGTATTGTCTATTACTAAAATAACAAAGACATAATAATAGCAATATATAACTAATACAATGATTTAGCTATCTTAGTGATTTATGGTTTTATTTACTCAGATACAGAATTGAAGACGATGTTGTTATGTCCATGTTATGTAAGTATCCATAATGATACACAGAAAGACCGTTACAACTTGTATTTATTATGTACTTTCGCGTATAGGCGTTGTTGGAGTCAACCATGATTCGAAGCATAATATGTGTGTAAACAAATTAACATCCAGCTACCTTGATATACAAGAAGGTACATATATTGTAAGTCACACATACAGATGTAGATAATCTGTATAATGGTCCCATTACATTATCCAATTTTCAGCGTTGTATTTAAACCCAAGATAGCGAGTTAAATCCACAAATCACAAGCTAACAATTCGCTAAGTCTCTTCACTGTGATGTTAGTGTGCTAGTTGAATTAGTGCTTGGTAGATTGGATAATGGAATAATTAAGCCAATTGTAAAGTTGTAAATGAATAAAGAGTATCCATTGTGTTTCTTGTGTATTATTCTCAAAGAACCTATACTTTATAACCGCAACTAGAATGACGTTTTATAACTAATGTGTGTCTATTAAAAAAAAACTTTGACCTTAAATACTTATAAAGTTATAGCACTCCCAATTTTTACAGCGATATATTTTCATGACAAAATGGCTTCCAATGTAAAACCTTTAAAATTTGATTATTATTTAAAGTAAAATAATGTAAATATTTTGATTTCTTGTATATAATATATATATGATATACAACCGGAATAATATGTTATATATTTATTTCGTTTATAATATACAACATAATAAGCATATATATATATATATATATATACGACGCGGTAGCTTAAATGGCAGAGCGTGGGACTCTTCCCAGAGGTTACAGGGTCAAGTCTACAATTCACGTTTAAAATTTTTTTTCTATATTTATTAAAAAAAAGAATTAATCTTTTTCCTTGATGAATAAAAAATAACAAAAAATGTTTAGTTTATCCTCCCTCTTAAAGTGTAGACAAGTGCTTATCAGTGTCGACAATCAACCCCTCAACGATCTACCCCTTCACATAATTTAAAGCTGGATTACCATAATATGGATATTAACTTCCACTACCTGAATACAGAATGTGACATAATTATTGTACTCTCATTTATTACTACTAAGAACTACTAGTTTATTGTCCGGGTACGGTTTGTAGTGACTTCATTAAGGGAGGTTATATCTTAGTTACAAACAGACCGCATTATGTAATAGTGGAGTGAGTATGTACTCATTAATGTGAAGCAGTTCTAGTGTTCACAAGAGTCGTATAACAAATTAATGACATCTCTGACCTTCAAATTGAATTGTATAGTCATGCGGTCTTTTGGTCTCGTGGTTAGTGGTCAGGCTTGTTGAGAAGGACCTGGGTGCGATTCCCATTCAGGACACAGTTTTTCCCACAGATTGTTTTTCAAGTATGGACATTCTGTTCATAATTACTGTTTGTAAAACCGCTCGACAAAATATTTCGCTAATGATATATTGAGACAGTTTTGTTATAAAAAAAAGAAACATTTAAGATAATTAGAAGAATATCCCAATAGATTGTAAAAACTGTATACATTATATATGTTTTTCAACTTGTCTACCTGTTTTATGGTCCACATATAACCTAAAAACAGGCTAGCTTCTACGTCCAGTCTCTGCAAGCAGCACCCGTACACAATCATAACGAAAGGGTCAGCCATCTCCCCTTTCGCCATATTTGAGGGAAAGAGGCAACCCGACCGCCACCGCTACTCCAAATAATGACTACTAAGGGAGCGGTGTGATGCAGTCAGTAGATCTAACAAAAGTAACATACATTAATATATTTTGAACTTATTTAGTGACAAATTTAAGGCTTTACTGGGAAGTTTATTGTAAAAACGTGTACAATTAACCCTAAAGGAATTACCTATTTTATGGAGCCTAGTGATGGACATAGCAAGTTTATTTTTATTTCTAGTATTAATTTTATGTACATCACTATTTTTATTGAATTTTGAAACATTTTTGTAACTAATAATAAAAAATCTTCCATATTTTAAAATGAAACAACACTAAAAGCTAGATAATAATTTACTAACACGTCAATTTATTAAACGTATGTTAAGGTGAAGTATTTTTATTTTTTCATTGAACAAGCGACAATAAATTGTTCCATTTTCACCAATTAAAGTTAAAAATGTCGCATAGAATCTAAATAGCTCCCTTCACTTGTTAGTTAATGGTTCATTATTATGGAGGAATGTTATTTCTATCATCATTAGCACGATCTTGACTTTTTGTACTCGACGTACAGACGAGTTGAATTTTGACACTAATAGACCTCTAGCGGCTGTTCCATATTTATTTTGAAGCTAATATTTTATAAATACAACAGTATTTATGTATTCTGTACAAAATAACTGTACAATAATTTAATATCAAAATAATATATTTTAAGTTAGTTTTAATACACTAAGTTACTGTTAAGGTAATACAGTTTTTATGTACTTTTACCAAAGATTTGTTTAGATGTATTTATTTATTGAAACACATCTGGCAAAGGTTAGCGTAATACTATAAAAAATATTTTTTAGCTTGTCCTCGAATAAACAAAATAAAAATGCACTTTAACAATGATAAATAAGGAGAATAATATTTTTTATATAACATAATACAATACAAAAACAAAGATATCATTTAAATACATTACAATGCGGTGTGAAAATCTCATCATTTATATCTTAATTTTCTTGCAATTCAAAAGCTAGAATATAAATGAAATAAAATTTTGATCTTTAAAAATAAAGGTTTTTAAGTAATTCAACTTTCATTGCTAACACTTAGTATCTAAAACTCTGAGCAAACAAGAATCGGCCAGCATTGGAAGATGAAGTGGGTCAACTAAGTTTTTTAGCACTATTTTCAGTACACACGGTAAAAGAATTTACTTTTCACAGAACAAACACCGTTTCTAAATTATACGGGCTATGTAGATAAGTTAAATAAATTGGGGTTGCATCAATTATGTGTATGTAATTATATGTATTATGTAGAAATACATGCATTATTTGTAAACAAAACTCTTATAAAGCCATCATTAAAAATCTCATAAAATAATAAAACACATGGTACAATATTTATTTCGCAAAGGAGTTAATACTAAAATGAAACCTATCTTGTATAATATTTTACAATAAATATTTTAGGCAAAAAAAAATATTTTTGTTCATTTTTATAATAAAAATACAAAATTAACTTATTTTTTTTATTTTTGACAACTTTAAAACTATAAGCGAATAATAAATAGAATCACGAAGGTTAGTCGACATCTACGAGCAACCACATACTAGAGACGTGCATTTCGCGCGCATTCAACGTACTTACCTTTGAAACCAACAATGATATTCTATTGCCTGAATGTTACGTCACAGTCACACTACGTATACACGTTCTTGATAATATGTATGATATAACAGTTTATTCTATTTAAAATCGGTAAATTAACTCACATGGAAATATATTTTGCCTACTGTGACGTTACAAACGTAATGTATGTTGGTTTCAACATATTTTCATTATGGGGTCTCTAGTATGTAATTCCTAGAAAGGTGGACATAAATTTACCCGCCAATAAAATGACAACCGAGTGAAGTCAATCATGGCGGCAAAAAGGTTGGAGAACATGTAATAACACAGTTTTAGTAGTAAATAAGGACACTCCCTTTGATAAATAATAAAATATTTAATATTAATAATGATTTTGCTTTCATAATTAATGAAAGATAGTGATTAGAATTTTTATAATAATTCCATATTTGTAGGACACGAGTACCAGAATTAACAAAAGCTTGAATTTTGTTCCAGGTGTTGCCTGGACTGTATGTGGGTAACTACAGGGATTCCAAAGACCCTGTGCAGCTGGACAAGTACAAGATCACACATATATTATCCATTCACGACGCAGCTAGAAGATTACACGCAGTGAGTATATAAGTTGTTTCATCAAAATTAAACCACGGTTATTATAAACCATCCATCAGATCAGCCAAGAGACACTTTGCACATTAAGGGCAGTAAAGGTCATTAGACTTTGATTATAGTTACCAAAATAACGTATAATAATTAATCTTTCGAGAAAAGATACCTAAGTATATAATTAAAAATTGTGTTAATATTAAGATTAAAGGCGGATTTTAAGATTATTTTGAGTGAAGAAAAAATTAACCAAGACTTAACCTACATAAAATAGCTCAGTAACAATATTAAAACATAATATTTGTCGAGATTATTCTTAATAACTGATGATCTGAAGTTCCTTTTTTTTCTTATCACTGGCCCAAGACGATAATAATTATCTAAATTATTTATTACAAAAGAGGTTGTATTTATTCCTTTATTTCTTATAATATCAAAAGCTTATAATACTAAAGTTCTAATCTGAATAAACCACAACAGTATTATAAAGTTAATACTGAAGATAGCAGAGCTCCAAGTTGAAGCCTTAATAAAAGAGACAAGACGAATAATGTTTAATCTTCCTCCACAAATTGGGATTGTATTTTCATATATATTTTTTGTAACATATTAGATAATTATTACATGATAATAGGCATTATACAAACTTTGACATTTACCCTAATAATATGTTATCTGTTCTATTGAGACAGAACACGCCATCTTGTTTCCCACCATTTAAATTAGTTACAACGTAATGACAAAATTATGTATAATAAACTAATGTAGTCTTCGGACTCCTCTTATAAAAGTTCCATACGCTTTTTCTGTAAGTAGATGTGATTTTTTTTAAATAGTTTTTATTCTAAAGCCAGAATACATGGAATCAAATGAAAAGATTTTATTTAGCAGCAATATTTTTTCTGCTAAACTGAAAGTCCTCTGAGAACTATCTCGGCGTGCCCTGCTTAAGGCATGGAATTATACGAAGATAATGTACCGAAGGTTGTTTATCATAAGTAGTTCTAAACAAAAGTCCACAACACCATATATATCTTTAATGTAATCTAAATATAAATGCCGTAAATTTCAATTTCTTATTTCTAATAAACATATTAGTTTTTATATAAAAAAATAGCTTTTGATTTTGACAGTAGAGAAACTTTCCCTTTCACAGTACGACAAAAAGAAAATAGGTTTTAAGAAGGGACGAAATACATAAATACCCCTACAAATTTGGATATCAATATTGAAATTAATGCGAGCGTGGCCGCAGGTAAATGGTAGTCCGACAAAATGCTAATGATTCTGATGATGACGAATAAGAAATCATTACAATTCTTTGAACACATAGTATTTTCAAGAAAGCGGCTTGAGGCAAAAAACTAAGAATCGGCAAATTTACCATGAATTGTTAGAATTCCTATTTTTGTTCCCATTTTCTGTGACCTTAGTCATTATGAAGTTAACTGGTGGCTTTCAATAGATATAATCTAAACTATTATGATTAATATTAGTACCCAATTTATAACAGTAACCTAATTAGCTATTACCAGTTAGGAGAAAATCATAATTATACATATTGTTTATATCGATACATATATATAAAATTGAAGTGTCTGTTTATATTTAAAAAAATAACAGCTTTTTACTAAATACATATAAAAGTATATAATGATACTTATATATATACAATTTTTGTTTCAGAAATTAGAAAAAAATAAAGATTTTGCGAGATAGATTTAGATGAAAATTTGTATAATAAGTAAACGTAAAAAATAATGCTGGCTATAATAACAATACAACAACACTACTGATGTTAATGAAAAAAAAACCTAAGTTTCACAAGAAAAACATTCAAAGTTTTGTTGTAGCCCAAACAATTACAACAACAAAATTATCAAACCGATATTTATGATATGTATTGTATTGTTGTTACCTAAGTTGACATATGTATAAGTTATTTTTCCCTTCTCTCATTCTATGGTAAAAAAATCAGAGAGCAGATAAAGTCACTGACAAACCCTAGTACAATTCTATAATATTTACGAATTTCCTGCGAAGTTACCATTGCAATTAAAATCGTAACAAAATTGTTTTAAAATTACACTGAAAGGCATGGACAAATGTCTATGGTCATAAAGAAAAAAAATATATATATATTTACTTAATATGTCTGCCAAAATTCTGAAATTTACTTAAGTTATACCAAAACCTCAGACCATACAAAGTAAATCAGCAAATAAATTTAAAAGCTACCACGATGGTGAAGATTACTTTAAATATTTAAAAACTTTTATTTTAATTGCTAAGAGTTTAGTATTTTTTTTTGTCTATATATTATTTTTTGTTTTAACATTTTCATTTTAATACATTTGAATGTCCCTTGAAATACTGCAACCACCTACTTCTTTTTTGACAGTTAATTTTTTATTTATTGGGCAATTTATTTAGAAAGGTTTAGATCAAACTTGTGACTTGTACAATTAATAATATAAAGTATAACAAGTATTGGAAGTGACTTTTATAAAAGTAGCCACTGTGAATAAATAAATACATGAAGTCATCTGTAGTTCACAAGGACGGAGTCGTGAGCAACAACTTGTATTAAACCCATATTTAACCTGCAACCATCATTCTTGTATTTTTTATAATAAACTATAACTCCATTTTACTAATACTGTACACATCTTTATATTTTACTAGCAAATAATATAACACGTTTCCTTTATCTGTTATAAAGTGGAAATAGTGAAATATACTCATAAAAAAGGTCCGCCGTCCTGATATTGAGACTAGATTTATGAATATTCAACGTTTTCACTGAATACGAGTGAATTGGTTATGAAAAATATTTATTTTATTTGAATACGAGTATATCCCAAGTTATACATATATACGCAATTCTCGTTATTATAATGTGCAATAACATCTTTAAGAGACTTTTGATCACCACTGAGGCGTTGGTCTAATGGTTGATGACAATGACTGCTTGACCCATGGCCGTCGGTTGTGTGATTGCTGTTTCGAATTTGAGTGTACTTTGTGTATGTTATTTATTTTGTAATTGCAGATTAATCTTTAAGAAGTTAGTTTTTAATGAGCTGTGATGTGATGAGTTATGTTTGAAAAAAAAAAAATATTAAAACATACTTATACATAGGATGAACTGGTACAACATTAAATATTAAAGTGCTAAATCTGAAATAGTAATTGTCTTGTGTACTTTGTAGACTTGGGATTCAATGAAATAGGTATCAAGGGACAGATTTTACTCCAGAACAAACACATGCTCAGTTGGAGTGTGAAGATTGGGCTTTAATTTTTAATTGAGGTTTAAAAAATCATAAATTAAATATTTTCGTCTTGTAAGATGGTGATCTAAGAATAATCCTTTTGTCTAATATTCAAACTTTTCATAACCCTATTCTATTTACCCTATATAGAAAATGTTATGACTCAATAAGTGCTGAACCGATTTTAAATATTCCTTCACCTATCGACACGTACATTATCAGCGAGTAGCATAGTTAGTCCTATTCAGATATTCCCACGGGATTTCTGCCTGCGCGGGTTAAATCGGATTGTAGAAAAAATATCACACCCAAAACGGATATAAACATGCAAAAAATTCTAAGCTCTTCTTATTTAAAACCACACAAGACAATAGGTTAAAATCTACAACTGTAAACGAAATAGACATCTTTATATTTTAATAGCAAATAACATAATACGTTTTTACCTTATTCTTTATAAGGTGTAGCGAAGTATACACTGACAAAAAATATTCGCCGTCCTGATATTAAGACGAGATTTATGAATATTCAACATTTTCATTGAATAGGACTGAGTGATTTCATTTTGCAAAATACTTTTTTATTATAAGTTAATATGTGGTATTTAGTTTATTTTCTTTATATATTCCTTATATATATGTATATATATTTATAACTAATTTCAGTTATTATTGTATATATGCAATAACATAACTGTTAAAACATTTATATCATAATGTCATAACATTTAAGTAACATTTGGGTAGATGTTAGATCTTAGTCGGTTTGTTGGTGTAGTGGTTAATGATCCTGTCTGTTGAACCTAAGGTAAGTAAGTAGGTTCGATTCCCATATGGTACAATCTTTATGTTCCATTGCTGTTTCGAGTTTGAGTGTACTCTGTGTCTGTTATTTATGTGTATTTTATTTTGTAAATGTACAATACTCTCTGAAAAGTAAGTTTTTCGTGAGCCAGGAATTTGAAGCAATAAAATATAAAATAATTATAAATAAGGTGTTCACCCAACATTAAGTGCTAAATCAGAAGTAGTAATTATCTTGTGAACTCTGTCGACTTGGCAGTTCGTTAAATTGTTGTGAAGGGACAGATTTTACTCCGGAACAAACACATGCTGCGTAGAACTAAGAAGATTGGGTTTTATATGTAAATAAATACACTTACGAATTGAACCTGACTACCTAAAAATCGAGGTATCGATATTTTCATTTCGTAAATAGCCAACTGCAAACATATTTTACAAAAACAAATCTAAAAATCCTAGTATTAAATACCACACTAGAACATAAGTTAAAATGTACAACCCTAATGAAGTAGACACATGTCAACTAGTTCTTATAAAGATAATTAACATTCTCAATTAAAAATATGACGTTATTATCGAAATTGCTTTCTTTTGTTCATTATTAATCCTGTCTAAATAAATACATTCCATAGCTTTGCCATTTATAATTTATCAAAATCTAATACCTCAGAAGATATTATTGATTTAGAATTATACGCCACCAAAATATTATTTATTACCTCCGTGAGCCAGCGCACTTTCCATGACATGCCGAGTTCTAAATCTAAGAATCAAACAGAAGAATCAAATCAAACAGAGCGGAGACACTTATAAAAGCTAGTATTTCAATAAACCAAAGTAAAATGTTGTCTTAATTGCCTTATTTTTTTAGGTTACTTGGTTTTTTATTGTCAATGACATCATAAGCTACAAGTACCATTCGAAAGTACTAATTCTGAATGAAACAAAACATGAAGTTTATACTGAATATAAGATAACTCGAAGTATTGTCGAAGTCTTAATACAGATTGAGACAAACGATTACATTTGAATCTTTCTCCATAATCCTGAATTGTTATGAATATTATTTTATATTTCTTTGGTAGTAATATTAATAGATAATTATTACATGATAGGGCCACTATACAAATAAGTATTATAGGCCATTGACATTTACCCTAATAACCTGTTATCTGTTTTATTGAGGCTGAACAGGATATCTTTTCTTCCACCATTTAAATTAGTTACAACGTAATAAAGAAGAAAATCATATATAAAGAACTATTTTTTTACGCTTTTTCTGTAAGAGATAAGATTATTATCAAGATTTTTATTCTAAAAAATTTAATTTAGAAAAAAAAAATCTATAATAATTATGTATATAAATAATATATATTAAAACAAATGTCCACGAGAACAAAACGTATTTGGATCTATACACACTACGAGTATTTGGATCTGGACGCACACACATACATTCCGTGTGGTGATGATCGCTTCACCCGAAAGCAGATTAAGAGAACTTTTTTCAAAATTTGCCACTTCAATACATCCACGAGGAATAAATAAAACCATTGTTATAACTGCAGTAAAAAAATCCTTCTAATATTATAAATACGACAGTTTGTAAGGAAGTATGTGTGTTACTGTATCATGCAAAAAGTACCAAACGCATTTAAATGAAACTTTACCATAATATAGCTTATACAAAAATAATACGAGCTACAATTTATATAGATTTTGTATTATTTGGCAATAACATAACGACAAGTATGAAGTGGGTTGAACCGTCTATAACGTTAGTTTTACGTCAAATGATGTTGCTATTCAGTTTATCTGTGAGCTTGATGCTAAGCATATATAAATATATATGTATTGCCAAAAAGTGAACCATAAATACAATAAAATTTTATTCCTTCTTTCCGATGTAAATTTGTCTAAAATGAAAACGTCATTTAAAAGTTAATCTTTTTATAGCTTCTGATATTTAAAGTAGAGAAAATTTCCCTTTTATGTGGTATAGTTTTAACAACTATTCTAAAAGATACGACAGTAATGAAATAGGTGCGGGCAGCTAAAATATCGGGCGTGCGCAGGGCGATTGGGCGTACCTACAGGGGACGAGATTTAAAAAAAAGGTAATTACATAATGACTGACTGATGAGTCTGACGATGACGAATAAGATTTCTATACGATTCTTTGAACATACAGTATTGCCAAGACACGGCTTGAGGCAACTAACAAAACTAACAATGGCAAAATTTACCATGAATTGTAAGAAAACACATTTATGTTTCCCTTTTCCGTGACCTTGGTGAGTGAGGTTAACTGATGATTTTATATGTAATCTAAAAATATTATTATTAAAATCAGTACCCAATTTACACCTGTAACCTAATTAATTATTAACAGTTAAATGAAAATCATGTTTTAATATTATGTTTAAAAACTGTACATACCATATTAAAAAAAAATGTGTTCCAATCTTCTGTTTATTTGTTCGCAATCTCAAAAACAACACAGATTTTGCTAGACTGATTTTGATGATTACCTAAGTTAACATGTAACGTATTTTTATCTTCGAAAGCTTGCCTTATTCCACGAATAAATTTAAAATCAGTTTGGGCTATATTTACAATAAAATATATGTGCCTATAAATGATGATGGTGATAAATAGTTTATTCATTATATTGTAAGACGTGCGGCGAGAGCAGAGGAAGTAGCTGGCAGCAGATAGTGCTGTACTATAATATTTATTTAAAATGCCTGCCAAAGTTCTGCAATTCAGTTAAATTACACCAAAACCTCAGACCATCCAAGTTAATTCAGCGAAATAAATTTGTAGCATCCACATTTGCGAGGTTTATTATAAACATTAAACTTTTTAAATATTTATTGTGATTGTTATCTGTTTAATATTTTTTTATTTATTCGTATTTGTTTATCTTTATTTTGATCATATGGTGTATGTATTAAGTTTGTTGGTAAGATATATCCCTGTTATTTCAGTATTATCTTATTTCCCATGCACTATGCCAAATCTTTTAGCGGTATTTCATTAGCTTAATAATGTTGTATATTATTGTCGAGTTTTTACTGTGGAAATATAAGAAAACTATTAATACTGATTCATGACTGAAAAGACTGAATTGTATCAAATTGTTAAAGTATTTTTTTATATATATCTCATATATATACGACAATGTACAAGAGCTGAAAATATTGTTTTTAGTTGAATGTCTCTCGAACTACTACTATTAATTACTACAACCTACTAGTGGTTTTGAAAATTTGTTTTTTTATATGTTAGGTCATTTATTAAAGAGGGTTTAGATCAAACTAGTTACTCTTACAATTATTATTATAAAGTATAACATGTATGGAAAATGACTTTTATAAAAGTGTTGCCACTGTGAATAAATAAATTAAATAAATACATGAAAGGCATCTCTACTCGACACGGAGTCGTGAGCAACAACTTGTTTTAAACCTACATTTATTCTATCTAATACTGTACACCTTTATATTTTATTATCAAATCACATAACATGTTTCGCTCATCTTTTATAATGTGGGAATAGTGAAGTATACTACTTGAAATATAGCAAAAAAAACATCCGCCATCCAAATATTGAAGCGAAATTTATGAATATTCAACGTTTTCACTGAATAAGACGAAGTGAATTTGTTTAGCAAAATATTTACCTACGTTTATTTGTGGTCAATAGTCTATTTAAATACGAGTGTATTCCGCAAATACATATAAATATGTGATTGTGTGTGCGTGTGTGTGTGCGTTTGTATATGTAGGTATAATATGTAAAAGAAATATATTTACAAACTAAATCAGACCACGTAAAAATCGTGCTCGAAAAATTCTTACATTAAATATTTTGTTTCGTAATTGGGCAACTTGCATATATACTTTAATTTAAAAAATAGATATAGTGAAATTTTAAAAATATTATAAAAGTGAAATTTTTGTTTGTAACAAATACACCTCAACAAGTACTTAACCTATTTTAAACTTTCTTTCACCAGTCGACAGATCATTAGCCAGCAACAACATAGGCTACATTTTATTACACGGGATCGATCGGAAGATCTGGCATGCAAAACTTAGTAATTTGACAAATAAAGTACACTTAACAAGAAATAAAACAAACATAAAATAAATTGTAAACAGTTCTGGGAATCACAAAAGATCACAAGTAACAATGTTTAACTATCAGCAAACTAGAAACTGGTGAACTGATTTGTTACAAGTATTTGTCACAAATATTCTTTAGAAAACAGGACATGTTACTAAAACAACAAAATTTAACAATGAAGTTTCTGCTTTTATTTCGGATATTAGAAATGATCAACTTATTAGGCATTTATAATATTCAAGGTCTAAACTTTTGGTACCATAATGCTCTGGCTGAGCACGAAGTTTCCAGTTTCGTACCGTGTTAGTTATTCAAAAGATTCCAATGCTTTCTTTCATACAATTGGGATATGGAATTGTTGAGAATATTCTTGATTATCTGCATAATATATTATATTTCATACGTAAGACTAAATAACAATAAGCTTAGTACTTTTTTTTACTTTTCTGTTTTATATTGTGATATACGTTTGATCTTTACATCAGAGTGATTTAATGTCAATTTCAAGTTTTCTATTTTCCTAGTATAAGCGAGTAATTAAAATTATTTTCTAATTAAAATATTCCACCTTGGTCGAGTCAGTCGCCATGATTTACATAAGGCGGTAGTGTAGTCAAGCTTTAAAATGACTAAAGCTGAACTCTACCTCTGCCGTCTAGTCATTGATTCTCATGTAGACATTCTAAAACTATACCAGTTACCTTAAATTTTCTTCTGTTAGTGTTTCTCACAGATTTCTCTTTTTCATCCTGATACAATATAACTCTTATAGACAATCAGTTTGAATAGCGTGTGTAAATATATTTTCCAATTTATTTTGTCTGTTAAATAATAAATGATGCTAAAACTATTTATAACAGAATTGTATCGGAAATAAAGAAAAAACAAATAAGAGAAAAGAACAGAACACGAAGACAGAAATGTGTAGATGTTTTCATGACAGACATGTGTTGAATAATTTAATTGAATAATTTAGATATAATGATTGCTTCGCTTTAAGGCATTATTAACACACAGATAATCTGTTTTATATATTTTATGGTCATAACTTGTGTGGAACTACAATCGAATTTGCTTAATATTATTCAATGTTTTAGTATCTAGTCGA
Source organism: Melinaea marsaeus rileyi (assembly GCA_918358865.1). NCBI lineage: Eukaryota > Metazoa > Arthropoda > Insecta > Lepidoptera > Nymphalidae > Melinaea > Melinaea marsaeus. The sequence goes on along the minus strand of OU911088.1, from coordinate 11,820,217 downwards.
CGACTTCACAAACGATGCATCTATCCAAAGTGGGTCCTAAATATTTCATGGTCCACGGTAAGACTACGTCATGTAAATAAATGTTTCGTGACATACATTTGATTTCGCTGTTATTTATATCTATAGATATAGGTACATTAATTGTAAGGATATACTAGTGATATCATAAATCATACACAGTGAATGTTATATCATAACGTCATGAATGCATCATTTATGTAGTATCGTATATTAAAGAGTGTCTTTGTCTGAATCTCCATATAAATAAAATGATTTATTGTCTTTATGTAACAGAAAATATGTTTTAAAATAAATTCATTTTTAAAAAACTGTATAGATTAATAGAAATTGAGTTTATCGATAACAGCGGTCCCGTCGAAGTTAGAATTTTATAGTTAATATAAGTTTACGATAAACCAGATATTGAATGAATTTTAAATTCTCTTTTGATATCAAAAGCAGTGTGCGGTAATTCTTTAAAAAAGTCTACAATTTTATCTTTTATAGTGATGTGCAAACGTTTTTAAAAATGAAAATGTGTATACTTCTATAGTTATTATTGAATATTTTTTTAGAATAATTGTAATAGAGCTGTAGTATTATAGAGACCTGGGTAATTAAGACTTATATTTTTAAATTATAATTTTAATACATCTTGAAATCAATTAAAAAAATATAATACCAAAAAACTTGAGTTTATATACCCATATTTATGTTTATTTGCTTGTTGTTTTTTTTATGTAATAGTAATAGTTTTGTCCGCTAGCAGTAGATATTTTAATGAATTATTGATTTTAACTGGTTAAATATTATCGTCGTGTTTATTACTGTGATAAACATAATTCCCATTGGAAAACACTAATTCTGATTCGGGTGAAATTAAAGTCTGAATTACACCGAAATTTGGAGCATTGTTAATTTAAGTGCGTGTGCTGCCGGCGCGGTGTGGTCATACGTTTGCATTCCTCGGTAACAAAGTAATTACCTGTTCCGTGATTCAGTTGCACATTAGCATAAAAAGTAAAGAACATAACTATAGATCCGTTTATTAAAAGTACCTTTAATTCAGTTCTCAGTTTAGTTTAGATTAAGGAAGGTTTAAATGTAACTTGAGACTAACAATTAATAATATAAAAATATTTAAAATATCCGCTATAAAGTATGGCCTATGTGAATAACTATATGAAGATGAAGAGCACTTCTGTAGTTCACAAGACAGAGTCGTGAGCAACAACTTGTATCAGACCTATATTTAACCTATCACCATAGTTCTAAATAACAAATACTTCGTATTACGAATTCTGTTTACACCATTAATATGTTCACCTTGTAAATGCGTTTATTTGTGATGAATAGTTTATTTTTATATAATACGACTACAATAACTGTTAAAAAATATATCATGTTATGAAATATGAGATACAGTTGATGAGATGATGGTTGTTGGTCGGTCCGTTTGTCAATGGTTAATGGTAATGACTGCAGAACCAAATATTTTAGGTTGTTTCAGGTCTGAGTGTACTTTGTTATTTATTTTGTAATTGTACAATACTCTCTAAGAAGTAAATTTTTTGAGTTGGTTGTTTTTGATAAAATAAAATGATATTAAATAATTACATACATAGGATAAACTATTGCAACATGAAACATTATGTGCTAAATCTGGAGTAATAGGTAATAGTCCTGTAAACTTTGCCAACTTGGGGTTTGGTTAAATGGATGTCAAGCGATAGACTTTATTCTAGAAGAAAAACATGCAAACAACATGAGTTATAGCGTCAAGATTGAGCATTTATATTTAAATTAAATAAACTTACAATCTAAAGCTTACTGCGTTAAAATCGCGGTCGAAAAAATGTTAAATTAAGTATTTTAGTCTTATAACTTTCGTATATTTTTAATTTAATATATAAATGTAGTGATGTATTAAAGATAGCCCTTTTGTCTTTAGCATCACTTACCGTTATTATAATTCAATATAATACTATATATACATTTGCTTAATTTTGTTTACATTATATATTGAAACTATATTAATAATATTATAAAGACGGAACTTTGGTTTGTAACAATTGTTTGCTTTGTAAGTTCAATAACTCCTGAACCAATTTAAAAGCTACATTATCAGCGAGTAACGTAGTCTACTTTTTATTTCGATATTCCCACGAGATCTTTATCTACGCGAGTAATATCGGAGCAGTAAAAAATCCTAAACTTTAAGTACTAAGAACCCCACAATATCTTAAATTAAAATGTTTCTAAGCGAAGTACACACTTGTCAAGAATTTTTTGATAAAACTAATTAACATTTTCTCGGAAAGAGCGAACTTATTATTTAAACAGGTAGGAAAATTAAATATACTGTCTTATATTTATTCGTATTGAAACACCTTGTAGGTAATTTCGGATGTTAGAAATAATCAACTCATTAAGCATTTATGATATTCTAGTTCTAAACTTTCGGTACCATAATGGACAGTCATAGGACGGAGTTTCCAGTTTCGTACCCTGTTACTTATTCAACTGATCCCAATACTTTCAATGGCAATTGGGGTATAAAACTGTTGATAATTTTCTTGAATATTTACATATTGTATTATATTTTATATATAAGATTGGACAACAATAAGCTTAGTACTTTTCTTTACTTTTCTATTTCAAATATATTGTGATATTTTATTTTTACAGTAGCCTGATTTTCAATGTCAGTGCCAATTTTTATATTTTCTTAGTATAATTATAGCGTGTAATTAAAATATTATTCTAATTAAAATACTTTGCCTTGATCGTGTCAGTGATTTATATTCAGAGGTGATGTAGTCAAGCCTAATAATGACAAAATGGGCTCTACCTCCTTTTTTCTAGTCTAATCGACGATTTTCATATAAACATATTTTTAATCTATACCAGTTATCATAACTCCTCTCGTGTTATTTTATCTTACAGATTCCCTCTTTTTCACCCTGAAACCAAATTATCTTATAGATAAAAGAATTTAATACGGTGTAAAAATGTGTGTACCAATTTATTCATACTTTTTAAAATTTTAAGCGATTCTAAAACTACTTCGAACATAACAATACTTGAGATCATGAAAAAACAAAGTAAAGAAAAGAACGGAATACAAAAACAAATGTGAAGTTCTTTTCATGACAGACATATGTTGAATAATTTAGATGTAACGATTGCTTTATTCCAAGGTATTACTAACACACAGACAACCTGTGTATATATTTAATGGTCATAACTTCTGTGGAACTACAATCGAATTTGTGCCAGCGCTCTTTCCATGACATGTAAATATAACAAACTTACACATCACGAACGGAGTCGCTTGTAGAGCTAGTGTTCAATAAAATAAAGCAAATTGGTTGTTTTAAATTATTATGTTTGTTGTTTTTTATTATCATAAGCTACAAGTACCAATGGAAATTAGTAATTCTGAATAAACCACAACATAACGTTTATACCGAACAAACCAGAGCGTGAAGTTTTTTTATTAAAATTGAAACAACCGAATAGAGTTTAATCTGTCTCAATAAACCTAAATTATTAAGTTATTTTCTTATATATTCTTTCAGTAATAATATTCAAAGTCGTATATACAATACGAGTTGACATGTACCCTGATAACATTACCTGTTCTATTGAGACACAACACGCCATATTTTTTCCCACCATTTAAATAAATTAAATGGTGGTGGTGGTTAAATAACAACGTAATGACAAAGTAAGTTATTTACAAAAACTACTTTTATATGATTTTTCTGTAAATAGTTTTATAAGATGAAAGACAATTGATTTAGTTATCAAATCAGAAGACTTTATGTAGAAAAAATATTTTCTTTATAAAACAGTTTATATTAGGTCTACAACTTTGCTCCCGCCGTTTTCCAAAAAATCTGCGCTAGTAGCCAGTAATAGTTCAAATAAATAAATCACAGTTGTTTTCCATCAGTTTTGATATCTATATAACCTTATATCGATATTAGTTAATTTTTGTTTGCGTCATATAGTTATTAGTTACACTGATTTTACTTTTTCATTTCAACATGAAAAAATCGGCGGCTGAGGCTCATCGGGTTATTTCAAGTACTTATGATGATGATACTATTACTGAAAGAACGTGTCGCGAGCGGTTCCAGCGCTTTAAAAGCGGTGATTTTGTTGTTTAAGATCGGCATAGCGGTGGCAGAGAAAAAACTTTTGAAGATGATGAACTGGATGGAGGCTTTATCCTTTGGCTGAGTGTACTTTTAGTGGTTGTTTATATGTTATTTATATTGTAATAGTACAATACTTTATAAAACCATCATAGGATCTGTCGTTATTTATGGATCTGAGTGCTGGGCGAAGAAGGCGATGGATGAAAAGCGTTTAAATGTAACGGAGATACGAATGCTAAGATGGATGTGTGGGGTAACAAGAAAGGATAGAATAAGAAATGAGCATATTAGGGGAAGCTTGGGAGTAGCGCCAGTAGCAACAAAATATAGAGGTCATGATATGAGAATGTTATGAGGAGATATGAAAGGCATTTAATCAAAAGAGGGTTAGGTTAGGTATAGGTTGTATATAGGTGCAGGTAAAGGAGGGCCGAAAAAAAGATGGATGGATTACGTGAAAGACTTTATGGAGAAGAAGGGAGTGTGTACAGAGATGACGAGTAACAGGATAATATGGAAAAAAAAACATACTGCGCCGACCCCAAAATGGGAAAAGGGCAAGAAGAAGATGAAGACAATACTTTATAATATGTTCGTTTTTCGTGAGTGGGTAGTTGTGTTTAAAAACATAATATAAAAAAATATGTATAATGTTGCAATAGTTCATCCAATTTGAACTATTGCAACATTAAATTTTAAAGTGCTAAATCTGGAGTCGTAATTGCTTTGTAAACTTTGTGGACGTGGGATATGGTGAAATAATTATCAAGGGTTTTATTCCGGAACAAACACATGCTCAGTTGGAGTGTGAACTTACAAACCGAAGTTGACTACGTGAAAATCGCGCTCGAAAACATGTTAATATGAAAATATTATCGTCTCGTAATTAGACAACTTGCATATATTTTTTAATTTTATAAGTAGATACAATGATAGCTTAACGTTTTAAAGAACACTGCTATTTTAATTTTTCATAATTCTATTCATTTACATAATTTATTAATATTGTTCATATAGTCTAAATATGTAATTTAGACTATTTAAACGATATTATGACTCAAAAAGTGCTGGACCGATTTTCAATTTTTTTTCACCTACTGAAAGCTACATTATCAGCGAGTAACATAGGCTACTGTTATTCTGATATTGTATTGGATTTTTAGCTATGCAGGTAAAATCAGAGTATGTGGAAAAAAACTCGCACCCAAAAAATAAATAAGCATGTAAATAAATCTAAGCTCTTATTATTAAGAACCACATAAGAACATAGGTTAAAATGTACAACTCTAAACGAAGTACACACCTTTATATTTTATTATCAAATAACATAACACGTTTCCCTTATCCTTTATAAGGTGGGAATAGTGAAGTATACTCTGACATAAAAAAACCTCCCTCCTGATATTGAAGGGAAATCTATTTGTTATTATTGAATAGAACGGAGTGTATATCTTTTGCAAAATGTTTATTTTACATATACGTTTATTTCTGGTATATAGTTTATTTAAATTATATTCTGTATATACATATGCAGATTTTTGTGCAGTTGTTAGATGCTGGTAACCTGGTGAACCATGACAACATTAAATATTAAAGTACTAAATCTGAAGTAGTAATTGTCTTGTGAACTTTGTAGACTTGGGATTCAATGAAATAGGTGTCAAGGGACAGATATTACTCCAGAACAAACACATTCTTAATTGGAGTGTAAAGATTGGGCTTTGATATGTAAATAAAATAAATTTACAAACTAAACGTGACTACGTGAAAATCGAGGTCGACAGCTGCATGATCATAAGACGCCACTCTTATTCCCATGTTCCCACAGAATTTTTACCAACACCTACCTAAAAAAATCTCACCCAAAATGGAAAAAAACATTCAAAAATCCTAAAGTCTTTTAAGTTTAAAAACCACACCATAAAAAATAGTAATGCTCAACTCTAAACGAAGTAAACGCTTGTGAACTAGTTCTTTTTAAAAATAATACATTTTCTCTAGGAAAGAGATTACCTATTACTTTAACCGTAAAGGAAATTATATAAATTGCTTCATATAAATATGAAGGTCATTTAAGATGTTAGAATTTATTAACTTATTAAGCATTTATGATGTTCAGGTTCAAAATTTTCGGTAAAATAATGAACAGCCGTAGCACGGAGTTTCCAGTTTCGTAACCTGTTACATATTCAAAAGATCACAATGCTTTTTTTCATGACAATTATGAAAATCTTCATGAATATCTGCATAATATATTATATTTAATACGTAAGATTAATCAACAATAAGCTGAGTACTTTTCTCTACTTTTACTATTGTAGATATACACATATTATTTTAACATCTGGTATTCAATGACAATTCCAAGTGTTTTTTCCTAGGATGAGCGTGTAATTAAAATATTCCACATTGGTCGAGTCAGTCCCTGTCATTTGCATTTAAGGGTGGTGTAGTCAAGCATTACAATTACTAAAAGTGGATTCTTCCACCTCCTTCAAGTATGTAGATATATTATTTATACAATATCAATAACTATTTATACAATATCAGTTACCCCCTATTCCTTTTTTTGTAATTGTTTCTGACAGATTTTCTCCATTTGACCCTAAATTAATATGATATTTCTAACCAATTTTAAAATTGAATACATTTGTAAATATTTAGTGTTACAGGTTATTTTTTTTCAAATAATAAACAATTCTAAAACTGTTTCGAACATAACAATACCCGAGATCTGGAAAAAAACAAACTGAAGAAAATAACGGAATACGAAAACAAATATGCAGTTGTTTTCTTGAGAGACATATGTTGAATAATTTAGATATAACGATTGTTTTATTCCTAGGTATTAGTAACACACAGACAACCTGTGTATATATATATTTAGTGGTCATAACTTCTGTGGAACTACAATCGAATTTGCTTAATATTATTCAACGTTTTAGTATCGAGTCAGCGATTTTACAAACGATGCATTAAACCAAAGTGGGTCGTAAAAGTATCATGGTCCACGGTAAGACCACGTCATGTAAATAAATGTTACGTGACACACATATGATTTTGCTGTTATATGTATATACATATATATATATATATATATATGTACATTTATTACAATGACGTAATACTGACATCATACACAGTGAATGTTATATCATAACGTCATGCATACATCATATCTAGGTCATAAATACATTTTGAAAATATAAAATGATTGGTTCGTCTCTTAAGTCAATTAGAGACGATGAGATTTAAAGGCTTTAAGAGTTTAATATTAAAAATAAACAAAATAAATAAAACTGTTTCTAATTATTTTCATGGCAATTAAAATTATTTAAATTTTATATATAAAAGGTTAAATATTTTACAATATATAATATATAAATAGTAAATTATTTTGAAATATTTTGCTGCCCATATAGAAGTCTACTAAAGCGAAGCCACTCTTGTGGGTCCCCTGAGATAAGTAACCTGAATACCGGTAAGTTCAACTACTTGTTAGGTAATCTAAGGGTTTATTACTTTATCAAACAACACTATTATATAATACTGTCTCTGTCTGAATCGCCACCGATTGATTAAAAAGTTTTTATTGTTTTCTATGTAAGTGTGTAACATATGGTTTGTATAAAACCAACTCTTACTCGCGGCTTCACTCGCGCTTAGTTCGACATTGGTTGGTAAGTTCCAACTTTACAAGATTTTATAAGTGTCTATTTTTTTCGCAACCCGATCGCAATTATCAGGACTTTTCTTTTACAAAATAATAAATGTTCTACTGTTCTCTTACATACAATTACATTTGCGTGATCACATCTTCTTAGTGAATACTAATTTTTATAAAATCCAAATGGTTCTTGAATTATAAGTTGAAAAATATTCGGATTGACAGAATGGCCAACATACGAAATCCAGTACATTTATATAGTAATATAGATTAAATAACACTCAAATAATACGCTGTCTTTGTCTGAATCTCAATATAAATGAAACTTTTTTAGTTCCTTTATGTAACAGAAAATATATTTATATTGAATTCATTTGTACAACATTGTATAGATTAATATAAATTGAGTTTATCGATAACAGCGGTCCCGTCGAAGCTAAAATTTTATAGTCAATATAATTTTACGATATACCAGATATTGAATGAATTTTAAATTCTCTTTAGATATCCAAAGCTGTATTCGGTAATTCTTTAAGCATTTTCTATCTTTTTATCTTTTATAGTGATGCGCCAACATATTTAAAATTTAAAAAAATGTCTATATATATTACTTGTTTTTTTTTTGAGAATGCATTGTGATTGAGTTTAAGTCTTATATAGACTTGAGTACTAGTTGTATAGTTTAGTTACAGTTTTTGTAAGTATACAACATATATATATAAAGAACAATAAGTTGTTCATTACATTATTTGTAAAGATCTATATACATCTTATGCTTTTTTTAATATAATAGAATGAAACATTTCCACAAGACCAGGACCTCTAATTTAAAACCTTTGTTAACCCGTCAGCCTCGTTCTGGCAACTGAGCTATCGATCCTAGCCCTGAATTAATCATTTTATATATCAAAATAGTTTTGATAAAAACATGGTTTATTTTAATTATTATTATTTATTATTTATTTTGTTGTATACATGAGTCTATATAATTCTATCACGACTTTTTAAGGTGAACTTTATCAAAATAAATCTCTTCTCTCCAATACCCATCTTCAAATATCGATATATTATACCTCTGGACAACACTAGTGTCTATGCACGAACTATTTGCAATGATGTGTGCAAAACGAGTGACTTTTCAACTATGAAGACTCTCACTTGATTTGAGTGTGCTGAGTCAGCAATTAATGTCATCTCTCACAGCAACGTTTCTTTTTTATAAAATATAATGGTGATAAGTTTACTTGAATTAAAAAATCTTTGTTTCATACAGAAAAACCTTCATTCCAATAATTTATAATATTATTACATTTCTTTAATAAGTATTGTTTGTAATTAATCAGTAACATTCTGTTAAACAGGATAAGCATTACCTCTGCATAATGGCGTCCGACTCTCCAGACCAGAACTTGACTCAATACTTCAGTCTATGTAACGACTTCATACACGCGGCGCGGCTACGAGACGGCAACGTGTTAATACACTGGTGAGTTAATTATTATATTAATATTGATAAACGATAGGTTTATTTGAAAATAGAACGGTTGTCATTGGTCAAGTAATAGTGACGTCATCATATACTAAAGCCTCTAAATATATCTTAATTGTTTCATTTCATTATATAACGTTGATTCGAAGCCTTCATACGAATTTACTGTCTGAGAAGCTATTACTGTCTCAGCGGACAAGTCTATTAATGTCTCAGAGCTGGGCTTAACTAATTCGCTTTAAATATTCATGAAATCGAAATTAAAAGCGGCGTTGAAAGTATTCACAAAGCCGCAGCAAAGTATTGATTATCTGATGTTCAGCAAATAAATTTTGGCAAGATAAAAAAAAATATTAAACAGAGTGAGTTATTGTGTAATACAAATACAATTCAATTTTAGCCAATATTTTATTCAAATTTTAAATTAAAATAAAGAATTAAAAATTATCGACACAGCCAGAACTCGAACTAGCGACCTCTAGGAAACAATCCGAACGCTCTACCATTTGAGCTGTCATGTCGCTGAGTTTTTTATTCATATGTATTAAAATAAGCAATTGTTATATATATTGTATTGAAAAGTGTAGAAATAAATTATTATAATATTGTCTGTCACATGAGACAAGGTAATAGACTTTGTATAAAGAGGGGACAGTGAACTTTATTCCCTCAATAACGTTTTGGGGTCATGTAGGTCAATTAAGTGACCCCCAACATTAAATGGTGTTCGTGGTGCCTCAAACAACCACTATATTGAATGGTGTAAAGCAACAATACCATCATAAATTACTTTCATATTCAAAAGAGTCAAGTTTTCATTTTGAATTCTTTAAACAGTAGACATTTTTATAGTTGTAACGTCTTTTATTTAAGTAGATAAGTTTTAATTTTTTTTTGTCTTATAGTTTCTCTGTGAAGCTGGTATTAAATTCTTTGCAATTATTGTTTTATTTGAAATAGAGCTATGAACATTTGTTAAGAAATGGTCTGAACAATGTAGTAATATTAATTTCAGAGCAAATGCTAGGGTAGTGCAAAAACTACAGTGAAGTAGTGTCCAAAACAAGGGAACCACATTGAACTACATTTCTAGATGAATTTATATGTACAATTACATTACATTACAAATAATATAAACGTTCCCTGCCTCGTGTAAGATTAAATTATATATTTATATACAGAAGATGAAGAAAAATGTAAATAAATAACATACATTTCATTTCTACATACAAACAATATTCCATATATATTTATATATTCAATTATTTAAGAATCATAACTCTCTTGTAATAATTACCTATGACAACTTAAGACCCTTTGGGGTTGGTCTTTTAAGCTGCGGTGAAACCAACCCTTTTGTTCATCATAAATTTATGACACACGGACAATAATACCAAACTTAACGAAATTGAAAAAGACTTTCTTTTAAAATCTAATTGTAAAATATATTTCGAAACTGCAACAGACGTTAATCTGTTATTATAAACTATTTTTTATAAATTCTTCCATTATTATTTTTGATAAATTAAATATTCATGTGTTACTTGATATAGAAAGTATTAAACTTAATTCAGTCCTTTTTCTAATTATGTTTACTTGTTCCTTACGGGGTTTACGGTCGTGTCACCCTGTCCCTGAACACGTGTCCGATATCCGTGGCAGAGCGCCAACCCAATTTCATAAAACTAGCATAGGTCTTATTTTTGGGATTTTATTTGTTTGTTCCTGACTTGATACTTTTCCAGATGTTCCGTATTTTTTTTCGTCATAAATTTCTTATTATTTCTCATTTTATATCTCATAATCTTTAAAATATGAAGCCTCTCTCCACTAAGTCGGTTATTCTCTATCCTCTGGATTTAAGATCTGAATTCGTTGACTGAGCTGGGTATAAATTACAGACGTAATAAATAGAACGTAAGCAGTATTTTTTATTCTCATTTTAATAGTCTTTCAACATAATTCTGAAATGTAAAGAACATTAATGTTTAAACACTTTTAATACCATCTAAAGACACCCAGTGCAACGCTCACCAGCCTTTTTCAACGTGGGCGTTACCGCTCATTACATATAAATGCTAAAAGGCTTTTTACGAGAAAATACAAAGTTTAATATCAAATAAAAGTTAAGGTCACCAAAAGTTATGTGGGTTCCTCAAGGATTAAACTCAGGTCTTTTTATCTTTATAAATTATGTAAATGACTTCTAACAAATACCATATAAGTAATCAGACTGCCATAATATAGTGCATAGTCAAACCTCATAGTGCTGGGTAACTATATTTTTTAGAGATTTGAAATTTTGAACATGGATCTCCATTTAGATATTGCTATTTACTAATAATAATTATATTCCATATTGAACTAAAGGTTCAAAAGGCTGGGTTGTGATTTTTTCTTTTTATTATTTAAAAAAAACTAAATACAACAAAAAATATTATAATTTAAATAAGTTATAAATGTACATTTGAACTACCTTATTACGATACGTGTGTTGAATAAAAAACAGCCTTTACAATCAGTTCATAAAGAAAAGCTTTTAGGGATATTTCAAAGAAATACTTGATATAGAAAATTAACTCCCTTGAATTCTTGAATAAATTTCTAAAAAGTCGTATCAAAAGATCTAAACTTAAATAATACTTCAAGTTTAGATCTTTTTCATTCACATACATTCTATTTTACAACTCTTATTCATAAATAATTTCTAAAAGTTATGTGAATGAGAAGAAATATATTTTTAATATTAATAAGATGGTATTTTTCTTACAATATTTAAAACTAAAGCTATGCCTGATAAGGGTTACTAAATAAGTTAGTTCTTATCGAGCAGCGACGATCAAACAATCTCATGATAATGAGAACGAAATAAGATTACACGAGAGAGACGGAAGACAAAGAATATAATTATATATAGTAGTAGCTTTAACCGCAGCTTCGTTCGCGTTGTGTAAGTTTCTTTCTTTTACTTTTTTTGGTGGTATAATTTTAAATCTATAATATCTTCTAAAGTATTTATTTGATTCATTTAGGTTAAAAGGTAATTTTGATGTATAATAAATGGCGAAGCTAAAACACGCATTTATTATGATCATGATACTGAACAAAAGAAAACAGTCTCGCAAATAACGTCATATATATAATTCAAATATTGAAGATAAAATTTCGGCCTACTTTAAAGGCGTAGTCCCAGTCTCATGGAAGTGTGACCTTGTCCATCCGATCCCTAAAAAAGGTGATAGGTCGGACCCAGCTAACTACAGACCTATCGCCATTACCTACCTTCTCTCCAAAATAATGGAGATTATCATAAAGCTGGTGATCTTCTGGTATAACTCACTCACCGTTGGGCAACGGTTATTGAAAGCAAGGGAGAGGGTCTGGCAGTTAGTCTGGATATGGCAAAAGCCTTCGATCGTGTATGGCACAAGGGGCTTCTTTCGAAGCTACCTTCCTATGGGCTTCTCGAGAGTTTATGCAAGTGGATAACCAGCTTCCTCAATGGGCGGAGCATACAGGTCGTTCTCGACGGTTTTTGCTCGGACCCCAAGCCCGTGAACGCTGGTGTACCCCAAGGCTGCGTGCTGCGTGCTATCAACAACTCTGTTCCTCCTGCACATCAATGATATGTTGGATATTTCCAACATACATTGTTATGCGGATGACAGCACTGTGGATGCGGTATATTCTGGTCGTGCAGGTCTCTCTTGGGAAAACGTCGATGAGTGCCGAAAGAAACTTGTGTCTTCAATAGAGACCTCCCTGGGGATGGTCTCTGAGTGGGGTGAACTGAACCACGTTCAGTTCAATCCCCTAAAGACGCAGGTTTGCGCGTTTACCACTAAAAAAACCCCATTTGTCGTATCACCGCTCTTCGAGAGCACTCCTCTTATTGCCTCGCCAAGTATCAGAATACTGGGTCTCGACATTTAGAGCGACTGTCAGTTTCGTGGTCATCTGGAGAGCAAGGCCAAGTTGGCCTTGACGAAATTGGGAGTGATCAATAGAGCGAGGCAGTATTTCAAACCTGGCCAAAGACTTGCGCTCTATAAGGCGGAGGTCTGGCCACACATGGAGTACTGTTCTCATCTCTGGTCCGGATCACCCCAATATCAGCTTCTACCATTTGACCGCGTACAACGGAGAGCCGTTCGGATTGTCGGGGACCCGGTGCTCTGCGAACGGCTGGACTCTTTGGCATTGCGTAAAGACGTGGCTTCTTTGTGCGTCTTCTACCGCATTTACAACGGGGAGTGTTCCGAAGAACTATCTGATGCCTACCGCCGAATTTCACCACCGCACAGCTCGCTATCGCCTCCTTTACCATCCATACCACCTGGATGCGTGGCGATCTTCAACTGTGCGGTTTTTAAGGACTTTCTTCCCACGTACCACTCAAATGTGGAACGAACTTCCTTCGGCGGTATTTGCAGATCGATACGACATGGGTACCTTCAAAAAAGGCATATATTCCTTTCTCCAAGGCCGGCAACGCTCATGTGAATCCTCGGATGTTGCAAGAGTTCATGGGCGGCGGTGATTACGTCCATCCGTGACCCGCAAGCTCGTTTGCCCTCCTATAACATAAAAAAAATAATAATAAAATAAAAGTAGTTACTGTGAGTTAACCATAAGAGATAGAGAAATGCAATTGTACTTCTTTATAGTATTTTTGTAGGTGTACAATTTTCTAATACACTATTTTAGTGTATTTCCGCTGGTCCACTCCCAGCACGCGAATAAAACATCCAACAAGAGCCAATATTTTTGTATTTTAAATAGTAGGAAAAATATTGGTTAAAAAAAACAAAAATATTAGACAAAAAATTAATTATTATATTATTAACATGTAATTTAAATTTATTGTGTAGTCTGACGCTGTAATTAATTTTGTTACGAAAAATATATTTTATTTACTAAAAGAAAAAAATCCTAGAACATAACATTAAAAGATTTCGTAAATTTCCCGCAATGCTGCTCCGCTGGTAATTAGCAAAGGGTAAATACCTACCAGTTATTATTAAGGCTAATTACTAAAAAAATATAAACTATAATATAGTTGCTACAAATAAAAAGTAGGTAATTCTAGTTATGTATGTAACTGTTAGATATTTAGTGGTAATCGCTAATTTACATTCCGAAACAATGGTTGTCAAAAATTTAAGTATATCTTGAATTAGTTTTCGTAGAAACAACCATGACTAGGCGTAATTATATATATATTTATATATTTGTTGTTTTAGTAATCTGTAAAGTCATGATTTTTCGTAATTATAAATATGTATTGGTATGGTGACTGATTAGATTTGAAAGGAAAATATAAATCCATTGTCTAGAAATTGCAATTCAATCTTAAGCTGTGTGTTGTCTTTTAGATATTTTTTATATAATTATGTAAATAAACCACACTAGAAAAATGAGAACACTTTTAGGATTGGATAAAGTATACATTTTGGCAAATCTACCTTAGTTGGTTGTCACTTGCACAATAGGTGTTATAGGAATTTGTATAAAAAACGATAGTAGATTAAAAAATTATAAACTACTCCAACGAAAAAGATGTCGTCGATAAATGAAAACTATTACAGATGTTTTTATCTGTGACAGTTTCAGTAGCAAGAGTAAAGCGTAAGTGGATGAAAATGAATGTCCAAAGTGTATGTCTGTTGCAGCTTGGCGGGGATGTCCCGCAGCGTGACGGTGGCTGTGGCGTACATAATGTCCGTCACGCCTCTCGCCTGGCGGGAAGCTTTGAAAGTCGTTAGAGCGGGACGAGCTGTTGCCAATCCTAATCTCGGATTTCAGAGACAATTGCAAGACTTTGAAACTTATAAGCTCGTGGAAGTAAGTATATTAAATTTGAGAAATTTAAGGAAGACGGAACAAAAATGGATGAAATGTTTGCAAAATAATGGCATAGAAGCAACTCTCTGAGATGACGTGTGACAGAAATGCGTGAAAGAGTTTGAAATTAATTTATAGATGTCTATTAAACACATTATGATAGAAATGCACATTCTTTAGGATTACCTTAAATACTATTTACTATATATAATGGGTCTTTTAGAATTTTGAATACATTGATAAAAGTATAATTAAAGAATTCCTATCATGTCATATCATATTATTTTTTAATTCGGATTTTGTCTTCGTGCTCCACACACGACAAACTAACAAACTTTCGTATCTTGATATTTCCTATTACGACTACATTTTCAAACTCCACACTCCGCATTGTTAATATAGCGACGGAACCGGTAACAGAAGTCACAGATTCGAATCCCGCCTGTGTTAATCGCTTTTTCATTCCATACAATTTAAAAAAACATTATAAAAACCAAGACAGTAAAAGTACAATTACACATTACATAGAAGAAATTTTATCTTTTTATATCACTTCAACAGGAATTAACAGTGGAATTGTAAAGTTGTTTAAACAATATAGAAATAATCATATTTAACTCCCAGGTGCAAAAACAGGAGTTTGCAATATGATAAAGGATGTTTGTTTCTGAAATATAAATAAAACTTTCACCTCGCACCATTAATTTTGTCCCACAAGGACGCTGGGATCGACCAAGTGGGACGCACACAAGTTATAAGTTTCGTGATGTCACACGTATATGTTACATAATAAATATAATATTTTTATTAAATGCAATGAGAAAATTCAAGCACATTGCAGTTTAAAATAAGTTGGAAAAAATGTTACAAGATAATGATTGAAATAATCTATTAGATTATATAGAATGCAAAATTTACCAAGACTGGTAAAGACTGAAGCTCAGTTAGTAGAGTGAAAGGGATGGTATGCCAGAGGTAGCAGGTTCACGTCCAAACCCAGTAGATAGATTGATTTTGCATTCGATATATTTTCCATTTTGTGTATGGTATAGTTAATAATTAACAATTTAATAAATATATAATTATAATTTTAATAAAAAATAGACATTTTAAATAAAACATGACCCTTAATGATTTAATTTTAAAGAAATTCCATATAATTTTAGAATATATATTAGACCCTAAATGTACTTTGAATACATTTTTATGCGTCTTGATATTTAAAGTGATAAATAGAATTTTATTACTTAGTTCAGAATCTGGTGAATTTATATTTATTATTCTAGGAAAGAAGACGTCTAAAAGAGCGCTACCCGTCGCTAGCGCTCGCTGACAGCGACCTCTCAGAGTGCCGAGTGATGCTTGACTCGTATCAGACGATGCTCAACCAGCGAACCATCTGCGAGGGCAAGTGCGCTATGGGACGCCAATGTCCGACCGGTACGTAAGGAACGCGTTTTTGAAAATCTAATTTCGAATTATTTTGCTACATCCTTCCAATTTATGTTCCAGAATTTATTTAAATATAATTATAAAGATTTTGGAATGGAATTCGAATTCTTTTTTTTTATTTTCTCTTACGATCTTCTGGCACATGTTATTGAATTGTGTAGTTTTTATTAAGAATTACACAAAAGAGGTTTGATATGAAATTAAAATAAAAATTAATCGTGTGATTTATCTGTTTAAAATTATAATGTTTACTTACTGACGTTATATCCTTACTATATAATAATGACCTAATTGACTCTGTATGCACGCGCATCACTTATCATCCACAAATCACACAATAATGTGTAATACATCAAATAAAAGCTATTGAATCAGGCTACAAAATAGGGTGGGTGCCAACCTTATACGTGACATTCGACCCTTTCCGGCCCTTCGGGCCGGGAAGTTCCCTCGTAAATATATAATGCTGTAAAATTATTTTGTAATTTATATATTTTTATCATTAGATTGGATAAAAATATTTTGTGGTTTTAAGAAGTTATTCCAATTTCAAATTGATTATCTACTTAGAACAGGAGTAGGTATCGTATCATGGAGTGCCTTAGATAGGTAGAGACTATTAATACGTTAAAACTTCTATAATTTTCTAGTCTATGTATATTTTAGTTTGAATTTTTTTATCTATTAAAATAATAGTATAATAAAAAAACCTGTCTGTGTATTTTATCTATTTAATAAAGAAATAATATTTATTCAGTTTTATTATTGCCTTGAGATCCTTTAATAAAGAGTGTGATAATAAATTTTCTTGCGTCGTTTCAAAATCAAAATGAATTTGAAGAAAAAATGTTTTAAGATTGATTATTTTCCTTTACTTGATGCAAACCGGTGAGTTGTTTGATTTGATTGAATTATGCTTATATTTTTATTATGGAAATGTCACTAAGCTATGCTGTATATAAAGCCCTATAAATATATTTGTAGAAATTTTGCTAGTATATGGCAATTTCACTTTTTAAAGACAAATATTTTTTGTATATATTATAAATATATGATATATTATAGTCACATAAAAGATAGTATTTTAATTCCAAGCTGTCTTCAAAGCGAACGTTCGCAAGCTACAGATCATAACACCACAGAGGCAAACATATTATATTTTTATTTTTATTGAAGCTGAGTATAATTCGGACAGGTCTACATTATAAATTATATATGGTAAATATTTTTTCCAAATTATTAAATTATTAATAGAAATGTGTGAAACATAGTATAGTATATGCACCCATTAAATTGTCTTCCATAATATAAATAAATATATATATATATAAATATAAACAAACATACATAAATAATTCTTTACGCTAAATCTCGCTTTTTTTATTATTTTTGTAGACACAACCACACATCACCCATAATAAACATAATGAATAACGCTAGTTATACACAATTATTATAGACTCAAAGCACTTGCTGTATTATCTATAAAATCGTGTATACTACGCTTACATTTCCCATAGGTGTATGCAGGACTGGTTCAAAACGACAGCCGAGACCTCGGAGGCCGTCTACAGTTGAGGAACCAGCTGGGTTGAAGAGGTCGCCCTCCACCCTGTCAACCACCTCCACAGCCTCTGGATACCGGCCTCGCTCATCACCGGCTGGACTTTATAGTTATACTGGAGGTGATTTTGGTTATGTAGGATTACGCTAAATAATAGTCTTTAAGAAATCAATCTTCTTCTATCTTTTTCTCTTTCTGGTTCTTAAGACCTGCAATTCTTTTTTATTTCTGTATTTCAAATAAGGATCAGATCCTGAAACATTACATCCATCTCGGTCCATGTTCAGATTTAATTATATTTATTTTTTGCCACTATTCCTTTTAAATCTAAAATGCAGCAACGGAGTTGTGATGCAAAAAGATGGTTTTCTTATCTTGAGCTATACATACATACATTTTCTTTTTAATTTGTCATAAAAATGTTTATAAACAGAAATCAGAACTCTATTCTTATCTAGAGTTAAGTGCATTAAAAACGCAAAAAACACCATTTTCATTTCTATTTGTTTGTCACAAAAAAATGTGTTATTAATAGTGGTTAAATAAAATTTATATCTATCCGTCCTTGGTGTATTCTGGGTTTGAATTATAATGAAGGCCAATACTTCCCTAGTGCCGTCCCGTCCCGTGCGGTCCGCGTCCGGTCTGTCGATGACCCGCGTGTGCGACCCGGGAGGGTCGGGGGTGGCGGTGGGGGGGAGCGAGTACTCCCGCCGCCGCGCCGCCTCCGCCCCTGCCACCCCCGCTGCCTCGCCGCCCACCTCACCACACAGGACGCCGCATAGGTGAGGATGCTGCTTTTCACTTCTTCATCTGTTTCCACTTCATACACTTGCATCACAATCCATTTAAAGTTTCACCAAATCAACTATATCAGGCCAAGGAGGTTCAACTTATTTTTATATACCAAAAAAAAAAAAAAATCTTTTTATCCCTTATTTATTTTAATATATTATAACAAAAAAATAATAAGAAAATTACAACATTTGTATGGGTTGATGATCGCAAACGTATGCAGGGACAAACGGAAAGGTTTGCGTTAAGTCTGACCAAACAAGCTAACAATGATTGGATACATCGACAAGTGTTTTTAAATTGTTTGCAGTTGGTGAAGAAGGTTTATCAAAGTGAAGTTGTCTCTTAAACTCTACTGGTTTTTCAAATAAGCTATAGTTTTCACTATTTATGAATACAAGTTGGCAACAACATAGCACAGACATACGTTTTTGGTTTGATCGCTTTTATTCTAATATCCTCAAATTTGACATTACCAGAGTAGAGCCGAATTCTGTAATATAAGAAACGATGAGATACTGGTTTATTTATACCAAATTAAAGGGCGTGGGGTATGAACTTTTTAATGATAACTATCCAATCACCACAAAGCTTTCATCAACTTGTAGAAAAGAGACACAACTGAGGATATTCTCAACCAGATAGTTATATTCTCATCAGTTGATAGTTAATATTCTCATCAGATATTTGATGAGAATTGTGGATTTAGTATGACAAACAAAAGTCGCCCAGTTTTGAATGTTAGAGAAACCACTATACATTAAAGTTTCTTGAACAGGTACAATTATTATAGTGTACACAAAAAATGCAAATGATTATAGTTCTCTGACAAACTCGCTATAAAAGAAATGGCATTTATAAACAGATCCAGTATGGACTAACCAAGAAACCAAAATATCGCACAAGGACTAGTTAGAAAGTTGTATAAAGTATGACAGGAAACTCCGTCCACCGTACCATATGGTGATGGAAGTGATTCTCATTATTTTACAATTTGAATAACTTATTATTTATATCGACAAAATCAGACTCCGTAAAGTGGCAGACAAATTTATATAATATCTAGAATTATCTAGGAAATTTAGTTAAAACGACGGAACCTTCAATAGTATTTGCTAACATAAAAAACTTTCTACATAAAATGATAATTTCATGACTTTGGAACAAATATTTTTCTTTTATATTATATGAAAACAATAAAACCTCAACGCACACAAACAACCCTTATCTTTCTATTTCATATTAAGTATTATCAAACGCAACTTTATATTTATTTAAGACGCTATGCTATTTACATTATTGTTTATTTTATTTTTATTTAGCGGCGGTTGTGCATGGGTCATACCTTCAGTGACTTGGGATCCCGAGTCAATGTGATTACGTCATTATCTGACTCCAGTTCGACGCACACAAGGTTACACACCATTATATCTTTTGTTTATTTGTTTTATATTGTGGAGCTTGCGGAATTAAAACCATTGTCACCGCTATCTAATTTTTTATCCTAGTTTAAACAGCTCCAGGCACGCTATTCATTCCATTGTACACATTAAAAAGTCGTGGCTTGATTTTCGCGCTTTTATTCACTGCAACAATACTTTTTTCTAAAGCGAAGGTACAGTCGTAGTATGCCTCGTTCCGTTTTAAAAATAAGGCCGAGGTTTTGTTATAAAAAATGATAGATTATTTCTTATTCATAGTTTTTTTTTATAAAAAGAACTTTGTCATAACAGAAGCTCCGTGTATAAAAGGCTTGTGTTCTTAGGAGGGAGGTAAGAGGCTTGACCGAGTGTCTGGAGTGTGTAACCCCTTTATTGAAAATCATTTCACCTTGCTTTGACAGTGAAGTGTATACCGTAGGCGGAGTTTTGTGTAGTTTAAAGAGATTTTATTATTAGTTATGTTAAAATTTTAAAAGACTAGTTTCATTATAAATAGACGTAGTATAAAAAATATATTAATTGTAAAAATAGTTAGAACAACTTTAAAAAATAGATAGAATACTAGAAAATTACTATATATTGTATATATATTATTTAATATAGAAAATATTAAATTATTTTGATATAGTTAGAATTCACATACATTTATAGATTAGTAATAATATAACTTCACTTTTAGATCTGTTGTTATTTCCAGCAGGTTTGATTATTATGTATGTTCCAGGTCGCGAGCGCTGCAGCGCTGCTCATAGCAGACAGCTGCGAAGCGCCCTCTACATTGAAACTCGTCCGCCTTACTGTCCCTTGTATTGTGTTCATGTGTCGGAATTGAGCTTATGCCTGATATAATATGGGTAGTATTAACGCAACAAGGGATTATGGTTCTTAATGTCTTCTTTACAACATACATTTAATGATAAATATCGCATGCGACGCTTTTGATATAAAACAAGGCGTATGGACGGTATAGAAAATGTGTATTTAAATTCTTTACATTTTCATAAATAAAAAAATATTTGGCAGAATGAAAGGTGATAAAATAAACATTCTAAATTTAAAATACATATATTTAGAACTTTATACTACTTCTCTTAAATAATTTAATATTTCATCTTTCTTAATAAAAAAAATACTTCTACGTAGATTCTATTTTATAGTTACAAATGATATACGTACACACAAACATACATAATCCTAAGAATAATATAAAAACATATTGCACATCTGATAAAAAAAATACAAAATATATAATAATATTTTAATACGGAAACGATGTTAATAAAAAGTACAAGTAAAATTATAAGAAGTTATCAAATTGTGATTCTGAACGTTCAGAGCCCGCTGGCTGGTCCAGTGACTTTTTATACTAAATAATAACTATATTAATAATTTTCTCGTTTCTGTAAAATGCGAAAACTAGGTTACATTTTAACAAATCTTTCAAAATAAAACTTTGTGCTTTCTTCTTAATAGTACAAAAAGAACTATAGTTTCTATAAGAAACGTTCAACCTTTACGGATACTTCAGGAAATTATACAAAATTAGTACCAAATAACTATTAGCTATCTTACGCAGAGATTGACTCACGTGAAAATTATAACAGTTGTTTCAAACTTCAATAAAATACTGCACATTACTTAACTTAAATTCGCTTTATTCCCGTTTGGTGAAAATATTGTCTTTAAAACATTCCTCACACTAGTATCTCGAAGCTCCAAGCTATGTAGATTGGCATTACCCTGCTAGTGTAAGAATCCAAAATCTAATTTTAGGACACTGGGTTGTGCTCTACTCTAAGAACCAAAGTGCAACGATGAATCCTAACTTATCTTACGCTCAACTAAATCTAGTGTATTTTCAATTATAAAACTCTCACTAGTGCTAAGTTTAATCTTCTCTTATTACCTATAAAATAATAATAAATTATAAGCCCATTTTATTATTCAATTTTAAGCGCACTATTTGACCCCATAGTGATTAAAATGTGCCCACTAATCACTAGCTCGTTAACAGCTTTTCCACCATCGATATTAGTGTGCTAGTTGACTAAGCGCTCGACAAATTGGATTATGAAATGGCTGCTTTATGAAATTTTGCATATCTCTTTCTTCTCTTTAGGGCTTAGCCAGATAGAAATTGTGATTTAGATGCCTTTGACGCGGTGGCCAGTAGTATAATTAGGACGAAAATCATTTGTTATATGCCACTGCAGCTCCGTTTATAGTTTTATACAGATAGGAATCTGAAATTCGGATTCACTTTAAGAGGCGTTGAAAAAGAATGTCATTGTTAAATGCGTTGCAATCTTTGAGTATTCTTGTGAATATATTGTCTAGAGACGTCTTGCATTCAACATACTTATCTTTGAAAGCAACATTTTTGCCTAAACGTGACGTCATAGTTCAAGCACAGAGCAGAATTCTGCGTATACACGTTACATAATAAGGTAAATGGTATACTTTTTAATAAGAAAGTTGAAATTGCCCTATTATTATAAATAATTTATTATATTCAAAATAAATTAATTAACACGGAAATATACAATTATTTTTTGCCTGAACGCGACGTCACAAACGTAATGTATGTTGGTTTAAAAAGCTATATGCCGTCTCTAGTATGTGTATACTCGAAAGTTAATATCTAAAGCAAAATTGTTTATGGCAAATAATGGCGGTAACTTTTCAAACCTGTCAAATCTTGCACAAAGATTTCACACATTAGTTTACAATCAAATACGACAATATTTTAATAAACGTATATGAGCACTATTTTTGTCCATTTTATACATCTAAGTTATACTCACATAATGTAAGGATGGTTACATATTTTTGTTTGTTGTTTATACAAACGCATGTTCCATGTTGATATTTCGAACAAGTTTAGTGTATTTTGTTGTAAAATAAGATATATTTTGTTGAGCTTCGATATATTATCAAGGATGAAGCAATAACGTCATGATATGATTCTAAAAAATAATTAGGTATATTGTACCTGTGTATATTTTTAATAAAAAAATATCGACTACTATCTTGTATTATTTCATTCCCTTAAAAATAATGATTGATTATCTGTGGTTTCTGTTTTTTTTTTTTAATTAATTGTATAACTAAGGTGTTCTCATTCAGGATATATATTTGATTAAAAATAAAACAATACTTATTGTTTAAATATTATGTATTTATATTCTTAAAAACTTGGAGCTAAAACATTTTAATTTATATATCTATCATTAATTTGTTTATTTTCAACAACGATCCTGGTGCCTATGCTTGTTATTTCTGTTACAAAAATAATTTTATTTATAATAGGTAATAAACAAAAGTTCTTAAAATCTACAGTCACAATAATTGTCATACATTCCCCTTTTGGTGTTATGGGGGTTGAGATAATTGACAAAAAAGTCTAAATAGTATTTGAGAAGAATAAAACAAAAGAAATAATTTTATATTGAAGATAACTTCTTATATTATAAGTTAAAAGTATTTGGTTATAAAATTAATTACGATAATAAATTTACAAAATTAAAATATATTGAAATATAATATCATATTTAACTTATTTTACTATTTCATTTGAACGTGTATAATAAGAAAAATAATACAAAATATTTATATTTTATGAAAAAGTTAGAATTATAAAATTACATCTGAAATGCTTATCAAGTCGTCTCTAAATGCATTTGATGCAAAACCTTCTATTGTCATATTATCTACAGAAAAAGAAAATACATCTTAAGACAAGATATAGCAGTTTTAAAATTGTTTAAAAACCGGCGATAAAGATAATTACCAAAAAAGTATTAAACTACATTAAAAAAAGCGCTGTAAGCGGATAAACAACCAGATCTGTCGTGTGTCAGTGACTTTCATAAGAGATTGATTTTACTTACGTCAATGTAATATCTTTTGCTTACCGAAACATGGATTTGGCCTGCTCCATACCTACTAGGTGTTATTGTAGTCTAGGTTTTATTTTATATCTATGGTTTTTGCACCAACTAACCAACAAATCCTTGATTCGGTCCGTTCCAAATTAGATCGTCTGGTAGTTCCATAACATATATTTTGTCAATTTTATTCTGTAAACAGATTGCATTCATTCTAGAAATTCATTTATTATTCTGTAGTGACGTTTGTTAGTCTAAATTAGATATCGGCGACACAAGTGCATATTTGTTTATTGGACGGCGAAGCAACGCAGTTTTGTAGTAAAAGCGGGCCCCAGATTGAGACAATATTGACACTTAGCTATCTATATAATATTAAATGCGGTGTGTTTCTATATAATTTATATCTGAACCCTAATATGTACAAAACTTTCGGCTTCACATTGTTATGCACTTACGACTTGGTGTTAGAACGTGAGTAATTGTAAATTTTATTTATCTATCGATGGGACTATCTACATTTCAGTACAAGATTCAGGCAGTGGCGGATTAAGACATTTCAAGCAGTCAAAAATTAACATATCATTCGAGCAATAAGCAAAAATATTTTCATTACATTCAGAGTTAAAAAATAAATTATTGGATTAAAATGTAACTAAAGGTAATATTAAACTCCGCTTTCAAAGACTTTTAGTATGTATTTAATATGAGGCAGATTGCATTTTATTTTCTATTAATAGGTAGTCTGATACCATATAGTTCAGAAATTCATAGCACATAGTTCTTAGTCCAAAAATGGAATTTATCAAATTTTAAGTGTTAAGCGTTTCTTTAGTTTTTCAAATTTCATTAATTTTTTTATTATCCCGCATTTATAAAAATATTATATTTTTTTTGTTAAAGTTCACGTTATTTATACCAAGTAGATATACATTGCGCTTGTGGATCATCCTAGTTTCTTTAACAAGATAAAGTGCGAACCTAGTTGGTTGTACAAACTATTGGCAGAACGTGGCCCAGCTTGGCTTGGTGTGGTTTGGTTATAAATTGGATTAATGGCTAACATTTAAAGTTTTCTTCTTTTTGCGACCTTAAAGTAATTCATAAAATAATCACTATATCATTTGGAATCACTGCAGATGCTAAGCTATTATTAAGTTGGATTAGCTTTATAACTGATCTCTGCCGCATCTGATGTTAAAAACTAAAATCCCGTAGATAAGAGAGTAGATTTTTCATTTATAATATATACAACACTTTGTGTGCAAGAATAACCGATAAAAAAATATATATACTCCATTATTTGTATACTGCCATAAGTATAATAAAAAACCGTAACCCCTGAGGATAACCAATTATATTCATAGTCAAGTCCCGAATTATAAAAATGGTAGTTAAAGAACGCGATATCGCGATAATTAGTTATTAATAGTTTATAAAAATATAAGCTGCTATATAAATCTGATCGTATTTCTATAAATGCACCTCTGTCACATAAAACCAGTTACCTATTCAGTATTACAGAATACGTATTGAGTATTAAAATGAATCTCTAATACTAATATTACTATATTGTAACTAATTATATGGTACTTTTATATCAATAGAAAAATAACAATCAACTTCATTGGTCGCTTTCAATAGACCTAGTAATTACAAAACTTTTTCACTTGTATTCTCACAATAACCTACAAATACCAAAATTGTGTAATTTTCTAGTTTACATTTTTTATTATTACGATATGAATTGTATGCTCGTGTTAACTTATTTTATTACTTTGAAATAACACCAAATATAACTGAAAATGTAATATACAATATGTATTATATATTATTTAAGTTATATATTTAACTAAAACGGGAGCTTTAAAACTGAAAATGTATTATTACCCACATAAAGATAGAAATAAATTATACTTAAAAGTACTTTTCTCTTCATTTACTGCTTAAATCGTTATTGTTTGAGGGATACAATGTTTCCTTAATAACGTCAAAAGATTTACAAATCATAAAACCTCATATTTATCTATCAAAAGAAATCATAACTATTGCTGTAAACAAAATGCATATAAATTGCTAATGCAGCTATTTCATTCGCCAATCTACGAGTAGGTATCACGCACTGGGTAATGGGTCTGCATAGTAACGAGTAGTAAGAAGGCTTTTAGCGAGCTTGTGATTGGTGGACACCTTTAAACCTCAGTTTTTGGGGTTAAAAAATGTAATTGATAATGAAATAACCTTATAAGTATTAGTTAAATAATAACATAAATGTAGGACGTTTATAAAAGGAAGACGAGCTTCTACAGTTATTTCTTCACTGAATTTATAAAAAAATATGACTTTTAGCATAAAAATATACTGAAAAAAATATGTAAATTCATTTTAAAGTGTTATTTAGCTATCAATATTGTTATAAAAATTTAAACACAATTAACTTTTCTTATTATTAATATTATTAAAACTATATAATCTTCAAAAAATAAAACTTATTTTACCCTAACCCGAATCCATTTTATATATTTGATCTTAAAGAAACAGCAACCCTCGGGACTCTTACACATTGATGTAATCGATGTTACGACATACATAGTATGTGTGTGTGTTAATCATTGTATCTTTATCTCATATGTCATATGTGAATATGATGATTGGATGTCATCATATTCTGAATCCTAGAGTTATAATGCAAAAGGTAGCATGTGTGGTTTCATTCAATTTATAGCACAGTTATAAGTAAGAAGTAAGGACTATTTATAACTTTTTTTTTTAATATTTCAAAGATATGATTACTTGTTATCACGATAGATTTGTGAATCTTCACTTTTCTTGTCTTAAAGGTTAAAATAAATGTCTTAATTAAATATTTTAAATTCAATGTTAGGGTTAATACTGGCTATAATTTGTAATGTCAATGACGTTGCAAGTAATAGAAGATTTATGATAAGTAATATTGTATATTTATGACTATTTATAAACGTATTTTATAATTAATTAATTTATAATTACTCGAGGGTAATATATCCTACAAAGTCAACATTTGCATACTCACCTACAGTGAACAGTAACACGCTTCCTTATCTTGAGTGTTCGAAATTCTCTTCGAAATTTCTTGTTGCCTGATTAGATCAAAATTCGTTGTGAGTTCCATTGTACATGGTTTCATATGCATACAATAGTATATATATATATACTATTATATATATACTACATGACAAATTTCAACTACTTCGCCTTACATTTGTCATTAGAATTCAAGACTAACTTTTTAATATAACAAAAATTTTGACACCGTATCATATCATTGCGATCCTTAGTTTTGCTTCTGTCGGAGAATAAATTCATGAACATCTTCAATATCTCTTTCATGTCTCTAAAAGCTTAGAAAGCGAAATTGAAATATAACAAAATAATGTTTTCATTATATTCACAAAGTCTTTAGAATTATATTGTCTTTGTTATATTAATGTTCTTATATGTTTTAAAAAATGCATATTTTAGGTCTTCTTTAAGCTTTAACACACACACATATATTTAAGATAAAGATCAATATATGCATGAGTATTTGAAATATTTCTACTAGGCGCGTCGTGGTGTTGGTGAGAGGGTGTGTATTGGCACTACAACAACAACAGTTACATTATGAAACTGTTGAAGTAATGCCAATCAGGTAAAAATGCTTCTGCATCCACAGGCACTCAACTGACTTGTGTATCAAGCATTATCCTGAACCAGCACTTTCTTTCGGTGTAATCCTTAGGTATATCTTTAATTTTTATAATTTATATGATATTTATGGTATCCTCAATCTATTTGATAGTCTATTGACGATCTTCCAGTATGAGATCACACACTTTTAGGTGTTTTCTTCATTGGTAAATACTTTAGGGCGGCTAAACGAAGGTCACCTCTGGTGATCTCTTAATTACATTTGAATTGTGTAACTATATTTTCTACATACTACTGCGGTTTTCTTCTCGCGCTGTTCCATTAGTAAACGCGCTGTAAGTAG
This sequence comes from Melinaea marsaeus rileyi, assembly GCA_918358865.1. Classification (NCBI taxonomy): domain Eukaryota; kingdom Metazoa; phylum Arthropoda; class Insecta; order Lepidoptera; family Nymphalidae; genus Melinaea; species Melinaea marsaeus. Next base: position 11,791,899 of record OU911088.1, on the reverse strand, counting down.
ATTTAATAAGCAATTGCTAAATTATATTCAAGATGACAGAAACTCAACACTCTTTACTTTTATTTATGAAAGCCCAAATAACAGAGCAACAGTAGTATGAACTGTGATAGACAATGATATAATAATCTAATGAGGGTAGAATTATAAAAATAAGAGACATGTTATGCCACAAACATTTCAATCTATCCTTGAGCATACCACGATACGTTTACATGCACGAGCGATAATTAATCATCTTATAAATATAACAACTATGACGTAAAGTATTCAACGAATGCAATCTGTATATACGTGGATACATTATGAATAATTATTAGATTTGTTGTTGTAGTTTTGATATTTAACGCCGTTGCGGAGTCGTTTAGAGGTTGTTTGTTGTTTTAAGCTTATCTCAACACAGTGAATAAATGAATGAATGAATGAATGACATGAATGACTTGAAACATGAATGACAAATGAACTGAGACTGATGTAGATAGTACGTACCTAGATGTGCTCCATCTAGGTTAGTTTTCTTTTAATATCTCATAACTTGTGTGTTTGTGTGTGTGTATGTGTGTATGGTAACCGGTGGAAAGTTTAGAGTTTATAATATATTTGACGTTCCCTGAAATTTTTGGTATAAATAACAAACTACACAATATTTTCTGTTTATCTTTGACCTCTAAACGTTGTAATAATTTTACTATTGCTACAAATCTATTTTATTAATTGTGATCCTGTCTGGAACAACGACAGGATGACAAAGTGTTCAGTACTGCGATATCTTATCTCTAGTCACTATTAAGTCATAAATATTGTTATTAATATAATAGACAAAGTTTGGATGACTTAATTTCGACATAAATAAAACTGAGATATACTAAAAATAATGTAAATTAACTTGAAATAATTGAAATTGAAAATCAATATAAATTTATTTAGTAAGAAGCTTAGATTAAATAAATTTTAGATAAGTGTAAATCTTGTAATTTTCAACATTGGTTAAGGTGTAATAGAAAACAATGTTTCTTCTGAAAGGGTCACACGAATAACATTATTTCTATAGTATTTGGGTCTCCCAATAAAATGGGGATGGTTTACTTTAACAAAGACTCTTTGATTATTGCTGATTCCTAACAGTTACTTATTGGAATAAAAGGTTAATATTAAGCTCCGCTTTCAAAGACTTTTAATACATGTTTAATATATGTTACATATTGTCTTTTATTTTGTAACAATAGCTAAGTTCTCATGCTATATCTGAGTCTAAGAAGCATGGTATGTATCATATTTTTAGTGTAAACGTTTCTTTTGTTTTTGAATCTTTATTAGAAACCCTTTTAGAATATCACATTTATAAAACTAAAATCGTTATTTATTTCAAATAAACATACATTGGGATTATGGAATATTCTAGTTACTTATTGGAGCTGAAGCGCGCGACTCTCTAAATGATTTATAGAAACATTTGACAAAACGTTGACTTGACTTCTGTGAATGTCGTTTGTGGGGTTTCGTTCTATTTATACCTCAGCTATAAATAAGATATATGCATAAAATCTTTTATATATAATTGCTTACAACTTTTTACTTTCATTCCGGTTATTATTATATATTATGAAAAAATGTAGCTCAATTTTTTTGTATTAAAAGTTTAAACCTTAATTAAATACTTTAATTGTCTTAAATTAAATGCCTAGGCTACATACATTACAAATATAAGTAGTTAGTAATGAAATAGCAGTATGTATTAATAATTCATAAAAAATAATATTTTATTTTCATAATTATCTATAACATATTTATTTATGTTAAGCTTAATATGTTAACTTTAGATAAATATAGAAAATCATGAATCCAAAATCAGGTTTGAGTCGGCCGGTATTTTTAACAAATATCCAACATTAAGGTCAAATATTAATAATATATTCGGGTATGTTTTACGATCTGTATTTTTGCTTCTGTCGAAGAATAAATTCGAGAATATTTTCAAAATTTACTTTCTCTCTGAAAGCTTAGAAAGCGAAATTGAAATTTAATAAAGGTGTTTTAAATTTAATTCAAAAAGGCATTGCAGAATTACACTGAAAGTCATTATTTTATTAAAGTTCTTCAACGTATTTGAAAATGCTTATGTCATATTTTTCTTTTCAAATTTCGTCACTGAGGCTTAAAATGAAGATGAATATATTGTTGAGTATTAAAATTGATTTCAATTGATTTAATAAATCAATTAGGGGCTGGGACACAAAGTGGGTACGTGGTAGGATACAATTCTTGATACCAAGAGATAACCGACTATTCTTATTTGGCACGGTCAGAATATAATATGAAATTGTAAACAAATAGTAATATTAACAGTAAAGTTAACCTAAAGTCACGTACGTAGATTCATTGTGTATAATTATTAGCTTCGTTATTTAAGTTTTGATATTAAACGCCGTTAGGGAGTCGTTTTGTGGTTGTTTGTTATTTTAATCTTATCTCAACACAATGGAAATACTAGGGGCGCCAACAGATCCTCAATTTCGACTCGCTACGCTCGCGAAATCTCGATGGCCGTTTGCATATTGAGCGAAGCGAGCCCAGTATAATGACTCATCGTTGTGGACAATGTCGATAATGTAGAAGATATCAGATTGGATTAAAAAAATTCTTCACACGCTTTTCATTGCAAAGAAAATTTTTGGCGCGATTTTTTTTCCATTGACTTCAATGGGATATCAGTTTTTTGACGATTATTCCTCAACAACATGACATTTTATTATTTTTTTTAAACCATCATCTAATGTGTGTCTTTTTGATTGCAAAATTACATAATTTTCCGTCAAGTAATTTTCGAGCTTATTCGTGACAAAAAATGTGAAAAAGTTTCCAGTAGATCGCTCCGCTCACTTTGCTCAATGAAGTGAAACTAATATAGATAGTGTATAGGAATATGTACTTCATTTAAGATAATTTTCACTAAATCTCGTATAATTTGAGTGTGTGTATGTATATATGCGTGCACGCATGTGTCAGTGTGTCTATGTTGTGCCTGCGTGTGTGTGTGTCGTAAAGAAGCTGGGAGAAGAAGTACAGAGAAAATGATTTACCTACTTTACTCTCACACGAAACTTTAGCTATAAATAATATATATTATACATTGCGTATCCTCCAGGACCTCAAAGCTTTGTATCAGTTATACAATTATTTCAAATTTATTTTGTTATGAGTTGTGACCTTGTCTGGAATAGCGACAGAATAACAAAGTGTTTCGTACTACGATAGCTATTCACTAGTCACTATTAAGTCGTAAATATTATTACCAATATGGTTAATAAAGATTTTATAATTTCATTTTGATATTAATATAACAGCAGCAGGCGAGCAAAAGAGAATGTAATGAATATTACAATCAAATAAAACAGTAACTAAATATACTTCTATTGATATATAATGTTTAAAAATGTTCTATAAACATGCTTTTTTAATTTTTTTATAAATATAGAAAGAATTAAGCGACTTGAACCTATGATCTGATGAGAATAGATGTTTCTTTCTATATTTTTTTTAAATTATGAATGTTTTTTTATTTATTAGGTTGTAAAGTACTGTTTATAAAAAAACAGTATAACATAATTATGATAAGATGTTATTCTATTTTTCTGAGAGTCAAGAGTCGTTGTCAGTTCGTCTTACCTTTATTGGTGTTGACATAATTAAGGAGCGTCCACGACTCTTGATATAATAATGGACTGCAACCTAAAACCCAGTTGTTTTATCGCCGACAAGCGCAAATAAAAAAATAAGTTTACTTCGGCTACTTGTTTATAAAATACTAGCTGCTGCCAGCGGCTTTGTCTGCGCAGTATAAATAAATAGGAGTTTGTTAAATAGCTTGTCTAAAAGTATTTTTCTTACCCTCGCGTTCATAACTTTATTAGGAATGAAATATACTCTACGGTAATTCTGTTTCCCTAGTAATGTGCGTGTAAAATTTCATGTTCATAATTTGGAAGTTATGACATAAAACAATAACAGACAAACTTATATCCTCAGTTATAATATTAGAACGGTTAGGTGCGATTGGGTAACGTTATTTTCTTGTTTTCAAATTGTTAAAAAATAAATCAACCTATATATTCTGTACAAATTTAAACATTTTCTCTAAGCTTTGATACTTGACTCTATTTTAATTCCAAAAATCCTAAAGACAATACAAACTACACCTCTTGGTACAGTCAGAATAGCGCAAAATATATTAAAAATTACATACAAACCGTCATACCGTGCCATACCCTGAGGACTACCAATTATATTCATAGGCAAGTCCCGAATCATAAAATTGGCAATAACTTTAAAAGCGATATCCAAATACCGCAGTAACTAATCGTGTTTAGATATTATAACATCACATTTATTTTATTTTCAGTAATAAATGTCTTTACATGTGGTAGTAGGATTGGTGGATGTCATAATGTTCTAAATATGTTCTAGTGTCATAATGCTAAATGTCGTCTGTGGGGTTTCGTTCTATTTATACCTCAGCTATAAATAAGATATATGCATTAAATCTTTTATATATAATTGCTTATAACTTATCACTTTCATTCCGGTTATTAGGATATATTATGAAAAATGTTGCTCAATTTTCTTGTCTTAAAAGTCAAAATCATAATTAAATACTTTAAATGTCTTAAATTAAATGCTTAGTCGACATATATAACAAATATAAGTAGTAAGTAATTAAATAGTAGTATGTATTAATAATTCATTATAAATAATACTTTATTTTCATAATTATCTATAATATATTTAATTATGTTAAGATTAATATGTAAAGTTTAGATGGATATAGAAAATCATGAATCCAAAATCAGGTTTGAGTCGGTCAGTGTTGATTAATTTTTCATTCTATATTTATTTAATATAAAATTTTGTATAGATTTTCAACAAGTATCAGTATTAAGGATAAATGATTACAATATATTCGTAAATGTTGTGTAGATTTCCCTCATCGGAAAATATAGAATCAGTTTATTTCGACCGGAATCTCTTACTTCAATCTGATGAAAATAAATTACTTTAATCGAATTATTTAACTCGTAATATATTATCATCATATTCATCGCAACTGAGATTATGTATAAAATGAGTTTTATGGTTAGAAATGAATATTTTACCCAAAAATCATGTTCAAGTCACTTGAGATTTAATATAAAATTTATTTCTCATAATGTTTTTGTTGGTATAATAAATATTATATGCCATATTTTATTTCAAGATTTTCGCAAAGTAAGGATTCTCCTCCTTCAATGGCAACATTTACATGCTAACCGACAATGAACAGTTGTTATGTATGGCTGTGTGTGTGTATGTGTGTATGTGACTGCGTGTATGTATGTATTTTTTGTGTGTGTAGCGAAGGGTGTTCCCTTCCTTAAGTTTAAAAAACCTTCGACACTTCTTGTCGTCTAATTGTGATAAAAAAACTAAAACGTTTAAACTTTCTTAATTCTAATACTGAAGAAATACGGTGATTGTATGAAGAATTAAATATTTAGGTAACGTAATATGTTTGTAAATATAAACAATTTGATATTTATTTTAATGTTTCTCTGTTTCATTTATATTCAAATGTCTATTATGTAACACATCAGCTGCTATTTCTCTTTTTGAACTAAATCTGTTTTTTGTTATCATAATGTCAAAGTAATATTCATTTATATACCAGAAAATTTATAATTATAGTTTACAACAACCCTAAAAGTATTCCATTATTTTATATTTTTAAATAAGGATTCAATACATTTACATACAAACAAAGGCAACTGTTATTATTTTCATATTAAATAAATCACAATGTTAAGTGCAACAACCACCCCTTAACTTAGTAGTCGGTCACATTTGGCACGCGTCCTCAATTCACAATCACAAAGAATTAGGATAGAGATTTATATTTTTTTTTGTAAAAAAATTACATTATGTCATATCATTATAATGACTACTTTCTCCTCAGTTGAAGAATAAATTCGTGTACATCGTCTAAATTTTCTATCATTTCTCTAAAAGCTTAGAAAACAAAATTGAAATATCACAAAATAATGTTTTTCGTTAAAGTCACCAAGATATTTAAATTTTATTGAAAATCTTTATTTTATTAATGTCCTGGAACGACATATGAAAGATATTTAATATGAAGATGAGTAAATTGATAAATATAAAATCTATAAAATTATACAATAATTATGATCATAAATAGAATAATTATAATAAAATCGCAAAACAATTTCAGAAAATACTGTAGTAATTTTGTTTCAAATATAAGAAATATTTTATTACAAATATATTTTTATTTTTCTATGTAATTCATCTACGCTTAGAAAGAGTTTCGTAAAAGTCCTAAAAATTATTTTCTTGTGACTAGCACTGCCTTCCGACATGCATCATAATAATAAGCATTATTAGAATTAAAACGTGAAGGTGTAGGACACAGGGTAGGTAAAGGTAGGACAAAAAAGACACAATCAATGATACAAAGAGATAACCGACCATTCTTATGAGACATGGCCGGAATATAAAAGTTAACCAAAAGTGACTTACGAGGATACATTATGAATAATTATTCGCTTCGTTGTTGTAGTTTTGATATTTAAAGCCGTTGGGGAGTCGTTTTGAGGTTGTTTGTTATTTTGAGCTTATCTCAACACAATGGAAATATGAATGACAAATGAAGTTAGATTAATGTAGATTGTGAATAGGAATACAAATAGATATAAATACGAGTAGATGAAGTATCATCTGAGTTAGTTCTCTTCAAATATCGCAAAATTGACAATGTTTGTGTGTGTATATGTGTTAGTGATGTAACGAGTATAAGATCGACAAGGTACGAGTATGTGTGTGTTTTACAGTTTATCGTCGTATAAAAATTCATTTGTATTATTGTTATATCTGTATATTGGTAGGTATATTGTAGTGTTTCTTTGGATGACACCGAATGAAGTCGAAATAATTTATTTGACTTTTTTTTCCATTTCATTTTACTTAGGAGAAAATATATAATTTCCTATTTTACTTTTTAGTACATATTAATTTGTTTTGATATAGTTTTTTGAGGTCTTTTTTTGTTCATTTCTTGGTTTTTAGTGAATTGTACTTCAGATTACTAACTAATTTGTCTGAATATGGGTAGATAAACTAAAGGCGCTATTCATATCACAGTTTCATTTCATTGAAACTAACGAAGTGGGGTTGAAACGCCTATCAACAGAGGCAATCTATCTCAAGGACCATTTCAATAGAGACTTTAATAGACATAAATAGACTTTAAAAAAATGCGGCTATGCATAAAAAAGTTCTATACAGGAAATTATCGAAAAATGTGGCTCTAATGGCTTGATCAAAGATCGTTTATCGAATGAGATGAAGGATTAGGAACCCACCGTCTTGGCTTAAACCATGATCAACTATCTAATGGGACGGAGGAGCAACATGGCCATCAACTCGGATTGTTTCACGACCACTTATCAAACTAAACACATGAAACTCGTTCACTTCGATTTTGTAGAATGCTAGAAGTCAGTCATATTTGTAGGTATATCATAAAAGAATAATCTTTTGAAGTGGCTATTAATATTTTTGCTGATGTACCGTTTGCAAAATAAGTTTTAATCCACAATAGCGTTCCAATTTACGAGCAAATATGTTTAATACGCTATTACCTGAAGAACTGATTATATTAGATACAATTATAACGTGATCTCGCTGTTACAAAATAATATTATAAAAAGAAAAGTTCCAGCAACTGCATATTGTAATAATGGCTGAAGAGGTACTGCCTGAATTACCCAATTTGGCAAGCGTTGCAGAACGGTTTAACTGTTTAAGATTGTTAAACTTAATAACCATTTCAGTTAAAATTGGTGTAAAGGTCGGTATTTTATTTGCAAAGTGGAAATAGCTGGTTTAATTTTAGTAGTGGAAAGTCTCGAGAAACTTTTCATTTTCTACAGATTTCGTCGTGGATATGCAAAGATTGACACGAGCATCAACTTGGTTAATTTCCAATAACTAACTGTACGGAGATTTCACATCTCCGAATGAATGCTGCCTCTAATATTGAGCTAGGCGGTTACAGTGCACTAACTACAGGACACAATCCTCGAAAGAGCTGTAATCGACCTTGGTAAAATATGCAACAGGGCAAGTATATGTTGCACTAAGTCATGTCAAAAGTTTGAAAGGCTAGATAGTTTTATAAGATTTGGGTGCTAACATATTTATTTATTTATTTTATTTTATTTTTCTTATATATCTCCGATATCAATTTTTAAAGCACACTTCATTTGAACGAAGCCGCCAAGCCCTTGGGCTTGGTGGCAAATTTGAAAAAAAAATAACTATATATTCGTATTCGCGTTAGAGAATATTCAAATATTGAAATTAATTAAAGTACTAGTGTGTATATAAAAGCCTGGCGAAGTATAGCTATTATATATTTTACGTTCCAACGAAACTTTAGTTATAAATAACACAATATTATCTGTCAATCTTAATAATTTTACTATTACTACAAATCTATTTTATTATGGTTCGTGACCTTGTCTGGAACAGCGACAGGATGACAAAGTGTTTTGTACTGCGATATCTATTCACTAGTTGCTATTAAGTCGTAAATATTATTATTAAGATAGCTAATAAAGATTTTATGATTTCATTTTGATATTAATATGCGAGCAAAGGAATATAAAATTAATATTAAAATCAAATAAAACAGTAACTAAATATACTTCTAGTTATATATACTGTTCGAAATTTACTATAAACATGAGTATTTAAATTTTTTATAAATGTAGAAAGTATTAAGCGACTTGAACCTACGATCTAATGAGGATGAAAGTTTTATTCTACATTTATTGAAAATTATGTGTTTTTTTTTATTTATTAGGTTGTAAAGTACAGTTTGTTAAAATCAGTATAGCATAATTATAATAAGAGGTTATTCCATTATTTTGAGAGTCAGGAGGCGTTGTCAGTTCATCTTACCTTTATTGGTGTTGGTGACATAATTAAAGAGCGTCAACGACTCTTGACTGACACGAATGGCTGCAACCTAAATCCCGTTTCTTTACTACCGACAAGCGCAAATAAATATAATAAGTTTACTTATGCTACTTGTTTATAAAATTCTAGCTGCTGCCAGCAAATTTGTCTGCGCGGTATAAATAAAAAGGATTTTGTTAAATAGGTCGTCTAAATGTATTTTATTTTTATCCTCGCGTTCATAAGTTTTTTACGAATTAAATATTCTGTATGTAAATTCGGTTTTTCTGGTAATGTGCGTGTAAAATTTCATGTTCATCATTTGGAAGTTATGACATATAACCTTTACCAACAAGCTTACATCCCCAGTTATAATATTAGTTCAGATAGGTAGGATTGGGTAACATTATTTATCTGTTTTGAAATTGTAAAAAATATATATTCAACTTACTCGTATATATTCTTCACGAATTTGAACATTTTTCTCGAAACTTTTTTACTTGACTATATATTAAATCTGTAAAGTCTAAAGACATCACAAACTACTCCTGACTATTCTGACTGTACCAAGGTACATAGTCGCCCTCGCCTTCTTCGCCTACCTCTGCCCTAATGATTATGTTTATAGCATCTCAACCCCACCAACCCTCCGGTTATAAAGGTTGAGCCGCTATACATGTGGTCCAGGTTTACCCCGGTCACATGGATCCTTGTTATGGCAGATCTGACCCCCGAAGTCATCCGACAACGGCACTATTAAGCCTAGTAAGCTCGCAAGGCTATCGGTCATAGACAAGTCCAATCGCGACCACCCTGCTACCTTTTTTCCATGAAAGGTTCCGGAGCTGTAATGCTCGCTCACTTCCCGTGTGATTTCTCACACTAGCAATAACTTGCTGAGATCGTCAGAGAGGCCAACTACCAGTTTCCTAGCTGGTGCCGGAGCTGTATTGCACGCTCACTTCCCGTGTGATTTCTCACACTAGCAATATCTTGCTTAGAACGTCAGAGAGGCTAACTACCAGTTTCCAGCTGGTGCCGGAGCTGTGGGCTCGCTCACTTCCCGACAGGCGATCGGGCCGCAAGTCTACCCTATACTACAGTCGGGTGACCGGATAGATGCTAGCTCATCCATCTAACCTCTAAGCAGGAGGCTACCCGAACTGCAGTGACCCCCGAAGGGATCTCTGCTTATGGACCGTTCCAAGCCCCGAAGAAAAAGACCGCAGCAGCCCTTCGCCTTAGGCAGGTCAATTACTTCTCGCTGCGCACGAGACCGGCGAGCCCCCGACAACTGTGGGAACCCAGACGAACAGCGCCGAATCTCTACAGCTAACCACATTACCACTACGAATCCAACACCAAAACCGGTAACCCGGCAGTTTACACGCGCAAGCGCATGCATCGCTGCCGGAGGGCTTAGGTACCGGGGTCCCGTAGTACCCTGATCTTAGCAGCTGACCCGTAGTTCAGCTGCAAACTATCTACCGCCGGGTGTCTCAGTAGATAGGACCAGTACCAAGGTACAGTCAGAATAGCGCAAATTATGTAAAAAATTACATACAAACCTTCATACCGTGCCTGAGGACAACCAATTATATTTATAGTCAAGTCCCAAATCATAAAATTGGCAATAACTTTAAAAGCGATATCCAAATACCGCAGTAATAATCATATTTAGATATTATATCATCATATTTATTGATACACTCAGTAATAAATATCTTTACATGTGGTAGTAGGATTGGTGGATGTCATAATGTTCTAAATATGTTCTAGTGTCATAATGCTAAATGTCGTCTGTGGGGTTTCGTTCTATTGATACCTCAGCTATAAATAAGATATATGCATTAAATCTTTTATATATAATTGCTTATAACTTATCACTTTCATTCCGGTTATTATGATATATTTATGAAAAAATGTTGCTCTATTTTTTTGTATTAAAAGTTAAAATCTTAATTAAATACTTTAAATGTCTTAAAATAAATGCTTAGACTACATACTTTACAAATATAAGTAGTAAGTAAGTAAATAGCAGTATGTATTAATAATTCATGATAACTAATATTTTATTTTCATAATTATTTATAACATATTTAGTTATGTTAAGCTTAATATGTAAAGTTTAGATAAATATAGAAAATCATAAATCTATAACCACAGGTTTGAGTCGGCCAGTGTTGATTAATTTTTTATTCAATATTTAATTTTGTATAGATTTTCAACAAATATCAGTATTAGGAATAAATGATAACAATATATTCGTAAATGTTCTGTAGATTTCCCTCATCGGAAAATATAGAATCAGTTTATATCGAGCGGAATCTCTTACTTCAATCTGATGAAAATAAATTACTTTAACGAAATATTTAACTTGAATATATATTAAAATTCATCGTAAATGCGATTAGGTATAAAATGAGTTTTGTACAGTTAGTAATGAATATTTTACTCAGAATATCATTGTTAAGTGTGCGTGTGCGTGTGCGTTTGTGTGTGCATGTGTGTGTGAAGGAGGGTATCCTCTTCCTAAAGTGTTAAAAATAAACAATATAAACAATTTACAACATAATTAAATGGTTCTCTATTTAATCTAGATTAAAATGTCTATTATGTATCACATCAGATGTTATTTCTTGTTTTGAATTAAATCTGTTTTTTTTGTTATCATAATATCATAGGTTACAACAACCCTAAATATATTTCATTATTTTATGTATGTATATAAGGAGGCAATTATTTTCAACTTAAAGAGCACTGAAATTATTTCTATATTAAATAAATCAAAATGCTCAGTGCAACAACCAACAAATAAAAAAAATCACAAAATAATTTTATTAAAAATCTTCATATAATTAATGTCCTCGGACGTTTTGCCACTTGACAGATATTTAATATAAAGATGACTACATCGATAAATATTAAAATCTATAAAATTATAGATTAATTTTTATCAAAAATAGAATTATTATAATTAAATCGCTAAACAATTTCAGGAACACTAGTAATTTCGCTCAAAATATAAGTTATACAAATATGTCGTGAAAGATCTAAAATTTTATGTTTTCTTATGACTAGCACTGCCTCTCGACATGCATCATAATAATAATTTCGAAGCATTTTTAGAATTTAAAACAGGGAGGTGTAGGACACAGGGTAGGTAGAGGTAGGACTCAAATAGGATACAATCAATGGTACAAAGAGATAACAGATAACTATTCTTATGTGGCATGGTCAGAATATATTACATTATATATATATATTGTAAACAAATAGTAAAGTTAACGTCGACGACGACGACGTAAAAGTCACGTACGTGGATACATTATGAATAATAGCTAGCTTCGTTGTTGTAGTTTTGATATTTAAGGCCGTTGGGGAGTCGTTTTGAGGGTGTTTGTTGTTTTGTGCTTATCTCAGCACAATGGAAACATGAATGACAAATGAAGTAAGATTAATGTAGATTGTGATAATAGGAATATAAATAGACATAAATGCGAGTAGATGAAGTATCATTTAAGTTAGTTACTTTAAATATCGCAAAATTGACAATGTGTGTGTGTGTGTGTATATATGTGTATGTGTGTTAGTGATGTAATGAGTATAAGATCGACAATGTGTGTGGGTGTATTAGAAAAAAAAATAGTTTGAAGATAATAAATAGTAGATTAGTAAAAAAACAACTTCTAGGTTGCAGATATTGTTACAGTTTATTGTCGTATAAAAGTTCATTTGTATTATTGCTATATAGGTATACTGGTAGGTATATTGTAGTGTTTTTTCGGCTGACTGTGCTCTCGCTGTTACAAAATAATATTACAAAAATAAAGCTCCAGCAGCTGCATATTGTAATAATGGCTGCGGAGGTACTGCCTGAATTACTCAATTTGGCAAGCGTCGAAGAACGGTCTAACTATTTAAGATTGTTAAACTTAATAACCATTTCAGTTAAAATTGGTGTATTTTATTTGCAAAGTGGAAATAGCTGTTTTAATTTTGGTAGTAGAAAGTCTCGAGAACCTTTCATTTTCTAAAGATTTCGCCGTGGATATGCAAAGATTGACACGAGCATTAACTTGGTTAATTACCAATAACTATCTGTAAAAAGATTCCACATCTCCGAATGAATGCTGCTTCTAATATTGAGCTGAGTGATACCACTTACTACAGGGCACAATCCTCGAAAGAGCTGTAATGGACCTTGGTAAAAAATATGCAACACGGCAAATATCTGTTGCACTAAGTAGTGTCAAAAGTTTGAAAGGCATAGCTTTATAAGATTTGGATGCTAACATATTATTAAATAGACCACGCGACGATAGATCGTTGAGAGAAATAAAAAGATTACAAAATGTATTCCGATAATGAAGGTCCAACATACTCGTATACCTAGTGGGATGCAGTTAGGACGCGGACAAATCAGTATACGTTGACGACATCAGTTTAAGAATTTAATTAAGTTTATGTATCTCCGATATCAATATTTAGAGCACACTTAATTTGAACGAAGCCACCATCGCCATCAACATCTATAGGCAAATCTTAAAAAAAACTATGTATTCGCATTCGCGTTAAAGAAATGTTAAATATTGTAATTTATTCAAATTCAAATTCAAATTAAAAATATCTTTATTCAAGTAGGCATTTACATGCACTTTTGAATCGTCAATTACTACAATACAAAAAGGTTAGTGTAGTCAGTCCGTAAGTAAGCTACCACCGTCTCGGAATGCTGCTCTGTTGAGAAGAGCCGGCTAGAAACTCAACAGTTGCTCTTTTCAAAAGAAATATAACAATAGGTGATGTACATTATAATATTAATCCTGCAAATGATTCAACAAATTAAGTTCCACATATTTCGATCCACTAAAAACTTTTGAACGTTATAATAGGCTTTATTTAACAATAAACTGTTGATTTTAGATTTAAAACTAAGAAATGGAAGGTCTAAGACATCTTGTGGAACTTTATTATATATGCGTATACTCAAACCCATGAAGGATTTATTAACTTTTTGAAGCCGAAACTTTGGCGTTACGAGTTTGTTTTTATTTCTCGTATTTATCGCGTGTCTGTCACTGTTTTTATATAACTATTTAAATTTTGACGTATATATAATATGTTATTAAATATGTATTGCGAAGCGACTGTAAGAATACCTATTTTTTTTAAAACATCTCTCGTGACAAAGTACTGTTTACTTCGTCATAATTAATCCTATCACGCTCAACTTTAAAAATAAGCGAGGTGTCATCAGCAAAGACTACAATGTCACACAGACCCTTAACGAAAAAGGGCAAGTCATTAATATAAAGTAAAAACAAAAAGGGGCCCAGAATAAATCCTTGTGGAACACCCATCTTTAGGTGAGAACCAGACGATTTAGAATTATTTCCGTAAACTGTCTGAACTCTTTGATTCAGGTAAGAGGCAATAAGATCAAGCGCAGCGCTACGTACACCGTAGTGGTTTAGTTTGCATAGCAACGTAATACATTACTATTTTTTGTATATATAAAAGCTAGGCGAAGAATTGAGATTATAATATATTTTACGTTCCCACGAAACTTTAGTTATAAATAACAGATACAACACAATATTATTTGTCTGTCTTAATATTTTTACTATTACCACAAATCTATTTTATTATGGGTTGTGACCTTGTCTGGAACAGCGACAGGATGACAAAGTGTTTCGTACTGCGCTAGCTATTCACTAGCCACTATTAAGTCGTAAATATTATTATTAATATAGCTAATAAATATTTTCTGATTTCATTTTGATATTAATATAACAGAGACGAGCAAAAGAGAATATAATAAATATTACAATCAAATAAAACAGTAACTAAATATACTTCTATTTATAAATACTGTTCGAAATTTTCTATAAATATGCTTATTTAATTTTTTTACAAATATAGAAAGAATAAAGCTGAATGATGAATGAAATTATGTATGTTTTTTTAAATTATTAGGTTGTAAAACACTGTCTGTAAAACACAGTATATATAACTTAATTATAATAAGATGTTATTCTATTTTTCTGAGAGTTGACTCTCGAGTCGTTGTCAGTTCGTAGGTCGTTGTCAGTTCGTGACATAATTAAGGAGCGTCCACGACTCTTGATATAATAATGGACTGTAACCTAAAACCCAGTTGTTTTACCTCCGACAAGTGCAAATAAAAAATGTTAAGTGCAACAACTAACCCCTGACCTAGTAGTCGGTCACATTCGTTCGGCACGCGTCCTCAATTCACAATCACATATAATTAGGATAGATATTTTATTTTTTGTAAAAAATTTGACATTGTGTCATATCACTATGATGTCTAATTTCGCTTCATTTGAAGAATAAATTCGTGTATATCGTCTAAATTTTCTTTCATTTCTCTAAAAGCTTAGAAAGCAAAATTTATATATCACAAAAGGATGGTTTTCGTTAAAGTCACAAAGATGTTTAAGAATTTTATTGAAAATCTTTATTTTTTTAATGTCCTCGAACGTTTTGCCACATGATAGATGTTTAATATGAAGATGAGTATATTGATAAATATAAAAATCTATAAAATTATCAAGTAATTTTTATCAAAAATAGAATTATTATAATAATCGCAAAATAATAATCGCAATATAATTTCAGAAACACTAGTAATTTCGCTCAAAATATGTTATATAAATATGTTGTGAAACACCTAAATTTTTTCGTTTTCTTGTAACTAGCACTGCCGATATACAGCATAACAATAATTTAGAAGCGTTATTAGAATTTAATACAAGGAGGTGTAGGATGCAGGGTGGGTAAAGGTAGGACTCAAATAGGATACAATCACTGATTCAAAAAGATAACTGTCCATTTGGCACGGTCAGAATATAATATCGTATTGTAAACAAATAGTAATAAATAGAAAAGTTAACCAAAAGTCACGTACGTGGATACATTATGAATAATAGCGAGCTTTGTTGTTGTAGTTTTGATATTTAAGGCCGTTGGGGAGTCGTTTTGAGGTTGTTTGTTATTCTAAGCTTATCTTAACACAATGGAAATTAATGACAAATGTAGTTATATTAATGTATGTAGTTATATCGATGTTGTGAATAGGAATATAAATAAATATAAATACGAGTAAATAAAGTATCACCTCAGTTAGTTCTCTTTAAATATCAAAAAAATTACAATGTGTGTGTGTGTGTGTGTGTGTGTATGTGTTTGTGTGTGTGTGTGTGTGTGTGTCTGTGTGTGTGTGTGTGTGGGTATTAGAAAAAAAATAGTTTTAAGATAATAAATAGTAGATTAGTAAAAAAAACATTTTTTAGATTGCAGATATTGTTACAGTTCATTGTCGTATAAAAGTTCATTTGTATTATTGTTATATTGGTATATTTGTAGGTATATTGTATTGTTTCTTTGGCTGACACCGAATTAAGTCGTAATAATTTGTTTGAATTTTTTTCCATTTCATTTTACTTAGGAGAAAATATGTAATTACCTTTTTTACTTTTTATCTGAATATGGGTAGACTAACTAAACGCGCTACTCATATCACAGCATATCACAGTGTCATTTCATTGAAACTAACGAAGTCTGGTTGAAACGCCTATCAACAGAGGCAATCTATCTCAAGGACCATTTCAATAAAGACTTGCGATGAGCGCATATATAGGCTTTAAAAAAAATGCGGCTATGCAAAAAAAAGTTCTATACAGGAAAATAGCGAAAAATGCTGTCACTTGATCAAAGATCTATCTATCGATTCGTCTCTCGAATGAGACAAAAGATCAAGTACCCACCGTCTCGACTTAAACCATAATCGACTATATAATGAGACGGAGGAGCAACATGGCCACCAACTCGGATGGTTTCACGAACACTTATCAAATGAAAGACATGAAACTTGTTCACTTCGATTTTGTAGAATGCTAGAATATTTGTAGAGATATCACAAATGAACAATATTTATATGTATGTTTCCGAAAGAGGTTTTAATCCACAATATCCTTCCAATTTACGAGCAGATATGTTTAATACGCTATTACCTGAAGAACTGAATATTTTAGATACAATTATGACGTGATCTCGCTGTTACAAAATAATATTAGAAAAAGAAAAGTTCCAGCAACTGCATATTGTAATAATGGCTGCAGAGGTACTGACAGAATTATTCAATTTGGCAAGCGTTGAAGAACGGGTTAACTGTTTAAGATTGTTAAACTTAATAACCATTTCAGTTAAAATTGGTGTAAAGGTCGGTATTTTATTTGCAAAGTGGAAATAGCTGGTTTAATTTTAGTAGTGGAAAGTCTCGTCAGATTTCGCCGTGGATATGCAAAGATTGACACGAACATTGACTAAGCCTAGGCCTAATATTGTGCTAGGCGGTTACAGTCCACTAACCACAGGGTACAATTCTCGAAAGAGCTGTAATCGACCTTGGTAAAAAAATGCAACAGGGCAAGTACATGTTGCACTAAGTCGTGTCAAAAGTTTGAAAGGCATAGTTTTAAAAGATTTGCATGCTGACATATTATTAAACAGACCACACGACGATAGATCGTTGAGGAAAATAAAGAGATTACGAAATGTATTCCGACAATGAAGGTCCAACATACTCGTACACCTCGTGTAATGTAATTAGGACGCGGACAAATCAGTATACGTTGACGACATCAGTTTAAGAGTTTTCTTATGTATCTCCGATATCAATATTTAAATGAAGCCACCAAGGCATAGGCAAATTTGAAAAAAAAATCTATATATTCGTATTCGAGGTTAAAGAATTTATAAATATTGAAATTCATTACAGTACTAGTGTAAATATATAAGAGATCGGCGAAGTATAGAGATATTATGTATTTTACGTTCCCACGAAACTTTAGTTATAAATAACACAACATTACTACAAATCTATTTTATTATGAGTTGTGATACTTGTCTGGAACAGCGACAGGATGACAAAGTGTTTCGTACTACGATAGCTATTCACTAGCCACTATTAAGTCGTAAATATTATTATCAATATAGCTAATAAAAATTTTATGATTTCATTTTGATATTAATATAACAGAGGCGAGTAAAAGAATATAAAATGAATATTAAAATCAAATAAAACAGTAACATAAATATTTTTCGAGTTATATATAATGTTTGAAATTTTCTATAAACATTCTTATTTAATTATTTTACAAATGTAGAAAGAATTAAGCGACCCGAACTTACGATCTGATGAGAATGAATGTTTTTTTCTATATTTATTCAAAGTTATGTATGTTTTTTTAATTTATTAGGTTGTAAAGCACTCTGTGTAAAAAACAGTATAACGTAATTATAATAAGATGTTATTCTATTTTTCTGAGAGTTGACTCTCGAGTCGTTGCCAGTTCATGAGTCGTTGTCAGTTCGTGACATAATTAAGGAGCGTCCACGACTCTTGATATAATAATGGACTGTAACCTAAAACCCAGTTGTTTTACCGCCGACAAGCGCAAATAAAAAAATAAGTTTACTTCGGCTACTTCTTTATAAAATATAATAGCTGCTGCCAGCGGCTTTGTCTGCGCAGTATAAATAAACAGGATTGTGTTAACTGATTATCTAGAAGTATTTTTTTCTTACGAGGGTAAGGATTCATAACTTTATTAGGAATGAAATATACTCTACCCATATTGCCAGGGCAACAGAATCAATTTTGTTGCCCTGGCAATATGCGTGTAAAATTTTATGTTCATCATCTGGCATGGCAGTTATGATAGAAAACCGTATCATCATCAGTTATGACATAAAACAGTAACAAACAAACTTACATCCCCAGTTATAATATTAATTAGGTCGGATAGGTGGGATAAAGTAACATTATTTTTTTGTTTTCAATTTGTTAAAAAATAATCAACCTATATATTCTTCACAAATTTAAACATTTTCCTTGACTATATATTAATTCTAAAATGTCTAAAGACAATACAAACTATTGTTACAGTCAGAATAGCGCAAAATATGTTAAAAATTACATAGAAACCGTCATACCGTTCCATACCCTGAGGATATATAATTATTATAAGTCCCAAATCATAAAATTGGCAAAAACTTCAAAAGCGATATCCAAATACCGCAGTAATAATCATATTTAGATATTTTATCATCATATTTATTATACACTCAGTAATAAATATATTTACATGTGGTAGTAGGATTGGTGGATGTCATAATGTTCTAATATGTTCTAGTGTCATAATGCTAAATGTCGTCTGTGGGGTTTCGTTCTATTGATACCTCAGCTATAAATAAGATATATGCATTAAATCTTTTATATATAATTGCTTATAACTTATCACTTTCATTCCTGTTATTATGACATATTATGAAAAATTTTGCTCAATTTTCTTGTCTTAAATGTCAAAATCTTAATTAAATACTTTAAATGTCTTAAGTTAAGTGCTCAGGTCACATACATTACAAATATAAGTAGTAAGTAATTAAATAGTAGTATGTATTAATAATTCATGATAAATAATATTTTATTTTCATAATTATCTATAACATATTTATTTATGTTAAGCTTAATATGTTAACTTTAGATAAGAATAGAAAATCATGAATCCAAAATCAGGTTTGAATCGGCCAGTGTATTTTTAACAAATATCCAACATTTAATTTAAATAATAATATGTTCGCGATTAATGACTAACTTATGTTTTACGATCTGTATTTTTGATTCTGTCGAAGAATAAATTCGTGAACATTTTCAAAATTTTCTTTCTTCCTGTAAGCTTAGAAAGCAAAATTGAAATATAACGAAAATGTATTAAATTGAATTCACAAAGGCATTGAAGAATTACACTGAAAGTCATTATTTTACTAATGTTCTTGAACGTATTTGCTTTTTATTAAATGCTCATGTCATATTTTTCTTTTCAAATTTCGTCACTAGACAGAAAATTAAAGTGAAGTTGAGTAGATCGATGAATATTAAAATGGAATTCATTCACTTCAATGAGTGAATTAAGGACTGGGACCTAAAGTGGGTATAGGTAGGATACAATTTTGATACCAAAAGATAACCGAACATTCATATTTGGCACGGTTAGAATATAATATCATATTGTAAATAAATACTGATATTAACAATAAAGTTAACTAAAAGTCACGTACGTAGATACAATATGAATAATCATTAACTTTGTGGTTTCAGTTTTGATATTTAACGCCGTTAGAGAGTCGTTTTGAGGTTGTTTGTTATTTTAAGCTTATCTCAGCACAATAGAAACATGAATATCAAATGAAGTTAGATTAATGTACATGATGTATAGGAATATGTACTTCATTTAGGTTAATTTTCTTTAAATCTCGTATAATTTGAGTGTATGTGTGTACGCATGTGTGACTGTGTCTATGTTGTGCCTGTGTGTGTATCGTATCGAAGCTAGGCGAAGTATATAGAATAAGATTGATTTTACTCTAACACGGAACTTTAGCCATAAATAACATATATATAATATATTGCGTGTCTATCCAGGACATCAAAGTTTTGTTTCACTTTTACAATTACTTCAAATCTATTTTATTATGAATTGTGACCTTGTCCAGAATAGCGATATGACAGTGACAAAGTGTGACAGTGACAGTGACTGCGATATCCATTCAACTACTACAATCTCTTAAATATTATTATTGATAGTTAACAAAATTTGTATGACTCAGTTCTTAAAATAAAGGCTAAAATGTGTATAATTAAAATGTATGTTTCAAAATCAAATAACAATAACTAAATATATTAATATCCTAATTGTTATGACCTTTGAAATTTTCTATGAATATGTTTAGACATAATATGTTTATTGAAATATTAAATAAATACAAAATTAAAAATCATCAACACAGACACGACTCGAACCTACGACTTGACGATACATTTTTTGAGCGAAGCGAGCTGAGCTTTCTACTGGAGACTTTTTCACATTCGTTGTCACGAAGAGGTTCGAAAACTACTTGCCCCTAGTTATTTAAATAGTGTTTATTTTTTCAAATTTATTAAGTAGCAATGTACTCTCTGCAAAAGAAACTATATTTTTTAATTATATACACACACACTACAATAAAGTGACATACTCAATGTGTAATTTAATTATATTCTCAAAGTCGGTTAAGGGTAACTGTAATAAAAACCAATGTTTCTTCTAAAAAGGTCACATGAATAATAAAAAAAGTGTTTCGATCTCCAATAAAATGGGGATAGCTTACGTCATCAAAAACTCTTTGATTATTGTGGATTCGTAACAATTTCTATGGGTTTATATGTAACAAAAGGTAATATTAAACTCCTTTTATAGACTTTTAATATATTTTTAATAAAGTGCATATCATTTTTTAATATCTAACAATAGGTAGCTTCTCATACCATATAACCCATTATTCAAGAATAATGGTATATATCAGACTATTTCCTAATATCACATTTATAAATACAATTATTTAATCAGATTCAACGCCATGTATGTGTAATACGCATACATCGCGTTTGTGAAACATTCTAGATGCTTTAGCAAATAGAAGCGAAAATATCAGGTTGATTTATACAAGCTTTTGAGAAAACATATATTGGTTTAGCTTTGTTAAGATTACTTTCTTAGCTTCTCATCCCTAGTTGGGTCTGATAGGAAAGCCGCCGATAGGGTCGTTGAGGTGTGCGCAAAGTTCCTGTGACTTTTAAACGGAGCAGTAGGAACTGTTTGTTTTAGTGGACAACGAAAAAAAATGGCAGCATCCTCTATCCGCTTGGCTATAAATTGGATAATGATCAATAATTAATGGTTATTTCTAATTACCACCTTATTGTTATTAATAATATAATCAATGTGAATCACTAATTTATAATGTTTATTCGGTTGACTGGTAAACTAAGTTGTAGTATATGTATAGTAATATGTATATGTAGTTATAGATCCTGTAATAACGAGACTGGATTTACATTAGTCGATTTAAAAATTCATAATACATTGGTTGATTTAAAAAGAACGACTAACTACAATACCTTTTCATTGGCCTTTTCAAAGTAACCTATTAATCTAAACATTTAGGGAGAGAAGCGTAGACAGTGTAGGTAAGCATGCAGGCGCATAGTAAAGCTGCTCCTTAAACCTGGATGCGTGGCGATCCTCTACTGTGCGGTTCTCAAGAACATTTTTTCCACGTTCCACTCGCTTGTGGAACGAACTCCCTTCGGCGGTATTTCCAGATCGGTACGACATGGGTACCTTCAAAAAAGGCGTCTACTCCTACCTACAAGGCCGGCAACACTCTTGAAAATCCTCGGATGTTGCAAGAGTTCATGGGCGGCGGTGATCACAAGTCATCTGTGACCCGCCAGCTCGTTTGCCCTCCTCTTCCATAAAAAAAAAAAAAAAAAATATACCTGGATCGCAAGTCCCAGGCATTGTTTGCACTCCTCTCCTTGCACCGCGAAGGACCCGGCACCTGCGCGGTAAATCCATGGAATGCTTAGAAGCTTCGTCTCATACTATCCAGATATTATTTACAATGTCTTCTCAACTTTGAAAAAAGTGATAATTGACACAGAATTAATCAAATTAACTAGCAATTTTTATAATATTTTTAAAGACTTGGATAAAGTAAAAAACAGTAAAAAGTAAAAAACAAGTATAGATTACAAAATTATATTTAATTTCGCCGTAAACAAACCTAACTATATGTGTAGCGATATTATAGTGTTATTTGAATAGTAATTATAATGTTCATTATAAGAATTAGAATATTATAGAATAATAAATTTCCAACCTAATCTACACCTACCTACCTATTGTTAGGACGAAAATTATTAATTATACATAAAAGATACAGAAAACTTTTATTATCAATTATCAGTCAATAAAATATTTTCTTAACAACCCCTAAGAAGTGTTATTAAAATCACCTTTAAATTGTTGTAAATAAAATATCTATAAATTATTAATATTTTAAATAATTACATAAATTTCTAGGATTTATATTATTTTTGATTTATATTATTATAAATAATATTATAAATCATTTTCATATCTAACTTGGATGGGCATATTTTATATTTATTAGATATTTATTTGGATGGGAGGAGTTGTTTTTTTCATATAGATTTTTTTTAAGTTTTCGCAAACAAAATTCAGCGTTAAAATATTTAATTAATGACACCATGTTTTGGTTCAATAATTGATTTGTTTCAGTTTTTAAAGTATTTACGACAAAAATGAAACAGGATAATTGTATAAACAAATAAATATGTAAAAATTTCAGTATGTAATCTCTATCTCCATTTATCTATATCTATCTATTTTCTTCTTAAATAACTCAACATACACAATTATTCGGTGTGCGGTGTAAAATCTTCTAAGACTATGTTCAATAACATAGTCTTAGAAGATTTTACATATAAATACAATTATTTATATATAAATACAATTATTTTACATATAAATACAATTATTTATATATTACTACAAATTATCGCCTCGTTTGGAGATACTTGTACTGAATTCGATAATATTAAAACTTACTTAATAAGTTTTCTCACACAAGTATTCTTTTTTCGCTTAAGAATTAAAATCGACAAAAAGGTCCTTCACCATCTGCTGTTTATTCTGCTTACACGTGACAAATTTCCACTCCTCCACTTTATAATTATCAATGACATTAGAACTCTTAACGGAACTCAAGTTTTTTAAATATTACATATTTTTTTTTGACACCGTGTCATATCATTGTGATCGGACGAAGAATAAATTCATAAACATCTTCAACATTTTCTTTCATGTCTCTAAAAGCTTAGAAAGCGAAATTATAATATCACAAAATTATGCGTTTCACTAAATTCATAAAGGCATGGAAGAATTATATTGAGTGTTTATTTTATTAATGTTCTTGAAAGTTTCTGAAAATGCTTGCATTTTTTTGTTGTCACCTGATGACATTCTTGAAATAGAAATGAGTATATCGATGAATATTAATATCGATTAAATTCAATTCGTTTAGGCAATATTGTTTAAAAAAGATAGAATTAAGGTCGAGGACACGGAGTAGATATAGGTAGGACCCAGGAGGGACACGATCACTGATAACGAGAGATAACCGTCCTTGCTTATTTGGCACGGTCAGAATATAATACCATATTGTAAACAAATAGTAATATAAACATTAAAATTAAGAAAAAAATCACGTACGTGTATACATTATGTGTAATAGTTAGCTTGGTTGTTTTAGTTTTGATATTTAATGCCGTTGGGGAGTCGTTTTGAGGTTGTTTATTATTCTAAGTTGATCTCAACACAATGGAAACATGAATGACAAATAAAGTTAGATGAATGTCGATAGAAATATCTATTTCATCAAGGTTAGTTTTCCTTGAATATCTCGACATGTGTGTGTATTATTATATTTTTCTGACAGTCAAGAGTAGTTGTCAATTCGTCTTATCTTTATTGGTGTTGACATAATTAAGGAGCGTCCACGACTCTTGATATAATAATGGACTGCAACCTAAAACCCCCTTCTTTTATTACCGACAAGCACAAATAAAAATATGAGTTTACTTCGGCTACTTGTTTATAAAATACTAGCTGCTACTAGCGGCTTTATTTGCGCGGTATAAAATAATTGGATTTTGTTAAATCGCTCGTCTAAAAGTACTTTTTTTTTACCCTCGCCTTCATAACGTTAATAGGAATGAAATATACTGTCCGTTAATTCGGTTTCCCTAGTAATGTGCGTGTAAAACCCTGAGGAAAACCAATTATATTCATAGTCAAGTCCCGAATTATAAAATTGACAATAACTTTAAGAGCGATATCCAAATACTGCAGTAACTAATCGTGTTTAGATATTATAACATCATATTTATTATACATTCATACGAGTATATATAATAAATGTATTTACATGTGGTAGTAGGATTGGTGGATGTCATCATGTTCTAAATATGTTCTAGTGTCATAATGCTAAATGTCGTCTGTGGGGTTTCGTTCTATTTATACCTCAGCTATAAATAAGGTACATATATTAAATCTTTTATATATAATTGCTTATAACTTATCACTTTCATTCCTGTTATTATGATATATTATGAAAAATTTTGCTCAACTTTCTTGTCTTAAATGTCAAAATCTTAATTTAAAGCTTTAAATTAAATGTCTTAAATTAAATGCTTAATTAAATACAAATATAAGAAGTAAGTAATTAAATAGTAGTATTTATTAATAATTCATGATAACTAATATTTTATTATCTATAATATATTTATTTACGTTAAGCTTAATATGTAATATTTAGATGAATATAGAAATTCAGGAATCCAAAATCACAGGTTTGATTTAGCCAGTGTTGATTAATTTTTCATTCCATATTTATTAAATATTAAATTTTGTATAGATTTTCAACAAATATCAGTATTAAGGTAGGTATAAGCTCTGTGGTACCACTTGGTGGCAGATCGCGGCCTTGGTTTGATGCGTCTGTCAGGGCAGCAGCAGCTGGCAAACGGCAGGCTTATCAAGCTTGGGCTAATGCGTTAGTCACTAAGGACCCGAACTCTAGAGTTCTGGAGAGGAAATATAATCGTGCCTCCAGATTCTTCAAGCGGAAAATTGCTAGAGCAAAGTTTAAGCATGTCGTCAAAATTGGGGATCAGCTGGCTGGTCTGGCATGCGCAAGTTCTGGGCGCTTTCCAAAGCCAGTCTGGGTAACTTATGTCAGCCATCCCTACCGCCATTGCACGCTTGGAACGACTCTTTGGCCCACACGGCAAAAGGGAAAGCCGATCTCTTGGGCATTCTTTGCCAAAAACTCGTCTTTGGACGACCAGGGGATGGCACCGCCTATCATCCCGCGGTGTCAGAGCTTAATGCCGGAAATAGTTTTTCGGCAAAAACTCATCCGAAAACTAATCCTTTCCTTGGAAATTAATATGTCGAGTGGGCCAGATGGTATCTCTCCAGTTGTGCTACGAACATGTATCCCTGAGTCGACACCAGTGCTAACGCATCTATTTCGGTACTCCTACTTTAAAGGCGTAGTCTCAGTCTCATGGAAGCGTGCCCTTGTCCATCCGATCCCTAAAAAAGGTGATAGCTCGGATCCAGCTAACTACAGACCTATTGCCATTACCTCTCTTCTTTCCAAAGTAATGAAGAGCATTATAAATAAACAGCTCCTAACCTACCTCGAGGATCACCAATTGGTCAATAATCGGCAATATGGCTTTCGCCATGGTCGATCAGCTGGTGATCTTCTGCTATATCTAACGCACCGTTGGGCTGCTGTTATTGAAAGCAAAGGAGAGGGTCTGGCAGTTAGTCTGGATATGGCGAAAGTCTTCGATCGTGTATGGCACAAGGGGCTTCTTTTGAAGCTACCTTCCTATGGGCTTCCCGAGAGTATATGCAAGTGGATCACCAACTTGGACATCTCGAACATATATTGTTATACGGATGACAGCACTGGGGTTTCCGGCCGTGCAGATCTCTCAGAAAAATGTCGACGAGTGCCGAAAGAAACTTGTGTCTTCTATAGAGACTTCCTTGGGGATGGTCTCTGAGTGGGGTGAACTGAACCACGTTCATTTCAATCCCGACAAGGCAGAAGTTTGCGCGTTTACCACTAAGAAAACCCCATTTGTCGTGTCACCCCTCTCCGAGAGCACTCCCCTCATTGCTTCGCCAAGTATTAGAATACTGGGTCTCGATATTTCGAGCGATTGTCAGTTTAGTGGTCATCTGGAGAGCAAGGCCAAGTTGGCGTCGATGAAATTGGGCGCGATCAGTAGAGCGAGGCAGTATTTCAATCCTGGCAAAAGACTTGCGCTTTACAAAGCGCAGGTCCGGCCACACATGGAGTACTGCTCTCATCTCTGGTCCGGATCACCCCAATATCAGCTTCTACCATTTGACCGCGTACAACGAAGAGCCGTTCGGATTGTCGGGAACCCAGTGCTCTGTGAACGGTTGGACTCTGGCATTGCGTAGAGACGTTGCTTCTCTGTGTGTCTTCTACCGCATTTACCACGGTGAGTGTTCCGAAGAGCTATTCGATCTGATGCCTACCGCCAAATTTCATCACCGCACAGCGCGCCATCGCCTCCAACACCATCCGTACCACCTGGATGCATGGCGATCCTCCACTGTGCGGTTCTCAAGTACATTTTTTCCTCGTACCACTCGAATGTGGAACGAATTCCCTTCGGCAGTATTTTCAGATCGGTACGACATGGGTACCTTCAAAAAAGGCATATACCCCCCCCCCCCTTCAAGGCCGGCAACGCTCCTGTAAATCCTCAGTTGTTGCTAGAGTTCATGGGCGGCGGTGATCACAAATCATCTGTGACCCGCCAGCTCGTTTGCCCTCCTCGTACATAAAAAAAAATAAGGATAAATGATAACAATATATTCGTAAATGTTATGTCGATTTCCCAAATCGGAAAATATAGAATCAGTGTATATCGACCGGAATCCCTTACTCCAATCTAATGAAAATAAATCACGTTAGCGAAATATTTAACTTGAGAATGTATTAAAATTCATCGCAACTGACATAATGTATAAAATGAGTTGTGTAGTTAGAAATGAATATTTTACCCAAAAATCATGTTTAAGTCTCTTGAGATTAATATAAAATTTATTTCTGATCATGTTTTTGTCTGTTTGTGTGTGTGTAAGGAAGGGTGTTCCTTTCCTTAAGTGTTAAAATAAATCTTCGAGACTTCTTGTCGTCTGATTGTCATAAAAAAATTAAAACGTATTTACTTTCTAACTTCTGAAAAAGAAATACGGTGATTGTATAAACAATTAAATCTTTAAGTAACTAATATACTTTACAATATAACCAATTTAATACATATTTAAATGGTTCTCTATTTAATCTATTTTAAATGTCTATTATGTATGACATCAGTTGTTATTTCTCGTTTTGAACTAAATCTGCTTTCTTGTTATATTAATGTCAACTGAACTAATATTCATTTATATACACGAAAATTATGAGACAACATTGCTGAAATATATTATATATTTAAGTATGTACAATAACCCTTAAAGTATTCCATTATTTTATGTTTGTATATAAGGAGAAAACACATGTCAACTTAAAAAGCACTGAAATCATTTTTATATTAAATACATCAAAATGTTAAGTGCAATAATCAACCCTTGACCTAGTAGTCGGTCACATCCGTTCGGCACGCGTCCTCAATTCACAATCACATAATTAGGATAGATATTAATTTTTTTGTAAAAAAATTGACATTGTTTCATATCATTATGATCTCTAATTTCGCTTCATTTGAAGAATAAATTCATGTTTATCGTCTAAATTTTCTTTCATTTCTCTAAAAGCTTAGAAAGCAAAATTTATATATCACAAAAGGATGGTTTTCGTTAAAGTCACAAAGATGTTTAAGAATTTTATTGAAAATCTTTATTTTTTTAATGTCCTCGAACGTTTTGCCACATGATAGATGTTTAATATGAAGATGAGTATATTGATAAATATAAAAATCTATAAAATTATACAGTAATTTTTATCAAAAATAGAATTACTGTAATAAAATCGCAAAATAATTTCAGAAACACTAGTAATTTCGCTCAAAATATGTTATATAAATATGTCGTGAAAGACCTAAATTTTTTTTGTTTTCCTGTGACTAGCACTGCCTCCCGATATAAACCATAACATTAATTTAGAAGCGTTATTAGAATTTAATACAAGGAGGTGTAGGATGCAGGGTGGGTAAAGGTAGGACTCAAATAGGATACAATCACTGATTCAAAAAGATAACTGTCCATTTGGCACGGTCAGAATATAATATCGTATTGTAAACAAATAGTAATAAATAGAAAAGTTAACCAAAAGTCACGTACGTGGATACATTATGAATAATAGCTAGCTTCGTTGTTTTAGTTTTGATATTTAAGGCCGTTGGGGAGTCGTTTTGAGGTTGTTTGTTATTCTAAGCTTATCTCAACACAATGGAAACATTAATGACAAATGTTGTTAGATTAATGTAGATTGTGAATAGGAATATAGATAAATATAAATACAAGTAAATAAAGTATCACCTGAGTTAGTTCTCTTTAAATATAAAAAATTTTAAAGCCATCAAGCCCTAAAGCTTGGTGGCAAATTAAAAAAAAAAAACGATATATTCGTATTCGCGTTAGAGAATATTCACATATTGAAATTCATTACAGTACTAGTGTGTATATAAAAGCCTGGCGAAGTATAGAGATATTATATATTTTACGTTCCCACGAAACTTTAGTTATAAATAACACAACATTACTACAAATCTATTTTATTATGAGTTGTGACCTTGTCTGGAACAGCGACAGGATGACAAAGTGTTTCGTACTGCGAGATCTATTCACTAGTTGCTATTAAGTCGTAAATATTATTATTAATATAGCTAATAAAGATTTTATGATTTCATTTTAATATTAATAGAACAGAGACGAGAGAAAAACGCTATAAAATGAATATTACAATCAAATAAAACAGTAGCTAAATATACTTCTAGTTATAAATAGAAATTTTCTATAAACATGTTAAGTCATGAGAAGCTTATTTTAAATATATACATATATAGAAATAATTATACGATCTGATGTGGATGAATGTTTCATTCTATATTTATTTAAAATTATGTATGTTTTTTTAAATTTATTTATTAATTTGTAAAGTACTGTTTATAAAAAACAGTATAACATAATTAGGATAAGATGTTATTCTAATTTTCTGACAGTCAAGAGTCGTTGTTAGTTCGTCTTACCTTTATTGGTGTTGACATAATTAAGGAGCGTCCACGACCCTTGATATAATGGACTGCAACCTAATATCCAGTTGTTTTACTACCGACAGCGCAAATAAAAAATGTTTCAGGTTACTTCAGCTACTTGTTTATAAAATACTAGTAGACGCGAGCGGCTTCGCCTCGCCATAAAGATACGTTATGTTATCTTGTATGGATGTTTAAAAGTTATTTGTTCAATCCCTCGGAAATAGTGCTTTATCAGGACGAAATTATGTACCCTATTTTTATTTCCCTCGCAACGTATGTGCAAACCTTCATGTTGAAGGGTTGGATTTTATGATATGAATAACAAACTCAAGTTCTCATATAATATTAGTTGTGACAGTGAGGATAAGGTAAATTTTAATTTATTATTAAATAAATCTCCACCTCCATTCACAAATTTTAATTTATTTTATAAAGACGATTACACAAGGATTATTGATAATATTAGTTATAATAACTATACCATTATTACATTTCTCCCAAAGACAAAATCCCAAAAAAATTATCAAAAACTTTGGCATGTAACCCACAACTGCAATGCAGTAAATAAACGTATTCACGTCACCGTTTACGTAATAATAGCATTCCGACATTGTAAAGAATATTCATGGTATCGATTTTCGTAGAATCGATTTAATAGTATCATATTCGTCCTTTAATGGCCGCCGTTATGGAATTCAAATGTTTTACTGTTCGGTATTTTAAAAAATATTCTGTTAATAACTGTTTTTTCTGAGGAATTTGTTAATTTTAAAATAATAAACATTTACTTGATAACGTAGAATATTCAATAATATGTAACTGACATGTATCTTTTTGACGTAATGAAATAAAATCGCGCTATTTTCTGACATCCTCATTAAACCATAAACACGTTTTTATGTCCTTGCGGTTACGCGGTAAGTAGGAAGTGAAGTACAATCCTTCTAACCGCTTGTTGAATATTTACTTTATTACTAAATTCTAAATGCTGTTTCTTTCTTTAAACTCTACTATGTAGACATTACAGACTTTCTAGATAGATATTTATTTTCACTATACCTACATTTTTTTTCTATACCTACGCTATTTATTCTTACTATACGTACATTATTTTTTTTACTATACCTACTTTATTTTTTTTTACTATACCTACAGTATTTATTCTTACTATACCTACTAATTTTTTTTACTATACCTACAATATTTATTTTTACTATACCTAACTTTTTTTTACTATACATACTTTATTTTTTTTATTATACCTACTTTACTTTTTTATGCTACCTACTTTATTAATTTGTTTACAATACCTTTTTTTTATAACTATACCAATTTTTTTGTCAACTCTAACTAGCTATAACTAGCTATAAAACTATAACTAACTTCAATTGCCTAATGCCGTAGGTAAGGGTGGTGGTCCTCCCCCTCCTCCTGGCGGTCTTCCTCCACCACCGCCCTTGGTTATAAACTATAATAAGTAGTTAATTCATTGTAACTGGATTTATATTCGTTTAATTTTCTTTCAAATAATTGTCGCGATATCATATATATTTGATTTAACTTTGTTATAAAAAATCTTTAAGATGCAAAATGGATGTTTAAAAAATCAAGATAATTCCATATAAGTATATTTCTGTTAAGAAAAAGAAATCCGTTATTAAATACTCAATGTATACTTCGTATCTCAAACTAGTGATTATAAGAATTTGAATGGAACGGAAAAATGTATATCTATTTAGCAGTCAACATTAAAAATTGTATTTTAGAACATTCTTTTTCCCTTTTTTTAGATATTTTTCACTTTATAAGTAATAAGTAACATGTACTCGTATATTGCGACTGGAGACTTATCAACAGTATTATCAACAGTAAAAAAATTTTTTTTTAATATGTTGCCATTTTTGAGATTAATATGGTTTAATATTATATTTATAATTCACATTTATATGGTCAATAAAATATATATCCAAATGCTAATATTTTCACGATGAATCGTAACCTTATTTACATACTCGGCTCTTTGTTATCTTCTATTACTAAAATAACAAAAACATAATAATAGCAATATATATAATACAATGATTCAGCTATCTCAGTGATTTACGGTTTTATTTACTCAGATACAGAATTGAAGACGATGTTTTTATGTCCATGTTATGTAAGTATCCATAATGATACACAGAAAGACCGTTACAACTTGTATATATTATATACTTTGGCGTATAGGCATTGTTGGAGTCAACCCCAATTCGAAGCATTACTAATGTGTGTGTAAACAGATTAACTATCTACCTACCTTGATATACAAGAAGGATATATTGTAAGTCACACATACTGTTGTAGATGATCTGTATAATGGACCCATTACATTATCCAATTTTCAGCGTTGTATTTAAACCCAAGATAGCGAGTTAAATCTACAAATCACAAGCTAACAACTCGCTAAGTCTCTTCACTGTGATGTTAGTGTGCTAGTTGAATTAGTGCTTGGTAGATTGGATAATGGAATAATTGAGCCAATTATAAAGTTGTAAATGAATAAAGAGTATCCATTAAGTTTCTTGTGTATTATTCTCAAAGAACCTATACTTTATAACCGCAACTAGAGTGACGTTTCATAAGTAATGTTTATTTGAAATAAAAAACAAAAACAACGAAATATTTTTTTGACAAAAAAGCTTCCAATGTAAAACATTTAAAATTTGATTATGATTTAAAGTAAAATAGTGTAAATATTTTGATTTTTTGTATATACAACCAGAATAATATGTTATATATTTATTTTGTTTATAATATATAACATATTAAGCGTATATATATATATATATAATTGACCGACGCGGTAGCTTTATTGGCAGAGCGCGGGACTCCTTCCCAGAGGTTACAGGGTCAAGTCTACAACGCACGCTTAAAATTTTTATCCTATAATTATTAAAAAAAATATTTTTTTTTGCCGGTAAATAAAAAATACCAAAAAATGTTTTATTCTAACTCTTAAAGTGTAGGTACTTATCAGTGTCGAAAATCAACCCCTCAAAGATCCAACCTTTCACATAATTTAAATCTGGATTACCATAGTATGGATATTAGCTTCCACTACCTGAATACAGAATGTGAAATAATTATGGTACTCTCAGTTATTACGTAAGAACTACTAGTTTATTGTCCTGGTACGCTTTGTAGTGACTTCATTAAGGGAGGTAATATCTTAGTTACAGACAGACCGCATTATGTAATAGTGGAGTGAGTATGTACTCATTAATGTGAAGCAGGTCTAGTGTTCACAAGAGTCGTATAACAAATTAATGACATCTCTGACCTTCAATTTTAATTGTATAGTCATGCGGTCTTTTGGTCTCGTGGTTAGTGGTCAGGCTTGTTGAGCCTAAGGACCTGGGTACGATTCCCATTCAGGAGATAGTTTTTCCCACAGATTGTTTTTTAGTCCGGACATTTTGTTCATAATTTCTGTTTGTAAAACCGCTCGACAAATTATTTCGCTAATGATATATCGAGACAGTTTTGTTATAAAAAAAAGAAACATTTAAGATAATTAGAAGAATATCCCAATAGATTTATAAAGCTGTATATATTATATATGTTTTTCAACTTGTCTACCTGTTTTGTGGTTCACACATAACCTAAAAACAGGCTAGCCTCTACGTTCAGTCTCTGCAAGCAGCACCCGTACACGATCATAACGAAAGGGTCAGCCATCTCCCCTTTCGCCATATTTGAGGGAAAGAGGCAACCCGACCGCCACCGCTACTCCAAATAATGACTTCTAAGGGAGCGGTGTGATGCAGTCAGTAGATCTGACAAGAGTAACAAACATTTATATATTTTGAATTTATTTAGTGACAAGTTTAAGGCTTTACTGGGGAATTTATTGTAAAAACGTATACAATTAACCCTAAAGGAATTACCTATTTTATGGAGCCTAGTGTTGGACATAGCAAGTTTATTTTTATTTCTAGTATTAATTTTATGTACATCAAAATTTTTATTGAATTTTGAAACACTTTTGTTAACAATAAACTAATAATAAAATATCTTTCGTATATAAAAATGAAACAGCACTAAAAGCGAAATAATAATTTACTAACACGTCAATTTATTAAATGTATTTTAAGGTAAACTATTTTTATTTTTTCATTGAACAAACGAACGACAAACGACAATAAATTGTTCCATTTTCACAAATTAAAGTTAAAAATGTCGCATAGACCAAATAGCTCCCTTCACTTGTTAGTTAATGGTTCATTGTTATGGAGGAATGTTATTTCTATCATCATTAGCACGAGCTTGACTTTTTGTACTCGACGTACAGACGATTTGAATTTTGACACTAATAGACCTCTTGCGGCTGTTCCATATTTATTTTGAAGCTAATATTTTATAAATACAACAGTATTTTTGTATTCTGTACAAAATAACTGTACAATAATTTAATATCAAAATAATATTTTTAAGTTAGTGTTAATTACTATTAAGGTAATTAAGTTTTTATGTACTTTTACCAAAGTTTTATTTAGATGTATTCATTTATTGAAACACATCTAGCAAAGGTTAGCGTGGTACAATAAAAAATATTTTTTAGCTTGTCCTCAAATAAACAAAATAAAAATGCACTTTAACAATGACAAATAAGGAAAATAATATTTTTATATATAAGATAATACAATACAAAAACAAAGAAATTATTTAAATACAATGTAAAAATATCATCATTTATATCTTAATTTTCTTGCATTGCAAAAGCTGGAATGTAAATAAAATAAAGGATTTTGATTTAAAAAAAAAGCATTTTTAAGTAATACAACTTTTATTGCTAACACGCTAATAATGGTTTTGCTTTCATAATTAATGAAAGATAGTGATGAGAATTGTTATAGTAATGCCATATTTGTAGGACACGGGTACCAGAATTAACAAAAGCTTGATTTTTGTTCCAGGTGTTGCCTGGACTGTATGTGGGTAACTACAGGGATTCCAAAGACCCTGTGCAGCTGGACAAGTATAAGATCACACATATATTATCCATTCACGACGCAGCTAGAAGATTACACGCAGTGAGTATATAAGTTGTTTCATCAAAATTAAACCACGGTTATAAAAAACCATCCATCGAACCAGCCACGAGACACTTTGCACATTAAGGGCAGTAAAGGTCATTAGACATTGATTATAGTTACCAAAATAATGTTATCCTAAGAAATATTTTTAGTAATATCTTGAGAAATTTTAGCGCGGGCAATAATTAATCTTTCGAGATAAGATACCTAAGTATATAATTAAAAGTTGTGTTAATATTAAGATTATACGCGAATTTTAAGGTAATTTTGAGTGAAGAAGAAATGAACCAAGACTTAACCTACATAAAATACCTCAGTAACAATATTAAAACATAATTTTTATCGAGATTATTCTTAATAACTGATGATCTGAAGTTGCTTTTTAATATTTTTCTTATCACTGGCCAAAGACGATAATAATTGTATAAATTATTTATTACAAAAGAGGTTGTATATATGCTTTTATTTATTATAACATCAAAAGCTTATAATACTAAAGTTCTAATCTGAATAAACCACAACAGTATTATAAAGTTAATACTGAAGATAACGGAGCTCCAAGTTGAAGCCTTAATAAAAGAGACAAGACGAATAATGTTTAATCTTCCTCCACAAATTGGGATTGTATTTTCATATATATTTTTTATAACATATTAGATAATTATTACATGATAATAGGCATTATACAAACTTTGACATTTACCCTAATAATATATTATCTGTTCTATTGAGACAGAACACGCCATCTTTTCTTCCACCATTTAAATTAGTTACAACGTAATGACAAAATTATGTATAATAAACTAATGTAGTGTTCGGACTCCTCTTATAAAAGTTCCATACGCTTTTTCTGTGAGTAGATGTGATTTTTTTTTTATTTTTTTATTCTGAAGCTAGAATACATGGAATAAAATGAAAAGATTTTATTTAGCACTAATATTTTTTCATAATAATAATATAAAAAATAATAGATACGATATTACGTAACAAACACACAAAATTCAGTGCAAAGTCGTTTATAGTGTCCTTGGTACACTCACACACACATACACACATAAATGCACACACACATACGTTTCGAAGTGTGGCCATCGCTTAAAGCTTACTACCCTAAAAGCCACTTTAAGGAGCTTGGTGCTAAAAACACACCTCTCTTATAATAATAGATAAACGTGGAAAATATAAAAAAAAAACTAACAAATATAAAGAATAATTCTACTAACATTATAAATGCAAAAGTTTGTGAAGATGTATGTATGTTTGTTTGTTGCTCGTTTATATTATACCTTTATTATATATTATAGCTCATACATTAGAATAACAACTAGGCTATAATTTATAAAGATTTTGTCCACTTTGGCCATGATAAGTATCAAGTACTAAATCCAAAATATTCATAAATACCGTACATTTTAATTTCTTATTTCCAATAAACATATTGGTTTTTATATAAAAAAAATTATCGCTTCTCGTTTTGACAGTAGATAAACTTTCCCTTTCACACTGCATAGTTTTAAGGAATATTTTAAAAGTTACAACGATGAGAAAATAAGTGTCGAAAACCTAAATATACGAGTAGTTATCGGGCGTCAGTACGGACACAGCGGGCTAAGTGGGGGAGAAAAAGATTAATACCCCTACAATTTAGATATCAATATCGAATTTAATGCGAACGCAGCCGCAGGTAACAGCTAGTCCGACAAAATTCTAACGATTCTGGCGATGACGAATAAGAATTCATTACAATTCTTTGAACATATAGTATTTTCAAGAAAGCGGCTTGAGGCAAAAAACTAAGAATCGGCAAATTTACCATGAATTGTTAGAATTCCTATTTTTGTTCCCATTTTCTGTGACCTTAGTCATTATGAAGTTAATTAGTGGCTTTCAATAGATATAATCTAAACTATTATGATTAATATTAGTATCTAATTTATAACAGTAACCTAATTAGCTATTAACAGCTAGAAGAAAATTATAATTATATATTATTTATATCTATAGATACATATAAATGAAATTGAAGTGTCTGTTTGTATATAAAAATTAACAGCTTTTCACTAAATACATATAAAAGTATGTATGGTACGTATTTATATATATATATATTATATATATATATATATATATATATATATATATATATATATATATATACGTACCATATGTATATATATATAATTTTTGTTTGTCTGTTTTTTTTACGTTTCCCCAGGACATTCACTGGCGGATAGATGATGTTATAACTTAGGCCACTTTTATTTTAAAAACATTTTCTACTCGAACGATGTCGCGGGCACGGCTAGTATTTCATAAAATAAAAGAAAAAACCTGTACATACACTGTAAAAAAAATATTGTTACGGCTTCAGTACTTAAAAAGAAATCTAAAAATGGTATTTATCTGATATTTTGTTTATTAGTTCTAGAAATAAGAAGAACAATAAAATTTTGCGGGATTGATTTAGATGAATATTACTATAATTAAAGGTTTCTGTATCATTCAACGTACAGGAACTATTCTCTCTAATTATTTTTTTTATGCAAACGTAAAAACTCATGCTGGCTATAATTACAATACAACAAAACTACAGATGTTAAATAAAAAAACTAACATAATTTTCACAGGAAAAACATCCAAAGTTTAGTTGTTTCCTAAACAATTACAACAACAAAATCATCAAACCGATATTTATAATATGTATTGTATTGTTGTTACCTAAGTTGACATATGTAAAGTTATTTTTTTCTTCTCTCATTTCATAATTAAAAACTCAGAGAAGATACGTCGACAGCAGATAGTCACTGACAAAATCTAGTACAACTCTATAATATTTACTTAACATGTCTGCCAAAATTCTGCAATTAACTAAATTATACCAAAACCTCAGACCAAACCTCATCCAAAGTAATTCAGCAAGTAAATTTAAATAACCACCAACATTTTTGTTGTAATTGCTAAGGGTTTAGTATTTTTTGTCAATGTATTATCTTTAGTCTCTATTTTTAATTTTACATTATACGATACATGTCCCTACATATCCCTTGAAATATTACTACCACTGACGGAGATGTGAGCAACAACTTGTATTAGGGCTATTTCTAAACTGCCACCATCGTCCAATTATATTTTAATAGTAAACTCTAACTCCATAATACAAATACTGTACACACATTTATATTTTACTAGCAAATAATATACTACCTTCCCTTTATCTGTTATAAAGTGGAAATAGTGAAGAATACTCATAGAAAAAATCCCCTGATATTGAGACTAGATTTATGAATATTCAACGTTTTCACTGAATACGAGTGAATTGGTTATGAAAAATATTTATTTTATAAATACGTTATTTATGATGAATAGTTTATTTTATTTCAATACGTTACATATTTATAGGCAATTTTAGTTATTATTATGTGCAATAAGATCTTTAAGAGAGACTTTTGATCGCTGCTGGGGTGTTGGTCTAAAGGTTAATAACAATGACTGTTGAACCAAAGGTTGTCGCTTGTGTGATTGTGGTTTCGAGTCTGAGTTTACTTTGTAGTTGTTATTTATATGCTATTTATTATGTAATTGTACAATACTCTCTAAGAAGTTAGTTTTTGATGAGTCGGGAGTTGTGTTTGAAAAAATAAAATAATAAAAATACTTATACAGGGTGAACTGGTGCAACGTTAAATATTAAAGTGCTAAATCTGTAGTAGTAATTCTCTTGTGAACTTGTTCTACTTGGAATTCAGTGATATAGGTGTCAAGGGACAGATTTTACTCCAGAACAAACATATGCTTAGTTGGAGTGTGAAGATTGGCTTTAATTTTTAATTGAGGTCTAAAAAATCATAAATTAAATATTTTCGTCTCGTGAGATGGTGATCTAAGAATAATCGTTTTATCTTAAGGATGACTTATATCCAAACTTTTCATAAACCTATTCATTTAGTTGGTTTCATTTACATTATATATTTAGACTATATAGGAAATATTATGACTCAAAAAGTGCTGAACCGATTTTAAATATTCCTTAACCTATCAACACATACATTATCAGCGAGTAGCATAGTTAGTCCTATTCAGATATTCCCACGGGATTTCTGCCTGCGCGGGTTAAATCGGATTGTAGAAAAAACATCACACCCAAAACGGATATAAACATGCAAAAAAATCTAAGCTCTTCTTTTTACCACACCAGAAAATAGGTTAAAATCTACAACTCTAAACGAAATAGACATGTTTATATTTTAATAGCAAAGAACATAACATGTTTTTACCTTATTCTTTATAAGGTGGATGTACCGAAGTATACACTGACAAAAAATATTCGCCGTCCTGATATTAAGACGAGATTTAGGAACATTCAACATTTTCATTGAATAGGACGAAGTGAATTCATTTTGCGAAATATTTTTTTATTATAAGTTAATTTGTGGTGTTTAGTTTATTTTCTTTAAATACGAGTATATTCCATATATATGTATATATATATAAAATATATTTATAACATAATTTTTAAAACATTTATATCATATCATAATATTTAAGTGACATTTATGCACATGTTAGATCGTGGTCTGTTGGTGTAGTGGTTAATGATCCTGTCTGTTTAACCTAAGATTGTAGGTTCGATTCCAACATGGTACAATCTTTATATGTTCCATTGTTGTTTCGAGACTGAGTGTATTTTGTGTCTTTTACGAGTATTTATATCTATTTTATTTTATAATTATATAATACTCTCTAAGAAGTTAGTTTTTCGTTAGTCAAGAGTTTGTTTGAAAAAATAAAATATTATAAAATAGTTATACATAGGGTGAACTATTGCAACATTAAATATTGAAATGCTAAATCTGAACTAGTAATTGTCTTGTGAACTCTGTTGACTTGGGATTTGGTGAAATAGGTGTCAAGGGACAAATTTTACTCCAAAACAAACACATACTACGTAGGTCTATGAAGATTAGGTTTTATATGTACATAAATAATCTTACAAATTAAACCTGATTACCTAAAAATCGAGGTCGAAAAAATGAAAAATTTAATATTTCCATTTCGTAATTAGACAACTGCATACATACGAGGGGAGGTCCAAAAGTTCGTGGAATGAAAGGGATCTAAATAAAATAAAACAACAAAACTATTTTTCCTTTTCAATATAATCACCCTTAAGCTCAATACATTTATTAGACCTATAAATATATAAAAAATGTTTTATCTTTTCCGTCAAAATGAGCCGAAATTGCCTCCCTTACCTCGTTGTCGTCGGAAAATTTCCTTCCCCTTAAGTCTTTTTTTAAATTGGGGAATAAAAAAAAGTCACTTGGGGCCAAGTCTGGACTGTAGGGTGGGTGAACTAGGAATTTGAACCCATGCGTGTGCAGAGCAGCCATTGCAATTCTGCTCTTGTGAACCGGTGCGTTGTCTTGCAACAGCAACACACCCTTTGTTAATTTACCTCGCCGCTTTTCCTTGATGGCATCCTTTAATTTTTCTTATATCGTTGCGTAGTATTTTCCGGTTATAGTCCTTCCCTTTTCTTTGTAATCAATCAAGATTATCCCCTCACAATCCCAAAAAACAGTAGCCATCATCTTTCCAGCCGACTCCGTCACCTTGAATTTCTTTAGCGGTTGTGTCCCCTTTTTATGCCATTGCA
This sequence comes from Melinaea marsaeus rileyi, assembly GCA_918358865.1. Lineage (NCBI taxonomy): Eukaryota > Metazoa > Arthropoda > Insecta > Lepidoptera > Nymphalidae > Melinaea > Melinaea marsaeus. The sequence goes on along the minus strand of OU911088.1, from coordinate 11,751,350 downwards.
TGGACTCTTGTTTGGACTTAGGCTCAAAGTGATGAACCCATGTTTCATCTCCCGTAACAATTTGGTCTAAAATCTGTGCCGGTTTATCTCCACACAACTCCAAAAAATGCTTTGACGCATCGACGCACTGCTCTTTCTGAAACGGCGTGAGCATTCTCGGTACTCATCTTGCACTGACTTTTGTCATACCCAGGCGATCATGTAGGATTCGCAAAATGGTTGTATCTGATACTCCAACTAATGCAGATAATTGTTTTTTCTTCAAACCGGCAACCTCTAGTACAATTTTCTCCACTTTTTCGACGATGTCCGATGTGGTGGCCTCAACTGGCCTTCCTGAGCGGGCGTCGTCTTCAATTGACTCTCGACCATGTTTATAAAGACCATGCCAATTGTAAATCATTGATTTACTAGGGCACTGTTCCCTATAAACGACTCCCATTTCATTGAAAATGGTTTGAGCGTTCTTTCCTTGCTTGGTAAGGAATTTTATCACAGCGCAGTGTTTAATTTTCTCCATAGTTTCAGTTTTCTTCCGGATTGACTTGTTTAACAGGCGACTGTTCGTAAACGAATGACGCAATCGGGTTGAAACTCGGTATTTATGCTAATGATGAGTCTCCGATTCGTATGACACCAAGCGAGCGCCCCTATCCCCGCTCCATCCTCTCCATTCCACGAACTTTTGGACCTCCCCTCGTATTTTACAAAAACAAATCTAAAAATCCTGGTATTAAATACCACACGAGAACAAAAGTTAAAATGTACAACTCTAAATGAAGTAGACACATGTGAACTGGTTTTTATAAAAATAATTAACATTCTCTAGGAAAAAGCGTACATTCTATATAAACCGTTTAGTATATATCATATATATTTGTATTGAAACACGTTGGAGGTTATTTTGAATATTAGAAATGATCAAATCATTAAGCATTTATGATATTCAAGTTATAAATTTTCAGTACCATAAAGGACAGCCATAGGACGAAGTTTCCAGTTTCGCACCCTATTACTTATTCAACTAATTCCAATGATTCATGTCATTCAATTGGTATATAAATTTGTTAAAAATCTACTAATCTACTTTTTTTATTCATCAGCCTGGTTCTCAAGGTCAAGACCAAATTTTATATTCTCCTTAGCACCAGCGCGTAATTGAAATATTTTTCTATTTAATATATTCTACCTTTTAGTCCTGTGATTTGCATTCAGAGGTGAGGGAGTCAAGTCTTATGACTAAAGCTGGATTCACCAACACTTTTGAGAAACCGATTTAAATAAAGATATTTTTTTAATCTACCCCAGTTACGCTAACTCTTATTAAGTTTATTTTTCTTACTTACTCATGACATGACATGATTTGTCTGACCAATTTAGTATTTAATACTTTATTTTAATTTGAGTGTCTTAGTTAAATTTTAGCTTTGTTAAATAAAGAATACACGATTATAAAACTGTTTAGAACAGAACAATAACAGATATCAAGAAAAACAAATAAAAGAAAAGCAAGGAATACGAAAACAAATGTGTTTTCACGACAGACATATGTTGAATAATTTAGATATAACGATTGCTTTATTCCAAGGCATTACTCGTGATACACAGACAGTATGATTATATATATTTAATAGTCATAATTGTGGAAAAAGATTTGAATTTGTCTTATATTTTTTAATGTTTTAGTATCTAGTTGACGATTTCACAAACGGTGCATCAATCCAAAGTGGATTCTTAAATTCCATGGTCCACGGTCAGACCACGTCATGTAAGTAAATGTTACGTGACACACATTTGATTTTGCTTTTATTTAGATTTAAAGATTTATGTACATTAATTACAATAATATAATACTGACATCATAAATCATACTCAGTGAATGTTACATCATAACAACATGCATACTTCATATCTAGTTCATAAATATCTATCTATCTATCTATCCATACATATTATTACTATTATTTTTAATTTTGTTAATTTTCGTTACTAACATCTATCGTGAGGACTTACTACACCCTCTTACCAACACCACGTGTCGACTGGGAGAGAATGCCAAAAGGCATTGAGCCCGCCATTTGTATTCCTTAGTTTTAGGTTTATACAATAAAGTTTAAATGCATTTGTTAACTTCACCATTTAGTGTCAAGGATCAGAATACTCCTTTACACTATATGAGTCAAATACTTTATAGATTTAAAATGATATGCCACCAAAAAATTATTAGCTCCTCAAGCCAGCTCTCTTTCCATGACATGTCGGGTTGCAAATCTAAGAATCAAGTAGGAAGTCCCGAGGTAAATGAAACAAATTTACACAACTCATTAAAATAAAGTGATGTGAAAATGATTTTCTTAATTTTTTTATGTTGGGTAGGTTTTTATTGTCAATAATATCATATGTTACAAATACCAGTAGAAAGTACTAATTCTGAATAAAACAAAACATAAAAACTATACTGAATATAACAGAAATTGAAGTTTTGTTAAACTCTTAATAAGGATTGAGACAAGTGAATAGAGTTGAACCTTTTATACAAATAATTAATATATAACTTTGAAATTTATCCTAATAACCGGTTATCTGTTCTATTGAAACACAATACGGCATTTATTCTTTCAAAATCATCTATAAAGAACTATTTCTGTACGCTTTTTCTATAAGAGATAAGATTTTTATGAAGATTTTTAAATCAGAAGATTTTATTTAGTAAAAATAAGTTCTAAGTACAATACGTATTTGTAAATCTATACACGCACACATACATTTCGTGGGGTGATGACCGCTTCACCCGAAAGCAGATTAGGAAAACTCCTTTCAAAAACACAGCCCTTCATTATATATACGTAGAGTAAATAAAACCATAATTATAATAAATTATAACAACAATAAAAAATCCTTCTAATATTATAAATACAACAGTATGTAAGGAAATTTGTATATGTTTGTTTGTAATTGTATCACGCAAAAAGTTTAAACCGCATTTAAATGAAAATTTACCATAATTAGCTTATACACAAATAATACAAGCTACAATTTAAAAAGATTTTGTGTAATTGGGCAATAATATAACGATAAGTATCTAGTGGGTCGAATAAATATCCGGTCCTTTGAGACATCGGGGTGCGTCGCCTGAACCGTCTATAACGCCCTTGCGTCTGTAACGTTAATTTTGCTATTGCTATTCAGTATATATATTGCCAAAAAAGTGAACTATAAATATATTAAAATATTATTCCTTCTTTCCTATGTAAATTTGTATAAAATGAAAACGTCATTTAAAAGTTAACATTTTTAAAGCTTCTATATATTATATGGTATGGCTTCCCTTTTTTATGGTACAGTTTTAACAACTATTTTAAAAGTTAGGACAGTAAGAAAATAGGTGCGAGCAGCTGAAATATAGTATCGGGCGTGCGCAGGGCGATCGGGCGTGCAGCGACGAGGTTTTAAAAGAAGGTTAATACATAAAGATTTCTATGCGATTCTTTGAAAATACAGTATTTCCAAGAAACGGCTTGAGGCAAAAAACTAACAATGGCAAAATTTACAATGAATTGTAAGAGTGACCTTGGTGAGTAAGGTTGACTAATGGTTTTATATGTAATCTATAACTATTATTATTAAAATCAGTACCCAATTTACATCTGTAACCTAATTAATTATTAACAGTTAAATGAAAAGCATGTTTTAATATTATGTTTACAAACTGTACATATCATATTAAAATAAAATGTGTTCCAATTTTCTGTTTATTTGGTTGCAAATCTCAAAAACATCACAGCATTTGCTAGACTGATTTTGATGATTATTTATTTTGATAAATGTGACGTATTTTATCTTCGAAAGCTTGTCTCATTCCACGAATAAATTTAAAATTATTTTGGGCTCTATTTACAATAAAACTGAATATATATGTTCATATAAATGATGATGGTGATAAATAGTTTATACAATAAGTTGTAAGAGGTGCGGCGAAAGCAGAGGAAGTAGCTGGCAGCAGCTAGTGCTGTACTATAATATTTATTTAACATGCCTGCCAAAGTTTTGCAATTCAGTTAAATTACACCAAAACCTCAGACCATCCAAGTTAATATTCAGCGAAATAAATTTGTAGCATCCACATTTGCGAGGTTTATTATAAACATTAAACTTTTGGGTAGACCTCGAAGAATTCGGTCTGCCCATTCATTTGTCCCCTACTTTCGAATTTTGGAAAAATTTCTTCACAGGAGGTCTTCTTATGACCGTCTGAGTCCGAAATGACCATTGGTCAAAAAGTTTATATATATATATATATATATATATATGCGTGCGTGCGTCCAGATTCGACTTTTGTCAGCACGATAGCGGCCGCAGTTTCGCTCGGATGGCTTTCAAACTTTGCACAAAAATCGACCATCCAAAAATGAAGGTCAAGTTCGTTAACCAGAGAAATCCGGTCACAGGGGGCGCTAGGGCCTCACTTTTTCTGATTTCAGGTTTTCGACCATAACTTTGTCCCTATACAAAGGAGATCAATCGCGTTCATATTATATGATGTCTTTGATAAATACCTATAACTAATGTAAATAAACCGAAAACCTAACTTCAATAACTTAGGGGTGGGGGTAAAAAAACCGAAATTTTTTGGAAAAAAAATCATAACTTTTTTCTGGTAAACATTCTTGCATCACAAGTATTTTTAATAGAAAGGTTATTTTTTACTCTAAATTTAGGTACCAAAAGTTTTTCCGTGAAAGGTACCGTTTCCGAGAAATAAAATAAAAACCACTTTTAGCTTGTAAATTTTAGGTAGGTAAAACCACGGCAACTTTTTTCTGGTAAACATTCCCTTCTCGCAAATATTTTTAATAGAAAGGTTATTTTTTACTCTAAATTTAAGTACCAAAAGTATTTCCAAAAAAGATACCTTTTCCGAGAAAAAAAATTAAAACCGTTTTTTGCTTGAAAATTTTTGATGTAAACAACGGCATCATGTATTATTCTTAGGTAGTGAGTTATATTTTAAATGAGTTACAGACGAGGTCTACCCACGCGTGTCCCCCTGCGGGCACGGATTTTTTTAATATTGGTTGTAATTGTTACCTGTTTAGTATTTTTTTATTTATTCGTATTTGTTTATCTTTATTTTGATCATATGGTGTATGTACTAAGTTTGTTGGTAAGATATATCCCTGTTATCTCAGTATTATCTTATTTCCCATGCACTATGCCAAATCTTTTAGCGGTATTACATTAAATGAAATACTGAATTGTAACAATTTTTTAAAGTTATTTTTTATATATATCTCATATATATACGACTATGTACAAGAGCTGAAAATATTGTTTTTAGTTGAATGTCTCTCAAACTAATACTAATAATTACTAAAACCTACAAGGGGTTTTGAAAAATATTTTTTTATATGTTACGTAATTTATTTAGGAGTGTTTAGTTCAAACTGGTTACTCTTACAATTATTATTATAAAGTATAACATGTATGGAAAATGACTTTTATAAAAGTGTTGCCACTGTGAATAAAAAAAATATATAAATTAAATAAATACATGAAAGGCATGAAGTCATCTCTACTCGACACGGATGGAGTTTTGAGCAACAACTTGGTTTAAACCTATATTTATTCTGTCTAATACTGTACACCTTTATATTTTATTATCAAATCACATAACAGGTTTCCCTTATCTTTTATAATGTGAATAGTGAAGTATACTACTGAAGTATAACAAAAAAATATTCGCCGTCCCAATATTGAAGCGCGATTTATGAATATTCAACGTTTTCACTGAATAGGACGGAATGAATTTGTTTAGCAAAATATTTATTTCACAAATACCACGTTTATTTGGTTTGTGGTCAAAATTCAAAATTCAAAATATCTTTATTCAAGTAGGCATTTACACGCACTTTTGAATCGTCAATTATTACAATACAAAAAAAGGTCAGTGTAGTCCGTCCGTAAGCAAGCTACCACCGGCTCGGAATGCTGCTCTGTTGAGAAGAGCCGGCCAGAAACTCAACAGTTGCTCTTTTCAAAAGAAATATAACAATAGGTGATGTATATTAATTATAATATAATATAAATCCTGCAAATGATTCAACAACTTAAGTTCCACATATTTCGATCCACTAAAAACTCTTGAACGTTGTAATAAGCTTTATTTAACAATAAACTTTTGATTTTAGATTTAAAACTAAGAAATGGAAGGTCTAAGATATCTTGTGGAACTTTATTATATATGCGTATACTCAGACCCATGAAGGATTTATTAACTTTTTGAAGCCGAAACTTTGGCGTTACGAGTTTGTTTTTATTTCTCGTATTTATCGCGTGTCTGTCACTGTTTTTTATATAACTATTTAAATTTTGCCGTATATATAAAATGTTATTAAATATGTATTGGGAAGCGACTGTAAGAATACCTATTTCTTTAAAAACATCTCTCAGAGAATCTCTAGCTTTTAAGTTATAAATAGCCCGCACAGCTCTTTTTTGTAAAATAAATATAGAATTAATTTCGACAGCACTGCCCCATAATTAAATACCGTAAGATAAAATACTGTGAAAATAACTAAAATAAACAAGTCGAGCCGTATTTATGTCCGTTAATCGTCTAACTTTTCTAATTGCAAAGACGGCGGAGCTGAGTTTGGCTGCGAGTGTTGAGAGATGGGGGTTCCACTGGAGCTTTCTATCTAATGTTAAACCTAAGAATTTTGTTGAGTCAATTAATTCTAACACTTCATTGTTAAGGAGCAAGTTACAATTTTTACTTTTTACATTAGGAAGTGTAAACTCTACGCATTTAGTTTTCTTAGCATTTAACACTAAATTATTAATTTCGAACCAATGCAGGACTCGTGACAAAGTACTGTTTACTTCGTCATAATTAATCCTATCACGCTCAACTTTAAAAATAAGCGAGGTGTCATCAGCAAAGAGTACAATGTCACACAGACCCTTAACAAAAAAGGGCAAGTCATTAATATAAAGTAAAAACAAAAAGGGACCCAGAATAGATCCTTGTGGAACACCCATCTTTAGGTGAGAACCAGACGATTTAGAATTATTTACGTAAACTGTCTGGATTCTTTGATTCAGGTAAGAGGCAATAAGATCAAGCGCAGCGCTACGTACACCGTAGTGGTTTAGTTTGCATAGTAATGTTCGATGATCCACACAATCAAAGGCTTTGGACAAATCGCAAAACACCCCAATTGCATTCTGCGACTTCTCCCACGCGTCGTAAATGTGCTTAAGAAGCGCAGCACCCGCATCAGTCGTTGATTTGCCTTTGGTGAAACCATATTGTTCACTATGCATGATCCCACTGCTATACATAAACTCTGAAATCTGATTTAAAATTATTTTCTCGAAGACCTTACTCAAGGTCGGTAAAACCGAGATAGGCCTATAATTTTCGGGATCCAATCTATCGCCACTTTTAAACAAAGGAACTATTTTACTGTTTTTCATCAATTCTGGAAATATACCGGTTTCGATACATTTGTTAAAAATCAGGGATAATTGAGGGGCAATATCATTTATAATAGTGCTAAGCAATTTAACTGACATACCCCAGAGATCACCGGTTTTCTTCGAATTTAAGGTTCTAAATGTGTTAACTATTTCATCTGATGAAACAGGTTTAAAAGCAAAATATTTATTATTGACTTTAACATTTTTGTTTAATTCCGCCATTGCAACAGATGATGAGGAATTTAAATTACGTGTGACTGTTATTGGGATTTCAGTAAAAACGGTCTCAAAAACAGCCGCCACCTTTGATTCTTTATTTATTTCAATATTATCAATTTTTAACTTTATAGGTCCATTGGGAGCCCTAGATTTTCCAGTAAAACTAGATAAAACATCCCAAGTTGCCTTTATTTTATCTTCTGAATTTAAAATTTTATTTTTTATATAAATGGACTTGGCTTGTACGCAAACGTTCTTAAATATTTTAGAGAAATTTCTGACTCTATTTAAGAACACCGGATCATGATTCCATTGCCTCTCACCATATAAATCATATAATCTTTCTCTGCTTCTATATATTCCTACGGTAGCCCAATCACTAAATTTAATTTTAAAGAATTTCGTAAACGTTTTTGGCTTAAAAATATTATTAAATTCATTTAACAATAAATCGAAAACTTTATTATATAAATTGTTCGGATTATCATTGGTTACATTTTCTTTAACCACTATTTTTGCAACATTTTTTTTAAAAGTGAGCATTCTATTTTTTGTTATTGGTCTACAAGTAAATTTTTGGGGTCTTGCAATTTCATGATTAATTAAGAGAGAAAATTGTTGACCACAGTGGTCTGAACTTAAATTCGATATTATCCTCTCTTCATATACGTTACAGTGACAGAACACATTATCTATACAAGTCGCGGAAACACTAGTTATTCGAGTAGGTTCCGAAAAGACGTTTAACAGGTTATAGGATTTAAACAAATTTAATAAACGAACACTACACGAAGTTACTTGTAATATATCAATATCAATAGTTTATTTTATTTAAATACGATTATATCCCGCATATACATATAAATATGTAATTTTTGTGTGTGTGTGTGTGTGTGTGTATATGTAGGTATAATATGTAAATAAAACAAACTTACAAACTAAATCAGACCACGTAAAAATCGTCCTCGAAAAATTCTTACATTAAATATTTTGTTTCGTAATTAGGCAACTTGCATATACATTTTAATTTTAAATAGATATAGGGAAATAATAAGAATAGCCGTTTTGTTCCTAGGATTATATTTGCATAATTTTATTTACATTTTATATTTAGACAATGTAAAAAATATTGTAAAAGTGAAATTTTTGTTTGTAACAAATAGACCTCAACAACTACTTAACCTATTTTTAACTTTCTTTCACCAGTCGAAAGGTCATCAGCCAGCAACAACATATTTATGTTTATTTGCTTGTTGTCCATATTTATGTTTATTTGCTTGTTGGTTTTTTATGTAATAGTAATAGTTTTGTCCAATAGCAGTAGATATTTTAACGAATGAATGATTTTATATGGTTAAATATTATCGTCGAGTTTATTACTGTAATAAACGTAATTCCCATTGGAAAACACTAATACTGATTCGGATGAATAAAAGTCTGAATTGCACCGAAATTTGGAGCATTGTTTATTTAAGTGCGTGTGCTGCCGGCGCGGTGTGGTCATACGTTTGCATTCCTCGGTAACAAAGTAATTGCCTGTAAAAAGTAAAGAACATAACTATAGATCCGTTTATTAAAAGTATCTTTAATTCAGTTCTCAGTTTAGTTTAGATTAAGGTAGGTTTAAATGTAACTTGAGACTAACAATTAATAATATGAAAGTATTAAAAATATCCTCTATAAAAGTATGGCCTATGTGAATAACTATATGAAAATGAAGAGCACTTCTGGAGTTCACAAGACAGAGTCGTGAGCAACAACTTGTATCAGACCTATATTAAATCTACCACCACAGTTCTTAATAACATATACATGGTATTACGAATTCTGTTTACACCATTAATATGTTCACCTTGTAAATGCGTCTATTTGTGATGAATAGTTTACTTTTATATAATACGACTACAATAACTGTTAAAACAGTTATATCATGTTATGAAATATGAGATACAGTTGATGAGATGATGGTTGTTGGTCGGTCTGTTTATCAATGGTTAATGGTAATGAATGCAGAACCAAATATGGTAGGTTGTTCATTGTTGTTTCGAATCTGAGTGTACTTTGTTATTTATTTAGTAATTGTACAATACTCTCTAAGAAGTTAATTTTTTGAGTCGGTGGTTGTTTTTGACAAAATAAAATATTATAAAACAGTTATACATTGGGTGAACTGTTGCAACATTAAAGTGCTAAATCTGGAGTAATAGGTAATTGTCTTGTAAACTTTGCCAACTTGGGAGTTACTGAATTAGGTGTCAAGGGATAGATTTTAATCTAGGACAAAAACATGCAAACAACATGAGTTATAGCGTCAAGATTGGGTATTTATATGTAAATTAAATAAACTTACTAACTAAAGCTTTCGAAAAAATGTTAAATTAAGTATCTTCACCTCGTAACTTTCGTATATTTTTAATTTAATATATAGATGTGGTGACGTATTAAGGATAGTCATTTTGTCCTTAGCATCACTTACTGCTATTAGTCTACTTTTTATTTCGATGCCCCCACTCCCACGAAACATTTATCTACGCGGGTAAAATCGGAGAAGTAAAAATCCTAAAGTTTAAGTACTAAGAACCCCACAAGATCGTAAATTAAAATGTTTCTAAGCGAAGTAGACACTTGTCAACTATTTTATTATAAAACTATTTAACATTTTCTGGGAAAGAGCGAACTTATTATTTAAACAGTTAGGAAAATTAAATATACTGTCTTTTATTTATTCGTAGTGAAACACCTTGTCGGTAATTTCGGATGTTAGAAATGATCAACTCATTAAGCATTTATGATATTCCAGTTCTAAACTTTCGGTACCATAATGGACAGCCATAGTACGGAGTTTCCAGTTTCGTACTGTTACATTCCTTGAGTGCACCCCTTCTCAGCACCTAATCACCTAAGCACTCGTCCCTAGCCATGCATCCCTCTCACAATCAGTCGCCTCCTAATATTCCCGTCGCGCACTTCTCTCTCCCATAAACTCTCGCATATTGTAATTGAATAAGTTTATTCAAAGAAAATATATTTACTATTCTTTTATGAAATTAGTTTCCTTTTATAAAAGACTCTTAAAAATCGAGTTCTAACATTGGTGGCAGCGATAAAGGGATTGTAAAATCCTTGGTTTCCCGCGAGTACAGTGTACATAGAGAAGTGCCAAATCGACTTTGAGCCAAAAGCGACTCGGAACCGTCCAACTATACCCAGTCCATTGTGCAGTAAGTGACAAGGAAATAACACAGAAAGTGTCTCCCAAGTGATTCCAAGCCCAGCACCGACCAGGTCTACGACGATCCAGGCTCCAAACCACAGTAATCACAAGAAGTTCCAGTTGTTCCAGTTCCATATACCTAGTGAAATCATAAAAGATATGTGCATCGTGATTCTGTGAGTTATTTAAAATATAAATAATTAAACCCGTGTTTCTAAAAATACTATTTAACTTTCGACGACAACGTCTTATCAAACTTGTGAATGTTTAGTACTTGACTAAACACTTGACGCCCGACACTTTATCTCCAAATCTACGAACCGAAATTCTGTCATCGTTTTCATAAACTATTAATATTTCCAGTGTTTGCTTGTAAGTTTATTTTATTCTATTGTTTAGAGTTTTATTTTATTTTATTGTGTTTTATAAAATATTTTAAAAATGTCTAAAGATTCAAAGAACGTTAAAGAGGACTCCAAAGAACAAGTTTCTTTAGAAGTTATTTTAAAATTTGTCAAACCATTCGACGGATGTCGTGAGAAATTAAATCCTTTTCTTAATAATTGCGATAACGCAATTTCTCTAGCCTCTTCACATCAAGAAAACGTCGTTTTTAAATATATTTTGAGTCAATTAGATGGCAAGGCTGAAATAGCATGTTCTATTAAAGATTTTGATTCTTGGCCATTACTGCGTGAATTTTTACAGAACCAATTTGGCGAAAGAAAACATTATACCCATTTATTGACAGACCTCCAAGACTGTAGACAGAGTTCCCAGGAGAATGTAAACCAATTCTCGCTTCGAGTGGAAACCTGTCTATCAAAATTACTGACAGAAATATCTATAACAAATCATAAAAAAAGCGAACTGTCAGGTAGAGTGGCCGCGATGGAGGATCTTGCCCTTCATACATTTACAATGGGCCTAAATCCACGTATTTCTAATATTATTAGATGTAGGGATCCAAAAAATTTAAACGAGGCTATTAATTATGCAATATCGGAGGAGAAAATCCAACAATATACATTTAAACATAGTATGATATCTAATTCAAACACACAATTCCATCACAATGATCCTAATAAACCTGGTTTTAATACAGGTAATCCAAATAATAATAATTTTAAAGATCAACAAAAACAATTCTCGTCCTTTTCTGATTTATTCTGCAGATACTGCAAAAAATCCGGTCATGTGTTAGAAAATTGCAAACTACGTGACTATAACAACAAGAAATACGCAACCAGTAACAGGTTTAATAATCCAAATCTAAGACCAAGTACATCCAGTTTTAAGCCCAGAATAAAATTTAAACCACAAATTAATTTTGTTACTGAAGAAGAAAGTTATGATACCGTTGTTTCCAGCCAAGATTTAAACTAAGCAGTGTCCCGGTTAGGTGCCGCACGGGACATGTTTCCTCTTTAAAAGACGACACCAAAATTCCTACAGAAACCCTTCCCTTAAGGACCTATGGACATGGTAACCAGCCCAAAAATCAAGGTCACTCAAATAGAGTCAAGCAACCGGGTAATCAGCCCCAAACAGTAGGCTCAAATCAAATTCGTAGAGTCAAGCAACCGGGTAACCAGCTCCAAACCGTAGACTCGATCACAATGAATCCTGAAAAACCTGTTAAGGAAAATATTATCAGTCATAAAGAATACGAATACGAAATAATCTACCGTAAAGGAAAACTTAACAATGCCGCAGACGCATTATCTCGATACCCTCCGACAATGCTTATGAATCCTGTAGAACCTATTTCTCCACCTATAAATTTACCAGAATTAGGTAACATTGATAATCTAGATGATATAATAGATAACAACGAAAATTTACCCTCACCCCTTGTTGGTTCTCCAAATCCAGCAACCCCTGCAAACATTCCAAGTCCCACTACTTCAAATGTCCAAGATTGTAACTATTCAGAATTTCACAGTCACTTCAAAAAATTTTAATTCTAATGCAACTATTATAGAACATATTCAAAAATCGAAAGAGACCTCGAAATCCTATTACGATACACATTCTCGACCAGTGAAATACAAAGTAGGAGATCTAGTATATCTAAAAAACCATTTACGTCTGAGAAAAGCTCTTTTACCCATATGGAAAGGACCTTACAAAGTAGTCAAAATCCATGGAAACAATACTGCATCCCTATTAATAAACCGACGTCACGTTAAACATCATTTTGACGAAATCAAAATATCTACTACGACAATTAAGTAATAATGTAGCATATTATTATTTAATTGGACACCCATTCCAGACTTGGTTTCATATATTTTACCTCGGCATCCAATAATCCAGAATATATTAAATAACGCCGGTATATATTTCGATCCCATTGGTTCTGTAAAAATAACTGATGATAACACTTGACGTTATCATTCAAATAGATATTTTATTCGTTCAACCACATTTAGAAAATATTAATATTCTCTTTTAAGGTAGACGATATTGTAAATGCTAATATGTTCAGCAACTCATTTAATTTGTACCCATCTATTATTACTCCTAAGCAACTATTTTCTGACCTTGTAAAGAATTATATATTTCTTCCTAGTTCTAAGCAATTACCTATTCTGTTAGTCTTAGACAAAATGCATATTTTAGAAAATGTATCCGATGTTTCATGCTGTTATACGAATAATAAAATAATATTTGTTTTACAAATACCACTGGTAAATACAAAATAATTGGACTTGTATCACGTTATACCTTAACCTGTAAATCTTAAAACTGTAAACAATACATTGTATTCTAGTATTACACCTTCAACTAAATATTTAGGCATAACTAAAGATAAGTCGTCTTATTTTAAATAAGTTACCCTATCAAATTGTAAAGATATGAATACACAATACCATGTTTGTGAAATACATAATGTATATCCTACATCAGTTATATCTGTATGTGAAACTGAAATATTTTTATTCTTATACTATTATTGTAATAGTCCTTATTATAATGTTGTCCGTATTTTATAAGCTGTTTGAATATTGTAAATTAGTTAGGATACATACATGTAATCCCGATCCTGAAGAACCTATAGAAATGAGACCCTCAGATCCTGATGATGATGTCAATGCTCCCAGACTCCGCAGAACCTAACTTAATTGAACTTACTTTTCATTCCTCATCGTCAACTTACCTCTCACCCGTAAGTTTCCTCTTATCCGGGGGGTTGTTACATTCCTTGAGTGCACCCCTTCTCAGCACCTAATCACCTAAGCACTCGTCCCTAGCCATGCATCCCTCTCACAATCAGTCGCCTCCTAATATTCCCGTCGCGCACTTCTCTCTCCCATAAACTCTCGCATATTGTAATTGAATAAGTTTATTCAAAGAAAATATATTTACTATTCTTTTATGAAATTAGTTTCCTTTTATAAAAGACTCTTAAAAATCGAGTTCTAACAGTACCCTGTTATTTATTCAACCGATCCCAATACTTTCAATGGCAATTTGGGTATAAAATTGTTGATAATTTCCTTGAATATCTACATAATGTTATATTTTATACGTAAGACTGGACAACAATTAGCTTTGTACATTTTTTTACTTTTCTATTTCAAATATATTGTGATATTTTATTTTTACATTAGTCTGTTTTTCAATGTCAGTTCCCACTTTTATATTTTTCTAGTATAATTATAGCGTGTAATTAAAATATTATTCTAATTAAAATACTTTGTCTTGATCGTGTCAGTGTTTTATATTCAGATATGATGTAGTCAAGCCTAATAATGACAAAATGGGCTCTACCTCCTTTTTTTTAGTCTAGTCGACGATTTTCATATAAACATATTTTTAAAATATACCAGTTATCCTAACTCCTCTCGTGTTATTTTATCTTACAGATGCCCTCTTTTTCACCCTGAAACCAAATTATCTTATAGATAAACGAATTTAATACCATGTAAAAATGTTTGTACCAATTTATTCATACTTTTTAAAATTATAAGCGATTCTAAAACTACTTATATAACAATACCCGAGATCATGAAAAAACAAAGTAAAAAAAAAGAACGGAATACGAAAACAAATATGAAGTTCTTTTCATGACAGACATATGTTGAATAATTTAGATGTAACGATTGTTTTATTCCAAGGTATTACTAATATACAGACAACCTGTTTATATATATTTAATGGTCATAACTTCTGTGGAACTACAATCGAATTTGCTTAATATTATTAAATATTTTAGTGTCTAGTCGACGATTTAACAAGCAATGCATCCATCCAAAGTGGTTTGTAAAAGTATCATGGGCCACGTCATGTAAATAAATGTTATGTCATTCATATTTGATTTTGCTGTTATTTAGATTTATCTTCATTTATTACAATAATACAATACATCATACACACCAAAAAATTATTAGGTCCGCAAGCCGCGCTCTTTCCATGACATGTAAATATAACAAACTTACACATAGCGAACGGGGCCGCTTGTAGAGCTAGTGTTCAATAAAATAAAGAAAAATGGTTGTTTTAAATTTTTATTATGTTGGTAGTTTTTTATTATAATAAGAAAGACAATTGATTTAGTTATGAAATCAGAAGACTTTACGTAGAAAAAATATTTTCTTTATAAAACAGTATATATAATATAATTTTAAACATATTTCAAAAAGTACTCGCAAGTACAAATCGCACAATGGGAAAATTGTAAGAAAACAAATTAACAGTTCAGTGAAAATCATGATTTAGTATTATATATATAATAAAATAATGGAGACAAAATCTGTATATACTATATATTAAACTGAACAGAATACAAAAACAAAAAGTTTTAAACATTTTGAACCAATATTATTATCTGCAATAAGATAACTGTTAAAATATGTCTCGTCGCCTTAACTGGGGTGTTGGTCTAATGTTTGATGACAATAACTGCTGAAGCAAAGGATGTCAGTTTTGTGATTGGTGTTTCGAGTCTGAGTGTACTTTTAGTGGTTGTCTATATGTTATTTATTTTGTAATAGTACAATACTTTATAAAACCATCATAGGATGTATCGTTATTTATGAATCTGAGTGCTGGGCGAAGAAGGCGATGGATGAAAGCGTTTAAATGTAACGGAGATACGAATGTTAAGATGGATGTGTGGGGTAACAAGAAAGGATAGAATAAGAAATGAGTATATTAGGGGAAGCTTGGGAGTAGCGTAGGTAACAAAAAAAATAGAGGTAGCCGTCTGTCATTATATGGGCATGTTATGAAGAGAGATGAAAGGCATTTAAGCAAAAGAGTGTTAGGTATAGAAGTGGAGGGATGCACAGGTAAAGGACGGCCAAAGAAAAGAGGGATGGATTGCGTGAAAGACGTTACGAAGAATAAGGGAGTGTGTACAGAGATGACGAGTAACAGGATAATATGGAAGAAAAAAACACGATATTTCCAGATCGATACGACATTGAATTGAATGTACCTTTCTCCAAGGCCGGCAACGCTCTTGTGAATCCTCGGATGTTGCAAGAGTTCATGGGCGGCGGTGATCACATATTAACGGTGACCCGCAAGCTCGTTTGCCCTCCTTTGACATAAAAAAAAAAAACATACTGCGCCGACCGCAAATTGGGATAAGGGCAAGAAGAAGTAGACAATACTTTATAATATGTTCGTTTTTCGTGAATCGGTAGTTGTGTTTGAAAACATAAAATAAAAAAATATTTATAAATTGGATGAACTATTGTAACATTAAATATTAAAGTGCTAAATTTGGAGTAGTAATTGTTTTGTAAACTCTGTCGACGTGGGATATGGCGAAATAATTATCTAGGGACAGGTTTTACTCCACAACAAACACATGCTCCGTTGGAGTATGAAAATTGGACATTTATATGTAAATAGAATAAACTTACAAACTGAACCTGACTACGTGAAAAACGCGCTAGAAAAAATGTAATATTATCGTCAAATAACACAGGCACACAAAACAAAAAGTCATGAACCAGAGGGGTGACCCCATTATTCTTTGGTTTTTGGCATCGCTGAAACCGAATATGATAACTAAAAATAAATTCATGACCACTATCGCCACTCACCACCCCGTACAGGGGGTGAAAATTTCAATTTTTCTATAAAATCAAGATAGATGTGTATTTCTACGTTTTTTGGGATGCTGTAACCGAAAGTGATTACTAAAAATAAATTTAAGACCTCTATCACCCATTAACACTCCTCACCAACCCTTACGGGGGGCGAAAATTTCAATTTTTATATAAAATCAAGATGGATGTGAATTTCTATGTTTTTCAAGATGCTGAGACAAAATATGATTATAAAGTATATGGTAACCTTATTGTATGCACATATTTGTTATTATGATGTTAAGACTGAATCATGATTTTTGTCCTATTCTTAACAAGTTTTTTAATTTTTTGTTTTTCTGTTTGTTTTCTATTTAATTCTACTTATACTGTTATCCATCCGGTAGTCTTATAAAACGCTTAAAAGATGCTGAACCTAATTCTATGCCTCCGAAATAGAATTGTTACTATTTTCCTGACAATTTAGGAGACTAAAAGATGCTGAACCTAATTCTATGCCTCCGAAATAGAAGCGACTATTTTCCTGACAATTTAGGAGACTACAGTGAGGAACAAGGTGAAAGGTTCCATCGGGATCTTAAGATAATGGAACAGCGCCATCAGGGTAAATGGGATGACAGATGATGATATGTTAGCAGACTACTGTTGGAATTTAAAAAGAGATTTGCCAGAACAGAAAAGAGCCAATAAAAGGAAACCACTTAAAAGATCTTTTGAAAACAAGAGAGTTCATTATCGTAGAAACAGGTAGACGCTGAATAGTGAGGGGCAAGGGGACTCACTTTAATTCAGCACCCCGGATAGTGAGAGGCAAGGGGACTCACTTCAATCCAGCACCCCAAAAGGGAACAGAAATCTATTACGTCCACGCCGTTGTTCCTGGGTTACGCTAAGAGTAGCATTAAATCATGAATATATATCAGATACTTCTGATTGATAAAGCATTTGAATTTTTTATATAAGAGCTAAGAGTAACCTCAAACTAGTTTGATAAACATGTCATTTAGTGTAATTCGTTAAAATTTAAACTACCCCCCCCCCCCCCCGTAAGGGGTGGTTGGGGGTGGTATTGAGTAAAAGAGGTATCAAATTCACTTTTGGTTGTCATTTTTGGTTTCATTATACCAAAAAACGTAGGAATACACATCTATCTTAATTTTATAGAAAAATTGAAATTTTCACCCCCTGTAAGGGGTGGTGAGGGGGCGATAGTGGTCATGAATTTCTTTTTAGTTATCATTTTCGGTTCCAGCATCCCAAAAAACGTAGAAATACACATCTATCTTGATTTTATAGAAAAATTGAAATTTTTACCCCCTATAAGGGGTGGTAAGGGGGTGATAGTGGTCATAAATTTATTTTTAGTTATCATTTTCGGTTTCAGCATCCCAAAAAACGTAGAAATACACATCTATCTTGATTTTATACAAAAATTTTAATTTTCATTCCTTAGAGGTAGTAAGGCGGTGCTAGCGGGAAAACGGGCAATAAAAATTAGTTTTTATTGTCATATTCGTTTTCAGCGATGCCAAAAAACTAAGAATAATGGGGTCTCCCCTCTGGTTCATGACTTTTTTTCTTGTGTGCCTGTGTAATTAGACAACTTGCATATATTTTTTTAATTTTATAAGTAAATACAATGATAGCTTAACGTTTTAAAGAACACTCCTATTTTAATTTTTCATAATTCTGTTCATTTACATAATTTATTAATATTGTTCATTTATTTATTTATTTATTTATTTACCTTCACGCCATATCCCTTGCGGGGTAGCCAGAGACGACGGAGCGCCAAACGCTACGGTCTCTGCATGCCTCTTTCGCCGCGGCCACAGACATCAACCTCTTCATACATGCCCTCCGGGGGGTCCACATGCTTTTTACGTGACCTTCCTCCAGTAACATTGATACTGTGTTTTCGAAGGTCACTCGAGGCCTCCCCCTGACTCTCTTACCGCTCACTTTTCCTATATAAATCTTTTTTACCATTCTTTCATCACTCATTCGTTCGACGTGCCCAAACCACCTGAGCACGTTCTTTTTCATTCTCACCGTGACATCTTCGCTAGTACCTGCCATTCTGTGGATCTCTTCATTGCGGATTCGATCAGCTAGACTGACTCCGCATATTCTGCGAAGAGATCGCATCTCCACAGCATTCATCTTTCTTACATTCTTCTTCTGTGTTACCCACGTTTGGCTGCCGTATAATAGGTGGAGGACGGAGCTACAAATATTGTTCATATAGTCTAATAATCTAAACTCTTATTATTAAGAACCATACAAGAACATAGGTTAAAATGTACAACTCTAAACGAAGTACACACCTTTATATTTTATTATCAAATAACTTAACCCGTTTCCCTTATCCTTTATAAGGTGGGAATAGTGAAGTATAATCTGATATAAAAAAAATCCTCCCTCGTGATATTGAAGGGTGATTTATTTGTTTTTATTGAATAGAACGGAGTGTATATCTTTTGCAAAATGTTTATTTTACATATACGTTTATTTCTGGTGTATAGTTTATTTAAATTATATCCTGTATATATATGCAGATTTTTGTGCAGTTGTAAGATGCTGGTAAATAGGGTGTACCGTGGCAACATTAAATATTAAAGTGCTAACGCTGAAGTAGTAATTGTCTTGTGAACTTTGTCGACTTGGGATTCAATGAAATAGGTGTCAAGGGACAGATATTACTCCAGAACAAACACATGCTTAATTGGAGTGTAAAGATTGGACTTTGATATGTAAATAAAATAAATTTACAAACTAAACGTGACTACGTGAAAATCGAGGTCGACAGCTGCATGATCATAAGACGCCACTCTTATTCCAATGTTTCCACAGAATTTTTACCAACGCCTACCTGAAAAATCTCACCCGAAAAGGAAAAAAACATTCAAAAATCCTAAACTCTTTTAAGTTTAAAAACCACACTAGAACAAGTAGTAATGCTCAACTCTAAACGAAGTAAACGCTTGTCAACTAGTTCTTTTTAAAAATAATAAATTTTCTCTAGGCAAGAGATTACCTATTAATTAAATCGTAAATTATATAAATTGTATAAATTGCTTTAAGATGTTAGAATTAATATTATTTTAAAATAATAAACTGTTTCGAACATAACAATACCCGAGATCCGGAAAAAACAAACTAAAGAAAAAAACGGAACACGAAAACAAATGTGTGTTTTCATGACAGACATATGTTGAATAATTTAGATATAACGATTGTTTTATTCCAAGGTATTACTAACACACAGACAACCTGTTTATATATATTTAGTGGTCATAACATCTGTGGAACTACAATCGAATTTGCTTGATATTATTCAACGTTTTAGTATCAAGTCAGCGATTTTACAAACGATGCATTTATCCAAATTGGGCCGTAAAAGTATCATGGTCCACGGTAAGACCACGTCATGTAAATAAATTTTACGTGACACACATTTGCTTTTGCTGTTATTTATATTTATTTATATATATGTACATTTATTACAATGACGTAACACTGAAATCATACACAGTGAATGTTATATCATAACGTCATGTATACATCATATCTAGGTCATAACTACATTTTGAAAAAATAAACACGAGGCAATCAGCCTCGTCTCTTAAGTCAATTATAGGCGATGAAATTTAAAAGCTATAAGAGTTTAATATTAAAAATCTATAAAATAAATAAAACTGTTTTATTTAAATGGTAACTAATATTTATTTAAATGGTAATTAAAATTATTAAAATTTTAAATATAAGTGGTAAAATATTTTACAATATATAATATATAATGTATAAATAGTGAAATATTTTGAAATATTTTGCTGCCCATATAGAAGTCTACTAAAGCGAAGCCACTCTGTGGGTCCCCTGAGATGAGTAACCTGAATCCCGGTAAGTTCAACTACTTGTTAGGTAATCGAAGGGTTTATTACTTTATCAAACAACACTATTATATAATACTGTCTCTGGCTGAATCTCTACCGCTTGATAAAAAGTTTTTATTGCAGTCTATGTAAGTGTGTAACATATAGTTTGTATAAAACCAACTCTTGCTCGCGGCTTCACTCGCGTTTAGTTCGACATTTGTTGGTAAGTTCCAACTTTACCCGATTTTATAGTTATCTATTTTTTTCGCAACCCGATCGCAATTATCAGGTTTTGTTTTACAAAATAATAAATGTTCTATCGTTCACTTACATATAATTACATTTGCGTCATCACATTTTCTTAGTGTATACTAATTTCTATAAAATCCAAACGGTTCTTGAATTATAAGCTGAAAAATATTCGGACAGACAGAATGACCAACATACGAAGTCCAGTACATTTATATAGCAATATAGATTAAATAACACTAAAATAATACGCTGACTTTGTCTGAATCTCAATATAAATGAAACTTTTTTAGTTCCTTTATGTAACAGAAAATATATAATGAATTCATTTGTACAACATTATATAGATTAATATAAATTGTGTTTATCGATAACAGCGGTCCCGTCGAAGCTAAAATTTTATAGTCAATATAATTTTACGATATACCAGATATTGAATGAATTTTAAATTCTCTTTTGATATCTAAAGCTGTGTTCGGTAATTTTTTAAGCATTTTCTTTCTTTTTATTTTTTATAGTGATGCGCCAACATAATTAAAATTAAAAAAAATATCTATATATATTACTTGTTCTTTTTTTTTGAGAATGCATTGTGATTGAGTTTAAGTCTTATATAGACTTGAATAGTAGTTGTATAGTTTAGTTACAGTTTTTGTAAATATACAACATATATATATATAAAGAACAATAAGTTGTTCATTAAATTATTTGTAAAGATCTATAAACATCTTATGCTTTTTTTTAAATAATACAATGAAACATTTCCACAAGACCAGGACCTCAAATTTAAAACCTTTGTTAACCCGTCAGCGTCGTTCTGGCAGATGAGCTATCGGTCCTAGCCCTGCATTAATTATTTTATCAAAGTATTTTGGATAAAAATATGTTTTTTTATCAAAACAAATCTATTCTCTCCAATACCCATCTTCCAATATCGATATATTATACCTCTCGACAACACTAGTGTTTATGCACGAACTATTTGCAATGATGTGTGCAAAACGAGTGACTTTTCAACCATGAAGACTCTCACTTGATTTGAGTGTGCTGAGTCAGCAATTAATGTCATCTCTCACAGCAACGTTTCTCTCTTATAAAATATAATGGTGATAAGTTTTCTTGAATTAAAAAATCTTTGTTCCATACAGACAAACCTTCATTCTAATAATTTATAATATTATTAAATTTCTTTAATAAGTATTGTTTGTAATATAATTGTTACATTCTGTTAAACAGGATAAGCATTACCTCTGCATAATGGCGTCCGACTCTCCAGACCAGAACTTGACTCAATACTTCAGTCTATGCAACGACTTCATACACGCGGCGCGGCTACGAGACGGCAACGTGTTAATACACTGGTGAGTTAATTATTACTTTAATATTGATAAATGATAGGTTCATTTGAAAATAGAACGGTTGTCATTGGTCAAGTAATAGTGACGTCATATACAATTATGATATATTTAGAGGCTTTACCTCTAAATATATCTTAATTGTTTCATTTCATTATATAACGTTGATTCGAAGCCTTCATACGAATTTACTGTCTGAGAAGCTATTACTGTCTCAGCAGACAAGTCTATTAATGTCTCAGAGCTGGGTTTAACTAATTCGCTTTAAATATTCATGAAATCGAAATTAAAAGCGGTGTCGAAAGTATTCACAAAGCCGCAGCAAAGTATTGATTATCTGATGTTCAGCAAATAAAGATTGGCAAGATAGTAAAAAAAATATTAAACAGAGTGAGTTATTGTGTAATAAAAATACAATAAAATTTTTGCCAATGTTTTATTCAAATTTTGAACTAAAATAAAGAATTAAAAATTATCGACACAGCCAGAACTCGAACTAGCGACCTCTAGGAAACAATCCGAACGCTCTACCATTTGAGCTATCATGTCGCTGAGTTTTTTATTCATATGTATTATAAAAAGCAATTGTTATATATATTTTGTATTAAAAAGTGTAGAAATACATTATTATAATAATATTGTTTGTTACATGAGACAAGGTAATAGTCACTTTGTATAAAGAGGGGTCAGTGAACTTTATTCCCTCAATAACGTTTTGGGGTCATGTAGGTTAATTAAGTGAGCCCCAACATTAAATGGTGTTCATGGTGCCTCAAACAACCACTATATTGAATGGTGTAAAGCAACAATACCACCATAAATTACTTTCATATTCAATAAGAGTCAAGTTTTTATTTTGAATTCCTTAAATAGTAGGTGTATTTATAGTTGTAACATCTTTTATTTAAGTAGATAAGTTTAAATTTTTTTTTGTCTTATGGTTTCTCTGTGAAGCTGGTATTAAATTCTTTGCAATTATTGTTTTATTTGAAATAGAGCTATAAACATTTGTTAAGAAATGGTCTAAACAATGTAGTAATATTAATTTCAGAGCAAATGCTAGGGTAGTGCAAAAACTACAGTGAAGTAGTGTACAAAACAGGGAACCACATTGAACTACATTTCTAGATGAATTTATATGTACAATTACATTACATTACAAATAATATAAATATAAAAGATTCCCTGGCTCGTGTAAGATAAAATTATATATTTATATATAGAGGCTAAAGAAAAATTTAAATAAAACACATGCATTTCATTTCTACATACAAACAATAGTCCATATATATGTATATATTCAATTATTTAAGAATAATATAATAATAACTCTCCTGTATTAATTACCTATGACAACTTAAGACCCTTGGGGTTGGTCTTTTAAGCCGCGGTGAGACCAACCCTCTTGTTCATCATAAATTTATGACACACGGACAATAATACCAAACTTAACGGAATTGAAAAAGACTTTCTTTTAAAATCTAATTGTAAAATATATTTCGAAACTGCAACGGACGTTAATCTGTTATTATAAACTATTTTTTATAAATTCTTCCATTATTAGTTTTGAATTAAATTTAGTTTAAATATTTAATTTAATTAAAAAATAAAATTAAATATTCATATGTTACTTGATATAGAAAGTATTAAACTTAATTCAGTCCTTTTTCTAATTATGTTTACTTGTTCCTCACGGGGTTTACGGTCGTGTCGCCCTGTCCCTGAACATGTGTCCGATATCCGTGGCAGAGCGCCAACCCAATTTCATAAAACTAACATATTTGGTCTTATTTTTGGAATTTTATTTATTCGTGCCTGACTTGATACTTTTTCCAGGTGTTCCGTATTTTTTTGTCCTAAGTTTCTCGTTATTTCTTATTTTATATCTCATAATCTTTAAAATATGAAGCCTCTCTCCACTAAGTCGGTTATTCTCAATCCTCTGGATTTAAGTTCTGAATTCGTTAGCTGAGCTGGGTATTAATTACAACCGTAATAAATAGAACGTAAGCAGTATTTTTTATTCTCATTTTAATAATCTTTCAACATAATTCTGAAATGTAAAGAACATTAATATTTAAACACTTTTATTACCTTCTAAAGACACCCAGTGCAACACCCACCAGCCTTTTTCAACGTGGGCGTTACCGCTCATTACATATAAATGCTAAAAGGCTTTTTACGAGAAAATACAAAGTTTAATATCAAATAAAAGTTAAGGTCACCAAAAGTTATGTGGGTTCCTCAAGGATTAAACTCAGGTCTTTTTATCTTTATAAATTATGTAAATGACTTGCCGTAATAAATACCATATAAATGTGATATCTGTATTTCTTATGACGGTTTATAATTTATTACTTACATGATATAGTGCAAAGTCAAGCCTCATAGTGCTGGGTAACTATATTTTTTAGAGATTTGAAATTTTGAACATGGATCTCCATTTAGATATTGCTATTTACTAATAATAATATATTCCATATTGAACTAAAGAGCAAAAGGCGGGGTTATGATTTTTTTCTTTTTACTATTTATAAAAAACTAAATATAATAAAAAATATTATAATTTAAATAAGTTTTAAATGTACATTTGAACTACCTTATTACGATACGTGTGTTGAATGAAAAACAGCCTTTACAATGAGTTCATAAAGAAAAGCTTTTAGGGATATTTCAAAGAAATACTTTATATAGAAAATTAACTCCCTTGAATTCTTGAATAAATTTCTAAATAGTCGTATCAAAAGATCTAAACTTAAATAATACTTTAAGTTTGGATCTTTTTCATTCAGAAACATTCCATTTTCGAAGTTTTTTTTCATAAATAACATAAATAATTTCTGAAAGTTATTTAAATGAGAAGAAATATATTTTTAATATTAATAAAATTGTATTTTTCTTACAATATATAAAACTAAAGCTATGCCTGATAAGGGTTCCTAAATAAGTTAGTTCTTATCGAGCAGCGACGATCAAACAATCTCATGATAATGAGAACGGAATAAGATTACACGAGAGAAACGGAAGACAAAGAATATAATGATATATAGTAGTAGCTTTAACCGCAGCTTCGTTCGCGTTGTGTAAGTTTCTTTATTTTACTTTTTTTGGTGGTATAATTTTAAATCTATAATATCTTCTAAAGTATTTATTTGATTCATTTAGGTTAAAAGGTAATTTTGATATATAATAAATGGCGAAGCTAAAACACGGATTTATTATGATCATGATTAATACTGAACAAAAGAAAACAGTCTCGCAAATAACGTCATATTTATAATTCAAATATTGACCATAAAAGTAGTTACTGTGAGTTAACCATAAGAGATAGAGATGCAATCGTACTTCTTTGTAGTATTATTGTAGGTGTACAATATTTTAATATATTATTTGTATTTTAAACAGAAAAACAATGGTTAAAAAAACAAAATATTAGAAATGTCAATTATTATATTATTAATATGTAACTATGGAATATATATGTTAACTTGTGGAATCTTACTCTGTAATTAATTTTGTTACGAAAAATATTTTTTATCAAAACAACATTTTTTTACGAAGTATAAACTGCATTTTTAAATGATTGTGTAGTCTGACGCTCTAATTATTTTATTACGAAAAATATATTTTATCAAATAATATTTTTTATTCACTATAAAAAGAAATCCTAAAACATTTCATTAAAAGATTTCGTAAATTTCCCGCAATGCTGCTCCGCTGGTAATTAGCAAAGGGTAAATACCTACCAGTTATTATTAAGGCTAATTACAAAAAAAATATAAACTGTAATATAGTTGCTACAAATAAAAATTAGGTAATAGATCCAGTGATGTTTGTAACTTTTAGATATTTAGTAGTAATCGCTAATTTACATTCCGAAACAATGGTTGTCAAAAATTTAAGTATATATTGAATTAGTTTTCGTAGAAACAACCATGACTTGGCGTAATTATATATATAATATATATTTATATATTTGTTGTTTTAGTAATCTGTAAGGTCATGATTTTTCGTGATTATAAATAGGTGTTAGTATGGTGATTGATTAGATTTGAAAAGCTAAGAATATAAATCCATTATCTAGAAATTGCCATTCAATCGTTAATTGTGTGTTGTCTTATAAATATTTATATATATATATATGTTTAATTAATCACTGTAAAAAAATGAAAACGCTTTTAGGATAGGATAAAGTGTTTTTGGCAAATCTACCTTAGTTGGTTATCACTTGCACAATAGGTATTATATATAGGATTTTGATGATATAGGATTTTGTATAAGAAACGACAGTAGATTAAAAAATTATAAACTACTCCAACGAAAAAGATTTCGTCGATAAATGAAAATTATCACAGATCTTTTTGTCTGTGACAGTTTCAGTAGCAAGAGTAAAGCCAAAGTGGGTGAAAATAAATGTCCAAAGTGTTTGTCTGTTGCAGCTTGGCGGGGATGTCCCGCAGCGTGACGGTGGCTGTGGCGTACATAATGTCCGTCACGCCTCTCGCCTGGCGTGAAGCTTTGAAAGTCGTTAGAGCGGGACGAGCTGTTGCCAATCCTAATCTCGGATTTCAGAGACAATTGCAAGACTTTGAAACTTATAAGCTCGTGGAAGTAAGTATATTAAATTTGAGAAACTTGTACAGTTTGAGTTTATATACATAAATATAATATATATATATATATATATATATATATATATATATATATAAACATATGTACGGAACAAAATATGGATGGAATGTGTGAGAAGACGTATGATACAAAAGCGTGGAAGAGTTTGAAATTAATTTATCTCTCTCTCTTAAACACTTTATGATAAAAATACACATTTTTAGGTAGTACATATTTACTATAGTGAATACACAACATAATTAAAGAATTCGTGTCAAGATACTATTTTTAATTAAGATTTTGTCTTCGTGCCACACACACGAACTAACAAACACGAACTAACAAACTTTAATCCCTTGATACACAATCTTAAGGGTTTATTTTACGAAATCATTAAAAAATATTTATCTTTTTATACCTGAAAGTATAAAACAACTTTTATGATGCTTAGATAGTTTCTAATTTAAACTTAATTTCCCTATCTCGACTACAATTTCAAGCTCCGCACTCCGCACAGCTATTATAGCGACGGAACCGATAACAGAAGTCACAGATTCGAATCCCGCCTGTATTGATCGCTTTTTCATTTCATACAATTTTTAAAAAGATTATAAAAAGAAGTTTATAAGTACAATTACATATTATATATGAGAAATTTAATCTCGAAATACCATTTCAAAAGGAATTAACAGTGGAATTGTAAAGTTGTGTAAACAATATAGAAATAATCATATATTTTAACTCCCAGGTGCAAAAACAGGAGTTTGTAATATGATAAAGGATGTTTGTTTTTGAAATATAAATAATACTTTCACCTCACACCATTAATTTTGTCCCACAAGGACGCTGGGGTCGACCAAGTGGGACGCACGCAAGTTATAAGTTTCGTGATGTCACACGTATATGTTACATAATAAATATAACATTTTTATTAAATTCAATGAGAAAATTTAAGTAAATTGCAGTTTAAAATAAGTTTGAAAAAATGTTACAAGATAATGATTGAAATAATCTATTACATTATATAGAATGCTAAATTTACCAACTGGTAATGACTGAAGCTCAGTTAGGAGAGTGAAAAGGATGGTATATCAGAGGTAGCAGGTTCACGTTCTAACCCAGTAGATAGATGGATTTTGCATTCTATATATATTCCACATTTAAAACACTATTTAAAATTGTTAATTATCATTTTAATTAAAAAAATTTAGATATTAAATAAAGTTGAGAACTTTTTGAATTTATATTAATTATTCTAGGAAAGAAGACGTCTAAAAGAGCGCTACCCGTCGCTAGCGCTCGCTGACAGCGACCTCTCAGAGTGCCGAGTGATGCTTGACTCGTATCAGACGATGCTCAACCAGCGAACCATCTGCGAGGGCAAGTGCGCTATGGGACGCCAATGTCCGACCGGTACGTAAGGAACGCGATTTTGAAAATCGTATTTCGAATTATTTTGCTACATCCTTCCAATTTATGTTCCAGAATTTATTTAAATATCATAATTATAAAGATTTTCGAATGGAATTCGAATTCTTTTTTTTAATTTTGTCTTACGATCTTCTGGCACATGTTATTGAGTTGTGTAGTTTTTATTAAGAATTACACAAAAGAGGTTTGTTATATAATTAAAAAATAATTAATCGTGTGATTTATCTGTTTATAATTATGTTTATTTACTGACGTTATATAAATATATAATGTTGTAAAATTAATGATAGATTTATTTGTAATTTATATATTTTTATCATTAGAATGGATAAAAATATTGTGTGGTTTTAAGATGCGATTCCAATTTCAAATTGATTATCTTCTTTAAACCACAGGAGTAGGTATCGTATCATGGAGTGCCTTAGATAGGTAGGACTATTAATACGTTGAAACTTCTATAACTTTCTAGTCTATGTATATTTTAGTTTGAATCTTTTTATCTATTAAAATAAAAGTATGATAAAAAAACCTGTCTGTGTATTTTATCTATTTAATAAAGAAATCATATTTATTCAGTTTTATTATTGCCTTGAGATCCTTTAATAAAGAGTGAAACGAAACATTTTCTTGCGTCGTTTAAAAATCAAAATATATTAAAAAAATAATATTTTTAAATTAATTATTTTCCTTTACTTGATGAAAACCGGTGAGTTGTTTGATTTGATTAAATTATGCTCATATTTTTATTATGGACTTTGTCATAAAGCTATGCTGTATATAAAGCCCTATAAAAATATTTGAAGGAATTTTGCTGATTGATGATGAGTTATTTCACTTTTTACACAAATATTTTAAGACAAATATTTTTTATATATATTATAAATATATTATATATTATAGTCATATAAAAGATAGTATTTTTATTCCAAGCTGTCTTCAAAGCGAACGTTTGCAAGCTACAGATCATAACACCACAGAGGCAAACATATTAAATCTTTACTTTTATTGAAGCTGAGTATAATTCGGACAGATCTACATTTTAAATTATATACGGTAAATATTTTTTCCAAATTATTAAATTATTAATAGAAATGTGTGAAACATAGTATAGTTAAAAAAATTGGTTTCTTAATATCATATGCACCCATTAAATAGTCTCAAGTGATTTCATAATATAAATAAATATATATATATAAATATAAACAAACATACATAAATTATTTTTTTAAGCTAAATCTCGCTTTTTTATTATTTTTGTAGACACAACTAAACGTCACTCCATAATAAACATAATAAATAACGCTACTTATACACAATTAATATACTCAAAGCACTTGCTGTATTAAAATTAAAATCGTGTATACTACGCTTATATTTCCCATAGGTGTATGCAGGACTGGTTCAAAACGACAGCCGAGACCTCGGAGGCCGTCTACAGTTGAGGAACCAGCTGGGTTGAAGAGGTCGCCCTCCACCCTATCAACCACCTCCACAGCCTCTGGATACCGGCCTCGCTCATCACCGGCTGGGCTTTATAGTTATACTGGAGGTGATTTTGGTTATGGAGGATTATGCTAAATAATAGTCTTTAAAAGATCAATCTTCTTCTATCTTCTTCTTCTTTTTCTGGTTATTAAAACCTGTAATTCTTTTTTATTTCTGTATTTGAAATAAGGATCAGATCCTGAAACATTACATCCATCTCGATCCATGTTCAGATTTAATTATATTTATTTTTCGCCACTGTCCCTCTTAAATCTAAAATGCAGCAACGGAGTTGTGATGCAAAAAATATGCTCTTCTTATCTTGAGCTATACATACATACATTTTCTTTTTCATTTGTCATAAAAATGTTTATAAACAGTAATCAGAACTCTATTCTTATCTACAGTTATGTCAATTAAAAACGCAAAAAACACATTTTCATTTCTATTTGTTTGTCACAAACAAATGTGTTATTAATGGTGGTCAGTTAAAATAAAATTTACAACTATCCATCCTTGGTGTATTCTGGGTTTGAGTTATGATGAAGGCCAATACAAATAATATCTATCCGTCCTTGGTGTATTTTGGGTCTGAATTATAATGAGGGCCAATACTTCCCCAGTGCCGTCCCGTCCCGTGCGGTCCGCGTCCGGTCTGTCTATGACCCGCGTGTGCGACCCGGGGGGGTCGGGGGTGGCGGTGGGGGGGAGCGAGTACTCCCGCCGTCGCGCCGCCTCCGCCCCTGCTACCCCCGCTGCCTCGCCGCCCACCTCACCACACAGGACGCCGCATAGGTGAGGATGCTGCTTTTCACTTCTTCATCTGTTTCCAATTCTTACACTTGCATCATAATCCATTTTAAGTGTCACCAAATCAACTATATCAGGCCAAGGAGGTTCAACCTATTTTTATATACCAAAAACCAAAAAAAAATCTTTTTACCCCTTATTTATTTTAATATATTATAACAAAAAAAATGTAAGAAAATTCTAATATTTGTATGGGTTGATAATCGCAAACGTATACAGAAAGAAAAGGAAAGATATGCGTTAAGTCTGACCAAACAAGCTAATAATGATTGGATGACATGGAAATATGTTTTTAAATTGTTTGCATTAGGTGAAGAAGGTTTATCAAAGTGAGGTTGTCTCTTAAACTGTATTGGTTTTTCAAATAAACTATAGTTTTCACTACTTTTGAATACAAGTTGGCAACAACATAGCACAGATAGGCGTTTTTGGTTCGATCGCTTTTATTCTAATATCCTCAAATTTGACATTACCAGAGTAGAGCAGAATCCTTTAAAATTAGAGACAATGAGATAGGATACTGGTTTATTTAAAATGAAGAACATGGGACATGAACGTTTTAATAATAACTATAAATGTACCCCGAACTTTCCATCAACTTATAGAAAAGAGACACAACTGAAGGTATTCTCAACCAGATAGTCATTTGATGAGAATTGTGGATTTTGTATGACAAACAAAAGTCGCCTACAGTTTTGAATGTTAGAAAAACCACTATACATTAAAGTTTCTTGAACAGGTACAATTATTATAGACTGTAAACTACAAAAAAAAAATGCATATGATTATTGTTTTCTGATAAACTACTATGAAAAAACCGCATTTGTAAACAGATCTAGTGTGGACTAACCAAGAAACCAAAATATCGAACAAGGACTAGTTAGAAAGTTGTATAAAGTTTGACAGGACACTCCGTCCACCGTACCAGATGGTGATGGAAGTGATTCTCATTATTTTACAATTTGAATAACTTTATTATTTATATCGACAAAATCAGACTGCATAAAGTGGCAGACAAATTTATATAATATCTAGAATTATCTAAGAAAATTAGTTAAAAAGGCGAAACCTTCAAAAGTATTTGCTAACATAAAAAAACTTTCTACATAAAATGATAATTTCATGACTTTGGAACAAATGTATATTTTTCTTTTATTTTATATGAAAACAATAAAATCTCAACGCACACCACCCTTATCTATTTCATATTATGCATTACCAAACGCAACTTTATATTTATTTAAGGCGCTATTCACATTATTGTTTATTTTATTTTTATTTAGCGGCGGTTGTGCATGGGTCATACCTTCAGTGACTTGGGATCCCGAGTCATTGTGATTACGTCATTATCTGACTCCAGTTCGACGCACACAAGGTTACACGCCATTATATCTTTTGTTTATTTGTTTTATATTGTGGAGCTTGCGGAATTAAAACCATTGTCACCGCTATCTAATCTTTTATCCTAGTTTAAACAGCTCCAGGCACGCTATTCATTCCATTGTACACATAAAAAAGTCGTGGCTTGATTTTCGCGCTTTTATTCACTGCAACAATACTTTTTTCTAAAGCGAAGGTACAGTCGTATTATGCCTCGTTCCGTTTTAAAAATAAGGCCGAGGTTTTGTTATAAAAAATGATAGATTATTTCTTATTCATAGTTTTTTTTATAAAAAGAACTTTGTACTAACAGAAGCTTCGTGTATAAAAGGCTTGTGTTCTTAGGAGGGAGGTAAGAGGCTTGACCGAGTGTCTGGAGTGTGTAACCCCTTTATTGAAAATCATTTCACCTTGCTTTGACAGTGAAGTGTATATCGTAGGCGGAGTTTTGTGTAGTTTAAAGAGATTTTATTATTAGTTATTTTAAAATTTTAAAAGATTATTTTCCTTATAAATAGACGTAGTATTAAATATATATTAATTGTAAAAAATATAACAACTTTAAAAAATAGATAGAATTCTAGAAAATTACTATATATTGTATATAAATTATTTAATATAGAAAATATTAAATTATTTTGATATAGTTAGAATTCACATACATATATAGATTAGTAATAATATAACTTCACTTTTAGATCTGTTGTTATTTCCAGCAGGTTTGATTATTATGTATGTTCCAGGTCGCGAGCGCTGCAGCGCTGCTCATAGCAGACAGCTGCGAAGCGCCCTCTACATTGAAACTCGTCCGCCTTACTGTCCCTTGTATTGTGTTCATGTGTCGGAATTGAGCTTATGCCTGATATAATATGGGTAGTATTAACGCAACAAGGGATTATGGTTCTTAATGTCTTCTTTACAACATACATTTAATGATAAATATCGCATGCGACGCTTTTGATATAAAACAAGGCGTATGGACGGTATAGAAGATGTGTACTTAAATTGTTTACATTTTCATAAATAAAAAAATATTTGGCTGAATGAAAGGTGATAAAATAAACATTCTAAATTTAAAATACATATATTTAGAACTTTATACTAACTTCTCTTAAATAATTTAATATTTCATCTTTCTTAATAATAAAAATACTTCTACGTAGATTCTACTTTATAGTTACAAATGATATACGTACACACAAACATACATAATCATAAGAATAATATAAAAATATATTGCACATCTGATAAAAAAAAATACAAAATATATAATAATATTTTAATACGGAAACGATGTTAATAAAAAGTACAAGTAAAATTATAAGAAGTTATCAAATTGTGATTCTGAACGTTCAGAGCCCGCTGGCTGGTCCAGTGACTTTTTATACTAAATAATAACTATGTTAATAATTTCCTCGTTTATATAAAATGCGAAAACTACTTACGTTACATTTTAACAAAAATCTTTCAAAATAAAACTTTGTGCTTTCTTCCTAATAGTACAAAAAGAACTATAGTTTCTATAAGACACGTTTAATCGTTACGAATATGTACCAAATTTTAGTAAGTTATCTTACGCAGACATTGACTCACGTGAAAATTTGTTGTTGTTTCAAACTTCAATAAAATACTGCACAGTACTTAACTTATATTCGCTTTATTCCCGTTTGGTGTAAATATTGTCTTTAAAACATTCCTCACACTAGTATCTCGAAGCTCTAAGCTATGTAGATTGGCATTACCCTGCTAGTGTAAGAATCCAAAATCTAATTTTAGGACACTGGGTTGTGCTCTACTCTAAGAACCAAAGTGCAACGATGAATCCTTACTTATCTTACGCTCAACTAAATCTAATATATTTTCAATTATAAAACTCTCACTAGTGCTAAGTTTAATCTTCTCTTATTACCTATAAAATAATAATAAGTTATAAGCCCATTTTATTATCTAATTTTAAGCGCACTATTTGACCCCATAGTGATTAAAATGTCCCCACTAATCACTAGCTCGTTAACAGCTTTTCCACAATCGATATTAGTGTACTAGTTGACTAAGCGCTCGACAAATTGGATTATGAAATGGCTGCTTTATGAAATTTTGCATATCTCTCTCTTCTCTTTAGGGCTTAGCCAGATAGAAATTGTGATTTAGATGCCTTTGACGCGGTGGCCAGTAGTATAATTAGGACGAAAATCATTTGTTATATGCCACTGCAGCTCCGTTTATAGTTTTATACAGATAGGAATCTGAAATTCGGATTCACTTTAAGAGGTATTGAAAAATAATGTCATTGTTAAATGCGTTGCAATCTTTGAGTATTCTTGTGAATATATGGTCTAGAGACGTCATGCGTTCAACATAGTTAGCTTTGAAAGCAACATTTTTTGCCTGAACGTGACGTCATAATTCAAGCACAGGGCGTAATGCCGCGTGTACACGTTACATAATAAGGTAAGTGGTCTATTTTCTAATAAGAAAGTTGAAATTGCCCTATTATTATAAATAATTTATTCTATTCAAAATAAATTAAACGGAAATATAAAATTATTTTTTGGCTGAACGCAACGTCACAAAAATAATGTATGTTGGTTTAAAAAAAATATATGCCGTCTCTAGTATATGTATGCTCGAAAGTTAATATCTATTATAAAGCAAAATTGTTTATGGCTATAATGGCGGTAACTTTTCAAACCTGTCAAATCTTGCACAAAGATTTCACACATTAGTTTACAATCAAATACGACAATATTTTAATAAACGTATATGAGCACTATTTTTGTCCATTTTATACATCTAAGTTATACTCACATAATGTAAGGATGGTTACATATTTTTGTTTGTTGTTTATACAAACGCATGTTCCATGTTGATATTTCGAACAAGTTTAGTGTATTTTGTTGTAAAATAAGATATATTTTGTTGAGCTTCGATATATTATCAAGGATGAAGCAATAACGTCATGATATGATTCTAAAAAATAATTAGGTATATTGTACCTGTGTATATTTTTAATAAAAAAAGATCGACTACTATCTTGTATTATTTCATTCCCTTAAAAATAATGATTGATTATCTGTGGTTTCTGTTTTTTTTTTAATTAATTGTATAACTAAGGTGTTCTCATTCAGGATATATATTTGATTAAAAATAAAACAATACTTATTGTTTAAATATTATGTATTTATATTCTTAAAAACTTGGAGCTAAAACATTTTAATTTATATATCTATCATTAATTTGTTTATTTTCAACAACGATCCTGGTGCCTATGCTTGTTATTTCTGTTACAAAAATAATTTTATTTATAATAGGTAATAAACAAAAGTTCTTAAAATCTACAGTCACAATAATTGTCATACTATACAATATTCCCCTTTTGGTGTTATGGGGGTGAGATAATTGACAAAAAAGTCTAAATAGTGTTTGAGAAGAATAAAAAAAAATAAGGAAATAATTTTATATTGAAGATAACTTCTTATATTATAAGTTAAAAGTATTTGGTTATAAAATTAATTACGATAATAAATTTACAAAATCAAAATATATTAAAATATAATATCATATTTACCTTCTTATTTTACTATTTCTTTTGAACGTGTATAATAAGAAAAATAATTCAAAATATTTATATTTTATGAAAGAGTTAGAATTATAAAATTACACCTGAAATGCTTATCAAGTCGTCTCTAAATGCATTTGATGCAAAACCTTCTATTGTCATATTATCTACAGAAAAAGAAAATACATCTTAAGACAAAATATAGTAGTTTAAAAATTGTTTAAAAACCGGCGATAAAGATATTAATTACCAAAAAAGTATTAAACTACATTTAAAAATGCGCTGTAAGCGAAAAAACAACCAGAACTCTCGTGTGTCAGTGACTTTCATAAGAGATTGATGTTACTTACGTCAATGTAATATCTTTTGCTTACCGAACCATGGATTTGGTCTGCTCCATACCTACTAGGTGTTATTGTAGTCTAGGTTTTATAATATATCTATGGTTTTTGCACCAACTAACCAACGAATCCTTGATTCGGTTCGTTCCAAATTAGATCGTCTGGTAGTTCCATAACACATATTTTGACAATTTTATTCTGTAAACAGATTGCATTCACTCTAGAAACGCATTTATTATTTGGTAGTGACTTTTAGTCTAAATTAGATATCGGTGACACAAGTGCATATTTGTTTATTGGACGGCGAAGCAACGCAGTTTTGTAGTAAAAGCGGGCCCCAGATTGAGACAATATTGACACTTAGCTATCTATATAATATTAAATGCGGTGTGTTTCTATATAATTTATATCTGAACCCTAATATGTACAAAACTTTCCGCTTCACATTGTTATGCACTTACGACTTGGTGTTTGAACGTGAGTAATTGTAAATTTTATTTATCTATCGATGGGACTATCTACATTTCTGTACAAGATTCAGGCAGTTCCGGATTAAGACATTTCAAGCTGTCAAAAATTAACATATCATTCGAGCAATAAGCAAAAATATTTTCATTACATTCAGAGTTAAAAAATAAATTATTGGATTAAAATGTAACTAAAGGTAATATTAAACTCCGCTTTCAAAGACTTTTAGTATGTATTGAATATGGAGCAGATTGCATTTTATTTTCTAGCAATAGGTAGTCTGATACCATATAGTTCAGAAATTCATAGCTCTTGGTCCAAAAATGGAATTTATCAAATTTTAAGTGTTCTTTAGTTTTTCATATTTCATTAATTTTTTTATTATCCCGCATTTATAATTTTTTTTTTGTTAAATTTCACGTTATTTAACCCAAGTAGATATACATTGCGCTTGTGGAACATCCTAGTTTCTTTAACAAGATAAAGTGCGAATCTAGTTGGTTGTACAAACTATTGGCAGAACGTGGCCCAGCTTGGCTTGGTTTGGTTTGGTTATAACTTGGATCAATGGCTAACATTTAAAGGTTTCTTCTTTTTGCGACCTTAAAGTAATTCATAAAATAATCACCGTATCAATTGGAATCACTGCAGATGCTAAGCTATTATTAAGTTGGATTAGCTTTATAACTGATCTGTGCCGCATCTGATGTTAAAAACTAAAATCCCGTAGATAAGAGACTAGATTTTTCATTTATAATATATACAACATTTTATGTGCAAGAATAACTGATAAAAAAATATATCTTCAGTATTTGTATACTGCCATAAGTATAATAGAAAACCGTAACCCCTGAGGATAACCAATTATGTTCATAGTCAAGTCCCGAATTATAAAAATGGTAATTAAAAAACGCGATATCGCGATAATTAGATATTAATTGATTATAAAAATATAAGCTGCATGTAAATCTGATCGTATTTCTATAAATACATCTCTGTCACATAAAACCTGTTACCTTTTCAGTATTACAATGAAGTATTAGAATACGTATTTAGTATTAAAATGAACCTGATATTACTATATTATAACTAATTATATGGTACTTTTATATCAATAGAAAAATAACAATAACTTCATTGGTCGCTTTCAATAGACCTAGTAATTACAAAACTGTTTTCATTTGTATTTTCACAATAACCTACAAATATAAAAATTGTGTAATTTTCTAGTTTACATTTTTTATTATTATGATATGAATTGTATGCTCGTGTTGATTTATTTTGTTACTTTGATCATGAATATACAGTGACGGAAATAACACCAAATATAACTGAAAATGTAATATAGAATCAATATATATTATTTAAGTTATATATTTAAGTAAAACGGGAGATTTACAACTAAAAATGTATTATTACCACAAAAAGATAGAAATAAATTATACTTAAAAGTACTTTTCTCTTCATTTACTTCTAAAATCGTTATTGTTTAAGGGATACAATGTTTCCTTAATAACGCCAAAAGATTTACAAATCATAAAACCTCATATTTATGTATCAAAAGAAGTCATAACTATTGCTGTAAACAAACTGCATATAAATTGCTAATGCAGCTTTCATTTTCATTTCATTTCATTTCATTTGTCAATCTATCACGCACTGGGTAATCTGCATAGTAACTTCGAGTAGTAAGAAGGTTTTTATCGAGCTTGTGATTGGTGGACACCTTTAAACCTCAGTTTTTGGGGTTATAAAATGTAATTGATAAAGAAATGACCCTATAAGTATTCGTTATATAATAACATAAATGTTAGACGTTTATAAAAGGAAGACGAGCTTCTACAGTTATTTCTTCACTGAATTTATGAAAAATTATGACTGTTAGCATAAAAATATACTATAAAAAAGTATGTAAATTCATTTTAAACTATTATTCAGCTATCAATATTGTTGTAAAAATTTAAATATATACATAATAAACTTTTCTTATTAAAATAACTATTTATTAATATTATTAAAACTATATAATCTTCACAAAATAAAACTTATTTTACCCTAACTCGAATCCATTTTATATATTTGATCTTAAAGAAACAGCAACCCTCGGGACTCTTACACATTGATATAATCGATGTTACGACATACATGGTATGTGTGTGTGTTAATCATTGTATCTGTATCTCATATGTCATATGTGATTATGATGATTGGATGTCATCATATTCTGAATCCTAGAGTCATAATGCAAAAGGTAGCATGTGTGGTTTCATTCAATGTATAGCACAGCTATAAGTAAGAAGTAAGGTCTATTTATTAATTTTTTTTTTTAATATTTCAAAGATATGATTACTTGTTATCACGATGGATTTGTGAATCTTCACTTTTCTTGTCTTAAAAGTTAAAATAAATGTCTTAATTAAATATTTTAAATTCAATGTTAGGGTTAATACTTGCTATAGTTTGTAATGTAAATGACGTTACAAGTAATAGAAGATTTATGAAAAGTAATATTGTATATTTATGACTATTTATAAACGTATTTTATAATTAATTAATTTATAATTACGCGAGGGTAATATATCCTACAAAGTCAACATTTGCATACTCACCTACAGTGAACAGTAACACGCTTCCTTATCTTAAGTGTTCGAAATTCTCTTCGAAATTTCTTGTTGCCTGATTAGATCAAATATCGTTGTGAGTTCCATTGTACATGGTTTCATATGCATACAATAGTATATATATATACTATTATATATATATACTACAGACAAATTTCAACTACTTCGCCTTACATTTGTCATTAGAATTCAAGACTAACTTTTTAATATAACAAAAATTTTGACACCGTGTCATATCATTGCGATCTTTAGTTTTGCTTCTGTTAGAGAATAAATTCATGAACATCTTCAATATCTCTTTCATGTCTCTAAAAGCTTAGAAAGCGAAATTGAAATATAACAAAATAATGTTTTCATTAAATTCACTAAGTCTTTAGAATTATATTGAGTCTTTGTTATATTAATGTTCTTATATATTTTAAAAGATGCATATTTTAGGTCTTCTTTATGTTTTGACACACACACATATATTTAAAATAAAGATCAATACATGCATGAGTATTTGAAATATTTCTACTAGGCGCGTCGTGGTGTTGGTGAGAGGGTGTGTATTGGCACTACAACAACAACAGTTACATTATGAAACTGTTGAAGTGCCAATCAGGTAAAAATGCTTCTGCATCCTCAAGCACACAACTGACTTGTGAAACAAGCATTATCATGAACCAGCACTTTTTTTCGGTACAATCTTTAGATTTCTCTTTTACTTTTTATAATTTATATGATACCTATGGTATCCTCAATCTATTTGATAGTCTATCGACGATCTTCCAGTATGAGATCACACACTTTTAGGTGTTTTCTTCATTCGTAAATACTTTAGGACGGCTAAACGAAGGTCACCTCTGGTCTCTTAATCACATTTGAATTGTGTAACTACATTTTCTACATACTATTGCGGTTTTCATCTCGCGCTGTTCCATTAGTAAACGCGCTGTAAATAGATTTAATAAGCAACGGCTTAATTATATTCAAAATGACTGAAACTCAACAATCTTTACTTTTATTTATGAAAACCCATATTGCAGAGCAACAATATTACGAACAGTGATAGACTACAATATAATAATCTAATGAGGGTAGAATTATAAAAATAAGAGACATGATTTGTCACAAAAATTTCAATCTATCCTTAAGCATACCACGATACGTTTACATGCACGAGCGATAATTAATCAACTTATAAATATAACAACTATCACGTAAAAGATTTAATGAATACAATCTGTTAAAAATATCATTACTTCGCATTACGAAACTTATATACCTTTATAAAATATTTATACAGGTTAAAGATATGTAACATGTAACAATCCAAATATTTTGGATTATATAAACATAAACATTAAATTTCTATTGTGTAGTATTGTGTGTATGATGTAGTGTGGCTTACAAGTAAATTGAATATCTATCGTAGGTAATTGATACGTGAACGTGATAACTGTCTGCCGAGGATATGCTTTGTCGTAGTTTGAATATTTAAAGCCGTTGGGGAGTCGTTTTGAGGTTGTTTGTTGTTTTAAGCTTATCTAAACACAATTGAAACATGAATGACAAATGAAGTTAGTGTAATGTAGGTAGTGTGTCCCCAGATGTACTTCATTTAGGTTAGTTTTCTTTGCATATTTCATAACTTGTGTGTGTGAGTATATGGTATGGTGTGTATATGGTATGGTGTGTATATAGAGATTATAATATATTTGACGTTCCCTAAAAATGTTGGTATAAATAACATAAACTACACAATATGGTCTGTTTATACTGGACCTCAAAGCGTTGCATCAGTTTTACAATTACCTCAAATCTATTTTATTAATACCTTGTCTGGAACAGTGACACGATAACAACGTGTTCAGTACTGCGATATCTTATCACTAGTCACTATTAAGTCATAAATATTGTTATTAATATTATAGACAAAGGTTTGATGACTTAATTTTGCAATAAATAAAACTGAGATATACAAAAAATATTGTAAATTAACTTGAAATAATTGAAATTGAAAATCTATATTTAGTAAGAAGCTTAGATTAAATAAATTTTAAATAAATATAAATCTTGTAATTTTCAACATTGGTTAGGGTGTAATAGAAACCAATGTTTTTTTCTGAAAGAGTCACACGAATAACACTATTTCTATAGTATTTGGGTCTCCCAATAAAATGGGGATAGTTTACGTTAACAAAGACCCTTTGATTATTGTTTATTCCTAACAGTTACTTATTGGATTAAAAGGTTAATATTAAGCTCCGCTTCAAAGACTTTTAATACATGTTTAATATATGTTACAAATTGTCTTTTATTTTGCAACAATAGCTGAGTTATTTATTTCAAATTAACATACATTGGGATTATGGAATATTCTAGTCACTTATTGGAGCTGAAGCGCGCGACTCTCTAAATGATTTATAGAAACATTTGACAAATCGTTGGCTTCACTTGGCTGGACTTGGCTTAGCTTAGCTATCAATTAGACTAATATCTAACATTTAAGTGTTACTTCTTATTGCGGCCTAAGAGTACCTATTTAATAACACAACCACTGTTGCACTTGGTACCACTTAATAACAATATTCAAATATTTGCATCGGCTTGTAAACTAAGGTCCGCCGCATAGGATAAAAGAAATGGTACCCTGCAGTGACATAATGTAAAGGGAACAAAATTATAGATTAAAAAATATATCAGTAGTATTTTTATACTCTCATAAGTATATTAAAAAGTACCCATAAATCGTCATACCGGCAATAACTTTGGTAGCGGTACCCAAACACTGCGACAAAAACTAATCGTATATAGATATTTTAACAACATATTTTTCTACAAGTATGCTAAAAAAATGTCTTTGAATACAAAAATATTAGCTACTTAATAAGTCTGATCGTATTTCTATAAATATATCTCTGTTTTATAACCAGTTATCTCTTAAATAAATCTCTCCGTCAAATAAAACCAGTTACCTCTTCAGTATTATAGACTACGTATTTAGTATTAAAATGAATATGTACTTAGTTATATCGTGTTTGTAAAATAATAGAAAAAATAAGAATAACTTAATTGGTCGCATTAAATAGAACGAGTAATTACAATACTTTCTCATTTTTATTCTCAAAATAACCTACAAATCTAAATATTATGTGGTATTGGATTAGGAATTTTCTAGTTTACATTTTTTATTATTATGATAAAAACTTGTACGCTCGTGTTATTTGTTAATTACTTTAAATGTGAATACATAATTACTGAAAACTCACCAAATATAACTGAAATATAATATAAGTACATTCAATATAATTGTAAGTTTGTGAGAATTCTAAAATGTATTCCTATTATGTTTGTATTCAGTTTAAATATGAACATTTGGGTATCTAAATTAAAATCTCCATTGTGTATTATGTCATTTGTTAGTTTTATTTGTTTTTCATTTGCTATTATTGTTAAAGATGGCATGAGCTGATATATAGTATATAAATAGTTTACAAAAACCTAGAAAATTTTTCATTATTTTATTTTATTCTATTCTAAAAGGAGACTAACACATTTTCAGCTTAAACAGCGTTAACAGGATTATTTTAGAATAAACGTTGTTCCGTGCAACCGTCACGACTTGATTTAATAGTCGGTCACATATGGCGCGTCCTCAATTATAATCACAAAGAACAAAATAAGGAAGAATATATATATATATATATATATATATATATATATATATAATAAA
This sequence comes from Melinaea marsaeus rileyi, assembly GCA_918358865.1. Lineage (NCBI taxonomy): Eukaryota > Metazoa > Arthropoda > Insecta > Lepidoptera > Nymphalidae > Melinaea > Melinaea marsaeus. The sequence goes on along the minus strand of OU911088.1, from coordinate 11,708,461 downwards.
TTGGTCATTTAATTCTTTAACAAAAGAAAGAATATATATATATATATATATATATATATATATATATATATTTTCTTTCTTTTGTTAAAGAATTAAATGACCAATTTATTTATCCTTTTTACACACGACAAACCTCAATTCCTTTGCTTTACAATTTTCATTGCAATTCATAATCTTAATCACTTTATGCTTCTTTAATATTACATTACAAATTTGAGACCGTGTCATATCATTGTGATCTTTACTTTAACTTCTGTCGAAGAATAAATTCGTGAACATCTTCATAATTATCTTTCATGTTTCGAAAAGCTAAATTGAGATATCACAAAAGAATGTTTTTCATTAAATTCACAAAGGCATTGAAGAATTGACGTTTTTGACAATGCTTATTTTAGGTTATTATTTGTTTCGACACATATTATAAAGATATTTCAATTAAAATTAGTAAAAAAAGTATATCGATGAGTATCACAATAGATTCAGAAATGATTTTATTAATACATAATATATTTGTGATAGAATTAAAAATAAAATCAAACGTTATTTTAGATATTAGGGTAGTGATTTCATTAAAAATATAAATTATACATTTTATTTTCAATTGTTTTTGTAATTCTTATCTAGGTTTTCGTTTACTTTCGGAAAATTCAAAGATGCCAAATCGGCAGAAAGCGCCAGGATAGCAATTCCAATCTTTACCCACAAATACGAGTTGTGGACACAACTGACTTGTAAGGAAAGCATTATCCTGAAAGAATACTTTCTTTCTCAATAATCCTGAGGTTTCTCTTTATTTTTTATCATTCATAAGAAATCTACGGTGTTGAAGACGTTTCTTCGATAGTATATCGGCAATCTCCCAGTATAAGATCACACACTTTTACTTTGTTTTTCTCAATCGTAAATACGGTGATCGAAGGTCACCTCTGATGATCTCTTAAACACATTTAAATACTGTAATTACATTTTCTACATAACATTGTGGTTTTCTTCTACCGTTATTATATCAGCAGACTTATTTATATATAACTTGTCAAAAATTCTGCAATCTTTATTAAATACTCATAATAAAAACCCAAATTCCTGAACAACAATATTATAATTTTGTTATCCTATGATTTATTTATCTAAAGAGTAAAATTATGAAAATAAGACATTTATGTTATGCTGAAAACCTTTCAATCTATCTACAAGTATGGGATAATTAATGATCTTATATATCAACATCGCGTAACATTTATACAGAATACTTTTACAAAACATATGTACGCGTTAAAGATGTATATGGTATATGTAGCGATGGTGTACATTATTACTTTATATATTTTGGATTATATAAACATAAACCTTCCATTTTTATGATGTAGTATGTTGTGGCATAGCAGCGTACAAACAAATTGAACATCGGTAGATAATTACGTAATAACTGCTGCCGGGGACATGCACTATTGTCAAAATTTGAAAACATTAATACAATTAGGAAACAGGGAGGAATTATTGGTGTAGGACATGTAAAAGTTAAGGAGATAAGATTGTCATTAGACAGAGTCAGAATTCGAGTATAATTTGATATTGTGATCAAAAGTCACGTACGTGGATACATTATGAATAATAGTTAGCTTCGCTGTTTTAGTTTTGATATTTAACGCCGTTCGGAAGTCGTTTGAGGTTGTTTGTTATATAACGCTTATTTCAACACAATGGACACATGAATGTTAAATGAAGTGAGACTAATGTAGATAGTATATAGAAATATGTCCTTCATCTAGGTTAGTTTTCCTTCAATCTCTCATAATTTGGGCGTGTATATGCGTATGCATGCGTGCGTGCGTGTGTGCGTGTGTGCGTGTAGGTGTGTAAAATTACAACTACCACGAATCAATTTTATCATGAGTTGTGACCTTGTCGAGAAGAGAGAGAAGACAAGAAAAATGTCGTACTACGATATTTATTCACTAGTCACTGCAATGTCTTAAATATTATTATAAATATAGTTAACAAATTTTTTATAAACTAAATTCATAAAGAAACTTGAAATTAATATTTAAAATTAAATAAAACTGTAACTGAATAAACTTATAGATATATTCCCTGTTAAAAATGTTCTATAAACATATTTAGTGTTTTTTTATGGAAGAGGAGGACAAACAAGCGTGCGGGTCACTGGTACGTGATCACATCCGCCCACGAACTCGTGCAACATCCGGGGAATTGCGAGATCTTTGCCGGCCTTGGAGACGAAAAAGGCGTATACCAACCATCAGGCCTTCTTTAATTTTAATTTTATTATTTGTTCATTTACTTAATTACTAGAACATGACTACATAGTGACGGAAAACTCACCAAATATAAATGATAATATAATAGTTAGGTCAATACATTTATATACAACTTATATTTTGTATATAAAAAAAAATAAAAAAATATATACGTAAAGGTTACAAAACTTTTCAATTTGCTATTATTTGAATGATGAAATATTCCCTTAATAACCCGTAGAGAAGTAACATATCATTAAAAACTATGACAAATTGTTAATGCAGCCATGTCATTATTCATTCTACCAATGCTTGGGATACACCCAGCATACTAAACAGTACGGTAAAAAGACTTAGTAAGTTTGTGATTGCCATTGATTTTAATCTACAGTAAAAAAAACAAACGAAGTTATTGTAACAATTAATATGTACATAATTAAATTCACTATTCACAATTATTTTTCGGATTATCAAAACGATATAATGTTCACAAAATAAACCTCATTTTATCCTAGACCCAATCGTTCTCATAGATTTTATCTTCAGGTATCCCTCGGGACTCACACACATCGATATAACCAGTGTCATTACTGTTTTTATGTATGCATATGTGTTTGGTAATCATGGATATATTATATATTTATGTCATATGTTATATGTGAATATGAGGATTGGATGTCATCATATTCTAAATATGTTCTAGTGTCATAATGCAAAAGGTAGCGTGTGGGGTTTTATTCTATTTATACCACAGCTGTAAATGAGGTCTGTATTATATCTTTACTTTTTAATATGTTTAAAAGATATGTTTATGAGGTTCAAATATTACATATCAGTCTTGTTATTATGATGTTACCTGAAGAAATGTCTATATCACTTGTCTTCAAAGTAAAAATAACAATGTATTAATTAAATACTTTAAATCTCTTAAATTAAATACTTAGGCCACATATATAATAAATATAAAGTATTAATGATTCATGCTAACAAACAGTTTATATTTTACATAATATATAATCATGTTAAGTCATGTTAAGTTTATTTAACTTTAAAGTAAATTGAATAAGTCATGAATACAAGATGTCGCTTCGAAACTGCCCATAGCGATTAATTTTATATTTATTTCATATTCAAGTTTCTATATTTTTAACATATTCCAGTACTTGTGCTTCTGTCGAAGAATAAATACCTGAATATTTTATTGAACGCATTTGAAAATGTCATGTGTTTCTTTGCGAATTTCGTCACGTGACAGAGACGAAGTTAAGTAACGATCTACTCTATTACTACTACAATATTCATATCGATATTAAAATTGATTTCATTCGATTTAATAAATGAATTAAGGACTGGGACGCAAACTGGGTGTAGAGGTAGGATACAATCCTTGGTACCAAGAGATAACCGACCATTCTCATTTGGCACGGTCAGAATTAATATGATATTGTAAACAAATAGTAATATTAACAGTAAAGTTAACCAAAAATCACATACGTAGATACAATATGAATAACAGTTCTTAATTAGCTTAGCTGGTTTAATTTCGATATTTTAACGCCGTTGGGGAGTCGTTTCGAGGTTGTTTGTTATTTTAAGATCATCTCAGCACAATGAAAACATTAAAGACAAATGAAGTTAGACTATTGTAGATAGTATATATGTAGGAATACGTACTACATTTAGGTAAATTTTCTTTAAATCTCGTATAATTTGAGTGTGTGTAGGTATGGGTCAGCGTGTCTATGTTGTCCGTGCGTGTGTGTGTCGTAAAAAAACTAGGCGAAGTACAGAGAATATGATTGACTTTACTCTCATACGGAACTTTAGCCATAAATTACATTAAATTATATATTGCATGTCTATCCAGGGCATCAAAGCTTTGTGTCAGTGTTACAATTACCTCAAATCTATTTTATTATGAGTTGTGACCTTGTCTGGCACAGCGACAGGATGACAGTGGTCAGTACTGCGATATCTTATCACTAGTCACTATTAAGTCATAAATATTGTTATTAATATAGTTAACAAAAAATTTATGACTTAGTTCTTAAAATAAAGGCTAAAATGTGTATACTAAAAATGTGTTTCATGAATCAATCAATCAAATAACAATAACTAAATATATTGATATCCTAATTTTCTATGAATCTGTTTAAACATAATATAATAATAAAAATTTTAAATAAATATGATCGAACCTACGACTTGATGATACATTTTTTATTTTATATTTATTTAAATGGTGTTTTTTTTTAATATGACATTATTATACACACTATAATAAAGAGTTATACTCAATGTGTCATCTAATTATATTCTCAAAATCGGTTAAAGGTAATTGTAATAAAAACCAATGTTTCTTCTAAAAAGGTCACATGAATAATAAAAAAAGTGTTTCGATCTCCAATAAAATGGGGATAGCTTACGTCAACAAAGACTCTTTGATTATTGTGGATTCGTAACAGTTTCTATGGATTTATATGTAACAAAAGATAATATTAAACTCCTTTTATAGACTTTTAATATATTTTTAATAAAGTGCATATCATCTTTTAACATCTAACAATATGTAACTTATCATATATTATAATTAATTAGTTCAAGAAAAATGGTATATATCAGATTTTTTATGATTATATTTTATTTTAAAAAGCGTTTCATTGAATTATTAAATTATAATAGATTTTTTTCTAATATCACATCTATAAATACAATTATTTAAACAGTTAGCTTTATATCAAATAGTCATATATTGCGTTTGTGAAACATTCTTGTTGCTTTAGCAAAAAGAAGCGCGCGAATATCAGGTTGATTTACAAACTTTTGACAAAACGTGTCTTGGCGTGGCTTGGTTTAGTTTACTTACTTAGCTTTCCACCCCGAGTTGGGTCTGTAAGGACAGGCCGTGTGGTAACGGAGGTGTGCGCAGAGTTCCCGTGTTCTTCCTTAAGCGTAGAAGTTGGAATTGTCTGATTTCGTGGGCAACCATACAAAACGGCAGCATCCTCTATGCTGTCGGGAGTCCCACATAACCGCCCCCTCCCTTGAGGGGAGTAACGTCTTACTTAGCTTGACTTGGCTATAAATTGGATAATGTCCAATATTTATGAGTTATTTCCAATTATATCTATACCTTATAGTAAGTAATAACATACTCACTTTGAATCACTAAATTACAATGTTCATCCGATTGGCTGGTAAACCAAGTTGTGTATACATGTATGTAGTTATGTATGTATGTATAGGTCCTGTAATAGCGAGATTTAGAACAGTCCATTTAAAAACTTAAAATACATTAGTCGATTTAAAAAGAACGACTAACTACAATACCTTTTCATTGACCTTTTAATAGTAACCTATTAATCTAAACACGTTGTGGTATTTGAATGGGAATTTTGTAGTTTACATTTTTTATTATTCACTGTAAGAATTGGTATGCTCCTATTGATTCACTTAATCACTTTGAACTTGACTACATAATGGTGGATACATCACCAAATATAACTGGAATTATAATATACATTTGAAATATTTTAGTTCTTATCATTCTACTAAACTAAATACTTAGATATATACACCTGTTACAGCTAAAGTAATTTGTAGTCTTTCTAGAACTATCATCGGTTCATTTTTAGAACGTATTTCCAAGGCAGCTTTAGTAGCTTTTTATGATATTTGGTTAGGTAGGGAGGGGAGCGTAGACAGTGTAGGTAAGCGTGCATGCGCATAGTAAAGCTGTCTCTTAAACATACACCTGGATCGCAAGTCCCAGGCATTGTTTGCACTCCTCTTCTTGCAACACGATGGACCCGGCACCCGCACGGTGAATTCATGGAATGCTAAGAAGCTTCGTCTCATACTATCCAGACATTATTTACAATGTCTTCTCAACTTTGAACAAAGTGATAATTGATACAGAATTAATCACATTAGCTAGCAATTTTTATAATATGTTTAAAGACTTGGATAAAGTAAAAAACAGTAAAAAGTAAAACACAGATATAGATTACAAAATTATATTTAATTTCGCCTTAAACAAACCTAACTATATGTGTAGCGATATTATAGTGTTATTCGAATAGTAATTATAATGTTCATTATAAGAATTACAATAATATAGAATAATAAAGTTCCAACCTAATCTACACCTACCTACCTATTATTAGGACTAAAAATTATTAATTATACATAACAGAACACTTTTATACAGATACAGATACAGAACACAATTATCAGTCAATTAAATATTTTCTTGACAACCCCTAAGAGGTGTTACTAAAATCACCTTTATATTGTTGTAATTAAAATATCTATAATTTATTAAGATATTAAATAAATACCTAAATTTATAAGATTATACTATTGTTGATTTATATTATTATAAATCTCTAAAAATAGCTTTATTATATATTTTAAATAGATTTAAAATAATGACAAGAGTTGAGCTTCTTCAGGCACGTTTTCAGATAACCTTTTGGTATTAAAAATATACTTAGTTTTAATAAATTTACGGAATTTGGTTTAAAGGTATATAAAAATGAATACAGATACCATTATTAACTTTATTTAACAAATTCGCTATTTATTAATATTGTTTTGATTCTGAACTATACAGTCTTTACAATCTTAAAGAAACAGTAACCCTAGGTGTGTGTGTGTGTGTGTGTTAATCATTGATATATTGTATCTTTATGTCATGTTATATGTGAATATGATGATTGGATGTCATGTTATTCTAGTGTAATAAAGCAAAAGGTCGCGTGTGGGGTTTTATTTCGTCTATACACAGCTATGAACGAGGAAGGAGCAATAAAATATATGCCTATTTCTTATGAGATTTAAATATTGTACTTTTTAGTTTCATTTCTGTTATCATGATGTATTTGAGACAAATGTTTGGGACTTTTCTTATCTTACAAGTACAAATTACAATGCCTTAACTAAATACTTAAGCTACATATATTACAAATAATAGTAATACAAGGGAACATTCTAACTAGTATTTTATTTTCTAATTATCTACGAGAATATTTATTCATGTTAAGCTTATATACATTGTTCATAACTATAGAAAGTCATGGATCCTAAATCGCAGGTTCTAGTCGGACAGTTGATTGATTTTTAATTGTATATTTAATTTCATAAATTTTCAACAAATATTCTGTATTAGGTTTAAATTATAATACTGATATATATATATTCGTTTCCAAACAAGCTTGTATTAAAGAACAAGTGTTCCAATCGACTCGTGAACGTTGTCAAGATATCACTCAGTGACTAATATAGAATCAGTTTGTATCGAACGGAATCTCTTACACAAATTTGATACAAAAAATACTGAGCGAAATATTTTACTTGAAAATATATTAAAATTTAACGCAACTGAGATCAGATATAAAATGAATTTATTTCTACAGCAAGAAAGATAATTGTATCATTTTCATATCTATCTTGGATGGGCATATTTTATATTTATTAGGTATTTATTTGGATGGGAGGAGTTGCTTTTTTCATATAGATTTTTTTTAAGTTTTCGCAAACAAAATTCAGCGTTAAAATATTTAATTAATGACAACCATGTTTAGGTTCAATAATTGATTAGTTTCAGTTTTTAAAGTATTTACGACAAAAAGGAAACAGGATAATTGTATAAACAAATAAATATGTAAAAATTTCAGTATGTAATCTCTATCTCCATTTATCTATATCTATCTATTTTCTTCTTAAATAACTCAACATACACAATTATTCTGTGTGCGGTGTAAAATCTTCTAAGACTATGTTATTGTATTTTATATATTACTACTAATTATCGCCTTGTTTGGAGATACTTGTACTGAATTCGATAATATTAAAACTTACTTAATAAGTTTTCTCACACAAGTATTCTTTTTTCTCTTAAGAATTAAAACCGACAAAAAGTTCCTTCATCTGCTGTTTATTTTGCTTACACGTGACAAATTTCCACTCCTCTACCTTATAATTATCAATGACATTAGAACTCTTGACGGAACGCAAGTTTTTTAAATATTATTCTTTTTTTAACACCGTGTCCTATCATTGTGAGCTTTACTTTTGCTTCGGTTAAAGAATAAATTCGTGAACATCTTCAACATTTTCTTTCATGTCTCTAAAAGCTTAGAAAGCTAAATTATAATAATAAGGCATGGAAGAATTATATTGAGAGTGTTTATTTTATTAATGTTCTTGAAAGTTTCTGAAAATGCTTGTATTTTTTGTCGTCACATGACATTCTTGAAATGGACATGAGTTTATCAATGAATATTAATACTGATTAAATTCAATTCGATTAGACAATATTGTTTAAAAAAGAAAGAATTAATGTCTAGGACACGGAGCACGTATAGGTAGGACACAGGTAGGACACGATCACTGATGTCGAGAGATAACCTATTCTTATTTGGCACAGTCAGAATATAATATCTTATTGTTAATAAGTTGTAATATAAATAGTAAAATTAACCAAAAGTCACGTACGTGGATACATTATGAATTTCGTTGTTTTAGTTTTGATATTTAACGCCGTTGGGGAGTCGTTTTGAGGTTGTTTGTTATTTTAAGCTTATCTCAACTCAATGAAACATGAATGATAAATGAAGTTAGACTTATATAGATAATATATAGAAATATGTACTTCATCTAGGTTAGTTTTCCTTGAATATCTCGGCATGTGTGTGTGTAAGAAACTTAGCGAATTATAGAGAATATTATTTATATTAAGTTTACACAAAACTTTAGACATAACTAATATATATAATACAATATTGTCTGTCTATACTCTCCCACAAAGCGCTGTATCAGTCTTACAACTACTACAAATCCATATTACCATGTTTCGTACTACGATATCTATTCAACAATCGCTACATAGTTGTAAATATTATCATTAATGTACTTCACAAAGTTTTTATCACTTAATTTTGACATAATAAAACTATTTTTATAATAAATGAATATAGAATTAAAAAAATCATCAAGACGGGCACGACTCGAACTTACGACGAATATTTTTCTATTCATTATTTATTCAAAATTATGTACACTTTTTAATTCATTAAGTTATAAAGCACTGTCTATAAGAATCAGTATAACTTAATTATGATAAGATGTTATTATATTTTTCTGACAGTCAAGAGTCGTTGTCAGTTCGTCTTACCTTTATTGGTGTTGACATAATCAAGGAGCGTCCAAGACTCTTGATATAATAATGGACTGCAACCTGAAAGCCAGTTGTTTTACTACCGACAGCGCAAATAAAAATAATAAGTTTACTTCGGCAGCATGTTTATAAAATACTAGTTGCTGCCAGCGGCTTTGTCTGCGCGGTCTGTCTTTGTACAAATAAACAGGATTTTGTTAAATAGCTCGTCTAAAAGTATTTTTTTACCCTTGCTTTCATAATTTTATTGGGAATGAAATATACTCTACGTTTATTCTGTTTCCCTGGCAATGGGACTGTAAAATTTTATGATCATCATTCGGAAGCTATAACATAAAACCGAAACAAACAAACTTACATCCTCAGTTATAATATTAGGACGGATAGGTGGGATTGGTGTTTTTTTTTATTTTCAAATTATTAAAAAGTCAGTTGGTACAGTCAGAATAGCGCATAATATTTTAAAAATTACAAACAAACCGTCATACCGTTCCATACCCTGAGGAAAACGAATTATATTCATAGTCAAGTCCCGAATCATAAAATTGGCAATAACTTTAAAAGCGATATCCAAATACTGCAGTAACTAATCATATTTAGATATTATAACATCATATTTATTTTATTTTCAGTAATAAATATATTTACACGTCTTAGTGGGGCTAGTGGTCATAATGTTCTAAATATGTTCTAGTGTCATAATGCTAAATGTCGTCTGTGGGGTTTCGTTCTATTTATACCTCAGCTATAAATAAGATATATGCATTAAATCTTTTATATATAATTGCTTATAACTTATCTCTTTCATTCCGGTTATTATGATACATTTATGAAAAAATTTTGCTCAATTTTCTTGTCTTAAAAGTCAAAATCTTAATTAAATACTTTAAATGTCTTCAGTTAAATGCTTAGACTACATACATTACAAATATAAGTAGTAAGTAATTAAATAGCAGTATGTAATAATGATTCATGATAACTAATATTTTATTTTTATAATTATTTCATTATTATCTATAATATATTTATTGATGTTAAGCTTAATATGTAATGTTTAGATGAATATAGAAATTCAGGAATCCAAAATCACAGGTTTGATTTAGTCAGTGTTGATTAATTTTTCATTCCATATTTATATTAAATTTTGTATAGATTTTCAACAAATATCAGTATTAAGGTAGGTATAATCTCTGTGGTACCACTTGGTGGCAGATCGTGGCCTTGGTTTGATGCGTCTGTGAGGACAGCAGCAGCTGGCAAACGGCAGGCTTATCAAGCTTGGGCTAATGCGTTAGTCACTAAGGACCCGAGCTGTAGAGTTCTGAAGAGGAAATATAATTGTGTTTTTAAGTTAAGTCAAAGTTTAAGCATGTCGTCAAAATTGGGGATCAGCTGGCTGGCCTGGCACGCGCAAGTTCTGGGCGCTTTCCAAAGCCAGTCTGGGTAACTTTTGTTAGCCATCCCTACCACCATTGCATACTGGGAACGACTCTTTGGCCCACACGGCAAAAGAAAAAGGCGATCTCTTGGGCACTCTTTTTGCTTCAAACTTGACTTTACACGACCAAGGGAAGACACCGCCTATCATCCCGCGGTGTCCAAGCTTAATACCGGAAATAGTTATTCGGCAAAAACTCATCCGAAAAGCCCTCCTTTCCTTGGGCGAGTTGAGTGGGCCAGATGGTATCTCTCCAGTTGTGCTACGAACATGTGCCCCTAAATTCATAAGGAAGTCCATAAGTCGAGTGGGCCAGGTGGTATCTCTCCAGTTGTGCTACGAACATGTGCCCCTAAGTTCATAAGGAAGTCCATAAGTCGAGTGGGCCAGATGGTATCTCTCCAGTTGTGGTACGAACATGTGCCCCTGAGTCGAAACCAGTGCTAAAGTGTCTATTTCGGTACTCCTACTTTAAAGGCGTGGTCCCGGTCTCATGGAAGCGTGCCCTTGTCCATCCGATCCCTAAAAAAGGTGATATCTCGGATCCAGTTAACTACCGACTTATCGCCATTACCTCTCTTCTCTTCAAAATAATGAAGAGCATTATAAACAAACAGCTCCTAACCTACCTCGAGGATCACGAGTTGGTCAATGATCGGCAATATGGCTTTCGCCATGGTCGATTGGCTGGTGATCTTTTGCTATATCTAACGCACCGTTGGGCAGCTCTTATTGAAAGCAAAGGAGAGGGTCTGGCAGATAGTCTGGATATGGCGAAAGCCTTCGATAGTGTATGGCACAAGGGGCTTCTTTCGAAGCTACCTTCCTATGAGCTTCCCGAGAGTTTATGCAAGTGGATCACCAGCTTCCTCACTGGTCGGAGCATACAGGTCGTTCTCGATGGTTTTTGCCCAACCAACCCCAAGCCTCACCCAAACCCAACCCCAACCCCAAGACCCCAAGCCCGTGAACACTGGTGTACCCCAAGGCTGCGTGCTATCCCCAACACTGTTCCTCCTGCACATCAATGATATGTTGGATATCTCCAACATACATTGTTATGCGGATGACAGCACTGGGGATGCGGTATATTCCGGCCGTGCAGGTCTCTCTCGGGAACATGTCGACGAGTGCCGAAAAAAACTTGTGTCTTCTATAGAGAGTTCCTTGGGGATGGTCTCTGAGTGGGGTGAACTGAACCACGTTCAATTCAATCCCAACAAGACACAAGTTTGCGCGTTTACCACTAAGAAAACCCCATTTGTCGTATCACCGCTCTTCGAGAGCACTCCCCTCATTGCTTCGCCAAGTATTAGAATACTGGGTCTCGACATTTCGAGCGATTGTCAGTTTCGTGGTCATCTGGAGAGCAAGGCCAATTTGGCGTCGATGAAATTGGGCGTGATCAATAGAGCGAGGCAGTATTTCAATCCTGGCCAAAGACTTGCGCTCTACAAAGCGCAGATCCGGCCACACATGGAGTTCTCATCTCTGGTCCGGATCACCCCAATATCAGCTTCTACCATTTGACTGCGTACAACGAAGAACCGTTCGGATTGTCCGGAACCCAGTGCTCTGCGAACGGCTGGACTTTGGCATTGCGTAGAGACGTGGCTTCTCTGTTCGTCTTCTACCGCATTTACCACGGGGAGTGTTCCGAAGAACTATTCGATCTGATGCCTACCGCTGAATTTCATCACCGCACAGCGCGCCAGCGCCTCCACCTGGATGCATGGCGATCCTCCACTGTGCGGTTCTCAAGTACATTTTTTCCTCGTACCACTCGAATGTGGAACGAACTCCCTTCCGCGGTATTTCCAGATTCCAGATCCAGTGTTAAAAAAAATCTTCGACACTTCTTGTCGTCTGATTGTCATAAAAAATTTAAAAACGTATTTACTTTCTAACTTCTAAAAAAGAAATACGGCGATTGTATAAACAAATAAATCTTTAAGTAACTAATATTCTTTACAATATAATCAATTTAAAACATATTTAAATGGTTCTCTATTTAATCTATATTACAATGTCTATTATGTAAGACATCAGTTGTTATTTCTCGTTTTGAAATAAATCTGCTGTTAACAACACAGCAGATTTATTTCCAATGTCAACTGAACTAATATTAATTTATATACACGAAAATTATGAAGAAACATTGCTGAAATATATTATATGTTTAAGTATAGTTTACAATAACCCTTAAAGTATTCCATTATTTTGTTTGTATATAAGGAGTCAATGAGTCAGGAGTCAGGACTCATGTCAACTTAAAAAGCACTGAAATTATTTTTATATTAAATACATCAAAATGTTAAGTGCAACAACCAACCCTTGACCTAGTAGTTGGTCACATTCGTTCAGTACGCGTCCTCAATTCACAATCACATACACTCGTAATTAAGATAGATTTTTTTTTTGTGTCATATCATTATGATGTCTAATTTCGCTTCATTTGAAGAATAATACAAGGAGGTATAGGACACAGGGTGGGTAAAGGTAGGACTCAAATAGGATACAATCACTGATTCAAAAAGATAACTGTCCATTTGGCACGGTCAGAATATAATATCGTATTTTAAACAAATAGTAATAAATAGAAAAGTTAACCAAAAGTCACGTACGTGGATACATTATGAATAATAGCTAGCGTCGTTGTTTTAGTTTTGATATTTAAGGCCGTTGGGGAGTCGTTTTGAGGTTGTTTGTTATTCTAAGCTTATCTCAACACAATGGAAATATTAATGACAAATGTAGTTAGATTAAATGTAGGTAGATTGTGAATAGGAATATAAATAAATATAAATACGAGTAAATAAAGTATCACCTGAGTTAGTTCTCTTTAAATATAAAAAAATTACAATGTGTGTGTGTGTGTGTGTGTGTGGGTATTAGAAAAAAAATAGTTTTAAGATAATAAATAGTAGATTAGTAAAAAAGTTCATTTGTATTATTGTTATATTGGTATATTTGCAGGTACAGGGTGGGCCAAAAATTTTTGCACTTTTGAAACATGTCTAGAAATAAAAGTACAAATGTTATTTTTTTATGATTTATTTAACGTAATTATCATTTATTAAAATTTATTTTTTAAAAATGACATCGTCGAGATGTGCTCCGTCTCGTCGTTGGCACTACTGCAATCGACTACGTAAACTTTGGAAAACTCGTTGACACATGCTGCGAGGAATCGCGGCTATCTCCTCGTGGATGTTTTCTTTTAATTGGGATATGGTCGTCGGTTTATTAAGGTATACTCGACTCTTCAGATATCCCCACAAGAAAAAATCGCAAGGTGTAAGGTCCGGGCTTCTGGGAGGAAATGGGATATCACCTCTGCGAGAAATCAATTTGTTAGGAAACATTTCTTTGACCACCGGTAAAGTCACGTTCAATGTATGGCATGTTGCTCCATCTTGTTGCATCCAAGTCCGGCTATTGTATCCTTCAAATTCATGCAACTGTGGTGTCAAAAACTCTCGCAACATTTTCACGTATTCCACTGAGTTCACAGGTACGTTATTTCCTTGATTATTTTCAAAGAAGTATGGATCGATTATGCCCTTTGCGGATATGGCAGCCCACACTGTCGTTTTTGGTGAATGAAGAGGCTTTTGGTGTTTATAGTGAGGGTTTTCCGTGCTCCAATATCGACAATTATGTTTATTTACGTGACCATTATTGTGAAAATGGGCCTCGTCCGTAAACAATACATTCTCAAGGCTAGAGAATCGCTCCAGTATGGTGTCAGCAAATAACTTGCGTTGAATGTAATCGTTTGGTTTCATCTCCTGTACAATTTGAAGCTTATATGGGTGCAGTTTAAGGTCCAAATGCAAGATTCGCCGCAGACTAGTTCTTGGTATAGCAAGAGCCGCCGACCGCTTACGCGTAGATGATTCTGGATCGTCCCTTACAGAAATTTCAACCTCCCGAATGTTCTCTTCGCTTCTTCTTGAACGTGGTCGCCCAGTTTGTTTAATATTCGTTGTCGATCCCGTTTGCTCAAACTTTTTAACCCAAACTTTAATTAAATTAACACTTGGACACTCACTTACACGTTGTAATCCGTATTCAATTCTAAAGAGGCGTCGTACAGTAACGTAGGAATCGTTGTTTTTGTAAAATTGTTTTACGCAAAAAGCTCGCTGTTGTCCCGTGAAGCGCACCATCGTGACTAAAATTGCATTAAACGACGCACAATTCCCCGCCGCCCGCGCGCCCCTTGCTCTCACGGTTTTGAAGAAATCAAGTCTTGCTATTTGCAAAAATTTTTGGCCCATCCTGTATATTGTAGTGTTTCTTTGGCTGACACCAAATTAAGTCGTAATAATTTGTTTAATTTTTTTTACCATTTAATTTTACTTAGGAGAAAATATGTAATTACCTTTTTTACTTTTTATCTGAATATGGGTAGACCAACTAAACGCGCTACTCATATCACAGCATATCACAGTGTCATTTCATTGAAACTAACGAAGTCTGGTTGAAATGCCTATCAACAGAGGCAACCTATCTCAAGGACCATTTCAATAAAGACTTGCGACGAGCGCATAAATAGACGTTAAAATACGGCTATGCATAAAAAAGTTCTATACAGGAAAATATCGAAAAATGTAGTCACCATCTAGGCTTGATCATAGATCTGTCTATCGAATCGTCTCTCGAATGAGACAAAATATCAAGTACCCACCGTCTCGACTTAAACCATAAACGACTATATAATGAGACGGAGGAGCAACATGGCCACCAACTCGGATTGTTTCATGATCACTTATCAAACGAAAGACATGAAACTTGTTCACTTCGATTGTGTAGAATGCTAGAAGTCAGTCATATTTGTAGGGATATCACAAATGAACAATATTTTTATGTTTGTTTCCGAAAGAGGTTTTAATCCACAATATCCTTCCAATTTACAAGCAGATATGTTTAATACGCTATTACCTAAAGAACTGATTATTTTAGATACAATTATGACGTGATCTCGCTGTTACAAAATAATATTAGAAAAAGAAAAGTTCCAGCAACTGCATATTGTAATAATGGCTGCAGAGGTACTGCCTGAATTACCCAATTTGGCAAGCGTTGAAGAACGGTTTAACTGTTTAAGATTGTTAAACTTAATAACCATTTTAGTTAAAATTGGTGTCAATGCCGGTATTTTATTTGCAAAGTGGAAATAGCTAGTATTATTTTAGTAGTGGAAAGTCTCGAGAACTTTTCATTTTCTACAGATTTCATCGTGGATATGCAAAGATTGATACGAACATTAACTAAGCCTAGGCCTAATATTGAGCTAGGCGGTTACAGTCTACTAACTACAGGGTACAATTCTCGAAAGAGCTGTAATCGACCTTGTTAAAAAAATGCAACAGGGCAAGTATATATTGCACTAAGTGGTGTCAAAAGTTTGAAAGGCATAGTTTTATAAGATTTGGATGCTGACATATTATTAAATAGACCACACGACGATAGATCGTTGAGGAAAATAAAGAGATTACTAAATGTATTCCGACAATGAAGGTCCAACATACTCGTACACCTCGAGTAATGCAATTAGGACGCGGACAAATCAGTATACGTTGACGACATCAGTTTAAGAGTTTTCTTATGTATCTCCGATATCGATATTTAAAGCACACTTGGTTTGAACGAAGCCACCAAGCCCTATGGCTTGGTGGCAAATTTGAAAAAAAAAACGATATATTCGTATTCGCGTTAGAGAATATTCAAATATTGAAATTCATTACAGTACTAGTGTGTATATAAAAGTTTGGCGAAGTATAGATATTATATATTTTACGTTCCAACGAAATATTAGTTATAAATAACACAACATTATCTGTCTGTCTTAATAATTTTACTATTACTACAAATCTATTTTATTATGGGTTGTGACCTTGTCTGGAACAGCGACAGGATGACAAAGTGTTTCGTACTACGAGATCTATTCACTAGGTGCTATTAAGTCGTAAATATTATTATTAATATAGCTAATAAAGATTTTATGGTTTCATTTTGATATCAATAGAACAGATACGAGAGAAAGACGCTATAAAATGAATATTACAATCAAATAAAACAGTAATTAAATATACTTCTAGTTATAAATAGAAATTTTCTATAAACATGTTAAGTCATGAGAAGCTTATTTTAATTATATACAAATATAAATAATTATACGATCTGATGACGATGAATGTTTCATTCTACATTTATTGAAAATTATTTGTAATTTTTTAGTAATTTGTAAGTTTTTTAGTAAATTGTAATTATTAGGTTATAGAGTACTGTCTGTAAAAATCAGTATAACTTAATTATGATAAGATGTTATTCTATTTTTCTGACAGTCAAGAGTAGTTGTCAGTTCGTCTTACCTTTATTGGTGTTGACATAATTAAGGAGCGTCCACGACTCTTGATATAATAATGGACTGCAACCTAAAACCCAGTTGTTTTACTACCGACAGCGCAAATAAAAAATGTTTCAGGTTACTTCAGCTACTTGTTTATAAAATACTAGTCGATGCCAGCGACTTCGCCTCGCCATAAAGATATGTTATGTTATCTCGGATGGCTGTTTAAAAGTTATTTGTTCAATCCCTCGGAAATAGTGTTTTATCAGGACGAACTTATGTACCCTATTTTTATTTACCTCGCAACGTATGTGCAAACCTTCATGTTGAAGGGTTGGATTTTATGATGTGAATAACAAACTCAAGTTCTCATATAATATTAGTTGTGACAGTGAGGATAAGGTAACATTATATAATTTAAAATTATTATTAAATAAATCTCCACCTCCATTCACAAATTTTAATTTATTTTATAAAGACGATTACACAAGGATTATTAATAATATTAGTTATAATGACTATACCATTACTACATTTCTCCCAAAATCTCAAAAAAAATATCAAAAACTTTGACATGTAACCCACAACTGCAATGCAGTAAATAAACGTATTCACGTCACCGTTTACGTAATAATAGCATTCCGACATTGTAAAGAATATTCATGGTATCGATTTTTGTAGAATCGATTTAACAGTATCACATTCGTCCTTTAATGGCCGCCTTTATGGAATTCAAATGTTTTGCTGTTCGATATTTTAATAAATATTCTAATAAAAATGGTTTCTTCTGAGAAATTTGTTAAGTTAAAATAAAAATAGTTATTATTTACTTGATGACATAGAATATTAAATAACATATAACTGACATGTGTCATTTTGACGTAATGAAATAAAATCGCGCCACTTTCTGACATCCTCATTAAACCTATAAACAAGTTTTTATATGTCCTTGCGGTTACGCGGAAAGTAGGAAGTGAAGTAATCCTCCTATCCGCTTGTTGAATATTTAGTTTAATACTAAATTCTAAATGCTGTTTCTGTCTTTAAACTCTAATACGTAGATATTACATATTTGCTAGATACGATTATAAACTGTAATAAGTAGTTAATTCATTATAACTGGATTTATATTCGTTTAATTTTCTTTCAAAATAATTCTCGTGATACCACATGTATATTGACATTTGATTTAACTTGTTATAAAAATAGCTTTAAGATGTCAAAGTGAGAGATGTTAAAAAAATTAGGATAATTCCATGTAAGTACAAGATGCGTAACTAAGATCCCGAATTACCTTCAATTACTTATTCAAAGTATCGTCCCTCGTTGGCGACACAAAATCTAAATTTTTCGGGAAATAGATGAATACCCCGACGATAAAAAGAAAGATCTTTGGTACCAAAGCAGTCTTGCAACTAATTTTGCACCTCTTCCAGGTTCGCCCATATGTAGCCCAGAGAATATGTAGCATGTGCCATTGACCGGAATAGGTGAAAATCGGATGGGGCAAAGTCCGGTGAATAGGGCGGGTGCGGTAACAGATCCCAATTAAGACTTTTAATAGTCTCCTGGACGATGGACGTGCGATGGCACGCTAGCGTTGTCATGCTGCAGTATAACTCGCTCGTGCCTCATCTTCCATTCTGGACGTTTTTGCAATAATGCTTCGTTTAAGTCGATGAGCTGCTGTCGGTAGCAATGCCCATCGACAGTGTCGCCCGCTTTCAGATCCTCATAATAGATAATACCTTGCTGATCCCACCAAACACAGAGCATTATTTTTTTACTGAAGCGATTTGGCCGCGCTGTCGACGTTGATGCTTCACCAGGGGAAAGCCACGACTTTTTGCGTTTGGGATACTCAAAATATATCCACTTTTAGTCACCAGTTACATTCAGTGCTTTTTTTTTCTTTCATGCCGTAAGAGCAAAATTTTAGCAGTAGCTCTTCGGTTTTCCATCTGCTTCTCATTCAACTTATGCGAGACCCATTTTCCTTCCTTTTGTATTTATCCCATGGCATGTAAACGCTTCGAAATACCTTGCCGAGTGATATTCAATGCCTTTGCTAGTTGTTCTTGCGTTTGGGTATCATCCTCATCCAATAAGGCTTGCAGATCAGTGTCTTCAACTTTTTTGGTCTCCTGGACCGCTCTTTGTCCTCAGTGGCGAAGTCGCCACTTTTGAAGCGCTTGAACCAATCCTCGCATGTCGTTTTTGATGGTGCCTGTTCGCCGTAAGCCTGCTTGAGCATTCCAAGTGCTTTAGTCGCACTCTTCTTCAGATTAAAACAGAAAAGCAAAGCTGCCCGCAAATGCTGTTTATTTGGCACAAATACATCTTCTTTGAAAAATGTACTTTTTTTTTACTCGCGGTATGAAGTAAAATTATGGCGGAAAATTATTTACAATAGTCAAGGCTACTAAGGCTATAATTTTATACATCTCAGTCTAATATATTAGTCGTGAACGCCATTTATGTAAAAACCCGGGTACTTAGTAGCACACCTAATATATATCTTTTAAGAAAAAGAAATCCTTTAGTATACTCGTACTTTATATCTCAAACTACAGTGATTATAAGAATTTAATAACTTTTAAGTAGAACATATTAATCTATGTATATCTGGATATTCAACATTCAATATTGTTTTTTAGAAAAGCATTCTTATACATTTTTTAGGTAAACTTTATATAAACTTTATAAATGTTATGTAAATATATACTGCGACTGTAGACAATATTATCAACATTATAAAATATTTTCATATAATATACTGCCATTTTGCCGTTTAATATTATATTTATAATTCACATTTCTGTTGTCAATAAAATATTTATCCAAATGCTAATATTTTCACGATGATATACAACCACATTAACATATTTGGCTCTTTGTATCTTCTATTACTAAAATAACGAAAACATAATAATAGCAATATATATAATACAATGATTCAGCTATCTTAGTGATTTACGGTTTTATTTACTCAGATATCGAATTGAAGACGATGTTGTTATGTCCATGTTATGTAAGTATCCATAATGATACACAGAAAGACTGTTAAAACTAGTATTTATTATATACTTTCGTGTATAGGCTTTGTTGGAGTCAACCATGATTCGAAGCATTACTAATGTATGTGTAAACAGATTAACTATTCAGTTACCTTGATATACAAGAAGGTACATATATTGTAAGTCACACATACAGTTGTAGATAATCTGTATAGTGAACCCATTACATTATCCAATTTTCAGCCTTGTATTTAAACCCAAGATAGCGAGTTAAATCCACAAATCACAAGCTAACAACTCGCTAAGTCTCTTCACTGTGATGTTAGTGTGCTAGTTGAATTAGTGCTTAGTAGATTGGATAATGGAATAATTGAGCCAATTGTAAAGTTGTAAATGAATAAAGAGTATTCATTGAGTATCTTCTGTATTATTCTCAATGACCTATACTTTATAAATGCTACTACCGCAACTAGAGTGACGTTTTATAAGTAATTTATGTCTATTAAAAAAAATAATGACCTTAAATACTTATAAATTTATGACCCTCATAATTTTTACAGCAATATATTTTCTTGACAAAATGGCTTCCAATGTAAAACATTTAAAATTTAATATACATATAAAATAAATTTGTAAAAATTCCAAACAGTTATAATAAATATTTAGATTTCTAGTATATACGACCAGAATAATATATTATATATTTATTTTGCTTATAATATATAACATATTAAGCATATTTTTTTTATTAAAATAATATGTAATTGACTGACGCCGTAACTTAATTGGCACAGCGCCGGACTACTTCCCAGAGGTTACAGGATCAAGTCTACAATTCACGTTGAAAATTTTTATTCTATATGTATCTAAAAAAGTATTAATCCTTTTTGTTCATGAATAAAAAATAACAAAAAATGTTTAAATTATCCTCCTTAAAGTGTAGACAAGTGCTTATCAGTGTCGAAAATCAACCCCTCAACGATCTACTCCTTCACATAAGTTAAACCTGGATTACCATAATATGGATATTAACTTCCTCTACCTGAATACAGAATGTGACATAATTATTGTACTCTCAGTTATTACGTAAGAACTACTAGTTTATTGTCCTGGTACGCTTTGTAGTGACTTCATTAAGGGAGGTAATATCTTAGTTACAGACAGACCGCATTATGTAATAGTGGAGTGAGTATGTACTTATTAATGTGAAGCAGTTCTAGTGTTCACAAGAGTCGTATAGCAAATTAATGACATCTCTGACCTTCAAATTTAATTGTATAGTCATGCGGTCTTTTGGTCTCGTGGTTAGTGGTCAGGCTTGTTGAGCCAAAGGACCTGGGTTCGATTCTCATTCAGGACACAGTTTTTCCCACAGATTGTTTTTCAAGTATGGACATTCTGTTCATAATTACTGTTTGTAAAACCGCTCGACAAATTATTTCGCTAATAATAATTCCGAGACAGTTATGTTATAAAAAAAAAACCATTTAAGATAATTAGAAGAATATTCCAATAGATTTAAAAAGCTCTATATATTATATATGTTGTTAACTTGTTTGCCTTTTTTATGGTTCACACAAACCTAAAAACAGGCTAGCCTCTACGTCCAGTCTCTGCAACCCGTACACGATCATAACGAAATGGTCAGCCATCTCCCCTTTCGCCATATTTGAGGGAAAAAGGCAACCCGACCGCCACAGCTACTCCAAATAATGACTTCTAAGGGAGCGGTGTGATGCAGTCAGTAGATCTAAAAAAAAGTAACAAACATTTATATATTTTGAATTTATTTAGTGACAAATTTAAGACTTTACTGGGGAGTTTATTGTGAAAACGTATACAATTAACCCTAAAGGCATTACCTATTTTATGGAGCCTAGTGATGGCCATAGCAAGTTTATTTTTATTTCCAGTATTAATTTTATGTACATCAAAATTTTTATTGAATTTTGAAACATTTTTGTGAACAAACTAATAATAAAAGATCTTCCATATTTTAAAATGAAACAGCACTAAAAGCTTATTAAACGTATTTTAAGGTGAAGTATTTTTATGTTTTCATAGAACAAGCGACGATAAATTGTTCCATTTTCACCAATTAAAGTCAAAAATGTCGCATAGAATCCAAATAGCTCCCTCCACTTGTTAGTTAATGGTTCATTATTATGAGGAATGTTATTTCTATCATCATTAGCACGAACTTGACTTTTTGTACTCGACGTACAGACGAGTTGAATTTTGACACTAATAGACCTCTTGGGGCTGTTCCATATTTATTTTGAAGCTAATATTTTATAAATACAACAATATTTTTGTATTCTGTACAAAATAACTGTACAATAATTTAATATCAATAATATATTTTAAGTTAGTTTTAATACACTAAGTTGCTGTTAAGATAATCAAGTTTTTATGTACTTTTACCAAAGATTTGTTTAGATGTATTTATTTATAGGAACAAATCTGGCAAAGGTTAGCGTAGAACAATAAAAAATATCTTCTCACTAAAAAATCTCATCATTTAAAACTTAATTTTCTTGCAGTGCAAAAGCTGGAATGATTGATTTTGAATTGATTTAAAAAAAAGCATTTTTAAGTGTATTACTTAAATTGGTAACACTTAATAACTAAAACCCTGAGCACACAAGAATCGGCCGGCATTGGAAGATGAAGTGGGTCAACTAAGTTTTTTAGAACTATTTTCAGTACACACGGTAAAAGAATTTACCTTTCACAGAACAAACACCATTTCTAAATTATACGGGCTATGTAGATAAGTTAAATAAATTGGGATTGCATCAATTATGTATATGTAATTATAGAATTACGTGCATTATTTGTAAAAAAAATCTTATAAAGCCATCATTAATTTATTTGGGCATCATCATTTATTTCGGCAAAGGAGTTAATACTAAAATGAGACCTATCTTGTATAATATTTTACAATAAATATTTTAGGCAAAAAAAAATATTTTTGTTCATTTTTATAATAAAAATACAAAATTAACTTACTTTATTTATTTTTGACAACTATAAAACTATAAGCGAATAATAAATAGAATCACGGGGGTTAGTCGACATCTACGAGCAACCACACAGACGTGCATTTCGCGTGCATTCAACGTACTTACCTTTGAAACCAACAATGATATTCTTTTGCCTGAATGTTACGTCACAGTCGCACTACGTATACCTACACATACTTGATAATATGTATGATATAACAGTTTATACTATTTATATTCGGTAAATTAATTGACATGATTTTTTTTTGCCTACTGTGGCGTTACAAACGTAATGTATGTTGGTTTCAACATATTTTCATTATGGCGTCTCTAGTATGCAATTCCTTGAAAGGTGGACATAAATTTACCCAATAAAATGACAACTAAGTGCTGTCAATCATGGCGGCAAAAAGGTTGGAGAACATGTAATAACACAGTTTTAGTAGTACACAAGGACACTCCCTTTGATAACTGATAAATAATAAAATATTTAATAGTAATAATGGTTTTGCTTTCATAATTAATGAAAGATAGTGATGAGAATTTTTATAGGCATTCCATATTTGTAGGACACGGGTACCAAAATTAACAAAAGCTTTAATTTTGTTCCAGGTGTTGCCTGGACTTTATGTGGGTAACTACAGGGATTCCAAAGACCCTGTGCAGCTGGACAAGTACAAGATCACACATATATTATCCATTCACGACGCAGCTAGAAGATTACACGCAGTGAGTATATAAGTTGTTTCGTCAAAATTAAACCATCCATCCAACCAGCCACGAGACACTTTGCACATTAAGGGCGGTAAAGGTCATTAGACTTTGATTATAGTTACCAAAATAATGTTATCCTAAGAAATATTTTTAGTTAATATCTTGAGAAATTTTATCGCGGGCAATAATTAATCTTTCTAGATAAGGTACCTAAGTATATAATTAAAAGTTGTGTTAATATTAAGGTTAAACGCGGATTTTAAGATTATTTTGAGTGAAGAAAAAATGAACCAAGACTTAACCATAAAATACCTCTGTAACAATATTAATACATATTTTTTATTGAGATTATTCTTAATAACTGATACTGGCCCAAGACGATAATAATTGTATAAATTATTTATTACAAAAGAGGTTGTATATATGCTTTTATTTATAATAACTTCAAAAGCTTATAATACTAAAGTTCTAATCTGAATAAACCACAACAGTATTATAAAGTTAATACTGAAGATAACAGAGCTCCAAGTTGAAGCCTTAATAAAAGAGCCAAGACGAATAATGTTTAATCTTCCTCCACAAAATGGGATTGTATTTTCATATATATTTTTTGTAACATATTAGATAATTAATACATGATAATAGGCATTATACAAACTTTGACATTTACCCTAATAATATGTTATCTGTTCTATTGAGACAGAACACGCCATCTTTTCTTCCACCATTTAAGTTAGTTACAACGTAATGACAAAATTTTATATAATAAACTAATGTAGTGTTCGGACTCCTCTTATAAAAGTTCCATACGCTTTTTCTGTAAGTAGATGTGATTTTTTAATATTTTCTATTCTAAAGCTAGGATACATGGAATACATTTTTTTTTCATAATAATAATATAAAAAATTATAGATACAATATTACCTAATAAACACACACAAAATTCAGTGCAAAGTCATTTATAGTGTCCTTGATACACTCACACACACATACACACACAAATGCACACACAACCATACGTTTCGTAATGTGGCCGTCGCTTAAAGCTTACCCGTAAAAGCCACTTTAAGGAACTTGGTGCTAAAAACACACCTCTCTGAGTAAACGTGGAAAATATAAAAAAATAATATTCTAACAAATATAAAGAATAATCCTACTAACATTATAAACGCAAAAGTTTGTGAGGATGTATGTATGCAGGTTTGTTACTCGTTCAAAACTACTGGAGGAATTTTGAAGTTTTAGTATTATAGCTTATATATTAGAATACCACATATGCTATGCCGTAAATTTCAATTTCTTATTTCCAATAAACATATTAGTTTTTATTAAAAAAATGTAGCTTTTGATTTCGACAGTAGAGAAACTTTCCCTTTTATACTGCATGGTTTAAAGAAATATTTTAAAGTTACGACGAAAAGAAAATAGGTTTTAAGAAGGGACGAAAAACGTAAATACACCTACAAATTTGGATATCAATATCGAACTTAATGCCAGCGTAGCCGCAGGTAAATGCTAGTCCGACAAAATGCTAATGATTCTGACGATGACGAATAAGTTTTCATTACAATTCTTTGAACACAGTATTTTCAAGAAAGCGGCTTGGGGCAAAAAACTAAGAATCGGCAAATTTACCATGAATTGTTAGAATTCCTATTTTAGTTCCCATTTTCTGTGACCTTAGTTATTATGAAGTTAATTAGTGGCTTTCAGTAGATATAATCTAAACTATTATGATTAATATTAGCACCCAATTTACAACAGTAACCTAATTAGCTATTAACAGTTAGGAGAAAATCATAATTATATATATATTGTTTATATCTATACATATAAATAAAATTGTAGTGTCTATTTGTATTTAAAAACACTACATCTTTATCTACAAAAAAAAAATAGTTTTGGCCCACGAACAGAAATATACGATTCTAGTTGTATTTTCGACGCTAATTTCGAATCTGCAATCAGAATTATTCTATAACTCACAATTTTTTTTATGGGATTATTACTAGAACTCATATTTTTGTTTGTGGGGTCAAAAATCATGTAGAACAGCTTTTCACTAAATATATATAAAAGTATATATGGTACTTATATATAGTATATACTAGGGGCGGGAACCGCACCTCGATTTTGACTCGCTGCACTCGCAAAATCTCGGTAGAGTTCGACGAATTGAGGTAAACGAGTAACCCATCTTCAATTCAGTGTTTAAAGCTAAAACAGACAGGCAAAAAATATAGAAAAATAAAATATCACAGCCAAATTTTTTACATTGAAGTCTAGGGGACTGTAATTTTTTGGTGATTATTCCTTAACTATATGAGTTTTTTTTTCACTTTTTTTTTATAAACCATCATAATATCCATCGCTATAAATATGCAAAATTTCATGGAGAGCGGTAAAGGCCGTTTTCATACCAACCCCGGACATGGGATACAAAAAGTCTCAAATAGAGCGCTCCGCTCGCTTCGCTCAATCAATAAGGAGGTAAAATCTGTACAAACACTATTAAAAAAAAATGTTATGGTTTCAGTACTTAAAATGAAGTCCTTAAAATTGTAAAAAAAACTGTTTGCTTCTCGGAATTTCTGTTCATTAACTTCAGAAATTAGTAAAAACAAAAGATGTTGCGAGATATATTTGAATGAAAATCGGTATAATTAAAATTTTTTGTACCATTCAACGGACAGGATACTATTCTCCCTAATTATTTTTTTTAAGCAAACGTAAAAAACTGAGGCTGGCTATAATTACAATACAAAACTACTGATGTTAATAAAAAAACTAACCTAACTTTCACAGGAAAAACATCCAAAGTTTAGCTGCCTACAATTACAACAACAAAACCATCAAACGAATGTTTTGTATTATATACATATATATATATATATGCGTATACATATATATATACATATATATATATACATATATATATATATATATATATATATATATATATATATATATATATATATGTATACGCAATCCTCGTTATTATAATGTGCAATAAGATCTTTAAGAGACTTTTGATCACTACTGAGGTGTTGGTCTAATGGTTGATGATAATGACTGCTTGACCAATGGTCGTCGGTTGTGTGATTGCTGTTTCAAGTTTGAGTGTACTTTATGTATGTTATTTATTTTGTAATTGCAGAATAGTCTCTAAGAAGTTAGTTTTTAATAAGTTTTGATGTGATGAGTTGTGTTTGAATAAAAATAATATAAAAACATACTTATAAATAGGATGAACTGGTGCAACATTAAATATTAAAGTGCTAAATCTGAAGTAGTAATTGTCTTGTGAACTTCGTAGACTTGAGATTCAATGAAATAGGTGTCAAGGGATAGATTTTACTCGAGAATAAACACATGTTGCGTAGGACTATGAAGATTGGGTTTTATATGTAAATAAATAATCTTACGAATTAAACCTGATTACCTAAAAATCGAGGTCGAAAAAATGTAAAATTAAATATTTCCATTTCGTAATTAGACAACTGCATACATATTTTACAAAAACAAATCTAAGAATCCTAGTATTAAATACCACATGAGAACATAAGTTAAAATGTACAACTCTAAATGAAGTAGACACATGTCAACTAGTTCTTATAAAAATAATTAACATTCTCTAGGAAAAAGCGTACATTCTATATAAACCGTTTAGGAAATTAAATATAATGTTTCATATATATTTCTATTGAAACACGTTGTAGGTTATTTTGAATATTAGAAATGATCAACTCATTATTAAGCATTTATGATATTCTAGTTATAAACGTTCAGTTTCCAGTTTCGCACCCTGTTACTTATTCAACTAATTCCAATGATTTATGTCATACAATTGGTATATAAATTTGTTAAAAATCGACTAATCTACTTTTTTTTATTCATCAGCCTGGTTCTCAAGGTGAAGAACACGTTTTATATTCTCCCTAGCATCAGCGCGTAATTGAAATATTTTTTCTATTTAATATATTCTACCTTTTAGTCCTGTGATTTGCATTCAGAGGTGATGGATGGTGATGTAAGACTTGACTTATGACTAAAGCTGGATTCACCAACACTTTTAAGGAACCAATTTAAATAAAGATTTTTTTTAAGTTACCCCAGTTACGCTAACTCTTATTAAGTTTATTTTTCTTACTTACTTCCTGCATTGTACTTCAAATCGACATGATTTGTCTGACCAATTTAGTATTTAATACTTTATTTTAATTTGAGTGTCTTAGCTAAATTTTAGCTTTGTTAAATAAAGAATACACGATTCTAAAACTATTTAGAACAGAACAATAACAGAGATCAAGAAAAACAAATAAAATAAAAGCAAGGAATACGAAAACAAATGTGTTTTCACGACAGACATATGTTGAATAATTTAGATATAACGATTGCTTTATTCCAAGGTATTACTCGTGTCACACAGACAGTATGATTATATATATTTAATAGTCATAATTGTGGAAAAAGATTTGACTTTGCCTAATATTTTTTAATGTTTTAGTATCTAGTTGACGATTTCACAAACGGTGCATCCATCCAAAGTGGATTCTAAAATTCCACGGTCCACGATAAGACAAGGTTATGTAAGTAAATGTTACGTGACATACATTTGATTTTGCTATTACTTAGATTTAAATATTTATGTAAATTAATTACAATAATATAATACCGACACCATAAATCATACTCAGTGAATGTTAAATCATAACAACATGCATACTTCATATCTAGTTCATAAATATCTATATATCAATCTATCCGTACATATTATTACTATTATTTTTAATTTAGTTAATTTTCGTTACTAACATCTATTGTGAGGACTTACTACACCCTCTTACCATCACCACGTGTCGACTGAGAGAGAATGCCAAAAGGCACTAAGCCCGCCATTTGTATTCCTTAGTTTTAGGTTTATACAATAAAATTTAAATAAATATATTATAGAACATTATAAAAGAAAGTTTTCAAAAGCAATCTGTCTGTATGTAATTGATTTTCTTAAAAACCTCTAAACGGATTTTTATACGGTTTTGACTAAAAAATGATGCGATCCATGATAAAGGTTTAAGTAAATATTACAGTATATAGTGTAAATTGACAAGAATATAACGATTACTACTAAAGAGGTCGCGCGATCGTAAAATATCTCACGTGCTTTACTCGTGTGCGTGTGCGTGTGTGTGCGTGTGTGTGTGTGTGTGCGTAAACCAGAAAAAGAATACTACAAAGAAGTCTGCAACAGCCTGTCTCTATTTCTTATGGTTAACTCACAATAACTAATTTTATATTAACAATTTAAATTTAAAAAGGCGTTATTTTCGAAGCTGTTTTCTTCTGTACTGTATTAATCTTTATCTTAATAAATTCATTTGATAACTTCACCATTTAGTGTCAAGGATCAGAATGCTCCTTTACACTATATGAGTCAAATACTTTATAGATTTAAAATGATATGCCACCAAAAAATGATTAGCTCCTCAAGCCAGCTCTCTTTCCATGACATGCGCGGTTGCAAATCTAAGAATCAAGTAGGAAGTCCCGAGGTATGAAACAAATTTACACAACTCATTAAAATAAAGTAAAATGATTTTTTATTTTTTTTATTTTGGGTAGGTTTTTATTGTCAATAACATCATATGTTACAAATACCAGTAGAAGGTACTAATTCTGAATTAAACAAAACATAAAATCTATACTGAATATAAGAGAACTTTTGTCAAACTCTTAATAAGGATTGGGACAAGTGAACCTTTCTCCATAATCTTAAATTATTAAGTTTTTTTTACATATTCTTTCAATAACATATATTATATGAGCATTATACAAATAATTATTATATGACTTTGATATGTACCCTAATAACCTGTTATCTGTTCTATTGAAACACAATACGCCTTTTATTCTTTCACTATTCAAATTAGTTACAACGTAATAATAACGAAAATCATCTGTTAAGAACTATTTCTGTACGCTTTTTCTATAAGATATAAGATTTTTATAAAGATTTTTAAATCAGATTTTATTTAGTAAAAATAAGTTCTAGGTACAATACGTATTTGTAAATCTATACACACACATACATTTCGTGAGGTGATGATCGCTTCACCCGAAAGCAGATTAGGAAAACTCCTTTCAAAAACACAGCCCTTCATTATATATACGTAGAGTAAATAAAACCATTATTATAACAACAATAAAAATCCTTCTAATATTATAAATACAACAGTATGTAAGGAAATTTGTATATGTATGTTTGTTATTGTATCACGCAAAAAGTTTAAAACGCATTTAGATGAAACTTTACCATAATATAGCTTATACACAAATAATAAAAGCTACAATTTATAAAGAATTTGTGTAATTTGCCAAAAATATAACGATAAGTATCTAGTGGGTCGAATAAATATCCTGTCCTTTGAGAAATCGGGATGCGTCGCCTGAACCGTCTATAACGCCCTTGCGTCTATAACGTTAATTTTGCGTCAAATGATATTGCTATTCAGTTTGTCTGTGAGCTTGATGCCAAGCATATATAAATAGCAAGCCAAGCATATATATATATATTGCCAAAAAAGTGAACCATAAAGAAAATAAAATTTTATTCCTTCTTTCCGATGTAAATTTGTCTAAAATGAAAACGTCATTTAAAAGTTAACATTTTTATAGCTTCTGTATATTATATGGTACGGTTTCCCTTTTATATGGTATAGTTTGAACAGCTATTTTAAAAGTTACGACAGTAAGAAAATAGGTGCGAGCAGCTAAAATATCGGGCGTGGGCAGGGCGATCGGGCGTGCAGCGGACGAGGTTTTAAAAGAAAGTTAATATGTAAAGATTTCTATGCGATTCTTTGAAAATACAGTATTTCCAAGAAACGGCTTGAGGCAAAAAGTAACAATGGCAAAATTTACAATGAATTGTAAGAAAATACATTTATGTTTCCCTTTTCCGTGACCTTGGTGAGTGAGGTTGACTGATGGTTTTATATGTAATCTATAACTATTATTATTAAAATCAGTGCCCAATTTATAACTGTAACCAAATTAATTATTAACAGTTAAATGAAAATCATGTTTTAATTTTATGTTTAAAAACTGTACATACCATATAAAAATAAAATGTGTTCCAATTTTGATGATTACCTAAATTAACATGTGACGTATTTTTATCGTCGAAAGCTTGTCTCATTCCACGAGTATATATGTGCATATAAAAGTTGATGATGATAAATAGTTTATTCATTAAGTTGTAATAGGTGCGGCGAGAGCAGAGGAAGTAGCTGGCAGCAGCTAGTGCTGTACTATAATATTTATTTAAAATGTCTGTCAAAGTTCTGCAATTCAGTTAAATTACACCAAAACCTCAGACCATCCAAGTTAATATTCAGCGAAATAAATTTGTAGCATCAACATTTGCGAAGTTTATTATAAACATTAAACCTTTTAAATATTTATTGTAATTATTACCTGTTTATTATTTATTTATTTATTCGTATTTGTTTATCTTTATTTTGATCATATGGTGTATGTACTAAGTTTGTTGGTAAGATATATCCCTGTTGTCTCAGTATTATCTTATTTCCCTTGCACTATGCCAAATCTTTTAGCGGTATTACATTAAATGAAAGACAGAATTGTAACAAATTTTTAAAGTTATTTTTTATATATATCTCATATATATACGACTATGTACAAGAGCTGAAAATATTGTTTTAGTTGAATGTCTTTCGAACTACTACTATTAATTACTACAACCTACTAGTGGTTTTGAAAATTAGTTTTTTATATGTTAGGTAGTTTATTTAGGAGTGTTTAGTTCAAACTGGTTATTCTTACAATTATTAATTTAAAGTATAACATGTATGGAAAATGACTTTTATAAAAGTGTTGCTATTGTGAATAAATAAATAAAATAAATACATGAAAGGCATGAAGACATCTATACTTGACACGGATGGAGTTTTGAGCAACAACTTGGATTAACCTATATTTATTCTATCTAATACTAATGAAATATAAAGGTGTACTATTTTATTATCAAATCACATGACACGTTTCCCTCATCTTTTATAATGTGGGAATAGTGAAGTATACTACTGAAGTATAACAAAAAAATATCCGCCGTCCCAATATTGAAGAGAGATTTATGAATATTCATCGTTTTCACTGAATAGGACAGAGTGAATTTGTTTAACAAAATATTTACCTATGTTTATTTGTGGTCATTAGTCTATTTTATTTAAATACGAGTATATCACGCATATACATATAAATATGTAATTGAGTGTGTGTGTGTGTGTGTGTATATGTAGGTATAATATGCAAATAAAATATACTAATCATACCACGTAAAAATCGTGCTCGAAAAATTCTTACATTAAATATGTTGTTTCGTAATTAAACAACTTGCATATATTCTTTATTTTAAATAGATATAGTGAAATATTAAGAATAGCCGTTTTGTTCCTGGGATTACATTTGCATAATTTTATTTACATTTTATATTAAGACTACGTAAAAATATTATAAAAGTAACATTTTTGTTTGTAACAAATAGATTTCAACAAGTACTTAACCTATTTTAAACTTTCTTTCACCTGTCGAAAGATCATCAGCCAGCAAAAACATAGGCTACATTTTATTCCGATATTCCCACGGGATCGATATCTGACATGCAAAACCGTAGTAATTTGACGAATAAAGTACACTTAACAAGAAATAAAACAAACATAAAATAAATTGTAAACAGTTCTGGGAACCACAAAAGATCACAAGTAACAATGTTTAACTCTCAGCAAACTAGAAACTGATGAACTGATATGTTACAAGAACACAAATATTTTGTAGAAAAGAGGACATGTTACTAAAACAAAAAAATTTAAGAATGAAGTTTCTGCTTTTATTTCGGATGTTAGAAATGATCAACTCATTAGACATTTATGATATTCAAGGTCTAAACTTTTGGTACCATAATGGACAGCCAGAGAACGAAGTTTCCAGTTTCGTACCGTGTTAGTTATTCAAAAGATTCCAATGCTTTCTTTCATACAATTGGGACATGGAATTGTTGAGAAACGTCTTGATTATCTGCATAATATATTATATTTCATACATAAGACTAAATAATAATAAGCTTAGTACTTTTTTTTACTTTTCTGTTTTATATTGTGATATACGTTTGATCTTCACATCAGAGTGATTTAATGTGAATTTGAAGTTTTGTATTTAGTATAAACGAGTACTTAACATTATTTTCTAATTAAAATATTCCACCTTGGTCGAGTCAGTCGTCGTGATTTACATCCGGCGGTGGTGTAGTCAAGCTTATAAAGCTGAACTCTACCTCCGTCGTCTAGTCATTGATTCTCATATAGACATATTCTAAAACTATACCAGTTACCCTAAATTTTCTTGTGTTAGTGTTTCTTACAGATTCCTCTTTTTCATCCTGAAACAATCGGTTTGAATAGCGTGTGTAAATATATTTTCCAATTTATTTTATTTGTTTATAATAAATGATATTAAAACTAATTATAACAGAATTATATCGGAAATCCAGAAAAAACAAATAAGAGAGAAAAACAGAATACGAAGACAAATGTGTAGATGTTTTTATGACAGACATATGTCGAATAATTTAATTGAATAATTTAGATATAACGATTGCTTCGTTCTAAGGTATTATTAACACACAGACAATACGTTTTATATGTTTTATGGTCATAACTTGTGTGGAACTACAATTGAATTTGCTTAATATTATTCAATGTTTTAGTATATAGTCAGCGATTTTACAAACGATGCATTCATCCAAAGTGGGTCATAAAAGTATTGTGGTCCACGGTAAGACCACGTCATGTAAATAAGTATTACGTGAAACACATTTGATTTGGCTGTTATTTGGATTTATTGATTTAATAAATGTATTTATTACAATAATTGAGCTGAGCGTAAGCGAAGCTCTTAACCGTTTGGGAGACCTCTTTTTGTGTTTAGTTGTCTCCAGAATGCGAAGAGATAATTAGCTAAAAATTTTCTCATGTATGTTTGAGCCAAACGTGGATGTTATAGAAAAAACAGATTGAAAAAATGTTTAGCCATTCAAAAGTTATCAAGAATAAAAGAAAGGAGAGGGGCTCAGCTCAACACCCGCCGCGCACGGTTGGCAGATCCTAGTATAATACTGACTTCATAAATCATACACAGTGAATGTTATATCATAACGTCATGCATCATTTATCTAGTACTCGTATATTATACAGTGTCTTTGTCTGAATCTCCATATAAATAAAATTATTTATTGTCTTCATGTAACAGAAAGTATGTATTAAATTGAATTCATATATACAACACTGTATAGATTAATATAAATTGAGTTCATCGATAACAACGGTCCCGTCGAAGTCAGAATTTTATAGTCTATATAATGTTACGATATACCAGATATTGAATGAATTTTAAATCCTCTTCTGATATCAAAAGCAGTGTTCGGTAATTCTTTAAAAAAGTCTTCAATTTTATCTTTTATAGTATTGTGCAAAAGATTTTAAAGATAAAAATTTATATATATAGTTATTGTTGAATATTTTTTGAGAATTATTGTAATAGAGCTTTAGAATTATAGAGACTTGGGAAATTAAGACAAACAGACAAGTTCACTTATAGTAAATTATAATTTTAATACATCTTAAAATCAATTAAAAAAATATAATACCAAAAAACTTGAGTTTATATACTCATATTTATGTTTATTTGCTTATTGGTTTTTTATGTAATAGTAATAGTTTTGTCCAATAGCAGTAGATATTTTAATGAATGAATAATTTTATGTGGTTAAAGATTATCGTCGAGTTTATTACTGTGATAAACGTAATAATTCCCATTGGAAAACACTTATACTGATTCGGATGCAATTAAAGTCTGAATTACACCGAAATTTGGAGCATTGTTTATTTAAGTGCGTGTGCTGCCGGCGCGGTGTGGTCATACGTTTGCATTCCTCGGTAACAAAGTAATTGCCTGTTCCGTGATTCAGTTGCTCATTAACATAAAAAGTAAAGAACACAACTATAGATCCGTTTATTAAAAGTACCTTTAATTCAGTTATCAGTTTAGTTTAGATTAAGGTAGTTTTAAATGTAACTTGTGACTAACAATTTATAATATGAAAGTATTAAAGATATCGTCTTTAAAAGTATGGCCTATGTGAATAACTATATAAAGATGAAGAGCACTTCTGCAGTTCACAAGACAGAGTCGTGAGCAACAACTTGTATCAGACCTATATTTAACCTATCACCAAAGTTCTTAATAACAAATACATCGTATTACGAATTCTGTTTACACCATTAATATGTTCACCTTGTAAATGCGTTTATTTGTGATGTATAGTTTGTTTTTATGTAATACAAGTACAATAACTGTTAAAACAGTTATATCATGTTATGAAATATGAGATACAGTTGGTGAGATGATGGTTGTTGGTCGGTCTGTTTGTCAATGGTTAATGGTAATGACTGCAGAACCAAATATTTTAGGTTGTTTCGAGTCTGAGTGTACTTTGTTATTTATTTTGTAATTGTACAATACTCTCTAAGAAGTTAATTTTTTGAGGGTTGGTGGTTATTTTTGATAAAATAAAATGTTATTAAATAATTACATACGTAGAATAAACTATTGCAACATGAAACATTAATGTGCTAAATCTGAAGTGTTAGGTAATTGCCTTGTAAACTCCGCCTACTTGGGAGTTGGTGAATTATATGTCAAGGGATAGACTTTATTCTAGAACAAAAACATGCAAACAACATGAGTTATAGCGTCAAGATTGGGCATTTATATGTAAATTAAATAAACTTACTAACTAAAGCTTTCTACGTAAAAATCGCGTTCGAAAAAATGTTAAATTAAATATTTTAGTCTCATAACTTTCGTATATTTTTAATTTAATATATAGATGTAGTGATGTATTAAGGATAGCCATTTTGTCCTTAGCATCACTTACTTCTATTATAATTCAATATAATACTATACATTTGCTTAATTTTGTTTACATTATATATTGAAACTATATTAATAATATTATAAAGACGGAACTTTGGTTTGTAACAATTGTTTGCTTTAAATTCAATAACTCCTGAACCGATTTACAAGCTACATTATCAGCGAGTAAGAGAGGTTACTTTTTATTTAGATATTCCTACGAGATCTTAATCTACGCGGGTAAAATCAGAGCAGTAAAAATCCTAAGCCTTAAGTACTAAGAACTCCACAAAATCATAAATTAAAATGTTTCAAAGCGAAATAGATACTTGTCAACTATTTTTTTATAAAACTAATTAGCATTTTCTCGGAAAGAGCGAACTTATTATTTAAACAGTTAGGAAAATTAAATATACTGTCTTTTATTTATTTGCATTGAAACACCTTGTAGGTTATTTCGGATGTTAGAAATAATCAACTCATTAAGCATTTATGATATTCCAGTTCTAAACTTTCGGTACCATAAAGGACAGC
This sequence comes from Melinaea marsaeus rileyi, assembly GCA_918358865.1. Lineage (NCBI taxonomy): Eukaryota > Metazoa > Arthropoda > Insecta > Lepidoptera > Nymphalidae > Melinaea > Melinaea marsaeus. The sequence continues at coordinate 11,671,966 of OU911088.1, read as the reverse complement.
CATAGGACGGAGTTTCCAGTTTCGTACCCTGTTATTTATTCAACTGATACCAATACTTTCAATGGCAATTGGGGTATAAAATTGTTGATAATTTTCTTGAATATTTACATATTGTATTATATTTTATATATAAGACTGGATAACAATAAGCTTAGTACTTTACTTTTCTATTTGAAATATATTGTGATAATTTATTTTTACAGTAGCCTGATTTTCAATGTCAGTTCCAATTTTTATATTTTCCTAGTATAAGTATAGCGTGTAATTACAATATTTTTCTAATAAAATTATTCCACCTTGGTTGAGTCAGTGATTTACATTCGGAGGTGGTGTAGTCAAGCCTAATAATGACTATAACTGAATCTCCTCTACCTCCTCTTTTTAGTCTAATAGACGATTTTTATATAGACATATTTTTAAACTATACCAGTTACGAGAGTGGCTCAACAAGTTCGTGACTTTTTGAACCTCTGAAAAACTCTTTACTGAAAAAGCAACACTGCTCCTGTCCACAGGCATTTGTCAGTTGAGTCCTGTCAAAATTTTAATTTTCTACGTCAGTAAGTTTGTGTTTGACAACTATCTTTATCAAACTACCCATTAATCTGAGGAGATAAAGAAAAAAAGTGAATTTCGTGTGCTAATTAAGCACTATTTTTTGCGAAAAAAACCTTTACTGAGACCAAGGCTAAGTTTGATAAATACTATGGGGACGCTGCACCATCGATTTCAATGGTAAAAAAGTGGTTTACTGTATTTTGTTGTGGCCGTACAAGCACTGAAGATGCCGAGCGTCCTGGACGCGCAGTTGAGTCTACACCCGAAACAATCGGAAAAATTCCCGATATGGTTTTGGCCGACCCAAGATTGAAAGTGCGAGTGATTGTGGAAGCTGTAAGGATCTCGCATGGCTCAGTGTTTTCAATTTTGAATGATCACTTGGGCATGAAAAAGCTTTCTGTAAGATGGGTGCCGCGTTTGCTCACAGTCGACCACAAACGTAATCGTGTAACAACTTCACAGGAGGTTTTGGCGTTGTTTAACTGCAATAAGAGGGAGTTTTTCGCCGTTTTGTAACCGTGGATGAAACATGGATCTATCACAACACACCACAGACCAAACAACAGTCAAAACAATAGGTTTCTAAGGGTAAATCGGCGCCATAGAAAGCCAAGATGGGTTTGTCAGCCAATAAAGTCATGGCAACTGTTTTTTGGAATGCACTCGGGATAATCAACATTGACTTTCTTCAAAAGGGAAGAAAATTAAATGGGAAATATTATGCCAACTTATTGGACTGATTCAATGACGATTTGAAAAAAAACGACCTCATTTGGCCAAGAAAAGAGTTCGTTTCCACCAAGATAATACAAGGGTGCACACATGTGCAGTTGCCATTGCAAAATCCATGGATTGGACTATGAATTGCTCCCTCATCCGCACTATTCTCCAGATTTGGCTCCGAGTGACTACCTCTTGTTCCCAAACCTGAAGACTTCTTCAGGCTCAGGCTGAGTGGAAAATGATTTGACTCCAATGATGATATCATTTCACAAATAAAGGTCTATTTTGAGGACCTCGACAAATCTTATTTTTTGAAAAGAATAAAAAAATTGGAGAAGCGTTGAACAAAGTGTATATAGCTCAAGGGAGACTACGTTGAAAAATTATTTGTGTTTTATTCTAAAAGTCACGGATTTACTGAACCGCCTCGTATCTATAAGTCTTCTCGTGTTATTGTTTTTACGGATACTCTCTTTTTCACCCTAAAACAAAATAACTAAGTTATAGGTTTGAATACTATGTGTAAATGAGTGTTCCTATTTATTTTTACTTTTTAAAATAATAAACGATTCTAAAACTATTTCTAACAGAAACAACACCAGACATCCAGAAAAAAAAACAAATAAGAGAAAAGAACAGAATACGAAGACAAATGTGTAGTTGTTTTCATGACAGACATGTGTTAAATAATTGAGATATACCGATTGCTTTGTTCTAATGTACGAGTATTACTAACACACAGACAATCTATTTATATATTTTTAATGGTCATAACTTCTCTGAAACTACAATTAAATTTGCTTAATATTATTCAATGTTTCACAAACTTTCATTCATTACCAAACGTTTTCACAAGCAATGCATTTATCCAAAGTGAGTCGTAAAAGTATCATGGTCATCAATGTTACGTGACCAACTTTTGATTTTGCTATTATTTTGATTTATAGATTTATGTACATTTATTACAATAATAAAATAGTGATATCATAAATCATACAAAGTGAATGTTAGATCAAAACATCATGCATGCATCATACCTAGGTCATAAATATCTACCTACTATCTATCTAGATACGAGTATTATAAAAGAAAGAAAAATAATAATTACATACAGAGAGTATGTTATTATTTTTTTTTTATAAACTATTAAGTTTTTTTTATATGATATAATGTAAATTGACTAAAATATAACGATTACGTAACGAGGTTACGCGGTCGTTAAAGTAATGTACTAAAGAATGGTAATCTACAAAAATACTACAAAGAAGTTCCTCTCTCTTATGCTATAGCATGCCTCTATCTCTTGTTAATTGAAATTTTGAACATAATATTAATTGGTAATCGTGACAAATAATTTTATGTTCAAAATTTTTATTGAAAATATGACGTCATTTTCTAAGCTGTTTTTCATGTTCGGTATTAATCCTTATCTTAATAAATACATTTGATAGCTTCGCCATTTAATGTAGATCAAAGTTGTTCTTTACACTAAATGAATCATTTAATCAAAATAAAGACAAGTACAAGTACTAATTGTGAATAAGCCACAACATAAAGCTTATACTGAACATAACAAAGCGTGAAGTATTGTTAGTCTTAATAAAAATTGAGAGAAGCGAATAGAATGTAATAATAAACTTAATCTCCATAAACATACATTGTGAAGTTATTTTCTTATGTATTCCCAGTAACATATTATAAAAGATAATGATTACATGATAGCAGATGATGATACAATTATGTATTATACGACTTTGATATTTACCCTAATAATTTTGTTAAACTCTTAATAAGGATTGAGACAAGTGAATAGAGTTAAACCTTTCTCCATAATCTTAAATTATTAAGTTTTTTCACATATTTATTCAATAACATATATTATATGAGCATTATACAAATAATTATTATATGACTTTCAAATGTACCCTAATAACCTATTATCTGTTCTATTGAAACACAATACGCCTTTTATTCTTTCACTATTCAAATTAGTTACAACGTAATAATAAAGAAAATCATCTGTTAAGAACTATTTCTGTACGCTTTTTCTATAAGAGATAAGATTTTTATGAAGATTTTTAAATCAGAAGATTTTATTTAGTAAAAATAAGTTCTAAGTACAATAGGTATTTGTAAATCTATACACGCACACATACATTTCGTGAGGTGATGATCGCTTCACCCGAAAGCAGATTAGGAAAACTCCTTTCAAAAACACAGCCCTTCATTATATATTCGCAGAGTAAATAAAACCATTATTATAATAACAATAAAAAATCCTTCTAATATTCTAAATACAACAGTATGTAAGGAAATTTGTATATGTATGTTTGTTACAGTATCACGCAAAAAGGTTAAAACGCTTTTAGATGAAACTTTACCATAATATAGCTTATACACAAATAATACAAGCTACAATTTATAAAGATTTTGTGTAATTTGGCAATAATATAACGATAAGTATCTAGTCGAATAAATATCCTGTCCTTTGAGAAATCGGGGTGCGTCGCCTGAACCGTCTATAACGCCCTTGCGTCTATGACGTTAATTTTGCGTCAAATGATATTGCTATTCAGTTTGTCTGTGAGCTTGATGCCAAGCATATATAAATATATATATATATATATATATGCTTGGCTATATATATATATATATATATATATATATATATATATATATTGCCAAAAAAGTGAACCATAAATATAATACAATTTTATTCCTTCTTTCCTATGTAAATTTGTCTAAAATGAAAACTTCATTTAAAAGTTACCATTTTTTATAGCTTCTGTATATTATGGCTTCCCTTTTATACGGTATAGTTTGAACAACTATTTTAAAAGTTACGACATTAAGAAAATATGTGCGAGCAGCTAAAATATAGTATCGGTCGTGCGCAGGGCGATTGGGCGTGCAGCGGATGAGGTTTTAAAAGAAGGTTAATACATAAAGATTTCTATGCGATTCTTTGAAAATACAGTATTTCCAAGAACGGCTTCAGGCAAAAAACTAACAATGGCAAAATTTACAATGAATTGTAAGAAAACACATTTATGTTTCCCTTTTCCGTGACCTTGGTGAGTGAGGTTGACTAATGATTTTAAATGTAAAACTATTATTATTAAAATCAGTACCCAATTTATAACTGTGAGCTAATTGATTATTAACAGTTAAATGAAAATTATGTATTAATATTATGTTTAAAAACTGTACATACCATATTAAAAAAAAATGTCTTCCAATTTTCTGTTTATTTGTTCGCAAATCTCAAAAACATCACAGATTTTGCTAGATAGTTTTTGATGATTACCTAAGTTAACGTGTGACTTATATTTATCTTCGAAAGCTTGTATCATTCCATGAATAAATTTAAAATTAGTTTGGGCTGTATTTACAATAAAACTGAATATATATGTGCATATAAAAGTTGATGATGATAAATAGTTTATTCATTAAATTGTAAGAGGTGCGGCGAGAGCAGAGGAAGTAGCTGGCAGCAGCTAGTGCTGTACTATAATATTTATTTAAAATGTCTGTCAAAGTTCTGCAATTCAGTTAAATTACACCAAAACCTCAGACCATCCAAGTTAATATTCAGCGAAATAAATTTGTAGCATCCACATTTGCGAAGTTTATTATAAACATTAAACTTTTTTAATATTTGTTGTAATTGTTACCTGTTCAGTATTTTTTTATTTATTCGTATTTGTTTATCTTTATTTTTATCATATGGTGTATGTACTAAGTTTGTTGGTAAGATATGTCCCTGTTGTCTCAGTATTATCTTATTAACCATGCACTATGCCAAATCTTTTAGCGGTATTACATTAAATGAAAAACTGAATTGTAACAATTTTTTTAAAGTTATTTTTTATATATATCTCATATATACGATTATGTACAAGAGCTGAAAATATTGTTTTTAGTTAAATTATTACAACCTACTAGTGGTTTTAAAAATTAGTTTCTTATATGTTAAGTAATTTATTTAGGAGTGTTTAGTTCAAACTGGTTACTCTTACAATTATTATTATAAAGTATAACATGTATGGAAAATGACTTTTATAAAAGTGTTGCCACTGTGAATAAATAAATTAAATAAATACATGAAAGGCAAGAAGACATCTCTACTCGACACGGATGGAGTTTTGAGCAACAACTTTTTTTAAACCTATATTTATTATATCTAATACTGTACACCTTTATATTTTATTATCAAATCACATAACACGTTTCCCTCATCTTTTATAATGTGGGAATAGTGAAGTATACTACTGAAGTATAACAAAAAAATATCCGCCGTCCAAATATTGAAGAGAGATTTATGAATATTCAACGTTTTCACTGAATAGGACGGAGTGAATTTGTTTAGCAAAATATTTACCTACGTTTATTTGTGGTCAATAGTCTATTTAAAAACGAGTATATCCCGCATATACATATAAATATGTAATTGTGTGTATGTGTGTGTGTGTGTGTGTATATGTAGGTATAATATGTAAATAAAATATACTTACATACTAAATCAGACCACGTAAAAATCGTGCACGTAAAATTCTTACATTAAATATTTTGTTTCGTAATTAGGCAACTTGCATATATACTTTAATTTTAAAAATAGACATAGTGAAATATTAAGAATAGCCGTTTTGTTCCTAGGATTACATTTGCACAATTTTAGTTAGATTATATATTTAGACTATGTAAAAAATATTATAAAAGTAACATTTTTGTTTGTAACAAATAGATTTCAACAAGTACTTAACCTATTTTAAACTTTCTTTCACCTGTCGAAAGATCATCAGTCAGCAAAAACATAGGCTACATTTTATTCCGATATTCCCACGGGATCGATATCTGACATGCAAAACCGTAGTAATTTGACGAATAAAGTACACTTAACAAGAAATAAAACAAACATAAAATAAATTGTAAACAGTTCTGGGAACCACAAAAGATCACAAGTATCAATGTTTAACTCTCAGCAAACTAGAAACTGATGAACTGATATGTTACAAGAACACAAATATTTTGTAGAAAAGAGGACATGTTACTAAAACAAAAAAATAAGAATGAAGTTTCTGCTTTTATTTCGGATGTTAGAAATGATCAACTCATTAGACATTTATGATATTCAAGGTCTAAACTTTTGGTACCATAATGGACAGCCAGAGCACGAAGTTTCCAGTTTCGTACCGTGTTAGTTATTCAAAAGATTCCAATGTTTTCTTTCAAACAATTGGGATATGGAATTGTTTAGAATCTTCTTGATTATCTGCATAATATATTATATTTCATACGTAAGACTAAATAACAATAAGCTTAGTACTTTTTTTTACTTTTCTGTTTCATATTGTGATATACGTTTGATCTTTACATCTAGTATAAGCGAGTAATTAAAATTATTTTCTGAATAAAATATTCCACCTTGGTCGAGTCAGTCGCCGTGATTTACATCCGGCGGTGGTGTAGTCAAGCTTTAAAAAGACTAAAGCTGAACTCTACCTCCGCCATCTAGTCATCGATTTTCATATAAACATATTCTAAAACTATACCAGTTACCTTAAATTTTCTTGTGTTAGTGTTTCTTACAGATTCCTCTTTTTCATCCTGAAACAATATATAATAACTCTTACAAAGAATCGGTTTGAATAGCGTGTGTAAATGTATTTTCCAATTTATTTTAATTTTTTAAATAATAAATGATGCAAAAACTATTTCTTATAGAATTATACCGGAAATCCAGAAAAAAACAAATAAGAGAAAAGAACAGAATACTAAGACAAATGTGTATATGTTTTCATGACAGACACATATTGAATTATTTAAATATAACGATTGCTTTGTTCCAAGGTATTATTAACACACAGACAATCTGTTTTATGTTTTATGGTCATAACTTGTGTGGAACTATAATTGAATTTGCTTAATATTATTCAATGTTTTAGTATCTAGTCAGCGATTTTACAAACGATGCATCCATCCAAAGTGGGTCATAGAAGTATCATGGTCCACGGTAAGACCACGTCATGTAAATAAGTATTACGTGAAACACATTTGATTTTGCTGTAATTTGGATTTATTGATTTAATAAATGTATTTATTACAATAATTGAGCTGAGCGTGAGCGTAACCGTTTGGGAGACTTTTTTTTGTGTTTAGTGGTCTCCAGAATTCGAAGAGATAATTAGCTAAAAATTTTCTCATGTGTGTTTGAGCCAAACGTGGATGTTATAGCGAAAACAGATTGAAAAAATGTTTAGCCATTCAAAAGTTATTAAGAATAAAAGAAAGGAGAGGGACTCAGCTCAACACCCACACACACACACACAGCACGGTTGGCGGATCCTAGTATAATACTGACTCCATAAATCATACACAGTGAATGTTATATCATAACGTCATGCATCATTTATATAGTACTCGTGTATATTAAACAGTGTCTTTGTCTGAATCTCCATATAAATAAAATTATTTACTGTCTTCATGTAACAGAAAATATGTATTAAACTGAATTCATGTATACAACACTGTATAGATTAATAGAAATTGAGTTTATCGATAACAACGGTCCCGTCGAATTTAGAATTTTATAGTCAATATAATTTTACGATAAACCAGATATTGAATGAATTTTAAATTCTCTTTTGATATCAAAAGCAGTGTTCGGTGATTCTTTAAAAAAGATTTCAATTTTATCTTTTATAGTGTTGTGCAAAAGTTTTTAAAAATAAAAATTTATTTATATAGTTATTATTGAATATTTTTGGAGAATAATTGTAATAGAGTTTTAGTATTATAATGACTTGGGTAATTAAGAAATAAACAGAAGAGCTCACTTATAGTAATGTAACTATAATTTCAATACATCTTAAAATCAATTAAAAAAATATAATACCAAAAAACTTCAGTTTATATACCCATATTTATGTTTATTTGCTTTTTTTTATGTAATAGTAATAGTTTTGTCCAATAGCAATAGATATTTTAATAAATGAATGATTTTATGTGGTTAGAGATTATCGTCGAGTTTATTACTGTGATAAACGTAATTCCCATTGGAAAACACTAATACTGATTCGGATGAAATTAAAGTCTGAATTGCACCGAAATTTGGAGCATTGTTTATTTAAGTGCGTGTGCTGCCGGCGCGGTGTGGTCATACGTTTGCATTCCTCGGTAACAAAGTAATTGCCTGTTCCGCGATTCAGTTGCACATTAGCATAAAAAGTAAAGAACACAAATATTGCTCCGTTTACGAGTATTATAAGTATCTTTAATTCAGTTCTCAGTTTAGTTTAGATTAAGGTAGGTTTAAATGTAACTTGAGACTAACAATTAATAATATGAAAGTATTAAAAATATCCTGTATAAAAGTATGGCCTATGTGAATAACTATATGAAGATAAAGAGCACTTCTGTAGTTCACAAGACAGAGTCGTGAGCAACAACTTGTATCAGACCTATATTTAACCCACCACCAAAAGTTCTTAATAACAAATACATCGTATTACGAATTCTGTTTACACCATTAATATGTTCACCTTGTAAATGCGTTTATTTGTGATGAATAGTTTATTTTGATATAATACGACTACAATAACTGTTAAAAAAGTTATATCATGTTATGAAATATGAGATACAGTTGATGAGATGATGGTTGTTGGTCGGTCTGTTGGTCAATGGTTAATGGTAATGACTGCAGAACCAAATATTGTAGGTTGTTTCATTGTTGTTTCGAGTCTGAGTGTACTTTGTTATTTATTTTGTAATTGTACAATACTCTCTAAGAAGTTAATTTTTTGAGTCGGTTGTTTTTGATAAAATAAAATGTTATTAAATAATTACATACATAGGATAAACTATTGCAACATTAAACATTAATGTGCTAAATCTGAAGTGTTAGGTAATTGTCTTGTAAACTTTGCCAACTTGGGAGTTACTGAATTAGGTGTCAAGGGATAGACTTTAATCTAGGACAAAAACATGCAAACAACATGAGTCATAGCGTCAAGATTGGGCATTTATAAGTAAATTAAATAAACTTATTAACTAAAGCTTACTATGTAAATACCGCGTTCGAAGTACTGTTAAATATATATTTTCGTCTCGTAACGACAACTTAGACATATTTTTAATTTAATATTCAGATATAGTGATGTATTAAGGATAGCCATTTTGTCCTTAGCATCACTTACCGTTATTATAATTCAATATAATACTATATATACATTTGCTTTATTTTGTTTACATTATATATTACGACTATATTAAAATTATAAAGGCGGAACTTTGGTTTGTAACAATCGTTTGTTTTGTAATTTCAATAACTTCTGAACCGATTTACAAAGTATATTATCAGCGAGTAACATAGGTTACTTTTTATTTCGATATTCCCACGAGATCTTTATCTACGCGGGTAAAATCAGAGCAGTAAAAATCCTAAACTTTAAGTACTAAGAATCCCACAAGATCATAAATTAAAATGTTTCAAAGCGAAGTAGACACTTGTCAACAAATTTTTTATAAAACTAATTAACATTCCCGTAGAAAGAGTGAACCTATTATTTAAACGTTTAGGAAAATTAAATATGTTGTCTTTTATTTATTTGTATTGAAACACCTTGTAGGTAATTTCGGATGTTAGAAATAATCAACTCATTAAGCATTTATGATATTGCAGTCCTAAACTTTCGGTACCATAATGACAGTCATAGGACGGAGTTTCCAGTTTCGTACCCTGTTACTTATTCAACTGATCCCAATACTTTCAATGGACAATAAATAACAGACGATTTCTATAGAGACATATTTTTAAACTATACCAGTTACGAGGGTGGCTCAACAAGTCCGTGACTTTTTGAACTTCTGAAAAACTCTTTACTGAAAAAGCAACACTGCTCCTGTCAACAGGCACCTGTCCGTTGACTCCCGTCAAAATTTTAACTTTCTACGTCAGTTAGTTTGTGTTTGACAACTGTCTTTATCAAACTACCCATTAATCGGAGGAGAAAATGGAAAAAAGTGAATTTCGTGTGCTAATTAAGCACTATTTTTTGCGAAAAAATCCATTAGTGAGACCAAGGCTAAGTTTGATAAATACTATGGGGACTCTGCACCATCGATTTCAATGGTAAAAAAGTGGTTTACTGAATTTTCTTGGGACCGTACAAGCACTGAAGGTGCCGAGCGTCCTGGACGCGCAGTTGAGGTCTCTACACCCGAAACAATCGAAAAAATTCCAGTATGGTTTTGGCCGACCGGAGATTGAAAGTGCGAGTGATTGCGGAAGCTGTAAGGATCTCGCATAGCTCAGTGTTTTCAATTTTGAATAATCACTTGGGCATGAAAAAGCTTTCTTCAAGATGGGTGCCACGTTTGCTCACAGTCGACCACAAACGTAATCGTGTAACAACTTCACAGGAGGTTTTGGCGTTGTTTAACTGCAATATGAGGGAGTTTTTTCGCCGTTTTGTAACCGTGGATGAAACATGGATCCATCACAACACACCAGAGACCAAACAACAGTGAAAACAATGGATTTCTAAGGGTAAATCGGCGCCATAGAAAGCCAAGATGGGTTTGTCAGCCAATATAGTCATGGCAACTGTTTTTTGGGATGCTCGCGGGATAATCCGCATTGACTACCTTCAAAAGGGACGAATAATGGGGAATATTATGCCAACTTATTGGACTGATTCAATGAAGATTTAAAAAAAAACGACCTTATTTGGCCAAAAAAAGAGTTCTTTTCCACCAAGACAATGCAAAGGCATTGTGCAACTGCAAGTGCACACGTGTGCAGTTGCCATGGCAAAAATCCATGAATTGGGCTATGAATTGCTCCCTCATCCTCTCTATTCTCCAGATTTGGCTCCGAGTGACTACTTCTTGTTCCCAAACCTGAGAAAATGGCTGGGTGGAAAGAGATTTGACTCCAACGATGAAATCATTTCACAAACAAAGGCCTATTCGAGGACCTCGACTAATCTCATTTTTAAGGAAGGAAGGAAGGAATAAAAAAATTGGATAAGCGTTGGACAAAATATATAAAGCTCTAGGGAGACTACGTTGAAAAATTAAATGATTTTTTTATCAAAAAATTTGTGTTTTATTCCAGAAGTCACGAACTTACTGACCCGCTCTCGTATGTATAACTCTTCTCATGTTATTGTTTCTTACGGATATTCTCTTTTTCACCCTAAAACAATATAACTTTTATAGTTAATTGGTTTGAATATTACGTGTAAATGGGTGTTCCTATTTATTTTTACTTTTTAAAATAATAAACGATTGTAAAACTATTTCTAACAGAAACAATACCAGACATCCAGAAAAAAAACAAATAAGAGAAAAGAACAGAATACAAAGACCAATGTGTAGTTATTTTCATGACAGACATGTGTTAAATAATTGAGATATAACGATTGCTTTGTTCTAAAGTATTACTAACACACAGACAACCCATTTATATATTTTTAATGGTCGTAACTTTTGGAACTACAATTGAATTTGCTTAATATTATTCAATGTTTCACAAACTTTCATTCATTCACAAACGTTTTCACAAACAATGCATCCATCCAAAATGAGTCGTAAAAGTATCATGGTCATCAATGTTACGTGACCCACTTTTGATTTTGCTATTATTTTGATTTATAGATTTATGTACATTTATTACAATAATAATATAGTGATATCATAAATCATACAAAGTGAATGTTATAACATCATGCATGCATCATACCTAGGTCATAAATATCTACCTACTATTATTTTTTTTTATAAACTATTAAGTTTTTTTTATACGGTTTTTACTAAAAGATAGTGCGGTCCATGTTAAAGGTTTAAGTAAATAGTATTCGTATGATATAATGAAATTGACTAAAATATAACGATTACGTAAAGAGGTTGCGCGGTCTTAAAGTAATATACTAATGAATGGTAGATCTACAAAAATACTACAAAGAAGTTCCTCTCTCTTATGCTATAGCATGCCTCTATCTCTTGTTAATTCAAATATTGAACATAAAATTAATTGGTAATCATCACAAATAATTTTATTCTCAAAACTTTAATAAAAAATATGACGTCATATTCTATGCTGTTTTTTCTGTTCAATATTAATCCTTATCTTAATAAATACATTTGATAGCTTCGCCATTTAAAGTAGATCAAAGTTGTCCTTTACACTATATGAATCATTTAATCAAAATAAAGTCAAGTACAAGTACTTATAGTAAGTACTAATTGTAAATAAGCCACAACATAAAGTTCATACTGAACATAACAGAGCGTGAAGTATTGTTAGTCTTACAAAAAATTGAGACAAGCGAATAGAATATAATAATAAACTTCATCTCCATAAACCTAAATTGTAAAGTTATTTTCTTATGTATTCCCAGTAACATATTATAAAAGATAATTATTACATGATAGCGGATGATGATACAAATATGTATTATACGACTTTGATATTTACCGTAATAATATGTTATCTGTTCCATTGAGACAGAACACGCCATCTTGTTTCCCACCATTTAAATAAGTTACGACGTAATGACAAAGAAAATCATCTACAAAAACTACTTCTATACCTTTTTTCTGTAACTAGTTGTTAAGAAGAAAGACAATATATTTTATAAAGATTTTGTTATCATATCAGAAGATTTTATGTAGAAAAAATATTTTCTGTATAAAATAGTATATATATTTTTAAATATATTTCAAAAAACACTCGCATGTACTAATCGCACACATTTTTAATGTACTCTATACACGCATACACACGCATTTCGTGATATGATGATAAATATACATATATATATAGAATATATATATGTATATTTATAAATATATTATATTATATAATTATAAATATACATATATATATAGAAGACAAAAACAAAAAGTTTTAAACATTTTGAACCAATATTATTATCTGCAATAAGATAACTGTTAAAATATATCTTGTCATTTTAACTGGTGTGTTGGTCTAATGTTTGATGACAATAACTGTTGAACCAAAGGATGTCGGTTTTGTGATTGGTGTTTCGAGTCTGAGTGTACTTTTAGTGGTTGTCTATATGTTATTTATTTTGTAATAGTACAATACTTTATAAAACCATCATAGGATCTGTCGTTATTTATGGACCTGAGTGCTGGGCGATGAAGGCGATTGATGAAAAGCGTTTAAATGTAACGGAGATACGAATGTTAAGATGGATGTGTGGGGTAACAAGAAAGGATAGAATAAGAATAAGAAATGAGTATATTAGGGGAAGCTTGGGAGTAGCGCAGGTAAAAAAAATAGAGGTAGCCGTCTGTCATGATATGGGCATGTTATGGGGAGAGATGTAAGACATTTAAGCAAAAGAGTGTTAGGTATATAGAGGGATGCACAGGTAGAGGACGGCCGAAGAAAAGATAGATGGATAGCGTGAAAGACGTTATGAAGAATAAGGGAGTGTGTGCAGAGAGGACGAGTAACAGGAGAGTATGGAAGAAAAAAACATACTGCGCCGACCCCAAAATGGGATAAGGGCAAGAAGAAGAAGACAATACTTCATAATATGTTAGTTTTTCGAGAGTCGGTAGTGGAGTTTGAAAACATAAAATATAAAAAAATATTTATAAATTGTATGAACTTTAAAATATAATTTTGCAAAAACATTAAATATTAAAATTCTAAATCTGGAGTAGTAATTACTCTGTAAGCTTCGTCGACGTGGGATATGGTGAAATAATTATCAAGAGACAGGTTTTACTCCAGAACAAACACATGCTCAGTTGGAGTATGACGATTGGGCATTTATATGTTAATAGAATAAACTTATAATGTATATATAATAATAATAATAATAATGTAACTTATAATGTATATATAATGGTGTGTAGTCGTAGTCAGGTTCAACTGAACCTGACTACGACTACACACCATTATATTTTATTATAAAATAGCATAACACGTTTCCCTTATCCTTTACAAGGTGGGAATAGTGAAGTATACTCTGACACAAAAAAACCTCCCTCCTGATTTTGAAGGGAAATTTATTTGTTATTATTGAATAGAACGGAGTGTATATCGTTTGCAAAATGTTTATTTTACATATACGTTTATTTCTGTTGTATAGTTTATTTAAATTAAAACCTGTATATGTATATGCAGATTTTTGTGCAGTTGTAAGATGCTGGTAAATAGGATGTACCGTGGCAACAAAATTGTCTTGTGAACTTTGAATACTTGGGATTCAATGAAATGGGTGTTAAGGGACAGATTTTACTCCAGAACAAACACATGCTTAATTGGAGTGTAAAGATTGGGCTTTGATATGTAAATAAAATAAATTTACAAACTAAACGTGACTACGTGAAAATCGAGGTCGACAGCTGCATGATCATAAGACGCCACTCTTATTCCAATGTTCCCACAGAATTTTTTCCAATGCCTACCTAAAAAAATCTCACCCAAAAAGGAAAAACACATTCAAAAATCCTAAACTCTTTTTAGTTTAAAACCCACACCGGAACAAGTTGTAATACTCCACTCTAAACGAAGTAAACGCTTGTCAACTAGTTCTTTTTTACAATAATTAATTTTCTCTAGGACAGAGATTACCTATTACTTGAACCGTAAAGGAAATAATATAAATTGCTTTATATATATTTATGTAGGTCACTTAAGATGTTAGAATTTATTAACTTATTAAGAATTTATGATGTTCAGGTTCAAAATGTTCGGTAAAATAATGGACAGTCATAGCACGGAGTTTCCAGTTTCGCAACCTGTTACATATTCAAAAGATCAAAATGCTTTCTTTCATGATTATGAAAATCTTCATGAATATCTGCATAATATATTATATTTGATACGTAAGATTAATCAACAATAAGCTTAGTACTTTTCTTTACTTCTACTATTGTAGATACACATATTATTTTATCATTAGTCTGGTATTCAATGACAATTCCAAGTGTTTTTTCCTAGGATGAGCGTGTAATTAAAATATTCCACCTTGGTCGAGTCAGTCCCTGTGATTTACATTTAGGGGTGGTGTAGTCAAGCATTACAATTACTAAAGCTGATTTCCACATACTTGAAGGAGGAGGAAGCTCCTCCTTCAAGTATGTAGATATATTATTTAAACAATATCAGTTACCCCTATTCCTTTTTTTGTAATTGTTTCTGACAAATTTCCTCCATTTGACCCTAAATTAATATGATATTTCTAAACAATTTTAAAATTGAATACATTTGTAAATCTTTAGTGTTTCAGCAATTTTTTTTAATAATAAACGACTCTAAAACTGTTTCGAACATAACAATACCCGAGATCCGGAAAAAACAAATAAAGGAAAAGAACGGAACACGAAAACAAATGTTTATTTTCATGACAGACATATGTTGAATAATTTAAATATAACGATTGCTTTGTTTCAAGGATTACTAACACACGGACAACCTGTTTATATATATTTAGTGATCATAACTTCTGTGGAACTACAATCGAATTTGCTTAATATTATTCAATGTTTTAGTATATAGTCAGCGATTTTACAAACAATGCATCCATCCAAAGTGGGTCGTAAAAGTATCATGGTCCACGGTAAGACCACGTCATGTAAATAACGTTACGTGACACACATTTGATTTTTGCTGTTATTTATATTTATATATGTATATACATTTATTACAATGATGTAATACTTACATCATACACAGTGAATGTTATATCGTAACGTGATGCATACATCATATCTAGGTCATAAATACATTTTGAAAAATAAAATGATTGTTTCGTCTCTTAGTCAATTATAGGCGATAAAATTTAAAGGATTTAAGAGTTTAATATTAAAAATCAATAAATTAAATAAAACTATTTATAATTATTTAAAGGGTAATTAAAATTATTTAAATTTTATATATAACAGGTAAAATAATTTACAATATATAATATATAAATAGTAAATTATTTTGAAATATTTTGCTGCCCATATAGAAGTCTACTAAAGCGAAGCCACTCTTGTGGGTCCCCTGAGATAAGTTTGTTGATCCCGGTAAGTTCAACTACTTGTTAGGTAATCGAAGGGTTTATTACTTTATCAAACAACACTATTATATAATACTGTCTCTGTCTGAATCTCAATCGATTGATTAAAAAAAGTTTTTATTGTTTTCTATGTATGTGTGTAACATATGGTTTATACAAAAATAACTCCCGCTAGCGGCTTCACTCGCGTTTAGTTCGACATTGGTTGGTAAGTTCCAACTTTACCCGATTTTATGTGTCTATTTTTTTTCGCAACCCAATCGTAATTATCAGGATTTTTCTTATATAAAATAATAATAGTTCTACCGTTTTCTTACATAGAATTACATTTCGTCATCACATCTTCTTAGTGTATACTAATTTCTATAAAATGCAAACGGTTCTTGAATTATAAGCTGAAAAATATTCGGACAGACAGAATGACCAACATACGAAGTCCAGTACATTTATATAGTAATATAGATTAAATAACACTTAAACAATACGCTGTCTTTGTCTGAATCTAAATATAAATGAAACTTTTTTAGTTCCTTTATGTAACAGAAAATATATTTATATTGAATTCATTTGTACAACATTGTATAGATTAATATAAATTAAGTTTATCGATAACAGCGGTCCCGTCGAAGCTAAAATTTTATAGTCAATATAATTTTACGATATACCAGACATTGAATCAATTTTAAATTCTCTTTTGATATCTAAAGCTGTGTTCGGTAATTCTTTAAGCATTTTCTTTCTTTTTATCTTTTATAGTGATGCGCCAACATATTTAAAATTAAAAAAAAATATCTTTATACAGGTTGGGCCAAAAATTTTTGCAAATAGCAACACTTGATTTCTCCAAAACCGTGAGAGCAAGGGGCGCGCGGGTGGCGGGGAATTGTGCGTCGTTTAATACAATTTTAGTCACGATGGAGCGCTTCACGGGACAACAGCGTGCTTTTTGCGTAAAACAATTTTACAAAACCAACGATTCCTACGTTACTGTACGACGCCTCTTTAGAGTTGAATACGGATTACAACGTGTAAGTGAGTGTCCAAGTGTTAATTGAATTAAAGCTTGGGTTAAAAAGTGTGAGCAAACGGGATCGACAACGAATATTAAACAATCTGGGCGACCACGTTCAAGAAGAAGCGAAGAGAACATTCGGGAGGTTGAAATTTCTGTAAGGGACGATCCAGAATCATCTACGCGTAAGCGGTCGGCGGCTCTTGCTATACCAAGAACTAGTCTGCGGCGAATCTTGCATTTGGACCTTAAACTGCACCCATATACGCTTCAAATTGTACAGGAGATGAAACCAAACGATTACATTCAACGCAAGTTATTTGCTGACACTATACTGGAGCGATTCTCTAGCCTTGAGAATGTATTGTTTACGGACGAGGCTCATTTTCACATTAATGGTCACGTAAATAAACATAATTGTCGATATTGGAGCACGGAAAACCCTCACTATAAACACCAAAAGCCTCTTCATTCACCAAAAACGATAGTGTGGGCTGCCATATCCGCAAAGGGCATAATCGGTCCATACTTCTTTGAAAATAATCAAGGAAATAACGTAACTGTGAACTCAGTGGAATACGTGAAAATGTTGCGAGAGTTTTTGACACCAAAGTTGCATGAATTTGAAGGATACAATAGCTGAACTTGGATGCAACAAGATGGAGCAACATGCCATAGATCAAACGTGACTTTACCGGAGGTCAAAGAAATGTTTCCTAACAAATTGATTTCTCGCAGAGGTGTTATCCCATGGCCTCCCAGAAGCCCGGACCTTACACCTTGCGATTTTTTCTTGTGGGGATATCTGAAGCGTCGATATCCCAATTAAAAGAAAACATCCACGAGGAGATAGCCGCGATTCCTCGCAGCATGTGTCAACGAGTTTTCCAAAGTTTACGTAGTCGATTGCAGGAGTGCCAACGACGAGACGGAGCACATCTCGACGATGTCATTTTTAAAAAATAAATGATAATTACGTTAAATAAATCATAAACAAAATAACATTTGTACTTTTATTTCTAGACATGTTTCAAAAGTGCAAAAATTTTTGGCCCACCCTGTATATTAATTACTTGTTTTTTTTTTTGAGAATGCATTGTAATTGAGTTTAAGTCTTATATAGACTTGAATAATAATTGTATAGTTTAGTTACAGTTTTTGTAAATATACAATATATATAAATAAAGAACAATAAGTTGTTCATTAAATTTTTTGTAAAGATCTATAAACTTCTTATGCTTTTTTTTTAAATAATAGAATGAAACATTTCCACAAGACCAGGACCTCAAATTTAAAACCTTTGTTAACCCGTCAGCGTCGTTCTGGCAACTGAGCTATCGGTCCTAGCCCTGAATTAATCATTTTATATATCAAAATAGTTTTGATAAAAACATGGTTTATTTTAATTTATTATTTATTTTGTTGTATACATGAGTCTATATAATTCTATCACGACTTTTTAAAGGTGAACTTTATCAAAATAAATCTATTCTCTCCAATACCCATCTTCAAATATCGATATATTATACCTCTGGACAACACTAGTGTTTATGCACGAACTATTTGCAATGATGTGTGCAAAACGAGTGACTTTTCAACCGTGAAGACTCTCACTTGATTTGAGTGTGCTGAGTCAGCAATTAATGTCATCTCTCACAGCAACGTTTCTCTTTTATAAAATATAATGGTGATAAGTTTACTTGAATTAAAAAATCTTTGTTTCATACCTTCATTCAAATAATTTATAATATTATTAAGTTAAGTATTGTTTGTAATTTAATTGTAACATTCTGTTAAACAGGATAAGCATTACCTCTGCATAATGGCGTCCGACTCTCCAGACCAGAACTTGACTCAATACTTCAGTCTATGTAACGACTTCATCCACGCGGCGCGGCTACGAGACGGCAACGTGTTAATACACTGGTGAGTTAATTATTATTTTAATACGAGGAAACTTCCCAGCCCTAAGGGCCGGGAAGTTCCCTCATATTTTTTTAAGGGTCAAAGGTCACGTATGAGGTTGGCACCCACTCTATTTTGTAGCCTAATTCAATAGCTTTTTTTTGATGTATTACACATTATTGTGTGATTTGTGGGTGATAAGTGATGCGCATGCATACAGAGTCAATTAGCTCGTTATTATATAGTAAGGATTGATAAATGATAGGTTAATTTGAAAATAGAACGGTTGTCATTGGTCAAGTAATAGTGACCTCATATACTAAAGCCTCTAAATATATCTTAATTGTTTCATTTCATTATATAACGTTGATTCGAAGCCTTCATACGAATTTACTGTCTGAGAAGCTATTACTGTCTCAGCGGACAAGTCAATTAATGTCTCAGAGCTGGGCTTAACTAATTCGCTTTAAATATTCATGAAATCGAAATTGAAAGCGGTGTTGTAAGTATTCACAAAGCCGCAGCAAAGTATTGATTATCTGATGTTCGGCAAATAAATATTGGTAAGATAGTAAAAAAAATATTAAACAGCTGAGTGAGTTATTGTGTAATAAAAATACAATTCAATTTTAGCCAATATTTTATTCAAATTTTAAACTAAAAATAAAGAATTAAAAATTATCGACACAGCCAGAACTCGAACTAGCGACCTCTAAAAAACAATCCGAACGCTCTACCGTTTGAGCTATCATGTCGCTGAGTTTTTTATTCATATGTATTAAAAAAAGCAATTGTTATATATATTTTGTATTAAAAAGTGTAGAAATACATTATTATAATAATATTGTTTGTTACATGAGACAAGGTAATAGTCACTTTGTATAAAGAGGGGACAGTGAACTTTATTCCCTCAATAACGTTTTGGGGTCATGTAGGTTAATTAAGTGAGCCCCAACATTAAATGGTGTTCATGGTGCCTCAAACAACCACTATATTGAATGGTGTAAAACAACAATACCACCATAAATTACTTTCATATTGAATAAGAATCAAGTTTTCATTTTGAATTCCTTAAATAGTAGGTGTATTTATAGTTGTAATATCTTTTATTTAAGTAGATAAGTTTAATTTTTTTTTGTCTTTTGGTTTCTCTGTGAAGCTGGTATTAAATTCTTTGCAATTTTGCAAAAAAATATTGTTTTATTTGAAATAGAGCTATGAACATTTGGTAAGGAATCGTCTGAACAATGTAGTAATATTAATTTCAGAGCAAATGCTAGGGTAGTGCAAAAACTACAGTGAAGTAGTGTCCAAAACAGGGAACCACATTGAACTACATTTCTAGATGAATTTATATGTACAATTACATTACATTACAAATAATATAAATATAAAACGTTCCCTGCCTCGTGTAAGATTAAATTATATATTTATATATAGAAGAAAATTGTAAATAAATAACATACATTTCATTTCTACATACAAACAATATTCCATATATATGTATATATTCAATTATTTAAGAATAATATAATGATAACTCTCCTGTATTAATTACCTATGACAACTGTAAGACCCTTGGGGTTGGCCTTTTAAGCCGCGGTGAAACCAACCCTCTTGTTCATCATAAATTTATGACACACGGACAATAATACCAAACTTAACGGAAATGAAAAATACTTTCTTTTAAAATCTAATTGTAAAATATATTTCGAAACTGCAACGGACGTTAATCTGTTATTATAAACTATTTTTTATAAATTCTTCCATTATTATTTTTGATAAATTAAATATTCATGTGTTACTTGATATAGAAAGTATTAAACTAAATTCAGTCCTCTTTCTAATTATGTTTACTAGTTCCTTACGGGGTTTACGGTCGTGTCGCCCTGTCCCTGAACACGTGTCCGATATCCGTGGCAGAGCGCCAACCCAATTTCATAAAACTAACATATTTGGTCTTATTTTTGGGATTTTATTTGTTTGTTCCTGACTTGATACTTTTTCTAGGTGTTCCGTATTTTTTTGTCATAAGTTTCTCGTTATTTCTTATTTTATATCTCATAATCTTTAAAATATGAAGCCTCTCTCCACTTAGTCGGTTATTCTCAATCCTCTGGATTTAACATCTAAATTCGTTAGCTGAGCTGGGTATAAATTACAGCCGTAATAAATAGAACGTAAGCAGTTTTTTTATTCTCATTTTAATAGTCTTTCAACATAAATCTGAAATGTTCCAAACATTATTGTTGAAACATTTTTATTACCATCTTAAGACACCCAGTGCAACACCCACCAGCCTTTTTCAACGTGGGCGTTACCGCTCATTACATATAAATGCTAAAAGACTTTTTACGAGAAAATACAAAGTTTAATATCAAATAAAAGTTAAGGTCACCAAAAGTTATGTGGGTTCCTCAAGGATTAAACTCAGGTCTTTTTATCTTTATAAATTATGTAAATGACTTGCCGTAACAAATACCATATAAATGTGATATTTGTATTTCTTATGACGGTTTATAATTTATTACTTACATGATATAGTGCAAAGTCAAGCCTCATAGTGCTGGGTAACTATATTTTTTAGAGATTTGAAATTTTGAACATGGATCTCCATTTAGATATTGCTATTTACTAATAATAATATATTCCATATTGAACTAAAGAACAAAAGGTGTGGTTATGATTTTTTTCTTTTTATTATTTATAAAAAACTAAATATAATAAAAATATTATAATTTAAATAAGTTTTAAATATACATTTGAACTACCTTATTACGATACGTGTGTTGAATGAAAAACAGCCTTTACAATCAGTTCCTAAAGAAAAGCTTTTAGGGATATTTCAAAGAAATACTTTATATAGAAAATTAACTCCCTTGAATTCTTGAATAAATTTCTAAAAAGTCGTATCAAAAGATCTAAACTTAAACAATACTTTAAGTTTAGATCTTTTTCATTCAGAAACATTCCATTTTCGAAGTTTTTTTTCATAAATAACATAAATAATTTCTGAAAGTTATTTAAATGAGAAGAAATATATTTGTAATATTAATAAAATTGTATTTTTCTTACAATATATAAAACTAAAGCTATGCCTGATAAGGGTTCCTAAATAAGTTAGTTCTTATCGAGCAGCGACGATCAAACAATCTCATGATAATGAGAACGAAATAAGATTACACGAGAGAGACGGAAGACAAAGAATATAATTATATATAGTAGTAGCTTTAACCGCAGCTTCGTTCGCGTTGTGTAAGTTTCTTTTTTTTACTTTTTTTTGGTGGTATAATTTTAAATCTATAATATCTTCTAAAGTATTTATTTGATTCATTTAGGTTAAAAGGTAATTTTGATATATAATAAATGGATAAGCTAAAACACGCATTTATTATGATCATGATTAATACTGAACAAAAGAAAACAGTCTCGCAAATAACGTCATATTTATAATTCAAATATTGACCATAAATGTGGTTACTGTGAGTTAACCATAAGAGAAAAAGATAATAGTACTTTTTTGTAGCATTTTTGTAGGTGTACAATTTTCTAATACATTATTTAAGTGTATCTCTGCTGGTCCATTCCCAGCACGCGAGTAAAACTTCCAGCAAGGGCCAAGATTTTTTGTGTTTTAAATAGTAGGAAAAATATTGGTTAAAAAAAACAAAAATATTAGATAAAAAATCAATTATAATATTATTAATTTAAATTACATATTTAAATTTATTGTGTAGTCTGACGCTGTAATTAATTTTGTTACGAAAAATATATTTTATTTACTATAAGAAAAAAATCTTAGACCATCTCATTAAAAGATTTCGTTAATTTCCCGCAATGCTGCTCCGCTGGTAATTAGCAAAGGGTAAATACCTACCAGTTATTATTAACGCTAATTACTAAAAAATATAAACTATAATATAGTCGCTACAAATAAAAAGTAGGTAATAATTCTAGTGATGTATGTAACTATTAGATATGTAGTGGTAATCGCTAATTTACATTTACAAGCAATGGTTGTCAAAAATTTACGTATATATTGAATTAGTGTTCGTAGAAACAACCACGACTTGGCGTAATTATACTCGTATATATATACATATATTTGTTGTTTTAGTAATCTGTAAAGTCATGATTTTTCGTAATTATAAATAGGTATTGGTATGGCGACTGATCAGATTTGAAAGGCAAAAAAAAAAGATAAATAATAAAAAGATAAATCCATTGTCTAGAAATTGCAAATCAATCTTAAGCTGTGTGTTGTCTTTTAGATATTTTTATATAATTATGTAAATAAACCACACTAGAAAAATGAGAACACTTTTAGGATAGGATAAAGTGTACATTTTGGCAAATCTACCTTAGTTGGTTGTCACTTGCACAATAGGTGTTATAGGAATTTGTATAAAAAACGATAGTAGATTAAAAAATTATAAACTACGAAAAAGATTTCGTCACTAAATGAAAATGATTAGAGATGTTTTTGTCTGTGACAGTTTCAGTAGCAAGAGTAAAGCCTAAGTGGATGAAAATAAATGTCCAAAGTGTATGTCTGTTGCAGCTTGGCGGGGATGTCCCGCAGCGTGACGGTGGCTGTGGCGTACATAATGTCCGTCACGCCTCTCGCCTGGCGTGAAGCTTTGAAAGTCGTTAGAGCGGGACGAGCTGTTGCCAATCCTAATCTCGGATTTCAGAGACAACTGCAAGACTTTGAAACTTATAAGCTCGTGGAAGTAAGTATATTAAATTTGAGAAACTTATACAGTTTGAGTACTATATATATCTATATATCTATAACTATATATACGGAACAAAATATGGATGGAACGTGTGAGATGACGTATGATAGATACAAAAGCGTGGAAGAGTTTGAAAATAATTTATCTCTCTCTCTCTCTCTTAAACACATTATGATAAAAATACACATTTTTAGGTAGTAGTAGGTAGTAGTAATGAATACACAACATAATTAAAGAATTCGTGTCAAGATACTATTTTTAATTAAGATTTTGTCTTCGTGCCCCACACACGAACTAACAAACTTTCATCCCTTGATACACACTCTTAGGGGTTTATTTTAAGAAATCATTGAAAAATATTTATATTTTTATACCTGAAAGTATAAAACGACTTTTATGAATGAATTATAGTTAAAAGTTTCTAATTTAAACTTAATTTCCCTATTTTTAATACAATTTCAAGTTCCGCACTCCGCACAGTTATTATGGCGACGGAAACGATAACAGAAGTCACAGATTCGAATCCCGCCTGTATCGATCGCTTTTTCATTTCATACAATTTTTAAAAAGATTATAAAAAGAAGTTTGTAAGTAATATTACATATTATATATGAGCAATTTAATCTCGAAATACCATTTCAAAAGGAATTAACAGTGGAATTGTAAAGTTGTTTAAACAATATAGAAATAATCATATATTTAACTCCCAAGTGCAAAAACCGGAGTTTGTAATATGATAAAGGATGTTTGTTTCTGAAATATAAATAAAACTTTCACCTCGCACCATTAATGTGTCATGTGGGACAAATCCCACAAGGACGCTGGGGTCGACCAAGTGGGACGAGCACAAGTTATAAGTTTCGTGATGTCACATGTATATGTTATATAATAAATACAATATTTTTATTAAATACAATGAGAAAATTCAAGCACATTGCAGTTTAATAATTGAAAAAATGTTAGATAACGATTGAAATAGTCTATTAGATTATATAGAATGCTAAATTTACCAACTGGTAATGACTGAAGAAGTTAGTAGAGTGAAAGGGATGGTATGTCAGAGGTAGCAGGTTCACGTTCTAACCCAGCAGATAGATGGATTTTGCATTCGATATATTTTCCATTTTTTGTATAGTAGTTAATAATTAACAATTTAATAAATATATAATTTTAATTTTAATAAAAAATAGACATTTTAAATAAAAACATGACCCTTATTGATTTAGTTTTAATAAAATTCCATATAATTTTAGAATATATATTAGACCCTAAATGCACTTTGAATACATTTTTATGCGTCTTGATATTTAAAGTGATAAATAGAATTTTATTACTTAGTTCAGAATCCGGTGAATTTATATTTATATTCTAGGAAAGAAGACGCTGACAGCGACCTCTCAGAGTGCCGAGTGATGCTTGACTCGTATCAGACGATGCTCAACCAGCGAACCATCTGCGAGGGCAAGTGCGCTATGGGACGCCAATGTCCGACCGGTACGTAAGGAACACGTTTTTGAAAATCGAATTTCGAATTATTTTGCTACATCCTTCCAATTTATGTTCCAGAATTTATTTAAATATCATAACTATAAAGATTTTGGAATGGAATTCGAATTCTTTTTTTTTATTTTGTCTTACAATCTTCTGGCACATGTTATTGAATTGTGTAGTTTTTATTAAGAATTACACAAAAGAGGTTTGTTATATAATTAAAAAATAATTAATTGTGTGGTTTATCTGATTATATTATATATATAAATAAATACATAATTCTGTAAAATTAATGATAGGTTTATTTGTAATTTATATATTTTTATCATTAGAATGGATAAAAATATTGTGTGGTTTTAAGATGCGATTCCAATTTCAAATTGATTATCTTCTTTAAACCACAGGAGTAGGTATCGTATCATGGAGTGCCTTAGATAGGTAGGAACTATTAATACGTTGAAACTTCTATAATTTTCTAGTCTATGTATATTTTAGTTTGAATCTTTTTATCTATTAAAATAATAGTTTAAAATAACCTGTCTGTGTATTTTATCTATTTAATAAAGAAATAATATTTATTCAGTTTTATTATTGCCTTGAGATCCTTTAATAAAGAGTGAGACGATAAATTTACTTGCGTCGTTTCAAAATCAAAGTGAATTTGAAGAAAAATGTTTTAAAATTAATTATTTTCTTTATTTGATGAAAACCGGTGAGTGGTTTGAGTTGATTGAATTATGCTTATATTTTTATTATGAACTTTGTCATAAAGCTAAGCTGTATATAAAGCCCTATAAACATATTTGAAGAAATTTTGCTAGTATATGGCGATTCACTTTTGAAAGACAAATATTTTTTATATATATTATAAATATGTTATATATCTATATATTATAGTAATATAAAAGATATATTATAATTATTTTATATAAATATCATCCAAGTTTAATTCCAAGCTGTCTTCAAAGCGAACGTTCGCAAGCTACAAATCATAACACCGCAGAGGCAAACATATTATATCCTTTTTTTTATTGAAGCTGAGTATAATTCGGACAGATCTACATACTAAATTATATATGGTAAATATTTTTTCCAAATTATTAAATTATTAATAGAAGTGTGTGAAACATAGTATAGTTAAAAAAATAGGTTTCCTAATTTCATATGCACCCATTAAATTGTCTTAAGTGATTTCATAATATAAATAAATATATATATAAATATAAACAAACATACATAAGTAATTCTTTACGCTAAATCTCGCTTTTTTTATTATTTTTGTAGACACAACCACACATCACTCATAATAAACATAATAAATTAATTTAAATAACGCTAGTTATACACAATTATTATACTCAAAGCACTTGCTGTATTATCCATAAAATCGTGTATACTTATATTATTATATTTCCCATAGGTGTATGCAGGACTGGTTCAAAACGACAGCCGAGACCTCGGAGGCCGTCTACAGTTGAGGAACCAGCTGGGTTGAAGAGGTCGCCCTCCACCCTATCAACTACCTCCACAGCCTCTGGATACAGGCCTCGCTCATCACCGGCTGGGCTTTATAGTTATACTGGAGGTGATTTTAGTTATGTAGGATTACGCTAAATAATAGTCTTTAAAAGATCAATCTTCTTCTATCTTCTTCTTCTCTTTCTGGTTCCTTAAGACCTGTAATTCTTTTTCATTTTTATATTTGAAATAAAGATCAGATCCTAACATTACATCCATCTCGGTCCATGTTCAGATTTAATATTTATTTTTTGGCACTATTCCTTATAAATCTAAAATGCATCAACGGAGTTGTGATGCAAAAAGATGGTTTTCTTATCTTAAGCTATACATACATACATTTTCTTTTTAATTTGTCATAAAAATGTTTATAAACAGAAATCAGAACTCTATTAATATCTAGAGTTATGTCCATTGAAAAGGCAAAAAAACACATTTTCATTTCTATTTGTTTGTCACGAACAAATGTGTTATTAACTGTGGTCAGTAAAAATAAAATTTACAACTATCCGTCCTTGGTGTATTCTGGGTTAGAATTATAATGAGGGCCAATACTTCCCCAGTGCCGTCCCGTCCCGTGCGGTCCGCGTCCGGTCTGTCTATGACCCGCGTGTGCGACCCGGGGGGATCAGGGGTGGCGGTGGGGGGGAGCGAGTACTCCCGCCGTCGCGCCGCCTCCGCCCCTGCCACCCCCGCTGCCTCGCCGCCTACCTCACCACACAGGACGCCGCATAGGTGAGGATACTGCTTTTCACTTCTTCATCTGTTTCCACTTTCTTACACTTGCATCACAATCCATTTTTATCCACCAGATCAATGTTACGCCAAGGAGGTTCAACATATTTTATACTACCTTTCAAGCATACCAAATTACAAGTAAAATGTTCTTTTTACCTCCCTTAATTTTATTTTATAACATAGCAAAAAAAATAGTAAGAAAATTCCAACATTTGCATGTATTGATGATCGCAAACATATGCAGGGACAAAAGGAAAGGTTTACGTTAAGTCTGACCAAACAAGTTAATAATGATTGGATGACATGAAAATATGTTTTTAAATTGTTTGCAATTGGTAGAGAAGGTTTATCCAAGTGAGATTGTGTCTTAAACTGTACTGGTTTTTCAAATAAGCTATAGTTCTCACTATTTTTGAATATAAGTTGGCAACAACGTAGCACAGACTTTTTGGTTTGATCGTTTTTGAAGTCAACAATGAGAATCAACAACCACCAAGAATACTGATACATACTGGTTTAGACCAAATTTAAGAGTGTAGGATATAAACTTTTTAATGATAACTATTCAATCACCACAAAGCTTCCATCAACTTGTAGAAAAGAGACACAACTGAAGATATTCTCATTTCAGTTATTTGATGAGAATTGCGGATTTTGTATGACAAAAAAAATCGCCCAGTTTTGCATGTGAGAGAAACCACTATACATTAAAAAGTTTATTGAACAGGTACAATTATTATAGAGTGTAAACTGCCAAAAAATGCAAATGATTATAGTTTTCTAATAAACTACGAGTACTATGAAAGAAACGGCATTTGTAAACAGATCTAGTATGGACTAACCAAGTAACCAAATTATCGCACAAGGACTAGTTAGAAAGCCGTATAAAGTTTCACAGGACACTCCGTCCACCGTACCAGATGGTGATGGAAGTGATTCTCATCATTTTACAATTTGAATAACTTTATTATTTATATCGGTAAAATCAGACTGCAGGCAAATTTATATATCATCTAAAACTATCTAGGAAATTTAGTTAAAAAGGCGAAACCTATAGTATCTGCTAACAAATAAAAACTTTCTACATAAAATGACATTTTTATGACTTTGTAACAAAAATATAAATTTCATTTCTATTATATGAAAACAATAAAATCTCAAAGAACACAAACAACCCTTATCTATTTCATATTATGCATTATCAAACGCAACTTTACATTTATTTAAGACGCTATGCTATTTACAGTATTATTTATTTTATTTTTATTTAGCGGCGGTTGTGCATGGGTCATACCTTCAGTGACTTGGGATCCCGAGTCATTGTGATTACGTCATTATCTGACTCCAGTTCGACGCACACAAGGTTACACGCCATTATATCTTTTGTTTATTTGTTTTATATTGTGGAGCTTGCGGAATTAAAACCATTGTCACCGCTATCTAATCTTTTATCCTAGTTTAAACAGCTCCAGGCACGCTATTCATTCCATTGTACATATAAAAAAGTCGTGGCTTGATTTTCGCGCTTTTATTCACTGCAACAATACTTTTTTCTAAAGCGAAGGTACAGTCGTATTATGCCTCGTTCCGTTTTAAAAATAAGGCCGAGGTTTTGTTATAAAAAATGATAGATTATTTCTTATTCATAGTTTTTTTTATAAAAAGAACTTTGTCATAACAGAATCTCCGTGTATAAAAGGCTTGTGTTCTTAGGAGGGAGGTAAGAGGCTTGACCGAGTGTCTGGAGTGTGTAACCCCTTTATTGAAAATCATTTCACCTTGCTTTGACAGTGAAGTGTATATCGTAGGCGGAGTTTTGTGTAGTTTAAAGAGATTTTATTATTAGTTATGTTCAGGGGCGTAGGAACCGTGTGGGCAGGGTGGGCAGCTGCCCACCCAGAAATTTCCCAGGGTGGGCATTGCCCACCCATGCTTTTTGTTCAAAGGATTAAAATTTTGAAATTGAACATTTATTGTTTCAATGGCAATTTGTTCAAGACCATTTTAGAGGCAAAAAGGTCGCTTTTCACGACAAAATGGACCTTTTCTGAACCTCTTTTTCTTTGACATTATTAAAAACTAGGGGGGGGGGGTACGATTTCAAACCTGCCCACCCAGTAAAAATTTTGTTCCTACGCTCCTGGTTATGTTAAAATTTTAAAAGACTTTGTTCATTATAAATAGACTTAGTATTAAAAATATATTAATTGTAAGAATAGTAAGAACAACTTTAAAAAGTAGGTAGAATTCTAGAAAATTACTAAATATTGTATAGATAATATTTAATATCGAAAATATTAAGTTATTTTGATATTCTTAGAATTCACATACATAGATTAGTAAAAATATAATTACACTTTTAGATCTTGTCTTTATCTGTGTATATACTATATTGTTTATTTTCCAGCAACTTTAATTATTATATACGTTCCAGGTCGCGAGCGCTGCAGCGCTGCTCATAGCAGACAGCTGCGAAGCGCCCTCTACATTGAAACTCGTCCGCCTTACTGTCCCTTGTATTGTGTTCATGTGTCGGAATTGAGCTTATGCCTGATATAATATGGGTAGTATTAACGCAACAAGGGATTATGGTTCTTAATGTCTTCTTTACAACATACATTTAATGATAAATATCGCATGCGACGCTTTTGATATGAAACAAGGCGTATGGACGGTATAGAAAATGTGTACTTAAATTGTTTACATTTTCATAAATAAAAAAAATACTTGGCAGAATGAAAGGTGATAAAATAAACATTCTAAAGAACAATGGCAATTTTTTACCTGAACGTTTTATGAAGCGTCTAAAAACAAGACAAAAGCGAAACTTAATTGTATTATTTAGTCGTTTTTTACACGGTGTTAGATTTACTTGGGAAAGCCACGAAAAAAACTTTTATTTAATAAGCTTTTAATTTCTGTTTTTTGCGTATTTCCGGTGTAATACAATTAAAAAATAAAAAACTATTTAAAATGATAAATAGCAATATTAATTTTTCTTTGTTGTTATTGCTACATAATAAAGAAACTATATAATTGCGTTTGTTGTATGTATTTAACTATAAGATTAATCAAATATATTATTACAGGGCCATTTAAATGACTGACAACTGACTAATAGTTTGACTGACTTTGACACTATTGGAAGCCATTTTAACTAGCTTTGAGTTTTCTATTTAGTTTTACGCTGTCATCGCGACTTCTGTGCAATTATTCATTCTTGAACGTCTTAACAGATTTCGATTGTGTCTTTCTGTTCTGAGTGTTCTTTTATCATGGATAGCAAGCGCAAGCACATATTGTACGTGAATTGTAATATTTGCGCGAATACTCTTCGCCGATATCGGATTTTAGAACAAAATATAAGTGTGTACGATGCTCTGCAACTGGGTTTATCCACAAATCGTAAGTTCTTAAAAACACTATTGCTCGTGTTTATCTCTAAATTATATTAAATTGACTCTTTATTTATACTTTCAAACATAGTTTGTTATAATGCGTTAATACTTATTACAAATTACTTTCAGATAACTGATGAGGATTATGTTTGCGAAGCATGTTGGAAACTTTGTATAGATGCTGTAAATCAGAATCTTCAACAGAATACTGCTAATGAACTACAAGCTGGACCGACACAAAGTCAGCGTTGTCATACCAATGTTTGTAATTTATGCGGATGTTCCCTCATACAAAGGCAAAATGAGAAAATATTAAGAGATAATCCCTCTGAACTACAACGGCAGATGATAGAAATAATTAAATGCCGTAAGGAACCACAACAAGTGTGTACATCTTAGTTTAAGTTGTGTTTTATACTATTATTTTTATGTATTCTATACACATTGAACTTATAGGTTTTATTCTTTTAAAATGTTTGTTTGATTTTATTTATTTTAATATCTAATCTTTTTACAATTATTTAGATTGTGAGACTTACATAAATACATTTATATTATAAGTTTAATTTACCCTGAATAACATTAATCCTAGATATAAGTGTTTTATATGCTAAAATCAGAAAGATTTCTTATATTTCTGCCAGGTAACAACTTCAGACAATGTATGCTATGCCTGTTGGTTGCGAACCAAAAGAGAGGTCCTATATATGAATCGCCTTAATGAATTAAGAGTTGAAGAAGCCATTCAACATGGGGATGATGATGATGTCTCACATACTGAGCCACCTAACGAGTCTACTGTTGTGGAGTATATCTCAATGCCCAAAGCTGGCATATCTTTGGAGGACCACCAATCTGATGAAGATCCGCATGAGCAAGATATTGTCAGGCCCTCAGGCATTCAGAATACAGAGAATGGAACTATAGCATTACCATTGTAGGAGCTTATAGGAGGAGATTATAGGAGCCGCCAATACTTGTAACCATTGCCTCTTTCCTGGCTGCAATAATATTGATATGCAGTGTTTAAAATATTATGTAATTAAAATACCATCTTGTTTTATTTTTACTATAAATACCTATATTTATTTTTTATTTTTCTTTATTTATAGACTTATACATGTCTGTCCTATATTATCCTTATCTAAATAAATGTACAACTACATTTTTCTAAACAAAATTTTTTTTTTCATCTATACTATACTATATGATCGCTATAGAATAGCGGTGCGCTTGTCGATTGGTGCTGCCTAAACGATGGTGTTCGCGGGTTCGATAGTAGGTAATTTGCTAGCACGCATTGGACCATCGGCTGATTAAGCTCCGATTCTTTACCTATCTGGTGAAAGAGGCCTATGCCAAGTATTGGAATGTTAGAGGTTGAAGCTTAGTAAATAGAGATAGTTATCTGACACATTTGCAAAGAAGAAAGATCGGTTTTCTTATATTTAGACAAATATTATTCATTGCGAATATATATTCGCGTTAATAAACGCGATAAAATCCGTTCAAGACTTATTCTAACCCCTTACTAAACTAATAACTAATATTAAAAACATCATTTGAGAAATCTCTTACGCATTTTTTAATATTTGTATAGATTGTACCTGCAATCAGTGACAACTAGTATTGACAGGTAACCTCAAATTATTGTTAAACAAAAAATGAAATATCTTTTTTTTGTGGCTTTCTAAAAAAATATTTGTTTCTGATTAAGCTTATGCAATGTTACCCCTATCGTTTAAATATTTTTTTATATATAGACGCTTCCAAAAAATGTCAGGTAAAATGATGTATGGAAAGCTGCCATTGTTCTTTATAATACATATATTTAGAACTTTATACTATTTCTCTTAAATAATTTAATATTTCATCTTTCTTAATAAAAAAAATACTTCTACGTAGATTCTACTTTATAGTTACAAATGATATACGTACACACAAACATACATAATCCTAAGAATAATATAAAAACATATTGCACATCTGATAAAAAAAATACAAAATATATAATAATATTTTAATACGGAAACGATGTTAATAAAAAGTACAAGTAAAATTATAAGAAGTTATCAAATTGTGATTCTGAAGGTTCAGAGCCCGCTGGCTGGTCCAGTGACTTTTATACTAAATAATATCTATATTAATACTTTCCTCGTTTATCTAAAATGCGAAAACTAGGTTACATTTTAACAAATCTTTCAAAATAAAATCATGTGCTTTCTTCTTAATAGTACAAAAAGAACTATAGTTTCTATAAGACACGTTCAACCTTTACGGATACTTCAGAAAATTATACAAAATTAGTACCAAATAACTATTAGTTATCTTACGCAGAGATTGACTCACGTGAAAATTTGTTGCTGTTTCAAACTTCAATAAAATATTGCACAATACTTAACTTATATTCGCTTTATTCCTGTTTGGTGTAAATATTGTCTTTAAAACATTCCTCACACTAATATCTCGAAGCTCTAAGCTATGTAGATTGGCATTACCCTGCTAGTGTAAGAATCTAAAATCTAATTTTAGGACACTGGGTTGTGCTCTACTCTAAGAACCAAAGTGCAACGATGAATCCTAACTTATCTTACGCTCAACTAAATCTAATGTATTTTCAATTATTAAACTCTCACTAGTGCTAAGTTTAATCTTCTCTTAATACCTATAAAATAATATAATAAGCCCATTTTATTATCCAATTTTAAGCGCACTATTTGACCCCATAGTGCTTAAAATGTGCCCACTAATCACTAGCCCGTTAACAGCTTTTCCACAATCGATATTAGTGTGCTAGTTGACTAAGCGCTCGACAAATTGGATTATGAAATGGCTGCTTTATGAAATTTTACATATCTCTCTCTTCTCTTTAGGGCTTAGCCAGATAGAAATTGTGATTTAGATGCCTTTGACGCGGTGGCCAGTAGTATAATTAGGACGAAAATCATTTGTTATATGCCACTGCAGCTTCGTTTATAGTTTTATACAGATAGGAATCTGAAATTCGGATTCACTTTAAGAGGCTTTGAAAAAGAATGTCATTATTAAATGCGTTGCAATCTTTGAGTATTCTTGTGAATATATTGTCTAGAGACGTCTTGCATTCAACATACTTATCTTTGAAAGCAACATTTTTGCCTGAACGTGACGTCATAATTCAAGCACAGAGCAGAATACTGCGTATACACGTTACATAATAAGGTAAATGGTCTACTTTTTAATAAGAAAGTTGAAATTGCCCTATTATAAGTAATTTATTCTATTCAAAATAAATTAATTAACACGGAAATATACAATTATTTTTTGCCTGAACGTGACGTCACAAACGTAATGTATGTTGGTTTAAATAAACTATATGCCGTCTCTAGTATGTGTATGCTCGAAAGTTAATATCTAAAGCAAAATTGTTTATGGCAATAATGGCGGTAACTTTTCAAACCTGTCAAATCTTGCACAAAGGTTTCACACATTAGTTTACAATCAAATACGACAATATTTTAATAAACGTATATGAGCACTATTTTTGTCCATTTTATACATCTAAGTTATACTCACATAATGTAAGGATGGTTACATATTTTTGTTTGTTGTTTATACAAACGCATGTTCCATGTTGATATTTCGAACAAGTTTAGTGTATTTTGTTGTAAAATAAGATATATTTTGTTGAGCTTCGATATATTATCAAGGATGAAGCAATAACGTCATCCTATGATTCTAAAAAATAATTAGGTATATTGTACCTGTGTATATTTTTAATAAAAAAATATCGACTACTATCTTGTATTATTTCATTCCCTTAAAAATAATGATTAATTATCTGTGGTTTCTGTTTTTTTTTCTAATTAATTGTATAACTAAGGTGTTCATTCACTCTTTCAGGATATATATTTGATTAAAAATAAAACAATAGTTATTGTTTAAATATTATGTATTTATATTCTTAAAAACTTGGAGCTAAAACATTTTAATTTATATATCTATCATTAATTTGTTTATTTTCAACAACGATCCTGGTGCCTATGCTTGTTATTTCTGTTACAAAAATAATTTTATTTATAATAGGTAATAAACAAAAGTTCTTAAAATCTACAGTCACAATAATTGTCATACATTCCCCTTTTGGTGTTATGGGGGTTGAGTTAATTGACAAAAAAGTCTAAATAGTATTTGAGAAGACAAAAAAAAAAGAAATATTTTTATATTGAAGATAACTTCTTATATTATAAGTTAAAAGTATTTGGTTATAAAATTAATTACGATAATAAATTTACAAAATCAAAATATATTGAAATATAATATCATATTTAACTTATTTTACTATTTCTTTTGAACGTGTATAATAAGAAAAATAATTCAAAATATTTATATTTTATGAAAGAGTTAGAATTATAAAATTACATCTGAAATGCTTATCAAGTCGTTTCTAAATGCATTTGATGCAAAACCTTCTATTGTCATATTATCTACAGAAAAAGAAAATACATCTTAAGACAAAATATAGTAGTTTAAAAATTGTTTAAAAACCGGCGATAAAGATATTAATTACCAAAAAAGTATTAAAACTACATTAAAAAATGCGCTGTAAGCGGAAAAACAACCAGAACTCTCGTGTGTCAGTGGCTTTCATAAGAGATTGGTTTTTGCACCAACTAACCAACAAATCCTTGATTCGGTTCGTTCCAAATTAGATCGTCTGGTAGTTCCATAACACATATGTTTGTCAATTTTATTCTGTAAACAGATTGCATTCACTCTAGAAACGCATTTATTTGGTAGTGACGTTTTAGTCTAAATTAGGTATCGGTGACACAAGTGCATATTTGTTTATTGGACGGCGAAGCAACGCAGTTTTGTAGTAAAAGCGGGCCCCAGATTGAGACAATATTGACACTTAGCTATCTATATAATATTAAATGCGGTGTGTTTCTATATAATTTATATCTGAACCCTAATATGTACAAAACTTTCGGCTTCACATTGTTATGCACTTACGACTTGGTGTTTGAACGTGAGTAATTGTAAATTTTATTTATCTATCGATGGGACTATCTACATATCTGTACAAGATTCAGGCAGTGGCGGATTAAGACATTTCAAGCAGTCAAAAATTAACATATCATTCGAGCAATAAGCAAAAATATTTTCATTACATTCAGAGTTAAAAAATAACCTAGTTTTTATTTAGTCGGTTAGATTAAAAACAAAATGTTAACTTACTAAATATCAATATTAATAATCTATACATAGGTGATATTATTCTTCTAAAATATGGGAGCTATTTTACATAAAGATAAAAGTTACTTTTATTATTTCTCTGTAAATACGCTAAGAAACTATATATATAATATTTAATCATATTTTGTCATATAGCAAGATTATTAAGACAAATAATAAATATACGTAAAATTAGTTCTGTTATAACACTGATATTAGTGTCTTAAAACTGAATCTTATATTTACTATACAGTATAAGTATCCTCAGTGCGCCGTGGTCGTCGTATTTAATGAAATCTATTTAAAATTTTAACAAATAACAATAAAATATCCATTTAAAAACATAAAAATAATGTTAAAATATCCACAATTATTAATAATCTGCTCGTGTATAAGTCGAAGCGTTTTAAATTCGTAGTTGGTAAGAGC
This sequence comes from Melinaea marsaeus rileyi, assembly GCA_918358865.1. NCBI lineage: Eukaryota > Metazoa > Arthropoda > Insecta > Lepidoptera > Nymphalidae > Melinaea > Melinaea marsaeus. The sequence continues at coordinate 11,635,188 of OU911088.1, read as the reverse complement.
AGATACTTTGCATACTTTGCCAATAAATGCACATATCACACATCAACGCTACCTAAACTAATTATCGAATGGTCCAAAATGTGGAAGCTAATTTGGATAAAAAAATAATAAAAACCTAAATAAAAATTATAAACAAAACAAAAACATTTATCCAACATTTAAATCGGAATTTGTGGTTTTCACTGGAACTCATCATCAGAACTGAGCAGCGTTGTCTTTTCGTGGTAGTTGGCGTGGCTGATGGTGGACACTCGTTGTGGCGGCGGTCTCGGCGCCAAGGCAGCGCCCTCTTCAGAACCACGGTTACCGATTCCCGCGCCCCTCATCACTAGGTTATATTAAAATGTTGTGTTGATTATTTTTTTCATATTTTTAATATTTGTGATATCTTTTACTACTGTGAGTTGTGTGGTGTACTGAGGGTTGTCCATTAATTACTATGTAATTTAAAAACTTTTCAACCTCTCCCCCTTCCTTGGGTGTTTACCTTTCCTTCCCCCCACCAAAACCCACATGTATTAATAGTACAAGGAATGTTAATTCCTTTTTAATATTGTGTTTAAATGTTATCTAACTTAAATGTTATACACATACATTACCACCCCCCCCCCCCCCTTTTTGAGTTTCCCGTGATTAATGGACAATCCCAAAATGAATGGAGGGATGTTGCGTGTTAATAAAGGCAAAACGTGTACTTAAAATGAAATCCAAGAAATATTCTAATTGTGATTTTAGTTTGAAAGTCTTGGGAAGGATAATTATAATTATCTTATCTACTTTAAAAAAAGTTATGGAATTAAAATATTTTAGGTAAAAATAACAAAACTTATCTATTATATTTGTTACAACAAATCACTAAGTGTAATAGAAAAGAAACTCAATTAGTAGAAAAATGTCAGTGAGTTAATAAGTTTTAGTTATAGGTAATTTCACATTCCATGGATTAAAATATTATAAATGGGTTAGAGTACTTAAATATCCAATAATAATTTAGAAATCACAACAAATTTAAACTGACAACACTCATAGCAACATGCTGGCAACAAAATATAAAAAGCAAAAAAAAAAAATGCTCATACTCACCTTTTTCGGTACCGTTTTCTATAAATTTAACATGTATATTAAAAATAAAATCTACAATCAAGGTATAATCGTTTATTAATGAGATGCCGGGGACGTTTACATTATAATATTATCTCATCCTTAATACTAAAGAGAAAAAAAAAATTAACACTTTTTAGAGCAATATCAATTTATGAAATTCAAAATAAAAACTTATTAAACTATATATAACTTTAAAAAAAAAAAACAAAAACATTTACATTTAGGGCGCATAGATACAAAGCTAATTACATATTTGCCTGATTTTAATATTGTTACTTTTTAATCGCATCAATAATACCTCTTTGGTCGGGCAAAAAAAAAAAACTTACCTGTGGCATAATAACATGAACCTGAGTCTAAACTACCGGATTTAATCCTCTAAGATATATAAAAAAAAAAAAGAAAAAAATCACAGAAAAATAAACTCTAACACAATGTATGTAAGTACAAAGAGAAGGTAGGACTGTTAAAATGGCAATGATTAGTCCGTACTTAATCTAAAACTATTATGAATCTACAAAAATAAAACTTATTTTATTCGTTTCTTTTTTTTATAATTTTATTATTTATGAAATTGCATAAGCCGGTTCTACACTGTGTTGTATTTAATCCATCCGATACTATAACAATGTGAGTGGAACCGGCCTAATGCATCGGACTAGCCAGAGACAAATATCAACTAAAATAAACTTACACGAGGGTACCGAGCACCGAAATCCAAATTTAATGCTTCATACAGATTAAATATTGCTTAATTTAAAAAATAATCTCAATTATAGCAAATTAATAGTGTCCACATGTGATTTTTTTTATGGCTTAAATTCCTAGAATAAGGCATCGTGGTGATTTTATCAAATAGTATTTACTTGATGGCTCCCAAATTTATAAATTTCAAATGCAGTGAGTTAAAGGTTTCCATGCTCGGCTGAACACAACATGATACCACGGATATATATTTTTTTTTAATTATTATTATTAAATTATTTTTATGTGGTAGGATGTTATGGTGATGGGAGTTACACAGACAATGAACAGACAGCAATGCACTTCATGCAGAGCACAGCGGTTTATAGTTTCTCATAAGGCAGGTGAGAAGTGACATCTGAAAGAGAGTAAAACCGACAAAATAATAAATAAAAAACAAAACAAACTTTAAATTTAACACGTTGAGACAAACATTACAATATTATTAGATCTATTTTTACGAGTCTTTCATCCACATTTATCCTTATCCCAAACAATTGGGATAGGCACTAATATATCTTACATCAATAAACATTGACTTTGTTATTTAATTAAAAAAATCGGTCAAGTGTGAGTAGGACTCTCCTACTGAGAGATCCGTACATTTTTTTGTTCCTGGCTTCGTAAAATAATATTTTTTTTTGTAATATCCACATCAAGCCCTTTCATATGGCCAAACTAAAAATTCAATTTTAAATTTCAATACATTTACATTAACAATAATTTACATTTTTTATAACGGAGTTACAAATGTATAGTTTCTTCTTGAATTTGTACTACTTTACTTTTTTACTTGTAAAATTTTATATATCTAAGTAACGGGATGAACCATATCAATTTTGATTCCCTTGACAGGGGCCAAATATGCGTTTTTCATGTCACAAACGGCCCTATCTTTCTTTAAGTTAATTTTTTCGCATCTTCAAGATGTGTAAACCGTAGTATATGGTTTTAATTCCAATCCAATATCTCCACCAAATAAAATCCCGAAATAGACATTAGACAGACAGACGAACAACAAAACAATCCTACAAGGGTTCCGTTTTTTTTTTCTTTTAAAGCACGGAACCCTAAAAATAAAACACCAAACAAGGCTTCCAATCTATTGAAGAATTAATTGATCTTATTTCTATTTAAATAACTTCGTCAACTATTCTAAATGGGAAGTTGAAAATTACTCTACAAAACGAGCACAGAAGAAAACACTCTACCTACTCCTATCTATGACTATTACAATCACTTCTACCGTCTATCGTAATGTAAGTAACAAATGTCGTTATGAGCAAATAAAGTGAGCAGGCGGCGTCATGCAACAAGTGTGACGTCACTCACCGGAGCTGTACTGCGTATACTGCTGGTACTGAGGGTGGAAGTTGTGGAACGCGTCCGTCATTATGTCCTTTGGATTCATTGTCTCCTGGAACACATAACACGCATTTTAGCATATATGGTAAAATTTCTAACATGAGTACGTATAGTTTTTTGTTCAAATGGGTTTATTTTCTAAGCTACTTATATAAGAAATGTTAATGATTGCTTTGTGTGTGTCTGTATGTATGTGTTATTTTGTGTATAGTTTAGTTTATGTGCGAGTACATGATAGTGTCTGTGTGTGTAGGTACAATGTGCGAGTGTGTGTAATGTGTATGACCTTGCATGTGTGTGTTAGTATAGTTGAAAAGACTGTTGCATGTACATATATTTGTGTCTATTGTGGCTGCTCCTGTACAAGTTTGTATGTGTGCATGAGTGTATACTGTGTATGTTATGGTGGTGTGTCTAGAGGCAGCTAGAGATGGACTATATGGTGACGGGGCGGTGCGTGTCCCTGTGTGTTTGTGTGAGTGTATATTGTGTAGGTTATGGTGGTGTGTACCTTGAGGCTGCTGGAGATGGACTGCATGGTGACGGAGCGGTGCGGGTCTCTGTGTGCTCGGTACACGGCCGCGGGGAAGGCGTAGCGGAGCGCCACCGCCGCCGCCAGCATCTCGATGCAGATGAGGAAGTTCTGGTAGCCCGCTGAGACCGTACCCGCCGTCGTGGGGACTCCGTTCTCGTCGAATATCGGAGATATAACTTCGGCTTTCTCCATTATGGCTAGCGCTACACCTGTGATGTACACGTGGTGTTATAAAATTTGTATTTACTGACATTATACAAATAACAAAACACACAAACCTTGCCAAAAGGACAAGAAGATAACGGACTTAACGGTGAAGAACTTGAGGACGGGGTCGAAGGGCTTCAGCATCTCCCTGGTGGCGCCCAGGAACAGGAACAGCCCATACAGCGCCAGACTGACCGAGAAGTTGTACACTATGGTGATGTACAGGTACCCGCCGTTGGGGGTCCAGTCACCGTCGTGGTAGTGCCCCGAGGACTGTGAATTAAGAGTTTTAGTGTGTATACGGCCTTATATTATCTGTTATACTTTTTAATGTTTATACATTTGCAAAAACGCATTTAGGATTTTTATTTACGGTATTTTAGTATATGTAGTTTTTTTTTCAATTTATAAATATTGTTTTTTTTTTGGAATTGAGTTCCTAAACGCGGCTTAGGTGTAATACGTTTTAGTAGAAGCTGATGATCCTGTATGCTACGTGTGTATAACTCTCTCTCTCTCTCGCTTTCTCTCTCTCGCTTTCTCTCTTTCTCTCTCTCTCTCTCTCTCGCTTTCTTTCTCTCTCTCTCTCTCTCTCGCTTTCTTTCTCTCTCTCTCTCTCTCGCTTTCTCTCTCTCTCTCTCTCTATCGCTTTCTCCCTCTCTCTTCTTCTCTCTATTTATTAATTATGAAAAATAATTTCAAATTATATTAAGAGTTGAAAATAAAACGTAAGGAACAATTCTATATAAAAAATATACACAAAAATCTTGTATTTATTATGCAGAATTATATAGTTGAGGTAATTCCATACAATTAAAAAAATCCGGTATGTATGTGTGTATGTTTAAAATATTTCAGATAAGAAATCTACAAAACACAATATAATTATAAGCTGTTTAAAATGTTTGGGCATAACAAAATATAAATAAAATTTATATAATACACGGGATGCCCCGGAAAGAATCCTGGAGCGCCTAATACAGTCTCCTAGTATCAGTTCATAAAAAAAAAGCACCAAAAAAAAAAAAATTCCAATTGTTGCCCACTGTGCATTACAAAATGGTAAACACCATTTTGTAATCCGTAATAACTGTGCATATTTTTGAAACAGTTTACCATTTAGATTTTCATTATTTTTTTCACGAACGACTCTCAACTCAAACTTTTGTTTTAATAATTTTTTTATTAAATATAATTTTAAAAATTGAAGTTGACTTTAAAAAAAAAAGTGCAATCATTATTCATACTATTTAGTGCATTTCTACTAATATTAATAGTCTGTAAGGATTAAGATGAGACCAAAAACGCAACAAAGTTCATTAATTTTCGGCCGTGGCGTAAGTGAAAGTACAGTCAATATTTTTTTTTAATTCCTAGCACCATATGGAATTATTTTTTTATGATATTTTCTTTTAAGCATCTGATATCCATTATTTATACATACATACACTCTGTAGGCAATTTTATTACCTGTGCTGTTATAAATTAAATCAAATCCATCACGGATAAACTTAACTGAATGATGTAAGAATATGATTCCGTAATATTTATATAATACTCTCGAAAGTTATCATGTAATACATTTACATCTATTAATAATTACCAATTAATCTATTTAGGTAATTAATTCTGATTCTGACAAATTGATATCAAATTTTGCAAATTATAACGTCACTATCATAATGTTTGTGATAAAAATAAAATTTAATTATTTAATTTATACAAATAGTCATTACAGGTTTTTGGAAAGAAGATAGACATTAAATAGGGCTGTCACATTTAAATTTTAAAAAATGTACAGCCCTACTGTTTTTGAATGTGTATGAGATGAGACTTGATAGCTAATTAGTTACTATTTTATTATTTAAACCCTGAGAAACTAACCAAATAAGAGAGAATGAAGTTAATGAGAAACTAACCAAATAAGAAGTAGTAAGAGAATAATAGAAAAACAATTTGATGAAGATAACAAACAAATGTCTAAACTAGGGGCGCCAACAGACCCTTAATTTCGACTCGCTGCGCTCGCGAAATCTCGGGTGCCGTTTGCATATTGAGCGAAGCGAGCCCAGTGTAATGACTCATCGTTGTGAACAATGTCGGTAATATAGGAAATTTCAGTTTATTCACGATTATTCCTGAACGATATTTTTCAAAAACGTTTGTTTTAAAACCATCACCAAGTGTGTCATTTTGATTAAAAAAAAATCATAATTTTCCGTCAAGTTTTTTTTGAGCCTATTCGTGAATGTGAAAAATCTACAGTAGAGCGCTCCGCTCGCTTTGCTCTATTATTAAAGGTCAATATTAGCTCAACATACCTGCAAGAAGATGATGATGAAGGCGCAGACGGGCTTGATGAGGCAGAACTGCAAGGTTGCCTGCTTACAGAACCTCAAAAAGCCGATGGTGTAGGTGGCCCCCGAGAGGCAGCAGGTACCGTTCACACAGGACGCACGGACAGGACGACCTCGCAACTCGGACATTATGTTCCCCTCACCACCCAGGTACTCGTAGCACAGGGATAGGAAACTGTAGATTACGAACGCTGAAAAGGATAGCGGGATGGTGTAAAGATACGATCTCTTTAGTAAGTCTCTTCTATCTCTTTAGTAGTTAAATATAACCGTATATAGATTGATATTTATGGACATCAATTTTATTGATCGATTGACCATTGACTAATTGATAGTACGTTTCAAATTATATTTCAATTTTAACACTAAACCTACCAAGTACCGGTCAAATTGACCATTCTTAAACTTTTGTAAAACTTGCACATTTTTAAACGTTATAATATCATTATCAAACTACATGACAATTCTAAGAATATGCATATAATATTTTCTACACTCTTTACATTTAGTTATTTCCATTATTACCTGTGTTATATAATAAAATAACTTTTAATTACCGGTCAATTTGACTGCGTGCGGTAGGAAAAGGTATACAAGAATTGTCGGTAGGTTTAGTGTTAATATCACAACTGATGTTATTATATTATTTATGATATTATAATTTCTTCTTCTAAATAGGAGGGTAAAATAAATTATAAATCACTTTATTAATTAATAATAAATGAAATTTTATTTTTAAATATTTTACCATTACTATATATTTTTTATTTCATATATATTTATAAAGCTTGATTTAGACAAACTAGTTTTTAATTATTTAGCAAGTTTTCTATATTTATATATAATTCAAAATGTATGTTAAATGAATCTACAGAATCTTAAGCACTTTTTTTATAGATATAAATAAATAATAACAATAAATCTATAGATTAATCGATGTTGCAATTAAGTTATGTTACTTAATTGCAACATCGATTATGTACATTCATAGCATTTTTTTCATTGATCACTAACTTCCATATCTTTAACGGATAATTGATGAACTAAATTCAAATAAAAATATTTATGCTATTTCATAACGATAATTACATACATCGTGTGAAATAAATTAACAATAATACAGGTATTTTTGTTTTATAACTACCTTCATAACAGTCCCTGACTGTGAAGAAGTAGACGTAATACGAGTCTCCGTTAAAGAAGAGCAGAGATATCCAGCTGTAACATCCGTAGATGGGTACGATGAAGAGGATCCGTACTATCCATCGCTGCTCAGACGGATTCGTGTACCAGCGGAGGTGTTGGTAAATCTGCAATGTATTTGGTACAGGATTATCCGATAAATCGAGCGTTAGGTCAACTAGCGTGCTAATCGTACGCTGAAAATGCTGCTAGTGAGCTTGTGATTGGTGGACACTAACTCACTGTCGGGATTAAAAAGTACTCTTAAAATTGGATTATTTAATAAGCCTATCTTTATATGGTTTTAAAGTGTGAATAGCTTGCATTTATTTATATATATATATTTATTTATTTATTTATTTATTTATCTTCACGCCATATCCCTTGCGGGGTAACCAGAGACGACGGAGCGCCGAACGCTACGGTCCCTGCATATCTCTTTCGCCTCGGCCACAGACATCAACCTCTTCATGCATGCCCTCCGGGAGGTCCTCATGCTTTTTACGTGACCTTCCTCCAGTATCATAGATACTGCGTTTTCGAAGGTCACTCGAGGCCTCCCCCTGCCTCTCTTACCGCTCACTTTTCCTGTATAAAACTCTTTTACTATTCTAATTCTTGCATTTATTTATCTTCGTTATCTTGATAACAATCTATTTGATAATAAATGTTAATGACAAACGTGTCAATTGTTTTGTAATAAAGAAATCTTCAACATTTATCGCATTTTAATAAATATACAAGTATGTACTGTGAAAGTACGTAAATATAAAAAAATTGTTCAGCCAACAAGTTGTATAAACAATAGGAGTGTCTAGAGCACTACAAAAAGGGAACCTGGGTGCGTCGGTTTGTATGGTGTCGCGGTTACGTCGAGATACAAGTATGTACGTATATACAACTACTACATACTACGTAATATTTCCTAGAAATAAACATCTTTTAATTGAAGGTAAGTGTTGAAAGGTTTTTTTAAATATATCTTATATACCGCTATTATTATTTATTTCAATTCATATATTTTTCACTTTGAATCCGTAACAGTGATCGCTTGTGTACGTCAAATGGAAGTGACAGGAGGGCCTACTTTGATATCGTACGTATCAAAATAAGCTCTTCTGTAAAAACAAAAGATACCCTTAAACTTAAAATAAGCCTAAGAGGGTTCCAAACGCGCCCTGATCCACACAACAAACTCAGACTTTTTTTTTATTGTTATCACTATTTCACAAACGTCAATATATTTAGTGAGCAATGTACGAACAACGAAACAGCATCAATTCGATAAGCCTTAATAATGATAATTAATAATAAGAAAAGGGAAATCCGTGGCTAGCAATACTACCACTCAACGAATAGATGAAAAAGAGAAGAAAACAGAAAGAAGAGTTTGAGAGGGAACGAAGAAGAGTGAAATATACAAGGCGAAGCTTGATAGAAGGTTAAGTTAATGGCAGGTGAATGATTCAGAAAATAGATTTATAATTATAGGTTAATAATTTCTAAACATCTGACGGAATTAATATTCACAATTGTCTAAGAAAATAACGATAGTACCTACACGATAAGGTAAATGTTTATCGAAAATCTTTTTATAATAATTATAATAATATTTATTTAAATCAAGATAAAACGAAGAAATTATTGTAAATTAGGTTTGAAGAATATAACAAGGCCACAGAATCTTGTGGCCGCCACAGACGTTATCTATATCTATATCTATATATATATATATATGTATATATATATATATATATATATAATAAATCTGTAACCGATTTCTGTTTGTACATAGAAGATATTTTGGAAAAATCATTACCCTTTATCAAGAATAGAATCTACACAATGATTGTTCGAATTTTTGTGTGTTTGTTCGTGCGAGCTAATCTCTTGAACGGCTTATCCGATGTGAATGTGGTTTTCGCGGATGTGTTCTGGTAACCTTCAACTAACATTTAGCGCTTGTTTTATTTGAATCGTTCAATAAACAAAAATGTAAAGTCAATAAAAATGGCCTGAACTACTGTAAGTCTGAAATTATGATGATTGAAAGTCATCGTGCCAATAAAACAAATTTCGAACAGAGTTGCGGGCACAACTAGTCTTTTAAAAAAAATATATAATTTTATAACTATATAAGTGTTTATTTTTTTCTTTTTTAATATATGCTTCATAATGTATAATCCAGTCAGTTTAATATATATATATACTTACTTACTTATATATATATATATATATATATATATATACTTACTTACTTATATATATATATATATATATATATATATATATATATATATATATATATATATATATAAAAGTAAACTGACAAAGTTCTTTAATAGTATTTATAGTGGACTAAACTGTGACTTCTTGAACCAGTTTAGCAATTTAAAGTAAAAAGCATAAAACACGTTTCCCTCCGCCAAGGCCGCGGTCTACGCTCCCGGTGAATGTATACTCTACTTACAAATACTACTTTTAACTAATTCGAGCACGGCTAATTTTTACCGATTAATATAGTAAAATTCTGAAGCTGATTGCCGCAATTTGTATCGTAGAGGGTATAAAATTTGTTTGCCGCAACCAGGTATAGAATTTGAATAGACGTGAATTCACGTCAACGGCAACCAGGTATAGAATTTGAAATGACGTGAATTCACGTCAGCGGTCGCGAATGTGTTAAATATTTCGTACTTTCCACTTTAATGAGTACTTTTTATTTTTTTTTTATTTCTGTTTTAACGTTTAGAAATATCAATAAACTTTTAACTTTTGTCACAATAACTAATGTCAACAGATAATATAAACATGGTTTTAATGTTTATTAAAGTCTTTTGTATAATAGTTTTTAATTTGTTAAATATCCATAAATATATTTTGATCTTTCCGATGTATTTAGTGTATTCAAGTTTTAAAACGACCTTGATAAGTTAAGCTGGTTTCAATAAATCTCGTACGTTCTACAAAAAATCATAAATAAAGTGGAAAATTACGTAAATACATATATATATATATATATAGTTCAAAAAGACAAATGTTTAACAAAAAATAAAATATATATTAAACAAAAAGTTATCAAAAATCATTAACTAATTGTTGTTACACCGAAAAGTAATTAAAAATAATTAACAAATGTAATCATTAGACCACAATAATGTAAAAAAAAAATACAACAAAATCTTATCTGTAATTAAAAATTATATTAAGACGTGTGGAAGCGTCACCGCCATCTTTGATAATTACTTTCACCATGATGAAACTCATCCGACATGGTGTTAATAAGATAAGTAATAAACATCTCGATCTAACACTAGTTTAATGTAATATTAATTATAGTCTTATAGATAACATTCAATGCTTTGATTATTATCAAATCACAACTGTTTACATATTTGACTAACGAAAATTTAGGAGACGGATATTTTTTTTCTTTATTCATATCTATACACACACGCACACACAAATACACGCACACGCGTGCACACACGCAACTACCACACACACACTCACACACTGCCTATAATAAAAAATATATATATTAAGCATCACTGTTGTTTCATTTTAATATTAGATTTTATTATAATCCTTATGTTAAATATATACATATATATATATATATATATATATATATATATATATATGCAATGATTATGTGATATCTTAAGCAATTACTCTATCTGATTGTAGGTGAGTCGACAAAAACGGCTGAATCAATTTTGGTGCAATTTTGTTGTTATGATAGTTAAGTGAGGGGAGCTGAGATAATTTTGTCATTGTTATAGGTATGTGGCTTATTTATTATTTAAAAGACAAGATGGTAGATATTAGGAAAGGTTAGTGACAAATAATATGTTACTAAAACATATCCTGATAATAAAATATTAATGTAAGTTCCTTAACTATGGATACTTTTTGTTGTAAGTTGCACCCTTATATTTTTGAATGACCAAAAATAATTCATTTATATGATATTTACTTAAAAATTTAGAGATATATATCGCTGTAACTCTATATTTATTTTATTTTTTTATTTCTTACCCAAAAATCATCAATAAGACCTAATTATATAGTGTTTTTTTTCCAAAAAACATGTTAAAGTCTGAATGTATTTTATAAAAATAATGGTAAAGACGCAAGATGAGCAAAAGTTAAACCAAAAATATATACATTATAACTACAATAAAATCATTATATATGTGTGAGTGGTTTAATTACAAATAGATAAAGTTTACTAGTCTCCTTTGAAAATACTGATATCTTATCGTGCCGGCAATATTATGAGTAATTTTGAAATATCTATACATATATATGTATATTAATATAATTCCTGATGTTTAGAATGAAAAATTATTTGCAATTATGAAACAAAATGTTAGCAGATATATATTTTATCCTTAAGATAGTCTATTGTCCTGTGTGCGGAACATAAATTGATAGTTCATTGGAGCAATAACAAACTATATGTAAGATGCACTTATGTTACTTCCATGTCAAATTAATTAAAATTTAATATAAATAACAATTCTTTAAAAAAAGATTCTAATTACGGTGAATTGTAAATACAATTAGCACACACACTCGTGTATTACTAATATTATTATTACCCAAGGGGCACATTGTTGACATGACTTTTAGTTTTTAGTGTTATTTAATTTAATTTACCTGTTGGCAAGTTATGAATAATGCCGTCCACACGAATATCCCGGCGATGACCTGCGCACTACGGGTCTGTAGGAACACTGGCTCCTGTAGCGGCTTCAGGATCTCTTCAACAGCCTTCGAGAGTGGCTGAGCCGTTACATTGATTGTCTCCGTTGAACTCATTCTGTAACAATTATAAAACAGTTTTACTTTACTTAAATGTACATTACATGTGTTTAGTTTGAATAATGTAGATATAATATTTTATATTTTGAGACGCTATACTGAAAGTAAGGCAATGATGATAATCTGTACAATCTTTCTACCTACCTATCTTAAAGTACTGTATTAAAATTTTATTGTTATAATAGATATGGTATAAAGGAAAATGAGAGCAGAGGACTGTATCAAAAATTAATAAATAAAATGAGTGGCAGTATCTTTTTCCTCTTGGGTATTTACATTTACAATACATTATTCTGAAAGCTTTTAAGCCTTCATGTTTAAGTTTACATGAATAACAGAAGTATTGATATTGCAATAAGAGACCATTTTAAACAATTTTCTGATATATAATAACAATGTTCTGATTTTGCATTTCATTATCAGTAAATTATCAATAAAAATATGTAAGATTAATGATTATTATAATCAAAGTTTAAGATATATATATATATATATATATATATATATATATGTAAAGATGATCAAAGCTGTGGTAATTGTTGTGATTCAGTGTGACCAATATAAATATAATGATGCAATAATCAGTTGTGTATGAGTCAATCATTTAACGTATTTCTTTTAAATTTTAAAATTTTTAACCATTTATAGTAGCTATATATAAACAACAATTTATATTAGGTACAACATTGTCAATATAACACTAAAGTTATTTAAAAACCTTGAAATTATTAAAAAAATTAAATTGAAAGTATAACAGAAAAGATTATAAAAGAATTGCTATATTTTACATTTCCTCAATATTAAATACATTTCAGAATGTCATATTAAATATATGTTTTAATATTTGTGTGTCCCCTTCTGTTCACATCTCAAGGCCTATTAGAAGGTCAATTGTTATTAATTTATTAATTTATATATACAAGCACATTTTTGGCCTTCATGTTTTTAAGAATAAAATAAATCATATTAGAAGTCCAATTATTATTAAATGTTTCTTTTATCTATAAGTAACATTTTAAATGCTCATTTTATCTAAAAACAATGTGTTATCTCAACCCATGTCTTATATTGAAATTTGTTAAAATATTACAATACGTTGGTACTTGTATAATTATTATTTTAAAAAATACACGCCTTGATGACATTGTATTTACACAACAACAGTTGAATAAATGAAAACATGTAATATCTTGTCACATATAACAATTAATGGATAACTCTCTAAAATTATGTGAATGTAAAAGTGCCTTCAGTTAATCACATATTATTAAGATGTGCAAGCACCATTTCATTTCGCCTACATGATAAGTAGAACAATCCGGACATTAATGCATCATTTGCGATAGACCACGTAACGGCAAAAGTAATTTATATACATAAAACCAAGCATATTGAGACGGATCTTGTGGAGGTCACTGTAAATTTATGTTTAGGATATGTTATGGATAACTACGACGGAATAATGAACATTAGATGCGTGGCTGATTATCGAAGTCTGGGAATTTGCATGAATATATCCGTTGCGTTATCAACATGGTTTACCTTCTTGCTTGCAAAGTTTCTTAAGATACGTTTTCCTTTTGTTTCACGTCAGATGTCAATCGTAATCAACACAGCACATATTGTCTGAATTTACTGTACACACAATCTCATCGATTTTGTCTACATTAGTAACCAAACAATAACAATAAACACTTAATGTAAACAATCACTCGTATAATCAAAGTATGCAAAAATTAAATGTTTCCAAGTGTCTGTTTTATATATTTTTCTTTTATTTTTATTTTCACTTCACTCGTAGGTACTCGTCTCTTTGGTGACGATTCGTTCACTATTGCCATTTCATTTTGAGTTGAGAAACACAGATTAGTTGAGAAATGAGGATAAAGGTAGTTTCCTATTTGCCAATCTTAAATACAGAGTAAAAATAAGATATTTATTAAATTGTGTGGATGTTTGATTTGAATTAAAAATTAAAGAAATTATAAAACATTATGAACTTGATTTGGTTTATCATTGCAATAAATAATAATTAGTTAATATATATAATAGTTAGTCCTAGTGCAATAAATATTACACAAATCTTCTTATTAAAAAGTGTTTACATTCACATAAAATTCTAGCGTTAAATATTCTCATACCAGACAATAGAGCTATACATCATAATAAAATAATTAATCTTATAAGCAAACTTTTAAAAATCTAAAATCTTTAATTATTAGTTGAAGAGAATGAATATTTTAAGTAATAGAGGTTTTGCGGTCTAAGGAGAAGGGACCAGATTATTTTTTGAAATTTTAGAGATCTTTACTTTATGAGGTTCTAATGTACTGTCTGTCCTGATAACTAGACAACGAGATGAGTATTTTGAAATGGCAATTAATATAATTCAAACACTATCGAGCGAACCCTAGCTTTCGCAACAACAATCATCCGCCCATAGACAATCAACAAACTTAAATGAAAATGTCCGTCGTAAAAGAAACGTTTTTATTTTACTTTGTGACTGTGTAACGATTGTGGTTAGCTATGTAAAATATTTTATAGTATTTACTCCCATCAAAGTGTACAATAATCTAGAAAAATGATCGTTCAAGAGCCCATACAGGTGGGTGTCTGAATATATGTATTTCTAAACCTGTCACAATTCGAACTAATAATCCGAATTTAGAATAATCCATTTTAATTTTCTACAGGTTATCGTTTGGGATTGTCTTAACAATTATGAATATGACAATGCTATTTTCCTGGCAGAGAGATTACACGCTGAAGGTAATATTATATTGGGACATTGTTTCTATTAGTTTTCTACTCCGAAAACATTCAAACATCGATTTTTTGGATTATTCACAAAACTAATATTATGTTTTAAATTTTATTGTAGTTGCATCTGAAGAAACAGCATTTTTGCTAGGAACTTGTTACTATAGAGCTGGACGTGTGAATGAAGCTCATCATTTGCTACAAAATATATCTCTTACATTGCCACAAGCACGATTTCTCCTAGCTAAATGTTCAGTAGAACTTAAATTGTAAGTTTATGCAATGTTATAATATTTAATTTTACATAATACGACTTTAAAACATATATAATTTTATAAGAATGCATTCTATTTTACATGTTATTAAAATGCACTGTATTTTTATGATACACTTGTATGTGACTTTGAATGAAGTATTTATATGGAATTTATAAGTATAATTATTGAATATATTGACTATATATTTTTGTGTTATATTTAGGATAGAGTGGTGCTAAATTATATTTCTCAAGAATTAGATTCATAATTACATTACTTTAAAGTATTCAATAATCATTAGAAACATTATTATATATACTTTAATGTAGAAGTCTAATATTAACATGAAAAAAATTGTATTTACCGGTTAATTACTTGTTTATTTAATAATATTGTTATTATAATCTCTTACAGATATAAAGATGCTGAAATAACCTTAGGAACCAATTTAGACATTGTTGCTTCAGAGTTTGGGGAACAGGCGCCCTATGCACTGACTCTACTCGCTAAAATATTTAATACATCAGAAAGAAGAGCGAAAGCAGCGGATGCCCTCAGGAGAGCGCTCGCCTTAAATCCCTTTATGTGGAAATGTTTTACCCAACTCTGCAATATGGGTGAAAAAGTAGATCCACATCATATATTCCAAATAAATAATGCTGAATTTACATTTGGTGTATCCACATTAGTGAATCTAGTCAGCAATTCTGAAAATATATCATTTGTTAATAGCAACATTCCTAATAATACTAATTTGAATGCTAATGTTACTCCGAATAATGTGTCAGCTCGTACTCCAATGACAATGTCCACTAGCATTACTCCGGAAACTCAAGCACCTGTAAAAAGAATGCACAGTGTTTTTAGTGGCATGGCTCCTATACCATTCTCCCCATCGTTTGGAATGCTGCCGATGGAAGAATCTCCTGTGCTATACACTCCAACCCTCACAGACTCAAATGAGCAGAAGGCAATCCCGAAAATTGTGAACTCATTAAGAGCACACGTTGGGCAACTCAAAGACGCCGTGTTTAGTCCAGGTCCAAGATGCACACTGGGGCCGGCTCCTCGAAGATCATCTAGGTTGTTTAGTAATAACAATAGTAGTTATTCAGTTAAAGAAAACAATAAATCACCGAGTAGAAAATTCGTAGCACCAAAAAGTCCTAGAAAAAATAAGCAACGGACGGCCAAAAATATTAAAACGAACCCCGACTCCAACGAGAGAAGTAAAAGTATAGAAACATTAACGCCCACAATAACGCCAAAGAATACCAACGGTGTAGCATTGTTAAACTTACTTAAAGATTTAGGAGAGGCTTATAAATCTCTGTCCCTATTAGATTGTAAGAATGCAATTAAATTATTTCAAGAAATACCGCCCAAACAATTAGCGTCTCCCTGGGTTCAGACCATGATAGCCCGAGCGCACTACGAGCAGGCGCAATACGAGGCAGCAGTTAAAATATTCTCCGAATTAAGAAAAAATTACCCCAACAGAACGGAAGGAATGGATATATATAGTACATGTCTATGGCATCTTCAACGAGAGGCACAACTGTCGGCCTTAGCACAAGAATTAGTTGAATTGGATAAAAATGACTCAACCGCGTGGCTAGCGGCCGGCAACTGTTTCTCCCTGCACAAAGAACGTGAAACCGCTTTAAAATTTTTCAAACGAGCCGTTCAAATAAACCCCGAAGCCGCGTACGCTCACGCCCTGTTGGGTCACGAGTACGCAGTGGCGGAGGAAACCGATAAAGCACTATCAAGTTTTCGAGCCGCCGTCAGTATTGATCCCAGAAATTACGTCGCCTGGTTCGGAATAGCGACGGTGTACGCCCGCCAGGAGCGTTGGAAAGCTTCAGAAGTTCATATCCGTCGGGCGCTGGCGGTCCATCCCCACTCTGGTGTACTCCGATGTCAGCTGGGGTTGGCTCAAGCCGCGTTAGGAAAAATGGATCGAGCTCTCGCCACTCTGGAACGAGCTGTAGCGTTAGATACGGAAAACCCCCTGTGTAGGTTTCACCGAGCGTCAGTGTTACTCCGCGCCGGCAGACCTCAAGAGGCCTTGACCGATTTGCACCATCTGAAAGATATCGCGCCGAGAGAGTCTCTAGTTTACTATTTACTCGGGAAGGTACACGACAAACTCGGCAACACCCACCTCGCGGTGATGCACTTCAGCTGGGCTACAGATTTAGATCCAAAGGGCACCAGTGGACATATAAAGGAAGGCTTCGACCCTTCCAAGCAGGAAGATCCACCGGAGAGACCGACATAGATTATCTGACGAGGACTTTTAAGATTACGGAATAGCCAATACCTGTCGGCGTTGTCGTTTGACTGATATCCCTTGTAAATAACGCGCTCACCGATCGTACTCCGAATTGACACCAAATCTTCCAAATATAGTTTTAAGGAGATCGAATGGGGTGTGGTCGCATTTAGTGGTTGTAGGGAGGGCGTGTGTGGACCTGTTTATATAGAGTAAGATGTGGATATTCCTAATGTTATCCTAGTATATTGAATATCTTGTATAGCAAATAACTTTTAGAATTTAACTACAAAAATTATGCTTTTCAGACCACAAAATACACTGGGAGGTCTGCGTCACGTTATTTCAAATTAAATTATGTAAAGCAAAGTTTAAAATCATTGACCCTGCAATTATTGTATTGCTATTCAAAATTATTTCTGTGATGGATTCCTTAAAATGGTTTTCTATATCAAAAAAATAATATTTACAATTTGCTGATGAGAATAGTTCACAAGAACCGCTGGCGGTGTTTCATAATTATAATATTAGTAATCAATTTTGTAATATATAATTTCTTTATATTATGTATTTGAATACAAATCGATTATATGCATGCAAAAAAATTTTATTTGTGATGTAAAAGATAAGCTGTAATGTTACTTGATGTTATGTACCCGCAGTGTCACTGTACGTAGACGGTTAATGTAACTCTGAAATAATATGTACAGCGTAACAATACTTAGTTAATAGTTGATATGTTTATGAAATTATTTCGTGTTTGTAAATTTAATACACCTCTTGTTTGTCTTTGAATCACCAATCAACTGCTAGCCCTGTAAAGACAATGTACACCCTGATATATGTGAACTATAAAAATAATATTAAACAAGATTGAGTTTTATTTGTATAAAGTTAATTAAAACATACTAATGTATATACTGGAAAATGTTTATTCCTTTTGATATATCACCCAGGTGATATAAAATTTTCTATCCATATATAAAATTAACAGTTTTTTTTTCAGGTTAAATCTAAAAATGGAATATTATTTAATTGACTGCAGTTTTACATCATTTGTCTATTTTTTAATGCACAAAATAATAAGGTTCTAAGATTATATATTCATGTTATATCATATTCATATTTGTTTAAAACTGATTTTAGGTATTTAATACAAATATCTAGGAACATCCTTCTGGCTGTTGCAATATATTTTTCACAATATGTGTTGAGCCGCATCCGCGTTACGTTTCACTAAACGGTCGCGGCTCTCCCCTTTGCGTGTTGGAGCCGCATCGGTGTAGTTTTAACGTTTTATGCTTCGGGTCCAGAGTCCAGTGTTAAATAGTAATATAAAGGAAATAGTCTTACATTAAACATATCAAGTATTATAAATCAAGTAAACTAAGTAGCGTTTCAATTAAATTATAATCCTTACAAATTAAATACAATAATGTTATTATTAAAATATCATATGAACTTCTGCAAAATGGAATCCAAAGCTTTTCTGACAGTTGGGTCACTTAAAAGTTTGTTTTCTTCCGGCTTGGGGGGAGCTTGTACGGGCGGGGACTCGGGTTTTGGCAAAGACTTCTTATCGTTCAGTATACTTAAGATTCTCTGTTGTAAATCTACTTGTGTTTTATTGTTTGCTGGTGCCGTAGATTCTCCTAATTCTATCTTGACTTGATGCTCTCTTCGTTCCTGTGAACAATTATAATACAATAATGTTTACCTTATAAAATTGTAAATCAATACTATTACAAAATATATATATATATATATATATATATATATATATATTAAAATAATGAAAAAAAAAACGTGCTAAAGGATAAGATGATCACCACATATTAATAGAATAAAGATATATTCAACATTACAAAGAAAATGTCAACATTAACATAGCTGCAAGGCATAGACACTGACAAAGCTGGACCCACACTGACAGAGATGAACCAATATTGAATAGCATTCAGACCAACACACCTGCAGGTATTCAATGACTTTATCGTACTGCAGGCCTGTGAGTGTCCGTCCGTCAGCTAACTGCCCCAGCAGCGCGTACACCGCCTCCCGCCCCCGCGCCCCTCCCCGCTGCACCTCCTGGAAGTTGCGCGACATCAGCGACAGCGCGTCCTCCAGCGGCATGTTGCGGTGCTCTGGGGAATAATTACTTATTAACATGCTTAAGTAGCAAAAGCTGTTTTATAGATTCGCAGAGATTTCAACATTTTATAGATTTATAGAGTTGTGGATTTGTTTTATCTTTTTATCAGTAAATTAATATTAAGTATTCAGTATGTGGACATTCAGAACTTTTGAGAGTTTCTTGTGCAACAATCTATGTTTCTGATAAAATTAATTAATTTCAGTACCATACAGTGCAGATTAAATAATAGTACAAATAATAGTACCTTGTGGTAGCCCATGTAGTATAGTCAGCGTGAGGGACCTGTGTTCAAGGTTCGTAGGCATGACTAGTATAGCGTAGAGACAACCACGAGACGCGATATTTCCCAGCACTTTACCGATTGGAACATCCTCCATTGGAAAGAGAAGGTCCACAACAATGCCGAGCCGCTTCAGACGTTCTTCTATATATTCTGCATATTCTCTGTAAATGTATTTAGGTTATTATTATACATAAGATAAAAGAAACTCACTCTTTCAATTAAAAGTACTTACGTCAATAATTTAGAAACGACAATAATTTCACAATCATTTCTCTCTGGAACGGGTAGAGCTCGAGGATATTCGGGCTGGGAGTAGCGGTCAAAGTTCCTCTCGGCCCAATCACCTAAAATATTTACAAACATATTGATTTTAATGGAGTAGAAAAAATTTTTTTTTTGTTTTTTGTTCACCAAATTAATCTACATCTCTCTGAAGCAAATTCACACTTTCTTTATTCATATGATAGTTTTATAAGAAAGAATGTTATTATTTTGTCTGTTTAATCAAGTAACGTTTAAATCTTTAATTATTTTTGTGAAAAAACAAATAAATTAATTGTATTACCTCTTACTGGGGATCTTTCCCTAAATCCTCTACTATCTGTGCCTTGCAGCGTCCCCCTCCCCCTTCCTCTGCCGCGGCCCCTCCCTCTCGCTCCCCCCCTACCTACATCCCTCTCCCTCTCATTCCAACCTTTGTAACCCTCTTCAAATTCATCTTCTTTATAATCTATAAAAAATTTCTTTAATTACTTTGCTTGACAATTACACTCTTAGAGTTAATTAAAAATTAGTACAGTAAAATCACTATATAACTTAAACTGATCATATATTATATTATAATCAGACAATATTTGAAGCAAATACTGTCTCTAATAGGTATATTATTATTGTCTGTCTTATTGACAGTTCACAATGTATACTTTTTTATTTTATTTTTATTTATGAGTAAATAAGTTTAATAAGTTTGTAGTAAATTATATCCAAGGAAGGATTTTAGTTTGTTTAGTTGTGTTAGAATATAAAGGTGATAATTTAAAAGCACATAAATTTTATAGATTTCATGTAAATCATTCATAATACATTTTATAGACATATTTAGCAGCAAAATAAATTTATGGTTAAAGTATTTAATTAATTTTATTAGTGACTTACTCTTACTCTGCTCATAGTTCCCATAATTATCATATTGGTCTTCGAAGGGTTCTTCTAATGGGATTTTGGTGTCACTCAAAGCAACAGCAGGTGGCACATCAGTTTTGACAGTCACTATTTCAGTTTCCCTCCTAAAATAAAGTTAAATTAATTTGAATACAGAGGGTGACATTTTAATCATTCCACTAATAATTAGTGTATTCATTATAGTAGAATAATTTTAGCAAACTTACTTTGGTGCACTGTTTCTTAGTGCAGCTCGCACAGTAATTTTCTTCCCTTGGAATATACTTCCATTTGCCTTCGCTATTGCGTCATGGGCACTTGATTCTTGCTGAAACTGTACAAATCCGAATATTCTATTTATTATGATACCATCAATCTGCCCATATTCTATGAAGTGGTTGTATAGGTCGTCAACATTGGCGTCGTCTGTTAACCCTCCAACATATATACGTAGTTGGGCCGTAGCACGATCCTTCATAGCCACTTTATCAAGAGTCAATTTATCTATAATTGAAAAATAAAGTCAGAACTGTAGAAACAATACAAATTACTTCTTCATTACATTATGGGTAATGTGTATAACTTAGAGGTAATAAAAAAAAAATTACTCACCCGCCATAATTAATTATTTGTAAGATATTTACGTTTGATAAATATTTTAAATAACATTAACTATCTAATATTAATAATATTAGATAAAATTAAAAATTGATACTATTTGTCAATAGTCGGATTTAGGAAGCCGAAATGTCAAACAATGAACTGTCAATAGTATGGACGGTAAAGATAGAGAATGTATAAAATGTAATTGAAAGCGCTATTCGACGAATTTAATATGCCTTCAAAACACAAAATTAAACAGAAATAAATACAATTCGAAACTTTAGGCTTATTAATAGAAGTAATATGAGGGGGCTTAAAACGCTCTTCCTTTTAACAAGCTTTTAAAATTTTTTTTGTTTAATAATTGAACATTTCACTTGTTTTATGGTATGGTATTTTTTTTAGTCCTCATGTGAGTTGCTTACTTATTTCTATATATCCAATACTCAAGACCTAAATATATACAGGAATAACAAAAAAATTGCAGACTCTGTCTATTAGAAAAGTTTATTGAAATTCAAGACTAACAAAGTCCATATTTTCAAATCGACTGACAATCGGATGTGATCAGAAAATGCAGACTAGAAACTGAAGTTGATAAGTATTATTTGACATTTGACAGTCCTCATGGTTTTCATAAAACAGCCATTAGGCTGTCATGTAAATATATTTATTTATATATAGGTTAGAATTTTAAACTTTTATATATGAATAAAACGTACCGAGTTTAATAAAATTATCATTTTTATTTATTAATATTAATGTTTGATTAAAACTCTATAAAGAGTTATATAATAAAATTAATTATTTTACAAAAGTATCTGCACTACTGACGAAAGGTAAGAATAATTTAATAATATTAACATAAAAATACCATTTTATAGTTTTTATGTCGCTCTTGTAACATATTTATTTGTGTATTAATTTTTTAAATATGAATCTAACTTAATAATTTTAATAAAATTCAACTTTTTAAGGATTTAAGTTATTAGGTTATCATATTATATAAGTAATGACATTATGTATCTAAGGACAGGAATTGATAAAATAACTTATCTGAAACATCGAACATTAGCTAAAAAAATGCAATATCTATCTACTTTTAGCATAGATTATTTGTTTAAGATACACAAATCAAGTGTTCTTAAGCTTTTTTACTTCGGTTGTTCCACAAATGGATAACTATTTATATTTGGCAACTATAAAGTTGCCAAATATAATTGCGTTTAATGTGTTAATTATAGATCTGGTCATTTATTAGGTAGCAAATATTTTTTTTAAAATATAGATATATTAATTCGCTTCTAAGCATGTATTTACGATTATTTAATAATGCAAATAAAACAACATATAACAATAATTAATTATGTTACAGTTTTTTGTTACTCATAGCTATTGACAGGCTCAGACTTAAAATAACTACTATTTTCATAATTCTGTTTGCACAGCAGCTATTTTATTCATCTCTGATAAAAATTATATAATATAATAATCTTCATAAAATGATTACTGGCTGTACTTTTGATTTGGCTATCAAAAACTTCTTAATTAATTTCTTTGCCCTACATTTATGATGATATATAATTTAATGTTCCTTAATCAAATTTTTGAAGATAATCCTATAATAAAATAAATAATGATAAATGCAAATATTTCAAAATAATTTAAACCAAAATCTATTATATGTCCTCCACAATGATTTATTAATTTTAATTTTATGCTAACACTATAGTAATGCTCATGCATATCACTATCACAACCTTGGACTACCATATTTATTTATTCTATGTAAATTGCAGCCCAACAAACATATAAATAAAAAATGAGACAGGCGATAAATTGATTTGAATTAATTATTACTTTATTTAAATCATTCATGCAGTGTATCTTTATTTATTTGCAGGTGCAGCAGTAAAATGCAATCAATTCGATTGACTTGGAGACAAATAGCAAACAACTTCCGAACCTCGAACACGGCAACAAATTTTAGAAGAGTAGTGAAAGTGGCATTTAGTGAAAAATATTTGTTATGTACAAATGTTACTATATCAGTGAGTTTATCTTGTGTAGGTGATTTAATGCAACAGACGTACGAAATATATACTGGGGAAGAAAATAGTTACGACTATAAACGGACAAGAAATATGGGGTTTTCTGGTGCGGCATTGGGTGTTTTGTGTCACCATTGGTACAAAGTGTTAGATAAATTTATAAGAGGTAAAACATTTGACATGGTCACCAAGAAATTGTTTCTCGACCAGTTCATATTTTCACCAATTATGATTGTAACATTCTTTGGTAGTTTAGCATTATTAGAAAAAGATCCTGTAGGTAATTTCAAGGAAGAAGTTAAAGATAAGTTTGTTACACTATACCAAGCTGAATGGATGGTTTGGCCGCCTGCTCAAATTATTAATTTTTATTTTTTACCAACCAGATTTAGAGTTTTATATGATAATACTATATCATTGGGGTATGATGTGTACACATCTCAAGTTAAACACAATAAGTCCCTTAAAAAAGTGCCTCTCGATTTGAAAAAATAATAAATTTTATTGAAGTCAATCTGCAGTGATTCGGCATGGAATGAGGACAGTTCACTTTATTTCTTTATGAATTTATGGATTTGTTCATCTGAGATATTTATTTTTATAACAACACCATGTAATATACTGTAATGTAGTTATACAACTAGGTGCTACGAAATAATTATGACTATATATGAAGCTCGACTGTGATTGTAAATGTATTCAACATGTATGTAAAATATAGTCAATTAAATAAGTCATTATTAGAAAATGTAATTAAACCAAATGTAAGTACTTATTATATTAGATTTATACACTGTTTTTTATTTTTTTTTTCTCAATAAGTACCTTTATACAGTGTAAGTATTAATTAGTAACAATATTTGTATATAATACATAATAATCTAAATATATATTTTTATATTTTTTTATTCTGTTATATAATCCATTTCAATATTTCTCATTAACCTATCTCAGCACAGACATGTTCAATACTTTAACAAAACTTTACTATTATTTTCATAATATAATATAGATAAATAATGTTTAATAACATTAATATCTAAGCATATTCCATTTTTATTTACCAAAAAACCATCATTCAAGTAACAAATTTTAAATGGGCAAAATATTAATATTACCAGAAAAATTTTATTCTCTAAATAGAGTAGCGTAGAGTAGAGCCTATAGTACAAACATGCTTTAATGTTTGTACTATAGACGCCACACCGAGAACGAAAATAGCTGAAACCTATAGAAATGACGTTTGTGACGTCACATTCAGGCAAAATTGAAACAGTATACATCTGTTTAGTGATGAATTTTGTGAAGTTTGGTACAAATGGCTGCGTCTTAAGACCAAAAGGCGCGCTGGAGTGAGTGAGTGAGGGGAGAGTGATTTGTGATTGATAAAGAAAAAATCTTTAAATCGATCATAATACTGGACTCGATTTTCACCGCCTAAAATTTAATTGTAAGTTGAAAAATTTTAATTTAATTAAATTTTTAAGAATAGTTTAATCATTACAAATTGTGTTGTTTATATTTGTCGGTATGGTTGTTGCTTGTAGTTGATTTACAAAAACAAATTAGTTGCTTTAAAAAAAAGCACATAAAATCTTGTCCCTTAATTAACAATAAAGTTCAATAAAAAACATACACATATTACAGGTATGTTGCAAACATTTATATTATAGGGACAATAATAGTTTTCTGCACGAATATGGCCATAACGCTGTTTATACTACACGAATATGAACTTGTACAGTAAGTAAACCGCGATATACTATAATAATTTCTCATTTTATTTTAAGGATATATTCAGCAGCGGCGTTAGGGCTACTGACACCCCGGGCAAAAATATTTAGGCGCCCACTTAAGGAAATCAATATCGAGTATTTATTTTTTGCTGAACCAAATCATCTGACAGCTGAACATAGTTGTGAATACAGCACATAGAGCACAGTATTGACACACAGGTACACAGCGCGGAAGGCAGAAGGCCGAGGCCCCAGACCTCAGCGCCTCCCAAATTTGGTGCCCCGGGCCGTCACTATTTTAATAATGTTCTTCTTTTAACCGCTCTCAAAGTAAATGTAAATGTAATTATAATTCGCTAGTTATTATGCATTACTATCCAGAATTATATCTTGATGCGTTTCATCTTTGAATAATGGCTCATACCTGAGAGAATTACAAAAATTATTTATTTTTTTATGTCAAGCAGTTGGTACTTTTCGATAAAATTCTAGAAAATAATTTCAATTTCATTGACTACCGAATAAAACATTTACCATATTATCTTATGAGTGTTCCGTTCTTGCTTGCACTGTGACGTCATATTCAGGTAAAGAACACAATTAACATTGGTTTCAAAAGTAACATTCAATTCACGCGGTAGCGTTTCTAGTATGTTCGAAGAGAAAAGAAGCAAAATATAAATATTATATATATAAAAATTAAAAGCATTCTGAAAGGATGAAATAGTTTAATAATAATTAACATTGGCTTTATAAGATAAAGTTAATCTTAATAGTCATTCAAACTTATTGTAGTCTTATAAACTACACTCTTCGACAATTTTAATGCTTGTACAATATATAATCTAAGTATCAATTAGTAAAACTATAACAGCACCATTTTAAAAATTATTTCGGCGTTAAAAAGAGTTCTTCATTTGCTGATATTTTCGAATTTCTCTTGCTCGTTCTCAAATTGCTGATAACATTTCTGACCACGGAGTCCTCAAAGATTTTATCTGGCCACGACCCAGTGCCTCTATTCGTCCCAAATTCCTCTAATGTTGGTAATCTGCTTGTTCTCGGTGTTCCAAAGTGAGACCTGAAGGACCTTGTCCTTTTATTCTGAAGACCTAGTAAGGATGTCAGAATTTTGTCCAATGTGGCGATGTCATTGACATTAGACCCCTTATTGCGAGGGGTGGTTACACCGGAAGGGATTATACTTGACCGGATCGATGGAGATCGGGGGTGCAGACCAATTGTTCGTATTACCTACAGAGAAGTATCTTTTAAATAACAGGAACTAGAAAGCATAGTATGGGATATTAATATTATTATGTGATCACTGGTATTATTAAAATTGGAACAGATTTAATTAAAACATAAATAAAAAAAATGTATAAGTATAACTTTGTTATTCGATTCATTTCGTTACAAGTTTTGACAGCTGTCAAACTTATTTTTCTAAGTTATAATAATATTGAA
Organism: Melinaea marsaeus rileyi; assembly: GCA_918358865.1. Classification (NCBI taxonomy): domain Eukaryota; kingdom Metazoa; phylum Arthropoda; class Insecta; order Lepidoptera; family Nymphalidae; genus Melinaea; species Melinaea marsaeus. The sequence goes on along the minus strand of OU911088.1, from coordinate 11,608,110 downwards.
CTATAAATTAATTATCATTTGTAAATCGTAACACCCGAAAGCCACCACAATATGAGCTATATTGTCAAAAAAAAAATAGAAATAAATAACAGTCTAGATTTGTAAACTAAACATATTAAAAATAATTTTAAAACTGACAATAAACGTTTATTTGAAATTTTACAGCTTTTTATTCTTTAATGCCGATGTCAGCACCATGAGCACGTTTTCAATTGTACACGAATGCTGTAGTGAAAAATAACTCAATAAACAGTCAAAGTTTTAAAAAAACAAGCCTACGAAAAACAAACTAACTTATAAATAATATAAATATATTTATATTTAGTAAAGAGTACGAAAGGTGAACTTTTATTTCACATATCTTTCATTGATATTTACTTCAATTTAAACAAAAAACGTTTAATTGAATTAAATAATGGCTATTTTTCTTATTTATGTCGTATATACTTTGCAACGTATTAGTACAATAAATTATAATGTCTCTAGAATTTAATATTGATTTAAGTTTATTATAGCATCATAAAAATGGATAAAAATATTTAATATATAAATTTTATATATATATATATTTTTAATGATAAAAATAATATATAGAAAACCTAAAGATAGAAAACCTTTTGATATGCCGAAAAGTAACAATACTGTGCCGTAAATCACAGACTGGTAGAAAAAAAGCAATTAGAATTAAGAACGATCAAAAATATATATCAAAGTCAAACCTCATCAGCATTGTGACTCTGATAGCTCATTCTCTTAACTTTTCTGTAAGTTTCGTCTTCTAGTGCTTCTTGGACAGCAGCCTCCAGTTTATCTCTTACGTCTTCATCGTTGGTGTTATTTAAATCCTCTAATACCAATCTATGGGGATGAAAATTATTATATATTATATATATCAGTAGTTATTGAAGTTAGCGTCTGTAAGAACGTATCAGTTTTTCCGTTTCCACATCACAACTAATAAATTAATTACTATTTTTTTTTATTACCTGTACTGATAATATTGATCAAATATCTCGTAACATAAGATAAAGTATTTGCGAAATCAGATGAATAATGTCGAACATTCTCGAAGATTGCGATATACGTTGAAATCCTATAATATTTGTTAAATAACTCTTTAAATTGGGTCCGCCTAATGAGGACCACTACGGTCCAAATAAGGTAATTTTTTTCTAAATTTCCAACTTAATATTTATACAAGAAAGAAGAGATTGCACTCGTGATGACCATTTTGTCAGTGGCTCCTTTTTTATAACCTCGGGAGCGGTTGACGAGTATCAATTTATATAATATACTAAATGAATTTTGCGTGTTTTTATTAATAAAAACTGTTTTTTTTAAAGTCTTATATAGTATTGTTAAAATACTTTCAGAAAGTGCGTTAAGTAAGCAAAATTATTGTTTTTTAATCGATTTTGTTTGTTATTCTCAGGACATATCTAAACAAAGTCCACCCTGTTATCTCCAAATAAGGTCCGGACCTTGTTAGTGGTACTAAGTTTTAAAACTACTTTCGAAACGCATTCCTATTACGTTGAACAAAGAGAAAAGTTGAAAAATATAAGACTATAATAGAATTGAGACTATTTTGTGGTCGTATTAGTAAATATTATGTATTTTTATTCATAAATACTTTCTTTTAAACTCTGTTTTTAATGTTAACTATAACTATACAACATATTAACTCACTCTGCGCGTTCATCGTCTTCTGCTCGTTGTAGGTTGGCGCGATTGGCTTCTCTCACCACTCTTATATCCTGTCCCCAGAATCTCCTCAAATCTGGTGTGGAAGTGTACGGAGCAGCCACTTCCTTTATCTTCAGGAATATTATTGCGGTTATGAATATACAGATCACGTTTACGATGGTTAGGCAACAGCTTACTATGCCTGGAAATATATATATATATACGTATGTATTTACTTAGTTTTCTAAATTTATATTATAATTATTAATGTGAGTTTGTTTATTTGTTATTCTTTTACGCCTTTTCAATCGATCGTAATGAAAATTTTCCAGAAATAAATATAAATTAACTTCATAAAAAAAATGCTATCGAGAAACAAAAAAATATATTTTAGACGACTGTCCGACAACAATATTATTTAATATATACCCGCCAGCAAAGCCTAGTTATTAAAATATACATGTATATATTATATACATTATATTATAAGTCTAAAAAACAACCATATTTAATAAACACTCACCATTAACTGCGAACTCAATGGGTAAATAAGTGTGATAGAGCGGCACGTATGAGGAATTACCAGAATACTGCTCTCCTTTGATATGGGGTATTTTGACACCCGGATACAACAGCCATATACAAGCCAGGGCCCAGTACAAACCCTTAGGAATAAGTAATGATATCTGAATTATAAATACCCACCACATGTTATGTAAGAGGATATTGTGTAGTTGACTTTCTGATCTTATATAGACTGTTTTTATATTAATTGAATTGAATTTTTTTGTGTTTTGATTTTGAGCGGTATAAATAAATAATAAAAGAATGTAATGTGGTAATGCAAATAAACTTTAAATAACGTACAAGTATTAATTCGTTATTATTTAAAGAGTGATTTAAATATAAATGATGTGTTTAATAAATAGTCCAAGCGTAAGCGTTTATAATGATACCAACACAGTTAACAACAGGTGGTAACAGAGACGCTGATATGGCGATCCCAATTAAGGGTCCAGCGCTACCCTGGAGCAGCGCGAGGGCCACCCCCGTCCCGGAGGTCAAGGCCCAAAGCACACCCATCCATAATGACCGGACATTACCTCTGAAACATTGCACGGATTAAGGCCGTCTGACCTTCGGACAATGATCTTAGATTATTCGGGATAATGGATGCCTTGTGGGTTTTTTTGTTTACTTTGTAAAAAAACGGGCGAACTAACCTGCGATCTTTGGATTCACTTGTCATAATTTATTCTATATTTATTGCTAAACATATTTATAGACATTTATTTAATAAAATCGTCATTTTCTTTATCTTACTGTGCTAACATTTATATAAAATGATAATTTTGTTACCTTGACTTCATTTCTTCTGTGGGCCAATCACCAAAACCCCAGGGCATTGCAGTGGTTCCCAAAATAAGACCAAATATGAAACCAAATAAAAGAGACAATAACATGCCCAATACGAGACTCTCGAAGCCACTTCGGACGAGGCTTCTATCGGCTATAATTGTACCAAAAGTGATTGACATCACTGGACCCATTAAGGGGGAAACCAACATGGCGGCGACAATATTTGATGCATTATTTTCAACCAGACCCAGGGCGGCTAAGGAGCTGCAATTATATAAAAGAATATATAAGTATCCTATGTTATGTAATGCAATTATATAAAATAATATATATATACTCGTACACAGATATTCTATGTTATGTAAGCAGGGATACGTTTGGTTAGTTATAGAATGGGGGGAGAGGTTTTGACTGAAATTTATATATATTTTTTAAATAGCATAAACTAAAAATATAAATCTATATTAAATAATTGTAAATGCACTCATATTTATTATCTGTGACTTGTATAAAGTTTAAAGGCGATAATATTTGTGTAGTTGGAGGAGGGGTGATCCTAACACCCTTTCTCCCCTCGCCGGGTCCGCTAACGTATAGAAGGGACTTGTTTGTTAAATATTGATAGATGAAGTTGGGAATTTGTTTTACAAACATAAAAATAGCTTTCTGCTCCGTAGATTTAGTCCAAGTAACCAAATTGCGAATGTTAATTCGCAAAATACTTTAAATATATTTCCACCATTCATATTTATATTAAAAACTAAAACATTTTAATATTCGCCTTGTAATATACAAATAAAAATAATGTACAAACTGTAATACGGATAATACACATATATTTAATATCATAGATTTTGTACCACCCTGGTCATGTATACTCACTCGGCTGTTATGATAAGTGTTAGATAATCAAAGGACAGCTCGCCACCACCGCGGACTCCATCCACCACTTGCTTCACCGTCAGTTTAGATCTGATTGACTCCACGAAACTGCGCCAACGTTTCGCCTCTTCATTTCTTTTTCTATAAATCGAATCAAACAATTAATAATAAATAATAATGGTAATATGCAAAATTATAACTTTATAGGATCTTTTTGATCAAGTGAGTTTTAAAAGGGGAAAGGTGTTTAAATAATCATTACTATTTTCAACTAGAACATTCAGAAAATAACTGTAATCTTAATTAATCATCTTAATGAATAAAATTAATTATTTTTATCTATAGTGTATAGTCGGGGTTGTGTAAACCTTACCACCAGGTATTAGGATGGAAGAGTTACAAAGTTGCTAAAACCCATCACATGACAAGACGCCATTTTACTGGGTCTTCAAATGTGATAGACATTCGTATTTTTTAAATTATAAGTACCCAAAAGCGAGTTTATTTGTTACAATAGAATACATTATACTCACAATATTGTATCGTCATCTTCAATATCATATTCGATAGCTGCGTGCACCACATTACATGGAAGAACACTAAAACAATTATACAGGGTGTTTTGTAGAGGGTCCGACAAACTAAATGAGCGTGTTCAGGTACCTATTTAGAGAATACAAGTTGGCCAAAAAAAATCCCTGACCTCCTATTTTTTTTAAAGATTTTTTTTGAAAATTTTTCCTTTTTCACCGAAATTGTACCTAATCACATAAATAACATTTCTAAAATCCGTTTTAGACCGGATGTTTTCATGTAATTTTAGTCTCAAATGCATGCTTAAGCCACAAAAAGCAAAATTAGATACAATCTGAACTACATAACTGATGTAGAACTCATAAAGTGAAAAAATAAGTTTAAGCTTGACATCTAAGTTCAACTTTCGCAATGATTTAAAAAAAAACCACTACCGATTCTGGAGTATACATTAAAAAAGTTCTCCATTTATCACTTATTACAATGACAAAAAAATGATATAATACTTACCAGCTTACAAAAATGCTATAATACTTATTTGTTTTTCTGTTTTGTGTTTCCGTTGATTTGTTGAACTGTTACCGTTGTTGACTGTCATCCGTTGTTTACTTTTACTGTTGTTAACGTTGACTGTTGTTGCTGTTGCTGTGTGGATTCTTTTTGTGAAGACATGACGGCGTTTAATAACGAAGAATACGCCGACATGGTTCTTGTCTACGGCCAAGCTGATGGAAACTCACGTGCTGCACAAAGAATGTACAGAGAGTCGTACCCCGACAGACGTGTACCTCATCACACCACATTTTCACATTCACATTTTCGGAGACTGCGGGAAACTGGTACCCTACATTTAAGGGAACCACACCTGAACAATAGACAGCTTCGTGTCGTTGTAGATAAAAACATTCTACAAAAGTTCGATGCAGATCCCACCACCAGCGTCAGAAAAGTGGCCCGTAACTTGGGAGTTTCGACATGCAAAGTTTGGACAGTAATCAATGCAGATAGGAGGCATCCTTTTCACTACACTCTGGTGCAAGGTATATTTAATTTATGATTGTAGTAGTTTTTGTAGAGCGCGCTCTACAATAAAAATAATTGCTGTACCACTTGCCCATGTGATGTTCACAAACAGGTTTGTTTTGGTTTTAGGTTTAGCAGAAGGGGACCAAGAGCGGCGGTTGCAGTTCTGCCGTTTACTTTTACATACGGATGTAGATAACGAAGATTTTTTGAAGAACATACACAGTATGTTCTTCAAAAAATCTTCGTTATTTCATTACATTACATTACAGATGAATCAAAATTTACGAGAGAGGGGATTTTTAATCAACACAATCAACACTTATGGGAATCGCAAAATCCTCACGCGAGAAGTAACCTCACGCCAAAACAAGTTTTCTGTCACTATATGGGCAGGTGCCATTGGGAAAGACCTCGTAGGACCCCATTATCTCCCAGATACACTAAATGGCGAAAATTACCTAGAATTTTTAATCAATGACGTACCGGAATTAATGAGCTACCTTCCGATTTTTGAAGATGACCGGACAATCATATTTCAGAATGACGGCTACCCGGTACACTACCGAAACATTGTACACAAGTATTTAGATGACTGCTTCCTCAATTCATGGATCGGGAGGCGTGGCCCAATTGCATGGCCCGCACGTTCCCCAGACCTAACACCGCTCGATTTCGTCTGGGGACTTGTTAAAGAGTTGGTGTATGAGGTCAAAATCACAACAAAAGAAGAATTGGTGTCAAGAATTAACGACGCATTTACAAAAATTAGTCTAAACACCACCACAAAAGAAATACGTCGTAATAAGGATTTGAAATAAAAATAATTTTGATTAATTTCTGTTGTTTGTTGGTACCTCATTTATTGAACAAGCCGATAAGTATTATAGCATTTTTTATGTCGTTGTAATAAGTGATAAATGAAGAACTTTTTTAATGAATACTACCTTCAAAATCACCAGTAATTTTTTTTTAATGATTGCGAAAGTTGAACTTAGATGTCAAGCTTAAACTTATTTTTTCACTTTATGAGTTCTACATCAGTTATGTAGTTCAGATTGTATCTAATTTTGCTTTTTGTGGCTTAAGCATGCATTTGAGACTAAAATTACATGAAAACATCCGGTCTAAAACGGATTTTAGAAATGTTATTTATGTGATTAGGTACAATTTCGGTCAAAAAGGAAAAATTTACAAAAAAATTCTTTAAAAAAAATAGGAGGTCAGGGATTTTTTTGGCCAACTTGTATTCTCTAAATAGGTACCTGAACACGCTCACTTAGTTTGTCGGACCCCCTACAAAACACCCTGTATATATATATATTATATTATTATGTTTATTTACTGTTTTTATTGAACTAGAACCAAAATATTGAAGGAACATTCCACAATAAGAGAATTTCTTTATTCGATTTTAAGAACACTGATTGACACCAAAAATAGCAAGTTTTATCCACCAATCACAAGGTTGCCTGGGACCATTTCGTTATTATTTTTAAGAACACTATTTGGCACCAAAAATAGCAAGTTTTATCCACCAATCACAAGGTTGCCTGGGACCATTTCGTTATTACTTTTAAGAACAGTATTTGACACCAAAAATATCGAGTTTTATCCACCAATCACAAGGTTGCATTGAACCATTTCGTTATTCAATTTTAAGAACACGTAGAATTTGATTTGAATTCGATTTTAAGAACACTTTGAAATTGATTTGAGTCCAAAAATAGCGAATTCCACCTATCACCTCGGTAACAGCTCACTAACAGTCATTTCACTATGTGATGTTAGTGTGCTACTTGACCTAGTGTGCGATAGATTGGATAGAGAAATGTCTGCATAACTCACTTGACAATTGATTTATTTCTAACACCAATACCCAGTTGGGTGAGACAATGCAGCATGGTCTCGCATTGGTCTCCAGTTGGCAGTGGAAAAATCACCTCGTGATAGTTACCAGCTTTATCGTTGCACCATATCGCGTTTTCCACATCCAGTTTTCTCAACAATTCCTGTAAAATCTTTAGAATATATGTTAAAATGAGTGTTAAATATGGTCGTATTGGTCTATATTAGTCTATTAGTAAGATTTTACTATTTACTAGTATTAGACAGATTAGTCGTTACTATACAAATTAGGGAGGATAGTTTAGAACTATTTTCGGAAGTCGAAAACAAAGGATATTACACACATATTTGCATATTTTTAATAAATACTTTCGAATATACTTTTTATAGATCGTAATGTGATAACTTTTCTAACAAATAAGGTATCAAATTCTAAGAGACTTTCAAATCCAATTGGAAGTTACAGGGAGATCTTTTAAAAGTTAGGGTAATTGTTGATATTAAAGTTATTGATTGGGAAATATTAAATATATTATATATAATACATACGCTTTCCATGGTGAAAAACTCATCACCCTCGCTTATATTCTCCAAAGTCGGATTAAATCCATCATGGCGACTCTGTGATAAATGTATCGGAATGCTCTTCGCTTTTGTATTCCGCAATTCAACTTCTAAATATTTTTTTCCAGAATCATCTATCGCTATCAATTCATTAGGTTTACCAAATGTTAGGATGTGTTCATAATTACTTGATGGTATGTAAACGATAAATATAACACCGGAAGGCATTTTGGATTCTGTCCGTCTGATGGATGCTGGATGCTTCAATGTCTAAATGTTTAATAAGTTAGTGATAATATTGTTAATTGTGTTGTGCAGTAGCTGTTAATAAACATGTTGTTGTTGATTTCTACCGGATATTATTTATTATATAATTATTAATTTATAATATTATTTTTTGTTCATTTTAGAAAACTTTATTTTTTTATCAGTGGTAACAAAACTTATTACATATATACATTATATATAAAGAATAAAAAATATATAATTATATTACAAAATTTAAAGAAACACGTACAGGACTCAAATGACGAAATGAATTTTTAGGCCACCGCCGCTACCTTCACGCCATATCCCTTGGTGGGTAGCCAGAGACGACGGAGCGCTAAACGCTACGGTCCCTGCATACCTCTTTTCCCTCGGCCACAAACATCAACCTCTTCATACATGCTCTCCGGGGGCTCCTCATGCTTTTTACGTGACCTTCCTCCAGTATTATAGATACAGTGTTTTCGAAGATCACTCGAGGCCTCCCCCTTTCTCTCTTATCGCTCACTTTTCCTGTATAAATCTTTTTTACCATTCTTTCATCACTCATTCGTTCGACGTGCCCAAACCACCTGAGCACGTTCTTCTTCATTCTCACTGTGACATCTTCGCTAGTACCTGCCATTCTGTGGATCTCTTCATTGCTTCGGTTCGGTTCGGTCAGCTATACTGACTCCGCATATTTTGCGAAGAGTTCGCATATCCACAGCATTCATCTTTCTTACATTCTTCTTCTGTGTTACCCACGTTTGGCTGCCGTATAATAGCGTCGGTAGCAAAACCGCATTGTGTACAGCCAAACGTGCAGCTATGCTGACGTTTGGCTCTGTTACCGTCAGCAATACGCCTTTCCACATCCATTTCGTATCTTCCGTCTCTACTAAACATACTTCCCAAATATATCACTTCATTCACTTTTTCTATTATCTTACCATTCACGTTGATCTTACATTCTGTTCTTTCTTCATTTCTTTCAAATATCAGAACCTTCGTCTTATCTGCATTCAGGTTTAGACCATTATTTTCACACCCATCTTTCAGAGTGGTGACCAATGCCTGCAAATCGCATTCTGATGATGCAATGAGCACTGCATCATCAGAATCATCACTCCCATGCACTGTCTTTCATGAATTTTTAATTCCATATATATTTAAGTTTTAAATAAATTTAATATCAATAGACCATTCTACACACACACACACATATATACATATATATATATATATATATATATATATATATATATATATATATATATATATATATATATATATATATATATATATATATATATATAATTTTTCTTGTATACACCGCCTTCAATTCGGTATTTTGATATCAAAATAAATTGTAACATTGACACTTGACACATCTAAACCTGGTTACGACATTTTTATATACATTATCCTTCTCTAATGACGTCATTATATTCCAGATGACGTCACTAAGTGTTATTAATATTAAGGCTGTATTCTCAGTAAACAGGGTTGTGACAAGAACAATTTAATTAAAAGGTCAAAGAAAAGTGCTTACTTAGATGGTACTCAATAATTGCTATAAATACATCCTATATAAATAATGTTAAACAGTATATATGTACTAGTATAAAGTTCACAGACATGTTAAAACTGGTTAAAACTAGGTAAGACTAGTTGTAAACCCCGACGTGTTCTCAATCATCGTAATTGGATTCGTTCGAGCCAACAGTGGATTGATGCCACGCGCTAATGAATAAACAATCCAACCTAGTTACTATGCATGGAAGAGATTGTTTTATTTACGGAGTAATTATAAAAATTGATTAACTTTAACAACATTATATATATATAACCGACTGCACCCATGTTAATTAAATCAGAACTGACAGTTCACGTTTAATACAAAATATGACAATAGACACACAATTTTATTTTGTACATTCAAAGGACAGTGTGTTCTCTGCTTTGCATTTTATAACTTGATTTTTATAAAATAAATAGTGAACAACATGCTTTATTCTAATTAACTTCTTAACCACATTTTTATTCAGATGTCTGTCTCTAATAAAATTAACTGAGACAATTTTAATATGAATAATATATATAAATATTTAATAATATGTTTGGCAAAAAATATTTTCTATTCTACCAAATTTAAAAGTCTGGCAATCACGAATAAGGTCTGTCCCGTATCTAATGTAATAATCTGAAAGTACTGTAACTGGACAGGAATCCTGGAAATATTAATCCTTTAATACTTTAAAACACCTTTTGTTTTATTGCAAGTCGTAATTTGTATAATTTTATAGTACATCAAACTTAACTACTGCGGAACTCAACAGTTACGAAACCGCACTGACTCATTTATGAATGTTAAAATGAAAGGATAACTTTACTGTAAGATAATAATAATGACGTAAAAGTTTCCTTAATTTGTTGATTAAACACACAGTTGGGGGAATTCTGAATCGGATTATCTGTTAAGTGAAAGTGGAATTTGTATAACAATTAAAAATAACCGTTGAAGTTATTAAATATACGAGTAGCAGTCAGACATGTCACTAAAACGTACAAAAGAATGCCCTTGTGAGTGGTCCTGTGCAATATCTATTTATTATATTTTGACGCCTGTCATAATTATAGCAATATAATTATATTGTGAAGAATTGCTAAGTTAAAAAAAATGATATAATGAATAAACTGTAGCCGTTTAACAGTAACAGTTGGTCACTTCAAATCAAATTTAATCAGATATTTCATGATATTTTGGAAACAAAATGATATTCTGAGTAAGCCCGTCTTCCCAATTCTACTCAATCTCTGACTCGAACAAGAATAAGGTTAAGAGTAAACGTATCTTAAAAATATTTAATACTAGCATCTCGTCCCGATACCACACGTAATTATTTATAAAAATATTTAATGTAATGATTTTGACTTATTATTTGTATATACTTATCCCTAGATACCAACAACACAATATTAAAAAAAGATTTTTTTTACGTTTTTAGATGAAATAAGAACAAAAAATAGTAGATTTGACTCAGTATCAGTATTCTAGGTACTAAAATACTAAGAACAAACACAAAATATCTTAATTCTTTAAATAGTAAAGCCTCTGTCACGTTCAGGTTCTATTAATAAAAAGAAAAGAAAAATGTTATATACATTTATAATAACAATTTATTTTTAACTTATTGATTACTTTAAATGTAATAATAATGTATTGTTAAAAATGGTATAAATTTGATATTATAAGCGCACTGAGATTTTTTGGTTCTTTTCAATCATTTTTTAATAATTACATATATTTTCTCAAGATTATAAAAGACATAATACTATATTTATTTATTATTACTAGATACATATTTTTATAGAATATGTTATTTACAATTGAAAATACAATGAAAATCACTCATTATTATAATAAATAATATATCAATGAATTCAAAGTACCTAATCATAAAACAATAAAAATGTTTGATGAAGTACTCTTCTTTTTTGAGTTGGTTAATAACACTAAAACGAAATCCATAAAATGAGAAGTATCTCGTTAAATACGACATTCTGTTACAAGTAGTCTATGGACTTGATCCTTTAAACCATTGCCTTGTTAGATCAACAAGAAAAAAAAAATGTTATTTAAGTTAGGATTGTCAAGATTTCTAAAATAAATAATTCGGCGCTCTGCTCGAAACTATAACATTTTCGGATATAATTGTTTATCATTAAATTACTAGCTGTTGCTAGTGACTCTGTCTGCCTCCTAATAGCATAAACCTTAATACAAGCTTATCACTTGTTATTTATAGAAGTCTATTTATTTATTTATTTATTTATTTAGCTTCACGCCATATCCCTTGCGGGGTAGCCAGAGACAATTATACAAGTGTAAAGTTTTTTATTTTTATTACAGTCATTTGTCTTCCGCCGTCCGTTGAGTGAGTTCTTCAAACAAAATCACTATTTTTGTTTTTTTCGGTTGACATTAAAAATTGTTATAATTAAGAGATATATAAATCTATCATTGAATCATTTAAGTAGTCATTTAACGGTTTCTAATGCATTAATTGCATTATCCAGTCTAGCGAGCTAACTCAACTAGTACACTAACATCACATAGTGGAAAAGCTGTTAGTGAGCTGTTAGCGAACTTGTGGTTGATAGATAGTGGGGTGGTTTTAGAACTTGAATCGCAATTTATGGGTGAAATAGAATTTAGAGTTAGATTATAAAATGGGCCCATTTATTTCCGGTCCTAAAGTTCTGAATGCAATCAAAACAAACTAATAGAGTCTTGAGATCTAGCAGGCCAGTGTCCCAGGTCTTAGACAGACTTCAACCATGTTCTCTTTTAAAATTAGGATGTTTATCGTTTCGAGGATTTATCTAATGTAATTGGCCTTGTTTGTTGCATTTTATTCTATTTACTTACTTTACTTACTGAAATAATTAATATTAATATCAGTAAAACATCTTTCATATTTTAAGTAAAAGAATATATATTTATTATACTTTTCGCCTACAAATATTATTGACAAGTACTAGTTAATGTTAAAAAGACATCTAGCTTGAAAGGACATCAGATGCGAATATTCCCACCATTGAAGGTTTGATCATTAAGGGCCTATTCAGAAATAAGCAATAAACTTACATTTACTATAAAAATATGCCATAACTCTTTGTGTTAACTGCTAGAATCGCTTGTACATGAACATCAAACAAATATAATAAAAGAATGATCAACTTTTAATTAAATACTATATTTCAATTTATATATTACTTTATGTTATTAGAAAAACATGTTACATATAACAGACATGCTAGTAAAGTATTCAATAAAGAATTTCACACAGATTGAAAAGTATCAAATATAAAAAATAAATAAAAATTAATTTCAGTTCACAAATAAATACATATATGTTCATATTATTATTATATAAGTCGATGTGGTGGTATATTTTAATATAATTATCACATTTTGTATAACAATAATTGTTTTGAAGCAATTTGTTCTTTATAATGGAATTTGATATGACACCTGAAAGAGAGCGCCTTAGCGAGCTTAAATGAGATTCTTAGAAGGTACGAATTAGATTGTGTTAAATATTAAAAAGGAAATTAAATAAAAGGTATTAGATTCGAACGCAAACAAAAAGTATTAATTGCGATAAATATATAGCTATCAGGTCCTGGAGAGAGCTAATGTAAAATATTAAAATATATATATATATATATATATATATATATATATATATATATATATATATATATATATATATATATATATATATATATATATATATATATATTCATTATCGAATCTAGCGCGCTAGGCCAACTAGCACACTAACATCGTATAGTGAAGAAGCTGTAAATGAGCTGTTAGCGAGTTTGTGATCGGATACCTTTAAAACTTTATTTTGGAGTCAAATAGTTCGATAATGAAATAGTTCTTACTTAATGAAACAAGCCCATAACATGTATGTAAAAATGTCAAAGACGCTTTACTTTCGGTTTTCGCTTCATTCTAAACCTCCTGTCATGAGTTTCACCAACCCTTAACGATGAGTGGGAATCTGAATTGATATTTAATTGGATAAAGAATTTAACAAAGAATCTCAGTAATCCCAAGGGACCTTTTCTCAAGAGGAGAAAAGGTCTGGACAAAAAATTACAGACCTCGATGTAAATAAATAAAATATAATAATATTAACCACGAAAAGTATGAACAAATTCTTGTAGATTCATTGTGTGTTCATAACTAACAATACATTGTTAAACTATTAATCCAATATCTATAAATGTATCTAAATATAGCAAAACATATAAATCAATACTGCCAGTGTATTGTGTTTGAACATTTATTCATATTGCGATACCAAGTTAATTACTTTGCATAACCCTATTCTAGTGAATCTGTTTCGTTAATTGCTCTGTCTTTCTAGCTTTTGTTTTGAAGAAAATTGTATTATTTTATCAGATTTAAATCGAAGGATTATGTGTATGAAAATATTATATATTTTTTTTTATTTGAGATAAAATTTAATATACATATATATATGTATAAAGGAGGTTTCTTGCAATTTTTTTCTCTATAAACTTAACCAATGGAATGGAACCGTGCTTAGATTCTGGACTTTTTCATAGACTGTCGAGGCAAAGGTTTGAGGAGGAGGGGAGATTCGTGTAGAAAGTATATAGCAATAGCAATAAAAGCAGGAATATCGAATTTATTACCTTTTCGTAAATTGTCTATGCAGGGATTGACATTTGAAGTGAACCATGGAGAGTCGTAAGTGCAATGTATGCTTATTTAAAACTAAAACTGACTCTAACTTTGTTCCGCACCGCGTCTATTTGATGTCTAACCGCAATATTTGTACCCAAAACAATTTCAAAATGGACCAAATATTAAAGACTTACAATGAAAAATAAAACTTAGGTCATATAAAAGTAATAACATTTCATATGATATTGTTTTTCGATAACTGGGGTCGATTTGAAAAATTGCCTTACTATTGCGAAAAGTAATAATAACTTTTTTTTATTTTTATTAGGCACTTATGACACAGACTAGTTAGTGTTTCAAAAGGTAGGTCTGTGGGCAGAGACCCGGTAAGAAAGTCCATGAATACAAAAATCTAACTAACTATAAGGAACATTTTCAATTGTGTTTCTTACATTTTGTAATCCTTTAAAATTTTGTTTTATAAAAGTTGTTTTCATTAAGTAATGCATATTTAAAAAAAATATATATGCAGAACCTTCATGCATCCCATGGAAAGGTATTTCTGTTCGGTATTTTTTGTATTAATAGCAGTGACAATGTTTGCAACACATATTTTTCATCAAATTGTGTTAAAATGTAAGTAGCTTTAAGTGATTAATGGTTGTATACGAAACTATTTTAAGCCCGAGATAAATACTGGCTGGTTTATTGACAATGTTTCACGTGGATCTGTATTCAATCCCTATGGAGGGGGAGGGAAGGGGGGCAAAACAAGAGCCGGCGCGCAGTCGTAAGGGACGCGCTCTGCGGAGGGCGGGCGCTCCAGTCGCGACTGACTGTCAAGCGCGATCCACGCGTTCG
Source organism: Melinaea marsaeus rileyi (assembly GCA_918358865.1). NCBI lineage: Eukaryota > Metazoa > Arthropoda > Insecta > Lepidoptera > Nymphalidae > Melinaea > Melinaea marsaeus. The sequence continues at coordinate 11,592,875 of OU911088.1, read as the reverse complement.
CGATCAATACATAAATGCAGTTATAATTAAAATAAATGAACTATCAAAAACAATAATAAATATATATATCTTTTCATAAACAACAAGTTGTCCCAGTGTTACAAATTTAACATTCATCATGCTGACACCATAAATATGGCTACCATAGCAAACACATGATCGCCGACAGTTACGTACATGAGGTTGTAAGTTATTCCTGTTTGAACAGTATGTCCGTGTGCTTGTATGATTTATTAGGTAACAGTATTACGTAAACGTACGCAGTGGCGTCCTGAAGTCAAATAATCTATAAAAAAACAAATATCGCCGGTCTAAACCTCCAGCGCTCTTGTAACAAATAAAACAAACTAAATTTTCTATATATTTTTATTTAATTGAAATGATATTTAGTATCGAAAAATTATTGAATATTAATATTATATAAATATGTATAATTTCAACCTATTATATACATGTTTGTATATAAAACGTTATATAACGCGATCCTGTTCACGTAACTGAAGGGTTATGGTCGTATAATGTAAATTATTTTCTAAATCCTAATATGGACAATACACTTCATGGTAATGGGAGTGCTTGAGTGTGTTGGATATTCAGTGTACTTTACATAAGCTTTCAGGGTTGTATCTTTATCATATGTGATATATCAGTTATTAAAATCAAATATTAAATGTCCTGCGGCATTTTTAACCTTCAAATCGAGTGTAGTACCTTGAATACCTTTTGATATTATAGCCATATAGAGGATTATATCAATCATATTAATTTAAAAATTCCTGTTTAAATCGTAATAGGTCAGAATTTTGAATATTGTTATCTATAACGATTTTCTTTATCAAAAACTGTAGGTGAGGAATCATATTTTTAAAACGTTGGCGTTTAAATTAAAATTATAATTCAAAATAATGAAATTATTTAACATTATAAGTGCTGGTTTCTCTTAATATACTTTAGTTTCGAATTTTCAATTTCATAAATGTATTAAAATCTTAACCTCAAAGTTAAAAAAGCAATTCTTTCATATCAAAAATAACTCAAACGTGAATTGTGTACCTTGCCATACTCTTCTCTATAATTTTTTATCTTTTTGCTTTTAGAGACTTATTTTATCAATACTCCAAATAGCAAATACATTACATTGTGTCTCCAGTCTGTCGTCTACTGAAACGTCTTGGATCATATGGCGTGAGTAAAAGCTCATTTATATTTTGTGCAGAATCACTCAGCATTGAGGGTAGTAACGCGTAATATTTTAAGTTTTCATGGCCACACGTGTTTTATATATATAAAATATTTTATATATATGAAATATTTACATTGTTATAATATAAACTTATCTAAATAATATAATAATGATTTACTCTACTCTTAACAAAGTAACTTCCAAAAAAGGAAAACTAGTTGCAAGTGGACCGCCTTGTGTAAGAATATACACTTCACAATTTGTTTATATTTCAAGTAGCTAGTAACGGCTCAAGGTCAATTCGAATTAAATAGTTGGAAAACATCATGCAGTTTTTAAGTTATATTATTATAGAAAGAAAAGTATTTTTATTATTTTGAGTTTTATAAACGATAAAAAATACAACTTTTAGTGTACCATGACTCAGTTATAATAGTTATATTAATATGATATTTCAGCAATTATAGACTTTGATCCTTTTATCGCCATTGTCCGAAACTACGGGTTATCTTAAGTTATCTTAAGAAACAATATAATGTATCATAACTAAATTAAGCAAACATTTTCAATGGATATTACAGTTAATCTGACAGTTAATACCGCGTATATAATTTAAATAATAGTTACCATTGCTGAATCCTAAAATCAACATATACCTCCAAATTTATTGACATAAGAATATATTTTTTTAAGTTGGTACTTAAAAACATTCGTATGTGGATGGTTAAATGAGAAAAAAGTAATAGAAGAAAATGGTTGACGTGAGTGAAAAATGATATTGCAAAGAAGTATATCTACACTGAGATGTATGATAGGAGAGAGTGGAAGAAGTTGACAAATAAAATAGGTCAAAATAATGTACTATAGCATTATATATCTTAAAAAGATACAAAAAGTCGTCGAGTGTGTGTTTATGTATCCATCCATCATGGGCAACTACGGAACCATACATTTCGCGTCCAACCTTTTTAATATGATTTAAATATTTCAACATTCCAAATAGTTTTTACTGCAAATTTACTCTAAATAGTTGTAATATTAAACGAACTTTATGTTTAAGCAATACTTTATAAATATATAATTAATAAGGGGTCATGGAAGTGAGCCTTTTAATTGATATCTACCTGAAGGTTGCATTCACAGTTCGTTGCACAAATGGATAGTGTACCGTTTGTTCAAATCTATTTTTAAACACTGAAATGTAGTTCCATTGTTTCTATTCTTCCGTTCCATTAATAATGCTGGACTGGACTTTTAAGTTGCGTTATTAAAAACTATATTAATTTCTCCCGGGTCCCTTCGTGTTATCTCTCTCTCTCTCTGTGCGTGTGTGTGTGTGTGTCTTTCTATATTATGGAAATTTTATTACTGTCAATGTGTTTTGTATTGAAGACATTATTAATTTATTTTAATATCATCTGCCTTTATAGCTGTTAAATTAACTTTTCAAAGCATATTCTCTTTTTGCTGTAAAATTGTAATAAAAAAAAATAGAAATCAATATGGTTTAGTCGAGTCCCCTTCGACCCGGTGCCCTCCTCTCGGTCCCTTCACCCCACCCTCTGAGGCCAGACAAATCATCTCAAATAACCAACCCCTACGGTACTGCTAAGTGTTATTAAATTGGGGGTTTGTTTATTAAACTATTTCTGTATTAATTATTATGTGGGTGGTTATATATTGTTAACAAATACTACACTTTAACATGTAATTGAGCACCTATTGAATGTTAAGGATGGCTCTTATTACGTATGCCAGACGTCTTTGCCTCATTCGCTTCATTTCATATGGCCTCGGTCGATTTTATAACATATACCAACACTGTTTGAAGTTCAAGGTCTTTAATTGTATTAAATAAATACTTTTCAACAATACTTCACTACACATAATTTAAAAAGAAATTACTATGATTCATTTAAGATTTTTTGACGTTAAATAAAATATTTTTAATATTATTTGTATAAAAATACGTCAATTGTTTTTCCAGTCACGTATTTTAAACATTTAGATAAAAAATAATAATTATTATATAAATTAAATTGTAATTATATATTTGTTTTTTAGGTTATTTCAAAGTGTTTGTTCCACACGCCATCTTTGTATTCATTTTTGACGTTTGCTTTATATTTTCTCGACTATATCTTCTTTCTATATTACTCTCTCTTTCTGTCTTCTATTTTCTCTATCTATATGTCTATCACATTTGGTATCTTCATATCCTAATGTTATTACTGTCTTAGTAATGACTTGTTTTTATCTCCGACTCTGTTCGCCATAAATTCTGCATTTAGTGGTATATTCCAAATTGTTCCAAATTGTTATGTTAATTCTGATGTTATATTATTCTATTCATTATTTTCTCGACTACATCTTCTATTTCTCTTTCTATATTACTCTCTCTTTCTGTCTTCTATTTTCTCTATCATTTTGTTTTTCATCACAAATTTTGAATTTGTTTTTCTAAACCGCCTTTTTAACAATACTTTATATATTTATGATAAATGTCATCATTTTAATAATATTATATAATACTAAAACTGATTAATCGATGTTAATTGATTACTATTTTATATTGAATGATATAACAGATTTTATGGCTTTATAATAAATATAAAATTATAATTACATTACAAATAATGCGATCTTGTATTATCAGTATGCATTCCGTTGGATATTACCTACATATAAAAATATTAATATTAAAAATATAAAGTAAACTTAATCACAAGTAATTTAATATAAGCATGGTTTATTCAAGACAATATTGTAAAAGTTATGTTATCTTTTATCTTTTTTATCTTTTTAGAAAGTTAGTCGGAATCGTTAGAATCATTTGAATTATATTAATAAGCGATTTCCTTCATAAGATTAATTTGATATGAACCAGCAACTAAATATAATCCAAGTAATAAAATATGAAACTAACTGCCAATGTAATAGCCAATTCGTAATATGTATTACATGAATGCTGAAACATTCAGAAATGTTGATACCATTACGTTTATTGTAATCCAGTTATTGTATGTATGTATGTATGTATGTATGTATGTATGAATGTATGTATGTATGTATGTATGTATGTATGTATGTATGTATGTTTATGTAAAACTTATGGTCTTTCATGTTTATAATATATGGGATATATCAAATTAATTGTCTACCACATTTGGCATCTTTTTAATATTCTAATATAACTATTGTCTTAGTAATGACTTGCTTTTGCCCCCGACTCCGCTCGTCCTAAATTCTGAATTAAGTGTCTTTTCCAAAAATGTTATATTATTCTGATGTTATAAGCTAAATTGCTCTAAAGTTTCATCGAAATCTGTTCAGTAGTTGTGACGTGATAGAGTATCAAACACACATCTTTAACATTTATATATGTAGGATGGTGTTATACCATCATCGAACTACCAGGAATTGTTATTTTATGTTAAGGAACACGTAACTAAACGTTGTATTGAACGTGTTTTCATTGTCACGTGTTGCATACACCCCTCATATATATATATATATACTTACTTACTTACTTATCGTCACGCCATATCCCTTGCGGGGTAGCCAGAGACGACGGAGCGCCAAACGCTACGGTCCCTGCATACCTCTTTCGCCTCGACCACAGACATTAACCTCTTCATGCCCGACGTGCCCAAACCACCTGAGCACGTTCTTCTTCATTCTTACCGAAACATCTTCGCTAGTACCTGCCATTCTGTGGATCTCTTCATTGCGGATTCGGTCAGCTAAACTGACTCCGCATATTCGACGAAGAGATCGCATCTCCACAGCATTCATCTTTCTTACATTCTTCTTCTGTGTTACCCACGTCTGGCTGCCGTATAATAGCGTCGGTAGCAAAACTGCATTGTGTACAGCCAAACGTGCAGCTATGCTGACGTTTCGCCGTCTCAACAATGCAGCCAAAGCACCGTTGACTCTGTTACCGGCAGCAATACGCCTTTCCACATCCATTTCGTATCTTCCGTCTCTGCTAAACATACTTCCCAAATATACCGCTTCATTCACTTGTTCTATTATCTTACCATTCACGTTGATCTTACATTCTGTTCTTTCTTCATTTCTTTCAAATATCAGAACCTTGGTCTTATCTGCATTCAGGTTTAGACCATTATTTTCACACCCATCTTTCAGAGTGGTGACCAATGCCTGCAGATCGCATTCTGATGATGCAATGAGCACTGCATCATCTGCATAAAGCAAGCAATTGACCTTAAGGTCACCAACTTTCACTCCCATGTCACTGTCTTTCACGCCTTGGAGACAACTATCCAAATACAAGTTGAACAACCAAGCTGACATAGCGCAACCTTGCTTAACACCCGATTGGATGTCAAACCAGGGCGACATGCCAGCTCCTACTCGCACACAGGCTGAGTGATCTCTGTAAAGAGACTTTACAGCCCGTAGCAAGGGTCCGTTCACGTTGTATCGGGGCAGTATCTCCCATAACTTCTTTCTCACAACCCTGTCAAACGCCTTTTCCAAATCCACAAAAGCACAGAAAACCTTTTGGTTTAGGGCCAAAAACTTTTCCGTGATCATGCGGAGGGAAAAGATCTGATCTATACATCCTCTTCCAGGTCTAAAACCTCCTTGGGCCTCCCACAACAGCCTTTCAGATCTTTCTTGCATTCTTCTCGCTAATATTTTAGCATAAACTTTACTGCCCAAGCTGATCAAACTGATAGCCCTATAGCTTGCACAGTCTATCTGTGAACCTTTGCCTTTATACAAAGGTACGATGACTGCACCTCGCCAATCGCCCGGGACTTCCCCTGATTTCCAGCATAAATTGCACAAAAACCAGAACAAGTCCCAGACGCGTGGCCCACCATATTTGATCATCTCGGCAGTAACTTCATCCGCTCCCGCAGCTTTACCACATTTCAGACTTCGAATCGCGCTCTCCACTTCTTCCAAACTGATTTCACCATCGGCTACATCCGGACTCAGCATTTCACTGGTGCTCAAGGCCAAGGCGTCCTCACTTTCATACACCTCCTTATAGAACTCCGCCCACCGCTGCAAAACGTGTGCTTGCTCAGATAAAATTCCACCGCTCTTCGAAAGCACCCCTTTCATTCTACAGGTTACCGAACAACCCCGGGAATCACTAACTTCTCGCCAGAAAAGCTTCGTATTTTCCCGGAAGTTGTTTGTCAACCTGTCGTCCCTTTCACGCTCAGAATTTTCACGCTTCATCTTTATAAGTGCTTTCGTTTTGTGCTTTTGCAGCTTGTACTCTCTTTTTCTTATCTCTCTCATACTTTTATACTTACCCGAGGCTTTATAATCCAACCATGCTTTCTTCTTTAACTCTACAGCGTCTTTCACTTCATCATCCCACCATTCATCGCGCTTTTTACTAAAACCTCTTTTCCTTTTACCACATACCTCTGTCGCTACATTCACCATACCATTCCTAAGGTTCTGCCAGCATACTTCAACACTTTCATTTCCTGAATCACAGCTTTCAAGCTTCTTGGAAATCCTTTCTTGATATTCCTCTCTGATCGGTGGATCTTGAAGCTTCCAGCTTCTTATACGATAATTCGACTCCAAGCTTGGACACGTCGTGCGGTTGCGCCAACCTGCAAACAGACCTCTTATTCTAGCAACGACTAGATAATGGTCTGTTCCCAGATCAGCACCCCTAAACACTCGCGTGTCCATAACTTGGCTTCGAATTCGCTGATCCACCAGGAATAAATCAATCATACTTCTTTCTTCCGCTCGCTCCCATGTGTACATGTGAATTTGTTTATGATCAAACATCGTGTTTGCCACAAACAAATTTCTCTCTTTACAAAATTCCAAAATAAGCTTTCCAGCCTCATTTACTCTCTTATCACCGTACTTGCCTAGCACGCTTTCGTAACCACTTCGCGCGGTTCCAACCCATCCATTAACATCCCCACATACTATCAACTTTTCATTACTTCTGACACTACTTAGAACATCCCTGACACTCTCCCAAAACTCCTCGAGCTCGCTAATTTGAGCTGAGGATACTGGAGCATACACGGCTAACAAGAATACTCTTGTTATCCCCAGCTTAAAGCGAACCCAAAGAAGCCTCGGGTTGATCGCCTTGTATTCTACCATAGCATTAACCATTCGAGAAGACAACAATACGCCTACACCTTGGCAACCTCGCCCACCCTCTGGAACCCCAGCCCAGAAAGCGACCCGGTTGCCAGGCAAATCGATCGTATCATTGCCTTTTCGCTTGGTCTCAGACACACAAATAACATCCAGATCTTTGTCATCCATCACATCTAATAATTCATTCATCTTCTGTTCCATTCCTCCTCTTACATTCCACGTAGCTATTTGTAGCTCCGTCCTCCACCTCCCGCCGTTCGGAACATGGCGTGTTGGTTGGCGGTCCCCAACGCCGCATTTGTTCATATTAAATATTACATACACACATTTTTATATAAACATACAATAATAAATACAAAAACTATATAAACTCATCTGGCACCGAAAAATAGCAAACAATTATTGGTGAAATACTTAATATAATATACATTGCAATAGAAATTTAAGTTCAAAATAACGAATATAAAAATTATTATAAAATTAAAAATTAACAACTTTTGTACTTCACCAGACAATAATAAATACAATATTTAAATACAAAAACTATATAAATTCATCTGGGACCGACAACTAGCAAACAATTATTGGTGAAATACTTAATATAATATACATTGCAATATAAATTTAAATTCAAAATAACGAATGTAAAAATTATTATAAAATTAAAAATAACAACTATTGTACCTCACCACAATGAATGGATACAACCTTTAAAACAAAAGGTAAAAAATATGCTAATAATTCGCTCGATAATATTATTTAGAAATTATTATCTTCAATATATTTAAATTGTGCATTCAACATTAAATTGATTCAAACAAATAAAAAATAAAAATAAAAATAAACAACAAATTATTGTAAAACATACATATAAAAATATTATATTTGAAACTTATTTACACCTCATTATTATTCTACAATTTTATTAAACTACATCTCATTTTTACCATTATACAAAATAAATTATTAAATTAATCTTTCAATTGAAACAAATTCTAATATATATATAAAATTTAAATTGAAATTGTAATAACTAAAACTATAGAACATATTATTATATAAAATGTTCGTTATTATATCACATACAGGTCACCACACTAAGTTCTCTTTGTTATTTTACACTTTGCTTTTAGTTTTGAAATACCTTTTTTTTCCTTGTTTTTGTGCAGACACACTTGTTTTTTGATTTCCATTTGTGGTGGAATTGATTTTTGAGTGCAGCTGGCGGCCAGACTTATTGCAATTAACTCTTTTTTCTTGTTCTTTCTTCTTCTGTATTTCATGCAGTATATTCTTCTGTATTTCATATATTTTACAAGACTGGAGAGATAGTTAAATCTCTGTGGATTTTTGCACAGACATACATCATGTCTGGGCAATCAGACTGTATTTGATTTGACCTTTTTAATTAGCACCGGCATTTGACTCTGGTGACATGGTCAGTTCAGGAGAATTCACGGGAGCACAAACACATTATACCACACTACACATATACAATATTATCATATTAATTATTACACAAAAGATTGATTTAACCAACTTTTATAATTAATTATTAGTAAAATATAATGCGGGTACATTTAAAATTTAAGTTAAGAGCACGATAAGAGCATATATATATATACTCATATATATAAACTACTGTATATATACAGTAGTTTACATTTTAATATAAATAGTCTGATACACAATTACAATCTATTTTTATCATTATGGTATTGTTTATCTTGATGTCTACATTGTATTTGACTTTAATGGTAAAAAAGTTTAATGTTTTATTTTCAGCAAAAAAACGTTTTCCGATAGCTAATGTGGAGAAAGTTTTCGAGCATTCACAATGTTTGATAAATTCTTTGCATATACATCATATAAAAATGTATATAAACTGAAATAAATAACTTTTCATTATCTGTATCTTGCAGATTGGTATACTTACAAAGTTTTTTTTGAAACAAAAACAAAAAAAAAAACACTTACGTCTTCCTGTGACTACGCTTGCAAAAGTATTCGATTGTCCTAAATATATAAATATAGCTTTAGCTTTATTTATCCCAACGAATTTCAACTTTTTACATTTCGACAAGTTTAAAACCTGTAGGAGCTATACACTTAACGCGGGGGTAAGAGTTACTATAGCAACGGTTACCATAGCAACTGTTACGATGACAACGGATAGTAAGACAAAGGTTACCATAGCAACCTAAGTTCACATTCAAATTAATAGTGTGCCCAGCGAAGCGGGAGGGAATAAGAATAAACTAGTATAATAATAAAAACGAATGAAAATAAATGAAATATATAAATGTTGTTTCACCAACAGTTTGTTGTTTTGATAATTAAAATTCGATCAGTTTAGTTTTTTAAATGAAAAACATTAAAGTTATTGCGCAGATGCAAATCAAACACGCCCCGATACCATTTAGATTATTTGAAATTAATTTGTTTTTTAACAGTTTTGTTTGTTTTATTTTAAAGGTGTTGTGAAGTATTTTTAATAGCTTCTACAACATTAAATTGTAATAAAATTAATTTTAATAAGTGACCGCAAGAGTAAAAGTATTTGAAATTAATCACAATGCACAGTAAGGTCACATTTTCATTGATTTATTAATATAGTTGATTAATATTCAGTTAAAATCATTGTTACATAACCTGTGGGAAGAAATCGTATATCTATATAATACATCTATGGTATAACTGATTGCTGTCTGTACATAGAAGATATTTAGGAAAAAATCATGAAGGTCTACAAACGAAGGAATAGAAACAAAATAAATGATTTTTTGAAATTTTGTCTGTTTATTAATGTTCCTTAGCCTCTAAGTTTGTTTTATCTTCTATAAAAATATTATATTTATATCTTTTACACTTTTGAATGAATACTAGTGATCAATTGTGTATCAAATGGAAGTGAGGGCCTATTTTAATTCCTTATCGAAATAAGTCCTTCTGTAAAGCCACTCCAATTAAAATTAAACCTACGAGGGTTCTGAAAAGTACCACACAACAAACTAAGCTATTTCTTTATTTTGATCACTTTTTTATACACGTCAATATTTAATGTGCAATTAACGGACAAATAATAATTAAAAAGTCAACCCACCATAAACAAATTTGCCGCGTACAGATTCAACGGTAGTAGAAAATAAAACTTCCAAGTGTCGCACAGTAATTTATACATTATTTATTGGACTCTGTCCATTGCGTGTTTATGTCGTTTTACGTAAACATAGATACTTGCACGTGTAGCCTTGGTAATGTCACAGACAACAATGGTACAGACAAGAACAAAATAACTCTCCGTCTTGCAGTTTTGAAAACAATACTAATTATTAAAATGTTGCGTATCGCTTTCTCTTTCGACGTCCATAAGCACGTTATTGCAGACGTAAATTATGTTTTATTGTTAATAAAATTATTGATTTTATTAGGTAAATTAGTTGATATTTCTGTCAGTTTTAACGTCTGATTATCAAATAATGTCATGACATACAATTATTAAAATATTTTATATTCCTCTCCTATCTATTTATAATAAGGATATAGAATGTCAATAAACTTGTAATATCCTAACATGTCTGTCTTAACATCTCCAAGACGGGGCTCAGTGGCGCCTAGACGCCGTTAGGTCGGTTACTAATTCTTGACCTAATTTCATTCATATACATTCAAAATATTATGAAATTACTAATCTTAATTGATTTCAATTAACTTTATTATAGCTATAACAAAATTGCAGTTAATCTGTCGCTGACACTACAATTGAAAATTCAAAATGGAGCTATACTGTTTTGTTTAATATTTGTACGCAACCATGTCACTCTGGAAAATACTATTAATAGACACTGCATTTAATTTCCACAAATTACTGAATATATATCAAAATACAAATTAATTTCGTTGTATAAATAAATAAATTTATCATAATTATAAATAACTTATTCATGACTAAGAAATATTACGTAAATAATATTTTCCCGACCTTGCCAAAGAAATAGCCACTGGCACCAACTTATCAGCATCGCTAATGTTAAATTCGTAACACTAAATGGAGAATTGATTTCAGTATCAACTTAAATAGTTTTATTGTCAAATGTGAAGTAAAATAAAATTATTATGTATAAATTATCAAGGGATCGGAGTGTTTAATGTGTTGAGGTGAACCCATGTTAGGATGACGTCTCTAAAGCATGGAGTCAATCTGAGTCGGCGTGCGTGCAGGCAGACCGTCCTGCTGGCTGTGCTAGTGACTGTCGCATCGGCAAATCCTATAGAAGTGAGTATTATTATTAACACTATATTTAATGGGCCTTTACAATATGCAATTTTAAATGTGTAATTTCACACCAAACAGCGTTTGTCCACCAATCACACACTAACAGCTCACTAAGTCTTTTCACTATGTGATGTTAGTATGCTATGTGACTTAGTGTGCGATTGTAATGGCTTCATTATAATAATAAAGGTATTTTATTAGTTATTAATTATTATAATTCAAATTGGATAATGGAAGGGGTCCATAAGTTCAGAAAGGCCTTTTGCTAAAGATGTTTTTAACAATTAAAAGGTATATTTTACATTCCACACATCCCTACAATACAGGATTAAAACCCTTAATTCCGTGCCCTTTCAGTATAATTTAAGTAATAACATAAAATTTGTTATATTAACTTGTTAAAAAAATTAAAATAAAATCTTATTATTTTTAATTAAGATAAATATGTAATAAAAGTTAGATTTTTATAGACTCTGCTTGTGCTAAAATTAGATATTATGGAAATCAGTTCAGTCGATAAAAGCACATTTATGAAGTGCTTGCTTGCAGATATGACGACGTGGGCGTCACTCCGCCAAGTATTAGCTAAACCTAAAAAGGGCTTGATTTCGGAGATAGGGTTGCCACTCTGTTATTATTGACACGGGTAAATACTTATGTAGTAACAAACTTAAAAGAATGTCTATGGAGTTTCTTGTCGATTATTCTCCATGGATATGCCCTTGAAATAGTTACCGTGCAACTAGTTTGACGTTTTTTAATTATATTGAATGATTATTTTTAAAAAATATATTAAGAAAATCTTTGAAATATAAAGAAATAAATACAAAAACAGGTAGTTAGTTGCAGTTTCAATAAGTGTTATTTCGTTTTGTGTAAATATAGTTAGATAACAATTTTAAATCTTGGTAAGGTATGGAAGATTTGGCCAAGTCTTGGCGAAGCTAAAATCTTGGCCACTGCAGATTATGTCTCCATTCTTGACCTTTCTGCAGTCTGTCAATTCTTACGACCTTCAAACATTAACGATAAAAAGTTTATATACATATAACCTTTTTGGTTAACTGTCAACTGTCGAAAATGTTAAACTGTTAAATATGTCCAGACAAGTATTATCTTTTAACAATGACCATATTGTTGTAAGAATGTCATATATATATTCTAATAATAACTAAAATAAGTCCTAAATCAAGTGAACCCAGAGATTACATGCAAAACAACAGTATTTTTATATAAAGTTAATATATATATTTTTTTCTTATCAATTCAACTCGATTTGATATACAAATCGATTAATATAATAATCCATGTCTGTCTCAAATCTTATTTACTTATAGTAGGTGATATTTGTGACATTAAAACAAAATGGACGGCGTTTTTTAAACAAACTTATAATAATTTATCATCTGTACAAGCTTTTTTTATAGTGAAACCATGTGTTTAGTAAATATTCGTCAAGAAATTAATAAATTATTTTTAAAGTACCTAAAATGATTATAAAATAATATATATTTATATTAAATGTATGATTTTTTTAAATGTTATACATGTCTTTATCTTTGGATCACAATTTTTTAAGGGATGTAAATACATAACACTCCTTATCTTTATCTAGAGGTTAATTAGTGAATTACAGATAAAAATTATAAAAAATACATTTTAAAAATAAAAATAAACCCTTCGGCGTATCAACTTACGAAACGAGATGCTGTCACCCTAAACTCAACCTCTTTCCACGCTCCCAAGTAATGTATGTCGAGGAAGCATATTTTTCTAACCATATTAAAATATATATATATATACATTTTTTTTTTGGAAACTTAACATTTTCTATTTTTAATATATTCATTGCATCGTATCAAAATATATCAAAATCTAAATCAAATTCTTTGTTAAAAATAAGTTTTGAAAAGTTATGTGTCACATATTTTATTATTATATATTTTAAAATTATTGTTTTAAGAACTATATAAATAATAATAATAAAGTCGTCACTCCATTATTATTTTATAATATACATTCCAATCGAGGGAAACGAACACCAAAACTCCAATTTAATGAATCTTGGAGATTAAATTAAACCAAAGAGGGTTTCACTCAACATGCCCTTAGAGTTAAAACAACACTACATGTATGTATGTATATATGTATGTCAATATATTGTGCTTGAGTTATCAGATTAGCATATCTTAACTAGTTTTAGAATCTATAGACGTATATGTCCAAAATATTACTTATATTAATTGCTAAACCTATCCAAATAACGTCAGCAAATGATTTCATCGCCACCTATCCGGTATAAATTGTGTGATCAATTTATTTTACAAGTTATCTTTATTTTTACTATAAACGTGGTCTGTCTTTTTTCGGTTCTAAAACTATAATAAATTTCATCACAATCGGTTCAGCTGTTGGGCCTCGAAAACATTATAAACAAAGTTGTATAGTAGTAGTAGTTGTATGGATAGCAAATGAAACCTTGTAACCTAATCCTGGAAAACCAGAATATTAAAATAATTGTTATATTTTCAAAATATATACTGTCTTAGACAAAGGTCGAGAGTGTTTTTTTTTATTTGAATTTTTGACTCAAAACTAATTAATTATTCTAGTCTGTTCGAGTTGATTTTATTCTCTTTGAAAAAGAAATAGAAAAAAGTTGGTTTTAATTTATTTTTCTTGAACAAAGTGAACAAAACAAATATATCAAATAAACAAAACATGTGCTACGTTATTTAAGTATTGAAATACGATGTAGACAAAAAAGTATTTGACCGTCTGTATGTCACGGTACAGACAAAGACGCCTTAAGATATTATGTAATACTTTTAATCCCAGACACAAGGGTATCAACTTATCGGATTTGATAAATGTATTAACACCCACGCATTTAACAACATTTCAAATGGTTATTAATATAATACAATGTTTATAATCTATGGACGTTAAAATTTTTACTTATGTCAATAGAAATGTCACTGTTTTCATTTCAACAATCGCGCATGCGCACTCAAAGCGGTTATGTATTTATGAATTGCCGCGAATTTTGTAAATTAAGATGGTTTACGAACACAACACACGAACAACGAAACATACATTGATTTTAATGTATTTATTGTTTGTTTCTAGAGTACTACGAAACAGAGTCCGTCCATAATCGCCGATGGAATCTCGACGTACCCAGGGCTCGGCTTCGGGCCTATGGGGCCTGTGGCACCACTGCCAGGAGAGCCCCCTGGCACCCAGCTCCGCCAGCAGCAGGAAACTACCACCCAGGAAGCGACGACGACCCCAAAGCCGAAGAAAGAAAGAACCTTCGTGATCGCTGCCGTTGAGTTTCATAGAGTTGAAACACCATTTCTTATTGGAGTATGGATATTCTTCGCTAGCATTGCTAAAATAGGTAAAGTATTATTTACAGGTGTATTTCAAAACCATAATTATATATTAAATTTGAATATATATATAATTTTTAATTATTTTCAATTTAAATTTCTTTTAGTCGACCTCGACGTAAAATAACTAGATGTGCTGAAAAAATCATAGATTAAACAAAGAATAAACATTAATATTTAAAAATAACATAGTATGGTATTATCAGAACATATCGAAGAATACTGTTAGTGACAGGTGAAATCCATAAATAATTCACCTATTGCGAGAGACCAAATTAAACTATAATTTCCACGAAAGATTTTACAACAATCGTACTAATTGCTTAATAACAGTTCTTAAATAGTATCAATTCATTCACTCATTCGTAATAAATTCATTTGTTGAACAATTTTAAATATCTAAATATATCATTCACTCATTCAATTTATAACCGTTCGCACGTGTTCTGGGTGTACTATTGCACAAACTATATGTGCATATTTGTTTGAAGAGTAAAAATAACTTCATTACGCTTTTATGACCGGCTCCGTTACTTGTTTTGTAATACTGGCAAACCGCAACACATATGCCATACTGCCATAAAACGGTATTTCGACATGGGTAACCAAAAAAATAATAAATAATCCGTTTACTTTTAAAATAATGTGGATATTATAATGTTTACACAATTCAGTTCGTATTTGGAATTGTTATTTTGGTATTTTATTAGAACTATGATTATGATAATGTTCCAGAAAGTTCAGAAATATAAAGTTATTGATTTTTTATATTTTGTTCGATTCGTTTTTGAAATATTTTAAGATTATTATTGGGTCAGAGATGAACTTGAAAGAAAAAATATAGTGTCATAACAAAAAGTTTATAAATCAAGGCAGAGAAATAAAAAAAGTTAGTTAAAACGTGCTACAAAGTCTTCTGGTTGAGTGGTGCTCTCCTCGAAGTGGTGTATGAGATGTGGCTCGCTCTAGACTTTCTTCGTCGTTTCACAGAAAACATTTTCTTGTATTTATTTTGCAAAAAGCTTCTACGCGATTTCGTTGGGTATGTATTCAAGCGTGTCCGTGTATCATAATATGGGTTGGTGTGTATTGTAAATGGGGCCACAAACGGTGATGTTGATACGGGACTAAATCCAGAGTTCCGCTTTCTTCTAGCCTGTTTCCCGTGAGACGGACAGTCGATATCAATTTCTAAAGACGAGGTCGTGAAGGTCGACATTGATAATTCTTCACCGGATATGGGATTTGTATATTTATCCTCATATCTTAATGTGTGAAAATTTGCATAATAGTTATCAGTTTTAGGGTTATTCAAATCAAATGATGCACTGGAATTTTTTGAACGAATCAACGAGTCTTTTGGGAAGAAGTTTTTATATCTGAACTGACAACCGACATCCCTTATATATATTATGGCATCACTACTTGCTGTCCTTTTAACCTTCTGTTTGATTGTGGATGTACATTTACAATCTATGCAATCGTACTGGCACGATTTATTTGATCTGCAGCAGAGACAGGGCATCGGAGAGGGCAATTTACATGGTGAATATGTAGCCGGCATGACACCTAAATTTGGATTCAATATAAATCTCGGAGTATATTCACTAACATATTCACATGTGTTCTGTGTTGTATTAAACTGCTGATCAATACTATTGTTCAATGATTCGTGCTGATATCCTTGAAAATATTTGCATCGAGGTCCGTGAGAACATTCTGAATTTTCAATTTCTTCAGTATTTTTACTTAAAAGATCATCATAGTTTAAGCTTTTGGAAAACGGGACACATAAAGGCAGATTTACACAACGTGGACGGTGTAAGCACGGCGGAATGAACTCGCAATTGTTATTTAACACATTTACTCTTTGGCACGATGGCACAACTGTGCAAGGCGGATGATGTCTACATGCTTTAGTTATTCTTATTGATTTTTGATTATGCTTGGCCATAGAAAATTTATTTGTACATTTTGAATTTAAATAAACATTGTCAATTGGTAAAATTTGACAAATTGGGACCAATTCACATGGGGGATCGTGGTTGCATGAGTCAATATCATTTGGAAGATTGTTTTTATAATTAACATCTATTGGAGTTGCGAATCCATTGTTACGACAAGCCGGAGAATTTCTTGATTTTAGATCTTCTTCTTCTGTGGTGCTCAAAACTTCAAGCTTTTCTTTACAATTTGGACACACTACCTGTTTAGACTTTTTTCTAGATTTCGATTTGCTCTTAGGACTATTTTTTACATATGAATTGATATCAATAACTTTTGAGGTTTCGTGTTTTTCGGTTACTTCAATTATTGGGCCTTCAGAGGCAGCCACAACTTCAAATTTTTTTGTATATTCTATACTATCCGTATTTGTTGGTTTCTCGTCGTAATAATCATTACCCCTTGATTGTTTTAGTTTGCTATGTTTATTTCCCTGGTCTTCCGCAAGGAACAGTTTAGATGTACCTGTAATTTGCTCTGCTACTGTTAGTGTTTTACTACTTTTGGCTAGTTCTGTAAGTGATTTTTTGTCTGTACATGGACATGCGTAAGAAAATAATTGGCATGGACATGGATCCTCAGTCCGCTTACCGCGATCCTTTTTGTTACACTTCTTTTTTTCAGGTAGAGGATTAGTCAATTCGGTCCTATACTTAGCGTATGACCAGAATTTTTGTTTTCGAGGATCCTTTTCTTGTGCATAAGAATCGGACCTTTTACTGATATAATCGTCATTAAGTAAAATTTCTGAAGATAACATGGCTTCATTAACACATGTTCTTTTAACTTTTTTCGCATTTGTTTGTATACTATCCCGTACACGTAGTTTGGGCAGCATTTGAGTTTCACACTCTTGGACTATTGCTTCTGACTTTGCTCCAAAGCCGCTTTTATAAGGTTTATCTTCTTTTGTTTTTAGTTTCTTGTTATTCGCAACTGGTACTTCAGTCATGCAGTGGTAAGAATGTCTTTTTGCTATTTTATCTAGATCATAAAACAGTGTACTTGTAGATCTTATTACGGATTTATCACTTGTGTTCTTATTCAAAGAATGGTAGTATTCGCTCGTTATATAGGGTGTTTGATTGAATAGAAACGATTCTTCCATGTTATTGTTTTTATATTTTGAGTTACAACTTGCACGGAAAACTGGTATAGCATTTCTTATATTCTGTGAACCTAATCGATAAACATCTTTGAACGGTGTCGGAGATAAGATATCATAAATACTAGTAAATGATCTGGCTTGAATTTTTTTTGGTAAACCATTCATTTTTTTATCTTTAACACTGCTATTATTATTTTAGAAACAACGTCTTCATACTACTTTCAGATTTTGCTATTTTTATAATTTTAGTAACATATATTGTTACAAAGTAAACTGACTTTGTGATGTCAATTTTCTTCAATATTATGACATAATAATATATATTTATCCTTTTTAAAGAAGATATTGTAACATCTTTATGGAGTCCTTATTCCTATGTTATAGCTCTCTTAGTTATTATATAGCATAGTATAAGAGTCTTGAAAATATAGATTCGTAATCACTAAATACATTTTTTGTAGGGTTCCACATGGCACCAAAGCTATCCAAAATGTTTCCGGAGTCCTGTCTACTTATATTCGTGGGAGTTTTGATCGGAGCACTCTTGCTGAGCACACACAGTGTCCACGTCCAACCCTTGACTCCTGATACGTTTTTTCTGTACATGCTGCCACCGATTATATTAGACGCTGGATATTTTATGCCTAATCGACTGTTCTTTGATCATCTAGGAACTATTCTTCTCTTCGCAGTTGTAGGCACAGTCTTCAACACTCTTACGATCGGTAAGATTAGACAAATGATCTGTTTTTTTTTACTACTAATAAAGGTATATGACTATTTTTTTGTATCAGGAGCGTCGTTGTGGGCTTGTGGACAGACCGGCATGTTTGGATGCACAACCCCTCTCTTGGACATGTTATTATTTGGAGCCCTTATCTCAGCGGTAGACCCAGTGGCCGTGCTAGCTGTTTTTGAGGAGATTCATGTGGACGAAGTCCTTTATATCGTCGTGTTTGGAGAGTCCCTACTTAATGATGCTGTCACTGTTGTACTGTACCATATGTTCGAGGCTTATACGTAAGTATTCAATTTAACCTTTAACAATGTTAATTACGTGTATAATTAATTAGATTTTGACAGCATAACCCCCCCCCCCCACCCTCCAGTAATAAGCCATCTATCACTCTAAACTTATACAAATTCCGTACATCGAAGTTACTGGTTCCAAAAGGCCTAATTACAGTACATACAAAAAATATTTGAAATATTTGTGATTTTTCGCCCATATCGTGGGAACATTTAAATAAAAAGTATCTTATATCACTATCTGAAAAAGTAGCTATTGGCAGGTGAAAAAAAAACCTAGTTATTGGCCCTATTCGTTATAAATAATAATACAAAGAAACATTCACTGATTGATTGAATGGCTGATTGACTGAATGATTTATTGATTGATTAAAGAATATTCATTTAATAATAAAATTTATTTGCAGAGAGATGGGTCCATCTCGGCTTATGTATACAGACTTTTTGGCTGGTTTGGCATCGTTCTTGGTGGTGGCAGTCGGTGGCACCTGTATTGGTGTTGTTTGGGGTTTCGGTACCGGTCTCGTTACTCGCTTCACCAACGAAGTCAGGGTCATAGAGCCAATCTTCATATTTGTGATGGCATATTTGGCGTATCTTAATGCCGAGATGTTCCATATGAGTGGGATATTGGCGTAAGATATCCATTATATTTTTTTGGTAACTGTACCTACTCAATTATAACATTTTTTTGTATTTTTTAGGATAACTTTCTGCGGAATTACAATGAAGAATTACGTAGAAGGCAACATATCGCACAAATCACACACAACAATAAAGTATACTATGAAAATGTTGTCATCCTCATCTGAAACGATTATATTTATGTTCCTAGGTGTCGCCACTGTTAATAATAATCACGACTGGAACACTTGGTTTGTCCTGTTGACTATTGTTTTCTGCTCAGTATTTCGTATTATAGGTAAGGTGTCCGTATTCAGAAATTGTCATAAATTTTAATTAATAATCCAATGAATTATATTATTTCAGGCGTGTATATATTTAGTGCTGTAGCTAATAAATTTCGACTGCACAAATTGAATACGGTTGAAAAGTTTGTGATGTCATATGGAGGTAAGTTTAACATTTAAGTCCTATATAACATATGTCAATACCTTGCACTCTTTTCTATCATACGTCATGATGATTCGTGCACTGCTTCTATGTCTTCTTTGATTATATTCTTCTCTTTAAAATGTCCAAGTTCACACTGAAAATTCTTCTCGCTACATTGCCTTAATCCCGCATTACTTGATTGTACAATTACTTATCATTTTCTTTATCATCGATTTTTCTTTCACATTAGCAACATATACATATGTTCATTTGTCCATTTTCTTAACATCAAACACCTACCGTAATATACTGATTTCAGCCGCATTAGCTTGCTTTTCATCTTTCCTTTTATAGCATTCCGATCCATACAAAACAGAAGGTCGTATAATTATTTCATATTTTTCCCTGCAGTGTAAAGAGCAAACGATTTAATATTTAACGTCCCTACATTAATTACGTGCGATTCAAAAGGTAGGGTGGGATTTAGAAAAGCACAAAACATCACAAGGGGAAGGGGGTGTGAGATATCAGGTTTATTTATTTTCCTTGAGAACAAAATTTTAATTGTTATTTTTATGCCACTCAGAAACAATGTGCATCAATGAAACAAGATTAAATTGGATAATTTGGATAACACTTATTCAAAAATATATCTGACTTAAATTAAAATACTTTCTATCACAAAAATACACGTTATTTTGGTTAAGGGGATTGAAAATTGAACATCTCACCACGTATCAGAGAAAGGGAGGGGGTAGTAAGCCAGAAAAGATCACGTGATATATAAACGAACCTTAAGTTATTAAAAGAATATATGTTCTAAAATGTAAAGTAATTTGTTTGTCCGACATAAATCTTTATGGTTGTCTATAACCATGACACATTTCCATTATACATAACCAGGTCTCCGAGGCGCGGTCGCGTTTGCATTGGTGCTATTAATAGACCCCGAGGTGGTGAAACTACAGCCGATGTTCGTTACAACCACAATAGCCGTTATATACTTCACAGTTTTCATTCAAGGGATCACGATTAAACCCTTAGTGAAGATATTAAATGTTAAAACCGTTGAAAAGAGAAAACCAACGATGAACGAAAGAATACATGAAAGGGTGAGTTCCGATATTTTGATAAAAACTAGCTTATGTTATGATAATAGCTTTAGAGAGGTAAAGGAATAATCAATACATACAAACATACAATCTAACTCATTATTGAGCGAAGCGAACGAAGTGACCGGAGCGTTTTACTGGAGACTTTTTGCATTCTTTGTCACGAATTGCCTCGAAAATTACTTGACGTAAAATTATGAAACTTTGTTATCAAAAACACACATTAGGTGATGGTTTTAAAAAACTTTTGAAAAATGTCCTCAAAATTTTTTTTTTTTTATATCATGTCAAAAAACTGATATCCCATTGAAGTCAATGGGAAACGATGAGTCAATACACTGGACTCGCTTCGCTCAATATGCAAACGGCACCCGAGATTTCGCAAGCGCAGCGAGTCGAAATTGAGGGTTTGTTGGCGCCCCTAGTAATATTAGATTGTCATCGTTTTTTAGTTCATGGACCACTTGATGGCTGGTGTTGAAGATATTTTAGGTAAACACGGAAACCACCACATGAGAGATAAATTTAAGAGATTCGACAATAAATTTATAAGACCGTTCCTGCTAAGAAATTATCAGGTAATAATATTTCAATGTAAAATATATATTTTGAATGAATTATGAATTTCATAAATAAATTTGCTTCCAGGGCCAGGAGCCAAAGATATTAGAGACATACTCGAAGCTGGCGATGAGGGACGCCATAGAGTATATGCAGAGGAACGCCTCTACGATCGGAAACATATCCGGGGCAGAGTCCATGTCTGCTATATTTAAGAACTACACCAACGCTAACTTTAATGGAAGGTATGATTTACTAATTATATATCTATATATACATTAATAATATATCTCTTCTTACTTTTTGATTGACCGATTGATCGATTGGTTGATTGATTTCTGTTTCAGTCCAAGCTTTAGTCAGCTGGACTCCTCAACTTGGAACATAGATATGCAGGAATTGGAATACAATCCGTCCAAAAAGGATTTAACCGATGCTAGAATTCACCATCTCCTCGCCGAAGAACTCTGCAAGCCGTACCGACGAGTGAGTTAACTTTATCATTTATTACATTTTGGTGTTTTTAAGGGGGCAACCATTTCAGGGTGTCTTTAACCCTGACCTAGGAAAAAATCTTTTTAACTCTTGTTTATTAATAATAAGCTTACATTTTAGTACATAGTATTACATTTTGGTATTACAAATATAATATATATAAGCGTCTGTAAATAAATATGGTTATAAATATATGGCAAGTGGAAGACAAGACTGAAAGAGAAATATCTTTTACGAGAAAAATCTTTCTCTCGCCAGCATCGTCGCTTAAGCTACAGTCGACACGCTGTAAATGATCGTGATCTGGGTATGCAGGTTAATTACAAGACACATATGAACATACGACGGCTGGTCGGGGACCGGAAGCACCACCACAAGCGAAGTAAACGAGGGAAGCAAGTGAGTCTTGATGTTTTTATCTGAATGTTTGTTCTAGGTCTCGTCGTTGTGTTATCTATGTTTCAATTCGGTGGGTAGTTTTGAATTTTGATTAATAGTGTTGTTACTATCATAAATATATCTGTTTTATTACAGGATGGAAAAAATCATGTAACATTTCCAGAATTCCAGCAAAACGGTTCGGCAAAACAGTTCACGCACGGTAAAAAAAAATATTATAGATTAGGTACTTAATGATTTTTTAATACTATCACGAGTGTCAGTCGCATGCACGTGTGGGTTGTTTTATATATTTTGATACCATTATTACTGTTATTTTGCAGCACATAGGCTTTAAAAACTTCCATTGTACATAATATAACATATTATCGGCTTCGTTATATTATTTTGCATATTTTTATCAAAAAAAAAATATTTTAAATAGTATCAGTGATATATTATTTTATTTTAATGTTGTATAATTTTATTATCATTACAAATGCTTAGTTAATTATAATTTGTTTCAGTATTCTGTGTTATTTAAAGTATTGATAAAAATATTTAATAATATTTTTATTATTAAATGATATTAAATAAGAATGCTTCAGAGGCAATATTAAATTTATTTTATACGGAGTTAGTAACGTGTAATAATTTCAATGTAAACGTTTGTTTGTTTGGAAACTTCAATACTCGACCCCACTATTTAATATCATGGTTTGAAGGACACTTAAAACCTTAATAAAATAACCAATTATAGTTTATGTATGAGATATCCGTATTGATTGATTGCTTGCTTGATTTTTTGTTAGAACGTGGTTTGTATTGTTAACAGACTACATAGACGAAGTGTTACAAGAGGATGAGGAGCCGCGCCGCGAGGTCGACGATGGCGGTATTACTTTTACTGCAAAAACCCCGCGTAGGTATTATGCATGACAGGAATTCCTTTTTTGAATTTGAACATAACGTGTGACATTATTTTTTTTTTAAATTTAAATAACATGTTCAAGTTCAGATGATCTTGGTGTTGTTTTAAATTATGATTTGCGATTATTTTTAAAATGAATTGTGTTTAATAAATTTATTTTTAATCTGGTGTTTTATTTGATATTTATTAAATAAAAAATTTTATTATTTTTTATAATTTTATTTGGCTGGGTACGAATGTTTTACATGCATTATCAGTAAAACTTATTTTATGATTTATATTGTATTATTTTAACAAATTATTTATAATGAATATAATTATAATCGCTTGGTGGCTTGTGTTACACTGCGTATGGTTTTCTTTATTTAATTTGTAAGTACACTCATGGACATATTTAGAGACATTAAACTTCATAAAAAGGCTATTTGTATTAATTCAAAACTAAATGTAAATAAAACAATCTTAAAACAACGTTAATTTTAAAACGAAAAAAAAAAACACAATTTGGCGCCATTTGCATAAAAATATGACATGAATATACTTTTAATCTTGTGATTAATGCTCAGTTTGCTGTAATTTTAAATAATCCTTTAAATTATTAACTCGCTCTATGCTTATCATTGTTTGTGTTTGATTGTCGTTTTCTTCCCTTCCGGCGACTTCATCTGGCATCTAAAATATCGGCGGTATTATACAGCTGGATATAGTGAAGTGAGTCCCACGTCCTCGCACAAGGAGAATAGTAGTTCGCTCCTTAACCAATTGGCTAACCTGCCCGGCTTCAATCCTCTGAAAGCGAGAATCGTACAGCAGTACGCTAAAACACCAGAGGAGATATTGCCGACGGCCGTTGAGAAATCATTACCCTGGAGGAGAGACAGGTCAACTTACAACTTTGGTATGTCTTAAAACTCAACACTTTCGCTTCTGGATGACAAAGTTTTATTTTACCCTGTGCTTATTCTTGGTGTATTGTCATTGTCATAAATATTCGTGTACTGCATGGTTTGTTTTTCGACCATACATATACTAGAGACGGCATTCGTGCCTTACCTTTGAAACCAACATTGATTTTCTGTTTGCCTGAACGTGACACAGTTTAAAATAAAGCGATTCCGCTTATATACATACATTACATATGGTAAATAGTCTTTTTTGTAGTTAAGGAAATTGAAATTGTACTATTAATATAAATTATTTTATACATATTTAAAGCAAAAAAAATATATATCCGGTAAAGTTCATAATAATAATCGATAATAATTGAGTACATTATTAAATTGTTATACAAAAAATCCTTAAGATGAATTTAAATTATCATAGTATACTCGTAGTGTAGTATATAACAGCCTATCGTTAGACTGCCTGAATGTGACGTCACAAACGTTCTTTTTGTTGGTTTCAACGTATTTCGTTATGGCGTCTCTAGTATGTATTTAGGATTTGTTTCACTGTGCTGATATATCAAATATATATAAGACATTCTAAAATTTTTGTTTTCTTAAAAAAATATGTCTTATAAAAAAATTAAGGAAATCTTTTGATGATATTTTTTTTATATTCCATCAATATAGTGAAACAATTTAAATCTTAGTAACCTATTATTATAAGTATCATATTCCTTATATATATGTAGAATTAATTCCTTCCTAATATTAATTGGTGTAGATATCAAAATTTCTATTAATTAAATAATGTTTGTAAAACATATTATCAAATAAATTATATTTAATAGGTACATATATATTATATTATATATATATTTAATAGCATGATGATTGTCAAACTATTTATATATAAAATTAAATGCAATCATTCATTTACGATATCATATCAAAATAATGAAACGCAAATATCACAACCATTTGAATTATTGCCAAAATATGAGTTATTAATGCATTTATACAAGATTTAATGTATTTATGTTATGAAAGTAATTATTTGATATTTTAGTGCCCAATGAAGACATTCTTGAAGAGGACGAGCGGAGAATGTCAGATGATAACGGTGAGTGGTTTAATATGACTTGTGTTTAATATATATATATATATATATATATATAAATAAAATTTATATGTCCGTTTGTAATTTCAAATTAGCAGCTTTTCACTAAATATATATATATATCATAGTATATACAGTACTTAAAAAAAAGAGTTTGTTTTTGACTGTTTAGTCTTCTAATCTCTGAAACGACTGAACCGATTTTAAAAGAACTTTCACTGATGGATACCTAATTTTATAATTAAACATTCCGAACGAAGTCGAAGGCACAACTAGTATTATAATATTACTGTGAACAGATACATACATGACGATAGCTGAGCAAGCCCGCGTCGCGACCCCCACGGCTACCGAGACCATGTTGCCATGGAAACGGGAGGAGGCTGAGGGGACGATGGCCCTCAAACAATCAGAGTTCCCCTCTTGGGCCTCCAACAAGGAATACTTAGCTTACAGCTCACCATCCGCCACCTTCCTAGGTAATAAACGAAGTAGTAAATTTATTAATTAAACCATAGAAATGGTAATCAATTTATTTCAATCTAGAGACTGAAATTAAAAAAAGTAGTTTTATTGAAATTAAATATAAGATTAATATATCTAATGTATATAATATTTTAATATCATATTATATACCACGTACTGTAATTCCAATAATCATTTTCAACGCATGTATAGTAACAATACTATAAAATATATTAATAATTAAATTCCTCCTAATAACTTTTAGTTTGTTGTCTTATTCAATAAACAATCAAAAATAAATCAGATTTTCTTAAATAATACCACATTTAATAGGTTTAAGTATGTTTATTTTTAACAAAACAACACTCAGCATAACTCTTAGCCCTCCTTCTTAATTAGTTGTTAGTTATAATACCTACTTATGTACTTCATTCCAACCTATTCTCCCCTCCACCCCCTTCATAGGTGGTATAGAGAAGCCAAAACATCCAAAGTCTATCATAGGTCTATTCAGAAGAGAGAGTACTAGCTCACAACAGGCAGACCTGCCGATAGTATCCGATACGGAGAGGGCCGACTCACTGAAGGGAGAATGTTCGTCCGTTTGTTCGTCCACGAGGGAAGCATTAGCGCAGGCAAAGCAGCCGAGCTTGTCCAAACGGAGTACGAGTCTCGGAGGGCCCAATGTTCTCTTGATGGAGGACGTGGCTCACTCTGATCCTCTCGGCGCATCCTCACGACCGGCCAGCATCATGCAGGGTCCGCACCGAGGACAATGTAGACGAGGATCCATGCTGGAACTCACTGGGTATGTCTACATAACAATATTTATTTATTTATATCTGTTCGTTTCGTTAACCCTGTGAAGACACTCCAACTTAAAGAAATGTTACGAAGGTTCAAATGCAACCTTCTGAGAAGAACCAGACAACAAACTCAGCGGGGTTTTTCACTCACTGTTTCACAAACGTCAATATATTTAGTGAACAATATACTCACAAATGGAACCATAAAAATCAATTCGATAAAAATAAAGTATCCGTTGCCAATTGATATTACTTATATTTCAGTTCTCTATCTCGCGACGCGATAACAGAGAAGTGCAGCAAGTCGCTTCCTGAGAGCGAGCGTATGGGGGTAAGGCGTCTCGGCCAGCACAGCTCGCCTTTCAACCACCAACTCAATATAGCGTCCAACCTCCTCACCAGCTCCTCATCGGACGACTCAGACGACTACACCTGAGTGACGCGCCGTGGTAACCAGGATAGGTTGCCACTGCTTAAGTATAGGACGTTAGAGTAGTGCACAGACAGACGTGCATTGGTATTTTTGTATGGAAACGTTTTTGGACAACATCTTTGATTGGTGACAAGCTATCCGATCTATTGATCCACAAATCTTGGATTGGCTAATCATTTTTACTAACATTATCTCATTGTTTTGATTAACTTTATATATTAAATTAGATAATCTCAAACAATATTACATTTCTTATTATTTATTTAAGTAATTACAGTAAACATAATTGAGTTAGTTCTCAATAACAAAAAACTTCTGGTGACATTAATAGCATTATACATCAAATACATAAACAATTTTCTAAGCTTTTTAGATATCTACTTCTAAGTAGGTAAAGGAAAAATGTGTTAACACCCAACTAGATAATAACATCTAAGAATATTATAATAAATAATTGAAATGTTATCTGTTGGATTCGAGACTGCTGTTTAAAATGCGTGATATTTATAATTTAATACAAAGTAAAGTGTAAGGATTTTCACAGAAACTTGCCAAATGAATTATTAGTCAATGGTGTTAGAGAGGGAGAGGGAGAGAGAGAGACAGAGACAAAGATATTCTAAGGTCACATGTCGCGTCGAATCATCAAATAACATCTTTCACATTTAACACCCTTTATTTCACAGCGTTTTTATAAAAATACAATTTACAAGTAAATGCATTCAGTGATTTGTTTAATCTGTATTTTATTTGAATAGCAGACTCGAAGCCAAATTAAATGATTTCTAAATTAAAATTTTGCCAGTGACAATAAAATATGTTATAAATACGTAATAGTGACTACTTAAACACCTAGTCAATTTAAAAAAAAACAATGTTATGTTGACAGTTTAAAATATGTCAACTGTTACAGCATTTTTTATGTTATAACAACACTAGACTAATTGTTATTTTACTGTCATTGGCGAAATGACATTTGACGTGAGATTGTAAAATAAGATCTAGATATAAATTAACTTAAACGCTATAATCATAAAAGTAGTTACGCAAAAAAAATTATTGTTATTAGTAAAATGGTTTGTAAAGTAGTTAAATTAAGGGAGTTAGGTAAATTAAGATTTAGTACAATAATACGTTTGTTCACAAATTGTTGACAATGTTTGATTAATTAATAATGTTCCTCGATGTTATATTTATTAAAAAATAATCCATGGCCTAGATATGGTCGGCAATTCTGAGCGCAACTTTTTTCACTTAATATTTTCCTATCATTAAAACTTTACCTTCCCATAATCTGCACAAAGTTTTCTTTACTCCCCCACCCCCTTAATTTTTGTAGCTTATATTTTTTTCAATCTGCACTATTTTTACATTCAAACATTCACCCCACTGCTTGAAAGATACAATTATTTTTTTATGATCACGGGGAGTTGTGATAATGTAAATAAATCTGTAAAATTGTGTATTTATGTATAATTATAAAATGTTATTGTGTAGCATAGATCATAAATTAAAAAAAAAATAGAATTTTGACAATAGAGTAGCCTTTATTTTATTAAGAATTGCTTCTCAAAATAAGCATTTAATTATGCATTCTGGAGCGGCACATGGCGTTAGATTTAAATGGTAACTACTTTCAAATATCATCATGAATAATATCTTTCAAAAACAGTTAATTAATACATATAACAAGGCGAGTGTGGCAGCAATTAGGAAGCTTCATTTATAAATAAAATTTTTTATTATATTATAAAAAAACTAAAATACAGGCACATTAAGTATGCTTGACCTCTATTAGGAACATGTGATAAAGTTAAATTGTGAGTTCTTACAGCATTAACACAATTTTTCAATTCATTGCATAAATAAAATATATATTTACTATCTCCGAAATGAAATATTATAAAATAATTTCTAGGTTCCTTTTATAATGTACAGGTATCATTATTATTTAGATTGTTTATTTTGTTCTAAGCGATATATTGACAATAAAAGCTTCCTAATTGAACACATACATTATTTATATCTCAAACCACAATAGCTTTTGTTATTACAATATAATTTAGGAAAAAATATATGCCAATTATTTATAATATATGTGTAACATGATATTTCAATAATTATTATATTTTTACTTTTAGCAGTACAAACATAACCAAGCTATAAAACATAAGCTTTCTATAAACTATGGAGTGTCAATTGAATAAAAATAGTGCCTAGCTTTAGAGTACCGCAACTCATTGTTTTAAATCTTGTTATACTCACTATTAAATCCTAGGAAATAATAGATTATAAACCATTACTTTGAATAAATATTATAAAATTAAAACGTATATTATTTAATTTTATACCATAAAAAAGTTATAACAAAAAATATTTGACAGTTAAAGAGAAGAGTGAAAAATTAATTAGATATTTAAAATTCCCGCTTCTACTTGAGACGATCGAAATAAAGTTAATACTTAGTACTTTTTCTTGTAACTAGATGTCGCCACTTCATTTAATTTTTTTCAGATTAAAGAATAAAGGACTGTGTAATTTATGTAACATTTTTCTTAACATAGTAAATTAATTTTATTTAAAATATAAATAAATTCAAAAATATTTTATTTTTTAAATTATTGTTGTCACGTGACCGTTAAGACATCAATCAAACATAATAATTTATAATTTATCTGTAGTTCGCTCGTTAGCCCGTATGCTTATTGCTTGGTGTCTTGTAGTTTTTCTTCCTGTTTATAATTTTCATGAAAAATAACGGAAAATGTCTCGTAACTGTAAAAGTTTATGTTAAGTTCGTTTAGTGTTCAATAATTTTTAACTCCGCTTGTAAACAGTGTCTTTTGATGTGTGTTATGTGTTTTAAATCCGTGAAGACGAGAATGAAACATACTTTTGCAATCTAGTAAATAATTTAAAACGGTAAGTGCCTTCAAAATTTATAAACAATAAATTTTTTGTGCACAATTTCTATATAGACTAGAAATGTTAAAGTTATACGCTTAAATTTTCTTGTTTTTATAATTATCTCAGAAATAATATAATTTTACCCACTATTATAATAATATTCTCTGATTTTTTTTAAAGTAAAAAAATCTAAACACGATAAAAACAGTTGTCAAATGTGATCATATTATCTACTTTTGTAATCTTATCAGTTTAGCTATCAATAAGCAACTATTTCATAGTCTTTCCATTTCAAAAGTATTAAAACTGCCACTGTCCTTAATAGATTTATCAAGGGAAAATAAAAGTATATATCTATATATTTAATTTATTTATTACTTATATTGATATTATGTTATACAAAACATCATTAACTATTTTGAGTAAATATTTATATTGATCAAATTCTGATGTAATTACTTTTAGGTCATTGTTATATAAAATACATTAAAAGTGTTTTGTTTTTATGTAATTGGGATAATTAGTTTTTGTTAATAGCAGGTATAAAACATTGCAGACTTACTTACTTACTACTTTACCTCCAAGTAACATTGAAGTAATTCACATATTGATGTAATTTTTCTAAAAATGGTATTATTCTTTCATATCACACTAATGTTAATTGTGTTTAAATTATATTTGAATATAATATTTGGTTACTTAATTTGTAGTTGATAACAAAAAGTTAAGGAATAGTCTTGATATTTCATTATAAGTATTTATTTTGCAACTGCAATGTATTTATTAGTATTAAAACACATATACAAAAAGTTTTAACAAGTTAAAGTTATAAGTTTATTTTCATAGTATTACTTAAAATTATTGTCTTTTCAGTTACACAAGTTAAGATATTATTAACTTATTTTGTCTAAAAAATATAAAAACTTTCTCTTTTTTTTTTAGTAATTTATACAATAACTTATAAAAGTAAGTAATATGAGTATTACGGTGACAATGATCATTTGTTATTTGTGTTGAGCTCAATTTTGTCCACTAATATATAATTTTAGGGTGGAAAATCCTATTAACAATAAATCTCAGTTATGCCGGCTTATTTTAAATCCAATTTATCTTTTAAATAATATCAGTTGACTACTTTTAGTAATAGTAACATCTTAATATAAAATTTTATTTCCGTAAGTGTGTATATTTAGTTTAAATATTATGGTAAATAATAGTAATAAAATACACATTATCTATTAAAATACTATTCATCTAACATAATTAACTTATTACAGCTAAGGATGGAGCATTCTGATCTGGTGGCCGAGATGGCTCAGGTGGAGCATCTCACCACCCAGGAGAGACTTCACCTGGCAAGACGGTGAGATATATATTTATTACACAATAGTTTATTCTACAGAAGGGCTTATTTTGAGACATATGGTATAAAAATATGCCCTCCTGTCACTCCCACTTGACATACTCAAGTTATCACTAGTATGGATTCAAAGTGGAAGAGATATAAATACCTAAATATAAGATAAAATTTGTGTAAAATTCTGTTCTGCTTTACTTTAAATGTGAGGCCGTAGCACTGTTTCATAGATTTTTTAAACAATTTTGTTACATGTTATTTAATTATTACAAAATATTACACAGTATTAAAAAAAATAAAACAGAAACAAAACAAAAAAAACATGTAAAGATTATCACTTAAGCGATCTCTTGTATAACCTTTGAACATGAACAATCAGAGGTCAGAAGGTATAGTGCAAAATGTTAATATGTGTATATATATTATGTTCATTAAAACACAGTATTAATTGCATCGGATGTATTGTGCTTGGTAACAAGAAGATGACGGACACACTGAATATATATTATATATATACCCTCTGCTTAGACGATCTCATTAATAATATGATGTAAGAAGCAGTCACATCATAGACATAACAATATTATACATATATTTTTTTCCCAAATGTACCATCTCTAAATAGTAATAGTTTTGCCGTCAGTTGTAATAATAATTCAGTCAGTTATGTTGATTGAATGTATTGCATTGTACGAATAACTCCCGCCACCTGCGGTATGAATCAGATGGATTTGTATAGTTTATATTGGAAGGGTAAATAATTAAATCTCTTTTTTTTTATTCATGTACCGATATCTGCATTTTAAATTATTATAATAATTATGATTGTGGGAATAATTTTAATTTTGTCATCATTAAATGTATAATAGATTAATTCTAAGAATATTTTTTTAAATGAGAAACAGACAATAGTGTAAATTTCTTTTTTTATTATTACAATTTAAAAATTTTAAAAATATATTATTATATTTCTTGAAAACAATTTTTTCAAAAACACTTTCAACTAAAATCCATTTACTTTAGTTTTAGTCCAAGATGTAAATTTTTAGGGAGTAGGGTTTTTTATAAATTAATAAAAAAAAAAAAAATTGTCGTTCAAAAGAAATAAGTGTAGTGTACACAGTTGAATTAGCCTAGTAACGGTCTCGAATATGTAAAATACGCTGATGTCATCATTGTATTAATTCCTATGTTGAACTTTATTTTAAATGTATTACAAAAGATGTAACAATACCATCCGTTTATATTAACAGATGATGTGGTATTTTGTATCGGGTTTCCCTGCATTCTTTACTATTTAATTATAACGAAGATAACGTTTTAAATCGCATCTAGGTCACCTGTAACTAGATATAAAAAAAATACACATGTGGTTCACAGACTATATATGTTTATAGAGTATTCGGTACAAGGTGATGTAGCCAAAAAATTTTGCATATGAAAGTAGTGTTATTTTTTTTCTTTTAAAAATTATTACTAAAAAGGTCTTTAACTAAGATAAGCTTGTTAATTTAATAATAATTCAGTCCGCGTATTATTGAGATCTTAGAAAGGATTCTAGTGACCTGTAATTTTTTTTTATGAAAGTGACAGTAAGTTTAATATTTTAAGGTTACATAAAACCGGTAAACCACTAAATGGAATGCTATTGCGAAACTTTATTTTTTTATTTACTCTGTTTTTATTACCATATTTTTTTTATCTCCCAATCGAAAGTTATTATGTAAAATCATAAAATTTAATTGTTTTTCCTAATTAGTGTCGTTTTTTTTTAATAAATTAGTTAAAAGTAATTATGACAATACTACGAAATCATAGCATTGACTTTTTCATACTAATCCCAGTGACCCGGATCTTAATGCAGCAATGATTATATATTTTTTTTTTCAATAAAAAATTTGCAAGATTTTTTTGATCCGGTGTTTAGAGTTTATTTTTAAACTTCAGTTAATAAAAAAGTACTTTTTTTTATAATTGTTTAATTGTTTGTGTATAAAAAATTAGCAAAGTGATCCGGTGTTTGGTGATTATTTTTAAACTTAATTAAAACAAACAAATATAATAAAGATAAATAGTTTGTTTATTTTTTTATACACCAACGTACAAACCAACGGAGATATTTTTTTTTCGTATCTACTTAAATATAGACCTTTGTCGGGGAAAGCATTACAAAAAAGGCTACAGTCATTATATTTTATTTTATAAATTTAAAATTTTTAAAATATCAAAGTAGTTGTAACTATCAGTAGTTGTTAACTAAACTGGATAAGTTGGAGCTATTCGAATAGAATGATAAATGCTTGTCATTTGTCGTTAACATTAATACGACGGACGTAGTCGCGTTATACAACTAGCTATCACATTACCTACGCACTGTTTGTTAGCGTACGCTGAATAAGATTTCGTAATGTTATAGATATGTATATATATTGCAAGATTTTGCATAATTTAATTTAAACAGCTTGCAAAACACTAAAACACTAGTTTAGTTTTTGTTACACTATCACTATCCCTATTTTTCTTGCACTAAAAGTACACTAAGTTTATAATAATATATTTATTTATACGTTAATATGTGAAAGTTTTAATAAATATATAATCATTATGTTTTAAACTGTAGTTACATGTCTAGCCTCATCTAAAGATATTTAATATAAAATTCAAGAGTTAGTCATGATTTCTTACTTTTGTACACTTTCACTTTTCACCACTTACTCGCCTCCGTCGTACAGAATTATTCTTTACATTTTTATATATTTATACATTACGTAGTATTTTTTATTATTACTATTACTAATATAAAATTAATGGTGGATGGTTCGAGTTGTTCGTACATTGCTCACTAAATATATTGACGTTTGTGAAACAGTGATCACAATAAAAAAAAATCCTGGCTGAGTTTGTTGTGTGGTTCTTCTCAGACCAGGGCGCGTTTGGAACCCTCGTAGACTTATTTTAAGTAGGAGAGTGTCTTTACAGAAGGGCTTGTTTTGATACGTACGATATCAAAATAGGCTCTCCTGTCACTTCAATTTGACGTACACAAGCGATCACTGGTACGGATTCAAAGTGGAAAATATATAAATAAATAAATAATAATTCGTTCTATACTACATATTAATAGAAATGATGTATTTTTTTATCATTATCGTGTGTAAATATTATAAATTATCAAAACTATGCTGTATCTAATATGATAAGGTTTAGTGTGATTCAATAAGCCTAATAAAGTTGGTATAAAAAAAAACTACTTATTGTCGTAATTTTTTTATGAGACCGGAAGTTTTACTTGATTATTTTATTTTATTTTTAAAGTAATATTACTTACAGAGACAATGTATAAGTGATTTGACTAATGATATGTATAATATAGTATAATTATTCATTCTCTATTACACCGATTATTTTTTTTTTGTCAAATTCTATAATTTTCTTCTATCATACGTCAAATCGGTGGAGATTTGCTTTTTTGCTATATTATTTTTCACACA
The DNA here is from genome assembly GCA_918358865.1 of Melinaea marsaeus rileyi. NCBI lineage: Eukaryota > Metazoa > Arthropoda > Insecta > Lepidoptera > Nymphalidae > Melinaea > Melinaea marsaeus. The sequence continues at coordinate 11,557,758 of OU911088.1, read as the reverse complement.
CTCCACCCACATGTATATATATATATATATATATATATATATATATATATATACACATTCATATTTAAGACTTTTGGTTACATGCTTTGCCTCCATATGTGATGTGACGTTCGTGACGATGCCGCGAAAGAAACTAAAGACATACATACTCAGGGCCGGATTTAGAGAAGGACAGGTGGGGCTGCAGGAGGACAGGTACTGTCCTGGAGCATCCAAAGGCAAGGGGTCCCTACAAAAAAGATAAAAAATATCCAAACTTTTACATTTTTTCGTCTCAAACATTTATTTTTTTTTGCTTTTTTACTAAAAATACTTGCACAAACATAATAATATTGTTATTTGTATATGTATGTAACTACGAAAGTCCTGATTGTATCATTTAATATAAATTATTAAAAGACTTGACGAAAAAAAAAAATATTAGAAAATAATTAATAATGAGGGGCCTCCCCTCCTTGGTAGCTCCGGGGCCTCGAGATTTCCAAATCCGGCCCTGGATATACTCGTGTACGTATGTATGGTGATATAGTTTCCACAGTTATAAAGCAAGGGCAATTTTAGTTAAACGCATGACAACGTTATTTTATTTTGTAATTAACAATTGAATCGCCTTGGTCTTATTTCATCTGACGAAATATCACTGTTTTATTCTGAACACTATATATCCACTAGCTTTTGCTCCCGGCTTCACTCGTGATTACGTCTACATTGATTGAAGTTCCTCGCAATACTATAAAATAACCGATCTTAAATTTATTTTAACAAAATACTATATACAAAATAATAGATATTTAAAGACTAACTTTTGTGCCATATTTTTTTTAATATACATTATACATTCTGTATATACTAAGGGCGCTGCCAGAACCTCAATTTCGACTCGCTGCGCTCGCGAAATCTCGGTTGCCGTTTGCATATTGAGAGTAGCGAGCCCAGTGTAATGACTCATCGTTTCCCATTGACTTCAATGGGATGTCAGTTTTTTAACGATTATTCTTCAACGACGTGACATTTTGCAAAAAAAAAAAAACAATTTTAAAAACATCACCTAATTTGGCTTTTGTATGCAAAATTTCATAATTTTCCGTCCAGTAGTTTTCGAGTCTATTCGTGACTAAGAATGTGAAAAAGTCTCCAGTAGAACGAACGCTCAGCTCGCTACGCTCGTTTCGCTCAATTATCAAAATCAATCAAAATATTCTTTAGTAATAGAAAGAAAAACAGACAGACAAAATTAAAAAAAATCAAATGCACGAACAGAACCAATATATTTATATAGTAGTATAGATTGTCCGTATCGATTAGTGTTTTTTTTTTTTTACTCTGTCACGTTTTTTTTTACGTCGGGCGCAGGTTGAATTTATTACGCCATTGTTTGTTACCCACCTCATTAACTTGTTATCTACGTTCTAAATGAGATAATCTTATCAAATATTATTAAGAGTACAAGAGTCGCTCGCTGTACCCATCATCCGGTTTTTAGGAACGGAACATCTCATATTTTGGGGTAACGGAACGGAACGATAAAGTAGAATATATATAAAAAAAATATATATTACCCATGTGCCCAGCGTAGCGGGAGGGAATAAGTTAGTCTCTTATACACTCTTACACTCTTGTGAATCCTGGGAAGTTGTCCATCCATCTGTGACCCGCCAGCTCGTTTGCGCTCCTCTTAAATAAATTATATATATATATATATATATATATATTCTCAGATGTCGCCTCTAGATTAAATTGATGTATTGATGTTGTAATATGACAATATCGATAGGTTTTATTTTCAGCTACCTTTTAAATAAATAGTCGAAGGAAATGTCATGTCATGAGTGTCATTATCTTAAATCTTAAACAGCTACTTCCTGTGGATAAGAGATTCGTCTCTTCCCTTATTTTTTTCGTACAAAAATACATATCATATAATCATAATTCAACACTCATAATCTAAATTTAGATAATTCTTAATACTATTTCACGTAAACAACCGCAATCTCGTAACTGATAACGGTATGATTGATTTAAAAATGATCTGTAACATTTTTAAATCGATCATATTAAATCAGTTCAATCATCTCAATCATTCAGTCAGAGTCATCTCAATGGTATATATTTTAGTATCGTCCAAATATAGTATTGAATTGAGATGAGTTATCATATTATAAATAGAATATTAAATTCTGTTATATATATATATTCTGTTTTCGTTTTGTATCATTTAGACTCTCATTGTGCGTGCTTGACTCTAAACGTGATATATTTTATATATAATATATTTGTGTGTGTGTGTGTGTATATGTATATGTGTGTGAATATGTATCGACGTAAAAATATAAAGAAGGAGCAATTAAGGTAATTGATATGTTTCATTAGTGTGTGTGTAGCGTGTGCGTGTGTGTGTGTGTTTTCACTTTTTTCGATTGCATGTCAATGTACTGTTACCCCATGCGGGGTATAACCGTAAAAATATAAGAGGCTGTTGGGGAAATTAAATATATGTAATTGCTTCACATGTTACTTACCTACTGGGTCCGGTTACGACAAACTTTCATTAATTATTAATTAACTTTAACTGGAGATTTATATATATATATATATATATATATATATATATATATATATATATATATATATATATATGTTTCACCTTTTTACTTATGATATTATATTTTGTGGTCAATAAATAGTATTAAAAGTATTGAATTTTTTTTTAGTTTTTTGATTTTTTTTTTCAGTGCACTTTTTAACGTAATCCGATTTTCGTGTCGATGGTCGCAGACCCCTTGCTGTTATGAAGAGTACCTTTCTAGAGTACGTACGTTGTACGTACAACCATCTTTATAATATTAGTATATATATTTAATTGATTACAACGTATCTGAGGGTCGTTGTAATATATATCGTTTAGCGTGTCAATTTATATTCAATTGACACAAACGTACAAACATACATTGTACGTGTGCACGCTAATAGACGAGACACGAACACACACACACACAAACAAACATACACACGACACACGAACACAGATACAAATATGTTTCCTATACTCATTCGTAAGATCACAGTTTTTGAGTATCGACTTGTATTATATAATATATATATATATATATATATATATATATATATATATATGTTACATTTGGTGTCCATATAATAAGTGTCCCACATATTTATAAAGGTTTGTTACACTTGTATCCTGGTTTACTCTGAACCGGTTCGGACTGGTACGTACGACACGTTCGTAAGACTTTTTTTTTTACATAAGCTCAGTAAATGTAGGTACTTTTTAATATTATGAAGTTTTTTTTTTATTCTTATGACCTAGTTTTTAAATATATTTGTCTACTATAGTCGTAGTAGTAGACACTGGATGTGGGAGTATTTTTTTTAATTTAATAAAAAATAAAATTAAAACATTACAGATTTTGACAGTAAGGTTTATAAGTAAACATTTTTATTTATTGAGCGAAGCGAACGAAGTGAGCGGAGCGTCTTACTAGAGACTTTTCACATTCTTTGTCACGAATTGGCTCGAAAACTACTTAACGGAAAATTATGAAACTTTGCAATCAAAAAGACACACATTAGGTGATGGTTCTTCTTATAAAAAAAAATTTGAGAAATATCCTCAAAAAAAAAACTTTTTTTTAATATTATGTCAAAAAATGTATATCTCATTGAAATCAATGGGAAACGATAAGTCAATACACTGGGCTCGCTTCGCTCAATATGCAAACGCACCCAAGATTTCACGAGCGCAGCGAGTCGAAATTGAGGGTTTGTTGGCGCCCCTAGTTTATTTTATCCTACTTAAAGAAGAAAATTTAGTTTTAAGGTTAAACGCAACAAAGTATTTATATCAAATAAATATTAAATGTATGTAAAGGCGTCTGTGTAACTCTTGATTTGGATCATATTACTGGTATGCATTAGATTAAAAAAAAAACAAAAAAATAAGTTATACGTAAATTTATTAAAAGTAGTGTTAGCAAAAAAATTAATGACAAAATTTGTAACATTAAATAGGTATTTGAGATTGAAACCGCGTCACGAAAATACAGTCAGCATAATATTATAAGGGATAAATGAACTTATTTATAAAAAATATATGTATATTAATATTAAAAATAAATATTTTCCCGGTTTACAGACGCCGAATGCAGCAGTTGAAGCTATGGCAGCAGAGGGAGAAGGAGTGGGCCCGAACGAAACCTAAACGCGAGAAGAGCAGCAAACGAAACATATACTTCAATGATAGTGTTATGCTGCTTGAAGCTGCCGCAAGGAACGATATTGATGAAGGTAATAAGCTATTATATGCAAAAAGTTTAATCAAAAACTGTTCAGTAATAATTGTTGGATAACTTGAAGGAAAAAAAAAATAAATAAAAATACCTTGCTCTATGGTATCTATATCTATGTTCACAGACAGTTTGTCATCTACGTTTAAATCTATATTTCATAACTAAATTATAAGTTGTGTACACCAGCGTTAAAATTAGGGGGGACTAGAATATAACGCTCTGTACACACAGCCCAAACGTTCTGTAGAGTTCGTTGAACTTTTATTTATTTCTATGAGCGTATTTTATACTGAGTAGTGTAAATGCGTTTTAAATATTATCTATAAAATCTATTAGATAAATAGTCACGGCCATGTCTAGATTACACCGCCATGGTTGGCATTTCAAGTGCCACAAGAATAATATGAATAATATATATATATATGTATATATATATATATATATATATTTTTATATATATATATATATACACTTTATGATGTATATTACTAAATAAAATACTATAATGAAAATAATAATTTCTAATCTAATCTAATCTAATTGAATTAATCTTTGTGATTTTAGTAGAATGAAATAAATTACTAATTTGCTGATTTTTTTCAACTCAAATAATGAGTGAAAAATCACAAATCCGAGATTGAAAACAAACCCTCTTAACCCCCTACAAATCAATCCACAGACCGGATTTTGGTGATCGTAAAGAGACGTCGATATTATCAAACAAATGTACAGTCGGATATATAAACTAATATAATAGTAATAATTTCTTATATATCTTATTAAATCTAAGTGTGGATTACGAGTTTATTATGATCTCACCTCCTTTCTACGGTCTGTGTTTACGTGTGTGTATGTGTGTGTATATGTCTGTGCAGGGGCGTAGGAACCGTGTGGGCAGGGTGGGCAGCTGCCCACCCAGAAATTTCCCAGGGTGGGCATTGCCCACCCATGCTTTTTGTTCAAAGGATTAAAATTTTGAAATTGAACATTTATTGTTTCAATGGAAATTTGTTCAAGACCATTTTAGAGGCAAAAAGGTCGCTTTTCACGACAAAATGGACCTTTTCTATTTTGGGCGGATCTTTGACATTATTAAAAACTAGGGGGGGAGGGGGTACGATTTCAAACCTGCCCACCCAGTAAAAATTTCGTTCCTACGCCCCTGTGTCTGTGTGTGTGTGTGTGTGTATATATGTGTGTGTGTGTGTGTGTGTGTGCGTGTGTGTGCGTACTATGATTACAGAATAACAATACCTATATTCTGTAATACTTTAATCCAGTCATATATATTGTTGTTTACGTTTGCATATTGTGTTATAATTAAGTCATCCTTTAATGTCTTTAACGAGATTATCTCAACCCCCCCCCCACACCTCCCCTCTAGGTAACATCTATATCATGTCATCTTTACAAAATTATCCCTCAAAGGGGTTATATCCTTCTGTTTATTTGTGGAGTCGAAGTTTAGGAAGTTTTGAGAATTATTTATATCTAGCAGTTCAAATATAATATAATTCAAATATTTGAAACTTTTCAATACCATATATTACATTTTTATATGATATCATTTTTTTACTACAACACTATGTTATTCTTATTTATCGAAATTATTTTAAAACTGGTCGGAAGTAACCCTTAAGTATTTGTTTTACCATGAAATAATCTAAGTATATAAAATAACAATAACTGTGAAAATTAACAATGTGGTGGAACTACACCAAATTTCAACTAAATCGAACCTTCAATTTTAAATTAACAAACAAACAGACAAAAGTAAAACTGTTCCTTAAAATTTGTTTATTTATGTATATATTTGTAGTATTTTACGATACGTATGATATAATTTCAGTTCGAAGATTACTAGCACGCGGTGTGACGCCGGACGCAACGAACGAGGATGGTCTGACAGCATTGCACCAGTGCTGCATAGATAACAACGAAGCCATGATGAGGCTGCTCCTCGAGCACGGGGCCAACGTTAACGCGGAAGACAGCGAGAAGTGGACGCCGTTACACGCGGCCGCAACCTGCGGGAACCTCAACTTAGTCAGGATACTCATACAATGCGGTGCTAACCTTCTAGCTGTGAACGGTGACGGGAACATGCCGTACGATATATGCGAGGAAGAGAGAACGCTAGATGCGATCGAGAGCGAAATGGCCGCTAGGGGTGTCACACAGAGATTGATAGATGAAACCAGGGCTGCTACTGAGATGCAAATGTTGATGGATATAGCTGATATGGTGAAGCAGGGGATGGATTTGGATGAACCGAGAGACAGTCAAGGGGCTACCTTGGTATGTAATAATGATAATTACTTACTTATTATCATAGATAGGTATGTATTTATCGTATTTATGGACAATTTAATTCCCACATATCATTAATTACATCTGACATGGCCATATTAGTGCTAATAACTCACAATGATAAACTATTACTGTAACTCGATACCGTAGTGTCGTATTCCCGATGGCGGTGACAATAAATTAATATTTATTCAACTGTCAGTTCTATTATAATTTGTGCAATCAGTCTAAAGTATGCTATTGTATCTTTTAATTATCTCTGTACTAAACGTTTTAAAATTTGCATCTCAATATATATACATAATCCCCTCCTATATATAACACGGTAGATTCGTTCCGCGTTATAGGAAAATGCATTGTAGGATTATTTTTGTATAACGCGCTCATGTGATCGTATAACGCGTTATGTACAAATAATTCACGTTTAAATTTTCTCATTAAAGGCGGTTAAATGGAATATTAAGACATGTTAAATACTTTTAATTTTTACTTAATTTTATTTAATTTTATAACAACACAATGTGCAAAGGTAAGAGAAATTAATTATGAACTGTAACAAATAATTATAAATTTCATAGAAATAAATTTTATAGAAATATAACGTGGGAAATCTCCGCGTTATATGGGGGAAAACATGTGTTATACGAGGGACTGATATCGCGTTATAAGAGTACCTTATTATAGGGGGGATAACTGTATATGTATTGTTTTATTACCCTTTTCTAATGATTTTGTTCGTTTTAAATGTAACAAAGTATTCAAAATAGGTGATCTTTCAAAATTAAATCATAATTTCTTAAAGTGATTGTCGCTACCATTTACTTAATTTTCGTTTCATTTCTATGTCTTCAAGTAATTAGTTATACGGGGGGAGGGAGAGTGGAGGGGATGACTGTTAAAGCCCGTCTAGCAATCCCAAATTTACCTACAGTTATACATGAAACCACAAAACTATACTCGAGTAAAAATGGGCACAATTGTGATATAGATATTATAAAATGATAAGTTCATCAAGGCCAACAAAGACAATATGGCTCAGTTGTTTAAATGACTTTGAGGACTCTAAAAGGTCCCAGGTTCGAACATGACTATTGATGTTTTTTTTCATTGTATATTAATAAAGAAAATTACTTCAATGTTACTTTAATTAAAATATTAATAAAATTGTATATATATATAATATATATAACTCTCCAGCTGCATATAGCATCAGCGAACGGTTACCTGAAGGTGGTGGAGTTCCTATTGGAGCACCGTGCGTCCACCGACGTGATGGACCACGACATGTGGCAGCCGGTGCACGCAGCCGCCTGCTGGGGACATGTGAGTAAGGCAGCTTCACATAGGGGGGAGGGAGGGGGAGAAGTGCTGTTAGAATTAATAATTATAGTCTCATCGAGTACCATCTTATGTTGAAATTATATTGCTTGAAGTTTCTACTGAAACATAAATTATTAAGAAGTATTTACTAGACATAGTATTTATAGTATATATTATATATATAATGTATATATTTTGTTCACAGTTAGAAGTATTAGAGCTATTAGTACAATATGGCGCCGATCTCAACGTCAGAAACAAGCATGACGAAACGCCGGCAGGTAATACATACATACATACACTAAAATTAAAATATTACCACAATAATTAAGTTAAGCAATAGATAAATATATAATATAGTTGCTGTAACCGTCGGTGTGACTATACTTTTGAAGGTCGTCTTGAAGTTATTTAGATGTATTAGTTATAGTTATAGTTATACAAGTATGCTTATAGCAAAAGTAGTGATATTTGTAGATAATGTATTACTCGTGAGAAGGAATATATATATATAATTCTTAGTATGGCAATTTGAGGTGTGGTGATGTTACAGATATATGCGAGGAGGGGGAGATCCGCGGTCGCATCGTGCGTCTGGGCGCGGAGCAGGAGGAGACGAGGCGCCGCGCCGGGGAGAGGCTGCGGGCTGCGCGGCGCTCCTCCTCCACCGCCTCTGCCACCAGGTAAGCCTCACGCGCCTGTACCATAACTATATTACTGTATAACTAGTTATACGTCGATGAAATAATATGACTGCAGATGCTCTCCAGACACTACTTCTAAAAGCATAACTCTTAGTAATTTAAATAAGATTGTTTGTTCAATAATCGAAAACTACATATGATATGCAAAAGTATATATATATTCCTATTTTTTTTTGTCATCAATTAATAATTTTTCAGTCCTTGTCCTTCCACCACGTAATGTTTTAATTTTTTTTTTCATGTCATCTCCATGTATTGCTTTACTGATCTGTATGGACGCTATTTTGAGATACCTAACTTGTTTTATTCTAAAAATATTTTTTTTAAATATTGATTTCGATCCATCAATCTGTATTATATTGTCAATATTTATTCAAGCGATTGTCATCAATAAAAAAAATATCTATCAAATCTCCCACCTGAACGTTTTATTATCCAACCAATCAGAAGACAGTTTTAAATCCAATAGCATCACCAAACGCTATGGTCCCTGCATACCTCTTTCGCCTCGGCCACAGACATCAACCTCTTCACACATGCCCTCCGGGGGGTCCTCATGCTTTTTACGTGACCTTCCAGTATCATAGATACTGTGTTTTCGAAGGTCACTCGAGGCCTCCCCCTGTCTCTCTTACCGCTCACTTTTACTATATAAATCATTTTTACTATTCTTTTATCACTCATTCGTTCGACGTGTAAGTATTTGTATATAATATGATGTTATATATACAGGGTCCGTTCCGTGCGTCGTACGTCGCTCCGTGAGAAGCAGCTGGCGGCGAAGGCGGACGCGCGGGGGGAGGCGCGCCTGAGGGAGACCTTCGACGCCACCGACGACACGGTACACCCACTTTCATATATATTTATATATATATATAAGGCATTTACATTCGTTCTACATAAGAACTCCTGTCCTACCACTAACATAGGGAGGTCTTATAGTGTAGATGTAAGAGTGCGTTCTTAGAGTGATATGTCCCGGGTTGAAATCCTTCAAAAAAAAAAATGCAACCGCAACCTTCTAGTTGTTTTTATTTAATCTTAGATAAAAAATATATATATAATTTATATAGCCTTATATGATATATTTGTGACTAATTTTGTTAAAAAAAAGCAAGGTATGCTCCACCTAATGGAATTGTTTGTATTTTTAACACTTTAATACAAGGTAAGTTATTACACCGCCTATAAAAGTTTATTATTATCTGAAGAAGTGGCTGTCGTATGAATTTAAGTTGAGAGACCTTTTTTCTCGTGTGTGAACTAATATTACTATAATGGTAGAAAAATATTTTTATTTTTAAGTTTTCTACACATCGTCACTACCAATAAAAATATATAATTATCAAAAGCGTAGAATATCGTGTGGTATCCCCAAAAACTTTATATTCATGGTTCGAAACTTCTCTGCACTTGGTGCTAGCAGCAGGGTATTCCTAAAAAAAACGACCGTCATACGAGCAGAGACTCCACAAAATATTTTAAAACCGGCGAAGAAAAATACTTATCAGCTTCCACACTTTGAAGAAACTGATAATGGATCTTAGATTTCCTCTAAGACGAATCGTTTTCACGATACAGAACTCTTACCAGTAAGATGGAGGACGATGATGGGAAATACTCGTAAGTATAGAAAGTGTTTGACTTTCACTTTAAATTCTTTCATTTTTGATGCAAAAAGCGAGAACTTATTTATGATACTTGTGATAAGAAAATTAATACATTAAATCCAAAAGATATATTGTTATAATTTCTACTATTTTATTTCTTTGTTGTTAAAAGGATATACGGTAGCGCTCAAAAGTATTTTGCCAAATCTCATTTTGTTGACATCTTGTTTCTTTGTTCATCTAAATGGATGCAATTATTTCTATATTATTATTTACGATGCACCTTAACTACTGTGAGGTACAAGTTGGAACATGTTTCTTCGCTCTGCGTAAACACGAAAATATGTTCAAACTTGCGCTCATAAGTATTTTGACAACAGTTCACTTCCTGATTGTCGGCGGTACGCTCGCGCTGTAATCATAATTTTCTTTTAAGTAATTAGTTATAATTTAATAATCATGCCCAATCAAGACTAAAGAATATTCAAATGGTTTAAAAATATGCTGTGATACATTAGTACAAAGTGGAAGGGCTGAAGCAGAAGTTGCTCGATTGTTTAGTGTCTCGACAAATTTTTAATGCGTGGAATAAAGCTTATAATGAACGTGGAAATTAAGCCTCGAAATGGCGGTCTGGAGAAACTACTACGAAGGATGACCGTTTGATAAAAAGGTTATCGACTAGTGATGTCCGAAAATCTGCTGTGCATGTGCAAGAACGAGTTACAAGAAAACCATAACATTAATATACACGTTTCAATTGTGAAACGTAGACTAAGAGAATTGGGATTGCATGGACGAAGCCTTACTAAGAAACCCATGATTTCTGCAGGGAACAGGAAACTGCGTCTTGCTAAACGGTTCAGATTGTGGACGACTTCAAAATGGCCCAAGGTTTTGTGGAGTGATGAAAGCAAATTTAATTTTGCTTCATTTGATGGCGTACGGTACGTGCGACGTCCAATAAACAAAAAATTTGATGTTCGATACCAAAAACCCAGTGAAACCTGGCGATGGCAATATTATGGTTTGGGGATACTTTTCACGCCAAGGAGTTGGACAATTAGTTAGAATAGACGATAAGATGGATCGTTTTGTGTATACGGAGATTATTAAGAAGCAAATTCTACCATATTCTAAAACGAATATGCTACCTGGCTGGTATTTTCACCAAGATAATGATCCTAACCGCAAGTCGAAGCATGTAAGTGACGTCATGTAACTCGCAAATATCAAACTCCTGGAGAAGCCAAGCCAAAGTGCCGACTTAAACCCGATAGAGCATCTTTGGGTGGAACTGCATCGCCGCATGAATGTCGGAATTATTCAAACAAGGAGGCTTTGTACGAAGCATTAACTAAAGAATTGAGCCTAATTCCTATTGATTGTTGGTAAAAAAATGTCAAAACTTTTGAACTGTCCTTCAGCAAACTTATGTTTATTTTTTTTTTTGCTTGCCATTTCATACCTTTTAGGTGTCATAGTTTGAGAAACCTGACATCACTATAAATATATTATTTATGTTTTTTTTTTATATATGTAGTAAATTGTACATGTCAAAATAATTTTGAGCTCTACTGTAAAAATAAAACTAAACAATCTGTTGGTAATTCCAAATTGACAGCGTTTCACTAAATACATATCAATGTATATACGGTAGTTACATAAAAAACATTCTTTGAAATATTTTTTTGTCTATCCGGCTAATCTCTGATACGGCTGGACCAATTTTAACGGAAACTTCACTGGCGGATAGCCAATGTTATAAGGAGTAACTTGTGCTAATTTTATTATAAAAAACATATTTCGCACGAACGAAGCCGTGGGCACAGCTAGTATTTAATTGAGCTGATCGTAAGCGAAGCTCTTAACCGTTTGGGAGACCTTTTTTGTGTTTAGTTGTCTCCGGAATGCGAAGAGATAATTAGCTAAAAATTTTCTCATGCATGTTTGAGCCGAACGCGGATGTTATAGCGAAAACAGAATGAAAAAATGTTTAGCCATTCAGAAGTTATCAAGAAAAGAAGAAAGGAGAGGAGCTCAACTCAACACCCGCCGCGCACGGTTGGCGGTTCCTAGTAAAATACTAGTATTTAATAAATAAATCTTTAACTACCTTTAAAATATTATATATATAGTGAAAGCAGACATGTGAAGACATCTTTTATCTTTATATTATAAGATGATCTTACGCAACCATATTGTGGTCAACACTGACATATTATTTACTTAGCGTAATGATATTATATATCAGAAATTAATAAAACTTTATAACTGAAATCACTATGATAGGGTTAATAATAATAATTCCTTCTAATGATGCATTAGGAAGGTAAAAAAAATATATTAGAAGCCGGCGGGATACGATTCCTTCAACATACATGATATAGTGTAAATAAAAAAAATGTTACATTTTAAAATATTTTAAAATTAAATTGCATATACAACCTATACATTATTTACTTATAATATTTATATGTATAAGGCATTTACATTCGTTCCATATAAGGACTCCTGTCCCACCACTAACATGGGGAGGTCTTATAGCGTAGATGTAAGAGTGCGTTCTCAGAGTGATATGTCCCGGGTTCAAATACTTCAAAATAAAAAAATCAACCGCAACCTTGTAGTTGTTTATATATATATTATTTACTTATAACATTACAGGGTATACAGGGTGTTTATTAGATCATGCGGTACATTTATTGTGTTACATCCGGACGTGAGGCGCGAGCGGGTATCGAGTTCGTGTATTGATATAATTGTCTTAAAATATTTTTACTCGGGATTCATTATATTGCTTATATTGTATGATGATCTTAAAATGACTTGTAATTGACTTGACTTCATGACTTTTTTTTTTTCTTTTAGTAGCATTTACGAACGCTATGATTACTTGTATTATTTCTAATAAGACACCGCTTGTAATTGACATAGGTATGTAGGACATTTTTTTTTTCTTTTTTTTTTTTTAACGTGTACGAACGCTATGATTACTTGCATTATTTCTAATAAGACACCGCCGTGCTATTTACGTTGTGGGCAGTTTTTATGCGCACTTTCTACACTTTCGAGCCGGCCGCCGCAATTAGACTGACTTTGATAATTAATTGTTCAATGTACCACCGCCAGCCAACCGGTGTTTTCTCATTCCTAACAACACCATTACTATTATAATAACTATTTGAATTTATTATCTGTATATTGCTTTTCTTTTTTTCTTTTTTTTTTTATGCTATTAAGTCTTATGATACACATTGAATTTAATTTGATTACGTTTTTATTTTTTGTCTGTCTGTAATTTTTTATAATATTCACGTCCAGTTAAAATTTGAAGAAGATTGGTGTATACTGAGAAAGTTATCCGTATATAAAGTTTATATAAAATATAAGTATGGGCGCCAATAGAACCACCATTTTGACTCGCCGCGCTCGCGAAATCTCGGGTGCCGTTTGCATATTGAGCGAAGCGAGCCCCGTGTAATGTAATGACTTATCGTTGTGGACAATGTCGGTAATGTAGGAGATTTCAGTTTTTTGACGATCATTCCTCAGGAACATGACATTTAAAAAAAAATTTAAAACCATCACCTAATAAGTGTCTTTTTGATTGAAAAATTTCATACTTTTCCATCAAGTAATTTTCGAGCCTATTCGTGACAAAGAATATGAAAAAGTCTCCAGTAAAGCGCTCCGCTCGCTTCGCTCAATTACTTATATATGAAGTGGTGATTGGTGTGTCTTTGTGTTATCCTTGACACACCTGAATTCCGTTAATTCAACTGACAAATCGACACGAAAATATCGAATGTCCATACTCCGACCGCAGGTGCGACCTACATACGTTTATAAAGTTAATAATAAAAAAAATAACTAAATAAATAATAAATTTAAAAAAAAAAATGAATTGATTTATGTGAAAATTAATATTTATTTGATTAACATATTCTTATAATTAGAATTACTAGATTTTTATACAAAAAAAAATAATTTTTAAGTAAAAATTATTATCTAACATGAATATTTTATAAGTATATATTAATAATTTATAACGAGAGATAGTAAAATACAATTACAAATGAAAATAATACATAGTTTTATAGTGATTTCTCGTCTCGGACGGATCGCCGGCGGCGCGTCAGTCCGCGCTGCACGCATGATGCATTACGACGTACATACGATCAAATAAATTATTATTTATATATATATTTATATATATGTAGTGTAAATAACGTGTTGTTATAATGTTAATTGTGTATAACTGACAATGTCACTGGATATAATGTTTTTGACAAATGATAACTTGCACCGGATGAGAAGGGAGCCTTCGGTTCTTGGACTTCGGTATAGGGTACGTTTATTGTATATGTTATAAATGTTTGATTGTATGTTTGTTTGTATTGGGTGATCTCAAAAATTATTGGAGCGATTTAAAAAAAATCCTTTACCTGAATAAGTACGAAATCAGATCTAAAAATAAATAATTTTACTTAAATTCTCAATACTATGAATCACAAAAGATATTACAAAATAAAAATATTTGACGACTCCCAAGTGGGAATGTTTCATTTTCCGATCTCTTTGTCACCATATCTTTTTGATAGGCATTTCTCATCTCATGTTATTGATAATAGTAATGTTATACTTTTTCTTATCGTGTTCTTAACGGATACTTGATAATAAACAAAAAAAAAACAAGATAAAAAAAAAAAATATTGGAAATTTTTATCTCAACTAACTATTACTATAATGAAATTAAAAAAAAATTCTATAAGAAAATACAAATGCAAAAAAAAATCATCCAAAAAAACACTTGTAGGAGTAACATTTTAAATAATAGAAAAAAATGTTAAAATGGTTTATTTATATGTAAAAGTAAATGTTTATCTAAACTGTTGTCATACATATAATAGTACAATAACATGGGTGTCGTGTGGTCACGCAGCGATCAGTGATTTTTATTATTATTAATCCATTATAGCATTTAGAAATCATTCACTATTGAGAATGTATAAGAAATGTACATATAATGTAATGTCGTTTGTACAAACAGACAAAATCTTTATATATATATATATGAAAAAGATACATTTATTAGCTAGCTATATGCTTACAAATATATTTATTCTTTTTTATTAGTAGTTATATGTGCGACTACCGCCCTATACCTTCGCGAGGGTGCCGTAAGTGATACTATCCCATATGACTTGTCTAAAAGTAGGTAGAATTCCCCCCCCCTCCTCCTAACTCAGTGGAGGGTTGCCAAAATGGCGACCGGTCCTAGACATAATGTATCTGAAATAATTGAAATAAGGGCAGTTGAAAATATTAGTATACAAATAATAAGAATTGTTGTAGATAATATCTAATGATAATAAATATTCATTACAGGGACTCACAAACGGTCTGGAAAACGATCAGAACACGGCCAACATTCCGGCGGATCTGACACACACGCGCCTATCCATCAGCTCCACGGTGTCAAACCAGAGCTACGATTCCGGAAACGTGGACTACGCTATCCCGAAGCACAGCTACCCGAAACACAGGAGTGACGTCACGGACTCCAACGAGAACATCACCCACCAGCAAAAGATCACGAACCCCCTCTTCGGGGTCGACGCCGCCTCCCACTACTCCCCGGGGGTAGGTTCCGGGCGCGACAGACTACCAAACGGCGTACGGAACCCCCCGGAGGGCAGGGACAACGAGGCCTTCAAGACGGACTCCACGGACGGTAGAATCGACCAGGTCGCCATATCCGACGGAACGACGACGTACACAGACAATAATGGTAAAATAAATGTTCATGTCACCGTCATGATAAACGCAGGTAATTATATGCATCCTTACAGAATCTCCTAAGCACTTATAACATTATATTTATATTTTAACATGTATAAACAAAAAATATGTATAAAAAAAAAATCTAACATATTTTTGCACAGTTTACTTTTTTTTTTTGGACGGGACGGGAGGGACTGTGGGGGGATTAAGGAGGATGCATATGAGGCAAGGTGTCTCTTGATGCATGCGTGTTAGTTCTCGTGTATAACATTGTACATATGTGGTCTATGTTTCCTATTCTATACGCTGTATTTCGCCTTTTTTCTGTCAAAGTAGTTTAGTGCATGAATTAAATGTATGATATTCTAATTAAAATGTTATGTTCTGTGCAATGAGTGCTGGTTTGCGATTTGATGTGATGCGGGATGTTGCTTTTTTTCACTAAAAAACCCTTAATCTCTTGATAATTGTCAGATCAAAAGGTTAAAAGATATCTTTGTTTTTTTTTTTTTAATTTCTGTTTTCTTTTTTTTGTATTCGCCCTTAAAACCCTCATATAACCAAATTATGGGTCTGTAAAAAAATTAATTCGTATAAATATATAATCGTTTTTTTCTTCTGTGACATGCTTGCATTGTTATAAGAATCGGTTCAGACATGCTTCTTGTAGACGAGACACTCACACAGACATCAAAACATTTTCGATCAAATAAAAAAAAGTACACGCTTCGCTCTCGCACTATCCATAACATTAGAATTCAAATATCATCTCGTGTGTAAAATTTAGTAATTTCTTGTGAAAGTAACAATTACGACACAACATTCCTCCATAACGCGCTTATCTCCTACGTACGTCTGAGTTAACGACGCACCGGCTAATAACAATGTTGCAATGTCCGCTTATAACAATATTACTTTTAATACGCACTTTAATTATTATTTATATCATTACAAATAATTAATTAAATTATAACATTTCGATATTATTTAAATATATATATATTACAGGAACGTTAGCTGATCTGAAGAAACAGAGAGCACAGATACGAACAAACGGTAGCCCGGTGGAGAACAGCGCAAATTCAACGACCAATCACAGCTTGAACTCAATCCCGGAGTCGAAGAGCGAATCCCGGGCGCAGCCCAGTCCACCCCCGGCCCCCACACTCGTACCCAGGTTCTCGGGCAACACAAGTGATGTGGTCAGCGACACCAAGTCGCACAGGTGTTGTGTTATCATGTAACAAGGCTGATAGTAAGGTTATAAGTGTTGGAAGGCGCATTGTGACGTCACAGACATTGAGTAAATAATATGTTAATATTGTAATATGATGTCATCTTCCAATATGTCGTCCTATGTGAAACGGATATTGCCATTAAGCAGGCTTGCCAACTGTATGTATGTATGCTCAATATTGTATATTGTATCAAAATGTACAGAAAAAAATCTTTTAAACATTCCGTTTTCCATTTAAAGAAAAATATACATTCCCCATAATTTTTTTATGATTTAAATTATTTTAATATATATATTTTCAATTTGTATTTTTTTTTGTCTCTTAATTTTTTTTTTCATAAGATAAATGCAATTATTTCGTCTTAAAAATAATTTTGCATTTTTTTTCTAACATATTATTATTATTGATTTTTTCACTTGTTTCAATGATAAGTCGAAATAATTTTGGTTTTTTTTTCTTTATATATATATAAATTATTAACGAAAAGAGGTTTGCTATTAAAATACACAATACAAAGTAGGGCGATAAACAAACACACAAGTGATTTTTTTAAACTTTTCTATTAAATTTTACATTGTCTACTTGAGTATAGTTGTAGCTAAATTATTATAATTATTATGATTATACTGGAATTGTTATTTAGTTTGTTTAACGAAAGTTAAATCGAATATTGCAACACCAAGGATATAAACGGTTGAACACATTTTGATAATGTTTATAATATTTTGTTTATTATTTTAATGAAATATCGGTGAAGCAATATTTGATTGAAATTTTCGCATTTAAATGAACAGCTGATTGTTGACGACGCGAGGGGCCATGGCATTCCAACGGTTTGCGTTCCACGTATTACACTATGAAACTAAAACGTCTTTTAGAATGTTCTAGAAAATTCTAGTACATTCTAGAAGGTTCGAGAACATTCTAGAAGGTTCTAGTACAATTTAGAAGATTCGAGAACATTCTAGAAAATCCTAATAAATTCTCTAAATACAGTATGTATTGTAATACTCGGAAAAATCGTGTGCCTTTATTAATTTAATATTGCTCTGTTAATTAATGTTAATATATTTATAAATGATTCTACATTTTTAATGGTTCTTTACCGTAGAGGGATGTGTTGTGATTTTTTGATATACAAAAACTATTAACGCTTCACGGCTAAGACGTTCCCATTCGCCTCTTTTGTGCCAATACTTTGACATGCTATACGTACCTATGATTGAACTGATTTTACATTCTTTATTATGTATCTTTATCTTTAAAAGATAAAAGATAAAATCATTAGTACCGGAGGCAGCTAACATTCCATTAATATAATTTAATGTGTATTAATAATTATAAATGTAAATAGTTATAATGTTGTATAGAAGTCACTAGAACCCATCCATGTAATTCTTACGTCCATATCATAGTCACTAGTTTAGTTTAGTCTGTTTAGTAAAAAAAACTAATTAAGATTTGTATCGAAATGTCGCAAAAATTTATATGAAAAAATCAGAGCAATACGCAACGGCCTTATAGAAGATAAGCACAAATGTTTATTTTTATTGTTTTTTTTTTCACAGTATTATTATAAGCATTTTACAGATTAAAATTTTTTGTGATAAAATTAATCAGAAATCATATATATATATATATATATATATATATATATATATATATATATATATATATATTAGATAATTAAGTATATTTTGAAATGTATATTTGAGGAGTTTTACATATCTTATGTTTCATTCCGGTGACCTGTAAGGTATCCAAGTGCCTCCTTTAGTCTTGCCTTATTCCTATAAGAATTTATTGTAAATATAATAAAATACGTAAAATGTTTCCAAATTTGTTAAAAAAATATAGTATTGCCATCTTATTACTTGCCTGTATCGAAAATTTAATATGAAAAATATATTATAAAGTACTGTTCCTATCACATTATTATTTCAAAGCGCACATAATTATTATATAATAAATATTGAAAATTATAAATATAAATAAATAAATCGGCATTTATATTTCCCCAAAAATGGGGTAATTCAAATTCTCCACGGAAATGGGGTAATTGAATAGTTGTAACTTATATTGTGATTAAAAATATCAATGATTGTACTTATTCACACTGCTGTTTAAATGTTTAATGGATGTACAAAATTTTAATTATTTAATATTACATATTATAAAATGCAAGATGTCTGTTGTATTAAGCACTTTACGTATACTGAGATCATAATAAAGTGTTAACTGTATCGTACTTAGCGACTGACTTTTAAACAGTAGTGTTATACTAAGATGATTCCTAATTTTTCTTATTATTATAAATAAATCAATTGTTTAAATTATTTTGAGTTTTATTGACACTTCAAAGAAATTAAACATTAACGAGGTCATATATCTATTTATATTTTTCCCAAGGAGGGTTGGCGTCAGGCAGGCGGCCGGCCGTAAAACTAAGCCAAATCTTTAAAGCAGTATGGTAATACCGGTGCCACGCGAGAAGCTAGCCCGGGAACAAAGAAACATACTGTGCCGACCCCAAAATGGGATAAGGGCAGGAAGATGATGATATATCTATTTATATTAGATTAAAAAATAAATATATTTTAAAAATCGAACAATTAAAATGATGTTCTTATTTCAAATTAACGCAAGACATCGGAATATTGCGTCACCTTACGTGTCGATGAAGAGATATTAAGTGAAAATCGCGTTAAGAAGATTTAAATTGAATTTTTTGAGACATGAATTATTTGAGATATTAGTTATATGGGTCCATTATTACCTAATAGTAAGCGCATTTTGACTATGCGATGTTACTAGTAATCATTCTAGCGTTGGTAAATTAAATAATGAAATCTTATAATAAATAATAAATTTTGTTTGAAAAGCCTCAACTTTTAATCAATGTCAATGTCTCGAACTCATAGACATTCTGTCTGTACATTGAGTGTTAGTTCGAAGTTGCGTATGTTGTTAATTATATTGCGGCATTGACACTATACGTGAGTGTGACGTGTGGCTCAGTGCCCGCCGGACCGTCAGATTGGATACACGTATTGCATTTCCTTCTGATGCGAATTAAACACGCGGTTAATAAATAATAATTTTAAATAAATCCAACTCTTCGTATGCTGAGTCTTATAAGACAATTTTGCAAAATGAAACCACCAACAAATGTAAGTACTTTTTTTATCTTTGTGTATATTTTTTTTTATTTCTTAATCATTCATGTCAAATTAATAACCTTTGTATTTTTTTTATATCGTATTAGTAATAGATTTTTCATTAATTCATTAATAAGAATCAAATAATGATCAGTGTCTATAAATTAATATTATATAATGACAAATAGAATTAATTATAAGAATGCGGTGTATAAATCCTTGGGGAGAATGATGCCTCATTTGAGAATGACTTCTTTATAACTTGTAATTACGGAATGAACGAGGGTGATTTTTCATGAGAAAGTAGAACATTGAATATGTCAGTTGTCTCTTGTCGGTAATAATTAATAATTGTCCAAAACTTTCATCGCTTGTCAAAAGGTGACGGCCTAGTTTTTTCTTTTTAAAATGTACATCATCTTAGTTTAAAAATAATATTATTCAGACAATTTGACGAAGAATACGCTTTGAATTAAAGTATAGTTATTAATTAAGTAACAGATTATTAAAACTATTCTATAATTATTAATAAACGAGATTAAATAAATTTTATACAGCATTTGTGAATATAAAATAGGCGTCTTAGAATCTTTAGATTTTGATTTAATTTTCTTTCAATGGTTTTTTAAAGTATTATAAAATTTATAAAATATGATATATTAAGATGTGTATAAATAAAATTTTTAATTACGTGATTTAATGTGTCCAAAATATTTCATATACTATTTGGTACGATTTTGTAATAATTTAATTTTTTTGATAGACATTAATGGTATCAAAAATTTAGTTCGGAGTTTGAAAGATGAATGACCTTTTTAGTGTTTTCGAGGACAAGTTTTTCTTTCACTCTCTCCATCTCTCTCTCCCTTTCTCTCGCACTTCCATTTAAAGTAACGACTTGGCCATTTTTTGTATAATTTTAGGCTCAGTACCTACCAATTTCCTTAGCAATCATTTTGAAATGCTTTTTTACTTTGGTCTTATTCATATTTCATGATATCTGAGGGGTCTTATTGATTGGACTCACCTTTCATCAATTGTTAAATCAAGGGAAGAGAACAATTGGGACGAACTGAAATAGATTGATAACGAGACTTGAGATGCAGTACAATGACAAATAAAAAACTGTCAACTGTTATATCACTAAAACAATATATCTATATGTAACTATATCTATCTATATCTGTGTACATTTTGATTTTTTAAAAGTTTTATCTAAATTGACTGTTATTATTATTAAAAGCAAAAAGTGGTATAACGAAAGTTATCAACAAGTTTTCAATGTCCAATCTATCAAGCACTAACTAGCACACTAACAAGTCAATGACACACTGTTAGTGAGCTATAAGTTCAATGGACACTAACTCACGGTTGGTTATAAATAGTGCGCTTAAAATTGGGTATGGCTTGCTCAATAAATATAATAGAAATATTGTCATACAATAGTTAATTGAGAGAATTATATAATAGATAAAATACTATTGTCTATAATCAGTGACCTCTACTGATAACATTAACAGTCGTCCCATTATTTTTGTATAAATAGTTGTTTTTTAGATATTAATGATCATTCACTACTGTATCAATTCTAAACCTATTGGTTCTCAATGAACACTTAGTTAGTTAGTTTACTTTAAACTAATGTTCCAGGGCGCACTCCTCCATGATGTGGATATCCCGACAAAGAAGGCGACCTTCGGGATGGGTTGCTTCTGGTCCAACGACTCCCTCTTCGGCACAACCCCTGGGATCATCCGCACTCGGGTTGGCTACTCCGGCGGTACCACCAAGAATCCTCATTATAGAAGCATGTAAGTTTTAACATTTAAAAAACAAACAAAATTATTGATAAAATTTTTACAAATGTTTGTTTTATAATAATATATTAAGGTTTGAAATAATACTATAAACGTGAAATGTGTAATAAAACTACTACGAACTCGAATAGATATTAAACATTTATATTCGGTTATCTATAGTAAGAATTGCCAATTTGTCGGACCCCCAACCCCTACTTCCGACTCAAATCTTCACTTAATTTATCACCAAATTAGGGGGTTTTAATGTTAATGGTGAGCTCTGATTAACACATGTGGTGTTGACCGAAGAAAGCCACAGATATCATAAAAATACGTCCACTAGTTTTCATCATGTGCGAACAAACATACGGATAAACATACAAATATAAAAGTTAAAATTACTATTTTTATCTCCGTGTAGATACTAAAGTAATAGAAAACAAAAAATGTAATGCACACGTTTTTATTATTATTTAATTATTATTAAGAGCTTATCTTCTAAACTATTCTTAAATGACAGTTAAAAAGTTTTGTCTTAATAAATTTCCCCAATGAGGAAAATGATTTTAATTTAACTACACTGATATTTAGAGTCCTACCTATTTACCTGATAAATACAACTAACGTATGTTTTTTTCCTTTTTTTAATATCTAAAACATTTTGTACGTTTCCAGTACCATTTAACTGCAGAGCTAATTGTTTTATTCTTAACTATATAAATGGGTTAATCGTAAAAAAAGATAATATAGAACACAAAAAAATAGTATCATAGTTATAGTAGAAATAGAAAATACCTTCATAAAAAAGTAATTTTATCTGTTGGCTCAGACTTCGTATACCCTTATCAGATAATAATAAAAAAAACTATGCTGATTGTTTAATTAAAAAGTTATTTTAATTATTTTTCATAGCTTTATAATTTTACCATATGTATAGATTTTTTTCTATTATAGATAAAGTATATCCCATCGTCGTTTCTTCCAGTGTGTATAATTCTTATTTTTGTATGTACGCAATATTGCATAATCGTTATATTATTGGTTTTTTGCATTGCATTGCTATGACTTTTAAAGGCTAACTTAATTAATTGATGTAATTGTTTTTATCCCGTGTGTATAATGTTATATTACATAATGCAAAATAGTATACTATACTATTTTGCATTATGTAATATAGGTTTTATAGTAATAATAATGCAAAGAGCATTATTGTTAGAACAACGAAAGGCCCAGTTGTAAGTTGTAACATACTTTTATATTAGAAACAATAGATAAATAAAATTCATTTTTAAGACTTAACATGAATTCAAAACTAAATTAAATCACAAAAATAAGTTAAATAACAATTTCTTTTTATCTAAATCAATAAATTTGGTTTTTAAAAATGAGTCTAATTCAAAATGGCGGCAATAAATTCATATTCTATTTCACGAAACCTATTCAAGGTCACGAATACGGCAACCTCGTACGTCAGTCGTCCAATCGATATGAGTCAAGGTTAAGATTATTTTTGCTTTTTACGTTTTATAAATGTGTTAACTAAATATATATATATTGTTTTATCTACACGTGTTAGTGAATTAGCAAAATATGAAATCAACATGTCATTATACAATTATATGATTTCTGTAATCTATTATAATACAACAATTGTGACTTTCAATAAATAACGAAAGTACTCATGACGCCATATTGAAGCATTTCAGTAAGTATTAGTAATAAAAGTAGTATTTAATATTATATTTTAATATCAGCCATTTATGTTTTTTGTTTTGCTATTTCTCAAAAATTTATAATTTATCGCAATTTGAATGTTAATAATAGCTTGGATGTTTTCTATTCCTTTATTTCATTATCAAAAACTATTGTAAAATACCATTTGCTTTGTAATGTCGTGATTATTTTAATATAATTTTAAATTAAGCCATAAGTCTATTTCTATTATCTATTCTTTGTAGTCTTAAGAATGAAGACGCAATAAATGGATTATATTTATAATGAGATAATATGTTATGGTTTGTGAGTTTCATAAAACACTTGTCATAAATAATCATCATATAAATCATTGTAAATAGCTTAACACTAAATATTACAACAATTTTTTTTTTTAAATCACTAACTCTTAACCTAATTTTAATTCAAAATAAAGTCAATCAAATATTAGATAAAAAATATTTTTTATTTTATTCATTTAATAGTTATAGATTCGAGAACCAATAAAAGTCCTATACAAAACTTTAATCAGTATAAAAAGAAAACAAACCCAAACAAGAATCGAGATTAAATCAATATTAAAATCATTACTAAAACCAACTCAGATAACAATAATGAAAAATATATTCATAAACAAATAATATATATATATGAAAATAGAAAATCACATTCAGATCAAAGATTCATTAATTGAAAATAGTTAAATGCAAAACAAATATTATTTAATAATTCAAAATAGCAAAAATCTTTAACAACGTAAAAACGTCAAAACGTCGTCCGCCATTTACATTTATTACAAATTGCAATGCAGGTGTTGAAAATATTGATTTATACAAAATCTTTAATTAAATAATAGTCTTAATATAACAAATCCAGTAAAAGAGAAGCGTGCACAGATGGTACTATTAGATCATTTATCCAGTGTTAAATAGATTAAAAAAATATGTATAATGTTTAATTTCTACAGTTTAATTAATATATATAAAAATAACTGTAAATTCAAATTTATAAATTTAAATCATAATCACGTCGCCGATAGGTGGCGCTGTATTCGACTTAATCAAATCCTTCATCAGCTGATGGAGTCGCGGTAAGCGGGTTGTTTATAATAAATGTTTTTGGGAATACATACATACATATTATGTTATAATATTAATATTATATACGGACAAACACTATTTATATTTATGTTATATTGACTTTCGTGCGCTGATCTTATCTACTTTATGATCCTTACTTTCTTGCTTTTGTATCGTTTTTAAGAAACGTGTATTGTTTTATTGTTATTTTTATCATACTAACACTTGTTATAGATCATCATAGATCATAAAATACTTTCAATAGTTATTTACAATGATAAATGTTGAAGTAATTTTTGCATAATTTTATATACAATGAACAGTGAGGAAGTTATTCTGTATCTAATAATATATAAAGTTTTTTCGTCAAGGTAGTCTAGCCGGTAGTCAAGGCCGTCACCCAAATTACCTCACAGATAAAAAAATACAATCTCCCGGTATAACAAAGATTTTTCGAAATTTATGTATTTGTAAATTAATTAGCTTTGAAATGGTAATAAAGGTTTGTCGATATGTTTGTCATTTATCGGCGTATTTAGTTTTATTAATAAATAAAATGATACTGGTATATCTATTATTAATTAATTGTTTAAAAATAAATGTCTTCTGTACGAATATTTTTTTGAGTATGAGTGATTACATATTAAACTTTTAATTTAACCAAAACTATTTTTCTCGTATATAATGTAGACGCGTGAACCGGATCTCGATTTTGACTCGCTGCGCTCGCAAAATCTCGATAGAGTTCGGTGAATTGAGCGAAGCGAGTACTTCAATTCAGAGTTCAAAGGTGAAACCGACAGGCAAAAAATATGGCATAATTAAATATCACATTTTTTTTTTTACATTGAAGTCTAAGGGACTGTAATTTTTTGGTGATTATTTCTCAACGACATGAGTTTTTTTTAATAATCCATCGTAATAACCAACGTTATAAATGTTCAAAATTTCATGAAGATCGGTAAAGCCGTTTTCATGCCAACCCCGAACATGTGATTTAAAAATCTCACATAGAGCGCTCCGCTCAATTATTAACTTTAATTTTAAATTAAGAAGTTGAAATGACGCAATTTGAACTCCTTAAGGTTCTATTAACACTAAACCTACCGACAATTCTTGTTTACCTGTTCCTACCGCACGCCGTCAAATTGACCGGCAATTAAAAGTTATTTTATTATATAACACAGGCAATAATGGAAATAACTAAAAGTAAAGAGTGTAGAAAATATTATATGCATATTCTAAGAATTGTCATGTAGTTTGATAACTATATTATAACGTTTAAAAATGTGTAAGTTTTACAAAAGTTTAAGAACGGTCAATTTTACCGGTACTTGGTAGGTTTAGTGTTAAATGCGTTTTTCAGAAAATACTGTTAAGAATGGTCTAAAATGTTAATACATCAAATATTATTAAAATATAATGTTACATGCTTTTATTATCAGAGGAGACCACACGGAAGTAATAGAACTGGATTTCGACCCTAAGACAGTGACCTTCGAGGATCTGCTGGAAATATTCTGGGCCAACCATGAGTACGGACTCACCACCAAACTTAAGAGACAGGTAATCTAGATAATATACAGCTAAAGTTAATTTCAAGAAATCTCATCTTCATAACAGCTGGTTATCAACGAAATTAATAACCGATCTACAATCCGAGATTGAGATCAACTTAACTCAAAAACGTATCGTAATTTCGAACTTAGTATCTTTAGTATTAAAAATCTAGATCGTTTATTAATTCGATCTCTAAACACATAAAACTCGTTTATGACAGATTTGACTATAACATGTTACCACAGTCAAAGCTTTTACTCAATACAATATGGAGATAATTATATATATATATATATATATATATTTACCATTCTTTATAATGATCTTTTTAATAGTGGTATGTTATTGTATTAAGGAATTATCATCATAAGATAAACAGATTAAATCATTAACATAGACAAACCAACATTTATAAATTCAAGATATATATATATATTAATCATTAATTATATTTGCCATTAACATATTTGCCTTTTATCTAGTTTGTCATTAAACAAATATGTTTAATGACAGTAATCTATGTTAGGTAGTGTATCTGATAATTTGTTTATGATATAAAATAGAAAAAAGTTGAGAATTTTTTTTATATTTCCCTTTTTTAATATGAATGTTTCTGAATGAGGTTTCGTATATCTCACAAGTATTAACACCTAAAAATTAAAAACAAATAATCAGGATAATAAATCTTTTTATAATATTAACATATAATAGAAATTGATAGTAAACGAGAAAATAAATCTAAATTTATATGTAATAATAAAATAATGTTAAAGGAAAATCGTTTTTTCCAATTTCAGTACCAGTCCATGATCCTGTACCACGACGAGGAGCAGAGAGAAGCAGCGGAGCTGTCATACAAGAGAGTACAAGAGACTTGCAACGAACAGCTAAGGACCGATATAGCACCGGCCGGACCCTTCTACGCCGCCGAGGAGTGAGTAACAATGAAACACATTTTATACTAGGATCCGCCAACCCTGCACGGCGGGGGTTGAGCTGAGCCCCTCTCCTTTCATCTGAATAGCTACAGGAAATATCGATTTATTAGGACTAATTGTCACCTTGTAGCTCAGCACATTGCTCGCACGCGCAGGGCAGCTCTAATCCATTGTTTATGGCAGGAGTGATTTTTTTTTGATAATTTTTGAATGGCTAAACATTTTTTCAATCTGTTTTCTCTACAACATCCGCGATCGGCACAAACGTACATAAGAAAATTTTTAGGTAATTATCTCGTCGCATTCTGGAGACAAGTAAACACAAAAAAAGGTCTCCCAAACGGTTAAGAGCTTCGCTTACGCTCGGCTCAATAAAAATTAATAATCTATTAACAGTACGACGTAGAATCCAGAGTTAGCAACAGTCAAATGCATTCGTTGCAATGTATTGCACTAATCGTGTCACGGCCGACCCCTCGGTTTGGTCTGATTATTGATCGTTGACTGTCAATTGTGGACATTAACCTCCACTTGAATTTCATTGATTTTCCTCTTCTATTTCTTACGCAATATATTTGTGATATTGATGTGTCATTTTGACGTTTCAATGTTTTGTTTTTAAATTCTTTCCTAGGTAAGGCAAAGGCCTTTAGATCATACAGCCTCTTCATGTTTTGTATTCGTAAATATATGATCTTTCAATGATTTAGCATATTGACAGATTTTTTTTATAACTTAATTAATAAAGTACTATGATCATCGAGTTGGAGGTTTTGACGTGTGAATAGTTTAGCAGACTTAAATTTTTTATTTTTTTTTATTGTTAACAAAGGTTCTATAGTCATCGATTTTGAAATGTTTATCTTTGAGTAATTTAACATAGTGATTTTTTTTTATTGGTTAAGAAGTGGTTTAGGTATCTAGTTTGAGGTTTTAAGTTTAGCACATTAACAGATTTTTTATCTATTAAAAAAAAATTGTTATCAGTCTTTCCACAACTCTTAAGAAGAGAAGCTTATAATTTTTCAAATTAAGTGCACATCTGAAAGAATTTATTTAGATTTAAACACAATTGTACTTAATTGTCTTAGACATTGTGTAATCAGAATCAATTGACTCTTAACTCTTCTGTTATATAATATTGATTATAATACACACTAAAATTAATTATGTAAAACCTTTTTTATTCACATTTTATAGTCAGTGTATAGTATTACAAGGGGCGCCAACAGACCCTCAATTTCGACTCGCTGCGCGCGCGAAATCTCGGGTGCCGTTTGCATATTGAGCGAAGCGAGTCCAGTGTTCTCTCATCGTTCCCCATTGACTTTAATGGGATATCAATTTTTTGACGGTTATTCCTCAACGACATGACATTTTTCATTATTATTTTTTTAAACCATCACCTAAAGTGTGTCTTTTTGATTGTAAAATTTCATAATTTACCGTCAAGTAGTTTCCGAGCCTATTCGTGACAAAGAATGTGAAAAAGTCTCCAGTGGAACGTTCCGCTCGCTACGCTTGCTTCGCTCAATAAATTTGTTATTCATTGTATATGGAAGGGAATTATGATCAATTAAGATTAATTAGTGTTATTAATAAAATTAAAGACATTTAGTTATACTATATTATTGGTATCATAACACCTGGTACTGTGAATCCCTCTATAATTCAGTGATTAGTGTTAGTGTGTAGTGTGTGTAGTAGTGTAATTCAGTAGTTAGTAGATTCAGTGATTTTTGAACTTTAAGTTCAATTTCAAACTTGACCAGATTTACTAATTTATTGTACTTCTAAATATAAATTTACATAGTAATTAATATACCCAGTCCATAAAAAACCCTTACCTTTTACTTAATTTGTAGACAAATTTTTATTGCCTTAAAAATACATTATATAGAATGTATTAAGTTCATTGGCCAACTCTTAAAATGAGTACTTATGTAAATATGTTTGTTTTCAGTTACCACCAAAAATATAGACTACAAGGTCACAAGGACCTCTGCCGTAGTTTGGGTTTGGACTCCTCGAAGTTACAGAGCTCCCATCTTGCGGCCAGACTGAACGGGTATCTAGTGGGGATGGGGGGGAAGACGCAATTCGAACGAGAGGTTGCTCAGTTGGGTCTGAGCGAGAAGCAGGCGGAGTATGTGCGACGGGAACTGGAACGCAACGAGGGAGGGGGGCTGGCTTGTTAATTTCGGAGGATTATAGCTTAATAAAGACAAAGGCATATAAAAGCAAATATTGTGATATTTTGATATATCAAACTTTAATTGTATTTTTGGAATTAGCACAAGCTGCCGCTTACATTATTTTAAAATTTTTATTAAATTTATTTTTGCATTATTATTGAAGTAATGTGTAAGTATTTTATAATGTATCCGTAGAATTAGTAAAAAAAAGAAGTGACGTTTAATTTGGCGCCATACTTTTTGCCGCCATTACATAAAATAGCAAATAAAGTATCTCAAATACGTATTATGTTATATATCTAGCGGCAGCGTTGCATTTCTTATCAATTAATAAATAGATCATTTTTATTTTTTTACCATTCCATTATTGTTATTTTCATTCATATATTCATGTTATTATAATATGTAGGTGTAATTAAAGTTTAAACGTTAAGTAAATGAAATATTACAGTTGATATAATTACTATAGATTATAGTTAATACCACAGTTTAATAAAAGACTGTAGTATAAATGTTTAATAAAGAATTAATGACATTACTATGGTGTTTTTATTTACAGATAATATTGCGAGGCTTTCTTTTGATTTTATGTGATTGTTATATATATATATATATATATATATATATTTCTTTGAGCGTCATGAATAATTTAACAATTTGGTTATAAAATTTAATGTAGTAATAATTACAGCAAAATCACATAAAACTGATTTGAACAATTAATTATACATATATCTTTAAAGACAAACAGAAATAGGTACTGCTATTTTTTTGTTGCAAAAAGTTTTATAAATTATCTATTTAACGTAAAAAAATTGAAACAACGTCATTTTTACAATTATTCATGACAGCGTTTATACAACAATTGAGATGTGCAAAGTTCAACTTTCTGAAATTATGCTTAATATCAATATTTGTTTTATTTATTACTAAATAATAATAACAAATTAAAATAATAAATAACTTGGTGCATTCAAATCTGGAATTAATGATCAATAATACTGATTTTTTATTTAAATTACAATGATACTGAACGATTTTGTATTGTAAGAACATATAATAAACACATATACCAGCTAATTGTCTCAGATTGAGAATGGGGAAAACACCGTTTCAACATTCAACTGCACGTTTTCCTCAAATCTTAATAAATATAGTCGAATCAGAATAAAAATTCCACCATTGCAGGTTGTGGTGATGATACTAATGACATGCTTCTAAAAGTATAAATAAAATACGGATAAAAATTTAAGAAAATATCGAAAAATGTAATATTATAAAAAAACTTGAGTCAGATTATGCATATTATGTTAAAAAACCTACATAAGTAACTCAGTTCTCAATACTATTTTTTTTTTTTTACAAAAGTGTCAACGCCATCTGTTGTATGTTTTTAAAAATAACTACATTTATATTTACTCTTCCATGTTTAATGTTTAGTTTAAGGAATTACAAATAGATGGCATTATAACACCAAATAGAAGTTACATTATGATATCAAAAATATTTTTTAAATTACAGCAAAATCTCGTTTTAATAAGACATTATTATAAGCAAAGCGCAGTATAATATTACGTAGATAAATTTTTATCGTTTCATTTCAACGAAAATAAAAAAATAAAAAAAATTTCTTACACGTGGTTATAGTATATCGAGTCTACAAGGTCAAGCATTGATATGCTTTAACAATTTTTTGAATATTTTTGTATCAATTAATAATTAAATTAATTCAAATTACTGTTTTAATGTGTATACAATTTAACTGTTTTTTAATTTTTATATTGATTTCCCATTGCTTTACCCATAAATTTGTTATTATCAAATTTATTAAGATTCATATTTTACAAAAGTCCAGCAAAACATTAATGTTCAAACAACTCATTAGTGACGCTCAATCACTACTAAATCATCCTTCACATTCTCTATATAAAAAATGTGAGAGAGATATTTCTATAATTACCATATTTATATTTTTCTTTATTGAAGTGTAGTAATAAATATATGTATGTAGTTAAGTTATAATATATGCTATCATTAAAGATTTTTTTCCACAACGTATTTTGAAATCTTTCAATTGCTTCTATTTCACAATATGTAATGTCTTCTCGTGAACATTAGGTTGTTTTTCTTTATAAAATATATTCTTCTTTTTATTGCGTATTATAATAATATTTACTTTATTGTATGTAGATTATACATTATACGTTTAACTTTTAATTAATAACAACTTTTGCGTTTTAAAGGTTTGCTGTTCGTCTTCATTTTCATCATCGTATTCGTCGGCAGTTTTTGTCTCATTATTTTTTTGTCGTTTATTAAACTAAACTAAACTAAACTATTATTATATAAAGTACAATGTATGATGGTGCTGATCAGAACCAGCGCCAGCTATTACATATTTTATTTAACTTGAACTCTTATAAAGCAAGTTAGAAAAAGCATATTATGTTTTCTTTTAAAATTGAATAAATATAGCATAGGGGGAGACAGGGTAACATGAATTTATTATTTATGTAGGGTGCATGCATGTTTAAAAAACTAAGAGTTGGATAATATTACCACTATGCATAATAGAAATATAGTTAAAAATATAGTGTACAACAAGAATTTTTTTTGTAATATTATTTCTGTCATTTTTGATCGCATTTTAGAATAAAAATAAGTAAATATCTTTTATTTTAATAATAATAATATGGGTGTTGTTTTATAATTATGTCTACATGTTCATATAAGATTTATCTATTCTTATTATTCACATTTGGAAACCAAAAATAAATAGCCTTATACGTGATTCAAAAAGTTAAAATAGGATATTTTTTCTATTCTTTATAACTATCACTTATAATTTGGAAACACTGTATGTACGTTATTTGTACTTAATTTGTATTTATTACGAAATATAACTTACTCAAATGTATATAATTTTACTTTATCCTCAAATGCAGACCTTTTTAATATGTTATGTTTTACCATAAAAATATTTTTAATTTGACATTTGACAACCGTTGTTTATATAATTTTTATAACAGTAAAAAATAACTATATAAAAAGAAATAAAAAATATGTATGAAAAGTATATAATATGTAATAAATAAAAATTATTTTCTGTAAAGAAATGCTGACACAAGTCAAAACTAAAAGAATATTAAGTACAACATATTTCAGTATTTAAATATATCGACGGAAAAAAACAAAATGGAGTCGCATTTTAACATGTTATTGTTGCATACAAACTATTTAGCATTACAATCACGATTTTGCTTCAATACAATTGAATAATGGATATTGTATCGTACAAAGTGATAATTATTCACGTACTTATACAAACTTCTACGTAGTTATTACCTAACTTGAGTATAATATACAAAAGAAACAAAACTTTTTTTAAAGATTTTAATTTATAACAATATTATTTGGTCAGCATTTTACATGTTCCGGCATTAAATATCAACACCTTTGCTCGTCGAAAGTTAAAAAAATTGGATGACAGATATTTAGGTTTGGGATGACGATACTCTTCGGAAAACATCGATTTATTATTAGATTTAAATAGGTACCTATCTAAAAGATCGATTCACCATAAAATCGAGGTTTAAATATTTTATATGTATAAATAAATCGATTCATCTTATATCGCCACCGCTAAATTCAGTTTAAAACCTAAAAATATATTAATTAATGTTTGTTTCTTATCTTGTACTAATAAATAATAAGACATTAATATTATCAGCTCTGGTATTGAATTTATTTGTAAGTACTTATTCATTGGTCATGATTTATCTGAGCGACATGACATCATGCCACAAATAAGGACCTCATGACCAAACTAAAATACATTGACTCATCTGTTTACTTATTTTATTACATGTCGAACAATTAATTAAATTTATTTCTTTAAAGGCAATCAAAACATAATGTTTAAAGTAAAAAGTTGTTTTAAATATTCAGATATTCATTAAAAGTTGAACTACACATAAAAAAACATATTGATACTGAAATAATATTTCTATTAAGTTTAAAACTTTAAGTGAGTTTTGAGTTGGTAATGGTTGAGACCCAGTTATTTTATTATAAAATGAGTGTATTGTCCCAGGTGCTCGTACACTCACTTTGTACCGGATGGTGTATCAGATTTAACAAGATAATTCGCCTCGTCCAGTTCACAACTCCCAATGTTGTTTATGTTCATACAATTTGAACTTTATTCCTAATGCAATAGATTAAAAATTGAATTAACATTCGACAAAGTTCGTGAACGTGTGACCTTGGTTCGTCCAGGTTCGCGACATTTGTTTGTAGTTTATATTTTTCTTAATAAATAACACCTTCATGCTTGTTCTCACTTTTGAAAAACACAAAAGTTCAATAAATTAAAATTAATTCTGGACGTGACAATCCAAACGTCAAAACAAAAATGGTGTCAACAACCTTCCCGCCATCTCACCAAAATACAAATGAAGCAAGAAACCAAACGTGTGAATACATGAAATTAATAATTATTATGAAAAACATATTCGGGCAACAATATACTAC
The DNA here is from genome assembly GCA_918358865.1 of Melinaea marsaeus rileyi. NCBI lineage: Eukaryota > Metazoa > Arthropoda > Insecta > Lepidoptera > Nymphalidae > Melinaea > Melinaea marsaeus. The sequence continues at coordinate 11,523,510 of OU911088.1, read as the reverse complement.
AATTAATATTCTCACGTACGACCCGTGGGAGGATAACGGCCATATTTGACTTCCGTATTTATGAACGTATTCAATGTATTATGTAAACAGATAATATAAATAATTAACTGTCAAAATCGTTGAATAAATACTTTTCAGTTATTAATGTATTAAATTTATTTTGTTTTATTTTTGTTTTATACCGTTATGGGTCCATTTAAATATTCAAATTTAAGCGTATTATTTTTATAAAAATAATGAATTAAACGTGTCCGCCAACACAGACTCGCTAACAACTCACTAACAATCTTATCACTATGTGATGTTAGTATGATAATTGATATTGGTACGTTGGATAATAAAATACAAGACGTCTTTGGTTATAAATCTGTCAAATCAGAATTAAAATGGTTGCCCCCGGCTTATGTCGACGGCCATATTTATCATTTTGTCCGGGTCTTTTTAATAAATTGTCTTGTCACAATTTTATATAATTATTAATCTATTTTTATTTAACCAATTAGATGTTATAGTTTCTTGGCGACAGCATATAAATGTATCCTATTTAAACTCCTTACATGTGGAATTTAAAGAAATTCTCTCCTTTTCTGTTCTTACGTCATAGACCAGTAGTTAATAATTAGTCATTGAAGTCGTTATATTTATATTTATCAAACCTGTAATATGAATTGTGGTTTTATTGAACACCTAACCAAAGACGTAACCGGTTCAGTCAGAGTTACTTCTAAGAAACGAATGATTCAGAACCAATAGTCATTAAAATAGTTATATATTCTGTTCATAATTATTGTTTTACTTTTATAAATTATTAAAATTAGCAGTACCGGATTTTACCGGATGTTTTGTTATGGAGCAAAATAAGCTAAGCTAAGTAAAGCATCATTTTTACTCATCAATTACTTTTTGTAACACAAACGCCTGCTAGGACCTACCTTCCAGAGGTAGCTTCTTTTACCGTATGATAATGGCTGATTACAGTGGAATTAAAAATATTTATAGTTATAATGTATGAAGGATATGTAAGAAATCATTCATACATCGTATTTTAAAGGTAAGGAGCGACTATAAACATCAATTGTGATTGTGTTTAAATATGTACTGAATACAGTGTAATTTATAATTATAATATTAAACTAAAACCCAATAAATATATAGACATCTAGTCATAGATAGTTATGAAGCAGAGACAAACAATCCTTATTTAATGTTACTTTGATTGACGCGTGATCTCATCTCGTTAAAATGTAAAAACTATAAACGCACAAAGATTATTTTTTAAGTTGTTTCAGACACTAAAACTACAGACGCCATTTTGAATACTAGTTATGCAGTCATTTCATTATTCAATCTATGGTATTGTTTTCTATTATTGATAAAATAACACGTGAATATAGTTATATAATATATTGATATGCAGTTAAATTATTCTACTAACTCCGTTACCTCAATCAATTCAAATATCATCAAGCAGTCAATAAAACAGACATTTTAAGATAATCTATTTATTATTTACTTATTTATTTAGCTTCACGCCATATCCCTTACGGGGTAGCCAGAGACGACGGAACGCCAAACGCTACGGTCCCTGCATACCTCTTTCGCCTCGGCCACAGACATCAACCTCTTCATACATGCCCTCCGAAGGGTCCTCATGCTTTTTACGTGACCTTCCTCCAGTATCATAGCTACTGTGTTTTCGAAGGTCACTCGAGACCTCCCCCTGTCTCTCTTACTGCTCACTTTTCCTATATAAATCTTTTTACCATTCTGTCATCACTCATTCGTTCGACGTGCCCAAGCCACCTGAGCACGTTTTTCTTCATTTTCACCGTGACATCTTCACTAGTACCTGCCATTCTGTGGATCTCTTCATTGCGGATTCGATCAGCTAGACTGACTCCGCATATTCTGCGAAGAGATCGCATCTCCACAGCATTTATCATTCTTACATTCTTCTTCTGTTACCCACGTTAGGATAATCGATGAGAAATAATCGTTTATGAATCACGCGGCCTAACTACGAGTATAAGGCATATCGGCAAAATGTCACAGGCCCCTTGCCCCTTGGCCAACCTGGACGGCTGCGAGACCCTTGACATATTTTTTTATATTTTATGAAGTATATATTTATTATTTATTTACTTCTTTTCTTTATTTATATGCTTCCCATATGTACTTCCCTTATATACTTCTCTTATGTACTAGCCCTATTTCATTCTAGTTTCGTTCATCTTCTCTACGTGAAAAAATCATCTAAGTATTCCTTTCTCAATCCTAGTCACTGCATCTTCTTTCACACAACGCTCTTATTCCACTATTCTTTATCTTTTCACTTCAATTTCACATCATGCTCCTTAAGCTCTTATTTTAACAGCATTTAACTAACTTTCATAATTTTTCAGCCTTGCCCAATTTTCACTTCCCTGCATTATTATTGGAACCAATACCCCCTATGTACAACCATACGAGCCTTTGTTGTAACTTTTTGACTATTCATAAAGGCTGCAGTGCTCCATTTACCATATTCTGCATTCAGTCTTCTTTACATAACCTTCTCTAATCTTCTACCTCTTGTAATCATAGAAAAGAGCTATACAAACTCCTTCACTCGTGCAACTGACTTCACTAATCAAAATATTGCATTCAGTCAAATCTTCATCTCTGTTATACACATGACTATTACTTATATTCACTTTAATTTCTTTATCCGTGTAATTCATCAGCTGATGACGCAAGTATCGCTTGGTCATCTAGATAAGACATGATTAGCAAATAAAGAAGACCATGGAGAGTCACTTCGCTGCGTTAAGTAAATAATACCACATGACACAGTGAAGACTGATTGTGATTACAAGGTTAAAATTCTTTTAAAAAACGTAAGAAATAAATGGAAGTTGATTTATTTTACCTATTGTTTTTTTATACTCATATTCGAAAAACATTTTTAGGAATTTTGCGAATGCGAATTTGAATATGGAAAAAATATACCAATATCCGCGAATGTGAATATTCGTTACATCACTAATATTTGAAATGGCGGCCGAAGATGCATGCATTGCGTCAAAAAAGATATCGTAAAATGTATGACGTATGAGAGAAGAGTGGAAGGAATTGGCATACTGCTTGTGATAAGGAAGGATACCTTATACAGTATGGTAACAATTACGTCAGTGTGTTCATAATTTGTTATATTTACGCTAATTTCATTTACCAATATACGTTAATATTACGGATAATTAATGGAATATTTTGAAAACTATTTTAGATTGTTTTGTTTGTGAATGAATATGAACCGAGTGAGACTATGCATTAAATGTAATGAAAACTAGGGGCGCCAACTGACTCTCAATTTCGACTCTTAGCGAAATCTCGGGTGCCGTTTGCATATTAAGTGAGGCGAGCCCAATGTAATGACTCATCGTTTCCCATAGACTTCAATGGGATATCAGTTTTTTGACATGATATTTTTCAACAATTTTTTTTTTACATTTTTAAAAAAAAATAATTTAAAGCCATCACCTAATGTGTGTTTCTTTCATTGCAAAATTTCATAATTTTCCGTCAAGTAGTTTTCGAGCCAATTCGTGACAAAGAATGTAAAAAGTCTCCAGTAGAACGCTCCGCTCGCTTCGCTCAATAAATGCTTATTTATTAAACATTTATACAAAATAACATCAAACGAGGATGTAAATTACAAGAATGTCGTAAACTTTTTAAGACTTAATTTCCATCTCATCATTTTTTGAAGAAATATATTATTGACATTTTCAACGAAAAATCATAAAATATTATAATATTGGAATTTTATTAAGTAGTGTAGAGAGATATGAGACTAGTGGAGGGAGGAATGATATTTAAGCGCGTGTCGACGGCAGTCGGGTCCTTTCTTGCGTTACGTCAGTCAGTGCGAAACATTGTGCGGTCGTAATATTTTTTCGTGTTCTAATATTTTGTGTCAGTGCGGTACGTTTGTCGGTCGTAACATTTTGAAATCGGATATAGTTTAGCGGTTATAATAATTAGTAATTGTTTAGGATTTGTTAATTCAAAGTGTAGAATTGTTAGATTTTCTTTGTGTTAATTATTATTATTAAATTGATTGTTGAACTGTGTGTAATATTATTTTTAAAAAAAGTCCCTTCTGATCTATTTTCCAAGATCAGAAGTGGGATTCTTACTTTTTGGGCCCATCTCGGCTTGACCTAGTTTATTAATATTTTTTTTTAGACTACCCACACTTTAAGTAATATTTTTTTTCTTAAGTACTTCGTTATTGCGTTATTGTGATTTCATAGTTATTTTCATTTATTTATTTTTTTTAGACTACCCACACTTTAAGTAATATTTTTTCTTAAGTACTTCGTTATTGCGTTATTGTGATTTCATAGTTATTTTCGAATAAATTACTTTAAATATCGTTCTGTATTGTTGTTAAGTTTTTTAATAAGTTTTTTAATAAGTTAATTTGTTTGAGTGAATTAGTTTGTTTAATATGTCGGAACGTGAGCGTAATCATAGTCGCAGTGATCGTGATAGTAATTCTTGCCGTGATCGCCGCAATGGTCAGGGTAATAGGTCCCGCGAACAATCTCTCGATGAGAACAACATGTTGAGACTTGAAATGAAGGCAATGATGTCTCGGATTAAGGCGTTAGAAACTAAAACAAGGGCTTCACCCTTGCCGGGTCCATCGTCAGATCATGTGTTAGCGCATTCCCGCGACCGCGAGGATAAACATTTGACACCTGCTAGAAGGCAAATATCGCGACAATTGCGAACACCATCGGGTGCGTGTGATAGGTCTCGTGTTTCTGAATGTCGTGTATCTCGTAGCGTACGTCATCTACCGTTAGTAGGTCGTTCCATTTCATCTTCGCTTGTGACTAGACGTGAAATAACTCGCGATCGAAATCATCGCCCTAATTCACGACCTCGCTCGTTAACACCGCCGATACAGTCCGCGAGTAGCGAAGTAAAAGATGCGGGTATACCCTCAGATTCGGTACAGGCTAATATTACGGATCACATTGTTAGTGCCATACGTTCGATTAATGCGGTAGGCAAATCGTCTCAGCATTATTATATTTCGAACTTTGATCCAAACTTACATAACATTGATAATTGGTGTTTAGAAGTAGATCGCGCAAAAGTTTTAAATAATTGGGATGATTTTGAATGTCTTTCGCGTATAGGAAACTGTCTGCTAGGGGATGCGAAATCATGGCTCAATGAATGGGTCTCCAACGATCGTAGTTGGACCAATTTTAAGAAAGAGTTTACACCTCTCTGCCCTAAAGTACCAGATTTTGCAGGCATATTGTTTGAAGTTATGACTAAAAACTCCGATAACTATCCAACGTACACAGAATATGTACGCCGGTCATTACTTCGCTTACGTATAGTGCAAGGGCTTAGTGATGAGCTTATTTCGGCTATAATAATTCGTGGTATTACCGATCCAAATATTAGAGCTTCAGCAACGAATGCCAAGTTATTACCGAATAATTTAGTTGAATTCTTTTCGGTCTACGTTAAACCTAGCACTAGCAACGTTTTCAAACAGTCTTCCTCACGCTCTGATTTGCGAAACGTTACAAGTAGGCGTAGTATAGAGTATTCGCGGAAACGCAACTTCAGTGATATTAGATGCTTCTCCTGCGGCCAGTTAGGACATAGACAAGCTTCATGTAGCAAGAGACCCAGAGTTGAACAATCGTCGGAAAGTTCACCTAATAGTGAGGGGGTTAAGTTGCAATCGCCTTCGTATGTACCATCTAGGCCCGAGCCATGTACATACTGTCGGAGACCGGGACACAGAGCTGAAACTTGTTTTATTAAGAAGCGTGCGGAAGCTTCAAACACGGATAGTGTAAATTTTTGCAGCGTATCTGTTCAGCCAGGGACATTATAGCAGCTGTAATTCAGGATGTACCGGTCGACGTTTTGATTGATAGCGGTTCCACTATTTCTTTAATTTCATCGTCTTTGTTAAAACATTTTAAATGCTCACGTACACCGACGTTTCGGGTTTTGAAAGGGCTAGGTAGTCAAGAAATTGAAAGCACTTTTTACGTTACACTACCTATTGAGTTTGCCGGTTTGACTCTTGAGGTAGATTTGTTTGTGGTGTCCTCCGAGTACATGAATGTGTCGATAATCATAGGTACAGACGTTTTAAATAGAGAGGGTGTTAGATACGTACGTACTAAAGATTGTCAGTTACTTACAAGGAGAGCAAGCCACAACTCAGAGACGGTGATGAATGTTCAATCGGAGAGTTCAATACCAATTAATACACCATTGGTAGATAATGATTTAGACAAATTACTAGGGATAATTACTGAATTCTCTCGGTACCTCATTACCGGAACTGCAACATCAACTGTAAACACGGGGTGTATGTCCATAAAACTCAAATCCAACACTCCTGTGTATTACAGACCATATCAACTCTCCAACGCTGAAACACTTCGTGTTCGTGAAATAATAAAAGACTTGCTTGACAAACGGATTATAGAGGAGTCTGAGTCTGACTACGCGAGTCCAATCCTGTTAGTTAAAAAGAAAGACGGGACGGATAGGATGTGCGTAGATTATCGAAAGCTAAACGAAATTACAATCAAAGACAGATTTCCGTTGCCTCGTATAGATGATTGTTTAGATCGTTTGGGTAATAATAAATACTTTACATCCCTAGATATGGCGACTGGATTTCATCAGATTCCTTTAGATTGTGAATCAATTCCGCTTACAGCATTTGTCACACCGGAGGGACATTATCAATACCGAAAAATGCCTTACGGTTTGGCGAATGCACCAGTTATATATCAGCGTATAATCTCTAAAACCCTTCGAGAGCTCATAAATTCTGGGGACATTCTTGTTTACATCGATGATATCTTAATTATGAGCAAAACCATCGATCAGGGCTTAATTTTGCTTAGAAAGGTTCTTGATACATTAACAGGGGCTGGTTTTTCTATCAACCTAAAGAAATGCACATTTTTGGCTACCAATATAGAATACTTGGGTCGCACAATTAGTGAAGGTCAGGTTAGGCCGAGTCACGAAAAAGTGCGAGCTTTAATTGACTCAGCCGAACCGAAAAATGTGAAACAAGTAAGGCAATTTCTGGGGTTGGCTAGCTATTTTAGGCGGTATATAGCTGGATTTGCTCAAAAAGCTGCCTGTATTTCGGCACTTACTAAAAAGGGTGTCAACTTTCACTGGGGTATTGAACAACAGGCCGCTCGACAATACTTCATGGATTGTCTGACAAGTGAGCCAGTGCTTGCAATCTATGACCCTTCATTGCCAATAGAGATGCATACGGATGCAAGTTCTATTGGTTACGGAGCTGTGTTGATGCAAGTACATGAGGGAAACCGCAAACGAGTGGTATCTTATTTCAGTAGACTAACCCAGGGGGCTGAGAGTAGGTACCACTCGTACGAGCTTGAGACCTTGGCAGTGGTGAAGGCTCTCGAATATTTCAGGCACTATCTTGTGGGTGTACATTTCACTGTGGTTACCGACTGCAACGCTTTAAAACTTACTCAGCGTAAGAAAGACCTGTTGCCCAGGGTCGCCCGGTGGTGGGTATACCTCCAAGATTTTGACTTCAGCCTTGAGTACAGAAAAGGTTGTCTTTTGTCTCACGCTGACTACCTTAGCCGGAACCCGGTTAATGTATGTACCATCCAAAAGCCTTTAAATTGGGCACAAGTTGCTCAGGCTGCTGATGAGGAGACGCAGTCTCTAAAACAAAAACTAGCTGATGGACAGTTGGACCCTAGTCGTTATATGGTCAAAAACGATATCCTTTATGTTAAGCTCACACCTACTGGTGAACATCCTAAACTTTGTTGTTTTATTCCAAAAGGACATAGGCTTAGCCTTATGCGCATTTTTCATGATGAACATGATCATAACGGGGTTGATAAAACTGTAGATTTAATAACAAAACACTTTTGGTTTCCGGGGTTGAGAATATTTGTTCAAAAATATATTTCCCATTGTTTAGTTTGCCTCTCTCATAAAAAAGTAGCTCGGGCTCCTTTACAGCCAATTCATTCTTGGGAAAAACCAGATGCCCCTTTTGACACTGTCCATATAGACACTTTAGGACCTTTGCCAGAAACTGACGGTTACCGTCATGTGCTTATTATTATAGACGCGTTTTCGAAATTTTGTTTATTGTATCCCATGTACCGACAAGACACTGAAGAGCTGAAAGGACATTTCACGAACATGATCTCTCTCTTTGGAACTCCAAAATTGATAGTCGCTGATAGAGGACGGATGTTCCAAAGCATTGATTTCCTTAATTGGGTTAAGAACATGGGATGCAACACTCATTTTATAACACCCGAGATGCATCAGTCCAACGGACAAGTGGAGCGTTATTGTCGTACCGTGCTCAACATGGTCCGTATTGAGTGCAACCATCGGCAGCAAAGATGGCCAGCGGTTATGTGGAAGTTACAGCTGACTTTGAATATAACGAAACACAAGACGACACAATATTCTGCCTTGAACCTTCTTGTAGGTATCGAAGCTGCCACACCGCTCATACGTAGTTTGATACGGGATATTACTGTTGAAGGCTCCAGTGGTAATCGGGAAGCCCTTCGTGAGATGAGCCGACAGAGGGCGTCCGAACATCTTCGCGCCAATCAAGCTCGTCAGGATACCTACGTTAACCAGAGACGTAAACCAGCTCACGCCTTTGGACTACACTCTATGGTCTTTGTACGCAAACAAGCGCAGTCAACCGGGAAGCTAGATTCGTGTATGCGAGGACCGTATCGAGTGGTGAAGATACTTCCACATGGTCGCTATGAGCTGCAGCTGCTAGCTGGCTCATATGGCAAGTCGACCCAAGCGGCTGCGGAATATATCGTTCCGTGGCGGGGAGAATGGACTCCCGAGGTGTGTTCTGTTTTTTTCGATGGTGAGTTTTCGCTTTATTTTGAGATTTAATTAAGACTTAAACCCATTTGACACTCAGTATATTTTACTTAATTTGTTGTTATCATTTTATGACAAGAATCCCACATAGTCTCGGGGCTAAAGCAGGGGAGAGTTTAATTACTTGATATGAAATTAGTGTTAGCCTTGGAGGTAGATCGGGCGCACTATTCTGGTTTTATTTTTGTTCAAAAAATATGGAGTGAGCGTTTGTCTTGGAGTGCATCGGACACGCTATCCCGAGGGCTGGGTCTCTTAGTCAAAGGTGAGCGTTTGTCTTGGAGTGCATCGGACACGCTGCCTTGGGCTCTGGGTCCCTGGGCCGGGGATAATCATTTGTCTTGGAGTGCATCGGACAGTGGTTATCCTATGGGTAAATTGGATCTGGGATAACCGTTTGTCTTGGAGTGCATCAGACAGGTTATCCCAGAGGGGACTCTGATCCTGGAATAATTGTTTATCTTGGAGTGCATCGGATACATTATTCTAAGGAAGCGGGTCTCTTGGTTTAGGATACGTGATTGTTATTGAGAGTGTCGGACATGCTATCCTAGTGTGCTCGGAAACATGACTTCGATGGTCAGTTGTCCTGGAGCTGGATATTAAACGATTGTCATGGTTTAGATTGTAATAAGTTTATTTGGCCAGTATTGTTATAACGGTGTTGAGATAATTTGATTTAAGGCATATATGTGAACCAATGAACACACGCAAAGACATGCCTCACGTAAGTCTTCGTAGGTCTCTGTCAAGTCGTGAGGGGGAGATATTATGATAAGTCCCGCCCCGGTCTTTGGTTTCATAGTTGAGGATACAATCGTTGTACCCGCAATGCGAAGGGAGATCTGGTGTTATATTTTCTTGTTACAGAGGCAGATACTGAAGAGAGAGAGTATTTACTTCCTGATGGCGATCTGCCCCCCGATGTTGAGCAGCCGTTGGAAGAAATTGAGCCGCAACCAGGCCCCTCTGTGATACAGAGACACTCAGAACTGATTGCCTCCACTGTAAACGAAGAGAGTTCTCTTCCAATTCGTGACACGGATTTTGAAAGTTGAAGATGACTGAGTCCGAGGACGGTCTCATGTCAGGAATGGCCGTGTAGAGAGATATGAGACTAGTGGAGGGAGGAATGATATTTAAGCGCGTGTCGACGGCAGTCGGGTCCTTTCTTGCGTTACGTCAGTCAGTGCGAAACATTGTGCGGTCGTAATATTTTTTCGTGTTCTAATATTTTGTGTCAGTGCGGTACGTTTGTCGGTCGTAACATTTTGAAATCGGATATAGTTTAGCGGTTATAATAATTAGTAATTGTTTAGGATTTGTTAATTCAAAGTGTAGAATTGTTAGATTTTCTTTGTGTTAATTATTATTATTAAATTGATTGTTGAACTGTGTGTAATATTATTTTTAAAAAAAGTCCCTTCTGATCTATTTTCCAAGAGTAGTATATATTTATATCATAATTTAAAAAAATATATTATTTCGGATAAACATAAAAAATATTACAGTACATATTTACAAATATTTATTTTGGTGTAGTGTGAGATCAAATCAGTTGAAAGTGAAATGTATATATGTATATATATATATATATCTATATATATATATATATATATATATATATATATATATATATATATATATATATATATATATTGTATACTATATACATAAGTACATCTCATTAAATATTTGACACTCACACAGTATCACATCTTTTTATTTGTATATCAAACATAACATAATTAAATTATTTTATTCTAACCTTTTATACATATAAAGTCGCCTTCGCCTTTGGCCTCAAAGCCTTCCAAGTGGTATTTCGAAACATTATCAATGTCAAAATATTATAAAATATATACAAAAAGACCTATCTATTTCCTCTTTTTTTTCCTCGTGTAAAGTTATCTTCTCACGCATTTACTCGTAGTTTAGGTTTATTGTATTTCTTGGTGAGAGCACTTTTTTCTTACTCCGGCTTTTCCTACTCCGGCTTAAATATAACTATTATAATACAAGCTTTTGCCAGCGACTTCCCCGCGTTAATTAATCAAGTGACAGCAAACTAAATAATATTTATATATACCTTGGGAATAGTTCTTATTATTACAGTAGTACGGCTCCCTGTTTATGATATCACACACATAAAACAATTAATTAACGATTATTATTATTACTATTACTATATTTATAGTGTAGGTATTAATGTTTACATAACGATTTCAATTTTAGTAAAAAATATCTATCACAAGTAAATTAAGAATCTATACGACTAACTAATTCAATGTATTTTCGTGACTATTACGGAAATATTTGTTTGTTTGTATTAATTAAAATAATATAACTAAAAAAAATGTTTAACACATCTGAATCTAAGAAGGTTAAGGTGAGAAGAAAAATGTTTAACACACCTGAATAATAAGATAAAAAATGTTTCATACATCTAAATAATAATAAGATTAGAAGAAAAATGTTAACCACACCTGAATAAAATTAACATTATAATATGTCATACATGTCCCTATGACTCCCCAATGAGGAATGGTTAGTTAAATAGAGTGAATGAGTGAGAAAGAGAGAGAGATAAAGTGAGAGAGAGGGAATCAGAAACTCAATTCTCATTCCTTATTAATATTAACCTTTAGAGAACCTGATTATATGTTATCATAAAAAAAAACTCACAATATCTTATTACGTATTTCCTTACATTTAGTTACGGTTAATTTAATACATTAAAAAATTATCTAGAAAAATCAAATTATTCATATTAATAATTATACTTATATAATAAATGTTATGTTGTGTGTTAGTTTGTTGGTCATTTCAAGAGACAATTAATGGATGTACTTCTATGTAAAAAAGGTCTATATTTGACCCCAAAAATAGCGAGTCACAACGCTAACTGCTCAGTAATAGCCTTCACTATATGATGTTAGTGTGCTAGTTGACTTAGCGCGCTAGATTGCTTAATGAAATGAGTTCTTGAGGAAACTTTTTTTAATAACCTAGTCAATGTCGACGAATTTTTTATCTAAACTTTTGTAAACATGAACCTGCAGCAAGTGAAGCCGCAGGCTATGATTAGGATTACATAAATATAAATGTTACCGGTTATCGAATTTCATACTCAATATCCGGTATCTCGAAGGTTCTATTGTGAAATATTATATAATTATTAACTTCCTTTCACTAAATGCTAGTGAAAGCTAAGGGTTACGGTTCGTCTACTAAATTAATTTATAATATTCTTTTAATTTTTTTTAGAAAAAATATTATGCAATCGATACTTATAAATTTAAATTAATAATAGATATATACTGTTATTAAAATTAAGATGGCTAACTTATTTCTTTTATTAATATAACTTATTGGAGGTTAAAAACAATGAAGGTTTGTTTTTATTGCACTTAAGTGGAAGAAAGATTTGAGCAATTATCTCCGAATTATACTTTGTCATAGACAAGCGATTAAATTTCAATTCGGTTTTTTGTTTAACTTTAAAAATGCTTATAGTCAACAAGCAGCTGGCATGCTCTATCTTTATTCGACATGCGGTGTTTATCTTAAGTTTCTCTCGCTTTTATTTATCTTTAATCGTTGGCAGTCACTATTTGCGGGCATTTTTGCATAGGCACCTATATCTCATCATGTAGGGAAAGAATTAATCTTCAATTTGGTATGTACAACATGATAATACATTATGAACGTATATATTTAACGAAATTATACCTGTTCACACCTGGCTGACATTAGGTTACGGCCAAGTGAGGGATGGCACCTTGAACTTTCTCGGTATCTCAGGTATATTTCTTTCTAATAAAATATATTTTTTAACAATTACAAGTGAACGTAATTGTTCAAAAATAAATAATTAATTACATTTTAATTAAAATTAATTGCGGCCAAATTTGGATGGCCACCTTTGCGGATCTGCATTGGTTTAGTTATAAATATCGATAAAAATTATATTTTATTAATCAAACATATGAACGTACAAATCACGCGGTCGGATCTCGTACTATTAGCCCTAATGACTTTGAAGGCAGTATAAACTTAGTTCCTTTCAATTTTAATTGATATGAAATTAAAAGAAATAATAAATACTTTGACAGTGGTAGTGACAGTGGCGGGAAAATTTATGTAATAAAACTAAATTAATTAAACATTGAATTTTAATTGTACATATAAAATCGGCACTAAATACTATATACTAAAAAAACTTAAACACTCAGTGGTTCTTTTGTAATTTGAATCTTTATCAGGTTTTTGTTTTTAAACGCGACCTCCAGTGTATGACGAAACTTTAAGTAAAGAAAAATCGAACCATAGTTAAAATAATTTAAATATATTTTATACATGCATTATTATCATACTAGCTGTTGCTAGCGACTTTTCTCTGATATATCTCGTGTTATTTGTGCTTTTATAGATTTATAGATTCGGTAAGAATATGAAAGAAAATGTAGCCTATTTTACTAGCTAAAAACATGACTTATGAGAGGTGATGAATTTTTTAAATCAGCTTATTACGAAGATACAAATATAAATTATTCTCTCTATAATCTACTGTTAAAAGACGTAGATATTTATATTTACATAAGTATTTAACTAAACAAAGTCAAAAACAATAACAACCTTCTTTCCAAGGTGGCTGACATTAAAATATCAGTATTTTGAGTCGCATTTTATTTGCATACATGCAAATACTCAAGGTATAAAAGCAAGATACTAAAAACGTGTTATTTCAATTTATTTTTTAGTGCGTCATCCGAGATCGTAAAGTAGTGAAGGACCATGGAAGTGAATCACCAGTGCACGCGCACTTAACTCACACTAGACAATACCATTTATACAACCGTTACATAATCCAATCTATCAAACACTAGATCAACTAGCACACTAATATAGTAGCTAAAAAACTATTAATGAAATTAGAAGGTTGTTTGGTGGATTTCTAACTTTTTAGGGTCAAATAGTGCGCTAGAAATTGGATAATGGATTGGGACCATTACAAATGTTTAAAGTCATGCAATGTTCATGAATCATGGATAATGGAAATGTTCGATATAGACGATTAAATTAAACTTGTAACACAATTTTAATGATAATATATTTAATATACATGATACACGTATTATTGATATAGTAAATACTTTTTATACTTATAAAAGAATTTAGAACTGTCAAATTGAACATAGCTTAAATACAGATTAAAAATATACACCAACTTACGTTTTTAAATTTGGCTGCACATCGTGTGAATGTGTCAATTTTTTTTTTGTTTTCGTTAATATTTTTAATGACTACCATTTAAATTTAGCACCAAACGTACTATAAATGTTGGTTAGTATTTAATTATAATTTACGACGGTCTCGGCTCAGTTTACAACTGGTTTTACAAGTTCAAGTGTGGTCATAACAAACTCGTCCTTCTATAACCTTTGAACAAATCATTGCTTTACCGCGAAAAAATTATAAAATGGCGCCCAAAACGCGTATTTGACATTTGATTACTTGAAATTGAAAAGGTTCCACTTTATTAACAAAGAGAAAAAAAGTATTATTTATTTGCCGAGGAATAATTCATGTATCGAATATAATAAAAAAATTCAACTCCTTCTTTGTCAGTTGTTTAAATACATATAAAGAGCAATATCCTCAAAGTAGTTTTCCTCCTACATTATGTAGGCTTTGTATTTTATTATATTTCTAATAAAAAAAGAAAAACTAAAATGATATACGATTTTAACGCAGATTTATACATAGTTCTGACTGTCTAATATTTAATATATATTTTATTCTAAACATGGAATTCGTCCTGACCTCTCCTAAATAATGTTTAAGAGTAGGATATTATTAAAGACGTATAGAATAAAATAACTTATTATTGTTTAAAGTTAAATAGACAGGCGGACAAATATTTTTATCTATGTCATTACACACATTGCAATATATCAAAAAACATTTATACACAGATTTTGTCTTGTCACTATTTTATTACAAGTAATATTGAATCGTGAACTCTTAAGATGATCTCACTTCTCAATTATAATGGCGTCTTTAATACATGATAATCAAATTATTCGTTTTAATTAAAGTTTGCACAAAGTTTTTTACCTTTTCTTTCATTCTGAAACTAAACATCATAAATAAATGGTGCTATTATTATAAATTACAACTTATGACAGCGAGTAATATCAAGAATATTGTAATATAATAAAAAATAACATCATATAAATACATATATTATGCATTATATATATATATATATATATAATAATTGTTATATACGTTTCACAATTTTACTGTAATGGTTATGTTATGTACATAATTATAACATAATTGTTTTTGTCAGAGGCTTCAACCGCCCCGTATATATATATATATATATATATATATATATATATATATATATATATATATATATATATATATGTATAACAGCTCGTTATGTCGTACAGTCGTCATAAAAGTTATCCCTCGGCAACAGTACATGCCATTTTGTATATACGTTGTCCGTGGTACACAAAACTTTCTATACCACGAACATAATCACGTAAAAGCGTAACAAACAGACAAACGAGCAAACTCTCATTCTTAAATTAGTTATGATTAGGGTGACAAAACAATTTTCATAGCGCAATTTTTTTAACAATTATTATGTTATCACATCTCATTACATATAAAAGTAAATCTTTCTGTATGTCTGTTTGTTTGTTTCGCTTTCATGTTAATTGGCTCGGCCGACTTTGATGAAATGTTATATGGAGATGGTTTGTTGCTTGAAAGGGTTAAAGTTTGAAATTATTATTTTCTCTATAGTTTGTAAGGAAAATTATTTCTGGAGCATTATTATCCCTTGAAGATGAAAAATAGGGGATTGGAGTATTCGTATGTAATTATTTTAAGGGCACACAGGAATCATACTGTAAATATATTTAATGTAAATGTAATCTAAAAATGTAAATAAAGAAATAATATGCTTGATTTGGTAAAAATATTTCTCGGCGGGTGAAGCCGCGGGCAATAGTTATTTATATATTACACATTAAATATAATAAAAATGAAATGAAATGACAATAATAAATTGCTTTATAACAAGATTAGTGAACCATAAAAGCAATTAATGATATCAACAATATCAAGATAAAAGAGAAAAACCATATATAAAATAAATGAAAGCAAATGAAAGCAAAATAAACACAGATTATATAGTATAAACAAGATTTGTATGAAAGAGTTTTTTTGAATATTGGATATTATATTGGTTGAGCTGAGCGTAAGCGAAGTTTTTAACCGTTTGGGAAACCTTTTTTTGTGTTTAGTTTTCTCCAGAATGCGACGACATAATTATCTAAAAATTTTCTTATGTATGTTTGAGCCGAACGCAGATGTTATAGCGAAAACAGATAGAAAAAATGTTTAGCCATTCAAAAGTTATCAAAAAAAGTTAACTCCTGCCATAGACAATACACTAGAGCTGTCCTGCGCGTGCGAGCAATGTGCTGAGCTAGAAGGTGACAATTAGTCCTAATTTATTGATATATCTGTAGCTATTCAGATAAAAGGAGAGGGGCTCAGCTCAACACCCGCCGCTTACGGTTGGCGGATCCTAGTATTATTGTTTGAAAATACTAATATAACATTTAATTTGACAGTTCCAGTAGTTTGTGTTTAGTAAAACAGTGAGGTTAGTAAAGCGCACTTTTATTGGTTAATTTCTCTGCTGGGTGTGTAGTTTTTATAGACATAGTTTTACTATCTTTGATTATGAAGATTTATGAAGTTTCATTGGTCGTCAATTATATTTCATCCGTAAAAAAAATCCAGACTATATACTTATTATAATTTCTTTTAAATAAGTGATGATAGTCTGGCGTGTCGACAGACCAAGGTCTGGTGCTGCCATAAAAAGTACATTTAACTATTATGAATGCTATTTTTTGTCTTGGTCTGATGAAGGTGAACGATGAAGACGGAAAATAGGACTTCTTAATTGAACTCTATAACGTCAAACTCTAATGTATCGTGGAATAAAATAAATAATACGCTGTTTCCATAATTGGCTTTGATCCTTTTAGATTTTTCTTTAAGCCTGTGGTGTCCTTAGACCTGATGCCTGTAGTGGTCGCTATGTTTATCTTACATGCAATTACGACGGGAATCAGCGATTACATCTCCCGGCATTATTCCGGACACCAACTAAAACCTCATTCTGAACACCGAGGCTACCTAAACAGGAGGTCCCAGGAATTCTTAGAGAACTCTCTCCGGAACCTCTCACACAACGTCAAAGCACATGAAGAAGTTAATATCTCCCTCCTTCAACCATTGCCCTCTTTGGAACTCAGTAGTCTAGCAATTCTTATACATTCTCCAATTATTATTGAAACCTCAAAAAGTTATATAGTATTGCGTCTTGATTTAAAAAAGTCAGTATTGTTAAATCACTCCAATCTAAAGGTCAACTGCGTGGGAGTCAATTGCTTCCTCATTGAAACTCGTCTCGGTATTTGGACTACAATAATTAATCTTTTAAATTCTTTTTCCAATACCACCAATAAATATGCATTTAATATAAAATTTATATATTTATTAATATTATTCTATTAAAAAATCAGATTTTATGGTCTATTTTGTCAAAAGATCAGAACTTTTGATCGTAAGCAACAGACAAAAACAAAATATCTTTTATATGTTGTCTTGTATGTATAATTGATTTTATAATATAAAATTCGTTAATATAAATATTCCAAAATCATTAGTATCGAGGTCGACCACTCGAATAATGTTAACTAGTTTTTAATTCGTATACACATTTTAAAAACATAATATTTAACGCGTTTATAATCGATATAGTTATTTACCCGCCATTTTTAAAGAGGTTCTTAACAATTTAAACTGTATATCAAAAGAATGTCAGAATAAAATCCTTCTCTAGGCTATATAAACATTATCCCTCTGTTCTTATCCCAATCATTTGGGATTAGATATTGGGACGTCACTTCCTACCACGCTCTTCTATCATACGTCATCCCAGTGGAGAGTTCCATCTCTCCACTCCACCCCACTCCATCCATTTCTTTTCCTTTGCAATCTTATCTTATAAAATCCACATTCATACATAAGACTCTTCTCGTTACTTGCTTTCAATCCTTTGTATGAACATACATACATACATACATACATACATACATACATACACACATACATATATTACTCATAATATAGTACAATACAGGTCATAAATAAAATTGTACTCATTGTTTGTTTGTTTTAAAACAATTGTATAATAATTACCTACCGGCATAAATCATTAAAATCGTGCCACAGAGTAACAATATTACAAAAAACTGTTTAGTTTTATTTAGCACCGGCATCATTTAATATTTATCGCTTTTTTGTCCTTCACAAATATTTATTTTATCTATAACTTTGAAAAATTCGTTTTTTATTGTTTGAAATTTATAATATTTCTAACTATTAGTTAGTAAAATATGTATGACAAAAGTTAAAAAGAATCCAAGTAGTGTTTCATAAAATATAAAATAATAATGCTTATTTTATCAAAGATTTTTTTATATGTAAATATAAAATACACGTGTAGAAGAAATACCGAGAATTTGTGTTTCCTACTTTCTAATTAATCAGATAAATTAAAAGATATAATTTCTTATCTGTATTCACATATTGATATTAAAACCATTCGACCAAAAATGGAGGCATTATTTCAATATTTTAAGATGTCTGCTCGTAAACATGAATGTCCAATAAAATATATATTATATATTTAATATACCTATTTACAAAGCAGTCGGAGATACGCACAAGTTGACCAATATTTAAACAGATGGCGTAATATTATCCTCAAAGATGACTTCATTACTGCGTAGAACTTAGATTATTTTAAACAAATCCACGGATCGTGTTTCTATTGTCAAATATCAAGAGATTATTTAAATTATTACTGCACTCTTATTAGCAGTAAGATCTTTTAGGAGTTGAATTCCTTCAATTGTCAGTTTTTTTTTCTTTATTAAAAAGCTGAGTCGCATTGAAACTATGTTATTCTGTAAACAGAAATACAAATAATAGATTACATAACATTAAAATTTATTATTTTATTATTTATACTTTAATAGTAAATTCTACTAATTTATATAAAATTTTAGCATCTTTTGATAATATAAGCTAATATAAAGTTAAAAGAAATACTTTTTTTTTATTGAAGATTGTATTCTTCTGCCTCGTTTCTAACACATTCCACTATTACATGATATACATCCTGAACACATCCAGTGCAGTTTAATTCTTCTTTGCATTCTCCTGAATGTCAATGTCAATAATATAAAAAAAACAAAATGTAACATAAGGACGGCCATGTTTTTTTACTGTCATTATTTTTTGTCCGTATATGATTGATTTATTTATCGATAAAATTATGTTTATGAATAATTCAATACATACATTTTATGATGATGCTATTTTACTATGTATATTGTTTGTACATTTAAATTTAAAACAATAGTTAATTTAATTCATAAATAATGAAAATTATTAAATAAGCTGCTGGAACGACGCCATTTTGTGATGTTCTAATTCAACTTATACGTAATTTATTAATATATAAATATACATTATGCATTCTATGATACTGTTTCATCAATAATTTATATATAAATAACATATTACTTAATATTTATATTATATGTATATTTATCTGTTTTTGATTCAAACCGAAGTAATATAAGTAGTCACAATCTGAAATTTGGTATTTACCTAAACAATAATTTTTGGTGTAAAAATATCTGTCAATCTGACAAGGAAATACAATAACATTTTTACCCAATATATAAAATATAACTACAATAAAGTTACAACTGCATGATTTTTGTAAAATATCAAAAAACATTTTTTTTTTTCTATAAATACGCAGTATTTGGGACGGATCAGTAAATTATTCATTTAAATTAAAAGGTATTTTACAACAGAAAATTTTATTAAAATTAAATTATAAAATTAAAAAAATAAATTTCTCCTAATGTAAAAAAAATATGATAACTGTAGAAAAATTATTTTCTTAAAATTCTTAAAGACATAAAATATTTAATTTTGTTAAGAATAATTAAGTCAAGCCAACCACCAAGATATTGGCAAGGTTTGATAAAAGACTACAGCAAAAAAAATCCTCTCGGAATTAATGACTAGCATATCTAAGTTGAAATTAATAATCAATCTGCAATCCGAGATTGAACTGGAATTAAGATGTAATACCAACTCAGTCAATGAGTAATATGCACTGACAGCTCAAGAAATTTTGTAACGAAATTGGTTCAGGATCGCTTATTAATTTCGGCAGGAGATTATTGAATTGGCGATGGATAACGAACGATAATATGAACGTTTCTTTGTAGTATAGTTTCATGTTGTAATATAATTATTTATTTATTCATATTTAAGTGACATATTAGTTATTTTTGAGCAATATTAGTTTCAATATATATATCATATATTATTATGTTGTACTATTCTCGAGTTATTATATAGAATTATCTTGGATTAAGGTAATTGTACCATATTTTTGGGTAATAAAGACTAAATAAACTAGGATCCGCCAACCGTGCGCGGCGGGTGTTGAGCTAAGCTCCTTTCCTTTCTACTTTTCTTGATAACTTTTGAATGGATAAACATTTTTTCAATATGTTTTCGCTATAACATCCGCGTTCGGCTCAAACATACATGAGAAAATTTTTAGCTAATTATCTAGTCGCATTCTGGAGACAACTAAACACGAAAAAAGGTCTCCCAAACTGTCAACAATAATGTTGTTAAAAGACAAAAACTATCAAAGTAGGATCACATTCAAACACATTAATTATATTGTTAGTTATTGCCGGCGACTACGTCTGCATTTACTGGATAAAAATCTTACATGTTGACTAGAATAACCTTTAAAAATACCCAGTCTTATCAAAATCTGTCAATAGTTTTGCGTGATGCTCGAACAGATAAACATTAAAACCTTTTGTTTTGATTTCTGTGTATACTGTACGACATAATTTATAATATCCCTAATAATTTACAATATACATTTAATTTGAGTACAGATTATTGTCTCTACTATTATATTATATACTTCTAAGGATGTAAATTTTTAAATCATGAATCATGAGAATTTTATACATCATTCATATATACATACATACATACATAAAGTTTGTTAGTAAGTAGCTGTGGATATAAATATATTAGCTTATTCCCTCCCGCTACGGTGGGTACACTATTAATTTGGATGTGAACTTAGGTTGCTATGGTAACCTTTGTCATATTATCCGTTATCATCGTAACCGTTGCTATGGTAACCGTTGCTATAGTAACTCTTACCCCCGAGTTAAGTGTATAGATAGCTCCTACAGTGTTAAAACTTTGCGAAATGCAAAAAGTTAAAATCCGTTGAGATAGGAATTCCGTATAATCCGTTCTTAGTGGACATCTACGCCACAAAAGAAGTAACTACGTAAATTTTTAAGTTAATCGGACAGATAATCTCCAAAACGATTTCGCGATGAGGCAGTGATTGGTAAATCGCTTATACGTATATATTCATAAGAAATCATGTAAAAGCGAATATTTTTTATCTATATGTTTTAAGGAATTCGTGTCTGATATAAAATATGAAGTATCGTATACACATGCAAGTCTAAAAGTCACGCGATGCGGTATCGATTGAACGAATAAAACAAAAATATAGGTCATTACATACACCTGATACGGATTATACGATTTTAAGAGCACTGTTTGACCTCAAACAGCGATCAACAAATCACAAGCTCACTAGCAGTCTTTTTACTGTGATGTTAGTGTGCTAATTGATCTAGCGTGCGATAGATTGGATAATGTAATGGCTTAACGCTTGTCAAATAGAATGACAAATGTATGAAACTATATACAACATACTATCTTTTAATAATTGAGCGAAGCGAGTGGATCATTCTACTGGAGACTGTTTCACATTCTTTGTCATGAATTGGCTCAAAAACTACTTGACGGAAAATCATGAAATTTTGCAAACAAAAAGACACACATTAGGTGATGGTTATAGAAAAAAATATTTGTTAAATGTTATGTTGTTAAGGAATAATCGTCAAAAAACTGATATCCTATTGTAGTCAATAGGAAAAACAAAATCGCGCGAAAAATTTGCTTTACAATGAAAAGCGTGTGAAGAATTTTTTTAATCGAATTGTACTGTCAAGATTTCTCGAGCGCAGTGAGTCGAAATTGAGTGTCTGTTGGCGCCCCTAGTTAAGACTAGAATCGACTAGCGATAGATTGGTTACAGCCTTAATAAAGACACTGTGTTTATATGATTTAGGCAAGAAGATTCTGGTGGAATATCTTTTAAAGTTGCCCCAATCTTAAAAAGATATGTTTAGTTTAGATTTAATATTAATCTAACAACTGTTTGTATTTAAACAATGAAACGATTATAAAACTTTAATAAAAGAAAGTAATAAAGTGATAATGTAATTTTCCGTCTGTTCATCATTGTAATGTAATGAACCTTATATACAAATATTTAATAAGATAAAAATTTATCTCATATCTTTATTTGTAATTACATGTATATATATTTTATCTTTACTTATATATTTTAAAATCTTTGATTGTATGTATGTGTATGTATTTGGTGATTTCAAAAACTAGTGAATCGATTTAAAAAGATCTACGATGGTTAGTTGCTAAACTAAGAAAGATTTCTTCTTCTTATAATTCTTAACCGTTTGGGAATCAATTTTATGTGGCCACATCACATAAAAATTACTCAGTCGATCTTCAACGAAATTGGCATTGCTGTAGCTCTTGTTGACGGGCTTCTATAAAAAAAAATGATTAATAAAATCTTGGTTTGATTAAAAGTTATGGTCGAAAAACTGAATCTCCATAGACTTAACTTGACATAACTGTTCTAGCGTGCTTGCCGATCGTATTCCTCAAAATGAGCTGTGACGCTTCATCATATGAAAACTACTGGAGCGATTTTAGTCAAATTTGGCACTAATGTAGAACTAATAAATAAGCATCTACAGAAAAAACAGAATGAAAATAGCTTCATTAAATCAAAAGTTGTAAAGAAAAAACCAAGACACTCGTGATTGTGTCGCTCGTAGTCTAACTTTCATGACAACAAACTTTTTCAATTAATTGTTTATTATTGTTATTAAATATTTATTTCCTTTTATTCTTTTCTAATGGATTTTCCTGCGCTCAGCTCAATTTCCGTCACGCACGATGGGCGGATCCTGGTTAATTATATATAGAATTCATATTTGTTATTAATTTAATTATAAAATTGAACTGAATATCTTGAAAGTGGATATTTATCTATTCACAATTTTGACATGTATATATCTATTGATTCTATCTGTACATTTGTTTTTTTGTTGTTGTTATAAACAATCGTCTTATTATATATATGTACACTGATTCATATTAAACTATTTTGTCATTCTGTCTGTATGTCTAAGATATAGCCTCTATAAATCAAGAACTGTTCTATTGATATTGATAAAAAAAAATTGAGTAAACGTGAATGCGCTATTATTAGTCCATATAAGTATCAGTAAACCCTATAGTATTATATCAAAATAAATTTTAATCGATTATTCTGTATTTCTATAATGTGTGCAAGTAGAGCCGCGGGAACAAAGCTAGTTCAACATTATTCATGCATTCAAATTGTTGACATCACAAGAGTTCCATATGAATACAATGCACTATCATAACAAGGACAGTGACCCTAAATAACACTTGGCTTATGAAACGGGCTCCTAAATAGGTTTACAAGGTTCATAAATCATAATGCAGCTGTTTCACTATCCAATCTAGTGCGCTAAGTCAACTAGCACACTAACATCACAGTCAAAGGGCTGTTAGTATGCTCAGCGAGCTTGTTTGAACACTGTTACCTATGTTTGAGGACAAAGAGAATATTTTAAATTGGACAACAAAATTGGATAATTAATAGAAATTTAATAATTATTTTATCGTTTATTCTTCTGTATTTCTTGATTCATTTAATGTTATATAACTTACAAATATAATAGACTATATATTATAGTTTTTGGTCATGGTACACCATAGGATTTAATGTCCGAAATGTCCCCAATGACCTTGCCTCAAGAGGTCGATAAGTTTAGTTGTGACCATTTCCATGTTCCGCGTCGATAGACCGTTGACCTTCTGAGGACGTTCGTTGTTTAGTTTAAAAAAAAATAAACTCAAATAAACTGTGTTGCCACATTAATAATTTATTAAGTAACTAATTATTATTTTTTCATGTCATCATGATTGTTAAAATTATATTTTGTTGACTAAAAGCTATCTGTTAGTTAAGTATAATCTTATCACCGTATTCTATGAACAAATAGATAAGAAAGTACAGAGATAATGAAAAAAAGCTGAATTAATTGGTATATATTTAAATTCTAACATTGTTTTATTTAAATTCCTGAATATAACATTTTATTGCTATTTGGAACTTTTCATTAGAGGCATTAACACTAAACCTACCAAGTACCGGTCATATTGACCGTTCCTAAACTTTTGTAAAACTTACACATTTTTAAACGTTATAATATCGTTATCAAAATACATGACAATTCATAGAATATGCATATAATATTTTCTTTACTTTTTACTTTTAGTGATTTCCATTGTTACCTGCGTTACATAATAAAATAACTTTTGATTACCGGTCAATTTGACGGCGTGCGGTAGAAACAGGTATACTAGAATTGTCGGTAGGTTTAGTGTTAATAAAATCATGTGACAAATTAATTGCAGCTCGAATACGGGCTAGCTCGACTTAATGGCTCCTCTTTCCCCATACCTAATAAAGAGTCGAATGATAAAATGATTTGTTAAAGGCAGCGCATATACAATTTTAAATTTACAGAAGTAATAAGTACATTTAAATACACTAGCAATATTTCACTATACAATTAATAAATTAAAGTAATAAAATGTTAACTATTCGGGCTGAATGCTCTTATAAAAATATTTCTGTATCTATGGCAACAACGTCAATATTTTTGAACGCGCGCCAAAATGTAATTTTTAAAGTGAATAAAATAAATGTTGAATTAACGTGTTAACTGTCAGTGGAGCAATATTTTTAGGTTGTTGTGGACGGGCTTTTGTGTTTAATCCAAAACAAATATTTGTCGGCTTTAAATAGCTTTAGCTAACCAAAGTACCTACTAATCTACGTTGGAGCAATTTCAGATTACTTCCACACTAAGGTATTCATGTATTATTCTATTAATATTGAAGCTTTTCGTTTTAAATAATATTTTGTAAATATGTATCCATATTCATTTAATCCTTGTTACTATTTCGAAATAGCAATATTTCCTTATTAATAATGATTATATTTTAACAATAGTAGGTACTAATGAGTGAAAAAAGAATGTTTTTCAAAACTATTATCTATATCAAACTAATTATTTGTTTTCGTGAATAAATAAATTAGATAATCTTAACACTAAACCTACCAAGTACCGGTCAAATTGACCGTTCTTAAACTTTTGTAAAACTTACACATTTTTAAACGTTAGGTATAATATCGTTATCAAACTACATGACAATTCTTGGAATATGCATATAATATTTTCTACACTCTTTACTTTTAATTATTTCCATTATTACCTGCGTTATATAATAAAATAACTTTTAATTACCGGTCAATTTGACGGCGTGCGGTAGGAACAGGTATACAAGAATTGTCGGTAGGTTTAGTGTTAAAATGACAATTATGTACCAAATATTATATACATAATGCCAAAATAATAACTAGATAGTTAAAAGTCCAGGTAGTCCAATATAATTCCCGACGTCGAAGGTAACATAATGAGAATTTATATTTATGTATGTGTTCTTATTATAGGTCAAAATTAGTTCTCAAGGTCAGTCGCGGTGCAGTTTCTGACGTCACATATACGAAAATGGCGTCAGGATAAGTTTATTTCAGACTACAACTTTAAGAAATACAGTGCAATAAATAAAAAGATGGTCATTTAGGTTTACTTGATACAACAACAAACTTAGCTTGGTTGAAGAAAACTTTAACTTAACAGGACAAAGCAACAAACCATAATGTACTTACCATGCATTTTCCTTGTAACTAATTATAAAAAAAAAGAGTATTATTTATTTTATAACCCATATTATACATTTATCTCCTCATAGATTATACAAGTTATCTAGGTAAAGTTGAAAGTTATAGCATTTTCTATTTAACAGACAAGAAAGTAATGTTTTAAAATGGATAACCACTGCCATAAATAAAAGACCTTGGTTGTAATGGACTGGCTCCACCTAGGTTTTAGTATTCTTGGGCTATTATAAATGTGTTTGAGGTGTGTCTGTGCTGTTGTATAAGCGTTTGATTTCTAAACAACACATTTCTTGGTATATATTATTTCATATTATTTACAAGACATGAAGATTAAACTGAAATTATCGTCCTTGTTATGTGCAGCAAAAACTAAATTTTCTATCCATAGTTCTTACGCTTGGTTGGGTACATTTAACCACAAATGGTCTTAGCTTGTTGTCCGTGTGTATATTTATGTTTATATACCTATATAGCAGTCTATTAACTACATACGGATAGAAACAATAATTATATTAACATAAAAGATTGCTAAAGATAAAGATACATACATTTTTATTATCTATAAACGTTATCACAATTTCAAATTTTCCTTACCCAAAAAAGGACAAAAACTTATCAGTAAAAAATGCTAGATATTATTGTTTTAACATTAAGATTAAAAGAATATTCATAGTAATTCATTTACCGAGATATCAAACATTCAATACCGTCTGAGTCATCAGCTAGCGGTAGCGAGTTGAGCGTGCAAGTCGCGGCGGGCGGCCATCAGTTCGCGTGTACCGGCGCCCGAGTGCGGTCACTTATTGCTGTTAGAGCATACCTATTTTCGTTCAAGGCACGCCACTGATAAGCAACAATCAACTTGAGTACATTGTACGTGCAACACGTTTCAACACAACACAGTTTTGACTAGTTTTTATTAATAAACTCATATCGAACGTGCAAATTGATAATTCACGAATGACAGAAGTTTCCTTAAAGTTGTTTTGCCGTGAAAGAGGTGCAATGGAGAGCTGTTATAAATTGTATACATGGATTAACCATACCCTTTTGATGCTGCTGGTGCAAATGTTCTGGAAAGTCAGCCAAATATCGGAATATTTTAAACATAAGTAAGTTTCTTATCTTATTACCTTTATCTGAATTCCGATAAGTTCGAAACGATTTATGTGTATGTCCCAGTCTAGCGATATCACTAACGTATTTTTAATTATATTTTTAACGATATTTAATCGAATGTGGAATGAAGAGTCGTTATGTTCAATGTCTCCCTCCGAAACTATAAATAGACGTCTAATACAGATAAACTAAAAAATGGTTCCACGATATTGAGTACTCAATAGAAGCAACAGGCAATTAATAAATATATTAAAAACTCGTCTCCTTAGTTGGCCTCGTCGTAAAGTTTTTTGACCTACAGCTGTTGGACTGATATCAATAAATTCTTAATGTAATACTAATAATAGTATTATTATTCAAGCAATTATTTTTATGTTGATACCGTCACAAAATAAACCTAGATAAGAATAGAACAAAGGATTTTTTAAGTAATTAAAACATTTCAAAACATAAGTAATAAATATATAATGCAAATAAAATAATCAGTTATATATTATACTAGCTTTTACCTTCGACTTTGTCCAGATAGAATATAGAAAAGCGTTACATCTTTAAAACTCCTGATAGAACTCTGGTATCATATATTATTATCAGTATATTTGCTATATTTTTTTAAAAGGTACTTTCTAATACTTAAGGTTGTCTAAAGTAGCTAACCTTCGAGAATGTTGATATCATATGCAAACATTTTTTTAATTTTATTGTTTAATACCAGAGATGATCTATGAACAAACAAAGCCTTTACAATATATAACGATATGTATGTATATAGTATGCTGCAAGATACTTTACGCTTTCATCATCCTCTCCTGCCCTTATCCCTTTTTTTGGGGTCGGCGCTGTATGTTTTTTCCTTCCATACTCTCCTGTTTTTCATAATCTTTGTAAACACTCCCTTCTTCTCCATATCGTCTTTCACGCAATCAATCCTTCTTTTCTTCGGCCGTCCTCAACCTATCCATCCCTCCACTACCATACTTTTTTGGCCACATTCCTTTCATCTCTCCTCATACCATGCCCATACCAAGATAGACGGTTTATATTTTATACCTCTTACCTCTAGTTTACGCTTTCGGGGTATTTATTTAATCATAATAATAAAAATTCAAGTTCATTTAAATGTTATTGTATGATATAGTAGATCAATCTGTATAATCATTTTAAACCGAGGTCGTAGACTTTTCAGTAAATTATAAATGAAGCTTTGAGGGATTCCCGAACTAGAAATACCCCATCAATACTTTAGTCTAAATAAGAACTAGACATTAAACCCTTGTTTTCTAGGATTTATATTATGAAAAAGAATTTATTAATACTGAATAATTATTGATAAATTTGATAATGCATGGTACAAAGTCGTGTTAGGCTATGTTTGCCGCCACTTCGTCCATATAAAAAACTTGGAATAACCCGTTCCCGTGGGAACTTGGAAATAAAACATTACTGTATAGAAATGTATTGTTTTGTGAAAATTACATTTATCTATTCGTTACTTTTCGATTAACTTGTAAATAAGATTACAATACATTTCTTATAGAAGTTGAAAAATCTATTAATCAAGTAATATATATATATATATATATATATATATATATATATATATATATATATATATATATAAACATACGATGAGATCATTTCCTTACTTAATATAATATCACATTTTATTGATAATTTATTATGAATTCCCGAGAGTGATGTTGTTTATTTTTGTTTTGTTTGTTATATCACTTCATCGAATTGTTTAAACACTTTTGTTTGTTTTATTAATAAAGAATGTCATTTTGTTTGTCACTGCGGTAATTCAATTTGTTTTTTTTAACATTAAAATTAGATAGTTATAGAAGAATTCACGTCATTTAATTATAATTTATAGTTGTAGTTGTAGAATGTATTTTCAATAGTATTACATTGCAAGGATCACGATAACACGATTATAATTTATAATATTTAAGCATAAGACAATCCCTTCTCAAGTAACCTTTAAAAGTATTCCTAGTAGTAAATAATAGTAGTTATATATATGTAATAAATCTGTAACTGATCGCTGTCTGTATATAGATGTTTGGATAAAATCATTACTTAACTTTAACGCTAATCTCTGGAATGGTTTATGATGTGAATGCGTTTCCCACAGGTTTTTGTGTAATCCCCACTTAAGATTTACTTTTTGTCTTATGTTAATAGGTCGATAAATAAAAATGGGGTAAAAAATGTTTTACCTTTGTTTTATTAAATAAAAAGTATTATTAAGAAACTTTGTTGAAACAAAAGTCGAAAAAATATATATGAATAGAGTCGTAGGCTCGACTAGTTATATATATATATATATAATACGTACGAGTATATTTATTTCTCAGAACATAATCTGATCATATAATCTGAGTTCGTACCTAATCGAGACTGTCAATATAATAAAAAGCTTATTAAACCGCTTTCTAAATATCTATATTCATGACACTGGTTAGTATTAATTATATTTATTGATTATTTTTATATAAGTATTATTACATAATTGATACGGGTAATGGAAGAGGTAATGCATTTTCTAATTAATTATGTATGCATGTGTGTGTGTGTGTGTGTGTGTGTGTGTGTGTGTGTGTGTGTGTGTGTGTGTGTGTATGTGTGTGTGTGTGTGTGTGTGTGTGTGTGTGTGTGTGTGTGTGTGTGTGTGTGTGTGTGTGTGTGTGTGTATCGAAATGACTAAATCGTATAAAGATTGTAGTTTCCGTGAATTTTATAATTCCGTTAAACATAACTGTATATAAATATTTGATTCATTATGAATCATTAAACAAAAATGTCATTAAGATATCCTTCCTCTTTATTCATTATTCATTAAAATATTTTTTTCATTCACGTTGCATCAGGAACATACTATATGTAATGATTAAGAAAACATCGAAACAAGTAAAAAGCTAATAATACCAATCTGTGAATTGGGGTTCCCTGGGGATTTCTGGTTAGCTAAGATTAGCTAACATACAAATCATATATACATACAAATATTTTTTTAGTGACTTCATTTAATGTTTCCTCCACTCAAAAAATAAGCCATCTTTATCACATAAAGAAAAAATTGTTTTATTCTCTTATAAGCCAAAATAATGTATTTTTTCCATACAAATGAGATATGATGAGTCAGCTAGAAATATGACTAAAAGTTTCAGTAGGTTACGCATGATTAACAGACAAACAGACAAAATATTAAACGTACAGACGGCCGTTAGTATTTTATTATATATATATATATATATATATATATATATATATATATATATATATATATATATATATATATATATATATATATATATATATATATATATATAAACAAATTAATCAAACGCGTTGTTAACTTTGTATTGTAATATATCAAATAAATGATGAAATAAGACGGAAGAGATAATGAGTAAAGGAAAATGAACCTTATTCCAATACTATACAGTTCAAAGTATTATAAAGCTGGTGCTATTTAATTACTTTAAGATTTTATCAGTATACAAATATAATAAGTCTTTTCCTATTGTAATACTTTCCTTCCATATGCGAGTTTTTGTTAGTAAAATACACAAATTGTTACAAAAATTACTATTATTAAACTTAATTTTAGTAATATTTACATTAAAACAATATTCACGTGTCAATATATTTTAAATTATCCCTAATAATGGTAAAGTAAGTCTGTCTGTTACACCATCACGCCTAAACCACTAAACCGAATTTAACTAGGATCCGCTGCCCGTGCTGTGCGGGTGTTGAGCTAAACCCCTCTCCTTTCTTCTTTTCTTGATAACTTTTGAATGGCTAAACATTTTAATAATCTGTTTTCGCTATCACATCCGCGTTCGGCTCAAACATACATGAGAAAATTTTTGGCTAATTATCTCGTCGCATTCGGGAGACAACTAAACACAAAAAAAGGTCTCTCAAACGGGTAAGAGCTTCGCTTACGCTCAGCTCAATGAAATTTGGCTTAGAAGACTACACCATACACCTACACCTGGAATTTTCTGTAATAAGATTTCTGGATATCGCCATAACAAGTTTTAAATTATTTGTGTATTTTTTTTATTGTATTTTTGGAAAATGTGTATAAATTTATTTAATCTCTTTCTCTTTACCATTTAATTAACTTACTTTTCTTGTTTTTTTTTGTTTTTATTACTTTATAGTTATTGATAATTTTTTTTTAATTCGAAAAGTGACTGACATTTTAGATATTCTTAAGCCTCTTATAGGTCATATATTAATAAGAAAATAACATGTTTACATATATTTGATAATTATAGTGTTGTAATGATATTCGATAATATCAAAGCACGTAACTTACATCATAATAAAACTCAATGACATCACTGACTTATATAAAAATACAAAATTCTAAGAAATAAAATTAGATAAATACAATTATCAACGAGGTCAAGTTCAATAGACTGTGTGTGATGAAAACATTAATTATAATAAATATAAAGAGAGGGAAAGTCCAGTCTATATAAAAAGTACCGGCATGTATGTAAATATATAAAATCATTTTTAATTTGAAGTAAAAATCTCCTTTAAAAAAATAAGCATTACAATTAGATTTTATTTATAAATATTTTATATTAGCCGTTGCCCGCGACTCCGTCTGTTTTATAAAGTAGCGTAAAAAACATTATTTTGTTGCCTTCCACGAAGAGCCTTTTTATTTCAAAGGGATAATATACACTGCGCTTTTTGTCTGCATACACTAGTTCATTACCGTGAGTCCCGTGAAAATAACAGGATAAAAGTAGCTTTATAGTTCATACCTATGTAATCAAAACTTTTCTCTTCATAATATGAGTATAGAACACTATTTCCGGGCGAACGCCCCGCCAATAGCGTCACGGTTATATAACATGTCTTCCTTTTATGAAATTTAAATTTAGAACATTCACAGAATGGACTTGAAAATTGCAATACACCGTGACGTTAATCGTATTTCCTATTTCAACTGCATTTAATATATATTGCCAACACCCACAGCCGCAAGGTTTGAATTTAGAACATTATTCTGTATACAAATATATAAGATAGAATTGAATTCTTATTTCAAATGACCGAATGAAGTTTGTTTTCTATTTCAAAAAATTATAAGTTTGTTTTATTTGATTATTCTTCAAGGTGTTTCAAGAAGTTTCTATATAAATATATATATATTATATTCTATTCTAAATATATCCAGTTTGTGAAGGTTCTATTAACTTCCGAGTTGATTAATATAGAAGAAACGAGTTGTAGTGGGTAGTGGTAATGTTACAATCAATATAACTAATTAATGCATTGCATTGTCTTACATACCGGTAGCTTTGATCAAATTATTATTGTACTACTTTACTTTTATTCTTGCTTTATACGACTTTAGTATTTTTGTATTAAACTAGGGGCGCCAACAAACCCTCAATTTCGACTCGCTGCGCTCGCGAAATCTTGGGTGCCGTTTGCATATTGAGCGAAGCGAGCCCAGTGTATTGACTCATCGTTTCTCATTGACTTCAATGGGATATCAGTTTTTTGAAATGAAATTTAAAAAAAAAAATTTTTTTTTGAGGACATTTTTCAAATTTTTTTTTATAAGAACCATCACCAATGTGTGTCTTTTTAATTGCAAAGTTTCATAATTTTCCGTTAAGTAGTTTTCGAGCCAATTCGTGTCAAAGAATGTAAAAAATCTCCAGTAAAACGCTCCGCTCACTTCGTTCGCTTCGCTCAATAAATATTTGTACAAGAAATAGTTGTAGTTCCTATTTAATCAAGAGCTAAGGTTTTTATAAAATTCTTGTATCAAGTAATGATATACAGTTCCGTGTTTTATTATTCATTTACTTCCTTTTAACTTTATATGGAGTTATATCTTTATTGGTGCTTATTTTTAAAGTTTATATATTTTCAGTATGTTTATTTTATTAATCATTCCCGCCAATAATTAAATAATAACCCTTATTACGAGTGTCTTCGAGCCTTCACATCCTAGAGACGTTTGTGACGTCACATTCAGGCCAACTAAATAGAATAAACTTTTTATATAATATTGCAATTTCTTTTATTATTTACTTCTCAAGAGTAATCTGACATTTATATTACCTATGCTAAATGCGGTATTCTGTTACTTTTAAACTGTGACGTCACGGTCAGGCAAAACGATTTTGGTTTCAAATGTAAAAATATGTGGATGCTTGTTATTTATGGTCGTCATATTTTTAATAATCTGTAAATTCAAATACAAAATTAAATTTATTATTTAAAAAACAACATCAGCATCAAACTCATCTGTTTGATATAATTTCATTGTTGTTTTAAACGGTTTCTAATGTGCCACTGAATATGTTTCTATAAATAAAAATACTTTGATCTTATCTATGTCTGCCAAGTTTTTAAAGTCCGTTTTTATTTTTAATCTGTCATAGCCTGCCTGTTTTATTAGCACAAGGTACTTTTCCCATAGACTCGATTTATCCGGTTTTTAACTTGAATATATATTATAATTAATGTTTTTATATCACGCACAGTTTGTTGAACTTGACCCCATTGATAATTTAATTTATCTTAATAATGCACGAATACTATTGTTGTTAAGTGAGATATAAAAGTAGGTTTCTTATTTTATATAACTTTTTGATCCCGGGTGATTTGACAATTATAAAGCTTTAAAACATAAACATGTGACATTTTAATGACAGATAAAAAAAAATAACAAGTTTTTTTTTGTATATTATTGGCACGGAGCCACATCGTGTGCTAACAATTAAATATCTTATAACGGTTGCGTAATTATACATTATATAATATACTTTCCCTGTCTTATAACACTTAATCGTCTTTAATAGTGTATAGATTATATTATACAGTGCATTTATTTTAAAGTAATCATGTTTTTTTTTAAATATAGGAAGAATTTTTTTTAAAATTTATTTTACTGCGACACGTAGGTTATAATATCAATATTTTTGTATTGCCAAAAAAAAATCCCTCAAGCTAACAAACAAGTGGTGAAGATTATATACAAAAATTTAAAATCTTTATACATCTGCCATAAATCGAAAGTCTTGTAGTTAAATCGCTTTTTCCAGTGCATTAATTACTATACTGAGGTTGGCGTGAGGAAATACTTTCATTAATATTAAAAATAATAAAAAACTCAAAACATTGACAAATAGTAACAAAAACCAATAAACTGTTATTATTTATATTTTAACTAAAAACATTACATTGTGAGTAACTTTAATATAAATTTTATTTATTTTAACATCCCTCGTCAGTTGTTAAATAATTTACCGACATCTTTCATACAATTTACTACCAACATTAAAGATGGTTGACAATTAAACGAACGAATGAACGAATGAATTAAATAAATTCAATTATCATTCAGTGACTATTTCACGTCATGACGCTCATTAACCTTGGCGGCAGATAATAATAAAAATAATATTAATTTTGACGTAAAGAAAAATAACCTCGTCCTTAATTATTTTATTAAGAAATAATAATAAATAATTGTTATTTTTATCTTTATTCTAGTTATTTCTAATAAAATATCATTTTTTTAACAATTGATGAGAAATTTAAATTACACATTTCAAGTCTTTTATATTTTTGAGCCGAGCGTAAGCGATGCTCTTAACCGTGTGGGAGATCTTTTTTGTGTTTAGTTGTCTCCAGAATACGACGAGATAATTAGCTAAAAATTTTATCATGTATGATTAAGCCGAACGCGGATGTTATAGGGAAAACAGATTGAAAAAATGTTTAGAAATTCAAAAGTTATCAAGAAAAGAAGAAAGCAGAGGGGCTCAGCTCAGCACCCGCCGCGCACGGTTGGATCCTAGTTTAGTATGAGATTTAGTATGTTCTGTATATAATTATTTTTATAGGCGTACGTTTATACTAAAATTGAATTAAAACACGTTTACGGCAAAAAGTTCGAGAAACTGGCAAATGTGATAATATTAAAACTAGTTATTACTACCGAATGATATTTGACGAATTAAAATGATTCTTCACTGATTTTTAATGATTACGTATCAAATGTATTGATGGTCTAGTGAGTAACCCTGTTGAACCAGAGGTCGTAGGTTCGATTCTAAAACATTCCAATTCCAACTATTATTTTAGATTTAGATCACTTGATCGTATAATGGGCGTTTAATTATTCATGTTATGATAGTTAGTGTGCTGAATGGTAACTTCAAAGATAGTGCACTAATAGTGACTAACACTATCAGCAATCAGCAGATTGACCTAGAGGTTTTGGATAATTGGCTGAGACACGTCGAAGGTGTTGAGTCTATATCAGGCGTGGTTGTATCCAATTCATATTTGGACAAGACTTGCTCAATATATTCACTTATCAGATATGGCTCACACGTAGCCTGACCATTGCGACATGGCTATATGTATGTAGGGTATATTTTGTTTTTATTACTTTTTTGTAATAATTCTTGTAAAATTAATGTTTGGACAAGAGACAACCCATTTTTGTTTCTAAGTTAATAACTGAGCGAAGTGAGCAAAGCGAGCGGAGCGTTCCTCTGGAGACTTTTTTAACATTTTTTGTCACGAAAAGGCTCGAAAACTATTGACGGAAAATTATGAAATTTTTGCAATCAAAAAGACACACATTTGCTTTCTCTCCTCCATTGTCTCCTACATTATCCACAACAATGAGTTACACTGGGCTCGCTTCGCTGAATATGCTAACGAGACCCGAGATTTCGCGAGCGCAGCGGTCGAAATTGAGGGTCTGTTGGCGCCCCTAGTGTAAGATAATGGTTTACAATAATTAAATATTTGTATCAAATATTTGACATGTTATCGTATAAACTATACTGTTATCAAGTAATATTGTTTAAAGTCATTTTTTTTTAATAGATATCGCTTTAATAATTTTTTGGGCTCCATTTCACTGTACAATTTTAAGTGCACTATCTGAGCCCAAAGCGAGTTAAAGATGTCCAATCAATCTAACAGATCGCTAACAATTTTTTCACGTGCTGTTAGTGTGCTAGTTGAGTTAGAGTGTTGTAGATAGTGTCAATTGGGTCAAACTTTGTCATTGGGGTCATTTAGTTACGAAACTTATTATATAATACATTTTATAGGAATATATAATGTACAATAAAAAGGCTCTTAACAAACCACTTTCGAGTTTTATTATATAATAGTTTTATCTCAATTTATTATTCCGTCACAAAATACTACCAATATATTTATTAAATATAACAATATATTATATATACATATATTTGTTATTTATTTAACTTTTGAGAGTTCATTTTAAATGATCGACTTTTTTATGCTTCAAAACAATTCAGATCATTCATTCGTTCAATTTATTATGAGTAGAGTAATTACATAATTTTAAATCAGAAAATATGTTTATTTTTTTATATTATACTAATAGTATATAGTGATCTTTTTGGGCTCTGTTAATTAAAATTCCGTAAATCATACACTTATGAATGAGTGAACGAAAATGAATAAATTCAAATTGAATGAACTATAAAGAAACATTTTATTTCTATGACAGTCTTTTATTTCAAAGACAATTCAATTCATTCGTTCATGTCAATCTTTTTTTTTTATTAACTTATTAGTAAATAATACTTAACACTTTAAGAATTGTTCAAATCTTCTCTTTACCCAAGTCCTCGTTAATATAATTAAATAATGCAATTCCATACATTATATATGTAAATCGTTCAGACAGACAAACAATATGCTAATGGGGTTTGATAATAACATTATACCTATCATGTTTAACACGACTCCATAATAAAAGATATATGAAAGTTATTTTTGGATATATTACAAATTAATCGATACTGATCCAATTTCTGCTACTAAAGAATTAATATACAATCCGTTTTTAGCTTCAAGGTTTTAATCTGTCGAATATTGATTTCGTTATTATTCTATATATATATAAGCGATTTATCACTGACTGACTCATCACAAAATCTCCGAAACTCTCTGTCCTATTAACTTAAAATTTAGTCCCTTCTTTTGTGACGTAGACGTCGACTAAGAACAGATTTTACTGATTTAACTTTGCATTTCGCCTAGTTTTAAACCCATAGGAGCTATACACTTACCTCGGGGGTAAGAGTTACTATAGTAACGGTTACGATGACAACGGTTACCCTAGTAACGTAAGTTCACATCCAAATTCCAAAATCCAGCGAAGCGGGAGGGAATAAGCTAGTATATATGATAAAATATTTATATGTATATATTATATTAATGTATATATATTATTTTATTTGTAATTTTGTATTTATAGTATTTTATTACGCAGTTTTAATTTGTTCATACATGGTTTATTTTATAATATAAAATCAATCATTATGAAATAACAATAAATATAGCAAAATAATGATTTCTGTGAATTAACAATACATCATAGATAATAAAGAGGTTAATTACAATAGCATAGACAAAACAAACATTTCGTTTCATTATCTAAAATTGTTTATTTTAAATTATCTAAACATCTCTTTGTTGTAGCTGTGGTATTTTAACATAAATAAACAGAAATAAACAATGATTTATATTATTATATTGATATATTTGTGAGTGATTAATAATAATAATAAAGGTTATAAATTAATTAGGTTAGGAATGGAAAATAACTGTCACATTTGACACATGACGTAATTTTAGGCGGGAAAAGAGAATTAGTTATCTGTAAGCAATTATTTAATTGTCTCGTGTCTGTATTTGAATATCTATTTATAAATTCATTTATTTGTAATGGAATTCATGATTTATTTTATATGACGTATGTCTATAGATATAAAGATATAGTTGAATGTTTATTCGATGTGATATATATTATATAACATATATTAATACTTGAAGCAAGTTTCTATATTATTATTAGGGGAGTTACCAGCGGGGAAGTATGTAATTTGACAGTTAAAAGTTTATATAAAACACTGTGGAAACCTAATATTTTTATTAATAATATATAAGAAATATATTAAAATAGTAAAAAAATACATACACTGCGACATGCTTTACACACACAAATGAATTAATAGTTTTATTGTCTAATTAATACTGTCAATTTGACGTTACATAACATTTAAAAAAAAAATGGAAAAAAAAACTAAGGAGGTTTACTTTTGGTCCATCATTCAATAAGGTTCAAACTAAATGATGTTTGAATTTCGGCCACTTGGCGACCACCAGTAGATATAGCTATATGCCAATTACTATACTCTTCATTCGACTGCAGAACCAGTCCAAATTTATTACGTAATGTGAATTGATTATTTATAATAATTGACTGTAAATTTATTTTAATTTCAGGTCCGTTGAAAACAAATCCCAAGGGGCGTTCATGTTTCAACCCTTAACAAAGGAGTCAAAATTCAGAAGACACATCAGATCCATGTCGGACGTACAGAGCAGTACACCTTATCGGGTGCTATTCAGATCTAGAAAGGGTCTCACCCACACACTCACATACGACTCAGACACACGGACGAGGAAGATGGCGTCAAAGCAAAGATTCAATGATTCATCAGATTCGAGTGATTTTGATAATAAACATAACATCAAACGCACAGATACAATAAGTATACTATGAACACGATCTTTAATTGAGGCTGACTATTCTAGTTAAATGCGTCTTTGACCGTATTAATATTATAATTATGTACTGTGTACGTGTATCTAGTTATATTATCCCAACGTGATGTTACATTATGAAAGATACTGTGATTGAGTTTAGTTTTAATGTATTTATGATAAAGTGATCTAGATTTTAAGATATTTGTATGATTAATTAAAAAAAAAAAGAGAATATTTTTTCACGTGTAAAATAATGTGACAGTTGACGTTGACAGTCGAGTTTGACGTTTGACAGTTACCCTTAGCGGGTAAATATGTGACAGATAAAACTATCTCATATTGTTCACAGATAAATAATGTAATACAAATGTGGTATTATATTATTGATTCATAATAATTAAAAATGACCAATTTATTATATGAATTGTGTGTAATGTTAACAAAAATATTGTATATTTTAAACATTGTCCAATGAGCACAAATAATTATAAAAAAAAACAAAATGTAAGAAACTTGTTTCTGAAATCCTAAATAATA
This sequence comes from Melinaea marsaeus rileyi, assembly GCA_918358865.1. Lineage (NCBI taxonomy): Eukaryota > Metazoa > Arthropoda > Insecta > Lepidoptera > Nymphalidae > Melinaea > Melinaea marsaeus. The sequence continues at coordinate 11,484,098 of OU911088.1, read as the reverse complement.
AATGATGTACAAAATTGTATACCGGTATTTTATTTTATACTTTTTCAAAATTATAATCAAAGTTATCATTGAATTAATAAAGAAATAAATTGTTATGAAATAAATCGTAAAACAAATAAAACGAAATAATGTATTCTCGTCAGAATGGTACTTACGAGTATATAGGTTTTGGGTTTTATAATTGAAGAAATAAAATTCTGAATTCAGGTTGATTTAATAGACGCAAATAAAAACTTTTATTTATCAGTTTCAGTAAAAAGTTATTCTTGATTAAAAAAAAGATAAATTACGTTCAGAACTTTCGACATTTGCGATAATAATGAAATTCAACACGAACGAATCGGGAGCGGATTAAGTATTCCAAAAGTATCAAGTAATGTATCTGTAAGTATAAGGCATATTCTTTAATTATATTATGCTATGCTCACAAACACACTTCGATCTAAATTGTCTACTGCCATGTTGGAAAGTGACAATATTTTCTTATTAAATTAATTAAATATTTAAATTTCTTTTTTATAAATTTATTGAAATTGATTGAACAACAATGGGAATGACCGACTGTTTGTACAGGTTGTGAACGTTTTTAAATATATTTGAATAAATATATCGTATTATTTTACAATACATAATTTTGATGCCTAGTATTTATTTCAAAACATTTGGTACATCTTTGTAGAGAAAAAAATCTTGGTTCTCTGCTTAGTGAATACGAATAAATGAAACAAATTTTATTTCCTTATGTATACGTATATATTATAAAATAAAATTGGAAGTCTTGTAGCGCCATCTGTGAGTTAGTATGTTTACTATGACAATGAAAACCCGTGTATGACCTCTAATGTTTGTGTTAGTTTTCGCTAGATGGCATCTAAAGTAATTAAATTGACAGCTGTCATGATATGATATTTGTACTCATATTTGTATTTTAATGTCATTTCTAAATATTAGCAGCCGGTAATCAGATACTATTTAAATTTTATTTGATATTTTTTAGTTTTTTTTGTTTTACAACTGCAAAAACGGACTAATACTTATAACTGTAATTAATATAAATAGAAATAAGTTTTTGCAGTACAAATCCAAATTGTATTTTTTTTACATTTAATAAACACTATTTGGAAAGTTAAATTACTGGTGTGTTAAATAGGATAAGCTCAATATGAAATCGTGGTTAGCGTTATTGTTTTTGTTAAAATTTTCACTTGCTGATCTAACTCCAATAGTGTTGTGGCATGGAATGGGTAAGTTTTTTTTTTAATAAATAAGATTATTTAAAAAACAACAGGCAGTCATTAAAATATAATTATAAAAAGTATTTTGTACGTATTAATTGGCATATACTCTTTTTTGTATATTTTTAGGTGACACATGCTGTGCGTCATACAGCCTTGGTAATTTTAAGGATTTTCTGGAAACTCAAATACCAGATGTATATGTCTTGTCTCTAAAAATCGGTAATTCAACCATTGAAGATTTTGAAAATGGCTACTTCATGTATCCTAACAAACAAGTTGAGTATGTGTGTAAAGAACTGGCTGCTGATCCTAAACTTAAAGAAGGTTTTAATGCTATTGGATTCTCACAAGGCAGTCAATTTCTGTAAGTATATATTTTACAATATTCTATATAATAACAAATATATATTTAATTTAGTTGCATTATATACATATTTTGTTTACAATATGATTATTTTAACTAGAGTTCACTGACCAAAGAGCAAGTTTATCATTGTATGTTAATTTTAGTAGTGTAATGACTTCACACATTAAATAATATATTTTTGTTAAATTTTAATCAGTTATTGTTTCTTATGGTCATGTTTAATGTAAATTAAATTATATTTAATTTATTATTAAATTTCTTTAATTAAATGAAATGAAACCAAAGTAACAATTTTCATGTATTTACTTAGAATTAGCCAAAAGGTAGTATGGGATATTGATTACAGTAAATAGTTGCTGATTTGACTTTTCAGAAATCTTGCAGAATGAACCAAATTAAAGCTTTATCTTGTGACAATCTCATAGTTAAAAAACATATTTTATTTTTAAAGTTGGTAATAAAGGTTAATACAAGCTATGGAAATTATTTATTATATTTAGTGTGCTAAGCATAGCCAATATAAAGAAAATAGAAGTTTGTACATAAAGTGTACACTTTGATTGTATATAGGATATATACTGTAATGACTTGCAAATATGTGTTAATAATTAATAGTCCAGAGCTTTGCTAGTGTGTCTGACACTCTTTCCAACTCTGTTAGTGTGTGTAAGGATGTCATTGCTATAAATTCTAACTACCAAATAGGGTTTGTGGAAGTTGTTAAAATTAAATTTGTTAGTTTATTGTGGTTCATACAATTTATGTAATACTTAAAGGAGAGCAGTCGTACAGAGATGTGGACATATTCTCCCTCCGATGAAGAATTTAATAAGTCTTGGAGGACAGCACCAAGGTGTGTATGGACTGCCGCATTGCTTTGCATTGCAGCATCAGACCTGCGACTATGTGAGGAAACTTCTTAACTATGCTGCTTATTATAGGTAAGAATTTTTATATTATTATGAGTGAGTGAGAGCACATGCGTGTGTGCATGCGTGCGCATACACATTTATATGAGTATGTGTGGGTAAGATAGTTATTATGAGTAAGATTTTAATGTTTTTTTATGTGTGTGCTTGTTTGCTTGTGAATGTGTATGTTTGCTTATGCCTACGAGTGTATGTATACGTGTGAGTGGAATTTATATTTGTGTGTGTTCTGGTAAATAAAGACATGAAGACAATTTTTACGAGAAAATAAAATAAATTATAGGTTAAGTATAGTAGTTTATATTTTCTTGGCAATTTTCTTGTTTGTTTAATGTATTTCTCGTAAAACGCACACATCACGTAATGATATAACGGATGTTGTTACACACACACACACACACTACACGCACACGCACAGATGCACGCACAGATAATGTTAGTGATATATCGCAACTCAATTTCTTTTTTTATACTTATACAGTTATATAAGGTGTTACACCTGTATGAAGCATTTGTAGGTATTCTCTTTTATTAAATATATAAAGAACTCCGTCAAAGTTATGTTATTATATCATTACATATTATTTATTATACTAGATATATATTTTTAATTAAACTAAATAAAACATTTAATGAAATTAAGAATCATATATACTCATAAAGATCTAAATCTATATATAACGCCGAATAAGGTATCCGACGAATAATGTCGTTTATCTTTTACTCTTTTATTATACTTTTGCTATTCCTAGTGCGTCTTCTCGTCAGTTCAGCCAATGGATCTTTGGAGATAGATAGTGATGATCCAGTTGTTTCTTACTAAATCCATTTTGTGTATGACTTTTTTTAAAGTATCACAAGGAACCCCTTCTTCATAACATTTCCTAATGTGATTCTTACTCCATAACCAGAATGCTTATGCATTGTATCTGTTAGAGATATGAGAAGAGAAGAAGACCTGGTATCATTCACCGATGGGTGAATGATTACACCGGGACTGGTATTTACGAGTCATCACTAATTATTAAAGACTGATAAACTTTGTTACTTTTTAAATCATGTGCGTTAATTTGTGCGTTGTCAGGCGTAGTCTGATTTTGCAGCTGGATCTCTTCAAGAGATTTGAATCACCGTTATCTCATCAGCTGTAAAAGCTAGAAATCCGTGCTTGGTGACCACATTGGTATATATTTTAGTTTTATGCAGGAGTACTGTCGGTAGTATAGTTGTTAACACCAGCTCATATACTGCAACTTGTAGCTAGATGTGGATGAATGGAGTTCTAGGATGTTCCACCTTACGCAGTCTCAATACCTTATTATAGTCTATATATAATGTATAGCTCTATTGAATATTTCCATAGCATACGTCATAGATAGGCCGCCATTTTGGAAAATGAATTGACCAAAAGAATTGCACATTATGAAATAGGAAACTCAGTTTAAACAAAATGGCTTCCTATCTGATATAATATGGGTTCGTGTATAATAAGATAATAAAATCATATTATGGTTACGTTACATTGTGTAATGTAGGAAGTCATTATTATATATATATAATTGTAGATTACGTTTGTACGTAATGTATGTTAAGATATCAATTAGTTTTATGATAGTTTATATATATATATATGTATATATATATATATATATATAAATATTTATTGTGTTGTGTGTATTTGAAATGATTTATTACTTTACGTAGAAGACGATAAATATGGAATTTTCTTATTAAATAAATTAATTGAAATTATAATAAAGTTTATTTCAGCATTAAAATTATTTTATAAAAGATTTTTTAATATAATATTTTAATCAGAAAATAATAATAGCTTGAAAAAATGCCAATAGATTGAAAGTTACTGTTTAATTCTGGTACACAGTTATCACTCAGAATGTAATTAAATTATCTAATTTTAAGCACACTATTTGTCCATAATAGCCAGCTATGAACCAATCACAACCTTAAACAGCTCACTACCAACCTTTTCACTGTTGTTAGTGTGCTAATTGAGTTAGCGCGCGATAAATCGGATAATGTTTGTTTAAACAAGTATACTTATGAGTTAGTGCAGTCTTGAAGAATATCGTGTCCTTGTTGTGTGGACATATATTGCATTTGGATTTCTAGTGAGGTCTATGTTATTGTATTAAGATACCAGTTATCTATTTTACTTCAATTAATTTCTTTTCAAATTTTGTCGTTAAAATATCATTTCTAAAAATGTTCAGAATACCTACCCAAAAAAATTTAAATAAAAGACGCTAAAATTCAAATGTAAAAAGAAACTCTTATTGAAGTTTGTTCAAAACAAAGTTTGTATATTTTATTTTTCATTATACTATTATATTATGACATGTATACAACCCGACAAGTAGACATTAGTAATATGTACATACAACATTGCTAAAGCTCTGTGTACAGTCAATAGTACAATATTGATCTTATGTTAGTGTTTAGACCTTGTACCCAATTGACAGAACAGTCTCTCACTCAGAACAGTCATAATTATATATACATATACATATACATATATATATATATATATATATATATATATATATATATATATATTAAGTCTAATATAAATACCTTTATTTAAATACTAGCTTATTCCCTCCTAGTTCGCTGCGCACATTATTAGTTTGGATGTGAACTTGGGTCATATTATGCGTTGTCATCGTAACCGTTGCTACGGTAACCGTTGCTGTAGTAACTCTTACCCCCGCGTTAAGTGTATAGCTCCTACAGGTTTAAAACGGCGCAAAAAGTTGAAATCCGTTGGGATCGGAATTCCATAAAATACGTTCTTAGTGGACGTCTACGTCACAAAAGAAGTAACTATGTAAAATTTTAAGTTAAACGGACAGATAGTTTCTGAGATTTTGAGATGAGTCAGTGAGTGTTAAATCGCTAATAATAATATATATATATATATATATATATATATATATTTAGGGCTGTCACTATATATATAGCTGTTACTTGCGACTTTGTACATTTGAAAGGATACATGCAACATTACTGATTATACCTCAACAGATAAAAGTAACAGAAACACGTTCCACATATGTACTTGTTTGAAGGATTTATTCTTAATAGCGTATAACCATCTTCAGTATGTATTTATCAAATGCTATTGTCAGTTTTAGCGAGTAAAGGAACAAAGAAACAAAAATTCTTCAGTTTTATAATCTTAATATATAAAGCACAAAGACACTCACTCACTCACTGACTCATTCATCGTTCTACAGCCCAAACCGTAATACCTAGAAAGCTGAAATTTGGACACAACACTCCTGACATATTGAATAGGTGCAATAAGAAAGGATTTTGCTAAGGTCCAAACCATTCCAAAGTTACAGCTAAAAAACTGCAAAAAATATAACGCGCCTGTTTGATACCTCCTAGGTGGTGTGGAAATTCAAACAAAATGTTTGATCACTTTCGCCTTCCGTGTAACCTGCTAGTGTACAAATAAACTTATTATGTACCTTAAATTATTAAAAACTTCACAGACAAGTAATAATTATAAATATTACAGTTGGGTCCAAAAATCCCTGGTCCAAGCGACCTACTGGCACGATCCCTTGGACGATGCTAAATACAAAGAGAGCAGCGAGTTCCTCGGGGACATCAACAACGAGAGGGTCGTCAACGACACGTATATAGAGAACCTCAACAACTTGGAACACTTCGTGATGGTTAAGTTCGATGGTGACAGCATCGTGCAGCCCAGGGACACCGAGTGGTTCGGCTTCTACGCGCCGGGACAGGCTCGGGAGCTGGTCGCCTTACAGCAATCAGATATATACACACAGGTGAGGTGTACTAACTCTTAAGAAGTTAGAAACGTAACAGTTACATTTCACGTAAAATTAACACTAATCCTACCGACAATTCTTGTATACCTGTTCCTACCGCACACCGTCAAATCGACCAGTAATTAAAAGTTATTTTATTATATAACGCAGGTAATAATGGAAATAACTAAAAGTAAAGAGTGTAGAAAATATTATAAGCATATTCTAAGAATTGTCATGTAGTTTGATAACGATATTATAATGTTTAAAAATATGTAAGTTTTACAAAAGTTTAAGAACGGTCAATTTGACCGGTACGTGGTAGGTTTAGTGTTAATCAATGGTATGCGTTGTTGCATTGTTGAATGATTGATTGATTGATTGATTATTATTAGAGCTTCTATAATAATTGTTAAAGACAAACAAACTCAGTAATGTAATATTCGTCTCAGTAAATGTATAAACACGATAGGTGGCGCTGTTGTCGATCTATTAATAATTATTTTTAATAATTAACAGATGAAATACCTTAACTATATATGAAATGACCTCAAGGCATATATTTAATGTCTTATTTATACAGAACTTTAATTGAGCGAAGCGAACGAAGTGAGCGGAGCGTTTTACTGGAGACTTTTAACATTCTTACACGAATTAGCTCGAAAATTACTTGACGGAAAATTATGAAACTTTGCAATCAAAAAGGCACACATTGGATGATGGTTTTTTAAAAAAAATTGAAAAATGTCAAAAAACTGATATCCCATTGAAGGCAATGGGAAACGATGAGTCAATACACACACACACACACACTGAAAAGTATACAAAGAAATTAATATTATTAATCATTTGTCCAGGATCGCTTGGGCCTGAAAAGGATGGACGAAAATGGAAAATTAGTTTTCCTGTCTCAGCCCGGGGACCACTTACAGTTCTCCCGGGATTGGTTTATTAAAAACATCATCACACCGTATCTCATATAATTAAGACTGATTATAATATTCTATATTTATAATTGTAATATATATAACAAATGTTAAATATATCGAATAAATATTAAACTGTTTTTATAGTATTGTGTTTTATTTCTAAAATACCACCTTTTTATATGTTTGTTAAATGTCTCAGGTTCGATTCCGGGTGACAATAATATGTACTATATGGTGATGAAACAAATATTAAAAATAATACACATTCAAAATTATGTCTTATAACGTAATATAGTTTAAGTTTAATTTTCTATAACCTTCTTCTTTCTATTAATTGAGCGAAGCGAACGAAGTGAGCGGAGCGTTTTACTGGAGACTTTTTGCATTCTTTGTCACGAATTGGCTCAAAAACTACTTGACGGAAAATTATGAAACTTTGCAAACAAAAAGACACACATTAGGTGATGGATCTTAAAAAAAAATTTTTGAAAAATGTCAAAAAAAAAAAAAAATTTAATGTCATGTCAAAAAACTGATATTCCATTGAAGTCAATGGGAAACGATGAGTGAATACACTGGGCTCGCTTCGCTCAATATGCAAACGGCACCCGAAATTTCGCGAGCACAGCGAGTCGAAATTGAGGGTTTGTTGGCGCCCCTAGTACTTTTCTGTACTATCTATACAATATAATTTGATTTATTAAAAAAAAACAAATTCTATTTTCATATTTCTCGGCTTTTTTTACTAAAACCTAAAAAAGGAATAAATTAAACGAATTATACGACAAACGTCCAAAAACAAATCAAAAATATGTAATTTATTCAAGATCACAACATACACACAAACAAAGTTATTCAATCATACTCTCCAAGTCCGCCCGTCTCATGTTAATATCTGGTAAGTCGTACTGGATCCTCGCGTCGACGTACACACGGACAAACTTATTATATATGGAGCTGCGTTTGATGAACGGAGCGTTGGTACCTCTCAGCTTGTGGAGAGGAAACTTTATCAGACAGGACAGCATACAGTGTTCTGCTATCTTGTAACTGAAAGATTATTAAAGATTTACTCCATGCTAAAACTATTAAGCAGATCCCGATGAAATTTTACAATAATATAAGCCATACGAGGGAACTGAGGGTCAGAGGTCACCTATGAGGTTGGCACCCACTCTATTTTGTAGCCTGATTCAATAGCTTTATTTGATGTATTACACATTATTGTGTGATTTGTGGGTGATAAGTGATGCGCGTGCATACAGAGTCAATTAGCTGGTTATTATATAGTAAGGATTATATTATTGTAAAGTTATATATCATAAAAACATAGTCAATTTTGTAACATACAACCCATGTAGAATTTAGAATGAACGAAGCCGTAAACGAAGGCTAGTATTAAACAATACTATGTTAGAACCTATTTAAATGTAAACATTGTCATTAGCTGACCACGCCTACTTCGAGTCTTCAAATCTTTTGACGATATTATCATTCGTGGTTCTTTGTATTGAGTTTAGAATTTTAATTATCTTTTATCTTGTATGTGGGGTTTTTCTACTTAACTCTAAATCTACCGACAATTCTTGTACACCTGTTCCTACCGCACGCCGTCAAATTGTTCGGTAATAAAAAGTTATTTTATTATATAACGCAGGTAATAATGGAAATAACTAAAAGTAAAGAGTGAAGAAAATATTATATGCACATTCTAAGAATTGTCACGTAGTTTGATAACGACATTATAACGTTCAAAAATGTGTAAGTTTTACAAAAGTTTAAGAACGGTCAATTTGACCGGTACTTGGTGGGTTTAGTGTTAAACTTTACCGTCGTGTTCTCGTTGCAATATCGAGATAAAAATGTCATGTTACTCTCTGATAATGTAGCTTAGATGAAAAATTTTTTAACATCGATTTTGCATAATACATACAAATATTCTCCTTATAATGTCGGTATCAATACATTTTTATCAAATGTATTAATAAATAATAAGTACTCGTAAGGATTAATGCAGTCCATTCTTATCACATTGTATCCCTGATCCTGAGCATGAGCTTTGGACTTCTCAGCGAGTCGGACAGCTAGTCCTTGTCTTCTGAAATCTGGTGATACTGCTAGCATTTTTATCTAAAAAATATATAAGCTTAGGAAACAATTCATTTATCAGATATTCAATTGAATAATTTATTTTACCTCAAAAACCTTAGGTTGCTTATAAAGAGTCCAAAGGTTTGGCGTTTCTTGTAATTTCGCAATGAAATATAAAAAATCTTTAGTGTTAGGATCCTGTTAAAATAATATAATTTAGTTTCCTTCAAGTTAATTGTTAATTAAATGTTAATTTAATATTACTTGTCTGTAAAACGCATAGCTTCTTAAGTTTTGAACGTCGACCGGACAGGAGGCGAAGTTTATACAGATACCGGCGACTCTCCCATCGGCGGATTTTGCAAAAAGTGAGTTACCTGATTTGAAAATAAAACAAATTTATAAATATTAATAAACTTAACTTTATATTCCATTCAAAATAAAAGTATAAAATGATAATTTAACACTAAACCTACCGACAATTCTTGTACACCTGTGCCTACCGCACGCAGTCAAATTGACCGGTAATTAAAAGTTATTTTATTATATAACGCAGGTAATAATGTAAATAACTAAAAGTTAAAAGTGAAGAATATATTATATGCAGATTCTAAGAATTTATAACGTTTAAAAATGTGTAAGTTTTACAAAATTTTAAGAACGGTCAATTTGACCGGTACTTGGTAGGTTTAGTGTTAACATATATTCATAGCAAAAAATAGATTTCAAGATCAATTAACCTTGTTTGATAAGACTTATCAAATATTCATCAACGGACTGGTCGTCGGAGAGGTCCATGTTGCGTGTTCTGATAAACACGTGGTGTGAGAGGTAGTGCTGCTTTATGATGGCCACTGCCATGTCGTGGTCTTCCTTCTTCACCATTTGTATGGATAATGCTTCTGGCTGGAGTAATAGCTTACATACAGTACAAAGTAATTTTTTTGATATTGCACTTATGAAACGTTAGCCTAGTTGGAGTGCTTAAAGTGTTTGTGGAGAATAATTGTAAGAAACACCCTGGATTCTACTACATATTTATAGACTATTGAGTTACAAGTAAAATTATTTTCACTACACATAATTTTGATTCAAAATATTATGTAAAGACTTTCTCATTTTCTTTCTATTCTTCTACGGTAAAGGTAAATATAAATCACCTGTTCTTGTTGAATAATATCTTTAATTCCGAATAAACTGTGACATTTTCTTGAATATAAATGTAAATATTTTAAAACAAAATGCGTGAAACGTGTTTGAACTAACATTGTATAATTTTTAACTCATAAAGAATTCAAATAATTAAAGATAACAGAAAATTTACCACATTTTGAAAGATATAATGACAGATGTACGACAGAATATTATATATTATGAACATGATATTATATATATTAAAACTATTTGTTGTTTTTAGTTTTATGAACATATAAAAATATATATTTCATATATTATTTGAATAATTTCATCCCCATTGGAGGTTTAGAGGTTATTCAGTGAATAAGAAATTATTAAAATTAATTCAGACGTAATAATTAGGGATGTTTGAAATTTATTCATTTAAAAACTATTATAACAAACACCTAAATATCTAAACATTAATTGCTAATAGTGTTGATCTAATAGTTTATTAATTAACTAACTTTTCTTTATCTCGTTTTAGCAAAGATTTAATTTTCTTAAATACAATTTCTAAATGTCACTTTATTGTTATATAGTATAAGTATTGTATATCCATTATTTACAGCAGAATAAGTAGTCTCCAGTACTGAGTGAGATACAGTTAATAATATTTTAATATATAATTCGAAGAACTTATGGAAACTTAAATGTACTAATTTAATTGTTATAATTATGTCCTCTAAAAGGTTCTTATCAAGAAAATTCAATTAACAGCATGATATTTCCGTTATGGCTGTTTACGAATAAATTAAAAACCAATAAAATATCAATAAAATCATAAAATAAATGAAAATGTACAAATGTTTATAATATCATGCTGTTTTCATTTGTATTTAGTTTCGGTGAGTAAAATATCTATATATATAAAATTTTAACAACCTTCATACATAAATATGTATTTAAAAATTTGCAGGAATTATATACATAATAGAAGCATGTTTAGGAATAAAGTTTATAGATATTGATATGAATGAAAAAGATACAAAGATAAATCGTAAAGAAACACATGACAATAAAATCAGTAAAACCACGAAAGATGGACGAAGGTACTGGCTGGTGTCATCAGATCTAAATCTAAATCCAGAAAAGCAAGTCAGTGATGACGATAAGGATGAAAAGCTCAAAGGTAAAATAACAACGCTTGTGGAGCAAACGATCCACGACACTGAAGCCAAGATAACATCTGTCCAGCACTTGAAGGAACAGCACAGAAACGAAGCACCCTATAGAGCTGGTTTTATATTAAGTATGATAAAGAAATCTAAGGACGTCCTAAACGAACTATTCAATGTGGCTGTCAAGCATCGTGATGATTGGAAGGCGCTGGAACAGTTGAAGATATTCGAACTGATAGTCCATACCAATGTGGATACAACCAATCTGGTGAGACAGCTCGTGGAGATACACATCCAGCACATGAATACCACGTCCCATGGTGATAGTAGGAAGAGGGTTGTTTTAATAAAATAAATTTTATAATAATATGTCATAAAGTTATCAACTAAATAACCGATGATCAGTAAAGATTTACTGTTGTTTATTGTAAAAACAAATTGCTATTGTTCATAACAAAACAAAACAATCAGTTTTATATTTTTTGTCTATTTGTTAGAAAACTAGTAGAGAGATTTTATATTTAATTTGGCAATTGCAAAAAAAAATGTTTTTTCGAAAACATAGCGATTTGTGATATACAATATAGAAAAATTATACCAAATATACACAGTATTATATAGATATATATATATACATACAATATTATATATATATATATATATATATTTATATTTATAAAGTAGTAGTATATTTATAGATGATTTATGAATTTGCATTTGATTGGGAGATGGGACAGACAAAGTTATTAGCAAAAACTAGTATAGGATAAAAATATGTTAAAATATCATTTGATTTACGAATAGATTGACAAAATTATTTTATATAAATATATTCACAACAAATTCCTCACTCAAGGTATTAGGATCATTAGAACGGACTGTTTTGGGTCCAAGGTTCGATCGTATTAAAGTTACTTTAATAAATATAATCATGGTTTATAACATTTTAAACATAATTTTATATTTAAATTAATATTATTTTGAGCTAATATCCAGGGCTACCTCAAAATAGGGGAAAGGTTTTCAAAAATCTAGAAATATTACTATGAGTCAAGTGTATTTATTTTTTCGTTGAACGCATGATTTTAATTATATTTCTATGCTAATTACAATATGCAACCACAATGAAACATATCAATTATATAGACATAAAGAAAACAAAAAAACGCTGAAACTTTGTAAAAAAAATACACGCTTTTCTGGATTTGAAACCTCACCAAATCATAGGGAGGGGAAGTTAAAGTTTCAAAATAATCCACCCAAAAGGTAAATAGAACCTTCACAGTATTCATACATAATAACTTAAAACAAAGCCTAGAAGACACCACAAAAGAAAATCTACCAAGACATCACAATACATGTTACAACACGTCGCCTTTATCGCGTACGAACACGACCTTAAATAATGAGAAGCCGCATCTCATCTTAGAAACGGTAATTATTTCTCATTCCCAGGTATGGTGAGAACGGTGACGTCACAGTGCATTAGTTGATGACGTCACCGCGAAGAGTAATGAAACGGTAATGAGAATCTGACATTGATGTCTAATTTTGACAGCTTCTTTTATATATATATTATATAAGCGATTTACCACTCACTGACTCATCACGAAATCTCCGAAACTATCTGTCCGATTAACTTAAATTTTACATAGTCACTTCTTTTGTGACGTAGACGTCCACTAAGAACGGATTTCACGGAATTCCAATCCCAACGGATTTCAACATTTTGCATATCGCCAAATTTTAAACCTTAACGCGAGGTAAGAGTTACCATAGCAACGGATAATATGACAAAGGTTACCATAGCAGCCTAAGTTCACATCCAAATTAAGTGTGCCCAGCGAAGCGGGAGGGAATAAGCTAGTATATATATAAATCAAAATCCGAATTACATATTTTACAACACGAATACGTATAACAATAACACGAAGTATAACCAAAACGAATACAACGGCCGCAGATAACAAAAACAAAACGCGATCGCATCGCATCAGTATTGAATACATAGAATTTATGTGGCGTATAACTCTTCCCCAATTTATACAAAAACCTTGTATCTGATGCCTATGCATTCTATAAAACAAAAGACCACCACAATGCTTAAAATGGAAACTTTTTTCGGCACAACAATGGCGGCTAGGTGAACGTGAATAGACATGTTTTGGTCGCGGGGCGATTATTAATTATTATTGGACGCTCTTTTTATCATTTTTTACAATTTTTAGCTTTTTAACGTAATTTATTTATTATAAATCAATCGGTAATTTATCAATTATTTATCGGTTAGAATTTCTTATATTATTTTAGTGAACGTAAAAATTTATTATTTATTTATTTAATGTATTATTAATACAAAAATCTTTAAATAATTACCTAATTATCAATCACTAAATAAAATTCGAGATTTATGAATATTAAATACGTTTTTAATTGATAAGGCAACTATAAAAACTATAAAAAACCCAATGATCATCTAAATGATTATTCACAGATAAATCATAAACAAACTGACAGACGGTTTAAAATTAATTTAATAAATAAAACATACTATTTTAATATTAATTTAAATAAATAAGATCAAATGAATCTTAATGTTATCAAAGTCATAATAAAAAAATAAAATTAATTAAATTAAATTCCTATCTATAGTTTTTATTTGACTTTAGATATAGATATAATTTATTTGACTTTAGATATAGATATGATTAAATAGATTATTTATAATATATTTGTTAAAGATGTATCCATATTATTATTTCGTGTTAGTCCGGCTCGGACATCGTCCACCGAGCTGGCCGACCGCCCAAATATAATACAGCGACCGGACACACTTGATACACTAATATATTAATATGTATATATTATATAATTATAATTAAAAAATATTTATAATATTTTTAAGACCAAACCTACCAAGTACCGGTCAAATTGACCGTTCTTAAACTTTTATAAAATAACTTTTAATTACCGGTCAATTTGACGGCGTGCGGTAGGAACAGGTATACAAGAATTGTCCGTAGGTTATTTATTTATTTGTTTTTGTTTTTATCGTTTCTATTATCAAACGTTGTTTTTCTTAACTTTATTGTATTTTTGCACTTACGTCTTCAATAATATATATAATATAGGATATACTGAATAAAAATAATTTAAATTAATTCATATTAATTATTATATACATCGTGGATATTCAAAATTGTGTGAAAAATTAAAATGGAGGATAGTTTATTTAAGAAATTAAGAATAATTCTGATGATTCCAAAACTTTTAATATCAACCTAATAACATATTAATTACACACATTTCTTACTTGCATATAGTCTTGAAATTTTTACATTTAATAAATATAATAATATATTATTAAAAGTATCAAAACTGTCAATCCATGTAGAGGTGTAGTGTCCAGTGCGACTTGGGCATCTTTCATTCGTAGCGAATCCACAACTAATTGTGATATTAAACAATAGAACCTCTTAGCAATGCAAGTAGCCGCCATTGTGGCTGTGGCTGTGGCTGTGGCTGTGGCTGTGGTTATGTACAAGCGGTTTGCACATTCAAAGAATACAACATTTTAAGAGAAATTGTTTGGAAGTCTTTCAGAAGCAGGTAATGATGGGAGTTGTATGCAGATATTTGTTGGTACTTTATTTTGTTATTTACTTATTAACGTCCAGAGAAATCATTAATATGTCATCACAAAATATGTAAAATCATATTAATGATCTATAATCAATTTATTATCTGGTTTTTCGGTGAAAATGAGAGATTTTGCAATTTAAAAGTCATATATGTTATTTAAATATTACATTTCGTAAAATCCATCCATCGAATTATCCATCCATCCATCCAATAGTGTTGTAGTGTTATTTTTATGTGTTCGAAGTGAAAAACATCTTAAACTTATTCGCAGTGCAAAGTAGACTTACACAGCTTCCCAAATTTTATTAAACCTCCTCCAAGAAAGAAAACTGTATCCTGGTAATTAAAGTTCAAAACAGCGTTGGTGGTTTTGGGTAAAATTTAGAGTTTTGTGCAAAAAGCTGTCTGTATATTCTATAGCCATGTAGATGTCTTCAAAATCGGTTTAGTAATTAGTAGCTTTTCCGTGACGAACAAACAGACATTAAGAAATAGAAGTAAATATACAAAAAATAGCACACCATTGTCCGAATTTCTTTCGTGTATTGAACATGTGTCATACTTTATTTATTTCTATCATAAGATATCAATATATGCAATTATTATTAGATTTATATTTTCTAGATTTAGAGAGATATTATTTTCTAGATTATTCAGATATCATTTTCTAGATTTTTCAGATATTATTTTCTAGATTCTTTTCTATTTTTTTATCGTTTCCTATATCAAACATCCCTTTTTCTTTGTACAAATTTTTACATTACTCTTAATTCTGTTCAAAAACAACACATTTATAATTCTAAAACATTCAAATCAAACAAATTAATCAAACATAAATACTATTTGAATAACATTTAAATGTAAATTAATTAAATACATTCAATAAACATCACTTAATTCCAAATGATTCAGACAATGTGTATTATTATGAACAAATCAGTTCAGAATGGTTTACAACGAACTCACTTGGATTTTAAACCTTATGGAAATAGACATACGGTTCAAAATACCAATGGGTGTAGAGTTGGTATGTCATTTCAATACTACACCACCATAATAGGGGATGGAAGGGGCGTGTCTACATAATCAAGACTCGAATTACGATTGAGAGTTACTTCTAAAGGATATTGTTATTTTATTTAATATTACAAATAATATTAAACAATGGATGAGGATAAAATTATTATTTTTTTGTGTAGAGTTTTCATAGAGCTGATATTTTATGAACTCTATTTATTTGGAGATTAATTAATATGTATATTTGCGTACTATTCGTATACTCATGTTTAATGTTATCTCTACCAAAAAAGGGTTTAGACAGAGCTACTGTTTCTTAATTAATGATTGTTTTTGATATATATAATATGTATAGTTTGAATCATTATTAACTCTACATGGATATCAATCTCTATAATCAATTTGATCTCAAATCGCATAATAAACTGATAACAAAGCAGCAGTCTACTCAACTAATCAGTGCGTCTGAGCTCATACAATACCCCTATTACATTTTCTCAATAATTGCCACCAGCTCCATATATAGATCTCTATAGGCAAAATATGTCTTAAAACAAACTCTATTTAATAACAATTTACTATTATAACTATTAATAATAATAATAATAATACTATATATATATATATATATATATATATATATATATATATATATATATATTTTTTTTTTTTTTTTTTTTTTATTTCACTTAGTACTAGTTTTATTTTGAATTTTACTTTGTTACGCCTACCGCAATTTCTCACCATCCACAAAGGTTAGCTGGTAGAGAATGCCAACAGGCATTAAGTTCGCCTTTTGAAATATAAAATAAAAGATAAATAAATAAATAAATAATGTCTTTAAAATAAAATGTAAATTAAATGTATTGGAGATAGAGATATATCAAATGAGATACATCAGTTAGTGGATTTGCGGAGTCTGCGGTCCGCCTAATTCATTAGGACTTCATTAGGGCGGACAGATGTACATTTAGAATTCATTATTTATATATATTTAGATGTTTAACATCTGTTTAACATCTATATATATATATGTTAAACAGATGGATTTATATTTATAACATTTTTATTTTATTTTTGTTGTTGAAAAATCTATTTTTATGTTAGTAAATGTTTTTTTTCTTGAGGATAAATTATAAAAAAATTGATATTTTTTTTTTAATATATTAAAATTTTTAGTAATTAAAAAATAAAATCTTAAATTCTTAATATTACTCAAACGAAATATTTTACATACAAAAATTATTGAAAGTTGAGTCAAATTTAAGTAACATTACATAACTGAATATTTCACTCCAAGCGCTCCATTAAATTCATTAAACCCATTAAATTCATTAAACGCATTAAACTCATTAAACTACAAACGGCGATAATGACAGAGTGCTGTTAATTAAGATAAATGCGAAATGGAAGATAGCTTTCACCGGGAATGGCGTCTGATAACGCGACGGAAATTAACTAAAGTTAAATATTAAGTGGCTGTAATTACAAATTAACAGCTTTTCACAGAGCATATACTTACATAAAAAATGTATGTCTGTTTACTCTAATCTCTGAAATTACTGGACAGATTTTAACTGAACTTTCACTGTTAAATAGCTTTTATAAGTTACTTAGGCTACTTTCATTTTAAATAACAGTCTGCAAGAGCAAAGTCGTGGACACAGCTTGTATAAAATATAATCTACATTTATTATATACTGTATTCTGTGACAAGACAAAAAACAAAATGGCGTCAAAACGTCAACTTTATCGGAATAATGATCTTCATAGATAGATAATATTATCTTAATGCTGAAATATTTGATACTCAATTATAATTTAATATTATTACAGTAATATAATGTCAAAATATCTTCAAGAACTTCTCGTAATAGCAAGAAGAACGAATGAAATAATGAATTTAAACTTTAATTTCTAATATTTAAAAACATTCAATCCACTCGATACACCCAAAAGCATCCACATTCACCCGTACCCTTTGTATCCATTGATCAGACGGTCTGTCGGTCACTACTTCAGGTGGTGGATATTTTTTTTCCCAAAAAACGAAGTCTTTGGTCAGCGGTGTCTGATACGAAGTGGATTGATTTTACTATAAATTAAATCTCCGATGATTTTAAGTGAATTAAATGCTATTTTTGAATATATTAAGCAATATTGCCGTTAATGAATATTGTTATAAATAAATATTCATATAACGTGAAATACTTTTAATACATTTGGGGGTAAACAAAAAAACGAGTAATAATGAACAAAACCTTACATTATCTACTTTAAACCCGGGGCGTATTGTGCTTAACAAACTGCATTGCAAATTAAAAAGCGTTCCCTCTGTCCTTACGGGAGGATCACTTTGATTATATTCTCCACCGCTACATAATTGGGATATCCCGAACACAATGGCCCTGCACATTCGTTTTAGGTATTATAAAAATTTCATTCACCATTACAATGGTAACCGCTTTTATTCCATTTTTTCTTTAGTGATTGTTTAGTCCTTTTGGTTGTAATGTACTTACTTACCTTCTTTATGTTAGAATCTTAGCGTTCTACTTGAAGAATTAAGAATACGGATTGTGTTTTATATAATATTGTGATCCGTTTTTGAATATTTAATTATATTGCTATCCGTTTTTTAATATTCATTGTCAATATATTTAAAAAGTCAAATATATTTTGTTTTTCTTACAATATATATAAATATAGAATTTGTGTTATATAAAAATACAGCATTTAAAATGGACGTTTTCACACAAACAAGAGGCTTATTCACCTCAAAGCCTTAATAAGCCTTTTATATCATGTAGTCTCTTTGTTCTTTTAACTAAGAATAACTTATATTATTAATATAATTATTTACCCGTATATTCTTTTTATTATTAAGATGATTAATTTTGTTTTTAACATAATCACAATTTTTTTTGACATAGAAGATTCTTTATTCGACCGAAATTGATAATTTATAAATTGAGATTAAAATTAATCTTAGATAGCTGTCCACAAATTTAATCGTCCGATATCTGTGTGGAAACCTTGCAAATAGATTAAATCAAATTTAAATTTTTAGTAGCATCTGTTTAGGATCGATTGAGTTAGTTTTGAGATATATATATTTATATATATTTTTAATATTAAATGGAGACAATTTAGCAATTTATTAAAGAAGTAAGAATTTATTAAAGAAGTACCCAACCTAATTCCATCTGCATGAAATGTCCTCAATACATAAGTAACAAAACTCACTGACTATAAGAAATATATAAAAAAATATCTTCACATCGCCTGTAATGAAAAAGCTAATTCAATGATAAAATAAATATACAAAAAGCTTCATTCATGTCAGACAATTTCTTGCTTCACGATTTTAAAATGGTACTTCAATCTTTTAAGGGGAATTAGCACGTGACAATGTGACGTCATAGCGCGCGGCAGCCCGTGACGTCATCAACTAATGCACTACAGATTGTAGCAGGTGAGCCCGCCTTGGCTCCTCATCACATCGGTCCCCTGGATGTGGTATAATTTGAATTTATCTAAGATTTATACACTTTATGGTAAACTTTTTAATTGTTTTTAGGTTAGGAAGTATTTAATTCTATATTATTTTTCATAAAACGGTATGTTATTAGGTACTTATGATAAAAATAATTGCTTTATCCGTCTAACTAAATGTGGTGTATCCATTATCTATAATTCCGTGTAAAGTCAGGTGCAAGATTGATTACTTCGGGTGCCGGGACGCGCTCGTACGAGTCTACTAATTAACAGTGTCATACCGTAGTGACAACACAATGCTTAAAAAAACACCTTTTGTAGAAAAAAATACGCATCGCAATAGATGATACAGAGACTTATATAAAACCTTCTTTATAAGTTGAAGAAGGTACATAGTATATTTTGTATATTGGTTTGATTAAGTACTATTTTTCACACATAAATCTTAATTTATTGTCATTTTTACATTCAAAACATTAAATATATATAAATATTTAATCCGAGATTTAATATTAAACAGATTATAATGTACAATATTAATATTAAAAAATAAATATCGTACACCTGTTATAATGACAGATATAATATAGAGATCTCGCATTTGGCAAAAATTACAAAATGAAAATAGCGCCCCGGCGCCGCTGAATACATTAATATCCGATATTGGATATATTTATTTTATATTCAAATATTGAATGAGAGCTTCACAAAACGAGTCGAATGAAATATCAAGTGATATTCCCAGGATATTTCATTTGAAATGAGATTTTCGCATTAACGGTTATTCATAATTTGCTTTGGTGTATTTTTCTGTAATATTCAAACACTGATGTTGTGTTATAAAATAAACAAGTATTATGCAATCTTTTATATTATTTTTAATTTATTTGTTTATTATTATATGTAACTAAATTATCTAGCCTAGCTATTCTTGCTTCATTATAACAATTTAATTTACTATAGGTAAATATTTTTTATCAATATTGAATTGTAAAAATATGCTCTCTATATAAATGTAAGAAACATGTTTTATTTTGATGTAATAATATATAAAAATGTCGGCCTCGGCCAAAGCCGCGGGTCACAACTAATAAGTAAATAACAAGTGTAAAGATATATATTATCTCAAAATAAACAAAGAATGTTTAAGTTGTTCATTTCCTGCTATTTGTCTTTTAACTGATAACATTACTCTGATTCCAGTACTCGTATCTTCCTACCATCAAGGCCGTCAACACTCTTCTAAATCCTCGGATGTTCCAGGATTTCATGGGCGGCGGGGATCACGTCCATCTGTGACCCTCCAGCTCGTTTACCCTCCTATTACATAAAAAAAAATGAAGGTATTACATTAGTTATTTCCCTAAAATATTGTCCAAGCATTAAGCTGTCTATGTAAACGGACAATTAAATAATAATCTATATATATATATATATATATATATATATAAGTTAATGTGTAGAAACTTACGTAGTGTATTTATTACTGTTGAAATTTTTATTTTCCATGTGAAAACATTGTTTAATTTTAGGCTAGAACTATACAACTATTATTGTAAATATTTAATAACAATTTTTATTGTATTGTTAAGGACTTATTATATATTAGGTATTGTTAAATCCCTTGTGAGATCGAACTAGTGTATATTTCGCTACTCTGATCTTTTGATATAACTTTACTTGATTTGTAACTGACTGATTTATAATCAATACTATAAAAAGTAAGTTACTCAAGTATTCATACACTTTATTCTCAGTTCTTCTCCATGGTCTTATCTTTGGGACCATGTGACTAGAGGTATGTATGCTAATTGTATTATAAATATTTGATGAAATCAAGGGGTAGTATCAAAAACAAAAATCATACAACAAATTAAGTATGTGTTTAATATATAAGTATACAAAAACATGATATAAATAGTGAAGATAATATGTTTTACTTTCAATGTTAAAATACATATTTTATTAACACTAAACCTACCAAGTACCGGTCAAATTGACCGTTCCTAAACTTTTGTAAAACTTACACATTTTCAAACGTTATAATATCGTTATCAAACTACATGACAATTCTTAGAATATGCATATAATATTTTCTTCACTCTTTACTTTTAGTTATTTCCATTATTACATGCGTTATATAATAAAATAACTTTTAATTGCCGGTCAATTTCACCGCGTGCGGTAGGAACAAGTATACAAGAATTGTCGGTAGGTTTAGTGTTAAACATGAAAGAAAAGTTTTCTCATCAATTTCATTTATTACATGTAATACATTAAAAATGTTTTAAAATAATCAAATAATTGTGATAAAGATGTAACAATGGGTACAGTTCAGTTAAATGGCGGCGCAGGGTCTGTTTTAATCAACTTTGCCGACAATACGACTCCGCGCAATCAATTGCTGTATTCAATCATCTCTCCGCCATTGAAAAATGGTTTTAAATTAAAATGTTTACTCGCTATTATTATTGATATTTTCATTTATTATTTTTTGTAATGTCTTTTGTTGTATATTAAACATTGTTTTGGATATTCTATCTTCATTTATTTGAAACTTTAACTTTAGTTTTCAATTCATCTAATAATATTTGTGAATGATTCTAAATTTATTTGTAATAGTATTTTATAGATTAGATATGAAAACTACTATAATTATTCAAAATCTAAATTAATTTGACCGTAAAGTCATTGAAGAGATATCAATCAACGAGTGGGGTTGTTGTTAGAAGTAAATTTTGAAATGTGATTAAATACACACCCCCGTAGTTATTAATAGAATAGTTGGTTCCGTAGCGAGTAAAGAGTGCAATCACATTAGCGGGTGAACCCTAAAATTTTAATCTGAGATACAATGGGAGCAATCGCTGATTGCAGAGCGCATATGCATAGTCTTTGGGGATCGCTTTGTGTGCACTGCGGGACTGGGAAGGGATAGGTTATGTTATTTTGACTATTCGTGTTATGTGTCATGTTACAACATCCTTTGTGTTATTTATAATAATAAAATAAAATAAATAACTGTATCTTACCCCTATAATATGTTTATATTTGTCATATGAATTAACTTCAACAAAATGACTGGATTATTATCAAATATTATTGGAGTTCTGATTAAACTTAAAATATTATTCATCTTAAATTCTGTTTAAGTGTTTAATTTTTTAAATAGTGAAACTATATGTAAGATAACCTTATTTCTTTTAAAAAAAAAGAAACAAAAAAACTCTTAAAACCGGAACACGTGAATCTAAAATAGTTATATGTTCATTGTATTTGTATTCTAACGAAAGGATACATTATAATACATGATACGTAATAATATAATAAGGATATGTAGAGCCTATCCCAAACTACTTACAAGAATACAGGACTAGTATCAATTAAACAGCTGTTAGCAGGATGCTGATTGTTAGATTATAACTCATTATTTTTGAGTCAAAAGTGCGCTAAAATTAGGCTAATGGAGTCATTTATAAATGTATAAATGTACTGCGTGTGTCCGTTTCACGTCCGGGTGTGTAAAGCGCGTAACCGGCGAGGGACGAATTGTTTTCATATTAATAGCATGTCGAGATGTGCTCACAAAGAGCTGCCCCTAGGTAACATGTTGTTTATGATCATTTAATTCCCTCCAATCCAATCTATGTGATTTGTCCTTATTATATTTGGGACGAGTCAAAGATAACTGGTGGATAGAATATTGGTCCGAGAAAAACAGTTTGTTTTATTTGAATTTTAATAAAATAATTCTTATTATAATGTTATAATAAATATAAAAAAATATTGTTATGTAATTTTTTTTTTTCGAAGTAATAATGATAATAAAATTTGTATAAATTTGTATATATTGTGATTGAAATTTTTTTCAATTGTTTTTTTTTTACTTATATGCCCTAATACACATGGGAGTGTGAAATTTGGAAATGAAAAAAACTAAGTCATTCACTTAGTGTTTGTGTGTTTAATATATTGTCATTTTCTTTACTTAAAAATAAATAATATTCGTATAAAGAAAATTGAGCAAAAATAAAAAAAAATTACAAGTTAAAATATCAATAACGTAAAAAACGAAACAAAAACCATAAAAATAACTTAAATTTTTATTTACAAATTAGTAAGGTTCGTTTAAGAGAGAATGCCAGAAAGAAAATTGAAAGTGTAAATAAAAAAAAAACAAATAAATTAAAAAATACATATATATATTTATATTAAATCGGATTGAATTAAAAAAAATATATTTTAACTTCGTCTAAAAAAATTACATTAACCTTAATTTTTACCATAAATTCAAATCAATGAAAAAAACACCACAAACAAAAAATACAAGATAAACAAAAAAAAGTAACAAACAAAAAAAAACAGATTGAAAACGTAAAGCAGTATCGTAGTTGTCAACTAATTTATTCTTTGACGTTGCTCAAACGGATTTCCTCTTAGTTATTACGTTGCAGGTGTGGACGTGGTTGTTCCACCCCCACTCCACCCCCACCCCTCCCCCCACTACTGTACAGTTTCGTCGCGCCTGAAAATTAATTCCTCTACATAATCAAAACTTCCGTGAACCAACCGCCCGCTTGTAGCTTCATGCCTTTTTACTCACTTCAATTTATATCTTCAGTTACATTTTTTGAAGATATTTTTCTTTATTAATGTTGACTTTCCGGATTGCGAACTTAATTTAAAAATAATTATTAAATTACATTTTTTTTTTTGAAATAACACAACTAAAAAAAGCATACATCTGAAAGTACTTTTACGTTTTGTGAAGACTTAAAAAAATATATAACATTTATGATACTATAGAAACAAATTATTGAACTTTAATGAACATATTTTTTAATATATAAAAAAAACATCAACCAAAAATCGAATCCAGAACCACCGTCAAAATTAACCAACGAGCCATAGACCCCTTGTTATAGTTGAGACAAAAAGGCCCAACGTCATAATTAAAAAAATCTCGTGCCTGCAAAGAAAGGGGGAAGTGGCGTGTATCAAGACGGATGGGGCGCCACAGAGGACTTCGCGGAGACAATGCCGCTTTGGAGGCGCTTTAATCATAAATATATCAAGCGAGACGCAGCCTCCCGACACACTCGACACACTCGACACACGACACACGACACTCGACACTCGACACACGACATTATATACTTCATTAAATACACCAAAAAAACATATTTCATTCATCTTGATACATTTAACATTACAACCTAAATAATGAACTTAAAATATACTATTATATTATTTATAATGAAAGTTTATACTTATAAAACAAATGAAACATTTTTCCATCGTCAATTAATCGTATTCAGGTATGAAAAATGATATTAGGATAAAGTGTATGAGTTAAGTGTGAAAGTAGCTTAAGACCGAAGAAGGTGTACGTAAGGGTGTGTTGAAGAGGGTGTTAAAACAAAACGGATGATTCCGGACAAAGGAGACGCGTGCCTGCGATTATATCATACATAACATATTTTGATTAATGAAAGTCATCTTATATAAAGACCTTTGTTCGTGCTTCGTACTCAAAGAATCTGTTTGTAAAGAAAATAATGTTATATGAGAATCGATTAAAATAAAGAAAAGGTAGGAAATATAATTAAAGATAAAGGAAAGGTATGTTATATATAAGATTAAAGCGTTAAAGGTAATTTAAAATAAATAAAAGCTACGTTAAGCTCAATCAATACAACAGATGCTGTAGGTAGAGTTGATTAGCAGCTAGTTGCCGCGGAACTCGGTCCGCGAGAGCCATTGTCTGTCCTCTGCAGCAGATAACTAAACAACGTTAGTTACTAGGGTTAACACTTATCTTTTTTTATCTTTTATCTTTTTTATCTTTTATCTTTTAATTTAATTTTACGTGCCTATATTACGATACGTTATTAATGTTTTGTAATAATTGCTTAATTTATTTGTTTGTTTTTTTTTTATTTTAATTACTATTTGTGTACAATAATTTTGTACGAATTTTACTAATAATATCAAAGCATTTTAATGTTAAACAAATTATATAAAAATATCAAAAAAGTACCAACCCTAATGAAAGCTTGTAACAGGGGAGGTTCCCAGTGGCTTGCGTCTCGCTTATAAATGCTATTTTAACGCGGAAAAAAAGATTAATTAACTAATTGAGATGCCCGACATACCCTGCACTGTGCACTGTGCACTGTGCTGAGCTGTGCTTCAGCTGTATTTAGTGTTGTGTCTGGGGTAATGACACTTCTCACTTAGCTACTAACATACACCTAGTAAAGTGTTTAGCGCTCATATATATATTAATACGAAAATATATAAGAAAAAATGAATTGTAACGTGTTTCAGGGGACTATTTAGTGTAGTAACTATATATATATATATATATATATATATATATATATATATATATATATATATATATATATATATATATATGTATATATATATATGTATATTGTTTAAAAGTATTACCTTATTTATAATTATAGTTTGATAAATAAATAATTGTTAAAAGACCATAATGTTATTTAAAGGAAACATGTTATAACAAAATTTGGATTAGATTCAATACCTCAGATCCTGCAAGTCCAATGGGATCATATTGGATTGCCTTTATATCTAACGATACCTTAAAAACCGCATTGAAATCTGTTCATCCGTTAAGGTGCCACAGACAACACATGTTAAATTTTTAACTCACTTGTATAGAAAATTATCTATTAGAATTAGTTGAACAAATAAAATTAATTATTTACAAATAATATTGTTATTATTTCAAAAAGTTATTTAAAATATAATTAATTGAATTAAAATTAATAATGCGATCGATTTATACTTTTAATTTTATCTTTAATAATCCAATTCACTTCAATTTAAAATTTTTATAAAAATTACTAAAAACATTAATGCTAAAACAATATTATATATATAATATGTAACATAATTTTGTATATATTTTTCTTATTATATATTAAATAAATAATAAGTTGTCTTTGTAGTTTGTTTGTCTTCCATCAGACACTCGGTCGAACCAATACTGTTAATTTTATTTTATTTTATTACAATATATATTACACATTTATATGTTATTTTATAATAATATATTTTATAATAATGAATTAATTATCACCTGAGTTAAGGTTTCTCAATAAAATAAATATATTTTTATTAAGAATACCTACTACAATTTTGTTCCTGCATTCTTAATGAGAAGTATCAACCGTAAACACGTTTAACTTATTCAAATATAATATATTGAAATAAAATAACGAATAAACAAACATAAAATACAATTTATTTATATATATTAAATCCATTTTTAATTAAAGCCAAATTTAATCAGCGTATTATAAGGCAACGAAATTCAGCATCGTATCTGAAACAATATGGCTCGAATGTTTAATTAGCGCATTGCAGGGTGTGGGGGGGTTGGGGTGTTAATGGGAGGGGGGAGGTGTTATTCATTAAAATGTTTGCGGAAACTCGTTTAGTACCGCTGCGGTAGTCGCGCCGCCCTCCTCCAGGGTTGAACTTAATTACTTTTATAATAATGCCCTTAAGTTGTCATTTATTTATACGTTTCTTTTGTTTTTTATATTATTGTTTAATATTAATTAAATTATACTGTTGTTGAAGGTTTTTTTTTGTATATTTTTATTGTTTTATGTATTTAGTAGTGGTGAAATGATTGTTTAATAATTTATTTATAACATTTAATTAATGTCGAAAGTATAACAAAATTATAAAAATGTTATAACACTTAATAGTTATAACATAACATAAAAACGTATGAATCTCAATTTAAGAGATTTGTTGGTATAAGAAATTTTAAGATAAAATATTTTATCTGATGTCTTCTCGTTGGGACCGAGAGCGGGTTAAATTAAAGCGTTTATCGTTAAAAGAGGATGTATGTAAAATTTGTCACCCCTATAGGGTGTGAGGGTGTGTGGGGTGCGGGGGTGAAGGGGTGCGGGTAACATTCATTTTCTCTCCGTAATCGCAGCTTCCGTTATCTCCAACCCACTTAGTGAAGTCGTTTGTTTAGTTCCTTTGGCAATTATATTTCTACATAATTAAGAAAGTGCCCGCTGGCGGCTCTTTTACATTATACTTCACATGCTTTATATGTGTGTGTGTGTGTGTGTGTGTGTGTGTGTGTGTGTGTATTAATAAGAACTATTAATATACATTTAAACACACACACATAGAAATACATGTCATTTTAAATGACACATATTTTCTTTACAAAAATAATTTAAATTAATTATTATTTTAACCAAATAATATATCTTAATGAAACCTAGAATGATTCAATCTTTAAGATATCTATTAGTATAATATTCGTTTAGTATTAAGTATTAGTTGCAAGAGTATTTGGATATTTATTTATCATATAATTTTTTAAAAAAGATAATAAAATATATTTAAGCGAAGTGAAAAAGGTGCAAATATTTTGATAGTAATATACATTTTTGATAGATATATTGTTTGTTTTAGTTTTAAAACTAATTAACCAAATCGGTCAAATTAAATTAAATTATTGTAAAATGAGAATTATGTATTTTCTTTTATTTTATCTAACTTTTTATCATTTTCGTGAGTTATTTTGATAAATATATGACGTGTTTTCGGTTTGGTTTCTGTCAAATTAAATATTTTAACTCTTAAAACAAATTGTAATAAAATTATTGTATGTAATTAAAAAAATATATTTATGTTAGAACACTTTTTATTCGTATAGTATAAATAATATCTGAAACAGTTCTTTAAAACCTGAACACAAACAACAGAAAGCAAATGAATTTCATAAATAACTATAACTTTCAATATCTCATTAACATTTTCAGCGCGAAATTAACCACTATTATACAAAATTTATATTTACGGATACGCCATAACTCAATCTACACCTATTTTAAACAACCCCCAAGAGCGGGTCCCGATTGGCTGGAACCTCCATCCCCTAGGGCGTTCGGCCAATCACACTCCCCCATTATATTGCGAGGGGGTGGAGCTAGGGTAGTTTATATCACAGTATTTTTGACGACTCAAATCAGTGTAGAACCGTGTACCCTCGCGGAGGCTTTAAGGGCAAAGTTGTGGTGCATCCCGTTATCGAACTTTACTAGTGAAAATGTTTAGAACTTGATTTATGATAGAATTTGGGAATGTTTTTATAATATAAAATAAAATGGCCGGACCGTACTTGTCTCCGTTACCCGGTGATCTGTTGACTGAATATATGTTTGGTAGACGACGGCAGAGAAGGAATCGCACCACGTTCACTCCTCAGCAGTTGAGCGAGCTGGAGTCTCTGTTCCAGAAGACTCACTACCCTGACGTCTTCCTCCGTGAAGAAGTGGCGCTGAGAATCAGTTTATCTGAAGCACGAGTTCAAGTAGGCATTTTAAAATAGTTTATTAAACACCATCTTTAATATTAAGTTTAGATAATATTTATTTTTATATGAATAATAAAATTCAAAATTCTTATAATCATTATTTTGCTATAATATTGTATATAATATAAATCAATTCGTCAATTATTATATATTTTATAACAACTGATCTTGCGATGTCTATCAAGATAACAATTCTATGAATATTTTAATATTTATTTAAAAATATGATAGGCATGTTGTGTAGTGAAAGCTATAATATATAATATAATTAAAGGTATGGTTTCAAAATCGACGAGCTAAATGGCGGAAGCAAGCTCGTCTGCAGCTGCTTCAAGATGCTTGGAGAATGAGGTGCTTAGGACTTGGGACTCCCCCACTAGGTTTACCAGGTCAGTAATAACATACCATAATGATATAATGGTATCTGGCCTTTTATTTTATTGTTATAGAGATTTTGAACTTCTTTAATATTTAAACTTAATAGGTTTAATTTATATTAAGTTAATTCTGCTTCAAACATTTTTATTCTTTTCTCTCTCTCAAAGTCTTCATATTTTTATTTCAATTAGTTATACATTGCACTTATGAAACATCATTTGCATGGTAGCAAAGGATAGGTCCAGGGAAGAACCGGAAAGAAACTGGATATTATATTGACTTATTATTAATTAATTTGTTATAGTATTTACTATTGAGTCACTGTCATAATTAATCTTGCTCTTTTTTTAAATACTTGTTATATAATGATTTATAGCACAAAAAATTATAGATTTTACTGGAAGCGAAGTTAATAAGTTTATAAGATATTTGTTACAATTGGAAGATAATTGAATGATCTTTCAAAGTATTTTTAAAAACATATAATTTAATATTCAAATCAACTAAAATAATATAGTTTTATATATATATATGTTAATGCAATGTCTATTTTTATTCAGTTCAAGTTGATATATATATATGTTAATGCAATGTCTATTTTTATTCAGTTCAAAATGATTTAAAAAGTAAGCACTTAACCAAAACTAAACATACTTGCTTATATAATTTCTAAACTATGCTAATGTAACCGATTACGCATGTTACGAACGAATAGATCTTTTAACGATTATAATAGACTTAATTTAAGGGATGGTTTGAATTTCACTCCACCCCACACACGGTGCGTCTTTTGTGTATTTTTGTTTGATCTTAATTGATTAGAATGTATTTATTATAAAATTTGAATCTACCTACGAGTACTTATCAGTAAACAAAATATTAAAAAAATAGAGTTGAATTATACTCAAATGATGATCTTTAATAAACAAAATATAAAGAAATATAGTTGAAAAATAATCAAATTAGTATTTAAATATTTAATATGATATAATCAAATGAGTATTAAAACGCATTTTATTATTGTTATTGTAATTTAAAAGATATCTTCTATACAAATATAATATGAACTGTTTGTCCGATTAAAGTAAATATGTTTGTGTTGGATGCTGTTTTTTTATTAATTGGATATATAAAGCAATAATATAAATGAAATTAAAGTTCTTAACTTCTGAATCTCTTGATTTATAAACGGAGACAAATAATTTTAAAAAGAACAAATACTACATGTTATTTTATAAATACTTATTTAGTTTTATGATTACTAAATAACATATATTAATTCTTTTAAAATCTATATACATGTATATATATATATATATATATCATGATCATCAAATATATCATTACTACATAGGTAATAAGGTGTATAAATTTAGTTACTCAATAACAGGTCAATATTATTTAACGATAAACTTATTTTTTATATCTTTTAACTGAATATTGATTCTCTTGAAGATCTATTTTGTTTAAATATACGTTTATTGTGTAAACCTACCCTTATTTCAATTATATGGGATCGGTGATATTTCAATCTCTTCAACGCTCTTCTATCATACATCATCTCAGTGGAGTTCTTTATTTGCATGATTTGTTTTCGCGTAGTCCGTCCCTGTCTTTTTAGATCGCTCTCTACGGTTATAATTCTTAACTTTGACATATATTATTAAACACAGCAGAAACTTTATGGTGAGAACAGATGTGGGACAGAAAATGAATACAATAAAGTAAATATTTTTGATTACAGGTCACACAAAACCGCCAGAGTCCTCTCCCGAAGGAGGCGAATCGCCGACACAAAAAGACTCCATCGACCAACCGTCCATGGATAACAATGGTGGAATGAAATCCCCCCATCCAGAAACATACCACCACAACGGGAATTTACCTGACAATTTACCCTCAATGCCCTCCCACGACATACCTCCTCCCATGGCTTACGGTAACGAAGACAGAATGCTCCAACAACCCCCCTTTCCCTTCCCCCCGTTATTAATGTCACAACAAATCGACAACACCGAAGTAGTCCCAACAGATTTGAGAGTTATCGCAAAGAATCCATGTAACTGCGGTGATGAAATTGACGAACCAGAAAATTTGGCGTACAAAAGAAACCAGGAGGCGAGTGATAGTGAGAGCGATACCGAAATCGATCTGACCTCACACTCCAAGGACGACGATCTGCGAGAATCAGAACGACTCGCTAAGAGAATAGCAACTAATATATTCAGGAGCGACACACTGCTGCACGATTTATTACCAAACGATCTAAGTATGGGAGTCAAAAACGACAGAGCTCTCGGTAGGAATGTAATGTAATTATTTATTTATTTAATAGTATGTAGATATTGTTAATTTATTATTATTTAGACGCCATTTAGATTAATATGTAACGTTTTGTAGTTATTTTTATGTTAGTGTTAGGGGAGTGTCAATTGGTAAATAATAGACGAGATAGGAGGTATATTTTATTTTATATTCTTAATAGTATTTACTTTCACAGTATAAGCTTGTATATTAAATATAATAACGTAATAATTATCACAATAATAAATTACATCAAACAATTTATTCGTATATTAATTTGTCTTAAGAAAAATGTTAAGAGATGTCTCTTAGAGTTACACTTAAACTACCGTCTTTTATTTCATATAATTTAATCTATATAATAATAAATATATATTTATATTATATATAAGGTGTATATATTAATGTACAAAGTCTTTTATAATTTTATAAGTATGACCAGAAAATTAAATTTTATAAGTCGACAAAATAGTCAGTCTAAATAAGATCAGGTTGTTCGTATCTGTGGAAAGAAATAACAATTAAATAGATGTAAATGGATATACATAATAGGTAAAATAAGTTTTTAAGATAATATAACAATTTTTAATATAAATTTTGGGTAATATCTCTGATTATCGAGTCATTGTGGATTATACTCTTATATTGTTAAATTCTGTATTATCCATAGATTGTTTTATCCAGGAAGATAGTTATCAAGTCGATCATATCTCCGATATAGAATTTGTGGCTCAGTACGAGAGTTAGTTTTAGACGGGCAATTTTATTTGTCAAGATATACATATATGGACTTAAAGGAGTATGATCAGGCTACAGTTTATCGTCACATTTCAGAAGATTCGTAAGTAAATTTACCAGATAGGTGGTTGGTATCACCAAACACTGTCATTAACTAAGCATCAGTCCTTCTACTAATGCGACTTATCGACATACATGCGCACTTGTTTCTACAGCCAGTCCTACTCCAGTCCTGTCACTTACAGGCGGTAAGTCCGTTGGTCCTCTTACTCACCTGTCAGTCCGTTCAGAGGCAGTGTGTGTCATGTTGTGCGCACCAGGCCGGCGCTAATACATCGGCGCGGAGTCCCCGGCGGCGCAGTCGGGCCCGCACGCGCTGCAGACGACCCTCCGCCGCACTCGCCACACTCGTGGGGTCCGACCACAGTCGCTCAGCCACCGCCGCCACGCGAGGGAACACGCGGGGCTCTACGACACGATAACATACTTACGGCACGCTCAGAATATATCTGATTACTGAGATGACTCTGTAGTGTGGGGCGTGTTTAAGAGTTTGATTATGATGGGCATGTTAGAAATGTCCAAGATTTAGTAACAGGTTACAAGATACTTGATATAAAATTCAGAATACAAGTAACATTTGCTATAAGGCTTCGTAGGATATGCTTAGAATATCAAGGTTTTAAAAACTGGAAACTTGTGACGTTTGCGACAGTGTTTAACACGTTTAGGGATATAACATTCACTACTTTATGGATATACTTAGGAGACACTACACTTGTGATAGCTTAGGCATATTTAGAATGTTTAGATTATGCTAAAAATGGATCTTACTTGCAAATGTGTAGGACTCGTTTAAGAATACAAGGCTTACGATTTTATAGGGCATGTGAAAGAATGTCTACATTCTGGTCAACGAGATCAAGGAACACTTGAAATAGTAGAAAGACAAATTTAGAAATGTATCGCTTACGGCCTTATGGGGCTAGTTTAGGAATATTCCCATGCAAGAAAAACGTTACACGGGACACTTTTCGATTCTTCTCAGTCCAGGGATCTTTTGGAACCCTCGTAGTAATGGTAAAAAAGATTTATATAGGAAAAGTGAGCGGTAAGAGAGACAGGGGGAGGACTCGAGTGACCCTCGAAAAAAGCATGTAAAAAGCATGATTACAACCCGGAGGGCATGTATGAAGAGGTTGATGTCTGTGGCTGAGGCGAAAAAGGCAGGGACCGTAGCGTTTGGCGCTCCGTCGTCTCTGGCTACCCCACAAGGGATATGGCGTAAAGATAAGTAAATAAATAAAATAAGAAAAAGGTTACACGGGACACTTTTCGATTCTTCTCAGTCCAGGGATCTTTTGGAACCCTCGTAGCCTTATTTTTATGGTATGGTATTAAAATAGGCCCTCCTGACACTTACATTTGGAGTACACAAGTGATCACTAATATTGATTCAAAGTGAAAAGATAAACATAAAATAAATAACTTATAAAAGTGTTGAGCATGTTTGAAAAATTATTATGCCGACATTTTATAGACTTGTTTTGATCATAATACAGCTTGAAAATCGGTAAGACGTGTTCGAATTATATAATACTAACAACTGTATGGGGCATGTACAGAATACATGAACACTTGATAGTGTAACTCCACAACAAATATATAGATATAGATAGAAATAGATCACGAGATCATTGCATCTGTGGTACGTTTAGAAACGTGTTGCTAACGACCTTATGTTGGATTACGAATATACGTTCAGGAACATAGATAATGTGGAAATTAGTGTGGACTTAGACTAAACTTTATGGGACTTGTTTTAACTATAAGTCATGGGGCAATTAAGAATGTAGTATTCCTAAACTCTTTTGAATATGTTTAAAAATTAGATACCTATTATATCATATATCATATTTAAATTTTAATCACGGCTTGCGTAACTTTGGGGCATGTGATAACTATACACGAACACAATATGCCATTCAAGTGTTAAATGAAGTTTTAATTGCATAATTGTGGGTATTTGATAAGAACTGATAAGAGTATCGCAATGTACATATAGTGATTAATTATTAATAGAAATTGTAATAACTAAATTGTATATGAGGATAAGAATATTTAATATTTTACCTAAATTCTGAGCGTCTACATATTCGCTCCACATGGCGACCTCTCCTCCCACTACATTGGGGTCTCGTGGTAATGTGTGTGCGTACATCCTCCTCCAGTTGGAGTACTTGGTCTGACCCCAGAAACCATGGTCGAGGTACCATATGTCCTTGGGTACTGATATCACCTGGTAGCCCATCCGTATTAATTGGATCAAAACCGGACTCGCTATGGGCTCCCATACTTCTATCACGTATCTGGTGAATGTTCAAAATAAAACATGATTATTGCCTGAAATACTGATAATAAATTCTATACCTGGTTATTAGAAACGCCTTTACATAATTTGAATACAGTATTTTTTTAAAACAATGTCGAATTCAAATTTTGTTCTATTTAAGTATACATTTACAGGCACTTTTGAATCGTCGATTATTACACTAAAAAGGTCAGTGTAGGCAGTCCGTGAGTAAGCTACCATTTTAACAGTTTACTTCGTTCATATTTGTCCTATCACGCTTAACTGTAAGAATAAGCGAAGTGTCATCCGCAAAAAGCACAATGTCATATAGACATTTTAAAGAATTCATTCGAAAAAGGGCAAGTCATTAGTATAAAGTAAAAACAAAAAAGGACCAATTATAGATCCTTGTGGAACACCTGTCTTTAGGCCGATTAAGAATTAATTACATCAGCAGCTCGGAGGTACGTTTTAGTAATTTAGATGTACCGGACTCTTTGTTTAGGTACGAGGCACTAAGATCAAAAACTAAACTCCCGAATTTCTTTAGAACCGCATTTATATATATATAAGCGATTTAACACTTACTGACTCATCACGAAATTTTAGATAGTTACTTCTTTTGTGACGTAGACGTCCACTAAGAACGTATTTTATGGAATTCCTATCCCAAAGGATTTCAACTTTTTGCATTTCATCAAATTTTAAACTTAACTCGGGGGTAAGACTTTCTATAGCAACGGATAATATGACAAAGGTTACCATAGCAACCTAAGTTCACATCCAAATTAATAGTGTGCCCAGCGGAGCGGGAGGGAAAAGCTAGTCACTATATAGAAGTATTACATATATTCTAATTACTATTATTATTGTGTATAAAGACTAACACAGACACACATATACATATATTTATGTGTTATGGAAGAAGACAAGACAAGACAAACAACTGATGATCACCTTGGTTTGATCTCAACAATGACTGTACCTGCTCTTATCCAAATATTTTTGTATCCTGTGAGGCTGAGTGAGCTCGGATGACCAAATCATAACGGGCTGTTTGTCCGTCTGTCCGATGGCTTCTAGCTCTTCATCCCATATCTGTAGAGCCTTTTTATGGAACTCGGACCACAATTTAATAAAACCTTCCACGTTTGTATCGTAGCCTTTATTTTGCATATACTGTACAATGGACTCTGAAGAATTCCAGCAGCCAAAGAAGACCTGGAAATTATTTTTTACACTTTATATATAATTTCAAAAACTATGATATTACGAAAATCGACTGACAAATTCGACTATCTAAGATAATTGATCCTCACCTCATCACCTCCCACATGGAACAGAGCAGGTTTGGGCAGAGCCTCCGCGATGTCTCTGTACAAATCCCTCAGTACTTTGTACATGGAGGGGTTGGCGGGGTTCAGTTGACCACACGGCGGCTCTATGCAGTACCGACGCCAGGCCTTCTCGTTTACACACACCGCCATATCATCGAAGCCGTACTCCTGAAAGGTATACAATAATCCTTTAATAGATCTTCTGGGGGGTTGGCACGTAGGATGAATTAATAGTCACTTACCTTCCCCCACTGCCAGCCGTTGCCGGCGTGTGCGGGCGCGTCTATTTCTATGACGACCCTCACTCCTCTCACGTTTGCGTACTGCACCAGCTCACTGACCTCCTCCGTGCTGTAGATCTCATGAGCTGAATAGGCACCGTATCTGAGACATGGTAGGTTTTAAGTATGATACGTTTAAATTTAAATTTGAAATCTTAATAACATTTCATTATTCAATCTATCGCGCGCTAGGTCAACTAGCACACTAACATCATATAGTGAAAAGGCTGTTAGTGCGCTGTTACCGAACTTGGCTTGGACATCTTTAACTAGCTATTATTAGGGTCAAATAGTACGCTTTAAATTTAATAATGATATTGACCCTTTAGGGTTAAAGGTAACTGTAGTTGTGTTTGTTAAAATGTAGCCAGTTTTTGTTTGTTTGTCTTGAAAGTCAAATAGTTAATTGTTATTTGGAAGGATTATATTCGTATCAAATACGATTCTCACTTAGTGAACTGCGGCACTCGTTTCGACTCCAGCGGGAAGCTGTGCGAGTCGGTGACGTGCCAGTGGAACACGTTCATTTTGATGGTGGCCATTCCGTCTATCATTTTCTTGATGTTTTCCATAGGGATAAAATTTCTTGAGGTGTCTAAGAGAAATCCTCTGTGCTTGTACACCGGTTTGTCCCATATCTTCGCACCGGAGACAATTCTAAGACCACACTTGTATTGTTCGGTTACATCTGGTTGGTCAGCGGATATCAATTGACTGAAAGTCTCCAAGGCGTGTCGGGCTCCGTATACTGTTTCGGCTACTATATGAACCGCTACGCTGGTATCTGAAAGGTTATTTTAATTTAGTATACTTTCCTGTCAAACTATAATTATTCTGTGTCTTCTTCTTCACCTTTGCTCTGAACGTCCAAGCGGTATTGCTCATCGGTCTGCCAAGTGAGGTTCATGGTAGTGGTCTTTACTGTGATAAAAACAACAACCGGAGTCTCAACAATCTCAGTAACATTGCCATTACATTCACTTATAATATTCTGAGTGGCCACTTGAGCCATCTCAGCTAATATTTCTAACGTTTCCACAGGAGCATTGCTGAGATCAAATCTGTAAATTACAATCTAACTTAAGAATATGTAGTTACATGATTAATAAATGTAACCTTTATAAATTGCGATGCGATAGCATCTTAACACTAAACCTACCGACAATTCTTGTGTACCTGTCCGTATCACACGCGGTGAAATTGACCGGTAATTGAAAGTTATTTTATTATATAACGCAGGTAGTAATGATAGTAATGAAAATAACTAAAAGTAAAGAGAGAAGAAAATATTTGTCATGTAGTTTGATAACGATATTATAACGTTTAAAAATGTGTAAGTTTTACAAAAGTTTAAGAATTCAATTTGACCGGTACTTGGTAGGTTTAGTGTTAAATAATATATTATTAATATAAGTCTAGTATGGTATAACATAATGGGGAGTGGGCGACTCCGGGCAGTGATCACGACGTGCTGTCAAATAAATGATCAAAGATCGTAGGTCAGAGAACCGTTATAACTGTTATAAAACGGTCATTCACCCAACCGATACGCCAATTTACATAAATGCAAAGTAAATATTGAAATATTCATATTTTAGGACAACGCTCTATGATATGACCTCATCTAGTTGGACTTACAAAATTCATATTATTGATAGGTTTTGCTAACAGATATTCTATGCTATTGTAATCGCTCGCATTGTTGCGTAATTACAAACACCTGTTCAATTATAACCATATCTAGAAAACTATAAAGAAATTTTAATTACAAAATATTAATGTTCTTTGTTCTGACCATGTGTTAAGTGACAGAGTCCTTAATTTAAACATCATTTAAAATTATAGTCATTTAAGAGTTAATTAAATCACGGAGATCAAAGGGTAACCTTCCAGATGGATACACATACATATACAATCTTACACACACACATATATATATACATGTATATAAAGAAGTTCTCTATAATCTATTATATCTATATGTATTTGTATACTTCATTATTATTGTTATTATTCTTTGAGTACTTTCCTTGAAGTGAGATATATACATATATATATATATATATATATATTTGTATATATGGCGGGCACATTATCAATCTAAATATAGACAGACAGTCTGCGTGGTTGGATGTCTGGTAGAAAATAAAAGGATATGATTGCGATCCCTTTCAGATAGGGATTAAGAGTACATTGACCGCTTTAAAGATAAATAAAATAATATATATATACATACATTTCACTTAACATCTGCTTCAAGACAAGACATAATATTTCTACTAAATTTAAAACTATGTATCATATTATAGTATATAAAAAATGTATTTAAGAAATGATTTTAAAATCATTTTAAGAGATTTTTAAGACTGTATCTGGGTAAAATAAAATCAATAAATATTGAAAGTGAATAGAAATGACAGTAAAATATGTGTAAAAATAGTATTATAACAATAAAGTCAAAAAAACTGAGACAGAAAAATAAAATGACAAATTATAATAAAAAGACGGGTGTCTTAATAATAGACATTGTGACGTGTCGTCGTTAAGATATTCTGAATGTAATAAATAGTTGCGTATCTCGTGACGTGGCCGCTGTCACGGGACACCGAAATAGATAAAACAGACCAACATACATATATATATATATATATATATATATATTGACTTCACAATGTAACATCATTAGTGTAGTCTATAAAATTTAGTCATGTTAAGATTATATATTTTATATATGTTTATATAATAAAAAATGTATCGTCATTGGATTCGAACCTGAGACCTTTTAGAAATCTCGTCGGTCCGCAAATTGAGCTATCGTGTCGTTTATACAATGAAAAATGTATGTAGTGGGTTCGAACCTGAACCCTTTTAGAAAAGTCGCTCTGCAAATTGAGCTATCGTGTCGTTACTATGTTACTATATATTTTAAAATTTGACTTTAATAAATCATAATGTATCAAAATATATTTTTCATAGACATTAACTCGTTTTTATGTCAGTAATAAAAACATTCATCTTATGTTACAACAAAATTTAATTAATATTATAAATAATTTTCATAATAAGAACAAACAAACAAACAAATAAACAATTTATCAGTATCAGTTTATATTTATAAACGTTTATCTAAAAATAACAGATGTCGCAGTTACCTACTTCCCCGTTGTCAAGACGACAGTAGACCGACTTCTTTCGTTATTAAATACTTATTTTATCTTACTAACAGATTAAGATAACGAAATATAAAATGGATTCTAAAACTATTAATCAATAATAAAATCAAAGTGTCCGTAATGCCATTAAAGTCTTAGTCTTATAAAATACTAACAAAATTTTGTATCTTCAAAGATTTTACTTTAACACTAAACCTACCAAGTACCGGTCAAATTGACCGTTCTTAAACTTTTGTAAAACTTACACATTTTTAAACGTTATAATATCGTTATCAAACTACATGACAATTCTTAGAATAGGTATGCATATAATATTTTCTACACTCTTTACTTTTAGTTATATCCATTATTACCTGCGTTATATAATAAAATAACTTTTAATTACCGGTCAATTTGACGGCGTGCGGTAGGAACAGGTATACAAGAATTGTCGGTAGGTTTAGTGTTAAATAATACAATACTATGTGGCTAACATTTCAAAGAAGAACAATATGTAAATTATTTTTAAGAAATATCTATACAGTGAGATGAGTTCGTGTAATGAGACATAATTATGATATCTTCACGGTTCTTGGGCACGTACAAGGATTTTCATGAGGATGTATATATGTATGTAAAATATTCATACAAATATATTATTTTTAGAATTCTTTTGTTATATAATATAGCTGTGCCCGCGGTTTTGTTTGCGTGGAATATGATTTTTTTAATTAAATTTAAAAGTTGTTCTTTATAACATCAAATATGCCAGTATAAGTTCTGTTAAAATCGGTGCAACCGTTTCTGAGATTAGCCTGAACAAACAGACAAAGAACAATTTCATTTTTTTTATGTATATATCGTATATACTTTCATATGCATTTAGTGAAAAGTTATTAATTTGTATACAAACATTTAAATTTTATTTATATGTATATATTTTAAATGTTTCTGTTTTTACGTTAATTTATTTCTCTCTTTTTCACTCAATATTTTAATAGTAAAGAGACATTCTATCAGTATTGTATATAGTACATACATACATACAAAAATAATTAATTTTGTATAGTTAATTTATTTTGTTTAATTAGGGTTATCATATTATTAATATGTTATTTCACTGTAAGTTAGTAAATTCAATAAATTGATATATTGTTAATGATGTTTCCTGTTTTTGTATTAGACTATATTATTACAATAATTTATGTGTGTGTGTGTGTATTGTTGTGTGTACATTATTATATTTATATTTCCTTATAATATCTATATATGCAATAATTATATATGAATAGTTAATTGAGGAATAGCATTAGAATAAAATCCAATGAAATAGTCCAAAAAAAAGAGGTACGTATAAAAAATACCCAAAAAAACGCCTCCATTTGACCTTCAAAAACACAACCCAGACATTTCTTGACATTTAGAAGTAAATGTGTATTTATATATTTAGATAAATTTAAATATTTTTTTAATGAAATGAAAAAAAAATATTAACAAATTTGAATCTTTGTAAACAATGAGTATTTCATGGAATTGATTCAATCAATTTTTTTTATTAAATCTGAGATTTAAAAAAAAAATTAATTCATAAAAATAAAAAAAAAATATGCACTTGATAGATACTTTATCATAAAGTAACACGTTCGACCTTTACTTAATTGTAATATTCTAAGATAATTCAGTTTATAATAATATATATATATATATAGTAAGGAGGCATAATATGTACATTGAATATTTTTAAGAATAATTTGCTTTTTGTTAAGTACGTGACACAAATACTATATAATCATTTTTAAAATGTCTGTTGTTTGTTTGTTTATTTATCACGTAAAATTACTACACAGATTTTGATGAAATTTTGAATATATTAGATAATTTTTACTCTTGTATTGTGAATAAACGACTAAAAAATAAACTCTGTTTATTATTACTTTTTGAAACTATCCTATTTTTTTTTAATTTTTAGATACAATATTAATTTAGTTAATTCAAATCGACACTACCTCAATGTTCACAAACAACACTACTACTATTTATTGAGCGAAGCGAGCGAAGCAAGCGGAGTGTTCTACTGGAGACTTTTTCACATTTTTTTATTCACGAATAGGCTCGAAAACAACTTGACGGAAAATTATGAAATTTTGCAATCAAAAAGACACACATTAGGAGATGGTTTAAAAAAAATCAATGTAATTTCGTTGAGGAATTATAGTAAAAAACTTATATCCAATTGAAGTCAATGGGCAACGATGAATCATTACACTGGGCTCGCTTCGCTCAATATGCAAACGGCACCCGAGATTTCGCGAGCGCAGCGAGTCGAAATTGAGGGTTTGTTGGCGCCCCTAGTAAATTTATTTTAACCACCTATTAAGATACCCTGACCAGCCTACTTCTTACCTCAGATAATTCGGATGAATCTTAACGGTTTGCATACTCAAAGCCGCTGTCACTGGCTTCGGCCAGATCCCACCGAACCTTCCACAGACAGTTCTGCACAGATCTATGCTGTCGAAAATCATGCTGCTGTTCAGAGTCGGCAGAGGGTGCTCCGAGCGCTGGCATCCTTCATCTGGTACGCATTTGTAGGTCCATGAGGGTCTGTAAAGTTTTTGGTGATCACTTACGAGACGAGCGGTTTCCTTTCTTTGTATATACAAAAACAAATTTATATATATATAAAAAATATCAACATATTTATCAGCAATTTAAACTATATAATAAAAATATTTTTTGGGTCATATAAGTGATAAGAGAAAAGTGACAGATAAAAGATAATGAAAGATAATAAAAGATAGGAGTAATAAAAAGTGTCAGATTGAAATAATGTTAATAGACTAGAAATGTAATCCGTGCTTAAATTAATTTAGGCATTTGGGAACCACCACAGAGTAATACACACATTAAACTATAATAGTATAAATGGATACGCACTCATATACATGTGGTCTGGTGTTGAGGGTGTTCTCTGTGTTATCATTACACTTGGCCAAGTGTACGAAAACCACTACGGCTATCAACCGCCTCATTTTGATTGACCTGTGAATAAAAATATCATGTGTTTTATTACTTAATAATAATAAGGTTCCATTTCATTATTCAATTTTAAGGGCACTGTTTGACCCCAGAATTAGTAATGACATCCAATCACAAGCTCAGAACACTGTTTTTACATGTTAGTAGGCTAATTGACCTAGCGCGCTAGATTGGATAATGTAATGGATGTCTTAATGAGTATAATTATCAGCTTACACATTCGTTAAGAGTAATATAATTATAATTGTATAATTAACATATTATATATATAAAAATATATGTCAAAAGAAGCATAACAAAGGTAGGGATGTGACATTAACGTTATATATATATATATATACAATTTTGTATAGAATAACTAAATATGCATATTTGGTGTTCAATTTTAGGGGAAATAGATGGAATATTAGTCGTTATTTACTAATAATGTACTCGTACCTACTAACACATTATTTAGTGATTTGTTTACTGCACGCGTGGAATTTTTTTATCGGAACCTACTCTTCCTGACACCGACCGGACATATAAATTAATTATCAAATTAACTTTGCGTGTTCATTATTTACTATTAACTGACACACTTCCCGATGTAAAATCAATCAACATATAGGGAAGTGTGCTGATTTATGTTTAAAAATCTAGATTAGATTTAAATCAACAAACTAACCGTTTCATCTATTAGAAAGCTTGGAGTAAACCGACCTACATGTTAAATATTCTACATATAAATATAAAACATTAGATAGGCGATAATTGTATAAATTATACCAAACCGGACTTCATATAACATATACACTTATAGATAACAGACACACAAACACACACATCCAAAAACACATACACACCCGTTTCAAACTGTCTATAAACATTTATATAATTAGGACACGATAGCTCAGTTGAGTGACGGAAATTGGATTCTAAAGGTCACAGGTTCAAATTGTGATGATTTTTTTAACTATAATTATCATATTATTAAACTATCTTGGCAGACCAAGATTACTTACGACAAATTAGTCAATCAGTCATTAATTTTTTTTTTATTTGACAAAGAGTTACAATTCATGAAGTCAACTGAACTTGGGTTAAACTGTTATAACGCTGTCAATGGATACTTTGTTCCACGGTTCGATTCCCAGTTATTGAAACATTTGATTGGTTTGTTTGAATACAAATTTAAGGATACGTATTAGAAGAATCTCCTAACCTACTAATGGAGGGTAGTGACGTAGTCTTATAATTATTAATTAAAAAGAAAACGTGTGATATTTTTCCTTTTTGATGTAAATTTTTGTAATCAATTGTTTACCTATTAATTTTGGTTTAGAATTGAGAACATTTTAATAATGCATATATATACATTATTAATAATTTTCTATATATACTATGTATATATATATACTGTGTCAATTTTACCACGTATACAAGTTTATATAGATATCACAATCAATGGATAGATAGGCTATCTAGGATTAATTTAATCTGTGATCGTAGATCGTCTAATAATTTAAATAATGTTATTTCCACATAAAATCAAGTAAAAATTAAGTTAAACGTAATCAAACACGTTATAAAATCATTTGTTATATAAACATTTGTTGATTGTTTGTTTGTTTGTAATGTATTTGTAAACATATCTCCATCGCTTCTTGTGTCTATGAATATGGTTTGAATTGTTCTAAATATATTCAAATCAAGCACATCGAGAGTATTCCTATAGGAAGTCAAGGAATGCGAATCCTCTGTCCTTGAGACATTGTGACTATAAATGTACTAATCTTTAGCTCTCTTTAGCTCTCTTTAGCAGATCTATATATACTTAGTATATGTATACGAAAAATATGAACAAACCAACACCCATCTTAACGAACTACTTATATTGAATTACAAATATATATATGAAAGGAATTATATAGTTTTTTATTTTTAGTAGTATTAATTGGAATATATTAAGAA
Source organism: Melinaea marsaeus rileyi (assembly GCA_918358865.1). Lineage (NCBI taxonomy): Eukaryota > Metazoa > Arthropoda > Insecta > Lepidoptera > Nymphalidae > Melinaea > Melinaea marsaeus. The sequence goes on along the minus strand of OU911088.1, from coordinate 11,439,364 downwards.
GTGAGATTAAATTTATTGTTAAATATTAATTATTCTTATAAATATATAAAAATAAAGTGCTAACGAGTCTTTTGAACTATTTATATTAATAGGACATAATTAATATTATTAATATAGTAATTTATTAATATTATAATTAAGACAAATTCAAAACACATGGTATATTGACAAACAGAACTCGAATGTGTGACCTTGCATACTATCCCGTCCAACTGATAATTGAGCTATAGCGGTCGTATGTTTTGTTTGTTTCTCAATCTTAATATATTTTTATATGTATATATATGATATTTATAGTTTTCGAAATATCTCATCAGAGTATCGATTTGAAGATTTTTTTAGTAGCATAATAATGATGTTATTAATTTTGTTTTTAATATATTTTTCTTCATTGATTTCATCTTAAAAAAATGTGTATTTAATTCTACATTTATTGAATTAAAATTGGTTATATTTCAAATATTAGTTTTTGTGAATTGTCAAAAGCTAATATTATTATGATAATTTAATATATAATTAAGTAATGATACACACCAATAAAATACTCACTGTAAATAATCCAGTAGTCATTAACTCTGTTACTATCACTTATAAACAGCTGGTCACACAACTATCACTCAATATTTTATATTAACTTTCAAACATTATTAATATTATAAGTTATAAAATAAAATATTTATTATTTGTACAAAAAAACTAACAAACTCCTCGTCGGAGCGGGATTTCTTTTATTTTTTCGCTTCGAAACCGGTATGCACTTTTTGTTTTGCACTAGATGCGGCCGCGGCGACGCTGCCGTATGTTATGACTCGGCCGCAGCTTGAAACTGTTTTAAGTAGTTTTGTTATAGTTTAACGAACGCTTTATCAATTATTGATAAACGCGCGCACGAGCGAAGGGCGCGAACAGCTCTGATTGGATTTCTCTCTCTTCGCGCCTTCACGTCGTTTTGGCAGGATCCGCGCCATAATGTAACTTTTTAAAGTGATTTGGCATTGATTTTTTTTATTCTGCCAAAGTTTAAATAGAAACTCTTTTAATTGATTATATCAAATACAATGTATGTACAGATTTTAATGCAATGAATATTTTCTTTGTTACAAGCATACATTATAATAATAAGAAGCGATTTTTTTTCTTATCATATCTAACAATTTCACACAGGCTAAGAATGAATGATTAGATTAACTTATAATTGTTTATTAAAATATATAGAAATAGGAACATTAAAAGTAGGTTTGGTGTCAGTATTAATGATTGTACACGTTATATGTTATTATCATTGTTATTAGTTGAATGATAAATGAATGTGTCCTTGTAATACGCTCGGCGGATATTTACACAATAAAAACATTTTTAATCTATCGTTCGGAAATCGAAACACAAAAGAGTTATGGAACAATAAAATCTTTTGAGAATTTATCAAAGGCTTTCCAACATCCAAATGATACAGGTAGATCATAAAAACATTGTTTAGAAGTTCATTTTGTATTGAAATACGTATACGTGCTGGTACTTATTGGAGTTTGATTTTATTAATAGGCGAATACGCGAATAGCCCTTTGCTTTCCTGACGTCAATAGCGAGGAAGCCAAAATCACTCCTACATATTACATAAACGGGCCACCTCTTTAAATTTCAAAACTGTGTCACACATAATTTAAAAATATAATAACAGTTTTTAAATTTAGAACACCCTCTGTTTTAAATTAGGAGCATCGAAAGAAATTAAAAACTAAAACAAATCTATTTTATTTTAAATAAATCTGAACATAATTTAAATTTAGAAAACAATAAGAAAAACATTTCAACATTTTGTAACTTTATATAATACGTCATTCAACATTTTTTAAAATTAAAAAAAATTCATTCTAAATTCAAAAGAACCGTTATGTCTGTACACACAATGTTTAAACAACATAGTTGGTATTTATCGTTAGATCTTGCCAGTATCCCGTTAGCTGCATTCGACGTGGGAGCCCTGGTGTGAACTCGCATTGTTAGATGCGCCATTGGTATAGTTCAAGACTTTCTAGTTTCTTTATGTATGCATTTCTATAGATATCCGATAAGTAAGTCAATTATAAACGTTTAGAAAATTTTTTATATTATTCATAATCACGAAATCATTTATTTTGTAGTGTCATTGAAATAAATTATGTAAAAGATTGAAAGGCTTTAATAAATCGTACGCTGCCTCAAAATCCAAATCTATAATAATAAATTGAGAACAGTTATAGTATGTCAAATGAGATGTTTAATCAAATTGGAAAGCTTTTCTCAATAAGGCCATAACATGAATGTTCTCCAGTCAGGGAGTATCCAACCACACAAATCGTTGGTAAATATCATAAATTTAGCGCTAAGTTTAAACCCCAAAAACCAGAGAACAAGAAGCAAATTAGAGGCTGAGTTAGAAATCTATGCATTTCTGCAAAGATGTTGCAAATTTGCCACAGATTTGCGACTTTCCATCTCTGAGAAATAAAGAATTTTGCAGGAAAGTAAAAAATGCGGAGGAGAACGGGGAAAGCTGGCAGCTTTCTGCTGATCTTCAGAGGATGGTACTGCAGTGGAACGAGACGGTATACAAGATGGATTCAAGTGTATTATTTTAGAAAATTATTAGTCAGACGTTTACATATATTGCAAAATATCTCTTTTATATTGTTATAACATTGGTGATACATGATTTGTTATGCATAACAGTACATGCAGTCCTGTGACAGGACAATCGTTCTCCCAAACAATACGTTCCCTTCAGCAACATGGATAGACCTAACCTAAAACGGACTTTTCTCCGCCTTTAATAGTTAGAACAAAAATAGTAATAATGTCTTATTACAATATTTAAAAAGTAAAATCTGTACATTTTATTATCTCTGATCCATTGAACTATGACATGTAATCTTAATAATAAGTAACAATTATTCAAATTAATAAAAACAAATTAATAAATTAAAAACGAATTTAAAAAAAGAAATCAACATCTGCATCAATCAATAAATATATACATATTATAAATATACAGAAAATATTAATGTATATAGAAGACATTTAAAAAATCTTTCTGTGTCCGGATTAAGGTTATACCTAAAAGGTATTTTTGTTAAAATATTATGTATGTTTGTTTGTGTACATGTGCTGTATGAAACTACTGTATCGATCGGAATTAAACTATCATAAATTAAAATATGTGATTCAAGGACAATTTGAACCCTTATTTCATATAAACCATACACCCAGATAAGATAAATTATATTATATAAATTATATATGTATAATATTATTACTTTGGTATATTTAACATATAATACCATTTATATATTAGTGTCAAATCTATAAAATTAATTATATACAAGGAAAATTGTACATAAAAATTAATTAAACGCACCATTGGTTATTATCACGTCAAAACATCCTTTTCTAGGGAAAAACGAAACAAAAATTATTTTTGGGCTATAATTACAATATCAGATATACTTGTTAATAACAGTATCTATGATACTGGAGGAAGGTCACGTAAAAAGCAGGAGGACCCCCCGGAGGTTGTATGAAGAGGTTGATGTCTGTGGCCGAGGCGAAAGAGGTATGCAGGGACCGTAGCGTTTGGCGCTCCATCGTCTCTGGCTACCCCATAAGGGATATGGCGTGAAGGTAAATAAGTAAGATATACTTGTTAGAAATTTAGTGCTTTGTTAGTTAGTTTAGCTTATTATATAAATTATCATAAAGAATTTTTCCTGTGGAAAATCTTTCGATCATTATGGAGAAACACAAAACACTAAATATAATTACAATATAACAAGACAAATATGTGTTTCATTAAAATTAATAATAAAGTAGGTTTATAGGCGCGTTTTTATCTTTTCAAAATCTTGTTTGATAACTTTTGTAACCTCTTTGCTTTATATATATATTTATATTTATTTATTATCTAACAAAAATATTTTTAATGACTATACTTTAAGGTTATTGTTTTAAAAAAAATATGAGTAAATCTATAAAAATATATTATATATCTATATTTATAAATATTAAATGTTTGTTGACAGCTTCCGGGATTCCGTGATTAAAACAATTATTTATTTACATAATATAATGCCAAGGTTAGTATATTCCTTTTATTAATATTGTAATAATACAGCAATTACTTTGAAATAATAATTAGTTTGCAAAGACTTTTAAAAGAGATTGGTGTATATTCTTCTTATTTTGATCGGATTATCGATCGTTCAATATATACCTACATGAATAAAGATTGGCAATACACGGAATTACACTTGTAAATGGCAGTCGAGTGAAAGTATAACAATAGCGAAAGTCTTGAATAGTATTAACACAGTATAAAATCTTTGACGTATTTAAAAGCGGGAAATAGAGAAAGCATGACTTAAACATGGCGGTTGTCAAATGTCATTAATGCCAGTTTTATTTTCTTTTAAGAATAAATAAAAAGATGTATATACTGATTATTTGAATCGATTTTTCTTTTATTTAAAAATTATTTAATCTTTTATTTAAAAAATGTATTCAAAATAAGGTGTAATAATTATATTACTACAATATCGACTACTGTAAAACAGAGACAGAGCCATCTCTAGAGAAAATTATACCTATCATTACCATAAGTATGTTATCACATAAAAATATATGTCGTCCTTGATAACTAAGTGTTTGCTGTTGACATTATTTTTTGTTTAGATAATATGAAATTTCCGCTAAAAAAGGTCTGGAACAATAATTAAAAGAAGAAAATGAGAGCAAAGTTTGTGTAAATAACGAATTCCCCCACAAGGCGGGTAGAAATGTCTAAGAGATTTCACTTAATATCTATAAAAAAAAAATAAGTGATTTATTTTTTTGCCGTTCACCTAAAATTATGTAGGCTTATTGAATTGCAAATTAAAAATTTAAATATATATATATTCACGAACGAACTTTGTTCGTTCTGTATTGTTTTCACTTTTTTCGGATGGATGGATGTATGGATGTCTGTGGATAGGAAAAATTTTCATTACTGTCGAGAGATGGCGCTGTTTATAATTTACTAATTTAGTTTATTTTCATATTTAATTATATTACTATTTTGTATTATTAATATTCACATTTTTTTGTAATTTTTTAGTAATTATAAATAAACATGTATTTAACATTTTCTTTTCTTCAATAAAAAATAATCATTTTACTTAAAAAATAGTTTTTTATTAATATTTATAATTTCGTCAAAGTACATTTGGGAAATACCCTGGGTATTTGCATATTGACTGGTTTATAATTCATTTGTATTTTTATTAAAGTTATATTCAGACAGTTATATAATTGTTACTGTTATTTTCCTCTGATAGCTATGTATTATTTCTTGTCCACTAACAATGTAACTAACTAATTAGGTTACCCCAAAATTAACAAACTTCAAAAAACAAGTAAAATCGAGACATATTGGCCGAGATCTGTAAATTTGTTTAACGTATAACTTTTGGCAGTATCATCTGACTATTGTAATGATAATACGTATTTATCCTCATTGTGATATTAAAAACTAACCATTCTTGTTTCTGTATACTTAATTGAGTTTTGAAAAGTCAAATTTGCAATTGTGTAGAGTCTTTTAAAATTACATATTTTCCTCGATCGCTGCGTGGACATAATTTTGAATTATAACTTTGGAACATAAGTTGAAGTCTGCTAATGGGACTCCGCAAACACAGTATTATTACTATTAGATTGTGAAATCTTACCTTAATATATAAAAAAAACTCATTTTAACTGGATGTAAACGACACAAGGGCTTTTTTAGGGTGGAACACATTTTATAAAGATCTATTCTATCCTTTTTTACCTGTGGCGCCCTCTAGGACCTGTTATAAAAATCATCAGATCCGTTTAGTTTTCATATAAAAAATAATTACATATAAAATAGTATTATATGATACTTCATTAGACTGACTTTCTACAACACACTAGCAAGTACTTGCAGAACTTATAGAACTTACATTTATAAAGTTAATATTAGAATCTAGTTCCATAGTCATTGCTCTTTATTTTCTACAGGAAATCTCGTTAGCTTAGTGTTCGAATGATATTAATATTAATGACTAAGTTACAACATTAATGACATTACTGTACTGTTTGACTGGTAGATTTAACTGTGGATGTTTCAGTGCTGCATAGATGCTGCATGAATGCTATACGAGTATGGCATAATGCATAAGTGCAGCATGGGGGCTGCATTCGTACTACACGAGTGCTGCATTAGTGATGCGTGGATACTGTGTTGAGTACTATTCTGAAACAACGTGTGTATTGTCTTGAAAAATAAAGAATTTTGTAATAAAATAAAATAAAAGTACTCTATGTATTTTACTATATTATAATAACCACTTGATTTATTTAAAATGCATCTTGTAGTGTTTAATTTGCAGAAATGAATATTGCTGTGGTGTTTGATTATTGTATTTGTAAACGGATATCGACTTGAAAGGTTATTAAAATTATAATTGAGTGAAATTATGCTATAAAGTTGAAATTAATAATGAGAGTAATAATCAAAATCATATTTTATTATGTAAATAAAAACGCTACTTATACTAATAGGTTTCAAATGAGAGGTGTACAATGCATATCATTAAAGCTGCCTATAATTTTGCGCTGTGGCGCAAACTGAGTTGATATAAAGAGCCGGCCCATTAAATTCAGGCATGAGCTTGTGACAGCGCATAGAAATATGCAGAGTTACCAATGTGTATATTACATGAGGACGCATTCTTATAGATTGATTTAACACCACCCTTTTATCGCTTCATTATAAAAAATGAGTTTCACAAAACCCCAAAAATATAACCAACATTTGATAAAAAAAGTATTACTTAATCGCTATGTCCAACTGTTATTCTTTTAAAGTAGACATAAAAATCATTTACTTCTATTAATTTGAGTAATTTTATGTATACATAATAAATCTATAAAAGATTAAACGCTTTATATTTAATTTTCATAATACCGTTAAATTTTTTTGGTTCAACTGTAGAATGCGTTGTGAAATACACTTTACAAGCTTCGTATAAAAGTTTCTATAAATATGTCTGAAAAGAAATGTCAGTCACGTGTTGATATTAATTATAACCTGTTTGCCTATTAGGTAATTGATGGTTTGATTTATGGCAACACTAAGTTTTACTTCAGACTTCAGAGTTCAGGTTGATTTCAATACAATACCTGCTTGAATTTTAGTTTTATTAAATTTCGTTTTAAATTTTAAAATGTATACAGTATCTAAAGGACCCAGCAAGATTGTAGCTAAAACTCGAAGAGGTATTTTCTTTTTTAATTTCAGTCTATTTAGTAATGTTCATACATTTAACCTAAAGCGGTCATGAGACTTTAATATTTTGTTTTTCAGGTCTTACACAAAATTTAGAAAGATTAGACAGCCGCAAAGATTATAATAGAAAATCCTCAGATTCTGATAATGGCGAAATTGTAATGTAAGTTAAAATTAAGTATCATGATGCAAGAAGTGCACTCTTAAAGTTTCATCACTGATTTTACATAACCTCAGACCGGAGGTCAGCACTACGATTTGGCTCAAATTAAAATACGTTTCAATTAAATCTTAAACGACAAATTCATAAATAATATAATTTCAATTATTTTATATAGGATTTTACACAATTTTTAATCACTTATTTCAGCATGCCTAAACCAATATTTCATTCCAATGGTAAAAAGACAGTGCACCAAAGAATACAGCACAATGTGATCACACCACAGCATGAGGAAATGATTAGATATATAAGTGAAAGTGAGTTAATATTGTTTTAATTAAATAACCAATTTTTTTATTCCTTCATTATTTTAAAGTTTCTAATTGTTATTTCCTTTATTATAAACACCTATTAATGCTTCTGTATGATGAAATGATCTCTTACAATTATTAATACAAAGCCGTTCATTGTAATTATTGTAGTTGTAAATTGTCTTCCATCTCAGGTTTCATTGGTGTTCTTACAATCAACCATATATCTTATATAAACATAGTAACTGTATTATGAGGAATTAGAATTTAAACCAAAAGTTTTTTTCCTTAAACTAATATGACTAAAACTGAAACCATGCCAAGAGTTTTAAAATATATGTCTATTTTCAGCTTGGATACAGACAGCTAGTGGTGATAGTGAGCCATCAACCCCAACTAGCACAATTGGTAAGTAATATTACTTTCATAATATAACTCAAATTTTGTATACATATATGAAAAAATCATCAACATGTGTGAGATTGACAGATTCATCATCTGTCATTGCAGTCATCCTAATTATTTTGTGTTGATTGCACATAATTTTAATGTAAAAAGAAACCTTCATAATTAAGAAATATATACAAGATTTAAAATGTAGTATTGTGCAAGCATTATAAAACTCAAAAATCTCTTCAATACAATACATTTTGATAAGCAATTAGTATTTTGTAATGAAAAGCCTAAATATTATCACTAAAACATAAATTCAAGTTAGTTTCTCCCTGTTTGACTGTTTTATTGATTATAATTTAGCTCATTACAAAGATTGTTACTATGAAAATATTTTAAAATAATGGTTGGTAACATTTAATCAAATAAGTTTAATGTACCATTCACTTGGAGTAATCTTATCTGGAGATTGAAAAGTCAATCAGATGTAAAGAATAGTTACTAGTAACCATTACCTAGCATAACTGATAAGAGATCTTAATTTTGATAAGACTAGTACTGGTATATTTCTTAAAATTAATTCTGAGCACTAATTTTTCAACGTCATAAATTTTTTATGGCTAAGTTATGTAATCCGAAAATTCCATAAATGCTCAGTCTGCTTGTACACGTAGTGAAATATACTTTTTATCCATTGTGTATTTATATAGTACAAAGATATTTTTAATTCAGGAATGTTTGATAAATTGTAAAATGTTTGAGAGCAACACTCGAGGACACATTGGATATTAGCATAATAATATACCGACATTAGATAAAAAATAAGAATATGTATAACCAATGCATTATCCACAATAGGTATAAGGAATTTCAAAGTATTTGATGTTTAACAATATAGATGTTATAATATTGTATTAACTGATAAAAAACTTCATAGACAAAATGCATGTACAGTATATTGTTTCTTATATATATATTTTTGTTTATATATGGTTTTCAACTACTACATATATATATACTATATATTTGTATATATACTATAAGTCTACTTAATAGAAGAGATTGAATGAGTGAATTTACTACCTAGATAGATTGAAGATATACTAAAAAAATACTATAAAACCTTGTGAATTTAAACTTATTCTTTCTTAATAAGCCAATGTTAGCTGGAGATGTATTAAAATCATTATGTAACTTTCAGGTTCAGGCAGTTCCTCTCCGGCACCGTCAACCCTGTACTATCAGGACGCTCCAAGCCCAGTCCTAAACAACTTCACACCCTTCGACCTTGAGACCTGGTGGGGAAAGCGTCTCTACATCAACATCACAAACTCCATATGAGAAGCTAGCGTAAGGACAATCAATTGCATATTACTAAATCTTTATAAAGTAACTATTAATATTTAAATTAAATATTTTTTGTGACATTTTCATGACTATGATCTGTACAGGGATGCGTGGGGTTTAGTAATGTACAGTTGGTTGTGGATCTCAGTAAGGTTATAAGAGTATTTTCCAAAGCTCAAATTATTTGCAACTGGCTTTGCATTGAACCAATATTCTCTAAGATTGTTGTGTTGTATGAATGTTTTGTTCCTATCAGTTTTGCCTCCAAAATATATATATATATTCCACAGATTATATAAATTTATAATGTTACCAAAGAGTTTTTAATCAAATATTACATATTATTTTTATTATGTACAATGATACTTTGGTATGTGATATGAATAAATCACAAATATATGTTTTCTTTTTAAAAAAATCGTTTACTTATCATCACAGTGTTTTAATGGTTTTTTTATTGTTACTGTAACTTAATCACTTAATGTAATTTTTATGGCCTTATAAGACGAAATCTGATAATACAATATAAGTGACAATTAAATAGGTGTCTGTATTAGCATCTTACAATTTTGTTGATCGATTTCAAAATAGGAGGTTATTGTTATTAACTCATCTGTTTATATTTATATTTTTTGTATCAACCAATGGCCATTTTCAGCCACAGATATAATAGTAAATTAATATCTATCCATGAATTGTATATTTTACCTAATGTAAAAGTTTTTTTCATTAAAATGTTAAACTAAAAGTGTCTCTAGATAGATTGTACTACTACAATAAGAATAAAATAGATGAAATATTTAAAACAGAACTAATAAATAAACTAAGTCTTATATAACATGAGACAAGATAGTTTACGCCACTCATCATCTGTATTTGGCCTAAATTCACTTATAGCACACATGGTACAAGTTATTAAAGCAATAAATAATATTATATATATAAATATATTAATTGTTAACGGTCTGTCGTGTGCTTTGTAAGTACATAACACTCCGTCTATACACAAATGTATCAAAATATTGTATATTATTTTATATATGTTATGAAACCTTTTTTTTATTGTTGTTATATTTTTTAATATGTGCAATATGTAATCAATCTGGTAATAATATGAATCATGTTTTTTTTTTATATATTTTAAAATATACTTTTCAGTGTATTAAGTTCATTTTGTGGCTTCTGTTATTACAATTAACAGCTTTAAAATGATTAAAGCGCTTTATGATAAACACATTTTTATACAAATTTGTACGGTCGTTACGTAATCAGTATTGTAATTGTGTTTACTTATCTTATATATTGTAGTTATTTTGTAGCTTCTAGTGCTTGAAGCGTTAAAGTCTTCCAATGTCATTAAAATATTAATCTTTGGAATATTGGTTTTGTTATGTTTTTGGCTGTATTCATACATTACCTTTGATATGTGCCAAACATTAAAAAATGTCATATTGTTTTATATAAATAATATTAAATATATGATATGTTTGGACAGATTATATGCCGTCAGATGCTCACAAATATTAGGAAGATTTAAGCTTCCCAATTTTTGTTATCATGGATTTTAATCATTCTTAGTAGTAATGAAGTTTAAGTCATCATTAAAAAAACTAATCTTTTTTCATCATATTTGTATAAATATTTAACGATATTTTTGCACTGGATATATGATTGAATAGATTACTTTTGATTTCCGTCAGAACATTTTGAAAATCACAGAAATCGCCCACACCTTCTGGTCAGAAATACATTTTTTTGTATGAATAAGCCAAAAACAAGCTTAAATATGTAATATTATCAGTTTATTATTGCAATATGAACAAAATGGATTTAGTTTTAAATTCACATACCAATAAAGACACTTATGTATTTTTTGTTGTAAATAATGTTAAATACGCACCGTAGTTTTAACATTTTAGATTGAATATTTGTAGTTATAGCAGGAGGTAGAATATTTTTAGACTGATTTAGTTATTAAAAGTTATGCTTTTTGTTGTAGTTGAATAAACCACCTGACAAAGTTTGTTTCATTTTTCGTTTCACCTTGAATTATAACCTCATTTGACTTTATTGACATTGACGTAATGGTTTTTTTAAATGACGATATATAACCTTTTTTTTATTTTTGACATAATGCCATTAAATTTATTCGTTTTTGATGTTTTTAATTTCATTTTAATTGACAAACCCATCATTTCGAATAATTTTTATACAGCGAGTTATTATAATAATAAAGATTTTATTAAATCAGACTGACAGACAAAATGCGTGAAATAAATACATATGACACTAAAAACAATCTTTTTATGCCAAATAACTTTAAATGTGTGGAAGTGAATCAATTATTGGTAAGAGTATTTTGGACGATCTACTTACATTGACACGTTAAAATTTATTAAATACATTACAGCCTAGCGTAATTCAGGAGAAGAATTTCGTAACGGGTTTACAAAATGCTCGAAATATCTTGAATAATCTAGAGCACAGTATCAAAAAAAGTAATGTATACGAGGAAAAGCTTCTAAAATGCAAAAAGAGTCACCGCCATCTTAATTTAAATGATTGGTGGGAAAGTAGATCCGACGACAGTTTATCAAAGAGTTCTGGTTCTAAATAATTTCTTTATATTTTTATTAGTATAATTATGTTTAAATCTAAATAATTGTATTAATATTTTAGCTGAAACAAGGTCCTCTGTTATACATACACCTAAAACCACTAATTCTAGCCCCGTAGTAGCCGAGTCGTGGTCGACAATGAGTATAGTGTGTCTTCAGTATCAGTAAGTTATGAACAAGCTAGAATTATAAGCAGGAATAAATCGTGTAATAGAAAAACAATATTTTTGCATGAATACAAAATTAAAACAAAACCCGTAGTGTTATCAATACCCTAAAATGAAAATAAATATTGTAGGTACGAGGAACTTTCGAAGCGCTACGAAGCACTTCTTAGGTTATACGATGACCGTTGTAGTTCTCTGAGTTCCCGCGACAAGATCCTAGAAAAGTTACGTAAACGTGTGAACGAGACGCACGATGAGTTGCTGCGTGTAAATAGGGCCTTATTATCAGTTGGGAAACAGTACATTGACCTCAAATGCAAGAGATTCGTTCAGGTACAAGTTAAATATTTGGTCGTTATATTAAGGTGCACTTGATATAAACAACATAATTAATAATAAAAATAGTCTTTGTTCCGTAAAATTACGTGTCTTTAGAAAGTTTGGTACGAAGAAAGAATAAATAGTTTGAAGACAGCAATGCAAGCGATTTGGAATACAGCAGAGCGCGCTCGTGTGGATTTTGACGAAAAACTTTCCAACATATTGAATTGTGAACACGACGCTGCTGTAGTCCTTCTTTTGGCGGAAGTTTGTATATATTGACATTTTGTTTTGGGATAAGAATTGTATTGTATTGAATGTAATATTACAAATTTTTTCTGCAGATAAAGAAGTGCAACTTGCTTTTTTTGGAAAACTTACGACTGAAATACCGAATATAATTAATTTATTAGGATATTTATTTAGTCCTTGAGGTAGTTAAATAATGTACACTTTTTTAGTATTTAATTTAATTAATAAAAATATATAAAGACCTATTATTGTTACAATAAATATTTAATTTGTCAATTGTTGTTTGTATTTTTTATTATAACTCCTTTTAGTTTCATTGTGCTTATCATTCTTAATGTATTTCATAAATTACTAGAACTTCTGATCTTCTCCATACCTAAAAAGAAATTTGAATTGCAGACTCTTAAATCTCAGTAAGATTTTCTTTGAAACTCTCAACACTTACCTTTTACTGAGAAGTCAAGACCAAACTCATATTTCTGTCTATCCTAATGAAGTACACATTTGGTATGCAATCTTACGATCTCATTGACCATTCCCTCTAAAATGATGGATAGATCACGAGGAGTTGGCACCAAAGCTGCATCAGCCATCGCAGCGAAGCGCAACACTCCTCCGTAGCTAAGGGCTGTTACTCCTAAACCTATTTAAAGTAATAAAATAACAACATTTAAAGAACTAAATCAATCCCTTCCCTATCCTAGGTACCTTCATTCCTCTACGTCGATAGCAACGCATTTTCAACTATAGCTTTATACCTATTAGCAACGGACTATTGCTGAAGGTAATGGTGGTGCCATCAACCACTCCCAGCGAAACCTTGAGATTCTATTACGTTTATTATACATGGTGTTACATTGAATAATTCTTTATTTCGTGATTTCTATGACTGTTATTAATTTAACTTTTTTTTACGTAACAGATTCGTTCATACTTACTTAATTTGATATATTATCACTGTAATACGTGCCTGTATTTCCTTTATTGGGCACAAAAAACACCAGAGACTTTAGATCCCCACCACAGACGCTCAACACTCGGGGACCTGGCAAGTTACTTAACACCATAGATGCTTGGCTGCTATTAAACAAGGGCTGCAGAATCTCCTTTGGTAGAATACCACATATCTTCAAGAAGTAATAGTTCGTCTAAAAAAATTACAAAAAATGAGAAAAAGGATAGTTTTTGGTTCAGGTGTAAATAACTCACCAATGGATCGGCACTTTCTTGCAATCTATTAATTCGTTGTTTCACGACTTTTATATCAGTCCCAATCGGCAAATCTAAAATACTGACTGTAAAATTGTTTTCAAATTTCAATACATGATCTTGTCGGGGAAATCTGATCGGTAATATCACTGCTATATTGTCCGGAGCTGGATCTATCTCCTACAAAAAAAAAATATGAAATTGCTAGTATAATGAGATATTTTATTATTTTTTAATATATAATTTTATAATATAATACCTTTAGATAATAATCCCGTAAACCACAAGACAAAGCCGTGGCCAAAACATCAGTGAACTTAAAATCCGGGACATTCGTTTTAATATCCTTTATCATGGAAAATAATCTTTCGTCCGGTTCTATCCAATTGAATATCTTTTTACCAACTAAAGCTGGACCGTGCAGTGTACTTCTATCGGGCTCTCGGAGTATTCCGTCTATAAAACAGCTTAACATTTCAATAAGTAATGTCATCGTTCTCCACAAATAGACTGGTGATTTTCTGCATTTCGTGGAGTTCCTCTCTGGCATACAAAACAATATGGAGTCTGTTTCATCAGCTAAACTTTTACAAAGAAGTTCAATTAAGGCCACACCGTCCCCCACGGCGTGGTGGACTCTGAATATAATGGCATATTCGTTTTTGTTTTCGTTATCCAGTTTCTGATTCGCGATCAATATCTGGAATAGACCTTCGTCGTTAAAAGGTAACGGTTGGTAGGCAACTTCAGTGAGGACCTTCTCCAGATCTGATTTATCCAACTTAATCTTATTTGAGACGTTGATAATTCTAACATATTGGTTGACATCCACGTAGCAACACTTCCTCCAATAATAGAAACCATATTCCTCACTTCTCCGATAAAATAACTTCTGAGCTTCAGGATTTTCTATAATATTTAGCAATTTCTCTCTTACATAGTCAATTAAGTCAATCGATGATTTAGATTCGACCACACCGAGAACTGTTATAATACTTTTGGTTGCATCATCCTCTAGACTCCAGAACACGTCGAAGCTATCCAGAAATCCCGCGAAATGTCTATCTCTCTTCTTAATAATAATATAACACATTAACTTAAAAACATATGATAATAAAAGAAACGATATTATTATCGGTAATAATAATAACAAAATGAATAAAACTAAAGATTTCTGTAACAATTTACCGCAATCTATTTTGATTTTCACCTTCTTCTTAAGTGTTTCAAACTGTAAAAGTACACATATTTATAAAGGAAATATTAACATATATAAATAAGTATTTTATATAAAAATAATACTCACTTCGAAACTCAAAAGAAAAGTAAATAACAGTAGTATTATTACACTAAAAGTGCTAAATTCTATAATTTTCATTATAGAATCACTTTTTCCAGTCATATTCAATGAAGATTTTGGCAAATCAAAGTTATAGGTAATGGACTCTGAACAATTCAATAGAATATAATCATTCATTTTGATTTTTTACCTCGTCCTAATATGACTGTAGCGACAGAACTGACGACACCGAATACTTTCTTCGTGAATACAATTACGAAGTCGAGAAGCCTTACTAAGGTCTAAGAATGTTTTAATCTAATTATATTTTAAATATATAATATGTGTGGTAACTAACTGCCACTGCAATAGTATGTGATATTTAAAAAAACAGAAATAATAATGGACGCATTTCATTATACAATATCAAGCGTACTATTTGACCCCAAAAATAACAAGTTAAATCCACCACTCACAAGCTCTGACAGCTCACTAACCTTACACTATACGATGTAGTGTGCTAGTTGACTTAGTGTGCTAGATTGGATAATGTAAATCTGTGAAACATGAAGTTATTATCTAAAGATCAAATTTGTAAGTTTGCATAATTTTGTATTGTATAATTGTCAGGTTTTGACACTCCTTTCACATTTTGCAATTGAAATTCATCAATTTGCTACATTTAATTTGTTTTAATAATAATAATATTATCAAGAATTTAACATTTTTGTTGTTTTTTTTTATTATGTAATATTTAAAAAAATATATTCAAATTATTATTTATTTATACAGACGACTCCTACTACGCGTATAAATATTTAAAAAAGATTTAAAATATTTAATTTCGTAAGTTGATTTTTTGTTATAAATATTACGTATTAAGTGTATAATCACATTAACATATTTGTTATGTGATGAAGTTTTAAATTATTTAAATTTAGTGCTATATTTTTTCAATATGGCCGAAAATCGCAAAATGTTATTTCAAACATCAAAGTGTACCAACATTAAAAATATAGAAAGACAACATTAGAAATGCAACACACCTGTTAAGTTATAAAAAAAATTAAAAAAATAACTCCGTTCTACCAAAACATATTTTTAATATTATATTTATATACATAAATCAACCCAGATATATACCTATAACACATAATAACTCTATTATGTGTTACCTAATGTTAGTCTTAACACTAAACCTACCAAGTACCGGTCAAATTGACCGTTCTTAAACTTTTGTAAAACTTCCACATTTTTAAACGTTATAATATCGTTAACAAACTACATGACAATTTTTAGAATTGGTATGCATATAATTTTCTTCACTCTTTACTTTTAGTTATTTCCATTATTACCTGGGTTATATAATAAAATTACTTTTAATTACCGTTAAATTTGATCGCGTGCGGTAGGAACAGGTATACAAGAATTGTCGGTAGGTTTAGTGTTAAAGCTGTGTTAAATTTATTATATTTCCTTTAGGCAATATTCGAGACAGAAATAAGACTTGTTTTGTCTTACTTATATTTTCTTTTTCTAGATATATTTTATTCCCGCGTATAATTTGACATAAATGACAGCTTACAATCCTTTGAAAACAACAATTACTTTGTGTTTACCTGAATGTGACGTCACAGTTTATTAGTTTACTGTGCTCAAGTTTAATAAATAAATCCCTGATATAAATTTAAAAATTATAATAGTAGATCCGGGTTTAAAACCTTAAAATTATCAATTATATTTTAGTATG
The DNA here is from genome assembly GCA_918358865.1 of Melinaea marsaeus rileyi. Taxonomy (NCBI): domain Eukaryota; kingdom Metazoa; phylum Arthropoda; class Insecta; order Lepidoptera; family Nymphalidae; genus Melinaea; species Melinaea marsaeus. The sequence continues at coordinate 11,422,230 of OU911088.1, read as the reverse complement.
CCACTTATAGTTATAAAACACTTATTTTAACTTTGTGCCTGAATGTGTCGTCACAAATTTATGCTGGTTTCTTGGCGACTCTAGTATGTATGTAAGAATCTTATTAAAGAAACCGTATTTAGCCACCATTAGTACCATCTTCACGATAATCCAAATTGATCTCCTAAGCCTCTTTAGCATCAATTTTCTGCCGCTTTATGAAGCAGAGGACGTTAATCCATATGAAGGAGGCCGACGCGACGTACACCACGCGCAAGTTTGGAGGTATGAAGAAAAAGTTGATTGTCTGTCCCGGAATCCAGTAGGCCTGATTTGCCAAAAATGTCCGCCAGAATTTAGCTTTTAGCTCTTCAAAAACGTTTTCTTTACCTTCCAGAACTCCTAGGGCTGTAAATAAATTTATATTTAGAGTATTTTATATTGGATTAAATTAAATATTTTAAATTTTTTATTATCTTTTCTACCTTTTTAAATAAGTGAAACATAATGCAAGGTGACCGATAAATAAACAAACATACACGTATAAAATGCTGCAAGAAGTACAGGGGTCATGATAAGCTGGTCGCACAGTACTTTAGAAGCGACAGCCTTAACAGCGGTGCCGGCGAATTTTCTATCTAGGAACTTGTACCTTAAATAAATGAAACGATTCAATTTAATGGATGGCAAAATAAAATAAATACAAGCGGAAAATTTATAATGACTGCAAATATAATAACGTTAAAATTACAAGCAAAATAAATACAAAATTGTGTCTATTAAAATAGAATTTACAAAATTAATTACACATACAAAGTAACTCACACATGTCACTCGCTGTAATTATACAACAAAAAAATAGATATGAACGATTTAAAATATTTAAATATTTAAAAATGGAACACGACTATTTTTATTAAATCTTTAAATAAGTTGCAATCTTTAATTAATATAAATAACTGACCAGTAGTAGAGAGTGGGCGCGTAGAGACAGCTTCCAACTGTAGCAATGCGGCCCGCAGATGCGAAGTCCACTTCTGGTTTTTCTGTCTGTATTAATTTATGTCAAAGTGAATTACATTAAAAAAAATACTTTTTTTTAAATTTCTATATATGCAAAGGAACGCACATTCAATACCAGCATATCGAATGCTTATCTGGTGATTAAATTTTATTTAGGTTTTTTTTTATAATGAAAATTTAAATCTTCCAACCCAGATCTTAGGTAGTCGATAAGTAATCTAAAATTAATAATATATAAATGTTAATTTATTTCCAATTTCATAAATATATCTATAATAATGCAATCCTTTATCTCTATAACACCCTTATCTCTCAAATTGTCTGTATTTTGCTTAGTATATGCGTCTCAATAATAGTATGTTGTAACCGATCAGCAATTTCAAAATACCGTCAACGGGTAGCGTGGCCGAGCGGTCTAAGGCGCTGGTTTAAGGCACCAGTCTCTTCGGAGGCGTGGGTTCGAATCCCACCGCTGCCAATATTTTTCCTGCTTTTTATTTTAAAATAATATTATTTTATGCCAAACTTTACTTTTGTAGATTGCGTTATAACATTTATATGAAATAATTTATTTATTATATAAATCAACGTATTAATAGTAATTTAACAACAAATAATATAATATAAGATTAATTATGAATATTATAGAGTTTTCATAATTTATTTAATACTACTTGTGACTATGATTTTGATTTTTTTTTTGCCCGACCTTTAACTATGACTATTTTACAGGTCATAATGCTATAATTACTTAATTTATGAAAATATAACAAAACTGTTTCTTATAATATTATTAAACGTAAAACATAGAGCACATTTTTATTACTTATTTATTTATTAAAATTTTAATAGAACAAACAATTTTTATTAAAGGTTATCATATGGATGCGAAAAGCTTGAAAATCGGGAAACCCGTTTCGGAGATTATCGCGAACAAAGGTGCGGATAAACAAACAAAAATTGTAAAAAAGCGTTTGTGCGTTACTATAAACCAGTAATGATTCTCCCAAAAATATCTTCTATGTTCAGACACCGATTTATTACATTATATACTAGTCTAATGGCCCGTTCTACAAACGGGCAAGATCTAGAAACGTTACAGAGCCTCGCCAACGGTAGTTGTATTTTTAATTAAACACAGAAAAATTCCATAAGATGTTATTGTTACTCCATTGTATTTACTGAAGTAATGTTTGTATAAAAATGTATATAATATATTAACCATTTCTGTTTGATTCTGGATGCTACTGTAGCGATGGGAGCGTGCCCATGTAACCAAATAATCGTAGAGAAGTATTATAGTATAGATATATACCGAATACATGTTGTTGAAGGTCTGCTGGGACAGTTCTGCCGCTGTGTAGAAGGAGGCGTACACCACCGTGTTGGTGAGCACCGGCCGCCTCCTCAGGCACTCTCCGCACCACCTCACCAGGGACGCCATTTATATATTATATCTATTTACAAAACATACAATAATATATACAAGGTCTTCATTAAAATTTTATTCGTTTTGGTTTTAACCTTCAAATATATTAATTCATTTTCTAATCTATCGAAATCTAAATATAGATTTGATCTTTTCACCTTTAATATATTGCAATTCATTAGTCATTTATAACATTTTAAATTAAACAAATAATGACTTCATTTATTTATATGAAATATAAATATAATAATAATAATAAATATACTTTATCGCACACCAGAAAGACAAATATTTTTTAATTTTCACGTTACAAATAGAAAACAATAATTTGGTTACACAAGAAGGCGGCCTTATCGGTGATAAGCGATCTCTACTAACCTTAACACCTAAACCTACCAAGTACCGGTCAAATTGACCGTTCTTAAACTTTTGTAAAACTTACACATTTTTAAACGTTATAATATCGTTTATCAAACTACGTGACAATACTTAGAATATGCATATAATATTTTCTCCACTCTTTACTTTTAGTTATTTTCATTATTACCTGCGTTATATAATAAAATAACTTTTAATTACCAGTCAATTTGACCGCGTGCGGTAGGAACAGGTATACAAGAATTGTCGGTAGGTTTAGTGTTAAAATATGTACTATTCCTTCCATATTCCCTAAAGACCACTCTACCTACCTCATTAAATACTTCATGTTTTATTACTAGACACATCCAATGTGGAAAAAACTCAAATGATATGAAAAAAGTATACAATTAAAAAAAATAAAAATAAATAATATATGAAAAATAAATAAAAAACTGTGGATAATTCTAAATTTATTCTTCAATTAAGTTTATGGAAATTTGTGTATGAAATACAATACATACAACGCGAGCTTCATACAATGTATGTAGAACATGTATACACACACACACACACAGTATATATAAACACGAAATACACACATATATAAAATATATTATAATGAAATAGTTTAAATTTAATAGGTCTCACAGTAATTTATTCATCCTGATACACCACGAGGGGAACAGAGTCAAGAGATATCATTGAGACCGTGTATTATGTAATAAATAACCAAATACAAAATTTTATAACTGCACACACAGACACACACACACACACAAACACACACAAATATTGTATAATATAATATATTCTTATTACAATAAAAATACAAGCATAAAATACTCACAGTTACACTAAATGAAGGTTTATTTCAAAATTACACACACACACACACTAACAATAAATAAAATATGATTTAATATAAATAATATTATTTATTTTAAACTATATAGTGTAGAAGCGTCGGCTCCAAACTACACCACCACTACAATTGACTCCAATAGAATAATTTATATGAACAGTCATCTACATAATACATTGTATTATTTATATATTTATATGTACAATCGTGTACATAATATATATATTTTTTTGTTAGAGCTTAATTTTTTTAAATTATAATTAGATAGATTTATTATATTAATATTTACGATTTGTTAAAGCTTATATTTAATTTATAAATATTCGTAAATTCTTTTATTTAGAAAGAAGCCTATGCATTAAAATATATATATATATATATATATATATATATATATATATATATACACACATAATAAAGTACTTTTTTATTATATATATATATATATATATATATATATATATATATATATATATATATATAATATAATCAAAAAGTACTAGACGGATTTTGATGACATTTCATATTATGTTGGTTCATTATTTAAGTCAACAAAGTGAGTAACTTTTTTGGCTAACCACACTAACATGAGCTATAATTATAGTAAAACTAAATGTTTTGATTTATATACATTTTAAATTATAGACTACCTAAATTAAGTGGAACGGGGACAGGGCAAACCGCGAGCACGAGCTAGTATTAACAAAAATAAAAATATAAATTATTATTATATAGTTGCTATCCTCATTTAAATATCTCCTGAAATACAATCACCTTGAATATTTGATAATACTGATAAGACATCTGTAAAATCTTCACAACATTGATAACATTGATAAGAATAACACGTGGCCAACCTCTCACCGACTTCAATATCACATTACTTTACCTGAATTGCAATTAAAAATGGCACCCATAAAATATACGAAACCTGTCCACAGTCCATTACATACAATAATTAAATATATTACCCACTACATTTTGTTACACTGTGGTTCCACTACGATGTTTGTGAATAATTATAATCCAAATATATGCGTATTTTCAAATATTACCATATCATAAATGACGATGATGTTTTTAGTATAATTTCCATAAAACTTGTATTTTTATAAATCTTGGCAATGTCGGAGGCCTCTTCCGTAATTATTATTAGGCAGTGTCTTTAAACTAACTAGAGCGAGTAATCTTATCAAACCGTGTTATTTCAATGATTGTATAAAATTATAAAGCAACAATATCTTAGGTAATTTAGCAAAATTTAAACTATATCTCATTCAGGCAAATATTTATTTACACACACATACACACACAAGTACATACAGTATACACACATGCAAGTTAACATAACTAGCATAGGTACATACTAATCATGATTATTAAATTAACTTACCAAAGACTGTTTTAAATACATTTAGAATTGTTAATGAACATTAAAATATGTAATATAGATCGAGATATTTATTTTAATTCTTTTTATTACAATTTTTAATTTACTTTGGGATATCTTTATTCACAATTTAATAAGATTTTAAATATACATATCCATAAAATAAACCAAAAAATTCAACAAAAAATACCTTCTAAATAATTCAATAATCAAGTAGGAGCTCGTTATAAAATAAACATTATTTTCAAGATTATTGTTATTACGCCTATAATAAATAATGCAGTAAACAGACTAAAAACAGTTAGATCTACCAAACCTTTATCGCATCTAATAGAGTTACACGCTCTATCTTACAAAGAAACAAACACAACACAAAAGTTGTATTAACAATAAAAACCACAATAAACATAAAAACCTCCTTAATAAACAAAACAATAAAACCTCTTTGCATTTTGAATTTGAAATCATATAATAAAAAATACATTAAAACCTATTTGCTTTTAAATGAAGCAATGTTCTAAATTTAAAAACTGTGGCTAACTTACTCTTTCTACTTAAGAACACATATCAGTATGCATTTTTCTAGTAAGTCGCTTCAGTGTATTTTAGTAATGTGAGGAGGAATGTTATTTAGTTGGTCGTAAGGTTTAATATTCGTAAGAGAGGCGCGGGGCGCCGCGACCGGCCGTGCCAGGTAACAGGCGGTACGGCAGTGCTCACTGCTCAGTGCTCCACTGCCCGAGCTGACTAAATATTATTATATTATATTTATACATGTTTCTTAGTACAATTTTACTTTATACTTAATTACAAAATAAGTGATCATCATATCATTAACGGTTTTATCAATTTGGTAGTATTAATTAATTATTATATTAACATTTAAGATTACATCAATTAATAAATTTCAAGTCATAATGAATACTTAATTCTACATATAAGAATTTTATTATAAAAATCCATTATCATATAGTTTATTAATAAAATGGTTTTCAGAACAAATAATGAATCGACTATTAACAATATATATTATTTTGGCCCCGATAGGTTTCCGAACAGTGTGTTCTTGAAGCCTAGCGGTCGTCCTCCCTCCCACGTCAAAGCTATCTCTCTCCCCCCCCATCACGCTGTCTCTCTCTGACGACACACTCAGTCACTGCACAGCCGACGTGCGACACAGGTGTGTTGTCAGTGAGAAATAAACTTGTTTGTACACAAAGTGTATTAAAGACATATAAGTGGTTTAGTGAAAATAAATTAAACGTGTTTGTGTGAGTGATAAGTTTTGTTGTGTGTGTTGGAGGCTTTCTTTTTCCTTCCGGCAGTTAGCCGCCAAGGTATGCTATCGCATTTTTATGTTAGCTGTAAATAAGATTTACATTATAGTTTTATTAACTCTACAATGGTGAATATTTATAAACTCTAATTAAATCTATTGAAGAATATCTATTAAAGATTAGTTTATTTGAGGCTAATAATAAAATTACAGGTAAATGCGTTATTAAGATAAATATGCGTAAAATGTAACTTAACGGATGCAGCTAACCTGTTTGGTCCTTCGCAAGCGGACATTAGTAATGAATAGAAAGCTAAAACAAGTTTACATATAACGTGGCTTAATGTTATTTTATTTAAACAAATCTTACGAAATATATTTCTTAATATTCTGTTTATGCACATTTTAATATTTTGTATATTTTACTAAAAATTAAAAATGTCCGACAGTGACTCTTCATTTGCGATAAATTTATTATAAGAGTGTGCAGTCTGCAAGCACTTGACATTTTTCCTTAAATAACTCTAAAGTTATAAATAAATATTTATATTTGATAATATCCATATTAATATATATAAATTATAAATCTATTTCAATTTTACAAAAAGGAAAATCGTACAATAAAAAAAATACATATGATATTCATATATTTTAAATTAAAACACAAAAATATGAAGTTACAACAGGTGTATAGTTATGGGGTGTCCCATTACTACCTGCAACCCTCAACCCTACTCGTTATAATCTTGTTTGAATATTATATCAAATAAGGGTAAAAAATATACACTAATCTACCTGTTATTATTTTCTACATAATTTTTTTTTATTTTACACATGGAATTTGGATCGGGCCTTTTCAAAAACAATGTTTTTTTTTTTAAACTTTAATTTATTAAATATTTGATTACATTTTTAATGTAATAACATGAATACGCCGATTCATTTAATTAACGACCTTATGGTCGATAAGGTTTCGGTTCCGATAAAGTGAAAGCATTTATAAGATGAGATTAATTCGTGTATATAAATTATATATTTTACAACAATAGTACAATAAGAGATAGTTATGCAAGCGATGTTGTGCTTTGTTCAGCGGCGAACGTGACATCACTGCGTTTCGACACCGTGACTCATTGTGGATACATTCAACAGATTTGTATCGTGTCTTTGTGGATACTTTTAACAGACCTGTGGCGAGTCCTCGTGGATCCTTTTAACAGATCTATGACGGGTCCTCGTGGGTGCTCTTAACAGATCTATGACGGGTCCTCGTGGGTGATCTTAACAGATATATGACGAGTCCTCGTGGATGATTTTAATAGGTCTATGACTGTTCGTCGTGGGTGCTCTTAACAGATCTATGACGGGTCCTCGTGGGTGCTCTTAACAGATCTATGACGGGTCCTCGTGGGTGCTCTTAACAGATCTATGGCGAGTCCTCGTGGGTGCTCTTAACAGATCTATGACGGGTCCTCGTGGATGCTCTTAACAGATCTATGACGGGTCCTCGTGGGTGCTCTTAACAGATCTATGACGGGTCCTCGTGGATGCTCTTAACAGATCTATGACGGGTCCTCGTGGATGCTCTTAACAGATCTATGACGGGTCCTCGTGGATGCTCTTAACAGATCTGTGACTAGTCCTCGTGGATGCTTGTAAGAGATCTATGACGAATCCTCATGGATGATTTTAACAGGTCTATGACTGTTCGTCGTGGGTGCTCTTAACAGATCTATGACGAGGCCTTGTGGATGATTTTAATAGGTCTATGACTGTTCGTCGTGGGTGCTCTTAACAGATCTATGACGAGTTCTCGTGGATACTTTTAACAGATCTATGACGGTTCTTCGTGGGTGCTCTTAACAGATCTATGACGGGTCCTCGTGGGTGCTCTTAACAGATCGATCGTGGGTCCTCGTGGATGCTTTTAACTGATTTGTGTGGTGTCTCTGTGGATACTTCTAACAGTTTTGTGGCCTGTTTCTATGGATATATCTATCAGATTGGTGGTGTGTTTTTGTTGATCTTTTTAAAAGATCTGTGACATGTCTCTGTGGATACATTCGACAGAAATGTTTCTTTCTAGAATATACTAAGTTACTTATTTAAATTACTTATCTAAGCTACTTATTTAAATTACTTATTGATAAAATAACACTTTATTTTAATTATTTAATTTACATAATGCTATATGAAACTTTGTTAAAATCTATTCCAAAGACTATACACAGACTTGCTAAACTTAATATTGTAGAAAATAGAAAGACACTATTGACTTTCCAAAAAGGGGTCATTGAACTGCAGTATACTGTAGTGTGTAATTACGCTGGCCTTACATAATAAATCGGTCTCCTTGCCGAAGTGGGTCAGCGAAGCCACCTTGAACTCTGTCGACTTTCATGAAATAATCAATAGAATTGCTAATAATTATCAAAAACTATGTTTTTATATGTGTCTATTTGTAAATTATTTTATATAATATAGCTTTAGCTATAGCTTTGCCAGCTGGCTCGACACGTATTACTAAACTAAGAGTAAATCAATGAAAGTCGGATTGTCTGACACCCTAATAAAGATTTTTTTTTTTACGGAATAGCTCCTCCTTTTTTTGGTATGTAAAGTGGTATGAAATTTCACGTGTACAATTTTTGGGGTTCATGACCCCCAACACCCCTCTTTTAAACCGCGTATAAATTTCATGATGATGAATTGATAATTGAAGCACGAAAGCGTAACAAACAGACTCACTTTCGCATTTTATATAATAATACTAATATTAATAACATATTTAGTGTGTCAATCGTTTCCCAAAACCCGACGTCGATGAATCGAATCAGAGAATAATCAATTCAATCAAAAACACGAACACATCCATTGTAACGTATTTACAAATAGTGGCTGAAGTTTACAAACAACACACCAAGGCTCGGCCGCCATTCGTTTTTATTAATGTCGTCATTACATGACACTATTTATTTACAAACAAATAATATAAATTTATTAATATTATTAACAATCTAATATATATATATATATATATATATATATATATATATATATATATATATGTTTAAGGGAATGGTATTATATAAATGATAATATTATAGTGATATCCATGTGTTTCTTATCGCTCATCTTCTCTCTTAGATAAGGATGGAAGAGCAATTAAGTCTTAGGAGGGATGTTTGTTCTTTATATTTGATATTCTTATCTTCCTTCTGATATTTCCTGTAACAGAGGGATTTTTCATATGCCAAAAGTTACAGAACCCGCTTTAGCAAGTTTCATGTTATCTAAATGTCATATAATGTTATTCCCGGAGTTATTAACGAAGCTATAATAATATATCTGTAATATAAGTATCAAAATCACAAAATAAAAAAACTGAAATTCAATTTTTAATCGACGTTTAATAATTAATCAACTCTTTAAAAGACAAATTCACTTTATAAAATTTTATTTTATTTCTGCGTTTTTGCTCTTTTTATTGTTACATATAATGACGTAACCACAGACAATAGTTACGTACAGACACACCCAGTACACAGAGCCTTGTATCAATCAAAGTAATCAAACATTCATCTAAAGCAAGAAAAAATAGTATATTATATTTAAACAATAAAAATATATTTCGTATACATATACATTTTATTATTAAATTAAAAAAATAAATTACTTTGTTAAATATTAATTATTTTATAATGTTAGATTTGAAAGTAATTATATATACATGATGTATTTTATTGTGAATTAGGTAAAAAAGAAATATAAATTCAGGTATTGTTATAAAGATAACAGTTAAGTTACAAGTTTAACTTACATATAACAATGTTAACAAATACTAGTTACTATAACTATATATCATTTTTGTTAACTTTCAGTCTATTTTGTAACAAGTTATATATATATATATAACTTGTTATTGTATACTAATCTATATTTTAAAAAGTATTATTAACACGTCATTATAATTTTCTGTCATATGTTTGTATGTAACGGAAATTGATCAAGGTTTAGACATTCAAGATGGCGGATTAATTTGAAACTGCACTTATCAAGAACCGATGACAATGCAACAATATGAATTAAGTTTTTTTTTTATCGTTAGTTTCCATTTTATGAAAGCTTGTTTTTTTAACCATTATTTGTTATTGTTTAGAATATAAATTGAAATATTAAATACGTTATCGCTATGCTATAAAACTACATATAAAATCTGTATATATTAGCTTCTCTCATAGTCTCATAATGAATAATACAAGAGGGAACACACAATAAAGAAACCACAATAGATAGATAAATAATGAATAAACCGATAAAGACAAGTTCCCTCGGGAAAGGTCAGGATATCCCCGGGTTCCCACGTCTTATAACATACCTTCACGTTAAGATACGGAACACTGACCGCAATTATTAGGGGACCCTAATAGGCTAGTGAGAATACTATTTGAAGAATGACTTTTTGCCACGGCTTTGCTTACATAGAGACGATTTATTTATTTATAACCTCCGATATTATGCGATATTGAATGCATTCAAAAATATTAAATTAGTGAATGAAAGTTTCGTAAAAATTAGTTCAGCCGTTATAAAAATATATATACATAAAAAGATCAAAAACTTACTTTTTTCTGTTACTTACGAGAGATAAAAGATTTATTTGAATATCAAAAATTTACTGCACATCAATTAATTCCATATATGTGTATAATTATATATAAATGACGCAACATTCACGTTCGAAGCGCTGTCCGTCCGTAGAACAAAGGTGCTTTAAAAATTGTAATAATCTTACACAACCGAAACAAAATGAGAGAAAGTTGATAACATATCATATATTTTTATTATTTACTGTACCATTTATAATTGAAATAAAATTTTTCACAATAGCAATAAAATAAACGTTCTTGGTATAAATATGTACATATAATTAATATTATATATACTTTTTATGGTGGAATTTGTGCTTAACCAGTGAAAATATAACAGTTTTAATCATACTATTGTTATATTAATACATAGTTCAATGAAAGAAATACGAAACATGCGTGGAGACACAATGGCATGGCGACTTTCTCGTGATATTTGATGATAAATGTTGTTTCTTCAGATAGTAATACAATAAATAAACAAAGTAATGTAAGATTTCACACATCATCGTCGTCCTTAAAATTAACTTAAAGAGCTTAATAAAAGTTTATTTAATTATTTATTTATTTATCTTCAAGCCATATCCATTGCGGTAGCCAGAGACGACGGAGCGCCAAACGCTGCGGTCCCTGCATACCTCTATCGCCTCTGCCACAGACATCAACCTCTTCATACATGCCCTGCGAGGCTTTAAAACTTAAATTAAATCCTTGAATAAGTCAGGACAAAAGAATACTTTTTTTTAACAAATATTTTATTTAAGATTTACTTTATTACTTGATTTTTTATGTTGACAAAGATCGCATTATTATTAACAAATAATTTCTTAATTTATAGAGTCCATGACCTGAACGTAATGAACTAATATACATATATTGTACATATGACATGTATCAAGTTAAACGATTCCAATCATTCAAAAAACTTCAATATTGTTCACCATTTATATGAATGAATGATATATTTATTGTTCGTTCTTCAGTGGATAATGTAAATGGAGCATGGCTACTTTCCAATGGTTTCTTATCACTCATTGTTTAGTCGCGTCTCACCTCACTCGCCATGGATATTTTCTCTATTTTCCCTCACTTTGTATTACGAAACACCATGAAGTTGGTGATGGAAGTTTGAAGAGAACGAATGGAATTGAACAAATGAATTAATGGTTTTGCTCAAGCCTCAAACTCTCATGTTATAAAAACATAACATATATATATTTTTTATTTTTCTTATAAATATAATTTTAATAATTATGTAAAATTTGGATTATGAATAAAGGAGTTCTCATTAAATATATCTGTATTAAATGTTATTCTTTGTTCATCCTTTCTCAACGCAATAAATGGATCGACATACTTTTTTGTATGTAAAGGAAGCCCTGGAAGGGTCAGATTAATTTCATCCCGTTTCTCCATCCCCTGTAACCCACTTACTAAAAACCCTGGCTAAAAGTTAGTAAAAAGAAATAAGTTATATATTACTTTAAGTTAAATTCGTCAATAGGTTAATTTAATTAATAAATCTAATTAATAGGTGACTGCGTGTTTTAGGTTTCTAGGTTGTATATTTACAATACCTACAGTAATCTTAAGGCCATTGTCATAATGATGAGTCACTCTAACAATAGACAACCGCCTTAAGTCTCTGTGGAACAATGCTTACGGATCGTAGATTAGAGACCGGTGTTAATAATCAATCCCGATCCAAGTTTTGGTACAAGTTTGATATTACAAACCGTCTTTATCAGTGTGTAACCGGTTTAGTAGGTCATCTGAGATTAATTTCAATCTTGGATTGTAGATCGATTATAAATTTTGCACGTAAACGTAGTAGCGAGTGAATTGACATATAAATTTTAGTTTTTCTGTCTATCGATTTTAAGCTTCAGAATAAAACTTTGAATTAATTTAGTTTAATCTGTCTTTGTTGAAATGTTTTCACATAATGGTAGTAACATAAAAGGTCCTATTCTGAATATTTCTTATATTATTTTTATATTAAATAATTTTAAAGATGATTCACGTCAATACAATTGTATGAAAGTATTTGACACATAAACCAGCATAGCGTGTGTGCCTGTTCAAAAATTAAAGAATGAACTAATTCCTCTACTATTTTCAATGTATTATAGCTGTGCCCCTGACTTCGTTCGTACCTACCGACGATCGCACAGTATTTCAAGGGGCTCTCCAAAAGCTACTTTGACAATGCTGTGGGACACCCAAACCCGCTGGTGGTTAAGGCCACAGGATACACGGCCCGTAAGACTGCTAAAGTCAGAAAGAGAAGACCCAAGTCGGTACTTTTCGATCCGGACGACGCGATTACGTTAGGGAACGCTACGTAAAAGCGGCAAAGCGTACATAAATACTACACATACACACACACACAGCGTCTTCGCCGGCGAAGACGAGGCCCCCATCCAAGCACGTTGCTCCGGCGTTCTGCCGTCGGAGGACGTTAGTGTCATATCCTAACCCACATCCAACCCTCGCTTCCCACCTAACGGCGTCCTGAGCCGTGGTCCGAGCCTCACAGGAGGCGCCCTCAGGACACGCGTTCCCCTGGGGCCCTTCAGGCCCCCCTTTTTCAAGGGCGGGTCTCTGCACCCGTCCATTCCACCGGTGACGCTGTCATGGCCAGTAGGGCTAACAGCAGAGACACAAAAAAAAAAAAAAAAAGACTTCGTTCGTGCTGAATGTAAATAAAAGTAGACTAAGTTATTTATAATATCAGCTATCCGCCAATGAAATTCCTGTTAAAATCCAGTCGATTAGAGATAAGCCGGATTTTATTATATAGTCACATAGATACTTTCATATGCATTTAGTGAAATTTTGGAATTACAAACAGACTTACATTTCATTTATATCTATAGATGAAATAGATTTAATTCTTTTCTGTATAAAATAATTGTTATTTAAAAGCATTACAAAACTATAAATTGTGAAATGCAATTATAGAAAATTTCCGTGAAACATTAAAAAATATGTTGCTATATTTCTAGTTATAATTAAATATCGATTATTATATTAATGTGTTATCAAAATGAAATAATATATAAATACTATTTAATAATAACCTTATTTATAGAAAAATATTATTATTTCTAAATTTTATATTTATTGATGTCAAATTTGAAATTTGAAATTAAATTAAATTAATTAAATCATTACTTATCAAACTAAGTCCTTCGTCTTGTACCAATAAGATCAATAAAATTCCACTTTCATCGAAAAGTGAAATTCTATTAATTATTGTAAGAAATAAAAAAAAATACTGCTTAATAAAGTGAAGAGGCTTTCATTTATTAAGTGGATCAAAAATAAAACGATCGAACCGACTTCTTAGTTCGTGCATAGTTAATTACTAAATTAAGTTCTTTGACAATATTTTTTTAATAAACTACTAAATATTTTAAAAAACATGAGACTGTAGTGAGACAGCCTCTATCTCTCTCTCCCTCTCGCCTACTCGTATCACGTGTAACAGAATGGGGACAGAGTTACTTTTACCTCTCTATAATAACCATTAGTAGTGTTACTAATATTATATATTATTTATCCATCAAGTATTACCAACTGGGTTAGTTTTCTTGGACCGTATCTAAAGACAAATACACTTGATTATATATATATAATTCCTATCAGTAACACTTACATCTATAAATATTGATTTATTGCCATTACAGCAATTGCAAGTAACGGAAATCTGTAATTTTTTTAAAGATTTTAATTTTGTAAATAATTTTCGACTATTTAGTACAAGAACATATGGTACATGATGGTACGGACATCGTCCATACTTGCAAATATGGATACAAGGACAAGGAGAGAAAGAGAGGGGTTTTGGCATCTCTCTTACTCATGGTACGAATTTTAATGGGCTATTCATTATCCAATTTTAAGTGCACTATTTGACAACTGAAATGGAGATTAAAGGTGCAATAGTAAGGTGCTAGTGTGCTAGTTAGACAGTTAGACTTGTGTGTGATCACAAGTTCCCTAATAGCTGTTAGTGTGCTAGTTGACTTAGCGTGTGGCAGATTGGATAATGTTACAAGCTCATAGCTATTGACCGGTTTTTAGAAGATAGTGTGAACTGACTACAGTTACATCTAGAAGCAACTTATTTTATGTGTGGGTATAGCAGTTTAATATTAACTCCAACGGAATCCTTGATACTTAACACTAAACCTACCAAGTACCGGTCAAATTGACCGTTCTTAAACTTTTGTAAAACTTACACATTTTTAAACGTTATAATATCGTTATCAAAATACATGATAATTCTTAGAATATGAATATAATATTATCTACACTCTTTACTTTTAGTTATTTCCATTATTACCTGCGTTATATAATAAAATAACTTTTAATTACCGGTCAATTTGACCGCGTGCGGTAAGAACAGGTATACAAGAATTGTCGGTAGGTTTAGTGTTAAATCAAATACAATGTGTATATATATTTATATAAATAGTCACCTTGTACGTTTGTTTGTATGTATTTAACATGTTATATTTAATTAGCACATTGTGGGCGTTATCGGGACATTGATAACGGTGGGCGTTTTACAAAATGGTGGAGATCTGTTTTAATTTAATATCTGTTTAAGTGATTATTGTCATGGCTGCCAATAACACGAACTGAACAATCAATGTTTATTCAGTTGGTAGCATTGTAGTCTACAAGTTTCTGTGATATTGAAACAGGTGTGTGATTGCTTCGATTGTATTTTTTTTTAAATATTTCTTAAGAGAGAAAATCTTTTTATATTTTTAATTAATTTTTAGTTTCTTAGCTTACGTGAGGCTAACTACTAATATAAAATGAACTAATAATTTAATATAAATAATAGTATTTGGTAGTTCTTCATCTACTTGTCGTGCATAGTCTGTGCATGCACCTAAATCTATTTTCATATTCATTAAGAGTGAACCTGTTAATCCTCCGATACAAATAGGGTATGGTGTTCGTGTATCAATTTATTTTTACACTCGTCAATTAAGGTGATGAAAGATAAATTTAGTATAATATATATATATAATACATACAGAATTATATAACATTAATATGATTTTAAGTATATTATGTTGCGTAGAATAATATATAATATTTAATAAGTCTATTAAGAGAAATTAAAAAATAAAAGTTATTTTTCACGTCTCTATTAAGTGTACAGTAAGAGATACTTGTAATCAACAATATTTATAGCTTTAATAATTTTTTTAATTTATTTTTCAATACAATGAAGGTGTATAAAATTGTTTAAAAATACAACTATCTGTCTGTATAGATATATATATATATATATATATAAAATCATAAGTCTTCGTTTGTAACTCCACGTGTCTAAAGATATAATATACTTATATGTATTTATTTATTTTCTTCTCTACAAGTGCTATTAAATATATATTATTATTATTATTGTATATAGCAATAAAGTAATATCTTACGGATTACTTTGGTACAGTCTACAATATATGGTTGAGAAATCAACATCGGCGTGAAGATATAACAATATACATGTATTTTAGACTTTTGATCCATGAACTTAAATTCACATGTAATATGTGAAGAGAGAGAGAGAGAGAGGGAGAAATAAAGAGAGAAAACAAATTAATTTTTCTAATTACTATTTTAAATACTTTAAAATCAAATGTTTTAAACTTGCCTCATATGTAATTTACTTACAATATATTAATTATAATAAACATTATCCTTTTGGTGTGTGTGTAATTATTTTCTTGATATCAGACCGGAAAATAAAAGAAAATTAGATACACGTCTCCTTGGAGTTATCTAATTTATTGAATACCTCATTCCACTGTATCGAAGGTTATAAATAGCATTAAAAACATGGCTTTTAAGTTATTTTCAATTCTATTGTTCGTACCTTCGGTATCGCATTCAATTTGATTATACTCGTAAATATTATTAATGTTATAACATCTGTCTGTCAGTTAATATCTTTTAAACATTTATTGAGCGAAGCGAGCGTAGCGAGCGGAGCGTTCTATTGGAGACTTTTTTCACATTCTTTGTCACGAATAGGCTCGAAAACTACTTGACGGAAAATTATGAAATTTTACAATAAAAAAGACACATTAGGTGACGGTTTAAAAAAGAAAAAAATTGAAAAATGTCATGTCGTTGAGAAATAATCGTCAAAAAACTGATGTCCCATTGAAGTCAATGGGAAACGATGAGTCATTACATTGGGCTCGTTTCGCTCAATATGCAAACGGCACCCGAAATTTCGCGAGCGCAGCGAGTCGAAATTGAGGGTCTGTTAGCGACCCTAGTTGATTATAGATATCAGTGCAAATAATATACAGATACTCATATCTGTATTGCCAAATAACTAAGCCTTATATATTCTTAGCAATTATAAGTCCTATTTCAAATATAATAAAGATGTTTTTGCAATGAGATAAATTTACAAACGTGATCAGTAATTGTATTAACACAATCCGATATAATCTAAGACTTCTCCGAAGTTCACGTGTCAGGTAAAATCTTATAAAGAATTATAAGGTATGGAGGTGAGTATATTTGTATGATGTAAATATACATACATACAACATTATTGGGTAAAAGTATTATTTTATTGAGCGAAGTGAACGAAGTGAGCGGAGCGTTTTACTGGAAACTTTTTACATTCTTTGCCACGAATTGGCTCGAAAACTACTTGACCGAAAATTATGAAACTTTGCAATCAAAAAGACAAACATTAGACTATGGTTTTAAAAAAATATATATATATTTTAATATCATGTCAAAAAACTGATACCCCATTGAAGTCAATGGGAAACGATGAGTCAACAAACTGGGCTCGCTTCGCTCAATATGCAAATGGCACTCGAGATTTCGCGAGCACAGCGAGTCGAAATAGAGGGTTTGTTGGCGACCCTACTTGTTATAACTATTGGTTACACTCTTTCAAGTATATATAATATATTTTAATAGACATACTTATAAAACTTCAAATTCTAGTAGCATGTTTCAAAGAACACACAAGAATCTTAGTGGATACTCTTATTACTTATTATTGAATTTTCACGAACGAACTTTGTTCGTTCTGCATTGTTTTCACTTTTCTCGAATGGATGGAAGTAGGGATGTGGTCAAGAAAAAAAATTATAACTGCCGAGAGATGGCGCTGTTTATAATTTACTGATTTAGTTTATCTTCATATTTAATTATATTACTATTTTATATTATTATAAATCACACAAAATGTGTGTAAAAATTACAAAAAATGTGTGTACATTTTTTGTAATTTTTTTTAGTAATTATAAATAAACATGTATTCAACATTTTCTTTTCTTCAATAAATAATAATCATTTTACTTAAAAATCAATTGTTTTTTATTAACATTTATAATTTCGCCAAAATTCATTCGGGAAATACCCTGGGTTTACATCTTCACTGGCTTTGATTGTATTTACTATTGTTTAAAATTAGTATTAATTAGAATGATAGTTATTTTAATACTAATATTATAGTGCAAAAAATAACCCATGAAATATAAGTATTAATATTGTAACACAAGTTGCTAAACAATTGCTAAATTCATATTTAGTTTGTATATTATTTTTCGGTGTTCAACGCTGATCCAGTCACTCGTTGGCCTTGGATGCTGCGTCAGCAAAACCTGAATGTTTACGCATTGTGTGTTGCATGTTATACACATGTAAGGTTGTTTTGTTATTATATATACTAAAGAGAAAATGTTTGTATGTGTGTTGGATAATCTGTAAAAATGAAACGATTTTGAATATTTAAGTATCAAAGATCACGTGGATAAAATCAGAGTAAGTAGGATATAGTAATAGACAAATAACATCTTAAACTTTATATATTATAAAACACAAAAAAAAAAAAACGTAATACTCGTATTTGACGAGCGAAGTCGCATGATTTTTGTTAATGTTAAAACGTTTATTATTAGTCGACTTATAGATAGACAACTCAATATATACACTCACATTACAATAACTGATAATACATGTATTGCCAAATCTTGATCTTATTATCTAATAAGATTGCAGTGCCATATGAAATATGATTTTATATATAAATATTTCCAAACGAATTATAATTGGTACATACGGATAAAGGAATTAACACTACAAGTGTAAATTGTAACACATACATACA
This sequence comes from Melinaea marsaeus rileyi, assembly GCA_918358865.1. Classification (NCBI taxonomy): domain Eukaryota; kingdom Metazoa; phylum Arthropoda; class Insecta; order Lepidoptera; family Nymphalidae; genus Melinaea; species Melinaea marsaeus. The sequence goes on along the minus strand of OU911088.1, from coordinate 11,403,092 downwards.
CACACACATACATACATACATACATACATACATACATACGGTGTGATAACAAAATGCCATAGACAATTACAATAAGAAGCATGGATAGTAGAAACTCGGGTTACATACATATATATATACATATATATCATAAAAATATTATTTATATATTTTTCCGCTGTAACGTCAATGTCAAACAATCATCGACCTTGTGCGGTCGTGACGTCATCAAAGCGCAGTTATTGCCAAATGTCACCATTAGTACATATTATTTTTAGTATTGTTAGGTGTATACGTGTGATATGAAAAATACAGATTAAATAATTGTATATTATGATGCTTTAGTTTATATGTCAATATTGTAAACCAGCGTTCTTACTTTGCTAATTTTTCATCACTTCAACCTTCGCCTTTTGTATCCAATATATCGCGCGCTAAGTCAAATCGTACACTAACATCAATCTAGTGACTAAGCTTTTAGTGGACTGATATTACCTTGTGGCTGATGGACATCCTTAAATAGATATTTTTGGTGAAATAGTGCTCTTAAAATTGTATTATGCAAATTCAAATGAGTCATTCAAATGATGCAATTTCAAATGCAAATTCAAATGAGTCAATTCGGCTATCTCACGTTATTCGCAATATGAGTTACTGATATAGTGCGAAGACACGTAGATCAGGGAAAAATTATATGTATGTATGTATGTATATTATCCAATTACTTAGTATTTACATCATTTATAAAATTATTTATATAAGTTACAATATTTGATATATTACAAGTTTATAAGTCGGTTGTAGTATAAATTTAGTCTGAAGTATTAATATTTCGTGTAAACTTAATAAATGTAACTATACTATTAAATAACATGCTATATACGCCGTGTCTAGTTTCACAGCGAATAAGGTAAATCGAGTTACAGTCCTATTTACGTCATATATACGTCAGCGGATCTAGTCTTAATGACATCCAGTCACCATCACCATCTAGGATTACAAGCCAAAAGAGTATGTCCAAAATTATTACGCACAAAATCATCTCAAACAAAAACACTATTAGGTACCTATAATTTTTTGGGAGGTCCCTCTTTCTAAAATACGTAAAATAATATAATTATTTATTAACTGGTAACTCTAAACATCAACTATTTGATGTTTTCACAATAAACAGGTCACAATAGACACGAGAGATGACGTGTATCCGCTCGCCCTAGAAAACTCAATCAATACTAACACTAGCATAACTATAATGTATTAAAATTAACGTCTAGTAATAAATAATACCAACACATTTTTTTTTAAATCCATTATTATTTAAAAAGTATATAATGGCAACACTTAAAATTATTAATATAATTTTCCCATTTTTCTATAAATAAATAACAATGGCAACACTAACAACATTTAAAATAAAATGTCATAGAGTTGTTAATAGAATAGACAGGATATGTAAATGACAGTTTTGTTTGATTGTAAAGTCTTCTGATATTAACATATTGTACCAACTTTCCCATATTATCATTTGCTTCATATGTAAATAATACAAAAAATATGTACGAGACTGCATGAATATTATTCTTTGATAGTAGTTAAATTTTAACTGGTGATTAAATTAAAACTCTAGTATTATAAATATAAAGAAACATTACAGGAGATTAAATAATGTACGTTAAGTTCTAATGTTATTACTTTGGTTTCTCCATTCAAATGATAAGGAAATCCATACATAGAATACTCATACAATTATATTCTTATTATATAATATATAATATATTATTATTATTATTGTTTTTTTTTGTCAAAAGTAGCGTCCTTTTTTTTATTAATATTTTTTATTTCCACTGCAATTTTGAAAAATAATTGTTCAAAAAACTTGTTCTAAAATTTCATCAGAATCGGTTAAGCAATTCGTCCTGAGACAAACAAGCATACATCCGGACAGACATACTGAAGCAATTTGTCCAAACTGAAATGGAGACGCTCCACGTTGCTCGGTCATTATAATGTCATTAAAAGGTCATTACAACGTCACTCAACGTGAATTTAAAATATATCTAGTATTTTATTATATAGTTGCATACATAGCTTATAGCCTGTCTTTCCACATTGCATAATATCATAATAAGATACATTAATTAAGTTTATTAATATATAATTATTTTAATATAAATATATTTTATTAATAATAAAACAAAAACAACAAAAATATTATATGAAGAAAAATAAAAATCTTGTAATTAAGATAAATTAATAATCAATCAATCAAGCAATCAGACGGGTGAAGTTCAGATATACATATACAATAACATATCTTTATTTATCTTTAATAAAAAATCGATACTAAACCGAAGTATCCAAGAGATACCAGACAGCGTCGTCTCAATCCAATTATAGACAATATATCACACATATACGTGTATGAAACACATATATGTGTGATGTCCCGCCGCTGGAATCACGCCAGGTTACTATACTATAATATTATTAGTATTTCGCGATTCTGTCTGTACGTAGCAAATAACTTAGCTTTAGCTTTGACAATATAAAATGTATTAAATTTTTTTTATATATTATTCGGTATCTGTTGTCTGTTTATAAATTAATTAATAATGATAATTAATGGTTTAATAATTTTCTTTTCAATCAATCAATAAGAAATATAACAATATTATAACTTAATAATAATAATACATTAAAAATATAATATATATATAATAATAGTAGGTATATAAATAAAAAAACTAAATTCCTTGTCACCCAAAAATATAAATATTTATGGAGTTTAATCCAATCAAATCTCCAGAAAACTTAATAAATTATGGTTAGTTTAGATTATCTTAGTTCATAGGTTTAATTTGTGAGACTTTTCCCAGTAGTAACACATCAACGAACTCGTTTTGAACCACTGGGAAATAGTTGAACTATTTAAATATAGTAATGAATTTTAGTCTGGATTTTTAGTAAACATTTTTGATATCATCTAATAAAAAACATGTAAAAAAAATTGTAAGTAAACTACATAAAACATTAATAACCGTGTGTGTGTGTGTGTGTGTGTGTGTGTGTGTGTGTGTGTGTGTGTGTGTGTGTGTGTGTGTGTGTGTGTGTGTGTGTGCGTGTGCGTGTGGGTGTGTGTATCGCAATTAAAAGATTTATACACATTAATGAATATCACTTCGTATAACGACCAATCTCCATCATGTATATTACATTATACGTGATTTGGCGTAATATATCGCTCACGACACGAATAATACATCTAAAGAAATCAATAAAGAAAGTAGAATTAATAATACATTTTCGTTTTTGTAAATGAATGTGTAACCAGATGAATGAGGTTAAATGAAGAATGCAAGAATGCGCCAATAATATACACATTTCAAGGAAACATATATATGTAACCTTCTAAAATGTCGCAATAAATGAAGATTAAGAGTCCCATAGCTCGAATATTTGAATAATTTCTTACATTCCAACGATTCTCTTCAAAGAATTCTAAATTTAAAAATGGTTGATAATAAACAAAATCCAAGTATTCATTTTATAACCAATTAATTTTGAATACATAGAGTTTTTACTGGACTTAGATAATACTTACGTAAATGTAATGAATAATTTTCATATTAGTTCATAATACTTTTTTACTATGAATGTAATTTCACTTGGAATACATTAAAGACATTAGCTTGCTTCCTTTGAAGAGGCAATTTATGTAATAGTGCTTCAGTGGAATGTCATTTTAAAAATGGAATTCAGTTGCGATTTTTTTTAGACAGACATCGCGGCATATTCTTTAACGCAAATGTTTTTGTTATACTGCTGAACATTTTTAAATATTAGATGCCACTTAAAATAAAATTATTATAGAATCAAAAAATTTAAATTTGTTTTATTCAAATGCATTTATGTTTAATTCCACTCAAATATTTTTTTTAATAATTTTATTTGGCAGTATGTCTCTGACATTGTTTTTTTAAAGTGACTCGAAGCTAATCTTTTAAGGTTACCTGTTGATAGATAATTAATTAATTATATTCTTTGTACCTCACAGTAATAAACCTGTTTCGGGGTCGCATAAATTCCTTACCATACCGTGACTAACACAATCAACGCGTCATTGGACGGTTGGTTACAAGGATACGTTGACACTGAGTAATTATAAAAGGTGATTATTCAAGAAAAAACTAGTCATTGTGATAATTATAGAGATTGTGGTTAAAAATAAATTTACGCTACATATATTTTTAAATAAAAGTGACGTAAAAAAAATTTGGGAGCCGTCTGTCATGGTATAGGCATGTTATGAGGAGAGATGAAAGGCATGTGACCAAAAGAGTGGTGGGTATGGTAGTGCATGGACAGGTAGAGGACGGCCGAAGAAAAGATGGATGGATAGCGTGAAAGGCGATATGGAAAAGAAGGAAGTGTGTATAGAGATGAAGAGTAACAGGAGAGTGTGGACGGAAAAAACATACTGCGCCGACCCCAAAATTGGGATCAGGGCAGGAGATGATGATGTTTAAATACAAATATTTTCATTGAGTGAATGAATGAATGATCTAACTAACAAGAATATATTAACATTAAGTAGTGATTAAAGAAAAACAAAATTAATTGTAGATATCGTAGGTAAGTCACTGACAGTAGATTTAATAATTTAGAAATAATTAGTTTTACAAGAATGAATGAACGAATGAATGATCAATGCATTGTTAAATGATGATATACGTTATCCAGATTATAATATATTTTTTACATATATATAAAAAAAGCATACTGATGAAGAGCAAGTTTTATAAATAAATTTATTTTATAAGAACGAATGAACGAATAATGAATGGATGTATAAAATTAACATGCATAATACAGTATACTATATCATTATACAGTTAGTATATGTTGAATGAATGCAAGGTGATACAGAGTGAGGCTGTGAATCAGAGCGGGGTCCGTCCGGTTGTCAGTCGCCGGTAGCTGAGTAACCTAATATTGGTGAGTGGTGTTGGTTGCATACTTTATTATTTTGCTGGTACGGGACTATGGGATATAAATAATCTTTTGTTAGATAAATTTTTAAGGATAAAGAACTGAAATTGATTTTGACTTAATACAATTTGAATGATTGAATGAATGGGTGATTGTACTTCAAAATAATTTTTAGATAATTTAGTGTTTTTATTAGTTTTTTTTTGTTATTTAACAAAGTTGTTGTGGCAACATTAATTAAAAATTCTAAAATGATGTATCTGTCAAAATGTAGAGGTAAACTTGATCATAAGATACGGTCACAATTATTGTAACCTTTGTGTGAATTAAATAAAAAAAAATAGCAATTCGCGTGTCTTTCCCTATCCCCACATATATATATATATAGCTTAGTAATAGAAATAAGAACTATTAAATACGTGATTTAACTGTTAATATATAACTATTGTAACCAGAACTTCTCGTACCGTAAGAGAGTTTACGGCGTCGTTAAATTTAATGTAGTTTGTCTTTACCCAGCTCCGTTATATCTCGGCCTATTATTAACAATATTGGAACTGTAACAATAATTATACTACCTGTTGATAGTCTTCGTCTGCTACATCAGTTAAAATTATATTAACACCGCCACATTTGGAAACTTATATAACTTAGATGTGAATTAATTTCTTTATGTATAAATAAACTTGAAAAAAGCAATAAAAAAATTTAAGATTATTTGCCTAAAATTTTTCTTATCTTTTAGTTCGGACTATAGATATCTACAAAATTTCATTAAAATCGATTCAATGATTTCGAAGATTAGCATACGAACATCGTGACACGAGATTTATATATATATAATATATTACTCTTAGTATTTTCGTATTTACGTGAAATACATATTTTTAATCCCGACTCTCGTATCTTGTAAATTTTCTTGTAGATATTAAATTTGATATTATAGTGGTATTTTTAAAACTGAACGTAATTTTATGTTTTTTTTTGCTAAATATACACATTTTTGTTAGTGTATGTAAATGGTTGTGATGGGCACATTTTTTTTAAATTTTGTATAAATTTATTTTGATGGAACTTTTATACACCAAGATATAATCAAACACTGTTGTAATGTAAAAACCATAGGCAAAGGCTAGTAAGTAATAAATAGATATTAAAGAAACTAAATCTAAACTATTTATCTTTAAGATACTATAAGTATTGGAATCATTTCCGTTAAGATTGCCGTCAAATCAACATCGGAAAGGATTTCCGGAAGAATATCTAATAGAATTAATTTTGATTACATCTTTATGGACTTGTAACATGACCAGAATATAATATAATGCAACACACAAACTGATTTACAAATGTATATTTTAGTATAATAACATTCATTAAATATATATATATATATATATATATAATTTATCAATATCAAAAAGTTATATGTATTTTGTCACGTAAAAAGAATGAGGTCCCCCTAGAGGGCATGCATGAAGAGGTTGATGTCTGTGGCCGAGGCGATAGAGGTATGCAGGGACCGTAGCGTTTGACGCTCCGTCGTCTCTGGCTACCCCGCAAGGGATATGGCGTGAAAATAAATAAATAATAAATATATATGTATTTTTTAATTTATCCATATCAAAGAGTTATAAAAAAAAACAATTTATCAAAATCCAAAAATTAGAAAATGGAAATTATTAATTCGTAATATAATATTAAATAATATATCAATGAGTCGTTTGTCGTGATTTTCATTGAAAAAGGTTTGCTGCACGAGTTCATCTTACACAACACCAGAGGACGTGACGGAGCTATCACATCACCCGGCTTCGGTTGTTTTGTACATTTCTTTGCTAGTTGATATTATTTTATTTGCTTATTTCTATAAGGAAGTAATGCTTTGTTACGGCTGAGCCGATTTTGATGTTTGACACGGATTATTTACATCTTATAGATAGATAACTGAAATTTAAATTTGTTACATAAACTTACATAATATTTGTGTGTTGAAATTGTCTATAACTATGATTAGATGTTAAGATTATTAAAATTTTAATCAACCGTCCCTTTGTTATAGAGGTCTTAGGTTCGATTCCTACAAATATAATAAAAAAATAAAAAATTACCTAATGTTATTTAAAATATAATTTAAAATTTCGAAGAGAGGAAAATCTAGAGTTTTGTTACTCCACTAATTTAATTCACTTACTATTTTTGTTTTATTCCACAAAATGGCGGATTACATATTTCTGAAGAATTAATAAAAAAAACAAGAAAAAATATAAACGCGATCCGTCTCAGATTATGAAGTGAGAACGCTTTCTTTTATGAAAGTAAAATACAAATAATCCACTAAAGTACTTATTGTAATGCAATTTCATTATACAATCTATCGTACACTAACTCAGCTAGCACACTAACATTACAGTGAGCTGTTGAGCTTGTGATTGGTTGGATAATTATTTTACGGGTCAAATAGTGCTCTTAAAATTGAATTATGAAATATAACCATGTTCTGATAAATACATTATATATATATACTAGCCGTAGGGCTCGCTTCTTAGAGTGTCGCCAAAACATAACCCTGGCATCGTTAGATTATAAGCTTTCATTTATACCTTGTTTATAAAAATCGGATAAGCGGTTTAGGAGGAGTAGTGCAAGATAAAAAGTAATCGATTTTATATGGTAAGATATATACATATATATAGATCTACCAGTCTTCCAGACTGTAAGCGGTTAGTGTGTTACTTGATTTAGCGTTTGGTAGATTGGATAATAAAATGTTTTACAGAATGACACTATCAGAGTTTACACAAACATTATCTATCATTTATGATTGTTTCATTTAATAATTACTATTACATTTTTTAGATTAGCGTATAAATATTCTTAATCAGAGCCTAAATAAATATCATTACAAACTAACATTATATCTTCAATATGTATTATATCGTAAACAAATAATCGATGTACAATCCGAGATTAACATCAATTTAACTTTCCACACCTTCAATCCACGGATCGTTTATTGACACTAAAGTAATAATCTCAAAAATATTAATTATAAACCTACTAAATTTTTGTTATATTTTCGTAGAATTAATTAAATGTGATATAGTTGTGCTCTAGTTCATATAAAAGTCATATAATTGTTGCTTCAAAGTGAGTGGTACCAATATGGCGTTACTTTCCCACGAGTAAAATCCGTTAGTTTTATGATATTATATTAATATATAGGATTAATATAGATATAAATCATATACCCGCAGGTTTCTCTCGCGTTTATTAATCCTAAATCCTAAATGTAAGTGTACTTAATGATTCAGAGATATTACTTCTATTAATACTAATTCAAACTTTCTCTTAATTTATATTACTTGGGATAGTGGAAAATAATTATTATATATATTCTAGACACATTTATTATATATTGTTAAATTGTTTTAATCCTATCTCCATTGTTAGAAGCGATTATCAAAAGTAATATGATAAACCTTATGCAGAAATAATAATAAATAAAAACAATAATTTTTATAAAAGTAGATATAGTTTGACGTAACACGGGGTCACTGACCGCTTCAATCGATCACCGAAACATTTACTTCTTACTTCAGTAATGTCATTTTATTCATGCTTTTCGCGCCATTTGACTTTCAATTTCACTGATTCTATTAAAATCAACCGAATATAATTCAATGTATTTGGATGAACGAACTATTTCTGTGTATTTTACGTAAATTTTCAATGCTTAATTTACTTTTTTATATTAATTTCTTTATAAATAATAATTGACAAATCTGAATTATATTTCAAAATAATTTTCTAATCATCCAAGGCTAGTTATTTAAAGTAGTGAACGCGTGTTCGCGGTCTATTTGTTAAAATTTCGTTCTGTAATGGCATTGGTGTTGCTACACGGCTTTTGGAGTGAAACGGAAGAAACTAACATTAAATGGAACATTAATATGAATTTAACATATAAAAAAATAATTTGCAATTGATAGTTTCGATCTTATATAAAATAGACATCAAATAATAAATAAAAAGTGAAATACCAGTGTAACTGAAAGGCATGGAACTGAGAATTCAATCCTTATTTGAACTAAAAATATGTCGGTCAAAGTTTTCGAACGCAGAAAGTATGACATTATTTCTTAATATTTCAAAATAGTATCATTTTAGTATTTTCGTTGCATGTTTTTTGAATAATTTTTATCAATGGCTGATATATTTGTCTTATTATTGACTTTGAAGGCAAAAATCATACAATTAAATAATCAGAAATATGTTTTTTTGATATAAAAATTTAAACTTACATTATGGATTAATGGCGTCACCGTAGTTTATTTGAAGTGTGAAGTGTTCTGGTTTTGCCGCGCTTTTTTAAAAATCGAACAGTTTTTATGTAGTTTATCGATACCGTTAGTTTTAGTATTGCATAATTCGAATAGTTCAGGACTCCAGTTGCCGGCAGTCTGCCGATGGCGGCGGCCATTACGTAAACAATAATTTATAAAGACTAATATTGTGATATTTCGATAATTATTAATGTGATACTGTGTTATTAATGTTATTACATAATTTAGTGTTAAAATTGTGTAGGAAAGAAAGTTTTGCAAGTAGTTACGTTATATTTACTATATAAATCAGAGTATATCTTGTTGTCTCAGGATGTTACAGTGAAAACTTTAGTTATATTACGAGTGAAATCATTAATAATATATAATTCATAAATAAGTTATAGGTGTCTGTCTATTTTCTTGTCAGTTATGTACATGTAGGTAGTGTACTTATCGTAGTCTACTAATATATAGTAGTATGCTAAGGTAATAATTTGTATTATTATATCAATATTTATCAAATATTGTCTATTTTCGAATTAAAAGTTGTTTTATACTAAATTAAATTAACCGAAGTACCGCCTTATCGGTATTCAAATTACTATTAGAATATAAATCTCAAAAGGGTTACATTTATTAAGTAAATGAGAGGAAAACGCACTGTCGGTGTGTTCACACACTATAATTAAATACAAATGCTATAAACATGTTTCGAAACGGTCTAAATGCTGCTGTTTTAATGAATTTGTTAATAACATTAACGGTTTTTATTAATAATATTAATTAAAATAACATGTATAATAATTGTGTCAATGAAATAGTTTGTTTATTACATTTTTAATGAATTTAATTTCATTCAGTTCGTTAAAATATATCACAATATTCAAATTTAAGAACTATTAGACAAGGACAACCTTTTTTGGACGCTTCTATGATTTTTGACCTTGCACGTTTTTGGTTTACATATATTTAATAGTAAAAGTGTCATGTTGTTCGTATAAATACTGTCTTTGAAGAAATACAAAACATAATAATGTATATTACATAGTTTTTTTATGATTTATAATAAATACGTAAAGGCAGAGCCAATCAGTCCCAACATGCGCCTGCGCGGAGAGCGGAAAGACAAGAGACTAATCATGGAATTAAATATTATAATACAATTATCTTAAATGTGAGAGTAAAGTATGTTATCACATTGTCAGCTGACACGCGTAGAACTACACAAAATGGCGGCAAATAATTAGAAATTTGATGAATTGCACAAAATGTTGGCGCTAAGTCACCAGATGAATAGAAATTTCGTTTATTTAAATTAATAAATAATAATGCAGATATATCTTAAAAATTAAGAATACTGTTATCTAATTTCTAGATACAAACCGCACCTAACAAACGATAAATATTTTTATCACACCACCGAGTTTGCGGTCGAGAAAAATGTGATAAACACACAACATGTAAGACATGTATGTGATATAGACAAGAAATATTTTGATCTAAAACTAACTAATGCATAACTTGATTTTATCTACTTATATAATATAGCATAGCTAATTGCAAACAATATAAAAATTGGTGGGTAGTAATAAAATATGAAGTAAATGTCACTTATATTGGAGTACATGTCGGATGTGGTTGTGAAGAGTGATGCCCTCGATGTGGTTGGTTTTGTTGAGTCCTGGTGGCGGGGGCTGGTGCTGCTCGCGAAGCTGTTCCTGTGCTGCTGTAGGCTGCTCAACCAAGTTATATATGGTGGGCGAATACGACTTATTCTTAGCAGATCAGTGTCGGTAATGGTGTTAAAATCACGTTGATAAATCTATCTATAACTATAATCTAAACTATATTTTTAATATTTTTAAACAGAACAATTGTTTCAAATTGTTATATGTATGTTTTATAATGTAACCTAACCTAACCTAACGATTCTAACAGATGGTGGTATCTGTTGACTGGATTGAGTAATTACGAATGTTCGTAAGTTTAGTGTTCCAAGTTATTAACTAAAAACTTTGTACTATACAAATAGTGTTATACATTTGGATAAATGTATGTATATATAGTTAAAAACTTTATACGTAATCTTTGCAGAATTTAATTTACAGTAGCTATTTATAGTGACGTCACAATAGTCATATCTTATCGGTCACGATAACGTACCTGTTTTAATTTGTCTGAAATATTTGTGGAATTGTTATAAGATAATTATTTAGATATATAGTTAATAGACATCTTAGTTCGTGTAAGTTACTGTAGTGTGTATGTTCCTGTTCCAGAGTTGAAGGTGCCTGAGGCTGTCATGATGGCGCCCAGCGTGTTCCAACGAACAAAGTCACCTCGCTCCTCGCCTGGAAACATCGCTAGGAAACTACAGGTTTGCGATATTATAATTTACAACTTAGAAAATGAAGGTAGCGAAAGTGAATTCTTTAGAATGATTAACAAGTCTTGAATGTCTTATTTATAATGTGAACTGATTATATAAATAAGATTGTCTAAATAAGAAATATTTATATTGCGTAAAGCAATACTAAAATCATACTTGTTTAATATAAAATAATAATATTTATTATTGCGTTGTTTTCTATTAGTAACGTGTTTTTTTGTTTGGTTGTCTGTGTGCATTAAAGTATATTTATTATAATTCTGATTGTTATTTCAGAACGGTACAGATGTGATCCAGGCTGCGTCGACTGCGGACTCCAGTCCCGGGGACTCCATATCAGATGCTGAGAACTTCGAGTGCTACGGGGACGCCGATGGAGACGCGCCACCCACTAACGCGTCAGTTATAACATACCATTATAAATGTTTCAACCCCTCCCTCTCCTATAATTTTTGGTCAATTCCCTCCACGCTCCATACATCTCAGTAGAGACGTCATTTATCAAATGAATTTATATTTAATTTTTAATTCCAATAACTATTAATAATTATAATAATTTCTTTTATTGATATAATAATGACAATAGGAAACACGTTAAAGATAAACTCAAATGAGCGTTATCAATAAAATATAATAATTTTAAAAAAACTTCAAATTCAATACGATTGAAGCAATACGGAAATTATCAAATAAAACTATAGTTTTATTATATCTATAGATGAAATATACTAGTATCCGCCAACCGTGCGCGGCGGGTGTTGAGCTGAGCCCCTCTCCTTTCTTGTCTTGTTAACTTTTAAATGGCTAAGCATTTTTTCAATCTGTTTTCGCTATAACAGCCGCGTTCGGCTCAAACATACATGAGAAAATTTTTAGCTAATTATGTCATCGCATTCTGAAAACAACTAAACACAAAAAAGGTCTCCCAAACGGTTAAGAGAATCGCTTACGCTCGACTAAAAAAAATTGTAAGAAAAAAAAAAACTAATAAAACGTAACGCAATGCGGATATTATTAAATAAAACGATTATTATAAAATATAAAAACCGCGAAAACTAATTAGAAAGTGTTAAATATAATCTGCATAACAATTAAATCGGTTATCGATATTTCATTTCAATTTTAATTATTAAATTACATGAAATTAATTTCCGACAGCAATAAAAGAAGTTTATTTAATTTCATACTAAAACTTTATTATAAATATATTAAATATTAATTAAAATAATGCCGTGTCTAAAAATGTATATATCTATTGTTGTTTTGTCCACAGACTTGAAAATGGTAATAGAAGTCCCGGCAATCAATTAAATCGCCATTCGTGGACTAGGACGAGTCTCAGGCGAACCCCTCCAAGGTAACATTAATATATTAGTACACTTATAATTTGTACGTAGATCGTTTGTATCAATGAAATTAATAATCGATCTACAATCCGAGATTGAAATTAACTCAATAAAACTATACAGACAATCTATTGAAATAATAATTTCAATGTTTAATAACAAAAAATGGATCAGGATCGATTATTAGTTTTAACCTTCTGTCCCAAAGAGCATTGTAGTTCATGTTCGTTTGATTATTTTCATTAGTATTACAGTAGTAGTTATTTTACTATAGTAATGTGCTATAATTTTGTTTGTCGCTTTGTATTTGCTTACAATTTTATGTTTTTTCATAGTCACCAAGAAAACTTGCCGCATCGAAGATGGGGCTCCATGAGACAGTGAGTTTTTTATTTTAATTTTTCTTTTGCACGCTATTTAATTATTAGTTTTTGTTATTCTACTATAGTAACGGGCGTTTTCTAAAATTAAAACAATATGACAACATAATCGAGCGTTCTGATTGGCTGTCACGCTATCAACCAATCAGGAGTAAGACGATTTGACAGCAAATTAATCTCCTATACATTCCATAAATCAGAACAAAAATGTCATAATTATTTTAATATCTATATATCTATATTATCTTATAATAGTATGTCAGTACGTTATATGTTTTCCTAACACAAAAAACCGTTTATTAACTATTAACCTACATTACACTAAACTTTCATGATTAAAAACATTAATTGGAATCATAGTCACATGTACTATTAATACCACGACATTCACAAAAAGGTACAGTCTATTTATACCCAATACAAATTATTATTGACCTTTGATATTTAGAAACACGAATGTACCACTATTTTCTATTCTATGCGAATGACTCATGTTAAATGCCGGAGCGGGACACTTCTCAGTAATGTATGATTAAATAGTGTGTTAATCTTTATGGTCACTAAATTACTACCACAGTTTAATTCTATTAATTTACTGACTTGTCAGAACTTCCCGAACTTAAATCATTATCATAAAGAACTAACCAAGTAAAATAACTATTAAAAACCTTAGACCTTAATTTGACATCACACGTACATCATAACAGCTCAAAGATGTTATATAAAAGTGACGCTATACTGACATAAATTAAAATTGGTATATATATATATATATATAGATTTGTAATGTCAAAATCATATTTTGATGTACATCTGACATAATAATTAATTCAAAAAAAATTCTACAAGAACGTTTTTATTAACATCTTCACTATATTTAGTATATATTGTCGTTTGATGAAGTAACACCAACGTACGGACAGACGGAAAGTAAATATACCATTGCTGTTAATTGTTAAACTAAATACACACTAAAGATATATATTTATTTAATTAATATATCTAAATATAATTGTTAGCCTTAAGTTCTGTCCGTCCAGAACACGTCAGGCAATGTCATTTTAAAGTCACACGTCACAACTACGTAAGTATATCGTAATATATCATAAATAACTATAAAATAAAGAGTCGCATACATTATACATTAATTCTTTTTTAGCGCATTCGTGTGCATGACGTCAGATGGACGTATAGATGACATAAAGTATTTACTGGTTGTTTAATAACTGTTGTAATCTTGATCAGACCAATTCAAGTCCAATTCGTTTTACTTATATCTGATAAATTTTATCCAAGACTTGTGATTAAATCTTAACTTCAATCTTAATGAGGGGTCATTCAGGGGTCAGAACCCTCCTTAACAAAACTAAGTAATCGGTTAGATTGAAATCTCATCTAATAATAAATTGTCTAGGTGAAGTTGAAATGTTACATTTGTTATTGACGTTCTTGGAAACTATTTCATTAAAAGTAACATTTTTTTTAATTGAGCGAAGCGAGTGAAGCGAGCGGAGCGTTCTACTTGAGACTTTTTTACATTCTTTGTTACGGATAGGTTTGAAAACTACTTGACAGAAAATTATGGAATTTTGCAATCAAAAAGACACACATTAATTAGGTGAAGGTTTTAAAAAAATAAATTTGAAATATATCGTAATTATTTTTTTTTTAAGATTTTCATGTCGAAAAACTGATCTCCTTAACTTAACTTGGCTCGCTTCGCTCAATATGCAAACAGCACCCGAGATTTCGCGAGCGCAGCGAGTCGAAATTGAGGGTCTGTTGGCGCCCCTAGTTATTTGTGCTAGTATTAAGTATGTGTCGTGTGCGTCGAAGTTTATTTTGAAAGACTTATAATTATACCGTCCGCAAATAAGTTGAGCTTTGCTAATCTTTTTGTAATACTATTGTTTTATTAGAACTCGCACTTAATGAAATGGACAAACATACTGTATTACATACAAAACTTTTATATTTTAACATTTAAAGGTTTAAAATGTTATTATTTAAATAGTAGAAATTATATTCAGATGTCTAAATTTATGAATATTCTAAGGACAGATTTCAACAGGTTTCTGTAACGAGTTAATTTTGATGATATGATATCGATAGTCTATACTAATATAAAGAGAAAAGATTTGATTGTATGTTTGTATGTATTAGATAATCTCAGTAACTACTCGACCGATTTTTAAATTAAATTTTATAACTGCAATTTGATCGGGACTTAAGTAGGAAAATCGGAGTAAAAAAAGAACGTAGCAAGATATAAAATAAACATAATTAGAATCCTAAACTCAATACTATGAAATACAAAAGATAATATCATAACAAGTAAAAATATTTGTATGTATGTGTGTGTGTGTGTGTGTGTTAAATATTTTATATTTTTTTTACAATTCAATCCAAAAGTGTTTTATGTTCCCAAAGTTTCTAAAAGTGTAACGTGACATGTCGCAAGTCGTCCTCGCTTAGTCCCGTTTGCCCAACGTAACTATCTATCTACGTTCGGACAATTGAAATAATATGTTACGTAATCTACGTTTAAGTCGTTTGTGGTCAAATGCTAAACGTTACAATTTTTATACAACTACGTGTTCAATGCAACTATTTCGTTGTCTATCTATCAGACGTTAGGTCTTTTAGCGTACTAATCTCACATAACGGACACGCTGGTAGTGAGACCCTTGCTATCTAGAGGTACAGACACTTGCTCATCTAATATGGAAGGAAAAGGTCCTTATAATTAACAATATAAGGACCCTTAATGCTCAGTACTGAGAGGATTTTTTGAAAATTATGACTATAGGTTTTGGGGGTCAAACAGTGCGTTTGAACTAGGATAATGAAATGGATCCATTACTATTCGATGTAATTGAGTAAAAGCACTATAAAGCAGTGCAATAAAATACAATGAAGCTATTTATCTTCATTTAATCTATCATAAAGTAGATGTCGCTAGTGTTTAATTATTTTTAATGAAAAAAATATAAAGATTATTTATTTGCTTATAAAGATTTTAGACTGAGGTGGACGCTGGAATTAGGAAGTCTGTGCTTAGTTATTTGGTCACCATTCATATATTATAAAGTTATTGTCATTTTGCTCTGCTATGTAGTTAATCAGGAATATTTCTATTAAATTTGTCAAACTATTTAATTGTAAAGTACGTGTTTGATGGGAAAACGTTGAAAGCGTAGTTTTTGCTAAAAAAACAGGATAAACGAACTTAATCGAATTTATTATTATTGTCACTATTTGTTCCATTTAATTATAGCTAAAAAATATCGCCATTACTGCATACTTCACACGATACTTTAAAATACACCAGACGAGTTAACTAACGCAGACTATATTAATGCTATTTTTGTATATTTTTGAATTATCTATTAATGTTTAGCCATGTTAGCTTATTTAGCCGAACCCGCGTCCTTTGGATGACTGTCTCGTTATTTTGCCAATGAAACAATCTAGCATTTTCTATCAAATCGTCTTTATCAGGAGGCGTCATTTATTAGGCTTCTCACAATATACTGTATACTTAAATATAACAAGTAGTACTGTAACTAATTATTTGAGATTAAGGTATAACACGTGTCCGTCTGTCACTTGGATGTTACAACTAATTAGCAACTTAATTACATTGAGCCGTTTTTATACGGTATTATAACAATTCAATTAAAATTCTGGAGCTTCATACTCATTTACACACACGCATATACACACACACACAAACACACACACACACACACACACACTAATAAACTTGAATAATATGAAACACTTCAAAATCTAGCGACTCTGAACATTCTAAGTCAAATTAAATTAATTTTTTATTTCAAGTACTTCTTTCTAATTGAATGAGTAATACAGTTCGATGGAGAAAGATCGACAATAAAGCCTGAATATTGTATATAACAGTTTATTATACAATTAGTTATAGTATTATTATACAATTAGTTATAGTACTGAGTCATGAAACAACACAGATAGAACGTATAATTATGGGACGAACTTGTAAGGCGAACTATAATATAGCCTTCCGGTTAATAATTTAAGCGGCCACTACATTATACAATCTTTCACGCCCTAACTCAACTAGCATATTAAAATGTGTAGTGAAAAGACTGTTAACTAACTTGTGATGGGACACCTTTAACTGGCTATTTTAGAGGTCAAATAATAAAATGCGGCCATTATAATATTGCCATATGAATTTGCGATTTGTTATAATATTCATAAATGGGCAATTTAATGAAGCAACACATTCAGAACTGAACATGTCACGTAACGAACTTGGAAGGCCAACGTATATAACTAGGGGCCAACAAACCCTCAATTTCGACTCGCTGTGCTCGCGAAACCTCGGGTGCCGTTTGCATATTGAGCGAAGCGAGCCCAATGTACTGACTCATCGTTTCCTATTGACTTCAATGGGATATCAGTTTTTTCACATGACATTTTTCAATTATTTTTTTTAACCCTCACCTAATGTGTGTCTTTTTCATTCCAAAATTTCATAATTTTCCGTTAAGTAGTTTTCGAGCCAATTCGTGACAAAATATGTGAAAAAATCTCCAGTAGAACGCTCCGCTCGCTAAGCTCTCTTCGCTCAATAATTTATTAGTGAGTCCATTTCGTTATCCAATTTTAAGCGCCCAATTTGACTTCAATAATAGTGAGTTAATAGTGTCCACTAAACACAAGCTCGATAGCACTTCACCACTTTTCAGTATGAGATGTTAGTATGCTAATTGACCTAGCGCGCGATAGATTGGATAATGAAATGCTCCCATTAGTAGCGGACGATTTTGTAGATAATTCATACCTAGGCTAGCTAGCCTGTGGTCCGCCATAACGAATGTGGGTGCGTCAGACGTCAGTACGCGGTGACCGCTCGTGAGAAGCGAACGTTTACGAAATATATAAAATAGTGCCGTGAAATAATCTAGATTAAAATTAGTTATGTTGATTGTAAACGTCAAATCAAGAACTAATTGTAAATAGTATAATATTATTGTTAAGCTGGAGCGAAATAATTTCCACATGCATTACAGAAAACGACCGTACAGGTTAGATTATTTTACATTTTTATGATTTATTATTTTATTATATGATATTATTATTAAATGTCCGTTGACCATTTAAAAGGATTTTGTTATTAAACTTATAATAAACCAAATACAATCAACACAACATTTGATAATTCCTTTTTTGAAATACGTTTCAACCACAACGATTTTGTAATATTGTAAAATGACCTTACATTTTCTTTTTATGCTCCAAATAGTATTATATAAAGGCTAACGAGTTGTCTAAAAAACTGTTTATAGATAATATAATAATAAAATTCGATTATTATTATAAATATACAGAGTTATTGTTATTCTTCAGAAGTATAAATCATCGTCACTGCATACAATGTATGGATATTTTATGCCGCCATTCCATTGTTGTCAAAGCAATGGTGTGACATGCGGTGGCAATGGACTCATTTATTCAGCCGTAAGCTTAAATTAAAAAAAAAAACAATAAAAACTATTTGGTAATCTACACCATATACGAGTGGATGTTCAGACTATTAATTAATAGATGATTTATGTCTATTATTAATTGTTTAATAAAATGACTGTAATTAAATATCATGTTACTTATAGTAATATATTACTTTTTGTATCTGTATAAGTCTGATCTAGACCGTCACAGACTGATAAGTAAAAGAGAAAATCATCGAAAATACTGAAAGCATATGATAAATAACTTCGCAACACGACACGTAATCAACGTGTTGTATCAATTTAATTAACTTTTAAACAATATATGTATATTTTTATTACAGAATCATTTGTTACCGACATTGTTCTTAGTTCGTAAAAACAAAGTTCTTGTATCACTTTGTTGTTTGTTTGTTTGTTTGTCTGTCTAGTTCATATCGAGTTGAAATTAAAAAATAAAAATTAGAATAAACAGATAAGGCAGATTGTGCAACAAAAAACACATTTCGACTTCATTCCCGACGGTCTAGAACTATGAAATTTGGCGAGTAACATCTTATAGCACAAGTTTGAGGAAACATCTGAAAACTATACATTTTTTTTTAAATAAAAAAATGTTATATAAGGGGTCGACTTATAAAACAAGTTACCAGTTCAAGTGAGATATATAAAAGGGACTCGATGTGGACATATCTATTTATTTATTTATCTTCACGCCATATCCCTTGTGGGGTAGCCAAAGACGATGGAGCGCCAAAAGCTACGATCCCTGCATACCTCTTTCGCCTCGGCCACAGACATCAACCTCTTCATACATGCCCTCCGGGGGGTCCTCATGCTTTTTACGTGACCTTCCTCCAGTATCATAGATACTGTGTTTTCGAAGGTCACTCGAGGCCTCCCCCTGTCTCTCTTATAGCTCACTTGTCCTATATAAATCTTATTTACCATTCTTTTATCACTCATTCGTTCGACGTGCCGAAACCACCTAACCACGTTCTTCTTCATTCTCACCGAGATATCTTCGCTAGTACCTGCCAAATATTCTAAACATATTTTATTTATCTTTTACGACACTAATACAAAAATATATCAATATTATTGTTTTACCTTTTTGAAAAAAGAATTTAAGAAATAGCTCGAAATTTTATTCCAGAACTATTTGTAACGTCAAAATTGTACGGACACGGGAGGCGAGTCCGACTCGCACTTGTCCATTTTTAAATAATGCCGAATGTCTATCAAAGATTTAAAACCAATTATAATTACCAAAATAATGTTTTACAAAGTTAGTATAAATTTTAAAAATATAAAATATAAAAGTATGAATTTGTTCCAAATTTGCTATAATTCAAAGCGCAATAATATGTAAAAAGAACGTTACTAGTACGTAATGTCCAGTTGGACCTGTCGGAAGGATTGATAATTGGCCGAATAATCCACATACAACACCAATTATAACATAACATACATGTTTATTATTTCATCAAACACAATTGAAAGGAAATTAGTGAAATACCATCTCTAAGAGAAGCCTACACGCCTCGGTGGAGGGATACGTAATAAAGTAATCAACACGTTCCGCCATTTTAATATATATATAGATTAATTATTACATATTAAATAAGATTCATGTTTTGGTACCAATGCAAAAAATCTTTATTTTTATATTTATAAATAATATAGAATAAAATTAAAAAATACAAGCTGAATTCGAACTTGTGACTTGGGATACCGTTCCGTCGTTCTGCGAACTGAGCTATCGTGTCGCTACCCGCCGTCCAGACTTAGTTAACATTTTATGTTATTTAATAATTATAAATAATACATTGCTTTTATATTTATAGTAATTTCGTAACACCTATTGATATCTAAAATGTTTTATATTCTATAACTAAAATATATTAAACTATGATTGATTAAATAAAAATTTAAAATAACTATACCTTTACTACAGTTTTTCCTATCATTAATTAATATAATTATTATTTTACCGATTTTAATTTTAATATTAATTGATATATCCAATTCTAACTATGAGACGAAGCTTCTTAGCATTCCATGGATTCACTGTGTGGGTGCCGGGCCCATCGCGGTGCAAGGAGAGGAGTGAAACAGTGCCTGGGACTTGCGATCCAGGTGTAGGTTTAAGGGGCGTAAATAAAATAATAAAGTTCGCATAGACAGACATATATATATATATATATATATATATATATATATATATATATAGTTTACAATGTACAGAGGCAGTAAATTATAATTAGCACTGAGCGCATGAAATGCATTACTTTCTTGTACAATTTCATGGCGCGTGCACCCGTGGTTTCACCATCAACCCATCTTTATACTGCACTACGAGTTACCTAATCACAATCATTAACACTCCACACATTGTGTTACTATATTATTTAACTAACAAAGAATTAAGATTTTCACAATCACACCCTCAAAGGATGCTACAGAAAACAGTGTTAAAAAACGTCTTAAATATGGAAGCAAATAACTAATTAACTACTCATTATTTATCCATGTAGAAATTAATTCTTGTATATTATAAGAATATGTATATTACCATATATATTTTATATATCTATATGTGTATTATTAGAGTGTAGGCCTTGTAGTTTATTTTATAGTGCGTGCCACACCATTTTCTCATTTCACCTTTCACCAAGGGTTGTCTGGGAGCGTTTTAGCGATAAGACCGCTTTTGCCAACTTCTCATATTTTTGGAGCGAAGCGAACGAAGTGAGCGGAGCGTTTTACTGGAGACTTTTTGCATTCTTGAAGTGAAATCAATGGGAAACGATGAGTCAATACACTGGGCTCGCTTCGCTCAATATGCAAACGGCACTCGAGATTTCGCAAGCGCAGCGAGTCGAAATTGAGGGTTCGTTGGCGCCCCTAGTTAAATTATGTTTGTAATGTCCTCTTGAAGTGTGTGCAATAAAGAATAAATAAATAAATAAATAAACATAAACTACTCCTCGAACTCCTCGCTTCTCATGTTGGTAATCTTTTGATTGGTTGTTCTGTTGGTTTGTTCGTACACTTATGTAATATCTTACGTATAATACATATTCAGATATACATATAATCTCGGTCGTAATTAAAAAATGTTTCCCTCTTTCTCTTAGAACGGACGCTCGTACTCATACAGTTCATCTTAAATTACATTGTTGTGATATAACTTACTTTTATATATTGTTAGTGACTTTCAAAATTATTAAAGTCATTGTTTTTAGCTATTTTTAAAGCTTCAACAGAATTAAGATTTATGATTTCTTATAATATTATTGATACTTGACACAATTTTACAATATATTTTATTAAATAAATCTTATTGTAACGTTCAAGAGTTTTTAGTGGATCGAAGTGTGTGGAATGGAATGTACATCACTTAAAATTGTTATATTTCTTTTAAAAAGAGCAACTGTTGAGTTTCTGGCCGGCTCTCCTCAACAGAGTAGCACTCCGAGCCAGTCGTAGCTTACTTACGGACTGACTTTACTGACCTTTTTTTGTATTGTAATAATTGACGATTCAAAAGTGCGTGTAAAATGTAAATGCCTACTTGAATAAAAATAATTTGATTTTGAATTTTTATAATATATAGTGTAAACTCGGTATAACGATACTGAAAGTATTTGAAATAATATCAATAAACGCTATGTAAAGGTTATAAATTGACAAAATTCGTTAATATATACTAAATAATACTTTGTTAATAATTTGCAATGATTGAAATTTATTATTAACAGTTTTTGACAAATGTATTCGTAATGAAAAAGTACATTTTATATTAACTCTTGTGACTAGTTCTTGAGGATTTTGAAAAATTTGTTAAATCGAGGAAATCGTTATATTAAGACATTCGAGCCCGGAAAATTTTATACGTTTCTAATTCTGAGTACAAAAGTATAATGAAATTATGAAGCTGGTTACCCCAAACTTATATCTAGGGAAGGATTAAAAGTTAAAATTTTGTTTGCGGGGCAACCAGGTATAGAATTTGAAATGGCGTGAATTCACGTCAGCGGCAACCAGGAATAGAATTGTGTGTGGACAATATTAAATGCATTAATCGTATAGAAACGGATGTACCTATCGACAATTTTATGTATAATATAATCAACAAAACTCTTACATGTTATAAATATTTACTATTAAAACATTTTTCATTTTACATATAAACACGTAAACAGATATGTCTGCAATTTTTCTTTCTACTACAATTTAATTATTATAAAAATATTCAGAAACTAAAATTTTATTCTTTTTTTGTTTCAGCTCTGGAAAACGTCAAATAGGCTCCAATGTCTTAGCTAGGTAATTATTTATATTTTTATTATATTTGTGGTTTAAATAACATTTTTAACTTAAAATATAAAAAAGATGCTTAAAATTTAAGTATAGCGCCATCTATTAAAGGCATTGCAAACTACAACACCGCTTGACTTTATTGACCATAATTGTTACAAGCTTTCTCTTTATTCTCAGAGATGTCGCCACTTGTTTTGTATTAAGTGATTAGTCACGAAAGTTAGGTATCCTATTTAATAAGAGCATTATTATCGTCTTAGCCAATTGTACCGGTCGTCGTCCTTCAACTCGTCGGGGTGCGGGTCGGGGGGGGAGCCGGCCGACGACATGTACTCAGATGTCTCACTAGAAGAGGATGTACAGGGACTCAATTATAAGGTGAGTACATTATCCTAATTATTATTATTAATGTATGTAATAAAAATAACAATAATTATAGCAATCATGATTGTCAGAACTATGTCTTATAATTTCTCAATAAGATTTTTTATATATAGAATAATTGAATAGTATTTAGCCATATCTAAACCATAGACAATGTCAGCATGTAACAGAGAGACCAATATAGACCAAAGAGCGGTAATTTCAATAATATCAATTATCGTCTCAGATTGGTCAATAGAAGAACAAAGGTGTTGTTGCTATTTTATCAAATAATCTTTTATTATTTTAAAATTATAATTTATTTTAAATTTAAATTTTATAAAAAAGATATATAAAAAAAAAATCTTCCTAATTGGATGGATAAAAAGCGTTTGCATGTAAGATGCGAATGTTAAGATGGATGTGTGGGGTGAAGAAAGTAGGATAGAATAAGAAATAAGTATATTAAGGCAAGCTTGGTAGTAGCGCCAGTGACAGAAAAAAATACAGGTAGCCGTCTGTCATGGTATGGGCATGTTATAAGGAGGGATGAAAGACATGTGACCAAAAGACTGCTGGGTATGATAGTGGAGGGATGGACAGGTAGAGGACGGCTGAAGAAAAGATGGATGGATTGCGTGGAAGACGATATGGAGAACAAGGGAGTGTGTATAGAGATGACGAGTAACAGGAGAGTATGGAAGGAAAAAAATACAGCGCCGACCCCAAAAGTGGGATAAGGCATAAAGATGATGATAACAATTTTCTTAAAAATCCTATAATTCTAATTGTAAGTGATATATTGTAATTGTTACTCAAATTGATTAGTTATTATGGTGTATCAATGGGAAAGATTCCCTCGTTAAAAGATAAGAGCTACACTCTTAAAATAATTAACAAGACAATAGCTTCAACTAAATCCAACAAAACAATATAAAAATATTATGATTCTTCATTTCTATTTTATGTAATTTTAAATCCAAATCCAATCCAATCCAATATTGTCAATTATGTTATAACAACAAATAATTATATACTTCTAAATACCTTACATAGTGTATATAATAAATGGGTACCAAGTTATTATAGGTATAGTTTAATATTCATTGTGGTAGTTGTTATTTTCCGTTCCTCACCGCGCGTGGACGAAAAATTATTGAGGACGTCCTTCATGACCGCAATACGAATTAGTCTGTCTTAATAAGAAATGAGGACATCATTTTATAGATAGATATATAGAATTTTAGATTATTGCTTATAGAATTCTAGAGTAATCGAATTGCATAGCAATATGGTGGCTTAATTTGTAGAGTTCAAGTAACTTTCTGCCATCTACCACTAAGATAGGAACGAACTTCTTTTGATGGTCCCTAGGTCTATACGACATGGGTAACTCCAAAAAAGGCGTATACTACCTCCTCTTCTGAGTCCCGTGTCATCAGTGACCCGCACGCTCTAATATAAAAAAATTACGAAAATCTTTCCGAGAACGCAGGTTCTATTCCCTCCCGCCCCTTGATGAATTGTTGTATCAAAATTATTCTATGAAAATTTATAATTTAGAATTCTTATCAAATTAAATTATGGTTACATTTTGTATTAATTGCAACATAATTTAGTTTCAGGACATATACAAATTTCATCAAAATCCGTTGTATGGTTTAGCTGTGAAGTCATACAGACAGAGTCACTATTTAGTATTGTATATTAATAGTCTAGTCGCGTTTATTTGCCAAGTCATTAAGATATAAAAAGGTAATATTTATATAGTTACAATTAAATATTCTAAGTAAGCTACCAAGGTATCAATTATTACCAAGTGGTTTGAAAGCTGCTCCCTGCTTGATAAGTATACTGAATCAACTGACTTGGTTTAGATTGGATTTCATAACCTTATCTAGTTTAAATATAACCATACAATGGACTTATCCATACTTAATTCCGAATTCACTATAATGACTTAGTTACAATTCCATATAATGACTTAGTTACAGTTTGTAGATAACAAACAAGTTTAACCTAAAGTCACTACAATGTCAGAGAAACTAGTTCACACTATCGCGTGTCATTGGAACGTCATTAATGTGTTCTGTGGCCTTCCATTGCTGACTTTAATATGATATATCATGGACGCTACTTAAAATATATTAATATTTAATTTTATAAGATCTAAAATCTTCGATTCAACTTTATGAATGTAGTGCTTAGAAGAGTGGTGGTGTGAGTGATTCCAGCCCTCTTTTGGTATTACCATTTCCTTGAATACTAATTCGTTCATATCAATTATGACTGACTCAATAGTCATTATTATTGAATTAAGTTAAAAATATTCAGGAAGTTGCTCGCCGGTTCTTCTCCGTGGAGCTACCTTTGGAACCGTGCAACTAGAGTCTGATGTCTCACAAGTGCAATGTATATATGTATGGATAGAATATATATATATATATATTAATGTCTAAAAGAGACATGAAACATGCTTGATCATTGCAGAGATAAGAAATTATCAGAACAACACTTAAAAACATATGTTCAATAATATATTATAGCAATAGTTTTATAGCAAATATCTGTCCTGGTACTAATGGAGTGATTCTGACAATCTCTTAATTTAAAGCTACTTTGTTATTTTGTTTTAGTACATATATTCTCGCTTAGTAGTCAGGATAGATAGGATTGCATTGTAGGGAAAATGTTATACAGTTCTATACACGCACGAAACAGTTATAAATAATAGATACCGATTTAATGCGAGAAGGTTCACTACCCGGTAGCTCAATTTTACCTACCGTTATTTGAAGGTATTGAATATATTAATATATTTTTTTAATAAAAGACAACATAAGGTAAAACATTATTTACAAACAATTACCATAATATCCCGTGTCACGAAATACGTAAATTACGTACGTCAAAACAAATAAATACGTCATAATAAATAAATTCATTCCCACCCAGTACAATAATAACCAATCAAATTATTTAATAACGTCCATTGACCTTTATATGACCAAGGAATGACATCAATGATGTCCCGCTTCATTGAATAGAAGACAACTGTGTATGTGTGTATGTATGTATGTGTGTGTGTGTATGACGGACGGAAGCGCGTGCACCTTCCGCTCAAACGCGTGCTGCATTGATAAACAATATGATATCATAAAATTTTATTTATTAATTTTGTTTGTTTGTTTTATAGTTTTTTATTTTTAACTACTGTATCAGTAAAATAACTGAAATAATATCTTTATATAAGTATTATACTTCGAGTAGCAAACTCAAATAAAATGAAAATGTACTATATAGGATTCGAAGCTACGATCTCTAAAAAACCTATTCGAATTATGGTATTTTTAATAATAATTTCACTTATTACATAGGATACAAGGCTTATTTAACACTGAACCTACCAAGTACGGGTCAAATTGCCCGTTCTTAAACTTTTGTAAAACTTACACATTTTTAAACGTTATAATATCGTTATCAAACTACATGACAATTCTTAGAATATGCATATAATATTGTCTTCACTCTTTACTTTTAGTTATTTCCATTATTACTTGCGTTATATAATAAAATAATTTTTAATTACCGGTCAATTTGACCGCGTGCAGTAGGAACAGGTATACAAGAATTATCGGTAGGTTTAGTGTTAAATTATAAAGTACATTATTGTATAAGTAAGTATTATAATAAGTTTGTATGGTACAGCTTTTCAAACTCGCAATAGGTATCTGTAAGGACGTTGGCATTCTTAAACCAGTTGGTTAAATTACGAAAATGTTGATGTATCTGTTATAATCTGTTTATTACAATATTCAATTAAACTTATAGTATAAGTGAATAAAATACACAATAATAAATAATAAAAAAAGTACGAAATAGGATTCCCTTATCCGTATTTCTTAATTTACGTAAAAATTATGTTTTAATTAGTAGAAAACTGTTATATTTTATTATTCTTTTTTTGTAGTAATTATAGAATTTTAGAAGATTTTTTTTCTTCACACTACAAGTAGTAGAAGACTACTTACTACTAGAAACATTCTACTTACAAACATGATATCAAAATTTTCTATCATAACATTCAAATCAAAATACCACAACAATACGAAATAGAACCAAGACAAATTAAATTGTCGTAGGCGATATATATATATATATATATATATAATAAGATTCCATTAAAATAGTTGTCTGTGTGTCTAGGAGAAACTGCATACATCAATATGGACATACATAATGTACAATGCATAACAAAACTAATGAATGATTGAATAATTTGTCATTACAATAATTAAGTAAACGGTTAACTATTTCCTTGTTTTCTTAATGTCTGTAAGTACTGAATGTGTGTGGGTGCGTGTGTGTGTGTGTGTGTGTGGCATTCTATTATTTCGTACCACACAAAATAAATTTCATTATATACATTTATTTATTTATTATACTATTAAAATTTGAAATAGGAAGTAAGAGCGTAGAGGATTAATTATTTTTCACATTTCTTGAAAATGCGATCATAATGCTAATGGTAGTGTATAGCAACTAGCCCTCGTATAAACAGAAAATCATACAAATCAAATATCCCATTACCATGTGGTGTGAGACAGAGAGAGATATAGATATTGACGTCTGGTAGTTGATACAGTTTCTCAGTACAGATCCTTTGATACATTTCTCGGTATATCTAATGATGAGCTAAAACACGTCCAAGCAAAACAGCTGTCAAAATTAACATTTAGATAGGCCGAACCTGTCGGTATAAGTGACAGAAAGAAAAACAAAATTCACGACATTTATTTTAACAGAGAGAGACAGAGAATATCTTTATTCTCTGTCTCTCTCTGTTAAAACGTTTGTCTTTATTATTTTCTTACTTTTTTTTTCATCCTATTTAATAAGACAACAAACTATATCTAAGCTACTACATATCTATATATTCTATAATAAATATCATAACAATACGCTGTGGGTGTGTGTGGGATAACTGTGTCAAGGATGCGAATAGACGAAATATCTCTGCGATTACCAACAATTATATAAACACAGGAAGAATCGTTATTATATATATATATTAATTAATTAAATCAGAACCCATCCCTGGACTGTTCATAAGCATGAGAGCGAAGTCGCGGTTTAACTGTTAACTTGTAATTATTATTTCATTAACTAATCAATAATAATAATACTATGTCGATTATTCTTTTATACTAGGCTCTGCCAACCGTGCGCGGCGGGTGTTGAGCTGAGCCTCTTTTCTTGATATCTTTTGAATGGCTAAACATTTTTTCAATATGTTTTCGCTATAACATCCGCGTTCGGCTCAAACATACATGAGAACATTTTTAGCTAATTATTTCGTCGCATTCTGGAGACAACTAAACACGAAAAAAGGTCTCCCAAACAGTTAAAAACTTCGCTTACGCTCAACTCAATCAATTATTGCTAATTAATATCAATTAGTGTTACATAAAAATTTAATTAACTTAAAAATGTATTTTCATAACGTGAAATGATTATGTTTTCTTTCTGATGCATGTAATTGTTATAAGAAAATTTAATAGAAAATGTACGGTTTTGTATGTGTAAAGTGAGTTTCGTTTGACGACATTGCATGTACACAATTATTTTATATACAATTTACTTATTTATTACCTACTTTACTAAAGATTTAACTTTCGATTTCTATTTATCCTTATGTATAAACTAAAATTATGGAAAATTTTATTAAAATATCTTTTGGGATTACTACCGATATCGTTTTAGTAACATCAAGATCAGATTTTTTTATCAAATCAAATCTAATTTTCAAGAGCAACAAACGATATGCTGAAAATATACCAATATGAATGCAACTGTACATCGCAAGTGCGAATAGAATCATTGACTGCCCAATATTGAAGCAATTAACCAATCATTTTGGACCAATATACCAAACATGTTGGACCAATATACCAAACATGTTGGAACAAAACAATAAACTTGTTGGAGTAATGCACCAAACATGTTAAAGCAATGCACCAAACATGTTGGAACAATACACCAAATATGTTGAAGCAATGCACTAAACATGTTAAAGCAATGCACCAAACATGTTGGAACAATGCACCAAATATGTTTAAGCAATGCACTAAACATGTTAAAGCAATGCACCAAACATGTGTTACAGCTATGCACCAAACATGTGTTACAGCTATGCACCAAACATGTGTTACAGCTATGCACCAAACATTTTGGAGCTATGCACTAAATATGTTGGAACAATACACCAAACATGTTGGAGCAATGCACTAAACATGTCGGAGTAATGCACTAAACATGTTGGAGCAATGCACTAAACATATTTGATGTTTTAAAATAATAATAATGTTATGCATAAAGCAAATAAAAGTATACAATTTCTTACTGCCATTACGTGACATACGAATCTTTTCTTGAGAGTATTTTATAATTATTAATAAATATAATTACTTCGCTAAAACTTTCTCTGCGTATTATTTTAATTCATTTTATTTACAAGTTATATTTATACTAAATTTTGGTATATAGGTATTTTTTGATTGTTCTTAAAATATTATATAACATAATAAATTAATTGCAACTTAATAGATTATCGATATAACAATACTATCGTATTAATAATATAATGTAATGATGTCAAACCTTACAAGTGTTAAACGTAAAGTTATCTAACAGCAAGAAACATGTGAAACTGAAAGTGGTGTTAAGAAACTCGTGCGAACCACCAGTAACACAGCTCAGAGCAAATTAACTATAAAATAATATTATCTACTTGTTTTTCTATTTAAAACTAATTTCATTCAAAGATGATGTAATTTGTCTAATGTAAATTAATGTTTTTAATTTAATTTGATTATTTTATATAACAAGAATTTGAGATAAATATATGTATTATAGTAGTATAATGACGAATAATATATTATATATTTTAATTAACATATATATTTTTGATAAATTTAAGTGTACAAGCCAAGCTCAGTGGGGAATCTTAATATCTAGGTCGTCTAACAATAGGTCTATTCGGGATAGATGATACGTTTCCAGCAATGTTACTGGATCTAGGTCTTATTCTCTATAAATAGATTAAATAGAACTGTGCGTGGGGCTCTAAAATATGTTTTAATGAAGTGAAGCTGAGCCAAGGGTCTTGGGTTCGATTCGTGAACAAGTTTCTTTGTGAGTTATATATTGTTTTCGTTATTTACTTAGAATTTAGATAAGGATTAAGTCTAAATGTATAGTCATTCTTCATTGCATGACTCATGGGGATTCCAATGGGGTAAGTATTGCATGTTCATACCCCCATAAAATTAGTGGATGGTTGGCAATCATTCAGTTGGCTATATCTCAAACCAAATACTTCCATGACATGCCATTTGGTTACTTTTTATTCTAACCAAAGAAACATTTTTGTTTCAAAAAACCCTCAAACTGAGGAAAGGTGTAAAAAACAAATGAGGTCGCATTTCTAGTGTCATCGGCATGTATCTTGAGTATTAGAAGTCTAGCTATACCTACAAAGAAGTCATCTCTAGCAATGAAGTATGGGAGTGTGTGAGTGTGTGTGTGTATGTGTGTGTTTGTGTGTATAACTCATTTTAATACATAACATATTATATCTTTTTATCATATATTTTGATATCAAAATATATTTTTAACTAATTAATCCGCTGACGCTACCATTGTTTGTGTGACTGAAATAACCAACTGGTGGTTATTAAACTCGACTAACAAAAAGATTGGTATAATGGTTCATTGTTCTGTAATTCTGTAATTCCGTGTAATATCTAGATCATCTCAAACATT
Source organism: Melinaea marsaeus rileyi (assembly GCA_918358865.1). Taxonomy (NCBI): domain Eukaryota; kingdom Metazoa; phylum Arthropoda; class Insecta; order Lepidoptera; family Nymphalidae; genus Melinaea; species Melinaea marsaeus. The sequence goes on along the minus strand of OU911088.1, from coordinate 11,371,673 downwards.
TGATTACAAATTAGTTTAAAATACATAGTATATATAATTTATATCAAAAATTTACAAATAATTGTAAATATCAAAACATACTATAGTGTCATATTAATATAATATTTATACTATAGTATTTGAACATGAATACTTGTATTATTCAAAGTCCTATCAAGAGATGAAGTACTCTATTTCCGGGGACTCTTGATGGGATAATGGGGATAACATATTCCGAGCCGCCATATGGTCTTCGTCTTTGTATATTGATACTGAAACAAGAGTTTTATTTATTAAATGTTACCATCAAAACTTATGGGGATTGTTTTAATAAAAATTCCTTTCGTTACCAAATTTACTGTTCGATTTGATTAGTATTTGGAATACAGGGAAAGTATGAATTAAAAATTCCTCTATTTAATTAGTGATTAAACTTGTTTTATTCGTTAAATAATCCGAACTGAATCTTAGCTTCCAATTCACACGCTCTCTCTAACAATACCTTCTATTTCGTTGTCGGATAATCAACGTTTTATCTCGATTTGTAGTTTGTATAATAAGAAATTAATAATGTTATGCTCTTTCAACTTTCTCACGATCTGTCATTGTTATTAAATTCTGCAAGCATTAAAACTAAATTCCGTAAATACTTCATTAAATAATATAACACATATAATATAGGCCATAGTGTTTAAATGACCAGGCATTGACTGTGACCCCATGTAATAACGAGATGCAACCAGCCTAGGGGAGCAGGCATGGGGTTATTGCCTTGTATCCATCAGACATACGCAGGCGAATAAAGTTTATTTGTACGACTCCACTCGCCCGATAATCACACCGAGGGGAGGGAGTGCTCAGTGTGGTACGCGACGCCGACCGGAGCGGACGTCTGTGTGAATTAATTATAAACCGTTCACTTAATACAATTCAATGGAGCTTTGAGTTCGTGTATTGGACTTTCGTTTACGATGTTAAAGCAACCGTTAAAAGTTTTGAATCGACCCAGACAGAGTCACATCTTACCGGATATTTTGATACTTATATACGACGATAATTAATTAATTATTATTGTCAAAGAAACCAAATAATTAATTGTGTGAAAAGTGCTAATATATGTGATAGTGCCATTTATAAACATATATGTACTAATCTAATCCGTTTTGAAAGTCAGTTTAGTTATAATGTATATTGTGCAATAATAAATATAACCAAAGATATCTTGTGGGCATTTTGATGTTAAAATCTGGATTCTTCCGCTCGAGAGGCGCCATGGGGGAGTCGATAGAAGTGGAAGACAGCTTGGAGCTGGAGTATGATATGTGGGATGGTCAGTTCGATTTCGTTGGACCACAGGATCCAGCTGTCCGCGGTAGAATTACATCAGACAATAGTGTCACAGAGGATCTCTTCACTGGGACTCCTCTCACACCACATTTGAGTAATGGATTGAATGGTGGAAAGAAGACTGCCGCACACCAATGGTGTGACAATCTATCGGACCAAGTAAGGATATTAATAAACTATTCAAGGGTCTTAATGACGTCCAATTAATGCGTTATAGTTGTAATTGTCCTCAATTGAATCATGCTGATAGATGAATTGGGAATTTTGTGACACACACACAATTTCAATGTTTTATATATATTTATGAAGAATCAATTAATATATGTCATTTATATAATTTATTTATTCTTTGTTATATTAATAAGAATTTTCTAAAATATTATAAAAAAAAATCAAATTACAATCTTAATAATATGTATTATAAATGCGAGTTGAGAAGATTTAGGTATATGTTTGTTATTCTATCACGCAAAAACTACTGAACAAATTTCGATGAAACTTAACAGTACTACTAATAGCTTATACAATAGAATAGCTACGATTTTGGAGCCATGTAAAATTGGGAGAGAGCGAAGCCGCATAAAAGGCTAGTATCTTTGTAATCTATCAAGACCAAATAATAACTGTGAACTGAGCGTTATAGAAAACAAAAGTGTATTTTTTCGGTCGATTGGAGGCGACGTCTCCGATCCTCGTCCGTACCATCGCCGACCGCTATCACGCGATACAATAGCTATACAAATCAAATATTCAGTCACACCAAACTGTTACATAACACTTCTTCATAAAGACCAAATTGCCTTGAATATATTTTTATTTAAAACTCACAGTCACGAGGTATACTGCACGCGATTTTTAATATTGTTTCATTTTTAATACTATACTCGTATTGTAATATGGTTGTGGGAGATTTGTTTTGAAGTCACTATCAGCATCCAATATTCATTTGATAATGTAAAGGAAAACTTGTCCAAACAAGGTCAATATATATATATATATATATATATATATATATATATATATATATATATATTAATAATATAAATTGATAAACAAGTGAAGGTCAAAAGATTGCATATATCTCATGCGTTGTCCACGGACAGACAGTTATTCATTTAATGTTTATATATATATATATATATATATAAACATTAAATATATATATATATATATAAATATATATATATATAAACATTAAATATATATATATATATAAATATATATATATATAATTATGTAATTCTTTACATAATTGTATGTATGGATGTTACGTTTAGATAGTGGAACGCCTTGGTGTATGCTAATGAATACATGTTCTCGTATCTTTATCTTATCTTTAGTAATTGATAGCTTTTTAATTTTCTCCGATAAAACAACGAGATTCAAACCGATCGTTAGTATTATCTATTTATAATGACTAATATTTATTTATATAACAACTAAAACTTATTGTTTTTGTCAAATTATTACATTTATATACTGAATGATCTCTCGTACTCAGATTTGGTTATATTTAAATGTGAAGTTGCTATAGAAATCTATTTAAATAAACAATTAGTTAACAATAATGTTATATTATCTTTAATATTGACATTTAACACAAAGGTCAGTATTGTTTAACATAACATCAACATGACTTTCCCTCTTATCATTTGTATATATATAAACCGTTAATGTATTAAATTATATTAATTTTATAAATATATTTAGATTTCTATAATGTCATGACATGGCGAAAATTTGGGGGGGGGGGTAAATTTTAAGAATCTAATAAATATATATAATATATATATATATATATATATATATATATATTATATCTTAAATCTTAAATACTTTGTTTATTCAAAAATAACTTGATATCTCCTTAATATATTTGTTATACACGGATTAACTAACGGATATTGTAAAGAAAATCAGGAAACATGTAATAAAGAAAACGATTCACTAACTGACCTTGCGTTAATGCGGTTAAAACTAACCATTTTAATATTAAAAACAATTTTTTTGTACTATTTTTAAAGATCGGATTTTATTATTTTGTATACACTCGTGTTTTTTATCTTTTCCACTGATTAGATAATTATTTGTAACCGATGATAACATGGAAATAAATCTATACCAGATTTTTTGTAAACTACATTATTAAATATATATTTATATATATATCATATATATAATAGAAAACAAACTAAAACTTAGAACTTTATGTCCATAATTACATTGGTATAGACATGTATAACCAATTTGTTGTTGATATTATTATATATCTGTTATATGAATCGATACACCATTAGAGTAGAATAAGTACTCTGGGGTTAATTTAAAATACTTTTAATTGAATTAACCGTAAACGAAGCTTTTAATCGTGTGTGTGTTCTTTTTGAAGCATCACATAAAAACTACTGAACCGATTTGAATGAAAATTATCAGAGCTGTAGAGCTTGGGAATGGACATGTTTTTAAAAAAAACAGAATTAAAATATCTCATTCCGTCAAGAAATGGTGGTCAAAAAACTGTTTATCCCATAGACTTAACGTTATCAGAACCTCCGCTTGCCGATCGTCAACCTAGAAATACGCTTATAAGCAACATAACATAAAAACTACTAAATAAAAATATATATATAATATTATATTTTATTTAAAAGGGGAGGGCTGAGCTCAACTCCAACAGCGCATGGCGGCGGATCCTAATAATAATTATTATTAGATAAATTCAAACGTCACCCCCATTTATATTAAGCCATTGTTCGTATACAGTATGTGAAGAACTTAGTTAACTTGCCAGTATTCACATTGGATTATGTCACATCCATGAAGTGACGGGTCATTGACCTCACGTCGAACAGATCTTTGGAACACTTAAATTAGCATTTATGTTAACTGTTAACAACTACATATGTAGCTAACTGACAATATCGATAATAATAACAATACTTGTATTCTTATATACTATATAGTTTATATATATATGTTTCCCACATTATTTGATTGATTATATTAAGTGTAACACCGGTCTGACCGTTAATGTTATATCGATTATTTGTTACGGTCGCTGAGTTTTACTTGGTATCATATTGCCGGGTCAAATTAATTGACATTTGTGGGAATATCACACCATTACATGTACACAGACCTTTAATTGTTTAGATAAAAATGTAAATTATTATTTATATATTATATTATAAATAACATCAGTTGATAAGATACTTTAGCTACGTGCAATTTGACAGGTCCGTATCAATAAAAGAAGTTCTATCGATTCTCTCAATACACGAAGTGTTGACGTTATCATGTTAACCATATGTTTATCATGTATGGGTGTATCGTTATCAGTAAGTCATAAAATTCCATTTAAACATTAAAAACTCTTACTTTATTTTGTTTGATAGTTTGTTTAGTAGTAGCCAATCCAATCTAGTGCGCTAAGTCAGTTAGCACACTAACATCGCATAGTGGAAGTACTTGTGATCCGTGACTCTTAAATTTGTATATTAAAATGGACCAACTCAATGGGTAAGTCCCTTAAAATTGTGCACTTTCGTATGAAACATTCAATATGAATAGTGTATGTATGTATGTATATGTAAAGTTAAGTATAAGGAAAGTTGCAAGACAGGCTACTTACTACTACACTACTGAGAAAACGTTGTGGAAGTCACGAACGAATCCATTCAGGCAATTTGATTTGATCGCACTTTACGATTATAATAATTACATGAATTGGATTTACATTTATTAATTTGCTTATATATATATATATATATGTTGGAAAATTATACATTTACTATATATATAATACCAATAAAATGGATACCAGTTTTTTAAAAATATAATTTTAAAATCATCACAAAATAAGACTTTCATATTTCAATAATTAATTTTTTTAACTATAAACCTAATGTTGGCTATTTATGAATATTTATATTTATAGAGAAATTATTAAAATTATTGATTTTAATCATTATACGCTCACAGCTCAGATTTCTATTTTTAAATTAAATTAATTTGAAGGTCGCCGGTTCGAGTCCCGCTCATGTTGATTAATCTAAATATAATCATGATTAATATTATTATAGGCATTATAATAGCATGGCTAAGCAACTTTATAATATTAAATGAGTTTTCTAATGCGATTATAATATTCGAGTTCATTTAAAATCAATAACTTTCTCTGTTACATAATAAATTCATTCTTTCTCTTATTACATTGATTAATATTTATATTTCTTTTATATTACAAAACTGTATTAAAATATACTAGGGGCGCCAACAGACCCTCAATTTCCTCAACTCGCTGCGCTCGCAAAATGTCGGGTGCCGTTTGCATGTTGAGCGAAGCGAGCCTAGTATAATGACTCATCATTTCAAATTGACTTCAATGGGATATCAGTTTTTTGACGATTATTCCTCAACAACATGACATTTTTCCAATTATTTTTTTTTAAAACCATCACCTAATGTGTATCTTTCTGATTGCAAAATTTCATAATTTTCCGTTTAGTAGTTTTCGAGCCTATTCGTGACAAAGAATGTGAAAAAGTCTGCAGTAGAACGCTCCGCTCATTTCGTTCGCTTCGCTCAACTAAATCAGCATAACTTGTTGTAGACCAAATATCAGTGTTATATTGAGTTTTTGAAGGAATAATCATAGTTCCCTTTCCCTTAAGATTGTGAGTGTATGTTGTTCGGAGGCGAACAAGTTGCTATTATGTTAGTGTTTCAGAGTAACTGGAATAGAATATTTGCATAATAAATTGACTAGAAATAACATTGAATATACGAACGAAAATACATTGGGTTAAAGCTTTTCTATACTGATTCATTATTAATTACTGGGACAGAACATTTTTATAACAGCTTGTCTAGAAATATATTTGAATAGATCTTTATAAAAATACATAGGAAAAATAAGTCTAAAATAAAGGCGTTCGCACATTGCTTTGCTTACAATGTTTGAGGTAAAAACATACTTATAAACTATTCTCGTGATAAAAATATGTAGATTCATTAATATGATTAATATACATCTTGTACAGACAGAAAATATGATGTAATATTATCTTAGTAATTGAGCTGAGCGTAAGCGAAGCTCTTAACCGTTTGGGAGACCTTTTTTTGTGTTTAGTTGTCTCCAGAATGCGACGAGATAATTAGCTAAAAATTTTCTCATGTATGTTTGAGCCGAACGCTGATGTTATAGCAAAAAAATATTGAAAAAATATTTATCCATTCAAAAGTTATCAAGAAGAGAAGAAAGGAGAGGGGCTCAGCTCAACACCCGCCGCGCACGTTTGGCGGATCCTAGTATAAATACGAATAATTATTGATAGTATTTATATTTCTATACAAAATAGTATCTGTACGTAGATACATAGTTGACTTATATCCGGTGCCTGATTATGAAAATGATTAACAAAACCAACATGACTGTTAGGTTATGAGTCAAAAGTGAGATGATTTGTATATTTCTTACTTAGTAGGGGATAATTAATCTACTAAGCGATATTTTTTTTCATATTTCATTAACACTAAACCTACCAAGTACCGGTCAAATTGACCGTTCTTAAACTTTTGTAAAACTTACACATTTTTAAACGTTATAATATCGTTATCAAACTACATGACAGTTCTTAGAATATGCATATAATATTTTCTACACTCTTTACTTTTATTTATTTCCATTATTACCTGCGTTATATAATAAAATAACTTTTAATTACCGGTCAATTTGACGGCGTGCGGTAGGAACAGGTATACAAGAATTGTCGGTAGGTTTAGTGTTAATTATGTGATTTGTGAAATCTTTCACCGATCTTATCAGTTTAGTATTATCATTCGGTGTCAGTTCAGAAGTAGAGAGATAAAAGTGTTGGTGTTGATATCTTTATAATCGTGATTCAGTTTTCTGGCTTCAGTTCAAGATGTTCTTATTCATCTGGTGGTTTTAGTCATTGATATTTTGGGATGATTTGATCATCTCTTCAATTATTCCTGTCTTGAGGGTCGTGGCTGCGTTTTAATGAAAATTTTAATTATTTTCTCGTACTTAGAGAAAGCTCTAAGTTTGTTTTTCTTTTTGGTATCTTTTGTTATTTTGACTCATAAAAATGTTTATGTCCAATTTTCGATCTAAGGTTTGCTGTCTCTTTCGAAGTTAATAGAATCTTCTCGTAGGTACTTATTTTTAACATATCTAAATTAAATAAACATCTTATTAATACTATGATTGATAAACGTTATTTTATATTGAGATTGAATTTCTACGAATAACCAGTCAGGATATTACCATAACAGCGCCAGCACCACATCTCGAATGCATTTATTCGATTAACACTAAACCTACCGACAATTCTTGTATACCTGTTCCTACCGCACGCGGTCAAATTGACCGGTAATTAAAAGTTATTTTGTTATATAACGCAGGTAATAATGGAAATAACTAAAAGTAAAGAGTGTAGAAAATATTATATGCATATTCTAAGAATTGTCATGTAGTTTGATAACGATATTATAACGTTTAAAAATGTGTAAGTTTTAGAAAAGTTTAAGAACGGTCAATATGACCGGTACTGGGTAGGTTTAGTGTTAAGCTATGGACATTATATAAGTGACTAGGACATTCCATTATCCAATTGTAAGCGCACTATTTGACCCTCACTAGTTCACTTTCCACCAATCACAAGCTAACTGCTCACTAACAATCTTTCCACTATACGATGTCAGTGTGCTAGTTGACCTAGCGCGCTAAATTGGATAGTACAGCTGCATGATTGTATTCAATACTAAGACACGTTCAACACTCCATTTTAAACGACTCTCTTCCTGTTTGTCGCCGTCTACGTCACCATTACTCATTACATGCGTAACTATATAACCAAAGATGATACATATACTAAGAAAAGTATTCGGAGTTTCCAAGAAGATAAATATATACTACTTATTGTCACTGGCTTTACGCGGTGTGGGGTAAAGAAATAGGTATGACGTATGTATTTATATATATATATAATAGCTAGTGTTTTTGTACCCAGATATGTGCGAAATTAGTGATCAGTGCAATAGTAAGAGCGCAAAAGCGTAACAAACAAACTTACACATATATATATATTTAATATGTTTGTCTTATCGAGACACAATTAATATCGACTTTATTATTCTTAAAGAAATTAATAATGACATTAAAAAACCTATTAAATATTAATCAGATTTCTTAACCACATAAAGAAGATGTATATATATATATATATATATATATATATATTAATTGTTAATAAAACACTTTACGTAACTATATGTTGTAATGTATTATATAATATATGTTAATTAATTAAATTCATCCATTTATAAATAAATAACTCTCCGAAGAAATTTGCCTCAATTTTTTGAATAATGATTGAATTTTAATATATTTAAATGTTACGTGAGTGTGTTGGTTTCATTTTTTTATATAATTAGTACCAAATGCCAAGGATGAATTTAACCTCTAAGGCCGGGGTTTAAACTACACCCTAGAATATGCCAAGGATATTCACTTAGTAGTCAATATAAATAAAGAGTATCCACACACACACACACACACACACACACACACACACACACACACACACACACACACACACACACACACACACACACACACACACACACACACACACACACACACACACACACACACACACAAATATTATCAAGTTCATAAAACAATTCAAGGTCTCGACCAAATTGCTTTTAAGACGAGCACACATTCTCATAATAATTGTTTGACATTCTCTAAATATAACATCATAATATTATTAAAAAAAACTTCAATTGTTCTTACGTTGTTATAAGTTTAAACACCGACAAGGTGTATATAGTTTTATATATATATTAAAGATAACATAATAATGATACTCTTATATCATATCAAATTATATTATTTTATTTGGTTTATTGTGATCGTATTTCATGGAAGTGTTTATATTGAATGCGTGTTTGTTCTTTTGTTCCTTGATCTTATCACCCGTTAAATAGTTTTATTATCTTCAATTATTGTTAGTCCAATGTGTTCTTTCCTTTCCAATATATGTTGTCTCGTTACAAGATTTGATTCGTATTACGTAACGATACCAATAGAAATGATTAAATATAATTAAAGAGTCCATAGAGTTAAATGCCGTCTCTAAATAGAGCTGCACTTTGAAACCGTTCAAGTAGAGGCTGTAAGGTTTCATCTATTATGTAATATGTATTCTATTTATATATTAAATATCATTATTATGTTCCAGGTCCAACTGTTGCAGCAGCAGGTGACGTCACTCGCAGACACCCAGAGCACAGCTGACGAGAGATACGCCAGAGCTAAAGCGGACAACGCAGTGCTGCAGGCCAGAGTACACATGTTGGACGAACAGATACGAGAGGTATTGTATATATATATATACTAGGGGCGCCAACTGACCCTCAATTTCGACTCGCTGCGCTCGCGAAATCTCGGGTGCCGTTTGCATATTGAGTGAAGCGAGCCCAATGTAATGACTCATCCCATTGTCTGTAATGGGATATCAGTTTTTTTACGATTATTCCTCAACGACATGACATTTTTCAATATATTTTTTAAACCTCATGTTGCAAAATTTCATAATTTTCCGTCAAGTAGTTTTCGAGCCTATTCGTGACAAAGAATGTAAAAAGTCTCCAGTAGAACGCACCTCTCGCTTCGCTCAATAAAAGAGATAAAAATCTAACCTATATATATACTTATCACAAAATCCTACCAACAAAAATGAAAAATTTAATATGTCTCTCGCTGGACATGTATTTTATGACACGCGAAGCGAGCGGAAAGGGCTAGTATATTGTAGTTATATATATATATATATATATATATATATATATATATATATATATATTCAAGTACCATCACTTCTTATACCAGTTGTCTGTTTGTATGTAGTTTTAATTTATCCAAGCACTTCTCGTTTAAGTAGCTGTTGCATCTCATTTCAAATGGCACTTAAGTCTCTCTCTTGTCTCCTATAAGATATACTAATAAATAACTACTCCGGCGTCTACATATTTGGTATGAATATAATATTTTATTTATTTACAATACAATCAATGATTTCATAGTTACATATAGTTAGGTATATGCTATGAAACCTATTACGATGACGCAATTCACAAATTAATTAAATAATAAAAAAATTAATACAATAATTAAAAAAAAAACACCAGATCTGAAAAATTAAAAATTTAAAGATTATAAGCAAAACATATTTAAATAATATTAAAAAATAATTAATAATTGGATACTAAAGGAGTTATTATTGGTTTCATATAATCAATGTCTTGAACAAGTTATAAAGAATTATCTGTGTTGTAAGAGTAAGTATTGTCTAATACGTAAGTGTCTACGCACTATTGTGCAACTGTCATAGGACTGGGGTTACGTAACTGGTACAGACAGGATATCTAAACGGCTACCCTCGTATAGATACACAGATAAATGCATTAACTTAAACTATATCTATCTAGTATATGTATCACATAGAAGTGCATTCAACTAAAACTAACATAAATGCTTAATGACTTTAAAATTGTGTTCGTAATTTTATATAAGTGTTTAGTCACTTTAAGCTTGTTAGTATTAACTTAACGATAAAGATGTTTGTATATAGAATGCTTTCATAGAAGTAAAGACGATTATATATATATAGAATGTTAAATCCATCGAGATGGATTACGACGCGACAGCTTAGTAGAGCGGATGCACGGTCTCTCAAAGGTCAAAAGTTCGAGTCCTGCCCGTGTCGATGATTTTTTTCTAATAAACGTTAGATAATAACATACAAATTAAGTTTTATGATAAATTCCCTCAGATCGAGTGCCGATGCGAGGAGCGCATCGCGGAGGAGCAGAGGCGATGTCGAGAGGCGATCTCCCGGGTGGAACGCGACCGGGAGGCGCAGCTAGTGGCGCTCAGCGACCGACTGGCCGCCGCCGAGCAGGAGGCTTCGCAGCTTAAGCAGGAGGTTACTAACTTTACTTATTTAAACATACTAATAGGAATGACAGTCTTTTGTCCGATATTTGGTGCTAATATTATATTTTTTGTAAAATATATTTTTAAAAAGTTCTCTTAAACATTTATTTATTTAACTCGACTCTCTCTAATACCTTAGAGGACACAGATTTGAATCTTGGCCGATGTGGTTAATGTGTCTTTTTATAATTATGTTAATAATAGAATAAGTCTAAAACAAAACAAATACTCATTACAATTCCAACACCAGGCGGGTCGGCTGCGCGGGGTGGCGGAGACGCTTCGCGCCAACGGGGAGACGGGCAGCCGCGTGTGCCGGGAGGCGCAGGAGGCGGCAGGGGAGCTCGCGGCGCAGCTGAGCGCGGCGCGGGAAGAAGCGCGCCGGGAGCGGGAGGCGGCGGCGGAGGCGCGCCGCGAGCTGGCGCGGGCGCAGCGCGAGCTCGGCGGGCTGAGAGATGCGCCGCCGCCTCCGCCCGACCCGCGACTGAATGAACTCGCAATGGAGCTCGAACTGCTGCGGACGCAAAACAAATGTGAGTTTTTGAATTTGGAATTAAAAGCTTAGAATAAGCGCGAATTTTAAATTCGGAATATAATTTAAAAGAATACCCACACATACAGTACACTCACACGCTACAATGTATAAATAGTGTGTGGGTGTGTTGTACCTACCGGTTCATCTCATAGATTTACCTTTACGAATTAATTTGACGTTTTATAAGTCTAAATATTAAGACCAAGACCCTAAATAAGACTCTTTATGTGAAACTAAATTGTAAAATGAACGTCGTTTGGTTAAAGATAGCTAGCTATAGCTAGTTTTTTAGCTTCGTTTAAACTTTGTAGGTATATTATATTTATACAGATAAATTCTTAGAAAGTCGACGATTGTGAAAGTCGAAATGGAAGTCTTAAAATGAAACTGATCATCATGATTACACAATATTAAAAAATAAAAAATTAAAATGTCCACTCACACTCGCTCATACACACTCACACTCATCGTGTACACTTTTTAAACATCCAAAATACAAACGATAATATCATCCCTTCAGGTCTAACGGAGACTCAAGAGGAGCTACAAGCGCAGATCTTAACCCGCGGGGTGGAAGCGGGGCGCAGCCTGCTGCAGGACGTCAGCCTCGCGGGGGGAGCCTCCCTCGCACACGAGCTGGCCGAGATGAGCGATCACGAGGTACTGCTGCAACTATGTTGGTGGATGTTGGCCCAATAATGGCATCTATGACTAATGGAGTAACTTATTGGGCGCCATCATTAAGGGGTACTTCCCATTCCCCGTTACACGACCTTCAGACCATACAATATTCACATATTCCCCTGCAATCCCAAAACTCCCTCTCTTACGGGCCCCTATGGTAAATGTCTACTTATCAAGCCAATCCCAACTAATATTAGAGGAAGAAGGAGATTAACATACGTTGAGGACATTATCATCTTAATTTTAAATTCTCATCACCGCATAGTTAGTTTATGTTCATATCAAAGGAATGGTATTTTTTTAAAGGCAGCAATCTTATTAGTTTTATAATTTTTATTTAAACTAATATATTTGGGATCATGTTTCAGCTTTTTGCTTCGCTTTTATCATTATTGATGTGTATGCATTTTTGCAGCTCGTTGGTATCACGCGCACAGACCGCATAGAGCTGGACAAGGTACGCCATTACACCGACCTGCCTCATACTAATATACTGCACCGCGTGCCTCACAATAACATATACCACCGCATGCCTCACAATAACATACAGCGCCGCATGTCTCACACTAATATATAGCACCGCTTCCCTCACAAATAACATACAGCACCGCGTGCCTCACGTTAACATACAGCACCGCGTGCCTCACAATAACATACAGTTCCGCATGCCTCACACTAATATATAGCATAGCTTCCCTCACAAATAACATATAGCACTGCGTGCCTCACGTTAACATACAGCACCGCGTGCCTCACGTTAACATACAGCACCGCGTGCCTCACGTTAACCTACAGCACCGCCTGCATCACGTTAACATACAGCACCACCTGCCTCACGCTAACATACAGCCTCACGCTAACACACCATCACAATGAAAATCATTCCAAAATTATTTTATAATTACAATGAAAGGCATGGTCAAATGTCTATGGATATTAATTAATAACATAAAAAAAAAACATTCAGCACCACCTGCCTCACGCTAACATACAGCACCACTTGCCTCACACTAACATACAGCACCTCATGCCTCACACTAACATACAGCACCTCGTGCCTGACACTAACATACATATATGATCCATTACTAACAACCAGCGTTTAAAGAACTTTTGCCCTTGTCTATCCATCTCATTTGAATCACTTGTTAAGAGCAAAGTTGTACCTAAAATGGCCAGTAATTTTGAAATCATAATTATTGTACCTTTTCATGCTTTATGCTAATATGCAATAATTATTAATAATATAATATTATTTTTCCAGTTGCAAAAGGCTTTAAAGGAACAGCAGGACGTGAACGTGCAGCTCAGGGACTACATCGACGGCATCCTGCTGTCCATTGTGGAGAACTACCCGCAGCTGCTAGAGGTCAAATACCACAAACCGGACCTCAAATCATAACACTTATTATATATTAATAGGAAATTATTGTTTAATTAAATGTAATACTAAAAAGTATATATTATAAAATACCTGAATAGATAAGCCATATGTAATACCGACGACTGTTATATAATCAAAATTATATATATGAAAAACCATAGACAAAAATTGTTTGGGGTTGCCACGTCGAAAAATAAAATCTAATAATAAATATTTTATCATTTATGTTGAATTAATTATTAATATTTCTCAATTAGATTAATATATATATATTATATACTAGTGTTATATATCTGTGGTCGGAATGAAATATTATGATAGCTCTGTGATAATTGATAAATATGTATTCCAAATTCAAAAATAAAAATGTTTCCATAAACTGTTTGAATCTTTGAAAGAGATAGAAATATAATATTGTAAATAATGTATAGTTTAGTATAGATATGTTTTAGTGAGACCGAAATATTAATAGATTACTCCGAGGCCGTCCGTACGCTGTAAGACTGGGGAACGATCGGTGCGAGTTAATGTGTTCCAAAATTTATAAAAAAAATAATATTATTTATGTTATTAATAAAGCCATTAATTTAAATTTTCATTATTTTAATATAATAGTACCTATAATAGATATATGTAACTATTTTACAATGAGATGCGAGTATAGCGTAGTCGTTTGTGTACATTTTGATAACACGATTAATATTAAACATAATGTTATAATCGTCAGATTAAATTACATGAAAAAAAAAAAACTAATATTACTTCAGTCTTTTATTTAGCCTACGTTTTAGTTCCATTTTTATAATTTTTAATGATGAAACATAGCTACTGTTGATCGTTTGAGTCCTCGTGTTTCTTGGCGTGCTCCAGATTGTTGATGACTTGCTGCACGTCCAAGCGTAGCATCATAAACCTGGGGTCCATGTAATCCTGACAAACAACTATTTATTTATTAAAGATTCAATTTAAATAATTTTTTATTATATTAAGCAACAGAGACTTGAAAAAAATATTCTGCGGGTAAAACAAAATTGTGTGATGCAAAGTAGATGTAACAGATTCATCTCTGCCAGAATATATATATATATATATATATATATATATATATATATTATTTATTTATTTAGCTTTACGCCATATCCCTTGCGGGGTAGCCAGAGACGACGGAACGCCAAACGCTGCGGTCCCTGCATACCTCAATATATTTATATATATAAATATATATACATATATATGAATATATTGTTGAGTAGTGTGGTGTAGCACCACACTACTCAACAATTGTCTACACAAAATAAATGAAGATATAAGATATCTCGATATTAATCTATTTTGAATATCTTAAGTATAGATGTGGACGGTTATAAGTGAAGAGGATGGCAGAGGAGGTCTGCGCTGAGATGACGTATGATAGGAGAGTGTGGAAAGAAGCTGCATAACTATAACAATCAATAATTAAGTTTAATTACAGGTGCATCATTAATGTTCTTCTAAAAAAGTCATCTTATGTGTTGTTTATAAAAATCTTTAAAAGATATACAATTTTTTTATATGAAATCATTATATATAATAAATTTATAATTAATCGCTGCCGGTATTATATAACTCGGTCTTTAGTGACGAGTAGATCCTATGATGATTCTTAGAATTTGTCGATTTGTCTGTGGAACGGCTTCACCGATTTATATGCGGTTTAAAAATTGTATCAATTTAATGTACTACTAAATAAAAATTGTGTTATTTTAAAGATTCTGTAGTCTAAAAAAATATTTCGTGCGAATTGAGTCGTGCAGTCAGATAGCTAGCTTTATTTAGACCTTGTAACACGGAAATAGGTATACTTTATAACAGTTATCACTTTATATTTTACCTTAAACGGGCCGGCCTCTTGAATTTCTTCTACATCGTTTTGTCTAACTCCACTCATCAGCTGGGCGATATCGGACTCTATTATATTAATAGGAGGGTTTAAATTCCCATAATCCCTCGCATTGTAAGGTACATAACCTTCGTACTGTGAACTTCTACATAATGAACATTGTTGTCTACCCTCTATTTCTTTTCTTTCGTTGTGCAAGCTCAGTCTTTCTCTGGATAAAGCAACCTTCTCCTTTGCGATTTGTTTCTCTCTGGTATTCAAAGACACTACATGTTCTTGTATTCTTCGGATTCTGTCTTCATATTTCCGTTGGAGGAACTCGGCTTCGGAATATTTCTTGTCAGCTTGGGACTGTTTCTCCATTGCCGTTTTCGCAAGCAAATCTAAATCTCTACTCCTGTAAGTGTTATTAAATATTTATTTTCTTATTTATTACATTATATATATATATATAAAGTTTACAAGATAATAATAATTTAAAATGTTTCTAGTACTAACTTAGACATGACTCTCTGTTCTTCCATATGAATCTCCTGTTTTTCTGCATTCAACTTTGTTCTTTCTTCGCTCATCTCTTCGAAACGAGCCTGTAGTTCTGCTTTGGTTTTCTTTAAAATATTAGATAATTAAATTAAAATATTATTTATTTAAAACTACCTAAAATCTACAAAATAAGATGGTAACAAAACAAAATCTGTGTATGAAAAAATTTGTTTGAAAACTTATTGCTACGTTTTCAGTACACGTTTGTTTGCGCGTCACGGTGAAATTATTATACTGATTTAAATAACTAAATATAAAAAGGATATAAGAGATTTATAAATATAAGACTTGATTTGAGTCAAGATTCGAATGTAAAGTCGCTGACAAAAGCTAGTTTGAAATAATAAAAAAAATACCTCCAGTTCCAGTTTTAAGCTTTGTATAGACGCTTTCTCTTTAGCGATCAACGCACTATCTTTTATGGCTTTTGCTCTTTCTTCCTCTAACCTCGCAATTTTTTCTTGATGTTCCTTCTGGATATCTTCTTTTAACATCTTAAATCATATAATATTTAAGTGAGATTATTATATATCAATAGATTTTAGTAATTGAAAATATATAACCAGCTGTGATCACGTTCATTATATCGGAATATGTCCGACTAGTTTTGAACCCATTGGGGTGTTTATTGTTTGATGGGGTGAAGTAGTCAAGCCGCTTACGATTTAACTAACGTGAGTACAAGTAATTAAATATATATATAATAGTAATCCAGACGATTGTGAAATTACTTTTACTTCTTCATCCTGTTTCTTGAGCATGTTTTTTGCAAATTCCGTTTGTTTGTTAAACGTCGCCTTTTCGAACTCGAATTCCATCTTCCTCTGTCTTAAGGATGCGGTTTCTTCCTCAATCATCTGCAATGTTCGAATATATATTAAAGCAGAACTACTACAAGTATGACAACGTAAGAAAATAAAACTTAAAAGGTTTAAATGAAAAATAGTTACAGTAGTCATCTGTTTAAGCCTGGCTTCCAGCATGTTGACTAAATCTTTGCTTTCAGATTTTTCCTTTTCAAAGTTCTCTCGTTCTATTTTTAGATGCTGTATCATATCTAAAAATATTTAGTAAATAAAACATGATAAATGTCTAATATGACATAATTTGCAAATACAAAAATAATGTATTGATTAAAATACCGCTGATCTGAGTTTCCCTTATCTGCAAGCTCCTTTCGGAATCGTGTTGAGTGCGTTTGTTTATTGTTTCTATTTGCTCGTATAACTTTCCACACTTTTCGTTACTCTCCCTCACATTGGTCAACAGATCTTGTAGATCTGATGAAAAGGCGGCTGAATCTTTTATCAGACCTTGCTCCTGTTTTACGGCGTTTCTATAAATTTTAGTTTCAATTAAATATCGTGCTATATTGTAATAATAAATAGATGTTAGAACTAAAGGTTTAATAAAGAATCAACTATTATTAATTGGCGCCCAAATTGGGACTTAACATTTTATGCCACATTTGAATAAATATTAACTGGCGCCCAATGTGGGACCCAGAAACATCTTTGATGTTGTAAAAACTTACTTAATATTCTCCATTAAAGCCGCATGATGTTCCTGCAGAATTTTAATATTCTCCAAGTGTTGTTTTCGTATCATATCATTTTCCACTTTATGCCGCTCCGTCAGAGAGTTCAAATTGTCTTCCGACATTTTCTTGTACAGTTGATGATGTTCATCCAACCAACTGATCTTTTCGTTGTAAAATGTTACGAGTTTGTCACTTTCATCTTTCATTCTTTCCTCTGCTTGGCTGAATGATACTTCTAGGAAGGCCAATTGCCGTCTATAGCAAAACAACAAATAAACGAGTGCTAGACGATAAGAAACAACATATTTTGAAATGTCCAACCAAATGTCTTTTTTATCTTTATTGTCTTATATTAATTTATTTCTTAACAAACCGGTATGAAGTTTCCATTAAATCAATCTCTTTATCGTGGTTTTCTTGAAGCGATTGGACGAGCTGCAGTAACTGCTTCCTCTCCTTTGCGAATGGCTCCTTTCGTTCTACTTGTCCGTATTCTGTTTCTCCCCCTTCTACCTCCTCATCATACGGGTTCGAGTCACCTAACAAAGCCTGTATATAATAAGAAATTATATCCACACACACATATACACACACAAACAATAATAAATAAATATTTAAACCATACACTATTCGTAATCAAATGTATTATCACTTTTTGTGAAATGAGTGTAACTATAATGAAAAACATTTTAATTCGACAATAAAATAATTGCAATTTTGAAAGTAGTCTTTTACCTATTTACCTTAATTCTTTGTGTAATTCTTTCCTGGTGTGCGGCAATAACAGCTTGAATTTGTTTACGATGATCTGCCTGTCTGTTCAGCATTGCCTCAACTTGCTCGTGTTGAGAAAGAGCAGCCTCTCGTTGCACTCTTTGGCTTTCTTTTTGACGCACTAAATATATAAAATTTTATATCTCCTTAAAATTCATCATCCTATATATTAGACATTGGTAATATTGAAGAAAAATTACACGAATATTTATAAATAGTAGGTTAAAATTAATTCGTTGGACTTTTGTAGCCAAAATAATGTTTAGTAGCAACTTATGTGAAATCAAGATGAAAATTAAAATTGGAACCACTTGTCCTTACTCTGCATGGCGGCTAGTTTTTCATCTTGCGCCTTTAATTGCATTGCAACCATCAGTTGGGATTCTTGTTGTTGAAGATAAAGTGCAGCTCCTTCTATTGTCACATCTTCTTGTCCGACATCAAATTTAATAGCAGTTGAATTCTTATCTTGTTCCCTTTCGACATCCATAACTGATTTTATTTCATTTTCTTTAGTGACAGTCTCGCTAGTCTTCGGAGTGTCTTCGGGATAGGATTCCTTTTCGCTTTCAGTTTTGGTCGGTTTTTTATCTTTCTTTTTCTTCGTACCACCTCCTAACCATGCTGGCATATCGTCATCTTCTTCTTCAACGGTTTCATCTTTGTCTTGAAATATACCAAGCCAGTTTTCACTAGGTTTCGCTGTCTTTTTAACTGGCTGTGGTTTTGCAGTTTCTGTTGCTATTATAGGTTTTTTTGTTTCAGTTTTAGTAGATTTTATGGTTTGTTTTGATTCAGTATTTCCAAGAAAGGAGTCAAGATCAAATTCAGTCTTCTTTAATGCTTTTGGAGGGTTTGAGGTGGGACCTCCCAAAATATCATCTAATAAAGAATTTGACTTTTTAGCTTTATCCTTTACGTTTTCATTTTTTGCGTCTGACGAAAATTCTTCTAATATATCAAGTTTATCGACAGTAGCTCCTAATTTTGATTTTGCTGGTGATTTAGTTATTTCAAAATTTTCAGATGTCGTTTTAATGACATCCTTTTGAAACGACTCCTTTGATAATGTTCGTTTGAATGGTGTTGGAGAAGCCGTATTTAATACATCCTTCGCGACTTGAGACCTGTCATCGTATATTGATGTTTTTTTTGAGCCTGATCCAAACAAATCATCATTTTTAGTATTAAGGTTGGAATGTGGTTTAGGTTCCTCCAAATTAAATAACGTATTTTTCTTATCTAATATAGGAGTAGGCTTTTTGTTTGATGTTTTCTTTTTTCCCAAAATATCATCATCAAAGAAACTATCATCACTTCCGTCACTTAAAATACCGGCTAGCGGATCCTCAAGACTAAAACTCATTGTTTCTTCAATATACAACTTATTACAATACACACATCAAGTTTACTTAATTGTATCGACTATTATTTTAGCGTTGCTTACAAATGGTATCCATAGCAACCTTTTGAAAGATATACGATGAATATACATACACACATTAAAAACAATTTTTAACTAGGTGTGAAATACTATTTTAAGAAAATAATTAAACTTCTAAACTAAAGGCTTAATATTAGAATGATTAATTAACATAGCTATTAACTAAAAATAAAAAATGATTCAATTAGATCTGAAAGCTGATCTAAAATAAGAAAAATAAATTACACAAGGACGGAACGGTGTGTATCCAGATCTGCATTATAATATGATTATTGAGCGAAGCGAACGAAGTGAGCGAAGCGTTTTACTGGAGACTTTTTACATTCTTTGTCACGAATTGGCTCGAAAACTACTTGAAGGAAAATTATGAAACTTTGCAATCAAAAAGGCACACATTAGGTGATGGTTCTTATAAAAAAAAACATGAAAAAAGATCTTAAAAAATTTTTTTTTTTTATTTTAATGTTAAAAAACTTATTTTCCATTGAAGTCAATGGGAAACTATGAGTCAATACACTGGGCTCGCTTCGCTCAATATGCAAACGGCACCCGAGATATCGCGAGTGCAGCGTGTCGAAATTGAGGGTTTGTTGGCGACCCTAGTTTATAAGTGCTTAAATGTGTAGTGGATAAGATGCCGTAGACAAAGCTTCTCAAAAAGTTGATAATAGAAAATTAATAATATACTATGAATTCTATGTATCTTATATACCAGTTTTAAGTTTAAAAGATTAATATAATATTTAAATACTGCTTTTACTAACGAGGACACGCGTATTTTCCTTGTCCATTACAAAGTTTAATTCTGAACGTAGCGATAAATGCCGATTGACTAAAAATTTGTTGCTTCACGTCAGCCAGTCGGCTATATTTTTAATTATTTTTCAAAACAACGGCAGTAGGACTAGAGATTTTTTTAGTGTATTAATCAAATTTTTATATTAAATTATCATTTGAATATGGAATATATTGGTGAGGTTTTATTTCAATTAAATTTACATTAATTATTGTCCCTTTTTGACAACATTTAGTCGGGCTGAAGAGTCCTTTTGTTCTACAATTTTGCTAACTCACGCATTATTTTTCAGCATCAGAAAAAGGTGACACAACAGAAAATCGGGATCCCAATTCTTTAATAGCAAACGGCAGTTCTAAGCCTAATCTAGAAAACAAATCTGTGGAAAATGAAATCCCTCACATCGAAGCTCCCGCTGAGCGCGCATGCACTTCCGATTCCACAGAAGACTCGGAATTGTGTGAGATCCCCGAACAGATCGAATTTACTGTAGTTTTTAATAAAAGTAAACATGACATCACGTTTGCATATGATGCTACTGTCTTGGAACTTAAAGCTCACTTAGAGCGAATATGCGGCGTACCACAATCTGCTCAAAAACTTATAATCAAAGGAATGGCTAAAGATAACGTAACGCTGCGAAGTGCTGGTATAGTCAAAGGTGGGAAAGTCATGCTTGTTGGATCTAAAATGGATGATATATTGGCTGTGAAAAGTGCACCAAAGGTTTGCTTGTTAATTTAAAATATATTATTTTGAAAGAGCACTTCTCTTGGTATCCATCTATTATAACTCAATTAAAATTATAATTTACAAAGTAAACATACATTTTTCTTATTAGATTTTTTAAATATATTATGTTTTCAACTTTTTTAAAGGAAATACTAGAAGAAAAAAATAGTAGTCAAACAAGTAAAGAACCTCTATGCATGCAGAAAATACACAGGAAAGTTTTAGATAAAGGCATCCCCCCTGATGTAATGCCTGGAATCAAAGGAGTCAAGGTGATCAATACTCTAGGCTTTAAACTACTTAATTAAGTACTCCATGAAATATACCAACATTAATGATGATTAATGATCGTGTTAACTCCCCAGATATCAAAAATATATGTCTATAAAATTTTATAATTTTTTTTTTTTTTTTTTTTTAATGTACCAGTTTATATTTTTATAACTATTAAGTATTTTATTTCATAACTATCATAAATTGGGTCTGCAAATTTTTCCAGGAACCTCTCCCTCCAGTGCCATTAAGTGGAATGCTTAACAAACATGGAGGAAAGGTGCGGCTCACATTCAAGCCTGAGCAGGACCAACTATGGCTCGGAACTAAGGAACGCACTGAGAAGCTTGCTATGACTTCTATCAAAAGTAAGAAATCTAATCACTTTTTTCCTACAATTAAGACAGTCTAGTTGGCCCTTTTATCTTGGATTTAATAGAAAAACTAGCTGATAGTAATTTATTTTATTTAGGTACATTAATTTATTATAAATATTTTAACCTAAATAGAGTTTTTTTTTACTAAAAAAAACCCTTGAAAACATGAAATAAAATGATAACTATTTCCAATTTTCAGGTATAACATCTGAACCAATAAAAGAACATGAGGAGTATCATATCATGGTAAATGTTATGAACACTAATATTTTGTTGAATGTTTTTTAACTTGCTTATAACATTCTTGACATACATACTAATATACTTTTTTGTCTTTTCATGCTTTCAGGGGTTACAGCTGGGTCCAACAGAAGCATCTAGGTATTGGGTGTACTGGGTACCGGCACAATATATCGAGGCCATAAAAGATGCAGTGCTTGGAGTTTGGCAGTTCTTTTAAGCGCTACACCGTTTTATCATTTACCATCCGTGAGCTACTTGGGTAGTTGCAATATATTTAAAATTATGAATGTGATTGTAGGGCCCCAGCACTCATATACCCATATTTAGAAGTACATATTCAATTGACATACCATTTACCAATAGTCCGATTACCGTGCTGGGGCTAAAATATTTGTGACGTTTGTATCCCTGAATTTGTTTTTAACGACACTGATATTATTGGTTGTAATATATTGTTTCTGTACCTACCTAGGTACTGGTTGTTTTGTGATATCTTTGTGCTATGTCAATTAAAAATTGTCCATTTTAATTTAGCATCTATCTGGTCAAGTGAGAATTATTTGCAACTCCATAAATTGCATTTTGTGCATTTGGGTTCATTGTGCTGTACAATATTGCTATTTAAAGAATGATAATGTGATATTACAGTATATTTGCATTCATCATGAGCTTATTGTCCCTCGTGTTTTACCTGATCTCTTTGAACTTTATATAAATCATTTCCTACAAGGAATTGGTGAAAACAGTCAAAATATCTGCCCTCTACAAGTTTTTAAAACTGTTTAAATGTTTGCATGTGTTAACCAATTCTCTGTGGTGATATAATCATAGAATTAGATAAAAACATTTGAAAGCTATTTATGTTTTATTTTTACAACAATGAAACACTTGGTATATATTAAATTTTAATCATCACATAAAATCATGACAATAAATAAAAATAATTTATATAAAACAATATTTATAAAATAGATTTTATAAAAAATGTAAAATGGCACATCAAAACATTGAAAAAATATATTATAAAATACTTTTTGGTATATTAATGTTAAAAATACTGTCTTGGCATTTTAATTATGGCATACTTCAGCCATATTCAGATTGTACAGTAAGGGACAACTGCCCTTTGGGAATACTCGTAGAATGATACCAAAGACGTGTATCCAATAACACTGGAAATAAAATATATATTAAATATTTTACAAGAAACTGGTGGAGTAATAAAAATAATATAAAACATTGTTTCAATATACATATATATAATATGTTCATACGACACATACATCTGTTTTATTAGAGCTGAGCAAATTAAGAAAACACCTTAATTATTTTTTTTTATTACTTATTTTACATTTAACATCAGATTTTAATTTTCTAATATTGTTTATCTGATAAAAACAAATATTCATGTTGATTATAAGTAGAAAAAATATCCACATTTGGATAAATAAATACAATTATTTCTCTCCCTCTTTTTTGTAATGGCTTTCAAAATCAAATCTACATGTCTACCAAATAATTGGATCATTACCAGAATAAAAATTATGTTGTACACAAAATTGTTATATAATTATAATTACAATACTAACCCACATCCCCTGGTTCCACATAAAAGTGAAATTTATGACAAAAATCCTCACACTCTGGTACCGGAACAATGAACCAAGTCTTATTGCCACGGACTTGCCCTTGCCACATCAGTCTAGGTATATAATCTAACTGTAACAAAGGAAAATAAAATGTCTGGAAGTTTTAACAATAATGTGTTACCAATGTTCTGTTTTTTTTAAAGATTTTTTAAACTATATTTATTATATTTACATGCATAACAGCACCCATTTCATATCCAATAAAAATATTCTCTGTGGCTGGGAATTCTGCATCATCTGGTAGGAATTCTGGTATGGTATAATATTTTCGAACTTTAGCCAAAATATCAGGGTGACAATTCCCCCTATAACCAAAGAACATAATATGTATTAGAAACATAATAAAGGCACTAAGAAGTTATAAATATATTATTATAATTTATACTGAAATTGACATATTAATGGTGTTTATTATTAATATACTTACCAGCCAACATACCATGGATTCTGGCCTGGCTTATTTGTAATCCTAGCCCTTGGCATCTCAAACACTTCTTTCAGAGTAAAAAGGTCTGATTTAAAATTGAGGAACTGACAACCATTATCCAAACTTTCATAGCTACCAATTGTTTGTTCATATAGTGTTTTAAAATAAATAATACTGAATTTTTTCTTGGCTTTCCAGTGCTTAATGGCGTTCTTAACAATGATAGGCTTGGATGTATATGCATATTCCTGAAAATGGGAAAAATTTACATATTTGGTAATTGTAAGTAGGTAAAATAATAAAAGGAGCATTACTTTAAAAGTCTGTCTGGTAATGTTCCATAGTATAGTAGGTTTCATAACATTCTCACAATAGGCACAATCAGCGAGAGGTCGTGATGCTTCCCACACCAAATAATTGAGGGGTAATAAACATCTTGCACTTAATAAATAATCTACCGCTGAACTGGCTAGAACTAACGATATAAATGCCACGCCCACTGATAATATTATTTTATTATTTAAAGTAATTGCATATGACTTTTTCTTAATATCACAAATATATTTTAATTGTCTAATTAAAGCTTCATCTATTCCCTTTTCTAAAGCATTTTTTTGTTTTGTCTTTATTTGTTTGCGTATAATTGCTCTTTTTTTGGTAAGAATATTCATTATGGGATCATTATTTAGTGTTTAATAATATTATACAAATACAGCAAATTATCTTTTATTTTTAAATTTCAAAACTTTATTTACCGTCAGCTGACATATCGGCATTGAACAGATAACAGAATAATATTTTAAAACGAGTTGTATATTACTTCTGTCTGGGTAGTATTAGTTCTTTAATAAGATGATTTAATAAAAAATATGTATATAATTAATAATATATATATATTTCTGTAAATAATTAACATATTTTTGAATGGCTATAAATAATTCGTTTGAAGATGACTAATCTTAAGTACAATAGGTTTATTCTTTAATCAAACTTCTTTGTATTTTTCGTCCTGTTAAAACATTTACCTTAATATTATTATCAGATAAATCTATATGAGTTTAGTTGTAAAGTATTAGCATTGTATTGTCTATTGCTTGACCTGACGCTGTCATGTCAACGAACTGATGAACTTGGCGGTTTTAGTAATAAGTTGGATAGATAAACCCAAAAATGCCCCCGAAGAAGCGTGAAAAAGATAGCGAAACAAACAAAAACTCTAAAATAGATCACTTACAGGCGGACCATGAGTTGTTCTTACAAGCTTTCGAAAGTAAGTCTTGATTATAAGGAAAGATAAGAAGCATTCTCTTATGGGTAATTTACCCATTCTAATTTATTAAAATTATTTTCTATTTCAGAACCGACACAAATATACCGATTTTTAAGAACGCGAAATATGTTATCGGTTTGTATTTTACAATTCATTATATTAATATTAATTTTGAAGTTAAGTTATTTTTAATGCTTCTCTCATTTACAGCCAATATTTTTAAATAGGACGTTGTCTTATATGAAACGTAGGATGTCTCGAAGCAATAAAACCCGTATCGGTTTCAAAGTGGACTCCTTGCTTGAAAAAATTACATTAAAAAAGAGTACTGAGCTACAGCTTAACAGTTTAGGTGGTTATATGACTTTAACATTTTTAGGCTTTTATGACAAAAGCTTAGAAGATCCACGAGATTTTCAAGTAAAAGTTGAAACTTTGCTTCTAAAGATTTGTCACAAGAAAAGGAAAGAAAGCTCATCAGCCATAGTGGAAGTTTCTGTAAGTACTTGAATATATATAATAAGTGATAATAATTAAATTATTTTCAGTGTTAAACATTATAAGATCACTGCCTAGTAGTACATTTTTATATATTTCTGACAATACAAAATAAAAAGATACAGACTTCATTACAATTAATTATTATCAGGTTGGTAGTTGCTCAGTGCCTCTCAACCCATCAACCTCTGAGCCACCAGCCATGGCCTCTGCAGTGAGCATATCAAGTGATACCTTCAGCCCCTCACATGGCCCCAATGTAAAGTCCTACATGCTGATGTTAAGAGTTACTGTTACAAAGAATTCTGTTGGTAATTGTGCTAGTTCTACAGAAATAACTAATGGAGATGATGGTAATTTTTATATTTATTAATACACCAAATATAATTTACTTTACAATACCAAATCTAAAGTTATTATTATAACAATCTTAATAAAATCTGTGTAGTTTGTATATAATTTAATTTCTGAAGAAATGAAGTATCATTATTTTAAAATTATGAGTGTATCTTAAGTGATCTATTTTTATTTTGTGCATGAAATATATAACACAGTAGCAGCATTAAAATGTGCACAGCTATTATCATAAACTATTACAAAATAAATGAAACTGAACCATTACCTTTCAGAACCACTAACAAAACGTCTGAAATCAGCCTCAGATTTAAACTCAAGCACAGATAACAAATGGAGTAAGCTCTATGGTAGTGAGCTAATTGTCTATGACAAACATAACCGATGCCTCCTCACTAATGGGGAGTATGATCTTGTTCTACATGACGTAACACCCGGGGGCCGTAGTGCTACCATTGCCAGATCTCCTCACAAGGCTCTGATGGCACAGTGGGAAACCATACCCAATGTAAGCAAATCATACCAATTATTTAAATGTAAACCTATTTTTGTTTTAACAATTTTATCCTTATAATCATAGGTTTATGCGTCTGTGAAAACCATTTACTGATACCTGTATGAATATGTAATATAATGATAAAGTACATATTTATCCTCAGGAAAATGATTTACAAACAGAAACAAATCCATTTGATATATTTAAAGTGAGACCGCTATTGAAGCTGAAGCTCAGTTGGAGTCAGGAGCCTACCAATGGTCTAGTCAACAGGCCCAAGCTTTACCAACAAGACAGCAATGGAATTAAAAAGGAACACGCTACCAAAGAAAAACTCTCCACCCCTAGATGTTCCACTAGCGAGATAAAAAATGGTAAGTTGCTTAATTATTGTATTGAAGATAATACCGTTTATTACTAAATAGTAAAATAATTATTTCTCTGTCTGTACATAGAAATTACACTTTGCTAAGGCATCATTGATATGTTCATATAGTGGGTCATCTGATTTCTGTTTAAACTTATTACTACACAATTTTTAGCTCCTGATGCAAATTGCACAGAGGGATTCTATGTCATATGCTTGAAGCTATAGTCTGTCAGTTAAATTTAATTTTTATTGAGCAAAGAAAGCGTAGCGAGCGGAGCGTTCTACTAGAGACTTTTTCATATTCTTTGTCACGAATAGGCTCGAAACTACTTGACGGAAAATTATGAAATTTTGCAATAAAAAAAAATTTTGAAAAATGTCATATCGTTGAGGAATAATCGTCGAAAAACTGATATCCCATTGAAATCAATGGGAAAAAAAATTCGGGCGAAAAATTTGCTTTATAAAGAAAAGCGCGTGAAGAAGTTTTTTTAATCGAATTGTACTGTACCTGTTTGATTTTTTTTTTGCACGGGCTCGCTTCGCTCAATATGGGAACGGCACCTGAAATTTCGCAAGCACAGCGAATCAAAATTGAGGGTCGGTTGGCGCCCCTAGTTTATTTCCATATGTTGTAATTCACAGGGGAAAAACCCAAACAAGAAGTGACGGAATCATCAAAACGACAGCAGATAATATACCAGTTCCTATATAATAACAACTCCCGTCAGCAGACGGAGGCCTGCGATGATCTGCACTGCCCGTGGTGCTCCCTCGACTGCGGCACTCTGTACTCATTGTTAAAACACTTGAAGTTATGTCATTCGAGATTTAATTTTACGTATTTTGTAAGTATTGGTTCTAATTAATGTTAGAAGAGTAATTTAATTTATTTATTTCAAAATTTTAACGTCTTAATTCACAGTTATCTAATTAGTATAAAGAGATAAATAATTTATTTTTAAAATACGAAACATGTCAGCCATTGTATTGTATGGTTACTATGTAAAAGTCAGGCCAGTATTCAGGCCAAGATTTTGTATAGAATTATAAAAATATATAAATCTATTTTAAAATCAAACCGAATATTGCTAAATATTCTTACTTAATACCTGCAATGCGATTATTATTACGAAGTCTGTAGTGGGGGCGACGGCACCCTCTGTAGTCGTCTTAATCGGGGCACTGTGTGTTCGACGTTTTGGAGACCGGGGGTTCGGAAACACCACAGCAAATACAACATTAAACATGAAATAAAAGTTAATATTATTTATATGAAAAAATTGGGTATAAAAATCAGTAACCAAAAGTATTCAGTTATTAAAAAAAAATTCTCATTTTTAAAACACGATTGATCAACAACACACAAAATTCCAGCCAATTCCGGGCGGTGCGCGCATCGACGTGTCCATAAACGAGTTGTACGATGGCTCGTACACGGGGTCGCCGCACGACCTGATCGCGGCGCAGGGCCGCTCCCGAGCTCCGGGACCGCGCGCTGGACCTACGCGCCGCGCCTGCCTCACGCACCTTCTGGTGCTTCGCCCTCGAGCCGCCCGGAGGCCGCACAGGCACAGCCTCGCGGAGTTCCTTGAACTGGACGACAATGACGTGGACGCACAGCGACCATACCTCACCGGACATAACAGGTAACACACTACGCTATTATACCTCACTGGAAATAACCGGTTCTACTATTCTATTAGTAATAAGTATCTTGTTTCATGCAAACATTCAACACTTTTCCAAGCACACGCTTACTTTACAAAATAAAACTGTGTTACAATATTTTTGGTGTGTGTTTATAGGCAGTAGTTTATGTTTGTTTCTTTTGTTTTTAGGTTATATCATCACACAATAACGTGCCTGCCGGTGTATCCCAACGAGCTGGATATAGACTCCGAGAGCGAGACCGACCCGCTGTGGCTGCAGCAGAAGACCATGATGATGATAGACGAGTTCACCGACGTCAACGAGGGGGAAAAGGAGCTCATGAAGATGTGGAACTTGCACGTCATGAAGTACAACTACGTGGGTGACTGCCAGATACCTCTGGCCTGCCAGATGTTCCTGCAGATGAGGGGCAAGGAGCTGCTCCAAAAGAACTTGTACAGGAACTTCATACTTCACATGAGCTCGCTACACGACTTCGGTCTGCTCAGTCCGGTGGCTTTATATAAGACGTTGAAGCTCCTCAACCAGATGCTGGCGGACAGCACCGAGGCGAAAGAGAGGATGGGAGATTCTCTTAAAGACCAGAGAGAACATTGGAATGCAGTTGGGAAGTTCCAGCAGCCGGCCATCATGGAGCAGAAACCAACGGCCGCAGCCAAACTGAACGTGGAGGCCTCTCCGTCCGTCAGGCGGAAGACTTCCAGTTTACAGAACGCCAACAGGATGGCAAGCGCCAGTTCCAACTTCAAGTCATCCAGCCCCGGACCCGGAGACACCAAGCGGAAGATGTCCTCCGGCAGCATACAGAGGAAACGATCTTCCATATCGGAGAGGAAAAGCTCAGTATAGCGAATAGTACCAGTGGGATAACTTGGCGACGAGGCTTTAGTACAATCTGGGACACGGATAGTGCGGTGTTAGACAGGAGAGCGATATTAGGTTGGCGCCAAACAATTCTGCCACGTGTTTAGATAATTATTTCGTTACTGCCCAGTAGTTATAAGATAAGTTAAGCGTCCATCAAATGGAAGGCAAATAGTTAAGTTTCGTAAGTTATGACGTATATTATCGCCGATCCTGGATCTTTTTGTTTTAAGTTATCGAGATCATACATACAATACTGATCACTCAATAGACTGATACAATAAAAGACTAAATCTTAATAGAAGTAGAACAAATTTACAATCTCATAGCTGGAGTGGATCACAAAGTAGGCTAGTGTTATTAGTCCAATCTCGACGCTCGGAGATTTGAATTCTCAAAATGCATTTCAAGTGACAAAAAATTCAGACAATTTTGTTCCGGGTCACAGGTTGCTTTTGCAGTGGCCCGGGTTCGATGCTCGTCCGTGGTAGATATTATTTCATAAGTCTCGGCTCGGAGACAATTCTATACTCAGTGAAACGTTCATAGTAGGTAACGTCTACCTCAATTGAAATTATTAGAAGAAAAAAAACAAAAAATTGAATGCTAGTTTAATCTAGATTTTTTATAAGACGGCTAGTGACGTACCAATGTTATACACAGATTCGATTCAAGATAAGACTGTTGATGTTCAATTGCCTTAGAGTCACCTCGGTCAGCTGTGTGTGTGCATGTGTGTGCATGTGTGTGTGACTGTAGCGACACGACACGCGCATGCGCTTGTGTGTTAATGTTAGCTGTTTAATGTAATTCCATGCAATAATGAATTGTAACGTTTGTTATTTTTTATAATGTGTTTCACTAATTTGTACTTATGAAATGAAATATAATTAATATTTTTAGTACTGATTGTTTTATTGATTATACGACGACTTTATGTTTTTAAGGTAAAAAGATTGTCTCTTATTAACAAAAAAAAAGTACTTTTTTTTGCCACAGCCTTTAAATTTTCTAAATCAAAATAATATATTTATATCATGGCCAATAATATCAAAATTAGAATTGTCAAACGTACTATAAAAAGAAAAATGGGAAGCCATTTGACAAGGTTCACAAACTGAAATTTTTTGTTTAAATATGTCATATACGAAGAATGTTCATAAAATAACTGATAAAACTAGATTGGACACACAGACGGATGAGAATGAAGACAAAGGTATTATTAATTAATCACTGGACTTAGTATTACATGCCTCGAATAATATGAAGTTATGTTTTAGGAGAAATTAATTGTGAAAACGAGAATTATACTTACGCTGGTGAGTGATAATTAAATAGTATTATATTAGCGGCACCTTTAATATTGTTTATTACAGTGACTGTGTCGAAAAAATCTTCAACTTCGGGCGAGGAAGCAACTTTTTGCGCTGGACAAAAGTCATTCATAAGTATACACTCAACCGATCATCTCTGTCAAGTAGCTGATGTTGAAAACCCCACCAATTTCGAGGAATGCAACGTAGAAGTACTCAGTCTTAACGAAGTTTTCCCTTCAACATCCGAAGAAAGTCTTTCAGACGATGAGTCTCCCGTTCGAAGAAGGAAACATACAAAAAAAGGAGTACAAAAGACCCTCGATCCCGGCAAGACGACGTACGTGCCAACGAATAGTAAATCTTCCACCACTTCGGGAAGACAGAAAGAAGTCATAGATCCCGGAGTCCCAGTTCATTCAGACTTTGATATACCGAAAAACACACTTTACGTGACGGGCAGTAACCCCGGAGAACCCAAAATGGCATATCAAGATCCACCTAAGAAAATATCAAAAACTGTAAGTATTTCTTTTTGAAACGCAACGGCACCTGATGTCTATACGTAAAATAATTTTTCATCTTAAATAATAGGCAAAGATGAGAGGAAGAAAGTGGTTTCTGATATATCTATTTTTTTATAATATAATGATGAATATTTCAGATGAAAAAATTCCTCCGAAATATAGATAAACACAAAAACGAGCAAATGAATAAAAGCACGGAAAAAGTGATCAGTAAACTGACAACAATGCGTGGTATTCTTAAAGATGGCCGCTGCGGGCCCGAGTGTACGGGCGACTCGTCTGTGCACGACACTGAAGGATATAATGCCCGTAGGATTCTAAATTCTTACTACAATAGAAATGTAAAATATCAGCACGAGTTGGACACGAACCCGCGATTTCTTGATTATGTTTCAATCATTTTGTCAACTAAGCTATCATGACCATATTCTATAAGTCGCAAATACGAGCCATGCTCCTGTAGATATTTATAATCTTTATACATTTAGTTCAAGAAAAATATGGTTCCATGTTAAAAGATATGACATTGAAACATGAAATTTAAATATTATTTCTACATAACGTAGTGAATCTGTCGCTTCAATACCTATATATAATACAAATAATATTTATATCATAAAAATGATTCTTCTTACAGCTGACGATGTGACATTTACAATGGATTTTGGACCTCAAACAAATTATACGAAGCAAATACCAGATAAAAATGTATCATTTAATACTCAAGTGGTTATTATCCACTTCACGGGAGATCTGTGTGTAGGACAGAGTATAGAAACACTCAGCAAAGAAAAAGACCAACAAGCGAGGAATTCAGAACTTAGAAAAACTTTTCTAACCAAATACAACGAACTTTGGCCCACTCAAAAGTAACTTTAAGTCTAGAATAGATCAGTAGTAATAAGGGTGTGAAATTCGAACTCTTCGTCTAACAATGTACGAGAAAGATTTTTTTATTAATGTTAAATTATACACTTTTTGTACGTTTAAATTATGAACGTTACGTTTTGTTTGTTTATTTATTTCGATCAAATTCAAAAATAGGTCCAACTCATAATAAATTCGCCCTGAAATAATTGTTTTATTTTGTAACTATTTAACACTTGCATCCGCCAGAGTCTTGGGTTTAAATTTATGGCATTTGTATAGATACAATTTAACTTTTACTCCCAGGAAGTGGAAAGAGAGGTATAAAAATCGGAGTAGGATAGAAGATGGGAGTCTAACGCTTCTCACACATTGTCAAGAAAATAATCAATATAATGAGGTATTCCACTATCCCGGTCGATTCAGCCCGCATACGAGTTGCTATCAATCGGTTGCAATTAACCCACGAAGTATTTCGGTTTTCCAACCGACGTACTTATTTACATAAAAAAAAACATTTAAAACTCGATTTCCAAATAAAACGACAGCAGTTCTAAAAATATTTATATTATCACAGATAGTTTTTTTGAGGTTATCTTCCACAGCACGAGCTCCTTGACGCGGTCGTACGTGAAGTATTTGGGGAAATCCAGAGGTAGCTGTTGTATGTCCCAGTCGTGCTCCACCTTCTCCATGAGGGTGAGGAATGTCTCGTAGCAGGGCGCGGCGCTCTCCATATGCTCTATCGTGAACACGTAGCGTCTCTCTAACACGATGTACACAGTCTTAGGAGACTCCGTGTTCAATATCTTCTGTATGGTCGAAACAAACGCCGCTGTGACGTCATCGTCGTAGATCACTGAAATATATTTTAGAGACTAGTTGTTACCTGTGACTTTGTCTGCCTCCTCTTAAAGGTATTGATATATCGTATACAAATTGTGTACTATTGTAATTTAATCATTTTTAGGTGTTCCCGCCGAGATCCCGTGGGAATATCGGGAGAATTTTTTAAATAAGTTTAGTTCTGAGTACATTGGTTACAAGCAAACATACAAACAACCAAAAGTATCCTCTTTATAATATTAGTACAGATATAAATAATTCATCTTTTTAGGAATTATTTTAATGTCAATCTCTTACTTGAATGCCAATAAATTTATGGATTGAGTTTGTAGATAGATTTCTAACTTCCTCAAATGGATTTTAAAATCGGATTATAGATCGATTATTAATTTCGGTCAATAGATTTGGATCCAAAAAAAATATATTTTTAGGTACAAAGAAAGAAATATTTTTACTTAATATTATGTGTTTCATATTTAATAGTTATTTTTGTTTGTTGCTATTAACACTAAACCTACCGACAATTCTTGTACACCTGTTCCTACCGCACGCGGTCAAATTGACCGGTAATTAAAAGTTATTTTATTATATAACACAGGTAATAATGGAAATAACTAAAAGTAAAGAGTGTAGAAAATATTATATGCATATTCTAAGAATGTCATGTAGTTTGATAACGATATTACAACATTTAAAAATGTGTAAGTTTTACAAAAGTTTAAAAACGGTCAATTTGACAGGTACTTGGTAGGTTTAGTCTTACAATTATTTTCATTGCTTACTTATATATTATTATATATCTTACCATCAGCGGCTATTATAATATCCGTCTTCCTAATTTCGTTTAGAAGAGACTGATCCCAATCTGTGTTAGTGAAGTCTAACGGCATCACTTTAAATTGTGATTTTATAAGTTTTGAATTATATTTTGCATTTAATTTTATTAAATCCAGGATGCCTCCAACATTTATGTCTGAAAAAAAATCACCAAATATTTAAGATATTGTATGCTAGACCTTTTTATTTCATTTATTGCTAAAAGATTTTGAGCCTTATTGCAATATATTTGACAAAAAAAAAAAACTATGCATTTATTTACCTGTACATATAACTTTCTTGGCAAAAATAGCGGCAACAAAGCTGGTCAAGCCTGTACCAGCTCCGAGTTCCATCACCGTCTGGTCCCCGAGCCCAGCGGAACCCAAGTGTATCAAAAGATCTCCCAGCAAGAAAGCTCCTCTCCATACTTGGAGCCCAACTAATGAGATCTTAGTTTTGGAACTGTGCTCTGAAAAATAACTCTTATGAAAATTATTTTATATGTAAATGTGTTAACTTGTGTGTGTTCTTTATTACCTATTTTAATTACTTCTTTTTGTGGTCTCTCGACATCCAAGTCTTCATCATCATCAAATTTAAGAGTATTACTGCCGGGGGGCAACAAAAATGGAAATTCAGATATCACATCTAAAATGTATAATAAATATTACCACATAAAAATTAATGTTATGATTTAGATAAAATACGAAAACTTATTTATAATTATGGTATTGGAAGAACATGCTTGTATTAGATTAAGATTAAATTAATTTATACTTTTACTTACTTCCTTCTTTACTTGGTTTAAGTCCAGTTTTGTAATTGTATTCATCATATATCTCTGATGTGACTGTTAGTTCTGGCATCTAGAGAGAGCATTTTATAAAAAATATATGATTTATGCAATATCAATAAATAATCAAATACTAAATTACGACTACAAAACACTAAATTTAATTTATATAAATATGAAATATATAAAATATAAAGAAAAACAAAAATATATCAGGATACCTTAAAAATTTCGGAGTTTTATCTATAGAGTTAATATTAAAACTGAACTTCAGAATCAATTCGGAATAAAAATTGGATAGTGTCCAATTTTAAAATTCTAAAATACATTCTTTGGTTTGAGCGTGAAGGCCACGATTGGTGATTTACGGTAACATGTGTCACAAGTAATCATTGGACACTTTATAGTCATAATACAAAGCTTCTTTTGGAATTATATCACCAAGTAGATAATATTTGATTTATTTATGTTAAAATTGTTGATCTTTATATGAATGATGTTACAGTTACTTTGCCTTCATTTTAGTTAATGAAAATGATTAACATTCATAAGTACTAGTGATTGTTATTACATAAAGAATAGGCTTTTAATTGAAAACTGTTATGGTGGTAATTAACTGAGATTATTTTACAACTGGTCATTTTGTATTTACAACTTCAGTAAAAATATTTATTTAACAAGTATTATTGCTCTACTATATAAAATCTAAAATAGTTAGAACTTTAACCCGTTTTATATTTAAAGTTTGAAATTCGTTTTCTGATGTTTATTGTTGACATTGATTTTTGTTCAATCCTCAATCCTAATGTCAGTATGAAATGTCACTAGAAATAATCTGTTTATAAACAACGATCAAATGTTTACAAACTGGTTAAATATGTTGCATAAATAATTACTAATATAAAAATAAAGTAGGAAAAGTAAAGAGAAATAATTAGTCTTTTATGGTTTTAATGTTTTCATTAATATTAAAATAAAATTATAAATATTCATTTTATTGTTATTATTTTAATATACATTATATCTACCTAGTTCTCATTATATTTCTATTAAACTTATTAGATAACTTACAACATGTTTAAATAAATAATTTTATTTATTTACAATAAAATCGATGCATGACGTGAAATAAAAAAAAAACACATTCTACCAATCACAGCCAAACACACGATCGACGCTGCCACGTCAAGTGAGACGGTGCTAGTGTGAATGAAGTGGCAGTTTCGGCATTTTTATCAGTCTTGTCTTCCGACAAAAATCAGTAGTTTTATTAGGACCATAGGATACTGAAGATGCGTGCCGCCTTATTTACAGTGGTGATAGTCCTTCTGGGTTCCGCAATTGGAGATGAAATTCCAACTGAAGATAATGTACTCGTTTTAAGCAAACCCCATTTCGACAATGTTATCTCGTCCAACGACTACGTTTTAGTGGAATTCTGTAAGTTTTATTTGTAAGGTGATAATGTAACTTAACAACCTTTCGTTTACAAACTAATGTAGTTTTAACTTAATAAATAACTTATTTAAATGATTATATTAAGTTATTATAAAATGTTATGTTCGTTTGAGCCGGTCGGCATTGTAGTTTTGTCTACGTCATAGATGCGCCATGGTGCGGTCACTGCAAATCGCTCGCGCCGGAGTACGCCAAGGCGGCAACAAAGCTTGCCGAAGAAGAATCTCCTATCAAGTTGGCTAAAGTAGATGCCACTCAAGAGCAAGATCTGGCCGAGTCCTACAAAGTCAAGGGTTATCCAACTCTCATATTCTTCAAGAAGGGCAACACCATTGACTACAGTGGTATATATATTTTATATTATTTTTGTCTATAAGAATATACTTTTTTTTGTTTAAGTAATTCAATAATTCAATGTCGATAGTCATGCATATTGGTCACAGATTACTATAATTACAGTTTCATAAACATTTTAAAGTTTTAATAAGGTGTGAATGTAAATTATTAAACGGATTAATGTTATGACGAAAGTAATTAATAGGTTGGGAGCCACTTTCATCATATAAAAATAAATATATGATATTTTAATTAATTGGGAAAATGTGTTTTTACAAACATTAGATAAGGCTCTTAATGATTCATGTTTATCTGTTATCTTTAATATCATAATAACTTATTGTTAAATCAAATCTGATATAAGTATTTCCCGAAAACGAATAATTTGATAAGTTTAATCAATTTTAAATCAATGTCCCACACATAGACTTTATACTATTTTAACTTATTTGTCTAATAACACTTTTCTGAAAAGGTGGCCGTCAAGCCGATGACATCATAGCATGGTTGAAGAAGAAGACCGGTCCTCCAGCTGTGGAAATAACCTCAGCAGAACAAGCAAAGGAACTTTCCTCTGCCAATCCCGTTGTTATATTTGGTTTCTTCCCCGACCAAACGACAGACAGAGCAACAACCTTCCTCAACACGGCCGGTTTGATTGATGATCAAATATTTGCCATTGTCTCCGACGAGAAAGTAATTGAGGAGCTCGAGGCCAAGGCTGACGATGTTGTTCTTTACAAGAAAGTAAGTCATATCTATTAAGAGTATATAATTTAATTTCTATTTTAAAAATATATAGTTTAGTATAGTGTGCTCGCAAATAAAGCATGCGATACATTAATATTTGAAAGCAATATTAACATACTTGTTATGATACATCAGTTCGAGGATCCACAAGTTAAATATGACGGCGAGGAGTTCACCGAGGACCTCCTCAAGGCCTGGGTATTCATGCAGAGCATGCCCACCATCGTGGAGTTCTCACACGAAACCGCCTCCAAGATCTTCGGTGGACAGATCAAATATCACCTTCTCTTGTTCCTGTCCAAGGTATTTTTTTTTTAATTTTATATATTTTTCTGGCAAATTTAATATAAAACACGTTTTATTTTTCTATTACATTACTGCACATAAGTTAACATTTTCTTAAATATTCCGTCTTATCTCAAAGTAATCTTCAGGGGTCAGTCAATATATATGTATATATATATATCTTAAGTAGCTCAATGTCAAAGTTAAAATAAAAATGCATACATTTTTTTTTGCACATCTCATCACTTGAATATTATCTGTGAAATTTTGCAAACCAGTAACATGACTGTATGAGAGAAAGTACCTCTTAGTTTTAATTGCTACAACGCTCTATGAACCGACACTCTATGAACTGTATTGTGGGTCAGAGTACAGTTAATATGATGATTACTTTTTGTCTCTAATCACGTTTATAACATATTTTTTGTTTACAACATATTTTTTTTTTACCGATATAGATCATCTTCATAACTGTAATATTCATGCTATAAAATTTTTATATCCATATATTTTTTTATCGCTCAGACTATAAAACCGGTACTAATTATAAATTCAAGTTCATATTCGTAGTAAGTCATCAAGTACCACATAGATAAAAGTTGAACGACCTCCCGCCGCTCTAACGGCACTCACGCGTACTACGGATGTCATATACATTAGAATTGTCATGGCGAGTTAGATTATATATATGTATTGAAATATAAGATTAAATTAATTTGTTATATATATATGTATTAAAATATATAATACAAAAATAGTATTGTACTAAAAAAATAATATTTTTTGTAGAAAGATGGTCACTTCGAGAAGCACATTGATGAGTTGAAGCCGGTGGCCAAGAACTACCGCGACAAGATCATGACCGTTTCCATCGACACCGACGAAGATGACCATCAGAGGTGATAACATATATACATATAGTTATGATTATTATTATAGGCACTTTAAAAAACTTATATATAATTAATACTGTAATCTGTACAGAATCCTGGAGTTCTTTGGAATGAAGAAGGACGAGGTCCCGTCTGTTCGTCTCATTGCTCTGGAGCAGGACATGGCCAAGTACAAGCCGGCCGCCGATGAACTGAACGCTAACACTGTTGAGGTACTACAAGCGTGAACTATTTATTATTTCCTAACTTTCCTTGTCACGCTATCTACATGTCGGTTGAGACATTTTGAAATAAATACTAAAAATTATTCAGTTTCTATGTTACATGAGCTGTAAGTAGAGTATTTTGAAGTATTGAAGTCATAAAAGGGTTTTTAACAGTCAATAAAAGTCATGTTCAGTCTTAAAAGTTAGTTATACATAATAGTTATATAAATGTTCTTAAACTTTAGTATTACGTTACTTGAATATTAATTTAATACAGCATAAGATAGAGTTAATAACAAATGTAAGTGGATAAATGATAACAGGTGTGTCAGTCTGTACCTGAGAGTAGTTGATCCATGACTGTAACATATTAATACTATATAATAGTTTGTTGTATAATATTAAGTATTAAAGCACAATGTGTTAATGAACCGTTATCTATAAACGGTTGTGTGTTGTGTGTGTTGTGTAATCTCATTATCACAGTGAGTGGGTGATTTGTTGATT
This sequence comes from Melinaea marsaeus rileyi, assembly GCA_918358865.1. Taxonomy (NCBI): domain Eukaryota; kingdom Metazoa; phylum Arthropoda; class Insecta; order Lepidoptera; family Nymphalidae; genus Melinaea; species Melinaea marsaeus. The sequence goes on along the minus strand of OU911088.1, from coordinate 11,331,911 downwards.
GGTCTCGCCGTCAGTTCCACCTCGTGCTGATATCGCACTCATAAAAACTAATTAAACATTATAAGCTGCCATTTTACCGCTAACTAGTAGGAGTTTATTAGATTTTAAAGTTATCAGCGTTTTATAATTATTAAATAGGTAATGATGACCGAATAATTTTTTAATAATATTTTTCTTATTTCTCTGCAGGAGTTCGTGCAGTCGTTCTTCGCGGGCACCCTGAAGCAGCACCTGCTGAGCGAGGAGCTCCCCGGGGACTGGGCCGACAAGCCCGTCAAGGTGCTGGTCGCCGACAACTTCGACGAGGTGGTCTTCAACACCGAGAAGACCGTGCTGGTGGAGTTCTACGCGCCCTGGTGAGCCCCCGCCGAACCCTAGACCCACACCGACCCCCACCGACCCCGTCGGGCACCGTCACATACGTAGTGTCTGTTAAACGGCGACTCCCACTTTCAATGATCACTTCCAATACATCCGTAGCGGTTTAGTTAATGTATGTTAAAGACCTCCATAAGGTTAACAAATTACGAAAATAGTTATGAAAATAGTAATGTTTATAAAATATTGAAAGATATTTAAAAAGTTTTGAGCGCATTTGTAATGTTACATTTGTATTAAATTAAAATTTTAAGTGTTATACTAAGATACGCGAGTGTATCTCAGTGTGTCAAGTAAATGATTATACTTGTAGCTTCATACAATACCTACGGATGTAGAACAAACAACGCCGGTGACTAATGGCCTTATTTAAATAGTAATATATCAAAATAACAAAGGAATAATAAGTAATACGTAAACCATTATGTTTAGTCAAGTGTGATATTATTTAAGACATTGAGCACTGAGCAAATAATGTACCCCCGACGGTTCAGAGGCGACATTATGTTAATTGTAACGGAGTAGTCGCCGGGCGGCGCCGGTGACGTCACGCGCCTAACATTATTATTATTATTCACAACAAGTTTGGTTATTATAAACATTTAATAGAATAGATGTTGGTTTTTAGAAACATTTATCGTATGCACCGATGTACCGAATATTCATATTTGGAAAGTTTTGTGCGAATGTTTTGCGAATATCACAAACAAAAACTGTTTGAAGATAATAGAGGTTAATAAAATCCATTCATTTGTTAACTTCAAAGTAACTTACCTCGTAATCACATTGTCAGCATGTGCTGTGGTATGTAGCATTTGGGTATTATTTATTGAACGCACACCTGAATATTTGCATTCTTATCTACGAATGTTCAAAAAATGACATTCGTTACATCACTATTACATATGTGTAATTGACTGTGTGTGTTTGTCTTGTCCAGGTGCGGACACTGCAAGCAGCTGGTGCCCATCTACGACAAGCTGGCGGAGCACTTCGAGAAGGACGACGATATCGTGATCGCCAAGATGGACGCCACCGCCAACGAGCTGGAGCACACCAAGATCACCTCCTTCCCCACCATCAAGCTGTACACCAAGGACAACCAGGTGCGGGAGTACAACGGGGAGCGGACGCTCGGCGCGCTCACGAAGTTCGTGGAGACGGGCGGCGAGGGTGCGGAGCCCGCTCCCTCCGCCGAAGACGACCAGGACGATCAGGACGCGCCCCGCGACGAGCTGTAGGGCTCCGCGCCAACACTACACTAACACTACCACCGCCGGCGGATCTGCCCGCGGGGTGCTCCGCCGGTTTTTTATTTCTATTAAGTTGAGGTTGTATCCGAGTCGTTAGTTAAGTCCGCGTCGTCCCGGTATTCCCTCGGGACGCTCCTCTCTACTCCCGGTGGATATTAATTTATTGTGAAGTGTAAGTTATTCAGCAGCATAGTTGGTGTAACTGATAGTTTCCGTGCGGTGTCTCACATTCCCGTCGAGGCGACTCGAACAAGTGTATTCCGCTAGCGGAGGATTATTTTTTTTATTTTTGTACGTCGGTTGCGTTCATCACAAGGGATACTTTTAAGACGGATCGATCGTACCGGTTTTATTATATTTTTGTATGAATTTTATTTTTTTGTTAAATTGAAAAGTTTTGGAATGGTGCTTTTATGAAGTGGAAATCTATTTTGGTATCTCCCGAGGATTTGTTCGGCCGCTGTAGCTCTACTTGTACATACTCTGATGAATATTGCCAAGTCCACAGCACCTGTACGTCTGTTGTGGATACAGAAATTGATAAATAAATATAATAATTATATATATAGTGTTTTATTCCTTCATTATTTAATATATATTTGAATCGTTACTTAATTCTCCCTGTAGTTAAGTTTTTTGTTAGAACTTGATATAGTTCTAGCGGACAATAGTAACAGGAGATATTGAAGATACAAAAATGCATTGCTAACGCTTTGATGACAAAACGACATATATATATATGTGTGTATATATAGTACAAAGGCAACTAAAACTATGTCTCTCTGATTGCATAGATTTAAATTTAAAATATCTTTATTCAAGTAGGCATTTACACGCACTTTTGAATCGTCAATTATTAAAATAAAAGTCAGTCAGTCCGTGAGTAAGCTACCACCGGCTCTGAATGCCGCTCTGTTGAGAAGAGCCGGCCAGAAACTCAACAATAACTCTTTTTAAAAGATATGTAACAATCTGTAATGATGTATATTATAATATTAATCCTGCAAATGATTTAACAACTAAAGTTACACATATTTTGATCCACTAAAAACTCTTGAACGTTTATAATAAGATTTATTTAACAATACACTTTTGATTTAAAATTTAAAACTAAAAAAAGGAAGGTCTTATTTATCTTGTAGAACTTTATTATATTATATGCGTATACTCAAACCCATGAAGGATTTGTAAACTTTTTGAAGACGAAATTTTGGCGTTACGAGTGTTTTTATTTCTCGTAATTATCGCATGTCTGTCACTGTTTTCATATAACTATTTAAATTTTAGCGTATATATAATATGTTATTAAATATGTATTGCGAAGCGCCTGTAACAAAAAACATCTCAGAGAATTTGTTGCTTTTAAGTTATAAATAGCCCGCACAGCCCTTTTCTGTAAAATAAATATAGAATTAATTTCGGCAGCACTGCTTCATTATAAAAACTATAAAAATAAATAAAATAAGCCAATCGAGCCGTATTACAGCGTTAATAGTCTAACTTTTCTAATTGCAAAGACGGCGGAGCTGAGTTTGGCTGCGAGTGTTGAGAGATAGGGGTTCCACTGAACTGAAAGAAGACTAAATTATTAATTTCGAACCAATGAAGGACTCGTGACAAAGTACTGTTTACTTTGTTATAATTAATCCTATCACGATCAACTTTAACAATAAGTGTCATCAACAAAAAGCACAATGTCACACGGGCCTTTAACAAAAAATTACAAGTTTATAAAGTAAAAATATAATATATATAAATATATAAGAGATATAACAACAATTTCTATATTTTGTTAATTATTTCTATAACGAACCCTTCATTAATAAATCAGCTGAGCGATACCGGCACCGGAACGGGAAGTATATATTCAGAGACAGAGGTACCCATCTTTTTATGTAACAACTGTTAAAAAAAAATAAAAAAAAGAAGAGTTACCAAAAGTTATCTTAAAAATCCATTATACATTCTATATAAAGAAAACCAGTAAAATTGTGATATTTAATTTATTTTCTTAAATACAACAATGAAAACATAAAACTCGTTAATTAATTAACATTAAGCTTGTTCCACATTATCACAAAACAATTTAATACAAACGAATGGAATGGTTTAACTCAAGACTCGTCAACTCGCGAGAGGCCGACAGTGCGACTGCGCTACTTTGGTATGGGACTATACGAGTCTAGGGTAAAGATCGAGACGTACCACTAATTAATAATAATTAACAAACTCAATAAATTACATCAAAATATTATAAACACGATTTGTTATTAAATAATACTATTACAATGAATAAATCACTCCGTTTTACAAATTTTGATCAGAAATGTTTTTGCCGGCAAATATTACATATATATATATGTGAATGCATACAAATGTTATGATTGCTTCAATAAAACACTCGTCACACGGACAGACTTACCAATATGATAATATATTAAACAATATATGTATACTTAGCCTAAGTAGCATTAACCCATTTACGATCGTAATGCGTTATCAATGTGAATAACACTTAATAAATTTCATTCTGTATTAATAATATCAAAATGCGATCGGTGAATAAATGATGCAGTGGTTAGCTTTATATATATATATGTGTGTGTGTGTGTGTGTCGTATTCGCAGTACATTAATGACTACTGTGGATATTCGATGCAAAGCTATGTAACATTTAGCGACCACCGCGATTACATTATTTAATTATAACCCGATTACAATAAAATCGTTGGAAAAAAATCTCAGACTTTTAATCCAATTATCGTTCCTTCATTATATTTAGTACATTTTTTACAAGCGGAAAGTATTAAAATAACATTATTTTGAAACGATTTAACAATTTTATTTTACATTTCACGAAAATAAATTATGTTTATTCCGATCTTTCCGCTAACAATTATATCAACATAATCGAAAATAAATAAATTTGATACATTTATAATTTTGTTTAAAATACATTTGTTTTAATATTTAATTCCTATAATTACATCAAATTCGTCTCCAGCAGTGTACCCGCCGTGTCGTCAGAGAGTGTTTATATCGAGGAGAGGGCAAATAAATAAAAGCTGTTGCAAATCGTCAAATGCTACGAGGTGTACGAGGTGTACGAGGTGCCGCGCGAGGGCCATCATAGCGCGAACATGGAGTCCTCGTCTTTCTTGATGTGTCGGTGGCGGGGCGTGGCCTGTCCCGGGCCCGCCTGGCCCTGGCCCTGCCCCGGGCCCGCCCCGGCACTGGGCAGGCTGTCGGCGGCCGCGGCTCTCTCCGCGAGGAACTTGTCGAAGTCGCTGCTGGTGACGCTCTCCTGCCCGTTCGCCTCCGACGCGGCCTGATGACGACACTCATTATATTAACGTTGAAACATCAACAATTAAACAATTAATTGTAAAGCATTTGAAGTTTTTCATAATGTTGTGTATAAAAAATAAGAAAATGGTGGTTGTGTATAACAGTGTTTCTGGTGACAGCAGTAAAGTTCCAAATAATATGATGGTGTCGGTGGATTCCTTAAGTATAAAGCAATAGTCCACAAGTGGGTCACCTTCTCCTGGGCCAGCCAGGCGGATATCTCATCGAACTCCCTTTGGTCCATGCCCGTCGGCTGTCGGTACAGAAATAAAACAAAATAAACTAAACTATAATAAAATAATAATTAAACATTATGTGTAGCTTTGAAATAAAATGGACACAACTCAAACGTATCATTATAAGATTTAGTGCTAGTGTTAGTCCATACAAAGGTATGACTAGTACTATGGAACTTAAAAAAATGCCTAAATTAACCACTCTGTGCGGTGAGGTAGGGGAGGTAGGGGTGTGTATACTAGGGTACTTCTTAAAAACCAAATGGGGTAAATTCAATAGACGGTGAGTATGTGCGGGGAGGGCGGGGTTTCCGTACCGGTGTGGCGTGTCGCTGCAGCGCCGCCCCCAGTCCGCCGAGCGGCACCTCTGCGTTGTCGGCGTAGCTGCTACCGCTGGAAGGTACGGAACAACATTGTAATCACTTGTAATATTTAGGGGAAGGGGGGGGGGGGCGAAGTGAATCATATATCATATAAGTTATCATTAAAGTATTAAAGTCTTCATCCGTTAAAGGAAGAGGTTTAAAAAATGTTTAAATGTGATGGGTGAAGAGAGAGGAATCTTTGATAGATTTATTATAAATTATAAATAAACGAGTTACCCAGTTTTAGTGTTCTCGTAGGTGACATTCCGCGACTGGGCGAACATGTCGAACTCGTCCTTGGAGCTGCTCGGGGACTTGTCCACCGGCTCGTCCTTGACGGCTGGAAGTGAGGATATCTCTAGTTAGTTATTTACTTAGACATTGTATTCAAAACTATAATAGACTACATTTCTATTTGTACTTACATAGTTTCGCGACATCGGGAACGTCGTCACTCAGATCAATTAGCGCCTCGTCGTCTTTTGTCTCGGCTGAGATGAAAACAATATTAATAATGAATTTGTTTAATTTAGAAAAACGTTGACACTAAAGTTAATAATAATAAAAACTCACGTGTAGTAGTTCCGGGTACTCCCATAGCGGCTCCCAAGATGGCGGATGGTGTGGCTCCGGTGACGGCAACTCTGGAGGAATAGTGTTAATAACTTAGCAAGACGACAATGCGACAAGAGGAGGAGGGGGTGGATCGGTTTGTAACCATAATGGATGAAAATAATTACTAATTTTGTTGTTATTATTTTTATACAACTCCTGTAGTGTTCTTGATGATGTCGTCTCTCCTGACACATGCAAAGTAGCAGTTCAGGAGACACATCTCAATATAGAGTAGCACCTCTGTATTGTCATACCTGTTGTTGAGGAACCTGGAGTGTCTGAGCAGCAGGTTGTGCAGCCTGTCGTTGGTGAGCAGCAGCTCTGCGGTAAGGGCGGAGTCCCCGAGGCGCCCCACCAGCTCCGCCACGCGGCTCTGCATCGCCTTCAGCGCATCCGCCAGCTCCTACAACCATCGTCAAAATGACAACTTTACCTTATTTTCAATAAAATATTGCAATCGATACTTAATAGTGATAATTAATATAATCTGTGCTTCCCCTGACGTTGTAACATAGCATTGAAACGTCAGTTTCAGAATTGTGTAAAAGTTTTCATGACCTTGAAGTAAATTTGAAATACATTGGGGACTCGAAGTGAACGTTAAACACATTGACACGATGGCTCAGACGGAGCGGTACGCGGTAAGAGTCGCGGGTTCGACGTTCGTGACATACGTTGAGCAGCTCGAGGTCCGCTTGGTGGTGCTGGTGGGGGGGTACTGTGGTGAGTTCTGTGAGCATGTCGTTCATGACGCCCATGTTCCCCTCCACCACCGACAGGTCCGCACGCAGCTTGGCGGCCTGGCTCTCCGACAACACCTGCAATTATATTTAATATTATTATAACATGAGCTAAGCACAGATTAACATACATTTTTATATGAAGAATAACACACGTTAATTATTCATTTACATGCTACTGTTATAAAATAATTTATATTAATTAGTTAATTAATTATATTATAATCTTTGTAGAATGGTATTAAAATTTTAATAATGGTGACAATTAACATACTTATTGATATAAACAAATAATGGATGTATTTTCTTCAATTCATTTGAAAAATAGTATTTAAAAAAAAATTTAAAATTAACAGTATTGCTACATGAGGTGTTATCAGTAGCTACATTTTAATATTATAAATTAACCAATACAGTAAATAATCTCATTTATAATGACAAAAACAATTATTTCATGTGACAGCTTTGACCGTGAATAGGAACCGGTGAAAACCTTCATGGACACTTTTTACTTATTCAATAAAAAGTTTAAAAGGTATGAGATGAAAATGAATTTACAATACAAACAGTATAAGATAATATTATCACACCGTTCCAGATATTTGTTCCTGTGTTGGTCGACTCGGAGAGCTCTGAAGTATGGAGCGCTGCGGAGAACCAACTACTGGTTCCTCTCCATCCGGTACGCTCTGCGGAAAGAGATTATATCTTATTATTCTTCTACAGTATTCAATACGTCTGATAGTAATAGACATTTATGCTAATTGAACGAAGCGAACGAAGTGAGCGGAGCGTTTTACTGGAGACTTTTTACATTCTTTGTCACGAATTGGCTCGAAAACTACTTGACGGAAAATTATGAAACCTTGCAATCAAAAAGACACATATTAGGTGAGGATTAAAAAAAAAATTGAAAAATGTACCCAAAAATTTTTTTTTTTGTTTTTTATATCATGTCAAAAAACTGATACCCCATTGAAGTCAATGGGAAACGATGAGTCAATACACTGGACTCGCTTCGCTCAATATGCAAACGGCACCCGACATTTCGCAGCGAGTCTTAATTGAGGGTTTGTTGGCGCCCCTAGTATATAAAACTCTAAGAGTTTGTGTGAGTCTACTTATCTCTCAAACAACTAGTCAAATTTTTTATTTGATAGCCTTTTTCTTAAAGGAGATTATACAAACTTGAAATAGTAATAGCGTTACATTGTCACTCATGTAAAAAGTATCTAAGTAGGAGATAGAAGGAAAGGGAGCAGATCAGTAATGTAGTACATATTCATATGCACTAAATAACAATATTACTAATTATTGAACACAATTGAAAGATTACTCCCAACAACAGTAGCTATATAATTATAGTAAAATGTAACAATTAGTACAATAGTGTTAAATGTATGTATCTTGTAACACATACCCTTTGAGGTGTGAATATTGGAGCCATTGCGTCCAGGTCCGTCATTGGAAACTCGACACCCTTGGTGCGGAGCTCATTGTACACTTGACCAACTCCCTGAACATTCATCATTATATATATACATAGGAAATGGTAACTTTCTCATATCAATAATATTAATAGCATCACTTAAACATAAGTATATATATATATATATATATGAGAAAGTTATCATTTTCTACTGTTTACTAATCTATAATCATTTTATTACTTTTTTTAAAAGATAATATGTAAAGAATATATAATTGTAGGAGAATGCAGTAGCAACTTAATAAACATCTATATAATATCTATCTACTTGGAACATATAAAAAAAAAAATTAAATAATCAGTAGAGGTAAGTCAGTAATATAGTAATATTAAAATATGAATCAAATATTAATGTCACTCGGTAAGGTTTGGATAAAATGGTACACAGAAATAATTGATAAAGTTCCATTTGTGCTGTCAAGTGTGAATAATTTTTTACAACAAACAAACAATGGAATATCCATTTGACAGTTGTACTTATGAATTTAACCTTCATAGAGATCGGTCACAAACTAGTTTATTAGAAATGCATTCAAATTAAAACTTAATATTTTCCTGCTAGTAAGGTCATCGAGATAGCCATCTTTTTTCCCAACAATGACGATAACTATATAAATATATATATTTTTTCTTTTTTTTGTTGTATGTCTCTGCTGTTAGCTCTACTGGCCATGACAGCGTCACCGGTGGAATGGACGGGTGCAGAGACCCTAACTATATTATTGAGATTTTAAAGATACATATATTTATTGTGTGATCATCAAACCTGTAACTCGGGTTGATCCTGAAAAGCATCAGCCCAGCATTGAATAAGACTCAACACCTTCTCCTGTACAACTATCGGTGGATCATTCTTGGGTCCAATTAGTTTCACCTGTGAATTATTATCATTATATTAAAAATGCAGTGCTCGCACATAACTCCATGAAAGCATGAGGACCCCCCGGAGGGCATGCAGGGACCCTAGCGTTTGGCGCTCCGTCGTCTCTGGCTACCCCGCAAGGGATATGGCGTGAAGATAAATAAATAACTCCTTTATATAAAAAGCTATTTGTATATATAATTAAGAGAAAATATTAAAATATTCTTAAACGGAATAGTGATATATATTCAAATATTATTATAATTTCAATAAACTAGTTGTGGTATGTTGAATATATAATTAAGTAAAGGAACATGAGAAGTAAAAAAAATATATAATATTTGAAACAAGTTTTTGGAACATTATTTGATCTTTGAGGTTTTTAAAATCAATAGACTATGTATGATATTTATAAATGATTTTATAGGGATTTCTTAGTATAAATTGTGTGCAATTTTTCATATACATTAAAAAATATATATTCAAATAGAATTAATAAAAAATCTGTTGTAACCTTCACAATACCTTCATTGAATATATTATTTTTTTCTGATAGAAATATTAAATACTGTCTCCAAAAAAATAATACATCAAATAAATTAATATGTCATATTATATATTAGTATTCAATAAATATGTAAATATTAAAAAATACATTGTATATATTTATTTATAAATGTTATTTTACAAAAATAAACAGTAGTACTAAGGAATTAGAAATTAATTAATACAATAAAGATAAATGAATATAAATGATCAAGACATTATAAATACATTTAGATTGTAAATAACAAATCCTTGCTTTGTTTTTAAGTCAATAGAAATGTTGTATTCTTGTGAGATATTAAACATAAGTGAATGACATTTTATCTGATAACAAAGGATGCAGATAAAAGTCATGTTAAGATAATTTATTCATATTGTTTAAAACTAAACATAAGTTAAGTGTTATGGAAATAATTAATATTACTATGTCTTACATCATACATACATTAAAATTAATACTTGTATGAGGTGTGTAGGTGTATGTATGAATAATGTAACATTAACATATTATAGTTTATATATGTTTTTTGTTTTAGTATTATTTATATAATGTGATGCAAGTCAATAGACAGTAAAGAAAGTAATCCAATTGAGACAATTATAATCACAAAACTTACCAGTTCTGATATAAACTCCTTATTGCATACTAAAACATGAAAACCTTTGCCGCAATTTTTAACACAGGTCTCAAGAACAGTTAGTGTGTACATGACTACTGCATATTTCTTGCCAGCACTTTGAGTCAACCTCTTTCTAATGGCCTTTATGGCATCTTTGGGCCCGTCAGTACTACTGTTAATTATATCACATATTTCCATGTTAAGAGCCCAATTCTCTGACGGTAAAGATCCATCAGTGGCTTGTTCTGAAATGTCATTATAACTATATATTTCAAGGGTCAAATATATTAACACTAATTACATATTATTTCAATATGGTCTGTATTGTACTTTATAATATAACTGCAAATACTAAAGGATAAGGATACTATAGATAATAGGCATTACAAAGATGATTTTTAATTTGTTAGTGCGCAACAAAAGCAAAGCAAATGACAAATTTTAAAAGATTTTGCAATATTGGATTTAGAAATTTGCATAATTTACCTATTTTTTGGCCAACCGGCGTAGCAAAAGGATTTCCAACACCGAAAAACGACATTTTCGTAATGTTATCCTATGCTAAATAAATAATTTTCACCGATTTCTCTTGTCACCTAATTAGACGTAGAGCTCCTTTATCTTTATCCGTATGACAATTATAATTGCCATTTCACTTGACATTTGTTGGAGACAAAACGTCAAAACAAGGTTACGATTATTTTTACGCTAATATAAAAATTGTAATTAAAAATATATATTGGAAAATTAAGTGCTAATCAATTTTATCCCATTGTTTGGATTTTACGTAATATATAAAATATATAAATTCTTCCTTTACTATTCAATTTATAATATAATTTATTACTTTTGTTAAGGGATCAAAGTCATTTAATCATACCATTCTCCTTTTCATTATAATGTTTACTTACTTTCAAAACATCAACTTGTCAAAACTTTCAAGGGGCTGAATGAAATGTTTCTACTATCAACAATCAATGTTTCATTTTAATTTAATGGATGACGACCTTGATAACCAGGAATTATTTAAAATATTTTTGTGTTTATAAAAGTTTACATAACTAAGATCCGCCGCCGTGCACTGTTTGAGTTGAGTTGAGCCCCCTCCCTATTTAAATAAAATTATATAAATACATATTAATTTTTTTATTTAGTACTTTTTATTTGATATTGTTTGTAAGCATATTTCTAGGTCGACGATCAGCAAGCGTAGACCTAGAAATACGCTATAGAGTAATAGTTTTATGACCATCATTTCTGAACGGAATGAGATATTTTAATTTTGTTTCTTTTAAAACATGACTATTCCCAAGCTTTTTCATTTTCATTCAAATCAGTTCAGTAGTTTTTGTGATGTTGCTTCAAAAAGAAAGCTCCCAAACGGTTAAGAGCTTCGCTTACGCTCAGCACAATTAAAATGTTTATACACAAGTTGAAAAGGTATGTTTATTATTTTTTAAATAAATAGTATTGTTTATTTAAATCTTCTTTTCAATGTTATTGTATATTTCAAAATGATTAAAACATATTTAAGGTTTTTCGAAACCTTATAGCTGCTGCGACAGTCGTAAAAAAAAATTCTTTTGATAGCAGATTTATACATGCAATTCTTGTTTCTGAAACCACCATCGCGCTATAATGAATCCTCTGAACATCTTTTCATTGAGGTGCTTTTGGGCAATCTTAAACTTCTCTTTGGTGTTTTCTAAAGCCCTTCTCTCTATATAAATTGCTTTGATGTACTTGAAGAGGTCGAGTTGTTGTGCTTTTGTAGATCAAACAATAATTATGGGAGATTTTGACACTTGCTTATTAAAAGATAATTATCACGCAAAACGGCTGAAACACATGGCACACACAGCTGTACTTTTAAAATTCTTGATACTGGAGCCACACACTTTTTCCCAAATTGAACTCCGTCCCTTTTAGATCGTTTCTTCAATGGACCTTGTAAGTACTTATGGCCAATTACCAGCAGACGCCTTTTCTTATAATGACCTGGTTTTTCTTTAATTCGTCCACCTAAAATTAAACCAACCGTAGTACTAAGAAGCTCCTTTTAAAATGTTGATAAAAACAACTTTATCAAAGATCTAAACAGCACTAACTGGGATTTGATATTTAGTGCAACCACTGTCGACGATATGGTTAGTATATTTAATTCTGTTGTACTTTACTTATTCGATACATACAGGTATGCTCCTTTACGACCACTAAAATTAAAACACCTCCCAGCATCTTGGCTCACAGATACTATCAAGGGACTTATGGCACAACGAGACACTGCTAAAAGGAAATATAAATTGAAACCAACAGATATTAATTACACTAAAAATAAAAAATTCTCCGCAATTGTTGTACTGGGGTTTGCAGGGATGCACCACGTAAATACATTCATGAATGTGTTGAAGGTAACAGAACTGCCTATGTTTGGAAATTTTTGTCATAGCTAGGAATTGTACGTCAACATTTTAAGGATGTCGTAGATATTGATCTTGAAAATCTGAATGCTTTTTTCACGACGGCGCCTAGTAATATACAGTACAACACTTCCTCCCTCGACATTATTCCTCGTCTCCCCAAGCATACCTACTCAGCTTTCAGTTTACTACCGTTTCTCCTAAAGAGGTTAAGCAACACATCAAAGCCATTAAGTCTGATACCACTGGTAACGATGAAATCAATAGACGCATGATCCTATTCATACTTGATGATGTATATAGTACACGTTTCATATGATATTTTTAATTCCTCTCTTAGCTCTCTTAGTTTCCCTAGTATCTGGCGAAAAGCGTATGTTATCCCTATTCCGAAAGTTTCTCATCCCACATTGTTTTCTCACTATCGACCCATTTCAATTCTTCCTTTTCTTTCTAAGGTTCTCGAGCGCATTGTACATAATCAATTGTGTATTTTTCTTCTCCTAAACAGTATACTTAGCCATTTTCCCAACTGGGCAAAGCACTACCTCTGCACTTATAAAGGTCTGAGGTGACATCCGAATTGCTGCTGATAATAAAAATGTCACTGTTATAGCCTTACTTGATTTTAGCAAGACATTTAATAACATCCCTGTGGAAAAGGTCTGATATATTCTCATAAAAATATGGGCTATCAGAAAATGCTCTGCATTTGTCCACGGAAAACCTCGTATAAACTTATAAGACAATTTTCTTATAACGAGAACTTCAAAGAAGCGCTGTTTTTCATTTTCTTATAAAATTTATCAGAATTTTAAGAGATAAATGATTGGACTTGGAGACTTATGAGCATTTATAAGCAATGAAAATAACAGTTTTTCTAGTCATTGCATGAGATTTGATAAGAAAATTTTTAAATTATATTCATAAGATTTAAAAAATAAATAAAGTTGAATACGAAATTTCGCCATAATTACAACGATAATTATTGAGTAGATTTATAGATTTTAGCCATCAAATTTTCGAAGGTAATCATTCTAATTTATTTACACCAAACTTTTGACAAATCATGCCCAAATTTCAGATGAATTATTCTTGATTATAAGAATTAACTAGATATTTGTATGAGTATGCATTTCGCAAACACTCATACATTCATAAGTCTCGAAAAAAATTTATGAGAATTACTAAGTATATCGCTATCAGTTCCAGAAGTTAATTATTTTTCCGATTTTTTATACATAATCTCGAAAGTATTTGAGAAACAGTTTCGACAAATATTTTTTTATATGAAATTGATTCAGAAGTTATATCAGAATGTTTAATTTCTCTATGCCCCTGTGGAAAAAATCTCATGAATTCTGATACAATACAACGAACTGGGTATCAGAATTTATCAGTTAAAAAAATATCTATAAGATATTAGAAAAATTTTCTGATACAGATTTCTATAAGAATCTATCAGTTGATGTTGAGACTGATTTTGTATCAGAAATCAGTGGCTATTTTTCTATAAGAACCATTAAGATTAAATAAGTCATGAGATTTTATAAGTTAATACTATTGGAGACTTATAAGAGATCGTATGAGAATATTTGTTTAAATAAGTTTATATGAGTTTATTCTGGGGTAAATTTAATGAGATATAGAGAGAAAATTGACGTAAGTATGATACTTATGAAATCTCAGAGATACGATTTTCTATTTAAATAAAGGAAGCTTATAAGATTATTTAAGAATTTTCACATGCGGAAGTATCTGATAGGATACTAAAGATCAGTTATCATTTTCTATTAGAAATTTCGCAATATTTCTTACGAGAATCATTAAGTAACTTTACTTAGAACAACTTTTACGAGAATTATCTAGTAAATTCTTTTAGCATCACTACCAGCTTTTAAGAGAAATTCAGAATTTAAAAGAATTTCCATTGTTTTCATCAGTATATATACAAAAAATTCTGATAGTTATGACGAAACTTGGAAAAAATTCTATGAGACTTAATAGCAGTGATTTCGTTCGTTGCAGTTACCAGGGAATATAAGAAATTTTCTTTAATTCTTAAAATACAGAATTTCGAGCGAAATTAAGTGACGATTTCAAAACCTATATTATTTTTAGAGACTTAATTAGGTAATCAATTTAAAAGATCAGACCAATCATATTCAGGATAAATCATTTATATCAAAGCTCAAAATTGTACTACTTTTACTAATCGATCATTTCTAAATTTGTTTATCTATAAATAAGAAAATGAAACATTCCTTATTCGATTAATCAACAACATAGTCATAATTATTATAATATTTATTTTCTCAATGAAACTTGTATTAAATAGTTATAAGGTCTGTAATCCTTGAAAATAGAAATGTTTAAAAAGTTAAGCCAGTAAGTCTACTATAAGAAAAATAAAAAACATTAGAATCCGTTTGTAGTTAGTACACTAAACGTAAAATTACAATAATAAAAAATTATTTCGATTATTCTCTTTTGAACTAACAGATATTATAAAATAAATAAATACACTTTATAATTTTAAGAGTTTTAATCTGTGACTTTTTCCTTTTCTTCACCCTGGGTGGACATATTGTTGAGTTCACTTTCGTCCTTATGCTCACTTCGCTCTTGGTTCAATTTTTCCTCAGCTGCATTTGAAACTGCTTCTGTAGTCTCAACTTCATGGTCACAATCAGTCTCTTCATCCTTCTTTTGGTGACTCATTGTATTATCGGACTCTGAGTTATCATTCCGTTCCCCCTTGTCTTCATCGGTAGATTGTCCACTATCTTCCTCTCCATCTGAAGCGACAGTATTTTCCTCAATATCTGAGCTATCAATGTCTTCTGTGTCAGTGTTTTCCACCGGTTTAACCTAAAATAAATATTCATACCCTTCAATACCCATACTATTGTTTTTTAATTAAGAATAAATTAATTATCAATCAAATTTGGAAAATTATAATTTACTTTAAAACAAATTGACCTGCTTTTGAGTTCAAATTTTTTAATATTTTTTATTTCTAATTAAGCTTCTAAATTTTAATTACCTTCGGTACACGTTTGACTCCAGCGCGAGTATCTGTTATTTTACTAGATACATATACGTAGAACTGTTTCATTTGTGCATCATGTTTCTCTTTGTCGAACTCTCCTGATTCTTTTAAATAATATGAAAAAATATCTATATATATAATACTATTAATTAATTTTACTTAAGGTATGCAAAATCGATCAAAAAAAAATTGAAAAAATTTACAATAAATACAAGTAATACGATTTTAAAAACAAATTCAAAATGTTTGGAGAGCTAAAGTCCATATGACTTGTAGTTTAAATAAATTAATTTATTAATTAAATGTGTGTAAATAATGTATGACTTTTTACGAATGTATCTTACGAAAAAATTAAATATTCAAAGGATCATAAATATTCATAAATAAAAAGTTGAAAAATGTTTCATCAATCTATAAAGATTTTCACATAAATAATAAGGGAGTAAGTTTAATCATACTATCAGATACATACCGCTAGGTACATTTCATAGAATTTTATTATTTAGAACAAAATAATGTAGAGGATAATAATATTCTTTTCCGAATAAAATAAGGTGTATATTTATATATATATATATATATATATATATATATATATATATATATATATACACGAATAGTTTGTTTATTCTGGAAAGAATGGTTTTCGTACCTATTTTCTTTTTCTTAGCAGAATCAGCAAATATTTTTTTCCAGCGAGATACTGTTCGTTTGCGTACACTGCTTTCATCACATGATGAATTCAGCAAACGGTTATTTAATCTCTTCATATTGATCGGTTGAAACAAATTACTGATCCTAGTATTTAGAAGGAAATTTGCAACATAAAGTAAAAATTAGTAGCTAATATTTTCAATACGAATATGTGATGAGAAAGATTTTATAATAAAGATGAATCATTAAAAAGTACACAATAGTTAATAATAATATATATATATATAATATATATATACAAATATTTCAATGAAACACTTTAAATTCCGTATGCTTTCTAATTTTGAAAAAATTATTACGAAGCAATGTATAAAAAACAAGTTTCAAGGAAATTCTTTTCACAATTTATTTTCAGGATTAAAAGTTAGTAATAAATTGTATTTTAGGACTGGAATTGAAAAATTTTCAATGAGACCATCAAAACAATGAATCATTTTTTCAGTCTGAAAAAAATTTTTCTGTTGTTTTTTGTTTTTGAATTTTCATATTGATCGTAGCATTGTTTGAACGCTTTCAAATCAACTCACGAATTATTGCAGATGTATATATACATATATATTTATTCATAATTTGATTTTAAATTTTATATTTTTTGACTTTGAATTCATTTCAAAATTCTAAACAAAAGGAATCTAAGAAGAAAGGATAAAGATATTATGGTCAAGTTAAAAATAACTATGTTCTAAATGTATAGATGTTTTAACAAAATAGCACCACAAAGTCTTAATAAAGTAAAAAAAAATAATTAGGAGGATTTGTATAGAACATAATTTGTTCGTAAGAATTATACTTATGACTTTGCTCTACGACTCATTATAATATAATATGATTATTGAGTTTCAAAGTGGTTAATAAAGCTAAATATACCTATAATTTATAAATGCATGAATTCTTTCATAGCGTATACTGCATTATCAAATGCTGTTATAATAGAAGTATTTATGAGCAATGCTATCCTATAGTATTAGCAAATTTTGCTATGTAATGCCGAAAAATTAGTTTCAAACAATATTCTTACAGAAAACACGGCTGTTAGAAAATTAGGTTTCGTATAATGATAATACTACCCAGCAAATTCAGAATGGTTTATCTCTAATCATATTTTGATAAAATATTAATATATACATATAATAATAATACTTGTTATTTTTGGTCAATTTTTTAAAGTTCATTAGTAAAAGTTTGGCTGTCAAAATTCTTCTGTAATAAATAATTTACGAGTGAAGTATAAAATAACGATCAAATAAATTACAAACTTTGTCACATCAACTACTTTTAAAATTTAAAACAAAGATAATCATCAGATGAAAAATGGAAAACAAAATTTCCATACTTCAAATGAAAAACCAAAAAGATTGACTTCTGCTCCTTAGATTACAAATTTTAAGTTATTAAGAAAATATTTTATTTTTCTGAATTTAGGATATTTTCCGTCATTATAGATAGTCTCAAAGAAAATCGAAGTCCTGAATCAAATGGAAGTATTGTTCAAAAAAAGTTTAAAAATCAAAAATTTTGGAGAAACATACGACTTAACAGATTATAAATGAGACGGATTTCAAAAATTTATCGGTTTAAACCGATTGCCACCATCAAAAGTTGGAGTTATTTACATGCAATGTCAATTTTACAAAAAAGACTCGAAACTTCACGTAGCAATACAAATGAAAAGATAATTTTCCCTTCTTAATTGAAGAAAATTACATCAACTAATTTAAATTATAAATAATACCTTATTGATTGCTGCTAATTTTTTGTTTAAAATGTCACGGGTGTTATCTTCCACGGGAGCTTTTTTCCCTTTAGAACGAGCTTTCTCCTCAACTTCGGATTGTTCAGATAAATCTGATAATAAAGCTGCTGACGGAAATCGGATTCGTCCACCTTTATTTATCTGCTCTGTCAGTCCGTCTTTGGATTCTAGAATAAAATATTTTTAATTAACAACAATAAATCGGTAAAGATCTTATAAATTCTGATAGAATTTGGTAGAATATTCACACGAGATCTGATTGACTTATAAATTCTATGCAAAAGGCAATCGAAATTTAATCAGAAAATTTTATTCTCAATAAATTTCTCATATTCTCTAACAAACATACGAAATCTGATAATAACTTATAAATTCGCAACCAGTAGCTGTCGATACATTATCAGAAATTTTTATTTTTAATACACTTCTCATAAATTCTCATTACAGTTTTTTTCTTTCTACAAGATTCTATGAGTTCAATTGAAACAAAGGATTCTAAACTTTGTTACGAATCATAAACACTACCGAAAATATTTATCTCCTATGAATATTCTATGAATCTGAATTATTTTACGAAGTAATATAATTAATAAATAGTAAAAAATTAGCATTTAAATATTGAATCCTACTAACAAATGAATAACAACTTATAAACTTTAGATTTTACTACTTGATTGCAATATTTAACGATGCTAAAAAATAAATCCTAATATAATATAATGTAAAATGTAATAATACGTAAAACTTACCATTTGTTAATCCAACTAAACACAGATGGTAATCACCTTTTATTTTCACTTGAAAAGTTTTGTTAGGACGATTCGGTTTGTAACCTTTAATTTGGTTAATTCCAACCGTAGTACACTTCCCACTGCTTAATAATTTCACGTAGGCATACATGAGGATACTTATATCATTCTGAAATTACTCTATAATACTAATTAATTAATAAAAAAATTAAGATGACAAGTAAAATTACACCGCAAGAAGTTAAGGATTATTCTGGAACTTATAACAAAAGATAGGGCGAAAGACTTTCTGAACCGTGCTGTCCTATGCGTAAGTCGTGTGTATACTGACTGAGACCTCGAGCCGCGTTTTGTCATATACTGTAAGCGGGAAGCCCTGTGATTGGTTATAGGAAAGGGATACAATACTTACCCATTCCTTTTATTATAATCGTAAAGTACGTTGTGTCGGTTTTCTATCAACAGTCTGCAATATCTACACACACGTGTTCAGATATAAACACACATACACTTAAAACATTTTTTTGTTTGTCAATTCTAAACAAATAATTATTCATGTTAACATAAAAGTCACACATTAAACTCCATTACCTTATGCATTTTTAGTTATTTGTACTTTAATGTTCATAATTTCAATTTTAAATAGAAATTTTTCGAAAATAATTATCTTTTACATTTTATATTTTCGCAAAAAAAAACAAGTCAACATGCTCTTATTCCATCAAATCATTGATAATCATAAATTTTGGTTTTCTCACGATTATAAGAAAGTGACTACTTAAAAATTTATTCACAATAATTATAGATAAGAAAAATAAATTTGTTGTGTGGGATATTATTATTTTCTTATAAAGTCTGACATATTTTTATAAGAGACGGATACACCCAAATACTTTCGTACTTATGTTCATATTTTTACAGATACCAAAAATACCATTCCTAAAGCTACAGCTACAGCTACTGGTAGCGAGTTTAGGGATGCGCCTAATAACTTAAGGTTTCTTCGACTTATGATGAGTAATAAGTACAACTTGAAAAATCTCATAAAAGCTTGTGATTATTTAAATTAAATGATATGCTTTAAGTTTTGACAAGTTTATACAAACAATAAATTCCTTATTAAATCTGATAAAATCTTTATCAGAAAATCATCTGCATTTGTCTTCGGAATTTCATGTTTGGACTTATAGAATTTGAGAATAAAAATATTGCAAAATTTCTTATAAAAACTGATAACTAATCTTAAGTATTCTATCAGATACTTCAGAAGTGAAAATTCTTAAATAAACTTATAAACTTCCCTTATTTAAATAGAAAATCGTATTTCTGAGATTTTATAAGTATTATCTTATGTAAATTTTCTCTCTATATCTCATTAAATTTACCCCAGAATAAACTCATATAAACTTATTTAAACAAATATTCTCATACGATCTCTTATAAGTCTTCAATAGTATTAACTTATAAAATCTCATGACTTATTTAATCTTGATGGTTCTTATAGAAAAATAGCCAGTGATTCCTCATACAAAATAAGTCTCAACATCAACTTATAGATTCTTATAGAAATCTGTATCAGAAAATTTTTCTAATCTTATAGATTTTTTTTCAACTGATAAATTCTGATAACCAATTCGTTGTATTGTATCAGAATTTATGAGACCTTTTCCACAGGGATTAACCATGATGTGCTATTGAATATTTTAATGCATATTAATATCTCTCCCAATGTTGTACAATGGCTATGGTCATATTTGTGTAATCGGCAGCAATGCCTTAAGTTGAATGAAAAGTTTTCCCAATATTTGCCACTTACTTCCGGCGTTCCTCAAGGTGGTGTGCTTGCTCCTCTTCTCTTTTCTATATTTATTAATACCGTCTCAGTTCTTCTTTCTTCTTATTACGCTGATGACTTACAAATTTATGTCACAGGAAATACGCATAATAATAAATTCCTTAATTCAAGAGCTTAATAAAGTCTTTGAATGGAGCAACACTTTTGGGCTCACCATTAACACCAATAAATCGCAGGTTGCTATCTTAGGATATCCCATACAAATTTCTAAAATTAACTGTAACCTTTTAACCCCAGTTACCTGGAATAAAACCATCTTAACTTTTTCTAGCACCATAAAGAATCTCGGATTATTAGTTGATACCTTTACCTTACCTTTGTTACCTTTCATGGGTACCACAGATTAAAAGTATTAGCCGAAAAATCTTTGTTACTATTGGTTCTCTACGACGTTGGAAACATCTGTTACCTTTAAAAACAAAAATTGCTTTAGCTAATACCCTTCTTCTTCCGATTGTCGACTAAGCAGATACAGCTTACCCAGACCTTTCAGAGGTATTGCTCTACAAACTTGAACGATTACAAAACATCTGCATTATGCAACTTAAGAAAATCGCAACACCTTGCTCAGCTCGGATGGCTATCCATAAGGGAACGACGAAACATGCATCTTCTATCCGTTTTATATACCGTTCTCTTTCATCCTTTAACTCCTTCCTACCTTAAAGAGCGTTTTACATACTTTGGCTCTCAGTCCGGTTCCTGTAATGAATTGAAATTGAAACTACCGACTTATAACACACACGCTTATTCTAACTCTTTTTCTGTAAAATCTATAAGACTCTGGAATGCTCTTCCCTTAATTATTAAAAAATCACCTACTTTATCAGTTTTTTACAATCTTTTAAAGCAACATTATCCTGTATGTATATGTAAAGTCTAAATATGTATATATATATATACAAATATAATAAAACATGTAGAGATATAAGTATATATTGTTTCTAGTATAAGTATGTTTATCATCTATGAATATTAATATGTATTATATATATATATATATATATATATATATATATATATATATATATATATACAAATGTAATAAAACATGTAGAGATATAAGTATATATTGTTTCTAGTATAAGTATGTTTATCATCTATGAATATTAATATGTATTATTCTTGCACTATAACCTTTGATCTCTTATTGTTAATCATGTTCAAAGGTTGTCTGTAAGAGATCGCTTTAAACGATAAGACATCCTTTGCAGGGTTTATTTTTTTGTGTTTGTTTTACTGTCTATTCTTGTTATTTTTTTATGTTATACTGTGCAATAAAGTGTTAAATAAATAATAAAAAAAATATATGGAATGTTAAATTCATCAAAGCCGGTAGCGTATTCAGTTGGTAGAGTGTAGGGGACGGTATACCACATGTCACAGCCTCAAATGCTACCCGTGTTGATGAATTTTATATTTATTTTAAAATATATACCCAGCAACTACTTATATACCTACTAGAATAAAATAAACTTTGTAGACTATCTAGGACTTGTTTTTATTCGGAATAATTATAATTTTATTCTTTAAAGTTGTATCACTTTAATACAAATTAATTTTAAATACATTTTAATAATGCTTTTCAACGTTCTGAAAACAAATTATTTATATTTTAGAATATTAATTGTGTTTTTGTATTGTGTAGTGTTTTTGTAACGTATCTAGATTGAAGAAAAGAATACCCATTTATTCTAATATTAGATATGATTGTTCCTAGATGTTCTTGTCAAAACCTATATTGCATTATTCAAACGGTCAAAAGATATTAATAACTTAGCAACGGTTACCAAGCCACAAACAAGCCAAGAATACTTTCG
Source organism: Melinaea marsaeus rileyi (assembly GCA_918358865.1). Lineage (NCBI taxonomy): Eukaryota > Metazoa > Arthropoda > Insecta > Lepidoptera > Nymphalidae > Melinaea > Melinaea marsaeus. Next base: position 11,309,097 of record OU911088.1, on the reverse strand, counting down.
TTTAGTTTGTTTTAGATTATGAATAATATTTATAGCCTACAAGTTTAAGGCTTTGTAAAAATGGCTGAAAAAACTACTTTAAATAGTTTAATAATACTACCAGACATAGAGCCCGGTGTCATCGATAATGCTATGCTGACACGATGCATACTGGAATATGGTGAGATACCAAAAATATATTCCTTTGGTTTTAGTTTATAATTTTTCGCCTTAAGCCTGGAAGAGTCTGGGTTTTCGAGAAAATTATTGAGGAAAAATTAAGGCTAATGTATTCTTAATATTGCAATTTTAGAAATTTTATTTTACAAATTTTGAGAGGGTAATATTATCCCGGTTGCTCTAGTCTAAGTTAGATTTTTGCCTCCAAGATTTCTGTAAGTGAATTGCAAATTAATGAAGGCTACTTAAATAATTGTAACAGGACCAACTGAGGAAGCAGGAAGATTATTTGCCGAGGAAGGTGTTCATTTAGACGAAGCTCCCATAGTTCGGCTAGAATTTCAAAATATTCTAAGAATTGACCATCTTTGGATGCTTAAATCTTTAAAAAAGTTAACTCTTGCGCATAATCTAATAGAAAAAATTGAAAATTTAGAATTGCTGACTGGACTTAATGAATTGGATTTATCGTTTAATAAAATTGAGAAAATAGAGAATTTAGACGCTCTTGTGAACTTAGAAATACTGACTTTGTTTCATAATAAAATAAGAAAAATGGAGAATATGGACACTCTTGAAAACCTTCTGGTTTTTAGTATTGGCGATAATCTAATAGAGGATTATAAGGAGGTAGACGAAATATTCATTTCATAGTTTGCAACGGATAATTAAGACAAAATTATAATTTCACGATTTTAAATTTTGCTTTCAGATGGCATATATGCGACGATTTCGTAAACTGAGATCCGTAAGCTTTAAGGGTAATCCATGTTGCGATGATCCAATGGCCTACCAGTTTCTTAAGTCTGCTCTCATCAGAGTCACGTATTTGGATTATAAGTTAATTACTGAGGATGAAAGAGAAATCGGACGATCAGTTTTTCGGTGTGTAACGGGTGATATTTTCAAAGAAATAAGTAAACTAATATGTATTGAAATCGGTATGAAAATAACATTATAAGGTGATGTTACAGTGGTCTTCTACGTAAATTAGATGAGGCAGATGAAAAAGCTGAAAAAGAAAGATTAGCTAAAGAAGAATATGAAGCTCGAGTTAAATTTTATGCACTCTCTTTTGTCGAATATTTAAGTGGCCCAGAACTCTTAGACTCCATGTTTGAGAAGGATCCGGATGGTTCCTTGCTATTGAAAGTTGGAGGGGAACTTTTGGGATTTTTTGAGCAGTAGGTCTTTTAGTAAACCATTAGGTACATTTACGTCGTAATACTAACAGTATTGCATTTCTATGTTCGCCACGTTGTGCGATGCCTTTTGCATTCGCTTAATTTCTAAATAGAAAATTTATCACAGATACAAGGAACAGTATGTCGAAACCATGGCCCGTTTAGTCGAGTTTGCACAAGAGGCGTACAATGCGAGACAGCACGAAGTTAAACTCTTCAAAGACCTTGTCGATAACGCTCTAGAAGACAGTGTAAAGAAAAGCAAAGAGTAAGTTACTATATAACACACACTCAAATAGTTCTACATTTATTTTTATTATGTATTTATTATCTATTCCTTCTGATAACTGCACGACTAAAATTTGTTTTCAGAGTGGTCTTTGAATTTGAAGAGAAAAAGAAACCTTTAGTGGAACAAATGGTCCAGATAATAGGCAAGTTCACCGCAAAACAAGCTACAATTGAACAATTGGAGCCCAATATTATAGACACCGGAGAAGGATTCAACGACCTGATCTACGAATTGTGGAAGAAACTCATGACAATCGAAATGCAACTATATGAACAATGTGAGGTGATGTAATTTACAAATTATACTACTTTATGACTTATATTATCTAACGTTATTAAATTGTATAATAGACATACATAAAGTTAAACAAAATATCGGCGATGATTTTTTTAATTTTTTTTCATTTCAATAGAAGTTCATTGATGACTTAATATGTTTCTGATAATTAAAATAAAGTATTTTATATTAACTTTATCATCGTTGAAATTCTGCCCTGTAAAAAACATCTTAAATTAAAACTTAGATCAAATTCACTTTCAAGGAATCCCGGGTCCAATTCGCAGTAAACATGACTGAAATGATAACAAAGCTGCTAGAAGTGTCTCGAAATGCATTCGGGGCATGGCGCGAGCACGAAGGCATGTGGTCCATGCGCCAATTTGAAACACTCTCCAAGTTACTGGGAAATAAAGTCATGTTGGGAGACGCTCCGCCGGAATTATTTGAAGTAAGCTTATTATTGGGCAATCGACTAGACGACTACGGTATATGGAGTTTATGCTACACAAGACATTTCTTTGATCGTAGTTCTCTTCTTCTCTTCGGTAGACATGCCGGATGTCCAACGATTGAATGGTTAATCTCCTCATTTTTCTTTTCTCTTGCAAAATGTAAATAATTAAGTGGATAATCCAATATCGCAGGTGATGATGGACCGAGATCAAATGATGAATCTCGTAGCTCAATCATCGGATAACCACATGCGGTTTATCGACGCGCGGGAGGATCTTCTAATGACACGTGCCAATGCATGGAGAGATGATTTAATTCAAGGAACGAATGAGTAAGTCTAAGCGAATAAAATTGAATAGAATAGAAAAAAATAGAAAAAAAACTACTAAAATCATTATTATAAAATGATGTGTATAATAAAGTTTTTATTTTTTAATAGCGAAAGCAAATAGTTCACTTAATTGAGCAATGGTCTATTGATTATGGATATAATTCTTAATCTTATTCATAGTCTAATATTCGCCATATTGTTTTTCAGCAACGAAATAAAGCGAAATAGGGATAGAATTTTGGAAATTTATTACTTCATTGACAACCAGCGAGAGGAATGGACGGATATGCAAATGAGCATGACTGAAACCGTTGATCCAGAAACAGCTGCTTTATTGGGAGACGAATTTTAAATATTCAATAAAAGGTATTAAATTGACATTATTTTATTTTTTCTATAAGTATACCATAAATCTAATAAGTGTAATATCTATATTTTATTAATATATTATCGATATTTTATTATATCAAACGGCGTAACGCCATATCGTCCTTTTTAAGATATTCAAGGACATGTTACTGTTGTTTTATTTATGTTAGACAATTATTTTGTTATTAACTTTCGAGTACTATTTATTTGTAATTATAATATTAATATTAATCATCTATTAATCTTGAGTTAGTTTAGCGAATCGTAACCCTAAATTCGCGCTATCTATAATACACATTATCGCTGTCTAGTAAAGGACAAAACTAATAAATTCACTCAATTCAATTGCACGAATTTGATCCCTTCTATAGTCTCTTCTTGATCTATTTGGATATAAATCCAGGCCAGAAGCCATCTGTTCATAAATATACATCTGTATCTTATTTTATATCTGCGATCTTTTTGATATATCTAGATCTAAGATCAACAGTTAAAGATATTCGTAGTATACCTATAACTTTTAACACCCCTCAAGGCCTATTTTTCACAGCTTTATTATTAGTCTCTGCCAGCCACTTTGTCTGTTACATCCAACACAAATAGTTTATTTATTATTAATATATTTTTTATACTCCAATATAGTCTATTTTACACATTATCGCTATCTAGTAAAGGACAGCACATATATATTGACTCAATTCAATTGCACGAATTTGATCCCACACAGAATTGGTAACACAGAAGAAGTATGTAAGAAAGATGAATGAATATGCGAAGTCAGTCTAGCGGATCGAATCCGAAATGAAGAGACCCACAGAATGGCAGGTAGTAGCGAAGATGTCACGGTGAGAATGAAGAAAAACGTGCTCAGGTGGTTTGGGCACGTCGAACGAATGAGTGATGAAAGAATGGTAAAAAAGATTTATATAGGAAAAGTGAGCGGTAAGAGAGACAGGGGAAGGCCTCGAGTGACCTTCGAAAACACAGTATCTATGATACTGGAGGAAGGTCACTTAAAAAGCATGAGGATCCCTCGGAGGGCATGTATGAAGAGGTTGATGTCTGTGGCCGAGGCGAAAGAGGTATGCAGGGACCGTAGCGTTTGGCGCTCCGTCGTCTCTGGCTACCCCGTAAGGGATATGGCATGAAGCTAAATAAAAAATAGATTATTTATTTATATATAAATAAATAAATAATATTTTTTTTATCACGAGGAAGATTGAATTGTTAATGTTGAATGTGGCAATAAAATATAACCACATATTTCTTTGAAATCTATTAAGTTTTATTTTGTGATGAATATAGTTTTTTTTAACTCTATTATGGGTTCGGTCTTGAACTTGACACTTAGCAACTTTTTGTATGAAATATCAGTAGTTATTTTGTATTATTATTGTATGTATATGTTTAACCTAACTTAGTTTGATCCCAAAGGTTAAAATAATTAAAAGAAGTTTAGATTTTTTTTATAAAATTTATTTATCATTACAATAAGTTGTAAATTTAATAATGACTGATTCTCTTCAATGTCGTCAGTGTATATTTAGTCTAGTATAGAAATTGTATTGTATTTATTACATACCTATTTATTTTGTATATAAACGGTACAAAGTATCTATAATTTACAAATATAATATAATATTGTATTATTATTCTTCAATGAGTATATTTTATTATATTAATTGATTCCTATTGATTGTATGTACATATATATAGTCATTAATATACAATACAAAAATTCAATAATGTTTAAACATTTTTAACCCTTCTTCAGTGACTGTATATACATCTCAAGGCTCTTTTGAATTTGAGGATTTTTTATGAAACCCAGAAATTCATTTAAATCTGCCTCTCTGTTATTTTGAAGATTTTTAAGAGCACCCTGTCTCATCCTCAATTTTGTTAAGAAACGAGCCGATGATGGAATCTTGTTGAATTTACTAATGAATCCTTTGCATTTGGCGATGGTGTCATCTTTGTCGGTGGATACCTCATCTATAAGTCCGACCTGTTAAAATAATAAACCAAATTAAATATACATATAAAAATATTGAGTCCGTCCACAGACTACAAACAATACCTTCAATGCTTCTTCAACACTAAACATCTTTGCAGAAGTGAGTGCAAGTTCGGCATCCCTCACTGATATGGTATTTTTCATTGTATCCATGAACCACGTGGGAGCAATAATTCCCAGTGCGGTTTCATTTAGTCCAATACCAAATTTACCACTCGTCATAACTCTATACTCACATGACATGGCTAACAGACATCCCCCGGCCGGAGCATGACCCTAAAAATATATACTTATATGAATAAACATGGCACTTTCTTAAACTTAACTTACATTTAACGTAACTTAAACTTCAACTGGTGAAAAGAACAATAATTAGCTAATTTTTTATATATTTGATTTCTGACCATTATATTTAATAGAATAAGTATGAAGAATGTGTGTTCTTGAAGGAGAAATCTATATTGTCCAAACTCAGTACTGTGTACCGGAATCCTCAAATTAATTATATATTTATATCTTTGAATACATGTTTACACTTCTATTATAGAACTTCAGAAATAAATACTCATAATTTTGTAATTGTAATGTAACTCTTCTTGATATACATGTATAATTTTGAACAATAGAAATAATGGATTTACTTACATTGATTGCAGCAGCCGTAATAAAGCTGGATCCAAATAATTTAAGCCATACTTCTTGTAGTGTTGACCAAAACTCCTCAGCCCTTTTCATGTCAGGTTTATACATCTCCATTATGTCAAGACCGGCTGAAAATACTTTTGGTGATGCCTAAAGGCAAAAATATCTTATCAATACAAACGTCCTAGTAAAAAGTTCCACTCCCATCTTTTCTTATAAATACTTTTGCTACCTTGTTTCCCTATTCAATAACAGAATAAGTAATAAGTAAGTCAAAGATTATTTATCCTTTAAATAAACATTCATGCGAAGTTACAATTTCTGAATATTTACTAGGCCTAGACTATAAAACAACAGGACACTTACTGTTACCATTTTCTAAAATCACAAATAGTGATAAAGTAAATAATAAGTTAATAAAATAAAAAAAAATATATATTCTTATTTAATTACTATACACACACACACATACACATCCATATACAACCCATTATTATTATGTTATACAGACATGTGTGCACATACTAATAAGAACACCATTTTATTACTGATGATCATCGCTAACAGTTATCCTGGTGGCAGTGGTGAAGGACCTGGTGATCTGTCATACAGGTTTCCTAGTACTGACACCAGGCTCTCAGTCATAATTCTTTAATAGTTTTAATTACATATTTTTTGTTTAAGGTGAATTGTAATCTTAATGCATTGTGATAGCGAATAATCTTATTATTATTATATATATATAGGTGTACTGATTAAATAGAATTATACATGAAGCTTACCGAAGTTAAAATCATGGCTTTACTTTTATTTTTATAAACATCGTCTAATGCTTTGCTCATTTCCTTGAGCAGATCCAGGTTGAGACTATTGACAGGAGGCCGCTGCAAAGTCATTACAGCCACACCATCATTGTCCACCGTCAAGTCCACTAAGGGACCTTGAGTTGATAGAGCCCTTATTCTAGGTAACCATCTACTCTGGTTAAGCACTTGTCGTGCCACAAACATTATTCCTAAAAATATATTTAAGCAATCATTATTATACCATTTATAAATTTAGGTTTTCGTTGTATTGTTGCTAAACAATTACTCAATAAGTGGTTAAATAAAATATAATGAAAATTATCTCACCGACTATTTGTTTTTGGATATATAAATCCATAAAAACAATTAATAATACTTAAAAAAAACTATTACTATGTAATCTCAAATAGTAATATAATATAATTAAATTTATATTTCTTTCTTACCAAAATTATAATACTCTGCGAAAAAATATACGTTAATGTCCTCACAAACTTTATGAATGAAATAAAAAAAATTACGAAACCAAAAAAAAATCAAAACGGACTTTGACTTTAGTTGATGTACAAAATATAGTCTACATTCTACAATATATTTAACATTATTGCTTTGACTTATATTGTCCTATCAATTATGTAATCTGTGTGTAAAACATATACAACACTACTGACATAGTGACTTGTGACAGACTTGAAATTTGGGATTTACAAAAATCTAAATTAGGCAACATAGTACATAGAGTTTATATCAATGTCACAATACGGTGACGTTTGGGATTTGAAGTGTCTAGAGATGTAGTCTTCATAATCGATTAATATAATAATATTTTTAAGAGAATAATTGATAATGGCAATAATAGTAAAATTATACTATACAAAGGAAAATATAAATAAAAATGTTTGTTTTTTTATAATTTACTTTGGCAGTGACATTAGGGCATCTTCTTCACTAAATTAATATTTTTCATTGTCTTAGGTGAGGTTTTTTGGACCGTCTGTTGCAAGGTAAATGCAGAAAATGTAGACACTTTCTTATCACCCACTTAATGGAATTATTCATGATCGGCACAATATCAATCAATTATTTCCACGTTATTATCTTACGTCATCTCATCTCCATCTTAACATTCGAATTTAAGTCTTTCATAAATACCAGCACTCATCATAAATAATTAATAAATTGAAAACAACTAAAATTAACAACAACTAAAATTGGAGAATGCTGTTCATTTAACTAGACTGCTCTGAACATAAAAGCTACCCTATCCGACAAGAACATTATCGTCAGCAAACAATATGTATCAGGGCGCCTCCTCTTCATTGTCCAATGTTATTTCAACAATTATTTCTGGATTCTTCTGCGAATTCTTCATTTCTAACATTTAACAGAATAATTAACTAGGGCCGCCAACAGACCTTCAATTTCGACTCGCTTTGCTCGCAAAATCTCGGGTGCCGTTTGTATATTGAGAGAAGCGAGGCCAGTGTAATGTAAACTCATCCTTTCCCATTGACTTTAATGGGAGATCAGTTTTTTGACGATTTTTCCTCAACGACATGACATTTTTCAAAAAAAATTTAAAACCATCACCTAATGTGTGTCTTTTTGATTGCAAAATTTCATAATCTTCCGTCAAGTGGTTTTCTAACCTATTCGTGACAAAGAATGTGAAAAAGTCCCCAGTAGAACGCTCCGCTCGCTTCGCTCAATAGATTTCTTATAAATACAGTTGTACACTCACTTTATTTTTATCTAAGAGATATTTTTTGCAATTTTTCTTTTTTGCAATAAAAGTTATCTGTGTTTTGTGGTGGTAATAGCAGTAGACGGTAATGTGTTCACGTTAAGTGTTTATTATGACCACATTGAATGCTAAAACGGTTGGAAACAGGGATTCACCATCGGTATTTTTACCAAAAATTTAGGTATCATACTGAACTAAAGTTTAAGATTACATTTGCACATTGATAAAATAATAAGTAGTAAGTAAGTAAGGTTTTAACACTTTATGTTACTTTTTAAAATTCAAGAACAAAAATTTCAATTTACAACGCATTTGTAGCACTTTGGAATGTTGTAATATTGTGTTGGACTCATTTCGTGACATTTATAAAAATTATATTGAAATTGCTCCAGGCCACTTCCACATAAATTCGCTGCTTCACAGTCCGACATTATGAATGTCATGTCTCTGTCCAAATTTTTAAATGGTCACACTAACGCTCCTAAACTAATATCGTAGTTTATGCAATCCATCCCGCTATTTTTCGGCCTTCCTCTACACTGTTCTGATTACATGCCTTTCATCTCTCCTTATAACATATCCATAACATTACAGACGACTACCTCTACCTTTACTTTAAGGGGAATTCGGGCATTGTATGCGACCTCTTGTCATTTCATTCATTTCGTGTTGATTCTGGTCTTTACATCCAGGTCATTATTACCATCGTTTTGTATGAGGGAGAATCAATGTAACGAAAGTGGGAGCATACTAGTATCGGTATTCCATCCAACGTAACAAACATTACATAGAACCCTTCCAGAACCAGAACCCAGGTCGATGGCCTTCTTGAGATCGACGAACACTATGTGCAAGTTAATGTGAGCACGTTTGTAGTTGTCGCTCAACTGGCGGAGAGCGTATATGACATCCGTCGTGTATGACATCCAACCAGGCATTCGCATTTCGACTCGTATGCTTCTCTTTATCACTTATTCCGCGATAATTTTTGCAGTCTTGTACATCACCCTTATTTTTATAGATGGGCACTAATTATTGTACCATTCATCGGGGATCACTCCTTCATACGCAACAACTTATTGAAGAATAAAATCAGCCACTTATATTCATATTAATTCAAAACTTTCCATACCCTCTCTTGTATTGCATCTCACCATACAGTTTTTGAATTCTTCATACCGTGCATAGCCATTTCCACTTCATCTTCGGTCACGTCTTTCATTAAACCTTTATTTAGTGATCATAATTTTTCTTCATTCATGAACCTTTCAAAATATACCTTCCACCTCTCTTCCTCTCCTCTTCTCTCTCAGTAACACCTTTCTAGAATAATCTTTTATGTATTTTACATGTACGACATTTCTAGCATTCTTCTCCCTACGCTTTGTTATTTTTTGGCTTCTTGCGTCATACCCGCCAGGGTAGATGAGACAACTTTAAACCATCGTAAACACACAAGAACGGGTGCTGTTTCTGCGCGTCGCCTACGGGGTATGCCCTAGCTCAGTCGCAAGAATCTATTAAAATTAACACTGCTAAAAGATTTGGCTTAGTTTTACAGCCGGTACCCTGACGTTTACCCTCCTTGAGGATGTTATTCTTGGTAGTAACGAAACTACACGGTTGGGGAATAGGTGGGTTGGGATAGGATACTATTCAATTGGAAAAGTATGATGCAGTTCGGGAAGCCGTGATCGCATACCCGTATACTACACCATAATAACGGACAGGTAGTTCGGGTAGGTTTTCGGGTATGTGTTTTGTCTAATATAATTTATTTTCAATATATTTTACTATTTAAAAAAGTAAATTCTTTGTTATAAATTTGCTTTATGTTATTCTAGTATGTCGCTCTTATCCATATATTGTCTTGCACGCCCGAGGACATCAAAGAGTTAATATTTAGGTGCCTTAAAATTTTAGGACCTTCAAAGGATTTATTTATTTATTTATATATTTTCCATTTTGAATCCATACCAGTGTTAGAGTGTGTACGTCAAATGGAAGTGACAGGAGGGCCTACTTTAATATCGTATGTATCAAAATAAGCCCTTTTGTAAAGACAGTCTCCAACTTAAAATAAGGCTACAAGGTTTCCTAACGCGCCCTGATCTGAGAAGAACCACACAACAAACTCAGCTGGGTTTTTTTTTATTGTGATCACTGTTTTACAAACGTCAATATATTTAGTGAGCAATGCATGAACAACTAGAACCATCGCACTCAATTCGACAAGCCGCCCTAATAATAATTAATAATAAGATCAGATTTTACGACCTATACCATACGATACGAAACCTATACGATACTTTACGACCAAACTGTATCGAGTAAAAGTATCGATACTTCAGTGGTATCGTTGCATCCCTACGCACTTGCATTTTTCTCTCAAACACACATTTCGTTCTCCATACAAATATGTATATTTACATAGTAAAATAGTAATGAAATAAATCTTGTCATTATTGTAGGCATAGACATAGACATTTACATAGATATTTACATACATTTACATTTTATAAATAAAAAACTCTTTGTTATTTTGTGCTTTTAGTTATTTGTATGTTAAAAGCTACTGATTTTGATTAAGTTTTTAGTATTGTAAAGTTTATGATAGTATTTGCTCCGATAAATTTATATACTACTTCTTATTTCAAAAAATCTTTGCCTTTTTACCGAATGATTTGATCCACTATTACAATACAAAACAAGATAGATTTTAATGAAAATAATACACTTGAACTAAAAATGTATAGATTTGAGTACATTTTAAGTGATTATTATATAGTATATTTAAGTGGAGTCGCAGCAGCAGTTGTTATATTATAAATTGAAGTTCGTAAATTTAAATGCTGGAGGAAACCAATTATGGAAGATCAAGTTGTGGAATAAATAATCAATTAGTTTTTTTAATAGTTCCTACGCACGCAGTTGGGAGCAACTGATGGAATCTAATAAATCTATGTCCGTAATTCGCATAAATTAAATAGTAATGAGGTTCTTTTTTCAATATATTCTGATCTGTTTGACGTGTGGAAACGGACGACATTCTAGTGCATTATAAGTATATAAAAATATTTTAGAAATAATGTTTGTTAACCGGTTATTAAATTATAAAAATGTGTTACCAAATATACGGACTGTATCAAATAAAGGACCTCTAGTGGATCTAACAGTGGACAATGATGGAGTCTCTATCATGACGTTACAGCGACCTCCAGTCAATAGTCTGAACCTGGACTTACTCAAAGAGATGAGCAAAGCACTAGACGACGTTGAAAGAAACAAAAGTAAAGCTATGATTTTAACTTCGGTGAGTGTTTTACCTTTAAAGTTAATAAATGTAACATTCTATTTATTTAATCGTCTTGTAGGCATCACCGAAGGTATTTTCAGCGGGTGTTGATATAATGGAAATTTATAAACCTGATATTAAAAGGTTGAGAGAATTGGCTTCGACATTACAGGATGTTTGGCTTAAATTATTTGGTTCCAACTTTATTACTGCTGCTGCGATCAATGTAAGTCTATTAAATATTACTCGTATGTCTCTAATATCCTTATCGAGATAATGAACTTCCTTAAGTACAATAAAAGGGTTAGTTCACTATATTTTTTACTGTAATAACGTTTGGATTTGTAAGGTTAAACATTAGTTTTTAGAATTTTGTAGTGCAATAGAACCGTTCGTTCCTCCGCCCACAGCCTAGCTCAGAGACTCTTGGTATTAGAAAGGTGTAATTCGGAATGAACGTACATAGTAGCTAAGAAGACAAAGCGGTAAAAAAATACAGTATGCAGCTGCTCTACACGTATAATAGGGTTCTGGTTTTTTCTTGAGCACCATATGATGTGGGGTATCGTTAGATAGGACTTAAAATATGGCGAGTCACTATTTTGGCTAAGTCGCTTGTCTATTAACTTATATTCTTTATTCGATTCTTCTATTTTTCTCAATATTTAGGGGCACGCCACTGCCGGTGGTTGTCTTCTTGCCATGTGTTGTGAATACAGGGTCATGATGGATGGTAAATTTACTATAGGACTAAATGAAAGCGCTTTGGATATTGTTCCAAGCACTTGGACTGTAGATACGATGACAAATATCATGTCTCTGAGGGAGGCTGAATATGCACTCACTACTGCACGTTTGTTCACGGTTGAAGAGGCCTTGAAGGTACTATAATTCAAACAATAATTATATTATTAAATAATTTATTTAAAATGTAACTCCAAATGAACCCAACTTTTTATGATATAATGGTTGGGTTGGGTTACGTAAGCATGAGACCCCGATCTAACATAAATTATAATAAAAGTATAAGTAAAAACGTCTATTTTCAAACTTCGTTACAGTTTTATCTTAGATATTGTTAATAATGATTTTAAATTAATTTTGTTATATCGACAGGTGGGGCTTATAGATGAAGTAGCAACCGATAAAGATGATGCTTTTACTAAATGTAAAAAGTTCATCAGGAAATTCGACAAGATGCCGCCATGGGTACGATCTATCACAAAACTGAGGATGAGACACGCAGCTATCAAGAGGCTACAAGATGCCCGACAGGCGGACAGTGATGACCTTGTGAATATGATTCTAAATCATAAAACTCAACAGAGTCTAGAAAAATATTTAGAGATGTTAGGAAAAAAGGCTTAGGGATTTGCTGTTATGGGTTTTATAACACTATTTAACAATGGGCAATATATTAACAAGGTGTAATATAATACTCTGAGATTTTATTAAATACAATTTCTATATTTAAATTATATGTACGCGTCATAAAAAAATATAAATCATTACTACTTCCCTACTCGTTATGCACATAATATTGCCAGTGCACGTGCTGTCAAAACATATAACATAACACAATATTTATTAGAACTCAATAAAAAATATATATTTTATATTATTTTCACTGCTGTGCATAATACTGACATACCAACTGCGTGTCTGCGTCGGTGTAGCTCTTACGTATTAGTTGTGTTTTACAAAGATAAAGTAGTAAGTCCTAATAAGTACTTTTATCGTCAGAAGTGTTTTTTTTTTAAAAAAGAACAAATGTCAGGATGAACATAAATTTATTTTAAATTACAACAATTCACTTACAATCTAATCGAATTAACAGTACTCCATTAAACAAACATAAATAAAATCAGCCCGCTCGCAGGGGGACACGCGTGGGTAGACCTCGTGTGTAACTCGTTTAAAATATAACTCACTACCTAAGAATAACACCCCTCGTGAGAATAACCTGTGATAATTTTATTTGGCTTAGTCAAAGGAGTGCGTTGCCTTAAATTTAGATTAAAAAATAACTTATCTATTAAAAATATTTGCGAGAAGGAAATGTTTACCAGAAAAAAGTTGCCGTGGTTTTACTTACCTTAAATTTTCAAGCAAAAAGCGGTTTTTATTTTTTTTCTCGGAAACGGTACCTTATACCGAAAAACTTTTGGTACCTAAATTTAGAGTAAAAAATAACCTTTCTATTAAAAATATTGTGATGTAAGAATGTTTACCAGAAAAAAGTTATGAAATTTTTTTCCAAAAATTTTCGGTTTTTTTACCCCCATCCCTAAGTTATTAAAGTTAGGTTTTTGGTATATCTACATTAGTTATAGGTATTCATCAAAGACATCATATAATATGAACGCGATTCATCTACTTTATATAGGGAAAAAGTTATGGTCGAAAAACTGAAATCAGAAAAAGTGAGGTCCTAGCGCCCCCCTTCCGGATTTCTCTGGTTAACGAACTTGACCTTCATTTTGGATGGTTGATTTTTGTGCAAAGTTTGAAAGCGATCCGAGCAAGACTGCGGCCGCTATCGTGCTGACAAAAGTCGAATCTGGACGCACGCACGCATATATATATATATATATATATATATATATATATATATATAAACTTTTTGACCAATGGTCATTTCGGACTCAGGGGGTCATAAGAAGACCTCCTATGAAGAAATTATTCCAAAATTCGAAAGTCGGGTACACCTGAATGGGCAGACCGAATTCTTCGAGGTCTACCCCATAATCAGCATAAAAATAATTAAACACTTACCGCAGATTGAAACAGTGACAAACCACAACCTCTCACTACCAAGTCCAACGAGTAAAATGTGTCGCTATACAAACCTGGCCGCTTTTATAGTCTGTGGCGTGTGACGTTTGCAAAATGCAACTAAAAAAACTATGTTATTCTAATTCTAAGTACATTAAAAACTATTAGTATTCTATCATAGAATCAAAGAGTCCAGACAGTTTACGTAAATAATTCTAAATCGTCTGTTCTCACCTAAAGATGGGTGTTCCACAAGGATCTATTCTGGCCCCTTTTTGTTTTTACTTTATGTTAATGACTTACGCCTTTTTATTGAGGATATGTGTGACATTGTACGTTTTGCTGATGACACCTCGCTTATTTTAAAAGTTGAGTGTGATAGGATTAAACATGACGAAGTAAACAGTACTTGGTCACGAGTCCTTCATGGTTTCGAAATTAATAATTCAGTCTGAAATGCTAAGAAAACTAAATGCCTAGAGTTCACTTCCTAATGTAAAAAGTAAAAATTTTAACTTGCTCCTTAACAATGAAGTGTTAGAACTGATTGACTCAACAAATTTCTTAGGTTTAACTTTAGATAAAAAGCTCCAGTGGAACCCCCATCTCTCAACACTCGCAGCCAAACTCAGCTCCACCGTCTTTGCTATTAGAAAACTAAGACAATTAACGGACGTTAATACGGCTCGACTTGTTTGTTTTAGTTATTTTCATAGTATTTTATCTTACGGTATTTTATTATGGGGCAGTGCTGCCGAAATTAATTTTATATTTATTTTACTAAAAAGAGCTGTGCGGGCTATTTATAACTTAAAAGCTAGAAATTCTCTGAGAGATATTTTTAAAGAAATAAGTATTGTTACAGTCGCTTCGCAATACATATTTAATAACATATTATTTAGAAGCCAAAATTTAAATAATTATACAAAAAACAGTGACAGACGCGATAAATACGAGAAATAAAAACTAACTTGTAATGCCAAAATGTCGTCTTCAAAAAGTTAATAAATCCTTCATGAGTTTGAGCATACGCATATATAATAAAGTTCCACAAGATGTCTTAGACCTTCCTTTTATTAATTTTAAATCTAAAATCAATAGTTTATTGTTAAATAAATTTTATTATAACGTTCAAGAGTTTTTAGTGGATCGAAATGTGTGGATCTTAAGTTGTTGAATTATTTGCAGGATTAATATTGTAATGTACATCATCTAAGATTGTTATATTTCTTTAAAAAAGAGCAATTATTGAGTTTCTGGCCGGCTCTTCTCAACAGAGCAGCATTCGGAGCCGGTGGTAGCTTTCTTACGGACTGATTACACTGACCTTTTTTTATATTGTAATAATTGACGATTCAAAAGTGCGTGTAAATGCCTGCTTGAATAAAGATATTTCTTTACAACGCATCTAATAATTTTTTTACTATTTTGTGATTTATGTTCATCTTACGATAAATACATATTCTATGTATATTGTATGCGTGGATGTATATAGATATATTTTTTTATGCTCTTACTTAAATTGTGTGTATATGTGTATCTTTATCTATATATCATATAATATCCGTTACTATAGAATATCACAATTGCTTTTTGCTTCCAACCATATCAAGTAATTTATTTTATAACACTTAGCAAAACTATTTTATTTTATATAATGTAAACTCTTATGTTCTGTACGTATGTTTACAAAATATAAAAATACTTATTTTTAAGTGACTATTATAAGTAAGTTGTACTTTTACTTTTTTTTCTCTTTTGTTTTTCTTTTATAATTATTGTTAAGTTAATGTTATATTGTTATTGTCATTTTCAATGATGGCACAGTGCGACCAGGCTCAATAAATGGCAGCCACAGAATATATAGTATTCTATTCTCAACATATGCTGAGTGGGCATCCAATTCGGATGATATAGTAAATATTTTTATTTATATTAATTTTATTTTTATTTAATTTCTAATATTTGTACCTAAAAATCTATGTTATCCGAATAAAGTGTTTTGATTTGATAACTTAAATATAAAAAAGTATAACTAATTGTTAGGTTATATTTATCCTGTTATGTCATAAAGTGTGAACTTGTGTGTGAACTTTAACAAAACGGTGTGTTTGCTACTACAGTTATTACTTATAACATTTCTTCACCATTAAGTAATCCACGTAATTTATCAATAATTAATATAAAAATAAATTTGAATAAAAAGTAATAAAACAAAAATAACAGATTTTCATCACTATTATGAACAATGAACACCGTTTTAGCTGTAAACTTATTTACCTTTCTCGGGTTTAGACTTACGTTTATCATAAAAATGTTTAATATAAAATAATATAAGACATTTGTTTTCAATGACTGATGTTATAAAATACTTCTTTTTTTATCTTTTGTAAAGTATCACGCATTAGAATGACGTTTTTTTAATGCTTCTGTTCAATATAACACACCTGTCATGTGTTGGCTGCAGTCGCAGTTAATTTAAATGTGAAGATTGTTTTATCATATTTTAACAAGTTTGGTGTGTTCCCGTTTTTCATAACGAATACAAATTGTATTCAATTTTAACATTATAAAAGAAATATATGTATGCAAGAGGATTGAATCCAGTTATCGGGTTTTAAAGTAATGCCTACACTTTTGTTTGTTACTTGTCTTGTTAATGTAAAAAGACTTTTCGTAGAGACCACTTGTAAAATAGTTTTACTGAAAAACTATTGTACAATCGCGTTTAATGGCGAAAATGGTATATTCAATCACTCAACTGTCTAGACGGACAACACTACGGAATTTCAATTAGTTATTAATGTAACCAAAAAGCCCTCATGCTGAGAATACAAAACTAAACTACTCGTAAGTATAGTGTAACCTTAATAAACTTAGCTTATTTAAAAACCTTTTAAAAAATGTTCAATCATTGCAAAAATATTACTGGAAACTATTATTTACCTATAATTAACGAATTTTGTCAACTTATACTTATATTATCAGATTTATTCTGCGACAGACATCTTTATTAGTTGTATTAACTTATTTGACATAGCGAATATTTACTAATTCCCATCAGAATCGAGAATTATATCGAGGATGCTTTGTATATAATTTATTATTTAAAAGTATAATATTGTAATTTTTTTGTTACGAAGTTCCTCAACGCGGCACATAGGTAATGCGATTTAGTAGAAATGAAATCGTCACGTAACGAAGTGAAATATGCTGTGTGTGTGCGTGCGGGTTGGCTAGGCAACTCTCTTTCTTCTTCTCTCTTTCTGTGTGTGTGTGTGTGTCCTGTCTTTTTTATTATACAACCTCAACATAAGGTTAACAAGAGAGGACATGGCAAGACACGTGGAAATTTTTAGAAAGCGCATTTGTTATTTATGTTTATTTTTGTGTTACGTCATATGTGAATATTGTTTTAAGTTTCGAAAAACGTAAACTGCAGCAAATGTGTGTAATACATATGACAATAGAGAAATAGTTATTACAAGCCTATAATTTCTATGATAGAGCCAATAAAAATTAAAATTTCTTTTCATGTAGGTTTATTTATCTTCATATAATGTATAATTTACTATTTTGTATCCATTTTTTATGAATAAATATTTTTTATGAAATAATGAATAAAATAATTAATAATAATAAATAAAATAATTTCTGATGTAATCAATCACCTTTAGGCCTTAAAAAATAATACAAAATATAAATTAAAATATATATATTTTATTTACAATTACAGATTACAACTATATCTAGAGCTAAAAAAAAACTAAGGAACTCTGTTCCTGAGTGGGAAACCTTGACCACACAATTTTTTTGTAAAAAAAACCATTAAAATATAAAATATAAATAATATAATGAAGTTTTATTTTATTCATTTATCACATTCATAATACGTAGTGTGAAATATCTAAGCTTTCTTTTTTAGATTTTGTATGTACATTTCTAGACTCTCTAGGGTTTTAGGATTACGGATTAATTCCAAAAATGTTTCAGTGTCGGCTTGTCGGCCATCTTGTAGCCTCTTGATAGCTGTATGTCTCATCCTCAGTTTTATGATAGATCGTGCCAATGGCGGGATCTTGTCGAATTTCCCGAGAACTTCTTACATTTAGTAATAGCGTCATCTTTATCGGTTGCTACTTCATCTATAAGCCCCACCTGTTGGTATAATTTAATACATACTATTACAATTTCTCATTATATTTAGAGACCCGTTATTAATATTTGTTATAAATCTTGTTCATAAATAACACAATATTAAAATGAACTTTTTAGTACGGCCTTTGACTTGATTAATTTAATTTGTTACATAGTTATTGAAATACTGTCGTTTATTTGATGTCCTACTAAATAGGTGTATATATATATATATATATATATATATATATATATATATATATATATATATATATATATATATATATATATATATATATATATATATATATATATATAAGAGGTTGATCATAAATTATGTTTTTGTTTAATTAAAGAGCTTTGAGTCTACTATATAAACCCATAGTCTAATATATTTTTACCTTTAAAGCCTCTTCAACGGTAAACATTCGTCCAGTGATAAGAGCATACTCAGCATCTCGTGCTGGTATAGTATTCTTGATGGTGTCCATGAACCAAGAGGGAGCAACCATACCAACAGTGGTCTAACTCAGTCCTATAGTAGACTGACCACTCTTCATGACTCTGAAGTCACAGCACAGGGCTAGAAGACAACCACCGGCAGCAGCGTGACCCTAGGATACAATTATAAATGTACCAGCGATTGCTAGGGACGTCGTCCGCTGTCATTCTAAGTAATATGCCATCAATAATATCAAATGTATACAGTAATTAATAAATGTTTGTGTTTTCATATCAAAATAAGATAGTTTATCAGGCAAAAAACGTATCATTAATATTTCGTCAAACTTATATTTTTGGGGTCAAACAGTGATAATTGATAATGCAATGGATCCACAAATCTCAAATATAACATCACTTGAGTCCACTAACAAGTTTGAGACGTTTGAGATAACCTTACATTTATTGCTGCTGCTGTAATATAATTTGAGCCATATAGTTTAAACCAAACATCTTGTAGCGTTGTAAAGAACTCCTCAACACTTTTAAGATCAGATTTATACATCTCCATTATATCACCACCCACTGAAAATACTTTCGGCGATGCCTAAAAGAAGACTAAATAAATAGAATGTTACATTTATTAACTTTAAAGGTAAAAC
The DNA here is from genome assembly GCA_918358865.1 of Melinaea marsaeus rileyi. Classification (NCBI taxonomy): domain Eukaryota; kingdom Metazoa; phylum Arthropoda; class Insecta; order Lepidoptera; family Nymphalidae; genus Melinaea; species Melinaea marsaeus. The sequence continues at coordinate 11,289,511 of OU911088.1, read as the reverse complement.
ACTCACCGAAGTTAAAATCATAGCTTTACTTTTGTTTCTTTCAACGTCGTCTAGTGCTTTGCTCATCTCTTTGAGTAAGTCCAGGTTCAGACTATTGACTGGAGGTCGCTGTAACGTCATGATAGAGACTCCATCATTGTCCACTGTTAGATCCACTAGAGGTCCTTTATTTGATACACTCCGTATATTTGATAACACCTTATTATGACTTAATAACCGTTTAACAAACATGGCCCTTAAAACATATATTATAGCAATTATTATATAGTTACAAAATATATTGCTAAGAATATAATAATATGTTTTTCCCAATTATTTACGGAGAGTCAATTAAATAATAAGTTAAATAGTTAGTATTATTTTTTATGTTTTGCATATTTTTTAGATCTGTAACAAACCGTATGGATTCGGTACTGAGTAACGGGTGCGCGGTCTAGTACCGACTACCGAGTAACGAAACGTTACACACGAGTGCATTTCGTTACTCGCATTTTTCGTACTATGGGTACCTACACTGTTTTAGCTCACACAACTACCATTAGTATGCGTGTATTGAAACGGTTATTTTTAAATACGAACCAAAGATTTTTGCTATAAAATGTTTTTATTTAATAATTATTTTTTATTTCATTTTAAGAGAAAAAGATTTTTGTTGATGTTTTAATTTTGTTTAAAATATGTTTTATTTTTCATTTTATTCTAAGCAAAACTATTTTATGTTGATTTATCGTTAGAATGTTTAAATTTTATTGTCAATAAATAATTTTTGACATTTATTTGTTGCTTTTTTATTATAATCGATGCTTAATAGATTGCGGTGTTATTATTGTGATATAATATAAGATCACAGTTAAAATTTTGAAAATTGTAAATCCATTGAAATCTTAGTAGATTCCGTTAACATTTAACTTCTACACTTTACCTATTAAATAAAAATAAATTTAGAATAACTCGGGTCCAAAATAAAAATTAATTCAAAATGAAAAAATGCACCTTACGCAACTGTGATATGTACTAGATGGCACACCCGTTACTCAGTACCGAATACATACGGTTCACTACAGCTCTAATTAATATAGCATGTTATGAGGTATCAGGAGTAACGAGTAACGTAACGATACGATAGTAACGAGTACTCATTGTTAGAGTAACGAGTACATACGGGTATACTGTTTTTCGTTCCTTTTACAGCTCTAATATTTTTATCATTACTATAAAATAAAACCAGTATTCCGGAAGCAAAGACGGACGTTAAAATTTTTTCTCATATGTATAATTGATTTTATAGACTCAAAAATATTTTAATGTATTAGGTCTACAACTTTGCTCCCGCCGTTTTCCAAAAGATGGCGCTTGTAGCCAGTAATAGTTCAAATAAATAAATCACAGTTGTTTTCCATCAGTTTTGACATCTATAAATATAACCTTACATCGATATTAGTTAATTTTTGTTTGTGTCATATAGTTACACTTAATTAAATATGTCAACTTATAAACCGAATTCACGTCATTTGCGGGAGATTTTACTTTTTCATATCAACATGAAAAAATCGGCGGCTGAGGCTCATCGGGTTATTTCAAGTACTTATGGTGATGATACTATTAGTGAAAGAATGTGTCGCGAGTGGTTCCAGCGCTTTAAAAGCGGTGATTTTGTTGTTGAAGATCGGCATAGCGGTGGCAGAGAAAAAACTTTTGAAGATGATGAACTGGAGGCTTTACTTAATGAAGACTCGTGCCAAACTCAAGAACAGCTAGCAAAATCATTGGGAGTAACTCAGCAAGCAGTATCAAAACGCCTGGAACAGCTGGGGATGATCCAAAAACAAGGATACTGGGTACCGTATCAGTTGAAACCAAGAGATGTTGAGCGACGTTTATTTGCTTGTGAACAGCTGCTTGAAAGACAAAAACGAAAAGAATTTTTTCATCGTGTTGTTACTGGGGACGAAAAATGGGTGCACTACGACAACCCTAAGCGACGCACATCATGGGGATTACCCGGCCACACTCCTACGGCGACACCTCGACAGAATATTCACGGATACAAGGTCATGTTGTGTATTTGGTGGGATCAGCTTGGCGTAATTTATTATGAGCTGCTAAAACCTTCTGAAAAAAATACTGGTGCACTTTATCGAACGTAATTAATGCTTTTGAGTCGGGCGTTAAAAGCAAAACGGCCGCAATACGCTGATAGACACGAAAAAGTAATTTTGCAACACGACAATGCTCGACCTCACGTGGCGAAAGTAGTCAAGACGTACCTCGAAACACTGAAATGGGAAATTCTACCCCACCCGCCATACTCTCCAGATGTTGCTCCATCTGATTACCATTTATTTAGGTCGATAGCACACGGCCTGGCGGGCCAGTGCTTCGAATCTTTTGAAAAAGTGAAAGAATGGATCGATTCTTGGATCTTATCAAAGGATGAAGAATTTTTCCGACGCGGGATTCGTTTGTTGCCTGAAAGATGGGCCAAAGTAGTGGAAAGTGACGGACAATACTTTGAAACATAAATAAGATACCATTTTTTTTATATAATTTTTAAAATTAAAAAAAAAAACGGCGGGAGCAAAGTTGTAGACCTAAAATAAAAAAAAAATGGGTTACCCTGTTTTACTTTATAAAATACACACACGTTGCACACGTTGTAACAAAAACAAAATTTTTAGTGTAGTAAAAAACAACGCATATCAGATATAAATTTGTACATTCTAGCCTTGAAATAATTGTATTAAGACAAATGTGCACTTATCATTCATTGATATGATATCTTTAGAAATTAGTATAAAATATTTTGTAGATAATACAACACTAAGGTTTTATGAATAGAGTTTAACAATTTGTGACCCCTCTGTTATTCCTGGCTCCGGTTCCATTACGGCACTGCACTTGGATGCGTGGCGTAAGTTAACAGGGCGTCTAAAGTAACGTTATGTGACGTACCATCAAGATGTGGGACGAACTTCCTTCGGAGGTATTTCCGGATCAATACGACTTGGGGGTCTTCAAATCTTACCTACGAACTCCTCAACGGCCGGCAAAGTTCTTGAGCATTTTTGGATATTGCAGGAGCCATAAGCGGTGATCATTTTCCACCAGATAACCCTCAAGCTCGTTTGTCTGTCTTTTAATAAGAATAAAAAGAAAACATAATAGTTGCTTTATGCTACTTATTTTGTTTTCATTTTGATACCAAAACTAAATAAATGATTCGGGCTATTGTAACAATAATTAGAAAACGTATGGATTGATCAACATTTTAGTTAAAAGATGACTTATTACATTATTGAGGAGGGTAAGGGAGGGGAAAAGCAGACAAAGCCATTGACAATACCTAATACCTATATCCATGAAACGAGAATTGCTCTTTACAAAAATATATGAAAAATATTATTCTAGGATACATGGTCCATCTTTACCATTTATTACTATCTAGTTTGATTTTGATTTTGATTTTTGTTACTGGTATTTTGTTAATTTATCAAAAAGTCCCTTTCTTTATAACGGTGTCATGAAAAATGTTTGGTAACCAGCTGATTTGCCTTGTCTTGCATAGTTAATAATGTTTTTTTTTGTAACGTCTACGCTGTGAGTCCTACGGGCTATGACAGTGTCAATGAGTAGGGGAGTGCGGGGTAATGAGAGCGGTCGGGTAATGAGAGCGCTACTGGTAGAACAGAACGTATTCACTTTGGCATGATCATAGGTACTCGGCCTTTTCCGTCAACCATCGACAAACTTCCCCTGACGCGCACGAGTTAGTAGTGCAATGCGTTGAGTCACGAGAGATGGTTTTGTGTTTTTCGCTCCAAGCTTATAAAAGATCGGCAGTTTGTCAGCGCCAAAGTAAGCATGTAGTTATGTTCTTTTTTATTGCGTTTATCCATAACATATCCATCATTTCATCGTCTAATAAGTGCAATTGATTAAATTGAGTTTGAAAATAAAAATACTAATTATGGTTATTTTTTTCCAAAATGAAGGTTAATGGGTAATGGTAGCCTAGGATGGCTATTACTACCCGACATACCCCATCTCCAAAATTATATATTGATGTCGTTTCAGTTATCAAAAAAACTTATTTTTATTTTAGATGCCACGTAAAAGGAATCGTACGACATCAAAAACTACATAAGTTAAGTTAAATTTTTGATAAACTTAAGAGAGTGGCTCCCATTTCCCATATGAGCGTTAAATGGGCTCTCATTTCCCGCATGTGTCGGGTAATAGGAGCGGCAGACTTTTTTTGTAAAACATTGATTGTGTCCTAATACTTGGCTCTATTTAATTATAAGTTTGATTTAAATATACGTTTATAATAAAGGTAAGAGTTCCTACTTTAGAAGAATTAAAATGTTCAAAAATTTGGTTTTTATTAAAATTTTCCTTTAGTAGGCTCCCATTACCCTATTCTCCCCTAATATTTTCATTTTAATACCTACATTATTCTAAAAATTGCAAAATCACCTTTCACCAGTTTGTGTATTTTCCTTCAAAAATTATTATTTTTTAAATAAAAAAAATAGTAATAATTAAGAGTCATTAAATAGGCAGTTTTTAGGTTTGTAACACAAACTGTAGTAAAAACCATATCGATTAGGCCTAGTCAGTATATTTTCAAATTAACTCTTATTCCTAAAAATGCATAGCTTCATAGGTCTATGGAATTAAATAAATATTTGCATTTCTTAAAAGTTATCCCTAAGTGTTTAGAGTAGTAACTATGTATTAAAAGTTATTTATGAATATATTTTAATAATAAAAGTCCAAATTACATTGACTGTTACTGATATAGATCATTTTGTCTATTTCCACATAAGTCAAAACGAAAATACTAATTATTTTTAAATATAATGAATGTAGAATAAAGCACTAGTAAAATAACATATAACATATTTATTAGACAGCAAATGGTTTATATCTTATAATAACATATAATCTTTATAATTAAAATAATTTTGTTAAAGTTTGTTGAGAAATGGGGAAATGGAAGCGAAATTTTCACATTCAGGGATCAGTTTTCCCCTAAATTTAATACAGGATTCCGCGCAGAGTGGTCCATCGAACCACGCTCCCAACATCTTCTTGCATTGAGCGCAGTTTTCGATGCAGATTTCCATGGGGTCATAGCCAGTTACAATGGCAGGGTTAGAGGTCACAGGGGATAGATATAACGTGATGATTACTGCAATAAGTACGAAGGTATATTTTCCGACCATCTTTAAAAAGCCGTTTGTTGTTTTGAAAGAAGACGATCTTGTCAGTAAAGTGTGATATCATCCCGGTTTCCTAGCTTTTTATACTAAAATCTGTCCATTTACCAAATGAACTGTGTCCGAGAACACTAGGGAACTCCATTATCTCTTATAATTAGATTGTGGAAAAGAAATGGTTGAAACATAATGATCTAAGAGCTGAGGTTACTAGTTATTTTTTTCAGCTTTCATTCTTAAATATTACTGTTACTACTTTATTATATATTATATATAGCTGTATATAATATATACACTGCTCCTGGTTTTGCCAGGTTTTATATGTTTCATTAAATTTGTCTAATAATTAAAAAGTTGTTGTTTTGTAATGAACAATAGTAAATAGCTTTCGCCAACAACTTGCGGCTTCAATTATGTGTGTAAGTAAAGTAACCTTCCTGTCACGACGAACAGCCGTCGTAATATTTATTTTTTTCCGCATTACACTTCAGAACAGTGAGCAGCAGGTGTTTAAAAATTCATGATAAACAGTTGAGTATTTAAAGCATAAAAGCGGAACAAGCAAACTAGCGTATTATATAGAAATAATTTAGTTTAAAAATTCAGTAAAGATAAAAAGTAATAGTTCATAAGCATGGAATTGGACTTCAACCGTTTATGAAAAAAAATAATTGAAATTCTGTAATGACCAGGCGTTCTGCTCAGAGCATCAATGGGAGATGAGGAATCTGTTTTATAAAGAAACCACAATACTTGCGTCTTCATCCTTTTATATCTTAGAAAATGTAATGTACATCCTGATATATGCAAGTATGTAATGTTGAAGGCAAGTATTACAATAATAACAACTAATCGCCAACTCGTCTTTACTATAAATTATCCAAATTCATCTCAGATCAGTCAAATTATGAATTTAAAGCTCACATTAAACGCATTCTTTTATCCAAAGCTAGCCTGGCAATGACAAACTTGTTAACAGTTCTGCATATGTTGCTTAACATGCTTAGTTCAACATAATTACTAATATATTACTAATATTTGAAACATATAGGATGCTTTACATAAAAAAAACCCTTTCACCCGATTTTTTTTAACTACACTAGAACTAAAAATATATAGATTTGAGTATATTTTAAGTGATTATGATAAATTTAAGTGAAGTCGCAGCACTTTATATTATATATATTTATATTATAAAGAAGTAAATAAAGTTCGTAAATTTTAAAGCAGGAGGAAACCAATTATGCAAGATGAAGTTGTGGAATAAATAAGCAATTAATTTTTTCAATAGTTCACACGCACGCAGTCGGGAACAATTGATGGAATCTAATAAATCTATGTCCGTATAAATTATGTACTTAATTAGGTTCTTTGTTTAATATAAATCTATTTGACGAGTTGAAACGGACGTCATTCTTGTGCATTATAAGTATATATAATAAATATATAAAAATATTTTAGGAACAATGTTTGTTAACCGGTTATTAAATTATAAAAAAGCGTTACCAAATATACGGAGTGTATCAAATAAAGGACCTCTAGTGGATCTAACAGTGGACAATGATGGAGTCTCTATCATGACGTTACAGCGACCTCCAGTCAATAGTCTGAACCTGGACTTACTCAAAGAGATGAGCAAAGCACTAGACGACGTTGAAAGAAACAAAAGTAAAGCTATGATTTTAACTTCGGTGAGTGTTTTACCTTTAAAGTTAATAAATGTAACATTCTATTTATTTAATCGTCTTGCAGGCATCACCGAAGGTATTTTCAGCGGGTGTTGATATAATGGAAATTTATAAACCTGATATTAAAAGGTTGAGAGAATTGGCTTCGACATTACAGGATGTTTGGCTTAAATTATTTGGTTCCAACTTTATTACTGCTGCTGCGATCAATGTAAGTCTATTAAATATTACTCGTATGTCTCTAATATCCTTATCGAGATAATGAACTTCCTTAAGTACAATAAAAGGGTTAGTTCACTATATTTTTTACTGTAATAACGTTTGGATTTGTAAGGTTAAACATTAGTTTTTAGAATTTTGTAGTGCAATAGAACCGTTCGTTCCTCCGCCCACAGCCTAGCTCAGAGACTCTTGGTATTAGAAAGGTGTAATTCGGAATGAACGTACATAGTAGCTAAGAAGACAAAGCGGTAAAAAAATACAGTATGCAGCTGCTCTACACGTATAATAGGGTTCAGGTTTTTTCTTGAGCACCATATGTATCGTTAGATAGTACTTAAAATATGGCGAGTCACTATTTTGGCTAAGTCGCTTGTCTATTAACTTATATTCTTTAACTCGATTCTTCTATTTTTCTCAATATTTAGGGGCACGCCACTGCCGGTGGTTGTCTTCTTGCCATGTGTTGTGAATACAGGGTCATGATGGATGGTAAATTTACTATAGGACTAAATGAAAGCGCTTTGGACATTGTTCCAAGCACTTGGACTGTAGATACGATGACAAATATCATGTCTCTGAGGGAGGCTGAATATGCACTCACTACTGCACGTTTGTTCACGGTTGAAGAGGCCTTGAAGGTACTATAATTCAAACAATAATGATATTATTAAATAATTTATTTAAAATGTAACTCCAAATGAACCCAACTTTTTATGATATAATGGTTGGGTTGGGTTACGTAAGCATGTGACCCCGATCTAACATAAATTATAATAAAAGTATAAGTAAAAACGTCTATTTTCAAACTTCGTTACAGTTTTATCTTAGATATTGTTAATAATGATTTTAAATTAATTTTGTTATATCGACAGGTGGGGCTTATAGATGAAGTAGCAACCGATAAAGATGATGCTTTTACTAAATGTAAAAAGTTCATCAGGAAATTCGACAAGATGCCGCCATGGGTACGATCTATCACAAAACTGAGGATGAGACACGCAGCTATCAAGAGGCTACAAGATGGCCGACAGGCGGACAGCGATGACCTTGTGAATATGATTCTAAATCATAAAACTCAACAGAGTCTAGAAAAATATTTAGAGATGTTAGGAAAAAAGGCTTAGGGATTTGCTGTTATGGGTTTTATAACACTATTTAACAATGGGTGTAATATAATACTCTGAGATTTTATTAAATACAATTTCTATATTTAAATTATATGTACGCGTCATAAAAAAATATAAATCGTTACTACTTCCCTACTCGTTATGCACATAATATTGCCAGTGCACGTGCTGTCAAAACATATAACATAACACAATATTTATTAGAACTCAATAAAAAATATATATTTTATATTATTTTCACTGCTGTGCATAGTACTGACATACATACTGCGTGTCTGCGTCGGTGTAGCTCTTACGTATTAGTTGTGTTTTACAAAGATAAAGTAGCAAGTCATAATAAGTACTTTTATCGTGAGAAGTGGATTTTTTTTTAAATAAAGGACAAATGTCAGGATGAACATAAATTTATTTTAAATTACAACAATTCACTTACTATCTAATCGAATTAACAGAACTCCATTAAACAAATATAATAAAAATAACTTTTATATTAAAATTATTTGCGAGGAGGGAATGTTTACCAGAAAGAAGTTGCCGTGGTTTTAGCTACTTTAAATTTTCAAGCTAAAAGCGGTTTTTATTTTTTTCTCGGAAACGGTACCTTTTATGGAAAAACTTTTGGTACCTAAATTTAGGGTATAAAATAACCTTTCTATTAAAAATTCTTGTGATGTAAGAATGTTTACCAGAAAAAAGTTATGAATTTTTTTTCCAAAAATTTTCGGTTTTTTTACCCCCACCCCTAAGTTATTGAAGTTAGGTTTTATGTTTACATCGGACATCATATAATATGAACGCGATTAACCTACTTTATATAGGGAAACAGTTATGGTCAAAAAACTGAAATCAGAAAAAGTGAGGCCCTAGTACCCCCCGTGGCCGGATTTCTCTGGTTTACGAACTTGACCTTCATTTTGGATGGTTGATTTTTGTGCAAAGTTTGAAAGCGGTCCGAGCAAGACTGCGGCCGCTATCGTGCTGACAAAAGTCGAATCTGGACGCACGCACGCATATATATATATATATATATATATATATCGAAGAATTCGGTCTGCCCATTCAGGTGTACCCGACTTTCGAATTTTGGAATGATTTCTTCATAGGAGGTCTTCTTATGACCCCTTGAGTCCGAAATGACCATTGGTCAAAAAGTTTATATATATATATATATATATATATTAGTTTAGTTTTAGTTTAGTATAGTTTCGAAAGTCGGGTACACCTGAATGGGCAGACCGAATTCTTCGAGGTCTACCCCATAATCAGCATAAAAATAATTAAACACTTACCGCAGATTGAAACAGTGACAAACCACAACCTCTCACTACCAAGTCCAACGAGTAAAATGTGTCGCTATACAAACCTGGCCGCTTTTATAGTCTGTGGCGTGTGACGTTTGCAAAATGCAACTAATTCTAAGTACATTAAAAACTATTAGTATTCTATCATAGAATCAAAGAGTCCAGACAGTTTACGTAAATAATTTTAAATCGTCTGTTCTCACCTAAAGATGGGTGTTCCACAAGGATCTATTCTGGCCCCTTTTTGTTTTTACTTTATGTTAATGACTTACGCTTTTTTATTGAGGATATGTGTGACATTGTACGTTTTGCTGATGACACCTCGCTTATTTTAAAAGTTGAGTGTGATAGGATTAAACATGACGAAGTAAACAGTACTTGGTCACGAGTCCTTCATGGTTTCGAAATTAATAATTCAGTCTGAAATGCTAAGAAAACTAAATGAGTTCACTTCCTAATGTAAAAAGTAAAAATTTTAACTTGCTCCTTAACAACGAAGTGTTAGAACTGATTGACTCAACAAATTTCTTAGGTTTAACTTTAGATAAAAAGCTCCAGTGGAACCCCCGTCTCTCAACACTCGCAGCCAAATAGGTATTGTTATAGTCGCTTCGCAATACATATTTAATAACATATTATATAATAAATCCTTCATGAGTTTGAGTATACTCATATATAATAAAGTTCCACAAGATGTCTTAGACCTTCCTTTTATTAGTTTTAAATCTAAACTCAAAAGTTAATTATTAAATAAATCTTATTATAACGTTCAAGAGTTTTTAGTGGATCGAAATGTGTGGAACATAAATTGTTGAATTATTTGCAGGATTAATATTGGAATGTACATCATCTAAGATTGTTATATTTCATTTAAGAAGAGCAACTGTTGAGTTGAGTTTCTGGCCGGTTCTTCTCAACAGAGCAGCATTCGGTGGTAGCTTACTTACGGATTGACTACACTGACCTTATTTGTAATAATTGACGATTCAAAAGTGCGTGTAAATGCCTATTTGAATAAAGATAATAAATTTGAATAAATCGTAATAATGTTGATAATAATTGATAACATATAATATTTCTTTGCAACGCATCTAATATTTGTTTACTATTTTGTGATTTAGGTTCATCTTACGATAAATACATATTCTATGTATACTGTATGTGTATGCGTGAATGTATAGATATATTTTTTTATGCTCTTACTTAAATTGTGTGTATATGTGTATCTTTATCTATATATTATATAATATCCGTTACTATAGAATATCACAATTACTTTTTGCTTCCAACCATATCAAGTAATTTATTTTATAACACTTAGCAAAACTATTTTATTTTACATAATGTAAACTCTTATGTTCTGTACGTATGTTTACAAAAAATAAAAATACTTTTATTTTTAAGTGACTATTATAAGTAAGTTGTGCAAGCTGTACTTTTACTTTTTTTTCTCTTTCGTTTTTCTTTTGTAATTATTGTTAAGTTAATGTTATATTCTTATTGTTATTTTCAATGATGGCACAGTGCGACCAGGCTCAATAAATGGTAGCCAGCAGCGTTGAGAGTATTCTATTCTCAAGATATGCTAAGTGGTTATCCAATTAAGATGATATAGAAAATATTTTATTTATGTTAATTTTATTTTTATTTAATTTCTAATATGTGTACCTAAAAATCTATGTTATTCGAATAAAGTGTTTTGATTTGATTTGATAACTTAAATAAAAAAAGTATAACTAATTGTTAGGTTATATTTCTCCTATTGTGTCATGAAGTGGATACTTTAACAAAACGGTGTGTTTGCTACTACAGTTATTACTTATAATATTTCTTCACTAATTTATCAATACTTAATATAAAAATAAATTTGAATAAAAAGCAATAAAACATTGCGTGCACAAAAATAACAGATTTTCATCACTATTATGAACAATGAACACCGTTTTAGCTGTAAACTTATTTACCTTTCTCGGGTTTAGACTTACGTTTATCATAAAAATGTTTAATATAAAATAATATAAGACATTTGTTTTCAATGACTGATGTTATAAAATACTTCTTTTTTTTATCTTTTATAAAGTATCACGCATTAGAATGACGCTTTTTTAATGCTTCTGTTCAATATAACACAACTGTCATGTGTTGGCTGCGCTAGCAGTTAATTTAAATGTGAAGATTGTTTTAACATATTTTAACAAGTGTGTGTTCCCGTTTTTCATAACGAACACAAATTGTATTCAATTTTAACATTATAAAAGGAATATATGTATGCAAGAGGATTGAATCCAGTTATCGGGTTTTAAAGTAATGCCTACACTTTTCTTTGTTACTTGTCTTGTTAATATAAAAAGACTTTTCGTAGAGACCACTTGTAAAATAGTTTTACTGAAAAACTATTGTACAATCGCGTTTAATCGCGAAAATGGTATAATTAATAAATCAATTGTCAAGATGGACAATACTACGGAATTTCAATTAGTTATTAATGTATCCAAAAAGCCCTCATGCTGAGAATAACTGAACTAAGTATAGTGTAACCTTAATAAACGAACCTCAATATAACAATTTCCTTGATTTCACAAATTTGACGAAATCCCCATAAACTGACCACAAGACCTTAAACAAAATATTCCTAATTTATTACTCAAAAACCTTTTAAAGAATGTTCAATCATGGCAAAAATATTACTAGAAACTATAATTTACCTCTAACTAACGAGTTTTGTCAACTTATGTTATACCTTTACATAACGTATTTGATCAATAATTCTCGACAGGTGCGACAGATTTATTCTGAGACAGACATCTTTATTAGTTGTATTAACTTATTTGACATAGTGAATATTTACTAATTCCCTTTAGAATCATTATGTCGAGGTTGCATTGTATATATTATTTAAAAGTATAATATTGTATTTTTTTTGTTACGAAGTTCCTCAACGCGGCACAGAGGTAATGCGATTTAGTAGAAATGAAATCGTCACGTAACGAAGTGATATATGCTGTGTGTGTGCGTGCGGGCTAGCTAGGCAACTCTCTTTCTGTGTGTGTGTGTGTGTCCTGTCTTTTTTATTATATAACCTCAACATAAGGTTAACAAGAAGAGGACATGGCAAGACACGTGGAAATTTTTGGAAAGCCCATTTGTTATTTATGTTTATTTTTGTGTTACGTCATATGAGAATATTGTTTTAAGTTTCGAAAAACGTAAACTGCAGCAAATGTGTGTAATACATATGACAATAGAGAAATAGTTATTACAAGCCTATAATTTTTATGATAGAGCCAATAAAAATAAAAATTTCTTTTCATGTAGGTTTATTTATCTTCTTATAATGTATAATTTACTATTTTGTATTCATTTTTTATGAATAAATATTTTTTATGAAATATTGAATAAAATAATTAATAATAATAAATAAAATAATTTCTGATGTAATCAATCACCTTTAGGCCTTAAAAAAATAATACAAAATATAAATTAAAATATATATATTTTATTTACAATTACAGATTACAACTATATCTAGAGCTAAAAAAAATAATAAGGAACTCTGTTCCTGAGTACGAAACCTTGACCACAAAAGTTTTTTGTAAAAAAAACCATTAAAATATAATATATACAAAATATAATGAAGTTTTATTTTATTCATTTATCACATTCATAATACGTAGTGTGAAATATCTAAGCTTTCTTTTTTAGATTTTGTATGTACATTTCTAGACTCTCTAGGGTTTTAGGATTACGGATTAATTCCAAAAATGTTTCAGTGTCGGCTTGTCGGCCATCTTGTAGCCTCTTGATAGCCGAGTGTCTCATCCTCAGTTTTGTGATAGATCGTGCCAATGGCGAGATCTTGTCGAATTTCCCGATGAACTTCTTACATTTAGTAATAGCGTCATCTTTATCGGTTGCTACTTCATCTATAAGCCCCACCTGTTGGTATAATTTAATACATACTATTACAATTTCTCATTATATTTAGAGACCCGTTATTAATATTTGTTATAAACCTTGCTTAGAAATAACACAATATTAAAATGAACTTTTTAGTAAGGCCTTTGACTTGATTAATTTAATTTGTTACATAATTATTGAAATACTGTCGTTTATTTGATGTCCTACTATATAGGTATATATATATATATATATAAGAGGTTGATCATAAATTATGTTTTTGTTGAATTAAAGAGCTTTGAGTCTACTATATAAACCCATAGTCTAATTGAGCGAAGCGAACGAAGTGAGCGGAGCGTTTTACTGGAGACTTTTGCATTCTTTGTCACGAATTGGCTCAAAAACTACTTGACGGAAAATTATGAAACTTTGCAAACAAAAAGACACACATTAGGTGATGGTTTTTAAAAAAAAAATTTTGAAAAATGTCAAAAAAAAATTTTTTTTTTTTAATATTTCAAAAAAACTGATATCCCATTGAAGTCAATGGGAAACGATGAGTAAATACACTGGGCTCGCTTCGCTCAATATGCAAACGGCACCCGAGATTTCGCGAGCGCAGCGGTTCGAAATTGAGGGTTTGTTGGCGCCCCTAGTATATTTTTACCTTTAAAGCCTCTTCAACGGTAAACAAGCGTCCAGTGATAAGAGCATACTCAGCATCTCGTGCTGGTATAGTATTCTTGATGGTGTCCATGAACCAGGAGGGAGCAACCATACCCACAGTGGTCTCACTCAGTCCTATAGTAGACTGACCACTCTTCATGACTCTGTACTCACAGCACAGGGCTAGAAGACAACCACCGGCAGCAGCGTGACCCTAGGATACAGTTATAAATGTACCAGCGATTGCTAGGGACTTCGTCCACTGTCATTCAAAGTAATATGCCATCAATAATATCAAATGTATACAGTAATTAATAAATGTTTGTGTTTTCACATCAAAATAAGATAAATTATCAGCCAAAAAACGTATCATTAATATTTCGTCAAACTTATATTTTTGGGGTCAAACAGTGATAATTGATAATGCAATGGATCCACAAATCTCAAATATAACATCACTTGATTCCACGAACAAGTTTGAGACGTTTGAGATAACCTTACATTTATTGCTGCTGCTGTAATATAATTTGAGCCATATAGTTTAAACCAAACATCTTGTAGCGTTGTAAAGAACTCCTCAACACTTTTAAGATCAGATTTATACATCTCAATTACATCACCACCCACTGAAAATACCTTCGGCGATGCCTAAAAGAAGACTAAATAAATAGAATGTTACATTTATTAACTTTAAACATAAAACACTCACCGAAGTTAAAATCATAGCGTTACTTTTGTTTCTTTCAACGTCGTCTAGTGCTTTACTCATCTCTTTGAGTAAGTCCAGGTTCAGACTATTGACTGGAGGTCGCTGTAACGTCATGATAGAGACCCCATCATTGTCCACTGTTAGATCCACTAGAGGTTTTTTATTTGATACACTACGTATATTTGGTAACACCTTATTATGACTTAATAACCGTTTAAAAAACATGGCCCTTAAAACATATATTATAGCAATTATTATATAGTTACAAAATATATTGCTAAGAATATAATAATATGTTTTTCACAAATTATTTACAGATAGTCAATTAAATAATAAGTTAAATAGTTAATATTATTTTTTATGTTTTGCATATTTTTTAGATCTGTAACAAACCGTATGGATTCGATACTGAGTAACGGGTGCGCGGTCTAGTACCGACTACCGAGTAACGAAACGTTACACACGAATGCATTTCGTTACTCGCATTTTTCGTACTATGGGTACCTACACTGTTTTAGCTCACACAACTACCATTAGTATGCGTGTATTGAAACGGTTATTTTTAAATACGAACCAAAGATTTTTGCTATAAAATGTTTTTATTTAATAATTATTTTTTATTTCATTTTAAGAGAAAAAGATTTTTGTTGATGTTTTAATTTTGTTTAAAATATGTTTTATTTTTCATTTTATTCTAAGCAAAACTATTTTATGTTGATTTATCGTTAGAATGTTTAAATTTTATTGTCAATAAATAATTTTTGACATTTATTTGTTGCTTTTTTATTATAATCGATGCTTAATAGATTGCGGTGTTATTATTGTGATATAATATAAGATCACAGTTAAAATTTAGAAAATTGTAAATCCATTGAAAACTTAGTAGATTCCGTCAACATTTCACTTGCAGTTCTACACTTTACCTATTAAATAAAATTAAATTTAGAATAACTCGGGTCCAAAATAAAAATTAATTCAAAATGAAAAAATGCACCTTAGGCAACTGTGATATGTACTAGATAGCACACCCGTTACTCAGTACCGAATACATACGGTTCGCTACAGCTCTAATTAATATAGCATGTTATGAGGTATCAGGAGTAACGAGTAACGTAACGATACGATAGTAACGAGTACTCATTGTTAGAGTAACGAGTACATACGGGTATACTGTTTTTCGTTCCTTTTACAGCTCTAATATTTTTATCATTACTATAAAATAAAACCAGTATTCCGGAAGCAAAGACGGACGTTAAAATTTTGCTAATATGTATAATTGATTTTATAGACTCAAAAATATTTTAATGTATTAGGTCTACAACTTTGCTCCCGCCGTTTTCCAAAAGATGGCGCTTGTAGCCAGTAATAGTTCAAATAAATAAATCACAGTTGTTTTCCATCAGTTTTGACATCTATAAATATAACCTTACATCGATATTAGTTAATTTTTGTTTGTGTCATATAGTTACACTTAATTAAATATGTCAACTTATAAACCGAATTCACGTCATTTGCGGGAGATTTTACTTTTTTTATTTCAACATGAAAAAATCGGCGGCTGAGGCTCATCGGGTTATTTCAAGTACTTATGGTGATGATACTATTAGTGAAAGAACGTGTCGCGAGTGGTTCCAGCGCTTTAAAAGCGGTGATTTTGTTGTTGAAGATCGGCATAGCGGTGGCAGAGAAAAAATTTTTGAAGATGATGAACTGGAGGCTTTACTTAATGAAGACTCGTGCCAAACTCAAGAACAGCTAGCAAAATCATTGGGAGTAACTCAGCAAGCAATATCAAAACGCCTGGAACAGCTGGGGATGATCCAAAAACAAGGATACTGGGTACCGTATCAGTTGAAACCAAGAGATGTTGAGCGACGTTTATTTGCTTGTGAACAGCTGCTTGAAAGACAAAAACGAAAAGGATTTCTTCATCATATTGTTACTGGGGACGAAAAATGGGTGCACTACGACAACCCTAAGCGACGCACATCATGGGGATTACCCGGCCACACTCCTACGGCGACACCTCGACAGAATATTCACGGATACAAGGTCATGTTGTGTATTTGGTGGGATCAGCTTGGCGTAATTTATTATGAGCTGCTAAAACCTTCTGAAAAAATTACTGGTGCAAGTGCACCAGTAATTTTTTCAGAATATATCGAACGTAATTAATGCGTTTGAGTCGGGCGTTAAAAGCAAAACGGCCGCAATACGCTGATAGACACGAAAAAGTAATTTTGCAACACGACAATGCTCGACCTCACGTGGCGAAAGTAGTCAAGACGTACCTTGAAACACTGAAATGGGAAATTCTACCTCACCCGCCAATTTTTTTTTGAATTGAAATAATTGTATTAAGACAAATGTGCACTTATCATACATTGATATGATATCTTTAGAAATTAGTATAAAATATTTTGTAGATAATACAACACTAAGGTTTTATGAATAGTGTTTAACAATTTGTGACCCCTCCGTTATTCCTGGCTCCGGTTCCATTACGGCACTGCACTTGGATGCGTGGCGTAAGTTAACAGGGCGTCTAAAGTAACGTTATGTGACGTACCATCAAGATGTGGGACGAACTTCCTTCGGAGGTATTTCCGGATCAATACGACTTGGGGGTCTTCAAATCTTACCTACGAACTCCTCAACGGCCGGCAAAGTTCTTGAGCATTTTTGGATATTGCAGGAGCCATAAGCGGTGATCATTTTCCACCAGATGACCCTCAAGCTCGTTTGTCTGTCTTTTAACAAGAATAAAAAGAATACATAAGAGTTGCTTTATGCTACTTATTTTGTTTTCATTTTGATACCAAAACTAAATAAATGATTCGGGCTATTGTAACAATAATTAGAAAACGTATGGATTGATCAACATTTTAGTTAAAAGATGACTTATTACATTATTGAGGAGGGTAAGGGAGGGGAAAAGCAGACAAAGCCATTGACAATACCTAATACCTATATCCATAAAACGAGAATTGCTCTTTACAAAAATATATGAAAAATATTATTCTAGGATACATGGTCCATTTTTACCATTTATTACTATCTAGTTTGATTTTGATTTTGATTTTTGTTACTGGTATTTTGTTAATTTATCAAAAAGTCCCTTTCTTTATAACGGTGTCATGAAAAATGTTTGGTAACCAGCTGATTTGCCTTGTCTTGCATAGTTAATAATGTTTTTTTTGTAACGTCTACGCTGTTAGTCCTACGGGCTATGACAGTGTAAATGAGTAATATTTTCATTTTAATACCTACATTATTCTAAAAATTGCAAAATCACCTTTCACCAGTTTGTGTATTTTCCTTCAAAAATTATTATTTTTTAAATAAAAAAAATAGTAATAATTAAGAGTCATTAAATAGGCAGTTTTTAGGTTTGTAACACAAACTGTAGTAAAAACCATATCGATTAGGCCTAGTCAGTATATTTTCAAATTAACTCTTATTCCTAAAAATGCATAGCTTCATAGGTCTATGGAATTAAATAAATATTTGCATTTCTTAAAAGTTATCCCTAAGTGTTTAGAGTAGTAACTATGTATTAAAAGTTATTTATGAATATATTTTAATAATAAAAGTCCAAATTACATTGACTGTTACTGATATAGATCATTTTGTCTATTTCCACATAAGTCAAAACGAAAATACTAATTATTTTTAAATATAATGAATGTAGAATAAAGCACTAGTAAAATAACATATAACATATTTATTAGACAGCAAATGGTTTATATCTTATAATAACATATAATCTTTATAATTAAAATAATTTTGTTAAAGTTTGTTGAGAAATGGGGAAATGGAAGCGAAATTTTCACATTCAGGGATCAGTTTTCCCCTAAATTTAATACAGGATTCCGCGCAGAGTGGTCCATCGAACCACGCTCCCAACATCTTCTTGCATTGAGCGCAGTTTTCGATGCAGATTTCCATGGGGTCATAGCCAGTTACAATGGCAGGGTTAGAGGTCACAGGGGATAGATATAACGTGATGATTACTGCAATAAGTACGAAGGTATATTTTCCGACCATCTTTAAAAAGCCGTTTGTTGTTTTGAAAGAAGACGATCTTGTCAGTAAAGTGTGATATCATCCCGGTTTCCTAGCTTTTTATACTAAAATCTGTCCATTTACCAAATGAACTGTGTCCGAGAACACTAGGGAACTCCATTATCTCTTATAATTAGATTGTGGAAAAGAAATGGTTGAAACATAATGATCTAAGAGCTGAGGTTACTAGTTATTTTTTTCAGCTTTCATTCTTAAATATTACTGTTACTACTTTATTATATATTATATATAGCTGTATATAATATATACACTGCTCCTGGTTTTGCCAGGTTTTATATGTTTCATTAAATTTGTCTAATAATTAAAAAGTTGTTGTTTTGTAATGAACAATAGTAAATAGCTTTCGCCAACAACTTGCGGCTTCAATTATGTGTGTAAGTAAAGTAACCTTCCTGTCACGACGAACAGCCGTCGTAATATTTATTTTTTTCCGCATTACACTTCAGAACAGTAAGCAGCAGGTGTTTAAAAATTCATGATAAACAGTTGAGTATTTAAAGCATAAAAGCGGATCAAGCAAACTAGCGTATTATATAGAAATAATTTAGTTTAAAAATTTAGTAAAGATAAAAAGTAATAGTTCATAAGCATGGAATTGGAACTTCAACCGTTTATGAAAAAAAATTATTGAAATTCTGTAATGACCAGGCGTTCTGCTCAGAGCATCAATGGGAGATGAGGAATCTGTTTTATAAAGAAACCACAATACTTGCGTCTTCATCCTTTTATATGTTAGAAAATGTAATGTACATCCTGATATATGCAAGTATGTAATGTTGAAGGCAAGTATTACAATAATAACAACTAATCGCCAACTCGTCTTTACTATAAATTATCCAAATTCATCTCAGATCAGTCAAATTATGAATTTAAAGCTCACATTAAACGCATTCTTTTATCCAAAGCTAGCCTGGCAATGACAAACTTGTTAACAGTTCATATGTTGCTTAACATATGTTGCTTAGTTCAACATAATTACTAATATATTACTAATATTTGAAACATATAGGATGCTTTACATAAAAAAAAAACCCTTTCACCCGATTTTTTTTAACTACACTAGAACTAAAAATATATAGATTTGAGTATATTTTAAGTGATTATGATAAATTTAAGTGAAGTCGCAGCACTTTCTTATATTATAAAGAAGTAAATAAAGTTCGTAAATTTTAAAGCAGGAGGAAACCAATTATGCAAGATGAAGTTGTGGAATAAATAAGCAATTAATTTTTTCAATAGTTCACACGCACGCAGTCGGGAACAATTGATGGAATCTAATAAATCTATGTCCGCAATCCGCATAAATTATGTACTTAATTAGGTTCTTTGTTTAATATAAATCTATTTGACGAGTTGAAACGGACGTCATTCTTGTGCATTATAAGTATATATAATAAATATATAAAAATATTTTAGGAACAATGTTTGTTAACCGGTTATTAAATTATAAAAAAGCGTTACCAAATATACGGAGTGTATCAAATAAAGGACCTCTAGTGGATCTAACAGTGGACAATGATGGAGTCTCTATCATGACGTTACAGCGACCTCCAGTCAATAGTCTGAACCTGGACTTACTCAAAGAGATGAGCAAAGCACTAGACGACGTTGAAAGAAACAAAAGTAAAGCTATGATTTTAACTTCGGTGAGTGTTTTATGTTTAAATTTAATAAATGTAACATTTTATTTATTTAATCGTCTTGTAGGCATCACCGAAGGTATTTTCAGCGGGTGTTGATATAATGGAAATTTATAAACCTGATATTAAAAGGTTGAGAGAATTGGCTTCGACATTACAGGATGTTTGGCTTAAATTATTTGGTTCCAACTTTATTACCGCTGCTGCGATCAATGTAAGTCTATTAAATATTATTCGTATGTCTCTAATATCCTTATCGAGATAATGAACTTCCTTAAGTACAATAAAAGGGTTAGTTCACTATATTTTTTACTGTAATAACGTTTGGATTTGTAAGGTTAAACATTAGTTTTTAGAATTTTGTAGTGCAATAGAACCGTTCGTTCCTCCGCCCACAGCCTAGCTCAGAGACTCTTGGTATTAGAAAGGTGTAATTCGGAATGAACGTACATAGTAGCTAAGAAGACAAAGCGGTAAAAAAATACAGTATGCAGCTGCTCT
The DNA here is from genome assembly GCA_918358865.1 of Melinaea marsaeus rileyi. Lineage (NCBI taxonomy): Eukaryota > Metazoa > Arthropoda > Insecta > Lepidoptera > Nymphalidae > Melinaea > Melinaea marsaeus. Next base: position 11,268,452 of record OU911088.1, on the reverse strand, counting down.
ACACGTATAATAGGGTTCTGGTTTTTTCTTGAGCACCATATGTATCGTTAGATAGGACTTAAAATATGGCGAGTCACTATTTTGGCTAAGTCGCTTGTCTATTAACTTATATTCTTTAACTCGATTCTTCTATTTTTCTCAATATTTAGGGACACGCCACTGCCGGTGGTTGTCTTCTTGCCATGTGTTGTGAATACAGGGTCATGATGGCTGGTAAATTTACTATAGGACTAAATGAAAGCGCTTTGGACATTGTTCCAAGCACTTGGACTGTAGATACGATGACAAATATCATGTCTCTGAGGGAGGCTGAATATGCACTCACTACTGCACGTTTGTTCACGGTTGAAGAGGCCTTGAAGGTACTATAATTCAAACAATAATGATATTATTAAATAATTTATTTAAAATGTAACTCCAAATGAACCCAACTTTTTATGATATAATGGTTGGGTTGGGTTACGTAAGCATGAGACCCCGATCTAACATAAATTATAATAAAAGTATAAGTAAAAACGTCTATTTTCAAACTTCGTTACAGTTTTATCTTAGATATTGTTAATAATGATTTTAAATTAATTTTGTTATATCGACAGGTGGGGCTTATAGATGAAGTAGCAACCGATAAAGATGATGCTTTTACTAAATGTAAAAAGTTCATCAGGAAATTCGACAAGATGCCGCCATGGGTACGATCTATCACAAAACTGAGGATGAGACACGCAGCTATCAAGAGGTTACAAGATGGCCGACAGGCGGACAGTGATGACCTTGTGAATATGATTCTAAATCATAAAACTCAACAGAGTCTAGAAAAATATTTAGAGATGTTAGGAAAAAAGGCTTAGGGATTTGCTGTTATGGGTTTTATAACACTATTTAACAATGGGTGTAATATAATACTCTGAGAAAAATCTCAATTAAAATTAAATACAATTTCTATATTTAAATTATATGTACGCGTCATAAAAAAATATAAATCGTTACTACTTCCCTACTCGTTATGCACATAATATTGCCAGTGCACGTGCTGTCAAAACATATAACATAACACAATATTTATTAGAACTCAATAAAAAATATATATTTTATATTATTTTCACTGCTGTGCATAATACTGACATACATACTGCGTGTCTGCGTCGGTGTAGCTCTTACGTATTAGTTGTGTTTTACAAAGATAAAGTAGTAAGTCATAATAAGTACTTTTATCGTGAGAAGTGGATTTTTTTTAAATGAAGGACAAATGTCAGGATGAACATAAATTTATTTTAAATTACAACAATTCACTTACTATCTAATCGAATTAACAGAACTCCATTAAACAAATATAAAAAAAAACCGTGCCCGCCCGTTTAAAATATAAGTACCTAAGAATAACACCCCTTGCGAGAATAAACTGTGATAATTTTATTTGGCTTAGTCAAAAGAGTACCTAGTGCGTTGCCTTAAATTTAGAGTAAAAAATAACTTTTATATTAAAAATATTTGCGAGGAGGGAATGTTTACCAGAAAGAAGTTGCCGTGGTTTTAGCTACTTTAAATTTTCAAGCTAAAAGCGGTTTTTATTTTTTTCTCGGAAACGGTACCTTTTATGGAAAAACTTTTGGTACCTAAATTTAGAGTATAAAATAACCTTTCTATTAAAAATTCTTGTGATGTAAGAATGTTTACCAGAAAAAAGTTTTGAATTTTTTTTCCAAAAATTTTCGGTTTTTTTACCCCCACCCCTAAGTTATTGAAGTTAGGTTTTCGGTTTACATCGGACATCATATAATATGAACGCGATTAACCTACTTTATATAGGGAAACAGTTATGGTCGAAAAACTGAAATCAGAAAAAGTGAGGCCCTAGTACCCCCCGCGGCCGTATTTCTCTGGTTTACGAACTTGACCTTCATTTTGGATGGTTGATTTTTGTGCAAAGTTTGAAAGCGATCCGAGCAAGACTGCGGCCGCTATCGTGCTGACAAAAGTCGAATCTGGACGCACGCATGCATATATATATATATGTATATATATATATATATATATATATATAAACTTTTTGACCAATGGTCATTTCGGACTCAGGGGGTCATAAGAAGACCTCCTATGAAGAAATTATTCCAAAATTCGAAAATCGGGTACACCTGAATGGGCAGACCGAATTCTTCGAGGTCTACCCCGTAATCAGCATAAAAATAATTAAACACTTACCGCAGATTGAAACAGTGACAAACCACAACCTCTCACTACCAAGTCCAACGAGTAAAATGTGTCGCTATACAAACCTGACCGCTTTTATAGTCTGTGGCGTGTGACGTTTGCAAAATGCAACTAAAAAAACTATGTTATTCTAATTCTAAGTACATTAAAAACTATTAGTATTCTATCATAGAATCAAAGAGTCCAGACAGTTTACGTAAATAATTCTAAATCGTCTGTTCTCACCTAAAGATGGGTGTTCCACAAGGATCTATTCTGGCCCCTTTTTGTTTTTACTTTATATTAATGACTTACGCTTTTTTATTGAGGATATGTGTGACATTGTACGTTTTGCTGATGACACCTCGCTTATTTTAAAAGTTGAGTGTGATAGGATTAAACATGACGAAGTAAACAGTACTTGGTCACGAGTCCTTCATGGTTTCGAAATTAATAATTCAGTCTGAAATGCTAAGAAAACTAAATGCATAGAGTTCACTTCCTAATGTAAAAAGTAAAAATTTTAACTTGCTCCTTAACAATGAAGTGTTAGAACTGATTGACTCAACAAATTTCTTAGGTTTAACTTTAGATAAAAAGCTCCAGTGGAACCCCCATCTCTCAACACTCGCAGCCAAACTCAGCTCCGCCGTCTTTGCAATTAGAAAAGTTAGACAATTAACGGACGTTAATACGGCTCGACCGATTTATTTTAGTTATAATATTTTCATAGTATTTTATCTTACGGTATTTTATTATGGGGCAGTGCTGCTGAAATTAATTTTATATTTATTTTTACTAAAAAGAGCTGTGTGGACTATTTATAACTTAAAAGCTAGAAATTCTCTGAGAGATATTTTTAAAGAAATAGGTATTGTTACAGTCGCTTCGCAATACATATTTAATAACATATTATATAATAAATCCTTCATGAGTTTGAGTATACGCATATATAATAAAGTTCCACAAGATGTCTTAGACCTTCCTTTTATTAGTTTTAAATCTAAACTCAAAAGTTAATTATTAAATAAATCTTATTACAACGTTCAAGAGTTTTTAGTGGATCGAAATGTGTGGAACATAAATTGTTGAATTATTTGCAGGATTAATATTGGAATGTACATCATCTAAGATTGTTATATTTCATTTAAGAAGAGCAACTGTTGAGTTGAGTTTCTGGCCGGCTCTTCTCAACAGAGCAGCATTCGGCGGTAGCTTACTTACGGATTGACTACACTGACCTTATTTGTAATAATTGACGATTCAAAAGTGCGTGTAAATGCCTATTTGAATAAAGATATTTTGAATTTGAATTTGAATTTGAATAAATCGTAATAATGTTGATAATAATTGATAACATATAATATTTCTTTACAACGCATCTAATATTTGTTTACTATTTTGTGATTTAGGTTCATCTTACGATAAATACATATTCTATGTATACTGTATGTGTATGCGTGAATGTATATAGATATATTTTTTTATGCTCTTACTTAAATTGTGTGTATATGTGTATCTTTATCTATATATTATATAATATCCATTACTATAGAACATCACTATTACTTTTTGCTTCCAACCATATCGAGTAATTTATTTTATAACACGCAGCAAAACTATTTTATTTTACATAATGTAAACTCTTATGTTCTGTACGTATGTTTACAAAATATAAAAATACTTTTATTTTTAAGTGACTATTATAAGTAAGTTGTGCAAGCTGTACTTTTACTTTTTTTTCTCTTTTGTTTTTCTTTTGTAATTATTGTTAAGTTAATGTTATATTGTTATTGTCATTTTCAATGATGGCACAGTGCGACCAGGCTCAATAAATGGTAGCCAGCAGCGTTGAGAGTATTCTATTCTCAACATATGCTAAGTGGTCATCCAATTAAGATGATATAGGAAATATTTTATTTATGTTAATTTTATTTTTATTTAATTTCTAATATGTGTACCTAAAAATCTATGTTATTCGAATAAAGTGTTTTGATTTGATTTGATAACTTAAATAAAAAAAGTATAACTAATTGTTAGGTTATATTTCTCCTGTTATGTCATGAAGTGGATACTTTAACAAAACGGTGTGTTTGCTACTACAGTTATTACTTATAATATTTCTTCACTAATTTATCAATACTTAATATAAAAATAAATTTGAATAAAAAGCAATAAAACATTGCGTGCACAAAAATAACAGATTTTCATCACTATTATGAACAATGAACACCGTTTTAGCTGTAAACTTATTTACCTTTCTCGGGTTTAGACTTACGTTTATCATAAAAATGTTTAATATAAAATAATATAAGACATTTGTTTTCAATGACTGATGTTATAAAATACTTCTTTTTTATCTTTTATAAAGTATTACGCATTAGAATGACGTTTTTTTAATGCTTCTGTTCAATATAACACAACTGTCATGTGTTGGCTGCGCTAGCAGTTCATTTAAATGTGAAGATTGTTTTATCATATTTTAACAAGTTTGGTGTGTTCCCGTTTTTCATAACGAATACAAATTGTATTCAATTTTAACATTATAAAAGTAACGTATGTATGCAAGAGGATTGAATCTAGTTATCCGGTTTTAAAGTAATGCCTACACTTTTATTTCTTACCGGTCTTGTTAATATAAAAAGACTGTTCGTAGAGACCACTTGTAAAATAGTTTTACTGAAAAACTATTGTACAATCGCGTTTAATCGCGAAAATGGTATAATTAATAAATCAATTGTCAAGATGGACAATACTACGGAATTTCAATTAGTTATTAATGTATCCAAAAAGCCCTCATGCTGAGAATAACTGAACTAAGTATAGTGTAACCTTAATAAACGAACCTCAATATAACAATTTCCTTGATTTCACAAATTTGACGAAATCCCCATAAACTGACCACAAGACCTTAAACAAAATATTCCTAATTTATTACTCAAAAACCTTTTAAAGAATAATAATAATAATAATAATAATAATAAGGTGCAGGTGCGACAGATTTATTCTGAGACAGACATCTTTATTAGTTGTATTAACTTATTTGACATAGTGAATATTTACTAATTCCCTTTAGAATCATTATGTCGAGGTTGCATTGTATATATTATTTAAAAGTATAATATTGTATTTTTTTTGTTACGAAGTTCCTCAACGCGGCACAGAGGTAATGCGATTTAGTAGAAATGAAATCGTCACGTAACGAAGTGATATATGCTGTGTGTGTGCGTGCGGGCTGGCTAGGCAACTCTCTTTCTGTGTGTGTGTGTGTGTCCTGTCTTTTTTATTATATAACCTCAACATAAGGTTAACAAGAAGAGGACATGGCAAGACACGTGGAAATTTTTGGAAAGCCCATTTGTTATTTATGTTTATTTTTGTGTTACGTCATATGAGAATATTGTTTTAAGTTTCGAAAAACGTAAACTGCAGCAAATGTGTGTAATACATATGACAATAGAGAAATAGTTATTACAAGCCTATAATTTTTATGATAGAGCCAATAAAAATAAAAATTTCTTTTCATGTAGGTTTATTTATCTTCTTATAATGTATAATTTACTATTTTGTATTCATTTTTTATGAATAAATATTTTTTATGAAATATTGAATAAAATAATTAATAATAATAAATAAAATAATTTATGATGTAATCAATCACCTTTAGGCCTTAAAAAAATAATACAAAATATAAATTAAAATATATATATTTTATTTACAATTACAGATTACAACTATATCTAGAGCTAAAAAAAAATAATAAGGAACTCTGTTCCTGAGTACGAAACCTTGACCACAAAAGTTTTTTGTAAAAAAAACCATTAAAATATAATATATACAAAATATAATGAAGTTTTATTTTATTCATTTATCACATTCATAATACGTAGTGTGAAATATCTAAGCTTTCTTTTTTAGATTTTGTATGTACATTTCTAGACTCTCTAGGGTTTTAGGATTACGGATTAATTCCAAAAATGTTTCAGTGTCGGCTTGTCGGCCATCTTGTAGCCTCTTGATAGCCGAGTGTCTCATCCTCAGTTTTGTGATAGATCGTGCCAATGGCGAGATCTTGTCGAATTTCCCGATGAACTTCTTACATTTAGTAATAGCGTCATCTTTATCGGTTGCTACTTCATCTATAAGCCCCACCTGTTGGTATAATTTAATACATACTATTACAATTTCTCATTATATTTAGAGACCCGTTATTAATATTTGTTATAAACCTTGCTTAGAAATAACACAATATTAAAATGAACTTTTTAGTAAGGCCTTTGACTTGATTAATTTAATTTGTTACATAATTATTGAAATACTGTCGTTTGTTTGATGTCCTACTATATAGGTATATATATATATATATATAAGAGGTTGATCATAAATTATGTTTTTGTTGAATTAAAGAGCTTTGAGTCTACTATATAAACCCATAGTCTAATTGAGCGAAGCGAACGAAGTGAGCGGAGCGTTTTACTGGAGACTTTTGCATTCTTTGTCACGAATTGGCTCAAAAACTACTTGACGGAAAATTATGAAACTTTGCAAACAAAAAGACACACATTAGGTGATGGTTTTAAAAAAAAAAATTTTGAAAAATGTCAAAAAAAAATTTTTTTTTTTTAATATTTCAAAAAAACTGATATCCCATTGAAGTCAATGGGAAACGATGAGTAAATACACTGGGCTCGCTTCGCTCAATATGCAAACGGCACCCGAGATTTCGCGAGCGCAGCGGTTCGAAATTGAGGGTTTGTTGGCGCCCCTAGTATATTTTTACCTTTAAAGCCTCTTCAACGGTAAACAAGCGTCCAGTGATAAGAGCATACTCAGCATCTCGTGCTGGTATAGTATTCTTGATGGTGTCCATGAACCAGGAGGGAGCAACCATACCCACAGTGGTCTCACTCAGTCCTATAGTAGACTGACCACTCTTCATGACTCTGTACTCACAGCACAGGGCTAGAAGACAACCACCGGCAGCAGCGTGACCCTAGGATACAGTTATAAATGTACCAGCGATTGCTAGGGACTTCGTCCACTGTCATTCAAAGTAATATGCCATCAATAATATCAAATGTATACAGTAATTAATAAATGTTTGTGTTTTCACATCAAAATAAGATAAATTATCAGCCAAAAAACGTATCATTAATATTTCGTCAAACTTATATTTTTGGGGTCAAACAGTGATAATTGATAATGCAATGGATCCACAAATCTCAAATATAACATCACTTGATTCCACGAACAAGTTTGAGACGTTTGAGATAACCTTACATTTATTGCTGCTGCTGTAATATAATTTGAGCCATATAGTTTAAACCAAACATCTTGTAGCGTTGTAAAGAACTCCTCAACACTTTTAAGATCAGATTTATACATCTCAATTATATCACCACCCACTGAAAATACCTTCGGCGATGCCTAAAAGAAGACTAAATAAATAGAATGTTACATTTATTAACTTTAAACATAAAACACTCACCGAAGTTAAAATCATAGCGTTACTTTTGTTTCTTTCAACGTCGTCTAGTGCTTTACTCATCTCTTTGAGTAAGTCCAGGTTCAGACTATTGACTGGAGGTCGCTGTAACGTCATGATAGAGACCCCATCATTGTCCACTGTTAGATCCACTAGAGGTTTTTTATTTGATACACTACGTATATTTGGTAACACCTTATTATGACTTAATAACCGTTTAAAAAACATGGCCCTTAAAACATATATTATAGCAATTATTATATAGTTACAAAATATATTGCTAAGAATATAATAATATGTTTTTCACAAATTATTTACAGATAGTCAATTAAATAATAAGTTAAATAGTTAATATTATTTTTTATGTTTTGCATATTTTTTAGATCTGTAACAAACCGTATGGATTCGATACTGAGTAACGGGTGCGCGGTCTAGTACCGACTACCGAGTAACGAAACGTTACACACGAATGCATTTCGTTACTCGCATTTTTCGTACTATGGGTACCTACACTGTTTTAGCTCACACAACTACCATTAGTATGCGTGTATTGAAACGGTTATTTTTAAATACGAACCAAAGATTTTTGCTATAAAATGTTTTTATTTAATAATTATTTTTTATTTCATTTTAAGAGAAAAAGATTTTTGTTGATGTTTTAATTTTGTTTAAAATATGTTTTATTTTTCATTTTATTCTAAGCAAAACTATTTTATGTTGATTTATCGTTAGAATGTTTAAATTTTATTGTCAATAAATAATTTTTGACATTTATTTGTTGCTTTTTTATTATAATCGATGCTTAATAGATTGCGGTGTTATTATTGTGATATAATATAAGATCACAGTTAAAATTTAGAAAATTGTAAATCCATTGAAAACTTAGTAGATTCCGTCAACATTTAACTTCTACACTTTACCTATTAAATAAAAATAAATTTAGAATAACTCGGGTCCAAAATAAAAATTAATTCAAAATGAAAAAATGCACCTTATGCAACTGTGATGTGTACTAGATGGCACACCCGTTACTCAGTACCGAATACATACGGTTCGCTACAGCTCTAATTAATATAGCATGTTATGAGGTATCAGGAGTAACGAGTAACGTAACGATACGATAGTAACGAGTACTCATTGTTAGAGTAACGAGTACATACGGGTATACTGTTTTTCGTTCCTTTTACAGCTCTAATATTTTTATCATTACTATAAAATAAAACCAGTATTCCGGAAGCAAAGACGGACGTTAAAATTTTGCTAATATGTATAATTGATTTTATAGACTCAAAAATATTTTAATGTATTAGGTCTACAACTTTGCTCCCGCCGTTTTCCAAAAGATGGCGCTTGTAGCCAGTAATAGTTCAAATAAATAAATCACAGTTGTTTTCCATCAGTTTTGACATCTATAAATATAACCTTACATCGATATTAGTTAATTTTTGTTTGTGTCATATAGTTACACTTAATTAAATATGTCAACTTATAAACCGAATTCACGTCATTTGCGGGAGATTTTACTTTTTCATTTCAACATGAAAAAATCGGCGGCTGAGGCTCATCGGGTTATTTCAAGTACTTATGGTGATGATACTATTAGTGAAAGAACGTGTCGCGAGTGGTTCCAGCGCTTTAAAAGCGGTGATTTTGTTGTTGAAGATCGGTATAGCGGTGGCAGAGAAAAAACTTTTGAAGATGATGAACTGGAGGCTTTACTTAATGAAGACTCGTGCCAAACTCAAGAACAGCTAGCAAAATCATTGAGAGTAACTCAGCAAGCAGTATCAAAACGCCTGGAACAGCTGGGGATGATCCAAAAACAAGGATACTGGGTACCGTATCAGTTGAAACCAAGAGATGCTGAGCGACGTTTATTTGCTTGTAAACAGCTGCTTGAAAGACAAAAACGAAAAGGATTTCTTCATCGTATTGTTACTGGGGACGAAAAATGGGTGCACTACGACAACCCTAAGCGACGCACATCATGGGGATTACCCGGCCACACTCCTACGGCGACACCTCGACAGAATATTCACAGATACAAGGTCATGTTGTGTATTTGGTGGGATCAGCTTGGCGTAATCTATTATGAGCTGCTAAAACCTTCTGAAAAAATTACTGGTGCACTTTATCGAACGTAATTAATGCGTTTGAGTCGGGCGTTAAAAGCAAAACGGCCGCAATACGCTGATAGACACGAAAAAGTAATTTTGCAACACGACAATGCTCGACCTCACGTGGCGAAAGTAGTCAAGACGTACCTCGAAACACTGAAATGGGAAATTCTACCTCACCCGCCATACTCTCCAGATGTTGCTCCATCTGATTACCATTTATTTAGGTCGATAGCACACGGCCTGGCGGGCCAGGGCTTCGAATCTTTTGAAAAAGTGAAAGAATGGATCGATTCTTGGATCTTATCAAAGGATGAAGAATTTTTCCGACGCGGGATTCGTTTGTTGCCTGAAAGATGGGCCAAAGTAGTGGAAAGTGGTGGACAATACTTTGAAACATAAATAAGATACCATTTTTTTTATATAATTTTTAAAATTAAAAAAAAAACGGCGGGAGCAAAGTTGTAGACCTAAAATAAAAAAAAATGGGTTACCTTGTTTTACTTTATAAAATACACACACGTTGTAACAAAAACAAAATTTTTAGTGTAGTAAAAAACAACGCATGTCAGATATAAATTTGTACATTCTAGCCTTGAAATAATTGTATTAAGACAAATGTGCACTTATCATACATTGATATGATATCTTTAGAAATTAGTATAAAATATTTTGTAGATAATACAACACTAAGGTTTTATGAATAGTGTTTAACAATTTGTGACCCCTCTGTTATCCCTGGCTCCGGTTCCATTACGGCACTGCACTTGGATGCGTGGCGTAAGTTAACAGGGCGTCTAAAGTAACGTTATGTGACGTACCATCAAGATGTGGGACGAACTTCCTTCGGAGGTATTTCCGGATCAATACGACTTGGGGGTCTTCAAATCTTACCTACGAACTCCTCAACGGCCGGCAAAGTTCTTGAGCATTTTTGGATATTGCAGGAGCCATAAGCGGTGATCATTTTCCACCAGATGACCCTCAAGCTCGTTTGTCTGTCTTTTAATAAGAATAAAAAGAATACATAAGAGTTGCTTTATGCTACTTATTTTGTTTTCATTTTGATACCAAAACTAAATAAATGATTCGGGCTATTGTAACAATAATTAGAAAACGTATGGATTGATCAACATTTTAGTTAAAAGATGACTTATTACATTATTGAGGAGGGTAAGGGAGGGGAAAAGCAGACAAAGCCATTGACAATACCTAATACCTATATCCATAAAACGAGAATTGCTCTTTACAAAAATATACGAAAAATATTATTCTAGGATACATGGTCCATTTTTACCATTTATTACTATCTAGTTTGATTTTGATTTTGATTTTTGTTACTGGTATTTTGTTAATTTATCAAAAAGTCCCTTTCTTTACAACGGTGTCATGAAAAATGTTTGGTAACCAGCTGATTTGCCTTGTCTTGCATAGTTATTAATGTTTTTTTTTGTAACGTCTACGCTGTTAGTCCTACGGGCTATGACAGTGTAAATGAGTAATATTTTCATTTTAATACCTACATTATTCTAAAAATTGCAAAATCACCTTTCACCAGTTTGTGTATTTTCCTTCAAAAATTATTATTTTTTAAATAAAAAAAATAGTAATAATTAAGAGTCATTAAATAGGCAGTTTTTAGGTTTGTAACACAAACTGTAGTAAAAACCATATCGATTAGGCCTAGTCAGTATATTTTCAAATTAACTCTTATTCCTAAAAATGCATAGCTTCATAGGTCTATGGAATTAAATAAATATTTGCATTTCTTAAAAGTTATCCCTAAGTGTTTAGAGTAGTAACTATGTATTAAAAGTTATTTATGAATATATATTAATAATAAAAGACAAAATTACATTGACTGTTACTGATATAGATCATTTTATCTATTTCCACATAAGTCAAAACGAAAATACTAATTATTTTTAAATATAATGAATGTAGAATAAAGCACTAGTAAAATAACATATAACATATTTATTAGACAGCAAATGGTTTATATCTTATAATAACATATAATCTTTATAATTAAAATAATTTTGTTAAAGTTTGTTGAGAAATGGGGAAATGGAAGCGAAATTTTCACATTCAGGGATCAGTTTTCCCCTAAATTTAATACAGGATTCCGCGCAGAGTGGTCCATCGAACCACGCTCCCAACATCTTCTTGCATTGAGCGCAGTTTTCGATGCAGATTTCCATGGGGTCATAGCCAGTTATAATGGCAGGGTTAGAGGTCACAGGGGATAGATATAACGTGATGATTACTGCAAGAAGTACGAAGGTATATTTTCCGACCATCTTTAAAAAGCCGTTTGTTGTTTTGAAAGAAGACGATCTTGTCAGTAAAGTGTGATATCACACTTGTGTGATATCCCGGTTTCCTAGCTTTTTATACTAAAATCTGTCCATTTACCAAATGAATTGTGTCCGAGAACACTAGGGAACTCCATTATCTCTTATAATTAGATTGTGGAAAAGAAATGATTGAAACATAATGATCTAAGAGCTGAGGTTACTAGTTATTTTTTTCAGCTTTCATTCTTAAATATTACTGTTACTACTTTATTATATATTATATATAGCTATATATAATATATACACTGCTCCTGGTTTTGCCAGGTTTTATATGTTTCATTAAATTTGTCTAATAATTAAAAAAAAAAATTGTTTTGTAATGAACAATAGTAAATAGCTTTCGCCAACAACTTGCGGCTTCAATTATGTGTGTAAGTAAAGTAACCTTCCTGTCACGACGAACAGCCGTCGTAATATTTATTTTTTTCCGCATTACACTTCAGAACAGTAAGCAGCAGGTGTTTAAAAATTCATGATAAACAGTTGAGTATTTAAAGCATAAAAGCGGATCAAGCAAACTAGCGTATTATATAGAAATAATTTAGTTTAAAAATTTAGTAAAGATAAAAAGTAATAGTTCATAAGCATGGAATTAGACTTCAACCGTTTATGAAAAAAAATTATTGAAATTCTGTAATGACCAGGCGTTCTGCTCAGAGCATCAATGGGAGATGAGGAATCTGTTTTATAAAGAAACCACAATACTTGCGTCTTCATCCTTTTATATGTTAGAAAATGTAATGTACATCCTGATATATGCAAGTATGTAATGTTGAAGGCAAGTATTACAATAATAACAACTAATCGCCAACTCGTCTTTACTATAAATTATCCAAATTCATCTCAGATCACTCAAATTATGAATTTAAAGCTCACATTAAACGCATTCTTTTATCCAAAGCTAGCCTGGCAATGACAAACTTGTTAACAGTTCATATGTTGCTTAACATATGTTGCTTAGTTCAACATAATTACTAATATATTACTAATATTTGAAACATATAGGATGCTTTACATAAAAAAAAAACCCTTTCACCCGATTTTTTTTAACTACACTAGAACTAAAAATATATAGATTTGAGTATATTTTAAGTGATTATGATAAATTTAAGTGAAGTCGCAGCACTTTGTTATATTATAAAGAAGTAAATAAAGTTCGTAAATTTTAAAGCAGGAGGAAACCAATTATGCAAGATGAAGTTGTGGAATAAATAAGCAATTAATTTTTTCAATAGTTCACACGCACGCAGTCGGGAACAATTGATGGAATCTAATAAATCTATGTCCGCAATCCGCATAAATTATGTACTTAATTAGGTTCTTAGTTTAATATAAATCTATTTGACGAGTTGAAACGGACGTCATTCTTGTGCATTATAAGTATATATAATAAATATATAAAAATATTTTAGGAACAATGTTTGTTAACCGGTTATTAAATTATAAAAAAGCGTTACCAAATATACGGAGTGTATCAAATAAAGGACCTCTAGTGGATCTAACAGTGGACAATGATGGAGTCTCTATCATGACGTTACAGCGACCTCCAGTCAATAGTCTGAACCTGGACTTACTCAAAGAGATGAGCAAAGCACTAGACGACGTTGAAAGAAACAAAAGTAAAGCTATGATTTTAACTTCGGTGAGTGTTTTACCTTTAAAGTTAATAAATGTAACATTCTATTTATTTAATCGTCTTGTAGGCATCACCGAAGGTATTTTCAGCGGGTGTTGATATAATGGAAATTTATAAACCTGATATTAAAAGGTTGAGAGAATTGGCTTCGACATTACAGGATGTTTGGCTTAAATTATTTGGTTCCAACTTTATTACTGCTGCTGCGATCAATGTAAGTCTATTAAATATTACTCGTATGTCTCTAATCTCCTTATCGAGATAATGAACTTCCTTAAGTACAATAAAAGGGTTAGTTCACTATATTTTTTACTGTAATAACGTTTGGATTTGTAAGGTTTTTAGAATTTTATAGTGCAATAGAACCGTCCGTTCCTCCGCCCACAGCCTAGCTCAGAGACTCTTGGTATTAGAAAGGTGTAATTCGGAATGAACGTACATAGTAGCTAAGAAGACAAAGCGGTAAAAAAATACAGTATGCAGCTGCTCTACACGTATAAAAGGGTTCTGATTTTTTCTTGAGCACCATATGTATCGTTAGATAGGACTTAAAATATGGCGAGTCACTATTTTGGCTAAGTCGCTTGTCTATTAACTTATATTCTTTAACTCGATTCTTCTATTTTTCTCAATATTTAGGGACACGCCACTGCCGGTGGTTGTCTTCTTGCCATGTGTTGTGAATACAGGGTCATGATGGATGGTAAATTTACTATAGGACTAAATGAAAGCGCTTTGGACATTGTTCCAAGCACTTGGACTGTAGATACGATGACAAATATCATGTCTCTGAGGGAGGCTGAATATGCACTCACTACTGCACGTTTGTTCACGGTTGAAGAGGCCTTGAAGGTACTATAATTCAAACAATAATGATATTATTCAATAATTTATTTAAAATGTAACTCCAAATGAACCCAACTTTTTATGATATAATGGTTGGGTTGGTTACGTAAGCATGAGACCCCGATCTAACATAAATTATAATAAAAGTATAAGTAAAAACGTCTATTTTCAAACTTCGTTACAGTTTTATCTTAGATATTGTTAATAATGATTTTAAATTAATTTTGTTATATCGACAGGTGGGGCTTATAGATGAAGTAGCAACCGATAAAGATGATGCTTTTACTAAATGTAAAAAGTTCATCAGGAAATTCGACAAGATGCCGCCATGGGTACGATCTATCACAAAACTGAGGATGAGACACGCAGCTATCAAGAGGCTACAAGATGGCCGACAGGCGGACAGTGATGACCTTGTGAATATGATTCTAAATCATAAAACTCAACAGAGTCTAGAAAAATATTTAGAGATGTTAGGAAAAAAAGCTTAGGGATTTGCTGTTATGGGTTTAATAACATTATTTAACAATGTGTAATATGTATACTCTGAGATTATATTAAATACAATTTCTATATTTAAATTATATGTACGCGGCATAAAAAAATATTAATCGTTACAACTTCCCTACTACTTATGCATATAATATTGCCAGTGCACGTGCTGTCAAAACATATAACATAACACAATATTTATTAGAACTCCATAGATAAATATATTTTATATTATTTTCACTGCTGTGCATAATACTGACATACATACTGCGTGTCTGCGTCGGTGTAGCTCTTACGTATTAGTTGTGTTTTACAAAGATAAAGTAGTAAGTCATAATAAGTACTTTTATCGTCAGAAGTGGTTTTTTTTTTTAAAAAAGAACAAATGTCAGGATGAACATAAATTTATTTTAAATTACAACAATTCACTTACAATCTAATCGAATTAACAGTACTCCATTAAACAAACAATAAATAAAATCAGCCCGCTCGCAGGGGGACACGCGTGGGTAGACCTCGTGTGTAACTCGTTTAAAATATAACTCACTAACTAAGAATAACACCCCTTGTGAGAATAACCTGTGATAATTTTATTTGGCTTAGTCAAAGGAGTGCGTTGCCTTAAATTTAGATTAAAAAATAACTTATCTATTAAAAATATTTGCGAGAAGGAAATGTTTACCAGAAAAAAGTTGCAGTGGTTTTACTTACCTTAAATTATCAAGCAAAAAGCGGTTTTTATTTTTTTTCTCGGAAACGGTACCTTATACCGAAAAACTTTTGGTACCTAAATTTAGAGTAAAAAATAACCTTTCTATTAAAAATATTGTGATGTAAGAATGTTTACCAGAAAAAAGTTATGAATTTTTTTTCCAAAAATTTTCGGTTTTTTTACCCCCATCCCTAAGTTATTAAAGTTAGGTTTTTGGTATATCTACATTAGTTATAGGTATTCATCAAAGACATCATATAATATGAACGCGATTCATCTACTTTATATAGGGAAAAAGTTATGGTCGAAAAACTGAAATCAGAAAAAGTGAGGTCCTAGCGCCCCCCTTCCGGATTTCTCTGGTTAACGAACTTGACCTTCATTTTGGATGGTTGATTTTTGTGCAAAGTTTGAAAGCGATTCGAGCAAAACTGCGGCCGCTATCGTGATGACAAAAGTTGAATCTGGACGCACGCACGCATATATATATATATGTTTATATATGCATGCATATATTGGTTAAAAAGTTTATATATATATATATATATATATATATATATATATATATATAAACTTTTTGACCAATTGTCATTTCGGGCTCAGGGGGTCATAAGAAGACCTCCTATGAAGAAATTATTCCAAAATTTAAAGTCGGGTACACCTGAATGGTCAGACCGAATTCTTCGAGGTCTACCCCATAATCAGCACAAAAATAATTAAACACTTACCGCAGATTGAAACAGTGACAAACCACAACCTCTCACTACCAAGTTCAACTAGTAAAATGTGTCGCTATACAAACCTGGCCGCTTTTATAGTCTGTGGCGTGTGACGTTTGCAAAATGCAACTAAAAAAACTATGTTATTCTAATTCTAAGTACATTAAAAACTATTAGTATTCTATCATAGAATCAAAGAGTCCAGACAGTTTACGTAAATAATTCTAAATCGTCTGGTTCTCACCTAAAGATAGGTGTTCCACAAGGATCTATTCTGGCCCCTTTTTGTTTTTACTTTATGTTAACGACTTGCGCTTTTTTGTTGAGGATATGTGTGACATTGTACTTTTTGCTGATGACACCTCACTTATTGTAAAAGTTGAGTGTGATAGGATTAATTATGACGAAGTAAACAGTACTTTGTCACGAGTCCTTCATTGTTTCAAAATTAATAATTCAGTCTTAAATGCTAAGAAAACTAAATGCATAGAGTTTACACTTCCTAATGTAAAAAGTAAAAATTTTAACTTGCTCCTTAACAATGAATTGTTGAACTGATTGACTTAACAAATTTCTTAGGTTTAACTTTAGATAAAAAGCTCCAGTTGAACCCCCATCTCTCAACACTCGCAGCCAAACTCAGCTCCACCGTCTTTGCAATTAGAAAACTAAGACAATTAACGGACGTTAATACGGCTCGACTTGTTTGTTTTATTTATTTTCATAGTATTTTATCTTACGGTATTTTATTATGGGGCAGTGCTGCCGAAATTAATTTTATATTTATTTTACTAAAAAGAGCTGTGCGGGCTTTTTATAACTTAAAAGCTAGAAATTCTCTGAGAGATATTTTTAAAGAAATAAGTATTGTTACAGTCGCTTCGCAATACATATTTAATAACATATTATTTAGAAGCCAAAATTTAAATAATTATACAAAAAACAGTGACAGACGCGATAAATACGAGAAATAAAAACTAACTTGTAATGCCAAAATGTCGTCTTCAAAAAGTTAATAAATCCTTCATGAGTTTGAGCATACGCATATATAATAAAGTTCCACAAGATGTCTTAGACCTTCCTTTTATTAGTTTTAAATCTAAACTCAAAAGTTAATTATTAAATAAATCTTATTATAACGTTCAAGAGTTTTTAGTGGATCGAAATGTGTGGAACATAAATTGTTGAATTATTTGCAGGATTAATATTGGAATGTACATCATCTAAGATTGTTATATTTCTTTAAAAAAGAGCAATTGTTGAGTTTCTGGCCGGCTCTTCTCAACAGAGCAGCATTCGGAGCCGGTGGTAGCTTTCTTACGGACTGATTACACTGACCTTTTTTTATATTGTAATAATTGACGGTTCAAAAGTGCGTGTAAATGCCTGCTTGAATAAAGATATTTCTTTACAACGCATCTAATAATTTTTTTACTATTTTGTGATTTATGTTCATCTTACGATAAATACATATTCTATGTATATTGTATGCGTGAATGTATATAGATATATTTTTTTATGCTCTTACTTAAATTGTGTGTATATGTGTATCTTATCTATATATTATATAATATCCGTTACTATAGAATATCACAATTACTTTTTGCTTCCAACCATATCAAGTAATTTATTTTATAACACTTAGCAAAACTATTTTATTTTACATAACGTAAACTCTTATGTTCTGTACGTATGTTTACAAAATATAAAAATACTTATTTTTAAGTGACTATTATAAGTAAGTTGTACTTTTACTTTTTTTTTTCTTTTGTTTTTCTTTTATAATTATTGTTAAGTTAATGTTATATTGTTATTATCATTTTCAATGATGGCACGGTGCGACCAGGCTCAATAAATGGCAGCCACAGAATATATAGTATTCTATTCTCAACATATGCTGAGTGGGCATCCAATCATATTTTAACAAGTTTGGTGTGTTCCCGTTTTTCATAACGAATACAAATTGTATTCAATTTTAACATTATAAAAGGAACGTATGTATGCAAGAGGATTGAATCTAGTTATCGGGTTTTAAAGTAATGCCTACATTTTTCTTTGTTACTTGTCTTGTTAATATAAAAAGACTTTTCGTAGAGACCACTTGCAAAATAGTTTTACTGGAAAACGCCTGTACAATGGCGCTTAATGGCGAAAATGGTATAATCAATCACTCAACTGTCTAGACGGACAATACTACGGAATTTCAATTAATGTATCCAAAAAGCCCTCATGCTGAGAATACAAAACTAAACTACTCGTAAGTATAGTATAACCTTAATAAACTTAGCTTATTTAAAAACCTTTTAAAGAATGTTCAATCATTGCAAAAATATTACTGGAAACTATTATTTGCCTATAATTAACGAATTTTGTTAACTTATACTTATATTCTCAGATTTATTCTGCGACAGACATCTTTATCAGTTGTATTGACTTATTTGACATAGCGAATATTTACTAATTCCCATCAGAATCGAGAATTATATCGAGGATGCTTTGTATATAATTTATTATTTAAAAGTATAATATTGTAATTTTTTTGTTACGAAGTTCCTCAACGCGGCACATAGGTAATGCGATTTAGTAGAAATGAAATCGTCACGTAACGAAGTGAAATATGCTGTGTGTGTGCGTGCGGGCTGGCTAGGCAACTCTCTTTCTTCTTCTCTCTTTCTGTGTGTGTGTGTGTGTGTGTGTCCTGTCTTTTTTATTATACAACCTCAACATAAGGTTAACAAGAGAGGACATGGCAAGACACGTGGAAATTTTTGGAAAGCGCATTTGTTATTTATGTTTATTTTTGTATTACGTCATATGTGAATATTGTTTTAAGTTTCGAAAAACGTAAACTGCAGCAAATGTGTGTAATACATATGACAATAGAGAAATAGTTATAACAAGCCTATAATTTCTATGATAGAGCCAATAAAAATTAAAATTTCTTTTCATGTAGGTTTATTTATTTTCATATAATGTATAATTTACTATTTTGTATCCATTATTTATGAATAAATATTTTTTATGAAATATTGAATATAATAATTAATAATAATAAATAAAATAATTTCTGATGTAATCAATCACCTTTAGGCCTTAAAAAAATAATACAAAATATAAATTTAAATATATATATTTTATTTACAATTACAGATTACAACTATATCTAGAGCTAAAAAAAAACTAAGGAACTCTGTTCCTGAGTAGGAAACCTTGACCATACAATTTTTTTGTAAAAAAAACCATTAAAATATAAAATATAAATAATATAATGAAGTTTTATTTTATTCATTTATCACATTCATAATACGTAGTGTGAAATATCTAAGCTTTCTTTTTTAGATTTTGTATGTACATTTCTAGACTCTCTAGGGTTTTAGGGTTACGGATTAATTCCAAAAATGTTTCAGTGTCAGCTTGTCGGCCATCTTGTAGCCTCTTGATAGCTGTATGTCTCATCCTCAGTTTTGTGATAGATCGTGCCAATGGCGGGATCTTGTCAAATTTCCCGATGAACTTTTTACATTTAGTAATAGTGTCATCTTTATCGGTTGCTACTTCATCTATAAGCCCCACCTGTTGGTAAAATTTAATACATACTATTACAATTTCTCATTATATTTAGAAACCCGTTATTAATATTTGTTATAAACCTTGCTTAGAAATAACACAATATTAAAATTAACTTTTTAGTAAGGCCTTTGACTTGATTAATTTAATTTGTTACATAATTATTGAAATACTGTCGTTTATTTGATGTCCTACTAAATAGGTATATATCATAAATATGATCATAAATTATGTTTTTGTTTAATTAAAGAGCTTTGAGTCTACTATATAAACCCATAGTCTAATATATTTTTACCTTTAAAGCCTCTTCAACGGTAAACATTCGTCCAGTGATAAGAGCATACTCAGCATCTCGTGCTGGTATAGTATTCTTGATGGTGTCCATGAACCAAGAGGGAGCAACCATACCAACAGTGGTCTCACTCAGTCCTATAGTAGACTGACCACTCTTCATGACTCTGAAGCCACAGCACAGGGCTAGAAGACAACCGCCGGCAGCAGCGTGACCCTAGCATGCAATTATAAATGTACCAGCGATTGCTAGGGACGTCGTCCGCTGTCATTCTAAGTAATATGCCATCAATAATATCAAATGTATACAGTAATTAATAAATGTTTGTGTTTTCATATCAAAATAAGATAATTTATCAGGCAAAAAACGTATCATTAATATTTCGTCAAACTTATATTTTTGGGGTCAAACAGTGATAATTGATAATGCAATAGATCCACAAATCTCAAATATAACATCACTTGAGTCCACTAACAAGATTGAGACGTTTGAGATAACCTTACATTTATTGCTGCTGCTGTAATATAATTTGAGCCATATAGTTTAAACCAAACATCTTGTAGCGTTGTAAAGAACTCCTCAACACTTTTAAGATCAGATTTATACATCTCCATTATATCACCACCCACTGAAAATACTTTCGGCGATGCCTAAAAGAAGACTAAATAAATAGAATGTTACATTTAGTAACTTTAAACATAAAACACTCACCGAAGTTAAAATCATAGCGTTACTTTTGTTTCTTTCAACGTCGTCTAGTGCTTTGCTTATCTCTTTGAGTAAGTCCAGGTTCAGACTATTGACTGGAGGTCGCTGTAACGTCATGATAGAGACTCCATCATTGTCCACTGTTAGATCCACTAGAGGTCCTTTATTTGATACACTCCGTATATTTGTTAACACCTTATTATGACTTAATAACCGTTTAACAAACATGGCCCTTAAAACATATATTATAGCAATTATTATATAGTTACAAAATATATTGCTAAGAATATAATAATATGTTTTTCCCAATTATTTACGGAGAGTCAATTAAATAATAAGTTAAATAGTTAATATTATTTTTTATGTTTTGCATATTTTTTAGATCTGTAACGAACCGTATGGATTCGGTAGTATTCGGTACTGACTACTGACTACTGAGTAACGGGTGCGCTGTCTAGTACCGAGTAACGAAACGTTACACACGAATGCATTTCGTTACTCGCATTTTTCGTACTATGGGTACCTACACTGTTTTAGCTCACACAACTACCATTAGTATGCGTGTATTGAAACGGTTATTTTTAAATACGAACCAAAGATTTTTGCCATAAAATGTTTTTATTTAATAATTATATTTTATTTCATTTTAAGAGAAAAAGATTTTTGTTGATGTTTTAATTTTGTTTAAAATATGTTTTATTTTTCATTTTATTCTAAGCAAAACTATTTTATGTTGATTTATCGTTAGAATGTTTAAATTTTATTGTCAATAAATAATTTTTGACATTTATTTGTTGCTTTTTTATTATAATCGATGCTTAATAGATTGCGGTGTTATTATTGTGATATAATATAAGATCACAGTTAAAATTTAGAAAATTGTAAATCCATTGAAATCTTAGTAGATTCCGTCAACATTTAACTTCTACACTTTACCTATTAAATAAAAATAAATTTAGAATAACTCGGGTCCAAAATAAAAATTAATTCAAAATGAAAAAATGCACCTTACGCAACTGTGATATGTACTAGATAGCACACCCGTTACTCAGTACCGAATACATACGGTTCGCTACAGCTCTAATTAATATAGCATGTTATGAGGTATCAGGAGTAACGAGTAACGTAACGATACGATAGTAACGAGTACTCATTGTTAGAGGAACGAGTACATACGGGTACACTGTTTTTCGTTCCTTTTACAGCTCTAATATTTTTATCATTACTATAAAATAAAACCAGTATTCCGGAAGCAAAGACGGACGTTAAAATTTTGTTAATATGTATGGTTTATTTTATAGACACAAATATTTGAATGTATTAAAAAAAATGGGTTACCCTTTTTTACTTTATAAAATACACAAACGTTGCACACGTTGTAACAAAAATAACATTTTTAGTGTAGTAAAAAACAACGCATATCAGATATAAATTTGTACATTCTAGCCTTGAAATAATTTTATTAAGACAAATGTGCACTTATCATTCATTGATATGATATCTTTAGAAATTAGTGTAAAATATTTTGTAGATAATAAATACAACACTAAGGTTTTATGAATAGTGTTTAACAATTTGTGACCCCTCTGTTATTCCTGGCTCCGGTTCCATTACGGCACTGCACTTGGATGCGTAGCGTAAGTTAACAGGGCGTCTAAAGTAACGTTATGTGACGTACCATCAAGATGTGGGACGAACTTCCTTCGGAGGTATTTCCGGATCAATACGACTTGGGTGTCTTCAAATCTTACCTACGAACTCCTCAACGGCCGGCAAAGTTCTTGAGCATTTTTGGATATTGCAGGAGCCATAAGCGGTGATCATTTTCCACCAGATGACCCTCAAGCTCGTTTGTCTGTCTTTTAATAAGAATAAAAAGAATACATAAGAGTTGCTTTATGCTACTTATTTTGTTTTCATTTTGATACCAAAACTAAATAAATGATTCGGGCTATTGTAACAATAATTAGAAAACGTATGGATTGATCAACATTTTAGTTAAAAGATGACTTATTACATTATTGAGGAGGATAAGGGAGGGGAAAAGCAGACAAAGCCATTGACAATACCTAATACCTATATCCATAAAATATTATTCTAGGATACATGGTCCATTTTTACCATTTATTACTATCTAGTTTGATTTTGATTTTGATTTTTGTTACTGGTATTTTGTTAATTTATCAAAAAGTCCCTTTCTTTACAACGGTGTCATGAAAAATGTTTGGTAACCAGCTGATTTGCCTTGTCTTGCATAGTTAATAATGTTTTTTTTTGTAACGTCTACGCTGTTAGTCCTACGGGCTATGACAGTGTCAATGAGTAATATTTTCATTTTAATACCTACATTATTCTAAAAATTGCAAAATCACCTTTCACCAGTTTGTGTATTTTTCTTTAAAAATTATTATTTTTTAAATAAAAAAAATAGTAATAATTAATAGTCATTAAATAGGCAGTTTTTAGGTTTGTAACACAAACTGTAGTAAAAACCATATCGATTAGGCCTAGTCAGTATATTTTCAAATTCACTCTTATTCCTAAAAATGCATAGCTTCATAGGTCTATGGAATCAAATAAATATTTGCATTTCTTAAAAGTTATCCCCGAGTGTTTAGAGTAGTAACTATGTATTAAAAGTTATTTATGAATATATATTAATAATAAAAGACAAAATTACATTGACTGTTACTGATATAGATCATTTTATCTATTTCCACATAAGTCAAAACGAAAATACTAATTATTTTTAAATATAATGAATGTAGAATAAAGCACTAGTAAAACAACATATAACATATTTATTAGACAGCAAATGGTTTATATCTTATAATAACATATAATCTTTATAATTAAACTAATTTTGTTAAAGTTTGTTGAGAAATGGGGAAATGGAAGCGAAATTTTCACATTCAGGGATCAGTTTTCCCCTAAATTTAATACAGGATTCCGCGCAGAGTGGTCCATCGAACCACGCTCCCAACATCTTCTTGCATTGAGCGCAGTTTTCGATGCAAATTTCCATGGGGTCATAGCCAGTTACAATGGCAGGGTTAGAGGTCACAGGGGATAGATATAACGTGATGATTACTGCAAGAAGTACGAAGGTATATTTTTCGACCATCTTTAAAAAGCCGTTTGTTGTTTTGAAAGAAGACGATCTTGTCAGTAAAGTGTGATATCATCCCGGTTTCCTAGCTTTTTATACTAAAATCTGTCCATTTACCAAATGAACCGTGTCCGAGAACACTAGGGAACTCCATTATCTCTTATAATTAGATTGTGGAAAAGAAATGATTGAAACATAATGCTCTAAGAGCTGAGGTTACTATTGTTTTCAGCTTTCATTCTTAAATATTACTGTTACTACTTTATTATATATTATATATAGCTATATATAATATATACACTGCTCCTGGTTTTGCCAGGTTTTATATGTTTCATTAAATTTGTCTAATAATTAAAAAAAATTGTTGTTTTGTAATGAACAATAGTAAATAGCTTTCGCCAACAACTTGCGGATTCAATTATGTGTGTAAGTAAAGTAACCTTCCTGTCACGACGAACAGCCGTCGTAATATTTATTTTTTTCCGCATTACACTTCAGAACAGTAAGCAGCAGGTGTTTAAAAATTCATGATAAACAGTTGAGTATTTAAAGCATAAAAGCGGAACAAGCAAACTAGCGTATTATATAGAAATAATTTAGTTTAAAAATTCAGTAAAGATAAAAAGTAATAGTTCATAAGCATGGAATTGGACTTCAACCGTTTATGAAAAAAAATAATTGAAATTCTGTAATGACCAGGCGTTCTGCTCAGAGCATCAATGGGAGATGAGGAATCTGTTTTATAAAGAAACCACAATACTTGCGTCTTCATCCTTTTATATCTTAGACAATGTAATGTACATCCTGATATATGCAAGTAAGTAATGTTGAAGGCAAGTATTACAATAATAACAACTAATCGCCAACTCGTCTTTACTATAAATTATCCAAATTCATCTCAGATCAGTCAAATTATGAATTTAAAGCTCACATTAAACGCATTCTTTTATCCAAAGCTAGCCTGGCAATGACAAACTTGTTAACAGTTCTGCATATGTTGCTTAACATGCTTAGTTCAACATAATTACTAATATATTACTAATATTTGAAACATATAGGATGCTTTACATAAAAAAAAACCCTTTCACCCGATTTTTTTAACTACACTAGAACTAAAAATATATAGATTTGAGTATATTTTAAGTGATTATGATAAATTTAAGTGAAGTCGCAGCACTTTGTTATATTATAAAGAAGTAAATAAAGTTCGTAAATTTTAAAGTAGGAGGAAACCAATTATGCAAGATGAAGTTGTGGAATAAATAAGCAATTAGTTTTTTCAATAGTTCACACGCACGCAGTCGGGAACAATTGATGGAATCTAATAAATCTATGTCCGCAATCCGCATAAATTATGTACTTAATTAGGTTCTTTGTTTAATATAAATCTATTTGACGAGTTGAAACGGACGTCATTCTTGTGCATTATAAGTATATATAATCAATATATAAAAATATTTTAGGAATAATGTTTGTTAACCGGTTATTAAATTATAAAAAAGCGTTACCAAATATACGGAGCGTATCAAATAAAGGACCTCTAGTGGATCTAACAGTGGACAATGATGGGGTCTCTATCATGACGTTACAGCGACCTCCAGTCAATAGTCTGAACCTGGATTTACTCAAAGAAATGAGCAAAGCACTAGACGACGTTGAAAGAAACAAAAGTAAAGCTATGATTTTAACTTCGGTGAGTTTTTTATATTTAAAGTTAATAAATGTAACATTCTATTTATTTAATCGTCTTGTAGGCATCACCCAAGGTATTTTCAGCGGGTGTTGATATAATGGAAATTTATAAACCTGATATTAAAAGGTTGAGAGAATTGGCTTCGACATTACAGGATGTTTGGCTTAAATTATTTGGTTCTAACTTTATTACTGCTGCTGCGATCAATGTAAGTCTATTAAATATTACTCGTATGTCTCTAATATCCTTATCGAAATAATGAACTTCCTTAAGTACAATAAAAGGGTTAGTTCACTATATTTTTTACTGTAATAACGTTTGGATTTGTAAGGTTAAACATTAGTTTTTAGAATTTTGTAGTGCAATAGAACCGTTCGTTCCTCCGCCCACAGCCTAGCTCAGAGACTCTTGGTATTAGAAAGGTGTAATTCGGAATGAACGTACATAGTAGCTAAGAAGACAAAGCGGTAAAAAAATACAGTATGCAGCTGCTCTACACGTATAATAGGGTTCTGGTTTTTTCTTGAGCACCATATGTATCGTTAGATAGGACTTAAAATATGGCGAGTCACTATTTTGGCTAAGTCGCTTGTCTATTAACTTATATTCTTTAACTCGATTCTTCTATTTTTCTCAATATTTAGGGGCACGCCACTGCCGGTGGTTGTCTTCTTGCCATGTGTTGTGAATACAGGGTCATGATGGATGGTAAATTTACTATAGGACTAAATGAAAGCGCTTTGGACATTGTTCCAAGCACTTGGACTGTAGATACGATGACAAATATTATGTCTCTGAGGGAGGCTGAATATGCACTCACTACTGCACGTTTGTTCACGGTTGAAGAGGCCTTGAAGGTACTATAATTCAAACAATAATGATATTATTAAATAATTTATTTAAAATGTAACTCCAAATGAACCCAACTTTTTATGATATAATGGTTGGGTTGGGTTACGTAAGCATGAGACCCCGATCTAACATAAATTATAATAAAAGTATAAGTAAAAACATCTATTTTCAAACTTCTTTACAGTTTTATCTTAGATATTGTTAATAATGATTTTAAATTAATTTTGTTATATCGACAGGTGGGGCTTATAGATGAAGTAGCAACCGATAAAGATGATGCTTTTACTAAATGTAAAAAGTTCATCAGGAAATTCGACAAGATGCCGCCATGGGTTCGATCTATCACAAAACTGAGGATGAGACACGCAGCTATCAAGAGGCTACAAGATGGCCGACAGGCGGACAGTGATGACCTTGTGAATATGATTCTAAATCATAAAACACAACAGAGTCTAGAAAAATATTTAGAGATGTTAGGAAAAAAAGCTTAGGGATTTGCTGTTATGGGTTTTATAACATTATTTAACAATGTGTAATATGTATACTCTGTATATATGTGTACTTTTATCGTCAGAAGTGTTTTTTTTTTAAAAAGGACAAATGTCAGGATAAACATAAATTTATTTTAAATTACAACAATTCACTTACAATCTAATCGAATTAACAGTACTCCATTAAACAAACATAAAAAAAATCCGTGCCCGCAGGGGGACACGCGTGGGTAGACCTCGTGTGTAACTCGTTTAAAATATAACTCACTACCTAAGAATAACACCCCTTGCGAGAATAAACTGTGATAATTTTATTTGGCTTAGTCAAAGGAGTGCGTTGCCTTAAATTTAGAGTAAAAAATAACTTTTCTATTAAAAATATTTGCGAGAAGGAAATGTTTACCATGAAAAAAGTTGCCGTGGTTTTACTTACCTTAAATTTTCAAGCAAAAAGTGGTTTTTATTTTTTTTCTCGGATACGGTACCTTTTACCGAAAAACTTTTGGTACCTAAATTTAGAGTAAGAAATAACCTTTCTATTAAAAATACTTGTGATGTAAGAATGTTTACCAGAAAAAAGTTATGAATTTTTTTTCCAACAATTTTCGGTTTTTTTACCCCCACCCCTAAGTTATTGAAGTTAGGTTTTCGGTTTATCTACATTAGTTATAGGTATTCATCAAAGACATCATATAATATGAACGTGATTAATCTACTTTATATAGGGAAAAAGTTATGATCGAAAAACTGAAATCAGAAAAAGTGAGGCCCTAGCGCCCCCCATGGTCGGATTTCTCTGGTTAACGAACTTGACCTTCATTTTGGATGGTTGATTTTTGTGCAAAAGTTTGAAGGCGATCCGAGCAAAACTGCGGCCGCTATCGTGCTGACAAAAGTCGAATCTGGACGCACGCACGCAAATATACATATATATATATATATATATATATATATATATATATATATATATATAAACTTTTTGACCAATGGTCATTTCGGACTCAGGGGGTCATAAGAAGACCTCCTATGAAGAAATTATTCCAAAATTCGGGTACACCTGAATGGGCAGACCGAATTCTTCGAGGTCTACCCAATAATCAGCATAAAAATAATTAAACACTTACCGCAGATTGAAACAGTGACAAACCACAACCTCTCACTACCAAGTCCAACGAGCAAAATGTGTCGCTATACAAACCTGGCCGCTTTTATAGTCTGTGGCGTGTGACGTTTGCAAAATGCAACAAAAAAAACTATGTTATTCTAATTCTAAGTACATTAAAAACTATTAGTATTCTACCATAGAATCAAAGAGTCCATTATTAACGTAAACTGTAAATAATTCTAAATCGTCTGGTTCTCACCTAAAGATGGGTGTTCCACAAGGATCTATTCTGGCCCCTTTTCGTTTTTACTTTATATTAATGGCTTGCGCTTTTTTGTTGAGGATATGTGTGACATTGTACTTTTTGCTGATGACACCTCGTTTATTTTAAAAGTTGAGTGTGATAGGATTAAACATAACGAAGTAAACAGTACTTTGTCACGAGTCCTTCATTGTTTCGAAATTAATAATTCAGTCTGAAATGCTAAGAAAACTAAATGCATAGAGTTCACTTCCTAAGGTAAAAAGTAAAAATTTTAACTTGCTCCTTAACAATGAAGTATTAGAACTGATTGACTCAACAAATTTCTTACGTTTAACTTTAGATAAAAAGCTCCAGTGGAACTCCCATCTCTCAACACTCGCAGCCAAACTCAGCTCCGCCGTCTTTGCAATTAGAAAAGTTAGACAATTAACGGACGTTAATACGGCTCGACTGATTTATTTTAGTTATAATATTTTCATAGTATTTTATCTTACGGTATTTTATTATGGGGCAGTGCTGTCGAAATTAATTTTATATTTATTTTACTAAAAAGAGCTGTGCGGGCTATTTATAACTTAAAAGCTAGAAATTCTCTGAGAGATATTTTTAAAGAAATAAGTATTGTTACAGTCGCTTCGCAATACATATTTAATAACATATTATTTAGAAGCCAAAATTTAAATAATTATACAAAAAACAGTGACAGACGCGATAAATACGAGAAATAAAAACTAACTTGTAATGCCAAAATGTCGTCTTCTAAAAGTTAATAAATCCTTCATGAGTTTGAGCATACGCATATATAATAAAGTTCCACAAGATGTCTTAGACCTTCCTTTTATTAATTTTAAATCTAAAATCAATAGTTTATTGTTAAATAAATTTTATTATAACGTTCAAGAGTTTTTCGTGGATCGAAATGTGTGGATCTTAAGTTGTTGAATTATTTGCAGGATTAATATTGTAATGTACATCATCTAAGATTGTTAT
Source organism: Melinaea marsaeus rileyi (assembly GCA_918358865.1). Classification (NCBI taxonomy): domain Eukaryota; kingdom Metazoa; phylum Arthropoda; class Insecta; order Lepidoptera; family Nymphalidae; genus Melinaea; species Melinaea marsaeus. The sequence continues at coordinate 11,238,829 of OU911088.1, read as the reverse complement.
ATTTCTTTAGAAAAGAGCAATTGTTGAGTTTCTGGCCGGCTCTTCTCAACAGAGCAGCATTCGGAGCCGGTGGTAGCTTTCTTACGGACTGATTACACTGACCTTTTTTTATATTGTAATAATTGACGATTCAAAAGTGCGTGTAAATGCCTGCTTGAATAAAGATATTTCTTTACAACGCATCTAATATTTTTTTTACTATTTTGTGATTTATGTTCATCTTACGATAAATACATATTCTATGTATATTGTATGCGTGAATGTATATAGATATATTTTTTTATGCTCTTACTTAAATTGTGTGTATATGTGTATCTTTAACTATATAATATATAATATCCGTTACTATAGAATATCACAATTACTTTTTGCTTCCAACCATATCAAGTAATTTATTTTATAACACTTAGCAAAACTATTTTATTTTACATAATGTAAACTCTTATGTTCTGTACGTATGTTTACAAAAAATAAAAATACTTTTATTTTTAAGTGACTATTATAAGTAAGTTGTGCAAGCTGTACTTTTTCTTTTTTTTCTCTTTTGTTTTTCTTTTGTAATTATTGTTAAGTTAATGTTATATTGTTATTGTTATTTTCAATGATGGCACAGTGCGACCAGGCTCAATAAATGGTAGCCAGCAGCGTTGAGAGTATTCTATTCTCAACATATGCTAAGTGGTCATCCAATTGAGATGATATAGGAAATATTTTATTTATGTTAATTTTATTTTTATTTAATTTCTAATATGTGTACCTAAAAATCTATGTTATTCGAATAAAGTGTTTTGATTTGATTTGATAACTTAAATAAAAAAAGTATAACTAATTGTTAGGTTATATTTCTCCTATTGTGTCATGAAGTGGATACTTTAACAAAACGGTGTGTTTGCTACTACAGTTATTACTTATAATATTTCTTCACTAATTTATCAATACTTAATATAAAAATAAATTTGAATAAAAAGCAATAAAACATTGCGTGCACAAAAATAACAGATTTTCATCACTATTATGAACAATGAACACCGTTTTAGCTGTAAACTTATTTACCTTTCTCGGATTTAGACTTACGTTTATCATAAAAATGTTTAATATAAAATAATATAAGACATTTGTTTTCAATGACTGATGTTATAAGATACTTCTTTTTTTATCTTTTATAAAGCATCACGCATTAGAATGACGTTTTTTTAATGCTTCTGTTCAATATAACACAACTGTCATGTGTTGGCTGCGCTAGAAGTTAATTTAAATGTGAAGATTGTTTTATCATATTTTAACAAGTTTGGTGTGTTCCCGTTTTTCATAACGAATACAAATTGTATTCAATTTTAACATTATAAAAGGAACGTATGTATGCAAGAGGATTGAATCTAGTTATCGGGTTTTGAAGTAATGCCTACACTTTTCTTTGTTACTTGTCTTGTTAATATAAAAAGACTTTTCGTAGAGACCACTTGCAAAATAGTTTTACTGAAAAACTATTGTACAATCGCGTTTAATGGCGAAAATGGTATAATCAATCACTCAACTGTCTAGACGGACAATACTACGGAATTTCAATTAGTTATTAATGTATCCAAAAAGCCCTCATGCTGAGAATACAAAACTAAACTACTCGTAAGTATAGTGTAACCTTAATAAACTTAACTTATTTAAAAACCTTTTAAAGAATGTTCAATCGTCGCAAAAATATTACTGGAAACTATTATTTACCTATAATTAACGAATTTTATCAACTTATATTATCAGATTTATTCTGCGACAGACATTTTTATTAGTTGTATTAACTTATTTGACATAGCGAATATTTACTAATTCAGAATCATTATAGCGAGGTTGCATTGTATGTAATTTATTATTTAAAAGTATAATATTGTAATTTTTGTAACGAAGTTCCTTAACGAGGCTCAGGGGTAATGCGATTTAGTAGAAATGAAATCGTCACGTAACGAAGTGACATGTGCTGTGTGTTTGTGCGTGCGTCCTGGCTAGGCAACTCTCTTTCTTCCTCTCGCTTTCTGTGCGTGTGTATGTGTGTGTGTGTCCTGCCTTTTTTATTATATAACCTCAACACAAGGTTAACAAGAGAGGACAAGGCAAGACACGTAGAAATTAATGGAAAGCACATTTGTTATTTATGTTTTTTTTGTGTTACATCATATATGAATATTGTTTTACTATTGCGATTAAGTTTCGAAAAACGTTAACTTCAGCAAATGTGTGTAATACATATGACAATAGAGAAATAGTTATTACAAGCCTATAATTTCTATGATAGAACCAATAAAAATTAAAATTTCTTTTCATGTAGGTTTATTTATCTTCATATAATGTATAATTTACTACTTTGTATCCATTTTTTATGAATAAATATTTTTTCGAAATATTGAACAAAATACTTAATAATAATAAATAAAATTTCTGATGTAATCACCTTTAGGTTATTTCCCAGTCAGCATCTAAGTCAGAAAGATTTCAGTATGAAGTCCTATAAAAAACTTCTTGCAGAAGTCCTAATATGACATCTTAAACAGCTCATTTTTAAGAGCTCGTAATTCAGAGCTCTTAATGAACCCTTAAATGAGAAGTCGATTTTTTGACATCCAAATGAATATTTTTTTCTGACCTCTTTTTGAATTGCACACTATGAGCTCTTGTAGACATAATAAATAAGACTTCATTTTTATGACGTTATGAAGTACTCTTTTTTTTCACTTCTAAAAGAATTTACATTATTAACTCTAACAGCATTCAAAATAGAGACGCCATATTCATGATTTCGTCATGAACTGTTTGACGCATGCGTAAAATCTTGTAATTCTATACGTATATAATATTTATTTATTTTTGTATTCTAACCTGCTAGTTTTGATAAATATTCAATATATCAGAGAATAATTAAGTTTTTGTTAGTATATTTTAAAAAGCAATCGTGTTATTAAATTTGGTTGCTTAAATCAATTATACTTTTTTGATAGTTGAGTGGTTTTCCTTATACAACTTGATATAACAGTAAGTAAATACATGCATTTTTTGATACTGGGAGTATTATAGTTCGTGTAATACGTGGTATTGAACGTATTCATAAGTGTTGCATACAAAAAATCTCCAATGCTAAAATAATTGTTTTGTATTTCCCATAATTTTATTCATTTAATTTCTAGAAATATCAGGAATTGAAGAGAAAAAAAACGCTAGTATGGACAATGATGTTCGAATAGCAAAAAGTTCATGTCAGCCAAACGAATTCGGTGAAACCGAAAGTTCGAATGATTTGGAGAATCAACTAGCATCTAGTTCTGCAGGCGAGTCCAATAATAATCTAAAAAAGATAAATGAAGTTAACCAAAATAGTGCTGCAGCTGGTTTTACGGGCTTAAACAAAGATACGACAAATGAAGTTGACACTTCTACTGGACAGTCTGTAACATGTAATTCCAACTGCTGCTGTAAGTATCAATTGATTTTGTTATTGATCTCTCGAATTTTCTGATTTTATCTTTGTTTCATTAAAATTGGTTTTGGAAGAAAATTTTCAATTTCTGTATAGTAAAAAACATATTTGTTTTTTTTAACAGCTGCATGTCGATCGGTGTTATATTCCGTTTCTCGTAAGCTTGACACATTGTTGAATATTGTAGGAGATAATCCTTGGCCAAATACGATTAGAGCATCAGACGTACTGCTAAACTTTCCAATATGTAAACATGAAGATTTGGTAAAATTCAACGATTTATTAACAGATAAAGAAGCAGCACGCACTCAATACGTAATTACTTTTTCTATTCTGGTGAATGAAGCCAAATTTTATGGTTGATTTGTTTTTTAATTAATTTTCGCCTTTTACAAAATATTAATTTATGAAGATTTTTTACTCTAATGCAAACATGAAATTTTGACTTTTAAAATTTTACAAATTCAACAAGTTCTTACGGTCTTTTACTTATTATCATTTTTACTTGCAAATTAACTACATCATCAACCATGAAACTACATAATAAAAAAGAAGAAAGAAGGAATAGCTGCCTTTAGACAAAGTTTTTCAACAGTATATATTCATTATACATGCTTCTGAATTTTTTCATGCTACTAAGAAAATGTTATGAATAATGCTAATAAAGACGCTATTGCTTATTACTGTCTAACTTGAATAATTTTCTTATGGACATCGATTATGCAATATATAATTTTTCAGGAGGATTTTATAAAACAACGACGATATTTAGATGGGAAAAAATGTATTCGAATCGTACTGGGACATATTTTATCAGATGAACTCAGCTGTAAATTATCTTGGAGTGGTCAAAAAAATACGATTAAAGTTGAAAAAATGCCATTTGTGAAATATTTGAGAGGTAAGCACACAATTTTAAGCTAAAATAACTTTGACCCCTAATGAAAAAAATATTGAAGTATTTTTTTTTTAATATAAAATCTTATAAATATTGCATAATGCTTTAAAATGCCATTCGGCATCCGAAATGGTAGTAGATTACTTTCATACTTCATACTCATTTCTATTTCTAAACTCAAACAATATTCCTCTCAGGATCATTTCAATGAAATTTTACTCTCGTCGTCATTTTGTTTAATTTGATAGTAGTTATTTGATATTAGATAAAAACATTTATAATTAAACTGTATTGGAATTTTACTCACTGAATCCAAAGTATTGCTGTAACAAACAAGCAAATGATACTGTACAAAAAAAATATTTTACTTCTGACAAAATACTTTGATTTTTTAAAATTAATTACAAATGATATATCTATAGATAAATCATAGCAATCGATTTTGTTTTATAAAAGTTAGAGCCTACATATTAAAAAATATAAGAAGAATACGAACAAAATAAAAAAATTAAGAATTGGGAAATCTACTTCTTTTCTTCTTTTTTAACAGATTTACTTACTTATCTTTAAAAATAATTCTTACAAGCAACATTTATGCATCTTAATATGATTATTTATTATTTTTAGAAACTGTCACTGCTACATCACGGTCTTCTCTTGATGAGTGCAAGCAATCAATCATGTCCTGGATGCAGCACGCGAATGACCGAATAAAAAAAATCGACAAAATTTATGCATAACCCTCAATAATTTTAAAGTTTTTTTTTATATATCAAACTAGCATTACCAGCTTCATTATTTTATACCTTCTTTAATATAGTTTTTGATAAAAAAATAAAATAAAATTATGTTCCGAACAAATTGTTGAAATTCTTCAAGTATATCGAGTACTTGCATGTCTCGGTTTTTGACATTTTATTTAAATTTAAAGAGATGTTTTTTATAATTATTTTTAAACATTGCCACTGCATAAGATTTTGTTGTTGGAAATTTCCTTATAGTATATATATTTGAATAATATAAGCATATGAGATATTTAGTAAATTGAAAGTTACATTTTGGAGATTCAAAAATTTATATAAAATTTCAATAATCGATATATTTACCCTACTAACTAATATCCAAAAAAAGAGTTCTAAAAGAAATCATATTTAAGACTTCTTAAATATGAATTCCATTTAACCTCTTTTTTAAGAACTCAAAAAAGCAATTCATTACGAAGTCTTTTTATGAATTCAATTAAAAGAGCTAATTAAGTATTCATTTTCACGAGTTCGTAAAAAAGCTTTTTAAGAGCTCTATTTCAAGAGGTCCTAAGATGTACGTTAGGTGGCGCATTCGACTTCTTCAGGAGGTCTTGAGAACGTCTTTCTGACTTAAGATCTGACGTCCAAATCAGAAATCTGAGCTCATTCAGAATAACTTAATACGTCATTTTGCTATCTGGGTTGCCTTAAAAATAATACAAAATATAAATTAAAATATATATTTCATTTACAATTTCAGATTACAACTATATCTAGAGTTAAAAAAAAAAACTAAGGAACTCTGTTCCTGAGTAGGAGACCTTGACCACACAATTTTTTTAAAAACAAAATCATTAAAATATAAAATATAAATAATATAATGAAGTTTTATTTTATTCATTTACCACATATGTAGTGTGAAATATCTAAGCTTTCTTTTTTAGATTTTGTATGTACATTTCTAGACCCTCCTGGGTTTTAGGATTACGCATTAATTCCAAAAATGTTTCAGTGTCAGCTTGTCGGCCATCTTGTAGCCTCTTGATAGCTGCGTGTCTCATTCTCAGTTTTGTGATAGATCGTGCCAATGGCGGTATCTTGTCGAATTTCCCGATGAACTTCTTACATTTAGTAATAGCGTCATCTTTATCGGATGCTACTTCATCTATAAGCCCCACCTGTTGATATAATTTAATACATACTATTAAAATTTCTCATTATATTTAGAGACCAGTTATTAGTATTTGTTATAAATCTTGCTCATAAATAACACAATATTGAAATTAACTTTTTAGTAAGGCCTTTGACTTGATTAATTTAATTTGTTACATAATTATTGAAATACTGTCGATTATTTGATGTCCTACTAAATAGGTATATATATATAAAAGGTTGATCATAAATTATGTTTTTGTTTAATTAAAGAGCTTTGAGTCTACTATATAAACCTATAGTCTAATACATTTTTACCTTTAAAGCCTCTTCAACGGTAAACATTCGTCCAGTGATAAGAGCATACTCAGCATCTCGTGCTGGTATAGTATTCTTGATGGTGTCCATGAACCAGGAGGGTGCAACTATACCCACAGTGGCCTCACTCAATCCTATAGTAGACTGACCACTCTTCATGACTCTGTACTCACAGCACAGGGCTAGAAGACAACCACTGGCAGCAACGTGACCCTAGGATACAATTATAAATGTACCAGCGATTGCTAGGGACTTCGTCCGCTGTCATTCTAAGTAATATGCCATCAATAATATCAAATGTATACAGTAATTAATAAATGTTTGTCTGTTTTTCACATCAAAATAAGATAATTTATCAGGCAAAAAACGTATCATTAATATTTCGTTCAGACTTAGTCAAACTTATATTTTTGGGGTCAAACAGTGATAATTGATAATGCAATAGATCCACAAATCTCCAATATAACAACACCTGAGTCCATTAGCAAGTTTGAGACGTTTGAGATAACCTTACATTTATTGCTGCTGCGGTAATATAATTTGAGCCATATAGTTTAAACCAAACATCTTGTAGCGTTGTAAAGAACTCCTCAATACTTTTAAGATCAGGTTTATACAACTCCATTATATTACCACCCGCTGAAAATACCTTCGGTGATGCCTAAAAGAAGACTAAATAAATGGAATGTTACATTTATTAATTTAAGCTAAGGAATAGCGCTAGTGACAGAAAAAATTAGAGGTAGCCGTCTGTCATGGTATGGGCATGTTATGAGGAGGGATGAAAGGCACGTGACCAAAAGAGTGCTAGGTATGGTAGTGGAGGGATGGACAGGTAGAGGACGGCCGAAGAAAAAATGGATGGATTGCGTGAAAGACGATATGGAGAAGAAGGGAGTGTGTATAGAGATGACGAGTAACAGAAGAGTATGGAAGGAAAAAACATACTGTGCCGACCCCAAAATGGGACAAGGGCAGTAAGATGATGTTACATTTATTAATTTTAAGCATAAAACACTCACCGAAGTTAAAATCATAGCTTTACTTTTGTTTCTGTCAACGTCGTCTAGTGCTTTGCTCATCTCTTTGAGTAAGTCCAGGTTCAGACTATTGACTGGAGGTCGCTGTAACGTCATGATAGCGACTCCATCATTGTCCACTGTTAGATCCACTAGAGGTCCTTTATTTGATACAGTCCGTATATTTGGTAACACCTTATTATAACGTAATAACCGTTTAATAAACATGACCCTTAAAACATATATTATAGCAATTATTAAATAGTTAAAAAAATATATTGCTAAGAATATAATAATACTCTTTTCACAAATTATTTACAGATAGTTAATTAGATACTTCAAATAGTTAATATTATTTTTTAATGTTTTGAATATTTTTATCATTCCTATAAAATAAAACCAGTATGCCGGAAGCAAAGACGGACGTTAAAATTTTGCTCATATGTATGATATTTTATAGACACAAATATTTTAATGTATTACAAAAATGTGTTACCCTTTTTTACTTTATAAAATACACACACGTTGCAACAAAAACAAAATTTTGAGTGTAGTAAAAAATAACGCATATCAGATATAAATTTGTACAATCTAGCCTTGAAATAATTGCATTAAGACAAATGTGCACTTATCATGCATTGATATGATAAGTTTAAAAATTAGTATAAAATATTTTTTAGATAATACAACACTAAGGTTTTTATGAATAGTGTTTAATAGTTTGTGAACCCTCTGTTATTCCTGGGTCCGGTTCAGTTACGGCACCGCACACAACCGTTTGCAATACTCTATCTACCACCTGGATGCATCGTGTACGTTAACAGGGCGGTTTTAAAGGAACTTTCTGCCAGGTAACAAGATGTGGAACAAACTTTCTTCGGAGCTATTTCCAGATTAGGATGTCTTCAAAAGCTTATCTACGGATTCCTCAACGGTCAGCAACGTTCTTGTGCATCCTCACATATTGTAGGAGCCATGAGCGGCGGTGATCGTTTTCCTCCAGCTGACCTTCAAGCTCGTTTGCCTGTCTTTAATTGAGAATAAAAACAATACATAAGAGTTGCTTTATGCTACTTATTTTGTTTTCATTTAGATACCAAAACTAAACCAATGATTCGGGCTATTGTAACAATAATTAGAAAACGGTAGCTGACAGGAGCAGCAGGAATAAAATATCTTAATTTAAACGACTCTCAAAAATTTTATTGGTATTTTGTTAAATCAAGATAGATATTTTTGGTATATAGATAGATATATTTGATATTGTTGTTTATTTCTATACAATTATTTATATTTTTTACAGGGTACATTTCGATACATCCTCTGCAAACAAAATACATTTATGTTTTGCGCAATTAGGAAGATCATTAATGTATATTAAAAACAATAGTGGCCCAAGAACACTGCCCTGGGGTATACCAAAAGCATTTATTTCTAAAGACGAGTTAAAATTTATTAATATCTTTTTCTCGTTCAATTTCGATATTTTAACAAACTGTTTTCTGTCTTTAACATAGCTTTCTAACCATTGATTGCATACACCACGAAGCCCGTAACACCTGTAATCAAAAGCCTTTGTCATGTCGCAGAAAATATGTCGGAGACACCGAAAACACCACCATCCGTCAAGACAGTTGACAGTTATCTTTGATATTGGTAATAATTATTTTAAATTGCTTTTGTTATTTTAACAGGTGGGGCTTATAGATGAAGTAGCAATCGATAAAGATGATGCTTTTACTAAATGTAAGAAGTTCATCGGAAGATTCAACAAGATCCCGGCATTGGCACGATCTATCATAAAACTCAGGATGAGACACACAGCTATCAAGAGGCTACAAGACGGCCGACAAGAGGATAGTGATGAGGACCTTGTGAACATGATTCTAAATCCTAAAACACAGGAGCGGTTAGAAAAATATTTACAAATGTTAAGAAAAAAGGCTTAGGGATTTGCTATTGTGGGTTTTATATGACTATTTAAGAATGTGTAATATGTGTACTCTGAAATTATATAAAATACAATTTCTATGTTTAAATTATATGTATGGATCATAAAAAATATTAATCGTTACAACTTTCGTTTTTTTTTTAATTTTAAAAATTATATAAAAAAAAAATGGTATCTTATTTATGTTTCAAAGTATTGTCCGTCACTTTCCACTACTTTGGCTCATCTTTCAGGCAACAAACGAATACCGCGTTGGAAAAATTCTTCATCCTTTGATAAGATCCAAGAATCGATCCATTCTTTCACTTTTTCAAAAGAATCGAAGCATTGGCCCGCCAGGCCGTGTGCCATCGACCTAAATAAATGGTAATCAGATGGAGCAACATCTGGAGAGTATGGCGGATGAGGTAGAATTTCCCATTTCAGTGTTTCGAGGTACGTCTTGACTACTTTCGCCACGTGAGGTCGAGCATTGTCGTGTTGCAAAATTACTTTTTCGTGTCTATCAGCGTATTGCGGCCGTTTTGCTTTTAATGCCCGACTCAAACGCATTAATTGCGTTCGATAAAGTGCACCAGTAATTTTTTCAGAAGGTTTTAGCAGCTCATAATAAATAACGCCAAGCTGATCCCACCAAATACACAACATGACCTTGGATCCGTGAATATTCTGTCGAGGTGTAGCCGTAGGAGTGTGGCCGGGCAATCCCCATGATGTGCGTCGCTTAGAGTTGTCGTAGTGCACCCATTTTTCGTCCCCAGTAACAATACGATGTAGAAATCCTTTTCGTTTTTGTCTTTCAAGCAGCTGTTCACAAGCAAATAAACGTCGCTCAACATCTCTTGGTTTCAACTGATACGGTACCCAGTATCCTTGTTTTTGGATCATCCCCAGCTGTTCCAGGCGTTTTGATACTGCTTGCTGAGTTACTCCCAATGATTTTGCTAGCTGTTCTTGAGTTTGGCACGAGTCTTCATTAAGTAAAGCCATTCATCATCTTCAAAAGTTTTTTCTCTGCCACCGCTATGCCGATCTTCAACAACAAAATCATCGCTTTTAAAGCGCTAGAACCACTCGCGACACGTTCTTTCACTAATAGTATCATCACCATAAGTACTTGAAATAACCCAATGAGCCTCAGCCGCCGATTTTTTCATGTTGAAATGAAAAAGTAAAATCTCCCTCAAATGACGTGAATTCGGTTTATAAGTTGACATATTTAATTAAGTGTAACTATATGACGCAAACAAAAATTAACTAATTTCGATGTAAGGTTATATTTATAGATGTCAAAACTGATGGAAAACAACTGTGATTTATTTATTTGAACTATTACTGGCTACTAGCGCCATCTTTTGGAAAACGGCGGGAGCAAAGTTGTAGACCTAATATATTACAATCCATGTAACATAGCCAGTGCAAGTGCTGTCAAAACAATATTTATTAGAACTCAATATTAGAATAAATATATTTTATATTACTTTCACTGCTGTGCATAATACTGACATACACACTGCGTATCTGCGTCGGTGCTGCTCTTACGTATCAGTTGTGTTTTACAAAGATAAAGTCTTAAGTCTTAATAAGTACTTTTATAGTCAAAAGTGGAATTTAAAAAAAGAGCAAATAGCAGGATGAACATAAATTTATTTTAAATTACAACAATTCACTTACAATCTACTCGAATTAACAGTCCTCCATTTTAAAAAAATATAAAAAATAATCATCACAAAAATAATTAAAGTGAAAACACCGCAGATCGTAACAGTGACAAACCACAACCTCTCACTACAGAGTTCAACGAGCAAAATGTCTCGCCCACACAAACTCGACCACTTTTATAGTCTGTGGCGGATGACGTTTGCAAAATGCAACTAAAACAACTAGGTTATTCTAACAGTACATTAAAAAATATTAGTATTCTGTCATAGAATCATAGAGTCCAGACAGTTTACGTAAATAATTCTAAATCGTCCGGTTCTCACCTAAAGATAGGTGTTCCACAAGGATCTATTCTGGGCCCCTTTTTGTTTTTACTTTATATTAATGACTTGCCCTTTTTTGTTGAGAGTTTGTGTGACATTGTACTTTTTGCTGATGAGACCTCGCTTATTTTTAAAATTGAGCGTGATAGGATTAATTACGACGAAGTACTTTCTCACGAGTCCTTCATTGGTTCAAAATTAATAATTTAGTCTTAAATGCTAAAAATACTAAATGCATAGAGTTTACACTTCCTAATGTAAAAAGTAAAAATTTTAACTTGCTCCTTAACAATGAAGTGTTAGAAATGATTGACTCAACAAATTTCTTAGGTATAACTTTGTTTCAGTGGAACCTATCTCTCAACACTCGCAGCCAAACTCAGCTTCGCCGTCTTTGCAATTAGAAATGTTAGACAATTAACGGACGTTAATACGGCTCGACTTGTTTATTTTAGTTATTTTCATAATATTTTATCTTACGGTATTTAATTATGGGGCAGTGCTGCCGAAATTAATTCTATATTTTTTTACAAAAAAGAGCTGTGCGGGCTATTTATAACTTAAAAGCTAAAAATTCTCTGAGAGCTGTTTTTAAAGTAATAGGTATTGTTACAGTCCCTTCGCAATATATATTTAATAACATATTATATAGAAGCCAAAATTTAAATAATTATACAAAAAACAGTGACAGACACGCGATAAATACGAGAAATAAAAACAAACTCGTAACGTCAAAATTTCGTCTTCATAAAGTTAAAAAATCTTTCATGGGTTTGAGTATACACATATATAATAAAGTTCCACAAGATGTCTTAGATCTTCCTTTTCTTAGTTTTAAATTTAAAATCAAAAGTTTATTATTAAATAAATCTTATTATAACGTTCAAGAGTTTTTAGTGGATCGAAATGTGTGGAAATTAAGTTGTTGAATTATTTGCAAAATTAATATTGTAATGTACATCATCTAAGATTGTTATATTTCTTTTAAAAAGAGCAACTGTTAAGTTTCTGGCCGGCTCTTCGCAACAGAGCAGCATTCCGAGCCGGTGGTAGCTTACTTACGGACTGACTACACTGACCTCTTTGTTTTTTTTTTTTTTGATATAATTGACGATTCAAAAGTGCGCCACCGGTGACGCTGTCATGGCCAGTAGGACTAAAAGCAGAGACACACAAAAAAAAAAATCAAAAGTACTTGTAAATGCATACTTGAACAAAGATATTTTGAATTTGAATTTAAATAGGTTGTAATAATGTTGATAATTGATAACTTAAATATAAATACAATATAAATAATATTATACAATATGTATAGTGAATTGATGTATAATACTAGTAATGAGTTTAGGGATGAGGTAAAATTATTTTCCAAATCTTTTAAAAAACAATGTAAAATAGCTAAATCTCAACATATCAATAAAAAAATAGGAAGTAGCAATAATAAAATAAAAACAACTTGGAAAATAATTAATGAGGAAACTGGAAGAGCTAAATCCCAGAGGATCGACTTTAAATTAAATATAGATAATAAATATGTTACGTCAGACCTCGAGGTTGCTACTGCTTTTGAAACCTTTTTTACTAATATTCCAGTGACTACAACGTTATCTTTAAACTCTTCTTCGGCTGCAGCTATAGGATTACTTAGAGATAATGTAGATCGATGTGTTAGCATTTTTAATTTTAAAAAAGTGAATGATTAAGAAGTGATCAAAGTATTTAAATTAATTAGCGTTAAAAAGACTAGTGATCTTTGGGGAATATCTGTTGACGTACTCAAGTCCATAATTGACATTGTAGCGCCAGACTTAGCATTGATATTTAATAATTGTTTAGAATGTGGTATATTTCCTGATCTAATGAAACAAAGTAAAATAACTCCATTATTTAAATCTGGCAGTTCATTAGATCCTAGTAATTATAGACCAATTTCAGTCTTACCCACATTTAGCAAGATTTTTGAAAAAATAATTCTTAATCAACTTGTTGATTTTTTCAGTAAAAACAATCTCTTACACAAAAACCAGTTTGGTTTCACTGCCGGTCGCTCTACAACAGATGTTGGGGTTGAGCTATTACTCAATATATTTGAAGCCTGGGAAGGATCCCAGGATGCACTTGGCATTTTCTGTGATCTATCTAAGGCTGCGTTCAACACGAAATCCTTATAAAAAAATTAGAACATTATGGAGTTAAGAATAAGTCTCTAGATTTGATCAGTTCATATCTTAATGATAGAATTCAAAAAGTAGACGTAAATGGAATACGTTCCCCCGGTTCTTTGGTAAAAATAGGTGTGCCACAGGGCTCTATCTTAGGGCTTTTCTTGTTCCTCATTTACATAAATGACTTACCTCACCTAGTGAGGGAAAAACATGGGATAGTGTTGTCTGCTGATGATACTTCTCTTACTTTTAAAGCTAGCAGAAGGCAATTTGTTATTGACGATGTAAATAATGCTCTCTCAGATGTTGTACAATGGTTTAACGCCAATAATTTGTTGCTCAATAAAAAAAAGACGAAATGTGTTAAATTTACTTTAACAAATGTTAAAAATGTTAAAACCAATGTACAATTAAACAATGAGGAATTGGACTTGGTCAAATCTACTACTTTCTTGGGCATTACCTTAGATGAAAAATTGCAATGGGGTCCTCATATATTTGATTTATCAAGTAGACTTAGTTCTGCTATATACGCGGTTAAAAAAATACGTCGATTGACAAATATGGAAACTGCTCGATTAGTTTACTTTAGTTACTTTCATAGTATAATGTCTTACGGTATACTCTTATGGGGTAATGCAGCCGACATCGATACCATATTCACACTGCAGAAGAGGGCTGTTCGAGCAATATATAATATGAGACCTAGAGAATCCTTAAGAAACAAATTTAAAGAATTTAAAATAATGACGGTTTATAATCAATATATTGATGAAAATTTAATTTACGTTCATAAAAATATTTCTAAGTTCAAAAAAAATTGTGATTTTCATAAAATTAATACGAGAAATAAAAATAAACTCGCTATGCCCAACTCTAGGCTCCATAAAATAGGTAAATCCTTTAAGGTTAATTGTATACGTTTTTATAATAAGCTCCCAAATGAAGCCTTAAGTTTATCGTTAAATAAATTTAAATTATATATAAAAATAAATTTGATAAAAAAATCCTACTATAGTGTACAGGATTACATCAACGACGGTATGGCCTGGGAATGAATTGTATTATATTGCAAATAACTAGTAATCTCCGCAATTCGTTTTTTGTTGTAGATTAATTTCGTTTTATCGACCTGTTGCATCACACCGATTCCTTATAATTATTATTATTATTATTTATTTTATTTTTTTTCATTATATTGCGACGGTTCTAGTTGTTCCAAAATAGCTTTTAAGATTAACATTTGTGAAACAGTGATCACAATATAAAAAAATATATATCCGGCTGAGTTTGTTGTGTGGTTCTTCTCGGACTAGGACGCGTTTGGAACCCTCATAGCTTTAACATTAAGTTGGACAGTGCTTTTACAGAAGGGCTTATTACGATAAATCTGGTATCGAAATAGGCCCTCCTGACACTTCCATTTTGACGTACACAAGTGATCACTGATAATGATTCAAAGTGGAAAAGATATAAATAAATAAATAAATAAAATAAATAAAAGAGTATAACAAATTGTTAGGTTATATTTCTCCTATTGTGTCATAAAGTGGATACTTTAACAAAACGGTGTGTTTGCTACTACAGTTATTACTTATAATATATCTGTACCATTAAGTTATCCACGTAATATCAATATTTAAAACAAAATAAATTTGAATAAAAAAGCAATAAAACATTGTGTGCACAAAAACAACCTATTTTCATTACTATTATGAACAATGAACACCGTTTTACGTATAACCTTTAGACTTACGTTTATCATAAAAATATTTAATCTAAAATAATATAAGACATTTGTTTTCAATGACTGATGTTATAAAATACTTCTTTTTTATCTTTTATTAGGTCTACAACTTTGCTCCCGCCGTTTTTTTTTAATTATTTATGTTTCAAAGTATTGTCCGTCACTTTCCACTACTTTGGCCCATCTTTCAGGCAACAAACGAATCCCGCGTCGGAAAAATTCTTCATCTTTTGATAAGATCCAAGAATCGATCCATTCTTTCACTTTTTCAAAAGAATCGAAGCACTGGCCCGCCAGGCCGTGTGCCATCGACCTAAATAAATGGTAATCAGATGGAGCAACATCTGGAGAGTATGGCGGGTGAGGCCAAATTTCCCATTTCAGTGTTTCGAGGTACGACTACTGACTACTTTCGCCACGTGAGGTCGAGCATTGTCGTATTGCAAAAATTACTTTTTCGTGTCTATCAGCGTATTGCGGCCGTTTTGCTTTTAATGCCCGACTCAAACGCATTAATTGCGTTCGATAAAGTGCACCAGTAATTTTTTCAGAAGGTTTTAGCAGCTCATAATAAATTACGCCTAGCTGATCCCACCAAATACACAACATGACCTTGGATCCGTGAATATTCTGTTGAGGTGTCGCCGTAGGAGTGTGGCCGGGCAATCCCCATGACGTGCGTCGCTTAGGGTTGTCGTAGTGCACCCATTTTTCGTCCCCAGTAACAATACGATGAAGAAATCCTTTTCGTTTTTGTCTTTCAAGCAAATAAACGTCGCTCAACATCTCTTTGGTTTCAACTGATACGGTACCCAGTGTCCTTGTTTTTGGATCATCCCCAGCTGTTCCAGGCGTTTTGATACTGCTTGCTGAGTTACTCCCAATAATTTTGCTAGCTGTTCTTGAGTTTGGCACGAGTCTTCATTAAGTAAAGCCTCCAGTTCATCATCTTCAAAAGTTTCTTCTCTGCCACCGCTATACCGATCTTCAACAACAAAATCACCGCTTTTAAAGCGCTGGAACCACTCGCGACACGTTCTTTCACTAATAATATCATCACCATAAGTACTTGATATAACCCGATGAGTCTCAGCCGCCGATTTTTATGTTGAAATGAAAAAGTAAAATCTCCCGCAAATGACGTGAATTCGGTTTATAAGTTGACATATTTAATTAAGTGTAACTATATGACGCAAACAAAAATTAACTAATATCGATGTAAGGTTATATTTATAGATGTCAAAACTGATAGAAAACAACTGTGATTTATTTATTTGAACTATTACTGGCTACTAGCGCCAACTTTTGGAAAACGGCGGGAGCAAAGTTGTAGACCTAATATAAAGTATCACGCATTAGAAAGATTTTTTTAAGGCTTCTGTAAATATAACACAACTGTTATGTGTTGGCTGCGCTCGCAGTTAATTTAAATATAAAGATTGTTTTATCATATTTTTACAAGTGTTTGTTCCTGTTTTTTATAACGAATACAAATTGTATTCAATTTTAACATTACAAAAGGAACGTATGTATGCAAGAGGATTACGTCTCAGGTTTACCTCTTAGGATTAAATTTAGTTATCCGGCTTTAAAGTAATGCCTACACTTTTCTTTCTTACCGGTCTTGTTAATATAAAAAGACTTTCGTAGAGACCACTTGTAAAATAGTTTTACTGAAAAACTATTGTACAATCGCGTTTAATGGCGAAAATGGTATAATCAATCAATCAATTGTCGAGACGGACAATACTACGGAATTTCAATTAGATATTCATGTATCCAAAAAGCCCTCATGCTGATAATACTAAACTAAACTAATTATAGTGTAACCTTAATAAACGAGCCTCAATATAACAATTTCCGAGATTTCACAAATTTGACGATATCCCCATAAACTGACCACATGAGCTAAAATAAAATATGCCTTTTCATTACGTTATACATTGCGTGCGTGCGTGCGGGCTGGCTAGGCAACTCTCTTTCTCCCTCTCTCTCTCTCTCTCTCGTTGTGTGTGTGTGTCTGTGTGTCTGTCTTTTTAGGTAGATTCCATAGATGAATCTACCTATTGCAATCGATGCCATGACGGGACCCAGACCCCAGAGAAGGGGCGCTACGCCGTTTCTGAACTGGAGAATGAGAAAGAAAAATATATACATATATGTATATATGATCCATCAGTCAAAATTCATCGTAGGCGAAATCTGACTTCACAGGTCGATAGGATAAATTAGTAGGACAAACGTAGCATCTCGTTTTTTTGGAAAAAGTGAAAGGGGGAGCTGGGAGGGGGAGTGAAAGTGCAAACCTTTGGGACACGCTACAGGTCGCAAATATTGACGGAAGATTTTCAAACTCGGTTTACACATTTTTAAGGACAAAATGAAGGTTAAGTTCTTGAACGGGAGAAATCGGTCCGGTGGTTGGGGGGCTGGGGGGGTTGAAAGATAAAAACCGAAAAAATTCACAGAAGGAGGCAAAATTTTACAGTCGGAAAAATCTTAGAAAATTAACAAATTAAAAGAGGAAATTTTTTTGTCGGAAAAGTTTTTTATTCGATTCCCCGTTTATGAGATAGGGGTGGGTGGGCAGTTCCTCCCTCACCCAATATATGCAGAGTGACTCGTCATAAGACTCGTAATGACCAGTAGAATACTGCTGGCTAGTTTTTCTTTGTCGATTCGACCACCCCCCCCTCCCCCCAAACAACTAAAGTAAATCATTCAATCATTACATGTTTATCGCATTCTCGGTTTCATTCTTACCGACGGGAATCTACCTAACACGATCGACCCTGTCGAATGCAGTATTTATTATATAACCTCAACACAAGGTTAACAGGAGAGGACAGAGCAAGACACTGGGAAATTTTTAGAAAGCGCATTTGTTATTTATGTTTTTTTTGGTGTTACATCATATGTGAATATTGTTTTACTATTGCGATTATGTTTGGAAAAATGGAAACAGCAGCAAATGTGTGTAATACATATGACAATAGAGAAATAGTTATCACAAGCAAATAATAGTTCCTCTAGATTATGTGCCTTGAAAACATAATACAAAATATAAATTAGAATATATATA
The DNA here is from genome assembly GCA_918358865.1 of Melinaea marsaeus rileyi. Taxonomy (NCBI): domain Eukaryota; kingdom Metazoa; phylum Arthropoda; class Insecta; order Lepidoptera; family Nymphalidae; genus Melinaea; species Melinaea marsaeus. The sequence goes on along the minus strand of OU911088.1, from coordinate 11,220,306 downwards.
TTTCATTTACAATTACAGATTACAACTATATCTAGAGTTAAAAAAATCTAAGGAACTGTGTTCCTGATTGGGAAACCTTGACCACACAATTTTTTTTGTAAACAAAACATAGATGTAGATGTAGATTTTAATAATCTATAATATAATGAAGTTTTATTTTATTCATTTATCATATTCATAATATGTAGTGTGAAATAAATATCTAAGCCTTCTTTTTTAGATTTTGTATGTACATTTCTAGACTCTCCTGGGTTTTAGGATTACGGATAAATTCCAAAAATGTTTCAGTGTCCGCTTGTCGGCCATCTTGTAGCCTCTTGATAGCTGCGTGTCTCATCCTCAGTTTTGTGATAGATCGTGCCAATGGCGGGATCTTGTCGAATTTTCCGATGAACTTCTTACATTTAGTAATAGCGTCATCTTTATCGGTTGCTACTTCATCAATAAGCCCCACCTGTTGTTTTAATTTAATACATACTATTATAATTTCTCATTATATTTAGAGACCCGTTATTATTATTTGTTATAAATCTTGCTCATAAATAACACAATATTAAAATTAACTTTTTAGTAAGGCCTTTGACTTGATTAATTTAATTTGTTACATAATTATTGAAATACTGTCGTTTATTTGATGTCCTACTAAATAGGTATATATATATATAAAAGGTTGATCATAAATTATGTTTTTGTTTAATTAATGAGCTTTGATTCTGTTATATAAATTCCTAGTTTAATATATGTTCACCTTTAAAGCCTCTTCAACGTTAAACATTCGTCCAGTGATAAGAGCATACTCAGCATCTCGTACTGGTATAGTATTCTTGATGGTGTCCATGAACCAAGAGGGAGCAACCATACCCACAGCGGCTTCACTCAGTCCTATAGTAGATTGACCACTCTTCATGACTCTGTACTCACAGCACAGGGCTAGAAGACAACCACCGGCAGGAGCGTGACCCTAGCATACAATTATAAATGTACCAGCGATTACTCGGGACTTCGTCCGCTCTCATTCTAAGTAATATGCCACCAATAATATCAAATTTATACAGAAATTAATAAATGTTTGTGTTTTTACATCAAAATAAGATAAATTATCAGCCAAAAAACGTATCATTAATGTTTCGTTCAGACTTAGTCAAACTTATATTCTTAGAGTCAAACAGTGATAATTGATAATGCAATGGATCCACAAATCTCAAATATAACATCACCTGAGTCCACTAGCAAGTTTGAGACGTTTGAGATAACCTTACATTTATTGCTGCTGCAGTAATATAATTTGAGCCATATAATTTAAACCAAACGTCTTGTAGCGTTGTCCAGAACTCCTCAATACTTTTAAGATCAGGTTTATACATCTCCATTATATCAACACCCGCTGAAAATACCTTCGGCGATGCCTAAAAGAAGACTAAATAAATAGAATGTTAAATTTATTATATTTTAAACGTAAAACACTCACTGAAGTTAAAATCATAGCGTTACTTTTGTTTCTTTCAACGTCGTCTAGTGCTTTACTCATTTCTTTGAGTAAATCCAGGTTCAGACTATTGACTGGAGGTCGCTGTAACGTCATGATAGAGATTCCATCATTGTCCACTGTTAGATCCACTAGAGGTCCTTTATTTGACACACTCCTTATATTTGGTAACACCTTATTATAACTTAATAACCGTTTAACAAACATGACCCTTAAAACATATATTATAGCAATTATTATATAGTTAAAAAAATATATTGCTAAGAATATAATAAACTCTTTTCACAAATAATTTACAAATAGCCAATTAAATACTAAGTCAAATAGTTAATATTATTTTTTAATGTTTTGAATATTTTTATCATTCCTATAAAATAAAACCAGTATGCCGGAAGCAAAGACAGACGTTAAAATTTTACTCATATGTATGATTTATTTTATAGACATAATTATTTTAATGTATTAAAAAAATGTGTTACCCTTTGTTACTTTATAAAATACACACACGTTGCACACGTTGTAACAAAAACAAAATTTTTAGTGTAGTAAAAAATAACCCATATCAGATATAAATTTGTACAATCTAGCCTTGAAATAATTGCATTAAGACAAATGTGCACTTATCATACATTGATATGATATCTTTAGAAAATAGTATAAAATATTTTTTAGATAATACAACACTAAGGTTTTTATGAATAGTGTTTAACAGTTTGTGAACCCTCTGTTATTCCTGGCTCCGGTTCAGTTACGGAACCGCACACAACCGCTTGCAATACTCTATCTACCACCTGGATGCGTCGTGTACGTTAACAGGGCGGTTCTAAAGGAACTTTGTGCGAGGTAACAAGATGTGGAACAAACTTTCTTCAGAGCTATTTCCAGATTACGATGTCTTCAAAAGCTTATCTACGGATTCCTCAACGGTCAGCAACGTTCTTGTGCATCCTCACATATTGTAGGAGTCATGAGCGGCGGTGATCGTTTTCCTCCAGGTGACCTTCAAGCTCGTTTGCCTGTCTTTTAATAAGAATAAAAACAATACATAAGAGTTGCTTTATGCTACTTATTAGGTTTTAATTTTGATACCAAAACTAAACCAATGATTCGAGCTATTTTAACAATAATTAGAAAACGTATGGATTGATAAACATTTTAGTTAAAAGATGACTTATTACATTATTGAGGAGGGTAAGGGAGGGGAAAAGCAGACAAAGCCATTGACAATACCTAGTATATCTATAAAACGAGAATTGCTCTTTAAAAAAATATATGAAAAATATATTAGTTTAGGATACATGGTCCATTTTTACCATTTATTACTATCTAGTTGCGTCGTTTAAAACAATTCTTGGTACTGGTAGCTGACAGGAGCAGCAGGAATAAAATATCTCAATTTAAACGACCCTCAAAAATGTTATTGGTATTTTGTTAAATCAAGATAGATATTTTTATTATATAGATAGATATATTTGATATTGTTGTTTATTTCTATACAATTATTTATATTTTTTACACGGTACATTTCGATACATCGTCTGCAAAGAAAATACATTTATGTTTTGCGCAATTAGGAAGATCATTAATATATATTAAAAACAACAGTGGCCCAAGAACACTGCCCTGGGGTACACCAAAAGCATTTATTTCTAAAGACGAGTTAAAACTTGTTAATATCTTTTCTCGTTCAATTTCGATATTTTAACAAACTGTTTTCTGTCTTTAAGATAGCTTTCTAACCATTTATTGCATTTACCACGAAGCCCATAGCATTCGCCTTTTTTTCAATAATAATGTCGCAGAAAATAACACGGACTACCGCTGTCAATACACGATATAACGTTTTTAAGTAACATAAAAAGTGCCAAAGTCGTTGATTTCTCTTTTTGAAATTCATTTTGCTCATTTTTAATTATCTTGCAAGTGATAACACGTTTGTGCATAATTCTTTCAAAGACTTTAGAAATAACTGAGATAAGTAATATAGGACGATAATTATTAACTCTTGCGCAGTTAATAATGTTTTTGTCTATGTTTGTTGTATATGCTGTTAGTCCAATGGGCTATGTCAGTGTCACCGGGGATTAGTAATGCTTTTATTTTAATACCGACATTATTCTACAAATTACAATTTCATACCTTTCACCAGTTTGTATATTTTCCTTTTAAAATAAGAATACACACAAAAATAAAAAAATAGTATTAATTAAGAGTCATTTAAAAATAGGTAGTTTTTAAGTTTGTAACATGAACCTGTACTTAAAAAAATATAGATTAGGCCTAATTAGTATATTTTCAAATTAACTCATATTCCTGAAAATACATAGTTTTATAGACAATTAAATATATACTTGCATGTCTTGAATAGTTGTCCATAATAGTATAGAGTAATACCTATGTATTAAAAGTTATTTATAAATATCAAATTCAAATTATCTTTATTCAAGTAGGCATTTACAGGCACTTATGAATTATTACAATACAAAAAAAAGTGAGTGTAGTCAGTCCGTAAGTAAGCTACCACCAGCTTGGAATGCTGCTCCGTTGAAAAGAGCCGGCCAGAAACTCAACAGTTGCTCTTTTAAAAAAAAATATAACTATCTTAGATGATATACCTTATAATATAAATCCTGCAAATGATTCAACAACTTAAGTTTCACATATTTCGATCCATAAAATTTATTTATTAATAAACTATTGATTTTAGTTTTAAAACTAAGAAAAAGAAGGTCTAAGATATCTCGTGGACTCAAATCCATGAAGGATTCTTTAGCTTTTTGAAGACGAAATTTTGGCGTTATGAGTTTGTTTTTATTTCTTGTATTTATCGCGTGTCTGTCACTGTTTTTTATATAACTATTTAAATTTTTGCGTATATATAATGTTATTAAATATGTATTGTGAAGCGATTGATTGAATACCTATTTCTTTAAAAACATCTCTCAGAGAATCTCAAGCTTTTAAGTTATAAATAGCCCGCACAGCTCTTTTTTGTAAAATAAATATAGAATAATAAAAATAAGTAATAAAAGACATTAAATTATATTGACTGTTACTAATATAGATGTCATTTTATCTATTTTCACATAAGTCAAAACAAAAAAACAATTTATTTTTAAATATAATAAATGTAGAATAAAGCACTAGTAAAATATGGAATATATTTATTAGACAGCAAATGGTTTAAATTTCTACCTTATAATAACATATAATCTTTATAATTAAAATAATTTAGTTAAAGTTTGTTGAGAAATGGGGAAATGGAAGCGAAATTTTCACAATCGGGTATCAGTTTTCCCCTAAATTTAATACAGGATTCCGCGCAGAGTGGTCCATCAAACCACGCTCCCAGCATCTTCTTGCATTGAGCGCAGTTTTCGATGCAGATTTCCATGGGGTCATAGCCAGTGACAATGGCAGGGCTAGAGGTCACAGGTGACAGATATAAAGTGATGATTACTGAAAGAAGTACGAAGGTATATTTTCCGACCATCTTCGAAATGCCGCTTGTTGTGTTGAAGGAAGACGATCTTGTCAGAAAAGTGTGATATCATCCCGGTTTCCTAGCTTTTTATACTAATATCTGTCCATTTACCAAATGAACTGTGTCCCAGAACACTAGGGAACTCCATTATCTCTTATAATTAGATTGTGGAAAATAAATGATTGAAACATAATGTTCTAAGAGTTGAGGTTACTATTGTTTTCAGCCTTCCTTCTGTAATATTACTGCTACTAGTTTATTATATATTATATATTATATATTATATATTGTATATTATATATTATATATTATATATTATATATTATATATTATATATTATATATTATATATTATATATTATATATTATATATTATATATTATATATTATATATTATATATTATATATTATATATTATATATTATATATTATATATTATATATTATATATTATATATTATATATTATATATTATATATTATATATTATATATTATATATTATATATTATATATTATATATTATATATTATATATTATATATTATATATTATATATTATATATTATATATTATATATTATATATTATATATTATATATTATATATTATATATTATATATTATATATTATATATTATATATTATATATTATATATTATATATTATATATTATATATTATATATTATATATTATATATTATATATTATATATTATATATTATATATTATATATTATATATTATATATTATATATTATATATTATATTATATATTATATATTATATATTATATATTATATATTATATATTATATATTATATATTATATATTATATATTATATATTATATATTATATATTATATATTATATATATATATTACATACTGTGCGTCTTCTACCGCATTTACAATGGGGAGTGTTCCGAAGAAGTATTCGAACTGATGCCTACCGCCGAATTTCACCACCGCACAGCTCACCATCGCCTCCTTTACCATCCATACCACCTGTATGCGTAGCGATCTTCCACTGTGCGGTTTTCAAGGATTATTTTCCCCCGGTCCACTCGTATGTGGAACGAACTTCCTTCGGCGGTATTTCCACATCGATACGACATGGTTACCTTCAAAAAAGGCATTTATTCCTATTTCCAAGGCCGGCAAAGCTCTTGTGAATACTCAGATGTTGCAAAAGTTCATGGGCGGCGGTGATCACATATCAACGGTGACCCGCAAGCTCGTTTGCCAAAAGTCTGTTTGGGTAGGCGGAACACCAGATATAGGATAGAGGCGGTAAGTGCGTTACTACGATTGCCGAAGCGGCTCCGTTCAAATTCTTAGGTAAAAAAAACGATTACCAAGGGTGCACTCCATCGTTGGATATAATAGTCGATAGCCTTTTGAATGATCTTAAAAAGGTAGACAATCAACCAATAAGTAACATTAAAAAGGCTTGGATATATGATAATTACATAACATCACGTCTAAATTGGCCTTGCCTCGTTTATGATATTAATAAGATCCTTCTGTAAAGTTAGATGCAAGCGTCATAAGGACGTTGAAGTCATGACTCGGGTTAGCGCATCCAGCGAATTTTTCAACTTTATTTAGAAACCGACACAATTTTGGGTTAAAATTAAAGAAACCATCGGAACTCTATAAACACCTAAGAGTGACCAATATCATCTCAAAATTGAATGATGATATTGTAACATCTCTCCCAAATTATAAAATTGCCACAGTGCTGGAGTCCCGATTTCAATTCTATAAACAATTTATTATAGGTGATCAAACAAATAAAGTAGGGTAAGGATCAAGTAGGAAAGAACAAGACATAGAAATAATAAAATCCTTTATTCGACAAGACGAAAGCGATAACTACCGGCAGCACGCGATGAGCCTAGAATTGCAAAATGAATGGGTGAATATCAAAGTAACTTAGTAAGATGGGGCATAGGAACCGCGAAACACTTGCAAGTAGAGTGTAGGGTATTTCTAGATAGAGGTAAAAATTCGCGTCGCCACGAATCATACGAGAAGCGCTTAGTCTTTCAGTAGCAAAGGCACAGATGGGTATACGAGGGGAGGTCCAAAAGTTCGTGGAATGGAGAGGATGGAGCGGGGGTAGGGGCACTCGCTTGGTGTCATACGAATCGGAGACTCATGATTAGTATAAATACCGAGTTTCAAACCGATTGCTTCATTCGTTTACGAACAGTCGCCTGCTGAACAAGTAAATCCGGAAGAAAACTGAAACTATGGAGAAAATTTAACACCGCGCTGTGATAAAATTCCTTACCAAGCAAGAAAAGAACGCTCAAACCATTTTGAATGAAATGGGAGTCGTTTATAGGGAACAGTACCCTAGTAAATCAATGATTTACAAGTGGCATGGTCTTTATAAACATGGCCGAGAGTCAATTGAAGACGACCCCCGCTCAGGAAGGCCAGTTGAGGCCACCACATCGGACATCGTCGAAAAAGTGGAGAAAATTGTACTAGAGGATGCCCGTTTGAAGAAAAAACAATTATCTGCATTAGTTGGAGTATCAGATACCACCATTTTGCGAATCCTACATGGTCATCTGGGTATGACAAAAGTCAGTGCAAGATGGGTATCGAGAATGCTCACGCCGTTTCAGAAAGAGCAGCGCGTCGATGCGTCAAAGAATTTTTTGGAGTTGTGTGGAGATAAACCTGCACAGATTTTGGACCGAATTGTTACGGGAGATGAAACATGGGTTCATCACTTTGAGCATGAGTCCAAACAAGAGTACTATGCAAAGGCATAAAAAGGGGACACAACCGCCAAAGAAATTCAAGGTGACGGAGTCGGCTGGAAAGATGATGGCTACTGTTTTTTGGGATTGTGAGGGGAGAATCTTGATTGATTACAAAGAAAAGGGAAGGACTTTAACCGGAGAATACTACGCAACGATATTAGAAAAATAAAGGATGCCATCAAGGAAAAGTGGCGAGGAAAATTGACAAAGGGTGTGTTGCTCTTGCAAGACAATGCGCCGGTTCACAAGAGCAGAATTGCAATGGTTGCTCTGCACACCCATGGGTTCGAATCCCTAGTTCACCCATCCTACAGTCCAGACCTGGCCCCAAGTGACTTTTTTTTATTCCCCAATTTAAAAAAAGACTTAAGGGGAAGGAAATTTTCCGACGACAATGAGGTAAGGGAGGCAATTTCGGCTGATTTTGACAGAAAAGATGAAACATATTTTTAAATGTTATCGCCAGTACTTTCGGAGGGTATTTTTAACATTCTCAATACTTGGTGCGTAAAGTTTGCCATGATTAATTGTTAAAGAGGGTAGCACCGCTATTACGAAACTTGCCTCAAGACGGTATATAAGTCACTCGCCGGTCAATAGGGCTCATTCGTATCGTGGTACTGCTAGCATCAAGAAGTGAAGTCGCTAGTGATTAGTGAATAGCGACTATAGTGGTTAATAAATTATACCGCGGGAAGTAGTCTTCTAATATATAGTGGTTTAGAAAAATTAATTGATAGGTCTTATAAATGTATTGAGCTTAAAAGATTAAATAGTTTTGTTGTTTTATTTTATTTAGATCCCTTTCATTCCACGAACTTTTAGACCTCCCCTCGTAATAACCACCAAACGATCGGTAGAGTTCGTGAAAGCAGATTCGCTTCACAAATCGAAACCAAAGCCTTATTCCATTTTAAACGCGTTTCCTGATTGGACTCGTATGATGGACACGTATGAAAAGCAATATAAAATCCCTGGGGATATTTGTGTTTTGTCATCCAGGCCGGATTTATTCCGGTACTCTAAAACAACTAAGGTGCTTTGTACTTGTGGAGCTTACTGTATGTACCCTGGGAAACAGACATACTTAAAGATCATACATTTAAGCTTAACAAGTATTACAAACTAAGTAACGAATTGATCAGGAATAAATTTATAGTTAATTTGTACGCCGTAGAAGTAGGAGCGAGAGGTGTAACAGCAAAATCTCTCAACAACTTACTTAAGCATCTCGGCCTTTTGAGAACTAGCATCGGTATATTTCTAGAACGTATGCTGAATGCTAAGAAGCTTCGTCTCATAATAAGTCAAAGTATCATGTAAGTATTTCATGATTATTAACGAAATATTTACAATTCGTTCAAAAAAAATTTTTCCTAACAATTTACAGATGGATATTTTAAAAAGTATTTTTGTGAAATCAATATATTTTATACAGCTTCACTACAGAAGAAAGTTACATGTGTAGAACATTTTTGAAGTTTGACATTCACAGTCATATTTCTATTACCTACTTGTAAGGGGCCGTTTATAAATTACGTAGTCTTTTGGAGGTTAACTTGACCCTCTCCCTTCTTTCCCCTTAATAAGTTTTTTCGTAAGAAATGGAAATATTCATAAGTATTTATTAACTAACTATTACAATATTTATCACATTAACCCATCACAATTTTAACCAGACTCAATTTAGTATCCTTTTACTATTGAAAGAAAATGTATGTCACTATAATGCACAGTGAATATGAAATAAAATATGAGACTTATCTGCTAAGTTCTAATAATACTTTTGTATTCCACTTTACATTCTATCCATTTTGTTGTGTTATCAGCAACATTATTGTGATATTGAGGTCTGGTGGTTTTTCTACTATATTTCGTTTTGACCGTACATGCCGGTAATGTTATATGGAATATAATATAACTAATAGGGAAATTTAAAAAACCTACCATTCTTTTTTACAATACGTACATACAATTTAATTATACAAATTATATTTAATATAATCGCAGTATACATATTACACATTGTTAAAAAATATTACAAAACTCGTAATAGCAAATCCCTAAGCCTTTTTTCTTAACATTTCTAAATATTTTTCTAAGCTCTCCTGTGTTTTAGGATTTAGAATCATATTCACAAGGTCATCACTATCCTCTTGTCGGCCATCTTGTAACCTCTTGATAGCTGTTTGTCTCATCCTGAGTTTTGTGATAGATCGTGCCAATGGCGGGATTTTGTTGAATCTCCCGATGAACTTTTTACATTTAGTAATAGCGTCATCTTTATCGTTTGCTACTTCATCTATAAGCCCCACCTGTTGATATAACAAAAGTAATTTAAGGTAATTATTACCAATATCTAAGATAAAATAGTAACAGAGTTTGAAAATGTCTTGTTTTATATATACTTTTATTATAATTTATGTTTCTCAGATTTCGGCATTTAGGCATAGACGCGTATCATTGTTGCTAGTTTTGATTTAAAATTATACACTGTCAAATATTTCACAAGTCGGACATTATGTAGTATATGTGCTATCAAAGATTCTTATATACTATGGCTGCACATCTGATACGATTATGTTGTATACCTCATTTTGATACTGTATCACTATACGACTCTTATTTTATACGAGATCGGGCGTTTCATACTTAAACTACTAAACCCAACTATTATATTATAAAAAATTTGGTTGCTTTTGAGTTAAATATATCTATTAAATGAAATCTTTGATAATATCATTATTGTTAGAATTATAGTACCTTCAAGGCCTCTTCAGCCGTGAACAAACGTGCAGTAGTGAGTGCATATTCAGCCTCCCTCAGAGACATGATATTTGTCATTGAATCTATAGTCCAAGTGCTAGCAACAATGCCCAAAGCACTTTCATTCAGTCCTATGGTAAATTTACCATCCATCATGACCCTGTATTCACAACACATGGCTAGAACACATCCGCCCGCAGGAGCGTGACCCTAAATATTGAAAACAAATAGGAGAAACGAGATAAAGAATGTATGCTTATAGGCTAGCGACCTAACCTTACGGTAAATATACTATATACTTATATTATGATATATATATTGACAGAATCATAACCCACCGTATTTTTGAAAGCCCTATCTAACGATACCTCACATCATGGGGTTCTCGAGACATACGAGTAATTTTTAATGGACTTACATTGATCGCAGCAGCGGTAATAAAGTTAGAACCAAATAATTTAAGCCAAACATCCTGTAGCGTCGAAATGAATTCTCTCAACCTTTTAATATCAGGTTTATAAATCTCCATTATATCAACACCTGCTGAAAATACCTTCGGCGATGCCTACAAGAAGACTCAATAAATAGAATGTTACATTTATTAACTTTAAACATAAAACACTCACCGAAGTTAAAATCATAGCTTTACTTTTGTTTCTTTCAACGTCGTCTAGTGCTTTACTCATCTCTTTGAGTAAATCCAGGTTTAGACTATTGACTGGAGGTCGCTGTAACGTCATGATAGAGATTCCATCATTGTCCACTGTTAGATCCACTAGAGGTCCTTTATTTGATACAGTCCGTATATTTGGAAACCTCTTGTTATGACTTAATAACCGTTTAACAAACATGACCCTTAAAACATATATGTTTAATAAATATTATATATTAAACATATATATTATTTATATTATATGATTTATATACAAACGTATATAATTCATAGGTGAAAAATATATTGTTAGGATTATAATAATACACTTTTCACAAATTATTCACAAATAAAACTAAATGAATTTGTTAAAACTGGAAACGAACATTGCATTTTTTTAAATATATTTAGCATAATTTTATCATTAATATAAAATAAACCTGTATATGGAAACCAAAGTCTGACATTTAAATTTTGTTAATAATTGTTTAAGTTAAATCAGGTCACCTCTTTGTTTTATAAGATAAACACAATAGAAGCACACGTTATAACAATACAATTAATTCTTTACTGTAGCCAAAATAATATTTATCAGATATAAATTTGGCTTATCTGACCTTCAACGCAGTTAGCATTAAGACTAGATAGGAAGACAACTTTTTTACATTAGTATGTAATATTCGTATATAATACGATACTAAGGTCATTGTTAATAGTGTTTAATAATTTGTGAACCCTCAGTGATTCTTGGCTCCGATTTCGTTGCGATTATCAAAAAGTTGCCTCCTTTAAACAGTGTTGAGAAGGAGGTCATGAAAAATGATTACTAACCAGCTTATTTTCGTTATGTTACTTAATTATTATTATTATAATTTAACACTCACATTGTCCTAAAATTGCGTGGAATATTATCCCAGTCCTAGGTTCAAAAGTTGTAGCACAAATACCTGATGTAAAGATTACCTATCAAGTTGAATCTTCGTGAATATTTTTTTTTCTATGAGACGTCCAACAAGATCCTGTACAAAAACTTTCGATCGTGGTAACTGACAGGGGTAGCAATTATAAAATATGTTAATTTGATGATTCTCAAAAATCTATTACTAACTGGGGTTTAATTGTTAAATATCAAGATAATTATCAAAGTCGTGTTTGTCAAAGAAAAAATTATGGTTTCCTCTTTCCAAAATATATCCTTACGCATACGTTAAATAATGTTCCATAAAGTTATTGGTAACATTTCGAAACATATATTAAAAATACTTAGATATAAGTAAAAAGGTTGTGTAATAATAGAAAATAAATACTTATTATATTTGATAAGTATAAAAAAACAGTATTTAATATTTCAAACATGATTTTAGATGCCAAGAGGACACACAATATACGACTACGTAAAGATGGTCGGTCGTCTCGTAGATTTATGCAAATTATTAAAAAATAACAACATCAAAGAAAAAAAAAGTAGAATTCTTAATTGGAGATTGGACAAGGGACGTATATATCACATAGATTACAGGAAATACTTTTTAATTCAATTATGATAATTAATTTGCTTTACAATAGTTGATTTATTAAAACGATTATTTATATCGATTTTGATTTGTAGCTAAACAATTTAAAAGCTGATATGGTGAAAATGAATGAAATGTGCTGTGTGTAGTGTTGGTAAGGTGTCTATTGTGACCACAATTGTGTACCACGTTTAATCTAAGTCTAGCAGTGATCTGAGCCATTTTAAATTGTAACACTATCATGTAATAGAATAAATTATAAATTGTGTATGTAAATACAAGAATATGTTTAAAATACAGTTACTTCTGATTACTTTAAAAGAAATTGAATTCCTAAGTTAATAATATAATTCTGGTGTAATATCTAATCAGTGTTTTGACTCTACTGCGAATTATAGCGATAGTGAACGTTGTCCGGATATCCTACTTAACTGTGGTATCGATGGTAACTGCTGTAATACTCTAAATTTCACTCGAGGGCGAGGCTTTGCATTAAAGGAAGTACATGGATGGGAGGTACATTAGGGTAACTCCTTAAAGAAACACATAGTGGATCACACAGTAAAAGCGCATAAAAATATATTTCTTTCCCATTTATTGTATCTAAAATTAATGATATGCATACGATAACATGTCCTATGGAGTTTTAAAGTATTTTACCTGTCAATGAAACTATACGTTTAAGAGTATAGGAACTCGGTATTGAAGATCATTAAGCTGTCACTTAAATATTTTAAACAACGGGACCTTTTTCTTTAATGTCACTCCTTTAGCCGAACCTAGGCCGAAATCTAGGCGTCAGGGAGACTTAGACTTAAGTATGTAATACCATTAATTATGGCGCGATAGTATTGGGAAAAAACGCATACGGTGGTAAAAGGTGATCCAAGATGCTGAAAGCCGTTACCATTCCTATGGTATCATAGGTATCTAGTTAGAAGTAGTTGCGGATTGTAATGCCCTTAAGAAAAGTGAAAGTGGACCTGCTTCTGCGAGTCTTGAGTCGTAATCCCCCAATCTACCATGTAGCAAAACCCCGTAACTGTTCTCAAATAGCACAGGAAGCTTGTGATGAAACTTAAGATAATATGATAATTAAGCAAATTAACAAAGATAATTTGGACTCTAAAACATACGTATGAGTCGTCACAACACAGGCCTTTACACTTAGTCCTCTTATAGGAATACATTCAGCTAGAACTTTTCTTCGAGCTTTCATCAGTGACGTGGCACTCGAAGGTTCTCCACTAAATAGTGAAGAACAACGTGAACTGCATCCTAACCGAGATTAGGAATTGTTACGACGGAATCAGTCAATCAATCATTCTTGTGGTATTAAAAATTCCGAGTTTAGGATCGGAAATTTTATGGTAAGTTATCCATGAAAATTGTAAAACAATGTAGGTGTTAAAATTATAACATTATTAACTTTATAACATAAATATATGTTACGCCCGCTACTCCTGTTAGTGTTGTTAGAGAAGCAGGTGGACGTCTCATTAAAATGTAGCTACAAGATGTACCTATGTATTAAAAGTTATTTATGAATATATTATCATAATAGTGAAATAGACGACTTTTTTTCTATACACATAATTTATAACAACAAAAAAAAAATTTTTTTATATAAAATGAATGTAGAATAAAGCACAAGTAAAGTATGGAATATATTTATTACACAGAAAATAGTTTAAATTACTACATTATAATCACATATAATCCTTATAAACATAATAGTTTTTGTTAAAGTTTGTTGAGAAATGGGGCAATGGAAGCGAAATCTTCACAATCGGGTATCAGTTTTCCTCTAAATTTAATACAGGATTCCGCGCAGAGTGGTCCATCAAACCACGCTCCCAGCATCTTTTTGCATTGAGCGCAGTTTTCGATGCAGATTTCCATGGGGTCATAGCCAGTGACAATGGCAGGGTTAGAGGTCACAGGTGACAGATATAACGTGATGATTACTGCGAGAAGTACAAAGGTATATTTTCCAACCATTTTTAAATTGTCACTTGTACTGAAAGATGATGAACTTAACAGTAATGTGTGATATCAGACAAGTCTCGTAGCTTTTATACTAAGATCTATCTATTTACCAAACTAACCGTGTCTAAAGCTCACTAGGATTTCCATCTCTTATAATTGAATTGTGTATAAGTGCTTTAAACATAATGCTCTAAGAGCTGATATTGCTATTGTTTTCGGCTTTTCTTCTCAATTTTTCCTACTACTATTTATTGCTAGCTTTCGCAAAGTTGTTGAAGCAAAAAAACAAATATCTGTGCAAAAATATTATGAAATTTAATTTATTTATAAACTTTTTTTTTTTTTTTCAAATATTAGGTAGATATTTATTTCCGGAGCGTCACGGTGAGTGCGCAAGCGATCCCGTGGCGTCCCATTAAGGCGTTGAGGGCAACCGTTGGTTTTTAGTGGGTAACCTTAAAAATGGCAGCGTCCTCTATGCTGCCGGGTAGTCCCACATAACCCTCCGGCCATCACCTTCTTGGTCGGCGGGTATCCGTAACGGATTTTTCCAACGACAAAAAAAAAAAAAAAAAAAAAAAGGTAGATATTTATTTAAATGTATATTAGTTTAATAAAATTTATTGATATATTCCTATATACTTGTGTTTATTAATTAAATATTTCTTATATTCTTATTTGTTATAAAATTTGTTAAATTCGCATTTATTATATTCTCACGAACCGTGGAAACGCTGATTAGACGCAGGTGCATTGTATCATGTTAAAATCCCAGAATGTAATATTTGAAATCTTTGTTTGTGTCATTTATTCCTCTGTATTATGTTAATTATAATTTCATTTTATTATATTCATTCTTGTCTCCAACTTTGAGCAGGGATCATGTAGTTTGTAGTTTAAATATAAGGGTTAAACTTTAAGTCAATAAATTTGTAAAGTCGTGTCGCAAAGGGACCTAGTCGTGTTCCGGCACGTTGTTCGATGAAGCAGTATATATGGGAAATGGGTCTGAACAGTTGCGTTGCGTTGGCGAGACGGTTTGGCGTCGAGTTGGTGTTTATTGTGTAGGGTGCCTAGTCGTGGAGGGTAGCAGGATCCTAAGCGACGGCTTTTCGCTGGCGGCCCGCAGATGGTTGGGGGCCCAATTAGTGGGTTAGGCACCCACGAAAGTTTCTGCTCCGCCAGCTGCGAAAAATCCCAGGGTGGCTCCATCGTGCTGGTTGGCGACCCGATAAGCAGATCCGATGGCGATCCCTGGGGGGGTTCGGGCGTCCCCGCAGTCTCCAGACTAGCCTCCTAGTGGCATGATATCACCAATTTCGACGTCGGGTTCGATACGTACCGCCTCTTTCAACTGCCATTTCTCATCCTATTCACTCTTATATATTTTTTTATGAAAAAATCCAAAGAAAAGAACAAGTTTGTACAGCGGTTGCACTCCTCCTCATTCAAAGTGCACCTCACTAATATCAGGGGCTTGCACTCTAGTCTCCTATCTGTCCACCACCACCTGGAGACAGAGCAACCGCAGTCGCTCTTTTTGACGAAGACACAGATACAATATCCTTTGAGCGCTGCATACCTGGATCATTCCGGTTACTCGTTAGAGCACAACTTTCGCTCACGTGCCGAGGTCTGTGTGTACGCACGGAACGACCTCTGTATCCTGCGTCTCCGTCACCTTGAAGACCCCACGTTTCCTTCCTTATGGATTTTAGTAGACACAGGAAACGAAAAAATCCTGTATTCCTGTGTCTACCGTTTGCACAGCGTTGACCAGGAGACAACTAGATTATTTGAGTATTTCGGCGAGGCTGCTGATACGGCTCTGCATCAGTACCCTTCAGCGCCGCTCATCTTTCTGGGGGACTTTAATGCCTGTCATCAGGACTAGCTTTTTCCGTATCAGAAGACCGACCACGCTGGAAGAGAAGCGCGGAACTTTGCGTCGTCTTTCGACCTTTTTCAGCTGGTGAGGCAAACGACAAGGGTACCAGATGTAGTAGGCCATACAACACATTGCCTGGACCTTCTGCTGACAAATGATCTTGACAGGTCTTCTCTCCCTTGGGAACCTCCGATCACTGTCTGGTGAAATCTGTGTTAACATATTCCCCACCAGCTTTCGAACCACATGGTGTTAGGCGAGTATGGAAATACAAGTCAGCAGATTGAAATGAGATCCGGCACTTTTTTGCGTCTCATCCTTGGCGGCAGGTCTGCTTCTCTTCTTTGGATCCGTGGAATTGCGCGGACGCTATAACCGATGTGGTACATTAGACAATGGAGTATTTCATCCCTTTTGCTAACGTACACACTAACAAAGAGGTATTGAGAGCATTATGTCGTCTTGATGCAAAATAAAGCCAGTGGTTCTGATGGTATACCAGCCATTCATTCAAGACATGCGCAGCTGAGTTCTGAGTCTCCTGTCTGTATCGCTTCTCTTTCAAGATTGGAATAGTGCATAAAACCTGGAAGTTTGCCAACGTGCAACCAGTGCCCAAAAAAGGCAGCCGTACCGATCCTGCCAATTATAGACCAATTTCATATAATTAAATAGTCTGATCGGCTGGGTAACGGACTTTCTGAACCAAAGATCTCTCCAAGTAGTTGTCGACGAGTGTTCCTCGGAACCCTTGACAATAAATGCCGGAGTGCCTCAGGGGTCCGTTCTTTCTGCAACTCTCTTTCTGCTGCACATTAACAATCTGCTGAAGACCGGTATGTATGGGTATGCAGACGACAGCACAGTTGTAGAAAGATATCTGCCGAATGGTCGGGCTAGTAGAGATCAAGTACAGTCTAAAAGAGAAACCATGGTGCAACGTTTGAATGACAAACTTCAGACAGTCTCCGCACGGGGCAATGCCAATCTTACTGCATAGATATACTTTCCGGAGTGTATCTTTGGAATTCAGTGACCGGCTTCAGTTGTTAGGCTTAGAGATTTCCTCGAACCTCAACTTTGGTCGGTGTATTGAGTACAAAGCAAGAGCAGCTGCAGGAAAACTTGCTGTTCTTGCGAAGGTCCGTCAGTACTTTATACCGGGACAGCTTCTTATATTATACAAAGCACAGATCCGGTCGTGTGTGGAGTACTGTGGTTCCATATTCGCTGGTGCCGCAAAGTGTCATCTTGCGGTTCTGGACTTAATTGAGAGGCGAGCAAAGAGGCTTATAGGCGATCCCGAATTAGTAGAAGCCAACCTCCACAGCCTTGAACACAGGCGTAGAATTGCTAGTCTCTCATTATTCTATAGGATACATTTTGGTGAGTGTGCGCTGGAATTAGACGATCTAATTCCTCCGTCTCTCTTCCATCACAGGACGTTCTGACGCATGGCAGGTATCCATCCTTACGTTGTGGACATTCCCCCTGTCCGAACGAAGCGCTTTACATCGTCTTTTTTAATTCGTACAGGGAAGGACTGGAACAGCTTGCCTGTGTCAGTATTTCCGTCCCAATACAATGTGGGTGTCTTCAAGAAAAGAGTGAATAGGTTGCTAAGTTAATGCGCTTTACCACCTATGGCTACATTTTCACTTCCCATCAGGTGGAATGTAGTCAAACATTAATCTAGATGGTATAAAAAAAAAAGAAAATTCGTACATCGTAGGTCTTCAGTAATTAGACATGGACTAC
The DNA here is from genome assembly GCA_918358865.1 of Melinaea marsaeus rileyi. Classification (NCBI taxonomy): domain Eukaryota; kingdom Metazoa; phylum Arthropoda; class Insecta; order Lepidoptera; family Nymphalidae; genus Melinaea; species Melinaea marsaeus. The sequence continues at coordinate 11,201,995 of OU911088.1, read as the reverse complement.
TTCACTTATAGAGGCGTCCCAGGTGAGAAATATTGCCGAGTTTTTTATTTTTAAACTAGCTGTTGCCTGTGACTCCGATCACAATGTAATATTAGAGTTACACCTGCGGAAATATAGTTTAGAACTAGGATTATACAGGTATTATTTATTTATTGTGGCATAGTTAGCCTTACATAGTCTATATAGTCTTTAGATTTGTTATGTTGGACTGCCGTCTTAAAGTTAATTTTCTATTCCTTGAGAATATTTTTTTTAAGAATAAAATATTCCCTATGGCCTTTTCTATATCTTTGACCACGTGTGTGCAAAATCCATGATGATTGATTGAGTTATAAAGGTGTAAAGTGGTAACAAACAAACAAACTGTCTCACTTTCGATATATAATACTGGCTATTGCCGCCTTTTTGTGTTTTTCAGACAAACTAATACATATTTATGCATCTTAGTTTTACCGTAAATACAGCTGTTTCTTTATTTCCTTATAAAGTTAAAGATTTTTTTGTATACTATTGATGACTTAGATAATAAGCTCACATCACATCAACACTAGAATCTAGCTTTTTTATATCAAATAGATATTACCCTTATGAAACGTCAGACTTCAGTTATACGTTTCCAAGGGTAGGTATATGGAGAAGAAACGCCTAAAACTCCATGGATATATTCCATTCTTTTAACTTACTTAATAATTTTATAGTATTGATTATTGAGTCACAATCATAAATGGAATGTCAGAATAACTTAGAATTATACGCAACTACTATATTCTACTATTAGTTCTATTATATTCTTACATTTACAAGTCATTAAAAGATTATAACTGTTAATATCAATTTGAGTAACATATTGTAAAATAAATGATATTGCAATAAATGATTTTATAGATATATCATACGTGTTCAGATTTAATTTTTAAGTCAAACAATCACTATTGTGTTTCAATAAAAAACATGTCTATTGAATCGATTTTTATCTTTTTTTTGTGTTCTTTAAGGATCAGTAGGAAATAATATATTTGGTACATCTACCGCAAGTATTTAATAAAGTTAGTTTAAATTGAAAAAAGATTTATTTAAAATAAAATGTAAAGTTCTTCAAAGACAAGGTGGCCCGACATGCACTTGGCCGGTTTTTTTTACACGCTCTTATCAATAATTTTAATAAATATACAGAATTTTTCGTCATTTCGCCTAGTTTCATAATTAAATGTTAATAATAATAATAACTAGCGGCGCCAACAAACCCTCTATTTCGACTCGCTGCGCTCGCGAAATCTCGGATGCCGTTTGCATATTGAGCGAAGCGAGCCCAGTGTATTGACTCATCGTTTCCCATTGACTTCAATGGGATATAAGTTTTTTGACAAATTATTAAAAAACAAAAATGATCAGGACATTTTGCAAATACATATTTTTTTAAACCATCACCTAATGTGTCCTTGTGCAAAGTTTCATAATTTTCCGTCAAGTAGTTCGGTGTTGGTAATATATATATTTTTTTTGCTACCGTCCTCGGACAAATCTATTATATTAAATTTCATCAAAATCTGTTCAGTATACAAAAATTTCAAAATTTGATATAGATATGGACTCTTCGTGCAGTTTTATTGAGAGTATGAATTCCGATTAAAAATGTGTATCATGGTAATAATTTCTTCATTTGTCTATCGAAACTTGAACTGCAAATTCACATTTGTAATATTAAGACAATATTTAGAATGGAAAAAGAATACGGCTTTTTTTATTTACATTGCTTTTATTGATAAATAAAAAAATATATTAGGCGTCTTAAAGGCAGACGATCGCAGCTCAATTCAAAATAAACATGAATACATTCCTTGATAGTAGTAGTAATTCTTTAAAGTTTATTCAGAAATGGGGCTATGGAAGCGAAATCTTCACATTCCGGGATGAGTTTTCCTCTAAATTTAATACAGGATTCCGCGCAGAGTGGTCCATCAAACCACGCTCCCAGCATCTTCTTGCATTGAGCGCAGTTTTCGATGCAGATTTCCATGGGGTCGTAGCCAGTGACAATGGCAGGGTTAGAGGTCACAGGTGACAGATATAACGTGATGATTACTGCAAGAAGTACGAAGGTGAACTTTCCAACCATCTTGAAATTGTAGATTGTTGAAGGATGATAAACTGCGAGTTGAGTGTGATATCGGCCTGGTATGCGAGCTTTTTATACTAGAATTAGTCCATTTTGCTAACGAACCGTGTTCGAGTATCGACAGGAGGTCGCATTATCTTACATTCGGATTATAATTAGATCATCTTAAGGAAATACTTTCTATTCTATGACAGCATATTACCAATTTTATTCTAACACATATTTTGCACATAAAACTTAATTAATTTTGTTTGTATTTTTATATTTTCAGTTCGTAACACTAAATTCGTAAGAACATCTATAATTTATTTTTTGAAATAGACGAAGTTATGAAGGTATCAATTATAAAATTGTTTATTTATTTACTGAAAATAAAATTTACAGTTATTCCTAAGAAACTATATTCCTCTTTGAATGTTTTTTGTATATTTAGTTTCATTAATATTAATTTTGAAGGAGGTGATACCTATATATTTTGATTTGTTGGACATACCAGCCAAGGCACTGCTGCCTCTGTTACCTTTTTTAATTACCTTTAGAAAACAGGATACTTTACAGGTTTCAAAACTGTTGCTATTTTTTTAGTTAGTGGCATTGGGCAAGCGATTTACTGCTTATATATATATATATACCTATATAATTTTTATAGCGACATAATGTAAAAATTCATATATCATACGTCCATTAGTAGAGAATAACAACTAAAAATGTGACAGTTTACTGATGTTTTATGCTAAATTAATTTTCATGTTTATAAGCTAAATGGTTTGAAACGTAGGTTCCCAATCTTGTATAGACTGCTTCATTTTCAAAAAAAAAAAATGCCTCCTCCTCCTTACAAGCCATAATCATTGGAAAAACATTTTAGACGCCAGGATAAAATGTTTTTCATTTTCATTTCACGTTTTTATAGAGTTATATATTAACGTCCCTCGTTTGCTTTTGAACCTGTTACCGCAGGATAAGAAGTCTCCAGCGACTCTCAACTAGGGACCGGTATAACCCCATGGGCAATCGATGGTTTCAAAGTCGATAAAACAATCTCCTTTTTTTTATGGAAGGGGAGGGCAAACGATCAGGCGGGTCACAGATGATTTGTAATCACCGCTGCCCATGAACTCTAGCAATATCCGAGGATTTACAAGAGCGTTGCCGGCCTAGGAGATGGGAGTAAATGCCTTTTTTGAAGGTACCCATGTCGTACCCACGTGGAAAACCGTCGAAGGGAGTTCGTTCCACATTCGACTGGTACGAGGAAAAAATGTACTTGAGAACCGCACAGTGGAGGATCGCCACGCATCCTGGTGGTACGGATGGTATTGAAGGCGATGGCGCGCTGTGCGGTGATAAAATTCGGCGGTAGGCATCAAATCGAATAGCTCTTCGGAACACTCCCCGTTGTCAATGCAGTAGATGCAGAGATGCAACGTCCATGCCAAAGAGTCCAGCCGTTCACAAAGCACCGGGTTCCCGACAATCCGTACGGCTCTCCATTGTACGCAGTCAAATGGTAAAAGCTGATATTGGGGTGATCCGGACCAGAGATGAGAACAGTACTCCATGTGTGGCAGAACTTGCGCTTTGTAGAGCGCAAGTCTTTGGCCAGGATTGAAATACTGCCTCGCACTATTGATCACGCCCAATTTCATCGATGCCAACTTGGTCGTCCTCTCCAGATGACCACGAAACTGACAGTCGCTCGAAATATCGAGACCTAGTATTCTGATACTAGGCGAGGCAATGAGGGGAGTGCTCTCGAAGAGCGTTGATACGACAAAGGGGGTTTTCTTAGCGGTAAACGCGCAAACCTGTGTCTTCTGGTGATTGAACTGAACGTGGATCAGTTCACCCCACTCAGAGACCATCCCCAAGGAAGTCTCTATAGGAGACACAAGTTTCTTTCGGTACTCGTCAACGTTTTCCCGAGAGAGACCTGCACGGCCGGAATATACAGCATTCCCAGTGCTGCCATCCGCATAACAAATTATGTTGGAAATATCCAACATATCATTGATGTGCAGGAGGAACAGAGTTGGGGATTACACGCAGCCTTGGGGTCCGAGCAAAAACCGTCGAGAACGACCTCTATGCTCCGCCCAGTGAGGAAGCCGGTGATCCACGTGCATAAACTCTCGGGAAGCCCATAGAAAGGTATTTTCGAAAGAAGCCCCTTGTGCCATACACGATCGAAGGCTTTCGCCTTATCTAGACTAACTGCCAGACCCTCTCCCTTGCTTTCAATGACAGCTGCCCAACGGTTTAACCGTCAACTTGGTCTAATTGCGTAGAATCTCACCTATCTCTTATAGCTAAATTCTAATACCACATCCATTTTCTAAGGATAGTTATTAGAAATATTTAGATATATGAATTAACAAAAAGATTTGGACAGATTTTATTGTTTTTTTACATTTGACAAGATCTAGCAAAAGTTCAATAAATCTAATTTACTTATTTTAAATTCTTATAATCATAAAAAAGAATCGATAAGGGTCTTTGCTAAATACCATGTTGCCATGTCTAATTATTTTAAAATCAATAAATGAACACATTTGACATTGATATGCGGCAACTGGAGTTTGACATTTGATAATTTGTACTGAGGGCCGAATACTGAACTAACTGAAGATAATGTAATAATATAAATTAAAATACATTACAGAATTGAAGCTATAATAGATTATTGATGATTCAGAACCTAAGTCGATAATAATAAATATGATTATATGCTTTATAAGATATAAATAAATAAGTCCTCCCTGAAAATATTTTTTTATCTTGTCAATAATTTAAGTAATTTCTATAATTCTTTAGTATTTTAAGATTGTTTTTGTTATATTAAAAATGTCTTTGGAACAAACTGCTTGTGATGGTGAGTTACAAACATTTTAAATTTATAATTCAAACATCCTACATTATAAATAATGAGAATTATATTGTAAACAAATCATGAATAAAGTAAAATGGATAGTTATTTGTAGAAAAAGTAAGATTAAAAAAATACAGTAATGGTCAATCATACTTTCAGACCTGAAGGCCTTTGAGAGACGTTTGACAGAAGTTATAGCCTGTCTGCAGCCAGCGACTATGAGGTGGAGAAGTGAGTAAACTCCTTGTTTTAAAACCATTTGAGCAACATATGGTATAGAGCAAAATACTAATGATGTGTACAAAGTAGTACAATCTTTACCTTAGCCTTCATATTTTCCATTAAGACAAATTTTTATAAGTTAAAAAGGAAGCATAATAGAATTGAACATCAATTTATATTAATTACAGTTGTTCTGGCCGTGGTGTCTGTGTGTACAGCTATAGCAGCCTGGCATTGGCTTACAGATCCTTTGACTCCTGTGGTCTCGCTCACACAATCTCTATGGAACCATCCATTCTTTGCATTTACATCTACGTTTTTGGGTGAGTGTTCAGTTAACTACAATGACTGATTATTTCATTTTATTGAGTGAAGCGAACGAAGTGAGCGGAGTGTTTTACTGGAGACTTTACATTCTTTGTCACAAATTGGCTCAAAAACTACTTGACGGAAAATTATGAAACTGCAATTAAAAAGACACACATTAGGTCATGGTTTAAAAAAAAAATTGAAAAATGTCTTGTCGTTGAGGAATAATCATCAAAAAACTGATATCCCATTGAAGTCAATGGAAAATGATAAGTCATTTACACTGGGCTCGTTTCGCTCAATATGCAAACGGCAACCGAGATTTCGCGAGCACAGCGAGTCGAAATTGAGGGTCTGTTGGCGCCCCTAGTATATTGTAATGTGACCATATTTTCTCTATATCAACCATAAGAACTACGATGATTTAACAAATACAAAAATTTTTCTAGAATAGTGTTAGTAGAATAAAAATTCATATATATTAGCGGGCGTAAACTGCTATTATGTTTGTTGGTAGAGCTGGATGTGGACTTCCAGAGGTAACGACATCGAGGTCTACTTATATTTATAAAATGAAATTTTAATTTATCTATTTGTCTAGGAATATATAACCACTATACTTTTTAAATATAATCAAAAATTGTAATCACTCAAGTGTTAAGAATATACATATATTGTCTACTATATTGTTTGAGTATATACAGGTTTAAAATAAGTTAAGGGTATGTGTCAGTGTTGCTGTTCATGATGGGAGTGCATCGGAGAGTGATAGCTCCGAGCATCATCACGGCCCGCACGCGGTCAGTCCTCAACGACTTCAACATGTCATGCGACGAGACCGGCAAACTCATACTCAAACCGCGACCTGCCAATACTTAAATTAACCTCAAAACAGTAAAAATTAAATACAAATAAAACAAATTCAAGAGACTATTCGTTTATTATTTATAACTTTGGTGTGTTGTTTATTACAATAAATTAATGACAACTAACAAAATATTTTTCATATTACGTACATAACCTTAAATATTAAACGCAATTCACTTAACATCAATAAAGAATTCCTCTAATAGTGTTCGGTTGTAATAAATGAATTTAAATTTTAACAGATCAATGTATTACAACAATTAGAATAACAATTTGATTATATTATGTTTAATTTAACATTTTAGTTTGTGAAATAATGGTATTTGAACACAGACTTAGATGAAATCATCCAAAAAAAAGAGCGAAGCGAGCGGAGCGTTCTACTGGAGACTTTTTCACTTTTGTCACGAATAGGCTCGAAAACTACTTGACGGAAAATTATGAAATTTTGCAATCAAAAAGACACTCATGTGGTTGAGGAATAATCGTCAAAAAACTGATATCCCATTGAAGTCAATGGGAAACGATAAGTTATTACACTGGGCTCGCTTCGCTCAATATGCAAATTGAGGGTCTGTTGGCGTCCATAGTTATTTGAATTTAAACTACATTTTTTATCTATAAAAATTATACATACAATTTAATTAATATATCAATATAAGGGTTCTATTCTATATTCTAGGGAAAGGTTATTTTCGAATATGGGCAGTGGTGGGTATTTATTTCAATTCCTCAATAATTCATATAATAATTAAACAATATCCCATACTAACTACATATAAATAATGCAGCTATTACATTATCCAATTTATCGGACGCTAACTCAACTAGCACACTCACGAGTGAGCACTTTAGCGAGCTTGTGATTGGTGGATATTAAACTCGATGTTTGGGTGAAATAGCGCGCTTAAAATTAGATAATGAAGTAGTCTCATAACAATAGTGTGCTAACTGTGCAAGTTATAATAACTAACTAATGAATATCTAATACTTCATATCGTCTAGACTAACCTTTATTTGTGCTGTGATTATACATCTTAAAAGACAACAAGAGTAGCAAAATAAAGGATCGCATTTTATTCACAAATAGGATGAGTGACGTCACGTCGTGAATAACAAAGCTTACATCACTAACAATTGTTATTATGGAACATTTTGACTATGTGCGATCAGGGTTGCCATCAGGCATATTGTTAACACTTACATACTTCAGAGATACTTGCAAGATGTTAATAAGTAACAAAAAAAATAGTAATTCAGTACAATGCTGCTTCGACAACCCTATGCAATATGAGTGGAAGACTTATACTAAATACGTAAGATGTCTGATCGTCGCTACATGTATACAGATGAAACATGAAAATAAATCTGTTAATAATATTATTCTTAAGCCAATTTATACATAATAAAACATATATAAAATTCCTTTAAAAGTTACATTTGACAAGGCAGTGGTTGATTACGTTACTCGCCTCGTGTGGTCAAAACATTACTTAACACAAAACCTACCGACAATTCTTTTATACCTGTTCCTACCGCGCGCCGTCAAATTGACCGGTAATTAGAAGTTATTTTATTAAATAACGCAGGTAATAATGGAAATAACTAAAAGTAAAGAGTGTAGAAAATATTATATGCATATTCTAAGAATTGTCATGTAGTTTGATAACGATATTATAACGTTTAAAAATGTGTAATTTTTACAAAAGTTTAAGAACGGTCAATTTGATCGGTACTTGGTAGGTTTAGTGTTAAAATCCAATTTTTTGTATTAAAATTTTGTTAAAATAAGGAATCGGTACCTCCAAATCACTTGTAATATAAAATATCTACATAATAAAATGAATTATTTTTAGTATCTAATCAATATACTTATGATATAGTTATTAGAGTCGTATAAATGTTTTCAAAAAATGTTATATCAACACTAGTGGTTGGTTGTATGTAATATTGCACAATTTTCGGTAATATTTATTATAATTTCAAGGCAGTTCTGTTATTATAAGGTAATATTATTTTATCTATAGTTTATAGTTATAATCTAATTTACAGTGACTCATAAGTTCCCGTGACAGACGTACACGCACCTTGCACGTGGAGGGGGGGTTGAGGGAAAGATTTCTCAAAAATAACCGTTCTGAAATCGCTTTTGAAGCATCTATAAGAATTCTTAATTACTTTATATTATATAATATTTGAAACTTAATTCAACAGACGACAAAATTTTCAATTAATATTAACGTAAATTCAAAAATTGTTTTATATTGATAATAATGTATATATCTTATAATATAAACAACATAAATAAATTATTGACTATTAATCTATCTTACTGCTAGTATAGTTATATTGAAGCGTGATCTGTTAATAAATTATATAACATTTTATATGTTGTAAGATCACACAAAGAACACACAACAGCAAAATAAATGCCATACGCGAATGCCACGAATGCGAGAAATCCCCAAGAGTAATGACACATCAGTCCCCACAGCAACATGCAAGGCTGGAGTGCTGTCCTCACGCAGCCAGGAGCGCCCTGATGTTCCTCGGAGTGGACTGACTGTTTAGATGCTTCGTGGTGTACCTGAGGGCGTTCAGCAATGGCTCCGCCTTTGGTGGGGGCTGCTGTTGGAGGAACTTGACGCAACCCTTCACATCCACGGACGAGGAGCGACAGAAGGCTCCCGAGGGATGGACCCAGTCGTACAATATAATCAAGCCCACCATAACCCGAAGTACCAATAGAGACGTTTCCTCCCGACTAAATTGGGCAACGAGTTTTCTGTAAGAAAACGAAAAGTATCGTGACAATTATAATACTGAAATCTAAGGACTAATTATCGTTTTGAAGAAAGTAAAAACAGTCTCAATAGTAACGGAAGTAAATTTGGCCTACAACTATTTTGACAACCTAATTTTTGATAAATCATGACTTGAATGAATAGCAATGTTTCCGTATCGACCGCTGGACGTATACATTTTGAATTTATTGTCTAATAAACGTAAATTCGGGTCACGGAGTAAATATACAAACATTGTATGTAGTTATTACTATTTTTATTACAATAACATACACAAAAGATAAAACGTAAACGAAACTATTAGAAAATAAGTTTGATGAACCGAATTGACGACTATCAGTTTTCACAATAATAAAGATAAAAGATACACGTACACTATCAGTTTTCACAAATTATAAAGATAACAGATACGCGTACACTATCAGTTTTCACAAATTATAAAGATAAAAGATACATGTACACTATCAGTTTTCACAAATTATTTATTGACCTGAAAACTGAAGTTCCTAAAGTCAGTATGCGCTGTATTTAATAACTCATGAGTCAATAATTCTTATAGTATCCTTAAGATATTTTTAAATAACAGGAAAATAATGACTCCATAGACCAGACGTCCGTTTGATGTACTAAGTATTATAAAATACCAACAAATATGTCACTCGGCTCGCTATAAATTTTGATATTACATACAGAAAATACACATTTTCTCTGTCTGTCTTTACTAAATTCTATAGACAAAAAATAGATAAATACGCCGATAAAGTCGCGACCAAAGTACTAACCAATATCAAATTAAGATGAAGCAAAGTCGCGAGCAAAAGTTAGTATATATGTAAAACGGTTGCCAACCAAATACAATTTAATCCGTCCGTTTTTTAATTTTTTTATATGTGTCACCGAGTTCTGGTAACTTTATCATTCCAGTCACATGGCTCTATTGTCACTCAATGGCGCGCCCGCCTGATGTACCCTGGTCAGAGTATTGTAATACTGGAAGCTATTATGATCTTTATTGTAATATAATAAAGACGTTATTCGCATGAAGGGTTTCGATCTAACGGGTCTACCACCGAATACGTTTGATAAGGAAGTAGTACGTCACAATATGGCCACGGGATGCGTTGAAACTGACATATTATACATTAGATATACGATAAACAATTATTTGATATGTTATATCAAAATAGTAAGCAGTTCAAATAAATAAGTCTTAATATAAAATAAAAAATTATATTTAATAATAAAAAAAAATGATAATCCTTCGAAGTTAAAACAATTTTATAGCGTATACGTACATCACATAATATGTATAGTTAAATTGACAAATACTGGTAACAAGGAAGACATTAATCGAAAGGGGGATACTTGATTTACCATCGTTTCATTTGAGTATCGAACACACACTGTTACTATTACACATTTATCTGTGTGTGTGTGTGTGTGTGTGTGTATATATAAGACAGTGCAGTGTACACACTTTAGTGTTGACTTTAAGTTCAATCATTTAACATTTAAATCATTCATTTATTTTAAATGTTTGGCAAAAAATATTGTTATAAAAACAGGTTTGTAAATTATGTAATGAGCGAACGAGTATTCTATCCTCATAATAATTTGTCATTTATTCTTTAATTTTTAATACAAAATTAGAATACGATTATGACCGATTGAAAGAATGAAATCGAATGAAAAGGAAATACTCACGGATTCTCGAGCATACGCAGACATACTTTAGCCATCGTGCTGAGCGTCTCCGTGGTGTTCTCCAGGTCTTGCTGGTTGTCGTTCACGAACTGACTGGTCGCCTCCGACAGGACTTTGAGCATTGGGGTCGCTTGTGCGTAGAATAGGGACATCCTGTTGGCCACTTCGGCGCCTATGTGGGGGTCTTCGCCCGGTGGAAGGTCGGCGTTGATGAGACCCCCGCGCGACACTATCCGCCTGTAATAGCTGAAGTCGTTTTGGATGGCTGGCGTTTTCATCTGAAAACATTTTATGATACATTTAACAATAATCTTAGAAACATTATGAAAAAAAAAGTACTATTATTTTATTATCTAAATATATAAACTAGCTATTGCCAGCGACTCCGCCCGTGTACACTTAGTACACTATACGTATAGAACATCTTCTTAAAAAGGTCTTTATGAAAATCATTTTTGTCATAATAATATATCGCCTTGGGCCACCTTAAACCGTATTTTCTCATTTACTCAGCTTTTAGTCGGTCTCATCCCGTGGCAAAATCTGGATAAAAAAGCTTACATTATAGTAATGTAGCTTCAGGTTTATGAAAAGAAGGTCCAAGAGTTTTTGAGATACATATGAACACACATACAAACCGTTTCCCTTTATAATATCTCTCGTATCTATTAGTCTGTAACACTATAAGCCTCCGCCCACTTATTTAAATTTAAAAGATAAACTGAGCGATGGACGTGACTCAGAACGCCGAGGTCGTATATCGCTTTCTATATTTACTTTTTAACCAAACCGAGCGATCTGATAGATAGATAGATGACTAATTCTATACTATAATATATACTACTATATATTTACTATCTCTAAAATATGTACTACTATATAAATATCTATATTCTGTGCGTACATTTTTTTATTCCTTTCATGATGCATTAACCAAAAAAAAAATTTTTTTTTTCATAAAAATCGGGAACGGCTAAACCCATTTTGATAAAATGACTACATATTAAAAACATGTTTGCCCAATACAATACACAACAGATATATTTTTCAACCGTATTCGAAATCATAAATCGCTACACAATAGCAATTATTTTTCACTTATTTTAGTTCATGGCAACCTTTGGGATGATATTAGTTAGTCTTCAGTTTAAAATAACGTCATATAAACATCAACAAAAGTTGTAAACAGCTGTTAAATTAAATAATTCGCAAACCTCTATCAATGCTTATCATAATAATGACACTAAGTTAAGTTAAGTTAAGTTAAGTATAAGCCAACTGATTTTAATCTCTTGATCCCTTACGGCGTGATATCTCCGTGTGGTCAAAGTAAATTTTTACGTATTAACACTAAACCTACCAAGTACCGGTCAAAATGACCGTTCTTAAACTTTTGTAAAACTTACACATTTTTAAACGTTATAATATCGTTATCAAACTACATGACAATTCTTAGAATATGCATATAATATTTTCTACACTCTTTACTTTTAGTTTATCCAATATTACCTGCGTTATATAATAAAATAACTTTTAATTACCGGTCAATTTGACGGCGTGCGGTAGGAACAAGTATACAAGAATTGTCGGTAGGTTTAGTGTTAATGTAGGTTCTATTATATATGTAATACATATTACAATTTTCTTCCGTTAATTCATAAATGTATAATAACCTTAACGATTTAAAAAAGGATTTTTTTTTAAACAGCGTGCAGTCGTTTCATTCTCCAATCCACCAAACACTAATTCAACTTGAGTACTAACTTAGCATAGTGACCTGTTAGCGATCTTGTGATTGGGACAAACAGTACGCTTAAAATTGGATAATGCTCTGGACGTGAGGAGATGTCTGTAGTCATGTAAAGAGAAAATCTTCAGTAAAGTATCTGAAGAACATCAACAAAACCAACATAAATTGAACCCTAAACCTGACACAGGTCTCGATTGCTCAGAATATATATATATATATATATATATATATATATATATATATATATATAACAATTCAAGTTTGTATGTTTATTCATTTAGTACATTATCTTATGTAGCGTCGGTATATTTAACATAGTCAAAGTTTAAACTAAACTTCATACCTCTTTTACCAATTCCCCACACACAGATACCTAAACCTTAGTACCTAAACTAACCCAAACCTATATTTTTAAATACATATAAGGTATTAAATTTAATACCTCCTACTTCTACCTCCCTCCCTCCTACTTCTCCCTGGTTCTGTAAAATAGAGCTGTATTAATAAATTACTAGTCATTTAGACACTTTTACTGTATGTGTATAATTATTTTAATACTGCTTCAAACACTCAGAGAAAATTGACTTTCATTTAAAACAGCAACACTTAATGGAAAGTATTTGACGAGAAAATGATAGCGCTTCGGTTCGGAAACAAAAGACTGGACCGTTAACTGACTGAGGTTTGTAAAACTAATATTATATAGAAAGAACGAAAGATATATACAAGACTTTTCAATCGCTGATATACATAACTAGCTGACGTGTGCGGCTTTGCTCGCTTTGAAAAATCTAATAGTATAGATGACGCCATCTATTTACTAAATTATCAGTTTTATGATAGTGGAAAAGAGGTTAAAATCGGTCTAGTAATTTTGGAGCATCGATACAGACAAACAAAAAAACTTACCTCCATAATATTAGTATTAGTACAATATTTATGGCCGCCTTTTGAATTATAATTTTCTATTAAATTTTTATATATTATATATATATATATATATATATATATATATATATACATATATGGTAAATTCACAATACATTAATTAATTAATGACTAGGGTTACCACACTACTAGTGAAATCGAATTATACAGACAGACATACATAACAATAAACCACTGAAATTGGATAGACGTAGTGCGAGGTCAACGGGGGTGTTAACCTTGCACTGATAATATTATTACTTGGATTGTAGATATGTATTATAATAGTAATTATAATTATTTATAACTTTTGTGCAATAAAACTAAAAAAGTAACTAAAAATGTTACACTATCCAATCTATCGCACGCTAAGTCACCTAGCACACTAACATTACATAAATAATAGATAAAACGCGTTCTTATGTTGGAGGACATTCTTTACTAGCCAACCCTATACTATTATATTATCCAATCTAGCGCGCTAAGTCAACTAGCACACTAATTTCACATATTGTTAAGGTTGTTAGTGATCTGTTAGGTACCTTGTGATTGGTCAGGTAGTGTGCTTAAAATTGGTATATGAAATAGAATACTGCTTCATTAGATCATTATATATGAAACAGAAGACATCTTTAAGCGAACAAAAAGAGAGAAAAAATGATTAATATAGTAATGTAAATAAAAATAAAATAAACACATATATTGCATATTATTATACAATAGCTGTGCCACAACTTCGCGCGGAATATGTTTTTAAAACAAAAGTATCCCAAGTTAGTCCTTATAACATTAGCTATCCGTCAGTGAAAGTTCTGTTAAAATCGATCCAGCCGTTACAGAGATTAGACGGAATAAATAGACCGACAAAAATTTTTATGTAAGTATTTACTTTCATATGGATTTAGTGAAACACTGTTAATTTGGAATTACAAACAGACACTTCAATTTTATTTATATGTATATAATAGTATAAATATTCTTTGATTCATTTAATGTAGTAACTTCCATAATAGGTATATCTGTGCAATGTGGTTATTACTTATGTTACAATATAAAAGAAAAATAATACGAAACTGACTAATGCATAATACTTAAGGGAAAATTTATTTATGACTTGATATATATATATATATATATATAGACATTCAGGTAACATTTACGTCTTTGTTATCATTGATGAGTATTCAGGGAGTGTCTTGCCGGTTCTTCTCCGTGGACTTAGCTTTGGAACCGTGCAACTACAGTCAGACGTCTCATAAGTGCAATGTATGCTTCTTAAATTAAAAAAAAATTACCGATAATTAATCCGCAGATAACTTTAATCTCATATTTTTTTAAAATAAAATTTATTTGAAAGTTAAACCTAACTTAATTTTTGAATTGAAGTTCGCCATGTTTGAAGTTTCATAATAGATTTTAAGAAAAAAAAAAAATATCCAGAATCAAAAATTATTTTGATTATAATTTACTATGATTTTATAACAAATCTTAACCACATTACGTACAAAATGAAATATATTATCTACTAATGGAATGTGAGAATTCTGTTGATGAGAATGTCTTAGGGTGTCTTCAGATCTAGTCTTCAGATCAGTCTTGATACACGTTCGTGTCAAACCAGATAGATTTAGGTCAAGTTATTAAACCCCTATTTCATACCAATATTATAAAGGTAATCCCAAAAACCACTGGATCGATTTAAAAAATTATTTAAGCTGTCGACAGCTTATCAGCGAGTAACATAAGCTACTTTTTATCCTGATATTTTCGACGGGAATGAAACCAGAAAATGGCGCTACGGAGTGTATACTAACCCGTTAAAATAAAAGATTTTTAATGGAGACAAATAAAATATGCGACCCTTAAGAACGCTCCTTTATGTAGCGGGCGGAGACGTGGGATAGAACTAGTAGCGAATCCAATGATATTAAAAATATTTATAAGAATTTAAAAAGATTTCATTTCATAGACCAACTAAAGATCAAAATACTAACTTGTATGGCTCTTTACTTATATATAAAAAAATTAAATATATATATATATATATATATATCTGTTATGAAAGAAAGGCTCATAAAATGAACTAACAGACTGTAACAATACGAATTTACATAACGATTTTGTAACTTTATTGTACGTATCTCTTGTAGGTCCGTTGCATTGTCCAAGCGCAATATTTTGACCCCAAAAATAGCGAGTTAACAGTGTCCTCCAATCACAAGCTAGCTAGCATAGCAGCTCAATATTATCTAGCGCCTAGTAGGTTAGGTAATGAAATGATTCACAGATTACTAAACAGACTATTACAATGCATTTGATAACCACTGATATACAATGAGGTAAATTGATATCTGAGGAAACTATCAAAACTATATCTATCTCTCTCTCGAGAACCATAATGGATGAGAAAAATGAAACAATCAAAATTCCAGATTCAAGTACAAAAAACACAGTAACTCTATTTAAACGATACCATTAGCGAAAGTCTTAGATTATTCTATTACATGAAATCTAAATAATTATTGTGTAGTGTAGTCTATCTGTAGTCATTTGAGTATACCTCGTACGGGCTGGCACGGGCTGGATACTACCACTCTCTTTTACGAGAATGACGTAAAGCATCTCATACATATCTTACGGTAAGTGAGAGAGACGAAGCCCAAATAACCACTCTCCTTTCTATTCTAGTTTCATCCATTTCTCAAGGGGTTACCATTTTTCTAATATACTTATATCACTATCAGGTGTCTACTCGTTTGTCACCACGCATAAAAAGTAACACTTACTTTGTGTTCATCGAATTTCAGAACGAACTCCAATATTTCAGCAAATTGTTTCACTAACGCCTGCTGCTGCTCCAGGTGCTGCGTTGGACTCATCGACCCCCCCACTAGGGAACCCAATAGCCGAGGTACCACCTGGAAAAATACAATATTTTTATTAATTCATACTGACAGACCCATATGTGTAGTCTTCCTGCCAACAGAATTGCTGCAAATGAAACCAATATACGAGTTACATCCTTAAAATATTTCAATATATACTAGTGAAAATCTTAGAAAATATAAAGAAGGTTTACAACAAAAGCGAGACGACCCTTCCACCTGACTGTTTGGACGGGATCTCAAGGGAAATCTGAATCTCAATGTTTTAATACGAACCAAACAACAGTATTACGGAATAGCGAAATATAATTGTTTTCGTCCCACTTTGCTTCGCATTTTAAACAAAAAGTGCATACCAACCGCTCATTTTGACCGAATACTAAATTGCTACATAGTCCAACTGAAGTATGGAGCCGAGTGGCTCACGAGTCACGACCCATTTGTTACTTGCCGTTATTACGGACGAGGTTTGCTAAATATTTATAATTACGAGGTCCCATTGCGAAGTGGCGTGTGACGTCAGAGTTACATTTCGGTTGTATCAACTGCATTACGTACAAACGGAAACTTATGAATAAAATATAAAGACGTTTGTAATAAATATGTCAATATTGGTAGATTTTATTAGATAATTATTATAAAATATTACTTTGCGCAATATTACATTAGTGAAGTACGTACATTAGTATATGACAATATACTAGATTATTTTGCGACTTTCCCCGCCTAATATTTTGTAAGGTTTAGATATATTACACATATAATAGTTTCTTAAGCAGTTTTCAGATAGAGAGACAAACAAAAAATATATAAGTAGTAAAATTCCAGTTACTTTATCATGAAAAGATTCCTGTTATATTCTTTAATTATTAATAATATAACAAAAGAAATGAATATGTTCCACCCCATATTAAATCTAAATGCAGTCTTAAAGATAATCGTACATGCAAAATATGCGTATAAAATAAAGGCCCCCACAAACGATGACGCAGTTCTCTATTTATGGGAACAATAATCAATAATCTTTTACACTTACTTAAAGTACACCATACACAGCCTGTTCTATCGTTACAGTTAATTCGATATCAATGCCTGCTTCATGTCAGCTGTAAATCTTAACTTTAAGATTTATACCGAGAAAGTTTAGAATAGGTGTACATTTATTAGATATCATTTTATAAATGAAAAGTTCTTTGCATCAGGCGGTACTTTTAGTGATATTGTCTGCTTGACAAATTCGTGTACCCGCTTATACACGGTATTTATTAAAGGTCTTCTTTACTTTATATAACCTAATTAAAAGTTTGTATGTTTGTACTTGCAGTCTTTGTTTGATATAAAAGTAGTGTGTTTTGTCAAATCGTCGTACACCGAGCGGATGTTTCAGCTTCAAGCCCCAATGGTCACTAGATTGTTTAACTTGGGCGCCAACTTTATAATTTCTTTAATTTATTCCTCAAAAGCTCAAGCAGATTAAATCATAATACGCAAACAAACAAATAAACAAAAATTGTATGATGTATTAACAATTTTGATTACACAAATATGCAACATGAATCGCCCGTGATTGAATCGCATAGTTTAGACGATTGGATTCAAATTGCACCGAGATTCGAAGGATACATGGTCGAACTATCTCTCGCTGCGATTTATGATTAAAAAGTATTTATGTATGTTCGATTACTTACAAATCTTCACATATTTATTATATATATATATATATAAATGTAGTATATTGACTGTGAATTTTTTTACTTATATAGATATTATTTAATAATATTAAAAATAGAATATTCTTGACAATTCTACATTTTTCTTCATATCATTTTAGTTTGTTGTTTTCATCTTTCATTTCTTTTATTCATCTTAATTGTTATCAGTTTTATCAGAGTCTGCACGAGTCGTGGTTTATTATAAATATATATTCTTCTCATAACAAAAGAAGCCTAATTAAGGTTGACTCAAGATTTAATATCTCTCGGTATTAGATCGGTTTAGGTATAATTATATATAAAAGTTTTTCCCGTAAATTTTATAATTTTAATTTAGGGTAACGGCAAGATTTTTCGTACTCTTTATGGTGGATTAAGGTTTTTTATTAAACAGGATAGACTTAACTAAATCTATATATACTATCTAATCTATATACATCTAAATTAAAAAATAAACTATTCATGTTATGGACTATTTGCAATGTGATATTATACTTTATTTAATCGTATAAGTATTGATTAAAGTAACGTTAAGTCTTCTAGTATTTTATTTTGAAGTTCTTTATAGTAATTTTAAATTGTTAATATTATTATAAAATTTTATAGTTGTCAGACTATAAAAGTATATAATTCATATTTGTTGTCATATATTTTTAAATAACTAAAGTTATTTAGATACAGCATTTTTACCAGTTAGTTTATTAGAAAAATATTCGTTTTATTAAGTTAACTATACCTGTATAAGTAATGGTTTTCAATATGAAGGGGATCTTTAGCATACTCTTTGATTTCATCGTATAAGGAGTTATTTGTTACATACTATGAAGTATGTTACAGTTCACCAGTAACTTGCATTCTAATATCAAGATCAATCACTACATCCCTTCCAATAAACACGAAATTAATCAAATTATGAATATGAACACACACTCACACATACACACACACATACAAATAATCACAGTAGTGAGTATACATACACATGTACGCGTGTGTTAATCGTAAATCTATTTTGCTATTATGGGTCATTACGCAGCATGTGATTTGCGTCTATTAATTTGCAATGGTTATTGAAATACATTGACAATTCCCTCTCACTCCTCTTTGTTTATATTAGTCTATTATTCGACCGCCTGTTGGTCCAGTAAATAGTGGTCCTGCTGAGCCAATGGTCGTGGGTTCAATTCCCATAGCTTTCCTAGGTTATACATAGGTTTGTGAAATGACCAGCGATACAGGAATTATGTTTCTCTTGCGGGAGTTATTATTTTATTTTATTAGACAATTTATTATTCTTATTTTATATCAAAATATATAGTTTAAAAATATTTTCTTCAGGCTGCGATTCTAAGAGAGCGGATCTGAACTGAACATACAAAAATTTACAAATCTTATGGATGACACATTTTGCATGCATGTGCATTTCAAAAACGGTAATGTTGTGTATATTTGCATGTAATTTTTAAGAAGTAGGTGTGCATCTACAACAATTTTATTCCCCAACAACATCAAACTTTGTAACACCTGTATAATAATAAACAAAAAAATGTTACAGCTCATAAAGTTCATACGGACAATTAATTAACACTTATATTCGATTTATTTCTGTATTTTACTTTGTTTTTTTTTTGTTTTGTTCAATTTCCTTTACAAAGTAGAACGTGAATCCTTATTTGCAATATTGTTGCTTTTCTACATTTTTATTACAAAAAAAAAACTAAATCTTTAGAAAGACTACTTGATTCAATCTTACATGAATCAAATTGTAATAATCCTAATTTATTATTTTTATTGTAATAATTTCAAAGTTAAATAAATATTTATTATTGTTAGTCATCTTTAGGTCTTAATACAAATAAGTTAGTGATCCCTTACATATTTTACTTTATAAAAGATGTATGAATCACAAGTAGCGAGGTGAGTCACGTGATGTCTTTGTATCTCCCATTGAGCTTAGGGTTTGCAAAAAGACTTGTGGTTTTCCTTATCCTGTTGTTGCATCGGACTTTTAATAACTAATTTATCTTTGTTAATTAAGAATAAATTTATTCCGTACCGACTAAATAACCTGCAATTAAAAATGTTATGAATTCATCAATTCGAGTTTAGTATATAGTTACGGTAGTTAGACTTGATGATTTAACAAAAATTTGTTAATGATTCATTATGTTGAATTGTTTATTATATATCGGATATAGCCCTATTGAATAAAGGATACAGTGGGATGTCTGGGGTGACGTAACTTTCCACAAATGGTTGCGAGGCGTTGTGAACACGTGTTCAGTTATGTGGGGATAACTGACTAGCTCTAGTTGGGACATAGCTCCTTGACAAGATTAATCATATAACTTGTAAGATCTCATTTCATTTCTTAAATATTACATACATTGAAATACGAAATACATTTATAATTTTGTCATAGAGATATGAAACAACTTTTTTTTATATTTTAATTAATAAGACCCATTTGGTAAAGGATTACAAAGATTCAGATACTATGAAATATGTTTTTGGCATTGACAGATGTCAAAAATATATGTCATTTTTTTTTTTAATTATGTAACGGACAAAGGCGTGTTAAACGCGGACATGCCTTAACGTCTTAAGTGAAACGGATAAAAATAATCTCAAATCGATTATTATACCGTAAATAATTATAAACTTAGATGTAAGCTTTGATATATTATACAAAGATTTTCATTATGTGCTGTTACTAGAAGGCAATTTCCTAGTGTGCATATGAGGCACGGCGTATCCGATAAACGCCATATCATTACCATCAAATGAATCTTTAAGTAGGTAACTGTGTAAGCGATTGAACGATCGCGTGATAGTCTGTACCAATCAAGTTACATCTAATTGTAAATATCCACCGCTGTTAGCTGTCTAACTTATAATTAGGAAAGAATTTATATTTTATGTATCTATTGTTTCTGTTATTATCTTAATAATAATTAATTTAATAAAAAAAAAAGTTCGTAAAGTGATATTTACGAACGAAAAGATTATATATGTTGCTTATTTGAATTAAATTATACACAAAGTACTAGCTGCTGCCCGCGAATCCGTCCGTCGTGAATAATTTCACACACAGACGGCAAAGAACACGTATCGAACATTACTTAGAATAGTGATCAAAACCCGAAGAGAAATAGTGTTACCCCTATTTGCTATATTTTGTAAATGGGTATATTTTTCTCTTTCTAACACTTGTGTCTCTATCTAGCACTGGTTTTAATGTAGTCTTGTGAAATATGTCTTCCTCAATAAACCTGCAAATTAAATTCAAATAAATCCGGTACTTAAAGAGATCAAACATTTATAATTTAATATTGAATTAAATTAAAATCCTTTAAAATGTGGATACAATGCGTTCTTTTACAAAGAATACCATACTGTTATATATTTCTTATATATTTTAATTACTATAATATTAAATACACCATATAAGAATTCAATCCAAATATGTTATACATATAATGAACGTTTAGTTTAGTACGTCCCAGTTTCCAATCATAACGGTTCAGCGGGTTTCATCACAATAAGAACAGATACATAGCCCGTGTTCCAGATTAAACTAAAAAAAACTAAAACAAAGCCAACCGAGCAACATCTAAATAGGGTTAATATGACATGATAGCTTAGAGCGAAGCGGAGCGGAGCGGTCAGCATTCGTTATGTGCACCCGTTTATTAAATTAACACCAGTTGTCATCCAATTGCGAGATTTGAGCTGTAATTTAGCGGTAACGTGATAACAAATAAACGAGGGACGGTTATAAATATACACATGACTTACATCAATTGACTAACTAACATGTGCATAGAGGGGGAATTGTGATACATATTTAATAAATGTTACTTTTTAGACAGATATACTTGCACTATAGCACTAAATAGCAGCGTCAAAAGGTATTGAATAGGATTATGAATATCACGATCGTAGATTAAAATTCGGTCTAAAAAGGGGGAATAAAATAATATATAAGGCTAAAACTCTATTTTTGTTTATCACTTAATAAAACTATTACATATGGAATATTTTAATGGTTTTCATTTTGATCTAGCTAGCGCTTGCACGTTGTTGTTAAATATATGTTTTTTATAACAATCAGCTGCACTCTTTAAGCTTGTTAATAGCAATAATTTGTTATAATCCTACATATTCCTCCCGTTGCATTCAAGACAGGTAAGCATACCGGGTGCAACGTAGGTACAGCATGCACCATTAATTTGGTTCCACATCACGATCATAACTCAGACGTTAAAGAAATACATTTTTCTGATGCATTTTAACAAGCTATTCCACCGGGATTTATCTATGTAAAAACTATTTTGAATTGCTATGAAATTAAAATTAAATTATGTATGTAGAATTTCAATTATGAGTTGTTCAACCATACAAGAAGAAGTAATTATTAATTTTCTTTTGCTATAATGATTCTTGATAAAAAATTTAATAATCTATTTCTCGATACTAAGAAAAAAGTTGTTTTCCATGTAGACATATAGTATTTTATTTCGAGTAGGCATACATTGCGTCAGTTCCATGGTTCCTAAGGAAAGGTACATGGAAAAGAATCGGCAATAGACTCCATGGTCAGTCTTTTAACTTTTATTTCCACTTCTTATCAAGAGTATTGATATTATATAAATTAAAGATTGTATTACAAAACTAATTAATTCATGTAACTATATAATAAATATGTATTAAAGGCAAGTGACGTCAGACATCCCAAGTTTTATACGTATTTTGAAAAGAGTCAGTGACCTCTTTATAATATGGCATCATAGCTATTATTGTGAATTATATGTAATGTTATAATATTTAATGTTTCACGGCACTAATGTCGCGTTGCACAACGCAGCAGAAGAGATATACTATTATCATTTCATACTGCGGTTTGCTGTTAGGTGTTGAATATCACTGGAATGAGGACAAACAAACATGAATTAAAATTACATATATATATATATATACTTTATATTGTACTGTCAGAAATATAACATTACGGAACCACAGTATGACTGTTCTAGTGTCCTGAATACCTATTACCACTGGTGGTAATGATGCCACTTTAATACATCTGCTGTCCAAAAAGGATAAACTTGTATGTTTTACAATTAAATGAACCACCTGCCTATATAATTGTGCAGCAAAAACCATCACTATCAAAAGTATTTATCGATCAATGTTGTAGTTGTGAGGTGAGTGACTTTACTTGAAGTCTTATTTCGAAATAACACCCAACGGTCCTATTTAGGAACAAGCTGTAAACACGGAGGTGAATTAGCCGGGTGTTTTAGTAATTTCATATATACAATAAATTTGAAATGGATGTTTGTCTTAAATTCAACTTTAACTATAATACTATCTCTTTTTAAACATAATTTACAACAATTGCAAGATATGAAATGTATTTTAAACGCATTAAAGCTGTTAACTTAAAAGCGTGGTCGAAACAAGTGTCTCTTCGCTTCTTTTCTCATACATAATGAGTATCAGCTGGTTTCGTCTGGGGACCGTCGTAAAACTGTAATGTTCCTAACGCTCCAGCTGTTTGTTTACCTTTAATATGTAGAAACGAATACTTTTGTTTAATAAGGTTTCTTTGTCTTTTAAAGGAATAAACGATTCATCATACACCTGCCCTTAGCAGAATTACTTGTGGGCGGCGCAATATGTCAGTTCCTTCCACGCTCAACTATCATACACACACACACACACACACACACATGGTGACATGTGTTAACTAAATATAATCGACACGTTACGTTAATGCTTAATTACAAATGAAAATGCAAATCCTTAAATGGTTTTAGACCTTTTTGATTACATTTATACATATAAATGTTACAATGAGACAACGAATATATAGGAATACGAATTGACTACGCTCTACAATACAATACGAAGACTCACAATATAATAATTTTCTAAGAATATTGTATGCAACCACTGAACAACATTACAAGTTAGGTTGGGCCGATCTGAATAAGGCACAGTGAATGAACACACGGACCATTGTTAAGTAATACTAAGTACCCTTATCGATTGTGGCTTTATGAATTTCTATATAAAAAAAAATTAGAAACATCATATTATTCCATTAATAAAATATTCATTAAAAAAGTTCCTGCTTTTACCAATTTTTCTATCGTATCTTATCACCAGTGTACATATTATTTGAAAAATATATTTAAATGTAATTCTTTTTTGTCTTTTTACATTTAAAATAAAAATAAATGTAGGTTACACCCTATTTTGGTACGATAAGAGTTATCAGAGTGGTAGCTGGTTGGATTCAGTCCAAAAACATTTTTACCGTAATTACTATGTCTCTTTTGGAAGACAGAAAGATGAAGCAGTTCATATAAAGTATATATCATATCATATCATTTGTTTACATACGATACATAGTTGTAATTCTGTTTATTTATATACTGTTTCTCTTATTCACATCGTGTTATTTTGCTTAGTCATTATATGTCATAAACTGAAGGTTCAATCTGAATTTTATTAATCTTAGCTATCTTTTAGATTTATTTCATATTTTTTATTATAAAATTATTCCTTAGTTTTTTCTCCTCAATTTTTAAAGTCAGTCTTAGTGTTTATTACAAATAGGCATACATGGTACTTACGAAACGTAACAGTCTATTTGCATTCAAGGTTAAACTATTATGCAGTTATAAAATTTGATTGAATTTCTTCTTTGTCTACTGTCTAGTCATAACTTATGATTCATGATCAGATACGTGTAGCACTAATTCTATACGATAGATCGTTTAAGATTACATAGTTCAAATATAATATTATTACAATAGTTCAGTAAACAAACTAAATATGAATGAAAAGGCAATAGAACAATAAGCGGAGATAGTATTTATTATTTTTTTATAAGAATGGTGTATATAGACAATAGGTTATGATATTATTTGCAATTTGATGTATATACGAGTATATAAGTATGTACGATGTCAATAGAGAATGATAAGTGCACCTACAGTAATGATTGTGAGAGGCGAGGAAAGATTTTATCAAGAGATTACAATGCAAGTGAAGAGGCAAGATAAGAGTGAGTGAGCTTATCTTAAATAACACTATTACTTGTACTATTTTGAATCAATATTAAAAAGAGACAGCTATATAAGTGATATCTTTATATGTACCTATAAATAAAGCCAATGTCCCCATTGTCCCCAAAGGATACATATCGCGTCATGTATTTCAATTATATTCACACGCAGCTATGACTGTTCGCTCGATTGAATGATTGTCACGGCCAGCACCGGGCGCAATTACTCTTATAGAAAAATATGCGATGTGAACGAGCGCTACGGAAAGTAATAATATCAACAACAAAAGTTATATCGCTCGCCGATACTCATTTACTTTTAATGTAAAATGTTATCAACTGTCAGAATTCAAATTACGAATAAAAATTGACTTTTAAATTTGAATTATGAATATGAAGGTATAAAACAAAAAACATACTGAAAACAGAACAATTTTTGTGTGCATATTATCAATATTAGGTTTAGTGAAAAAAATCTTTTGTATCTGCAATGCGTCCACTATTGCGGCTAGCGGTATGCAACACTCCATTACTTTTACAGAGCAATTTTTTTTACCACACCCTTCCCAGCACTGAGGTACATGAAGGTTGTGGTATGTGTATCTTTAATTATTTTAATTATATGCCTAGTAATGATTACGATATATTAACATAGAATAATACTTAGTGTGTCGTTTTGCACTGTTTACGTTCATGATATGATTCATATAATGGTTTGGTGAATATATTTAATTGTGGACACATCTGACGCTGACTGGCAATTATTTTATATTGTTCGAAGTTTTTTTTTCAATATTTATTTAACAACCTTTAACACGCGGTTTCACCTTCTGTTAGATCAAGAAATAAACTATCAAAATAAAAAAAAAACGTGAACAGAATTGTTATTAAATATATAAATATATATGTATATATGTTATATGCATCTTTAAGCGCTATATTTCTAATTTTTGGTGTAAATTAGACTTTTTGTTAGTTATTTATAGTTCAAATGAATAATTGAAAATCTATAAGTTAAAGGTGATCAATAAAAATGATTAACGCTTGTCTGTTCATGTTAGAGTACATCATAAACAACTGCAACATTTTCAGTATAAATTAAAAGTAAGTTATTTTTAAGTCTTGTCTCTTAATAATTCTTTTTTATTGATTTACCCACTTTTATATATCTACATCTTAATATTTATCCATTTGAAATATATAAATATATATATTATTTACTTATATATTTCCACTTCAAATCAATACTATTATGTAAAAATGGGATCATCAATAGGGTCTATTTTGACACAATACTTATCAAAATAAGTTATATTACAAAGACATTCTCAACAAAATTTTCTATGTAAATGTTTATACATTTATATCTTTCTTATTTGTAATATGACACAAAATAGCACAGCACTGTGTCTAAAGACATTGATTCCGTCCATTTATGGATTGTACTCAAATACTACTTTAATAATCAGACATTAGCTTCGTATACAGCATGTTATTAACACTAAACCTACCAAGTACTGGTCAAATTGATCGTTCTTAAACTTTTGTAAAACTTACACATTTTTAAACGTTATCATATTGTTATGAAACTACATGGCAATTCTTAAAATATGCATATAATATTTTCTTCACTTTTTACTTTTAGTTATTTCCATTATTACTTGCGTTATATAATAAAATAACTTTTAATTACCGGTCAATTTGACGGTGTGCAGTAAGAACAGGTGTACAAGAATTGTCGGTAGGTTTAGTGTTAATACATGTACAAATTAGGAACGAGATACAAATTAATGCGGGACTAATCGAGACAAAGTAGTGGGTGGTAACCTTTAACAAGCTGACATTACATTCTATAACCACCGGCACAGTTCAACGAACACCCCATATCTTCTTTTAAATATAACTTATTAATAAATTATATTGATTTTGATATTTATATATTATATACTTTAATTTATATTTTATTCTATTATATTAAAATTTTCTTATCATATAAAATAATGTAAGACAAACAATTAACTACATTGTAACATTCAATGATTATCTTATAAAGTGTGTATTGTATGTATGTATGTATGTATAAATGTTTAAAAATATCTAAAGTTGATTTGAAGTGATTTGAATATAAAACAAACAAGGCTTCAGGAAGTTTACAGCACATAAATGATAGCTGGTATCTTTGGAGTGTTATCTTTACTTGTGACTTCATTAATCAAAACTGATAAGGATAAACATCCTTTTGATAAGAATTCATATAAAAATATGTAATATTATAATACAAATATTTTTGTATGTTATCTTAATTTTGCAATTTTAAAATTTAATTATTATACAATAAGTATATATTTTTTATTTTGGTTGTTTTGAAGTATTCAGTTTTAAAAAAAATATTAATTAGAAATATTATTTAAAATATAAATAATATATAATATAATAAATATACTATATAAAATATGATTTGAAACCATTTTTTTTTTAAATTAATTATAAAGACAATATATCCTGTAAGAAATATAAAATGTGGGTATTTGACTTATTTTTCGTAGAATTACTTTTGTGATAATTTCTGTGTATGTTAAGAAGCATATAATTAAAGAATCACTTACGCGCTGCAATTCCAATGAATGACTGTAAAATCGTAGGAGTTTATCAACCAAGGGTTTGACGGCGCGCCAAGCCCTTTCTTGAGTTATCGTCGAAGGGTCGGCAATAGCCTCTCTTATTTCTTTCCCAGCCCCTTTATAACATTGAATTTCTTCTAATATTTTGTCAGAGTCTATTAAAACTCTCTGCACTTCTTCGTAAACATCACGTTCGGTATCAGTGGGCGCAGCGTTCTCAAAATCCAAGAATATGTCGTAACGCGGAGAAGAACAACAGTTTGAATCATCGCGGGCCAAAAGACTCAATAATTTTCCCATTTTGTTTTATTTAATCACGATTTTGTCTTATTTATTATAAATACCTCCTGGATAGCATTGCCCAGTAATTACTATAGTGGCAAAAATATTTATATAGAATGCTATGATTAGAATACTGAAAAAAACTTCACAGTTAATTCATAACAGTCTAAAAAGCTTGCATTTAAATTAATTAAATAATAATATACTGATTTAACACCACAACCGTTCTCCACTGATAATACCCCACCAACTGAATTGACAGTGACGTGACTGACAATATGAAGACCACCACCCGCGAAATTAACGTTTGGAAATATATATATTTTTTTAATCATTTAATATTTGATCCATATGATGTAAGGATTTAGAACTTTTGGTTAACAGATACTTTATTAGAATATGTAATAGAAAAAGTGAGCCTATATGATATATAAAAATATATTTATATATATTTTTGGTGAACAAGCGTACTTGTCTTTTAATGTCTTTATTAGTTACTAGATGGCGCTACATTAGTATTTAAAATATTGTAAGTTATTTCATGCCATTTTATGATCTACTAACATTACCCACGATTGTATTAGCGCCGAATATATTTCTTAAAATAAAAGTATCCTTTACTCCATATAACATCAGCTATCCGCCAGTAAAAGTCCTGTTAAAATCGGTCCTTTCATTTCAGAGATTACCCGAAACACACACAAAATTGACCGACTGTTAATTTGTAATTACAAACAGACAATTCCATTATGTATATATATATATATATATATATATATATATATATATATGTATAGATATATATATATATATATGTATAGATAAATACATTTTCATGAACTCATCAATTTTTTTATTAAACCAACATTATTTCATAACGATGTCTTATTTTATAGAGTAGTAAATGATTGCCGATAGCTATTATAATATGTATTAATTTGTTGCATAGTGTTAGACGGCATATTAATAATGATTTGTTAAATGTTATCTTGACGGTTAAGAAATATAATTGCATTTATAATAAAACACCATCAGTAAGGTTTCAGGCATATTTATTTGTTCTTATTTGTATAACATCGACATTTAACATACGAATGTATTTTACAAATAAAATTTAGATTTTCTATTTACAAAATTCTGTTTGATTCTGATACATCTACTACATTAAAATATTTATTTTTAAAAGCATGCTCGTGAGCAATATTGATATATTACTCTATTTTACATTAGATAACAACAACATGTTCAAAAATAATGAAAAAATCAATTAATGAACGATTATAGGTCGGTGCTGTTAAAAAAAGTAAAATAAAAAAAAAACATGAATATATTAACTGTCAAAGTAGGTCAATATTTTTGAGCACGTTGTTGTACTGATCTACAATATTAAAACAAAGACTAGAATTTCTAAGCCCCTGTATAAAACTTTACCTACAATTTAAAAAATACAACGTGGACAGAGCAAGATAACAACAGTATCAAATAAATATAAATATAACAAATTAAAAAAAACACAATCTATTAAACTTATCAATACCGTATATTCTTAAAGATCAGTCTAACATTCGTTTTAAATTTACATATAATATTTATTCTAATTCCATTAATTGATTTAAGGCCAGAGCCTGTCCTTATATTGTAATAAGGCCATCTTGAATGCGTTCACTTAAATAATTCAATAAATGTAGCTTAATTAAGACAACTAATATATAAAAAGTGCGTAAAAAATTCAAAAATTCAAGTTCGTTTGTAACTCAATCCACAAACCACAATCTGCAACCTGGATTGTGCTATCTATAGATAAGTTATCCGGATCAATTGATAATCTATCTATTAGGGAATAAATAGACCTTTTAGAACAAAATTATTTTATAAAATCGTGCTTTCAACTATAATCTATAGATAGATGATTTGTATCGATTTTTATCTATAGACAAGGGCTGTTATAACTATTAGTTCAATATAGATTACTGTTATTTAGATAAAATATTCCAGTAAAACAACTTCGTCACTATTATCAAAAACTACCAACAATAAAGTAATCATTATTAATTTAATTATTGTTACATATAATTCCTTTGGTGTTATTTCAATGTTGATATGGAGTTACGTAATAAGTATGTAGGAGAGGAAAGCTTACATAACATATTTTAATGCTAATCCTTTATTGTAAATATGTAAATTATCATCCAACGAAATTGTTATTTTAATCAAATCTATATAACTTTAATTATTACAGAAATATGAATTAATAAAAGAATTTTTATAACAATAATATTTTGCAATAAACTTTCGGGCTTAGCATTCCAGAAGCGGACGTACATGTGACATTCATATGACATCCATTGACCTTGACCTTCGTACAATAAATTACTAATACAAATAACATCTACACTATCTACAATCGCTAAATCGAAAATCTTAATTAATTGGTGTAAAGATCCGTCTTAATCTACATGTTATTAAAATTTCGGTTTTAAATTCTGTATAATTAATAAAACGCTGTTACAGCTGTGTATCACACATTACCAAGTAATGTATCTAAGCGCTTTGTAACGGAGATCAATTCGAAGTAGCCTCATTATAAATATTATTTTTAATTTGCATGCGAAGACATATGAATGTGATAACTTTGTTCAATCCAATTACTATATTTTTGATTCCAAACACACTTAAACTTAAATGCAAGTAAATCATATAATTATTACTAAAACATTCACATAAACATCATATATTTGAGCCTATTAAATAAAGAATAAACCCTGTATATTATTAGAACTACAAGAATCAAGATTTCTAACAGGTTGTAAATATGTCGTTTTAAAATCTAAATAAGTAAGAAAGTACCGAAATGACACCTTTGACATTGATAACTGTCAAATGAATCGTGCATTAGAGTTAAGTTTCACAAAAATGGCGCTTGGATTTCATTGATTCTATTTTGTGGTGATTCAAAATATTATAAAAATATTTCGTGGTATATTATTTAGTGGAACGTGCACGAGCACGTGGAAATATTAATTTGGAAATAAAGCAGTCATTATCCAATTTACCGACTACGTGTAACAGCATAATAATTCGCACTGAAGAGGCTGTAAGTGAACTATTAGTGGGCTGTTGCAAAGAGTGTGCTTACAATTGGTTAATGAAAAGAGTCCATAACAAATTAAAAAAATACTAACAAAATTAAAATGATTGCTTCCAGGTTCACTTCAGACAATACTAATGCATTAATTTCATTATCCAATCTACAGAGCGCCAGATCACCTAGCGCACTAACATCGCACAGTGAAAAGGCTGTTAGGGAGCTTTTAGAGACCTTGTGTTTGACGGACGCATTAAACTCGTTATTTCCGGGGTGAAATAGCGCCCATAAAATTAAATAATGAAATGGATCCATAAAAATTCTCTGTTTAATAATTCATTTAGTCAGTATGTAAGCTAAAAAGAAGTGTTTACATTATAGACATAAATATTGCTATATATTTTATAATAACTTAAATATTATTTTATATAGAGATTTTGTTGCAGAATTTTTATATAATATACGATAAACAAATCAATACATAAAACTCTCTACGGCGGACATAAATAACACAGGTGACATAAAAAAACATAACCAAATTTTTATGCTCAAATTACACTATCGGAAGTATTTAAGCGCGGACACGAGAAGGAACTTCTCAATGAAGAGATCAGAATCCAGAGCAGCGATGTGTGCTGCTCGGCCCACGAGAGCGCTGGCGGTGTGCGGCAGTGCGTGCTGCACGTCGTACCGCACTACGGACACGGACGACGCGCGTGCTGCCAGTGGAGACACCATGTTGTGGACCTGGGACATGGACAAATGGTTTGATTTAAATGCTAGGAAGTAAATTTTAACAAAATTATTATGTTCAATCCGTGTAGGTGTATAATTTGAACACGGATGTCACAATATTTAAAGATTATTAACGATTCAACTTCTAAAGGTGATATACGTTACATAACATACCATTTCTCTATAAGCCTGTCCCAATAACGATGTATCCTTTGCGGCAGCTTTGCATAACTCCAGCCTAGCGGAATGTAACGGTACATATCTGTCCTGCCCCGACCCACAAAGTAAGATATGTTTGAACTGATGCAATTGACTTCGTTCGCTGAGGCGATACAGGAAGGACCGCCGAGGATCGGAAGCATCGCGAAGTGATAACTGCAGCAATGATCCGGATTTTTTCCATTTTTGCATGAACCACATTCCTGAAAAGAGACAGTGTTATGAGAATACTTATGGTGGTATAATCACAAGAAACGAGTATATCTTCATTTTGGTAATCAATTATAATAGAAATTTTACAGTATACTGTACTCAACTTGTGGATTGATATCGTGATATCACAATTACCTGCATTTACAAGTCCACTAGAGTTGTACAGAGTTCCTAAATGAGGACCACTTAGAGACAAAAAGGTATGCAGTTTCCCCAAAAACGGTTTCATTTGTGGCCTGGCTAGAGCTGATCTGATGATGATTGTGCCTAGTGAATGTCCTACAAAGCTTATTCTCGCGGGCTCGTTCGAACTTTGTATATGCGTCATTATTTCTTGAATTAGTCTGAGAAATTAAAACATAAACTTGTTATTTTTGGGAAATCAAATTTTATATTATAAATTGAGTCTTTATAAATACCTGTCAGTCATAGTGTCAAAGTCTGAAAACGTATCGCCTTGATTTCTTTCTGACATCAAAAAATCTAAACGAGCTCCAGGTAACCCTAACTCTAAATACGTTTTCACGAGCCGTAAGTCAGCTGCGTTACCATCTAGGCCGTGTACACATATAATAAGATGTAATCCTGTAAACATACAATATATTAAGAAATTTCAAAATGTTGTAATTCCGTTATATTTGGTCCTCAATCTACCTTCAGGGTTGAACATTCTGTATTCATCACTTATATGAAAATAGGGCAATGAATTTTCAACTGGCGGGAAATCTGAATATATTGCTCCAGGATATTTAACACTTTGTCTAAATTCTTCACGACATTTTACAAACAGTCTCTCCGATTCAGCCAATCCAAATATACTAACGAGGTTGCTTTGACGTTGCTCTGAAATAAATATGATTTGTATGTGATTCACTTTAACTAATTCAACATTTACATGCACAAAATTCTTTAGGACAAAGCTTGTTTGCGTCCTACCCTTTATTTCGTTTCTGCTGGCCAGTTCACCGGTACTCTGACTTTTGTTTAATGTGCTGGTTGAGGGTGTGGAAGTGTAATTCATTGATTGATTTGGTCTTAACTTTCGTCTTTCCAGTATCCCTAATTCGAGATCAACAAAAATGTTAGTATGTATAAAGCATAAGCAAGAGTTATTCAAATAGTATCTTATTTTATATGTGATTACCTTCGCATACATGATACAGTGGATTATCGAGTTGTAAGGTTGTGGGCTGTGACGCTTTTCTTGGAGTTTTAGAAGGCGTTGAAGATTTACTAGTTTGACGACTGAGCATCGGTGATTTGGATGGTTGATCCTAAAATTATAAAAAATAATCTTAATATGTGCTATTGATTGTTATTACTAACTTTTTGTTAACTCTTTGTTACCTTAAATTGATCTGGTGGCGGTGGAGCGTCTCGAAATTGTTGTGGTGGTGGTAAGTGTTCATAAACATTGCTTCCCGCAAAATGGGTTAAGTCTACTTCAGATTTTGCTTTTCCCTGGTATTTTTTTATAGCTGCTACTGCACCACTTGTGGCTGTGTTTGGTTTTACGGATCTATCGACTGTTAAGCTCAGTATTTCTGCAGCTATCAATTTTTCAGTGTACTGTATTTTATCTTTTAGCTTCGTCTTGTCTAACGTACTAGATTTTTTATCTGTCTGTGTAACTGTGGCCTGCGGTGGAGGCTGTGTCTTAGCTGCTATTTCTTTTCGTATATATGGATGTAAATGGTCACTTACAGTTTGTGATTTTTTAACGGTACCTTCATTAGAACTTCTATTTATAGAGCTGTACGTTTTACCCTGAATTGCACTAAACGAATTATGCCTCTGGTTTACTTTATTAACATGAGGTTCAGCATATTGCTGAAAGCAACTAGCTGTACATGTATCTGAGTTACAACCCGCATCAATACCATTGGTGTGCATCATTTTGTTATATTCACATTGGCTGTCTGTACATATGGAATCACTACATATTGTACATTCTTCGCATATTTCCTTATCACAACATTCAATTTTTTCTGTTGAATTACTCTGTGCTGCTTTGATTGCTAATTTCAGAAGACGTTCTCGTAGTTGTTCACCATTAAGAACAGTTCTTTTGAAATCACTAACCTTTTCACCATCCTTTCTTCGACCTTCAACGACTTCGTCTGCTTTTTTGCTAGAAGGAACCTTAGGTATTGTCGTGGTTTTGCTGGGCTGGAAATTTTGATTTAATTGACAGCTACCATTATCGGGCGAAGAAGGACCGGAACTTCGTCCACTTGATACCCAACCACTTTGTTCACTTAAACTTGAAGTGGAACTTCTACTATGTTTAGCATCCTTATTTAGAAAACTATCTGGTGGTAATATTTTAAAATCTTTATCAGTTATATCTAATGGTGGTGACTCAAATGCTGGTGGAGGGGCCAGGTTAGGTAAAGACTCTGATCCAAAATTGTTGTGAAGATTAGGCTCCTCTATAATCGATACAGCACTTCGACAATGTCTTAGTTCAGAACCATGATCTAAACTATACGGCACACTGGTTGAAGATTCTAGACGTCTAAGCTCGAATGGTATACTTTCATCACTTGATGAAGATGCTGCTTCCGACATAAGCTGAGTCATTTTTTCCGAAGCTTTATGCTTGCTTCGTTTTTCTGGTTTACCACTTGATCTCCCACTCTTAGGGGTAGTTCCACCAGATTTTGGAGTTGCTAATCCCGATCTTGGAGTTACGCCTCCTGATTTAGGAGTAGTTTTACCAGATTTAGGAGTCCCTTTTTCAGATTTTGGAGTACTCCGATCTGACCTTGGAGTGTGTCGATCAGATTTACTATCTCTAGACTTGATGGAATGGTGACTACTGAGAGAGTCACGACTCGAATTCATTTTAGATATTTCCTTTCCGTTAAGATTTAACTTAGAATCTTTAGAACGACTCTTTTTATGTCTTACAGACGGCAGAGTGGAGTGAGGTGTTGATGGTGGAGTTTTTGAATATGTAGATTTTGATGTGCCATCGCTACTCCGATCTAAAGTCATTACAAATCCACTATCGTCACTGCTTTTGCTTGATTTTTTTTGATAATTCTGAATAAGACTACCGGTATTAAAATCATAGCTCCAATCTCCCTTCTGAAGATAATAGTTTAATTCGTGTCTCAATTGATTTCGAGCAGCTTCAATATCAATGTGTTGCTTATCTATACTTTGGTTAAACACATGAGTAGAGTTTGATCTATGAACATGTTTATTAGAAACTAGGTTACTCTGTTCAGTCACTTGAGTTTTTCCACTAACCGGTGGATAAGAATTACGTGGAGGCAACATAGGACGGGGTAAATTTACACTATAGCCTCTTTGAAATTCTAAAGGATTACGAATAATATTATTCACTGGCATGTTACCCTGATTTCCGAAAGTGTAACCATATATTTGATTACTACCTCCTTTAATTGTACCATCATACTTATATCCTACAGCATGAAATACTTCATTACTCATACCATGAAAATTAACAGAATTGCATGGATTTTTATATTTTTCTCTGAATTCGTTTATATTACGTCTATAGTCATCACCTTTCGATCCACATCTAGTTGTCGTGTTTGTGGGGTAAGATGTTGTGGTAACACTCCTGGGAAGAGTAGTTGGCTTGACTTGTTGCTGAGGTTGAAGCGGAGTGTATGTCTTATGATAATTTACAGAAGTATTAGAGTTATTTTTCACATTTTTAGTTAAAGTTTGTACACTTAGTGGTGTCATTTGCGAAACTCTTAACTGATCTAAAGATTTACTATGTCTAGCTGGCAATGTACTAACACCACTTGTTATTTCATGCTTTTGATTGAAAAGCTCATCAGGGCCGGATTTTTCCTTCCCTAAATGCGATACGCTTACAGTGCTCTTGGTAGCGTTTATATCTAATAGCGTTGAAGCGGAGTATCTTGACATTTGCTGCCCTTGTTGTATTGAGCATGAAGCAAAAACGTTATTCGGAGGTAGTTGTATTTCACTAATTTGATTATTCTGTACGATATATCTGTTTCTGCCTGTGAGTTCTAGCTGCTTGTTATGTGGTTTACTCATTTCCACAACGTTTTGTTTCACAATCGTTCTTTTTGGAGAACCTCGGGCAGATTTTTGGGGAGCTAGCGTTAGAGTGGCTTGAACCACGCTTGAGCCCGATTTTGGGGTACTAAACTCTGGTTCAAGAACATCTATCATATTTTTAGGCAATGAAAGTGTAACCCGTGACGCTTCAGAAGATGGCCTTCTTGAATCCATCATCGAGCTTACACTACAGGCACAGTCTTCTCCAGCAGGATCCGAACATAGGAAAGGATCTGAAATACGTTGGAGTCAGATAATTTACTTTTAAGTAAAAGTAAAGAATTAACAAGGTATACTTACCACTTCCAGACTTATTTGCATTGGAATTTAAAAACGAACGTCGTCTCGCAAACTCAGCAGTATCTTGGTATCTGTAAAAGTAAATAAACTGTTTTATATAATTATTTTGTATATTTTTATATTTAGTTCTTTGTAAATATATTATTTATATACATTCTTCATTAAAATATATCGTAAATAAAGAAATTTTTTTAGAAAAATCATTGCCAATGCACTGAATTACTTACCTATCCTCGAAAATAATCGGCATTATATGCGGATCTCCATCTAGCGCGATACAATGTACCGGAAGCGGTGGGAGCAGCGCCAGGTACCGCGAGCGACGTGCCGTCTCGCCCACGCTCTGGTACGACTGGTAGTTGCTATCATAGCATCCCGCGAGAGAATGGCGAGGGTTATCCAGCACGAAGAAGCATTCGGAGAAGCGTTTGATGCTGGAGGGAGAATTGATACATATGTTTGTGTTGTTTGTGTGTTGTTTCAAATTATGATGATTGAATTTATGATTAAACTAAAGTTCAAGTAAAAAGAACTGATGTTACTTAAAATTGATCTAAGTCGCCCTGAATTTTGAAGTAAACTTTCAAGTTTTATTTTGATTATCTTATATTACACTCATGAAACGTCAGTTGCAATTATTTGGATATATAACACACCGTAGCGCATGGTGTCTCGCCGCAAGGGCGTGATGCACGTGCGGTCGGTCTGAGGTGTGATGCAGGAATGCGCGCCACCGCAGAGTTACCTCCGCGCAGAGTCGCGCGATATCGTGTGCGGCTCCCATCGCCCACTCCTCCTCCTCGCCTGCTTCGGATTTCTGTAATTGGGTGAATAGTTGTAAAGATTTAGTGGTGCTGCCCGTGATGGCTTTGAATACGAGTTCTATGACTTTCAAAGAACCTTTAGGCTATTAACTGTCTGGAAAGGAGGTCATTACGAAAGACTGCGAGTTTTATCTTATCAAAACTATTTCAGTGAATAAAATGTATAGGACATTTTATTAAAATTTATAAAATTTGCTATATATATAAAATAAATTTTCTAGAAACAAACTTTCGACTTTATGGAAAATAGATCAGAAAAACATATATTTTTCAGTTATATATCATAAATGTAAAAGATGTGTTTTAATTAAACATTCGAACCAATACTTACCTTCCCTAAATCGCTCAAGTCTTTTATCCGCTGCGCCACTTCCCCGACCACGGAGTTAGAAGCGGACTCTTCAGGGGTCAACAAGACCCCGGTTGAACCGCACACAGTTAATGCACTCTGAAGACCTTCCAATGAACCCAATAATATACCACAGACTTCTGCGTGCACTTGCCTGTAAGTATAGTATTGTTGTTGGTAAACATCGTTTTAATATATTTAAATGATTTATTTATTATGTATCATTTTCGCCAACTAACGGTTTTGAAATAAGAGATGAAAAGGACTGTTTGTAACTGTTTATAGAATTGTCGCATATATTTAACATAGTCCAATCTGTAAGTGAGTATTAATTAATAATAATATTATACTTGCTAAACTAAATAATACCTGGCGTGAGCAATTTTACTTGAGTTTCCCCCAGCACATTTTCCACTCGAGCCGAATAGAATGTTCTCCAAGCTTCCAGAGGCGTTGAAGTTCGATCCCGCGCTCTTCATCAGTTTACCCCACTGCTTGCTAGAGCGGGGCGTGCTGGAAATAGGACAATGCTTTGTTCTTCAGGAGGTTGAATTGACAGAATTTTGACCTCCTCGCTAATCTAGACCTACTGGGTCAGATAAAGCTAGACACATTCTGAATTTCAAAAGAACTTTATAGAAATTTTATCATGCTAATGTTACTAAGAGTTCTAGGATTCAAAAAATCTACTTATGCACTTCATTGATATGATATGTAGTACCCCATGAGTATTATACTTTATCTAAAAATGTTGTTTGCCTCTTGAATGATTGATTTATTAATTAATTAAAAATGCAAAATGTTTATCTATTCATCCATGAATCTATAATGTAAAAATAATTCTATGTCTACATATTTTATTTCTATAAATAACTTTAAAATTACAATCCGATAGCAATGAAATAAAATTTAAATATAAAACATTCAATTGACAAAAACTTTGGAGTGGACGAAGTAAATACCGAAAAGAGATCACCTTTTCGTGGAGGAAAAAATCAGGAAAGAAAATAATTAATTATTATTTTTAATATCTATATGATCTAAACTAATACTTACCAGCTTTGGACATAATGCATAATGCTCTTCCTAAATAAAGACATGTAACAAATGAATTTTTTTATATGAGTGTGTGAAATATATGTCAAAAGAACTTGAAAACAAGGTATTGTAGATCCACTTAGTATTGTCCCTGCAACATGAGCCTCTTGTTCGTGTCAACTCGCTTGTATGCATGTGTGGGTAGAGGGCAGTGTATTACAGTCACACCGCATTTAAAATCTAATGTAACTTACTTGATATACGGCTGATGCAAGGCGACCAGGCTAGCGTGAATGGTTACAGATACAGAAGATAGATGAAAGTAGTCGAACAGCACGGGCAAGTGGTAGTGCAAGCCCTGGGAGGGTTGAAAGTGCAGCTTCAGCACTCTGCAGGAGACGGGAGTCAGGGTACTGGACTGGGCACCCTCACTGCACCAGAGTTCAATTCCGAGACTCCATTCAGCTCTTTCTAAGGATTCTTTTAGGTTGCGGCTATCAACTGTTATTGTGGAGACAAACATTATTATTATTTTCCTGTTATACTCGTAAACAGTCACATTTATGGTATATATCGAAGAAATTTATCTGCTTTTGTTACTATAAAAATATGAAGTATCATAGCCAAGCTGCAAGATGACAAATAAAAAATCCATGTTATAGGAATTCTACGTTTTTAGAAATTAGGACGTTTACTGCATATTGGGTCAGGCTGTTGGCGAAACGCCAGTGTTGATAAACTTGTCCTGGTTTATCTCTTTCGAAAGTGCTGCCTATCCACTAACTTGCTTTGTAATGGGAGACGTTTCATAGACGAGGGTGTAAAGACTAAACTTAATCGTGTAAATGATTCAGATAGCATTTCTATGGCTTTCGTAATTAATGATGTTTGTTAAAATATTTGGCTTATAGTTTGTGTCATTTGTTCCAAGATATAAATTCAGTGTTCATTTTTTCAATTTGTTATTGATGTTGATTTGAAAAGTCTGTCACGAATATAATAAGAATAACTGACCTAGAAGATGAGCTCTAAAATGGACGATATCCCTCAATGTGATCTCCTCGTTCCTATACATGATCTGGAAAGCCCTAGAGGCGGCCAGGCCTCCGATGAGGGACGCGTTGGCGGCAGGCCGGCCGGTTCTAGCGGCGCCATTGCCACTGGAGACCGTCGCTTCAATGTGCACTGGAACTTTGGGTGACACGCGAAGGCCCACGCGGACTTGGTATAGTCTGGAAAATAGATAATCCAGGAAAAAATTACTAATATTCCTATCGGGCATTCTGTCTATATGATTCATAAAATATAGTATCAATTTAGGCCCTTCTGAAACTCGAATTTGAGGTACACAAGTAATCGCTGGTATTTATTCAAACTGGAAAAGATATAAATATATAAACATATATTATTTAAGTCATTTATTATATTAATAGTGTTCAAAATGTCACTCGTTATGTAGTTCAGAGTTGAAGTTCGTCACAATAGAATAAAATATATATATATACTAATCAAAAGTTTCAATTCACTCGTTCGCAATATGCTCGCATAACTTTAGTTTTTTAATTTGCCACTTTCATTCAATTTAAACAAAATAACTTTTTCACAACTATTGCCGCATTCAAAGTTTAAAAATATTTCAAATGTTTTATTTTTATAATTTATTTCTCAAATGGTTACGTGATGCATTTTATTATCGTCATACTTCTATTACTTATGTATTTATATTATTATCGTACTAGAATAAGATTGTCTTGAAGAGATCACTACCTAGCGATAAGACCACCTTCTTGTAAGCCCATCCATATATGTACATATTACGGATTAGAATGACCCAAAGGATTAAAATGTCTTAATCATTTCATGATTAAAGGAGATGAATGTCAGATATTTTATACATATTTTATTTAAATATTATAATTATGCTATATTGTATGCACTATTATTTTGAGTGCAATATACTCTGGTGCATAATGACACGTGAGTTTTTTTACATCCCAGTAATGTTGTCTGACATAAATCTTGCATACAAATGACGAGTATCATATTTATATTTCATAAAAATAAATGAATATTGTATAAACTTTTAATATTCGAATTTAGAAAGTCACACAAATCATTCATTTATTAAGAACGAAACCATAACATAAAGTGTGTTTGTGTGTCAGGATTACAAGGATTTATAGGTGTAATTAAGAAAAAAAAAAAGATAGCGCTTATTTCTGAGCTTCTATTTAGTTAACATAACCTAGGACATTTAAATATTCAATTATATATATAGATTAATGTTATAAAATGTACAGAAATTTTGTATTTAAACTACCATGATTAGTCTTATATATATATT
Organism: Melinaea marsaeus rileyi; assembly: GCA_918358865.1. NCBI lineage: Eukaryota > Metazoa > Arthropoda > Insecta > Lepidoptera > Nymphalidae > Melinaea > Melinaea marsaeus. Next base: position 11,160,671 of record OU911088.1, on the reverse strand, counting down.
TATCCGACTCTACTCTTAATTAAATCGAGTTCACACCGCGGTTCCGCCCAGCCGGAACTCACGATTAAGGACCCCGAACGGATTTGAAACTAGTCGGGCAAATCCTTATTTAATTAGTATAACTACAGCCGGTAAAATATATATAAATGTAAGGAAATCCGACATAATATTAAACAATAAACCAAATTTTTAAACACTGTCTTTAGGTTAGCAATTTAACATTTGTAAAGTTAACTATTAAGATATTTTAGAAAGAATTAAAACATTTAAATTAATAGAATACTAAGTAATAATACAGCTCTGTCTCCATTAATAAATATTAGTTGGTTATACATATGTAAGGAGAGAAAACCTGTCTCTTTGTGTTATCAAATTGTTCCTGCGAATATATTTATCCGACAAATAAAGAGGTTTATTTTTTTAGTGGGCCAAGTGTTAAATTATATTATCAACTTTTAAAAGGACATGTATTTGACGGAATTTAAAATACTACTGTCTTTTGTTATTTGAAATTTATTAAAAATTATTTAAAGTATAGAATAAAAGGACAGGAAAATAGATAAAAGTAGAGAATAGAAAATATGTTCCTGACATTAAGTTTGAATAGTGTTCTGTTGAAGATTTTGTAATTGATGTAGAAGAACTATAGAAAAGAAATTATGGTTTAATGGAGAGATTTTTCAAATTTAAGCAATGCTTTGGCACGAACCCAAGAACAGGTGAACGACTTTCGAAAATAACATGGAGACAAATTTCATAGAAAAATGGGTCAACTTATAAAATCATTTTGTACTTTCTACATATATTTAGTACAGATAAGGGTATTAAGAAGACATAGGCTGAGTTCATAGAAATATGTCATATATAAGTCTCCAATGAGGTCTGACAGTGACGTCAAAGAATTTGACATCTTGCACCAATCACAAATAATTGGTATAAGAATAGGTTAAAAATTATATATGTCTGTAACTTAATTGTAAGATAATTTATCACAGATAGAAGTCTATATAAGAAATGACTATTTGAGTCAATGACTATTGCGTCTTTAAAATATTTTTTCTTCACTATTTTTAGAATCTAACTTTTTTCTTTTAGTATCACACTCAATCAGTTTAAAAAGTCATAAATATTTTTATTCAGAGGCGCTCAGGAGCTAATAAATAAATTAATAACTTAATAGTGAAATATTTTTATTGGAATTGATTATTTTAATAAAATTGGCTTGATTATTTGATTTTTTCTTCATCTAAAACTAAAATGCGATTCAAATAAATGCATGTTAGATTCCTGGGCACTTTGCCACTACATTTCTTCATAAAGGGATTACGCTTGTCACTAGGAAACTAAATTAGACCATCCACGTCTGATGTCCGCACAGTAACAAAATAAGAAAAAAAATACTTTCTGACTCTAAAAGTTTATGGTAAACAGAATATTATTGTTATAATATGATACGTTTAAAATATATACATTTAATACAACTGATTGAGTTGTTTTATGATAAAACAATTTTTTTATTGAAATTTTTGTTGCAACGTTTCGCATACATGGTCCAAAGTACGATAGACTGAATATGTGATTATAAACAAATTTAGTTGCACCAAAGCCAAAAACTAAATTAAAACCAAGTTAATAGTGAATATAGTGAACAGGAAAATCAGACAGTGCTTATTAAATATTCATTTTAATTAATTGTATACAGACTAGAATTTCCGACTTTTTCCTTTCACTACAAAAATCCGACTTTTGCCTTTTACTAGTAGATAAAAAAAAAAAGTAAATGGATGCAAGAATGATTTAAATAAATCCATTGGTTGGCACCCATTGTGTTCGAAATTCGATACAAGAATTTGTTGGCATCGCAACAGAAAAGGTGAGTGACTGAAAGTTTGTCCGACATTAGTTTTTTGTCTGTATTCGTTTTAAATGATTTTTTTAGTAAGATATCTATTATGACTATTCTATCTATGACTATTGCTATTATATGTACAACTACGTGTAAATTTACACCATCTAAGTGGTATCGAATTTTGGCAGATCAAATATTAACGTTCTGATGAACTGACCACTTTAATTTCAAATATGTGGCCTTTGGTTTGGAATTCCAAATTTAGGCTCCACAATATTTTTGTTTCAAATTTAGTGATTCATTTATTTTCTAAACATTTTATTTTTATTTGACATCATTTTGTTCACAAAACTAAAGATATCGCGTTATTTAAAAAAGTATTTCCACCGCGGCACCAAAACTCAAGAAACACCTCAAAGAATTGATGATATGTCTGGGTAAAATAGGGGAAGGGGGGGCATAGCGGGGCCACGGGGCAAAGCGGGGCGCGCTTTACATAGCTTGAAGTAAACGCTGTACGAACTGTCAGATGCGCCACTATGGTTGATCCTTAGACAGCATGGCACCTTCATAAGCTACCCACGCCCTTTCGGCAAGTGTTCGTGTGATATAAACAAAAATATCAAAACTAGTGTTTTTCTTAAAATTTTTAGTGAAATTGAATATCAATTCTTTCTAAAACTTATTTATGTACTATGGTGTGTTATAGTTTATTAGGAATCAAATTCTCTGCTGATTTTTTAATCAAAAAGCACACGGTGATTGAATGAAAGGTAAGATGGCATCAGTTTCTCTTTAATTTTGGTTAAGCCGGTGGGGCATAGTGGGGTATGGTGCCCGGGGCAAAGCGGGGCACTCAGACAAACGTCCCACTTTGTAATATATTTCTTTTTTACGTTTTTAGCTAATATGGTGCGCACATACAAGAGGAAAACTGAACAACATTCCTGGTCTATGCAAGCTATGAAACAAGCTGTACAATTTTGACCCGTAACATTACACAACCATTGGAAAAATAACACAATTGGATAATAATATGCAAACTCCTCCTAGGCAGCCTTCTCCATAACCTGGTTGTTCGTGGATGGTCCAGACAAACAGACTACAGAACAAATAATGGCAGTGAAGAAAGAAAAAAGAAAAAATAAAACTATTTAGTTTGGAAATTGTGGTTCGTTATGACCACCCCACTATGCCCCATAGGCAACCCCACTTTACCCCTATGCACGGGGCATAGCGGGGCAAATGCCTTTTTTTACTTAAGTATTCACATCTCGTAGATTAATTACGTTATCAACATAAATGTATGCATAGTCATTCGCAATGAATTAGGCTATGATTTAAAGTTAACATTTTTAATTTAATCACATTATTTTTTTTTTAGAAATGTTTAAACCTAAAGTGCCCCACTCTGCCCCCTCTTCCTCTACTATTACTTGGTTCTAAGCATTGAGTTCTGGAAGTTTTGAACTACAGAATAACCGACATGGATGATGGAGACTAGTTGATAATGAAGGATTAAAGTTGATCATTGAAGAAAATCCACATCAAAATAAAATAAATTGGAAAAGTGAAAAAGCTCCAGAAATGGGAATCGTGTGAATGGCGTAAAGTATATCAACAAACACGCATTGAGTGCTACGTACATTATTCAAACTTCACAATAACGAGGGGATTTAGAATCGTGTCGTTCGTTACTTATAATGAAAAATGCAATCAGTACGATAATCGAAAGGCTCATCATAGTGTAACGAATCAAGGAGGTCCGGACAAATCAAATCAAAAACGAAAATTAAAAGGGAAAAGATACCAGTAAGGGTTTGGTCTAGTGCGGTTGTCACACACTATAGATTCGTAAAATCTCGATAGACGAATACGGCAAACCATGATATAATAGGTAGCTGATAAACAACCGAACTGGTCGATTCTTCTGGCCGGCAGCTACATCATGACAACGCTAGACCCTCTACTGCAGGACAAATCGTGCAAAAGACTAGTCGAAGGACATGTGATTGAAATGTTTCCGACACCCATCATACTCCCTGAACCTTCCTGGTAACTTCTATTACGGTGAAGATTTAAAAAAATCGACGAGGTTCAAACCACCTTCAAAGATCTTATTGTTTCTATCTTTCGCAAAAAGCAATGGAATCAATAAACTACCTACAAAAACATCAAAGGTCTTAAATGATAAGGGTAGATACTTCGATTTATTTAATATACAATCTTACATACGTTTTTAGTTTTATTTCTTCGATATAAAATACTAATTTCATGTAGTTCCAAATATTTATACCGAAAAGTTAAACGTCATAATAGAAGGAATATTCAAATTTGTATCCAGAAACTAGATATCAGTGCATTGCGATGGCCACGACGAAACTACGAATATTAAATCACAGATTAGTTTAAACTTTGATCAATAATAATTTTCTCTTCACCTCTATTGTGTTTCATATTCCCCACAACAATATCACATATGATTATCTCTAGCTTACAAAGGTCTAAGAATTTCATACAATTTCAGTTTTTACGTCATATCACTTACATTTCTTTCGGGTATCTGACTGCTAGATGTATTATTTATTATTTGATCGTGACAATGGAGAAAAAATTCAAACAAAACAAAACTTATTTCAAGTAAATTCATAACACCTGCTTTTGACATAAAATATCAACAGATTTTTATAAATATATAACTACTTTTGTGCTATATAATCAGATTTGTTAAGACGGAAGTTGTTGATCAAAACAACGTTCACGAGCGCAAAATATAATATAATTCGTAAAAATACATTTCATAGAAGTGTAGCAATAAACAATAACAGTGCAGCAGCATCCCAAAGCTTCTCAGGAGAAAGGTAAAAAGGAATATATATATATATACATTAATGTAGACTATGAACTGTTAGCTACGCTACGAATACATACAATAAATTTGTATGTATAATTCACTTTCATGAACATGAAAATGAAATTTACCCTACGATCTCCGGGACTCCGAGTCCCAAACCTAATTTGATCTCGATTAGGTTTGTAAGATCTAAAAACTATTAAAAATTTATTTAATTTTAATTAATATTTAGACCCCAATATATATATATATATATATATATATATATATATATATATATATATATATATATATATATATATATATATATATATATAAATTAATTTATTATCGTTGTAATTGTGGTAGAAACTAATTGATACACTTTATTTTTAATAGACGTGAGGTCTATTTCGAAATTTCGTTTGTAATTGCAATATCCTTTTCTTATATTAAAATCTTTATGAACTTTATAAGTAATATACAATTTTTTTTAATGACGATTGTTAAATATGCCATAACACAAAAAAATATATATTTATTCAGTATAATTTCATAAAACTTAATTACGTTAAAAGGACTTCAAAACTATTTTTAAACAGCTGAAACGATTAACGAAGTTAAGTTACAAATTAAATGATGCTGCGTCCGCTTCACGTGACCTAGGTAAATGTAATTTACAGTTAGGGCGCTTACACACTGTGTCCGACACGAATTCGGAAAAAGTAGGATAACGACTTCGGATTACGAAAATCGTATGCAGTGTCGTAATATTACGGTTAAATCGGACCGGATTCAGCTCGGAGGTAGTGTTAAAGCCGCTTTGGCTCACGTTTATTTCCACTAACAAGGTTTTAACCAATATTTATTTATTCAGCTACAATTTTCACTAACGTATGTGTTTCCTTTGAAAATTTGTTTACAACATATATTAAATCTTTCGCAAACATTCCCCAACTAAAACAAGCTTTATGTAAGAATAATATATTAGCAGGTGTGAAACACCTTACACCATGTCAGATTGAGTAATGGGGTTAATGGCGGCCATGCACCAATAAATCACTGCAAACAGGGTGAATCCCTTGTTTACTGCAATGACACGTAGGTATCACTTAACTATCTGTGTAAACACGCTGTATGTATTCACCCAACAAATAAATAACCCTAGTTCATTTTGTTTTTGATATACATGTTTATTTTTCGTTCAGGCCCCCTCCATGTGACAATTCATTACTTCCAATCGTTTCAATTTCCGGGTCCCCCCACGGTCAGTCACGGATGGGGACATCTACCTAAAAGCTTTCACAAACGTGCCGGGGACACCCTGTTTGCTAACAGATTGAGTAATTAGCGAAATGATGTCACCTTTATCACATTTTATTCGTACACTTTCTATTAGCGTAATGGTTTTTAACACGAAATATACAAATAAAATGTCTCTTCTTAATTATAATTAATCTGTCCATGGATATTTACTATAGAATTTATATATATAAGAATATTACACTAATAGAAAGAAAGAGGAGATTACGAGAGAGATAAACAATGTTTGTAGCAGTAAGTCCGCCTTAGGTATATTTTTTGGACACACGATTAAATAAATATATATTAATATACTAAGTATGGGTTTTATACTAATGTGCATAGGTAAATTAAATAATTAATTATACATAAGTACATTAGTTATAGTGTCTGTCTGTTAAAATGGACCCGATAATTTGAAGGTCATCGTAATCAATAGTCCGCTAGCAATTAAGCTCTACGAATCCGTTTAATCTGTTGAATACAGGAAGTTACAGAACTCTACTACAAGGAGACGAGGCGGAAACTTACTCTTTCTACTTTATCTTTTGATTAATAGAGAAATACACATCAAAGGGAGAGGTGCAGTCGGATTATAAACATGTAAAGAATTTACGCATTATATATTATCTAAGATATTTAAATATAATGTTAAATAATGATACCTACGCCTCTTTTTTTCTTTAAAATACAGGCAAAGCCGCCGGTAAAGTGTGTTTTTGGTATATAATTTTATAAAAAAAAAATTAAATAAAATTCAATATTAAAACAAATTAATTTATTAAAATTTTGTTTTTATTCTTAAGCCATAGATGATATTGTCTTCAAAGTCTTTTCTCCAAAGAATTATATTTAATTTCTGACTTTTTATTGTAAAATACAATATATTAATAATTTCTCTACTAAACTAATTTGAATCCTTAGTATTAAATTTGGCGACCTTTTTTCCAAGTTGAGACTTACTTAATAGTAGAGTTTGATCGTAAATAATGAAATACAATTGTCATTGTTATAACATATGTAATTAATAATTTTAAACAAGGTACTTGTCTTTAACTATCAATTTTAAATTTGATGAAAGCCTAACATCATAATAAAAAGGTACATAAAATTTTAGTAAAGAAGTTAATTTGATTCTTTCAATTATTTTTCGATATAAAATAAAAAAATATATCTAATAACATAATAATATAGTGCCCAAGGGGGCTGTCGACCGAGGGGATAACCCTATCCCGTCATGAATTATTCAAATCTAAAGGAAAATCTACTCAAACCATGGGTGTTATCCAATTTTCGTTACAGCAAATAGTTATATGTTATATACTTTTGTATGTGTGTTTATCAAAGTTTAATTAAACGTCTGGGCCGGTTTTAATGCAATTTGTCTTTGAGTGGATGATGTAGATTTACGATTGGATTGGTAGGTGTCGCTTCGGTTTTTTTTTCTCAATGACAGTCTGGTAGGACTATGTATTGTTATATATTATAATAGATTTTTGTGCCCAATTTATTAAAGACTACATTATTTACACATTACATAAAAAGTACCAATTTAATTGCATAAATATATAAAAAAGCGACATAATTGTTTTCTATTCATAGTAACATATATATTTTTAAAAATATTTCATTTCATTTAAATAAAAAATAATAGAACATGTCTTACCTAACATAAGTAAGAAAGACATGTTCTATTATTTTTTATTTAAATAATTTATGACAAGGTCAATAAATAACATTAGATATTTAGTTAATGTTATTTTTAGCCTACACACTAACACAGAATCTAAATTATATATATATATGTGCGTTAATGTGGACTCACGCAATGCGTTAGTTTAAAGTTGAAATTTTACAAATTTAAAGGCGAAAAATGTTATTACTGAAAATATATATAACTATAATATAGAACTTTGATCTATTTTATATGAGAAAAAGTTCATCGTAATGGCAGCAGACTGGGACTGTGACAATCCACACACAAACCAACTATTTGATAAGGTCATCCGAATTGAAACAAGTACTTTTATGACCTCAAAACTCATTTTTCACTCTCTCAATGGAATTTAAAAAAATGCTATTCCAATTTAATCTCTTATTCATTTATCTAAATGCAAGTCGTTAAATTTTCAAGATTCTTGAATAAACCCGTTTTATGATGATTTTTCTTTACGCCGCAGTACCTACGTGATGTGTTTATGAATTACGACGTAGACTCCGCAGTACCCGGTACTTCAGCATATTATAAAATGTTATATTTAATCCTTATTATGTAACAGAATTAACCATAATAGTGATGATTGTAACAGTTGTAATGCGTATGTTATATATATACTTTATGCTTGCAAAAAAGTATTTAATACGGTAATTGTGTACATAATAATCAAAACGCTCAATAACTATAAAATAGTGATAAATTCAGTTTGATATACCTATCTTGTTTATTTACATTTCACGAGGTATATTTTTGAGATCGTATAAATAGTTAAATCCAAAAATAGGTAGCTGCCGGTTTCAATGTATTTTTCTCTTATCTTTTATCAAGAGACGATTTATTCACGTTGATAATTACCCTCGCTGGAAAAGGTCGACATTGTAGAACTTGTAAAGTTCCACTGAGAACTCAAAGGTGGCCTGCAAGTCGCTCATGTTTGGAGACAGGCGCGGGCGCGGGCGGCGCGGGGCGCCATGCCGGCCGCTAGCAGCAGGGACGCACCAGCCGGAGCCCGAGCCTCGGGGGGCGCATTCCTCACTCACCACATTTGTCCATTAAACCCCACAATACACGACCACACCCGAAAACACACGCGGCCCGGGCGCGGTCGGAGTATCGGTGAAGTAGCGACTCGTCGGCCCCGAGCGTGCGGCAAACAGTGCGGGAAAAGGGAATTCATTTTTTAATGGCGGCGACCGCACATGCGCGTTGGCGACATCGCCAATCCACGTACCGACTGGCGCGTCTCGCCTGCAGTAGTTCGCTCCGCTCCATACACACAGGTGCCCCAAGTAGTCCCTATGATATGACACGACCATATCTGTGAGGGATTACCTCTAAAAGGTCAGGGGGCGGTTGATGATGCTAACCTTTGGCAACCGTTAGCTATGTGTATGTTGATGCAGCAAGTCTGTTATAGCCTCCTCTTTAAATGTCATGTCTTTAGAGTATTGTAGGTTACATAAATATTTGGTAATAAATAAAAAATATATTTTTTTTATTATTCATCTTTACGTTAATAATAATAAACATAGTATTAATAGTTAGGCGACTCTACACGAATGTTCTGTCATGTTATAAATATAGAGACAAATATAGAGCATTGAACAACTACACGCCAGATTCAGACCGGGGACGACAAATTTCAATAGCTCCAAGAAAAGGTCAGAGGTCAACATTTAGTTGATCGATATTCGCGAGTTCAAGGAACGTAGTAGGATTTACAAAATATTTTCTTTTATACCAAAATCTTCATACATTAAAATATTATAAAATATTTTATTTATTTATTGGTAATATATTTCCGTACGAATTACTTTTACATTTTCAATTCTTTATTATAGATTTTTTTATCATCAATCTCAATCCCTATTTGAATTTATCCAAAGTCCTTATTCAAAAATATGGTATGTAAGAGTAGCCAATATCTGGATAGAACTGAACTGAAAACCTAAAAAGCTGAGAATGATTGATGTGGCAGAGAGCCAAATTTTATTCGAATATTGGTCACTTCATTACATACAATTTTTTCAATGAATTTTTTATTTGTAACCCAAAAATATATACGCTAGCTATCTGTGCCCGCGACTTCGCTCGTGTGGAATATTTATTAAAACAAAATTAGTCTAAGTTACTCCTTATAATATCAGCTATTCGCCAGTGAAAACCCTGTTAAAATCGATCTAGCCGTTTCAGAACTTAGCCAGAACAAACAGGTGTATATATATTTTATTTCCTTATATACAATTGCTGTTAATTTGGAATTACAAATAGACACTTCAATTTTATATATATTTCTAAATTTAGGCTTGGTTATAGCTTAAAAGACAGGTTTATTTCCATGCTTAATATATATATAAAATCATGTTAAGATTGGTTGTCTGTGGGTAAAAGCAGATCTATAAACATCCAGGCATATAAAGTAGGTTACCAATGTATAATGAACAGACAATACGAACAATTAAAGATACAGTAATATAGTCGTTTGACAAGCTCGCCAGTAACCGACGGACAGGCCGAATTCTTTTATGTATTATCAATGAAAATACTATCATTAAAAGTGCCTATTACTATTTTTGTATGTCTTTTTTTCATTGTATATGACATTCTCGTAAAACGTATTACTGTAGGTTAAATATATTAGTTGTTAAAAAAATATTTTTTTTCATGAATTACAATAATTATCTGTAAGTATATAATATATAGAAAATATTTAAAAATTATTTTGTAATCGATTACAATAATTATTTGTATGTATTTTAAAAAGAAACTGTTTTAAATTAATTATTGTAATCCATTGTGATGTGTTATAATGCTCTTGCTACTTGAACTGAAAAATAAATTTTGTAACTGCTTGGAAAATACAATTAATATTATTATTCAACGGTATTTATGAAATTCAAACAAATAAAAAAATACAAATTTATTTCCATTTAATCTTACCCGATAATTGAATAATCTGCGATTAATAAAGTAAAAATAATAACCTATAGCTTAAAATATTTTATATACTCTTCCGATCAGTTTAAAATCCGATTAAATGTTTTCCAATAATCTAGATTTGGGTGTCGATAATAAAGTATTAATGAAGTATTAAACATTAAAAAATTGTGTATAAAGCTGTGATATTTATTTATATTTTTCAATGAAAATGTAATGAAAAAATCAGGACTCGACCTTGCGACATCTAGACTCGTCCCCGTCGCTCTAACAACTAAGCTACCGTGTCGTTATTCGCCTCGAAGAAGTATCTCATCTTATCAGAACGGAGCTGACATCTATTAGACTTTTTTGGAAAATCCTATACAATGTTTAAACATCGCATTATAAAATAATATTTAAAGATGCTATCAAACCTATAGATTATTAATCAATTATAACATTATTATAATCCTATATCGTAAATTATTTTCTTGTGTGTAAACTCTAAGTAGAACTAATAAGAAGGGCTTCATAGTATAATGCCTTCCGGAACTCGACATAGCATTTTTAAATGGATAATACCACATATGTATATATCTTATTGCGTTGAAATAAAGGCTATATTGCAATGAATTAAATGTGCCGTAATACATAACTCGCTTTTAACTGGTTACATGACCGCTTATGCGACAATCCTCTTAACGAAATAAGCTTTTTACTAACAAATGTTTATTTACATAAGATTATTATGTGTTTATTATGAATAATTTGATATAAATTAACAATCAAAAATCAATGATTATAACCAAAACTCTACAACGTCTACTTTCTGGTAATTCTTATAATATTGTCTTTAATATATTTATTATTTCGATCTCTTTAACTTATACTAATATTAACCGTAACAATTATGTATAAAATCCCAACATTTCTTTGGCTTTTCAATAAGAAGCTCCAGCCAATATTGAAGGATCAGGATTCAAGGATTACATTTTATTGCTCCATGTGATCCTTTGGATTTATCCTTTATTTTCCTTTCATAGCACGATGCATGGCGAACTATGCGTCGGTAAGTATTTAATGTACTTTCTCCATAAGCTATTCTCATATAGGCTTCAGGATAATTAATTTGATCCTGTTTCAGGATATTATCACTATAAGCGGATAAATATATATATACATATATATATATATACATATATATATAAACGTCTATCTAGACGTTTATATATATATAATCTTATTTGTATTTGAAAAAAATATCACGCGTCGAGATGAAGACGGTTATATAAGTTGTTAATTCATCAAGGCGAGAAGCTACGCGATAGCTCAGTTGGTAGAACGACGGTGCGGTATCCCGGAGGTCACAAGTTTGAGTTTTACCCTTGTAAAGAAATTTTCGTTCTATATTTAAATTATAAGCCGGTACACGCGAGGTAATAACGACATGGCAGCGCATGTATTTATAGAACAACTTTCAGTCACTTTACATACAACTTGACATTTTACATAAGAACATCATTATATATATGTGTATATATATATATATATATATATATATATAAAATATTATATTTTAGTTTTAGTATATCATACATTTTACTTTTTATTCCTTATAGTGATAACCTAAAAATTTAATTAAAATACTTTGTTTTATATTGATATTTCTGTAATAGTTAAAACTAAATAAAAAACTATATATTAAAGAAAAATCATTATAACTCATATAAAATACGGTCTAGTACATTTAAGAATATATAAATTGGTAATATTGCACCTCAGACTATTTAATTTAAATTTTAAACCCTCACCGAAATATCCGAAGTCAAATATCAATATTATTAGATGATAAATAAACTAATATCCGCCAACCGTGCGCGGCGGGTGTTGAGCTGAGCCCCTCTCCTTTCTTCTTTTCTTGATAACTTTTGAATGGCTAAACATTTTTTCAATCTGTTTTCGCTATAACATCCGAGTTCGGCTCAAATATACATGAGAAAATTTTTAGCTAATTATCTCGTCGCATTCTGGAGACAACTAAACACAAAAGCAGGTCTCCCAAATGGTTAAGAGCTTCGATTACGCTCAGCTCAATAAATATATAAATAAATAGGTTACTATTGCGTTTCACTTACACTTGCCAGGTTTATTAACCACTTATGACAATTTATATATGAAGAGTAATTTAATTTATTACACTTCTAAAAATTAACAACCATTACGAAAATATCTTTATATCCGTAATTAAGTATATTAAGTTGGAAAACTTTAGTATCTAATCTATAATTTAAGAGACTTTCAGACATTCATTGCTTATACCAATTCTTATTTATATTTATTGAAATGATAATTAAATATTGGTTAAATATTCTAAATGAACTACTACACTAACATATTGTACCTGTATTGTAATTGTGTAATTCTGTATTGTATTGTGTCTTTTAAATTCCCCAAGTAACTTACAATGTGTGAAAATAAAAAAGGATGTAGTTTTCGTTCCCATTCTTAGTGCAGGATACATTCAGGATACGTCGCCCCTTTCACCCCGCGTTTGATACTGGGTCGTACAATAATGCACTGCGCTGAAAGGTTGCTTTGTGTAGAGCAAAAGAACGCACGTAGTATATATGCTCTAGGTTTTATGAACATACAGCTTAGTGCCACCATTTCTGTGTAGAAATATTCAACACATAAATAATCGTTAATACAAAATACTTATAAAAAAGACAATATTTAGATTTAATATTTTTTTCTTCTTAAACAGGTTTAGTTAAAGAGACAAATATATTACAAATGTAACATAATACGGGAGAAAGTGTTATTAATAATAATAATAATAATTATAATTCAATACTAAATAATGATTTATAAACAATGTATGGAAGTAGGACAAATACTTTAATTTCAAACCTTTGTGAATAATAATAAAAGAAACAAATGAATAATTAATAGCACTTCTCCAGATAACTGGATCGCACTGTTGTTGTGACGTTTTGATGTTTAATGTTTATTCATAAGTAGGAAACTTTTGTATAATTATGTTTATTTTTAAAACTATAATTAATTTACCTCAGATTATATACTGAATATTCAATTTAATGTCTCGATTAAGATGTCTCATATATGCTCTCGCCCATACGTTACTCCAACAACTATGCGAACAAACTTATACCAAATTCCAAAGTATTTCGTGTATATGTATCTCGACTAATACATCTAATAAGTTGTACTAAACACACTATATTATATATTTATTTATTATTTATTTAGCTTTACGCCATATCCCTTGAGGGTTGCCAGAGACGACGGAGCGCCAAACGCTACGGTCCCTGCATACCTGTTTCGCCTCAGCCACAGACATCAACCTCTTCATTCATGCCCTCCGGGGGGTCCTCTTGCTATATTAATAACATGATATTGTGCAGAAATACTTTTCTAAAAAAAAACCAACATTTTTTTCCTTTGGCTTTTTATTAGTAATCATTATTACCAGGTAAGTAAGTACGATGACAATAGACACGGCAAATGCGTACTAAATTGAAAATACACCTCTTACCCATAAATATCCAACAGGTGGCGGTGTTAACAATAAAATTATAATCGATGCAAAAATAATTTATGATGTAGCAGACGAACTTAGTGCTTATAAGTTTAGAGCAATATTAATTGTTACGCTTTGTGAGAAATTAAATACCCGTTAGCAGATTCTATTGCAGATCATGTCTAGTTTGTAACAACTGGAGTTGGTAAAAGTGCTTCTTTACTTTTACATTGTAACTTTGCATCAAAATTAAAATGATTTTATATGAAATACGCAATTTCAAACATTACTCTCGGTTGTGGCCTTTTCTATGTTATTGTGTAGTGTAAAGTTAGTAAGTATCTTCTGAAGAAGCTTAATAATTGTCAGCTTGGTCTTGATAACTATTATATATACAAGTTAAATTCATCGGTTTGTAGCGACGTAATTAATACATAAGAAGGACGGTTTGCTAGAGATCACAGATTTGTGTTTTGATGATGGTGATGATGATAATTATTTATTTAAACCCTCTGAGCTCCAGAAACTTTAAATGGTGTCATTCCTTTTATATTTGATTGCCTGATTTTTGGGGTAAATTTGAAGACCATCATTCTTACTATAAACATTATGAACATCATTTATTATTACAGACAATGATTTATGATTAAACTAGAATTTATTGTGATAATTACTAAACTAATTGTCAAACTATCAATAATATGCTAAACCATGAATTAATTGTATTTTTGTCCCTAGACTAGTGTTAGTTCCTGTTTTGTAATAAGGCCACCGACCACACGACCACATCACACCGACTCTAAAAAATTAGCAGAAAACACGAAATTATTTTTTTTACTTTTTAGTGCATATATATTTGTCCCGAAATAGTTTATTTTTTCTGATATTTATATTCA
Source organism: Melinaea marsaeus rileyi (assembly GCA_918358865.1). Classification (NCBI taxonomy): domain Eukaryota; kingdom Metazoa; phylum Arthropoda; class Insecta; order Lepidoptera; family Nymphalidae; genus Melinaea; species Melinaea marsaeus. The sequence goes on along the minus strand of OU911088.1, from coordinate 11,145,614 downwards.
CAGAAATTTTGCAAATGCGAATATTAAAAAAACATGCAAATATTGGCATATTGGAATGCGAATATTCGTAACATCACTATTATTCAGTTTCTTGGCCTAAGGCGTCGGCTGACGTTGAGCTGGAAAAAATACTTTCTTATATCACAAAATGTTTGCAATCATTCAAGTTATCACTTTAACTACTTTGATGGTATGTCACTATATTAAATCATTTGAAGTATTATGGGTTTTTATATCTTAGTGTCTAATAATAGTTTTGGAATATATTGCTGGCAAAGTCACAGCAGCGAGTTCTACTTTAACTATAACTCTGCTTTAAAAAAATATACTCTGCTTTAAAATATTCGTACTTACTGTAAAATATACACCGATAGACCATTAAATATCGAAGCGAAATTCATTATAACTCGTAGATAAAAAACGTCCGTAACATGATTATGATTACGATGTTCTAAATATAAAAATTAAATCACGGGTTGTAAAAAATATTTTGTATTTTAAATTGTCGGTATAAATATATATATTTATTAAAGCATTAAATTTCCCTTTCAATGACCTCAATGAATGCGTTGCGACTAACGGTGATATAATACTAAGGAGCATGAAACTATCTGTTAGGGCTGCAGCAGCCGGCAAACGGCAGGAGTAACAAGCTTAATCTAATGCGATAGTCAATAAGGATCCTGAGTGGAAAGTTCTGAAGAGGAAATATAAACGCGCATTCCGATTCATTAAACGGCAAATCGCTATAGTAAATTTCAAGCATGGTGTCAAAATTGGGTATAAGCTGGCAAGCTACCCGCCTGGCACGCTCAAATTCTGGGCATTTTTAGTAGGTAGATGTCGAATGTGGGAGTAGCCATTGCAAAAGAGAGAACCTTGGGCACTCTTTTTGCCTCAAACTCGACTTTTGACGACCAGAGGAAAATACCGCCTACCATCCCGCGGTGTCAAAATTCGATGCTCGAAATAATTTTCTGCAAAAAAATCATCCACAAATCTCTAAATCGCTTGGACTGCGGAAAGTCGAGTGGGCTAGATGACATTTTCCCAATCATGCTACGAACATGTGCCTATGAGTTGCCTCGCATTCCCGGTCTCATGCAAGTGTGGCCTTGTCCATGCGAACCCTTAAAAAGATGATAGCTTGGTCCCAGCTAGCTACAGACCTATCGCCATTACCTCTTTTCTCTCTCGAAAGTAGATGGGAACATCTGCAATCAAAAGCTTCTGATGTACGTCGAAGATCATTACGTTGATCAATGACTGGCAATATGGCTTTCGTGATGATCAGTCGGCTGGTGATTTTCTGTTATGCACTGTTGGGTGGCTTTTATTGAAAGCAAGGGAGGGAGTCTGCCAGTTAGTCTAGAGATGGCAAAAGACTTTGATCGTTTGGGGCACAAGGGCCTTCATTAGAAACTTTTCGAGTTTATGCATTGTTTTATGATTGTTGAGAACCCGGTGCTCTATGAACGGCTGGACTCTCTGGCATTGCGTAGAGACGTGGTCCTTTTTGCTTCTTCGATCGCATTTAAAACGGGGAGTTTTCCGAACAGCTATGTGTTCTGATGGGTGTTGGTAGGGACGGATGATATTGTTATGCTTTACGAGGGGCACCTCTAAAATTGGGTGGCTGCAAACTGATTCCTCGTGCTTCGGTGCGCCGCCATTCGGACGGTAGTAAGGCTGAGGGGCGGTTTGATAACAGCCTCGACGGCTGCCTGTTCGCGTATGTCGAGCAGTCCATACGTCACGGGCCCTGGCTATTCAATAACCCAAAGTAAGTCAGACGCATCTGTAGCTAAGGGTCTGGTTGTTTGAACCACGTTTGGTAACACGGGGACTGATTGTCACAGCCCTCTTGAATGAGGTTGGAATCGGGGTGGTAATGTTGCTAGAGATCACAGATTTGTGTTTTGATGATGGTGATGATGATAATTATTTATTTAAACCCTCTGAGCTCCAGAAACTTTAAATGGTGTCATTCCTTTTATATTTGATTGCCTGATTTTTGGGGTAAATTTGAAGACCATCATTCTTACTATAAACATTATGAACATCATTTATTATTACAGACAATGACTTTATGATTAAACTAGAATTTATTGTGATAATTACTAAACTAATTGTCAAACTATCAATAATATGCTAAACCATGAATTAATTGTATTTTTGTCCCTAGACTAGTGTTAGTTCCTGTTTTGTAATAAGGCCACCGACCACACGACCACATCACACCGACTCTAAAAAATTAGCAGAAAACACGAAATTATTTTTTTTACTTTTTAGTGCATATATATTTGTCCCGAAATAGTTTATTTTTTCTGATATTTATATTCACAGAAATTTTGCAAATGCGAATATTAAAAAAACATGCAAATATTGGCATATTGGAATGCGAATATTCGTAACATCACTATTATTCAGTTTCTTGGCCTAAGGCGTCGGCTGACGTTGAGCTGGAAAAAATACTTTCTTATATCACAAAATGTTTGCAATCATTCAAGTTATCACTTTAACTACTTTGATGGTATGTCACTATATTAAATCATTTGAAGTATTATGGGTTTTTATATCTTAGTGTCTAATAATAGTTTTGGAATATATTGCTGGCAAAGTCACAGCAGCGAGTTCTACTTTAACTATAACTCTGCTTTAAAAAAATATACTCTGCTTTAAAATATTCGTACTTACTGTAAAATATACACCGATAGACCATTAAATATCGAAGCGAAATTCATTATAACTCGTAGATAAAAAACGTCCGTAACATGATTATGATTACGATGTTCTAAATATAAAAATTAAATCACGGGTTGTAAAAAATATTTTGTATTTTAAATTATCGGTATAAATATATATATTTATTAAAGCATTAAATTTCCCTTTCAATGACCTCAATGAATGCGTTGCGACTAACGGTGATATAATACTAAGGAGCATGAAACTATCTGTTAGGGCTGCAGCAGCCGGCAAACGGCAGGAGTAACAAGCTTAATCTAATGCGATAGTCAATAAGGATCCTGAGTGGAAAGTTCTGAAGAGGAAATATAAACGCGCATTCCGATTCATTAAACGGCAAATCGCTATAGTAAATTTCAAGCATGGTGTCAAAATTGGGTATAAGTTGGCAAGCTACCCGCCTGGCACGCTCAAATTCTGGGCATTTTTAGTAGGTAGATGTCGAATGTGGGAGTAGCCATTGCAAAAGAGAGAACCTTGGGCACTCTTTTTGCCTCAAACTCGACTTTTGACGACCAGAGGAAAATACCGCCTACCATCCCGCGGTGTCAAAATTCGATGCTCGAAATAATTTTCTGCAAAAAAATCATCCACAAATCTCTAAATCGCTTGGACTGCGGAAAGTCGAGTGGGCTAGATGACATTTTCCCAATCATGCTACGAACATGTGCCTATGAGTTGCCTCGCATTCCCGGTCTCATGCAAGTGTGGCCTTGTCCATGCGAACCCTTAAAAAGATGATAGCTTGGTCCCAGCTAGCTACAGACCTATCGCCATTACCTCTTTTCTCTCTCGAAAGTAGATGGGAACATCTGCAATCAAAAGCTTCTGATGTACGTCGAAGATCATTACGTTGATCAATGACTGGCAATATGGCTTTCGTGATGATCAGTCGGCTGGTGATTTTCTGTTATGCACTGTTGGGTGGCTTTTATTGAAAGCAAGGGAGGGAGTCTGCCAGTTAGTCTAGAGATGGCAAAAGACTTTGATCGTTTGGGGCACAAGGGCCTTCATTAGAAACTTTTCGAGTTTATGCATTGTTTTATGATTGTTGAGAACCCGGTGCTCTATGAACGGCTGGACTCTCTGGCATTGCGTAGAGACGTGGTCCTTTTTGCTTCTTCGATCGCATTTAAAACGGGGAGTTTTCCGAACAGCTATGTGTTCTGATGGGTGTTGGTAGGGACGGATGATATTGTTATGCTTTACGAGGGGCACCTCTAAAATTGGGTGGCTGCAAACTGATTCCTCGTGCTTCGGTGCGCCGCCATTCGGACGGTAGTAAGGCTGAGGGGCGGTTTGATAACAGCCTCGACGGCTGCCTGTTCGCGTATGTCGAGCAGTCCATACGTCACGGGCCCTGGCTATTCAATAACCCAAAGTAAGTCAGACGCATCTGTAGCTAAGGGTCTGGTTGTTTGAACCACGTTTGGTAACACGGGGACTGATTGTCACAGCCCTCTTGAATGAGGTTGGAATCGGGGTGGTAATGTTGCAAAGGTGATAATGGTGAGAGGAGACCGGGCGTCCGAATTTGCTAGCAGCTAGCAAGTGTCTTCATCGGTCTAAGGCGAAGAGCTGCCTTGCGTAGCTTGAAACAACGCCCCTTACATAATTATTTAACACAATTTTGTAACGTATATTGAATTTTAACTTCTGAAGTAATATAGAATGTGTAAAAATAAGAAAGGATGTCGTGTTTCGTTTTCATTCTTAGTGCAGGATACATTCAGGATACGTCGCCCCTTTTACCCTGTTTGGTCAATATATATAATAATAATATTTTAATCAAAAAAACTACATCACTTTTTTGTTTAATACGAAATGATTTATAAAAACACACCTCACAATGCATGGAAGTAGGGCAAATACTTTTAATTCAAACCTTTGTGACTGAAAACAAATGAAAAATTAAGCTCACCTCTTAAAGTATCTGGATCGGGTACACTGTTACTGCGTCGTTTTGTTATTTGATGTTTATTTACAAGTAGGTAAACATATATAGTATAAGTATTTATTTAAAATTATTATGCGTATTCTTAAAATATAATCACCAATCTTTGATAGGAGATAAGCCTCCACAGGAAAGGGGCCCCTGCAATAAACACTTTTTTTTACGTTTTTGCACACAAATATTTTTTTTGCATTTTTACTAAGAATACTTGTACAACATATATCAATGTATCCGAAATCCCCGATTCCAGGTTTTCATTTTCGACTTCGACAAAGACTTCCGACAAAGACTTTCATGAAATAAAATTAGTTCGTATGATTTTTGTTACTTAAACCTGAAATTACAATTATTTTATCCGAGTCATGGATAAATTATATATATAATGTATCAATAATATTTTAAAGCCTGTTTGTCAAAAGTTACGCTTGGTAATGATTGTTGCAATTTACATTGCAATCTGACCAAGAAAGGCTAAATTTATGGATCTGTGAATTAACCATTTATTATTCAATCTATCCGCGATAGGTCAACTAGCACACTAACGTCACATAGTGTAAAGGATGTTAGTGAACCGGTAGTGAGTAGATTGATTGGTATTTACCTGTAATTCGCTATTTTTGTGGTCAAAGAGTCATTTTAAAATTGCATAAATAAATGGACAAAGAAGAAAGCAATCATTCTTTATTATAATAAAAATTTTGGTTCAATTATGAATATAATACAATAATTATAATAGGTTCTTATAGTTATTGATACAAAATATTGTTATTATAAATAACTTGTTTTTAAGTATGTACGAATTTTTAAAATGATCTTTGTATATCAAAATCCTATGTCACGATGTTCGTCTGCGCTAATCTCCAAAACCACTGAACCGATTTCAATGAAATTTTGTAGATCTTTATTGTTTGTTTCAATTTAAAAGATAGGATAGTTTTTCTCTATATATTGTTATTTTTTATTTAGAATTTGAGGTTTTTGCTACATTAAAAGTTAAATTCACTATTAAGTTCTATAAGTGTTCAATAGATGGCTGTAGTAACAAAAAATATATAATTGATTTAAAATAGTTTATCAAGTAGCAGACGAACTTAGTGCTTAAAATATTCATTATGCTATATGAAAGAACAAAAACCTGTTAGCAGGTTCTATTGAGGATCACGTCTAGTTTGTAACAACTGAAATTGGTAAGCCTTACAGGTAACTTATATTTTCATAGAACTTTTACTTACAAGGGCGGTTTCTTACTTCATAGATTCTAGTTATAGATGATTTTTTCATTACATGTAACTTAAACTTAAATTTAATAATTGTTTTTTGTTTGTGTATTTATTTATACCAGTATAGATTTATATTTAGTATATTAAATTTTCTTAAATTATTTATTTATAACTTTTCTACGTTCAATCAATACAGGGCTTTTTGGCTTTATATAATTTTAATTCCATATTTTCTTACAAGTAAACATTTTTTCACTTTTATTCTTGCTTGTAGAAATGTACAATATGATTCATAGTTGATTTACCTGGTCACAAAAATAAAAATAAAACCATCAGGCTATCAAGATTAACTTGTTAAGATTAGATAGGTCGAGGGCTCTCTTCATCTTAAGTACTCTTTACAAACTTTTGTAAAGGTCAGTAGGTAAGAAATAACAAATAATAAAACTAAATCTTTACGTAAATTACGTAATACAAATTATAATATTGTACAAAAATAAACCTAAGGTATAGGAACTATAGGACCATATATAGAAAATTATATCGTGCACAAAATATTAAAACAATTTAAAAAAGACGAAATAAATCGAAATTTAAATCGCCTTAAAAAGTACTACTGCTGTGAAGCTTCTCGGCCTAAGGCGATTGAAAAAATCATTAAGATTTAAGGGTGAACGCCGGCCTGGAAAATACATTTTTAATATTACAAAATGTTTGGAATACTTCAAGTTATTACGTTAAGTACTTTAATTGTATGTATATTTAAAATCAATTGAAGTGCTATCTAAAAATGTAATTAATTTATATGTAATATTTGGATCTTATCTGAATATCTAATAATAGTATTAGAAAACATTGCTGCGAGAGCCACAGCAGTGAGTTCTACTTTCTTCATGAAATATTCAAGCTCCCTGTAAGCATCTTACGTAATTGAATATTCACCAATCTTGTTTTAAATAATTTTATTTTATCTTCTATAGAATGATCAATTGATCAAAGTGTTGCAAATATTAAAGTCAAATAATAATAACTCTTATAAAATACGGTCTGGTACATTTGAGAATTTATAAATTGGTAATATGGCACCCCAGACTATTTAATTTAAATTTTAAACCCTCACCGAAATATCCGAAGTCAAATATCAATAATATTAGATGATAAATAAATAAATTTATATATAAATAGGTTGCGTTTCACTTACACTTGCCAGGTTTATTAATTACTTATGACAATTTACATATGATGATTAATTTAATTTAATACACTTCTAAAGATTAACAACCATTACGAAAATATCTTTATATCCGTAATTAAGTATATTAAGTGGGAAAACTTTAGTAACTAATCTATAATTTAAGAGACTTTCAGACATTCATTGCTTATATCAATTCTTATTTATAATTATTGAAATGAAAATTAAATATTGGTTAAATATTCTAAATGAACTACTACACTAATATATTGTACCATATATCGTCTTTTAAATTCCCATAGTAACTTACAATGTGTGAAAATGAAAAAGGATGTAGTTTTCGTTCCCATTCTTAGTGCAGGATACATTCAGGATACGTCGCCCCTTTCACCCCGCGTTTGATACTGGGTCGTACAATAATGCACTGCGCTGAAAGGTTGCTTTGTGTAGAGCAAAAAAACGCACATACTATACATGCTCTAGGTTTTACGAACATACAGCTTAGTGCCACCATTTCTGTGTAGAAATATTCAACACATAAACAATCGTTAATACAAAATACTTATAAAAAAGACAATATTTCGATTTAATATTGTCTTTCAACTTAAACAGGTTTAGTTAAACAGACAGATATATTACAAATGTAACATAATACGGGAGAAAGTGTTATTAATAATATTAGTTAAAATTCAACACTAAATAATGATTTATAAACAATGCATGGAAGTAGGACAAAAACTTTAATTTCAAACCTTTGTGAATAATAATAAAAGAAACAAATGAATAATTAATAGCACCTCTCCAGATAACTGGATCGTACTGTTGTTGTGACGTTTTGATGTTTAATGTTTATTCATAAGTAGGAAATTTTTGTATAATTATGTTTATTTTTAAAACTATAATCAATTTACCTCAGATTATAAACTGAATATTCAATTTAATGTCTCGAATTAAGATGTTTCATATATGCTCTTGTCGATACGTTACCCCAACAACTATACGAAAAAACTTATACCAAATTTCAAAGTATTTTGTGTATATGTATCTCGACTAATACATAATAATAATAAGTTGTACTAAACACACAATATTATATATTTATTTAGCTTCACGCCATATCCCTTGAGGGGTAGCCAGAGACGACGGAGCGCCAAACGCTACGGTCCCTGCATAGCTCTTTCGCCTCAGCCACAGACATCAACCTCTTCATACATGCCCTCCGGGGGGTCCTCGTGCTATATTAATAACATGATATTGTGCTGAAATACTTTTCTAAAAAAAAACATTTTTTCCTTTGGCTTTTTATTAGTAATCACCAGATAAGTACAGTGACAATAGAGCCGGCAAATGCGTACTAAACTAAAAACTCCTTTTCCCCATAAGTATCCAACAGATGGCGGTGTTAAAAATAAAATTATAATTGATGTAAAATAATTTATGAAGAAACAGACGAACTTAGTGCTTATATATATAGTTTACATGTTTAGACTTATATTAATCGTTATGCTTTGTCAGAGAACAATTCCTGTTTGCAGGTTCTATTGAAGATCACGTCTAGTTTGTAACAATTGTAGTTGGTAAAAGTGCTCCTTTACTTTATATTGTAACCTTGAACCTAAAATTAAAATGATTTTATATGAAATACGCAATTTCAAACATTACTCTCGGTAGTGGCCTCTTCAATACTATTGTATAAATAGAGTATAAATACTATTGTATATTGTATAAATACTATTGTATAAATAGATGCCTCTTCAATACTATTGTATAAATAATATATTGTATAGAGTTTAAATGGTGTCATTCCATTTCATTTATATTTGATTGTTTGAATTTTGGGGAAAGTTTGCAGACCATCATTCTTACTATAAACATTAAGAACTTCATTTATTATTACAGACATTTTTTTCTGTTTTTAGTGCATATGTATTTTTCTGATATTTATATTCACAAAAAGTTTGCGAATGCGAATATGAAAAAAACATGCAAATGTGCATGCGAATTCGAATATTCGTAACATCACTATTATTTAGTTTCTTGGCCTAAGGCATCTGAAAAATCCATTAAGATTTAAGGCTAACGTCGGGCTGGAAAAAATACTTTCATATATTACAAAATGTTTGCAATATTTAATGTTATATTTATCTACTTTGATGGTATGTTAATATATTATATTTGAAAATCATTTGAAATATTATGGGTTTTAATATCTTAATGTCTAATAATAGTTTTAGAATATATTGCTGGCCAAGTCACAGCCGCTAGTTCTGCTTTCTTCGTGAAATATTCATACTTACTGTAAAATATAGACCGATAGACGTGAGCTAGCCGATAGGCTAATAGGCTAGGCTAGGCTAAGGCTTGCAATCTTATAGAGCATAACTTACAAGTTATTCCTACAACTTTTAATACAAGAACAGCATTCTACATATACATAGATATTTTAAGTTTTATTTAGTATCATCATATATTATTCACACTTTGTAGATTAGATATTGAAGTTTTATAATATTTCCTTTAATATTAAATATAAGTAATAGGTGAAATAAAAAACCATTAAATATTGAAGCAAAATTCATTATAACTTGTAGATAAAATACGCTGCAGTACATTTGAGACTCTATAAATTCGTAATATTGCACTTCAGTCTATTTAATTTAGATTTTAAGCCCTCACCGAAATATCCGAAGTCAGATATCAATATCATTAGAAAGTCATACATCAAATGATATGTAAATAATATTATATATACATGTAAGGGTAGGTTATATCGACAAAGACTATATATTACAATTTGGTACATATTGATATTTCAAGCTCTTTTATAATTAACAAAGGGATAACGTCCGTAACATTACGATTTTCTAAAAATAAAAATTAAATCACGGGTTGTAAAAATATTTTGTATTTTAAATTATCGGTATAAATATATATATTTATTATTTATCTCCGATCCAAAAGCATCAAATTTCCTATTATACCTATATATTCCCTATATATTTCCTATTATATATATATATATATATATAGACCTATCGCCATTACCTCTTTTTTTATTTTATTTATTTTATTTTACTCTTTATTGTACACCACAACACAAATGAAATAAAAAAAAACGCTACAGTGACATGTATTGAAACAAAATTGTACCGTACAAGAGGCGGTCTTATCGCCTAATATAAACATATTTACCAATAATTACACAAGTCTTTCTCGAAAGTAGATGAGAACATCTGCAATCAAAAGCTTCTGAAGTACGTCGAAGATCATTACGTTGATCAATGATTGGCAATATGGCTTTCGTGATGGTCAATCAGCTGGTGATTTTCTGTTACGTACTGTTGGGTGGCTATTATTGAAAGCAAGAGAGAGAGTCTGCAAGTTAGTCTAGAGATGGCAAAAGACTTTGATCGTTTGGGGCACAAGGGGCTTCATTCGAAACTTTTCGAGTTTATGCACTGTTTTATTGTTGGGAACCCGGTGTTCTATGAACGGTTGGACTCTCTGGCATTGCGTAAAGACGTGGTCTTTTTTGCGTCTGCTATCGCATTTACGAAGTGTTCAGTGTTCCGAAGAGCTATGTGATCTGATGGGTGGTGGTAGTGACGGATGAGTATTGTTACGCCTTACGAGGGGCACCTCTAAAACTGGGCGAAGAGCTGCCTTGCGTAGCTTGAAACAACGCCCCTTACATAATTATTTAACGAAATGTTGTAACATATATTGAATTTTAACTACTTAAGTAATATATAATGTGTAAAAATAGAAAAGGATGTCGTGTTTCGTTTTCATTCTTAGTGCAGGATACATTCAGGAAACGTCGCCCCTTTCACCCCGTTTTGTCAATATTAATAATAATAATATTTTATTCAAAAAACTTTATCACTTTTTTATTTAATACTAAATGATTTATAAAACACACCTCACAATGCATGGAAGTAGGGCAAATACTTTCAATTCAAACCTTTGTGACTGAAAACAAATGAAAAATTAAGTTCACCTCTTAAAGTATCTGAATCGGTACTCTGTTACTGCGTCATTTTGTTATTTGATGTTTATTTACAATTTGTTAAATATAAATTCTAAATATATATATATATATACATATATGTATGTATATACATATATATATATATGTAGAATTTATTTAAAATTATTATGCGGATTCTTAAAATATAATCACCAATCTTTGACAGGAGATAAGCCTCCATAGGAGAAGGGCCAGGGCAATAAATATTAAAATATCCAAATTTTAACGGCCACTTTTTTTTACGTTTTTCCACCCAAATATTTTTTTACATTTTTACTAAGAATACTCGTACAACATATATCATATATCAGAAATCCCCAATTCCAGGTTTTCATTTACTATCATGTTTTAAAACACTTGAATGTTTTTATAAAAGTCCTTCCTTGCCCCATGGCTCCAGACTTCCAAATCTGTCTGTTCGTATTCCAATTATTTAGCGACTTCGCAGTATGTCAATTCTTTCCATTCTCTTCTATCATACTTGTTCTCAGTGCAGACATGCTTCTTCGTCATATCCTTTTTCACACACTCCATACATATCATCTTCTCGACCTAATAAAATATAAATTAATAAATGATAGTAATTTAAAAACACTACTATCTTTTATAATTAAATTATAAAAAGGACACCTCTTATAAGTATATAACATTTTATGATAAAAAATTTTGGAAACTTTACTTTTTCAATTTAAGAGTCTTAAAATTCAATAACATTTCTCCTCCACTCCCTCTAATAACGTTTACACGACTACCGATGTAATAAGAATCAAGAGGAAAAATTTATATTATACTCCCTTTCTATTAAAGTAATAATATATAATAAATTTAATATAATGAGTACATAATAATAGATTAACTATACCTACACAATAATGAATTAGACATGTAGTCGTTTTTTCAAAGACTTTCATTAAATAAAATTAGTTAGTATGATTTTTTTTTACTTAAACCTGAAAATACAATTATTTTATCCGCCTCATGTATAAATTATATATATAATGTATCAATAATATTTTTAAGCCTGTTTGTCAAAAGTTACGCTTGGTAATGCTTGTTGCAATTTACATTGCAATCTGACCAAGAAAGTCTAAATTTATGGATCTGTGAATTAACCATTTGATTATTCAATCTATCGTGCCCTAGGTCAACTAGCACACTAACATCACATAGAGGAAAGGCTGTTAGTGAACCGTTAGCGAGTAGATTAATTGTTATTTACCTGTAATTAACTATTTTTGTGGTCAAAAAGTCCTGTTAAAATTGCATAAATGAATGGACAAAGAAGAAAGCAATCATTCTTTATTATAATAAAATTATTGGTTCAATTATGAATACAATACAATAATTTTAATAGGTTCTTACAGTTATTGATACAAAATATTGTAATTATAAATAATTTGTTAAGTAAGTAAATTTTTTAAGTAAGTATGAATTTTTAAGATGATATTTGTATATCAAAATCCCGTGTCACGATGTTCGTCTGCGCTAATCTCCAAAACCACTGAACCGATTTCAATTAAATTTTGTAGATGTTTTTTGTTTGTTTCAATTTAAAAGATAGGATAGTTTTTCTCTATATACAATATTGTTATTTATTATTTAGAATTTGAGGTTTTTGATACATTAAAAGTTAAATTCACTTTTAAGTTCTATAATTGTTCAATAGATGGCTGTAGTAACAAAAAATATATAATTGATTTAAAATAATTTATCAAGTAGCAGACGAACTTAGTGTTTATAATATTCATTATGCTATATGAGAGAACAAAAACCTGTTAGCAGGTTCTATTGAGGATCACGTCGAGTTTGTAACAAATGAAATTGGTAAGCCTTACAGGTAACTTATATTTTCATAGAACTTTTACATACAAGGGCGGTTTCCTACTTCATAGATTCTAGTTATAGATGAGTATTTAATTACATGTAATTTAAACTTAAATTGAATAATTTAAATATATGTATATACTTTTCTTTAGTATATAATTTTTTTTAAATTATTTATTTATAACTTTTCTACGTCCAATCAATACAGGTAATATTATTAGTATATCACTTGTGTACATCAAATGGTACTTCCCTTTGACATCAGGTGCACCTATTTTAATACCAAACTTATCGTAATAATCCCTTCTGTAAGGACACTCTCCAACTAAATATTAAGGCTAGGAGGGTTCCAGAGGTGCCGTGGTCTGAGATGAACCACACAGCAAACTTAGCCGCGTATTTTTTTTATTGTGATCAATGATTTGCAAACGTTTTTTGGCGTTATATAATTTTAATTCCATATTTTCTTACAACTAAACATTAATTTACTTATATATTTTATTCTTGCTTGTAGAAATGTATAATATCATTCGTGGGTTGATTTACCTGTACACGTAGTCCGTAGTTGAGTTACAAAAATAAAAATAAAACCATCAGGCTATCAAGATTAACTTGTTAAGATTAGATAGGTCGAGGGCTCTCTTCATCTTAAGTACTCTTTACTAACTTTTGTAAAGGTCAGTAGGTGAGAAATTATAAATAGTAAAACTAAACCTTTACGTAAAGATAGTTCAAATTATAATATTGTACAAAAATATAACTAGGGTATAGGAACTATAAGACCATATATATAAAATTATATCGTGCACAAAATAATAAAACAATTTAAAAAAGGCAAAAATAAATCGAAATTTAAATCGCCTTAAAAAGTACTACGGCTGTGAAGTTTCTTGACCTAAGGCGATTGAAAAAATCATTAAGATTTAAGGGTGAACGCCGGCCTGGAAAATACATTTTTAATATTACAAAATATTCGGAATACTTCAAGTTATTACGTTAAGTACTTTAATTGTATGTATATTTAAAATCAATTGAAGTGCTATCTAAAAATGTAATTAATTTATATGTAATATTTGGGTCTTATCTGAATATCTAATAATAGTATTAGAAAACATTGCTGCGAGAGCCACAGCAGTGAGTTCTACTTTCTTCATGAAATATTCAAGCTCCCTGTAAGCATCTTACGTAATTGAATATTCACCAATCTTGTTTTAAATAATTTTATTTTATCTTCTATAGAATGATCAATTGATCAAAGTGTTGCAAATATTAAAGTCAAATAATAATAACTCTTATAAAATACGGTCTGGTACATTTGAGAATTTATAAATTGGTAATATGGCACTCCAGACTATTTAATTTAAATTTTAAACCCTCACCGAAATATCCGAAGTCAAATATCAATAATATTAGATGATAAATAAATAAATTTACTTACTTAACTAATCTATAATTTAAGAGACTTTCAGACATTCATTGCTTATATCAATTCTTATTTATATTTTTTTAAATTCCCCAAGTAACTTACAATGTGTGAAAATAGAAAAGGATGTAGTTTTTCGTTCCCATTCTTAGTGCAGGATACATTCAGGATACGTCGCCCCTTTCACCCCGCGTTTGGTACTGGGTCGTACAATAATGCACTGCGCTGAAAGGTTGCTTTGTGTAGAGCAAAAACGCACATATTATACATGCTCTAGGTTTTACGAACATACAGCTTAGTGCCACCATTTCTGTGTAAAAATATTCAACACATAAACAATCGCTAATACAAGAAAAAAACATATATAATAAACAATATTTATGATTTAATGTCTTCCTTAAACAGGTTTAGTATCAGACAAATATATTACAAATGTAACATAATACGGGAGAAAGTGTTATTAATAATATTAATTAAAATTCAACACTAAATAATGATTTATAAACAATGCATGGAAGTAGGTCAAATACTTTAATTTCAAACCTTTGTGAATAATAATAAAAGAAACAAATGAATAATTAATAGCACCTCTCCAGATAACTGGATCGCACTGTTGTTGTGACGTTTTGATGTTTAATGTTTATTCATAAGTGGGAAACTTTTGTATAATCATGTTTATTTTTAAACTATAATCAATTTACCTCAGATTATATACTGAATATTCAATTTAATGTCTCGATTAAAATGTCTCATATTTGCTGCTGTCATAATCATTTGGAGTGTGTGCAATGTGCTAATTCCTTTCTATACGTCACCTCAACAACAATAGATGTATTATTATAACATATAATGAGTTGTACTAAATACACTATGTTAATAACATGATTTTGTGCTGAAATACTTTTCTAAAAAAAAAATCAATTTTTCCTTTGGCTTTTTATCAGTAATTTTTATATTGACTCCATTGTCATCCGACATACCTGGTATACCAGGTAAGTCGAATGACAATAGTGCCGGGAAATGCGTAAAAATAGAAAAAGAAAAATTTATAAATACTAAATTGAAAATACACCTCTTAACCATAAGTATCCAACAGATGGCTGTGTTAACAATAAAATTATAATTGATGTAAAATAGTTTATGAAGGAGCAGACGAACTCAGTTCTTATAACTTTAGATGTTTAGAGCAATATTAATCGTTATGCTTTGTGAGAAAACAAATATTTGTTAGCAGGCTCTATTGAAGATCACGTCTAGTTTGTAACAACTGCAGTTGGTAAAAGTGCTTCTTTACTTTACATTGTAACCTTGCACCTAAATTAAAAAGATTTTATATGACATACACAATGTTAAACATTAATCTCGGTAGTGAAGTTAGTATTGAAGAGGCTTCAATATTATTGTATAGTGTAAACTTAATAAATATTTTCTTAAGAAGCTTAATAATTGTCACCTTCGTCTCGATAACTATTATATAAAGAAGTTAAATTTATCGGTTTGTAGCGACGTAATTAATACATAAGGACGGTTTGCTAGAGATCACAGATTCGTGTTTTGATGATATATTTGATTGCCTGATTTTTTCGGGAAAGTTGGAAGACTATCATTTTTATTATAAACGTCATTTCATATTACAGGCGATGATTTTCTGATTAAACCAAAATTTATTGTGATATTACTAGACTAATTGTCAAACTATCAAAAATATCCTAAACCATGAATTAATTATATTTTTGTCCCTAGACTAGTGTTAGTTCCTGTATTGACCACACCGCACCGACTCTAAAAATAACAATACTTCTTTTGTCATTTCAGTTTTGGCGAAAATACGCAATTATTTTTTTACTTTTTAGTGCATATGTATTTGTTCTGAAATAGTTAATTTTTTTCTGATATTTATATTCACAGAAATTTTGCGAATGCGAATATTATAAAAACATGCAAATATTGGCATATTGGAATGTTAATATTCGTAACATCACTATTATTTAGTTTCTTGGCCTAAGGCGTCTGCTGACGTCGAGCTGGAAAAAATACTTTCTTATATCACAAAATGTTTGCAATAATTCAAGTTATCACTTTAACTACTTTGATGGTATGTCAATATATTTGAAAATCATTTGAAATATTATGGGTTTTAATATCTTAATGTCTAATAATAGTTTAGGAATATATTGCTGGAAAAGTCACAGCCGCTAGGTCTGCTTTCTTCGTAAAATATTCATACTTACTGTAAAATATAGACCGATAGACGTGAGCTAGCCGATAGGGCTTGCAATATTATAGAGCATAACTTACGAGCTATTCCTACAACTTTTAATACAAGAACAGCATTCTACATATACATAGATATTTTAAGGTTTATTTAGCATCATCATATATTATTCACACTTTTTAGATTAGATATTGAAGTATTATAATGTTTCTTTTAGTAGATATTAAATATAAGTAATCGGTGAAATAATAAACCATTCAATATTAAAGTCAAATCACTATAGCTCATAGATAAAATACGGTCCAGTACATTTGAGAATCTATAAATTGGTAATATTGCAGGCGATTTCATTTAAATTTTAAGCCCTCACCGAAATATCCGAAGTCAAATATCAATAATAAAAGAAAGTCATACATCAAATGATATGTAAATAATATTAAATATACATATAAAGCTAGGCATATGTGCAAAGACTATATATTATAATTTGGTATATATTGATATTTCAAGCTCTTTTGTAATTAACAAAGAGATAACGTCCGTAACATTATGATTTTCTAAAAATAAAAATTAAATCACAGGTTGTAAAAATATTTTGTATTTTAAATAGGTATAAATAAATATATATATTTATCTCCGATCCAAAAGCATTAAATTTCCCTTTCAATGATCTCAGTGAATGCGCTGCGACTAACGGTGATATGACACTAAGGATCATGAAACTATCTGTTAGGGCTGCAGCAGCCGTCAAACGGCAGGAGTAACAAGCTTAATCTAATGCGATAGTCACTGAGGAAACGGACTGGAAAAATCGGAAGAGGAAATATAAACGCGCATTCCGATTCTTTAAACGGCAAATCACTAGAGTAAATTTCAAGCATGTCGTCAAAATTGGGTATAAGCTGGCAAGCTACCCGCCTGGCACGCTCAAATTCTGGGCGTTTTTAGTAGGTAGATACGAATGTGGGAGTAGCCATTGCAAAAGAGAGAGCCGACACCTTGGGCACTCTTTTTGCCTCTTTTTTTTGGTAGTAATGGATGAGTATTGTTACGCCTTACGAGGGGCACCTCTAAAACTGGGTGGCTGCAAACTGATTCCTCGTGCTTCGGTGCGCCGCCATTGGGACGGTAGTAATGCTGAGGGATGCTTTGATAACAGCCTCGATGGCTGCCTGTTCGCATATGTGGAAGAATCCATACGTCACCGGTCCTGGCTATTCAATAACCCAAAGGTAGTTAAGGGTCTGGTTGTTTGAACCAAGTTTGGTAACACGGGGACCGATTGTCCCAGCCTTTGTGAATGAGGTTGGACTCGGGGTGGTAATGTTGCAGAGGTGGTAATGGTGAGAGGAGACCAGGCTTCCGAATTTGCTAGCAGCTAGCAAGTGTCTTCATTGGTCTAAGGCGAAGAGCTGCCTTGCACAGCTTAAAGCAACGCCCCTTACATAATTATTTAGCACAATGTTGTAACATATAATTTTACATTATATATTACTTCAGAAGTTAAAATTCAATATTTTAACTTCTAAAGTAATATATAATGTGTAAAAATAAAAAAGGATGTCGTGTTTCATTTTCATTCTTAGTGCAGGATACATTCAGGATACGTCGCCCCTTTTACCTCGTTTGGTCAATATTAATAATAATAACATTTTAATCAAAAAACTACATCACTTTTTTATTTAATACGAAATTATTTATAAAAAACACACCTCACAATGCATGGAAGTAGGGCAAATACTTTTAATTCAAACCTTTGTGACTGAAAACAAATGAAAAATTAAGTTCACCTCTTAAAGTATCTGAATCGGGTACACTGTTACTGCGTCGTTTTGTTATTTGATATATATATGTTCACCTACTTGTAAATAAACATATTACATTAATAACATGATTATATATATATATATTAGTATTTATTTAAAATTATTATGCGGATTCTTAAAATATAATCATCAATCTTTGATAGAAGATATGCCTCCACAGGAGGTTGGCCCCTGCAATAAACAATTTTTTTACGTTTTTCCACCCAAATATTTTTTTGCAGTTTTACTAAGAATACTTGTACAACATATATCAATATATCCGAAATCCCCGATTACAGGTTTTCATTTATTATCAAGTTTTGAAACACTTGAATGTTTTTATAATAGTCCTTCCTTGCCCCATGGCTCCAGACTTCCAAATCCTGTCTGTTCGTCTTCCAATTATTTAGAGTCTTCGCAATATGTCAATTCCTTCCATTTTCTTCCATTATACTTGTTCTCAGTGCAGACATACTTCTTCGTTATATCCTTTTTCACACACTCCATACACATCTTCTTCTTGACCTTATAAAATAAAAATTAATAAATGATAGTAATTCAAAAATACTACTAGTTTTATACTTAAATTATGAAAAGGACACCTCTTATAAGTATATAACATTTTATGGCAAAAATATTTCGACACTTCACTTTTTCAATTTAAAAGTCTTAAAATTCAATAACATTTCTCCTCCACTCCCTCTAATAACGTTTACACGACTACCGATGTAATAAAAATCAAGAGGAAAATTTATATTATACTTCCTTTCTATTAAAGGAAAAATATAAAATAAAATTAATATAATGAGTACATAATAATAGGTCGACTACACCTATACAATAATGAATTAGACATGTAATAGTTTTCTCTTAGACTTTCATTACTGGTATCGTTTAAATAAATTGAGTTAGTATGATTTTTTTTACTTAAACCTGAAATTACAATTATTTTATCCGACTCATGTATAAATTATATATACGAGGGTCAAACTGAAAGTTCTTAGAAAATCAAAAACTAAGCATTCTAGCAAGTTATTAGTTTTATTGTAACTTTTCAAAATAGCGTCCATTTACATCAATACATCGCTGCATTCGATGGAACCATTGAGAAAAGCACCTTGCCCACTCGGCCTTAGGGGTCTCTTCGACGGCGTTTTGAAACGCAGCCACTGCTTCTTCGGCGTCTATAAAACGTTTTCCTCGAAGTTTTTCTTTTATTTTCGGAAATAAATAAAAATCGCAGGGTGCGAGGTCGGGGCTATACGGCGGGTGACCCAGTAATTCCACGTCTGAGGTCACCAAATAGTCGATCGTTTGCCTGGCGGTGTGCGACGAGGCATTGTCGTGATGAAGGACGATCCTGTTGCGAGGTCGTTTCTCTCGAACTTTTTCCAAGACAAGTGGCAAACAATTGTTAGTTTACCACTCTGCATTAACCGTTTTCTGATCCTCTAAGACTACTGTCGCGTAATGACCTGTCTTTCCGAAGAACGAGGCCACCATCTTTTTTCCAACACTTCGACCTCTCTTCACTTTAGTTGGCAACTCTTCGGAAGGAAACACCCACTGAGCAGACTGTCTTTTGGTTTCCGGATCATAACAGTAAATCCAGCTTTCGTCACCCGTTAGTATGTCGAACACAGAATTTGAGCCACCTCCGTTAAATTTTTGGATCATTTCTCGGCACCAATCAACACGGCGGAGTTTTTGAGCCTCGGTCAAATTATGCGGTATCCAGCGGGCACAAAACTGCCTGACCGCTAAATGTTCATGGAGGATTTTGTGCACTTGACTCATACCTATGCCTAGACTTGTCCTAATCTGCTGATAGGTCACTCTTTTGTCAGTCTCTATCATACGCCGCACAACACTGATGTTATCTTCAGTCGTCGCTGTAGAAGGCCGTCCCTCACGCAAATCATCGGTGAGATTAGTTCGACCACGTTTGAATTCATTAAACCAGTTGTAAACTGTGGCACGAGATGGGGCTTCATCGTGAAAAGCCAATCGAAGTCTATCATAACTTTCTTGTTGACTTAAATGACATCGAAAGTCATAAAAAATCATTGCACAAAAATTTTCTCGGCTTAAATTCATTCTGACGTGCACAGACAATTTTCGATTTGGCGGCAAATCGTAAAACAAATGACAAATGAATGAAATGTACACTCAATAATATTGGTAAAGAGTTCTATTTTCAAAATTTAAACTATTTTTTTTAATATAATGCTTTTAAGTGGCCAGTTCTAAAAACTTTCAGTTTGACCCTCGTATAATGCATCAATAATATTTTTAAGCCTGTTTGTCAAAAGTTACGCTTGGTAATAATTGTTACAATTTACATTGCAATCGGACCGAGCAAGTCTAAATTTATGGATCTTTGAATTAACCATTTGATTATTCAATCTATCGTGCCCTAGGCCAACTAGCAAACTAACATCACATAGAGGAAAGGCTGTTAGTGAACCGTTAGCGAGTAGATTAATTGTTATTTACATGTAATTAACTATTTTTGTGGTCAAATAAATCCTGTTAAAATTGCATAAATAAATGGACAAAGAAGAAAGCAATCATTCTTAATTCTTTAATATAATAAAATTTTTGGTTCAATTATGAATATAATACAATAATTATAATAGGTTCTTACAGTTATTGATACAAAATATTGTAATTATAAGTAATTTGTTTTTAAGTTTGTATGAATTGTTAGGACGATCTTTATATATATATAAATCCCGTGTCACGATGTTCGTCTGCGCTAATCTCCAAAACCACTGAACCGATTTCAATGAAATTTTGTAGATGTTTGTTGTTTGTTTTAATTTAAAAGATAGGATACTTTTTCTTTATATACAATATTGTTACTTTTTTATTTAGAATTTGATGTTTTTGCTACACTAAAAGTTAAATTCACTATTAAGTTCTATAAGTGTTCAATAAATGTCTGTAGTAACAAAAAATATATAATTGATTTAAAATAGTTTATCAAGTAGCAGACGCACTTAGTGCTTAAAATATTCATTATGCTATATGAGAGAACAAGGACCTATTAGCAGGTTCTATTGAGGATCACGTCAAGTTTGTAACTACTGAAATTGGTAAGCCTTACAGGTAACTTATATTTTCATAGAACTTTTACATGGTAGGGTGGTTTCTTACTTCATAGATTCTAGTTATAGAAGAGTTTTTCATTACATGTAACTTAAACTTAAATTTAATAATTGTTTTTTATTCGTGTATTTATTTATACCAGTATAGATTTATCTTTAGTATATTTAATTTTGATTTATTATTTATTTATAACTTTTCCATGTTCAATCAATACATATCACTTGTGTACGTCAAATGGTACTTCCCTTTGACATCAGGTGCACCTATTTTAATACCAAACTTATCGAAATAATCCCTTCTGTGAGGACACTCTCCAACTAAATATTAAGGCTAGGAGGGTTCCAAGCGTGCCGTGGTCTGAGATGAACCACACAACAAATTTAGCCGAGTATTTCTTTATTGTGATCAATGATTTACAAACGTTTTTTGGCGTTATATTATTTTAATTTCATATTTTCTTACAAGTCAACATTTGTTCACTTATATATTTTATTCTTGCTTGTAGAAATGTACAATATCATTCATAGTTGATTTACCTGGTTACAAACATAAAAATAAAACCATCAGGTTACTAAGATTAACTTGTTAAAATTAGATAGGTCGAGGGTTCTCTTCATCTTAAGTACTCTTTACAAACTTTTGTAAAGGTCAGCAGGTAAGAAATAATAAATAAAACTAAACCTTTACGTAAAGATAGTTCAAATTATAATATTGTACAAAAATATAATTAAGGTATAGAAACTATAGGACCATGTATATAAAATTATATCGTGCACAAAATAATAAAACAATAAAAAAAAAAGACGAAAATAAATCGAAATTTAAATCGCCTTAAAAAGTACTAATGCTGTGAAGCTTCTTGGGCTAAGGCGATTGAAAAAATCATTAAGATTTAAGGGTGAACGCCGGCCTGGAAAAACATTTTTAATATTACAAAATGTTTGGAATACTTCAAATTATTACGTTAAGTACTTTAATTGTATGTATATTTAAAGTCATTTGAAGTGCTGTCTAAATATATAATTTATTTATATGTAATATTAGTGTCTTATCTTAATGTCTAATAATAGTGTTAGAAAGTTAGAAAACATTGCTGTGAGAGATACAGCAGTGAGTTCTGCATTCTACATGAAATATTCATGTTTTCTGTAAGCATCTTACGTATTTAATATACTCCAATATTGTTTTATCTAGACTTGTTAAAACTGGTTTTAACACGTACATAAACAGTAAAATAGTTAACAAAGTTAACATTGATACTGATATGTTTCATAAAAAAATTCTCAAAAAATACAACAATATAAAATTGTGTATTAATTATATAATAAAATCATATTTCTAAATAAAACTAAAATTTACTTGCAATTAAAATAAAATTATTTTTATTTAAAAGGCAAACTTAAGCTTGTATAAATTATTTCATTTATTTTTGGTATTAACGTCTATTTGTATTGATAAAAAATATCGCCACGGGATATAAAGAATATTCAATTGGTCAGTGTTGCAAATATTAAAGTCAAATAATAATAACTCTTGTAAAATTCGGTCTGGTGCATTTGAGAATCAATAAATTGGTAATATTGCACCCAGACTATTTAATTTAAATTTTAAACCCTCACCGAAATATCCGAAGTCAAATAAATATCAATAATATTTTATGATAAATAAATAAATTTATATATAAATAGGTTCCTATTTCCTTTTACATACACCTGCCAGGTTTATTAACAACTTATGACAATTTACATATGATGAGTAATTCAATTTATTACACTTTTAAAGATTAACAACCATTACGAAAATATCTTTATATCCGTAATTAATTATATTAAGTGGGAAAACTTTAGTATCTAATCTATAATTTAAGAGACTTTCAGACATTCACAGCTTATATCAATTCTTATTTATGTTTATTGAAATGAAAATTAAATATTGGTTAAATATTCTAAATGAACTACTACACTAACATATTGTACCATATATCGGCTTTTAAATTCCCCAAGTACTATACAATGTGTGAAAATAAAAAAGGATGTAGTTTATCGTTCCCATTCTTAGTGCAGGATACATTCAGGATACGTCGCCCCTTTCACCCCGCGTTTGATACTGGGTCGTACAATAATGCACTGCGCTGAAAGGTTGCTTTGTGTAGAGCAAAAACGCACATACTATACATGCTCTAGGTTTTACGAACATACAGCTTAGTGCCACCATTTTTGTGTAAAAATATTCAACACATAAACAATCGCCAATACAAAAAATATATTCATAAAAAACTATATTTATGATTTAATGTCTTTTTTAAACAGGTTTAGTACCAGACAAATATATTACAAATGTAACATAATATGGGAGAAAGTGTTATTAATAATATTAATTAAAATTCAATAGGAAATAATAATAAATAATAAATAAAAATAATTTATAAACAATGCATGAAAGTAGGGCAAATACTTTAATTTCAAACCTTTGTGAATAATAATAAAAGAAACAAATGAATAATTAATAGCACCTCTCCAGATAACTGGATCG
This sequence comes from Melinaea marsaeus rileyi, assembly GCA_918358865.1. Lineage (NCBI taxonomy): Eukaryota > Metazoa > Arthropoda > Insecta > Lepidoptera > Nymphalidae > Melinaea > Melinaea marsaeus. The sequence continues at coordinate 11,121,563 of OU911088.1, read as the reverse complement.
CACTGTTGTTGTGACGTTTTGATATTTAATGTTTATTCATAAGTGGGAAACTTTTGTATAATTATGTTTATTTTTAAACTATAATCAATTTACCTCAGATTATATACTGAATATTCAATTTAATGTCTCAATTAAGATGTCTCATATATGCTCTTGTCCTAATCATTTGGAGTGTGTGCAATGTGCTAATTCTTTTCTATAAGTCACCTCAACAACTATATATGTATCTTGACTAATACATCTAACAAGTTGTACTAAATACACTATGGTAATAACATGATTTTGTGCTGAAATACTTTTCTAAAAAAAAAACATATTTTCCTTTGGCTTTTTATTAGTAATCATTATCACCAGATAAGTACAGTGACAATAGAGCCGGCAAATGCGTACTAAACTAAATACTCCTCTTACCCATAAGTATCCAACAGATGGCGGTGTTAACAATAAAATTATAATTGATGTACAATAATTTATGAAGGAGCAGACGAATTTAGTGCTTATATATATAGTTTAGATGTTTAGAGTTATATTAATCGTTATGCTTTGTGACAAAACAAATACCTGTTAGCAGGTTTTATTATAGATCCCGTCTAGTTTGTAACAATTATAGTAAAAGTGCTCCTTTACTTTACATTGTAACCTTGCACCTAAAATAAAATGATTTTATACGAAATACACAATGTCAAACATTACTCTCGGTTGTGGCCTTTTCTATGTTATTGTATAGTGTAAAGTTAGTAAGTATCTTCTGAAGAAGCTTAATAATTGTCACCTTCGTCTCGATAACTAGTACTGATTAAACCAAAATTTATTGTGATATTTACTGGACTAATTGTCAAACTATCATATTTTTGATAGTTTAACCTAAACCTTTAATTAATTATATTTTTGTCCCTAGACTAGTATTGGTTCCTGTATTGACCACACCACACCGACTCTAAAAATAACAATATTTCTTTTGTCGTTTCACTTTAGGCGAAAATACGCAATTATTTTTTACTTTTTAGTGCATATGTATTTGTTCTGAAATAGTTAATATTTTTTTCTGATATTTATATTCACAGTAATTTTGCGAATGCGAATATTAAAAAAACATGCTAATATTGGCATATTGGAATGCGAATATTCATCATCACTATCACTTTAACTACTTTGATGGTATGTCAATATATTTGAAAATAATTTGAAATATTATGGGTTTTAATATCTTAATGTCTAATAATAGTTTTAGAATATATTGCTGGCCAAGTCACAGCCGCTAGTTCTGCTTTCTTCGTGAAATATTCATACTTACTGTAAAATATAGACCGATAGACGTGAGCGAGCTGATAGGGCTTGCAATCTTATAAAGCAGTACTTATACTACTACAACTTTTTATAAAAGAACAGCATTTTACATATACGAGTACATAGATATTCATATGTTAAGGTTTATTTAATATCACCATATATTATTCATACTTTATAGATTAGATATTGAAGTATTTTAATATTCCCTTTAATATTAAATATAAGTAATAGATGAAATTAAAAACCATTAAATATTGAAGCGAAATTAATTATAACTCGTAGATAAAATTAGGTCTAGTACATTTGAGAATCTATAAATTGGTAATATTGCACTCCAGACTATTTAATTTACATTTTAAAACCTCACCGAAATATCCGAAGTCAGATATCAATATTATTAGAAAGTCATACATCAAATGATATGTAAATAATATTATATATACATGTAAGGGTAGGTTATATTGGCAAAGACTATTTATTAGAATTTGGTACATATTGATATTTCAAGCTCTTTTGTAATGAACAAAGGGATAACGTCCGTAACATGATTATGATTATGATGTTCTAAAAATAAAAATTAAATCACAGGTTGTAAAAATATTTTGTATTTTACATTATCAATATAAATATATATATTTGTTATTTATTTCCGATCCAAAAGCATTAAATTTCCCTCAGTGAATGCGCTGCGACTAACGGTGATGTGATACTAAGAATCATGAAACTATCTGTTACGGCTGCAGCAGCCGGCAAACGGCAGGGGTAACAAGCTTAATCTAATGTGATAGTCACTAAGGATCCTGACTGGAAAGTTCTGAAGAGGAAATGTAAACGCGCATTCCGATTCTTTAAACGACAAATCACTAGAGTAAATTTCCAGCATGTCGTCAGAATTGAGTATACGCTGGCAAGCTACCCGCCAGGCACGCTCAAATTCTGGGCGTTTTTAGTAGGTAGATACGAATGTGGGAGTAGCCATTGCAAAAGAGAGAGCCGATAACTTGGGCACTCTTTTTGCCTCAAACTCGACTATTGACGACCAAAGGAAAACACCGACTTCCATCCCGCCGTGTCAGAATTGGATGCTGGAAATAATTTTCGGCAAAAAATCATCCAAAAATGTCTAAATCGCTTGGACCGCCGAAAATCGAGTGGGCCAGGTGACATTTCCCCAATGGTGCTACAAACATGTGCCTATGAGTTGCCTCGAACTCTCGGTTTCATGGAAGTGTGCCTTGTCCATGCGAACCCAAAAAAAGATGATAGCCAGCTAGCTACAGACCTATCGCCATTACCTCTTTTCTCTCTCGAAAGTAGATGGGAACTACAGCAATCAAAAGCTTCTGAAGTACATCGAAGATCATTACGTTGATCAATGACTGGCAATATGGCTTTTGTGATGGTCAATCGGCTGGTGATTTTCTGTTACGCACTGTTGGTTGGCTTTTATTGAAAGCAAGGGTGAGGGTCTGCTAGTTAGTCTAGAGATGGCAAAAGACTTTGATCGTTTGGGGCATACAGGGCTTCATTCGAAACTTTTCGAGTTTATGCACTGTTTTATTGTTGAGAACCCGGTGCTCTATGATCGGCTGGACTCTGGTATTGCCTAGAGACGTGGTCTTTTTTGCGTCTGCTATCGTATTTACAACGAGGAGTGTTCCGAAAAGCTATGTGATCTGATGGGTGGTGATAGTGACGGATGAGTACTGTTACGCCTTACGAGGGGCACCTCTAAAACTGGGTGGCTGCAAACTGATTCCTCGTGCTTCGGTGCGCCGCCATTCGGACGGTAGTAAGGCTGAGGGACGCTTTAATAACAGCCTCGATGGCTGCCTGTTCGCGTATGTGGAAGAATCCATACGTCACGGGCCCTGGCTATTCAATAACCCAAAGGTAGTCAGACGCATCTGTAGCTAAGGGTCTGATTGTTTAAACCAAGTTTGGTAACACGGGGACCGATTGTCACAGTCCTTGTGAATGAGGTTGGAATCGGGGTGGTAATGTTGCAAAGATGGTAATGGTGAGACGAAACCGGGCGTCCGAATTTGCCAGCAGCTAGCAAGCGTCTTCATCGGTCTAAGGCGAAGAGCTGCCTGGCGTAGCTTGAAACAACGCCCCTTACATAATTATTTAACAGAATGTTGTAACATATATTGAATTTTAATTTCCGAAGTAATATATAATGTGTAAAAATAAAAAAGGATGTCGTGTTTCGTTTTCATTTTTAGTGCAGGATACATTCAGGATACGTCGCCCCTTTTACCCCGCTTGGTCAATATTACTTTTTTTTAATACGAAATGATTTATAAAAAACACACCTCACAATGCATGGAAGTAGGACAACTACTTTTAATTCAAACCTTTGTGACTGAAAACAAATGAAAAATTAAGTTCACCTCTTAAAGTATCTGAATCGGGTACACTGTTATTGCTTCGTTTTGTTATTTGATGTTAATTTACAAGTAGGTAAATATATTAATATATATATATATATATATATATATATATATATATATTATACAATATATATATATATATATATATATATATATATTGTATTTAATTTAAAATATAATGCAGATTCTTAAAATATAATCGCCAATCATTGATAGGAAAATAAGCCTCCACAGGTGAGGGGCCCCTGCAATAAATATTAAAATATCCAAATTTTAACGGCCACTATTTTTACGTCTTTCCACCCAAATATTTATTTACAAAATTTACAAGATATATCAATATATCCGAAATCCCCGATTCCAGGTTTTCATTTACTATCAAGTTTTGAAACACTTGAAACTTTTATAATAGTCCTTCCTAGTCCCATGGCTCCAGACTTCCAAATCCTGTCTGTTCGTATTCCAATTATTTAGAGTCTGCGCAATATGTCAATTCCTTCCACTCTCTTCTATCATACTTGTTCTCAGTGCAGACATGCTTCTTCTTCATATCCTCTTTCACTCACTCCATACATATCTTCTTCTCGACGCGAATTAATAAATGATAGTAATTTAAAAATACTACTAGTTTTTTTACTTAAATTATAAAAAGGATTCTTCTTATAAGTATATAACATATTATGGTAAAAATATTTCGACACTTTACTTTTTCAATTTAAAAGTCTTAAAATTCAATAACATTTTTCCTCTACTCCCTCTAATAACATTTCCTCGACTACCGATGTAATAAGAATCAAGAGGAAAATTTATATTATACTTCCTTTCTATTAAAGTAAAAATATATAATAAATTTAATATAATGAGTACATAATAATAGATCGACTACACCTACACAATAATGAATTAGACATGTAATAGTTTTCTCCGAGACTTTAATTAATGTTATCTTTAAAATAAATTGAGTTATATGATTTTTGTTACTTAAACCTGAAATTACAATTATTTTATCCGAGTCATGGATAAATTATATATATAATGTATCAATAATATTTTTAAGCCTGTTTGTCAAAAGTTACGCTTGGTAATGATTATTGCAATTTACATTGCAATCTGACCAAGAAAGGCTAAATTTATGGATCTGTGAATTAACCATTTGATTATTCAATATATTGCGCGCTAGGTCAACTAGCACACTAACATCACATAGTGTAAAGGCTGTTAGTGAACCGTCAGGGAGTAGACTGGTTGTTATTTACCTGTAATTAACTATTTTTGTGGTCAAAAAGTCCTGTTAAAATTGCATAAATAAATGGACAAAGAAGAAAGCAATCATTCTTTATTATAATAAAATTATTGGTTCAATTATGAATACAATACAATAATTTTAATAGGTTCTTACAGTTATTGATACAAAATTTTGTAATTATAAGTAATTTGTTTTTAAGTTAGTATGAGTTGTTAGGACGATCTTTATATATATAAATCCCGTGTCACGATGTTCGTCTGCGCTAATCTCCAAAACCACTGAACCGATTTCAATTAAATTTTGTAGATGTTTATTGTTTGTTTCAATTTAAAAGATAGGATAGTTTTTCTCAATATACAATATTGTTATTTATTATTTAGAATTTGAGGTTCTTGCTACATTAAAAGTTAAATTCACTTTTAAGTTCTATAAGTGTTCAATTAAAATAGTTTACCAAGGAGCAGACAAACTTAGTGGTTATATTATTCATTATGCTGTATGAGAGAACAAAACCTGTTAGCAGGTTCTATTGAGGATCACGTCTAGTGTGTAACAACTGAGATTGGTAAGCCTTACAGGTAACTTATATTTTCATAGAACTTTTACATATAAGAGCGGTTTCTTACTTCATAGATTCTAGTTATAGATAAGTTTTTCATTACATGTAACTCAAATTTAATAATTGTTTTTTGTTCGTATATTTATTGAGCGAAGCGAACGAAGTGAGCGGAGCGTTTTACTGGAGACTTTTTGCATTCTTGTCACGAATTGGCTCAAAAACTACTAGACGGAAAATTATGAAACTTTGCAAACAAAAAGACACACATTAGGTGATGGTTTTTAAAAAAAAAATTGAAAAATGTCATTTTTTCACTTACATATTTTATTCTTGTTTGTAAAAATGTACAACATCATTCATAGTTGATTTACCTGGTTACAAAAATAAAAATAAAACCATCAGGCTATCAAGATTAACTTGTTAAGATTAGATAGGTCGAGGGCTCTCTTCGTCTTAAGTACTCTTTACAAACTTTTGTAAAGGTCAGTAGGTAAGAAATAACAAACAGTAAAAGTAAAACTTTACGTAAAGATAATTCAAATTATAATATTGTACAAAAATAAACCTAAGGTATAGGAACTATAGGACCATATATAAAATTATATCGTGCACAAAATATTAAAACAATAAAAAAAAGACGAAAATAAATCGAAATTTCAATCGCCTTAAAAAGTACTACTGCTGTGAAGCTTCTTGGCCTAAGGCGATTGAAAAAATCATTAAGATTTAAGGGTGAACGCGGGCCTGGAAAATACATTTTTAATATTACAAAATGTTTGGAATTCAAGTTATTACGTTAAGTACTTTAATTGTATGTATATTTAAAATCATTTGAAGTGCTATCTCAAAATGTAATTAATTTATATGTAATATTAGTCTCTTATCTTAATGTCTAATGTGTTAGAAAACATTTCTGTGAGAGCTACAGCAGTGAGTTCTGCATTCTTCATGAAACATTCAAGCTTTCTGTAAGCATCTTACGTATTTAATATACTCCAATCCTGTTTAATCTAGACTTGTTAAAACTGGTTTTAACACGTACATAAACAGTAAAATAGTTAACAAAGTTAACATTGATATTGATTGTACATTGGAAAATTATCAAAAAATAAAACAATATAAAATTGTGTATTAATTATATAATAAAATCATATTTCTAAATAAAACTAAAATTTACTTGCAATTAAAACAAATATAATTTTGTTTAAAAGTAAAACCTAAACTTGTATAAATCATTTCATTTAATTTTGGTATTTACATCTATTTGTATTGAAGAAAATATAGCAAAGGGATAAAAATCATTATAACTCGTATATAAAATACGGTCTAGTACATTTGAGAATCTAAATTGGTAATATTGCACTCCAGACGATTTCATTTAAATTTTAAACCCTCACCGAAAAATCCGAAGTCAAATATCAATATTATTAGATGACATGTAAATAAAAATATGTACATAAGGATAGATGCTTGAGTCAAAGACGACGTATCAGAATTTTGTACATTGTGAGGACATTTCAAGCTCTGTTAACTTAACAGATATAAATTATATGTGACGTTGTTTGTCCGCGATGGACTCGTAAAATAATTAACCGATTTAAATAACATTTACACACCACGTGCAATTTGATCGGACTTAATAGATTGGATAGTTTTCATCTCAAGTATTAATCGCTATATTATTTTATTGCAAATTATTTGTTTATTATTTGGCAGTCGAAAAAGTCAGTTAACTCCAAACGATTCTAACAGATGGCGGTATCTGTTGAATGGATTGAGTAATTATTCGTTATATGTCGTAATCGGTAGGACAATTATTTCCATTATATAGACCAGATTCACGACGTCTGTGATTGATTAATCAGTTTGTGACTATTTGTGATCATTTTAAATTTATCCACGTAAAGTTTGTGATTATTTGTGATTATTTTTAATTTACTCACACACAGTTTGTGATTATTTTAAATTTACCCACATACAATTTGAGATTATTTGTGATCATTTTACATTTACCCACGTACGGTTTTTGTTTTTTGTGATAATTTTCTATTTACCCACATACATTTTGTGATTACTTGTGATTATTTTCAATTTTTCTACAATCACTTTGTGATTATTTGTGATTATTTTCAATTTACCCCCATATAGTTTAAGATTATTTGTGATTATTTTCAATTTATCCACACACAGTTTGTGTTTATTTGTAAATATTGTAATTTTACTCACATTAGATTTGTGATTCTTTGTGATTATTTGCCAAGCGAAGCGGGCGGAAATCAGCTAGTAGTAAATAAAGAATCATGAATTAAAACAGATTATGCTTTCGTTTGGTACGTTATCGTTTTAACATATTTCGACATTACTTTTTCAATTAAAGAGACTTAAAATTCAGTAACATTTCTCCTCGACTCGCTCTAACATTTACCGATGTAATAAAAATCTCGAGGGAAAAATTTATATTATACTTCCTACCTAATAAAGCATGTCTATGAGTATGAATGTAGCCATTTCATTATCCTATTTTTCATTATCACATCGTATAGTGTAAAGATTGTTAACGGGCTCTTAGAAGGAGATATTTAAATCTTTATTACAAAAATGTAAGTTTTCAATTATGAATGTAATACGAGAACGAATTTTTTGAATTTATTGATACAAAATAATGTAATTATGATTGATTTGTTTTTAAGTATGAATTTATCGAATGAAGTATAAGCTTTTATAAATAAGCCACGTGTCACGATTTTCATTTACGATAATCTTCGAAATCACTAAACTACACTAACTAAAAGTAATTAAATGTTGTAGATATCTATTGTTTGGTTCAATTTAAACATAGAGTTGTTTGTTCTCGATTAATAATCTTGAGTCTTTTTTATTGCGTTGTTGAAGTATTTTATACATTAAGAGTTTAAACTACTTCTAAGTTTCATAAGTATTCAACATATGGCGGTGTTAACAATAATATTGTAATTGATGTGAAATAGTTTCTGAAGTAGCAGATGGAGTCACAGGCAATAAATTATAAGTCTACATATTAATTATTATGCTTTGTGAGAGAACAACAGGTTCTATTGATGATCCCGTCTAGTTTGTAACAACTGGATTTGGTGAAAGTGCTCTTTACTTTTACATTGTTACCTTGCATCTAAATTATAATGATTTTATATGAAATAAATAATAATCTCGGTTGTGACCTTTTCAATGTTATTGTGTAGTGTAAAGTTTATAAGATTCGTAATTATCTTCTTAAGAAGCTTAATGATTGTTGCCTTCGTCTCGATATCTATTGTATATACAATGCCTGCTTGTAGTGACTTAATTATTACATAGAGGGACGGTTTTCTAGATTCTAGTCCTAGATGAATTTTTCATTTCATATAACTTAAACTTTAATGGAATAATTGTTTGTTCGTGTATTTATACCAGTAATAGATTTATCTTTAGTGGTATCATTGTTTCTTTTTGTTTGTATTTTTTAAACTGCCTGATCTTTAGTAATACCAGTTGAATTTGACTTATTCGTACTAGGTACATTCGATAGTGTATCGTGTGTGGGAAGTTTAAAGACTATCATTCTTATCACAAACGACATTTATTATTACTGACAGTGGTTTATGAATGAACTGCTTTTACTTATGGTATTAGCCTAATAGTAAACTATCAAAATTATCATAAACCATAAATTAAATATTTATGTATTTATATATTTTCCACTTTGCATCCATATCAGTGATCACTTATGTACGTGTAATGGAAGTGGTAGGAGGGCCTATTTTGATATCGTACGTATCAAGATAAGCCCTTCTGTAAAAACACTCTCCAACTTAAAATAAGGCTACGAGGATTCCAAATGCGCCCTGGTCTGAGTTCTTCTCAGCGCAAAACTAACTCCGCCGGGTTTTTTGTCTAATAACGCCAACAGATCCTCAATTTCGACTCACTGCGCTCGCGAAATCTCGGGTGCCGTTTGCATATTGAGCGAAGCGAGCCCAGTGTAAAGACTCATCGTTTCCCATTGACTTCAATGGAATATCAGTTTTTTGACATGACATTTAAAAAAATATTTTTTTTTTGGACGTCATTTTTCAATTTATAAAATTTTATAATTTTCCGTCAAATAGTTTTCGAACCTATTCATGACAAAGAATGTGAAAAAGTCTCCAGTAGAACGCTCCGCTCGCTACGCTCGCTTCGCTTAATTAAGGCTACAAGGGTTTCAAGCATGCCGTGGTCTGAGATGAACCACACAACAAACTCAGCCGAGTATTTCTTTATTGTGATCAATGATTTACAAATGTTTTTTGGCGTTATATTATTTTAATTCCATAATTTCTTACAAGTAAATATTTACTCACTTATATAGTTTTAGTTTGTTTGTAGAAATGTACAATATCATTCATAGTTGATTTACATGGTTACAAACATAAAAATAAAACCATCAGGCTATCAAGATTAACTTGTTAAGATTAGATAGGTCGAGGGCTCTCTTCAACGTAAGTACTCTTTACAAACTTTTGTAAAGGTCAGTAGGTAAGAAATAACAGAAAGTAAAATTAAACCTTTAAATAAAGAAAAATTATTAATTATAAATAGCAAAAATAATTGTAAATTTGTATTGTGTACATTTCCATATTTAACAGTTTATTCGGACAAACAAAACAAACACATTTAGTAATCAAAATGCTTTAGTAGGTTCTTACGATATTTGGTTAGGTAGGGACAGGAGCGTGAACAGTGAAGGTGAGCGTGTATGCGCATAGTAAAGGGCCCCTTAAACTTACACCTGGGTCGCAAGTCCCAGGCATTGTTTGAGCTTCTCTTCTTGCAACGCGATGGGCCCGGCACCCGAACGGTGAATCCATGGAATGCTAGCTTCGTCTCATAATCTGAATTTGACATTATATTATTAAAAACACATTGCTACTTTAGTAGCATTTAATATAAAAAAATAACATTAATCAAAATAATATAACTGTGATAAAAAATAATCGTTTCACTTTAAACTGACGACAAAGCCTAAGCTGTATAATATTAGACATAGTGCGCTCTCTGCCGAGCGAATTATTGAACTATCCTGCATTGAGCTCAATGAATATATTATCTTATGCGTGTACCGACCCCCCTCTGACGACTTTGATCAATTTGAATATAAAATGGAGGATATTTTAACAACATTTTGTCATAAAAACAAGTCGGTGATAGTGTGCGGTGACTTCAATGCAGATATTACAAGTAAGTTTGTGTAGTGTACGTTTATTAAGTTTGTTTAAATCCTATAACTTGTTGAATGTCTTTTCGGAACCTACTCGCATTACTAGTGTTTCAGCGACTTGTTTTGATAATGTCACTGTAACGGATATGAAGAGAGAATAATATCGAATTTAAGTTCCGACCACTGGGGTCAACAATTTTCTCTCTTAATTAATCATAATGGGAAAGACCCCAAAAATATACTTGCAGACCGATTACAAAAAATAGAATGCTCACTTTAAAAAAAAATGCGAAATAAGTTGTTAAAAAAATGTAAGTAATGATAATTAATCCAAACAATTTATATAATAAGTTTTCGATTTATTGCTAAATGAATTTAATAATATTTTTATGCCAAAAAGGTTAACAAAATTAAATTTAGTGATTGGGCTATCATAAGAATATATAGAAGCAGAGAAAAATTATATGATTTATATGATGAGAGGCAATGGAATCATGATCTGGTGTTCTTGAATAAAGTTAGGAATTCTCCGAAATATTTAAGAACGTTTGCGAATAAGCTGTTTTCTTTTATATTAAAAATAAAATTTCAAATTCAAAGATAAAATAAAGCCAACTTGGGATGTTTTATCTAGTTTTACTGGAAAATCTAGGACTGCCAATGAACTTATAAAGTTAAAAATTGATAATATTGAAATAAATCAAGATACAAAGGTGGCGGCTGTTTTTGAGACCTTTTGTACTGAAATCCCAATAACAGTCACGCGTAATTTAAATTCTTCATCATCTGATGCAATCGCCGAATTGAACAAAAACGTTAAAGTCAATAATAAATGTTTTGCTTTTAAACCTGTTTCATCAGATGAAAACAGTAAAGTAGTTCCTTTGTGTAAAAGTGGCGATAGATTGGATCCAAAAAATTATAGGCCTATCACGGTTTTATCAACCTTAAGAAAGATCTTCGAGAAAATTATTTTAAATCAGATGTTAGAGTACTCGTATGTGTATAGCAGTGGGATCATGTATAGTGAATAATATGGTTTCACCAAAGGCAAATCAACAACTGATGCGGATGCCGCGCTTCTTAAGAACATTTACGACGCATGGGAGATGTCGCAGAATGCAATTGGGGTGTTTTGCGATTTGTCCAAAGGCTTTGATTGTGTGGACTTGATCGCAGCGCTTGATCTTATTACCTCTTAGCTGAATCAAAGAGTCCAAACAGTTTATGTAAATAATTCTAAATCGTTTGGTTCTCACCTAAAGATGGGTGTTCTACAAGGGTATATTATAGGCCCCTTTTTGTTTTTATTTTATATTAGTAACTTGCCTTTATTTTGAGGGTATGTGTGACATTGTACTTTTTGCTGATTACATCTCGGTTATTTTTGCATAGAGTTTACACTTCCTAATGTAAAAAGTAAAAATTTTAACTTGCTCCTTAACAATGAAGTGTTAGAATTGATTGACTAACTATAACTTATAACTTTAGATAGAAAGCTCCAGTGGAATCCCCATCTCTCAACACTCGCAACCAAACTCAGTTGGGCCGTGTTTGCAATGAGAAAAAATAGACAATTAATGGACATTACGGCTCGACTTGTTTATTTTAGTTATTTTATCTTACGGTATTTAATTGAGAGGCAGTACTGCCGAAATTAATTCTATATTTATTTTACAAACAAGAGCTGGTCGGGCTATTTATAACTTAAAAGCTAGAGATTATCTGAGAGATGTTTTTAAAGAAAAAGGTATTCTTACAGTTACTTCGCAATATATATTTAATAACATATTATTATATCCACAGAAATTTAAATAGTTACATAAAAAAGTGTAATTTTGCGATAAATACGAGAAATAAAAACAAACTCGTAACGCCAAAATTTCGTATTCAAGAAGTTAATAAATCCTTTATGGGCTTGAGTGTACGCATATATAATAAAGTTCCAAAAGATATCTCAGACCTTCCTTTTCTTAGATTTAAATGTAAAATTAAGTTTTTTATTAAATAAATCTTATTATAACGTACAAGAGTTTCTAGTGGATCGAAGTATGTGGAACTTAAGTTGTTGATTCATTTGCAGGATTTACATTATAATGTACATCATCTAAGATTGTAATATTTCTTTTAAAAAGAGTAACTGTTGAGTTCCTGGCCGGCTCTTCTCAACAGAGCAGCAGTACGAGCCGGTGGTAGCTTACTTACGGACTGACTACACTGACCTTTTTTGTATTGTAATAATTGACTATTCAAAAGTACGTGTAAACGCCTACTTGGATAAAGATATTTTAATTATTTTTTTAATTTTTGCGTAAAGATAATTTTCAAATTATAATATTGTACAAATAACTGCGGTATAGGACATTTATGATCATATGTTTAAGAAAAATAATTACTCCATTTTATTATTATAAATACGACAATGACACTGCGACGTTTGATTAAAAATTCAAAAACAAACTAATTACTAAACGGTGCATAAAAAATAATTATATTTCTGCATAACATAACGCTCAAATTATTTTGAATTCCAAGTAAACCTATGAAATAAAACTAGTTTCAATATTTTTATCATTTATTCTTGGTCCTTATATCTATTTTTACATTTATTGCTAAGGTAACTATTGTATTTACCACTACGGTTGACTATGGACAGCTGTCCTCGGACCTCTGGGCCCAGATTAAAGATCAATAGGCAGTGATCGTTTCTTAAAAATATGTTTTTTTGATTCCCACTTATTTAAAATATATATTTATATATAATTCCGACCACATTATAATAAATAGTTTAGATAAATACTAACCTAAGTTAGTACATACTTTAAAATTTTTAAATCCACTGACCAATTTTTTAAAACATTTTTTTATAAAAATAGAAAAGTTATTTCAAAGTCTAGCACACTACATCTGTTATCACACAACAAATGGTAACTAAACGACATTACATTACACACTTCATGATTTTCAAAATTTACCAAACATGACATAAAGATGTCCTTGTGACCTTAAAATGACTTTGCACCTAAGTATAAGTCATACTTATTTACACATTAAAAAGTTCTACACTATTTCAAATGTCTAATGCAATGTCGTGGATTCAATTAGTCTGTTCTGACTTCGCAAATGAAGAAAGTTTCAAAGGAGCAGGGCGAGTCGTTCCACTTGAGACCTTTGTCGTCTCTGTTCCAAAGTTCCAAGCAGTTTTCTTCTTCTCCGTTTTCATATCTAAAATTATTGGGTTCTCCGGCATTCCAGTTGACGAAGGTTAAGGGTCTGCCGTTGGCCAACCAGAAGAAGTTTCCTTCTTCAGCCAAGTCAGTTCCCGATGTCCAGAAGTGTTCCCGGCCGAAACCTGGAAATACAAATATTAGTGTTAATTACACATAATTTATATTTATATATTTCATTCATTAATATTGACATAAAAATAGAAGCCATTTTGAAAACATGTATATTTAAAAAAAACCACCACGGAAAAGTATTACTTAAAATAAATATCTAAATATATAATAATTCATTTAATAAACGGAGTAAGATATTGTATAATTTAATTATTAATAAAGAAAAATAATTATTATAGTAATTACCTGATTCTCGAACATATTTTTCTAGTCTGTCGTTTTCTTCCTGTGTTGAAATTGAAGCGAGGTGCATTCCGTGGAACCTGCAGTACTGTTGGGCTTTGAACCAATTCGCCTGAAAGATATAAAAAGATTTTATTAAGTTCCATTAACTAAATACACCTATTTTAATTATATTTGAATGTTTATCTATTTATTTATTTATTAATATAATATATATTGTCCCAAGAGCCGCAATAGCGGGACTAAGTAAATTGCAAATAAGTACAAGACATTAAAATTTTGTAACAAGGTATCTAAAATTTATAAATTAAAACTATTACAACCTTTAAAACATATAATATATATTTAATGACAGTGAACATTACACCGCCATAATACAGTACAGCTAATAATACAATACATACATACACACTAAATATAATTATATATATACATATATATACTAAGAATGCGAAACTCTTTTTAATTTCTTATTTCTACGTTATTTTAAATAGTTGATTTATAACGTCATAAGTGTCTTGTCTGTTCGAAAGGATTTTATAAACAAGTACAAAACCTCCCAAGGAAAGTGGGTCACCTTTCATCCGCTGCCTAATAACCGCGACCAATGCAGCGGTAATAATATAATAATACAGGGATGCCATAATGTAATTTATTACTACGGCTATAACAGCTATATTACCGTGAAATAAACCACGTCTGCCGCACCACTATGCAGCGGAGGTATTCGCTTATTAGACTCATTGCAAGTTGATTACTTGAATTTCATCAAGCTATGTGAAGCCTGAGTCATGTACGTCGACTTACATCGCAAGGAATGCGATCATTGATTTATTCAGTGCATATAATTATATATTACAAGTATAAAAGTTTATTTAATTACAACATTATCATTAAGTAACTTATGTCAAGTTGTGTCGAACGTAACCTTGCAATGTTATTTAAATCATTTAAAGCTATTTAATATTTTAAAAATATCTTTCTCTTAAATTAAAAAAAAAAGATAAATTTTACGTAAAAGAAAGAAGATAGATTACGATATTACTTTTACGTAAAAGATTAAAAGATAGATATCGATACTACTTTTACGCAAAAGAAAAAGAAAAAATATTTTCTACGTTAGAACTTCATTGCTTATCCCTATTATAGTTTATAAGACAATTTGAAAAAATTATGTTTCTATATCAAACGTAGTGTTTTATATAAATAAAAATGATTACTGCTTGATATATGAGCCATTACAATTGACATTTATTTATTGATTTTAATAGGTTATGCAAGTGGGCCACATTCTTCGAAAGCTTTAACGAACTGCAGAGGTCAACTGTCAGAGATGTTGATATTTCCAAGGTGGAGGTAAAACTTTGACCTTGCTAAAAATCGACCCGTCTGGAATTAGCCTTATTACATAATATATGTATATATATATATGTGTGTGTGTGTGTGTGTGTGTGTGTGAGATAAAATGAAGTAGTTTATATCTAAGTACTTTAAGTGACTGAAGTAAGTTTTATTTGTTGCATCCCGCATCAGAAGCAATAACATGTAACATCTGTTACAATAGTTCATTGTTACTATAGCAAATATGTACAAACGACTATAGCCTTTATGTTATGTATATAAAGACTAGAATCCGAGGTAGTAATATTGTTTCAACGTTTATTGCGGTTTCCGGATTTGAGCACAATATGACGCATTGTTTGAACAGAATAAAAGTTCCACGCGGAAAAGACTTTCCGTGGAATGACTTTTGAAAAGTTTTGAAATATTTTACAATAATATATAAAGTAATATATTAAATAAGTTAAGCAATATCTTTAAAACGAAGATGAAATATAATAATCAAAGGCGGATAAAAATATATGAAGCCCGTTATCCCATTTGCTGGATATTTAAAAACATGTTTTCTATTCTTCAGATTTCTGGATGTTATAATTTATATATACGTTCCTTCACCATTTTATTTAATCATTAAATTTTATTGTTTGACTCTATAATTGTTTTGTAAGCTCAATTGTGTATGACAGTTTATTACTTTTAAATAATTGAAACCAAAATGGCGGCAAAGAACAGTCCTTTCCAACTTTTAAGGTTATATACAACCGTTTTACAATGCTATATTATTAATAATTGATTTAATTATATCAATAGCGAACTATAAACCAATTCTCAAGCTACGTAACTCTGTAATAAAATATAATTTGGTAATTATAAAGTTAATTTGGAACATGAGATTCATTTTTTATTATTATAAGTAATATTACGTACAAAGTTCAAATACAACAAATCTAGATCGCGGGTTAATTTTGTTGCCTTTTTTTTTCTTTTTCATCATCATCTTCATCATCTAACTCTTAATAATTCCTTCTTTAAAGCTGTCATAATCATAATCTCTTATATATGACATACTCTCATGCTTTACTTTTACAAATCAACAATAATATGACATATACTAGAGATGACACCGCGTGCACAAGACGTAGGTACTTTTGAAACGTTGATTTTGTTTTGCCTGAACGTGACGTCACAAAAGTCATTTACGTTGGTTTAAATGCATTTTATTTATTACGTGAACATCAACTTTAGAACGTGTAAGCTCGAACATCTAAATCGTTGAATCATAATAAAAACTTGTGTTATATTTTTATACTATAACCAGTCTCAGTTTGACTTTTTGCCTGATTGTGACGTCACAAACGTCATTAATGTTGATTTAAATGTATCTTCTTTATAGCATCTTTAGTACGTGTAATCTCGAACATCTAAATCGTTGATTCAAGATAAAAACTTGTGTTAAATTTTTTATACTATAACCAGCCTCAGTTTGACTTTTTGCCTGATTGTGACGTCACATCGTCGTTTATGTTGGTTTTAACGTATTTTATTTATAGCATCTCTAGTACGTGTAAGCTAAGTCGTCGATTCAAGATAAGATCAATAAGAACAAGTTATTTAGTTAACACCAACATAACAATTATGGACAAATCCCGACTATAACCGCAATGTAACAATGAATTCATTCGTTGTTATTGTGTAAATATTTCGCGGTTAGAAATAATGTAACGAATAATATTTAGTTGGAGGAGAGTGATGAAATAAACATTTATATTATACGATAGAACTTTCGTTTTCTTATAAATAATGTATGAATAGTATTTATTAGAATTATAAATTAATTAGTTGAATAGTTTTAGGGATGAGTTTATTAGAAATTGTTAACTAATATAACATTATTAGTTACGTGACTCTATCGTGTGAACTGCTAAGCGTTTTTAATAAATAAACCCGGGAAAAAACTATTACATACATACGATGTTTGTAGACTCAATAATATATTTTTAAAGGCTAATCTTTAGTTATATTAAAATAAAGTCATCCATCATAAATGGGTTTTCAAATAGTAATAAAAAAATTACCTGGTAGTTACAGATATATAAAAGAAAGTAGATACAATAAAAATATATCAGAGCTTATATATGCGTGTATTTATATCAAATATAAAAATATCATATCATATTCTTTTAATACAGATAAGTACTCATATTTCTATCACATGGACGGAAGTAATTTTCTCTCATTTTAAAAATAACTATATATAATAATAACAGCTAAAAGTGGTCGGTGTGTCCGTGTTATTCCGCTCTGTCAGGGTGAAAGCTAATTTTGTGGAAACTGATGTATTGCATGAAATTGTATGGAATCGGTCGCGTTAACAGATTTATCATCTTAAATGTCGGTATTTTATAATAAAATTGGATTTACGTACAATTTATACATTATATTTAACATTTATAGTATTTATTATAAATATACACTCACTCAAGCTGGTTTAAGACGGATATTAATAAGATAAAAACATACAACTTTCTAACATTTCATTCTAATTACATATATGCTATGTACAATATACAAATAAATTCGGGTGTGGTCATAAAAAGTGAAAGCCACGCCACCGGGATGCGCACGCGCATTGCGCAACGCCGATATGACTGTCGTTAAATATTACAAGTATTGTTATCTGTGAATTAATACGGCTTTGTTTGTGTTTGTTTGTGTGTGTGTGTGTGTGTGTGTGTGTGTGTGTATGTGTGTTTTATTGCTATTTAACTATATTTAAAGTTGTAAAACTAAATGTGTTTATTGTCTTCCGACATTATTGTAATTTGTAATTTAGATATTTAACTCAATATTAAAATCTCTACTGTCAGTTTTACTTTCATTGTATCTTGGTATCGACAAAAAACTCACTAACACTCACAGGTCACTAAACTATACCTAATAAATTAGACGAACATAAAATTCTCGCCATTTATAATTTTTTATTTGTAATAATATCTTGTAATATGATAATAGGTTTCTGTAAAAAGTATTCCTTGTAAAATGTCAAATATTTCAATAAAATTATCATATATTTTTATATATATAATGTAATATACACTGATGTTGTTAGACCTGTATGCGGAATGCAAAATTTCAATAAATGCTAAAATTTAAATGATACACCCAGAACAAATAATTTAAATGACATTTAAATGTTTTTTAATGATCAAAAAACATTCGGTCAATCACCTTAAAAAAAATAATTAATATACGTGACAATCTAGAATATCTGTGTTCTATAATTAAATCTTTTTTTGATAAATAAAATATTGCTAACGTCCCAAACTATTCATATTAAATTTAAATGGAAAGTACATTTGGAAATGTTAAAATATGTATCTTTAATAAAAGTTATAATTATATTTAATTAAATATATAAATATATACCTTGAAGAATATCCCAAGGTAGTATCTCTTTTCTCCCGACTTCAACAGCGGCATCGTCCACCTCGTCACGCCCAAGTCTTCTTCATTGCAACTCGAACAGTCTGAAACAAAATTAAATATAATTATTATAATATATAAAATAAAAAGTAATTTAAATTTTTATTCTTTTTATTATTATATGCAAAACAACCTCAATTTTAATAGTAAAATATTAACAAAATTCGGTTTATTTTACGTAATCCTTAAAAAAAATGAAGAGAAAACATTTTACGAAATAGTTTTATGAATAATTAATAATTATATTAATATGAGTTTTATACTATTCAATATTATTTATGAATTCATAATTTTATATTCATGGCTAGATAATTTTTGTAATTAAATGGTTTGTGTCTGGCGTGAAAGACCAAATTATGCATTTTTTTCTGTCCAATTAGAATCCTATTTTACAAATATATATGATTGTGGGATAAGATGGGATATTATTATGATATTAATTTCAGAAAATATGTTTTTTTGTGAATTAAGTATTTTTGAATGTCCCATTTCCATCACATGATCTGGTTTGGTTTGGTTTAATTAATTAAAATTTTACGTAAGTCAGAAAATTTTACGATTGACATACAGACATCCGAACGTATAATAAACATACTTTCACAAAAAAAATTTAAATTAAAGGTATATATAATCTTAAACAGAGAATAGTTTTTAAGTTACATAAAAACTTCACACTTTGCATTTAATAATCTTATTTGAGGAGGAAAAAAATATCTCTATTGATTTTATCAAAATTAGGTAAATCATATTAAAAATGTCAAAAACAAGGAAAATTGTTATTAGTTTTGATACTTGATATCTGATATATTTAATATATTATTATTTATAAAGCAAAAGACATCTAAAAAAGTAAGTCCAACAAATAACGAATTTAAAATCATTGAGTTAGCATTTATTATTTAGGGGTCCAAAAAATTCGTACTTATCATTTAATTTTGATAGAATATTTTTTTGTTTATCGGCATTACAATTTTTGAATTTTATTATGAAGTTTTTTAAAATATATATTTTTAAATCACCATTTACTATTGAAATGAATTCTCTGACATTCTTATGTGACTTGATAATTATAATAAATGAAGACTTTGAAGAGACATTTAAAGTTCAGCCGCCATTTATAGTAAAGAAGACACTAAAACGACGACAAAAAGTTTTTAAAACACAAAAAACCTTAGATATATAATGTAATTGTTATTCTTAAAAGTATGAATGAAATAAAAAATATATAAAAAACCGATATCAGACAGTAACATGTTAAAGAGTCGTTACAAGAGGAGACCAGTATGATATTATTCTTTTAATGTCACTTTGGTATCTTCGACAAGTGGATCGAAAGTTTGTATTATTCTACTCCTTACTGTGGCTTATTCTGCTCATTACTGTGGCGTATTTTACGCGTTATTGTGGCGTATTCTACTAATTACTGTGGCGTATTTTACTCATTACTATGACTATTTTACTCATTACTGTGGCGTATTCTACTCGTAGTTTGATATTCTGTATAACGTATGTTATAAAAATAGTCATAAAATTGACTTGCTTTTAACACAGATTATTTATATGATACAAAAATTTACCACACAGAATATAAAACAAAATCAGTAATGATTACATACAAAGATTTAAACAATATGAATAATTCTATTTTACCACAGAGTATATACATATTTAACCATATTTATTTACTTTTTTATTTAATTTTATTTATTTATTTATTTAACTTCACGCCATATCCCTTGCGGGGCAGCCAGAGACGACGGAGTGCCAAACGCTACGGTCCCTGCATACCTCTTTCGCCTCGACCACAGACATTAACCTCTTCATACATGCCCTCCGGGGGGTCCTCATGCTTTTTACGTGACCTTCCTCTAGTATCGTAGCTACTGAGTTTTCGAAGGTCACTCGAGGCTATCTCTCTTACCGCTCACTTTTCCTTTATAAATCTTTTTTACCATTCTTTCATCACTCATTCGTTCGACGTGCCCAAACCACCTGAGCACGTTCTTCTTCATTCTCACCGTGACTTCACTCACTTCACTTTTTTATTAAAATTCTATTAAAAAAAAAGTAAGCTTGAATAGAAGTTATAATAATTCGATTAATAAAAAGTCAGATTAACATCCTTAACCTTTACAAAGGTCAGAATTGAGTCAGGAGTGATGTAAGAGTTATTGTCTATCACTGGCTGTAACAGTCGATATTTTTTACAAACGTATCCGTTTAAAAATTTAAAAAATATTAATGTCATTAAAATGTGACATTAACGCGCGATGCTTTTCGTTGGTTTTATTTAGCAATTGTTTTTTTACCATGTGGAGAATTCACAATGCCTGCCTCTATCAATTTATCTGGATTCAATTCCTTCCCGTTCTTGGCTGTCTTCAAATTGGATTCTGTTAATTAATAATTGTATTTGATTTTAAAGGCATTTGAAAGTATTACATATTAAATACGTAATTATTAAACTATTTGAAGTTATATTTAAGATATTTTTAGGAAAACTCATTAAAAAAATCTAAAATTAAAAAAATATTAAATTGCAAACATAATATTTGGTAACGACTATAGGACTTAATGCTTCGCTTCCACATTACACGTTGCAACTAACTGTTCCAACTTGAAACATGTCCAAATATATTTTTTCTCTCAGTTTACCTTGTTAACATAAAAAACAAAAGAGCGAGAGGGAAATAACACTCTTCTTTTATTACATTGCTTTATAAAACGTCAGATTAGTAACGCTGTTCCAAAGATGGAAAACCGATGTGACATTCCGTGGATATATTGAAAAAAGTTTATAAAAAAAAGATCTTACATTTTTTTTAACCTTTCCAATATTAAGATAATATGAATACCATTTTTACCTGATTTCGATCCATAACTGTTGAGAGGTGACTGATAGTTGACTGTCTTTGTGTCTGCTATACAACTCATCACCAGCATCAGCACGGGGAGGTAATACCGTTGGAACATCATCACTGCACTGTTTGTTTGTCAACTACGTTTCGTTCTCTATGCAGCCAGATTAAAACCTTTTTGGTGATGGTATTTTGTAATGAGACTATACTGGTACTATTAGTATTTTACGTAATTATTAGTATTATAATTAGTTAATTGATATTACGTAAATATCTAAAAAAATATTGCATTTTTAAGCTGTACGTTGCAATGTGTGGTTTAGTATTTCCGAAATATTTTTTCTAATCATATTCCGCCATGTTAAGGATATTTATCTACGGACAGTTTCCTAGAAGTCACAACTTCGAGTCCGTGTCGTGATTTCTTATTCTATATTTATTTTCAGTTTTCGAAATATTTCCCTTGTTAATACATAAAAGAAAAGAATATAAAATAACTAGGGGCGCCAACAGACCCTCAATTGCGACTCACTGTGCTCGCGAAATCTCGGGTGCCGTTTGCATATTGAGCGAAGCGAGCCCAGTATAATGACTCATCGTTTCCCATTGACTTCAATGGGATATTAGTTTTTTGACCATTATTCCTCAACGACATGACATTTTTCCAATTTTTGTTGTTTTCTTTTTGTTTGTAAAATTTCATAATTTTCCGTCAAATAGTTTTCGAGCCTATTCGTGACAAAAACATAAAAAATCTCCAGGCGAGCGCTACGCTCGCTTCGCTCAATAATTTCAATACAACATCACAATGAAGATGCGCCATGATTAAAATGAATAATAATAACATAGTTGCTGCAATGTAACACTTGTTAGGAAATAATTGTTACGAAGTAACTGACATTTGCCAGAGAATTAATGGTTTTTTTTTTATTCAAAATTTTATATAAATAAAAGAAATACGAAGATTTAGAAATGTCTGTACTTGCAATTAAAACAATTAACCTTATTACAAGATAATTTGAATATTTAATTAATTAATTTAATATGTATAACGATTTCAACTTACACTTTTTAATTCAATGTTACGTTATGAGTATTTTGCAATAGTGGTTCAGTTCAGAGTCAGTAGTGAGTCAGTGTGTCAGTGAGTCAGGCTTCTTTGTCATCATCCTGCAACTATTTCCCGCTGCAAGTAATTTTCATGAGAGGTTTTCACAAGTGGAACACATAAATATTTTTATGTTCCACTTTCGGAAATCTCAGAAAAGATAACACTTACGCTTATTTAAAGAACATACATTTAATATATTCTAATTTATTACAAATAAATAATAATATATTATAAAATAAATAAATAAAAGTATAAAAGACAATCAATATGTCATATTTAAATGAAATAAATGAAAGGTAATATCTCTCAAGGCGTTATTGAGCCCCATATCGTGTTTAAGACCCGATTACAATCTTTATATCCGTCTCGTAAAACACAATCTCTACTAAAAGTATTAAATCAACTTTTTAAAACTATGATTAAAAAAGTGACATTTCGATGCGGAAAAGTCCCAGATTAACGGACACTAAACCGAAGTTTAAATTTCGCTACATTTCAATGCCTAGAAGGTTAAATTGTACTAAATTATATGGTTAAATTGTATCAAAATGATATTTAGTATTAGTACGTATTGTTAAATCAGAATAATTTGATTAAGACGTAACTATTATAGGGGTATGTTCTCATGCAGTGGCGGACCCAAAACGTTTACTAAAGTGTGTATCCAGCCTAATATTTATTGCAATATTAATTATTTCTATTATATCAATGAATAAAAGAATGGTTTATAATAAATGAATCACACTGTGACCTTGTAACAAGAGAAATGATGAGTATTTAATGATTTCACGGCTCAAGAATTTCAAAACACAATCGAAAGTTCTGTCTGTTATATACCACGAGTTTTTTATCATTTGACTTTGACATTTTAGATATTTGACTAAAGTAAGGAAATAAATTAAATTATTTATAGAATTGAATTATTGTATATTTATAATATATTAGCTGATTCCCGCCCGCTTCGCTGGCACACTATTAATTTTGATGTAAACTTAGGTTGCTATGGCAACCGTTGTCATAGTAACGTTGCTATGGTAACCGTGTAAAGTGTATAGCTCTTACAGGTTTGAAACTTGGCGAAATGCGAAAAATTGAAATCCGGTGGGATAGGAATGCCGTAAAATCCGTTCTCAGTGGATGTCTACGTCACAAAAGAAGTAACTATGTAAAATTTTAAGTTCATCGGACAGATTTCGTTTCGAGGTTTCGTAATGAGTCAGTGAGTGTTATCGCTTTTATATATAGATTATTATCGTCAAAAATCCCTAAACTAAATTTTTTTATACATATATAAAAGGTTAAAAATTTGAATATTTTAAATGTTAAATGTCACTCTGTTCACGATAGCAACGACACGTCTGATATCGATACAATGGGCGGGGAAGTTGGATCGCAGAATCTCACAATACAAGATTATAAGATACATATATTTTTGTATTTTATATACACATACACACATATACATATTTCCTACATTAAATAATGTATTGTGTATAATATTAATATTTTTTTAATTACTTGCTTACTTTTAACAGAGGAAGGTTAGCCAACACGTTTCCGGAAACTCTGATACCGAATCAAATATGTTGTATTTTAATTTACCGGTTTTTCATTACCAATTTAGAATGGTGTCGGTGTTAAATTTTTTTCTGATTGAGGTTTTATTAAAACGCAGATATTAACGCAATTCTATATTACAACTACAAATAAATAACTATTATAAAATCCGAAATTTATTGTAATAAATGAACTTCAAGAACCGGTAAAATATATTTTACGATTAAAAGCCGTATTGACACTGACATTTGTCTTTGGATATTATTAATAAAGTCATCTGAATATGCATCTGACATCAAGATAATATGATATTAAATATATATATATATATATATATATATATATATATATATATCGAAGGCATTTCTCATAGCACCATGTGACTATTAATAGCTAGTGATGTAACCATACGTCGGATGTATAGTATAAACTTTTTAACTAACCAGTTAACTTTTTACTATAAACTTTCTCTTTTCTCTAAATAACATGTCAGATTATTTCTAAACTTGACAATGACCTAAAATTGTTGTAATATTGTAAAAAATTATTACATCACAAATATTTGATTACAACCCGACAACTGACATATTCACATAACCTTCACAGTTCACACAAGGTTGTATCGACACATCCTTTAATGTGTAACATTTTATGTCTAATATATATATATATATATACCTACCTCAATATATATATATATATTTGATTGAGGTTCTGCAGAAAAAGATGGAATCTTTTAATAATAATTGAAAATTTTGTATATTTCCTTTAATTAAAAATATCTTGTCTATTTTTTAAATGTACATGAACAATAATATTTTATGAAAATTAAATGAAATTAAGATATTCAAATAAATTTATTAAACTTCATAAATGTGATATTAATTATATAATTTATTTTTATATGGTTTATGGAATGTATTTCCTATTTAAGTTAACCTAATAATGTCAATTTTAGGGTTTGGCTCTTTGGCCATTCTGATGGTTCAAGTCTAGAGAGATTAAACATACTACTTGCAAGTTAAACTACAATACAATACTACATTATTTACTAATAGATAAGGTTGCATGTGTCTAATTTATATAAAAAGGGTGGTAAAGGGTATTTTAAGGTATCATATGAAATTGCTTAGTAAACATTATTTATACAGCCTACAGGTTACGTAATTTCCTGACAGCAATACTTGTTAGGAAAGAGACTGTGGGCTTTTGCCAATAAAAATAATATATTTCTTTCTATAATATTAACTTATTACAATGAGAAAAGTGTAACAAAAATATAATCTAAAAATATATTTTTTATTACTTTTAATTTATGTTATTTCTATGTCTGAAAAATGAACTGTCACCCTAATGTCAAGGCTAAATTCGGACTTCATACAAAATTTATCAAAAAAATCACCATAAAGGTTTTATATCACTTACAAATTAATTATATAACCACAATTAATACATAAGTCACTGATAAATTAGACGTCAAAACACGATAAAAATAATATTAAGTTATTTAGAACGCGGTGCGGGACGCGCGTGCGCCGCGACTGGTGCGGGTATACTAAAGTATTGACAATGTTATAATAAGAAGTTTATGTAACCTTCGACTTACCAACATTCTTTGGTCAATCGTGTGGTGGAGATGTCGCAAACTCCCCGAATTATGACCTTACCAAGGTTGGATTCTAATTGGACATTTGTTAACATGTATTGTAAGTAACTATTACTTCTTAAGAGACATTTCTCAATAGAATCGATATTTAATGAACGGTAGTTGCTAGATGATACAGGTATCCCATGTGTTAAGTACGCTTACCATCTGTGATCCTCAAATTACTCGTTATTAAGAGTTACAGGATGTACCTCTTAATAGCTTTCTTTTATACAGTTTTTGTTTTACTTTTATAACACACTCTACTTGTTTTAAGTTAAAACTATAATAAAAATTGAATTATAATTTACTATTTTTTTTAATTCGCAGAAGTGACATATTTTGATAAGAAGTAAGGTATTTTTATATTACAATTGCATTTTATTTCGACTTTAGTATTGCAGCAATCATGATAAGAAGGTAACGAATATATTACAGTAAGTTAAGTAATTACATCTCAACTCTCAGTTTCTCAACTCTCGGATAAGAATACATGCAATCAGGATGCATACATCTTCAATAATGAGATTCATATGTTTTCTACATTCAATAATCTATAATAATGAATAGAGATTCATACTAACTATAACGGTATACTCTAATAAGAATTTGTCTTCGAGGTAGGATTATTGTTATAATAACTAGGAGCGCGAACCGGATCTCGATTTTGACTCGCCGCAAAATCTCGGTAGAGTTCGGCGAAATGAGCGAAGCGAGTAACCCATTCAATTCAGTGTACAAAGCTGAAACCGACAAGCAAAAAATATAAAATATCACATAGCGAAATTTTTTAACATTGAAGTCTATGTATGGGATTGTTATTTTTTGGTGATTATTCCTCGACATGAGATTTTTTTTTTCTTTTTTTTTATAATTCATAGTATATAATAACCATAACCGCAATAACCATAGTTTTAAATGTGCAAAATTTCACGACCCCGGACATGGGATCCAAAAAGAACGCTCCACTTGCTTCGCTCAATAAGTTTTCCTATCTCTTGTACCAATGCTTCTCTTTGATCAGTCATTTTTAAT
This sequence comes from Melinaea marsaeus rileyi, assembly GCA_918358865.1. Lineage (NCBI taxonomy): Eukaryota > Metazoa > Arthropoda > Insecta > Lepidoptera > Nymphalidae > Melinaea > Melinaea marsaeus. The sequence goes on along the minus strand of OU911088.1, from coordinate 11,094,243 downwards.
ATACTTAAGTATAATGAAAAACTCATTATGCCTAAGTGTAATATTCTATTCGTTTGCAAATTGTTTTTATAGACTTTCTTCCAACTTAACGTAACAGACTGGTTACTGCTGTGTTATACTTGTGACTGCTATGGCTTCTGGGACGCTGGTTAGCGATGGAAGATAGTTGTCATTGGACTCACATCTCGTCTTTCACGACAAAATTCTTTTTGGTATCAAAAAATTTAAATATTATTCATTAATCTAACATCTAAATAATAATAATTCTTAACTGATACATATAGTTTGCATCACTTTAATGTTTCTAGAATTTTTCTTATTATACAATATTTTTTACTTTAACAAAGTAAGTTTATATCATATTAATTTATTTAGAAGTAGATATACTGCTATTACTAATTTCATGTTCCCGAACTCGGACATTTTTTAACTAGGATCCGCCTAAAAAGGAAATATCGATTTATAAGGACTAATTGTCACCTTCTAGCTCAGCACATTGCTAGCACGCGCAGGGCAGCTCTAATGTATTGTCTATGGCAGGAGTGATCTTTTTTTGATAACTTTTGAATGAATGGAATTTTTTCAATCTGTTTTCGCTATAACATCCGCGTTCGGCTCAAACATACATGAGAAAATTTTTAGTTAATTATCTCGTCGCATTCTGGAGACAACTAAACACAAAAAAGGTCTCCCAAATGGTTAAGAAATTAAAATAAATACACTCATATGTGAATCCTTTTAAACAGTGTAATAAATCGATATTTTGTGTAAAGGTCAAACAAGACCGAGTTACAACAGGAATAAATATGGATATAAATTAAACTTATAATCCTTCTCTTTATGGTAAAAACGTATATAAAATGTATTAATACGGGAAACTGTTAAAAACATTTAATTTTATTAAATGATTAAAAGATGAAAATATTGATATCTCGATACAGAGGAATCTGACATTACAATTACACGGTCGTTATATATGATTCAGCGATAAGCACTTGGAGAAAACATGGATGGAATGCGAGAAATATTGCAGAAGAGCAGTTCTTCACTGGGATGATATGGACAGAAAGAAGTCGACATATTCCTGGATCCCAAACAATTGGGTTAAGGACAGGACAGGAAGATAATGATGACAGTGTGATTTAGCAAATTATTTAGGATAGGATGGAGAAGGATGAAGGATGAAGGAATGATTGAATTGAATGAACGAATAGATTAAAAGGGTCGATACAGAATAATTGGATTCACATGAGGGTTACTGTTCGGATTTGTGAATTTCTCTCTAACTCAATAACATAATCTCTGTAATGTAACTAAACAATTTTGTATTCATACTAGTATTACACTCGATGCTTGTAACAGACAGCAATAAATACTGACACATTTATATATACATTTATATTTATTTTACAAGCATTGCGTGAATGAATTTATAAGTCGATTTGAGTAAAATATTAATATTTCGCCATTCTTGCCTTAACCATGGATAGGAATGATCAATTGGTTATAATTAATTAATAAAATTTATTTAATTATTTTTGGTTATTTATAATTACATAGGAATTAAAAACATTAAAATGTTATGACAATATACATCTGTTTTATGGACGACATTTCAAAAGCTGGTTATTAAGAAACTATCATATATCACACACACACATATATATATATATTATATATATATATATATATATATATATATATATGGTTCATAAGTATATATGTACGTGTAGTAGTATTTTAATTATTATATAGTTTTAAATATAATGTAATATATAATCTAGACTTGTATATTTAGGTATAGCTTACATTGACACTAGCTGAATGACCCGATTTCGTTTATAGAATTTTTTTATAGAATTCAAAAAAACATTACAACATTTATTTCTGAATTATTCAACGATCACGTTTACCAAAAATATATCCTTCAGCTTCATAACTGATTTAGCTTATTTGGGTAGAATTCCAGAAAACCCGTGTATATATCCAAAATTGTGATCAAGTCATAAAGGAAGAGCAAAAGTTCCTAAATTCAGTGCATTTATAGATCTATCCAACAAATCTTTTCTATCTATATCTATTATAATTAACTGGAACAATCTAACCTAATCTATAGATCATTAATAATATATTATCTATTGTAAATTTTTATTAATAATAAAGTACAATCGAGCAGAACATTAGATAAATGATAAAAATATCGAAATTGACAAAAAACTAACAAAAACTAACTAAAATTATGGCTTTCTTAACAAAGATATTCTTATATGACATATTGAAAAATTTTTATATTTATCCAAAAAGTTTGTTTATTATAAACATTATTTTTTTAAATATTTGTTGTTAAATTTTTGAACAAAAACATGCTTTCGAGATTATGTTATGTCATTAAACAATACATTTTATTAACTTCATAATAAACGTTCTCAGATGACACTACGCGGCGTCATCTGAAAAAAAACTACACGATTCATTTCATATGTAATAAATCAAGCACATAAAATGGATGTGAAAGGACAAAGACAATATAACATCAAGCCAACATCCCCCAGGTAGTTAATACTTTATTTATAGATCATGTATTTATCTCACAGTTTTTACCCTATACCTGAATATTTCCAGTTCCCTCAAGGCCGACATCACAATAGATTGACCGCTTCCGGCCTTGGATGCTGTTCTAAAGTTCACCCACTTGGGTGTGGGACAGTCAATGGGAATATACCATTTCATATAAGAAAAAAATGATTACACTGACAATAAAAAAAATCATTTTTTCATTGGAAAAAAAAATAATTCAATTTAGGAATGATATTGGGTGTATTTTTTCTAATTCTAGAAGAAAAAATAATTTAATTGCAATATGTTAATTTTAATAATGAATATTATATATATTATTATTAATATTAGTATTGTTCTTGTGTGTGCGAGTGTACATTTCAGTGGTGCTCGTATCGAGAGCAATGTTCTGAACCATGTAAAGGGCAAGGTGAAGTCTAGGTTTGAGTTTTTTATTTCATTTATCTTAACATTTCACAAGTTATCATCCCGATATCATTTTAAATACATAAAAATACGAATTAAATATTATTTCCAATATATATGTATATATATATATTAATATGAAGAGGCTTTTATTTGTAGTATAAAATACGTTTATATTATTAGTTAATAACAAATATCAGTTATTATTATTCTTATGTGCTCTGTGATTTTGTTTTTGAAATATTTTTTAAATTGTATCTTAGGTGTCCGATATATTTTTCAACGAGGACAAAGTCGCGTAAACTAGTATGATTGTGTTAGTTTATCAAGTTAAAAGTTTCAATGTAGAAAATAACTTTAAATAATAAGATAGCATGGTAAAGGTTATAAACCTAAATCCCAAACGCGGCATTCTGGTTTAAGATGCAACATTTGAACCGGTCACATAGAACCAAGGTTGGTTTCTGCACATATCTGATGAACCAAATACCTTTCTATTATATATATATACATATATAGAATAAATATTTACAAATATTACAGTATTATTTATTTATCTCTGTAATTTATCAATTAACGATTACGAAAATGTCATAAAATTTATGTATGTAATACATATTTTTATAATTAATGCAATTATTATAATTATACGTTTTTGAGTGTTCACTTTTATTTACACTATTAAAATTTTAAACAAATATAAAATTAAAAATCAACAGGAGGAGTCAGGATATATTATATATATTATTTTAAATTTATTTGCTAACTTTCAACTGTCATAATTTTAGTGTAATTATATACTTGGCTCACGTATCATTGCAGTCAACAAATATATTTATAATAATACATTTATCAAACGTAAGATAAAGGTGAGGCTTTATTTTTGATTGGAACTTAATTAATTAAGCGATTTGAATAAAACAAGTACTAAGTAGGTCACAATACTTCACTGTTGTGAGCATTTAAATTGAATAAACTATTTCGGAGACTGACATGAAAACACACAAACGGACAAAAATTTAAGAAAGTTTTGGGTTTTTTCCTCAAATATCTGCTGCGTACAGACATCGATAGTTACATAAATTTTATTTAGTTTTTATTATACATTTTAGAATACGTATTATATGTTAACATTTGCGTACAATTTCAAACACTATATCATTTAGTTTTAATTGCAAATAAAAAGTTTATATATTTTTTTATTTTTGTAAATGTTTAGAGTTATGAATGTGATTGCAATTATATTTATTTACCTGGATTTACTTACTTTATTTTTTTTAAAGTACAGTAAGTTAGTTCATATTTGACTGTACTAAGAGGTATAAGTATTCATTGATAGTAAGTTGTGTTTCATAACACTATATACATTTGACATGTTTTTCATAGTCATATCAATAACATCACTATCTTATCAGTAATGATATGATATTTGCATATTATTTCAATGCAATTTTTAATTAAACTATACGACCCCGGACATCTTTAATGAGGTCACAAGCGGACGCTATCATATTATAAATCATATTATATATACCGTCCTTAGATGATCCACTAATTGTTAAAATGTCATATTATGAGGTCGTTAATTAACCATAATGCATATATTAGGTCGAATTGATATTTTTATATATGATGCAAATGTCAAATTTATAAGATCATCCAAAGGTCATATTAAGGTTGATATCTTGACGTGCGTTTGACAGTTTAACAGCTGTTTAGTCATTCACAATTCATATTTACATATAAAAATTTATGGATTTTATTAAAAATTTAAAAATATTTATTTTGAAATTTGTAATTTTATAAATTATAGTAATACTTTAAAAATATATTTGCAGGATTGACAGTACAATGTACATCATCCAAGATTGTTACATTTCTTTTAAAAAGAGTAACTGTTGAGTTTCTGGCCGGCTCTTCACAACAGAGCAACATTCCGATCCGGTGATATTTACTCACGGACTGACTACACCGACATCTTTTATTGTAATAATTGACAATTCAAAAGTGTGTAAATGACTACATGAATATAGATATTTAAAATTTATGATTTTGTATATATAATACAATAAAATTGATGAGAAAATATTAAAAGAAATCCAGATTATAAAATAGTTTTTTTATTGTAAAAAAAAAAGAAAAACAATAAAAATACTCACGGTAACCAGGTTCCAAGTCGTTTTCGAATGTCTGTCCGATGTACTTTTTACTCCTCCCTGAAACAAAGACCTTCAAATGAAACAACAAAGATGAGATACATATAGCCTTATTTGTATCATTTACTGCTGACCCACTCTACAGTGATTCAGACGGATCTGCGGTTTAGTACACAAAGACCTTAAAATATATATATAAAATATTTGGAATGTTTTGTTTTTATAGTTTCAATGAAATAACATTGAAAGAAATCGTGTAGTGAAAAAAATGCTTCGATATTTATATTGAGATGGTTTTTTTCTTTTGTTTTTCCAAAATATTTTTTAATACCATTTCTCATTTTATTTATCAATTAACTTATTTATTTTGTTGTGATTTCTATTAAAATGCAGAGATTCAATTACAGTAAATTTAAAGCTTCATAATCATTTTTGTAAATATAATTTCTTAACAATTTGAAATGTTTTGTTATTTGACAGAAGACTATTAAAAAAATAATAACCTGTAGGTATTGTGATTGTAGGACCTTTGTAATATTTTTCAAAGGTGTCGTAAATAGGTCAGAGGTGCTCCTTTCTTAGGTTTTTAAGTTATTGTGGTATATTCAACCTCAGGGAAATCATTGAAAACGCAACGCTAAAGATTAATTGCTACAAGTAAAAAAGAACGATACGGTGTCGCATACGACAATAAATAATATAAAATTATATTCTTATATCGCATAATGTTTTTGATCTATCATATTTAACCGACGCAAAAAATATTGTGTTATGAGTTTAACATGTGTTTGTTTGTTTGTTTGAATCGATTGAAATTTTATTCTGTCTATCAATTATTATGTTTGGTGGAAATAAGGACATTTGAGTGTAAAATGTCTCTCATGTCAATGGAACTTGCCATAGGATATCAGGTTATTGATTCTAATGGCTCCACTATTAACATAATTTATTAAATCTTATTAATTTACATCATAATATTAACAATTAAAACTTGTTATAACGATACATCAAACCCGTTAAATTAACAAAGTAAACCCATTAAGTTAACGAGTTATGTGTTATATTAATTTATACATTTTTGTGTATAATTTATAATGATATCCTAATTCTATTAATTTTAATGTTATTTCAGGGTTTTTCGGGTACTTACAAGTACTTGTATTAATATGTTTAATATTTATTAATATGATTAAAATAAGTAACATTATATATAATTATATAAGTGTAAGTATGTAATATTTTATCCATGCTAGATTGTAAATTGAAAGGGTATCTATGGAGTTTCTTCCTGGTTTCTCTCCACGGATCCCTTTGGAACCGCGAAAATGGTTTTAAATATTTAATAAGGGGGTGTATGATAATTTTATGTAAAAAACTTTGACTGATAGAATACAATGTTTAGTTTCTGTTCTGATATGTGGTTACTGTTATAAACTATTTATTATTATTCAACACTACCCCATGGGTCGCAGGTTTGAGTCCCGTCCATGTATTTAAGTTTTTCAATGAATATCTATAAAAATCATTGCCATGCAGTTTTTCTTCTATACACAATGTTAGTCATCTTACATTTTTAACAAACTTTTTACTTCTTAACATTTTTAACAAACTTTTTACTTCTTAACATTTTTAACAAATTGTTAAGATGATTTAAATATATAATTAATTATATACTATCAATTAAATTCTTATTTATTAACAATATAGCTATTATTTATATGAAATTAAATAGAAACCGTTGACATGAATAATTTTCCAATATTACGTAATCTTTAAATATTCATATTTGTCTCCCGGATACCAGGTACCAGATACCAGATTCCAGACACCAGATACCAGGTCTAGAACTAGTTCTAAAACTTCTAGTATTAAAAAAATATTATATACTAAATAATACGGCTTGACAACAAAAATAAATTATATTTAGTCACTCTATATTTGATAAATGTTAAAAACAATATTTATATATAATATATACATATAAATTTAATTGAACTATCTGTTTGTAGTTCCAAATTAACAGCTTTTTACTACATTAAAAGTATATATATACTTATTAAAAAAAATAAAAAAATTGTCTGATTGGCTGTTCCGGCTAATCTCTGAAACGGGTGGACCGATTTTAAGAGAACTTTCACTGTAAATAATCGATGTTATAAAGAGTAACTTAGGCTACTTTTATTTAAAAAACATATACCGCGAATGAAGTCGCGGAAACAACTAGTATCACATATATATTAACTCTAAACCTACCGACAATTCTTGTATACCTGTTCCTACCGCACGACGTCAAATAGACCGGTAATTAAAAGTTATTTTATTATATAACGCAGGTAATAATGGAAATAATAAAAGTAAAGAGTGAAGAAAATATTATATGCATATTCTAAGAATTGTCATGTAGTTTGATAACGATATTACAACGTTTAAAAATGTGTAAGTTTTACAAAAGTTAAGAACGGTCAATTTGACCGGTAGGTAGGTTTAGTGTTAATAGTAGGGAAATTGTGAAATCATATCATAAATGTTAAGTATGAAATTATTAAGAAATGTTGTTTGTCCTTAAGTATATTAATAAAATAGTAACGCGCAATAAAAACTTTATAAATATATTTTAAGATACCCATAAAATAAGTAATATGTAATTATATTTAATTAAATATAAGATGAGACGAGATATTTATAAAAATTTTATTAGTCTTTATGAACTCTAAATGCCTATGAGATCAAATTAATTAACATTTATATGCATATTAATTAATGATTTTTTTAATTAGTTCATAATAATGATATGCCGGATGCAGTCTTGATTTAGTCATCCATGACACACATCCCATAACATTAAATACAAAACCGAGTTCATTTTATTTTCTTAAGAGTATAATTAATATACTACAGATGTACTCTCATTTGATATCAACTTCTAAACTAGGGGAGCCAACAAACCCCTTAATTTTGACTCGCTGCGCTTTCGAAATTTCGGGTGCCGTTTGCATATTGAGCGAAGCATGCCTAGTGTATTGACTCATCGTTTCCCATTGACTTCAATGCGATATCAGTTTTTTGACACGATATTAAAAAAAAAAATTTTTTGAGGACATTTTTCAATTTTTTTTTTTAAAAAACCGTCACCTAATTGTGTCTTTTTGATTGCAAAGTTTCATAATTTTCCGTCAAGTAGTTTTCGAGGCAATTCGTGACAAAGAATGCAAAAAGTCTGCAGTAAAACGCTCCGCTCACTTCGTTCGCTTCGCTCAAAAAATACAATAATATATATATATGTATATATATTTAAAAAAAAGCCTGTCAAAATGATAAAACAAGGACGTGTAATAAGTGACAAGCTAAAAAAATTTTATTTCAATGTTTCCAAATAAACATATTCAATATATTATTGATTTATAATTTATAAGTAATATAAAACTTATGACCTTTAACCACACATTAGTGTTTATAACCCTAATTTTTTTTATAATGTTATAAAATCACGATTTTTTAAGTCGAAATTACAACTGTTTGATAACATAATATAACCAGAGATGAAATGAGAAGTATTCTTTAATGAGAAGAGTATCAACTATGATGGTTATAGAAGACGACGGAGTGGAATGGAATGGGATGGAATGGAATGGAATGGAGTGCGTGAAAGATAAGATAGAAGCACATCTCCACTGTTGTGTGACATCGACCTCAAATAATAATGACAAGTGGAATTCGGATCGTAAATTCAACATACTACGCAAAAATTACGTTTATAAATAAAATTACTCAATATACTTTTTTCCTTAAGCTGTGCTATTAAAAATCAACTATGAACTTTATCGAGACAACCGAAATGTCTCCAAATTACTTAATTTTGCGAATTTGCATAACATATTTATTGTTTTATTACAATAATAATAGTTTATTTCACTTTTTAAAAGCCATACCTGTTTTTAATGGCATAAAATATATATAAATATTGTTTTATCTTATGTGATATAATGCTTTAAATAAGCTAATTAACACACCATGTCTATGATAAAGTCAAATAATTCTTAATATTTAAAGACAACAATAACAAATAGTGTAACAAAAATGTTTTCTCTCAAAATTATTATATTAATATGTTAAATAACGTTTTAAAAATCCTCCAATTCCAAAAATCCTAGATATGTACTCAATAAGTAACCATATTTCAAATTCAGGTTATAAAGAATCTAAATATGATACTAGTGAAAGATCGTTGGTATGATCCAGATCTGATATAAACATCTAAGGATATAACAGTCATCTTAGAGATATGATCATAACATATAAAAATGTTAGTGCGTATCGTCGTCTGCTTTTTTTTATAATTTCTTGTAGGTATAGACAGAAGATAACATTTTTATGCAAAACTTTTTTCTCAAGACCTTGAACACAGTTTTTTTTGTATTCAGAATTACTAATCAGTATATTTTAACGACTTTCCTACGCGACCTTGCTTGGAATCAATAACCTTGTCAAGGTCCATTTTATAATACAAATAACTTTCTGGTTTCCAAAACACAATAAAAAAAATGTCGTTTATATGCGATGAATATTGATAATTTTGCATATATATTTGGATATAATAAGCGAAAGAAATGAGATGGCTGAATTATTTATTTTTATTAAGCCAAATGTCTGTATGGTTTTTATAACTTGTCATGAATTAATTATACTTAAAAAGACACTTTTATTAAATTTTATTAAACGAACCATTGATGAGGATTTTTCGGTTCCACGAGATCGAGTTATATAATAACTTATCAAATAAAATAAATATAATTTCAAGCAGACTTTAAACTTAATAATGTAAATTAATCCTTGTCGTTCAAAGGTTAAAAAAAAATATTCTAGGCACAAATATAACAGTAAACAATGAAGTTATTTAGCAGATTCCGTATGATGCAGTCGCGATTGGGTAACCCGCACCTTGATGTGTCGACGTACTCCATTTGCTAAGTTTGTACATAACACGCAATGTCTTAGACATATGGGTTAAATCATCAATTTGCACTGCGCACTGTTTACTGCTTGCCAATAATTACAATTTAATTATCTTAACAGCTCTGGTTTGTTATATAAATATAAGTAACATTTGCATTTATTTAACGTTTTTTGTCATTGGCTACATTGGGATGATATATTAAATCCTCTTGCCACTGATAAATTAAAAACAAATATCTATCATGATCGGTGTGAAATAGGAGTTATAAATTAAGTTTCAAAAGATGTTAAGTTTTTTGTTTAAATATATTATTAGATCAAAACGTAATAAGGATGAATTAATTATCTTTTTAACCTAACATTATCTTTAAAGAAATTTTACAATATATAACTGCATTGGTTGGTTTAGTTTTACTTTATATATATTTATAAACTGATGCCATAGATGTTTAAATACCTTCTGAGTATATAGAATCAATTTGTTCACTTTCTACAGTTTGTAAATTGTCGTCTTCCCCATAGTATTGACCTTCAGGGCCTGAGACTTCTTCGTTGTAGTGTAAGTCTGGGGTATTCATGCTTTTGTTTTTAGTAGATTCTCTTATCGGTCGATCCTCAGTCTTCTTCGCTGGCAGGATGTCGAAAATCGACGGCGCTCTGACATTCGTACTCGCCAGCCCCAACTTCTTCTGAATATAGGCTTCCAGAATTTGTTGTGTTATTTTGTTCTGCCGCGACAGCTCACGAACATCTGCGGAGAAAGGAGAGTGACAGATAGAAATGACTTCGCGATAAACCAATTAATAAAAAGTTTGGAGGATCGATTTTTTTATATCGAGCATGACGTCATTTTTATCTGCTTCCCCGATCTCTGGAAGACTGTCATTACAGGAACACAGGAACAGATACACACCCACGTCTTTGATGACGGATGTAGACGAAATCGTGACTTTCCAATATACCAAACTATTAATCTATATTACGATACTGCACTAATAAGATCTATACACAAGACAAGTCTGATAGCCGTAAAAAGAACAATGGAAGTTTTATCAGACATCTTAGGCTTTTGAATGTGAGGAAGCACAAATTTTGTAACGATTTAAAGTTTGTGAGGAAGTAACAAATACAAATTTAATAACCTTGCTTTGTCTGCAGTAATTATTATAGTTAAGTTGGCTATAGTACAATTAATGGTCCATGTAATATATAATGTTCATTTCACGTAGTGTTATGTTAGTTATGATATTCTAGTGTGTTTTGTGAAAGTGTTTATAGACTAGAGCAACTAAAAAAATTGTGAAAGTAATAATTATTGAATCAGATTTCTTGGGTATGATATAAGACCACTTTCTACGAACATTTAATAATATAATAAAATTTCATAATAATATGCGTTATTCTTTATAGTATAGACAGTTAACAATTTTATCTTTTTTTTCAATTCTCTACTAAATAGTGTATAATGTTATAAAATGAATTTACAGTTTTTTTTCTCGTTGATATGTTATTTTATCTATAACTCATTTAAAATAAATCAGATCTTCCTATTTAATATATTGTGTAGATATTACAGATATTAGGGATAATTAGAATAATAATATATTATATTATAGTAGGTATTTACTATTTTATGCTGTAAGTACTCATAATTATAAAAAAATGCCTTGTATAATTGTAGGTATTGTAATAATATAAAAACTAAGTTATTATTTTGTATAATAATAACTTGTAAGCTTAAACCTCATCACACGAGCTTAGAAGCTTTTACTGTGCTTTTCGATTTTAATAAAATATGTGAACTACAAATATAAGTTTAATTTATTTTCTTTTAGCTTATTTTCTTGTGGTTGGATTCTATGGATGTATTCATAATTATCAATAAGCTATGCTAAAGTTTTATTAAAAAATAAATAAGCTTACCTATAACTAACAAATGAAAATAAAGTAAGAGTAGTTTTTTGGAATATATGAACATATAAATATTATTATTTATTCGTAACAGCATTTTTCAATAAATACACATTTATTATCTTTATCCATTTTTAAAGCCCATCATTACTGTCATTATTTTTAACGCCGTCCCACGCAAAGCACGCCATTTTAAAAGTTAACACATCCCTGACGTCATGAAGTTATGAAGTTATTTGTACACATTTTTGTAAGAGTGGACAAAGTTAATTATTAATATAATTGATAAAACTATACTTGAGGCATCCGAGTTTACCAAATACCATATTTATTTATTTATTTATTTACCCTTTTGTAATATACAAAAGGCGAACTTAATGCCTGTTGGCATTCTCTACCAGCTAACCCTTGTGGATGGTGAAAAATTGCGGTGGGCGTAAGTAACAAAAGCAAAATTCAAATTAAAACTAGTACTAGTATAAAATATATATATATATATATATATATATACAGATTATAAACACATATAATATCTAATTAAATATACTTACGTATAATAAATAGCATATATATCTGAATGAAATGTGTATTAGGAAGATTCTAGGAAGTAGGTACTTGCGAATAAGATTTTTGAAAAACCTTTTGGTAGGTACCCTCCTAATATTTTCAGGAAGATTGTTCCAGAGTATATAAGCTTGAATTCTAAAAGACTTCTGAAAAAAATCAGTTTTGCCTTTTTACAGCTTTTTTCTTTTTATAACTTTACAGAAACTACAAACATTCTTAATTATTACATACTTTTTTAAATACTGACAATGTTTGACATCAATTATTACTGTATTTATGAAGTGCATTCAATGTATATACTGTTTTTTTATCTGATATTTTGTTTGCTAATATTATAATAAATAGATAGGAAGTGTCGTGGATATATCACAAAAGTAATTTATGGCTGTATTTCTGCTGTCATTTATTGTGTATTATTTAAAAAACATATGATAAGCAGTAGCAATAAATCTAATCACAGTATCTTCCTGGTGATCTATATCAATTTGATTAGTTTATAATTAATACCTTCCATTATAACATTAATATATTTATAGCCAAAAACATTATATAATTTTGGTTTGAAAATCAGAAAACAATCAATCAACACACACACACACACACACTTATATATATATATATATATATATATATATATATGTGTGTGTGTGTGTGTGTGTGTGTATGTATGTGTGTGTGTTTGTGTGTGTGCGTAGTAGTAGTATATACGTACGTGTCTATAAATCTGTATGAAATGGATATATGTCTTCCATCAGATTCTACAAATTGGTTTACACAAGAACTATCCCTGGTGTAAAGTGTAGTCTATGGACCATTACAGGGAACAGTAAAGGTACCTCAGTGCGATAGGAAAATGAAATTGTTCTTTTACGTTGATTTTCTGAGAAATATTCAGATCCATTGTTTCAATAACATCAATAGCACTTAACAAATAAACCTTTAAAAATCAGACATCATGGTAGGAAAAATGCGGAAATATTGAAAGTATAAACATAAATAGTCGGATTCATATAATTATTTCATGTCATCTGATCATAAAAGGTGAGTGTTATTTTATCTCTTGTAATATATTTGCCCACGCTGAGTTTTATTTGCCTTCCTCAAAAATGGCTGTACGGTACGATTTATTTAAAGTATTTTATTGATATGCATTGTCTTGAGCAATCAAATAATGATATATCTGTTATAATACTGATATTTATAACATAACTTTTATAACATATAACAATATTTTTGGACATTAAACTAGTCAATACAATTCATTATACATTAAATTAGCAGCAAATCATAAATCCATACTAAAAATATAATAAACCCCCCCCCCCCCTTAATTAATAATAATTAATTAAATAAAAGAAAAGAATCTTAACATATAAAGTCGATTGAATTTGAATGAAAGTCGTGACAGAGATATAAGTATCATTACTTTGAGAATAGCGATTTAAATCATCATGACCATCACATGTTACAAATTATGAACCTTATTCCATTATATTTGGGTTTAAATTTGAATGATCTTAAATAAGTTACATAACCCATTGTTCCATATGAAATGCACAAAGTGGGTCAAGTGCAAGTTATAATTGAAAAAAAAAACTAATCAACTGATTGCGAATTTGATTTGGTGCGATTTAAATCGAATTAACATTTTGAAATCATTTTTCGTGGTTTTGATGATATTAATTAAATTAATTTATTTGTAAGACTTAAGTTTTTAATTTTATTAAAATGTGTGTTATGAAATTAGAATGTCATCTAATTTATAACATACTCTTTAATATTTTAAAGATCGATTCAATGATAAATATAACATAAAAATTCTCAAATCAATAACTAATTGAATTAACAAGGAATAATTGTTTATCTTTGAAACATCAATGTTTACTTTTTACGGGTTTATTGTATCGGGGCAGTATCTCCCATAATATCTTTCTCACAACCCTGTCAAAAGCCTTTTCCAAATCCAGAAAAGCACAGAAAACCTTTTGGGTTAGGGCCAAAAACTTTTCCGTGATCATTCGGAGGGAAAAGAACTAATAATATAATTTTAACTTTACAATACAAAAATAACTGATCAAAATATTTATAATGGCAAAAAGACATACTGAAATTATATTAGACTATTTATTGACGAAAGATACTTAATATTTTAATGGTACGATTTTGGACTATGAAATAGAATAGTTATAATTTGATAAGAAACAATAAACATAACTTCTACATTGAGAAACAGATCGTGATGTTAAACCTTACATCATCTGATAAATAGTGTAAGGTTATAGTGATAGTGTCATCACTATCTATAACTAATCAGATACCCATGTATGTTTGTATGTATCATATCCTAACTCGAATACTAACAATTATTATAGGTATCAAGTATTTACCATATAAATAGAAACAACGTAAAAAAAATAAAACCTTCAACTAAGAAGCAGAAATAGGAGATATGTATTAATTGATTAAGTCATCCCATGTTAGTAACCAATAGTTTCTGAACTAAATCACTCTAACATTTCAATTAAACTATTTATAAGGAATCTTAACTATAACATATTAATATTACATACTCGATAGCTACATATCTGACCATCAGAAATAAGGGGAAGAGAAGAAGAGAATGAAGATTTATAAAGGAAAAGTGAGCGGTAAGAGAGACAGGGGGAGGCCTTGAGTGACCTTCGAAAACACAGTAGCTACGATACTGGAGGAAGGTCTCGCAAAAAGCACGAGGACCCGCCGGAGGGCATGTATGAAGAGGTTAATCTCTGTGGTCGAGGCGAAAGAGGTATGCAGGGACCGTAGCGTTTGGCGCTCCGTCGGCTCTGGCTACCACGCAAGGGATAGGGCGTGAAGATAAGTTAAGTTAAGTATCAGAAATGAACCTGCTACTTATTTCAGTGACATCTTTCCATGTATACTGTAAAGTTTAAGCATTGGTTAGGAATTTGTAACTTTCTAAATGTACACGCGATGAGGTCGCATTTTATACATTTTATTTTTGTTGTTTATAAATTATATTATCATTTATAACCATGGTAACGTCACATATTTCTAAACCTTGGCCTAGATATTTCGTTTAGACATAAATTCATCCTAATTCAAGTTACCTTGTATGTCGAGAAATATACAAATAAAATAAAGATGTTAAAACACTTGTATAATGTACAAAAAGACACAACATTAAACCTACCGACAATTCTTGTATACCTGTTCCTACTGCACGCCGTTAAATTGATCGGAAATTAAAAGTTATTTTATTATATAACGCAGGTAATAATGGAAATAACTAAAAGTAAAGAGTGTAGAAAATATTATATGCATATTCTAAGAATTGTCATGTAGTTTGATAACGATATTATAACGATTAAAAGTGTGTAAGTTTTACAAAAGTTTAAAAACGGTCAATTTGACCGGTACTTGGTAGGTTTAGTGTTAATAATTTTGAATATAATTTATAACAAAACGTCAATTACTAAAAAAATCAGCTTCAGTAAAGCATTTATTTAACTAAATTGATTATATTATAACAATAATATTATATTTCATTAAATTATTTTTATAATTAATATAAATATAACCTATATACATATTTAAATCCTTGTTGAATGTTAACAAATTATAATTAGTTAACACATTTTTTGATATATCATCCAATTTCCGTCAAATATATCATAATATGAAATGTCAATCTGTCATTGATTGTGGTGGTATTGATTTGTTAATTTAAGTTAATAATCTAAATTGGATGAGGTGAACTTGTGACCTTACGTTTGTAATTTAGCGTCACTTTGACCCCGCTAGTTATTTATTATAGATTTATAGATCAATCCAGACATTTTCTGTAGTTAATAAACAGTTAATTTGCTAATATAATTGAGCTGAGCGAAGCTTTTAACCGTTTGGGAGACCTTTTTTTGTGTTTAGTTGTCTCCAGAATGCGACGAGATAATTAGCTAAAAAGTTTCTCATGTATGTTAGAGCCGAACGCGTATGTTATAGCGAAAACAAATTGAAAAAATGTTAAGCCATTCAAAAGTTATCAAGAAAAGAAGAAAGGAGAGGAGCTCAGCTCAACACTCGCCGCGCACGGTTGGCGGTTCCTAGTATATATAATTTTAACTTTACAATGCAAAAATAACTGATCAAAATATTTATAATGGCAAAACGACATACAAAAATGAAATAAGACAATTTATGAACAAAATGTACATACTGTAAACAATACAGACAAATAAATAATAAATATATATTTATAATATATAATTTATGTCCAAACTATATAGATCAAATTAATATGAATTTTAATTAAAAAATCAAATATGATAAAACAAAGTTTGACCTTAAAACCTAATTAGATGACATTATTCACGTCATATATATTAACATATATGATTTCCAATTAAATGAACAATTTAACTAATTTTTCGTTTATGGTTTTCCGGAATAATAAAATATATATTTTTGTTATAAATGTCATGATCGACATATGTAACCATATAAATCAAAGATATATAATATATATATATATATATAAATAAAGTGCATCATATATTCCTACTGTAACATTTAGGTAACTTTGTTCTTGTATCAAATAATATTACAAATTATAGAAGTGTATTTTGTAAAGGAAGGAAAAAGATATTTTGTCAACTTTTCGTAATGTATTGGGCGTCTTTACAGCAAATAAAAATAGAAATACGGTAAATTAATTGTCCAATTTTAAGCGCACTATTAATATACAAAGTGTCACTAACAATCTCACTAACATCTCTTATGTGATGTTAGTGTGCTAGTTGATCTAGCGTACGACAGATTGGATAATGACGCAAAAGTAATAACTTTCTTTTACCCCAATTAAATACAAAGGATGACAGGAAGAAATATTTTAATCAAAAGAACGCTAACAAGATAATTAACGATTCATTAATATCTCGACTTTGTGAACTTTTATAATCAAATTGTCTGTTAAAAGTTATTTAATTTGTATAAAAAGGAATATTTAAATTATATTGTTAATGATAAATTATTAGTAGCAAAGTTATGTTGCAGATTTGCTGGCTTGCGTCCAAGTGTCGTGGTGTTGTGAGGTACATCATAAATGCAAGAACACGCACCGACGGGCGTCTTCACGCTCCGATTGAGACCGTGTCGGCAAATCTTTTAAAGCCTTGCCTAATGAAGTGTAATGTGAAGATAACATATACATACATATACATATACAATATATATACATTATAATAGATCTTAATATAATTACATCTATATTTCAAGATATATACTATCTTGAACTTTTGGGTCTTTGGGTAATTTTATTATCAAAATGTAATTATTCTTTGTATCAAGTTCTATTTATTCGATATGTTTTTTTACTAATTATGTTATTAAAAAACTTAAAGGTTAATTTATATTAGATTCATATATCATTCTATATTTTATTGATCGTCTCTTTATATTGAAATATCATCATTTTTATGACATTGCGTACAATGTCTACATCTATTTATTGAAACGCGGAAATCACTTCTTCGAGATATATATATATAATTATTATTAATTTTACACTTTTATAGATAAATTTCGTAAATTTTTAAAGTGAATTTTTAATTTTTAATTTTAATAACCACTTAATTGAGCGAAGCGTTTTACTGGAGACTTTTTACATTCTTTGTCACGAATTGGCTCGAAAACTACTTGATGGAAAATTATGAAACTTTGCAATGAAAAAGACACATTAGATGATGGTTCATAAAAACAAGTTTTTGAAAAATGTCCTCCAAAAAAAATTTTTTTTTTATCATGTCAAAAAACTGATATCCCATTGAAGTCAATGGAAAACGATGAGTCAATACACTGGGCTCGCTTCGCTCAATATGCAAACGGCACCCGAGATTTTGCGAGCGCAGCGAGTCGGAATTGAGGGTTTGTTGACGCCCCTAGTAGTTTATTGTTATTTTTGTCCTCCTTGTAAAATTTCTTTTTAATTTACTAATGACATATAATGTCAAAAATTTATTAGTATAACATTATATTTTACACATGACATCGGTTTAATTTCCAAGCTCGGTTGAATGTATAATAATGAATAAGGAATCAGATTCGAGTAGTGACATTTCTTTAGACAGCTTGGAAGTTGACCAAAAAAAGAAATCATCATCTAAGAGCGAAAAATCAGTTGAAAATGTTGATACCATACTTGTGCCATTCTATGAGAAAGATGTCCTCATAAAAGTGCCGAGAGGAAATAACCAACCGATTAAAGTAAGGAAATGTAACGACAAAAATGATAAATCCAAAAAACAGATTCATCAATCCAGAAATTATTTAGTAAACAAGGACCCAGAGAAGAAACAAAAGTCCTCATATCTTGAAATGTTTCGTAAACAGTTCAGTTCAAGTTTTTCAGCTACACACAAAAAGGACACAAACGAAATTCGATCCATATCTCCAGAATTTGGGGACACAGAAAGAGAAAGTATCGAAAACGAAACAATAAATAATCCCGAGACTGAATTCTATAATACAGAATCCTACAACGAAATATATTATGAAAAGCTCATGAATCGAGAACTAAAGCAATATTTTGATGATTTTATGGAAGATGAGTTACAACTAAACGGTAACATAAGAAATAAAACACCGGAAAATACTAATAATAATAATAATCTTAAAAGCGTTTCTGAAGTTTCACATCCACACCGCCAAACAAGAAGAGTGTCTGTGCCACCAATACAAAATGTACGATTAGGTGGCTTAGGTCCCGATACGGAAAATATTAAACCCAGGCTCCAGAGAGCAAGAAGTCTTCAGAGATATTCAGAGAAAGTTAGAATGGAAAACCGTTTAAGAATTTATAAAAAAACAATAGAAGATGAAAATAAAATAAAAATTGAAAGAGCTGCTTCTGTGAAAAAACAAGAAACACAGAGCAGAAGTAAACAACAAAAAGAGAATAAAACCAACTCATATTTATTCAATAGTGTACCAGAAAAATCTTCGATGATGAAGAGGATCTATAGCTCAAATTCTAAATCTGCGGATATACAGAGAGTAAAAGACAGAGAGAAAGTCGTAAGAGAAAAGAAAATTGATAAAAATGATAACAATATAGTTAGGGAAGAGTCCAAAAGAAATTCTACAACAGAAGGTAGACAATCAGCCAAAATACGAATTAACAGTAACGAGGGTAACACTACAAGGATTAAATCAAGTGCTAGAACTAAAGGAAACAAAAGAGAAGAAAATGAAAAGACTGCCGAGATAACTCCAGTTCATATAAGTTTCTTAGTCAACGTCGGTGGAGTTAGACCATCCAGTGCATTGAAAACTTTAGAAGCACAACACAGAGTATATCAAGAGAAAGTTAAAGCGTTTATGGAATCTAATAAAGACTAAATTATGAATTTGTAAATCTTTTAAAATTTAACCAAAAAGGATGAATATGTTGAGTTTAAACTATAATAAAGATTAAAAAGCAATAACGATCGTACCATTTCTACTCTATACCTAGCTGAGTGTACACGCCTCACTTGACATTAAACAATGTCGCTTGTGTTGTGATATTATCTTTTTAGTTCATAGTATAGAACTTAGGAATTTATTTACATTTATTTTATTTCTAGCTGCATTTTTTTCTGCGATTTTATCCGCGTAGTTCCCGTTGTATTATCGGAATAAAAGTAGCCTATGTTACTTATAAATATCTGCTTAGCAGTTTCAAAATGTGAAGGAGTTTTTAAAATAGGAACAGCATTTTATACGATTACCCAAAACAAACAAATAATCGAACTTTTTCTCTTTATAATCATGATACAAGTATGTTTGCTATCAAGATAGTCTCTCCTGACACTTAAATTTGAAGTCAAGTGAAGACAAGTGGTTGATATAACCAAGAGAGTCGTGTAAATGAACTATGCTTTTCTCCGATAAATAGATCCTTTTAATCTAGATTATTATTATTAAAAAGTCTGTGTATATATATATATATATATATATGTATGTGTGTGTGTGTGTGTGTGTGTGTGTGTGTGTGTAATTCGTGTTATAGATTTTAAAATACTCAACCTACAATGTGTATCAATTCATCAATACAGAATTCAGAAGAGAATGCCTTATACCAATATGAAGTTATTTAAGGTCACAATCATAGTTATTTAAGCTTTCAATTATAATCGATGGAGGTGTCTGTGTTTTTGTGTGTGTGTGTATAAGTGTGTGTGTGTGTGTGTGTGTGTAATGTATCCTACATTACTGACACACATATTTATCGAAGTGAAAGTCATTCTTGGCTAGATTTAAAACACTCGGTAGTCACTAAAAAATAATCGACATCACAGCGTAGTTAAATAATAAACTAACAGACAATTTAAAATCAAAATACTATCACAATTCATAAGATAAATTGAGAGAAAGAGAAAGTATGTGGCCAAAATGTAGTGTCCTAGAGCAATATACAAACCTCGTTGGAATGGTTAAAACCTCACCAAGTTAATATATATATAGATATATTAAAGACTGTCTCTATAAAGGACATATATATATATATATATATTATTGCCGATAATATCCATTCAATTTATCCTTTGTATCCAAATACTAATAAAATATTGGTTACATAATATATTTCATATTCCGATAGTAATATTAATTTTAAGTACTTATAAACATATAATCTGCACTTAATAGAAACATACAGACAGACAGTTTGGATGTAAATGATAATACTAAATACGTAATATCCGTTAAAAATACAACCGTATTTTTTTAATAATGAAATCAACTTTTACTTCGTCCTTGATACACTTAATTTATACAACACCAAATATATAAATATGATGAAGAAATTCCGTGTTATTTTATGTAAGTCATGTTTTTAGGGTTCCGTTAATTAAATAAAAAGCGGTTTACTTATACCAGACTGTCTTTTACGACCTTTAACTTCGGGAACGCATATATATCGAGATGATCTTTACAGCCCCTTTATGGAAAGCCCAACAAATAAAACATCAGAATACTACTAAGATACGGCTGTTTGTGAAACAATATCACCTCCGAAATCTGTGAAACGAAAGATCTAAAATAAACACAGTTAATAGAACTATAAATTTGTACGGAACCCTTAGTGGGGGAGTTTGAATCACACATGCCCGGTTTTTTTTATTGAGTTTGTTAGGATGATTTCATAAATTACTCTAATTCAAGGCTTCGAGGGTCACTCGCGCTAAGTGTTCTACAAGGTCATTATTAAAGATATCTTAAAGAATATAATATATTTAAAAACATCCCAACATTGACCTTGATCTTCAATCACTAATTTGTAATTGTCAATGTATGTTTTACAATTGTTCGATTATCCATACAAATTCAGAAAGAGAAAGCAGTCATTTATTTTAAGTTTTAGTACGGTTATAAAATGTTAAAATTAAACTTTATAGTTAATTATTATTTACTACAATATTATACAATACTACATTATACATCGACGGAGCCGTTGGCAGACAGTGATATAAATAGATTCTTTCAGAATATTATCAATGTCCCCCAAGATTGTCAATCGCGATTGTCAATGCCGAGGTTCATGGTCGGTCATAGTCTAAAATCTGAAATAAATTTGAATAACTTTATTTGGATAAATATTTTTAAATCTTAATTATACCACTTCAATATGGTCCAATGTTACATATATTTTATTTAAGTGTATTCTTTGTTTTCATTGTTTTTGTATGTTAATTCTGTTTGGAGTCATTTGTAAAAACTGGAGCGTGGAGAGCTGTTACAGTGATGTACTGCAACATGTAATCTTGAGAGTTATAAAACTAAGTATTTTGGAAGTACGACGCAGAACGCGATTAAAGTATCAAATACATTCAATATTTTTCTTATTAACACTATTTATACAAAATTAATGATTTTAGATAAGAATAAGAATGAAGTTTAGATATAATACACGTAATAATTCTTTATTTATTAATTATAGTCTATATAATATAATTGATATTGGTGGTATTATAAAAAATCCGATTATTATTTAATTGAAGTTTGGAACAATATCAATAATTTTGATGAGGTTCCGTCAATTATTACACCAATCAATTAATTGATAATTGATGATCTCTACCAGTTTAATAGATTTATGATTGACGTGAGAATTTTTTATTTTATTTTTCCTACAAATTCTATCATATTAATATTTATCTGTTTACTACCGTTTCATTTTGATCATTCATTGCAATACAGATAAATAATTTTCATATTAATACAAATTGCAAAGATTTAAATTACAATTTAAACTTTAAGTAATATTGTTAATTTGTTCAAATGCCATCGAAATCAAAATTGCGTTAAGGCTTCTCCGCCAGCTCGTCAGGCTGTAATTAACCGTCAGAAGAGATGTATTGCTGAACCGCGTAACTAAAATCCAAACATGAAAAGGTTACAAATATGTTACAACATGTTATAGATATTATTTTAATATAATAAATCAAATCAAAGTTAAAATGTTAAAGCAATTGTAATAAAGTTGGGAATATATTGTGAATGTTTGATATAATTGCCAAATTTATCAACATATTAAAGTATATAAAATTTTAGACTAATATAATAAAATCTTTATAAATATATGTATATTTTGTCATAAGCTATAGTCTGAGAAATCTATACGGTAATCTTATAATTGAGCTGAGTGTAAGCGAAGCTCTTGACCGTTTGGGAGACCTTTTTTTGTGTTTAATTGTCTCCACAATGCGACGAGATAATTAGCTAAAAATTTTCTCATGTATGTTTGATCCGAACACGGATGTTATAGCGAAAACAGATTGCAAAAATGTTTAGCCATTCAAAAGTTATCAAGAAAAGAAGAAAGAGGGGCTCAGCTCAACACGCGCCGCGCACGTTTGGCGGATCCTAGTTATATAGTACTTAAACGAGTAGCCTCAAAACCATTCAAAACCATGTATTTTTGGCAAATCTGCCAATTTTAGCAGACTTAAGATAGTTGGATTTTAAAATATTACAAATTAATGATATATAAAAAACTATATGTCTTTTAAATTGGACCAAACAATAGATTTACAAAGTCTCATTAAAATCAGTTCAGATAAAGAATATATCATGAGTAAAGAACGTATCAAATACATAAAAGAAACAGTTATTGATAAGTTCCAATCTCCACACAAGTGTATTGAGGTATCAGTACTCGGAGATTGATCTCCAGCTTCCATTGATACTTGGCTTCATACTTCAACAACACTTAAAAGAGGCGGTTAAAATGAGTTTAAATAAAAAAGTATTTATATTTTTATTGAGAAATCAAATTAATTTATTGTGATTATTGTGTATATATATACAGAATATGTCAAATTTGTCATATAACAAAAAAACATTGTAATATCTTAACATTTAAAAACATTTTTCTTCATAATAATGTCACAATTGAATGAATGTCACAATTGAATGAACGAAGATATTCGCAACAGAAATAACACTAACATTCTATTATGTTATCTGTATCAAAAATACACACACATATATACACTAGCGTCAGTCATATAAGTCGCAATGGACGGACAGATAAGAAAAGTATATAGAAAAAGAATATAAGCTTCGTTGGCTGATGGACTTGACTTATTGGTGATTTCTTTGGCTTCTATCATAACTATAAAGTTGATCGATCATACAATAATGACATATCATAATATTATAAACAACAAACAACATTAGGAATCAATATTAGTATAGTAATATAAGAAAATTAATCGAATTACTTCAAGAGTAACTTCTATTATCTGTACTCTATATTTTTGAGGGTTTTCTTTTACACTTTTAATCACAGTACCCTCATATTACAATTCACTGCCTTTATAAATTATTCCAATCGCGGTATCCCATTAATTTTATTTTAGTATAACACGTAGTTTAGTAATGATGGATTGAGCTACACAACTCTATGAAGCGAATAGACTGTCATTGAAAACGACGCTTAATTTGCACATAGATAGCCATTTCGTAGTCATTAAGTTTCAACAATCAAGACTAATCACAAAAAGATTAGATTTTGTAATCAAAAATATCACATACTAGCTGATAATACCTACTTCGCTTGTCTTCAAATACTATTATATTTTATTGTTGGATTAACTTGTATAGGTCCAGATTTCTTCGTAATATTGAGATGAAAAACAGCCTATGTACTCGGTAATAATGTTTCACAAGAGAAGAATTTGTAAAATCGGTAGAGTAGTTTTGGAGATATACCCAACAAAAACAAACATACAATCAATCTTTTATAATATTAACATAGAATAAAAATATTCCACAGGTTTATGCAATAATTAGTTCATCTTGTATCAGTTCATTAAAAACGATTACTCATCATTTATTTTAATTAGTAAGTAATTTAATTCAAGTGCAAATTGAGCACAATTTATTTGAAATTAATAAATTGTATTTATATTGCCATAAGTTAATTAATACTATGATTTATAGGAAAATAAGTGAGTCGTGTTGGTTTACTTGTAATTTATAGCGTTTTAGATCTGCTTTAGGCGATGTCTGTCAGAACCTGATTAATTGATTGATTAAGTATTCTTAATTTTTATAATTTAAATTATCTATAAAAGTGATATATTTGTCACTTTTATTTATATATATATATTTAATTTATTTTATTTTTTCACTTTCGTCCTTCCATTCCATACCAGTGATTACTTGTGTACGTCAAATGGATGTGTCTTGAGGACCTATTCTGATACCCTAATTTATATATATATAAACATAATTTACAGTAGGTATTGTGATACAAGAATACCATATATTAGGTGAAAATCCAAATAAAAAATAAATAAAGTCTATCACTTGTGAGTTATAAAATTAAAAAACAAATATTAGGTAAAAATCCAAATAAAAAAATAAATAAAGTCGAGTGAGTTATAGAATTACCATACAATATTGCAATTTAGTTTACAGACAAACAGTAAATGGCAGACTAACAATACTTGTACACAAATTTAGTGTCAGCGAAGTCTGCAAACTCGCCCTACTTTCAGAATTCAGATTGCATTTACAAAGCACTTCCTGTTATAACTGAAGGTAAATTATTTCCCTGTTCCCGACGTTTCTGGAACATTATACAATAATACATATTTTACAACTTTATTTGCTACAATTTTTTCTATTGTGTTCAAACTCTATTTTGATATTTATATATTGTATCTCCTAAGATGTCATATTATTTGTGGTTTTCAAGTTATGAAGCAACCATTTTGTAGATTCATAGATTATATTTGATTTATAGAATAATTCATATTGCAAATTTAATAGAAGTCTTAAATTTTTCTATTTAATTATTGTATTTAAGCAACAGAATTGGTAAGAATTATATATAACCTAAAAATCCAAAAGAAAGTCAACCATAACACTTGCCCATAAACCATGACTAGTTTAAATTACTTAAAATCGATACCATGGTATTACAAGCCATGGCACGGAAGCATGAACGAAACTGTTTCATATCCACGCAATTCCACTATTATTATGTCAATTTAGGCCCTAATACTATAGGGATAGAGTACAAATTAACATAAATAACATCAAACGAGCAACATTTAACACGTAATATCTCAAAACACATCGACCAAACTACATCCTGTTATATATTTTAATTTGCATACAAAATAAGTCGGGATAAAACAAAATAGTTTTATACAAAACAAAACCTTATTTACTTATGTATAAAGCATTAAATAAGTTAAATAATAATTGATACCATAATAGTAATGACAATGTTGGTATATCTATCTCTTTCTAATTCAAGAATGTCATTGACAGTGCATTAAAAACAAAATGTCTCCTGAATATCATATGTTTTTACATCTGATTATTCAGCCTCAATATGTATTTCTAGTTAAAGAATTATTACTCCAAATATAAAATTAAGTTGCACTTAGAGTTGTTGTTTTTCTAACAGAGGTTAATTTACGTTTTCAAATTATTTAAACCTCCAACTAAGATATATATCATTACTCACTAATTGTTAGTACAAGAACTATTGTGAAAGTGCACTAGATTCAATAGGACTACATTTGATAAACGATTACGTAATACAAATAACAGTTTATTTTAAACTAACTTAAGTGTCTGAAAGGCTTATACAATATATTAGATATTAAAATAACCTTCCTTTGTTATATTATAACATATATTCCAAATATTATTGTTGGCTTTATAAAAGCAAATCATACATTCATTTCATTATCAAACCTAGCGCGCTAGATATAGCACACTAACACTGTGAAAAGGTTGTTAGTGGTTAATTATTAATTATATGAATGCGAATCAAATGTGTTTTCGCCTGATATTAATTAATAGCAATATTTAATGCACTTCAACATAAATCTCATGTTGCACGTACAAATTCCTCAAACATTTTTAACACGTTCTTGCAAAAGATACCACTCTCTTTTTTTAAGGTTAATTACGTATTGTGAACTGATTTTGTTTATAACTGTTACGAATATCAATAAAATATAAATGTCTCGTCATAACTTGATTTTATTATCGTTTTATTATTATGCACTCGTTATGATTTATATTAATTGGATTGTAAAATTAGTAGAAGCACATGGTTTCAACTTTTACTGTTATTGCCTAGAAAAATCTAATTCGTTGAATTAGTTGGTTGTAAATGTGTATGTATGTATGTGTGTAATAATCCCGTGTAACGATGTTCATTTGCGCTAATCTCCGAAAACTGAACCGATTTCAATGAAATTTTATAGATATCTATTGTTTGATCCAACTTTAAGTTTATTTTCATTAACGAAGTATTTTTTTTAATTTGAGGTTTTTACATAAAGCGTTTAATTCACTTCTAAATTGTATATCTAATATAAGATGAAATAATAACAAAATTTTAATTGACGTAAAATAATTTATCAAGCAGCGAAGGAAGTCGCGTGTAACAGCTAGTATATATATATAGATTGACTGAGATTGACTCTAAAATTTTTATCTCATTTTTATAGAACCGTACCTATTTTGGGTGATGAGTATAACTTGAGATATAATTATATCTTTCATATATTTTATATAATATATGACAAAGTTATCCTTTGCAAGGAATCAGCTAGAGTGTATAGAACGAACAATTTTAATCCCCTTCCACCGATAACTCTGTCATGGCCAGTAGGGATAACAGCGGAGACATTCACAAAAAAAATAGTTTTAATGAGAGATTTTTAACTGATATCTAAGTGACACATTTTATTAAAATAACAATCACGTGTAAAAAACAATATATAAAAAATACTTATTTGAGTCACAAAACGTCATTTTGATTTAAGGGGGGTAGTTTATAATCTCACCAAATATCACAAGTGTATCAACAATCCCTCCCGGATTAAAGGTTATTATAAACATGACGTGTTTAATGGATCTCCAAAGTAACAGGAGTGCATTCACTTATGTTAGTGTCTAGTTCAATATCACAGTAGTGTTGTAACTATTCTGTGCGATACTATTACGGTGGGTCGGTGGGTTGTTACATCTGACGAAATAATGGCCGCGTAACTCTTGATGTTTTGTTAATTGCCATTTTTATAATTAAATATAAATATAATAAAGTTAACAATGGTGTATAACATAAAAATTAAATTTTACATCACTATTAATATATCGATTATTCTTATTATAGTATCGTAATAGAAATTGAAATTGAGTATTTTATATAAATGTATAATAAAATAATAAATAGAAATTCGTAAAATAAATGTTTAGTTATAAAATATAAAATTTTTAATATAATAATTAGAAGTAAGACGTTTTAATATTATTTTTAACAAAAAAATAAAAATTCACAGATAAGGCAAGAACTATGCGGGCATTTTTCCATTTATAGTAAACATACATTTAATAATGTATATCAGCACAACATGACTAAACATGTTCATAGACAAACAGGTCGTTTCATATCCAGACATTTCTTGATAACGACAAATTAAAATATCATTACGGTTTCACCGGCTGCCGAGCAACCGGTATAGTGTAATCAAATAATCTAGACCTGAGAATAGACAAGCCACAGATACCAATGAATTAACCTTTTAATGTCAATTTTTAGTTTAAATTAAAAAAAAAACTCAAAATACCATAGACAAGCCTCGCACAAATTCCAGTAAATAAACCTTTTATTATCAATTATTACTTTTAAAAATTAAACTCAAAATATCATAGACAAACCTGACACATACCAATCTTTTAATGTCATGTATTATTTTAAAATAAAAAAAACCTCAAAGTTTGTTAATACAGACATTTGCCCACTCGTAGTATTGTAGGTTTTCAATTTAAAATTAAAATAAATAAAGCCTTCCAGCAGTGAGAATCGCATGTTGCAACACTCCGTCAGTACCGTCCGAGAGCATGTTATTTTGTTATTAACCATCTCCATTACTTGTATTTCATTTTATAAAATTAATAGAACCAAAGGTTAAGGTTATAATTCCTCAATTAGAAACGAGTTTGTATGTTTTTGTTAATTTTATTTTAGTTTTGACTTGCTATGATCAGAATATTTAAATTTAATATCCTTTTTTACTTAAGTGTATAATTAAAAATAAATTAGTAAATCAGTTAGATAGAGGTACTACACTGAATATTGAAATATAAAAATGACTTCAAATACTACATTACATTTTATGTGAAACATTTATTATTAAAACAAAATCAATTAATAAAATCGATAAATTATTTTTAGACTACAGTGGCTAATAATATTTAATATAAAACAGAATATATAAATTCTAAGAATGTATTTTGTTTCTCAACTCCCGTTCATTCACCCTAAATGCGTTTGTCTCTCACTTACATATAACAAATATAAGACGTGTGAGTGAGACAATAAAACTTATTAATAATAGTAATGAAGTTTCTATATATCCATGACAAATATTACAATAAATTAGAATACGTTGAATTAAATTTACAATATTTCTCATATAATTAAATATTTGATTATACGTTTAATAACAACATTATAAATATTAAATATTACTATATCATTTGTTTGACAATTATTTTGAAAAGTCACGGCCATCTTTGAATATAGTCCTTCAAATGCCGCCATAATGTGTGACGTATGAATAACGCCTCCTTGGTGTATGAATAATCTATTCTGTTTATTTGTCAATATTATATATCCTACTTTTGATATAAAATTATGTTTAATGTATTTAACGGGCCGTTAATGGGCCCAATTCAATATCCAATTTTAAGCGCACTATTGACCCTAAAAATAGCGAGTTATCAATCACAAGCTCGCTTAGCCTTTTCACTATGTGATGTTAGTTTTCAGTAGATTGTATAATGGAATGGCATAAAGCGACATTTAGAATGCAGTAGTTGACGGGAAGACGAGATGTAGGTCAGTGAGTCAGTTAATTAGTCACCATAGCTAGATGTCGTCATCGTTATAGTCAGGTTGAAATTAAACTTTAATTTTTAAATCCAATTATATCCATGTAAAGTTAAATATCTTGAACTAAGAAAATATACTATACTTTTACCAAACGGTAATTCGTAATTCTACTAAACTATAATTATATAACAAACCTTATTGGTTTAAAACAAAAAATACTGCGTAATAAGCCGGCGTAATGGAATTTGTGACGTCACCGGTCTTAAAATTTCAAACTTGATTCACCTAAATCTATGGAGATGGAAGTTGTTTTGACTAAAAACGACATTACTGCAACGACCTTCAAATACTTTCCAAAGTTACGTTCAGAATTATTTATAAAATTAATTATTTATATGTGTATTATTCTTTTATATAATTATTAAATTGTTAATAGCATATAAAATGTTAATAATAAAATAAAAGCGAACGTGATTTTACGTAACACTAAGTAATGAGCACGCTTATTATGAACCTTCAAATATTATTTAAACATTTAAAATGTTATAATTATTATATTTTCGAAAACATTTTAAATTATATTTTATACGTAACAAATTATATTTCAACATTTTGTTATATGGTTATCCCAAATTTTGAGCATCGCAAGGTTAAGACTTTAGGTAAAAAAAATCGATTTTGCTTTAAACTAATTATTTGTTTTGGACCAATATTTCATAAAAATTTAGTTTTTTGTTACATGAGATGAAAAAAGTATTAGTTTTTCATATTCCTTATATAGATATAACAAAGTTCAAAGTCCTAAATCAATAAGGTACCAAGGTTAATTATCACTTCATTATAATATAATACACACTTTAAATTGTCATTTCAAGGTCCTTGACATGCAATATCGATATGAATCCGATACATCGATACGATAATGCGGTGACAGGATCGATTCAAACGACTTACTATATCCTTCTGACAACTTTGTCTTTATATACAAATTATATTGCGAAATAACCAAAATATTTAAATTATTAAAAAAAATCAGTTGACGTGACAGGATGTAAAAAGAAATATCGAAATAAAAAAAAAAGTAAAAAAAAAATGAGAGAATTAAAAATAAATAAAAATAATATTAGAACAAATAAAATAAACAAGTTTATTCATAAATCTTACAAATGTATGAAAAACAAACAGAAGTTGCAAAACTTTCTCTATTACAACAAAGATCCGTTACATCAGTGTCAGAGTGGGTTAATTTTTTGTTTTATTGCGGAATGCTGGATGTACTGTCAACTGAGAGATAGGAAGTAATAATAACATAGCCGTTTCATTGTCCAATTTATCGCGCGCTAGGTCAACTAGCACACTAACATCGTATAATGAAAAGGTTGTTAGTGAGCTGTTAACAAACTTAAGATTGGATAATAAAATGGCCCTAATCAGCTGATCGCTTCGACGTCCATTTCACTTTGTATTTTGTGACGTCAGCTGTCATTATGACATTTGATGCTGTATTAACACTTGTTTTAATATACTACCAAGCTTTCTAGCCAGACCCTTTCTATTTAATTTTTTTAAGAAATGACATATTACTTAATAGTTTGGTTGGTAAATATACAAAAATGTTTTAAGAGTATTTTTTTCTTTATTAAATAAAGAACATTGAAGTCACGACTTATTTATCACAAATAAACAAATAACTTTTGAATCTGATAAATGTTGTATAATTTTATATTTAAACTATTTTATAAAAGAGGCAGGAGAAGAACATGAGTACAGACTAATAATTCACGTCTTCATTATTAAAAAAATTAAAAATGTATAGAAGTAGGAAGCAAAAAAAAAGGTTTTATATAAATAACGTTAAATGTTAATACATTAAGATTGAAACCTTGACACCGATGTTAGATCATCTCATGCAATTTTTCGGTCTGTTTCTTAAAAAATATTTATTTTGTAATTAGGCTTTTTTATTGTGAAAGGTACCATATATAATTAGAACTTATTTACAAATCATTACCACTCGTAATGTTTTCACAATTATATAAATATTATATTAAAAATATTAGTTTTAGTAAAATAATAAAATTGAACTAACTAAATTAATTAGAAAAACTTGTTAGTTTTTTTACAACGTCGGAATGACTTTCTAAAATGGAATCTATATAAAAAGTATCTCATCAATCATATCGCTGAGATCGATAAACGCTAGATGTGACCTCAATACGACCTTTATTAACATTATGAGACGTGTTAATTCGTAAACCGAGTTCATAGTTCATAGTTCATAGTTTTATAAACATTGAACTAACTGTACTTACTATTCAACTGATTGTCTTTATAGATATGACTCGCAACTTTTAAACGATAAGTTGTTGAATGTTTAATTAATAATATTTAAGATTTTAGGTTAATTACAATTTTGTAGTTGTTTGTTTTAGTATATGTGTATGTGTGTATACATTTGTAAATGTGTGTACGTGTGTGTATAAATGTATGCGTATGCAAGTGTAAGTGAAATACATTTTAACTTGTTTCATTCAAGCACAGGTCGTCTAGAAGTTTTTGCTGTTAATTTTGATAAATATGACTCTGTAAACAGATCTTTAATATAACAAATAAATATACATTTATGAGTAGGATAGTACTTAATTCACTCGGTGAGAGACATCTTTGTTTCAAGTTAAACCTCTATTATCAAGATTAATTGCACTCGCTTTTGAAAAGGGTTTTGTTTAAATAGAATAAGGAGTTCCATTACTTGTACTATACAAACACATAGTTTAATTAAAGAACTTAAGATGTGTGTGTGTGTGTGTGTGTGTGTGTGTGTGTGTGTGTGTGTGTGTGCGGATCGGCGGATCGTAGTTATAAAAGAGAAAACTATTACATTGACTTACTATCTGTACGTTAACAAGACGTTAAAGTTGATAACAAACGTACGCGCATACTTAAATTGTATTCAGTGACGAAAATAGTAAAACTAAAAAAAACTATGAAATAAGGAAAAACGACAGATAAATAATATAGTTGCCGA
Organism: Melinaea marsaeus rileyi; assembly: GCA_918358865.1. NCBI lineage: Eukaryota > Metazoa > Arthropoda > Insecta > Lepidoptera > Nymphalidae > Melinaea > Melinaea marsaeus. Next base: position 11,061,236 of record OU911088.1, on the reverse strand, counting down.
AACAACAAATTAGCTACGATTATATTTTTTAAGGTAAATCGGTATATTTTTTTTATTTTATTTCTAGTGATTTTATATTAATAGTAAAGTTCGATATAAAAATACGTCTTTAACCTTGTAAGGACATTTGTTTTGGTGTCCATTTTGTTTTTCACCAGAATATAGTAATGTCGTCTGAAAAATAACATAAATGTGTTTGAGTCTGTGGTACAATTTTACTTTTGTCAATCAATCAATCAATCAATCAACGATACTTATAAAAAATATATATTGACCGGATACGTTATAATAGTTAATTATATCATAATCCATCCGTCCTCGTCCCAAGTACTTGGGGTACATCATGCCGATGTCATATTGATGTCAAAACGTTCAAATTCCTTTTACGCTCTTCTTCATATCATCTCAGTGGAGATGTAATACGTCACCTCATCTCACAATCTTTAATTATATAAATATATATTTTAAACAACATTAATATAAAAAGTATCAATTATTGAAATTATACCAAAGATTTTGATAGAAACTAAGGAAAACTTCTCCTTCTGGAAAAGTGTTAGTTTATGTTCTGTTCTGTTGAGGCATGACAAGTGACAACTAAAATATTTAAATAATTTAAATTTTTAAGAAGGCAATGAATAACGTTTAAAAATAATATGTTATATAAGTTGTTTTTTGTATAGGGTGAGGTAAACAAGTTCACGGATGTAATGTTATAATCTATTGGCACATTAACAAACATTTTAATATATAATTATTAATATATTCATTTTAATATTAGGCCGTCACGGTTACTTCTGTTCAAGATATTTATATTTATTGATATTATATTTTATTAAGTATCTTTGTACAAATACCGAGGCACGGTGTTCGTTTGCGGTAATCTTTGAACTAGTGAAATTATTTCAATGAAATTTTGCAAATCTACTGTTTGGTCCAGAAAGGATTTTACCTCGATTAAAATATATATTTTTTTATTTGAGTTTGAGGTTTTTTTATACATAAAGTTTTTAATAAACTTCTAAGTTCTATAGGTTCTCAATAAATGGCGGAATAATAATTGAGCTGGGCGTAAACGACTAACAGAATTAAAATATCTCATTCCGTTCAGAAATGATGGTCAGAAAACTGTTTCTCCCATAAACTTTACGTTATCAGAACCTCCGCGCGCTTGACGATCGTCAACCTAGAAATACGCTTATAAGTGACATCACATATTTTTATATTATGCAACTAAATAAAAAATATATATATATATATATTATATTTTATTTAAAAGGGGAGGGGGCTCAGCTCAACTTCCACAGCTCACGGCGGCGGATCATTGTAATAATTGTTGTAACATAATTAATGGAGTAGCAGACGAAGTAGCTGTCAACAGCTAGTATATACATATATATATATGTCTTTAAAAAATATATATTACCTGTAAAAATATATAATAGTTTTTTTATATCATTAGTGATAGATCTCTAATTATATAAAAAACTATCTGAAAAACTTAAATATAACAAATTAACTATTAATTTTACATAAATAAATTTATAAATGTAGTATAATTTTATACAAAGACTAACTCGTTTTCGAGAGAGAAATCACTCAGTTGTGTCACTAAAAGTAAAAGTGGTAAGCGACTCGACTCAAACATAATATACTGTGTATCGGACATTAATTATGTAAGTCATATTTTGCATTTATTATATATTATATGTATATTTTGTTTAAATATTACATTATTATATATATATTTATGTGTATATTTTTTATTGTCTATTACAATAGTGACGTTCAAAAATATGAAATAATAATACCATTATTTGATTTATTTAAAAATGTGTTATAAATAAATTTAAAAAGCAATAAATTCGCATTTATAATATCCTTGGATTACTTTCTATAAAACAAATATTAAATAAATTATTTATATAAATATACACTTAATAATATTTTTGTGCTGATATAAAACTAAATAGTTATTAATAGAAATAATTGCTTATTATAATTTTTTATTACTATTATTAAAATATATTTTAAATATATTTTTAAACGAATAAGTACTGTCATTAAACGGATTTGTGTCTGAATAAAACATTACGTGGAGGGAAGAGTGCATTAGTCTGATTAAAACGCAGCAGAAAATTAAGCGGCTTATTTTGAATAATAAAGTTTCTCATAATTAAACGTCATTTAACAGCCACAGATTATAAATAATTTTATTATAAACCAAAAAGTATATATATATTAAAAATTATAACTCACCAACATTTGATGGTTTCTGGGCATTGGCTAGTAGAACCAAAGATACAACGACAAAAACACTATGTACTTTATTGGAAACAAACATTTTATAATTAATTTATAATATTCAATTAAAAAAATATATGAATTTAGAAAAGGTTTTTTTGCTAAAATATATATTTTAAATTAGAAATTCGATTTCATTTTGACGTGAAAACTATCGCGTTCGTAAGGCGCGTGCGGTGCGGCCTTTGTAAAATGTTTACTGATGAGAATGCGCCGGAACAGGTGCGTATACGGAGTGGAGAGATCTCACACGCCTCCCGAGTCCTTTAATACTCAGTCGTCAGGTTGGTAACACGTTTTTTTATTATTAGCAATGTTTTCATTATCATAACCCGCCATTTTTTTTATTATGTTTTTCGTTTATTATCATAACCTGTCAAAATTTATGACATTACTGGAAAATCAAATGGACGTAATTTGAATTTCATTAATTATTTAAGGTATTTTACGCTTAATATAGTTTTAATTGATTTATTGATATTATATATAGTATTTATATAATTTTTATAACAAACTTATTTAATTTTTTTTTTTACATTGAAAACAAGGTATTTTTATGATTGCCAGTTATTAATAATTGATAATTTTCATATTAGCATTAACATATTTTTAAATGGATTTGGTCACATGAAATTAAATTAAATTTTAACTGGATATTTTTATATTTTGGTGATGGTATGATTCCGGTTGTATTAATTATGTATGAGTTAAATTCTTTATAATAATTAATTATCATTTGTCGACTTGCTGGTTAGTTTGCGAATACGGCTGGTTGGTACTGTATATATTAATTCTTTTTTTTTTTATATACTAGAATATGATCACAGAATTAATAATCCTACAGATTAAAAATAAATATATCTAATCATTACGTATACATTATTTAAATCTTATAAATTTCTAGTATAGAGGATTGTCTAATTATTATTTCCATGTGCGACCTTTTTGGTTGCTTTAAATTACTTAACTTAAAATTTTAAGTTAAGTTTAACTTAAAATTTCAAACTTGTAGTTTCTTATTGGCAAATAAGTCTTTTGGTTGTTGGCGTTATTGGTAATTATTATGTATGTATGTATACATGTATATGTATATTTAAACAGAATAACGAGTGAGAAAGTAAACGTGCGACATGACACTTTAATTAAGTCATGTCATTATCCAATCTACCGCACGCTAGATCAACTACCATTCTAACATCGCATACTGAAATGAACTGAGAGCTGTGATTGGAGGACTCCTTTAAGTCACTATTTTTGGGGTCAAATAGTGCGCTTAAAATTGTATAATGAAACGTGCGCATTACATCAGGGCCAAGGTCAAATGATTTTATTTCATCGATACTTAATTTGAATTAATAAATATAATCCTAGGAATATAAATGGAACTAGTTTTGTAATAAATGCAAAAAAATAAGTTTTTGTTTGTGTCCAACGTGATATAATTTTAACAATATTCATGAATTTTTAAAATTAAAAGTATTATTAATGAAGCAACATTAATTTATTTGTTTGTATTGAATCCAAAACATTACATTAGTTCTCCATTGATGTAATCATTAATCAAATCAAAGAATACGTGCAGTAAAAGTATTTCTAGTATTTAGTATTGATGTCTTTATGTACACAGTATTTGTTAATATTAATACTAACATTCGACTATTTCAAGGTCTCACAAAGCTGTAACCAGCAGCGGCGTTAGGGCTACTGACACCCCGGGCAAAAATATTTAGGCGCCCACTTAAGGAAATCAATATCGAGTATTTATTTTTTGCTGAACCAAATCATCTGACAGCTGAACATAGTTGTGAATACGGCACATAGAGCACAGTATTGAGGGTACACAGCGCGGAAGACAGAAGGCCGAGGCCCCAGACCTCAGCGCCCCCCATATTTGGCGCCCCGGGCCTCACCCATCGCGCGCCCCCCTAACGCCGGCACTGGCTGTAAAATCCTTGGTTGTTTTTGGATAAAACCTGAGATAAAAGTAATAAGGATTTTTTGTCGTTTTCTTAAATTATCCTTTTTTTATGTATCAGTAGTGTTTCTGATAAGTATGATATGTATTGGTCCTATCATCTCCCGCTAACCATTAATTGTAATTTATATTTAACTTTTGGGAAAGGAGTAATTGAATAAAATTGTTATTAATAAAATTAAATGGGGAAATAGAAGCAAAGAACAATCTGATTGTTATTTTAATATCTGTAACGATCAATTAAAACATGTTATCTTTGCAAATGAGTCTAAAAACTGATTCAAAAAGGTCTCTCGTGATAAAAATCATTTGTATTATCAGTTGTATTATCGATAATTTTTATAACTGTTTGATATCAATATTGTCTAAAGCAGCTACAGTATCTTATGACATTAAGGGAGATAACTCGAGTGCTCGTTTGCCAGATAGGCTAAGAGGCTGGAATAGTCACGTAAGTGACGCGCATAGTAAAGCTAGGTCTAAGTTTCTTATGTGGGTTTGGTATGGCAGACCCAATAGTGGTACTCTGTTTAATGAAATGGTAACTAGTCGTAATTTTTTTAAAAGTAGACTGAAATGGTGTCAAAATCATCAAGAACAAATAAGGATGGATGCGCTTGCCACACATCACAGTAAGGGTGATTTTGGCGAATTCTGGAAATCAACGAATAAACTAAGTTCCAGACCTGGGCTGCCGGCAGTCATAGATGGTGCAGGTGAGCCCAAAATTATAGCTAACCTTTTTAAGGATAAAAAAATTACAAACGTTTACAAAAATTATACAGTGGATGACTAGAGGCAAATCGCCTGGCCACGATAGTCTCAGCATCGAGCACCTGCAGCACGCGGGGCCTCATCTGGCTGAAGTGATTGCCTATCTCTTTAATTTGTGTATCGTACACTCATATTTACCCCCAAATTTGATGAGAACGGTTGTGGTACCGATAGTCAAAAACAAGACAGGAGATTCGGCCAACAGTTCAAATAGTTATAGGCCTATTTCATTAGCTACAATCATAGCCAAGGTTCTTGACAGTGTGTTAAACGCTCAGTTAGATAGTTATCTGCACATTCACGAATTACAATTTGGACTTAGATCTCATTTATCGACGGAAAGTGCAATTCTGAGTTGAGCGCTGTCGGATATTACACGAAAAGAAGCACTCCTGTTTATGCCTGCTTCTTGGACCTGTCTAAACCTTTCGATCTGGTCGTATATAATATCTTGTGGGAAAAGTTACAGCAAGTGGGAATGCCCAAAGAACTTATTTCTTTGTTTAAATATTGGTACGATAATCAAGTAAACTTTGTGAAGTGGGCAAACGAGTACTCGGAGCCGTATAGGTTGGAATGTGGGGTGAGACCGGGAGGGTTGAGCTCCCCTAAGCTTTTTAACCTCTATATCAATGCGCTGATTGAGGGGCTCAGCGGCATGAGTGTCGGATGCCATATCGGTGGCGTTTATTTTAATAATATTAGTTACGCATATGACATAGTGCTGCTGGCTCCCTCAGTCAGAGCTATTAGAAATATGCTGGCTTTTTGCGAGTCTGAAGTGCATGGATTGGTGTACAATAACACGAAGAGTGAATATCTGGTCTTCAAAGCTGGTAACAGACTACCGGGAAATGTGCCACCAATTAAGCTTAACGGGGCAAATCTTGTAAGGCCACATTGTCTCAGAAGAGCTAAAGGACGATTTAGATATTGAGCGAGAGCGCAGGGCGTTGTCGATCAGGGCGAACATGTTGGCTCGCAGATTTGCCCTTTGTTCAACTCCAGTTAAGATCACGCTTTTTAAAGCCTTTGGGTCAACTATACTCAGAGGTCGTATAACACCTTGCGTGTTCAATATAATAATATAAGTAAGAGTATTAAAAAAAATATTTTTTCATATACTTTATTGTGCACCACACGAAAAATATAATTACAAAAAAAAACAAAAAGAAAATAAACATTGGGAACAAACAAAAGGCAGTCTTATCGCCAAACGGCGATTTTTTCGAGACAACCTTAGGGTAAGAAGAGTTGTAGACAAAATCGGATGATATAAGTAGATGCAATGGAATATAAAAATAGATATACATATACATAACTACACGTAAACCTAATAAGTATATATTTATATAAAATAATTATGTACTTAATAATAAACTAAACAATATAAAATTGAAAAAAAAAATACACAATGTATATGTAAATATAAAAAGTTTTACATAATATAAAGTCAGCAAATGCGAAGTTGCAGTTATCATTTGATAAGTAATAATTCTTTACAGACTTTTTAAATATATTTAGAGATTTGGATCTTCTTACAGGTAGAGGCAGTGCATTCCATAATTTGGTTGCTTGTATAGTGAAAGAGTATTTATAAAATTTTATGTTATGTATAGGCATTCAAATAATAAGTTGTTGAGATGTTCGCAAGTCGGCTGGTAAACCTAAAAACTAAAACTTCTCCTTTAGGTAAAAAGGAGGTTTTGGAGAGAATAATACACTGGACAGAAGAGAAAGAACATGTAAATCCCGGCGACCGCGAATGTTAATACTCTTTATTTAGACCAGACCGATGGACGATGGTTTATGGTCCGATTGTATATGGGAGTTGATCTCCAGCTCTTCCAATAGTTGAGCAATGCGAGAATGCTGGTGTTGTCAAGTGTGGGCGTTAATCCCATCACTGTTCCTTTGATGTTAAGCATTTAAAGTGAAGTGGATAACAGCATTGTGGATGTTGTATATTTCACATTGGACATCATCTAAAAACCTTTGAAGATAGTAATATTTTAATGTGATGATTGTGGTTTCGAAGTTTTATAAACGGGAACCTGTTAAAAATACAACTTTTTTGTTTTTATCACTAAACCTCATACGATATTTGTTTTTTTCGAGAGCATTCTCCTAACTGTTTTCCCAGTATCAGAGTACTGCGCCTTGGCATTTTAAGTGATGATCCTATGTCAGTGGAGAGTGAGAGCAAAGAATTCAAGATTGATTACTATAGGAAGGCCGTACTTCTAACTTAGTATGAAGCGCACATCAAGTAAGTTATGTAATACTGAAGCCGATCTCCCTAGGACCAGTTCAGTTATTCAAAGTTTCTAATTTCAGACAGTATGTCTTGAAATTGTTTCAAACATTTTGATTGATTGAACCTGTGTGTGATACCGGCGTTATGAAGCTTTATCTCATGGCCGATATAGTAATGATACCACTTCATTCTCCAATTTCCTATGCACTATTTGACCCCGAAAATAGCGAGTTAAAAAATGCCCAATGATATTACGCTAACTAGCTTCTAGTCACCTCAATCCCCGCTGCCCTTAGTACTCAATGGAAAAAGGACTTTATAAATTAAATATAAGATCCTTTTTGCCATACGATCTATCATAATAGATAGGGTAGTAGATTAGCCAATGTGAGTGTTCATCCCATCACAGTAGATAGCAACACTAGCTTAATAGCCTTTTCATTATGTTATCTTAGTAGCATGACTTAGCACTTGATAGATTGGATAATGAAAGTGCTACATAAGTAGTTAGTTTAAAAGTTTCTTACTCTTTCTAAAAGACAAAAGTTGCCTTTTTGTTTTATTTATTTGTAATTAAAATTTTTGTTTGACAATTATGTTTTTTTTGCAATTTATTGTGTATCTGAATTTACCTTTATTTATTACTTGTGATAAATTTTAAAATACGAATAACACAGATGACTAAATTATAATATAGTCTAATCTTGATTATATTATTTTTATTATTATAACTTCATTTGACAACTTCGATTTAATTTCTAAACGCGTTATATAGTGTGTAGATTACAAGACCAGAAACAAGAACAGAAACATCGACTTCAAGTCTACAGTTTTATTTCGTTTTAATTTTTTAGACAAACGTCAATGTTGGGTACGAGTACAGTGTACAAAATATATATATTTTTTTTGTGTGATTAAAGGTGCTTTTAAAAAGTGACCAGTGCTTATTATATAACCATTTGCCTTAGATATGTCTGGTTTTACCGAAAATGCGTTGATTCGTAAGTTACAGGATCTAAATTCAAGTCAACAAAGTATACAAACATTATCTTTATGGCTAATACACCACCGCAAACATCATGCCGCTATTGTTAAAACTTGGTACAAAGAACTACTTAAAGGTAGGAATAGTATTAGAACATTTGTAATAGTAGTGTAACTTAATAAGTAAAGTTACCGAAATTTATTTATAGTTTGCAGCAAAAATGTTAAACGAATCGTGTACTGACATTTTTCTCATTTTATAATATCGAATAGTATTACTCTCATTCATAAGCTTATATTTAATTTAAGCTGTCAACAATGGAATATATAATTTTTGTAACCTAACCTATAAATCGTAATTCTAGCCAAAGACAGCAAGCAGCTAACGTTCATGTATCTAGCAAATGATGTAATACAGAACAGTAAGAAGAAAGGTCCCGAATATGGTAAAGAATTTGGTATTGTACTAATAGATGCACTGAAACACATGGCTAAAACTGGTATAAATACAAAAACAAAACACTCACTACACAGAATATTAAATATATGGGAGGAACGAGGTGTATATGATACTCAAAAGATACAAGATTTCAAAGTGGCTGGTAAGTATTTTTTGAGAAAAATAATTATTTTATGAAAACACATTCACATGAATGTATAATTTGTAATTATAGTGGATCCCAATGACGCAGACCCTACAAAAGCAAATAAACGAAAGAAAAACGTAATAGAATCAAAAGACAATGAGAAGAAACCTCGCCTAGATGAAAAAACCAGACATAAAGAGAAAAAAGAGAGAAAGAGAAGTGAGTCTAAAAGTGAGTCAAAGACAAATTCTGATGGCCACAACGACTCGCACTCAACCAGCCCCAACACTCCGCCTGGGGAGCCTCCGGAGCCGGAAGACCTTGTGAAGGTAATAACAATATATACTGTTAGTTATAATTTAATTACATCAGTCAACAGGAGGAGCCAAAAAAAATACAAATTAATTAACTTAAAATTTCATATTTACATTTAATTTACAAACTATGTGTTCCTCGATCAAAGTTGGAGAAAAGAATGAATATAATAAAATCAAATTTATAGAACGCAGATAAGTGTAACAAACATAGGTTTCAGATATAACATGCTAGGATTTTAATATGATACAAGGCTCCTTCTAATCAGCATGTCCACGGGTAGTGAGAATACAATAAAACCTAATTTAACAATTTTAAAATAAATAAGAATAATTAATGATCACACATTTAAATTAAACTATTTTATGGATTTACTTATCACAGGAAGTTAATTATTCCAAAATGTATTAAATATAACAAGTTAAATCCGCAAATAGTTTTATCTAAATACTATTTATTGCGTAGTTTGTTATTATAACCCTTACGCTGTACCTCACATTAGATGTATCTTCCAACTACATAAATTTTTTTATTATTAAAACAAACTCAATGAAGACCTAAAGATTGAGATAAATGAGGCAAAATGTGTTACAAATCTTACAGACAACATAATCTTTTTCACAACATATATTATAAGTAGCTAAATTTATTGTTACCATTATTTTTAGGCAGTTCAAGAATTGTACTTTGGTTGTAGGCTATCAATGTAGCACCTATTCTTTGATGCTGTCTTAGACAGTTGACTCTTATCATTATTAAAAGTTGCTTGACTCTGTATCTAATGTTTGTAAACCTTGTAGCATTAATTTGGAGAGTGTATTATTTAAAGGGCTTATTTAAATAAGAATAGTATCAAAATTGATATGGAATCATTGATTTTGATTGATTGATTAAAAGTATAAAAGATATAAATTAATAATATGTTAGGGTTCAAATTAAAATTAGTAAATTAATATTCTTTCTAGTTCGTAAAAGTAGTTAATAATAAATGGAATTATCAAACAAACACAACTACATTATATCAGACTTGTACCATCTCTCATACCACCTTAAGAATATGTTACCCCTAATTAACTTATTAATAATATGTTATCAATTTATAGTCAGGATAAAATATTGCTTAGGTTATACCTGCTTAGCTATGGTTAGCTCTTTTTGGGATTGGCCCAAAAAATTATAAGAATTATATTTTAATAAAATCTAAAACAAAATAAGTTTTTATATCAAATGAAAATATAATATTAATAAAAACTTTCTAATATTTTATATTTCATCTTTCAGGCCTTGTTAGAACTAGAGTCCAGTGCCTCAAGTGACGAGGCGGTGAGAGAACGCATCGCCTCTCTGCCTCCGGAAGTGTCTGAAGTGCAATTATTGTCTAAGTTAGAAGGTAATTTCATTAATCTGGTAAAAATATTAAATATGTACTGGATACAAATAAATGATGGATGAAAGTTATTGTTTCATTTTCTCTTCAATAAAGTTGTTATTAAAACAAAATACCTATGATCCCTTCATATTTTAATGTTTTGAAAAATGTTACTATTGCTATGCTCTTTATGTATGGAATATCTTTAAAAATTTAATCTTTTTTCTTTTTTACATTTAATTGCATCCTTAATTTGTAAGAAATTGAAGTAGTTGATAAATGTTTTTTATATATATGAATGTAATTAAAAGAACCTGTTTAAATTGTCAGCAAACTAGTTTTGTCAACTTGCAATGATTTTTGTATTATTTTGATAAAAAATTAACTTGATAAAGTAACCAAAAAAATAACTTATTTGTTTGTAGATAAGGAATCGGCTCTAAGTCTAAGCGCGATTGTAAACTCAGCAGTGGAGTTACTCGCCGAGTACAATCTGAGACTCTCCCAAGAGTTGGAAAAGCGACGGAGGGTGGCCACAATGTTGAGGGACTTTGAACAAGCCCAGCGGGAACTTGCTAAGAGAGCCGAGGCTACATTAGAAGTATGTTCATATTTAATATGCATTAAATTATTATAATCAATATTTTTGTATCCTTCAACATTAATGTACCAACTTTTATAATTTAGGAAACTTATTTAGTAATGGTTTTGTGTTTTACAAAAAGTATACAGATGTACACACCGGGTGTTCCTTCCACTTACATTGACTGGTTTCTTACACAATTTACAATTATAAAAAAAGAAATAATAAAATAAAATCAGCATGTTTCAAGTTTTCGCTTAATCAGTTTTTGTTTAATATTCAAATGAGAAGTTTAATTCATAATTCATTAAGTGTTTGTAATAAAAGATGCATAAACTCAAAGAAAATGTATATCTTAAAATATATAATAACTTTCATAAAAATTTGTTTCAGGAATACAATATAAAACTCCAAAAAATATATGAGGTAAAAGCGGAAGTGAAGACCCACATAGAAAACCTCCCAGACGTGTCTCGTCTGCCGGACGTCACGGGAGCCCTAGCGCCTTTGCCTTCGGCCGGAGATCTCTTCAGTATTTGAGAACTTGACTTCACACAGCCTGTAATGGTGTAGACTAGACATAGTTTTAATTAATAAATATTGTTAAGTTTGCTTTTGATTTTCTTTTTGGTATATTCTAGGTGATGACGGAAAAGATTAAATTTTTTTAATTAATGTGGTTATTTGTAGATTGTAAACATTTTAACCGATCGCTACATAAGTATAAATATTACTTATTTTAACTAACTGAAATATAAATTGCAGAAAAAGTTTTAAACTTACATTAAAAAAACATTATTATCAATGGACTATTAATGAAAATAAAACAATTTATTTCGTCGCTTCAATAAAATAATCTATAGGATGATAAAAATATATTAAAAAGAATACATTCATATATAATAATAATAGTCACCGTTTTTTGTCTAAATCTGCTAAATAATTTTTAATATAATTCTTCACTGAGAACAGATTGTATAGAAATAATTCGTCCGAAATAAAATTTGTTTATTATAAAACTAAACATGTAAAAACAGTTCACACAATTCACCTCTACAGATAATATATTGAGAGTAAACTAAAAATTGCATAGATAAGCGGTCGATGCAAATAGCAATAAAATAAAAAATAAAAAGTATTTTACATATTATTAATAATCATATTTATAAATATGTTTAAATAATTCTGAATACTGTTGCCTTATAACACATAGCTTCCAATAAAAATGGTTCCATTAAAATATTTTTATAATACATCATTGTTAACTTTATATTATAATATTAACTACATTTAAAGATAATACAAGCGTAGTTCCATCTGTCATATATTTCATGTATTTTTGGTATATTAAAGTTCGGTATCAAAATACTATTTTGATTATTTTTTGCGATATCACCAGTTATTTAATTTATAAAATAATAATCTTTTATAATCGATTTTTTTATTTTCATCTATTTGTGTAATTTTATCTTTTTGTGTTAGTTAGGTTATATTTTTCTGTAGGATTTTGTTCCTTTTGCCAAATAATAGTGTTATTGTGATGGTTTTATTTACAATTACCGATGTGAAGCTCGACAGAATCGGCGATATGGAAATAAACTTTGTTATATTAACAAATTTGTATTTTATTTATACTAATTTTATAAATAAATATGATTCCACATAGTTTTATTAGAAGAGAATAAATTTAGATCGTTTTTTTATTTTTGCAGGTGAGACCAGTGTCCATAATATTGTCTCAAGATTTTTAAGTTTATTTTCTAATGAACCTTACCTTTTCGAAATGTCATCAGTTTCTTTTATTATAAAAAAATATTGTTTCAACTTACAAAGTCAATAGAGGTTATACATAGTATTTGTCGATGTTTTAGAGAATTATAATAGTTTTATCATATAATTATGAGTGAAAGCTTGGTAATTGAACAAAATGATTCAAATGAACAAAAAATTATTTATATTTAGCAAAATATATATAAAATAACGTTACAGAGCAGTGCTACGAAGACTTCGACCGAAACTCTTGACACTGAATCTACTGAAGATCCTTTGGTAATTTGATTAATACAAATAATAAAAGTTAAATACTTTGGATATTTATTATTCTGCGTTATATTCAAACATTTTAGGTCTCAGACCGATGGACCAACAATATAAGTTATCGTCAACTCGTCATGTCATCTTGCATTGGTATAGTACAGTTGTGGTGGCATCCCTACGTCCACGACTTTCGAAGATTGGTGCCCTTTCTCTTCCTCTATAACGTATTCAGCGTTTTCTTCGCTTACCCCGCCTTCTATCTCGAGCTGGCTCTGGGCGTGGTGACGAAGAAAGGAGTTCTTAACTGTTGGGACATGGCGCCTATTGCGCGAGGTATTAATTCCTAATCTAAGCCAAGACCGTGTTCATAATATTTTTAATTATGCTGTGTCGTGTTTGTATTAACTATTTTTGTATTCTGTTGTTTCCAGTGCTAATGGTAACTATAGGGAAATTAATTGGGTATTCAAACTAACAAACTCTAAAATATATGGACAAAATCTATATATATTATGTAGTCTATAAATATATCAACAAATATTTGCATTATTCATTGTCTCATTATAATGAATGAAAACTATAGTAGTAAAGTCAGTTATTTATTCTGGAAGGAGTGGGTCTCGCAATGCTAGTATCTAGTACATTCACGGCGCTGTCGCTGGGCGCGGTGAGCTCGTGGTGCTTGGCACTGCTGGTGCATTCGTTCCATTCGTTCCTGCCGTGGCTGCACTGCGCGTCGTCGGCACGTCCGCCCTGCGCCGCCCGCCACAGACCACTGCCCAAGGGTAGCGAGACGCCGCCGCAGTCTTTCTTTTTGTAAATATATTATAGATAAAAAAAAACTTAAAGAATTAAGAATGTAATTCCTGCCTCCGGAGGATATATTGATAAATATCGGACGAAAGAAGAAAAATTGAAAATAATAAATTTATTACACGGTCTTATATATTATTCTGTAGTAAAGTAAAGCTATCTATTAGTAGATATAAATTATTTTTATGCTAATTTTTAAATAGTAACTTCGTGTTGAAACTGAAGCGCGATGGTCTCGACGGCGGACTGGGGAATGTGGTCTCTGAACTCTCAATCTATTATGTAATATCCTGGGCACTTGTGTATCTCATCGCGTGCAAAAAAATATACAGTTACTCAAAGGTAAAGTATACTTACGGTAATAGATGATTGTTGGTAGTCTAAAACACAATATAAATTGTTAATAGTTTAGCTAAGTAAATACATAAGCATTACATTATTTAATATTACTACATCTGATTGTTGCCTTTTCCAGTTGGTACTCTTCAAGGATGTTATAGCATTCTTCGTGCTGGTGTGGAGCGCTTTCGGTGTTATTAGATTAAAGGGATCCTCGCGTATGTTTTACGACTGCGACTGGAATGTTTTGTTTGAAGGTTTACAGGTAGAAGAAATGTATATTTATTTGAAATTAATATCGCAAATATTCATGTAGGAACTTTGGAGTTAACGACTTCAGAATTTGACGTTGTTTGACAAAATTTATAGATTTGGCGCGAAGCTTTAGAATATGCATTTGTACAAATGGCGGTATCCCAAGGTACTCTTATAATGCTGGGGTCGTACTGTCCCAAACAAAAGCATATGCTTGCGAATACGTCCGTGTTTGCGTTTGGCGTTTCTAAAATCAGTTGTTCCGCTACGGCTCTTATTCTCGGAGCCGCTCACGGCGCTTTGCAAAAGGATTATGATAACAATAGCACTCAGATTTGGAAGGGTGAGGCAATTAATCTGTTCTTAACGTATATTTCTTAGGTATTGTAAATTTTTGGTATATTTTATCGTGATTTACGCGAGTTTGATACGCAACTGGTGCCTTTTGCTTTACAGGATCAACTACATCTATTATAATTTGGGCAGACTTTGTAGCGAGAACACCCGGAAGTCAATTTTGGTCGGCTTTGATATTTTTTACACTTTTCGTTCTCTCTATTTCGTCTACGGTAATTGTCTTATTCTCAATATAATATTGTGAACCAATCTGTAGGAAAAATCTTTAAAATTTCAAAATATATATTTACCAACATGATAATAGTATGTTGTATTTAATAGCCTTTATCTCGTAGGCATTGCTCGTCCAAACAATTATGTCTACTCTTACCGGACGATCTATACGGAAAATTACTTGGGCCTTCCTCATACTGACGTGCGTCCTGTTCTCCTTTATTGGCATCATTACATTGTGCACCCAAGTTGGTTCAAATCGTATCCAAGTGTATTGTAATTTTAACTTAACGCTAAGATAAGTGTGTTCTAGGGAGGAATGTACATTCTTAATTTCTTGATGTCATGGCCGGTTTCAAAGCCGCGCGCTCCCATCGCGGCGCTAGTCGCCATCGTGATCACATATTTGTACGGGCAGAGTACTTTTTGCGAGGATATATTTTACGCGGTGGGAGAGTACCCGTGTGTATTCCTCAGGGTCTGCTGGGCCTTAACGCCTGCGGTACTGTTGGTTAGTAATATTTACTAAAATCGAAAAAGTACGTAGATTTAAATTTGGAAGATACATGAATATTATATTTATTTAACACTAAACCTACCAAGTACCGGTCAAATTGACCGTTCTTAAACTTTTGTAAAACTTACACATTCTTAAACGTTATAATATCGTTATCAAACTGCATGACAATTCTTAGAATATGCATATAATATTTTCTTAATTCTTTACTTTGTTATTTCCATTATTACCTGCGTTATATAATTACTTTTAATTACCGGTCAATTTGACGGCGTGCGGTAGGAACAGGTACACAAGAATTGTCGGTAGGTTTAGTGTTTAAAAAAATATTCTAAAAAGTATTTTTGGAACGAAATCTTTATCGTGTTTTAAGAAGGAAGAAAAAGTTTTTGATTTAAAAGACAAGTAGTAAAATTTGTCAAATTATCACTTCCAGATTACATTTATCTCGGGGCTGGTGTCTCCGTCCGTCCCCGAGGCCGTTCCTGGAGCGTGTTGCGTGCTGCTCTGTCTTCTTCCCGCCGCCGTCTTTACGCTTCTCTATCTTATATTCAAATTTAGGGTTCGGGTTCGTAAATATTTGGAGATCGTTAAATAACAATTCAATATTAATAATTAATTATAATATTCCATCATTTTTCAGAACATCGTTGGCAACGAAAAGTAATATTTTCTAATTAAAAATATTACCAAAAGTGCGAGCTAGTTTAATTTGGATAATACAAAACAAATCATTCAGAATGACACCATATTTTATTCACAAAAATTTTTCATAACACCAATTTGTTACCAAAATAAAGGATTATTTATATAATTAGTCACACACGCATCCGTCAACAACTGAGGACTCTGATCGAGCGGACACCTCGACGACGACCATATTTACAAATCTCAAATATAAAGAAACAAAATAATAACGCTCACTCGCCGCACCAACTGCATCCACTGAACCACACAACATAGCGACGTACAATTTAGAATACCAAATCATATTTAACAACAACTTTCACCTACAATACAGTTCGTACAGCGAGTAAATTATAATAACCATATTATAGTCATTGGGGAAAAAAAAAATCTTTTAATACAGCCTTGGATCTTAAAACTACAATTAATAATTAACTTAAATAATGAACCTCTCATAAATGTAGTTAACGATAATCATACTGAAAGATAAGATAAGAGACCGCGTCGGTCGCCGAGTGTTGGCTATTGCACGTTCATCAACATTTAGTAGCATCAATTTAGTTACAAATGACTTGGACTAGAGTCTAATAAGGAAATAATACATTTATTTATGTATGTATGTATGTATGTGTATCAATAGCGCGGGACCCATGCGACACTGTCATGGCATTCTCTATATATTCGAAATCTATTATAATATATTGTGTAAAATAATCAAACCGAGTGCTGCATATTTAGGAGCTCACGTTTAGTTTATAATAAATTGAATGCGAGCGACATCGTCATTGGCACGCGAGCTACACACACACCGACACGGGTTTGTATTACATCTACATCAGGAACCATCACTCGTAGTACAAACTAACACATATAACAAACACTCGTACTACAATGAAATTGAAATGCCATCTTCAATTTATATAAAAATATTTTTTTTTTGACACTAACTACAATTACATACATGTTCGTTGCAAATTTATAATAAAAAAAAAACAATCCATAGTGTACATTGTAATAGTGCAAATCGAACCGTTCCGTCTAGATATAGATTACAGTTACAGTTAGTTACATCAAATCCCCTCCCCGCCCCTCCCTCCACTATAACAATAAATACGAAACGCATACATACAACTAAAAGGCAGCCGTTATTACAAACAAGACTTACACGCTAAGTGCTCGGCACACCCGTCAGTCTTACACACCCCACTACGCCCAGTACACACTCCCACTCCACTATAGCGATAAACTAAATCAATCAACATTACAATCGACAGAAATCAATCACTTCATCATTTTGTTCTATATTATATGTGATAATAGAATACTGCGGCGCCGGCTTCGATTCGACGGACTCCCGGAGGAACGTCACGACTCAGATTTGTGCAATAAACGGTAATACAATTCTTATTCGACATTTTTGTATAATTAAAAACATTTTAAATCACAGTATACAGAAAATAAAAATATAAACACATACCAGTGTCCAATCTCCTGTTCATAAATAAATTGATTCGAACGCTTTTAAGTGGTAAAAATAGTTTCGAAGCAGAATGTGTGTGAATGAATGAAATAAATGAAATAGTCTCGAGTTACAAGAGTGACGCAACAGCCGATATCGCCAATTACACTAAAGCTACCCAAAATCCAAATAATAACAACAACCGAGTTATACATATACGAAGCTTAGAACGTTAGTCGTAAATATCTCTGTACCAAAAAAATATAAAACTAAACTTATATCAATCTTCATTACAATTACAATAATAATAATAATAATTATAATAATAATAGTTAAATTGACTAAATATTTTTTATTACAATTGGACTCAAAACCGAATCGTATTTTAGATCATTTTTTAACACTTAAGTAGAAAGCTCTATTCGTTAGAAAAAAACAAACGCTAATAATAATTTGTTACTAGCGGAATATTTGTGTCCGAGGCCTTCTTTCGAGTCCGAGGCGGCCGCACGGTAACCCGACAACGCCCACCGTGAACCCGCCGTGAGCCCGGCTCGGCCGCCGCGCACCAACACGCTACTTCATTTAATTTACATAAAATTTCCAACAATTAGTAGGATCTCGAGTCGATTCATGAATAATATTAAAAACAGTCTCGAGGCCCCGGAGCGAGCGCATATATCTATTTATATTTAACACTTATAATATAACAATATACAACTAACACTCGCCCGCATCGTATCACATGACAGGGGATGGGCGCCGCCCGCCCGCTCCCAGCACCGCACCGCACCGCGCACCACACCACACCGCACCACCAACCTTAGGACGTCTTTACATTGTTCCACCCCTCTTCTACATTTACCGAATTCAGATATAATATGCACATTTAAAATTATATATATATATATATATATATTATTACAATAATATAATCATACAAGTGAACTTTTATGACCAAAATCATTCACTGCCGTCTCTATCACAACAGTAACACGCTCGACCTTTGTACTTTCCATAACTCGGCACGCACCGCTTCAGTACAAGGACTATGCATTCAAAACAGAATTATGCATCTATGTTTTTATAATACACAATTTTTTTATATTTTTTTTTTATTTATAACACAATTCCATATTGTCAAGACTTAACGCTAGCAAAGAAAAACAAACATCCACATGACATGTTACATACGTGTTAATATACAAATGTTATGTACAGTGAGAATACAAATACGTTCCACGTCTCGGACAGTACGGCCAAAATATTATATATTTATTTTCGCAAAACGACCTATGAACAATATTTACAGGCGCTACGTAGTCGAGCGGGCATTTAAGAGTTTCAGATACAATTTCATTAAATATAACATGACCGAGTCGTGCCGCCGCGGAACAAACACGTTTACTGCTTACTTTATACAACACGAATTTATATACAGCTACCGCTATTTACAATGGAGAATATATTAAAAAAGGTTCGATCGCTTCCTTAAAACAAAATAGGAATAATAAAAGCGACGGCGGTTTCGTGACATTTGTGCCAAATTACAAAACGAAAAAAAAAAACACTCCAACCGATAAGTCTTAAAGATAATAATTTACTTACACATTAGAAATATTGTGCAAAACTTTGTTTGACACTTCACTTATTAAAGTCCACTGTACACTAGCGTGTTCGTTTGTCCGGGGTTCGGCCGGGAGCCGGCGGGGCGGAGTCCCGGGGCTCAGTCGGGCTTCCCGGGCGGGCGCGGCGCCACCAGCGTGTCGTGTCTCCGGTACATCAGCAGGTACGGCATCCGCGGGGGCTTCGGCTTCAGCACTTGAGCGTCCGACACTTGGGTCACCGTGGAGTCGTCATACCTATACAAACGTGTATGTTAACACTTGTTCTATGACATTACCATTATCCATTTCCAATTAGTTGCTCAGTTTAAATTGTCCACATTTCAGTGATTTTCACTTTCAGAGACGAAAAATAAATGACATCATGCTATGAATTTCGTTAAGAGAAATAAATTATCGGGAAAATATCATTTTTTTATACCATTAAAACAAATCAAACATTATCTTAACACTTTGCACTCGAGTTCGCTTTGACGAGGGCTCAAAGCGACTCAAAGGGCTTACGTACTCCCGTTAAAATGTTCAAATGTTTCCGGTAAAATGTCCCCGAGATCAAACACAAAACAGATATCAGCAGATAACAAAGTAGATATTGTCCTAACCGGGAATCGAAATTTCTTAAAAAGATGAGTGGCCGCTGCTAGCGTGGGTCGCCTCTCGAGCGTAAATGGTTAAAATATATATATGTACCGTATCCAGCCGGCCTGTCCGTGGTAGGTGTCGGTGAGGTAGTGTCCCTTGACGGCCTCCACCCCCTCGTGATACACCACCGCGAACAACTTGTACAGACGCTGCTTCGACGTGTACTTGGACGACATTATCTCTGCAAAATTAATTTGATTAACTTCACATTTAAGTAGCGCGTGATACTTGATATTTTTTATTGTTACAATCAGTTCGTTCTGTCCGCACGGAGACGATTTCAATCGCTCTCAGAGACGAAAAATAAATAACATCATTTGTAATTGTTTTCGAGTTATAAATAAATGTACTACTTATCCAATAACATCGACAGTGAGAAATTGATTGCTTTTAGAGATAAGACCGCCTCCCTGCATACTCTGTTTCTTTATACTCCTTTTGTTTCATTATAATAATTTTATGTGCCATAAAGTGCTCACCTATCTATCTAACATTAGTAAAAGCTAAATAATCTGTTTAATGACGGGTAATGAGACATACTTGGATCAATCTTTAGGTCGATTGGAAAGTCAATGTTCTTGACGATCTTTGCCGTGTGTCCCTCCGAGTCCAGCTGGAAACACTTCAAGTGCAGAAGTAGTACCACTGGCAGCTGTTCCAGGGACAGTTGCTGCCAGGCGTCGTTTACTCCCTCCAGCGTGTCCTTGCCTGCGAGCAGCTCTAGAGCGTCTTTCACTGTCGTCGAACGCTGGTACGGACAAACATAATAACATTAGTATCATAGAATAATAAATCATATAAAATAGTGTTCCCGTAACTCTATATAGTTATTTACTATCTATTGACGATGAGTTTGTACAATGTTCCCAATGACTTCAATTATTTTTTTACTAGCTGTTGCTTGCTACTCAGTTAACTCTTGCATGCAAGGACACACAGATAGAGACAATCAATTCTAAAAATATATGTTTTTTTATCAACTGGATCTCTAAAACATCAATACAATATTTTTAATTTTTTATTATATCATATTATGGTGTGATAAGTGTTGTTGCAATGTTTAATAATGCAACTTATAAGAATTTCTGCTTCCGTAATAATTATCAACACTGTTTCATCTTTACAATTATCCTCTATAATAAGTAACATTTAATCCATATTAATTAAAGTCTGTAAAGTAAAAAAATATATGTCTGTTCATGCTGGTTAAACACCATTTCAATGTTCCTTACTACATGACACTTAATGACTTAATGTATCCTCATTATCTCATATAAATATACCAAGTGATGAACAATTAAACACGATTTAGTCACCTCAATGTCGAGTTGCAGCGTGAAGAAGGGCTGCACGGCGTCGGTGACGTCGTGTTGCACGGCGCGGTGCAGGCGCAGGCGCGTGCGGCCGCGGAAGATGTCCGCCACGGGCGTGCGCCGCGCGCTCCAGCGACGCTCCACGGCGCCGCGGTTGCGGGGACCCATCACCTGCACGCCGGCACATTGATTATACTATTATACATGTTTTGTCGATGGATTTAGACTTTGAAATCCAGCAACTAGAGTGACGTTCCACAAGCGTTAGTGTGACTGTCTTAGATGGACATGTATACTCTTTAAATTATTTTTGTCAAGTAATCAAATTATCACTACAAATGCGTAAAGCCGCGCCCGATTTTAATTCTGCGTTCGTAATTTCAAAGGTAGTTCGTTTAGCAAAGGTGAATTAAGATTACTTTCATTTACTTTTGAAACTGATTAAGAATTACTATAGTATAGAATTGAGTGTGAACAAGAATGAGAATCGTTTACGTGTTAGGTGTAGACAGAAGACACATCACAACTTATACTACCTTCCACTCGTCATCGTCTTCTTCGAGAGGTTGTTCCGGGGCAACGACGCCATTCGGCTTCACATTTGTGTCTTTGGGCTCTTCGGGTTCAATTAATTTTATCAACTGAAAAGTACATTCTTAATATTTAAAATTGAAAAAAAAAATCTAAATTAAAATAGAAGTTAGATAAAGAAATATTAGTTAGATATGTGATAGTTTGTCAGAATTCAATTAAATTTGTTCTTAGCTTTGTTTGATTATCTATTCTTTCATTTGTATACCTCTAGCATTTCATCATTCAGTGAATTGAGTAAACAGCCAAGGAATTCCTCGGCATCCTCCTGGCGGCCCTCCTGCGACCCCGGGAAGGGGCGGAGCGCCCTGAGGACGCGTAGCCCCGCGGAGCCGTCCAGGGGAGGCCCGGCGGGGACGGCGGGGGCGCCCGGGGCTCCCGCCTCGCCGCGACCCCTGCGCCCCGCGCCGCCCAGCGGACTGAACTCGTAGCACAACTCCACCCTGGAAGGCACACAAAATCAATGTATAGTATGACATAAAAGAGTACAAATTAATTAAAAGGAACCTAAGAACTATTCATATAATGGCAGCTCCTAAACTTGTCAATAGTGTCAATGTGATTATCAATTGTGGTATTTTGTTGGTAGTTGATTGTTTTAAGAAAGTAAAGTAACTGTGATAAACATGAACAAGGTTTAGATTTTTATAGTGCGATCAAAAAAGTTAGAGGCTTTTTTGAAATTTTGTATAGAAGCAATGGATTGGATATATTTTAACATGTTTGTTATTCGCTTATTTTTGTTCATATTATAATAGGAAAACTACTAGCTCCGTTTAAATAAACATTGGCTAAATCGGAAGCCGAGAACATTTAAGGAAACTTAAAAAAGTTTAGGATTCCATTTTAAAATGCAAAATTTTCTAGAAAAACTTATTAATATCACACAAGAAAGAAGAATACCTGAAGGCTATAATGAATAGAACTTCAAAAGGATATAATGTATTTTGATGAAAGTTACATACACTTTACGTATAACGTTAACACGGCTAATTTTCAACGTTTCTAATTCTGACTACCGGCTAATATAATGAAATCTGAAACTGGATGCCGTAAACTTGTATGGTCAAGGGGAGGGTAAAAAGTATAAAATTTGTTTGCCAGATATAGAATTTGAAATGACGTGAATTCTCGTCAGCGGTCGCGAATGTGTTAATAAATGCTGGCAGTCTCTTGACACAAAAGGTGTAACTTCAGATATATCCAAAGGAAAAAGATGGATGGATAACTGCCCACACTGGAAGTGAAATGGGCTTTGTGGCTAACGCTCTTTTAATATTTAGCGGATGAATAAACAAGAAGACTGTCACTCCGAAATGAACTATGCACACTTCAACAGATGGGTGACGGAACACCTCATCCCAAAAATTACAGAACCCTCCATCATTGTGATGGGTAATGCGTTACAACATTCCGTCGTAAAAAATAAAGCTTCAACATCGCCATGTAAGATTGATAAAATAAATTGATGGTATTCTGCAACAAAACGGTAACACAGTGGTGAGGTTGCCCCGCCTTATCACCGTGGCTTGAATCCCTTAGAGCTGATTTGAGCACAAGATAAAAGAAAGATCGCATCCCAGAACGTAGGTGCTATAGATACAAAGGATTAGGCTGTAGACCCGTTAACTCCATTACGAGTGAGGATTAAAAGAATGGCTGCGAAAAATAAAATAAAATAAAAAAGAGCATTACGAGCAGAACATTATATCATAAAAATAACAGATTAGTTGATCAAGTTGGTGAAGACAGCAGTGATGAGGATACGAATAGCTCTAGATGGAGCCAATATCGGAGCTCCATAAAGGCGGCTTCAATCTACTTGCTAATTAATACACCTCAATTAAACAATCACAATGAAACAATTGAGGGTGTAGAGTATTTACATTTTGAGTTGCTGGATTAGTTAACTTTTTATTTCTACTGTCGCAATTTCGTTTTATAATCCGAAGGGGTCAGGGCCAACATTTGTATTTTGCTTTAGATAAATAAAATAATATGTAATTTGTACCTAAATCTATTTTTCGGTAACTATATTATAATTTTATTGAATACGAGGTTTTTTAACATGATATACAAAGTAATGTAACTATGACTACTTATCAATTTTATTCAAAATAAATGAGCACTATACTACTGTGTTGCTATATGATCTACGGCGGCGCCCTCATTTATTTTCTACTTTTTTGTGTAGGACTATAATGCTTACAAAAGTTTTGTCAATATGATCAAATACAATTTGATTTTCATATAACAAAATAACTCTATCACCTAAAGACATGCATGTGTAAAAATATAGTCTGTAGTTTAGTAATATTGTTACTGACATGGAGTCGATGACGGGAGTACTGGACTTGCCGCGCCGCGTCTGGTACGGGAGCGCCTTCAGCATGTTGTAGAAGGGCGGGCACGCGATCAGCGCCTGCAGGATGGCGTTTACGTAGCAGTAGTTGGACCGGTTCGTTAGACCCCGCGGCAGCAGCGACACCGGACGATTGTCGAGGGCGTATTTGGACAGGAACTCTGCAACCGTCAATATTATATATTAGTATCATATATACCGATCTAAAAATAGACGTAAGAGAGACAAATGTTCTTACCTCCCATCCTGTACGAGTTAGGATCGTCACAGAAGGGTGAAGCCGAAACTGGGAGGGCTGGGGTGGTCTCCTTTTGCATCGGCACCTCGCGAACCTCCGTCGCTGGAGTCATCGTAGGCTTGATGGCGGGCATGGGAGCGGTTACGTTGCTGATGGCATTCACTGAAGTCTTCTCAGAGTAAGATATGGCAGGCGCGGCGGTAGTCATCGGCCGCGACGGTGCCATTTTATCAACTGAAGGTGTTTGTAAAGGCGAGGCGTCGTACGGAGGTACTTTGGCTACTGGTTTCTGAACGTTGGGAGCCGGTGGTGGCGCCAGTGTCGTGGGGCTCGGAGGTTCCTCTGCGGGAACAATTACGGGAGTAATGGTGGTAATGCTGCTAGTCTTATTAGAAAAAAGACTGGCCCAAGATTTCCCGGGAGCGGGCTGCGGCTGCGGTTGTACAACGGGGGGTGGAATTGGCTCTCCCCTATTTCTGGGTGTGGGAGGGGGAGGGAAGTCCGATGCGGTAGGCGCCGGCGGGGGCGGTTGCGGGGCAGGAGGTGGCTCCGGAACCGGTACTGCTTTTCTCGAGTGTGCAAATGGAGATTTGTTCGTCACAATGACGGGAGGACCTTGAGCGTGAAGTGTTATAGATATCGGCATCGGCGCTTTGCTCGGTGGTAGCGGAGGTTCGCGCTTGGGATGCTCAATCGGTAAGGTTTTTCTACCTCCTGAATTTCGGTAGACGGCGAGCGAGTAGAATTTCCTTCTCGTTTTTGTCTGTTACCAAATGGTGCTTTAGGGGAGGAAACAGACTGCTGTACTGGAACAGCAGAGGGCAGAGGTGGCTTAGCAAGCTGCTTGGTAGTGGAAAATGGTGCAGTTGGTCCTTTAGATGTTTTAGTAGCAATTGGTGGAACTTTAGCACTTGCCATTGGAACATTAGCAGTTGTTGTTGGTGGAAACACTTTTACTGCATTTTGAGATACATTAGGTTCTTGTGGCTTATTTTCAGGGGTCCAAGCTGGCTTGGTAGGGTCGGATTTGAGAATTGGAGAGGCTTTATCAGTAGGTGTAGCAGCCTTTGAAACATCTGGGGATTTTTCCTGCTTTGGACTTCCTGGGCCTTTGGAAATTTTAAGATCTTTAATAGGAAGTGATTCCACAGTAGTGACTGCTATTGGTACAACTGCAGAAGGTGGAGTAGACGAAGGAGCTAAAATAGGTTTTGGTTCCTGAGTTTTGTCTGGTGTATAAGTTCTAATCGGATTTTGACCCTGAACAAAGTTTTTAGCATGGACATTGAATTGGTGTGGCACGGGTTGATGTAACTGTTGCTGCGGAATGTGCATCTGAGCTGCGTGATGAGGTGGCGGCATATACATAGGAGGAATATATTCTACACTGCCATCGACTGGAGGGCCATAGGGCGGAGCGGCGTAATGTGCGCTTGCATAGTAGGCATCCACTGCTTCCTGTTCCATCACAACTTCCTGTTGATACTCATCCGGTCCTTTATCAACAGCGTCACCTTCAACTGGTATAGGATATTCGGGATAGTATGGTGGATATGCATATGGTCCATACATCAACGGCTGATACATTGGTAGATGGTACAGAGGGGCACCTTGAGCTTGAGCTGCTGGATAGTACTGTGAATATGGAACATAGTATGGAGGCGGTTGCGGTGGTGGCGGAGACGGTGCTCTCTTGTTTCGTCGGTCCCTCCTTTGATTTCGCGCCGGGCGCTCCACCTGCGGCGGTGGGATGTACTGCGGCTGGGGAGGTTGGTAGTACTGGCCCATGTATCCGTGCACATTGACATTGGCCGTGACCTGGCTGACGTACACGTTGGGCGGCGGGGCAACCGGCCACTGGTGCGGGGGCGGTGGCGGATAGGTCGGCGGCTGGGCGTAGGGCGGCGGCGCGTGCGGCGGCCCCCCCGCGCCCCGCTGCGGCGAGTGGGGCGCCATCTCGCACTCGCCGCCCGACAGGCTGTCCAGGCTGCTCGACACGGTCGGCGGTCCCGCCGTACTCGATGAACACGACGAAAGATCTGAAAATATATTTACAACAATTGTAAATTATACAGATTAATATTTTGTATAATAATAAATAAAATATTTTCTGTGTCTTACCTACAGCGGGATCAGTCCAACCGTTGGGTGCGGTGGACGCGACGTCGGGCTTCTTTTCGAAGAGCGCGCACTGCAGGCTGCTTAGTTCCGCTTCTTTCACATCTGACAAGTCTAGGAACTCATATTCCTGCAACACACCACATTTTGTTAATAATTTGCACAGGTAACACGACGTCTTGCGATTTTAAATATTTAAACCTATGGAGCTATTATATTCTATAAAAATTCTTCATGTCGTTTGTTTAAACTTTAACAAGTAATTATTTAATATTATCGACATTGTTCAAAATCATTTAATATAAATATAAAAAAAGGTCTATTCATTTGTTAAGACAAATCTATGTAATAATGTTGTTCACATTTTTAGTATCAATAAATAAGCTTACAAATATGCATTTTATATTATATCAGGTAATTACTTTAATATATCAGATGTCACTTAAAGGTATTATATATGCCTTTTAACTATATAATTATATTATTTAATATTTAAATAGTTCACTTTTTTGTCCCATTCACCTTCATATATAATAACTGGTGAAGATTGGTATCTTTTGATTCTGTAATGACTTTTGCAACTTACTTCAATATTACTCGAGTTTCAATTTTGGTAGTCTAGATTTTTGATTTTTAACTTTCAAAAGAAACAAACAAACAATATAACCTATATCAAGACAACGACAAACATAAGCTAAATATGTTTAAGGCACCAACCAACTTTACATATTACGTTTCCTTTGGAGGATAAACAATGAACATTGTAAATAAAAATAATTATGAGAATTATGTTACACAACTGTCTCGGACCCTTTTCACAATACTTGAACATCATTGTGTTTTGTTTTGATTATTATACTACTTTTACCTGAAAAAATTAACAACTCTACTCAATTTTAACTCCATAAACGACTTGCATCTTAAGAAAGGCCATCTAATTGATTAAAAATTATATATATTTTATTTGTATTTAAAGTAATATAGTTAAAACATCCTATTGCATTGAACATAAGATGTTTTATTGTACATGTACACATTTATGTAAATTTCTATCCAAATGTCACATTATAACTTTAGTTTATCAGGATAAACTATTATATTTTGCAAAAATGAAAAATATTGTGCAATTCAGCTTAGGAACTATAAGTTAAAATTAACCTTGTATAAAATTTAAATTAGGAATACTGACAATTCAATATGAACATTGGACTGCTCCACTACAAGTCAATTAGAGGTTATATACAGATTGGTATACCGTTACCAAATATATATCTTATGAGTAAAATTAAACAATAAACATATAAAAAATAAGCAACAATCGATCATGCATAAATTGATTATGCAATTAGGTCGATGCCGACTAAATAACAACAACAAATCCTTCTATGCACATGTGGTTTGTTAAGTCATGTAATACGATGCAATGCTAAGATGAAAATGTCATACCCATGAAACATAGGTCACGAATCGCTTCTATCACAATGGATTTTCATAAAATCATTATTACCAGCGGCTAATTGTCTGTTGTAATAATTCAAAGCAGACAAATTTGCGGAACGTTTAGAGGACTATAAGATGGCGTAACAACGCTCGGTTGCCGGGTGCTATGTATTGACAAATCAACAAACCTAACATTTAATTGTGTAAATCTCAATTTAGAAGGGTCTACATATAAAAAACTATTAACACTTACCTCCCACGTGCACACACATTCTGGAAAGAGATATTTTTTCTAATGTAATGGCTAGTTTCAATATCACCAAAACAAGAAACAAAAGCCAAACAAAATTTAATATAATAATACTGCTACTAAACAATCCTTACCGTTTTCATTAAATCCATGGCCTTTTACAGAACACCATTACGAATAATATTGTATTAAATATTACATATGTAAAGGGACTGCGGTGTTGCGGAATAAAAATCTTGGAACGGGATCAACGTCGAGGCCATGCACTCACCAACACATAACAGGATGTGACAAAACCCGCGCCATTTTCAATTTATTTCTTTCGTCCAATAGGATTCAAGATTTTGGACCATAGACTAAATATATTTAATAAATTGTCTACTTCAATGTTGTCACACTTGGTCGGATATTGCGTCAAATAGACGAAAATATAATTACAATTAACTTATTAATTTTTATATTTTTCATACCATAATATTATTAATAAATTAGGGCAATTTAAATTATATTAAATTTTATTTGATTCACAAATGGAAAAAAGAAATGTTACTATTGTAAAAAATATGTTTCTTGTAACCGAACTGGCAATAAAGACAGCAATAACTGAAACTCATAAATATTCAGATAACCGGTTTTTTTGGATTGAATTATTGTTAATGCTAATTAAATATAATTCTTACTTAAATTCATAGCTAGAATGTACAAATTGTTTTGACCAGGTATATTTTTGATTCTCTGAAATAAAAATTTTAATATAATCATAACCCTGCAATTATAATTATTATTTATTGTACACCAGGGAATATTAAATTAAACATGACCAAATTTGAAGTGGAAATGACGATTTTAATTACTGGCGATTCATTCCCATTTTCTAACCTTCTAAGGTTAGGAAACATGGAGTATAGAGAAACAAGAGAAAAACTTTCTTTAACTTTCCGATTTCTGTTTTATTCCGTATTTACAACCAGGGCGTTTAAAATTATTTTTTTGCCAGTACTGTAAAAGAATGGTTATAACATTTTGAATTATGGTGTGGCATTCTGATAATTAATAATTGCGATGGTCTCAAATCGTCCGGTGACAATAGAAATTTATATTTTACCCTCGCATACGGAGTTTTTTTGATGAAATAACACAGCGCAGCAGAGAAAACACGTAAATTCCGGACAAATGGTAAGTCACTTTCGTTCTAGAGGAAATTACGAAATGCGGTCGTCTTTTCGCAAGCCACATAGGAACCGTATAGCCAGCCATGTTTTAAAGTAGTTCAAGTTTGTTTGTGTGGTCAAATTAAGGGAGCTTGAATCGCCATAATAATATAAAAAGAATGTGTCAGTAATTTAGTAGAAATGAAAATAAAATATCTCAGTCGTTGAAGAGGATTCGTTGCAAGAACGTTTTGGTAGTAAGATGTACTGTGAACAGATCAACATAAGTTTTACTCAAAACTGTTTGTTTAAAAAGTATTGATTTCAATTGTTTTTGCGATCACCAAACTAATGTACTTATATATATATATATATATATATATATATATATATATATATATATATATATATATATATATATATATATATATATATATATATATATATATATATGTGTATAGTTTGGTGAACTAATTTATATTATACGTATATATATTATTTATACTAAAAACCAAACCAATATATA
The DNA here is from genome assembly GCA_918358865.1 of Melinaea marsaeus rileyi. NCBI lineage: Eukaryota > Metazoa > Arthropoda > Insecta > Lepidoptera > Nymphalidae > Melinaea > Melinaea marsaeus. The sequence continues at coordinate 11,031,155 of OU911088.1, read as the reverse complement.
AAGTTCGGTTTTTAGTTTTGAGGTTATTTTAAGATGGAAATAATATAAATTAATATAGTCATAGTCGAGTGCGTGACATCTCGCTAATGCCGCGGGCCGCCATTTTACTATCCAATCTACCTACGTTAGTTCAACTAGCATATTAACGTCGCGTATGAAGACTGTTACTGAGTTTTTTGTGACCTTGTGAATGGTGAACCTTTACTCGCCATTTTTGGGGTCAAATAGTGCGTTTAAAATTGAATAATGAAAATGGTCCATGTATCACTCCTTAATCGTCCAGGCCACCATTTTGGTTTGGTCTATGTATAAAAACTGTACAAAACACAGTTTGCGATTATTTTCAATTTATCTACATACAGTTTGTGATTATTTTCAATTTACCCACATACAGTTTGTGATTATTTTCAATGTACCCACATACAGTTTGTAATTATTTTCGATTTACCCACATATAGTTTGAGATTATTTGTGATTATTTTCAATTTACCCACATACAGTTTGAGATTATTTTAAATTTACCCACATACAGTATGTGATTATTTGTGATTATTTTCAATTTACCCACATACAGTTTGTGATTATTTTAAATTTACCCACATACACTTTGTGATTATTTTCAATGTACCCACATACAGTTTGTAATTATTTTCAATTTACCCACATATAGTTTAAGATTATTTGTGATTATTTTCAATTTACCCACATACAGTTTGTGATTATTTTAAATTTACCCACATACACTTTGTGATTATTTTCGATTTACCCACATATAGTTTGAGATTATTTGTGATTATTTTCAATTTACCCACATACAGTTTGTGATTATTTTAAATTTACCCACATACACTTTGTGATTATATTTGATTATTTTCTATTTACCCACATACAATATGTGATTATTTGTGATTATTTTCAATTTACTCACATACAGTTTGTGATTATTTTAAATTTACCCACATACACTTTGTGATTATCTTTGATTATTTTAAATTTACCCACTTACAGTTTCTAATTATTTTCAATTTACCCACATACAGTTTCTAACTATTTTCAATTTACCCACATACAGTTTGTAATTATTTGTTATTATTTTCAATTTACCCACATACAGTTTGTAATTAATTATTTGTGATTATTTTCAATTTACCCACATACAGTTAGTGATTATTTATGATCATTTTAAATTTATCCACACAGTTTTTGATTATTTTTTATTTATCCAAATACATTTTGTGATTCTTCGTGATTATTTACCCAGCGAAGCGGGCGGGAATTAGTTAATATATACGAGTATATATAAATTACTTGTTTGTCTGCGATGGACTCCTAAACTACTTAACCGATTTAAATAAAAATTTACACACCACGTACAGTTTGATCTAACTTAAAAGATAACAACTTTTCAACTCAATATTTCACACAATTTTCCGTTAGCTCTTAACGATTTTAACAGATGGCGGTATCTGTTGACTGGCTTGAGTAAGTTTATTGTTCCAAGTTATTTACTTAAAACTTTGTAATATACAAATAGTGTTATAAATTTGAATAAAATAAAAAAATATATATATATTGTTTTGCTTTGTTTTGTTTTGTTTAATATCGACTGTAAGAAAACATTATGGTTTTCATAACAGATGTACTCTGAACGTTACCCCTTAAATAGTTTATTACAATGTAATATATCAAAAACAATAGTCACAGCAAGGCGTGACCGGGTCTACTAGTATATATATACATATATATATATATATATATATATATATATATATATATATATATATATATATACACATATATAAAGTAATAAATCCAGAGTACATATCCGTAAGACATAATAGTATGCTAGTTTTTAAAATAAACTGCCCTAACATTTAAACACGTGTACAGTAATCCCCCCTATAACACGGTACTCTTATAACGCATTTTCATATAACGCGATTTCAATCCCTCCTATAACACGTGTATTCCCCCATGTAACGCGGGGATTTAGCACGTTATATTTCAATACTATGAAATTTATAATAATCTTTTACAGTTCTTAATTAATTTCGCTTACCTTTGCACATTGCGGTATAATAAAATTAAATAAAATTAAATAAAAATAAAATTTTATAAGTTCTTTCCTGACATTCTGTTTATACCGCCTTTAACGAGAAAAGTTTAACGTGAATTATATGTACATAACGCGTTATACGGTCATATGAGCGCGTTATTTAAGAATAATTCTACGACGCGTTTTCCTATAACGCGGAACGAATCTGTCGTGTTATAGGGGGGGTTACTGTATATGTAGTGTAGTTAGTTGATTTATACATTATCCAATTTAAACGCACTATTTGGACCCAAAAATAGTGAGTTATAGTATCCAATCGCTAGCTCATTAACATTTCACATTGTGATCTTAGCGCGCTAGATGACCTAGGGTTCGGGAAATTAGATTACGAAATGGCTAATTTAGTACTTTTAATGACTTACAAACACCACTTACCAAGTATCTATATTGATAATAATAAATAATATATCTGTATTCTCTATAGAATTAATTAATATCTTCTTTTAGTATACATCTATATTGTATTCTGTTTTAAACTCATTGGTCCACCAAAAAATATTGTTATAAAGAAAAAAATTTTATTATACGTAACATATATTACTATATCCAGTATGTTGGTTTAATACATTAATACTAGGATCTGCCAAACGTGCGCGGAGGGTGTTGAGCTGAGCCCCATTCCTTTCTTCTTTTCTTGATAACTTTTGAATGGCTAAACATTTTTTCAATCTGTTTTCGCTATAACATCCGCGTTCGGCTCAAACATACATGAGAAAATTTTTAGCTAATTATCACTCATCACTGGCGACAACTTAACACAAAAAAGGTTTCCAAAACGGTTAAGAGCTTCGCATACGCTCAGCTCAATAAAACTTAAAAAATATATAAATCTCGAAGTGGTCTCCATTAGCTGCAATACAATCCTTACAAGTAGAGGACAGTTATCAATAGCGGCTGGCACTTTTTTCATGCGAAAATTTATCGTATGGATTGTTTTAGGGACTCCAAATTATCAATGCGTTTAGAGCAAGCCTTACTCTCTAAAACTGATCGTCATAATCCAGAGGATTAAGATCAGGACTAGATGAAGACCGGTCTTCAGCTGTGATGAAATCCGGAACGTTTGTTTCTAACCAAGATTGGGTGTATCAAACTTATGACCTGGCGCCAAACCTTGCTGAAAGGACCACTCTTGGTTATTGAACATGGGAGAATGGTATCTTGATAAATTTTTGATGATGTTTTGATATCTTTTTAAAAAAAATGACTCAGTCACTCCTTCATAGCTAACACCCAACGAAACCATCGCTGAATGCCCACATTGTTCTCTGTTGACTACTTGGGAAGCCTTTTTAGAGCTTTCAGCATGATTATGGCTATTTTGTTTGTTAAAATATTGCTCAATTGTAAATATTTTCTTCTCCGTAAACAAAATTATTTTCTGTACCTTCCTTTACGTATCGCTTAAGTTTATTACGTATGAAGGAATTTCAAAATTGTATTTGACTCCGTACCTTCTTTATGTAATGCAATCACAGCGAGTCGGTTCTCTTTATCATCTCACTCCTTTTTAATATCACTAAATATATCACACTGTGTTGGCGCGAAAATAAGAAAACACAATGAACAATGGTGTAAAAATGACAGATTCCAAATTCAAAAGTAATATTATGATTATTTTTAATTGTAACAGTGTTTATGGCCAGACTAAGTATACGTCATACTTTCCCTAAACTGTTTAGCTCCTATTAAAGTCAGTTGGGATAGGAATCAATTCTTAGTGGACGTCTATGTCACAAAAGAAGAACAATGTAAAATTTTAAAATAATCAGACAGACAGTTTCGGAGACTTCGTGATGAGTCCGAGTGGTAAATCGCTTATATATATATATATATATATATACATATATATATATATATATATATATATATATATATATAGATTATGTAAGTCAACAAATCGGTTTTTCTACGGAAAAATACGAAAACCAGCAGAGATTTTAAGACAATCGTAAGTGTCTTTTAGGAGTTAGCGCAAATGTGATAGTTTGTGAGATTTGTATAATAATGTATTTTAATTTTTATTACCAATACTAAAAGTAAAACGTAATTGTATATATATATATATTCTGTCAGTGTTTAAATACAACTTTTATGAGGTAGTAAAATAAGCCGGATATGATTTTTATCTGCCTACTAATTGCCCAAATTATACTTTACACACGTTTATGTATAGTCATCGATTTGAGACAAATCTACAATGTCTATATATAATTATATTTCTATTAATAATATGAGGAAAAAGAGTTTTTTTATATTGTAATTTTCTGAGCGTAAGCGAAGCTCTTAACTATTCGGGTGACCTTTTTTTGTATTTAGTTGTCTCCAGAATGGGAATAAATAATTAGCTAAAAATTTTCTTATGTATGTTTGAGCCAAACGCGGATGTTATAGCGAAAACAGAAAAAAAAAAGTTTAGTCATTCAAAAATTATCAAGAATTATCCTCCTAATCCTAATTTACTTTTCCCTTCGAGTGACATTCAACGTTACATCTATCTATTAAAATCATTATAACAGTAACTTGATACCTTGTTTTAACAAAAAGACAATTTAATAAAATTAAACATATATAATATAAAGATATCACAATATCAGATATATTAAAAAAAGATATAATCGAGGTATAAATATAGTATAAGGATATGATATCATAATGATCTAAATTATGTCTCAATACGTGGTGTGATTCCATATTAGTATGAATATCTCCAATACACACGAGTCCCTCACCTCACCTCACCTCACCTGCCCACGGCCAGATTGTATTAGCGATGCTCTCAGCTCCACAAACATTATATGTTTGCTCAAATACCCTAATACTGCGGGCACGTGACGCCTGGATCATATACTGTCATATTACTTACGGGATTATCTAAATATGCCTCATGGACTATTTCTTCGATATTTTAATAAACTAAATATAGCAAGAAGTGTCCAAAAAAAAACTATCAAATGAAATATGAAAACCAGTGATAGTATTTAAAAAAAAAATAATAAACACACAAATATTGTATATAATTGAGTTGAGCGTAAGCGAAGCTCTTAACCGTTTGGGAGACCTTTTTTTGTGTTCAGTTGTCTCCAGAATGCGACGAGATAATTAGTTAAAAATTTTCTCATGTACGTTTGAGCCAAACGCGGATGTTATAGCGAAAACAGATTGAAAAAATGTTTAGCCATTCAAAAGTTATTAAAAAAAGATATTGAGCTGCCCTGCGCGTGCGGGCAATGTGCTGAGCTAGAAGGTGACAATTAGTCCTAATAAATCGATATTTCCTGTAGCTATTCAGATGAAAGGAGAGGGGCTTCGCTCAACACCCGCCGCACAAGGTTGGCGGATCCTAGTATAATATGTTATTTGAATAGTATTATTTTTAAATTAAGTATCTCCTCTCTTAAAATATTTTCTTACTACAGAGGTCTACTAATACAGAGGTCACTTTTCAATTACTAACCCTTTGATTTATCGTAAAGATTGAGTCCTCTGTTGACATTAAATCTATATTTTTAACCTAAATTCAGTTTTATTCAATAACGATAATTGTATTTTATTTCTGTATAGATAAGAAATGAAAAAACGAAATTACTCGTAGGTATTAAAATATATATTAAGTATATGAAAAATGTACTAAAAGGTATCGTAAGGAAAATAATTTTAAATTAAACATTTCCTAAACATAGACAGATCATAGTTTAATAAGATATGATATTTATAATACATGTGCAGCCTATATTTCTTTTTAGTTCCTTTTTGTTTAACTGTTTTCCTCAGTGGTATAAGAGAGAACCCTTTTTTTACTTGTGACCTAACGCTTATACTTTTTCAATTCGTAACTGCACGCTACTAGTTTTAAGCTGTTGTCACATTTAACATTATATTTAATTTTACTCTTAGTGAGTGAAGTTTTTCGATAATTAGACAACTTCTACTCATTTGATTTTGATGTGACCTAAGTCGAAACATTCTAGAGACTTTAATTTTCCAAACACACACACACACGCACGCACGCACGCACGCAAGCACGCACGCACGCACGCACGCACGCACGCACACACATATACACACACACACACACGCGCACAGGTACACACACACACGCACAAATACACAATTAGAAATAATCTTAAATATGTTAATATTTTCTAACATTTATTCCAGGTTTAATAGTAGTTACCATAATTTAACAGATTTCTTTTAATATCCGTTCTATTATACATATTTAATGAGTGCATTCAGATCCATCTAATTATTTTAAATGGTATACTTTCCAGTTAACATCCAAGTTATGCGGTATGCAAATTTTAGTGTGATTTGAGAGCTGAGAGCACTATTCAGATTAAACACTAGTACAGAGTCTTGGTACGCGACCGAGGGTCTTAGATACTTTATATATGATACAGATATAGATAGTTAGATATACTTAATTTTTCAAAAGGCCAATCTCAATTATTTTTTTTTATCTACCGAAAGTTTTTTTTTTAATTTGTAGCGAGTATATAAAATAATGATTCCATATATAGATTTTTACTTATTTACCGTTTTGCCTTTTTTAATAAGAAACCAATGTCCAAGACCACTAATCGTTGTGGTGTGCTGGTGCCAAAAAAAAGTAGTATTGAATTCCTGTTATCAAACAAATAGTCAAAAAGTCAATTTATTACCAAAAATAAAATATATGAAACAAGTATTATAATAAATAATATAATTTAAAGAATCCAAAGTCCCGTCCTTGAACGCAAAGCTTCGATATTCGAGTTGTAATCCTGTGGTTTAAGAGTGTCAAATTTCCTCTCAAATATTAAATTTATATTAAATATAATATTCAGAGTACAATAAGAAATATATTCTTTTTAATAATAATAATAGTCTTAATAAAAGTTTCAAGTTAAAAACACACTTTGTTATTTATGAAGAAGTCAGCTCTTAGCAGAAGAGCTTACCTGTGTAGCTACTCCGGTCTTGTTTTGCTAAACTCTTCAATATATTTTTGTTATAAATATATTAAACTGAAAAATAATACTTCTTTATATTTTATTCATCTATTAGCTTTCATTATAACTACTTTAGAATTGTATGATCTAACAAAAATAACATAACTATTGTAGAATTGTATGGTATAACAAAAATAATGAGTTCTGAAATATTAATTTAACTGAAAGATTCAGTTTATTATAATGTTTGTGATACATAAGTTTTGATATGTTAACAAAAATGGAGCGTTTTGGTTAAAAAATAGGATTAAGTGTATTTTTGTTCTAAGTATTATTGCTTTAGTGTAACCACTTCGGTGTTGTCTATTACCATACTTTGTTCAAACATAACACATTACTTTGTTAAAAGTTAAATTCAAATTCAAAATATCTTTATCCAAGTAGGCATTTATACGCACTTTTGAATCAATTATTACAATACAAAAAAAGTTCAGTTTAGTCAGTCCGTAAGTAAGCTACCAGCTCGGAATGCTGCTCTATTGAGAAGAGCCGGCCAGAAACTCAACAGGTGCTGTTTTCAAAAGAAATATAACAATCTTAGATGATGTACATTATAATATAAACTGATTTAGTACCTTGTAAATGGAGAAGATTATATAAATTCTTTACTCTGATCTAATTCTATTTTCTTCATTTTCCTTTAATTCTAATTTGTTCCCAAACTTCTCTTATCAACTGTGACTGTAACTCTATAGTCAATATTAAAAAAAAAAAAATAATATTAAGTTCAAAGAGTATTCAGAGAATCTTTTTCTTGTTCTTCCTCATGGACTTCATGTTCATGGCTAATGCTGCTCCTATTAAGCCTATACATAGTCGAGATGATAGAAATAAAAGTCTTCTTAATACTGCTTTCATAGAGGTATCTGAATTTATTATCAAATAAATCATAATATGCTTTAAGAAAAGTAGTGGTAAAGGTCAGAATGGCGGTAAAAAAATGGCTTGAAAGCAGAGACTAATAGTACAGCTAGGTGGAAATTAATTTAGTATATTAAAAGATTTAATAACGTATTTTTGGTTGGTCTAGTGATACGGAATGTGTATATATTTTTAAATCAAAGAATTAGCATAGTTAGACGCTAAAGCTTATCTTTTTACTATTAGATCATATAAATATAATAAACATCGTATTATTCTAACAATAACTTATTATCATAACAAAACTATTGAACAATGTATATTAAATTTCGTATGATAATAGTTTCCAAGTAGTTTTCACGTGATGTTCTTACAGATAAATTTCCAAATATATTTTATATATGTTGCTAATTTAATGATATTTATCAATATATATATATATATAGCCTTAGGATGTATATTGTATTATATCTTACATTGCTTATGACTTGTAACTTCGATATTGATAATAGGACCTAGTTGAGTGATAATCCTTTAAATCATTCTTAATTCCGACTCCTAATCCCAGCCAGAGATGAATTATGCCATTAATTATTTAATTCAACGGTTCCGATATAACGTGTAAGACGTGAATTGTTAAGCTAAGATATAATATGATCTTTGACTCTTGTAATATATATAATAAATATTTTTTTATAATATATATGTAGCCACATTTCGTATTAGTGGGATGTCTTCCTATAGAGCGAGAGAAACTATGATTTTTATTGAATTCTGGATGAGATATTCAATTTGGAACCCCTCCATTGAATTTACCCAATCTCTGACCACTTAAGAAAAAATATTTTGGTATGATTTAAAAAATAATGTATTTTGTAATATTATGTAAAGATATTTGCTATGTTATTATTATAATATTTATTATTTCAGTTGTGTAAGCTATTTAGAATATAATAAAGCGTACAAACTAATCCCAATGGTGTAATTGTAGTTTAATTTCAACACGAAACTTAAATTAATAAATGCATGCACTTGAAGAGTTAATTAGAATAACTGGGAACGGCAAGTTTAGATGTTTTGTGATATAATATTGTAGTATTCCGTTGGTCTGTACGCGTGCAATGTGTATGAATATAGTAATATACAAGAATATAACAGATTACTATTAAAATAATAAATAATTTATAAAGATCATTCAAAGTCAAAGCGTCAGTTTTATAACGATTAATGTAAGAATTGAAATAAAAAAGCATATATATATATATATATATATATATATTATATCATTTGTAGGTACATATTAGAACAAATTAAACATAACCTTTCAATAAACAGATTCTGGCAGACGTTTTCAAGATTGCCAAGATTTCTTATCAACTAATCAATTTATCCTTGTTTCGGATGATTGTAGACAGAATATTTCCTACAAATAAGATATTTTAAAACAAAACAAACTTACTACTAATACATTAGTATGGATATTATTCTTTAAGTATAATTTAATTTAATTATCGACGGATGTCTCAATACTATTGTTTGCTACGGTTTCAGTATTTCCTATCCTTGCGGACTGAAGTTTGGATCTAAAATTTCGCTCGCACAGAGTCTTCTAACATTCCTGAAAGACTATAATTATATTTGCTGTTTGGAGCTTCTGAAGACCAGCTCAATAAATTAGATCGGTCACAAACCTTGTGAATCCAATTCATTTTTGGAGTGCCCAAGTTGGACCATGTTCCAGACGTCCACTGGCGCCCTCTCTGCATTCTGTATAATATCTACATATTCAGTACCCGTTAATTATATGAATGTTTTCAGGTGTGTACACAGTAGCTCAAACGATACTGCGTCACTGTTAAAAGTTTCATACTACTTATAATACAATTCTTTATATCAAATTTACATAAAAAATAACTGTCTTTAGTTATTTTTTTCATTTATATTTATATAAGTATCCACGTATCATATTTATGTTGGTATATCTAAGTATGTTTAAGTATACGTATGTAGGTTATTATTATTTTATTAAATATTATTATTATTTTATTAAATATTTTTTCACATCGTGGGTAGCTGAAAGACATCTCTTCATAGAGATAAGGTCATGTCTACGCTTTTTCCATATCTCCGTTGTAAAAAATCTGGTATATGAATAAATAAATAAATAAATGTTATATTTAGTCTTATTTCAAAACAGTTATCTCCTTTATGAGTGTATATGGTTTTCCTTTTTAAAACATTATATTCTAACTAATTTATACGAGCTTTAGGTGGATTCTCTCGATTTAACTTTGACATTGGTTGGTAAGTTCTAACTTTACCAGCGACCAACGCTCCCAACTCCGTCTCAGTGCGGTCATCCGTAGCTTGCAGGAATTTACTATTTTAATTGATCACAATAATTTTCAGATCTTAGATTTATTTTAAGAATCAATAAACTCAGTATCGTTACTGTAAACGTTGCACTCTTTAGGAATATTTTAGATTACTGTTATCCAGTCTCCCCTTTTAAGGCACACATTGAATAGATAGAGTCCGTCCAGCGCGCTTTTTTAGGTATCTGTGATTTAGATTCTATATGAGACTTAAACTACCTACGTATGAATCACTTCAGAATTTTGGTTTAACATCTCCTGTCTCTAGACGTAAGATTTTGTCACACGTAACAAATATTTTAATCCCAAATGGGACATAATTGAATTACTAAACCACTTTTCACTAAAATATGCACTCGGAAACAATTACTATTCTATGTACACCCATACCTAACTTTGAGTTGAGGTTCCAAAAAAACACGACGCAAATTAAAACGACGCAATAAAGTGAATTAAGATTTTCTATAGCAAACCATGTAAAGATCGAAGATAGGTTCCAGAGTGACGAAAATATTACTTTTTAAAAAGAAAGTTGAACAAAGTGAACATCTAAAAAATATATATATTTTATAAGAATTATAAATAAATTGAAAAAAAAATTACCTTTTTTGTAACCAGCAACACGTAAAAATTTATATTAATTTATTATTCTCTTTTAAAAAAAACACAACACAACTATGTAATTGAAACGGAACTCTAAAATTAGCAAAACAAAGTGAAAATAAAATGGCATTAAAATTGCGTTGATTTTTAGGTAGAAAAGAAATCTCCTAGTTTTGATGGCGTGGCGCAATTAGAAACAAAAGTATTGCCATTTTTATAAAAAAAAGAAAATGAAAAAAAAAAATTAAGACTCGAACCCATAACAACGCAACATCGAAAATCGAACGACGCACAGTGAAAATTAGTACTAATTAAGCAGCGACGCAAATTCGAAAAAAACGCAAAACGAAACTACTCAAAGCGAGGTATGGGTGTATCTGTAGGACGACGTAACACTGATTATAATGACTCAGTGTTTAGAATGTGTCGAGCTCATAATGAATTATCTAAAAATGTGGACATCAACGCACAAAGTCTCCCAGTTTATATAAGAAATGCGACTGGAAGCATGTTATTCCGATGTTCTGTACATTTTGATCTCCACTAATACTTTTCTATCATAACAGATTATTTTATTTTTCTTAACTGCAATTATTATTATAATTTTTTAAAGTAACAGTCAATGCACATTTGTTAAATTGTAAGACATTGGTGCAACTCTTAATTATTGATACATATAGCTTTTATTGATGCTGTGCGTAGGTGTTATCGGGTTTTAATATTGTGTAATCTTAGATTTTTTGTTTTAATTCTATAGCATACATAAATAAACTAGGGGCACCAACAGACCATCAATATCGACTCGCTGAGCTCGCGAAATCTCGGGTGCCGTTTGCATATTGAGCGAAGCGAGCCCAGTGTAATGACTCATCGTTTCCCATTGACTTATTGGGATATCAGTTTTTTGACGATAATTCCTCAACGACATGGATTTTTCATTTTTTTTAAAACATCACCTAATGTGTGTCTTTTTGATTGCAAAATTTCATAATTTTCCGGCAAGTAGTTTTCGAGCCTATTCGTGACGAAGAATGGGAAAAGTCTCCAGTAGGACGCTCCGCTCGCTACGCTCGCTTCTCTCAACAAATGAATAAATATAAGCGTTAGGAGTACGTGGGTACATCGCACGCCAAATAGATGGCTGAAGGTATATTTTGTCCGAGTTACTTAACACATCATTATAATTTGGCTAATTTAATTTAATAAATTATAAAACCACATTTTAATGAATTATACATGTGAGCTGTGTTATTGAAAGTAAGAGTAACAAATGTCTCCACACACTTACGAATTTAATTTTGCTATTAAATTTAGTAGCATTATTTTATTTATGGTGCTATTATTATCATTGGAAAATTTGTCAAATATTAATTTGACGATACCCTTTCTTTAATAATATATGATAAACAAATTTTGTTTGTTTTGTTTAATTTTAAAAATCATTGTGTATGTATGTGTGCGTGTTTGTGTATCCACCAAGCAAATGAATAATAACAGTCTGTGCATATATTCTGAAGTAATGAGGTAAATTTAATTATTTATGTGTGAGATTAATTATAGATATGGTGGATTGTTTAATATTATTTGATGATAATTCTTCATTTAATTTATCGTTGGTATTTTGTATATAAATACAAATATATATTAGTTTGCGTGTAACGTTGTAAAACGTTGTACAATAGCAACTTCTTTTTACAGGTACATTTTGTACGAATAACAATTCTTGCTATGTCACACAATCTATCTAACTAGGATTTTTTCTTGTTAATCCTTGGTGCCAGTCACTAATGCTCAGCGGTTATCCTTATCGTCATGGTAGGACTTTATAGGATCTCGTCCCCACTTGACCATGATAGTTCCTACCACTTGTCGTATCTCAAGACATGGCATACTAAGAAATTATATTTATTCAAGCTGTGATAGTAAGATTAAATTATATTTTCGTTTAGGATTTTGTGTTAGGAAGTAACGAACAGTTGGGGTGAGAGACATTATAAATTCGCTTTATTTTGTGTCAGTGATCTGTACAAATAATAATGAAGAAAAATTATCGATTATATAATTAAGATCATATTCTTAATTTAATTAAATACATAATTAATTAATAATAATTGAAATTAAATAAGGGGCTGTATCTATATATATATATAGAAATATATTTCAACGAGCCACTCATCTCGTCTCGTCTGTTGGTCTGACTTAACACTAAACCTACCAAGTACCGGTCAAATTGACCGTTCTTAAACTTTTGTAAAACTTACATATTTCTAAACGTTATAATATCGTTATTAAATTACATGACAATTCTTAGAATATGCATATAATATTTTCTACACTCTTTATTTTTAGTTATTTCCATTATTGCCTGCGTTATATAATAAAATAACTTTTAATTACCGGTCCATTTGAGGCCGTGCGGTAGGATCAGGTATACAAGAATTGTCGGTAGGTTTAGTGTTAACTAATAAAAACAACTGAATTTTTCGTTCTCAAGGTCGAACCCGTGAGCATAAAAACTTAATACTTAAAATTATAATTATCTTAATAAAGTATTTAAAATCAAAGGTCATTACCCTCTAGCGGTGTATAGTTTCATCATGAAACTAGTGAATGCTAATGATTCACGGGACATCATAAAACCCGTAATCCGTGTTTTATGTTTCACTACGGAATGCTCTTTTCCGTAATATATATTTATAGTGTGATATTTTTCAGGTGAAATTTTGCTTTTTGGTAAACTATTTACTATTATTTTAAGAGTAATGTCAAATTATATTGGAAGGTTTGATTTAATTGTAAATTAAATTTAGAAATATTATTTTATACATTATTTGTCGTGTCGCGCCTGAACCGAAGCGTTTTTAAATTGGTTTTCTTGAAAAGTCTTTTTCTTTTTAGTGATTAATTTATTTTTGTTTTTTTTTTAATTCCTACCGTTTTTTTCTTGGACGTAAATTGATTCAGTTCCATATGTCACAATCTTTATGTTACTTAAGTATCTTAGCTTTCGATGGGTGAAAAAATGATTAAACTCGGTCCGTTGGTTTTTAAGTTACACATAAAAAAAAATAATATTAAACAAACAACCTCATTTCATTATAATATTATAATAATGGGATATGTTATATCAATAACTCAAAACTGAACAAAAGGAGCAAATGGACTTTTACTACCAATAAGTGTGGAACAGATAATTACTCATTAGGTCAGAGAATTAGGTAAAACTGTATCAACCCACAGGAGCTTCTGGCATTTTTTTCCTATGTATCTAAAAAAAATAGGTAAAAATTAACCCTTAATATTAAATAGAAAAAGAAATATTATGCAAAGAAAAAACTTTTATATTAGGCACAATTTCAATCTTATTAGACCTAGTTCTAATCAGTTTTTTAATTTAGTACAATTAGTATTAGTTGGACGTCTTTAAACATTTCTTTCTCTTAATTAAGATTACTCAATACTTTAAATTAAAATGTATTTTATATAACATCTAATACTATACATTTACTTGAAATTATACTAATTGCTACATTTGATTTTGAATTCTATATCAATAATCATATAAACTCAATTTGATTATATAAATTGACATGTTTCTTATTGACTTATCGGAATTGATTTTAATCATACGAGAATCAATTAAGACAAGTAAATTGATAGATAAGAAAGTAATAATACCAAATCGTACTGAACACATAATTTTGTATTGACGACAAAAAAAAACATGCATTAACTATTTAAATGTTAGTAATATATATATATATATATATATATATATATATATATATATATATATATATATATATATATTAATATTATTTACTTACACAAGTGGGATGTATAATATTCAGTTGTCATTCGATATTGTTGTAATTAAAAGACTGATTGTTTTTTAAAATAATTAATCTACGCTATAGAATGGAGTAGTAAAATAGTCTATGATACTTATTTAAGCTCAAATAATTAATATTTTATATATAAAAATATGTTAACCTATATTACATTATTATTATTTTTAATAGAATTATAAGTCTAAAGAGTTTAACATTTATAAGTTGCTTTTGTCATACTTATGCATATATGCATACTCACAGATTTTTTCACATGAATTTTGAAAGATACCCTTAAGGAGAGTAGGATACACGGGAAGATAGGACTGTTTTAGGGATTAATCCCGGTCGATTATGGCATTGAGACACTTTTTTTCATTTCCTTTTGCATATAATAAATGATTATTTTTGTAAAAATATGCATATTACATTAAGTTTTATATGTTTTTCATCAATTACTTTGATATTTAAAGAAAATTTTTAAAAGCTAGTTAAAAGATGGTATCACTCACTCACATCGTAAAATTGATATTACCATAAACAGCTTTGCTTCGCAACTTTACTGGAGCGGTAGAACCCCCCCTCTCCCATTACCAACTCTCCTTTATCCTTCCCTATTTATCAAGAGAAGCACATTTATTCTCCTCATGTCAAATTCATGATTTTAAAAATTTACTGTTTTGAATAAATATTTTATACAGATTGTATATTTTTTAATTAGTTTAAAGTAAACGTGTTTTTTAAGAGTTTTTACTTTACCTTGAAAATAAAAAAAAAACAGAAAAAAATAGGACCAAAGGACCGCTGTACTATATTAATCTAATCCAAAAACTCTTACAGACAAATTGAGAAGTTAGTAAAGAATTTATATGTTATAAATATAAAGTTAAAAGATGCACAAAAAGACTTTAATTATTATTTAATATAACAAATAAAATTTAAAGTAAATAAATATTTAAACAAGATTTTACATTAGATTATTTAATTATAATAAATATAAGGTTGTTAAGATGAACAAGTCAATATAATAATATAGAAATGATAAATTGATAATTAATTAAAATTATAATTAAATATTAAGTATGTCATAATTTCGGTGACTGCTTCTCGTAGCACGCTGTAGGCAAAGCCTACGCACGCCTACGCGGGGCGCGGCGTGCTGTAGACCAACCGCTACGCACTCGCCCTGCTATATAACGGGCCACAGTGACCCGCCTAAGTCATTCCGGGTGGAACCACTGTTAGTGAACCACGTCTCACGGTGCGGTGCAGCCAGAAGTTACGAACTTAAAGGTAAGTTCGTCTATGTAACTCACACATACACAAACTACACATTATATATTTTTTTAATGATCTATAATTTGAAATATAACTTTTATAAAGTTTTGATTACTTTTGAAAAGTTACAAATGTTTTTTAAATCAAATTGCTAGGTGAAAATTTAAAAGTTAATTTCGTAAATGTATTTATATGATATATTTATAAGTTAGTATCTTGGTCGGCTGCACGTCCGCGTGCTGGGGTGTCCTGTGACCTATAAAAGTTATATATAACATTAATTATTATTTTATTATAATTAAAATAACAATGTCCTCGTTTCATTATTACAACGACTATATTTTAAAATACTTTTTTAAGATTTTTATTTTTCTTTCCCTGATATAATAAAAATAACTATTTAATTTTAATCCCATTACTAGATAAAATGAAAGTCTCATGTTTTATGAAGACCTATGAATGTACAGAGCGGGAACTCTAATGTTAACTATAGATTACCACACCACAGTTGTGTCTTTGCGAGCACACGCCGAAAGTTCAATCACTATTTATAAAATTAACCTTTACAAGGATATAATATTTTAATATGGACATTACGTATAAAATATTTTAATTTATAAAAAAAATAGACACGAAAATAAGTGTTTTATTTCGACAACGTGTTTAACATAGTATAGTAGTAAGTAATAAATAATATAATGAAGTCTTAAGTCTCACCTCTTTGAAAGTGATGTTTTGCAAAAATTCTCTTTTCATTTGATTATTTTTTATTATGTTTTAGTTATTGTTATCTCTACTGTTTGTGTTGAAATGGAGTTAATATTATTAATAAAATTACATCTATTTCGGTTTAGAATTTCAATTAATAAGAAGTAGAGAAATACAAAACGTATCATATTACTAAGCGTCTCCAAAAATAGATTGGCTATGGACAGAAATACAAAAAAATATTTGGTTTCATTAAATCCTAATCTATAGATTAGCTATTTTTAAAACGAATGTCCGTGCCGCTACAATACTATAAACTATAATTCAATTATAAAATACGGATTTTATACAAACTTACAGACTATTATTATAACAACTGTCCAACAACTTAATTAGTTATAGCTTAAAACCAGACACTATATGAAAATTTAATAATAAATAGTTAAACAGCAAAATAAGCAAGGCTATTAGTGATACACCTGAAATCCGGAAATAAGTTTGAAAAGCCAATTATACATTTGAAAGCCAGTAATATAGTTAAAAAGCCAGATACGCAGCCTGTAATCTACACGTCCACTACACATCCAACAAACGGAATTTTATATGTGATTGCACCATCAGATGTTTCAAACTCAGCGAGCAATTTTGTGGCATCAGTTTATATTTGATTTTACATTTTCCATACATGATCATGTGATGTCATGTTATATCTTACGATATTACTAGAGATTTTTTTTTTACATAAAATCCTTATCCTTTGAGAGGTTGAAGATTATAAAATATATCTTCAGATTTATTATAAGAGTTGCTAAAAATGATTCCAACTCTTCATAGTGGAAGATCTAATTCTGATATGTGGAACTGTTTTGTTCATATTATTTGTACGGTATGAGACCATAAATTAAATTATTAAGGTTCAGAAGTGTAAATCAGAATTAATATCAGTATACAGAAATATAATACATTGGGCAAGTTAACAGCTTGTTAATGGAGCTAATAACTGAATTCAAACTTCTATATCAGAAAATAATTACGAAAGTTACACCTGTGAATGTGAATTGTAGAATAATTAGTGTCAATTCAGTTAATACATAATAATTATACGACTCTTGAGCACCGGCGTAGCCCGAAAGTACTCAAAGTAAGCTTTTTAAGTTTCTATCCAAAAAGTAGTTCAAATATTACTACAGTATAAAAAGTCTTGGAATTCTTAAACGTTATTTAGAATTATATTATTATATTAGAATTATTTAGCTCATATATTGCATAAAAAATGTATAGAAACTAACTTTTGACTGCGATTTCGTCCTTTTAAGAAAAGAACGACTGTATATCATACATAGTAAATAATTATAGTCATGGGATTTTCATCGCAAAAGACTTGAATATAAGAAAAATGATGGGAATATTATTGTTGTGTGTGTGTACACACACATATATATTGATTACACATAATACTAATAATTTTATATCAATACTAAGCTATATTTTATAATGTTAATGTACGATTTTTTTATAATTACTTAGAATATTTTGATACGTATTGTATATTCATGGATAACTTTATCAACTTTCATTTTTATTTCAACAAAGAAATATTATTATATTAAAATAAATACAGAGCTCAAAGTTAATTTTGCCAAAGAACGTATAATTGTGGACAAACTGTTTAAATTCATTGGACATGTATAACAAGAATAACGATAATAATAAATAAGTTGAAGAATAATTATTAATAATTTACAAAAATTAATTACAATTAAACACATTGGAGTTGGTTTGTTCTTTCCGTGTCTTAATTACAAAACTGAGAAATATTTAATTTTGCATATACATTGACAAGAAAAGCACACCACCTTTCATCCCAAAAAGTACTGTTCCAGAGGGATATTTTTTGATGGCCATCCGTCACCCTGTTCTTATCTCACTCACGATACTTACTTACTTACTTACTAATATAGTACAGTAGTATTAATTGACCGATAAATTTATGACTGAAAGGTTTGCGTAGCGACTTACATTTAATACAAATTTAAGCAAATCGTTTGCCCGCGACTTCGCTCACCCAAGTTCTACATTGGGTGGTATGTTTATTTTGTACTAGTTAAGAAAATTATATGTAAATAATTTTCATGTATCTTCGACAACGCACACTCGGTGGAAATATTAAGTCCGCGTTACTCGTTGAGTATCGTTACATCATAACCGAATTACACAAAATCTTTACAAAAAGAATCCTATATGTTATTTTCATGTATGAGCTATTGCTGTAAAGTTTCAGTAAATCTGTTTAGTAGTTTTTCCGTGAAAAAGTAACAATGAAATATTTTCTCACAAACTTTCGCATGTATTATTAGTAGGTTTTATTTTCACATTATAAAAATATAAGAACAGATCAAGTAAAATGAATCCATTGTTTTATCCAGAAACCGTTGCAATAATAAAAGTTATTAAATATAGAAAGAAATATGTGTGATAGAATTCTATAAAATATTAAATTTCACAATAAAATATTCATTCATTTTGAAGTTCTACACAACTGAGTCAAAGAAATAACTTCGATACGCTAAGTAACATCAAAGCATTTATATTAAAAGTTAAAAACTTCATACACAATAATATAAAGGTGTATTCAAAGCGAATGTTTCAGTCGACCAACTTTGTTGTGAGTTATACCAAACTTGAAAAGGCAACACTCCTATTAGTTGTGCCTGAATTAAAGATTGTAAGGTGATAATAAATATATATGTATGTGTGTATATAGATGTACATAATATATATACAACACAGTCACTTGCATACTAGAAGTACGAACCTCTTCAATCATATTTAATTGGATTGAATATTTTATGTTGGCATTGTTTTCAATGTATCTAAAACTACTACCCCTGAGAGCTCTTTCGTGATTTGTTGTAACAAAAAAGTCAAAATATATTTTTTATTATTATATTCTAGAAGTTGATCAAATGTTACAGGTGCTTAGACAAAAAATTACGACTTAATAGGAATAATAAAAATAAAAAAATAAAATTCTCGAAATGGCTGATTATTAGATCTACATTCTCATTCCTTACATTTCCGCCATTTTGGACGAATTAAAAAAACATTATTATAGAACATGCTCACAGAAATTTTAACGAGAAACTTTCGAACAGACACACGAAAATGGTTTTACGAAAACTGTAATGAAGATGTGTGGCCACTCCGGCTTTGTCATATATATATATATATATATATATATATATATAGCAATAAACATATATATATATATATAGCAATAAACATACGTTTATTGCTTTCAGTAAATTAAATATTTTAATGGACATTAATAAATAAGTTTTATTCAGAAAGTCTAAGTTTTCTATAATAATAATTATTGTTTCCAAAGATTTATTAAATACATGAATGTCTCTGAGTTATTTCTATACAAATCTTCTACATCTCAGAGCTTTCTCAATTTTGCTGGAGCAAGTCTGAATGCCAAACCTAACTTTACATTTAAACAATGGTTTAACGTAATATATATTTTTTATTTATTTATTACCAAGAACCAATTTCACCCAATGCGGTACATCAGTTAGCAGTACTTTATTCAAATTAACTTAAATTTTCAATTTACTGCAACTTATTCATAAGGTATATAACATCAGGACACATCAATAATGGATTAACCACCTATCATACACTTATTAGCACATTGAAGTTTAAACCACATGGGATGTTTCATAAACCGCGTTCAACTATATCAACTAAGCTGAGCCTCAAAGGCAACTCT
The DNA here is from genome assembly GCA_918358865.1 of Melinaea marsaeus rileyi. Taxonomy (NCBI): domain Eukaryota; kingdom Metazoa; phylum Arthropoda; class Insecta; order Lepidoptera; family Nymphalidae; genus Melinaea; species Melinaea marsaeus. Next base: position 11,010,615 of record OU911088.1, on the reverse strand, counting down.
ACCCGCAGTTCTGTGTGCTCTATGGGTGGTCACAAGAATTCCCCTATGAACAAACTGCTTATTAATATAATATATAGATGTATGAAATAAATAATCATATATGTCTATTAAGTTCTATAATATGTATTCTCTAAATCATAGAATGAGTGAGGTACTCAGTTGTTACAGGGAACACTCCGATTGATGTTACTTTTTATATATTACAGTATTTTAAATGCTTCTAATAATACTACAATTATTATATAAATACTCTTTGCCTTCCAGAGGCTCCAGCAGCTTTTATAAATTAATTTCACTAGTAGCGAATACTTAGCGGTTCATTATTATTATTAATATTAAAACAAATCTTTGAAATTGTATTTTATTATTTAAACGTCCACATTCACAGTGTCGTTGTTTAATAATTTCAAAAAGTGGTAGGCTGTAACGAAGCTAAAAACCATCCACCATCGTAAAGAAACATCAGGAATTCATTGGAGAGGGCAAGAATTTGGTTAGGTTTAAAGATCTTTATTTTTCAAAACAGACATAAAGTCACTTACATGAGAACAACATTTTACAAAGTATTATAATTAGGTACAATTTTCTTTCATATTATCACGATTCAATATAAAATGTAAGCCAGGTATCTCACTCAATGCATTCATTAGATTAGGTTGGCAGTGTATAATAGTACTTATAATCAAAATTTATTTGCGATTAAATGTTGCGCTAATTGTGTTTTAAATGCATTAAATGAGTTAAATGAACTACTTAAAGAGGGACACAGAATTTGTACACAGTGATTACATTAAAACCCAACATCGCTGCTCTATCCTGCATTCTTATAGTACTTGTAGTTCGTAATTAGGACATCAGCTATTTACCTCAATGGTGAATGAGACTAAGTTATTGTTGTTGGAAATAACTATTCCAATAAAGTCTTCAAGTTACAGCCAGTTATCGAAGACTGCGATTGCATTCTACTTCCTAACAAAACGAGCAACCTTAATAGTTAGTAACTTGAATCCGGAACAGAAGACTTAGAGAGTGTGGAACTCTGGTAACACTGGAACGAAACTTATAACCGTTTATTGGAAATGAGGTTTTGTTTGTTCTCTAGTCAATAGCTATATATTTTGAGCAGTCGTTATTTAATAATTAATTACCTATTAAGGATTACCACAATACGTTATTTTAAAACGGATATGCTGTGCCAGAGATCAGAGAACAAAAGCGTAGATAAACAGGCAAACAAAAAAAAAATCTTTAAGATTCTATTCCTTATTACAGTGCAGTAGTAATTTTACCCAAATACCTTCTATGTACAAGCAATACTTACAGATTTATCTTATGTATAAAATACCAATTTTTATTCAAATTTTAATTAAAGTTATGATAAATTTTAATATATAATGTTGATAGTAATAACTTGTGCGGAACGTAGCAAATAGAGGTTCAAGTTCAAAACTACGGATAGGTAGAAATGCAAATTAAGATACCGTACGAATAATAACTCTAACTGTTTGACTAAAATCAACATTTGTGTGGTATTTTTAGAAATTTTAATATCAGTATTATTGAAAAGAAATTATGTTGAAATCCGTGACCGTCTGTTAGCAAAACTAATATTAACATGAGAGCTACACAACTTTATTGAACTATTCATATTATATGAATATTTTATGAACCATTTATTTAGTTTATAAAATTATTAGTTTTAGTGTGATTTTATAACAAATGTTTGTTTTATCAAATATTAAATTATAGATTCAGTCAATAGCTATTATTAATGATAATTATTCCAAAGAAATATAAATTATAATATATTAAAAGTATATTACACATATTATTAATTTGTTATATTATTAACACATTATACTTTGTAAGCATGCCTTTCAAATTATATAATGTGTTGTGTATAATATAAAAAAAAATCGTTCGTATTTCTCGTATTCGATACTTCGTTCCCATAATATCGGATTCGAGATTTCATATTCCGAAGAAAAATTCTCATAATTCTTACAAAACGTCAGCAAAGTCATATTAATTATAGAGTGAGGTGAAATTAACAAGATATCAGTCGAGTGAGCAGTCTTCAGTCATGACGGGTAGGAGGGTTCAATTAAAAAGAGAATGAAACGGCATTTTATACAAAGGATTATTAATTACGGCACCTTCGTTACTTCACGGATAACTCAACTAATTCACTAAAAACCAACTCAGGTAAAAGGTTATAATACAGAATTAATCAAATCTACCAGCCGTCTGCGACTCTGTTCGTGTGGGATTTATTTTTTTAATTTATTGATATATTTAAATAAAACAAACACTGAAACCTAAGTTTACAATAATTCGTGAAAACCGCTTTCAAATCGGATAATCCTTTCACAGGTTAAAACGAACAAACAAACAGACGGATAAAAAAAACCTTTCATTGTGATATATCATTAGTATATGTCGTTGAAAGGGAAAGGTTTCTCCCAAATATCTGTTATGTACAGACAACGATCAGTTACAAGTTTGTTATTAAATTTATACTTATCCAATTATGTATAGTTATTTTTTTAAAGACATTCTGTCAGCCAATCAAATTCCATCTTTCACTAATGTATTTTTTTTTGTAATTTTTCATTTTAAACGTGTTAAACATTAGAAGCATGTCACCGTTGGTGGCTGTTCCGACTCCACAGGTGTCTACATCACACTCTTTCTTTTCGTTTGTTGGTTATACGACCTAATACTTTTCATCTACCCCTATATTTATATATATTTTAATGAAATTTTATATTAGAAAGCTGATATTATTTTAAGTTTTTTCATCAAAGTGAAGGGAATACCTAAATTTAATTTTTTATAATATAATTAATTTTTATAATACATCTAGCTTAATGTTTCACCTTATGTTTACACGACCGGACACCGAACCTAGGTCTTCCAAAATAACTTATATACTAGACGATAACAATTACACTACGTAATATTGTGTGTTATTTTACATTAAGTTATACAGAACAGCTGATCAGAATAAGCAGATATAATGGATATGTAAACAAATCCAAATCGAATCTAGATTTTGAATTGGTTGGATTGATACAGATCTTGTTTGGCCTGTGTATTGAACAATGTGGTCGGATGTGCAATTTGATTCCAGTTTATGTTAAGGTATATTCATAGTTTGGTTTTACCTCTAAATAAAACTGGAAGAATTCTTATATGGATAAGGTGCTCTATGTACTGTAAAGTTACGGTTTACGTAAAAATAGGGTAGATAAATGGATAATAATTGAATACGGAAATAAAGAAAAAAGAGACAAAGAAAGATTAAAAGAATTGAATGTATTGAATTATTTCATTTATATACAAATAAACGTTGATACATATGTTTGTTTGTATTGAAAATGTTAAAACATAAAATAATATATTTATTAGTTTATTTACCTGTCGTGAATAAATAAATATGACGAGAAGGCATCCTTATGCACGAAGCCACTTCGCTTTAATACAATTCCGATGTTTACTTAGTTGGAATATGAGTAAGGTTCTATGCATTCTGTTTGTCTTATTGTTGTTCCGAGGACTAAATTTATGTTTGACTATCCAACAACTTCATATGACACAAGTATTATTATATTTATTATATTATATTATTGAGCGAAGCGAGCGGAGCGTTCTACTGGAGACTTTTTCACATTCTTTGTCACGTATAGGCTCGAAAACTACTTGACGGAAAATTACTCACTCACATTCGAGTTTTCGCGAGCGCAGCGAGTCGAAATGTAGGGTCTGTTGGCGCCCCTAGTATTTAAAACTAGGTACTGCCTGCAACTTTATGAAGCCTTACCATGTGAAGGCTTCAAAGACGTGGAAGATGTATTAATTTAATATTATTGTCTTTATCTAGAGACATTAACACCGATACCTTATTAACATAAAATTTGAAACAATTTGTTCTTAAACTATGAGCGAACAAGCAAACAGTTAAAGAAATATATATATATATATATATATATATATGAGAGAAAGAGATAAGAATATTTTCAGAATTACTTTATTATTTATATCCTTTTACAAAACTTTATCCCGTTTTAATAAAATTGAAATATAACACCAAAAATATTCCACCCAGTTGATGAAAGTTGCCCGGGTTATATAACAATGTATAAAATAACATTTATATTACCTTTGATATAATTTTAAGTTATAAATTTACTCAAAAAAATAATTAAATTAATAGTAAATAAAGAGGTAGTGTTATTTTACTAACACGTAAAGACCAAAGTTTTGATAATATCATCAAAGAATTTTAAATAGACAAAAATTGTATTTGTACAAATCGGCCATTTTAGAAAATGAAAAATTATTTCGTAATCTCACAAGTATAGCAAATATGTTATCAATTATTTGTCTTAATATTAGTAATTTAGCAAAGATAAACAACATTACATGTTGGTACATTTTAAACATTTAGCTTTCGGATTAAGACATCGATGCCCAAACGACTTAACCCTTAAACTTGTTTGTGGTTCAGAATATATCATATCTTGTGTAAATTATTAACAAGTAAGCCATGCGTTAAACTTAAGGATTAAACTTACTTCAAACTTACGGACCTTTGTTACTCAAGTATTTAAACAAAGCAAACACTGTACATCTACAATACCACTTGTTAAATACAAACAAAAGTTTTTGTTATCTTAATATAAATATAAAACAATTTTTATTATTAGTTTATTAAAAAAATATTTCAGTGTTTTAATAAGCTTTCAAATCTCTGTTTAGAGTTTGGCGTTGAATATATTGTGACGTATTCATATTATTTAGTATTTCGTTTTAATTCTGATAAATTCAGTACCTGATTCTAATAATACTAATGTAGGTTTGCGCGTTTTACCTTATAAAATATTGTAAGAATATTTAAAGGAAGCTTCCTTAGAATAGACTTTATTACAATACTATTTTTCTTGATACCTTGATTAGATTTTTTAAAAATATTACATATATAATATATAAGCTTAATGTTTAGTTTTATATAAGTATTGTTTCCGTTAGATACAAGTTAATGGACGATATACATTTATATACAAAATATACTAGATTTTGTCACCGGCTTTTCCTTCTTTCATCTTCATCGTCTCACCTAATGAAGAGAGGATTTTAAATATTAAATATTTATATAGAAAGTCACATTAAAATACATAGTTTTAAAAATATCAATAACAACAACTATTTTCAATATTTAAAATATGTAATGAAGAACGGATAGAAACTCATTCCTCATTTCAAACCCTCAGGGAGTGGATTTGTAAAACATTAAAAAGAGAAGTCTTGATTACCAATCAGTGCGCTATATTTGTGCTATTTTTAATAAAAAAAGATATTAATTATAAATTTTAAATAAGAAAATCTTACTATACATTGATTCGAAGTAACTTGTGATTTTCGGACAGTGAACGCCGGGTGGTTATGATATGTCTCCTGACTCGCTTCACACTTACATATATTTCAATTAACTCATATAATTATTGACTATAACTTGTGTGTTATTCTCTTAATTCATATACATTACTATGAAGCAATTTTCTTAAATTTATTTATTTTTACAATCTCAAATTATCTGTGTTAAATTTATATCTAAAAAAAAAAAAACAAAATATTTATTATTGAACCGTATAATTTATTTATTTCCAAATACAGTATAAAATTATTTACTTATATTCATATAATATACATAATAAAAAAATAAACTAACACTAAACTAAAATGTAGGCTTGAATTAGAAAAAAACTAATTTAAAACTCCTCGTCCGTGTGAAGAGCGCTTTAAATGGTTGAATGAAAAGGAAAATGAGGAAAAAATGTGATATTGCGTCGTAGAAATGTGAAATATAACATCGGCATTGTTCTATCTATGTAAGTATCGGTTCAGTGATAGGGTGGTGTGTAGAGGAGGTGTAATAAATACTTAATATTACAATATCAATATTAACGAAATATTGAAATCGATTTAATATTCAAAATATTCGAATTTAAGAAAAAACTACTTGTGCATACGACTTTGTTCGCACGGAATATGATTTTTAAAATAAAAATAGCCTAAGATACTACTTGTAATATCAGCTATCAGTCTGTGAAAGTCCTATTAAAATCAGTCCAGCCGTTACAGAGGTTAGCCGGAACGGACAGACAGACAAATATAAAAAAAAATTAGCTTTTTATGCAAGTACCATATAAACTTTCATAAGCATTTGGTGAATAATTGTTAATTTGAAATTACAAACTAACACTTCAATTTGATCTATATATGTATAGATCTTTATGAGATGATACAGAGTGACATATTATCAACACGGACATCCGGAATGTCATCTGGAATGTCCCCTTCATGTTACAACAAATAAGTAAATATCTATCGATATTCCTAAAGTGTCACGACAATTCACATCTTTTGTAACATAAAGAACGTATTTTTTTATTTTGTATCATCAAACGAATTTCAAACTCAAAACGTATTAGAGTACTTAAAGTTGTTAGTAAAATTGATAACATAATTAACTTGTAATAAAACAAACTGAAGAGAAAAGGAGGACTTGATCAATTAAACAGTCCCACCAAAACTTCACCTTAATTACTCAAAGGAATTCAATGAACAAGGCTTCGAGTGTTGCATTAATTGTTGCTTCAAAGCTTCTCTCAAGACCATTAATAATATACGTATTTACACATACAAAATGTCTGTCTAGTTGTTTGTTGTTCCATAATAATAGATTAGATTGAATAATGATAAGCGAAGTAACGGGCGAATATTATCATTAAAAATATTAGATATATTTTCACACCTGGTTATAAGAATATATCTTATTTACAAATGTAATATTTAATCTAAAAGATAATTGAACTACAACGTAAATACACAGCTGCATTAAATCATTAACTGTAGGATTGGAAGCTGTAATCAAGAGAGTTTAATTGTGTGAATCGTTTAATCAAAGCCTGGACAAATCAAGGACTTGGAACATTCTATCATGTGTGTGTGTGTGTGTGTGTGTATTTTGCACCTGTGCTAGTGTGTAGTTATTCGATAATAATTATCATAAAAATTTTATACTTTGAATTAAATATTATTATTCACAACTTTACCCTTTTCTAATATCAACATTGTATAACTTGCTCTTCAGTTTTGTTTTTAAATTAAATACCTTTGTCTAAATTACCATAGCACCTCGGTGTAGGCGTGTCAATACTGTAGTTTAATTACTGGAACACCACTTTATACATTTCTACCGGGAATCGGTAATGTAATTATTACGAACTAATACATTACCTGTTACTGGGTGACCTGACCTTACTATCGAACTAATCTCTCATATATATATATGACTTAAATATATCGGATTTAATGTTACAGATAATTGATGCAAATTTGAAATTGAGAAAGACAAAAAACACGTGTAGGAAGATGACATTTACATTTTTTAATTTTTAAACACACAAAGGTCAATCCTAAAAATATAACTTATCTTTTAAAATATATTTTTAATATATCATTGAATTCTAATATATACTATACAAGAGTTAGATATGTTAATGACAAAAAAAAAGTACAAAGAAAACACTGCTTACGTATTCATACTTTTTTTGTGAAACGCTTCAGCAATCAGATCACGTATACTGGCAACTATTTTCGCAATTTTATTTTTTTTGTCGATTGTCATTCTACAAACACAACTTTTTACAACGAAGCCTCATTTTATTGAGTGGGTGTGCTTTTATGGTTTCATTTGAGACAAAGGTTAACAATTGTCTTATTTTTTTACTATTATAAAAAAGTGCTAATGTTTTTTTTTTGTAAGAGATATGTCAAGTATTGTTTCGGTTTTGATAAAAATATTTTATAAAAAGGTCAAAAGGTCATGCAAAATAAATATATATATATATATATTTTTTGAGAGAATTTTTAATCCTTTAAATTTGTTTCAATATAATTATTTCTAAAGTATTCGATGAATTATTAAATATTATATATTCCTAAAATAGATTAATATGTTTATTATAAACAGAAAAAATATTAAGCATTTCACTTGATAATTGTTGTTATTATTTTTTTTAATATTGTCAAATAACAAACCTCTTTTGTAACAAACCTCATAAAAATGTAAAGAAGCAGCGCCTCTTAGGATAATATTATATAATTATTTCATAACATTCTAATGACAATTTTCTTTAAGAAAATCCTAAGAAATTTTTCAAAGGCGACTCTTAATTATAATTAAAAGGATCAGTTGGTATTAATTCTTTATGTAATATTGCTTTTTCTTATATTACTTATTTATGTATGTAACAATATGTATGTCTGTCACTCGACCTTATTAAACTGTTTGGTGTCTAACAACGTTTTGCAAATAATACTATGCTTCAAAACTTATTACCATATGCATATGCATTTACCATATGCATATGCATTTCTACAGTGAGGTAATAAATAATGCATAAAATGAATTAAAAGCTACAATAGTGAGTACTAAATGAACACAAAGACGACTTATTACTATTATCAAATTCAGGCCACGAAATACTTTTACATAGTGAAGATAAAAAGAGTACAGTAACTCGATTCCTGATCTATAAAATACTACTCCATATCAGAAAATGATTGGGGTCACTTTTATTACTAATATTAGGTACAAGGGCTTATTTCATATCTGATTGGTTCCTTGAGGTAATGGGTGGTGGATTCTCTGCTGTGTCATTTTCAAGTAACTCTGTTCCACATATCACTATGATGTGAAATGAACTTCCTTCTTCCATCAGTGACGCGCAGGCCCATTTATCCTCCTCCTCTTTTGTCATAAAAAAAACAAAAAGATTTTAAAACCCAATAACATTTAATTGATTTTTATTAATTATTTAATGAAGTTACGTCGACACATAGCTTTTCCAAGCACAGCTGGCTACGCCCTTGTGAATCCTCGGATGTTGCAGAGTTCATGTGAACGGGGGACCGGCAGCTCGTTTGCCCTCCTCTAATATAAAAAAAAGCTGCATTTAATAAGAAGAATGCATGTATTTCCACATACAATAAACACATCATAACCAAGAAGATATCCGTAACTCATGCGCTTCATGGACGCGATATCAAATTTGCTATTTCTCATACAAATTGAAACAATAAATAAGAGATTTAAAGTTATGCAAGTTTTTATTATTCACTTGTTACATCCGAGGACGGTTGAGTTTTAACTTTATGGTTACATTATTATGAGTATATGAAAATATGGAAGTGACTTTGTCAATTTCTGTCTGGTACGCTGTCACGGTCAAAAATAAATTTTAATAAAATTTAGTATCAGACTTAAGCTTTGAAATTTCTGTAGTGAAAATTAGGATAAAATTATATTGCGGAATAGGTGAAGCTGTTGTTTGTATAATAGTTATTAATAACGGAATCCTAGGCAATAACTAATAAGTACTTACCAGTATCAACCTCATCTATCCGCCATGTTTGGTTTGTCCGTTACTGTCAATAACATGTCCGATGATTATTATTAGAGCAATCTATAATGAAATATAGATTTCGGTTATCTGATGATATTCTATTCTAAGGATTCTATTTTTTAAAGGATATTTCTTAATAGAAGATACCAGATCTTTCTACTTAAGCTTTCAGATGTATTACTCAAAGCTATACCAGGAGACTATATTAAAAATGCGTCGCCGACGGAGCCATTGCAAAGAAACCTTCATATTATTCCATGGAAATTAAAATTATTATAAAAATAATTTTATTATATTAAATTTATAGATATTATGTTAATAATTTAATTACATTACAAATATTATTTTATATTTGTTTTAATAACTGTTTGATTTAAGTTAATTTCTCCAAATCTTAGTTCTATATTTACCGACACGTGTCTCAACTATAAATAATGTCCTTTAGGACCTCAAAAATAGTAACCTAGAAGAACCTTCACAGCAGCCGGCAAATATACCTATGATATATCATTTCATTTCAGCTTAATTGTTTAAGTATAGTAAGTACAATATTAACTTAATCATATAACTAGAGGATAACTGTGTTATTTGATTGTTTTACTTCAATCTAAAGTTGAAGTAAGTGTTTGAAACTCTAACAAACATTTGCATTTAGACGGCTTGTTAACATTCGGACAATCTGCGAGTACATGTACACAATAAAATGTTAACATCATAATGTCCTTGTTATTTTTCAGATATAAAAGATGAAAAACAGCAATTCATAAACTCGTTAAAAGCGATACTTTATATTTATAATAAAAGTAACAGTATGAAGTTAGTGTTTCTGTTATAACCCATAAAGCCCGTAGTGTCACACCTTGTTAGCTAACACGTGACAAGTGAGTACAGTCAGATAGAAAATTGCTTTTATTATAACATAACATATTAATGTTAAATTATTTATTATTATTTAAATAACATTATTTTAGTTGGTATATTTCAATATTAATATGTATTGTTCAGTTAATTTTCGCATTCGAAAATCGGAGATAGATAGTGAATTAAGTGATTGACATACACCTATCTCTCGACATATCGAGAGCAATGTGGAAGGTATTTTTGTTACAATACTAGGGGCGCCAATAGACCCTAAATTTCGACTCGCTGCGCTCGTGAAATCTCGGATGCTGTTTGCATATTGAGCGAAGCGAGCCCAGTGTGACTCATCATTGTGGACAATGTCGGTAATGTAGGAGATTTCAGTTTTTTGACGATTATCCTCAACGAGATGTAATGTTTCAAAAATCTTTTTCTAAAACCATCACCTAATGTGTGTCTTTTTGATTGCAAAATTTCATAATTTTCCGTTAAGTAGTTTTCGAGCCTATTCGTGACAAAGAATGTGAAAAAGTCTCCAGTAGAACGCCCCGCTCGCTACGCACGCTTTGCTCAATTAAAATCGAAATGAATAAAGTAAAAAAAATCTGTCAAAAATATGTTATCTAGAAAACATTTGAAAAATACTATTATTTTGTACTTATGTTATTTTGTAACTAATAGGCTGTATTCAATAAATATTTACATTAAATTTTTATGTATTACGTAATATCTTTTGAGCTGTGATAAATAGAAAGAAACCTTTTCTGTAAAATTTGTTAAAAGTAAAATAATTTAATATATTTTTTCGTAATTTAATTGTAAGCAATTGTGTTGGTGGGTGTACATTAGTTTGGCACAGACCTCTTGAATGGTGTCCGAGTGGATCCATTATGTTTCGTTTTCTTACGGCTGAGTGCAAAGTTGTGTAAAATTCAAGGGACACGTCCCGTGATGAACCTCGTCAATTTGTTATCAAAACAGATTAAATCAATGATTGTACATCACCGAATCTTTTTATTTAATATATCATTGATTTTATAATTATTTTTGAATTATCTGTAAATATGACATCCTTGTTATAATATTTATTATACTTATATTTAGGAACAGTATAGAATCGAATCCGCCATCTTTGATATAGGCATATGGGAGCCAATATCAAAGATGATAATGTTTTAACATTATATATTTATTAAAAATTATATGCCAATATGTATATATTATTTACTTTATAATAAAATAGAATATTATAATAAATCAATAAGTTATTTTTTTACAACAAACGGAGATGTAGTGTTCTTTCCAAAACAATTATTAGTTTAGTTCGTCGTAAAACAGTAATACTTGTAATGTTATAAATATGAATGTTTGTGAGAATGTATCTTTGTTATTCTTTCGCTTAAATTTTATAGTAATATAGATTATATGAATTATAATCAATTTTGGAACATAACACCCAATACAGTATTTAGGATGAGCAAAGCCGCGGTCAGTTATATATATGTATGTATCCCAGCTATGAACATCACGGTGCATTTGGCGGTGTTGGTGGCGGTGTGCCTGTGCGTGGCGGAGGCTGCGCCCGAGGGGAGGTACACCAGGAAGCAGCAGCGTCCCACCCGCGGCTTCAAGAACGTCGAGATGATGACAGCCAGGGGATTCGGTAAACGCGCTAGAGCTGAACGTGAGTATTAAATATGTAAATGTTTTATAAAAATAAGCACTATCTATGAATGCTGCAACCAAAGATAAACGAGTCAAGTTATAGGAATGTCTCCGTCGTAACCTCAATTTATTTGGAATAAATCGGTTTAGAGTTTCTTCGGTTCTCATCTTAAAATAAAAAATGAGCTGTGAAGTTTATCTTATTATATTTTATACAATACTCTTTGCGAGTAGATTGATAGTACATACTTTGTAGCAAAGATCGAAAAAGTCTGAATTGCTTAATGCGTAACAAGTCAAATATTTTTAAAATATTTAATAAAAAATAAACGAGAGATTAAAAAATCATAGTAAAGGTTTTTAAATTATTTAATATAAATAAATTTATTTTATACAATGAATTTTGAATACCAAAAATATTGCAAATATTGAATGAATAAACATTGTCGTCAATTAATGAACACCAGGACCTAACAACTTCACTTCTACCAATTATTCGCTTGTTTTGTGAAAATAAATATTATATTTTAATTTAACCGTTGCTATTGTTCAATCCTGGAAGTTTAAAGTTCGATTAATAGCATAGGAAAGTATAATGTGTTCAAAGTTGATGAAATTTCTCGAGCTAACAAAGTATATTAGTGCACTTTGTCAGATCGAAGAGTGCTAGAGAGTTAATCGCCTGTGAGTTTAAAAGGTAAGGTGTGGAGCACGAGTGGGTTACAACACAAAGGGAATACTTACTTAGTTAATTTCAGAGTCACTCAAAGTTTTTTATTTCAAATGTTCGTGCACTTATGAAACGTCAGACTCTAGTTGCAAGGTTCCATAAGGTAAGTATGGAGAAAAACTGTCAATAAACTCCCAGGATATACCTTTTTTTTGTTAGCAATTTACATTTTTTATAGTATTAACTATTGTGTCAAACTTATATGTGAGGTAAATTTAGAATATAAGTAAAGGGTAGTATCAAAAGAAGGCTAGATTAACAAACTACTACTAGTTCTAAACAAAAATAGATTTTTGTTGTCAATAAAAAACATAGAAAAAAATGTCTTATTTTCTTAATCAAGGCGACGTCGACAATCAGACTCCATCGGAACGCAGTAGTCGTGGTACACCCACTTTTAAGAGTCCTTCAGTGGGAATCGCTAGGGATTTTGGGAAACGAACGCCAGAATTGGATTCTGAAGGTATCATAGAGGATCTTTGGTATTCCATTGACTGGAATGATCAGGAATATGAAAACTGTACAACGAGTACAGAACAGCTTGGAAATAATCCATTAGCAACTGTTTTAGAACCTTTTAACAAGGTTTTATCGCTTTATATGTACGAATAGATTACTCGTAAATGTATCGGTTAACATGATAGCCGGTATTTTATAAGACCCTAAGGACTGGTGATTTATTTACATATTAGTTGGTATCTGTTGAATTTATCACTATCTTCTAGAAACAAAAACTGACTAAAATGTAAATAAAATGCTTACATTCATGAGAGACTTGACAATCATACACACAATCATTCATACACATACAGTGATTCCTACAGATGTGCCGTATAGAAGGAAATTTCATTTCAATGGTCCGTTGATGGCCGCCACAAGCTTTGGCAAAAGGAGTGATGTTGACTATAACGAGGAAGGTAAACACTACTTCAAATACCTCAAGCTTACATTCAATATGCGTGTACCGTATCGATGCTTTTCGTCAAGTCTATAACATAGGTATTATAGTGCTTAATGCTTATATATTTAGGGCTTAAAATTGTGTGATATATTAATATTTGTCCTACGCCTAGTTAAGAGAATGATTAAAAGTTGATGATTTTAACAGAAGAAGTGATCAGGGTGGTTAGAGGAGCGTTCAAGCCAAAATCAAACATACTCATTGCCAGGGGATACGGGAAGAGGCAAGAAGAACCCAGAGGAGGTAAATCATAAAGCAAGAAACAACTAATGTTATGATTTCAGTAAAAAGGGATAAAAATGTCAGAAATAATTTTAAAAGCTTATTTTTAATACCTTTTTTATTAAAAGAGACTTTGCACGTCTAATCCTTTGCTAAGTACTGCCGGAAACGACACTTAATGTAGAAATGACTTAATCGTCTCGCAAAAAAAAATATATTTTAGAAAAGATTTTGAAATGTCTGTACCAGATACTCTAGATATATATATGTATTGATATCAACAGAGGAAGAAATTAGAGTTACCAGAGGAACATTCAACCCCCATTCCAATGTGCTTATTGCCAGAGGATTTGGAAAAAGACAGAACGAAGAAGAAGGTATTAATTGTATCCCGATAAGGGAATACTCGCAGCTGATATTATAATCTATTAAAACAATATCAAGTGACATACTAGTTGGTTAATGTTGATGCCTTAGGAACAGGCTGACACACACACACGAAACAACATTACAACTTAATCTATACAAAAGACTCGCTTTATGTAAGCTTAAATTTACACTAGTGTGTGTAAAAATGCATATGTGTTGGTAAGACGCGATAATACCGAATGCTTCTAGCTTTTGTAATTATACTAATATGGTATAATCATTATGTGATAAATGTAATATGTACTTTAAGATTTAAGACATTAGGACTATTACTGCTTGATGTATGTTTTGTGTTATTCACCACATACTTCGTGGCTTTGTACCCGAGATGTGGTAGCTTATTCCCTATTATGTGATTGTTATTGCGACGTTAACAGACATATTGTTCATGTTGGCCATTTGTTGCTTTTACCTATTAATTGATAAGAAAAACCTACTCTTATACAAGTGTCAAAGTTATAAGCAATTTAGTGACCTAAGTCATAATAAGACATATTAAATGTAACACATTTTTTTAGTGTTCGGCTTGGACAACTTTTGGGAAAATCTCGAGGCCACCCAGAACAAGGATGGACAAGATGGACCCGATGATAAGACGATTGAAAGGTGATATATATATTTAATCGTTTATACCAGAGATTCCCAAACTTAGTTTGTTTCACAATCGCCTTGAAAATCACTTATTCTACAGCTTTTCCCTTTTTTTTCATTTTAAAAACCTCACCAATATATTAGTCTCCTGGAGTTTAATTAAACCTATATTCTGAATAAGACCTTTCTTACCAGATAGCTATAACAATGCAACTTTACCTATATTCTGAATAAGACCTTTCTTACCAGATAGCTATAACAATGCAACTTTACCTATATTCTCAATAAGACCTTTCTTACCAGAGAGCTATAACAATGCAACTTTATACATATTAAGTATATTTTCTTCAAAATTAACTATAATCACTATCACAACAGCACCCACCAGTTTTTCTACCCCCCTTACCGCCCCCCACAGGACTCCGACGCCCAGAAGGGGCGTTATTAGACGATAAGACGATAAGTAGACACCTTGGGCGAGAATGGTTTATACAATATTTAAAAGATCGTGGCAATTTTTACTTGACCGAACAGAAGTATCTTTATTGTAAGAAGCAAAACCTTGTGAAATATGTTACATAGATATATAATATTAATATTATATAGTTTTATATTATGTAGTTAATAACAATTTATATAAAGTTAAAGCTAATTAATCTTATTAGAAACTAATTTTAAATATTATTATACATTTAAAATTGTTAATTGTTAAAACATATTAGCAATGTATAAAAAAAAAAAATCTCCCTGACAGTCTCCTTGAAGTCCTAAGTTCGAGTCCCGTTATTATACCACGGATCTTGCTTACCCTTATAACAGACATACTATTATTACATGTTCCAATATCCTTATTCTATAAAATTTAATCCCACTCTTAAACAAAACTTTTTAAAATAAGCTTATATCTACCCAAAGAGCTTTCACCTTAAAGCTAAATTCTATCCCATCATTTAAATGGAGTTATTTGATCTTAAAGAAACCAAAAGTTACTTAAAAACATACAAAATACTTTAATATTTACAAAGACCCATTAGATGTTTGACTTTGAACTTTAAAATTCCTCCCTTAACGATTTTCTTTGAGATGATGAATTTATGAGATTTTACTTTGAAGTGAGATGAAAATATTAGTTAAAGAAAAATAATTCTTTCGTTCATAGAGTAATCAATTAATATTTGATACTCGATATTCGATATTGGTTCTGTCGTTTCCAAAAAAAATTAGGAGAATTAAACAAACATATTATATTACAAATTTTTATACATATATTGATCAATAAAACATTAGCGTATAGCTTAAATAAATACTATTGATATTAGGAAGTAGTGGTTTTATATATCAAAGAGGACCTTAAAGTGTGTCCTTTATGTCCTAATTATAATATATCTAAGTTAACACTAAACCTACCGACAATTTTTGTATACCTGTTCCTACCGCACGCCGTCGAATTGACCGGCAATTAAAAGTTATTTTATTATATAACGCAGGTAATAATGGAAATAACTAAAAGTAAAGAGTGTAGAAAATATTATATGCATATTCTAAGAATTGTCATGCAGTTTGATAACGATATTATAACGTTTGAAAATGTGTAAGTTTTACAAAAGTTTAGGAACGGTTAATTTGATCGGTACTTGGTAGGTTTAATGTTAATACAAAACTCGAGAAACAATCGTGTCAGTTATGTCTCCTAACATATGAATTTGAAGACTCAGGAGTGTTGGAAACTCCATTAGAACTAACTTTTAAATGGCACAGTGGTGTTCGGTCGAAGTCGATCTTAATAAAAAGATGACTTTTTTACATGTTCTGTAAGTGGATACTGACGTCACATACAATATTATTTATAGAAAATGTTTAAATACTAGCTGTACACACGGTCTCGCTCCGAATGTTATCTTAACATATAAAACACAAGGACACTCACTGACTAACTGACTCATTCATCGTTCTACAGCCCAAACCGTAATACCTAGAAAGCTGAAATTTGGACACAAGACTCCTGACATATTGAATAGGTGTAATAAGAAAGGATTTTGCAAAGGTCCAAAACGTTCCAAAGTTACAGCTAAAAAACTGCAAAAAATAAAACGAAATTCAAACAAAATGTTTGATCACTTTCGCCTTCCGTTGCGAAACATAGGTAACCTGCTAGTTTTTAAATAAACGTAGCCTAGGTTCCTCCTTATAACATCCGCTAGTAAAACTTGTTAAAATCGGTCCATCCAT
Organism: Melinaea marsaeus rileyi; assembly: GCA_918358865.1. Taxonomy (NCBI): domain Eukaryota; kingdom Metazoa; phylum Arthropoda; class Insecta; order Lepidoptera; family Nymphalidae; genus Melinaea; species Melinaea marsaeus. Next base: position 10,993,454 of record OU911088.1, on the reverse strand, counting down.
TTCAGAGATTAGCAGACACAAACAAACAGACAGAGGTTTTTTTTTAATTTATTATTTTATATAAGTACCGTATATACTTTTATATGCTATGAAAAGCCTTTAATTTGAAATGACAAACGGACACTTCAATTTTATTTGTGTAAACATTTTTAAGGCGGTTCGTATCAAAACAAAATATTTACAAAAACGTAAAACTAATTATAAAGAGACATTAGATAAAAAAATCCAAAACAAATGCCACGCTAATTGCATTTACCGAAAGTTTAAAAGCCATCAATCCAAAAGTGTCTCTGGAAAAGATAGAATAACATTTTGCTCGAAACAAATGAAATTGTGATAAATCTTATTTCGTTTCTTCTATTCCTGTAACAATGTTTACACCAATCTCGTTTTGTTTACACACATTAGCGAAGCTCAGATATGAGTTATCGATATCTCCAATGGAATATGTATTTGAGACTTCTTAACCCACCGTGACTGGAGCGTTGTGGTTGGAATTATTATATTTATTTTATTTGGGTGTCGAAATATATTTTGACATATATATGTATATATATTTAATATTATCATTTTCCTTTTTAATTCCTCTCACAGTGTTACCATTACAAAGACTTGTATGCGTAAAATGCGAATTTTTTTATAGCATTAAATATTGAATTGTTTTCTTTATATAATTTCATATAATTATCTAATTATATTTGATTATAACTAGTTATTCACATCTGCAATCTTCGTCCGCACGTCAGCGTAGTCACGAAGTTTGCTTCACTGTCTGTTCTAACTTTATAACACATAATACACTATTGTCTTTTCTATTAAAGGAAGAATGACAATAACGTGATGCGTTTATTATTAGGTCAAGTTCTTTATTTTGTTGTTTATACTTTAGTTCAATATTACCGAGCATATTCATAGAAAAAACTTATAAATTAAAAATACTTGTTAATTAAATCATATATATATATATATATATATATATATAGATATATATACATTATGTTTCAAATGTTTTGCAGCAAAGTTGGATCCATAAGTATATGAAATGAATGAAACTAAACGGAATGAAATATATTCATATATATTATATATAATGAAAAAAAACTGAATGAGACATATTCATATATATATATATATATATATATATATATGTTTCATTCAGTTTAGTTTAGTTCATTTCATACACTTATGGATCCAACTTTGCTGCAAAACGTTTAAAACATAAAGTAACCAAATTAAGACTAAGAATCAAATCCCCAAAATAGTTTACCAATTAACAGTTTAAGTTTCCAAATACAGTTTTCTCTCTTGATGATTTGTTACATATAAGTATAATAGTATGATGTGTTGTAGCATTCCCATGGACTGGTTCGTTAACGAGATGATGAACAACCCAGACTTCGCCAGGTCCGTCGTACGCAAGTTCATTGACCTCAATCAGGTATGTATTTCAATCTACAAATTATTCAATTACATAAAACTATATATACATTTGTATTTTATAATTAATTTATCGTAAATATATATTGGTACAATAATGGTTTACAAATAATGGCTGTTTTGACGTAATCATTATACAATGGGACGGGCGGTTTGGTTAATGTGGATTGTTATTCTTCGATTCCAAATACATTACTAAAACAGTTTATTTATCTTTAAAGATAATTTAATCTGTGTTTATAAGAACTTGTTTAACAATCATGAGCATGAAAGAAAAGTAGATAAGAAAAATAATAGTTTCTACGTTTAGTAGTTGAATTTAATAAATTATTTGCATTTATTTTATATTACTTATACAAATATTTATATAAATGTAAATTTTAGTTTTTTGATTACAACATGTCGAGGAGGTTGGTAACTGTTTTGTTTCTTTCAGGACGGGATCCTCTCATCGGAGGAGCTCCTCAGGAACGTCTAAACAATGTATATTTAATTCGGGTTCCTTTCAAATCGGTTGCTCCTTTATTATATTTATTTATAATTATAATACTTGTATGTTACGGTACTGTGATATCACTATTAAATATTGTTTATTTTAAATATAATATTTTATTGTTCTAACATTTTAACTTTCATAGTTTATTATTGATTTGAAATTTGACAGACGCCTCGTTCGATTTAACACTAAATATTTTAACGTCGATGGGATCTGCATTTAGTCTTGACAGATTCTGGATAACAAGTTTGTATTAACTATAAATGTCAAAGAAATTTCACTAATACACACATATTATTGGACTGAGGACTGAGGATATAGCTGAGGACTGTGGACTGCTAGGTTTGCTACGACTCGAGTTGAATCTGTCAACACTAAATGCATCATGTTTTGTCCATAGATGTAATCTTTATACTACAGATACTTGTTGTTTACTCAAATGTTTATAACTCTATTTGTTTACTAGTTGAATTGAATTCTAATCAAGAGTATATGAGATTAAAGACTTAATTATTGTTGTAGATTTTGTTTTTCTGTCTGTCAGTGTATGGGTTTCTCATTAAATATCCAAGGGGAAAGGCGCACCTTGATATTTAATTATTATTATAGGCTGGATTTATTCTGAGTCAATTGGCAAGTAGTTGAAAACTCTACATACATACTTATATTGTTTAGGAGTTGTAAGATAGTGTATCGTATACCTCGTGTACTACTGCGTGACCGATGCCCGCTCGTTAGTTTGTTATTGTGGAAAACTAATAAATAAATTGGGTATCAAAATTACGTTTTATTTCAAACCCAACACACAAGAGATGTTTACAATAAATTTTTGAACTAACACTAGTTTTTGAATATTTTAACTAACTCAATTTTGATTAATTATTTTAATACATTATGAATAGTAATGCAAATACACACATACAGACACGCACACAAAAATGAATATTAAATTATAATTATAAATAAAATTGTTAAATCAGTTAACATAAAAAAGCTACTCTAATTTTATAATTTAAATAAATAAATCTTTCATTAGTCAAACATAAATGGATGAATGAAAGAAATAATTAATGCAGTTTACATCGTGTGTTCAGTGAAACTATTTTTCGTATGTATTTCAGACTATAGATAGTAAATAAAATAATCTTGATAAAAAAACTCCTAAAAGTATAAAAAAATAGAATGTAATTTAAAAGTATTATTCTGAATAACATATTCATTCACAGAATAAATTTGACTGTCCTTATCTACGAGTATTACTTGAAGACGTTCCATAACTTCAAAGCACTTTTGCAATGCAAAAATCACAGGATCTTCACAGTGTTACAGTTTAAAAACATAAGTAAAAAAAACTAACTTAATACAATAATGAAATTACACCTTTTATCACTATTTTAATAATCTGTGGTCTTGGACTCGTTTGGGAATAATTATGTTTAATCCCCACAAATTATTAAGGATAACGTGATAGCATCTTAATCTCTTGGACGCCTTAATCAGATGTTGCTGATAAAAAGGTTAATTGATTGATTGATTGATTTGAAGGTCACAGGGAATAGAGAGGTATTTTGTTTGAATGTAATAGCTTTCCAGACAAACAGGTCGACATTAAAAAATAAATAAATGATTTAATGGAGAAAACATTATATTTTATTTGTCATGACAATCTATAATTATATATATATATATATATATATATATGACAAACTATATATATATTGCGATGGTTCTAGTTGTTCGTATATTGACGTTTTTTGAAACTGATCCCAATATAAAAAAAACCCGGATGAGTTTGTTGTGTGGTTATTCTCAGACCAGGGCGCGTTTGGAACTCTCGTAGCCTTATTTTAAGTTTGAGAGTGTCTTTACAGAAGGGCTTATTTTGATACATACGATATCAAAATAGGCCCTCCTGTTACTTCCATTCGACGTACACAAGTGATCACTGGTATGGATTCAAAGTGGAAAATATATAAATAAATATAAAAGCGATTTACCACTCACTGACCTATCACGAAATCAAAACTTTACAAACCAACGGTTACGATGACAATGAATATTATGACAACGGTTACCATAGCAACCTAGTTCACATCCAAATTAATAGTGTGCCCAGCGAAGCGGACGAGAATCAGCTAGTATATTAATATAGCTTGTTATGCAACAATCTATTAGGAGGTAATATTGAAGTGTATTAATTATTTGTGTATTAATAGTATACGTTCCTGCTCCTGACTATGTCTGAAGTACAGAAGTTAATATAAGTTCAGAATTCCTTAACGAATGAAGTAAGAACTTGTATCGTATTGCGATGCAACTATGAAATACAAAATAGGGAGTCAAATACAATATCACAATTTCAGAGATTTGATCGATTAAACAAACAAACATAAATACTTAAGATTTATAATATTTGTGTAGATTTTATTAATATTCAAACTTTTGTGTCTGCGAGTGGAGAGCTTTTATTATAGTTCACTAGCACTGCCCGTCACTTCGTTCGATCGGATATGTTTTTTAAACAAAAGTAGCCTAAACTTACTCCTTATAACATCGTCGTAAATCCATCCATTTCAAGTATTAGCCGGAACAATCGGACAGACAGACAGAAGATTTGAATTTTTTTTTTTTTTTATGTAACTGTCCATACCTACTTTAATATGCATTTAGTAAAAAGTTAATTTATAAAACAAACCCTCTGTGAGTGAAGGCTTCATACAACAGTATTTTGACTCTTTCTATTATACGTTGAGTTGATAATTTAAATTTTCGATTAACAATTTTAGGTAGATTCCATAGATGAATCTACCTATTGCAATCGATGCGATGACGGGACCCAGACCCCAGAGTAGGGGCGCTACGCCGTTTATGAACTGGAGATTGAGAATCCGTCGAAAAAAAAAATTTTATATATCCCTCTATATATATATGTATATATGATCCATCAGTCCAAATTCATCGTAGGCAAAATCTGACTTCACAGGTCGATAGGATAAATTAGTAGGACAAACGTAGCATCTCGTTTTTTTGGAAAAAATGAAAGGGGGGGCTGGGAGAGGGGGTGAAAGTGCAAACCTTTGGGACACGCTACAGGTCGCAAATATTGACGGAGGATTTTCAAACTTAGTATACACATTCTTAAGGACAATATGAAGGTTAAGTTCTTGAACGGGGGAAATCGGTCTGGGGGTTGGAGGGCTAGGGGGGTTGAAAGTTAAAAACCGAAAAAAGTCACAGAAGAAGGCAAAATTTTGCTGTAGGAAAAATCTTAGAAAATTAACAAATTAAAAGAGGAAACTTTTTTGTCCGAAAAGTTTTTTGATGCGACCCCCCGTTTAGGAAATAGGGGTGGGGGGTGGTTCCCCGCTCACCCAAAATATGCAGAATGACCCATCATAAGACTCGTAATGACCAGTAGAATACTGCTGGCTAGTTTTTATTTGTCGATCCGATCGACGGGAATCTAGCTAACACGATCGACCCTGTCGAACGAGGTATATTTTTAAATATAAGTATGAATAAAAAAGTAATTGAAACATTTTACAATAAATATTAGAATAACATAATTATCTTAAAAGGTTTGAATTAGGTAAAATACTCATCATTTTTTCTTTGCTAATATTTATTTCCAAATTAAGTAATTGGTAAATTATGTTATGAAATAAAATTGCTCAAATTTTTTGATTTATTTATATAACAGGGTGTATTATCTGTAGAATGTGCTATTTCTACAAAACCCGAGTTTCATGAGTTTACATAAACTGAAAATATCTTAACATTAAACCTACCGACAATTCTTGTATACCTGTTCGTACCGCACGCGGTCAAATTGACCGGTAATTAAAAGTTATTTTATTATATAACGCAGGTAATAATGGAAATAACTAAAAGAAAAGAGTGAAGAAAATATTATGTATATATTCTAAGAATTGTCATGTAGTGTGATAACGATATTATAACGTTTAAAAATGTGTAAGTTTTACAAAAGTTTAAGAACGGTCAATTTGACCGGTACTTTTTAGGTTTAGTGTTAAACAATAAATTGAATTGAAAACTCATGATCATAATAAAAATTTATGATGAGATTGTTATTATTCAAATTATAAAATGCAGAAATCTCGTAGACTGTTAAAGTTTACACATATAAAGCATTTCTATTTATTTATACCATTTCCACCACGAATCAAGACCAGTTATAATTAGTGTACGCTAAATGGAAGTGTCAGGAGGGCCTATGTCGTTACCATGTTTATCGAAGATCGATTTGTAAAGATACTGTTAAATTTAAAAGATTACGAGGGTTCCAAACGCGCCCTGATCTGTCAAGAGCCACACTACAAACACAGCCGGGTATTTCTTTGTTGTGATCAATGTTGCACAAACAATATTTAGTGAGCAATTTATAAATCACCGCAATCAATACTATTACTATACAGTAGTATAGTATTATAATATTAAATATAATATATATTACATAAACTCTTAAATATCTTTCATTGATTCGATTATAACTTTAATATTGATAACATAATGCGTAGGGTTAGCTGCAGTTACTTGCTCATATAAAGGCTGTCTCGACCGGCTGACACCAGCCTATGGTAGAAAATAGAAGCCTCAGAGCGGTATAGTCTTTTAGATACATTTAGTATGTTGAGCGAATCGAATAGTCTAACTCTGCATATTATTATAAAATATATATGTACCTTTCTTTGCCTTCTTAAACCTCCTGTCCAACATTCTAAGGGTAGCTGGAAGAGATCTCTTTGTAGAGACAAGTTCATCCTAAGTATATGTCTTTTATAATTGTCTTTTTTTTTCTATGGTGCATAAATAAATAAATAAATATAATAAAAATTCCTCTTTGCCATCGGTATATCCTACTAGAACATCTTCCGTACTTCCTCATGGCAACAGATTTATAAATTTTCATGGGGGACATCAATTAAAATAGAATGGACCTAACAATATAAATATATGCACTTTTAAAAGGAAATTGAGAATATTATTCAGCCTTTTCTAAGGTATTTTGTTGTTTTGCAATTTAACATATAATATATAATAAATGTCAACATAGTTCATTATATTGTAATAATATTGTAAAGTATATTACCACTAATTAAGTCCGAAGATAATTAAATTGATTAGTAATTAATCCTTTAGTAATCTATAAAGTATAATATGTAATAAATTGTTAATATTAAGCCATAATAGTAGCGGATGTTATTTATTTTAACTCTATCATTTCGGATTAAATTTCAAAAGAATATTATATTTTGTATATAAATAAACAGTTTTAATTAAAATCTATATATACATATATGTTACATTACCAATATTTTCTATTACAGCATAGCTCAGTTGATAAACGACGATAGTATTCCAGAAGTCACAGTTTCAAGCCTCAACACATTTTTAATTATGTATTCATAAAAAATCGGTATCCTTATCCATGATAACTTACGATACATTAGCAAATTAATAAGCTTCGGAGCATGATATCCGAATTTATAAGTACTTTAACGATCTAATAAGGGAGTAATGTCACCTGTAATGGCGAATTACCTCCTTTATGTGTGATGGATTACGTATTATTACATTTTGTTTTGTTTATTTGTTTGAACGAGGTTTATTCAAAATTTTGGTAATTTGTTCAAACATTTGAACAGTTGAACTGTCCGAGTTTTTTAATTTAATGATAACATGGTACTTTTTGTTAGAAATTGTAAGAATTAATTTTAATAAAAGCACAGAACTTCTAAAGTGAATTGCGGTGGCAAATAGTAGATTGACTAGTAGTTGAATATTGAATAAATTTAAATAGCAATAGTGATAACATAATAGCAAAATAAATAGCAATAAATAGCAATAAAGGTATCATAATAGATAAAACTAAAAGATATTAAAATAATAATATATGATTAAATCTGACCTGGGTATGTTATCCAACACCTGACACCACACGGGAATAATTAATTTAACATAACAAATACGTAGCTTAGGTCACGCTAATGGACTTCAGTACTTACATGTAAGTTATCGGTATTATAAGTTATGAGTGCTTCGGTCCGGGCGAATTCAAAGTCGTAAATAAAATATGGACCAACAAAGGGTCCGGATGATGTCTGGTAATGGTTAACAGAAGCTTCTCAAGATCAAGCCCTTGTAAGTTACTTTGCGTCTACATAATTTATATCTTATAACTTTGTACATGCACACTTAGGATAATCATCTCTTTTGATGAAAGATGCTTCTATTAATTATTGCCATAACAAACAAGCTTGATACGTATCAAAATAAAACTTAATTTCGCAAAGACTTATAAAAAGCTTTAGCACGAGGTCTTTCTCGCCTAAATAATACATTGTTGCATGTTCCCGAATTAGTAGTAAAAATATACAATAAAACCAACCTAACATTCTATTTTATAATATAAAAATATATAAAATATAGATGTAAATAAATTAAAAATATTATTCAGAAAATACATATTAAGTAATACAAATCCAAATTCAAGATCATCAATATATAATAGGAAACAAAATAATAACATTGTTATATCATTAGATTCAGGGATCCCATAATTTCCATGAAGGTAAAGTCCGAGAAATGAAAATTTCCGTCCTATATCCGGCTTCCTAAATATTTAGATGAAACTATGTATGTATCGACTATTTACTTTATTACATAATATATTATTTAAATACTAAACTATACTATTTGATTTGAATGTTACATAAATTATATAACGGAATACTTATATTAAGTCACAAAAACCTATTGTTTTTCTCCACCTAACCATAAACTAACTGGTATCAAACAAAACAAAGAAACAACACGACAGATATTAAAATAAACTGAAATTCATCCGCAGCTATCTAATTTACATAGGACGGGATAGCTCAATCAAACTTTAGTTATCAGTGAGTTGGAAAATTTGGTATGACTTTTACATGTGTATCTAAGTCTATTTATATAACTCGATATACATTGTCTCGTATAGTACTTACATGTATATTACGGACCTGCTGTTTTGTTTAAATGTATTTTAAAATGAGACAAATATATATACAGTAATACCCCGCTTTACGCGAGGGATACGTTCCAAAAAAAAATCGCGTTAACTGAAATTCGCGTATAACGAGGTTTATGATTAAACATAGTTAAAAATTATTACAAAAAATACAAATCATTTTAATCAATCACTTTAATTCTAGGAACGCTTTATGCAATACATAATCTTATTTTTTACGGAAAAATACATCTATTGTTGATGACTACATTATAGTTATACACACTCTTTCGCGTAATTCGAGGCATTTGAGTGCGAAATTTTCATCCGCGTTATAATGAAGCCGCGTATAAAGGGGTCGCGTAAAGCGGGGTATTACTGTATATATATCTGTCTGTGTATATATGTACGTTTGTATAATATTTATAACATTGCTAATCTCTATTTATTCTAATTCTTTTTGTAACAAACAATGCAAAAGTAATATTTACAAAGGGATAGTAACTTACGCAAATACAATTCATGGCTCCGTAGTCCCATCTGCTACCGTATAAAGATTTACCTCAGACTGTACTGATAAATTTTATAATATTATATAATAAAGGTTTTCATTCGGGATAATTTGATTGATTGTTTTAATTTTCTTATAAATTATTTATTTTTTAATGTATCTTGTCTTTACATGGAAACTTAAATGAAACCCTGGTATCGCTGTTTTTTGGAAGAGATCTCTTCCAGCTTCCCGAGTGTAAGGGAGTGTAAGAGAGTATATTACTATGGAAAAAGAAATAAGAAATATAAATTTTATAAATACATGTAATGCAATAAGCAAATATATAAACTTACATATTAATAAACCTAAATAGACATAAACTCATAAAACAAATTTTATTTAGTATTACGGGGATAATAGTATCAAATTTAATTAAAAATAAATAGTTCCTTTGCTAGGGGTTGGAACTCGCAAATTTATGACCTATCTCTGTTTTGCCAACCTTAAGTAAGATTTTCGAAACCAAATGACAAGTGAACAATATGGTTTTATCAAAAAACAACAACTGAAGCGAATGCCTTACTTCTTAAGCACACTGACGGCGCATGGTAGATGTAGCAGAATAAAATCGATGAGTTAAGCGATTAATTCAAAGCCTATATTAAATATTGACAACAATACATCAGAAATTATTATATTTCTTCTAAAAGAGCACCTGTAGAGTTTCTGACCGGGTTCTTTTCAGCAGATTTTTAAATTTTACTATTAGAAAATGGCATTGAAATAAAAAGTTTATAACGAAATGTTCTGAAATTGTGATGTTAAAAAACTGTAAATGTTATCAAATTAGGTTTGTGAATAAAATAAAATTCTGAACCACATATATTAAGACGTACATACTTTAAGATATAGAAGATCATAAACTAGGACTGATCTCATCACATAATAGTCGACTATCCGTAGTAGTTTTTTAAATACATATTAGTATGCATTACAATAATTTCTAATTAATATAAATGAAATAAATTTCTAATAATCATTATCGTAATCCTTGCTGTCAGCCATTTTTGTGTAAACGTGTTGATGTCTTTATATGTTTCTTTGAATAAAGCAAAACTGTTACATATATCGTTTTTTTAATGATTAATTGTTTTAGATAATTTAATTGAATCTACCAACAAAGTGCCTTTAATCTAGTTACAAAATGTTATGTTATTAATTTTTACTTTTTTCGGAGTTTACTGGCCCAGAACGCGAATAGCATGAAGTCAATTATTATTTATTTTTAGACAGTTAAGATAAATTAATAAATATGATAGATTATTTCATGAGTTGTTACAAGTCGTGTTTTTCATTATTGCCGGGTGGCTCTGATTTCAGATAGCATTATTTACATAATCTTTACAATACTATTGAAATATAGATTTAAAAAGAAAACACTGATGATAAGTATATTATTAAATTTTTTATTAAAATTTATTAATATATATTGAAATATATTTGAGGAGAGTTCAGACATTTCTCGTTGATTCAAATATGAATCACTTGAAATACCGAGTGCTGTTTCGAATGAAACTATTTCATCATTACGTTTGTGAAGACAAAGTGTTTCATTTCTCTTATTTACGTGATATAAATAACAATTTCATAATTTTAAGGTATTTTTCATACTTATTTATAAATAGATACTAAATTGTTTGTCTGTCACTTTTAAATTTTATTCATATTGTTTCCACTACTTGATTCGTGAGAACAAGTTACGAGTAGATTCGATCTTTCGGAAACTTGACTGAAAAAATCAAATATAATAATCCGGCAAACCGTGTTCGATTAATTAAAATAACATTGGTTATAGTTAATAAAATTTCATATACTAAAAGTGAACTCAACATCCAACTGCCAACCAAAATCATTTGAAATTGTATAACACAACTCAAAAGTACTCAACAACTACAAATAAACTTTAACAGCTAACGTATTAAGCGACTTCAGATTACTGAAACACTTTGTCTTCAATTATTTCCAAGCTATTATTAAACTGAACTATGATTATAATACGAGGAAGCTCATCTTAATAAAACTGTCACAAAGGGAACCTAATTATTTTATCTCGAATATTTATTTTTAATTTAGTTATTCTTGGAAATGTCGGTGCATATTACGACCTTAAGCATTTTTAAATAATGAAGAAAGTAATAGTCTTTGAATAATACATTATAATAGCAGCTGGAATACTTGTCTTTTAATTGTCTTTAATATATATATATATAGACAATCACGGTCAAAATGGACGTTCCTACAGATTGCGTGAAGTGTTGCCTAACTAATTATTGTGACACCATCGTATAGATAAATATTGTTAACGAATTGAACTAATAAAAATCAATGTCGATAAATGATCATAACAAGTACGAGTCGGATTCAGCCAATGAGGGTTCCGCATATATTTGTAGGTTACAAATATTTTTGTAATTTAGTCTCTAGTTATTCCACGCATTCCCAACATTATTATTAAGTAAGAGTCTTAGCAGACAGATAGATGGGCGGAAGGACTGACTTACAGACAGTAAAGTGATGATAGGGTTTCGTTTTTCTCCAAACATTAAAAATATAATAGTAGTAATGACTATTCGTATCTTACAACATTTTATTGAAAATAAGAATAATGTTGAAGACAAAAGGATGATGATATGGAGAAATATAAGAATAAGAATGGGGATGAGGATAAGGATAAGGTTAAAATAATAAATGCGAAAGCACCTCTGTCAGCCTGTTACCTTTTAACGTCTAAACCAACTTTTCCTTAAGTTAAGGATGTTTTATAAGAAATTAAAATTATATTTTTCATTCGTCTTTGCATGATCACTTCTCAAGAGATAATAAATAGAAAATGATTTGACAATTCCGATGTAATAATTTTAAATACTAAAATGGTATTGATAATACTGACACCAAAACCAAAAAAAGGCAAAAAAGCAATCTGCTCCCCATTATAGGCGCTGTGGGAGGATAAATTGTTTATCCGTTAAATAAACTCGCGGCAACAGATAATACTTTAAAAGCTGAATATTTTTTGTACATTAGTTGTCATATTCTACAAAGAAATCTCGTAATATCTATTATATTTTAAATAAAAAAAATCTTAAATATATATCCACATATATTTCTTTATTCTTACCACTCACTCGCACGGTATTCATGTCAGTTTAAATAAATTAAAGCTGCACTTATTAAAAATATTAAGAAATAACAAAAAGTTTTAATATAAAAAAAATGTTTCTGACGCAGTCGTCGCAATGACTACAGCAGTATTCATTCTGTAGTACGCAGGTAACATTAAAAAAGTTTTTATTACTAAATATTAATATACTTTAATAATTGTTAAAACGTGTAAATATAATAATATTATATAACACGGTATTTTAGTATGAAGCTGTAGTGAGTGTTCCTACAGGGATGCGCGACGTGATCGATACGACACGACTCCGACACGGCCCGTTACGTCCGAGAGCCGATGTTGTGATTTTATTGCTTTGTTTTATTGATCAAAGAATAAGTATTGTACGTAGATGATAACATTTTATACATTTTAATAAATATTTTTTTAAGTCATTGTAAAAACGAATGAGTGAAATTTTATTTTGAAGATAACACACTTAACGATATAAAAACTATTTTTTTTTTATAGAATATCTCCCAAATCGACTAAGATATATATTAAGATATGTTAAAAACTTATCGCCTTATTACCAATTTTATTAGTCTTCTTTAATGAGAGAACCCTCTGTCTCATTGTAATCTATGACACTATATTGCACGATTGGATTCCTCAGCAAATAATTAAATGCCTGCATCGATATGACCACATTATCATTTATTGCTAACACTTTAATCTGCGTCAGTTACACTCAAACGTTTAGTTTTATTTGATTAAAATTACCAGAGAACTGGTGAGGACACTATTGTAATAATAAGCCTTGAATATAAAATTTATTTTATAATTGAGCGGAGCGCTCAATTTGAGACTTTTTGCATCCCATGTCCTGGGTTTGCATGAAAAGCGATGCATTTATAGCGATGATTATTGCGATGGTTTATAAAAAATGGAAAAAAAACTCTATATCGTTGAGGAATAATCACCAAAAAATGACAGTCCCATAGAGTCAATGTAAAAAAAATCGTTATGCGTTATTTGATTATTTTATATTCTTGTCGGTATCAGCTTTGAACGCTGAATTGAAAAAGGGTTACTCGCTTCGCTCAATTCGCCGAATTCTATCGAGATTTTGCGAGCAGGTCAAAATCGAGGTCCGGTTCGCGCCCCTAGTATATTTATAATAACAAACATACAAAAATTACACGGAAATATATATAAGCTTAGTCACAAGATAATATTTTGATTATCCAAAAGAAATACATGCTGTAGCTAAATGAAATTTAACAGGAAGAGTAAAGGCGTAATCCGGGACGCTCCAATTATGGCGCACTGAAGCAACCCTCATGGAAGGTATTATTTTGGTTTAATTATTGTGATAATTAATTTATATTTTTTTATTACAGTTGAATGTAATACAACAAAAAAATGTAATTATATGGAACTTTACATTATAATTCGCTAACAAATTACATTTTTGTTAAAAATGTAATTAAAAATAAAATTAGAAATTATAAAAAAAAAAATGTTTAATTTAAATGTTTTTAAAAATAAATAAATTACATTTTATTCGTTTTTAATTTTTGTTTTTTATTAAATTTGTAAAATTAGTACTGGGATGAAATTATACTCATGGTATTTTATATCATCCAAATATTTCAATTCTTAGGAATGACAAAATATTTGCTGCAAAATACTCATACGACCGAACAAAATATTTTTTATAACGGATTGGAAAAGAAATTAAAAATTTCTCGATACTGGAATGTCGTTAACTTGATTTACAAATACATATTAAAACACATTAATTATTTGTTATTACTTTGATACAGGAAGAAAATAATATATATATAAAACTATAATCAAAAAAGTAGGTTATATTATTAGGTACTATTCAGGTTCTCTGTTCTTGGTTATCATTGTTGATTTTTGAAATATCATAAGAATTAAAACAGCATAAATTTTATAATTTTCAAATTATACATATCTTAATGTTCGTTCGTTCGTTATCGTTCTGTTCGTTCGTTCGATAACGTTCAGTAACATTCAGTAACGTTGCGTAACATTCACGAGAACGAGCGACGTTTGTACGGTAATTTGTATTGCAGTCTTTCAATAGCCGAATTATTTAGTCTATTTAAATTAAATTGTAAATATAAATGAAATATTTTTTATAAATGTATGATTTTTAATTGCTCTGTAAGTAACGGGAATTTTCCACGGAACTGACAACTCTCTCCGGGCACCGCGGTATACACGACACCGTTGTAATGAAAAAAATATTTTTAAAAGGTAGCACTTTCATCGTATTTTTCTTTACCCTCAAACCAACCGGCTCTGATACCAATTAGGATTACGTCTGTTATTTAAGATAACACCACTTTGAATTATTTAATTTTTCCTTCTCTATTTGACGAATGCTGAGCGTAGTGAAGCGTTTGTCCGAAGGACTCGTTCCCACTAGATAGGCCCATGCTGCTATTTTTCCGTATGTATTGCAGTATATTTGTTGGTGATTATGTTCTTTGAATTATTTAATTTTTTTTTTGTCCGGTCATTTTTCTTACTGCTAGGAAAAATCCCAAATGGCAGTGATTTGAGTTTTTGTTTTGGAGTAGCGGGCATATTTTTTATGCAATCGTCACGAAAATTGGTAGGTGTGTTGTTTGAATTACTTAAATTTTTATTTTGAGCCGTTTTTTTGCTTGGGCGAAAAATTTCAAAATGGCGGATTTCTGATCCGTACCACAAAAAACAGACTTTGTGGCAGCTAGCGGGCTAAAATTTCGTTTAAGTATTCTTTGCCGAAATCGAAGTTGTTTTTTTGTTATTTCAAAATCCAAAATGGCAGCCATAGCGAATTATCAAAAATTTTAAAGTTGAATAACTCCGTTGTTATTTGGCAGAGCCAAATTTCGTTCGGTAGTTATGTACATAGGTATACATAGTTCTTTTTGGAGAAGGCACTTAAATCATTGTCTCATCTTCTAACGTACTGAGGTCTAACTGTTCATAGAAAGACTGATATATTATTGCTACGTTATTGGTTTGCGTGAAACCTATTTTGTGTTCTGTAGGTCACAAATAGATAAAACTAAGATCATCCAATTTGGTAATCCAATCCATCCAAAAAATGACTCTGAGATAGAAATAGCAGATATTAAGATGAATATTATCAATAATGGCGATGTAACAGACGAGAGACGTTGAATTGTGTTGTTGAAGTGCAAATTGTGAAAATTAATATTGTGTAAAAGGGAGGCGAAAGAAAAGAATATATGTATATATATTTTTTTATGTAAATAATTTAAAATATTAATAATTTTGTATTTTATATTTAAATTTTTGTATTTAGAATTAAAACTAATTGTATTATAAATAAAATGTAAGTTTATAATATGTAATATAATATGAACAAATGCGGCGTTGGGAACCGCCAACCAACACGCCATGTTCCGAACGGCGGAAGGTGGAGGATGGAGCTACAAATAGCTACGTGGAATGTAAGAGGAGGAATGGAACAGAAGATGAATGAATTATTAGATGTGATGGATGACAAAGATCTGGATGTTATTTGTGTGTCTGAGACCAAGCGAAAAGGCAATGATACGACAGATTTGCCTGGCAACCGGGTCGCTTTCTGGGCTGGGGTTCCAGAGAGTGAGCGAGGTTGCCAAGGTGTAGGCGTATTATTGTCCTCTCGAATGGTTAATGCAATGGTAGAATACAAGGCGATCAACCCGAGGCTTCTTTGGGTTCGCTTTAAGCTGGGGATAACAAGAGTATTCTTGTTAGCCATGTATGCGCCAGTATCCTCAGCTCAAATGAGCGAGCTCGAGGAGTTTTGGGAGAATGTCAGGGATGTTCTAAGTAGTGTCAGAGATAATGAAAAGTTGATAGTATGTGGAGATATGAATGGATGGGTTGGAACCGCGCGAAGCGGTTACGAAAGCGTGCTAGGCAAATACGGTGATAGGAGGGTAAATGAGGCTGGAAAGCTTATTTTGGAATTTTGTAAGGAGAAAAATTTGTTTGTGGCAAACACGATGTTTGATCACAAACAAATTCACATGTACACATGGGAGCGAGCGGAAGAAAGAAGTATGATTGATTTATTCCTAGTGGACCAGCGTATTCGAAGTCAAGTTATGGACACGCGAGTGTTCAGAGGTGCTGATCTGGGAAAGGACCACTATATGTCGTTGCTAGAATAAGAGGTCTGTTCACAGGTTGGCGCAGCCGCACGGCGTGTCCAAGCTTGGCGTCGAATTATCGCATAAGAAGCTGGAAGCTTCAAGATCCACCGATCAGAGAGGAATATCAAGAAAGGGTTTCCAAGAAGCTTGAAAGCTGTGATTCTGGAAATGAAAGTGTTGAAGTATGCTGGCAGAACCTTAGGAATGGTATGGTGAAAGTAGCGACAGAGGTATGTGGTAAAAGGAAAAGAGGTTTTAGTAAAAAGCGCGATGAATGGTGGGATGATGAAGTGAAAGACGCTGTGGAGTTAAAGAAGAAAGCATGGCTGGATTATAAAGCCTCGGGTAATGATAAAAGTATGAGAGAGATAAGAAAAAGAGAGTACAAGCTGCAAAAGCGCAAAACGAAAGCACTTATAAAGATGAAGCGTGAAAATTCTGAGAGAGAAAGGGATGAAAGGTTGACGAACAACTTCCGGGAAAACACAAAGCTTTTCTGGCGAGAAGTTAGTGGTTCCCGGGGTTGTTCGGTAACCTGTAGAATGAAAGGGGTGCTTTCGAAGAACGGTGAAATTTTAACTGAACAAACACACGTTTTGCAGCAGTGGGCGGAATTCTATAAGGAGATGTATGAACGTGAGGACGCCTCGGTCTTGACTACCAGCGTAATGCTGAGTCAAGACGTAGCCGATGGTGAAATCAGTTTGGAAGAAGTAGAGAGCGTGATTCGAAGTCTGAAATGTGGTAAGGCTGCGGGAGCAGATGAAGTTACTGCCGAGATGATCAAATATGGTGGGCCACGCGTCTGGGACCTTTTCTGGTTTTTGTGCAATTTATGCTGGAAATCCGGGGAGGTCCCAGACGATTGGCGAAGTGCAGTCATCGTACCTTTGTATAAAGGCAAAGGCTCACAGATAGACTGTGCAAGCTATAGGGCCATCAGTTTGATTAGCTTGGGCGGTAAAGTTTATGCTAAAATTTTAGCGAGAAGAATGCAAGAGAGATCTGAAAGGCTGTTGTGGGAGGCCCAAGGAGGTTTTAGACCTGGAAGAGGGTGTATAGATCAGATCTTTTCCCTCCGCATGATCACGGAAAAGTTTTTGGCCCTAAACCAAAAGGTTTTCTGTGCTTTTGTGGATTTGGAAAAGGCGTTTGGCAGGGTTGTGAGAAAGAAGTTATGGGAGATACTGCCCCGACACAATGTGAACGGACCCTTGCTACAGGCTGTAAGGTCTCTTTACCGAGATCACTCAGCCTGTGTGCGAGTAGGAGCTGGCATGTCGCCCTGGTTTGACATCCAATCGGGTGTTAAGCAAGGTTGCGCTATGTCAGCTTGGTTGTTCAATTTGTATTTGGATAGTTGTCTCCAAGGAGTGAAAGATAGTGACATGGGAGTGAAAGTAGGTGGCCTTAAGGTCAATTGCTTGCTATATGCAGATGATGCGGTGCTCATTGCATCATCAGAATGCAATTTGCAGGCATTGGTCACCACTTTGAAAGATGGGTGTGAAATTAATGGTCTTAACCTGAATGTAGATAAGACGAAGGTTCTGATATTTGAAAGAAATGAAGAAAGAACAGAATGTAAGATCAACGTGAATGATAAGATAATAGAACAAGTGAATGAAGTGGTATATTTGGGAAGTATGTTTAGCAGAGACGGAAGATACGAAATGGCAAAACGTCAGTATAGCTGCACGTTTGGCTGTACACAATGCAGTTTTGCTACCGACGCTGTTATACGGCAGCCAAACGTGGGTAACACAGAAGAAGAATGTAAGAAAGATGAATGCTGTGGAGATGCGATCTCTTCGCAGAATATGCGGAGTCAGTCTAGCTGATCGAATCCGCAATGAAGAGATCCACAGAATGGCAGGTACTAGCGAAGATGTCACGGTGAGAATGAAGAAGAACGTGCTCAGGTGGTTTGGGCACGTTGAACGAATGAGTGATGAAAGAATGGTAAAAAAGATTTATATGGGAAAAGTGAGCGGTAAGAGAGACAGGGGGAGGCCTCGAGTGACCTTCGAAAACACAGTAGCTACGATACTGGAGGAAGGTCACGTAAAAAGCATGAGGACCCCCCGGAGGGCATGTATGAAGAGGTTGATGTCTGTGGCCGAGGCGAAAGAGGTATGCAGAGACCGTAGCGTTTGGCGCTCCGTCGTCTCTGGCTACCCCGCAAGGGATATGGCGTGAAGGTAAATAATAATAAATAATAATAACAGACACACACATTCACTTACCTGTTGTTTTTGTTATATTATATAATAATTTTCATTTTTTATTATTAAAAAAAAATCTTATTTGTTACTTCATTTAAATTAGTTAAACTCAATTTAGATATGATAGTGCCCAGAAGTTTTTACGATATTAAGATGAGAAATAAATTCAATTAAATCAAGTAATTTGAATTAAAATAAAATATTATCTGCATTTTATTTTATTTACCCACTTCTATTGTAAGTATATTTTTATAGATAAGTGGTAAGTCAAGTTATCCGTACCAAAACAGTCCTTACTTTTTACTGACTTACTTCTTATAACTTATTAACTTTAAATTTATGACTTTTACTAAATTTTTTACGTAACTACTCGTATATATAGAATACTAAAGACCATGAAATAGCTTTTGAAAACTTGTATAGGTTTACAATTTCCTGCAAAGATTTTAATTATTATCATAATTAAAATCACGGCAATATTGATTAAAAAATTACAACGAAAGGCATGGCCGAATGTCTATGGATGTCAAATTATTAATAAAAAAAAAACAGTATTTACTTAACATTGAGTATAAATGTAATTTATGTACAGGTTTTGGTAAAAACATTAGGCGGTAGCAGAAGCAATAGTATTAGAAGTCTCTAAACATTTCCTCTTAAAGTCTTAATTCTACATTTAGCCCTGTTTGCACTGTGTGGTTATAAAAATTAAATAATTTGTTACCATGACGTCATAATTATAACATTTTAAGCGTGTTGAGTGATATATATTACTATATATATAAATAGATATTTAATTATTCTGTATTTCTATAATAAAGCGGTAAAGTCGCGGGAAAAGTTTGAACTTACAATGTTGAGCAAAAGCTAGAAATGAAAAAGCTTTTCAATTAGGTTAGCTTGTGATTGAATTATTTTTATTCCATTAGTTACCCGATCTACCATTTTTATTTAAACTATTGTAATTAATGAAATGGTGATTGTGTTTAATAAAATATAAAATTATAAGACTTCTAATACATGTCGAAAATTTTATGTAGGCAATAAAAATTAAAATTAATTTGAACGATATTCCGATATACACCGTATTGAATTATATTAATCTGTTTAATACATAGCAATTAAAAACTTTGATAATATTGGTTAAAAATCAATATTGTGTTATAATTATATCATGAAATGAAGTATAGATTTCATTAACCTGATTTAAAGTCTATAAATACAACTTGGGAGTCCCGTAGAAGCCAGAATGGATGTTAAGAACAAAGAGCATGTGTTATTGTTGTGAAACAAAAGACATACGTACAATGTGGCATTTGTGAGTATTAGCCAACGCCAGACTTCACTGAGTGACGTCTTTTCAATTTGATATTGTACAGTCCTTAGTTACTGTAAACACAATTAATGAATAAATTGTGAGTACAAAATATATTATTATATAAAGTTATGCCCTTTAAACTCCAATTTATAGTTGGTATCCCCTTACATAAGTATCGATGGGAAAAACGTAGGGAGGAATGAGATCCACTCTCAAAGCGACTCGCCTTTCAAAGTCTTTCTTCAAAGCTCCGTATCGCGATTAATGAAAACTAGACGTTGCAGGGTTCATTACATCACATAGAGATTAAGAAATTCCCTAAACAATTTTATATACATAATAATTGTTAATGTTATGATGATTGTCAAAATAATAATAATAATAACCTAAATAATATTGTTTGTTTGTTTGGTCTTTCCTCATTTCGAATAGGATCGTCTTATTGCTCTTATTTTGGTACAGATATCAATAGACAGAGAAGTGTATATGAAAATATTTATCCGAGGGCACTCTCGCTGCCTGATTCTTCCATTATTTTATTTATTCTTGATAAAAAACGGAATATTTTGTTTTAAGACATATATCATAAACTCACTTGTACTCATGTATAAAGCTTAAATAAATTATTTTTGTTACATTCTGTTAGTTCTACTTACCGATCGAGTAGTTACGTATTTTCCAGTTCGCTTTATTTCGAAGAAGCTATAATGGTTTATAGGAAATAAAGCTGCTTGGAAAACTTCTAGGAAAACATTACTCAGTTGTTATTAATGTTGACCTTAAAATGTAATATTATTTATATAAAATAAGTATTAAGTAATAAAATAATTAGTTATTATTTACGAAAAGTAATTTGCTATTCTTTTAATAATGTACAATTGTTGTCGCCGCAGTTAGAGACGGTTTTCACAAGAAACTTTTAACTGTATTAACACTAACTTTCGGTATCTACTTTTTTAATTATAATTCTGTCACTAATTTGCATTTTTTATCTTAATTTTCGTTTGTTATAATAAAGATAAAGTATTAATTAAGAGAAAACTCAATTCATAAACGCCTTTACGTTTCTTACCTTTTTATATTTAAGTTTTAGTAATTATATATTTTTTTTAATCTTTAATTATTAATATTACAATTATAATCATAACTTCTTAACTAATATTATACTAAGTTTATATAAAAGATCTCAACATTATTGTATTTTTATAATTATATTTTTTAAATAAAAACTTTGAAATTAAAATAAGAATAAACTTATTTATATTACAAAGATATGTTAATGAAAATCTTATCTTAAATCTAATAAATAAGTGATAATGTGGACTTTTTATTGAATGAAATAACTTGTAAAGTTACAAAGCCTAAACCCTAACGCCTGATATGAATATGTCTGAAGCTTAACATTGTGTTGAATCTTGCTCATTTGAATGCAAATTGTGAATCGCGTTTTTACTTTTACATTTTTGTACATTTCTTTTATCTTTACAATCTAACTTGATATTTATTGCCAAATTGAGCAATATTTTCTTCTATCTTTATTATTTAAATGTACATTTCTTTTGTATAACGCAACTTTATCTTTAAGTTTATACTTATATTGTAAAGGTATGGTATTTGTTTGTTTATATATTAATCTTCAAAACTATTAAATAGTTTATTTTGTAATAAAAATAATTTTATAGATAATGTTTGCTAAGTAACTTGATCAAATAAACGGTAGAGAGAAAATGCTTTTTTCAAACTCTGTCTTCTGTAATCTCCATGGATGGAGTCGCGGCAAAAACTAGTCAGTTATGTATAAAGATAAGGTTACATTTGTTACATTTAAATATTTATGTTAACAGTTACCAAAATTCTACCAATATAAAAAGATGCTAAAATATTTATAACATAAACTATCAGATATCAATTATGTATAACAAAATAAACGTTTGAAAAAAAAAAAGAATATATGTTATACTGGATACTAATGAAATAATATATTAAGTATTAAGAGAATTTTGACCTGATTTTTCTGAAAAAAGAGGATAAAAGTCAATATGGTTTAACATCTTGATATGATCTATCACTGTTTGCGAATAAGCACAAGTGTGCTACACGTGGACCCGACAGGTTTGATCGATTTGGTTAGATACTTTAATACTTTGATGTTAATGTTTATTTTGGTAATTTAACGAAACAACAAATGACTCACATTTTCATAGATATAATTTCTTGTATTAATATATAGCATGTTTTATTACATAACAACAATAATTGTATAAAGAAATAGGTGATTAATTAAAGATATATTTTTACATTATCTGACTCAACTGTTTTAATATTTTTCGCGTTGCGAATGAACGCGTTGAGTGGCAGTGAGTCCTAGTGTTTCATTATCTTATTTTACTTTCTTAGTTTTTGAGCATAAAGTTAAAACGTATTGCTATATATTTAAAATATCATTTGACAACTGACAAGTGGCAAGTGACAAGTGACAAGTGACAAATGACGCTAGTCGTATAGAAAATGTTTGTATGATTTTGATAGAAGATAACGTTATCTATATATTTATAAAGAACCAATAACGACCGCCTCCTATGTAAAGGGCCAAATTAAAAAAATATTTTCTGCTGATATGTATTTTATTTTGTTCAATATTTACTGTTTTTAAATGTTAGATACTATATTTCATCATTTATATCAATCAACACTTTCAAGAGTTAATAAAAGCAATTTAATTATTCTTCATCCGAGTCTTTACATTTATAGTTCACTTGAACTAATGAGAATGTACCGCGTGTTTGTTGTTTTGCTCACTGTAAGTTATTTTTTTCTACTCCGCAAATTATCTACGAAATATTTGTATAGATTTTTTATGATATTAATTACATATATGCAAAGATAGTCTTAAAATAACTAATAATAAAATGCAACGCCATTTTTCAGTATCCAGTCAGTTTATCAGTTTAATCTAAAACTTATCAAATGATATTTATTTATTATTGCAGTTTCCATTTACTATAAATTTTTGATTTAATCGAGCATTTATGATCAATCAATCTTTTTTTAATGTGATTTGTAATTTGTACTTATGAGATAAAAAAAAATAAAGTAAGTAAATAATCAGAAATACAATATTTTAATTGGAAAATAATAAATAACAAGGCGCGTCCATTTCCAAATTCGATCCTGGTTGGAAAGTTTGTTTAAGATGAAGACAGCGACTTATTAATAAGATTTATGAGAAACCGTTAAAATTTTTTAACATCTTCAAAGTAGCATGGTCAGAACGAGGATTGTAACCTCATCATCTAGAGCTACTTATTATGATATCAGAAGCCTAAGTACATTCTGATAATCATACCTCATTATTAAAAAAAATCGCTTACAAATACTGCAATGCGTTTGATAGATAGATAGATACTATACGCTAGAACTAACAGAAAGGCGGAAGTCGGACTCCGATATACATTACGCAGACTGAATATACAGCCACTGGGCACTCGCTGTCGATTCTTATCAAGCAAATTTTAATTGAAAATCAAATTAATGAACGGAAAATGATGATTCATCGTTAGCAGTTTCATTCCTCTCAATGTTTCTCTAACATATGGGAAAGCAGAAATTTCCCTACTTTCTTTAATTCAAAATTAACAGAGGTGCGTTATACACAGCAATAATAAAGAAATCTACAACTTTCACTTATCTGTTAGCAAAATAAATCTTGAATATGTTTATTTTGCTAAAAATCAACATAAAAACTAGCTTTTACCCGCAGCTTCGCTTGCATTTGAGTCATTAAATAAGTATTAGAGATTATTGCGATAGAAAAGAATCAATACGATAACTATATTTTATTGCTTGGCTGAAAATTACTACACAATGAAGTTACAAAAACTTAAAATATGCTTTATTGAATTACAACAACAATATCAAATATTATGAGAATCCTTTTATAGTACTACATACAACAGACACGAAAAATAAAAAAAAATATATAAAATACAGTTGTTTTCATACCTGTATCATGTTCTGATAACACAACAATCATTTATACATATTTAATGTACAGACATTTCCTTCTTAATATTATATATGTCTATAGATATAGATTTAAATATAGATAGATATTCTGATTGGAAGCTTAAAAGCTATACTGCTTGTGATTAGAATCCATCGATAAGCCAGACATTCGAAATCCAGATCAAATCGTTTAACTCTCTAATTGAACTACTGTTATACTATAGTAGTATTGTAGTATTGTAGTATTGTAGTATTGTCGTATTGTATACACGTCTCATTATAAGACCTCTGAAACGGTAGTAAGAGGTACTCCACTGCGGGATACATTTAACAAACTTCCTATTAAAATATACTTTGAGCTGTAATATTATCTGTAGTAATCTGACAGATGGTATATAGGAACGATGTTGTTATTGTTAATGTGTGTATCAAAATAAAAAAAAACAGTAATACTTGTCATTTAAAGTATTTAAGTTAATTTGAAAAATTTCTTGTATATTTAATAAAAAATTAAACTAATCAAAGAATAGTAATGTTACCTTGTTATTTTATTGATAATGCAATTTTTGCCCACGTTTAGTGTTTTATTTCCAGACACAAAGATAAATATATATATCTATATATATGGACAGTTACTAGGCATTATATAATAAATATATATAGTATATTTAACATATACTTATAATTAATTAATTGTATAATTATAATAATAATATAGTTGTAATTAATTAGTTTCTCATTTTCAAATTAATTTCCAATAACACTTAATAGAATTGGAATACTAAGTTTCATTGATATTGGCCACTTAGCATTTGAAACTGCTCAGTGGTTTTCCAAATAGACTTAGAGTAACATTAAAGTTCATTCGATACTATATTCTTAGTAGTCGTAATGTTACTTAGATTATTAGTAGCATTTGTATCTATACATATAATAATACTGTAACCTGTAATCGATACCTGTATGTACAAGATACTTAAAAAATCATTACAGGGATCTTTAGTAACGAATAGAATCCAAAACAAAGTTTTTTTGAATTTTCGTCTGTTTATCCGTGCGATTGAGCGCCGATCTCTTGACCCGCTTATCCGATTTATATGCATCCGGATGTGTTATAGCAACCTTTAAGTTTTTTTTATTTATACCGGTCAATTAAGAGTGTTTCGTGGCATTGCCTGAAACTTTAACTGACTATATAAATATGATTTTTAAATTACCAATGTATTTCTTAAAATCAATATTTTATATACAGGTGGTAGAAACTAGATTCTAGCGTCTATTTGATTATAGTTCATATTTATTCGTAATTTTCAGATAGCTTTCTACAGGGGAAAAAAATAGTATTTGAATAATAAAATATAATAAACTACCTCTTGACTTCTTTCTTATCTAAGACCTTTGTATAATTTTTTTGTACCTCTCTACTTATGATATATACCATAGTGACATATGTATAATATATCTGTATGTTTGTTACATGATGTTTTACTAACAAAGTTATACATACTTGTTAACGCTGTCTGATATTAAAAAATGGTTTATAGTGTAAAAAATAAATAATTATAATGAAATGTTATTATAATATTCTTGCCTAATTTTCTATAATTCTCTACGTAAATAACCGTTTCTCTAAAGATGATTATAAGTTTCTCTAAAGATTGGACATAACTAAGGAGTTTGGCAGCGTCGAGACAACACTTAAGTTTTGGCACTGCCGTATCGTTTCATCGTACCTATAAATAAAACAGACTATGTCTACCAATAATAAATAAAAGTCAATTTTGATGGTGGTGGTGGCCTTGCTTTAGTTATCTTACTGCAGCCTGTATTGGGCTGGCTCGAGCGAGGCAGACCCACCTTCTCTAGGAAGATCGACTTCTAGTAAGCAAATTCATTTGGTGATGTTAGAGCAGTGAGAGAATCAGGAAGTCCAAATACCACCCCCCTCACCCTGCCTGTAGAATTATTTGTACCAAACTCTGTGGTAGCACTTGGTGGCGAATTACGGCCGTGGTTTGACGGGAGTATTTGGGGAACTCTTTTTGCCTTTAAACTCGATTTTGGACGATCAAGAGAAGACATCGCCTCGCGGTGTTAGAGCTCAATGCTGAATATAGTTTTTCTGTAGAAAACCAGACGAAAATCTCTATTTTTCTTGAACGTTCATAAGTCGAGTGGGCCGGAAAGCAATTTCCCGAAGGTGCTACGAACATGAGCCCTTATGTTGACTCCAGTGCTAACACGTCTATTCCCGGTCTCATGGAAATGTGCTCCATGCGATCCCCAAAAAGGTGATAGCTCAGACCCAGCTATCTACAGACCTATCGCTATTACCTCTCTTCTCTCCAAAGTAACGGAGAGCATTATCAATTAACAGCTCCTAAGTACCTCAAAGATAACCAGTTGATTAATGACCGGTAATATAGCTTTTCACGTGGTTAGTCTGGATATGGCGAAAGCCTTCGATCGTGTATGGCACAAGGAGCTTATTACGAAGCTACGATACCTAAGGGATTCCCGAGAGTTTATGTAAGTGGATCACCAACTTTTTCACAGGGTGGAACATACAGGTTGTTTTGGACGGTTTTTGCTCGTGCCCTAAGCCCGTGAACGCTGGTGTACCGGAAAGCTGCGTGCTATCCTCAACTGTGTTCCTTTCGCGCGTTGTAAGTTTCGTGATGATCTGGAGAGCAAGGCCAACTTGGTCTCGATCAAATTAAGAGTGATCAATAGAGCTAATTGTAGTGTATTAAGCCTGCCCAAAGACTTGCTCTCTAAAAACTTAATTCCGGCCACACTTGGAGTACTGTTCTTATCTCTGATCCGGATTACTTCAAATATCAGCATCTACCTTCGTGTACAATGGAGGACCTTTCGTATTGTCGAGGACCCCGTGATTTGTGAACGGCTTGACCTTTTGACATGCGTATCCACGCAATGCCACGTAGCTACGTGGCATCTCTCTACGTCGTCTAAGGCATTTACAATGTGTAATATTCCAAAGAGCAACTCGATCTAAGGCCTGCCGCCGAATTTTGTCATCGCACAGCAAGTTATCTCTACTGTACCACCATGGTACCATCCATACTTCAAGGATGCGGATATTTAATTGGGCGGTTTTCAAGGATTTTCTTCCAGAAGATGTGGAAAAAACTTCCTTCGGCGGCATTTCGATACGACTTGGGTACCTGCAAAAAAGACGTATACTCTCATCTCCAAGATCGGTAACACGCTGGCATTTCCACGGACGTTTTCAAGAGTTTGTGGGATTCGGTGATCACTTGTCATCAGTGATCCGCATACTCGTTTGCCCTTCTCTTAAATAAAAAAAAATCGAATTTCCAAGTAACTTTAACTTTAATAAATTTCATTTACTTATATATTTATAATTTAAATTAAATATCCACATAAATATAATTGCTTCTTGATATGTGTGTATTTCACATTTTCTTGTAAGTGACATCAGACTATTAATATTAAAAATAAAATTAATCACTTAAAAGGATAAAAATATTTAATAATCAGGAATGCGAAAAAATCTCATTTATTATTAATGTCAATTTAATTAAGTAACGACGACACTACTTATCAATTAATTTACATATATTATAAAGAACACCTGAATCGCCAGGTAGTACAGTGTTCTAGTTTATAAAATATTTAAATTTTTAAAAAACAGTCCTATCTCTTAATTTAGAACATATCAATAGAAAAATCTCTTATAAAGATATATTCTCAATATAAAAAATGTTTCTCACAATCAAAAATCTTACAATCAAATAGTTTCAAAACATTTAATGTAAAAATAGTTTTTATAAAATTCTAGCTATAATCTTAAAATAAAAGTTCAAAATTTTTCGACTTAATATAGAATAAAAAACGGCAGGATTCGAACCTTTGACCTTTAAATAAAAAATAAATAAATGCATAGGAAAGGAGTTCTTATTTACAAAGCTTATTACAGAACTAAGTACTGTTGTCCGACGCTAGTGTGCGTCAATCAATTTACTCACAACTCTTCAGTTTATGTGGCTTCGTTATATAAGTATTTATAATATCTATTATTTGAATTCTAACTCCTTGATAGTGTAACAAATGTAATAGCATTACGCAACTAATCTATAGTTTTTTTGTGCCACGTTTTATACAGACCCAAATTTATTCTTAACTAACATAACTGTAATCAATACACAGTAGTTGTAATAGCTACTTCTCCCAAAAGTTTAGATCATCAGACTGTTTAGCTTTCTTCCTTCCCCAGCTTCATTCCTCTAGAAAGATGACAAAATATTTTTGCATCCATACTTGCGAATGACGAGTGGAGAGATCCCCACCTACACACAAAGAGGTGTATTTATTGGTCACAAAAAATATAATTTCAGCCTCATATGGAGTTTCTTGTCAGTTATTCTTCAGGGACTTACCCTTTTGTCGTTAGCGGATGCTTATTTAAAATAAAACAACACTTTGATTTTGTTACACCCTTAATATGCCAGTCCTTACATTCACGAGTCTCAATCGATAATAAGCCGTATGATTTCATAATAAAGATAAGAAATGGCAGCCTGAGTCAAGTAATACATCCTATTTACTAATGTATCTACAAATCCCAAATCTTCGGATATGGAAGCAGATAAAATGATGTTATTGGATCATATGATCCAATAAAATGTTTTTTGGAACATTTTCCAGCACTTAGTCATTTTGAAATACCAATACCTTGCCTTTTCCTGATGTATCAAGCACTTAGATTCAAAAATATTATATAGTAACTTACGTCGGTCACAACCGGAGGATCCAAAAGAATATTTGATCCCTGCTCGAAGTTGCAGAAAAGAATGAATATAATAAAATGAAATTATAATTAAATGAATACAGAAAAATAAATGTAACAAACAAAGGTTTCAGATATTACATTCTGAGATTTTACCATGATACAATGCACCTGCGTCTAATCAGCGTTTCCACGGTTCGTGAGAATACAATTAATGCGAATTTAACAATTTAATAACATATACGAATATAAGAAATATAACAAGTAATATCCAATATTTTTTGTTTTTAGTTGTGAAAATACAGTAATAAAATCTAATTCGCTAGAACCTGACTAAAGTAGTGTAGATATAATAGAAACGGTCGATTTACCACTATCTTCGATTTCTAGATTTCACTTAGGGCAGGGAACTTTTATAAACCCTTTCTTATCACAGTTATAAGACACAGTTTCATTGTATAATAACAAATACCAAAAGAAGTGCAAAAGGATTTGAACAGATCGTCGACTTGGAACAAAAAGTTATTTAAATGAATTTTAATTTCATCTTTAACAATAAATAAAGAATGATTTACAACAATCCCACAGAAACAATGAAAAAGACTGCGCTGAAAGGCTTAAAACTTTCAATAGGTTAAGACATTAACAAAACATTCAGATTCCAGTTAACTTAGTTTTAATAATATTAAGCTCAGACGCCGACCCATAATTTGTTTCAAGCATCTCATTTGCAGCAATCATTCTGAACTCTTAAATCTTCAACCCCTTGGCTGGTTATCATATAATATAACAATTCATCCTTACAAAGTTTAAAATAACCCACGACAAGTTTTATAATGTTAAAAAATATATATTATAAAAATATTCTATAACTAAATTAAACAAACAATTATTAAACCAAATTAAATCTCAATTCCAACTTTAATGTCATATAAACTAATACAATTAAAAAATACTATAGTTCATTATTTTAAATTAACCTCTAAAAGATAATCTAATTGATAATATTGAAAAAAAATATATTGTTAAAAACCGGGCAAATGCGTGTCGTCGTCGATACATATACAATACAATACAATAGCAGACATTTTTTAAATCTTTTTAAGATCATTAAGTTAACCGACTGTTCGTAAAATTCAGAAACGGATCTCTTAATCGAACAATAGTTTTAGCACCCTATTTTTTTAAGGACCTAGCCATTGATATCCTTTTTTTTTTTTTTTTTTTCGTTGGTAAAATCCGTTACGGATACCCGCCGACCAGGATGGTGATGGCCGGAGGGTTATGTGGAACTACCCGACAGCATAGAGGACGCTGCCATTTTTAAGGTTACCCACTAAAAAACCAACGGTTGCCCTCAACACCTTAAAGAGACGCCACGGGATCGCTTGCGCACTCACCGTGACGCCCCCCGGTAACCCCCCGTGTAAGGGTGCTCCGAGCAACTTAGAGCACCCTCACGACGTAGGCCTGTAATAGGTGAGAGAGGTCACCCTCCCCTCCCACCAAGGCACTACAGCTGGGGAAGGAAGCGGCGGGCGTACTCCCGCCTCCTTCTTCCCAGCCTTCCCCTACGGAGTGGGTCCGCGGTGGAAGCCTGCTCCCTGACCCGCTCCGCAGCCTCCTTCGCGGCGATGACCTGCTCGCAGAAGGAGGCCATTGTGACCCAACACCTCTCGCTGCCGATCATTGTGCCTATAAGGCACGGCAGCGAGAGGTCCCTGCCCACCACGGCCACCAGCTCAGCACGCTGGTGGTCCCAGGCTGCGCACTCCGCCAAGGTGTGACGAGCCGTGTCTACGGCCTCGTCACAGTGGTGGCAGGATGGGGTCGCCTCCCTTCGTGCGACCTTCTGCAGATACTCCCCGAAACACCCATGCCAGTGAGCACCTGCACAAGACGGAACGTAAGCGTTCCATGCCGCCGGTTGATCCAACGATGGAGGTGGGGACGGATCGCCCCCACAGTCGTCAGTCCGGCGGCAGGGGACCCTAGGTCCCTCTCCCACCGTCGAATCAGGGCTCGGTGAGCTAGAGCCCTGACCCGAGCCGCCTCGGGAGCCACTGATATCCTACATCGTGGGGTACTGGAGAAAAAAATACTAGTCGACGAAAAAACCCTGAAAATGGTAAGTAAAATTTTTTGAATTTATAATGATAGATATACAGAATCGACACATTAGCTGAGATTATCGTTGATTAAATTGTATAAAATTGTATATATTATAATAAACAAATATAACACACAAATAATAATAATAATACACCGTCAACGAACGATGTATATATATATATATATATATATATATATATATATATATATATATATATATATTATTACTGGAAGGATAATTAAGGAAGAAAAATATTTAAATACACTATCAAGAGTTGTAATTGGAACTGCCACAATTTCAACCAATCAGAAAAGGTTTAAGAATTGCATTTGAAAACTAATTGCTAATATTTTTATATTAATCCCCTTCCCGGAAACTGGGTGAAAACGATGCCCTAAAGTGCAATAAAATTGCTGCGGCAAATTAATTTACCAACATCTTTAATTAGCGCTAGAAAAAAGTTTTTATTTTACTATTGCGAAAGTTTATAAGTTTTCGTTCGTGAAAGATCGAGTGGGTTCAATTTATTTATAACTAGTCGTAAAAGTGTTTTTTTTATTTCTTTTATATAAAATATTATTAGAAGTGAATATTTAGTATAAATAGATGTAAATTATATATATATATATATATAAATCAATTGCTGTTCCTTTGTTTCGCTAAAACTCGAGAATCTGTAGACGGATTTGGTTAATTTTGATGTTAAAATATTTTTGGAAATTCAAAGATGTTTTTATGAAAATAAGAAGTGATGGAAAATACAAAGTAAAATCTCAATTTACCTATCAAATACAAAATATTCATATATGTGACACATTTATATTTTTAGAAACAAAACATTACAACTTTGTTGTCAAATATTTGTAGGTCTTTATAATTTTTTTTATTTACTAGATGTAGCATGAGGTCCGACATCTTTGATATGTTTTATTTTTAATAAAATACACTTAGGTTTAAGAAATAAAAAGTGTAAAAGTGGGATACTGTCAGTTGATTGTAGGAAGTTAACCGGGTTATCTTGTTCGTAACAAAAATGGCCGTATCTTAACCACACTTGATTTCTATTTAAAATTACTTTCTCATAGCACTTGTAAATCTATAAATCTTTAGAGTAATAAGTATTAATTATTCCATAATTTGTTGACGGACCTGGGAAGGAACTCGATAATTATAAGAAATCCAGATTCAATATAAACTTATATATTTTTGTAATATGTATTGATCTGTACAGAAAATGTTTTAAAAGTAATTTCTACATATTATTGGTACATACATGATAAAAAACATAACTTTATAATAAAATGATTTTTGAAACGTTTGTTTGTTTTAGACAACATATAAAAACTTAAAAACTAATGATATAATTACTTTAATTTCAACTTTTTACTAAAGTGACCCACCCGTCCGTAAAATAAATTAATAATGGCATCCCAAACGTTGTCTGCCTTTTGCTATATCAATAAAAACATTCGAATACTGACATTGTGTAGGTTGGAAATGTTTTAATAGTTTTATAATATATCACACTAATATTGTGTACTCTATAAATATGTTTTACAAGTTTAAATGATACTTAAATATATACTTAAACCACGTGTTATTTAAGTTTGTTACTATTTATACTACTCTGTGACGCTTACCTACTGACGAACCAAGCAAGTCTTATAAAGTATTAATTTAATTTAAGTTCATCAGAGAATAACTTTAGAATATTTATTAATAAATATCAATATTTAGAATATTATACTATTCTTAAAAAGTATTTTTTCATAAATTCTAATAGTTTTACTGACCATTTTTAGGGTTTCGTAGTCGACTAGAAATTAGACTGGTCGGCTAGAATTAAAGACCTTCTTCGTTTCTTCGATTCATGTCCGTCATGACAAAGGGATCTTTGTCAGAATAAAATTAAAAGATATATTTTTATAGGGTGGCGTTCCCGTGGCGTTCCATTAAGGCGTTGAGGGCAACCGTTGGTTTTTTTGTGGGTAACCTTAAAAATGGCAGCGTCCTCCATGCTGCCATGGGTAGTCCAACATAACCCTCCGGCCATCACCGTCCTGGCCGAAGGGTATCCGTAACGGATTTTTCCAAAAAAAAAAAAAAAGGGTGGCCTCTCTACATGCACAGTGAGGTTGTATTTTTTCTCAATCAAGATTAAGATTACGTTTTAGAGGTTAATTTAAAATGAACTAGTATCTTTTAATTGCATTAGTTTATGTTACATTAAAGTTGGAATTGAGATTTAATTTGGGGTAATATTTGTTTGTGTAATTTAGTTCCAGAATATTTTTACAATAAATATTTTTTAACATTATAGAAATTTTCATGGGTTATTTTTAAACTTTGTAAGGATGAATTGTTATATGATAACCAGCCAAGGGGTTGAAGACTTAAGAGTTCAGAATGAGCGCTGCAAATGAGATGCTTGAGACAAATTATGAGTCGGCGTCTGAGCTTTATATTGAAACAAACTTAACTGGAATCTGAATGTTTTGTTAATATCTTAACCTTTTGAAAGTTTTAATCGTTTCAGGACAGTCTGTTTCATTGTTTCTGTGGTATTGTTGTAAATCATTCTTTATTTATTGTTAAAGATAAAATCAAAATTAAATTAAATAATTTTTTGTTCCAAGTAGACAATCTGTTCAAATCCTTTTGCACTTCTTTTGGTATTTGTTGTTAAAGAATAAAACTTGTTCGTTTAAATCATACCTTTCTAAAAATCTATTTTTATAACTGTGGTATGAAAGGGTTTATAGAAATTGCCTGCCCCAAGTGCAACAAAAATTTATATGTAGTTTCTGAGGATTCACAAAACTGATCAGACATTTATCGAAGGATTCATCTAGAAATCTGGGATTGTGGTAAATGTACTGTTTCTATAATTCTACTTATTTTATTGAAATTCGGTAGATGGCTGATTTCAATAATTTCATCTACATACTTTAAAAAGTAGGTAAGTACTTAAAACTTTTCATTACCTTTTACTTTGTCAAACGTCTATAGAGAGCCTTTACCGAATCAAAAACGTTATATCCAAATCATTGCGGTCCAATTTTTTTTTGAACTAGGATGGTTCTTAAGGTTGTTTTAAAATAGTTAAATATCATGTTTACGTGATATCTGATTATGAGATGGGTGGGCGTAGCTTCTGGAACAATCCTGTTATGTTGTTTGAATCAATTATTACATTAAAAAAGGTAGTCAGTCCGTGCGTAAGCTATCACCGGCTTGGAATGCTGCTCTGCTGAGAAGAGCCGACCAGAAATCCACAGTTGCTCTTTTACAAAAAAATTAACAATGTTCTATGTATAGAATATAATATCAACCCTGCAAATTTGCCAACAACCAACAACAAAGTTTCACACATTTTAATCAATTAAAAACTCTTGAACGCTATAATAGCATTTATTGAGTAATACATTTTTAATTTAGATTTAAAACTAAGAAAAGGAAGATAAAAATTATCTTGTGGAATTTTATAATATACACGTACACTGAAGCCCAGTATTTATATTTTGGCGTATAAATGATATGTTGTTAAATAAGTCTTGAAAGGTTACCGTAAGAATACCAATTTCTTTAAAAACATCTCTCAGGGAACCACTCGCTTTTAAATAATAGCCCGCACAGATCTCGTTTTTAATCCGAGGAAAATAAACTCGTAGAACATGAGTAATAGACAATTAACATGAATATTGTTTTCTTGGTAAAATTTTTTGTTACTACTATGAATAATTAATGAAGTATTCACACAAAGTAATGTAATATAATTAATAAATTAAGAGAGTGTTCATGAAGTTTCTTGATAGTGCTTTTATGTAAATTACAGTCTACACTTAACACTTGCTTCAAGTATTTTCATATATATTCAAACCTATAATTTTATTTAGAGTTAGCATAATTTAATTTTTCTTAAACTATTTTATAAGACGTTTATTTAAACGTTTGTCTTACTTAATCATGTTTAATTGTTATTAGAATAAAACCTAGAATATCATGTAAGGACAAGAAGTATATTAACTAACTATTAACTTACATTTCAATAGACTGCATTATTTCCTAGAAATAGAAGACATTTCATTATATATTATCTCATGATTATCCTCAGGCAATCATATTTCTTCGAGTATATTACATAGAACATACACACAGGCGCCAAAGCTCAATTGCCGCTGGCAGTCACTACATCAGTAACTTCAAAAAGGTTCCCGGTAGCAGCTTACAGAACAAGAAGTCTATTGTATTACTTTGTTTATATTAACACAATAGAGAATTTTAAATTAATTTCCAAAGCTTATTGTTTATATTAACGATAGTAATAACTTTATTTAGAAGACAACTAATAATTTAATGAAAACGCGGTATTCTATTCTGTAAGGTTTCTAAGTTTACTAAGTTGTATAAATCCGACTAAAATTAATTCTTATTTTAATAGTGCTGAAATACAGATAAGAAAATTAACATAATTTTAACCCATATTCTTTATTATAATGGATCTCTAATAAAAAGAAGCTGATTTAAAAAAAATGTGATAAAAATAATTTTCAACCATAAAGCATATGGTTACTGAACTGATTTGGAAAGATTTCGGGATCAATCTTCATCTACAACAATAACTTTATATTTGTCAGGGTCTGGTGGGCAGAAAACTTTACAAAGAACTTTACATAAGAAGTCCTATGATATACCAACTTGAAGTGTATTAGTATACTCTACGCACAGCTCTGACCTTTTGTTTCCACGTAACATAACGCTATAAATAACCTATTTCAGAAGACCTTTACTTCATTAATAATGAACAATAATAACTCAAACATATACATTTTAATATTTAAATTTTAATGTAATTAAGCTTTCAGACATTTAATTATTTTACGGCTGGTAATTAATATTCTTAATATTGAAGCTATAAGCGTCAGTATTCGAAAATATATACTTGGGAGTTTATTTTATCGTTATATGTGACTATCTCAATTTATATAAATAATGTATCATTACATTTGCTATATTAAATATCAAATGCTATACAAACTTATTACTTGAAGTTCGGACTATATACATATGTATAAGAACATGACAGTCATCTTCAAGGTCTTTCAAGTTTTCTAGGTGTTAATACAATTGGTAACAACTATAAATTACCACTAATATAGGTCACGCAAGCGGGGTCGTGAGCTGAGCTAACTTTAAACTATTAGTTATTTCTTTATTATTATTACTTTATTATTATTATTTATTACTTTAGCTATTCTTTTAATTTGCGATGTGAGACGTTCCATATGATGTCTCTGGACAATTTTCTGGTGAATTGAAACTTTTTTCTGTTATTCGAAAACTTACCATTCTTTTAGTGTGCTTCGAGCTCAATGTGAACTGCATTCTGACGAATTTATAGTCAGTTCTGCTATGTATGAGAGTAGTTACAAACTTTCTTAGATTTCAATCCACTCGTAACTCGCGCGCTGGTGAGTCACTAATCGAACTAAATTAGTTCTGCTAATTGTTCAAGATCTCTCGATCGAAATTATCCGAAAATTTGCACAGTCATAAAGCAATGTGCCATCAAACACTATGCCGAGTTTCGAAACTGTGGTATGCGTAGTTTCTGAGCTAGCACGTAAATTGTCCTAAACTGAATTATAATTCAGTATAATTTACATACTGAATTTAGAATTACGATTTAAATATATATATATATATATATATATGCTTAGCGCCTTATTCTCGCAATCGTTGTGGCAAGTTCCGTTAACGTAGCTCGAATAGTTTTTAAGAACAGAGAGTTCGCATTTTTTGCGATCCGACCAGTAAAGAGCTTCGTTTCGCTCAGCTCAATTAGAGACTCGTGATACTTGGGCAAAGAGTCGTAATAATTTGGAGATGGTATGCTATGGTATCCTGAAATATGTTCTTACTAACACTAGTTAAATATCAAATAATCGACCAGAAAAGAAGCATTTTACCTATTACATTCTTAAAAGACTCTGAAATCTTATATTTAAACAATTTTAAAAAGGACTGAAATAGTTTAATGGTATTGCGTCACACGATTATATTATTTTAATATAATGGCTTGAAGTTATGACGAGTATGGTTAGTAGCATACTTACAGCAAATTTTAAATGTCTCATAATCGGTTGGAAATTTAAAATAGTTTGTTAAGTAATGGCAAAATAAAGGCTAATAAACTATTTCGAGGAATAATTTATTAATATTTATTTAAAATTATTTAAAAATGAAAAACTTGTGTGTAATTTCAAATATTTAAGTTTAATCGAATATTATTTTATTGAATAAACAAGCTACACCAACTCCAAGCACTTTGCATGAAAATGTAATGTTAAAAATAGTAAACAATCTTGTACAGAGCCATGGCTTACATTTATTTACGTATATCGAGTAGATATAATAGATTTGTACTGTGTATATAAAATTTTCACCGTGTTTTCATCTCACCGTGCTATAAAGGCAGAAAGAGAAGAAAAGTAATTTACCTAGATATGATAAACGCATAGTGCGGAGTGGAACCGGTACTGGTACTGACATGTCCTTACGTGTCGGGATACTTGGTGTTAGTTCAGTAGCACATCAGTTATGCAAAACGTTACTTTAAAGCACAGTACCGTCATCGAGTTTGTAATGTAAGAAGGAAATGAGCGTATGATCTCAGTAGGTATACGGGGACTCTTCACATTCCTATTTCACAATAAAATATTAGGCTAAATAGTTCAAGTGGGGACGTGAGTCCAATGAAGATGAGCCGCGTAGTGGAAGGCCGTTGGAGCAACCACACCTGAAATCGTCGCCAAGGTGGAAAAGACTATGCTTCAAGACCGTCGTTTAAAAGCTTCTCAATTATCTACTGAATGCGGAGTTTCAAAATCACCATATTTTATGCCTAAATTTACTTAAAATTTTTACATGCGTAAGAGATGTCATAGAATAAGTCTTAAAATACATTTTTTTTTTTGGAAAAACTTTGTATTCATATTTATTAAATAACTATGTACATTTTAAAATATTTGTAATTTAGAAGCACCTCTAGATACGAAAATAGTCCATATCGGATCGTGAATTAGGATGATATTAGGGTTCTTCTGAAGTAAAATTATCAAATTCTGATGTTACAAAATATATTTAAATACCATATTTTAGGCCAAAATTTTCATAAATTTTGATATTCATTTAATAAAAGATATTATAGAATAAGTTTTAAAATGTAAGTTTTTCTTTTGGAAAATTTTTGTTTTATTAGATTTAAGACCAATTGCCAATCATTTTACACGTATAATTTGTGGACAAATTACAGCTTGCGTGCTTACAGTGACCTCCGCATACAATATAATAATGCGCTCAGGATACTGTTGCGGCTGCCGCGGCGCTGCAGTGCCAAGCTGATGTTCGCGGAAAGACGCATTAATGACTTCAAAGCTATTATGCGTAAGAGTATTTTAAAAATATTTATTGATAGGTGGGAGAGTCCAATGCTGCAACATTGGATTAAACTGCATGTTTAAATAGCTGGCTTAATTTTTAATTACTGTTATAATTTGTTTATTTTTGATTTATAGTACTAACACTAGTCTTTAAGAATATTTGTTGACGTTTAGACGCTCCTCTATATTCCAAAATCGTACATATCAGACGAAAACTACTTGTATACCTTTTCGCAATTTAAATTTGTCTCTAAATAAATTCAAAATTAAATTCGCAATTTAAATTTGTCTCTAAATAAATTCAAAATTAAATTTGTCTCTAAATAAATTCAAAATTCAGCTTTAAATTTGTCTCTAAATAAATTCAAAATATTCATTAAAAGGAATTTTTCTTGTGTAAAATTATTAAATTTTAACGTTTCAAAATTAATTTCTAATATCATTTTCTAGCTCAAAATTTATGTAAATTTTGCCATACATGTAACAAGAAAAATAAAAAAATAAGCTTTTCATTCCGAAAAGATCGGTATAATTTTTTTCTAAACGGATAGCTATTTCGTCAGATAGGCGCCATCCAGATGTAACTTTTGGTACAAACTTGATCATCTATTACTGTTTGCTTAAGG
The DNA here is from genome assembly GCA_918358865.1 of Melinaea marsaeus rileyi. Lineage (NCBI taxonomy): Eukaryota > Metazoa > Arthropoda > Insecta > Lepidoptera > Nymphalidae > Melinaea > Melinaea marsaeus. The sequence continues at coordinate 10,954,166 of OU911088.1, read as the reverse complement.
TTTATTAAGGTCAAGAATTTTCTTAAGAAAAAATAATTTATTTTAACGATTCAAAATATATCTCAATGCCATTATTTATTCCTAAATTTAAGTAATTTTGACGTAACTTTAATAAGAGACATTATAAAATCAGCCTAAAAGAACTTGTTTGTTTTCCTTTCGTTTTTTTTGTAATATTTTTTTCGTTAACGTTAACAATTCGATGAAATATCCTTAATATCTACTTAATAATCCTAAGACATGATCTGATATGGAAATATTCGACTTTTTGTTCCTCCCATACCAAACACCAATTTCATATAAAAGGACCGTATACATATTTTGTTATTCCCTCTTACCACTTTGCCGCCCTCTAGGACTGAGCGCTTGGAGAGTCGCATCGGTCGCCGTGTGGCAGGGCCCGGTTAAAAATGATAATGTTTGCAGTAAGTTCAGCAACATCGATCAAAATTATTCCAGTATGAAACTAGTAGGAGTATTATTCTCATAGTTTTATTCCTAAGAAAAGACTCGACACTTTTTGGGTTTTTCCTCTAGTGTCTAATTTTTTTATCATCAATGTTTTTTGCCATTTGCCAGAGCAAAATTAAACACATCGTCCCGCGTAGTCGGTGGCACGTAACCTTAGCCAATTTATTTAGGCGCATTGAAGTCCCCGAGGATTACGACTTCGTCGGAGGAAGTATACAAAAGCAGGTCATAAATTTTCGCCTGGATATGGCTTAAGAGTTGATCCGTTTCTACATTACCACTATGGGACCTGTAGGTATGCGTAGTCTGACGCGATCGTTCATGTTCACGTGCAACCAGAGTACAGAAATGCGACGGCGATGGTAGCGGATGTTCTAATTTATATCCGAGATATGATTGGTATGCTGTACAGCTCGAGCAAGATTCAAGAATCTGTCCCTCCAATCTTGCTCGGGGAGGGGTTCTCTAGCTTCGTTGAAGTCAGTATCTTCCTGGGGTATATTTTTTGGAGGCATCACTTTCGTGTTTAGCGGGGAAGTCCCCACTTCCGGATTCACTCTCATTGACGAAACAACTAAATTAATTTGATTACTAGACGTCGATCATCCGTGTGTGGCCCTTCTCCGGTTGAGCCAGCCCAATACGAGCTGCATTCAGATGACTACAGCTAGGCGTTAACACCTAGGAGTAAAAAGATATCAAGAAATGATACCTAAATATATTAATATTACAAATTACCATTCCAACAGGACTATTCAGAGATAAACCAATGAGAATGTTAAAAATGATAAAAGAAACCCTCCCACGTCTCCGTCTACATGTGGAACATGGACGATGATATGGTTAACAGTGTAAGCACGCTTATAGTGACCCTACCCGTTTGCCCTTCCTTAACATATTATTTACTTAATTTTATTAAATAAAAAAATAAAAATACCTAAGTGACATAAAAGTATATTCAAAACTTGTTTTATTTCTACCTATAAAAATGCCTTTTAAATATAAGTACATTAAAATACAAAAAATACAAATGGATCAGTAAATGGACGGAATTACAAATCACTTATTCTTAAAGCATTTTAACATTATACAAGACACTGAAAACAAAACAACTATATATATATATATATATATATATATATATATATATATATATATATATATATATATATATATATATATATATATATATATATATATATATATATATATATATATATATATATATATATATATATATATATATATATATATATATATATATATATATACATATATGTATTACATATGTATTAAAGAAATATCATATTCTTGAAGAAAGTTCCCGTTTTAATTAATTATTATTTAAAATTCTTATAACATAATAAATATGTTCACAGAACTTTATGATACCAATATTTGTTTTCTTTACTTTGGTGTGACATCAAAATAAGAGATTCTCAAAAGTTACAAACTTACACATACTAGAGACTCATCCACCTTTGAAACCAACATGTAATTTGTTTCCTGAATGTGATATCACAGTTTGAGCAAAAATATCAGACAGACTGGTTAAAGAGAAACATTATCAAAATATAAGAAATAAAAAGTATTACAGTACTTTGAGATTAAATTACCCTAGCACTTAACAGATCATATTTTTGTGCACTGTGAATAACCTATCATTGACATATTGCCTGAGTGTGACGTATTTCCGTAATGGCGGCTCCAGTATGTGTATGCTCGGATTCAAACTTATAAAAAGTTATCATAAAATCAATTCCTATATACTTTGTTTACCTTAATACTATCATTAACATATTGCCTCTGCCTTTACTCTGTTTACTTAAATACATATCATATAATTGAATCTTCAATTCAATATATATATATATATATATATATATATTCATATTTTAAGCTATAAATTATAAACAAAGAGATGTCACACAAAAAAAATTGTAAACAAATCCAATATTTTGTAACAAAAAAGTGTATCCCGAAAACATACCGCTGAAATTATATTAAATACACTCAAAGAAGAAAGAACTAGTAACAAGACAGATAGTGGATCAATTATTCAATCCAGCTGTTAGTGAAATATATTTTTATATAATAATATATTGTATTGAATTACGCTTAATATAATTGCCAATTAATTAATATTTAAATAAAATTTGACATCATACCCATAAGTTATTATCGAATAATAATTGTGTATATGATAATAACTACTTCTTAATTAATTATTATTAAATTATGGTATTTCCATTACTTAAAAAGATAAGACACTTTCTATAAAAGGTACTCTGATATATTTTAAACCAATAAACACACAGACTATTTCAGAGTTTAGATGACTCTGACCCTCAGTATAATATGAAATCTAAATATTCTAAGGATTAATATCATAGTATGATATGAAATCTAATAATTCTATTAATATCAAATAGCTGCCGCAGGGATTGTCCTATTATGAAACCTACAATTGTAAAAATGCTACAAAAGGAATTCAACATCTAGCTGTAGTTGTAAAAAATAAGATAAATATCTCAGTATATACATAGGCACACAGACAGACACAATTACAGACACACTAATGTAATCCATTTGTGTAACAACAAGTCAAATATTGTCTAACTCGTCTCGTCACTGTTAAAACTGTATATAAACTCAATATACTTGTGTAAATTAAATTGGATAATGCCTATACAACCTAATATAATCATATTGGTGCTGTGCTTGGTTGAACATCAAAACAATGTTTTCATTAACAATACAACTGTCAAGGCCAGCATTATTGAGGATGTGTTCAGAGCTGCATTGTTGCATCGGTGATCCAGGAAACAGAAACACCATGTTGTTTCATCGTACCAATCCCTAAAAACACAAACCATCATACAATGTATTTGTAAAAATATATTATTGATTAATTTTGTGTTATTTATTAAGATCATCTTAATAGATGTATTATTGAATATAATGTTAAAGCTTACCTTTTGATATCCAGCTGTTTTATAGGATTTTTAACATAGTGGGCTAGATTGAGATCTTGTACAGCCGGACGGCAGCCCTCATAAGTGTCTGCGGGGATGTCTGTTCTATAGGCCTTGAAATTGCTAAGACAATCTCGTGTAATAACTTCCTTAGCTAGAAATGTAATATTAGTTACATACATTAATTTGTCAGCGTGTTTTGAATAATAATTAATTAATTAATTACTAACCTCCCTTTCTTTCAATAAGTTTAACACAAATGTCTTCATGATCGGGACACAAGCTACCTAAATAACCAATTCCTCGCCAGTTGAAGGGTTCCATACAACCTGGAGTAGCTGCCGTGCACTGATAACACCATATCGCGAATACTACAATATTTCGAATGGATATAATTAGTTTGTATTTGATTGTATAATTTAATGTTATACATGTAAGACATTTTATTCTAGCTTTTAATTCAAATAAACTCGCCACACCCTGGCGGTTCAAAGCATTATTCATTTTTCATTACTTACTGTCGCTAAAACAGGATATAAAAATGGATATAATTAAAAGAATCTTCATATTCACTCAGTTTTAGTACGCAATAAAAACAATAACATTAGCAGGCTAAAATCTATGTATAAAATTTAAAACTCAATTCAATGTTATTACTTATTTTGACTTCTGTAGGAAATATTTTTAACTTTACAGTTGACCACAGATTAACACAAAAGACTACGAAGGAAACATTGTAAATGTCATTTAGTCTGTGGACAGGCCATTGGGCAAATAGTCATTTTGTAATGTACTCTGTGATGTAATAAAAATATAGTTGTAGTTCTTATAATTGGTTAGCTCTTTACAATATGTTACGGATAAGATGTTAAGAATTATAATGGAAATTTAAATATTTGCAAAATTATTTTTTTGTTATGTGTGTTACACTCTTGATGAATGCAATATAGGACCTTATTGTTATAATAGGTTACAGAATCAAATGACATATTGAGAGCAAATTAAGATAAATCTTAAAGTCCTCAATTCAACGGTTCTCAAACTAACTGTTTGAGAACCATATTTCTTATTAGCATATTTCTTAATGATTTGACCATACTATTAAAGAATTGGTAGATAATTTCAGCGTATCAAAGACAATAAGCTATAATAATCATAAAATGTATTTTTATACATGTAAATGATTTTTTTTTAATAATAACGTTTACAACATTAGTTTTTACTGTTATTAAGCAAAGCTTACATTATTCTCGCAACAAAGAATGTAATAAAAAAACAGAAGGTTTTAAAAAATCTTTAAACATAAGTTTAAAAAAAAATATAGTATGTTAATAAAGTTTCGGTGAGTGAAAAGGTTGCAAAATCATTAAATTGGTTTTATCTAGATACATTTTTTTGTATCTATGACAAGCTGCATATAGGTAGAGCATTAAAAATATCACAGGTTTTACGCAAAACAGTTTTTTTTTATTTTGCAGATGATTTGTAGATTTGTATATATATATATATATATATATATATATATATATATATATATATATATATATCGTATATTGTTGGAATTATTGATTATTAACATAATAAACAAGTATAGATTACATGACAATTTACAATTTAGGGGAATGTTTAATAGAAACAAAAATATGTAGGTCTATATGTAAATTGCAAAGAGGTTTTATGTGACTTCATTGGTTGCGATAGTAAAATAAATAATATTAAAGATTAATAGTGCTTTGTTTTTGTTGTTTGCTGTGACAAACAAACAGAAAACCTTCTTGATGATGAATGACACCAGGAGAGGAAGTGATATGGGAAAATTTAAAGCCATCTTTCTGTCGTTCACGATTTGCAGCCACTGCTCAATTGCCTTAATTAAGAGCGAGAATAAATCTTACGTGTGATAATACATATTTATAAAATGTTAATGTCTTATTGTTTCCATATATATATATATATATATATATATATATATATATATATATATATATATATATATATATATATATATATAATACCTCTTCACTGACAGTCTAAACGACTAAAGAGAAAAACCTATGTCTATGTCTGTCGCTGCAAAAACTTAGTATGTTTTTGCAGCGACAGAAATTACATTGGATTTTTGAATGCTATCCTAATAGCGGTAATATTAAGTTACAATAGCTTGTGCGAAATCACCCAATTTTTTAATAAGTTTTTGAAATTAAACCAAAATGAAATTAGGGTGGAATTTTATTTAATATTTTCTAAAAAGTTATGTTCAAATAAAGTTTTATTTTTAGGTCGTGTTCTTGTATCACTTCTTTCTCATTTATAAATTGGGATATTTATCATTTCGAAGGTAACGCCTGTCGTTATGTTTGGTTCTCGCACACGACTACGACAGCCGTTCGTATGTATCACATGACATTATATTTTATTATATTGTTGGCAGCACATGTCTTGTTCTTGGTTTACTAATAGTTATAATTAAAAATACTATTCGAAATTGAGAATTTAATAATTTTTGGTTAATATAATTGAATTATGGTTACAATTATAAACATACTTTTGCTTTATGCATAATGTAACCAACATTATGCATAATGCGAAAATTGCATATCCTTTCATTTTGCAATTGCAATTTACATTTGTCTGAAATTTATTAGGTAAATTAAGTACTATAAGTGATGTTTATTGATCTTCCTCCAGGTTCAGTGATGCTTTAAGCATCATCAAATCCTCTTTATTAAGATCAATACACATTGTACCGACCACGTCTTCTATACCTATTGTACCATCATTACTCATATCAACTTCTTTGATCAAGTTATCCAATTGTTTCTGAGGCATTTTGTGACCTTGTTTAGCAAGAACTTCCTTAATATGCTCCCGATCAACAGTACCAGTTCTTCCTGGATCGAAAACTTGCAATGCTGATCGTAATTCATCTTCAACAGGAAAATCTCTTTGTCTCAAAGTCACCATTCTCAAAAATTGTTGATAAGTAATATGACCATCGGGATGCGGCGGCCTGACACAGTACGCTATTAGTTCTTGTAACTGTTCTTCCGTATAGGTCATTAGTAAAATCGATTTCAACATATACACTAGTTCTTTTTCTGTTATATACCCATCTAAATCAGTATACGCGGGCGTGTAGTTTTGATAAACCTCCCATAGTTGTTCAATTTCAGCAATTTGATCAGGTCTTAATTCAAATGGAGATTTTAAAGCTTCTTTCGAATCTGTCAAGTCATATGGGGCAGATGGGTCTGGGGGTGGTTCCTCCACATATCCTTCTTCCTCCTCAACTTGCTCCTCTTGTGCAGGTATTTCTTCTTTCTTTTCTTCCTCTGCGGCCTTCTCTTCCTCTTGCTCGCCTTCCAATTCTTCACCAAACAACTCTTCCCCTTCCCCAAGAACTTGTTCTTTATCCCCTTCACCTTCAACGATTTCACCCTCTAAATGTTCTCCATCAACTTCTTCGCCAATATGTTCACCACCAACCTCCTCAATTCCTTCTCCAGGAAGCTCTTCATTGTTCGCTTCCTTTTCTTCTTTAGGGGCCTCACCACCTTCACCAATGGCCCTATCCGGAGTCTCAATACCAGTAACAGTAGTTTCTTCTTCCATTGTCGAACTTTAAATTTATGACACCCAAATATTCACGATTTATAAAGTATACACTAATTCATACCAAAAAATTATCTTCGCATCTGGTTTTTCGTAGCTGTGCTCTTAACATATTGGTTAAATTTTCGGTTATTTTGTCATAGAGGCTGAGACTGCCTATTGATATAAAATCTAGAATATCAATAAAATCTTCTAAAAGGTCATTTCGAATATTATCTATAAAATCAAACATTGATAAAATATAAAATATAAAATTTCTAAAATGGTGTCACCTGTCAACAAAATTATTTATTAGTCCTTAAACAAACACCCAGTGAAAATAGTATATGAAGGTTTGTAATGTCTGTCCATGGAGTTCATTATTAAGTTGGGATGTTTATTTATCAATTAGACAGGAATAAATTAATACGAAAATAGTCACTTCAAGGCAAAGGAATATCATTACTCTTTATATGGAAGTTACAAATAAATATATTACACACTTTGAGCAGTAGTATTTCTAAAAAATACTTAGTCTTAAGGGCAAGACGTAAAGTAAGTGTTTGGAATAAATTGAAGATAAGTCACAGGCAACGGTCAGTTTTTTAACCGCCTTTTAAAAAAGGTACCTATCTATAAAATATGTTGCGTAATGACTAATCGATATTTCTTATATCAAATCATTAAAATATTTTGCATGTTTTTCAAACCTAATCTAAATAAACTAATACAACTAAAGAGCATACAAACAAACAAACATTATTGTTATATGTAAGTTTAATTAATTTATTCTAAATTGTCAACACCCTTTTTTCATTTGTTTAGCATTTTAGGTTGTAAAGTACCTACCTGTTTAATTGTTAGGATTTGAACAAAATGCTTTGTACTCCTTAATATTATTTTAATATTCAATCGAAGCCATACAATTATCACACTATAACAATCAAATATATCAAAAACAGTAACGGTCTACTCTCTGGCAACAACGATGAAATACAAGCAGCAATTTTAAAATCACCATAAAAGTTTCATTAACGAAAAACCGCAGCGAATTAGCAATCATTTTTCGAATCGATTCATAACCACTTGATTGATGCAGTATTAATGCAAAATCAACATGAACTAAAATAGATAAGAACATTTCCCACATATCATTGAGGAACTAAATTATATAATATAAAAATATCACTAGCATAGGATGCTTTCCGAAAGGAATCACGTGCTAAGGAGAAAGACGCCGGCACGACGCGCAGCGGTGAGCGGCACAGTGCACAACAGTTCATAGTCGAAACGCGCGGGAACGCTCTCGTTTGAACGTTACACGTTCGGAAAATTGACTATTGTTATTTATATTAAAATATTTTGGTGATAATTTAATATAACAATGGTAAGTAACGCATGTAATATTGATTATATTGTAAAGTTGCATATTAAATTTCCTTTTCATTATAATAATTATTCCTATTTTCCAAATACATAAAGAAAAAAAAATATTATGACATGCCAGTATTGATATGAATATGTAATAAATAACTATTATATTTATATATAACCTCATAGAGTAAATTATGAATTTAATTTTATTTTTAATTGGTATTACATAAATTCTCGATATATATGTAATTATACATAAAATAATTAGTACCCGATTTGTCTTTAGTCAATCAACAATCGTGCAAAACTGTTGATTGAACTAGATTTGAAGATTCGGTTCAAAAAATAGTGATAAGTAATTTGATCATTTAAATTAATTATATTTATATTTATTTAGTATAAAATAAATAATATAAGCTAATTTTAATCGTATGTCAATTAGACTACATGCAGCTGTCAATTTAATGCTGTAAAACCATATTTAGGTAGAACTACGTATTTCCCTTCTATTCTTTTTACTGCGTTTCTATACTTTTATATTCTGATTTTTTAAATCTTTAATTGTATATACATATATGATAATGGTGCTTCTGTATATTAAATATTTTCTATTATACAGAAAGTACTATATACGTAACTACATATACAAACCCCTAAACATAGTATATATTTTTTTTTATATTTGAGTTTATAACTGTGATATTTTAAATCGATATTGCTGTCATATTCAATAAGACTAATTAAAGTTTTCGACTTCGCTTACGGCCACGTGGTACATTTAAAACTTCTGAACTCATTTAGTTCCCATCCCGAGGTACCGCAACTTACTTACACAAGAGATATTATTTTAAGTACCGACGTACAGTCGACAACAGACGCCGTATTTAATTATTTTAAAATATACATTCATATTATATTAATGTATTAAAAAATATTATACGGATCCAAAATTGGTTCATGGATTGTGTATTTATTGATATTTTGTTCTTTAAGTATATGTGTGAATAAATTTGACAAAGATTGTAATATTTAATATTAATTATATTCACAATGACAATCACACAATTAATAAACTAATGTACTCTGACTTTCTAACTAAACCCGACTCCCTAAAACTGTAATATCCCAGCAGTGGGCCAAGGCCCCACCTCTCATCCACAGATCCGTCGCAAGTCCCAAGGCCGGTCTGCGGTTGTAATATGATAATTATATTAATCCAAGTATTAAGTATTCATTATAACTGAATCATACTTCTTAAATAAATTCAGGTGATATCAATTATAGTGTTGTGAAAGATGGCGCTTTTCATTTTAGTATTGTTAATTTAGGCTTATAGGGCGTAAGGGGATTGTCAAAACTACAACGGACGATTTCTTTAATAAATACCCTTTATTTTATTTTGGTATAGAAAATATTATTATAGATATAAAAATACACTAGTAATCAAACGTTATTAGTTTATGAAGAATACAGTTATAGAACCAAGTCATTTGTGTAGAATTAGATTCTGCCTAGTATGAATTACCAATCACTTTAATAATATGAAGTCATTGTTAGAATAAACTACTTTTGACTTTAATAAAGTATTAAGTAATATCATTAAATAACGAAATGCAAAACATGTAGTTTTCGAACGGAAACGTCAAAAAAAAGATATTAAAAAAAAAACAATAAAATATGGCGGCAGTTAAAAATAACATATGTTTTGGTTCCGACAAAATCAACCATAAAACCCTAAACCATGACTTCATAATTAAAATAGTTTAGGATTTCCAAGGCTGTGCTTAATGTGTGATATAAATAAATAAATCCTTAATCAATCTTATTATAAAGTATTCTAAAATAAACATACAAGTATTCACCATTACAATTACGTGAGAGCTATTTCTGTGTATGTGTGTGTTTATGTGTGCGTAAATATTGACGTGTGTGCAGACGTGATTAAAGTTAAAATTATAAATGCTCCATTAGGAAGGTTTTTATTAGACTATTTGATAATCAAATTGAATTGATGACATTGGCCTTGTAAAAGACCTTATAAATATTTTTTAACTAGCTTTTATAAGCTACTTCGTCTGCCACCTCTCTTTGCACTAAAATAAACACTTTAGAATTGTATGTTTATTATAAATCCATACATTTTAGTTATATTGTTAAACCAAATCAATTATTGTATTTTATCTCGAAAATTTTATATTTTTCCGGAATTAAGTACATCGAAATGAGCTAACACCAGTTTTTAATGAAAACCTTTTTTTTAACATCTCACTTCTTTAAGAACTTTATTTAAGTTTAAGAGAGTATAAAAGAAAATCAGTAACTTAAATATTTTATTTATCTCAAGTTCTATAACTTGATGATTGGTCTATACCAAGGAATATTCTCGTAGGGTCAATTGCATATGTTTTTAAAATAACATCAGCTATCCGTCAGAGAAAATTCGTTAAAATCGGTCCAGCCATTTCAGAGCCATTCAGAGAAAAGCTGTTAATTTGGAATTACAAATAGATATACAGTTTTACGTATATATATATATATATACGTAAAACTAAACTAAACTATATATATATATAGTTTAATAGTATATATATAATAGTTTAGTTTAGTTATATATAATAATATTTTTCTTGATTTGATTCACGAAATATTGCACAATACAGATACTGCTATTGTACATACATGTATAACATACGTTTATATTTAAGGAAACTTATAATATATTTAATTGTAATATCCCAGATACATAAGGATGTTTTATCGGTAACAAAAACATTATAAAGTACGGTTTTTATTCAACCAAGCTTAATTTTTTTATTATATCACCATGTTGTATGTTTTACCGGTAAAAAATAAAATAGTTTTTATACAAACCGGATATAAAGGAGACGAGACACTAAAAAAAATAAATGCCCATCAATCAGTAGACCAAAAGCAATATACAAAAATAATTGGCAATAAATTTCAATATATATGTATCACGCATAACGTGATGGTCCTTGACTATCCCATCTCAGTTAGCATACATCGCTATTATTTTTATTGATGGTTTATTTTACCATTCATATAAAGTTCATTAAGTGAAGCCATTACTGACTTAATTGTGAAGTGAACTCGTGTGGATTAAAAATATTTTATAAAAGCGGTTACACACATTTTTATACAGATGAAAGTATTTTTTATTTCTATGTTTTTGCTTTTTTTATGATTTAAGTTTGAGTTTGATGTATATTACTAGCTTAATCCCTTGCTCTTCGCTGGGCACACTATTAATTTTGATGTGAACTTAGATTGCTATGGTAACCTTTGTCGTATTATCCGTTGTCATCGTAACCGTTGCTATGGTAACTCTTACCCCCGTGTTAAGTGTATATCTCCTACAGGTTTAAGACTTGGCGAAATGCAAAAATTTAAAATCCGTTGGGATAGGAATTACGTAAAATCCGTTCTTAGTGGACGTCTGTGTCACAAAATAAGTAGCAGTGTAAAATTGTAAATTAATCGGACAGATAGTTTCGGTAAATCGCTTATATATATAAATTATCGAAATACCTTTTGCTCAAAACGTTTTATAGTAAAAACCTTTATATTAAATTAAACACAAGTAATTATATTTAATACTAGCTGTACCTGCGAATTTGTTCGCGCGGAATGTTTTTTTTAATTTTTTCATAAATGTTTTTTCCATGTAAATACCGTATATTCCTTCATATGAATTAAGTGAAAAGCTGTTAATTTGGAATTACAAACAGACGCTTCAGCTCCATTTATATGTATATATTTATTAGTATTGAAATATAACAACAAAGATAATATAAAACGGAACTCAGACGAAGGTCGCTCACGATGAAAGATCGCGTCAATAGAGTGTTCTCATTGTGCTCTGACACGACTTGTATACGAAAACCAGACAAAGCTGCATGGAAAGCTTAAGATTTTTTTATATATAATAACAAAAAACTATTAAATTAAATTAATGCTTAAAATGGGCTTTAATAAATTTCAATAGACTTATTTATAGATTATAAATTGTTATCAGTGACGTCATCAGCTTTAACACTAAACCTACCGACAATTCTTGTATACATGTTCCTACCGCACGCGGTCAAATTGACCGGTAATTAAAAAATATTTTATTATATAACGCAGGTAATAATGGAAATAACTAAAAGTAAAGAGTGAAGACAATATTATATACATATTCTAAGAATTGTCATGTAGTTTGATAACGATATTACAACGTTTAAAAATGTGTAATTTTTACAAAAGTTTAAGAACGGTCAATTTGACCGGTACTTGGTAGGTTTAGTGTTAAGTCGCCTCATTATGTTCGTATTTCAAATCCTATGTAAAACTTTAATTTAGTTGCTTTCGCTTGTAAAACAACTTAACTTATTCTTAACAAGATACTCAAATATTTATAACTTGTTGGTTATATATATGGATAAAGTTGAAGTGTCCGTCTGTGTTAAGTAACTATGATCTCTGAAGTGCTTATTGTTATGTACACACTATCATTATATATTAAAATATGTATGTGTTAGTCTGGACTGTGAGTAATCATAGGAAACGGGAATCGAGTTTAATGAACTTTCACTAGGATAAAGGGGTTTTGGGAGCTGTATATGGGATATATTTAAGGTTTCCGCGTGAAAATCCAGTCTTGGTATTTGTAATATGTAGTAAAAATAAAACATACTATATTTATTAGTTTAATTAATACTATTTGATGACACTCCCTTCACAGATTAAACACCGGGGTAAGTATGTAGTAGAAGGTAAGACTAAAAACAAATGATTTTCAATAATCTCTGATCTGACAATTGAAAGCGTCACAATGGTACTATATTATGTACCTCCATTTTCTGTACTTTATTATAATCATGCACTTGCCGACAAATTCTTTGTGTAACCTAAATGCTGTGTAGTTTTACGAGACAGCAATAATCATAAATTTGTAAAACATTTATTAGTTGTATCATTAAGGAGGCAATATTTGATATATTTATATACTCGTTTAGTAGCAAAATATATATTACTATATTCAATATTAATAATATTAGGTAACCGACCACTTTAATGTGAGATTGGATTATCTTTTGGTTATCTCTATTTAATGTAGATGAGCCCTGCTTCCATAGGTCAGGATAAAATGGTTGTACTATCCAAGATGACCGGTCCGGTTACACTTAAAGCATCCTTATCATTATTAACGACTATTTGATTCTGTAATTTAATATGTTTTGTAATCCTTTAAATAGTATCTGAATCTCCTTTCTCATTTACTTTAACTCCTTTTTTATATGGACTATGTATTTCAATATACATGTACGCTATATTTTGTTCTACGTGGAAAGTCGTGCTAAAACACTAGTCTCTCAGGGTCAAGGACCCTTATTAACGTTATTGCAGAGTTTATTAACATATCAATATTACAATCTCATCTTAGTGGAAGACTGAGTTACGATTCAGGTTACTCGATAGAATTACGATACCTCGTTATATTGGAAAGTTCAAGAATTGACCGCCGGTTGGTTACAAGTAGAGGTCAGGATTATTATTGAGATGCCTTAAGACAAACGGCTTTTATACCTTTGATGATAGAGTAGGTGTCAGGTAAATAATAGTCTAGATGAAATAATAAAGTTCAAATTTAATATTTTCAAAAATGTTGAATTTTAAGCGTCTTTAAAATGTGAATGTGTGTGTGTGTGTGTGTGTGTGTGTGTGTGTGTGTGTGTGTGTGTGTGCGCGTGTGTGTGTGTGTGCGCGTGTGTGTGTGTGTGTGTGCGTGTGTGTGTGTGTGTGTGTGTGTGTGTGTGCGTGTGCGTGTGTGTGTGTGTGTGTGTGTGTGTGTGTGTGTGCGTGTGTGTGTGTGTGTGTGTGTGTGTGTGTGTGTGTGTGATCTAAAAACACCGTGACTTATCGTATTATGCAACATTATGCAATTTTTCTATTGGATGTAAAAATAATAGTAACATATAAATGTACGTCGGACAAATAGGAAGCTACATTTTCCGGGTGAAAGTACCTACGAGTGGACAATGTATGTACGACCACTGTCAACACTGTCAACACGGTCAACTGTCACATATAAAGTGCCTTGTGATCAGTGAAAGCTTGTTTGATAGACTTCTTATCGGTCTTCTCAGTGGTTTGTTTAATATTTAGTAGTCACTTAATAATTTTATAATAAAAGCAAGGTGAGTTTCTAGTGATTATTTTTAATAAAATTAACTTTAGTGTTGCCCGTGACTCCGTCCGCGTTAATATAAGGGAGCGTAACGGAGCGTAGAATATTATTAAAATATTTCCCAGTTCTCTGAAAATATATCCAGTGTGTGATTACTCTAGATATACAGACATACATATTTTTCTTTTTATAATACTTATTAATATATAAATAGCCTTACAAAGTAAATTCTTAAAAAAAATTAGAAATGTTGTACTTGTTGGTTCAGTGTGTGAAGAGAACATCGCTCACAGGCACCGTCGCTCACCTGTTTGGTGTAGCCATTATGTACTGCTAACACTTTAGAGTTTAATGCTACGTCCACATGTTTTTCACAAGTCAACCATGATTTAGTGGGTTGGATGGCTGGTTGGTCAACTCGTTGGTTGGTTGTGGTGATAGAACAATAAATCCATAAAGTTTTTATTTTTATTTGTTATTGTTTAATATATAATTATCAAAATATTGTCTATTAAATATAATCTTATATAACATAAACTATATGATAGTTATATTAAAAATACTAATAAAATGACATGTTCAGAATATGAATAGTTTTTGATGTCTATTTATATGTTTGTGTGTTTGTTTGCGTGTCACGTAATATATATCTGAGGGATCTTAATGAAAGTTGGCATCGCCATCGCCTGAGTCAACATATATAATACTTTTTAGTTAAATTTAACACTAAACCTATCGACCTGTTCCTACTGCAGGCGGTCAAATTAACCGGTAATTAAAAGTTATTTTATTATATAACGCAGGTAATAATGGAAATAACTAAAAGTAAAGAGTGAAGAAAATATTATATGCATATTCTAAGAATTTAGTTTGATATTCATGTAGTTTGATAACGATATTATAACGTTTAAAAATGTGTAAGTTTTACAAAAGATTAAGAACAGTCAATTTCACCGGTACTTGGTAGGTTTTGTGTTAAGTGGAAAACATAAATTGATTTGAGATATAACTACTATAATTAAAAAGTATAGATCTATGTACTAAGTGTCGAAAGATAACTAGTAAGTTGGTAAGGAGAAAGGAGGAGGTAAAATGAAGTTCCTGCACATTGTTTACAAATGAAACGAAATAGTAATATGACACATTAAAACAAAGTGGTTATAAAGAATTAATTGTCGACATTGCAAAATAAATAGAAGATTTATGTCGTGGGCACGTGCTCTTTGAACCGTGGTTATTAGTGTGTGTATACACCTGTGTGTCTGTGTGTGTGTACACCTGTATGTGTGAGTCAATATCAAGTTTGGTACTTCTTTTAGAACCAAGGATGTCTGTCGCAGGACGCTAAATGTTAACAATGGGTGAAGCAATTTTGTTACATACCATGGTGTGTAGGTGTCCGCTAACACTATCAATAGGTATTGTTTAACATATTTGGAAATATTTAAAAAACCTAGACCAGCACTATATTGATACTATGTGTTTTTAAATATTATCTGGCCCATGCTCAAACTACCGAAGATGTCTGTATTATATTATGTAAATATTTTTTCTGTCTTACACATTCATTTTTGCTATTTTATATATTTTGAATATATTCTGCCAAGATTTTTCTTTTTTTTTCTTAATTTTGTCTGTGATATCATTTGTCAAGAGTTTAACTTTTAAATTCATAAATGTCATTTTTGACATTTCATGATTGAGATTTCATTGAAGATATGAATTAATTAAAAATATAAATATATTAAAGCTACATATTAAAGACGTTCCTCAGATCCTCTCCGTATACTATTTGTCGTGCAAATTACACGTTCAAGTTTCTTAATGGTCAGGGAGTCACGACGTGTGTCCAAATCAGTTCCAATATTATTCGTCTGAAATCCTGCTATCTCGTGAGAACAACACTGTAATTTTAAATATATATGATTATGTTAATACTAAAATAATGTCGTGTAACTGATATAAAAAAAAAACAAATATATTAAAAGTGCCTTAATTTATAAAGTTAAGGCACTTTCAATATAAAACATTTTCTCATAGTGGAATTAAGTAAATAATACATAGCATTAGCATGGGTATGAATGTCGCTATAAGAATTTATCATTAAAGTAATTTAGGCTTTAAGCGTTACAACATAACATAAAATCTTGTATTTCTCGAGCTCTTCTCAGAAAATTCATTTTATTTTAAACAAGGGGCGCCAACAGACCCTCAATTTCGACTCTGCGCGCGAAATCTCGGGTGCCTTTTGCATTGAGCGAAGCGAGCCCAGTGTAATGACTCACCGTTTGACTTCAATGGGATATCAGTTTTTTGACGATTATTCCTCAACCACATGATATTTTTCCCATTTTTTTGTTTAAATCCATCACCTAGTGTGTCTTTTGATTGCAAAATTTCATAATTTTCCGTCAAGTAGTTTTCAAGCCAATTCGTGACAAAAATGTGAAAAAGTCTCCAGTAGAGCGCTCCACTCGCTTCGCTCAACTAAAACAAAGCTCACAATACAATACTATACTGACCTCATCTGTATCTTAATTGTTATTGTTCTTTTATCATTGCATGCAATTATGTTTAATATTAATCACACCCTTCATATATTCACAACAACATGGCGCCAAATAAAACGTGACTTCAGCAAGCCTTCTAATCACTTTACTCGTTAGAACAAAAGCGATCTCTGATTTTATGTTCAAATTTACCATCTATTTAATTTAACCTTGATGTGATAAAAAATCTTCAATACTACATTACTTATTCTATTGTTAACGTTTTTGTTATAGGACAAAAGTTACGTAAATCAGGTTTGGTGATAAGTTCAACCTGTTTATAAGGTATTGTTATAACAAGAATGAATGTTTTGGAGAAATATAACATCCAGTTATTACTAGATTACTCTGAGTCAATGACAGTGGTCGTGACTCGGAACAAAGTAATCCTAATTACCGACAGCACTCGATATGGTTTCATCAGTAAATTCGGACTCGCCTCTCAAGGCTCCGTGGAAGGCGTCTGATACATATATTTTATGACTCGTATAAAGAATGATGTTTTTTATTTCATTTCTAGTCCGTGTTATAAAATATTTTAGGAGTAAATATATGATAGGATCGTTTGACAGAATTGATTGATTGATAATTAAAAATCTTTAAAAAGCGCTCCGAGCCCTTCGATGCTTTCAAAGTCATTAGAGTTAATGGCGTTACAAAAGATACAAGTCAGTTTTTAATAAAAACAGATAACGATTCAACTCCATAAAAATCTCTGGAGAAAATGCTAACCTTCGTCCAAAGTAATCCAAATTTTGTAAAAAATAGTCCAAATCCAGACACTTGTCGGGTCCAATTCAGAATATCTTAATATATAAAACACAAAGACACTCATTGACTCACTGACTCATTCATCGCTCTACAGCCCAAACCGTAATACCTAGAAAACTGAAATTTGGACACACTCCTCCTGACATATTGAATAGGTGCAATAAGAAAGGATTTTGCAAAGGTCCAAACCGTTCCAAAGTTACAGCTAAAAAACTGCAAAGTTTACCCCCCGCTCCCCCTCTTCTTTACTTTCGCCGTCCGTCGCGAAGCACGGGTAACCTGCTAATCCTCTATGTAATATAAAAATGTTCCTATTGAAATATATAAAGTTGATACCGAATGTGGTAACTCCGTAGACAAAGCCTTTGTGATGTTAACTAAATGATCCAGACAGTCATCAAGGACAGACCGTTCAAAGTATCAATTTGTCACTATCATGATGCAATTGCATCTCGTATCTGCAACGTCTGCAAGCCGAGGCGTGCATGCCTCGTACACACCGTCACTAAATGATTTGCTCACAAAATTAAGGCACGGATTAAAAAGATTTTATTAAAACACATTATTGAATTATAGAAACGCAGGTAATAATAAACATTTATTTACACCGTGGACTGAAATTTATAGCAATAGTCCATGATGTAAATGTTAGTAATTATTTTATTAAGTTTGATTTTTTTTAGTTTATGATTAATGCAATGAGAGATTTTTATTTTGCTTATACCGTGAACTGAAATTTATGGCAATAGTCCACGATGTAAAGGTTAGTAATTATTTTGTTAAAAATTTAGTTTTTTTTTTAGTTTATGATTAATGCAATGAGAGTGCTATCAAAATAGTGCTTTCATTGCATATTAATACTACCATTGAGAAGCAAATTCTAAGCAATGTACTGAATCAATGGCTCTTAATATAGCCTGAGAACTAAAAGATAAGAATCAGGAAAGATATAAAAACTTTTATTGATGGGAACGAATTAATAATCCCTTACTCAAGGCTCGTATTGCTACTTCGACAGCGACTTTGTTATTATAATAACAAATATTTATTATAGTCTAATATTTAAGGTGTTCTTAATTAACCAATATGTAGAAAGCCTTGTTATTTTTAAATCGGCAACTAGTATTTTTATATTCATAATATATATCAAAGTTCGAATCTTGGTCGTGTTAATTTTTTATTGTAATTGTAATTAGTTTTTTAAATTTAAAGAAATTATTATTGCTTAATGTGTGTGAAAACAATTATTGAATTTTGTATTTTCTTATTACCGTATCATCCGTTTTTTATAATATAGGAAACGACATAATTGTAAGTGATTGAAACATGATTTTATGTAATTTTGTAAATGAAGATCTTATAGTGTTAAATTTCAATGAAGATCTTATAATCTTAAATAAGAAATAAGTTCAAAAATTGGCCTAACTTTGTAACTAAAGCGTCTCTTCATAAAAATCCGCTTCTCGTATTTTATTTAATAATAAAAGAATACATCAAATTATAACTTACATAATTACTTCGCCCTTGAATTAAACTAGAGGGTCATGTAAATTGTCAAACAAGCTATTTGCTGTCGGAAGGTTATATTTCATCGCAATGAGATAATGTCAAAACATTTTGGTAATTGTCATATACGGTACGATTAACATCTGTGCACGCTACACGCTTTGACAATGTCACATTTACCGCTAAAATTAGATCTATTGTTTAAGAAATAATAAGGAAAGTTTTAAATCTAGTGAAAAGTAACTATTATATAACTATTTGAAGCTTTTATTTCCGTGTTTAAGATGACGAGATTTTATTAATCGGCTGCTAATAACTAAAAGAGTCGAATTAAAGATATATATAATACGTAATTTTAATCAACATTAATTTTAGTTATTTCCCACGTTGTTGCATTTAAGTAATAAATGATTTATTAGATGTTATGTCCATCTTGAGAATTGGTAAGTTGTGATAAATAAATGATACTTTTACTTTTGATAAAACCGTAAACATGTTAAACTAATAACTCGAGATGACCTCACATAGATATCATATTATATAGACACGTTTAAGGACTCTTGTAAGTGCAAATAAATTTAAATATGTCATGTATCCGTAATAAAATTATCTATTATGAATCTTATAGTAGTAGTTAACATTGTAACCTCTTAAAGTTCTATGGTTCGCTCCATTTTATGCTTAATATAACATGTATAGATGAAGGCCACAAATACCGATACCTTCACGAGATATACAATATGACAGCCACTTTAGGCATACATTTCTGAGATAAAATGTAGCTCATCATTACGACATGAAGTTCATAATTGCTATTGTGATGAAACGCAATGGCGCGTGCTTCAAGCTTTTAGTATGAAATAATAATAAACATTTCATTGAAGATGACATTGATCCAGTTGTTAGAAACATTTTTTTTTACTAAATTATTCTTTAATATAGATTTAGGTTTGTCATAGATGAAAAAAAAGATTTTGTAGTTTTGACTTTTGAAAAAAGAACATGTTTCTTTGAATTCTGCTTTGTGCTTCATACATTGACATACCTGTTTAATAATTTTTACGTGTTTTGTTTATATGATTACTTCAATTGCAAGTACGGTCGAAAAACAAAGCGTTCAAAACTCTTTAAGCTATTTTGGCGTTCTTATAATTTAACTACCTCATTCCCTCCTGCTTCGTTGGGTACACTATAAATTTGGATGGAAATTTATGTTGCTACGGTATTCTTTCTCATTTTATCCGTTGTCATCGTAACCGGTGCTATGGTAACCGTTGCTATAGTAACTCTTACCTCTTAAGTGTAGGGGAAAGGCGTACAAAATGACATAGGCGGGTCATATGACATGGCACTGTATCTTCGAATCTAAGGCTCATTTAGTTCATGCAAAGACGTGTAGAGGGCCGCTTAGTAACTGTCGCATTGCCAGTAGTGCTCCGTCGGTCATTCGATGTAGGCGACGGTTTAATTGTTTTTGCTCGTTACGAATTTTGTTTTGTTGAATTTTGTTTCATCGTAAAAGTAAGTAAATTCAATTTCTATTCTAGTTTCCACTGTCTTAGTTTGTTTTCAATATATTAATTTTAACTGAGAATATGTTAAAATTGTTATCTTTTGTTTCGATTTTTTGTTATGGCAGTTAAAGTTTTAAAACTATTAAATGGACAAAATGACATACCGCTTAGTAGGCCAAAATGACATACTATGTCGTTTAACCCCTTATTTTTTTTGTAGGTATTCATAAATTCATCGAAATGCCACGTTACTATAAGAGAAAAACAGAACGCCAGAGCTGGGACGAAATTTCCATGGAAAAAGCCATTGCCTCTGTTATGAACAACGAAATGGGCTGGCTGAGAGCATCCAAAGTATTTGGGGTTCCGCAAGCCACCCTGAGAAGACACTTCGAGAAACGGAATAAAACTATTGCCCCTGCTTCCAAAGGTATGGGTAGATATAAAAAGGTGTTCTCGGATGAAATGGAACGAGAAATTGTTGATCATATCAAGCTTTTCGAGACAAGGCTATTCGGTTTCACTCGTACGCAAGTTCTTGAACTAGCCTATCAGTATGCAAATATTAATAAAATTCCACACAATTTCAATAATGAAAAGAAAATGGCTGGTCCTGAATGACTAGCTGGATTTAGGAGACGTAATCCTGACATATCATTAAGAAAGCCTGAAGCGACATCTGCTGCCAGAGCGCAAGCCTTTAATAAACCGCAAGTGAATTTATTTTTTAACACCTATCAAGACATAATGAACAGCAACAAGATTCCTCCACATAGGATATACAATGTTGAGGAGTCAGCTATATCAACAGTACAAAAACCCCAAAAAGTGTTCGCCACTACAGGGCGTAAGCAGGTCGGGGCTCTAACAAGCGCTGAAAAAGGATCTCATGTAACAGTTGTTTGTTGCATGAATGCAATTGGAAATTATGTACCACCATGCTTGATTTTTCCAAGAAAACATATGAAAAATGAGCTAATAGACGAAGCTCCAGCAGGCACTTTGGGCATTGCACAAGAATCCGGTTGGATGACTACAACTGTATTCTATAAATGGTTGGTGCATTTCCAGAGTCACGTAAAAGCCAGTCTTGATGATAAAGTGCTTTTAGTAGTGGATGGGCACGTTAGTCATAAAGGAGTCGACAGCTTGATATTTCCTAAGGAACATGGTATTATTATGTTATGCTTGCCTCCACACTGTACGCACCGCATACAATCATTGGATGTCTCTTTTTATGAACCACTGAAAGTCTATTTTAACCAAGAGCTGACGTTATGGCTTAAGAGCCATCCAGGTAGAGTCATTACTCATTTTCAAATTGGTGCAATATTCAGCAAAGCTTCTGGCAGAGCCGCATCTATGCAGAATGCAGTTAGCGGATTTCAAAAAACAGGATTGTGGCCTATTGATCCAAACATATTTCTGGATTATTTGTTTGAGCCTGCTGAGACAACGAATATTCCGATTCTACAAGATGAAGCAAGTAAAGTTCCAGCGCCAATCGAAAATCAATGCTCAACCCTACTGAAACAACCACTATCCTGTTATTACAAGACGAAGATCAACAAGGTGAAAAGTTAGCTGAAATTCCAGCTACTTCCGTATCTGCATTCGAAATGGAAATATCAGCACCTAACAATCCAGATCTCCTTTCAACATCACAGACTAGAAATTCAGCTGTTGAGAGTCCATCTTTACTTCCAGATTCACCATCTACACTAAAACTCCAAGAGAAAACTGTGACAAGAGAGAACTTTGTCCCAATTAATGTAATATCGCCAGTTCCAAAAGGAGTGTATGTTACTGGACAAGGAAAACGTAAGCCACGCAAAAAACCAACGGTCTTAGTTCTAACTTCAACTCCAAATATGGAAGAAACTAAAATTAAATCAGCTCCTCCACCGGTCTCCAAGAAAAGAGTCAGAAAAGTGACTAAGGCATTGAATTTTAGTTCTAGCAGCGATGAAGACTTTAGTTCTTTACAGACTTATACCGCCAATGTTGTTGGAGACGAGGACTGCCCTTGTATCTATTGCAATGACTTGTTCTCCAGGTCTAATCCAAAAGAAGTTTGGTTGCAGTGTTTATCCTGCAAAAAATGGGCACACGCATCATGTGCAGACGTTCCAAAGAAGATTACATCTTTCATATGCGAGCTTTGCCAATAATAATTTCTTTATTTGCTATACATTTTTGTATGCCGTTTTGTCTGCACTATTTATTACCCGCCTATGACGGACAAAACGGATTTTAGTTATATTTTTTTTAGAGGCTTATATATTTTTTGTTTTTATTTAAATTTGATTGATGTCTTGAGTAATTATAGGTAATGAACCAAAGAATGGAAAGACTGATTGTGAATGTTCAAATTATTAATAAATAAAGATTTATGACTGATTAAGCGGTATATGTGTCATTTTGTACGCCTTTCCCCTACAGCTCCTACAGGCTTAAAACTTGGCGAACTGCAAAAAGTTGAAATCCATTGTGATAGGAATTCCGTAAAATCCGTTCTTAGTGAACGTCTACGTCACAAAAGAAGTTTTTTTAAGTTAATCGAACAGATAGTTTCGGAGATTTTGTGATTAGACAGTGAGTGGTAAATCGCTTATGTATATATAGATTTGTATGGACATACTTTAGAAATAGCGTAATACTCTTTATCCAATTCATCTCCTTCACTTTTATTACTGCTGTAGATTCTTATAAAACTACTTTTAAAGGATTTAACTTGCGTGTAGTTTTTAAACTTTAATTTTAAATGGACGTCTCGAACGCTCTGCAGCGGCTGTATTCAGTAGCTCGACATCTCCTAATTTAATTTTAATCGAAGTTTAATTAATATTATATATACACTGTGAAAGTCGTGTAGAAGTACACGTGAAAGTCTATGAAAATTTCTATAAAATCATGAATAGTACAAAAACGTCATGTTTGAACATTAGTGTCCACTTAATATCAAGCCTGATAGTTTTCTTATTACCTTATATGAAACCACTTATTTGACCTAACAAGTAATAACTTCTAACGACAAACGTCAAAATCATTTGCATTAATTTCATAAAACGTATATTAGTTTTAATTAAATTATTTGGTGAAATGCGACCCTCACATTTTTACCAAATCCAGAACTGTCAAAACGACCGGAAATTTTATATATATTACGGAAATTTTATATATATAATTTCTAAAAATACAACATCTAACGTATTAGTATGATTTCTCAGAACGCTGCGTTCTTATTACAAAGTGCATGCGTGGTGCTGCTCCTGCAGCAGTGCTCGGGCAGTCAGTTCGCGTCTCATGTGCGCGTCAGCACCCCGGGGCACAGCTACGCGCACGGGGTGGGGGATCCCTTAGCAGTGCTACAGAGGTACCCTCCGAGGAGCTCCAGGAGTAAGATTCATTCATTCAGATTCAAATATTCGATCTCGTAATCTCGTTCCCTGATTGTGTTCTCCAAATAAGGATCGTACATTAGTAGAGTAAGACTCAAAAGGAGGGTTTTCATACATGAGGGATATTGGCGAGATTTTTTTATTTTGTGCTAGTCAGACATAATAAAAAAACAGAAATAATACTTATGTTTTCCAACAATATAAAAAAAGAAAATTTGATACTTTGTATAAAAAATATAACAATTGATTTAATAATTAAAGTAGTGCAAGGCTGAGAATATATATTTTAATTTGTTAATTTCTCTGCATAAGCACCGTGTTCATCGGAATCCGTGGCAAGAAAATTATTACAAAGGAGTACCTGAAAAAAGATTTTAACATTCCAGGACCACTTCAATCCCATCCGGGATACCCGCGTCACCAGCCCAGCGTGCCCTTCACAGCGGAGGAGGGACGAGCTCACCGAGGACAGTCCCACGTACTTAACAATCGATGGCACAACAACGATATAGGTAAAACATTTTAGAACACACGTTACTTTTATTGGTTTTGTGTTTTTAATAAAATTGACTGAATAGTACTTATATTTATTGGTGACCATAAAAGTCCTTCAGTAAAATACATAGTGCTGGGAAAGCCAAAAAACTTATATACACAAATATTTTTTTATATTTTTCTAAGCTACGTATAATAATTTTAAATAATAGAATAAAATAAATAACTTTGTTTAATAAGTCTTATACACGGCAATATGATCTATAGATAATCGTATTAGCATATCAATTGTGGCCAATTGTGGCCAATGTCTACACTCTAAATAAACTAGGGGCGCCAACAGACCTTCAATTTCGACTCGCTGCGCTCGCGAAATCTCGGTTACCGTTTGCATATTGAGCAAAGCGTGCCCATTGTAATGACTCATCGTTTCCCATTGACTTCAATGGGATATCAGTTTTTTAACGATTATTCCTCAACGACATGACATTTTTCAAAATTTTTTTTTTCTAAGACCATCACTTAATGTAAATAATGTGTCTTTTTAATTGCAAAATTTCATAATTTTCCGTCAAGTAGTTTTCAAGCCTATTCATAAGAAAGAATGTGAAGTCTCCACTAGAACTCCAGTAGAACTCTCGAACTCCGTTCACTACGTTCGCTTCGCTCAACTGGTTTGATACTTTTTTCAGCTCAAACAATACCATTGTTGCCGCCCTCACCCTACAAAGTGGATTCACCGGATCCCGAGTCGCTGTGGCCGCTGGGTCTGTTCCTTCCTCCCGTTACTCCCCTACGGTACAGAGGACTGAAAAGATCTGATTCTGGCAACACTCTTGGTAAGATAATGTTTATATAAAATATCGCTTTCATTTTAATTGGGAGAAATATACATTTATTGATGAGGTTTGTGTTATTCTTTGATAACAATTGTTACTTTTTCTTAATGACACTCAATTAATAATTAAGTTACTATTAACTTCATTGTTACAGTTCTAATTACTTTAAAGGAAATTAAAGAATTTGCATTATACAACATAATAAAGAAATAAAATATATTATACAACATAATGCAGAAATTATAAAAGTCACTACATACAAGCTTCACACACTCACAGAGACACAAGTATATAATGTCACTCAATAAGGTAGCGGAAGTGGGGGGGGGCATGGCATGAGAGGGTAGTACCGTTTACCATCACCATCAGAATCTATAGATATTTCACATCATAGGTCAAATAATCTTATTCTTCCAGATGCTGACAAAGACCCTTACCTCCTCCAAGGTTCTGAAGCGGTCGCAGCTTATACGAAATCATCCAACCGAGGACCTTACTTCCACGAGATACCACACATAAAGTCTCTCCTGGCCAACCAACACCTCCGAGTCCAAAACAACCTCAAACCCCACAGGATCGCAAGCATACGGAACTCTTGGCCGTACAACCGACCATAGACAAATAAAACACATATTACATCTATCTTTGTATATTCACATCTTATGTCTACTATACATTTTGCATTTAAGAAATATATTAAAAAATACCTCCATTTATTATTTGTTGATATTTATTTATCAAGCTCGAGGTCACACACATACAATAACCACTTTGTAAATAGTTATCAATGTATATTGTTTTACAATCAGATCTATATTGAGTATTTGAATGGCAGTAGAGTAAAATATATTTATGTTAAGCCGGAAGACATGTCTGACAATGTATATATATATATAAATAAATATGACCAAGTGCCAACAATTATATTATTTACTCCCTAATAATACAAATATACAAATATAACCTAGATAAAGATCACAATAGATAAAGGAATAATTCATATTAAATTCATTTTTAATGACTATAGTTATAATTTCATATCATATAAAATAAAATAATTAAGAAAATTAATGACCACAGATGTGATGGACGGACTCTATCATTATAATTAATGTATCACGAAACTGTCAATATTGATAATAATTCCACAAAACAATTATAACACTGAACAGTAAAAACGGATGCGCCGTCATTCTAACGGACGAGTTACAAAGGTCTCCGTTACAAAAGCACATGTACACCTTCTTATGATTCCACATGGTGTATGCACACCGCTCCTCATCATCACTGGGAGACCGTTGCAAGCACATCCTTTGTGTAGCAGCTCCGTAATCTGGAAATATATTTTAATTCTATTTAATTGTTGTTATACGACATATGTACAGAAATTTATAATAAAATGTGATTTAAATAAAGATGTATTTAATATGAATATATTCAATCTTTATTTAGTGTTTCTTCTTTGTTATATGCAGGTACATTAACTTAACACTTTAACGACCGGGCAGTTAACTTTAGTTTTGGTTAGGACGCAAATTGGCGTGCCCGGTCTTTAAAGTGTTAATAAGATTATAAAAACTATAAGATTAAAATTACTTTTCAAAAGTAACTGAAAGTATATACAAGTCATTTTCAATTCAATATCTCCAATATGCCAATATCAAAAGTTTTAAATAAAATATAAATAAAAAAAACACTATGAACCATAAATAATGTGTTTTTGTGGAAATATTTCTAAAGTCAAAGAGTTTAATACTTTGATTTAGTTAATTGGCATTGTCGTTAACTGATAATGATAGAAATATTTGTTAATTATATATTTTTCTATTACAATACTTTCTCCTATAGCATGATACACACCATCTGTTCTAAAAGCTCCGGTAGTACCCTCGATCATCTTTCCACACCAACCAGAAGGGCATGCCACAACATGGATACCGACTTGATCCTCTGGTTCGGTCACATTGATGGGGAAGGGATCCCCGCACGAACCTAGCTCCCCCCGTGATCTACATTTCATGCAGCGCTTTTGTAAACCTAAAAAATGAAACAGACAATTATTTTTTTGTTGCGTGTTATGTATGACACAATATTCATTCCGAAAAAGTATACTTGTCTATAACATTTACAAAATAAAAGACACATTTACTTTTAAAGAATTAATTACAATACTAAATGACAAATGATTAACATGTAGAATATTTTAATGATAATAGCGAATCAATGACATTTCCCGTAAGTATTAATTAAATTAATTGACATTATAAGTTATAACTAAGTATGCGGAAGAAAGTTTCTAATAAGACACGACTACCTTGCAAACTATTTTAGTAAGATATTAATTATTTATTTCAGAAGTAACAGAAAACCAATTCAAGAAAAAGTAGATAAAATAAGACCATAGCATCAAACAAGAATTTACTCTCACTTTACCTTGAAAATATATCCGTGTCAAATTAAAGTAGTGAAAACTTACAATTAATTTCCTTTACCACCAGTAATCCAAGCAACGAACACAGGAATATTGTCTTGTATAACATTTTTACAACAGGAACTTGTAATTCTATGTTAATATAAACTTTATTCAACTTTTAAAACTTTTCATTTTGATTACAAATCGCGCCTTGTACACCCGTCACTTCCTTCTATAATATATAACTCAGTAATCAGCACACTAACGAATGTCAACGTCAACTGTGAAACTGTCAATAATAGACAACGGGGAAAGTATTGTATTTATAAATATTTTTTACCTATGGATCCGTTAAGTCGCGATAAAAATTAATTACCTAATTTAGTTACTGATACACTCATCAATATTGAAACTCTTTATCAGTGTTTCGACCGTTGATATCAAATAGTCATTATATTTGATTTTATCTTATCTTAGATAACATTAAAAGAAATATCTATACTTGATCTAAACCTTGGTTATTTTTTTTTACAGTAATAGTTATTTATGTAATGGACTTATATTAATTACGTTTCCTATAATTAACAAAAAATGGAAATAAAAATTCAACACTTAATTTAAGATTTATTTTTTACTCTTCGTCGAGTCATCTTTTGTTTATTTAAACTTAGGGGATCTGCGAACGAAACTCGGCGATGCCATGCCACAAATATTCCAGCGCAGTAGCAAGTTAAAGTCAGAGACAGAACAAAACCTAAATATATTGAATACCGAATAAATTCTGAAACAAATAGAGACGGATAAATATAAAAGATTAAAAAGCTAAAGAATTTGAAGGAATTATTCAAGTTTCATGTTATAGAATAGATCGCTATTTTTGTTAGAAAAAAATAAATATGTAATACTTAGTTGTTTAACTGTTTCTATCTCTCTCGTGTATCTCTTACATGGACTAAAAGAGTAATTGTGAAAAAGTACCCATTTACCGTTACCTTGATTTAAAAGCCGTGATTTGGACACCACTCTCACATCGCACAGTAATATATGTTCCCCGTCAACGATACAAGAGTACAAAGCTTCTTCATTCTTGGTTGCGTGTAAAATATATAATGTGTTATATGAATCTATAGTGAGGTGTGGCTCTTCCACAGAGTCGGCGATATTGTTCCTAGAGTTTAAAACGTGATTATTAAAATTAGATAATATTAGTAAAATTAAGGCTCTACCACCGATAGCATGATGTCGGTGGTGGAGCCTTAATTGTAGTCCTCTGTTTACAGATCTTATCGGACCCTAGGATATCATAACGAAATAAATATTATAGGTACGTTTTATACACCAGTGTGAGAGAGCTAAAGCACAAACCTCTTCCCCTACTCGATTCTTACTCCCCTTCATCTCTCCGCTTTTATATAATTGGCATCGTGTTTGAAATATTTTTTTTATGTAGCAGACTATGGCCATAAGCGACTTTTTATCACTTACTGGCTTTTAAAATCGTTATAATTTCTGTAGTTTCGTTGATTGGCAACAAAAAAATATAATAAATATACACATATATGTTTAAGTATATTTTAGTCTTCTTGCTGTCGTTGTCTGTGCGTTTCAAGTCAAAGTTTACTCATAACATGTTCGTAGGCTAGTGAAGTCCGTCCGTCATTCACTCACCGAAAAGATGAGTTCAACAACACATTATCCTTGAACCATTCAACACGAGAATACTTCTCAATTTCTGGACAAATGAGATTCAAATGTCCATTTTCACCTAATTGTTTCATCATTGTATGTTTGTATCCCCTTTTCTTTTCGCTAAAATATTTCCTATTATCTGCAATAAAATACATTTTTATAAAAATACTAGCTGTTGGCAGCGTCTTGATCTGCTACGTCACAAACTATTTTACATCCATTAAAATTGTATTATTCACACCGCCATCTAGAAAAATGAAGTGAACTAAACACTTTGTTTCTAGTTTTAGGTTAGACTAACTATCCTGTTTTAAATAAGACCAAACAATATAACATAATATCTAAAAAATTGCATTGAAATCGGTTAAATTTTTTCAGAGATTAACGTAAATGAACGTCATGGGTATATGTATATAAAGATAATTTAAAAACTGCAAATAATGTTTATTTTCGGATATAATTACCACTTTCTACATCACAAGCCTCCATGACTTCATAATCTGGTGTATTTATAATACGACTTACAGCTGGAAGCATTTTCTTCAATTTTACAGATCGACAGGATAAACCATATTTGTCGAATAAGAAAAATCGAGATATACTTTCTGAACTCTCTGGAAGCAGCTGAAAAACAAACTATACTTTGACAATCATTACATAATTTATTTATTTTAATGCATATTTTAAATACCTTTAAAGTTTTATTAAATTTGTATGGCAATGATTTTAATCTACACTTGGCAAGTCTTCTTCGTATGCCTTTTCGTTTTGTTAGCGCCTCACACGGCGTCCAATCGTCCCATATTGTTACTAATTCAAATAAAAATTTGTATTTTTTCCTAAAACTTGCGAACGGTTCTAACTTTGAGAATTTAAACTTCTCATTGATTTTATCCAGTTTGTCAATTTTATATCTTTCCCATTCATCTTTCAAACCGACTTTTGGTTTATGATCAAACACTTCTACAATTATCAACAATAATTACTTCTACCATTCTGTTATATAGTTTTATAAAGTTATTACTTAATGCCAGACTGTCTTAGCTCAAATAGTGTTTTTAAATATTATAATATTACATCGCTTACCATCCAAAATGTATGTAAAAAAACCCTTAATTAATTCATCTGAATATTTACAAGTATAAATGCCCGAAAGTGAATCGTTAAAATTCGTGATGAGCAAATCCTTTGAAGGTAATATATGAATATTTTTCATGCCATTAATAATTTTGTTTGGTTTACTATTAATAAGTCCTCGTTTTTTATAATACCATGTTTGTTTTAAGTGCACATTTTTATCCTCACTGCAAAGCAATAGTAATATAAAATGGTATTTAATTAAGTATTATACGTAATGTTAAAATATCTACCAAAAATGGCATAATAATTTTACGACGCTTCCATTAATAATATCAACTATTTTTGCAGAGTCGTTATTTTCAAATAATAATGAGTAGTGTTGGCACATAATCAATTCACTTCTTAATTTCGTTTCACTTAAATTAAAAGGAGTCATGTTTAATAATAGGTACAATACAAAATAATACTGAGACATTAAAAACATCTCCTTCATTTTTAATCAACTTTCAGTACTCATTTACAGAAAACAATCATTTAGCTTTCTTCTCTTCTCAGTATCAGAAATAATAAAAAAATAAAGGAGTTTGTTTGTATTTTTTTTAAATATTAATTCTGTGAAGGCATACAATTAACTTAACAATTTTGTATTACCAATTCTTCAATGTTAAATATATATATATATATATATGTGTGTATATATCTAAAGACCAAAGGTCAGATTGAAAATTTCCAACGATATAAGGATATAATTCAAACCATATTTTTGATAAAAAAGAGCAAGTCCTTGCTGCCAAAATAGCGAAGGTTATATTTATTTAATAATATTATCTTAAAATAAAAATTGATACTTTATTTTGACTTTATCTTTGGCTGTAAAAAATTATAAGCCTTTATTTCTTTACTGGTGTAAAATAAAACTTGTTTTTTCTATTTAATATTTAAGATTTTTAATCTTCTGCTTTCCAGAAAAAAAATTGTTAATTTTCTTTAGAAATCCATGTATTAATTTTTTGTGGTCTCTTTGTCTGCATTTTGCCAAATTTTATAAAAAAAAAAAAATAACTGTCAGCTGTCAACTAACTGTATAAACAAATTTTATTTTTATTTTTTATCTGTGTTATAGTTTGAACTTTTAGCTGCTTACTATTTAACATTTCCTATCTCCGGTTGAAATTTTGTACAAAGCTTAGAATTATATTTAATAAATAAAATAGCTAGCTATTCTTTATAAATAAATAATGGACTTTGTTGTCTTAATACATTTTAGTTAGTTAGTAGTTAGTATATGCGCAATTTATTTGTGTTGTGGTATAATACGAGGTAAGTTTTTTTTTAATACAATCGATTTTTATATATTAAAATAGTTTTATTTTGTTACAGCATTTTTTTGTTTTAAATTTAAGTAAAGGGTTTCTGGAAAATAAGAAATAATTGCTATTCATTTGATATAAGAAATATACCCTTATTTTACTTTAGTGTAACAAAATATATTGTTATTTATCTTATCATCTTTTGGATATTAATAGTGTAGCTGATTAATTATCTTGTCTGTTAATTTGATCATTAAAAAGGTTTCATTATTATCATTTTTGTTATGAGACTAGATCTTTTTTAATAATATATTTTTATTAAGATTTAACTAGTATATTAAATTGAAACTGAGTGTTAAGTAATACATTTATGCTATTATTATTATAAATATTAGTTTCTTCATTAAATTGTTGCTCTTTCTTTATTAAAAGATATAAAGATTTTTCTTTCTTTCAGAATTTAATAATGAGGAGAAATTGCCTAAGACTGTTACGTTTACGTAACTTCCTATTTTTAACAATTGTAATTATATTAATATACACAATACAAACAATGATGGACATCAAAACAATATCGGATGTTCTGCCGGTTAAAGATTATTTGAAAAACACATCAAGAAGTATAAATCAATATTTTGTCCCATCTAGTCATAAGGTATGGTAAAAAATGTGCTTTTTATATAGATTTAAAAATTTATTACAAATTACTTTGTTGTTTACTAAATTAAATTTGTGGCTGGCTTTTTGAATTTGGTTGTGTAGGTTCTAATTCTTAAATTGCTTACTAAATATTGACATTTGTAAAATAAAGTTTTTTGTGTGGATGTTCTCGGAACAGGGCATGTTTTTAAAACTTAGAGCCTGAATTCGAAGTTAGGGAGTGTCTGCACAAAAGGGCTTATTGCAATAGGTGCGGTATCAAGATACGCACTGACCTGACACTTCCATTTACCCTACCCTATACTTTACTGAGTACTGGTATTGATATATATTGGAGAAAATTTTAAGAAATAAGTCTTGTTATATTAGGATTTAAAAAAAAACTTAACTTGTTTTCTATTTTATTTATTTTGTTGCAGAAAATAGATTGGCATAATTATCAACAAATTGAATATGAAAAGAAAAGAACTGGTAAGAGATGAATATTTTTATTAAGTATTCTTTTTTAAATTTTTATTATTAATTGTAAGTACCTAGATGAGAGGAAGCAATCATCCTATTGTTAATATAATTTAATAAACTTTCTGATTTTTGTAAAATTTACTTGATCAAAGATGTGAATTAATTATTTATGAATAAATTTCAATATAATAATTAATAATAATAATTGTAATACTTTACCTAGGTATTGGTGAACACGGCCTACCGGCACATTTGCCAGTCAAAGGCTCAGACATGGAGAAGGAGCTGTATTCCGTGAATGGTTTTAATGGAGCCCTCAGTGATAAAATTCCACTTAATCGCTCCTTACCTGACATCCGACATCCAGGATGTCAGAAGAGAATGTATATTGAATCATTGCCGACTGTCAGTGTAGTGGTGCCCTTCCACAATGAGCACTGGAGTACTCTCTTAAGAACAGCTTACAGCGTACTAAATAGGTCACCAACTTTTTTAATTAAGGAAGTATTTTTGGTTGACGACGCCAGCACCAAGAGTGAGATAACTTATTATAAACATAAATTATTATTTTCATTTCCTATGTATATGTAATTGGGTTAAAAATTTCTTCATTATTTTATTACAGATTTTCTTAAACAAAAATTAGAGGATTATGTTTCAAAAAATTTGCCCAAAGTTAAAGTCCTCCGCCTCAAATCCCGAAGTGGTCTCATAGCGGCTCGGTTGGCTGGAGCACGACGAGCTACGGCCGACGTGCTCGTGTTCCTGGACTCGCACACTGAAGCTAATGTGAACTGGCTGCCGCCACTGCTAGGTCTGTGTATGTATTTGTTACTTAGTTGGTTTCATTTTAAATACGTTTTGATCTACAATATGAGAAAAGATTTACGTCTTGCACAAGATACTCTAAGTCGTTTTTTTGGTAAACTTCTTGATGGAACCCTCCCATTATCGCAGAACCGATAGCGCTGAACTACAGGACGGTGGTGTGTCCGTTCATCGACGTGGTGGCGTACGACACGCTGGAGTACCGAGCGCAGGACGAGGGCGCGCGGGGAGCCTTCGACTGGGAGCTGTACTACAAGAGGCTGCCTGTGCTGCCCGCTGACGAAAAGAACATGCCGGAACCCTTCCAGTGAGCGTCGCGTGCTGTTTGAAAATTGGCCATGGTTTTTTAAATTTTCGTGGATTTTCCCATGCAACCTCAATATTGCCGGCCGAATCTTGCACTTTAACTAATTTTGTGAAATGTGTCTTCTCAGAAACTAAATGTCTTCCCTTTGATAAGTGTCTCATTTGTATTCACGGCCACGGCTTCTAATAAACATAATTTATCATCGTATTAGACCAAGAAAATATGTAAAAAAAAGATGTTTTTCGTGTATCCCAGGAGTCCCGTAATGGCGGGCGGTCTGTTCGCTATATCCCGCGTGTTCTTCTGGGAGCTCGGCGGCTACGACCCCGGCCTCGACATATGGGGCGGAGAACAGTACGAGCTTAGCTTTAAGGTACCTTATATGCTTCATGGGAGATGAAAAACAATTTTTTTTTAACTTTAAAAATTCCCCATCCATGGATGATACAATAATTCATGGATCATTGATGAATGATTGCTAAATGATTTTCATTTAGTCCTACAGCCAGCTAGCAGTGGACCATAGACCCATTGCGCTGTAGTCCCACAGGATATACCAGCAGTCAACGATTTAGTCTCACAAACCAGTTGTTCTCTATCAACCAACCACCATTAAGCTCAATTGTTACACCCGGGAATGATCCACGAATCACTCGCAATTCAGCTCCATATCTTCACCGAACGTTGGTTCATATTGAGTTCCTCAACGTCCCAATGGTTCATAGTCCATGATTGTGCAGAACATTGGTTCATATTGAGTTCCATGTGGTGGTTCATATTGAGTGCCACGAGGTGGTTTATATTGAATACCAGGTGGTGGTTGATAGCTGTTAAGTGTATGTTGTTATCAGCTGTGGCAGTGCGGTGGTCGCATGCTGGACGCTCCGTGCTCCCGCGTGGGTCACATCTACCGCAAGTTCGCTCCGTTCCCCAACCCGGGACACGGGGACTTCGTCGGCAAGGTTAGCAGCACCAATTGCCTGTTTATTTTATATTATCTTTATTACTCATAAATTAGTACAATATTCAGACAATCTGAGTATTTTTAAGTTTAATTGTAAAAGTTAATAAATTTTTCATTTATTTACCAAGATAAGTAAAGGTGTCTAAAATTATTTAATTTTGTCGATACGAAGCTAAAATAATCAACTGAGTAAATAGAGGACAGACAGTTTCTTTACAATATTTTAGTAAAATATGAAATAACTATATAAATATAATGTTCCAATTCTATTGTCCGTAGGTTGCTTATTCTCATCATTCTTATCATATCTTAAATTATATTATCTATATCTTAATACGTAACACTTATCTGATAACAGGAACATTAGCATTAATTGTTTTAAAAATATTATAATGATAAGATTAATTGATAATGTTATTATAACCACTTAATATTTCCGCTGAGATTTCTTATATCTTTTATATCGGTATAAGAAGTTTTGTATATGTATCTGGATGAAAAAGATTTTACAATTATTTCGTTTAATGATTTTACCAACTATTAATAAACAGAGAAAGGAACAAATTAACAAAAGCTGGCTGAATTTGATGTGTA
This sequence comes from Melinaea marsaeus rileyi, assembly GCA_918358865.1. Taxonomy (NCBI): domain Eukaryota; kingdom Metazoa; phylum Arthropoda; class Insecta; order Lepidoptera; family Nymphalidae; genus Melinaea; species Melinaea marsaeus. The sequence continues at coordinate 10,918,183 of OU911088.1, read as the reverse complement.
GTTCCCGGCCGAGTTTGGAACACTCGGAGACTTAATTTAAGTTGGAGAGTGTCGTTATAGAATGGCTTATTTCGATAAGTACGATATCAAAATAGTTTCTCCTGATACTCACACTTGATACACAAGTAATCACTGGTTATTTTCTACGTTTCTAATTCTGAGTACCGGCTAATATAATGAAATTCTGAAGCTGGTTGCCGGAAACTTGTACCGTCAAGGGGGGGATAAAAAGTATAAAATTTGTTTCCGGCAACCAGGTATAGAATTTGAAGTGACGTGAATTCACGTCAGCAGCAACCAGGATTAGAATTTGGAATGACGTGAATTCACGTCAGCGGCAGCCAGAAATAGAATTTGAAATGACATGAATTCACGTCAGTGGTTGCAAATGTAAATGTGTTGAGAAATAAATAAAAATATATCAATAAGCCTTGGTGTAAGCATTAATTGTATAACTAAAATTAAGAATTACCTTTATACCAGAACTATAGAAGAGTGGCTGAAGTATGGATGGACGAATACGCCCAATATCTGTACACCAGGAGACCGCACTACCTGAATATAGACACTGGAGACATATCGGAGCAGAAGGCTCTGAGAGAAAAACTGAAATGCAAACCGTTCAAATGGTTCATGAACCAGGTATTCCATTTCTTTCTTACTACTTCTTGTATATTTTTTAAGTATTTTCTCTTATGTTTTGGTAATATGTTGAATGGTAGAGATAATAATTATTTTTTGTTTATTTCAGGTGGCATTCGATCTGACGTCAAAGTACCCACCGGTTGAACCGAAACCTTTCGCCGAAGGACGGGTATGTTGTTGTTTGTGAATTAAGTATCTAATTAGCTTATTTAAGGGAACCATGGTGGGATGGTTTTGGAAAATTATAATTTAGACATAATAAAAAATGACTGGTATTTCGATTGGACTACAACACCATTTTTTTTTGATATGGTGAAGTAGTCCACGGGGACTTCAACGCGCAGCTATGGGTAGGGTCACGTGAGACCGAATAAGCGGGGGGATCTGTGTTTAACTTGGCTCTAGCAAATGGTCTGTCCCAGTTGGTCGAAACGCACGCTCGTCTATCGGATGTGGACAGCCATAAGCCCTCTTTGTTGGATCTTGTGCTGACTACACATCCCGGCAAGTATCGGGTCTCTGTCGAAACTCCTCTAGGGTCCTCTGATCATTGCTTGGTACGGAGTGTAGTGCCCATTCAATGATCGGCTCGCACAAGGCCTGCGATTCGACGCGTTTAGCTACAAGTAAGTCGATTGGGATTTAATGCGGTAATTTTTTGTGTCCTACCCACGGCGGCTGGTTTGTTTCTCTCCCAATGATCTCAGTGACTGCGCTGCGGCGGTAGCTGATGTGATACTACATGGAATGAAATTATTTGTACCATACTCTGGTGCTACTTAATGCCATTTGAGGGCCTTGGTTTGGTGCGTTGACGTGTTAGTCACTGCGAACTCTAGAGTTCTGAAGAGAAAATACAACCGCACCTCCAAATTCTTCAAACGGCAAATTACTAGAGCAAAATTCAAGCACGTCGGACCCAGCTAAGTACAAGCCTGTCGCCATCACCTCTCTTCTCCAAAGTAATGGAGAACATTAGCAATTAACAGCTCCTAACGTACCTCGAGGATCACCAAGTTGATCAATGACCGGCAATATGGCGTCATGGTCGTTTGAATGGCGATGTTCTGTTATATCTTACGCACCGTTGGGCAGCTGTTATTGAAAGCAAAGGAGAGGGTCTGGCAGTTTGTTTGGATATGGCGAAATCCTTCGATCGTGTGGTGGTGGCACAAGAGGCTTCTTTCGAAGCTTCCTTCTTATGGACTTTCCGAGAGTTTTTGCTTGGACCCCAAACCCTTGAAAGCCCTGGTGTACCCCAAGGCTGTGTGCTATCGCGAACTCTATTCCTCCTGCATATCAATGATATGTTGAATATTTCCAATATATGTTGTTATGCGAATGACAGCAAAGCGTATATTCCGGCAGTGCAGGGCTCTCTCGGGAAAACGTCGACGAAAGCAGAAAAAATCTTGTGTCTTCTACAGAGAACTCCCTGGAGATGGTCTCAGAATAGGGTGAACTGAACCTCGTTCGGTTTAATCCCCAAAATATACAAGTTTGCGCGCTTAACACTAAGAAAAACCCATTTATCGTATCGCCGCTCTACGAGAGCTACTACTCTCAATTCCTCGCCAAGTGTCAGAATACTGGGCCTCAAAATTTCGAGCGACTGACGAAGTTCGAGGTTTCGTGGTCATCTGGAGAACAAGGCCAAGTTGGCCTTGATGGAATCTGGGGTGATCAATAGAGCGAGGCAGTATTTCAAGCCTGGCCAAAGACTTGCGCTGTATAAGGCACAAGTCCGACCGCACGAAGATTACTGTTCTCATTTCTTGTCCGGGTTACTCCAATATCAGCTTTTACCTTTTGAGCGTATACAACGGAGAGCTGTTCGGATTGTTGGGGAACCGGTGGTCTGTGCACGGCTGGACTCTCTGGCATTGCGTAGAGACAATGGCTCTTTGTGCGTCTTTTATCTTATTTACACCGGGAAATGTACTGAAGAGTTGTTTGATTTGATGCCTGCCATCCAATTTCATCACTGCACAGTACAGCATCGCCTGCAATACCATCTGTACCATCTGGATGCGTGGCAATCTTCTATTGTGCGGTTTTCAAGCACCACTAAGATGTGGAACGAACTTCCTTTGGCGGTGTTTCTATATCGTTATGACATGGATTCCTTAAAAAAGTTATATAGTCTTACTTCCAAGCCCGGCAAAGTTCTTGTGTTTCTCCGGATGTTCAAGAGGTCATGAGCGGCGGAGATCATTTGTCGTCGGGGACACGGGGATACGCTCGTTTGCCCTCTTCTTAAATAAAAAATAAATAAATTTCTTTTAAAGATTAAAAATTAAATCATTAATTTAGGATAGTTAAATAACGACATCCTAGTAAAGTTTTATTATATATACCACAGAAAATTATTTAGTCATTTAAAAGGTTCTTATAAATGACGTACATAAATAAATACAGGACCGACAGAAAAACATTATAAAAATTAAGCACCACCCATACGTGGTCGTTTTCAAAAAAAAAATTAGCCACACTTACACGTTCTCATTTCTAGAAAAAAATAAGTCCCATCCACACGTGGTCGTTTCCAGATAAGGCCGCTCACGCACCCGCAGCTGTGCGTGGACGCGCACCGCGGCGCTCAGATGGACGCGCTACAGTTGAAGACCTGCACGGACGCCCCGTCGGCGGAACAACACTTTGTCATGTCTTGGCATAAGGATATCAAGTATGACTTTTAATGTATTGTATTTCGATTAAAAACAAAACTATCCTTAACCTTGACTCAATTTAAAACTAGGATCCGCCAACCGTGCGCGGCGGGTGTTGAGCTGAGCCCCTCTCCTTTCTTCTTTTCTTGATAACTTTTGAATGGCTAAACATTTTTTCAATCTGTTTTCGCTATAACATCCGCGTTCGGCTCAAACATACACGAGAAAATTTTTAGCTAATTATCTCGTCGCATTCTGGAGACAACTAAACACAAAAAAAGGTCTTCCAAACGGTTAAGAATAACAAGTCATTTACTGTCGTGACTCGCGGTAGTAAATGGCAACACTAATACATACTACATATATATATATATTTACAGTACGAAAAATGTGTCAATATCTGTGTATTGTGATTTTGAATTTGCCGATAGGTGTATATTTTTGGCAGATTGCTGTTTTTTTTTATATACGTATATAATATTCAAATGATGTATCAGATCAAAGACGCGCAACATGTGTTGGGACGTCCCAGACGCGTCCCCCGGCAGTCCCGTGCTGCTGTACGGGTGCCACCTGGGGGGAGGGAACCAGCTGTGGAGATACCACCCGGTTAGCTTACATTACACACACACTCGCACACACACGCATACATATATATATATATATATATATATATATATATATGGGTGATTCCTTGAAAATAAGGCAACCTTATATATAAGCCACTATCTGACTTATCACTAGTATATACTATACCATTGTATATACAATGGTTCACTTATTGGTAATATCACACTTTAAAGGTCAATCTATGCAGTATTTTATATAAAACACATTGGGACTGATGGATGGGATGATAAAATGAATGCTATTGTTAAAAAATAACAAAATACATGGTCGTATGACGTTTACATTCATGACATAACTTATTACTGTCTTGAACTAATTTAAGAATGCGTAGTTTTCCTGTTATCTGATGAAGCTCTCATTGCTTGTACAGCCGCAGAGCTCAGTACAATCAAGTAATAGAAACTAAGGGCGCCAACACACCCTCAATGTAGACTCGCTGCGCTCGCGAAATCTCGGTTGCCGTTTGCATATTGAGCGAAGCCAGCCCAGACTTCAATGGGATATCAGTTTTTGACGATTATTCCTCAACATTTTTGACAAATTTAAAAAACCAAACATTTTTTTTAAAACCATTACGTAATGTGTCTTTTTGATTGCGAAATTTCATAATTTTCCGTCAAGTAGTTTTCGGGCCTATTCGTGACAAAGAATGTGAAAAAGTCTCCAGTAGAACGCTCCGCTCGCTTCGCTCAATTAAAAAAGTATATAGATTTTAATAATTATACCATTAAAATCTTAAACATTACCATTAACAAAAAAAGGAATTTTGTAATATAAAATAATGGAGCTTCGTACTTCACAGTCTCGCTGCCTTGATCTACACTAATGTTAAACCAACAATAACGGGCTTTTAAATATATAAAATACATTGTCACCCTCAACAACCTCACTAGGAATTGGGAATTTTATAAACACATCTTGATAAAGAACATCGGTGACATCTCTTCTAATAGTGTATATCTTCATTATTGTAAGAACTGTTACCGTCACCTCTCCATGGTTATCGTAACGTATTTGCAGCACAACTGTTTTAATAAGTTGTTTTGGAATAATCCCTTGCTTTCTAGGTCTTGATTGTCTTCCTTTCTTCTTCTATCTTCCTTTCTTGCCTATGTTTTGTGCAGGAACAGACATTTTAAATGGATTTAAATGATCTCGTTATGCTTTTTTCTTGTATTTGCGTGAGGTTTGTAAAGAGACATCCTTTAGAATCGTTATAAACATCAGATACTGTGTCGACTTCATTTATTTATGTATTTTAGAGTTTATTTGGGTGATTCTTAACTTTCAGGTCTCTTCTAACCATCTTCTGTCGTATTTTACCACGTTTTACTTAGCTCGTCTTCGTCACGTCTGTCTGTTTGTGGCGATCAAATCTTGTAATCAAAATTTCACCCACTTTCCAATTAGCTAGAGCGCTGAAATTTTCAGGATCGCTCAGAAGTCGATGACAATCCAATATTCAAGCATAAAAAAATCTAAAAAGTAGAAAATAATTAAATAATTAAAAAAAAAACAGTCTTCAGCTTAGTACAAGATTACAAGTGACACAAATTAAGGCAACAGCTGCAGGATGCAGGGGTGATGGAGTGAGGCAGACGTGGAGCTCAGAGCTGCCATAGGCCAAAATTATTTTCTTCTTTTGAGTGCATTTGTAAAATGTGGGCTTTTATTTTTTTTAAATTTTTTAATTATTTTACATGACATTGTGTCCGTAAAACTTTACTTAAACAAAGCCTAAAGTAAAGAAGGCTAACTCTCTGTTTTGTTCTGGATCTTCTGCACATTTGTTTATTTTGACTTTTAGGCGTGTGTTACTTATATTTTTTGTCGTGTCTTAAGTTTTCTTTTTAAATGCTGTAATAATAGCATACATTTCCTGTAATGCTAGGTTTCTTAACTTCCGTTGCCGATAGCTTTTCTTTTAAACATGAACGTATCTAATACCGGCAACTTATATTATTGTTAACATTAGTACAGGTTGTAGGGTTTCAATATTCTCATCGAACTTTTCACCAGATAAAGGGGGCGTGTGACTTTCTGGTTCTCTTTATAGTGAGATGAGTGTTTCTTCCAATGATTTGAATGTCCATCTTCCTTTTGTTTTGATTTACTCATCTTTACAACAGCCGATTTTTTAATACATATTTATTCTTTAGTTAATTTTGCCTTTTTATAACTGGCATGTTGCCCTTAAATAAACAAATGTCGTATTTCTACTACACTCAATCCATGGATTTACCATCATTCCCAGTTACATTTACTGCCAGGAACTGACGGTCCAGGGACTGACGGCGTGGAGACAGTCTGAAGAATATAGTACTTGAAAATAAAAATTTCATTATTTTTATTATCATTCAAAGACAAGACGAAGAAATCATTTAAAATAATATATTATTTAAAAACAAATGTATGTTAATTAAATATGAAATTACTTATTGAGGTACTGACACATTGGGTGAAAAAACAAAACTACAAAACACCGCGTTGGTTTTAATCTACAAAATGGTGGACAAAAAGCAACTTGCGTTCGCGACTACCGTCATGTCATAATTTAGATCTCTATTTAGCGCGTAATGTTATAGTCCGTCAGCGTCGAGGGGCGGAGGTGAAAGTTGTAGACACTGATATAACTTGTCATTGTCAAAAAATGTTAAATTTTAATGCAGTAAGAGTAACATGTTAGCGGTTTTAAAGATTCATCTTATAGTGAACTTTAAGTGGGATTGAAAATATGCTGCACGTTTGTTTGGCATTTATAAAAATAAATAATAAGAGTACTTTATTTTGATGCAATTTTCATTATTTTTTTACGTTTCGTAATAAATAAATTACAAGAAAGTAGGAGGACTTATTGACAGGCTTTAAAAATAATATAATTCTATTTCCAACGTAACGAGCGTCATTAAAAAAAATATTTTGGTAGGTTTCCTAACAACTTAATAATTAAAATAACTTCAATTTAATAAGTTGAAAGTGCTGCGGACGTTAAGTTGCCCTATTTTTGTGGAATCACCCATATTTTAATAAAAAGGCAGCATTTAGTCTAAACTATACTTAAAAAACTATTAGAGAACTGTAAATAGTAATAATTGTTATAGTTGGAAGCTATACTTGGTGGAAAATATTATTACTAATATTTCAGGCTTTAAATGTAATTCCATTCGTACCACTGTAAAGTTACTTAATTTGACAATTGTAAACTTTTATATTTGACAGTATACCTGGTCGCGATCGATCACGGATTGTAACTAAATGAAAAAAATTGAAATTTAGTATATGTATATATTTTGATTAAAATTTTGTATTATTGTGATATGAATACGTCGCAGGACTCGAAGCGCCTGAAGCACGGCACCAACGACAACTGCCTGGACTGGCAGCGGCTCACGAGGAAGGTGTTCATCCGGCCGTGCTCGGACTCCGACACCCAGCAGTGGAGCGTCGACGCCGTTAACGAGACCGCCCTCGCGCACTGGGACTCCAGCGACAGGAGAGTCACGGCGCCTCTCGACGATTACTGATACTCTACTCTAATACTCTAATAATCTAAATGTATAGAATTAAAGACTGTTTTCTTTTCAGTACGCTGAGCCATTGATAATATAACATTCCGTGTCCTATATAAATATGATTGTGAAACTACAACATATTGATAATACTGTATACCAGCTGTAAGTGTAGTTTTGAAAGATTGAATGATTTTGTTGATAACGTAATAACGAAAATTTTGTACATTGTAATAGATTTTTTTTATTATTTTTGGGTTAAAGCACTTTTTATTTTAACAATTTTTTTTTCTTCCAATATAGCAATATTTTTGTACATTTGTATATTATAATATAAATGCTTTGATTTCTCTAAATGTATTTATTTTGATGTATATAGCTCTTGATTATCTATAAGCAGGTGTGCGGTGACCGATGCAACAGATAGCAATACCACATATTGTTATTGCTTTAGTCCATTTTTTTAATTTTTAAACATATATATGTATATATATATATTAGTTAGAATTTAGTAGAAATGTTTAGTTTCCAAGTAATTAATAATAAATCCTATTAGGTATTGTATAAGACATTGTTAAAAATTAAATTTTTATTGCATTTTATATTTCCAGAGCTTGCCGACATAGTTTATAAGGAATGAGATGTGGTTGTTGGCTTTTGATAGAATAAATAATTGATTACATGTTTTTTTATTTAATTATCCCTCCTTAAAAAGACAGACAGCCAGGTAAGTAAGTGAAACAATTGTTTTTGTTTTATTATTTATTACATATTCCATTAGAATACCTCTATATTTATTATTGTACATGCTTACATCGCTCACGAACGCACGAACTAAACGGTACCGCAGACTATCTACACACTGAGTAATGGAGAGTACTGGCTCTACGCCATATCTACATAAAATAAATGCAGCAGAGGTCCTATAATGCACTGATCGCATCAAGCTCTAACTCTAGAAGCTTAGTCTATTGATGTTACTACTTTATTGATTTTTAAAAATTCATAAATACGACTGTTATTAAATTTTTGACAGGTAAAATGGCGGGAAAAACAGGTGTCAATAATAAAATATTGGATATTAATATAGATTAAACAACAAGGGTCAGTAGTCCTACAGCCTTAACTCGCTCGACTGATATACATTATTTTGTATTCTATTAACCTTAACTCCCTTTATAAATAATTCAAGCGTAAAGATATGTACATTATTTTTACACACATCAGTTAAGTACCTATTTACAAATTAGAATTCTTTATACACCATAAAAAAGATAACTATACCGATCTATATCACCGCGAAATCAATAACTACATTCACAATAGATAAATATTATGTATATAATGTATTATATAATATTAATTATAAATAAAAGTACACCTTACAGTCACTAAATAAAAGGTAAGACGTTAAATTACAATGTATTGCTTCGTTTAGTCACATTTTGCAAAAATATCACTTTGCGTCGGCCCAATGCCGGGGAGAAAGTACATTAAAATTTTTCCCTCCAATTTTTTTATTTTTATAAACATTTCGTAAAAAATATCGACGCCTTATCACCAATCGCTCAGTCAACTAGCATTTAAATTAATAATCTAACACAGAGTAGACACCACAATTTAAATGAGACACATATGGACATACAATATATCTAGTAACCTACACTATTTTATATTTTCTTCTTACTGACTTAAAAACATCGCGACTTCACAATTCACATACACTTGCGGTCAAAGACGTCATACAACATGGATGCCGGAAGATCTTATACAATATTTTAATTACTGGAATAATATATAATATTTAAACTTATATAATTTCAATGCAATTTATATACATACTATAAATTTCAGGTAATCTGAGCGCACATTGACCACACACGAGAGGGAAGGTACAGATTATAAACGATCAAGTCATAGATAAGTCAGCAAGAAGTATTGACCCTACACGGTTACTGAACCTACATTTCGTTCACAAACGCTTAGTTACGTATTCGTGTTTTAGTAACAGCTATTTTATTGTAATTGAAATTATCGGTCTTAAATAAGATCTATTTTTTAGTTACGAATTTGTGCCTCTTCGTAACGGCCGTAAATACTAAACAGAGATCAGTTTCTAGAATTGTTATTGTAAAAATAGATTGAATTATTTTAAGAGAAAATTTAAGAGTATCTAAAATAATAAAATGTATGATATCTGTGAAAAGACATGATATTATAATAGGAAAACGTGCCTACATTACTGGGAGGCGTAGTGAATGTTATTATGCTAAGTATGTATTGAAAATTGAATGTAGATAAAAAAAACCATGGGTCAATTGAGTGTTAGATGTTTAGATAAAATATAAAAATTATTGCTTACATAGTAATAGTATTGCGAAGTAATAAGAGACCTTAGGTCTAATACAAAAGAACGACTACAAGAATAAAATATTATTATGTACAAATACCTAAATGTAGGGATTGAAAGAAATTTTTTTTTTTGGCTAAAATACATTAGGAATACATGATTTTTGTGAAGATTAATCTAAGCGACGTATATAGGATTAAAATATTGTAAAATAATATCAAAAAATGTATAATATAATTGTGATCGCAATTGAGTATTTCTGTTTCGTATTATGCTTAGTTAATGTAAGCGTTATTATTAGTGTTGTTTAATGACTCGTTACCCTGTCGTACTTTATTTCAAGAGATTCATTTAACGTGAGATTTTTAGTTCAACGAAGGGTGATTGTTTTAAGTTGCCGGCCTATTTTAAAGCAAACGAACTAAAAAAGATTCTACCCTAGAGATCCAAACCTCCGCTTCCTATTAATCCTAATCTAGCCATCATAAAAAACGTCAGTCCATAGAAACCTAAATGCATCTACACTATCCATCACAAGAACTCACAAACACGGTCGCCACTGCCATACATCAGTCCTATAAAAATAAAACCTACAGAGTATCCGAATGTCGGCCATTAAAATTTAAAAATTGCGGAAAATCACGAGGAAGTCACGAACGATGGCGTGCGCGGCCACTCTTTCTTCTTTTTCTCCTTCCATCGCGTACGAATACTATATTCGCCGGATCGTCTGCCAACTGCGGGTATCTTGACACAGAGTGCACATCTCTTGCAGCCCAGCCGTCAACTATGCCATGAGAAATAAGTTCCTCTTTTTCTTCTTCTGTCCAAGATCCTCTTCCTTCCCAACCGGCAGCAACAAGTGCCTTCTCTCTTTCCCACGCTCGAGCTGCGGCTCTTTTGTGTGCGTGTTTCAATAATTTTATTCTCTCCTGTGAAGGATCTACTCCATAGCGTAATACTATTACCGCTTGGGCAGAACCTTTGCCAACTGCATGTACGCGAACCTACAAAAAAATACCACAATTCTTAGGTTAATCAATTCTCGACTATTCTTTCTACTATTTATTAATGTGTCTGTTAGATATGTAAAGGCTAATGACCATAAATTATTTACCTCCAATCCTTGGTCGTTGGTCTCGTCTTGGGAAACATTGAATTTGCCAGATAGCCGTCTAAGCTCTTCCATATCGTCTCGTATTTTAAGAGAATTGTCTTTTACGAAATAAAATACATCTTGGTCGTGTATACTGAAGTGAACGTCCAAGAAATATGAGTTGTTAAATACTGTTGTTATGACATCCTCAACAACGCTGTTTGCTCCGTCGGCTACGCTGATAAAAGCTTTTCCGTCTACTCGCGATATCAACACACCTTCTCCAAATACGCCTCGCTTGTATGATACTCTTGGTAGCAAGTTTCTTGTAATAGGTTCCATTTTTAGAAGCGGTGTCGGCACAAATTCAATATCCGATAGTTTGTCATTAACCTGCAACACAAGTAATTATTAATATTACAAATAATTTATCAATAATTTAAGTATGTGAATAACCTTACTTCATTTTGATATATATTTACCTTTTCTATAATACATTGCAGGCCAGACATTACGCCAAAATCGGGAACTAATTGTGGTGCAGTTACAGATGTCTTAGGCTGGAAGATCATATCGGTTATATACTTCGCGCCCATCATCTTATTCAAATCATATCCGTATAGTCGGAGCCAACTTGCCAAGGTCGTCATGTACGGAACGTTTTGGTATCTATTAATTGGATCGTTATTTCTAAATCTATAGATGAATATGTCTGTGGGTAGGCTCAATTTTGTGGCAAGATGTTCCCAACTTGGTGTCATCCATTGACCAACCACCGGGTCGTACAAACGGTTCTCTAGATATACCAGATTAGTGTTGTAATCAAATATGCCACATTGGAAGTCAACGGGTACATAGAATCCTGGATTTGTGTCTTTCATGATTTTTCCGAAGGGACTGCGTTTGATTTCTTTAATGATTTCTCCATTTACATCAAATACCACTAGTGGAGAGCCATTGTGATCCGTTGCTACATAGAAACGCTGATCTTCAGTTTCGATACATGTTAGGAAATTACGTTGATCGTACAGAAATCGAACAGTTTTCTCTGTTTTCGGGTGATGCATATGAGTTATGAGATTTGGAGTTTGTGGGTTTGTGTAGAAAAATTGGGTAATGTTATTCTTATCATCCTTCCAGGCGACCAACCTGTTCCTATCATCATAGTAATACCACATTTGGAATTTATCTCTTTCAAACGCATGTACGAATTGTCCTCGGGAGTTATATCTGTATTTTTGTTCTCCACGTCTTATAACGAAACCTCGACCGTCGTAACTGCTGAATTCAATATCACCATATTGTACAACACGGTCGCCAATATCGTAGCCAAGGTAGCGTTTCTCACCATGTTCAATAATACTTATGATATTACCATTTTCATCATAAACATATTTCCAATCGTCTATTGAACCTACAACCTCCATCAAATGCCCATCATAATTATAACTAACTCGTTCGCTCGATGATGTGTCGCCAATCATCATCTTTTTCGATTTGATTCGATTTCTTACGTCATATTCCAATTCTAGACGGAATACGTCGAAGGATTTTATGTTCATTAATACTGTTTTGATTCTGCCGTGATCATCGTAATCGGTAATCGTAAAGTATTGTTTGCTCGTGTCCTGCATAACCGATCGGTTGAATGTATTACTGTAGATTCTTAAATCACTTACTCCTTCCAAGGAACCCAAATTTTGGTTATATTTTAACCTTAATTGAGGCATTTCTTTACTGTTGATATTCATGTCTATAGTAGAGAGGCGGGCATTACCATCATATTGATATTTAAAGTGGGCATTATTTAGACCGGTCTTAGAATTGAACTTCATTTTCTCATCTTTCAGGATACCTGCGTGATATTTATAGTCTTGCCTGAGTTCATAATCGGGGTCAGTTATTTCAACATTTTTAACAAGGTGCGTATTTTCGTGATATACATATCGTATGGCTGATGCTCCAGCAAGTATAGTTTCTAATTTTCCAGTGCTATCATAAACGTACAGAATCTTTCCTGATTGATGAGGGAATATTTTTGCAAGAATATGGCCATCGTCATTGTATAAAATTTCATAGGGATGTCGATTTACAGGGGCAAAGTATTGATATTTAAAGTAACCCAGCGACGTCATAAGAGCGAATGTGTGGATGTGACCTCTTGGTGTAGTAAGATTTTGAAGTGCTCCAGAGTCGTCATAGTCAAGAAGATAATCACTGCCTCTCGGTGTAGTTACTTTTAGTGGTAAGCTTGTAAACATATCTCTGAACGAGTAGGCTAAGGATGAGCCATCCCCATACCGAATCTCGTGTAACCTTCCAGCCCTATCGTAACCATAGGTTTCATTTAGATCGCCCCATCTCCAGCTAGTTAATCTGTTAAATCTGTCATAGTCTAGTTCAACTTCGGCAAATATGCCACTTCTAGGTCCCCATTTCACTGGTCTCGCCATTCTATCATAAGTTACATTTAATAGTTCTACTTTATCATCCATAAATACTGCAACTGTAGATGTGTCTCTATCGTATTCTAATGTAAGAAGATTTTCACCGTTTACTCTTAGTTTGCGACCAATTTGTGCGACTGCTTTGCTACTCTTTCCTTTGTTAGATTGGAGCCTTCGTAAAAAGTAACGCCATTCGAATCTATTTGCTAAATCACCGCCAACTTCGGTTCTTTGTTTAGCTGGCACCGGATAGCTTTCTCCCAAGATAGGATCAATTTCTGATAAAATTGTGTAAGGAACAGTGTCGGTAGATATAACATGACCCCAAGGCATACTAGACGATATGCTGTTATCGGTTGATATGATGGTTTTCTTTTCAGATTCCCCAACTCTAGTATTAACAGAAGATCCCTTAATAAGTATTGATATTGGTTTCCTATTATTCTCACTGACACGTACAGTAGCTCCTTTGAGGCTTAAGTCAAATGTCAAATTTATTATTCTACCGGTAGGAGTTACAGCCGATGTCAGCCTGCCAAATTCATCATATTTGTAAATGTAACTTCGACCAGTACTATCGTATTTAGCCTTTAGCAATCCGGTTGTACCGTGATAGTCAAAGGTCACGTTGAAATTGTCGGGTGTTCGCAATTCCTGCAGCATTTTCATACGTGACATTTTGAGCCTACACTTTTGTCCCTTTGTATTTTCAATGGAATTTACAAGGCTAGAGTAATCACGTAATAAAAATACTTTGTTTCCAGCAGCATCGGTTACGGTGCTCAGTTTACCATTGCTCGTATTAACTGTGTATGTAAATACATAATTGTTTTCTCCAGTTAGAATATTCTTAGTCATGACATGCTGGCCAAATCTATTAAATATGTAAGTTTCTTGTGTGTCTGGGGAGTAAATTTCATATTCTCTAGCACCGCTTGCGTCAGGAATACTTGCCATAACCGACCGTATTCTATAGTTTGCTTGATCAGCTATATGGACTATGCCATCAGGACTAACGGTAACAGCTGATATAGTGTTAAATTTAGAGTTAGAAGCTAAGAAATGATCTGCTTCAAAGCAATCACATCCTCTCTCCAAGCAATTGCATTTTGATTCAGCACCAGCATAAAGAGAAATTTTTCCATCTGTTGTTATTAACCTCACTCTATTTATTCTCTGTGAATCGCTCTCAGCTACATATAAATCACCAGCAGCGCCGAAAGCAATGCTTTGAGGCATGACGAGAGTTGCATATGTTGCGAGTTCCATATCATATCCAGTTAACGGAGACGAACAATGTAGTGGTCTTCCAGCGATAACTTTAACCCTACCATCAGGAGCCATTTGCAAAATCATATGATCGTCAATAATATGTAAGCTATTATCTAGCGGATTAATAGCTAACTCTGTCGGCCATCGCAAGTGGACTTCCTCAACGCTTAATGTTCCTTCGCATGGTATCGGTTTCCAATGAGCTCGATGCATGTGATTACCGATTACAGTTGTTATAATTCCGTCTCTATCTACCATGCGAATATTTGTACCATCAGCAAAGTATAGCACGTTGTCTATCGATACCGCGACACCTTTAGGATATGCCAATTTTGCATCCCTTGCTAACGCCCCATCTCCGCAATGAGCTTCATCTCCAGGAAGACATCTTTCACCAGAACCCACAACAGTTTCCCAGTTTCGTTCAGGGTCACTGAAGTCATCGGTGTTACGGACTTTAATAATCTGATGAGACTCTGGATCAGATATGTATAAAGTACCATCGAGTGGCGACAGAGCCATATGGTAGCGATAAGAAACACGCGTTGCACTGAAAATAAATAATATATTTAAATTATTGTCCTTTTTGGATTGTGTACACAACAACAAGTATTAATCAATATCACTCACTTCAACTTAACAACCGTCCGCACGCTGCCATCGGTGCCGATCTTCCTCACTAAGTTAAAGTCTCCAACAAATAGGCTGCCTCCCGGTGCGGCGGCGAGGGCAACTGGTGCCAACAGACGTTGTCGTCGCGCTGTGCCTGCGCACTCGTTGCCACATTCCAAAGCGCGTTGGCGTCCGTCTCCCATTGCAGTGATGATGAGACGAGGTTTGTGCTTCAAGTAGATGTTTGTACCGTCACCTTTTTGGAGGATGCCTGAAAAAATGATTTGTTTATTAATGTTATTAACGAATTTAACTTAAGGAATAAAATTATGTTTTTAAATTTATAGATTGATCGATGACCACTTACCTTCATGGAAGTTATATCTATGGTGAATATCTAAGTTCCACCCTCCGACATCAGAAATGCTCATATCGTGTCCACTCAGTTTTGTCGTTTGCACATTCCAGATGATATCCTTACAATCAGTATATTGGTAACCGACTTTCACTAAAGCCGTGGTCACCCCATACACTCTCTGTCTATAAACATTCAGCCTATTCCAAGGATATGTGAATTTAATCACCGGATCAGCTTCAAACATCTTTTCGAAAAGGATACCTTCGATAGTTATTCTTAGATGAATTAATGCCAGTGTTGGTGGAACTTTTTCTGGTGTCAGCTGAAGTTGTATTGTAGAAAGATAACCAGCGGCTCTTGAACTATGGTAGACTAAGTTTAGACCAGTGCCTGGTATTTGAAGGCTTTCTTGTACAACCTGAAATAAAAACACATACATTTAGTATTTTATTGAGTAATATTTTTCTAAATCTTTTTAGTAATATAAAATATCTCACTTGTGATTCAGCCAAAATGGCGCTCTTGTCCGGACAAGCGCCCTGGAAGCCGTGTTTCCACGTGGCAAGTACGACTGGCTTCATCGCGTCGTAGTCATGTGCGAGGCACGCTTGCGGAGGGCCCAAGCTGCCTTTATCGTCCGCGGTCGTCATTATCACTTCGTCGATTATCACAACCTGTCACAATAATTTCATTTGTAACAATAATTAATTGTTACATTCCTCGAGTGTAACAAGTCATTAGTTTAAAATTTTATGCCTTAATACCATTATGAATCGAAATTTAGTCATCAAAGATTTTAATTCGAGTTTTCTACATAAATTTTGCTTTAATTTTTGTTTTGCATGTTACGGACGTACACAAAACAATGATGTCATACGTCTATGAACACGTCGTTCAATTCAAAATTATAAATATAGTACACCTTGTTTAGTGTAAATATTAAATTTAAATACATTGTTTGAACGGAGTGCAATCAGATAAACGCGTAAACGTAATATTATTTATAATAACTATATTGAATATTTTTTTTTCTCAAAAATACGTTACATGATATCAGAGAACATAAATGAGCGCACCTCATTCCAAGGCACGAATACAACTTGAGTGGAACGCTTGAAAGGAGCTCTTCCGAAGTGGAGAGTGACTGCCCCTCCTCCATTCACAAGCAGGTCGAACCAACCGTCCTCCCGAGTTAATGTAAAACCTTCAAGCGGTGTGGATGTGGAAACTCTCACTCCGACCAGACCAGAACCCAGAGATGTAACAACTCTTCCACGTATTACCGCGGACCGACTGAAATTTTTATAAGTTTTTGAAGATTCCTATAATTACAATTAAGTACTGCTAACTGCATGGTTGATGCATGGATTTTATAACTACTGAGGGCTATGTAAGGTCAAACGGATAGATAGGTACTCATTATATACAAATGTGAGAATAATCAGACTCCGATCAAATAATCTAAGATATCAAAGTCAAGATATCTTTAATATACTAAAAGACTTCATCAAAATCCAGTATTTCTAAATTATTTACAGGATAAATATTAAAAATCTACATACATATTACTTTATAACTATTAATATAGATATTATTAATAAAAAGCGTAACACAAAACTCACAGGACACAAAGGTAACAAAGTCATGCATACTATGTTAACACAAAATATATTATATTGCCAATTAAGTAGATACATTATAGGTATCTAATAAATATATACTTAATGCTATATTCTAGATTAAAGGTCACACACAATCCTACCTAAATTACTATTTCTTACCTCGTGTTGAAGTGGTTCCAAAACATACTGCGCAGCAGAAAGACGAGAAATTACATAAAATGAGTTTCATTGGATACGACATAGTAATTTAGAAGAAGAAACTTATTAGTAAAGGATGACATTTTTTTTTTGGAATATACATGCAGGTGCCAATTATTTAATCATATTTTCTGTAAATTTTAAGTTAGTTTGCGCACAAATATGATGTTAGTCGTTTATGTCAGGTTAGAGGAGGAAATAAAAATAAAACGAGATACAATGTCATATAAATTAAAAACGAAGGATTGACTGGGGCACAACATTGCGTATCTTATATATATGTAGATATTTAAGAAATTTCTTATTATATTTGGGATCAATTGATGTCCATGAGTGCACTAACTGATTCCAATTATTGCACTATATTCGAACAATAATTGATCTCAAAACAAATAGTATTATTTCTAACATCAGACATCGAACATTTATTCTCACCTCTCGTTGAATGTTTCCTGTTTAGCGTAATTTTGGAGGCTACCTTCATCGATGAGGAATTTCATTCTCTCAAAGAAAGACGCAGTGATTGCTGGAGGTTGTTTCCTGAGCAAAATGTCTGTTGGTTTGGGAGATGATACGCAAAGCTGACTTCCCTTACATGCGGCACTTTGGCAACATTCAGGATCTTCACAGTCGATCAAACCATCTATGTAGTGATGACAAGTGTATAAGATTATTATATAGTTTCAAGCATCATATAAATTTATAAAGTATCAGCCATCTCGAAACAAATAGCACAAGTTGAACATGTTTAATATACAACATCTTGCTATATAATTTTTTTACCTTTGTCATTATCCTTCGAATCGTCGCAAATTTGTTCTTTAAGTGTGGTACAATCCGGTCCATCCCAACCGTCGAAGCACTTGCATTCCCAATGACCATCGTTAGCAACACGACACTGACCGTGACCTGCACAGCCTCTTGGACATCCTTCTAAAGTACAGTGCCTTCCGTTCCATCCCGACACACAGAGACAAGTACCATTCTTACACTGTCCGTGATCACTACACCGAGTGTCACACAGTTTAGACGTACAGTACTCTCCAGTCCAACCTTGATCACACAAACAAGCTTCTCCTACACATCTGCCGTGTGGACCGCAGTCTAGATCACATACCTCTGTAAAAATGTAATGGTAATTATAAAAAAAAAAAAAAATTGTATCAATTTATTTATATTTATATTTTATTTAGAAAAAATATTCAATTTTTTAATTTAATAAGTTATTAAATACCTTTGGAACAGTCATCACCAGACCAGCGAGCATGACACGTGCATGTTTGGGTGTCAACATCAAATGTCCCATGTCCCGAGCAGTCTGGTAGGCATTGTAGAGCATCCTTATCCATCGTTGCGCAATCCAAACCTTTCCATCCTTTCTTACACACACAAACACCTTCGATACAGAAGCCGTGACCAGTACAAGTTGGATGTGGACAGTCAACATCTTCACAAAATTTCCCTTTATAGCCTCTAACACATGAGCATTTGCCATTTACGCAATGTCCATGACCATTGCAATCAGGTACTTCACATTCGTCATGTCTTAAAGAACATTCTTTGCCTTTCCACCCAGGGTTGCATTGGCATTCTCCGTTTATGTATTCTCCTCTTTGACTGCATAGGACTGGACAAACGCCTAAAATTGATGTAATAAAATGGTAAATATTATATTTTTACAAAATATTAGACATTAAAAAAATGTAAATGCATGCAAAAATGCAGTGAAGTAAAATGTGTCGCGGTCTATAAATGTCACTACTCTTGGCAAAGATTACTTTTCACATGAAAAGCGTAAGTTTACTTATAATGTCAGCTTAACTTTTTTTTCAACTCAAGCATTTTTCAATTTTAAAACTTGGTAATGTAATGAAATTAAGTTTCCTTCGTGTATCTTAGTACTGAAGACTACATTAAATTTCAAAATATTTACTTTCACTGCAGTCATCTCCACCGAATCCAGGTTGACACTGGCAATGACCCATGAGGCACTCTCCTTTACCGGAACAACCATTCGGGCAATTGTGAGTCATATCGTCAGCAACCATAGCAATAAATGAAATTTCCTGAGGATCGCCATCGTCGTTGTATAGCGAAAGAAACCAGTGACCTTGTTCCATATAATGTGTTACTTCTTTCTTTACGGATGGCTGCAAAACATTAAATATACATTATTATATTAAATAGAAAAATATTAAGATTTAGGATCAAAAACAAACATACTCGAAACAACAAAGATTTAAATAAATTTTTGCGACTTTTGAGTACTTACATGTGAAGCTCTAGTAGTTCGAGCTTTAAATCCGCTTAGGACTTCTAAAAAGTGGTACTGTGTGTGCGTTGGCAGAGCATTCCGTCTTGCATAGACCCCTATTGATGCCCCCCTAGGTATCATGTAATCGAATTTAACGTAAGCAGCTTCTGACTGATAGAACTGCATATTCCAGTAGCTATATGGAGGGATTTCTTTTGACAACTTTTCACCTAAAGTAATTTGTTTGAAAGTCGTTCCGTCAGGCGGGAATGACTGTGCTGGGAATGTTCGAGCACCTGTAATTTAATATATTCTAATTAAAAAATATTAAAAACTATAGAAAAGTAAGAAGCCATACATTTTGCCATGCAATGTATAATGATATGTTTATTTTAATTTATTTTTGATTTCAATATAAGGATCTTAAAATAATTAACTAAAGATAATTCTAATATAACAATACAGTAAAAAGCACATGCTAGTTAAATACATGATACGCTATGCAATATTTAAAACTGTTTCGCTTCACTATTGAAACATGCGTATTAGTTTGTTAAACTCCAGGAGTGGTTTGCAGTGATCCTAAGTAATGGTTGTGGTGAAGAACGTTAGTTAATTATTTTGACAACGCAAATTTTAGAGACCTCACCTTCCAATATAAGAATAGGTGGAGGCTTTAGTTTTGGACATACGCATTTAGGGATATCAATTGTTGAAGACATAGTCGACTCTATTGAAGAATCTGTTGTTGAATCAGTATTTGTTGAATCAATGGTTGAATCTTCAGTTGATATATTATTATCAGTTATTAAAGCAATAGTTGTAATTTCATTTAATATTTTTTGGGTAGACGATTCGTATATTTCTGATGACTCATCTTTCACTGTTACTGTATTGTCATATGATGTCATTGTTGACTCATCCGTTGCATCGTAGGTATTTGTAGATGCCGCTGGTATTTCTTTATTAAAAGCTGTTGTCTTATCCTGATAGTCCGCGTAAAAGTCATCAGACGGATTACTAGTATCACAAACTGGACATGAACACTCACAGCTTCCTCCCCAATCTTCAGTATCTATTGTCTTTGTAGTTTTTGTAGTATTGTCAATGGCTATTGGTTTATTAAAATTGGTTGGCATGGTTGGTTCACTGTCCAATGGTGTAATTTTTACTGTTGGAATTTCATTAGTATCGCCCACTGTAGGTACAGTTACTGTTAACGAATATAGAGGTTTATACGAATCATTATTAGCATCATCTGCAGAAATGGTTAAATTTATCAGAACATGTTTAGCGTTAGATACTGCCTCTGAAGTTTTTGATTCAGTGACAGCAGGAGTAGCAGAAGGTTCACCAGTGGTTGATGTTTCCTTTTGAGTTTTTACAACTTTTGTATAATTTACTATACTTGGGTTATTAGTAACACTCGGTGGTAAAGTGGTTATTGGATCAACATGCTCAATCGGTAGAAAAGCATTGTGCGTAGTAAATAAAAATGGACTTTCAGTAATCTCTTTTGAAGTTAAGTTTGTTATCGAGTCTATTGTTGTAGATTTAGACGATGCAATAGTTTTTGATGTCACTGCTTCACTCTTAGAGGTTGCTTTGTATTCATCGTAATGATGTTCCTTGGAATTACTCTTTGGTTCAGAAGATTCATTGGAATAAATATGCAACTCTTCATTGACTTGTTTTAATCTGGTTAGTAACTTGAGATAACGAAGCTTCTGTAAACCATACGAATAAATGGAAGGATATGCATCACCTTGCATATCATCAGGGTCATAAGCTATGTTATCTTTTTGGTTTCTTACAATTTCATGAGGATTATCGACGTGTATTTCTGTATTAATATTTTTAGTATCATAGATAGGTGTAGTTTGCATATTTTCTTGAGTGGTTATAGACGTATGATTATTATTATGCGTTGACGTCATTATTTGATTAAGTGTAGCGTTACTAGTTACAAGGTTATCAATGTTATCCATATTACTGGCCCTGCTTAACAGAGAAGCATTGTAAGCACCCTCGGTAACATCTGATCTTTGAGTTACCGCCTCCGACGACACACCATGCACTAAGCTAACAGTGGTCAAAGAAGGTAAAGTGATTAAATCATGCAAATCTACAGATAAAGAATCCGTGGAAGGGACAGAAGGTGAAGAAGCATGCCCATCTACACTTCTACGAGGGCGCGAATGTGGGTCTCCTTTACCTGAAGATGATGTCGAGGTTTGGTGTGGTCTTGTTACAGATTTATTACTCGACTCGAGAGTCGTTGCTTTTGACGAAGGAAACTTATCTGCGTTATCTCCGACTAATACTGAACATGGTTTTGCATTTTGATATGACCAGTTGTCAGTAAAATAGGATGCTGTGGGCAAACAAAAAAATATATAATTTATCTTTTAAAACATACAAGCAAGAAATATAAATAAAGGAAGTACTTTTTTTCATACCTGACATATAAGATGCAATAGATAGTAGAAGGACAAATAGAACTATAAACACGATAGCTGTACACTTCCAAGAACATCTAGAGGAAAGACCTTTCCTGAAATGAAAACGGGAGGCGGCTGGAGGAAAATGGGTTGCCCTAAGATTGTTTCTCACGGGAAGAACGGGTACTGGCGCCCCAAAGGCGGGGTGCCTGTCACTTCTGTCCATTCTTTCTAAAGTTCCTTTTTCTTGTTTTCCTGGACTGCTACACGATGAGTTTGATTTGTAGTCCATCGACGGATTTTTTTGTATGTCACCTGAAATTTTAGGAGTACATATCGGACATTAATAAAAATTCTACTATTGTATAATAATATTATATTAATATATGCAATTTGAATTAAATAGTGCAATAATACACTTGAAAGTGTTCTTTCTTGTAAATGTAGAGTTACGGCTGTTTATTCCATCAATATAAATATATTTACTAACCTGAAGGTACATAAAAATTCCCAGAAGGCGTGCGAACAAGGCACGAGGGTTCAAAGTCACCTAGATCAGCTGGGTTGCCGGTGATACGGCCGTTTAAACGTGACATCGTTGGATTTCGAGGAGGCACATCTGGTGGAGGCCTGGATCCTTCGAGCAAACAACCTGGAAAATTACTAAACATTAGGTGAAGCTGATAATGTTTTTTAAAAGGTATTCTACTTCTGTCTAATTTTAATTTATTTAGACGTAAAATGATATATAACAAATATACATATTTTAACTTAAAAGGGTTTATTAAGCGCCATTTTTAAAATACACCATTTGATTACATTTGCTTAGACTTTTGTTCTCTCGAGGAAAATTGTTTTCTTTATTGAATTATAACCAAATCTCACTAATAGGTCGTAAACAAATAGGGAACAGCGGCCTATGGAAATGGATCAAAGATTGCGTGTTTCGGTAGTTAGTTAATAAAGGAAATATATTAGATCGGGAGCTATTGGCTGAACCGCGGGGCGCGGCGGCCTCTCCCATCGCTAATATAAGTTAATGGAAAATCGAAGCATTATCTACCCCACCACCCTATCTCCCGACCGCCAGCCAACTTTTGATCCTCGACAAATTTTAAGGATTCCTTCGAGCGTTAATTAATTTATTGTAGCGGCCGATGTAGCCGCAAGAAAACTCAATTAATTTTAAAAGGGTTTTTATGTTGTTTTTTTTTTTTAGAGATCGCCCTCTACTCCGCGAAAAGAAAGCTTGGTTCTCTATAATACTACCAGTTCTTTGTAGTAACCTCTTTTGAACGATCTGCGCTACAGTAATTATTAGAAAGTAATGAATTTACTCACTGCGATAAATTCCTTATTTTACGCTTGGGTAAATTTATTTTTCGTTTAAAATAAGTAATATGTACTACGAAATATATACTAAATTTAACATAATTACAAAACAAAACATAACATAACATGTAAATTTTACGTAACATGTAATGTAACAAAAACATTAAACGATATTTTGTAAAGCAACATACAAAGCTTTGTTACAAACTTAAGCTTGTTTGTTATTGCATAAATTCTCATTAGCATACATTAAACAAGTCTAAGCGGGGATGAAACGAGGCAATTTATTTTGTGACCCGTTATAGTATGAACTTGTATGAAAAGTAGAATTCTATCCTAAATAGTCAGTGGCAATAAAAAACTAAATCGCTTCTCCCTTACCTAATTTTAGAGGACAAGTATAGCCATTAATACACACGTCACTCCGCGTCCTAATACAAAATGCGGTCCATTTATATTGCGACTCGGGGAGTGGGAATTATGGTAATCGGACGAGTCGTGTCTTTTGTGTGTAATGGTGGGTAATTACTGAGGCACCTCCCGGGGACACTTCATCTTCTGGAAGAGCCCCTGGAGTTCGAGAAATTCGACACTCGTTAACCGGATCGTCTCAACTTTAAAAGGTAACGCGATTTTGAATATCGCCTTGGGATTTGATGTCCAACAAACTTTTTTTTTTTGCTTTTTCTTAAATTGCCTATAACGTCAATGTTTTTTTTTTATTTACATAAATTACTTTTGTAACTACATAATACTGTTTTAGAATATTCCAGTTTCACTTTACCGACCATGTTGATGCATATTCTACATGCATTAAACTGGATCATAATCAGGCAAATGGTACTATCTGAATTCCGGTTCGTTTATTTTTATACTTTTCGAGCCATGTGGTTTTCCTATCCTGGCTTCCCCTGCAAAGCCTTTTCTTATAAAACCAAAGCTAGCTAAGTAAAAATACGTAGCTATATTGCAAGATAAAACGGCCGTGTTTCGGCTCATTTGCGGGCGAGCTAAGCCCGATCGAACGTGATTTCTTATTGAAAATAGAAAAGTAGCAGACGGTGTTCGTAATATTGAAGCTGCGGCTTTTATAACAAGTGAAAGACGAGATAATACCATTACTTATTTTTGTATATTCTTCCAATTACAAGCGATTTAGCGCTTTGCGGCGCTCTTATAAGTTAATCTGTATGTTTGACATTCGTAAAGATTTATATACACAGTTTCCGTTGAACTATACTTGAATAAAAGGAAACCTTATTAACCACATTTGTAGTCAAACTGTCAAACATACATCTCTTCAAGTCGTTTCATAATTCCCGACGTTGATATATGTTGTAGCAGCCTAGAGTCCCTCGTGTCACAAAAGAAGACAAAACTGTATATATGTACTTGCGAAATTTCGCAAGGCGGAAGATACTGAAGCACACGTGTCGCCCATCTTAAACTCATTACTTTCTTTGTGTGCAATTTTGAATGTATCCCTTTAATTCATGGTGATACCAATAAAGTTTAGCGTCTCTTAGCAAAATTATATATAACAAATATGCATATATTAAAACATTTATCACACACGTACAATACCAATTCTCCGATTTTAAATTTAGCACCAAAGTTAGTCGTCAGAACGCATATTTATATGAGAGCGCGGTGCTGCGATTTATAGTTAGGAAACAATTGGAAACTTGGGCCGGCGCCGTCATGACTTCGTTTTAATTAGTACCCATTCATCGTGAAACAATTGAGTCCTCGAACAAATCCATTATGAGGAACTTTTCGATAGTCGAAAGAGGTATATTCAAACTTTGAGATTGTGATCAGATCGCAGGGACGGCTCTTTGTAAAACACGAGGTTCAATCCTAAAGATTTATCTTAAGAAATTTCCTATCAATAAAATGTTTAAGCGCAAATTTTAATTTCATTCAGTATTTGTTTGATTACTATAGTTGAGACGATAGCTCTAGAGGCTAGCGATCTATTGGTTCCAGTCATAACGTTCATATATAGAAAGGTGTAATGAAACTAAGAATTAAATTACAT
Source organism: Melinaea marsaeus rileyi (assembly GCA_918358865.1). Taxonomy (NCBI): domain Eukaryota; kingdom Metazoa; phylum Arthropoda; class Insecta; order Lepidoptera; family Nymphalidae; genus Melinaea; species Melinaea marsaeus. The sequence goes on along the minus strand of OU911088.1, from coordinate 10,892,707 downwards.
TTACGGATTTGTAATTTTAATAGCACTATTATGAACGTAATATTATTTCACGACAGAGGACCTTGGGCCACGTTGGTCAAAATGGTTTAAAACCAAGATTAAGTATCGCATGGATTTAATTAATATAATTGCTTTTTTGGTTAAATTACTTGTTAAGATTATCCATAACTTATTAGAAACGACAGCCGAGACCAACATTAAATTTGGTACGAGGAAGTCAAATTTTATCTCCGGTTAGGGGAAAATCGCTCCAGCGTAATGATATTACGCATGTATTTAATCGATGGCTTTCAGTTGGCCTGGTTTCGTTAAATATTTTACCTTATCAGGTATAATTTAAATTTATTCCTAGTGAATAATTACATTGATACTCCGGAAAGCTCTGCGTAGTGCGTCGTATTTTATATTAAAATTTATTTTATATTCGGATGTATCAATAATGATCAGGTAAAATATATAAAAACCCACTGCACAGTTTATGAAATAATTAAAAGCATTTAAATCGAAAGTAAGTGCAATGTGTCACGTCAAGCAACGGTCGCCTGGTGCAGTGATAAGATTACATAGACAAAGGAAGTCCACCCATATCACTACCACAGCCACCGCTAAATGCGAGCCTTCATTACAACCCTCGACTTTAACAAGTAAATTTATAACCTATTACTAAAACAATAGAGTCCATATCATCCTACCAACTCTTTATTAGTATCGCAATGTCAACCTCCGCTTCGTTAAAGGACACTCAGCTTTATTTATGTCGACATACTGGCAATGTTGCCTTATTTGCTTTAGTTGTAAATGTTTTCATTAAATTTTAGATCATTTGTTACTATAAATAGAGTTGAAATCGGGCTACCGGGTATGTTTTCATGCGTGTCGTGGTAAGGGAAGTTGAGCCTTCCTGATAAAGGATAAAGTATTCATTCGCTTGACTGTTTGAATCCAGTCGGGTAGTTTCCGGCACGATAAGGAGACGCTGTTGCCTAAGTCAGTACGTCACGCGACCAGCGCACTAATTTATGTTGCGATTCCAGATATAAGAAATGGACGCCGACGCCGCTTTCCACTGAAGTGTATTTTTTAGTCGCAACTATTACCATAGTTATATATGCTATGAGACATTTAAAAATTTGCATAGATTTTAAAAATACGTGAAGATTATCTAAAACAAATAAGAACATTATAATGAATAATTAGTAATATTTGTGTTTTACACCTTTAGTTATTAATATCATGTTTTATCGTTGTATAAAAATTCTTAATCATAATGTAAAAATTGGCCTAGGGACACATATCTAAGGTTACTCTAAAAGAGTTTTAATACAAAAATATACTCATAATAAGGTTGTGAATATTAATAAAGTTAGTAATATAACTATAATTAATATAATAAAGATAGGGATCAGAGGTTCCTACTCGGGTCGTGGTAAGGTTTTCCACTCATAACTAACGTTGCAGACCACAGCTATGGAATATGTATTTTTATATTAACATAAATGAATACTATCTTTTCTTGTTTATATAATTATAATACCACATTCGTATACATAATAGAAATCATTTATTTCTCATTAAAACAAAGTTCAAACGACTTACCATTTTATCTTACGAGATCAAAACTTCAAAGCAAAATAAACGGAGATTACAGAGTTGATAATAAGGATAGCAACCTCGCTCGTTAGACGCCGCTCCTTCATTAGAGTCTAAGAGAAAATTGTGAAAAAACCATCTTCTTCCGTTACGCAACCCAACACCAAGTTTCAACATTTACTAATGGTCAAAACAAAGAATTTATCTTACTATCTCATTGTACATATTTCATTGTCTAAATCCATTAAATTAATTACGGTCATTCGAGGAGTGGAAGTATTTATTAGGCTCGTTATCATTCATTGAATCTTTCGATGGTGGTCGGTGAAATCGTTTGATGGATATTCGAATTTCACGAAAACAGGGCGGCAAATTAGTTGCCAAGGGAAGAATGCAGTTGGAGCCGTGACTGATTTCTGTCCTGATTTAAGGGTGGGTGATCTGCTACGTGTCGCTGGTCGATTAGTTCGGCTAAATTGGAAAATTCTTCGCCATTGGACATCCTTGGCCAAGATTACATTTTCATTCAATATTGTGCTTGTACTTCAGTTATTTTGGGATTATAATATTTTTTAAGAATTATTTTCTTCCTTAGCAATTTTTTTTTACAAGTAAGTAACTTTATGCATTAATTACTTTACCGCATTAAAATAAATGATAAAATTATGAAAGTTACAAAATACAGTAATTGCTTTCTAAGCGATTAACTTATCTAAGTTAAATATTTTTATATAAAATCACGTTCTTTTCATAAACTTAAACAAGATTTTATTGCATTCCCTTGAAATATTTACTCAGCTGTGGTTACGACTAAAGGTGACCCTGGTTTTAGGTACAGGCTTATACTAGATGACCGATAACAAAGGCCTTTATGAACTTTTAACCGAAAATAATTAGAGTTATATAAACAACCAGTATCAGAATGACATTTTTATAACGTGTAAGAGTACGAAAAATAAAGTTAGAAACATTTTATGGATTTTATTGATGTGTTTTCTCCACGGCCCTGCCCTTTGGAACCGTTTAAACAGAGCTGTACGTTTCATAAGTGTCATGCACACATTAATTGAAATAAAAAACTTTCGCTTCGATTTATCTGATTAAATTACAGTATCAAAACATTGTTATATAGAAAATAGATTTTTAATTAATATTCATGACAAAAATGGTTCCTAAAGAGACCAAATCTTGTCGTATCGCACAAAAGATATTAGAAGTTTCAGGTCGGCGGATATAAAATAGAAGCGGTTTGATTCATTGGACGTATTATAAAAAAAAACATTTACTTAAGCAAATACATCTTACTCGTACATAGGATTACTGGATGTCTGATAAATTCGATTGCCACTTTGGTGCGATCAGTTTCCATTTCCATATCAGCTGAGTGTCCCACGGAGGTTACATTTTTTCACCCATGCTGATAGAGATTGATGACCGGTCACCCCTCAGGGCGAGCTCACGCGATTAAACCGCAAAGGATCCATATATATCCAAATTTAGCGTGATGGACGTTTTCTTATGGATAAATACCCATGATACCCATGATAATCCCCCGACGGAGCGGAGAATTGATCATTTGGAAAGCTTCTATTTGGATGTTTGAATCAATTTAATTGCGTGAAAAGAGTTTAAAATATACGGCCTCCTTAGTACATTTGGATAAAATTTTCCTTAAATCATAATAATTATGCCTTTAATATAGCATAGATAATATACCAATGACCATTATATTCATATTGGCAAATTGCGTTTAATTTTCAGCGGTCAGCCTAAATTTTATGTAAACTCAAAATGAGCGCTAAAATGTGAAAGCGTCCAATTTTATTGCGTTGTTTTATTTTAGCGGCTCACATGTGGTCTCTGAATGGTATTATTTATGCTGGTATTAAATGTTAGCAAAATTATTTGAATAAAGCCGAATAATTTATTAATATATTCAATAAATTAATTGCGATTAGTTTTTATGGGTGAATCGGTTTAATTTATATATGTTGTTATAGGATTTGTATTAATTATTACTGTTAAAAATATTTTATTGATATTGTATTTAATTGTATTTCTGACTAGAGCTTCATGATATTTATATGAAAGTATAAATTCTAGAATATTCAATATGACTTTTACATACAAAAATGGCAAGTTAATAAAAAAATGATATTTAAAGCTGCTGCACTGCGATATGCGTTTACCACGTTGCGTCGACATCTTCAATGTGGAGAGGCATTCGACACCGACTGAGTGGCTATTCACGCCCATAGACAAGGGCCATTGTACTTCGTAAAATGCTTGCAGTGTCTTTGACTAATTGGCCGTGAGCCCTAAACTAAAATAATGATTTTCGCGTACGTGGTTATTAGGTATTTAGTACTCCTTTAAGCTCTCGGTTGACACTACAATAGCGATTTTACACTCTATGTTTAGGTTTTAAGGTGCATTGTGGTTTAATGGATAGTTAAAGTGTAGTAAGTAAATGTTAGGGTGTTCAATTGCGGTAAAATCATATCGGGTTTGAAATAAATCAGCAAGTCGCGGCGCCTCGGGGCGGCTCATGTTACCCTGATTCGTTATCTACATTTTAAAATGGCGCGCGTTGGGACTTGACGTGACGTTGACAGGTGTCCGCTGTCACACTGCGCTTGTGTTGTGTAACGTTCGTATTACGATTAATTTAAATAATCCTAGGTATGATATATTTCATTTTGTTTGAAAATGTAAGGTGACTTTTGTATTATTTTTTTAAGTATAAGTTTAACCTGATTGTGACAGAATGAAGAGAACTAAAATGTTTTGTATTTATACGATTTGTGAAATGCTAAAGATTCATGTTGCGACTCAAATAAAATGGAAAATTTTAAAGAGGCCGTCTTAAATTTGTGATTATGATAAAGTAACTGCTCTTTAAATAAAAGTATTAATTTTGAGATAGAGACCGTAGTGACTCAAGACTTTGTAATATATAAAAGATTTTTCTTTGGAATAAATTTTCTTTATAAATGAAGGTCAAAGTATTTTCCAGATCGACCTCTATGTATTTCGGGCTGCCCAAAGTACATTCGGAGGTCAAGCACACTAGCCCTTTATAGGCAAACAGATATACATGCATTAGCGAGGGTTCCCTCCTTCACAAGCTTTGGCTCTTCAAAGGTTTTCCGGTGTACTATCGGACCCGTTTATTTTGATTTATTTGAGAGAGAAGGGTTAATAATATATCGCATTAGCGTTACTTCTTATTACTAATAATTATATTTCTTACAAAGACTTTCATAATATTGCAATATTTAGAAGAGCTATACGGGAATTAAAGATTTTGTGAAGTAATTTCAAAATAGGACTATTCCAAATACATGTCTGTACTAAATAAACGTATTGTATTTTTTTTTCTTTAGCCGAATGAACTCATAGTCATTCTAGGGAATAATAGATCGATGTAGGGTCAGACGGGAAGGCTTTGAAAAATGTTATGGGATCTTCAAGCAGACGTTTGCTTTTAAAATCCATTTACAAATACCCAAACATTGTGATCTCGGGTTCCAGGGTCCGGGGTAGGATCATCCATCTAAGAGTGATGTATGATATCTGCGATAAGCAGGATGACAATACCACGACCTCCCGATGCATTACCTTGGTAATAGTTTACGGGGATCTAAGCAAAGTAGCTGTTATTTTTTTTATCGAAACTCATGTTAGTAAACAGTGGATAATTGATCGTTATATCCTCGATATCGAAATCGATAAATATAACTTTAAACCAGCAAAGGACATTAGACGTGTTGAACAATTTTGAACGTTGCCAAAATTATTCATAATATATATTTTTTTTATTTCATCTTGAATTCTAAACACGTAATATATGTTCAGTTCAACAGATTTATTTAATATACCTGACATAAATTAAATCAAGAAATTAGCAGTTGTCAAATCGAAATATAATATATAAAAATAAACGAGTTTTATATTATTTCATTTAGATGGTAACAAAACAATACAATTTGCATATCCCAAAAACGATATTTTATTATCGTCACTCAATTCCGCATCGAAATAACTGTCAGTTAGTCGAAAATAGAAACTTATATTGCTAACTTTATTCGTTTTACATGATGGGGTTTACAGAAATGATGTATATTTTAATGATATTAAAACCATCATTGACAGCTACAATAATATAACGATTGCATATGAAACTTATTAAGAAATATGTATTTAATTTCTCAAAAGAAATAGGGTACGTGTGATTAATTTACCGCAAGCTTCATGTGTACTATTTTTCAATCAAGGCACTTCATTACGGCGTTGTCATTTTGATTTATTTAGTCATGACTTTAATGACGTCATTAATCACAAGCAACTTGACAAAGTTGAACTGATTTCATTAACTGATCATGCTTAAGTTTAAGTGGCAATTTGCTTTGCTTTAATAGTTAAAAGGTCTCTTGTAAACTTGAACACTTTCATATTATTAACACTACAGGCTTGTATATATTTTTAAAATTGCAATGCTAAAACTAAAATTAAATTTAGAATAAAAACCCGAAACAAAATGGCGGTTATATTTAGACAGTAATCCGTATTGCTCATCACACGCCGAATGTGATGCACGTGGAGTGTGAAATTCGAAATCATTTCCCGGGCTGCGAGCCAACTTGTTAAACGTGCTTTACCTATATATATTAATTACATATTTATTATGTAATATGCCAACTAAAAGTCAAATAAAACGATTCAGAGAAAGTATTGTGATATTATATATAATTATATGGATAGAAAATGAGACATTTTAAAGTGACATAATTAATTATGTAATAATAGGCATGTTATAAAAATATTAACAAGTTTACATTCGTTATATTAATCAGTATTCTATTAAATATATTTATTTCTTGGTATATATGACATTATCATATGCTTTGATAATATTTATATGATTTCTTTATAATATTTTTTAATTTTTTTATTTATGTTACTTTAAAAATGTACACTGTATCTCGATCCTTTGCTTTGTTTTTAAGTATATTTTTAAAATTACCAGACACCAGTTCGCGTAACCCTTTGGGTCCGAATACAATAACGGGGTCCTCACTAATCTAGTGGCTAAATAAAGGTCTGAATTATGACACCATGGTGTGGATTAAAACGGATATTCTTTTATTAAACACGGTATTAAAAACCACTTGTACCGGGACTTTTTTAACTGAACCTAGTACATATAATCTTTTAATTTCAAGTAATTTAAATAAAGAATGACTTTAATTTAGAATATTATTTGATTTATATGTTTATGTTTTTTTCATACATTATATATTTTTTAATTTATTTCCATTATATTTGTATAATTATAAATATAGAAGTCCTGTTTGTCTATCTCAAATCGAAATAACTGAATTAAAACTTATATTATAGGAAAGTATAATTATTTACAAGATTGATTTCGTGAATGAATAACGAATGAAGTGTAAACATGGAAACGGTGTTATTATTAATAAATATAATATAATATAAATTTTACTTTAAATAAAATCAACCATACAAAAAGTTGTAAAGGGTGTTTGAATTGATCATTTTAATTAACCCACAAACAACATGGCCGCCAATAAAACACGCTACAACCGCGAAGGTATACAGAGATTTTGAATACATTTCTATGTAAACATTTCGAAACGTTATAAAGGTCTGTTTCAAAGAAAAACCACTAACAGTAGGTAGGTACGAGCCAACAAAATCTCTAAAAGGATTGTAAAAATATACGTTCGTTAAATAATTCACTTTCATTTTAAAATATTTTTTATTCAGATACGAATAGGCAATTTCTACTCGTGCTGTTTTAATGAATAAAATATTGTCCGAACACATTTTTTTATTACATTTCTATATATTATTAAAAACGATAAAACTTTAGATGAGATGTTAAAATTCAAATGAACTTTTTTTATATGAAACTACGTTATAATATCAATAAGTGTATAAAATATTAATCAACCGTCGAACTAACGTCGAATGTATATTACAATACCTAAAATATCATTAAAAACACATCTATGCCATTAGATCACCGCCGTTTTTACGTTTTCGTAAATTCGCGGCGTGATCAATATTTTATGTTCGCATCCGCACCGCGAATGGAGATTTTTTTCGCAAGTTCGCAGCACCCCGCCTTTATTTATTCGGCTGTGCCCCCCCCGAGGACTTGCTCGTTCGATACATTTTTCAACGGAATTATATTATCACTCCTTGAATTCCATCGCTGTATGGTTTTATGTTCCCTTTGAGAGATTTCTTCATTTATCATATCTATAAGGAGATATTTTCTATATCATTTTTATAATTAATGAGTCCTTCATCATTATCATCAGTAACATTCGTGAATTAGAAGCGATCCATATATTTTTTATTTGTTAAATAAATTACTTGTGTAAAATTCATCGCAACTTGTATTAAAATAACATTTTTCTAATATTATCATAAATCAAATGACCATGAAAAAATGTATCTCACACGAAATAACGAAATTCTCCCAAAAAATGATCATAAAACGGAATTTCGTTTTCAATATCCAGTAACAGGTGACAAATATTCGCGGTAGTTCAATCCACATTATCAGTGGTCGATATAATTTATTTGCTGCGGCAAATAGGATTAGGGGGTGAAGCATTTTTTGGGAGACACAAAGCGGTCCACGGGTGGTCCAATCGACAGGAGCGCGCCGCGAATGCGTCATATTGTAAAGGGCTGACCATCGAAATTGTTACACTACATCATTCCCTTTGTATTGATATAATAGATGAAACTGATGGATTATTATGTGGATGGAATATTTACGATTTGTTATCCACATATCTTTTATTTTCAACGACAAATAGTTGTTGGAAGTACTTTTCTTTGGCACGTTATCTAAATCTCGTAAATCTTTATGGTAATGTTATTTTAGAATTGATCGTGATATGAAGAATATTTATGTATATATAAAGATACGTAAATAACTAGCTTAATAATATTAGTCCGTTAAAAAGAACCTACATCAAAAGTAATTTTAATAAAGTATTTGACACGAACGAATCCAGAGTACACAGTAATTAAATAAAGCTGTACTTAAGAATATTTAATGTCCTTTACATAGCTGCTTAAGATTCAAAGCAAGCAACATTAAAAGCAGTCTAAGTAAAAATAAACAACGCACAAATGTAGGCCGAGGACGTGACAGGTGCCCTTAAAAGCTTCGGAATTGGCTGTAAGTAATCCGCGGGCAGGCTTATCCGATCTCCCGAACAAATAAAAATACTTATCACGTAAAACCTTGGAGCCGTCGTAAAACTGTTCACTGATAACGTATTGGAACAGGTTCTGGAAAATTTAAAAAGGAACAAACTCGCGAATATTTAATTTATTGGGCTAAACAAAAATATATGAAAAATGTATTCATGGTGTTTGCTGAGGCGATGGAATTTATCAAAAAATATGAATCTGCAAAAACAGCCATCAGGTTGTTTCCTGTAGTAATCAAATTTGCTATAGAGGATTGTAATTTTTGATTCTTAGCAGAAACTTATTAAATAGAAATTAGCGTACGCAGGCAAAGTCGCGTGCAAACAAAATAGGGGTGAGTGTCGATAACACGAAAGCCACAATAACGCCTTCCTATAAGCCTTGTATTTACGAGCGCTATATGATATCACACTGACAAAGTGTCCTTAAGACGGATTGGTTAGATTTCCGATTTGGATCATATTCCTGTAAATATGCCTTTATTGAGAGAAAATACGATTTATCTGGATAAAAAATATATTTATATGTATATAAAGAGCCGATAGCTTATATTTTTATAAATAAATTATTGTTTTACCGCCGAATTTCAGATAATAGATACCTATATGTTGTTTATTAAAGGAATGAGTCGTTAAAGCTGTAATGTTATCTCGGCCGTGATATATTTTCATCGTCTCGTTTAATGTAATCTATTTATTAATTGAAATATGTAATAGTTAATAGTACATAAATTTTTAATATACTTTATAATATTATTGTCTAAGAGAAATATTTTCATATTTGCTCCCCAGTTTACATGAGTTTGTGTTCATAGTTTATTTGGATAAACGCGGACTATTTATTTGAGAAACCCGACATAAAGTTTATTATGTTGTGTTGAGGTTAAATTATTTATTTTTCCGACTAACATTATGCTTACTTAAAAACTTTATTGAAATATTACAGTTTTAGAGGCCAGCGTATGGTTTGTTTTGTGAATATAAGACTTAAGGTATTATTATTTGTCTTATAATAAAAAAAAACATAATACAATAATTGAAGTCAATTAAAATGTTGTTCCATATAACAAATAAAAACGTTCAACATTTTTGGCAACATAAAAACTGGACAATTTGTAGTGTTGGTAAAGGAGACAAAATAAATAAAACATGGCCGCTCAACTGTCTCTGATGCAATTATTCGTAAATTACAAGTGCCGGTAGACCGTTTTTATTAAGTTATTTTAAAGGTCTGAGTTAATTTAATTCGGATTCGAACCGTAACATTACTCAATAATTCATTTTTATTTTATGTAAACGAAGATCTTTCAAGTTTATTTTTTAAGTATTAATTTTATCTGTTTATCTTTGAGAGCTGAATGTACATAAATAAATGATCCGTGAAACTTTACGATGTACATGTTTGGAGATATATTTTAATACTTATGACTTAAGAATAATAAGTTTTTTCTTTAATATCTATTTGTGATGATATCCTTTAAAACAATAATAGAATTATGCATCCCAACAGAACTGGATTCACTTCCGAGTTCGCTAAGATAAAAAATCGAACAATTTCAATAAAACCACAATTTCATGGGCGCGTTGGCGCGAACTCGCGAGTGTTACAATTTAATAAAACTTCAAAAGGCTGCTGATTCCACAATTCTATCAGCTTAGCACGAGATCCCGAGCATTATGCGTATAAAAAGCGGTTATCGCCCCCCTAGGGAAGGATATAGACGCAAGGGGAACACACTTACGTCGTATACACTATCGCAATGGAATATCACTATATTTTGATCAAGTTAAGATTAAAAATATTACCTTTATGATATTTTAACATAACTTGCATAAAACACTTTTTTTTTTTCATACTTGTTACTATTTTAATAGAATAAGCCTTTTCTATTGCTTTTATTAACTTGACCCGGATGGAAGTAGTCTTTGAACTCGATTCTTTAACATTTTGAACAGATGAATTATCATCGTATATTCATACGATTTCATTAATTGTATCGCGTTGTGCTGATCAGGATCGATTAACGATTGATGATTTACGTGGTTTGTAGTATTTTGAACTACAATTAGTAAATTTCTAACATGTTCATATTAGAAAATTAAACACAGCTTTGATACTTTTATTGTAATTCTTTTAGAAATTATAAAGGAAAATCGAAGTCTTTATATTAATACCACGACTGGTCCATTGTGTCGTAGCCAAAGAGTATATAGCACTGAAGTAAAATAGCGGATATTTATAGTTTCAATTAACGGACTTTGCATGCTCCGTCCAGACTTAAACTCGCTAACGGTACGTAAATAGAAGAAATAAAAAACGATACTAGCTCTAAAAGATCTAGATTAAGGGGTCTGAATAGTCCAAATATGAAATTAAATTTATCATTATTTACATCCGAAACAAAACATTAACAATTACAGTTAAAATAAAAATATAATGATAATAACTTAACTCATTATTTCAAACCAGAAAGCCTCATTCGAGTGACAATAATCAGAGCGTAAAAACCTTTTTAATGTGAATGTTTTAAAGCTGAAAGAGTAAAAGACATCCCGGGTGCAATGAAACTTAATGGCCAATAATGGATTGTCAGTTTAATTTTATAATCAAGCTTTTGTCCGCATACACTTCACTTGTTCCTTTCTTTATCATTATTTAAAATATATTCCAATTAAACCCTTGTCGTATTAAAACAATGAGAGGTTATTTATTTAAAGTGGTCTGTACATCGCATTATTGCGTGTAAAGCGTTAATTACACATGTGTCATCACATTCGTATTTCGAAAAATCAAACGAAACGCTGAGCTGGTCTCCAGCAATTAAAATAAAGCTATTTCAGCTTTAGCACCGACTATTTAGGGACAATTACGTCGCGTCATTGTCTATTGTCCGGCAGCGATTAAATGTGAAACACAATGGACCCAATCCCAGGACTAACGAAGCGACTTCGGCCATTTCCGTCCCACTTCGGCTTGACTCGAAGATGTGTAATTTGCGGGTACCAAATAGTGGAGAGTTTTGACGGAATTGCCCGAAGTTGAACGTTTGTAAGTGGACCTTCGGAGGCGTTAAGCGAACTTCACAAACTTTGGCAGATTGGTTTAACAGGAACGTTTTTGACAAGCGAAGCCTGCATAGTTACTTAAATCTATTTTGGTTTCTCCCAAATTAGAAAATGACTGGCTACTTTAAATGGCGACTGTTATATAACGGATCATACATATTTATTTGGATAATTGAAATATATAACATTCTATCTAAAGCAGATGTACTATGCCGTATTTAAATTGAACGATCTCTTAATATATCTAGTTATAAAAATATATATATTCATATTGTATTTTAAACAATGTTTTATCTTAGATAGTTCAGTTAATATTTATCTCGCTGGTAATTATGCGTTGACAAAGACCACCCTTTGTGAGCCCGACGCCAATAATGATGGCGTGAACTTTACTAATTTTGCTATCCCGCGAGCTGTAAGGCTGTATCTACATTGTATATTTTATAAGCAACTATTTCTAAATCACATATTTAAGAGACTGATCTGTTTATTTAATATAGATTCCTAATATGTTAACTCAATAAATTAATATCTAATATTACATTTAAATAATTCAAATTAAGTTTTTTTATTTTAAGATTTTTTTTAAAGTAAAACAAAAATATCAACATAAAATATTTTTCGTTGTCACAATTATATTTTGAAAATTGCCTTTGTACTACTGCCTTATATACAAGTATCGATAAGCCCTTAGACGGGAGTTGGTTAACCTTTTGTTGGTGCATGTTATACTCTCCACGAGTAACTTTGTCAATATTAAGATATCATCTAATCGATTTTATAGAGTACTTTGATAGGGACGTACACTTCTACAGAACTTTGGTAATTTTAGCGTAATTAAAACTTACAAAATTAATCTCAATAACTTGACGAATAATTAAATGAGCCATTTTGTGGATATTAAGAGTAATGTATTTAGTTTTTGTATAGGATTGATTTTTTTATTGGTGCCATGATAAATTAAAGGAATTCGAAAAGTTTGATAAAATATAAGCGATAATTATATACAGATATGTTGTGGTTGTTATACTAAACTATACAGTACGAATGAAGTTCACTAACTGTGGTCTACTCCGGACATTTGCATTTGAAGCCATGAAAAAGTTTTCAGTTTCAGTTAGAAAACTGTGAACTGGCTGTCTGCTTTGAATATTTTGATGTCAAAACATTTTGGAGTAAGATTTTCGTGTTCGTTGAAACAGTTGTTAATATCAACCACAGTTAAACATATATCTTTTTAAGATCACTACAGTTTTTATATTATTTTCTGTTATATTTAAATATTTGATAATCTGCACGCCCTTAGATATACTTATTCAGTTAATACTATTATATTTTTGTTAATTAAAACTTACGATTCGTTTCTCTAATAATAAATTGTAAACCATTAAAGTTTAACACAGGATTGAAAAGCAAATTAGTTATTATTTTATATTACACCAGCCTTCTTGAAATTGAGTCGGAGTAATATTTAATTTTTAATCAGAATTGCTAAGAGATAGATTAACTACTGGAGACTTGAATGTCACTGTCGTATCAAACGTAATTACGTAGCATTCCCGCAAGAGAGCGCCTCTGTTCGCGATAATTAAGATGCAGAATTTATCGAAACTTAAGAAGCTATTCATTATTTTGCCTCTATTGTTCTAGAAAATGGTTTTAACAAAAGAATGCGGTTAGCAACAGCGTGAATGTGCTCCAAGCCGCTTTAAATCTTCGAGATAATCACGTAAGTACTTTTGTGTGCTTTAAATAAATATATAAAGAACCTACCTTATTGTTTGTTTGGATGAAGTTCCTTATAAAATATTTTTTGTCCAATTAAAAAATATAAGCACAAGAAATAAATTAGATTAAGTGAACGTAAGACTTAAACATTTGAAGGGGGAAGTAATTTTTTTATCAAAGTCTATCGCTGACTTTTGACAAGTTTGCTTTGCAGTGGCAATAGATTGCCTGTCTCTCGGATATCAACTTACCAAGCCTGTCTTCACACAGCGGCACAGCGCCGGGAACGTATTTATAAATGTTGCTCTATTATTTACATAAGTTTATGTCTTAAAGGTATATTCTTGTGAAATGTTAAATTAATATTATTTTTAAAGTTTACGAGAGATGAATATGTAAAATAAATTTAGAACAAAATAATCCGGAAGAACAAAGGGGCGGCCTTTCAGGGATGCAGATTTGATGTCTGCTAATGTTTCTTAATGGTTAGAAAAACATCGTTTAAAATTTAAGTAATCATAACATGGCTGACCTGGAACCCCTTATTAATTTTAAAAACCTTTTATATTCGTATCCATAAACGCTACCGTTAAGCAGTCTTGCCGGCTCGAGCCAACAAAACGAATCGATCGTCGGAAATTACTTATAAGTAGCAAATAGGGCAGATCTGATAAGTGGTAGCTTTCGTCACGCCACTTGATTGATGCCTTCATTGCTTAACTTGCAGGCTTTTTAAATGCATTTTGATAATATTATCTTATCGCTGTAAATTGGAAGAACCTTTCTATGTTAATTTGTAGAACAGTATTTCTATGAAATGCTTTATATATTTTATATTAAAACTGATCATGTGGTGATGATTTGGGATATGAGGTAGGTGTATCTTAGTGTTTTGCTTTAGAGTACACTGATTAGATAGATTTAAATGAACGTCCTATATCTTGTTACAATATTGTTTTACTTATTATAGCCATAATAATTATAACCATATAAATGATAAAGTATCGATCGTAACTTGGCGCATGCAGCCCAAACTAATGAATAGAAATAGGATGCTGCAATCTCATTCCGCTAAGCTCTGTTAATATGACATCCAATTGTTTCTAAACACTGCACTACGAGGGCTGGGTACAAAACGTCCACTCATTAAAAACTTTTCAACGCTTAATGAAAATCTTATTGGAGCGACTGCAGTGCACCGGGGACCACCCCCGGGCGGGTTGAGGGGCTGAAATGGCCCGGCTAAGTGTATTACAGACGGATCGCTGCCTTTGATTCGTCACATCAAAGACGATATCGTTCGTTCGTCGCTAAATCGAATCAGCAGAGCTTTGTTTCTCCACGTAAGTCTGGAGGATTTCAGCTTGAGTATATAGCAAACAAGTATTTAAATTTATATCCAATTGCAAATGCTTCCGAATCGATGCTAAATTTAAATTTGTGTGTCGTTGAATTTGAAAGAATTAAAATTCGTAACTTATAATCTGATTGTACTTAATACTTGCTTCAAATGCTCATTTCAGGTGAACATTGCAAAGGAAAATATTATAATAAAAATACAGTTAAAACATAAATAGATATGCTATGAATTAAGATCTTTCAGAAGTTAGCAAAAATGCACGCTCCAAGAAATTTCGCATGAAACTACGCTAAGTATATTAAAGAATTCTGGATAAAACTTTAATATAATGATGGTAAATGGGCCACTAGAGTTCAGGAAAATGTTTTTTTAATACAAGCAATAAAACATCAAATATCTATTCATTGCACGAAATATAGAAGCTTAAATAAGAGTTGAAAAGTAAAGTGAAGTTGTTTTCGGAGTTTTGGGGCATAACATTCAACAAACCGCACACTTTGTCTAGAAGACCGTTCGTAACCGCCAGCAATAAAGCAACTCGGGTTAATTCTGGTCTGGTTGGCAGCGTCGGGTAAAAACTAAACCAATATACTTCTTAAAATTACGGCAGTGGAGGGTTATGTAAGCGCACGTGCTCGGGCTTTTGGCAAGCGGCCGACGGATTAAGGCGCAAGGATTTCACTAGAATTTATATTTTTAAACGTGTTACGAGTTGAATATGTATTGGCAATGTAACGATAGGAATGCTTTAAGAAGAGGTCGTGTTTAGAAATCATTTATTAGTTGTGGTAAAATAAATCAAATGATTCCTAACTCGACGTCCTAAATAATATCGTTACAATTGTTAACGAATAATATTTTTTTCTATAAATATAATTTTACGATTGATATATTAATATACCTATAATAAAAATAAATATTGAAGATTAGAAATTTGTATCCGTCTATGAAAAACCTTGTCATATGTAATATAAAGGAGAACTAAAAAAATATCATATACAGGGTATATGTTAAATATTTTTTTCTTGTTGCTACATTTTGTATTTCTCCTTTTTAATGTACTTAAGAAATAAACAAAATTTTCTTAAAATACTAATTATAAAGAATAAACTGTCAAGAGAAAGACAAAAAGATATTTCTTATTCTGGTAGTAAATCAGCAATATAGGTGATTGTTTTATCCGAGGCTGGCGAGTGCCCAAGCACGTGGCCTGCTTACCAATCACTTGCACACACAGCCTGTTTATACTGTCTGTGTGTGCACAATGTCAGCGCCATTCTGTTGGATTTGATCAACATTTTAAAAAGTAATAAAGAAAACTGGCCAGTAACATAAAAAAAATTATAGCATAGGTCTAGGGAGGTTTAATATATCGGATATTATAGAACTAAATTTGTTAAACAAATGCGGCGACGTCGACGCTGTGCTGAATTTTTTATTTGCCCTCCTGGTATGGATTATTTTAATACTTGATTATTTCCTTGTCATGGGTGGTATAGATTTCTATTTTAAATATTATTATATTAAAAAAAAAGGATTTTTCGAATTTGAAAAAACTATGTGAAAATATAAAAAAATAATCAAGACACAAAAGTAACACCAAACCCCATATTACAACAATATAAAGGACTGCAGTTAAAATATTATTCCTCTTAATTGAGTACTGTTTGTGTTTTTGTTAACAAACATTTTTTAACTCGTTTCATTTTGAACAATAAATTTTTACAAGCGCGTATGCTCTTTAGCACAAAATGGCTACGCCGTAGCATAAAGCTACGAACAACGTAACCACGTAGCAAACTCGTAGCACCATTTTAGTTGAACGCTTTCTATATTATTTGGATAAAACTAGATGCTGTGAGTGTTACTAATAAAAGTTAGGCAAAGTATTTATTAGAATTGTTTACTTCATATCTCGAATTAGTTCACAACAATTTTTATTTAAAATCATTGTTATCACTGAAATTATAGGCGCTAAAGATTATATATTTTTAGGTTTTCAAATGACCTCAAATTTATTTTGGGTTAAAGCTATTACAATATCAACATTTATAGTAAGATTCTTTTAAAGTTTTTGTTTCAAAATATTCGTATTCCAATGGAATGATTCAACTTCATGAATCGGTGCTGGCCTATTAAAATGTTTTCGAGAAATGAATTCGCTATTTAAGCACCAATTAAGGCGGCGTCAGATAGCGAAAGCGAATTTCGCGACTCAATCGCAATTATTTTCCACTTGCAAGAAAACTTGAAGCGAGCGTTAATTGTGGGCTAGGCAGCGACACAGCGGAGGACCTTTACGATATACGAGATGGGCAAGGGACGACTGTTATTATAAAGTTCATTAATCTTTTGAATTTATTTTATTACACCTTTTTAATTGCAGACATCTAAAGGAAAAGTATCCGAGGTATCATTATTTCTAGTTGAAAACAATAATTTCCTAATACACTGTTCCGATAATTGTCATAAGATTTATCGTTATCGTCCCGTGGTCGCATCATCTGAATAGTGTGGACAAGTAGGTGTGACGTCATTAGCAATCTGCTCCGCGGCTGTGCTCGGTGGCAAATTGAAGCAATTACAATGTACAGTTGTTTTGGTATCCCCAATACGGAGGGGGGGGGAGGTTAGGGCAGCTACCCTCCAAGTAACGACTTGTAATTGCAATTTCGATGTGAATCTGCTTACAGGAGTGGACTTTTTTGTTAACAAATCCCTTATTAATTTATTGTCTTCTTGAGAGGTTTTTAGAAAGTTTAAGATTTATAAACATACTTATATAGCGGGTAGATATTTCTAATAGATCTAAGAAGTAGGCATTGTAATGAAGAAAATTTTAATGATTGAAAAAAATAAGAGAGAGAAAAATTAATATAATTCACATACTTCAGTAGTAGGTAATGCTAACAATTTATAAAGTACAAAGGAAAAATAAAACCAAGAAAAGAGTAAGCCACGCAGATGGCGCCACGTGAAATATTAACTAAATTTAAAGGCGGGAATTTTTCGCGTGAAATGGCCTGTGCGAAATTTACTATAGCGATCTGAGTTCGAGCGCTCGAGAGTATAGAGTGCGTGTTCATAATAACACAGCGTGTCAAGGTTGTAAGGATTCTTTTATTTAATTTATTAGACATCTTAAACATTTATATTAATATTTTCGAAGAAACGTATTTAAGATGTCATTTTATATTCCTATGTAATAGTGATAAGAATATAATTATATATAATAATTAAAATCACGGATAACAAAAAAATATATATAGATTAATTATATTTCATGTGAGACTGGATGTTTATGCCATGATCAAGTATATGTATATATTAAAACACCGTTGTTAATAATTTAATATAATATATTGTGATACATCATTACACCATATGTAATATGTATTAATTAGGGAGAACTAGCGAGCTGGCAAAGTGGCCTTGTACTTAATTAGTGGAACTTTAAGTCAAGAATGATTATCGCAAAATTAGATGGTATCAAGGATATTATATTATTAATAACATTAGCAGATGATAATTATTTTATTAGAGGAATCTTGTATATGAAGTTGATTGGAATACAGAATCGGAAAAGGTAGTTCGAAATTCATTTCTGATTTGTATAAGAAATATGTATTAATAATAATTTGGTACTCTATCAAAGATATTAGAATTGATGTATTGAAAACAGATATCGTCTTAATAGGGTCGATCCTCTCAAATATCCAATTTGAAAAGTTTGTTTTGTTCTTAGACAAGTTTAAGCAAAGCATTATTATAATCTATATTGAAATTCTGTAAACACAAAGTTAAATAATAAGCTCGTATTATCCAGACATCCGAATTACTTACAACTTTATTACCGAACTTCGACTATTGGAGCTCATTAAGATATTCTTACATAAAGAAGCCGAAGACCGACTCGGTAACAAAGCAGTATCATCTGAACAACTAGCATAGAGAACAAAGACCTAGTAAGTCGTCAATAGATTGAAAAAGAAAAAGTTTGAACTATTTGTTCTCGCGGACAGTGATTACGAATTGAAAAATAAAATACTAAGTGAGCGCTTTCATCCCTGAGCCATTTGGAACGCTCGGTACAATAGATATAATAAAACATTTTAATTCCAACAACAATTGTTGCATTTTAAATAAGACGGGTAGTTAATGTAAGTTTTTAGAAACTTTATTATGAGGAACGGACAAAACTGTTTCTAAAAGAACATTATCTTTATACGAATGAATGAAAATTCGTATTTATATTATTAACTATAACTTGCGCTTGGCTTTCGTTATAAAATCGAAAAGAGAAAATATTTATAGTCCAAATTAGACTTTTTCTATAGCTACTTAGTGACAAATATGGTTCACGGGTAAAACAACGAAACAGCTAAGCAGTACGACCTGAGAAGTAATATATACATTATCTATCTTTCTATATAGAAATATTTATAAAGAATATTTAGCATTAATACATTTTTATAATTCTTTTGTTAGATTCAGAGTTAAACGATGAAACTAAAACAAACATATTGCACTTCAAGTTTCATGAAAATAATTGTATATAAATGGTTCGATTAGTGACATGCACTCTTTGTCAATTGGACAATAGGACGACTAGAAATAGCTGGACAATGTGAGATGGAATTGCGGACGAGTGGAAGATGAACGTAAGGCAGTTGAAATCGTCTCGTTAGTCTGCGATTTAGTTCGACATGAGATGCTCTCAGAGATACAATGAAACGCATTATTAAAACGCGTTTTATTGCGAAAGACATTTTTCTTGTCTCCCATATACCAGGAGACGGCGTCTTACAATTTTAAAATGAAATAGAATGTCCGATTGGATCTAGTTTATAAGGACTTTGATTAATAAATAATGATGTGTAGTAAGTATTTCCTTGAATTTCATTTGCTAATATTAAATTTTATTTTATTAACGATACATTTATTTTCAAGACATTACAAATAAAAAGGGGATCAGTTAAAAATTTGATATAAGTAAAGACATTTGACAACAAAGAGTTTTACAAGCTCACCTAGTTAATTGAAACAATTTAATGGAGCGAGTTTATTAAAAGGTAAAAGTCGCGTAAAGTTTCCGGCTTTTAGTTACTATAATAACCCTTCTTACCTCTTTTCATTTTATCAAATTTCATTTAAATTTATTTTTATGCTAAATGTAACGTTACATATAAAATGAAATAGATTTTTTAATTTATCATTTAAATAGATTTTTGATTTTATCTTGCAAACTGTTCGCTTTTGTTATATTATTTATCTTTGTTTAAAAATATCAAACACTTCTATATACAAGCTTGCGATGGTACTTATATAGAAAGAGACAAATATCCAAGAAGCAATAAAAACTAACTAGGAACAGTTAAAGTTGGCATTACTAGAACATAGTTGCTGCCGCTGTTTTATATGCAGTTAGTTGTTTAAGAGCTGGTGCTTATTGCTCTCGGGGAATTTTCATGAAATAATAAACTACACTCCGCGTCTTAACTATTTATAATAATATAATTGTTGGTAGAATATTTTTATTCTAAGATAATAATACTCTCTTTTATTATTTGAGAAAATATGTTGTTTCTTTTCCCTAATGATGTAATACAAAGCTATGCATGTTGCTAAAAGCTCGGTTTTTTCTTCCACTTATAACGTAGTGTTGTAAATTATTATATTTTTTATTTTACATATTTACGATAGCTACCGGAATCATAATATTATTTCATCGAACTTCGAAATGAAGTTACGACGGCTCCGGGCGGAGTCGCAAGATAAACTGCAAACTCTCATTTCGATACAATAAAGTTGGCGAGTGTTTTTTTTCTCCGAATCGAGTGAATATTTTAGAACACTCCGTATTTACGTTTGGACTTTGCGAGTTCTACAAATTGTTACCAACTTTTTCACGAAATTGGCCAAGCGTTGAAGTTTGATAAGGCGAGTCGGATTTGCAAATTACTTTTTCCGTTACATCCATTAACTAATGCCCTTTAGAAGTTTTAACATTATATTAGATTAAATGTAATAAAGAAGAAGTAATTCATACGTTTAAAAATAATGGGTTAGTAAAAAAATATCCAAAAACAACAAAAAAAAATGTAAAAAGTACACTTCAGTTATGATGCCTAAAGTGCAGTGCAGTCAGGATAGAATTTTGCCGTACCGATCTCAATAATTCTTCCCATGAAGGATACTAGAACCTAACACCCACAAAATAGTATAACGGAAAACGACTCCTTAGGCGCTCATAATAATATCTAACATCGAAATGCCATGAATGCGATTGGCGTAAGGGGTACCGCCAGGGCGATAGCGACGCCATTGCTGAATTATGCAATAATATAATAAAATTAAGTTACCAAATACTAATAATAGTGACGTGTTTTGTGATTGCCCTAAATATTAAGGTTTTATTGAGAATTTAGTAGGTTTCTCTTAATTAGTTACCCAACATTTATATAGGATAAAAAATGTTGTTCCGTTTTGCATTAGAGTTAGTTTAATTGAAAAAAAATGTTTAGTTTAATCTTTTAAGGTTGGTTTTGATCTTTGAATCCTAGCGGGAATAAAATGAATGTAGTCTCTGCACGTCTAGACTTTTGTATGGAGGTTATTCATAAAGTGAAAATACACAATAAAAATAAAATCCCGATTATTTATTTGTACCATTAAATAGCAATATTTACCGCAATATTTTAAACAATAATAGCGATAACTTAAAAATATGTACCTACATTTTTAATGGTAAAAGATTTCTTTATCTCTAAATAATGCTAATAGAATTTTTTATAAGAATAATACGTTTGCAAAACAATATAAGATGACGTGAAAATTCTTGGTTCTGAGCATCAATATTATGTTACTACAAAAAGGAGCAATTTTTCTTCTAAGTGTTGTCTAAGAAAAACACCCTACAAGCCTTCAATGTAAAAATTGAATCCACCGTCCATTGTTCTGTTCAACAATGAAATTTCTGAACATCAAGTGTCAGCCGTCTAAACGATAAAAAATAATGCAAATTCACTCCAGGTCTCATCTCGTGAAATAATGCCCGATCGTTAAATAGATAAGAGAGTTTTTCCGTTAAATCGAGCCTCTTTCGTTCTTAACGACATTGCCCTTCGTTAAACAGAAAAGTGATTCAGGTAGTCGTTTGTGTTGAGTGTCTTTTTTCATTTCTACAAGCGTTTAAAACGTTTCCAGAATGAGAATTTATATTGATATTGCTCCCAGTTAATGTCGAGGGAAGATGGACTAAATTCCTCAAACTTGTTTCATACTTGCCTAATGGTGAGTTAGGACGATAAACAAAATACGCTCTTAATGTCAGCAATTTCGTCGTATTTCAACATTAAAAACTTTTTAAACTGAAAAGAATGAGGGCTTTCAAATATTCTCGTGTTGTAAATAAGATTTTAATAATAATAGGATACTTTAAATTTTGTAATTGTATCGCATAAAAACTTTTATAAGAATAATGTGTATAAATTGGTAATAAAGTCAATTAAAAATGTCCTTTGGCTTGTATTACTTGAGAATATGAGCAAATAGTACTTACTATCATATCAAAACACTTCTCAGGACTCGGTGCGGGACACCTAAACAAATATCCAATAATGTACCACTATTTATGTTCATAATATTGAAACTATTAATCATATCATCGGTATAAAGGATATTTTTGGTATTATTTTAGAAAATTTCCTACAAATTCGCACGAAAAGATGAGGTGGTTGTTGTAAGTTATAAATGAAAGCACAATCAACATTTTATAACGCGGAGTTGAGTCACGTTATTAAAAAGGCCTATTACCCGCCTCACCAACTGGAACTTTCTTTAAAGAAACCAATAATTTAGTTATGTATTTAACGATGTCTTAAAATATCATAGGTCATTTACATTTATGATTCTTTTAACAAAACCTAGTATTTATGTTTTTAATAATGTGTATTCATAAAAGTTTTGTTTAAAAAAAAATCATTGTTATTCGATACGCACGAATCAATATTTATACCTGGCGAGTTAACGCTCGAACGCCTAGTATTCGCTCAAACGGAGAACTTGTTGAAAATCTCTAACTTGCTATCAAAGTAGTAAACAATCGCTTCTAATGTAATTTGCCGGTTATGGTGTAATGAGGGAGCGCTCGGTTGGATTCTGCTTGATGCGAGTTTACAAACTTGCGTCCGATGCGCCGCTCCCGTAGCGATGTTCCATTTCACTGTTGTTTTCGTCTGTCAATAGCTTTATTTTAATTAATTTTGTTGTATAGCTTCGACTAACTAATTTTATAAGTGGATAATGTTAGGAAATGTATTTATTTAGATTTGTTTTGTATGAGATTGTTTTCATTTTGTAATATGTGTAATGTAGTTAGTATAATAAATTAAAAGTTAGTACTCTCTACTTGAGACTAATATAATATAGGTATAAAATTGTAGCCGAATTATAGCAAAAGCTTATTAAATAAATATTTTGTGATATAAAATATTATTAAATAAAATTTTGAATCGAAAATTATATTCTATACGTAACATATTTGCCAAAGAGAAAGTTGGGATACAGCGCGAGTATAGTTAGATCTGAGTTAAACTGAGACATTGCGAATGGATGGCAAAGTTTCGAGGACGCTTCGGAATTGATTTCGCCGATATTCAATATTATATTCGAATAAACGGACAAAACAAAATTAATATTCACGTGAAATTCGTATATTCACTAACGCTCTCTGCATTCAGTGCTAAGGTATTCAGATTAATACATCATAGCTTTAGGGTGCGGTAGATTAATTTGGCTTTATCATATATTTCGACTGTAATTAGTTTGTTAAAATAATTTTCTCTACATAACATAGTATTATTTGGATACTAAAACCTCTATCGATACGGACTTGGTAAAACTTAAAGTACTTAGTAGTTATTCGAAAAGTTTGAACACAGAATATATGAACAAAGGAATATTTATCATGTGAGAAATATTTTGTTAAAATTCATATAAAGTTACTCACGTTCGTGGTCTTGCCGGTCGTAGGTCGATCTCAGCATACCTGTAAAACAAAAAACCACAAATTATTATCAATTAAACAACCGACGAACGAATATTCAATCATCAGTAAATAATTGTTTCACGATTCCCCCCTGCCTTTAAGTTGACGGATTTATTTCATTCATCAATTACACTCTCATTGAGATAAAAGGGAGGCCAATTAGTTTGTTTAGCGAGGTGTGGATCCGTTGTCATGGCAACCGCTTTTCGGACCCTGTTAATTGCTTGTGTCTGGATTGACATTTTGTAACACTTAGCACCTATGTTCGTGTATCGTCGAGAATGCCGCCCTGTGTTATTCATTTTACTTTCTCACGCATGAACTTGTTGTTATTCTAATTTTTGTTACACATTGGTAAAATAATTTAATTATTATTTGAGGTGAAAAGTACCTAACATTGTTATGTTTTAACATAATAGTTACTAGTTATCAAATAAATAGAATACAATAATAATATAAGACCTGACAAGATGTCAGTTCTGCGCGACTGTACTCACTTGTATTGTAACTGCAGAGTACACGACTCAATAGAACATAATACACAGTACAAATACATCGAATGAATGAAATACAATAGTCATACAACATTGAACTAGATTCAAGAGTCCAAAGAGAGAACTGATGTTCAAAAACTTAAATACACATAAATATAAATTTGAAAGATTTAATATAGCAATCGATTATATTTCGTTAATAGCTTTTAGAATTGTAATGAAAAGTAGAACGCAAGTAGTAAAAAGAAATGTAGAAAGCTTTCGGAAAAACAAATAAACATACTGTCTATTAAACAGTTTTCTTAGCATTAATATAATTTCTATTAATATTATGGTTTGACAATTTCTTTTCATATAAAAATCAACAATATTTTGAGCCCGAGGGTTTTTAGGTATTTCCATACAGACCTTTCATTATCGGGACCATTGCCCCACAATGTCAGAATATACAAATACGTCTGCTTTTTCAGCAAAATAAATACTGAGTGAATATATTTTTTTATTTGCAAAGTAAATTTTCCGCGTTCCCGAGCAGAGCCTTCTGGCGTCGAGTTATTTAGTTGGGTGTTTTTCTATCTGACTATGAAGTTATTGTAACCGATGTGCTGTAAATATTATTATTTTTACTGCAAACACGCGATATGAAAATCTAAGGCTTAAAAATAGAATACAATTTTATTATGTGCTATATAAATATTACAAAGAATGGACTGCAATACGATAATAAAATGAGATGGCAGCTACTATAATAAGAGCATTATGTATCCGAATCTATTGTAGAAATTAAATTTCTATTTGCTTGAAATATACATTTGTCAAATGAATCAATTTAATGTCCCATTAAGGTACGTGAATACATTAATGACCAAAATAAATGGGTCAAAAGAGACAATTGGAAACATGTTAACCCTACAATGGGCGCGTGATCGCGGTATCCACGACAGATGATTTAGAACCAACGACAAAACGCGTCGTGACTCCAGATCGTGACACGTCGCACGTGGACCCGCGGAAGTTGATATCACGAAACGAAACTGGAATTAATCCTAAACGATTTTATTAAATGTAAAGACATTTACATTCTACGATAATTGAACGAGTTGGGCGTTAAATATAAATTTTATTTTTTTAATACCTTCATCTTTAAGACTAAATAACTTTTGTCCGCGGTTTTGCTCGTTCTAAATCCTTCCTTGGGTATGTTTCAAAATTTGAGTTTTCATGTTACTTTTATCTATACGCTATTTTATTGGAAAGTTTCATTAAATCTGTTTATTACTTACACATAAAAGAGAAAAAAACATACATCTTCATAAAATTTCGTATTTAACAGTCACAGTATTTAATAATAGCATTATCTCTTAAAGTGATCATTAAGAAATAATTAATAATTTATAAGTAAATTATCCTCATGACCCATTTTCGTATATCATATATATTGTGATTATTAGTAATAAATGATAAGATTTATAATGAAGGTAAACAAAATTTTGGCAACTGTTACTCAATACATGCGCCAGATGGTCGTGACTCACCGTTATATTGTTATTAACACTAAGTGATAACTGTATCTTGTCTTTAACACTTCCATACGAGACCGAAAGTTTTATGTGAAACATACATTTATTTTAATTAATATCTATCGAGTTGATGGAAAGTGAATTTTATTTAATGTGTATAATAATCTTTTTGACCTCAATATAACTCTTACTTTTATACCACAATGGTCATTAACAATAAACCTACCAAGTACCGGTCAATTTGACCGTTCTTAAACTTTTATAAAACTTACACATTTTTAAACGTTATAATATCGTTATCAAACTACATGACAATTCTTAGAATATACATATAATATTTTCTTCACTCTTTACTTTTAGTTATTTCCATTATTACCTGCGTTATATAATAAAATAACTTTTAATTACCGGTCAAATTGACGGCGTGCGGTAGGAACAGGTACACAAGAATTGTCGGTAGGTTTAGTGTTGTTTTTAATCCTTTAAGTTTTTTTATGAATTGTCTATATATAAAATGTTATGTTCTGTTTTGTAACTTTGAAATAGTGTTTATTATAAAAGAAAAAATAAACTTAAGTAATAAAAGCCGTGTATCTTTAGCGCAATAAATGTCTTATAACTGCTTGGTTTTTTAAAAAAAGCCTTAGAAATAAAAACGTGTTTCTTTAACGCGAGAATCGTCAAGATATTCAGACGTAAGACAACTTAATATTTTCTATAGTATTCTATTACTATATAAGACATAAATACAATCAAAGTAAAGATGTAACTAACACCTGAAGAAATTAATTCAATCATTTTAATAATGTAAATTTAATACAATTAATTGGGATCGTATTGGAAGGATTCTTATTTAATTAAAATACGTATTTTATGAGAAAATTTTGTATTTGTATAATTAAAGCGATATGAAATGAACGTAAAATTAATTATTTATAAACAAATAATTCACTTCAGATCCTATGAAAGTAATTCATAATACAGTCTTATAAATAATATAACAATCACATTCTTCATACATTAAACAATACCTAGTATTATATTTATCGAAAGATATTCTTCCAATATCTCAATAATGCTTAGTAAATTATTCAAAAGCATTATGAATTCTCAATAATGCATAATTATAAAGGTATTCATTACAATTAATAAGAGATAAACCACCATTGCAATTAAAATGTTGGACTCATAATTGCAGCTTTCTTAATATGGAGATATCTTCCTTATCTGGGTGAAGCCACACCCTGGTACAGCCCGGGCCATCTTACGCAATGTGGCCAGGTTTGTTCTTGAAATCATCTTGATAATGTATGCAATTATATATTTTTTTGGCACACTAAAAACTGGACAATGAGTTTAATTATATAATTGGTGGCCGTGAAGATTTTTGTTACTTTCAATTAAAGAGTGTTCTCTGGATGTTGTAAAAATTCAGTTTTTTATATGGTATTACTTTTGGTATTCTCTGCATATAAAACTGTATATCATAAAGGTTGTATTTTGATCAGTTTGAATCCATATTCCGCCATGATTTACGAGCTAACTGACAAGTGCGCGTTGAATTTTTACGCCCCAAAGTTTTTTTCTCGTAAAATAAGAGTTTAACGCATCCAAAGGATATTACTTTCTTAGATTACAATCTCATGGAACCCTTCTCGTAGTTGGAGGGTTTTGAGGAAAAAGTTTGTCCGTTGATGTAATCTTCTTTAGTGCCTATATAAAGAATGTATTTTATTTAGGTACGACAATACTCTGATTAAGAAAAAAAATATCAATTTTATTTAAATAATATTTTATTTTGAGAATCGTTGTCTAGTCATACTGTACCTGCAACAAAACGACAGTAAGGCCTTATTAACTGAAAACACTGGTAGATTTAGCCGATACAAAATCACCGACAATTCAACCGAGTCGGATGCAATGGGACAAGTTCTATATAAGGAGAGGGACTACTTCCATACATAGCGGGTCAAAATGGCCGCAATACCAAATATGTAGGACTGCAGCGGTTAACAGACGCACACGTTTCGAAATACCAGTGTATGTTCTCTTGCTTTTATGTCGAAACGAGTGCTAAGATTTATAGTTATCGAGGAACTATATTTTCGAACTGAATAGCCTTTTTACATTGAAAGGAAGAGTGTGTTATTGTTGCTGATACAATGCACTTATATCGGTTTTGGGATTAATGTTTTTGTGTTGCTTTTTATATGTAAACGACCACATTCTTTACACGTATTGTTTAAAGATCGGGTTTAATATTTAATAAGAATGATAGGAGAGACTTTTGTCTTTTGAGTCATCAAAACAATGTAACTAATTAATTTTACTTCGCCCAAAATACATTCTTCCTACGTCACAACGTGGCAAAATTAAAAATCCACAAAATGTTTAAACTAAAAACCCTTTTCAAATCCACCGCATTATCTGTAACAGGAATGACTGATTACTTTTTTAACCACATGCCTAAGTGGTAATTTATCTCTGTCCGGTGATAACGCAAGGTTAAGTGAAACGTCGGTGAAAAGAAACCTTCAACATACGCTAGAATTAAAAACCGTTTACATAAAACCATTTTCTGATAAGGAATTTGATAATTTGCGGGTTTTTTGTAGGTCTTACATTCGAGCGAGCGATACGATTTTATATGACAGTATATAGCATCAAAAATTACCTTAAATATATGAAATATGTAAATCTATAGGGCAAAGCCGGAAAATGTGTTATAATACGAGTTTTTTCTAAACAATAGGGACCGGAAAATTCTTAAATAAGATTTTTATGCTGAGTTGGCAGTAATTAATTTGAGTGTCAGATTTAAATAATACATTTAAGACCCTTAAGTATACGTGTTATGGTCTTTTTTGCTTTAATTTTTCAAATTCGTGTCGTACAAGACAATAACGAATATATATAATAATAAATATTAATATAAATATAATAATAAAATTATAAGACATGAATTATTACAGCCTGTGAAATGACATATTATAAAATAAAATAGTATTTATTTATACAAATAGCCTCTGGGATGTGAAAATAAAATGTTTATTCTCCAACGGATACTCCCGAATCTATCTTTATCTAAACAAAAATATAGATGACTCAGATTGGCAATAAATACTAATGAAATATTATTAATACGATATCTTTTTCATACAAATGTATGACCCAATTACAAATTCATTAATAATTACCCATGCGATTAATTGAACACGCATAATATATAACAATTCGTATTTAACTCAACGTAACATCCCATTCACAATATTAAAATATGATTCGAGGTGGGGTCGGACGCAATCAGCATCTGATCACGCGCTCCTTTCAAATCCGCTTATCCTATCTAAGTCGCGTTACATTCAAAAACCAACCTTAACATCTAAAAGATTAGCGCATTTTTCCTTTGATATCTGACACGTAATGGTCTTATAGAAACGTCTTCTACCTTTGAACGTGTAATTATGGCGGATTTTCGGTAAAATTAATACGGATAAGCCGCCTTCAAAATTGCATAGAAGGTGATCTGGATTTGAATTTTTGATCGATTTTGTCTTATATGAAGTCAGATTAATTCAAATATGTATTTAAGATTACTCATTTTTATTACTAAAATATAAATAAATTAAAAATGTAGTAAAGTAAATAAATTAAAAATTTCGTTAAATGTCTGTTAAATTGAATACAATCGGAAGGTTTATTTATTAGAATTTAATGCCATATATTTTAGGTAAATAGTTAAAAATTCACAAGCTCGCCCTCCGGCGTTGCGTTTGACATGGTAATACGAACGGAATGTGTAAAGCCCGCGATTTGCGAGGGATGGGAATCCGTTTTATCGATATTTGAATTCGAACTCATTTACGGGTACTGTATTATTATGTAGGGTGGCAGATGAGACAGTATTTTTTATATTAAATACTGACAATTACTGTGCCTTTTTCGGATCAAAATTATGTGTTTTCTGACTATCATTATGGGATTCGAAGTCTCATTACGCTTACGATATTTTGAATATAAAGTTAGAGTAACTGTATGATAAAAGTAATATTTTTTTAATATCAAATCTGATTAATACAGTAATATGACAACACTAGAAACTGGTAATTTATACACACGTATAACTGCACAGGTGCATTAGGTTCTCGCGTAATGGTCCCATTTAGACTGAAACTTTAGGTAACAAATAAATGTAACTGTTTTAAAATAATTTATTTAAAAATAGTTTTTCACACATCATTTATTTTAAATACTATTCAGTCTAAACACAAAACACAGAAGGATTGAAAAAAACATAAAATTTAATAATAATAGAACAATAAATGAAATAAATAGTTGATAGTATAATTATATAAATATATTAACACAATACTAATTGTTCATATCCACATTGACAGCGGACGCGCTGGGTCTTGTTCATTCGACAAAAAAAGTGCATACGTGTTACTTGTTATTACATTACACCACATATATATATATATGTGTATATATATGTAGCGCTATATAGAATCTGTTAATATACATATAAGTTTAATATTCAGGTATCCAATATCATACTTCATATCAAACAGATAACAATCAAGTGCACTCGCGATTTCCCATCAGTGACTTGCGTTTCTATAAAGTTAAATTACAAGAAAAGATAAATGGGGGAACGTCAATATCCTTTCATTAATTTCGAAGTGATATAGTGACTGGCTGAATCGCTGCTGTCATATATGGGGATTTCCCGTTTTCAAAACTTTATATACTACGGGACGATCAATTTCTTTTCGACATTTTAATTACATGTGAGTTGACTTTTCTTGAAATGTTTCAAAGGGATCTTTATACTTTGATCCGAGTCTCGATGTTTTTTATTTAATACCGTCTCATAAAAATAAGATATATTTAAAATATAAAATGTTTGTACATCGATAAAATATAGCCTGAAAAGACCTAAAACTGGGTAATAGCTTTCATTTGTAACTCAAGGCTGGAGGCCATTAAAGCGTTAATGTTTTCAAGATAAATGTTAAGAAATGTGTTAAAGGTTTACGTGACTGTACGATTTTAAATTCACCTTAATAAAATACTTATTTCACGAAGCTCTATAAGCTGAAATGTGGTTTCAAAAGAAAATTAATTTAACCACAACATTTCAATTACTATCACATGTATTATGTATGGAATGATTACCAATTTATGTAAATTAAACCTAATGTCAATCAAACTTAACACCATTAGCGAACTCACCAATTTTGTACCGAATGGAATCTTACCGCAAACTATCTCTTAATTCCGTTTTATATCAGAAAGGTTATAACGCGGCGCTTGGTACGGGTGGTACTCCCTATAATAACTATTTAACTGGAGGGTCTGTTAGTTTTTGTTATTTCCAATTTCATTATCGATTATATTAATAAGTTTTAGGGTACGAGTGCATTATTTGTTTGATGTACAAATACATAATACAATAAGGATTAACTACACCTATTAATGAATGTAAATAAATATGTATGTGAAAACGAAAAAGAGTTTTCAACACTAACGACTCATTTGTAGTCAGACCAAACAACAAAAAACAAAACAATTTGAGATCACATATACGAGAACCGCAGTTTAATTTTAAACTATTTTGTCAACAAATCAAACCACAGCACCAGTTGTTACATTTAATAAATCAAACATCTCGCGAACTGTACTTGAATATTGAATATTACGGTAAAAATAACATTTCACTAACTAATGATAAAATATTATATAAATGTTTTATACCAATTTTTTTCTTTGTACAAAGAATTGAAAGAGGCTCTTTATTTAAAATAAAACTCGCAGGGTTTTGTATTTATTCGTATTTTTATCATTGTTTGGTATAAATATTGTAAATATATGTGTGGACTTTATTTATACAGTGAAGTGTTAAAGATTTTGTTTCATTACAGTTTGTAGTCCTACTTTTTTATATATTAAGATCTTAATGAGGCCTTAATTTGGTAAACTTGAATAGTTATGTAGGTTTTATTATTTTCTTTTTTTTATATGTGAGGAGGGCAAACGAGCTGGCATGTCACAGATGGACGTGATCACCGCTGCCCATGAACTCCTGCAACATCCGAAGATTCACAAGAGTGTTGCCAGCCTTAAAGGTAATAAAGGTAAATTGAATACGATAGTAGCAGAAGTAAACAGTTTTCAAGTTGACATGGCCGTAATAAATATGTTATTAATTATTGTTCCACGTTCTAAGTGTCATTCTATAAAATATGATGTTAGAAGTAACAACCATTATTACTGGTGAGATCTTGACCAAGATTAAAGACCAGTGTTCAAAGGCCTGAGCTTAATCAATACGGTTACAGTGCATTCCCACAGAACTAATTGGTCACAAACGCAAAGCACTAATTGTGTAAGTGCTACTATAGTTCATTAGTTAATCATGGTTTTATTAAGATTTGTTGCAAACACTCCGTTAATGTAAGGAATTTATTAAATTTTAACTGAGTAACTAACTTTAATAACTCTGAACCATAGGTGTTTGTTGCCTTAGCATTCTATATTCTTAAAAGATATTTTTAAGGGTAAGATAGATTAGAATTGTAGTATTATTTTTTTTAACTTGGCTCAATTTTATATTTCAGAACTCTCATACAAATGTAACCTGCGCAGATCAGTAAATAAAAGCAATGCGTAGAAAGTTTCTAACAAAAGTGAACTCTATAAACTAGTAAATTCTCAAAGACATAAAGAAGAAAGTTGATAATTCCGCAGTATATTTATTACATGTACGTGGCCGTCCCGCCGTGAAACGTGAGAGATTTTCAAGAAAAGCTAAAATACCTTGGACCAGTTATACTTGACCATTGGAATAATTTGGCCTAAAATTAAATCAGCATAAATTTTGTGTAACAAAATGATCGAAGGAAAGATATATTTTGTTATATCTTTTCACTTGATAGCTATACCAATAAATAATAAATAAAATCAAAGTTTCTTATTTGAATATGCATATGCACTTGAAGTCAGTCTAGTAGCTCGGTTCCAAAGAGTCGTGGAGAAGAATCAAGAAGAATACAATTAAAATATCCTTTAAATCCTTAAAAGAAAAGTGACAAAGTATCTCATATAAAAATAATGATAATGTGAATAAAGTTTTAGTGTAATCATATAACGCTACACAGTTGTATGAATTATGCATCTACCCGCACATTAAACCGATAGGAGATTAAATA
The DNA here is from genome assembly GCA_918358865.1 of Melinaea marsaeus rileyi. Lineage (NCBI taxonomy): Eukaryota > Metazoa > Arthropoda > Insecta > Lepidoptera > Nymphalidae > Melinaea > Melinaea marsaeus. The sequence goes on along the minus strand of OU911088.1, from coordinate 10,859,430 downwards.
TGGAGTATGAAGAACCTGTTTGTTCATTCAGTACTCGGGAGGTGAGAATGTTCTTGTCTCGTTGATTTAATTTTGCGTGGTTGAGAATTAATTGAGATGTCAAGCGGCAAGTTTGTATGTAATTTAAACATTATCTGTTACCGCTAATGAGGATAGTGTAATAAATTAATTTTGTTTATGTGTTTTGTACCGTTTAAGTCGTTTAGAGAAAATTATTGTTAAGTTTAAAGTTAAATTTAAAAAAAAATTACATTTGTTAAATCATAATGCTCATAATGTATAAATTTCATAAGTTATCATATTTCATAAGATATTTAAATTTATTAAATAATGTACAGTATAAAATGGTACTATTTTAAGCTTCCTTGAACCTTTGTAGAATTATTTGGAAGATAAATAATTTCAGACGTTCAAAAGATTTATGGTCGAAATCCTAATTATTGAGTCCCTTTTAAGTACTTCGGTGACGTCGCCAGGTACAAATATAAACATCCTTTGCAGTTAATTTGGAGGCCACTCTCAAACAGTCCCGCATCTTTAATGTTTCTTCCTTTATTTTATCAGTGAAACTTTTATAATCTTCCGCTTCTCCCCACCATAGATAGCTTGATACACAATAGTATGTATAGAGGTATTACATATATAACCTTATAAAACATGCATAGTTAATTTTAACCTTTTAATAATGATCAAATTTGACTTGCATCGTAAGCAACATATGAATTTATACCAATTTAAATGCGGTCTAACCTATTTGTAAATGTCGCAAATGCATGAGTGATAACGCAACGCTTTAATAATATATAATAAAGCAAATGAATTACTCACAGACCGACACAAAACCGCTCGCATTATGTAAATACAGTATCGGTGTTTAAACATCAAATAATGCAGTGAAAATCTGCAGCTGTATCAACTGTAAGGTAAATCTTTTCGAATAAAAAGTATTTTAAGTAGAATTGGCGCACATTGGATATTACGAGCGCATTAAATAATTGAAATCACTGACCCACTTCCCGTTTTATTCGTATAAATTACGTTATTTAAGAAAAGTAACAAATAAATTATTTAATTTTGCGTATTATAACGTGACAAATAATAATAAAAAAGTAAATAATGACGTCAGTACAATTAAAATTATCAACATTCGACACGTCAATATAAAAATATTCGAAATAGAGACATTGTATTTTCCTTGTATATTCTTATCGCAGTACCTTGTTTATTAAAAGTAACAACGCGACATCGAAAAGCCAATACACTTGAGTAAGTTAGAAATAAGTAGGGCCTGGAGCGGTCAAGCCACGGCTAACTTTGTAGCACGCGAGCTACAAAATTCAATTGTAAATTCGTAATGCAGACGGATTGCAGCGCTGCGACTGGCCTCCGCTGTTTTGTATAAATAATCATACCGTACACTTTTGACTGTGAATATGGCGAATGGACTTTAAATATATAATAAATGTTGAAAACTTTTGCTAATCGAGTAACATTAAGAAATAATAAGGAACGGTGATAAAAAAGAACATACCTTACTTGTTAATACGCACGCACACTCTGACATTTACACATACACACACGCACACATACACAATTAATTATTTATAAATAAAACAGTCTGGGTCAGGAATAAAACCGAAAACAATACCGCATATTAATAATATGACTTAGTTCTTGATTAAATTTGGCTCGCCTCATTGTTGTGCTCGGTATTATTCAAGAATGTAATAACTGTCTACAAACGTATTGTAACCTTCACTTTTGTTACACTCCTTTGTTAACATCGACGTTATGGAGATTAGTATCTTTTGTGATATGAGGTTATTTCGCTTATATGAAATTTCGTTACTCTTAGGGGTATTAGGCGTTTCAATTACGCGAACCTATCAATTACATAAATTTAACTACATTTTAATTACAACAAATTATATTGTTTTATATATCGAATGATATACCATTGATCTATCTTTTTATACATAGAGATGCTACATAGAATCGATGCAACGATTAATAATCGAGTTAGATTTAATAGATTTAGTCTATTAACACTCTAAGGTATGATGAAATAGGATGTTCTATAAAACAGGATACGAATAAAAAGTATTTGAAACATGTTTCTGAACCATATCTTGAAGGACGTGTGTATTATAAATAATAAAAAGATTTCATAATTACTGTCCCTAAAAATATATTAATAAAAAGTATTTTTTTAATCCGTTGTTCGTATTCTGTTCTTTTTTCCTGGTTTTTGTTATTTGTAAGTCACAAAATAATAACTTTTAGGACAAAAAATATTCAAAATATGTCAATATGTTTGATATTATAAAATATTACGTTATTAATTAATTAATGAATTAATTTTAATATTATATGTGTGATGAAATTTATAAAGTTTCATAAATATAATTTGCGGATCTCGCTACACGAGGTTTTCCATTTAATACCATCGGGAACCTAATTAAAAGGTAAATATTTAACTTTAATGTATTTGCAAACTGAAATTACTGAGGAATAAATTCAATTCAATTAACACAATCACGTAAATTTATTAAAACATTACATTTTCATGATTGTTTACTACACTGTAATCCCTTAACCGCTAAAGACAATATTATATTTAGCAAGTTACGGCACTCATAAGCAGAACATACAATATTATATTTAGCAGAATTTTAAAAAATTTTATTATATATAAATGGATATTTTATTGAAATACAATTTCAATGTCAGTAATAGTCTTATAGAAAGGCAAATCGAATACAAATTGACGATAAATTTCAAAGTTCGAGCAAAATATTTTATGACCAATAGAATATCGCGTTTCACCAAGAAATGTCACTTACTCCACCAGCCGCACATTAAAGATTCCATAAACAATGTTCCAGAAATAGCATAGCACAGGTAAATACGATATGTGCTCGTATTATAAGTAGTCGATAGTTTCAGCTTGTCCATTCAATAATTCATCGACTAATCGATAAACTTTAACGGAGTGGCGCACCACTGTTCGATACACTCCAAGATGGTATTTCATTTTTATTAGATTTAAAAAAAGATTCATACCTTTTCATAAAAGGTAGAAAGGAGCCAAAATCTTTTAAATATTTTATAGCCAACAATGCAATAACAACGGTTATATTAAATTTAATGTAATCTTTTTATTATTTCGTATTAATATATCTGGTAAAACATGTTATATATATTATTTATGTTAATTTAATTACTAAATATATATGTTTAAAAAATATTTCATCTTTGAAGCAGTTTTATTTAAGTCGTGTGCATCGTCTCAAGAGACCGATGAATCAAGGGGAGGTCAGTTCTTTAAATTTCACCTGCATTCCACGTATTTAATTTAGCAATGTACGAAATTTACGACTTCATGCACCGAACCCAGTTGTTAGGCTTTTCATAGAGAATCCCGTGGGGAAATCTAATGATTTAAAGCAGATATAAAAAGGTAACTGCTGGGATCTTCGACTTTTAGATTAAATTTACTATGCATGATATTTTTTATAGCAAATACCATTTTGTGATGTCGGCTTTAAAAAGCAGTGGGACTCTTTATATTTTTAAGACAAAATAATGTTTCACCTATTTAAATATGATATAACCTATTATATCGAATGATAAATAAACTGCCTTTTTATACAAATGTACAATACGGAAATTGTAGATCATGAAAGGAAATTAATAGGCAGAATACCAGCGTGAAGTTTGAATAAACCTTCCTCTGTCTGTTATATTTGTGTTTAATTCCATACACATTAGTTGGATGAACAGTGTTGGACGCATTGTAACTCAATTTATTTAACGAATGCCATATATTACCCTGTTTCAGAACAATCTACTGTAAGTTGTACTTGCCAAGTTTGCAGGATTTCTATAATGTCAACAGTGACGCAAGGTGAGACTTTGCCCATTCGTCGTCGGTACACAGAATGGAGCGGACGTCTCATATTTATTTTATTAATAAATATGTTAATATCTGAGGTAAGTGGCTCGGCTGCATTATTCATCAGCAGGTAGCTCAGTTGACATAACCATGGATAGCGCCCATGCAAATTCAATCCGGTGAGATGCGACCGAAATTATCATAATTGTAAGTGAGGTTTTTGTTTCTATACCTGCGAGGGAAGTTTAATCCGAAGTTTGGGCGACACTTTTAGTTTTATATAAAGCCGTCATCGCGTCGCCATTTGCAATTCAGATGGTAGGAAAAGGCGGACGAGCGAGATCCGTTCCGCTACAACTTTTGCTGCGGCGGATTTGTTTGAAAAATACACAGGGTTCATCTTTTTCGGTCGGAGTTGTTGCTTTTCGGAGTTACTCAAATTGAATAATCTTTTTTTCGTTATGTAAACTCCATAAGTTTCTCTTACTTGAAAACTTATAAATACGAAATGTTATAGCCCCTTTAACTGTTAGGACTAATTTGACTGGGACACTTTAATTTAAATAATGTAAGGATTAAGGTTATTTTACCTTTGTATTCTGATTTTTCATGTTCCTTACAATTCACCTAATTCTAGATTTTTATCTAGTTATAATGATTTCATTCCTAAAAATGGCTAAAGGATCCGAATACAGAATAATGTAGGATTAAGTAATACAAAAACTATATGAGGTACACAACTAGTATCACAAGTAAGTTTATTAATGTAACATGCAAATATTCAACGATAAGGAAATTCTGAAGAAACATAGTACCTTGATTTACATTTACATTTTCATTAAAAACTAAATTTTATTTTACTAGAATACGAGATTTATAACTTTAAAAATCGTGCTAAGGAGCAGTTGGCAAATGTAAGACAGATATGGTTACTTGTTTAAACACACTTAACCCTTCACGGGATAGTTTGTAAATTGAGGCTTGAGGTAAGTTTGTTTGTATAATTTTACTCATGTAATAACTACTTAGTGGTTTGGGACATGAACGGTGTAAATTAGAGTTAGGAACAAGTGAAACATTTATTATGTAGATTCATAAACAATATCACTCATTTTTATGTTATAAAGTGTAAATTTTATTAACAAGGTTTTGCAAATACATATGTTTATTTTGTATAGTTAAAAAGTTAAAATAATTGAAGTCATTAAAAAAAGCTTAAATAACTATAAAGTATTTGAAGGATCTTTTAAAAGATAAAAGCGATGAATATATGAAATTACCATGAGCTTACGATCACGTAACATATATCAAAATAGGCAAAAAATAAAATGTTTGTTATGAGAGAGTCATCATAGTATATGATAACCAGTCATAATAACCTTATAGATATGGTACAGATATTAAAGTTTAAGTGAGATTGTTGGAAAAGTGTATATTCTCAATTACAGGATGAAAAACGGACACAAAAAATAAATAAAATAGATATCTAAAAACCAGTAATTTCAAGTTTCCGAACATTTACGACTACAAGATTACACGTCAAACATTTACCGATATTATGTGAGAGTTTTATGGCATCATCACTCTGTCAATGCGTACAGCCTCAAGTGGGATACCAATCGTAAATGCCTAGCGTTAAGCCCATCTGTTTTATGGGACAAAGAATTGTCATTCAGCGTTTATGGAGAGACATTATTTTATATGGACGTCTAATTTCAATGTGAAGCCGATTTTTTTATGAGTAGCTTGATATTTTTTTGTTTTTTAGCTCTAATTTTGATAATGAGTTCAATGAAAAACCGATATATATCGTCTTAATACATCATGTAATGATAAAGATAACATTCAACAATATAATTTAGTACAGATTTTAAAAACTAAAAGTAAACATTTTTAATTTGAAGTTAATATTGAAGTTAGTCTCAAAAAATCCGCGAACATTTTCGCAGTGTTCCTCGGCTGCCAATCAGAGCGAAGGCGCGGTTCGCTTATTTCCGTTCGGTTACGGTCGCGATTTTTTCTCGTCTTGACACGGACAAACTTGCTACATTCATCACTCAGACGACGTAGACTTAGGAATGTTTTAGAAGTTTTCCTACATTTTTGTTTTTCCTTCACCATTACCCTAATCTGATAGTAATTATATAATTATTTTACCGTATACATTAATATCTGTGTCTTGAGTGTACAAATGGTAATATATTTTTATGAGTAACATTTTTATTTATTTATTTTTTCTAATGCACCTAATTACATTCTATATGCGGTGATGTAACCTCATCGCAACCACATTCAAATTTGCAACTCAAAAGCCAGCTCTGTTTATGACTTGCTCTACATTCAAAGCCTATACCCGGATGTTTTAGCAAATGAGCGTCGGCGTGAAGTCGACGAGGTGCCTCTGAAAAATTTGTAGGTGGCTTACTTGCATAAAGGAGTTCATTTATTTTGTTTTGTGTTTGTGTGAGTGAGTACTTACGCATTTAGACTAAGTCAGACTTTAACAGTGTTACAACAAAACCATGTATTTATTTGTTACCAGTACGTTACTAAAAATATGATTTTATTTTTCTTTACAAAATATCTAAACAAATTTGAAATTTACTCAACATTTAACCAAATAAATAAGGAAAATATATTTTGTATCATTATAATATTCCCATTTCCAGCGGACCCAGTTTTTAGAAGTTGTATTGAAAACGAAGCAACGGTAAACCGTCTAAATTCAAAAGAATCAAGAACATTGAAATCCCTAACAAGTTGTTTGGAGAACGTTTTTGCATAAGCAAAGTTTTAATTGGTGGATTAATACGCAGCTCGTTAATAACCACACAGCCTATTGAGAAAACACACGAGTTAATATTTTGCGCGTTCTTGTTGAACTTGGTAATAAAATTTAAATATCACATAATAACAATTTAAATTTATGAATTTGAATCATTTTCTCAATAAGTAAAGCCTGCATATTATAAAACGAGCAAATGTTTTTATCTGTTACGAGAATATACCAAGAGAAGAATAATTATTTATTTTTATTTTTTATTAAATAATTTGATTGATAAGGATATACTATACTTCCTATGTTCAGAGTCTGTGTTTCCGTTAGCCAGAAACTTTTGAACGACAACCGTTTAAGCAAATTACTCTCGTTTTGAGCAAATATTAAAGGACTGATTGAGTTGAAAACTTACCGAATTACCTTTCCGCGGTAAAGGGCTTTGATTAGTTGGTTCCGGGACTTTGCTTTGTGTAACATTGTCATTGAAAGTAAGGGGCAAACTTTATGTATCGGCGATTGAAGCAAGAAATGTTTTAACATTATTAAATTATTGTATATTATTTATATTGCAATAGCATTTTGATTTAAGTCACAGTGACAATAGTTCCAATTATAACTTTAAGTTAGTGTACATTTTAATAGTTTTATTGAGATACCTTATAGTGGAGCATACAGCAATAGAGCATAGAGCATATAGCAATATATATTACCTGAAAAAAGAAAAAAAAAATAGTTAATTTCAAATATATTAAATATACATATATATAACAATTAAAATAAATTAATGTTTAATCAAATACGGTTATTTATAATTTTAAATTTTAATTGTAACTTTATAGCTACACGTATATTTATATTTTTATTAAGAATAAAAAAGGCAATATAAAGCAATAGAGTTTTTTTATAAAAATACAAAAAGCATACTCGAGCAAAGAACAAAGTAAAAACAAACTAAGTAATAACGATAGAAAATGAAGTTGTATAAAATGTACATCTCATTATAGGCGAGGAAGCGCAAACATTTGCTAGAACAAACTATTCATTGCCCGTTGTTTTTTATAGCGTTTAAGACGCTCGTGCTATTATGAGACGCAACACACACTTGTATGTTTACATTCGATCACACCTATGTAAATTTTATGCAACAGAAAATGTTAAAAGTTTATTTATTTTCAGAAAAGTTTTATAAAGAGTTGGTGGTTTTGTTAAGTTATTATTGGAATTTCAAATAGATTGGACAAATATGTGAGAATTTATTATTATATGGGGAACAAAATTGTGTTACACAATTTTATGACAAATTAAACAATTGGAATGACTCTGAATCTGTTATAGTTGTTAGAGAGCCGGCTTGTGACAAGAAAAAATAATGATAGATGAGAATTTGACGTACAATAAACTATCACTTAAGATTATTTGTTAATATTTTAACAACCTATTCTGTCCATGTTATTAAATATATAGATATATAGATTCAAGTTAGATATACATTTAAACCGTTATATATATTTTCCATATTTAAAACTTTTTTTAAATTATATATAAAAGATAATGCAAAATTCAGAAATCATCAATAGAATATTTAAGGTCGTTAATTTATTTATAAGCTATAACTTCCATGAATACTAACTTTGATAAAAACTACGGTACATAATGAATGTAAATTGATTCACAACCAATGACTACTAATTAGGTTTTCATTAAGCTATAAATTAATTTATTAAAAATTGTTAATATAAAAATCGGATGGTAATATTTCGTTGTTAACGAGCTGGAGCCGGGTTAATGGGTTTCGAGGAGTCATTAATTTGGTTAATTGTAGTATTCATATTCAATTGACTACCCGGTATTTGGAAATCGGACTATAAACTAAATTTGGTTATAACAAAAGTGAAAACATGGACAACATTAGGCTCTATATTGATAAAAAATAACTCCCTTTCTCGATAAATAAGTTTGTCAAAAAAAATCTTCATAGATATATATTAAAATCTGTATATAATGAAAGTTATACAAGAATAAAATTTTCTTTGTGTTCAATATATTCCTTTTATTCACACTTGGTGCAAAGGAGCTCTTTTTAAAAAAAACGGCATCAAAACAACGCCACCAATATATTCGTTCATATTTAGGGGAGGTTCGTCCAAAAAGGATAAACACGTTAAAGGGTACTGGGTACAGGGTGTACGCCATCCACAAAGAAAACACTTATGATTGTACGTGGGGCGATGGAAGGGGGGAAGCAGAAGTCAATCGAAATTTCTGCAAACACTCACGTGGAAGACGGAAAGCTAAACAAATGTCGATGTTCCATAAACTTTTATGTCATTGTCCTTAATTTTTTTTATTTCGGATACATCCTTTTTATCGAGGGACGGGATAATATCGGACGGATAGATCTGCATTTGATTTTTTTATGATGGTATTTTTATGCGAATGTATCTGCACCATTATTTCATTTTACGATGTCAATAGGACTGTAGTAAAGTCAGTCAGATCGAAAATAATAAATAAATATTATAACAATATCAAATAATAGTATATTTTCCTGGAAATGTTTATTAAATATAAAGACACGAAATAAGTAATGCATTTGTATTTGCGTTTACATGAAGTTATAAAGTCATAGACACGTAGAGAAGAAATGAAAATATTAAACATTTCGTAGGGGAAGACATCTACTAATTTTGTAATAGAATTGCAGCTTGTTAGCGCGCAACGCGCGTCGAATACATGCTTCGTACGTGGTAACCCAATGGACTGTGTGTTGTCAGTGTTAGCGATTTTATAAGAGGAGCGGGTAAACCTAATTCAGTTTAGTAAATATGCAAGGTAATCGTTTTAAAATTAATATAAGACTGCTGCAGATAATAGAGCCTGTTTAATAAGTCCTATAAAACGAATATAAAATTGGAAATTAAATTTATTTGTACTTTGTCCTAAAGTCGTGCTAAAATAAATATTTGTTGAATCAAGTAATATGTTTTATTTAATTTCAAACCCCCAATTTTTAGGATTTATAACACCCAAACGTTCTATTGAATTAAATATATTAAGAGCTATTATTTTTTTTTTACAAACTTAATGATATCTGCAATTTCTTAATAAAATTAATAACAAAAAAATCTTTGAACTGTATATATAAAGTAACGTTGTTATAATAGTATTAAATATATACGTGCTCCTTAATAATATTTACATCTACTTATCAGCATGATATAAAGACGAAAGTTTACCGCTAACACTCAAGCAGCACGCACATCAACGTTGCACGTTCCTCGCCCGAGGCGTTTTCGGATTAAGCGGATTACAGGCGTAGATATACGATGTTTTTGCTTGTCAACAATTACAACTAGCAATAGATGTCACATCGTAACATTATATTAGGATTATATATAATAAAATATAACATTTTCTTATTTATTAAGATGTTATAATTGAGAAAATATATTTTATAGCCTAGCCTGTTTCCATAACAAGATCCCATTGTTGTCTAAGAAATACAATTCATATTTATCTGGTTCAAGAGATCTTGACCTAAAAATAAAAGAGGAATATCTTCAATTTCGCAAGAAATATATTCCCGTAACAAAATAATTGAGACGTCTATCCATTTGCAACTAAATATCAGCGAAAACGATATCTTTTATAGAATTGTTACTCCAACTTCATTTCTTTGATCTCATAATTTAAGCTCGTTTAGTACAATTCGTCTCAAGTAATCCAATTTACGTTAAACACTTTAAAAACTTTCAAGTATAACTAAAAGGTGCTTCAAATGTTAGTTCGATTTCGGTTCTTTTGCATATTTTAATAAAATATATTCTCCTTTGAAGGTTTCAAACGATAAATTCTTTGACTATTGATTCTTTACCTTTGCTATGACGGTATTTCATATAAAGTTGGAAAGAGCTAATAAAAGCCACTGTAAATATTTTTCAAGCGTAATATTCGTTAAACTAACAGTCTTGTTATGGCAATAATTACTTTAACATGATACGTATCGACTTATTATTTTTATTTTAATAAAACACGTATTTCATGAGCAGTTCACATTTTAATTACTTAGCAATTACTGGAATAATTAGAACGTGAAAAACTTATATATATCGTATCCATTCATAGGATCTACAATTGAATACATTTAAGTATCCACTTGTTTATATATGATAATATATAGTTAAGCTATGTTATATCAATAGTTATCTATAACCGTTTGGTTGAATTGAGATTTGTTATCTTTTGACCAATTTATCACCTCGAGTCACGATACATTTGGTCGGTCAAAAATGGGTCAAGTAAATTATATAGTGACTCTATGATACAATGTTATTATTGAAAATTATGTCTTAATGTACACAAAGTTATAAATTGTGTATTTTTATTGAAATGTCATGCCCGGTGTGATATAATTATATTTTGATATGTTTGAAATGCAATGGACTATTTCTATTTTTGTTTATATAATTTGCTTGTAATAATATATGTCACACCTTTTGTAATTTAACGAGAGAAATATAGAACATAAGAGCTTTGGATCCCGTCACAAAATGAGTTGCAGTGATCATTATACATTCATAGACGACTGACTGCGAAAGATTCTTTCGGCTTTTGCATACTTTCTGGAGTAATTTTCAAAAGTGTTCACGCTTTGGAAGCAACCGCAGCGTAATAATATAATGGTCGGTATCTTAAAGGCTGTGGCAAGTCGTTTCACGGTATCCAAGAATTTGAGATAGTTCTTTCACTTTATGTAAGAGATACTTTGCTGTTTCAATATGCGTATTGAAACAGTTGGGAATATCTTCAGCGTCGTAAAACGTTTGACTTTGAATATATTATTTAACTGAAATGGCTTCAATGTAAATGCGATAGCAAATTCATATTCATATGAAAATACAACTGGATTACTTGTGATATGTTATAAAATGTAATTCCTTTATTTTAATCAAGTACATATTCATAACCATAACCAGGTTCGGTAATTTATGAAAATGAAATGAATTCCTAAATCATCATTGTGAAGACATGTTTGTTTTGAAACCGTGACCCTAGAGCCTATTGCAATTTAAAAACATCCCCTTATTTACTGAAGCGATAACTTAGAATTACAGAATGAATGCTGAACCCGCTAATAATAATACACGAAAACATTATCCCGAGATCCCATTACCAAGCGTTTTACTCCTCACGGATAAATTACAACGTTATGAATAAATTTCACATAAAACTTGAAACTGCACCTTTGCGTGATGAGAGGGATAGACTTATATAAGCAGGAGCCAGCCGGACGCAGAGGGAAGATGGGGCGAGTCGTAATCCGAAAATTTCATTAAGAAGTCTGGCGATTCGAACAGTTCGCTGATATCTGGAATATTCGGCCGTCCTTATTAAGACGCGGCAAAATTTCTTCCATTCCGTGGGAGATTTTAATATAGTCTCGCTTCTAGGGTGTAATTATGCGAGATATCGATGAAGTTTGCACCGTTCTCCGTTTCCGATAAGTCGTTACTACCTGATTAGTGAGTTCTTGGAGTTCGGTGCTCGGTTTTATTTTCGTAGTTTTGAACATCCAATTCTTTGTTACTATTCATTAGTTTCTGTAACAATTTTTTTTCTTTTGCGTTTGTAATTATTATTGCCTTCAAAGTACAAAATATATCTAAGAACAATCATGCCATTTTAACTGCGCATGTAGGAATATAGGGATGAATAATGAATTTAATAAAAATCCTTATCAGAAACAAAACTGCCTAATCACCCCATTCTGACAAAAAAATAAGCAATGTAACACACCTCCATTAATTACCCTCATAAAGTAGATTTTTTTTCTGTTAATCAAAAAACTGTCGGAGTTTTGAGGGGCTCGTTTTTCCCCGACCTCCCGTCATTAGTGGCCGCAAAATTGCACCCGACTTCACCAAAGTTGATTTCAGTCGAATTTAATTCAATTTACAATTAAAACGCTTTCTGTTTATTTCTTTTCCTCTTTATTCTCCATTGAAGTTTGTACTGGTAGCAAAATAGAAGATAATATTATATTTCATTTAAAGTTAAATGCGACTTGATAATATAATACTATTTTTTATTAAAGATTGGGGTTAGTTTATGGTTTCTTCTATAATATTATAGTAGGTAAGTTATTAGTAATAGTAGTAATGTTGGATATATTTATAAAACAAAACTACTTAATCAATAGAACCACCATAGAAATTGCTATCAAAATGCGTGCACATGACCACACTTATATCCTATTAATAGAATTATCATATCAAACGCAACCGAAATTTCAGCCATTAAAAAAAGAAACAATCATTCAAACCTTTCATCTCTTATTAGACCGAAGGGGTTATATATAAATCGCATTTTATACATCAAACGATTCTGAATCATATTACAAAGTAATACCATCTATGTAGAGGCCAATTTAAGTTGGTCGCATAACGAGCTTTCGCCACTGCAATCAAAGGTTCAAAATTTAAATAAATCTAGATTTGAATTCAAAATTGGAATGCATTTAGGGTGAGGTCACATCTGTTAATGTAGTGTACTTAAGGGCCAATGGCGAGGCTCATTTAAATAAACCCATTCAATATGAATATACTGCTTTTAAAAGGCTTATGTGTTAATATACATTATAACGAAACGAATTAAATGAAAACTCATAAATTAACCTAAAATTTCTAAACTAAATGTATGCACTGAACTTCACCCATTTTTAAACCTATTCTTGGTGAATATGCTTGAATTATTACTATTAGGTACTGTAAGGACTTATTCAAATATGAACCCTATTATTACAACATAAGAAAGAATATCGCCTGACACTTAGCTTTGGCATAAATTAAAAGAATGTTCCACCGGAATCGACGTCAGAGCAAAAATGATGTCCTCACCAATTTGTGCACTTAATATGATTTACAAACAGCTTCCTAACAAAATACAGAATTTCCCGATCATGAATTATAATCTAAGACTGGATTTCACTCTGGTATACATGATATTGTTAATGAGATGTCATGATAAATTATTAGTAATGATAAAGATGGAAATTACTTGAAATAGTTCTTAGAAATATTTAAATGCATATTATATTTGATTATAATTAAGTTCTGGAAATTGTGAAATAAAAGCGGTAAATGGAATCAAATTAATATTGAAATGTTTAATTTAATCTGAATTTTAAATTATTACTTAATGCTTGCCTAAATATTATATAATTTGTAACTTTAACCTCTCACTTCATGGCAGTCAAAATGTCATAAATCTCGCAACTAATGCACAATGAGAGATTTTTCAAAGCAACCCGTGGGGTGTACGCGACATAAACGCAACAATTAATTTCGTAGCGTCTCTTGGGTGTGTGTGAGGTCCAAGGGACAGGATGTAGCGTATTATGCAATAATTAATTAATTAATATATTATATTAGTACACTAGCTGATTCCCGCCCGCTTTGGTGGGCAAATAATAACAAATTTCAGCTTTCTAGGTATTACGGTTTGGGCTGCAGAGCGATGAATGAGTCAGTGAGTGAGTGTCTTTGTGCTTTATATATTAAGATAATATTTAATGTGTCAACTATTAAACTGTAAAGTGTTTATAATATATGTTTATAACAAAATAAATTTTACCAATAAAAGAATTGACTTTGCTGGGCCCTAACATTTGCTTAAAATTAAATTTTATTTTCTTATGAAATTTATTATAAAATCACAATTTAATAATATTATTGTATAAATTAAATTATTATTTGAATAGTATACCATCATGATATTAAAATAATAATTCAAATTTCAATCGCTACATCCTTACAACTTAACGTTGAGTAAACTGGGGCAAAATGGTGAGACATTAATCTTTAGCTCAGGAAAAGTATTGTATAGATTACGTAGGGACTAAGATGTTCGGTCGCTTGCTAATCAGAAACAGAGACATGAGCAAATAATTTAAGATGGTTTAAAGGGGTGTTTCACTGATATCTTTAACATTATACTAATTAATATATATTAAATATAACTTAGATAGTATAGATGTTATCTTACACATACATTTGTCTATATATCTTATAAAATATAATGTAATAAAGGAAAGAATTCTAAATTAAGAAGGGGAATAAATAACCTGTCAGCTGTCAATTGAAATTTGAACCATCTTTGGTTAACCATCAAATATGTTAAGAATTGGAATTTCAATCACAATATTATGAAAAAATATATATATGTTTAATATAAATGTATACTTATTATCCGGTTTAAATACCCCAGTGTATCACCCTTTAAGGTCTTGAGAGATTAATCAGTGTGGATTCACATTAAAGTAAATTCAAAACATGTGTACATAAATTGTCTTAATGGCTTCGAGGCGTACTCGGGATACCTACTTAGTTTGTATCGGTGTAATAAAGACAAAGTTCGCTACAAACAATGTTTTTTGATATAATATTTTATGAAGATTATTTATCATTGTGAAGTTTTTATTGAGCTGTTTTGGTTTCTCATGTTATTTTATGTTTGTTTATTTATTTTTAGAAACCTAATTTAATGTATAATGAAATAAAATTAATTAAGTGTATTTAAAAGATAGTAATTATACATGATCGTCTTGTTAAATACTGAGAAGTCATCTTTATGGCCGCCGCAGCATGTTTCACGGCACGAGTCTTAACCATATCAAGACAAGCTATACCATACTTGGGTAATTTCTTAGTATTCTATTTCCTATAGTTCTTTTTGTAATTACGACTTTATGTTTTACAAGTTACTCTTAAATGCTTTCCGTATATTGTTTTGTTAAGCTATCTATATCTAGTTCTATTACAACGATTCTGAATATTTGGTATCTTTAATTATCTTTTCTGCAACTATAACTAGTCTCTGTCTATGCTACTTCTAATTGCCAAAAGTTGAAATTTCTAGATAGCATTGTAACTATGTACGCATATTGTTGCTTTCATTTATGTTTTGTTATAATAATATTAATGGTAATGATATCAAAACGAATTTATATATATATAATGTGTGAACTTTTCGCGAGATCCGTCGAAAAATCATTATTCAGACCAGATATACAACAACGGGTTCAGAACAGAATGAGTGTTATTTTACTATTTCTCATTTAGTTGAACTAGACGCGAATGCGTCTGACGTTGCGGCTTAGTAATATCCTGCCGCTGACCTCTTCCAAAACAGGCACACAAGACTCAGTGTCGCGCTGTGTTCGCCCGCACCGCCACCACGACCGACGCAATAACCATCAGATTAAACCGGCCGGTAGCTGGAAAACGCTGATGTAACTCCACTCAAGTCTTTATTACGAAAGCAATAAAGGCCATATTTAGCAGCGTCAAAGGTTTCAAATTAAAGCGAAATGAAACTTCGACGCCACTTCGGGACGTTTGTTTCGTTCACTTGGTGTCTACTTAATAAAAGGCTTTGCTTGTGGTTTTCGAGTTTGTTGCAATGCGGCTTTTATATTATGGAAATGTTTACAGTGGCGCTGCCTGCTCGTAAATTAATTAAATATTATACTTATTTATGAGCTACTTGGTGTTTATCTGTATATGTCTGTATTAAGTCTTCGAAAAGTATGTATTTGATGAATACTATGCTATTTCACAATGTATATGATCATAGACTGAAAAATACGGGGTAGTTATTTAGAAACAAAGTTTAATATTTTAATGATGACAAAAATAACATATTAATATTTTTATTATCAACTATAATGTTAACAAATGTTTTGTATAAATAAAATAAAAAAAATAATCTATTACCCATTTTAATTTTAACAAATTTTAAATCGTATACACACAAAAAATGCCCATTTCGAAGAGATACGAAAAAACTTTATCAAAAATAAGACAAAAACCTAAAATCAATCAACATATTGTCTGTCTCGTGTTTTCGTTACATAACCGAGGTCGTCTCTGCTCATACAGTACATGTTCATTTTATGCTGACCCACGCGTCGCTGTCACAATCTTATTTACACGTTTAGGTTATGATTTTGTATTAAAGGAGAATTCCGTATATCATGGAAAATTGAATTATATCACCCGGAGGGTAAAAAAGTTAATAACGCTTATATTATGGAGAGCAAGGAGTACAATATATATTTTAAGTTGGTATTTCTACGTTTTTACTGATCAAATTACGACATATCTAATAAACAAGATACCAGAAAGGTACATTGAAATGTTAGTAGTATTACTGATTGATTGATGTTGATGTAATTAATTAGCAAAATAAGTGAAACTAAATAATTAATAGGTACACAATATCAAATTGGGTAAATTAATAAATTACTGTTCCATTCTTTCTGAATCACGTTCCTGTTTTAGTGACCCAAATTAATCAAATTCAATCCGCAGGCGGTCACATCCGAGCGCTTCTAATAAATAATTCGCACTAACTACTCTGTTTCTGAATACTACATGTATATATTTGGTTTCTGCTCGATATATATTAATCATGTTAGTTCGTAAATCCGTTTTATAACTCTAGGCACAAAAGTAAGAGGAATAATCATGGTCATGATAATAAATTCGCTTGCTACCAAAGGACCTATAAAACGACATTCATTTTACAACACAATCTCGACACTAAAGTAATTCGCCGTACATGTGAGTGACTCGCGGTCGCACCGACCCACCGGCTATGGGAACTTCAAAGTCGCCGTCTGAGAGAATTAATAGGGTTATTGTGGCAATAAATACAGAGGCGCCTAGTTTGCGGCGGCCCGCGGTCAGATAAATCAAGAGGGAACACCACAAGATGTCCTGGTGACACCCTCCCGTGCGTGCGGAACGGAACAAAAACGTACATTGAAGGGTTTATTATGGAAATGATGTTTTTATTATTTTCACCTTTCTGGTTAATTACGGTTCCTTAGTTGTCACGCTCTGGATATTTTATATATACAATTATTTTTATGCTAATATATTTTTCCTTTTCAATTATTGAGAACTACAGTACTATCTCTTTCTTCATATAGTCAATGTTACATACATTGACTATATGGATAACATATATGGGTTGTAATATTTTCATCAATAAATTCATTAATGCCACATTTTAAATTGCTTCAATTAAAATAAAATGCCAAGTGAGAGTTTAATTCTCCCGAACGGTTGTGTGAAATCATAAAATAGTTTTTAACGAAGCAAATCGATCACATCAAAAATAATTATTCATAACAAAGTTTGTTTGTAAAATTTTATTGCTGATGTATATATAAAAATTAATAAACTTATTATGTTAATTAGTTTGGTGTGATAGATACGTGTATCAGAGTGTATATATATATAATTTTATAGTTTGTTTTGGTTGTTGTTGAAAAGGACGATAAGCGTTTACGACTTTAGAAGTTATCTTGTAAAAAAAAATAATTTTGAGTACTAAGTATCTTAGAAGCGTCTAAAACTATACTGCAAAGGTAGAATATTGTTTAGGATTTTCGAAGAAGCATAACAGATGTCGCCGCCGTCGCGATAAAGACAATTAATTATAGAATTCTAGATTCATCATGCGATGGGACGGGTTCTCAGAGGTCACAGGTTTGAGTTCTGTCCGTGTGTTAAAGATTTTTTATTTATATTTATTTGATGTTTAAATAAGCTTAACATAGCCAAACATGTCTATAGAAATTTTAAAACAATATCAATCTAATTTTGATTACAAAAGAGGATAAGAAACTACAGAAAACTATCAAACTTACATGCAGCCCCAGGTTAAACTAAAGTTTGATAACATCCCTCAAGGGGGACGAGATTTCCTATTGTCAAAATTATTTCCAATGGACACATATTTACTAGTTATATATATCATTCTTTGTGATTTAATTGTTATTATCAAAAAATCTTAAAGGAGATAAGTGTTTTGAAAAGTGTAGATATTATTAAGTCCTGAATTGATAAAAAACGTCCATAAAGAAATAATTACACATTTGAGTTTAATATTCGGACCATATTCAGTTGCCTAAAATATTTTGTCAGAGATCAAACTGACTTTAGAATAACGTGTCCCCAGGCCATTTCTTATCTGTCAGTTTCATTAACAATTGTAACGCATTTAATGTTTTGGGCAAGGCAGGTATTCCCCATACCATGTAATACGATTAATTCAAGTTGTTTTATTGTAAGAGGGTGAAAAGAATTGTGCGATTTGCATGCTACGAGTGGCCTTTGGGGAAAGCGTGGTGTCTTTATGGCATTGACAAATAGCACATTGGAGGCACTTTATTTGTACGGTCACTTCGACTGTCTAATGAATGGATAAGGTTATAGTGCTCATAGGTTTAGGTACAATAGATTCTACAATGAATCTAAGTACAATGGACCAATTAGGGTGGTATTCAAATGGCACTATTAGTTTGGATTTAATGCACTTACCGCTAGTGCAACTATGAATATTCTAAGGTTCCTTGTTGTGGTTAGTACTAAACCTGGTGTCATGGTTGCTTCTTGCTTCCCTGTACCCTGTACCTGAACGTGGCCTAACTATTGTCTAGTGATAACAATCAGAACCAATAATTTAACTTGTCTTCTCAGAGAAACGTGAATTTGGAGTTTATTGTCTTGAAATAATTTCTTTTGTTTTTAATTTTTTAAAACATGTAACACTTACATCAAATTATGTAAGTATAAAAATATTAGCGCAGTAATTATTCTGTCGGAGAGGATTTGCTAAACGCTGTCAAACCTTAAATTTCTGTGAGTAAAATCGGACAAACGTTAATTATAACTTTACCCTGTTAGGTAAAAGTGCAGGGTTTAATTAAAAGTATTCAAAATTTAGCGCACTGTCCCGGTCTGAAACAGAAATTACCTTGACATACATTATCATAATTAGAACATACCTTTTTACCTCTACCTTTTACCTTACCTACCCTCTTTTATCTTAAATCAATGTTCTAAATATTCAAAGAAAAAGTAATTAATTATATACTACAAAAGCTTTTAGTGATACCTCAATTATTTCAAACAAATAAGCTTGATGTTTTCACCGAGATAACACTTCTCAGGTATAAAGAATAACTCACGACACTTCGCTGTCCGTAAACTGCGTAGATTCAAATATAATTTTAATTAAGAACATACTTATATATAATATAATAATAAAAAATAATATAATTTGATCGTAATACTATTATTTATACTAATTAAAATATATTTTTTAATAATTTCAGTGAATTACACGTTTAATTAAATAAAAATGTTTAATAAAACTTTCAGTATTTCACCAGAAGCCTTTTAGGGAAATTTTGTATTTTATGGATTAAAAGGGATTTGGGAAAAGTTTAAGAAGTTTAATGGGCTTGTCGCGAAATCAATCATTAATTAAAATTTAAGTGAACTTTTAAACGTTTTACTAAATATATTTCTCTTTGTTTTTCATTATTATTAACATATTGAATGTTTTAACATCTTTGAACTATTTTTTGCACTTCCTAATGAAAAATTATTTTTAACTTCAGATAGGTATTCATTATCTACCTGCTTTTATCCAAATTGTTCCTTATTTAGTATCGGTGCAATGTCCATTCCTTCCACGATCTTATTTTATACATTATCTAATTGGAGGCTTCTCCTTTCTTTATCATTTAATTTTTTTTGTCCTTCCGCATCACGTGACCACATAGATAGATGGGAAGTAATAATCTGTCATAAAAGACTATTACTGCCCATCTTTACTATAAATACTGTAACTTTCTAAATAACTCAGATAGTCATTTCGCATTTCATCTATTATCGTTATACCACACACATGCATCCATCCAGCCTTTAATATAATCCTTTTGCAGCTATAATACCTATTCATATATAGGGTGGTTTTATAATTGTTACAAAACAAAATGCTTAAGTTTAAATATTTTAGAATAGTATTATTCAACCAATTACCTATAATATGTAACTAGATTAAATATATGTACGTCTGAAAATAGTTGTCAAACTCGAAATGTTACGTGTGGAGAAAACAAGAGATAAAGCTAAAAAGTATCGCACACACGAAATGTGCTTTTATAAAGCTTATATAAGTATATTATGTAATGTAACAAAGGGAAAATAAAGTCATCACACAACCTATGATGTGGTTTTTGGGTAAATAAGATAAAAGGCAACGTTGAACGTGAGAAAATGTAACACACGGTTTTATATCGTTTCTTTAAGCGATACAAATGAAGAAATGCTCTTAGCCTCGTAATTTATTAACAGCACTTTCTATATTTTTTTTAAATGTCGAATTGATGGCGTTTCGCACTTGAAGTTTGAGAGTTAAACTATTTAAAAATAAAAAGAGTTTATATCATTTTAAACTTGCCAATATTATGTTAAATTTGTAATGTATTAAGTATATTTGCTGAACGTTTATAATAAAAATTCTCTTTCAGCTAAGAATTAAGGTCATACTTTTATGTGTATATTCTCTTTTATGAACAAAGTTAACTAGTGAAATAATGACATATCTCAAATAGAAGAAAGAGATTGGCATTCGAGGTATCCAACAATAAAACCAATAAGAAATCGAACTGAAAGAATTGTTTACAGAAAACAATTTGATTCGTTGTCCTTTTTTAATGGGAAATTCTTTTACCTTATCTGAAAGTTTGGCTGCAAACATCGACTTGAAAAGAAATAAGACAAATGAAAAGCGGGTCTCATGGTATGTGACTAACATACCTAAAGCGGATTTGGGGACATTAAGTAAATAAACAATTGTTTATTGAACGCAACCTTTTACGGAGTTGAACTCAATATTGAATTTGATAATAAAGGCCAATTAGTCAACTTTACTTGATCATCCAACCGTTATATTAATATAAAGAAAAAAAAATACGAAAAACCAATAAAATATTGAGTAAAATGTCTATCAAACTTAAGTTACATCACATTCTCAAGATTCGGTGATATCCACGAAGTCTATCCGTTTAAGACATTCCATCTCTCCGTCTCTAAGATTTCTCCTTTCACGAAAACTTTCTCCGACTCCTTTAATCCTAGCAATGTGTTTTGTCGCGAGGTACGCATTGTTGAAGGGAAACTTTTTCTTCAACTTTTATCTTTAATTTTATTTTCGCTCACTGGATTATCTCACGGGGTTTATATGTAGCGATTGTATACCTTTAGATACGTATTCGATTATTTGTACTATCTTACAAAAAGGAAACATCTTTGCTTTGGCTGATATTTTTGAAATTTATTTGGCAAATAGTCATATTATTGTATGACATAAAGCTTGATATTTCTGTCTACTTCAACATTATATAAGAAATTTACGATTAGGTCGAGATAAAAGAACATCTTAAATACAATAAACCTTAAACAGAATGAATTTATTTAAATAATTTTATTATTTTTATTCAGTGGTAAAGTTTAAATTGTTTCGTCTTTTATACGGAATCCAAATAATTTATAAGAAAAACTAATTCTCCGAGATAATATTCAGACGGTCACTTACATTGAAAGATTTTATCTTCTGAATTAATTAGATTTCTTTTTGTACTTCTTTTCTTTATCAGAAATAAATGGGTCCTGTTGTGACTTGAAATACTTGCAAAAAGTTTAACATCAACGTTATAAATTTCAGATGTTTTACCCGGTACCGAGAACTTTAAAGTTTTCAACAAGTTACGTATAAACTAAATAGTAATTTAAATTTTCTTTAACTGAAGTAAAATATGTTATTCTTCAAAGAATTAATATAAGTTCGGACACACTAAATGTTCATTTTATTAAAATATTTATACTGGGATTTCACAATATATTTTTTAAATGTTGTATTCTGAACGTAACATTTCCGCAATATCAATATCTGGTTCTAGCAAGTTAATAATTTGGTAAAAATGACAAATTAATTGCTTTAAAAAGCGATCATAAAAATGTAAAGAAAATTGCTATTTTAAAACATTTTTCCCGGAAGCGAGTGTCTCGTTAGAGAAATGAGCCGACCCGTGCGTCGGACACCACACGTCACCCCGAGATCTTACAACCCCCGACCCCTTCGTGACCCCCACAACTGTCGAACGCACCCGATGCCATTGTTAAAATTGCGATACGTACTCTAGTCCTTCGAGTCGAAATCCTGAACGAGAAATCTTCGTGCCAACTATATGATATGCTATATGACATATGAACCTACATTTCATATATTACACTGCCAAAGTATTGAATATCACCTTTCCAATAAATAATAAAGGAAAAAATTCTGGTGTTACTAAAAGTACTTCTTTGATCAAAATATCATTACTCTTGCTGAAAAAAAAGTGATACGATCAGTTTTTAAGTAGCAATCGATAGAAGTAATAAGGAGAGTTATACACTTATTTGTCGTGTATCCTAAAAGGTTCAGTTTATATACGAAACACGGTGTTTGCACGTACCGTCCAATTCTCCTTAATCTGAGATATTGTGTTTGTAGGACGAGGAGCAGATTTCTAATAATATAGTCCCGAGACTTTGTTGATTCAACATGCGATGCCGGGGCCATCTTTTCTGGATTTAAAAAGATAGAATTCTTTTTGTATATCTTTGACGCATTTTAAGATATACACTTATATATGTTCTCGTTATTTTTGGCAGGGTATCTAGGTGTAATTAAAGGATTAAAATCCTTTATTAGCGTTTATTCATTTAAGCTATGGTATTACACAAATATATTTAATAATAGGGTCTCTCAACAAACATAGCTGTCATCGGCATAACTCAATACAAATTCTTATACAAGAAATTCATCGAACAAAACAAAATGAGTCAAGTTGAAAGAAATTGGATTTGGTATTGAATTGAAGGGAGGTAGCAAACAGGTGAATGTAAATACGGTATGTTAAGGATGGGAACTTTGATAAAAGTTACTTAGATTGGATCTATATCTACGGATAGGATACTCTATGGTATTCATATATAGTTTTAAAATTAAACCATTTTATTAAAGAAAGTGTTTATAAGCATCTAAATGCGAAACATTTGGCAAAACAGTATTTTTATTATATGGTATCCAATTTATAGTTTTAATGACATTAATTTAATTCCCATTCTGTACATAAAATATTGAGAACCGGGAGTAATAAATAGAGTTTCCTCATCTCGCTGAAAATTTACATGTTAATTCGCGATTTGCCGACAGTCGAGAATCGAACTGGCTGGAATTAGTTTGAGAACTTTCAGCATCTGAGAAATAATTAATTAAAAATTATGCTAACATTTAATAAACCATATAAAATTATAGGAAATATAAAATATAAACATTTCTAAGTAAATAGAATAGAACAGATACATAATAATAAACTAGTCGAAAATACTAATAGTACTCCAGTCCTAAACCACGTACATATAAGGTAAGGGCCATATTCAGTTCTCTGTACGGACAGACAAAAGCCTTCCTGTCAGCTCGGAGTCTACATCCGTCAATGTATCGAGTTTATATCTAGATTTTCCCTTTGAATACAACTACAAAGACTAACTCTTTACATAGAAAAGATAACAATGTACACAATTTCTGAGAGATATCTATTTTTAAAACATTTAGTTTTTTTTTTGCGTTTAACTTAAAATAATTTTTAAATAGTTTTCATTATTAATTTGATTTAATTTGTAAACGGTACGATGTGTTTTATATTATAATAAACGTGTAACAAATTTCATTTAATTTTCATAATTTTAACTGCCGCAAAACAATGTACGCATCGCAAACTAATTAAAATTGTATAATTTGTGAGTTAATGTTTTTATTGGGGTGAATGCGCTAATGAATTTATACTTGGCAGTTGTTTGGCAAATGTTTGACTGTTCACGATTAAGATGCTATTGCCTAACACAACAACAAAGGTTTGGTTAATTTATTCACAAAACACAGTACAATTGTGTTGTACCACGCAAGATAGATAGTAGAAAAAATATATTTATGTATTAATAGTGTAAAGCTTCCCTTGATAGTTTATTAAAGCCCGAGGTGTGGTAATCCCGTACCGCTAACTGAGTAATAAGACGACAGTACATTTCTGTCCCGAGAGATGGAGGTTGTACTGCGATTTGAATAAACTCATTTTGTATTTCTTTATAGAAATAATGGGAACGTCATTAGCATTTTGTATAACGTTGTTATCGGAACAGGTATAACATAATTACTGCGATGTTTGCGTTATTATTGTTATAATATTGGTGATTATAATATAAATAATGAGATAAACCGAATAATGGGTTCTGTTATATACCTATTATGAAATTATATTATGTAATAAGGAGTAATTTTACAACTTAGGTGTATATATGGTGTTGTTTTAATTTTCCCTTTAAACACGCAAGAGTTAATATCTATCTGTAATAGGGGATAGTTTATAAAGCAGACTAACCCTTACATTAAACAATTTACACCCCCGATTTGAACCCGTCGGTTATAAATTTCACGTAACCGACGAGACGTTTCCGGAACGAAACCGGCTTTTAAAACGGGGGACCATTAACAACTGTTACCATAATGAACTCTATCCCGAACGCCGTAAGGTCTATTATACAACATTGCAGAAACATGGCGGCATCATAATTGGTCGTTAAAATGGAGTCCATGATTTTTCTAAGATGGAAAAAGATATAAATTACTTTATATAATTTTGATAAATATAACTGTTGTTATTTTGGTGGAAAAACGTATTTCCTAATTAGTGGACTCAGCCTTTTTTATAGACTTTACTTTATTTTAGTTTATGTCTATGTTTGTTATGATGAAACCAAAATAAACTTACTGAAATAAAAATATATATTAATACGGTAGTTCATTTACGGGACGGACGGGACGGGTTCCCAAAGGTTGCAGGTTCGAATAAATATTTTATTTATTTAAAATTTAAATAAGCGTATCATGGCTAGACACGTTCATAGAAGATTTCAAACACATTTTATACATTTATTCATATTTCAATATTATTGATAAATATGAGATCAAACTTTGTTTGTATAATATTAATTTCAAAGAAACAGGGAACGACAACCGTGTCCCACAGCAGGTAGACACCAGACGACGCTCAGAACTTTTCTTATATACATCGGAAAATTTGAAAGATTTTAACTGTAGCGGAAATTTCGAAATCAATTCTTGATGTTTGTTTATATCGAACAAAGTTACTTACAAATATTATATCTTGTTTTATGTTTGTATACAAAATTATGAAATATTATACTAAATTAAATATGTCTTACTTCATAATAAAATAATATTAAGGATAAATAGATTTCGGCTATATATATTTATATGTAGGTACTCATCACGATATCTCTGGAACTATAACGCTCAGACTTGAAATTCATTAAGAATGCTCTGTTATAGAGGTCACCTAAGAATGTATTTTTCGAAATATCATCCACATGGGGCTTTAATGACAATATAAATACATTTTCAAACTATAGTTTTTACGGGTGTGAAAGTTGACTAGAATATTTTTTTTGGCTTGTTAAAAATTAGCAACAACAGATTTTTCAGGGACGCGTAGCGGGTGGTGACTATGTGGTAAAGATAGTTTCCACTGAGATAACGTTTGATAGAAGAGCGTGAATGAAACTGATATATTGCGCCGACTCCAAGCATTTCATTTAATGGCAGGATGACGATATTTATCTACTTATAAACTTTTGAAGAACTTACTTATATTATATTTAAATATCTAAAGGCTCCTTGTATTGTAACGATTAGATAGAAATTGAAATTTTCTTAAAAAAATGAATATGTGTAAACTAAGTAACTTGTTCGTACCTAAACTATATGCTTAAAGTGTACAGAACCAAATATATTCGTAAACATCCCCTACACATCCCAGACATGTAAACAACGAACATACAAGGTCTCATGCAATTATCTAATTACCGTGTCAAACATGGCCGACAAATATGGCGGCGCTTCGTCACGCTGTTTGCTTAATTTGTTAGAGTTGAACTAAGATTTCGTTGTAGGATGTAAGTCAAATGGTAAGTCACTCGGGTAGAACATCAAGGTATGGAAACAAAACAGATTTTCTTACATGTAATAAATTTGTTAGCGGTTCATGAGTTATTATTACATATTAAAAATTTAAATATGAAATACAACTCTATTAGTTTCTAATAAAATCAATGCCTTTTGATGATTGGATATTGTACCTTACTTTAAAATACTATACGTACAAATAAATAAACGTCAAATGTCTATTTGTATTTCCAAATTAACAGTTTTAAACTAAATGCATATGAATGTATATACGGTACTTATATATATATAAAAATGTCGGTCTGTCTGATCAATTGAAGGAGGACTTTCACTGGTCTAGCTGATGTTATAAGAAGTAACTAAGGCTACTTTTATTAAAAAAATATATTCACAACTATCATAAAACGCCATAAAATAAAGCGTTAAGACATGAAAAGCTTTTGGCAGATTATTAATTAGCACCACAAGCACACGGAGCGATCTGTCTTAATACATCATGAGATATAACATAAATAGAGATATAATATAATATAAACAAAGAAAACAAATTAATTAATCTTGACCTACGTAAAAAATCTGCAACTATTTTACTAAAAATATTGTTAATATTATTAACAAATTTAAGCAACTGTTATAATCAAAGAGGTTTTCTTTCAATATATCTTTAAAAGTTAGATAAATTAATGTTTCGAAATTATGAAATATTTTTTAGAATAACGTGACAAGGAATAAAATACTTTATATTAAATATAGTTGTTTAAGCATTTGTTTCTTGTTGTTAACTATTTTATACTTACATATTATAAAATATGTAAATTATTAAAATTTTAGTCAAGTAGTTAGTATTATTTACATGTCTTAATTTAAAATCATATTCAAAAATAGGCACCTAAAACATATTCCAACCATTTTTTAAGGGCTCGCCCTCTTACCACATTATATTGCATCTTACAAACCTATTTGCGTAAGGGGATGAAGTAAAAATATTCTATCAGAACCTACATTAAGCCTTTATTGTAACATTGAAAACTTTTCAGAGAATTTTCTAACGCAGGTGGTAACATGAACCCATTTGTTATGCTGAGTGAGGAAAGGGGGCCAAAACGCACAATTTGTGTACCGTGAGGGGAGACGGGGGCTAATTGTATGGCATTTATATGGAAATTCCGTATATTTACGACCTGAGATCGTTTATCAAAAATGTTGAGGCGTTTGTTTAATAGAGATATTTTGATAAGTAAAATAAAATATAAATTATGGTTAACTATCACGGTATATTAAATATAATGTCAATATGTGTATAAGTAACATAAGTACTATATAGAAATAAATAAAAAAATAATCCCAAAAGATAAATCGAATGAAAGAAGCTAAAAATCATTCCGATTACAGATTAACCTAAACAGTAATGAACTCTATCGAGCATAGCGGACTCACTGGAGCGTGGCATTGCTGCGATTACACTAATGTTATCTTACACTATTCATAAGTACATTTAGTTTTTATACATATTGATCATGGAATTAAAAATGGAAGAAATATCATCGTATTGAAGCACAGAAACAAAATAATGAATTAGCCTTTTAGGTATAAGCAAAGGATTCTATTAGGGTGTTAATGATAACAAAATATGGCAATACAGCATGGTAATTTAAATGATAACCAAGAATGATTTCTAAAATACCTTAAACAACACTTTCTCAGCAAGTCAGACAGATGGTAATGTACTAAAATTGTAGTATTATCACGACGACGTGTCACGACTGGCTCAGGTCGCTGTGTATACGAACTTGAGCCAATATAAGATCAGGGTTACAACTGTATTAATTTTTTTTCTTTTATTTTTATGATATTTTAGTCAATATATTATTATAAATAAATATTATATGTAATAAGATTCCGAGCTTTAACGCAATAAAATTTCGTCCTGCCTATATTTCTTATTAAATACTATCTATCATCGCGACTTCGTTCGCGGGGAATTATTTTTTTTAAATAAACTTTATCTAAATTACTCTTTGTAACTTTAGTTATTCGCCAGTGAAAGTCATGTTAAACTCTATCCAGCCCTTTCAGAGATTAGGCGGAACAAACAGACAGACCAAAGAAAAAGATACTTCTATTTTATTTATATGTATGTATGTATGTATGTATGTATGTATGTATGTATGTATGTATGTATGTATGTATGTATGTATGTATGTATGTATATAAAGCAATATTGTGTAACGAATCATTTATAGTTTTTAAATTAATGAACGTAAATAATAAAATGAACAATATGTGAGAGGTGCAATTGATTTTCACTGTTCAATGTAAAAAAGAGACCTCACCAAGAGTATTGGTTCATTTGAAGGGTGTAGGGGACTAAGTGGTTGGAGAGCTTTGCTAATATGGTGTTTTAAAGTTTTTAATTTGACTCATACAAACAGTATTGTATATTATATTTACGAATCGATTCAGTTTATATTTTGAACTACGCAGTATACTTTTGCTGATTGCTCTTAATTAGTAATATAATATGTACACAGAATATGTCTATTCCAGCTGATAACTGAAAAGAGTTTTTAACATTTGTATAAGATGTGCCTATTAACGAATCTTCTAAAATAATTATTACTGAAAACTTTTAATTCTTAAAATTAATAAAGTTACTGTCAATTGAAGTTTATGTCATTAAATCTTTATTAAAACAATGAATACTGTGGTATGTATGAATCATTAATTCCCATTCATTAGTCTAGTACTCAAGTTCACACACAAGTTCTCTCCTTGTCGTACACGAACATGATCTCGAAGTGATTACAGGGTTACAAGTTCATTGGTCGCCCTTTGATTCCTTCTAACTATTCTTTCGTATAATTCCGGGAAATTAACAAACGTATTACTACAATAAAGGGAGGAACGTAATCGTAACTGACAATTATATATTTATCGCAAAACTTTTATCTTTTGCCCTGATTCGGAAATTATGAAAATTGCCAAACCTTCGCAAACTATCCGGCCAAAAGTCAATTAACATTCACATGGGATCGAATAACATAAAAACAGATAATAATATCTAATCCTACACTTTTAATTGCTAAGGGTATGGCAGTAGAAATGTGATACCATTTCGTGTGGAACCTCGTCGCAGTAGATAGCGATAGGGCTACCCTTGTGAATTATAACTGGGCTTACTTCGACAGAGTTGTAAAAGCAGCTAAATATTGGGTGGTCCCCGGGGTTCGACCTACGCTATCTTTATGAGTGTTCGAGTTAGATTGCTTTTTGTTCCTCTAGCTTATTATTGGGAGTATCTACTTATTTGGACTATATACGTGGCCCAGTTATTTAAGCAAAGCATACGAAGGTAGAGCGAGATTGAATCAATATAAATAGTTTTAGACCATGCGAGGAATTATTGGAGACCTTTCTATTACGGGACTTCTATTTTGAAATATTATAATTGGCTGGCAAGAAAGACCGATACTCATCTAAATAAAACAATGGTATTTAAAATAATAACTTCAGATGGTACAAATATATGTACATCATGTCAGTCAGTCAGTTGGTATATCATGTCAAGTTCGCCGAGTTTATTTTGGAACGAAATGTCGTATCTGCTAATATACGTCGTATATTTAATCTAGAAAATGTTAAAAGTTTATCTTAAAAAGTAAAAAAACTGCTGCGTAAGAACGTAGTCTCTCATATAAAATATTTTCATAGCTATCAAAGGAATTTTTACAGTATTATACATTCGTAGTCAAAGGAATTGAAACGAACTATCAAAAGGGACCAGTATCAATAATTGCATAATAATTCAGGCTGCGTCAAAAAAGTAAACATTTTTCCCTAGCCCTCGGCATTAACAAAGGTCCCCCATTCGATTAAAGGAAGGAAATAAAAAAAAACCAGCTTCCCCATCTCCATTTCATAATTTGCATCGCAATAGCAAATAAAATTTAAAATATTGCGAAACCTTAATTCTTCCCCTTCTGACATTCGAATCAATCTTCAACTTTCGACAGATGTTGGAACTAAAATTATAGTAGTTACGTATTGTGTTCTGTCTCGTATTTTCTTAATGATACGAACATTATTCTATTTAATAATAAGCATTCCAGCGTTGATACATTACTATATTAACTGTTTATGTAAAAATATTATTTCCTTACTAGCTATGCCCACAAGTTCTTTCGCGCAAAGTATTTTTTTTTTTAATAAAATAACCCTCAGTTACTGTTACAATATGAGGTAAGCTAAACTAGAAACAGACCTGATAAAATCAGTCCAATCCTTATCAGAACAGACAAATAAACAGAAATAGAAAAAAAATAAAAGGTTATTTTTTATGGAAGTACCGTGTGTAATTTTATATGCACTAAGCAAAAAGTTGTTAATTTGAAATTACAAACATTTATATTTTATTTGTACATATAGATAACAAATGTCACAGAATATAACATACGCCGTTCAGAAGAATTTGCGATTTTCGAATTATTTTATAAATGTGTAAGTATTTTTATTAATTTTTTCGTAGTTTTTTTAGTATCCATTTTTCTATCATAACAGAGCGCTGATTACAAACTCGATGTCATCTAAAGAATTATTAAAACACCATCTTATAATATACTATACGATTAATTATATGTGACATTTCATAATTGATTTTGTATTAATTCTTCTATAGGGTGTAATTTAATCAAGTAATGCATTTGTTATTAACAATAACTTTGAAAATGCAAGGCAAGGAAACAATGGTAACAAAATCAAAGTGATCACGTATTTTTGTCATGTGCGGAGGGTACTGTCGTCTTTGACAAACTTGATTTACATTAGGGGAAGATATTTATTTCTGTATCAAATGTTATCAAGATTGAGTGGTTTGCTGCATCAGAATGCGGTTCTTGATATTTTATATATATTAATAGATAGCTTCTGTCCGAGTATGTTTTATTTATTTTAATAATATCTTGATATAATTTAAAATAAATTTCGATAGATAAATTAAATTAATTCTAAACTTTTTTTAATTTCGATATATTTTATTGCGAGTAGAATATAGCATTTCTCAATAAAATTTTGCTAATTGAAAAGCAAAATGAATGAATATCGTCGAGAGGAATAAGAGAATCCCATTATGATGATCATCTAAAACCTTTTACATTCCCTGAATTGCCTAGATCCAATACAGGGTGAATGGAATTTGAGGAAATACGGAGGATTTCAATGGGTAACAACAAAAAGATGCTCTTTTTGTGAAGACCGGCGGCGGCATTGAGCTTTGCTTTGAAGGAATTCACTTAAAATATTATAAAATATTTAGGTTTATATATTTTTATACATTTATTACATCTATTTGTATATTATTGGATATGTAATAATCAGTAATAACATGTGAATTAACAAACATACGATTTATGTTACTTTTGTTTTAAAACGTATATTGTGATTAATTAATTCTTCACATGAGAAATTTATAAATGATATCAAATCTTTGATTGTATGATTCAAATGTGAAACTCTTTAAAGGTAAATAAATTACAAGCATTATTCAATTCAGCGATACAAGACTGTGGCTATTACGCAGCCCCCGCAGTGCTATCGTGTTCGTATCTTAGCCTTGGTTTGCTACTGACTGATGGTACGCCTACTCTTTACTCTTTACGGAGTAGATAAAGAAATTGAGTAACTATTAAGATATTTAAATTATTTTTTAAATACCAATCCCTTTATCAAAAACATTTTTATACGTATAAGTAGTGTCAATATCAATTGTTATAGAATAGATATTGTTATCTTATAGAATCCAGATCTTATAGAATACATTTAATTTTAAAAGCCTGTTGGTAAGTAGTTGATCTTTAAACTATGTAAAAATACAGAAATTAGATCTTTAATATTTAAAATGCAAAACAGTCTCCACATCGTCGTTGTTCTCGGTAGCGTCCAGTCCAGCCCGCAGCAGGCCAATCAATATAGTGGCTGCAATTATGGTAATGTATAACCGCCGGCCACTGTGAGCCGAGATGCAATTGAAAATGTAAACGAAACGACCTCTTTCAGGTTATGATAGCCTGGTAGTGGGCTATAAATTTAGAAACAATAAAGTAACGTTTAATCCGTCCATGAATAGTTAGTTATACTTCAGTATTATAGACATACCGTATCAAGATTATATTTATTTATTCACAAACAGTCTTATACAAATTTTGAACTTTAAGGTAATCTTAACATCTGTCGCAATATAAAACACACGTCAGATGCTGTCCCGTGCACTATTGGGAATTTAAGCTGACGTTTCCAAGAAAAAATCTCATTACCGGTTAAAATTAAAAAGTCGTCAGCTAGTTCGTCTGGCGGCGGCGGCTGACGGACGGTAATTAAAAGTAAAATGAGATTTTTCTAGGCCCTTGTTAAGGTCTTGTAGAAAGACACTATCATTTAAATGTAGAAAAAATGAATTCTTCACTTTCTATTAAACAAAACGGATCTGTCCATTACTGTGTAATAGACTGTAATATTAAAAATATTTTTTAATATTGTATTAGGCGGATGCTACTCTTAAAAACTTTATTAATAATGATTGTGTTTTAAATATAACAGCTGGATTAATTTTAAACAGTATTTTTTATTGATAAATGACTTGTTTTAAAACTTTTTAATGAACTCGGCATCCTCTCAAAAAGGCGCTAATCACTTCTGCAAGTTTATATTAATAGCATTTTAATAAATTTAGTAACATTTTATTAATTACATAAAACATCGGAAGGAATGTTTTACAATACATAAATGCATGTCGAAATAATATTTATTTTTCGGACAAATAATTTACATATAACGAATACACAATATGTCTTTATTTGAATAAATTTTAATGTGAACAACCTCCAGTTATCTCATTTTCACCACAATGGCCTTTATTAAATTAACATTTGATATCGTGCGTGTCACGCGCAACGATCGAACAACTGAGTGATTGAAGGGATTACATATTACGGTTTTGTTTTATTTTAATATGTTGTTCATGAATGATAATGAATTATTGTAAGTGGAACCATTATAAATGATTCTAGAATATCACTTCCATTTATAACTATGACATGATGTACACATAATTAACAAGAAGGAAATAAGAATTTTGAGAAAAAATCTTTAGCGTTACGTATGTGAAGGCGATTTTAATTAAATACATACAAATTTAGATAAAATGAAATGATGGTTTGGAGAAAAATCTAATGGAATATTTTAATTGTAAAAGTGTTCTTTTGCAGATTGCATATGTAGGAGGACCAGGGAACTATGAGGAACGAAAGGAAGAGGTAGTTTTGGAAGGAGAATGTAAGGGACCTCATTTATCGTATAAAAGCTACAAAAGCTTTGTAACTATTATGGATGTATAATATGGTCATGACTTTTGAGAATTGCTCTACCACGATCGCGTCAGCGCATATGACCATTTAGTCAAGTAAAACCGCGGACAAAAGAAAGTAATTTCTTTAAAAAATCATTCACCCTCTTTCCCAATTTCATTTCTATTGGTATGCCTTTACATACTTGTACGTTCCATCTCATATTGAACCCGCTCCTTGCGATAAACGAGCACGAACTGGGAATGAATTTTGATATAAGATCGAATTCGAATCTTAATCAGCAAACGGAGCACTTTGAACCTAATTTCGAACGCCTTTCGGTGAAGTGTCTGAATAATTAAATCATTTTCTATAGGACTTGGAATAAGTTGTCAAATGCAATTTACAATTATGACATTCGCATAATTTCTCACCGAGAATACTGTATAAAAGATTTGTTAAATAAAAAATATGTGCTAGAATTAACGCCCAAAGATGAGTAATATGATGAAAATAATAATCTCGTCGCTGTCAATAATAAGGAAGACTTCAAAGATATTTTTACGCAGCTTATTGTCTGCCGCAAAATGGTTTTAAACGTCTGCATTTTCCCTAAGGAAATTTAAAGTCTCCGCCACATTTTCTCCGGCTTCGAACTTGGTAATGATCCTTAATAAAGGGACGGAATCGTATGAAAACGTACAAAATTACACTCTGTCTGGATTTGATTTGTAATTGCACATGTTAGGTTTCAGCGTGGAGGTCTTTAATTTCGACATGCTGGCGTCTGGGGGAGAATACCCAAAAATGTGAGAGAGTTACCATTTTAATTGAAGTGCTTTCTGTCACATTTGGGGAAATACGTTTAGTGAATTCTATTGTGCTTTATTCCATTAATCCGTATTTATAGTTTTTTTTATTTTTTATACAGGCATATAAATCAATGCATTATATTACATTTTGTGGTAATTATAATTTGTGTATAAGGTAATACATACATTTAATGTTTCGATAACATTCACTGGTAGTAGTAGTACATACCTGAAACAGAAAGAAGATAAATATTAGTCAAAGATGATAAATTTAATTGTAATATAAATAAGAATCAAATATTTAGCAAATTTCAAACCAAATTTTATTAAATCAATAAAAACAAAAAAAAATGTTTGCTTTTTAAACTATTTTTAAAGTTGGTAACTAAGTTTATTATGAAGAAAATGCGCTTTGAAATAGGAAATTACTACTTAAATTACTACTGTGTCTAAACGTATTATATTTTATAATTTGATTATCTATAAATTAGTGTTATAGTTAACTTTGTCTTTATGAGCTATATGAAATTGTATACAAAATAAACAATTATTTATCGTTGTTAAAAGAAACGGATGAAATATTTAAAAATTTCGTAGAATTACGACAATATTATCATTGACGCGGTACAATTTTTTGGTGTTTTATTTTCAGCGAGCTAAAAGCCATGTCACGTGTCCTCCCATGTGTACACTGTCTAACAGGATTGCTGCAGTCTACTCATTTATTCACAGCCGGACTGCCCTACTTACATTAGGTGTCCAACTTGGAGAGTAAACATTTGATTCTGGTCGATGCATTGCGTACTTTGGTTACCGTTTTGATACGAGTTCAATACGTCTGAGTTATAATTAGACCTTTAGTAGATGAAAGCAGTTAATTAATTCTACTAATTTATTTTCTCACGTTTATTGACAGTGATTACATATATATATTTTCTTAGATTCCAGATAAACTATTATTATGAGAAATCTCCGAGAAAAATATTGAAAAGGTTTACTAAGTTCTTTTTTTATATATAATATATATAAAGATAAAGATGATATTCTGAATGACGTTCTCTTGCAATATTCGTCAAATCATAATAGCAATACTGTTTTAGGAGACGTCAAATTCTGAACGTAGACTTTATATGCCTCAATAATAATTGACGAGTTGGTAACTACGTGGTCCATATTTGATTTAGTTCCAAAGGTTCAGAAGCAAATGTTTGATAGTCTTCCTAACTTTACTTCATTGTTATTATTTTACGAATAAGTATTTACCTTACAGCGATTATCAGTAAATTTCTTATTGCATTGTCCTCTATACTATTTATTAGGATTTTAGTTGATAACAGACTGAAGTGTAATTAATGTTGGTGATTTCAAAATTGAATTATTTAGACCAATTTAATACTTTGAATATTTTATAAACAATTTAATGAAATAATATTGTTATTGTGGTAAGTTCTATGTTTATCTTATTATATAGGATAACTATTTAAATATCAAATACCTTGACATGATCTGAATTGAATTTTAAATATATTGTTTTTTATAAATCCATTCTGATGTCAAATAATAACATGTTATATTTCGAGCTATTTCGACTTTCACAAGCGTTTTTTATTTAAGATTACAACGACAATATCAAGAGAGAACCTTACAGCCTACGTGAGTTGATTATTACTAAACACACGATCCTCTTTTATTCTGTCGGTTCAGCAGATTGTTACGAAGCGTAAGTTTACGGCGACGTTCATGACACTCCCTTGTGAAACGTTCTTCTTTACGACTGTTATTTATGTTATGAGATTTTAGTTTCTATGAACTTTAAATTTTTTTTTCTAAAAATAGTTATTAGTTAAAGACTTAATAATTTGAGAAGAAAATTTAGATTTCTGTTATTTAAATTTGGTATAATGGTTTTTTTTAACAACTTTTGTAAAACTAAATAAAAGCTTGTATTTTTCTATTATTATCTTTGAAATAGACTTACATATTAACAGATATATATATATATATATATATATATATATATATACATATATATATGATATGATATGATATATGTATATATATATAGCATAATTTTATCATATTGAATACTTAAAGCATTATGAAATAATTTAATATCCCCACTCAAAGTAGTGCAAGCTTCAAAATCACGTGCAACATTTGACAGCGAGTGAAAATAAAATAAGTGAAATGTATTAATAAATTGAATTCGCGCGTTGCGAAGTATTTTGTCAGTCACACGCGTCTGTGAGCGACGCGAGGGTAGTGTAGTGATTCTAACGTTTCCACGCAATATCAATGGACGTCGATACGATTTTAGAGTATTTATTATTATTAAATGTTGAAAATGAAGTCAATTAAGATATTTATTTAATACATCATATGTATATATATGAAATTTTTAGTGTCTTTATGGAATTCCAAATTAACTTCACTTTGAATATGAGAAAAAACTAACGTATATACTACGTTAGATACATAACGAACAAAGTCGTGGGAAAAGCTAAGTAAACTGTAAAAACATTAATAACAAATTCATTTAATTTATATATTATCATATATCGATAAGAGGGACAACACTAGAGGTAATAATGCGTTGCCGCGATGCACTGGGGATAGCCAAAGGTCTTTGATATTACTAATGGTGGCGAGGTGTCGATTATATATTGAAAGCAATTTTTGAGCAAATAAAAAATTTAATGATCATTTTAAGAACCTAAAACGTTAACCTAGCTTACTACTACTACTATTTACTTTATTTATTATTATTATCAATTTCTAAAATAGCTTTTGAAAACTTGTGCAGGTGTACAATTTCCTGCGAAGTTACCATCGCAATTAAAATCGTAATAAAATTGTTTAAAACATAATGAAAGGCATGGACAAATGTCTATGGTCTATAAAAAAAAAAAAACCTATACATTTCTTTTAAATATGTGCTGATAGCATTAGGTATCATGTAACTATTATTATGACATAATGGGTTGCAGTTTATTTGTCCATAACTAAGAAAATATAAGCTTCATAATAAGTTATATTTATAACTATTAGTTGTTGCTCGCCATTCTTTTCGCGTGAACATGATTTTTTTTTATTTATTTTAATAAATTTGGTCTCTATAAAAGCCCTTTGATTTAAAAGGCGTATTTATAATAAACTTCAGTCTCTGTCCTCCATCTTAAAAGCCAAACTTATTTGGGACAGATTTTTTAAATTGGAGGAATATCTTCGATTACTACCAGCATTAATATTTCGGTAAATTAATATTCAGAACTTTATACCCTTATAATAATAGATTTTTAAGAAAACAATAATATCACATAATTCTATTAATATTATAAGGCTTGATATTTGGTAATATTGATAAATATCTTTTAATTAATCAATCAATGGTTAACCTTCAACTGCGCTATACAAAGCGGTACTTAGAAATGTGTGGTACAAGTTACTCTGTGCGGCGATTTATTTTTATTTAAATATAGTTTATATTATAAAGTAATAAATATAAATAATTATGTTACGAAATTCAAGTCCTGTTCATGATTTTACATGATAAATTCATCTAATATTAATGTATTTCTATGAAGAGAGTTGTCATTCGCGATTCATGTCTTAACCTGAGCTTAAAGTTAGAAACAGCACGGAAACATTTATAAAACATATATTTTATTTTATACTTATTATTTCTTAGATTATTTATAGATATGGTAAAAAGTGTCAATTGAAGTATATAATGTAATTAAGAGTGATTAGATTGTTGGTCGAAGCTAAAGCAATAATTTTGTAACATTTACAAATAGTAAATGACGGAATTATAAATAAAAAAAATAAAAATATTTCATATTTTTTAAATATACTATATGCCTAGGTGACCTTAATACATAAATCTAGGGATCAAGCAAGTGCTTTGGGGATTGCTATGTAAAAATATGCGCTCATATGTTATGCAAATATTTTATTCAAATTTTAAGTTTATATTTAAGCTGAAATATTTTTTTGTTTGTTTAAAATTATGTTTTTTATAACATAACTTTTTAACAAAAATATTTAATATTACTATGTTAATGTTAATCACTCTCGAACATTATAATAAATAAATTAAGTTTCAAAAGTATAAATATTTTTTTTTATTCAATAAATCCAATAGGAAATAAGTGTGAAATAATAAGGTAGGACATCTAATAATCGCTTTCGCTTGTGGTTTATAAACTGGCGGTTGTCGAGGGTGTTTACTGCGGATCTCTTATCAGGGACCCGCAGGCAGAGTCCCGGTGTATTTTTGTTAACAACTTCTTTTCAGAAATTTTCAGAAGCACACATTGTTCGGTTGGAGTTTGATTTTCTTGTTATCGGCTTTTATAGCACGTTTCGAATGTGTCGGGACAAGTTTTTCTTTAATATAGTGAACGTTTTCTTGTATCTTTTAATTAAAAAACATGTTATTATTTAAGACTTTTATAATAATTTCCATTTATTTTTTTTTTCGGACCATTATCATGACTGATTAGTATAAAAATGAGTTAGTTAATAATGAAAAGAAAAGTGCAAAGTAACGTATTTTTGTGATCAAAATCGTTGAGCTCCTTAAACGATATATAATCCTCAAAAACTTTCTCAGTCCCCCTTATACGGTGGAAAAACGCGAACACAGTATTTGTATTAAAGAAACAAAAATATATGAACATTTTATTTTATATAAAATAGTCGCTATGCCATCGACTTAAGAACTATTTTAAATGAAGACGTGTTTGAGAAGAATTTCTTACGCGCCAAAATTGCCTCGTCCCTTGTATCTCTTATTTTCCTTTTGTTGCGACATCGCGTTTAGAATCTGTTTTATTTTCTATTATTTATTGTCTTGTACAGGATGTGTCAATACGGGATACGGGTATCAATAATAAAACAAGAGAGAATAGAATTAACATTATTATTAATTAGGCATATATGTGCTGTCCACGTATCTCGTTCGTGACTGAGCAATACTAATTAATGCATTTATAAACGTGACTGTCTCATGGCATCTTATTTAAAATGTTCTAAACAGTTATAATGGAATATCGAATAATTACAATACCAACAAACACTATACACTATACTTTAAATACTATAAATACGCAAAATTACTTGATTATTTATTACCTTTACACACCTAAAGTTATGAAAAAAAATTACGATAAAATTTGCAAAATTAAATATGCATCGTGGAGAAGACATGGGCTACTTTTTGTGTCAAAATAAACCTAGCGGGGGATGGAAGTTTGTATGTAAATTATTATCAACACAACATAACTTAAATTGTAAATATGAAACATTCATAAATTGAGCGAATGAGTACTGTGTATTATTGTATTTAGATTTTTGTTATTAACTAAGATTGGTTTATGTGATCTTTGGTAATGTCATGATTAAAATTTACATATAATATTTAGAACATAGGGGCAAACAGATAATCTGAATGTGAAAGGTTACGCTTGGGTATAGTGTAAAATATCATTTTTTGTGGCTTTAAACAGTAACAAAGCTAAACTTATTCCAGAATGTTGATGATATTACAGAAACACAAATATTATTGCAGTAGATTCTGGAATTTCCAGAACCTATATTAGTGTATTTAGCAGAGCATTATTTAAACCTTGCGAATAGACATAGACCATTTCAGATCATAATAAAATACGTAGTTCTCGAGAGATACTAAGAGCTGTGAGGTTTTTAATGGCGATAAAATTATAATAATAAAAGAACATGACGATTTATCTTCCTCTTTCAATTTGGATAAATGATAACATTATCGTAAACATTTCATTTGAAATTAATATTTTGTTTATGAATTAAGTTAGGTGAGATACAACATTTTCTATTTGGTAACTTACTTAAGTAACTTACTTAACAAAATTGAAAACTTTGTAAAGTACTTAACTAATCTGAAACATCTTTTAGTAATGTGCTGAATTACTAAAAGTTTATTTCATTTAAATAAGTAATTTTGTATTTTTTAAACATCTTCTTGGCGAAGTCATGCAGGCTAAATATTGAGTATATTTAGCCTTGGTAGAATAGTTTTCAACTAGATGCACCCTAGAAGCTTCAAGTAAGTTAACATATTTTTATATAAAATACTGAAAACCTATATGAAATATTTTACAGCGTAAGAACCTTTTAATATTTAAAGCTAACAGAATAGTAAGGTGTTGTTATTCCCAATTTCAATGATCAAAACAATTTTATTTCAAAGCAAAATAATTAGAAACATAAATAAAGCAGCGCGAAATACATTGCACAAGCAAAAATCTTGCAAAGCGAACTTATTAAACTAAAATGTTGAGACAAAGACGGTTAGTGCGGCGGCTGCGAGCGACGCAGAGCGGGCGCAAACTATCGACAAGTTGCCAAAGACGCCGCTGAAAGTAAAAACCCTCGCCCCACTGCCGACGCAGTTATTTTCATTTAAGTTTCAAAATTGCCAGCGCTTGCCCGTGCACCGCGCAAATTGTACTGAAATAGGGATCGATAAGTGGATTGAAGGTGCGATTTTCTTGAGGATGCGCCTCTCTGTATAAATCTTAGCGATAGAAAAATTTCGGAAATTGTCTGCGAGATTTATCGCCTTGTCGTGTCGTCGGTGAAATTGTTTTTTGATTTCTCAACGTAAGGGTAATGTGGGGCTGATAGCGTTTTACAGGTGGGTGAAACAATTTCATGTTTCACCTTAATAGTAACTGTAAACTCTTTTATATACAATAATAATTCACATTATATATCGATATCAAAATGATAATAAATAATTAAATCATACATAATATCATACCAGTATACTCCAGTCTTTAAAGATACTAGCTCAGTTCATTAAATATAAAAAGAAAATCTCTAAGAAACCAAAGGAAATATCAAAATAATTTAGTAAAGAGCAACATGAAGACACAGAAAACGTAATAAATTTTAATCCCGATTACACGGACCTCTTTCCATGGACGGACTTTCAAAATTTGAGATTATTTCGCTCCCATTTCTCGGCCCTTTGAGTTTTGTAAAAGATTTACATAAAAAGAAACTTTCCGTCTTCGAAATTATGATTCAATTAGTATTAAAGGATTGGGCTCTCAAAGGGCTCGGACTTTTTCGGGTTTGCCGATTACAACTGATGGAAACTCCTTTGTGCTTTCAAGCAAACTAAGCAGGTCTCGGCTTTGTACCCGATACTGTCGCATAAAGGTATCGGTACAAATAACGAACTATATATGGCAAAGTTTTGGAGTAAGCTATAAAAGGCAAGCGTTGCGGAATTTAGCTTTTATTGCATATGGAAAAAATTTTGTTAAAATGTTAAGAGTTTGCTAAGATGAAATGAAAAATTTTATTTCTTTAAAAATAAAGATAAGTAAATAAACAGTTGCTAATATATTAAAAAATATATACTACTTAACATTGCAATGTATAGTTCTTAGAAAATCAATTTTACTTAATGCATTTGAAATACAAATAAATGAAATGTATACATAAATAAAAAGTTTCTCCAACCAAGCCTTTCCACTTGCGACTTCTGCTCTTTTAGACGTATGTATTGAGAGAGTATTCTGAATGAAACGTTACTTATTTAACGTCACACCGAGTATAAAAATGAAACGTATCCGTCACAGCTAATGCTAAATTTGTTACTTGAAGGCCCGAACTGCTTCGGATTAAGCAAAGAATTATACATTTTTTTTTCCTCATCACAAACTCGCGATTATTTCGCTACGTTCGTAACTTTGAGATATTCGTCTTGGGGATTAAGGGGCGCTTTGAGAAAACGAATTTCACAGAATTCCCATGATGGATGAATACCTTAAATCCGCAATTGCCGAGTGCGAAATAGTAAAGGAGATGAAGAGTGCGTTGCCACTAATGATGTCATATTCCCTTGGAATTGCTGCGATACGGAAAAAGGAAGTAAAAAAACATACTCATTTGCAAAGCTATTAGATTGTCGGGAGATAGTAGATTCTTTTCATTGTGAAAACGCTGAACAAACTCGGCAAGCTAGCGCCGTGTCCAACTCCAACTATAACTTTTATTTGTTTTTCTTTAACGTACTAACTTAACTTACTTTTACAAGTAATCAAAAATAAATTAAATGAACAGTGACGTCGCTTCAAATTTTATAAGATAAGTTAGTTTTTTTACTATTTTTATTACCGCTGTTTTTAGGCCAATAATTCATAATAATATATATTTTTGTAATACAAATATTTTAAATAATAAAACTCTAGATTTCCTGTCATAATAATACCACTGAACTAAACGCTTCACTAGCATATGGAAAATTAAAAGGACATTCATTAAATAGACACACATTAAAATTTAACGAACTGCTCCCATTTAACGAATTTCCGGCATATTACAAAATAAATGTTTATGTCTCTGCTTAATATAATTGTAGTGAAAGAGATAGATGAGGTGTTAGTAAGGAAGAATGCATATATCGTTTGACGGTCCATGGTGCATTTAATAGGGGGTAATTAAGGGGACACTTGTCGTCCTACAAAAATATCACGGCATAAAGATGTCACTTCTGGTGGATATCAAATTGCTTAACACGTCCAGTCGTTTACGATTCTTTTATGATGTGTATCCAGTTTTCAATGAAAGGTTATTAAAATATATGTACATATTGTGTAGTGTATATATTGTCACTTATTTTTTTGTTTATAATTGCAACAACTTTAAAAAATATATTTGTTTGTGAGTTATATGTAAATGGCATATATTAACACCATAATATTCAGGAGTCATCTTTTGGTAAATAATATATTATAATTGTAATATATAGTATCTTTATAAATTTAAAATTAAAAATATCATGTGAAACTTTACAATTAAAGACAATTATAAAAAATATGTTTTAATTACACTAAATGATATTTATTCGGTGTTATTTTATTGTACTTTGTTATCCTTCTGTCTGTCCCGAAAATTCTAAATATTTATGACCGAGCAACTTTACTTTTCTCCACACCTGTTACCCTTAGCCATGGTATAATCTTTGTCAAAGGGAATGATAATAATTAAATGTTGAGAGTTATTGCGCTTTTTGTCAAAAATTATTAATTTTTGTCTTATAGTTTTAAAATCTAGATCATAAAGTTACAAGTATTATAGCCAAGTTCATACCAATAGAGCAACATATGAACCTATACCTATTGTATCAATATGCTCTTCGTTAATATTAAAAATCTGTTAAAATAAGTCACTTGATATATTTTTTTTTTAATTCCGAAACAAAAAGCTGTAAAGTTTATAAGTTAAGTAATCAACCCAAACGTCATTGCTTGACTCATTAATTTGCAATAGAAATAAACGGTTGTTAAAGACTTTGAGTTTAGGGATCGTATAGAAATGATACTTTATTTAATTAAGTAGTAGTTACATTATTTTCAAATAAATATTATGGGTTAACTTAAAAAACTTTTAGATTTTCAGTTTACAATAAATTTTAACTAAAATTGGCTCTGTTACGTGTGGTCTCACATATTATATAGCTTCATTGTTTAAAAGAATGCC
Organism: Melinaea marsaeus rileyi; assembly: GCA_918358865.1. Lineage (NCBI taxonomy): Eukaryota > Metazoa > Arthropoda > Insecta > Lepidoptera > Nymphalidae > Melinaea > Melinaea marsaeus. The sequence continues at coordinate 10,815,123 of OU911088.1, read as the reverse complement.
TTTTGTGCCTGTTTTTGTTATTTATTTGCAATATGGAATATTCAGGCATGAGTTATTTTTATATCATGCGACTAGTTTTATATTCTAATTTCTCCTTTAGCCATTTTATATTTGATATTTTCATAGACATTTTACTAACAAGAATATGAAACTAATTACAAAATTTATTTGCAATCCTAATTTTAACTGATTATTTCTCTTTACATGTATATAACATGAAAGTAAGCCTTAAAAGGCTTTTACTAATAAGAGGTGGTTTCAAAAGGTAACTAAGATAAGTACAAAATTAAAAGCTTGATAACAGAGCAAGCGACCGTCTACGAGTTCTGCATCTCTTCGCCAGGGACACGGTGGATAAAGTGTTTGCGGGAATGCAAAATGAAGCATGTGATTGCTAGGGAATCGCATATAGAAGAACGGAGATATTAAAATACTAGAAGCTATACTATACTATTTCGAAATATTTAAAAATAGGTAAATGTGAAACAAAGTATTGAATATTTGACGCTGGCAAAATATAAGAAACTATAATGATGGCGTTATTCTTGCATTAAATACATGTCTGAATTATACCTAATAGTATATATTTATTTCATTTATATTTTCAAATAAGATTGTATAACTGTCGTATCCAGTAAAGGTAAAGTCTACTAATTTTAGAGAGCACGGTGTCACAGAGGCCTCTCGGAGTGCTTACGTAATGGATTTTTATCGTGTCGTACTCCATGGAAATTGAATAGGAAATCCAACGAAGTCCCGCTTTTAATTTGCCTACCGTTGAATTCTATAATCGCCTGAGATTTCATTGAATGCAATTAAATTGGAATTCATGCGATGCGCTCTCGAATCGATGGAATTAGTGGATCATTGTGCAACCACTAGGGGCCTAAACCGTGCTTCAAGGAACATGAAGAATTTAATAGGTGTATTGAATTTTCGACCGTTAACGGAGCTTGACCTAAATGTGCTCAGAATTGCCATACAAGTTTATATACACTTCTTGTTTAAGCTAGTGAGGAGAATAGATTAATGCAGTATTACGATATAGTCAAAGGGTTAGAAGGACCTTTGCAGTGGAATTAGAGAAGCAAATGTTACTGCAGAAGGTAAAGGAGAATCAGAATTTATTACTCAAATATTACTAGCGAACATTTTCGATTCAACGGTATGTTCTGGATGTTTTCCCATCGGTCCGAAAACTTTCGCCAAATTTGGAGACCCTGTTTGTTTACATACAGTTTTTGGGTTCCCAATTTAAACTATCGTAGCTTTTATTTGTCGTTTAGTGCGACGGTTGTCGTGTCGTGGCCGGTTCTGACTAACCCTTTGTTTGACCAAAATTTATTCGGGCAATGTTTTGGTTTCTACAAATTTCGGGATAATTTGTTAAGGTATAATGGAAGTGGTGTTTAATCTTTAATTCGGGTTGTCCTACATCCATGGTCTTAATTTGTGCCCGTGCGTTAACTTAAGTGAGCCAAGCGATAAGGCTTTCTAAGTAATTAAAATTGCTATTTGTGTATATCATTACTTATTTATAATTAATTTAAGTAATAAATACACATAGTTTGTAAATAAATAATATATGATTTAACAGTAATTATTAGTTTAAGATTGTAGAGTTCAACAAAAATCAACAATATTGTGTACTAATTGATTTTTATAATTTAATAACTATATAATACTAACCGTTTTGCACTAACAAAGTGGAATCTCTTGCGAGTGGTAACTCGGAGTCTGTGAGCGTTGCGTCGGAGGCGTTATCAGAAGCTGAAGTGGGGGTCGTGGGGGCGGTCGGCGAGTCGGAGAGGCCACGGCGCGTGCGACGCCGCCCGCTGCCGCTGCTCGAACCGCTGCCCGAGCCGTACGGGTGGAGCCGGCCCAGGCCTACAAAATAATCACAATATAGGAAATAAAACATATTTTTTTTTTAAAGAAAAAGTACCACATGATTTTAATAATGGATTTTATTTATAAAAAATGTATGTCACTTAAAAAGCAATTTGTAAAAACATTAAAATTGTACTCAAGCGTCTTAGTTTTAACATCCATTGCGAATGAGGAAAAACATGTCAACCTTTTATGTTACATCAGGACAAAATACACGCTACATGAAAACAATGAGACTTAATACGAAACGAAAACAACATCAAACGGAAAACAAGCGATAGACAGTAAGGAGATAACAATAATACGACAACAAAAAGAACCTCCTGAGCTTCATATTCGAAAACCATTTTCTCATGGTTCCTTTTAAAATATGGAATGATTGGATCTTTCCATTTTTTTTCAGTTTGATTCCTTTTATTTTTAATTACTATTTTAACGATATGTATCTTGAAATATAATTTCCTTATTCAGAATTGCAATGTTATCCAGAGAAATAATATATATATTTTAAACAAAACATTTCTCGGCAATAGCTTTTACTTCTAATTTGCATGGCTAGAAATCGTGTTTTAAAATATAACAAAATAACTGGTTTTAAATCAGAAATATTGGAAGGATGGTGAAAACGTGGGGAAAAAAGGAAAATGAAGCCACAATAAGGATGTAAATAGAAAACACAAGCTTAATTAAGACTAATAAGGCTTCGGTGGATGACAAAGAGTATAATACAAACTGCGATTTCAATGTAAACAAGGAATCGCTCGTGGCGTTACTTATTTTACTTTCATTCTGGGTCTGATAGCTTTAATATTAACTACTTCCTACTTATTATATAATCTCAATCAAGATGAAGCTCTTAATGAGTTATGTTTTCATAGTAAATTTATTCGAATAATATCAAACATCTAAAATATTTTTGTCGCTAAAACATTTAGAGACAAAAGGGTTATTTTTATTTAAAATATTCCTAAAATAAATATTTTCATTTTAAATAAATTTGGTTTGAAATATTCTAATGAGATAATTTTGAGATCAAAGACCCGTATAAAAATATGAGCAGCTGTACAGTAATTAATGATCTTTATTTTAAAAGATGCTCGTGCTCAGAAGACGATTATAAAACAGGTCAAGCCGTGGATTTATAAAATTACGATTATGCCATCAACATAAAACAGCTTAATACCATTCAAATTCGTTATAAGTATCGTAGCTCTCAGAAATATCTCATTACCAACTTTATAAAGCTTATCCTAAGGCTGATGTAAAAGTCCTTTTACTGGTGACTACGTCTAACCGTATGAGACTAATAAGAAAAAATACGAAGAGCAAGGAATTTAAGCCAAACATATTTGTTTATTGACTTTTAATTTATTCACAGAATACTTTAGTTATTTCTTTGGAATCAACACTTTTATTTTCAGTTTGTTTGACTGGATAATAAGCAAAAAGTAGATATAAAAATCTTATTATGTCTTAGATCTAGAAAAATGTTACAATTATAGGTTTAATAAGTTTATTCGATTTATATTTTGAAGAGTAATCGCTATAAGTTAATATCGTGTGTTAACATTATTTTATAATTGCTTTTTAAATTTAATTTCAATTAACTATTCATTTTAAGTAAAAATAAATTACAACTATAATATCTTTTATCAAAATAAATAAAATTTAATTACTAACCTACCTTGTTAAATCACTAACACTCAAGACAGTGAAATAACACTTTACGTTCGCGAATCTCGGTGAAGTATTCGGCGTACAATGTGCGATAAATTTATTTGCAGTCTAAAACTGGATATTATACAATTTAATAATATTATGTGTAGGTGTTGGGGAATTTCTAAAATAAAAACATTGTCTGTTTCCTCTTGTGTTGATAAGGCATTTGATAATTGTCCATGAGCAGGACGTCCGCGCCGATAACTAGTGACCGGTCGACTTTAATGAATTCATCTCGGTTTCAAACCTTTTCATAATATTTATTTATTATAGTTTTGAATGAATGTTAGTGTAAAAATAATTTATTTGTATTAATTCAGTACTCATTCCCGAAGCAAATAATATAAAAATAGTTTACCGACATCTTTTTTTCGCAGATTCCACATTTTATAAATTTAGCAAATAAATAAATTTAGGGAGGAATACTTAGTAATAATAAAATAAACCTTTTTATGTTTTGAATTTCTATTTTATGATATAAGAGTTTCTTTTATCTAAATATAGAGGATTGTTATAGTGTTAACCTTGATATACATCTCCCATGATACTTACAAACAAGTTTGCCTACGCGAAATTGAATTACGACAAATTCAATCCAGCAAAATAGTGAACTCATAAATATACAATTGTGGAGTTGCTTTCGCAGCGAAATCACGTCTACATAAGGAGTAACCCTCACCAAAAGAATCCACGACAACACTTGAAGAATAAATGCGAATGCTGATTTCCGCACGTATTACTCGCACTTCGTTACTAGCCTTGAAAAAACTACAACTTGAATCACGTGAAGCCACACAAACGAACCGGCAAACCCGACCTCCCGGAGGGGACCAACCTGTCACCATCCGTCATTCCTCAAAAAGAGAGATTTGGTAATCTGTCCATAAATATGACGTCTGCGCTCATTCTAAAGGATGAAATTTACTTTCCGTTTCAGTATTTAGGTATATATCAAATAAAGTTTGACTAGTTAATGTAGTAGTAAACAAATTTAGCTTGTTTTAGTATGTAAATCAATCTGAATGAATTCTTTTAGTCCCTACATCAGATATAATATTCTAAACACGGCGCCCCGCGTTAAGGCAAACGTAGAAATTTGTCACATGAGCGATGGTTCACCTACGTGTTTTGCTATCCAAATCCCAAATTTAATCCGTTGCCGTGCGAATAAAACGCACCTTTATTACTTTAAGAAGAGATGCTTAAATTCTGTGTGACCCTCTTTGGGGATTTTGTATTTCAGACGACAGTGGACAGGATTGCGTACTAAATTTATATCTTAGCAGTGTTATCAAAAAGAACGTTTTCGATTGAGGACGTGCTTTTACTAAACAGAGTCGAGGTATCGTCGTCGAGTGTGACTGTATGATTTTGTTCCAGCAAAAGTAAAGAAGGTTGACAAATAGGTCGGGCGTGACGATGTTCAGTTTTATTAAAATTAAAATGTTCTATCGTGACATTAATAAAAGTCAGTAAGGTTGAATATCGTGTGGAATACGGGGGATAAGCTGAACATTTTTATTATCATCGCGGTAGTTTATTACTTTTCGAGCTTTAGCATTAGAAATACTCTTCACTGTGGCCTTGTAAAAGCATTAAACTAATCATAACATTGATATAACCTGTAACAACAATACTATGTAGATATAATCTAATAAAAATAAAAAAATGTTTTAAAAATAATAAATTTATTATGTCAAATAAAAAGACAAGTTCAAAGTATCCGTCAATAGTCATAATTCAATCTCAGTCACACAAATTCACCGACAATTTATTCGTACGCGAACTGTAGTTGTCAAATGCTGACGTTTGCGTATCGAAGGAATAAATGATAGACATAAAGGAGAAGACGTGGGCCCTCAGTATTGTGATCACGTAAAAGAGACGCGAGACACGGTGGAGACGCAATCTTCGAAGAAAGAATTACATTTATCCAAAGACGGGGAAATCACGAGTAATTCAATACATGGTACCGAAGAAACACATGAAAAATATTGATATTATGTTTTATTACATACTAGATCGGTTTATTATTAAAATTATACAAAAATAATCTACTTGTAAGTTATAATATTTTCCGGATTTGATAAGCTCTTTTACATATAAGTATATTTCATATAGCATATCTTTTTACATTTGATAGATGAATTTCAAACAAAGGCAGATTAATATGAATTAATATTACAAATATTGCGTACAGTTTCTATAATGAAATAAGTTTAATTAATTAAGCTGATAAATAGACAATATACCAAAAAGGGTAACAATATATAACAAGCTTAATAGTAATCTGATTACATTTAGAAAGTTTTGATTGATGAATTTCAATTCGTTATGAGAGATACCATATTTGAAATATTTCTAATTATTAATATAGGAATAGTTTATATAATAAAACTTAATTAAACACAGTATACATTTAATGACAGATTAATTTTTCGACAACTGATTTAATTGCAAGATAATAACTTTTATTGATGAATAAATTTCGAATCCCAAAAGTACGATTGACCACAAAACACCACAGAAACAGACAGGGCGATCAACACAATCATGGCGAATCATTCAAACTTAGAACCGAAAATCCGTTATGTGAGTGTTTGTTTTTGATTTTTGTCTAACGAGACAATGGGGAAATGATGAGCACTGTGCTGTACGTCGCCTCTGGGAATTCACCCCATACCAACACAACCCCCCTTAATTTTACGAGACACTGGAATTTTAACCTTCCTACACAGATTATAGGATTTAAATTTAATTAAATATCAAAAGGATTAACTGTATTTTATTATTGGGATGGTCACATATGGCGTCAAACGGGCTACAGCGAGTGACGGCATGCCACTCGAGGGAGTCGGATTGGCTACTCGATGGGACATCCAGTGCTCTGCTGGAAAACTTAGACTCTTAAGATTTAAAACAGAGATTTAAATCGATATAAATTGCTTAGCAGTAGTTTTATAGATTCGAAAAGTTATTCGATTTCAATAAAATTTAACAGATTTATAGTTTAAGTAACAAGCAAATGTTTTTTTTATCAGAGCCAAGTTTCGGTTGTTTCTGTAATTAAAGCAAAGTTATTACAGTAATTAATTCGAAGTGAACTGGTGACAATATCTATATGTACGTTAATTATGATCTTGACAGTTGAGTTAGTACTTAGTAGTTTTAACCTAAACGCGATATAATCAGCTTATGTTCAGTAATTAGTCTGGCGTTGTTTACCTTTATAATGATCTCACATCAAAGTAAATTTGAGTACGCTTTTGGTGAAATGTTGAGATCGCGATCTTAAACTTAGCGATTTATTTAAGTTGTCGGTATTGATCGGTGTATAACGGTAGCGTTTGAAGGGAATTTACTTCGAAATGAGGTCAACTGGGACGATCTTCACTGTTTGTTTAACGTTTTCTGTAAATAAGCATGTCGTTGAGAACGTTCTAAACATCGAGTTAGCTCTGCTTCCGCGAAACTTTTAATAGAATTTGACAGTGATTCGCAAAGGTAATAGCTGCAAATGAATATAAGTTAAAACTGCCGGTGACGCTGTCGAAACCAGTGGAACTAAAAGCATAGAATTAGCTTATTTTGAAATACTTAATCACTTATACTTAATGTACCAAAATTTAATTAACAATATTTGTTAGAAAGATAGTGAAATAAAATATACATTCTATTAATAAACAAGACCTCAAACAAAACATATTAAGACAGTTCATTAATTCAGACGACTATTCACCGTTTATAAATAGGACTTAAGTGATTGCCTTCAACCTGATCTATAGACAAATAACTGCAAAGTAAAAGAAAATAACAGACATAAAGATCTCTTTAGTACCATTTAAAAACCTCTCCCGGAAACTTAGATGGTATCGTTTCAAATAAAGATTGAACTTTATACGTTATCGCTCTAAATTCATTTATAAACGATTAGGCCTATACATAATAGTAGGTAAAAGGCTTTTACTGTAAAAGTATACGACTTTAATAGACAAATGTATCAACGATATGGAGAGGGTAAAGGTTTCCGTTTTTTGGTGTTGATAGTACTCTATCAACATACTTATAAGATATAATATAACAATATTCGTTAATCTATTAATATATACATTTTTTTACTTTTAGTAGCGAATCATTTTTACTAGGCTCCGATGCTATTAAAATTTATTTTAAAAACATTAAGTACTTAAAAGTGTTGAAGCGATTGAAATCCGTGTAGGGAGGATCCTCTGGTAGTTTAGTGTTTTATATCTCCATAAGTTTAGTTAACCAAGGAAGAAAATGAAAAACTGGGTCAAAGAATTCATTAAAATTCGTAACAACTCATAAAATTATTAGTAGATTCGACATATTAATCTACCCAAAAATAACTTAATTATTATGAAAATAGCATAAAAATTAATTGCCTAGATTTAAAGAACTACACTGACAAATAGTCACCTAAAAAAATTGGCCTTATAAAATTTGTTATTTTACGAATAAACTTTTTCTTTTGCTAATTAAGTAGTAGCGAACTAACAAGTTTCCAAAAGAGCACAACATTTACACTTTTTTGTAACATATTGTTATATATCTATATCTATGGCAACTTAAAATATTATTGAAATTATAAAATATGATACATATAATTCAAGTTGAACTCTTGCTACATAAAAACTCTTGCTACGTAAAACTGGTCATACGAGAAAATAATAATGGAAACAAGAAAAGATCCTAAACTTTTTAGAAAAGACGAAAGTTAAAAAGTAGGAAAGGGAAATGCACACTTTTCTAATGTAAATGAACTCATTTACATTAAAGTAGTTGTGAGGAATTACATTTCACATAAGATTTGCATGACCTAAAAAGATAGTGAATAAATATATACTTATAGTTGTTTCATTGCACATTATATATACAGTTAAGTTTAGATTATTTTTTAAATCGATATTTTATAAGTACTACAACGTCCAAGTACTCCCAAGCATTACATAAGCTGAAGCAGGGCCGAATTCGAAAGTCTGGGGGCTCTGGGGCAACAAAGGAGTGGAGGCCCCTAATTTATAATTATTATCCAAATAAAAATAAGTTTTTTTTGAACAATTTTATTTCTCTATAACGCATATTTATTAATTTTATATCAAAAAAAAGTATTGTCACATTTGTTTAAATCAAAAATTGATAGTAAATAGAAACTTGCAATCAGGGGTTCTGATATATCGATAACAATATTATTATGTTTGTGCAAGTATTCTTAGTAAAAATGCAAAAAAAAAAAACAGTTTGTAGCCACGCCTATTTTCCTAAATCCGGCCCTGCTCTCTAGTACTACCAGGGCAATATATGAAAAATATAATTAAATAGAGATGTTTAAATATTTAAAGAAAAATTAGTGATCGAATCGATTTGATCAATCTACTCATAATTTAAATTAAAGGACCTATCGAATTGCAGAGTAACAGTAAACCGGAGGTAAATAATTGAAGTAATTGTTGGGTCAGATCGGGTTAATTAATCATCGGATGCGGTCCGAAGCCACATTACCAATTTATGGCCATCCAAAATGCTATGACGCAGCTCAAAATGTGTTTTGTTTTAAACTTCTCCAGATAAATATATCAAATGACACGATTTAGAATCGTTTCACAAATAATATTCATGAGCTGAATTTGTAAATTGCAAAAATACCAATGAAAGATGATATCAATGGACGATATTTGAGAAACTATGTATTTCCTGTTCACATAAAAAGAGATAAATAATGGCAGCCATAAAGTCATGGGTAAGGATATACCGATAATACAGCAAAGCCACATTGGGGGGTACTGCGTTGGTGGTACGATAGAATGGTGATAGCGTTAAAGAAAAATAAAAATATGTACTTGGACATCTTTACTATGTCACAATAGATAATGCTCAAAGAGTTTGGGGGGATCGCTTACGTGATGCAGCATGTAGGCGGCTAAGTGCCACTTTAGTTCTCCTGTGTTCAGGTACTTTTGGGAATTTCTGAAACTTTGAAATGTATTATTTTTTTATGCTTGGAAATATATACTGCAAAATTTATATTTCTGCGTTAAAATTGTTTAAAATAGAATAAGTTTTATTTATGTCTAAAAACCGCATTCCAAGCAAGTGGGTAATTCTTCGAATCATATAGGGTGTAATGTTTCTATTTGGATTTTCCAAAAAAAGTTTATGTAACAATAAATGTAACATCAAAAGCTATTTCCCCAAACAACGGCGTCATAAATACTAAATCGAACAAGAGTTACCTAAAAGCGTCCTAAAAAACTTTTGTCGCGTTCAAAACAATAAACCCACGTTGGAAGCAGTAAATTTATGTTTATGTCTCTATTCCTTCAAAAATAGATGTTAATATGTTTACATCCACTCAATGCTCACAAAGCTGAATGCATTATGTCTGAGGGTAAGCTTCTGATAGTTTCCATTATATCATCTCTAAGTGGCACCATTCATATAACTAGTGATGCATAATACATCAATTGATTATTTTGACGTGTGTACTTAAATAAACGAATACTTAAGAGATTTTGTATTTAATAAATCAGGCATATAATATAAGTAAAACACAATGGCACTTCAGTATTACATCACAGAGTACTGGAATATAGTCGACAAACATTGAAATCACATTTCGAATGTCAAAGTAACCTTTAATGCAATTGAAGCAGCATTTTAAAGGCTCCAAAATATTAGAACTACTAAGGTTGAAACAACATGCAAGTACAGCTCAATAAAGAGCTAGTTATTAAAATGCCAGCGCAAGGTGATGTCACTACCGTCGCTAACTGTCGACTGGGGAGCCATATTCTGTATTACCAACGTTCTTATTTTGAATGCGAGCTCCAAATTACCACCGCCATCTTTATTGTCGCGATGACGGATTTAGATTGCTTCTTTGATTGATGTTTTGGTTCTGTTGAATTGCTATCGCGTGATAAATAAATTACATTTCTTTGAATGAATTAATATTAATCATATACGATATTTTTTCGATATTGCAAAATTTTAGATAATTCCTTTATTGGATATATTTTAATAATATTTTTTAGAACTAAACAATATGAATAACAAAACAATCTTGAGAGACCAAAGAATATAATTAATTATTGTATGAAATGAGACAATGCAAAAACAGAATAAACACCTTAGCTTCTAAAGTGCTCGATAATGGGTCATTACTAAACCAAACTGAATTGTTAATTAGTTTGTAATTATTTGTAACATATTTTTAAAAGTAAAGCTTAGTGCATTGACACAGTTTGGTAGTTTGAATTAAAATGAAAAACTAATACTATTATAGCAGTACACTAATATTATTAATAGTAAATATTTTTATAGAATATGTAATAAGATATGTATCTTTAATTCTTGTTACTAAATGCAGCCATATAAATAGAAGGTCTAAAAATACTAAACGACTAAAACACTCCGATAGTGGAAATATCAAATGAAATTAAGAAAACGTAGTGTTGCGAATTCACAAAGGTTTGATGGGACTTTGTGACGTCAGTCTCCATAAAATATTTTTCGATACCAGGGGAAATTGGTCAAAAATGACTGCCGAACAAGATTATTCTATGATGCCGTTTACAATGTGCTAAAAAGAGTTCTAAAACTATAGTTTTAAAGTTTGAATTTCTCTGGCCTGACCCTTGCTGTCGCCTTTACTTCATTTTGCTGAGACTCGACTACTGTTCCCGTATTATGTAGGTTGGCCTGGATACTGGAGACATTATTTATTGAAACCCTATTACAACAGTTTCAAGTCAATTTTAGATTTAAAGACTCCATTTTGTTTCACTTTTCTTCCTGTCCCCTTTAATGCGATGAAACACTACGATAATTATTTACGATAAAGAAAATTACAATCATATATTGCTAACATAAAAATAACCAAATATATACAAAATAAATTCATACCGAACTTCCTAATACAGAACATTAACAGTCCTCAGTTTATTGCAACTCATGAATACCACATTATTTGACCTGGGTAACAAATCTATAAATTTCTTAGTATTACGCGAGCGTACCTCCACGGAAACGTAATGACTCGATATGTTACCGTATAAATGGCTCAGAAAAATAAATGTCCACAAAACTCCCCTTTCGCCATTTTTATTCTTCCTCCATATTACTCTTAGTTAAGATCCATAATTATTAGGAACGCACATAAATATCCAGCCGCAATACTTACTGTAACAATCCTTGTTTTTTGCTATCATATTCTTGTAGGTAATTAAACTTTTTAATATATAATTATTTAGATTATTCCAAGAACTCTTTTTGCTGTCTCTTTGTCTTACGCTTATTCCAAATATTTTATCTCTTCTATTAAAATTTACTTAGGACAGCAATAATCCGATATAGTACTTTTCCGCATTACAAAAATTGTACCCAAAGGGATGCCGCTAGGAGACAGGATTACAAAGTTTTTCCATCTCAAACTTACACTATAAATCGTTCCAGTTCAGGGATTGGCAACTATTAGAACATTTGGAGCTCTACGAGCCCTTTATTGACAATTTATGGCAGATTTGCATTTCTGTCAAGTAAATTACATATGGTCTGATAGTTTTATGCTTTGAGATTGAGTTCAAATACGCTTTTATAAATCTTTTACAATCCTATTTTATAATTCTGTTGGCAATGGTTTTGGTTACCTGATATCTAAGTATCTTTTAATGTTTACATTATAACTTTTTTATGGCTGCACACAACAAAGGCTGTAAAACAATTGGAGTGTTCTTTTAATATTTTTATGATTTTACGAAGAGAGTTGAAAGATTTTTTATTTAAATCTGCAAGAATAGATACTGTTCTATAATTATAATTGGGTTCTAAATAAGGTTGAAAATTGCTTGAAACCGCAGACAGACGCGGCTCCACCGCATTGTCCACAATTGTAACGCTATTCGATTCGCTCTGTAGAACAACTCGATAAAATAAAATCGATAAAGTATCAGTCGGGTATTTTTTGACGATTACATACACGATTTTTTGCTTAATCGAGAAATCTATGCAGTATTTTCATATTTAGGTTGTATTTAAGGTTATATTTCACATTTTTAGTGACATTAATAGGAATTATATTTTCGATCACTTCTTCCTTAGTTTATATAGAGGCATTATTTAACAAAACAACACTATTATTTATATATACATTACATAAATACATTACATATGAATATTAATTTTAATGCTTAAAAAGAATTTATCTCAGTCAGCTAAATTACGGAATAATTTTGCGACGAAATCAAATCAACGCAACCGTTCGGGAGACGATGACGTAGCCAACTATTTAAGTTTCTCCTTTGATTAAGCGCGTCGGAGATTTTCTTGATTAAAATCTACTGTGGATACAGCAAGTACTTGTCTCGAGTTTCGTTCTCTTTGAAATTTGAAAGGCTGTGGCTCCAGAAATAGCTACTGAGTCCAAAATATACAGCAGTCAATTTATCATCTAGATGTCTGTTATGTTCTAACGTTAATGTCCAACTAATGTTTGCTTCCGGTGTCACATGGTTGGATTGTTTAATATATTGATTAGCATAACAGTTCTTAACTTTTTTATAAACATTTGCAAGTGCAATTCAGAAAGTAATTGTAAGACATCATTATTGCAAAATTGCAAAATACATTAAGACATACTAAAAGTTTGCAAGCGGCGTTGAATATGTAGAACCCCTAACTGCAGCACGCGAAATAAATAGCACCAGCGCCCGATAAAAATCATAACGCATAACATGACTCGTACGTAACCATATTTCTTGGCGCTGATTAGATATGGAAAATAATATTCGTGGGTGAAATAATATCCTGATATATTCGTGGCGCGCCGATAAAGGCACGAAAGATGGCCCCCTTAATGGTCTGAACCGGTCGAAATTGACCGAAATTGTCCGAAACGGGGCGAATTGCCCATCCCGGTGCGTATTTTTACATATTATTTTACCGAGCCGCATTAAATTATAGCAGCTTTTTATAGGAGTTATGAGAAACATATTTTTTGAAGGTGCCTTCTATGAACGATCCTTACCTTCGAGAGGCGAAAGGAATAATTATATCTTATATTTTATGAGAGGTTTGCCTTTATTTTTATTTTTTGGGATTCTAGAATCTTCTGCTTTTCTTTGAAGAAATGCTACTACAGTCCAATGTTTATTTTGTTTAACTGAACTTCTAAAAACTTCCCTGTCTTACAATAGCCACATTACAACTTAATGTCCAAATCCTCAATATCAATGCAACCTAAAACACAGAATGTTTCGTACGTTTCAAATCAATTAACATGCAAAGCCAAGATGGCTGCTGTGTCATAATTTTGTGCCAGAAGCAACAACACAATAGCTAAAATATGCATGTAGTGCTTTCCAGTGGTTTGGAAAAAGCGGTGAAGGGTGAATTATTTAAGAGTTATACCTTCACCATCAGATCATGTCCTATCGACGTTTCGAAGCAACTGGAATGAAAAAATACAGTCAATTTTATTTTTAGATTGAAATCAAAACTTTTAGTATTCATTGTCAAAATGTTCCATTATTACAAATATGTCATCCATACACCGAATCTGAAAATAGTACCATTCTATTCGGAAGTAGAAACAAATGTGAGCGTCGCGTACTGGAAATCGGCTTTCTGCAATCGAATGCACAAAACAAGGAGGGAAATATTGAAATAGTGAGTGCGAGGGGGATAGGCGCAATGCGGACAGTCGAACGCGAATGGAATTGCAAATGTGCGAACGGGCGAGACCGAATGTAGTTTCAGAGTATACGGTTTAGTATTTTTCTTCAGTTAAGGATACGTCAACGCTAACGTTACTGAACAAAGCGCTCTGAGAGGAATCTTTAAGATATCTCCAACACCTACTTTCAATACTTTTTTGGATCTTTAAATCTGGTAATAACTTTTGTGTGATGTTTTATGAAAACTGCACTACATATAAAACTAGATATTGCTATATGTCTAGATTTATTTAAGTTGATACAGACATTTTGAAAACATAATAAATTTTAAATAAAAATAATAATATAATGTATTTTTAAACGACCTTTACGTGTTTGCTTAGAAAGTAAATTTCGTGGTAAAAAATATCTTAATGTGAAATGGCTAACCTTGCGGTATTTAAAAATAGAAAACCTTTTATATCCGTCATGCAATTTTATATTAAGGAAATGGCAATTTCTTAAAGTACGTAACAAAAATAGCACTGCAAATATAATGCAAATTGCTACAAATTTTAATAATATCCTAGCAATGGATATATCTTTAGAATTTAATTTTATATACATATTAAACAAACGAATAAAACTTTTTATAAATATTTTCTTGTTGTACGTGTAAAAAGCTTCATAACTTTGAAGTTCTGGCAAAAAATCCACATCATAAAATCAGAAGCAAATTAAAAACCTAATTAAGAAAGTTAGAGAAATGAATTTTTAATTATTGATTCAACCATATTTTCTTCACGCTTCAATTCGATAGTTTACCGAAAGCCAAGTTTATTAATTGAGTTAGCGGCGTCGGTACACTGCTGTTTTTACGCTCCAGTATAATCAAACTAGGGAAATTCTTGTAGAATATTTTAAAAGGTGAAGCTCCAACTGGACTGGCAATCTTATTATTGGACCAACTTATCCGTGCCGAGTTTGTTTTCTGGAGCAATTCTATCCAGCGGATTTTTAATTGAAGTGGTCATTATACTAGTTGTTCAACACTATTTCAAACTTTTTTTTTAAGGATAATTATTGAATATTTCGTAGCGTTTCGCAATTAAAAGAAGTTTCTTGATTATTTTCTTTATATCAAATAGAATTATTTAGTCACGGTTATTAAATAAAAAACATCGTAATTAATTTTTCTGTTATAAGAAAGCGATAACTCATGCTGTTGCAAAATCAGTTAGTCTTTCACTCACTTATATAACTGTACCCGCAGTCATCCCCATGCTGTTGCGACTCACCTGAAAATAAAAAAAATAATATTTAACATATATTTCATTATTTTATAAATCTAAAAAGTGTGTTTAATAACTAGGATACAAATCATAAAATATTGTGAAATATATTTTTGTGTGAAAATATAACCTATTCGAAACATGTGGTTGGTTTAGTTTTCATGTTTGCGATTACTTAGAAGCACCTTCCACTCTAACCGTTAGTAAATAAGGTGCTTTATGACGACAAAACTTTTAGGACAGCTACATTTTACTTGTTAAGTTACGGGAACGCGCTGTGACAACATGTGTAGAATGTTGTTCAAACAAACTGCAAGCTTATTTCAAGAACATTAAGGTAGGTTAGAGTTTGTATGTCAACGTCTTAGAAATTCCTATGCAATCGTCACGGCGTATCGTCGCGATCGTCACGCGGCATTAGATTTGAATCTTGAACTCTTTAAAATGGAATAATGGTGTCTTCCGTGTACCGAGGGGCGCAGTTAACTTCACGCCTTCGATTAAATATATTTAGACAGTTTTATACTTTAAATATTAAACCATAAGACTGGAAATACAATATCATTAAAGCTTTTACGGAATACGTTATAATATTATTCTTATTTAAGTTTGTGCATTAGCTGCGACGATATCACTTGAGAGGGGTTTTGTTTAAATTAACTTGAGTAGTTAAATTAGTTGGAATTAAAGTAACAATGAAGATTATATAAGAAATATACCAAAATGAGACATTGTTAAATCAGGTTAACCAAATGTATTTTATTTTGGTTCTTTGTCCATTTTCATTTAGGGTGACCTACTTAGACTGATCTCATTACACAAAGAATCTAAATGGACACTTTTGGAATAAAATATGATAAAAAATTTTCATCGTGCGTAAAGCGTTAAAAGGCGAAAATTCTCGTCGTTCATAATGACGTAACTCTATACTTTATGGGCTGTAAGGAATTTAATTTGGACCTTTATTTTTACCCGCCGTTATGCTTGAGGGTACAGGACAGTGTACATTTTTAAGAAGAATTTACACGAGTTACTAAAGCTTTCAGACTCTTCTATTTTCAAACTACATTGTTTGAAATGAATTTTAATTTAAAAAAATTATTAAAAATAGAAAATTAAGGATTTTTTTATTCTTTACCTGTACATATAAATAAAATTGAAGTGTATGTAATACTAAATTAACAGCATTTCACTAAATGCATATGAAAGTATACACGGTAGTAGTAGAAAGTATGCTACTTGCAATTTTTTTTTTCTGTTTCTTTTATTCCTGATAATCTCTGAATTGACTGGACCAATATTATCAGGACTTCCACTAGCGGATAGTTGATTTTGTAAGGAGTAACGTAGGCTACTTTTATCTTAAAAAACATATTCCGCAAACGAGGTTGTGGGAACAGTCAGTTTGTAGATATAGATGTAAACGTTAGCATTTCTTTTGTAAAGTATTTTTCATTGTATAGGTACCTCTTACAAACTTTACCTCGTTTATTATGACGACGGGTTTACTGAAATCACTATTCGTGTATTTGTTTTATTGCATTAAGTATATAATAAGATTACCAGTAATCATTTTGGTAATTTTATTCACGTTGTTTTCGCTTTAAGCATTAACCAATAAGAAAGTTATGTCACGAATTCATATAAGAGTGAAGACCTTCCAAAAGTTTATGAGGTCAAGTGACAGACCCTGATAATTTATCTTGGGACCTTAGAGGATCGAAGGACCAACTTACGTGTCACAATAAAAAAAATAATATATATTATCTTCTTTGAATATAGTTTCTAGAATATTCTAATAACCGCTGACCTGAATCAATAATTTTGGATATCAGTTAATATTACGTTTTTATCTACCTTTCATGAAATATTATTAATTTGATATTCTCTGCAATTTAAGACCCCTTCAAATATTGCAGGGGCGTTATCTGTAACAATACACAAGGTTAAGGGATGTGCAATACGGGCGTATTCAAGATGGAGTGATACTTGAGGGATAAAATATGTATACTGTATATTAAAAAAGTAAGCTCTCTCACGATTTAAGTATTTTTTACACATACATTAACGGTGTTATATTATATAACTTAGTAAATAAAATAAAAATAAATTCGATATAACTATATCTCAGATTAAAAATTTACTATAGTTGATAAATAAAGACAAGTATAGTAAAATTATGCAGTTATATTTAATCTGTCGTCTGTGATAGGTCTGTGATCACAAATTAAAGACTGTTAGTCGATATATTATTATCACGAACTCACAAACAACAATAAATAAATTTTTAGAGTCGTGATAATTAATTGCCATGGAAATATAAAAAAATTGTCTAATATATATAATAGTATAGTAAACACCTTTGAAACTAATAGAGTTGACGAGAATAAACAGGAACTTTATATATATATTGTTAAATGCGATTTATTTTTATTGGTAAATTACCATGCGAAGCCGGAGCGGATAGCTAGTTAATAGTAATAACAAAAATTAACTGTAAAAAAATAATAAGTCAGTTATAGTTAAACTAACTGACCTAATAAAAATATTTGTAATGTATCAAACATATTCAATATTGATTTTTACTATAACCTAGCAACTTCTATCACGTCGGTTCGAGTGGTGGTAGTAAAAGTAGGGGGCGACAGCACATCCGGCCGCGACGTCTCGAGTTTTCCTAATGACGCGAATATTTCCAGTCTGACGTTTAATTAACTATCAAAAGGATGGTAGGGGGCGCTAGTTTGAAAATCCTTTCATAATATTCTGCCAATCACAATCTGGTTAACGGTAGCGGTAGCGCTTTTCCATAAAAAACTTTAGTATAGATTGGTGTTAGAATAATTAGCACATAAACAAACTATATTTAAAATTAATGATAAAATGAAAACCGAACGTTCAATTTATCATTGGTCTACAATGTATCTATTATATAAAACCGACTTGCGGGTAAATAGAAATTTAAATTCACCAAACGAATCTGTTTTCCTTTTAGGCTGCAGTGGTCATGGTATGAGCAGTCGTGCGTTACAGACCACAATACGTCCGTGTTTTCTATATCACTGGATTTGGGATGCTTTTTGTAGCTTTTCATTGAAAATCCATTCATAATATTTACATTTATACATCAAATATTATCAATGATACATGTGATTATACATTTTAAATATTAATAATGCTAATATATGATAGAATATATATAGAATTCAAAATTAATTGTTATAAATAAGACGGCAATCCAAGCTTCTAAATCAAACATGAACAGTGAAATTTTTAACATGAACAGTGTACCTAGTTATTAATATTACCTATGAATAGATAGAGTGAGTAATATTCAAATAGCGGTCGCTTATTAAAAATATCACCCGCTTTATATCAAACAGCGCCGACGAAACTGCATAGTATACTTATGCTAAACATCCCTATCATTACGGCACTATCGTATTCCTAGGTTTACCTAAAACGCTAACATCATCTGTGTCCCAAACAGATAGGGGCTAAAATCACTTGCACCCGTCATGTAAAGCCTGCAGTTTTTTACCCAAATATTTTAGCATAACACATAACCCGTATTACGTAAGCAGTAAAATATATAATCCCTTGCCTTATCTGCAAATAAGTGTTGGTTTAGGTTACGCACGCTTGCCTTCACAAAAATAACGAACAAAGTCGTCGAGACAGTATAGTATCACCTCCTGAATAGATCTCTATTATGAAAAGGGCTTTTTTAACGCTTCAAAAGGGCTCGAAGGGTAGACTAATAGCTAATTTTATAGGGTGTGAATGTCATTACGGCTCTGAAAGGCCGAATATAGATAAATTTAGTGCTTTCAGCCATACGTTTGTCATCAGATCTATTTATATGCATATTTAAAATCAACATAAAACACAGCAATCTACCACGAATATACATTTTGTTATTAACATATTATATACTAGCTGTTCATACGACTTCTTTTGCGTGGTTGTTTTTTTTTATAAAAAAAAGCCTAAATTGCTTATCACGTCAGCTATCACCCAGTGAAAGTCCTTTTAAAATCGTTCCAGCCGTTTCAGAGATTAGCCGGCACAAACAGACGGATAAACAGACACAGACAAATCTTCAAAATAATTTTATTCTTAAGTACCGTATACACTAAAATATACATTTAGTGAAAACCTTTTAATGTGGAATCACAAACAGATACTTCAATTATATTTATATGTACATATCAAAGTACATATAAGTAATTAACAATAAAAAATAATAAAGTGTGAGTAACATTGTATGCTCATTAAAACAATTAACAATAACAAAAGGTTTCAACTCTCATTCATGTAACAACTTGTATCATTTGAATAAATCCTACATAACATAGAAACATCATAAAATGAGCCAAAAGCAAGTGTTCCTTGACCTATTTTTTCTTTATACAACATTTTACTTGGTATTTTTTATATGTATCTAAATGTAAATTTATAATTTTTTACATTACGACTGCTTTTAAATTTAAACTTCAACACGAATAAACTTAGTTTTCTTGGTAGCATTAAGAATATATTTCGTAATTATAATTTCTTTTTTCTTTTACTATAGTATTGTCACGAACCCAGTAATTATGTTGTGTAACTCTTTAATCATATTTCAATTTTAATTAATGATTGTAAAATAAAGATATTATTATAAAAATAACTATAATATTTCTACATATTACAGTTTGTTTATTTGTCACAAACTGTCGATGCACTCCAGTCTATGGTAGCATTATTTCTTTTGGATTAGTTCAATAAAAGTTTTATTGGTCGTAAATAAATACGCGATCGGTGCTCTCTGCCCGCAATGGACCGCACTGGACCACATTAGACCACACTGGTCCACACTGTTTTTAAATCTTCACTCAAACATTCAGCTAATAAACCTTGTTTTTAACCTTATTACTTTCAGAGGAAACCAACATACAATATAATAAAAATGAATAGGTTTATTAAAATAAAAGCAGTCTAGGTTACTTATTACATCAACTATCCGCCAGTGAAAGTATGGTTGAAAACTGTCCGGCTGTTTCAGAGATTAGGAAAAAATAGACAGATTTTTTTATTTAAGTATTGTATACTTTCATACGTTTAGTGAAAGTTATTAATTTTGAATTACAAACAGACACTTTAATTTTATTAATGTGTTGTGTATAAACTTATATCAAATGTGTATATTAATCTGAATTAAAATTAGTATTATAAGAACATATTTAATTTATATAATATGAATTAAAAACTGATAAACGGTCCACTATCAAACATAAAAGCAAAGGAATCGGTAAACGTACCGCTGTATACGGAGGGATTACAACAGCTTGTCTGTTTGTTTGTCTCTACTCTATCTGTGTTTACCCGGCGCTTAATGACGAACTGCTGTATGGAAGAACCTCCACATTTTTATTCAATTATAATCTCTGTTGATATAAGACATAGGGGTTATATTATCATATTATATTTACTACCGTTCAATTTGGTGAAGAATTTTCGATGTATTTTCCCCTGTTTTACCGTTCTGATTGGGCGTTGGATTCAAAATGAAATCTGATTTTGGATTATTTAATTACGTTTCATTAATATTTAAATGTTAATTACGGTTTTTAATTAATTAATGATTGATGTACTTACATAATTAATTCAAGATTTTGTATTTGCTATCATATACATATATATGTTACTTTATTTCATATGACATCCAATAATGCTATCAATATTAGCCAACATCTTAAATGAACAATTCAAGAAAATAAATTTATCGCTCCAAATTAATAAACCTTTGGAAAGAAATAATTATAATAATTGTATTAATTAGTATCAGAATGTGGAATTAATATTTTTGAAACTTGAACTAACTGTGCATTTAAGGGTCTACGTGACTGCGAAGTTTCACTGTTGACAGTTGATAAGAAAAACATTTAAAACTTTAATTAATTCCACAAATATAAAATTATGATATTCATTCGCTAGTTCTTAATTGGTTTTGGTAAGAAATCCTTGAGACGGTTAAAACAGGTACAATAATTATTGTATACGCTTATCATATTTCATAATTCTATTTATGTTCAAAGTATATATTTATGGTTTCCTTTATGTCTATTACGTTAAATTCATGGTCTGAACTGAAACACCATTTCTCAGTTTACAGCTCGCAAGTTTCTCTGAGGGTTCAGCTAATTCTAACAGTTGGCTAATATGTCAGCCGGACTTTAAGATTTACAGCCACACTTGAGCTGTTATAAGTTGGACCAGCCGTTATATATGAAGTAACCTTTGAAGTTTTGTATTACAACTTGCTCGTTATTTAAGAAACTAGACAACTCTCATACTTCATCAGTTTTGGTCTAATAAATCACTATACATTTTTAATAAAACTTATTACGTTACACTAAAAAATACTCCAAGTTGGATGGATGCCCGGTAGAAAAAAACAGATTTTTCACGTCAGATTTTAGTACCGGAATCTGTGTAACATTTGGTAAATCCTAATCGGGCATTGTATTATCCTTACAAATGGACCACTTAATCACGTGAGATATGACCATCAGTTAAACTGTTTTGTGCGACCCTTCGCTAATCGTTGATTTGACGTTTGACGTCCATCGTCCAGCACCGGGTTATGAATGCCGGTTTTAACCGGATCCTTTTCACGGAGACATTCTATCAAGCTTTTATTATTTAAACAATACAGAAAACGATTTTTATTAAGACAGTTTTATAAAACTCTTTTGGTGGTAACTTATATGTTTGTTACCATTTAAAGTAATGTTGCGGAAATTCATTACGTCGAGTATCGTATTTAAAAGGAAATGTCTGCATAAATGTGATAGTTAGAATCACTGAATGGACCGTCATTTGGCACGACGCACTGGCGTTGTGGCTTAAGGGTGATGGAGTGAAGGCATAAAACACTTTTGGTGTCTGAGCATTTAGGACTTAAACTTTGCAGTACTACTTTTTGCGTTTCTTAGATCGAAAGAGAGCATTATTCCGTATTGTGGTAGTCGTTTGAATTATGAAATTACTATATAGTATATTATTTTGAGTATCAGATCAAAGTTTATGTACATAAAAAAATAAGAAAACACAGCGTAGACCGAATGTATGAAAAATCTAACTTAATTATGTACAGTTATACGAATAGAAATGCCATTTAAAATTCAATTAAAAATTTAAGCTTATATATATTTTTATAAGTATTGTGTTTAATATAAAATTAAAAATCTCGCCTTTCTCGAAAGCACAAAAGTCCCTTACTTCTTAGACAGCTCCAACAGATACAAAGATATTATCATGATTTATACGCAATTTATATTTAATTCATCGATGCTGGAGATTTAGCACAGCATGAAACAAAGCCAGAAAGTTGGTTTGCTATTGCTCGTTATCTTCCATTTGCAAAGGTTTTAATTGGTTTATAAATAACTGCCCTTCAGCCCTACCCTTACCCTTCGCCTACGAACGCTCATACGAGTTACGACCTTAGGGCGGGTATATTAAAATCCTTAAACAATGAGCATTTCCAGAGGCGAGAGTGTAATTTAATTTTCATACTTTCTGCCCCCGCATTTTAATGTTTTACTGGAATAATGCATCAAGAATTAACTAAATATTTTAAATAAACATAGACTGTAAAATTATTAACTCCAACAAGACTCGAAACTCAGACCTCTGGGATACAGTTCCAGCTCTCTACCAGTGAACTGAAAGAATTGATGAACTTTTGATTTTCATTTTTCTACAATTTTAAAAAGCATGAGGACCCCTCGGAGGGCATGTATGAAGAAGTTGATGTCTGTGGCCGAGAGCAAAGAGGTATGAAGGGACCGTAGCGTTTAGCGCTCCGTCGTCTCTGGCTACCCCGCAAGAGATATGGGGTGAAGATAAATAAATAAATATAAGACAATTTTAATAAGCTTCAAAATGGAATTACATTTTTATTGACGATATGAAATGAATTAAAATGTTTAATACATTCTCCGCAATAAATTGAAAATTATAAGTTTTAAATATTAGTTAATAAGAATTCAAACTTGCGACCTCTGAAAGTCCATCGCCGTCCTCATCCCAGAGGTCGGAGGTTCGAGTCTAGCTCGGGTTGGTGAATCATTCATTCTTATTTATTTAAAATTTAACTGATCATAGCGGGGTTAATAAAACTTCTTTATTAAACATTATTCCTCTCTTACCATTTCAAAATTGTATATAAATATTTTAAATTTTACTGAGTTATTTCAATAAAGCTACGAATATTATAATAAAGAATTTAAAAAATGGAAAAAGAAAATAATAATATAATGCAGAACAATTTCCCAGGATGTAACACATTTAATAGTTGAATACTTATCACGCTTACAAGTCAAGAACAGTGAAATGAGCAATATAAAGGCGCCATTTATAAAAGCCTCCCTTATAAATACTGGAAATCCATCACTCGGTTTAGAGGTAACATTGGATCGGCTTAAATCTTCCCTAAAAGCCTCTCTAGTTCGTTTAGACACAGAATTACTGTTTATTGACTTTTCGCTCTTTACTTTTATTATACATTTTCGTCCCACTTGGAAATGTTTAATTATTAAAGAAAAAGAATATACATCTTAACAGATCATCATGGAAAAGGATATTAACGTTAGTTTTTGTTATGTTTAAATATCTGAATTTAATTACAAACATTTTTGTTTAGTCTTTGTTAGTCTTAAACTTTTATTTACTATATTCAAATTAATAGCTTTTCATTGAATGCATATGGAAGTATATCCTAAAATAAAAAAATATATATATTTCTTTATTAATCTCAAAATGGCTGGATTGATTTGAATAGGACTTACACTGGCGGATATCTGATGTTATAAGGAGTAACTTACTTTGAGAAATATATTCCGTTCGAAGTCGTGGACAATGTCAGATAATATATAATAAACCTATATATACTCGTATATGTATACAGTATAGTAATTTGAAGCTAAAGTAATTTAGTTAAATGTCAGTGTCTTATATTTTAGTTCTTATGTGTGTGTTGGTTCAGTAGTGGACATTGTAAACGCATGTTGCGTGCTGTGGCGCATTAATTTGCTTAACAAATCGGCTTGCTGACTAACCGCTGTTTGGATTATTGTTTAATATTTCCCTAGAGTACATTACTATTTATTAACAAGTTAAAATAATTAATTTAAATCGGTAAATAGTGATCAAAATTATTGATGTAAAATGTTATATAATTGTAACAATGACGAGAAAATAATATTATACCAAGTAAAAAGGGCTCTATGAAATATAGACCTATCAATAGCGTGCTGACAGATTCCCCCTTACGAAAGTCCCTTATTATGTGTCTATTGAAATACTGCAAAAGTATAGATCACATAGACAACGTATTGGTCCATATTTTTCGCCACCCCATTATAATAACTCATGACGTTTGATTAATGATATAGGAATAGGGCCTTTCTGCATACATTGATGACAACCATATTTTATCAATTTTTAGTAATTCTTCTTGAATTTTCTATTGCAAAATTTCATTGTTGTGAATTAATGGACTCCTTAGCGTAATGGATATTAATGATTATAAAAGTATGATTTATATATGACGTTGACGAAAGAAATGTAGGTATTTTATGATAATTGATGATTGAACTGGGATTGAATGAGTCATATTACAGTAAGTAAGATGCACTCGTGCTGATTAATGGACTCAGTAAACAAGATTATTATTATTATAAATTATTTGTAGTTAAGTAAATGTTAAACTTGCAATCATTATGCTGAAACATGTTTTTAAAACCCTACGACATTAGATACCAAAATATACATTTACTTACGTCCGTACGATAGAAAGTTGTAGAATAACAAAAATGAAAATCTCTTTGAGGTACACTTTAGTATATTTGATTCCGGTACCTGCTTAGTCTTCTATGACTTAATAGAAGCAAAAGCCAATCGCAAGGGAATCGTACATTCGACCATCGATAGAATTTCACTCGCACGCTCGAATACGGACGAATAAAATTTTACCAAAATTGAATCGGCCGCTGGATGCCAGTAGACCGTAAAATTGGTCGGGCCGGTCAGCGTAGGTTGTACGGTATCTTCTTTGGTGTTTTGCCGAATTATGTGTATGCTGGGTGTCGCTTTCAACCTCGTGAATTATACATGTCTCGAAGCGACCTGTGATTTAGTGCGCGATGTTCCGGTGCGGACTAGCGACACTTATGCAATGTATCCGTTTTCGTTTACATGTTTATGGAAATTTGATGTAGGAAAACATCAACGCTGCATAGTGATTTAGATTTGCGGAAAACAATATATCCAACTTGGTTTTGACTATCTTTGACACGATAAGGATATACTGTTCTTAATAACATTTCTTCCAATGTATTGCAATGATAAATGTATAGAAATTTTCAAATCTATACAATTCTGATGGTAATATCAGTGCTACGCCTATTCAACTATTACATTGAGAACAACATCCATCTGCCCTAATGCTGCTTCTGCAATACATTTCCGATTTCTTTCTACTCCACCCTCGTCATTAACCATTTTTACTGCATCACTTCTTTTAGACTGACCCCAGAAGTCGCCTTTTCAATGGACGGCATTGCCTATTAAATCATGGGGTTCGTTTGTATAACTCTTGGTAAGGAAAAATGTTATGTTAGAAAAGGAAATGGCAATTTACCAATCTATACAAAATAGTCTTGATTACTTTGCACATGCATGATTCATTTTTATCTATTCATTGGCTTGGTTTAGAAAATGCATCAACTTTGTTCGTTTAATAAAGTTAATAACGAATGAATGAAACAAACTATATATCTATGACCAAGAATTGTTTGGCATTAAATGTTTAATCGATCTATATTAAGTTTATTGTAATTATATGTATTCACTTAATATTTGTTACAGTTTTAAAATATTGTATATTGAAGTCAACAGGCCGCAAAGAATAGCCACCATAAGATAAACAGTAAAAAATATAAAATATACTTTAAAATCGAATAGTAAAAGACATAAAATCCAAAAGCATAATAATGAAGTCTAAAATTTAAAATAACATTTTTATTATATAACATATTCTCCATACCGATCCATCGTACCACGATTGTCACGTCCGCTTTCAACATCACCTATCTTTGTGTGATCTTCAAGTCACAGGTAAATATACAAACTCATCCAACCCTGATAAAGTGTTAACCTTATTTTTTTTACTTCCGTTATCTAATAAATACCTACGACTGATGGTAGGGGCGATGCAAAAACACGGAGATTAGATATAAATCAATAAGGTACGTGATCTTTTAAAAGCTTTTTTCAATTATTTGAAGTTAGAAAAAACTGTTAGATGTTCAAATTATTAAATGGTATATTTAATTAATTATAAACATTTATTTTCAGTAAAAAAACATACTATTTTTGCATTGAATAAGATCGTTAATTATCGTTAATTACGACGAATCATCTATTAAAGTTTGCCTAAAAGCGAGTTGCCAAAAATGTGCTTAAAAATCGAGAGAAATTAACTTACTAAGCCTGCATGCGAAAACGATAGTGAAACAAGCTTTTAAGCTAAAATGATTAAGCTCAACTCGCAACGTCCTCTGAATACTACCTTGAAATAAGTTCCTATTTGCCTCTTGCGAAGTCTTAAATTATTTCGTAATATAAATAGTGCACCACGTAAATATACTTTATGAAAATATCATAGGTATAGTACGTATATTTTTTATATTTCGTATATATTTTTATAATTTTCATAATAAATAAAAATAAAGTTAACAAAAGAATGTGAAACGTTAAACAAAACATTTAAGTAGGTCCATAATTTTTGAACAGCAGAAACATTCATTGTCTTACGCTAATTAAACGGTATCTTAAAGTCGGTAATAAAGAATCCGCCCTAAAGCCACTAAAGATAAAACCACACATTCTAGTAAGGAAGCATTCGCTAAAATAACTGGAGGGTGAGACGCCCCGCTAATTCCCACTAAAGGAAGGAACCAGGGGCACAATAACAAATAGTTTTTACTGGAGAAGAAAGCACTAATAGATAAAGACTCCGAACCAGGACAATATAAATCGAGCTGTCTCCTCGCAACCGATACGAACGACATCGTTTTTACACTACAATAGCAAATGAAATCTTTTGATATTTCAAGCATTTGGAGGACCGGTTTTACGCTATATTACTTTTTCATTGCTTTACAGGCACATTTTATGACTTTTATATGTATTTATACCATTTTCATTTAATAGTGAAGATATAACAATAAACGAGCAGCTATAAATATTTTCTCATGTGAATAATGTTTTAATAAAATAAATCCCCTTAAAATGAAACAGATGTAAATAAAGAAATATATAAACATTTTCAGAGTATCATAATTATATTAAAACACTTCAAATGGTAAAATATGACTTAATAAAATAAACAAACAGAATTGACCTCGGCAAATACAGTTGTAGCCGCACAAGATGTTTTATTTAAACAGTGCAGCGCTCTCTGATAAATGAATGGACTTTTGCGGTCGGTGAGTCGAGAATTGATATTTTACTTGAGCAAAGAATAAAGTATCAATGTGAGTTTACTATTTATTAGATGAGATTGAAATGATAATTTCCAGATTTGGATAAACTAATGATTTGCTATTATTACAACTGAAGGAAAAGCGCACATACAGAAATACTAACATGACAGCCGGTTCTGCAGATTAGAATGGGATATCGAGCTTAAGCTGGACATTGGGGTAACTTGAAGTTGCCAAACTGTAAACCGTACATCGCTGTATTAAATAGTGTTTCTGTTATTCTAAGACTGTTAGTGACTTAAATTTTTGTGTGGAATCTAAAGATAATTTAAGAAATAAACATATAACTATAAAATACATTATTACAGCTATAATCAGAGTTTAACATATTAAAATTCTAATACCATTCTTCCTTCATCCCAACAAACAAAAAACTTCCATTTCAATCATATGATCCTTGTTTCCGTAAAATATTCCTCCGATAATATTGAAATAAGTTTTAATCATTAAATTCCTTTTATCCTGAATGGAGATGCTAACTCAATATACCTTCGACTATTGGAAAATTCTTTTAAGAACAACCGACCTTTATCAACTGGCGCTCCACGATTACATAAAACAGTACGTATTAAGTAATGATGAACAAATAACTGTACCATTAAACCAAAGAACGGTTTCATTTACATTTCATTCACTGTTTATTAGATCATATAATTAGTTTTAATAATGAGTTGGACTTAAAAGTGAATAAAATATTCAACATGTATTCCTTGGTTTTGCATTTAAGTTTAAAATAAAAGACTGGAATATCACGAGCTGTTCTTTCGAGTTACAAATTTTAAGATAAATTTTTTCTAACACTCTTAAAGATGTTTCATTTTATAAGCAAACACCATTTGAATAATGTGAAATAGACCGCATACTTATCTCTTTAAGGATTCTTAGAATTGTACTTTTTAATAATATTTGCACTAATAACTGAGATCATTTATATTTCAATTATAATACATTTAGATTTGTAATTTTTTTTTGTTGTTACTGTTTTTACATTCTTTTTAAACATTAATTTATAATTTTCGTCAATCCCATCTAATGACTAATAGTGAGAAAGTATCAATGAAAACCTTTATATCTTCGCTTTGAAAGCATAAGGATTGAGTCATAGAATTTTTATATAACCAACTTCAAGATAACACTAGCGTTATCTTAGTTACGACCGAAAAACAAGTAATGCATTAATAAAAAAAACTACTAACTGCTTATCTTTACAACATAAGCGTAGATTAACAGACGGCCACATTATGGGGTGATATGACCCCATGATTGTTTTACGATCCCATAAAGTACAGCTTCACAATTTGTACCAAACATAAATTGTAATGTTATGGATCTTTGAATTTTTGATAACCGTTTACCAAATACACCACATGTTTAATTTAATTAATACCTTACTCTACTAATATAAATGCTGAAGTGAGGATGTACGTATATTTCATACCCTTTTCTGCAAAAACAACTGAAGAGATTTTGATGCAACTTACAATAATATATAAGCTATATTGGAATAAGACATAGGTTGCAATTTTGGTATGAATGAAGAATTTAGGGCGGGCGTAGCAGCAGGCAAAAGCTTACAAGAATATTAATAAAAAATCAACATTGTTCTTCAATTACCATTAATTTATTAATTTATTTCCATTTGAGATAGGCGTTGATGAATCAGAGCATTATAGAGATTGATAGTGTGGTTCATAACAAAGTTTGTTGTTGCAAGTAAACAACATAAATTAGTTTGCTGGTCCACGCTGACAGATGGACGGAGAATTGTAAACAGGACTATAAAAACTCAATGAGAAGGGGAATTCATAACTGTATTTGCTTTGAGGATAATTGATATCATTGACATTAATGTTAATAGTTTTATTAGAAAAGTTAATATAATAATAAAAAATGTTTGTTAGAATAAGTTTAGTTTTTAATAGATTAGACCAGACCTTTGGAAGCAATCAAATTTTATGTCCTTTTCCGTGACCTCTTACCAAATTATAAACCTTGCTTTTAAATCAGCCCCTAAAATCGAAGAGGGAAATAAGAACCTTAAACTGTTTACTCCTTCAGAGCACCATAAAAACTTGAGGGAGCAATTTAAACAGAATCCCTATAAAACTCAGAGGAGTTCTCAGATGCATGGCACATTCGTACAAAAAAGAACACGAAATGATTCCATGGAAATGGGAGATTTAACTTTTTCAATTAAACCGAATTCGAGTGCTTATTCTTCTGACCCAGATCCACCCGCGGCCGCCATGTTCCGTGATGCGTTGCCGAAGTGAAAACGTTTGAATTGTAGTTTGTGGCTCTGTTCGCGCGTAATAATAAAGAAACAAAAAATGGACACACCGCTCCCTGGTGGTTCTCATTTTGATAGTTTAGCTGAGTTTGGAGAATACTCGGTCTGTAATAAAAATAGCTTTTTTCAATCTCAATTCGTGTTCGTTGAAACGTTAAAAAGCACATATGTAATAGTATTTATTTTTATATATAAGTTATGTTGCTTTTGTCTTCATTCGAGACAGTTCTTTCTTGATCAATAGGAAGTGACCTTTCGAAAACCAAATTCATGTCAAGTATAATTACAATTAAATAAAGAAAGATATGACAAATGATATATTCTTACAAAACAAATATCATATCAATAAAATATCATAAACAAACATAAAATATAGTAATAATCCTAGTATTATATTATCCAATTTCATCGGGTATAAAAGGTATATGGCCAGACGTCAATTTCGTTCGACCTTTTTACATCGATTGTTTGCAAATTGTTTAGTCTACATATATAGAATATTACATGTATCTGTCAAATTGACTTCCCGATCTTATTTGGCCTCATCAATTCAATTCTTCTTCATTCAATCTTCCAATTGTATTATTTTCAGGACGGAAGGAAGGTCCTTTTATAATAGACATATTTTGATAACTTATTTATAAATAATTATTCAAATTTTTTTACATTGCGAAATGTTTGAGTGTTAGTTTTCGGTGTGTATACGATTTAAAGCCTATGTAAATGAAATTTATTTGTACGTCAGTAAATTTCTCTCAACTTTAACATAAGCATCATCAGCAGCTGTCAATTAAGTAATGGCAGTTCAAAACTATCAAATATATAACCTTGTCCTAATTAAACTTGGACGAACTGAAAAGTTACACACCAACTGACCGAATACAGTGTGACCGCGGCATGGTCCTCAAGTAAGCCCGAAGTTCGCCGAACTTCACCGAGCGGGCCCGAAGTGGCCCGAGCGATCAATACCCCGCTCTGACACCCGCGTCCCGTCAATTCCGGGGCCAAAAGTCACGCTTTCAGGATAGCTGTCGATTTCTGACGGTCAGATCCCGATTGAGTACGTGAGCCCGTCTAGGGACATGCAGTGCCGTGTGGCACGCCTTTGAAATCTTTAAATGCTAAACTTTCAACATTTAAATTATTTCATTATATTTCTTTTACTGACTCATCTGTTTTCATCTTTAAAGTATTGATACACATTTCGGTTAATAATTAATAAGCAAAATAAATATATAATTAAAATAAATTATCATTATTGTATTTATAAGTTATTATAATTGTAAATGGAAATAAAATTAATTCATATAATATATTTTGATTATATATAATATAATAAATATAATTTATAACATCAAATAAGATAAAGTAGCTTTTAATAATTGGGTCGCGAAAGCTACAAGATTAACAGTCGTTTCCTCAAACGTAGTTGCACGAAACTGGTAATTTGGTTTTATTAAAGATCTATTATGATTAATAATTTTTTATTCTACCTTTGAAATAATTAAATTATATTAAACATTTTGACATCGAAAGATTAGGGAAAAACAAATGTTAGCTTGTATTAGGACTAGTGAATGACTGATAAGGACTCTAACATTAGCAGTCAGTGAACGTTCTATCTATGCATTTAATCAGTGTATGGCAGTTGTTTTAAATTACTCTTTATCGCAAACGGAGGAACACGTCTATGACAGACATCGGCGCCGCCTATACGACTTCGTCTGCCAAGAACACGATTGACCTATAAAATACGAAACTTATAGATGGGTAAAAATTTTATTCCTTGTTTTTCTTAAATACTCTTTTAGGGACGTTCAACTTTGGTTGAGTTATTTTCATCATTATTACGAGTTAACGTTTTTAATAGTGTTTTACACATATTATAATTACATAAATCCAGCTTATTTGTAATGTGTTATAATTAATATTTTCGTGGCTTTTTAAGTTCATAATATAAAAGGATATGGTTACTGCGGAATTTTGGTGAACCCACGAAAAATAGGTCACGGGCGTTCCAAACACGCCGGGGCAAAAGAACGATTCACTCATACCGTGACACGAAATTAAAATATGGCGGACGAAACTAGGCCTCTCACGGAATAAGAATGTCATTATTTGAGAAGGCAGACGTTAAAATTCTCTTTCTGTCTATTTCAACCGGCGTCATTAGAAAAATTTGGCGTCGAGGCACAATTGTAAAAATCCTCCTGGCTTTTGTTAATAATACGAATATTTTATGGCTTAGGTCAAAGGCTTGGTTGATTTTTACTTTTTATGGTCATTACTTCTGGACTGTATTATTCGCTAGCGGGATACTTCTATCCTTAATTTAAAATGTTTGTGTAACTTTTAGTATGAAAAATATGTTAAAAGTGTTTATTTTAAAAGCTTAATTCTATCTATTTATTGGATTGTGTGAAATATTTGTATTGTTTTATTCATAAATTTATTTCATACATTATTTCATTACATAAAATTATGTACTTTATTTCATTTCATTTCGTTTGGTTTCATATCGTTTCATTTAATGGTAAAAATGAATGAATTGTATAAGACACTCGTACATTCGAAATACAAATATCATTGAAGCAATAACCAAAAAGCCAAGCTATTTTTAAAGCACTTCATTCAATTATGAATAGTGTTTGTATAAAAGCATCGCTTTTAATGTTCCTATTTTAGGTTTGGACCAATCAATGGAGTGGCGTATCTTTGTAATGTACAACATTATAACTCATAAACAAAACATACTCGAAATATTACGAGTCTTTTTTTATAATTTCTGTCTGTCTGACTGTTTGTTCCGGCTAATCTTTGAAATTGACGGAGAGCTTTCAACAGGACTTTCACTCGGGGACAACTCATGTTATGTAGAGTAATTTAGGCTACTTTTGTTTTTAAAAAAACATATTCCGTGCGAATGAAGTCATAGGCACAGCTAGTCTTTAAATAATACTGTTGAGAAAGGTTGAGTGATGTTAAAATTTGTAAGAAAAAATGTCTCGATAAATAATTCAGTTGTTTATTATTAGATAATAGGTGACATTATCGATATTATTAGTCGGCGATCCATCAAATATATCGATAACCGATAGGTTTTAATGGGACGACATTTATTGTAACTTAACTGATACTATACAAGAACAGACTTATGTTAATATGATTCCTTTTATATCTTTTTATAATAACTATTGTTTATTTTATAAGAATACTTTAAAGATTTTGATAAGTGAGTTGTAGCAGTTTTGTCATTTTGTTTACTCATATATATTTCTTAATTATAAAATAATACTTACTAGCTGTGCTGACACCTTCGTTCGCTCATAATTTCTTTCAAATAAAATTAGCTTAAGTGACTCCTTATAACACCAGCTATCTGCCAAAGAATATCCTGTAAAATCGATCCAGCCCGGTCCAGAAAAGCTTTTAATTGGGAATTACAAACAGACACTTCAATTCTTTTTTATCTACGGATTTGAAGGAGGTTTTTATTAAAACAATCAATAAATAAAATATTTTTTCTTACAACAATAGTTAAAAAATCAAGAATATACAAAAAACTTAAATGTCAAGAACGCTGCATTTCCTATTTTAAGAGAAGTGTTTATTCTTTAGAAAAATTTGAGCCAGCCCTCAAGTAACAGATGAAGCAATTAGACGTGGTTTTTAGACTTTTGCCAGCGACTTAAGAACTATTATAACATTTACTTTTAAATAAAATACCTTTTGTATTGACCACTTTGAATGTACCTCCAAAAAAGGAAATATTTTCTACATTAAGATGTATTCTGTGTGTGAAATCAAAATATACGACTTTATTACTGTAACAACTTTCATCAAAATAGAGTTCTTTGTACGATGGACGAACAAAAAGCAGTCAAACGTTCTTAAAAACTATTATACATACGTCACATACACTATTACTACCATACCAAAGATTTATCCAATTCCAGTATATTTTGCACTTAACGTGAAATAAAAACAGTCAAAAATTTTGGTAAGGATTATCTCGTTAATACAAAGCAAATACTTTGAATATATATATATATATATATATATATTTATCATTACTATACTAAGTATGTATAAGAAGTAAATAAATGTCAATACTGTTGAAATAGATTAAAATAGGTAAACCATAACATAACAGCACTAATACGTATTAAGAAGCATTAACTTGGCTTAATCATATCTAGAACGACTCGTGTGGTTTCATGTTAATTATGTTATGAAATTTAAGGTTATATGTAAATTTGTGTTTAATGTTTACGTGAGGACTTATCTAACCTACATTATATATTGACTATATAAAAGGTGGAATTATGTTAATTATAATTTTATTTAAGGATTTCATTACTTGTTTTCACTTACGACCTTAGTGATTATTAAATCTGATTATGGTTATAAATAGGTTTTAAAACTATATATAGATAATAAAATCTAAAGTAATGTAACAATGGGTGTATGAAATCCGATGTCGGTTAAGGAGCTACGTAACGAAATTCCCGTAGCGCATGCATCGTAAATTTACGACACACGGGAGGGTAAGTTGTGTACTTTAGTGCGGTAAGCTTTTACAATCCGCCCGAGTTACAAGTGGCGAGCGGGTAATGAGAACTGCTACTTACAACCGAACCGAGAGGACTTAGCTATTTATAGTGTATATAACAATACGATTTACTGGATACCTTTCTTTTAAGAACTTTTAAGAAAACAATCTTGTATTTTTTTTATTTTTGTATTTCAATATTTCTTAAAAGATTTAGTTTTAATTGAAATATATGAATACATATATGTTTTTATTATAACTATTAGTTTATATTTTACAATTAAACTTTAATACTTATCCGTAATAGGATGTAAATTATCCAAAACTATTTATTTTAAATTATATCTTTAAATTTAATTTCAAGTAAACTCTGTTACTAACAAGTTATACCAGTATTCGAGCTTACACCCGAGGCTATAAACGCTACCCACTCAACTCTTCGACCACGACACGATCACGATCACTGCATACATAAACACTACACAAAATAATAGCTGTATTCTAAAAGTAAAATACACATATAAAAAAAAATGAAATAAAGTTTGAATTTAAAAAACATTAAGGACCGAGAGGTGTTCGATTGTTATAAAACTTTAAAATAACGTATATATATATATATATTGTAAAAGCACTTGGATTATAGATTTTTAATGCACTTTCACATAAATGGTGCATCGTTGAAACTTGGTACATTAAACTGTGCCATAAGTATATGTTATGTTTATAGACGATAAAAATAAATCCATACTCATAACAGCGTCATGATTATATTGTTCCGCTCTAACCACAGGACGACTAGTTTGTAGTAAGTTCACTTAAGCCTTGCAGAGGTTTGTACAAATTGTTACATAATTAATATGAATCAACCGGATTGTGTAAAGCGGGTTTAACATAAATCTTTAAATATAAAATGTTTAAAGATATTATATTCTAATATTATAATTGATAGTAATGTCCATTACATGAAGTAGGTTAAGTTGATTATCCAACAGTGAAGCGGATGGTTCATGTTATGAGTGGCACTCAGACATGGCTATTATGATTGACTAATAAAAACAATGTGTTATTGATTCGATCTAATTTCTTTTGTCAGTGAAAATGAAGGTCTTTTTGTTCTTCGCGTATTCCATTTTCACTTTTGAAATACTTTTTTAATGAAATGTAGTTGTAATTTATAAAGAATTACATTAAAAGTCTTAAAATTAATTAAAAATAAATGTTATATAAAGTTTTATCTCAAGTTAATTTTAATTCAGCGACAGATGACGAAACGCAGCAGATGCGGTACAGGAACTCCTAATCCTCTCTCCAATAACGACATCACAAATACCTTTCCACTGAACTGTCTTGTTGGTGTTAACCTATTCATGTGTACTAACAAACTAACATATCCGTATTTATGTAAACTATTCTCATTTAGTTATATAAATATCTTATTGAATAAGAAAATCTTAAATATTTTCACAAAATATAAGATATATTTGGTTTGAAATTCATTTTTCCGTCTTCGGAATAAGAATATGCATTTGTCACGTAGGTGTTATAGCAAAGATTATAAGTTCGCTTTACAGTACATTGTTCCGCAGTGCCGCCGGCGATGTCTGTACGTTATCACGGCGACAGTTCGTTTTAAAAATTGTCGAATGGTAAATTTTTGTAGAATTTTTCTGGATATCTGGAACACTAACACGGGTCACGGATTCCGACCTACGCCGATATTATGTCAACCGTTTTGACAAACCGCCGCCGGCCACTTGTTTTTAACCAGTAAAAACATTTAATCTGACAGACAACTAAATGGTTATTACTTTTTAACGAAACGACGGGAGTTGAGTTGAAACCGAACCAATTAAATAGAAACATCGAAAGATTAGATTAGTGTTGTCTAAAAATGCTTTAAAGCAACTCTTTTTGAAATAATCGGGATACGGGAACTCTTTTTTCGTTTGTTTGTTGTAGTAAATAATATAGTAGAGTGCAAATTACGTTTACAAATCCCTACCGACTTATCCAGCGCCACCTCTCGTTCGATATGTGAAAGTTCGTAAAACGTACGCGTAATTCTATGACAAATTATGTTCCACCAACTCCGGTGAGGAGGTTTATAATTTCATAAAACGATAGGATTTGAACAGATTAGTTATTAATGTTTGTGAAATATATGTCTGTTCGAGGAAGATAGACGGATCGAATAATCCCAGAGAATAAATAAATTATTTGTCACAAATAACAGAAGGTAATAAATAATAAACTATTTCAAACACTTATCTGAGTTTAACTTCAACTCCAAGTTAGACTGTAATCTTAACTACATTACCAATAGTACTAACAGCTTTAACATTATTATAATACTTATATTATATCCTTATACCTATAAGTCTATATCTATACGTATAAAAAAGTTGAAGTGTCAGTTTGTAATTCCAATCTTAATGGGACTTTTACTGGTAGATAGCCGCTGTTATAAGAACTTACTTAGATTACTTTTATTTCAATAAATATTTCGGAAAACAAACGGCCCGACTAGTCCTAAATAAAAACTTAACAAATATTTCAATTATTTAAAATGACCTTTTTATCTTTACGAGAAACGAAACTGGAACATGTGTAGGTACATTGTTATTGTCTGGAAATAAGAAAACTTCGACGTATCTTTCAGTTCACATTTTTGGTCGTGACTCCATTTCAACTTTAGAACCATTATTCTTTATCAACGCCAGAAACGACAATAGATCACATTTAGTGGAGTTTTATCGAAAGAATGCCATAGTATCTTTAACTAGAAATGCCCAAGACTATGTTTTTATATATATTATTAATTATATAAAAATATAAATTAATATCGTCTTTAATTTCATTAGATGTCTAATATTTTGTAATATGAAATATTAAAATACTATTGTATTTTCTCTAGGACTTAATCTCTGACATTTAAAACATTCTTATAATGTTATAGTTTTTATCATAGAAATTATACTTACATTCTTAAGTGTATATAGTTCAATACACTAAATAATCTTTAGAATCCCATTTCAATGGTTTGACCTCTAAGTTCCCCAATACAATCCATAGCCCTACTAAAAACGAATATTAATGAGGAAGGAAAAGAATGGTTACATTTGTAACTGTCAACAGATTTAGCCTTCATTTCGGTAACGAAGCGTTTACTAATCCTTTGACTTAAATGGAACTACTTGCTTATTTATTATTTGGAATAACATTATTTAAGTACATTTTTGTTACTTTAAATATCATCTTTAAAATTTAAACATCACTTTGTTGGTTATATTAAAAATACAATATTCGCATATTATTTTGATGGACGGCAAGGATCGTTATAGTTTATCTATTCTGTCACTAAATAGAGATTAAGAGAGCCCACCATTATTACATGACCTCCCTCGTTCTTATAGTCATTTGGGATATCCTAAATATCGGGTGCGTTGCTAGCGTCGGTTGAGGGTCCAGGCATTGGACCGTAGGCACGCAAACTCACAGCTGTGCCTGACGTCATGTTGGTGCTCGGATTTCGTAAGATGAGGGTTAGAATAGATTCGTACGGATGTTCAAGGGATTTAAGAAGACAATATTTTGAATTCTATTTCGTAAATATTCGAACCATTGTATAAAAATATTTATGACAATATTTATATATACAAAAGATATATATACTGGGATACGCGTGTCTGTACGTCACGATGTGTTTGAATAAGAATTTTAATATTGTGAGATACGATTTTATTTATACTCTCAAAGCTGTTTACATCGCGTAATCAAAAACGAAGATTGCGATATGTAAGTACTTATTTATTCAAAAAAGCGTATGTAAACAATTTCAAATGTATTTTATTTTTCGTCGTAATTTATGTCAGACGAAAAGTCCTCTGGGGAAATTGATGGTGTGAATTTTTTTAAGCTCCATCGTAAGGAACTCGCAATGTTTCTACGTTTTCAGCATAATTATAATGGAAAGTAAGAGAAATAACAAAAACAGAACAATTAGTATGAGAAATAATCATCGACAATTCTTTCTATTCGTCATTGGTTCTGATTTTACATTAGAAATTATATTTATTTGTAATAAATATGTTTATTAAATATATTTTTTATGTATAGTAACATCTTTCCTGATAACTCTGTGACACTAACATAACTAAGAGCGGGTAACGCTTAAAAAATATACCGCTCTTGTGTGTGCTTATCCTTTTATCATCGGCTTAAATAAAGATAAAGATGTGAGACCAAATAGGACATCAATCAAGGGTTTCTATCTACAAAATTGATATCCACGTCCCTCCATTTATCACTCAATCTTGAGTTTAGTTACGAACTCAAAATGTAATCATCAAACTGTATTTTCTGACATATAATCCTATCCTATTATTATCCTAACAATATACTCCCAAGCTATTAATTTAATTGGTATTATATTTTAATTAATACAAATGTTAAGGAACAAACTTTCCCCATTCAGTTCCGTTAAACAACAAGAGATGGCGCTACATATATCATTACTGATACCGACTTGAGTCTCTTGCGCCGACACTGTGACCAATCGCCCTTTCATTTATTGCTTCGCGCCGTTTATAATTCACTCAAACTGATCGTTTCTTGTATCCGAGCATAATCGTCAAAGGAGCGGCATTTTTTAACTAAAGACATCACTTTGTAATGATAGTTTGACATTTATGGGTTCCAGATGTTTAAAACATTCTTTTCTTTCAAAAATACTGTTACAGTATACAAAGATTTACAACCTAAGTGATACATTTTGGTCAGGAAATTTTGTATATAAAATTCTAAACATACTCATCAATCAATACCTTACTAACTTAAGCCTCAGTATATGGTAATGAGTCTTATCCATTCGCAGTACCTATTGTGGCGGAAAATTGAAAAATAGTTCCAACACCTTATATATAATTCATTTATTCATTGGTGCAGATGTGGCAACAATGTGAGGTGTAATCCGTAATTTCCATATTTTTGTTATAGGGTTATTCCATATGTCGGTATTATAATGAACTTAAAACAATGTTGGTGTACCTAATTTAAATAAATAATTTCAATTAAATCTCACAAGACAAATGTAAGTTATCACTCTCGTGTTATGAATCGGCATCATTAGCAGAATGATTAATGTTCAACCCAATTCAGTAACCGACAGCTGGCCACCACTCGCTGCCAAACTATCGCATCCACTATCAGATACATAATTACCGAATATTAGCACCAACACTATGAAATTAGTCTTTTGTTAATCCGTTATAAGCTTTGTTGATGTTTATTATGGAGCTTTCATTTAGTTATTAACTTGAATTTATTTGCTACACTGATAGACTTAAACGTGATGGTAATTATTAGTAACGGGAATCTATAATCCACCTGTCATTATTAATTATTAAATTGGCAGATATTATATATAATATAAGCATTCATATCTATTTTGAATATTAAATTAAAGGTAAATTATCAATTACAATAGCCTGAATTAGAGTGGATTTTATATATAGGAGACATAGCATTAAATGGGAGATGGTACTCAAAAACTCTTAAGATAAAGTCAATATGATTAACCTGTACAACCATCAATCGCTACAGAAAATCATAATAAATCCATAATAAACATCAGGAGAGCAACAGACAAGTCGGGTCCTTTAAAACCAATTTGTATCGGCTTTACGATTACCCGACCATCAAACAAGAGATATTGTTTTTATGTCATATAACTTTGATGTAACAACGACATTATTTTGTCATATAATTTATATATAAATAAACATGATAAGTCCAGGACACATAATCGATGGAACAGTCATAATAATTTGTATTCATCATTGTGCATGTGTGTATAAGATTTCAATAAGAATGAAGCTATTATCCGCAATTGTATTCCCTAGATTACATTTTCAAATTACAGGTTTATAACCATCCAAGTAATAATTAGAGGCTAATACGATTGTTGTAATGGTGCAGGCAATTAGGGATTGTTTTTATTTGATGACATTTGGTATTCTTGGTATTGTTTGTTTAACACACGTGGGAGCCTCGTCCTGAGTTCCGTTTGGATGCATATGTCGACCTCAGTTTAAATTAACCGGAAACTTTAAGGGATATAGTTAAAATTCCTGGCAGGCCTGTTTGTTACGTTAAATATCCACATAGGCAGTCGGAAAATTACATATTCCGAAGTAAATTAAACTCTGAACATCTTGAATAATAGAAAATATTTATTAAATCCATCATTCTTTATACAAACTCCTCATCCATTTACATTAAATGTAAATTAAAGTAAAACAATTTTACCGGTAGCCGTTCTCGGCTAAATAAATATAAATTTCATTTCAACAAATATGACAATGCACTTCGATGTTGAGACAACAAAAAAAGAAGTGGTAATCTTGAAGGCATTGTATTTTATTAAGTTCTTCAATATTTGAATTACGTTATACTTTTCTTTTCATAAAAAGAATAACACGGTACTTGAAATCTTAAAAATAAAAATATATTTGGTAAGTTTGAAGACGAGTCATTGATTTGCGTATATATTACCATATGTATTAAAATAATCACATTCATCAATGAATCGCCTCCACAATGAACGGCAAGGGAACTTTAGAAAGATCGTTTATGAATAGAAGATGTAATTTATGTAAAAAATGAATAGGAAAGGGCGGAACTGTCTCGGCGGCCGTGTCGTGCGTGCTTCCAAACGTCGCAGCGAACGCGCGGGTGGTCTTGCGGTTAACCTATATCAATACACTTTTTTACTATTTGCTATACTAAAGTATGTTTGTGAGGTGTTGGAACAACTACGTGTGATTTGTTGACTCTCTTATAGGCTATCGATCTCTGGACAAACAACATTTTTTACAGCAATTTAAATGAAATACGACTGTAAATGTTTATATAGGGCGGTTATTCGAGTTGTTGGCGTTGCGATGGAGGCAGTATATTTTTGGGAATGTCTAAAATTTCAAAATAAACGTATAATATTAATAGCAATATAAAAATAGATTTAAAGGAAAATCACAAAATTTTATTCCCCATTGATGATTCAGTTTTAATGAGAATTATAACATAATTAGAACCGTTCTATTGTTTACTAATGACTGTATTTACATCGGGATGTTTTCATATCAATTATGTCCGAACGTTTTAATATTGGATTTGATGCTGATAATATTGTTAAGATTATTTAATAAATAAAGTAAAATACAATATATAATTAATTTTATTAAATACATATAATCATTCAAATTAACGACGTTATTCATTCTATAATTTTCTAAAGCTTTAACTCGACACAATTATTGTCGCCCGTCGAGTCTTATCAGTTTAATTAAAGGAAATCATCATCAATTTGTTTAACTGCACCATTGATTTTGTTAGTTTTAAGTTATCTTGAGAAAATAAAGTAGCAGCGATTGCTCGTTAGCCGTTAAACGCTTATCTTAAAGTGATACAAATGCTGCCAGTGCCCGGTGTTTTCGAACAGTGTGTGTCTGTTTATTTATTCAGATGTTTCTAATTACTTATTTCTAATTGACTTTTTATCTTCAAAACAAATATTGTTTTCGGCTTCTTATTTGAATTTTAATGTCAATAAATAATAATTTTTTTCAAACTCGACATGCAGGAAAATATCAATAGTTTTTTTAATATTTTCTACAATAATTAACAGTTAATTTAAACATGAAATAGTTAAAATATAAATTAAAATAATAAATACATCTGACTCACAGCGTTTCAGTTTGCGTATCGTCTAAAAATCGTAAACACTGTTCGAAGATTCAATAATAAACATCAATTTTATATTCAAGCTTTATAAATTAGTGTATTTTAGGAAGCTGTACTCGTATGTATGTATTCGCAATTTAAGATGTTTGCAATTATCGTCCAATTTCATTAACAAACCGTAACTTACGTTGATCGAAGAAGCAGCGGTCCAGACCATTCATAACGTATACAACCGCATAGTGCACTGAACACACAATTTTTTATTTGTCACGTTCACATTCACTGATGGCTGCCGCACTGAAAACAAATCACAGCGTATGTTCAAACTCGTTCACAGAACAACGTCAGGGTGGGTGCATGTACACGGAGCTTTGCGGACGAACCTATACGGAGCTTTTAGGAGATGTTGCCGTTAGGACGGTCGGCGCGCGACTGAAGTGCGCGCGGCGCTCCGACCGGCGGTCGGTGGTGGGGGGACAAGGGGATGCGTGCGTTCGGAATCCACTTCCCACGTGCTCCGTTCCGTCCCTTTCTTACGGGACGGGTTAGCTTTTTAAAAGCGCGGCCCGTCGACGCATCGATATGCCCGGGGCGATGTTTCTCAGTAA
The DNA here is from genome assembly GCA_918358865.1 of Melinaea marsaeus rileyi. Taxonomy (NCBI): domain Eukaryota; kingdom Metazoa; phylum Arthropoda; class Insecta; order Lepidoptera; family Nymphalidae; genus Melinaea; species Melinaea marsaeus. The sequence continues at coordinate 10,771,763 of OU911088.1, read as the reverse complement.
CCTTGTTTATGCGTACTGCAGCTAATAATAACACGCGAATAACACTCGCCACATTTGTTTTTGTTTGTTGCATTTTTTTATTGCACTTCACTTTGTTTGAGTTCGGTTTGTATCTTGTGCAATTGCGTTTCACTTTCCATTTATGTGTGCTACATATTTATAAAAGTTTATATTACTTGGATGCCGTCACAAAGTTATATTTTATTCTGTAATTTCTATTTAAATATTACTGATTAAAAATGTTAAGCTTACGTTGCGGTAATTAGTAAGAATTAGAGAACCCAAAAAAATAGTCACTTAGTAACCAGATAAGAGCGTAACGACAAAAATAACCTACTTCATGGAATGATTAATTCAGACTACACACGTTGTTAAAAAGGGACAACATGTATACAAAGGGGACATGTTCAGATAGGAGACAAAAAGTTAATGTGTTTCTTAAAAACTTATTTTAGGTGCATCTTATCGGTTTGTCAGTCATCGGGGGATTTTACAGCGTTTTACCGAATACCAGAGATATATGTTTGAGTCACCGTTGAAAAGTTAGTTAGGTTTGATTAACGACGTCTTTGAAGCGCATTTGAAATTTAAATCTGTTATTTTTAAGTTATTTACATACTACTAAAATTACAACTAAAATGACATATAATATTTGTGTCGTAAATATTGCAAAGGTGTCCAAAAAATTTTCAGTGATTTTGTAATCTCCATAACGTGTATCTTAATTTTTATCAAATTGAATTGTTTGTGTAATAAAAGTAATATATGTTATTTTATTTAACCCTTACTATCTCAATTAAACGACTCCCACGTATGCAGCCATTAGGGACTCCTCGTTCGAGTGTTAAGAACGTTACAAAGCAGTATAATCTAATAAATAAACAGTGGGGACATGTACTTGGTGTGACTAAGGGATGGCTCGTCTTTGATACTATCGTTTAGAAAGTGCGTTTGATCATTTAAAATTTTTATATGTTATATATTTAATGGATATTGGTGCTTATGATTCTCCTCTAATCTAGGTTTGAATAGTAATAGGAAATTCAAACCTTAACGTCTTAAAATAAGAAGGGAAGTTCTTAACTATTAGTTATTAAAAATATTATAACAAATTATTATTTTGCCGCAAAATTATTTGCCATTATATAACGCCATACAATGTTGTTTGGGCTTATTTGATAAATTCATTATTTTTTTATTTTTACTAACAAAAAAAAATATTTTATTTAAACACAATTCTAAATATAAATTAAATATACGTACTTTCTTTCAATACATGCAGGGAATACGATTTTCTATACAAACTTTGAAGCTCCGTCTCTAGGGAATGGTTCCATTTCCCAAGATAAAAACTGCTACTAGGTATATAAAGCCTTTTCACTATATACATTATCGCCATGTCAGGTTTCATAGAAATCTATTCAGTAGTTCGGTGTCAATTCACCTTACAGACAGATAGAATATAGGACAAAGTTATTTTAGCTTTCACAACATTACAATTCATTTAATATTTACACAGAATAATTAATTCAAAGGGTTGATAAGCAACTAAAACTGGAAGAAGGGTTGTGAGAGAAGAGGGAGACCGAAGAAGAGTGAAGATACGCGTGTGTAATTGTTTAGGCCAAGATGAAATGTAAGAGAAGAGCATAGAGTAGATTGAAATATTGCATCGATCTTATACGATGGGATAAACGTAAGGTAAGATAATCTTAGAATATTTGTTTATGTAAATTAAAGTAACTGAACTATATCTTTACAATATAGTTCAGTTACTTTAATTATATTACACAAACGTATTGTTAGTCAGATTTTTGAGCTGAGCGTAAGCGAAGCTCTTAACCATTTGGGAGACCTTTCTTTGTGTTTAGTTGTCACCAGAATGAAAGAAATAATTAACAAAAAATTTTCTTATGTATGTTTGACCCGAACGCGGATATTATAGCGAAAACAGATTGAAAAAATGTTTAGCCATTCAAAAGTTATCAAGAAAAAGAGAGAGAGAGAGAGAGAACTCTTAACCGTGTGGGAAACTTCTTTTTGAAGCAACATCACATAAAAACTGAACCGATTTAAATGAAAATTGAGGGGCTCAGCTCAACTCCAGCAGCTCACGGCGGCGGATCCTAGTTTGTTATCTTATCTATAGTACTACGATTCTAGATTTTATAAACTTTGAATAATAATTGTTTAGGCAAAGCGTGGGCGGACGAGCCTATTATGAATTTATAATATTCTCTTTACTAATTTCTTAAGAGGTTCTAAGCAAGGACAGCAATCAAAGTAAGCAAGCAACCTCTGTTTAGAATATTAATATATTAGTTTCTTATTCCGATATTACAGAATGCTATAACAGTCCAAGATAATTTTTATACGGTTCACCTGGTGAGTGGTGTCCTCGATCATGGACATTTTCAAATAAGGATAGATGCAAATGCGTTGCCACCCTTAAGGAATAATAAAGGGTGCAGGGGTTAGGAAGGGTTTCGGGAATTCGTATGAAACATAGCTTTAATAACTACTTCACGCCGTTCTTCCTATAGAGGGTGGTAGATACCAAGGTAGTAAGGCTGCAGTTAACTACCACTAGGCCCTTATCCCATATACATAAAGATAAAATAAATATTTAGTATTAAACAATATTATATGATTTGTTTCTCAAAATGTATATCATTCTTAAAGAGTCCATGTAGAATTATTGATTAATGTAAAAATGTAAACGTTTTTTAATATAACGTATAGATTTATATGTATATAATTAAAAATGTAAAAAAGTAATGATAATTAATGTTTAAAAATCTCTATTAAAATGATAAAACTCTTGACGTCTCAGCTAAACTCACTAACTTGGCTCAACTTGCATAATCTCCACGTAACAGTCTCGTTGTCGTATCAAATAGCTTAAAGAGTATTCGCTAAGTGTATTAGAACTTCGGTACACTTTATTGGCGTTGAAGCGGTATTCGCTGTGTAATTTTCTTCATACATATTAATTCATTTTAAGTCAATTAATATTATATAAATATGTATACTCTAATATAATATAAGCACTACTTAGTAATAGTATGTTTTAATGGGAATCATAAATGTATGGGTATTAATTATATTTTTCACATTGCCAATCCTAATTTATTTATTTATCGTCTATAGATGGATCAACTTTACAATATTAATAGTAAGCCTAATGGGGTTTTGATAATACATAATATATATAATAGGAACTTATACGATCATATACTCTCCAATTCTGAATGTAAACATATACGAACTGAACCAAGAACTGACATCATAAATTATACATGAGGCCAATGCCCTATGTATGTATGTGTGAGTGCGTTGCATTAACTTTGTGGATATCTTGCAATTATTAATAAAAACTATACTTCCACACGCAATATATGAAAAATTAATGTTCTTACAATATCTATTAAAAAATAATTTAAAAACTAATGCCTAAACTCATATGCGTGTAAACATTGCTTTTCTAAAAACTTGTAAAAAAGATTTATATTTTTTAATTAACACATTTTGTTACAAAATTTGTAAGAAGAATTATTTGAGTTAAAATCGTATCGTATCCGTCTCGAAAGGCCCAAGCAGAGTATTTAAAGCGTAGCATAACTCCAGCGCACTTAGCCGAAGCTAAACCGGCGATAACTTGCAAGTTATCCGCTATTTTATTTGCCAAGTCATCGCTTTACGAGCCTTTTTGACTCTGAAATGTTTGAGATCGCGCTTATTATAGTATATAAAATTTTGATACGGGATTGAAAGCCGGTACTTCGAGTTTGTTTACGCAACATTTTTAGTTAATTATAATAATTACTAGCCAAAGAGATTATAGTTTGATGTTTTAAAGCCTTGAAATAATAGAAGTTGACTTTGACATGAACTTATAAGATTAAGGAGCTCTAAATCTCAAATGCGTATCATAATACGTAAGAATACAAATAAATATGAATACGAAAGTTATTCTTTGAATGATTACCGATATGCGTTTAATGCATACATCATAATCCGAATACGATTGAAGATGTATGCGGAGATTTGTGGCCTAACCTACCGGAACGATATATCACAAAGGATGCAATGCTTTTATCAATAGCTTGTTCGGAATAGATTTCTTTCGAACATGATTTAAGAATTGATTGTCTTTAAATTGATTATTAAATATGGGAAAATTATGAAAACGTTAATTTATTGAAAAAATATTCATAAAATCGTAATTTAAAGAGAGATGGCGGCTTATTCGTATTGTATGTTAAGGTGAAAGTTGTGGATTCGATCCAACGTGCCCCAACTCTGACCACACATGAATTACGCCAACCCTACACATTAGTGCACTAAACTTGACAATAACTTAATTCTAAGCAGTGAAGGGTGAATCCCCAACGGATGCCTGCGTCAGGGATGACAATCGCTCCAGTTTAATCTGATTAGAAGAATCGATGAGGTTCAAACGCTTCCGACGTGACATGATGAGTCGAATCATTTACATTTTTGAATAATATAACTATATTTGTTTTATATTACTGATAGGCTGATTATTATAGATATCTATATCTATGCTAATTCATAAACACCAAAAAAGATAATACAATTGCTATAGCAAGTAAAAACAACATTTTTAACATAGACGTCTCTTAAATAATTAAAAAAGAAACGCAAAAGTAAATTTTAAAAAATATCTTCATTTAAATCCTAACATCGTGTTTAATGAAAAATAAAAATATGTTCTTCATATGGTAACTTCCGCTCCTTTCTCATTTACTCTCGCGACGTCGTCTCTAACGGACGTCACATGCAAATGTCGCCATGTGAAAAATAAGAAAAAGCAATGTCAAATTTTATTTCTCGCGATATTTTATAACATTTTCAACGTGTACCCGACACAATACTGATGGTATTGTCACTTTTAATATTTTAACATTATTTTAAATATAACACAGGAAGAAAAACTTAACGAATATTTAAAATTACATATAAAATAACACTAGCTATGGATACATGGATACAGAAAATAGTAACAAAGTATTTTCTAAAACAAAAAAAAATAAGTTGCTTGTATGAAATGTAATGTACATTTCATACAAGCAACTTATTTTTTTTCCTATATAAACGATCTAGATCTTTTTATATCTAACAAAGCTAAACTTTAATGTTTTTAGTTTTGAGCAAAGGAAGCTGTTATCATATTTTGTTTAAGTTTCTTATTTAACTTAACAAATCTAACGAATCATATCTAATTTATATAATATAATCGTAATAACAAATGAATTGTGTGATCGATTGAGCTTCACTGTGACAGTTTGTTTGTTTGCTGTTCCTTTGTAAGTGCCTCTGGGGACAATCACTTACTTATATTTCTGTCATATTTATAATCCAAAGTTTTTATTCAAAATTAAATTGATATCATCGTTAGGTTTTTATGTAATATGTTTGTTGCTTCCGATCCAAAAAACATTAGCTTTATTTTTTTTTTCTTTATATTAATAAGTAATTGTACTGAAAATGATCCTCAAAATGGGCATAGATAAAAAAAATAATATGTACAATAAAATCATATTTTTAAAGAAATACAAATTCATGAAAAACTTGTGTTTATTGTATTTTTAAAAAAATTATAAACATTATAAAAACAAATTGTTTAAGCTACATAAGTTTAAAGTTAACAAAAATTTTATTATTTTAACCAAATTTTATTATTTCCTATATAGATATCTTTGTTTATATAATTTATATATATTTTAATAAATGTGAATAACATGACATTCTGTTTAAAAAAGCTCTAACCAAAAGCTCGTAAGTCGTCTGAGGTTGTGATTGTTTTTTTTTTATCAACGCTTTGGCAGTATATATAAAATTTAATTAAACCCTGTTTTTCCATTACTTAGTCACACTAGCACCGTCTGCTTTAGCCGCAAGGGAGAAAAAAAACATTGATTCCGCCAGTTCTTATAACGTTCTTCATTTTAAGGTTTTCAATAATGAATTTCATTTTATTAAGTGAAATTATTTTAATGAATTTCATTATATAATTTGGTGTGTAAATATACTGCTAAATCGCTGTGGCTTTCCTTACATTTATAAAGTAATGTGATAACATTTTGTAAAGCACCAAAGACTTGTACCAAGGATTATAATTGTACCAAGAATAGTATTTGGTACTGTACCTTCTAAGATTAAATATTTAAATATTAGGTATTTGTTTGCACACAGATTATACTAAGTACGTGATTAATAAATAAGCGTTTACTATCTCGTTGGTCCAACGTTGGCCAACATATTGAATAAAGATAATATTTAAAATTTTATTGATGTAATATATAAAAACAGTTAATTAACATTGAATTCTCACAGTTTTATTATATTTTACTAAATCATTTCACAAGTAACAGATTTATTTTATTAAAATTAAAGCATTTACTGTAATTCTGCTTTAGGCCATAATCTATCACCATTCCACGCGTTTATCATTATTTATTATATAACATTCGGGTCCCATATAAGGCAAAGTGTAAGTATTAAACTAACTAGACATAATTATAGCACCTCTATGTTTTAATATTTTCATTTAGATATTTGTGTTTCTTTGATATGCATATCGATTTTAGTTCTACGTTATATATATAATATAAATAATATAAATATTTTAAATAAATTTACACTCGCAACGTATTTCTCTTAATCCCTACCTGTTATCTTCGTCACGCCCTCACGCTTAGGGTGCGCTCTGGAAACACCTTTAATTTGTAACCTTTTAACAAATCTGACATAAACTATTAACTTTATAATATAATATGTTAAATATGAGCGTAAAATTATGTATAATTTCGGTCCTTTTAAACCTTATTAGAATAAAAATTAAGACATATATGTTATAACACTATTCCTGATATATATAAATATAGAGTTACCTAACAATAAAGACAAATTAATTTCACGATAGATTACTTCTAAGAAAGAAGTTAACTTTAACAAAGTCGAGAACCGAAAATGGAAATAATTTTAATTCTAAGAACGAAGTTAATTTTATCACGTACCAAAAAGGGTAATTAATTTTATAAGATCCATCTTTAAAAAATAATCTTATTTATTTGTAGTCAAGATTTTCTTGGTCCGTTACTAAAAAGTCAAAAGTTTACACCTCAGTATATATAATATGAATAAAAAATGATTTGAAACAGACAGCAGAAACAGATCTGGGATCTTAATTAGAATACGAAGCTCAAGACCTATGCACCTTGAGGCCAATTCAAATTTCAAACTGACAAGCGGTACAAAAATAGATATGATCTTGGATGTCACACCGAAACGAATTGTATTGTTTAATTTTAAACGAATTCTATGAAGAATTATGAACGAACATTATGATAATCGAAATATGTTGTAGAAAAACAAGCCTGTTTTTTTTGTCAACAGCATAGAGACAACAGTTGCTGATATATATTTAATACTGTTACAGTATCGGCAACAGGATAAAAACGACTTGTAGTGTGTTTAAGATTACTATGTATGAATTTATTACGGTGATTACATACTTTCGGTGTAAGCAACGGACCTCACAAGTGTTTCCTTACCGCTCTCAGAGATCAAACGAGCCGCGGTTCAAACCCCGAAGCTTGATCATATCTCGTGACTGGGAATAGTATAATATTTATGTGCGTACAATAATTGTCTTGCAAAATACAAATAATATCATTACGAATACTAATTATCAAGTATACTATTTTAAACACAAACACCAATCTATTACACCTAGCCAGTTGTAGCTATCTATTATAAGTATTTAAAAACAACCTTTTTCTTTTAAACTTGCTCAAAAGCCACAACATTATAAGAAGCGCTCCATAATGTGAAGTGAACCGATGAATAATTATGATCCTGGAACAAAACAAACCGTTGCATAGTTTATACTTCGTTACCGCCTCATAAAAGAGTCAACGAGAGGACCCCACTGTTTTATTGCGTTGTAAAAAAGAGTTAGAACATAGTAGATACTTGTTATCATAACGCGATACGATATTTTTCAGGTAACGTAAGGTAAATTATATTGTGTATTTTTTTAGGTTTTGTTATTAAAGTGTCAAAAGCAGTACTTTTTGGTTATTTATTTTTAAATGATACTATGTAAAATAAACCACCACTGTGGTTTAACGTATCACAAGGTATACATACTATCGATATTGGGTGAAATTTGTTATGCATTTATAGTTCATATCGACTTTCCCATATTAATTAATAGGAAGATTCTTGAAGCATATGTCCAATATAATATAATATTTCGGTTTTGTATTTATGTGCAAAAAATTATAATTTAAGTTATAAATATTTTATTAACATTCAAAAGTATAAAGTGATTTTGGGCTCTTAACTCTGCTGGTGCTTTGTTTCCAAACCCTGTAAAGTAAAAATAAATTAAGTTAGAAGATAAAAAAGGTAAGCCAGAAAATCTAGTTAAAAATAAAATGTACCACACTATTTACAAAGTGAAACGAAATCAGCGCACGCCGCCCCACAAACTTGTATTCGACACAAAATGTATATTTCTTGTACGGGAGCAAGTTTGTCTAAGTTGAAAGTTACGGGGTAAGGATATAGTGAGAAGATCTCGCGATTCAGTATTCTTTTATGAAACATGTAAATCTTTAATGGATTTGTTCGTACTAATAAAATATTTTTTTTAATAATTTGCGTTCTTTACGTTATTATATAAAATTAAAGTGAAAAATTCAAATTAAATTTACTAGCTTCGATTAAATACATATAGTTGATTATAAAAAAGCTATTATAACCGTAACACTAGTAACGAAACATGGAAGGCGGTATTGAGAAAACAATTATAAATAACAAAAAGTCTATAAATATAATTTCTACAATTCCACCACAACCCGTACCTTACTCCCGCGTATTCTCTTTTCTTTAAGATTTTTCACATAGAATGCGGGAAGAGAACAATTTACAACCGTAATACAAATCTAAACTTTGGCTTTATTGAATATAATGAAACTAAAAAATGTCAGGACAAATATAACTTGTCTTACACAAAGCGAAAAATGGTAAAGGAAAATAGTATGATGTAGTGTTTTTGCAATTTGTTACTGTCACTGATACTACTGTTTTTTAATTGTTTTTTCATTTTCGTATTTTAAAATGCTTACATTAGTAAGCATTTATGTAATCCCTAACGTATTATGTGTACTTTGAAGCTCATTAGCTAACAAACCAATCTTTTTTGGTAAAATAATGTGTTTGTTACTAAGAAAGATAAATACTTAGAACTAGCAATAAGCGTTAGTAAATCAAAATTCAAATCACGAAGCAAACAAAATATAAACAACCGATGGCGCAAGTAATCTGATATATTGAAGCTAATATCACGTAATCGAGTAGGTTGTGGACTACAAATCGATTTTTGTACACAGTCAATAATTTACAGAGTCAATTTTGACTGACTGTTAAAAGAAAAACAATTCTAAACAAATATAAATAAGGTTTAAAATGTAATTTAGATTCGAATAGTATAGATAACATTAAGCTGTCTAAACTAAACCGTATTACGCTGCTATACGTCATAAAAGCATTAAAGTATAGTAAGTACATAATATCGTTTGTCGGCGCACGCGCATAGCAATCCCCTTTGTTCTAACAAGACGTGAAATGCCCATTCTATGTTAAATGGCTATTTCTGGGTCACAATGTACTTACTCAGAATTGAGTTTTGTTTGATAATTCAGTGTATGAATCACATCAGGTATGTGATACATTACAATTATCTAGTGTAACAAAAGAATTCTCTGAAATATCCGATGCGTGTTAAATTGAAAGCTTTAGTTATAAATATATAAAAGCTGCAAATATATTGGAATATATCAAACAATTATATGTTAACAATTATATTAAATTATTGCTGATAATATGAAATAATAGCACTTAAATTATGGTAAGTGTGAGACTTAAGAGTTCAATTTATTCCGCTCTATTGCATTGCAAATTTTCGAAATAATTAAAACAGAATTTAAATATAAATATGGACAGCTATTAAAAATTTATTAAAGTATAAAATTAAATAAATATCAGCCTGTACATATTTCATTATTGAACACAGGGACATTTTGTATTTATTAAAATAATTTGGACCTAAACCTTCCTTCGCCATTAAGAGTTAGGTTGCACATAATATAATTAAAAAAATTAAAATTTGAAGATTTTTCGTTATGCAGAAAATTTTAAAAAACATAAGTTGTCACCTCCAGGGGTCGAACCCCGTTTTATTTAAAGGGAAACATTGATAACGATACGCCAGACGGTCGTCTGTATAAACAAATACAGCATCAATAGAATAAAGAAGATCACCTATAAGTCATGTCTCAGAAATGTCCGATTGTTATTCATAACAGTATAAACCGATTTGCATGGCTAAGCAATCAGCTTAAATATCTGGAAAACGCATTTTGCGCTCCATCGGTTCTAATAGTGATTTTCCTCTTTTGATAGCAAGAGTTGGATATAGTAAATATTGTGCTTGTGGATTCCGTTGCTTTATCAAATAACCAATATTTTTATTTGATATCTTTGCCAAGGAAAGTTTTTATTCAGGTAAATATGACACGGTCATAGAAAATTGTTTGAATAAAAAGTAGCCTTTAAGAATTGTTAATAATTTTAAAAGATTTTCTGCAGAAATCTATAAATTCACTTATGGAGTTACTCCTTTTTGGCCAATTTTTTTGTGATTAAAAAGATAGATGCTAGTTCTTCGGTATTATAAAATATCCTCAGAGGTATGATTTTATTTTAAAAATTAGTAAAAATCTGCATGGCAAAGTGGTCGAAATGGAATGGCGGATGGCCAAACATTTCCAAACCGAACGTGTTCAAATATTCGTTAGTTGGTCTATCCGCGTTTACGTAATGAAGACCGATTATACTCTGAGGACGTAGCACTACATTTTTCTAAAAGAATTATCAAAAAAATTGTTGTTAAAGTTTCTTAAATGTAATTTTTAGTTGCAACATGAAATTTAAATTATTATTTCGCTATATTTAATAACGCTGAATAAACATTTTGAAGCTTGGAACCATTAGCTACACCTTGCTTCGGTATTTTATACCTATTATATAGTTTTCACATACACATTACTTAGATATGTATTGGTTATAAGTTTCCTATAATTATATCTACAAAAATGGAAAATAGTAGATGTATTGCAACCTGTAAAGGCATTGAAAAACATGGAAAGAGGAGATAAAAAAAGGAATAGACAGAAACAGAGAAAGAGAGAGAGATAAAGAGAAAGAGCTAGAAAAACAGAGAGAGAGAGAGAGATAAAGAGAAAGAGCTAGAAAAACTGAGATATGCTATTGCTAAAGAGTAAAGTCATATAGGACACTATCACTAATTATACGTTATAACAGTTATCTGACCTTATACTTTTCTACTATGTTTTAGTTGATAATAATGTATCGAAATATTTTGAGTGCACAAATCGTAATATTTATTTTTTTATTTCACAGTAACAGAGCCAGGAAAAAACTTGTCTATAAATTACAATACACAAAACAACATTATAAGACAAAGTAAAGAAAATCAGCACAAAACGAGTTCTACTAAAGCGGAATGTAAACGAGAGGCTATTGTTTCACTCATCTGATAAGCTGATTGCTCACGAACGACCATTTAGTCGTTACTTGTTTGAGCATGTCAATTTAAACTATTTTTATGCAATTACAAGTGACAATGTGTTTTTCATTCCAATTATGGTAATTGTTGGTTCAGCAATCGTGATAGTGCTCGATTCATGTTTGTTTAACTGTTTTAATCTTTTATAGCGTATTGTTATAATCATTGTCTTCATTATTTTAAAAACATATACCGTTTAACTATAGAGCTGTTTCAGAAACATTTGATGAAATTAGCGTCACAAACCTGGGTGCTAAATATATTTTGACCGTTTTGAAACTATTTACCAAACAGGTCTAGTTGAAAACATTCCAACTAATTGCATTGGAAACTCGTTAGCGGGATGCGAAATGGTGATTCAAATTTCCTATTTGGTTTCTTTCACATTTTAAAACGAGGTCGGTGTTAGAGCTTCGCTAAATGCTCGCTATTTTTGAAGGCCCAAATTCTTCATGCAACAATGCCATTAAGATAATTGATTTAAAACGACTCTGACTTTATTAGTATATACCAATAATGAGAATACAGTTTTTAAGTGTTTTTCATACCAATTAAACATTTAATACAGTAATTACGATCGTGCTGCACTTAGTTATGAAGCAATAAATTTTAACTTGTATTTATTTTATAAAACATTAAAGATACATCATAAGGCTTGACCAAAAACATCATTACATTAGCCCACACTTTAAAAATACATTACAACTAAATCTTAAGATAAAAGCAACAACAATAGTTGGACCGGACTCGACAATTAATCAAACATGAGAGATAGTACAGGAATAGGTGCATTCATTTATTGTCTATCGAAGACGTGGGATGCTTGCCTCTAAACAGAAGTAATGGTCTCAAAATTCTTTCTCTTATTAACAACATTGATAACCGTCTTCAAAGACATGTCACTCTAATATCGTCTTTATTGCTATTACTTTTAAAAACAGTTCCGTATGTTGTCTGTTTACCAGTTGTTATTTAAAATATGTTTAAAGATCATGTAAGTTATTAATATTACGCCGGTTAGGACCGTTATCCTTGTTCATCCTTTGTTCTAATATGATGTATGTGTTATAGTTTTGATTTTATTTTGAGTTAGTATATTTAAAAAGTTTGAATTCCAATTCGGATTATGGCCGCTGGGAAACATTTCCAATTCAAAATTACTGATTTATGTTACGTATGGAAGTGTAAGAATAAATGTGTGATTCAAAATATTTATAGTTTAATTTAAACTTTCAATGTGAGGCGCTTCATTGGCCTAAAATATATACTACATGTATGTATGTATAACCTGCCAATGAGATTAAAACCTTTCGTCATTTCATTGTATATAAGATTCAAAGTTTAATGAAGAAACCAGCTTTTGTTTTCTTGATCTCATAAGGAAGTGTATGATGAGTTTTAGTATTACTAGTTTAATTTATTTCTTGTAAGAGATAAAGATGCTATCTAAGAAAGATTTATTTTGGACTAAAACAATCTTTAAATAAAGTTTAACTCGGAATTAAGTATATCACGAAACGACAGATCCAATATGGCGAATTAATCTTGAATTTTATAAATCAAACTCAACTCTCAAGTCTCGACATTACAAATTAACTAAATTAAATTTTACAAATCAACCAAAATGATGCAAATCGGTTGATTCTAGAGTTATCACTAGTCACGTGGCTTCGACCGCCTTGTTGGATTATATTATATTAAAAAAAGTTTTACCACATGGGTTTTTAAATAGACCTCAATACCATTCATTAAGGATGTTAAGGATCTTAAACGAGTTCATGATGCTGGTTGTATTATGAATTTAGTATAAAGAAATTTGAAGTCACGTGTTTTTGGGAACCATATTGGATCAGCCATGATGTTTCGATTAAAAGGCCATTTGAATTCCGAAAGTAGACTTCAAGACTTTTCGACTATCTATAAACCCTTATTAGACTAAACCAATTTTGGTAAGCATAGGGTATATAGTTAGTTGGATATTAAAATTTATGGAAACTAAACCCTTAGAACTACTAATAGTAGTATCTTCCGTTATCACAGTAGTCTATATAAAACAAGTATGTAAGAGTTTCCATTGTTCCGAACTAAAAGTCATTAAAATTATCGCCCAAGTTGGAACCCACTTGTGGACTAAGTTAAGAAGTCTTGTTTAAACCGAGTTTGACCCACTTTGTTTATCAACTCTTTGTATCTGGATTGGGACCTTTTTTAGATAGTCATGTCATGGGTTAAGTTCTTAGTAAGTTTAGTGAACTTTATTGTGAACCAAAGTTCTTTATTCACAGATATATCAAGTCATTATCAAGTGATACCATTATGGACTGTTTAGTAACCATTGTTAAAAGTTTTGATACTTTTTATTATGTAGTAAGCTACTAACTATTGAGTTAAATTTCCCGACTAATCTTCTTAATTAACAAATGAAGCATTTTTTTATTATAAGAATAATTAGTTGCACATATTGTCTTGTACATTAATTATTTCTCTTTAATAAATTGGAGTCATCTTCATTACTTTAACTTGAAGACCGTTAATTAAGAACCGTGTTAAAGAATACGAGTGGGCGGTATCGACCCCCAGGGATGCAACGGGTAAGGCAAAGATGATATAAAGTGTAATATATTTTTAAGGCTTTAAATATCTGTAATATTATCAGACTTTTTTTTATTCTTAAGACATCATCAATAAATTTATACGTAAGTATTTTATTTTGTTATAATTGATAACTTAATTTTAGGTAAGTTTTTAGGGTCGTTTATGATATTGTTTATGAATTATGTTATAAAGGATTACTGTCCCCTTAACTTGATATTGAATAACATAAAATATATTGAATAACATAAAATATATATTATTTTTAATTAAATTTGGAAACGTTCTTAAAAAATAAGACAGTTCCTTTTTCTTAATCTTCAATTTTCCAAAATATATAGTATATAGTTATATTTATTATATGTTAAAAGGAATGTGTATTACAAAAGAGAAAAGTAAAATGACTGTATAGTAAGAGGTTATCTCGATGCTATCTGATCTCTGGTTCGATACGAGCTAAACAATTAGAAGCTGTTAGACGGATCGGTACTGTTCCGTTCCGTTCCGTTCATTCGTTATGTCTAATAGAGTTCAATCACACCAATGCGTAACTTTTGATGTTCGATTTAAAATATAAAATTTGAAGTTAAGTTTGAGAAATAAATTTTTTTGTCTTTCAATAATGCTATTGTAATATGTTATATAAAAAAATCAAATTAATATTAAGTAATAATAATTATTTCCGAATATATATTATTTAAATGTTAATATTCGATTTATATAAATCGAATAATTTAGTTGTGTAAGTCGGTGTAACAGACAGACAGTCAGGTTAGATAGGTCATCGGATATCAGAGAATTAAACGGAATACAAGACTATCATATTACCAGCTCGCCTCCATACTTTATTTAGTATAGAAAAAATTGGTATAGTTTTTAGACAAAAATTATCGGGTTATATTATAAAATCGTTTGTACATTCTATGGAGTAATAAGTTCTACAGTATTTTTTCAATAATAGTTGAATAATTTAGTTCATTTCATTGACGAACATGATGTTTAGTGATTTTACTTATCTGAATAAGAGACTAGGTTATTCAAGAATGGTGTTATAATTTCCTGCCATAAAATAATATATGAAAAATCCCAACAACTCTACACTTTTAAATGTAGGTTTTTAAAAATATTATAGTAAATATATTTATCCGTCCTTATTAAATATGTTATATATATTTTAATATTTATAACAAAAATCGTAGTAATTTGATATGTTACCAGCAATAAATCTTGCAATACTGCAGTAATTTCAAGTTGAAAGAATTGGAAATAAAAATCTGCATTCACATACGTAATTTATTATTCAATCTGAATCGGAAAATCGATTTCGTGTACACGTTGGTAATTTTTACATTAAAATTTATTACAGTTGAATTTTGTAGAAACTAAACTTATTTTTTATATATTTGTTACGTGCATATAGAAATAAGTATTAATAGATGTAAAGTTTTCCATTTTGTTGTCAATAATATTGTATTTACGGTATCAGTATCTTGGTATTAAGTTAATTGTTCTTAGTAATTTATAGTTGGTTGAATTCCACAGTATCCGTAACTCTTTTATAGTTAAAAGAATATTAAACAAAGTTTTATAGTTAGTATACATTTTTAAAGCATTATTCAATAATTTGTATTTTGTGTAGTAATTATTAATAAGTCATATAAATTTTACATATTTTAAATAGACGTAATAATATCTGAAGGCACCTTCATAAAAAAGTATAGATTGATAAAAAAAATTGGTATTAACCTCAAAGTTAAACAATGTTTTAATTAATTAAAAGTTAATACAAAACACATTAATGCTTACATTATATTATTATAATATAATCCACTTGACTTCACAGCTGTATTAATGAACTGTAAACTATCACAATGATATCATTATTTCGTTAAGTACAATGAGAAAATACACCATTACGCGGTGTTCATACACTATGTTAATTATGCTTTAAAGCTCTGGCTTAAAACTGTATTAATAGGTTACAAATTTATTTATTTATTTCAAGTTTTAATAACCTTGCACCAACCCTTATCTCCATTCCGTGTTCAACCCAATATATACAATAATACAATCTTACATCATATGTCATCTCAATGAAGACTTATTTCTTTGCATATTCACATTTTCTTTACCATATTCTATCCCAAGCATCCGAATTTGTACTTACGGCTTCATCTGTATTAATCTTAATACAAAATATATATTAACAAATAATTTTTCCATGTTATATTTAAAGATACCTTCAATTTGTGTCTTTGATGACGGAGTTGTAATAAGAGTAAATAATTTTAAACCTTCAGACACGTCGATTGAAATCCCCGTATTACGCTGTGTAAATACCGTCACATTAGCGCAACCCACAAATTATTTCTGAATATTTAATGTACTACCAGTGCCTTCATATTGTTCGCGAGCTATCATAAAGTTAATGGATTTTAAACTTTATCTTATATTTATAAAGTCCATTCTCGAGTGTAAACACTCCTATTGACCGACGGTAATATATGCAGAGGTCCGAAATACGACTTTATATAGAGGTAATATAGTCCATTTTATTAATGGAGCATTAAAAATTTGTGGCATCATTTAAATTGGTATTCCTTTAAAAACAATTTAAATATAAAATGATATTAAAATTTAAAAAATGATTTCACAACGATTCGTAATGATAATTGATATTAACGACCGACACCCTTTTGTTTCAATTTTCAGTATATTACTTGGTAAGAACGTAAAAAATTATAAAATTAATTTTTCAATGTATATTTTGTTCAATAATACTTTTATTTGTAAATAATGGTAACGACTTAAACGTAATTTATGTTACAAAAGACCATACAAGACTTGAGAATAAAATTATAATCATTTATTCGTATAATAGATTGAACATTCACTAATTTGTAAAACAGTTATTTGTTACTTTAGTTTTATTTGTTAAAGTAATGACTTATTTGTGTACATTAAAAGTCGTGACGTGACAGATAATTTAAATATACGTCAAATGACGTGACAATCAGATCAAATTAGAGGAAACTGTACGTACGGACCAACAGAGAACGCGTGAAACGAGGTGTAATTTTATTTGTAGAACAAATTACAAGCGGACGAGATCATTACGATAGAAATGAATTGTGATTAAATATTTGTATATTATAAATAGAATACACAAATAAATATAAATAACATAATAAATATAATATATATAATAAAGATAACACCAGATTTCTGTAACAATAAAGTTAACTTATCGAAATGAATCGCTTCTCGCTCATAATTTATTGTGATATATTTTAGTAATTGGTCCCATTATCTGTCTGGGTTTGGTCTACAATTATCGTGTCTGCTTAAGCGTCAGCTGTTTAAAAACATATGAAAAACCAGCGTGGGTCCGACCGTTACTTAATTATGTTATTAATCAAGAATTAGATCACGTGTGCCGGAATGTGACTCTACCTTCATGTAATAATAAGCTTTAAGAACAATAATTAAGATATCTTGAAACTATTAAATATAATTTGAAGTCACTAATTATATTGAACATTTATTATAAATAATAATATGTACATATTGGGATTCAGATATTATATTCTTAAGTGAGTTCCATAACACAAGAAGTCATATTGACCTGTTTATGTAAATGTAATTATTATAACACTCCTGTCAATGATTTATCAAACTTTCAGGTATAGTATAAACACTAATCAACAAACATATATAATCCTGTTAGCTCGTCAAACCAAATCGCTTAAACATTGGCGAGCGCTTCACAATCGGCAGCGCAAGAGGAGGCCAAACACTACTCGGTAGCGCTCGTTCAAAATTGAACTATATGTTTGTCCATTAAACATTATAATCGTCTGCAAGTTATGTTGATTCACTGTCAATAACGGAATTAAAGCACGCACGCTTATATTTACAGAACAGTGTTTTGACTATGATAATGAGATGCGACATTGCAATGCATTTGCAAGCATTTGTATGACACAAAATCCATATTTGATTAGTGTCGCATAGTCGTAAGGAAAATTTAAGATATTTATGTAATTAAACAATATCTATCTATATTTGTATATATAAGATTTACTACTCACTGACTCATGTAGACGTCCACTAAGAACGGATTTTACGGAATTCCTATCCCAACATATTTCATCTTTTTGCATTTCGCAAAGTTTTAAACCTGTAGGAGCTATACACTTAAAGCGGAGGTGAGAGTTACTATAGCAACAGTTACCATATCAACGGTTACGATGACAACGGATAATATGACAAAGGTTACCATAGCAACCTAAGTTCTCATCCAAGTTAATAGTGTGCCCAGCGAAGCGGGAGGTAATAAGCTAGTTATTATATAAAAGTAGTCTACATTAATTATAACATTAAAATTTTTATACTTCATCACGACAAAACATAATGCAGTTGCTTGTTACATTTTGTTTGTAAATAGACAACTCTTTAAACCAAATTATTTAAATTATTTAGATCCTAACTTCTCAATCAACAAACCTCCAACAAATAGATATCTAAAAAATATTATGTTGAATAAATTATTTACCGCAGAAGCAGTAGTAATATTTGTTATTGATGCGCTTACTCGTGCTAGAGTTTAGGAACATTTTCACTAAATTTAAAGCTTTGGGGCTTGTCGTCGGCCATTTTGCTATGAACACCATCATTTAATTTACTCCTAATTATTGGACGCTGTTGTCCAATGGCCCATTTATATGGGCCTATCAAAACCTATATTCGTGTTAGTGGAAATTTGTAGTTATCATAACATTTCTATGATAACCGCTTCATCGAAAATTATCAAAGGAATCAATAGTGTGAGGATGAGTTTGAAAATAATTAAATTATTTATCCTATCTAATTTAATCATTATTTAAAAAAATAGCGAAATCACCTACGTATTAATCATTTAAATATATTTATGTATATAACAAATATGTACATAGAATAATCTCAATCAGTTACAAATGTCTATATTAATACCAATAATATTATATTTTCAACCCCAAATCAGTAATCTTGGTTATTTGTATGAAAATATGAACGTTGTGGTTTTACAGCTTATGTTATCATGGTTACAGAATCCAAAACAATCACACAGAGTATTATCGGTTTAACCGAGTTAATTATGGAACGAACCTAATTTCCATATCGTGGCATATGACAGTTACATCTCATAATATCAACTAAATACGACATTATTAACATAATCACCTATAACTTTCTTGATTTGTAAGATTAGTTTAATTAATACATCGCTATAAATAGATATTGAATATTATTCGCTAATAATCATGATAAAATATAGCGTAGGTATACGAGCGTTGTGACAACAGTGGTAATAAAAACTAAAATATAAAATCCAGGAAACGCAATCACAACAAGAAAACCGCATTACATTTTTATAAAAATGACGCTATCTAACAAACCCTCCTACCAACAAGGTGTTGGGGGCACAAATAATTTATATCTCTCCACAGACACAGACAACATAAGCCGCTGGAAAAATAAGCAAACTACCCACTTAAAGAGACGCAGCGCTTCCAGTAAGATGTTTAACTACGAAATCGAACCTTCCGGCGGGGGTTGAACTTCAAAAGTCAACCCTACAGTAACCGGCGTGGAGTCCATTCGGTTCTATCGTCTTAGTAGTTTTCTACAAAGGGGTATAAATTTCGAGCGCGAGTCGGGGCGAGAAGCGACGCTTCGACCTTATTTAATTTCATAATAAATTGCAATAATTGCATTAGACGGGACAGCGAGGGCATAAATCAGGCGATACGGACGACATCACGAGGTCTGTTGTCAAGTAAGAACGACAGGCCATTGGCTAGAATTATGTTTTGGTGCGTTGACCCGATGTCGTAAACTTGAAAATACATCGTAAGGAAATAATAGCGATTCTATCAATGCGTTTTGTACTTTTCGAGTGCATTACTCTCCGCTCTGCAATGAATCATAATCAGAGTGGCTATTATTGTCGCAACTCGCAAGGCGGACTCAGATACAAGATTGCAATCATTCACTATATGTATTTCGAAACGACCTGCCTGTATCATTAAATATTATAATTTTAATTTTAAATTCAATACCTTGGTTAGTGTTAGAGATAGTTATAGCATAACTAGCAAAATTACCAAAACAATGTAACTTAATTTCACTTAAATAGTATCGCAAACAATTAACACAAAGCTCCTAAACTTATATTCAACGCTATAATGGCATCCATATATCTTCGAGACACATAGCAGAGTATCTAACCCTCGAAAGTCTATTATCAACTAAACGTACCCCAGTGCTTATGAAAATTCGATTAAGCCCACACCAGATTAGGTCGACCCCGATAACGATACATGGAAAAACAATTAACGAAATACTGAAACAATGAGTGACTGTAAAGTTTGTCTTTGTTTTCTGTATCTTAACGTGCTTGCGGTGCTCGGGTCTGGTGGATCCAGGAGGGCTTCGTGAGCTGAAATAGGAGCGGTATTTGGGGGTTGGACAGGCCAAGCTTCGCTTAAATTTATTGCATTCAGATAAACTATACTTAAGACTAGTGTAATTTTGTACTTTTAATTAAATAGAGTAATACTTTATACATCATATCTTCGATAAGATTCTTCAAATTTATATACATTATGTATTATTTTTTCTTTTTAACGTTGAACATAGATGTTATAAAAATTATCGATAATCTAGAGTGGGTGTACGTTCCGAGTGGAAATACCGTGACCTATCAGATTACAAAAGAGAAAGTATAGAAATCATCTTCAATATGAACAATAGAACCTAATAAAAGATTAATGATTCCATTTTAACCTTTATCACAACATGCATAAGAACTAAATTATGTCATTTAGTAAAATAAGGATCGCGAGTTGATTCTTATACATATATTATTTTTATTATAACTCTTATGCAATTGTATTAAGGGCTATAATTTATTTATGCTCGGGTTACATGTATGTAGACTTCGTGCATCAATCGAAGTATGCTCTGCATACTAATAAACTAAGAAACGATGCGGTTATTAAAATCAAAGAAATAATATTACTGGATATAACATAAAATAAATGAATATAAAATAATATCGCAATAGGAATAAAAAAATATAAAAAAACATTGCTGTTTATCAAATAACTATTACTATAATTTATGTATTATATGCTATTAATGTAAATGTTATAATTGTAAAAGATAAATATAAGTAATTTAATAAGAATTATACTTTATTTAATTCCATTAAATACATTAAAGAATATGAATATATACTAAAAGGTTTATCTAGAAGTTCTATAAAATAATTGAAGATCTTTTATTGGATATCGAATGATCGCATCCTTGTTTTTATAAATGGACCAATTTAATCAGACAATCATGAACTCGATATCTGGAATGATCGAAAATAAATAAATATTTATATAAATCATAGGCTCGTGGAAGATATACACTTTGAACGTACTTACTTTAATACAAATATAATTATTTATAAATGTTTTAAATAGTAAATTAAATGATTTCTCTATACCAATGATACTATATATTCATTCAATCGATTTCATAATCAAATTGAAACAGTTAAGAAGCGCCGCCGACTCATAGCTGTGAAGTTAGTTTGAAATTAATCGATGCGGCCGTTTCTGCCAACTTACGTCCTCGTGCAGAAATTACTACCTTGGAATATATACTACACTACTATAAAGTATGTATTAGTTTAGTTAAATAGTCCAGTATTCAAAAAAACTTGTTTTGGAACTAAAGTTGTCAATGTATGCCAGTTTCAATTAATTGTCTATGTAAGATAGATTGGAAGTGAGTTAGAAGGTATCTACTATTGATTACAGTTTTTTAAGTACCAGAAAACAACCTGTAGGATTCTGTAGGGACAAGACACTGATTCGTCTCAGATATAGAACAATAACCTACAGTTGTGAACTCGTGACCCTAAAGTCATCAGTAAAGAATTGACGTCTCAGTTACTCAGTAAATTAGTAGAATTTCGTCTATAGTCCATTACCAATAGGAAGTGAAGATAAAATGGTAAATTTTTCATCTATATCCTTATAAAGGCGTAAAAACTACGTGTTTTAAGCTCTTGCTCGTATAAAAATAAAAGATAAAAGTCTGAAATCCATAAAAGTATATACGCTCATTATGATTCCCATAGGTCTGTAAATAGTATTCAATTGGCAGTCGAACACTGAGCCTCTCCAAGTGGGTCAAGCTCGATCGTTACAAATGTGATTTTTTTACGGAAAACGGATAAAATTTTCTTCCTTCATGTTTTACAAAGCGACTCAATGATTACTTCCGTAATTCCGTGCTTTGATACTACTTATGATCGGAAAACCGTTATGTAAAAACGAAACCTTAGCTTTAAGATGATTAATTGAAACAATAAAACGGTCTGTGATGATGAAAGTATAGAGTTACCTTTAGATCCACACTAATATAAAGAGGTTATAATTGCGACTTTGTATGTTGGAGATAATTTTCAAAACTATACATCCGTATTAATTTGAAGTCATTTTGAATTTTGCCCCAATACTGCTTATTCAGAGTAGACATAAGCTTTATATTAATTATTAATTATATTATATTGTTACCCAGTTATAATAAAAAACCTTTTAAAAGAAAAGTGTTCAGACACTGCGATTTTTATGTAGAAAAGTGCAGTTAAAATTATATGTTCGTTTGTCATTATGTTTCTTAACTATTCATCCGATTGGAAAAAAAATAGACTTGTTGCCTTCATATATATGATTTTTATGTAGGTTTATAAAAAAATAAAAATATAAGTACTTAAATGTGTGTATAAATAACAGTATTACTAATATTTTAAGAAATTACATGTTATTTATTTAATTATTGTAGTGTTATATCAATAACTTAATATTATATAATATATGTTGCCTTAGGGCTTTATTAAGATGGGGTGTAGGTCCTAAGTAAACATACCGTTACCTGAACTATAATAAGCTGTGTTAAGGCGGGTAGATAGGTATTTGTTCGATTGTTTGTCTTTAATATGTTGAAATTATATAACTATTTATGCTTAGCAAAGAAGTTTTATGATAACAATTAATTCCTTGTATAGATCTTTTAAAAAAGTCTTAATTATGGCTCAAAATAATGTTCATAAAAGTAAAAATACGATGCGGACTTTACTGTATAATATTAAAGAACAGTATGAGAAATATCTTGATTCTGAAACAACTCAATTTGTTTATAAAACCTATAAACTTGCTAACGTTCCGCGAATGTATAAATTAAATATATTTAATAATCATTCAGTTTACATTACCTTCAAAAATACTTACTGTATAATGTCTATCCGTGTAATTAACTATAGGTACTACCTTATAATATAATAATTCTCTGGACTAATTATCATTCCTAGATCGTGACTCTCATCTACGACTTTTAACAATTACCAATTTCAGTTTTATTCTTCATAAATACCTTCAAAGTTTTCTCAAGGGATGAGAATCTCGTGAGAATATACGTCAGCGAATGTGAACCGAAAAGGGTCTAGGCATTCCGGCTTTCCTTTCCGACAATTCATTGATATTAACACCAATACCCTTACATCTGATATTTAGTGTCAATACGTGCCCTCTTCGAAAGTTGAAACCATATTCGGTCAGAAACCGCTTCAGCAATAGAACAGCCGTTTTGTGGCAGAAATTCACCGCAAACTCGATTTCACATGAAATTTAATTTGCCAAAATAAAGTTAAGATTCACGTCGATATCCGATGTATCTTATTTCGTTCTTGGATAATTTAAAAATGATACACCATTAACTCTCAAAATTATGGACATTTATTTGCTCTGTAGTTATATTTTTATGGACGCATTACTCTTGCCTCTGGTATGTGAAAAATAGACGTTTATCGTTTATGATAAATTATATTTTTAGTATATGCAACTTTTTTCAAAGAGGCTAATTACGTTTGATCTTGATCTTTTGATTTTATTATATAAAGTTGTACTTTCTTGCTACTTAATACAAAAGCTTTACTACACGAACCATAAGTATCTAAATAATTCGAAATAATAACTAAATCTGGATACAATGGGTAACATTTGTTAGTTTTAAAAATTCCTTATAATCTCATAACATAGTTATGTCGCCGTGTGTACGTGAATAATAAACACATTACAAACTGTCCAGGTTGACTAATGGCCTCAATATTCCAAACAATGTCATTATTAACATAAATAAATTGACTTTTATTTCTTGGTTTTAGGGTTTAAAATAAAAATGACGACGAGGGTTTTTTAATAAAAATGTACTATGAAGCTATTTAAAAACAGAACAGATATGTAGCATAATGTATTGAGATAGGAAGACATGCGTTTACGTGGGCGCAGGACGATCCGATAATGGACTTTGTTTGTGTTACAGATAATGAGACTGACCGGGATTTAATACTAACACGTCACAGAATAATAATTTTAGTATGGAATACATGATTATTAAAATCCTTAGATGTTTTTGTTTATTTTATTACTAGTTAGATTTATAGTAATTCTCTTATTTAAAAATGTACTTTA
Source organism: Melinaea marsaeus rileyi (assembly GCA_918358865.1). NCBI lineage: Eukaryota > Metazoa > Arthropoda > Insecta > Lepidoptera > Nymphalidae > Melinaea > Melinaea marsaeus. The sequence goes on along the minus strand of OU911088.1, from coordinate 10,746,920 downwards.
ACTTAAATAATAAAAAAATGTTATCCTTTTAAGATAAATGTCAAGTTATTTTTCAAATTATATTACAAATATATTTAAAAGAAGTAGAATTATTCTAAAATGTCCAAGTTAATGAGTTCTCGGTAACATAACTTATCACACATCGCGTGGGGCAGTGTCCGGTACAAAGAGCATTTAAATTGATTCTACGTCTGTCCGTGCGATTGTTATTGCTTATATGAATTACGATCACGATTGTACATGTTAAGGAATGTACTTTAAGTGGCCTTTTTAATATACTTCATATATTATACACGTATATACCATTATACAAAAAAAAATGTTTGTTCTAATTATGTTTCATTTAATTATAGATGAAAAATTGAGTTACTTTTATAAATATTTTATTAAAAAAAGTCCTTGGTATTTTTTAAATTCATAAAAATAAAATTGTCGCAAACCTTTTGAACAAATTTTGACCTGAATTGTTAGACACTGTCAAGTTCAAGCTTGCGACCTGAGGGCAGTGAGTCAAGTTCTCGCCGGTTAAGAGACCTTTCGCCCGAGATTTATATTTGGTAAACCTCCAGTCTGTGCGAACTGACTTACAGTCTTAATGCTGGTGTTATGAATACTAAACACCTGGCAAGATCGTGACTTCCCATTGGAATGGACAGCTGCGGATATATCTTATACAAAAATCATTATTTATATTTAAAATAAAACCTTATATAAATTTGATTTTGGTAATAAAAGAAACTTTTTAAGTTCCAAGACATTATCATTTTATGTTTCACAATGTGTTAAACAATATCCCCCAGAGTAAACATAGGTAGCTCTTTGATAATGTCGTTTATACATATCACATATTTTTGTATAAAAGTAATTGCTTATTCTCATGTATATGATTACTTAAAGATTTTTCTTGTTACGTCTGTTTGTTGATTTTCTCATCATTGCAAAAATTGATTAAATTTTGTATTTGAACTTTGAAAGCTCATTAATTCAAAATTGATAACGTCCATGTTTGACATAAATTAAAAGTGATTAGAGTCATGTATTTCTATAAAACTGAAGAATTTTGTCTAAATTAAGGAGATGAATATGATACGAATAAATAATATTTAAAAAGATTTACACAAGAATTAAAAGTGACTAGTCCCATGACAGGATAACGGGTATTATTTTGTCCCTCTAGTATAGTACTGCCGAGAAAATATACCCAATACTGTATATGTAAGCGTAAAATAACTTTACAGATTGACTGATTTTAAGTTAAAAATAATCTTTTTATATTTCTTAACAATACGAGAACTCCGACCTATAATAAAGGAGCCTTTCTTAACAATTGTCCCAGCTTAATTATTGCAAGGAATTCTCTCTTTTATTTTCCCCCATCCCTTTGTCTTTATGTTACATTATTGCATGGAGTTTCACTTTAAGTAATGAGAATCGTAAGAAGCGGTTATTGCTTTGTCTAACTTTGCTTGTTTGTATCTGAACTTTGTTATCTACCATATCAGCGTTATTAAGATATTTTATTGAAAAATTCTAATAAAATTTTTTTTTTGCTTATTATTTTTGAAAATTGATTATAAGTATTATTTTGGAGATTTTTATTATATTATAAAAGCAATTGTCTACTTATTTGGTACAATCATACCTCAATAATGTTCATTAATAACATTTTATGCTTACTATTGTTAGCGTTTTGCACAACATAAATAAATTATATTAAAAATAAATAATAATATAATAAATTTAATTATAATGCCAATTAAATGTATAATATAATTAAACTTATTCCTATTTCTCAGAAACGATACATCATACAATGCTTTGTGCAGTATCGCAAGTTCAAATGTTATCAAGGAACACACGTTGATCGCCTCGATCATATCTAAACAACAGCGATGCTTCCATTGTCTTGGCCTTTTAAATTCCTCTACTCTTATTATTGTTATATGGATTTGCCATTTAATTAGGTTCTTCGAGATATTTCGTATTGCATTACTTTTATATTCGTTTTCATTGGTAAAATAAGTTTTTTTATTAAATAACTTCGTTTAACTTTAAGTCAGTTAAGAAGAATAATAAGAAGAATTTGCGTTTCTGGCTACATGATTTTTTACATCATATGTAGTTTTGTAATAACAAATTCCTATGGGTATATTTCTCAGCTCAGTAGATTGTAGACTGCTATTAATTGTTTTACTGTAAATTGTTTCGATCAATAAATGTCTAGTTTCTATATCACACTCATTAATTTGTTTTAAAAGGGGTCTAGCATAACTATCATTTCTGTACATTATCGCCGTCCCATACTTTACGTGACACACGGTCAAGTAAAACCTTGAATATATTTCTGAACTAATTAGAATATCTAACCCATTACAAATAGTTGTGCTATTGATAAGTAAATTTTTACCTGTAATTTGGTATATAAATTTATTATCAAAATCATTTAATGTATAAAATATCCACCTGTCTCTTTACCACGCCCTTATGTCATTAAAGTGAAAACTTGCTTCTTTGTCATTTCATTTTTGGTCCATTCAACTCCAATATTATAAAAATGTTATCGAAAAACTTTTTTATTTAACTCTTTAAAGCTTACTTTAGCAATAAAATTTAGTATAGATGGTTATGTGAATGTAATTTACTCAATATTTAAATGTTTTTTATTGTTAGTGTTCGTGTTGCTCTTGACTTACTGTTCTGAGTCAGCACAAACTGCGTACCTAATGTGGGGGTGCAGAATTTTACATTCGCCGACTGCGTGGCGTGCTCCAAAATTATTGATTTATTCATTTAAAGTTTCAACTCGCCTTTAGATTCTTCGTTTTATTGCTAAAATTTATTTGAAGATATTTAAAGTTTCTCACAAACATGGTTGGCGATTTTATTATCAATGATTTACTTCTTATTGATATGATACTTACGACTTTCAATATTTTACTTTTTACTTTTACTTTATTTGTAGTTTTAATATATCAAGTAAGTAAATAATGTAATTTAACGATTATTATAACTATTGGGTTATTATAGAAAAGATTGTAAATATATTTTTTGTGTAATTTGCATTTACAAAATTTTAAATATTTTTAAATTTCCCTTAGAAGGGAAATTTTCTAAGGGTTTCTGGTGGCGTTAAGGAGCCATAACATCCCTTCGCGATTGGTCCAAGCTAAGGCCGTTGACTTTTCGCGTTTAGAACAAGCTAAGGCGTTTGACTTGAAGATACGTAAAAATACGTAATTCCAATATAAATAGATCTTTTACAAAAACAAAAATCTGTAATTTAAGCTATAAAGATAGCTTTTTGTCTTATTGAGCTTGAGGCGGCTAATAAAGTAGTAGTGTTTTTATTGTAAAAAGATAATTAAGCTTAGTCTGTCAATTTAGTACTTGATATACTAACACCGTGTCATCAGTAGTTTAATCTTGAATTAAATGAACACCTCGAAACAGCCCCTGTATTTATTGTGTAAGCTCAACTAATGAATTGATTTAGCTCTTTTGCAATTGATGAATGGGAAGATCGATCGCGATAACCTTACCTTTCTGGATTCTCTTAATTCCTCCAGAGATTTCAACATTGCCAGAGATGTAATTGGATAAATGGGGAATATAAAGCATATCTCAGATAATTAAACAATAGTGTTGTGATAACGTCTAACAGGACAGGATTTGTGCAAATTCAAATTAGAAATTATTTTATTATGATAATTGAGAATTCATATTTTATACATGATTTGTTTAACATAATTTGAAATAAAGTAAAACAATAGATATCAATCTTAATTTGTCATTTAGAGTAGATACAAGGATTTATTTTCTAGTCAAAGGAAAAAAGATGCATTAACCTTGTTTATTCCCTAAATAACAGTAAAAGGAAGCATAAAAATGATAAGATGCTTCAAAAAGGAAGGGGGTTGGTCTTTATTACCGATTTACTTAAAACAGAATAGGGTTTTATAATGTGCTGAAAGCATGCGATGAAGATTAAACTAGCATTACCAATGTATGATATCCACGCATTTCTATGAGATAAGTAATTGATATAATCCAGAGAGCTTAGAATTCAATAATATTATTGTTATTTTATCTGCAAATCAACTATAACCAACAAACGCGACGGATAGCTGTTGTTATTACAGTTGGGTTGGATATACGTAGCATATAAATATTTCACGTATATTAAGTGAACCGCCAATTATAATTGTAATATAATAGTTTAAAATGTGCACAAATGTATCAATAATTTAAATGAAATGAAATGAAATAGTAGGATACTTTACAAATCAGAATAGAACCCTTAGAATAAATAAAGATAGATATTTATTTTAAAACGATGTGTATATATATTTTTACCAAGATATTAAATTCTAAACCATTATAAAGCATATAAGGTAAGTTGTGAATTAGATTTCTTTTACATGAAAGTCACTGAATAAATTAGAAATACAGCAGACTAACAGTTAAAATATATCCCGAAACTTTTAAAGATCTAATAAAAATCTTACACAGACTGCCAAGTAGTCGAAAACTTAATAGAAGCACTTTTAGATAGTTTAAAACCGTACCTAGGGCGTGGTAGTAAAACTGAGGGTGGCCATAAAATAAAAAGTGTTTACTTGCCTCCGAGATAACGGGGTACAAAGTTCGCTGATAAGTTTTTATTTCCTTGGGGGAGCCAAAACAGGTAGGCAAAGAAACCTGCATATACTTAATGCCTAAAATCTTGCATTTTCTTATCGTTCAAATCAGTTTGCAAAACAGCATCACAAATATTTTGGGTAATATTTCAGTCTTATTATCATTGTTAAAGGAAAACACTATTATATTATATTCTATGTAAATAAAAATATCATTTATAGGGTATGTATATATTTAACATCAATAACTAGAAGAAGAAAATACCAATATTACGTAGCAGAAGATGAATCATCTTTAGTGTCCGCACGGAACGCAGTCGCGTCGCGAGTCCTCTCAATGGCCAATAAACACGCAATAAAAATATGAAAGGCCGCACTAAAACGTCATTATTATTTGCTAAATGTTCACCTTTTGTTAAATGAAGCCGTCAAATTCGCGAAGGCATGCCGAAGGGTTAGCCAACCATATTTCTTTTACGGCCATTAAAATCGGCGTCACCATAATGCAGGAAATTTTATACGTCCACGGCTTTAAGCGTGTGACAGGCTAATTATGGGGTTTGACTTATGACTTTCTATAAATAAAAGTTGATAGGTTGTTGTGTGATATTAAATTTTATTTTAGAACTAATTGCTGAGGTTATTTAAAAAGTACTTGAAATATCAACAGTTTCGGCAGTTGAAACCACCATTAATAGTAATGACAGGGGAATCCTATGAGCATATATTTACAGAAAGCTTAAGTGGCACAATAATGCCACTTCAAATTTTAATATTGCCTTGATTTATGCCTCCAAAGGCTCCAAAGAAATTATCCTTGCGAATTAATCGCAATATCGGGACTGGCCAACCGTTATTAGTACCTTCTATAGTTGCCAAGGTGTTCCACCCCTCAATAAATCTTGTCTAATTTGTGTGTAATTACAGGACGGTACAGTTCTCGTTGTAACAAGGACTGCTTACCAGCGGGGAGTAAGCGGCACGTGCTTACGCGTGCCTCACCAAATGTTATCGGGAAACGAGATAAACGTCCGGAAAGTAAAGAAAATTTTATACCTTATTGCTTTTAGCATTAGGTGCACATTTGATTTGTAATGATTATTCTAAAAGTATTTACAGTACTTTTGATATCAATTTTGCAATTTACGTAGTTATATCCATCTAAAAAGGCTTATATTTCTATGTATTTTGTTTGTTTTAGAAGAATTCTGTCCAAGAAAAGCTTGAGTATCCCGCTGAAAGGCTGATGCTTAAATGTAGATAATAATGTGTTCTTTGACCCCTCCGCGGGATGATAATTTTAATAAAGAAATAAGGGTGCACTATTTCAAGTCAAATTAAAGTTTCGTTATTGTTCAGCAAACCCTTGTGTTCGCAGCAGGAACGCGAGAACTAACGATTTAATTAAAAAGGGGTACCTTAAAATCGAAATAAGAATATCAAATGTTACCTAATTTTTTATGTTACATTTGCATATTGCTAAACCTATGAGTTTTCGAAATCAGCAGTTTTAATAAAAGATTACAACAACAGATTTAGCTATAACTTATAACATGGGTTTATTACAATAAAATATGAAATATTTTATTAAATTGTCAAGCATTTCATGCAAATAATTTTTTTTATTCCGTATTTCTAGTAGTTGTTTAGAATATCCTGATTTAGTTCTTGCACAGATGAAGCTCTGTGAAATGTATTTATCTATTACACTATTTGGAGCAACTGGACATCTTGTTAGAGTAAGCTCCAAAATCCCAACGTAATTAGTACAGACAAGTCAATGTATTGAATAAATTTAAGCCCGCTACAATTGCCATTTGAGGCACGCAAATAAATCTGTGTCATTTGCTATATATTCGTCGCCAAACTGTGCTTTTCAGTCCTCAGCTGTCCAATGGGAATATATATCCTATTACGATGTATTACAGAGTTCCAAATTGAGTATAGTGTAATCTGCATATTCTAGCAATGCAACCCCAAAAAGTTGTTTCGAGTGTCGATACGAGTCTGTACACCATTTACGAGCTTGATTGAAATTTCGCAATCAACAGGGGGAGTATGATCAAATTATTCGTGTATATTTTTTGCCCTCAAACTTGTGGAGGTTATTCCATTATAATGGCCCTATGGAATAGAAAATTTACGGGGGATTTAAGATTGTAATCGCGGGCCACTCGGTTGTTCAAAGTGATTATAGCTGAGATAAGGCCTGAAGCGGAGTGGGTCGTCCCACGCTGAGCGATTCATGTACGCATATGCAATATTCTATATTCGTATCCGGTCTCCAGTACCTACTAATGAATCACAAATTACTGGTTACCGCGTTTTTGTTAAAATTCTATGTAACATATCTTAAAATGAGTTTGATTTCAAAAGAAAATATATATCGTTAGACTAACAGTTCTTACTAGAGTGACCCTGATTAATTATATCATATAATTAATTATAAATATTTTTTGCTACAATGAAACATTATAATTATATATGAAGGCATTTGATTTCCCGCTAATATTAATTAAAATGATGTAGAAAATATTAACCGCAAAGAAAAAAATACATATTGTATAAAATTAGCATAAACAGCGACACATGCTGTATATCAATAAAATTTATAGTTACATCATCGCTGGATTACTTTAAGTGCAGTTATTCAGTTTGGTTTATCTTCAGCTCAAAATTTCATCGCCCCATCTGCCACAGTGGATGGATTATTTAACACCCTGTAAATTTACGTGAGTAAATCACACTTTATTTTCCTCATATACGCCAAAAATAATGCAATGTATAATTTTATTTTTATCCTTCATATTTAATTTTACAGACTAAACTGTTAAAAACTGATTTTGAATACTATTGTAACAAAATTATATTAATATAAAAAAAATGTAATTGAAACCAAAGATTATTTATTTCTAATAGAATCAGTATATAAAAATATTATAATAAATAAAATCACGCCTATTCATCGTCTTTCTTGTTTATTTCGAAAACTAATATGAATAGACGACATGTATAACTCAGTGTACACTGAGATTATGATTCCTAGGCGGTGACATTAGAAAAAGGCTCAACAAGCGTGCCCTATTTATACATTCTATACTTTATCCCATTGTAATGAAGTCTACATTTGTGTAAACAAAGTGTTAGTAACAACATTTATATAAAAGCTGGTACTCGCAACGCTGCGACACATTTTTCTTATTTTAGATGCATATTTTATAGAGAAAGAACATATAATGAAAGGAATCTCGTTGCAAATAAACAGATTACTATATCTGACTGAATATTATCGCAGATTGATTATATCATGAGAGTCTTCTGATGCTAACCACAATCTATACATATAAATAAAATTGAAGTGTCTGTTTTATACCAAAAATTAATAACTTTTCACTAAATACATATGAAAATATATACGGTACATATATAAAAACAAATATTTCACTGTCTATCTCTCTCTTTGTTCGAGCTAATATCTAAAACGGTTGGACCGATTTTAACAGGATTTTCAGGATTTTATAATGAGTAACTAAAGGTAATTTTATTTTAAAAACATAACCTGCGCGAACGAAGTCGTGGGCACAGCTAGTTCATAAAAAAGGCAAATATATTTGACTTAAAACAATATTCGTATCAACTTTTTTATCGTAATTAAACTTTCGTAAAAGTTAAACCTCTTTGAATAGAAATAAAATACCAAGTCATTCCATTTACATAATTTAGTATTAATAACGAGTTATGATATTTTAATGTTAGACTGACTCTCATTCCAATCATTACTCCTTCTTACACCCACATTTCGGTTGTATAAATGATTTCAATGCATTAAATACTTTTTAAAGCTACTCGTGTGGTCTAATTTATTATTAATATTATATTTAGAATTATATAAATAATATTCAAAATAGTATTTTAAATTGTACTTTAAAAATACCAATTTAAAAAAAGATTTAAGCAATCAATTAGACAAAAATTCTATTTATCTTATAACTATTAAACCTGATTTAGTATGTGATATACTTAATGCCATAGAGTTATTAATTTTAAGGTATTATACAATATATCACGTTATATAGAAACCTTAAATCTTACAAGATTTAAGCGTTCTCAGAGCAGTTTATCTTTATTTATAAGATTATAACTTTATAATCTAATGACGTTAACAGATCAATTCTTTATACCAGTTAAAAATATACTTATAGTGTTGCTTTACTTAGAAATAACTTATAAATTGTATATAAAAGCTATGTTGTATGGGTGTGTGTAAGTAATGTTGTGTGAAAAAAATCATTAGTATATGATAATTACAATACATAAGTTGCTTACTCGTATGTATTATTAAATCCAGAAAGTTATCTAAAATCTATAATTTAGTTTGTATAGTAGAAAAAATACTTTAATTTTATGATTCAAATTATGGCGTTGGTGTTGGTGTTATTGTATAACCTACAACTATATTATATTTTCAATTTTAGTGCGTTATTAATTCTTGTTGTTCTGCAACTACATTTACAAATAAAATAAATTATTTGTAAATGGATTATAAAATAAGGTAGTCATGAATACGCCTATTCATTATCAGCCATAATTAATTAGTCACAAAAACTGATATTGTTGTGTCTATTAATATTATAATCCATAAACAATGAATGTTTTACGTCAAATATTTCAGAAATACATTAGAGGTGGTTTTAATTTATAAAATGATGTCCAAACTTCAGTTCATTAAACATACATTTGTTGCGAGTGGACGAAATTTCCAACTTTTTTAATTAATAACACCCCCCCCACCCCCCACGACAATAATTCACTAATCTGCCAGCGGAACAGCTGTTCTGGCATTATTCACGCGTTCAACGCCAGTAATTGAAAATAAACAGTGGACATGAGACATGTGATTTATTAACAACGTTTATGTTTTCCATGCAGCCATGGTTACGTGGGGTTTTAGAGATGGATGTGAAACAAAGAGAATAACATCTAACATGTTTATCAATTATCAGTTAGAAGATCACATTTGTTAGAAGGTTTATGAACTTCAATTAAAAATCAAATTTCCGATCTATTTATTTGATTTCAACCACACAGCTGAGCATTTATAAGCAATATTATATAATACTATTATGATGTTACGGGGTAGCAATGATAAAGTTGCAATTATCGTTGTCTGTTCCGAAATCACCGTCTGCCATTACTGCTGGTATATTTCTCACGGGGAACGAGGCAGTTAAACTGAACAAGGAATAAGATGATCTGAATGTGGTATATATTTTTTAAAAGTAAATTTTAAAATAATTATTTATCTTTTAGACCTTGATGTAAGTATTCTAGGTCAAATATTTAAAAAAGCATATATTTGTATGTTTTTTCATTTATTATTAAACATCAACATAGTCTTTCTTTAGATGTGTAATAAATACTTTCAGGTTAAATTTTCAGAAACAATAGACCTTTTAGTTACAAACTAAACGAAAGAATAAACGAATAAAGTGCCTGATCCATAAAAATATCTCCAAGAAAGCAGTAAATTCTAGCCCGGGGCTAAAAGAGTCCTACAACGTGATCAGATGAACGTTGAACGGGTGTTAGCGCCAATGAAACTGCTATTTTACTATATTTATACCTCGCTGGTATCATCCAAAGGGCAACAAGGTCCTACAAATTGACGGGTAATCGCAGTTAAAACCTTATTAAGAATTTGTGGATGATACTGCAAATTATTCCAAATGGAAACTGTTTGTACATTACAATTAATACGTAAACAATATTATTCTTCTCTAGTTAGTACAATATTAGTATTATCACGACGTCAAGTGATCTCATAAAGTATGAATACGTGACATTAATTCAAAGTGTCCTTGTGTTATTCCCTAATGACGCAGCGGGCTGGCGATTTAATTATAATGGACAAGTAAACATAACATTGCTGAATGTAAGCTTAGATGTACAGTCGATGAGACATACCAAATTTACCAATACTATTATTGTATATCATTTTTAAAGTAGTAACATTTCACGATATTGACATGATATGGTTTTTGAATAATGTTTCCTGGATGTAGAATTATTACATCCATTGGCAAAAAGATCGAAAATTAACAAAGTGGCTTACATTTTGCTAACGGGCGATGCAATCTGTTAATGTTGATTAGATGCCATAATTAAGGGTATTTTTGGTTTAACTTTCGATACATTCGTATATATCGGTATTTGTACTTAAGGTTTTAGATTTCTATCAAAAGTGAAAATTACTAATAATTGTATATATATATATATATATGTACATATCTTTAGTTGTATCTTGTTATATTTGATTATGTTTAACATTTAACTAAAACACGTGAATAGATTCCAAAAACACAAAGCACTTTCTGTTTTGATTGTACTATTGGATAAAGATACAAAGAAACTCTATTGTTGTCAATTGCTATTGTAATAAAATAAATTAAACAAATCTCATTGCTTTGTCAATGTGACTTTAGGTAAAATATATTTAACTATTAAATATTTACAAGTCATTTTGTGGAAGATAATCACTAATTAGAAGTAAACCTTCTCCTCTTAATATAATTTAGATTATATGGCGTTTTAGATTATGTCTTAAGTTTTTAATAGAAATACAATACTAATGTTTGAATTAAATTAATAACATAAACCACAATAAGTGGCTGTTATTGTTAATTTAAATAACACGAGCAGGAAAGTTCTACAACAAACCACAAGGACTCACCAGTATAATAATATTACAGAAACTACAAAGTGCCATGTTTTATTTATATTAATTATTATTGTATTATAAAAAGTTACTTGTTTGATTTTTAGTATATATTTTACCATTGTGTCAGAGTTAATGATACTTATATCTAAACATTTATACATATAAATAAAATTTAAATGTCTGTTTGTTATTCCAAATTGACAGATTTTCACTACATGCTTATGAAAGTATATAAGGTACTTACATAAAAAAACTTTTTTTTCAGCTTATCTCTGAAACGGCTGAACCGCGTTAGCCAGGACTGTCGGATTGGAGGAAAGCTGAGTTATAAGGAGTAACTTAGTACTATTAAAAAAAACATATTCCGTGAACGCAGTCGTGGGTAAAGCTAGTAAACAATATAACAAACCCGTATGTATATCTGGTAAAGATGATGGAGTTGTACCTGGAAATAAAACAAAATGAATAAATATTTTAAATAAATATAACTCTGAGTAACACATGACACATGTTATTGTAAGCGTACATTAATAATAAATTATAAATAGTAAGGTAGGCTTCAAATCCTTGGCGGTACAAACCTTAACATTAAAGTTCAACCCACGAAAACGCCTAAAATCAAATATGAACCCGAACAAGAAAGACAAACACACTCCGTATTTTACAATAGACCACTAAACAATTCTTGACCCTTTTTACGGGCTAAGAACCGACAATGGCTTACAATTACATATTCTGATGCAAATATTTCTTGGCCCTCCGGCGAGAATTAATTGAAAAGGGCTTTCGAGACTTTGATTTATGTCGCAGTTGATTCTTAGCGTGATGTTCATACCTCATATGTGGTATATACGATATGTTTTACGCCACGACATTATAAACAATATCAACACGCAATAGGGTTAATAATTGAATAACATCAAAGAAACAATTTGTTAGTAGGTTGGCTGTAAATATAACGAAGGAGAAACATATACACGTATTTGAAATGGTATGCAATTGCAACTATTACTAACAGTGTTGCGCCCGAGGCAACACCTGTATTGTAGCACGTGGAGGCCTCTATATATTTTTATATTTATTTAAGTACAGATAAATATTGATAATATCCAAATATAATAGTTTTATACTTTAATGACTTGTTATTTTAATATGTTAATAGTAATAGTATAATTATTATAAGTAATCTCGAAAGATATTTGGCGAGTAACAAGCTACAAATTTTCTTTCATACGTTTCAACTAACAGAACATCTAGAGGAGAGTTTAATACCTGGCATTCTCTATTCAGTCGACCGTTGTAACTTGATCTCTGCAGTTCATAAGAACTGCTGATAAATATATGATGTGGTTTGAGATGAACAGAGGTTGAGGAGGTCCATATAAGGTGGTAGTTAGACACGGATCCTAGTTACGAGCGACGATAAAGTTTTCGTCTCGTGGAGAGTGAGAGCGTTTAAATTGTCGACGCTCGAGGATGCTGACATTCTTGTTATTATAGGTACTGGTAACATATTCAGCGTGAAATTTACATTTTGGGATATATTTATGAAAACTATTTACGCTGTTTAACTTACTGTTACTCTTAATAGCACTTAAATTAAGTATCTTTGTTTTAAAATTTATAAAATTATTTATACTTCTTGCCTCTATTATTTTATAACATTAATTAAGGTCAAATATGTTTTTTTTTGTATCTTTCAAATAATTTTTACTTAAGAATTTTAATTAACGAAATAAATGTTGCAATTATAAAAGTGCCTATCGTTCTCCTCTCATATATTAGAAGGCAAGTAGTACCTCCTGTAGTATATGGTGGGGTAAAATTAAATATTTGGGGTTCTAACGGGTTACGTGTTATTCCTGCCATAGATTTTATTATAGTGATCTGGAAGTACCTTGAAATACGCTAAAGATTAAGTGAGTTTCAGTTGCTTTTCAACACATTATGGCTCTGATCTACTCTCTCATAGTTTTATCGTATTTTAAAATAGCTACATGTAACTTTGACTACATAAAATTATTATATACATTATAATTCTTAATAAATTTAAAATCAGCAATCATTTCCAGTCTACCTAAGTCTTTAAAAATGTATGTTTATGTAGGCTATATTACCGGGTTCATTTTGGTAGAGGGATGTTATTAGAAATTCAGATTTTAGGGCTTTCTGACGCTTAGTTTTTACAACTTATGTGTAATCGTAAAGGGTTATGTTCATCAAGGCATCACCTTGAATAGAGATTAAATACTTAATACGACCCGATATGTGTGTTGATGAAGTAAGTTAATTTACTCCTGACATTATTTAAGATTATTATAAATATACTATTTGAATGTCATAAAATATATTAGGTTAGTCTTTATTAGACCTTCGTTGGATGATGGAAGAATAAGGAAATAGTATATATAATAATTAATGTTTTTGATTTGATATCATATAATTTTTCATATTCCATTACTGGTAAATCCTACTAAATGAGATGGGGCTAGATATCCCGTGTCCGGTCATCCACCTACAATCCCACACTGACCTCTATAAACCAGCCGAATAGAAGTGTTTAAGTAAAGGTAATTTCGCACAGATGGGGTAATGTTTTTGTTTAATTGATAAATTATACTGCATTTTATAATTGTAATAATCTTAAAATAAGATTATTTAATGGGATGAAGAAATATCAAACCCTGAAGATATTGTTACAGGATACATATCCTATACAATTCCCTAGCTGACCTAAATTCAGAGCGAGCAATGTCAACCATAGCTGACGGTTTAACGTCTAATCCTATACAAAACCCGTCTATATGAAACTCCCTCAACTACCCTACTGGCCAACGGAATTCGGGTCCCAATACAATTTTCCGCTTGGATGCATTTTGAATTTATAACTAGCAAATTGGTTGTGCCCATCTAGTTTGAATATCTTAAAATTAATTGGTAAAGACCTAATGGGCGTACAGTTATGTTCTGACCCGGAAAAATGATATACATTGATACTGTTTATTATAGGAAATTGAATTAACTATATTGTTATATATTAGAAAAGCATTTATAACATAATTTATCACTAAAATCGATGATCACACCAACCTAAAAAACTTAAGTTGGTAGTAAAAACATTAAAAATCACTTTAAAATAAACCACAAAAATGTATTTTAAAGTTAACTGAAGATGTGGCTTATCATAAAACGTCACTCTACTTTTTGTTCAAAGCTTTTAAATACCCGTCTCGGTTTACAACCCAAAATTAATCCTTGGATAACAAAGTGTCAAAAAAACACCACCCGTTAAAGACTCCGCAGTAAAAACTAGCAAAATATAATATGTATATTTGTTTTGTACAGCATTTAATAATTAATATAGGATTGTTCTCTCCAGGTATAGTAAAATTACTAAGAGATATTTAATTAATTTAATCAAATTTTAAAACAATTAAATTTTCACCGAGGTCGCCGTCAAAAGCGCTGTTTAATAAAACCCCAAAAGACATCATTTACCTATAAGATTACGGTACAATAAAGCTATTGTATACATAGGGTGTGATGGAAACAATAATAAACAAGGGTCTTCGAAGCCCGGACTTAGTCCTCTCTTACAAAATCACTAAGTTAAACCAACACTGTCACTCCAAGCACAATTTTGGCGACGTGAACGATTCTTTGGACACGCTATCGGTGACCTGCAGTTGAAATTGTAACTCTATTTTCTACTATCGTAAGTCTAAATCAATTTGGGAATCGAACTTTAAATTGATAGTTGAATTTGATTACAATTTTATACTTAATTCACACACAGATAAGGTTGAAATTGTAGATGCTAGAATATCTAGCAATCTATATTGAAAATTTGGTGTGATTAAAACAGATACTGACCGTTGCTAATTTTGTGATGCAATAAACTCACGGTTACGATAAAGTTAGGGTGAATAGTGAATTTAATAACAAATAATTAACACAACTAAAATATATTTAAAAGTTGCATATTAGAATTCAGACAGCATTTTTTAAAGCAGAGTATTTTGCATTAAGAGTTGATGGCTTCTTATGGTGGGAAAAAAATTGAATAATATAATTAAAATTTGTCCTTAGTTATATGCTGGCTATTTTTTCGTGGTGTAGGCTTACTGGGAACCAGGCCACATTACATAACGGGAACGCACCCCAATACACAGTACCTTATAGGTGATATGGACATCTGTGTATTCACTGACTGGCATTAAATCTCTCTATTTAAAATTTTAATAATTTACTCTAAATATAAAACATTTTGTCAATACAAGAAGTCTAAGTTCACATCCAAATTAAAAGTATGCCCAGTGAAGCGGGCGGGAATCAGCTAGTATATATATATAAACAATATCAAAAGAACAAAGACAATATAATAAGATTACTTGGGAATAAATTTTCGAACGTGTAATTTTATTTCCTGTAGAAAAAAAATAAAGTTTTAGTGAGGTTTAAATGAAGTTATTATTTATACCATCTCATTATTAAATATATACTATACCTTATGTTTCAATGTATTTTATTTTATATTGTCTCTTTTTTGAAGCTGTACTGTTTCAACATCAGTCCTCTTCGACCTTTCAAGTGACTTCAGATAAAGTCAAATTAAAATAAATATTCCTTATACTCTCAAGTAGTCACACGTGTTACCCCAGACCACCCAGGGGTAAGACAAAATACAGATTTTACATATTTTTTATCATAAATGTTCACCATTACCAGAGTATAAAGAAAGTTGCTTCTGTGGGAAATAATTAACATTGTCAAACTTAGATTTGCTTAGATTTATATAGATCTTTGGATATAATCATAAATTAACTTCGAAACAAAAGTATATATTTTTAATTTCATACTAAAAACTAATAACGTACAAGATTATTCGGAAAGTAGCACCAGTAGGAGAAATCATAGAAAGTAATCGTTTAGTCGCAAAAAGAAGAGAAGAGTCTTAAGTATGAATATGGCGAAGAACCAAATCTTCACCGCGATGTTTGACATATGATCCAAGATTATAAGACATATTGCGTCAACTTCATATAATTGCTGGAGATGATGCATAAATAATAACTAAAACAAAGTTTTTTTAATATCTAAATTGCCTTTCAACCATTTTTTTAAATTCAATGTAACATACATACACACAATGATTATACATTTATAAAAATGAAACACACTAAAGAAGGTTTTGGTTGTAAAAACCGTATCCTTTGACAGATTGAGTTTTAAGTAGGCTTGATTTATTGTCCCGTGCCGGTGTCGTGAGACAAGTGTTCTTATTCTAAGAACGTGATGTATAAATGTGGTTCTTGAATGTTTTTGTGGGATCCTTGAGCTTAGGTTAAGGTTTCTTTGATACGATACGCCGAAGCGTAAACTCCACTCGGGATATTCTTACAAACCATGAAGCAAACATTAAAATAAATTACATTGCAAACAGTTTCTATAATTGCAAAATCCATAAATATAGTAAATGTTTAATGAGCCAAATATTTCATATTCATTAACTTTCAATATAATTATACTAAGTTCGCACTATTTCCTGATCACAATTGTAATATTCGATTATAATTTTTATACGACTAGCGTTTCTTCAATTTAATTGTTTTAATAGAGCAACGGAAACAACCAATAAATGCAATTGAATGAAGCAATGTTTATATCAGCATCATTACTCATTCATTAATCATTTTCTATTTATTTTTTCTAATTTTAATATATATGAAATATATTCCAAATTCAAAATATTCACTTTCAACATATTCAAAAAGAAACTTGTTATGAAATAAATAAATTTGATTTTATCTGAAGGCCGTTCGTAAAGATGCTGTTTGGTTTGATTATATTACTTAAGTACCTAATCTCAGTTTTGTATTATCAGAAATAGCATCACTCACATAACAATCTTGCAGCCCAGTGATAAATCTCCCAATGCCACCCGATTGTCCACAACTAGGTCGGTGGATGGTCCGCCTATTTACTGTCTTGTCTCTCCACATTTTAGTTTTTCTCGTTTCAATTCTCCTTTGTGTACGTAATTGTATTAAGTTGTTTTGTCTGATAAATTTGTAGCTGGGGTTTTATGTTTTCGGACTGGACCAGAAACGAGGTCAGAGATTGTCATTTTTGTTTGAGAATAAATGTAGAATATATTTAATTATATACACAACGTTTTCAAAATCTTTCTTGCTTTGTAACTAGATTATAATGCTTAAATAACAAAAAAAAACATTAAAGCCTTTTCTAGATATACCGGACTAATCGTCAACTTAATGTCGATTATACAAAACATATTCGATTCGATTCACCAATTTTAATCTAACAAAGGCTCTTACAATTAAATCAAATCACAGCAAATCTTCTCAATCTGCTTGAGATTTTGATTCCTCTTCTAAGAGGAACAGTTTTACACATCACAATACTGACTCTGATATAAAAAAAAACCTGAGCAGAGCATATATACCTATATGTCTGGCTATAAATACTATTACAATTAAAAATAAACAAAATATTACTTTTGAATTCGGAATCTGTCATTCCTACTGTGTGTTCTTATTTTGGCGCCAATATATTGTAAAATAATCTGTGATTTTTAAATTGACTTAGGTGATAAAGATAACCGAAAGAGCCAAATACAATTTTTAAAATCCTCCATACGCTTAGTATTTGTTAAATGTTTATGTGTCGGGCTATAGATAGGTACAATTAAACCTCCTCTGTTTTGGTACGAAAAATGTTGGTACAAAAAGGCGATTAAATCAGTAAGGGAAATAATTCGAAGAAATCCTATCCAAAAGCAAAAGATTTTGTCTCGGGAGATTAAGATAGCACCTAGAACCATGTCGCGTATTTTAAAAGGTAACTTAGAACTGGTAGCCTATAAATGATCGTATTTATGCTGAAATCTCTAAAGTAGCTTCCCAATTAGTCATCGGAGTACATCATGGACATTATTCAACCGCAGTGAGGGTTTGATAGGATATTAGATATGAAAAAGAGACTGCCATATTTTTGTGAAAAATGTATTAAAGCATCGGCATGTATCTTACTGTGTCTATGTTTCATTTTACCATACTTTTATTACCTTCACCTTTAAATAGAAGAATCCTTAAACCCGATTTTCACCGACTTCGAACGATCAGGTGAGGTCAGGTCAGGTAACGTCGGTGAAAGTCGGTGAATCCAATTTTATGATTTTTGATTAATTTTGTTTCGAAATGCAGAATTAATTTAAAAATATTCAATTGTTGTATTTTTATACTAACAATTACTTTTTCTTTTTAGTTTGATTAGATATAAAACGCGTAGTTTTTAGTTGTTTAAGTTAAATTGTATTTCTTCTATAATTAATGTAGAGTGTTTTCGTACAAAAGATATATAAAATAAAACATAAAATAACTGGCGTAATAATACTTTTACCTCGCCTCATTTAAGCAATTTGAGGGGGTCCAGCGAGTGGACCTATTTCAACTGGTATTAGACGAAAGGGCCAGGATTTCTTGACGTAAAATTTGCCCGTCAGTTGTAATTAATAGGGCACGACTATTAGTATGCCCCATTGAAAACGTCAACAGACCCTGTGACAGGACATCTGCGGTCCACCATTACCATCTGCACGAAATTTTAGACCAATGTTTATTATTAATACTGAAATAAAATTTAATATTTACACATCAATAAAACGAAACATCACTCGATAAAAGGAATAATTGATTAGATATACTTTTTAACACTGCATTGTGAATGTAGACTATATCAAACATAGTTTTTTTACAATACATGGGGTGCCTTGTTGTTTCAATTAAAAAAATTATAAATAGAATTTATAATTGGAAACTCTACTTCTTTACTAATTGGATGAGTATTGTTCGCTATAGTTCTTAATTTATTTGTAAGTGGTCGCAAACCACTCTAGTTAGCGAGTCCTTTGCTCGATTGAGAATAATTAGGCTTTTGAGGGGATTTTTTTTAGTATAAAAGGTCCTTCAGTAAGGTCAATTACAAAGCGAGCTAAAAGGTTATTTTGACTGGTTAGCAAACAAACAACTTCTCGTCCCATATATGTTATATTGTTTCTTCTGAACTTTTATATTTGAAAGCTTTTCAAAGCTTTTTTTTTTCTTTTATCCAGATATCCCAGCAACTGTATTATAGATCGTACGTGAGATGCAACGTACGAGATATCTTGTCTTTCATACTTGAATTTTAAACTATCATCCCTAAATATTGACAATAATTATCTTGACCTCTAATCAGAATTGTATCTTCGTATCTAACTCCAAAATATTTATATCCAACAAAAACAACAAGATTAATGAAACTCCAACACTTAATAAAAGAAGAGGAAAACTTACTGCTTATTATTAATAGTAGTTCCATCATAATAATAAATGGGCCTACGAATACAGCAGATAGTAACAGGGTTCTTGATTAAACTTTGCGTACATTTAGAGATTCAATTAGGGCATAATATTGACGTTAAGCTTAGCGGGACCAACGCAGCCGAGATCAACGTCTAACATTAGCATACTTGATTAAAAGGCCTCGCCGGCGTGGCTGTTAACTCGTAAACGTCAACCGTACAACATATCATAAATCATCTTAAGATCACGCTTCACTTACAAACTCTCTGCAAAAGCTATCAAACTACAGCCTCTCTTGCCGCATCCATTAAATTGAACTTTATTACAGTGACATAAAGCTGAAGTTATATTTCAATTAAAATTATGTCCCATCATAAATTTGGTATCAAAGTGCAAGTCTAGCGAAAGCAAGGGAGAACTGAATCAGCTACCATGTGCCTTGATATACCAAAAGCATAATCAAGTGTGAGGTGGCTCGATGGACCACCGCAAATGATTAATTGCCCAATTGAAGATTGTACGTTAGATATTTCCGATAATAGTGTTAATTAATAAGTAATTGTTCTTATAGTTTCCCCAGTCTTTGGGACGGTGATCAATCAAATTGTTTTTCGCTTAGTTATTCATAAGAAAACGCTGAATTATTTAGTTTTAGGGATATTTTATTTTATGCTACTTCTCTATTACCTTTTGATTATTCTACGTCATCGGTATATATTTTTTGGACTTAAAATAATATACAAAATTAACATAAAATGTTTTATTGCTTTACATAACAGGTTTTGTTATCCATCCTCACTCAACCTATATTTGGCTCAAGAACAATTTTTTTTCGGATATATCTGCGTTCAAAAATTCTTTTTTAGCAACCATTGCTTGAAAATCAAGCCTTGGAATAGGGGCTCTGGTACCGAGGTGATGTTATCTCAAAGGGCGCATTCGTTATCAGACTTTGACACATTGAATGCTGGCTGTGTGACATAATTTTTGTTAAGGCATTTATATGATACGACTTCTTTTTTATATTATAGTAATAACAACATACAAAATTTAGAAATTATTTTTCTTATTGTAAAATAAATAAAAATACAAAAGTTTCATAATAACTAATCCACTAAATAAAGATGATAGTTGTAGTTCCGAATGTAAATACAACAGAGAGCCAAAATCTGAGCTAAAAGTCGCAAGATGTAAATGGTCTTCAGAAATCAGGTCACAATATCACAATGGATACCGACCGCGTTTGCAATGCTGAGTATAATGCATGATGTATTAGTACCTACAGCAACATTCGCAACAGTAAGAAAGCGAAAAGTAGTTTTTTAGGCTTTTTATGCTGTGAGTTTTATAATGGTGTTATTTAGAATCAGAATATGGTTGTAGAATTTCTTGCAACAGATATTCATACTTATGAATTTATATTCTTAAGTTGTATGTGTTTCATTGTGAAAAAATATTAATAATTAGAATTAAAAATACAAAAAATTAAGCTACCTCTTTTAGATGACTGTTTCAAACAAAATATAAAGTTGTCACCATAAGAATGAAGTATAATGGATTTATTATTTTACAGGGCAAATCAAGGTTTAATAATTACAATAGTATTTGTTAAGTGGTAAAGCTTAGTTGCAGCTTAATGATTATAGTTATTTAATAATAGAAATAGTACCAATCTCACATAAAACATCGTGAAGTAAATTCTATGTTCGCTATATTTTTTACAGTGAGTCAGAATACCAAAATTCATCTTAATTCGTTTCTTAAGTGTAAAAATGAATCAAAAACTATTTTTATATTTCAAATATCTTATTACCTTCACATGAACCGTCAGTGTAGTTATAATGAAGGTTATTACTAGAGTTTAAGTGTAATGCAATGTAAAAGTAATAAAAAAAACTAGACCAATTCCACTTAAACACAAAATTTATAAACTTAAATATTGTTACCTACTTTATTTCATATAAGTACTGTAAAATAATATAAACATCTTCAAAGCTAACTAAACCATACAATAATCTTGGGGTTACCAACCATTTTAATAAACACCGAAATGCAAAGCAATAAAAAGACAGACTGCTCCCTTTACTTCAATGCCAGCGTGTGTGCTATAATTTATTCCGTTTCTATAAGTCTTTTGTTTTACCAAACCCCCCCTCGATTTTACTCGCACTTGAGATCAGATGGCTCTTTACTATGGTTATTAGTCAACTGAGCATAGTAGTTTGTTTTTGTTTTACCGTTGTTTATTGTTTGCAATCAAGTTATATTGGGGTGATTATTGCACTTTAAAGTTAGGAGCTTTTTGACTTTTATTAACTTAGTTTCTTTTGTTTTTTGTTTATAGAATATCATTTATTTCTTCTTAAAGCATTTTTAGGTCGCTTTTGGTTTGAATGTTTTCTAAGAATACTAAATACAATGTATTGTTTATCATTAATTTTGTTTATCTCAAAAAAAAAACTATCTAGTGAAACTCATCTCAGAAAAATGTCGGCATAATAACAATCATAGTCTAAATATCGGCCGCGAAATTCGCAAAACCTCCCAACAAACGTCAAGGCAGATCTTTTTATAGTCCAGCCGTCACATAAAAATATTAAGTTTATAGGAAAGTTAGCCTTAAGTGCCAATGAAAGGATATTTGACGGCAGGATCACACCTATTATGATATAATATAACTTTGCGTTCATGTTTTGTGTTCGTGGAACTTGTTAATGGGTTGCGATGAGTCAAAGAGTAAAAGATATCAGACACTCAGATGTTAGTAGATTTAAAATGGATTCAAATTATTATTTTAAATTAATATTAACATTTATCAATAATATTTACGATTTCATAGAAAATAACTTCCAATTTGATCTGTAATATATATTTGAAATAAATTTCACGATCAATTTATTTAGTTATTGTGAAAGAACTAAGGTATGTTTTGAATTTGATAACATTTCAATATTGAAACATATGTGTCTATACATAAAGGGCGTATCTGTTTATTAGTCTTTGTATATATAATACACGGTGCGGTTTCCATAAAGTTGTGAGGCTTAAAAGATATAAACCAACAAGTTACGAACACAACCCAACTCAACTTAACGATCCATACGGTGACTGTCAATAGCTATGCAGATGGGAAACGAAATGAAATTTTAATGCGATGACGAAATATGACGTAAGGATCCAAATAAGTTGAGAAAGATAGATAATATCGTATTTTGAAAGCTATTTTATGATATAAGACAAAAGTGAAATTATCGACAGTTGGCTCACTGTTTAAACATTATAAATAAATATTGACTCCATAAATACACGAACAAAATAGACAATTTAGCCATTTGCAACTATCATTTGTTACAGTAACAAATCTAATCTATCCTTTATTTAGTTCCAAAACAAAAGATGTCTCATTGTTCCCAAATGAGTGTTATTCTTTTATTGCAAGACAAAGCCGGCACTTAGCCCCGAGGCGACCGATATTTATGCAAGCGACGCTTCTTAGCTCTTGATCATAGTGATAAGATGTTGCGAGTTTATTAGAAGAGCTACTACTTTATCTCTAACATGCAGATATTTAAGAAATTTATCATATATATAAAGATTATTTTTAGTATTATTTGTTTAATTTTAATAAAGTTCTTCATACCTCAAAATGAACAGAGCTTCCTATCTGATTATTCCGTGTATATCTACAACAATCTCTCTAAATTATTCTTAATGGTTTCAGTTATTATTTTATATTTTATTATAATATTTAGAGATAAAAACTTCAAACTCCCTGCATCAAAACCACTTGATTAAAGAAAACTTTCGATGTCCCATTCGTGGAGGGTAGTTCTAAATTGTCTGTAGTAAGGGGATGGCTGTTGACACACAAAACATGGGGCTATAAGGGTACATTTTGTTTCTATTGCGATTGTATTAATAAAGATAATATTTTATTTTCTTGTAAAATTTATATTATTTCTTTTCATATAAAATAATCAACAGAAATAGTAAATTCGTACACAATATATGAAAATATTCTATTTACTAAATAAACTACGCGCCACTTTTGGATTTTTTAAAAGTTAAATTATTACTTTCAATATGTAATCCTGAACTTTTGCTAATCTTTGTTTTGTTTGAATGCCATTTGCTCTGTGGCATTTTAATCAAAGAGGGTGAAATTAATAGGTAAGACTTGATGGAAAACTCCCTTGGGTACTAAACCTAATGTTCCTGATTTATCATTATAGTAAAAGAGACCAAACATTTTTATAATAATTATAATAATTATAATAATTATAATAATATCATATCCGTTTATTCAAACTAAATGCGTAATTAATAATTAAATATATAAATATTGAAAGGGTTAGCCTATTTTATTACCTCATTCAAGTTACTTCGTTCTACTGAATCGTCCGTAACAATCAATAATCGATGTTTCGTGTCAAACAAAACGAATCCATTCATAACGAGTTTATTGCTGTAACTTTCTGTCAAAGTAATCAGGTGTTAAATGAGGAATAAAACCGGCCAAATCAGGAGCCCTTCGTGAAAAAGCCCTTCGGAGCGTTGACCTCAGAGGGTAGTTGGGACGCGATGTCGTGGAAAGGTTTATCTTAATAATAAATAATTGTTTGTTTGTTTATTTTATCCGGGTTATTAAACAATTAAATTTAAGATTTCATTAAATTTATCGTTGTTAAATTCAATTTACATTCTATATACATATATTCTGAGCAAACTTCGGAAAAGCTTAGATTTTTTTTATAGATATTTTTATGTTTAGACACTACTTAAATTATGATTTTGTTTATTCGCACATTGACACAAAAATACCGTTAACACTGAAGTGCCTCATAGCCAAAAATAAAACTGAAATTAAAACATAACAAAACAGGCCTATCCAAGTTAAAAATAAAAAAATATGAAAGAATTTCAAAACCCGAGAGTAAAGTCCTTCCATTCATTACTTACATCCTGTAGTTAGTCCACAATTTTTACGTTGTATGCGACCTAGTTTATCTCTTTGGAAAAGCTGGGATAAAAATTGTTGGCAGATGGTGAGCATGGCATATCTGACCCACATCTCAATTCACTCATGGTCAATACTGTTTTCAGTTTAACGAATCTTTTAGAACCCAGTGCAATAGGCTAACGCAAAATTATTTTTTTAATCATTCATATCTCGAAAAATGATAACTTTATATAAGATAAATGAAGAACATAAATTTGGAGAAGAAATCTTTACATATACTAAACATAAAATTATTAAGTTACATAAAATAAGTATAAATTTTAATCCCATCACATTCTAGGCAAGGGAATGCAAAAAGTACGCCATAATATTAAACTTTCATCGTGATGCAGTTAATGCATTACGGAGCCTCAATATAGTGCGTGCCGCGCGTGTTAGTGATATCATATGCATATGAAATATTTAGTATGTGGCTTACGTTTACATAATTTTATATTTTGTTATAATATTAAATGTAACTGAAGATGTAATATATCCTGGTTTTAAATGTATTATCATAGTGATGACTCTTTTTATCAAGATTATATGTACTTAGAAATATTTAAATTTTATCTATATGTTGTATATCTATGAAAGTTTTAATAGTTTTAATTATTTAATTTTTAGTTACATTTGCATTGTACAAATGTGCCTTTAGTGCCTTTTTGTTTTTATATCTTACTTTTGTTTCGGGGTTGACTGGCAGAAAATGCTCTTATCATTAAGTCTGTCCATTGCACTTTCTTTGGGGAATAAAAATAATAATAATAAGAATTTTGTATGACGATAATAGATTGCAGTACAACAAAATTATACAAATGGCGGATGCTACAGCATTCTCTACCAGTCAACCGAAATATAAAATACAGAAAAAACAAACAAGGGGTTCAATAGAAAACAAAGAAACGAATACACACAACTTATGTAGATAACAATCAATACATATATGGATACATATATATATATATATATATATATATATATATATATATATATATATATATATATATATATATATATATATATGTACTTGTACTACATATAAATATATTAAATATATAAAAAAATACATACATATACATACATACATACATGTTTAGGGCGATAGTAGAACGATGATGTATATATAAAAATAAGGGTAATGTTATGCCAATAATGGTATAAATATCACTACGCAATAATAATTATAAAAAAGTTACAAGAATGGTTATGTCATTTTCTGGTGTAGATATCTACGGATACGCTTTTTAAATACATGTTTATTCGGGGCACGTCAAAGCACATCAGGGATGCCGTTCCAGAGTTTAATAGCGTGTACTGTGAAAGAGTTAGAAAGAAAGCCAGTATGTTGCGAAGGTACAAATAAGCTAAGATTAGAATCTGACCGAAGATGTAAATCGTGAGTTGACCTCAGTAGCTGAAATTAATATTTCAAGTATCGAGGAGAAGCTGGATCATTCAGGATAGAGAATAGCTGACATAAAGTTCTGGATCGTCTTCTTTCGCGGATAGGTAGCCATTTAAGCTTAGAGCGGTACTGAGAGATGCGGTCAAATTTTCGGAGATTAAATATGAAACGAATGGAACTGTTAAGAAGACGGTCCAATTTATCTAAATTAGATTATGAGATATTAGAACAGCATACATCAGCGTAGTCAATGAGAGGAAGGATTAGGGTCTGCACTAACAGAGTTTTGGTCCGAATGGGTAAAAAGTGTTTATGCCAATAAAGAGATCGTAGTGATATGTTACTTTTCGGCATAATTCGACTATGTGGACGTTCCAACTAAGCGTGTTGTCAATATACAGACCCAGGTTTTTTACTGAAGGCGTGAAAGGTATATCTAAACACTTTTTTAATACAGATTTGCTTTGGATTTTTTTTTCTTGTGTGTAAATGGAATACCCATATCTTTGGAGTCATGTTCAATAAGAGGGAAAAAGCCGAATAGGTATATAATAAAATGAAAGTCTTTTATGGCTATATAACGTTTTTAATCAAAGGCTCCATCGCAAATGTCAAAGCACTTACATCTAATAATTTAATAAGCAAAAGATTCTCTCATATATTGTTGCGAATCAAGAAAAGGGAAAAAATTTAATCAAGAATATAAAAGAGAGCTATAAAAATAAATACGCACATATATTTGTAAAGGCGTAATTATTATATACGTAATTCAAATCCTGACAATACTATGTGAAATGATAAAGCAATTTGGACCTTATTTTGTTGGCTTTAAGATGTGTGTACATCGAGCACTTAAGGGAACAAACTTTTGCATATGAATACGGAGCTGATTGAAATTTTACGCTCGCGAATTTTTACGAACACGTCGGGTTACTTTACACCCTTAAAAAGCAGGTGGATTTAAATTTACGACTCCACAAGTTCCCCGGAGTCTGTTTATAGATGCTAGATTTATCTAGCCTCTGTTGAAAATATATTCTCCGACGGAAGAATAAGTTGCTACAATGTTTTTTTATATTTCTTCTATTTATACCTCACTTCGAATCTTAACATCATAAAATATTTGTAGTTTTACGTGCCTTTAAATACATTCGAAGTTCTCCTTTCATTATATCTTTTACGAAGTTCTCCTTTCATTATATCTTTTACTTACATAAAATACTAATAGTTTGTTAAGTAAAGAGATATATTGTCTCAAACATTGAAGTGTTTTCACGAAGACTTTCACGTTACTAACATAACTGTCTTATACTGTATTAAATTTAAGATATAAAATCAAGTAGAGCCCAAATATTAACATTTTCATTGTTTCGCCCTCCGGCAACTTGTATTGAAGTGGGGGATGTTATAAGTTACAGTACTTAAAGGTAAAACTTGGCATATACAAATATCTAGCATATTTCACCTCAAAAATCCTCTCATAGCTTTTATTTATATACTCATAAGAAAGGAAATCGTCCGCGTTTTGTGATTTCATCCACAAAATATGTTTAATAATAAAGAAAGCGTCCATTCATAGAGGGGAAGCTCCCTAGCAGGTCGTCAGCGTAATTTTTTTAATCATGTTTTATGCTCGTATTAATTTACTTAACGAGAGTCTTAGAAGAGAGTTTTTTGAGTTTTCGATGAATACAAATGAAAGGGCGATGTGTTTTGAAAGCTGATCATTTGGAAAATTACTAGCGATTACGGTATTGGCTATACATGGGGTTCGTTTTACATCCTTGCAAAACATCCATATGAAGGATGATAATATTTTATTTCTTAGTTGAACCTAAAATATAATAAAAAAATATATCTCAAATTATTGTAAGAATGATATTATACCATGGATTGTTATTTTATTTATTTATTATAATCGATACGATCTTAAGGAAGGATTATTGTAAATAAAGTAAAAATGGATTATTTATATAATATTTTGAATAAAATATTAATATTTATTTTATGCGTGATGGTGGTACCACTCCCTAAAATTTAGGAGTCATATTAAAGAACTATAAAATTTGCATCTCTATTACAAATTCTGTCTTAAAAGGAATGAAATCCAACACAATAACAATTTTAATTTTTTATTGTTATTCAAGTTTGAGACAAGGGGGCCTAATGTGATTTTTATACTAACTTTTAAGGGGCAACATTTTCTGATATTATGAGTAAAGAATAATCGACGGTGGCTGTGTTCATGAGCGGAACCAATAAATAATAGCATTGTTTTTGTTTTTATTTCATTATATTTTTTTTCGAGGTTATTTAAAAAACAAGGGGATTGACTTAATATTTATCTTTTTAATTAATTAATTTTTTTATATAAATATTGCATGATAGTGTTATTCAAGATATGTTATAATGTCAACCCGCTGTGTCTAATGGTTTGGGCGCGGTTCTCACCGGGTGCGAATAGCAGAGGTGTTGTTTACCCTTAAGGCGATTTACTCCAAGTATCTGTTAAGCCGATAATTAGAAAAGTTTTTCAATTAGTTTAAATTCGCTGTAAGTTGGGAAAGATTTTTGAAGCTTACATCTTGGAGAGAGCTTGATAAAATAATTTTAATTCAAATTTTCCTTTTAAATAATAGACGTTTAAGTATCTACCTACTTACCTCTCTGTTCCTTTTGGTTAATTAAATACGGAAAGCAGGATCCTTACTTAATTATAATATTAACTTTATATAAACAGCGCTTAATAACACAGATGTATTCACAACCAACAAGGTCTGTAAATAAACTTGTCTTTTCATATCTCTAGATACATAAACGTAACTGGAGCGTTTATATACTATATAAATACAACTGAACTAATTTGAATCTCCAAAGCAACAGTTGCAAGACAAAGTTCTTTTGCTCCGCTAGTTCCGGAAGAATTATTTTGTGACGCAACATGACGTCACGAAGTTTTAAATTAAATTAAAGACAACTGTCTCCGTATGCTTCGGTAAACAAATTGTGGAGATACAGACGGGCAGTTAGAAAATGCTTCTTTAATATTTCTTATTTAATGTATATTATTATACAAGCAAAATATTTTTAAACGGGATTCAATTTATTAAATAAATTCTATGCTTTGACTTATAATTATTGCTGAATATATAACAAAAAGAGTAAGTATTTGATCAAATCAATCGCTGCTACTTTGTCCATAATTATGTAATTTTTTGATTAACTAATTAATCTGCAAAGTTTATTAAATCATATATTATAATAACAGATTTTGCAAAAAACGTTAGTCTGTATGTGTAGCCGACACGTGCGTTCCGAATCAAATGTAAATGCAATATGCAATTTAGAATCCTATCGAGGGACAAACGCAACTTATGATTTCTTTAAAAGGGGATTCAATTTGTATTACTTTAATTAAAATATTCAATGATATATAATTCATACCACCCTATGATATAATAAAAACTCTATATACGAGATCGCATTAAATCCACGAATTATTGTTACTTAGTAACATACAGCCTCCATTCATACCTCTATAAATTCTTGCAATCACCTATAAAGTAACAAGATTAACCCACCCATTCGGTTTTACGACGTATGTTACCGAATAGATCGATTTTTTAGCTCTTATTGGTTTTTAATGGTTTTAGGATTTAAAAATTGAGGTTATTGAATGTCGGTTAAGCGATAACGTATCGACCGATATCATAATTACGTTTGAATATATGTACAGTTGTTATTTAATTTAATTTAATATTCTAATATACTCTTTTTTGTGTTTTAAATACTCAATAATTTTACCTTTAATTTTTAACTAAATTTACAATTACAGTCAGTAGAAGTGATCTCTTACAAATGAAACATATTGTTAAGTAATATATAGCACTTTATACATTGTATGAGCATTGTATCATTATACTTATATAGTAATAATACTCAATAATACTAATATAATTGTCCTATTAAAAGTAAGTACCCTGGCCGTGAAGTAATACTTACTACTACTTGTGATTCTAAATAATCACTCATTCAAACGCAATAATCATCAACTTTTATCCTACTGTATATATAACTACTATAACCTACACTACACAGAGAGATGCCAGAAAAACTATAGTCAAAAATAAAAGCCGTAAACATTTATCTCCTAACAAATATTGACAAATCATACCGGAATTTAAATAACCGCATAAAATGGAAAGTGTCCACTCGGAAACACTGGATTATCACTTATTCGTATTCCGAATGTGTACAGATGTTAATCACCCCGCAGCTCCGGAACTGAGTTTGGCGCAATAAAAACTGTCACTACACTTATTTATGAAGCAATAAAACAGATAGAGAGAAATGAAGTAAGGCGCCGTGGATTTATTCAGTCCTTGCTTTGTTTTGATTCTATTTTAAAGCTGACTTTCTGCTTCGTTCGATGGATTGTTTAAGTGGACCGGTAGTGATTTTCAATGGAGTAATATACATCTTAACTTTATTTATTTTATTTGAATTATGAATTGCATTTTTAGATAGGAAATTTATCCGTATATAGGTATGTTATTAATAACTGATGAATAGAACACGTTCAATTTTCATCATTAGTATTTTTTAATTTAATACTTTTATTTACTCGTATACAAATCACAGACGATACAGTCACTTCAAACACAACTCCAAATTATACAATATACAATTCAACATATCAAAGTTTGACAAACTCCATAGGCTTACTCCAACAGTATGGAGTTGCTAAGCCACGTTCCGGCTCCATCATTAAATCAGCTCTTTGACACAATAATATTAGATTTTCATCGAGTTCATACATGTATATCGAATTACAGTCAATTCCAACAATGGATACTATTTCAAATTCACTGCCAAGATTTAAATTTAAACATTACTATCTTATTACAAATAAAATCTTTACATATAATAACTCAAAATTTCTTCGGGTTCAGATGAAACGATTTGTAAATTAAATCTAAAATCAAGAGTATAATAGTAATATTTTTTTAAAATTAAATTAGACTTTAACTTTGTTTACAAATAAACGAAAGCTTAGGTTTAATACCTGAACTTTCACTAAATATTTACATTGATATAATATATACATACACTTAAATTTTATTTATACGTATATAAATATAACTAAAATTGTAGTGTTATAATATATATATATTGTTTCATGTTGGCACCATAACTTAATTCCACTAATGCTATTCTAATTAAATGAGACACCGGGCTATGTATATCAATTAAACCACACCATGACGTACCGTACTTACCGTGAGAACCCGCGTTGCTTTGCTGCTGGATTGAATTACAATTAATTTTTCAAATTTTTATTAAGCTTAAGTTGCTTCAATAATTAAGTTTAATTGCTTTGATTGTACACACGTAACGCAAGACAAATGAATTATAGAATACGTATTAAAGAGTTTAGAGATCCTTAACTTGACGTGTGAAAAAAAAATTCAATCTATCCATATAAATAAAATTTAAATGTCTCTTTGTATTACAAAGTTAACAGCTTTTCACTACATGTTTATGAACAAATATAATTCTCTATCTGTTTATTCAGGCTGGACCGATTTTAACAGGGTTTTCACTGGTAGAGACCTGATATTATGAGGAATAATGTTGTTGAATATATATTTTTTTGTTTATAAAAACATATTCTAAGTCGTGGGCAGAGTTAGTTTTAAATAAATTAAATATGTATCTTGTTCAAATCGTGCTATGACTTCCTCTTAACAAAAACTTGAAATATCGTAAGTAATTGATACGACGTTTTAGAAATATTTGTGGTTTTTTCATTGTTCGTATCTTGTTATAGTTACGAATTGTCAGATCTTTGGATAGATAGTCGGAGACGCGTACTGTTCCGACCCATTCAATTTCACGGATCCATTTCATTATTATAATAATTTTAAATAGGACGGCTTCTGAATTTTTATATATTTTTTTTCGTATTAATAAGTTGTGTATAATAAATTATATATAATACTTTTTAATTTGTTATCTTAGGCTCTGTGAGTGACTGAACAAGACAAGAGGGTATTTAGCTCTATTCAATTAGGATAAGAAAAGCTAACGGATAAAATCTTCATTTGGTTACATATATTTAACGCATTTTTATTTTATAATCTTCGTCTTCATTGATAAACTTCTTCACACCACTATAATTCAATTAAAGATCGAAAAAATTGTGGATCGTAATAGATATTTTATAAGTCATATTTGGTTTGTGATCATCAGCAATGTTAGTATTGTAATCAACTTAATGCATTGGTTCGAACCGATATATACAGACGGTCAGGATAGGTAGTTTTTATGTATTGAAATAATTATAATTAGTACAGAACCAAACTTTATTTTAAACATGATAATGTATTCAGCACATAAGTACTTTAAGAAACTTACTTTGCATTACTGTTTAAACATGAATCTTCGAATTAGAACGTGCTTAGACAAAGTCACAGTAATTGATATTTCTTATAATGAACAAGTCATAAGTCACAAAGCAAATATTTAGTGATGAGAAATCACTTTACAAATCAAATGTTTTCTTAAATGCTTAAATAAATAATTCAAAGCAGTGTTTTGCTGAATCACATAAATTAAATTGAAAACGGTTTTCCTCAGTATAAAGATAACTTTACGCAATCCAAGAGAGTGTTAATAACACACTTGATATAAAAATAAATGGTATCATTCACACTACTTATAGTCTTGAACCTAAAAGTGGAATCTGAATAGTGTCTAGTGCACTTGACTTACAACTTGTATACGGAACTCGACTTGACACTAACTAGAACGCAGCATGACTTCACCTGTCGCGATGACTCGTCGGCTGATTTGTGTAATAATATAACCCTTATTCCTTATAGATAAGGGTTAAAATTGTATTATTATTGACATCTTAATTCTACTTCATAGTAAGTATAACATAGTCGCATCTATTAATGACATTGGTGACAGTTAGAACTATGTTCCATTCACGGAAATATCAATAAAATTTGCATAAGCATTCGGTGAGAATAATATTGTTGAATCTTATTATTTCTTCTTCGTGTTTGATCATTCTATTTAATTTTAATTAAACACATGTTATTTGTTATAAGAAATATATTTACTTCAAAAAAACCTACCAATCCTCAGTTCTCTACCAGTAACCTTGCTGTTGAAGAAATATAATACGCAAAGGATGATACTTGAAAATAATAATGATATTCTTGGTAAAGTCTATAAATACATATTAATATAATTCAGAGACACGCTTCCAGTACTCTGTTGTGTACACCTAATATAAATAAACCGTTGTCCCAAACGCTTTATAACAGTAAAGGAGCAAACTTCATCTTGGAGCATCCAACAAAGAGAAACAGTAGCCTTATTTGCTACACAATAAATAAAGGACGAAACACATGAGAAATTACTGAGATACCCTTATGAGTCCTCATTATTTTAATAGTGTAAACTACCCCACTCTAAGGCGAATTAAACTCTAATAGGTTACCTCAGAGTTGAAATTTGAATAAGGGGTGCTCGAGAAATTCAGGATGGATAAATTAAAGTTGATTTTCCATTGTGTGCCTTATACGTTTTGATTAAGGGCTGTTTTCGTTTGGGATTGAGGTCAATTTCTTGGTTGACCGGTATAAAGACCGCACAGTGTGTCTTGACGCCTACACTCTTATTACAGACCACTCAAATACCAAGATATCGATGGTCGAATAATTAACTACTGGAATGATGGAACTGAAGTTGTTTAGAAATAACAAAATAATTGACAGTTTTTTAGGTTAGTACTATTTTATATTGAAAACATACGAGTCAGAGATGTCGGAGATGTTTTATATAAAAAAAGATATTCTTTACAATCCTAATAAAAATATAAGTATTAGCCTAGTTGAAGAATAATATAAAAAAATATATAATCATATATAATCATATATATATAAATGTATATACATATATGACCCAATCCTCAGGTCGACCACCAGTAACGATCAGAATCGCTATCGAGTTCCTTTATAAATGTTTATCCGTTTGTTTATTGCTTTCTTCCAAACTCGTGTACAGCCATTAAAATGTTTATTTATATAATGCTCGATTTAGCATGTGCCGGACAAAGAAATTTTAACTTTTAAAGTCAAACAACAACAAATTAAAATATATATTTTTCAAATTAAAAACTCCAATTTTTTGTCAATACAACAATGACAAAATAATTTTAATTACTATCAAAATATTATACAACATTAAATGCTATTAGAAGACCGATAAGGTCGTTACTGTTAAATTAGTACATAATACATATGATACAGCGGCCATTTCAATGGTGACTCATTGTACACTGATTTGCGCTGGCTTTGTTGACTTCGATCCTCTTTAATAAAATCGTGTCTTCAATATAATGTCGTTACGATTTATCGTTTCACTTAATATTAATTAGTAATAGTTCCTTAAAAATTACATATGTAGGGTCGATCTGTTCTGGCATATGACCCTTACTTTTGACTTGGAAGAAAAAATCTTGTCTGTCGATATGATTTGTTGTTTGCTCATATATTTAAACTACTTTTACCGCTTTTGTTTTAATGGTGGTATTTAAAAATCTTTTCCAAACTTAACACATGGTTACCCAAGCGACGCTTGTGCGATTGACAGACGTAACGTAAACATTTTTTATATTAACATTCAATACATCAATATCAAGTGTCGATTGAAAATATTTATGAAATATCGTGTGTTATGGACCTAAAGTTATCTTTGGATACGAATATATTAATAAATAAGATAGAACAGTACAACATGTTAATACTGTAAGTTTGCTCTTGCTATTATGATAAAAAATATATATTAATTATGTTAAAAACATTATCCTATTCATAAAAATGTGACAATCCTAGACCATTTAAAAACGTTAAATCGTTTAATTGAAATGTAAACGTTTTTGTACATAGTATACGGATGACTTGCAGATAAAGCCCCACTTCCTGTGGTCAGTGCAAGTCATCAAAGGGTGGGATTAATTACAATCATACTTAATACATATTAGTGATCTTTTGTTAGTTTATAGTTAAGGGGAAGGTGGTTTTATTGGTATTAAAAGTTTATAACAATTAAAATTTATATCTTTTAATTAAGTTTGGATGTTAACAGAGTTTATTGTATGGTTAATTTGGTGATAATATCTAAAAGTATTATAGAATAAATAGTAAATCACTAATCCTGGATAGAATAAACGCACTCGGTGCAAATATCTCGGTGCAGTGAACAATTAAAGTAGCGTTCACTTCCGCAATTTGATTACCATCCCGAGTCATGTTAGAAAGTAATTTGAGTGGACTCTCCCTGTTGCTTAACTGTGTTAGCGAATTTAGGTATTTTAATATAGGAATTATAAAGGATTTTGTTTTAAACATTATAAATAACTTTTATAAGGGATATATAATTAATTTTACGTGTAATTTAATGTCATGAAATGTTCTGTATTTTTTTAGATTTTGAAGATTTTAAATTATATAAAAATGATTTATAGAAAGAAATACTCGTAGTGTAAATATAATTACATGACATTTATAAATATATTTGTAAAAATATATCAATAATATTTTATACTGCGATACGAATACTTGTATAGAAATAATGAAGGTTTAAATCTTTACAAGTTTACTTGTTATTTATTGCACAATATACAATATCTAGTTAACTGAAAAGCTAATTTATGAAATACCAGAAATATCGAAGTCTTGCGACTGTGGGCGTCATTGTGTTCATTGCTTTTGCAAATTCAATCTTATCACTCTTATTATAGAGTTAAAAATTATTTATAACTGATTAAGTTACTCGTAATGCAGTTGTAAATATTCCTAACCTGGTCAATAGACCATTTAAATGTATATTGATAACAAGATACGAGATTACATCTGTACGTTTTGCGACAGATGAGGTATCCGGCGCCTTATTTAAGATTATCTAAATTTATTGGTATACACTTATTGTCGTTATTGTTAATATAAGATCAGTCGAATATTTGTTCTGAATTTTCATTAATAAATGTTTATTTAATCTTTCTTATAAAGGCATTTATTTTAACTTTTTCTGAATCGAAATATAATAGTATATTTTTTATTTATATAATTAGTCTAATTTTATTTTATGTTGAGACAATGCTTCCTTCTAAGACTATAAAGTCTGATATCCTGTGGTCGTAGCCAATCTATATTTCTATGGTATGAAGGCTTTATTTATACCCAGGATGATCCACATCTGCGCCGGTCACATCCGGCGACGGTTTTCCATTTCCATTCGCCAGCGTATTCCTGTTTTTGGTAGTTCATTTTCAACTATTGAAAAATGTGTAGTCCACCTAATAAATTTCTTAAATAACCAACTCGATATCAGAATATCTTGAAACACAAACGGAACATATATTCCTAACCAAAAAATATAATAACGTCGCATTTCAATTTATGAATTGTTAATATTAGAATGCATAAAAAATTACCATAAAAGCATCGAGAAATAGACAAAGCACTACCACTCCATAAAACATTGCTTGAAACTAGGCCACATATGGGATATTGTACCGTTATCTGTATGTATGACGGACACATAGTGATTATTACTGAGTGGAGTCGCACGTTCCTGATCCAGCCGGACGATACCATATACATGCAGTAACAAATCAAGTAAAGATCATCTGCCTATTGAAGTAAAAAGAAATAGTTCATAGCGAGTTTTTGTTAAAGAAATGCTTGTAAAGGAAACTTTATATAGTAGGAACAGAGTAAATTGAAACGGTCCTCATCTAAATGAATATAATCAGAATAACTACGTAATTCGCTTTAACATAATACAATAGCAAAAAAAAGTAGTGAACGGGGCTGCGAGCGAAAAAATAAATGATAAAAAATATATACAAACATTTTCAGGGGCGTTCAATTTGCATTTTAATGGAGATCCACGCGTACGTAACAAGTTTAACTAATAGGCGTGAAATGAGAGAAGCGAAATGGGAGTAGCTGAGATCACAAGAGATACTCTTGAACTATATTCGACTAGATTGTCTATTTGTCGTACGGCAATGGGAGGTTAGATTTGTAAGCGGAAGTCATTAGAATATGAGTCTGATTACGTCGTTACAAATTTGAAGTTTAACCAAACTTCACTTTATAGTTTGACTAGCAATGCTTCTCATTGAATCACAAATTACCTTATAATTGAACATAGATATAGATGGCATCACATCTACAGTATCTAAATTTAAAAAAATATGTTATCTAATAAATTATTATAATCTTATTTTGTCATACAACATAATAAAGACTTGTAATTATCCGTGAGACAGCTCTATGTATATAAAACGTACGAGTATAAAGATTTAATACTTATCTTTCAATAATCAATAAAAAGATGTATTTTTTGTTCAGCAAATTATTAAATCTTAAGCTAAAATCTATTTTGTAAACCCTTACATTTCATATTTCTAATTTTACGTTATTTATGAAAAGACTTATATAAACGTACATTCAACATACTAATTCATTAGAAAAACCAGCACATAATATAATAAAAAAGCAACTGGTTTTTAATGTATATTAAGTTTCTAGCACCGGAAACTGAGTATAATAATCATTGTTTCTATTTTTATTAAAATAAAGATAAAAACAATCAACAACAAACACTTCTTTGTCTGATGATTCATAATTAATCTTCTTAGAATTTTAGGATAACGCTCGTTTAATGCGAGAAGTAGGGATGGAAATAAACGAAAACGGAACTTGTATGAGTCACGACCTAAAACAAAAGGCTAATTGTGGGTTCACTTCCAATAAACAGGCATCGCATGCATTGGTGAATAAATTATTGAGAGACGGAAATTTTTAAACATCGCAATAAGTGTACATATTATATATGCTAATTTGAACAATGAGGGTATCTTTGAAAGCGTACGTGTTTTTAACAATAGAAATTTTGATTACATACCACGTGAAACAATTTACCCGTTATGGCTGTAATAATAAACGAAGCCGAGGATAATACACTAGCGAGATATAAATAGTCTCCCGCCCACAAACATTCACGTGTGGCCAAAGACTTGCACTTAGCTCACGATTTATTGCGCTCACAATCACAACATGGCAAAATGGCGTTCACAAAATGGTGTCAGATGATGGCGCTTGCGCATATTCAGTGTTAAGATCCTATTATTGTATGGAATAAACTTTTACGATGGTCAAGATAAGTTAATGTACTCGACACAATATATCAAGATGTTTGAAATATCCTGAATTATTCCGACAATAGTTTTTTATATTGTTATTCCTAAACCGCTATTTCTAATATTAGTTTTAAATAAACTACTCAC
Organism: Melinaea marsaeus rileyi; assembly: GCA_918358865.1. Lineage (NCBI taxonomy): Eukaryota > Metazoa > Arthropoda > Insecta > Lepidoptera > Nymphalidae > Melinaea > Melinaea marsaeus. The sequence goes on along the minus strand of OU911088.1, from coordinate 10,708,419 downwards.
GTATTATTAAGCTGAAAGACTCTCAAATTCTATAATAGATAAAAGTTCCAATAAATTAAAAGTTAAAAAAAAGAACAATTAACATTAAACTTTCTTTTACATGAATGAAGGAGATTTTTAAGAAAGTTCTAGAAATTATTTATCGTTCACTGTAGCTATTATTGTTTAAAACAGAATAAATGAAAATAGAAATAAATTTTTACTTATATATATTACCATTACAAAGGGCTCTTCGAGTCGAGCAACCCCCTTAAAAGTTTTTACGACTCTTACTTGACAGAGAGCAGATGTTTAAAACAAATACAGCATCAAAGTGGGAGGACAGTTGAATGACTTAACTATTCTTCTACATTTATTATGGAACGTACGTCATTATTTCATCCAAATATGGGAATGAATGGTGAAGCCCCTTCCATGTGAGTTATGGTTAAAATATCAAAATTATTGAGTGCTTGAGACAAGATAACGCGAAGCCATTACTGAATTTTGCTGACTAAATAAATGACGTAAAGAGGTCTAGACGTCCCAATTAATCCCTTTGAGGATGGTTACATGGGTTTATCAAATTGTATTTAAACGTATCCTTAATTCGATGGCTAAAGTAATTTAATCCACTTCTAAAGTGTATTTCAATAAAATAAACTGAACAGTAACATATGTTTTCGCACACTGAATCGTTTAGAAAACGCTGCAATGAAGAAATAGTATGTTTATTTATCTCCAGCCGTTTGTTAACCACATGTTAAAATAGACAAAGAGTCACCGTTAAACTGTTTGAATTATATTAACATGTTATCTTGTGTAGTTATTCTGATTAGTGAAAAAACAAAAGAGCTATCATAAAAAAAAATAGATTTTTATTATGATAGAAAGTTATAAGTATTCATAACCATACAATTTTGCCAAACGATGTCAAGTTAGAATTTTAAATAAATAAAGTTTTTCCTTATAATAATAAAATAACAACTAAAGTATAAATATTATATGTTACAAAATAAATATAATTACAAGTGTGTGTGTTCAGTCACCAATAAAACATGTCCGACATTAGAAAGTCGGTTTCAAGTATCAATATAATTCCTCAAGTGTGAGACATGGTCAAGTCAAAGTCAATTCAAATAGAAAGACGAACAAAAATTCAAGAAAACACAATATCGAATTGCACTCGTTATTCCGTGACCATCCCATCCCATACACCGTGAAAGCGATACTTGTCAGTCCAGAGTAGGACAGTGGACCGTTCTGTTAGTGTCATCCCAAAATGTAACTAGAAACCGCCCAGTATGATTTAGAAATATCATATTTAAACTAGATATATATAAATATTATAGCTATATATAAATAATCACTACGATATATATTACGATAATTTATACCATATAATTATTACTTTGTTATAAAGAACAAAGGACGTGAATAAAGTGTTAAAAATAAAAGCACACACAAACATTAGACTTATTAATCAACGATACACCTTTAAATTTATAAAAGAAAATATATCCGGCGTCTCGATTTATTCGGCGGTCACATAAAATACATCTGCTACATTATAAGTGTATTTTTGGACAAAAAAATTAGGTTAGCTCGCATCGGGAGCTTCCTCCGCGCGACATTAGGAAATAACTTACAGAGGTTGTTTATTTTTATGCACACTTTTGTTTGTCCAGCTCTATATCAGTGGCAGAGTGTTATTGTCGAACGGTGAGATTCTTTTACTAGATTTATCGATTAGCTTTAATTGTTCAATTTAAACTTTAGGTAGCTAAAACCAAATATTTTCACGCTTTTTTAAATCTATTTTCTCATGCATTAATGTTTTCCAAAATAAATATTGGGATCAACTAGTAATAAATAACTGAATTCGATAAAAGATTTGAAAATCAATCGAAATTCGATTGTCGTAAATAATATTCTCCAAGCGGTAAGACATTTGGAGAGTCTTATTTCGCCATATTTCAAAATTACGGATACCACGCTATAAAAGATTGAAATTGCGAAGATTTATGTTATAGTTCAATTTCATACAACTGCACCAAATCGTATTAAGTCAACTATAAAGACGTAAATTATAAGAACTGTTAGTATTTGGCGAATGAGGTCACAAGTCACTTATATTTATTTCAAATGATTGAAGCTCAAAATTAAAATAGTTTAATTTAAATATTTATTCATCGGTATACAAGAACCGTGCTCGACGCGGCGCAGGCTGCATTGCGGAAAATCTAGATCATTTCATTTCACTGGCCAAAATTAACAATTTATATATTTCAAAATATCATTCATTCCTCTGTTGGTTGACAATCAAATATTTATTATTTTAATAGAACTAGAGTGGAATAATAAGCTAATGAAGGCTAAAAGTTCAACGTTGCCACGTCACTTCACTGGACAATTTCTTCACCAAATAAAATACTGATTTTGACCAAATCACTACTTTATTTGGTTCATTTCTTTAACTAGTTTACTCAAACGATTCAAACCAATACACTCTTAATATCTCCTCACTTAAAAACCATTATACTAGAGCACTCAACATTAAAAATACATTTACGGCGATAGCCATCGACAAAATGCATTAAACTTCCTTCTGGTAATTAAATTAAGCTCCTTCACACCCAATTACGTATCTCATTACAATAACATCTTTCACACGATATAAAAACGGATTAAAACAATATCATAGTTTAACCTAAGCGTTTCACTAGGAAGCCATTTATATTATTTTCTCTTTCTTTTTGTAAGCGAGAGATAGGGATAGGCGCTTGAGTAATGTGCGCGTCATAGTTAATTAGCATCTGTTTAAGTGTAAGATGTATCTTATATATAAATCCAGTTATAAATAACAAGATCACTAAAATAAATACTTAATATGTGGAGAAGAATAGATTTTGTATAATTTATACTGTCTACATTTTATGACATTCTTAGTGTATTTTTTCAAAGTCGACACGATATAAAGGGTGTATCTACCCACTATTAAAAAAGTTTTTCCCAATATACCTAAATTGAAAAAAAAACTGTCCTAAATTGAACTTGCCCTTAACAAAAGCTCTCTTAACGCGAGCGGCGAGACGAGGATCGTGCTTTTTCGTTTATACTTTTTCTTTCTTAATTGATGCCACATGTTTTAATATTAGATAAATCTTAGATGTAGATCTATCGAATGATCGCTATATCATTTAGATTATTTCTTATATGATTTTTAAACCATATATTTCATTATAATATATCCTTCAGATAGAGTCTATCTAGTGCCTTATGGTATAGTTAAGTATATTGTATTAGACATTACAAGAAACTTTTTATGGTCCATATATGTATTTAATTCGCCATATGTTATATTTGACATATATGTTTCGTACTATTGACACATATATGGCATACACGACACATATGACATATTTTATACAAAGCAATAGTGGATACGGTAGCAAGAATAGATGTTAAATCGCGATTATATCATAACAATTGTATATTTTATATACGGTATGCTTAATACGGTAGTCCCAAAATACTTTTTAAAAATAAAACCAACCTTAAGTGTAACACCAATGAAGTGTTAATATAACATTCAAGCTTTAATCGTATAAAAAGACTAACAATTAAAAAGTTCTATCCGAAATATCGAAAAAGTACCGAGATGTTATCACATAGAGATAAAGGATTGTTTAAACTCAACCTTAAGACAAAGGGATAGAGTTGATTTTATATTTTTTAATTATTTATGATTTTGTGGGTAACCCACGCACCAATTTACGTGAATCGTCCGAGTCACAGATAATTAAATAACAAAAAGAATTTTAACAAAAAGTATCTGATTTATTTTCAGTTTAACAGAGTGGGTGAGGGTGTATGTGGGTAAGTGATTTGAGTTCGGCTTAATTGACTTAACAATGGTTAACTTTGACTTATGATTTGTATCCCTCTACATACCTTTAATAGAAATGTCTATAAAGGAACACAATTATTTAAAAGTCAATTAAATATCCATAAAATACGAGTGTAAAGTATTTGTATTTTCCTATATTTATATTAAAAGCATTAATAAAGAAACGTAAAAAATATAAAAACAGATTTGTATTATGCATAACTTCAGAATAAACCTTTTAATTAACTTTTTTGTCATTTTGAATGTATGTACCCGATTTTACAAAAAATATGACATACATTTATAAAGCATCCAAGTGATAGTTGTACTCGGTTACGAGGAGTTCCGTAGCAATTTATCTTATTTAATAGATAATGATACCTCACGGGTGAAACCAGGAAATACTGTTTACATTTATTATATTGCATAATGTTTCAGTGATTAATATAAGACATCTTTACAATCATAAGAATCTGCCCATAAATAGCTAAGCGACATACATAAATATGTTTAAATAGTATAGAATTATTAGAGTTTAACCATTTGTCTCGGGAACCCTTAAAATGTACAGAGGTTGTCAACTTTTATAGAACGCTGAAACAACACCGCATATTGTTAATTTTTAACATTATAAATGAACGTGTGCTTCGCAATAAAGCTCAATCTGCAAACAACGCAGCCGCGAGAGTTATTCTCTGACCAAAAAGCCTATTTAAAAACGTATAATAACAAATTTTTAATTGATAACATACAATAACATTCTATAACATACAGTTAACATTATACTTTTAATCATGATTAAATATTTACAGATTTGAGTTACCTTGATAAATCTACCTCTATCTACCTCACACGTCATTTCATTATCATTTTCTTGCCCTTATTCCAATTTTGGGGTCGGCGCAGTATTTTTTCCTTCTATACTCCCCTGTTACTCGTCATATCTGTACACAATTCCTTCTTTTCCATATCGTCTTTCAGGCAATCCATCCATCTTTTCTTCACCTGTCTTCCACCTATGTAACCCTCGACTTCCATACCTAACACTCTTTTAAGGTAAAAAAAACATATATAAATACAACTCTCAAAGATGTTCAAACAATCTCCAATAAGAAATGGACTAAATAAAAACATATCTAAAATACTCTTCAACTTACCAACCGAACCACACAAGATCATTTTCTGTGTACTGAGAAGCGACACAGTTACTTACAGCGAAATGATAATTCCCAAAATACGATACTAAGTTCATAGTTACGATTATATTTATTCCAAATTAAACAGTTTAACGTAAACATTGGGTTATTTACTTAATTATTAACGATTTAATATCGGACATCCGAATATAAGAGGCAATGTAATATTCAAAAGTACGACATGGATTTCATCGGATAAATTGCATGTATTGTTTGTTAGTCTTATTTGTTTACCGCGGTGTTTAAATGTGTTAAATTATATTCGTATTCAATATTTATATTTATTTGTGGGGTAATAACTGTTCATTAATAATGTACTGTTGGTTAGTTTATAAAAATGATAATAGGAACATTAATTATATGCTTTTAAAATTGTATATAACAGAATGATTGAATCAATTATCGTGTTGGTATATGTCCTAAACGGTATCCCATTAAGGTTCTGAGGCCATTAGAATCCGCTTTTACGTAAAAAATAGGCCAACGAGGCCTAAGCGACTGACGCCAGCCCATGAGAGCTAACATTTATATAATACATAGGTAGCTATATATAATCTATGTAGTACATAGTAGTATACTGTATTTATATTTATAAAAAAGTATGCAAATTACATGTGATTCAGTGTCTATTTACGATAGAAATTAAGTTTTGCATTTACATGCTATTTCACACGCAAATAAATAAACGTACAAAATAGACAACAGATAAATATACAAACAAATCAACTGTAGATGAAGCTGTCATATTCTTATCACGTAGTAATTAGTACTATATCATTATATATATATATATATATATATATATATATATATATATATATGTATATTGTCTAGCACCTGAGAGACTACCTATACCTTGTGGTTTTTGGTTCTTGTAGGATATATCCGTTTCGCTTTGTTCAATTTATACGTTAATTAAAAGATAAAAACCTTAACCCAACCTATTAAATTTCATATCGACCGCTTGGTTAGGAATAATTGTAAACATAAATGAAAAGTCAGTTTAATCTATGAACAGAGTAATTAAAATAAGATGTATAACCATCACTATTTAATATAATTAATATTGGAATGACAATTAATGTATATACATGTTTGGAATTATTTGTATGTATGTCCATTATAATTTCTTCCTACACTAAATCTATATAAGTAGGATAGCATGGTGTTTGTAAATAAAAATAAATCAGTTAACCGAAGCCATAAACATGAATATAAAACGTCAAACAATTAAAACAACCATAAAGTAGTGTCACGGTAACCACATGGAGACATCACATAACATAAATAACACAATCCGTGTACTAACAAGCACTGTTAAGATTTTAACTAATTGATGAATTTTATTGTATACTATAAATTTTTAATTCATGATGAATAAATAAAATAGATAATTGACATTTTTAAGACGGTGTATTGGTGTAGTGGTTGTCATGATTGTCACAAAACTTGTAGTTCGATTCCCACTCGGGACATTTATTTGAATGATCCACGGGTTGCTGTTCTTATTTTGAAGTATTTTGTGTCTGTTATTTTTATTATATTTCCGAAATAGCAATCGACATATTTGTAGTATTATTGTCTAAGCTGAGAGTTGTTCCTTTTTTTAAAAGTCTTAAGTATTTACACAACAATATTGAATACATTTTTGTATTACATCATGAATGCATAATTTTACAAAATAATAAACGTTATCAAAATGAATTATAAATGTTACAAACAATTGTAACAAAGACATGGTTATAACACAATAATCATTAGTTTGTTGTATTTACAGCATGCATTACTGGGAGTGCTCACCGCACTAGACATTAGCCTAACTGCTTTATAGTCCGTCATTAAACTAATACGTAACCAGGATTTACAATTTATGGCTTGCTTTTGGTACTTCAGAGGTATATTGTTATTTTACTATCGGAATATGGTATGGTTTATATATATATATATATATATATATATATATAGTGTATATGTGTATGTCTCTCAGTATATTGTCATATAAAAACCTTATGATTAATGTTGTTTTTTAAATAACTATATTATAAATTAAAAATATGTAATTCTCTTGGTATTTTAATATTTAAGAGTGTTCTGATAATGTTATTTTAGAAAAAAGTTAAAAAGTGTTATAGTTAAAACTGTAAAAAAATTAAATAAATTACTAATTTATACAATATTTTGTATCTTATATTATAAATTCATTTATTTACGTCGTCTATTTGAATATAAAATTTACGTAAATTTAATTTAATTACGATTACATTTCCTCTTAATTCAGACAAAGTGCAGACAAACAAATAAACCTAATTAGGTGACTTGAAAACTAATTAAGCGAAGAAATCTACTTTTCATTCCGAAGTTGACAGCGAATTTTGAGTTTTTTTCTTTTAATTTGTCCCTTATAAAATACGTTACAAAACTTGAAATAAGGCGAAGTTTGTCATAAAAAGCAACGAGCTGTGCCTAATGAGGGTGAGGTGTTACATAAAATAGAATCAATTTACTAAGAATGTGGAGAAAATAAGATTTTCGCTTTGCTTAAATTTAGGCAGCTTCAGAATTATTTTACTTTTAATTTATTTTCTTAAACCTTAGCATCCAAATACTTTAATTTGTTCGCTTTATTAAATATGTAAATTTACTAAGTAGATTTTGTGCTAAGCCTTATTACTATGTGTAATTCAAGAAGTTGCTGAAATTGATTAAACTATAAAATAGTTTAATTAATTAAACGTATTGCGGAATGCAGTTATTCCATTTTCTTTTTAAAGAAAATATATATTATGGGTATAACAGAATAAATCTTATTCATTGGTGTTACAAACAATGTTTTTTGGAATAGTAAAACTGCGAGAAAAGCAAAAAAACTTCACGTCCAGAGTAAATTCTTTGGGGAAGACTACGTTAGCAAAGTTTTTTACATTTAAGATGGGCCGCAGATATCTCGTCTCCGTCTGATTGGACAAAGAGAGACCACAGCCATTGTAATTACAGATTTTACAAAAATTAATTAAACAAAAATGGTAATGTTTTAAAATTATACCACTAAAATTACTTTTTTGGCTTCTTTTAGATATGATAAGATTATTTATATCATTATGCATAAAAAAATATCCTTTAATCAAATGTCTTATAGACAATTGGAGTGAGTGAGAAAAAATGATTGAAACTTATTATTGAAATTAAAGAAAATATTAACTTACAAAATGAAAATTAAAACCTCAAACAAAAATTTAAATAAGTGAATAACATATTCAAAATATATCGGTTAACTCATTCACTACAGTATGTAGCACCCTTAAAATTCCTTTTTATCGAGTTCACACTAAAAGCAACTCTATTATAGAGTGCTATGTTTTATAATTCTTTGAAGTCCAGTTTGGCTTCCTAGGTACATGTGGCAGCAAAAGTGACCGGATCGGTCATTGTTTGATAGGAACAATGAGTATACGTCGGAACGTTGAGAATCTGCCTTTCGTATCACTCAAACCTCGGACTAAATCGTGACGCTTTGCTTGCAGAATAAAAATAATACATGTTAAATTTATATTATAATTTTCCTTTATTCAAATATACATATAAATAAAATTGGCGTGTCTGTTAGTAATTTTAAACTAACAGCTTATATAAAAAACAATTATAATTTTTTTTGTGTTTATTTCGCCTAATTTCTAAAACGGCTGTATTTATTTTAACAGAGCTTTGCTTGGCGGAGAGCTGATGCTATAAGGACTAACATAGGCTACTTTTATTAAAAAAAAACCACATGCCGCGCAAACGAAGTAGTATTATCAACTTATATACTGCAATGCATTCTCATACATTCTCATCCAATCATTCAATTAACTACTTCTTAAAAAAATGTTAATAAATATGTTTGAAATACAATATTGTATTAATACATATGACAGTTATTTTTATTCTTCAGCTCATAAATATTGATATCACTACAATTTTTAAGGAATTAATAAGTAAATATTTCAATGTAACATCGACATTACCTTTACAAGTATAATCATAATAAGTAAATCTAACAGGTTAAAATTATATCGAGCCAACAATACCAAAAACAAAGGCAAATAACCTATTTATGGACCGAAGGCATGAGGCATCATCTGCATAAGTAATTGTTACTTTGGATATCCGATCTCGTAGTGTATAAACTAAATGTGACAAGTTTCGTTCCGATGCTGGAACTTATATTTGAAACACAGCTAAAGGAGGTTCCGTTATCGTTAGACTTGAACGAGGGTTTGGAAAAATTTTAGGGTACAATTAATGAAAATGAATTGAAGCTTTATATAAAGTACTTGGTTCTTTATTTCGAGTACCTGGCCTAGTTGGCATTGATTACGGTTAAAAAATTTGTACCTCAATGAAAGATATATTGCCAACTAACTTTTAATCTTAAAAAAAATATTTTTATTATTATGAATTAAGTTTGTTAATTTTTAAATATTGTACTCATAATTTTGCAAAAGTTTTGTGTATATTTTTGTGAGGAACAATATCGTATCGCAAAGCATCGCGGGTCATAAGTTCAAAACACTGCAATATTCATATATATAGGATTCTGTAACGTCAGCAAATAAGTTCATTAATAGATTATTTAAAGAAATTACATATTTTATATTAGAGCTTGAAAATCACTATATCTATCACCATTTTTGATAATATAAGTTATAAAAAATATATGGGAAATCTGTTGTCCAGCAACTGATAGAATGTGACACCAATTTACGGATAGGAAGCCCAAAGGACACTTACGTACGCTAAAAGATTCAACACTCCTCCTCCTCCTCCTGTTACAGCACTTACTAAAGATAACATTTTAAAGAATTAGAAGAAAATGAGAGAATTATATACTTATTTTACCAACCTGTTGTACCTAAAATAATTGCTTCCAAGTTACATACAAAGGACATTCTCTGATACAACCAATTTGGATTAATACGTTTCAAATCAATTGTTTTTAGAATATGCTAACGCTTCTCGAAATCGTCGTAAAGCATTTGCAACAAGTTAATTTATGCTGGACGCGTGAATCGATTCATCAAAATTGTAATGCTGCATTATTTCATGAGCGCTGCCTCGGGGCATCGATACTTAATGCGTGCCCTCTGATACCGAATGAGCTATTCTAACGTACAATTGTATTCAAATAAATATCCTGTCGTGTTTTATTCAAATTCCGATAGTGATATTGATGTAAGTTTATTTTTACTACAGTGTATTTATATTTTATTACAAGAACATATTACCACCTCAATTTCCCCCCCACCATAACATTACGGAGCCCTTTACGGTGGTCTGTGAGGCGTAACACAGATTATAACAACCAATTTTCTTTCCCTGTATCCAGAACGACTCCATTTAGTCAAGTCCATTACCTAACAAATGCAAGTGCACTCCCCACCTTTCCAATGATCTCCAAGGAATCGTTCTACGTGACGCCGTTATTATTACTGCCCACCCCCTCAAGGCTAGGGCGTGGTAAGTGGCTGGTAATTGTATGGGATAACTTAGATTGGCTTTTTAATTCAGAAGATTTGTTTGTGGAAGGGAACTTTAATTCTCTCCGTGGCTGTTGTATTTTTCTGAGTTTGTAACAATTGTAATGGTATCATTACTTCTAATTTTTGCTCGTTTCTTGCATTTACGTTGAATATTCCAAAATAAAACAAATTAAACATTATTTTATGTAAACGTATTAAGCTGAAACAAATATTTTTAATACAGAAATTATCTCTTTGTATGATAATAAAGGCCGCAAAATTAAACGTCACAATAAAATATAATTAAGTCACATTTGTCTTTTAGAACGGCTTCATTTTATTAAAATTGTAGAAGATCCGTTTTTCATGTACGGATAAGGCTGAGAGGTCGTAAATTCAGGTGAGCGCGAATCTTGTTCACGTCACTTGGATATAAAGATGTTGAGGCCTACGCTTCTGGAGTGTTGTCTAAGAGCTGGCAGCGAATAACTTTAATCATTTATTTGGTCAATTTATCTCTTTATAACATCTATGCATTGCAGACGCAAATCATTATAAATTCGGGAAATATAGTTTCAAAGAATATTATTTGTACATAGAATACACTTTTCAAATATTAAATTACACCACAATGTTATTCGTTTTAAGTAAAATGCCATAATAAGATGCATATCCAGCAATAGCTCTATAATAAAATTTGTACGAGCTCTCGGTATCAAAGCAAAGATTTATGCAGTGGGAGCAAGTTTATAAGGCTGTGTATTTTACGGTTCGCCGACACCAAGAAAAACGGAGACCATTTCGTGATGAATTATTACATAACAGGTATTAACCAATGTTATGTTTATTTCATTTAAACATAAATATTTAAATATAACAATTTGACATCTTAAAACATTTGGCAATTGTTAAAACTCATAAGATACTTATTATTTTATTATTATATTATAATTACCTTTCACAATAATTTAATTAATTGTTTAATCTTTTATAATTTCAATATCATATTTCAACTGCTATTATTTTATACTAAATGCCGTACACAATCAAGATAAATTAACCTATTTGAAACCAATTTAATTCAACATTTATAGGTATTTAGTTCTTGACTCAAAAATGTAGAGGCTTACCATCAGCGGTATATTTACTAAAATAGAGCGATGATGTCTGGAACGTCGGTGGACGAATTGCTCTTTATTTTTATCTTCCCAGCCCTCGATAATCCCTACGTGAATAAACCTCTAAATAAAATAACAAAAAATACTTAAAATTGTTCAATATTATCAACTTTAATCCGATTATACGACTAAGATTGCTGTCAAAGCAAATTGTACCGTACACTTTGGTAAGAGAGTTGTATATAGTAATTTGAATGGGATTAAGGGTTTATAAGATGACAAATACGGTCTTATAGTTCATTAATAGAAGGGACAAAGGTACGAGGACATGTCTTAAGCTATAACAAGTTTTTAGACAAAACGCTTTTAATTGTCGATACCTTACCTGGTCCAGGGTTGTCAAACTGTAGTTCATTCTTACGTTAATAATTTAAGTTATTAATCTACCTTCATGTGCGACAAGTATTTGTGGTTATATAATACGTTTGAAATATATTGTTGTTTCCATTTGAAATAATGCTCGTAACTCAATTTGAAATGACCATTAAAAAATTTATTGCACTCACCGCTAGACTTTTCGATTTACGAAATAATTTATTAAGGACTATAAATTTGTGATTTTAATATATATTTAATGATCCACATCTAGTTGTTTGGTACTTTTATATAACTTTACGTTTTTATATTTGACAACCCTGAAATATACAGTTATTATCTGTATTTAAAGATGAACCTAAAGCGATTATCTGTTTAAAAAACTATTTCTTTTGTATATTTCATGCATCAACTATTTTCTATTGTAATAACATTCTCATTGAAATTATTCAAGGACATGAACTTTATTTTGCAAACTTATTATTATGAATAGTGTTTTTTTTTGCAGACATAATACATTTTGAAAGATGATTGTGATTTCGAACAAATAATACTATTTTTTCGATTTTATTAAAATAATGAATGATATTGAATATGAAACTAATTAATTGGATCTGTGGTTACATTAATTTTATATTAATTATACATTTTAGTTTTTCTTTTAAATAAATTTTGAAGAAAATATACTATTAAACTTTCATCACAACTCGGTCCATTTATGCGAGGAGCATTTACAACTCCTTTGTTGGTTGTAATGTAACTAAAGTATCCGTTGTGATGTATCTCTTGCTAGTACTGAGTCTAGGTTTTAAAAGATTATGACATCATATATTAAAGTAACACACAAGTAGGTAAACTGTAAAACCGTTAACCTTAAGTCCTTAAAAGTGAATGTAGGTTCAGAATTATTCTGTATTCTATAAATATGAGACATATTATATATATATATTTTGTTGTGTTTTAAACATATTATACACGTGACATTGTTTGCTGTAAGCATTACTAGTTTTCATTATAACTATGACGCATATTATATTGTTTCTGTGATACTGTTATGAAAACATTATGATCAATAGTATTTTTTTATTTTACAAGACACCATTATTTAGTTAGTAGGTAAAAAACATACGTACAGTTACATCAAATCATACCAAGAAATGTAAAAGGCTAGGCTAGGCTAGGTTATTTTTTGTCCTCAATTATCGCCACATAAGTCATAAGTAAGTATGAGAGGAAAAAAATATTTTAATCATCATTTGGTTTTCACAAGATTATTGTTACATCCTATTCCTGATGTATGTTTGACAGTCAGATAGTTAATGAGATAAGGCCCATGTCATAACGTACATATGGACATCACTATAATATAAGTACTGTAGACATACAAAGTAATAAATTATATAAAAAATATAACATTATTTCTATTATTAGTAATTGAGGTGTTCGCTTTATTATATGTATATAAAATATAAAACAGTATTTTCATTAAATGTATTTATATTTAAGACGAAATAATCTTTCTCAAGACTATTATAGTAATTTTTATTAGTTCAAAAATTCATCTCTTCATTTCTGGTTGGTGCTGGTGTGATAGAGCCAAGTCAAAACTCTCGACAGGCATGGGATTTTTTTACCTATATTATTCAAAACACACACACAATCATATATTATATTATTTAATAATAATATAACACTATAACTTTAAAATATTATATAAAACTCACATCAAAACCCCGATGACAGAGCATAATTAAAAAGTTTTAGTGAATATTTTTTTAATTTCCTTGCCAACGCTCCCGGGGTCATCGTCTTCTATTTTTACCTTTCATTTTTCCCATTAGTTTCTTAATTAATATCCCGAGACTCAAGTGTGAGCTCCGGTGAATCAATCATAATCAGACGCTATAAAATATTTTAATTTTCCAAAGCCTTTGAAGGTTTTAACTTCTTTGGTTAATGGGGCCGCGTTAAATATAGATAATCAGATTTCATGGTTTTAAAACATAAAATTACGTGAATTTAATATCTTACACGGCGATGCAACCTGCTCTTGTATCCAAATATATATAGTCAATTGAGTAACATTCTCTGATGTTTTTACAATTTTTGTACACCCATCATATTATTTATAAATGCGTTATTAATAAAATATATGATGCAGTTTGAAAACAACTTCCAACAACTTCTTTATTAAAACGGCAGACAAACTTTGATTAGGTAGTATAACTACATATTTTTATTATATGGCTACCTCCTGGATTTTTATAATAGAGAACATAGACCTTATAATTAAGTACGAGTAAAAATAAAATCATATGAAATATATATTTCTTATTAATATTTTATTATTAACATTATATAACAAGTGTCTTTGAGAGTAAGAAACAATAATAAAAAACAATAAATTTAATAAGACTCTGTAAATAAAACGTCGCAATACATCGCAATACACTGCAGCGAAACATTTAAATAAACTGAAGACAAGTCCTGACATTTTTGGCGTCGGAAAATCAGCTCTTATCCGGTGTACGTTTAAAGGAAATACCGAAGAAAAATCTCTTTGTTCTCTTTGATATTTCTAGTAATGCAAAGCCGAATCCTTGAAGCCCTTATTAAGCGCTTTCTGGTTTTCGTACCAAGGTGCAGCGATTGCGTTTTCAAAACCCCATCTATTATAGCTTTTATTGCAAATTTTTATTACGATTTGAATTAAGACTGCATTTTCGTTGAAACCTGCATTTTAATGTTTAACTTAATATCGACTTTATGTCTAGGAATTAAAGTACAAATTACATAACATGGATCGGGATGCAGAGGGCTCAATTAGGTTGTATGTTTCTTTCACGACATTTAATAGCGGGCATTGCGAACGCATAAAACTTTTAATATCACAAATAATAATCACACTTAGGAAGATTCGATTCAAAAATAACTTATTCACGTGAAATAAATGTTGCTATAATAAAATATGTTTTACGTTAGTCATCATTAACCTGTTAAATCTTTTAGTCGTGATAAAATATTAATAACATTAACTCCACACTTCACCTCTATCAACGAATTTAAACAAACACTCAATCAAACGTGCAAAAAAATTGACATTTCGCAGATTACAGGAAATACCGATCTATCTCACTCACACTATCATTAACCAGGATGTAATGATCATTAATCAAGTTAATGATAGATTGAACGGCGCATATTGATGAGGGCCGGTTCACGCTTGACCGCCTTCTTGACCTTTCGCTTAAGTTTAAAGCTGTGTACTTAAAGGTTAAACATCAGTGAACTACTTTGATATTTAATGAGCGACACGGGTGCGAATAAAATATAGATAGGTTGAGTATATTATTTTATTATCTTGATTACCCATTCCAGGACTTGTAACTATTTAAAACCATATATTAATAATAATAATTAAATTTATATTCAAAAATTAATTAATTAATTATCTAAAAAATTATTTAAGTAACAAAATGCTTTAAAATATGTCACTTAGTTGTAAAACCATAAATAATTTTAAAAAACATTGCCTGATTAAGTTACATAATAATCTTAAGTGCATAAAATCAGATCCTCAGAATTCTTTCAGAAACATTATTCTAAATTAATTAATTAATATTGTTTTACTCAAATCTAAAATTAAAATTAAAATCATTCATGAAATATTAGAAAACAACGCAACAGTATTTAATATTTCGCAGCGACAACACCCAAATTAACCGACAATTATTTAAGCTCTGCTCGTCACTAAATTAAATAACAAATTATGTTTCATATTTACAAAACGTTTACATCACCACATTACGCAAAATAACCGCTTATTAGATTGCCCACGTCAAGGAAATGTGAGAAATTAAGAGTTCATTTAAGAATAATATTTAAACTCAAGATTTATTGACAATATATCATAACAATATGAGTAAGAATCCTTAATTATAATAGATATGACCCTCAGTAATTACACTAGTATGTAGTCACCATGTTATTGTAGGAGTGTATAAATTACGTGAAATGAATCACACAAACAGCGATTAATGACGTCATTTACAATTCCCGTTACAAAATGAAAGAACCCGTTGAAATTGTAACCATAACCATAATGACAATTACAACAAAGTACTTTGAATGATGTCCGACAATAATTACAGAGTGCCGCAATTAGACAGCCTTACGGTGGAGGAATTTAGGAAAATTCAATTCAGCTCCGCTGCTATTGTTTTCAGAGTTATTTTAATGCATACTTATAGAACCTTAAAAAGTTGGTGTTATAAGAAAATCATAAATTTAGCATTATATATTTAGGCAAGTTATTTAATATATAACAATTATCTTGGTAAATATTTGATTATGTGCTCTAGTCGTCGATATCTTAAGGTCTAACTTAAGGTTTTTTTTTGTCGAGTATTTTAACCGCAATTTTGAAGCTGGTTTTTGAAGCGTTTTACTGTTCTTATTTAACTGGTTAATTTAATGCAATTAATATTTAAAATGTATTAAGGGACGTAAAATATATTTAATTTAAAGAAATTTATACGAAAAGCAAAATAATAAGTTCGGCGAATGATTGTCTTTGTTGCGATTTTTTTTTTATTTTGTGATAAATCAAAAACGCAAGCACAGTATGGTGTGGTCAGGTTAATTTTTTTTGTTTAAATTGTCTTTTACCATGACAATAAATATTTATATTGGGAAAGTAAACTAGTTAATAGTTAAAATCACACGAAATACAAAGAATATTTGTCCTTTAAACAACAATATTCAAATTTGCAGGCAATGTTTGCAAAGTTAAGCCACTACGAAACATACGTATAAATTCCGTGCAAGCCTTTTTTTCCAGCGAGGTTCATGCATACATGTATGAGACGGACAAATTGACAAGTGGTCGTTTTAAATCGAGAATTTGCCTGTTATTGTACTGAGCACATTTTTATCGATGCTTTTATATTCTTCTGAATAATGTAATAAGTATTACGTCCACAACTTCGTAAATAGAAGAAGCGGAGACACTTATATCATACAAAAAAGAACTAACCATAAAGTTCGAACATCACAGAGTTCGCGATCATTTTGAACCCAATATCGAAGGTGCGGATAAATTCTATTTCTCTTACAGCCACTGTCTATCAGAAAATTAGAGAACATCCGTTACTTTTATGAAAAATATAGTCACATAACATCGCTTTCAATACGTCAACGCGACACCTGCACCCGGCACAGCGATGTAATAGTCGTGCGACATTGATAGATTGCCGCTATTTGAATAATACAGTCGGAGCAATTCTCATTGTAAATATAAGTCGGATATGAATATTCTAAGGTATCGATATATTGATCATCGAAGATGATATTGTATACCGATGTAAGCCTACATACCTTGCAGCGATACAGTCACAGACGGATCAGTTGATCAGGATAATTATCGTCATACATTTCAAATATGGTTGCAGAAATATAAATGTTATAACTAAATAAGATTATTATTATATATTTTTTATAAATAATTTCATAATATTTCCATTTTATTGTATAAAATATGATAAAATATGTTCCATAAAAGTTTTTTTAAGGATTACGACAAACAAAAACAATTGCAGTGTTATGATATTCAATGACAGTAATGTTTTATTTAAAAAAGTTTCGAAAACGTTTTGAAATATTCTATAAAAAAGCAATTAACGGTTTATTTCTACACAATTTTACGGGCCGTTGAAATGTGTCTCGTGCGGAGGGTGAACATAATTGCATAGAAAATATGTACTTGCCGAGCTTTCATATGTCTGACGCTGCTTGCTTGGTAAACGTCCCGGCGTTATACACCGAACATTAATTAAAAAACTGCACGCAAATTTGAAACATCTATACTTATATTTATATATGGGATTGGAATAGAAATAGGCAAACGGTACACGCGGGGCTATCAATAAATATGTGCAAATTTATAAAATTTAAAAAAATATTTATTGCCCTTGAAATGAATGTAGGATTCAAGGAAAAAAAACAGTCATCCGACCCTCAGATATACTTTTAGTACATATTTGTTAACCATAAAGTTTTCTTTAACACTACCAATTATAGTAACCTAGCAATAACCTAGTATTTTTGTTGTATATTATTATGATATTAGTGCAGACTTTTTGTTGATTTTTTTATACTAAGCTTAGTTTTAAACTTGACAGAATACTTAGCATAATAATTATAATTGAAATAAATCTTCACTTAATAATTGTCTTAATCTCTTAAATATTAAAATATTAAAACAAGTGCTTGTATTATATATAATAATCAGAAAGTGACATTTCACAAGTTTTTCTTTAATGTGGTATATTATTAAAAATATTCATTGAAAATAGATAATTTCACTTCTGCCGCTTCTAAATCCTCGACAGTTATTATACGTTTCTGTTTCTTATTATTTATTGGATTATATAGGTTTAATCTTGGCCTTCAGATAGAATTATCTTTTAATAAAGATTTACAAAGAAGACTTTTAATTATTTAATAAAGATTTACAAAGAAGACTTTTAATTATACCTCTAAGGAATAGTTGCAGTTTCATAAATTCATTTATTTTAAACTCACTTAACAAGAAAATTTAAACGAAATAATATAACTTTGATCCACAGGTATTTAATAAATAATCAAAGCAAAAAATCGACTCACGAAGACCGTACTTGGGTCGCGTGTAACTTTCGCGTGCCGGCCTACCAAAGGCTTTTATGCGTTTTCATACTAAGCGATAGTTCTTAACCTATATAAACGAAGCTGTTGTGCGATTTAAACTGAGTTTTTATAATAATTCAAGAAGTCATGAGAACGATTGATATAACAAGTGGAAAAGGCTTAGCCTTACGCTTAGAATAAAAAAAAATCTTTCAATACAATGAAATAAAAAAAAAGCAAACTATATTACGATAAAAAATTGGTTAATAAAAATAAAATTATTAAAAGTACTAGAAAGCTTAGAGATGTAGGAAAAAGAATAAAATAGTAAGACCGCCGGAAATAGTAACAAATGGCATATCTTTGGTTAAAGCATTAATCATTTTTTAACAGAACAAACGATAAAGACATAAAAAAATCAACGCAACCTATAAAGTCATGGCAGAGTCAGGAACAATTCCCAATTTGAAACCCAAAAGTTACAATAGGCCTAGAACATTCGAGAACCAAATATCAAACATGAAATTGTTCGTTTGTATATGTGAGAATGAAATCGATTTTCCATTGAACTCTCGATCTGATTGTACTCAATCTGATCCAGGACTTTGCTTCATTGAAGTGCTGAGTGAAGTGTTTTATCGTATGAGCAATAAATGATCGTTTAACTGAATTTATAATCACTAGGAATTTCATATTTTTTTATGAATTTTAATTCTATAAAAAATTGTGCAAACATTTATTATATAAAGTTCTGAATATATTTAAACGGAACAAAGACGTCGCATGGACCACTAAAATACATCGTTATGTAGCGGAATCAGTTACTGTAATCTATTTCTACCTCGGCTATAAACAGCGAGCGAATGGGTGAATGGAATCAGAACGAGTGAATGAAAGAGCTCTGAACACGGTCATCAGTCAACTACGGCTGGCCATTATCCTAATGGGATCTCAAATCGTTCGCCCATTTGACGAGAGATTACTGTTACTAATTATACCACCTAAACCAATCTCAAATCTAGGCCCCTTTATTATTTTATTTTGATTAAAATGGATGAATCAGAATTATCGTTTATTTGTTTATTTGACACGTGACATTTAACTATAAAGCACTTAAAATTGGTTTATTTGTAGCTGTTACTGATTTTATCGCGATAGTAAAATTGGAAACATATTTCATTTCTTTTTATATAACCATATCAGGAATTTATTATTTTGATGACAAAAAGTTTTTTTTGTAAGACTAAAGTTTTTTTAATGTCTCACAATTTTACTTGTTATTATGTAAATCCAAAATCTTTTTATCAAACATAACACTACTAGAAACAATTTACTTAACCAAAATAGAAATTTGCAAGAAAATGTATAGAATATTAATGATTGTTTCACTTGCATTAAAGTCGATAATGCCTTGTAACTTGTATTCCTAAATTTAAGAGGCACTCGCCTTTTCAAAACCAAATAGGAATGCTCTGAGTAGCGTTCAAATTTAGCTTGGACGTTGAAATGTAGCTATATTACAAGATCTTACATTTACGTGATATTATTCAGGGCGATTTGCAGAGCCGGATTCTGGAGGCCCTGGAACAACTAAATATTGATAATTATTAACTATTTTCCGAATAAATGAATATTTTTTTCTGTAAACTCTTCAAAAAAAATTTTATCAACAAAGAAAACTATTTCAACAAAGAATGTAATATTTCGTTAATGTCAAAATATAATTATGAAAACAATAACAATAATAATGTTTGTGTTTGTATTTTTTTATACTTAGTAAAATGTAAAAAGAAATGTTGGGAGGAAAAACGTAAAAGTTGCTTCCCGCCACCCGTCAAAATTTTGATATTTTTTCTTTATTTTCGGGGCCCCTGTGGAGGTCCCGAGGCAGAACCCTTGCCTGGCCTCTCTGAATCCGGACCTGGCAATTTTAAGCAACGAACATTAAACAATATTTTTTGATCTAGTGATTGCTTATCTCACACATTCAGAATTACGTAATAGTTATTATTAGATAACTCAGGTAATTGCGACCTTCGAAGTTCAACTAAAAGTATATATGTATGATAAGTAAGAATTTTCTATGTTGGTCCTGTATATAATACGACTTTGGCATATAATATCCAATCCAATCCATCAAATAGTAATTGTTCATGAATATAATATATATAACTTATCTCTATATATTTCATAACTATTTACCTGGGTATTTTTATGTATTATGATAGTTCTTCATACCGAATAAAATAGTTTAAAAATACACACATTGATAAAGAACCGATATCAGAATTAAACCGGATGCCAATAAAACTTGATATTTATAATCTTATTTCAACCACTAATCTCCAATAGTATGGTGAGTAAAAAAATGTGTCCCGTAAAACTACATTACGATTTGATTAAAGTAGATTAAAAATATAAAATACATGTGGCATATTCCCGGAGCCGGTGAGCCGATACGGGTTTACACTTTACATAAATATGTGAAACAATTTTAATATGGTTATTTATTTATTATAAAAGGTTTCTTAAAATTGTCGTTAGTTTAGTTATAAGAAAGGAAGTAATATTTTTATTATGAATACAAAACACAAAACAGACTTTACAAATTTCAAATTTGCAGTATGATTTCTAGTTATTATAATATACAAGTAAGCTTACAAAATTGAATATAATATAAAAATAAGATTTAGTAAATAACTATTAATGAATAAATTGAATTCTAAAAATATTATTCAATCTCAAATAGCCTTGGCTAACTTCATTAAAATGTACGTATTGAGTATACTTTTGAATTGAAGTTTAATAAATATTCTGCTGTTCTTATTATATAGTTTCATTATATACGAAACAAAACTGAAGAGTTTAAGATTACTAAAGCTTGGCTCAGATTATAAAATTAAATAATATCTACATTTATAATAACATAAACCTTGAACCAAAAACAAATCTTAATAACAAAGGCAACGGCAATAACTCGACATCACACGCATTCATTACACAGGAATGCCTTTATTAAGTCCGTACCATTTGTCTTATATCATATCTTATCTTTTACCCCCATGTGTGACGTCACAGCTAATCCCCCTACTTTATCTATTTCCATGTTTATCCTAACATCCATTACTGCTGAAGTTCCATTGGTACTATTTAATGTATAAATATTATTTTGCAATGGATTTTGAAATGTGAATAAAATCCATGTAGGCTTATTCTTTGGTTATTGCTTTTGAGAATTTTATGGCTATATGATTTACTATATTTTTCATTTATTAAAACGAGTATAAGAAGAGTATTTACCATAAACAATACAATTAACAAGAATAAATCAACAAACTTAAAAAACTTTATTACTACATAACATAATATATATCTAGTTAAAACTTTAATAAGGAATTGGGAAGCCAACAAATGCGTAATGTAAAGCGCACTGTTCTTATTTATTTCTTATAGAAGAGATAATTCAAGGTTATATTCAGACCCATGGGTACTATTACTGAGTTAAATATTTACCAAACACCTTGCAGAGAACGTCCTACCACTGCATCCATACACGATGAAGCTATTATAGAACGTGCAACCTGCATACTTATTAAGGTATTTCCAATTACATTATTGTCCATTGAACGCTCTGAACTGGCCAAGAAATAATGGCTCGTATAAATCCCGTAATGGACATCTTATAGATGGCTGTATAGAAAAATTTACTTCATACCTGGGCTAGCTGTAAAACGTATTTTGGGGTAGCTAAGATTTAAAGGCTTTCAAGTGCGAACCTAATAGACGTATATTGCATTGAGGTCCGATTTATGGAGGATTTTTCTTTTGTTTTCGACAATTTATTATCAGGTGAACTAGATCGACCTTTTTAAAGCCTTTAAGGCACAATTACATGTTTTTAATGTATTTTAGAAGGAACCTTAAAGTAAAGGATTTTATTTGGGAAAAATATTAAGCAGGTGCATTCAGAAAAATCATTCGTTTTTATTTTTAAACCTATCTTGTACTGTTTCTCTTCTATTTTCTACATTGTAGTAAAATAACTTTGTGTACCTCAATCATCCTTACTTACTACTCAGTTGTATTTCATTAAAGATACGCATATATTTACTTAAATAGTAAGAAACTTTGCAAAAAAATGCAATACAAATATGTTAAAAGCAACTCATTCCATTTCATAGCATTAATGACGCTATCACAGACATAAAATTATAATCCCATTACCTCCATGATATAATTGTGCAAGAAATTATAATCAACTCGCTCGCTGCACTTATACAACATTAAACTTAATAAGTCTGAGCGTCCGAAAACGTTGGAAACTGTGTTTTAACATTAAAAAGTGATTTGCTCGCTATGTGACGAGGCGCTACTATCATTTGTTTTAAGGATGAAGCGACATCTGTGAGTGAGCACTTAGTGTTGACATATAATGTAGTAAGCTTGAATAAAAAAAACTTAAATATAACTAGGAAAGTCAGTGATTTTAGTGTCCGTGTACTGTCTATTCTTAGTCATACCTACGAAGGCTTATACATTAAGGTTGTGTATAAATTATTATATAATAAAATTATAAATTAATAATTTACAAACCATTATAAGGTTTGTCTTTCTTTTCTGTTTAAAACTTTTCCTTAATCATAAAATATAAAAAGTTAAAAAACTGAAGTTACTTTTTTGTTCTTTCGGTGCTCTGATATTTTAATCTTTGGAACGGAGCTGTATAAATATTTATTTAAACTTTAATCCCCGCTGTTTCGGTTAATGTTTGTTAAGTTAATATAAATTGTCATGAGAACGGTCTATTTAGTTGTTTCTGACGTTAACCACTTCAAATGATTTAATATGTGGATATAAAAAGCAACACTTGTATAAATATGAAGTTGGGATATTTATTCTTCTTCTTAATAAATCAAATCTATATATAAATATGTGTACATAGATTTGATTTCCTATGTGTTATGCAGTCGACGGAGATAATCAGTGTAAATATATAACATTTAGTTAGTATTAACGTATATCTTTAAATCCCAAAAAAAAATAAGATATTAATGAATAGGTTTTTATTGCAGAATATTTATTGTACTCAAAAAGATTACAGGATGCTTAGAAGAGTGATGTTCCATTTTGAATTCGACTCGTGTCATTTGAAAGGGAGAGCTAAATAACAATAGTAAATATTTGAACATAAAACGACAATAAATTCGCTTACGAACTAACTCAATTCCAGCACAATGGACCGCCACGCACGATCCTCGTTTAGCAAAGATTTACGCAAGAGATACATCTCACGAACCCTTTTTAACTCTGTATCCTATTTCATTTGTACCAAGACGGAGTGATAACAAACTTCAATACGTGTGCTATTTCATTGAATACAATACTAAATCTACTTTTATTAAATATATTTGAAATTAACTTCCTGTTCCTCATCACTAAGAAATCCAACAGCATGCATATTTGTGGTCAATTCTACATAAAATGAAGTCATGCATCAAATAAACTTAATACAATTACAATCCAGTTTAGTTAATTAAATTTCGTGATATTTTTTTTTCTGATTCTATATTTATGTGTACTGACAAGCTGACGAGGACGTCCAGACTTTCGTTACTGTACTATCCATTTTGAAAGGCCATCGGTCTTGGTCCAGTAATTATTGCCAGCAGCTCAACGTAATTGGCGCAATCGTTCACTCTGCTTTGCCTCACATCTGTCAATGGCAAAAGCTATTTGGTCAGACTTAAAGATTAGTCGTGATATTAACCAAAGTTGAATTCTTTTTCTGACAATCTCTATAAAGCTAATTTAATAACACTTTCTTTTATTTTAAATTTAACTATATTTATAATGTATACTGTTATAAATAATATGTTTCGATGAAAAAACCACATCCCCAAAAAAAGTATCCCCGAATAAAATAGCAAAAACTATAATCCTAACTCTTCAACTAAAAGTCTAAAAGCCAATTCCAATCGGGTCAGCAATATCCTTGGACATAAACAGCTTATGGATAACAGAGTCAGTGCCAAAACGGTGTCCAAATATGTAAATAGCTTCGATGGGTCACTAGGACCTGAATACGGAGTGAAATTAATTATGTGCCGAAAACGCCATCTGTCCTGTCAATATTCAATCCGATTGGGAGCCATTGAGCGTGGGGATATTTGTACCTCACGTCCGACTATATCGTTGAATTTGGATTATTCAATGTCTTTTAGCATTCAATATTTAGTTTCTATTTTATATATTTTAATAAAATATAAAAAATAAAATACGACTGTTTGAATTGACTCATTCGTATTAAGTAATACGCCTTCAAAGTTTTACCTCTTAAAAACTAAGTACGCTCATTGATTATTCATTAGTATTCATCAAACAATGACTAAATCGTCAGCGCACGTTCGTGTGGTCAGACAGAAAACTGTTTATCGTGTACATCTATGAGACCGATTTCGGTGACTCATTTAGGTGGTGAGTCAATGGATACTAATTTAGCGAACATTCCATGACAGTACTGAGTTATTTGAAATTTCAACTATTAGCGTTGTCCGAATGAATGATAGTAGAAAATAATTTAGAAAAGATAGATTTTTGTGTTATTCTGATGTTAAGAATCATGATTATAACATATTCTTGCAGGATATGAAGCATAAAACGCGTGTTCATGTATATTACATGAAGGATCATGGACGGATGATATAGAGATGCGTGCACAATAGGTACTCCCAGTGCCAGTAGGAATTGCAATACAATAGCGGGAATTCGTTTTAAACATTCAATAAAAGCAAGTTTTATAACTAAATTATTAGATAGTGGTACCGTCATTAAGTTTCGCTGGTTTATAATATTAAAAACAAAATAAACATATAATATATATTATTTTTTTAAATTTTAATTATAAAAAAAGACCATCTACACTTAAGTATCTGGTGTTTTCAAAAACTTACTAGATATTGTATAGGTTTGTAATGAATATTGCACATTTTATACCCCTTTATAGTATTTGAAGCATTCGTCTATTCATATTTCGACCGCTATTAAGAGTTATTGCTGCATTTTTATTCATGGAACAATTTAACATTACGGTTTTACAGCTAAGGGGTTTGGGGTTCCAATCCTTATTTCTCCTGTAGGAGTGTCGTTGACCGTCATATTGGATAATATAAACGCGTCACATTTCTGACCATTGGAATGTTTCCCCCTTTGTCTGAATACAAGTTATATGTTATGCGATAAGAGTTATTTACTCCTACTTCTGCAATAAGAATAATATAATATGAGATAAATAAGGCCCTCCCTACTAAGTCACTTTTATAATATTTATAAACTAATATTATTAGGATTAAAATCAGATAAAATTTGTAAGCATTGATATAAATTAACTACAAGTAAGAGGTCTTAATTGCGAGGAACCATGATATCGACTAATCTACTCCAATTGGCAGTGGATATAAAACAAACGGACCGATTTATCTTATGCCATTACCAAGCAATTATAACCCTTCAGTGCACCCAGCCATTGTACTAAACTCGACCCTGGCTTGAAACACCCCATACATTATTACCAAGTAAGCGATAGATAACTCAATAAACCCTTCTAAGCGATTTAAGATCAGCCAACGGCTTTGGTAAATTGTTCACCCTTCAAAGGGTAGTTTTAATTAATTTCAAGGACATTCTACTGAGGTCTGACAGGATATTAGAGTTTAGTACATACTTAGGAATCAAAGTTAGCACAGCGATATAATGTAATAATTATGTCAACTTAATAGTGTTTTAAATCAACCAAATAGATTTTTAACCAATTAAATGCAAAAGCAGAAGTGCATGTATTTAGTTTGTATTAAAACCATAAGAACCTTGGGGGATTCAACCGTGAATGGAGAGTCATTTTCATTAGCCAGTTTGTTGCAATTTCGTTTCATTCTTAGGCTTAACTTTTAGCATACAGCGAACATTTGTTCTATGTTAGTAGGAATGCTGTATATTTGGGTATTCAGAGCAAGTTCTGACAACGAGCAAACTGTGGTAGATTAGTACGTGACTCGCATCACCGTTTACACACACATTCATCTACTTCGTGTCCTTATTGCTTTACTCATAAGGACTATAATAAAACAATGCCATACCTCACGTCTAAGAACGCTTTCATATGAATGAACCTTCACGCTTCATTTGTGAACGCGAGCTGAGGTAACGAAGCAGCGATTGTCTTGAAAGTGTTTAAATAATAACAAACGTATTATAAATGCAAATTTACTTCGATTAAAGTTTTTTTTTATGTAACTATTACAACATATTATTATAATATTGTTCATACATGTCCTAATTGTTGATCATCATAAAATGCAGTGAATCCGAAGCCTGGATATAAAAAATTCATAGCATTGTATCCCCTAGTCACTCATAATATATTAGCACCAAAATATTGATAAAGTTTGAATGGTTCAATTTCATCGAGTGTAAGAATGTTATTGATTACATACTGTTACACGGAGGAGGAGGTTATTTTTGACCTACATGGACACGTGTCCCTCCGGGCTACGTGTGCTGCAAAACACATGTTATTTTTACTTAACAATTCGACTTCAGAGTTTCGTAAAAGCTATTATTTCCTGTAACAATAATGCTTAAGTAATTCTTTTGTAGAACTTGTTGTCATTATATATATTTTTATATTAAATGATTATGATATAAAAGTTTATACTAACGAAGAAAAGTTATAAGATAATATAAAATCATTATTATTATTATTAAGTTTTTTCTTGTCCAAAATAATTACCAATCATTAGTAAATTTTATTAATTCAGTGTGTTGTAATAAGATAATTACGGATCGGATAGTCGTCGCATCATTTTGTCGCTATTTAATCGTTCTATGTTCGAGAGGCCTTATTTATTCATGAGTGCAAAGTTCGCGCGGACTATGTATTTCGTAGACAAAGGAATTATTTGTTAATTACCTCTATTACAGCTATTTCGTTGCGGACTATTTAAATATTCCGTACAATCACGATTCTAATGACAGACTGTCTCTTTCAACTTACGTAAATATTTTTGTCCGTTTGACATTTTAATTACAACACGTAATGATAGGACACTAGCCACAGTTAGTTTATTCCACATTATTAATATATTTCTTAAATATAAATTATGATTTAACCTAGCAATATATTTGATGTTTTTCCAATTTTTCTATAGAATATGTACAAGTATAGTTAATCCCCAATTTTATTATTAAATTAGATATTTATTAATTTTTAATATGGAAATATAGATAACATATTTTGATATTATTCATAAAATAAAGTCATCATCAAATAATATGTATGTTGATAAAGAAGGTGGTATAACTTTATATTGCTTAATGACTAAAATTCTTATAAGTATTTTTATCTCACATCAAGTTTTTACACATTCCACAGAACGAACCACTGACTCAAGCTGAATGCTGAGCGAATTTTAATGCGTCAAGCCTTCAATGTCGGCGTTTCTTAGAAGAGAGTTTTTACGTTTAATATTACCTAATTAGATATTGGAAGATACTCTGAATTTATTATCGATAATTTTACGCCAATGGATATTAAATTATTTAAAAATTTATACGAAATTTTATCTATACATTTTTTTATAGCACTGTATTTTTGACAGTATAAAGTATTAACTTGGGTGACTTGGGTGACTTGGGCGAAATTTTTATAACAGACAAATATTTTAAAAAACATAAGTAATTGATGAAGTACGTAATTATGTATAAACAAGTAATTATATTTATTTAAAAAACTGTATATTATTTTATAAATGTATTTTTTTTACTTCACATTTCTTTCAAATTGTTCTTTGTAAGACATTTGTCTAAATAGTTTGACTACAAGATCAAAATAATCATTAATGTCAAAAGACCATAACAACTTTTACCTTCTACAGAATTATATACCGGTTCTGATAATATTTAGAACTATACACAATGATCGAGTTAAATGATTAAAAATGTGCATTAAATAATAATAATTTAATTTAATTTAAAAAAATGCAAAAGTTTTCAATGTTACCCAAAGTTACTTTGAGTTTACACTTAGCACAGCAGGCTTCATTGTAGTTTTTAAACAACCTTCTGTTAAGTGCTCTATCCAACTCATAATGCACACCTGTGATACAGAGTATTCCGAGGAAAGAAGTAAACGAAACTTTAAAAACTTTTTGTATATTTTAATAAACGGTCTTGACACTTTAGATTACTTTGCTAAAATATAAAAGTAATTAGAACAATTAATAAACAAAAAACAATTTAAAAACCAAAATAAATTTTCAAATCAATTATAAAAGAAACTCAAAACAAATTATAAATATAGAAAGAACAACACTGATAAAATATCGTTTCATCTGAAAAACTTAGCAGACATCAAACTTAACATTTCATTACGCTAACGTGTGGGTTCATTAATTTTAAACACGAGAGACTCGAGTTAAAAATTAAACCATCCAGTATAAGCGTTGTGAAATATATCTTCTTTTAATGGTAGGCAGTCTGCTAACGAACGTTTTTGTTCACATTTTAACGTATGGTCGGTATATTATCTTAAGTTAACGACCGCATTCAACGAAATATTTTATACTTTTAAAATATTTTTTAAGAAAATAAAAATACATTATAAAAACAACGAGATTGTTTAAAATAACGTTTAATATAAAATTTTAATTTACATCATTAATCCTTCTTTGTACCTGCATTCATATTATTGATATATAAATAATATCTATTAATATATGAATAAATAATGTTTAACGTTTCAAACGCCTCGCGTGTCCCCACCCTAAAACATTTTGATATATTCGAGCGCTCGCGGCTGAGATCAGAAATAGAGTATCCAATTATGATGACCGTCTCTCTAGAGTGGATAGGGTTTTAATCATCTTCATAAGTGGATTCTTATAACTTTCAGTTGAGACTTATTTGCACTTTAATATGACTATCGATGACTGGTAAAGTCTAGGAATATATTATATAATAATAAAATTAAAGTTTCTAATAATAAATTTATATTCATATTTAACACAGAACTTTACGTTTATGCCACTTAGCTTCTTGATAGCAAAAGCAAATGTTTCAAGCCTGAAGACTCAGAATCTTGGTTCCAGCTGTCGGATGTCCGGTGCTCCGAAACTTATTAATTGCCTGCCCCACAGTCTTTCACGCTTTTGCCTCACTCTTGCTCTAATGTGGTAATGTAAATCGTTCTTCCTTGCAACTATATCACGGTTGGAGGGGTAAAGTTATTTTGAGTAATAAAATACATATAATAAACACAATATTTAATATATTCTCTATTAAAGTATAAACAAATCTGCTAAATATACGATACAAATACCTAATCGTTTTTTTTTCTCTATTTCTTTTTTTTTCAAACAAAAATGGACATTCTACAGTTTTGAAAATTGTGTAACTTTTGGTCTCGATAACATTAGAACTCTTAGTCTGAGCTATGATTGTAACGATAGATGCTTTATTAACGCAAAACACTGCAGGTGAATTTGTTGGTAACAGCCTAGTATAACATTATTTGATATTTATATATTAGATATTATTATATAACAAGTATGTTGCAAGGACAGGAATATTAAGGTTAAGTTGATTACTGACAAGTTGTTATAATAAACCAATTATGGTCATTGTTATAGAAACTAGAGTATACAGATGATATAATGACTATTATAGAATCATATTAATACGTGAAGAAAAATATTTGTACCCCTGAGAATAGAGGTATGAAATTCCCCAAATCAAAAATCAATGCATTAGAAAACGTTTAAATTGAAAGATAAATTGTTTACGCAAATATTTTCAATGACAATGTTTAATTAGTCGCAGAGTGGATTGTCGTTTGACGTAACAGATTATTAAATTAATAGAAACTTAATACAAACGAGATTGTAGAAATATACCTTTTCCAAAAGCTTCACAAATATTTAAAGTTTGAATTACGGTGAAATTTCAGCCATTGGGCGATAACTAGTTAAAAATAGTTTACTAAATATGATTTATTTGCACCCAAATCGTTTGATATAAAATGTTTTTCTTGTTACTTCATCAATGATCACTGTAACTGTTATTAACAAGTTAACTGGTCGGTCGTTAACAAACACATTATTTAGTTAACTGGCGTACCTACGAACTATATAATTGACTGTTACACTCCTCATTGTTACAGAACACGCGACGTTCGCTAATGACTCCTAATGTCATCATTGCTATCGTTTATCGGTTATAAAGAAAAAATAGCAAAAAAACTTAAACTATTAAATCAATTTATTATTAATTATATACGCTTTAATACAGGGAAACTGATATTAGCATTTTCACAAACCAGAGGAAAGAAATAACCACACGATATTTTTTTTTTCTCATAAAGTTTTTTATGGTTTTTAGTGTTTTATAAATATCATAAACGATTGTATATTTCGAAAAGTTTTAAGTGTAGGTGTTAATAGTTATGAGAGATAATTGCAACCAAAAGAGACGTGGATAGAATGCGTGGAAAATGATTTTGTAATGAAGTAAATCTCAACTGAAATGATGTATGATAGAAGAATGTAAAAAATATTGATATATTACACCGTCCACAAATAACTGGGATGAGAACAGAAGGCAGATGACGGTGATAATTTTTATAGTATTACACACTAGATTAGAAAAGGTGAAATAAATAAAAAATATATAAATATAAATACAATCTTCATAACTGTAATGAGATGTTTCGTCTGTTTGAATTAGCTTTGACTCATATAAGTCATAATAAATAAGACGCAGACAGAACTCCAATAAAACTTTTAAAATAAATCTTCCGTATCGCACAAAACAAATTTTTCTCTCAACTAAATACATAATTCATACAAGATTCTTCGATAATCGAGAGAGCGCTACCGGTACAGTTTTCTTTATAAGCGCCTCGAGCTAAGCAGATACTGCGCTCGGCAGAAATAATAGTACAACTTTTATCAGAGACAAGGGAATCGAATGGTTTTATCTAGAAAGTACTCTTTCAAATTGCAGTGGCTGTGTTAGTTTTTATCAGTGCGCCCCGGGCTTAGTCGTAATCAATGAAGAGAGGCTACTGCATAATGGGACGGACTTATCGGCCTCAAGTAAAATATCATTGAAAATAATACTTCACCATAAAATCGTTTCATAAAATAATGCTTCATTTTTATTAGTAATTATTATTATATATATTTCGGAATTATGTCGTCTGGCCATTACAAACTTACAATGCAATCATAATAAGAATAACCCCAACAAAACGGGCTTAATTTCAACACACGTAGCGCTATCACGGCAGATGTCATATACACAAAACATTTTCCAGAGGAATTGGGTTATCACACTTTACAATGGACCGGGGGCTAGCATCTGATAGGCGCCTTGCCAGAGTTGCTTGGCTCAATGTAGGAACGATTGTGGTTCAACATCCATTCGCTCGTGAAGATTGAACTACTGAACCAGTTGGTTGAAGTGGATTAAAAAAGAAATACATTTTTCACACAGGGAATCTATAGGTGAAATGTATTACATAAAAATTTAAGAAGTATGAAACTTATTCTTTAATAATTTCTTGTAAGTATAATTCAAGCTAAGTTTATTCATATATTTGGATGTATAAGAAGTGGTATAAGGTAAGTGGTAAAAACATAGATACTAGGAATAATACTTCTCACTTTCACTAACTAGTTAGACCTCAATTCATATATATTTTGAATGTAATTATTTAAAGATTTTCAACTCATGCTAACTTACTTTCTACTATAACGTCGTGTTAATTCTATCAAAATATTCATTAAAATGACAATTACCCGTTCTTTCTACGCGTTTCGTAAATTTTGTACTTTTACTCTCTGTTAATTTTTAAAAGGCTTACGCACGCCCACGCGTACCTTTTTGCAGGTAACTAACTCGTTTTTAAGATATATATGAATATTTGGGTTATTTATTAAACATCCTTTTTTAATTTGTCTTACATAATGGACTATCCAAATTATTTTGAGAATAATTATAATCATAATTCACATCGAAAATATTAAGCAATTTGATAAATCATATTCTGACCATCAATTTAATTCTATTATTATATTTATCTCTTTTTTTAATGGACATCACTCATTAAACAAAACATATTCGTTAAAACAGTAAAGCACCACATAGTTACTACACAACGTTTCTTTACAAATCGGATATCATCTCTCCGGGTTTCATGCGCAGTGTTTTTGAATCATTTTCATATAAAACTGAATCCTTTCAGATTTACACGTACGTAGGTAGATACTTACAGTTAGAAAAGCGTCTGGCTCGACTCGCGTTATGGGGACTCGAGTGGTGGACTGTTTACACTTGTTTACTTTACTTGCTTAGAAATTCTCTTTTTATTTTGATATATTCCGAGTTTATAAATTAAACATAGTATGTAAGTTCGAAAAACAAATACTTTTTTTATTATTAAATTTATTTATATTTATTATTAATTAAATGAAACTAAAAACATAAAATTCTATGTATATTTTAACATTTATTTTTCGGTGTTATATATAAAAACCACCTCTATATTGTGAGGTTATTAATTTATAATAATAAAACTTAATCCATGATATTTTTTATTTCAAACCAATCGTTGTTAAAGGAATCTTTGAGGACAAATGCTTTAAAGTATTAAGTGTTTTTTTAAACGAAAACCAGTAACATTTCAAGCACTCTCGTCGTATCAAACACTACACTGGGACGTCTCCTCACTCAGTGGCACTCAATAATGCATGCGCAGACTACGGCCTACGACCTGTTTCGCTCTCACATGACAAAAATGCAACACCCAACAAATTTTCAGTGGCTTTTTTCGTAGTGGAAATGATTTTTTACGATACTCCATTTCAATACGATCACTATTTATGGATGGTTTCAGAAAAAATAGAACTTTGTTTCGATAACATTTTAAAATATGTAATGTATATTTGTATATAAGTTTAATCAATTAATATATACATTGAAGATGAAAGCTTCATCAACACTGATAGGATTTGAACCGGTGACCTTATGGGACACCGTCCAGTTGCTCATTTAACAAACAAAATTCCAGAGGTCGCAGATTCGATAACATCCCATGTTCATAATTTGTTACATTTTATTTTTATTTAAGATGTAATGAGCCTAAAACCGCTAAACAGTTTTATGCTACTAAATTTATAATATTTTTACCATTTTTTACTCGATATAAAAATATTTCAAGATTGTGTATATTTATTTATATTTAATTGTTTTTGTAACATACCAGTATCTTATATTCAAGAGTATTTAAATCCACCTTGATCAGTGATCAGCTCGTAATTTACCGATTCAAAAATGTTCCGTTCATTTTCATTAAACGGTGAATAACTTTTAATGAAATTAGTTCTATCCACTTTATAGGAAGCCAGTAATAACCGGTTTGAACCGCTTTGAGCGGGCTATAGCTGGTTGCATACAACCTTGAACTTGTAGAGATCGCACCCTCACAGACTAGCCGTCTCAAGTGGTCTGACGAGGGTTGTATATGAAAATTTAAACTAGCAAGTTCATCTTTATGAAACTTTTTTTCTGTTAAAATTATAAATAAATAGATTTTTTATATTAAAATGTAGTTATAATAGTCATTATATTTATCTAATAGCTATATGTCAATAGTAATCTATAGATCTATGCTGCTAATTTAGGCATTATTATGTATAAATTACAATCCTATAATTCAATTTAATTCCACAAATATGGCTTCATCCTTGCCAACTTTGCACGCCATATTCCGTCAATGTCACAATAAATATTACAATTATTTTAAATACTTACAGTTATTACTTAAATAGCTGTGGAGATTATAAAATCTGAAGACACTTCATCATCACCAATCTTAATTTGCTTACAGACATTGCATGCTTGTCTTGCCATACTTGGTTTTGAAAATCAACAACTATCTTTCCGTAGAATTTAAAATGCGATAGACAGAAATAAACAGATGTTGTTAATTTGTATAACTCTTATCCATCTTGTTATGTTTAGTTCTCCTTAGCATCTTACGTAATACAGATTCCCATTGAATTAATGTATCCAATAAAACATTACAGTAAAATATATTCAGGGACATTGTAACGACGAAACAACCCAGTACATATTACTCACTGTTCACTGTCTCACATTAAAGGAGATGTGACAAACTGCGGAGCAATTACAAAATGCCTACAAGGATTTAAATTAAGCACATACATCCCCGCCGAGTTCGTTAGAGTAATTTCATAATAAACGCGAATGCTTTTTGTTTACTTACTCCGTACTTATTTAGGACTTTTTAGTTAATGAATGCCATTAAAATATAAAAGGGTATTTAAGGAGGCGGATGTAAAAAATATTAACGCAATCATAACTTCTTTTGATACTTATAATGGATTTTAAACCATAACTTAGTCCAGAGATTAAGTTACTTTAATCAAGAAATATTATCCCTGGTATCAACGATAAGATTATAGCGAAGCCATAGACAATTTTCAATACTTCAAATTCTTGAATACTTGATTTCTATAATATTCTATCCCGTGTGATGGTGACAGTGCAATATCACCTAGATATCACATACCAAACAACAATTAATTAAATCTGAACGCGACAAATCAATTCCAAGTTAGATATTAAATTGCCAACTAATTACCTAACTGCGGGATAAACAAAAGGGCTCAATTCCATACGCTTACCCTTCCATCGTGCTGTTTAGGACGTGATCACGAGATAATTGCGCCCCACCTGACAGACCCCCTCCCCTACCCCCTCACTGATGAAATATCCAACGTGCATTTGGAATTAAGGATGGTTTTGTACTACCAGCTGAGCTTCACCTTTCGATGAATTTAAATTATTAATGCTATATATTATTTATACAACATATGTACCAAAAAGCGATTAAGTTAGATATAAATATGATTTTAGAGAAAAATATATCAATAATCTAATGATGCTAAAAATATTTTAAAAACTAATCAATAGTCAACCAAACTGAAGTACTGTAGTAAGAAATGGTTGTTGATATTAGCTATAGTATTGTATAGTAAATCTTGATGTGTCCAGGTATCTAAAACATCCCTCTAATTGTGACAATATATCGCCCCTGGATTGCGTGAAATCAACCAACGCGGCCGGCCCCGGAGCAGCGGAGCGTGCGAATATACCGTGATAGTGGCTGGCTGGTGTATATTGAATGGTTTTTATATTGATTACTTAGGAACTAGGTAATTTTATAAAAAAATTGAACGATTTATCTAGCTTTTTCTTTTACAAACTTTAAATTTAACTAAATGCGATTCAAATAAAATTTCTAATAAATGACTAGTTTTAAATTCCCAACATTCATGGTGATGTGGACCAAATTGCATCAATGAATGAAACAACGACGAATACAATCTAACCTTTTCACACAACTATCCTTGTTTGTGTATGTGGATGTTTTTATTAGAATATAATCTTACCTTGTGTATAGTGCATAATATTAGCAGTTCACCATTCGTGGCGGTTGTGTCCGACCAAATACGCCACTCACCTGTGAAAAATATAATATAACTTTAACAGTATTATGTACGAGTAGTGCATACATAATGGTTTCGATGACTTGATAACTCGTAATCCTTTGGAGGTGGTTAAAATATCGAGGTTTTTAGCGAATTAGTTTTGTTTATTTATTTAATACGTTATTGAAATCGTTAACGATAGAAACAAGTGTATATTATATAAATAATTCTTTATATCTGGAGGTTTTTGTTAAGAAATGGCAAGATTAATTTATATACGGTTTGGTTTAGTAACGCACACATAGAAACAGGTGTTTCAGAGCCAACTGCATGGCATAAATATAGCAAAACACAAAGTTATCGATGCCGCTAAGCCGCTTTTATTGACTATCCTTACATCACTAGTAGTAGCTTAAAATCTTTGTAGAATCTGAGCTCTACTGCATTGTAATAAGGTTGTGGATAACATCGGTTATTGTATAGGGATGTTTTGTTAAACACAAACCGAGTTCGGTTTTGCAATAATGACACAGTGACAGCTACGGTGTGTACAAACTGCGTTTCATATCGTTAATCGATAAACTGGCATCGTATCTGAATATAAAGTACCTTTAAGTAGGGACTGTGAGGCGCTTAATGGTTGCTTACGTCAGTGGCAAAATTTTATTTGTTTCGTGCTTCCGTTTGATTTTCATTATTAAATAATAACCTCCATACAGTGTACGGTCACCTTACTAATTATAATGAATAGGGACATTCACCCGACATGGAAGGTAATGTTATTGATTAACACTAAACCTACCGACAATTCTTGTACACCTCTTTCTACCGCACGCCGTAAAATTGACCGGTAATTAAAAGTTATTTTATTATATAACGCAGGTAATAATGGAAATAATTAAAAGTAAAGAGTGTAGAAAATATTATATGCATATTCTAAGAATTGTTATGTAGTTTGATAACGATATTATAACGTTTAAAAATGTGTAAGTTAAACAAAAGTTTAAGAACGGTCAATTTGACCGGTACTTGGTAGGTTTAGTGTTAAGAGTTGTTTAAACAATGTAGGTATATGGTACAATTGTAATATTTATAATATGATTTCCTAAAACAATACTAATTTATACTAATTCACACACAAACACACATATATAAAGATAAAACACGGACATAAAATTTACATGTTAATAAACAATCAAACCAACTATTATTAATTAACTTGTTATTACTTTTTTATTTTGATTATATCTTTTAAAAAGATTAACCTTTATTATCATTTTATTTTTATTTTTTTTAATTTCATTATATTGTGTTAGGCAACAGTCTACTCTGCCTCAAATTATTAATTGACATTGAGAATGTTGAGGTACACGATTAACATATTAATTTCTGTGTTTGTCAAATGTGTGGCAGTGTCTAATATTTTCTGTTACTTCTTCACTTATTAATATTATATTCATTATTAACAACAATTTCACTATTAAAACTGTTGTTTTAAATTCCAAATTTAGTTGTATTCCAAAATAATCCCACCTTTATATAACAATCTAGCTCAAGTTGCAATCTAAGTTTGCTGTGCACTCCATTCCGGTCTCCACCTTTGCCAATTTAAGTAATACAATAGACACTTCAAGAGTGACTTTGTGTCAATATTTTATTTTTACTCGTGACGAATCTATGTCTATATATCATATAAAAACAATTTTGTAACGTGTATAAAGCATTCTGAGAGCGGGCGTAATAATTATCCAGTAATTATTTCCCCTCAACCACTATCTATACAAAAGCGTCAAAACCTTTCAGTGAAAAATATCACATCCGTCCGTTTGTAGATTTGCAATATGAAAACAGAGACATATTAATCTAGATAGCACAATACGCAACAATTAGCCCTGTCTCGCCGAAGCCGTAGAATGGTAAGCCGGTGTCAGACGCCTCCGCCGCCACTTTTATTTCGTAGACAGCTATATTATGATTGTTTAGAGGATTTGAAGATACTTTATAGATAAGTACATCTTGATACGGCGCTGTCGTTGAGTGAGATGAAATTAAATCGTAAATTGTTATTATTAAGTGTTTGACATTATTAAATATGTTATTATTTTTTTAATGTCATAGTTTATTTTGAATTGAGGGCTTGTTGTACCGTGCCTCGGTAATCATATTTTGCTAAGGTTTATTCTTAACTATCTGTTTTCTATTGTTTATATTTTAAGCATTGTTAAATAATATATTCTTATTATGGTCCTATTTTATTAATATTATAGAATATTTATTTGTTATATATATTATGTGTTCACTATTGGATTATCCAATACAATAATAATAAAAAACTGCATGAAGATAAAAAAACATTGAATTAGTATTATATCGGCAATGCCAAAATAGTGGACTATTCATATCGGAATGCTAACCATTCTTATCATCAGTATCTTATCAGAATCTGTTTAAAATATAATCATGACAATGTATATAAAATGAAATTTAAATATATTTAGTGCATACACATCTTGATAATGAAAATCTTAAAATTACTACAATCTTAGAAAGAATATTAATATAAAAATTACATATAAAATTATATTTATAAGTATCTATTAAACGTGTTACTATTATATAACTTTGTGATTATTGTTATAAAAATATTTTATTATATATATGTTATTAAAAACAAAATATCCTCATAATAGAATAAAAGCTTTAAGGCTTCATCCTTTGTATATTTAAAAACAAAAATCCAAACAGAACCAAATATATTTGGTACAATGAAACATTTTCCGTCCCAAATTGTCTGTGAAAACGCCATTACTCATGTCCAAAGCAAGTAAGGCTTCTGTGGTGTGTCATTTCTTTCATTGTTCGAGATCGATTACGTCAACTCTTCAAAGTCGGCGGACGGCTTTTTATTCATAACTTTTTACGCATTTTTTATAATATTATTTACTTACCTGTTGTGTTAGCAAATCATGTTAAAGTAACAACCCGACTATACAATGTCTTGTTTAGATCTCAAAGATATTTGTTTAATGTGTCTTATTGTTTTATATCCCGCGTTGCAAATTGAAACAATTTTATGATTTTGTGTAGGATTTACTTATATCTATTTCTTATTTTTTCAGTAGTTGCTTTTTACATGATATTCTTAAAAAAACATATATACTAGGTTATAGAACTTAATTAGATTGGTCTATCTAAACTAATTTGATTATAATTTGATACTGCAATTTGATAATTTGTCACTTCGAGATATCAAAATAAAAAATATTATTAAACAGAATTTAAAATATTTTTGACATATTTGCCAAATTGGTTTACGGTACAATCTGCATGTGGCTCCAAAATTAACAATATAATTAAATAATGCTACAACTTGGTAACATATTTACGAAGCTCGGATTATATTTAAGATGAAAAAGTTATGGACTCTCACCGGAGCACGAGATATTATATATGAATTGGAAATAGGTTTACAGAATAGATATAATAAATAAAAGAGTTGAGAAGGTGTTGAATCTATAGTTCCTCTGTAGATGGGGTTTGGATAAGTGTGTATGTATCTGTTAGCGAGTGAGTGTGTGTGTGTATATGTGAGTGTGTGTGTGATAATACATATAAAAAATATAATATTTTACAAATTAAAATGAAAATAAAAAACTACTAAATATAATATTAAGTGCTCATATTTTTTTTTCATATATTTTTAAATATTATTCGCTGTAACGACAATTACTTACATATTATTCCTCATTTTATTTTCAATGTGTTAATAAAAAGTCTACAGAGTTAATTTTGGTATATCCGTTATTTCCATAAATCTCGTTTCAGTTTCTTAGAACTTGTGGATTTAAAATGTTCTTCGCAAATGTCGTCGGCGATTCTTTCTCACGGAATCTCGCGTGAAACATTACTGACGTGTTCGGTGCAGGTGATGATCGGAAGCGTTAATAATAATAGCATTTTCATATTAATATATCTTATTAAAAATATACAAGTAATTATAAATAAACAAGGCAATTATAATACTACTATTCAGTACTTTAGATATTAAACTACAAAAACAGCTACTAGTGTCAATTGAAAAAGTGCTTATTTATAATTCAAAAAGACATTATGAACCTCCACTTGATATGCACCTTGCAATTTATAGAACTAATGGAACTTTTTATGGTAAATTAAAACTTAACAAGAATTTATTTATACTAAAGTGTCGAGCCAAGTCTATATTCGTATCGACACACAGTATTACTGGATTACTGTCACACGCCTCAAACTTAGGTCATACAAAACTACCTACTTTAAGTAAAAGTTGCTATTTTTCTCATCTTAAAGGCTTCTAATATCGCAGTTCCTCGCCTCGGGCCCGTTGTCATTTGTCCGCAGCTCTGTAGGCAAACTTTGCCTCAATGTTTGAAAGCACTACATTATATTCGTAGCTCTTCATCGTCTTGTCTGCGTGTTAGTAATGTGATTGTATCGATATCGGTACATCATGTATTATAAACAATTTTATCACCATTCATTTGATTAGGTTTAATAAACGGTCATTTTTTTACAATTCTTTTCTCAACCTTCTATTATTTCTGTGCGATCATAAAGAGCAATAAGTATAATAATGAATAATTTGTAAATACATATAATACAATTAATAATAATTTTTTATTTTATAATATCTACAAAGAAAGCAATTATTGATTAATTATAGTTTAATAATATCGATAATCTCAATAACGAATCAACACATCACTATCCGGGAGTAAGACGCGGCACTTCCTTACAGTGGATTTCTTTTTAATACCCTACATTTAAACTCCTTGGAACACATGTCGACGTATAAACTTTTGTCTCTTTTTATCTTGCTAATGTCGCTATCATATACCAGTTTGTAACTTGTTATACTTATTTTAATAAACCCTTATAGTTTATAGTGTTAAAATGTGAAATAATTAATTAACATTACTACCTATTAACGGAAGCATTGTGTTATTTCGACTTAATCACTAGTATATTACTCCGTAAGCCAACTAAAAGTTTAATATTATTTAACATAGGCTTCATGGATCCGAGTAAATCAAATATTAATCATATTCATATTTAACCGCGGCCGATGAACGGGCTCCAAACAAACCGATGAGCCAAATATTCAAAGGTAAGCAATTTTGTATATTAATTAATATACAGTATTAATAATTATTTTGACTAATATTTAATTTGAAGTAATGAATTAGTATTTTAAATATTAATATTTTATTAATGTATGAAAAAAACGTGGATATATTCAGTTATTTAATGAAAAAATAATTACTGATGTGCGTGTAACGGATACTTAGTGTTTTAAATCAAAAATAATAAAGTTACCAGCGTGTTTATTAAGGCTTTTAATTTGCATGTTATTAATATAATTAGATGTGTCATATCGGTTATTCAAAGTTTCATTTATGTATACATACATACCTGTATATGTGGACGAATTATTATAATATATATTATAATAAAAAAGATATAAAAAGACAGTTGAAATCTTTATACGTCAAAGATATTCATAGTGAAGATATTTATAAATCTCATTTGAAACCAAGAGCTATCACAACGCGAGTTAAATTCTAAGTAGATAATACAAAGCTAACAGTAGTCCCGTCTTAACCATCCACCTTAACGACTTTCGAAGAAGGAAAGAAAAAGAAAAGAGAATACTCTAGGCTTCTCCTGCTCCTTGAGTGTCGTTGCGTTTTAAAGAAATTAACTTTACAGTTTTTGAAATAAAAGCTTTACACAGAGTCTGAATAATAACGACGTCTGGTTTTTTCTATACGAATCAGAATATTCTTTTTTTTAAAGAAACTTTTTACATTTTGATATTATAGGCATCTGTATTATGATACCTCAGTTATAATGATAGTCTGACTATTCATTGCGAAAAGTTTAGAGGGAGAAAGTTAAAAGCACTTCATTCATATTAATGGAATTAGACAGTGTCAAATAAAATCCCCAAAAATCAACAAAAATACAACTGAGTTCACACGAATCCCCTCTATACAATATTCAGTGGATCGCATTATGCAATGGGTCCGTAAGTCACAAAATCAATATGGCCGATGTTGTAGGAAAGGCTTTCTTGGTTTTGTCATAAATATTTAACGAGACCAGATCTATTTGTACATCTGACAAAAATATTTATTTTGGCAGGATAGCGCTGTCATTAAGGGATTAGTTAGTACTTTGTGTTTTCCCGGAAGACAAAAATATTTGTCTTTTAGAAAATTATGCTTTTTATCTTACTCTAACTATATACATTTGAAGACATTTATATCACAATATCTCACTGGATTTTTTTTCATACAACTCGCTACTACGATATCAACAGTTTAATGTGTTTAAAAATTTTAAGAAATCTTACCCCTTGAGTTGCACTTGCCCCAAATTCCCTGGAGTCGATCGGGCCCTGACAGGGCACCATAAATATCAGTCGAAGGCTTCCATGACTGAAGGAACCTGATTTCCCCTGTGACGTCACACGAGTTTGAATTGCTTCATTTACAACCTTGGCTTTGGTTTGGTTTGGTTTGGTCTTTTGGGTCAAGGCCACATTACTCGCTAAGCGTTGCTTAGAATTAACATATCGCATACGTTATTATATTCAGACAGTAACTATTATATTTAGATAATAAGTTTCACTGATTTTCATGGATATCTATACATCTACTATTGTACTGTGATACTTATTT
Source organism: Melinaea marsaeus rileyi (assembly GCA_918358865.1). Taxonomy (NCBI): domain Eukaryota; kingdom Metazoa; phylum Arthropoda; class Insecta; order Lepidoptera; family Nymphalidae; genus Melinaea; species Melinaea marsaeus. The sequence goes on along the minus strand of OU911088.1, from coordinate 10,665,415 downwards.
TAAAAGTTGATAATATATATGGTAAAGATATTATAAGTTATCTAATAATAAACACATATTTCCATACTTCAGTTCATTCCCTTAAAAATATTTTATATTCAACAACATTGTATGCTGTTTTACAAATAAATTTCTATTAAAACTTTTAACCCCTAAGCGTTAAGTTAACCGACTTGTTACATGCATAGTGTATTGTCATTACAAATCCAGTCACAGTAAATCAGAATCGCTAAATGTTAAGTCAAGAGTTGCACAACTTAATTAGAAAGTTGGGAGCATGGAGCGAGGCTTTAGACTGACAAACGTAGGCTTAGAGCGGTTGATGTAACCTAATGGCTTGAAGACGAAGCACTTATATAATTTTTACATTATAATTCCTTTAAAAAATCTAAAGAGCAAAACTCTTAACAAACCAACAAAAAATATTAAAATAATATCATCAAATAAATCTTAACTGCTTTCTATGTTATAACTCTCAAATTTAATTCCCAGTTAAGTCTTATAAGGATGGAATAACTGACTTTTATAGAGTATGTTTATAATTGGTAATAATAAACAACTCATAAATAGATAACATCGTTTCACATATCTGATTTTTGTCTCATCAAAAAATCATGATAAGAAGACGTGTTAATGTATTTTTTATTAATTATGTAAATCTAACTGAATAAGACTTGAATTTCCCGCGACTTCACTTATTTAATACTAAACAAACATTTCATCCTCTATTTAAGTCCTAATGGATAGATTCCCACGAATACTTCTGACAAGACATCGAAAAAACATAACATTTTTCATTATAAAGATTCCTTCCACGACTGAAAATAAGTTTTTTTTTTATTTTTTTTTATTTAACTTGCCATGGAATGTGCGTCTGATTTAGGCGCTGACAATTAAGTACTCAGAACTTTTATATATTTATAAATTTATGGCAGCGGCTAGGTGTGGTGACAATGACGAAACATTTTTTTAGAAATTACCGAGAACACCTAGTCAATTTGTCAAAAACTTCAGTAAGTGAGCGATAATTCGTCGTGTGTCATTCGACGCCGCTCCTAAAACAACATGGCCGATAAAAGCGCCCCGCATCCGCTTCCGGCCTCGCAAGACGCACAAGACATTCATTAAATTTACTGACAATTATAAAAGACAAGAAACGATTGTTCAAATAAATTACGATCAAATTGCCGATTTGATTATACCCGCATTTATCTGGATGAATGAAACATATATAAATGAAATAATTATTAAATGAGATATTATTTTATGTAACAATAAACTTGTAATAATTTTGACAAGTTTATTTCATTTGTTTTTATATTAAAAACCAATTACTTGAGATATTTTTATTTGCAATAAGCTGTGCCTAAGTAGCCATTTTAGAGATTGGACAGAACAAAAAACAAAAATTATATGTTATATGTACTTTCATATGCATTCAGTGAAAAGCTATTAATTTGAAATTACAGATAATAATTTTGTTTATATGTATATTTTATCTGATTTAGAAACAAAATAAATTAAAACTTTAGGGTAAGTTAATATCAAGTTAGTTATTTTTATGTCACATGTTCTAATCTCCTATCTGTTGTCAGTTATCCTCTGTATTGTCTATGACTCCTCCTGCGTCCAATTTACCGCCATATTATTACCTCCACACAATATAATATAATACACGTTAACCCAGGTCTCTTTAATTAGAATGGTCGTCTCTTTACTATAATCTATGTTTTAGTTATTGCTATTTCTGTACAAAGTTTGATGTTTTAATTTTAAAAATGATTATACATATCCTAAATAAGACTCCTAAATGAGCTATCGCCGAAAGATGGTGAAAAAAATTGTTATCATTAAACATTATTGTATAAGTTTTCAGAGATAGCGAGAATTAAAAAGAAATACTGCAAACGAAATGACTTCAATATGAAAACGATATTCACCTTCTAGGGATTTCATAATTCATTAATAAACATTTCCGCCAACTTATATACGACTAATTGAATGACCCAACCCACAAAAAAGTTACATTAACAACCACTGTCCCGCCCACCTTAATATTTCCAGAACTAAAAGAACAAACGATTATTGAATCGGTCCAGCTCGGAGCAGTCACGTTGCGCGGTGTTCGTTAATATGTCGTACGTGTGTCGCCTGCCTAATACAACACATAAAACGTGTACCCTGACTTTATTCTCCTTTTGATTGTGTAGACGTGCGTATCGTGACGTTGCGTTTCGCCATTTTGTTCCCTGATAGTATTATATGTAATTAAAAATGGCGGTTTTACTTATCATGCTCCATATTATCTATGTTAATAAAAAAGGTTTGTTTTGAAAGTTTGTGTATTATTTTTGTCATATGTTCAAAATTAATTGTTGATTTTTCTCAATATATAAATATTCGTATATGTATGATTGGGGTAATCCAAGTGAAAGAAAGGTCTCAAAATTTAATTTCCCAATAAAATTTGAGATAATAAACATTCAAAAATTATGTCATTACACTAAAAGATTGAAAATATACTGAGTATTTTTTAATCTATGGATTATGTTGTTGGAAAAATTCAAATACTTATATAATAAATTTTAAAATGTTATAAAACTTTAATATTGCATCAAAACATGATCTTTTCGAAGACACAAATTGAGATTTAGATGATCGAAAATCTGAATTCCCCGCCAGCGTGACAGCGAGGTGATTTATTGCGCGACCGATAATAACGTTATCAGGCCATCTTGGATTCTAGAATATAATGGAACATGGTCCTTCGAGCCGGTAACGGTTCATGTTACCTAGATCATCTGGATATTGAAACTCTCGTTTAATTATATTTATCTGAAAATATATTATCTTATAGAGAAGGGCGCAGTTCTTTTTCCCGGTAATGAAAAATATTTAGTACATTATTAAGGTTAACTATAGTTCATCATAAACTCATATAGTTATTTATAGCTTTAAGAACGTTCCATCTACTTTACAATATTAGAAAATAAAAATAATATATTACAACAAAAACAAAATACAGTGTATATAATATTGTTGTATGCATTAATAGGCAACTTGAATAAAGGCAACCACAACCTATTTACATAGATTTAACCTAAAATTTATTGTTAATATGACATCACCGCAAATTTACCATTAAAATGAAACCAAAACAATTTAGAAGTCCAATTTGAATAGGAGTAGAGTACAATCTCATAAAGCAGTATTTGATACAGATAATATTGATAATACTGAAATAGATTTCAATATTAACATTGGCACCGTTTTATGTAAATCTTCTGTCCCTTAATGTAAACGTCCCTCTTTGTACATAAATAAGCTTTGAATGGAACTGATAGCGATGATTGATTGAAGATTCGACGTGGACACGCGGGTTCAGTGCGAACATGGCGTTAGTTTTGGTGTAATGGACCAAATATTCTATTCAGCAATTTTGTACGCATCATTGGCTTTGAGGTGCGGGCTAAACGGATGTTGAAGTTGATTGATAGGTAAATGTATCAAAATAATTAACCGAATTCCTCCTCCTGTTTTACCTGTATCCCGGTTTTTATATCTTCATCTTCAAATTTTTCATAATTCAGTTAATAAGGAACAATCAAAAAAACTTTAATTTAATAATAAGTTACTTTGTATATAAAGAATAATTAAAACATATAAAAAATTTAGTTTCAACTTTATTTTGACCGAACAAATCATGAAACAGAAATTCTATTTCTAAGTAACTTCCGTACACTTTTATCAAGGATTTGTTTATTCTACAAACGTAGAACCAAGGTCGTGTCCCCAAGGAACCAAGCCTTCAGCGAGTGTTTTGTTATAAATTCCTACTTAGCCTCCCTTTATTTTCACTCAAATTAAATTAAGATTTCACAAAGCCGGCAAGAATTTTCAAGAATCCAAACCGGTGTACCTATCCTTGCTTTATCCTTATTAAGTTTGGGAGGAACAAGGGTCGGGATTTTGTTCCGATTCAACATTGATGTCCCCTTCATTGTCACCATTGACGATGTTACCGTTCGATGCACAGTCAGTAACGTATTGTCACTTTTCGAGCTTTCAATAAATATTTGTCTAGCGAACTTATTTGGTTTATTTGTTGTTACAACAATTGTTACTAGCAGTTTAATTTTTCAAAATATTATTCTTTATACAAACATTACTTTAAGTGAATATTTCGAAAAATATTTGAATGACCACAATTTACGACGATAACCTGATGAGGTTTACGAATACAAACGATATGTATTTTCCAGCTCATTTTCAGACTCCGCACTTATTATCACTTAACACCCGACTCATCTGTTATTTTATCGAATCATTATTTTGCGTGATTACGAGCAGTGCATATGTTAATGAGTGAAATATTTTATGAACAGATATTTATTCTAGGAACACTTATTAATCAATAACTGTTGTAAAACAAACAGTATATATACTATCAATAAGTGTATTAAGTTTCAAACAAAATAGACTACTTTCTTAAAAAGTCAAGTAGCATCGTAAAGTAAAACCACATAAAAATATCTGCCAATCCTGTCTGTGTATAAGAAATTTTTTATCACGAAAACCGACACCCATTTTTCACACCTGATGCTTTTCATTCAAGTTCAAACAAACCAATAAAATTTCTGTAAGCCGACCCTTGCATGTCGAATGTAATTTATTTCTAATTTCGTCCCCCAATTGTCACCGTAGCCATGGCAACGGGATGATTTATCTCATCTTAATATTAGACTTTTATCTGTTGTTCTCATATATTAAATCCAAATATGCTATTCTATGCATCTTTTCTGTGATATGTGTAAAGATCTCCCTCCTTTGTTACATTTTATATATTTTAGAATAATGCGTTAATGAGACAGGCAAGTTTTAAATATATAAATCCTAATACCTAGTTGTAATACTTATTTTGTATGAAACAAATTGCGTAAGTACTTCAAATACTGAGCACGTATATCCTCCGTCACGGAAAGAAGAAAAAACCTCAGCACTGATGGATTGCCTTTCCTTATTGACGATCTGTCAGTAAACGAAATGGTAAAGTTAGTCAGTGGTATAGTTCTTTGCTTCACTGCTGACTAAGTACTAATTATCAATTCTTATTATTAAATTATTACATACGCATAGTCGACTGTGGGATATAGAATATAAAGATATATAAAGCATCTTAAAGGAAGACTGAAGTCAAGAAAAAAAAATTGAAAAGATTGATATTGATTTGTGATTAAAATAAAAGTCCCAACATTCATATGTATAAAACCATTGTTCATCCAACCTAGAAAGAAAATTTACACTTAAAAAATATCTATTTTTTGCATGGTATCTTAATAATACTAGAAAAAAAATCTTCACGACTATTTCTCACTACGTGGTGATGTCCGACATAAGTTTCTCTTCACTTAGAGATAAAATGGACAGGATTCTTATTCCGTCAACGGGTTATTAATGATCACAACCCTTCGCTGTTAAAGCTTTTAGACCCTTGTTTTGCTTCTCGTTTTACCCGAAAATTTGTGAGAGAATTTAGGCACACACTAGAGCGAGCTATTTAGAAAGCATTTGGTAAATCTATATAACAATTTTTATTAGGTAATACAAATTTATATAAGCGTTTTTATGTTAAATGTTTAACATATATTTAAAGTGTATAGTTTGTCAATATTTAAATTGTGTGAAATTGTCTAAGAACATATTAGCACTGCTAAGTTCATATATTATTTTGTACGGACTGGATATAAACCTTAGACCTCTGGAATACCGTTCCCCTCCCACTGCCAACTGAGCTTGCATAGCTTCTACTCGTATATATCACGATATGTAGGTTAGGAATGGTTTTTTTTTACATTTAACTCTTTTTTATATTTTTAACCATTGAAGCCGTTGTTTTATATTGAGGTTTCTAAATTACCGTTAATACATAAATGTTTTCGTGTTCCTGGTTTTGAATTTGTTCAAAGATAATATTTGAACGCTTTTTGGGAGCTTGTTGAAAATGCTTATACTTTACTCGATAAAAGACAAAAAGAGGACTTTAGCTTGTGTTTTCTATTATAATAGAATGAACATTAATAGAAATACATATATATTATTTTTTTAAATAGCAAGACATTTTTAAAAATATTTAAAGACATTTAACAATTTACAATATTATTTGAAGTGAAAAATCTTTTTGATAAAATATTTTATCTGAACAAGTTGTTTTGATCATTAAACAAATGTTTCAATGTAACAGCCTCGGGGCTAAGGTTGACACAACCATGATCACTGTTATTGTTTTTATTTTGTTGTTATAATAATTGAACCTTATTATTTTAAGAGTTAAAAAGAATAATACTAATCCACCAAAAAATTATCAGACCAGATAAAAATGTTCTTAACGATAATAAGTCAAGGTATTAACTTTAATTTATAGTATAAATAAATTGTGAAATAGAATCTGCAATCTTTTTTTAAAGTTAAAAAAGTCATACGTACTGAAATATTTTTAAAGTAACAAAAGTGCGATGGCCGCCGGCGATCCACCCGAACAACAATTTGACTATTTCACTACATTTTTTTGTTCTACACAGCATTTACGTCTAGTCTTCAATGCCCGAATGACAATTGGATAAGAGAGAAATGCTGGTATAAATACTAAAATAGTGTGCAAATATACGAGTGAAATGTTTTGATAAAAGCACCGTAACTTTGTTTGCATTTTGTTGTATAGCTTACAATATAAAGAATAGAAAATAAAATTCATTTTTGTTTACGTTTTCGTTATATTATTAGTTATATTATAAATACTATGTTACAAAATATTCACGTGACAAAATAAATTTTCACAAAAATCGCACCGGATAAAATCTTCCCATCCATCAAATACGAATAGTGCAATAAACGAACTCACATAATCGCATTATTCATAATTTGTCGCGTTTTCACGTTGACTATAAATTACGACGAGCCGGCGATCAATCAAGTTGCGACTGTTTTAAATTAAACCTGAATTAGGGAGACCATATTATACGCTTAATCTTCTAAAAAGTATCACTTTACAATTTGTAGCGTATTTTACAAGAACCGTGACATGTAGGAACAATTTGATTTCCTAAATCTAATTTGAATTTTTGAACCGATTAATATTGTTAATTTAGTTATTAATTAATATAGTAAGTTAATATATATACAACAATTTTGTACAGCTAAATCAGGTTGTATATAAAAAAGCAAAACATTAGAGTAAAAGTAACAAATGCAGTGACCTACGTGAGGTGAAAGAAACAAACAAACTGGCTTCCGACTACAATAAGAAAAACGATAAATTTCGTTAAAAACACCAACAAAAACCTTAAATAAAGCGTGCCATTGATGCAACTTTTTGAGATTTTGATAATTGTGTAACTTAATAGTCTTATCTTATTTGCATTTTTTACTTTTATTATATATATATATATACACACCTTTGAATATAAATCTTAATTCTATATAATAATAGATGATATCACAATAATTGCTTTAAATATCTATGAAATAAAAATATATATAAGGAGAAGATGTAATAAAAAATAAATAAAAATTTAATATTTTATCTTATTATAAATTTTTGACACTCAACAAAATGGTAGCATTAAAATTTGCAAATTCCCTTTGCAAAATAGAATGAACTTGTAGAGATCTTAATAAGTATATAAGTATAGTGGGCATTACAAAAAGCTATGTTAAAATTAAAAATCTAGATTTAAGGTATAAATCGTAAGAGACATGTATTCAATTCAGTCGCGTAGTGTCGGGTGGTGGATGGTCGCCTACACGTACTAATTAACCTTCGTTCCGAAACGCATAAATCGAGTCAAACTCCACATCCCTCTTCGTTACAACGATGTGCTTAGACAATTTTTTTTAAGGAAAAATGTTACGTGTCCCGTTAATTTATAGTCTGTTTAATCATTGTTACCTACTCTATTTTAATAGCCACTTTATAGTTGCATAGAAGACTATTTGAATAAAGTTAATAGGTTCTACTGAGAAGTTATTTAATTTACATAGTTCCCAGCAATAAATTACTTGATCTGGGCAATTTTAAAGAAGATGATCAAATAAAAAAATAACAATCATTCCTTAGAATTATTGTAAAATATACATTAATTATACCAAAGTTATATTTATTTAGAAATAAAAAATATTTACTAAATAATATTATTATGTAGTTGTTATATTTGTCTCGTTCCCTTAGAAGCATGTGGAACTAAACAGCTAGGAATTTATATGACATGTAACATGTGACTGCCGCAGTATCTCATAATAATAGCTTACCATAGTTAGTATATTATTGATAGTATATCTATAAATCCACAAACCTAACAAAAACATAAAAATGCGCTATAATAAAAATAAAGCACAGCATCTCCAGCTCGTCCCCAAAGGGTGCAATCAAGAGGCGGTCGCTTTAACATCCGACGCGTCTTCACGACCAATTAGCTTCACCATCGCCCCGCATAAATTGTATCATACAACCCCACTGTGCTCCACTCTTAGTGGGGATGGAAAAATCTAGATATCTACAAAATGTGGATGAGATATAGATTAGTCTATCCAGCAAATTAATAGTTAGCAATTAGTAATAGAAATAAGTGTATACATACAAATTAAATTGAAATGCCTGTTTTAATTTCAAATGAACAGCTTTTCATTAAATGTATATGAAGTTATATAGGGTATTTACATAACTTTTATTTTAATTTTTCTGTCTGTGAGTCTGTTTGTTCCGACTATTCTCTAGACGGCTAGAACGATTTTAACTGGCGGATAGCTGATATCATAAGATGTAAACCAGGCTACTTTTATTTAAAAATGTTATATTACGTGCAAACGAAGGCACCAATTAGTAAAATATAAAATTTTTACGACTTGAAAAAAAAAATAACAAGCTCTTTCATATTATTAAATTATAATTAAGTTAAAGACGGTAATTTTAAGGAATAATATAAGTGTTTTAATGCCATTAAAAACTACAAAAGTAATTGTAATTTACAAATTAAGTCGATTTTCTCTTTATGTCTCTTCCAAAATAATGTAAAGGCAACATCAATATAATAAAATTAAAGTGTGCCCCGACCCTACGTGTATTTTAAAGTAAAAATATTCTCTAAAATCAAAACGGTTTTAATTAAATATGCTGACCTTTTTTTAACTTTTAAATGAAGCACACGAAATAAAGCTAAATATTACACCATACGTTCTATATAATATTTTACAAGCTATCAAAACCATATCTAATAATAAGGCCTAATCAAAAGTTAGTAATGACAGTCTTGTCATAAGTGTAATGACAAAATAATCTACCTAATGTTACATATATGAACTAAAACTAAACGACAGAAATTATACTACTATATTATATATATATATATATCACTAATATCCTAACGTTTCCCAAAGGTTACACATAATAATATAAAATGAAACTTAAAAAGTGCATCTTACATGCTTATCGAGTTAGCCAGTCTAAGTAGCGAATTAAATGTCTAGCTAGAATCTTAATCGCCTCACATCTCACGTATGGTTGTGGTTAAGAGTGCTCAGCATTCGGATTGTGACCGGTTATCTCATGGCTTATTCAACTCTCAAATACTCAACTTTGAACTTTAATACAACTGTCTTAGAAACTATTGATATGCATATCTAATGTAGTCAAAGTTTGGTAAGAAGCAGACAAGTTATACAATTTGCTTGGATAACTGAATTCAGCTATTCCTGGTTGTTCGTATGGAAATGGGATGCATTATGTAATTACTGTCTAGTGACATTGTTAATTATATATGACATTATATACATTACGCAATCAGCGATGCCAGTGTGTATGTACTTAGTCGATGTACCTATTTAGCAGGTAAGCTAGCATATAGCTTCATTATATAATCAGTTACTGGGTTACTTGCTAAATTGTGTATGAATTTTTGTATAGCTATAATTAATTTACATCGATATTTTCGTTTCAAATACGTTTCGAAGTAATGAAGTCATTCAATTCAACTGATCTCTCTTGCAGTATTCCTTGTGTTATCCACATTTAAGTAATTTCTAGATGTTATATGAAAGGAAATTAAATTGAAACGTTGAACGCCAAGCTCATTACCTGATATTACTTTCACTGGTTATTGAAAGACTACTGGTATTGCGTACTGTACACTAATCCTTTATTTAGGGGAGCCTTGCTAATTTCTTAGATACGTCCCTCGTGTAATATCTTCTTATCTAATTAAGATTATATAGATATTTGGTTTACGGTAGATTTATAGGCTATTATTTTTTATATTTAGATTAAATTTACTATCATTTAAAAACAGTATCTAGTTTTTTTTAATAAAGAAAAGTATAAATAAAGAAGAGAATAATTTAAAAATTGTTTATTTAAAAAAATACTATATATATAATTATATATATACAATCTTATTAAATATGTGTATGTATTTATATACAATACACAAAAATAAACTTAATTAAATGGGAGGGGATTAATGGGGTGACAATAATCTTATGGCATCAGGACGAGGGATTTACCCGAATTTAATCAGTGCCCGTTGACTTGATAATATAATGGAAATAGATAAAGTACGATAAATGAGATAAACATCTTGGTCGTAAATGTTATGTTACAGAATGCTACTTTTTACATAATTAACTCACTTACTAAGAGTAAGTGAGGTAAGAGTTAATTATTAATAAGTACCCGCGAAGTTACTTGGCGTTTCTTCTCCATATAACCTTTGTAGTTGGTCATAAGTAATGTCGTTTTCACTTCAAATATGAAATAAAATGACTTCGACTTTTGTCATTGATATTTTTTTTATGAACCTCCTATAAATACTACAATATTAAATAATATTTTCGTTGTTTTTTCAATAAGAAAATAACATTTGTTTCAGATACATAAATATATAGACATTTAAAATAGACTTTGATATCCAAATGTTCTACTCTTAAATAGTGTTCAAAGTTGTAAAGAGATTAAATATTATATAAATAGCATTGTTTGTTTGTTTGCTTATACTGAAATTTTACTTGAGACGAAATTGTGAGACTGTCTAGAGATTTTAGGAACGACATTTGTTCCCAAAATCTCTAGTCTCAAATATTTTATGAAGTAAAGTTGCCAACAGAAATTCAAACAATCATCTAGAAATCATTAAAATTGTAACGTTATTTAAGGGTGCTTTATAATAGGACTCGTATGAAGGGTCCTTTTGTAGTTTTGGTAATTTACAAAATGTAACATCGACAATTGCAAGGGGTTTGCTTGTAACATTAATAGTTATATTTCATTGTGGGTCGGAAATTATTGTAATTTACCCTTTTTTTAAAAATGCTAGAAATACTGTTATTTGGTGATGTCAAACTATATTTATTAGTATCGCAATTGTGCTTATTATAATAAAACTTTCCGATATTCTTTATTACAAAATAAAAATATTTAACAAATATTATTATTAGTATTAGTTAAATAAAAGTATTTCAGTACACCAAAGATTGCGGGAATTAGTGTCATTTTTAATATCATACACAAATATTAATTATATTATTAATATTAAAAAAATATTTTTTCTAAATATTACAATGCATCAGAGGAACGTTGACACTATTACAATATGGTATCATGGTAAGCTGGTGCAAGTCTGACCGTATTCTACATTAGGGCCGACATGATGGATCACTTGGTATGTCATCGGAGTTACAAATAGGGGTCTATTGAACGAGTCGTTATTGTGTTAAAATCAATTTAGCTCATCCCCGCCGGTTTAAAGTGACGGGGTGCTATCGATGTTTTATATTATTTAATATTCTTATTTATCTTATCTTTACTTTAATTATATTTGTAAGAATATATTTGTAACAAAACAAAAATTATAAATTCACTAATTTAAACATTTTAAAATGACGCACTGCGTGACGCTGTATTTTATTACCAAGTAACTGAATATTACTGTAGGGAGGTACACAAATATATTTTTAATCCGTTAATATTTAAAAACCTTATATCAATCGATAATCGTATAAGTATCGATACAAACGAACATCACCATAACGGTACATGTGTAAAAAAATTGTTTAGTTTCTACCCCACCAGACAAGGCAAAACGCGATCCTATAACAAAAGTACTACCCCAAAATCTGCTAATATGAGACCAATTTTTATATTTTGTAATTTCCAAGGGTGTCCGGTTGCTATTTAATAGGGATCTGTTTTGTTGGTTTTTTCGTCCGTGTTTCGTTAAAGGGTAATCTTGTATGATAATTTGACTCTGCAGTAAACGAGCGGTTTATTATTATTTTTAATGAGCTTTACATTTTTTTAATATAATGTAACAACAACAATTGTATTCACATGTTATACAATATATTACTCACCTAAATTTACACACAAACATATTTTTAATAAAAACATCAAGGCTTACATGTTCAAAGATAATTTTAATATTTCATACATATTTATTACAAAACTAATAACACATAATGTATATACATATATATAACTGTATCATAGCTGATTAAAAGTTTTCTAACATCGTATCACAAAAATAAACATTGCACAAGACACGATAGAAATATTCCTGTCTAAAAGCATCCGGGAATGAGGTTATAAAGAAGCTTGGAGCTTTCAGCGAGGATTTCAGCTTGACAAGCGTATTCAAAACGTGTTGTCGATAAAATTAAGATTAACATTACAGTTATAAATTTGTCTGTACATTAGTATTGTACATTATTATAATATATTTATAAATATTAAATCAAGTTACGATTTTAACCTGATGTTAGATCAATACTTAAATCGTGCCCATGTCTTCATTTCCACGGAATATTTTTTAAAGTAGACTAAGTTATGCCTTATAACCTCAACTATCCGCCCGTGAAAGTACGTTTAAAATCGGTCCATTCGTTTTAGAGATTAGCCGGAACAAACGTCTGTTTGTCTAGACCGATAACATTTTTTTTATGCGAGTATCGTATATACTTGTGCATTTAGTGTATTAATTGCAATTTGGAATTGCATTTTACTTATATGTATATAAAGATTTGATAAAAATATAATATAATACATATGTTTTAGTATTTAAATGCATACTTTGTCCAAACATAGTCTGTTTATAATAATAGAGATGTCCGCATTCATGGAGGCCATTATGGAATTTTTCTTAATCAGTTTATTTAAACGTACCATATGGACGCATGTTGACACAACAGAGACATAATGTGTTATATTTAAATAGATAAGCCAATTAACATTTTGTTCCTTAATAATAATGATTTCGTTATTATTATTATATAAAAAAATTTTTTGCTATTCAGTGTGTGATTGCAAAAATGAAATTACCCTGTGGTACGACGTTTTATAGAATTATTGAATCTAATCAAATAGTAATTAATAATTATTATACAATTTTATATATTATAATATAATTAAGTTTTTTGTTCCAGGCATATACTAATTTTAATTTAAAAAAATGGAGTACTTATCTTTTAAAATGCACACGAAGTGCCGCTGAATTAGTTGTGACTCCTCGCGCCATTTATTGTAAAATGGTGGTACTAATTCATAAACTACAATTTTTTTTAATCTAAGTAAATTTATATAATTTGATACCGTTATGAAAACTAATATTGAATTTTAATTAAATGTACATAAGAGTAAAAAAAACATTAAATAATTGAGATATATATAATTGTTTGTATAATTGTTTCCCAAGGAGGGTTGGCGTCAGGCAGGCGGCCGGCCGTAAAACTAAGCCAAATCTTTAAAGCAGTATGGTAATACCGGTGCCACGCGAGAAGCTAGCCCGGGAACAAAGGGATGTAAAACTGAGATTTGGAAGTTGGAATGTTGGTACGATGACTGGAAGAGGAAGAGAAATTGCGGATGTGTTGAAAAGAAGACGAATAAATGTAGCATGTTTACAGGAAACGAAATGGAAGGGATCAAAAGCGAGAGAGATCGGTGAGGGATACAAGTTTTATTATTGCGGGAATGATGGAAAAAGGAATGGTGTTGGAATTACGCTTGATGAGAAATTAAAAGAGTGTGTGACGGGGGTGAACAGGGTGAGTGATAGAATCATTGCTGTAAAAATTATTTTTGAAGGTTTAATCATTAATGTATTAAGTGTGTATGCTCCTCAAACCGGATGTGATGATAGGATGAAAGAGAAGTTTTGGGACGATTTTGATTCTGTGATGATGGATGTTCCGGACAATGAGCAAATATATGTAGGGGGTGATTTTAATGGGCATGTGGGATGTATGAATGATGGTTATGAAAGAGTACATGGTGGCTGGGGTTTCGGTCACCGTAATGACGAGGGTGAGGCCTTGCTGGAGGCCGCGCTAGCCTTCGATTTGGCTATATCCAACACTTGGTTCAAAAAGAGGGAAGAACACCTAATTACATACAAAAGTGGCCGCCATAAGACGCAGATTGATTATTTCTTAATAAGAAGAAATAAAATCAATTGCGTCAAAAACTGCAAGGTACTGCCGGGCGAAAGTGTAATCTCACAGCATAGGCTCCTCATCATGGAAATTAAACATGTAGTGCGTACAAATATGTACAAGAAACGACCCCCACCTAAAATAAAATGGTATTTGTTAGAGAAGGAAGAATGTGCGAGTAAATTTAAAAAAAGAGTGACAGATAAAATTATAAATATGAGTAGTATAGAAGGAAAATCCTTGAACGATAGTTGGAACGAAATAGCGGGATGCATAAAAACTGTGGCAAAGGATGTATTAGGTGAAACGAAAGGAAAAGGTGTGATAAATAAGGAAACGTGGTGGTGGAATGGAGATGTGCAAAAGATTCTGAAAGAGAAGAAAGATACGTTTAAGCAATGGCAGGAAGTACCGGATGATAATGAAAGTATGAAAGAGGAGATGAAAATGTTATATAAAAGATGTAAGAAGAGAGCGAAAGTAGCTGTAGCCATTGCTAGAGCTGAAGTGCAAGAGGAGTTATACAGATCGCTAGAGTTTCCTGCAGGTCAAAAGGAACTCTACCGCATAGCAAAGCGTAGGGAGAAGAATGCTAGAGATGTCATACATGTAAAATGCATAAAAGATCATACTGGAAGGGTGTTGATGAGAGATGAGGATATAAAAAAAAGATGGAAGGTATATTTTGAAACATTAATGAATGAAGAAAATGATTGGAGTGGAGCTTTGAAAAACCAGCCGGTAAATAAAGGATTAGTGAAAGAAGTGACCGATGATGAAGTGAAAGCGGCTGTGCAAGGTATGAAGAATGGAAAAGCTGTAGGGCCGGATGCGATACCTGTGGAAGTATGGAAGGTTTTAAATGAATATGGGTATAAGTGGCTGGCTTTATTTTTCAATAAGTTGTTGCATGAAGAAATGATCCCTGATGAATGGTGCAATAGTGACCTAGTGCCCATTTATAAAAATAAAGGTGACATACAAGACTGCAACAGTTATCGGGGTATAAAGCTCATGTCACATACTATGAAAGTGTGGGAGAAAGTGATAGAGAAAAGAATGCGAGACGAGAGTGATGTTTCGGAGAACCAGTTCGGTTTTATGCCTGGTCGGGGTACGACGGATGCTGTATTCGCTCTTCGTCAGTTGAGTGAGAAATACAGACGAGCCCATAAGAACCTGCACATAGTGTTCGTTGATCTCGAGAAGGCATACGACCGGGTTCCCCGTAATCTGATATGGTGGGCTTTGAAAGAGAAGGGTATACCTGGGAAGTATGTGGAGTTGGTTCGTGCAATGTACAGTCGATCTAGTACACAAGTCCGGTCGGCCGCTGGAAACACCGACAAGTTCAATGTGGCAGTAGGTTTGCATCAAGGGTCGGCTCTGAGTCCCTACCTCTTCTTGTTGATAATGGATGCTCTGACATTGGACATACAGGAAGAGGCACCCTGGTGCATGCTATTTGCTGATGATATTGTTCTTGTCGGCGAGGATGGAATTGAGATGCAGAGTAGACTGGTAAAATGGCAACAAAAGCTGGAGAGTGTCGGCCTGAAAGTAAGCAGAACAAAAACAGAGCACATGTTCTGCGATTTCGGCGGTGCCTCCGGTTTTGTTCCTATTTTGTTCGACGGAGTACCGTTACCAGTCTGCTCGGAGTTTCACTATCTTGGTTCTCTGATTCAAAGCGATGGCAATATTGACCGTGACGTAAAGCACAGAATCAACATGGGATGGATGAAATGGCGACAAGTCACTGGGACGACATGTGATGCCCGAATTCCCCTTAAACTAAAGGGGAGAATTTATAAAAACATCATTAGACCTGTCGTTATGTATGGATCTGAGTGCTGGGCGATGAAGGTGATGGATGAAAAGCGTTTGCATGTAACGGAGATGCGAATGTTAAGATGGATGTGTGGGGTGACAAGAAGGGATAGAATAAGAAATGAGTATATTAGGGGAAGCTTAGGAGTAGCGCCAGTGACAGAAAAAATTAGAGGTAGCCGTCTGTCATGGTATGGGCATGTTATGAGGAGGGATGAAAGGCACGTGACCAAAAGAGTGCTAGGTATAGTAGTGGAGGGATGGACAGGTAGAGGAAGGCCGAAGAAAAGATGGATGGATTGCGTGAAAGACGATATGGAGAAGAAGGGAGTGTGCACAGAGATGACGAGTAACAGGAGAGTATGGAAGGAAAAAACATACTGTGCCGACCCCAAAATGGGATAAGGGCAGGAAGAAGAGATATATAATTGTTTGTATATAATGTTATTGAATATAATAAAAAGCAATATAACACTTAATTTGCCCATTATTTTTAAGAAGATCGGAGAAAATGTAAGATTGTAGCGAGAGAGTAAACATGTAAGCGATGGTACGTTCACACTGTCTACGAAATGAAACTTAAAAAATATTATGTTACCAAGTTACATTATATAGTAGTTTATAGTAGTAATTGTGTTATGGTATAATGTTTTGTACCAAACTACGTAGAAAAGCAATCACTCATTATTTGATATCAAATCGTTCCTCAGAAAAAGTATTACACTAACACCTAAACGACTAATAATCAATTAGTCATAAAATTTTACAAATCAGATAAATGTCACGTCAATGTAAAGTCACAATAACGTCCGTTAAAAATATCGTCCCGTGAACAATATTGAAAACAGATAACAAAGTAAGGAACCGTTCCCAAATATTTGTGTAGCAGAATCATCCGCGGGCTACACTCCTATGTAATATCGTGATGGATGACGTCAGTTAGCTCGGCTTTCATACGAATTATTATTATAACCCGCTTCTCGACTTACTTGTTAGCATTGTTTGATGTTACTTATTTATTTATTTATTATTTATTAAATTCTTCATTGCACAATACATAAAATAATGCACAAAAGGCGGGCTTAATGCCACAAAGACATTCTCTACCAGCCAACCTTAGGATGTACATGAGAGAACATTGGTAGGCGTGCAAAAAAAAAACACAAAAAAAACTAAAAATTATTTTTAAAAAAATCCAGAAATATAACCAAAATCATGTAATATAATAACAAATACAATACATTAAGATAATACTAATAATACATATATTAATGATTATATATAACAATACATAATTTATACATACATACATACATGCATGCATAACATACACATTATAAATTATTCATTGAAATAAAGTTGTTTAATTTGGCGTTTGAAGGAGTCACGAGACGGCGCTTATGCTTATATATTTTTAGTTACTTTAATGTTATAGATTTAATGATGCACGTTTTTTATTGATAGATGATGATGATGAGTATTTTCACTTTATTTTGAGGTTAAAACCGTGACCGTGATCAGAATACAACCTGTTACGACAATACGCAATGCAATATGTTATATATAGTAGGTATATATTATGTGTATGTATATAAATTGTATTCTTATTACGCCACAAAACAAAAATACAAAATAATTATTGTTTATAATACAGTTATAACCTCATTAATAATAAGCTCAGTAAAACTTAAACTAACATAACACTTAACGTAACTACAGTTAAAATAACTTAAAATTTCTTCATAGCTTCATAACTATGCAGCTTCATATTGCGTGTCTGAAAGCGACAGTTCTGTCATTTGTTACGGGAGTGTGGCCTGGAGCTGTATCTACTGGTACAATAATAAAAATAGGACCACGTTAACAGTTTTGTGCTAAAGAATATCATAATTTTTCTTAAGTTTTTTTCATAGCTTTTTTTACAAATAAAAAACATAATGTATCTTCATACAACGACATGTAAAGTAAATGCTTTTTCCTTTTATTATTTTTCAATAGTGTAATTACATACAAAAAAATTATATATATATGATAATTTGTAAGAAACCTTATTTGAATTATGTTTTTATTGACCCATCCAACATATTAAAAACATCAAAATGTTTCTATATCCACGTTGCAGTTTAAAAATAATAAGTTATCCGTGACATTTTTAATAGTAACAAACAGCGCTGTCTCGGCAAGCGACAGGCTTTTGGTGTCTTCATTTGCAAGTTTATGCTTCGTTGCCCAGCGCTACAAGGCTTGAATGCGCCCTATGACAATGTACTGGATACATTTCCGCGAATCTACAGTACTGCTGAGAATACGGGTATTTCAAACCGAAATGTAATTTTGCTATTAATATCTACCCTTATTTGGAATGACAGTAAATTACGCGATATTGTTCTTTTGAGTGTAAGCTTTGTTATTTACAATATCCACGGTGAAATAGAATTTATATATTTCCTAATGTCATATATTCGTAAGTCATATGTTAGTGAAATACATTAAAAAAATTAATAACGTTTCTCCCCAGGGAGTGAATAAAAGGTATCTCTTAAAATATTTTTCCGTTATATGGGCGCGTTTCATCACAATATAGATAAATGCAGGGCGGTATGAATAGAACTCATCAAACATGTTCATATATTTGTGTTAAAACACACAAGTTTAAAAAATCACACACTGCACATAATTTTAAAAAGTATCATTTTTTTATACATTTACTTTTACGAGTAGCATTTTAATTATTTATTAATTGTTTACTTCTAACTAAAATCTTAAAATGGATTTTATGTCAAGAATCATAGTTGGATGCTTAAATTTGTTGGTAGAGTGGCTTTTGGCCTAGAAATAGCACGTCTAGAAATAACTCAGAGCGACGATGCGCTGTAGATAACATAAAACTACATCCAACGTTATATTTATGTCACTACGTACAATATGAAAAGTTGCAAATGCGCTTGGATGGAGGAGATTAAGACAAATGGAGAAGAACCAGTTTTGGTTAGAATATTATTAAGAACATAGACAATACGTTACCAATATATCTCAGTGTCAATCTGTGCTGACATCAAATAGATCAATCTTGGTTTGATTATAAACAATCATGCAGCGAGAGCCGACAATAGATTATAATGGTTTGATCGACGTCTCCTTTATGAAGGCGCAACGCATGTAAATGCGAGATTGCTGTGTACTTATTTTATTCTATAATATTTATTCCATAATATGACATTGACGAATATTTTTTTGTTTATATATTGAACCATATTCATGTACAGTCTTTCTATGTAATATAAATTATTTTTTTATTATTTTTCCATAGTCAAAATAGCAAGTCAAAACAGCTGTCCTGTCAGCTTAGATCAAAAGTTTGTAGCTATTTGCATGAAATGTTTAACGTTTAATAATAAACAAACTAGAGCGCTCATTTCTGTTCCCTAGTGACCGAGGCGGCACCTTTACTCAATAAAGCACTCCCGCGCATCTTATTTATAAATGACTTACACCGACAAACAAATGAACACTGTACGCTGAGACCATGAATGAATTGATGAATGCAATTTATTTTTTATTTGAAACTAGCCGTGCCCACAACTTCGTTCGCGCGGAATACATTTTTAAATTAAAAGAATCATAAATTACTGCGTATAACATCGGCTATCCGGCAATGAAAGTTCTGTTAAAGTCTGTCCAGTTATTCCAAATATTAGTCGGAACAAACAGACAGAAAAAAAATTGATTGTGTTTTGTAAGTACCGTGTATCAAACGGATATTTCAACTTTACAATTATTTATATGTATATATGTAGCATTGTGAATAACTAATAAACTGTACTAAAAAAACACTGTCTAATCACTTTAAAATATAAATTGATGAACGTTAATCATTGAAATAACCAAATTGTTTCTTCCAGGCTCACGCGCTGATCGCTGCACCACCATTTCACCATAAGCTCTTAAATAAATAAACCAACAGACCGATCACAGTCAGATTGATGTTCGCCAAATAGGTATTTATAAAAGTAATGGAAAACATTCAATGGGAGCATTATTCTGATTAAAATACGTATAATATATCGTTTTTTATATTATTTAACAATCATTATGAAAATGAAGATCATAAATAAATTATATTTTTATCAAACAATAAAACGAATACTAAAATACACACATGCCACTCTTAAAACTAACAATTCCATAGAAGAGTCGCATAAATTCAGTTTCAACAGAAACAACCCGAGAACAAAACACCTCACAAAGACATTCTTACGTTTCTGCGGTTCGTAAATAGATTTACAAAAGACAACACGATCATCCGACCTTCGCCGATCTCATAAATAAAACACCGTATCTTTATCATTCCTATATCGCAACTGGAGCGCGTTTTGCTTCCATAATCAGAGCCCAGTGGTTGTTCAATCATGTAATGGAAACTCGGCGGACTAGCAGTCGTTCTTTAGAGAGGATTTCATCAAAATGCAACATTCAACGCTTCGGCGAAAACGTATTTTCAAATATTTTTTTCTGTCCTATTATTGCGTAATCTTTTAGTCTATTGACGTTTACTGGACCTGAATTTTAGACTACTTGGATGATGAATTCTACATTTGAATATTTTAAAGTTTCAATTGATATTGAATATTTATTGAACAAATATTTTAGCTATCCAGATATTTACTGATAAAGTTGATAAAATGTCAAAATCTATTGTTTTGATACAACTTAGTATCTATTGTGTGGAGATTTGTAAAGACGTTGAGTAATTGATTAATTATTTGTTGAGTTGTAAAGCTTTCAAAGGTTTATTAGTATTGTGAATATTTATAACAGAAAAGTAAAACGTACCCATTATTATATTAGGAACAATAAATAAATTAATTTAAGTAAATAAAAATACTAAGTAAGATAGGAGCAAAGTCAGCCGCAACTAGGAATGGAAGAAACGATTTATCTTTATTTAATTTTAAAATAAAAATGAATGAGCGTCCCGTCAGTGGGCCCACTGAATACGATGACAAACGATCTAGAAGATAAACTTTAACTAGCACTCGAAGTTCTTAAAACATGCTTAATGTGACTTACTGAAGTTATTACATATATTTAATTACTAAGTAATGGTATATCAAATTAGAGTTCAATGATGTTGTAACATAAGTAGTAAAGGATTTTTCTTAAGGCTTATTTTCTATAAACATATAATTCATTTTAAGCATTTTGTATGAATAATAAATAAACTTTTAGTAGCTTTGAATTGGTTTGGTTTGCTTTGGTTTTTCAAAAGTAGTATGTTGTATGTATGTATGTACTACGTTTTCTACGTAGGATATAATTAATCATATTTATACCCACATATGTATGTAAGTATATATCAATAAAATATTCGCGTTTCCCGCATAAATATTCATATGTTTTGATATCGCAAAAGATAAAATAAGGAAAAACAGCTCAAGAATTTAATATGCATAGAATTGGCAGAAAACCTCAATTTGTCAGCATTACTGTTTCTTATATAGAACAAAAAGTAATCACTCTAATATAAAAAACGATGTCATCATAATCAGTTAAAAGATAAATAAGTTCCTAAATAATCTACTTTAATAAATCCATCATAAAAATAAATTTTAAATTTCGATCAAATTTATATGTTAACTTAATAATCATCTCAGGTCAGGATTTTTAGACTCCTTACTACGGAAAAACATGTCTTTTTTGATAGAATTTGTATAAAAATAAAGACAAAGCGTCAAATTGAATCTGTTATATATTATCTGTAAAGTCTTATTATATTTTACTATGTAAATGTGTTCAAGTAACACTTTCTATACCTGCTTTATCTACAAAAAGATTGTAGAAATATTATTGTCAATAATAACTAGTTAATCTCTTCAAATCACCACGGTTGTGGACCGATTGTGTCAGATGAGTATAGCAATATGCCACAACATATCGCAAGCACCAAGTTCTTTGAAGCATGTATATTCCCTGGGTTGCCAAGGACACAAAATATACCCAGACTTGGAAAAACAATCTGAGAAAGAAAGAATTTTCCCGTCTAGGATTCGAACCCCTATCTATTGGTTCAAATACCTGCGTTACTAACCACTAGACGCACGCAGTTGTTTAATCTTTTCATGATCTCTATTAAATAATCAGCTTAGATCTAAGTCCTGATGTGGTAATATTAAACTTATATAAAAACAGAAACAAGTCTTGATGAAAACCTAATTTAACATATTGCAAAAACAGCTATAAAATAAAATATGTGTGATTCTACATTGTTTTCCATTCAGTAGACATATTTTAGATCACAATTAATATGACGTTCTATTTATTGTAATCATATATGGTTTTTAATTTGATAATTTTGTGCTTTAACTTATAACTTACGAAGTTGTTCAATATGCGTTATATTTATTAACAAAGTTAGTTGTTTTGGAGATTTTGATATGTTTGTGATTTATTTTAGCATTTAATTATTTACATTAGATTATATAGCAATGTTTTGCATGCCTTTGGCAGATCGTCACACAAAGTCATGTTTGTGCAACTCTCACAAATATCGGATATATTCAGTTCAATCTCTATTATTACAGTTAAATTAGTTTTGCCTTTAATGAAAGGAAGCCTTGTATCGAAGGTAATCATATATATTATTAAGAGACAGTTATTATAAGTGATTATAATAGGATAATAAGATTTAATTATTGATATTTCATTGAATTATTGTTTTATGTTGGCAAAGTAAATATAAACTGTTATTAAAATATTTTTTTATTTACATACGTTTTTAATAAAAATATTTGACATCACCGAATAAACATATATATATTATATAACATGGCGGGCGGAAATATTCAATCACATATAAAGAAATTCGATTTCAAGCTACAGAATCTATGCCACCTTGGCTCCGAATCGAATCCAATCTCAATTTCAGTAAATTATAATAAGAAAAAACTGAAAATAAGCAGAATCTGGCCAAAGTTACGTCCGCTCCGTTAACGAAACGGAAATGTTACGTAAGCAATTTGGAAATCATTCTGTATTCGTTTATTTAATGCTCCCTTTATTCACATTATGAAATATGATATTTTAGTTTCTTTCATAAGTGGTTTCTAATTTAAACATGATATTAAATTTATAAAAGTTGTGATCTCTGATTCTGTATTTGTAATGTACATTAAGCTAACATATAACTAACATATTTATCTATGTTTTTATTTAGATTTCAATATCGATGTCCATGCTTTAAAATATTCCGTGTGAACATAGATGCACCGTGCAGACTATGTGTTGTGATCCATCAAAATCGCTAGCATGTGCTCGCATGACAAATGCGTCCTTAATCTCCCACTATCATACTACATACAATATTCAAATACAACGACAAAATAAGATATACAATAACAACTTTTATCTTAATGATATTATGCAAAAAAGTTGTCAAATGTTAGATTACATCCCGTCTCCACCGAATGTTCCACTGGTCTTACATTTTTGGCACTCATTCAAGTACAGTTATCGTCATAGTGATAAACTTATTTTATTAAGACATTATTTTAGACAGTACTTTCAAAATAATATATACATAAAAAAAGTTTTCTAAATTCAAAATACAAAGCAAAATACGTTACAAGTTAATCTTTAGAAATATTATATACACATATTTGCAACATTTTCAATATATTCTCCATAATATAATATTCAACACGATTGTACCTACCAATGTCAAAAGCAATGGAGACGAATATATTTCTTGTATCAATCGAGTCGCTTGGCATAAATGGAGGACTGCAGACCGGATGTTTGGATTGTGCGACGTTAAATATATCCGTAGAATATTTTAAAAACGTAAGAAAATGTAAAAACTTTTGAAATTGATATGAATAATAGATTCACATGATAATATTAATATAACTTCTTAGTAGTCAATAAAATATAACTCTTAAGATTATTAGAATTGTTAAGATCGATGCACTCGGGTATGAATAATAAAACCAAATTAATAGTTATAATATTCCGAGCTTCGGTATTCCTTTAGGATATAAAAGTTTCAATAAATATTTTTAATTGTAGTTAATTTACAATATTAAATATAAGATATATAACAAATTGAAACAAACAGTTACAGATGCAATAAGTTAATTAAAAGAATCAAATGATTCATGTAACCAACTTGTTCATAATTTATTTCAGTATGACATTTACAAACTCATGCAGCAATATTTGAAAATAAGCTTAAAACAGCTATTTTCTAATAATAATACTCATTACGTAGTATACTTGAATTCCATGAGTAATACACTTCTAATAAACGTGTCTCGCAACGTCCAATAACCCTTTAATAAAGCGTCGTAAAACATTTGTAATTAGTTTGACAAAACAAAAACAACTTGTACACGACAGAGCAAGTGAACGCGAGTTAAATCAACGCGTAAATCAAAAATGTTGTGAGTGATTCATTGAAGCGTTTATTAACATCGTAGTTGCGATGCATATTTCAAAATATAACATACTTTTATTAATATAACGAAATTATAACCATATGTAACAATAAAAGTGAATTGAAACTTGTGTCTAGTAGAAAATTACTATGACTATGATTTTTTTAATTTGTGTGTATACAACAGTTTAAATTATATTCATCAAGGGAGCGTGTTTATTGTTATAGCCGAAATATTAATGAGCTGAAGTGAATGAGTGATTGTGAGTGGATGAGCTTCATATTCAAAAATATTTACAAATTATGAAAATCAAAATTTTATTATTCTATAGAGCATATTATAAGTACACAATACTCTCTCTACAATTCAATATATGATTTTTGTGTATTGTATATATTTATTAATTTCTTTATTACCTTAAAACCGATATTATTCAATATTATGAAATATCTATTAATAATATGATGAATAGTATTTCAAAAATGACATTAAGGATACCATATAGTGTAACCAAAGAACAGAAGTGCTTATCAAGCACGCGATTTTGTAAACGTCACTCAACCGACATCTAATACCATTTACTATAACTGTGAGATTTTATTAAATATACGTAATTAAAAAGTTTTTTCTTATTGCAATTTGAATGGTGTAATCCTATACAAAATAAACAATTAGAATATAAATAGTAAAAATTGTATAAAGTTTCATATTGAAATGAAATAAGTACATGACTGCAAATCTTTTAACATATATGTTTATAACAAGGCATATACTTACAATAATTTTATTATATAAGTGTTCTCACGGTCTGTTCGTCATCGTGTTCTTAACAGGTCACATGACATAACATTTACTCTTTGACGACGTTAAGATCAAACTGCATTAGTGGATTAAAATTAGTATGGGAAAACTTTAATATTTCTTATGTTGGGAAATATATTTTACAACTTCATCTGTCACTTTTCGTAATTATTTGGCTGTAAGAAGATTTGTAGAACATTGAATAATACTTAAAATATTATACTAATACAAAAGAAAAGAGTACTGATTAGTCCTTCAATCATAGCGGAAAAAAATAAAAATTGTCAAAATATATTATATACAATTAAAATTTAATATATCTATAAATAATGTTTTTTATAATTTCTTATATTATATTCGGGCATACTAAAATTGAAGTATAAATCAAAATACAACAATTTGTTTTCAAATCATAATCACACTTACCTATCACAAACCACCAATCATCAAACACACATCACGTCAGAATCAGCTGTTATCACAACACTCGCGGTAGTCACAGTGTACGGTCGGAGCGACGTCGAGCCGTCGACTGCCGCCCGCCCAACGCTCGGCATGAATGGCTCTGAAAGGCTTCAGGAAGGCTCTGCTTATTGTATCTCAGATTTGGATGGAGGGAGTGTTTTATATCGTGAATACTTTAATATCTAAAGTTTGCTTAAAATTCTGTATAGTTCTGTTAGGTAAATATTTTTATTAAATTTTATATTTTTTTAGCATTTTTAAGCTATTTTTTTTCTTTTATATACAAAATTTTTTATACCAACATCAAAGTAAATTTGAAAATATTTTAGTTTTTCTAAAAATATATACGTATTTGAAATTCGTTTAAAAATATAGATCTCTATTACTTTCACGTTATAAAGTAATTATTAATAAATACTAAGCCCCTGTTTATTTACCCTTAACGTCGATAAAAAAATACAAATAAAAGACATGATATGGACATCAATTGAATATTTGATTGCTTCTTGGAATTTTATTTGAATTCAGTATATAAAATAAATATTTATCATAAATTACTATTTAGTACAGATATATAAGGTAGACATGTATTTAAAATAATCAAAGTGTAAGAGACTTATTTTGTTAATTAACACAAAACCTATCGACAATTCTTGTATACCTGTTTCTACCGCACGCCGTCAAATTGAACGGTAATTAAAAGTTATTTTATTATATAACGCAGGTAATAATGGAAATAACTAAAAGTAAAGAGTGAAGAAAGTATTTTATGCATATTCTAAGAATTGTCATGTAGTTTGATATCGATATAAAAAATGTGTAAGTTTTACAAAAGTTTAAGAACGGTCAATTTCACCGATACTTGGTAGGTTTAGTGTTAAAAATAATAAGCAATCAAAATTGTTACCCAACGAGACATAAGATATTAAAACTATCAGAAACTTCTTATATACATACAAAACAACGAAACAAACATTTTTTAATCAATATTAACAATGCTATCTCACACATTTTTCGCATCGCGTGCAGTTAGCGCCCTCTATACATCACAGAGATAAGGGCGAATACTTTCTTTGACATTAGCATAAGCCAAGAAACTGTTCGTTTAGTGTACATATATATAGTGTGTGTGAGGTTTAATGAGTAGATAATCCGCTACTTAAAGTATTGGGTATAATCAAGATATAGAGTTTGTAAATGTCACTCCAAAGCTTTTATTAGAATACTTGGAAACTTTCTTATATAAGAAATGTTACTTTATTTTTTTTTTTTTTTTTTTTTTTCGTATGAGTGATGAAAGAATGGTAAAAAAGATTTATAGAGGAAAAGTGAGCGGTAAGAGAGACAGGGGGAGACCTCGAGTGACCTTCGAAAACACAGTATCTATGATACTGGAGGAAGGTCACGTAAAAAGCACGAGGACCCCCCGGAGGGCATGTATGAAGAGGTTGATGTCTGTGGCCGAGGCGAAAGAGGTATGCAGGGACCGTAGCGTTTGGCGCTCCGTCGTCTCTGGCTACCCCGCAAGGAATATGGCGTGACGGTAAATATAATATAGTTAAAAACAAGATTATGTATATTTTGAAATATATTTACCTGTCCTTTTAACTGTTACATACGCTACATTATTAATATATTTTTCCGTTCTTAACTAAATTATTAATTATAAATAAAGCCTATTTTATCCTAATTATTTTTATCATTGTTTATATAATATAAAACTAAATACTTAAAACTTACTTACTTAATACCTTATTAAAAGCAGACGTGGTGTTATTTAAAATAGAATACCTTTTTCTTATCTTACCAACTTTTTCTTTGAACCAGGTATTTCTAATAATAAATTGCACAAATAGTTAGTGTAACTTAAATTCGGCAGTATTTTATGTAAATACTTATATCCAGGATATTAAATAAAATCTTATTAGTTTTATTTCTCTTTATTTTTATTAACGTAACGTTATATATCCGATATCATTTTAATAAAAAATTTCAAATTTTCATATTATATAAAAAATCTTGGCTTGACTGATTGATCTATCAACTCAGCCTGAATCAAGCAAACATTTAGAAATGTTCATTCCATATAAAAATATAAAATAAACTTATAGATATATATATACAATGTTTTAAGAGAGAAACAGGTGAGTAAAAAAAGATAACTATCCCGATAAAGACTGATAAAAGTCGAACAATCAAAAGGTGGGAGTGACCATAACACTGAACGAAAATCGAAATAAAACAGTACAATGCAAATGATATTGCAAATTGAATCAGCGCCGTTCGTGTTTAATACCATCGAGGTATAGAAAGGACTGGACGTATGGTACGAGGTACGAAAGGAGATTAGACAGTCCTTTTAGTTTATACGTATACAGTTACCATAATAATAAGTATTTATTGTATAGAATAAAGTATTTTTTTCACTTAACATACCAATATTTATATAGATAAACCATCAAGTATATGACAGTAAAATAATGTATCAGGTGAAAGTTTCAAGATACCACATCCAAATATTAAAACTCTAACACCTAGTGCCACATCAAGTGATTCGTACTCTTTGTTTTTCGCTATAACTGTGACTTTTTGCCACATCCAGTCCAACTGGTGCTTTGTTTATGGCAAGACTACCGTTCATACTTTTTGTTTTGAAACTTTACTTTTTGTAACGCCATAGGAGGGGACATTTGATTGCCGCTATCCGAGTCGTTAAATCGCAAGTAACTTCTATTTCACAAAAAAAGTTTTTTTTATTTAATTGGTTTTCGTTTATTTTCCATAAAGGTTTTCGTTTTTTGCGCTATTCTGTTACTACAAAAAGTTAATATAATAACCTGTTGCTCTTCCTGTTCTGTCGCAATATGAGTATGACTTTTTTATAATATGAATTGTATGTTAAGTTAAATAGTGCTTTTATTTTGTGCTTTGAACCAGTATGAGTAGTAGATTATAGGTAGTTAGGTATATGGGAAAAGTATTTTTCGAAATAGAAAAATTTTTATCCACATTATTATTTTGAATAACAGTTTTAGTTTTAATTTAAGTTTTAAACATAATCCTATCGGAATACAATAATAAACAATTTTATACACAACTAAAATGTCTATTAAATTTATTTTTTACATATTAAAAAAGATGCAAAATCACGCAACCATATAACAATATAACCAGAAAAATCTCGTTCATTAACGCATTACTTGAATGCAGCGGGTACGTGTTCATTGTCTGACGCGACGAGCATTGTCTGCGGGGCATTGTGTCTGAGGTGGGAAGTCACGGATTAACAGACGTATATGGAGACTTATTTATGCTTAGCTGCTTATGTTTTTTATTCCAATTTACGGTTATTTTAAATACAATTAAGTATATAAATATTTTTATGTCCACTCCTATAGAGCGTTCTAAAATTCCTATTAATATCGGTCCAGCGGTTTCAGAGATTAGCCGGAACAAAGAGAGAGAGAAAATATTTTTTTGTGTACCTTACTTACTTGTGTTACTTTCATAGTAACATTTAGTGAAAAGTTGTTAATTTGGAATTACACACAGACATATTAATTCTATTTATATGTATGTATGAATATAAAATGTTAACTGGGTGTTAGCTGTTAAGAACAATTGTGTAGTCTACTATTATTCTCAGAATTAAGATAACTTAATAACTTGATATTTAGATAAATTTTTCGCTCAACTTAATATAATATTTGGATGTAATCCTAATATTATACAATTGGTGTAATTGTATATTCTTAAATGTATCTTAGTAAATAATGTTAAACCATCTTATTTGCTATCTATATAGAAATTATCTATATATTAATATTGATGTTATTAGTATTAATATTATAGATCTGATATGGAAATAAAAAAGATACAATCATTAACCTACAACATGATCGGACTGTGACTATATAAGCATAATTTATTTTCACAATTAGTACCCATTGGAAGAGCTTAACGAACCGGTCGCAAATACTTAATATTAGATTCGAAGCCATCAATTGTGTTGCTCCCATCGCGGTCATAAGTTAACTTTGATAATTAGAATACTCATAGACTTTTAGTAGGCTTAATTTAGTTCGCTTATGTCATTTCATTTGATATTTAAACTATATATGATCAATGAATTTAATTCTTTTGAAATTTTAAAACTATTCTTAATGTTTTAAAAGAATTTCCTATTAATGGCAGTTCGTTATATTTATTGGACTTTAGTATGCACATTTTGTTTAATAGTGCCAAGGTATTTATGGTTTTTTTATTTTTAATAAACATGAAATTACAAGAAATCTTTTTACATCGTATCGATGACTGAAGCGTTAGAAATTCAATAAGCCTCTTTTTATAGATAGAAACTTCGTTTACATTTCCTTCCAGATATCGTATAGAGCCATCTCCGGATAGTGGTTCTATACTTGAGAGTTCTTTACTTTTAATATCGGAATGTGCTTCCTCTGTTTCATATGTAATGTACAAAATGGCATTAGAACTTATAATATAAATATTTATTAAACACAAACCCTTCAGCCTGTACATATCCTTCAAGACAAGACCTTCATAGCATTAAGCATATACATGTATATATAAATACATATGTGTATATATATATAAGAATTATTATATACAATTGAAACCTAACACCGTGTCACCAGGATCACACAATTACAGTGACGAAGAACCCAAGATAGTGTAATCACGGTATCAATGATAGCTCCCAGATATCGTATCAAGATGTATCGCTAGTTGGGCAATTTTGGATGTACCATTTGTAAACGTCCTATCTGAGTGATATTCTCGTATTAGACTGTGTGGTGGACGATCAATAAAGACGTATGGGGCTATGGGAGTGGCGTGTCTGTTTGTTTATTTCAAATTATTAATTGAGATTTATTTAATCTTAATTAATGTTATGGTATTTTTTGTCATCTACCTCCACATGTGTGAGATTAAGTATATTATATGCTATATATATATAACAAAAGAGATATTTTATAAAAGTCATAAATCACTAAATATCTAAGTTTTTATCGTATCAAAATCTCTAAATTAAGATGTCTTTTTTCTATTTACATTTCTCGTTTTTAATAGCCACATGATACAAATCTAACCTACTGATAAGAGTGAGGAGAGAAGTGAAAAATGATAAGACTGTACCCATCCTCGTACAAGTCGTGTATGTGATAACACATCTGTCCTTCAGATAAATCAAGTAACAGAAACTTGTAAGTTTAAATCAATTTCCTAGTCGTAAAGGGTTCAGATGTTATCATATTTATGATTAAAATTAATACATTATTAATAAAATAACTTGTTAGGTTTTTAAATACATTGATTAATCGGCTAATTGATTGATCGATTGATTTATTGAATCAAAATAAAAAAAGTTCTCTGATTTAATAACGAGGAGAATATAAAAAATATTGTTAATTTATAGTTATTAGTACAAGTTACAAGTGAACAAAGTCTATTATTAAAGCTGGAACGGATCAACGTAATTGATGCATTAGCGGGTAATCGCATGTGCGCACGCGCAGCCGGCTTCAACTTTTTATACATTGTTTTGATTTTTGTAAACAAAAAAAGGCAGTTACAGTATTTTATATAATATAAAATACGTTTGAATATAAATAATAATTATTACTCACATAGTTGCATGAATAATTAAGTAAATAATATAATAAAAAAACTATATTTCTTATCATAAAGAGCTCTAGCTCCACGTAATCATTACCATCCAAGTCTTTACTAACCGGTCTAGCCTCATGATGGCTGATGCATTGTTAGTTATTTCTTCTTTTTGCAGACGCTTAATAGATTTCAATTACTAGTACTTTATGTGCATTCAAGATAAATACTGTAACGATTCGAGAAATTGTCTCCGTTAACGTGATAATCGCTTACATTATTAGTAAATTGCTATTCATATAAACCGTTATTATTGATTGGAAACGCTATTAAAATAGAACATGTGTATGGACACACCATTTGTTTAACCATCTTGATTGAGTATATATATGAATACTTTATTTTTGTTATTGACAACAAGAAATACATAAAAGCCAAGCCAAGCTTAGTAACTTATATTGTATAGTAACGTAAGAAATGCAATTACAAATATATTTTTAAGCCAAAGCAAGAAAATGCTGAACGTATGATGAACCTAATGAAACAGAAGTGATACATGTTTCAACGAGACTGTTTCAAAGTTATTTTAATGAACCAATCAGCTATCACTAATCTCAAGTCATATTAAATAAGTCGCACTTACAATGTGACCATTGCTATACCGGTTTAATAAAAAAGGAATGGCTGCGCGCGCGCATCAACATAAGTCACTCGACTGGTTCTAAATTTAAAAGGGCAAATTGAAACTTTTATTGATCACGACAGATGACGCTACTGTTGTTAAATATTAAAATGATATATCTTACTAGTATTGACACTTTAATGTATACTTTATTTATGAAATCCAAGGTTTATTTTCCCGTGTAGTATTGAAGGTGTTAATAATATTAGTAATGGTGCGATATAAAATGGTGCCTTATCGTTTAACGATTCATACCATTGGAGCGACGAATGCATTCATTCCGATGTCATGTTCAATAATTTGACACGTGTTCAATTTTTGACAGTCACGTATAGATT
The DNA here is from genome assembly GCA_918358865.1 of Melinaea marsaeus rileyi. Taxonomy (NCBI): domain Eukaryota; kingdom Metazoa; phylum Arthropoda; class Insecta; order Lepidoptera; family Nymphalidae; genus Melinaea; species Melinaea marsaeus. The sequence goes on along the minus strand of OU911088.1, from coordinate 10,632,767 downwards.
TATGAGTTTAGTTTTATTGGTTTTTGCTCTACTTTTTTATTTACGAGGCACTGGCTGTTTATTTAACGATGACTCTCTTAAATGTTAATTTGTTTTGAATATATTTTATTGTTAATATATTTTTATGTACATTTAATAAATAACTGAATATGGTTTTGTTTTTGTGCTGTTGTTTTGGTTTAATAGAAATCTTGTATTCACATAAAACAGATTTTATCTAAATCTAATATACACTATTTATAAACATTAGGTTTTATGTGTACTATCCCAATGATAAGAGATTAAAACTATGACAGACTCATATTGAAACAGAAAGAAACAGTATTAAAACTAGTATTTCCTACGACTAGTCAATTTTCAGCTCATATTATATATAGAGGTGAAGTGATTGTTAGAAACTAAAACTCAAAACTATCGATAAAAAGAATAAAGTATTCTATTGTTGTGTAATCCAACAATACAGAGACAGTACATCAAAAGGAAGAAAGAATCGAGATAAAACTTTACATAGTTTAACCTTGTTTACGTCAAGTGCCATTAAAAGTTAAAGTTCCTGACGCAGGGTGGTGAAAATGCGCTCTTACAATATTTACAGTATCACAAACCTTTAAGTTATGTCATCTTACCAAAAAAAAATTACTTACACATACATATTGACGTAGATGAAAGTGTGTACAAGTTACATGTAGGGCAAAAAGAAATCTAAAAAATCTCAGCCTTTGTATCTCCCAGCATGCGTAAGGTCAAGGGTGGTGGGTCCGAGCTTTGTCTTAGTTGGGGAAACAAATTGAGATCGGTTGATATGTTGCCGAGGATAAATCTTCCAGATACTAGACTTGTTTAGAGGTATTCAAATAGATTGAAGTTCCAAACACATCTTAAGTGATAAAATTATAACTAGTAAATGCTCTTAAAATATATATTTTTAATTTCTTTCCTACGTCCAATATGTTATGGTAAAAAATATTTATACAAATCTTAATATCCATCTGTAAATATATGACGAAATCAATCTGAGCTACTTTTTAAATATATTTTGAAGCTTTATAAAATTTTTAAACGTGGTTTATTTAAACAAATATCAACTGTATATATATTTACCTCCAGTCAAGGGTTTTGAAACTTATTTTCGTAATTTTAATTACCGAAGACCTAGGTCTTCTATTGCTAGAAATATGATGTATATGTAATATGTCATCTTTAAAATAGGTATCAAGTTAAACGACTCAATTGTATTTAGTTTATGTTTACAATAATAATTATAAAAAGCTGCAGTAGTTTTCTATGGATGCATTGTGTTAGTGGCGCCGTATGACGCAGCGGAATTAATTGAAAACTAGCAACACGCGTTTACTATGTTGACCAATAGATGGTGCACGTTAAAATTTAATTACCGTGTAGTTATTAATTTATTTATTTTTTTACTTTTACCCTCATGGAATTTTAGTTGCATTATATGAAATAGATACTACGATTTATTTTATCTTATATTAATCATTTATAACTAACTATTTATGTAAAGGCTATTAACGCCACGTGTTTCCACATCATATATTTCATTCATGAAATAGAATCATTTAAAAACGTAGAAATATAAAACGTATATTCTAACAAAAGATGTTAATAAAACATTGAATAATTCGAGTTTAATAAAGTCCTTAAATCCTCCGTACATATCAAAACCTGAATCACAATCAGACAGCCGTTAATCCCGGAAAATTAAACATCGCACCCCAGTTTAATATTTAAAATACGAGCGAAGAATATATCTGAGGCCAGGTGTGCGGAAACTTTGGCTATGCATATTCATGCCAAGTCCCAAATTGTTTGGGATAAAGTTAGAAGAATCGCGCATTTAAGAAAATCAAGATATGCTATAACGCACTAGATTATTGTGAAGTTTAACAACAAGATCGTTATTAAACTAGTTATACTATTCTATGTGTTGTCTTCCCAAATATACGTTCAACTCATTTTCTTTTATATTCTCGTTTATAAAGATTCATTATATGCCGAGGTCGTGTGAAGGCTACTTTTCCAGTCAACCTTAAACGTAAAATTTTAGTAGAACTTTTTGCCTTTCCCTAAGGTCACTTTGAAATGACACGTGAAGATTATACCGTTTGTTCACCCTAAATTATATAGAGTTTGTTATTTAAACCTTTTTCCAAATTTAATCTACATTCTATTAAAACTCGTATATTTGAGGCTGACATCGTTATTTAATCTTTTACAAGCTCGGCAAGAAAAACGCAAATTGCTACATATTTTTAATATTAAACAAAGTTAATGTAGATATTTATATGTGTTTTAACCTTATCCTTTATTTCAGGTCGTTACAACACTATTTCTCTTACGCTCCTCTATCATATATCATTTTAGTGTAAACTTGCTTCTTAATTTTTACGCACTTCATCTACGCCCAGTCGCCCTATTCTCTGATAACAATTCATATTTAATTATAAGTATATATATTAGTTAATTAAAATAATGTAAATCTAGTGGACCATAATACATTTTAAGTGTAGTTATCAACGAAGCGAAGCTCGCAAGAAATAAATTTACGACAACTTCACTCGCTAACTACATTCCGGAAAACTTTAGTTCATTGGATGTTTTTTGCCGGCCACTGGTTACTTCCTGATTAATTTCTGAAATTCACGTCTTCATCAATTTCAAACTTAGTTTGACTTATAGTGAATAATTATTCATTAAATTTATTGCTTAAAGTAAGGAGCAAATTACATTCCACGTTTGTATAATTATATAAAAGAATTCTTAGTCTACTACTAGCACTAGTTAATTAAAATGATTATGCACTTTGACCCCACCGACTCAAAATAAAAAGCAATAATCAATATTAAAAATTTATAAACCACCATAACATTTTTTTTATAAAATAGTTTATATTTTCACAACAAATCGAAAGAATTTTTAAGTGTAAACAGAATCCTTTCTTCCAGCATTCAAGAACAGATTTTTATAAATATAAAGTACAATTTCTATGCAGATTTTAACACATGGAGAAGAAGTAAAAGATAACCTCGAGTAACATTTAAGTATATCAATATCCACTTAAAATATGGACAGTCATAAAGTTTATCATATGTTAAACCATTTAAACAACTGTTTTTGTTTCACTTCGTACAGCAAGAACAATGCCAAAATTTGCTCCACCGCCCATCCCTCACAAAATCTGGAATGGTGCCACCGGGGCAGGTTATTAACACTGCGAGCTGGCAGGTGCCGTGACAAATGAAGCCAACGTATATGAAGAAACCTCTCATATTTATGTAACGGCTGCTGGCTCAGCAATTCGCAATCACAAGTACTTAAATAAATCGACCAAAATTAAAGCGCATTAAATACGACTATGAATTAAATATTTTATTTGTAATGAACAGAAAAAAAAGGAGTTAAATAATCGGCCAACTTTTCAAAGTATATTTTATATAATATACGTATATTTAATAAGTAAATCCCATTAAAAGGTAACTTAATATCTTCTTCATGGTTTTTAAACTTTCAATCATAAATAACAACACACATTGTAGTTATTATGATTTCATAAAGAGTTTAATTAAATAATTGTCACAATTTCAATTATTTTCAAAGTTAGTTATTAAGTAACGACAGTAAATTGTTCTTTATAAGTTCCCTCCGAACCCACAACTAAAGGTACAATCGAGTCTTCACGCTTAGTTGAATCGACTTTCTATAGAAACTTGTTACTAGTTTTGTAGCATTGCTGATACAAATTTATTGTAATGCCTATAGTAACTGCATATCACAGTAAGATAATACAAAACTCATTAATTCAATATAATATGGAAGTTAAAATCTTCCACACACGTCTGAACCTTGAATGTGGAACAGCAGCAGCACGTTGATACATTTGCAGCAGCGCAGCTAAAAGCTGTAAGTTTGATCCTATTAACTAAACATCGCATAATGCAATATGAGCCGGCTAACTATTTTGACGACAGTACAGCACTGAGCCAGTTAATGGTCAATAAAGCAGATCCAATGGCTCAACCCGGGAATTGCACACTGATCCCGCACTAATCCCGGATTCGTGAATAAAGTTCACTCGAACGGGTAATGATTGTATACTTTTAGTTTGGCCTTTGTAACGTTGCTTAGCGAACCCACATAAACTCCTTTGTTACCTGGGTCTAGTGGGTCTAGGGGGTCGATAAGAAATAATAATTTATTTTTCAGTTATCAAGGTATGAATAAAATTTATTAAATGTTTAATGTATTTGGTATATGAATGATAATAAAACTATTTTAACTTATTCAAATTATCTTATACCCGGATGGTACGTGATTATAATAGTTGAAAGTAATCAAAGAAGCGTAAAATTTGTCAGATTATCCCAACGAATACTCTCTTTATGAGTTGAAGATATAGAAATACTGGATTAAGTCTTGAGAAATTCTATATAAGTGTGTTCAGAAAATACAACTCACTAGACAAATATGTAGCTCTTTCTATAGGGATGGTTAATTTAGTATTGACTTATTTAGTTGTATCCTTAGTTCTGTTGATTTTATGTTAAACATTTTCATAACATTTAATATGTATTCAATAGTAAAATATATTTTAACACTAAACCTACCAAGTACCGGTCAAATTGACCGTTCTTAAACTTTTGTAAAACTTACACATTTTTGAAAGTTATAATATCGTTATCAAACTACATGACAATTCTTAGAATATGCATATAAAATTTTCTTTACTCTTTACTTTTAGTTATTTCCATTATTACCTGCGTTATATAATAAAATAACTTTTAATTACCGTTCAATTTGACCGCGTGCGGTAGGAACAGGTATGCAAGAATTGTCGGTAGGTTTAGTATTAAAATTGACTACATCCAACTAAAAACATATGTGGGTATAGGAATGAAGCTTTGATTATTACATAAGATATAACTCAGCCAACCAATGTAATCTTGTCCTTACATTGCATTTACCTTTACTCTGTGTGTAACGTTTCCAGTACTATACGTCTTTGAAGTAAGGTTATAGACTAAGATTATTGCTAAGAACTTTGTTCCTTCCTACTCTATTTGCGGCAATGTTTATGGCCCATTAGAGCGAGAAAACTAGTCGTTACAGTAATGAAAACGGAGTGGACGCTGCCTCGTTATCATGGGATAATCTGAGACAGAGGGGATGTAAGTTTGAGAGGCTTAGTAGGTTATCAAAGTTATTAAACTTATTAAGATGTAAAGTTTTTAAACTAACAATACCAATAAAACTTACGCAAATATCTTTGTCTTCATTATGTTTATCATTTTATATACGTACGAGTATGTGTACGTTATCAAATGCAGTGGAATTAAAAGGCAGTATTTAAGTGACTTAACTATTGGTAATCCCTGCATCTAGGTCTAGCGCTGATATACGGTTAGACTTACGCTGGATAAAGCGGTTGCTTTGTGAATGTTGAACAACATTTTTTAAAAGGAATGCATATATAATATTATAATAAAAAAATAAATAATAATTTTGAAACAATACAATATATAAATTTAATATATATAATAGTAGTGATTTTGTAATTTTAATAAAACCGTGATATGTTATTATCGTTTTATTTTATGGCTATTGTTAAAATAAATCAGTCATGAATAGTTATATATACAAAGTTTCACTGATTCTTTATAGCTATATACATGTTGAAACCCCCTAATTATTTTAATTATAATAGGAATTTTATACATCTTATTCCTTATAAATTATTAAAACTCATGTTTGTTGGGTTCATCGATCCTCGTCTATTGAATGAATGTATTTTTGTCCTTTATTTATAAAAAAGATAAATACTTAATTATATTTGATCATATCAACGAAAACGCCTATATTCATTTCTTAGAATTTTCACAATTAAAAAGAAAAATCACAAACGTAATCTACTCTATCAGAACAATTCATTAAACTACGCCAGAGACTCGTATTTCTTTTTGACATTTTATCATCCTATTATATCTCCGGCTATTACTTAAAAGCTATAAAAACACAATAGCAGTCCTTTCTCACCTTGCTACAATAAACAAGTTCACAGTTAAATTAATATAACGGGAAATTTTATATCATAAAAATATTCCTATTTAGTAAATTCTAGATAAAAAAAATCTTTATACGAATATATTTCACTTATATTAAGGGATTTTATTCCACTTAAATGTAACTAATCTAATTTTAACTTCCAATTATAATGACTCTTAGTTGTTAGTTGTTCTTAACAACGACAAATAACAAAGATCTCATTTTCATAAACTTTCCTTCTATTATTATAAACTGAACGAGTCATTCCGCAAGACAAATACGTCACAATATATACCAATGTAGATAGCTGTATTAAACTTATATGAAAATATACAAAAAATTCAACTTATTAAATATGTCTTAAACCATAACCAATGTCATGTCATTTATATACAGTAATTGTCCTATATATTTGGAATTATTTATTTTATAAGAGCTAGCTTTTTATAAAGTAACTGGGGTCGGTAACTAGCCAACTATAATTCAATTCTTATCTCCCTATCTGACCTCGGGATCTTAGTAAATTAATTAGAGTTAGTCGGCCGCTGCAGTCGCCTCACTAATTTACTTAAACAACCTTTTTACACTGATATCTCCGGCTTAATCACAATGGATTTACTGACTTTCAGTTACTCGACTTCGGAATCTTATTTATATTTTTCTTTAAATACTTAAATAAATATAAAATATATTTAAACGGTTTACGTTTCATTCTAGAATATATATATTCTAGAATGAAAGTTTATAAATTCTTTATTATGAAAATGTTGACTAAATTAGCTTATCACAAGTGAAGATTATTTTCCTTATCATTTATATCTCAAGAGAACGTTTCTAAGGAGTCCTCGCGCCCACGTCGTACCATTACAATGGTCTATTGCTTATTTTCTTTGCGAACATTATCTACAATTTATATGAAAAATAAGAATTATTATATCATATATTTTATGAATTATATAATATAATTTGTGTTACTATAATAAAAATTATTATTACGTTGAATTTTAATCAAATAAACACAATAAAAATATTATTAAATTTATATAGATTGATTGTTCCCACAAGAAACGTAATAAATTCGAATAATATTTTGTTTTGTAATTACTATAATTATAATAGATACTTTAGGTTGTAATGTGTAGCAGTTTTTCAGTAAATGCATATGAAAGTATATACGATATTACATAAATCAAACTTTGTCTCTTTGTTCCAGCTAATCTCGAAAACGGCTGGACCAATTTTAACAGAACTTTGACTGGCGGAGGCGATGTTATAAGAAGGAACGTGTGTTATTTTAATTAATTTGTGGACACAGCTTTTATTTATTTTAATAAATTATTTATACTTTATATATAAGAAATAAAAATAAATATTAACCTAAGTGAATTTTTATTTAAACATTGTTTAGATATTGTAGAAATACATCAAGGTGACCCGGCTGTTGGTTAAATTATAAAGTCTGACAGTAAGTTCAGTGCAGTCGCGACAGATGGCGCTGGGGTGAATTAAAACAAAAGACAAACACACAAAGTTGGCCGTTGTTTTCGAGTTTATTAAATTTGTTGAATACTTGAAGTCAGTGGGTCGAATTAGTTAAATGGTTCGTGTATCATTTCTTGGGATATAAATTTTGAATGTTCCAATGGTTTGGTCAAATTTCCGTTTTGTTGTGCAAACTGCTTATGAATTAGATACAACTGATTTGCCGTGTATTTGTTTATATTATTAACATTAAATTGTTTATATAATGTACGTATTTCATTAACACAAGTCATAAATATCATTTTACGTATCGCTTTCATAACATTAGATTTATATTTTTAACATTTGTTAAGAATAAGAATATATCTCTATTTAATAGTACCAGCACATTAAACAAATACAATTAATTTATTTCTGTAAATATAAATTAATTTAAATTATATAGTTTTTACTGAAAAAATCATTTATAACATTTACCATTGTAACATTGAAGTGGTTAAAACTAAGAAAAAGAAAACAAAAACCGCAAAAGCCTTCACATAAAAACAAACTGAGTAGAGCACTGTAAACTACTATTCAATCCTATTGCAACAATTCCTCTTTCATTTACTAAAGGCATACTCTTCACGTTTCAGCTTTAGAGCGAGATAGAAGAGGTTAACGAGCCGGTAACCAGTTTACAAAGACCCTTTAGTGCTGGTTGTACCGAATACTAGTTTTTTTATAGTGAGGAAGACTAGAGGTCAGGATGGAGTGGTGCAAAATGCTTTGAAAGCAACTGCGCCAAAGTTAGCTTAGCTACTAATTACGTTAAAAAACAACACTTTTAGTTCTCAAAGCCTGACCTATGAGTGCAATCTTGACCCACATGCTCGCTGGAATAATGTAGCGCTTACTGGGTGAAGTGTGTAAACCAGTTTTTTTTTTCAATAATCTAGCAAATGGCCTCTAACAAGCACTTTTCTATACAATTTCTGTTACGTTTCTATCTAGTTGATTTTTTAAAAGCTACCGATGATTTATGAATATTTTATTTGCGAGATGTGTATTGAGTCATCCACGGAATCAACAGATTTTGTATATGGACGAAAAATACTTATTACCTTTTATTAAAATCACTAGTAACATTTATTTTATCTGAGTATTCGAGATTGGATTGCATTTATTTATATATGATATGTTTTATTTATAAATTATTATGTGTTATACGTATTTGTTTGTATTCCATTGATTTTTGGCTTATTTTTGTATGTTTTAGGAAAGCTTAGGAGTATATTGACCACATGGCGACAAGTGATCTTCGATCACGATCTCACACCAGAGGAGTTTCAAGAGCATTGAAGGACTTGATAAGAAAGAAGTTGATATTTTTATGATACACATGTCGTATTGTCTTGGAAACACCACTGGTTGCACGTGTCAGAAAGTTTCTTGAGATCCGAACTGCACATGCAGATGGGATTATCGTCACGTACGTGCGTGCTTCCAATGAGTACCGAGAAGTCAATGGATGCCAGCGTAGAAATTAATTCAAAAAGCTTTCAGGTGTTTGAAATATCTGTAAAAACTGCAGGAGAGAACACATTAAAATGAGACATTCATTCATAACATCAAAAATTCAAGTGTTATGAAGAGCACACCGGCGATTCGAATGGCTTGTTAATGTAGGTTGTTAAATGGCACAAGCCGATACTTGGCATCATTTAGATGGGAGAATATTTCACCTGCATCTTCAAAGCGTGAGTGTTTAATCCAGCATAAAGTATTTATTTGCTTGCCTTACGCTGTTGCCTGCTATCAGTTTTTGTAAGGTCAGATTGGTTCTGATCTCCAAGTGACCGCTGAACTAAATCATTTAAAAAAGTTATCTCGGACACACGATGAATGGCGTCTTAGTAGTAAACATACTAACTTATGTCTTTTGGACATTAAACTGAAACAAGATTCAAAGTTTTTTTTTACTGCCGAAATACATAATATCTCCATCGTTGCTGTATAATACAATACTGGAAAACTCCCAAGATATCATTGGTGTGTACAAGGTGCGGTGTGTGGACTAGCATGTACATTTACAAAAAACCAGCGCTCACGACCTTAAAAGCCGAGCAAAATCCATCGATAACGACTTATATGCTCCGCCTAGAAATCTTGTGGCCCGATTGCATAAACTCTCAAAAACCCCATAGTAAGGTATCTTTGAAAGAAAACCTTATGTCATATAAAACGAGGTATTTCGCTATATCTGGACTATATCCTTGGCTCTGTGCCTCACTCTTACCTGCCGCCACCATACTACACATCCATTTGTGTAATGTACAAAGAGATTCCTAGCTATTAGATCATGGCGAAAATAATATTGGCGATCGTTGAACAAGTAGCGATCCTCTAGGTATCCCAGGAGTTGAAACTTGACAATACTCTCCATTATTTTAATCCTGTAGCTAGCCGGAACTGAAAAAACTCCTTTTTAAAGAGTTGTATTGACAAAGGCTACTCTTTCCATGAGTACGTGAGCATATCCCATTCAGATAATCCCATTCCCATCCCAATCCCATTCAGATAAGGGAATACCAAAATAGTACTGTTTACAGCACAGCTCATTCAGATTTAGAATGTATAAGAAAACTGAGTTTGCCGTGTAGTTATTTACTAACCACCAGGTACGAGCCAATACGAAATTGATCAATAAATACAACGCTGAAAGAAAACAATTAAATTACTATCCACTAACTCCATAAGACAGTTTACTAAATCTATATTCCATACATATCAATTGTCGCGTTATCTCCTGCATTGTCTCGCATCTTTCATTTATGTCTAAGAGGCGTCTGAGTCTGAGAGGCGTTCAAACAGGAAACCGTGACTACACACTTTCTGTGGATAAATTAATGTATAAATCGCGAACATAATAGTAAAAGCAGCTACTCACGACATTAGTTCCATTGAATAAAGAAAATATCCTATTTATTAACTCAGGACCAGGATTCAGATTGATAAGATTGCACAGAATATTCGTTTACAACAATTTCTATAAATAACTATATAACTTAACTAAATTAATGACTTATTTCCTTCGTTATGAGCATGAAAAATGTCATATTATAAAAGAAGAATGGTACACACATGTAATATCATTAAAAGGCTTTTAAAAATGAAAATACTATTTTAAAAACATTGAAACATAAATTGTATGTCATTCATAATAATAGAACCATCCCACGGCGTAAAGGTAATTTGTTACTGCTACTGTTATTGCGATAAAATGTTAATGCAATCAAAATGATACAATAAAATTTCTACATCAGAGATCGTGTTACATATTTATTATATGAAATCTTCAAATTATTGTCTTAAAATGTCTCGACTTTAAGTGAACTTTCATGTATTTATGATGCGTGTGTTTTTTAATAATTTACTTCACATGGATGTCAGTTGTAAGCGTTGGTCAATTAATGGATTACTTAACATTTAACACCAATAGTTTCTTTCTTAGTTTCTAGGAAAGTCTGCAGTCGGAGATGTGAATTATATAACAAATTTTATTGTCATTCATTTACAATTCAAGGCTTAAACACAAGAGTGACAATCGCTTCCACTTTGGCGTCCTAAGCGTGAACATTCGAAATTTAAAATTTAATTAAGGCGCCCGCGCCTTCCTCCTGCGTTAATCTTGTAAAGGCTGGGACACATAGTGTACAAAGCAATTTTTAATTGCGTTCCTGGGTTAAAGCCGCCGAGTCTTTGACGGCTATAATTGATAAAAAAGTTTGCAGTTAATGAGGAATATCCTCAAACAATCTACAAGAAAGAATACATGTAACGAAACGAATTCAGCTAATAATTGTAACCATCTCATTGTAGCCCCAAATCTATTTATTTCACTTATTAGTAACGCAATACCTAAACTTTAAGGTAGAAAACGCTGTTACATTGTTACCAGTTAATATATTCAAAACTATATTTTATAATTATAATGTAAGGTAAAATATACAAAATATTAAATTTAACATAACGGGACGTTTGTGACAGCCCTTGTAACTGATCAATTAAATGAAATAATTTTAACTCAAGTTTCTATTCACCTATTAGATATTTAAACATTTTGAAGTCGGTCGTGTTGTTGTCAGATGTTATTCCGATATATAGGCCTCGTTAGCTTCGTAAGGGTCAGAGGTGAAAAGATGTTCTCTAATTTATCATTAACAAAAAAATATCTGTCTGACATTTGATCAATACATTTAAATAAAATTGAAGTGTTTATTTGTAATGACATATTAACAGCTTTTCAATAAACGTATTTGAAAGCTGATGCTATAAGCAGTAACTTAAGCTACTTTTATTATAAATATCCGCGCGAACGAAGCTACATCGAACAGCTAGTCATCGATAATATTGAAAACGTTTCAAATGATAAATACATATCGATCATTGTTATTAATATTTCCACAGGTACAGCGACAATTAGAAATTGTAGATTTACTGTATAAAAGATTCGTAGTTCGGGTTGCAGGCTTGTTTCAAAAGCGATATAAATAAATTGCAATGGCATAAATTGCGGACTGCGTTCCGCCCGCGCTCCGAAGTTTTGGAATGCCGCTGCTTGCACATACATATTAAAATTTAAATTTATTAATATGAACAAAGCTGACCGCAGTGCGTTGTAATGGAAGAGTTATAAATAAAATATACTGCGAATAATTTAATACTTTATAAACACGTCAATTCTTATATGTTTCGTCTTCACCAAAGATCAATATTTTAATTAACAAAGACAATCGAACCGCTTATTTTTAAATATTGTACAGTTCAAAGTCCAAACTGATAAATACAAACAATTGTTAATGAACAGCAATTATGAATCCATTTAAAGAAACGATTATTTACCAACATTCAGAGATTGTTGCAGAGTTGTTTTCCGTAAACTGTCATAAGAACTGGAACTAATCAGCTCGTAGTCCGAGGATAGGCAAAAAATGTATCTATTTATTTATAGTAAAATAATAGGTCAAAACTTTTGCAAAACTTTTTAACCAATTTCTTTAATTAAATGCTTTAAATCGGTCATAGCAAATACCCTTAGTACCTAAACCGCGACCGGTACCGGGTCCCTACGGCCTCAAGTTCTAAAGCCTTCACAAACTTTCTCCCGGAATGTATTTTCCTCCACGCCTTATTAATACTGAGCTGGTGATTAGTAACTTTTGATTTCGACTTCCCAAGTCGCTCCGATGAGGAGCAATTATTCGACACATTGATTTATTGTTCCGCTCACAACTTTTAGACGAATTGTCCTCAGAAACTTTCCTATCGACCCTTGGAGACGCTGATTTTGCTCGTATAAAATATTGAGAGACGCTTTAATAACTTTCTTCGCTGATACCAAGTTTCTTGTATCTTCGTGTGATACGGCACGTTCCGCTTCTAATGGGAACGATTTTTGTTTTGATTGTTTTACATCGTCATTTTATTTATAAGCAATTTATCATAAGTTGTTTCGCAAGAACTTGTAATAACTTTGTCTTCCTTTGTTTAGATATTGTAGGAATGTATTATTAAAACTTTGGTATTAATTATTGTATTATTTCTGTATTTTTGTACTTACTGGATAATGAATAATGTATAAATTGAATGGAAGTGAACGGGATGGTTGTAGATCGATAATAACAAATAATATTTCACATAATGCAGAGGTGTAAGCATGACGGGTAAGGCGTGGCACGCTCTGTTTTGTATACACATTTTACAATCATATTTAAGGCGAAGTTATACGCCAGTAAATAAACTTTAATATACAAAATATTATGCAGTTTAAAGGCAAAGTCCAGTTCTTTTAATATTAAGCTCATTTACTGGGATCAGTGCATGCACCACAAAAAATCTACCAACTTAATCCAATATACAATGTTATGTGTTATAATATTAAAAACTGACTTTTGTTTCATATATCATAACTTATTCTCAATAATTATTCTTTTTCTCATTAAAGATTGTGACACTTAACAATTTTACCACAATCATTGATATAAAAAATAAATGAAATATGATCTAGAATGTTGAGATAATTTCTATAGTAAAATAAATTAATTCTCAATACTGGTTATGGAGACTTGCCCTTAACCTAACATGTATTCATCCATAGTGGCTCAGAACAATGTTTGCGACATTATCTATGCAAGACATTGGAGGTCAGCGAGGGCTACATAACAAAACAAAAAATAATACCAACAATCCATCAGCATTAACATTTTTCAAAGAGATGCATCTTTAAAAAATGTTCATTTTGATGGATCCTTGATCATATAACTTTAAGTATAAGAAAGTAATAAAATATTTGTATAGAATTGTAACAGTATACTAACTATAAGTCAATACTACTAAAAATATATTCCACATTTATATCCTCAATTACATATCACGTGTTATTTACTTTATAAATTTTGACCTTAATAAAATAAAAACAAAAGCAACAAAGACAAAATTAATATCTATGCTCCGGTGGCACAGAAGCAACTAAAATATGATTTGAGACCAAAGCGAATACACAATGAGAGACAAAATTGGACTTTCCTCTCGTAAGAATAGAATAAAAGCAGGCGAGCGCTACTTCGCTTTAATATTTCCCTTGTATAGGGTAAAACAATTTTATCGTCGAGTGCTAAAAATGTTATAATAAATAATAATTCAACAATTCTACCAAAACTTTCTTTTACAATTTATTTAAAAAATTGTAATCTTATTTGCCCTCGTTTGGATTAAATACTCATAGCAAATAAGTAACAAATATTAATAAAATTATTATTATCGATATAAATGGTATATGCTGAATGGTGACTGGCTGTAGAATTGCTTTGGTAATAATTGTTCGTAAACTGCTCACTAAGTATTGACGTTTGTGAAATATTCAAATTGGAAAAGAAAAAAAAAATCTATTCTATAACTAATTATAATAAGCTAAATATATTAAAATTTTAAATATCCAGTTACATTTTTCGTTCAAATAATATCATAAGACGTAAAGTTAAGAGTGCCATCTTTTTTCCATTGATATGAAATTGTCAGTGGGATTTCTAATTACCTGCGTCCTTCCTGCCCCGCCGGTTGAAGGGTTAAGCCTGGCAATTTTTCATAGGGCTTTATTCCCTCACAGCTCTTATCGATGCTATTTGTACGCGATTTAAAGTATTTATTTACATTATCACTGTTAAACTGGATCATTTGTTAAGCTTAGATTTATTTATGCTGGAAAACAGATTATACAAGAATTGTGAAAAGTGGTTCAATTTATATTAAGCTTAAATAATGTGTCCCATTTAACTCATGCGGTAACGAATAGAATTTTATCTTTTGTATGGAATAGATTATGGTAAGTAAGGTAAAATTCAATCAATACATATAAATTAAAAAAAATCTTATATTCCTTTCTATTGGACTCTCGAGACAATTGTCGTATTGAGATATTATTTATGTTGTATAAACTATAGTACAATGAGTAGTATATGTACCTCACTATATCTATAGCCCAAGATAGAATTTAAAGACATCTCCGATTGGTACCTTTTTTGGTAATACGGAAAACAAAGTCTCAGCCCACACCTTATAAGTCTCACAAAACTTTTCTACATTATAATAATAGAAAAGTTAAAAAGAAAAGCCCGAAAAGGAGCGACCTTTTTGCCGACCGCTGAAACAATAGACTAAGATGGAATTCCGTTAAAAAAATTCGTCCCACAATATTCATTGCCTCAAGTTCTTTATAACCAAATAAACTCTTTGTATAAATCTCCATAATATTCAGAATGAAGTACTGGCTTAGTTGATTGGATAAAAATTAGAGAAATTCTTTTCTTTGTGTCTTCTTATCGTTTTTTTTGTTATAATTTCCTTCGCTTTTAAGTAATATTACTTTGGCTCTTTGAGTTAACAAGAAATCATGAATATTTAATATGACGATTTCAATTCAATAACATTATAATACTTCACTAATATTATTATTTTATTTCTTTTCAGTATTATTCGAATGTTTAATAATTTTGTTAGGTATACTTATTTTATTCAAAGCTTTTACTAATATTAAAACTTTACATTTGATATACCGAAAAGCTCAGAGGTTTTAACGAAAAGTGTTTTCTAACTGTCTGTATGTTTGCACATTACCTAAAACCTACAGAACTTCATAAAATTTAGTTTTAAAAAAGCTTATAGTTTTAATATGACAAGTAAATGTTGATTGATTAGTTACCTATCAACAGATACAGCAATGCATTGGTTGTAATAAAATGTGTTTGTTGGTTTGTCCTACGCAGTCAGTTTTTGTAGATTGGTTGGATAGTAATGTCAGTCAAACTTTAGCCTTTATAAGCTATTATTATATATATTCTGCCGATATCATAACATGATCATATTCATAACTGAGCTAAACTGAAAAATATGCTTATATAACTTTTACACTTTCAAAAATATACCCAGATCCTATGTTAAACAAAATGAAAAAAATGTTTTTATTTTGTTGTCCAGCGCAAATAAAGCCACTGGCAATTACTTACAGACAGTAAATTAACAAATAGTTGACATTTGTACATACTACAAATTAATTATAATTAAGGTCGGTTTGTCTGTTTGTTACGATTTCAAACCTTAATTAAGGAACCGATCGTCATAATTTGCATATTATCAAAAATTACTTATAAACACCTTAGCAAAGATAACCTTTGAACGGGCCTTTGGTATAATAATTGATTAGTAGCTAGTAATATTATAAACCTATTTCCTATAAATTCCTCATTAAATACTGCTTATGGTTATACACGCAGATAGACAATGAAATAATAAACAAAATATTGTTTATTTCAATCAGTAATACTCAACGGATGTTGGCACGTGTAACTCCCTTCTGAACGGACGGAGTCGCGGATAACAGCGAGTGTAAAATAAACTAACTAATTTTAAACCAAAATACTTTTCTATCTTATACGATATCATGTCATGCATGATTTGTTATGACAGTGTAGTAATAAACGATTATGACGGTTGCTTTTAGTATGATATTCTTAGAATCGTAATTTATTTTCTCTTTATTTTGAGATATCTTTTAAGTCTATAAGAAGGTAATAAAATATATTATATTTAATGTAGCTTTAATATTAGTTATCAATATTTTATAGACAATTATAGTTTTATTATAAGTAGAACATATAAGTGCTATAGTAACAAATATATTAACAATTATATTTATATAAATAAATATCAAAACGTGGCTTACTTATTGTATAGAAAAATATAAATGATATTTTAGAGAATTACAATTTCAAATTACAAAAACATACAATAGAATAGAATATAATCAAAAATATCATATTATACCACTAATAACACGTATTCACGCGTTTTTGTGTCCCGAGGGAACAAAACCTTTTTGACTTCTTTTTCCATTGTTACACGTACAAAAGAAACAATCTTCAAGGAATAATATTTGAGTGTCATCATATGTCGTGTCTAATATTTATATTTTTGTGACAGATTAGTTTTAATATATATTCGTAAAGCAACATTATTTGAGTTTAGAAAAATAAACTGTTGTTCTTTGGTTTACTTCTTAGACAGTTATTATATGTAATACATACATTTATATTGTTAGTATCATACTCCAACCGTAACCTCTAGAATAATCGAACAATAACTTTGAGTATAACGTCAGAAGTACGCTATAAGTACATAATATTTTTCGAAATAAAAGTTGGATAACAATATTTCGACATCAAATACTCCAAGTTCGCAAGTTCGCTCCAGTTTGGACAAGTAATGCGGAGTACCCCGGAGCTAAACTATTGAATATGCTCTTCAACAATTGTATTGTTTATAAAATTTTTAATGCTTCCAATAGTTATGCAGAAAATTGGCTTCGCATTTTCGAGTACTGCTGGAGATATTTGGTGCGATTAATTATATATTTTTTTCTTATACTGAAAAAGCTTTGCTCTAGTAATATATTTTTTTTTCTGGTTATAAGTTGCCTTTATAAGTTTTCTTTTGCTCCTAATTACAATGGCATTAAAGGTTTGAGTTTCTTATTTATTATTTAACAATATAACCTTAGATACAAAAATATTCACAAATAAATCTTACAGTTACTAAGTAGTGAGCTCATTACCCAACATTAATTACGTATTTAAAAAACAATTGAACAATAATCATATTGTTTAAATTTCATTCAGTCTAGGGAATGATTACTAATCAAATTCAAAGCCTTACCCAATTTCCTCATCAAGCCCAAAATCTCGTCAGCAATATCTTGGCAATAAATCTGATATAATCGCTGTGACATCCATTGCTGGCGTCGTACGTTCACTTTGTTCACACCTGTCAACTGCTCCAGCAATATGCGACGTGGCAGCTATAAATCTCATGGTACAACGAAGATCGATTGTGACGCGATTTCGAGCAACAGTATGTCAGTTAAGTTACCGAGTAGGCATTGTACGTAGGAACAACAATTTGCGGCTATAAAAAAGAAAAAACAAAGTATTCGTTATAAAACTCGTCCACATATGACTATAAATCCTCGAAAAGATATATATTTTTAAAAACCCATGATCCTGGATCTGTTGTCGTCATAACCGATAAATATTTTAAACACCACAACAAGCCTTATTTACATTTTTATTATCAGCAAAAATATTTTCGCGTAATAAACTTCTACCAATAAAATTAGTCCTAAAATTCGAATTTTACCGATCATAAAGTTTACCAGCAAAATATTCTGTTTGCCTTCCGTTCTATAAAATATTTGATATTTCTAGCACGGTGACAATTTACACCCGAATCTGGAATCGTATGGCGAGGTCTATCATAAATAAGAATTTACATTTGATATAGAAAATATATTTCACTTTCAACAGCGCCGTTACCATGATTTTTATAACCCAGAAATGTACATCTCACTCAAATTTTATATTTTGGACCAAATTTTCTATTACAGGTTAAAGATCTAAGATATAGACTTTCAATTTCATGAGAAAAAACCCTAGCAGTATTAAAATAAATTTTCTATATTATCACAAATAAAATATATATTAAGCATTGATAATAAAAACATATTACTTATTATTTTTTATTTATTAACAGAAGTCTGAAACCATAAACTTTATGGCTACTGCATACAGGTCTCATTTAAAACGCTTATGTTGCGTAATAGTAGGTCCCAAACTGTGGTGAGGGCAAATTGAAACCGGACAGAATTCGTACACCGGTCACGGTCCCTTGTCTGACGTACAGACGGCAGAACACTCTCATGAGGTCGTGATGGTTATCGTATTTTTAGGGCAGTCAATGACAGTTACCCCAAAATAGTTAGAAATTGTAAAGAAATTCAACATCATAGATTATTTGTTTTCTATTTTCTATATCATTGATGTAAACTTAGGTCCATTAACATACAATGCGCTCTTCCTTCCAATTGTTAAAATTCTTGTTGAAGTGTACTTTTTACCTGCTTCAAAAACAACATCCTACTCATTGATAATATAAGAATAACCAGTATATATAATATTTTTATTATATTTTATATTGTATTTTATTTATTTATGGCAATAAAGAGGTTGAATACCATAACATTCTTTATCACCAGTAGAGTATTAAGAGTACTATCTTTTCACTTTATTTTTTTAAATTCCGATCAGGTATTTTAAACCAATATCCTAAATATATAATCTATCTAAAATGTTCGTGGACAAAGTAGAAGACAACAACCAGTTTACAATAACCTAAGCCAATAAAATTCAACTTACCCTAAATTATATTACAAAAATAATCAAGCTTCGACTTTCAATTTTTTTTGCAGACTTCATATAATTATAAATTTAAATTCAATCATAATATGCTGTCAGTACCCCGGCTCTGTCCGGTACGGATGAATTGGGATGCACTACGTCCCAGCTTTTAACTCGCCTAAAAATACCTATCCCTTTACAAGATATAAAATATAAGCGATCTGAGATTATTATCACTTTAAGGTTTTCCTTATCTCAGATTTTATAAAAATATTAATGTCTAATACCAAATTTAATTTCTCTTATGTACATAATATACATTTTTATAGAACATAAATAAAAAAAGTAAATAAAATCGATTATAAATTAATCAATATTAATAAAAAGTCTTTGAAAGCTAATATCAAACAAATCAAATGATTGTACTTAATGCTTTAGTAAATTTTAATAATTTATCTAATTATATTAGTCGTTATATCTATTCAAAGAACCTGACGCTATATATATTATGTGGTTATCAAAGATATTATGATGGACAACTTTAAAATCAAATCTTTACATCACTAAGCCATGTTACACGTCCACCTGTCCGGAATCAGAACACGACAAGCACTAAGGGACAAAGAGCGGTTCTATGTAATCATAGGATTAATTGTGTGGATTAGAACACCACTTGGACGCTTTAGAAACGTGCGTCGAATGGTGTATGTATCTAATAATATCCAGTATATTGTAATATATACTAATGATTTGGATTAATATCTTAATATTCCAATCATAAATATAAATTATATTAAAAAGTATTACTATCAAATCCTAACTTGATAACGATAATATATATAATATGGTTGTAAAAAAGGACAAAATATTTAGTATTAATATATTTCAGACTAATAAAATATCAAATTTTCAAAGCACTTAATAAAATAGTAAACTAAAACCGAGCCGTCTGGGTTGAAACCGCAAACGGAACGTCTAAAGGTAAATTGAAGAGCGTTGACCTTGGAATTTTAAACCGGTTTTGATAACAGCCCTCTAATTATCTAGAATTGGATTGAAGGGTCTGGTTAGTCCAGACTTGGTAGAAAATTCTCTTGTCAATGTTACCCATTGTCTTCTATTCGAATCTATTATATTTTTAGCCACAGCAGAATAAATCTAGCGAATATTTTTCATATATATTATTTAGATATTTAATATTAGTTTTACTTATTTCAAGTTCCAAATTAAAATGTTTTCTCCCTTCGCTATCGGCTTATTTACCATTAAAGCTTGGGTAATTCAATTAACATTTCTTTTAATATATTTTTAATTGCTCATTTAGGAAAATATAAATTTGCTTGCAACAATTATGTACATTAGTCTATTTTTTATTCAACTACTAAATTTATGCACATATTTATATAAAATATGAAAAATGAAACGAATTTAACTATCTGCAAAATTTTTTACACAAACCGTAAAACAGGGTGCTCAGTATTATAATAATAAAATATCAAAACTTATTGGAACTGACATTTATTGTAATAAGGTGATTTCTGGTGGAAAAAGCTGACTCGCTATTTAGTTAAAACCTTATCCCGAAGCAAAGTCAAAGTTACTTAGTACTGATAGCGCGATGGATTTATGCATTCTAACCATTTATTTACTGTTCAAATTTAGCAGCAAATGTGTTTTAAGTTATTTTAGTTTAACAAACCTATGTAGTATAATATAATACTTATAACCTAACATTAAATTAAATAAATTAAGTATTTGTATCTTTATTTTAGGTTTCAGATATATTACAATTAACATAGATTCAACAAAACAGCTTGAAATCGATTATACTATTAATCCAATGTCCAATTTTGATACAAAAATAGAATTCAAACTTCTTAAAGATTTCAATTTTTATAAACCATTCGTTCTAATGAATTCCTCTTAATGACTATTAAAGCATAAATATTTCAAAACAAACTTTCAAACTCCAAAGTCTGATGTTAAAATATTAATGGAGGGCTTTTATTATTTCGGGCCCCAATTACTTTGATTTTTGCTACATTAGCACATCGGAACCCCATTGCAGTCTAATTCTTTTAATGAATCATCACAGCAATCGCAAAATTGTTTGTTCTGTGAAACTTGGGTGCCTTTTGACTGTGGTTTCAGTGATAGGTTCCAGCGATGCGTACTGAGGCACAGGCCTGTAGGCTACCTTTATTTCAATTTATTGTATTGGATCAAGATGTGTAGATGTTTTCTGTAATATTTCATAAATATTATATATTATGGTGATATGTATCATTTCAAGTGTCAGCTCCTTTATTACTGTTTATATTATATAAGAATTTTGTTATCCGCTAAACTCTTATTACGCAGATACAATCAAGTAACTTGACATTTCTATCCCCTTTGCATTACGCGGCATTTTGCTTAGATATCATTGTTAGCGAGAAATTTTAATTAAGCTTATATAACTTTTGCATTATAATTTATACAGGATTTTTAATATAAATGAATGAATGAGAAAAAATATTTAAGAATTCCAACAAGAACAAACCGCTCATTGACTCCAAAGTAATAAAATGGGACCATAAACTTGTATCCCGAAATATCGTTATCAATATTCAGTTTCAGAAACACTACTAAAACAATTTAGTGTCGCCGCACCTGTGACGTTGCTTTACGACTTGTTGGATACCAGCGTATTTCAGAAGTGGCCGACAAATTGTTATTTACGTATAGGACGTAATTGTGAATTAAATGTTATATTATTTTTAATTTATATCATACCACGTCAACACTTAAAGTTTATTTTGCAAAAGTATGTTTTGATAAAAATAATTATTATTTTTTTTAAATATCCTTAGTCAATTTTGAATAATGTATTTTCTCATTATTCAGTAAGATTTCCAAAGCAATTATCTTGTAATAGTTTTGCAAATTTATATAATGAAAAAGAAGCCCGTTGAGACAAATTTAAAAGATAATATAAGAGTACCCAATAAATATCTGACTCCAACAAATTCGACGAAATTAACACTCTACCAGATACAAAACATTAATTACAAAATAATTAAAGAAACGATTAAAGTTCACCCGGGGAACGGCCGAAAATTGTTAGCGTACGAAATAGGGCTGTCTCTAGCAATAAACTTTGCTCAGGAATTTCATTAGTTTCGTTCAATAAATTAAGAGGTTATGCTCGCGTGTGTCAGCCCTGCAATTACCTCGTCTGGAAGGTGTAATGAAGAAGCTAAGTAGACAGGTTGAGATATAAGCGTGGTAAAGTGTCGTTTACAACTTACAGTATATGATAAGTATATACTTAACAACCGGTTAATATTTTCAGTACAAAAATAATAAAGAAACCAATTTTGTAGTGTTCGTATCGTATAACGGTAAACGGTAAACCGTATAGATCATTCAAAAGTCCTTTTAAAATACGAAAATATGTTCTTAAATTTAAAATTTGATTTTGAATTTATCAAGAGTGTTTCGTATTAAAAATAATTATTAATTTCGTTCTAAAGTCTTATTTGTTTCAGGTAGACAAGTTTTAAATTAAATTCAGGATGTACTGTGTATCGTAAACATCGAACAAAGCTTCATCGAAATGTTCTAGTATTTGGTATGCTGTTAATTTTACATCTCATAAACTGAGATGGTTGTAATACAGCTGTCATAATACAAGTGTTAAAAAAATCTATTTCGGACAGACATAAAAACGTTTCTACTCTTTTATACATATATATATAAAATTGTGAAAATTATAACATATTTTTACACAAATATATATTTAAAGAAGCTCTCGGTTAAATTAATGTGTTAGTTTATACTATTATGATTCATTATTATTTATTATGTGATCAAGAAAAAAATACATCTGAAAATATCACCAAATTCTATCCTATAATGAAATTTTATTTATGTTAGATGTTTATTTATGACAATAATATAAATCATATATTCTAAAAACATAGTTTTAAAAACTCCACACTGTTGATTTATTTAAAAATAATAGTAAGTTTTTTTAATTATTTCCTTGCGTTATCTCACGCTAAGACTTATATTTTCCACTATCTTGAGTTATTTGATAATTCTTGTCGCCTCCTGTGATTTAGTACCTGGGTCGGCGTCAGGGCGCTGCGCTAAAAAATTACAAAAACCGTCATTATGATAAATTACCACGAGATATCTGGTTTCTTGTAATTTTATATTTCTTATCTATAGACCGCATTTTGCTTCTACTTCATTTTTCAAATATAATTTCAATTTGCCTAACTAACTTAAACTAACTGTATATATTATGTGTATTATAATCAGTTTTGTAGTGAATTATTGTGAAAATTTAATCTTTTGTAATATATTCCCAAGACAAAATTAATAATTTATAGAACTATATTTAGGGACAAGACATTATCAAATATGAAATCTATATTGAGCTACACAAGGCATAGGCGTAGACTTTTCGTTTCACGTATAAGTTAGTATTCAATATACTGTCGAGTCAAATTTAGACACCAAAATATTGTATCTAAATTTATAGCCGCCGCGGTCAACCGACGCGACAGCTGACTCTAGAGCTCCAGTGCTAGCGAGTTGGGAGTAATAATAGAATTTTTTACTTTAGTATATAAAATAATATGTGTAGAAGTTTAATAACAATGACATGATGATTATTGTTTAACATTATGTATAAATATGTATTATATATTAATGGTATTAAGATTTTTAACAAACAATAAAGAAAAACGTAATAGATATTTTCTCCGTCTCCGTTTAAAGAAGATTGAATATATTTATCGATGTAGGTAGCAACACCGTAGCTCAATTGGCAGAGCGACGAGACGGTTTCCCAGAGTTCGCAGGTTCGAGGACGGAATCGACGCGTTCTTCATTACTTATTTATTTTACATACAATTGACGATCACAAACAAATAATTCAAGTATGAGTTATTTTGTGTGTCGAATATTTTTGAAATAAATTATTTTCGTTCACATTATAGGAAAACAATTCGTATTATTAAAAAAAAATATAGTATACGATATACTGTAATTTTTCCAACATAATATATTATCATTGATTTATTGTTTGTTGAGCTGAGCGTAAGCGAAGCTCTTAACCGTTTGGGAGACGTTTTTTTGTGTTTAGTTGTCTCCAGAATGCGACGAGATAATAAGCTAAAAATTTTCTCATGTATGTTTGAGCCGAACGCGGATGTTATAGCGAAAACAGATTTAATGTTAAGCTATTCAAAAGTTATCAAGAAAAGAAGAAAGGAAAGGGGCTCAGCTCAACACCCTATTTGCTACGGCACCTACCTACCCGATCCTAGTATATTTAATTTAGTATCGCCATCGTACAGTGCCACCACACCCTACGTCTGAAAACTGAACAAGTTGTCTTCTATCGTCTATACCAGTAGATAATTAAACAGCTGTGCCGCTGAAGGGTCTCCAATAAACACCAGGATATTGGACTTAATTAATTATTATTTACCGACAATATATTCCCTTCTGCTCTACAATATATTATTGAAATGGATAATAATGTTACGTGATCCTGAAATTTGTTATATGATACTCTGTGGTAAGAGGTTTGAATATTAATTTTGCAATTAAAATAATTAGTTGATCTTAACATATAAGTAAGTTCATGTTAAGCTAACTTAATATGAATGTGATAAAATGAAAGCGTTACTATCACTTCTATAATATATAACAAACAAGAAAATTGTGCGGTATTCTTTCATAAATATAATTAATTCATACGTATGCCCGCCACATCTTCAGCATCCAATCGTGGATCTTATCACTTCGTAGCCAATCGTTGCCAGCACGTGCGTTACTCCAGCGAACCCAAGGGAACCCGTAAATTATGTATTTTATTGTCCACCAATCCAATTTCATAACAAAAGGGTCCATAATCGATATCTTACTTGATATTGTTTGCTAAAGAAATTTTCACAATAACGTTAAAATAATAAATAGTATATTATTTCGATATTTATATGCATATATAAGAATCGTAAAATATATTTTAATATAACCGAAAATTGTCGATAAACAACGATTACCCAAGTACGTGATAATGAGATGTTTTACAGCGTCATCAATATTTACGATTCAAGTTACATATTAATTTCTATCTATAAAATGTAAATATAAAACTGGAATTTATCCTCACTTCTCACAATCCTGCAGATCTTAAAACGTAGAACATTAACCATCTATACAATTATGCAGCAACTTAAGTAACAATCCTCTCTAAAGCTCTGTAATAAGAGCTATAGCGAGCATTCGAGTATCCACCGCTATTATGATCTCACAAGCGAACGGCGCTTCCAAGCGCTACCTCCGCTGTTTGCAGCACTAATTAATCTTTTACCGAGGCCCGGTACTCTAAACCAATTACGTTACCAGCCGAAAACTCGCTGTTTTTCGACTAAAATTGCTTTACACGCGGGCTTTGAAGTGTTAAACGCTTATTAAATTTGAAGGCGGCAAAGGGAAATATTGTAAGCATCTTTGCTCCAAGGCTCCGCGTGGCCGTACACGATATGTTATTCGAAATAAAATATCAGTTGCATACACTTTAATTTGCAAATGGCTGTCGCATCGGTGTTTGCTAAGTGTATTAAAATTTTTACTTACTTTTAATTAATGTTGACTTCATAAAATTAAGACTGTTATGAGAAATATGAGATAAAATAATATTTCTATTAGCTATAACAAATTTTACTCAAAACTATAATTTTAAGTGTTAACCTTGAACTTAGAAAAGGTTCGTCTTAATTCAAAACCCAGACAGTTCAAGATCTAAGATTGTCTATCAAAAAGTCTTCAAATTAATTATTTAAATCATAAAAATATATCTGTTTCAAAGCTAACAAGATGCCATAATCAAGCCTTAATCAAGCAGGCACCAATTAATTCAGAATTAGCGTCGTTTCAGTAGGCCGGAGCGAACAATAAACAACTTACAAATTTGCCTCAAGTTATTTTTAATTAAAACGTACAATTAAGATTCTTGGAATGTACTATTTTGTTGTATGATTGGTACAGATGTTATTAATTTTAAGAATTTATAAATGATTTTATTGAAAAGGTGCATTCATATTATAATTTACCTACAAACTTGTAACTTTTTTCTGCTAGACAATCGATAAAGCAATTAACTTACCTTTAAAATTTATGATATCTATAATCTGAAACAAAAAAAAATATATATTAATATGAAATACAGTTATATAGAATCAATTTTATGGAATAATTAGGATAAAGTCTGCTTATTTTTCTCACTCCATTTTCTTATATTAGACAAACCCAAACCAAGTGAAATATTTTATCGATATGATTTTGTAACTTTTATATCACAAACACAATGTAATCTGGATTCCGATTTGTTGTCTTTTATTGAAACATATTATAGTCATTCATTATTAAATTATTCGAAAAATTTTATATTGTTAAGAAAATATTGTTTTATTTTATATATATATTTAATATGTAATACATTTCAGTATTATTTTATCACACATAAATAATAATCTTGTAAACATTTTACAAAATTAAAGTACACATTAACAAAACATGGACGCAGCTTCACTTCAGTCCTACACGACACTAAAATGAATGAGTACAGCATCCCTTGTTCAAGTCACATCACGATTTCATTGTTTCGAAAAAAACTAAATTCAAATGCATTCAAAAATAACAGCCCTTAAATAAAAAAACACGCGTGAAATATCCTGGTAAGCGACGCACAGGTTATACAGCGGCTGGTTCATTCATACCGGGGAATGAGCGGATTCATTTACAACCGTCTCAGGATTCCTTATTTTAAAAGAAATTTCTAGAAAGGCCCGAGACGTGTGCGCTTTGAGTGCGAGCTCATTATGGGCTTTCATTTCATTTCTTTGAATACAGGTGAGTTCATTAACTGAAATAGAAGTGAGGTTGAGGAATTTTTCATTACGGACGTACATTCAGTAATCAGTTTTCTATGTAGTGTATTGAGCTTGGGAATGGATTTGAGAAGTGATTGGGAACTTATGAATTGCTGACGTTAATTACTTCTGAGGGCAATTTAGTTTATTTTATATAAATATGTATTATATAACGATTTTTTAGTTAGTGAATACTAAGACATGTTGAAATCCAGTTATATTTTAGTATATGAAATTAAAATTGATTATAGAATCATCATATATAAATATACTAGCTTGTTCCCTCCCGCTTCGCTGGGCACAGTAATAATTTGGTTGTGAAATTAGGTTGCTATGGTAACCTTTGTCATATTTTCGGTTGTCATAATACCCGTTGCTATGGTAACCGTTGCTATAGTAACTGTTATCCCCGCGTTAAGTATATAGCTCCTACAGGTTCAAAACTTTACGAAATGCAAAAAGTTGAAATCCGTTGGGATAGGAATTCCGTAAAATCCGCTCTTAGTGGACGTCTACGTCCCAAAAGAAGTAACTATGTAAAATTGTAAGTTAATCGGACAGATAGTTTCGGCGATTTCGTGATAAGTCAGTGAGTAGTAAATCGCTTATATATATTCAGATAACTAAGATTTAAAATCATTTTAAAATGAAAAATAACACAGTAATATATATTTTAAATTCTGTAACTCACTGAAACATGTTAATATTCATATTCAATTATTAACATTTTAATAGTAAACCACTATTAATAAAATAATTCAACTTCAAGAATGCTACAAATGATTTGCAAGTCTAAAATTATCAGTATTACGCTCATTGTAATATGGCGGATCAAAGTAAAGGATAAGAAAACTAAATAGGAAGAGCTTTCAAAACGCTTCCAATGCCTGTCTCACGAACCACCTTCGCCATTGTTACCTCTTCTAGACAGGTTTTTTAACAGCACCACCCGAGACCTACCTGCTGCCGGGTTGGTCCATATCAAGAAATAACCGCTTATACTTAAATTTTATTATAAAATACAATATTACATCATATTAATCAAATTTATAATAATTTCAGCTTCCGTAAGAAATATCCATCTGAAGGTAATGTCTGAAGAGATATAAATAAATCATTTAAATCAATGAATAATTTATATTAAAACCCATTTTTGTTTTTTTATTAAAGACATAAAGATTACTTAAAACTCACATTTAATTACTAAGGACTCACAATTTATATTTTTATTTTAAGTAATAATTATTATGAAGCTATTGTTATAAATGCATGCTGACTTGCACCAAGCGCTAAGGCCACGGTCGTGATCTCTGAATAGTAAGATCTCTTTGAATAGTCGCCGGGGTGCAATTGACGGTGGAATCGCTAAGGCGATGCGAGATTTACATTCTTTTTTAGTTTACTTAATCTATGACAGTCTTTGTAAGGATTTTTCTTTAAAGTAGCTCTGACCTGTATGAGTTTCCGTTTGTACTGTAAATTGATCTTGAAGATATCTTTTAGTATTAAGTCAATGATTTTCATTTTATTCTCCGTCTTCAATATAAAAAATTTATAAAATCATATATATGATAATGTGATTAAACAAAAGAAATTGTTTGAATAGTCTCAGAAAATATTGATTCGAAAAATATGTATGAAAGATTAAAAGAATATTCATACCAAAACGTAATAAAGTGTAGGACTGTCCATAAAGATTGACAAGACAAATAAAGTATGATAAGAAATAAGGTTTATGTTATATGCACTAATTGTCTAATTGATTTGTAATTTTTATGTTCGTGTTGGTTTTTAGGCTAAATTATTATTATTATTTATCTTCACGCAATATCCCTTGCAGGGTAGCCAGCGACTAATTTTATTTATCTAAAAAAAACGTACAATCAGATTCCTTTTCTTCCTGAATCTACTGAATTTTTCCAATATTAAAGATAAAATATATTTTTGCATTCCTTTATAACGAATTTGCTTGAGATATCTTTGCATAAATCTCATTAAATAAATTTAGATGTTATCAAAATCATATTAATATCGATGCATTATCAAGAAAGACAAATATAATGGACACTGAACAAATAGTTTTAAATTAAACACTTAATAATCAAGTGGTAAACAAGTTCATAAATAATGCAGGCGGCGATCGGATAGAACGGGCAGAGAGGATAGACCGGGATCAATTAGAGGACTCGTAGCAGGACTAGAGACAATGCAGTGACACATGTGTACTGGAAGCAAAATCTACAATACAATGGTATGTATGTTGGGATAATTAATATCTTTATATGATAAAAAAAAATACCAAGTTTTTTTGTATACATTTTTGAACAACACTTTTATTATTTATATAATTTGTATTTTATAATTTTAATATATATTTTTATTAAGTTATTTTATATTGTTTATGATAAAGTAATCTTAAAATTCTTGATGGATAATTGGTGATATTATTTAGTTTTTATGGTAACGCTACAAAAGGCGAGAACGAGGTAGTTCTCTCATCGTTCGCAATGAGTCGCAGCTGCGGCTCCGTAATATGTGAGTCCGCCTTCACCTGATTGCACTCACTTTATATTCAGAACACTGATGTATTAGAGAACTCCATATTTCTACATGTCAACAGAACTGAAAATTTAAGCACTGGATTTGCTGATTTTAATATTTACGTTCGCATCTGTATTTCTAGATTGTCTGAGTTTTGTTCATCTCAAAATGCGCCGATTAAAGTGAATATTGTGCTGAAACTACCAAATGTAAAGACATCATGTTTTGATTTCATATGTTATACTTATAGGAAACTCTCTTGTCGATACCACCCGTTACTTTACTAAATATTTTTTGCAAGTTTGCCCGAACCAGCAGGGTTGCCAATTATCGCGTAGACGCAGACCCCCCGCGGAGACTTATTATTGCCACAAATCGTTATTACTGATAGCTCGTTATAACATCGTAGCCACAGCATCTGGATTTGATCGTTATTGTATCTTTTGAAATCATGTTACAGATCATATTTTTGAATTTTAACAAACATTTTCAAAATAGTAACAATTTCAAACTCAAACCAGGTTATTGTAATAAATATAATATAACAGATTAATACAAATGAATTAAAAAGCATCCTTTAATCAGTCACAGCTCAATTCTAAACTGCAGATAATTTCATCGCTAAACCCGCATTTCACACTCCAGTCGGCAATTAGCCGTGATCTGTCTGATTAACATGTGCGGAGCTGGTACGGGCGCAGTCACACTGTTTATGGTAACAGCCGTTGTATAACGAGTCCCAAGTGTGACGTTAAAGAATTCATCAAATAACAAAGGACTTGGCAAGACAATGTTAGATCATACATATTTGTGTCTAAAGTAAATAATAAACATGTGTCATTGAAGGCTTATCTCTTTCATATATAATGCCTATGATCAAAGACGTCCTAAGGTTTATTTGTAGTTTACCTTACAAATCTATAGATATTGATAAAAAAACTATCCACTTACTTTGATATTCCTAAAAAAGAGTTATGTAAAAATGTTTTGATATTGTCTCCAAGGGTTCTAATAATATATTTTCTGTAGTAACTTTGAATTATAATATATTTTTATAAGTATCAAAGAGTTTATCGCTCTCAATGGGAGCACACAGCATCTCAACTACAAGGCGAGAGTTAGACACGTGATCTTTCAGGTGCTGGAACTGTTGATTAATACGATGCGGTATTTTGAATTATTGTGATGTTGTTTGAGTGTTTAATTCAATAAAATATTGCGATTACTCTGTTTCGTTAGTTTACATTTTATACTCTCTATATAATGATGAATTGTAACATTGAGGTTATTGAAATAATTATATTTGATTGATATACTTTAGTGGACGCATAAAGTATTATGTATCTTGCAAATAAAGAGAATTGTTATATGATTTAATATAAAGTTTCTATATATTCTTCTTATAAATAACAGCAGTAAAAAACAGTAAGTTAAATGAATAATATTTTAATACTTATTTACAAAACGCCTTTAGTAATACCCAACACCTTTCTCACATAGGTAGTATTTTTATTTATATATGGGTTCCACTTGCCGTCTGTAAAACTTTTGGGGGGTAATCAACTACGAAAAAGGCTGAGGGTACGCAAGACGTCGCAGTTTCACCGGGGGCGGATAAAAAGAATAAAAAACTGATTGAAACGTGAGATAAAAGCCCTGTCGAACAACCCGTACCAGAATTCAGTTCCATTTCAATGTCAGACGTTTTTAGTTGGTTTCAAAGTAATTTAGTTTGTCTTTATAGATATAGATATATAATTTAAAGTTTATATTGCGAAATAGATAAACTGGTCACATAATCCAACTTTAGCTGCGCTTATTTCGATTATTACTGCTGCATTAAAACTAGTATAAGATACGCTACCATTCTTATTTAGTTGGTAATGGATGACATTAATTCGAATTTCTAGGTGTAATTATCAACGTCAATTAACTATACGACTGAACAAGGCATCGGGTAATACAAAGTTATAACAATTAGGCATAATGTTAATGTCCTGCTGCAATCAGACTCGTATGCTAATTACATCTAAATACCTTTGGCTATATATCAAGGCAGTTACCGTTTATTAATTAGTTATATTAATTAATTAATAATCATTTTGTTTCTTGTTTACATTCAATAATACTCATAAAATAGAATCAGTTTGATTTTATCATTGCAACACTGGTTTTATTCAAAGCAAGGTGGAATTAAAACAAAATATATGCAGGATAATATTTTATGGGTACATAAATTCATATTTTTGTCATCATACCAACAATAAATTTATTAAAGTTCCTATCTATCTAACTTTATTACATTTTAACTTACTGAAGCAAACATTTGATCAAAGAAGTTTTATGGTTAATATTTGTACGTTTTAACAATATTTTTTCTAAATTTTTCACTGACTTATCGGATGAAAATTTAAAATTCACATCAACCGCGTTCCTTTCTTCAAAGCATTTTAGAAACTGAGGCAATAAGAAACCTAACAGATCTGTACATTTTGCTTCACAGTAACCACTTCCAAGGTGTTGTCTGTTAACCTTCTTAGTCGAAAAATAAGAAATACTTTAAATATTAAATATAATATATAATTACTATTATTTTTAGTTCTCTAGTTTAAATCCCTAAATCCTCTTTGACTTTTCATAAGAGCAATGAGGCATACAATTAATAACATCGACTTTTGACTTTGTCAAGAAAAATAATTAAGGAAATCTGTAAGCCCACAATATATTTGTTAAGAATTCGTTATAAATAACTCACATTAAAAAAAATCTATTTAAAAAATAAATAATATTAATAAAATATAAGAATTGATCATTCTTTTAGTGGAAATGTAAATCTGGAAGAATAAACCAATTAAGATCATATTCAAAAATATTTTTATTTCGTCGATGCTTCGTTTGATATAGATAGAACAGTAAGTAATGAAAAAAAATGTTAAGAAATTCTACATACAGATGTTGGAACTTTAATAGTACTTTCGAAGCAGGAGGATCGGCGAGCAAAAGCTAGTAGATTATATAAAATATAACCGTGAAATGACTTAATGCATTTCAAATTCAAATGCTTTAATGCATAATAAATGATATCAAATTTGGTTAACATTTTCCAGCATATTAAGTGTGTATTGAATGACTTAAAGTTATAAAAATTTTCTTTCTCACCACCAAAAACAGTAGCAGATATACAAAAGTAGCACAGATACAAAAGTTAATGTGGAATATCTTCTAACAGTTTCTAAATTATAACGAAAAGCCATTACAGATTTCACCAAACATCTCAGAAATAATAATGACTAGCATAAAAACTGAGTACTATACGAAATGAGACAGAACCGTCGAGACGGAACGGACGGAGTCTACCGGGATAGGCGACGTAATCTCACGTATTTGAACTTCCCTATATTTATCTCGATCTCGCGAGCTCTCTTTCATCCATTCTTCATAAGACATTAAACCTATTGCTCGGATAATATCGGATTTTTATGAGTGTTTGCTTGTTATTACTATGTGTTCTCGATATAGTCTTTTTAAGAATTATTACTAAATATTACCCATCTGTACTCCCTTTTTTTTCTTTATATTTTATATTGTATTCTATTATTACTTATCGATTTTATTAAATTATTATAGAATAATAAAAATGCACAATTTTAATTGACATTCCATTTTGACGACTAAAGAACGATAAAGAACTATTCTATGAAAGTAACAGACAAAAATCTAGAATTCCTTCCACTAATTCTCTTACAAAGTAAATTTTGCTAAGAGTTAAGTAGAAATTATTTTTATAATGTAAGTATCTTTTAGAGTTCTAAAATAAGATTCTACAAATGATGGTATGGGCTGTAACTCGAAATCCATCTCTATATTATGACTCGCATGCAGCTGAATTGTTGGTTTTTGGAGAATTTTAAGAAAGACATAAAACGTTTTATAGTTCTTTTCCGTTAGTATCAGAATAGGAATTCTTAAAATAAAGTTTATAAATAATCCATGATCGAAGATCTGGTGGTTAATCGAATGGACTTTTCAAGATACGAGTACAGTATAACGTTTTCTAAATAAAACTACGCTGCATAAATAAAATAAAACAAAGAATATAAGATTCATATTTCAAAAACATATTTAATTCAATAATTCAATATGCGAGTTTTACTTGATTTAAAATCCATGCTTACACATATTCGATTCGCTGGATAAAAATCGTACCATTATATAAATATAAAAAGCGCATGATTTTAACAAAATCTAGCAAAAATTGTCGCGGTCACAGCGTATAAAACCTTAAATTGGTTACGCGGTAGAACGAATTTTGAGAGCTCATAAATCTGTCACGCGTCAAACTAAGCCACGTATCGAACCGCGCAGGCGGCCGGTAAATTATGAACTAGCTGGCCGGCCCTTGCCTAGCAAACAATAATATTAATAAATCATATTATTACAAAAGATAGTTTTCATCTAAATCGGATTGAGACAATAAATTTTCATTTTAAATCATCGAAAGTACATACACTTGCTCCAAAGTTTATCGAAAATGTTCCAACTTACTTTCAGCGGGTGTAATGGAAACTTTTTCCAGTAAGTGCAGAGTATATAAATGCAGAAATAGTGGTACTATATTACTACAGTATCTATTGATCAAGATAAATAATTTATAAGATAATAATATATGTATATATATATACATATATATATATATATATAGATATATATATTGTTTATTTTGACCATAGATACATATACCTGGGCTGGCAATCAATATTGTTACAATTAAAAATAAACGAAATTTTACTTTTGAATTTCGAATCTGTAATTTTATACGATTGTTCATTTTGTTTTCTTATTTTCGCGGCAATATATTGTAAAATATTTTGTGATATTAAAATATATAAATAAACCCACTCCAGGTTGATAAAAGAACCGGAGCGCCGTGATTGTATTACATAAAGTACATATGGAGCCAAATACAATTTTTAAAATCTTCCATCCGCTTGACTAACAGAAAAATGTTTATGTAGCAAGCTATTGAAAGACATAATAAAACTTTGACGGAAAAAGATCTGGCCGTTCAGAGTGTTTAAACGAAATAGGCGATTAAAGCAGTAAGAGAAAGAATACGAAGGCGATTAAAGCAGTAAGAGAAAGGTCCGAAAGCAAGAGATTTCATCTCGGGAGATGAAGATAGAACCCAGAACCCTGTCCCGTATTTTAAAAAATTACTTAGAACTTGTAGCTTATAAAAGACGCACTAGTCATTTCTTAACTGATAATTTATAAAAGAATAGAGCGGTAAATTCAAAACAACTACTTAAGCGGGATGCAAAGAGGTCACAAAAAAATTTGTTTACGAATAAGAAAAATTTTACAATTGACTAATATTTTAACGAATAAAATGAACGTATTTATTCTGAAAGCTTTAGCTTTCCAATTAATGAAAATAACGTAGGCGTTATCCGACTTCAGTGATATTTTGATGGAAAATTAGCAATGAAGGAGTGACTGAATCGTATTTTATTTTTTTGCAAAAGGCATCAATATATCGGCACAAGTGTATCAATATATAATTCTTGAGAAGGTAGTGAAGCCCCTTAAAAACAACATCTTCCATAACCAAGAATAGTCTTTACAGCAAGACTCGGCGCCGGGTCATAAAGCTCTATCCACCCAATCTTGGTTAGAAACAAACGTTGCGGACTTCATCAGAACTGAAGACTGGCTGTCATCTAGTCCTGATCTTAATCTACTGAATTGTGGTTCAAAAAGTAAGGCTTGCTCTAAACGCAATGATAATTTGGAGTCCCTAAAACAAACCATCCGATTGGCAGTAAAAAATTTACCCATAGAAAGACTGCTATGGATAACTGGCCTTAACATTTAAAGAAATGTATAGCAGCCAATTTCGAATAACCTTTTTATATCTTTCTTTTATGGCAAGACTAAGTACATATACATATATATATATATATACATTAAGGGGAAAACACAGTAAACGCATTCTCTAACACGCTGTCTCAATTAAAACAAAAAGTAGTAACATTTATTTTTAAAACTATTATTTTATTTTATAAATTAATTTCAACAAAGGTCTGACCAGTCATCAGTACAGTTTTTCTCGCTTAAGAAATCTGTCAATTTATAAATTTATTCTATACGCTATAATACGAAAATGATATTTTATTTTTATTAATCTTCGCATTACCCGGTTATTGTTATAGCCTTAAAATATATCTGTCAGCCAGTCGGTAAATTTGCACAAAATGTTAAGTATTTACGGAGTCAAATAAATTTGACAATAGACGATCTTTAAAGAAACCTACTCAACCATTACTCGATATTGAACATTTATGATATAATTTCTGTAATTAATTTCTCTTAAAACTTAGTCGCTATTAACAGTAATTAAACGTTTCAGAGCTTAACAGAGAAAACAAATTGGAGCAAAAGTATTGAAATTAATTACTTTATGTTAGTTGGATGTTTGAAAGGGCCGCTTTGAGTCAATCGATAATTAGTAATCTCATTAGACCCAGAAATTTGGTTAAGAGTTTTAAGTGAAAAGTTCGATTCCTCAACATTCTCGCAGGAGTAATGGCCTCGTCAACCTTCTTAATGTCAAATCTTAACTTTGTTCTAACGGAATTAAAAATAAATTTCTAAGAAAGACAATTACAAATCTGAAGTGATTCAATAATTTTAAATACGTCAAAATATCCATATTTTTACATATAGTTTTATTTAACTAACTAGTTATACTAAAGATAAATAAACTAAACCTTAAAAAATAGGTTCAACAAATTGTCTAAAAGTAAACAAATTACACTTAAGACACTCTTAGCGATCTCGTTGAATTTAAAGCCGAACTGAACGGTCCTCGAGCCCTCTCGATAAATCATTAGGACTCATCTCATTAGTGATTTGTCTCTGGACTTGTAATCTGTTCGAGAGGTACTTGTGATGTGACCGCTTTACATACATTTTCTTTGGGGAGTGATAATCGCTGACCTATTTGTACATCAGGCAGCTTAATAATGATTTTATTTTTGGGCAATTCAAATTAAAAATTCCCAAAGAGAGTTTTACTTAACAGGCATGAACAATAAAATTTTATTTTACTAATAACTATAAATGTAAACATAGCTTAAACTAATATGTAATAACTTTTTCTGTGTAAGACATGATTACGTTATTAGGAAATTCTTAGCTATTATGATACCCCGTCGTTCACGGCGGGGAGCGCAGTGTTTGCTTAGAGTATCATTATATGCGAATTGAGATGAATAAGTGTATATATTTTTGTCTTTAATTTATCTTAATAACTGACATTGTATGTACATATATAACATTGACTATATAATGTATTTATTGTGTTTGTATTTTTCCATTTAGTTATTATATATAAGCTTATTTATTTTTCTCACAGAATTTATGTGTGTATGTATGTGTAACACCTACGCCAGTTCTCACCCGTTACTACTCAACCAAAGGTCATAACATTTTGCAAATATATTTTCAGGGGTAAATATACTGTCTGAAATATAAAAGCAAAATAAGTTTTTCGTCTAAATGAAGAAACAAAACATTTATTTAAAGTAAAATAAAAAGATTGCTCTAGAATAATTAATACCTTACGTTTTGACATTAAATATTATTCATTTAGAGGTATGTGATACTTATAATATAGATATATATTTTATGACTCATAACAGGTCTTCATTGATAGCAGCATTTATATGAGGAAAGTCACAAAACTCACAAGAATCACAGTTCTTATTCATATAACGTTTCCATAAACTCTCACCCTGGCCGTGACCTACCGATAGCCATAAAACTAGGGACTACTTTGAATAATTTTGTTAGTTCCAGTATATCGTCCGATGCCTATGTAAATGTGGGTGAATTGAGTTTACCGTTCACATCTTTACCGTCCGTGGAACAAAATGTATTATGCTGGTCTCCGCTTGTTTACGTTGTTGTTATAATATTTATCATTTCTGTTGTTATATATTTTTTGTTGTTATAATATGTAAAGTATTACAGGCTATTTGGTTGCTAGGCCAACAAAATAGCAGCGACTGAAATGTTGAAATAATACATAGAAGTATATAGAACTAATCAAATATATTATATGGAACGGCTTATCATTATAAAACTTACAGCGTCATTTATGAATACATACATATATATACAAATATATATATATATATATATATATATATATATATAAATTCTATTGATATATATTGCATTTGCTATTATTTATTACAAGTATTATTATTTGAATAAACGCCTCTTTAACTTGAAATGAACACACATCTATATATTAAATAGTTATCTTATTTTAAAAGATATTTTAATGACGATACAGACATTTTATTCTCTGCAATTTCCAATAAGATAAACATTGCCGCTACTTACAAGACTCCGCATTTTCCCTCATTACGTTTCCCTGTTACTGCACGGCCCACATGTCAACGCAAATAGTATCCTACGATCAAACCCAGACTCCCTCAACTACAAAACCAACCATGATGTGAATATAAATACTTTTTAATGCTTCATATTGTTCTTATTTTTTTTTTATTTTTCAAAGATTAACTAATATGTGGAGTAATAATACATAAATAAATATATAAATTTAATACCTAAAGAGCAAACTTCATATTCATTTTTATGGCAAAGCCTTATTGATACGCAGAAAGCTAAAGTTTATATGTATGTAAATATTAATTGCATTTTTAAATTAACATGTTTCAGTGTGATCATTGGACTCAATGGTTTGTTGTTAGATTAAAAAAAGTAAACATTGTTGTCTGATGAAATAATATAAAATTGAAAAAAATATATACACATGACACTTAGACATGTTCTTAAACGAATTTAAAATATTTTCAAACTTATTTCTTAATAAATCAAGGTAAATTTTTGCCCACTTAGTAAAATAATAGTACTATAAATAAACAATATAATAAATAGCTCACATAAGAGACTTTGGTCTCTCTCGACTAAACGAATCTATCGATGCATGGTGACAATAGGAACATGGATTTCGCCCTTACCCTTGAGGGCTGGTAATGAAGTGCAGTAACGAACGTGAGCCACCGTCACCTGCTGCCACTAAAATGAGGTTCTCAAACTGTATTCTTATTCCAATCTTATTTTTTACAACAAAATAAATGTAGAAAGTAAATTTGATGTTATATATATATATATATTAAAATATAAAACAAAATACAAAAGTTATTTTGTAATTAAAAGTAAACTGAGGATTAAAAAGAGGCTCTATATTTTAAAGTTTAAAATAAGTATTACTAAAAACTGTTTTCAGAAAAATAATTTGAATTATTGCATTTATAATATTGCATAAATGACATTTATTGATACTTTAGCATATCACGTTTGTATTGCAAAATTAATATGACTTTAGAATTATAGGAGAAAATAACTTATTTCGTAGTATCAACTAAATTTCTTTAACTTTGAGAAGCGTTCGGGAGGCAAAAGAATCGTTTTGTAACTCAATTTGCGGGCGGTTCAGCTTTGTAGCAGGAGGCAAGAGTATTGCAATTCGGTGAATGACTCTTCTAATGACAAATGTACTTTCTATAGCAACGTTTAGCTTTTTATTCTATTAAGTGTAATACTTAGATTCATCAAGGTTGTTTGTAAGTTAGTGAAGCAGGAAAAAAATATAAATAAAATAAGAAAATATATTTTCCTTAAATGACAGCTACATCTCTCTTATGCTTTAACCAAAAGTACAATAATTATTGTCTTACATTAAATGAAACTTAACACTAAAGCCAAATCGGACAATAAATCTCAAGAAACAGAGGTGGCCCATAATGGACCGTCAGGGTTGTAATGAAACCCGTTTGTCTACATAATGTGCGTCCAGGATATCGTCTAATATGAAATAACACCGTCTGCAGACGGTCATTATATCTGCCGGGATAGTGTATCTTCATTTCGTTGATCGGGAGATAAAGGAGCGATGGCTGACTAAAAGTATACTTGACAGCCCACTGATGGGCAAAAGTTCATTAATGCTATTTTAAAACAAATATATTCGATTTATTTATTAATATACCATACTACTGCTACCTTTAGTGGAATCTTGTCATTTTGTAATCCCATAACAAATAGTGCAAGGGAAAAATTCAAATGAAACAGCTATGAGGGCGTTAGGTCATTTATCACAGTTTCTCCATCTGAACTAAATATCGAGATCTAAACTGTATTCATTGGAACGTGCAGTGTCGGTACTATTAATCAAGTTCTAGTCAGGCTTCTGTTTTGTTTGACTGAACCTAGAACTGCGAGTTGAGAGTAACAGATGTGGCACTACAGTAACAACCGCTGGTTATGTATCAATTATATTGTAAACAAAATTAGTATTTTATTTTAAAAGTAACAGGATTTTAATTCTAATTCTATACAATTTTGTTCTTGATTACTTGTGAAGATTACAAACTGTATGCGCTGAATGGTTGGTCATGATTCGTGTAATATTTTCATTATTTTTTAAAGTGAAATCTAGGATTAACGTATCTGCGTAATCTATAGCAACTTTGCAGAAAGTGCGATGATAAGAGTAATTCAAACAATTCAAGAGACCTAACATCTCCCGATTGCTAAGTGATTGCTCTTTACCGGGAAAATTTCACCTTATTTTTACCTTTATTAAATCCTATTTAAAGAAAGTAAAAAAAAATATAATATAAGAAATATATTTTACTAATTTTTTTTTTATGTCAACATATTAATCAAGTATGAATATTTTCTCAAACTTACAAATATTATAAAAAAACATTAAGTGAGTAATGAATTTGTCAAGATCAGTAATATTATAATAGGTAGTTCCGTGCTCACACTGGATAGCTATTCCCACCGCACACTAACTCCTGGTATTTTATTAAGGCATTTAAATAAAATTCCCATCCAGGATTTCCACATCTGCGTAATATACGCGCGTGTTTGCACAGAGTACGGTGATAAGAGCAGTGCAAACAAAGCGAGTGACCTGACAGCAGCCGATAGCTGAGTGATTGCCGCTCGCCAGCGCTCATTGACAGCGTTACTGCTGTAATCTAATGCTGGTTCGCTTCATGATAAGCCTTGATTGGTTCACCTGTCAAAACTATGATTGATCCTAATTGTCATAAATATCAATCATACTTGTTGCTGTTCGTCAATTAAACTACAATTCATGTTGTTTAATGAATTGGAGTGTTTGTATTTGACATATATATATATATATATATATATATATATATATATATATATATATATATATATATATATATGTCAAATATTAGCTGCAAGTATTACTGGCATTTTTCAGCTATTTTTGATAAGTGGAAACTGGTATTTTATATGTTAACATTTAAAATACCAATTTCCTGAAGTTATAACTGAGCTGAGTCGGACAGAATGTTTTCTATATCTAAAATATATTTATGTTAAAAACTGAACTAGAAACTTCACGACTTCACTACGATGCGTAATGTGATCTTTTCTTATATTAATTCTTTTTTACGCGATTTAATTATGATACAATTAATATATCATAACCAATGACTTTATAAATGAGATGGAGTTAGATAAAAAAGTGAGAAAGAGATAGAGCGAAAAGAGTGAGAAAGAGACCTCTCAATTTTATCCTTTATCATAATGTTTATACTAAAAAACTAAGAAAATTATAAAAGTAATGACATCCAAAAACCACCAGCAGTCGACCTTCTAGTGTCTATAAACGGGTACCGATATGATCCTCCATTACCTGATCCACTTACCCTGAAATCTGATGTCAAAGATAATACACAATGCGGCTTCATTAGATATAGAGAGTTTGGCAAATATCGAGGGTTTGACCAGCTATTTGAACAAATGGAGTGGCTCGAGCAAACATTCATTAGTCAGATTAATTGTATCAGTTAATGGTATACTTTGGTTTAAGTGTTGGTCAAACATCTTCTTGAGTGTGACAAATTAGGTAAGTTAGTTAGGCTTAATTTTTAAACTGGTTACTTGTACTACATGTTTAAAAAGATCTGTTGTAAGTAATATCAAAAGGTTTTTTACTTTCGATGTTCCGAAGACCTCATTAAAGACAACGATTTTGACAATACTTGCCTAAAAGTAAATGTAATAGTTGATAAAATTGATAACAGTTCATTTATGGATGACTTCAGGCCTTACGCGGACTCGCCTTGAGTATTTTATGGCGTTCAATACATATTCAGGGAGAAATACTACAGTTAGCTTACATACTAAGAAAGAGTAGAAAGTCCCACCACCATCCATACCTTTAACTCATCCTCATCCCTTCCATCAGTACATCCCCTATAAAATGCGAAGGCATATCGACAACAAGGAGCCTTTAAAATGAAATAGAATCTTCGTTAAATATTAAAATATTTTCTTTTTTGTACATCAGTGAAGAGAAGGAAAAATGTAAGGCCTCAAAAAAAACGTGTCTCCTTGCCAAGGGTGATAAAAAATTGACATAAAAACAAAAAAAAAAGATTTTAATTTAAAATATTAGTAACAATCTGATCAGACAGATCATATTAAAATCTAAATAATCCATAAAAATATCGATATATCAAAATTAGTTCAACAATGACACTTACTTTGTGATTTGTCTCGCACGATCGACTCAGAAAAGACATAATGCTAT
This sequence comes from Melinaea marsaeus rileyi, assembly GCA_918358865.1. Classification (NCBI taxonomy): domain Eukaryota; kingdom Metazoa; phylum Arthropoda; class Insecta; order Lepidoptera; family Nymphalidae; genus Melinaea; species Melinaea marsaeus. The sequence goes on along the minus strand of OU911088.1, from coordinate 10,590,312 downwards.
GGAACTGGATGAAATCCAACTCATAGTTGTTAGACAATGTAATCGATAACTACTTTATTGTCCAGTCTCGACACAATGGATATTTTATGTTTTTGTTATAACTTATAATTGGATTCTTTAAATTAAATCTTTCGCTCAATTTCTCTTCTCTTCTCCGGCCGGTGCCAAATAACTCTCGGAACTGATAATATCGGTAAAGATTTTGATATTACCAAGCATTTGAAAAGTTATAAGGTGCTTGTTACATGATGTTATATTCCACTGTTAGCGTTAGATATGTCTTTGAATATAAAGTATTCTCAGGTACTGCATAATACACTATGGTTAATTCTTGTCCATTAGGAGTTTACATTACTAGGCGACTTGAATATGTACATGTAAATACATATTAAGTGAACGGTTTGGAATAACATCATGATAATGTACAATATACATGTAATTCTATAAAATAAATAAATAACGTAAACTGTTATACATTCTTTACTTCTATTTAACCTGTTAACTGGGTATGACGAAGTATTTCGTCATACATAAAAGCCTACTGCAATGGACATGACGACATTTTTCGTAATGTGAATTAATCGTAATATATTGAACGTATTACGTTCTACGTTGTTCTTATTCTAAAAAACGATATTCTTTTATTATTTAAGGTGTGATGATATTACTTATAAATATGAAAAAAAGTCCTCATTGTGAAACGAATTGAACAAAAGTTTATTCCCCGGTTAACAGATTAAGTACTAAAATCTTTATTGCCTAAATAAATAAATAGTGGTATTAAATATATATATAATATATAAACATTATCCACACCTACCCTAAAGGAGATGCAGCGTTATTGATGGCATCACACTTTACTTCGGCTATCGTTTATAATATTTTTTGTCACCCACTGTCCATGTGATAGGTACTGATGAGTGCAGAAGTTTTGAAGTAATAATATTATTCTCTAAACTAAAAAATTATGATTTAATAAGAAAAGATAAAATTACTAAATAAGGAATTACGATCAATTACGATTATAATTGATTTTATAAAAAAAAAAATCCATCTAAAATTTCCATAATGACTTACAGTATAGTTTATCTTCACTGATATTATTAAGAATATATCATATAACAAACAAACAGCACTATTTCAAGAGGAAGTTCAAAAGTTATAAAACTTTTCTTCTCGCCGGTACCGGGCGTCACGGTCCAACGGCAAGGGTTGATAAATCTCAACAATTTTAGAGTGCATCTAACTATGACCTAAGATTTATCTTTCAAGTTGACACGTCATTTTTCTAACGTACCCTGTGTGTCTGTATAGTTTTTTTTGGTGAATATAATGTAACTTTCTATAAGCATTAAGTGTAGAGGGCTGTTTACTTTGATATATAGAAAAGTAGACACAGATTTCACTTACATAAACTATATAAATATATTTAAAACATTCATTAAGATAATCAACATATATGCATGAGACATGACAACGAAATTACATTAGTACCTATAATTCAATAATAATCCAAGCAAATAACTGCTCACTTGGCAGCACCTAATAATAACAATAATGAAATTCACGACACTGTTAATATGAGATCTCAATAGGGCTTCATTTAAACAGAGTTAAACGAGCTCTATGATATTTAATTACCACGGTGTGACAGTTTCCGCTAATTACAGCCCGCTGTCGCTTTCGCTTGTGATACATTCAGTGCGAATCGCTGTTTAGAGCTTATTCAAATCAGGAGCGTCGCTTAAAGCGCTTACACAACACGTAATCAGATATATGTAAATTATATTTAAATTATAATTGTATATTTTGTTGTATCGACATATTTTGTTAATATAATTATTGTTAATTTTATTGTGCTATTTTTAACAAAACGTTTCACAATAAATAACACATAAAAAACATAAATTATTCTATTGCCAAGTCTAATTCCTTTGTCAATATTTTATTTACATTAAGCTATAATCTGATTTATAAAATTCTCAAATACTCTAATGTATTTTATACATTAAAATAATTCTCAAAGATGATCTATTCAGCACTTATTCCAATCCAATGATACGGTGGGACTAAATAGTAGATTACACTGAAACACCATCAGTAAGAAACTTAGAGGGAAATGTTCAGCTCCCGACTTATTTAGTGTTGTACACCTTTATATCGATAATGTGAAATTATTATTTTTTATTTCTTCACTTACATTAAATTTATTGTATAATAATATATAAAAATGGATAATTAATATTACTAAAATAAAATAATGTCAAGTTTTTTCAAAAAGTCTATACTTAATTATAGTATCTTGCACCTCCTGTCATAATATAATAACATTTTTTGATATGTAATTTAATGTCTCTATTAAAATGATAGTGTCGATATTATCCAACACTAAACGTTAACAATGCTCCGCTAACATCATTTGTTCCGGATTCGTTAGCTATGGCTGTCAGATTCAATCATTCATGGAATAGTTCATAACGATCTATGATACTTCTCTTAGTGTTCTCTTGTGTTAAGTATTCTTCTCTCACTATAAGAGAAATGAATTTCATATACGATATCTATTTATTAAAACATCACTGAATTATTTCTATATACTTTTCTATTTTGAAAAAGTGGAGTAAGTATAGATATATATATTTTCTCAGCACTAGCAAATGGCTTTCTCTTCGAGTTTGCATATCCTACTTTCGGATCAATTTTTGAAATTTCTATTCTAAATGTACTTTACGTTTTCTAAAGAAATAGGTGCACTTTTAGTAAGTGAACAAAAGAAAAGGCGATACCTTAACTATATATGTATAAGAAAATAAATAAATATATATATTTATACGTCTCAGGTAAAGTCTAGTCTAATATGGTCTTCTAAACAATAATTTATCTGTGAGTTTGTTTTTGATTCGTGTTTTAACTAAATCTAATGATTAGATATTGAAATAACAGTGTGGACAGTTTTTTGTTCTAAACCTATAGAATTATTTTCACTACGACAAATCCATCATTTTTAGAAGTCCTGAATCTTGTTTAGAATATATTAAAATATAATAAAGCCAGCGTAAGGATTTTGTTATAATTTGGTACGGTTATACCCAAAATATAAATGATACCAACACATTGACTACCCACACCATACCCAAGGATTGATTTTGTCAACAGTAATTGCAGCAGCCGGTGTTGACACAACAAAAACGACACAATCAGCAGGATCAAATAAATTAAGTTGATTGCACGCGATACGTCTGCGCAAATCGAATCTTCATTTACAATCATATCAATGAAATATTTAGATATATACATTGTTAATTTGGGAATATGTTACATGTTTTGTTTTGTGATTTTAATACATTATTTCATTATGGGTGATTAATTATTATTATTATAATTTATCTAAAAGACCAGACTATTTGTTAACGACCTGATATCTAAAAACTTAAATGTGTAGCAGATATATTTATGCCTCATCTATCTCTGAGATATAACAGAATAACATTGAACTATAATTAGCACTTTGTCATAGTTTATCGGAGTAATTTCTTACGAGAACATATTATTAGTCGTTTGTTATTGACGCGTTAATGCCCTAGGTGACCTATTTGAGACTGAATTTATGGCTTGTCATGTTAGATGCCGATAGCTATGTAATAATAATATATACTGTAATTGATAACCCAATAAATTAACACCTAGCATTAGCTCTTATAACTACGTAACACCTATCATCACCTATAAACGTTGAATTCAAAGTTAGTATTGTAAAACGTATAAAGACTCAAATTGCCCAAATTGAGGTTAACGAATCAAAATAATCACAAAAATGCCTCTATTTTACGTGGTTCTGGTATAAATATAAAACGTATTCGATAAATAACTTTATAAAAAAGATAAATAGGAACCGCACTGTCAACAAACAAAACAAAAATTTCCAACAAGTCAACAATGTCAATTTTGTCATATGCGAGCGGAATATTAGCAATGATAATAATGATGTATTGGGTACGGTTATACGTGCGGCAACATCGAATTAGGAGGCTTTGCCTTGCGTTGACGTTATGGGTTCCAATTTTTAGGGATCCCTTGACATTTTTTTATATATGTAATATGTTTTTATGTTGTCTATGATGTTGATATTGATATCATCGTCACTGGGTGAGGATCGTAGTAATTATTTTATTTGTCTCATACTGAAAAATATTTTTTTCATATTAAACGAATTATTGAAATTAAACTACAAAAATTTACTACTACTAGGTTAATAACACACAGATTTATTGTTCTTAGTATGACACAGACGCATATATCTATCAGTAATGTAATGTTAACGGTTATATATTTAATTATACGGAACCATAGACACAAAACAAATACATTTACGTTCGTTAAATCACAAAATAAGACAATTGATTTGTGTGTAGTCATGTTTATTTGCTGAATAAAGGGAGATTTGGCCAATTGCAAGTCGCTCAAACCGACTTAGTGGGCTTAGTGAGACCTTTTGACATTACATTTACACAGACATGATTTGTTATCTCAGAATATAATAAGATTTATATATAATGCATTAAATTTAGAGTTTAATAATATACTATTGAAATTACAGTATTTTAAAAAACACCTCATATTTCACGCCCATTAGCCTTGTAACACTAGATCCTAGAAAAGTTATATCATGTTTCATCGCAGTTACTTCAACGACAGTCTTTTAAATATAAATTTAACAACTATCTATAAAATAAAAAACAACACTTTAAAGTTGGACACAAGAAAAAAATAAATGATGCCTATTTTCTAAACTAGATTTTTTGAATAAAGATTTTTCGAAACAACATTAATATTCAGGTGATCAAAACGTAAATAATATATAATTTCCATTTGAAATAATATTATTATTCAGATAAAATATTGTACAGAATAATGTAAGCACTTTGCAAAAAGACCTAAAAATATTCAAATTAAATTTCACGATTTTCATAAAGTATTAAAACAGTAACGTCATTACACTGTGATATTTCAATAAAATTACAATTTTAAACTCGAGTGTGCCAGATCGCCGCCGTGTAAATATTTATCTGTTCTCAATCTCAGTTCCGTCTGTTACACCGAAGCGAACGGATACCATCTTTTTAGTTAGTCTACATGAACTTCAAAGATTATTTCATAACATTAAAAAGACTACCTATGTAATATATATTTAATTAAAAAATACAATTCATTTATATATACATTTATATTTGTTGCTGCTGTTTGTGTTATGTTTCTTTATTTTATTATATAAACTATTATGTAAACTTAATTATATTTATAAAATATTAATTAAAAGTTATCGTCACGTCGTTATAAGGATAAAGAATATTAAAAATAAATTCTCAGGGGTGTAAGAAAGGTCTATAATACTCGACTACAGAATTAACATTTATTAGCCGTTCTAAGAGCTGCGTTAATATTAGTACATTTATATTCCCGTTAAATCTACAATTGAAATTGAGTTTTATCGTGTTTATATGGCGTAATGTTGGCAAAAGTCGATTCAATACGGCCTCCATATTTAATATGAAAAGTTAGAAATATCTTAATATTTTTGTGTTAACATTCGTATTCGTATATACCTACAAATATTTTGATATATATATATGCTTGGCTAATGTAAGTATGATCTATAATATCCAGCAGCAGAAAATACTTAAGTAAATATCTTCAGCTTCAGCTTTCCGTGAAACAGAGGATAGAAAATACAAATATGTGCTTTCGGAGGTGAGTACAGTGTCAGTTCAACGTGAGGACAGACCTGGACGCTGTTAGTAAAAGCAGGCGCCTGGATGTCAAATATTATTTCGTTGTTTATAACTATTCTTGGTTTCAGCGCCTATAACTAGTAGTAGCCTATAACTATCTAGTTAAATACTACTACTACTACTATTCTTTTCGAAGCTTGGTTTCAGCGCCTATAACTCTAGTTTTATCTGGTTTTAGGGTAATCTCTTTAAGTTTTATATGATTCTGTGGTTAACTTTGTGGGCTGATTTTAATGAAATTCTGATAACGATTGTTAGAATATTAATTATGGGTTTGACAAATTAGCTTTAATTATTCTGCTTTTATTTGTTCTTATAATTAGATTGTTCAGTGGTTAACTAGTACAGTTACATACCTGGCTATCAAGCAGCTCAAGCACACACGAGCGCTACGAATCTGAAACAAACATAACATAATAATCAAAATAATTGAATTATCAACGATCTGTTAAAATTAGTATAAAAGTATAAGAAAACAAAATTAACTTTGGTAAAAAATTATAAATATTAATGCATTTGGTAAATGGTAAGTTTGTTATTTCATGAATACTCTTAAAACAGTTGAAAATAGAAAACAAATACGCAAATCGAAGTGTTTATAGAAGGTCTTTAAAAATAGAGTCAAGATTCACCATTTCCAATGTACAAAAGCGCTACAAACTTTAAAGAATCCATGCATCAAAGTTAAGGCAGTTTTCGATAGGCGAATTAAAGTTAGAAATGTTTCGGCATGCGACCTGCGCCTTGCGATTGTCAAAGCTTTGTCGCATACCCCCTGCATACCGTTTCACCATTTGTTTTTCGAGTCTCACTTACTTTTAAACTGAATTCAAATTCAAGAAACAGGGATTTCCCGCTGATAAACTTTGTTTAAAACGATGTCGTTGTAAGAATTATTACTACATACACTGCTATAGAAATACCATTTAATATACACACATAATCTTTAATATTTGCATCATTATAGACTTTTAATTTATAAACCTACATATCAATATATATTTAAATAAACGACATTTATATTGTATTTTGTTTGAAATTTAAAAATACAATCCTCTCAAAATAATTGTAAAGTCTAGACAGGAGACATTCCATCTAAAATTACAATACATAAAAGTTTAATTTAGAAAAAGCATTCGATTATATCGACTCACGCACACAGGGGCGATCCTATCAAAAGTTATATCTATTTTACTCTCACAGCATTCTTAACAATCGAACTCCGAGCTTCCTCAAATGGTAACTTAGACAAAGCATAGCAGAATCAAAAGTAGTTTAGTTTCGTAGTACCTTAGGCCCTGCACTGTTCGATACAAACTTTCCCACTTTCGTGTTTCCTTTTATACGTTCGAGAGAATTCGTCTGTTAAATTATTATTTTTACTTTCTCGTTCGTGTTACTCGGTGCGTGTTTGATTGAGTCTTTCTGTTTCGAGGGTGACGAAATTCTTTTAAAAGAACCGTTAATCTTATTTTCCTTATACTTTTTAAGATATAAATTTCAACTGAACTTTGATATTATATATTATATTATTTATATGTTAATTTAAATTATAAATGTATTCAAATGTAACATAATTAATTATTAATACATTATTTATCACACCTTCAATTTCTCAAATGGAAGTACATATTGAGTAAACGTTTCTCAAACTACATCTCAAATAAGGCCGTGTATAGCTTTAAAGAGCAACCCTTTATTATTGGAGGTAATGATAACATCTACGGAGCATCAATATTAATTTTGCTCTCGAGTCGGCGTCGAGGACCTGATTGTAGGCGGCCTATTGTAGCTTTATTGTTTTCAAAGATCCGTAATTAATGAAAAACTCGTCGAGGAAACAGAATATAACAAGATGTTTATCTTTAATCTATGAAAAAGATGAATTTAATTTAGCCTATAATTTAATAGCTAATTTAATAGCTGTTATTTTGGAATTACAAATGCACACTTCAATTTTATATATATATATAAAATTGAAGTGTGCATTTGTAATTCCAAAATAACAGCTTTTCACGCAATGTATATGAATGAATATACGGTACATATATAAAAAAATATTTGTGTTCTCTGTTTCTTTGTTCCGGCTAACATACGGCTTTGAAACGGCTTAACCGATTTTAACAGGATTTTCACTGACGAATAGCGAATTAACAAATAATTATTGTAGCCTAAAACAAAACATATCGTTTTCAAGTTAAATTTTTAAACCTAAATGTCAAGTAACAATTTTAATATTATTCACAATATTTGGTGAATCCTAATATAGTTCCACAACTATATACATAAAGTGAAATTCGTCTACAGTTTCGCTTGGGAGAGACTGTACCAGGAAATTAATACATACGCTCGATTGCCTTTATTTAGATGTAAACTATTATTATCAGATTATTAATAATATATTATTATAATATAGTGTGTATAACTCAGGACGTAAGACTTTTCGTATAATCATTTCGTATTTCGTTTTCCCAAACTTTGCGTGTTATTATAAAATAAATTTTTTTATTGCTGTTTTATGATAAATAATTATTTAAATAATCTCTAATAAAAAATTGCCAGTAAAAAGCACCTTTCTAGTCTTTAAAGGTTACCTATAAACTAAAATATATACTGTGTATAAAGTTTTGTAAGATTTTGATAAATAGAAGGAGAAGTTGTTAACTAACACATAACACAGCATGAGTCCAGAGATATGAAAATTTTAATATAAGTAAATACTGAGCATGGGTTTTCATTAATTCAAACTCAATAATTAAAAAGGGAAGTATAAAAATTTATATAGAAATCGACATTCTTTTAAATTATATCCTTGTAAATTTTGTATGCCATTTATTGCGCATGTAAATAAGAACCTTAAGGTTTAGAAAGTTTTATTAATAAAAATAGAAATATGCTTAGTCTACTAATAAAAAAGATTAATCCTGTCTGACTAACTAATATAAATAAACATCCTAAACCGCTAAGGTTAGGAACTTGTAATTATGGACGGTATTAGAACCTCTTAATGAGGCCTCTTAAGAGAGGTTGAGAAAAATCTTTCTCAAGAGATAAATAGAGGAGAAAGGAATAATCATTCCTTACAAAATACATCTTGCAATACATTAAAGTATACAAAATTACCCGAAGGGCGCGTATAGTTAGCTACTGCTAGAATAAGATCAATAGGAATAAATTCTCAGATAATAGATTTAGATCGAAATCAAAAGCAATATCTTGGATTTTAGCAAAACAATAACCTTCAATAGTCATCATCTCGTCTATAAGTTCACATAATCCCTACTGTGGATTTATTCAGCACGCTCCAATGGCAGGGGCGCATTTCTATTCATGTGATTTTTTGTATTTTTTATTATTTGACTTTCCGCTCTGGAGTCCTGCGTGTGACGTATTGGATCTTCGTTTTAAGATGACTCATATGACATTGTTTTATGAGGTACCGAATGTTTTAAGATTTATATATATTTTTGTATAAATTTATGTTCTGCTTTACAATTTTATTCCTATTATTATATCTTTTCGGTTGTATAGATTGCTTTGTCATATGTAAAGATCTTAAATGATATAGTCCTTTCAGATTGGGGAGTAAAAGTTTTAGAACATTATCCTTTTGAGGCTTACTTAAAGTTACTTTCTTTGTATGTAAATATTACTTGGCTATGCTTCTTAGTATTAGTGTAGTTGATTTCACAGGAGAGTTTTATATATTTCTTAGTTTAGATTTTTTACTAGGAACATAATATTCTAAATATAATTTGAGATTTTAATTTTATACAAACGTCGATCCTACAACTATGAAGGACTGTATTTTAACTAACAATTAAGAAGATTTGCTATACACCTGTACAATAAACATATGATTTCAAATTCATGATATTTATTTATTAAAATTTTATTATAAAATAAATTATACAAATGGCGGACTTATAGCTGAAGAATTCTTTACCAGTCATCGAAAAACAGTGTAAGAAAAAACAATGAGTTGTATAAAACAGAAAAAAAACGAAATCTATTTCAAAAGTATGACTTGCATCTAAAACTAATATATATATTACATATATAATTAACCTTATAAGATAATAACTAATAAACTGAAATATATACATACATACAATATACTATATGTTGTATACAAAATATATTGGATAGATATATAAAATTACATCAGATTTTATTATATCAGTAGGGTATGTGAAAGTGGAAAAATATTTAATATGTTGTCACATCTTCCGAGGGTCGCCCGAACCTACCATGTTTTAAATTCAATTATTATTTAGGATTGTGAATGCAGAAAAGCATCATATAAAAGATATTCAATTATGATTTCATTGGATAAAAAAGACGTTAGAAGAAATATAATTTTATTTGTGATATAGGCCTCCAGTTTCCTTATAGCTCACAGCGGCATGACCTCAAACGTAGTATCTCAACTATTCTAAGTATATCACATTATCATACATAGAACATTTTCTTTCAGAAGAATATATAAAGAATCGTCTGACAATCTAATGCCGAATCTATCGCGGCGCCTTCTATACACCATAAGACTGTTAAATGAAGTGGAAAATTAGGGGGTTTACGGCAGTGACCGTCCGACGGCCAATAATACCGATAAAATCTTCCCCGATGGTATAAATAAAATGAAAATATGAGGCGAAAAGTGAATTCAGATCTCAATTTATTGTTCTCCTTTATCCTTTTAAATATCGCATGAACTTTGAGATAGTGGATATCTTACTTTATATGTTTAAAAATATGCAAAGAATAGAGACAACAATTTATTTTATATTATAACAAAATATTTGTTAAGGAAAACCGTAAATCATAGTCAATTTATAAAATACTATGCATTATTATTGAACATAAGTTTTAACATTCCTTATTTACTTCAATCCATAAGTTTTTCATTATGTAAAGGGGATAAAAAATTAATTACTTTTGTTTTACATTTTGCATTGTTACAAAAGATTTTCTGCGTGAATCCGAAATAGAATCCTTAGTTATTCTGCAGAACTGTCTCGTCTACATTTATAAAGACATGAATACATAATTCGCATACCATTGCTGGCTTAACATACTATTTATATAAGAGCATCCGTATGCGATACGCAATGTATCAGGACTAGTTGTAAATGGTTTAAAGATACTGAGTGGTATTAGTAGGAGTTACTCTTCTAGGTGCACTAGACTATAATAATTAACGCCTCGTGATCGCTTTCGGGGGAAATTCGCCATAATGCCGCCCCAAAGTCAGTCTACGCCGACTCGTGGGGAGGTGTTTGACGATCTACCTATAATTGTATAATGATACCGCATCTGATCTTTAGGAAGTCATTATTTAATATTTATATGCTTTTTTAATTTTTTTGCCGACGACTTTTTAAAAGAAATTACAAATTCTGACAAAATATATTAACTTAATAGAAATTATTTACATTATATGCTAGTAATAAAATGTTAATTTCGTATAAATTAACTAATTAATATATTTTATCGAGTCGTTAATATCAAGTGATCTCAACTTATATTAGTAAGAGCATCTCATCTCATCTCTCTAATATCTCTCAACCCATTAAAACGGTCGCAGACGATGGCGTGGGCGAAACTTATAAATGAAAACAATCAAGAAAATAAAATAAATTTAAATGGAAATATTTTTTAAGTTTTATTACGTTAATATTATGAATGCTTGAAATTCTATAACTCTGATATGCTTTTAAAAACTCACCCTTTGAACATGTTAAATGTAATAGATATTAGAAGTTTATAAAAATCTTAATTAAAATTTAACCGTTTTCGAAAATTTTTTGCAATTTTTTTTACCCATAGGTACAAAGTGATTAAAATCTAGTAATATATAAAATTTACTTAAATTTTTTTAAACATGTATATATATAGGGATATATATGACCCACAGATCACGTATTATCTCTTCTTATTCTTATCATACCTCACTAAAGAATTTCAATCTACAGCTCCCCTCTATTTAATCAATTACAAATAAAAAATAGCTCGTCACCGCGTGTATTGCATGAGAATTGAGAAAAAATATCTTTAAATCACTCCGAGCCACAGAACCTATTTAAAAAAGCTATTTTTTATTCCTCCCCCACCTTAACCCTCACATACCTTCGATACCAGGATGACCATATTGTAAGTCGGATATTTATGATTCACTGCGTTTTTTTGAGCGAAGCGAACGAAGTGAGCGGAGCGTTTTACTGGAGACTTTTTACATTCTTTGTCACAAATTGGCTCGAAAACTACTTGATGGAAAATTATGAAACTTTGCAATCAAAAGGACATACATTAGGTGATGGTTTTTATAAAAAAAATTTAGAAAAATGTCCTAAAAAAAAATTATTTTTTTTTATATCGTGTCAAAAAACTGATATCCCATTGAAGTCAATGGGAAACGATGAGTCAATACACTGGGCTCGCTTCTCTCAATATGCAAACGGCACCCGAGATTTCGCGAGCGCAGCGAGTCGAAATTGAGGGTTTGTTGGCGCCCCTAGTATATTCATACAAATTACAAATATACCAATTCGATATTTAAGTTTAATAAGGATGCCGCTCAGTATTTAGCTGTAAGTATTTGGTACGTCATATTACATATTTTTTATTTGGAATTCCATCTTGCCATTTACACCAGATAGTTAATTTAACGTGAACTATTACGAAAAAATTATTAAGAATTTATTGTTATTTCTAAAATTTTACATAAAATCCTAATACGAGTAGAGTAGCTATTATTATAAAGTTTATAATAAAATATTATTTATCAGTTATTTTATTCCACACAACTATTGGTCACCCTAATACTTCTTTCTGTTTTAGCTTAACGCCAAGTCTAATAATTTATTCTCAAAATAAAGTTAATTTGAACCTTATTCGGTAAGATAGGACGAAGATTTTACCACTTTATGCAAATACGAAGACTTTATCGATTGTAATTTTCATTTAACGACAGGTTTTCTCAGCTTGGGGAAACCTATTAACGTTATCAGTCAGTTACAATATAACCTATATAGGTAACTAATACTGACGACATTGGGTTGGATTGGGTGTGATTATTAATAGGCACAAGCTATGGCTAAGATGAAACAGGGTGACAGCGGACTGGGGCGCCATCTGTGAGGTTTGTGAATATTTTATGATTTTGGATAAACGTGAATACATATATACCAGTTAGTATTCTCGTATCTACAATACATATATAAGCTATATATATATTTATATGTGCGTTTGTATAAGTTGGCTCCCAAGATTTTATGTGGTATATGGCGGTATTTGTTGCCTTAAAAAAAATTAATATTTCTAAGATAATTGTTTCACTATATAGTTTTTATTATTAAAATTTTATGAACTACTTTGTCAGTGGGATATTGTTTTCAAATTTTAGTAAAGAGGTAGAAGTTTAAGGTTGAGGGCGAGTTGTAACTCGTATAACGAAGTACTTTCTCATGTGTTCCTTGAATTAAAAGGTATTTTCTATTACTCCGTTTTTATTTTTTTAGGAACTTTAAGATATCTATATATATATAACTATTTTGACCGATTGACTGAGAGATTAACGCAGAGTCCAGACGGCTGGACGTATCGAGCTAAAACTTGAAACTTAGTTCGATCTGTTGAAATTGGCAGGGAGATATACAAATACATTATTTACCTTTTAAGAATTATTTGACTTGGTGGCACTTCTAGACCAATAATTCATAGAATCACTAACATTTTAAGTACCTTTACAAAATGATATATCTTTATTCTGCTCACAATTTGATGTTTATTTATTTGAAAGAACTATGTAATATTGTATTTTTCATACTATTTTAAAGAATCTTTAAACCTATTTAATTCTTAATAAACGTCTCAGAAAATACCTTCTACTTATTGAATATACATAATTTATTAACACAGAACTAGAACACAATGATTTAATTTCTATTCCGAACCTCAAAGCTCCGTGCCACGGCGGCAACCACCTCTAAGTGTTTTATCGTGTACTAGCTGAGGCGCTTATCGCGATAAAGAATAGCGTTCGGTATCTTGGGATTGATTGTGCAGAAATATATTTCATATTATATTCAAAGTCCTTACTATCTCTATCCTTACTTACAACCATACTTTGTCATGTATATTTTTAAACTTCTTAGTTATGTTTATGTTGAATAAATATAGGTACTGTAAATTGAAAACCAAGAATCTGCCTTCGGAAAGATAAATAAACATCAATTATATCAAATTATCCCGGGAACTTTCTCAATTTGCAAGAACCGGTTAACTCCATATCTCGGGAACGATAAAATTCTTTGTTATAAAATCTTAAAAGGCCATTAGTTATATTGAAAACGGTTTAATATCGGAACGGATCGGATCGCCCCCGGCCGCGGCTATCCGGCAAACTTCGGGCCGGCAAATGTAATTGGTTTTTGAAAACGTCGAATTCTATAGATTATGTAGACAATTCTTGTCTAAGTGTATTGAAGAGCTCTGTTATTTCTGTGTAACAAAGATTTAAATGTGAATAAAAAATCACAACTCTTCATTCAAACAGAAGCCAATAAAACATTTATGCCGAAAAGGAAAAAAAACAGCAATTACCCGAATCGGTTGTCAAGAGGCATTTCCTGGAGCGTTGGGAATAGTACAAATTTAATTTTCACCTTAATAACGGTTCAGAATTTTTTTCCCTCCACTTTTGTTCAACTATCTTATAAAAGATGCATCGAGCGGAAACGGAAAATTAATTTCAGACAATGCGAGCGAGGCACGAAACAAGGTCTGGCCGATTCTAACCTATTTATTCTGAAAAATTCTGCGTTTGAATTTAAAATTGAATGTAAACTTTTTATTGTAACTGCGCGGGAAAATAACAATAACGCTTCAAAAAATGGCATTTCAAAACATATTTTGTTATTTCATGTTTATATATTTTTGAAATATATTTCAAATGGCACTAATCAAAATTGGGTTATAGAAATACTATTGGCATATACATGTAAATGATAATCGGCATGTGTATTGAAAAAGTAGTAGTGACGTTAAAAATACATTTTTTTATAACTTCAAAAACTTTAATAATATAATAATATGTTTGTTTAACTTTATTAATTACAATTTGAACAAGATATTGCAAAAATTATAATAAGCTAGAAAATAGCAGAAAAGTACGAAACAAAGTCTATTAAAGGGGATTTTTTATTGAAAATAAACAATCATTTTAGATAGACGAAAAGTAAATCAAGTTATAAATTAAGTTCAAATCATGTTGCAATTGAGAGTTCTCGATACAGAGACCAAAAGGTCGTTCGAAATATTTAAATCGTTCCATTGTACGGGATTGGATGTCGAAAATTGCCTATTACGAGGCTTCGAGTGAGCCAATATTGCTGCTTTATCCAATTTATCGTTCGTTCTTTACTATTCCTTCAGACAATGATGATTTATTGTTGACGAGTCTTTGAGCTTTTCGCTGGTGGAGTGGAAAGTGTTTTCGATTGAATAGCATTATATTTTATGGTAACACAAGGGCGGACCGCTACATGGGGTTAAACATAATATTTGTTTAACGATAAGTTTTCATTCAAGGTCAAATAAGTTAAAAGACATTATTTTCTCAAAAATTACTTTGTAATAGCCGACGTTGGCTATATTTTTCATAGAAAAATATTTTGAAAATACTTTCTCAGTCGCATCTGGCACACACAGATCGCAATAAGAAGGTGAGCGCATTTAATTTCGCCAGCTATATATTTCAGAAGGCTTGCACTACTTTACGAAGGGAGGCATACATTGCGGCGCCTTAATGGCTGGATTGTTTTATAACACTCATTATGAGCGAATCTGCTAGTGGGTATTAATTTGCGTAGGATGGTCTTGGGCGCTGTAATACGAGAAAATTGGAATTTCTAAATAATGGTTCAAGGGTTAGAACGGAACCGTATTATATTATGTTGCCATTTTGGCTCAAATTATTATTTATATATATATTTACTATATCTGAATTTTTTTTAATTATATTTTGCTGATAATATGATCATACTTAGTATTGAATGGTGCTGTCTCTATTTCGATCAAAGAAGTAAACTTATGTAAAAGATAACTTCTGTACGTATATTAAATAAATTTAATGTTCTAACTATGTCAAAATATGAAGTAAAACGAAAACCTCTTTGAGAGTTTTATTTATACTAAAGATATGTTTTTCAGTGCCAAGAAATGTTTTCAAGTGTAGCAAGGAATTTGAGAGAACGTAATTGACATGTCTTATATCCGATCCCGAGCTCGCCGGATCGGGGAACTTTCGATATTTTGAACGCAAATTTCACAAGTTTATACTAGTCGGCTTATTAAATGTTGGTCAGTGGAATATATTTTTTAAAAAAATATAGAAAAAGATTGACAAACTTCTTTTACATTTAGAGAAAAGAGGATTCAGGCTAATAATTTTTCAAAGAATATCAAGTATTAAACCTATATATAAAAATGAATAAAACATTAGTACCAGAGACCAAGACAAATAATTCCTCACAAAATTTGTAATACTTAAATATTCTAAGCAAAAGCTTAAAATAACGGAGGACCAATCCACGACGACCGTATACAAATCCTTAATAGTAGAAAACGTAATTAACTCAGGTAAATCGGATTGGGGAAACTTTTCGCACGATAACTGGAGCGAAGCCTCCCGCTTATGTTGCAAGCTTTGCTATTACTTGCTTTCTAAGTAACGTATATAATATTACCTACTGTTTATGAATCGCTAATTATTTCACATTTTTTATAAAAATTTTATTTACCGTTATTTTTTTTTAATTTGAAAAAGAGAACGATACGAGAAAAACTAAGTGTTGTAGAGGTAAACTATCATTCATATCTTATTTGTTTTTTTTTTTATTTAAAATTAGCAGATGTAAAATACAATATATTTAATAGGTAGGTAAATAAGGTAGATTAAAAAAATACATACCTTTAATCATTATCTAACTTAAATTAAATATCTTTCATAGAATGCAAAGTATTCATATAAAAAAATGAATACTAGATCTTTTAGTGTAAGCAATTCAAACGCCAATTCAAATACTCCGTTTAGCTCGTATCAGCAATATTTTGCAGCAATATTCAGCGTCTAACAGCAGCGGTGCCGTCAACAAATTTCATTACACGTAATAGTTGCGACGAAATATAAAATAATTTTCAGTCCGGTCCCGTAGCCAATCGAGCCGTGTACTTGTCTCTGTAATAAAAAAATGGTTCAGATAAAAATGGCGAGAAATTGTTATCATAGGAGGCGTTGGGGCCGCTTTATGTAAGCAGCGCTATCGATATAAAAATAATATTATATTTTTATTTTAATTATTATTATATAATTTATTCATTATTTAATAATAGTAGTAATTATTATTCCTACTACTACTCGTATCATGTTATTTTATTTCATTTAAAAATTAGTGACATAGACAAAAGAATGGTTTAAAAATGTTTAAATTAACTTGTATTTAGTGGTAAGACCTTAAAAAGACTGGAGAAATAGTTATTCAATGGAAATACAAGAATTTAGATGAATGTTTAAGCTAGATAAATTAGTTTTAATAATTTTAGTGACACCACTGTAAAATGCACCTGTAAAATATTGTTAGAATTATCATATTGCTTAAAACCATCCTCAAAGTTGTATTCTTTGGCTGATAAAATGCAAATTGGCGAAGATTCGTCTCAAGTTTTTATATTACTTTCGGTAATAAACGTTCCTTCCAGATTGTTCTGCACACAATTTTATATCTTTTAGAAACTCAATTCAGGTTTTTTTAACAAATTATAATATCTTAAAATTGTTTATAGTTATAAAATTTAAATTTCAAAGTACTTTCATAAAATAAATCTTTAAAAACATGTTTCCAAGTACGTTATATAAAAGGAATAATGTTTCCTTAAATGCCAAATACTTCTTGGTTCTTTCTTTAAATAAATCTAGAAAGTAGGACAACAGACGGAGGAGTATAATAATGGATCATTATGAGGCTATTTCAAGTTAAGCGTTGATATCTAGGCTGGGACTCAAACAAACGCATTGAGGCCTAATGAGGCTGAAACACTGAATGGTGACGAACAGGAAAATTAACTTAAAAGCTAAATTATATTTCTGTCGGTTAAATGTAGGTTACTTTTCATTTCAATTAATTAAGTTGTTCTACTTTTTTAAGGATCACTTCAATTGAAAGACTGAAAATAACTAGATAGTTATTTTATAATCTATCAGTCCATTAAAGATTACAATGACTCACAATTCTTTATTATATAAATAAAGCTCATAATAGATGAGTAGCCCATATACTTACTTCCGAGAATTAAAATATTTGTTTCATTAATTTTATAAGTAATAAAATGTCGATAGATTGAAAATACTTATTGCATCTAACTATGAGTGTGTTATTACTTTAGGGCATCAGTATACTCCACCTAATGGAAATTTCTCCGACTCCCATACACATGTGCAAAATAAAAGCAGTTACAGATATGTCGAACCTATATACCATCTAAATTAAATGTATATAAACATACATATACATTTAATTTGAAAGGATTGTTAAAGCACATACAAAGAAAAAGTTATTTTAACCCAATATATCAAATGGAAATGACAGACATTTAAACACCACTTGTGGCTCGATGCGCAAGTATTCAGTTTATGACGTAATAAAAACTTTACGACACAATTTGCACTCAGTGTCTACCGCACGCAGATTAGTGTCCTAGCCTTCGTTTTAGACATACTTAAACTTGTTATTTATGACCTACCAGTCCACTCATATACGTACAAAGAGTTAACTTATGTTTATTTAAGTTAGTTTAGGTTGTTGTCAAAATCAAATATTGAAACTATATAATTAATAGAATAGTACACTAAATTGATGTTTGATCCCATACAAGGAATTTAATAGCAAGATGACACGACAATTTGGATGGTTTATAATTGAGATAATTTTGGAGGATTTAGGGCTCAGAGCGAGCAAGGTCTTAAAGGTAGAGAACTAACGAGTGCCATTACAAATTGCCAGGATTACACAACATCGTACTCGGGAGTTTGTCGGTGTGTACTAATAAATATCGCTTAACTATGCATGCATGGGTATTATGCCTAGTGAAGCTTGGCACCGGGAACCGGATTTAGTATTACTAAAATAGTTTTTAGTATCTTAATTAACGAATACTTGCCTTCCATTATTGTGAAATTATATAAAATAATTTTGATAACCAACAAATAATAAACAACAATGAACAACAACATACAAATAAATAAAAACCCAAGATTTGTCATATTTTCAGCAATCTTGATTCATTTCATTTCTACTAAACTATAAAATGCATGCACTTTGCGTCGTCCCATTCAGAATGCGGTGGATGAGTTATATTCAAATGTAGACTTTAAGTGGATGGTTTACAGTTTATTTTCGGATGTAATATTTTTTGGTTAGTGTATCGTTTTAAATATATACAGCAGATATAAATTATATCCTATAGTCGCTTAAAACCCGAGTGAGAGCAAAGAGATAGTGCTAGCAGAGGTTTAGAATATTTTCCATTTGCGCTGTCAACGAAAAATGGCGTTCGTATTTATTATTCACGCAATAGCTACCTCACTTACTTTTCTAATAAATTACAAGAGCTATGTTAATAATATATTTAAAACGTTCCTAGAAAATAATTTCAATATTAAAACTCGAATTTTTCTTTCGAACCTCTGTAAATGTGATCTTTGTTATGAGATTCCAATAAATAAATTTAAATTTAAATGTTAAATTTCAGGTTCAAAATATATCTAGGTATTTAGTACATACTTTAAATATTTCATGAAAGTTTCAGGTCGTGAAATATAATGCGCCGACGCCGGTAAAACTTTACGCATAGTGGAAAAACTTTGAAATTAATACCTGAGCTGGAGTGGTGTCGCCAACCTGGAAGCAAACAAAAACATATTTACATACATTGGAAAAAACAAATATTTTATTTTACTGACATGATATTGTAGGTTACGTCTGTGTTACGAGTATATAATATTGTTTGTTTTTGAATAACAAAATATATGGAACCTATTTATATATTTTATTATTTGGTATCTTTTATTTAAATTTAAGGTATGTTCTTCAATATATAACAAAAAATATTTTGATAAATAAAACGTACCCAAATAGGAATTTCTAAGTATGTAAATAACAATTTTATAATATTCGTAATTTGCACATTAGTTATTTTTATTTTTACTTTTTAATATACCCACTTAATTGAATAAAGATAAAAAAGTTAAGATAAAAGTAAATCCAGAAAACTAACATTTTCTCCAAACAGCTGAAACAGATCGGTGTCGTTTAGATAAATATTATCAAAGATATCCCTTCAGCAAAATATATTATCGTGAGCACGAGTCTAGTTTGCCGCACCACTAGGCGTCGGTTGGCCCGAATCAAATGTATTTCTATGCAAAGTTACCTAATATATGGTATTTGTACAAAATATAGACCATTGATATTTTTGTACATCAAAGGTCTGTATGTAGTATATAATGTATATAATATTAAAATAGCTGATAAATTTAATCCAAGGTACATTTTAAATAGGTTTGAATAAAACAAAACAGATTTTTTTAATATATTTTGTTATATGAGGAAGTTTATGCCTCACTTGTCAGACAATATGGGCCAGAATATTGAAATTGGTATTGACATATTTTTTCGATACGAGTTCAGAGGGAGATAGGTATCGTGAATGTTCCTTACTTCATCCGCTTTGAAATAAGTAAGGCTTGTAAAAATGTTAGACAAATCCATGAAAAGAGATTTTATAAAAATATAATAAATAGTACTGGAACCAATTAAAATGTAAACCTTACTAGTAGATTTAATTACAATTTTGAAGTATTAAAACCTAATAAACACCTAACTAATATTTTTGAAATAACTTTTGAAAATAAAATTAAACTGGTAAAAAAAAAACTTTTAAATATAATATGGACGACATTTTATTACAGTAGTTCAAAGTTTTTCGTATTTTAGATATATTCAATACCAATGAAATGTTACCAAAAAATAAGTCATAGTCATAGTGAAGTAAACCGCGATCTTCTCATGCCTAAAATTTAGCAAAACCTACCTCATATATCACGTTTCATAGTGAAAATAGCAATTATTCCGTTATTTATGCAGTGGGGTAACGATACAAGGAGATTTATCGTCCGTACGCACAATATTACCGTTTGTTACTGAATCAAATACTAACGTTATGTTTTGTACTAACACAATTTGAGAGAAATAACTACCCAGTCCATACGAATGAGGGATAAAATATGTTGTTTTTTAGACTTCCGAATGTATTACATTGTGTCTCAAACATATCTTATCATCTCCAAAATAAAAAAGGTTAGTTAGAAAAAGTAATTCACAGAATATTTTACTATAAATATATAAATCTTGTAGGTTCTTTGCCATGGACATACTCTTCGGTACCTTGCAACTAAAGTCTTCCGTTTCATAAGTAAAAAAAAAATTAAATTGAAAACAACTACATACACTGCAACCCGTAGCATTTACGATACAAAATTAACCACAACAAAAACGTAATCATTTTTAATAATACAAGCCAATATTTTTTTACGTAATTATAAATTAACATTAACAAAATGATGATATAAAGCTAAATATTCTTCTAAGCATGAATAATTATGTCGGCAATTTGAATATCACTTGTCTGGTGACGACGCGACAGCGAATGATTAATACACACGATAACGCGTGTTTTGCAAGGGGATGGAATTCTGATAAAATTCTTCCATAATTACATGCTATTTCTGCATCACTTAATTATAGTTTGATATATTTTCTTGTATCATATTTGGACCTAGAACTCTTAGCTTTTTGTAATGTTAT
The DNA here is from genome assembly GCA_918358865.1 of Melinaea marsaeus rileyi. NCBI lineage: Eukaryota > Metazoa > Arthropoda > Insecta > Lepidoptera > Nymphalidae > Melinaea > Melinaea marsaeus. The sequence continues at coordinate 10,568,600 of OU911088.1, read as the reverse complement.
TATTAAATCAGTGTATTCGGTCGGTTAAAATGAATTTTTATTGAAATAAATGTAATATCGAAAATCACTTATAGGGGCCGTTCAATTATTACGTAAGCACTATGGGGGGGCGGGGGGGTCTTTGCTTTGCTTATTTTGGATGACATGGGGGGTCGGGGAGTCTAGATGATGATTACGTCATCGGTAGTTATTTTCTTTTTTACACGAATGGCAACCCACACATTGTCTTTGCTTGAAAACGAAAAGCATTTTCGGGGATTCCCGCAAATAATACATACATTTAGTGAACAGTGCGCGGTAATTCCCCTACTCGCTTTAGAACCGAGTAAGGGAAATTACCGCGCGCTGTTCACTTGTCTAAATTTCCTCTATCAGTGTATTGTTTCGTTTGGCTGCTATAGCGAGTAGACGTATTGTAAGCATAGTAAAGCAAGTTAACATTTGTGTTACCATTCATTCCATTATCCAAAGTTTAATGTTTAAATAAGATGTCATTTCAAATAGACAAATCCAAGTTATACCAAAAATTGTTTAAAAGTTTTAAAAAATCTCATACAAGTACGAAAGTACAAAATGTACAAAAGTTAGTTAACGAAGTGTGGCGAAATTATAAATTACAAGCAAAATCCGACAAGGAACTAGATATTATTGTATCTAAGAGAATCGAAGAAGAATTGCAAGCAGCGACTAAGAATAAATTCAATTTACTACATTTTTTTTCTAAGGTGAGTGACGAAATCATTTTAGGTACCTATGAGTACCTACTAGAAATATTAGAAATCGCCAAAAAGTTTCTCTTTGCTAATTAGAAAATATTATGGCCTATCTTAAAGTATAGAGGTAATATTCATTATATAGATTTATTTCTTATAATTGATTCCGTCAATTGGTCACAAAATACAGGATGTCAGTTTTATACATATATATATATATATATATATATATATATATATACCTACAGAAAACTATACTCTATTCAAATAGGTATTTAACAGAATGTGAACAATCTTTATATGTCTTTTTATTGAAATATGTGGTTTAAAATTGTAAACTGTGTAAAATCTGTTGTGATTCATTTAAAAACTCAACCAATATTAAAAAATTGCTTTTCTGTAAGTACATAAAGGTGCGTACAAACATCGTGAGGCGTGCGCCGCGAATGGTTCGCACGTATACATGTGCCGTAGCATGCCTCAGGTTGATGTATGCGAGACGAACCATTCGCGGCGCAAGCCTCGCGATGTCTGTACGCACCTTTACAGATATCTGATTTTATAATTGCATATTTCAATAAAAAGACATATCAAGATTGTTTATATTCTTTTAAATACCTACTTGAATAGACTATAACACCCTGTATTTTGTGACCGGAACGATTTGCTCGTTTAAAGATATTAGATTTAAAGCCATAGGGTTTTGTATTTACCATATTTATTGCCATACTTTGTATTTATGTAGCTTAATAAGAGAATCTTTAGCAGAACCCATAGAAAGTTTTTATTTTTAGGCAACCTGTAAACCTGCAGAAAAAACACAAATTACACAGCCAGCTTCAAATATTAAAAAACAGGAAGAAGATAAAATAAAAACCGGTAATGAATCACAACAGCAATGCGAAATTAATAAAAATACAGATAAACTGAGACCAAAACCTTCTCAGGAAGCTATGAAAAATAAGATTGCTCTACTCGAAAAAAAATTGAATGCTTTGTATTCTGCCAGAGATACTATGTCAAGCCGTGCGGAAGTTGATAAACAGATCATTAAGTTGCGCGAGGAAATAAAAACAGCAAAACAGTCTTTAAACAGGAAGGTTCAAAACGCAGTTGCCCAGAAGAAACACAGGGATGGTATGAAAAGAAAGTTAGAAGATATTTGTCATGAAAATCCAGAAATGAAAAAAAGACTATCTCTGAGGGATTCAGTGGGACGTCCTAATCTTGAAAGCAATCAACCTTTACTATTGAAAACAATCGCGGATATAGCTTTATTTGGGAGTGCAGCAGATGATAGAAGACGAACGGAATCAATTCGCAGCGTAAAAACTCTTGATGAACTCACACAAGAATTACGTAAAATGGGATTTGACATTAGTCGCAATGTGACATATCTTCGTTTGATTCCCAGAAAATCTAATTCTGCAGAGGGACGAAGACATGTATCGACAGTCCCTGTTAAGCTCATTCGGGCTCAAACTGATCACCACAAGAGCCACTTAGATAGCAAGTTCGCTGAAACATCAATCCATTATTTAGAGAACATAGCATCCATACTAGGACCAGATCAAGTATTTTTCATATCTCAAGATGATAAAGCTCGAGTCCCTATTGGCGTAACTGCGGCAAATAAGCAAGCACCTCTTCTAATGCACATGGAATATAGAATCAAATTGCCTGATCACGATTGGGTAATCGCTGAGCGTCATAAATTAATACCATCTGTTTATGCTGGTATCAAAATCACTTCCAATATGCTAGGACAACCGCAAGCCGTTGGATATTCTGGACCAACATACATCGCTATTCGAAGTGGAAAGCATAGTTCATCTACTGCTAATACTCATGCTCAGGATTTCGAGACGCTTCTCGAACTTGAAGAGTTTCGACCATTAGCTAAAACTGACCATGGACTAGTAAAACCAGTGGTAATCATGACGGTTGTTGGAGGGCCAGATGAAAATCCGCGTTATCAAAAAGTCATAGGGTTTGCTATACAACACTTTAAGCGACATGATCTCGATGCATTGTTTTTAGCTACCAATGCTCCCGGAAGAAGTGCGTATAACAGAGTAGAGCGCAGAATGGCTCCTCTTAGTCGGGAACTGGCTGGTTTAATATTGCCTCATGACCATTTTGGGTCTCATTTGGATGAACGTGGCGTTACAATTGATGAACATTTAGAAAGATCTAATTTCGAATTTGCAGGAAAAGTATTAGCTGAAGTATGGAGTTCAATGGAAATTGATGGCTATAATGTTAATGCAAAATATGTTGGGGCAGGTGAACAAGATCTTCCTGATTTTCCAGACATTAAATGGTATTCAGAACATGTGCGTGAAAGCCAATACTTGCTCCAAATTGTAAAATGTAGAAATACAGAATGCTGTCGTCCAAGAAGTGGACTATTTAGATTACTAGACAACAGGTCTCTTCCACCACCTGTAAAAGTAAAACAAACAGTTGATGACTTGGTTTTAGATGAAGGAGGGCAATTTCTTAATCTTCCAGTCAATTTAGCTCTACGCTTAAGTGCTTCACTCAAAGATTTCCTGCAAATGCCATACGATTATTTTTGTCCGACGGTACAATTGAGGCTATCAAGTCGAACATGCAAAACGTGTGGTCTTTATCATGCTTCCGTCAAGTCACTAAATCGTCACATCGAAAAGATCCGTAAGAAAGTAAACACGCACACTGATAGGAAAGTTAGACCTGTAAGAGTCGCTGCTCGTCGTGCTAATGAACTGATGTGCATTATTCAAAATTTAGAGCACCATGATGTTGAATGGCTCGATGAGAATGACGTAGACATTCCAAAATCGGATGAAAGCGAGCAGACTCACAACACTGAGCAGCAATCGAAGCAATCCAATGTCATCGAAAACTTAGAATCATGGATTCGGGTTTCATGGACTGAAGACTGTTAATTTGAATTTAATATATGTACCAAAAATTTAAAATAAGTTTGTTATGTTAGTAAGATATAATATTTTTGTCCTTTACTCTATGTTGAATACCGTTTCAGTAAAATATAATCTCTATCCTAAATCTATTTTCTTATTTTTCAAATTATAATTATAACATTATAAAATTAAAAAAACAATACATTAATTGACAAATGTTTACGTAAGCATGGGGGGAGGGGGTAAGAGCTTTGCTTACTTTTGCTGACAAGGGGGATGGGGGGGTAAATAATTGCAATAAATCTGCTTACGTAATACTTGAACGGCCCCATAATGGAATTTTTAATGGTTCAATTTAAATCCTTTTTGGTTTATTTTATAGTAATAAAATATTGGAATTCTCTAAAAAGATACCTAAAAGTAATAAAAATCATGAATAAATTATTCATATTACATTAACTGAAAAAGGTTACTATATAAAGAAATTATACTATAACTATTATAATATGAAAAAAACACTGGTTGTGTTTATCAAAAATATTAATAACAAGTTTTTGCCCGCGGGGTGTTAGGGTGGAAACGTGATAGAGTGTAAATTGCTATTTAAAAAACACTAATAACTAAAGTAACAGATAGTAGCACCCTCTGGTGTGAGATGAAGTCTGCGCGTTTTGTATCGGAACATTGTATTTTCTTAGGTATAAAAAGCAACTAATGCCCAAGTTAAGATCTTTTTGACCAAAACTGTCAAAAACCAACAAAAACATTTATGAGTATTGTTGAGTTTTGATACATTTTAACTATTTACATCAGTAATTGCTGCAACAGTCACAAATAGCCCACGTATCGTAATGAATGCAAGTGCAAGCTGTAATGAATCAGACTGAAGCCGCTGTTCCGCCAGATTAATAGCTCTGCCCAATCACGGATAAACGCATCGATTCTAACATCAATATATCGATTAGATGCATGAGCTGTGCGAAGAGTAATTATAGTCACTTTTAAAAGAAATACAATTCTAAACATTGTAAATAAAGTATCGTTTTCATTATTTATTAATTTAGGAATATGGATTTATCCGAGCTTTAGGTTTAGTTAGACCTGATTTCCGCTTGGTAAATTTATATATTTTTAATAATACGTATATGTATATACACAGATATTATATATTCAAATTATTGGGCCTATCAACAATTTTAACAAATATACTTACATTATGTTCTTTACAGCTAGCCGTTACAATAGAAAGAAGCGCGTTTTCAAGACTTCATATTTAAAATTAATTACAAATAAAAATTCTTTCAGCAATCAGTGTGACAACCAAAAAATTAAGTTATTTTAGTGATGAACATACTAATGATTTTTTAAAGACATTCATTTTAACATTATAATTGGGGTATGGTTTCTGTGTTAGGAAATTAGGAGTTATGTTGTTATGTGTGATACATAATAAGCGTTACAAATAATATTATTTAATTTTAAATTAATTGAATTAAAATTAATTGTTGTTTAAAACTATTTTTCCACGTGATATTCACCTGATGATTATCAACTTAACAACATACATAATGTTGAAGAATTGTCACAGGATACTTTTAGATTTCCATCGTAAGTTATCAACAATGTATAATTTGATAAGGCGCTACTCTCAAGCTATCATTTTAAAATGCCTGGTAAGTGAATGTGGAAATTCAATTACCTGCCATATTTATAAAAATGGTATTTCTGATTTTATATAAAAGCAGTCAATATATTTTCGTAAATAAGTGAATTCGAAGACAAAGCGGATACAATTTCTTTATTATTATCAGATTTTATACCGAATTACCTAATTAGATGTTTATAAACTAATATAAGTGATACTAAAATAAATTGAGAGCAAGCTACGGAGTCTAGAATTACGTCGTTTTTTTTATCATAAAGCTAAATATACACTGGAGATAAAATCAGAATACATATAAACTTAATAGTGAATTTAATTTGGATGCTTATTTATTCAAAAACGTTTAAGCACTGCAAATAATGAGCAGCGTTATTAATATTCTGGGAATTTGATTTATTGCAACCTCTATATAGTCATGTTAACTAAATACTTACATTTATCATACTGAATGAAATAACGTTATTGTCTTCTTAACCAAACAAGAACAAAAACCGAAAAGACTTTCCTAGATTCCCTACTATTAACTGTCACAACAGTCTTTTCTTTTGTCCAAAAAAATAAGACACAGCCAGAAACTCGCATAACAGCTTATAAAGATAATAAAATCTACATACCTGGTCGGATTCAACCGCTATAAATTCGAAGTAAGAAAACAGTTCAATTGGCGTAGATATATGCGGGTGCGAAAAAATCGTCCATCCCGAGCGATCGTTAGCCGAATATATAGGAACTCGATTGGAATTTGGAATTTGGAGTTTAGTTTTAGTGGCAAATTTTTTGTGCCTCATTTTCTAACTCAATCTGATTGGTGGAAACTCGATAATAAAAAAAATAAAACCACTTTAAGGCGTCCAATATAAAATACAATATATTATTTAAGTATTACAGTGCGACTGTCTGTTATGCAAGTAGGATAAGGGTTAAGTGTCAAGTGTAACTAACAAGGACAAATTTATGGGTGGGGTTAATTATTTAGAATTAGTTTTTGCACTAAGCATCGCTCTGTATCTTGTACCACTTGTGCTGACCACAGACGGAGGCCCATGAAAGAGGCTTTTAGAAAACTAACAATTGATAACAATAATTGTATTTTTTCTGATTTAGTTATTTTGTAATACAGTAAACTAATTTAGTAAACGTTAAAAAGAATTTCTAATACTACATACAAATACAGTCAAAAGTGTAATAACAATACTATAAAGCTTAAAACTATTAATTCCAGTTAAACATTAAATTTCATGATTATTTTACAGTATTATAGTCAACCTAGGTATTTTAGGGTTACAAATATAGTAATTTAATTTAATTACCAAAGTTTTCAAGTCTCGTGGCCACAATTGATGACAGAATTTACAACAGTTTAAGCGCACCCCTGTTTGAAATAGTTGCGACCTCTGCATTGCCATTGTCTTAATAGGCGACCTGTGTCCTACACGTTTGACATATTCATAGTTGCCCAACGGCTGCTGTATTAAATTTATTGTTTTAATTAAAATTTACATCCTAAGACAGTTTTGGTTTTGTAATATATATATTACTGTGTGAGACTGTATAAGTAGGTATAATAAGTGGTACTTTCACTTTAACTGTGTTTAAACGGGTCGGTTTTAAAGCGTCGTTTAGAGCAAGTGTTAAAGCACTTTTATGACTACAACCACACCAAGTAATTAGTTAAATTTCTATATAATTTTTCATCGTTAGTTTTATTTTCGAGAAAATCGGTTTTTTCTAATTAAAGTAAACAAAATAAATTGGGCTCACTTAAAAATGTGGAAAATATGATTTTTTCACTTAATAAACGTCAAACAGCTCTCGCAAGTTGTCATTGGAGTGAACTCGTCTATCCGGCGCTGGCTCTGCTCTAATTACAGTTGCGATATCATAGCACTTGAAGTGAATAAAAATGTGGTAAAAACTGTGCTAATAAGTTTGTTGAGGTTTATAAAATAGGGCGTTCAATGAAATACCCGTTATCCTAAAAAAAAATTGGGTCTAGTGTAATTACAGCATTTATTAACTGTAATACAAATAATATTTATTAATGAAGATAAATTAAAACTGAATACCGTCTATATAAAAAAACAAATAAGCTCTGAAGATAAGCTTAGACTAAGAAAAATATATCGACAGCCTTTTAAAACGTGCTTTACGTCAGATGAGCTCGGTTCTTATTAATCCGTCAACGAGCCTCGCTTAAAATACATTACACCGACCTGAGACCGTGAGGAGACTTCAGATGCTCAATGATTTTAAAATCAATTTATAATCTTTAACCAACACGCTACACGTTTTAAGTTTAGTTTTTATTTTATTTATTTATTTATTTATATATTTTCCACTTTGAATCCATACCAGTGATCACTTGTGTACGTCAAATGGAAGTGACAGGAGGGCCTATTTTGATATCGTATGTATTGAAATAAGCCCTTCTGAAAATACACTTTCCAACTTAAAATAAGGCTACGAGGGTTCTAAACGCGCCCTAGTCTGAGAAGAACCACACAACAAACTCAGCCGGATTTTTTTTTTTTAATTGTGATCACTGTTTCACAAACGTCAATATATTTAGTGAGCAATGTACGAACGACTGGAACCATCGCAATCAATTCGATAAGCCGTCATAATAATAATTAATAATAAGAAAAGGAAAAGAAAAGGGAAATCCGTGGCTAGGCTAATTTACAAAAGGTGACTCACTTATCCTTGCGATATTATTGGTTTAATGTTTCCTGTGATTAATTTATTCCCTTTTATATAAGGGAGGTATCCTTATAATATATAAATTATATTTGTATATATAATATTTAATTTGCACTTTCGATATTTAAAGATATTTTTATAAAATAGTTTTAGGAAAGGGCATTCAGTGATTTAATTTATGGTGTAGCCTAGATTCTTCTGCTTTAAAAAGATATATAATAAGAGACACATATATATTTTAGGTAAGCTAAAATGCTGTAGCATATAGTACCATCCTCCCATTTTATAAAAAAACCACTCCCACTTTTAAATCAATATTGAGTAGCTACTATAGATGTAATTTATATATATCTTTTTCGCTTAATCAATACCAGTGATTACTTCTGCAGTGTGTACGTCAAAAGGGACGTGTCTGGAGCGCCTATTTTGTGACGAATTAAATTAAACATTTATTATCCCACTCTATTTAATGTATCATGTCATTTTTCCCTAAAGGCTTTAAACTACTTTATATTTATAAATATTTCAAATCTAAAATTTTGTTAAAAATTATAATATACGTATTTTTATATGATATAAGAAAGCAAGCCGCTTTAACAACTCACTATTATAAGTGATACCTTAATTGAAACGCATAAAACAATATAAATCTTCACGATAAATTAAAAAAAAACCCTTTAATATTAAACAATATTTACCTCACATAAAACAAAATTATACTAAACGTACATAAAAATAAAGAGTAGCTTGTAGATTTTTTATAAAAACACGCCTAACAGCGCCCACTACGGAACCACGAAATGATGTAATTACTTTAAAAGCCGAGCAAATATTTATATATGAAATAAACGTCTGGAGGCTGAATTAATAAGGGCGGTTTGTTGGCTCGCCGTAATAGTTTAAACAAATCCATTAAATAATATCATAATGTCTTCCAATTTGCTTTTATAACCAAAATTCATTTTGGTATTTGAACAATTCTTTTACTTATATTCTTTGGTTAATTTGGATCGTTTTTTGTTTATTCGGAATGTTTAAAATTTTATGTTTCAGCTATTTTTCAAAATAAAAAAATGATGGACGGGATTTAAAAAAAAATTACCTCGGGTACAGGAATAGTATTCGGAAGGTCCGTGATTTGGGTTCTATTCATGTTGAGAAATAATTTTATTTACAAATTTAAATACATTAGAGCTGGTTATGTATAAATCTCAATTAATCGCTATATATAGATATTCAGAGCTACACGAAGTAAATATTTTCCCTTAGAACTTTTATAGAAAGACCTATGAAATTCTAAGGTAACTAACGTTATCTAGAAAATACCAAATTTCATAAATTAATCATTATAAACTACTTTTTGTTGTTTCCGCACATGGAAATATAATCAGAATTTTTCTTTAGGACCGAACAAAATGCTCAGGGAATTTGAGTTAATATTTAAAAGTAAACAAAATTTTAATAAGCATATTTAAATGGTTATACTAATTGATGAGTATTCTAATTTTTAAAGTCCCAGATGACGAGTTGGAAAGCAATGAATTACGTCATAAAATTGTGACTTGATTTTAAAAAGCCCTTAGAGTATACATTTTAATACAATAAATGTTTGCTTCCCTTTTAAAGTAATGAATGTTTTTTCAAATACATATTTTTTGAATTCTAGCCATTTTATAACATATCTATAGTAAAAATATAGATTCACTTTTTGTATTACGAATATTATATTTATACAGTCGAAATCAGAGAATTTATTTAATATGGTAATACCAAAATCCTTCGCTGGTTTAATCCTTGAAGAGCAAAGGAATGAATGCATCACTGGTTTTTGCATTTTAATCATTGTCAATATTCATTAGTAGATTGTGAGGCGCGTCACAACGGAGAATTCAAAACTGATCCAGTGGTTTGTTTGTATTTTCATTATGAGATTATTCCCGCCAGAAATATTTTAGACTTCAAAAGATAGATATTTAGACTTTCTCAATAATATCATTAGAGAAAGTAATTATATTTTGTAAAGTAATTTATAACATTAAACAAGTCTTTTTTTTTTTATAAACAACTCATAGTTGTTTTTATTCATAATATATTAAGATGTTACATTTGAAATTGCAATATTTCCATTGTAAAGAGTGAGAAAAATAATATGGAAGTGGAAAATGACGGTGTAATTTATGAAAATTTAAACAATATTCTTTAAAACTTTCATAGCTTATACAACGGTGAGCCACTTTTGCAAATACCTTTGGTGATATTTAGATTACTTTTAATATATTTTAATAAACTTTTTGTATCATTTTAGTTACATAAATTTAATGATTTTTTTAATGGGTTAACTATTTATAGGGTTTACATTTGAATGTATATATCAAGCCAGTATCGTGGGATATTCATATCTTAAAAATGTGAAACTTTATTTTGATAGATATGACAATTACAAACTTAATGTTATTCAGAATTCATACACGTATAAAAATTTTAAATAAAAGTGTATAAAGGCATAATGTATCCGAACAATTATGTCAAGAAACAGGTGTATTTTAAGTAAATAACAATTATTTTATTCTCATGTTTGAATAAATAGCTTTTATGTGTAAATATAAAAAAAAATATGACAGTTTAAAAGTTTATATGAATCGGTTTCGTGATAACAGTGATATACTAACAAATTGAATTTGTTAAGTTTGTCCGTAACTTACTTCGAACGTACTTTGAAAAGTTTACTTACCGCGCAGTTGACGATCTGACGACTAAATTACTTTAAACTAGAGTCCAGACTTTACACGGTACCTACTCTACATACAGACGAATTAAGTTTATATAATACCTATTAATAATTATACTAACACAGAGTCCTATACATGCAACTACACTTTCACAACCAACTGAGTTAGCGATGACTACGAATACATTTAAAATCTAAGCCTAAGTAAAAGTTACGTCAAGTGACAGATAAAAAATGGGAGGGAAACGCGTTCAAAATTTTAAAACGTTTTCGAGTTTAAAAAGTTAGAAGTAAAAACTTTTTTCGATGTAAAGGTTTAAAAATGTTGGGCGCGTGCTTCGTTTGCCGACAACGGTATGGAACTGAGCGGTATCAGGCAGACTGTAACGACTGATATCATAGGTCTAGGATAGCTAGAAGCAGACGCGGCTTCACGTGTGTGGATGATCGTGATCGTTGGAGGGTTTAACATTTGGAAACTTCTAGGGTATCGTATTTTTGTTTATATAATATTTATATATAAGAAAATGACATGTTCTTTTAGTTATTATTGTTGATAAATTATTAACGTATAAATACAACAATATCTTCTACATTGTTATAACATTATTTAATAATAAACGTTTTTTTTTTACATTTCATTAATTTCATTAAATTACTAATTTAATATTATTAGATATATTTCATACAAAACCTTTTCCAATGTAAAAGAAGTTGTTTATATACGTCGTAGCGAGACATCTACGACGCGTAGCGTTTCGTTGTTCCGAACTTAAAAACTGCTTAAGACATAACATGAATGAAGAAATAATATATTAGCATTAAAGTAATAATAAAATAATATAAATATATAAACTATTTTTATATTTACGTATACTTGTATGTAAATATTAAATAATTTCATTTAAATCAAAGTTTATATTTCTGTATATATAAATTATTAGGAATAAAAAAGTTATAAGTTAAATATATCAAATCTAAGAACATAAAGATGAAAAAAAATTGTCAATACATTTATGAACATTAAAGTATTTACGTAATCTGTAATAACAGCATCAAAGTCTAAAATCAAATCGATCAATCGGTGGTCAAATCAGACGTAATTGGTTTCTGCATCGTCTACCAAAGAAATTTACTAAATCGCGTGCAGAATACTACAAAGCGTATACTCTGAATCGAAATAAAGGCCGGAAGGGCCAGCTTCAAAGCTATTTCACCTAGATAGGAACCATTGCTACAGCGCCATCTAGGAGAGGAAATGCGAACCGCTTTGTCCCTGATTGAAGATACAGAAGATACATCCAGAATATTCTTTTCAATACAACAGCATATGTAGTAACACAACATATGTTATTGATTCTTTTACTTATTAAATCTTAAAGTTATTCTTATTAACTATACCAGTAATAATGCCTGGTTAAAATACACTCAAAACTACCACTACTTTAAATGTCTAACAATTATTATCTCATGTAGGAGGTTTAGTTGGTACATAAAGCCGATATGAAGACTGTAAATAGCATACGTTGTGGTGCGGACAGAACATTTGCATAACAAATTGTAAGAGTCCGCGACGCTCCCATGTGATTTTTGTAAACACGAGTTAAGGATGTTAGCGTCGAGCGGGCACTTTATATTTAATGTTTATTTGCGATCATGTACACTGGGGTTTAGATAACGATGTGTGTATAGAAAATGGTCACAACGTGATCTTGAAATAAATTCGCGTAATGGTATTCACGTTTCTTTAAAACAATTTTATATCAAATAAAAGTGTTCAACTGTTCTCGCTGAATTAAAAATGAAAGTTAAAAATAAATAATAGGAAAATATTTTTTATCATAAAACACTCAATAAAACGAATCGTGTAAGCCGCACTGAAAGCCAAGACAAACTAACTGAAAACAATTTACATGAGCACACCGGCCGAGCAGACCCGGGTCGATTTCCATAACTAATTAAATTGCGAGACAAACTTCCCCGCAGGTGCTGCAACTTGTTCGACCTATCAGGGAATGAGCATTCGGACTTGACAGTTCGTTACCGCACTCCCATTGGGATACCTAATTAGTATACCATCATTTATTTCAAATAATTATTAATATTTATATTTATTTTAATTCTATTTAACTATATTGCATTAATTTTTATTAATCAGCATTAAATTATTAATTATAACGATAATGTTGGACTTTATTTTTGTTAAAATAGTATGTTGTATAAAATAAATATTTTTAGACATAATATGGCATATTTTCGTGTGTCAACAATTTTCTTTATTTTAGTTATTTTTGGCTATTAATACTCGTTCTATATTTATGACTAACAACTCGCTTAATAAAAAGCTCGTGGTGAAATTCCTAAAATAGATAACTATTAAATAAAACAAATCAATTAAATACATAAAAAATCAATTAACATTTTTAACATGATTATTTATATAGTCCAAGTCTTCCTTAGAGCAAAATACTTTTAGCCAAACTATTATTTTTCTACCTTTATGACCAACAACTCGTGGTGATATTCCTAAAATAGATAACTATTAAATAAAACAAAGCAATTAAATACATAAAAAAACAATTAACATTTTTAATATGATTATTTATATAATGCAAGTCTTCCTTAGAGCGTAAGTGTTTTAATATAAATTAAAATAATACCTCTGTTTATTGTGATGACGTAACAGTCAATTGGACCATCAGGGAGTTGTAGATGCTTTGATGCGTTTTAGATGCTTTATAGATGTTTCTTAGTAAAAAATGAAGTGGGTATAGTATTCCATTTTATAGATATTGCATTTACAAAACTTTTTTTTTAAAAGGTTACCTTATATCATGAACCAAAGTCACTTTATACCCAAGATTAGCTTTAATCCACGTTTAAAGCAAAAGTTTCAATATATCAAACACAAAAACTTTAAAAATATATTGAGAAAGTCGTAAAAAAAATATAATAATCAGATAACACTTGAGTTTGCACTTTCTTAGACAATTAGCAAAACCGTCAATACCGTGATTAAAATAACCAGACCTTATTAATACCAGAAACTATTTTAATTTACAATTATATTTATTATTAATTTGAACATTTTAATTACGCAGGTATAGTAATCATTGCGGTAGTTACAGGTTTTAATTAACCAATATCCTTCTTATCTTTAATGTAATGAACCATTGGAACCTAAGTGTAGGTAGCTTAAGCACTTATCAAGGTAACTTAAAGACCTATTACGTAAAACGGAATGTTACCTATTCAATACTATTTCTATATCATCTTAAGTGGACGCTACTTTTAAATCATGATTAGATTATAAATAAAAAAATAATAAAGGTATGTTCCACTAGGCTTGCTGTAAACAAAAAGTAGCCTATAGGTAATAAAAAATTACATTTCCTGCAAAATTCGATTTATTATCATGCACACACAAAACAACTAGAATTTGAAAGTTGATATTTAAGATATAAATTTTGGAGTCTATTCCTAAAGGTATACAGGAGATGAAAATATGATTAAATTAAGTCATCACTTAGTCAAGAAGGAAATTGCATACATTCCACTAGAATAAAATCATGAAGTGTTAGCTAGTACATGCTATATAAAATAATTACCAAAATTGAAAAAACTGTTTAATGTTACTGACACTCTTCTTATACTAAATATAATAGTAATAAAAAAAAATATAATAATATAATTTCTTTACAAAATTTTTTTACAATATGGAATATAATAATATTTTTTAATACTTTTTTCATTCGCCTTTTTTTTATTGATTGATAGTTGTTTTAAATATAAAGACGGCCTACTTAATGATACTGCCCATGGACATCAGAAAATAGAGTACAGATGTGCTACGATCCATCAGAAACAGAGATGATGAAAGGAAGTATAGAAGGAAAAAAGTAAGGTGGGATTTCAATACAATAGTCATTTCACGATAATCTTCTGTAATATAAAACTGACTTTTTCAAGTCAACGCGTAATCAAACCCTAATTAATTAAACACAACTATATTTTTCAACTAATAAGTACTTGAAATTGTGTTAAAAATAAGCTTAAGTTAAGAATTATCTTAATAACCCCATTTTTAACATTTATTTAAAGCGCAAAAGCTACTGCAATCGATGCGGTCATTACCGGATTCAATTTCGTTGGATAACTGTACATTACCTTAATGCTCGTGCTGAACTGAGTAATTATATGAATTTTAATATTAAAATTGTATTAATATTCAACGAACTCTGTTAAGACAGTAATTAACGTTCCACTCTCTCGTGAGGCTATGAGATAATTAATCATCTGCGGAGTGTGCGAAATCGGATGAAATATTTATACAATTTATATATCTATATTAAATATTTATATTATAAAAATAACTAATAACATTTATTTGTAAGCTTACGAGTGTTAAATTTATGTTATAACCATTTTATTTTTCCAATTGCCAGTGCAGTCTACGATAGTCACAATCGAAGCCTCATTATGGTACCCATTCAATTTCATTCGGATAAGCCGAGCCGTTACCTTAATGCTTAAGGGGCGGCTATTTGCAATTATTTTATTAAATATATTTTTATACTTTTATTCTGTGTATCAAGAAAGCTTAGACTGTGAGTTTATTTAAATATAATTGACCAATTCTATTTATTAATGTTTTTATACTTACAACAGTTTTATATTATATTCATATGCAATGAATCACATGCTTAACTCTAAGCATGAGATACGATGCAAAACGTCCAGCAATACCATGTGTAGTCGCAAACGCCCATTTCATTTCAACGGATAAGCCGAGAAATTACCTCTATCTCTGACAAGAGGCCGACTATAATTTCATTTTCATGTTCAGTTAAAGTATGTTGCAGTTATTTTTTGAACTTCATTCGCTTTGAATGTTACTTTAATAAAGTCTCTATTACTCATTAGTATGCTACATGCAAATAAAAGAGATTATGCTGTTTGAAAGTAATTTATATTATAATTATAATAGTGCCCCAATATTTTATCTTTAATTCCTGATAAGACCTAAAATTTGTCTTTTATTATCGAACTTTAGGATTATTCGCAGCAAAAAGATATCATCAGGTATGTACTGCATACTAATGCCCTTAAGGTTTATCAGTTTTCTGATGACATTAATATAAAAGATGCATTGATTAGTTAAGGAATCATTATTTTAGACCTAACTTTACAATTATTAAAAAAATAAAAAGAAAAAATACATTTTTTTAATAAGTTGGTAAACATAATGAAAAGAATAATACCAAAATATTTTTTCTGATCGTATATTGGTATGTAGTAAATGAAATGTGTACAATATAACGAACCCTTATGCAATGTTACAGGGATTCCTAATCAGTAAGCAGAATAATAATAAAATTAAAATCTATCGCCCGGAAATAATGCGGCATTTCTACTAATGAAATGGTTCACAGACGTTATATATCTATTTATAATACGTAATTAAAACTTACATTTATCACAAACAAGACTGTCTTTATTAAATATATGTATGTATAATCAAAATAGGTTTTATATAATCGTAATTATTGTTTATTATTTGTCCTAAAATAACTCTAAAAGTGATTAGATATTATAATAACTTTAACTTTATATGTATATATAAAGTTAAAATATTTTGAAGAGGTATACAATTAAAAATCCTTAGCCTCTATTTACAAATTACAAAGTGACAATAAAGTTAGTTGAATAACTTTCACTCTATATTTATTTAAACTCCAAGAGTAGTACAAATGAACAATCCTCTATCGGCTGAACTCTAGTTAAGGCTCTACGTATACATAAACTGTGTCCGCAGTCGGTCCATCCTTTGCCCTTCAATTTGTTATGTAAATGTACCTTTTGTTCGGCTTCGTCCTGTACAGACACTCTATAAATTTGTTGAAATGTCGGGAGTTTCACAGCCAATTTCGTACGGTGGGACCATAAATATATTTTGCAGTATTTTGACCCCAATATCCAGGCACGTATGGGTTATATTTCTGTGCTTATATTTGTACATCAATACTATTGAGGATTAAAGATTTTTTGTTCATGAAAATGTTTAAACGAGCACACAGCCAGCTGGTAATATGTAGCCGTTACCTGTGATTACATACATTATGTCTTCTATTTTCATTCGCCGGTTGTACTCTCCAAATAAATGAAATGTTAGACTTAGCGATAAATGACTTAAGAATAATAAAACATTTTATTTAAGTATTTTTTTTAGTAAAACAACGAAACAAATCTTATATATTTGTTGTTAAAATCAGAAATATTTAAACGTTCCATTATTTGACAAATAAATATATTTGATATAAATGGTATTAAAATTTAAATATACATTTATAAGTTAAAACACCGGCAAAATGCACTCAAATGTACATACAGTCAGTGACAAACACGGTAAGTACGGCACTCAATTACGCTGATAACGCAAATAAATCATTTAAAATACACTGGGGACATATAACCTTATCTGAAAGTGTTCGCAACATATCTGGGATATTACACTCCAGATACATTGAGACAGTAATTTAATTCTTATTTGTATTTTACTTAACTTTATACGATTTCATGTTCAGTTTGGGATGAATGATGAATTATTTATAATAATATACTTTTTTATTATTCACAAAATGTAATAGAATAAAGTTGAGCATCGTCGACTTAAGCATTGGTTAGAGATTAAATTAAAAGTTAGATTAACTAAAGTTTTATATACGTTTTAATGTTTTTGAAATTATTTTTTTTACTCTGATATAAAAAATAATCACGTTTAATGATTTCAGGAATGTATTTGATTAGATTTTAATTTTGATCTGATCTAACACCATATAAGTAATGTCAAATTTCACGTCTATAACACATTGTGAGACCTCAAGACACCATTCTCTGTACATCCTAAACTTTATTCCCGTAATCTAACACTATTTTATAACTGACACACACCACGCTTCGTCATTCTTTTGAAACGATTGCAGTAAAGTTTTTGAAACATTAAAAATATAATTAACTACACTTAGATCGATAAAAACTTTGTTTAGTTTAGGTATGTCAGGTAAATGAATATCTTAAAATATGTTTATGATAAAACATACAATTATATCCTAAATTAAATAAATTTTTAAAGAAAGAAATTACAGATATATGGCATATATATTATCGAAGGATTTTCTTGCCGATGGATCTCCATTGAGCCACCTGTAATAGCCGTGCAACTATAGTCCGACTTTTAATACGTGCAATGTATGCCTACGTGACATTAAAATAAGTCTAAGAAATATACAAATTATAAAGACTATATTTTGTCCCGGGTATATTTCTGTCGTAATTCACAGCATAGTAGCTAGGAACAATAATTAATCCTAACAAACGAGCCAAATTGGTACCAAAATCCGTACTCCAAAAATCGATCAACACTCGAACCCGACCATCCATATAATCAGATTGAGCTATAAAACTAAATTACGCTTAAAACCGTTTTTATTAACACAGTTACTATTAACTCTTGCCAATAATAGTGAAAATCAATTGCCATCAATATTCATTCCGACAATACATATTGAATTGCGTGATAGGGCTGGAATGATCAAATCATTGATTGCGGAATCATACCTACCTGCAATTCCCGTGGACAGAGGGAGCCACTGAGCCTCCCTCTTAATATGTAAATTGCTTCCCCGCAGAGAGCCTAACTGACTATTGTGTAGGTCGAAATGAGGTGCGATATCTGAATAAACGGCTTAGTCTGAGATAAGCTTAGGACTCAGTAGCCTCCTGATTAGAAAACTCCTAAAGGTATATATGTCCCATCACTATTAATTCACGGAGCAACTCACACCCATTCTTAGCGAATTTTATCTTTATTCATTTTTAATTATATACAAATGTATCATCGAATTTCGGGAAAAATGACAACATAGTAGGTTGTAATTTATTAAAAACATGGATATTTTTAGATATTTAGAAAGGAACGTGCACTACACACGTTATCCGTCCCTTGAGATAGATCTTGACCTCCTGACAGCATACACTCACATTCAACTTAGAGGTCCCTATATACTTGTCAATCGTAGATTCAATTATCATCCTTTACTCTGAGTTTAAAATGTCTTCCCTTCTTCCCAACACCCATTTACTTAAAAATAACACCTTGCAAAGTCAGGTTACAATCTCGAAGGGTTTAATGAAAACTGTCAATAAATTATATTTTTGCGAAGGCGACGCGGGAAAAAGAATTTCCTCCACTATCGTTGGACCGGATATTGGCACTGCCGTCATTTCCGCCCGCCATTACTGACATGCGAACACAAATGCCATACAGGCTTAAAATAAGCACACCATATTGCTTTATACCATACGTAAGCACATTATCATATATAATATGTATTTGAAATAATTAACGCGTTGAACATGTTTAATAATTATTTGTAATAATGATAAATCAGGAAACTCGCACTCTGTTGCCGACAGAGGCGAAATAGATATGAATTGTGCACAAAAGCAAAGCATCCTATAAGTGATATGATGCGAATTAAATTCCTTATAATTTGAATATAAAAGACGTACTTAATTATGTTTTAAATAAATTGACGTGAACAATAAAATATAATTTGAAGATATAACATTTAATTTCTGAGTTTGGGTACCGGGAGCCCACTTAAAATAAACACGGAATAAAACTTAACAAAAATTCTTAAGGAGTTTTAAAAGCATTCAGCAGTCTATTTAGGAACGCAATTCATTTGCGATTCATCATGTAAATTGTTTTGGAACTTTCGAATATAAAAACATTGACTCGTAGCTAACTTATATTTTTTTCGTTTTAAATCAAAAATTATTTATTTCTCCATTATATTTTAGTACGAATTTGTTTAATTCGAAAAATTTATATAGAATAGGAAGATAAAATATTTATTATTATTACTAAAAATTTGAACTATCCCCAAATTATGTAGCTAGCTGTGCCCACGACTTCGTCCGCGAATTTCTTTTTTTTTTTAAAGTAGCCTAAGTAACTCTTTCGCTATTCGTCAGTGAAAGTCCTGTTAAAATCAATCCATCTCTTTCAGAGATTGGCCGGAACAAACAGACAGGCAGATAGACACAAATTTTTAAAATTGACTTTTTATTTAGGTATCGTATATACTATAGGCATTTAGAATTATAAACAGATACTAAAATTTTATTTATATATATATATATATACATTTGAAATATCCTTATTTTAAAGCAGTATCGAAATTTAAATAATAACCAATCGATCTCTATCTATCTATCTATATTTCTCAGACTTCAGTAGTGTGTAAGCGTGTATGTGTATGTATGTGTGTGTATGTGTGTGTGCGTGCATTTTTTCTTATGACATTTATTAAGACGGGAGGGGAAGATCTCATTATTCTGTAATGTCCCATAGAATTGTGAGGAACATTGGAAATTGAAATGATTATTCATCACAATTGCTCATTTTATCAAAGACACTGAGTTAATCTTTTTATATCTTTTTAACATTATAAAGATTAGTAATAATATATTAATATTTGTTGTATTATCGAAATTAAGCTATTAGAAGTACAGTTCAGATTCCGAGGAGTAAAATTTGGAGAATCGGTACTATTACCAAGTCTTAACGCTTAATTTCACTTTCTTTCTAAGACTGCTATTCTTAATATTTGTGTGTTTAAATATCTTTAAACATTGGCCGGTTGCTAGTAACATTTACTTGACTTTTTTTGTTTTATTATATATATTAAAATATATATATATATTATATTGATGTACAGACAATGTAATGTCATAATTAGAAAGATGTTTTCACTGACCTGCAATTCTGCTACGCTTTGATCAGGTCTAACTACGCTGCACTAATAGATCGTTAACTCTTATGATCGTTTATAATTTTGACAGTATTTGTTAAAGTAAATCATTTAAAAAAACTATGCGGATGATTCTTCTATGTTCCTGTCAAAAAATAACAACCACATTATATTTAGTTTTAGTACAAACTAGGCTTTTTTTTCATTTATTTAAAATATATAATGATTACTTACATACATCATACAAAGTAAATTGCCACAAAAACATCTCAGAAGTTATCTGAGAAATGATCGGTCTCAAGAAAAGTTTTATTTTTAAGTAAAGCACATGAATAATTATTTATCTTATGTATTAAATTTTAGTTTGTATTTAAATTAATTTATTGTAGGTTTTTAAATCTATAATATATTTTTATCATACAATCGTATTTTCATACACTAAAGTACGATTGATTTAAGTAGTATTTTTTGAGCACATTGATATATATGTTAATTTTACATTTATAAGGAACATTAGTTTCCTTTAGCTCTGACACCTTGATACTTTATATCTTGTTAACACTAAATTTACCGACAATTCTTGTATACCTGTTCCTACCGTACGCCGTCAAATTGACCGGTAATTAAAAGTTATTTTATTATATAACGCAGGTAATAATGAAAATAACTAAAAGTAAAGAGTGTAGAAAATATTATATGCATATTCTAAGAATTGTCATGTAGTTTGATGACGATATTATAACGTTTAAAAATGTGTAAGTTTTACAAAAGTTTAAGAACGGTCAATTTGACCGGTACTTGGTAGGTTTAGTGTTAAATATAATTTAGAAACAACATCACTAACAGTATATTAAATAATATTTATATCCATATTATAATCAAATTCATATCTATTCCAAAATAAAGTTAGTATTTAAAATGGTGTATGGTTATGTATGTAGTTAGGTTAGCAATACGTACATTACTTAAAATTATTTACATTTCTGCCAATAAGCTATTAAATATGTGGAGAAAATAAAGAAATTTTATACAATACTCTTAAAAGGATTCTCATGTACAAAGCTGCGTTATTCAAGATAACAGTGACTTAGAAGTTTGACGGCATCGGTGACGTCCGCGAGGTTTTAAGTGGCTTCGCTCTTAAAATATTCCACTTTGTCTTAGGATTTATAGAACTTTATAACAAAACAGATTAACAATATGATTATCAATAAACATAGTGTCTATATAAGTGTCTATACATATCATAAAGTATAAACACTTGATTAGATTCGAACCTGCAACCTCTGCGGGTTCTTCTCGTCGCACTCACCACAATAAATATAGTCTTCTATTTATGTATACATGTATTTTTCAGGAGAAAGGTACCTAGTTTGTTTATAATTTGTCATTAATAGCCCTTACACATTTTTATAAAATTATTATACGTTAATTGCATGACAATACTGAAAAAAGAAAGATTAAAAGATAAAAAAATATGGATTTTTATGTAACTATTACTCCTTTGTTATTCAGTGTCTGTATATTTTAATATTTATTAAGCTAATATCAGATTTAAAACAAATAACAATAGTTATTTTAATTGACACATACATTTAATAAATTCTTTATATTTATAAATTAATCTGTAATAAACAGCAAAATTCAGAACTGTATTTTCACAACATTAGGTTCAAATTATCTCCCAAAAGCTATATCCCTAGACAACCAGCTCATTCCGTACATCAAAGGCTGGCAGATTAAAAGTAAATAAGCCAACGTATAGGACGGCGGTCATACCCAGTTCAATAGTGTAAGATAAAAGCGCTATTGAAGCGAAAAGATACGTATAAAGAATTTTCAAAGCCGGGAGACGGTAAGCCTTCGGACGATAGATTTATTGTTTAAGATTGTCGCATGTCGCATGGACGTTGCGTCTGTAAATACAAAGGTTTTTATTATTTTATATATTGTTTTCGTTTTGTCAGCGTGTGGTAGGTTTTATAACCAATAATCAAGGGGTAAACTGGTCTGTTCTTATGTTTATATATATATTATATATATATATATATATATATATATATATATATATATATATATATATATATATATAATAGGCAACGCACTTTCTTTTATACAATACAATTTGTGAGACACACACATAAATAAAATTTTATATACAAGATAAACATGTAAATTCTCCAAAACTATATAAAATTTCAAAATAAATATACGACGATAATTATCCATTTCTTTTTACAGTTTTTTTTTAAAGTAACTCCAATTAATATCCACTCCTATATTTCTGCATACATATTAATTAACACAAGTTATTATTGCGATACTATAACGAAATGATAATCTTGAAATTATTTTAACTTTATGAAGAATGAAATCAAATATAAACTTCATTGTTATACAACAAATACCAAACACAGATGTCCAAAGCTAAACATAGCGTGAGTATTGGACATAGCTGATTTGGTACAAAGTTCCTGTGACTCGAGTCACTTTAAACAGTCACAGCGAAACGTAGTGCGATGTATTGAAATTCAAATCGCCTTGAAGCAGTCCTGATAATGCAAAGCTGGCTATTGCTCCAGTATATCAATGAGAGTTTTGGCAAGAGGATTTCGGATTCAAATTCTCTGGACTGCCTCTCGAAGTTGGGGATTTGTGTTGGACACGTCCTTATCACATTTGCATATGATTAGCTCAAACTTTGAAATGTACTTTGAGTTATAACATACTTATGTTTTGTGTTTATTTATAACTTGGCACTATATTTGCTTCTTACTAGAATTTGTACAAATTTGAGTGAAATAAAGCAACAGATAAACGGTAAAGAACTTCGTAATGTTCCTAATCAATGGCTGAAAATTCCTGCCTCCGTCCCGTTTGTATGCAAGTAGGGCATAAAAAGACAAAGTCTCGCGCGTAAACTAAAAAAGAGCATTTCGATCTATCGATTGCAAATTTAAGAGGCGAATTGGACCAATCCCGTTTCGCTATGCAAGAGCGCGCAAACTTATTAGCGAGGAATCGGTTAACGGCGATCTTTCTTTACTTTTTTCAGGTGATCGGAGGTGGATTGATTGGACAGCCGATTGATTGCTGGCCCTCTGACTTATTTTTCATCGTTCGAGTTCCAGTTACAGTTAAACAGATATTCCAGCACGTTGCAAGTGTCGATCTTATTCGTTTTAAGACCGCATTTTTTTGTAATTCTTAGTTTTTGCAAAAAAGAAACGTGTAAGCAAAATCCTGAAGTTTTTGAAAAGAATCCTAGCGTCTCTAGGGGGGACTGACAAACATAAAAATAACAGACAGACATGGAACAAAAAGACATTTAGATCAAACCATCAGATGTATTATTTCAAGTATGTAAAAGTCATCAGAATAAGTTAAGGTGGAGACAATTTTTGTGTCATTTTAATGCAATATAGCAGTGTTCCTAGAGTTTATCTTTCTTTAGTATAGCCTAAAGTTGTAGCAAAATTGCAAACGACAAACGCAAACCACTTATAAATGTTTATTTATTGTGAATAAACAATATTATTTTAGTTTTATTTGACGACTGTTATTGGAACGCTATCCATTGAATTGGGTTAACATCGGTTACTCGACAACCTCGGGTCACGGAACAGATAAAAATATTTATGTGATGATTTTTATCGATCTGGATACAGTCAATGATGGAAAGTAGTGTAAGAAAACCGCCATACACGACTGACAGGTTTAGTGAATTAAAAACTATTTTCATGAATTGGATAAGTAGCCCCGGGTATGGGACATGTCAGATTAGGTGAATACTTGTATAGTATTTATTTAGTAAAATATTAAGAGCGCCTCTATCAAAAGGTTTTTTTCATAGGAAACTGAAGGAGTGATTGCTGTGAATGTTTATGACTGTCCAAAATTTCACATACGGTCTTAGCAAATGATAATTATAAGTAATATTTAAATTTCAATTATAAACTTAAGTGATTGCTAACATTTAAAATATGTACATCAAAATAAAACACACACGGGCCGTCTCGTTAGCTTGAAATTCTGATGAAAGCCCAAGCGCGCACGTCTCCGCCAACAATATTAGAATAATTGATTAACTAAACGCAAAGAGAAATAATCGCGATTCAGCGTTTTACTAACTAAAGGGTTCTATAAATGTACATTGGTCGCCACTGCGGCCGCCATGATTATTATATTTCTATTTAGTTTAATTTAAATACAGACTTTTTATTGTAATCAATGCAAATTGATAGTCAGAAAACTGTTCAAATTTACATTATTTCAATACTGTGAATAAGATACATCATATATAGTAGGACATATATTTTGTATATAAGCGATAGTCGTATCTCTGTGGCCAGCCTAATACCCTGTCGTGGCAGGAAAAATGATTTATAAAACCCGCTTAGTTCTTTCATCCCTTTCACACCCGCGGCATCCTCATTTTTCCATTTCTCTCTTTTCGAGTCCAATTTCACAGGCCGGTGGATGCTTCTATCGTAATGCTCCTATTGATTAAGATGCCTGAATATTCATTCAATTACATGCCACCGAGGTTTTCTGATGAATTTCTGTTAGTATTAGTACTTTAATTTATTTCTTGTTTAGATGTTACCGCACTGTGGTATAAAAAAATATTTTCTTGTATATCAAATGTGATTAAAATCTTTGATTTCGGATGTCCTCTCTTAGGTATGACTTTGCTTAGATAACTATTATTAATTATAAAAAAAATATTTGTTATTGTATTATAAGTCTTTATCAATATTATAATTATAATTTATATTGTTTATTGTCTTGATTCGAAATGAAACAAACAGAATAACAAGTACACTAACACACTCGTATTTGAAGCAATCTCAGTCCAATTGGGGAAAGGCGCACTAAATATTCATGGTACAAGAAAGATTTTCTTTAGCGCAATATACAGAGGTCTTCACACAATCTATCGTCGGTATAATGGAGCTGTTAAAGACAATATTCTCGGAAACATATTGGATGCAGCTCGACGAATGTGTAAGCGAGCGACGAACGCGAGGTGCGGGACCCACTGAGCGTTCTTGCATACTAAATTAAATATTAATATTAAATGTTTTAAAACATTAAGGGACAATTAATATTAAATTGGACAGAAAATAAAAACCTTGTCAATTTAGAGAATTACTAAAATATATAAACTAAATAGAAGATTTAATTTCTAACCAATGATCTCATTAAGGAGCTGTTTTTGAAATAAAATTGTTCTTAAAACAAACCTATTTAAATAGGCGCGCCCAAAAATTAATCCACTTTCAATATTAAATATAAGTTTATTTCAGCAATATTAAAAATAAAAATTCATTCATAAAATAAAATCTAAGGTAACGATTTAAAAGGAATATAAGGTTATGATCATAAATAAGATCAGTGCACCCCAACCTTTAGCAAACGATAAATCCGCAGCTACATCTGGGCAGGCGCTCGATTCAATTTTATTACTATTCTCTTGCCGACTTATTTGATTCACCCGTCAAAGCCGAACACTTCGGTTACATTACTACCTCTACTCGCTTATCTATAAAGCATTCGCCGACTACTTCATAATATTCATTATATTTAAAGTTGCTACATATATTTATTCAGCGACCGAATATTGATATTTGTTTTTCTTTTTTTTTCCCTAAAAATACATATAGAATATTTCAACTCGGTTATAAAATTACAAATAAAATTTTTGCACTCAAACCACTTTATGGTTTACTTTATTCGATGTTACACCATAAATATTTTTATTTTTTAATATATTGAATAAGAATAAATGTATAAACGAAATGGTGTTAAAAAATTCGATATGTTTTAGTAAGTTTTTTTGTAATTATTTGAATATCTACACATATAAATATAATTGGTGTCTGTTTGTAATTCCAAATTAACAGCTTTTCACTAAATTCATATAAAAGTATATACGGTATTTACGTAAAAAAATAATTTTTATTTTTGTCTGTCAGTCTGTTTGTTCCGACTAATCTCTGAAACAACATTTTAATAGGACTTACACTGGCTGATATTATAAGGAGTAACTTATTACTATTCTATGCGAAAGAAGTTGTGGGCAAAGCTATTGTTATACGGATGGTATTAAAAAAATTAGAGATATCTTAAAAGATATGTTAAAAATAATTTCAATGTCAGTTTTAAGCATTTAGTCAGTTAATTAGTTTGTCGGTTTATCCGTTTTTTATAATTGTCCATTCTAGCAGGACGCGGAAACTGTTTGACGGATTTAGGTAAGCTTATCTGAGTGAGTTATAAATAATGCTTTTCACTGAGACAAATTAACGCATTTCAACTCAAAAATTAGTCTAGAACGGAAATAATAATATATATAGCTATACAAAATTGTATAAATGGTCTTATAACACACTAAATAAATAACATCGCCGGCAAACGCTAGTATTATAATAAACTAGCAGGTTACCCGTGCTTCACGACGGGAATAAACAAAAAGACTGACTTTCGTGAGTATTGAACCCATGACCTTCACACATACACTTTCTATCCTCAAACCCATCATGATTCGCTATCAGTGCGAGAAAGTCTTGAGTTTGAGTTTCATTCCTATCGGGTTATAGGTTTACTCTTGTTTCTCATATCGCAGCGTGTTGAGAATAAACAAAGTGACTGGCCAAATATTTTAAATTTTTACTGCAATGCAATGGGAGAAGAGAGGGAGCGGGGGGTAAACTTTGCAGTTTTTTAGCTGTAACTTTGGAGCGGTTTGGACCTTTACAAAATCCTTTCTTATTGCACCTATTCAATATGTCAGGAGTCTTGAGTCCAAATTTCAGCCTTCTAGTTATTACGGTTTGGGCTGTAGAGCGATGAATGAGTCAGTGAGTGAGTGTCTTTGTGCTTTGTATATTAATATATAAATAATAAATCACAAACATTTTAATATTTTAGGTAAACTGTTAATAATATTACTTGTGAATACATTATGCAAAGGAAAATATAACCAGTTGAAAAACAGTTTAGCTCTGGTAAATATTTCAACATAATTTTCCATTTTCCAACTCATACAATATGTTAATTTATAAATATTATAGGAAATGCTTGTAAGTAACCAAAAAAATGTTGTTATTTCACCATTTATGATTCGATTCCCACTATGCAAGTTGGCGTCAGTGGCACAAGGAACAGCTAAAAGCGATTTGCTCTCAATATTAGGAATGAAACCTAATGAAGTAAGTATCTCGTCATAAATCAAAGTTCTTCCTATTAGACAAATGCAGATTTTTCACTATTTTCATCCTTAAATATTCTGAAGCCGTATTCGAAAGTTGACTTGGGTTATTTGCAAAAGTATATAATATCCTAAATAATCAATAATTAAACTATAAGTAACTTGGAAAGTTATTTTACGGTGTCTGTTACGGTACAAAACTTGTAAGCATTTATAATGTTTCCGATCATACTTCATTACTTGTATAACATATATTTCAACACACCCTGTGGAATAGTGGGAATACCAGAAACTAGTACGATAAAGTTAAAGTTTGTCTCTGTCGCCACCAAAAACTTACCACTTCTCACCAACAGGTTCAAAAGTGCTACACCGGTTTTGAAAAAATCGTCGAGGGATTAAAACTTATGGATTTTTTGACTTTGAACAAAATCATTGTTAATTATACAGACGATGTCAACCCTCAGTTTATATCAAATAGCACGAATTATGGAGTCAGAGTCGACAAAGTAGGATTTAATTATCCAAATCTTGCCGTCTCGTTTATTAATAGATGGGTATACTTTATATTATTAATTATTGATAAATGTATTTTTTATTTAATTTGTATGGGACTGAATATTGGTTACAGGTTGATAAGATAATGTATAAAAGAGTAACAGATGTTTTAAAGCCAGGTGACATCAACAACAAGACCTCCATGCTTATAATTAACGCGGCTTATTTAAAGGTATCTTACTTAACACTAAACCTACCGACAATTCTTGTATACCTGTTCCTACCGCACGCCGTCAAATTGACCGGTAATTAAAAGTTATTTTATTATATAAGGTAATAATGGAAATAACTAAAAGTAAAGAGTGTAGAAAATATTAAATGCATATTCTAAGAATTGTCATGTAGTTTGATAACGATATTATAACGTTTAAAAATGTGTAAGTTTTACAAAAGTTTCAGAACGGTCAATTTGACCAGTACTTGGTAGGTTTAGTGTTAAATTTTACTAATTCTCTGAAATAATAACATAATACAAATTATATACTATAAAAGTTGATAATTATCATCTTTCATAAAGTAATTTATGTTTTATCATTTAAATGTATTTACAAATATTTAAAAACATATAATACAATGCATCGACACCACGACCTGTTCATGTTATTATTATATTATTGATAATTTTTTTCATTAATATTTTTTTATGTATGATTTGATTTTACATTTAATATCACTTTACTCTTCATTTGACATTATTTATTTTAATTGTTCATTTAGATGACCTGGGAGATTCCATTTGACATAAGATCAACAAAGGACAAAAAATTTCATCACCACAGTGGAAGGGTATCGGTAGTACCGATGATGACAAAGAAAGAAGAATGCTTGTATCTTAATGACGAATTAAGTCATACAAAGGTTTTTGAAATTAAAACTCATATATTTTTTGTTATAAAACAATTTATTTTGCCTAGAAAATTGAAATAGAAACTGTTAGAAATATATATAAATATGTTTGTTACAGTATGTCACCATGAAATTGGCAAGCTTCGGCATAACAATGACAGTTATGATACCAGAAACAATAAAAGGTTTGCCTCAACTCCTGCGCAAGTTATTAAATGAACCGGAATACATCAGTGGAGTGCGGAAAAGAATGAGATTTGAAATTGTCCAAATAAGCCTACCGAGGTTTAAAATTAAAAGTGCTTTAGAGTTAAATGAATTTATACAAAAGGTGAATAGTTAAGTATCAATAAGAAATTGTAAAGAATACATTAACTTTTATGATATAGCTGAAAAATGTAAGCACAGACTTCAGATTTGTTGGACACTGAAATATGATTTCAAACATTTCAGATTGGTGGATCAATCATATTTAATGACACAAACTCTGGTTTGAATGCAATTTTGAATAAAAAAAGCAAAGTCCAAAATATATATGTTAGTAAAGTGAAACAAAAAAACTTTATTGACGTCGATGAAACGGGTATTTTCAGACAACTGCCGAGCGGTAAGTTTTAAGTTAAAGAAAATCAGTTTATTTAATATTATATATCTAATACGATATCAGTTTTTACGTTACTATATTCTGGAGACATAAGCAAATGGTCCAAATGGTGGTAATAGTTCACCCTTTCTGATTTACCTGCAGGTGTTTCACACTGCAGATATATCTCTTGAGATTTAGGATTTATGCATGCACGATTTAATAGCTACTTAATACAGCGATTATAATTGCCACTGCATACCAATCATCTGTAAGAGTTTTAGTATTCTGGTTGGTCTATAATATTTAACACTGCATATATTCCTTACTAGATTTAATATAAAAATTTTTAGCTATAGACGACGGCATGCCTGGACGAGTGTCTGTAGCAAACGAGAATGTTTTCGACCACCCCTTCTACTTCACTGTGGACATACAAACCGATATATTAAACACTGATCATATATATAATATGTTTCAAGGTGTGTATTATGGACCGGAGGATTAAAATTATAACTATTTAAGATGAGTTTTATTCCTTAAAATATATATCAGACTAGCTCTGCTCACAACTTCTTTCGCGCGGATTTTTTTAAAATAGAACTAACTTGGTTTACTCCTTATAAAATCAGCTATCTACTAACGTAAGTCTTATTAACCAACTACCTACCAAGTACCGGTCAAATTGACCGTTCTTAACTTTTGTAAAACTTACACATTTTTAAACGTTATAATATCATTATCAAACTACATGACAATTCTTAGAATATGCCTATAATATTTTCTACATTCTTTACTTTTAGTTATTTCCATTATTACCTGCGTTATATGTATAATAAAATAACTTTTAATTACCGGTCTATTTGACGTCGTGCGGTAGGAACAGGTATACAAAAATTGTCGGTAGGTTTAGTGTTAATATCAGTCGTTGCAGAGATTACCCGGAACATACATATAGACAGAAAAATTTTAAACTGATCCTCTTATGCATGTACCTTGTAAACAACTGGATTTAGTGAAAAGCTGGTAATTTGTAAATCCAAATAGATACTTAAATTTTATTTATATGTAAAGATAAAAAAGATAAATTAGCATACAATACAAGAGTAAAGTGTAACCTAAAAATACAATGACATCTAACTAGCCACGTGCCGGTCACGTGCTGCTGCAGATATGAAATACTTAATAAGCCAATCTCGACTATGGGATGAAATTACCAACTCTCATTCAATCGTGAGGCATTATTTGAACGAAATGAAAAGGTTATTGAAATTCGTATATACATGCAAATGATGTTACACATAACGTTATAGGATCTTCAACCTTATTTTATTAAATTAGAGTTCAAATTAATTTAATTATCGACGTGTTAAAATCATCTCTACATTAATGTGTTATAGTTTTTTCTTTTATTGATATAGTATTATAATATAAGTATTATAAAAATGCAGTATTTGTGTCAAAAATACAAAAAAAAATAGCAGTTTTATTTGAAATTTGAATAAGGAATAAATAAAACAAAATGCAATCCATTTTTAACGATTCTAATCCACCAAGCCAATAAACGAAACCTGTGAATTTTGTATTTTTATTTTAGTTTTATATGTTAAAATTATTTAAAATAGATTTGTAGAAATATAAAAACATACCACGTATATCTAGATTTCGTTATCAATTGTCAATTATTTTGGTCAATTGGTTTGACAATGACTATTCTTAGATAGTAAAACTAAAAAATATAAAGTTAGGTCCTGTTATATAAACTGGTTTTATAGATAAATAAAAATCATTTGAATTATAATTATTATTACAAAATAATCAATTAATAATCATACTTATAGAAACGCGAACATTATTAAGTAAGTCTGATCCAGACGCTGGTCAGATTGGTCACAACTAATTGACTCCCCAGGGACTCACCTGTCGGATGACAGAGGAATTCATTTCATTATTTAGTAAGAAACCTTACTAATAATAAAAAATATATTTATAAAATATATAAAACTTAGCAAGATTTTCTTTGTTAATAGTAATTTTTTAATCTGGTATTTTATATTAAGTATTTAATTCCATATCCACAATCAACACGGAGTCAATAGTAAATATTAGGTTATATAATAACCAAAAAAATATATTATGTCTAAAAATATGTTATTATTTTTAATCTAACATTAAAACTTATTAGCCTCATTATTCTATTCAAATAAAATCGAAATCTGGGCGTAACTTTTTTTTTATATTCTGATAATGTATTTTAAAAATTTAACATTTATGATCTCGTCAAAACTATTTTGTTAAAATTTGATGATTTTTTTAGCATATTATGTAAATATAAAAATATGATGGAGTCAGAGTCGAATACCATGAAACAAAATTACAGATTTTATACTAAAGATGGTAGATAATTTATCACTTGCGTAGGGAAGCAGACAAAGTCGGAAGCAAAAGCTAGTCTGTAATATAAATATCTTTCATAATTAGCACGTTTTCAATAAAAAAGATATAAAACTTAATAAAAGATTTATAAGAACCAATATATATTAGCATAATGTGTCGCTACTCATATTCAAATCCTATCATGCTAATTAAGTCATAACGTCGTTTATCCCCTGTCGTAAGTGTCAGCGATCCACTGGAATTTATTCACCGCTGGCACTTTGTATGCATGGCAATTTAGACTTTACAATATTCAAATGGCCGCAATAACAATCACAAGCAATTATGAAGGCGTTCGGTATCCCGTGGTCTGAGGCGTTAAATATGCAGATTAATGTTCCAACTCCCAGTTATTGTTTAACACTACACGTGCTGAGATATTTTTGTATAAAAATCCTTTTTTTTTCTTTTTAATTATGTCTTTTCTTGATTTCATTCACTTTCATTCACATTCAAGATAAAATTAATATTGAAAAAAAGTTTTTTTTTGTTTTCTTTAGTGTATATAAAATAAGTGGTGACAAACAGACATTAATTAATAGAATTTAATACAAATAGTTTTTTAGTTAAATGTTACCATATCTTACAATACCCCATTTTATTTACCATTTATCTCCCCTCTTCATTAAAAAGACTGTAAAGCAACTTTTAAATGGACATACATTTAGTCTGATGGTACCGTCAGCCATCAGGCAGCGACCACATCTACATCAGGTAGTTAGTATGGTGTGCAGAAAAATGGTGGCCAGCTCGCACCAGGACAGGCCATTTGTTAATTCGTTGAAATATCGCAGCAGGCGACGGCCATTCATTATAAGGCTCGTTTGTGCCACGCGCGTACCGTCGGCAATCAACTATTTATTACATGCATTTGGGGAATTATTATATGTCCAATAAATTAATGTTACATATTTTATTTATATTACACTTTATATGTTACCAACATTAAATTTTAACTATAATATATATATATATATATATATATATATATATATATATATATATATATATATATATATTATTTTCGGTGTTAGTCATATTAGACGTTGATAACATGCTCTTAGTTATAAACCATCCTTGAATTCAGTTTACGTACCAATTATATCTAATATTCGTACATTGTGTTATTTGTTAGTCATACTATTATTATTAATTATCATAAATATAACAACACTTAAACATATTATTCTTAAAAAACTTTCTAGTGATAAATGATAGGGCTATCTTTGAAATTGAAACATCAGTTCAAAACCTGATTTATTTCTATTACCATATAAATGTAACAAATAATATTTGTTTGCCATCAGTACAATTGCAACCATGCAACTGTGACGATATTCAGTCTCTCTCTAAACAATATATATTGTCTCTTTTACTCTCTTACGAAAGTTTGTATCCTGCCTACTTAATATAAACCAGTGAAGATGCAAATACCGAGGGTATTTCCCGAACGAACTTTGACGAAATTATAAATTTTAATAAAAAAACAATTGATTTTTAAGGAAAATGATTATTATTTATAGAAGAAAAGAACATGTTAAAAAATACATGTTTATTTATAATTACTATACAAATTACAAAAAAGTGTGATTAATAATAATACAAAATAGTAATATAATTAAATATGAAAAAAACTAATTCAGTAAATTATAAACAGCGCCATATCTCTACAGTAATGATTTTTTTTTATTTTTAAATAAAATGATTATTATTTATTGAGGAAAAGAAATGTTAAATATGTACATGTTTATTTATAATTACTATACAAATTACAAAAAAGTGTGATTAATAATAATACAAAATAGTAATATAATTAAATATGAAAAAAACTAATTCAGTAAATTATAAACAGCGCCATATCTCTACAGTAATGATTTTTTTTTATTTTTAAATAAAATGATTATTATTTATTGAGGAAAAGAAATGTTAAATATGTACATGTTTATTTATAATTACTATACAAATTACAAAAAAGTGTGATTAATAATAATACAAAATAGTAATATAATTAAATATGAAAAAAACTAATTCAGTAAATTATAAACAGCGCCATATCTCTACAGTAATGATTTTTTTTTATTTTTAAATAAAATGATTATTATTTATTGAGGAAAAGAAATGTTAAATATGTACATGTTTATTTATAATTACTATACAAATTACAAAAAAGTGTGATTAATAATAATACAAAATAGTAATATAATTAAATATGAAAAAAACTAATTCAGTAAATTATAAACAGCGCCATATCTCTACAGTAATGATTTTTTTTTATTTTTAAATAAAATGATTATTATTTATTGAGGAAAAGAAATGTTAAATATGTACATGTTTATTTATAATTACTATACAAATTACAAAAAAGTGTGATTAATAATAATACAAAATAGTAATATAATTAAATATGAAAAAAACTAATTCAGTAAATTATAAACAGCGCCATATCTCTACAGTAATGATTTTTTTTTATTTTTAAATAAAATGATTATTATTTATTGAGGAAAAGAAATGTTAAATATGTACATGTTTATTTATAATTACTATACAAATTACAAAAAAGTGTGATTAATAATAATACAAAATAGTAATATAATTAAATATGAAAAAAACTAATTCAGTAAATTATAAACAGCGCCATATCTCTACAGTAATGATTTTTTTTTATTTTTAAATAAAATGATTATTATTTATTGAGGAAAAGAAATGTTAAATATGTACATGTTTATTTATAATTACTATACAAATTACAAAAAAGTGTGATTAATAATAATACAAAATAGTAATATAATTAAATATGAAAAAAACTAATTCAGTAAATTATAAACAGCGCCATATCTCTACAGTAATGATTTTTTTTTATTTTTAAATAAAATGATTATTATTTATTGAGGAAAAGAAATGTTAAATATGTACATGTTTATTTATAATTACTATACAAATTACAAAAAAGTGTGATTAATAATAATACAAAATAGTAATATAATTAAATATGAAAAAAACTAATTCAGTAAATTATAAACAGCGCCATATCTCTACAGTAATGATTTTTTTTTATTTTTAAATAAAATGATTATTATTTATTGAGGAAAAGAAATGTTAAATATGTACATGTTTATTTATAATTACTATACAAATTACAAAAAAGTGTGATTAATAATAATACAAAATAGTAATATAATTAAATATGAAAAAAACTAATTCAGTAAATTATAAACAGCGCCATATCTCTACAGTAATGATTTTTTTTTATTTTTAAATAAAATGATTATTATTTATTGAGGAAAAGAAATGTTAAATATGTACATGTTTATTTATAATTACTAAAAAAATTACAAAAAAGTGTGATTAATAATAATACAAAATAGTAATATAATTAAATATGAAAAAAACTAATTCAGTAAATTATAAACAGCGCCATATCTCTACAGTAATGATTTTTTTTTATTTTTAAATAAAATGATTATTATTTATTGAGGAAAAGAAATGTTAAATATGTACATGTTTATTTATAATTACTAAAAAAATTACAAAAAAGTGTGATTAATAATAATACAAAATAGTAATATAATTAAATATGAAAAAAACTAATTCAGTAAATTATAAACAGCGCCATATCTCTACAGTAATGATTTTTTTTTATTTTTAAATAAAATGATTATTATTTATTGAGGAAAAGAAATGTTAAATATGTACATGTTTATTTATAATTACTAAAAAAATTACAAAAAAGTGTGATTAATAATAATACAAAATAGTAATATAATTAAATATGAAAAAAACTAATTCAGTAAATTATAAACAGCGCCATATCTCTACAGTAATGATTTTTTTTTATTTTTAAATAAAATGATTATTATTTATTGAGGAAAAGAAATGTTAAATATGTACATGTTTATTTATAATTACTATACAAATTACAAAAAAGTGTGATTAATAATAATACAAAATAGTAATATAATTAAATATGAAAAAAACTAATTCAGTAAATTATAAACAGCGCCATATCTCTACAGTAATGATTTTTTTTTATTTTTAAATAAAATGATTATTATTTATTGAGGAAAAGAAATGTTAAATATGTACATGTTTATTTATAATTACTAAAAAAATTACAAAAAAGTGTGATTAATAATAATACAAAATAGTAATATAATTAAATATGAAAAAAACTAATTCAGTAAATTATAAACAGCGCCATATCTCTACAGTAATGATTTTTTTTTATTTTTAAATAAAATGATTATTATTTATTGAGGAAAAGAAATGTTAAATATGTACATGTTTATTTATAATTACTAAAAAAATTACAAAAAAGTGTGATTAATAATAATACAAAATAGTAATATAATTAAATATGAAAAAAACTAATTCAGTAAATTATAAACAGCGCCATATCTCTACAGTAATGATTTTTTTTTATTTTTAAATAAAATGATTATTATTTATTGAGGAAAAGAAATGTTAAATATGTACATGTTTATTTATAATTACTATACAAATTACAAAAAAGTGTGATTAATAATAATACAAAATAGTAATATAATTAAATATGAAAAAAACTAATTCAGTAAATTATAAACAGCGCCATATCTCTACAGTAATGATTTTTTTTTATTTTTAAATAAAATGATTATTATTTATTGAGGAAAAGAAATGTTAAATATGTACATGTTTATTTATAATTACTAAAAAAATTACAAAAAAGTGTGATTAATAATAATACAAAATATTAATATAATTTAATATGAAAATAAACTACATCAGTAAATTATAAACAGCGCCATCTCTCGACAGTAATGAAAATTTTTCCTGTCCACAGACATCTATACATCCATCCATCCGAGAACAAACAAAGTTCGTTCTTGGATGGATGGATGTAATCAAAAAATGTAATCAAAAATGTAATCAAAAAAAAATATTTACCAAACAAATCTAAAATAACTCGTAACAAAACAACTCTAATACGAAAACTATCTCAAGCAAGCGTTTGTCGGTAATATAATAAAATATAACCTTGTTAAACTCTAAACTCTAGTTAACCGTGAGGTTATTGAGTGGTTTGGAATCTAAATATTCGATGCAAAATAGTATATTTTAGTAAATAAGATCCGTATTAATAAGATAGCGGATCTGGTGTCGTTTGAATATGCAATATTTACTGATTTATAGATATCCAAAACTATATTTATTATATATTACAGGATAAAAGTGGTTAAAACTGACATTCCTTAAGGGTTGAGTTTTTTTATCTGCAGGTCAGTCAGATCTGCAGGTGAGACAAATAATCATCTCGTAGTTCTGTATTTAACTCCCCACGGCTCTAACACCGGTTATGGGTTAAAATCATGGAATTTCTTGTATTTATCATGATATTCCTTTTCAGGTTCCCAAACATTATATATTATAACATTCAAGAGTTTTTAGAGGATCGAAATGTGGAATGTAGGTTGTTAAATCATTTGCAGTATTGATATTATAATGAATACATCAAACGTTGTTAAATTTCTTTTAAAAGGAGCAACTGATGGGTTTCTGGGCCGCTCTTCTCAGCAGAGCAGCAATCCGCAGCAATCAGCAGCAGCCGGTGGTAGCTTATTCACAGACTGACTACACTGTAAAACAATCTTTTTAAAATAATTGACGAGTAAAAAGTAAGTGTCAATGCCTACTTGAATAAATTTTGAATATATTGTAATTTAAAAAAACATTAATTTTATTCTGATCTATTCCATAAAGTATTGTAAATGTAATCAATTATAGTGCAACATGAATAGTTTGGACAAATTCACTCGAACACCCATTCCAGAAGTCCACTAGCACCTAAAGTATAACCGAATTAGGGCGCTTACACGCTTAGCAACTGAAACTAAATCGCTATTAATTAAATGGATAGCAGAGCGTCTGCATAGTTCGTGTTTGTCTTTACAATAGAACCTTAAAAGTATCTAACTGAATATAATATAGATGCTTAAATTGATTCACTGTTAACGAAGTTATGTATTTTAATAATTTTACTTTAATATATAACATTTTAATTGAATATCAAAACGTAGATAGCAAAATCATCTGACATGTGGTTATAATCTATAACGACCG
This sequence comes from Melinaea marsaeus rileyi, assembly GCA_918358865.1. NCBI lineage: Eukaryota > Metazoa > Arthropoda > Insecta > Lepidoptera > Nymphalidae > Melinaea > Melinaea marsaeus. The sequence continues at coordinate 10,530,337 of OU911088.1, read as the reverse complement.
TGGTTCGTTCGTTGTCAACTTGTTAGCCGCCACAGCACTGCAAATGAGCAGACATCATTTTATTTGATACTAAATTCTAATTGAAACAATAAGTAAGTAGAAATTAGACAATTGTTTTCTCATACTAGTCTATGTAAAACTCAAGTTTCGTAGATTTTCTGCCTCATAGTAGGTATCAAAATTATTCCTTTTATTCTACTAATATTATAAATGTTAAATTTTGTGTATGTTTATTTGGTACTCGTGTATGCAAAAGTTACTGAACGGATTTGGATGAAACTTTACCCTAATATATCTTATACAACAGAATAACATATAGGCTAAAATTTAAACTTAGCGCGGTGAAAGCCGAGGGCAAAATCTATGTATGTATTTAAAAGAAAAATAAATAAAAATATTATAAATTCAATTATTGCAGTAAATTTTATTGTAACAAATTATTACGTTAAAGTACAAAAATCACTCATTTAATAATTCAATAAAAGAGAGACGTGTTTAATTTCATAATGAGACTCGTACGTGACACGCGACTTCATATTAATCGAATAAACGCTTTAAAAACTGTAGCCAATTACACAATTAACGACGAAGGTAAATAAATTTCAGGCGGCGCATTAAAAACTCAATCAGAAGCTGTACGTGCGTATAATATAAAGCGCTTTAAGCGCTATTCGGATCACGTAGCGCGCTATTCAAAAAGCGTATCGCCAATTATAATTTGCGAAATCAAATGAAGCATTTGCGGTGGCTGTTATGCAATTACTATGGATAGTTACGGTTGAACTACCGACGGTTACTTTTAGTTGAAAGTAATAACTTGTTTGGTTAATATCTCCAGGTCATCAAATAATAGAAAGAAATGGTACCATAAAGTATTAAAACTCTTACAAATACTAACACTTATCTAGATAATTTCTTTTTTTTTTTTAAAGAAAATTCAATTAATATGATGAAGGTTCAAATACAATATATATTTTTAAGCTTCATTCTGTTACGCACCCTATAGTATAAAATACCAATAAAAAACTTATCGTCAGTATAAATCCCGTTATCAATAATTAAACGTGCAGTACAGGGTTCCCACGCCCAACGCCCAGCGCCAGCGCCACCAACCCCATAATCCCACAATATTGTAAACTGTATATTGTTTGTTTATTGCATTATATTAGGGAAATGTACAGCTTTTAGGGTACATTTTTATTGATACCCTAAAAAGAATACCTAGTTATATTAGGTGTTATTTGAAATAAATATTCATTGCACTTCTGAAACGTCAGATTCTAGTTCCCAAAGGTCCCAAAGATCCCAAAGGGTAGGTCCATAGAGAAGACCTATATTATAATCAGTCATAATTAATATGTTAGAACAAATCAAAAGTTGTAATGTTTTATAAAAGAAAACTGCTTTCGACGAATATTTACAAAGAAAAGTAAAATTATTTCCGTCATCACAACATGTACCCAGTGTCAGTTGTTAACAATGATATTAAAGTTTCCTGCCGGGCGCTGCGCTCAAATAAAAAGACTCAGTTATCAATTCTCTATAACGCAAGATGAGTTCCCATAACGATGGCAATACAGGCCTCTAAGTTACGCCCCCTTTGATGGTGTGACACAAGTGAAAGCGTTTTGTAAATACAAACACACTTACATAACTTTATTTAATGTTAAAAAACATTATTAAAAATTCATTTTAAGTATTCCTCAAGGAAGCAAAGAGCTTTTTTTAATTTCAGTTCTATTATATGTCGTGATGTTTTTAGATAATATAAACCAATATTAATTATATATTTAATGTTAAAATTTTTCTGTCTGTCTGCCTATAACTTGTACCACACATATAAGTTGAAGACGGTCATTTAGCCGTAATAATCGGGCAGAGACTGAAGGAAACAAGCGACTCTTTATTATACCGCTCACGTGTAATTGGGAACGCTTCAAAAAATGTGCACATTGTGTGTGTTTTAGGGAGCGTCTTTGAAAAAGAGAAATAATTGTTTTATCTCCTTTGGTTGTCCTTTATATTAATGGAACTATTCATATGTAATTACAAATGTTTTGGCTTTTGTCTCTATTTTCTCTATCGCTTATTCTGTCTCTCTTTGTAAAATTTACTTGTGAATGTTAAGTGTTATTAGATCTAGACTGTTATTCAAGAAAAATATCAAGACATATATATTTTTTCCCATCATACAATATTATTCAAAGGAAATTTTATTATCATTAATTAAAACACACACTTTTACACATCACGTAACAAGATCCATCATATCGAAGAACGGAAATGCAATTCGCAAATATCCAACCCGACGCCATTCCATTATCCCGGTAAGCAATCAAAGTTGTGTTCATGCGCTGAGATCATCCATAGATTCAATTGAAATCTCGCCATGCACTTTCTGTTCAGTTCGAGTACTGTAAACACGTCCAACTTAATGACTTCTAAAGATTTAATACAGCTGCTTGCAAATTAAAGTCTTAACTCGGAGAACTTCTCAGTTTTGTTGTATTGTTGCATTCATTCGTCTATCTCTTTAACAATTCAGATTTTGTTGACTGATTTTGAATGACTTAACTGTTGTAATTCTGTTTTGGGTGATATGTTCCAAAATTGTAGCCTATATGTTATTCTGATAAACTATGTTAGTATAAAGTTTCATTGTAATCTGTTCAGCTTTTGATTGAAGAAGTAACAAACTTACACACAATCTCACAAATATTCGCATGCAGTTAGTAGGATATTACAAAAATATATTAAAATATCTCTATCAAGCCAGTTTTTAAGTAATTCCTGGTTAATCATGTATTTTTTTAAGAAAATTACACATAATATAATTATGTCAATATTCCCAAAAAATCTTCTAATCCCAGTCAAATAGTTTCTAAAGAAAATCGGAAGACCAGTACAAAGCTAATTCGGCACCCTTATAATAAGTTCAGTGACGCGTGACGTCGGTTGCTGACGGTCCAATTCAACCCGAGTCCACCCTTTCCATGGGTCAATTGACTATAGTCACCCGCTGTTTAGGGAATTTCAATTGTGTAATGACCTTATCAATACTTTGAATGTATACATATATTTGTATATAGACATATACTATATTATATATATATATATGAAACCACATCAAACACAATTGCCAACACACTATAAAAAATTTAATGAGTGTACTAAATGGTAAATTGATAAGAAGTTTCTAGAATACTCCAGAAAATAGTGCATCTCAATAATAACGCAATCTTCTTTAAATACCAACACTTATAAACTCCAAAGTAGCAAGCAACATTTATGTAGGCATTTTGTTTTTTATACTTTCAATTATGTGAGTATAACGCCTCGCGGCATCCGTTGTTCTTTTATTAATTCCAATTACTAAACTTTAACTTATATTTCTATTTATAACACACCATAACTTATTCTAAGGCTGAGACCTCTTCAGAATAAACACCAATTCTCAGTTGATTAGTAGTCCTTAAGCGAAGTCCAACACGTATGTTGGTTGTCTGTAAACAGATAGACAATATTTAATAAATATATTCATATTTTTTGAAATTCCAATACTGTTTATTTTTTAATTATTCAATAGAATTTGTTTGTTTCACAATTACAGTCAACTTTATTTTATTTTATTTTTTCATGATAGGCATCATAGAAATATGATAAGCACACTTAAATAGTATTATCTTTTGGCCGGTTCGCTACTTTAAATATTTGGTGAAACCAGAACTTGTTATTAAAACAATCCCTAGCATTTATTATTGGGAGTTTTTACTGTGAATATTATTCGTATTCGGGATTGGAATACATAACGAATCACTTCAAAACACTCAACAACAATCAAAAACACCAAAACCAAAACCAAAAACACCAAAACCAAAACATTAAACACAGATATTACTATTATATTTATTATTCAAACATTTATTCAAGATATAGCTAATAAAACAATTGTTAAAATCACTAAAAGCATCCCAGTGCTATCATTTAAATAAGTATCTTTATACAAGACAGATAAATACGTTTCAAAGATATTCAATTCAGCATAAGCGAAGTAAAATTCCGCACCAAGGGTCCGCATTTGAGACACTCGAAGATCGGATTTGAATGTTGAAGCAGCTTTAAAATTAACATAATCCTGTATTTGCGCCTAAAGTTCTCTTGAATTATTTGTAAGACGACTCCGCGATACCTCGGAATCGATACGCTCCTATAAATGAGTGTGTAAGTGTAATTTGAATTTGTCTTAGAACGGGTATTTACTGAGAGATAACGTTACAAAGGTATGAGAAAAGAATTTTGGTTACAAATATTATCTTTTATATCTTCTAATTTTTTATATCTTCTCTAGTTATAATACAATTTTAAGAGTTAACTTCCCGTATTCCTTTTAACAATTTTTCAATAAAATCAAAAATAAAATGTGCATTCCAACCCAATAACTTGTAACAGACAGTTATTAACAATAAACAAAACATCACAAACTCAATTTAAGGCATACAATGTGAACACAGCCTCCACTCAACCCTGACGCTTTGAACTTCAAAACTACCGCGCACCGACATATATATTATGCCGTCTGTATGTAAAACCGTAATTGCTACACTGATACACTCCCGCAGTATTGACATAGACTTGTCACCCGTGATTGTACATTGTACTAGGATAATCATCAAAGTTAGTTCTCGGCAATTGGCGTATAATATTTGCATACGCCCCGAGGTCTGAGATGACGCAAACAGAGACTTGTATGATAACTTTAATTTTGCGTTCATCAAGATGGCAACATTTGAATTTTGAATATAACTTTTAATGGATCAACCACGGGGTGAATAGATTTTTTAGAATGTAACTAGCTTTTGCCCCAGGCTACCTAAATCTACCTAAATTTTATATGTATCGAATCGTAGTCTATATGTTACTCTAAAGTCGTAGTCTATAAGTTACATTACTGAAAAGTTTTATCGAAATCTATTCATTAGTTTTTGTGTGTAACAAACATCCTCACAAAATATACCAGCATTAAAAAGGACTGCCACACACAATCGATCCCTCATATTTAATGTAGTATTAAAACATAAACCTCTGCGAGGGGACGTCATCCCGGAGCTGACCAGCGCACGGTTCGTTGATTCCACATTTGTTTGAAAATCTTATTTCATTCGGACCTCCATAGATTCTAAATTCAATTTCATATACTCAATTTAACGGTAAGGAAACTAGTTTGGATTGTATTTGCCTTTCAAATGTTCAACACTGTCTTAGTTTGAACTTTTCGACAATTTCCTCAGCATCAGTATAATATTATAAGATTGAATTATTGACTAAATCACAAATATATATTTACTAACATAATAAAAGATTGTTCCATTAATGTATTTGCGAAGACCGCAAATACGGGGTGTGTCGCAAAAACTTTGACAGCTCGTTAGGGGCGACTAATTGGTTACCTGGGGAACATTTACTGCAATCACTTTCAATTCTGACATATGTACAATTACTACCAACGGGATAGACGTTGCTTAAAACCTTTTTAATATATATAACTTTTTATCTCTATGGACATTATTAAGACTATTAGAACTATAGAGTGACAGACTTTAAGTCAGAAGAGAAAGAAACCGATATTTCAAAAAATATCAACGTAAAGAAATTCTACTTTAAATAAATTTTAAATCTAAAAAAAAAATATTTATTTACTAATGTGTTTTTTAAAATAATACTTTTGTTTTTATTTATATGCCTAAGTTACTCATTTTAACATCAACTATCCGCCGATGTAAGTCCCATTAAAATCGGCCAGCCGTTTTAGAGAATAGCCAAAAAGAAACAAATTTTAAAAATGTCTTTTATGTTTAAGTATACTTTTATATGCATTAAGTGAAACGCTACTAATTTGGAATTACAGACCGAAACTTCAATTCTATTTATATCTATAGATTCCTTAGTGAAATTATCATCAATGACATAAATTGAAACATGAAAACATAAACATAAAATATATTTTCAAATATTAAACTGAATCATTATCTATATACATAATATATATTATATATATTAGTGTAAATAGAAACCGCATTCAGAGCAGTCCTACTTTACCATTCGTACCGCAAATCAGCCGCGCTCAGGATTATTAAAAGTTATTTAACCTCAGAATCGGGGATCTTATGAAACTTGTTACAACTTTCCCACTGCGATGCTGCGTATAGCCCACTCATGAAATTAAATTACATCGACCAGCTTACCTTAAACTTGTTTTTTTAAACTAAATATCAAAGAATATAAATATAGAAGCGTCACAAGGAGTACCCTATTTATTTGTTTTTAAGAGTTGCGTCGAAAATGTACTACATATATGAATATATTGATATTATCAACGATTTGGGTAACGGGATGCGTTTGTTGTAGATATATCAATGAATTAACTTACTTTGCAAGTTTCCGTATTAATTAATAAATCTTGTACACCCTTTTTATTTAATCTTAAAACAATTTATTATATTCTGCCCCATCTGATATATTGATACTCTCAGCCGTAAACATATTGCGATATTGCTAAAGAAGGAAAAGTTTCCCATTTTGCGTGCACCGCAGTCTGGCCGCGAAGTTGTGTTTTTTGCCAACAAATAAATTTCCATCTAAGTTGTTATACTTAGGATAAGTAGCTGTGACGTGCTGGAGCGTGCGCGATGCTCGTATAACTTTAACATCACTAATATGCCTCTCAACGTGTGTAAATACTTCTAGATTTAAATTAATGTCACAAATTATAGTATATATATATGAATCGTGATATAAAAGACACACACACACACACACATACACAAATAGGAGTTTGTCAACATACAATTTATGTAACGTCAAAATTTCAAAAAACAATACACGTTCCGTGTCCAATGCTCTTTCCACCCGAGAAGCGACGGTCGATACCAGTGGCCAATCATGCGGCGTTCGAAATTTAAAAAAGCACAATTGACGAACGCGACCGTTACTAATTTGACACATGACGTCACATTTGTTTCTTTGTTGTCATTGGATAATAAATGGAAATTAATTGGACAATGCTAATGTCACATTTTTATGGCATTTTGCTCCGAGTATCCACATAATAGAGGCGGCTTAAAGATAAAACGTTGAAACCAACATATATTGCGATTGTAACGTCAGGAACAGGCTAAAATAAAACGGTGGGCTGTTTATATAAAAATATGAAGTTGTAAGTTGTAAGGTGGTTCTAAATTAATAGTTTTTTACTTTTTTTATTTTTTATTTTATAACCTAATTCGATATTTTCTTGAAATATTATTTATTTATTTATTGACCAAACTTAAGTAGAATAAACTATTATTACTAATATTTAATGCCTTAACTAAAAAGTACACATTTACCATATTATGTAATATGTGTATACGCGATACTCCACTCTTCTTTTGCTTGAACTGTGACGTTTAATTCAGGCAAACACAAATCAATGTTGGTTTCAAAGGTAAACTAGGTTTAATGCATGATGCCGTCTCTAGTATGTGAATGATCCAACATATTTTATTTTTAACATAATATGTTATAAAAAATAAATAATAATATCTATAATAGAATATAATTTTAGAAATTAGGGAAATAAATCAATCAATCCAGTTTTTATTGTCAAAGCGTTTTAAACCAATAAGTGAGTAACACACCTGTTTTAAACCATTTCCTATTTTTTTATATTTAAAAAAAAAACGAGTGTTATAATATTGTATGTAAGATTAAAAAGTAGACAATTAAAGATTTAATAAAAAGAGGACGACAGATATAAAACTAATCGAGATTGCCATAATTCAATCGTCATTCACAACAAAAGGTCCAAAGTGAAACGAGCAATTATTAACTTTAGCACGATTCAGAGCTAATGGAAATTTAAACACTCGTTTCCTGGACGGTCTAATTGTCGGCCATTTTCCCATTTTAGTTTTTTTTTTTTTTTTTTATCACTTAGTGTCAAATTGGCTATTGTCGGGGCGCATTCATGTGGATGGATTTTTTTGAAGGCACGACTCGTCCGCTCGTGTGAGGCATTTTTGCTTTGTATCGTTTTATGAAGTTTCACTACAACTACGGTAAAATTGGCGTTAGTAATTCGATTGTGGATGGTCTGTTAGTATTTTTTGATTCGAAAAAATATTTTAGTTAAATAATAATATAATTTTATAACCTTTAAAATGCACATAACAACGTATATCGAACTGAAGAAATCTATATATTTTTAATCTATATTACCTATCGATAATATATTGATGTGTCCGTACTATGAAATTAAAAAATAGATGAGGTTATCTGTTTAATAATATTATATATATTTGTTTATTACATTTAATCGACAATAAAATATTAATCGAAACGATTCTTATATTTATACATTATATTATATACTACTGTAATATTTTCCTCAGATTATAAATGCGATTAAAAGCAATTTAGTTTAAATAAATGCTATCTGTTTCCAAATCACGGACTCAGCTATATTTTAATGTCATTTGACAGACAATGCAATAATGGTTGGTGAATGTTAAATAAGCTAAAAGTATGCTTTAAAATATGTTTTTTTTATTTCATTTTATATGACAAATCAAATATTCTACTTCTAGAAGTAAATAATTATTTTAACCCATTTTATGAGACTCAAAGATGATTGTTCTCATTTTCACAAACTTTGTAATAAAGTTCAGGGATTCCTATTTTAGAAATAATAGTTATTTTGATGGTTTTTGATATACATAACAATATATATTATACTTAGTTGAATGAATAAACAAAACATGAACAGAAAGACCAAAAGCCAAGGCTCCCTATCACAGAATAACTTAATCTAACATTTTATTCCCCCATTCAACTGAGATTCAATTAGCGATATCTGGATGATCCGATATAAGTCGTAACGAGTCTGTCAATCAATGCACCTGGTGATATATTTTTATATTATTATATATAAAATATAGGAAAAGTGAGCGGTAAGAGAGACAGGGGGAGGCCTCGAGTGACCTTCGAAAACCAGTATCTATGATACTGGAGGAAGGTCACGTAAAAAGCACGAGGACCCCCCGGAGGGCATGTATGAAGAGGTTGATGTCTCTAGCCAAGGCGAAAGAGGTATGCAGGGACCGTAGCGTTTGGCGCTCCGTCGTCTTTGGCTACCCCGCAAGGGATATGGCGTGAAGCTAAATAAATAAATAAATAAATATATAAAATAACTTTAATACATTGTCACTACTGTGATAAGGCACACATTGAATAAATACATAGGTTATACATATAAAGTATAGGGTAACTCGCTGTATTTAGCGAACCTTTAAATTATGGGACAGAATATGTTTTTTACTTGTTTAATTACATTTATTTTATATATATATATAGTATTATATTGCATAAAACTCAGTTGCATATAGTTTTTGAATCCATTATAAATATAAGTCATAAGAAACATTAATATTATTAAAATTGTAACATCTACTCAGTACATATAAATCTTATCTAAAGCTAAAACTAAGTCGTCTATATCTATTATTCTTTATTTAAGGCTTCAAAATCTGTAATAGGATCGCATAATGGCGTCCAAACACGACAGACCCTCGGGACGGACCTTCTAAATGCTGCTAATGAAATTCGTGACCTTCCGACAGTTTACTAGGTCATACGTTTTTACGATCCCTAATCGGGTAGTTTGAAATAAATTACTTGAAAGATATGAAGAGTTTTATACTTATTACTTATATATAATTAAATATTTTTATATAGCTAAATTAATGAAACATTTCAGTGTTTTTCTGATTTAAATTTGATTAAGATAGACTACGTAAATAAATTATTATAGGAGTTATCTTGTCAGGTAAAGAAAGGTTGACAGCTTGTATATCCAAAGCTAGACAATGGTAACAAGCTGTATTATTAGTACGAAATCAGCTTAGCCGGTCGGCAGTGTGTCCAATCAGGGGACTGACACGTGTCATTTCGCACCCCTTTTTGCACGCATTCCTTTTGATTTGTCAGTGCAGACGGGCGTTTTGATAGCATTACTTTATAATAACATTAATATAACATATTATTATATTTGTTGTTACACAACCCTTATCCATGACTTTTAAATCAAATTGGGTTTTTTATATGAATATTTTTTTTAGGTAATTGTGAAGATGTAAATTATTAAACATCAAAATATATGTTTAGTCTGTGGCAAGTCAATCATAAAGTTAATTACAAATTCTCGTTCAGTAGATGTAAATAATATTAATTGAAAACATTTTTTTTCTAATTATGAATGTATCGGATATTAGAAAACATTGGTTTACAGATTGCCATCCATATTATTTAACGTTAAATTATAAAAAACAAAACTCTACACAATATTTTTTTTACAAATAAGAATAATAATGTATAAGAAATACAGTGAATAGAAAAAATATATCTGTATTGTGTCACAGATATATATATATATATTATAATAGTGAAACAGCCGCCCGTCTGTGCAGCTAAAGCCCGTGGGACGGAGCAGACGAGGCGCACGCGACGGATCAACATTACCATTTGACACTGCATTTATTTAACGACGTGTTTGTTTACGTCACGCTCTGCATTAACTGTTTTATTAACATTTTATTTACTTTGTATTATTTACATTCATATAGAAAAGTTTTTATTTTCATCGTAATCTGAAACTACTAGACTATATATAGGCTACAATCCTAAAACAACCACTTATTTAGAATTTTAAAAAAGCAAACCCGCCGGCCAAACCTAGTGTCAAAATATAATTACATATTATATGAGTATTAATTAATCCAATCAAATTAATGACACCGATAATATCAAAATAATTATAAATAATGATATAATTTAATTATAATTAATAAAATGTAACAAATGATTTTAATTGCGTTATTAATCACACTAATTAGTACATTATAACCGTAATAACTAAAACAATATGAAACTACGTTACAGACTTTATATATATATATATATATATATATATATATATATATATATATATATACATACGTTTCTGCTATTCTTCGTTCCAACTTAACAATGGATAGTTATATCTCGATTAACAATCTTAAATTATTTTATTGTGAATATGAGGTTTTATATACTCATATATATTCACTTCGTCTTCCTATGCCGATGTATAAGCAGCAGACGAAGTCATGCAATAGCTAGTAATAATATTAAAAACTATAATTATTATAAATACAGTCGCATAACTAAAATGAACATTACACAACTTTCATTAATTATACAAAATACTCTTTAAACTAGATATATTAAATAATGTTACAGTATTCTGTTCTGCATAGGAGTAGGAAGCCGGTCCAAATCACTGATGTTCGGGAGTTTGACGTAAATCCGTGGAGCTGCCACAACTTATTTCAACTTAATTACTTTCTATTCCAATGGAGAGGATTTACTGAAATTCATATAAAATTTCTAATTAAAAGCTCAAAGCTTCACAAGTGCGCTAAATGATATCATTTTAAATTACTGGCTGTGTTTACTTCGTTCGTATATTTTTAAAATAAAAGTAGCCTAAGTTACTGCTTATAAGATCAACTATTCGCCTGTGAAAGTCCTCTTAAAATCGGTCTAGCCGATTCAGAGATTAACAGACAGAAAGACAGACAGAGAAAAATTATTTTAAATTAAATTAGATTTTTTACGTAAGTGTATAAATTTTTATTTACATTTAGTGAAAATCTGTTAATTTGGAATTAAAAACAGATATATCAATTTATTTAATTGTATAGATGTGTAGGTTAAGTATGATGAAAAGAAATTTAAACCATTTTAAATAGAATAACATGTAAAAAAAAATATAAATTGTCTGATAACATGACGATACATTACCTTAAGTAATTATAAGTACCTTTATAAATAATTTAATCAACCTGACAATTAATTAACACTTACCCTTACAGAGTCGTTCATAACGACTCGTTGTTACGAGGGTTGGAACAACGAATGAGATTCATATTACACCCTTAACATTTACATGACCAATTTGTTTCAAGTCAGAAAGTATTTTTACCCCAACCACGTTTGGATTTACCGAATCGTTTTTAATTAGCAATTAATAATTTGAACTTTCATTGAGCTGAGCGTAAGCGAAGCTTTTAACCGTTTGGCAGACCTTTTGTGTTTAGTTGTCTCCAGAATGCGACGATTAGCTACAATTTCTCTCATGTATGTTTGAGCCGAACGCGGTTGTTATAGCGAAAACAGATTGAAAAAATGTTTAGCCATTCAAAAGTTATCAAGAAAAGAAGAAAGGAGAGGGGCTCAGCTCAACACCCGCCGCGCACGTTTGGCAGATCCTAGTTAATCTATTGGTGTGTTTGTTAAGATACATATTCAATTATAATTGTAACTTTTTAATGGAATTTAGTATATATTAATCTCTTGGTATATTTTATTTTTGTTTCTTTTATATATTTATAATATAAATGATTTTATTTTGATTTAAGATTAAATATTTGTTAGAGATTTCAATACTTTTTAACTTTATTCATACATATTAAATAGAATATCAGACAATCATAATCATATATTGTGAATGTTAAATATCAAATAATTCAAATCCACTTGAACACAAGAGTCGAGGGTGAAACGACGTTATGGAAATCTTATTACTTTATAGCATTATATAGCAATAAAACAATGAATTTTAGGGTTCAGTTCTGCCTCTGATTTATAATACATAGTTTTATATGAGTGGGCTTTGAACAATTAACTCATATGATATAACTAACAATATACGACTGTATAATGTATTAGAACATATTCTCCAATCGAACATTGTTAAAATATACTTTATTCTTATAAAATGAATTCTTTCTTTGAATTTCTTTTATCAAATAAAAAGAAAGAAAATCTCTGTTGATTCTTGTCTGAAATCTTTTGTAAAGAAAACGATCATACTTGCGGGAATCCAAAGATATTGACAAATAATTAAGGAAGTGGTATATTAAAGATTAAGATGTATTTACATTATATATTTTTGTTATATTTAAATATATTAATTATATTAATTATGAGAATGATGTATTGAGCTTTTTATATTAAACGTTACAAATATCAAGAAATCTTTCAATATAGTATTAAAGGTATATAAATAATAACAATGTTCCGAGTATGTAAACGCCCTTATCCCCATCCCCAGTCGTATTCCCGGCCGTCCTAAAGGACTCGACGATTAAATAAGATGCCTTAGAACGTAAGAATAACGAAAATTTTTAATTTTCTAAGCCTTTTTTCCCGGAATATTGACTATCCTTTATGACGTAAAATTAAAGCGTAGCTTAAACCCTAAAATATGTTATGAACAAAAAGATACAACATTTTGTTACACATATATTCTGTAAGACTTCTCTGTAACTTTATACGAGTATAATAGCTTTTCTGTTAGGTAATAATATATAAATCTACCTTCAAACGTTAAAGATAAAACAAAGTTATAAGAATTAGCATCCTCAAATACGGTACAATATATTCAATTAATATAAATGTTAATTCCGGTACCTCCCGCCGTTTGTTTAAGAAAACCTCGCCTTGACAATCACGAATTTGAAATTTATATCAAGATAGTTACATAAAAGATATTGTGTGTCTTCGTTTCATTTACATTATCACTTTGAGTTCGGTTATATTTTAAGTAAATGGATTACTTTATATATTGTTTGATATATTTAAATCGAGATGAACTTTTCTATATGATCCATGAAATCGAATAACCGTGTGTCGTGTGTGTGTTTGTGTGTGTGTGTGTGTGTGTGTATGTGTGTGTGATAGTGATGCTGGATACGTATAGTATTTTTATAGATATTAAAGTGACAATTACAGGGTGATGGTAAAAGCGCATCTCGGCAGCACTGACGCGGCAAATTTGATCGCGCGGTTTCGGCTTACGAGCGCGTTTAGTTATGACTATACGGGGGGTTTATATCTTTTTATACGTAAAAAAGAAGTATTTTTTTAATTATATACAATTAAAATAAATGTTTGTACAAGGCACAATTGATAGAGAATTTCATAAATTGTTTATTTCATGCCCTATTAAAAAATATTTAAGTATATATTTTTGTGAGAATTAATAAAATTAATATAAGAATTAAAGGCGAAAACATATAACAATATTTAGATTTTCGTTTCATTGTTATATTTTATTCAGAACAAAAAGTAATATAAATAAATATATACATATATATATATATATATATATATATATATACATATATATATATATATATATATATATATAAAATATGACGACCTGTATAAACAATAACGGCTATGATTCGAGCGCAAAGAACCGTGAAATTGGTTTATTCGCCCGATACGATGAATAATTAATGTCATAAGTGCACCTCCACACATGTACGCGTCACGCTGCGATGCCTCCACTCTTCAGACATACCCTCACCGACATTTTCATTACATGTACTATGATAATACTGATTTTTTTATTATATTCCACATAATAAAAAAATCAGTATTATCATAGTACATGTAATGATTAAGGATTGAAAATGTTATTCATAACTTTTATTGAGCTGAGCGTAAGCGAAGCTCTTAACCGTCTGGAAGACCTTTTTTTGTGTTTAGTTGTCTCCAGAATGCGACGAGATAATTAGCTAAAAATTTTCTCATGTATGTTTGAGCCGAACGCGGATGTTATAGCGAAAACAGATTGAAAAAATGTTTAGCCATTCAAAAGTTATCAAGAAAAGAAGAAAGGAGAGTGTCTCAACTCAACACCTGCCGCGCACGGTTGCCGGATCCTAGTTTTATCGTTCGTAAAAAATATAGTGTAATAAAAATATTATATTTTGAAATAACATTTGTTTAGATTCCATAGCTTACTTATTTTTTATACATTATATATCCCATACTGTTAACTCCTCTTCTAAAATCGCGCGATAAGTATTCAGCATGAAAAGCCACCACATGCGTCTCTGTAGCGCTTATGGGATCGCATCTGCATTTATAAAGCACGTGGGAAACACCACATGGTGACGGCTTATCTTGAGAAACTTAACAATTAAGGGATACCGCATTAAATTGCATTCTAATGTATTACTAATAATTAATTATTTAACAGAAACCTATCATACTTGATCTATCCACGCCATTGTGGTTTTGATACTTGTATGGGGCAGGTACACTTAATTAAAAATATTTGTTATTAAATTGAAATGAATCAAATGAACGAAATGCACGATATGAAAGAAATGAACTAAATGAACGAAACTAACGAAATGAATGAAATGAAAGAAATGAACGAAATGAATGAAATGAACGAAATGAACGCAATGAACGAAATGAACGACATGAACGAAATGAACGAAATGAACAATATGAACGAAATGAACGAAACGAACGAAATGATCTAAATGAAAGAAATGCACAAAATGAACGCAATAAACGAAATGAACGAAATGAATGAATGAATCAATCAATCAAATCAATAAATAAATTACAAATTGAATAAACGAATATGTTCATACATACAAAAATGACAAGTACCCCACAACATTAGTTCGATAGTATACAATGTATGTAATTATGAACCAATTCGCGCAGCTAATGTAACGTATGGGCGATCGTTCTCACAAACGACATAATATCTCACCTGGCGGAGTTAATCTCTCCAATTAATGGTACCCATCGACTTGATAGCCGTGACTTTCATAATCCAACCCGGTAGGTATTGTTTACAAAACATTGTGTATTATATTCATTGCGGAATTCGGAATATTTTTCATATCTCATTATTTATATATATATAGATATAGCAAAAATATCTAAGTAATGTACTCCGAAATTCCAATTTAATATTTTATTTTTTATTACTAATAAAATTTATTTGCTTTTGGCTTATAAAATTAAAGTAGCGTATATATTTTCATATTTTATTTATATATATAGATACGGATACTCTTATTTTATTTATATATATAGATATACGATTCCTACACGTATAAAACATTAAATATTTCGATATTTTCAAGTAATCTTCACTACATATATTATAATTAATAACTTTTTTCTTATCATTAAAATTTAATCAACAAATAAGCTATAACTACAGTGAGGCACATCAGCCCCGTTGTATATAAACAGCCCCATCCATTCAGCAGAAGGGTTGGAGATCTTGTTTAAACAATCAAAGCAAAATTCGAGATTTCATCGCCTTTCGGCGGTGAATTTTAATGCAGCCATTAAAACCGTTTCATTTCGTTCACTACTCAGGGTCTGTGATTGTGAGGAGCCGAGAAAGCAATCATGGACCTGACGATGTAAACAAAATAACATATTCTTATAAATATATTAAATAGATTTGAGTATTCTTATATAATTTATGAGTGTTAATCGAACTTTGGGTACTAAGGTTTTGTTTGATAGTATAAAGTTTTATTTGTAAAGATATTTGATGCAAAATTTGTCACAAAAAGAAACGACACATATATGTGGTAACTCATAGAATTTATTTCATTTTAAAAATAAAAGTAAAATTACTTTTTTTAATAAAATTACAGTGTTTTCGTACATCCCGACTAAATTTGATTGTTCTGAGAAAACAAGAATTCAGTAAAGCTCCCGACAAGTGGTCATAAACAAACGTAATAACTCATAAAACATATTTTAAAGTCGTTCCCTATATTTTTATGATGCCTTAATTTTGTATAAGCTAATTAAAAGTCGCCGGTCTCAATTACTATATTATCAAGCAATTTATGAAAATCTGATTACAATTTTAATTATGTTTTCGAAGAAAATGTCTGTTGTATCTGGGGTTTAAAAGATGGCAGCAATAAAATTTAAGCTGCTATTTGTTAGCTGTTTAGTGCAAAATTACATAGATCTAAGTGTAAGAGTTTCTCGGTATTCTATGGAGTATTATACAAAGCAAGTAAGTTAGAACAAATTAATACGCACAATACACACAACTTGGTAACGGAAATTGAATTTTTAAGCGTAACTTTTAAAAACGTATTTACTCAACAATGAGGTTAAATACCCAGCGGAGATGGAAAGTTGGAGCAGAGTGAGGTGACAATACTATTTGAGCCAAAATTGGGATCCAACGCATTTATTAAAGCGAAAACCGGCAACAAAGGAATGATATTGAATTGTAAGGAAAGGTGACGTGGATACACAAAACTCTTAGCGAATGGATGCGGCTTTAAAGCATATTTTGTCTGTGCAAGAAACGGATAAAAGACAGATACAAAATATAATAATAATTATTAATAGGAAATGTTAATTTTAATACATACAAGTAAAGATTAATATTTCGTTTATGGTTATGTATATAACAAATCGAAGTGTTTTTGTACATATTGCCGCATCAAATCTGCCTATAGATTCGTAGATGTACGTCGTAGATCACACTAGCTCGAGGGTCGCTGGTAGGTGACACGCACAAAGCACCTCCGACTTCTTTCATTGTAGATTAAATTCTTTGCTTCCCGCACACCTACCGCTTACATTTCCCTCCAGAGAAAGCTATAAGAAATTTATAGCAATCGTTTATTTACGCATTATCAGTATATTTCATTCTTAATCTATACATACATTTTATGACAGATAATATGTTTTAATTGTATTTATATTTATATGCGCAATATTTCAATGGTTACAAATGCTTATAAAAGTATATCTTAGCTTTAACTGTACCACAAGCTCTATTAATATCCGATCTTTCTCAACTTAATCTCGCTGGTCGCGGAATTAATACATATTTCATTGGAATATTTCACGAGGTATTACTCCCAGTGTTTGTTAGACCCAGTTTATTACCTTCGGTGGATTGTTGGAGGTCTTTTAGAAGTTTTGAATAAACGTTAAAAAAATATTTCTCGAGCCAAATTATTATACTGCCCTGAAATCAAGAGATTCCATTTAAGTCACAGTAATTTATTTATGCTTCAGTAAACAAAAACTCATAACATTTGTCATCTATATGTGGGTGTGTGTTTGTGTATGTGTGTGTAAACACAATTGTTGCCACTTTAAATCAAACAGTTCATGCAGTCGTTAGAGGCACGTGCGACTCTGCTGGATTTAGAAACCGTTTCCAATGTTGTACGGACGGGATATACATACATACATACATTATTTATAGTTTATATAGATATATATTTTACTGTGATTATTATTGCTTTTAAAGATAATATTTTACAAGTAATATT
The DNA here is from genome assembly GCA_918358865.1 of Melinaea marsaeus rileyi. NCBI lineage: Eukaryota > Metazoa > Arthropoda > Insecta > Lepidoptera > Nymphalidae > Melinaea > Melinaea marsaeus. The sequence goes on along the minus strand of OU911088.1, from coordinate 10,512,116 downwards.
AAAATACGAATTTTGGTATTTTGTTTCTGTGTGGTAATTAATGAAAAACTACACCTACTTTTTCTTTACTCCATCACAATAGAACCATTATGAAATAGCTTATTAAAATCTATAGATATTGAAAATGTTTTGGAAAAAAATTACAAATGCCAAATAGTGGGGTTCGCTTACTGAGTTCTATCAGTAGTTCCGAACTAATGTTCCAAATCAGTGACGCCTTACCGTAGCGCACGCGGACGAATTCACGCCAATCAACTAGTCAATTTATATATAAAACGAAATTCATTACCAATATATATGTTAGGGTAAAAATATATAGAACATATACGTTATTACTAGATTTACTTAAGTTTGCCTTAAGTACTATGTTTCTTCAGCTAGCTACAATTACACCACCGGCCTAGAAACATATTATGGTTAAAACAATAAAAAAAAAAATAATAAATTAAATAAATCTCCTCATACAAAGCGAACGCGCTCCAAGAATAATGAAAGTACAAGTGAATGGACTTTGTGTAATTATAATAACTTGTAGTTATTTATCATCAGCGTGTCGCTGCTCTCAGATGTTAAGCAGGTGCTGCGAGATAAATGTACCCTGCAGAACTGCTCTGTACCATGTTTTCATTCAGTTTTACTAACTTATCTTAAACTTTTATACACTTAATATAATTATACAAATTAATAAGTTTTATACATTATTATGAAATGAAGCCCTTTACCGTAGCAATGCTAAAACAAACGTAGATACATATCCAGAGACCTTTACCTAGTCGACGCTAGGATAGACTTCAAAAGCTTTACGAAGCTACAAGATATCACGTATATTATCATTAATGATACAGTCGTAAACGAATATGTACAATCACAGCGTGGAAATTGCCAGCAATGTTTTAGGTTCCAATCTCATTTTTTGTACCCGCACAGTGAATAGGCGCTAACAGCGGCTCGCAAATCGCACTCAATGTGCCGGCACTAACGGCTCGACTAACGCATCCGTCGCACGGAATACTGCCCACTCGTTAATTAAGGTATGTTACATATATATTAATGTTATTGTCCTCCACTGAAATGTGATTGGAGGGTATGTTATATAGAGGGAAAATGTTTTGTTTATTTAATTATTCGTATATATGAATAATGAGCTAGAGGTGCACCACTGGTTACATGTCAGCACATGCTCATAAAAATAATACTATTGCTACAAGTATGTTTAATACAAAATCCGCACTTTAAATTGTCTTCTTTTATTGTTAATATCTTTTAAAACTCACCTTGATTGATAAAAAACGTCGCAGTCTCAACAATTTTCTATATTTGTTGTGCCGTGCGCCGGACACCATCGGATTTATACAAGCTTAGACAACCAAAGCGGCTTTGTCTTTGAGACAAACGAACTGTATTGAGGGTAGAAAGAAATTCTATTTCGCATTACGAATACAGAGATGGGAATGTTGTTCTTATTTCTTTATAAATAAAAAATATAATTTCAAAATACCGTGAAAACTATAACACAGTTTTTACAGTTATATAATTTCTTATCTTTATTCTATTTTATTATTGTATTCCCTTAAAAAGTAATTCAGATATTAAATTATTTCAACACCACCTCGTATAAACTAATATTGTCAAACGCTCCGTTATATCAAAAAGGAATGCAAACACGACCTTTTGTTGCTATTGTTTAATAACAAAAATCAATAAGTCCATCCGTCGGTCCGCCGGGCCGGTGTCCAGGGGTGACCAATCAAAGGGTGCCAAGTAATTTTATTATGAATTTCCAAAGCAAATAATTGACCAAGGATACGTATATGTCGGATATTCATTCTGTATATTTGTTTGTTTTCATATTTATGAAATTTCTTAAAAAATTTAATAAATTTGATGTTTTTCGCTTTATATTTAAATTTGGATTTTAATTATTATGTTATTATTGATATATCATATACCTAGGGAATATATTTTTGAACTCTCCTTGAACTTCTTAATAAAATAGGAGTGGTTATAGACAATTATAAGTAAATTATTAAAAATATCCAACCAGAACCACAGTATATACATAGTGAAAGGTACTCCGGTGCGTCTGTGTAACTTTCTAATAAATACCGATAATCCCGCCCGCCGCCGGTCCGGACTCGATAAATATTGACCTTCTTGGACATCAAATAGTGTTTGATTTGTAAAAAATATTGCATTAGCTTTTTAATAAGCAATGAACCATAAAATTAAATTCAAATACTTTGGATAGCGTCTTATAAAAAAGGAAACTTCGTACAATAAACTTAAAAACTCTTAATAATTAAGATAAACGAAATGTCTGGAAAGTAGTGTACCCAGCATCACTCGTTACTCCGCCCGCAGCGACGCAGCACGTGTCGTCTCAGTTTGCCGACAATTCACAAACAGCCTTGTCCTAATGAACCATCTTGGCAGCACTACCACGACTCACTGTTTTCAACAATTTTTGGTTTCACAACGTAAAACGGACGTGACGGGACTGTAAAAGTTTGTCAATCTTGAACCAAAATTCATATGTAATCATATAACTTCAGTGAGTTGTTTACTTCTAATTAATACTCTAAATAACAAAACGGATAATACATATATAACATTAAGTTGATAACGTTGATAACGTTGGTATATAACATAACAAACTCATACTAAGATATAACTTTTTTGATTCCACCATTTTATTCTCGTAAAGTTTTAATGAAACCCAAAAATGGCAACTATTTAATCCACATCCGAGTGCAGTAACAAAAGGCGAGTTAAGGAAACACAAAGCGCGGGTGTATTTGTTTCCGCCGTTGTCATCTAAACAAGTTTTTGAAACAATTCTCATCTATCGGCCGCCTGGGGGCTCATCGGGTTTCTTAGGAACTTTCTCCAAGTGTAATCAAAGGATAAAACCTTCTGTAGCGAAGTCAAGTGGCTGCATAAAGGGAAAATTCACTTACTTCCTATAGCGGACGTCGTTCCAAACATTGAGAATGAGCGTTACTCCCGATACTGTCTATGGATTAGAACTTTAAGACGCTATAAACCAATTTATAGTATGGGACTTTAAGGCAAAATTTTATTATTATATTCCTATCATAAACCAATATGAAAAGAAAATGACAGTCCTATATTTAAATGATAGAAACTTGTTATATTTATTTGCTACATATTGATTTTTATAATCACGTAAGAGATTCATTTGTTATAACTTTAATGTTTTTGTTAATCAAAAGAGTACATTGAGATATATCATTATAACATATTTTTATTACTAACACAGTCAAATTTAGGTCAAATCGATGTACCATAACGCGATGTTTCTCTTTTATATAAAGTCATAGTTGGTTCAGCGAGCGAATTTGCATAGGAATGGCAGATTATAGAGCCACCATAGGCTAGACCTGGTTTAGCCAGGTGCTGGAACGGCACTAGTCTAACTTACGAAATGCACTCGGCTACTGCAAACAATATAGCTTTCCCCAAGTTAAGTATCTTTATATGATTGCGGCTTTTGTTAAGTTTCATTAAAGAATATATGCTGCGGTGCTTATATTAACGTAATTTTAAATAATATATATACATAATAAAAAGGAAAAATATTCATAGTTCATTTAAACTAATATTCTCATAAATCCACCTGACAAAGGTTTTAAAGCTACATAAGGTTATGTATTATGTATAAGCCAATCAGTAAATCGCGTAAAACAGACGCAAACAGGAGTCGAACCTCGCATTGACGAGATTAATTAGCTAATAACAAGCGTAAACACGAGCTTCAAAGAGACGCATATCGAACAGTTTTAGTGATATTAGTCTTTTTAGAGATCCCTCCTGTGTACGGACGTACCTTGTAACGTTATATATATATATATAAAACCAAATTATTATTTTAATTCCCCAATAAATATGATATAAATTTTTATTATAGGCAGAATCCTATCGGAAATCGGACACGATTTTTCTTACTAATATTTTTGCATACTGAAATTTTAAATGAATAAATTGTGGAATATATATGTGAATACAATAAACCTTTACAATATAATATTTTTTATACCTAAATAAATATTTTTAATATTAAAATACTTTTTAACCAGTTTTATATATTTTTTTAATCTTTTTTATCTTTTTAAAAATATACGGAACCAAAGATATTAGAACACTATCCGCTATCACTGAGTTGCAATCAAGAAATGACCCGAGATTGAATGGACTTCGAACAAATGTATACTTCAATAGGTCATTGATGCAGCATAGATGAAAAATATCAGTTAGCAAATTAGGATATGATATATTAATTGGAGTATATTTTGTATTACAGTAATAATATATATATATATAGGTAATAATTGTTAAGTAACCTTGATCGAGGTCAGCCACCTGATGGGTGTCCGCAAATTGTTACATATTACATGCAACTGTAAAATGAGTTAATCTTTAAAATGTAAGACAGAATTCTTAGTTAATTTTGGAAATATAAAAATTATTATTATTTTAAGTTTAATAAAAATTAACAAGTGAATTTTAATTCTGAATGTCAATAAACACTTGTAAACAAGTCTACTCGTATATTCAGTAGATGACACAAGTTTGTAAGGCAGTGAATACATTACGTCATCCAATAAACTTTAAGTGTATATTCATTGGTAACATAACTATGTAGGTAGAAGTCGTAACCCAGAGGTTGTGGGGTCACAGGAATACTTATGTACCTTGGCAACCCGGTTTTGGGACAATCCACGTTACTTCTACATATACGAGGAAACATTTTTCTTTGTTCCATATACAGATGTCATAAAGGTCGGTTTCTGGAGGATTTCAATTAGTTTTTTAAATGTCGAAAGTGGTTATTGGCTACTATGATATCCCATCACAAAGGTGATCACAGAGTTTGTTGCCAAATTCGTTAATTTATATTATTTACCAATCCTTGAAAATGTAATATAAAACTTAGATGTAAAACTACAATATCTACACCGATACATATTTACGTACAGATGAGAAACAAATACAGTAAAGATAAATGAATGAATGAATGAATGAATAAGTACAGTAAAAATGACAAAGTTAATGAGAAATTTGTAGTAATATCGTTTCTGAAGCATTGATTCTAATTTCTTTTTTTTTTCCGGCCTGTCTTTATGTATACCTTTCTAAAACTCAAAGCTTTGACATAGCGTGATATAAATGAAAGTATTAAGTATAAATAAAATACTATACATATTATAAGGCAAAAAATTTGATGGTACAAATATTAAGCCTTATAAGAGACCGGTAATCCCTGCAGTATTTTGTAAAAGTATTTTAACTCGATTGTTCTGTATTTCTACAGTACGCATCTGAGATATCATAAAGATAACACTAAAAAAGTCGTGGGTAAAGTTGAAACTTACCAACTTAATCTAAACGCGAGGGAAGTCACAGACAAAAGCTAGAATTAAAATTAGCCGTCATAGTTTAATACAGCAGTTTAGACACTAGAACTAGGTGGTTATCAAATTTATCGATAACCACAACTTGATTACAGAATAGAGATAGCTCGTGTTTGTCTCCTTGATTGAGTGTTTGTTGAAGTTTACGATAGAGTTAAGTTTAGGTTATATTACAGTTATTTGAACGTGTGTAATACGTTTCTTCAATTATAGCAATAAGAACGCAGAAGCTTTTGCATCAACAACAAACAAAGCTTTAGATGCATGTAGGTAGTTATGAAAAAAAAATGAACACAAGGAGAGGAAGCAAAAAGATTTGGGATTTCACAGTCAATTATTTATTTTAAACAAACTATAAGAAATACATTAAGTCAATCTTATGAGATGATGGTATCCGGGTACTACCACTCAAGTTAGCAGGTGTTCGATTTTGTCTATCGACTAGAGTGGGGTATTTACCTTTAAAGGTGAGTATTTTCTTATTTAACATTGTAATTGCAATAAAGTATATTATTATTATTATTAAAACAGATAACTCAAAATATATCAATTTATAAAAGCAATATAAAATAATTAATTACATTACCTTTCTTCAATTTAGTCTTTAAATGGTATCAAGCTCTTATGGGATCCTTAAGAAATAGACTACTTTAAAACTCCTCTAGAACGATCATTTACATCGAATGAAGTTTTTTCACGGCCTCTTGAACTTTAATTAAAGGCTGAATTACCTGAATCAAGAGCACACGTCTAAGAAATACACACCAGACGCCAATTTATTTATCTATCGGAGTGGAAGGTACTGTTTGGGAGAATATTATTTAACTTAAATGATTAAAATAATAATAAATTTCGAAATTTAAGGGGGCATAAACTATAAGTGGAACAGCTTTAAAAGCTAATGATAAAAATAATTAACACTTGTATTTTGATTATAAAATGAAATATTATAATAATATATTAATTCATATTATACACATTTAATTTAGATAGATATTTCGATATTATCACTGCACATAATGGTATATATAATTAATTATTCTATGTCGATCTGCTTGTTTGTATATATTAATAAAAATCTCCGTGTATGATTCGGATGTCCGGTGTAAGCGTCTACTCGATGTGCTTTATCTGTCCCCGGCAGCTGCGGGACGCTCTCCCGGGGTCGCAATGAATAGATCTAATCGTTACTTCTAATACCCTCAATGTATATTTTGATAAAATAAACTATATATACCAGATTTAAAGCAATATATATATAATACTCACGTCGTAATCCCCCATATACCAAAATTTGATAAAAATCTCATCAAAATCTTTTATGTCGTTTTGGCGGCCATGTTGGATTTTACTCGATATAGCCGTTAAAACCCTCCATCGAGTTCATGATGCCGATTTTATAAGGAATTTTCGATCAGCCATGATGTTTCGGTACAAATGGAATTCAAATTCCGAAAGTAGACTTCAAGACCTTTCCACCTATGTCTTTATTAAACTAAACCAATTTGGTGGGTGTGGCCATTCGTTGAAAAAAAACAGACACATATGTATATTGTTTTACAAATGTATGTACAAAGTACTCTTTGTGTATAAGTGTATATATAATATGTATTATATTATATATGAATGGTTTTGGCCTATCTGTATTTTGTAAATGGTAGGGACAGCCATTTTATTTAATGCAAGCAGTAAAGTTAAACGATCTATCCAGACAATGACAATTGTCTGTCGAAAGTCACACCTTGCTAAATAGATGTCGTAAAATTTTCACCAATTTGGATTCGTGGGGGGTCTAAATTACCAGCGTCGCTGTATAATAACTCGGTAAATAGAGTTTTTTACGATACGAGTACATGTATGTGCTGTCGGCTGAGACAATATTACTTGAGACTTTATAGAATGAACGTAAAATTCATTAAGTTAAGTGAAAGTTGTTTCAAGATTTAATCTATGTTATATTTTCATCAAAACATCTTCTTTAACCCCTTAAGCTATTGGATATTGACTGACATTAACTGTGACTGACGTGACAGTAATTCATCCATAATAAAATATATGCATTTATATAAATCTTTGTTATAATTTAACTTAGTTTTCTTGTATTCATAATCCTCGTAAACTTTCAGTCAAAATACTTTTTTTTTTAATCTAAGATAGAATCAGAGAGTCAGACTATAGTTTAAAGCTTCCAAAGGAAAGGCCCATGGAGAAGTACCGGATAAAATTGGATACTGTTTGAATATATTATAAATTTGTAGTTTTATTACAACCTTGTATTAATTCATAAGACAGGCACAATTGATAAGTGAGAAATTATATATAAGTACAAATAACACTACAAATTGTTTTCACATAACAAGGGCTTAAAGGATTCTAACTTCACATATACAAAATAATATTTATATAGACTACACCCTGGAAATAGTAACAATGAAGTGACATACTCATTATTGTATTCTACCATACACAAGGGTTTTAAGAGGAATTAAAAATAAATAAAAGTAAACTAACAAACGTAGGTAACTGAATATATAATAGCACTGGTACTGTACTGTAGGAATAAAAAAAACAGATAACTGTTGGCAGCAACCTTTCCCCCCTCCTCCCCCCAAGTTATAGCCATCTATCATCATAAAGTTTATACATAATATGTATATTTATGGAATTTAGGAGTAGTGATTATAATTTAGTCTTAACAAATATATTTTTCCAGATGACATTGAAACAATATAGATAAAAATAGCTTATTTTAACCACTGAAACGTGAATAAATTTTAAAATCTGTTCTGTACTTATTAAACCTATTCGTTAACAAATATACCAACCAGACAAACTTTTCCTTTATATTTTAGATAGAAAAATCATAATATACATTCAACTCACAAAAAATACTGTAAACTGTCCACCTTTAGACATCCATCATCAAAATCGGTAACTCAGAAAACAATTGGTCTCACACACCCAACCAAATTGCATTTCCAATTCATAAGGGTAGTTATCCCTCCTCTCGCGTACAGAAACCCTTATTTCTCACCACCTTCCCAAGGATCTCATCTATGAATAATTTTCCTGGAACTTGTTGACTTAATTTTATATCGTCTTATCTTTTTTAACCTAACGTATTCTGAATTCGTGGCGCCGTATGAAAATTACTTGTAATGTAATAGCAATTGTTAAATGTAAAAGAGTACGTTTCATTCTATATGTTAAATATTCTGACTGATTCTGTTTATTTTACGGTTTTTATATCTTTATTATATTATCTTTAAAACTGTTTTTTATTTATAGAAAATATTTAAGTTTTTTTAATAAAAATATACCATTACATTAAGGTGACATTACTGGCTCTGTTGTAGATAACAGTCGAAATTAATCGACTATTTTATTTAAAGGCTATATTCACAGCCTCAGTAGTATCGTGTGTGTAAAAAGTGAGTTGGAGAGAGATTTTTTAAGTAGCAAGTAGAGTTTCAAGTCGACCTAAGTGAAAGTTTCAAACCATGCGGTGTACTGATGAGTGAGGAAGAGAAGAAGTAATGCAAGTTTTTAAAAGAACTCCCTCAATAGATGTATCAGGTTTCACAAACATGAGTAACTGATACAAAGTACACATTACAAAATTCTGCAATATGGAAATTGAACCCACTATTTTTGGTTCAGTTGGCGGTCACTAACTACTGCACCAAAACGCCAGGCAGAACCGAACTGTACTCATTGTACTATTTGCAATTCCCAGTGCAATCTTCATGAATTATTGTAAATGTGGTTTATAGAATTTGGACTAAAGGTCTAGCAGACTAACAAGCATCTTTTTTTGTCTCCAATTAAACGCCAATCATAAAACCTGGTTCATTAAATTAATTAATCAAATTTTTTGTAACATGGTCTCAATAATTATAATTTATTGCAAAAACTTAATATTATAATAAGGTAACATTTCTGTTACAGCTAATACTAAACTAATAACAATCTGAAACCTAATAATAAATTCACGGTTATTAATTACGACACATCAACAAGATTGGTTAATATTATCAAAATATTTCACGTGAATATCGCTCTTATATCACTAGTCATAAATATCGAAGTCAAATGAATTAAACGCTGTATAAAACTTGTTTAGAAGGAAGTACTTAAAGTTTGTAGCTGATAGGATACAGCGAACAAGTTTGTAACAACGTATCTTTATAGGGTGCTTTGGAGTTAAGATTATATGTGAGAGATACGGAATGTATTTAGTCACGTATATCATAATTATTATTTGATAAACAAATAAAACTTATAAATAACTTCTTTTTAACAATTTGTTAAAATAATTATTTATTCATTTTGGGAATATAATTTTAATATTACATAAAATCATGCAATAATCCGAGTAACGCGTTATGCAACGCACTAAGAGGCTTCTGAGTTTTCCAACCAATTACACGCCTCTCGTAGTAACGGCCACTTCAGATCACGTTACATCGCCGGAAAATATATTTTATTTTATAATTCCCTTCAAATCCTTCGCTACTGTAAGTACATCTGGATTTTGTGATCAAAAATACAATATTAAAACTATTTTATGTTATATTCCCTCTCCAATTTAAATGGGTACCAAAAACGTGAATAGGTTTTGACCCTCAAAATCGTCCGGTCATCGGCTATCTGTCAAATGTAAGTGACAGCTAAAGTGACCTCACATTAATATTCAGACCAGGCCCACTCGGACAATCGTCTGTCAAAACTTCCAAAATGTGTACTAACCAAGTTATCCCGGCTTAAATATGAAATATTAAGAAAATCCACAACAATATTAACGGGTTTATTTTTTATTATTTTAAGTTATGATATTCAAAATGAATATGATAAGTCCTTTACTTCACTTAGTCGAATATATTTGTCCAAATTAATATAATAATATTAAGATAATAACTGAAATTTAAAAAAAATATATCATTTTAAATAGACTTAGACTAGTCCTCTGGGTTCAATCCACTTTACCATTTTATATTGTGAAACATGGTCATGAACAATGTGAGGGATCTATGATGTAAGTGACTCCAAAAATATTAATATTATTATGGAAGAAATACTGGTTATTAAAATATAACCTTAAAACGGGAACCTCAATAAAGTTTATATTTTATAAATAAAACGATATTTATTCAAACAATCCGATTGATTCATTAAACGTCGAAATGAAAAACCAAACAGGCGGAGGCGCTCAAGTTAAACTCGTTATCTGAACGGTTAAGCGGTGTACACTGAGATACCGACACACATTATTATTTATACATTTATATATAGTAATATATCAATAACAATAACTATTTTCTATCAATTAATCTGCAATTCCATCGTATCGACGAGAAAAGGATCATTTAGAGGCGTGTGTTCTATATCAAGTAATATTTTACATATAAAAAAATTACATATATATGTATAATGTTTATATATATTGTAGTAATAGAAAATTTGTTGTCTCTTATACTATAATGGTTAAACCTTACAATTTGCATCGTACGCTTTTAATTCCACGCATATGGAGATTAAAAGCTCCCAATAAATACGATACGAGATCAAACTACGGTTCATTTAGCTTTACTGAAAACAGTTATATAAATTGCAACTGATGCCATATGGAATTTCTATTATAACTGACGATCATTTCATTTTTAAACGAGCTGATATTTTCAATTGCAATCATTAAATGACGATAATATATTAATTCCATGATAAGTTTCGTTTTTACCTTGTTTAATTCCAAAGAAGTTATCAAAGCGTAAAACCATTCAATACAGTTTGTAATAATATGTAATGGAAATTCAAAATACCCAAAATATGTAATAGGATCAACAAAATAATTACTACAAGGTTATAATAAATTCATTATATCACAGAGATTGTACCTTCAGCTTATGACATACCAATTTAGTTACATAGTTATTTATACAATCTCAAATTCTATTATATATGAATAAATCATAATATTAAATAAATGATTTCCAACACGTGAAGTTTCTCATGACCGAGTGCGCGGTGCGTGTAATGGTATCACGGTGCCCGTTGTCGTTGTATTGCCAGTTAAATTCTCCAACAATGCTACATTTTCATTATTTAAATTTTAATCCCTAATTGTTAGTAGCTTTCGGCATTACGCGCGCCGATGCACCAGAATGTGACGTTTTGACGATATTTTATTTTAAATATAACCTGAATAGGTCATTGTGTTTAGTTATGATTTAACTAGCTACTACCAGCTGGACCCTGCCACGCTTGGCAGCGGTTATTTTGGTTGCATGTGTGAGAAATAAAGGATAAAATAACGAAAATAATTTTGCAACATTTGTGGTTATATAATGTTTTTTGCTAGTATTGCGTTTGTTTCTGAAACGGCAAAACAAAACAAAACAAAATCAATATATGTTCAAAACGTTCAAATTTCAAAATGGTTGCTGCTCAATGCAAATACGCTCCATTGTTATATTCTTTATTAGAGGTCAATCTTTCCAGCAACATTTGAGTTTTTGAGGGGTACACAAACCAACAGAACATTTTTATATATATTTTATTGAATGCAAATATGATAAAACGGCAACAAATCTTTAGGGCCGCCGTAACAGCTGAAAACGCCTTTGGGATCCAAAATATTTCTGCCACATTAACATATGAATTCAGAGTGTAATAAAGGAATAATATGCAAATAAAGGATCGTATCATGGAACGAGAGCAAGTTGTTTACAAGTGGAAAGGGTTTTAAATAACGTTCAGTTACATTCATATGCATAAAACAACTTACAACCATAAAATAGGGAAAACTTCGAATAATACGAGTTAGTATAATTAGTTGGAAACAATTAATTTAGTATTCACTATCCTATTTTATCCATTCATGTGTTTCTTTAAAAGTTATGTCGTTTTATCGGTCGTAAAACATTTGTAACTAAAGATATTACTTTGAGTGAAAACCAAAATTCGCAGTCGCTGTCTGAGATAAAATTAAAAAGTAATAAAAATGCAAATTAAGTAAGTTTTCCGGAATGCGGTGGCGATTGCCGTAAAATATTTGCTTAACTTTGATAGGACACCTTTTTATATTGTCCGGAAGTTCTCTATAAACTTTTGCAGTTTTATAAACACTAGCTCCCACCAGTGATACTTCGGAGTTTCTTGAAACTTGAAATTTATTTTCGATTTACAAATATATAAAAAACAAATGATGATGTAGAAGTTAAATGACATTTTCGGGTTTGCCCATTTCAATATTGTGGTACTGGTTTTTTTAACACAAATATATTTTTTAATATATTTCATAGAAATCGCGTAATCTCTGTTTGGTAAAAAGGGACTATAATTTTCTTTGGTTTCAATATAGATATTTATTATACATAAGGTATATCTCTATGATATTTAAAATATATAGTGAAAGTGATTTTGGTTTGTTACGAGTTAAAAAAACTTATTTAACCGACAGTTCTTTATAAACATACAACTTATTATTATTGTTATTCTAACAAAAAGAATTATTTTAAGGAATACTATCGTTAAATATAACCGAAGCTCAATATTGGAGGGAAAGAAATAATTCTACATTACATATCTCAAACCAAATACCGAGTCTCATAAACATCATTATAATTTCCTTATCTCACAATAGTAATAAAATAAATATCTGTATATGAAGTCGAACCTCACATTGATAACTTTTAATTTGGACGTCTAATATAACATAGGTTATTAGCTGTCACATATTTTATGAATGGGGCAGACACTGCAATTTCACGGACGAGCGCGCTGTATCTGAATATCACGCGGGCAGAGCAACTTACTTCATATTACATACAACCTTATATTGTGATCTTACAAATAAATAAATCAAACACCAAACTGACACTATTATTCTATTCTTATTCATGGACTAGCTGTGCAAATCACTACCTTCTCGCGGAATATGCTTTTAAAAATAAAATTTGCCTCAGTTACGCCTAATTATATTAGCTATCCGCCAGTGGAAGTCTCATTATAATCGGTCAAGCCGTTTCACAGATTAGCTGGATCAAGCAGACAGGTGGAGATTTTTTTGAGAGTACCGTATGTTTTCATATGCAGTGAAATTATGTTAAAGAGAAATAATAAACCAGCACTTCAATTTTATTCATATGTATAGTTGTATATATTTGAAATAACAAAACTTTATAAATTAACAATAATGAGATAACACTACAAACAGATGAATGTTATAGAATGCCACAACCTGCCACTCAATAAATAACAATTAATAGTTAGTACAAAATTGAACTAGAAATGGAACCTTCGACGAGGTGATAATTAGTTTTCTAACCTATCCCCTATTATTGTAGATAATGGCTGTTAGTCTTAATTAAAGCTTCTTACCCACTGCTCAAGTCTATTCAACTTGATAATTAGGAGAAATGCTCCCTTGTACATGTGGATAGAACGGTGCTGATCAGCTGTGAAAATAACCAATTCATTTTTCATATAAAAAGTAGCTTATTAGGTAAGCTACACCAATCGCCATATATTAAATGAATCTCATAAAATATATTGAATATTTTATTAATATATTATTTTCCTATGACTCCAGAAGCTATTAAAGTACTCCAGCCAGTCAGACGGTGCTACTTGGGAGGGTTCGATTACGTTTGCATACTGCCCACTGTGAACCGGGACACTAATGTATTTGTGATTGCACTGCCATTGAGTGAGAAAAGTTATCTATTTGCTGACGATAAATATTCAGATGGTTCCATTACGTATGTAAAGTAAATCACAATTAAAATTATACTGAGGTCAATTCCCAGATCATGATAAAAACAAATGTTTGGTTTGTGTAAGTTGAAATTGTCAATTTATTCTTTAATTTCTTCGTTCGCTTCGCCGCAATATTTCTTGATATAGCCAATTCTGGTGTTTGTTTAAAAAGTTCAGCCCCTCGCAGAGATAAGATCTTCCGGACTCCTGTTGTGGCGTCTCTAATCAACTTCTAACGAGCTATGATTTTAAGAACCTTTTACACTAGTTAACTGGTTAACACCTAATATTAATTTAACAACAAAATATAGGTATGTTTCATAAATCAATAAAATTGAATATAAAAGTGTCAGATAGAAACAATTAAGGATAGATTTTTTTTTTAAAGTGATTTGAATAAATACTATAATATTATTATTATTATTAAAAATGAATAATAATTTATTTCGAAATATAATTAGTACTATGATAATGTACACGTTCCTTATGGATATTGGCAAATTCACGGTAAGACCGTCTAAGAAGTAAATAATGGTAGCGCGTCTCAAAGGGGATTACATTCGCGTAACCAAATATTAGAACACAAAGTTTGATTATAATTTATAGCTCTCACATTGTCTCACAGATTGCTTTTCATCGGACCTCTAAAAGTTTTAGCTTCTTTTTAAAAACGTCAAGAATATATATTGAAGCTTGGATCGAAAATTTTATATTAAGGCTCGTTTAATTTAAAAACGAATTTATTTGTGAATTTTCACTGAAGTTTAATAAAATTTATATATATAATTTATTTTATCATAGTTATAGATCGCCAAATTATTGATTAAGAGCTGCAATTTGGTTGATTATACAAATTTCAGGACAAAAAAAATACAAAAAAGAATAATTTGATTAATTTTAATTAAACGAAATAATGATAGCTCATTGGCCATAAATCCCTTAGTCGATTTAAAGCCAATTTCATAGTGAAGGCATCGAGTAGAGAGCGATAAAAATGCGGAATCCTCTTGCAACGAATGGAATTGCGTGTTGGAGCTCAGACAGGGTGTAATCTGCCTGCCTACGGAACCCAAACGCTCCCGAGTGGCGAGCCAGTACTCGCTGGCCGTAGACTACTCAGTAGACGGGACATTCACTTGTTTACTTTTAGACTAAGCCAACTTTATTACTTGGCTTCATTTACATCATATTAATACAAATAATATTATATTTAATAATAATTAATTATAATCATTACAGTCTATATATTTTTCTGATTTAAATTCATTGTTTAGAAACACATTTCATGCATATCTGTTTCTAATAATGCATTTGATAGTCATAACCAAAATGGTGACTTAAAGTTATACGTCTGTGGAACTCTGCAGTATAGTCTGTGGCAAGTGCATGGAATCGCGCCAGAACTAAATGAAATTGAAATTAGCTTTCTCTCCCCAGAGCCACTAGCGGAATTTTCCAAAAATAAAAGCGTATTATATTTTAAAATAGATTTCAGTTTCGCTCTAGTAAATGAAGACCGGTAAAACTCACCAAGAAGGAAATGCAATTAAAAATACCTTATTAAGATGGGTGAAATTTATTTTTATTAACTTTAAATTAAGTCAGGCAACTGAACAACATCTGAAAAATGGTTTGCAAGGAAATATAAACTATGAAATCTTCGTAATATTTATTATAAAAGTAAAATATATTAATTTTATATTTAAATTTATCATATTTGTTACATTTCATATTTGATATCGTATACATTTTACGACTTTCAATACTTCATTTAGCACTTTACATTTATGAATGGAAATAGGAACGCAGATATTTCTGAAAAATTTACCTACATTTTGAATATATGGATTTCGAGCTGCTGGCATTTTGGTATTCATATTGTATATTATTTCAAGTTTTTAGGTTAAATATATTCTCTTAAAACTTAATTGAATACATAGATAATTTACCTAGATATAATAATTATAAATATTTCAATATAATTAGTTGCTATAACATATATTATGCTTAGGTTACTTTGTAAGAAATATTAGTGTTACTTAGCTACATAAGACCCAAAGAGCGTAGTTCCGACTGTCATTTGTTATTGATACATGATTTAATTAAAATATAAGCATACTTAATAGAAGAATGCATTTATTATATTATCTTAAATGTTAAATAGTTCAATTTATATAATCTGAAAACCGTTACCCTCAGTAGTTTAGTTCGTCTATGTGAGATAAGCGAATCTAAGTTTAAGATAATATGTAGATTCAAAATCAAATATACCTATGTGTAGTGGAGAAGCAGGAGGTGAAGGGTGACAAACGCTTCAGTTACCTTGCTTAGCAAAGCTCTGTATTTTTGTTCTATAAAAAGTAGAAAAAGCTACCGAAGCAAAATACGCTAGGTTAGTTTATTTTACGATGTTCCTACTTTAATCTGTAGAAAAACAGTTTGATAGTTATTCCTTGTTTTATATAAAACCTTTTATGTGTATGTGTGTAGCCATAGCCTGTATATGTAAGTAAATAGAACCAAGTAGCTATCTACCGCTGGCGTCACTCGCACGAGCGCTTATAAAGCCCCAATGAACAAACACACGGTTTGCTGTCTGTCCGTGCGATCAAATACTGAAGTTTGGATGTGGTAGTTTTTTCTAGAACTTTTAGATAGTGTTTTCAAAGGTTTTTGCTTGTAGTACTAATTTAAATGCAACTATTTTATGTAAGTAACGTATTTTGTTATATCTTATTATTAATTCGAATATTTTTCTTGAACGTAATTTTCAGATAGATTCGTCATGACATTAGCTTACTTATTTTGTTGCATTGAACTCCAAATATCCAGATTATAAATTTCTAAAGAAAGATAAGGTAATAAGGTGACATTTTTAATATGAAATGTATAAAATATAACACATTCAGATATACCTTATCCAATACTAGTCTGTCTCTAAGATACACAACAGTCCGAAACAGAATTAGTTTCAATATTCAGGAGGTATCGTGTTAGTTTTTCTACCTTCTCGGCGATGCAAGGAGTGACGACATGCCGTCACTATTATTAACTCAGTTACTATAAAAATACAGTTGTGTATAGCTATGCAAGATGAGGCGTATTCTATTTCTAAGACAAGCTTTCCCCACGTATTGTCTCCACTTTAGTAAAATCTTGTTAAGGATTCCAAGTATTTGTGATATTCAGTGTGCAGTACATGTTGAGTACAAATATTTTTTTGACTATATATATAAAAGAAAGTGGTGTTAGTTACACTATTTATAACTCAAGAACGGATGAACCAATTTGGCTGAAAATTGGTGGAGAGGTTGCTTAGAACCAGGAGACGGACATAGGATACTTTTTATCTTTGGTTAAGTATGGTAAAAAATTTGACTGAGAAGGCGGAACACAGTTCGCCGGGTCAGCTAGTATATATATATATATATATATATAATAATTATTTAGAAAATGTTGTATATCTATAGCACATAGTTTTCTTTCATTCGCAAGACGAAACTAGTGTCAACTGATTCACTTTACCTGGGAGTTATTAGAAATATAATAATAGGATGTTGTTTTTCTGTAACTTTGTGATGAATTCAAGTCTTCATATAATTTTATTTTGAGCCGATTGTATGGTATTTTTTTGATTCGATAATTAATAAAATTATATATATAAAAAGTATAGTTAAATCAATTGAAACTATTTTGTCCGACCGTATGGGCTGGTACTTGAACTTAGAATCTATCTAACTAGGATCCGCCAACCGTGCGCGGCGGGTGTTGAGCTGAGCCCCTCTCCTTTCTTCTTTTCTTGATAACTTTTGAATGCCTAAACATTTTTTCAATCTGTTTTCGCTTTAACATCTGCGTTCGGCTCGAACATACATGAGAAAATTTTTAGCTAATTATATCGTCGCATTCTAGAGACAACTAAACACATAAAAAGGTCTCACAAACGGTTAAGAGCTTCGCTTAGGCTCAGCTCAACAAAGTATATAGTAGACAAATAATTAACCAAAAAAAGTATAATTGTTTCTACCCTCAATTAATTCCTTATCTTCAAGTCGTCTAAGAGTCTGTGTCGTTAACGACACGTAGCAATGACTCTTTAATAGTGATGTACAAGATTTAACTTTAACAATATTCTTAATATATTAAATTTTCATATTAAACTTGTACAAGTAACGTAAGGGTTAACTATTTAATCACGTATACTATTTAGTTTTTTTTAGAATCTAAGTCTAGAATTTAAGATTAAGAATTACTACCATTCCAAACTTTAACTTATAATAATCAAGAATACCCCATAACTTTTGATTTGAATTAATAAAAAACGTTTTCATTCTCAAAAATAATTTTATTTAGCTATATCAATACATACTACGTAACAGATCATAAAGTATTGAAAAATATAACAATATCTATTAAAATATTCACAACTAAAGACGTGTGTGTGTGTTTTTTTTAAAAGATTATTTATTGTATATTTTTACTAGTATAGTATACAGAAGAAACAATCAAAGACTAGAAATGTGTTTTATTAACCTATAGCTTGAATGCATTATGCAGCTTTGGTTGAATTTAGTACAAAAAACAAACTCCATCTCTTTCACACGTATGCCGTGTGAGGAGGCGATGACGTCATAAGCTTGTAGTTTTTACACCAATATTATAAGATGGCGGTCGAAGAAGATATGCGTGAAAACTCTACTGAGGTGAAGTTGCAAGCCGAAATATAATTCAACTAAATTTATTTATTAATTCATATATTTTCGTATATCACGCAGTTTTAGCTTTTCTTTCTTGTAGGAGGCTCGTTATGAAGAACTCTCCGGCTCTGTAGGAGGAGCGCACGAGGGGTCCGCTGGCCGTGTACTGGAAGCCCAGGCGCTGGCCCAACTCCTCCCAATGTTTGAACTTGGCCGGGGTCACGTACTCATGTACTTTGAGGTGCCGCTTCGTTGGCTGCATGTACTGGCCCAATGTTACACAGTCCACCCCCGACGAACGAAGATCTAAGAAAAATTACATTATCTATGGTCTATAGAAATGGACGTAAATCATAATCAGAATTTATATTTGATATGTATTATATAGAATTTGTTGAGTAGATTATAGAACTACTAATTGTCTCCGACTCCGTCCCGCTAAGATTGTTATGCAGTCATTTCTTACGGAAATTATGTAACTACTACTCGTTTCTGGCTAAAAGTGTTATGCAGTAATTTCATTAAGTTATGTAACTACTAGTTGTTCCCGACTTCGTCCAAGTGGTAACCGGTAATAAGAAGCACTCCTTCACAAATGACGATGTATCTAAGCCTATACCAATCGTTAGATATACTATAAAAATATTTTTAATACTGCAACTTCCAGATCAATGCATCAAACTGACAAACAAAGCTTCAGATTTACAATATTTATATAAATATTAATTATCTCAATACCTTTCATGGTCTGTTCCACTTGCTGGTCAGTTTCTCCGAGACCTAACATTATAGATGACTTCGTAATTAGATCTGGATTGACTTCCTTTGCCGTCTCCAGTACTTGAAGTGTCTGTCTGTACCTGTTCATATTAAAAATACAATATAAGTATTATTGCAAAACATTTTGTAATTATAGTAATATATCCAATGAATATATTTTTTCCTTATTATGTGGCTTTTTGTTATTTTTACATTTAGATATGAACAAACACCCATTCGAAAACATTTAGTTATGACAAGAATTTGTTAAACGTTCAACATTCAGATTGGACATTCGCAAAACAAAAACAAATACGGGGGGGGTGGGGGGTTGATAAGATCGCGGCTAGAGTATTGTGTAATATTAGTAATGACCCATTACTGATACCACTAATTATGGTACTAAGGGGTACTATAATTATGATACCTTTTTATTGTCATTATTAATTGAATTATTGAACGAGAAACAACACCACTACAGCCGAAACTGGTAACTCATGCAATTGAAGCACAACGCTGTGATTAAATTCCTTATTAAGAAAGGAAATGCCCCCAAGGTTTTTGAAGGGGAAAAATTTAGTTTAGTTATCTTAATAAGAACAAGAGACCTGTGAAGAATTCCCTGCCCGGGCAAAACAGTAGTTATAGCGACGGAAGAAAACGTCCAAAAGATAGAAAATATAGTACCGGCCGCAGTACTAAATTGTCGCGAATAGCCGAAAAGTTATTTATAAGTAAAGAAAGAATCGAAGAAAATGTTGACCAAGTTTTGTAACTTGAAACAAAAATTGTACGCTTTGACATCGCTTGACAAGCAGCGACGAGATGCGAGCTGTAAAGTTTTTGGAGATAGCACTCAGTGCCGAATAGTGAATGTATGTATGAAATATAGATACGTAAGTATGATCCAGAGACCAAACAAGAGTCAGGAGAAGACAGGAGAAACCAAAGAAAAACAAAGCCGAAAAATCGACGTCCAAGATTACGGTGACCATTTTCTGGGAAAGCGAGGAACTATTTTAACAAACCTACTAATTGGTAACTTGCTTAAGGAAACCACAATAAACGGACAATATTATGCTAATTTATTAGCTCAGGCACGTGAACAGTCGTCCAAATGATACGTTGCAAATTGGCGCGTTCACATCGCTCGGATTGCAACGCAAGCCCTGAAAGACCGCCCCCCCAATGACTATTACCTTGTTTCAAAATTAAAAAAGGACTTACGGGCCCGAAGATTTTAAAACGACAGTTAAGTGATAGCGGCCGTAGAAAGTCATTTTATAGAGCAAACTAACGAATATTATTTAACTAAAGAATTAAAAAATACAATATCTAACTTTAAATAATTATGTACCTTTGGCTGCTTACCAACCAACCTCGTACATTGATGATTGATGATTGACGATTGAGAAAATAAGTTACAAAATACGTACCCGGCCCTCTTATCTCTCACGAAGGGCGTGAGTCGTTCAACTGTCTCTATGTTGTGAGCGAACACGTCCAGCCCGCTCAGGGCTATCGTCTCGATACACTCGCGACTCCCGCGGAAATCAGGCACCAGACACTCCACCAGAATATCTTTATTTCTATTAAAATAATACTATTATATATTTTCCATTTGACAAATCTTAATAATTACTAGGGGCGCCAACAAACCGTTTGCATATTGAGCGAAGCGAGCCCGATGTATTGACTCATCGTTTCCCATTGACTGGGAATGGGATATCAGTTTTTTGACATGATATTAAAATATATATACATATATATTTTTTTGATTACGTTTTAAATTTTTTTTTATTCTCACCTAATGTGTGTCTTTTTGATTGCAAAGTTTCATAATTTTTCGTCAAGTAGTTTTCGAGCCAATTCGTGACAAAGAATGTAAAAAAGTCTCCAGTAAAACGCTCCACTCACTTCGTTCGTTTCGCTCAATTAATGCTATTCTAGAATCTCAGGAATATTATTCTTCATGTAAATAATTTGTAAAAATGTAATGGCTATTGTCAGATGTGAAATGCTCTTACGCGTAATATTATATTCATTAAGTACTTACTGTAGTTTAATTTCTCTAACTGTTTGTGCAAAGTGCGCAGATCCACCATCAGGTAAGTCTGTTGAACATATAATTAAAACATTTTCATATTTATAAACAAGGGCGAACCGACGACTTTGTCCGCTCTCCGTGATAGTACGGACAGTAAACCTTCTATCATCTTAGAAAGTATAATGTATATGGTTTTATTGTTTTTATAGTTTCACGTAATTTTTATTTTTACCTTAAAATAGGAAATTTTTTCGATATCAAATGTAAAGATTGCAGTTCGAATAAATCATTTTTTTTTCCCTTAAAATTTTAATTTTTTAGAGGTAAAATATATCCTATTTATATTTTATATTATATTTTTCACTAACAAAATAACCCATAACCATTACAAATTTTATGAAATCATTATGATAGTTTTACACAAAAAAAACAACTTTTAGATGTGGTACCATATACCATACCATACTATTTACCGATACAAACTTTTTTGTATAAGTTATCATATAATAAACATATACCGTCTCTATCAACTGAAGTGAGCACAATATACCCAAGCCCCCATTGGTGTATGGCCCGGGCTGTGTTGGCCGGTTCCGCTGGATCCAAGGCGGGAGGGGCTCGGGACGTCTTCACTGAACAGAACATACACCCACGGGTACACGTGTCACCCATCAGCTGGAAATATATAACATAAATCATTAAAGACATGCACATTGCTTCTTTAAGCTTGGTAGCTTAATGACAGACATACTGAATGTGAATTATTAATATACTTACTTATACAATCTCTTTAAATAATGGGTGAAAAACACAACATTATATATTTAGACTTTTCTTCTATAATTTACGATTCTAATGACTTTTTATAGTCATATTTCATTTTAATATCTATTATTCATTTAATTAATATAAAAATATATATAAATTTAAACTGTGTTATACCCAAGTTATTATACACCTTTTGTTAGAAGCCTTAGTTAGTGCAGATATTTATGTAATTATTTATTTTGGTGCTTTTTGTTTATTAATATTCAAATGACAAAGTAATTATAGAACTATTGTTAATAAATAATGAAAATAAAGCCTATGAAGTAAAGTGTCTAGTGTCTGTTGGTATGTCTAGAAAACATAGTGTCTAGTGTCTATGTCTAAAAAATATAGTGTCTAGCGTCATCTATATTTATAGAAAATATAGTGTCTAGCTTCTGTCTGACTAGAAAATATAGTGTTTAGTGTTAAACTGAAATAATATTTACAGCCAAAATAGATTCCTCAACCAAACCCAACACTGCAATCTGAATTTGTCATTTACAGAGGTAAGAAAAGTTATATTACAAATGACTGCATTTTAATATAACACCATTCTGCAATCAATTCACTTCACAAAGAAAGGATTTTTGAAAGTTTGTTGTCAATTGAAATAGAGTAGGGAACTATATTGTTTCAATATTATAAATAAATTTGAAAGTTTTCAAATTCTGACCTCATACTGGTGAAATGCTGGCAAAATGTTTGGAAATTCTTTATTTTCTGATTATATTCAAACAACATATTTGAGCACTCCAATGAAAAGATGTGTTACGAGGGCCAAACTGAAAGTTTTTAGAACTGGCCACTTAAAAGCATTATATTAAAAAAAATAGTTTAAATTTTGAAAATAGAACTCTTTACCAATATTATTGAGTGTACATTTCATTCATTTGTCATTTGTTTTACGATTTGGCGGCAAATTGAAAATCGTCTGTGCACGTCAGAATGAATTTAAGCCGAGAAAATTTTCGTGCAATGATTTTTTATGACTTTCGATGTCATTTAAGTCAACAAGAAAGTTGTGATAGACTTCGATTGGCTTTTCACGATGAAGCCCCATCTCGTGCCACAGTTTACAACTGGTTTAATGAATTCAAACGTGGTCGAACTAATCTCACCGATGATTTGCGTGAGGGACGGCCTTCTACAGCGACGACTGAAGATAACATCAGTGTTGTGCGGCGTATGATAGAGACTGACAAAAGAGTGACCTATCAGCAGATTCGGACAAGTCTAGGCATAGGTATGAGTCAAGTGCACAAAATCCTCCATGAACATTTAGTGGTCAGGAAGCTTTGTGCCCGCTGGATACCGCATAATTTGACCGAGGCTCAAAAACTCCGCCGTGTTGATTGGTGCCGAGAAATGATCCAAAAATTTAACGGAGGTGACTCAAATGCTGTGTTCGACATACTAACGGGTGACGAAAGCTGGATTTACTGTTATGATCCGGAAACCAAAAGACAGTCTGCTCAGTGGGTGTTTCCTTCCGAAGAGTTGCCAACTAAAGTGAAGAGAGGTCGAAGTGTTGGAAAAAAGATGGTGGCCTCGTTGTCACTTGTCGGCCACTTGTCTTGGAAAAAGTTCGAGAGAAACGACCTCGCAGCAGGATCCTCCTTCATCACGACAATGCCTCGTCGCACACCGCCAGGCAAACGATCGACTATTTGGTGACCTCAGACGTGGAATTACTGGGTCACCCGCCGTATAGCCCCGACCTCGCACCCTGCGATTTTTATTTATTTCCGAAAATAAAAGAAAAACTAACAGGAAAACGTTTTATAGACGCCGAAGAAGCAGTGGCTGCGTTTCAAAACGCCGTCGAAGAGACCCCTAAGGCCGAGTGGGCTTTTCTCAATGGTTCCATCGAATGCAGCGATGTATTGATGTAAATGGACGCTATTATGAAAAGTTACAATAAAACTAATAACTTGCTAGAATGCTTAGTTTTTGATTTTCTAAGAACTTTCAGTTTGACCCTCGTAACAGATATCTGCATTAATTACCATTATAGTAGCAGTTGAAGTGCCATGCTTGCCGCCACTCCAACATTCACCAATATTAGGACAACGGGCTTCTTCACAAACTGTGCTGAGATTAAGACTGCGCAATTGTGCTTTTAATTCACTAAATTTTGAACCTGTAATTGAATAAAATAAACTATAAATTATGTACATACTTGTATTACTACCGGTTTTGAAATATTTTACACCAGATATGACCGTAATGTGAAGCCCTACAGAATATTTTAAATATAATATTATAATAGGTCAGCACTGGGTTATTGGAACTTTTGGTATCTTATATAAAAACTCCTTTAATAATTTAATATTATTGGACTTAATTCTGTGAAAATTCACTGTAAACTTTCTCACCTGTAGGTATAGTAGTTTTTAACCATGGTGGCAGCCTCAATCTCTCCGACTCTCCTCTCTCCCGTTTTAATTTGCCTTCATAATCATCCCAGCTCTTTGGTCGATCTTCGGATGTAAAATCTGCTAAACCTGGACCCTCTCTTAACTTTTCTCTTATTATGTCTAACTTGCTTGAATGTTTACATCTTTGAAACTGTAAATAAATGTTTAGATCTTACTCCACTTTTGTTTGTATAAATATTTCAATGTGCATTAGATTTGGCAATTCGAGATCAATACATAAAAAAATATTGCGCAAAATTCACAGTAACATTAGATATTACTTAAGAGGTCGCAAGGGTGCGTAAACAAGATTATTTTAGAATATAGCCTGACCTCGTGACACTTTGTAAAAATATATGGTTTTATAGAACTTCGTAGCATTTTTTGTGATAAGCGATCACACATTTCAGTGTTAGTACATAATAAATCAAAAAGAGAAATTAAAATCTTATTTTCTCTAACTCAAACGCTTCTACTGACTACTGACTAGTTATTTCAACCTGACAGTTGTCAGTTGTCAGTTGTCACTTGACACAACAATAACCGCATTTGTGAGAGTAACACCAAAATCTGAGAGACAAATTAGTCCGAGAACATATATCGCTGTAACAATACTGTAAAAGTACAGGTTAGCTTCATAACAATATCATAAAAAGCAATAGGAGTCAAGTCAATCTCCTCTTGAGTGCAAGCTTCTGTAAATATTTTATCTTTATGAGATACATTTCACAGAACGAACTTATTAATTAAAAACTAATCATAATCCACAACAAAAATACTTAACATAGGTAATAAGTATCACCTGATGCTACCAAATGGTGGTCATGTATGAGGCAGTTTGTATTAATTTTAATTCGTACTCCGTACAGTCTCTGAAGACTTGTTAACATTTTTTTTTTTTTTTTTTGGTAGATATTTTAAACCAAACTACAAGTATCATATATATATTCCACATATAACCACATTCTCTGGTTTTATTTTCGAACAAATAGATACTTAAATAAAAGTAGTATTAAATAAAAAATTGTTTTAGGTATTAATATCTTTAAAAAAATAGTCCAATTATTACAGGTAAAACTTATAATTGGACTATTTTTTACCTTTAGTAATTTATGTAGGTCTAGATAGAAATAGTTTTTTTCTTTCTCGACTGATGAAAAACAATTATTTGACTTTTTATGACTTATTCCTTATTTTAATATTTCGTCAGGCCAAAAAAAAATTATAATGATAACAATTGTAAAAAAATAAAAGGCGAAGTTTTACAAAGCTAAATTACTTTTGAATATGAAAAAAAGTCATTAATTATTGTTTGTCGAATCATTTTTATTATTTTTGAAACCCAAATGTTTTTAGAGGTATAAAACATAAATTTAGACTCAAAATTACCCTCGAAGAATTCATCGATTCTCATTCCCAGGATTTATATGTAACCTAAGTTCTTTTATAAGTTTTTTCTTTAAATTTCTCTCTTTTACTTATAGCAACATTTTTTATTTGTATCGAAATTTTTATCAGTGTTGCCTATGAAGTCGCTATTCTAATTTTTCATTCTTGCTTTGTGTGAAATGTTAATAATCCAGCTGACACAAAATGTGATCAGCATTCAGCGCTATATCTGAATATTGTCTATTATTACCAAATATTTGTGAGGAAACCATTACATCACCGCAAATGAATCGTTAACCCTAAACAGAAAAAAAAAACAATTAAATTATTCTCTGACCTTGAGACGCAGCAACAGCTGTCAAATGTTAAATGATCCTAACCAAGTCGCGGAAAGATGAATTAAAAACAATTAGTGATTTAATTTATCGACATGAGGCTAGTTGAATCACATCTATTAGAAGATAAAATGGATGAAGCTGTTACCCATTATATAAATTCCCATCAACCATCTGAGGTTTGTACTATATATTGTTTTCATACACTAATTCGTAGGAGTAAACAAAGTCCCACGAAATAAATATATTGATATATTTTGTATTCCTTTAAGAAAAAAAATATAAGTATGTTCAATAAATAAAAGTGTGTTCTAATTTTGTTTTTTTATTAGATTTTAAATTATATATTTTTTTAATAAACACTATTATTTAATGTTCTTCAATAATAAGATCCTATTGTATAAAAAAATTACAATATATCATAAATAGATAGTGAATATAAGAACTTATATTTAATAAACATATCTAAATATTTTTTTTAGTCAGTACATGTAGATGCAAATTCACTGGCCCTAAATGTGCAGGATGACACCGGAAGCCGTGTGCTCACTGTCATGCATCCACAGAGCTTTACACCACAGATGTGCAGGTGAGGAGAATAGTGCTGTATATACTGATAAGTACACTAATTACCTAATTAGTCTATTTATTCCTTTGTCAAAGCAAACAAAAAGTATTTTGTCTATTATAAAGTAACAATAACTGGCTCTTCAGTGTAATAATAAGAAATTACACCAAATTCCAGCCATCAAGAATGAGTGGGAAACCAAAAAGGTAATTGTCAACAAAGTACATTGAACAATCTTTCCAACAGACAAGTATCGGTGGGTGATCAAGTAGGTGAAGGGCCATGGGTGGAGGAGCTCTTGGACACTGATGGCCGATTGGCCGCTATTGTAGCTCACCTGGCGCAGCATTCACGAACACAGCACCATTTGCATAAAGTTTGTATAACATAAACATGATTTTTAAATGTTTATAACAAGGAAGTAACAATTATTTCTTTTAGGCACCTTCCAGGAATGATGTGGATTCTTCAGTTATTTTAGACACACCCATGAGAATGTTCAATGGACAGACACTGGTAATATATGCATCAAATTGTTGTATTTATACATATATATTACTTATTAAATAATTGAGAAACTTCATATAATTTTAATAATATAAATAGGATAGCTTTTATGTTATGATTTCTGTATATCATGAAAAGATTATCTCATGGGTTGGTATAAAAATTTTCACACAGAAAACACACAATGTTTTATTGCGGCAAAATAGATTTCCTGTCATCATGCAATTACCATTCATTAAGGGAAGAGACATCCATCATTTGTTACTCTATTACTTGTATTAAAATTTTCTCTATTATGATATTTAGGTATTTATTTATTATTTATGCACCATAAAAAAATACAAAAAAAAGGCATACACATAGGATTAACTTATCTCTTCAAAGAGATCTCTTCAGGCTACCCTTAGAGTGTTGGACAGGAGGTTTAAGAGGGGAGAGATTGGTACATAGATATTTTATAATAATAGACAGATACATAATAATAGTTTTATATAAATAGTACTCTATACTTCTTTACATAAATATACATGAAAATGTTTATATATAAGTAATTGCGAGATTTGTAAAAAATATAAAAAAAAATTGCCTACTTTTTGTCCCAAAGAAATACAATAAACTCTAGCAAGCATTTTGTTTTAAAATAGTCTTCATTATCCTTTCACCAAAAAGTTGAAACAGAATTTTTACGAATATTCTTAATTCTTGGTTACTGACAATAATATACATTTTGAAGGACCAACAACCTGAGTCAATGGTGGTACAAGTACCACACCTCCCCCCCCTGCCACCATTACAAGAAATGAAGAGATGTCCCGAGGCCGACTGGTTTAATAAAGACAAAAGTGATCTTAAGGTAAGATTGTGTACATTCTACTTTAAAGTATTTGATAATGTGTTTAAAGATAAGATAAAATATGAAATAGATAAAAAATACACTTAAAAGTAATAAAAAAAATTATGACTATCATCAAAATTAAATTATGGACAATCCCAAGTCTTAGACATGTAATATAATTTTCGATCTTACTTTCTTTTGTTAATTAACTTATTTCAAATGGTGGTAAAATATATATATATATATATATATATATATATATAATATAGTTTTCTTTGATCTTATTGCCTCCTACATGAATCAAAGAGTCCAGACAGTTTACGTAAATAAATGTAAATCGGCTAGTTCTTACCTAGAGATTGGTGTTCCACAAGGATCTATTCTTGGCCCCTTTTTATTTTTACTTTCTATTAATGACTTGTCCTTCTTGTACATTGTACTTTTGGCTGATGACACCTCGCTTAATTTTAAAGTTGAGCGGGATAGGACTAATTATAACAAAGTAAACAGTACTCTGTCATATGTCCTTCATTGGTTTGTAGTTAATAATTTATTCTTAAATACTAAGAAAACTAATAATTTCTCAATGTAAAAAATTAAAATTTGAGCTTGCTCCTTAACAATGATGTGTTAGAACTGACTCACTCCACAAATTTCTTAGGTATAACTAATAAGCTCCAGTGGAACACCATCTCTAAATACTCGCAGGTAAACTCAGCTCCGCCGTCTTTGCAATTAGAAAAGTTAAACAATTAACGGACGTTAACACCGCTCGACTTTTTATTTTAATTATTTCATTTTAGTAATTTACATATTATTTTATCTTACGCTATTTTATTATTATGGGCAGTGCTGCCGAAGTTACTTATTTATTTACCTTCACGCCATATCCCTTGCGGGGTAGCCAGAGACGACGGAGCGCCAAACGCTACGGTCTCTGCATACCTCTTTCGCCTCGGCCACGGACATCAACTTCTTCATACATCCCCTCCGGGGGGTCCTCATGCTTTTTACGTGACCTTCCTCCAGTATCGTAGCTACTGTGTTTTCGAAGGTCACTCGAGGTCTCCCCCTGTCTCTCTTACCGCTCACTTTTCCCATATAAATCTTTTTTACCATTCTTTCATCACTCATTCGTTCAACGTGCCCAAACCACCTGAGCACGTTCTTCTTCATTCTCACCATGACATCTTCGCTAGTACCTGCCATTCTGTGGATCTCTTCATTGCGGATTCGATCAGCTAGACTGACTCCGCATATTCTGCGAAGAGATCGCATCTCCACAGCATTCATCTTTCTTACATTCTTCTTCTGTGTTACCCACGTTTGGCTGCCGTATAACAGTGTCGGTAGCAAAACTGCATTGTGTACAGCCAAACGTGCAGCTATACTGACGTTTTGCCGTCTCAACAATGCAGTCAAAGCACCATTGACTCTGTTACCAGCAGCAATACGCCTTTCCACATCCATTTCGTATCTTCCGTCTTTGCTAAACATACTTCCCAAATATACCACTTCATTCACTTGTTCTATTATCTTATCATTCACGAAGTTACTTATATATTTATTTCACAAAAAAGAGCTGTGCAGGCTATTTATAACTTAAAAGCTAACAAATCCTTCATGGACTTGAGTATACGGATATATAATAAAGATATCTTAGACCTTCCTTTTCTTGGTTTTAAATCTATAATCAAAATTGTATAATTAAATAAATCTTATTATAGCATTCAAAAGCTTTTAAAGGATCGAAATGTGTGGAAATTAAGTTATTGATATTATAATGTACATCATCTAAGATTGTTAAATTTCTTTTAAAAAGAGTAACTTTTAAAATTCTCGCCGGTTCTTCTTAGCAGAGCAGCATTCCGAGCCTGTGGTAGCTTACTCGCAGACTGACCATACTGCCGTTTTTTTATTGTAATAATTGACAATTGAAAAGAGCGTGTAAATGTCTACTTGAATAAAGATATTTTGAATTTGAACAAAGCTTACTTATATCAAATTAATAGATTGTTTGATATAGTAAAAATAAAATATTTTCATGCTCAAAAATGCTTAAAGAAAATTTCTAAGGCTGGTTTTTTTCCACAATTGGAGATACCTGAGTTATATTTACACTTATTTTATAAAATCATAAGACAAACGTATCAACAACCTACTGGTATGTGTTTATGTAAACATGATTTATTGCCACCCTTAAGGAACTGTAGGAGTTAAGGAGTAGTTAGACAGTTACCGGCGGTACGATTACTATTGTATTGGCCACTCTTATTCCAGGATTCCCAGCTCCTGTCCCAAGATACGGTGCTGGAGTCAGGTGCTTCCCCCGCACACAAACACAGCAAGAAGAGCCTCCCTCACAAGAAGAGGATATCGAGGAAACTCAAGAGAACCAGCAATACCACTCCACAACAGGTTCACACATGTGTCTATATGTTTTTTTGTAATCATCATACAAATATAGCAATTGAATGCGAAAGAGTTTAGAATGCTCGATTGGGATATATCTTTAAAAAAAATAATCTAATTTATTCCTTTGAATAATATTAATTACAACTAACAAAACCATTATGTGACAGGATATAGTAGTCATCAACTGTGGCTCAGAGGTCGCCCAAGAGGAGATCCTCCCGGACACCTTCGCACACACGCATGACTCGCACGACGCACAGAACGCACACGACACTCACGACACTCACGACACACACGACACACATGACACACACGACACTCACGATACCCACGACACACACGACCACCACGACACAGTATTGCCGGATGCACATCATATTGCACACGAGGTAAGAATTGCATGGTGTACAAAGAATAGTAATTTAATATTAAAAAATTGCAAAAACTGCAAACTGATAATATATTAAAATGTTTGTATCAACTCAGATGCGGTCGCTACTGATTTGCCAACTATGCGGCGAGTTTTACGGCGAGGAGCAGCTCAAGTTCTACCAACACCTGAAGCAGCACTACGAGCCGCACCTCGTGCTGGACGCGCCAGACCTGCCAATAGACAAGGTCAGCGAGTATTTTTTTTTTTTTAAGGTACCTATGTCGTATCGATTCGAAAATAGCGTTGAAGGAAGTTCGTTCCACATCTTAATGGTATGTGGAAGAAAAGTCCTTGAAAACTGAACAGTAGAGGAGCGTCACGCATTCACCTGGATGCAACCATGCATGACCTGGTACGCATGGTATTGCAAGCGGTGACGTGCTATGCGGTGATGAAATTCGACGGCGGGCATCAGATCAAATAGCTCTTCGGAACATTCCCCGGTGGAAATGCGATTGAAGACGCACAAAGAGCCAACGACTCTATGCCAATGCTAGAGAGTCCAGCCGTGAACAGAGTAGCGGGTCCCCAACAATCCGAACAGGTCTCTGTTGTATGCGCTCAAAAGGTAGAAGCTGATATTGGGGTGGTCCGGACCAGAAATGAGAACAGAACAGAGTGCAAGTCTTTGGCCAGGCTTGAAATACTGTCTCGCTATATTGATCCTCCCAGATTCTGTCAAGGCGAACTTGGCCCCCAGGTGACCAAAAAATCGTCAGTCGCTCGAATTGTGGAGGCCCAGTATTCTGACACTTGGCGAGGAATTGAGATGAATGCTTTCGAAGAGCGGCGATACGATAAATGGGTTTTTCTTAGTGGTAAACGCGCAAATTTGTATCTTTTGGGGATTAAACCAAACGAGGTTCAGTTCACCCAATTCTGAGACCATCTCCAGTTATTCGCATAACAATATATTTTGGAAATATTAAACATATCATTGATGTGCAGGAGGAACAGTGTTTGCGATAAGGAGTATCGACATAAACGTGTTTGTACTGGAGTCAACTCAGAGGCATATGTTCGTAGCACCTTTGGGGAAATGCCATCTGACCCACTTGACTTATGAACGTCCAATAGAAAAACAGAATATCGGATGGTTTTTATAAGAAAAACTATTTCCGACATTGAACTCTAACACCGCCGGATAGTAGGCGGTGTCTTCCTTTAAAATTAAAGTCTAAAGTCGAGTTTGAGGCAAAACGTGTGCCTCTTGGGCACACGTTTTGCCTCAAACTCAACTCGATCGGCGTCTTTTTTGCCGTGTGGGCCAAAGAGTCATTCACCGTGTGTAGTGGCGGTAGGGACGGCTGGCAAAAGTTTTCCAGAGTGGCTTTGCCAAGCGCCCAGAACTTGAACACGAGCCGGACGGATACATTGCCAACGGATCCCCAATTTTGACGACATGCTTGTACTTTGCTCTAGCGATTTAAATAGAAAACGCGATACTTTATCCGCCCCAAATACAACGGGGAGCCCGAGGAAAATCCAAGAATCATTCTCCCGATTTTGCTTGGGGAGGGGTTCTCCGGCTTTATTAAAACCGGTACCCTCCTGGAGTATATTTTTGGAGGCATCGCTTTCATGTTTTGCGGGGGGCGGGGAGGTGTCTGACCTTTCAGTTCATTTCGAGCTGCAATCAGATGACTATAGTTAAGCTCTCCCACCTACAAATCTTGAATTCCCATATTCTTTCCAGATAATTATTTCTTTTATTTTACTAATACATTATTAATTCTTCTAGATTATTATTTATCTTGGCTAATATGTCAAAGCAACCATCAATTATCATGCTTCCATAATTTGAAA
This sequence comes from Melinaea marsaeus rileyi, assembly GCA_918358865.1. NCBI lineage: Eukaryota > Metazoa > Arthropoda > Insecta > Lepidoptera > Nymphalidae > Melinaea > Melinaea marsaeus. The sequence continues at coordinate 10,478,909 of OU911088.1, read as the reverse complement.
TATAAATAAAAACATTTACTCATCATAGTTTCTGGAATCCTTTATCAGATAACTGTATATTATATCTCTACTCTGCTTTTATATATTAGTATTTTTGCAGATGACCAACACGTGTATAGTAGACAATGTGGCGACGTTACCCGACTCCATAGTGGAGCTGTCCCTCGAGAACACGGTACAGAAGGCAATGTACCAAACCATCGACAAGCACATCCTGTACACGGGTGACAAAAGCTTATATAACAATAAGGGTCAATATCCCGTAGCAAGTATGGATAAGGAACAGGAACCTGAAAAGACAGACCTATATGAATCATTGGATAAAATGGAAATGTACTTCTGTACCAGGTGCAACAAGTCGTTCAGGAAACAAAAGCAATGTGAGGCACACATAAAGGAAGCCCATCTGCAGAAGGTAGGTTGGAAAGACGGTGCTAAGTCTTAAATTTTATACCAAAGTTACAGAAAGTAACTTGTCTTTGTTAATTTAGTTGGACGATATATCCGAGTTCAGCGAGCCCGAGGACCTGATGGAGGGCATCCACGTGGCGGTGGAAGAAGGGGGCGAGGGCGGGGAGGGTGGCACTGCCGGGGAGGGGAGTGAGCAGTACGAGCAGCCGCTGCTGCCGCACCTCACCGTCGAGAACGGACACGTGCATCAGGAACACGTGAGGCAATGGTGAGCTTGATGAACATAACAAGTGCGAAGATGTCTGATAGAAAAGTTTTGGCCTTTTGGAGCTTATCTTAGTATATCGATTTATCGTTTGTTTTTGTTTTAATTTTCCTCTAGGTATATACGGAGCGTTCCGAGCAGCGTAGCGCTCTGTACTTGCGGCGGCGTGGGGTACTGCGCCATGTGCGCGCACCCCTCGCATCCCTCGCACTCCTCGCAGCCCCACGCCATGCAGTCGCAGGCCGTGCAGTCCCAAGGCGGAGAGCTGCCGCTGCCGGGGGTCACCCACGGCCCCGTGGTCAGCCACGCCAGCAATGTCAGCATGGGGCAGAGTGTCACCACTCATAGGACTGATAAAGGTGGGTGCAGAATGGGGTTGCCACCCATTTGTTATAAAAGGTAGAAAATAAAGTATATTGTTCTTTATTTCCACAATCCATATTTAAGGAGTAGTTTGTTTACTGAAGCTGCTCTCGTACATATTTTACTATACCATTAATATAATAAATATATTATAATAATATATTATCGCGAACTTTATTCATGAAGTATAAAATACAATTGGTCGAAATAACGGACAATATTTTATCTTAAAGCACTGGTGGCAACCCTACTGCTGGGTATATAAACTATTGCCATTGCCATTGCCATTTAAACGTCACCATCTTTAGAGTAAACCCCTTATAATAACAAACCTGTCCCTACTGTAGATGAATCCCTCCAAAGGATATTCGATACGGACGACCACAGCCAGGAGACGTACACGGATACCATCGTGGGTCAGGAGCTGCGCATCAAGGTAGAGGGCGGAGCACCCGACGGGAGGGCGGAGAGGAAGAAGGCGAAGAGCTTTTCGTGCCCGCACTGCGACAGGGTGTTCCAGCACCGGAACAGTCTGTTCTACCACACACTGATGCACGGAGACAAGCAGCAGCAGTGCAGGGAGTGCGGGAAGAGCTTCTACACCCTCAATGCTTTAAAGGTTTACTTATAATGCTTAATTTTTTACCCTAAATTTTTTATTATCTGTACCCCTTGATTTGAATGTCTTCGTCGTCAGCGGAGTATTACGTTGAGTTTTTTTATTGACTTTGTAATTTAGTCTTTTTTATATGTGTTATATAATAGTATAGACTGAAAATATATGAAATTATATGTAAGTTTTTATTGGACCACATTTTTATTATTAATAATAGCACTTGCTGCAACATATATACATATATATCTTATTGATACTCAACATTCGTTCTACCGCCATACTCTCGCTGTCCCTTTCTCCCTGTCCTTCCTACTCACACTTACCACTGCATTACAATAGTAATATGTGTGTCAGATCCACAAGCGCGTTCACAACGGTGACCGTCCGTGCAAGTGTGACGAGTGCGGGCGGGACTTCCGGCAGTGGTCCGACCTCAAGTACCACAAGGCATCCATACACTCCGATCAGGTACCAACTATATCACCTCTTAACGATACTAAAGCCTTAATAAGGTGCCTAATTATTTTAAAAATGTATATTAAAAGAATTACAATATAAAAGTGTGTTTTTGTTGTTATGATCATTTTTTTTATAGTTTGAGAAATCCACTAATCCACTGTTACAGAAACACTTCAAATGCGAGTTCTGTGGTAAGGAGTTCGCGAGGCGGTACTCGTTGAATGTACACAGACGGATACACACCGGAGAGAGGAACTACAAATGCGAGTACTGCAACAAGTCCTTCAGAGCATCGTCGTACAGACTGAGTCATATGAGGACACATACAGGTGAGATTTGACTCTATTTATAAGCGTTGACGTTACGTTGACTGACGTTGATGGTTATAAGGTTGACATTAAATTGACAATAGTAAGAACTTTTTTACTGCTAGATTCTACTTTTTATATCAATTCTTTACAGGAACGAAACCATATAAATGTACTCAATGTGAGAAATGCTTCCGAGTGGCGTACGACCTCCGGCGACATATGCTCATACACGATAAGGTGAGAGTGCGAGCAGACGAACAGAAAAACAAGACTAAAGACAAGAAAAGCACTGATACTAAGGAAGATAAAGATTCAAAATCATCGAAAACAGACGGCAAGAAAGAAACGAGACTTCCGATTCTGAAGAGTCTCTTGGATAAGAAGCAGGCGAAGCAAACGAAAAAGTCCACTAAGAAAGCACCCAACGTCACGGTTCAGAATCTAGCGGACGATCATTTTAAGATCGACACGGAATATAACAATGAGGTGTTCGATACGCGGCAGGATCAGTATAAGTTTAAGGTGTACGCCGGAGATTTTAAACCCCAGAAGGATTACATCGAAGACATCAGACTACAAGAGCGGTCTGAGGACAGAGAACTGGCAACGCTCCGGTCACTCAAGAACCAACAGGTCTGTGAGAACATTGAAAGCGATAGAATGCTCTTCAACAGAGAAAACACAGATGGAAAAATGCAAGTTTTCACACAGATCGAGAAAACTAAAGAGTACAACGGTCCAATAGTGACCAATGCGGTGTCGTTGAGCGATATGAGGAGTCTGGATCGGGACGTGCGGGACACTAGGAGCGACCTGCACGATAACATCGACAGCGCGCTGCTAGAGAGGCTCTCCGCGTACTACAGCAACAACATACCCGCACTGTGAAACAGGATACAAACATAGCGGACTGTTTAGTGCAATTAAAGGTCTGTTAAGTGAATTGGGTTGCCCCTTAAAAAAATATGACCAAGAACAAACAGATCGTGGACTCTAGTGAAATTAAATGTCTATTAAGTGAGTTAGGGTTGCCAGTTAAAAGAATGTGTCCAATGACAAACAGATAGCGGACTGTTTAGTTAAATAAAATATCCAATAAAGTGCATTAGGGTTGCCAGTTAAAGATGTGTCCAAGTTATGGTGGTTAAAAGTACTACTTACTATATTTTGAATTAATCAGCCCTAAGTCTTGAAGGTGGTAATTCGTAATGCATCTGTGATAGCGTTACTTAGTGAGGCCAAATACTTATAGATGAAAGTTTTGGTGTATATATAATATTAGTTTAATTGTAATGTATATGATTATCACAATTTAATATAAATCGGTGATGTTTGCGAGATTTTTGAAGCACTGCTACGGTTGATAATTACTTACAAATAATATTAACTGCATTTGATTGTATATATATATTTTGGTAATTTTCTTTATTGTTACAATTTGATCAGTTCTCAGAATAAAGGAGATTTATTGGTATATTAATAGCTTATTAAAGCTAATGAAACGACCAATTTAAATATATATATATGTCCAAAAAGTTTTACATAAATCATATAAAAGTATAAAATATTTCAATCATATATTTCTAAATATTAAAAATTATATAAATTATGAATAAAACGAAGTACACATTTTTACTTCAAAAAATTTAACAAATATCGAAGGAAAAGTTTATTTAGAGGAATTGGCATAAAAACTTCATGTTTCCTTGTAATTTATTTATTAATTTACATTATTATTAGACATTAACAAAGAGTCAACTGATTTGAGAACAAATTAGAGTTAGAGAATAATCAACTAAATAAATACCATTCAATAATTTTACTTATATGGTTGGAAAGGGACAGCAATATAACGTTTTGGGTGAGAGAGAGATAGATGACAGCATAATAAATACAATTCTATATCATTATCCAATCCATCATATAATCTAATGTGATCATAATTAAAGAGCAGTTAGTCTCACTATCTAGAGTGACTACTCCGGTTAGTGCAACAGATCGCATCACAAAAAGGACCTTATGGCTACTCATTTAAGGTCGCTTTTTTACTGACTGCTAATGACTGGGGATTGACTTTTCTAGAAAATGTGACGCTACTTAGAGTAATAGATACTAAATCTATTTTTATAACTTAAAATACGCTTTTTATTATTTTATAAGTATTTTATAATCATAATAATATTTAATTTATAACCTAAAGTGCTGAAAATATCTAGAAAATCTCGCAAATAGCTGACACGACCAAGTTGTTAAAATGTATCATAATAACAATCCACCGCAGTGTAAATATAAATGTACGTACACCCGCATAATTAATTATTTATTTAACCTTTTTTATATATTCTGTTCGAACAATAGTTAGTACATAACGACTGCCATTAAAACATTTTTATTTGGGATGGTCTTTTTTTTCAATATACACCCGCTTTGCGTCGTTTCGTTTTGCGTTTTTCCAATTTGAATCGCTGCTTAATTAATTTTCATTGTTCGTCGTTCTATTTTCGAAATTGCGTTTTTCTAGGTTGAAGTTTTTTTTAGAGATGGCAACACTTGTTTGTAATTGCGCCCCGACATCAAAACTCGGAGATTTTCATTCTAACTAAAAATCAATGCAATTTTAATAGTTTTATTTTCGTTTTGTTTTGCTAATTTAAGAGTTCAGTTTCAATTACGTAGTGTGTTGTGTTTTTTTGAAAGTGAATAATAAATTAATATAAATTTTTTCCGTGTTGCTGGTTACAAAAAAAGTAAATATTTTTCCATTTTATTTATTGGCAGAGTTGTAATATTTTTGTTTTTTAAATGTTAATTTTGTCCAATTTTCTTTATATCAAGTAGTAATTTCGTAACCCTGGAACTTTAAGCCTTTTTTTGGAACGTAACAACGACGCAAAGGGAGGTACGGGTGTACCTTTAACACTGGCGGCGCATAAACCATTGAAATAGCAGTGCGGCTCCATATATTGTTGAGCGAAGCAAGTGGAGCGTTCTTCTGAAGACTTTTTCACATTCTTTGTCACGATTTGGCTCGAAAACTATTTAACGAAAAATTTTGCAATTAAAAAGACACACATTAGGTGGTATTTAAAAAAATAATAATTGAGAAATGTCTTGTCGTTGAGGAATAATCGTCAAAAAACTGATATCCCATTGAAGTCAAGGAAAAAAAAATCGCTTTACAATGAAATGCGCGTGAAGAATTTTTTTAATCGAATTTTACTGTCCCTCTGTTCGATTTTTTTTCGCTCGGCTAGCTTCGCTCAATATGCAAACGGCAAATCTGTTAGCGTCTAGTATATTCTTATAGAGTTGGATAAAATAAATTGAGATAAAATATTATATGTATCAATCGGATGGGAACGGATTTTATAAGCATAGAATTATATAATGATGAGCAGCCATACCGAGGACGAGAAAAATGTAATTTAAGTCATGTCATTCTCAGAATTGGAGTCTGGACTTAAATTTTAAGCATGAAAACATGAGACTCGTCTCAATCTCATAAGTATTAAAGTCACATTTTTATGAAGTTCAATTTTTAAAAAGCTGGTTTTCACTGGAATATCCTTTTGAATGTCATAGAATGCCTTTCCCTATATTAATACGCTCGCTTCCCAAACATTTCTCTACGTTTTTTTATATAAATTTGTGCAAGATTACCAAGATCGTGATAGAAATTTTTATATGGAAATGGACTTCTCGATAGCCTCATTTATAATATTATCTGCCATTCATTCCCCAAAATGCCGCTGACGAGGCCTCCAGATGAATGACACGGGATACCCCAAATTCTGTCATTTTGTAATAATAATATAGTTTCAACAATAACTGGGATGCATACTTTTGTGTGGAATATATTAGTTTCTAAATTGTTCCAAGTTCTTGACATAAATGCGGCACAAGAATTTGTATAGAAATATTCAGTTAAATTGTATTGAACGTCAATAAAATTCCCTTTTTATACCTTAGGCGTTAAAACTAAAACTGTTCTTATCAAACGATAATTGATAACAACAAATCTTTTTATATTTTTTTACAACCACGTGGTCATGAGTTATGGAAAACAAACTATTTTTATTAAAATATGAGTAAGCTTCATCTAAAAGTCGGCCTCAACTCAAACATGAAAAGAATACTTACGGTCCATAAAGATTTACAAGTTTATTAACTGTATCGCAAAAATATTTGGGAAAATATATGAAGTTATGATAAATTCAATAACATTTCCAAATATGTGGGTGGCTTCCGTTTGAATAACAGCCAAGAATGCTAAATGTTTTACTTCTCGGTCAGTAATTGTACATTCATCGGACTGAACTGATAAATTACAACTTTCAGGAACAATTAGTATTAAATTATGATATCAATAACACTGAATATAATCATTCCAATATTATTTATTTGATTATAATCATCTCAAATGTGGTATACAACAGATACAATGATCATTCATAAATATAATTCTATTAATATTTAAATAAAATTGAAATGTCTTTTTGTAATTCCACTAATTGCATATGAAAGTATATACGATGCTTGCATAATAAGAACTATTATTAAAATTTCCCACGTCTGTTTGTACTGTACTAATCTCTGTGACGGTTGGATTGATTTTAATTGGCGGGTAGCTGTTGTTATAAGAACTTGGGTTCCTTTATTACTTGGGACGTTGTGGGCACAGCTAATTTTTATATAAGATTGCTAGTGTTATTTTCATTTTTTTATATAAAAAGGAAACAATATGTGTTTTTATGTTAACGGTCCGCGTAAAAAGAATAATACATCAGATATGATTTCACTTGTAAAAATTAGGCATAACTTCCAAAACCAGACAGACATGACTTATTTACTATAAAATAATTATGAAAGCCTATTGGCGATAGAATTATAAAAATATCTCAGTAAATTTACTATCTAATCTACAAGTAACGTTAAAATTGTTGATTTGTACATTGCGATTATGAAACGTCAGGCGCTAGTTGCAATGTGTGAAAATGTAGGACTGTTTGGAAAAATCGCCAAAACTTTAATATTTTTTTCACATTATTAAGTGAGAAGAAACTAAATCAGTAATGGGGCGTCATACATAGAAGTAGAGTGTAATTATTTGTACATAAGTTGAAATAACAAATATTAATATTAAACCAACGTTATAATTCTGAAATCGGAACGTATACAAATAGAAATAATAGCTTCAGGGGAAGTCATTAAAGGGACGCACATGGCCAGATTGCAATTTTGTTAGTAAGTTTATTAGGTATTGGTAATAACTCGTTTCATATTGACAATGTCTATTTCTTTAATAGTTTATTGAAACAGCTAAAAAAGTATGTATTAATAACTGTCAATAAACTGTCATTTAACTGTTAAATAATAACTAATATACAAATGATTTGTCGGATACCCAAATTTACCTGATATTCGCTACACAACGACCTCTTTATGGGTCCGTTATTCGAATACCGGGAAAGTTCAAGTATTTCTGTATGTCCATACTATGTTTAGAGATACAAAGAAGTTGTTTTGATCTCCCCTTCGGCACCATTCACTCGGGCAGAACAAAAATATATTTCTCAGAGAAGTATATTTGTTCATCGGTGGAATTTGTTTCTGGTTTAATGAGTAAGTATAAAAATATTTTTGTTTCGTTAAAGTATGTGCCTACGTGCCGTAATAGTGTACCGAGAGAGGGATTTTCCGTCCGCGGAGTCCAGAGAAGCGCAGCTCAGTAATTAATGGGCCGATCTATGTCGGTATGGGGTTAAATAAACACCTACCATTGCGAAACTTTCCGCCGTCGAATAATTTAGTACAAGAAACATAGGTGCATGGTATTTAATGATTCCAACTCAACAAATAGCTATTAAACTTATTTACGATTTAACTTTCGAAGCTCTATCTTGATTTACTTATATTTTAGGATATTTTTATATATTATAAACCGTGACGTACAGGTTACAGCCTAAAGTAAATTTATAATCTTTGTAAGACACACTCAATCCCGGAATCGTATAGTTTTTTTATCATTCTTATTTAAATTAAAACAATAAAACGAATGCAATCACCTAAAAATTTGGTATAAAACTAAATGGAACTAAATGAATGCACTCGTATGAGGTGAAAATAATAAGTCTGTCAGCGCGTGTAGTGAATTTTCTCTAAATCGAACGTTAGAAAACAAACACGTTCGAATTCCCGGCGATGAACAAACAAACACACCGGACATCAATCTGCCACGAGGGCCCACGCGCATGCGTAACCATTTAACTGGTCCTAATATAAACTGCTTGTTTACATCTTAAGATAATATATGTAGTTCGGGCGGACTAATTCTGGATTTACGAACCCAAAATAACTTCACGTACGCCGCGATCGCGGATCCGTACAGTGACGCGCGGCAACACCTCCCTCCCATTTTACCTTTTTTGGTAATTACCGCATTTTTTGAGGATTTTTGTAGTTTTAATGATGATGATGATGACATTCTGATAATACTTATGGTTTTAGTTATTAGGTTCTAAAGCATAATCTATCTAAAATAACTTTCTAAAAGTTTTTGGGAGTCTTATAGTAATTACAATTTTGTATGAACGACCTATTGAGCCTTATCCATATTACCTTAAAAAGACGTTCACACCAAGACGTCGGCTTTTCCAAGAAACGTCGTCCCGTGATATAACACGTCACGGCGACGTCACATTAATCCTAAAGATAACAAAGCGGTACCGAGACTAATCATCAAAGAATTTACCTACGTACAAACTGAAAAACAAACCTCTGTTGTGTATATTGAATCACAGCCGTTGTTAACTACACGTCTATCTGCAAATCTATAGACCTTAATCATATTGCAGATTACTATCTTTTAACACTTTATCTGGAAAGACGTTTCATATTTTTCAACTTATAGGTACCTAATCTTATAAGTTAATCTGCTATTCATAGTCCTTAGCACCAATAGAATAAAGCTTTACAACCTGCCACATAACGACTGCTGGGATATGTCATCTTTACTCGGTATATTCAAGTGTCTTCAGGACCCTGCCCCGCAGCCCCAGATGTTTTTCAAGTTGTATGTACATAATTGCAATTTTTTTATATATATATTTTTTGTTTTTATTACAAACTGGTTATTCTTTCGCCACGTTCTCCTCTAGTAATTAGCAGTAAATTACCCAGTGTCGTTTGTGTTTAAAAATAATAAATCATATTTTGATATTATCTTCACAAACTCCTCATGAAGCTTGTCTTAATTTTAAAGAGATTTCTTATGAACATATTTTAAAACCAGGATGTCTCTAATTTACCATTTATGTAAAACACACATTATAAACAATATATAATAGTGGTATTATATTTTCTTCATAGACGGTAGCATATAACACAATGAAAAAATAGTTCAGATCACTCTCACAACAATCTTGACATTTTTTTATCCACAAGTCCTGATACGAGTACACAGTCTACAAGATGGTATGATGAGCCGAGTACCATGGACATGCAAATAGGCAATTTTTAAATCTATTGCTACCAGGAGGAGGGGGGGGAATTAGAACTAAAACGGGGAGAAAGAAAGGATTCGGTCATGCAGTTATATTCTCTTGTAGATTGTAGAATTGATAGTAGATTTATAGATTAACAGACTCAGAAATAAAGATATTTTTCTGTAATGTATCAATATTGAAGACTGAAAACAAGCCATTGTTACTGAAATCACTTGGTAATATAAAAAATAATTCTATTACAGGGCTGTATGATATGATATGAGTTATGACAATACTTTATACTTATATTACATTAAAAGTGTTCAGCTGCCAATGAACTGAGAACCTGAGTACTTTTAATAAAGATCTTTTATTGTTTTACAAAGTGTAAAAATTTTGTTTTCACTACATACTACTGTACTGTACTATTAGGACACCGGGAAGAAATCAATACCATTATATCACAATTACTTAAATAAAATAATAATATAGACTATGACCACGGCATTTGTTATCTTATCAAAAAAGACCGCAGCTGCTGAAATCTTAATATATAAAACATAAAGACACTCACTGACTCACTGACTCATTCATCGCTCTACAGCCAGAACCGTAATATCTAGCAAGCTGAAGTTTGGACATAAGACTCCTGATATATGGAATAGGTGCAATAAGAAAGGATTTTGCAAAGGTCCAAACCGTTCCAAAGTTACAGCTAAAAAACTGCAAACTTTACTCCCCGCTCCCTCTCTTCTTCACTTTCGCCGTCCGTCGCGAAGCACGGCTAACCTGCTAGTCATATTATAAAGATTGTAAAAGCAAAGAAAAAGGTTTTTCCATCTAGGTATCATGGTGCTGTTATTTATGTGTAGTTTTTATGTATTATGATTTGGTGATGCAGATGGTTAAGAACCACACACGTAATAGGTATAATAACGTAATTGCGAGTTAGACACAATTGAAGGAATAACCCACTGACACATTTCGACACTCACAAAAACTTATATTAGCGTTTTTTATTGTTTCAAACAAGTCCGTGTTGATCGCAAATTGGATAATTAGTTAATTTTAGTGATCGCTTCATTTGATTACAGTTGATTTGTTATTATGTATACACATACAAAATGATCAATAGATCATTAGATATATATTATTTATATATATTATAGAATTGACACTAGTATTAGAACTAATTAGAATAAGTATGTATTGTCTGACTTTATAAAACAATGTGCAATATTTATTTTAATATTGAATAGTTTAAAACTTAACCCTTATATGTAACATATTTGCCTTCTATATTATTAAACAAAACACTAAACCTACCGACAATTCTTGTATACCTATTCCTACCGCACGCCGTCAAATTGACCGGTAATTAAAAGTTATTTTATTATATAACGCAGGTAATACATAATGGAAATAACTATAAGTAAAGAGTGAAGAAAATATTATATGCATATTGTAAAAATTGTCATGTAGTTTGATAACGATATTATAACGTTTAAAAATGTGTAAGTTTTACAAAAGCTTAAGAACGGTCATTTTGACCGGTACTTGGTAGGTTTAGTGTTAAATCTTTATCAAAGAGCTGAATCGCATTACAACTATGACGCTCTAAATAAATATTAATCAAACACTTTCACTGTCTCACTTATATTGGTGTGAGGTTTAAATGTATGAGTTTTCTTACATATTTAATACATATTATAATCTAATTTGGATTTTTTTCTTTCCAATCCACATCTTAATCCAATATTTCCTTAAAAAAAAGCGTATATATGCAATAAAAATGAAAAAAAAATTGTAACGTTTATTCCATTACATAACCATTTAAACCTTTATAAGTGTATAATTTTATACTATTTAATATAAAGTACGTATAATACTTGTACAACACCGGTTTATAGCAATAAAGTTGTAATCACATAAACATTATTTATTAACTTTGTATTTAAAAAAAAACCTGTGAATCCCCAACTCCGTGAAATCCGGAATAATTAAAACAAATGGTATTTTAAAATTAATTTGCAAAAAAGTTATTTCTTATTCAATCTTATAATATAAGCATATCATGATAAAATTGAGCATAAATCAAAACGAAATCGAGTAGAAAAACAATTTCTTCAATTTGGTACATTTCAAAGTTGTGACCTTCAATTATATATATGTTATATTTTAATATTATTGTTGATATATTTATGGATACACCTATTTTTTTTATAATAACACATTATAATGCACATTTTTAAGGTGTAATTTTATGTATTTTCTCTTTGCTGACAATAACACTTGTTACGAAATTATTCTGTCAGTCCCAGAGAAGTATATTTTATTAATTCGGTCATGTTTATATACAATAAAGTTATTTATTTTATTCTATTTTGAAAGAAACTCGAATACTCGGATCTGCCAACCGTGCGCGGCAGGTGTTGAGCTGAGCCCCTCTCTTTTCTTCTTTTCTTGATAACTTTTGAATAGCTAAACATTTTTTCAATCTGTTTTCGTTATAAAATCCACGTTCGGCTCAAACATACATGAGAAAATTTTAAGCTAATTATCTCGTCGCAATCTGAAGACAACTAAACACAAAAAATGAATAGGTTAGTCTCCTCTGATTAATTGCAACATTTAACTACAAATGAATAGTTCATTGACCTTTTTCAAATTCACTATTGTATGTTTAAGTCCTAAAATCTCAGAATATCTATCTCAAAATAAACGGTGCTACGCCGTAGCTTTGTAACGCTCTACGACGTTCATATTGCACTTGAAAAAGTTAAATTGAAAGTTTGATGATGAAATTAAATTTATTCAAACATTAGGGCTGCCAAAACAATAGTTAATTAATTTATTGGTACAGTTATTAACAAAATATTCCTCCTTTTAATTTAATTTGACTTTAATTTATTATCTCAGTTAATTTTTGTTCTAATATCAGTTATATAAATTGCGTTGCATTGCATATACCGAGGGGAATCCCAAATCAATGCTCTGATGTATTTATCAAAAGGAAAATGTTCAGAGATAATTGAAGGAGCAGAGGTCACCATTTACATTTATTGATCGTACGTTCTAAGAATGTGCATTAGATTAAAAGCAGATCGTAACTTTGTATGTTGCTAATAATTATGTAGGTCATGGTATGAATTTTTGATATATTTCTATGGGTTCATTCTTAAAAGTACAGTCGGATGAGGAAGTGTTAGACATTTGGATTTCTTTAATTATTTTTAAGGAAAAAAATGTTAGAGATTAAAATAAAATATAATAATAATATCAATAATTTAAGTACAAATTTTATTTATCCCACATATATATTTACATAAGTCCCGTGATTGTATCACTTAAAGCTTTGCGAGCTTTTTTATAGTACAAATAAATAAATTTTACTACACATGAGATTCAATGCCTTTGGCACTCACTAGACTAGGCCTTACATACTATATACAAATATACAATTTATAAAAACAGAGAGCCAATTACAAATGTCGAGCCGTTTATAATATAAATTCAAAAGAACCGCTTGACTAGAAGAAATTTTGATATATACAACTAATACTGTTACACCTACTGGAAATGAATATCACAATTTAGGAATTGCGTTCATTTAACGCTTTATATTAAAGATATAAAAGAAAAGAGATGTCAAAAGATAAACTAAGATTACAATTATCCCAGAATAATCATTAAGTTACTTTAGTGTAATAAACGGTTTCCCTAATTCTAAATGATTGCTTCTTAATTTATAGTGTTTTTAAGTCCGGACCGTTTAATACACCAATGTAAACCAAGCTTATAATTAAGGATAGGACGTAGACAATGGAACATAGGCCAGTCAATTCACAACACATTTTGGTCCCATTTTAACATTAATAGATAACTTATTCCTATTATAATACTGTTTAAATTCCCTCAATACGTTAAAATACTTAAGACACTTTTCTCAGTCGTAGATATATTTTCGTATCTAGTTGTCTCGCACTGGATTTTTCTAATGACTTTACTGGAACCGACCTGTAAATTTTTGGTTGTTCTGCATTCACGTGTAGCTTCTGACTACCAGTAAATACATCTTCATCGCGTTGATCTCCGGTTTTCGCATGTGCATTTAGATCGATTCCATCTTACGCTGTGATTATTTTTACTTCTCTGTAACAAAAGATAACATAAATTAGTCTCATCCCCGTTCAGTGAATTTAAATACATTAATACATAATTAAATAAGCATCGTGGTAAGACAACGGATACGGTAACTCGTGATGGTACGGCGACTTGTTCCAAGTGATTAATAAAATTTTGTAAAGACGCCACTAATTAAACATGCATAAGACAATACGTGAAGTGTTAGATACTAATCATGCGTGCCGTTTCACATCTAAGTTAGTGTCACATCCATCATCCTACGAACCTTTCGCAGACAGTTCCGCCTCTCCTCCGAGTTTGGACATTGACAGGAAGACTTACGAGAATTGTAAACCCTGGGCGGCGGGCATCCCTCAAAGGTCTGATTAAAACAGCCGCAAGTCTCGTGCACCACCACATCGTAAGTGTTACAAGACTCCTTGTTCGTCTTCGCGTTGTACAACCGTACCTGCACAATCAATGTTATTTATTAGAAAGCGATGTTAATCAAAACATACTCTCTCGCTGACTCACGTGAGATGTATGGGAATTATGTCATTATTATAGTTAGGATACAATTGGATTGCGCAACCGTGGTTAATGAAGTGTGTCAAGGATCACAAAACAACGGATCGTCTTATTTGTATAATATCAACAAGTAAATGCATACCGGTATCGCTTCCGTCCTGGTCTTGGTGGCGGCGCAGTGAGTGTTGGGACCTTCGAATGTGCAGAGCCCCACGCAACGCTTGACCCACACAAAGCTAGGTACAACCTGGGGAAATACGTTAGCGTTAAATCATCTAAATATTAGGTAGCGGATTTTCTCACGGATGTAACATTGTCCACACGAAGTATTTAAACTTCGGCACGTTTTTTAATTAGTCTCATTAGTCAGAGGCCGATATCATCTACATTGTAAGATTTCTTAATGAAATGTTATCTTCGGTTATCAAAGTGCAAATATTTATTTAATGACTCCATTCAGAGATAATTATATGTCGTCTAAATTAATATTGCAATTATCAATTATTTGTTTTATCAATACTATTTAATGTTTGTTTAAAGAGGTCAATTTAAAGAACCAGTCCGATCAAACATATAGTTTAAAATAAACTAAAAATAATTAGGTAAAATTAAAAATAAAATATAAGATTAAAATAATTAAAAATATATCTGTGCCACAAATAAAAGTTTTAAAAATATATTTAGAAAAAAATTAAATAAATTCTAATCATTGGAAGAAAAAAAACAAAAATAAGTTATAAAATATTGAAAAAATTAATACAATGCTCACCTGCAGATATGAGCTCGTAAGTTTCAGTTCAACGAAGATCTCTTTGGGCTCTCCGCAGAGGGACTTCTGGACGAGTTCACTCCTCTCGTCATCCGATGCACAACTCGCTGCAGACAATATAAAGCATTATTTTAATGTTATTCAATTAACTAAAATTCTATTAAAGAGTTTTCTTTCCGACTTAGTTTTATGACAATTAAAAATGACCTCTCAAGTTCAAAACGAGGATTTTAATTCTACGTAAACAGCTGGAAAAATAAACTTTCACTTCATTGTTAAAAGGTAAATCACCTCTTTTTAAAGCTTCGTCATCTTCACTCCTGCGTATCTTGGGGTGGATTTTGGAGGCACTCACTACCACCACAATAACAAAAAACAACAATATTCTGACCATTATCACTTCACTTCACTTTGACACTTATCACTGTTGGGAGGTGCGTGCTTCTCGCGTGGCGGTCTGGTGGTGTGTGGTGGTTGGCGGCGCGGTTTTCTATTATAAAGCCTGAGTCAGCAGCAGGCTCGTCGGCGTTGCGTCACTGTCGCTCTGTTTGAACAGGTGATACGTCACACCGGCTTCGACGAACCGCCTCAAGACCTCAAACTTTAACTTACAATAAACCACATACCGTTCGATCGGTCAATAATGGAATTCAGATATCGCGATTAGATTAATATGTTATGAGTAATGGTGTTTTATGTAATGTCTGATTTAAGTATAATATATTTCTTAATACTTGTGACGTGTAGGCGCCAGCGTCTGATACGCTATCGTGCACTGTCCATCGTATAGCGTAGTGACGTCGCCGGCGCGGACGCTTATCAGTATATCTTGTCCTTAATTCAGCGCGTGCTGATCGACTTATAACCTAAATAGTTTAATCTAGACCACCGGCTAAGTTTACATACTAATCGATTATCTCGACCTTTGATATAAGCTTTATAAAACCATTATATATTCACTACTCAAAATTATGCTAATCATCTATTTAGGTGAAAATATTGACAATGCTTACTTAATATTGTGTAATTTTATCGTATCATTGCGTTTTTTATAAAGATATTCATGTTTTAATTGATCAGGTGTAATCAGTTAATAATCTGTATTGATATTATCGGCTGTATTTAATAAATAGGTAGGTAATTATGATAATTTCAAGGGTGTATATTTGTTTTATTTTCCCATAAACATCTAAATTATTCCTGAGTGAGACGTTGACAGACATTGACAGAAACTACAAACAGTTTTTACAAACTAATGTTATTTGTAAATAAAATGCCATGATTTGACAATTATCTTCTATAGCTTCTATAACTAAACGAAATCTTCTAATAGATTTCGTTTAGTTATAGAAGCTATAGGACATCGTTCCTTAATAATTTAAATTTTTATTCAAGATAATGTTATCAAATTATTTATAGAGATCAAATAAGGTTAAAAATGCGCTGACAAAAAATTGATCGCAAAAGAATGATTGTTACTTCCTTTAAATGTGTATTACAAGTTTATCATTAGGAAAACCCACAATTTCTAAAATTTAAAGCTCTAATAAAATAATTAGATTACTAAGAATTATTTTACTTTTAAGCCGAAGTGGGTGCAGCTTTTTTATATTTTCTCTATAATCACGTGTTCGACCATCACGAATACAATTAACCTTTATTCACGATAAATTTTGTATACATGTGTGCAATATAAAAAATTAAAAAGTCAATTATTTTTTTCTTAGAAGGTATAGAAGGTGATGTCACCGCCCGTGACTAACAACCCTCTGGAAGTTTGGTTACTATAAATCACAAAATAGTTAACAGATAGGTGCTAGTAAAACGTGGTATCTGATTTACAATAAATTTACAAATATGATATTTTATCATATCAAGGTCAAGGTGTTACAATAAATATTTAGCAGAATAATTTTAGTTTTTTTTTATAATACAATAATATTTAATAATATTATTTTTTCCTGTTTGTCTCTTTAGATAGTAACAAAACACAGAAAAACGAAAGTTTAAGTAACAAAGATGTATGTATAATGTTTCCTCATTGAGAGGTTCGCTTATGTATGGGAGATGAAGTCGAAACTAAACATATTCTCTGTCTGTCCATGTCCTAGATATGGTTTTTTGGTTTAGTGGTTAATGGTCTGACTGATACAAACATTCGATTCCCACAGGACAGTTTGAATGATTCGAAGAAAGTAAACCAGCGACAGAACCACTATAAGAAGATGGTTACACTAGCCATTGTTTGGTATGTTGGCAAAATGTAAAGATCTTGCCAATTTTTTTTTGTTATTTAACTGTCCAGATTGTATTAAACAGCTGTATTGATTAAATGGTGTCACCGTGTAGGATATTTGTACTTGTCTAATACAAATCAGCGACATCACTCTGACGTCACAAATATTTGTGTGCACAAGTGACTAATGTGATAGGATCATTACTCTTTTTAAATTATTTGGTGACATGATTCATGTCATGTAGTTTTCAAACTAGATTCTATCCGGAAAGATTTACAAACAGACGTCGATGTAATATTTATCTTAGTTATATAACTCAGGTTAGAAATGCCCGGTGATCGCGGATTCCATTCCTGTGTATAATAAATATTTATTTCACATTTATTCAATATGACAATAAGCATTAAATGGCTGTAAATGTAGATAAAATTAAATATTTCTATTCTTATCATCTAGATATAGAATTAGACGAAAATACAGACTTATATATCCTTATCAAATCAATTCTAACATTGAAATCTAAAAAATAAAAAATAATAAATAATATATAACATTAAATACAATTTAAAATCGTTAAAATTCTTTAGATATGGAGTATATCTGTGAAATATAATTTATAATTAGTATTGGTTCATTGAGTTATCGTAAAAGCAAAAAGTTTCTCTCTAGTTTTCCCAGTAAATATGTATTATCATTTCGTAGATTTATTTTTTTGAATGAAATATCCTACCTTCTATAGGAAGCGATTGTATTCTCAACGTTAAAAAAGTTCAAGAAAGTTGAGAGGTCAACAAACTAATTTATAATATCAAATTATTTAATAATACTATTAAAAAAAATATTTTTTTTTTACTTTATATACATAAATACAATTTTTTTTTGTATATGACTGTTATACAGCTTGTCTTTTTTACCTCTACAAGCCTGACCATAAAAAAACATTTTAAATATGTTACAAAGTTCAACCTGCAATCACAATTGTTCGGATTTTATCAACTTGTTACTCGTAGCAGCAAAAAAACTTTTTAAGACCTTCAACTCACTCAAATGATTACAAACTGAGTTAACAACCTGTAACAGGTCAGTGAGTCAGATTATCTTAACATTTTTTGTACATTTATTAATAATAATCTATACTCGTATTTTATTAAATGACCTTCAATATTTTTTTTAAAGAAAGTAATTTATAATAATTATTTATGGTGATAAGTTATCATCTTATTTAAAAAAAAATGTACTTTTTACAACTGAGAAATTGATAGTTTCCACGTAAAATAACTAAAATAAAATTAAATAATAATCGCAGATTTTAATGCGATGATAATATATAATTCGAAAAAAATATATTTACATATAAAATAAATGAAATCTCGTTATAAAATATTTAGAACATGATTTTAATAAATCTATAACAATCTACCGGTCATAAAAATGCAATTAATAATTAATTTATTAAGGTCATAAATATTAAAGGAATCCTATGATAACTATTTATTTTTTTATTTATCTTCATGCTATATCCCTTGCGGGGTAGCCAGAGACCACGGAGCGCCAAACGCTACGGTCCCTGCATACCTCTTTCGCCTCGGCCACAGACATCAACCTCTTCATACATACCCTCCTGGGGGTCCTCCTGCTGGTACGATACCTATTAAGAAAATTTAAATTGTTTTATGTGACCTCTACAAAAATGTCAAAAACCTGTCTGAACTGAACTTCTCGCCCTCTCCGCTCACGGGCGGTTCCTAATCACAACTTTATTATTGATAACATTCTTAAACATATTGTCATAATAATTTAATTCCTTTCATTTCCTGTGAAATATGATAATGTTGATATAATATTAATTAATTAACAATCTTATCTGACTTCAAACTGTATGTCACAATAGACTTATGATATGTATATGTTTTTTTTTGTATTTTCACAACCTATACTTGGAATACGGATAATAATTGCTATTTTATGAAATATTCAATAACTGATATAATTAAATATTTTTTAACACTAAACCTACCGACAATTCTTGTATACCTGTTCCTACCGCACGCCGTCAAATTGACCGGTAATTAAAAGTTATTTTATTATATAACGCAGGTAATAATGGAAATATCTAAAAGTAAAGAGTGAAGAAAATATTATATGCATATTCTAAGAATTGTCATGTAGTTTGATAACGATATTATAACGTTTGAAAATGTATAAGTTTTACAAAAGTTTAAGAACGGTCAATTTGACCGGTACTTGGTAAGTTTAGTGTTAATATATATATTAATTGTACCTATTACATACAGGTAATATCAGAATCAGATAAAATTATTTACAATCGGGATTTCCCATACATGATTGATGGGTTTTCAGTGAATCGATAATATATTTTATCTTACAAAATTATACAAATGTCCTGTAGGTAGGTATTGGGGCTCAAAGGTTCAGACCCGCAGTTCGTCGTCCCCGTGAATCGTTTAATAATAGGTCTAAGCACGAAATATAAAAGATAAATGTAAGCCGCTTCAGTATCCGCTTATTATTCTGAGAATAATCTGAAACATCCACGTTTCCGGGGCTTTACACACCCGCCCGCGGGGCCTCGGACCAGGATCTGTGGAACTCCTTTGAACGAACATTAATATTGTGGAACATTTAATGTCATATGAATATCTTATGGTTTAAACTTCTCTATACATAATATTAATCTATCATTGATTCACATACATACAATTTTCATTTAGGTTGAAAAAATCACAATGAACTAGTAAGTTTTCGGTCAATTCTAATCATACTTATAATCCATTTTATTCATGTTTTATGATATCATTTAAAATTAAATAATATAATACGTTTAATTAAATAATTATTGAATATATATACTTAATGGAGGTATTTATTTAATTTCTATCCCAAGAGTCTGAAAAATGCTATGAATTCAAGAGGATAATACACTTTGAGCGATTATTAATTATTTATGTAATAATATTATATTCAACAAGTACTTAGAACTGTATCATTATCGTTGCAAATACAACCGCAAGACCGTTTATGATATTTTATCTTTATTATTTTAAGATATTTAAGATTATCCTTGTGTGGAAATGTTCAGGGGAAAAACATTTTCTTTCTAAACATAATTGTTTAATAACACACACATATATGTATATATATTAGCCATTGATTAGAATAAATGCATGTATATATGTAAATAATGCTCAATTTCTTATTAAATTTGACAATGTCACCGGAGAGGTCACAAATGTTTGTAATCGGTTGACTTAGGTCAGAACTCATTTGTTATAATTATAAAATATGGAAAATGGAGATTGTATCGTAGTGTTTGTACATACATACAAAAATTATGCCCTATGTCTTTTTTACAGTATGTCTTAATATTTAGATCATGACGATCCCTGGGTATAAAGCGCGCGCCTCCGGGCTACTCCAAGATATATTATAAATGTAATTTATAATTTAGGTCTTAACACTAAACCTACCGACAATTCTTGTATACCTGTTCCTAACGCACGCGGTCAAATTGACCGGTAATTAAAAGTTATTTTATTATATAACGCAGGTAATAAAGGAAATAACTAAAAGTAAAGAGTGAAGAAAATATTATATTCATATTCTAAGAATTGTCATGTAGTTTGATATCGATATTATAACGTTTAAAAATGTGTAAGTTTTACAAAAATTTAAGAACGGTCAATTTGACCGGTAATGGTAGGTTTAGAGTTAAATATGTTTTTTAAAGGAATATAAGACAAGCTGAGTATCTGTCGCCAGCACTTCTCAGGTCTATGGAAAACTTTTCGAACTAACGGTAAAAAAGCTCTGACAATAAAAAAATCTAAACTAAAGTTTCAATAGAGCTTTTAATTTTTTTTATTTGTGTGTCAAACTTTTCAGCTCTACCATTAACATAAATACCAGAGTCCTTACCAAACTTTGTTTTGAAGAGAAAAATAACATTATATTTATAGAGCACACGCATCAAGAATTCCTTACAATCCAAAGAAACATTCAACCAAAGAAATATTGTGGGAACGTCGGAATTTTAATTATATCAAGTATGTTGGTAAATTATAGCTATTTCGACCATTAAATAAATGTTCTTAAATATAAAATGACATTCGAGGGTCGCGTAGAAGAACGCGGAGGAATCACGTGTTGAATGCGCGGTGAGTCCGCTGAGTATTTTGATATTGTGAAGGTTTGGGGAAAGCAGACTTGCGATTCACTTTAAAGATGAAAAGCGACATCAAAATTCAATGCGATTTTACCCTAACTTATCCTGTTTAGCTTTGTATGTGTGTATGCTTCTGTAAATGGTTAGAAATCTGAGAAAGTGGCATCTTAGGATTATATAGGTAGATCCTATATTTGAGTGTAATGGAAAATCACATACGGGGTGCTACACATGGAAGTGGCTTTTATTTCTATTGTCCATATATAATATATTCAATATTATCCAGGTCTTTGTGATATTAATTAGTGATAAAAGACTGTCTTAGAACAGTCGGTCACACGTCTGCACTACTCTCCTGTCAGATACATTGGGATAGTATAATCAAACCGTGTGTATCGTTCCTTAGAAGTTCCCACGCATAGTACGAAACAAATACAATGTTATAAAAATACAATTTTACATAATAAAGTTAATGCTATAATATTAAAATTATTGACTGAACTGTTTAAGTATAAAACCAAAAGAGCATGAGTATATAGGTATAGGTACTTAATGTTTGTCATTTCTACATACTCTATAAAAATGTAAAACATATATAAATTTTGATATAAATAAAATAATTTATTAATCCGATATGATTCAAATCGTCATCTTTTTTACCAATTTTTCATTTTATATTTATTTGTTAATACGAGTTTATTGATAATAAAATTGAAAGTTAAAATATAATTCAGCTATTGAGTAGGTACCATACACGATAACACGTATTGAAGTCGGGAATTCCTGCAATATTGAATTGTCGATTAAAGATTAAATTCTTTCAAATACAAAGATAATCATTCGGCATTCATATAAATTAATACAAAGAAAATTTGGCATTCATACAAACTAATTTGACCTAAAAGAAAATAATATAAAGATGGGATCTAATTCTCACTCATAACTGAACAATTAAGTGTTATAATTGTAAAATAAACTCAATAACTAACATAATATTACATTGTATATTAACACTAAACCTACCAAGTGCCGGTCAAATTGACCGTTCTTAAACTTTTGTAAAACTTACACATTTTTAAACGTTATAATATGTTTATCAAACTACATGACAATTCTTAGAATATGCATATAATATTTTCTACACTCTTTACTTTTAGTTATTTCCATTATTACCTGCGTTATATAATAAAATAACTTTTAATTACCGGTCAATTTGACGGCGTATGATAGGAACAGGTATACAAGAATTGTCGGTAGGTTTAGTGTTAAGACATGTATAGCCATTAAAGTTTTCTTATAAACCATACAAGCAGTATTCAAATTTGACATCAAAGAAATGATCGTAAACCTTCCTTCAGTGTTTCCTCATGAAAAGAAAAAGAAAGTATTATAATTAAAAGTGTACATCGTGTTACTCACAGTTCTAGGAAAGCATTGATTGAGTGAGTCAGTGAAGTAGAAAGCACAGCCTTCGGGTAAGTGATAGTGACCTTGGTACTTCTGGGTAAATTGGTAAAGTAGCTTACATAATTGTTAGATTGTAAATTTTCCTGTTTTTATATCATATAATATATCTATCAAGTGTTGTCATTTTATAAAAATATATTTCTTTTTAAGTTTATTTTTGTTGTCATCTTTAGTATATTATACTCCTAACTAATTTTGTAAATGTTTGTCAAATTTTAATAAAATTTGTATTAATATTGCAAGTGTATTTGGTTATTTGTATTTGATTATGACTGTCAGAGACATGCACAATTTTTGTATATAATAAAAAATAGTAAAGGGGCCCCTTAAACCTACACCTGGGTCGCAAGTCCCAGGCATTGTTTGCGCTCCTCTTGCAACGCGATGGGCCCGGCAGCCGCATGGTGAATCCATGGAATGCTAAGAAGCTTTTTCTGTCATGATCTTTAAGGTAGAAGGGCGGACGAAGTCACAGTCATTATATTATATAAAAACAACTTTAAGATATTACGCAAATATCAGACAATTTTTAAACTTGAAATTTATATATCATAATCAAAAACCTAAATTGAAAAGGAAACTACGAACATTATTGTTTACATTAAACGTATCCTGACAGTGGGTCAAACAGACAGAATGCTTTCATATTAGATATTATTTCATCATTCACACTTCGGCTTTTACATTATTTGTCAAGGTGTTGTTTTTAGGTCAAAAATTGAATAGAATAGCTACTCGTATGATACCTAAGTGTGATGTCTTGCATCAGCTGCCGGTTGACAAATTATAGACGATGATTAAGATATCTAATCTAACAACTAATTATCTGTTGTAATCTCGTCTCAACGTTCGTCATACTCATTTTGAGAGGAAAACAGAGAGAGAAAAAGGGAGACAGATTAATCCATTAAATTTACTAGTTTTTTGTTATAAACTAATTTTTTAAATGTCTGTATTTTTTATTATTTTTATATATTTATATTTATATATATAACATGTCTATGTCAGACAGCTATTTATTATAATAACTTTTAATATTATAGGTACCGTTACCTTGGTAACATTGTCTCATAGGAAGTATACCAGGTAAGTTTAATATTGGCTTTGGCATTAATATAGATAGCTTGAAATATATATATATATATATATCCTTTTCTGTTTAATAAGTTAATCTTAATAATTAAATTTAAAAAATCATATCATTAATATCAATTATTTTATTAAAAATGTGTAGTTTCATTTAAATTATTAACCACTCATACTAAGCCGTACTCGGCGACCTTCCTCGCACTTATGAATGAAATACCGCTTTATCGTTACCCAACACCAAAAGACCTAACTTAAACTTTACGCTACTCAAAAACCTTTCTTATTGTATTTTAAATACGGATCTAATTCCTGTGGCAAATTACTGATATTATAATGTATTGTAAATTATACTCTATATGAATGGTATAGAGTTTATATTGTCTGATTGTGTGTTTATGTTCCATTTATGTAAGTCGGATCTCTTTACGGTTGTACGTTTAGTGAACTTGACTCGGCACGTGGTCAGGCCTCACAATGTCAACGCACTACACTACATGTAGTCTAAGAGATGACGCTATTATATTATCTACAAATAAATATGTGACGATAATAAGTCTATTAACATTATAAATGCCAAATTTTGGCAAAAATGAGGATGGTGTGGAATATGTATGTTTGTCAGTCTTTCGCGCAAAAAGCACTGTGTGTATTTAGATGAAAAAGTAATATTATTAATACACCAGTATAACATAGGCTAGTAAGTTGTAAAAAAAATGCTGTCCAGAGCCACCTGGCGAACAGCGGCGAAGTGAAGGAAAATAGGTAAATACGCCTACGAGGTCGCTGGTAAAGTTGCATTTTACCAAAAAAAGACTAGTGTAATATATGTAAATACAAATTATTAATAAAAAATGTACTATTATTTTAACTATCGTTAATTATTATTTTAGATATAATATTTTACCATATAATAATATATGTATGAAACCAATCAATGGCTCCTTGACTATAATATATTTGAATACGGGCACGCGTTTGATCGCTGTTGTTACTGTTGCGTCAGAAAGGTAAAAGTGATTCTGAGAATTCCTTGAGAGCCTTAACGGTAAGCGTCTGTGTAACGTTATTTTAACACTTGTAGACGTGATTGAGACCACGTTCGTTTTATCAGTAGTAAATGGGAGTTAGACTGCCACTTATTACTGCTACTAAGTTGTGGTATTAACTAATGAGTAATATTCTTTATTTTAAAGCACCGGTGCTGGAAGCTTTTATGTATCCTCAAGCCCTTGGTGTGTTAAAATGAGCAGATACGTTGTCATCTTTATTTAATGTTTGATGACAAAACTTTGCAATCAAAATCATTTTAATTAAAGAAGTAAAAACGGAAAATAAGCGTATGCTCTGGGGGTTTCGTTCTCACCAGCAACAAATTTAATAAATCTCCTCTAATTAATATTCCTAATATGTCATTTAGTTTATAAGTTGAATGATACCGTTAAAAATTCCTACAATAATTTCAACAGCAGCCGTAGCTTGAGTCAAGTCACTGAGATTGAGTCAAAGGCCGTGAAATAAGATGACATTCGCGATCACTCGACCATCGCCGAGATCCGGTACTGGTTACTGGCTAGTGACGTCACACCTTTCACACTGCTAGATCTGGGTAAAACCCTGTAACAAATTATCTTCCCGATTTAAAAACCTATTCGTGTGACAAAGTAATTTATAATATAAATGATATCCGGTTCTTGTATCTCATAGCTCTCTATTAAAAGGTGATTAAATTGATACTTATATTTAACTACCTATCTATGCTAATATAATGAGAAAAGGTTTAATTTTGTGTTTGTATGTATTGAGCAATTTCAAATCTACTGAACCTACTTTGATTTTGTTTTAGCTATCGAAAGCTATCTTCTTCGGAGCTATCTTCTTCTTAAATCGGAGCCATTAGGAAAAAAAGGCACCTAACAAAAATAAAGTAATCATAAATAAAACATGTTAATACTATGCTATATAAGATAATATCATCATGTAACAATGCTAGATGACTAGCGAAGTAGTTATCAATAAATTAATATCATTTTTATTGATATCAACAAAAATAATCTATTATTATCAACATGGAATTTAGTCATTGAAATTCCTGAGCTATCTACATAAGTATATAATTTGATCGATATAAACCAAAGAGTATATTTCATCTTATATTTATGATGCCTAAAAGTGTTTAAGATCTCACGTGGCGCCGGGCCGGCTACTGATGAAGCGTGGGAGACGGTTGAGTGCAAAATATGTGAAGACTTTAAAGAATTTATTCATATGAGATTTATAACGAAATATAATTACACTCAAACGTCATTTTGTAATGACACTCACACATGCAAATAAACAACTAAATCATTTTAAATGTAAGTCTAAAATTTCAAAATGAAGACAATTATGAAAGTCATTCAAGAATTTGTCGACGCTTTTCAACATGGCCACTGATTTTATTATTTCTAGTCATTGTAGTAGATATATTATCTATGCATAATCCATTCAATAACCTTTATCAAGGCCACATTCACCTCAAATTAGTATTAAATTTCTATCAATCTCTACGTGACACTTTGAACGTTGTGATAATTTTTTACATGTTCCAACAAGTTATCTTTATAGATAATTTGAAATACATTATACGTATATATGTTGTGACGTGGGGGCCGTTCAACTCTAATCTTGTTGGGACATGAGTGGACACTTATAAGCTCATTTTATTATTCAATTTTAAGTGCGCTATTTAGACCCCATAATTAGCGTGTACACAAGCTATGTATATGTATATATGTTAGTATGCTAGTTCATTTAGCGTTTGGTAGATTGGACAATGAAATGACTTTAATATATATATTTTATTTTGAAGAATGTAATATTTAAAGAGTACATTGAACACAAATCTGTAATTGAAATGTAATATTATAAATAATAAAAGATTAACTGTTGACATTAACACTGTCAATGTCAAATAAGTAGTCCGATGTCAAAGTTACACTTGTCATCTGACGTAACTATATATATATATATATATATACATATATATATATATATATGTTATGATTATAGACGTGTACTTTATATCGTCATACCTAAAGTACGATCGAATTTCTGCCACTTGACAACAAGTTCGTTTACTAATTATAGTTACAGACAGTCAAGTGTCCAAACATTGACCTGCACAGATAAATATGTATAATTTTTACTCTTTATTAGTTCTTATATTTTATGTATTTGGATTTTAATGCATACATTATTTTCCACATATTGTCTGAAAAACTAGAAATTTCCATGTTATAATAAGCCATTACCGTTGTTAAAGTTTTCCATTATAGAATTCTACCTAGTACTTCGTTAAGGATGACTTAATGTAAAGGAAAAACTCCATAGCAATTTAATGATAATGGCTCCTGGACTTGGTTAAACAAATTACTGAATTAACAATCTTATAAAACTGTCATATCATTTATCGTATCATAAATATTACAACACTTATTACCGAATATAAAATATTATATAAAATATAGAAAATAATCTGCTCTATAAAAAATACGGGTTAAAATTCCAATAACTATTCTTAGTTAGCAACAGCGAGTTTATTTTTTAACGTATCCTTGACCTATACCAAATGTGAGCGTCGTATATCCGCTGGTTATCTGTTAACCGTTGCGCAACTTGAAACGTGACTCACTTACAGACTTATCTATATATTATATAAAATATCGTCTGACTTATCTATTACAAAGAACCAAATCGCTGGAAGTGCCACCACGAAATTATGATTATAAGATTTCCAAACCAGAATTATCTCGAATTTTTCGAGAAATATCTCGTAGTTTAGAATTTCGAACAAAATCAGCCGAATAAATTATTCCTTCAAACATTGTTGTTTGGCTTTATATTGTTCCTTCAAACAGTTTAGCTCTGGTTAAAATATTTAGAATTTACCCGAATATTTATAAAACATTTTCTGTACAATGTTCGGTAATAAACTTTTTATCATAAAATTCCACTTTTATTGGAAGATGTAATGTTGTGGAGGTCATCGAACTATAATCATGTGGTCTTGCATCATTGTATATAAGAGTATCTAATCATTTTTAAGTAAAAAACTATAACTTAATATCAATTTAATTTAACGTGGGGATTTTTTTAACTTATGTAAAGTTACGTAATTAGTATTAATGTCTAATCTAAGTAATTAAGTCCATTTGATATTCGTATTAAGATAATAATATCCTATATAACTGATAATTTAAAAACACAATAGATTATCTAATTCATTTAGATAATACCTAACGTAATATTGTGCAATGTTTCTGTACGCTTATGTCCTGTGAATCAGCGGTCTTCAACAGGTTTAAAGTAATTTGACATTGTACAAAAATTAATTCGTAAGAAGAGAAAACACAAACCGGAAATATTGGAGTGAAGTTCGCTTTAGGCCTGGTAACTTTTGTCAATTCAATTTAAATATGTACCAAAATAAAAAATTTCGAGTCGACCGCAGTTTCACAATAATCACGATTAAAAAAATACCAAAATGCTTACATAATTATAGTTATAGTATTATATTTGTTATAATACATTATGTTTTCGTGTCTATAAAAAGTAAAAATGTAAATTCCCCTAACAGAATCGTCTTAAACATTCAATTCTGACAATCGTAACCGACTGATCTTAGATAATAGAAGGAAATTCACAATTGAATCACCCAGGTGCAGTGAGTTCAGTGAACTAGCAGATTTATAGATAATTACACAATTGCATTAGTCACGGTCTCAAAGTTCAACATTAATTCGGGAGAGGAATTTCGTGTTGATTTTGATGGTATAAAGTTATATTATCGTCATATGATGCTGATAATTTTGCAATTTAAATTATTAACAAAAGTAAAAGGAATATAACGTAATTAAAGAATAGATAGATTATCTTTTTGATAGAAAGATAATTTCTCATAATAATCAAAACTCTTCCAGACTCCATAACAGGATATGAATCAGGGATTTAACACCCAAAATAAGGTAGAGCAAGCTTACTCGATCCTACACATGGGGAAAAGAAAGTTACTTAAAAATAAGGACTAATAAGCAAAATTACAATTGTAAAAGATTAACATTAAACCTACCGACAGTTCTTGTATACCTGTTCCTACCGCACGCCGTCAAATTGACCGGTAATTAAAAGTTATTTTATTATATAACGCATTTAATAATGGAAACAACTAAAAGTAAAGAGTGTAGAAAATATTATATGCATATTCTAAGAATTGGCATGTAGTTTGATAACGATATTATAACGTTTGAAAATGTGTAAGTTTTACAAAAGTTTAAGAGCGGTCAATTTGACCGGTACTGGTAGGTTTAGTGTTAATAGGAAAACTGAAAGTGTGTATATGTACAGTGGTGACAAGGTTACCTGAGTACACGTAGTCAAACTTACCGTCAAACTACGGTTTTTCCTATTTGTCTATTTTAACGTCATGAATAACAGTTGCAGTATCTATTTGGAGATTCCGATTACTTACTCATGATATATAGATAATAGATATGACAGTCATTTATCGGTTTTATAAATTTGAATATAACTAAAACTATTTCTCCTTACTACAACCAAAAGTCAAAAGACTAGAATAGTCTACTTTTTCTTTGCATCAGAAAATCCTTTCCAGTTTAATTGGATTGAAATTGCCGGAGCTCCAGTTGTTATGTAGGAAATGACAGGAAACAGGAAAACGTTGCTATTTTCAAGACTTCCCATAAATATATATTTACCATAGCCTTAATGAAATGTAAAGATAGACAATAAATTATGTACAAAATATCACAATCAGTGAAAGTAGAAATCGTCAGATCATGCAGCCGATTGTTATCACTTACGTCACTATTATCACCTGATTTAATTATTTGTTGTAGGTCACCGGAATTATTTGATTTATAGTTTTAGCTATAATTACTTTTTATGTTATAACTGTGCTACCAACAAAATCTTTATATACATATACAAGTTAACGCTAATCATATTCTGATTGTCTAAGAAACAAACAATTATTGAATATTTTACAATTAATAATTCTTTTGTCCACCATTTTGTTTTCAAAGGTAAGTTCAGTCAGGATAGTTTTTTCTTTGTGAGAAAAAAACCTACCTTTAACATTTTAGCTTACAGGCTAATATTTAAGCTACCTTGGTAATTACGTGTCAGGAAAATATTTTACCAAAATGTATTTTACATTTTTCCTTAAATGTGAGTGTTATAAATGTTTTACTAAAATTCAGATTCATCATAAAAAATCCCATAATGTAACAAATACTCAACATTGAAGATATATTTGTTTTATATCACGAAACACAAACGAGTGACGCTCTTCACAACAAATTATGACATGTGCCAGAATTTACACGTCAATACTAACTAATGATTATTAAATAATATTTAATGACAATGCGGATTCTTAAGATGCATTAAACTATATATGGTGGTGTTAAATTAAATATGTTAGATAGGTTGAATAGCAAATATTACGTCATATGTAATTTTCTTTTAGAATCTTTTCCGGTATCTTTTCCTTTATTACAGCATTTCTTTTTAAACATTATGTTCACATTATGATTGAAAAATGAAATTCTGTTCAGAAATACAGTTTTGCATTTTGATAGGATAATAATTTCTTGTAAAACAAATCATTATCATCATCATCATGATGATAATGATTGAATTGAATGAGAAATGATGATGATGATGACATCATCATCATCATTTCTTGTAAAACAATCAAAAATTATGAAATACAACCCTAAAAAGTTTACCACCACTTAAGAATGATTTTAACAAATTAGCTGCTTTCTGCTGCTCGTTTTTAAGGTTTGTTTAGATGATTATTTTTGAAAATTCCTTATGAGAAGTCGTAAATGTATTCATCGATTTTACTTTGTCATCTCTCACTAAATACATTTATCAGTAAATCGCTATTACGATTGTTCAACTAATCCTTATCAAATATTCGGCACAAAGTCCGGATGCTTCTATTTATCAGTGAATCCATAAGCACTAATATAATTTCATCATCGAAAATAATTTTCTATATACATTAATACAGTAAAAAACTTTACTATAGCAACTCAAAAGATGTATATGTACTTAAGTACAAGATATCTGGAGCTACCCTTTGTTTAGTACCTAACTATAAATTTAAATATTATTCAGTTATAATTTAGTTTATCTAATTATAATATATTAGTCCTCGTTTGTTACTTGATTTCTATTGTTCTATCAATTGTTGATATGAATATCAATTACGACTTAATGAATGAAAATTAATGAACAATACTGTAAAAGAATATTAGTTATTAAGTCAAGAAGGTATTCATGGAAATTTTCATTGAGAGTCATCTTTTTACAATCGGGCAAGTAGAATTAATCACTAGCGATTTACAGTCCTTAATTCTAACTAATTTATTTTAATAAGTAATAGAACTAAAACTCTTTCATTACCTGACGTCATGATGACACGTCACAGTCACATCACGACTGTGACCTTGCTCCATTCACAAGTTACAAAATCATGCCGACGAATACAATTTCCGAAAAATTGAATACCTTTTATAAAATCGTGTTCATTGTTTTGCAACAAGAACGTACGTCATGTTTTTACATTTCCTTTATAGGGTGACAAACTAGCGCAAGGTCCACCCAATAATGGGTCAGATACGGTACTTTTCTTTCATAGCCTCTTTCTTTGCACCAGTTCCCTGAATTCGAAACTACAATTTTGTAGACCCGTTTGGTTTTGTTAAGCTATGACGTCATTGACAATAAATACGATGGGTGCTGAAAATGACAATCCTAAGTTTTAATTATAAGATGGCTTTAGAATTTTCACGAAAAATTAGTTAAACTATAGAATTTGGCTTCTTTTGATATCTCGATAAAAATTTTCTGATTGTCAATTATCTGGATACTTTGAATATGTGTTTTAGTGATTTTTTTTTTGCTAGGGACCAAACGAGTAGGCAAATTGACCATAGTCACTTGCGTATTACAGGCTCTAGAGAGGGCGCCACGGGCTGTCATACTGATATCTCTCGAACAAATGGACATATTTTCCAGTTTGGCTACATTTGAGTCATTGCCGTTTTGGCTATTTGGATAAGTTGGATCAAGTCCTGTAACTCGGGACAAAAGAACATTAAATTGTTTGTATCTGTTTGGGAGATATAGTGAGATAAAAATATTGCACAGACCCGTGTGTGTACACAAATACAAACTTCACACTAAAATAATCGCAAATGATTCTCCAGAGTTGGAAAGGTACAGATTAAATTAAATTTCAATTATGATTACGGGGTGAAACTAATAAGTCCGCTTCAGGAAACCACACTCGCGCTTCGAGATCTAAAATTATGGTTTCTCGGGCGGGAATAATATCTCGGCCGGGACACCTGAATGGCTAAAGCCATTTGTAATGTGTTACCACCCTTCACAAAAGTCAGGTGGACTGGCAGTACACAATTAATTTTAAGTATTTTACATTTGTAATATTTTCATTGGAATAATTTATTATACACTTTAATATTATATTTAAATCAACTATTCTATTACATTATAACTCTTTATGTACAAAGCGTTTATACATAAAAAAACGAATTCATAATAATAGCTTTTTTTTTTCATTATTTCATTAATTTGACAAAGGTTTCCTTCCTGAAATTCCCCACTTCACTTCGCTTTCATTTCAAACTAAACTAACATTCTACAATTTGGATTAATATTATTTTGTATAAATTCTAAATAATAAGAAAGCTTTACATTTATAATCATAACTTTAATTCTTATCGAGGAACACTTAAAATAGATACGGAAAAAATCGTAAAAACAGGAAAACAGTAAAATCGATTTCGTTTATTTGTACTTTGGAACGGGAAAAACTAATTAAGAGTATTAATAACTAACTATTTCCAGTGAATTTGTCTATAAACCCCTAACTCCCTCTCTCGACTTCAAAATGACACAACACCTTTTTTTCATTTCATTGCTTTTATAACTTTGTTTTTTCTCTTAAGAATTGTGTGATGATAGTGTTGTGACTACACAATTGTCCTTACTTCTATCAGTGGTTCTGAACTGTTCGAGGATGTTGTGAACCGACCTAGTTCCTCGTTGTAGACGTGTGCCCACACCTCTACAACTACTACTCTGCAACAAAATTTTGGTGCCCACCAAAATGTATTGTATTGTAATGTTGTATTCCAGAAAATTACACCCCAACCAACTATCATAAAACTACGTAATATTTTAGTTTCGTAGATTTTATTGCATATTCAATAATAGCAAGTTGGTGAGATGAGGTGTTTATGATACATTGTCTCTGATCCCGAGAAATATCATAAGATAAATGAAGATGCAAATGACTTGTACATTTTACATTGTATTACTGAATAGAATGGTTATATGACTGTGGTTCTCAGAAAATCTCATTATATCTCTCAAGGTCTATGATAAGATAGGTCTCGACCTCATTATGATATAGTGAATACCGTGACACTGCGCGGTACATTCGCTTAATTTTTATGATAATATTTAACACTAAACCTACCAAGTACCCGTCAAAATGACTGTTCTTAAACTTTTGTAAAACTTACACATTTTTAAACGTTATAATATCGTTATCAAACTACATTACAATTCTTAGAATATGCACATAATATTTTCTTCACTCTTTACTTTTAGTTATTTCCATTATTACCTATGTTATAATAAAATAACTTTTAATTACCGTTCAATTTGACCGCGTGCGGTAGGAACAGATATACAAGAATTGTCGGTAGGTTTAGTGTTAAATAAATTAGACATTCAATTCAGTATAAAAATAGTTAGTTAGATTTCTCAATTAAACTGTGTTATCACTTTCCAATATAAAACATATAAATATGTGTATGATGCAACTATTGCATTACATGATTAATAGGTGACAAAATAATAATGTATGTTGAATATCGTTGACTGCTGTTATGTAAGGAGAAAAGGGCTTCACAGGGATAGTTTACCTGCGTTTTAGGTGCTGGTTCCTGTAGAGCTATTTTGCAAATATTTAACATTAGCTCTTGAAGGTTGGATAAGTGGTGCCGATCCTGGCTCAGTTATCCACTCAGCCCTATCACATTCCATCACTACTCATAAATAAGTATAATCTAATTAGTATTTTTTTTATTACATAAATAAATGAGAAAGTATAAAATAATGAGCCATAATATTATATATTATTACTAAAAATGGATCACACTTTACTGATTGTACCAATTGAAATTATAAATTTAAAAAAATGTACTTACAGAATAGCCCCATTGATAACACGTGGGCGTGATGGAGGAGGCCGGCTGCAACTACTTAGGCTCCTTACTCTAACGCTGTAGCTGCACTGAAGATCCACTCTCGGGACTCGAGTAGTCCACCGCACTCGGACGACAACAGTAAAGAGATGTGCTGCGGGAGCGTTCACGACACCATTATAAGACAAAAGGATGACAAAAGATTCATTCAAATTCATATAATCTAATCTAAACTTTACAACTACTAAAACTGATAAAACTTAACCCTTTGCACTCGACAGGTGAGTCTTACTCACCATGCGTGGTGAGTGAGACTCACTTCTCGAGTGCAAAGGGTTAACTGAAAATTATACATCCGTTGAGAGGGTTAAGAGAAGGCCTAGACAAATATACGTTGAATTATTATATAATAGAGCTAATATATGTTATTTATATAAATTCTATTATTGGCATTTAACTCATACGCGAATTCTTCCGAAAACCTGGATATAATTACGATCCCTGAGTCACTGATTATGTCCAAACAACGATGACGGATCGACCGTAAATTCCAGAGCGAAAATAATTATCCCACGGATTAAAAATATGCGATACCGTAAATAAAATGGGATGATTCATTTACCGGAATAAAGAGATATTTGTTCTATGATCTTCTTTGAACCGCGTAATTTCTTGCTGCCCTTATATTGTGTGCCCTTATATATAATATCAAATTTAGCTGGTTGGACCTATTACTAAATACTTATATGGACTAAATAATAAATATAGATAGGAACTAGGATCCGAGGCCGTGCGCTGCGGGAGTTGAGCTGAGCCCCCTCAATTTTTTTAACATCTTTTCTGAACGGAATGAGATATTTTAATTCTGTTTTTTTGTAAAAACATGCTCATTTCCAAGTTCTCTAGCTCTGACAATTTTCATTCAAATCGGTTCAGTAGTTTTTATGTGATGTTGCTTTGAAAAAGAAGTTTCCCAAACGGTTAAGAGCTTCGCTTACGCTCAGCTCAATAATACTTAACAACACTTTTTATTAATAACGTATATATGATATTAAATGAATCTTTCATAAATTATTATTATCAGTAACAACTCTCTTTCTCTCACGAGTAAGTACTGAGACCACTCTGTCAAATTAAATTTTCCTTTATTTTCTATAATACGGTACTCCAAGTTAATTATTTAAATAAAAATAATAAATAAAAAATAAGTCAAACTTTATTAAAGTAAAAATACTTATAAAGTGATATAAAAGTATATTTATATACAAGATAACCAAAGACATAATAATTAATTAATCAATAGGTAAAAAACTAATTAATATTACATATTATTACTACGATTCTGTCTGTCTATTTGTCTGTTCGCGATAAACTCGAAAAGTACTGGACGAAAGTTCATACTGTTTTCAACCACAGGCAGAGTGATCCCTGAGGAAGGTTTTAGTGTATAATAACTTTAGGTTTTGAGTAAACTGACGATATTACGACGATATTAGTTCATGTCGAAAAAAATTAAGCCGATCGCGAACTTTCCTCGAAAACGCCGCCAAAGCCCATTGAATTATAAAAAAAACAATGTATAATGGGATGGTACCTCTTTTTTAGATTTACAAATAATTGTACTACCGATGGTATATGTCCATCTTCCAAAGATAACCTACCACTTTTTGCTTTTACATATTAAAATAAAATGATGGGTTATTTACGAACCTGTTTTTAACAATACAGTATTAATCTTTATTCAATACTTTATCCATTTAATGTTTATCAAAATTGGTATGTATAGTAGATGAAAAAATATTTATATTTAATGAGTTATCGCCAAATAAAATTTCCGGGCAAGAAATGAAATATCGATGAAGCGTAGCGAAGATGCCTACAAGTCTTCTGAGGGCCCTGCATGCTACACAACCCGAGCGACATCGCGCGCGATTCCATTCCCTGTAACAATTCAGACGTAGTTTAAAATAGATGCTTCCATTTATTAGTTTTTAGGGTGATGAAATTTGGTATGGATGTAGATATTAAATGTGCCGACAAAACTATGAAAGTGGGGATGATTTTTTTTTTCAATTCAAATTAGGTAGGTAATCCAGAAAATATTTAGAAGTTGTATAAATCACATTTTGATTAAGATAGCCGTTGGCAAAATTTTGAGGTTACAAGTCAGGAGTTCTAAAAACCAAATGGTTGTCGGTAGATATAAATAAAAACACTTTGAAAAGGTAACACATATTACGAAATTCAAAGGAAAGCTATCTCATTTCCATATTAATTTCGGAAAGCTATTTCATTTCCATATTAATTTTATTTCATTTCGATATATACGGTCTGAAATCGTAAGTAATATGTATGACTGACTAACTCACTGAATGTTTGAGTCTCAACAAAACCCGGACGAAGTCGGGGCGGGCTGATAACAAGAAATATAACGTGGTATTGAGTATATATATATATACACTCAATATATATATATAAACGTGTATATAAGGTGGTATCAGCCAAGCGTATCGTCCATCCGTCTGTCCTCAGCCTACCTCAGAGACTCTTAGAAAGCTGTATGAAGAACATATGTACCTACATATTAGTACTACAATAAAATTTTTCAAATATTATTTTTAGTGTAGCTCCTATACACGTATAGTGGTATCTTTCTTTTGCGTTCTATAATGCTGTCCTGGTGAGAAACTCAGTTGCCAGTTGCTCTTTTTAAATTAAATTCCACAATGTTTAATATATAATTTGTATAAGTTCCACACATTTCGATCAACTAAAACTCTTGAATATTATAATAATATTTATGTAATAGTTTTTCTTTTATTTTACATTTATAAATAATAATAGGAATAAGATATTTTGTTTAATTTTATTATATATTATATGCGTACACTGAAGCTCATGAAGGATTCGTTAACTTTTTAAAGACGAAATTTAGGCATTACCAGTCTATTTTTGTACACTGTATTTTATATAAACTTACTTACGTCTTAATTTTTTTTTTACAACGACGATCGTGCTGTGAACGTTGAGAGACAGGAGTTCCACTGGAGTTTCTTATCTAAAGTTATATCTTAGAAAATAGTTCAGTCAGTTCAGTTCTACCATTCCTTTGTTAAGGAGTAAGCCACAATTTTGCCAAAAAGTCAAACAAAAACATCAGAAACAAAAAAAAAACAAAACTTCAAAAACATTAGTAAGTGGAAACTCAATGCATTTAGTTTTCTTCGTATTTAAGACCAAATTATTAATTTTGAACCTATAAACAAAACGTGACAGAGCACTGTTTACTTCGTCATAATTAGTCTTATTATGCTAAACTTTTAAAAAAAGCGAGGTATCATCAGCAAAAAGTAAAATGTCACATGGGCTTTTCACGAAAAAGGACAAATTACTATTGTAAAGTAAAATTAAAAAAGGGCCAAGAATAGATCCTTGTGGAACACCCATTTTAGGTGAGAACCAGCTGATTTAGAATTATTTACGTAAACCGTCTGGACTCTTTGATTCAGGTAAGAGGCAAGGATTCTGGATTCTTCGATTCAGTTATGAAAACATTCATGATAGTAGTAGGTACATATAACGAATTTAAAATTCAAACTATCACAACTAAGTAGGCTTTACAAGTTTACGTTAATTTTCAGTTAACTTAAAACATATATATTTCGTGTCCTGATATTGTGAACGGTGGCCAGATCTTAAAAGATAGATACAAAAAATTTAAATTATAGAATTGAATATCTCAAAAAGTCTGCGAGCTTTTTATATATATATATATATATATATATATATATATATATATATATATATATATATATATATACAATATTGTATATATATACAAGATTATATAACTCATAATGACTTTATCTTTAATATTAGATCGTTATTTATATTTGTCATCAACCATTACGTTTGGTGGAGGCGGGTCCGTGACGTCACGTGATGTATGTTGTGTTGCGCACGCGCCGATACCACCGAATGACCAAATGTGGTGAGAGATACTTCGATATTATGTAATTATGATGTCAGTGTGTAATCACAATTTCACACTGACATAATAAT
The DNA here is from genome assembly GCA_918358865.1 of Melinaea marsaeus rileyi. Taxonomy (NCBI): domain Eukaryota; kingdom Metazoa; phylum Arthropoda; class Insecta; order Lepidoptera; family Nymphalidae; genus Melinaea; species Melinaea marsaeus. The sequence continues at coordinate 10,440,233 of OU911088.1, read as the reverse complement.
CTACAATACTACACTATTTAAACATTCCTAGTGATAGGAATTATTATATTGAAACATTGCTTTTGAACTTGCTCCTTTTATGCATTTAACCATTTCTTTTCGTTTTTATCAAACTAAAAATAATAAAAAAAATGTTTAAAATCAAAACAATTCAAAAAAAGCCAACATCACGTGGTGTTCCCAGGCGGTCACCCATCCAAGTACTGACCACGCCCGACTTTGCTTAACTTCGGTGATCGGACGAGAACCGGTGTATTCAACGTGGTATGGACGTTGGCGAATGCTATATTAAAATAAATGAACAATTTCTAATTTTTAATGTATAAATATATACAAAATAACTTAAAAAGTTAGGGAAACCCAACATCAAAATTAAAACTTGTTTATTTTTTTGTCTACGATTATTATTTTTGTTAACATGTATAAACATCAATAAAATTGAAATGCCAGTTTGCAATTAAAGATTAGCAACTTTTCATAAAACATATCAAAGAATATATATACGTTACTTCTACAGAAAAAAAATGTAAAACATTTTACATTTAAAAAATGTTTGATTACACCTAGCAGCAAGGAAAGAAAAATATTTTTAAATTACTAATTCAGGAGTGTTAGAGTGTGTATAACATATTTATAAAAGCTATTGCTATCGATTTTTCTACAGGCGAATATTACTATTATTTTGATTATATTTTTAATTGATTTTTCCGAGAGTATTAATCTTTTTAACTTTTTTTTGTATAATGTTGTAAATATTACTTATTCTTTTTTATGAACTCTCGAGTCAATGGATCTTTAGAACGAGAAGTTTGATTTCATGTATATCTTAATGTAGGTACTTCTTATAATTCTTAAATTTAGATATGAAATATAGGATAATGATATTTATATCATTTCAATAAAATAATAGATTAAAAAACAATATTTAAAGCAAAATTTAATTCATGAACTTTGATAAAATCTCATTGTATCACGCTTGTAGACTTTTACCTTCCTCGCTGTATCCGTTTAGCTTTTTTCAACATTAATATATAAATTTTATACCTGTTGACTGGAAAACATTCTTTATTAATATGTACTTTATTTTCATATACATAAATAATAATAACGCGTTTTAAGTTAATTCTATTAATTTATATTTCATGGATATTTATTCATATTTCGGAAGTTTTTGTGTCACTTTTTAATAAATAATTAATGGCCATATTTGATCGTTTAGTGATTAAATAATTTAAGAATTATATAAATTTATCTTTTTAATATACATATTTTTTTAAATAAAACAATGAATTTTATTTTTAACTGTAATAATAAACGTTGACGATGACAGTCAAATTTGTTTTTTAATCTGTGTAAATATTTTTACACTATCCGTATTTTTGAGTGGTTGCTTACACGTCAAACGCTTGGTAACAATTTAGGCATAGGTAAATGTTTTTACGAGAGACTAAACTAGTTTAAATAAATTTATTTAGGTATTTTTAACGATATTAAGATAGTGTGAAATAAAGTGGATGTTTAGTGGATATATAAGCGCTTTCCTTAGTTATAGCAACTAATGTTTTACTAGGCTAAGTTTATCACGGAAAATGGGTTAGTAAATTTACGTTTTTTGTGATATTTACGCATAAATAGTTCATGTTATATTAAATTTTATTTTATTCTTTTTCAGGTGGATTATTAAGTTACTTTAGAGGATTGCTAGGTGCCCGTGAAATGAGGATTTTGATCCTCGGTTTAGACGGCGCCGGAAAGACCACAATATTGTACAAACTGCAGGTTGGAGAAGTTGTCACTACTATTCCCACTATCGGATTTAACGTGGAACAAGTGACTTACAAAAATCTTAAGTTTCAAGTCTGGGATCTTGGAGGACAAACTAGCATCAGGTATATTGAGGTTATTTATTATTTTTCATTTTGTTTAAAAGGTTCTGCTCTGTCATTCGAATTTATATCGTTAAACTGTGTTTAATTTAAAAACAACTAAATTATATTCACATAAGTATCATATATTCAAAGCAATGAAAGGTTAAAACAATGCTTCAAACAACTCATAAGTAATTTGCAATATATGACAAAAAAATAAAATATTTCAGTCTTAGAACCAGTATAACTTATTTTCAAGGCTGTTACAGTCTCATTATTATGTAAATGGGATCCATCAAAATATGATATGTATGATTGCAATTTTAGTGTTAAATTACCATTACGGTAAGTGTGTTCATAGTTAGTTGGAACAAATTTGATCATTTGAAAATAAATAGAGGAATTAAAATCATCTCATCATTTCTGTAGGTTCGTGTTAATACATTTTTTTTACTGTGTATATAAAAGTTAAAATAGGTATAATATTTTCAACAAACATTTCATCAATTAACTTAATCTTGTTTATTGCTCCAATAAAGAAAATTGTTTAATTATTGCATACTCATAAAGTATGTCTATAGAAAATTATCTATTTGATTTTTAAATTGTAACATTAGGCACTTTAACTTTGATAAATATTTTATAATACTAAAGCCTTACACAGTGGTTTAGAAAATGAAAAAAGGTCACCACTCAGATCTTCAGATTAGCAAATAACTATGAGCTATAATTCAACATTGAAAAACGTTTTGCTAAAAGTTAAACTCCATAAGGACTTTGATTAATTTTTATTTTGTCAGAGATGCCGTAATGATTTTAATTAAAACATTGCCTATTATTTTTTATTTTAAACTCTTAATACAACCACATATACACTATGTCCATTTGTGTTGGTTTAGGCAGGGCGTATCTACACCTCTATAACATAGTGTGTATAAACCCTAATATTATACCAATACTAAGAATCAATACACCTGATAAAAGATAATAATCATATATTTAAAGTAATGTACTCTGATTAGATTTTATCATAGGACATAACCATAAAGTAATAAATATTTATGTTTAATAAATTAATAAGTTTCTTAATTTTTTGTTTTGCAGACCATATTGGCGATGTTACTATGGTAACACTGATGCAATAATCTACGTTGTGGATTCAGCAGATAGAGACAGAATAGGAATATCCAAAGATGAGCTGGTTCATATGTTAAGGGTGAGTGTTGAGAGCATCTTAGTGTAGAAAGCAATTCAAATTCAAAATATCTTTATTCAAGTAGGCATTTACACGCACTTTTGAATCATCAATTATTACAATACAAAAAACGGTCAGTGTAGTCAGTCCGTAAGTAAGCTACCACCGGCTCGGAATGCTGCTCTGTTGAGAAGAACCGTCCAGAAACGAAACATTTGCTCTTTTCAAAAGAAATATAACAATCAATACATTCAAATTTAATTATTTTAATGTAGTGAATGTAAGTTTCATTTAATAGCAGAATATTTGTTATAATTTGAGTGGAAATCTATTTTATACTACTTTTATGGAGTATATTATTAGTGAATCGATAAATCTGTGACGAAATAAACAGTAACTTTTAAAGTTATTGTATATAAAAATCATATAATTAATATAAAGTGTGTTACAAGGAATAAGGGATTTGAACATTTTAGTAAATATCTGTTTGTGAGTGATTGTTCATAGATTCAAAAGTATTATTCTATTTTAAGTTGACAAAATTCTTAAAATAAATGTAATTTTTATTTAAGTTCTGTAACTATGAAAAACACATATAACAAAAATACTTTTACTTTGTTTACACTTAACACTAAACCTACCGACAATTCTTGTATACCTGTTCCTACCGCACGACGTCAAATTGAACGGTAATTAAAAGTTATTTTATTATATAACACAGGTAATAATGGAAACAACTAAAAGTAAAGAGTGAAGAAAATATTAAATGCATATTCTAAGAATTGTCGTGTGGTTTGATAACGATATTATAACGTTTAAAAATGTGTAAGTTTTACAAAAGCTTAAGAACGGTCAATTTGACCGGTACTTGGTAGGTTTAGTATTAATAAGTAACTCAGGTAGTAAATGATCCATAACATTGTTTCAGGAAGAGGAGCTGTCAAATGCAATACTTGTAGTGTTAGCTAACAAGCAGGACATGGCGGGGTGTCTCACTGTGGCCGAGGTGCACCAGGCCCTGGGGCTGGATGCGCTCAGGGACAGGACCTTCCAGATATTCAAGACAAGTGCGGTGAGGGGCGAAGGCCTCGACCAGGCCATGGACTGGCTGTCCAACGCCTTGCAGGCTAGGAAATAGTATAGGTCAGTCCATACGAGTTGTTATTGAATGTGAAAGTACCTTACTCATGGTAATATTAATATCTGTAATATATATAATTGTGTGTGTGTGTTTGTGTGTGTGTGTGTGTGTGTGTGTGGATATTATAATATAAAATTTATTTTAATAGTGTTTTATTCCTGGTTTATATTGAGACTACAAAGCTTATTAACTTTTTTAATAAAAATACATGAGACAAAATTATATCAATAATTTTTTATTTTATTTTCAGAGCTGGTGTATAAATATACTGTAACATCAACAACCGAGAGTCAGAAGTTCAAGTGTTGGAGCAATGTCGGACTTAAATTATTTACTCAAAACATATGTATCGTCCCGTTCAGAGTATCAATTGTGATATGTTTTGTGTGTTGATGTGTATTATATAGTTATTTTAATGGACGCGCATTGCAACACATCCGTTAAAGTAATTTGATGTTTTAGTAAGAATGTTTTATTTCATACTCGGACGGGACCGTGTAGTTATGCTTAAAATTGTCTTCTAAACTGTTTCAAATATAATGATATCTTTAATATTTATTTACTTTTTTTGCATTTATCACCATCATTAATGAAATAAATAATTTCGCTTGTATATTTCTTCAATTGATCGGCCATCGAAATCGCTGTACGGTATTATCTACCAATGGGATCGCGTTATTTTTTATAACACTCGCTTACGATTGGTTGAAGACAGATACGGAAATAATTCAAGAAAGGCGAAAGGAAAATTGTAAGGACGAAAGAACGTGGATGTTTACATAATTTATTATGATTGTATTTAATAAAAAAATATATTAATATATTTTGTATCTGACCATCACCTATCGGTTATTTAGAATTGAAATAAAAGTGAAAAGAATTGTTCCAAATACATTATCCAGTAAGGTGTATGTTTTATTTCATACTTTTAAAATAGGTTAGAACTACATATATACACGAAATTATATCAAAATCAAATGGCGGTAAGTATGGTTGTCAGTGTCATGTGTCCATTTTCAAAACTTTTATCTTTCACTCCAAATACTCAAAAAATATCTCCCGGTCCCTTCCGATGATATGCTATTAATTTTCATTGTCCTTTAATTACAAACCTGATGGTTATTTAACCAATCCTGCTTCTTAGTTATTATTCGTTCACGAAGTTAGAAGTACTCTCGCTAAAATTGTAGAATTCTTCAGCTTTCATTTCATTTTTTTATATCTATGTGGAACCGGCGTTTCTGATGTTTTGTGTAAAGAATTATTTAATTATATTAAGTTAATCGTCAGAATTCTAAAATTTGTATCTAAACCTTTAAATTTCTTAGTAAATTTATTTGTGCAATTCTGTCTTTACCAGTAGGGTGTCTCACAACCCTTATTTGTTGAGCGAAGCGAGCGGAGCGCTCTACTGGACACATTTTTTGTCACGAATAGGCTCGAAAACTAATTGACAGAAAATTAGGCAAACGGCACCCAAGATTTCGCGAGCGCAGCGAGTCGAAATTGAGGGACTGTTGGCGCCCCTAGTATATTTTATCTTTATCTTTTAAAGGTACCTAAATATATCATATATTATATTTTGCACAGTCCATTTACAACGTTAAATAACATTCAACAAACCAGCATTCGATGTTATATACGAGTCCATGACAGTAGGTAGTAATAATTTCAACACTGGATTTTCACTCGTCCCTGTTAAAGGAGCGGAGGAAAACGGAATAAGGCTCATTCCCAAAATCGAGTAATCCCTGGAGGAAGTCTGTGTTTAATGTTTGTCAGTGTCCATATTCGGGTATAATTACAAGAGCCACTATCGAGAGAAGTATTATCCTTCGATTTATGTATTGTAAAGTAAATGATAAAGAAATACTTACACATTGGGTGTCCCAACTCACATTTGGGAGCGGGAGACTTATAGTCTTGTAGTGACTGCACATTTTTTTTCGTTCTTGATGTCATTTATCTTTTGTAAACTACTTAAATTGTCTATAATGACTGTTCTGGATGCTACTGGCCTACTTATTCCAAAAAAGTGGGTAAAGCATTGTTTTTTTAATAATATTGGTCCCTATATGCGCAGATTTTAATTTAAGCTCATCACATAAATAATAACCTATAAAACCAGCATTAAAATTTATATTGGTAAGTAAAATACAGCAGAATACTTTGTATATCACTTTATAATTTCTGTAATATCTAAAACAGGGATTGTTATGATAGCCACAGCAGTATTAATTAAAATAAACATTACATTTCATTAAAATTAAGTATAAATAAAATCTTAATTAAGTATACCTATAAATACCCATATCCGTCCGTTTATTTTCATTCGGTAGTAATCCCTTAATAACCTGTAAATCAGCAACTAAGTTGTTTTAATTTAAATTAACTTTATGATGATAATTTATATTTACAATATTAAAAGTTATCTTTAGCTAAATTAGCGCCAGTTATGGGTTCAGTCAATCACGGCGGGACATGATTTTCTGTTGCAAACGTCAATCTATACCGAGCCGAGCGATGTTGTGTGGTATATTTTCATTAATTTTAATAGGTATTGTAATATATGGAAGTAATTGAACATAACGATGATAAAGGTTATGTGATAGGTATTGAACATACGGGTTTTAATTCAATTATTTGTTTATAGATTAGATTTGTGCCTAATAATATTATGAATATAAGATATAGGTATTCACAAGAGAGAGGGAGGAAACAAAATAATATTTTTGTTCCTAAATAAATATTACAGAATTTAAGTTTAGTATAACATGAATTTTTGCCAAAAAAATTATGAAAGTATAATCAAATTTCGTTTTTGAAAGTCATGCAAATCGCAGATCAATCTCCCTGAATTAGTATTACGATGTAAGGTACTACTTACTATTAATGAATACAGTTATGCAGTCATTTCGTTATCCAATCTACCACGCGCTAAGTTAACTAGCACCCTAATTTAGGGTAGTTGAAAAACTGTTGGTGTGATTATGATTGGTAGAACCTTGAACTTGCCATTTTTGTTGTCAATTGTTGCTTATAATTGCATAAGAACAACTGCCTAAATTGCAGGTACTTTGCCCTAATTATAGTCAGAATACTTTTTATTAATTTAATATTTTAATTTACTATAACATTAATAAACTGACGAACAAATACAAATATAAGAGGGATTAATTTAATCGTTTTATCTATTTATTCGTGGTTTTTTTAGACCTTAGATTGAAACGAGATACGAACGCGGAGCTTAATTTTACATTAATATTTTTATATTTAGTCATAAATAGCCATAATTAAAGCACATTTTATTAAAGTAAACAAGTTATTAGACGTAATTACGATTCCGATGCTAATGGACCAGTTCCATAGCACCCACGCCGTTTAATTGCGGGACACTATAATATGTAAGATATTAACATGTTTCTGTCTTGCACAAGATCTAGGCACTACATCTAGTACACGAAGTATCTAAACACTTATTGGTTACAAACCTTTTTGTTGTACTATTTTATACTCAGCGTTAACTTATTCTCCATCATATACATGTATATGTATATCTTTTTAACACTAAACATACCAAGTATCGGTCAAATTGACCGTTCTTAAACTTTTGGAAACTTACACATTTTTAAACGTTATAATATCGTTATCAAACTACATGACAATTCTTAGAATATGCATATAATATTTTCTACACTCTTTACTTTTAGTTATTTCCATTATTATCTGCGTTATATAATAAAATAACTTTTAATTACCGGTCAATTTGAGGGCGTGCGGTAGGAACAAGTACACAAGAATTGTCGGTAGGTTTAGTGTTAATAATCTTTTAAAAACTAAACAAATAGATCGCAAGGATAAATGTTATTATGAATAAATTCCTAGTCAGGAATCTTATCTTGTAATCCAAGGACAAGATTTAAATTGTTGGAGTTAAAGGCTTACTTTATTTTTATTATAACAAAAAACAACTCAAGAGTTAGAGAATAAGCAGTCCCTTTGTTTCGAGAGGTTTACTATCATATAAATAACGGAAACAAAGTACTTCTAGGGAGGAATAGAGTATTTGATCACACAAAGTATTATCCTGTGCAGGAAACAAATCCAGTACCTTTGTTTCAACTGTTAGGACACTAACCACTGAGCATAGAACTAACTTAACTTCAATATTTATTGTGTATGTAACTACAGTATTTTTCTTATAAAAGTTGCAAAAAAATTAAACATTTTAACACGCTACAAAAGATTTAAAAGTTACATTATTTCGATTTAAACTAAATTGTCATTATTTTATCTTATATTTATTTTATATAGCAGAAAACATTCGACCCCAACAGTACTAAATCTTGCGACCTCCTGAACATTGATTACTGAGAATAATCGTCTCGCCAGCGTCGCATCTCATTAAGATAACATCAACATTATTATTGTAATTCTTCTTAAATATACATTAACAAATACACAGCTTCTGTTAAGTGCCTATTAAGATTTTGTCACATCAGGAAACAAAGATACTTTTGTTTATGAAAAAGAAAACTGATATTTAATACTACATTTTAACTTTCTAATTGAAAAGAAATTATTAAAAGTAATTCTATAATGTATAGAAATTAAGTTTCATTAGTAAATCTAAATTATTTTACCAGAATAATTTAAAAAAATTATGACATTTAGTAATGTCATCTTAATATGAAAGTCAAAAGATACGATACTTTTCACTCAGAAATATAATTTTCACGGATGAACTCGATATTTTTGGGCAATAGTTTCAATGAAACTATAAATGTACTACAAATGTATTTGCAAAATATGAACAAATTTGTACTTTTGTTATATTATTAAATGGTTGTTAATAACGGCAAAATCACTTCCTGAGTTTGAGAGTTGAAATTTCAACTAGATTTTTATTTTATTGCGTATGTAAAAATTCCTATAAAATAATTAGAAAGAGAGAGAAAGAAATTTAAACTCTTCAGTAGAGGATACCAATTTGTAAATAGTTCACTGACTTAGTCTTTTTCATACTAATAACAAACTCAATTTCTAAGTTTTTTTCTTCAAAAATTGGTTATGAATCTCGTCAGTGTTTTCCTCAAAAATGTTTTGATTGACAAAGATTGAAACGTGGCTGCCGCTAAGTGGTGAAAAGAGACAACACTGTAAAAATGTCAGTTGAGTTCAAACATTTCAGATATTTTATTTGAAATATGTACGCTTTATGTACACTGCATACACGTGCATATCTAGGGTTTTATAAGAAGTGTTAATCTAAAGTTTAAATAATATTCACATTCTTTATACCGCGACGATACTTAATAATATAAATAAGTGATACTTGACCGTTATTTAAACATCAAATACTATTTCCTAATAACGGTTTAATGCAAGATTTATATATACTGAGGGAAAACAATCTTGTGCCATATTTTGGTCCGTCGTTTGGTCATTTTAAAAAGTAAATACTAAATGTTTTTGTTTCATGGATCAAGAATAATATCTTTACAGGTGAGGTTCCGAAAATACTTCGAAAGTAAACTTTAATATTGTAAAAATATATATATTTAAAATCTAATAATATAATTTGCGGCAATGATTAGGCGTTATTTCTCTGTTATGTAATATTGGTATGCCATTGTTACGTCAAATCAAAGTCATCTTTTTATGAACAGATGACATAACGTATTTGGAGCGTGAATATTTCTATATTTTTTATGGTCTGTGAGTATATTGATATGAGCAAAGGAATTAAGTATATACAACCTCTAACTGTACCTATATCATGGATTATTCCGTCTCGTGTGACACGTCCCATGTTGTGTTGATGTATTTATCGCCTTGAAATCAAAGGTATTCATATAATACTGCCATAAAGGAAACTTTTAGACTTACGAATTGTGATTCTTGTTTATTTTAATAGAGGTGTTTTTTTAAAAACAATATTATAAACTGCACTTTAGCTATCACAGACAAATAGATAGTTTTTATATTTAATTGTTTTCTTTATTTAAGTTATAAACTAATTTGAATTATAAAATAAATCGTTTGTTCTCTATTTGTCATATGATGTGATTTATTTATTTTTTTGTTGACAAAATGTAATTAAAAAACTTATTAAGTCTCAAAATAACTACATTTTTGTTTTGATAATTTTTATATAAAAATAGATTAATTTAAACGGTTATATATTAAGAAATGGACAATAAATTACAGCAACAAAATATATAAGATATGAAATATTTTCATCCTGGTTGAATCAGTAACACTTATTATAAATCTAAATAAATGTATTAACATAAATCAAACCGTGATTATTAAAACTCTCAGCATATACCGTTGAATAAATGTTATTCAATACTAAATGGATGTCTAGATTTATGTGCATTTTATGGTAACAGGAACTCAATGCAAATAAAAGTTGGAATATACTCAGCAGCGACACGTTTCCATCTTGATTCTACAGGCCGTTTGACTGTAAATCATGGTTAAATTGTAATTTAGATTACCTTACACCGAAATGATTAGCGATTTTTTTTATATAACGAGGTAAATAAGAACTTAGGATATTGTTTGTTGGTGTGGTTGTGTTTTTCTTAGACAAAAGATACTTTTTATTACGGAAACATTCTCGAGACTATATCAAAACTGATTTACACTAACAACAGAAATAATTGCATAAATTTGACTTTTATGTTTGAAAAGAAAATCAAATGTTCGCTGACAACTTGTAAGAAATAAGGATTAAATTAATTATATAAAAGAGATTGATCTTCACAAATACAACCTTAAGAGCTGTCATTTTTAATATTGATGTCAGATTTATAATATAATTTAAAAAATGTAGGATGAATGGCGCCTCCGCGATAAGAATTGCAATTAGATATGCCACTCGAGATATTTTAGAATATTTACATATAAAATTGATATAGCGAATATTTATTTTTTATTTCAATCGGCTGCCGTTATTAGTATTATTATTTAATATTAATTGATTGATTGAACATGTTTAATATTGGTTGACGACAGCACAGTTTCTCATGATATATCGCTATTTTTAGCACTCTACTTATGTTTTAACTTTTATTAACATTACTTGAACGTTTGTTTGTTTATTATATTACAATTAATTTGAATTGAATTGTAATTATTTATTTCTTGCTTTGTTTAAACGAATAGTTAAACATGTATTTGTTGTATAATAGTCTTTATAAGAGTACAGTCCCACGTGTTCTAGTGGTCGGATTTAACAAATTTCGGTCAATATTATTGTTGTAGTTCGCTGATGATTGCGAGGCCCGGTAGCTCAGGTGCATTCCAAGCCGTCTCCACCTCTAAAATAGACCTTATATCATTCACTTAAGGCTCATTATGTTTAAAGTGTGGATAAGTATGTAAAGAACCCTGCATGTTCACGGCGAAGGGGTACTGAAGTTTGGAAATGGTTTTAAAATGACGCACAGTTAGATGATTTAAAGCTTTATAGTGAAGGTGTAGGGTTGATTTTCGGGTGTTGGGTGCAAAGTTTGGGGGCGGCGTGCGGGCGAGGGGAGGCACATGTCCGACTGGTTGCGAGCGACGACCGGAGGCTGCGCGCGCGCCGCCGCTAGTACACTCGCACACTCAATTATATAAACCCACGTGGCTATTATGTTCCTATGAATAAATGTTAAATATTAAGAAGAATAAGTTAATATTTTTCTTTATAGTGAATAGGATTAACAAAAAAAATTCTCATCATAATCTATTAATTCAACTGAAACACAAGTATGTTATATGTGCTTATACATCTAAATACCTAATATTTATTCTCATTTTTGATCGAATATATATTATAAACTACAATTGACACCTATATTAGTACAAATTAAGTAAGCTAAAGAAGGATTTTAAGTTCGTGCGCGATGGTACAGGGCCTGACACAAGTTTAGTAAAGAATTTATAGGAGAGTCGGACTCGGGCGCGGGCAGTGCTGCTGGCGCGGCTGTAGCGGGCCCCCGTCACACGCGGACACTAAAAGTATATGTGAAGTGTTTGTGATTATCTCTGGAATGGATGGCTAGGTAACTGTCCTTACACTATGGATTACAATATTTCGTGAGTTTGTTCCGATTTGATTCGTGCTTGTGTTTTTTTTATAATTTTAAAGTAAGATTAGGTCATTAATTCTGTTTGATATTACAATATGCAATAATAAATTTTGTAATAATATATTTATCAGTTGTTATTTCATAATTTAGAATGCATTTTCAATACAATCTCGTCTGCCGAGCGCGGTAAATGACGACGGTCGGACACATGACTTATGACATATATGAATAAAACAACACCTGAATTCTGAAGCTTAAAACCCAAAAGTGCTGAACGTATAATAGATAATTCTTATTATAACTGAATGCCTTTTTCAAATTGCAAACTTTCAAAACTAAATTATATTAAAATGTTCAATGAATTTACAGCTAAATTTAATATTGATTTATTTATATTACAAAATAATAAAATATGTCCAATATAAATTATCGGTTCGTTAGAAGGTGTTACTAAATCAACTATTAAGGTTTGGTTAATTACGCTATAAATTAATTGTACAGTATTAATTACTTCAATACATAGTATGTAATAGTAGTAAAGGTTGCACAAAAAGGTTCAACTTAAATAACAACCTCAGTAAAAATTGATGTGATGTATGTGAGCTTAGCGAGAAATATATACGATAATTTGATCATATTTCAAAACAGATTATTAATGAAATTGTAAATTGTGTTTTGCTAAAACAAATACATTTTTTTTATCTTATAAAGGTTTATTGTTCTCGTATCACGATGGAAAGATATTAATGATATTTGTCCCATCAACGCATTCTTCACTCCTGATTCATCGGTTACCAAATACAAAGAATGAACTGTTAATGAGTTGAATATTGAAATCACTGATTAATATTTTAAAACCATTAATACATTTTGAATGATCGTTTGCTTTTATCAGTTTAGCCTTGAGTATTTGATATGCGATTCATATATTCATATTTGAAAGCTTATTTAAATATATAATATAAAATAACGGTACAAATAATTTAAAAATAACGAACTGTTTTAATAGTTTTGAAAAGGTTTTGTGTTTATAACTTCTGGAAAATAACAGATATGTAATAAAAAAACGCATGGCATTATATATTGTATGTCTGTAACAGTCATAAATAAATTCATATGAACTTATATTAATATAAATGCAAATGTTTCTTAACAACAAAAATAGTCAAGAAACGACACTTGATAGAGTACTGACATGTTTGAGGCGACGCCATTTTATGAATTTTGAAAACAACAAAATAATGTGATTGAAAATAATGCGATTTATTTTATTCTGAAAGCTTTATACCATTGGTTGAGCGAAGCGAACGAAGTGAGCGGAGCGTTTTACTGGAGACTTTTTACATTCTTTGTCACGAATTGGCTCGAAAAGTACTTGACGGAAAATTATAAAGCTTTGCAATCAAAAAGACACACATTAGGTGATGGTTTAAAAATAATTAAAAAATGTCCTTAAATTTTTTTAATTTTTTTATTTCAATGCAAAAAACTGATATCCCATTGAAATCAATGGGAAACGATGAGTCAATACACTGGGCTCGCTTCGCTCAATATGCAAACGGTATCCAAGATTTCGTTAGCGCAGCGAGTTGAAATTGAGGGTTTGTTGGCGCCCCTAGTTAATAATCTTTATAGAAATGTAAATATGAAATCATAAATAAATGTAGACGTATAAATTATAAAATTAAATGAATTTACATTAAAGCGGAAATCAAATGAAACATAATATTGTAGGTTATCACGGTTAGTGTTAACTTCAGTGCGTTGTAACTGTCGCCGGGCGATATATTGACTTGTCTGTTTATATATGTATAAATGTTTTACAGACTGCGAACAAAGATTTATCTGTGAATCCATGGTATTAAAACAAGGAATTTATAATTGAATTGTATGAATTATTATGTACTGTAATCTATAAATATATGCTGAAAATGTATTTGAAACTACAATCAAGTTAATTAATTTTATTATATTTACTACTCACAAAGTAACATTCAATTATTTTAACACATCACACACACACTATACACATTTTCATTACTTTAAAAGCTTCATTCGTCGAGTTGGATTACATTTGAATCGGTTTCAATAACTGATCCACGGTTACGTAACTGGATCTCAAATGATAACTTCCTGCTGAACATTCGCTAACTGATAACGGTGTTACGCTCTACTCCAATTTATTCCTATTAATAGCACCCTATTAATGTGTGCTGGTTTAGTATGTAATTAACGTGCGATCTCTTATGAACTAGCGATTGTCCGCGGCCTCGCTCGCGCTTTGTTTACATTGATTAGGAAGTTCCAACTTTACCCACGATTTTATATATATTGACATATCTTTCACCATAGCCCGCAATGTGTCCGATTGCACTTGACTGTTTAAAATGCAGAACCGATTAAAACTTTAACATTACAAAATATTATAGGGTTCATCGACCTCTTATATGATTTTATATTTGCACCACAACCTTTTGTTAGTTTTTACTAATATTTATCTTGAATAGTTTGAGTTGAGTTATAGAAAGACAGACAGAAAGACACACTGACAAAGATCAAAGAAGAAAAATAGTGTAGTTGTATGTAATTTGAATCAGTGCATCATATGTTTATCATAAAAACATAACTATATTTTTATAGTATGATGTGATATTATTTTATTTGTTGTTTAATACTCATAATCTATCCCCCAATTAAACTTAATCTATCCTTATCTATCCATCTATCTATCTATCCAAATAATAATTGAATTACCTTTTAGTGTATTATAAAGCAATTCAAATTATCTTTAAAGATTTCAGTGAACCATTCAGATGATCCATGGATATATCCCTTCATAGAGGTTATAGGAATGCACTCACTATTTGCAATACCATAAAATTAGAACTAATAGGACGCCACTATAAATTATATAATTCTTGTAATTATTCCTACAGTTCTTCAGTCGAATGCAATTAATTGCAATTTGTCTAATTGCGTATAACATTATAGTAACTTCTGGTATTTTGATTTGCTATTTATTAGTAGTCATTGATGTTTATTTCCTAATGTTTTTAAAATGGAGATACTGCTTTAGAGATAAAAATCGATATGATAATATTAGGAAAAAATTTTTTTTACTATATATCTTTTATTGGCTGGAATAAAGCTATAGTAAGATTTTGTTACTATTAATTTGGATGTGAACTTCGGTTTCTATGGTAACCTTTGTCTTATTACCCGTTGTCATCGTAACCGTCGCTATGGTAACCGTTACTATAGTAACTCTTACCCCCGCGTTAAGTGTATAGCTCCTACAGGTTTAAAACTTGGTAAAATGCAAAAAGTTGAAATCCGTTGGGATAGGAATTCCGTAAAATTCGTTCTTAGTGGACGTCTACGTCACAAAAGAAGTAACTATGTAAAATTTTAAGTTAATCGGACATATAGTTTCGGAGATTTCGTGACGAATCAGTGAGGGATAAAGAGCTTATATATATATATATATATATATATATATATATATATATATATATATAGATTATAATATCGTTTTAAATTTCGTGTTTTAAAAGGATTTATGCTATATTTAATATTATCATCCGTCATACAAAATACAAAGTGTAAACTTAGTACTATTACACTACTAGGACTATTAAATTGTTATCGAGAACTACTCCAAATATCCCATTTTAGAATTTATTTATATAACATCTGGATGCACTCCGAACTAAATTTATATGCCATTAATGATTTTGCTCTTAAACATCCGTTATCTCCACTTAGAGAATTCGCTATCAATATAGTATGATGCACCCGGAGCCCGCAGGCCTGCGCACGCGCCGCGACCGCACGATGTATCTCACAATTAAAGTGCTTCAGCATAACGCTTAAAGGTGAAGAGTGTCATCCTAAAATTATTTAACGTCCTTTAAAAACTGATTTCATTTTAACACTAAACCTACCGACAATTCTTGTATACTTGTTCCTACCGCGCGCCGTCAAATTGACCGGTAATTAAAAGTTATTTTATTATATAACGCAGGTAATAATGGAAATAACTAAAAGTAAAGAGTGTAGAAAATATTATATGCATTTTCTAAGAATTGTCATGTAGTTTGATAACGATATTATAACGTTTAAAAATGTGTAAGTTTTACAAAAGTTTAAGAACGGTCAATTTGACCGGTACTTGGTAGGCTTAGTGTTAAAGTAAGCCCAGTCACTTTTAGTGGTTCGTGTCCTTTTTTGTGAGTAAGTGTTTTTAGTATACTGAAGATTACTAGTAATATTGTATTTATAAAAATAAATAATTTCTTTTCCTGATTTTATTGTTAGCCGTTCATTTAAAACTTATGTTTATATCTTTGACGTGAGTATTTATTTATATAAATGTATTGTTAAATTTACAACAGTTGTTAGATCTTACCACTTCTATGTTTTTAAATTTATTACCCGCTGCATACACTAACTATGCACAAGTCGCCTCTGTCCGTGCGTTATTGACTGTATGTAAAGATGTCAATTCAGCTGTTATAAACCTAATTGAATATAAGGTATTTTTTTATACAAAGTTGTTATAAAACTTCTTAATGATGTATCATATTTATTATTCATTTTAATAACTCATGAAATTTTACTGATTGTCCAAGTTAGCGCTACTACTACTACTATTACTACTACTACTACTACTACTACTACTACTACTACTACTACTACTACTATTACTACTGCTACTGCTACTGCTACTGCTACTACTACTACTACTGCTACTGTTACTGTTACTGCCACTGCTACTGCTACTGCTATTACTGCTACTACTACTGCTGCTACAGCTACTAATACTACTACTACTACTGCTACTAATACTACTTCTACTACGGTTACTACTACTACTGCTACTAATACTACTTCTACTACGGTTACTACTACTACTACTATAGATGAAACGTTCATACACTTAATTGAAATTGAAAAGCCGTCATATAAATACGCGAAATAAAGCCTATACATATAATACCGCCATATAAAGACACGAAAAAACGTTCGCCAACTGAGTAAAGATGGCTCAACTTTCTCACTAACAAATAATGTTGTTCCACTAGCTAACTTAGGATGCTTCTGCAAAATTAAACATTCAAGAGTAAAAAGAAAAATATGGTCAAAATAGTTTAACAATAGCACAGGAATGTTAAGATCATATTAAATGGTATGAATAAAAAAAGATTTAGATATAAAAGTAAGCCTAACGTTTTGTTTTTATTGTATCCCAATGAGCAGCATAAGGGAATCTGGTCAAATGTGGAGCTCTTTAAAACCAAGATATATAAATTTTAAACTTTATAGTGGAAATTGTTCTTGAAAACCCCTCTACAAAATTGCTGTGATGTCATTTTATTATAAAAATTAACTGAAAAAAGTTATGACCTCCAAAGGGAAACTTGTTACAAAATTTTCACTTATTTTTATTTACACCTTTTTATTGGTCACTTGATAAAAAGTGATAGAAATAAAGTTGTAGAAAATTTCATTTACTACATTTTATGTTTCACCGAATTTTCTGTAGGGTTGCTAGTTTACGAGATACAGCGCGAAAACCCTTTGCTCCCCTTTTTCCAAGATGGCGGCTGGGAGACAAGGGTGGCGACCCCACAAACTTGAACTTACCTTCTACTGACCATCACATTAAAAAAATAATATTGCGTCCTCTGAAAAACGCAAGCTAAGACCTAAAAATTTAACATTTCAATGGACTAACGATGAATATTACAAAACCCGGATACCACCTCATGTAAATTCCATATAAGTTGCAATGAGATGATGAGTTACGTTATTTATACATTATTTATAGCCGCGGAGACTCGAAACAGATACAATAGAGAAAGTGAACGCCATCTTATATATATATATATATATATATATATATATTAATTATATTAAGCTACTGCCAACCTTAAGAATAACTTTATCTTGTATATTAACCAGATCTGTCCTTCAATTTGAGTACTTTGCAGTATCTAATATTTCAACTTGAGGTTAAAACTCTTTATTTAAACTGAGTTTTATTAAATAATATAATCAAGAATTATACTATAATTCTTATTTTTTATTGTATTAAATGATTTGGACTACGCGTCTGGAGCTCTTGTCGAATTCTCTTATTTAAAAGAAAATCAATTGGAAATAAGGTAACGTTAAAAAAAATATTAATAATTCGTGCAACATTGGTCGAGTATCTAATTGATTATTGGATCTTCCATTTCATACGATATTGGCGGAATGCCTGGCACGTGAAAGAAGATCCATAAATCGTCGATTGGTGTTTTTTTTCGTCGTTTTTAAATTCCCTCGCGTCAGGTGGAGCGGGGTGGGCAAGTGATATGAAATTTGGTGTTCTTTTTGTAAAGAAACACCTGCTCCGTTGACTTTAGTTCGACATTGCGTTTGGGTTGATAAAAACTAGTAGCTACCTCCTGACTGGTTTGATAGCTTCCAATGTAGTGATTAATGATTATTCGGTCATTATTTATTGTTATGTGCTTTATATATTTACAAGTTTATAATTTGCACGTTTATGGAAGATTAATAAAATTTTACATCTACTCCCATATTTAGATGTAAGTGCATTTTCAACTATAATAATAGCAGTTAATTTGTGAGACTTGGAACTTTTTTGATTTTAAAATATGGAACGAAAAAAATCGTTATTTTTTTACTTCAATTTAAGGAACATTACAGCACTTATACGAATCCAAGGACTGAACCCGTTCAAAAATTAGACACACCCAAAATTAGTGCATCAACCTTTGTAAAAACATGAATAAGGTTGTAAAACCCGTTTAGTTATAGTTATAAATCGTAGCGCATTGTGGTCGAGCACGGGACTCGGGTATGAGGCCTGAGGCTGCACAGAAACAGTTTAGGACTTAGGACTCAGAGGTTGTAGCCTGAGGCCAAACGGGAGCGTTTGGAAACGTTTTAGGTAGTGATTCTTTTAAATTATTTATAATGTTTATATTGTATTCTTTGTTATTGGTAACTGCTAATGTTAAAATGGAGGTTTAATGTAGCTGTATGGGGCTTACATTTAGCATGACTCAATCAAACATACACCTCTATAGCAACGCGAACAGCACTTTAAGAGTTATGTGTAAAAGAAATATTTAAGACATTATATTTTTTATTTAAATTTAGATGAACTATTGAATTTTTAATTATGCAACCAAACCCGATTACATATATTTAATATTAATATTATTCGTCTCGTGATGTTGCAGAAGCATCGTGTTTGACACTTTCTAGAATCGATAGATATAGGAAGTTCTTATCGTTTTTAAACAATAAAATAATCATTTAATAATATATACTTTGTTATTAAATAAATTGAACACCCTTTTTATGGTGAAATAACATAGTGTTTATTCCGCTACACTTTAATGATGCTTCTGAAGCGACCCGTTTCTTACTGACATAAGAGAAATCTTCATTCTAATGTCGTTAGAGGCTCCGGGAAAGATTTGAACGACTACCACGTGTAAAATAAGTAAATAAATAAATAACTGTATTATAACAAAATACCGGATATATCTTCTTTGTTTCAACGTTAAATAAATTCAACATTACGAAGACAATAAATATTTTAAAGAATTGTACAAGATTCTTAAGATTAAAACGAAACTTCAACAAAATTGAGTGTATAAAAAGTGTGGCTGAGACAAATGATTCCCGTAATACCCGGGTCCGCGGGCGTGGCACCGAGTCATCGTTGTTTTGCTCCGTGATTAATGACCGGCTACCTGTAGCCTGGAATACTATCTTACTTTACTTGTTTTAAAAAATACCCTTAAACATTTATATATATTTATATATTCTAAAATATGTGTACTTTAATACATCTACACTAGTCGTTCGTATTATTGTTTTTTATAGTTCCCAGTCTACATTTCAATATATAACACAATTTCAACAATATTAAAAAAAAAGTAATACTTTATTTAAATTAAGAATACAAATCAGATAAAGAACAATAATTAAAATAACTTTTTATTATACAATTTATTTCTCTAACTTTACGATCTTAATTAGTTGTTCGTGTAAACCACCCCTTATATTATAACGAGTTAGTTTGTTCTGTAATTTCACTGCTATTATTGTAATCAGTGTAATAATAAATAATAACCCGCCATGCGACATGTAGGAGGTGATAATTAAGTATCTCAAATGATAATAACACCCTTTTCAAGGGATTCTTATTTCGTTTTCATGTTTTAATTTTTTTAACAGAGACACGGGAACTGAATGTATATATATATAATTTTACTTATCTACATTTAGTTAGAACTGTGTTACATCTTGAAGTGTATCAATGTGCTTTTCTCGTTTTATCTAAGTATAGTAAACATTCTCAAACACGTATATAGAAAATGAAAAGTGGTTTATTTTTTGCTGGTGGCACAAAGCCTTCTTTGGCGCGGAATGTTGTGACGAACAGTAATTACGAGATGGCGGCGATTCGCTGACGACTGACGGACTGAGGCATGGCGTAATTTGAGTCAAGGATATCGGACACCTATCACTCCTAACTCCTAACACTTGACCTCAAAAATACCTTCTATTCATATTTCATACTTGTCAATTCATGCTCAATTAAACACTTGTTAAAGTTACCTGAAAATTGATTTAAAAATAATATACGTACTGTGGAAAATACAGTAATAAGAAAGATTAATCGGGGTAATTACCAATTCTTGCCATTATAAATCGATCGAATCTGAGCTAATGATACTATTTAATAGTTTTATTGAAGCAAGTAAGTAAACTTGGGTGTGTACGGAAGCCAAGCCCATGTCAACACCTAAACTTTAATAAACAATGGACGGTACCCTGATCGTTAAGTTTAATATAATCACTAATTTTATTATTTCAAAATTAATTTAAAACAATATAGGGAACAATATAAATATTTATTTTAATGAATTGTGGCGGGCGGCACTAATAATGGCTGCACTGATCACGTACTATAGTTCCAACGGAAGTGCCCTAGAGTTGCTCTGCGCCTGCGCACGCGCCGGTCGCATAATGTACCAAGAATATATTAAACGAGCGAGCTCAAGTTACAACAATGCACTAACCTTTGCAACATTTTGACGATCTTCGATTATTTCGAGATACTTTATTTTTGGATAAATTATTTACCATATTGACAACAAAAAGATCCGTAACTTTCAATATGTGTATTTAAAATACCTTCTTTATTTATTTTATGTTTAAATCATTCTTGACATAATATAAATTAAAGAACCCTTCAGAATTACACTAATAATATCATCAAGGAACATTAAAGAAATATGATCAGATCCATTGTACATACCTGTACAAAAATTGTCAGCACACGATCCCTTGAATCCAGTCCCTTGAGTGTGTGTGTGTGTGTGTGTGTGTGTGTGTGTGTGTGTGTGTGTGTGTGTGTGTGTGTGTGTGTGTGTGAAGTGTGATCCAGTTAATCCAACCCCATTCACTAGTAACGATTCCATAGAACGGAATGTATACATTGATACCAGTCGGCGGTAATTTTAGAGTAATGCCGCTATACGAGTTCTGATGCCGGTATTACCGTATTTGTAATGATTAGGTTATCTACTGCTTGTCGACAAACGGTTTGTGAGATGTAATATATTAGAGTTTTAACGCTACCTTATGTACTAATTAAAATGGTTTGTTAAAAGCTCTGTTAATTTATACGACGTTTGATTCTGAATTATAGCTGCTTTTACTTCTATTTAGTGTTCTATTTTCAATAGTTTAATTACATGTTAGTTTATTAACAGTATTACTACCCTGTTAAGTATGTCACGTAAAATCATGTTACATGTATATCAGTGCATCGGTGTTAGAGATTATTCAGATGCCTCTTAAGAGGACTTGAGGAGGCACATTATTTGATTAAAGATAAAAATAATTTTGGTTATCATCGACTGTAGTTAAGTATGTGTGTGTGTGTGTGTGTGCGTGTGTGTTTGTGTGTATGTGTGTACTCGTATTTTTCCAAAATAAACCTAACGCTATTTAAAATCGTATAGTAAGATATATAATGTTTCATATCTATAGTAAGTATTTGTGTGTAGGACAGTGCAATATATCATCGTCATCGTTTCATCGAAACCGAAATAATAGTAAATAGAACGAATAAATTTAGTACGAAGCCGAATCAATGAAAAACAGTGTAACAAACTGAAACAATCTCGGTAATAGTTTTACTTATGCAGTTCCATAGATATAGATTTTATTTAATGTCAAATGTTTATTTCCAGTGAGGATGCGCGCACGCTCAGCGAGGCGGCGCCGGCGGCGGCGGTGGCGGTGGCGGTGAGCGCGGGCGCGGCTGGTGGTGCGGGGGAGCGGGGGGAGAGGGGGGAGCGGGCCTGCGCCTGCGCCGCCTGGCCGCCGCGCCGCCAGCCCGCGCCGCACGAGATACTGCGACCCAAGCCCCGCAGGTTAATATCAAATATACTTTTACACACATTGCTGTCCAGCAAATAACACGTTTTGTGGGATATGTGGTAGCCTACTTCCAATTATTATAGATCTATTTGTTGTATACTAATACATAATGTCAATTTGAAATGTTAATTGCTGAATACCGAGTGGTGATCTTAATCAACATATTCTGTACTTAATTATATAAATTATATTAAATTCAGAGACTATGAAAAAGTCTATTGTATGCCGTTAAAAACAAGTTTACATACCTCCCCATTTCACTAAAACATTAGCCACGTAAGATTCAAGAGATATACACAATATTTCTCTCGGGAAGTAAGAATGCGACACAGGTTAAGTATATGGCAAATATCTTATAGAAAAGGATGCTAATATGGGTCAAGTCGAACCTTACGACCCGTTAGCCTGACGGGACATTTATTAAGAGACCCGGCTACATGCTTCTGCTACCGGCGTGACGTGAGTGCTCGTGACTCGGGACTGGGGAAAGTAGGTTATAGGTACACTATCATTAATTACATACGATATTTAATTTAACAAAAACAGTACCTACAACAATTTTAACTTTTACCCAATGTTTGATTAGATTTATTGTTTATTTCTTCATCTCTACTCTATACTTCTCGAACATATTTAATTGCAAGTAAAAAAATATTAATTCATTAAGAAAAAATTTTTTTAATTAACATGTTTAAAATTGCTATCAGTGATATAAGAATGAAGTATAAATGCGGCGAAAATTAAGCCACTGAGTAACCCGTACGGGACGCTGAGCCCCCGATCTAAACCGGCGGCCCTTCTGAGACACCAATTAGTGGGCATTTGTCTCTCCAACGCGATAACATTGAGATACATACCTGTGGGTTATTACGAGATTAACGGCTTTGCATCTGATCGTTTTGCCAATTTTAAAGGTATTTTGATAGCTACATAAAAATACGACGAATTAAATTATCGGTAATTTAATCTTAACTGTCTAATACCGCTTATATTCTTCGAATTTTGGACACTTTTAGTACAGTCCATGTCCATATAATTGTGTCCAATTCATAGTTTATCTATAGATAGAAGTTACTTTGCTAATTGTAAAACAATATCTCAATCTATAAAGTTAGATAACTGGGTTGGTCTTTATTATATATTATAATTAATAAATTCAATGTGAAACACTCATCTAGATTTTAGAGCTTAAATTTAGGAAAAAGACAACTATTTTACTAAATCCACTAAGTCTTTAGTAACTTTTAAAATATTACTAATAAAACTCATATATTATGTATTGTATAATTTTGATATAAAAAGTTCGCTTCACATTTTATTTAAAACATTATTTGGAATTTGATCAAATGTTTTTGCACTCAGTAAATCTGTAACCGAATGTATTTGCATTATTCGTTAACTGGAACCGGACGCTTCTTGAATTCTTTGAAAGCGATAAATCCAGTT
Organism: Melinaea marsaeus rileyi; assembly: GCA_918358865.1. NCBI lineage: Eukaryota > Metazoa > Arthropoda > Insecta > Lepidoptera > Nymphalidae > Melinaea > Melinaea marsaeus. Next base: position 10,416,020 of record OU911088.1, on the reverse strand, counting down.
TCGTGGTGGTTTTTTGGCATCCGGGAGCTGGAGCCGGGATCACAAATGACTATATAATGAATTTTTGGTGAGTTTCAAATTTTTTAAGTGTTCCATTTACGGGGGTTTATTTTGATAATTTTGTTATAACTTTAACATTATTATTAAGAATTTTACAGACACGTACTCACACAGAGACACGGACACATAAAAAAAACGTTATGTTAATAAATTAACATAATAAAACGCTTAAATAAATAAAAAATGGATTAAGATTTCTATTTAAATAAATTTATATGCAATAACCGAGTTGGAGGCGCGAAAATATGTATAGCAAACTGACCCATACCCACTTGGATGGGTCAGAACATTATTATTTGTAATGAAACTATCTCGTCTGCCTCTTACTACTTAGTACTAGGATTTATTTATAATTCATCTATTTTTAGTTTGTGCGCTTTTTTCTCTCCCTTACTCCAGTTTCACTCTCGTTGATTCCGATCCCGTGGGAATATCGGAAAAAAGTCATCCTGTTAATAATGTAGGTATATATAAAATATTTTTTTAAATATTAATAGTTATAGAGCCTATTCGATACAAACAAACATACACAAACAAAAGTTTCCTTTTAAACATTAGTGTTTATGAATAAGAAATAAGTTTGCAAATAAAACCGAAATTTAAATAAATAAATAATATTAATTATGTAACATGGTATATGGGTATACTTTTTGGAGCCTCAACATTTTGCTCGTAGAAGAGTTAAATAGAAATATTGTGTTCTCTTTTTGATTTTTTCTCTAATTATTTCATGTATATAGCCTTTAGGAGGCAATCTAACATACGGTTAATAATGTTTATTTATATACATATATATATATATATATATATATATATATATATAGTATTAAATCTGTTCAATATATTTGTAACTCTAAGAGATTGTTGACAATAAAAATGATTCATGAATCAAAGAACTTTAATATAGAAAACAATTTTTTTAACTCTTCTATCTGCTTCTTTTTAAGATAGTTAAGATTATTTAACATCTATTATTACAGACCTCTGTTAATTTAATAATTTAAAGATAGATAAAAGATAAATCAAGAGTGCACTTAATTTTTGTTATTGTACTCCTCATAAAGGATATCGACACCTGACTATGACAAACAAACAGCTAAGCACTTTCAATTATATATTAGAAAATAAACTTTCCCCCTTCAACCTTGGGATGGGAATTAATTGTAATAATCGCTAACAATACTGGGAGCGGGTGTTTTATGTAATGAAAGTAATTGTTACTTAAGGCAAATTACTCAAAGAAAGTAACAGTTACCACACTTTTTAATTGCACCGTTATTTATAATATAATTCTTAAAATAAATAATAATAATTAATTATATATAAAACGTTGCGTCTGAAGGTTATAAGGTCTACAAAAAGAGTATTATTGAGAGGAATAACTCCATCAATAGGTATTTAATTATTATTTTAGGATAATTGAATTATAATAATGACTTACGACACGACACACGACACGACACGCGATACGATACGACAAACGAGTTATATTGCACACGTTACTTTCAGATATCATTTACAAACAATAAAGTCACTTTTATATTAATTTTCTTAACGAAGTTAATGATTATTGGATTATTTGAATACATGATTTCAGTTTTTAAAATTAAAAAGACATATATTTCAATAAGTTCATAAAAATATTGATATTTTGAAACAACATCTAAATAATAAAATGCTAATAATATTATAACAATAATAACAAATAACTTATAAATGGAACAGTTCAGTTCGATAGACCGGATATGCAAATCATTGTATCCTTAATTGATATCAAATTTAATAAACATTTAATTATCAAAAACCGGATACCATACGTAACAGTTATTTAACATAGACAAAAATAAGTTTTAAATCACCAAACTTTAGACAAACAGGCGATAAAATCTTGTGTATAAAGAGTATCGACAAAATACGAAACGAATGAAAACATTTGGTAGCAATACTATGTACTTGTGCAGTATAGCATAAGTGATCTTTATAATTTATATTTAGCGAAGTACTTATACACTACGGTTTCATTCAACTCTGCATGATCCCATATGAAATGAATAACACATTACCTCCCGTCTGATAATGTGCAGACCGCCTTTAAGAGCTTGAACATATTCCAGCAGTGATTACAAATTCTGCACCAATTAATCAGCGACCATATTGATCTTGCATTAAAATATATAAATTGTTATTGTTGTACTTATTCGGCACGGTCGAGATTGTCCGATTTCTGAGTTCAAGGTATTCTGGTTTATTGTCAATTAAAATTATGTTGAAACCCACGTTTATGCGTGCCGGTAATCTCTCTATGTACGAAAACTTTCTTGTAATAACATAAAGTTACACGAATAGCTCAAGTTTGAACGGTATCGCTAATCGTAAGTCGTGTATGTAGGTAAGAGGCGTTAGTAGCGGGGCGGTGACAATGGTTCTTGGTGAATCGGCGGACGGCAGTGCGGCCGGTGCGCTCGCGCAGTCATGCTGTGCTCTGCGCGTTGTTCTTGCTTTCTCTGCCGCGAATTGCAATCCTGTCGAGCCGCAGACGGTCGGAAGCCACCCGCGAAACACAACATGTGTGATAATTTCATACTTAAAAAGGCTGAGGCCTGGGAGCCCATGAAGTTCATTCGGGGTGCCGCCAGGTTATCGGTACGACACTGGCAGAGCCGGGAACCGCTCACACCTGCGAAACCCCGCGTTTCGCCACACAAGTCAACCAGCTGTGAACAGTTGTATCCGCAACCAACTGACGACTCAGGTCCTTTTGCGTTGCGAAAAGCACCTAGTTCAGATCGGGTTAAACAAACAGACCGTAAGCCGGTCTTTAAGCTCCTTGGTAATAATCGTTCTAAAAAAATTACCAGCATCGAAACTTCAGAATCAAATGTGCGACGAAGCGTTCTTAATTTTAGAAAAAACGAAATGACTAGTTCACAAAATGTTCACGAAAAATATATTCCACTACAGCGAGCGCCTTCTCCCCTAGAACATATTTACAGTGAACCAAAGCAATGGCCGCAGCGTGATGACTGCTGTAGACCTCCAATATACCAAAGTGTAGAGAAGAAAGTAGCTTTGAACAAAGAAGCAGCTGACAAAAAAATATACAACAATCGTCCTCCTTGTTATGATGAGTTGGCAGAGAGGCTTTCCCATGAAAGATCGAAAAAGGCCAATATTCCTCTTTCTGAAGGAGGACTGGCCAATAAAATTACTCAAAACAATAATAAAGTTGTGATATATTTCGGGGATTCCATAATTCGTAAACACAGTGAACAAAAGAAAGAAGAAAACAAATTAAAGGATTCAACAATTGTAAAAGAAGAAGCAATTTATGTGAACAGACAGTCAATAGAAACCGAAAACTTGGTTTTAAATCAAGAAGTCGATAGAGGAGGGACAAAGCTAATATCAGAGATAGAAGTTCCTGAAACTATTTATTCTGAAATTAAAAATGAAGTCGTGAAAGAAGAAACTAACGTGGTGACTATAAATGATGCGACTTATAAAAAAGATGTTTACGAGTCGCTCAGTTCAGACGGATTTCTGGTTGTTGAATTTGAAGGTAATTTCGAAAGAGCCAAACAGTTGGTTGATCTGGTGCACGGAGGAGGCAACGCGGATCAGAAGGAAGCCACGGTGCTTGATGAAGAGGAGCAATGTGACTGGAGTTTCATACAAGACTGGAGGAAACGGTTAGTTGATCTCAATTAATTTCTCTAAATATTTTATGTTATACACAGACGTTCTGACCTCGTTTCTAGCTGCGTAACTTAATTTTAATGAATTCAAAACCGTTATTGTGTGATTTAAGATTGTTCATTTTTAATTGTAGCATCTGTTACTTCTGCTAATGAATTGAAATTTTGTTTTAAAACCATCGTTACATAAGTATTTTGTACGTAGAAACACAATCGTAATTGGTATATGCAAGAAGATGCGGAAAGATGATTGATGCTGAGAGTTATATAAAACCGCGTTGTTACATGTAGAGGCACTGAAGAAGTAAATGGAAAAGATTCGCGTTAATTACTTCGCGATTCCCTAGATAACAATCGACTGGTTGGTCGACGACCCCGTGCGAGCTTCTGCCTTTTGTATCTAACGCACTGCTATTCCGTAAATCTCTACAAGGAAAAAAACATACATCTATTCTTACATAAACGAAGATTTATAATTATTTCATGTACCACTTAATTCATTGTGATCTTTTTCTGTAGCAATATTGCTGTTGTACACACTACGAGTGCCTTCCGTGAGAATTTCTGATGAATATTAATATTAAACCATATTCCTAACTAAACTAGATTCACAATATAGCCTTTACTTTTAGATCTTTTAATTCTGTAAAAACAATTAATTATGCCACTTCATTTCAGTGCATTATATTATAATACTTTTTTTTTAATTAAGTAATGATGTCAAAGTCTAAACTCACTCATTGTAAGAATATTAAACGCTTCACAAAAAGTGTATAATTCAAAACAATATAAAATAAATGTATTATTTCTTTATAGAAAAATAAAAGGTAGTGTAATTGTGTCTATATTGGGAAAATGTCTGTACAATTAACGAAATCCACATATAAAAAATTAAATTACAATCACAAAAACATTTTAAAACTATTTTAGAACGAATATTACAAATCTGTCAAATATATACCGCTATATTACGGACATACATTGATACATGTTATATATAACGCAATGGACGTTTACAAATTGCATGTTACCATGATTTTCTTTGGTCTGTGTCACATCGCTTTCGTGGATGGGTGATTCGTATACACAGCTCTTGAGAACCATTTAAAACCATGGTTTGTATCTAGCTTACATGAATATTCATATTAAGCTGTTCTAATCCTTGTTGACGTCTACGAAGGTTACAGCAGCATAAATATTTATGATAATCTTCTGTAGCCATCGCCGTCGCGTTATGTTTATTAAACAATTTTTATTGCATTTTCGCATTTGGCTGTCAGATTGTAATCTTTTAACTTATCGCTGTTGATAGGGGTTGACGTTTCAATTTCACATTTGGGTCGTTATTCACAAGTCAAAGAGACGGTGTGTTTAATTGTAAATAGCACCTCGATTTCACGACTCGACCAATAAATAATTGTTTATAAAAAAATATTCAAAATTCACTCTAAGATATGACAGTTGACAGTTGACAGAACAACGTTTTTGTGATTTAATAGGATTGAAACTTACTCATAGTTCGAAGGTTAATACTGAATATAATAATATTATTAAATAAAACAAATTTAGTTTTTGAAGCAGTAAATTAGAATGGTATTCAACATGTCTACAAGCATGTATGTATGACTGGAAAGCTTTAACAGCATAAAGCAATTACTATTCTGCAGAATCGAATCGGTAATATAAATAAGTCATTAATACTAGTTTTATACTTACGTACAAATTGGATCTGATATGTTAGATACATTGTTTAGATATATGCGTTAAATCAGATAGGAAATATTTATCAGTTGCTAGCTAATGATCTATTTCCCGGCGTTGCGTCACATTTCTCACATGCTTATGCGTAGAAATAGAAATTATACTTTTACGCTTCCTGTCATTTCACAATTCCAGTAGTCACTTTCGTTTTTATCTATTGATATCCTTTACAATTCTTTGTACTTATCAAATACAAGTTTTAAAGACAGTGTATTCGATCAATGACAAATATTAGATTAGTATAATAACGACTGTCCAAAATTGTTTCGCGAAACTTTATATATTTTTTAAGGATAACTAACACATGATACAAAAAAACACATGTCGTTTAAGACATTAATATTAACACATGATTTTCATAATCTTTTCGGTTAGGTTTCGAAGTGAACTTATTATAGAAACGTGTAACAAGAAAGCAATCAAAATGATCTGTTAATATGTATCTCTCAACACAGGAAACATCAATATAATTCTGTTCACACTTACGCTTTGAGCATTAACTTTCTCACATACGCCAGTTAATATTACTGACTAATAAAATATAATGTGACAGCTCGTAGTTATATTTTATATTAACTCTATTATATATGTATATATATATATATGGTTTAAAGGCTCGTCCTTCAGTTAAGCCTCATTCATTATAATTTATTATCTTATTAATATACATTTATAGTACTTAAATATTTTTTGGATCCAACAAACTAAAATTATAATAAGTTTACCAATTAACTCAAAATATAACAAACGTTAAAGTTGATAAGACCTCAAAATAGAAACATCGATACATTCGTAACAAATCAATAATAATAATAATAATTACAGTATGTATGTACTCTAAAACTTAACTAGTGAACATCAATAGATATTTATATAAACCGATACAATGCTAAAACAATAAAGCTTAACAAAAGTATGGCAGAGAACAGTTGTACCATTCGTGAAGCGATAGGACATTAGGTCGATTAGGCGCGGACGTTGGTTGCGCCCGAGCACCTTCGTCACGCCGCCGTCCCATCGATCGATATTACAGATTACCGTTAGAGGACACGCTGTTGTTATTCAATAACATTATATCTAATTTCTGAACATGCTTGTGATTTATAAAATAAGCCTTGTTGTAATGTTGGAAAAAATGTGATTCAAATATAGAAGAACAAGCTGCAGAATTTAAATTTATGATTTAATTAACTATGTCACGCTTGTTGTAATGTTGGAAAAAATGTGATTCAAATATAGAAGAACAAACAAAATTTGTGATTTAACTATGGTTGTAATGTTAAAAAAAGAGATTGAAATATAGAAGAATAAAGTAACGAAACGAGGTTTGTTTTTTAATAAACTACACATTACTGTAATATTGGAAAAAGGTTTTACATATTAGAAGAAAAGGTTCTTGATCGGTAGTTTAATTTTGACGCCTGTACCCAGCCCTTCACTGATATGTTATTATTATATCTGATTTGTATGATGTGATTATATTTTTCAATATCCCGACTCATTCCATGTTCCGATGGTTTGAAGTGGATACCCGTTCTCATTAAATGCAATTTGTAAGCATGCCTCTGCACTTGAAATGCGTGTTATTTTTGATTTGAATCCATTAAGGCAGGTGCGTCGTTTACTTTTGAATATAATGAGAATATCTCGATAAACTGACGCTTGACCTGCATTTACAGGTTACATTTTTGTTCTCATATTCCTTATGTTAAGTTTTTTCTATGAACAGAGAAAAAAATATTAATGCTCTTTGATAATAAATTGTATTTATTATTATATACCACTATTGTACATAGTAGTGGATATGGAAATAGCAATAATAATGTAACTGAATGTCGGTTCTCCATTGCCACATATATCATTGAGGCTAATGTACATAGGATGTATATTTTACACAAATGTTATATACGTGATGTTATTTTTTACGCGAAAGTTTTTGAAAGATAAAATGTATGATAAGTTAAATATAAACAATTAATTTGAACACTAAACGTATGGAACATGCTACAGTTGTTAAATATATATACATATATATTGTAAACTGTATACAACTGTAATGTAAATTACTAGTTCCTTGAATCAGGAAACGCTACTTAAAATGAAGGCTTTCGGTGACTCGTAATCATAGCACACCTTGTAATGTAGGTACACGCAATTTGTATACCATACTGTAATTAATTGACAAAAAGAAAGAGAGAAAGAAATCTTTATTCCAGACTACCACTGTAAAATAGTATTAAAACAAATAGTTGAACGAAAAAAAAATTAAGTTTTCAGTATCATCGGTAGTTTTGACAATATTCGACACTGATTTTCAGAGGCGGACCTTGATATTAAAGATATATGTAATATGACAAATTTAAATAATGTTCGCAGGCCGTCGAGCGGCTGCCGTCCGTCGGAGGAGGCGTCGTGGTGCGGCGCGGGTGTGCTGGGCGCGCGGGCGCTGCGCGTGCGCGTGTCGGCGGCGGGCGCGGCGCACGCCCGGCGCCTGTCCCCGCCGCCGCACGCGCACCGCGCCACCACGCCGCCGCCGCCGCCGCCCGCTGAGCCGCCACTTAAAGGTTACTTTACTATACGTCATAATATACAGAAGTAAAAACCAACACTAACTTGAGATATAATAAACTGTCACAGAAACAGAATACAAAACCTCATATTGGGCGACAATATATTAAAATTAGATATGATCAAAATTTATATACATTTTCTGTAATGATATATGAACTGAGCTGAGGAAGACGCTAGTCGCGGGATACAGCTAGTTTTTTATCAGATCTAAAGTTAGCTATGCTAAGCCGAATTAAACGATAATCTTTACTCTTTACATGATTATGAATAAAGCGGTTCAATTTATTAAAATAATGTCAAGACCAATTTGTCGTAGCAGTATCTATAGTTCATACATCTCAGACACTTAAAACTAGAGAACAAAGGCATAGTTAACTGACAAATACTAGAACATTTAATGCCTTAAATAACCAAACTAATTGAAAAGCTTTAAGCAACTTGAAACAAGGGGCAACAAATAACTGCCTACTAAAGGCTATTATTTACGACATTCTAGTAATGTATATTTTGCAGTAAAGCCTAGAACACACGTGCGCGTGTCGTGTTCCTATAGATCACTGCCCACTCGGACAGCAACTAGACCATGACGTCTTGTTGAATATCTAACTACAGATTTTGATAGTGGAGTTATTTGGATCGAATAGTTTAGATTGTAACAGATATCAACACAGTTGAATTAATATTTCGATTTATTCATGTTCTGTATGTATTTATTTGAGGTTGTTGTTTTTGTATTTCTAAGCAGCTAATTGGAAATTAATGCGTTATTACTAGTGTATGGAGATTATTAAGCAGTTTTTTTTATAATATATTCTAATTAAAATTAGAATTTTTTTTCTTTATTTTCTGACACTCGCAACATGCCTGACGATTTCTTGAGATCGAGTCACAATTTGAGTTGATTATTTTTATTTAATTAAAAATATTTTTTTCATGATCATCGAACACAAAATTTTATTTATCTAATCATAGACCGAAAATTTAAATTATCAATTAAAAGTACATAAATATTATCTTCGAAAAATCACTAACAAACAAATGCGGGTCAAGTGTATGTTAACGTATGATTAATGAAACTAAAATTACAAAGTTATATTCAAAATATTGGAGAAAATATTAATATTAAATTACATATTTCTAAATCAATCAAAAACTTACACCTACTTTATATTTTTCAAACCTTTCAGCAATTTCATTGCTTATAAGAGCTTAAAAATGTAATTTAAAATCGGACGAAGTTTAAACTATTTGATAATTTGAAATCAAAATGAATTAAAGTCTAAATCAAAACTTGCTCAAGAACTAAAATACAAGGACCATACTGTATTCAAAAATACCTTTTCTTATAGATATCACCTGAGAGACGACTCACAATAACGTTATCCATCATCTAAATTTTGAAAGAATCAAGTTATAATTTCATTTTTATTAAAGTTGAAACTATTTAAAAAAAGATTCCGATGAAAAAAGTAATACCATTTTTTATAAAAATTTCGTCCCGTGTATTTTGTATTATACTAAAAAAAATAAACACGCGAACCAACATACCGACTTTTTAAATTAATATTTGGCGATTTGGGGATATATATTTTAGACGTAACAATTAATTGAATGAAGCGAGCGGAGCGCTCTACTGGAGGCTTTTTCACATTCTTTGTCACAAATAGGCTCGAAAACTACTTGACGGAAAATTATGAAATTTTGCAATCAAAAAGACAAACATTAGGTGAAGGTTTTAAAATTGTTTGTAAAATGTCGTGAGGAATAATCGTCAAAAAACTGATATCCTACTGAAATCAATAGGAAAAAAGCTTTACAATGAAATCTCCTACATTACCGACATTGTCCATAACGATGAATCATTACACTGGGCTCGCTTCGCTCAATATGCAAACGGCACCCGAGATTTCGCGAGCGCAGCGAGTCGAAATTGAAGGTCTGTTAGTGCCCCTAGTATTTTATACTTATAAGTCAGAAATATATTACAAATATTACATTCATTCTTTGTTATTCCAAGATTTTAAGTAACATCTTGTCTTGTAACTTGAATGTTGTATCTATTAAATTACAATAACTGTGATCTTTTTACACAATCGTGTAACTCATCATTATCAAACTAAGATCATCTAGTTTTTATCAGCCATTGTTAGCAGTTCTCAAGTACCATCGAGTGCTTTCCATCTCGTGGAAAATCTCACTTTTTACAAGAAAAACTTAAGTGTTGATGAATAGAGAAATTTATCGACGTTTACAGTTATTGTAAAATCATAGATATGATAAAGGTGTGTATTTTACGTCAGTTAGAGTAGATATCATATTTTTATATTTCATTTATAACTAACAAGCTGACCATGAGCACTTTCGTCAAACATTCTCACTTGTGATTATCTTTTATCAGTCATAGTATTTAGAGTTTAGAATTGCGCTATTTTTACTCACTGTAATTTTACTTTACCACTTTATATTATTTGTAATTATAAATAATAGACAATATAATTACTAATATTAAAATAATTCAATTAAATACAAAACAATATAATACGATGATATTTTAATGATTGTAAATTAAAGCCAAATCGAGTAGAGAGCACATAAGTCAGTGTTGCGTGTAGCTGCTGAGGTACTCGCGATAGTGCATCCGAGCCCTATACGGGCTCCTGCAATAAATTGTTACCGACGTCCCGACTAATCAAGATGGCTACTCGTTTTAAAATACATTTCATGTACCAGAGATAAGTTAGCGGTGGGTTTGATCCTTATTTATGAATGTTAGATGTCTGACGTCAAATTTAATTTTACAATATCACATAGCGGAGTAGCGGAACGAAGCGTCGAGTTACGAAGGGGAACTTGTTGTCAAAATAACTAAGTAACTAGAATAGGTATTCTATTTACACATTGTATGGGTATTTCTACAAATAAAACATCATCTTGTTTGTTTAGAATAAATTAAGTAATATTCACTTAGTACAGTAAATGTAACCAACATTACTTCAATATGGTCCCAATTTCAGCAAACACAGAGGAGGCGGCCTCCCCGTCCCCGAGCGCGGCGCAGCTGAAGCCGGTGTCAGCGGTGTCCCGCAGCACGGCGGCCAGCGCGCCCGTGCGTACTGCGCCAGCGCAGAGCAGCCTGGCACTGGACCGCCGCAAGCACGACCACCGCCCCGGGGACTCGCAGATACAGGTACTTGTGACTTAGGCATGTTAAGGACTAGATAGTTAAGTCTTTGTATTTTAACGCATTATTTAATTATATTTAATATGGTTTTCTTGAGAAGTTTTATTATCATACTATTATATAAGGTTTTTAGTTAAGATAATAATGGCGGTTATTGCGTGTGTACGCTTGTGTGAGTGCTTGTTACTCGCGTTGAGCTGCCGGGACCAACTTTATGACTCTAATAAACTTACATCTATAATAAGATATACGTTATAAAAGAAATTTAATGTTTATAATGTAGTGAAACTGCAGTACAGTTAAAAGAATCAGTAGGTTAGATAAAAATATATTAATAACTACCTTCTTCCAACGGTTTTGACCGTATATAAGGTTTATGTCACCTGATGTTATATACTATATATCAGGTGCGTAATCACATGCTCTTAATAGATACTAATATATTAAGATCGATCAAGACGTTTTTGAGTTATAGAACGACATGCAAATAGACAGAAAGACACAAAAAAAAATCAGAAATTTGAGATACCAAGTAAGTTATGCCACGAAAATGTACAAGAATAAAAGAAAAAGTGTAGATGTAGAAGGTACAGATTTATAGACTAAAATATAATATAATAATAATATTAATATGTGAATCAAAAACTATGATCTCCTTTTTACGAGTACAACGCCTACAGATAAGTAAAAAATTAGGCACAGTTAAATTTTATATGGGGAAAGCTAATATTTTTTTATTAATATTATTAGAAATAAATTAAATTAATAAAAAACACATAACACACAAACAAATCAATTTAAAGATTGATTGTTAACGTCACTCCTGTCAATGTCAAATATGTAATTTGACGCAGAGTGGAATGTCGCCCGACATAACGGAATGATCAAAAATAAAGAATAAAAATCGATACACGCTTTTCTAAACCTTGATAAATACGTTTCTAAGTATCAAAAATTATTTATAATAATTCATAAATCTATTAATACATAACAGTAATAATTTATTTAATAATTAAATTTCTATTAAAATGCTTATGATTTTTATTGCATCTTAAAACAAATTTACGATCTTAGAATGATTATAATAACCGATGTTGTCGTAAATATTAATAACTAAGACACTATAAAGTTGAAATAAATTTATTATCACTCACTTCATAATGTTTCAACTCTCTACTTTATTTTTTATATTTTTTGGTCACATTCAACATTTTTCCAAGCAGACTAACATTTAAAGCTTTACTCCATAAAACGTCCAGTACTAGATAAATAGGAAGAAGAAGAATCTAAAAAGATCTTAAATTTGATATAATAATATTATTAAGTAATAAAAATATCATGTGATCGTTTTTCGATAGATTCGTAACGATGTTGAGTGCCCGAGTTCAAATGCGCCCGCGCACGCCACGGTCACATTAATACTACGGGATTTTGAATAACGGTGCACTGCATTACTAAACCTATTATATGTGTATGACAGCTACGAATTCGGTTAAGACTTATAGGGCTATTTCATTTATCAATTTCACGCCCACTATTTGACCCCAAAAAAAGAGATTTAATTGTCCACCAATAGCAAGCTCGCTAGCAGTATCTTTTCACTATTCGATGTATGCTAGTTAGTATGCTATACCTGGCGCTAAGTAAATTGGACATAGAAAGGTTGCATTAGTATTATCTTAAAGTTATTCAAGTCTATCTTATTTATTTCGCTTCAAAATCCATACATCAATGTTGGTGATTAAATAACTTTTAAAGCATTTTAAATTATAAAAGAAAAACTTTAATATTAACAATTAAAAAATATATATTTTTATGTGTCCTTATAAAAAGTTATCTTTTAGATTAACTACTGAACATTTAAAATTGCTTACAAGTAAGCAGTTAATTGAATTATAAAACAATTACAGGTGTTTAATGGGAGTATTAGCCGTAGTAAGTCTACTATACTACTAATACCTATGTAAAATATGTCTCTCTGTGAATCCACGGTTGTCGAGTAGACTCAATTCATATTAATTAAAGTTTATTGACTCTAACAAACAAGAACCGCTACTTAGATGATAAAGATTTCACTTTGCTAAAGTAATCATTATTTTAACCCAATGATTTGTTCTAACCGAGGCGGAATTCTTTTCTTCACTTCGTCTTACAAACTTTCTTTATTTTTACAATCGTCAAAGATAAGCAAAAATCGATTACACACTACTTCAACAAATTTAAACTTTCATAAAATATCAACCGTGGATGATAGTCTTTCTTTAAAATATATTATATAATTTTTATTATATCTGTCTAAAATTTAAAATTTTTATTAGATTAGATACCTTAAAATATTTTATGTGTAGTACATACTTACTTAGATGGCAATCTAAACAAAAAAAATATTAGAATTACCGCAAGAAATATAACAAGATACAGATTTACTTAACCGTCAGTCATACGTTTGAATCTCATTAATTAGGCGCGAGCACATCTTGGCTGATTACAATTACCGGAGCGCGGCGTAATAGCGAAAGTGTTATCTTAAAAAAATAAATAAGCATTGTCTTTAACGGAATCCCACGATCTCTTGATAGGGAAAAGCGTAATGGGTGGGAAGTTACGAGATGAAGGCGAAAGTGGTGTTGACAATGCGGACTCGTGAGCATCTGGGATCACGGCGCGGGGTTTTATTTCGAAAAGGTTCAGAAGAAGATTTATTTCAGTTCGATGACACAGATCGTTATTGCAGGTTGAATGCACTGTGTTCTACTGCAATAGTATAAGACTAGAAGGAAATACTGTTGTGTATTTGTTAAATAAATAATTCACCCTCGTAACCTGAATAATATATATTGTGTAATCTATAAGTTACGATGTTTCCATGTATATTAAAAACTACTATATTTGCAAAAGAATCTAATACTTTAATTGACTGAATACGTCAATGTTGATATATATTTCATATATACATGCTCTACATAAATTAAGTAATAATAGTGATGTTGCCGAATACCTTATTAATATAGAATTACACTTACAATTATAATTTACTTACATAACAATGAATTCATCATCAGAGAGAGAAATAATTGAGCTGAGCGTAAGCGAGGCCCTTAACCGTTTGGGAGACCTTTTTTTGTCTTTAGTTGTCTCCAGAATGCGACGAGATAATTAGCTAAAAATTTTCTCATGTATGTTTGAGCCGAACGCGGATGTTATAGCGAAAACAGATTGAAAAATGTTTAGCCATTCAAAAGTTATCAAGAAAAGAAGAAAGGAAAGGGGCTCAGCTCAGCACCCGCCGCGCACGGTTGGCGGATCCTAATATTTACTACCACTACTACTACCACAAGGACTATAATGATCTCACAAGCTAAACTAATAGTTTCTAATTGGTCAGCTTCAGAATGGAGTTCGTGATTGCAACAGCAGCTCGGACGAGAACAGGTCGTCGGGACACGCCTCTATGTCTGACAGCGGCGGGGGTGAGGCGGGAAGGGATGAGCCACGTCGAGCCAAACAGCCGCCGCATGCTAGGAACAAACACCGACCGCACAATAAGGTGATCACATTTTGACCATGACCACACAATCCAGACTTTCAAATGGAAAGCATAACTGAGAAGTATCCACAAATGTACTAAACTGATTGCCGTAACCCCTTCTATAATTACAGTTACAATCCCCCTGGCCGGGCGGCGGTGGTCTGGAGGACATCAGGTCGGCCATCAAGCAGCTGACGCTGCGTTCTCGCGACAGCAGCAGCACCGCCACCAGCGGCGCCTCCAGCGCGGGCGGCGGCAGTAATAACGGAGCACCCGGTAAGCTTTGTATACGGCTTCAAACATATGTAATATAATTATTATTTACATGAAGAAAAGTTGTTTATTTTGTTTCTATATGAATTACGAATCGTGTTTTGTATCCTTAGTCACCTTAAAAAAATGTAATGCAGCTTACTAAAATTTCAGTAGCACATTGTGTATTCGTTAGTCAATAGCCTTAAGGTAATAGTTACTAACTGATGTTGTAGAGGGAGGTAGCGCGGCAGAGGCTCGCCGGCGCCGGGCGCCGCTGGTACGTCAGCCGTCACTGGATACCGTGTGCACCAATGTCACCAGCGCAGACGAGTTCGTATGGGTCGACTCGCATAACAGGTAAAGAGGGGCAAAAATATAACTAGTTGAGGGTACAACTTGGCTTAGCCTTTACTACTACAACTATGTCTATTTTTTAATTTTTAGACTGGTGGAGCTCCGCTGCGTGCCATGGACGGCGGGCGAGGTGTCCCGCGCTTTGCAGGCCGGGCGTTGCAGGGACCTGGCGCCCCGTATGGCACCAGACGCGCCGCCGCGACTGGCTTACTTACTGCAGAGGTATTATTAACAATAGTTTATAAGCTATAAAGTATCAGTCTATATAAAAGAAACTGCTGAATACTCATCTCTCCTATTGCGGCAAGATAGCGAAGTTTTAGCTAGTGCTCCAAACATGATTGCTTAGAACTAGCATTGGACCACATTAGATATAAGGATATCTTCAAGGATACTTAGTATTCATTGTCTTCTTTTTATAGACAAGTAAATATGTACACATTTTTTCCTTACGTTACGTTTCATGTACTGTACATAGTACATGTGAAGACACATTCAGACATGTTCCGGATAAACGATCACTGACTCTTAAATCTATTCTACTTATAAAATATATCAAAGCTTTTCAATTTACTACAACATTAATAACATTAATATTTAGTGATACTATATATCTTTGACTGCTACTACAGGGCTCTGGTCCGGATAGCGCGGGAGGCTCAGCGTCTGTCGCAGAACTTCGGATTCTGTTCCAAGCACGAGGTGGCGGGTGCCTTCCGGATTGTACTCAGCACACCACTCGCTGATTCTTGTATAAAGGTATAAAGAATCCTCAGACTGAACTATGGACTGTACGATTAAATTACAATCTTTTTACATAACCCTAAATCTTCAGTACCAATATTTACTGAAAACAACAATCATTAACACGCAGTTTTGAATCGTCAATTATTATAATAAAAAAGTTAGTGTAGTCACTCCGTGAGTAAGCCACCACCAGCTCGGAATGCTGCTCTGCTGAGAAGTTGAATTGAAGTTGATATTGCGTATTAACAGTTTCACTCGAGGTTTGTGTGTGTGTCAGGGCTGTCAGCGCGCGGGTACGATGTACGCGACGTCGGTGAGCGCAGCGCGGCGGCTGGGCTCGGCGGCGCGCGCCCGCACCGGCCTGGCGCCGGGACGCTTCCAGCGATGGATGCTGGACGTGCGCGTCGCCGCCTTCGTGCACGAGTGAGGGTTACATTATATTTATTGGTATAGACAAGTATCAATCTTTTGGACGGATTTTTTAATCTAAATACATTTTAGAAGGCATTAATAATGCAAATGTGTGAAGTAATTTTTATATGTTTTAAATTAAGAAAAATATGTTTGTAAGAAAGATTTTTAACATTAGTTCAAGTTAAAATTTATATGTTTTATGACAATGTAGGTATAATGTAAAATTATGCGTCTAAATATTTCAATTGCAAATTACGCATATATTTACATCACAACAGCACTTATAGAAACACATCGTTATTGACCATCGTATATCCGACAGATATGCGGCCATCTACCTATGCGCGGGCATGGAGACACTCCTGGAGGAGATCGCGCTAATCGCGGGTGCGGGTACGGCGCCCGTGACGCCGGCTGCCATCGACCACGCCGTCGCCACCTGCGCTGACCTGTGGGGGCTGCTGCAGCCCTACAGCCACCTGAATGCGGGGAGGGTTGCCTCGGGTTAGACCAAGACCAAGTTAAAATGACCGACAATAAACTATTTCACTTTTGAGAGTATGACGAGAGTGCATGCATTAAATTGTAATAATATTTTAATTTAAACAATTAAGAATAATTAACTATTTTATTCAAAACCAGGAGCACTGTCGCTATCTCGATGGGAATCAATGAGCTCCTTGGGTTCTGGTTCGTCGTCTCACAGACAACTGGGCATGAGCCACGACTCCGGGATTACTACTAACGGCTCTGGTAGATATGCCTTAAGTATTGCAATAAGATTAAGATAATTAATTATATTTAATTAATTTAAATTTATAAAGGTGATAAAAACCATTTTTCATTGTATATGCTGATGAGTATAATAATTATCAACATTGAATTATAAATAGAAATTTTATTAATCAAGTGATTTATAGAAAAACTTTATATAGCAGTGATATAATGGCTTCTCAGGAGGGTCAGGCACGTCGGGCGGATCTAGTGGTGGCTCAGTGCTGCTGACGACGTGTGCGGGCTCGGCCGCCGAGCTGCGTGCCGTGCTGCGGCAGGTCAGCCCGAGATTGCCACCGCTAAGCCCCGCCGCAGAGCGCGCGTTATATTACTTTATGAGATGCTCTCAGGTTTGTTGCTACTCAAAATATAAAGTGGAATAATATGGTTTTCGTGCAAATAAACATGTTCACCCCTCAGCTGGAGCATACATCGAGCGGTGCGTCCGGTGCGGGATGCGGCGCGGGATTGTGGGGGGAGCGAGGTGCGGGCGCCCTGCCGCCGCTAGGCGAGTGGGTGCGCGCAGCGCGGGCGCACGCGGCAATGCGGCCTCCGCCCGCCGTACCCGACGCGGACGACGTACTCCAGGCGGCCCGGCTGCTTCTGCCGCACGCGGATTGCCCACCGAGACCTGTCACGTAAGCCAAATAAAATCATTAATTATAATAAATTCTTAAAACTGATTTCTTTGGAACGTTTTTAAAATTTATTTATATTATTCTAATCATTTTACACCACAAATGTTAATAATTTTTGCTCATCTATTACAAGAACAAAATAGTTTTTGCTCATCCGTCTTTATCCGTTTTAATAAACGATTTCAACGACAGATTAGAGGAAGCGATCGAGCCGGCGTGGTCCCGGTGTTCCCGTGCTCCGGACGAGCTGTCTCGCGCGGCGCTGGGGCTGGCGCAACGCGCGCTGCTGAGCGGTCGCCCAGATCTGCTGAGCGGCGTGCGAGCTTTACTACCGCCTGCGGGGATCGATGCTACCGATGCTTCGGGGCTCACCGCGCTCATGAAGGCCTCCTTGGCCGGTGATGAGCAGATCGTTGCGGTAAGTTTCATATATACTATAATATTTAAAAAAAATTATAGAAAATTCACTGGAAATAACGGATGAAGTAAGAAAACGAAAAACAGTAAAAATCCCGAAGACTATACCTATAAAATTTGATTTATCATCAGATTTTAATTCCAATAATCACAGATGCTGTTAGAAGCCGGTGCCGATCCCAACATCGAGACCGCTGGAGCAGCGGCGCAGCACAGCGCGCTGCTGTCACCGCGCTCGCCCACGCATGCGCCCACTCACTCGCCAACGGCACCCAGCGCGGCACCCGCACCCGTCTATACGCCGCCTACTGCTGGTGACTATACACTTTACATGAATCATTCAGCATTCCATAGAAAAATATTGCGTATTTTTAAACTTCAATTAGGATATCGATTTATCCATATATAAAAAAATACAAAATGGTTAAGAATTTATTAAAAAACAATACGCTAAATTATTGTTTTTGATTTCAAGGTTGGACAGCGCTAGTGTACGCGTGTGCGGGTGCGGGTGCGGGAGGTGGGACGGGAGCGGGGGCCGCGGGGGGTGCGGGCGCTCTGGAGGCGGCGCGCAGGCTGCTGGCGGCCGGTGCCAGGGTGGACGGAGCACCCGCCAGGGGGGACGACGTGTGCACGCTTACACCCCTACAGGTATAATGCCATACTAGATAATGTTTTTCTATATTATCAAAAACTCAAGTGTCAAATTTTAATACTATAATATGCTCGATTGCAGATGGCATGTGGTGTAGGTAATTTGGAACTAGTGCAACTGCTGCTGTCTCACGGTGCTGACCCCTTCCTATCAACGCAACTCAACGACGCACTGTGCTATTCGGCCGCTGCACAGTATGGATGCTACAGGTTAGGATAATTAAGTGTTGATACAAAACGGCCGTTTTTGACATATGTTTTTGTGATATGAGAACTCAAGTCTGGAAACCTCATGAAAACGGTATCGATATATCAATATATCTTATCAGCGCGGTGGCGGTATGCTGCACGCACGGGCGCCGCGGGTGCCTCCGCGCGGCGGTGCGAGGCGGCGCTCGGGGCGCGGGCGGCGGTGCCGTACTGTCTCTGGAGGAGGTACTGGCGGAAGGCGCTCCACCCGCCTCGGGCCGCCCGCCGCCATTCACCAAGCAGCAGCAGCGGGCGCTGCAGGATGCCATGTACTATGCCGCAGAGACTGACCATTTAGGTATGTTGTATATTCGACTGACTGCTGCTTTGAGCACAAAATTATAACTGCCTATATATATCCGTTACACGGAAGCATGGAGGATAAACTCAGAATACACCTACAACGAATATATTTTACTATGTAATTATTAAAACACCTATTAATCTCTTTATGTTTATGTTTAATGGTTTATGGTTTATGCCAAATATCTCTTTGAATGTTCGAACCCACAAAACTTAACTTACAATTTGCTCAGATCAGATCTATGAGGATGTTGGTGTTTTCGTGACAGGTGCAATTGACTTATTATATTCCAGATATAACTTTAGAGCTGCGAGCGCTAGGAGTCCCCTGGTCTTTACACGCCTGGACGCTGTCTCTGGCAGCGGCGGCTGAGGCTTCGCTAGATCACGTCATTGACCAGTTATTACAAGACTTTCTACAGGTAAAGTTTATTATCTTTATTATTATTTAATTCCATTACATTTTTTATAAACAGACGGGGCAATAATATTGATTATATTGCAGGTTTGTCCGTCAGACGACAGTCACTACAGTAAGCAGTTCATTTACGAGTGCCTCCCTCTGCTTTTCAACATATTACGATACAGCAAGGTACTTCTTTAATATTTTTTTGTAGATTATTACGATACTACGTGCTATAATATATTTAAGTGCTGTAAAGTTACCAAAATGAATATTATCTAATACTTTTAAAAGAAAATCTTTTTAAGTTCTAACTTCATTTATTTGAAAAAGATATATATTTTATATACAAAATAGTACGCAATAGTTTTAATAAGTACACATATTTTATTAAAAGAAAATTGCGATTTCATAACGACATCAAAGTCAGCCATTATAGAATACAAACTAAATCTCGTAGATAAATTACAACTCATAATGTCTTCAACCATGCCTGTATTAGAAGGAGGGCACGGTGCTGCTGTTGGCGGATATCCTGTGCGCGTGCTACGGCTGGGAGCCCGTGCCGCGCGTCGCACCACCGGCGCCCGCGCCGCCCGTCCCCGCCCGCGTCGACCCCTCCTACGTCAACAACCCCTCCCTAGCCGACGTCACTTTTAGGTATAATTGAGTGTATACTTTAAATGAAAAAAGCGCTCTCCTGTGTAATAAATGCAATTAATTAATTGTCTTAACAAAGTTAGAAAAGATTTTGTTGAAATTTGTCACTGTCGTCCTCATATTAATTGTCTTCCAGAGTGGAAGGTCGTCTGTTCTACGGACACAAGATAGTGCTGGTATCGGAGTCAGCCCGGCTGCGCGCCATGCTGGCACCGGCTCGTGCTGGCGAGCCTCCGACAGGCGCCGCTCCACCGCTCGTGCAAATCAACGACATACGGTACCATATATTTGAGGTGAGAAATCAATATACTTCTCTAAAATAAAGGGAATAATTCAATCATCTCCATATCCGTCAAATACGTCTCGTGATATTCCTTTTCTAATTTTCATCCCTCTCGCAGCAAGTAATGAAGTACCTGTATTCTGGCGGCTGTACGGGGCTGGAGATCCCGGACGGTGACGTGCTGGAGGTGCTGGCGGCTGCGTCTTTCTTCCAGCTGCTGCCGCTGCAGCGCTACTGCGAAGCACGCGCCGCGCACTCTGTGGACCTACACAACCTCGTCTCCGTGTACATACACGCCAAGGTGGGTTTAAAACCAAATCACATTTATTCTATTAAAATATCTTTCAATTAAATTAAACTTTATTTGGACAAAATACAAAAAAAAAAAAATATAACAAAAGCTGAAGAAGTAAACCGTAAGATAAAAAATAAAAATACATAAACAAGAAATAAATTCAGTTACAACTATACACTGAATAGCAAAGCATAGTTGTTAGATATTGCGCTTGTCACAGGTGTATGGCGCGACGCAGCTCCTGGAATACTGCCAGGGATTTCTTTTACAAAACATGGTTGCCCTACTTACATACGACGACTCTGTTAAGCGACTTCTATTCGGTAAACGACTACCAGGACACAACGTGTTAGGAGCCCTCCTGACGACACTCCAGAAGAGAATTGAATCAAGGAAGAACCAGGCCAAGAGCAGGTAGCAAATGTATTAATGTTTAATTTCTATGTTTATCCAAAAATCTTCACAACAAAAGTCGCAAGTCTTGTATAAAATGACATATTATAGTCTAAAGTGCCTAACTCTTATTTTATCATTAATTTATGTATGTCTGTTTGATTTTTAGATTAGATATCGTTACTAAAGAATGTATATTAAGTATGTAGGTTTTTAGTATTAAATTATTCCAAATCTATAATCAAATTTCTTTTCACAAAATTGTCTTTTATGTAAATATTTGGATCAATAGGATAAAAATATATTGTTTTATACTACTTTTATGTAATTACTTTATTTATTTATTAAGTAAACTATAATAAATAAATATTACATTAAAAATGTAATTATAATCCATTTCCCTATAAGCGAAACCTACATAATATTTAAAAAGTTCATTTATGTGTCAAAAAAGTCAAAACCTTTTTTAATTTCGTGAAAGAGTAAATGTAAAAGATGTAAAAGCTCAAATAATTTGATTTTTTAAAGTAATGAGTTATTATTTAATTGACACGTGCTATTATCATTTGCTGTTACACTGACATTTGTTACGAGTATTGTTAGAGACGGCAAAGCATGTATTCAACGTTACCTTTAAAAACAACATTGATTTTATTTTGCCTGATCGTGACGTCACAATTCAAGCAAAGAGATTCCCTTCTTTTTGCTTGAATTTCTAGAGGGTAGAGGGGAACGTATATATTACATAATATCATAAATGGTCTACTTTGTCAAGTATATTGAAATTGCACTATTAATATAAAGAGTTTATTTTGTTCAAGTTGAATGAATCATTTTTTAATAAAATGTATCTAAAAAGATTCAGGATAACAATTATAAAAATTAAAACTATTAAATTATTGCAAAAAAACTCTAAAACTTAAAATTATTATAGTATATCGCGGTAAAACTAATATAAAATTTATTATAGCTTCATATATTTTTATACTATAAGAAACCCATCTTTTTTGCCTGAACGTGACGTCACAAACGTAATGTATCTTGGTTTCAAAGTATTTTCGTGACTCCGTCTCTAATATCTATATGCTCGAAGGTAACAAATATATTTTAAGTTTTATGACAGCTAATTTTACATTAACAACAGTGGAATACAAACAGAATAACAAACATTATTATATGTATATACATTATTATTCATGTTAAAAATTTAAATCACTTGATTTGTATAACATTGTACAAAATGTTTTATTATATATTCTTCATGTGTAGATAATATTATGTAATTAAGACAAAGTGCTATAAAGCTAAGTTTTTTATAAGAAAATTGTTTATTTCATTTTCGTAACAAAATCAATTTTGCACATTAATTATAAAAAGTATTAAAATATAATTGTGTAATTATTGTTGAAATAAATTCTGTATTTTATTAATTTCGTGGATTTTTTTTATTTTTTTTTATTAACCTAACTGAACGTATTTTAGAACATGGTAAAAACTTCTTACTAACAAAGTACTAAAATATATATTATAAGTTAAACGTTTATTACTCGTAAACTTGTAAAACCTACTAAGTTCTGAAAAATTGTTGTAAGTATCTATGTTCATGCCGGTTTACAATTTTATAGGATTAAGAGTTTTTGAACAAGGCTATCGACAGACGAACGTACGAAAGACGAAACTATAGTGGACTACAGAACCCTAAAAACCTGCAAGATATTTTATTTTACAAACGCGTTTATAAGGTTAAGTTACGCTGCATATTTCCTGGAGATAATTATTTCGTAGTTATCATTAAATTACAATAGAAATTGGAGGAAAAGATAAATAATTGCAGTGATTGCCCAGCAAAAGCCGTATGGTATGGTGTAAGATGTGGCGTTGTCGGTGATTTTTAACATTTACGTATATAAATATTGGAAAGATTATTTCCTTAGACAAAAACCGTGAAACATAGAGAAAGCTGCATATTCTTAGAACTACAAAGGCTGTTAAAAAAAGTATTCACGTATTTGTATTATTATGTATTTATCTTTTTTCGCACAAAAGGCAAAGGTGCCGTAAGCGTCAAAAGCTTCTAAAGTACACAATCAATATGTCAATTGGATAGTAAGATAACTTTGACCAATTTTTTAGTTAAGGTAATTTTTATTATCTGGACTATAATTTTATTTATTTATATTGTAGAACGTTTCTATGTATTATAAATTTCATTGATAATTCTTATTTTACATTATCGTATGCGATGTTATTACAACTGATTTCATAAAATTGAAAATTAATCTTATAAAATTACAAGCCAAAAATATTGCCTTTTTAAATTAGTAAAAATGACAAAGTATAATAATAGTAATTACTTAGTTCATTTAATTAACTTTTTGGTTTCATCTTGCAATAGTTTTTTGAACACAACACAACATTACTCAATTGAATTGCTTAACTTGACTGAATTGCGAAACTTACCGCCAAAATAATGTTTATAATTACAGCTAGGTAAAAAAGAGACATCACTTCCACTACCTATTTCGTAAGAAATGTTTCTGACACCTATAGAATCAAACGAATTATTTTAGTATTGTTAATAATAAAAACAAATTAGCTTCCCTCAATAATGTTCCCGATGCAATCTATAAAATTATTAGACGGATGTGCATAAAACGTACATGTTGTCCGCGCCGGGTTTCGCTCCAGTACCGCTAGCGTGACAACTTGGATATCACACCTTTTGCAGCGCTATCGCGTACAACGAAAACTCATAGCCGTATTTTGTCATTTTCCTTGATATTTTCTCACAAAGCTGCATTGTATCTGCTTTAAAATCCAATGATTTGAAACACTACGTATTCAGTAAATTTTGCCTCAAGTTTTTGTTTAGTTTTATAACACACTTAAAATGATGACCCGATTTTTACTGTATTGATTTCTATATTTTCAAAACCGAGAAGAAAATCTAAATCTCCAACGACGCGGTAAGTATCTTCAACCAAAGCCATACACAATATAATATAATACAGTAATTTTAAGCTTCCGCCTAGTCTTAGTCTAGTAGTCTAGTACTAATAGTTAGACTAGTACTTAAACCACTTACGAGTTGTCCAATCCTACTCGTACTAGTGAAATCTGAATTTGCCACTGAATAAAATAGTTCTAAATATGTCATTTCACAAATCATAACATTTTTCGTACAATAACTGTCGAATAGTGCGTAAGTTAATAATTCGTCACCAAACTTTAGTATTTGGATAATAATAAATAAAACTCCAACACGAATCTTACACGTTACTGTTCAGTAACAGACTGCCATTTTTATTTGTTTTTACAATATACCCACATCTCAGTATACTAAAAGAATATATTATATCCATCCCTCCATATTATGGGTACTTAATACTTCTGAGAATTTATAAAGATTCTGTTGTTTTACATTTTTTTATTTCATATCAATATGGAACTTAAGCGCCATAATTTAATTCTTTTTAAACACATTTATTCATACTCGGAATCAGTACTCCTTTCCTCTACCCTGCGTAATTTGTTTTAGTAACTGACATCTGTAAATTTATACTCTATGGTTTCAAATTCAAAGCTGACACCTGGTATCCAAACCGGAATCGTAATCACGAAAAATTATTCATTGCTTCTGGCCCACATGGTAGAATGATGGAAAGATTGATAGGTTGTGCCGATTTTTCTCTTTAATTTTGGCAATTAGCAATTAATTAAATGTAAAGTGTAGTGTTAATTTTATATTATTAGATGACGTGACAGTGATTAAAAATGCAATTTTACAAGGAAAGGATTCTTAATGCCGCTCAGTTAAAAAGACTCAGTGAACATAAATATTCGTGTACAAGTGCTAGTATTCTAGATGCTTGGCTGCAGCCTTGGTGGTGCTGGCTAGTCTCGAAAACGCCACTATGGCTTGCTCCGAATCTCATTACCATATTAGGTTTAATAGTGAATATTGTTACCACTCTCATATTGGTTTGGTAAGTGTTTATTATACTGTCAAATGAAACACTGGTCTGCTGGTTAATCATTGCGAAAATTGTGTCATGATCTTAACTAGCGGAACGACTTTCATTTTTGCCGGGCACCTTTCTTTCAACCCACATTCTACATTTTTATAACTGTTTAAACTATTCTGCAATATTGTTCTCATCTGGTTATTAACCTCGTACTGTACCATAATATATTTTACGTTATATTATCTCGGTATCGTCTGATTGGCGGAATCCGTCGCGCCACCAAATGATAACATATCACATGGAATTAAATTAATAAATTACACATTTTTATACTAAATATTCACTAACTTGCCTCTAAAATAAACATATAATATTAATTTTATACAATTCTTAATATTTATATATGAATATATGATGCTTTTCATCTTATAATAAATAACTTACTAATAAATGACTGTAAGTATGTAGTAATAACAATACTTAATATTTTAATTTGTACCTACAAATAATAATAAGAGGTCATTAAACATGAACTTAATTGTTATATTATTTGTGAGAACTTATTACAATAGGTTTCTTTTTATATTTTAATATATATATAAATACACACACATGTATATATATATATATGTGTGTGTGTGTTTAAGGTCAAGTATTTGTGTACATTAATATCACAAAATGAACTATTAATTTATTTAATGTACTTTAATGTAATAAACATTCAATAAAGTGTCATATATATTTTAATATTTGAAAAAAGTAATAGTATTCATAAATTCTGTTTCATAAAATTCATTAATTTATTTCAATATCTGAACCATTTTGTATATTATTTTATTTCTAATCAAATTATGTAGATAATACTAATTATTTTTATCACTGATTCAAATGATTTCTGAAAATATCAAAATTTATACCATTTGTTTGTTAAAGAAAGATTGTAATGTTCCTAAGTCTATTAATAATTAACTAATAAATTGATCACAATGTGGTAAATATTCAAGGTCAGGGATATCCTTAATCAGCATATAAGCAACTACATTAACATTAAAACACAATACAACTTTTTCAATGTTATATTCATATAGTGGACACTAACATTTCCATACAAAGCACTGAAATAGAGTTTTACTCAAGCTTCTCTTTAAACATTTCATTTATCTATAAGATATACCATCTTTATATTATTATATTAAGTACTTTATCGAGCACTAAATCAATTATTGATAATATTATCAATATATATAATATATTATTATAATATACTGTTTTTTTATAAATTATTGAGGAAATAAGATATTAATTATTGGTTATTTTATTAAGAAACAGTATTACAAAGAAACTATTCGTAACCTAAAAACAAACGGAAATCCGTAATCTATTGTTGATGTAAATATAAAATGTTATGTGACAATATAATCCTTTAAAACATTGAAAATAATCTTGAATAGTTTTTCATTTATTTTAAATTAAAAAAAAATTCAAGTTTCTTACACTACAAGATATGAATTTTTATTATATAAAAATTTATATTCAATGTTCAAATTTAAAAATATTTTCAATATTTCCAATAGGAAAAGTTCTAACCATTTGTGCATCAAATAACTTTGATTGCTTCATAGCTGCGAATATGAGTTTTCACTATTTCTAGCTAACTTGAGCGTATAATGCTTGGTATTTAAATATTTAAATATTTCTCTTAGCTTTCATGGAAATGAACCAGAGATAACGATAGTGAGAGATTGGATGTGGATAGCAAATTAACAGCTTGCGAGAATTTCCATGTTTCTTAATGAGGTACTGTTACTACATTGTTAAGGATACGGGATCGCAGATATTACTTCTTATATAAGATTACTGGTTTAAAATTCTTAAAGAATGAAATGCAGATTTGAAGGTATAGTGTATTGAAACACTTGCTCTATCGTTCTCATAAGTGGTAATCAATAGATAACCACCTCAAAAGTACTTGATACATCCAACAATAGAACATTTAAAACTATATTTGGTCAGTGAAAATCAATCCATTTTTGTTTGTCCCTCATTATCCCCTGAACATCTTCACTCACATTAACATATGTATTAATAAAAAAAAGTGATTTTATATAATAATAAGTCCATCATAATCTTAAAAGATGTGTAAACTATAACTTATTGATAATGTGCATTCAATTTGAGGTTTATTCAGTGATTTTGTTATAAAAATGTGTGCAGAATTGACGGCAGGCTCTATACATATTTTCCTAGCTTTTAATTTGTGAATATTTCTAACCTATTAAAGTGTTTTATTATGAATTTCATCACATATCAAACCTTATTCATCGTTGCTCATCTCTTTGGATCTCGTAATTCAGATATGTGTTTTATTTATTTCTTATATAATATAATATAGAATAAATGTTGAATAAAATAGAAAATAAACTTAAAGTAATACAATTAATAAAATATATTGATGGAGCATACAGAGTTGTTGTCTCTGTTATTTGTTTATCAACAAGTATATATTTATGAAGTTATATACTGAATGTTTATTAAATAATGTGACCTCATATAATTTATAAATAAAAACACTTGAATTGGATTGTATCATGCCGCCTAATATGATTATAACTATTATTATTGAAGGTATAGCCCAGACGCGAGACAAGAGCCTCCGCGATGGTCGTTCGCGCTCTGCGCGTTGGGTGTCTTCGTATACCAGAGCCTGGACGCCATAGACGGCAAGCAGGCCCGCCGGACCGGCAGCCAGTCCCCGTTGGGGGAACTCTTCGATCACGGCTGCGACAGCATATCCACGGTCTTCATCGCCCTCGGTGCCTGTATAGCCGTGAAGCTCGGGGAATACCCTACGTGGATGTTCTTTCAGGTTGGTTTTTATATTTTAAAACGTCGTGTGTAGATAGCTTTATTTAATAGGAATATGGTTGCGTAATATACAGTATACTAGATGGAGTCGTCAACTCGCATATCTCAAATGATTATATTAATTACAAGTCATTGGTATTCCGTCGTCTAAATAGGGTTATATGTATAGGACCGGTTGAAATTTCTGAATAATTAATTTATACTTATTTATATATAAGTTATACCAAAGTTGGTTTTATTATCGGAATTTGTAACTGACGATTTTACTACTATCTGAGTTTGAATCCGTAATACGGCAGTTCTACGACAATTTACCTAATGTAATATATTTAATACTAGTCATTAGACTAGACTTGCCATTAGGCAAGATCTAGAAACGTTTTAGAGCTTCGCCAATGATAGTTGTATTTTTAATTAAACACAGAAAAATTCCAAAAGATGTTACTGTTACTACATTGTATTTACTAAAGTAATGTTTGTATAGAAATGTATATAATATATTAAACATTCCTGTTTGGATCTGGATCCTACTGTAGGGATAGGAGCGTGCCCGTATAACCAAATAACCGTAGAGAAGTATTATAGTATATATACTTTCAAGACAAAAGTATTAATTATTATAAATTATCGAAGTTAACGGTCAATTTGACCAGTACTTGGTAGGTTTAGTACCTACCAAGTACTGGTCAAATTGACCGTTTTTAAACTTTATTAAAACTTACACATTTTTAAACATTATTTTATCGTTATCAAACTACATGACAATTCTTAGAATATGCATATAATATTTTCTACACTCTTTACTTTTAATTATTTCCATTATTACCTGCGTTATATAATAAAATAACTTTTAATTACCGGTCAATTTGACGGCGTGCGGTAGGAACAGGTATACAAGAATTGTCGGTAGGTTTAGTGTTAAATAAATATAATACTAACATTTAAAACCAATTCGCATTTACGACAATAAAATGAAGTAATTACTAAGCGACCTTCAGACCTCTGACACAAGTGAAAACAAGCACGCGTATCGATTCTACGGAAGCGGTTATCCGGCCTTGGAGTAGTTCATTGAGGGATTAGTTCTGACTTAGCTCCGAGATATTCGCCCGGGAATCTTGGCAGCGTGTACTGACATTAGATGGAAGTTTGCCAAATATAACAGACGATAAAATTCACCCAAATTGGGTGAATTATAATGGAATTAAAGTTTTTTAATAACTGGTTTGAACGAAATTACTTATATATTTTATTTATTTATCGTCTCGCAATATCCCTTGCGGGGTAGCCAGAGACGATGGACCGCCAAACGCTACGGTCCCTTCATACCTCTTCGCCTCGGCAACAGACATCAACCTCTTCATACATGCCCTCCGTGCGGTCCTCATGCTTTTTATGTGACTTTCCTCCAGTATCATAGATACTGTGATAATAATAATAATATAATTTCAATACGAAATTACTTTTTGTATTGATATTTTATTTAGGAATCATAATTGCTTGTTCCAAACTAATCGATTAAGATTAGAATTTTACGGCAAAGTGATAATTTATCAGAGAATCACGGTCGTAGTTTTGATTTGTCTTATCTCTTATCAGTGACTACCGCGAGTAGTTAAAAATGTACTTATTATATATGTATAATATATAAATTTGATTATAACGATCATAAATGATAAAATATTATGAGACAGACTCGTATTATATTTATAATTTTATAATTTAACTAAGAACACAAAAATCTTTATTTAACACTAAACCTACCGACAATTCTTGTATACCTGTTCCTACCGCATGCCGTCAAATTGACCGGTAATTAAAAGTTATTTTATTATATAACGCAGGTAATAATGGAAATAACTAAAAGTAAAGAGTGTAGAAAATATTATATGCATATTCTAAGAATTGTCATGTAGTTTGATGAGGATATTATAACGTTTAAAAATGTGTAAGTTTTACAAAAGTTTAAGAACGGTCAATTTGACCGGTACTTAGTAGGTTTAGTGTTAAGTAGGCATTTACACGAGTTTTTGAATCGTCAATTATTACAATAAAAATGGTTAGTGTTGTCAGTCCGTGAGTAAGCTACCACCGGCTCGGAATGCTGCTCTGTTGAGAAGAGCCGGCCAGAAACTTAACAGTTGCTCTTCTATATTAAACAAAATAATAATAAGAAATATAACACACTCAACCAATCATTCATCCTTCGTTCATTTTTTTAAATATTTCCTGTTTTGCATTTTTTCTACATCTTTCTAAACTGTACTCCTGGTAAGGGGTACTTGCGTTACGTATTCAGGTCGTTGAACCCTGCAGTTGCGAATTCATGCGTTGCTTTCAACACTTCGACGTCATAATAATATAAATAGATGGATCATGATCTACCTATATCTCATTGAAGATACAAAAGAAAAAAGTACGTTAATTCAGAATAATAATAATAATAATAATCATTTATTTCAGGACCAGTCCATATAGTGTTAGTAACAATATATTTCTTAAAAATTTGTGTTAGTACAATTATAAATTACTATTATAAATTAATACGTACAAGAAGGAATTGTCTAATAAAAATATAATTGCAAACGGCCTCCAGGATTTTTGTATGTATTCGTTATCAGTTGATGTCATGCTAACTTTTATCAATTATCATTGTTAGCGCTGCATAGCATATTTATTATATATTTATAGAGACAGGGGCCTCCCCCTGTGACTGTGAATGACCTTCGAAAACACAGTAGCTATGATACTGGAGGAAGGTCACGTAAAAAGCATGAGGACCCCCGGAGAGCACGTATGAGGAGGTTGATGTCTGTGGCCGAGGCAAAAGAGGTATGCAGGGACCGTAGCGTTTGGCGCTCCGTCGTCTCTGACTACCCCGCAAGGGATATGGCGTCAAGATAAATAAATAAATAAATATTTCCTGCTATTCACATGAAAAGAATATTAAAAGTATAAATTCAATTAATACAAATATATATATATATATATATATATATTTAATGTATCGAAATATGGTACACACTATGATTTTACTCTAATAGGGTCAGATCTCATAGCAACATGGGGTAAAAAAGTTGCCCAATCAACTCGCTCAATTTGTAGCTTTCGACAGAAAGAATTTTTTAAATAGGTTTAGTAATTTTGACATTAACCAATACATACAGACATAAACTTTCTCTTTTTATAACATTAGTATAGATAAAATAAACAAAAAAAAACGTAATTTAACGCATCGAAATATAATTGAACAGTTTGTTGATAAAAAATTGTACTTAATTTTCCAGTGCTTCTGCGCGATGACCTTGTTCTACTGCGCCCACTGGCAAGCCTACGTCACGGGGACCCTCAAGATGGGGAGGATAGACGTGACGGAGGCCCAGTACACCATCATCGGTATACACCTGGTGTCAGCTGTGCTGGGTCCATCGGCTTGGACCACTCAGGTAATGTACTATAAATGTGCCATCACTGTGTGCGAATATATTTTTGAATTTTGAATTTCGAACAGAATTATATATCGTTATTTTTTAAATTTCGAACAGGCAGTCGATTTAAAAATACCCACATGAATATTATATTTATACTGTGCATATTGGTGATGAATTAACGCTACTATATGCATATTAAAATGTTATAACGGTGCATGTAGATGATGTTATTTCTTATATATTGCGGGTTTTTTTTTTGTATTAACGAAATTTTGAATCCTTTAATATTATGTTTCATTGTGACAAGATCTGACTAATTTTATATAATTTTTATTTTCTTTATATTAACTGATTGTGAGAAAATTTTTTTAGGAAATTAGTGAGTGGTTCTTTGAATATTATACATGTGAGTACAAGATAAGAGCTAGAAAGCAA
Source organism: Melinaea marsaeus rileyi (assembly GCA_918358865.1). NCBI lineage: Eukaryota > Metazoa > Arthropoda > Insecta > Lepidoptera > Nymphalidae > Melinaea > Melinaea marsaeus. The sequence continues at coordinate 10,383,688 of OU911088.1, read as the reverse complement.
TATTTGATTGTAAGAGAAAATAATTATATTGTAGTAAATTTTATAACTTTAAAAATTTTTAGAACATTTCATGGACGAAATGGAATATAAAAATTCTCGCATCCCAATTCTGGTATGAAGCTTATTCTTACTTTTTTTTTACGATTAAAAAAAAACAAAATTTACAATATTTTTATTTTAGATTTTGGAACACTTGCCAATAACATTATCTTGGAGGGGAATTTAATTGCGGGGGAATACGCCTTATTTATTGCTATCACGAGATGTATATATATATATTAAATAAAAGCGATCGATTCACCGATTAATATAGTATATATGTATTACCGTGGTACCTCGTGGGCGTAGATGGGCACGCTGGAGGCGCGCTACTCGCTGGGGGGAGCGGCGGTGGTGGGCGCGGCGCTCACCGTTGGCGCCCTCGCCGCCGCCATCGCGAGGGGGGGGGTCGGGAAGAACGGATCCACGGTCGCTGTGAGCATTGCTCCGGCTGGGGGCTCGGTGTGTGAGAGGGGAGGTTCGGGAGTAATGGAACACTCGTATTTTAAATATATGAAATAATACTCCGAGCTCCCAGTCCACGAGCGCCTCCAACTGAACTTTTGGGCTTTCCGTTCCTAGTGATAAGTTAACGTAACCGAAGACGTAGTTTTGGTTAGTCCTTTAGTTACATCTTCCAGTAGCTTTGATTCTGTCGTTATCTTCGGTACTTGTACTTTTACTCATGTCTATTAATTAATTATACGGGCTTGTAAACTTTAAGCTTAAGGGTCATCGCACACATATTTTATATAAATTTATTAAGATCTAAAACAGTTTTTATAACTTTTTAGACGGTAGACGGTCAAAATTAATTAAATTTTGTCAAACCTTTCCGATTGGTCAATGACTTGTTATTCAGCCAATCACAACTCATCACATTGCTGTCAAGTCAATTCAACTGTTATTTTGAAATAAGCTTGCTTCTCTAAAAGGTCACATGTGTGCGCTGTCCCTCGTTCACTACTTATATTGTAAACTATACTATACCATCGCTTATTTATCATGTGGGTTTTTTTAATAGCATGTTTCCTTATATTTTATTCGGGTTATGCTCTGTGTTATTATATTTTCATAACATCGAGCATGGTCTATTATATATTATAAATGTAATATCGATTGTACGGTAAATATAACATATATACATATAGATTGTATCGTATCGTATCGTAATGTTATGTGTTAGAGTAAGCATTTTGTTATTTGTGGTCGGTTTATTTTATGTCTCATGTGGGTCTTCACTCATTTGTATTGATGTATAAAAAAGGGGGGTATAACTAACGATTGTATATTGAAACGCGCCACAGATTAACGGCCTAGATATACCGTTGCGGCTCCACGCGTGCTCTCTAACGTTCGCGTGGGCGTGTTACTTTGTGGTCACCTTCGCGGCATCATTCCGTCACAGGGGGTGCGGGAAGAACGGATCCACTGTGGCCGTAAGGAATACACATGTGTTGTATCACATGTGCGTATAATATGTACATGTGTGCGTCTGTTAACGTGCGCTGGTTTGCGGGTACGTGGTGTGGGAATTAATGTTGTCGCAAATAAGATGTTATATCATAACTATATATATAATAGGCTATTTGACAGATTTTCTTTTTATATCTTTCATTGTGATATAAGTACACAAACAATGTTATTATTTGCAGCTAATATTCAGTATTTTGAATAAAAAAATATGTTACAGTTTAAGTTGCAAAACTCTTTAATGGACGGACCGGGTGTCATACGATTAGTGTGACGTCACACGCCAGTAAACATGAAGACAACTACAGGCGTTTCAGCCATTTTTATTATTTTATTTTAGTGATATGTAGTTAGTAGCACACTGTTAATAAAGAAATTGTTTCTGTTCCAACAAATTATAAAATGCGAAAACAGTTGTTACAGTTATCTTGAATAGACCCAAAGATTATTTCAACACTCAATTTTTTTCTGAAGATATTTTTTTTTCTATATTTAAATGAAACCTATTATCTTATGTAACCCAAAATAGAATTATGACGAAACTCTGACGAAATAGCTCATAAACACGCAAAGTGAATACTGAGAAGTCAGTGCTTACTGGCGTGTGACGTCACAAAAGGAGTAACAAATCGCAGAGCGTGTATCGCTCAATATATTATCGAGTACCAATAGAAATAAATATGTTTTGTTAATGATTTGTTCTGATGACCACAATTCATATAGCATTTTATCATTACTGTCATATAGCCTATTGTTAGCATCAAGTAGTATTATATTATCTGTTTCAAATTCGCGATAACACGTTTTGTACAAATTAGTTTAATTTCGTCATATTTTTATGTATATTTTGAGCGATAATTTAATTTCCATACCGATTTTTTTAAACCTTCTTCTGACCTGTCCACAATCCATTTAATGTTTTATCAACGATATATCGGATCATTCATTACACATTAAACGTCGCGTTCGGATATTACTTAGCATGTTCGAGATATATATATTTCTGATAATTAAAAAGTCCTTGTAATCTTTCTTCGTCCCGTTTAATAATTCCTACCAAATGTATGCATGTAACATTGTAGGGTTTAAAAATCATTAAAGGTATCGTTTTACATGACCACTTCACCGACCTTTTTTGAGCGAAGAAAGGGTAGCGAGCGGAGCGTTCTACTGGAGACTTTTTCGTATTCTTTGTCACGAATAGGCTCGAAAACTACTCGACGAAAAATTATGAAATTTTGCAATCAAAAAGAAACACATTAGGTGATGATTTAAAAAAAATTGTAAAATATCATGTCGTTGAGGAATAATCATAAAAAAAATTATATCCCATTGAAGTCATTGGGAAAAAAAAATCGCATGTTAGGTTTGGTTAGGTCTAATTTGATGGCTTGATGATAATCGTGGCGCGACTGTCAGTCTAATCTGAAATCTCATACTTTACCGACATTGTCCACAACACAAAGGAGTCATTACACTGGGCTCGCTTCGCTCAATATGCAAACGGCACCCGAGATTTCACGAGCGCTGCGAGTCGAAATTAAGGGTCTGTTGGCGCCCCTAGTTATTGTAATAATTGACGATTCGAAAGTGCGTATAAATGCCTACTTGATAAAGATTCTGAATTAGATTTTTTTTAATATATAAAATGTAGAAGCGTACATACAAACGAGCGGTATAATAATTTAAGATGTTTTACATTTCGTTTAATGGTATTCGCGCTTAAATTACGTAATAAATGAGTGAAGAACACACCACACCGTATCGCTGTCGATTGTTTTTTTTTTTTTACTTTTTTTTTTCCAAATTAATGGCATGTATTTTTTATTTTATTTCTTTCTACCATGGCCGCCGTCGCCGCCCGGACCTAATCGCATGACGTCACCGCGTACATACCCGTTAACAGCTCCCGTCAATCCAGATCGGTTTGAATCTGTTGTCGAATTACTGCGTGGTGCTCGTGACGGCGACCGTCGTGCTCGGATACGTTAAGGTCATAATGAGAGGCGGAGTCGGGAGAAACGGTTCAACTGTTGCAGTAAGACATTTACTAATCGCACACCGAAATATTATGGTGCCACCACGTTTACGGCTAAAATAATACGCATGGTTGTGTTCGTCGATTTTTTTTTTGTTTTTTCGTGTTAGTTTTTTTGCGCTGTTTTCATTGTTTTTTTTCTGGGGGTTCATTGACGAGGATGTTGTGTGAAGGTTGTCAATTTATTCCGATTGTATCCATCTTGTCATTTTTTCTAATTTTCCTTTCCGTACTAATCGCATGTTAGAGGTTGGCTTGTGACGCTGTTTAGATGTTGACGCATGTAATGCTTTTTAGCTTTAACTTTTTACCGACGGTTTCTTTGTTTTTCCGATTTCAAAGTAATAGATAAGTAAGCCAAAGCATAGAAGCCGTCGTTTTTGACCACAATATCAAGATCAAGCTACAGCCCGTACATCTCTAGGGCACCAGCATCCTGTCTCCGGTGATACCGTTCTCCCTTGTGGTGGTGCCGGCCTTCATCATCTTCCAGAAGAGCGAGTCTCACGTGTACGAGAATCACCCCGCCTTATATATTATAGCCTTCGGAATGGTGACTGCCAAAGTTACCAACCGATTAGTGGTAAGTATTTTTTGACGAGAGTGCGGATGTCCATTGTGACGTTGCCTAATAATGAGTTAACGTCTCTCCTCTCCCTCCCTCCCAGGTAGCGCATATGACGAAGAGCGAGATGGAGTACTACGACTGGTCGCTGCTGGGTCCAGCCATGCTGTTCCTCAACCAGTACTTCAACCACGCACTACCAGAGTACTACGTGCTATGGCTTTGCACGGTTAGACTTACTATAATATATATTGATATACATTTTTATATCTTTTGCGACTTTTTCATCTTTTAATTGTAATTGTTCCAGATATGGGTAGTGGTGGAGCTGATCCGCTACTGCGGTCAGATATGTCTGGAGATCTGCGACCATCTCCACATCAGCCTGTTCCGCATCAGCCGCCCGCCGCCCTCGCCGCACGACAGGAACGGTACGAACAGACGGGCCCGGGGGAGGAGGGTGCCCGCCTAGGACGCACACGCATACATGTACACGCAGATTCACACACGCACATCATACACACACACGCACACACACACACATCTATCGGTGTTCAAATCCAACTTCAGTTTAATAGATTTCGGGTCATTTTTTTTTCTATTTTATCCTCACTGAACGTCCCCACCGATGTTATTTCCCTGATCAAAGTTTTGTAAATATTTTCCACGCTATACCCGGTATATGCTGCGATAGTTTAGTTCCAGTGATCGCTAACACTATTGTATGTAATGTTCGTCTGTAAATAAAAGTATTTTTAATATATATATATATTAAAGTGTCATATTGTTAACTTGTTTTGCTGACTGTATTTCCTATTTGGGGGGGGGGTTATTAAGTCTTCAAATTATAATTAAGCTTCAATTGATTTTTGTTAAAGATGAAAACCCAGAATGCTCGCCGATAATCATAGTTATTTTTTAATTTTTTTTTCCAAAAATATGACTTTCTCTACTCTATAAAAGTGTAAAAACTGGACAATCCCATCCGTTATTATAAATAATATACAATGACAAAATGATTTAACAACGGATATAAATAAATATTGTTATGTAGTTTCTAAAAAGCACAATAATAGTATAAAATAGTTATAAATCATTCTTTCAACACTATACATGTACATGTCCACTTAAACTCAATAAACTCACTGAATAACTTCACTGACATGAGTTCTCTATTACAAATATATCAAATACAAAATTTACATAAAGGGAGTAATAAAAAACAAACTTGTTTTAGATGGCACTTGGAATGATAGCTATGAAATATATATAGGAAAGTGTTGAATGTAAGTTGGTATGTAACATCTGATCCCTTAGACTTTGTAGATTTGTGAAGTCTATATGTTAGTTTCTTATAGTCTCTTCTTCAATATTTCTAATTCTATAGTCAATAAATCATTTCATATAAAATGTAAAATTTAATGGACACTTATACGTATCAAGATGCACACTTATACGTATCAAGATGTACACTTATACGTATCAAGATGCACACTTATACGCATCGAGATGTACACTTATACGTATCAAGATGTACACTTATACGCATCAAGATGTACACTTATAAGTATCAAGATGTACACTTATGCGTATCAAGATGTACACTTATGCGTATCAAGATGTACACTTATGCGTGTCAAGTTGTACACTTATACGTATTAAGATGCACACTTATACGTATCAAAATGTACACTTATGCGTATCAAGATGTACACTTGTGCGTATCAAGATGTACACTTATGCGTATCAAGATGTACACTTGTACGTATCAAGATGTACACTTATGCGTATCAAGATGTACACTTATACGCATCAAGATTTACACTTATGCGTATCAAGATGTACACTTGTGCGTATCAAGATGTACACTTATGCGTATCAAGATGTACACTTGTACGTATCAAGATGTACACTTATGCGTATCAAGATGTACACTTATACGTATCAAAATGCTCACTTATACGTACCAAAATACAGGTTGCAACGTACATTGCTAATTTATAATTAAAATAGTCTTAAAAAGTTATGCGATTGAAACAGAATCCACGTTATATATTAGTGTATTAATTATTTATTGACGATTATTTAATCTGATAAAGATATCTATAGCTGTAAGTTATATTCTTCAAAATAATAATTTAATTTTGAACTCTATTCTTAAGAGCATTGATATCAAAATGGAATGCTTGAAGGTGTCGGCTCAACTAACATAGCACTATATATCACTTGCATATTTATATAGTTAACGCAAAATGATCAAAATTATGTCCTCTAAGGAAAAATATACTCTATATTTATGTAATAGAGTCGAAATTTGCGCTAACTGCCTCTATATATCCTATATATGCTAAACCGCTTGCTATAAAATATCACACGAGTATTAATAACTACGAGATGGTGTTTAAATAATTCTTTTGAGTTGAAAATATGTATCTTGTTTGATTGTATCAGTGTGTATTGTTATCATGCACGTGTGTGTGTGTGTGTGTGAAATGTACACGCACACGTGGACGCTGTGTACGTACGTATACACACACATGTTTAGTGAAAAAATGTTTACTCCAATTAGTTGGTCCGTTTGCTCAAACAATATATTATGTAAAATCTATATCCGAGCTTGTATAAATGTAATTTATTTTGTATTTTTTTTTTTTGTAAAACCTGTTCCTTTAAATCTAAAGTGTTGCCAGTTCATTTGTCAGTTTAGTGTTGTCACCTAGCTCCCTAGTGATGTAAATAAAGTGTATATTGTATAATTGATTACACGATGTGTATAATGTGGAATGTATTTTTTATGTGAAATATAAGTGAATGTAAATTTTGAATCCTTGTTTTATTAAATGCTATACGTATTTAAGTATGTTTGTAAAATTTACAGATGTATACACAGTAGTAAATGAAATAGGCGAAGGCTCAGGTTAGTGATGCTTCAACGCGCTTTATATATATGTATTAGTATTTAGTTTAGCTTGTTAACACGCTTTTAATTTTTATATAATATATATATGTATATAAGTGTATGTTGTTGCAGTGAGTGAGAGTGACAAGTCGGAGGCGGAGGACGCGGCCCTCATCAACAATAACAGTATTAGTTAATTATTTTTTATGTATTGTATAATAATTATTTTATAAATGTCAATTTATTATTGTGATTTTATAATACTTTGTATGAAATTGCAATGCATTTTAAATGCATATATATATATATAAATTAAGATTTTCTCTTTGTATAGAAATTAGTTATTTACCTAAAGAATAGAAAATATTTGATTCCATATGTAACGTGTAAAGTGTGTAAAGTTTAAATCTATTTTTAATCTACATATTTTTCTGAATTTTTTGTTATACGAATTTAATTATTTAAAATCAAATAATGAATTTTTGTATATATATTTTTTTTATTATTCATTTATTCACATCACAATCATTAAACAAAAATTTTAAGAAATATTAAAATTTTGATGACGATTTTTGGATGCTTTTTTTTACCCACCCTCTTGTGTTTTAACTTTTTTTTTATGTATTATATAATTTGCTGATTCATTATTGTTATAATGTTTAAACGAGACAAATGTCTAAAGAATTCCAATGATTGAAATTTACTATGCACAAGCTACTTCGCCGATATCTGTTATAAGCGAAGTTCTTAACCGTTTGGGAGACCTTTTTTGAGTCTAGTTGTCTGCAGAATGCGACGAGATAATTAGCTAAAATTTTTTTTATGTATGTTTGAGCTGAACGCGGATGTTATAGCGAAAACAGATTGTAAAAATGTTTAGTCATTCAAAAGTAATCAAGAAAAGAAGAAAGGAGAGGGGCTCAGCTCAATACCCGCCGCGCACGGTTGGCGGATCCTAGTCATTATTTATATTAAGACTACAAAAATACTCTGACTGCACAATATACATTTCTATGCGTCACTAGCTTGTGCACACGTGTGTTTGCACACTGACAGAAATTAGAAAAAAAAAATTAAGTACCGTATAAAACTTTCACATGCATTTAGTGAAAGTTAATTTGTAATTAAAAATAGACATTTAAATTCATAAATATATATAAATAAATTGTCAAAAGAAAGCCCTTTTAAAATAGTGAAAAACGAAAACTACGAGTCATACTAAATTTTTAAGTGATGGTAATTGGATAATAACTTCTATAGAACTAGAATTTTAATTTTAGTGTAACTTTACGTTTAATACATTAGTCACAAGGTCAGATCCATTATTTAGATACTATCTACAATACTTACGGGTGTACAGCTGAATACTTGGTTAAAAACAACTGCACGAGTTAAACTTGTATTAACAAAAGATTGAAAAAATTATAGCGAATATGGAGATTCAATTTCTGATAGTTATATTAGGTCTACAACTTTGCTCCCGCCGTTTTTTTTTAAATTTTAAAAATTATATAAAAAAAATGGTATCTTATTTATGTTTCAAAGTATTGTCCGTCACTTTCCACTACTTTGGCCCATCTTTCAGGCAACAAACGAATCCCGCGTCGGAAAAATTCTTCATCCTTTGATAAGATCCAAGAATCGATCCATTCTTTCACTTTTTCAAAAGAATTGAAGCACTTGCCCGCCAGGCCGTGTGCCATCGACCTAAATAAAGGGTAACCAGATGGAGCAACATCTGGAGAGTATGGCGGGTGAGGTAGAATTTCCTATTTCAGTGTTTCGAGGTACGTTTTGACTACTTTCGCCACGTGAGGTCGAGCATTGTCGTGTTGCAAAATTACTTTTTCGTGTCTATCAGCGTATTACGGCCGTTTTGCTTTTAATGCCCGACTCAAACGCATTAATTGCGTTCGATAAAGTGCACCAGTAATTTTTTCAGAAGGTTTTAGCAGCTCATAATAAATTACGCCAAGCTGATCCCACCAAATACACAACATGACCTTGGATCCGTGAATATTCTGTCGAGGTGTCGACGTAGGAGTATGGCCGGGCAATCCCCATGATGTGCGTCGCTTAGGGTTGTCGTAGTGCACCCATTTTTCGTCCCCAGTAACAATACGATGAAGAAATCCTTTTCGTTTTTGTCTTTCAAGCAGCTGTTCACAAGCAAATAAACGTCGCTCAACATCTCTTGGTTTCAACTGATACGGTACCCAGTATCCTTGTTTTTGGATCATCCCCAGCTGTTCCAGGCGTTTTGATACTGCTTGCTGAGTTACTCCCAATGATTTTGCTAGCTGTTCTTGAGTTTGGCACGAGTCTTCATTAAGTAAAGCCTCCAGTTCATCATCTTCAAAAGTTTTTTCTCTGCCACCGCTATGCCGATCTTCAACAACAAAATCACCGCTATTAAAGCGCTGGAACCACTCGCGACACGTTCTTTCACTAATAGTATCATCACCATAAGTACTTGAAATAACCCGATGAGCCTCAGCCGCCGATTTTTTCATGTTGAAATGAAAAAGTAAAATCTCCCGCAAATGACGTGAATTCGGTTTATAAGTTGACATATTTAATAAGGTGTAACTATATGACGCAAACAAAAATTAACTAATATCGATATAAGGTTATATTTATAGATGTCAAAACTGATGGAAAACAACTGTGATTTATTTATTTGAATTATTACTGGCTACTAGCGCCATCTTTTGGAAAACGGCGGGAGCAAAGTTGTAGACCTAATAGCTTCTGTAACATCCCAACACAAGTTACGATACTGGTACAATAATAATTTCTATAATTCTAACAAAGTATTGGAAGTGCTCCATTGAATATGTCAAGACGTTTTTTTTTTACTAACGTCGATTTTCTTATAGATCTTTGTGTACACCTAACAATCAGTTTATCAACATAGAATTATGTGCTTATTGGAGATGTACTTGCAATTTGTGAGTTGGATAAATTTATCTTAGATTTTATTATCAGAAATTTATTAAATTTAAATGGATTTATAGTTTTCAAATGACTACGATCCGCCCATCGTACGTGCCGGGAATTGAGCTGAACGCAGGAAATTCCATTAGAAAAGAAAAAAAGGAAATAAATATTTAATAACAATAATAAACAATTAATTGAAAAAGTTTGTCGCCATAAAAGTTAGACTACGAGCGACACAATCACGAGTCTCTTGGTTTTTTCTTTATAACTTTTGATTTAATCAAGCTATTTTCATTCTGTTTTTTTCTGTAGATTCTTATTTATTAGTTCTACATTCGTGCCAAATTTGACTAAAATCGCTCTAGTATTTTTATGTGATGAAGCGACTCATTTTGAGGAAGACGATCGGAAAGCGCGGGCGAGAACAGTTAAGCGTAAGTCTATGGGGATTCGGTTTTTCGACCATAACTTTGATCTAATCAAGATTTTATTAATCAGTTTTTTTCTGTAGAAGCCCGTCAACAAGAGCTATAGTAATGCCAATTTTGATGAAGATCGACTGAGTAGTTTTTATGTGATTTGGCGACATAAAATTGATTCCCAAACAGTTAAGAGCTTCGCTTACGCTCAGCTCAATAAAAGAGGTTTAGAAATCGCCCAACGCAGTGAAGAATTATCGCTTCACTTCGTCCGTTTCGGCAAAGTCTGTTAAAAAACATTCCTTCCCCCGCAATCATAGAGCTGTCATAACATTGTACTTAAAGTAAACAATTTGTTTAAAAAAAATCAAGGAAAACTGAAATTAAATTGTAAACAAGTGCATGCATAAATAATGTCTACATAAAAAAAGTACAATCATACGTATATACACTGATATCACACACTCCGGCTGTGTTCGTTGCGAGCGTCAGTAAATCCGCGGCAAAACGAAATGTCAAGTCTCCAATACTAGTGTTGGGTTTATTTTATATAAAGTGATGTAAAAAACGTGAAAATGATTCCAATGAGGTACCTGAATATGAGAACAGATTATGAAGACCTTGGAAATAACGGTAGGTAACATTTAATATAAATTATTTGATTCTAAAGTGTTAAATGGTCATCCTTATCATATAAGAATTCCACTACTGTCAATACGCGATTATCAGTTGAGCGTCCTAGTCATCGTTTATCACCCAACTTAAAATATAGTGCGAGTTAAGATTTGTAATTAAATATATATTATTTTTTTCCTCATTTTCTACGTTATTTAAGTTAAATATCTTCAATAATGATAGTTCAAAGGCCGTGATATATAATCAAGACTAGACTAATTAGTGGACGTTAGTATAAAACGAATTTATCTTATAAATGATGGATTAAGATAAACAAATTAATATAATCATTATGGAACTATTAATGATTGGTCTTAATTAAAAAATATATAACGATTTCGTATTACCCCCCATTATAAAGTCTAGACTCCCAGAAAATCTTTCTCTTACAATTAAGCCAATAAACCATAAAAATTTCAGATGAAACAAAGAATACCAGACTTAGGGATGTATACGAGACGTGCGTTCGCTGGAGCAGCATCGTGTGGCGCTGGCTTCTCCTTATCACTCGAACCCAGCATTATTTCCGTAAGTACAAAATAAACTAGGGGCGCAGACAGACCCTCAATTTCGACGCGCTGCGCTCGCGAAATCTCGGTTGCCGTTTGCATATTGAGTGAAGCGAGTCCAGTGTAATGACTCATCGTTTTTCATTGCCTTCAGTGGCATATCAGTTTTTTGACATGACATTTTTAATGTTTTTTTGATTGCAAAATTTCATAATTTTCAATCAAATAGTTTTCGAGCCTATTCGTGACAAAGAATGTCAAAAAGTCTCCAGTAGAACGCTCCGCTCACTACGTTCGCTTCGCTCAATTTAAACTAATTGTGGAATCATTTTAAAAAGAAAACAACAAAGTCCGCACTGATTTTTATAATCTCGTTTATTGATTTAATTTATTGCATTTGCAATATCAATAGTCTTTATATAGTTATTAACTGATAACTTTATATAAATTTATATTGTGATGTATTTGATGTCTAATTGAAATTAATACTGAATTTTAAGTATATTGTCATATTTAATAATATGTTAAATTGTTTTTACCAAGTTAGAGTCGCGTCTCTGTCACGATTATAATATGTTTTATTATTTCTATCTATTTTGCATTTATTTGTGCATTAATAAATAGTTATTATTAATTTTATTTGAGTCTCTTGAAAAATAAACACATATTGAAATATAAACAGGATGATCCTAACCTTTGTCAAATTTGTAATTATATCAATAATATTATTTAAAATATGAAAAATTATTTGGTTTAGTCAAGTTAAGTGTGATATGGTAGAAGTAATACTTTCTCAGGTTCCTTGAAAGCGGAGCGTTTAGGGTATATCATAGACAGTGAAATTAAATACACATAATAAAAAATGTTACGCATTTTAAACTTCTTCGATAATCTTCCCGTCAATAATCGAATCGTTAATAGCAAAGTTATTAATTGATTGCTTTTCATTTATTTTTTCATCTTTATTATACATGTAGATTTATATGATGACAAAGTGTGATCGGGGGATCCCCGTCAGGAATGAAGTTACGTTTGCTAACGCTCCGGATGTAATCAGAGAGAGAAAGAGCGAGTTACTCACGCACACATACACAGCAATCGGCATTTCGTTACGTGACGATTTCTACTAATTCGAACAACCCGTAAGCCGCGATAAGGAAATTCCAAAAATGTGAGGACATAAACTGAATTGATATATAAATGAGTTTCTGCTTTGACAGTATTGAAAAACTGAAATGTCCATCAAATATCAATTTTGGGTAATATTTGAGTATTAGTTTGTCAGTCTCAATGTTCTAGAAATACTAAAACTACACTAAATTATACAAGACTAATGGATAAATAATTCATATGTACTGTTCCAGGTTTTAGTTTATATATATATATATATATATAGAGGAAAAGGACCAAATATGGAATACTCGTGGCGTACTCGTGCAATATTCGTGGCGCTTAATTTTTAAAATATTTATTTATTTATTTATTTATTTATTTATTTATTTATATTTCCACTTTTGAATCCATACCAGTGATCACTTGTGTACGTCAAATGACAGTGACAGGAGGGCCTACTTTGATATCGTATGAATTAAAATAAACCCTTCTGTAAAGACACTTTCCAAATTAAAATAAGGCTACGAGGGTTCCAAACGCGCCCTGGTCTGTGAAGAACCACACAAAAAAACTCAGTCGGGTTTTTTTTTATAGTGAGCAATGTACGAACGATTAGAACCATCGCAATCAATTCGATAAAATATTAATATTACTGTATTCCATATTAAGAACGTATTCCACAATTGATACCTTTCCTCTATATATGATTTTGTTATTCTTGAAGAAAATGCTTCGATCGCTCTGAATTTGATCTATGTTATGTTATAAAGTGTTTATTTATTATATTTAACCACTAACAAGTATCTTCAAAGTAGCTTTAATGGAGCAAAACAATTTGAAATAGAAAAGTTTTATTAGAATTAATTACCAGCTTTATACATATAAAACTGTCAACAACACCACGAATGTAGGTGATTATTAAACATGTTACAGTATTATGTATTTTATTCAATTGTAATAAGACTGATAATGGAATACCGGTGTAAAAGCTTGTTTTTTAATTAATCCTAACATGAAACGTGTAATACACCCTTTGTTTAACATGTCTTGCCGTTAATAGGGAATAACATTTAATCTACACAAACTATTAAGTCTAAATAGATATCTATATTGATTTAATAGTATAGATTAAAAAAATATCATATGCAATTTGTTCGACTAATTTTATTTTCAAGTAGTCTGAATAGGGACCCTCCGAAGGGCATGTATGGAGAGGTTGATGTCTATGGCCGAGGCGAAAGAGGTATGTAGGGACTGTAGCGTTTGGCGCTCCGTCGACTCTGGCTACCCCGCAAGGTATATGGCGTGAAAATAAATAAATAAATATAGATTAGGGTATTACTAACTTAAAAAAATATATATTTTGTTATTCACACCTAATAGCACTTTAATAGGTGTAGGACGGTTGACATTGAAATAAATCAAATAAATAATACGACATTGATTTCTAGGTGATAAGAACAGACAAACAAATTATGTATATTAATAATCAAAGCACATTAGTATATAATAATGAACAATTCATTAAATTAATAAAAATATACATCTTTACTCGAAACATCTATTCTAGTAAAAGCTTTTAAACTAAGCCGCTGTTTACGATATGCTTAATTTAGATGAAAACTTTATTTTTATAAATGTCAAACTATTGTCCAATTGTAAGTTATATGTATGGATTTCTTTACACATACGAAACATTTTGTTCCCATATTAGATAGAAATAACATTTTAATATAAGTTTTACACAAATCTTTGCAAAGGAGAAGGTTTTGGTAGGTTTTTTGAATGGAAAAAGAATATCTTTTTAGAAAATGATGTAAGTCTAATTACTCACGCAGCAATGATATAAGAAAAATCGAGTAATTAATATGTAAATGTATTTTTATTATGAGCATAATGAAAAATGTAAAATAATCTGTAACATAAATCTTACCGAGCCCTCGGAGCATTACAGACGATCACGCGAGTCGGGCGTTGGCTCCAACACCGCTAGATATAATTGATGACATGTTGTATACCTTTAGGTTCAAGAATCATTATTTATTTATCGTCATTCAAGTGTCATTATGAATTTATTTAAATAGAAAGACATTGTTTCTGTGAAATAGAAATGAATATATAAACATGCCACACTCAATAATTATTGAAACCTCAATTCGTTTGATTACAACCTTAAATTTTTTATTTAATTTGTACATCAAAGAATAATTTCTTTGTTCAATAATATAAAGAAGAGTGGCATTTTAGAATTACAAAAATACCAGCCCCACGTTGGGCGCCAACACACCCGGCCTTGGTATTTACTGACATTTGTGAAAAATACCAATAAATTTTTTTTTATCGACAAACACCCTATTAGTTAAATTGTACATCTTTATTACTGAAGGCCGTGGTGAGCTTTTTTACCTGCACATAGGTATATATTTTAATAAATTGTACTGAGATTTGTTACACGGAGATTGTAAGAAAATTAAAGTATTTTTTTTTGTACACCGATTGTAAAACAGAAAACGATTAGTGTAATTTTAATAAAATACTGTAAACATCTGTTTACTATTGTACAGCTAAGTTAGTACTATTATAAATATATTGCTACCATAAAAAATTTAATAAATTTTACTGAGATTTGTTATACGAAAATTGTAAGAAAATTAAAATCAAAATAAATAATACGACACATATACACATATTTTTTTTATTTTTACACCGATAGTAAAACAGAAAACGATTAGTGGAATTTTAATAAAATACTCTAGTATCTCTCTCTCTCTCTCTCTCTACTCTAGTCTACTATTTCACAGTTAAGTTTGTTTTACAAACATATTGCAACTACAACATTCAACTTCAGTACGACTGAAATATAATTGACATAAGATTCCAATACCTCAGACACACGCAACACAAATATCTCAATATAAACTCAATCAAGGAACTTAAAATAGAATACATATTGATTGTTGATCTCTATCTGATTTACCCTTTCGTGATGGGCTTAGGGCTTAGAGTGAGTGGTGAGTTGTCTACGGAAATAACTAGCGCTCCCTATCCGGGTCGCGGCGCTCCCAAGCCGTCACTTGCCGGATACTGTTATTTTTATACCGGCTACTGAACATTTATATTATATCATATTAGATAAAATCATCTAGTTAAATTCAATTTATATGTCATTTAAACTAACTATGTGTTATTGGTTTTTTGTCATATATGCCTAAATTTAAATCAAAATATGATCCCATTATGAACACATTATAATAAGCTATGATAGAACACTTTTTTTTATTTATCGATTTCATCCATCAGCCATCCGCCACTGAAAGTCCTGTTCCAGCCGTTACAGAGATTAGATGGAATAAAAAGACAGACAAACATTTTAAAAATAGATTTTTACATATAAACATCGGAATTGCAAACATTGATATGTTCCAAACATATAAATGATATTGAAGTGTCTGTTTGTGCTAACAAAATTACTTTCGTAATGCAAATAATTCTAATGTAATATATTTTGAAACTGATTATCTCAAATCCATTTGGTGATAACTCGTTTAAATTACTTTTTTATATCCGTTCAATTCACATCACAGTTATTTGTGCAATCCACATATATTTATTTTAAATCTATTGTATGTATGTTTGTAAAATCCATGCGATATAGGTATTATTTGTAAAGTGGGAAACTTTAACTATTTTGGAGTTTCAATATGTTAGGTGACACTTCACAATTTTGCGAAAGCTTGGCGGAAAAACTTTTATATATTCCAAAGCGTTTGGTTCCACGTTTCCCTTTTGTAAACCTTTTCCAAAGGTACAACCAAGGTATTGGTTACATTATAATCCAATATATATTGACCAATAAACGACTTTATTCTAAATGCAATAGAGATGATATTCCAGCGCTGTATATTTTCACAACATGTACCAGTTTGAATGATGATTTCCTTTTTACCATTATATATGTTAAATATTTCGATTCGAGTAAGAAAGTATTCGGTTCCATGCTTTTGTGATGTAAATATTGTTTGAGTATATATTTATAGTCTTCAAATGATTTGAACTTTAATAAACTACTTATGTTCTTAATTTTAATTTATAGAAGAATTTATATTATATTTATATATTTATAGAAGAATTTATATTATATATATGTATATATTTATAGTACAATTTATAGAAGAATAAGTTTTAAAAGCGGAATAAAATCATAATGAGACAAAGGAACAGACCTTGCATTAAAACCCTAAAATGTATTTTGTATTTGTTAGATTATCTTGTTTATAACTTACGTAAAAATATCGCAGTCAAAGCCTTTTATATCAAGTAGGCATGGTACTTATGAAGTATCAAACTTTAGTTACACGGTCCCAAGGGATAGATACATGGAGGAGAACAAACAAAATCTCTATAATTTCTCACTTAAATAATTAATTACAATTTGAATATACTAATAATCATCTATAATTAGTTATTCAGAGCTTAAAATATAAATCAGTGAAAGTATAATAAAAAAATAGGTTATAAATAAGTTTATTTTTAATAACTATTATATTATTGATTCAATACAATAATCTACCAGAAATGTGTTTTTAAATGGAAGCGTTCGTCCGTTATGGTTAGTGTTTTATATTCTGAAATAAACCAAAAACAATTATATATATATATATCCTATTAGAAATTATTTTAAATATATATATATATATATATATATATATATATATATATATATATATATATATATATATATATATATATATATATATATATAAAATAATTTTATCATCACTATGATACCAAAACTTACAATGCAAATACTATTCCCTTCCTACTTTGTCGATTATAAGAATTAAGCAAAAATATTTTAATATACACAGAATAAATGATATTATAGAAACATGTCAATTGATATTCAGTTTGAATAATATTATGTCAAAGATTAGCTGGAACGAATAGACAGACAGACAAAACTAGCAGATACTTTCAACTATACAACACTTTTAATAAACACTAAACCATCTATATATAGTGGAAGTAGATAAATTACATTTTAGGCCTTAAAATTTCATTAATATTCTTATAATTTTTGTCAATTAAGTGGAAAAGGTAAAAGCTCTGAAGGTCACGGTTAGTTTTAAATTAAAGTACGCTCCTCAGTTAACAATGATTAATATTTAATACACTTACACACGCAACCTACATTTTTGCATATACAAATAGGTCACGCACACATATGTATATTTGTATACTAGCTTAGATTAGCTTCTTTCCTCGTAATCAAGGCGGTGCGCTGGGAATAACTCGACTAACTTTATTATGGCGTGTAATGAGGAAACTTATTATATAATTGCGTATTGGAGATTTTTAATTAAAAATATTATTAGCATTAATATAATATCATCTTTAACACTAAACCTACCAAGTACCGGTCAAATTGACCGTTCTTAAACTTTTAAAACTTACACATTTTTAAACGGTATAATATCGTTATCAAACTACATGACAATTCTTAGAATATGCATATAATATTGTCTTCACTCTTTACTTTTAGTTATTTCCATTATTACCTGCGTTATATAATAAAAAAAAATTTAATTACCGGTCAATTTGACCGCGTGCGGTAGGAACAGGTATACAAGAATTGTCGGTAGGTTTAGTGTTAAAAGTACATATATTTACGTTTGTATTTCAATAAGAGCAAAAAAAAATTCATAGATATTAAATTTATTAATTTTTTTTTTTAAATAATAATGATAAGCTTTAAAATATTAAAAAATTTGAATCATTAAATGAATGAATCATTAAATAGTACACTAGTATTTAATATTATCATTATCCCAGTTATCATTCCTGTCAATCTGAGCTGTCACACTCGTATAGCCAGAGATAACCGTTACCGCCATTTATTGACGGGATAATATATTATATTGTATTTACGTTACATACTTATCGAATAGCAAACTTAAATAACAAAGTTAATAAAATCTGCTTAGACAACTTACAAGCCGCTTAGAGTTCTCTCAAAGTTTTGACACGCGCCGCCATTGATGACACAAAATAATATATACTTTATTTTTAAAATATATATTTTGTTTGTTGTTTTGTTTTTTTTTTATATTGCATTAGTTATATTATTATTGCAAGACATAACTTAACTAAGTGTATCTTACTATGACTGTAAAAGTTAGTACTTAAGTATTTTTTTTTTACAATAATTCATCTAATATTTATATATTGAAAGGATGGAAAATGTAATAAATTTATCTTACTACCAATCTTAATAAATATATATATATATATTCATAAAGAAATATATTTGTATATACATGTTACAGGCAAAAGTTCAAAGTGTTTGTCTGTGTTTGACATGGGTCTTTATTACGTACAAGCATATATATATATATAGCTTAACATACAAGTACTTAAAATATTCATAAATTTCAATTCAAAGAACATGTATTTTTAAATTAACTTTTCACACCATCCTCTTTACCATATCCTCGCGTATAACTTGCTAATTCTTTTCAATTGCTCAAATAAGAAAAAAATGCAATTAAACTTAGATTGAATTATCCAACTTTAAGCTTACTATTTGACCCCAAAAAACGAAAACGAATAGAATGTTAAAACCAATTAAAACTAACAATAATTAAGCTCGCTAAGACTTTTCAGTATCCGATTTTAGTGCGCTAATTGACCTAGCGCTCGGTAGATTGTACAATGCAATGCTTTACTTCAGGTGAGCTTTCAGACGCCTAGCGAGCGTAGCGTAGCGGCCTCAGTCGGGTCGGGCGAGACGCGACGTCGGACGCGTCGCGCTGTCACTCAAATATTACGAATATTCACAGAAAGTTTATATTATCAATTATATTATTATTAAAGTGTATATATTTAAATACATTCATACAAATATATTCATTAAATTTAATTTAAACTTTTAAAAATATTAATTGGTGGTATGATTTTATTATATATATTCCTCGTACTAAAGTCTAGAATTTCTCGCTCCATGACCTAGAGTATGGCGGGAACGGGCGACTTCAGCACGCGTATAACGTAAACAACTTTGATATAGGATTTACTCGTCTTAGTTATCCATTGTAAGTTACATTTTCTATTAAAAGATACGGAAAGATAACAATGTACAATTATAATAATAATATTGTGTCAAATTTAAAACTGTTCTCAGTTCATTAACTGTAAAGGTAGGTTTAGATGAAAACATTAGTTTTAACAAAGCTCCATTCTGATTACGAGTGAAGCCTCTTTTTTAAAGATGAAACTTGTGTAATATAAAATAAAAGTTTTATTGTGACTAAAGTTCTAAGCTAGGGGCGCCAACTGACCCTCAATTTTCACTCGCTGCGCTCGCGAAACCTCGGGTGCCGATTGCATATTGAACGAAGCGAGCTCTGTATGACTTCAATGTTATATCAGTTTTTTGACGATTATTCCTGAACATAATATTTTTCAATTTTTTTTTTAATCATTATCTAATGTGTCGTTTTTATTGCAAAATTTCGTAATATTTCGTCAAGTAGTTTACGAGCCTATTTGTGACAAAGAATGTGAAGAAGTTTCCAGTAGAGCGCTCCGCTCGCTCCGCTCAATAATTTCTTTATTTATTTTAATGTATTTTTTTAATTTTTTTAGTTATTTTTGAATCATAAACGCGTTGTTGGGTTTTATTAATATCATCATTATTACAAATAAAGTTATTAAAATGTCAAAGCAATTTATTATTGAATTTTTAATCGATTTTGTTATATTCGTAATATGTTTTTAATTGTGGATATAATTAATGATAAGTCAGGGTTGGGTTTGTCATCAAATAATTTAAATATTTTTTATATAAAAATGACTATTTTGATTATCAAATCGGAGTCCAAATTTATATGTAAATAATAAAAGAATCGTGTTTAATATTATTTTACAAATATTAAAATTCTTAGACAGAGTAATCGAAAAGTAATTAAACACATTAAAAATTTAAACTACAAATCATTTCAAATATTACTAACTTTAAATTTACAAAAAAATATTAATGTTACCGTAAAAGAAATATGTTTTTTCAATACTATTTAAAAATAAAATACGTAAAACATTTTCATCTCTACATCTAAGTAGCATAATTATACCTTTTAATACTAAACCTACCAAGTACCGGTCAAATTGACCGTTCTTACAAACTTACACATTTTAAACGTTATAATATCGTTATCAAACTACATTACAATTCTTAGAATATGAATATAATAGTTTCTACACTCTTTACTTTTATTTTTTTAGTTATTTCCATTATTACCTGCGTTATATAATAAAATAACTTTTAATTACCGGTCAATTTGACCGCGTGCGGTAGGAACAGGTATACAAGAATTGTCGGTAGGTTTAGTGTTAAAATAAGCAAAGACAACCTTTAAAGTAAAGAAAACTTTTCTTTTATATTCAATAACTTCAATATTACCTCAAATTTGGATATATAATTTATATATATATATATATATATATTATATATAGAGAATTTTGACGTCTGTCTGTTCAGGTGGTGTTACAAACTAAGTTATAAATAATTCAGGAAACGAACTCCGAAACTAACTGACTGACTAGATAACAGTGAACTGATATTAACATACCGCTATTTGGTTTGAGTTATCAATTATTACTAGGGGCGCCAACAAACCCTGAATTTCAACTCGCTGCGCTCGCGAAATCTCGGGTGCCGTTTGCATATTGAGCGAAGCGAGCCCGGTGTATTAACTCATCGTTTCCCATTGACTTCAGTGTGATATCAGTTTTATTAAATTATATTTAAAAAAAAAAAATTTTTTAAGGGCATTTTTCAAAAATTTTTTTTTAAGAACCATCACAATATTTAATATTTTATTTTTAGCGTTAATATCCTTATACGTAAGGATATTAACTAAATTAAGAAAAATAAAGCACCTCACAGATTATAAATATAATATTGGAGAAATTATCAACAGATAATTTAGAACCCCCCACCTGAAATGGTTTTAACCTCAAATAATATTAATAATGATATATGGGATTCTTTAAACAATACATCCCTAATCAAAGCTGGATATCATCCAATCATAGTGTGGATATTATAACGAATAGGAGACAAGACTCTAGTTATACTTCTTATATGTATTAACGTGCGTGTGCGTGTGCGCGTGTGCGTGTGCGTGTGCGTGTGCGTGTGCGTGCGCGTGCGCGTGTGCGTGTGCGTGTGCGTGTGCGTGCGCGTGCGCGTGTGCGTGTGCGTGTGCGTGTGCGTGCGCGTGTGCGTGTGCGTGTGCGTGTGCGTGTGCGTGTGCGTGTGCGTGTGCGTGTGCGTGTGCGTGTGCGTGTGCGTGTGCGTGTGCGTGTGCGTGTGCGTGTGCGTGTGCGTGTGCGTGTGCGTGTGCGTGTGTGTGTGTGTGTGTGTGCGTGTGTGATAATCTATTTAACACGCAATAAAGCTAAACAGGTTCATTATTTTAGAATGCATTGGTTCATCTTAAACTGGGATACGTTATTACTACGATACGATACATAAGATAATTTAACGTAGATATTTTATTAGTAGTAATTAATCTGTAACCCTGCGGTGATTGTATTTTGGTGCAAAAGTAGTCGTACCAATTTAGTCCTTATATCTTTGTTACTTATGTTGAATTTCCGATGCTACAATTTAAAATAAATTAAACAATAAACATTTCTTATGTATAAATTTTCTTATCAGTTTGGTGTTCCTTACATTGAAAAGAGTTCCTGTAACGAATAATCCTTATGTTTTCTGTTTCTACTTTTAGTGAATATTTGTTAAATTATTCTTCAGTAATTTCCCCTAAGTATTAGCTATACATGCAAGGTCAATGACCGATAATTTTATATTTATGTGTAACGCAGACACTTTATTCAGTAGCTATCTTATTTATTTAAAGTAATCAGTCTAACTATATTTAAACAACCCAGAATCTTAAATTAGGAATTACTTAACACTAAACCTACCGACAATTCTTGTGTACCTGTCCCTACCACGCCGTCAAATTGACCGGTAATTAAAAGTTATTTTATATAACGCAGGTAATAATGAAAATAACTAAAAGTAAAGAGTGAAGACAATATTATATGCATATTCTAAGAATTGTCATGTAGTTTGATAACGATATTATAACGTTTAAAAATGTGTAAGTTTTACAAAAGTTTAAGTACGGTCAATTTGACCGGTACTGGTAGGTTTAGTTTTAAAGATACGGAAACTTCAGACTTCAAATGACAAACATCATCACAAATACATCATAAAATCAATAACAATTAACAGATTATGAGAATCATAATACCAAAGACGATTTACATTTAAGGATTAACAGAATCTCATATTTATTGAATGAATAATTTATTATCAATATATGAAATACGATGAACTCATTATTATTCTGGAAGCTTTTTAATATTGATTTTCCAGAATTACACTAAACCTACCAAGTACCGGTCAAATTGACCGTTCTTAAACTTTTGTAAAACTTACACATTTTCAAACGTTATAATATCGTTATCAAACTACATGACAATTGTTAGAATATGCATATAATATTTTCTACACTCTTTACTTTTAGTTATTTTCATTATTACCTGCGTTATATAATAAAATAATTTTTAATTACCGGTCAATTTGACGGCGTGCGGTAGGAACAGGTATACAAGAATTGTCGGTAGGTTTAGTGTTAATAAGCCTTATATAATTAATTATTTTATTTTAGTCTCCAATAATAAATATTGAGTTATACGATGCACGAACAACACTTATATTATAGTTCTCTGAAATCTGTATAAATTCTTTGGAAAGTTGGTACTAATCTCAAACTATAAGTCTCACATAAGTACAAAAATAATATACAAAATACTTTGGAACGAAAATTCTTTCTAATCAAGGAAATTATTAATTTACCGGTATGAAGTCACATCCATTGTGACCGTGGAGGCGAAATTAATTGTTTTTCTTTTGTCAACTCTTCCTTAATGGCCGACCAGACAATGGCGTGTCTGCGTAATCACGAAAACTGCCGTAAAACGGGAGTGACCGTGTAAGCTCTGCGGCCAGGGTGGCCATGACGGACAGTTTACAGGTTTATGTATGACATAAAAATAGTTTAAATACACAAAATTATTAGTATCTATAAATATATTTATGAGGATCGTTATATGAAAATCCGTGTCGCGATGTTTGTTTTTAAAACCACTAAACCTATTTCAATAATTATGTAGATATCTATTATTTGGTCCAACTCAAAAGATTTTAATCGATTAATAATTTTATTTTTTTTATATTTCCAATTTGATGTTTTAATTCACTTATAAGTTCCATTAATTTCTAAAAGATGGCATATTTTTTTATTTTTTTTTATTAAATGACGAAGTCGCTGGCAACAGCTTTTTAAAGAGGTATTATGTTGTATATTTTCGAATTGACATAGACAATGCATTTAGCATTCCGTCTATTGTACCTTATTTTTGGGCAATAGTCTATATAAATAAATAAAATTATAACATTCAACACCATTTGTTATGATTGACCCAAATATTCAGGCGACCATTAATGTTGATTTAGGTCCCATTTCCCGATAGCTGGCCGCCCTACTGAAGGGCGTTTAACACTGTGTGGACACACATGACGTCACAGGTCGCGGGTCAGATTTCAGGCGCACCTTCACCACGCCTTTATGAAGATACCACCATCCGTTGGAATGCCCGTCACGTTTATTTTAGTTAACACTAAACCTACCGACAATTCTTGTATAGGTACCTGTTCCTACCACGCGTCAAATTGACCGGTAATTAAAAGTTATTTTATTATATAACGCAGGTAATAATGGAAATAACTAAAAGTAAAGAGTGAATAAAATATTATATGCATATTCTAAGAATTGTCATGTAGTTTGATAACGATATTATAACTTTTAAAAATGCGTAAGTTTTACAAAATTTTAAGAACGGTCAATCTGACCGATACTGGTAGGTTTAGTGTTAAACACGTAATCTTATCGACATTGTCATAATCATAATCAGTATGACAAGTGGTTTAGTCTGTACCCGCACTCGCTTTAGGCCGGTTTTATTTGGCTTACAAGTTATTTATAGTTTTGATTGGTGTTGCGATGTTCAGTTTCGTTCTTTATATATATAAACCTTATTACAATCTGTTTGTATATTTTTAACTAGCGATATAAAAAGAGAGTTATATGTTTGACGTATGTATGTCTGACATGGTAGCACCCAAACGGATGTAACAAATTTCATTTAATATTTTTGTTTAGTGTTTTTAGAATAAGGCAAAAATTACACATAATATTTTTTGTATTGTAGCGATACTTACCAAGTATTCACAATTCTTATCAGTAACTTTAATTTTTTTGTATTGTAGCGATTACTCACAATTCTTATCAGTAAGTTTAATTTCATGGACTAGTTATTTGTATGTAGGTTAAAAATGTATATATTATGAGAGACTATGTTTATAATCTATCTTTGCCTGCATTCCATTGGTTTGTGAACATATTAATAATCAAATACTAAATTCGTTACCGTTAAGTAAACAGTCGTACATTTTTGTTTCAAACAGTTCCTGAAAAGTTGGATTTCTTTATCGATGCAGTTATATTAGATAAAATAGTTACATACTTATATATTTTTTTCATTAAAACTTCGAAAGGATTGTCTTCTTGATCTCCTGTGATAAAAGTATCGATTTTTCTAAAAGATTTTACTTCAAACGATTATTATAATCCACACCAGTTCGTATAAGACACTAACGTTTGTTAACACAACTCATAAAATATTAAAAATAAACAGAATCATAAAACAGACACGTGGCTGTTAAAATAATATTAATAATATGCTTTAAAACAACTAGTTTAATATTTATGACACATAACGATGTGACATACATACATACATATATTTTATTGAAATGGTTCTAATAATTATAAAAAAGATAAAAAAATCAAGTATTAATCAAGTTCCTAATGACAATGTATCAGAGAACATTAATTGTTAGTATTTTTTTAACTTTTGTTATGCTTTATAAAATTTATATTATGAAATTACAAAATTAACTTTTAAAGTATATATTAAGTCAGTCATATCACATGCTATGCTATCCCAAATTATCAATTTAGTCATAGATAAAAATAGCCTATAAATAATATAGTTATTTTTAGAATTATTGTTTCCTATTGTTGCCAACTGCCTACAAATTTTAACACACGGTTGATTCTAAAATAGAATCCTTTACACCTTAAAAACTTTCATAATTCATTCACTTCAATCAAATAGTTTGACATATATCCTAATTTAACTTACGTAAGCTATCAGTTTATATAACTTTATTTTAATTATAATAAGGATTAAAATACATTATTTAATTAGCCTTTTTAAACAATTACCCACTTAGAATAACGGTTTCAAAGTTTCTCGTTCGTTCTCATCTTAGAAACCTAACTTATACGATATCTCAGTTGGGAAATCAAGCAATCAATTAGTTATCCCAGCAATTATGGTCTTATAAACTCACAATACATTAAAAGTAAGTACAAGTAATACACTTGAAAATAATATACGTTTAATGTCTTTAATAATTTCATTTGAATCGCTTTAGTAAAGTTGCTTCAGTCGCTAGTAGCTCACTTGAGCTGAAAGTGCTGGAGAAGCGCTTCTCGGACAAAAGAAGCTGTTCGCAAAGCGTCGGCCTCTCAGAGCCATTTAACTCGATCCTTATCCGCACTGCCAAGAGTTGTAATGGAGTTTAAACTTTGAACTCAATTCTATTGAACCGTCAAAACATATTATATTGATAGAACAAATAAATTAATTGCCAAATTAAATACCTCAAAAGTTCAATACGTGTAGTGTAATTAAGTGTCAATTAGTGTTTGGTGTTTGGTGTTAGTGATATGTGTGTGGTGAGGTGATAAGTGATGGCCTGGCCGGGGGGGTCTCACGATGGAGTGGAGCTGCCGCTGCACCAGGTCTCCAGCTCTGACACCCTGGACGGACTAGCTGTACCAGCTACCACAATCTTGGGTGGTACACGAACCAGTAAGTGACTTCTAAAAGTTATGTCATTTTCGAATACATATGTATATTTTTTTAGTTGTTTATTTTATACTTTTCTCATTCCTAATATGTAATTTATCTTAGCTTACTCTTTTAACTAAATCTCTATTGATACCAAAGGATAATTTTATGTTAATTTATTAATATTTATATTAACTCGTAACTGTCTGTCTGTTTGTCTGTCTAAATTTTATTAAATATCTATTTATTTTTAATCACTTGAATTACGAATTACATATTTCTGTTTTTAAAATATATTAATAATTCTATCTATAGTGTTTATCTACAAATTTAAATGTCTGTTTATATGTTCACATTAACAAGCACTTCAATTTTTCACTGTTTTCACTAAATGCATAAGTCTACTAATTTTCTCTGTCTGTCTGTTTGTTCCGGTTAATCTCTGGACCGATTTTAACAGGATTTTTAATAGAGGATGGCTGATGTTATGAGTAACTTAGGCTAATTTTATTTTACAAAACATAATATGTACGAACGAAGTCATAGGCACAACTAGTTTATAAACAAGTTTCTTATGTAAAAAACAGAGAGTTTAAACCTGTGAAAATATTCTTAAATATGTACTTTAAAATTGTTAGTATCTTATAATGTACCTACTAAGAACCGTGTCACTGCGAATATAAGACTTGTGTGAAAAGAGTTCATAAGCACGTACTCGTATGTATGTAGCAATATCACTTTGAGATTTAACTTCATGATACATTAAAAACTGTCTTTGATAAACATATTGCGTTTTATTTTTATTTATTGAATGACAATATATAATTATTATTTTCAATGTTTGTAATCCTTCATTTTCTTGTAAATCTGATGTTTTAACACTAAACCTACCAAGTACCGGTCAAATTGACCGTTTTTAAACTTTTGTAAAAGTTACAGATTTTTAAACGTAGTAATATCGTTATCAAACTACATGACAATTCTGAGAATATGCATATAATATTTTCTTCACTCTTTACTTTTAGTTATTTCCATTATTACCTGCGTTATATAATAAAATAACTTTTAATTACCGGTCAATTTGACGGCGTGCGGTAGGAACAGGTATACAAGAATTGTCAGTAGGTTTAGTGGTAATTTACTTGAATTCTAAATTTCTCTCACATGTTATGATTGTCATTCAATACTTAATAACTATTAAATAGTAAGTTAGTAAAAAGTTGAAAGAGTCTTGGAGTTCGCTAATTTGTGTCATGGATCAACTTTTTGGAACCTTGAAACTCTGACTTTTCATATATAATGTTAGGTATCAGGTTGTCTGGAATCTCTTTTAGCATTAAGCCCGCCTTTTTTACATTTTGTGCAATAATATTAAATAAATAATTATACATTGAAATAAAACTTTCACTTTAAAACGAGAAGTCAGTGGCGAAAATGGACATCTGCAAGAAGTTTTGCAAATACGTTAGCACTCTTGAGAAATGGGGAGCGAGTGAGGAGACTTGTTATACGGAGTGGGGGGAAACATGGGAATAAGGAAGGATGGGAAGTTTGGGTATCCGATTGCCTCACACGAGGTACGAAAAGCAGATATGATGGCTTCTTTCCACCGATTCTTACTGTGAGAGCGTGATGCTGTCCAGCTCAAGGCAGCATATACGAATAGTAGTCACATGACTAAAGACCGTACCATCATCAAATTATACATAATGTACAGCAATAGTTATATAATTTTTTATATGTTTTATAATCGTAGGATAAACTGTTGATTTACCCAAAAAATTCATATTCTAATTTCCAAAATTGTGAAATTATATTGAAGATTTGAAATTCATAGCGATAGTATCATTTTATCAATTCAGTTTTGGTATACATTAAAATCAATAAAACCTTATCATGATTTATAAACCTATTATTTACCTGCAACTTTACTCGTGCTTGTATAAAACATTTGCCTTTCAAATTGCACCTTATGAAACAATCTACACTACAATGTATTGTTACCTAAAATGTATTAACGAATAAATACAATAAACGTATAATAAACCCATAATTTATTTAAACTTGTAGAAACTAATAAAAACAACACTTTTAATCTTGAAAAACTCTCGCCTTAGATACATCTGAAACTAATTCTATAGGTTAAGTTAATTAAAAGAAATATACATATAAATTGTAAGCTTAGAATTCAAGTGATGTGTACAGTAACAAAAACAAACACAATAATAAATTATTGATATCCTTTAACACATTATAATAAGACACAAACTATGCCGAAACTTGTCTACTATATATACTAGCTTATTCCCTCCCCCTTCACTGGGCACACTATTAATTTGGATGTGAACTTAGGTTGCTATGGTAACCTTTGCCATAATGTCCGTTGTCATCGTAACCGTTGCTATAGTAACTCTTACCCCAGCGTTAAGTGTATAGCTTCTACAGGTTAAACGAAATGCAAAAAGTTGAAATCCGTTGGAATAATTAATAATAAGGAATTCCGTAAAATCCGTTCTTAGTGGAAAATCTTAAGTTAATCGGACATATAACATAGTTTCGGAGATTTCATGATAAGTTAGTGAGTGGTAAATCGCTTACATATAGAATAGTATATATAATAGTAATTAAAACGATCATTTTATAAATATTGATAAATATGATTCCGCACAATGGCCGAGTTGAGTAAGTGATTATTCAGATTCCGTAGTAGTGTTGTGTTATAAACGTCACGTTTTACGTAATTAAAGAATATATTTTTTGCGGTCGACATTCACCTTGTTAGGGCTTCCCGCAGTCGGGCACGGAGCCTCGCTGCAGCATCATGTTGGTACAAATACTGATCATGATGTACATAGCCACTTGCCTCCTGTTTTACGTGGCTCACGTCATCGACTACTACTTTACGGTGCTGTAAAGTCAAGAAATGAGTGAAGTCGGGCGATAGTCAAGTATGTGGAGTAGGATTCGTTTATTGGTATCCAGCTTTAAGCTGCTCGGTGAGTTTATTTTTAATTTACTTTAACAACTTTGTCATTAGTCAAAAGTCTAAGATAACCAATTTATTATTTTTGAGCGAAGCGAGCGTAGCGTTCTACTGGAGACTTTTTCACATTCTTTGTCACGAATAGGCTCGAAAACTGCTTGACGGAAAATTATGAAATTTTGCAATCAAAGAGACACACATTACGTGATGGTTTAAAAAAATTGTTAAAAGTCATATCATATGTTGAGGAATAATCGTCAAAAAACTGATATCCCATTGAAGTCAATGTAAAACGATGAGTCATTACACTGGGCTCGCTTCGCTCAATATGAAAACGGCACCCGAGATTTCGCGAGCGCAGCGAGTCGAAATTGAGGGTCTGCTGGCGCCCCTAGTATTAAATATTTATTAAAATTACATATTAATTAAATTTGCGAAACAGTCGACCTCTATATTATTTCACTATCACCTTGAGTTAATTTGATTATATCGGTAACCTTAGCAACACGTGGTAGTACTCGTATTTACAGAACAAAAAGATTTCAGTTATATTTTATCTATACTAGATAATATTAAGTATGTATGTATGTATGTATGTATGTATAAGTATTGACATATAAAATAACTAATAATAAAAAAACTAAGTTATATAAAGTTATTGCACGTTAAATACACTTAATTTGAACGAGTATAAATATAACTTAGATTTCATTAAAACCATTTCATTTATTTATTATTTATTTATTTATTTATTTAATTCTTCATTGCACAATATACAAAATAATGTTCAAAAGGCGGGCTTAATGCCACAAAGACATTCTACCAGTCAATCTTAGAATGTATATAAAGAAATGGTAGGCGTGCAAAAAAAAATACAAAAAAAAAGCTAAAAATATAAATAAATCCAGAAATATAACTACAACTACATTTACACACAAACAAACTAATGTACTTGTAAAGTGTAAAAGACCGTTACTCGTGTTTGGAGATTTCACGATATGTTTTTGTTACGGGAAATTACATGAAAACTATAGACTGATAATCATATGTCATACTACAGGCACCTTTTTGTAAACATATAATGTATTGTCATTAAAATATCAATAATTGTATATATCCACTGATTTATTCCTATTTTAATAGTATAAGGAAGAAGGTATTCATATATGAGTGCATTTTATGACCTTGTGGTATGTAATTATGAACTCATATTAATATATAAAACACAAAGACACTCACTCACTCACTGACTCATTCATCGCTCTACAGCCAAAACCGTAATACCTAGAAAGCTGAAATTTTCACACAAGACTCCTGATATATTGAATAGGTGCAATAAGAAAGAAAGGATTTTGCAAAGGTCCAAACCGTTCCAAAGTTACAGCTAAAAACTGCAAAAAATATAACGCGCCTGTTTGATACCTCCTAGGTGGTGTGGCAATTCAAACAAAATGTTTGATCACTTTCACCGTCGAAGCACGGGTAACCTGCTAGTTTCGTTATAAACCATCTTCTTAGAGAGTTGTAAAGTGAACGAAACGGGTAATATTTTAAATAAAATTATTATATTTCAAACGGACAAGTAAAAATCAATAAGGGAATAGTCGGTACTGAGTAATAAAAAAAATATCATACCTACATGATATTTAACTAATATAACACAACATCATAGACATATAAAAATATTTTAGTATAGTTAATTGAAAAGCCATAAAATATATCTTATTAAAAGTAAAAGGACCCAATAAACATTTATAATTAACCCTAAAATCAAATAGTTACTTATAACTGAAACAATAATAAATAATTCAGTAGCTTTACAGACAGTTAGTTCAAAATTTCTCAAAGTATGAAAATAATATATCAGCTAATCTATCAGCTCCAGGTGCGATGTGTTCGTGTATCAATGAATATCGATAACAAAGCTTTCTGTAAAGGATATACATTAGTAGATAAATCCGTACTGATTACTATGTGAAGTGTTAAATAAACTAATGACTTTAAATACTACACACACACACACACACACACACACACACACACACACACACGCACACACACACACAGTTATAAGGATAATTACTGTCAACTATACAAAATGATTAAGTATTACATATCTTTAATATTAATACAATGGTTTAATTAAATTCCTTGTACCCAATGAATATTTCTATAAATCCACTTTTTTTATATATTATCTGCAAAAAGTGTTGTCAACAAATGAATAAACCGTCTCTGATGATAACCGCATTATTATATGGAAAAAATCTCATTTTGAGTTGAGATAATTCCGATCATTACGTCTTTGGATTGGATTGGATTAATCCATTGCGGAAAAACTAGGTATCAATTAAAGTTTTAGTCATCCTAACAAAACAATGTATGTGCGATCAAATCTGACAATCAAATATTAATTAGATATTACATGTCACAAAATATTAATTTATTTTTATCCTTTCAATCAATACTAGTGTTACTTGTATACGTCAAATGGGAGTGACAGTATGGCCTATTTTGATACCTTATTAAAATAGGCCCTTCTGTAAAGATACTCCAATTTTAAATAAGGTTACGAGGCTTCCAAACGCACCCTGGTCTGAAGAAATACACAACAAACTCAGCTGAGCATTTCTTTATTAGGATCACTGTTTTACAAACGTCAATATTTAATGAGCAATGTACAAATAACTAGAACCATGGCTAGCTTGCCTAATGAATAGTTA
This sequence comes from Melinaea marsaeus rileyi, assembly GCA_918358865.1. Classification (NCBI taxonomy): domain Eukaryota; kingdom Metazoa; phylum Arthropoda; class Insecta; order Lepidoptera; family Nymphalidae; genus Melinaea; species Melinaea marsaeus. Next base: position 10,351,257 of record OU911088.1, on the reverse strand, counting down.
ATAATAAGAAAAGAAATCCGTGGCTAGCAATACGACCAGGCGGGCAGCATCTATTTACGAGCAACGCAGGGGTCAGCCAACAGTCATAGTATTTATTGGTCATTAATCTGTATTTTAGTTTATATTTAGCCAAAAAACTTCAACTTTTCACTGTTAAATCTACATTGTCTTCTTTATAGCTAAATTGTTACTATAATATGATGCTGTGTCTAGTCCTATTAACTATTATGAGATAAAAAATAAGGTCTTAAATGCACTTGACCTTGGCACTGCCATCGATCGGCTCAATACTACTCAATAGCCCAGGTGTTGGAGTGCCGTCCTCGCTGATGATCAATGACAAATATAATGTTTAAAAATTCATATCATTGCTTCGGCAACAAAATTAAAAATAATTGTCTATGGAAGGAGATTTTTCTGTAAAAATAAGGTAATTATTTTTCATTGTTTTCTTTTCATTCAAAGAGTTATTCAAATTTCATTTTATCTACAAAACAACTAAAACTGCATCTTCATAAGTCAGAAAAGAGATCTCGCAAGATGAAAATAAACATAAAACTTTTCACCTTCACAGTCGGCAACGTAATTAGAACCGGCCGAAAAGCAATTAAAAAGTTACTATATCTTTATAGGGTTATATTTTAAGATAGAAAACACTAAACTAAAAATAATATATACCAAAAATGTATATTACTTTTAAATTTCCGATTTCTAAATAATTATATTTATTAAAATATAATTTTATTTTAACAATTTCAACCAAAGCTGCTTATTTTTTTTTTTATTTGGCCGCCATTATAAACGTCACGCATTATTTTCATGTACTTGTCACATTAAAATAGTAATGTTAATTTAGACTGTAACCTATTTGATGTATAATTTAATAAGATGCCATATGCAGCGAACGTGTAGAAATTAATTCATAAGGTTAACTTATTAACTTTCAATTTAATTACAAATATTAATGATTTTACTGGGATCAAACGAAACTTATTAATTATTTCCCATTTACCACTTGGATTGTACTTTGTAATTATTTAATGACGACCACCTCAAATACACCTTGGTAACATACAGCATAATACGTATACATATTTTAAACAATTCGATTCCAAAGTGAGAAGTCCAAAGTGAGAAGTATGTCCTTATACAAATATATATTGTAAAAACATATGTTAAAAATAAGTAATTCATAAAAGATTTTCCAATGTATTAAAAGGAGGATTTTCCAATGTATATAATTAAACTTTTATCTTTATATATAAAAAACCCGTGTCGCAATGTTCGTTTGCTCTAATCTCAGAAACAACTGAACCGATTTCAATAAAATTATATAGATATGTATCGTTTTGTCCCACTTAAAAGATAGGAGAGTTTTACCGCATCTTAATTTTTAATTGCGTTTTCAAGTTTTTATACATAGTGTTTAATTCTCTTCTAAGTTCTATAAGTTTACAATAGATGGTGTTGATTGAGCGAAGCGAACGAAGTGAGCGTAGCGTTTTACTGGAGACTTTTTGCATTCTTTGTCACGACTTGTCTCGCAAACTACTTGACGGAAAATTATGAAACTTTGCAATCAAAAAGACACATTAGGTGATGGTTTAAAAAAAAAATCTAAAATGTCCTCAAAAAAAATATTTTTTTGCACATGCAAACGGCATCCGAGATTTCGCGAGCGCAGCTAGTCGAAATTGAGGGTTTCTTGGCGCCCCTAATAATAATATAATTATGACGAAATAAAAGACGAAGTCATTAGTAACGGTCAGTGATTTGGTACAAAAATTAAAGCGCGTTAAAACCTGCTTATCTTTGCAATACCTATATAATACCTGTAATCTTATATTAACAAAATGTTTTACTAATTCCAAATCAACAAACTAATTATATCTATTCAAAATGCATTGCTGTTTGTCGCACTGGCGCTGACCGACCGGAAGTGATCCCGTTACATAAATCTAAACAAGGCCTGCGGGCATTGTGATAATATTTCGATCCTCTATACAAATAAAAATTAAATTTTTTACTACTGACATTCGATATGATATCTAATAACAAATAAACTAGCGACTAAAAATACGAGTAGTTTGTATTCAGTAATAATGTTATTTATTTATAAAAAAAATATATATATAATTGTAATTTACGAAATTTATTTACGTAATATGCACTCAACGAAAGAATTCCCTTGCGTATGTAAGATTTTGATACCATAAAAAAATTAAAAACACTTCATATTTTATCAAACGTAATCACTCCCATAATATATAAATGCAACAGTATATTTAATTTCAAATTTCCATTTAATTAATTATACTTACGATCATAATGAGTACTTTTATCTTCCAAACATAAACTTACAACTAAATGGTTTTGAATCTGGCACCCAATTTGGTACAAACACGGCCTCGTAATTTAGGAGACAATGCTGATGAGATGCCAAATCGACTGATATTCTGATACAGTTTATGAAATCAGCTCTAATCGGGTATTTTATAACAATGTCTTTAGTTTTTCTAGAATTATCACCAAATATTAATAATCACTAATGCATGTTCAATGCTTGTTTCTGTGTGTGTGTGTGTGTGCGTGCGTGTGCGTGTGCGTGTGCGTGTGCGTGTGCGTGTGCGTGTGCGTGTGCGTGTGCGTGTGCGTGTGCGTGTGCGTGTGCGTGTGCGTGTGTGTGTGCGTGTGTGTGTGTGTGTGTGTGTGTGTGTGTGTACTTGTGCATGTGTGCGTGTTTGTGTGATTGTGTCCTAGTGAAAATCTTTAACTGCAACCACATAGATGAAGTAGAAATATATCCTGTAACTATAAACTTATAAAAAAAATAATTTATGTATATGTCGTAAAAAATATAAAATATAAGTCAAATGAAAATATAGATAATATAAAATTTATGATCTCAGAAAATGCAGCACGAGCCAGCACGGCCAGTGGGCTGTACAATATTGTAGATATTTCTATTAAAAGTTTGTAATATTATTCAAAACTATACTTAAATAAGGTAACTCGAAAATGTTCACTCTTTACGCCGAAACATGTATGTTTTCACTTCTATAAAACTTTCGAACGTTCAATAAGACCTATATTTTACCTAAATGGTTAACTTGATAAAAACTACGCCAACGCCTCACCCAGAACTCAGGTATACATTAAAAATGGGATTTATGTAAAATGTTCACAGTATACGCAAATTAAACCCGTTTAATATAGCTTCTAAAGATTGGGTAAGAATTTACTTTAGCGAAATATTTTTTTACGTGAAACCCATATATATTCTGAACCTACTCGACGAGCTGAGCACAACGACACCATGCTCGACTGGCGCAAACGAAAAATAAAAAAGTTACAAATTTTTTTTAGTAAACTAAATTTCTAAGTGAAATTAACCTGATTCATCTTTTTTTTTTTTCTGTCCTAACCTAACCTAACCTAACCTTGGCGTTGAGGGCAACTGTTGGTTTTTTAGTGAACCTAACCTAACCTTTTTTTTTTTTTTTCTGTCCTAACCTAACCTAACCTAACCTTGGCGTTGAGGGCAACCGTTGGTTTTTCAGTAAACCTAACCTTTTTTTTTTTTTTTTTTTTTTTTTTTTTTTTTTGCGTTGGAAAAATCCGTTACGGATACCCGCCGACCAGGAAGGTGATGGCCGGAGGGTTATGTGGGACTACCCGGCGGCATAGAGGACGCCGCCATTTTTAAGGCTACCCACTAAAAAACCAACGGTTGCCCTCAACGCCTTAATGGGACGACACGGGATCGCGTTAGCACTCACCGTGCCGCCCCGGCGGTTACCCCCCGAGCGAGGGTGCCCCGAGCAACTTAGGACACCCCCACGGCGTAGGCCTATGGCTGGTGAGAGGGGTCACCCCCCCCTCTCACCAAGGCCTACTGCTGGGAGAGGAAGCGGCGGGCGTACTCCCGCCTCCTTCTTCCCAGCCTCCCCCGGCGGAGCGGGTCAGAGGGAGAGGCTTGCTCCCTGACCCGCTCCGCGGCCTCCTTCGCGGCGATGACTTGCTCGCAGAAGGAGGCCATAGCGGCCCAACACCTCTCACTGCCGATCATCGCGCCAACAAGGCGCGGCAGCGAGAGGTCCCCGCCAACCACGGCCACCAGCTCAGCGCGCTGATGACCCCAGGCTGCGCACTCCGCCACGGTGTGACGAGCCGTGTCGACGGACTCGTCACAGTGGTGGCAGGACGGGGCCGCCTCCCTTCTTGCAATCTTGTGCAGGTACGCACCGAAGCACCCGTGCCCCGTGAGCACCTGCACAAGACGGAACGTCAGAGTCCCGTGTCGCCGGTTGATCCAACGATCCAAGTGGGGGCGGACTGCCCCCACTGTCGTCAGACCGGCGGCAGGGGACTCCAAGTCCCTCGTCCACCGTCGAATCAGGGCTCGGTGAGCTGAAGCCCTGATTCGAGCTACCTCGGGCCTAACCCCCGTGGTCCTGGCTTCCGCCCGGTGCCAATACACCCCGGCGAGCACCTCCGCCTGCAGCTCCCAAGGCGGATCGCTCGCCAGGAGTGTGGCCGCAGTGTACGACACTGTACGGTACCCCCTGATCATCCTCACCGCTAAGACCCTCTGCGTCCTTCGCAGGAGGGTCTTGGAATCGGCGGTGAGGGACCCCGACCATATGGGGGCACCGTACAGCGCCATGCTCCTCACTATGCCGGCATAGAGTTGCCGGCACGGAGCCTGCGGCCCACCGACGTTGGGCAGAAGCCTTCCCAAGGCAGCCGCGGTGGACAGTAACTTCGGGGCCAGAAGGGAGAAATGAGCCCCGAAGTTCCATCTTCCGTCCAGGGTGAGGCCCAGATATTTAAGCTGGGCCTTCACCACCACCTCCTGACCCTGGACGGAGATGGACGCCCGGCGAGGGGGACCCCGGCGAGGGCCGTGGAAGAGGATGGCCTCCGTTTTGGATACGGAGACCTCCAATCCCAACAGCCCTATGCGGTCCGCAACCAGCGTAGCGCCGACTGTTGCCAGACGGGCCGCCTCCGCATACGTCCCTCCCCTGCATGTGACGAGGGTGTCGTCCGCGTAACACAACACCCTCATCCGCGGCAGGAGAGGACAGCGGAGCAGCCAGTCGTACCCGAGGTTCCACAAGACCGGTCCCAAGACGGACCCCTGTGGAACCCCGCGGCATACGCTACGCCGGTGTATACGCTGGTCGCCGCCAACCCACAGGACCTCTCTGTCCTGCAGGTAGGCCCCCAACAGTCTCCGAAGATAGGGAGGCACTCCATGGAACCGGAGTGCCTCAACCAATGTCTCAAACGGAAGACTGTTGAAGGCATTGGCGACGTCCAGCGACACCGCCAGGACCACGTCCCCCTCGCGAGTTGCCTCTTGGGTCAGGTCTCTCAGAGCCTTCAGGGCGTCGATCGTCGATCGACCCGCCCTGAAGCCGAACTGGGCATCCGAGAGACCCGGCCCCACCTCCTCGAGGTGTTGGACGAGACGGGCAGAGAGAATTCTCTCGAAGAGTTTGCCCGTCTCGTCCAGCAGCACGATTGGCCTGTATGCGGAAGGGGAGTCGGCAGAACGACCCTCCTTCCGCAACAGGCACAATCTGCCCTCTTTCCAGGCCTTCGGGAACTGTCCAGTGGCCAAACAAAGGTTGAACAGTTCCCGAAGCCTGCCCCCCAGGTATTCCAGGGCGAGGAATAGAACTCGCCCCGGAATACCGTCCGGCCCCGGCGCAGTACTGCGGGCTCGGAGACGACTCAAGGCGACCTCCAGCTCGGCCTCCGTGATGTCCGGGACAGAACCCACCCTCCCATTAGAAGAAGGGGGGGCCATCACAGGAGGCGAGTGGCCGGTGGATTCAGGGAATAGGTCCCCCACCAGCCGCTCGAGGAAATCCGGCTGAAGGGACTCCATGACCGGGGCGCAAGCGGCGCGGAGTTTGTTCCGCGCCACCCGATACGGGCGCCCCCATGGGTCCCTATCGAGACCTGCCAGGATCTCCTCCCGAGCCAGGTCCTTCGCCTTCCGAATCGCCAGCCGCAGAGTCGACTTCGCTTCGCGATAACGACTCCGCAGCTGGGCCTCCAGGTCCGGGTCGAAGCCGTGACGACGGCGACACCGGACGAAGGCCCTCCGAGCCCTGCAACAGGCCGTCCGAAGTTCGGCTATTTCGGACGACCACCAGTACACTGCTCTGCGCCGGGGCCTAGACCCCACCCTCGGCATGGCCGCATCGCAGACCCGTGATAGGGCCTCGCGCATGCGGCCAGCCGACACCTCCACGTCGGTTTCCTCGTTGGGCGGATCGGGAAAGGCCCAGCTCTGAACGATGGCTGCCTCCCTGGCCATTTCCCGATCCAGACGCTTTATTGCCCAACGAGGAAAGCGACTCCCCCCCCCGCGGTGGCCCGGCCTGATCCGGCCGGGAGGTGGAGATCTCAAATCGGACGTAGAGATGGTCCGATAGAGTCTCCACCTCCGTCTCGACTCTCCAGTCGACGACCGTGCGTGCAATAGCTGGGGTGGCGAACGAAACGTCCACCACAGAACTCCCTTGCTGTCGCACGCAGGTCGCATCGGTCCCTCTATTGAGGAGGGACAGACCGGAGAGGAGCGACCAGGCCTGGACGGCCCTACCCCTAGCGTCCGTGGCGTGGTTCCCCCAGGCCGCGGATTAGGCGTTCAGGTCGCCGAGGAAGATGAGCTTCCCCGACGCCTGTCTGCCAATCGCCGCACTGACGGAGTCGAGGAAAGTCTCGAACTCCGCCAGTCGACGATTGGGGGAGAAGTACGCGCCGATGACGACGTACTCCCCCCACCGCGCCACGACCAAACCCGGGCCAGTCTCCAAGGTGGAGAAAGGGGGACCGGGACCAGAACCCACAACCACAGCCACGGAACCGCTAGTGTCCCCCGCCCAGTTGGAATTAGGGGGGACGTAGTAGGGCTCACAGGCCACCGCTATACTGATATCCCACTCCGCCATTGCCTGGATGAACAAATCCTGGGCCCTGGCGGAGTGGTTCAGGTTCGCCTGTAGGAAGCCATGTCGTCGTCTATTCATGACGACATGGCTTCAACTGGCGCCTGTAGGCGCCCTCTGCTTGGGGCAGCTGGGGAGGGACCAGCTGCCTTGCCTCTCTTCCGGGGAGCTTTGCACGCTCGGCTCCCCAGTTCGTGTCCCGCCTGGAGACCTAAGTCTGCGCAGACGGCACACCGAAGAACACCGGTGCAGCTGTCACGGTTATGCCCTGACAAGCCGCACCGGAAACAAACCTCACTTCTGTCTTTCTCTGATGGGCAGAGCGCCCGTGTGTGCCCCGGTTCCTGGCACCGGAAACACCTCATCGGGCGCTCTTCGAGGAGCTCGACCCTGGCCGAGCTCCAGCCCACTAGGAGTCTCCCCGCATCCATAAGCGATTTTGCCGCGTCAACAGGGCAACGAGCAAATGCAACGCCCATAGCCCCGTTGGCCCAGCGAATCTCTCCAACTTGGAGGGATTTGCTAGGGCAATTGGTGACGCGACAAATCGCGGCCACAACTTTTTCTGTAGTGGCAGAGTCGTCCAGACCCCTCACTTTCACCATGACCCTCTTCACGGGTCGGACGACGTCTGCCACTCCGTCTAAAGCCGTCCGGAGGTTGGCCGCTAATCTTTCAGCTTTTTCTGGAGCCGCCTTAGGCAGCTCCAGAAGCCTGGCCCCGGTGGCCGACCTCCGGATCTTTAGCCCGCCCTCGAGCCCCAACTCCCCGAGATCTACCTTCTCGGAGGCGCGCTCGAGGAGCTGGGCATAGGTGACCCCCTTAGCTGCCGCCTCGGGCTGCAGTGTGATTACCACTGCAGGTGACCGAGGAGATGGCAGCTTGGGGAAGGACCCTTGGACCGGTCCGGATTGACCGGCCTTTTGGCCCTTCTTTTTGCCCCCCTTTTTGTTTCCCGGCTTCGGTGGTTCAGCGGTTAAGACTCGTTGAGCCACCGAAGCTTGGACGGCAGAAGCAGGGCCAACTGGTTTGTTGGCCCTTTTTTGTCCCCGTCTCACCACCGAAGACCAGGTCTCGGCAGTAGCGGCTGCCGGAGCAGGTGTCGCCGCTTTAGCCGACGCAGCTCGCGTCGTCGCGCCTGCGGACCTCGGCGGCCGCGCGTCGGCAATCGCTGCCGCACTAACCCTACGATCCGCTGCCAAGGGCGGACGCATGACCCTCTCAGGGAGGAGGCGCTCCTCGATGTTGGCGAACCGGGCGTTCACCATCACCCCCACCGAGGACACAATGGAGCGCCTCAACTCCTCAATACAGTCCGCGTCCAGAGAGGGCGTGGCTCCGGCAGCGGGAGCGGCAGCGGCCGAGGATTTCGCTGCCGCCGTTTTCAGCTCAACAAACTCCCGCCTGTGAGCTTTGATTTCGGCCTTAAGGGCCTCGACCTCTCTGATCAGGCGGGAGTTTGCAGCCCTCAACTGGCGGGTCTCGTCAGCCTCAGTACGGCTGACGAGCGTCTCGACAACCTCTAGGAGGTCCCGCGAGGCTACCTTAAGGGCCTTAACCATGGTGCCCTTAAGGTTACCGGACTTGCGGCTGACTTCCAGGATGGAAGCCGCGCTTTTACCCGCCAGTGCTCTTAATTCCTCGGCCCCGAGGGAGTCAGGGTCAGGCCTACGCGAACCTCCCTGCAGAGCCTCCTCCTCGGAACACGTCGCATTGCCTGAAGAAGGCGCCTGCTTACGGTATGCCCGTGCTGCCAGCGCCTTCTCCATCTCCGCATACTCGGCTTCGAGCGCAAGGGCTCGTAAATCGGCCTTTGCCCGAGAGAGGCCAGTCCCGCGAATGCTCGCAGTGACGCGTCCACGACGAGCAGTATTGCATTTTCCAAACGCAACACTGAGCTCGGAGTCGCTATCCGACGCGCCACTGGTCACCTCGACAACCCCGCTTAGGGGTCTCTTACGCGAGCCTTCGACCTCGTGGTCGGACATGATGTCCGAACCACAGAGGTCTCAACGACCACACAAAAGCCTTAAAAAAGGCAACAAACAAACAGAAAAAGAAAGAACTCACACGAAGAAAGGAAAACCACGAAAAGAAAAACAAAAACACCGAAAAACGTAAAAACGACACAACCATCGGGGCCCTGAAAAGGGCCTTTTTAATAACCGATAGAAACCTCCAATTTACTACTACTTTATTACTACTACAGAGCGCACACTATCAACACGTCCGCTCGCTACGGCAGTTCCAACCTAACCTCCAGTAAACCTAACCTAACCTAACCTTAATAACAACCTTTTTTTTTTTTACGTTGGAAAAATCCCTTACGGATACCCGCCGATCAGGAAGGTGATGGCCGGAGGGTTATGTGGGACTACCCGGCGGCATAGAGTGCCATTTTTAAGGTTACCCACTAAAAAACCAACGGTTGCCCTCAACGCCTTAATGGGACGACTAGTAGTCTGCGAACTCAGCTCGAATTGCTTCTAGTAGGTCTATTCCATTCTTCCGTCTCCATTCGTACTCGTACAGGTGCATCGCTATTTATTCTTAACGTTTCACTTCTCTAACATGTGTTCGCCATAGAATTTGCTGTGAATTTTTTTAATTTTTTTTTTCGTTTGCGCCAGTCGTGCATGGTATCGTTGTGCTCAGCTCGTCGAGTAGGTTCAGAATATATATAGGTTATATTAAAAAAAATATTTCGCTAAAGTAAAGTTCAGCCAAAGATTGTTTTAAATAGGTAGATAAAAAAATATATAAATGCCAATCTTTTATATATAATATTAGGTTTATTTATATCTTCTCTCAAATTTCTTACAGAAATTCTGGTTTTGAACAATTACATCATCATTCATTCGTTTCCTTCATCACGCCCAAGACATATTCATGACAAAAATTTATTTGCAAACCAATTCGTCGTGAAACTCAAGAACTTATACTGTTAGTGACTATTATTCTAATAGTATTACTTACTTTATTATAAGTAATATTTAAATCAAACTCAAACTAATAAAAGTATTACTAGATAGTAGACACTTGGTTAATAATTAAACAATTCTACGTTTTCAAATAAACATAAAGAGAGTATAATTAATATTATAGAAGTTACGAATATCTAACTCTTTTCGATAAATCTATAATACTTGTTAATATCATTTAAAATATTGTAAATCTTCTCCAATAAAAACTTTAATATTTCGATATATAAACTCTAGCATAATATGAAATATTAATATATATTATGAAGTAATGTGGAAATTAATTTATGTTATGGCAATGAAGTACTAGATAGCATTCATTCTTGTTGGTGAGTTTCCAACAGCGGTAATTATTAAAACATTGCGATGCTAACACTGAATCGATTATTTTCAATATTATCGATATCAATAATAGAATAACTATTATTAAATACCAATTAATCTATATTTGTTAATATGATATTAGTATTTAACGTTGTTAATTATATAATAAATAACAGAAATCTCATTAAAATATTTAAATATGCATAAAATTCAATGGACCATTATTTTATGCTTAAATCAAAGTTTCTCTTGATTTTTTTTTCTATTGCATATTAATATACATTTTTACATTATTTTTGAATCAAAATCATAGTTTCTTTTTAAAATCGATATATATGAATTGTAGTTTATTGTTTTAATAAATACACTTTTTTTAAATTTTGATGTTAATATTACCAATATAAAATTTCGATTGTTATATAATATTTTTATTATTATTCAGTATAATAAATTATAAAGATACATAACAATTCATTTATTTAATTATATACGATATAATCGAAGATACTTCGGTCGGCGCATAATCGAATGAAAAATGGAGTGAACTGACAATTTACTCTTAAAACCTTCATTCAGTTCGGACTTCACTATTTCATTTCAGTATTCATTGACATCTGACATTTCATTATTCCTCAATTCTCATTTGTTGTGGGAGGTGGAATACAAGATCGATAGTTGAAAGTGTAGCGGCTATTTGTGATGTCAACACGTAATTCTTAAGTATATAAACATTTTCAACAGCCTAGACTTATGTGCAAAAATAGTTTTATTTTTCTTTTTGCCAAAGAATAATGTGAAGCGCTTAATAAGAGTAAAAATGTCGAAACAGTCAGTCGGTTTTTTTTTCTTTTTCCAAAATACATCGCGGTGATAATGTGTGTCAAATTTAATGTTTTATTAGTGTTTAAACGTTGCATGGAATCGTGACTGTGTATTTTGTGCTCGCTGCAGCAAAATTAGCTGGGATGGCTTTCCGGGAGTACGTTTCAGGGTTCTTTCACGATCACAACGTGATGGCGCCTTTCTCTCGATTGTATAGAGCCATGGTGCTTAAAATGAATCAACGTAAGTTTACTATGTCATAAAAAATATATAATAATTAAACATAAATCTTTATATGTTAATTTTCAATAAATAATAAGAATACATATCATACATCTCTCTGGCCACTTGTTGAACTCACAAAATTATGTCACTGTTAAATGATGTGTGATAGTGTTCTTAAAAAATAACTAATAATACTATAATAAAATATATATCCGTGTTACCTAAAGATTAGTGTATTATTAACAGTAGTTCAATTAGTTGTTTAAAAGGAATGCAACACACAATTTTTAATAGTATTACTCTTCCATAGAAAAATATAAAATACAGACACATTTTTTATGCAAAAATAAAGGATTTTTAAATTATTTGTCAATATTTAATTATGATTTTTAAATAAATAATTTTATAATTCAAAATATGTACATTCGTAACAGAGAAAAATTTATATTGAGTCTGGTAACTTGAGGAAAATATTTAATCAATTTCAATAGAAAAACCATTCTTGCAGCATTGAAACAATATTTACTCCAATTTCAATTTGATATAAAATGAAAAAGTCTCCACAGGCACAACAAATGTCCCCGTCGCTGTACCGACGGAGCTTACTAAATTGTTACCTGTCTTTAAAAAAATGGATTTCTGTATATAATTCTGTATATAATATTATATTTGAGAAGAAATATTGTTCCACTAATTCTTTTCCTGTAAACGGGGAGTAAATATTAATATATGTGGATGGAATAATATTTGTTATATCTTCTCGGTAAATAGTTTTTAAATATTAATTCAATGTTCAAAACCATCCATAAAGTTAAAACAACCTTGACACAGTTGCTAGAAAGATAGTCATCTAGTCTGTTAGGAAAAGTTTACTTATATTATTAAATTTGATTTACTAATACAATATTTTATCAAACATTACTTTGGTATTATAAGTTAATGGTATTGAAACTTTTTAAGAAAATGATTTTTACTGTTTTCTGTTATGATTAAAATTGTATTGTAGCATTAAACGTGTGAATGTTTCAAAATATTAAACATTTAAACACAATATTGCAATACGAGTTATACATTTGTTATAAGGAAACATTGAATATTTTCCATGGCAATTATTATATAATTTTAAAGATAACTCTATGCCTTAATTTTCTCTAGTCATTAGTATCTACTTATTTTGTGCAGTGTGATGAAATTCTGCATTGCAAACCTTTTAAAATTATGCCAAAAAAATAATATGCATTGGGCTCCTATGCTCATCTGTGATATCCTGCACTTTATCACTAAAAAAAAACTGTGACTTACATTATTAACTACATATAATGTGTATTTGACAAAGAAACTAAATTTTTTTATTATTTTTTACTCTTATCTTAATCATAGTGAGATATAAGTTGGATGCAAATGTTTTACCATATTCCAAGATTACAAACAAAACTAAGCCAGTACTACTCAGGCTTTGCGAACACCTAATTTTGTAATTGTATTCTTAATATTTATTTTTGCTATAGATTTTGCAATAACTAATATTATATTTTTAGGATTTATGGCTGACAATTCTAAACAGATTGATAAATCTAAACTCACTACCAAATGCAAACTCCTCATAGGCACAATTTTAACTGATGTTTTGTGAACACATTATTTGAAATTTCATTCTAACCATCATTTGGTGAAAATAAGAACAATTCAATTCACTTATGCACATAGGAATCGTCCATTAAATACTGTGAAGTTCAAAAGGGAAAAGAACTCCAAATATCTCAAAATAGAGGTGGTTGTAGTAAGAGTATATATTTTTCCTAATAAAGGCAAGATTTCAATTATTATTCACATGCCAATCAAAAACAATGTGAATTGTTAGTGAATCAGAGTTAAATTAAAGTATATGTGTATAGGCGATATTCTGAAAAGAAGGAAATAACATAAAAAATAAACATGATTTTGCGCAGGGAGGGAAGGGTTTGAAATATCACATATAACCAGAGGGGAGGGATTGCTGAAAATCATCAACGGACAATCCATTATTAACATGTGTTTTCTTCCTCGTCTCAACATTTTTATGGGTTCCATACAAATTATAAAATATTCTTAAGGTTTTACGTGACGCAAGTCTCGCATACGTGGCCTTGTTCTTGCTCAAGACTAGCTTCAGTATTAAACCTATTAACTATTTTACCCTGACGATAAGTTGCAGTCATAAGAATATAGATATTCTATTCCTTTGTTGTTTAAGAGAAATTTTAAGTTTTTCTGTAATTTTCTTTATTTAATTTAGTTGTTTAAACTATTTAGTAAAATAATTATTCCATACCTAATATAAATGTAAATGTAATTCGATAGATAGCAGCAATAAAATTTATAAACAGAGCCAGATGTCAGTGTATGTTCTTTCTTATATTCTAGTCTGTTTTGGCTCACGGCACACAATATAAGGGATTTGGAGCTTTAACTAAAAGCATATGCCTACGTTGGAGATTACTGCAGTTATTAAGGCTTGCATTTACCGCAATCTGTAGATATATCTGTGTGTAGATACGATCTGAAACGTTGTTGTATAAAGGTAGAAGCGTGTATGATTTAAGATAAAACTTTTTTTTATATTTATATACATTAAATCTATTTTTTTTTTGTTATAACTTAACACTAAACCTACCCAGCACCGGTAAAAATGACCATTCTTAAACTTTTGTAAAACTTACACATTTTTAAAAGTTATAATATCGTTATCAAACTACATTACAATTCTTAGAATATGCATATAATATTTTCTTCATTCTTTACTTTTAGTTATTTCCATTATTACCTATATGTTATATAATAAAATAAATTTTAATTACCGGCCAATTTGACAGCGTGCGGTAGGAACAGCTATACAAGAATTGTCGGTAGGTTTAGTGTTAATATCCATAGACTTTTGTCCATGCCTTTCATTGTCATTTTAAAACAATTTTGTTATGATTTTCATTGCGATGGTAACTTAGCAGGAAATTGTACACCTGCACAAGTTTTCGAAAGCTATTTTAGTAATTAATAGCAGTAATAAATAAAGTAAATAGTAGTAGTAGTAATCTAGGTTAACAAGTTCACTAGCTTTTTCATAGCCTCGGAGTCACGGTGAGAAATTGCCATCTTGAGGTTGTACTCTATAAGATTTCTATCGGAGGTATCGCCGGCCCGCCTAATGGATATCACAATGGCGTCTTCGTCGATATCCGTGTAGTACGTACATCTATCTTTTAAATATAAAAGTTTATCTTTAATATATAAAAATAAATAAAATCTAAAGTTTATTCCAACGGCTTAGAGGTCGAGTGCAATGGTGTCAATTACGTTGCACAGTTTCTTAAAATAAATTTGGAATTGGAATGATATAATTTTTCTTCTCTCTCTTTCTCTCATACTTGGATGAATTAATTTTTCTTCTCTCTCTCTCTCTCTCTCTCTCATACAAAATAAAAAGGATAGCGTCATTTCTTAATAATAAATATTTTGTATGAATCGTATCTAATTTTAAACGTGACAATCGAGGTAAATAAATAAGTACGTGTTAGTTTTTTTATAGTCTATTATTCATAACCATTCGACGAATTTAAATAAAACTACGTTTAACGGATTTTACTCGCGTATAATTGGATTTGTTTTTTTTTTAAACTCTATTTACATCGGTTTTAACGAGGAGATTAAAGTTATACGCGAGTTAAAACTGGTAAATGTAATTTTATTTCAATGTGGTAATCCAAGAAAATATTATTCGACGAATTTTGTATATAGTTAGTTAGAAATAGCGGATTAAGTTCAAGGTTGAATGAGATATTATTATTATCATGTATATTATAATACCTATTTCCTTTTTAATCATTAATATTATTGTGTGAATTATTATTAAAGAGTATATATTAGTTAAATGAAAAAAACAGATGTTTATTTTTAATGCCAAGTTTAGTTATAGTTAACGCATATCCAAGGTGTTTTTATAGTTTATGTAATGACAAATCATTACCTTAAATATATAGAGAGATGAATTAAGATTCCACAAATAAAGTCTCAAAATGGACATAACCTACTTAATGATTGTTAATTTTGTTTTTCTATGGTCTGTATTGTAACGAACTGGTGGAGTGGAACGGATCCGGCGATTGTCGTCTCTTGTAAAAACTTGGTCTATTCACATTGGCAGCCTAAACTGAAATTAATTTTTATCGCTTTTTTTTACATATAACATTGTACTATACTATACGATACATACTTTATAAAGTGAAATAAAATTGTCGTAAAAAATTGCATTTCTTGTCGTGTTATCAGCAATAAAGAATATATGTATAAATACTGTTAATAGATTATTCTAGCACTTATCGAAACTGAGGCCAATGAATTAGACTTTGGTAGCATATAATTTTTGAGCGAAGCGAGCGGAGCGTTCTACTGGAGACTTTCTTAGTCACGAATGGGCTCGAAAAGTACCTGACGGAAAATTATAAAATTTTGCAATTAAAAAGACACACATTTGGTGATGATTTTGAATTTTTTTTGAAAAATGTCAAGTCGTTGAGGAATAATTGTCCAAAAACTGATATCCCATTGAAATCAATGGGAAACAATGAGTCATTACACTGGACTCGCTTCGCTCAATATGCAAACGGCACACGAGATTTCGCGAGAACAGCGAGTCGAAATTGAGGGTCTGTTGGTGGCCCTAGTTATTTGTATATATAATAATATTATTATTATTTATTGACAGATGAGGATGAGGCGACGACGTCGGGTATAACGGACGGCGCGGCGGACGAGCAGCAGAATCGTGTGATATTCGTCAACCACCCGCAGCCTCAGAAGTTCGTCAACAACAGGATATCCACCGCCAAGTATAGGTATAGAAGCACACTTGCTACATTTCCTTATGGAAATTAACCACAAGTATTTTGCGATTTGCACGTAAATCATAGGTTTGATATTGTCATTGGTAGGTTGAGTGCAATAATACTATTCCTAGTTCATCAACAGACTGGAAGCTCCCACGGTTTCTTGTTACCGAATCGATTTCCTTTACGCTGGAAATGTCTACGTAATAATGCACTGTAACAGCAAATACCTACAACGACTTGAGCCAGTTTTGTCCTTGACCAAGAAGTGTTATCTTTTTTTTATGTTATAAAAAATAACCTTGTGAAGCTATAACCAAAGAATTAAATATATATATTTTTTTATCTATAAGAATTTCAGAAACTACTCCTGCACGAGGGATGCTCTACCTAATCCACTCATGATCATCTTTTTTTCTTGATAATTTTATAATGAAAGTAAATACACTATGAACATTATACATTGTTTATAAGAGCTGTCGTTTGATGTGTATGAAAGTGGAGCGACTCGCAGTCCGCCCTACATGACATCATTGGAGCGACCCTGGGCGCCATTATTAAGCGCGTCCTCACCGGAATAAATTAACAATGTCGATTGTTCGTCTTAATAAAATTCTAATATCGTTATCATAATTTTCTTCGTGTACCAAACATTTTTATTGTAGGATGAACAATCTTTGTTTTTAAATAGCAAAATTGCATGAATTAAAATTTGGCGAGCTGCCGTACTGCGGTTTCAAATTAGGTTTTCAATGCAAATGTTTGTAAGTCAAATAAATATTCAACTGGTTGCCATTCTTTTGGGGCTTATACCAGTTTATAGTATAACGTAATACGTTCTACCTTATAAATGTAATGCTATAGAATCGTCTGATATAGTATTACAAAAGCTGTATGGAGCAACCTTGATTTGAGCTTATTCGTAGTGGATATCGTAATGTTTACACGCGACAGATTTGCAGGCCCAGCCGTTGGCACGCTGCCCGACTCACGTCACCTCGTGCGACCCGCCCTGCCCCGGGACGAGCCACTCGTTTGTTTACATGCCCCACATGTCTGACCAGTCACTGGGCGTAGTACCAATAGCAATAATATAATATTTACCTATAATTGAATAAAAACAGAATATATACTTAATTTTTTTTTTTCGGAGATCATAATATTTTACCACTAAACTTCTCAAAATCTTTAAAAATTTTGCCTATTTGTGTCTGATGGTGTTGATTCTGAGCTACTTGCGCATTTATAACACTACTAGGATAGTTGTAAGAATATTATTTGAATTAAATATCAAGTTAATTTAGATGATCGTTAATTAATACTCCAGAGCGATTGCTCGCCGGTTCAAATCAGACGACTCACTGGCGTAGGCGGTGTATTTAATAGAGTGAAGTAACCGTATTAAAAGACAAATTTAACATTTTCTCTGCTGTTTTTGATTGCCTTGAAATTAAGTTAGCACGGGGACTGAGAGAAATCAATTTGTTTCAACAATATTGTAAATGTAGTTGCGTGATAATAATGGAATTAAATTGTATTTAAGTTTTGTTTTTTTTGGGTTCCCTCCAATCGTTGTTTTGAATTTGAATAATATGAAACCAAAAATTATTAATTTATGTAATCCTTTTATTTTAGGACACGTGACATGTTGAATATGTAAAAATAAAGACAACAATTACTTAAAATAACCATAAAAATTGTAAACACGAAGATTTAATTTGATAAACCTCAAAGATTGTAGTGCAGTTATTTCTATAATAACCTCGCTTCATTATGGTTATTCTGAAAGCTTGAGGTGTTACGGAGATATAAATATTTAATTTACTGTTGTTTGTCTGCAGCGTACCATCGTTCGTCCCGTTGTTCCTGTTCGAGCAGTTCCGTAGATATTCCAACTGCTTCTTCCTCCTGATCGCGCTGCTGCAGCAGATCCCCGACGTGTCGCCCACGGGTCGATGGACCACGCTCACGCCGCTCATACTCATACTCACCGTCAGCGCTATCAAGGAGATCGTGGAGGATTTTGTGAGTAATCATAGCTTCAAGGAGGAAAATTTGGTGTTCCTTCAAGGTTTCTAGAGACGCCGGGATCTCACGACATGTTCGTTGTATTGTGAGAAGAAATTATTGTTATTTTTATTATAGAAACGCCACCGCGCAGACGACGAGACGAACAGACGGATGGTGGAGGTGCTGCGCGGAGGGCGCTGGCAGAGCATCCGCTGGGAGCGCCTGCAGGTCGGGGACATCTGCAAGGTGCTCAACAACCAGTTCTTTCCTGCCGACTTAATTCTCTTAGCGTCCAGGTGATTCGCAAATAAAGAATAACAAATATATCACATTTTCCAATTCAGTTCCAATGGCATCCAGGTATTTGGCTTTATATTTCAGCGAGCCGCAGAGTATGTCCTTCATCGAGACGTCCAACCTGGACGGTGAGACTAATCTGAAGATTCGCCAAGCGAGCCCCGAGACGGCTCGACTGGACGGCCCCGGAGCCCTGGCCGCCTTCCGCGCCACCGTGCAGTGCGAGCCCCCCAACAGACACCTGTACGAGTTTAACGGGATGCTCAAGGAATCTAACGCCAAGTGAGTTTTTGTCTAACAAAAATCAACTTATTGTATTTTGTATTTCATTCTCATATATTTGTTGAAGGACGGTTCCACTGGGTCTGGAGCAGATGCTGCTGCGGGGCGCCATGCTGCGTAACACGGCCTGGCTGCACGCCCTCGTCGTGTACACCGGCCATGAGACCAAACTCATGAAGAACTCCACCAAAGGTACTGCACTACTAGCTACGGATAACCTTTTTCTTATCGTCAACTAATCATTAGGCTGGTTTGTCGAATTGATTGCTATGGTTGTCTTTGTTCGTACATTGCTCATTAAATATTGACGTTTGTGAAACAGTTATCACAATATAGAAATACCCGGCTGAGTTTGTTGTGTGGTTCTTCTCAGTTTGAAAACCTCGTAGCCTTAATTTAATTTAAGCTAGAGAGAATAATAAATACCGCTAAGTTCGATTTCACTTGCAGCGCCCCTAAAGCGGTCGTCGATCGACCGTCAGACGAACACGCACATCCTGATGCTGTTCCTGATCCTGCTGGTGCTGTCGCTGCTGAGTGCTGCGTGCAACGAGCTGTGGCTGCGGAAGAGGGCCTCCGACTGGTACATCGGACTGGATGGTACGGCCTCATATCATTAAGACTATGATATATAATTGTAAACGATTTATATTACATTGATTACATTTTTCTATTTTCCAGAGGCGCAGAATGCACATTTCGGATTCAATTTTTTAACCTTTTTGATACTATACAACAATCTTATACCCATATCGTTACAAGTTACCGCAGAGATAGTTAGGTTTTTCCAGGTGAGTACCGATATCAAAATTGTCGTTTCTCACATACAAATCATGTATCACAAGCGATCGCGTTTTAGGCAAAATTCATAGCGATGGACAGCGAGATGTACCACGAGGAGACGGACACGCCGGCGCTGGCGAGGACCTCCAACCTGAACGAGGAGCTGGGCATGGTGCGGTACGTGTTCAGCGACAAGACCGGCACGCTCACTTGCAACGTCATGGAGTTCAGGAAGTGCTCCATCGCGGAGGTAAACGCTCACAACACATACATCCACTTTTGGCGCACGATAATATATATAGGGTTGCGTGTAGGTGATATACAACAAGCCGCAGCGGGGCGAGCGGCTGGAGGACACGCTGCTGTACCAGCACCTGCAGCCCGGGCACCCCAGCGCACCCGTCATCTCCGAGTTCCTGACCATGCTGGCCGTGTGCCACACCGTCATACCGGAGGTGGTGGACGGCAAGGTCAACTACCACGCAGCCTCACCAGGTGACAATGCAATACTTGCATATCGCGTCATGCAACGTTGGTAGTTTAATAAAACCTTGTTTGTTTGCTCTCGCAGTGTATTTAAATTACAAATTAAAGTTATCAGTAAATTTAAAGTATAAAATAATACAGTACTAGTAAACTAACATTATAGATCACCAAATCCTGAGAGTATATAGTATTCACAATAGATGCGTATAAATAATTGTGAGTGTGTGTGTGCGTGTCAGACGAGCGCGCGCTGGTGTGCGGCGCGGCGGCGTGGGATTGGCAGTTCAGTACGCGCACGCCGCAAGCCGTGACGGTGCGGGAGCGCGGGGAGGCGCGCTCCTACGCCGTGCTGCACGTGCTCGCCTTCACCTCCGCACGGAAACGGATGTCCGTTATCGTTCGCACGCCCAGCGGTAACCCGTCCTTCTCTGTCTCTCTTTCTCGTGGCCTTAAACACTGGCTAAGAGTTTATTAGTGCGTCAATAAAAAGTGCCCGTGTGTAACAGATATACGACCGATAATACCGTATATGACTATACCCCTATACACATTCAACTAAAATAGATTCATAATTTCCACCTTCACCAAATATAAATAAATTTTGTAAACTACCTAAAAATATAAACAAATGTTGATAATGAACAACCAGTCAAAAGTAACGATAAATATACAATATCATACATCATTGTCATATACCTACCTACCGTTTTAGGTGAGATCAAACTGTACTGCAAGGGCGCAGACTCCGCCATCTACCCCCGTCTGGCAGGCGGGCCCACGGCGCCTTACGCAGAACACACGCTGGAACACCTCGAGCACTTCGCCACCGAGGGACTCCGCACGCTGGTGTTCGCGGTGGCCGACGTGCCCGAACACGTTTACAAGGTTAATGACTTACTAAATGAATAAGGCAACAGAAGATAAATTTGCAAAAATGTCTATATTTGTATTTTTTTATTAACTTATTTAAATGAGGATTAATTAGAGAAGAAAATATATGACATTCAAGAAGTAGTGTAGTAATAGGTTGATATTTTTTAAACCACTATGAATAGCTTTTTGGATCGAAAAATATTTATTACTGTTGCCAGGACTGGTCCAACACTTACCACAAAGCGAGTATAGCGATACAAGACCGCGAGCAGAAACTAGAAGAGGCCGCAATGCTTATTGAAAATAACCTACGACTACTGGGAGCTACCGCTATAGAAGACAAATTACAGGTAATATATATTATTAGCAATGAGGAGCGAGTTATATTTAAAAATATATACACAAATCACAAAAATTACGTGTATTACTTATTTTATAAGAACTCAAAGAATGACAAGGAATTTATCTAAACAAATTAGCCAAGCAAAATAACCACCATTCATAATGAATTTAAAACGTCAAACGTCAACGAGTTACACAATCTTCTTGGTACGTTATGACACTATGCCGTAGACAACTTCCAGCGAGACGACCGACGCGTGTCAGAGCAAGGAGCGCTCTGCCCGGTCACTAAACCCTTCGATGCTTTTATAGGCCACGGTGTTCGTTATTTGAATTGAATTTGAATTTTGCTCATAATATTTATATGTATACTTTATTCCTTTGGGAATTATATATATATTATATATACTCTATTCCTTTGGGAATTTTCAATCGATTATTTAATTCACTTATCTTAGTAAAAAATTTGTGAATGCTGTCCAGGATGGTGTACCGGAAGCGATAGCAGCACTGCTGAAGGCAAACATCCACGTGTGGGTGCTGACGGGAGACAAGCAGGAAACGGCCATCAACGTGGCGCACTCCGCGCGACTGCTGCACGCCGCCATGCCGTTGCTGCTGCTCAACGAGGACAGTCTCGACGTGCGTACACATACGCGCATCAATCAACACATGCACACACGCATAAACGCTCCAACACACGCATGCACGCACCAACACGCACACACGCACCAACACACACACACGGGCACATACTCACATACGCACAACACATGCACACACACACGAACACATGCACACACGCACCAACATACGCATACATGCCCAGAATACCCTGAACAGTTCTATCATTAATTCTCTACCAAAGAAAACAGTAATGAGTAGAATCTGTTTGCTGTATACTGATTTTAAATAACATGACCAGGGCACGCGGGAAAGTCTGTCCCGACACCTGGCGGACTTTGGAGAAAACCTGCGGAAGGAGAACGAGGTGGCGCTCGTTATCGACGGGAAGACGCTGAAGTACGCCATGGGCTGCGACCTCAAGAAGGACTTTTTGGACCTCTGCGTGTCTTGCAAGTCGGTAGTGTGCTGTCGCGTCTCGCCCATACAGAAGGCAGAGGTGAATACTTTAATATTTCTATTTCTATTCAAATTTAGCATTAAGTTTCATCACCCTTAAAATCCAACTTGGCGTACATAATTTCGTCTACGTTTATATATAGATATATATTTTATTGCAAAATAATACATAAAAAACAATAAAACTGAAATATAATCTCAATGGTACATAGACATCTTGTAATGTACTGTGCGTACTTTCTTCTTTTCTTTTTGTGTGCGTTGATTATTATATAAGTGTAGGTTTGTTCTATTTAATTGAAAGAATATGTTAATTAACATGCAGCAAGATATAAAAAAACACAGCCCAGATATGTTAGAGATGAAAGAAGATATTAAAATTTAAATTACAATAATTAATAGAATTAAGGAAAAACTTTATATGATATTAAATTTCCTAAACATTAGATGTGTGTAAATAACAATCGATATTGTGTTTGATGGATCGCTTGAAAGACGATATGGAGAACGGAGCGTATACAGAGATGACGAGTAACAAGCGAGTATAGAAGAAAAAAACATACTGTGCCGACCCCAAAATTGGGATATGGGCAAAAAGATGATGATGATGTTTTT
This sequence comes from Melinaea marsaeus rileyi, assembly GCA_918358865.1. Classification (NCBI taxonomy): domain Eukaryota; kingdom Metazoa; phylum Arthropoda; class Insecta; order Lepidoptera; family Nymphalidae; genus Melinaea; species Melinaea marsaeus. Next base: position 10,328,307 of record OU911088.1, on the reverse strand, counting down.
TCTGTTGTGCGTCGCAGGTGGTGGAGCTGGTGTCCAGGTCGACGGGCGCGGTGACGCTGGCGATAGGAGACGGAGCCAACGACGTGGCTATGATACAGCGGGCGTCGGTGGGCGTCGGCGTCTCCGGCGTCGAGGGACTGCAGGCCGTCTGCGCCTCCGACTATAGCATAGCGCAGGTACACTACCAATGACTCGTGAAGTCTTCCAAATTTGAGAAGTTCTCATTATTCTAGTTTTTATACTGTGCTATATTTCCTAAACGAACCGTTCCCTTCCTAACTCCCGAATGAAAGTGTTCATTATGGAATATCAATAGTTATAATGAACTAAAGTTCTCCAAAGTGTAATTTACAAATTAATATGGATGTAACAAACTTGGCTTAAATGATCTCATTTTCAGTTCCGGTTCCTGGTACGGTTGCTACTGGTGCACGGCGCATGGAACTACTCCCGTATCAGCAAACTGATATTGTATTCCTTCTACAAAAATATCTGTCTGTATGTCATTGAGTTGTGGTTCGCGATATACTCCGCGTGGTGAGTACCTACCGGATAGTTAATATTGTGTTGTGAGAATTAATGATTAAATGTCTGCCAGAACTTTTGCTGTCTGCATCAATAATAATAACCTTATTCCAGGTCCGGTCAAATATTGTTCGAGCGCTGGACGATAGGTTTCTACAACGTCATCTTCACCGCCATGCCGCCCTTCGCCATCGGCCTGTTCGATAAAATCTGTTCTCCTGAAATCATGCTTAGGGTAGGTTAAAACAAATGTATCAAATATTAAGATTTATACCAATCCGATTATAACGGTGTTCGTCTGCAGCACCCCGTGCTGTATATCCCGTCGCAGCAGGGGCTGCTGTTCAACGTGCGCGTGTTCTGGGTGTGGGCGGTGAACGCGCTGCTGCACTCCGTGTTACTGTTCTGGTTGCCGGTGCTGCTGGCGGCGCACCACGTGCTGTGGCCGTCCGGGAAGGACGGGGGCTACCTCGTGCTGGGCAACCTGGTGTACACTGTGAGTACATATTCCAGATCAAAAAAATTCTTCTTAAATCTTCAGTCTACAGTTTACGATCCAACACATGGCTTGAAAGATATATGAAAACGAATTATGTTGTAATTCTCTCCTGTATTTTTTGTCTGAATCTTATGACTTGGTAAGTTTTATGGCAATTATTGCTTATCAATATACCTATCTTTATTTTTTTACCTGATACTGCTAAGAATATTCCCTGAGAAACTAGTATAACATTTTGCCTGGACGAAAAGAAGGAAAATAGATATATTAACGCAGCCGTAGCAAGAGACATTGCTTACATACATGCGTGTCCAGTTCGTGGTGGCGACGGTGTGCCTGAAGGCGGGTCTGGCGACGCACTCGTGGACGTGGATCACGCACGTGTCCATCTGGGGATCGCTGGCGCTGTGGGTGCTGTTCGTGCTAGTGTACAGCAACCTGTACCCGGCGATACTGATCGGCGCCGTGATGCGAGGCATGGACCGCATGGTGTTCAGCTCGCTGGTGTTCTGGTTCGGGTTGCTGCTGGTGCCGGCGGCCACGCTGCTGCCCGACCTGCTAGTCACTGTGTGAGTTACTTATTGATATCCAGGGGTAACCTAACTATTCCCTCATCACCCCAGTCGGACCCCAGGACTGCTGTACACAACCCCTTCCCTTATATGAACCACAAATAAAATAGTCCTCATCCCCTCCTAAGCCTGTTCCCCCGCATGTACGGTATCGTGATCCGCTGTCCCCGTGAGCCCGAGCCCGCCCTGTGCGTGTGTGTGCGTGCGCCGTGCCTGTGTGAGTGCACGGACGGAAGCCACGTACACTTTAAAATACAGAATCCAAGTAAACTTTATGTTATGTGTTCTTTGTATATAGTAGTGCAGTAGACAATTGACAATAGCTCTAATGTAGTGTAAACCTAATAAACAATAGTTTTGTAGATATATTAAATAAATATTTTTTTAAATGACGTACACTAAATGATATATACTTACTTACATTACAGCGTCCATAACTCTGCATTCAAGACCATGACGGAGGCTGTGAGAGAGAGCGAGATCAAGCAGAGGGATCCCGCCGCGCTGCTCGCTCTACCGAGACACTCGTGAGTACACCAGACACTAGACACTAGACCGGACACTAGACACCCGCCTCGATCACTTGTACACTAGATGTATTGAAATCTGATATTATTAAATGATGTATTGATATTTTAAAATTTTTTCTCCGTCAATTTTATTGGTTATTTTTTTTTGGCAAGTGATCTTTGGCAAAAAAAAATTATAAAATATAGTAATTGATTATCCAAAGTTTTAATTAAATATTATTGCTTTTATTTTGATTATTAACTTATATGTACGTAATGCTGTGATACTGCCGTGTGATGTATGAATGTCCGTCTGTTTGTCGTGTCAGTGTATAGAGTGTTTATCTGTGACTAATCACTGTATATATATATATATATATATATATGTATATATATATTACTGTTCTCATATTTATATAATAATATACAGGGTGGAAAAAAATATTATAATGAATCAAACAAATTTATCGAGTCACAAGATATTTCTCAGGAATAGGTGTAATCCGGCGCCATTTAAAATACTTTTTTTTTTTACTTTTTTTCTTCTATTATTTTGCCACTACTAAAAAAGAGATTCGAATTATTGTCATCCTGCTAATTGATAATTCTTTTTTTTATCTCTTATCGACAGAAATGTTCTATTATGTGTTCTAACCCTATGACGTCACAGGCCAGTAAACACCGTCTTCGTATTACGCTGCATGTGTTTATACTTGATTCTTTAACTATTTTGCCACTTTTACTTCTAGTCACATAATGTAATAGTTGTAATTTCTAATAGATCAATAGATAATAATAGATTCGTTATAGAAATAGCTTTTATTTTTTGTCTCTTTCTCAACTCTCAAAGTACTCTCTCTTTTTTGTTACTGGAGTTATCTTTGGTATTGCATGTAATTAATTGAATCTTTTAAATATATACTATGTATTTACATCAACTTTGTCCACAATTCAATGAGATGAAGTAATCTACGGTAACCACCTAGTTACGTCTCCTAGAGTTATTGGCACATACAAAAATACTGTTTAATTATTTTTTTATTGTAGTATTTCAAACATTGTAGTACTACAGAACATTCATCCACCATTTTGTCCTATAAGTTTAGAAAGTTAGAACATAAATAGCAGTAGCACCTATCGCTACTACTCGTTGCTTACTGGCGTGTGACGTCACACGAATTGTGTCAATAATAATTTACCGAAATTATCAATATATTTTATTTATTTATTATAATATTATTTTTAACACCCTGTATAATATAATCATTATATATGTATTGCTTTATCACATAATACGAAAAATATATATATAATATAAAAAAAAAAACAAACAAACAAAAATACACTCTTAATATCAACAGATCTAGGTTATTAGTTTAGTAAAGAAAGTATTTGCAAAGTACTTAGATCTTAATAACCTTAATAATAGTTAGTGACACTGGCGGTCTCGATATCCACTCGAAGCATTTTAAGGACCTCTTTGGTCCCCAAGTATATTCCAATTGCAGCATTTTAAGGACCTCTTTGATCCCCAAATAAATCACAATTACAGTTGATAGTGGGACCGCGGGTGTATAATTAAAATATATTGAAAATAGTTATTCACTGTAAGATAAAACACTAAATATCTATGCATATTTACTATATTTATAATATATTATTAGACATTAACACTAAACCTACCAAGTACCGGTCAAATTGACCGTTCTTAAACTTTTGTAAAACTTACACATTTTTTATCGTTATAATATCGTTATGAAACTACATGACAATTCTTAGAATATGCATATAATATTTTGTTCACTCTTTACTTTTAGTTACTTCCATTATTACCTGCGTTATATAATAAAATAACTTTTAATTACCGGTCAATTTTACCGCGTGCGGTAGGAACAGGTGTACAAGAATTGTCGGTAGGTTTAGTGTTAATATAATATAATATCACGTTAAAATCATTTTTTTTTATATTTTGCACAAGTAATTTGGGTTCAGCGCATTATATGTTATAGTCGATTATGTATTTATTATTATATAAAATATTCACCGCACACGTATATAATTATATTATTAATTTATTTTAATTATATTATTTGATATCACATCCATGAGTTTTCAAGATCAAAATACGGCCACTAAACAATATTTAGTGCTGACCGCCATTTTGTATCAAACAAAACACACGGAGATTACATACACTTAGCACGTACGCATAGTGTGCACGCAGTCTGTGTATAGTACGTATTATTGTTTTGCTCGCACCCCCCCCTCCCCCGCCCCGCTATATACACACGTGGAACACTCTCTACCCCCTCGTCCGGGTGCAGTGGGGGGCGCGCGAGGGCCCGCCGCCGCCGCTGCGTGGCCCCCGAGGATCCCCCGCGAGCCTCGCACGTCGTGTGACACGCCCCCGAGAGACTCCGCCCACCGGACTGTATGAGTAAACACCACAGCACTGCGCATGCGCAGGCTTACTTTTATATGGGAAATAATGTTCTAAAAATTTCCACACCGTTCCTAAGATCCGATTGTCTCCGAATCGTACGTTCCATGTGAGCTCGAGTAGCTGTGTGATATTTTTTTACACACATATATATATATATATAGATATAGATAATCTCAATGTTAATCTGAACAGTGTTTTTTTATCTAAAGGTCATACCTGATGTGTTATTTGAGAGGGATTACAGCGTTTAAATGGTAAATGATCTCGTGAGCTAGTGCGGCACATTTACGACACCGCTATTACCTTTCGCATATTGCATTTGACTGTTTGGCTAGATTAGTACAAAATGTATAAATAGCTAAAAAATTTTTACTAACCTTATTATAATAGAGATAAAATTATATTTAATATAACATTCCATTAGAAGAAATAAAATATATTTATTGATATCTTTATGTAAGTCTACATCTATAATAAATGGTTTTGTCACTTTGAAAGTTTCTAAGATTTGGAGTAACTTTATTTCCGTCCGAGGCTTCCGCTCAAAACAAAATAAGTCTCAAACTAACATTCAGTTTAAGTTATACAGCATATACAGTAATACTCCGCTTTACGCGAGGGATACGTTCCAAAAAAATCGCGTTAACTGAAATTCGCGTATAACGAGGTTTATGATTAAACGTAGTCAAAAATTATTACAAAAAAATAGAAATCATTTTAATCAATCACTTTAATTCTAGGAACACTTTATGCAATACCTACTCTTATTTTTTTTTACGGAAAAATACATCTATTGTTGATGACTACATTATATTTACACACACTCTTTCGCGTAATTCGAGGCATTTGGGCACGAAATTTGCATCCGCGTTATAGTGAAACCGCGTATAACGGGGTCGCGTAAAACGGGGAATTACTATATAGGCTTCCTATAACTTTTTTGTAGCTTTTAATAATAATACCGTCTACATTATTCTACAATATTATGTAACTGTTTTCTATAGATAATAAGATAATTTACCTCGAAACAATTTGACATTCCCATCTCTGTGGCCGCCATGTTGTTTTAGTGACGTCACTAGCTGTCACTATCATACTCTGTATGCAATTAGTACTTAAAATAACGCTAGAGTATATATTTTTATAATTATTTTTTATTAATTAAATAGTTGTGTGTTGTGTATATAGATAATTAATATGTTATAGTGACAAATATAGAATGTTATTTATTTATAAGAAAATACTTTAAGTAAATTCACCTTTGACTTATTATTGACATAAAAATTATAAGTGTTAAGATTGTGACAAACAAATTTTGTGGATTTATTCGAAGGGACATTTTAAAGATATTTGAGTTGATACGCCGTGACGGCGTTTTGTATACGATGTTATGATAATTATAGTTCAAAATTATAGCATTTAACACTAAACCTACCGAGTACCGGTCAAAGTGGCCGTTCTTAAACTTTTGTAAAACTTACACATTTTTAAACGTTATAATATCTTTATCAAACTACATGACAATTCTTAGAATATGCATATAATATTTTCTTCACTCTTTACTTTTAGTTATTTCCATTATTACCTGCGTTATATAATAAAATAACTTTTAATTACCGGTCAATTTGACGGCGTGCGGTAGGAATAGGTATACAAGAATTGTCGGTAGGTTTAGTGTTGTAATATTTAGTTGTAATATTCTTCCAGATTGTGATTAATAAAATTAAATATATTTTAAGCCTGTATGTATGTATCCCTTTCCGTCTGTTCGCTTCTTCTTGTAATATTCTTTTAAATTGTTTGCACGTTTCTTATCTACGCACTCTTTACATACATTTTATTTGAATCATTGTTTTTTATGTAAAATGTTGTAATATAATGGCACCTGTATAAAGTGTATGTACAGTTTGTTCCTATCTCTCTCTTTCTCTTTCTCTCTCTCTCTCTTCTGTCACTTATATTTTCAATAGTGTAAAGTGTTTGTTAATATTTAATAATATTGTTACGTTGTCTGACGTACCGTTTAATATAAGAGACGTCGTTTATACTGTTTGTAACGAATTTGTATTTAATAAAGCGTTGAATTATAATTTGTTTATCTGTTAATTAAATAATAGTGTTGTGTTTGAGTAGGTGATGATGTAGTGTGTTGAGTGTGTTGTGAGACGCGAGGCGTGTCTAACGGTGGGTTGTTGTAGCGCGGCGGACCCGCGGGTCGCGGTGGCGCGCCTGGCGCAGTGTGAGTACGCATGTCGCATGATGCACGCTTGTAGTTGCGCTTGTAGCGGGGCCCGGGGGGCGGGGGGGGTGAGTGGAGGGGTAGAGGAGGTAACGCTGGTTGTGCGCAGCCTGACGGAGACGGCGCGCCTGCTGCAGAACGTGCGCAGCGTGTTCGGGCGCCGCGGCCAGAGGCACGCCGAGATGGAGCTGTCCCGTGAGTACACGCACGCACTCGCTCTAGCACGTCCGCGCAGACTACGGATAGCTCCTAGCTCCGGATATTAGTACACTTTTGGTGAAGCACTACCAAATAATTTTTGGATAAAGTTTTTTTTTTTGTTATTGGAAAATTTTGTTAAGCGATTATTAATTGTAAATGTTTTTCACTATCTTGTACGTTTTCTACCATTGTCACATGTTAATTGTTTAATTGCAAATAAATCTATATTAAAAAAACGATAATACTACATAATATATATGTGTGTGTATGTTATATATTTGAAAAGTAAATAACGTTATGTAATGTGTAGATGGGTTCGCGTTCTCACAAGAGGAGGGCGCCAGTGTGTCGCAGGCGGACGTCATACGGGCCTACGACACGAGGAAGCCGCGCGCGCGCTCCTGAGCTGACACACACACACACACACACACACACGCAACCCTGGGCCGTATTATCACGTATTACAGTGTGTACATTCTGAGGTCCGTCTTAATAAGATCCATAACACACCCTTAGTGTTAAGAGACTCGATACTCTCTATACGTTTTTTTATTTTATTGTAACTAATCAACTACTAATTTTATTTATTTTTTTTTTTTTGTGTATTTTAATCAGTATTTTATTCCCCAAATAATAATCAATTTTAGTGACTTTATTAAATCGAATTCGACCAAAGATAACTCGGATATAATTAAGATTAATTCTAAAATATTATTATTAATTATTATTTATTTGTATTTATTAACTATAAATAGTTTTGAATGCGGCGGAATATTATATGTTTATAAGAAACGCTTAAAAAATAAAATATTTAAAACGTTATTTGTGTTATTGCTTTTTACAAAAATTAAGCTAATTATTTATTTGTTGTTAATATCATATAGATTTAATAAAGTTACTCGATACTAAAATCGATGAAAAAAATCGAATTTCTATCGAAAATAGTATTTCGTACACCAATAACAAAATATAATGTAATATTTATATTTTATTATAGAGTATTAAAGTAGAATATAATTAATTATTTCATAATAAAATTATCTGCGCTTTAGTATTAATATATAATACTTACACGGCCTATTTTGTTAATAATTTATGCATTTCTATATATATATATAAGTATTAAAATTAATAAGTGTTAGTCAACAAACATACGTACATGTGTAGATATATATATTGGGGCTCCATTTTGAATTAATTTTAAAGTTTTTAAAAAAATCATAGAGCCCATAGATACTGATATATGGACGATAAATTAAGGTAATTATTTTTTTTATATAGAAGTCCGAAAAATCATATAACACGTGTCTGAAAAATCATATAACATTAGTTTGAAAAATCATATAAAATTAGTCTGAAAAATCATGTAACATTGGTTTCAAAAATCATATAACATTGGTTTTAAAAATGATAGAACATTAGTTTCAAAAATCATATAACATTAGTCTGAAAAATCATATAACTTCGCTGCAGAAGTGAGTAAGACCTTTGGCCTAGACAAGTGACATTTGTCAGTATACGCTTATATTATTAATCAAATCTAAGAGCACGAATTTATACCTGATTATCATGAGCACTTAACCGTTCACATTATTTAGGAATAGTCATGTCCCAATATTAATCGCTTTATTTAACTAAACTAAATGTATTTTAATACCTGGGTATTTGCTGCGTTTTCTGGAACGCGGAACCGCTATCTCTTTCCTATTATTGATAGATAAAAAGGATAGCCAACGTCTAGTATAAGCGAGGCGGAAAACGCGGGATATTTGACGTTTATTATTACTGAAATGTGATATAAGTATAACCGGAAAAGTAAATATTTCAGAGTCTTTACAAGTGAGCCGCTAGCGGGTTTTGTAACTTAATAATATTCACATATACCTCTAACAGTTTATTATTGTTAACTGTTTAATTATCTAAGCGTCGGGGACGCTCTCGGAGCGGGATGCTACTTCGAATCAAAATTTGTTTGTTCGTTGTATTTATATACATATATAATTAAACAATTGTTCTATGATGATATAAATAAAAATGTAAGTTTAAAATGTATGTTCTTTTGGTGATATTTCTATAGTAACTCATTTGTTTCAAAATGGCGTAGCCCGGGACCAAGCGGACCGTTATCTCGATGTCTGTCGGTACATTCAGCATCACTCTCCGAGAACACCCTTGTAATTTAAATAAAAGCAAATGTGAATGTACCAGAAATATATGATTTGTTCTCGTTCTTTATATGCTGTTTTATTGTGTCCTTGTGTTCGTCCCAGTATTAGTGATACAGTGCAACCTCGATATGACTATTCACAAGCTAATTAAAAATATTAGCTTTAAGGCAAAATATAGAGACGAAGCTTCTTACCATTCCATGGTTTCACCGTGCGGGTGCCGGGTCCATCGTGTTGCAAGAAGAGGAGCGCAAACAATATATATATATATATATATATCTCAATTTTACCTAATTACTATTGCTTCATCTGTTACAGCGAACGACTTTAATTAATATTAAACGAAACACTTTTATAAAAAAAAAAGGTTTTCATTAAAAATATTTAATATATTTGTCTGTCGCAAAATAACTGAACCTGTTGAGAATTATTGATAATATTAAAATGTTTCATTCATTATTCGGAGGTAAATATTACTTTCAATTAATATTTTGCAACGATTTAATAGTCGTTTTAAAAAGGTTTCTGACAAATGTATTTATGAATACATTATGATGTAAAAGTATTTTTGTATGATCTCCTTCTGGGCAGTTCTTATAGTGTATCATACGGGACTTACTGTGGAATAGCTCCTTCCGCTATAAAGTGGAGTGATGTCGACTCTCTGCCCTACCAGGGCGGGAGTCTTCCAAGGTTCAGTCCACTCACCCATTCTATTTTCCATTTACTCAAGCGACATTTCTAGGCCGCGTTCAAAAGTACAATTAGCAATGTTAGCGGATGACACCGCAATTTACACGTCCTCGTCAGATCTTTATGGGATCTCGCAACGCCTCCAATCTGCAGCCGACTCCCTCGGAAACCGGTTTCGGAAATGGAGGTCGCCGTCACCTGTTTGTTAGGCAAGCGGAGTCCTTTAGAAATAAGGACTCACTTTACAAAGTCTGCATATGCTCCATCATGTCAAATGCAAGCGTTGCCTTCGCCCACGCGAATCTGAACCCCCTTTTGATGCTTCAGGACAAATTCTGGGGCACCGTGATTTACCGTAATAAAGACTTGCACAGAGATCTAGACCTACTGACGATCGCACAGTATTTCAAGAGGCTTTCCAAAAGCTACTTTGATAATGCTGTGGGACACCCAAACCCGCTGCTGTAAAATCTGTAGAACACATATAACATAAAACACCACACACACATACACAGCGTCTTCGCCGGCATTCGGCCGTCGAAGGATGTTAGTGTTATTCCCCAACCCGCATTCAACCCTCGATTCCCAACTAACGGTGTCCTGAGCCGTCGTCCGAGCCTCAAACGAGGCGCCCTCAGGATGCGCGTTCCCCTAGGACGCTTCAGGTCCCCTTTTCTTTCAGGGTGAGTTTCGGCACCCGTCCACTCTACCGGTACCGCTGTCATGGCCGGTAGGGCTAACAACAAAAACACTACAAAAAAAATACAAAGTTCTTATAGTATTTAACTACACTATACGTAGCGGTTGATGTCTCTGGCCGAGGTGAAAGAGGTATGCAGGGACCATAGCGTTTGGCACTACGTCGTCTCTGGCTACCCCGCAAGGGATATGGCGTGAAGTTTTAACTTCATTCAATAAATAAATACGTAAAGATTTTTTATTTCCTAAATATTATAATTGTTTACCATCTTTTCCCTGTTTCTTTATTCAACGTTAAAAGTTATTACATTTATGTAATCCCACCTTATTTTTAAAGACCTATTTAGAGATTCTATAAAAAAAAACAGTAACCCCACTATATGTGTAGAGGGGCCATTATAGAGGTGTAATATGTATGTTGATGCTAAATAACAGCTTTTTTGTACTAAGGGTCCGCTAAAATGCGGAGATGACGAAACTTGACGATAAGGGTTCCAAATGGACTATGGAATTCTAAAATTTGTTTAAATATTACATTTCCGTAGCAATAAACATTTGGCTTTTATTACATTATCTAGAGCGACCTCAGAACAGAACACCATTGATTCATGGAAAAATTTATCTTTCCATGGGCGGATGTTAAATCAATTAGATACAATGGAATGTTACTAATTGCACTATTAATGGGATTGCGTCATCTTCACGCTACTGGATTAATTCCATAGTGGCCGACTGGATAAATATGATTCGAAAAAGGTAAGGTACTTATTTTCATAACTTCCTATGACCTCTAAATATGATTATTAAATAAATATTAATAAATATTTTGACCTATATAATTTTATACATTACTTAGACACGTGAAAACACACGTACGGACTTGCGCATGATTGAGCGAAGCGAACGAAGTGAGCGGAGCGTTTTACTGGAGACTTTTTACATTCCTTGTCACGAATTGGCTAAAAAACTACTTCACGGTAAATTATGAAACTTTGCAATCAAAAAGACACACATTAGGTGATGGATTTAAAATAAAAAAAAAATTGAAAAATGTCCTCATAAAATTTTTTTTTTTTAATATTATGTAAAAAAACTGATATCCCATTGAAGTCAATGGGAAACGATTAGTCAATACTCTGGGCTCGCTTCGCTCAATATGCAAACGGCACCCGAGATTTTGCGAGTGCAGCGAGTTGAAATTGAGGGTTTGTTGGCGCCCCTAGTTTGATTTTTAACGGAGATTCATTTTCTTAATTGTATACACAAATTTAGTTATTATTTCCAAGTGAAACGTATATAATTTAAATATTTATAAGAACAATTTTTTAAATCTAGGCTTTAAATCTTTAATTTAAATCCAGTTGCAATTACCTATAGATGTATTTAGTTTTAACTGTCTCCTTTTATAGCGTAAAGGTTAATTGCAATGTTTTACCTGTAAAATTTGTACTTCGTGTTAGGAATTAAAAACGAGTAGATGACAATTTAAAATCAATTAAGACACTCCATCACAACAAACCCTCGTGATTTTCTTCGAAATATATGTATCCTATACATAAATAGGCTTCTCTTGCATCTGTTATCACGTTATCAATGAGGTAAGTGAGGAGCGGCAGCCTTCGCGGCGCGCCTCGCTCGCTCAGTCATCAGTGTCAGACTGTCAGTGCCTCACGACACGCGCCGCGCAACCTACGTGCCTTTATAACGAACTTTACCGCGCTTTTTAAATTTGAAACAACGGTTCTGTGTGTACTTTGTTTAGTTTATTGTGGTTATAGTGGAGTGCGTCGTGGATGTGGGCTCAGGTTATAGTGGTGATGAAGTGAGGTCGGAGATGGCGCGGTCTCCTCGTAGGATTGCAGCTCGCCGCAGCACGAGCAGGTCCCGGGAGCTCGTCAGGCTGCGCACGCACCTTAACGGAAAAGGTTAGTTACGAGTTGTGTAGTTCAATATTGTCGGTATAAACAACTTAGTAAAGAATAAATCAATGCACATGAAAGCATTTTATAACAAATTTCTCGTTTACTATACCGCTAGTGTTGTTTAACGTAACTCCTATTCAGTCCTCATTGCACATGTGATAAAGAGGTTCATATCCTGTATCTACGGTAACGAACCGTTTTGCATAGATTTAAATAATTGTGTACAACAATGAGGTTATGGCGATAAAAAATATGTAACATACCAATAGAAATGTATTTCAAACTACACAGTATTTTACTTACCTCACAAAATAAACACTAATCATATATAAACTTCTAAACCTCCTTATCAAATAATCACATTAAAGTCTTGACTTTTATTATAATAATATAATAGACGTGAAAACTGAGTTGTTTAGACAAGTGAATTATCCGCAATGCCACTTCAGTTACGCATTCCTTAATTATACGAGAATACTTTCTTTAATTTTATGTACAAAATAATATTATTAAATATTAAATAAACAAACATTATATCAAGTCCTGCATTAACTCCGAAAACAAATCCATTTATAACATTGTAATATTTTATATAAAATATTGAAATGTGACGATTATGAGAAAGTTATGTCACATTGGAGTAACTTCAGACTTTGGACTAAAATCAAAAATGTATAAAAACAATAATTCATTTTTGTTTCTCAGCTTCTTTTTTTGTCATTTTTACCCAATCTACGTTTCACAGGGAATTATTTAAATGTAATAATCTACTAGTACGCTAGCGACAAATAATCTAAATAGATTTTTATTGTCACGAGAACGTCTCTTGGCACGCATTAAGTTTAAATATAACACATTTTAGTTTTATAAAACACCTTTAAAATATCACAAAACACGGTCACTATCCGTCCATCTTGTTTTAGCTAACATTTTGACATATTTGTCGGCGCCATAAAATAGCCATTTGTCTAATAAAGGCGCGAACGATGCGGCCTTGGCACGGTGACCGCCACAGACACCTGTACTCTGCAGTGACCCGCCACCAGACGGCAATTAGGCCGTTTGCACAAAACCTAGACTTCAGACCCCATTTACGTTGTGACCTTTAGATTTGCATCAAAGTAATGACCTCATTACGAGAAAGGCAGATACTTTGTATTGATTTAATTACTTACACGTTCTGTACTAGATGAATGTTTGGTTAAAAATAATGTAGACTTTATTACTTATTATTAATATTATTTAAATTCTCTTTAATCTATATAAAAGTTTTTACATTAAAAACCAAAAAATCTAAATCTTTCATTTTAATGAAATGTGATTAATACTTCAACATAAATATGTATTTCTTTTAGTAATAAAAAAAAAACATTAAATTCAACTTTTAATTAACAGTTGTGTAATATCAACGTAACCATAAAAGAGTTGTATTAATAATCTTGATTAATAGAAAAATCTAGAAATAAACTTTCGCAAATATCAAAAAGTATGCAACAATCACCTTTCAACGTTGAAAAGACGGGTCGAAAGTTGCGAACCTTGAGACAAAGATACATATACATCATAACCTCGCTTCTTTTGTAAAATTTTAATAATACTCATTTGATTTCTTACTTATAATTAATTAATTTGATACAAGATTTAAAACCAATTAAGATTCTTATATATAGCTATTTGAGTTATTACTCTGCCAGTTATTAATAATCAATAAATTCATTGTATAATCTCATTATAAAAGGTCAATAACCGTAGCAGATAGGTTTTATTTGGTTATATAATGTATTTCGTGTTAGTTGTCTGGTGCTTTCACCGCGGGATGGGACACTTTCTAAACACGACTCTTGTTAGGGATACAACTTACGAAGGTATTACTTTTTTAGTCTTTATATAATTATTATATGTTACCGTAATTAAAACGATATCTGCTTCAATAATATTTACACTCTTATCTTATCATTTCCTTGTAGTGAGTGGATTAATGTAAATAACTGTAATATATGTATAACATTATAATTAAAATTAACTTTTTTTCAACCGAAAATATTCGATATATTCACATTTATTTTTGCATGTCATTAATAATAATAAATATACTTTATTGCACACCAGAAAAATAAGTATTTTAATTTTCACGTTACAAATAGTCAATACAATAATTTGGTTATACAAAGAGGCGGCCTTATCGCTACCAAGCGATCTCTACCAGGCAACCATGTCATTAAAAAAGAACAAGAAATTATGAACACATTTTTAGTTATGTAGTAAATATTTTTCTTAAGAATAACGATATTTTCTTATCGGTTAACCATTAAGGTTGAAAAAAGAGTGACGTCATACGAAATACCTAAAATATAGCGAGCGATACAGTTTGAGTTTCGCGATGCAGCCACATGTATGAAGTTACAGAACCTCAAATCAAATAAGTCAAACCAAGTATCAAACATTATATTTATAGATCATACGAATTTTTGTTCTTATATACGTTAAAATAACACTAGTATTAGACCACTACTTTCTCTATAAAATTAGATTACTTTTTTGTTCGGTATAAAGTTAGGTTTGAAAAGTAAACATTTAAAACTATAAAAATGTAGCCATCTGCTAAAAAAATATTCTCCACCACATGACTAACACAAGTATAATAATAATGTCCGTTAACGATTACTCAAACATTCACAATAGTCGTGAGATGGCGCTCCCGCTTCCCGCAGGTAATTCCGCGTATCTTTACTTGAAGAACCAGTTGATACTGTTCGTACGCAGTATAAGAATGTTTATAATAAAACTTATATGTGATTCACACACAGTACATATTGCGACCTCTGTTTAATACGAACTTGATGTATTGTTAATTCTACCTTAATTATTTGGGCCATTAATTGGAACAGCACGTCCCATTATATCAAGGTTACAAAAAATATATGAAATTTAAAGATTCTAAAATATTAAAAATGTTAAAATTGTTTATTGTATACTAAATATATATTTTACTTGTATCATATATCATTAGATCGAAGGCTAACATCTAGATATTAAAATATTATCAAATAAATAAATAAGAAATGAATTTTGAGTTGCGAGTATTGAGATATACTTTGAATGTCATGTATGCAGGACAGGGTCGAAGCCGGCGCCTGATCCGTCATAGACTGCCTGATGACGGACGGACGGACGCTGCTCTATTCAAATATGTAAACATATTCGCGATCTGAATCTACATAGGGGCGTCTGGTTCAAATGAGTTCAATGCTAAGATGTCAGGGCCGATACGTTTATAAAGACGATTTTAACACGATTATTAAATGTGTTAAAATTTTTTATTTGTTTCTTTTTCACCAAAGGAATGTAAGTATGAATTGAAGGCAAAATCAAAAAATATTAATACAAAATTCTTGAAAGCTCTTCAATACCGCTTGAAAAAACCCAAAACATTAAATTGTCAACGTATCCAAAGTACCACTAGGCTTAGGAACGCACTAATACTTACTACTTACATACCAATTATTATCTCAATTAACAAGTTTTTCAACGCTAAAAAGGTTTTTTTTTTTTTATATAGATTTTTTCTGTTATAATTTTAATATAATTTCTCAATTGAGATGTATATTTCATGTGAATATAAACATTGTTTTATATTTCGTTACTCAATCAATCACTTGATTGTTTCACGATGTTTATAAATGCATTAACTGCATTTGCAATATTTCATTGCATTTTAGAATCAACATGAAATACAGGCAAAGTCTACTGTATTGACTATGAGGTTATTAGATAAATATTTAACAAACTATAATATAATTTTCTTTTATATACATTAATAGAATTTATAAATTCCCTTATCATTTAAAGCTATTTTTCTTTTCATAAACACTAGTTCTAAATATTCTCGTTAAAAAGAAATCCGATACATCTAGTCGGAATGAAGGCCTTCCTCTCTGACATCGTTACCGCCTTGTGCCTCAACATTCCTGAATAAACTTCGCAAAAACTGGTACTGTATAATTAAGGCGAGAAATAGAGGGAAGACTAGAAAAACTTGGTTCCACTGGTACATCCAGGTTTAGAATTACCAGGTTATTATTTAAATGACGAATTTCGTCAAAAAATGTTTTATTTGTTGCAATTGAGATAAAAATCTTATAACACCTAATAATAATATTGTAATAATACTAAATAAAATGCTGCAATTCAATGATATGTTCATATTATCAGTATTCTGTAATACGTACCCGTTCATTCGACATCGCGAAATCTAAACTAAAATCAATTCCTATAAGAGTTTCGGGCAAAATCGTGTTGGCATATTTTTTGGCTCGTGTTCGCTGTTACTGCGGCCGTCCTTGAAACTAAACCAGCTTTACGTATCGTAACGGTCTTTTTTAAATGTTCATGAGTGGTTTTGTATTATTAAATGTTACATTAATTTATTACTATTACATTTACATTTAACACTAAACCTACCAAGTACCGGTCAAATTGACCGATCTTAAACTTTTGTAAAACTTACACATTTTTAAACGTTATAATATCGTTATCAAACTACATGACAATTCTTAGAATATGCATATAATATTTTCTTCACTTTTAGTTATTTTCATTATTACCTGCGTTATATAATAAAATAACTTTTAATTACCGGTCAATTTGACGGCGTGCGGTAGGAACAGGTATACAAGAATTGTCGGTAGGTTTAGTGTTAAATAAACTACACCGACGTACTATTTTATGCCAATACCAAACTCTATAGTCCGTTATTATCCATAGTAGTTCTATAAATTCCATAGATTACACCGTAATATAGACATCGCAGTCCGCCCTTTCCGCTGCCCGTCGTCATAATACGGTATGAAGAGATTATCCGCAACATTAAACGTATTTGACGTTTTTGTAAGATATACAAAACGATTTATTATATAACGTTCAATAATGATTCAGACATAATATCAATTTTTTGAAGTGTAAGATTTGATTAATCTGTTACGCAGTAAATCAATAGCAACATCAGAAAATGACATCTAAAATAACAATGAAATTAGAGTTCATTCACATTTTTTTTTGTTTTAAAGTTATTTTAAGTTTATTTGACTCAATTTCTTAAAAATGTATTAGTCGAGACCTTCAGCTAAAGATTGGTATGTAATCATAGCTCTCACCCAAATGTATTTATCCGTTCCCGCCCGACACAGTTTGCGCAATTTGCCGCCTTTTGTTCATGTGTTGTTTTAGCGAAGTGCATTCTTGACGCCGGAGAGTAGATTTTATTTATATAAACCATTTAATTTACTGGTTCAAATAACACACAAAATTTTAAGTAGCTACTCGTGTTCAAATTTTTATTGGAACCTGTGACACTTAGGATTGCGATCACAAAATTAACATACTACTAAATCTAAATACTTATGTTTTTAGATCTTTCTTTTATGTCTAATTATTATTTTCAAGAAGTAAATTAATATTAAATTTTCCAACAATATCAAATTTATTAAAGCAAAATGTCAATACAATTGTGTGACCTTCGCTTTGATTTGTATCGGTTGGAATTTCAAGTTTTACAGATGTTTATAACACGGATATTCAGATTTGAACTCTACATATATTGAATTATAGCTTATTTCCGAGTGTATGTTTGTAATAAACAATATTATGAATATATTTAAAGTTTGGATAAGGAAAGATCGTGGTTGACTTTTATTGTAGTACTTATACTTTATCTATCTATCTATCTATCTAGATTCTGTGAGCTAAAGACTTATCTTTAGCTCACAGAATCTAAAGGTAAATAGTTTGAAACATTCATTCTAATTTACGACTACCGAATACAGAAACCGAACGAAACTTTTATAAACATTTCTTGGTTGGTTTGAACATTTTAGTTTTCACTAATCGCGTTAAGAGATTCGCCCTTGAACATTCAATACTAAATGACCGCGAAAACTTCAGTGCGTCAGTCGACACCGCACCCAGCCTTGGTGTATTTTGTTTGAAATTATTACATTGTTTCACGCGAAACATCCCATTCTATTAATTACAGGTATATTAACATCATTATATTCCAGGGAGCGTTTTATTAATGTGATAGTTCATTAGGTAATTTATAGAATGGAATTATTGCCTTCTTAATATATCTCCAATCATGACCTTTGTCCTTTTCAGTGCTAATTGATGAAAATGTCATATCTTTAACCGCTATTATTCGGGTTCTAATTACTTTATTTATTATCTGTTAGATTACTTTCATAGGTAAAATAAACATAATAACATTAAAAATAAATTTTCAGATGTAAATGAGTTGCAAAATCTTTAAAAGTGATACTACTTTTGTTTAAGAAGGATTTTTATTAAGCATTAAGTAATTATCTGTTATTTTTGTTTCTATTTTTTGTTATCAATTCTTAATAAGTTTTTAATTACCTTGTCAAACTGTAAGATTAATAGTAACTAAGTCAAAGTAATAATCGTTAATAGCTATGACAATGGGATGAATATGAATAATGAATATGTTTCAAATATTATAATTTGTTGTCCTTGTCCTTGTCAATGTTGTATTTTTAAAAGGTATTAAAGTTTACATTGTCAGGACTGTAAACGTAAATTTAAAAAGTATACAAAGTTGTTGTGATATAATAGTTGTATATAATGCAGCCATATCGATGGTGAGAACAGACACGCGATCCATTTATAATTATGTAATCACAACTGGGTCCATTTCATTATCCAATTATAAGCGCACTATTTGACCCCAAATGGCGAGTAAAGTGTCCACAGTTCACAAGCTCGCTAACAGTTCACTAAGTTTTTTCACTAATCGTAGTTAGTGTGCTAGTTGACCTAGCGCTTGATAGATTGATGCATGCATGCATATGAATAAACAGATAAGCATTTCTATATGTATCCGAACGTTTTAATCACGGTGCAGAGAAGCCATTCCGAGATAAAACGCATCAAAGAGTAGTATCTGAGATAATATCCTATACTATAGTATTGCACGAACAATGATATATAAATAAACATATTTCCTTTTTATGGTATGCCTCATTTCACGTTTGCTTCATACGTCCATGATAAAATATCTTTATAAAACGTTACCAGTGATTAAAATAACTAGGGGCGCCAACAGACCCTCAATTTCGACTCGCTGCGCTCGCGAAATCTCGGGTGCCGTTTGCATATTGAGCGAAACGAGCCCAGTGTAATGACTCATCGTTTCCTATTGACTTCAATGGGATATCAGTTTTTATTCAACGACATGATATTTTTTTATTTTAAAACCATCACCTAATGTGTGTCTTTTTGATTGCAAAATTTCATAATTTTCCGTCAAGTAGTTTTGGAGCCTATTCGTGACAACAAATGTGAAAAAGTCTCCAGTAGAACGCTCCGCTCGCTTTACTCGCTTCGCTTAAATAATAAAATCATTTAATATCACATATTTGAGACTTGGTAAAATTTATTGATTTTTAAACGATGATTAATCGATCAATCAGTGCGAGATAGACGTGAAGGAATGTTAAATTTAAACATTCTTGATACGATTATTAAGAAATATATATTGTAAACACAAATCGATGGAAAGGGTATAAATAATTACCCTAAAATGTGTTTTAAATGTAGTTATAAATAAGGTACAAGGTCGTCCATGCAGGAAGCGGTGTCGATCGGTAACAGTCACCAAGGCGAAGACCCTTAATGAAAGCACCAAATGAAGACAATCCTTCGAAGAAATGTGAATGTATGTATTTATAGAACATTTTCATATAAATAGTTTGATTAGATTGACTTTTTTGGTTAGTACTACATATTTTTTATACAATCCACCTTAGAATCAAATTTAGATGTTGTATATGTTTGAAAATGTTTCTTTTGATGTTGAGTGAACAGCATTTCTCCAGAAATTGGAGGTAAGAAACATATAGCAAAATCAACTTAATACTTTTAAATAGCTATCTATTTTATTATTTCTTTTTTATTAGCAATTAGGTGTATTACGTAATAAATTTAATTGTTAGTATATTATAAGAATCAGAATCATAAAAACATTTAATTAATTAATACAACGGGTTGGTTACTTTTGGTGCCAAGGATAAACCATCGCCGCACATGTGAAACTTAAGAGCGCTCGTTCTCTTTTACACAATCACCGACAGACAGGTTAAAGATCTTTTTTTATTAATAAAACAAGTCTTTGATAGTAGTTCATACAACTAATCTTTTAGAAATTACTACTATTTATTATTATTATAGTCATTTTATAACACTAGGATCCGTTGCCGTGCGCTGCGGGAGTTGAGCTAAGCCCCTTCAGTTTTTTGACCATCATTTCTGTACGAAATGAGATATTTTAATTCTGTTTTTTTAGAAACATGCCCATTCTCAAGTTCTACAGCTCTGCCAAATTTTATTCAAATCGGCTCAGTAAAACAGTAGATGATTTACTATGATTTACTATGTACACATTAGCAGTAGATGTTGCTCCAAAAAGAAGTTTTCCAAACGTTCAAGAGCTTCGGTTACGCTCAGCTCAATAATAAGGTTGATACTAATAAAACTAGGGATAAAGTGTTAAAATTCGATATCTTATGAAATACTAAGATGTTTAAAGTTCTATAAAAACACCGTCACACTTACCATTAATCATATTAATGTGTTCAGGTCCTACATCGCGTGTCTGTTCGTCATACGTTTATCGTTTGATATATTGTAATCACAGCCCTACGGTATCTGTAATATGCAGTCAAAAACGCAGCTCCGTTGTCAATTATAAATATATCTGTTGAAGAAGAATACATTTATAAGAGCTTTCCCATTAAATCAAATACTCAAACGTATTATATATTTAATAATATAGATTTCGTTTACTATCACACTCACACTTAACTCAATCTAACATCACGTAACACAGATAAGACACGACAGGAACTTAGATAATTATTAAATATGTAAAATATTCAGACAATTATATCGTAATGAATATAAATTATATATAAATTACATATTTTTTTAAAAACACGTCTCGTATTGAAGGATGGAAACGGATAGATGCCGGTAGTCAATCATTACTGTCGTAAACACACGCATGACGTGTAAAGTAAAGGGACGGAGCATGTATAATTGTTATAATATAACATAATATCCATGAAGTGAGAACTTACAAACAAAAATGAGTTTTAACATCGACATTTTTAAAACTTTTATAATCTATATTTTATATTAGATGGCTGTTAGTTATTGATAGTGTTTGTTGTTTGTATATCTAGATTTAGTTTGATAGACTTTCATAGATAATTCAAAAATACAGTACAGCGCAAGTCGCAAAAAAAACTAGTCTACAAAAATACGTTTGGTTAAGAATTAATTTAAAAACAAGTAATAAACTAATAATTGAAGAATATCATTATTTTCATAACGATCAAATTATTTTCAACTAAACTTGAGCTGAGCGTAAGTGAAGCTTTTAACCGTTTGGAAGACCTTTTTTGGTGTCTCCAGAATGCGACGAGATAACTAGCTAAAAATTTTCTCACGTATGTTTGAGCTGAACGCGGATGTTATAGCGAAAACAGATTGAAAAAATGTTTAGCCATTCAAAAGTTATCAAGGAAAGAAGAAAGGAGAGGGGCTCAGCTCAACACCCGCCGCGCACTGTTGGCGGATCCTAGTACAGATTAAAGTTAAGATTACAAAAAATGTTTCGCAAATAATTTACTAAGTTAATTACACAATTTGATTAAGAGATTTTGATATTCCGAGTTCTCTGTTATGGTATATTAAATTAACTTAATTCTATTATAAAGTAAACGGATACGTGAGATAGTTGTAGTTCAGATGAACTATATGACGATCCTTTACTCCGCTGGACCGGATAATTGGAGCGACTTATTTGTGATCGTATTCAATGTCAGACAATTTGTGTCCGCATACCTCATAACCTACACGCCTCGGTGGTTACTGGTAAATCATTTATTATTATAATAGCAGGAAATTATGTAAAATTTCAGAAGCACAATTATTTTTATATATCTTTATCAGATTACAGATAATTATATTACATTAATAGCAAAAATATTATACAGGTTATGAAATACAGGTAAAACAAATTGTCCTTTACCTGAACAACTTGGCAGCTATCCCCTTGGATCTATAAATGACGTCATGTGTCCCAGTGTTGTGACGTCACGGCGCCGGTAGGTCAAGAACGAGGGAAAGTTTAGTGGGTTAGGAGAGCCCTCGTTACGATACATTTCGGGTCAAATGCTTTTTGTTAAACTTTATTATGTAGTTACGAAATTGAATTAGAAATTTTATTGAGATACACAACGAATTAATAATACACTTTATTATTATTATTTAGAACAGTCAAAAAAAAAACTCATTACCGATACAACATCAACAAAAACATGTTTTTATAGTTAAATTCAATCATTCTTTTGTTCTTATTATTGCTAAAGTCGTAAAAGAACTTTACGGAAGCGTTCAGTCCATCGATAAAAAGTATATATTATTTAAGTAAATTCAACTGTTCCTTATCAACAAAAATACGTTAATATTACTCTGCGTTCAAAATAATATAAAATACAATAAAATTAAACCGTATCGACATGTCTTTATTACTTCGACAACTTTATTTTCAATTCATTTAGTGTTGTGAATCGATTGGTTATGTTTTATTTACATGTTAAAATACAAGGCGAGTCGGTGTGACCTTCGCGATTTTTAAACATTCGCATGATTAAAGACGGCCATCTTGTATTGCTATAGATTATATCTGTTTTAATATCGTCATTTTTATTTATAAAAGTTATGATATTCATTCATTGGAAATTCATAATTTTTAATCTGAAAATCATTTCATATGTCTATAATAATAATAATAATAATAATTCTATTTATGGTATGACATAAATAAACATGACATTTGACATTTATAGATTGAGCTCGAAAGGTATTATTGCGATGACAATTCTTATACCTGTTACATGTATATTACAAATATATATATATATAGATGTGTATGTACTTTGTTCCCCGCCATTTTTATAATTCCTTTAGTGGAAATATATTTCCAATTCCAATCCTAAGTGCTGCCAATATGAAGAAACTTAAACAATTATTAATATTTCAGGAAATGTTTGTTAAATTACATTGAATATTAAAGTGTTACCTATATTTAGCACGTGCTGTTATAAACAGATTCAATTACAAAAGCTAAATTAGTCCTTGTTTTCATAACCTTTGAGATGCTCGTGTGCAATACACGAACTCATGAGAGTATTTTAGTTTTAATAATTAAAAACAAATACTCCGATCATTTCTAAATATTTAAGTAAACAATGATCATATATTACAAGTTATAATTTATATATATTTTTATATTAAAGTATCCAAAGATCAACAAAAATTTAAAATGTTACCATTTGGCATCTTCCAACTTGACCTACTTATTGGTTTCAAACTTTTATATATTTAAGAAACTGGAATACCTTCCGAAGATTTTGTGAAAATATAGTAAAAGACATAATACAATGCAATTATATTTATTAAATGCTTATGAGTACAAGATGAGTATTAAGTTGTACACAGTACGTGACCGTGTATGTGTGTGTGTACGTGTGTGTGTGTGTGTGTCACGTTAGCACGCTCTGGAGCAGCGTCGCCTGCGCACAGTTCTGGTCGGACACGCCGCCCCACCCGACGCCGGAGACTGCAACACATGTAATTAAATCTTTACCCTTGATATAAACATACAAAACATATACAAACCATGTGAATTTAGAACGAGATTCGTACATTCATTTATTTCAAAATGAAATCCCTTCCAGCAGATTTCATTTGTTTTATAAAAAAATATTACGTAAACAATAATACATTGTTAAAAGATTGAAATCCCGTTTCATTTCTTACGTAATGTGTATGTAAGAGTGACATCAGTGTGGTGACCATAACCCAATTAAGCCTCAATAAATCCCATAATTGAATTAAATCAAAGCTAATTGAGTGTACCCGGCTTTTGTTCAACTCACAGAGCTCTGAATACAATCATAATTATTATATAATTATAACTTACGTAATACTTAGAAAGCGTTATGAATATAATCTTACACGTATTTACATATTTATTTATTATTCTAGAATTAATTTAAATGATATATTATGTCATTAATTCACGTTGTCTCTCTCACTCAATCTTTTTCTCTTTTTTTATTATAACCTTAATTTAGGTTAAAGTAGTAAGTATAAGTCCGTTAAAGTAGTTAAGGAGGGTGCAGATATATAACCTCTGTCTTGTCCACTCATTCCTTGATCATAAATAATCATATGTTGATAACTCATCAAAATGTACCGCACACCTCCTCGTGTTGTTTTTCCGTAGTGAATAGGATTTTATTGTCTTCATAGGTGTGATTTGACTTGTAATCAATGAATTGTAACATTGTCTGTCCGTAATTCTATACTTTGTTATATATTTATATATTTTACATGATATACATTAATACAACGAAATGTATAATGTATATTCAAACGTGGATAATTCTATCCATTCGTATAATATTTACGACTTACAAAAATATATTGATGTATGTTTTAAGTACCGATATAGCATTATTCGACGTTTTTCGACGCACAGTTAAAAATATTAGATTTTAACGTTGAGGCCAAAATAATAAATATCTAGGTACATATTAGTACTGAGATGGTGGTTTCTAGTTTAAGCACGTACCACCAGTTTTTCGACGAACATTAAAAAACTTAACTCTAGTTGTGGGACAAAAATAATATAAAAAAACCTGAACTACGGCGTAATAGCGCATCAAAGTATCAGATTCAAAATGTATTTCAAATTTAGTAGAACTTACATTCTCTTTTTAATAACCGAAACTAACAAACTGGCAGCAATTTTTCGCTCTCCATTCGCATTCAGTGTGCGTCCAGCTTTAAATCCAGTCTTATTATTTATTATCGCATGTCTAATGCAACTATTTAGCTTTATCTTATCTAAGGCAATAACAACTACATATTTCTATTTGCTCAAATCAATTTAAAATAGATTACATTTTAAATAATGATATACCGGGTTGGAATTTATATGAATTGATTCTGTGTATAAAAATATCAATGTGTGTGTGTGTGTGTGTGTGTGTGTTTGTGTGCGTGTACTCACGAGTATGCTTCGTGTACGCTCCTGGTACCCCACTCCGCAAGTGACGCTGCAGCGGCTCCACTCACTCCACGGACTCATCACGCAGTCACCAGATCTCGCTATGACACCATTATTATTTACAATATTGTCACGTCGTCTGTTAAGCACGTTTCAGATTATTATTTATAAATTGTAAATAATGGCACAAATGGTGAAATGTCTGTTTTCGATTAGAGAAAATGATTTTCTCAGGCCGAGATTATGTAAAGGACCTTTCAACTTGGGAAAAAAATAATATTTTTTGGGTAAGTGAGTTGAGTAAGTGAAGCCATTCCCCATTCAGGATGGAAAATAGAAAGAATATTGGAAAGTAAAGTGGAAGGAAGGGAATCGAACATCTGTCTTTCAGTCCCCGTGTGAAATGTACCTTTAGTTAAACTGATCTTCTGTGAAAAGGTGGTGCTGTCGAGCCCAGACATGGCCACACTCTGGTGGTATATGTATAGAATACTATTAATAACTGTATTACCGTTGACGGCCGGTGGCACGGACACGACGGGACTGACGCTGAGGCCAGGGTAGTTGGAGCTGATAGCTGGCAAACTTCCTGCACCAAGGCCTGTTGGAGACGGAACTGACGACTGCGGCGCACCACCTGTACATAGCCCGGTTTTATATTTAAAAAACGCTTTACAACCTGCGGGATAAAGGGAAATTTATTAATTATTGGTGTATATTCATAAAGAAGTTACAATGTCAGCAAACCACCTCCGAATGGGACAAGAAGCTTAAAAATCCATGTTTGGAGTATTGATGAAATAAAGCAAAGTACACATGTCAAGAGAAAGGAGATTGCCACAGAAAATATATTGATGTCATAGTATATAATATATAGTAACATGTATATTATTTTATCTAGAAAATTAACAAAATATCCTTCAATGTATTTGATTATTACCCTTGTTCGGAAAATTTACACCATAAACTCAAAATTTGTCTCGTGTCCCATGTCGAAATCACATCAAAATCGGTAGTTATTTTTGAAATTATAGCATTCTGACGAACAACTATACTCTTTTTTGTTCTCATTATATGTAAAGAATTCCTAGTAACAGTAAACCACTCTATACTCCGATCTTATCACCCTTAGTATCATAACAAACGCGAGGTTTCAATATGAATTAGTTCACACACTATAAACACAAACACTAAATCTGACGTGACTCAGTCAAGGATAACAAAATTAATGTTAATAGTATGATATTTATAGAAAAATATTTTCAGTTTATCATTAATAATTCAGGTGTGTTTTGATGATGTTTGGGAGCTAAATATATCGTATTCATCAATACGAGTCGAAAATTGGCTAAACGCCGAGATGACGACATGAGATGACGCCGTGATGTCACTTGGGTTTTATAAAGTCCATATTCTAGTTCATCGGAAGGATAATCTGACATCTAATTTTATCCTCAATTCAAATGATCTTACAATATCACTGTCATAAGGAACATAATTCTATGACGCGATATCGGATGGTATTCGTGTTAACAAAGCATTTTAAATAAAGTGACAAGCCATTTTAATTCTTATGCGTAATCTAAAACACTTGATACCCAGGCCAAGGCGAGCATTGTGGAGACTTATTGCGACACTGAATATGACGACGTATTGAAGATAATAAATATGGTGTCAAATGAGTAAATAGTAAGTGGATACTTATTATTTCTAAATAGAATAATTTTAATCAAAACTAATATATGAGAAATTTACACTTTTCGATAATAAATTGCAAGAAGATAGACATACAATGTCTTGGTAATGCAATATATTCGCCAACTTCAGTCGATTTTAGTATGTATGTATGTATATATGTATGTATTTAGCAATACGAATATTAGTTATATATTCGTAGTACATTTTTTTCATTTTTTATAACCGAAGTTAAAATTAACTCAAATGGTATCGTTAAAAGATAAAGTATACATCATACATGTTTGATTTTACAAAAAATTTAAAGTTATAAATATTAATGAAACACTAAGAAGTTCAGAGTACTCATATACTGTATAGTCTAAAGACCGTCTCGTTCCGTGTGTAGAGGTCGCCATAGTCACTGACTTGTGACTAAAATTACATGTAATATATATATATATATATATATATATATATATATATATATATATATATATATATATATATATATATATATATATATATATATATATATATATATCTAATTGTTTGGCTGTAATTAACATTGACTGAAAATGTTTTAAACAACACGTCAAGAAACTAGTAATCTTGTCTCTTTCTTATAAAAATTTTGAAAGTTCTAGAATTAACAATTACAAAAAAAAAACATGTAAATTCTTCAAGCAGTTAAAAAAATTAAGAATATTGAAAATAAAACAAATTTTTTAGTAAACGAAGTCAAAAAAGCAAATTTTTAGACAAAATTATTTCTAAATTTGTCTAAAATTAATAATTAATATCCATTCGATAAGATAACGATAGTCAAATCATTTAAACACAGCTGTGTCTGCCATATGTTGCTTTTATAGCGTTATGATTGCTTCAAACCTAAAAATACTGACTCCTATTATTTATTAATTTATTTATTAAAAAGTGTTAGTACATATATAAACGTCAGCAACATGCCCCGAGATAATGAACCTGTATATTATTCGTTAGTAGTATTCGGGTAGTTCAATTTCAAGAGCGACAATGTCAGTTTCTAGCTTATTTTCTACTGTTACCGGTCACAGGTTTGAATCCTGGCCGTGTCCATGAATTTTATATTCTACATTTAAAATCATTATTATCTAACATGGTTAAACGTCTGTAGACATATTCATACATACATATTTTTTGTAACTTAACTCATAATATATAAAAATTGTTAAAAAATTGTGAGTTAACTATATATTGTATATTGGATTCATTAAAAAACATATTGTTTTATTAAATCACAGTTAAAAATATGAATGAGACGAAGTTATTCAAGTGTCTAAAATATAATCAGTAATAATAATTGATTAATCTAGATGTAAAGAGGCGCCTAGGTCACGAGTGAACAGGCCGTGACAAGGTCACTGGTAACGAGGCTGGACAGTGACGACTGACGGGAGAATACCATGTCCCACAGGACTCATCGCACTACATTACACAATACATATAGATAAATATATATTATTTTTTATATAAATATGATTTGTATAATAATAAAGCTATATAAATCTATAATATGACATCATATCTATCATATTACGCATTGTAATGGTATTTAATTTACTTACATGTTTCCTACAACAAAAAGTTCCTTCCATAAAGTGTCAAAGTTTTATTTCTAGAGATAAAATAGACTTAAAATTAATCGAAAATCATATAACTCCTCTAAATTTTATGAAAACAATTAATAAATAACAATTTGAATATTAATTTTGTCTTAAAATTTATTGTAAGTCACTCAACCGTCCATTTTGTAACTTATTAATAAGAATTTAGTTACTATAATGATCTTAGAACTGTTTCCATATAAAAAAATCTTGTAACAAAAACTATCCTTTCCTTATTTGCAATGGTTCTATTGTCTTCTATTAGTACATATCATTTACCCTTCAATGTGTCTATTGTTAAAGGATGATTAATAAAATATATATGTGCTGGAAAAAACTGCATTGATTTCACAATATTAATAATAGGATCATCTGACACATATAATTATATATATATATATATATATATATATATATATATATATATATATATATATATATATATATATATATATATATATATATAAGCGATTTACCACTCACTGACTTATCACGAAATCTCCGAAACTATCTGTCCGATTAACTTAAAATTTTACAAAGTTACTTCTTTTGTTACGTAGACGTCCACTAAGAACAGATTTTACGGAGTTCCTATCCCAACGGATTTCAACTTTTTGCATTTCGCCAAGTTTTAAATCTGTAGGAGCTATACACTTAACGCAGTTACCATAGCAACGGTTACGATAACAACGGATACTATGACAACGGTTACCATAGCAACCTAAGTTCACATCCAAATTAATAGTGTGCCCAGCGACACGGGCGCGAATTAGCTAGCATACTATATAAGCCGACTGTAACGCCACGTAAAAGTAAAGTTAAACAAATGTTTTTGTAAACTGTTTTTTTTTAAATGGCTTCTTTTCTGAAAAGAAAACAATTAATAGTTAGGCAAACATACATTATATAAAAATATATAACTGTATTTATCGTTCTGATGGCGGTGAGTTATATTATTTTTTATTCTATAAATAGTTGTCAATATTTCAGTATTTCACTCACTTCGCTAATCACACTAAAATATTCAGTATTAACATCATTAAACGGTTCGTTAAATACCAAAGTGTAACAAATACCTTTGTTTGTACAAATATTGTACAAATACCAAAATATAGAATAATGTTAATAAACAAATTTCATGAATATTCCACCGTCTCACGTCTCACACTAACACTTAGTAATTCCTACGTGTTAAGTCACTCGGCGTTTGGGGGACGTCTGATAAACACTTCGTTAACATTACATAGTTATTTTATAAACTAATATATTGAAATCTGTGACCACTGATTGACCGATTAACTGACCTCAAAAAAATAACTAACTTAGCTATATTATAATAGTATTGAAAAGAAAACGTTACAGTGGAAAAGTTAGTTACAATCCAAACGAATATTTATCTATTCTTACATAAATAGAAAAGGTTACATTGTATGTATGTATGTGGTATTACAAAAAACTTCTGTTATTAAAATGAAGTTAGTTTATTTGTAAAGTATATATTTTACTCTGATGGAATAATCAGAAACACTAACATTTATTTTATTGGAGTTAAAATGTAACGTCACTACAAAGTATGGATTTTGTATAAACTTTAGGATGATTGCTTGAACTATGTGCAAAAAGCAGGCAAAGTTGCGGGCAATAGCAACGCAATTCACTTACCTAACAACACCGAGCACGTATTGGTGCAGTCCTCTTGTGAGATGAAGTTGTTACTGTTCCCGCGGCAGCCTCCGTAGCTGAAGGGAACGCACATTCCCTTCAGCGTTGAGAATGCCCAGCGGGAGTACACACCGCGACAGGGACCCGCCGCGGGGGGCTCCATGCAGATACCTGAAGGGGACTCGTGGTGTATAGGAGACTCATTAACTTATACTAGAGCTCAAAACACATTCGCACACGATGTCACTTATCCAATTCATCTTTATAATTCCTATTTACTTTTTATTTTTTTATTTTTTATTCTTTCTAGGTTAATGCTTGACTACATTCCACCTGATGGAAAGTGAAAATGTAGTCTTAGATGGTAAAGCGCATTAATCTAACTTTAAACAATATACATGTTTAATGAACTGTTTAGTGATATTATAATAGAAAAGCCTTTTCCATTAAAGGAGCATTCGTAAGTTTTGTCTAAGAACATTCTATCGAAGATTTAATGTACTAATTATCGCGTGATCTCAAGTACTTATAGAAAGGAAATAATGGAAATCTAATGAAAAATAGCTGAAGAATGAAGAATAGAATTTGATGATTATAATAATTATAAAGTTATCACTACATATAATGCTGTTACTTTCGTAAAACCATTCCTACTAAGCAATATCCCATGTAATTTAGAACTCCATTTAATTCAAATTTTATTGTAATTGGTATTACAATATATTCTTTTTTATCTAAATAATTAATATCAGATTTTTTCCTTATCACTATGAGTAATTTATCCGCGTTAACCGGTATTCTACCCTTTGACTGGGCCAATATCGTAATACTACGTCTTATTTTATCTATTTCAAAAATATGTTCTTGAAATAAATGGTATAGAAATATAGCATGGATATGAAACAATGTAATAGCATATAAAAAATCTTAAGTTTCAATAATCATCAAACTATATTTAATGTGGAACAGAAAATTTGCAAATTGTAATAAACATACGTTTGGCCGTAACCATATCGATGGTGCAGTCGTCCCGCTCGGAGCAGGGCCGCTGCTGCATGAGCTCGACTCGGGCGCCGCAGTCGCGCTGGCGGTCGGCCGGTACCAGCAGCAGCCGCGTGCGGAAAGCCACTCCGCGCCCGCATGATGCAGAGCACGGGGACCACGACGACCAGGGAGTCGTGGGGCACTCGGGGTCCGACACTTCGGGGACCTCGCCTTCCGGGCACGGAGGCTCCATGCACTTACGATTCTCCTCTGTGGATAGTTTTACACATTATAACGGCTCATGGCGGTGATCACTGCAGTGATGAGTGTACCGACCAGTATTTACTAGTGGACACTTCTTGTAGCCCATGTGGTTGATAAACGTCCTCCTGCGGGTGGCGACCCCTACGCCGCAAGTTGAGGAGCACTCTCCCCATGGGCTCCACTCGGTAGTGCGGCACACGGGGATATCCGCTCCGGAAACAAATGGTGTGTCAGGTTCTGGCACGCCACCATCTCTACAGAATTAGAAAAATAATCGTTTGACTCACATTATTATTATTTTTCTCCCATAATATCCCGGAGTATGAAAAATCTTACGGGCATTCTGGAATATCGGCGACGCACATCTCCTTGGAAACAAGCTGGCGGTCACATTGGAACATCTGCGCCTTCTGCGGCATACGGTACTCCCGAGTGCGCATACGCAGCCCCTTGCCGCAAGACACCGAGCAGGCCGACCATGTGCCCCACTCTGACACCGCGCACTCCGCTGCAATACAGACACATTACAATCTGCTGCTGCTGCTGTCGTTGGGCGGGTCCCCGTCACACGGAGTGCAATACTCACGTGTGTCAACCGAGCGCGTGTTCTCCTGTTCCTCCACAAGCATGCTGAGCAGCACTTCCTGATCGCAGGCTCGGGTAATAAGGCTCTCTCGTTTCAAGTACAGTCTTGCCATAGGGTTCATTGTTTCGTTTGCAGGGTTGTAGAACGGCGCCCTCGGATCCTCGGGGTACATGTTCGTGATCCGGTACATCTTCTCGCGAGGATTTGTTTCCGCATTCGGTGACTGAGAATAGTTTTTAATTTAATCACTTGGATTTTAAGCTTTATAAATATACATAATATGTAATGTTAGTGACATAATAAATTACTCATAACTCGAAGGTATTTCAATACGCTCACCATGTATGAAATGCCGTTGTCAGTACCGGCGTCGTAAGGGAAGAGGTCGACGATTTTGTTTTCCACCCACGTGCAGTCCTTGTTACAAAGATCCAGGCCATTCACTCCTACCACCCAGTCCGGGGAGGGACCTATATAGATATATTAGATTTTATTGCTTGTACCATAAAAGTAAAAAACACTTCCAGGTCTTAATAAACCAAAAATAGCAACCGCAACAAAATACACAAAAGTAGCTAAATATGTGAAAGCAAAATCAAATGTCACAACAGATGTCTTAAACCAACATATACCAAATCATACCAAACATAGATGCTAGCGACAGTAGATGTCTCTTTCGGTCTACTGTGAAGGTAGCTGACGTGTTCAAGTTGAGTCTGGGATGCCACAGACCAGCTGCCTTCACTACGCTGCGTAGCGGCCCTGGACCGTGCTGACGCAGCTCGCGCTCCAACAGGCCGACGGAGCCCCACTCTGCTAATGACCTGTGAAATTATTTCATCAATAATAAAACTACCATACATACTCAAAAAATATCTTTAAATATATCAGAGAGGGTACCTGAAACCGTCAGTAGCGATCTCTCCTTCGCCCCAAAAGGAAAAGTTCTTGATATGCGAAGCGCCGATTACATCGGAGAAATGTGTCAGCCACAGAGCCTGCACGGGGAAGTCCTTGGGGTGTGTTTGTGGAGACCATAGGCCTTCAAACACCATCTGGGAGAAATTCCGCAGTTAGGTCTTTTGTCTTATTTTTTTTTTAATAATATATAATAAGACTCATTAGAAAATACTACATACGCTATACTTGGCATCATCGCAGGCACAGCAATCAATGGAGGGCAACTCCTCGCACACGCGTTGCGTTAGCTGTCCATCGCTGGAGAACCAGCGACTCTCGTTCTCGTAAACCATTGCCCTTTACACATACAGGAAATGTATTGTGTATCAATAAATATAATTCAACGGTTTTAATACTTACTTGATCAGCACGCAGCCTGAGCCAGCGGGGGGTGCTTTCCACATAACCTGTACTTCCGTTTTGGGAAGATCGTCGGCCTCTATTACCGAGTTGGTGCACGCCTCGTCAAATTTGCTGAGTGTGTCCGCAAACAGCTGAAATTGTCCCTGTTTTCTTGGAGTTCGAGGACTCGCGGGGTCCAAGGGGTCAAGTACCAATTGGAACCGCGTGAATTGCTGCACCACATCGTGTGTGCGGGAGCCCACCAAAGTCACTAAAAATTATATGGTGGAATTATTAAAAATAAAAAATGCGCAAACATACCATCCTATTTATCGTAGTATAAGATGACTCTTTTTAATTTGCATATTGAATTGAAGGAGAAATCTGTAATACATACATATAATTGAACATAAAAACAAAGGCGGGAAACAAAGTAATCATTTGACGGTAGTATAAGCGGTTATCGTTTATCTTTGTGTTTTTAACGCTAATAGCGATAGCACGAGGAGCGTGATGCGCCAATAAAGACATACTTTGCAACATAATATTATTCTAAACAACCGCTCATTGAAATAAATTATTTGCTTACCTAATTAATGTCAATTAGCTCTCTTTATCTCTATTGCGAACTTACCCACATATCTCTGTTCAGGGGAGTATCTCTCGACATCTCCATTAATGATGAGACGGTAGTAATTGTCTCCGGGAGATTTCTCTCCTGCGCCTTCCCCAGGGTGCAGCTCGCAGGCTCTCACGCACGCTACCACCGCGCACCACACTGCTATTCTGCACCACATTGCACCCGTGTGTCTAGGTTGAAAAATTCGGTTACATCACCATAACAGAAACTTTTAAAAAAAATATCGCTTTGTGATCTTCCTTAATAATGTCTATAGGAACACAAATTTTTAGTAATTAGTGTTTTTTATAAGTATAATTTTTTTATAATTTTTTCCCCGTATTTTCTTTTCGCTTGATAAAATAGGTAGCCGATATTCGGAGTTATCGCTGGAACGAATGTAATTAAAATCTGTTCATTACTTTTTGTCTGATACTGGAACACTTAGCTGTGCAACAGCGACAATCACAAAAATAGACAAAATCAAATATACTATTATTAGATGTGAACTAAAAATATTAAATGTAGAAATTTCTCATCGATCTATTGTGTACGATGTATAGTATAGTAATGTTCTAACTGTATGCAAATTAGAGAATAAATAAACATATCGAACAAGATATATTAAAGTTATTATAATTTGAATTAAATATTAAACTCACCACGTCTGATATGTTAATAAAGCGAAGCGACGGGATGTGTAGTGCGATACGCCGGCGGCCGATAGCGGGTCAGGAGTCATGTGGTCAACGCCGCCCTGAACGAATCTTTACAATATTGGGACCGTTGCGATAACTTATCCACCTCATGTTAATAAAATTATACTTAATATTATTAATTTCTGTCATATTGGAAGATATTTTTTTAGCTATCGTATTTCAAAAATATTATAAGACACATTTATGGAGTATAGAGTAATTAAAGAATGAATACAAATAAAAATAAATAAATATTTTATTTTAAAAATTTTAATTAAAAATGTATGTAATACAGGTATTGAAATGATGGTATAATTAAGGTTACAGTTAGCAGCCTCACCCTCGCAGTGACGTCAGAGTGACTGCAGGTCAAGGTTTTATAGATACGATTGGGCTGTGGCATGTGATAGGTGTGTGATGTAACTGGTAACTGGGACGCTCCAATAAAGTACACACTCACTTGCTTTAGTAATTATAAATAATATAAATTAACAACCTATATTTTCTATGACAAAAAAAACAGTTATTTTACAAAATAAAACTACCAGACGTATATTATTTTTAATATACCTAAGTAAACAGTTTATGTGCCTACAATAAAAAAATATCATCCATATGATATAGTAACGATCACATAAAAACTATTCCTAATATAATTAATAACTACTAAATTTGATTTTAGCTTTTAGCAAAAAGACCACCTTTACATATTTTGTTTCTTTATACTCCTTTTGTTTAATTCTTGACGTTTAATAGAAATAATTGTAAACCACCGTCTTTCACACATTTTAGTATAAAGAAATATAAAGGTAAGTGTCTCTAAAAGTTAATTATTTTCTATAAAATTAAAGAGTATTTTGAGACACGCAAAACGCGAATTACAAGCCGCATTAGAGTTGACCTTTCCATATAACAATGCGAGTATCGCTATAAGCTTGTATTTTTATTTTCACTTTCATGTAGTGTAGAAAGAAGACAAACACTCACCTTATCCGCTTGTATCCCGGTAATGAGGCGAAGACAGCGCTGCCGACTCCTGCCAAGTGCCCGCTTCCGCCGCTCACACAATATTTTGGTCTAGGACTACCATGTCGTGTTCATTTTAGAGACGAAGTATAAATAACATATTTTAACAACA
Source organism: Melinaea marsaeus rileyi (assembly GCA_918358865.1). Taxonomy (NCBI): domain Eukaryota; kingdom Metazoa; phylum Arthropoda; class Insecta; order Lepidoptera; family Nymphalidae; genus Melinaea; species Melinaea marsaeus. The sequence continues at coordinate 10,292,111 of OU911088.1, read as the reverse complement.
ATAACATGCTCCTTAGTTTATACTACTAGTTCTGCAACAGTACTAGACCCACGTACTAAGGCTATCACTTAAGGCGTAGGCTAAGTACTTAAGGGCATATATATTGACATTTTGTTTAAGTAAGAGTATATTTTAATTTTTGATACTTTTGCCAAACACCGGGTTGATGAATGGTGTTTCGTTGTTATTAAAATTCAGATAAATTTGCCAAGGATTTGATGTAATTGGCAAAAGATTCACCCATTTTTCTTGTTCTTATTATAATGGTAGTTGTCAACTCGTGCCTACAAATAGATTCGTAATTTGCACGAGATATATGAAATGTCTTTGAACTATTAATACTTGTGACGGGTTGTGTGAATCACAAAGTGATCTAAATATGTATATCCTACCAACATTATAAATATGCAAGTATATAAAACGATCAGATATTTTTCCTTAAACCAAGTAAGAACGAAAGTACGAAAGTTTTTCTACTCCCTATGCTCTTTCCACGAAACAGCATATTTAACTAGTATAATATAAAAATACCATAAGATATATATATATAAAATACTTATCCTTAATAAATGTTCTGGATGGCAATCCTACTCATTAGTTCGCGTCGTACACCACACGCCTACTTGGTCGCCGGATTCCGAAGGATATGGTCATTAGGTACCCCGACCTCTAATACATTAGGTACCCCCACTAATTATGGCTCCACGGAAACGGAAGCAACATTTAATTAGATCTAATTAACATCGTTTGCTAAGCTTAATATAATTTGATTATGATTGATTTATACTGAGGAACTTTTTACTTTTAGTTTCTATTCACCGATGTGAAATATTTGAACCATATATAAAATAATGTAAATTTCCGTCACGCCTGTCGGGTTGAATGTATGGATTTGTCGCATTAATCTCAAAGAACAATGGCAATTTTTTACCTGAACCTTTTATGAAGCGTCTAAAAACAAGACCAAAACGAAACTTAATTGTATCATTTAGTCGTTTTTTACACGGTCTTAGATTTACGTGGGAAAGCCACGAAAAAAACTTTTATTTAATAAGCTTTTAATTTCGGTTTTTTGTGCATTTCCGGTTTAATACAATTAAAAAATAAAAAACTATTTAAAATGATAAATAGCAATATTAATTTTTCTTTGTTGTAATTACTACATAATAAAGAAACTAAATAATTGCGTTTGTTGTATTTATTTAACTATAAGATTAATCAAATATATTATTACAGGTCAATTTAAATGACTGATAACTGACTAATAGTTTGACTGACTTTGACAGTACTGGAAGCCATTTTAACTAGCTTTGCGTGGTCTATTTACTTTTTCGCTGTCATCGCGACATCTGTGCAACTATTCATTCTCGGACGCCTTAACGGATTTCGATTGTCTTTCTGTTCTGAGTGTTCTTTTATCATGGTTAGCAAGCGCAAGTACATATTGTGCGTGAATTGTAATATTTGCGTGAATACTCTTCGCCGATATCGGATTTTAGAACAAAACACAAGTGTGTACGATGCTCTGCAACTCGATTTATCCACAAATCGTAAGTTCTTAAAAATGCTATTGCCCGTGTTTATCCCTAAATTATATTAAATTAACTCGTTATTTATACTTTCAAACATAATTTGTTATAATGCGTTAACGCTTATTACAAATTACTTTCAGATAACTGATGAGGATTATGTTTGCGAAACATGTTAGAAACTTTTAATAGATGCAGTAAATCGGAAGCTTCAACAGAATACTGGTAATGAACCACAAGCTGGACCGACACCAAGTCAGCGTGGTCATACCAATGTTTGTATTTTATGAGGATGTTCCCTCATACAAAGGCAAAATGAGAAAATATTAAGAGATAATCCCTCTGAACTACAACGGCAGATGATAGAAATAATTAAATGCAGTAAGGAACCACATCAGGTGTGTACATCTTAGTTTAAGTTCTGTTTTATGCTATTATTTTTATGTATTCTATACACATTGAACTTATAGGTTTTATTCTTTCAAAATGTTTGTTTGATTTTATTTATTTTAATATCTAATCTTCTTACAATTATTTAGATTGTGAAAGTTACATAAATACATTTATATTATAAGTTTAATTTACCCTGAATAACATTAATCCTAGATATATGTTTTATATGCTAAAATCAGAAAGATTTCTTATATTTCTGCCAGGTAACAACTTCAGACAATGTATGCTATTCCTGTTGGTTGCGAACCAAAAGAGAGGTCCTATTCCTATATATGAATCGCCTTAATGAATTAAGAGTTGAAGAAGCCATTCAACATGGGGATGATGATGCCTCGCATACTGAGCCACCTAATGAGCCTACTGTTGTGGAGTATATCTCAATGCCAATGTTGGCATATCTTTGAAGGACAACCAATCTCATGAAGATCCACATGAGCAAGATATTGTCAGGCCATCAGGCATTCGGAATACAGAGAATGGAACTATAGCATTACCAGATTACAAGAGAGCCGCCAATACTTGTAACCATTGCCTCTTTCCTGGCTGCAATAATAATGATATGCAGTGTTTAATATATTATGTAATTAAAATACCATCTTGTTTTATTTGTACTATAAATACCTATATTAATTTTTTTTTCTTTGTTTATAGACTTACATATGTCTGTCCTATATTATCCTTATCTAAATAAATGTATAACTACATTTTTCTAAACAAAATATTTTTTTTTCACCTGTATACTATACTATATGATCACTATAGAATAGCGGTGGTCTTGTCGATTGGCGCTGCCTATACGATGGTGTTCGCGGGTTCGATAGTAGGCAATTTGCTAGCACGCATTGGACCATCGGCTATTAAGCTGCGATTTTTTTCCTATCTGGTGAAAGAGGCCTATGCCCAGTATTGGAATGTTAGAGGTTGAAGCTTAGTAAATAGAAATAGCTATCTGACATATTTGCGAAGAAGAAAGATCGGTTTTCTTATATTTAGACAAATAGTATTCATTGCAAATATATATTCGCGTTAATAAACGCGATAAAAACCGTTCAAGACATATTCTAACCCTTTACTAAACTAATAACTAATATTAAAAACATCATTTAGGAAATCTCTTACGTATTTTTTTATGTTTGTATAGACTATAATTACAATCAGTGACAACTAGTATTGACAGGTAACCTCAAATTATTGTTAAACAAAAACTGAAATATCTTTTTTTTGTGGCTTTCTAAAAAAATATTTGTTTCTGATTAAGCTTATGCAATGGTACCCCTATCGTTTAAATATTTTTTTATATTTAGACGCTTCCAAAAAATGTCAGGTAAAATGATGTATGGAAAGCTGCCATTGTTCTTTGACGTGCAAAGGTCATCGAGGCACGGAAACCGGGACGGAAACGGATTAGGTACTGTCACTAATCTTAAACCTAACTTTAAACTAAGTTAAACCTCCACACTATTTGACAGTACCTACCAGTACTACCAGCTTATTTTATGTCAATTTAAATAAGCACTTTTGAATAAGAATGACATTAATTACGCATCTAAAGATCGATTTGGCATGAAAGTGAGAATACAGCTTGATTTTTCATATATCAAATAATTACTTATTTATTTTAATGACCTCGAGAAACTGATTACCAAATGGTAATAAATTAACAAAAGTAAGTGTTTACTTGAATCATAGTAATAATATTTCCTGTTGCCTGACTAAAAGACATGTTGGTATACCCATATTATTGAAAATTCGTTACATGACCCAGACCTTACAATCTGATAACACCGGTGTGTATACTTTTATCAATAAATAAACTTAATTACTCCGAAATAATTAATCTTTCCGGAGTTTATAGAGACGGCAAAATTATTATTAATTTGTTAACACTAAACCTACCAGTACCGGTCAAATTGACCGTTCTTAAACTTTTGTAAAACTTACACAATTTTAAACGTTATAATATCGTTGTCAAACTACATGACAATTCTTAGAATATGCATGTAATATTTTCTTCACTCTTTACTTTTAGTTATTTCCATTATTACCTGCGTTATATAATAAAATAACTTTTAATTACCGGTCAATTTGACCGCGTGATTGTCGGTAGGTGTAGTGTTAAAAACATTTAAAAATTTGCCATAAACAATAATTTTAAGATTTAAAGGTTAAAAAGAATAAAACACTTTTAAAAATTGAGTATCATTTTATTAAATCATAAAACACAATAAATAATTTTACATCAAACACACTCGTCATGACTAGAATACGTTTCTTTTTTGGTTTCTTTCCGACTAGTTCAATAAGGCAATGCATTTTGTTCTGTTATACTTACCTAGTCGCATGAACCTACCTACCTCGCTAGCAACCACGCCTTGCTTTGCTCTATTAACATCTTTCGGCAGTAGGTACGATATTCATATATCTTGTTTATTATAATTTGAGTGTCTGACAGACACTCATAATATAATAAACCGAATTATTAGATTTAAAGATTTTCCTCTGATTTTTTACAATAAAGACAAACAAATATTACTTGGATAAAAAATATTTCTTCAACAACACATCAGATCTAAACAGAATACTTTGATGACGTAGGAACAGCGCTTCCAATTCACTCTTTGAACATTCTATCTAAGTATTCATTTAATACACACATACATAATTAAATCAATGAATTCCACGTGTGTGTGTATGTATACACAGACGCACGCACACACGCACGTACGCACGCACACACGCACGTACGCACGCACACACGCACGTACGCAAGCACACACGCACGTACGCACGCATACACGTACGCACGCAAGCACGCACACACGTATGCACGCAAGCACACACACACACACAATTGTAATAAACATATAATTTCATAGAACGTTCTAGACTCGTCATTCATACAATAAAATAATATGAATGTCTATGTTTAATGAAGGATTAAATTCATCCAGAACAATAATCTTTATTACATGTAATTATAATAATATTCTGATGAGATTAAATGATAATATTTATATTGTGGAAAGTTACAGTCTGCGGATAAATATTTGTGATTTAAAATTATAATTATATAGTGACGTTATATTAACTGTATTTGATGCTGTTTCTTACATATATATATATATATATATATATATGCATATGTACTGATTTATTGGCACACATTGGTATATTTAATTTTTAAATTATGACAATCAAGTGATTTATATAATGTATATAGTACCGACCATAAGTGATAAAGAAATAATTTTGTTAAACATAGGTCATAAGCCCAGTAGCGCCACCGACGACATAGTATGGAACTAGTGTTTCCACAAGTTGCCGTTAGAGGCGCTGTTAATGTATTACATTGAGAATAAATATAATAATATTAATACGTTTAAATTTAAGGAACTAAATTATTCGACAAGTTATTTAAATTAATTCAATATTCACACATATTCAGAAACATTAAAGTTTTCAGCCATAACATCAAAACTAACTGCGATACCCTAAATTATACATTGTATTATAAAAAAATATATATAAATAGATCATGGAATGTTTGTCCATTGTACATACAGTTTATGATAAAAAAACATTAGCACATTACGTTAACGTTCTTCACGCTCGCGAGGATTTTTCGATAAAAACAATAAAATATTACACGATACAAAATTCGAGTGTCGGCGACGACGAGCGCCGGGCTGCTCTCAGAAGGTCAGGATGGGCTCCTCACGATGATCCAGGATATCTGAAATCAAGGAGAAGGAATTAACACCACTTCGGACGAACGGAGTAGAGTGTCCTGCGGGAGTCACCTTTGGCGATACTCCACCACGGCAGCGTGACGTAGGTGAGGAAGGCGCAGAGTGGCGCGGACTGCTGGCGGCGCCCCTCCTTCCACAGGTGGAACGTCTGCGTGAAGCCCCTCATCGCCCACAGCGGGTTGTAGGCGCCGTCGTCCAACTCTGCACACATATACAAACACGCGGTCAGCACGCAGCGCGTCCCTCGGCCGCCGGACAGCACGCGCGGTACCCGTCAGCTTGCGGCGCGGCAGGTCACACCAGTAGTACACGTCGGTGCCGTCAGGCGTGGTGCGGCGCGGCGGCAGCGCGGCATTGCGGAACAGCACCGCCGCCACCCCGCGCCGCCGCGGCAGCGTCACGTAAGCGCGCGCGCCCGCGCTCCACGCCGCCCCCGCCCCGTCCTCTGCCGCAACCCCCGCCCCACCCTCCGCCCGGCTCGGCAACTCCTCCTCCCCGCGCACGGTCGCCGGCGCCCCGCACGAGACGACGCGGCGCGCCGGCACGGGCGACGCACGCCCGTCAAGACAGCTCGCGTCGCACGCCAGCTCGCACTCGGCCTCGGGCGCGGATGAAGCGACGGAAGGGCGCGAGGGTCGGGCGGGGTGGGGGGCGCGCAGCTGCAAGGGGCGAAGCGGCGGCGGCTGCGGCGCGGGGCGCACAGGACGACGGCGCGGGGACACGGTGTGCAGGCAGCCGGGAGACAGGTCGGGGGGCGCCCGGCGGTACACGTCTCGCATGTCCCCCTCGCGCCGCGCGGCCCCGCCTCCACCTCCCCCCGCACAGCACGTTCGCCACCGCACCGAGGAAGCCCGCCGCCCGCGACCCGCACGCCCTACGGACACGCGCCACCGTTAGACAAACCGCCAACATCTTTTAGTCTCATGAATGAGGAGTCTTTCTCATTTTTATGTACTTGTAAGGAAATAACAATTGTATGAAAAGGTAGTACGCTTAACATTCGCTTATCCCTGACGAGGCTTTGCCATATATTTCATCGACTGCAGGACTCAGCTGATAAAAAATGTCGACTATAATATTAAAACTGAGTCTAAGACTACGGCACTCATCGAAACACATCTAGCGTATACAATGTTAGGTCAGCTCCGTGATGAGGTGTCTCTGTCGTGAACGCAAGATGTTGTATGTAGGTCTGTCGGTGCGTGCGCGGGGGGCGGAGGGCGGGGCGCGGGGCGGCGCGGGCGCGGGCTGCGGGCTTCCTCCGCGTGAGGACACACACGACAAGCGAGTGAGCAACCACACGGATAATACGAAAGCGAGTATGATAACAACAACGAGGGAAGCTGGTGTGTGTTTGTTAATAGTATGAAAACAAAATTGGAAAATAATATATTACAATATACATTAGTAGAGGAAACAAATAAACAAATTAACTTCATAGTTTTCAAGATGCTTGTATGTAATGTACAGAAAGCTAATTACAATAAGAAACTAATTGAAAAAATAACTGAAAAAAAAAATTGTCTGTGCGTGTGCGTGCGAACGTCCGCAAGTGCGTGCGTGCGTGCGTGCGTGCGTGTACGTACCATCGCGCAGGTCGCCCGCCTCCACCTCGGCCAGTCCGTCGGCGAGCGCGTCCAGTCCCTCGTTCTCGGAGCGGCTCGTGTCCTCTCTATCGCGCGCGCGCCACCCGCCGCGGACGAAGTGCGTCAGGTTGGCGCTGGGGTCGCTCAGCCGACGCTGAAATATACGAGGGATCCATTTTAATACATTTCAATTATCAGTACGTAAAAGCAAAAATTAGGTAATATTTACTAACAAATAAATACCTACATATTTTAACATTTTATCACTGAACAAACATACAACATACTTGAACTGATACTCAGTTTACAGCAAATGAATATTTCTCAAAGCACGCCATATCATTTCCAATTATGCCAAGAAAATGTATAGGGTTAAAAGACTTAAATATTTAAAATTATTTTTACTTGTGTTTTGCAATACTATGTAAAATATAGTTAGGTGTCGTTGTATAAGAATTTGTACGAACATTGTGCGACAAATATTTAAGATATTATTATCATATAAATATGTCTAGTATTAGTAATAATTTATAAATTTGAGCCGACGCGGGTGTTATAGCGAAAACAGATTAAAAAAATGTTTATCCATTCAAAAGTTATCAAGAAAAGAAGAAAGGAGAGGGGCTCAGCTCAACACCCGCCGCGCACGGTTGACAGATCCTAGTATTTTTTTGTTTAATTAAGAAACCCGACCGATCAGAGCGATGTGTGACCGATTTTACCGGAGTGTGAGCGAGGGTGTTACTGAGTAGTTATTTATTAAAACAAAACTGTAAAACACAACATATAATATTATCATTGATCAAGGAACTTTAATAGAAATGACTACTGTTACTCTCTACTAATAAAATAGTTCAATTACTGAGTTGAAATAGTTAGAACTAACTACAATTAACTAATTATTAATTTCTAAAATAGAGAAAACACTTTCATTCAGACAAAACATTTGCAATAGGAAATGGATGATAAATATATAATTATTATAAATATAAATAATTCATCAACAATCTACCGATCACTTGACAGATATCACTTTATCTAATAATAATTAATACATACATACATACATACATTGTAACTATTATTATCATTTAATAATTGAATAAATATATATATATATATATATATCAACAAACCAACATACGACTCAACCGTAACATTACTATTCTGTATAGTTTTATTTCTTTACGATTTTTTATTGTTATGACAGAATTTATTAAAGAAATAACCACTTGGAGTAGATTTATTATTATTTATATTTATATAACATTTTGAGAATCTCTGACTTTAGTGTAACCTTGTCTACATATTAATACATTGATATCTACATCTAATCTAGATAATAAATATATAATAACGGACAGTCCTGTGATTGACTGTTTGTTTGTTAACGAACAAATCATTTCGATTATAGCTAGTCATTTTACAAAAATATTTATACGTCAAAATCATTGATAAAATCGGTGAAGTAAGTTATCTTGAAGATATCTTCAAGTGATACTGTTTGCCTTGTAGCGTTATAATGTTATGATAATGAAAGAAAAAAGGAAAGATAATAAAAGAAAAGTTGAATAGATCTGTAAGAGAAATTTGAAATAATGTATTAAGGGAAGAACTATTCTATATTATGAATATATTGGGTACATTTGTTACCTGGTGTCTGTAGAGGAACAGCTCGTCGGGATCGTCCTCGAAGTCACTGTCCCACAGCTCGGGTCCCAGTCCGGGCTCGGAGCACGGCGTGTGTACCCCGGACGAGCGGGCCCGGGACACCGCCACCTGCGTCACCAACACACTCAAGATCCCCATATCGTCTTTCCAAAAAAATCATATGTCTTTCAATAGGCTATTGTATGATTTGAATCAAAAGTTCTACTCACTTCCGCGTGTCCCTTCCCGCCGGGTCCCTTCATACGCACGAACTCGCAGCGCGCCGCCGCCCCCGCGCTCCGCCCCAGCAGGCCGAACGACATGCGCTGCGCCACCTTCGTAGACAACGACGACTGCTGCTCCGGGAACATCACCACCGAGTTATATACCACATGCTCCAATTCAATCATTAGTTCATTAAAAAAAAATACAAGCCCGCTGAGTTTCTATCCCCAGATCTACTCAGATCAGTGGCGAATAACTTTCCGAACATGTAATAGCTTTGACAATCAAAAAATGTTTACAATGAAAATTACTTTTAACCCTTTGCGCTCGAGCGGTGCCTCTCAGGCACCACTGCTTGTGATGCAATAACTCGAGCGGTGCCTGAGAGGCACCATTCAGATCGATGTGTCTAAATGTCTTATCTCGGGTTATTATAGAACATAATTTTTAATAATTGTATTTCATTAAGCTAAAAAAGTATGTATAATGTTAAAAAATGTGAAATTACCTACTCTCGAGTTGCTGGTTCACCCGACAGAAAACTCGAGCTCAAAGGGTTAATATTTTGAGATTGATTCTAGTTGTACTTACATATCAATTTATATAAGTGTTAATTGGTAACTATAAGAAAAGTACAACCTTTCTGAACAATAACGACAAACGAGAAATGACGGACATCATTTATCTTCATGGTTCTATTATAACCGTAGCTTGTGTATATTTAAATGCAAACACTAGTATATAATAAGTATAAGTATAGTAAATATTGGTATGTTTTGCATCCTATTATAATGTAGACTATAAACAATAATTCTGATACGTCAAAAATAAAAACAATTAGAAAAAACCATAAATATTTAGTCAAAAAAAACTTAAAATATATTGAGACAGAATTGTTAACTTTAATTATATATATTTATCATCCCCAGTATATTTTTTGTCAAAATTATATATGATCTTAGTACACCCTGATTATTATTAAACCGGGACAGCCCAGGTTGTTAAAGGGTGGAGGTCACTCCGAGACGTTGACATTAATATCAATTGAACCGATCTAACTACAACCCTATACTTTATTACCGAGATTTGATTAAATCACTTTCATAGAACTATAACAATGTAATGAAATTATACTTTCGTCTTTAATTTGTCACTCGTGTATCAAATACGAGTAGTGTGGCCCTTAAAAGACTCTAACCAAGTCTACGAGGGTCCCAAACGCGCCCTGCTCCGAGAAGAACCACACAACAAACTCAGCCGGGTTTTTAATCATGATTCACACTGTTTCACAAACTTTAATATATATGTTTTTAATAATTTGATTGCTGTTTCATTGATCATGTAATAATATCCTGAGGTCTTACAATTTTATCAATAAAAAGACAATTGCAGGTATACTATAGTATACGTAATTAAATCTGAATAGCAAACAATAAAGGTCAAAGGTCTCTGGGTGAATTGAAACGTATAATAATACATACACACACACACACACACACACACACACACACACATACACACATACATACATACATACAATACAAAGTACATTAATTATTATAATATTGGTTACAGTGCGATTTGCGATTTAATTGGCACTCCGTGTCAGCGATATTGTACGATTATATATATATATATATATATATATATATATATATATATATATATATATATATAATGTAGTGTATCAATTCATAGATAAAATTCCATTTATTTCAATACTTTTCGCTATCACAATTTATATGTTTACAATTTCAAATACTTTTTTTAAGTGTATATTTGTGTATCATTGATAAAAAAACATTTCAATTTTTTGCTATTTATTTATACGCAGAATGTATAAATAAAAAATAATTGAAAGATTCATACAAAGATACTGCTTATTGAGCGAAGCGAACGAAGTGAGCGGAGCGTTTTACTGGAGACTTTTTACATTCTTTGTCACGAATTGGCTCGAAAACTACTTGATGGAAAATTATGAAACTTTGCAATCAAAAAGACACACATTAGGTAATGGTTTTAAAGAAATAAATTAAGAATGTCCAAAAAAAATATTATTTTTTTTATTTCATGTCAAAAAACGGATATCCCATTGAAGTCAATGGGAAACGATGAGTCAATACACTAGGCTCGCTTCGCTCAATATGCAAACGGCACCCGAGATTTCGCGAGCGCAGCGAGTCGAAATTGAGGGTCTGCTGGCGTCCCTAGTATTAAGAAATCTCTTCCGCCTTACTGTGAAAGGATTATAGGAAATGAAATATAATGTACTCATCGCATAGAAATTAAAATCTTCATTGTGAAGTGAAGTCATAATTATATTTATATAAATAACAATGATATCGTGTCTGTCTGTATTCAGACAGACACGTGTCACTCACGGATCGTCAATTGACACTAGACACAGTCACACCAATCATTAATATGGCACCATCCATAACATTCGGCAAGTCGGCGACGAGTCGGCGCGACGGGACTTGTTGATACTAACCACCCCACTCACCCCTCCCTAGGAACCCCACCCTCTCGCTTTACACGCTTGCCAACAACGCCCGTGATGCGACCGCGTTTTTAAATACCTATCTCAGTTAATCAATACGATTCCGTAACGGATATCATTATTAAAGATTTGTACATTTCATAAAGTAGCTTGCTTTTTATAAAGTAGCTTGTTTCATTATTTTCATGTTTATATAGGATTACTTTTCGCATTAATAAAGAATCATTTCTCTCTTTGAAGTACTGTATGAAAGTTAATTTAATATTAAACTTTTATATCTATTTAAGACATCCTATATTTAAGTGTTGTGCATAAATGACAACTTTTTTCCTAATTTTTACTTATCTATTGACAAAAAACATTGCTGTTGCGAAGGGAATTATTTTGTATAAAAATTTATACCTACATATTTATTTTGTATATTTATTTAAATTTTGAGTTAATTAGTATTTTATCAAATTCCTTGCTTTCAATACATCTAATAGCAAAACAGCGCGTGTAGTGTGTGTGTGTGTTTCTGTGTGTGTATGTGACGTCACGGACATTGACCCTGTCATTTGTGATCCAATATGGACACTAACGGATTATAGATATTTTATTTAGAATTTAAAACTAGGGGCGCCAACAGACCCTCAATATCGACGCGCTGCGCTCGCGAAATCTCGGGTGCCGTTTGCATATTGAGCGAAGCGAGTCCAGTGTAATGACTCATTGTTTTCAAGTAGTTTTCGAGCCTATTCGTGACAGAGAATGTGATAAAGTCTTCAGTAGAACGCTCCTCTCGCTTCGCTCAATTAATATTTTCTATAAGTATAAACATTATTTGTAGACAGAGTACATTGTAGGTACCCAGGACCGATTTCCTTATGAAGGCTTTCAAGTATCCAATTTACCGTACCGTTGATCTAGCTTACTAACATCGGATAGTAAAAATGATATTAATAAGCTGTTAGCGAGCTCTAATTCTATTTAGGGCTTAATTAGTGCTCTTAAAATCGTATAATTCAACGGGCCCACTGCTCTCAAAGCCGCCTACGCTGTGACGTCACGCCGCCAACAATCAACTAATTAACCATGCATAGTTTGACATGTGCCCTATATTTTGTTATAATTGTATATAATCTTATCTACAATACCGTGTGTATGTATATTTAATTATCGGGAACACACACACACACACACACACACACACACACACACACACACACACACACACACACACACACACACACACACATTGGTGTAAAACGATTTTAATCACATTATTGCGTCAGTGTATATATATATAAGTAATTTAAATATTATAACCATTATATTTATATATAGCCAATAAAATAACACTATAAATTGAACAATTACATTATGTAACCATCGTTAAGTGATTGTTGTTTGATGAACAAATGAAGACATATATACCTACATATATACATACATACTCAATAATGACATCGGAAGAAGCCATGTAATTATAGTAAGTGGGTTAATTTAAACTTGTTTTCAAAGAAAACAACTAAAAATATCTAATGGAATAACCATTTATACCTTCGTCTTACACGTCAAATTGACAGTTAAAATTAATAATCTCAAAATGGCGGATAATTGCCGCTCAATGAGTACGCTTGACCTTGCCAGTTTAAGATTGTTTCCGAAGTTTTTTTTTGTATTTATTCTGTTTTTAGAGAAACATCAAATTGTGTCATCTAATAGCGACCGTGGATTCAGTCAATGCAATGCAACGCTTTTCCTCATCTATTCGTTCGACAAATAGAATAAATCATGTTAGTGTGTAATAGTGGATGAAGATTGAAAAAAATTCAACTGGTTCGATAGAAATCAAACGCGTATTAATTGTTATCGTCAAACGAGTCGAACACAAGGTCGTGTAATGCGATATAAAAACCTGTTATTTCCTAGCGAATAGCAAAGACGAGACGCGAGTAATAACAAAATAACAAGACCCGTCAATTAATATGAATAACAAAAATGTTTGGTTTGGTATTCAAATGAACTTTCTTACTCTTTTAACCGACTTCCATTGAAGGTTTCCTTCCTATCTTTTAAAGTAAAGCAAATTGGAAAGCATGGCTAAGTAGTGTAAGACTGATAACAGTAAGACTGATAACATTACGATTAATTAAAATTAATTATGTTATCACTAATAATAGATATAAACTAAACTGATAGTATGAATCCTTTTTTCCAAAAAAAAAAAAATATATTATTTAATAATAATAATAACAAATAAAGCCAAGGTTTCTCGCACAACCTCGCACCGCGTTGGTATAATAAAAAAAATTTAAAAGTGTGTGTGTAACGGATTTGGAATTGTCTTATTTTTCTGTATTACTATTTCCATCACCAAAAATGATATTTTTGTTTTTAAAATACTTCGAGCACGTTAAATTATGTGTTTATGCATATGTAAATCTCTGTATATATATGTATATATATACAGAGATTTACAAGACAAAAAAACCCATAAGAATATTTTACCTCAACTACTACACTAATAGGTACATTGAATTATAATAAGTGAATGATTTTATAAATTACTCTAACATTATCCAATCTTAAGGTCACTACTTGATAATGAATACAGCAAGTCAAAGATTGGATAGTGAAAGTTTTGTGTATATGTGATCATCATACCCTCGCATCGTAGACCCTGGTGAGAGCGTCGTAGCGGATTGATCCAAGGAAGATGACGGCCTGCGCCGCTCCCCCTCGACCCCGCGCCACCAGCTCCACGCACACCATCTCCCCATCACGCACCACTATGTCGCAGAAGACCTGCGCACGCGCATCTATATATTATTAAAGCCCAAACATTCTAGGTGTATTCAGTTGTAACATCCTCTTAACGGTTAGATACATATAACAACGCGAACAGGATAATCTTATATTATTTATTATATTAAGTATTTTTCCTAGTACATATTAACTATTTATATCATATAATAAACATAATATATTTAAATTATTATAATAATCTTTTTTTATTGTAACATAAGTTTATAATAAATACCTCTATCAGTAATATTATCGGGTATGCGTTCAATCTTGATCCGGGCGAGAGCGATAAACGTGAATTCTTATCTAGTTTCGTTTGGTTGCCACAAAAACAATCCGACCGGAGCGTAGCATAATATAATAATGCTCATACCTATATTCATTGCCCCTACTACGGATCACTCGTGCCATTATTTAACATTATTTTGTCAAATGATAAGGGTTTTTAACATTTTAAAGTGATAACACGCCTTATCGTTGTACGGAAACGTTTAGATACTACTATCTTTAAAAAAAATCCAAACCATTTACTTCGCGTACGTTTAGTGCAGTGACGTCACAGACTAAGGTTGGTGACGTCACCGATGAGTGGTCCGGTGTGACTAAGTCGATCTTTGGACGGTTTGAAATACCGTGAAACATATAATTCAACTGTTTATTCTGACTCACTATATCTATAACGATTATGTCACGGGCTATTTTGCGATTATTATTACGCTTCCTAAATATATTTCTGTTTTTCTACAATTTAACTTGATACGGGTTAACTTATTGTAATTCTATTCTATTCTAGTCTTTAATTTAGTATTAAGACGTGTCTGCGTCTGATAATAAATATATTCCCTATAAAATAGTATTGAAAATGATTTGATATCAGACAACTAAAATTTATATTACTCTTCGGTTCCAATTAAACAAAATGGCGTCCAATTTTTTGAAGACAACATACTAAAAGACAATTCCATAAAAACATCGATTCGTCCGTTTGTATGTTGAAACGATTTAAAATAGTATAAAATTAATTGTCTTTGCTGTAAAGTAAATTCTGCAAGACATTTCTGCATATTAAAAATGTCATAGCCTCTCAAAGTAGTTCTATTAAAGAAAGCAGTCATTCATACTATACTCTGTATTGCAGGCACACAATAAATCAATATACATAGTAATAAAATTACAAACACAGAAATAATTTTCATACATAATATATGACTTCGTCGAGCGATACCCCCCCCCACTCCCTATTCACATACATACTTCTTTTTATAGAAATAAACTTTGATTAAAATATACGAGTTAAACGGATTCCAAAATATATTATTGCTCTTAACCGTTTGGGAGACCTTTTTTTGTGTTTAGTTATCTCCAAAATGCGACGAGATAATTAGCTAAAAATTTTCTCATGTATGTTTGAGCCGAAAACGGATGTTATAGCGGATTAAAATACACAAGTTAAACGGACTCCAAAATATATTATTGAGCTGAGCGTAAGCGAAGCTCTTAACCGTTTGGGAGACCTTTTTTTGTGTTTAGTTATCTCCAAAATGCGACGAGATAATTAGCTAAAAATTTTCTCATGTATGTTTGACCCGAACGCGGATGTTATAGCGAAAACAGATTGAAAAAATGTTTAGTCATACAAAAATTATCAAGAAAAGAAGAAAGGAGAGGGGCTTTAGAGAGGGCTTTAGTTTGATCAATTAAATACTTTATATTAAATATGTTCTTTCAAAGAGAATGCAGACTGGTTTTAAAAGTGTAAAACACATAACCAAATAAGATTACACTATTGACAGGTGGATATAGAAACTAAATGATGGGAGAAATATTTTAAACACTGTTATTTTTATAACAAATTGTAATGATTTGGTTAAAAAAAAAATTACGGCCATTTCATTATCCAACCTATAAAGCACTAAGTCAATTAGCACACTAACTAGTGAGCTGCTAGCGAGCTTGTGATTGGTGGAACACTAACTAGTGAGCTGCTAGCGAGCTTGCCATTGGTGGAACACTAACTAGTGAGCAGCTAGCGAGCTTGCGATTGGTGGATTGTGGTCAAGTAGTGCGCTTAAAATTGGATAATGAAACGGACTAGACTAATTGGTAGGTATAATAAGGACTATCGTGACACGGCAGTCAGATAAGAGTCGCCAGCCGTGACACAGATGACTCCAAGGATTAGCGTCAACGCGTCATTGTTAATAATTTGTTATCGCAAAAACTTTGGGAATCTTATGCCATAATGACTCCTTATGAATGTTTATTTGTTTCTGATTAGACAATAGTAGTTATATTTTCAAATATGATAATATTTTAGGGGGAAAGTGGGTGTGAACTGTTCTCTATTAAGACTAAATACAGTGTTTCCAAAAGTTATGACTTGATAATTAATATTATATATAAAAATACAATTAATTAAAGATGGACGACCTTGATAATGTCATTTTAGTTCAATAATATAACAAGTCGCCATTGTTGTCGATGGGATGAAGTTGTTACCATTTGTTATATTATATACAATGTACTAGCGTGTTCCCGCAACTTCGTTCGGTATACGCTTTTAAAAATAAAAGTAGCCAAGTTACTCCTTATAACATCGGCTATCCACCAGTGAAAGTTCTGTTAAAATCGATCCAGCCGTTTCGGAGATTAGCCGGAACAAACAAACAGAATATATATAATGTATGTATATATATGTATCTACGTAATAAAACATTCAAAAACATACATTTTAAAGAATAAATTCATTAAAATCTTAAATAAAAATGTGGTGTACTTTTAAATAGAGCCTTCCAGTATGAAACACTTACCTAATTGGAGTTAATGCTTTACAATGTTGATATTGAAGCAATATTATAATGACAAACTAAGTGATACTTATTTAATGAGGTAATTGATAATTTGATATGACATTTTTAATTGATACGGGTTCTCAAATTCTTCGATTGTTGAAATGATACACAAAGAAAATGTAACTATAATATTTGTCATGGAGTGTGTTTTTTAATACTATTGTTTGATTGTCAGCTATTAACAATTTAATTGGGGTCAAGTGGTAATGTCGATGGGTTTATATAACTCCTCCTCCTCCTCCTAGTCCTACTCCTCCGATATAATCTTCACAACAGGTCGTTCTTGCGTTTTGTATATATAGAATGCTATTAACAACTGCATTAGGGTCAAGTGATAATGTAGCTGTTTTTATAGAACTCCTACTCCTCCTCCTCCTCCTACTCCTCCTACTCCTACTCCTCCCATAGAATCATTACAAAAGATCGTTCTTTCGTATTGACATTTAATAATATCGAAAATATTTCATAATAATTAATAATAATTCAATTTAAACATCAATATTTTTTTCTCATTGTTTGATTTATTTATCAATAAAACTACCATTATTAATATTTATCTTATATTTTTATTTACTTTCTAATTTTATTTATTTATATTAGATGTTTTTGGTTAACAGACATACAAACAAACGTTTAATAAACAATATTAAGGTATTGATGAATTATTTAATAATATCACATGTAAATCAACACTAAACCTACCAAGTACCGGTCAATTTTGCCGTTCTTAAACTTTTGTAAAACTTACACATTTTTAAACGTTATAATATCGTTATCAAACTACATGACAATTCTTAGAATATGCATATAATATTTTCTACACTCTTTACTTTTAGTTATTTCAATTATTACCTGCGTTATATAATAAAATAACTTTTAATTACCGGTCAATTTGACCGCGTGCGGTAGGAACAGGTATACAAGAATTGTCGGTAGGTTTAGTGTTAAGGTAGTGATAAATTATTTAATAATAATATTATATGTAAATTATATAAATATTTACATTTGAAAGTCGTTAAGTAAGTAATTAGAAAAATTAGATAGAAATGATTAACAATTCACATTCCACTCATTACAGAGCGATTACTAATTAATTTATAAACTAACGATAATGTAAGTACATCACTTATTAAAAAAGATAAGAAATTATTGTATTTTGAACCTAAGTACTATATATTTATCGTAATCCGAGATACGATCGTGTGAAGAGAAATAACTCAATATGAAAGATATTTTCTTTTACCCATCGCTCAGTACTGACAACTTGACAGGGAAAATTTATAATATTATAGTGAGGGGGTAACAGTTAAAATAACATAATAATTTTGTTTCTCTATGTTTTCTTTGTGTGCGTGTGCGTGTGTGTGTGTGTGTGTGTGTGTGTGTATGTGTGTGTGTGTGAATATGTATTGTATTTTGGGACAAGTTTATTTTTTGATACTAAATAGTTTGTAGTAAGTTCTGATATATAACATAATAATTTTGTTTGACTGTTTGTGTGTGTGTGTGCGTGTGACTAATGTTTGTATATGTATGAGACTGCGTAAGTGTGTGTGAATTTTTGTAATACAAAATACTAATTCTATAATATTGGCCCTCTGAATAAATCAGAATAAATAAAATATATAAAATAATTTCACAATTATCTACTTACAAACTACTCTTATTTTGCAAGAATATAAAAATGAATCTTCTATTCACTGCGGTCTCATTGTCATACTTTTTATTTTAATACCGCTGAATACAATGGAGAATGAAAGTATTAGGAGTGTTCAGAACTGTTCTCCAACAAAAAAATGTATTAAATATAAAATAAAAACGTGCTGACTCTTCTGTTCTGTTAATACTACGTTAAAAATAATTTTAATAGTATTTTCATTATAAAAATGGTATTTCAAGTACTTTCTATGAGATAAAAAGTAGGCATTAAAAAAAATCTACAAGGTTTTAGACGTTCTTAGTATTTTTATCGCATTACGGCTTCGGCTTCGTAAAAAATCATCCGAGTTAAGTGGAACATTTAAAATCCTATTACAGATAAGATAAAAACTTACTATTTATATTATGAATGCATATAACCTTCAAAGATTCTTTTATTTACTATTACTTTTTAAAACTAAAAACTACCATTTCGGTAATAAAGCACGGTAGAAGAGATTTCCTTATAAATATAGATCATACATTCCCATTCAACGCTTTCCCGATTCTACTATAACAGCCGTTATACGAGTAAAACGATTCAGTTGTACCGAGTCTTTACACTTACACACACTCACACACACATTCACACACACACACACACACACACATTCACACACACACACACACACAAACACACACACACTAACGCCACGTCAACCGCCACATTCAAAATCGTAAACAAACGCATTTACATCGTGACAAACACTATTTTTATTCACCTTGTTCCGTGACATTTATATTTAAATTTAAATTTTAAAAATAAAATAGATTCGTTAAAATGTAAAAGTAGTCTTTGTACTGATAAACAGCGCCAATCATTATTGGCAGTAAAGCAAGAATTAATTCAAAGAGAAACTACTGACAAGACATATATTTTTTTATAGCACGTCATTAAAGTCTATACGGCAGTGCCAAATTGTTTTAAATTTTATGTGTTCGTTCGTTCTTATCGAAACTTTAAAATGTAAATTTATATATTGTATTACCTCATCGAAGTTATCAACCATGAAGCAGATGTGGGGATAAGTCATCTCCTCGCCTTCGCCCTTAGTGTCCATTTTGCGTCGGCTCGGGGACGCGTACACCTGCCGATACGCGCCATTTGTTTAGAATATTCTCGAATATCCGAGTCAATTCAAATTTGGAACCCCATCTATTATATTTCAAATGCACACAACCATTTAGTATATATATCATATTTTGTAGCTGTTAATAACTATAGCATTTAAAAAATTTTAATAAGGTGATTTTACAAATTATTAGGTAGGTATTCATTGTTAAGTCGAGTCGAGTAGAGTCAATGACTCCGCGATCAACGTAAACAAACTCCTGTTGCGATCCAAACAAAGACGCTGTGACTTCTGATATTCTATTGTTTAAAATCTACAACGTAAATATAAAAATATAAACCCAGCGTCGCGGAGACAGCTTTAATGGTGGGCGAATATTAGCATTTGACATTGAGGATGCTAAAATACTTCGTAATAAAAAAATATTTTAACCACAATATTTTATTTTGGTATACGATTTATCGGTGAGTTCTATTTTCTTTGAAATTTTGTTAAAACGTATAAATAATGTGTAAATACATACCTCTTAAAAACACGTATACACTCCAAAATTTTGCACCGCCTAAAAAGAGGAAGCGAGAGGGAAGATGTCATCTTCCATCCGAACGCTAATATGCCCATAATAGTTTTGCTCCGGTAGTCTTAAGAACGTAAGGGAATAAGATTTATTGGACATTAAATTGATCGACGTGGGAATATCGCCAAATACGATTCCCACGCTTAATTGGATTTTATTAACTGCAAATGAGAATTATTGACATGAAGCTAGCGACACAAAGATACCTAGCGACACAAAGATACCTAGCGACACCAATACGTGAGGACACAATACAACAAAATTTCAGAAAAAACTACCCTTTACATGGCTTTACCGCCATTTAAAATTACCTGGAGTTAACAAATTATTGGTATAACGAATTTTCTTATTCCATTCAGAGTCATCATACTGTGCTAATATTTTTAAGATCCATAATGACCCTTCCATGACTTGTGTGTGACGTTAAACTTTTAAATTGATAAATATTCATATTATATTTATCAAAATTATCATCATCATACGATGTCATACGATTAATTATAAACTTGTGTCATTAAAGTAATCATTGCGAGATATGTAACGGATTATATACTTAAAATTATTTTCTTATCAGCGACAGAAACTTGGTAAAAAAATTATCTGAAGATAGAATTCCAAAGGCAAAGGTAAAACTAA
This sequence comes from Melinaea marsaeus rileyi, assembly GCA_918358865.1. Lineage (NCBI taxonomy): Eukaryota > Metazoa > Arthropoda > Insecta > Lepidoptera > Nymphalidae > Melinaea > Melinaea marsaeus. The sequence goes on along the minus strand of OU911088.1, from coordinate 10,270,793 downwards.
TTATTATAAAATTACTATAATACGGACCTCGTGGCCGAGTTTTATAGCAAATATATATTTATTTAACTAGTCCCAAATCAACAACAAGATCCCAAGGGATGATTGTACCTTGAGTTTAGCCTTGACTATGAAAGTCTTCCGAGTCAAAGAAACATCATAAAAATCGGAATTTTGTAATCTGTCATACCATTACAGGAACGTTAACGAACTCTTGCAAAATCAAGCAACATGGCCAGGAGGTTCTTTGTAACACGACACTAACTTATATCCTTTTTAAACCATACCATTTTAAACCATATTCCAATATAATAAAGACTAGAATAGTTTGTATAATTATATCTCGTTTATGGCTTAACCTAATGCTATACCAGTCACATCAGACGGAACCAGTAAATAGATATTAGTCTAGACATTCCACGCTTCCATTATTTAAATACAATTATACAAAGATGGCTTCAGTTGAGTTTGATCGTCTGTATGCATTTCTAAGAAACCTAGTAAACAAGATAATAACATAATACGTATGTTATAGATGAAATATTACAAGTAAAGTATGGATATTCAATAATGTTGATCTGAGTTGAGCAACACGTGGGCGGAGCGCCTAGTGAGGAGTGCGGGCGCCCCGGCCGTCTGTGGGCAGCTACAATTGATAATAGATTCATCTTAATTATTATAAATTGACTCTAAATGGTGACTTTTATTTGGAGTATTTAATGTGTGTTTGTCTGTGCTACTGTAGCTCCTACATGAAATAAAAAATTTGAAATATATTTTGATAGATTGATGTCTTCAGTTCTTAGTTATTATTTAATCTGTTTTTTTGAAGTAATTTATAAAAAAAAATATTTAAAAACATTTATACTTTCAAAAAACAATAAAAAAATGGAGTCGCGTTCTAATAATTCATCTATTTGGTATTTTTTATTATTATTTTTAAACGACCTTAAAAATTTATTCAAATTAAACTTCTTTACATCATGTTATTCTAAGACAGAATTAATTTTCCACTCCGATCGCAGCAGCTGCAGCGGGCACTTCGACGTTTAATTGAAACTCCCCCCATCCGAACCTTCCGCGGGGGAGCAAATAGAACGTTTCAATACAATATTATTTATACTGAGAAGATACGAAACGATAAAATTATATATTTTAACAATATTTGTATTAATACATTACTTTTAGTTCATATCTTTGATAAAATTTTTGAAAGTGTTTTATTATATTAGCTGTAAATTTATCAAACTAGCCGAATTCAAAAACCGAATAGTTGCGAATTATTTACGAGTTGCTAAGAAGAGAGCTCACCTACACGGCTATTATAAATTCATTCATGTACGATTCTACATTAAATATCTATATATATGTTGTCTTTTTTTGAGCTGAGCGTAAGCGAAACTCTTAACCGTTTGGGAGACCTTTTTTGTGTTTAGTTATCTCCAGAATGCGACGAGATAATTAGCTAAAAATTCTCTCATGTATGTTTGAGCTGAACGCGGATGTTATAGCGAAAACAGATTGAAAAAATGTTTAGCCATTCAAAAGTTATCAAGAAAAGAAAGGAGAGAGGCTCAGCTCAACACCAGCCGCGCACGGTTGGCGGATCCTAGTATATTAAATCTCTAGATTAAAAATTAAACGTCAGTTTAAAGTGATTAATAACCCCTTAGTACTTGGTTGCCGCTGCAATAAAACATCAAGTCTCTTGTAACAAATACTTTAAACCATACATAATATAAACTTCCGACAATTAACATTCCGCCCGCGCTCTTACAATTAAACTAAGTGTTATAAAAGATTGTTCAATCTATTTCATACGCAGCGCTCATATTTAAAGTCTTCTATGACATTCAATCTGATATCAAAATAAATATAACACAATGTTAATTTCATTGCAGTAAACATTACAGTATCATTGTTCTGTTCTACATTGTAAGTGCAGTCACTCTGTTGTTCATGTCGTAGGTAGATTCGAAAGAACTATCAGAAATTTTACATTTAAATATGTTTTTTTTGTAGGCAATAAGATTTAATTATGTGTATCTATGGTACAGTCGGTTTTATAAAAATATTTATAAACCATTGAAATGTGAATAGTTTAAAATTAGTCGTTCGAGATTGAAGATAATGGTAGGGGATTCGGACAGTGGCAGTTCACGTGCACCGAGCCCGACCGGGGGGAGCCGGTCCGTGACGTCACCCGCGTAATCATTTCATTGAGCCGAGCTCGCGCGAGCGGAGCCGACGCCGCACGATCCTCGCCGCCGCCACACTGAAGCCGAGCTCCGACCAGTGTTACATCGTTTCTAGTACGCGACCGCCACTTTCCAAGCTCGCTCGCACTCGCGTCGCCCCGTCACATAAAATTATATTTTTACCGAGATCGAGGCCGCGGTCCAGTGCGCAGTGTAACAGTGAGTGCTCAACCAATGAAGCGGGGCTGGAAGCGATCTCCACGCATGCCAAAAGTGAGGTGTGTGAGATAGTGTACTGTTGCGACCTCGTTTACCCCTGAATTCGCCGGACGCGAGCCGCTCAGGCTTTCTATCGGGTGAATAGGACGTCCGACGACCGCTGAATCGATGTGGAGCCGCGCTCGGGCGTAATGACGGCTCGCACATTGATCGAGTGAGTCCCGATAATGTATCCTTTACCGTATTCGGATGCGCTTTCTTAAGTGATAAAACAAAGTGTCTATCGGTTCGCGGAAAGGCGTAGTGAAAACTGTCGTCAATCGTCATAGTCGCACTGTATTTGTCTGTTTGCCGAATGCATCTCGGAGGCCGCGGAGCGCTCGGCGGCGAGGAGAGCGCCCGCCGGCGTGACAAATACCGAACGTTAATTAACAAATGACACAAAAGAGAGCGGTCGTCGTGCGCCCCTCGTGCTTTGTGTGTACGGTCTTGGAACTGTTTATCGTGCCATCTTACACACAGTACAGCTTCTTGTTTGTTTACAAAATTGTAACGTCTAAGAATAAATACAAAGTACCCACGTCTTTATATCTCTTCTCGTACAATCGTAAATGTATTAAATGTTCTAGAATCGTAAAACGTGTTATGAACATTCTCGGACCGGTTCTTCCTTCAAACTACATTAATAATACCTCTGCTTACGCCTATCGTAAAATTGTAACCGGATGCGCTAACAAACTTATTAACGGCCAAGAATCATACAATTGTTTATTCTAGCTTCCTTATTAAGACGGAAATATCGGTAGAGAATGAATTAACAATAAATGAAAATATGATAAAACTTAATAATATTAAAATACAGTACACGTTGTTCATATATTACCTTAAAATCTAATCGTAAAATTTACTGATAAACAACTTTATCATTTCAGGCCCAATACAATCCAATGGTGATTGGATGACGATCTCAGCACGCTCCCCGGAGAAGGAGCCGTCGCCACCAAAGCAGATCAACTTTGCGGAGCCGCTGGTCGAGTCGGTGAGAGTGTACCTCGTCAATGAGCTGCCGGCCAAGCAGCTAGCGCTGGTGCCGCGAGCGCCCTCGCCCCCGACGCCATCCCCGCCCCCGTCGCCGCACTGCCATGTCGACATAGTCACCAACACCGCGTGCGAGGACATCAAGGGTATCAATTTCGAGGCGCGCCTCAAACGTAATGACCTAAACAACAACGCGTCACGTCGCCAAGCCGATAGGAAAGAAATGCCCAGTCAAGCGGAGCTGATGCAGCGACAGCCGTTGCTAGCGCGCGCTGTCAAGGCGGACAAACCGCCGCAGCCTACGACAGATGAGTCCGACCCCGATCAGGATCATTCGCCACAACGCACTCATGGCGGAGATTTTATGGTTGAGATACCCGCGGGAACCGTGAGGGAAGAGAGGTACCCGAAAGAGATATGGAAGACAATATTATCCTTCTTTTTCTTATTTCTATGTGTTTGTATAAATATGATGTCACTGTCGCTGGTGCACGAGCGACTACCGGACCGAAATACAACACCGCCACTAAACGACATTATACTGGACAATATCGGTGCACAAGACTGGGGCTTAGCTGTATCGGAGTACCTGATCATGATCTCCACGACGGTAGCCATGCTCGTAGTCGTATTTCACAAGCACAGATTCATTGTTTCGCGTCGACTTTTCTTTATTATTGGGCTGTTATACTTATACAGATCGGTGACCATGTTCGTCACCGTGCTGCCTGTATCGAGTAAAACTTACTTTTGCAGTCCGAAGAGTAACGCCACGACACCGCTTCTTGTTATAAAACGAATGTTTTATCTAATATCGGGTTTCGGACTCTCGATTAATGGAAAGCATACATACTGCGGTGACTACATATACTCCGGTCACACGATGGTGTTAGTGCTGAGTTACCTGATCGTAGCGGAATATTCGCCAAAGAAACTATGGCCGGTACACTGGGCGATGTGGGGATCGGCTCTTCTCGGTGTTTCGTTTGTGTTGTTGGCTCACGGACATTACACGGTGGACGTAGTTATAGCGTACTACATAACCACTCGGTTATTCTGGACGTTCCACTCGCTGCTGGTGACGCCGCACAGGAGCGGCAACGGGTACAACCAATACATGATCCAGCGGGAGTGGTGGTACTGGCTGTTCACGTACCTGGAGCGAAACGTACGCGGGCCGGTGCCGCGGCGCTACGACTGGCCGCTGCCCTGGCCCCGCACCAAGCTGTTCAGTCGGCTCAGCTAGTGACGCGCCCGCCCGCCGCCGTCGTCGCCGCCGCCGGAACGCGTATGACGCTCACCTTCTGCGAGTGCCGCTTCAGCACCTGCAGCTCCTTGGGGCTGGTTCGTGTGCAGATGGCCAGGGTGAGTGTGTAGTCGAACTGGTGCACGATCAGGTTGAGGTAGACGGTCTCCTCCCAGTCGATCTCCGGGTCGCCGATGGGAAGCTTCTTCGAGTCTTTACGAAACACCTCCACGTCCGTCTGCGAACGAGAAGGCCGGCCGGCCCGGGCGGCGGGTGAATCTTGGTGACAATGTGATAGCCTCCTGGGGCCCGCTATAGTTCCCGTATAAAACTTTTATTAACCGGCGACCTCGTAAGCTTTTATTGTTAAATAGAATAAGAATTTGATTTTTTTTTGACAAATAACAATAATTAATCGATCAATTATGTACTATCAACTGTTGTAAAAAAATATTGTTTTTGTAAATTGTATATTTTATAAGTGGTTATTGATCAATCTCGAGTCTAACAAGGATCATAATATTTATAAACAAAATGTACTGTGATTAGTTGGATGCGTGAAGAGCGTGAATGTCTGTGAGTGGATCTGAGGGAGTGAGGGATGAGCCGGAGGAGGTCAGCGCAGTCTCGACTTGCATAATGTGTTGTAATAGCTGCCTATTGTAAGAAATCATATTTTTATATTGTTTAAATAAAGTACATAACCGTTATTACTGAAGACTTGTATTTCCAAAGATTGTCCTGATAAATGTAGTGAATTTAGCATCTATAATCCAAAATGGTGCTAACCTGAAATCTTTGCCTAAAAATTCATTGTTCCCCTCCGCATCATAACTTGACGGAGGGCTTTTTTATTCTGTATAAAGATCTCGGAAGGGTTAACACTTATATTTGTATTATAGCATATTTGGAAGCACAATATAGCAAACGTTACGAGAGATATTTTTATAAACGGTACATTTATTATTGTAGAGAAGCTATACATTTTTAATCACATTTCTACGAATCCATCTTGTTCTGTCCTGGTATTCAGGTCTTGTACTATTTATCATAGTGTTCTCGTTGTGATCTCTGTTTTATGATATTATATAATATGAAAAATAAACTGACAAATCATCATATTGATAACAAAATGTATAATCATTCTAAAAGTATTTCTGATAGAGAGATAATAGCGATTTTGATATAAAAAAACTAATATTCCATACATTGTTATCTTTTTCTGAACACATATTTTGGAACGTGTTGCGATAAGTTTTATCCTAATTATTACTATTATTATTATTTATTTAAAATGTTAGAAGGTTATAATATACTAGTCGGCATTATCCGGTCGTTAATCTCACCTCGTACTTGGGCAAGTAGCGCGATGATCCTTTCACGTGGCGCTTCCGGACAAAGAACAGAAGGTCGTCGCAGTCTATGGACTGGTCCTCTTGGAACAGGAAGTGCCTCACGAACAGATCGGTCCAGTAAGTCGTACCCTGGAGTACCACGAACCCAGAGTCTGGAACACCTCAGCGTTACATAAACCAATCATTCCAAAATTTATAAGTGTTTGAATTATTGGCAATTTTTATTTAATATGTACCTATATAAATGTATCACGGTTCTAGGAATCGGTGGTATATTAAATTTAAGTGCCTTCTATAAACATAATGAAATACTTACTTAACTATTGTATAAATGTAACTTATATAATATATAAAAGGAGATGTATAATTAATAAGTTGTATAATATAATGTATTTTAGTTTAATTAAGATAATTTTAAGGGTTGCCGTCACAAGCAAATTAAAAAAAATCTTTTATATGGATTCGATAATATTAATTGTTTTATTGTGATGTATCAATATTATTATTATTATATAACAAAATATGGGGCGAACATTTTGTAGGTATTTTGTAAATAAAATTCTTAAACGCCGCTCTGCCCCATGGACCTTATTGTTCCACATTTTTGAGGTTTTGAGCTTATAGAACATGTTACGTTGATTGTGTTAATATTTATAATAATTTATTATAAATAAATGTTTTAATAATGAAATAATCGGGACAATTAATTATTTTGCCTTATTTCTATATTTAATTTTTCTATTTTTTTCTCACTTTGTACCTATATTACCTGATGTGGTTTTAAAATATTTTACAAGAACAAATCTTATATTATTTATATAACTATGTTTCTTTTTATATAAATCTTAAGACACTGAAGGCAATTAATTATTTTTTAATGAATTATTAAGGCTTCGCTGACCCACGGGGGTGTTTGTGTCCACATTCCAAAATCAGAAAGTTTATTTGTGTGTAATTAAAAACCCGGCCAAATAACTTCGTCACGGGGGGTTCCGGTACAAATGTTATATTATATAAATTATAAATTAATAAAAAAATAGTGTTGTGTTCAGGTCACGCGGAACCCCGTGTGTAAACATAGATAGGTATGTGTGTGTAGATATAATAACTAATTGTTTATACCATTGCTGTTGTTTCAAAGTTCAATAAATAAATGTCTTTATTATATATATATATACATATTTAAACGCCATTTTTCATCCCACAAGAGTCAAACAGATTTTATGGGGGTTTAATTAAAATAGACTAGGGTCAGTATTCCCATTCCATTCAAATGTACATTAATTGGTATAGCGCTAAATTAGACTCGACTGACTGACTGACTGACTGACTGACTGACTGACTCGACTGGCTTGTCTTGTTCTTAAGGTATATACAACTAAAAGTACCTTGTTATGTTATGAAAAGTGATATTTGTTAAACTGACTTTAATCGTCTGTCATGGTATGGGCATGTTATGAGGAGATGAAAGGCACGTGACCAAAAGAGTGCTAGGTATGGTAGTGGAGAGATGGACAGGTAGAGGACGGCCGAAGAAAAGATGGATGGATTGCGTGAAAGACGATATGGAGAAAGGAGTGTGCACAGAGACGACGAGTAACAGGAGAGTATGGAAGGAAAAAACATACTATGCCCAAAGTGGGATAGGGGCAGGAAGATGATGAATAAATGATATATATCTATAGAACACATAGTATAGACGATTCCACATACCAGTGATTCGTTCATTAAAATTCAGAATACTATGTAAAACATTAAAAAAATCACACTCAATAATAAAAGATTTAATTTTAACTATTTTTAACAATTTTTTCATACATTTTTATTTAATATGGTAATTCATTACTTTTACTATAAATTAGAGACCCGGCCCGTATTCGCACGGGAGGGTTGGGGGGAGGGGATAATTTGAATTTATTGAATTAAAGCAATTTATAGCGATCGTAAAAAAAGAGCCAAATCGTAAAAAAAGGTCACGCAGTTCTTAAGTAATGATATTTCATACAAACGACATTTGCTTTTATTTATATAGATGCTTTAATGACATTAAATATTTTCGTGAAAATTTTTCTTTTTTTGAACATTTCACGCCTATTTTTGTTGAAGATTTTCCTCCAATCAATGTAGATAAGTTTCCAAAACGAAAAAAAAATTAGAGCTTTTACATATATAATTATAATATAATTAAAACAATATCCAACATTGTTGTGATACATAGTTCTGCAAATTCTGCAAATTCAAGTTTTTAAATTTAAAAATGTTAGTTCTTAATTTTAGGTCTACTTTGGCTTGGGACAAGATTTGTTATTACCAAATAAATACAATACTTACCTACTGATAATAATTTAAAAATAAAATGGATATCCAAATATATAACAGACAAAAAATGGCATTTATGTAAAATGTCTTTAATATTTGCTCATATTTATAACAAATAATTTGGAAGGTGGGCCGTTAACAATGAAAACAATATACGGACGGAGTATTCCGATATATCAAGATTATATATGATTTTATATGAACTAGTTAATCACCGAAGAGTGTAGTGTCGGAATGTGAATGGTATTAACACTAAACCTACCAAGACCGGTCAAATTGACCGTTCTTAAAGTTACACATTTTTAAACGTTATAATATCGTCATCAAACTACATGACAATTCTTAGCACATAATATGCACATAATATTTTCTACACTCTTTACTTTTAGTTATTTCCACTATTACCTGCGTTATATAATAAAATAACTTTTAATTACCGGTCAATTTGACCGCGTGCGGTAGGAACAGGTATACAAGAATTGTCGGTAGGTTTAGTGTTAAGAGAGGACGTCGACTGAGGACTTCTAATACGAAGTATGATAGAAGAACGTGGAACGTGTCACATACTGTGCTGAAACCAAATAATGGGGTCATGTGGATGATGGAATGTTACACAATAGGTTTCAGAGCTTCTGAAACTTTAGTATATAAATCAGCATTACTACTTATTTAGTGAAAGGAAATATAGGGATTGCATCGACCACCAGCCGGACCAGAGTTATTGATGTATTACTAAAACTACTTTGAGGTTATTGAAACAATTGAAATTCTTTATTAACAGTTATCTAAAAAAAATGTAAACGTGTTACGTTGAAAACGTTTCCTTTAATCACGAAAAGCTAAAGAAATCAAAGTCAATGTTTTCTTTTTTAACTCAGACTATAGTCAATACAGGGTTAACAAAATTACAATTAAATACGACTAAAAGGTAACATTAAAGCTTCGGTGCCTGAGTTGAGTGAGTTGCTTCAAAATTAACTGGTAAACTGAAATATTACTGGTGCAATCCCAACTGAGATAGTAACCATTTAAGAAGTTTCAGTTACTTTAATCTTCTTAGTTTGTAGTTTCACTTGCTGGATTGAGACAGAGTTGTTACGTTAAGCCCACTATTAATTAATACAAATTTAATAGGATATCATGTTCTAACAATAACAATAAATTTTTAACTCGAGTTTAATATCTGGATACTTTGCTACGATTCTATGTAATTTCTGTTAATTCATTAGATAGTGGCTGCTGTTTGAACATTTGAGTTAAAGCGTTTTTCGGACTCATCGCTCTTCAGCGATGCTCTTCATCTAATATATTTTGGCAATCTTTAACTCCCCTGGATGATACGTAATTAATTTTTGACTACCTTATGTCCCTATACGCAAAACACGTATATTTTTTTCGAACTACAATCCTTAATATTCAGTGTATCTTCTAAATATAAGTAATCAGAGAGTAGAGAAGAGTATCTTCTAAGCATAATCTAATTCAATTCTGAATCATTAAGGTTGCATATTATTTCTGACTTTATAATTGATATTGTGCTTTCAGAAGAATAATAAACATACGCAATACCTAGAAATAAATGACACACTCCTTCTCCTTCAGCTTGCGATATTTCGTTATTTTTTAAACCTGCTACAGCACCAATTTGTGCCCAATTTGGTCTTACATGAATCCGTGTGTACAAGAACAGACTGTAACAGCTTGCAGATTATCCCTCTACCAACCAACTGCCTGGTTGTTGTTTGTGTCATAACAATATTTACTACTTAACCGCAGATCTAATTCTAGAAGTCCTGCCCTGGAGCATCAGGTTCAAACAAGACTTATATTAGATAATAACTATGGATTCCAGTCAAACCTAATAGAGTAACATAATACTGCTCTCCATGTGCTGCAACAATTTTATGGTCAGGAGCTATAACTATAACTTCTTTAAATTGGCAGAATCAGTATCAGAAAATAAACTATAAAGGGCAGTAATGAGAGATAATTTCTGAACTGAAAACCATGCTTGGATATTGAAGATGGAAGGTAATACTAAGAAGTAAATATACATGTTTAAGATTATTTTAGTTTTTATTATTTGCTAATTTATTTTAAGTGTTAATAAATTTATCATTGTTAGTAATAATGATCACAATCCACTAACAAAACTTCATCGTCTTAGGTGCAATATTAGGGTTTTTATAAATCTTCAAAATGTGTTACTGATAGGTGGAATCCTAGTTGTGATTCAACATAAAGATATTAAATTATATAACTCATGTTTACATGGATACTTGAAAATAAATATTTACACAGAATGTATGTATTTTTAAATGTAACTTGCATGTGGAATTAAAATGCTCCATAACATTATTTCATAATAATAACTTGCTTTAAATAAAAATAATTACTTAAATATGACACATTAATGTGAGGAACACATGTTTTGGCTGTAAGCTCACTCCAATAAGAAACTCAATGGATTAACATGAGTTTGTTCAAGGAACATCCTATTTTTGTCTTTAAGAAAAAATATAAACTTTATAACAATATGACCATAAAAACCTTTTGTTTATTTTCTCATATATATAGTTATTTAATTATTTTAACAATAATTCATATAAGTCTCGTATTCAGATCAAGGATTCAACATAAGTTGTAAATTAAACTTTAGTCATTTGTAATTTTTTCATTACAATCTCCCATTGTTGTGGTTAACTGTCAGGAAATAAAGAGACACTATGCTAAACAGGATAAAATTTAACAGAAAATATTACTTCAGTTTATTTATATACTTAACACTAAACCTACTGACAATTCTTGTATACCTGTTCCTACTGCACGCCGTCAAATTGTCCGGTAATTAAAAGTTATTTTATTATATAACGCAGGTAATAAAGGAAATAACTAAAAGTAAAGAGTGAAGAAAATATTATATGCATATTCTAAGAATTGTCATGTAGTTTGATAACGATATTATAACGTTTAAAAATGTGTAAGTTTTACAAAAGTTTAAGAACGGTCAATTTGAACGGTACTTGGTAGAATTAGTGTTAATGTATTATGTAGTGTAAGTGTATTGTACAAATAAAATATACAATTCATTGGGAAAGTAGGACTAAAACTTTAGTATTCTGTAATCAATGTAATAATGATTTTAATTTGCCAAAACCAAATTTTGACCATGGCTTTAGATAACAAATAAATAAATATATATTATTGAAAATGGCAAGAAATTAAGAATCTTTTGGTATTATATTTACTGAACTATATATTGTGCTGGCCTTGATAGTTTAAAAATATATAATTTTAAAATAAATCCATTCATATTCTGGACACTTCTTTTTTTATAATATTATTTCTGTGTCTTTATAAGTTATGCTTATTTATTTCTCATATAAAGATGCAGTAAAAAATTTATTAGATACCACTCTTTTACCAATGGTCGCAAATTCAAATTGACCTTGTTCATGAATTTATAATTGTAAACTTATAAAAAAATATCCATAACTTGTAAAAATAAGTTATGAAATCAAATATCATAATTAATATCAATAATATTTGTTAAATGTACGCAATAGCAAGCTGACAAACATTAATTGATTGAGTGTAAACAACTCACCATCCTTCATCAGCTGGCGCATCTCCTTAGTGCGCTGAAAGTTGATTTCTTCGAGCAGTTGCTCCAACATGGTGGCGTTCTGTAGGAACGTCGAACCTCCCAGGGCCATACTTTGTTTAAATACCAAAAATCCCCGCGAAACGTTTTACACAAACAGAAACACTTCATATGTCAACACATAAACTACAATTTCAATGTGAATGCCGTACTATGTTATGATTTAAACCGGTGTTGAATAACAATAATTTATATATGTATGAAATGTTGAAGATTTGTATAATGTTTTATTTTCTCTTTTCACCAAACTGAAATTTATTAAGCTGTCAAGATAAGGTTAGACTAATGACTAACAGTAATAAGTAACATCCAACATTGGTCATTGACTGAATTGACTATCTCACAGACTTCTAGTGACTAGTGAATGAGAATTAGTGTTGCTGCTTCATAATTTACAATCACATATAGATAGCCCGGCATCATATCAGTAGTGCTGTCGATTGTATCAAATTGTTATCGAGAATATCAATATTATCGGTGTCCATACCGACTTTCGAAACAAATAAGCAAACATTCGAAATATGTTTTATCAAAATTACTTTGAACTGTAATTGTTCAAAATACTGAAATACATAAATTTTTGTTGCTACGTAACTTGTAATTACAAAAATACTGCGTACTGCATTTCTATGAACAGTAAACTGTATATACAATACAGTGTATAAAATATAAAGATAGGTTACATAATGTGAGAAGATAGTGAATTTTATTCACAATATAAATAATCTTAATTATAATATTGCTCTATTTTTTATATAAATTTATTCCGTTGGGAAGGGGAATGAAATTCTAAGCCGAAAAATGTTAACTTAGCTTTAGGACAGCTAAAGGAATACTTATATACAACTTAAAATAACACTTTGCTGTTAAACCAATTTTCTAAAATAAAATAGAATCCAAACCTTTGCGAAGAAATATATTTAAAAAATGTAGAATCAGCTGACAATGACAACAGGCAAAATTTGTCAATAAAATAAAATGTCAGTGTCATAATTCATAACATCGTAATTCTGATGTAAGAAAATCAAATAAAAAAATAAAAAAATAAATATAAAACTCTTAAAATGAATACGGGAATCTTTCGGCATTGCTCATTATATTCACTCGAAAACGTATTTTTCTAAATTTGGTAAAGTCCTTTCCATTTTCATGATGTCCATTCGATGTTCAGTAATCAAAGCCCTTCGCATGGTTTCGGGTCGATTAACTGTGGTCCCCATGAAACGATGTGTAAACCACAGCATCATATTATCCCATTCCACGTACTGCCCAGCCCGTTACAAACTCAGTGCTGCAGCAGTAGGCTTGGCACTCATTGCTGCAGAATATATTTATAATGGTATGGTTTTTAAATATTATTTATCACAAATTTCTAATTCCTATAATGGTAAGAGGGTTTTGATCTGTTGGTGATGGTATATTTTGTTTTCAGAAAAGAACTTTTTTAAAGCTGCCAAAGTTGGAAATGTCCAAGAACTTCGCAAGTAATAAATAATATTAATTTTTATTAAATCACTGAACTGTTTTATCTTTGTTTTAGTTATAGCTTTGTTGTTGCTTAGTATGTGCAAGTACATTTCATATTAGTTTTGATTGCAACTATATTTCATATTAGTTTTGGTTGATTATAAAACCTTAAAGCAATAAAATATGTTATTGGGTTATTAAGTTTTTTTTAAAAACTAAATTATATTTAGGCAGCTCGAAGCAGCGACAAATGATGGACAAAACGTCGGAGGAGGAAGTGGTGAGGGTGGTGCCGCTAATAAACGTCACTCCCTGGGCTGGACTGCGCTGATGGTGGCCGCCGCGAACGACCAGCCCGCGGCCGTGCGCGAACTGCTGAGGCTGGGGGCGCGGCCCGACATGCGCGAGCGGTACGGGGGAGCGTCCGCCGCCGCCACCGGAGCCGGCCTGCATCCGTTGGAGGTGCTGCAGAGGAGAGAAGACGAATTCTGCAGTGCAATGAACGCGCGCGCCTCTTTCCTGGGATGGACAGCACTACATTATGCCGCTCTTTCGGACTCGGCTAACACGGCTAAAGCTCTGCTCGAGGCCGGTGCCGATCCAACCGCGCGGGACCACGCCGGGCGACGCGCCCTCCACTACGCCCGAGATCCCTCCACCACTCGAGACGTTATCATCGAGCACGTACGACAATGGGAGGAAAAGGTGGCAGCGGAGGCGGCAGAGGAGCGCCGACGATTTCCGCTTGAGCAACGTCTTAAACAGTACATAGTGGGACAGTCGGCCGCTATCGAGACGGTCGCAGCCGCCGTGCGCCGCAAAGAGAACGGTTGGGCGGACGAGGAGCACCCATTGGTGTTTTTATTTCTGGGTAGTTCTGGAATCGGGAAGACGGAGTTGGCGAAACAACTAGCTAGATACATGCACCGAGACGATCCGGCGGCCTTCATCCGACTGGACATGTCCGAGTACCAGGAGAAGCACGAGGTGGCCAAATTGATAGGCGCTCCGCCCGGCTACGTGGGCCACGAAGAGGGCGGGCAGCTAACGCGGGCCCTAGCGCGCCAAGCGGACGCCGTCGTGCTCTTCGACGAAGTGGACAAGGCCCACCCTGACGTTCTCACGGTGCTGCTGCAGTTATTCGACGAGGTACACTTATGTATATACTTCTACTGGATGCCACTTTTATGATATCCTACTTTTCTTTTTATGATATCCTATTTACATCAATATCAATGGTAAATGTCATTGTCGTAATTCAGGGGCGGCTCACGGACGGAAAGGGTAAGCTCATCGAGTGCAAGAATGCAATTTTCGTAATGACGTCCAACCTGGCGGCTGATGAGATCGCGCAGTACGGGCTCCAGCTGCGGCGGGAGGCGGACGCCCGCGCCGCCCAGCGCGCGCGCCCACTCCCCACGCCGCCTGCTGACGACAAGAAGGGTGCGTCGAGAAACTTTCATATATAAATTTTATCTCACTCGTATTTCTGGGGTTTTCACTTCCATATACAAATAGAAAATAAACAGTCCACAAAATTTATTTCACAAGTAATTCAATAAAAGAATTGTATTGTAATAAATTCCAGAAGCGGAGGAGTCGGAGATGGAGGGCGAGCCGACCGGCGAGGCGGAGGAGGCGCTGCAGGTGTCCCGCAAGTTCAAGGACACGGTGGTGCGACCAATCCTCAAACGGCACTTCGGACGCGACGAGTTCCTGGGCCGCATCAACGAGATCGTGTACTTCCTGCCGTTCTCGCGGCAGGAGCTGCTGACGCTTGTGCACGGGGAGCTGAGGGCGTGGGCGGAGAAGGCGCGCGCGCGGCATGCCGTGGAACTGCGCTGGGAGGGCGGCGTGCTGGGCGCACTGGCCGACGGCTACGACGTGCACTACGGTGCGCGCTCCATCAAGCACGAAGTGGAGCGGCGTGTGGTGAACCAACTCGCGCTGGCGGCAGAGCGCGGCGCCGTGTCGCGGGGCTGCGGGGTGCTGCTCAGTGCCCGCGCCGGCCGCCTGCTGCTGGCCGTGCGCCGCGCGCCCGGCGACCGCTACGTGCCGCTCGACTTTACCGCGATCTAGACGCTTATACATAAATATAGTTATTTATTTTAAGTCACATACGCCTTTCATTGTGTTACCCTCTATTCACTGTTATTGATAACATGGGATATGGCTACATATTTTGGGTGTATATTTTTCAGTTCATCCCATACTCGTATGGTTCATATATTTATCTGGAATTTTATAGCACTGAATCTTCGCTTTGCGGATCCATTCCATGACATTATTTTTTCCGGTGTGTGTGTGTATCAGAACGTACTACGGGTACATTAGTGAGCATTTCCCAACTTGATTATGTAATTGAGCTTTGCAAGTACCAAACAAAGCCTGTCAGTATTAAGTTTTATCACTTAAGTCATACAATTAAAAGGGGCACAAATGAAACGACAAGTGTGTAGTGCTTATTTTATTAAACTTCGCACCGTTATATACAAATACAAGGTATAAATAAACAACAACTCTTTACAAAATATAAATCGATTGCGGACGCGTGCACGTGCGCCGCGAACTAAACACGTGAAGGCCTCCGGTGATACACTCGCACTCGTGACGTCACGTCACCCGCTGTGCGTACTCAATGATTATAATTAGTAATCACAAATTATAATTAACACGCCTCTCGTTACACACCCCTCTCGACTGCGACACAATTCGCAACGGTCGCTTAATGTACCCATTTCATTATCTAATTTTATGCGCAAAAACTCAAACATTAGGAGTTAAAGTTGTCCAAGTCCAATCACAGTGTCTCTAACAGCGCACCAACAGCCTTCTCGCTATGCGATGTTAGTAGCCTAGTTAACTTAGCGTTTGATAAAAATTTATTTGATAATGAAATAGCTGCATTACTCTGTATTACCTACTATGGTTTATACTAACAGTGTGATAAGGATTCGATGTATATCTTAAAGAACTGTTCATGCAAAAATAAAAGCAGTGCTATTTATTCTAATGTCAGTCACTTCCAAGTTGATACTCATTAAGATTTAAACAATAATAACGGATCGGCTACCATAGGTTGGTTAAATGTATCTATGGACTTAAAGCTTAATTATCTACACTGGGGTAATGCATCGAGCGCGTTCTCACTACACATCTACACGAAATTTACACTCACAATAACCAGACGGCATCACATGCTCCGTCCCGAGTCTAACATTAAATTAACTATAGAGCCGGTCTACCTAACAACAGTAAGTTTCTTACTTAGATATCGGGGAAGTTTTAGAGCCAAGTTTCGGAAAGGACGCGGTTGACTAGAAAATAAAAATTAAACATTCTACAATATTATACCTAACCTAATTACGTTTGTTTAGATTTCGATTTCTGAGGATTACGGCATGTCTTACAATAATATTTTTTACTAATAAGCTCTCCTACGCATTTCCATCTCTGAAGTTACACAATAAAATTTACCTAAAAAACCTTCCTTCGTTCATACGTACATTATAAAAAAATATTGTAAAAGTTGCTATAAATTATAAAACTTAATTAAATATATACTTTCTGATGTATGTTATTCACTAAATAACCGTGTGGTGTTAATAAATATTTTGTTATATACTCTATATGCCAAACTTTAGCTATAATATATTTGTATCAAGTACATGTTTCATCTTAAACCCCTGTTGTTAAATTTGACTCTGCTCGAATTGTTACAACTATCACTACATGTCATTGCTTTTACATAAATTTCACATATCCTACTTAAAATTACACATAAAAAAACATTAAATGCGAGTAATCTTTGGTTTTTAATGTCCTCAGGCATACTGCTCATTTGTATTTTCAACTTCAATGATATTATCTTTGATAACGGCTCCCCAACGCGTGTACGTGCACAAAGCCTACAATATTCTTACAACTGAGGGAAAGCTGTAACTATTATTGTTATCAGTAAATTGGACAACATGTTTCACATAAAATCCCTGTTTCTTCTTGTTAGCCCTTAGTCCTAAGTATGATTATTTCCATGTTCGCGGACGAAATAAATAATATCTGGAAAACATTCTGGAACACATTCTTGTATTGTATATTTAATCTATGTATAATTTATTAGTTCTAATAGTTTAGTATACATATTATAAGTCGTATATAAAATAGTTTAGGTTCCTAATTTTAAATCATTTTTTTAACCTTTTGCATCTACTTAACTAATTGGTGTTCGTTAAATATGTTTTCGTTTTTATATAGCTACTATAGTATATAGGATAAAATGTATGTAATAGTATTTTCATATGTATCATTTGCCGAGATACCGCCCACCACGAAGTGTATCCATCGCACGGAGACAACCGTTAGATACTTTCTGATATTTTTAGGTATTTCTAGTAACTTAATTTTGATACACCGTTTAATATATTTTTTAATATTAGAATATCAATTCCTTTTAAACATACATACGTTCTTAAAATACGCAAATAGGAATAAAAATATGCGTAATTGTAATTGGACAGTTATTACGTACTATCAATTAGAATATTAGTAACGCCAGTAATCTTCTACAGAATCGCCGATGAGATGAACGCCTTCACGGAACCGCCTCATTTTCTGTCCCCGGATCAAATCGTATCACTCGCAGAGACCCTCCGACAGCGCCGTCGAGGGCGTGAGCGGCGCAAGACCAGGTGCGCTAGAGCCAGCCAGCGGAGTGGTGTGGCGCGTGGCCATGCAGCGGCGTGACGCCGGCCAGCCGCGCCAGCGCCGCGCAGCGCCCGCACGCTTCACCGTCCGCGCTCACCGCCGCGACCTCGCTCGCACCCGCCGGACCCGTCTCCGAGGTCGCCTCGTAACCACACTGCCCGCACGGTTCCTTATGTGTTAAATTATAAAAAAGATTAGCACATGTAAATACACTAAAAGTTGTGGATATTAAATTGCAGCTCGGAATACCTTTTGCGCATCGTCGTCGAGGCTAGCCAGCAGGGGTTCTCGACTGCCGCCCTTAGCCTGGACACTCTCAGTAGTAGTGGAGGGCGAAACCGTCGGCGGGGGCGGGCGAGGGGCGCGCGGCGGAGCTGCGGGGGGCGCTCGCGCCGGCACGGAGCTAGCTCGCTGCAGCGCCTCGGACGCGCCAGGCGCCGCGCGCTCTCCCTCCGCCGTACGCCGGGAGTCGGAGAATTTCTTGCGTTTACGCTTGAGCGCCGCCAGAGCCGACAGAGGGTGCAGCGGGCCGCTTCGTATGCTGCCTCGCTCGGGACTGCGCTGTGAGTCGCTTCCGGAATCCGAACGTTCACTGCCGCTGTGATATGAATAAAGAAATGTATATTTTAGATTTTTACAAAATAACTAAAATTATTTATTATTTACGTTATAGGCCAAGTAAGTCGTCATTGTAAATGTTTCAAAATTATTTTAATACCTTCGTAATATGTATTTTAAGCGATTACCTCGGCGATGGTCGGGCGTGATCGCAGACAGAGTCCTCGGAGCGCGAGCGGCCGATGAGACGCGACACGCGCGCTGCTCGTGCGGCCTCAATGATGGTGCCCCATCGGCGCTTGTGAGAGGAGGGCTTACGTCGCTGGGCGCCGGCAACCCCGGCACCGTCGGACAGGCTGGACTGGCTCGTCCGCAGGCGCCCGCCCAGCAGCGCCGACAGAGACGCGTGATGCGCGCCGTGGGAGCCGCCGTGCTCGTGGTGTAGCGACGCCAGGAACTCGTCTACGGGAGCCAGGGACCCGCCCGGCGCGATGTTGAATCCTTTCATTAGTCGCCGCTCCTTCTGACGGTTCTTCTTACCGCCACCCCCGCCTGATAAACCTGACCGTTAGCTCGCTTTTTTACTTGTTTTGATGATATTCAATACAGAATATTAAATCTAATTAGTTATTAGCTAGAAATTATATGATAATATTTGTAATAGCTATCAATTTATGTGGGTCGACAAGAAGAACAATAATGACAATAATTACCTGGCGCTCCGGCGTTGGCCGTGGAAGTGTTCATGCCGGAATTACGCAATATTTCAACAAGTTCGCAGCGGAAGGCGCTGACGTCCTGCTTGATCTCATTGACGTCATCTTCCGTGACTCCGCCGCACTCTGCGCGTCGCTGCTGCACCGTCACGTAACGACGCACCAGGTTACGCATTATTGCCTACAAGAATAAATTTCTTATAGTTGTTACACTATTGTTGAATTTAGTTTTCCAATTTTCTATAGTTGTTATTTATTATAGTTGTCCTACAAGAGAAAACCATTTAGTATTTACAAACATTGAAAACTCGCCATCATGATCACCGATAGGTAGATGATCATGATGGTGAGTTTATTTTTCCGTTTATTTGGGGTCGGCACAATAAGTCTAGTATATTGAAATTAAACGAAACAACCACTACATACCTGGTAGCGGAAATCGCGTTCATTAGCCTGTTTCGCTTTTCTCTGTAAGAGCAAAAACAATATAATTTAAACCCAAAATTCGAAACCATGGTAACATGGTAAAGTCCCCATAAACGTTTGCTCGTTACCCGTATGGTGCGCATGTGTTCTCTCTTAGCGCGGGCGTGTCCACACATGGTGCGCTGCAGCCACCGCCAAGTATACAGAGCAGACTTCGGCGACGGCACCACGTTGAAGGGCGGAGGCGCCGTGCCACCCTCCTCAAAAAAGCTGATCCACAGCTTGCTGCGAGCGAACTTCCACTCCACATCTGCACGCTCCTATGGGTCGTAAAGATTTATTTTGTAGTAATGTTATTTCTCAATACAAAATTGTTACATTGTAGTACTAACTGAAATGAGCTGATATGAGTGATTCATCATAGCGATCAGCAAGTTGAGAAGAACGATGACGTTGATGACCGCGTAGGTTCCAAACATCAGCATCCCCCAGAAACGAGTGAAAATTTTAATTCCGTCTAATTCGAATGAATCCAAGTCGACCAGTCCAAAAGCCGCCCAGAATAAGGTCTGCATCGTCTCAAAAAGACTGAAACATTATATAAAAAATATGAAGTCAACTCTAGATTATCTAATATACATAGTATTATATATTTAATTTAATTCTTATGTCATAATATAAAAAAACAACTTTAACAGTAAAACACAAAAATAGAGTAAATATATTATTATTTAAATAAAGAAAATACGAAAAATTAAGCTATAGCTAGCTTAGTGTTTTTTTTATGATTTTAGTAAGATATATAATTAATTAATCACTTTAATTTATTGGTTCTACCTCTACTTACTTAGCGAAACGTCTCCAAACAACACAGGCGTCAGGGTCTGGAAGCGTACCGTTGGTGGCGACGGGAGAACCAGTAGGACAACGTTTCTTTTCCATATCAGCATAATACCAGAGCAGTTGGTTTAGACCTATATCCGACGCAAAAGATTTACATATAAATATATGCACTTATACACTTTATAATTGTCACACATTGTTATCCCTTACCACACGAGAAAGCGAAAATGACGAGGATATCCAAAACGAAAAACTTTAGTATGTCTAATACCATGCGGCTGAGTGACACTTGAAGTGGTCCGAGGTGAGGATTAACGCTAAATATATAAACTAGCTTTAGGCTACTGAATATATTAGCGGCCGAGAAAAGACCTTCTGATAGTAACATGGGATCCCAAGCATCCCATTTCTCTCGGGGTTGATTCCATTGAAGACCCATTCCCATTTCCCGTCGAACCTGAAAATATAAATTATATAATAAATTCTATAACTTTAAAACCATCCAAATGATATAGCACTGAAAAAATACTGTTTTTTTTTACCTGAAAATGGGAAACAATACGCAATGCGACTGTGGCCACGTATAGCGAGTTGGTGACAAAATCGATCACGTTCCACATATCATGCACATACTCTCTTAATCCCATATCCCATAACTGCTTCACCTCACTCCATATCAGTCCTGACAACATATCCATATTAGATATGGAACAGCCGATAGTTTGTATGTTATTAAACACGTATATCTTTATACTACTCGAGAATAGAACTTAAGAAATTACATGCAATCAGAAATCGCAACTAACCGCTGACCCAGGCCAGTATCAGCCACTCGACGAGTGAGGGTGGGGCTCCGCGGCGGGACAGTGGCGCCGTGTGCTGCGCCGACTCCCCCCACAGGATGCCCCCCGCTGCCGTCTCGATGCGCTGAGACGCCAGGATCAACAAGACTGCGGACACCAACGTACAGCTTAAAGTTCGATGGATTAGAATGATCGATTTATTTATTTCGGGGAATTAGAGACTTATTACTTTCTTCGTTCAACGTTCATAGGTACATTTCATCCTTACATAGGAACATAAAGTAGCTTGCCGAGTGACAAAGAAACTTTATGAAGGGCTTTCGCAGCGTGCGGCCGGCGGTGGAGTGCGGCGCAGCGATGTAGGCCAGGGAGTAGAGTGGAAACATGACTCCAATGCGCACCATCTCCGCTGCCTGCAACAGCATGTTCTTCCGCCGAAATCCCGGTACGCTCTCGTACCAAATGGAAGCCAGTAGTTGTTGAACGTTAGGGTGTGCCACGAACTATAACCACAATTGTTAATATTAGTTATCTAGCACAACGACAAAATAAACTAATATATTTATAATTGTAAATGCCTACTTTTTTCTGGCGCAATTTAATAGCTAGTTTAAGACGTGATAATCTCATTCTCTCCGGAGCACCCGGTTCAGCGAGCGGCACTTGCGGCGATCCCGTCTCGTGATTAAGAAGCACTTCCAGCTCGTGAGACGTGCGTGTGTGGTCGAGCAGTGCAGTGGCAAACTCCTGACATTGGACGCGCAATTCTTGATATTCCGTTTTAAATTCGTGCTCTAGCGCAGATAGTCGACGAAGCTCCCAAGAAAGTTCGAAGGCTGTTAGAATAGGGTCCTTAGAGGAGAGTGCAATGAGTGAAGGTGAGGCCAGGGCTCGATACGCGTTGATACGGGACCGCGAGTGGCGCAAGGAGTCCTCGCGGCGCGAGCGCACGCACTCGTCGCAGCCGCAGCGCACATCGTGCGGCACGGGCAGCGCAGCACCGCGGTCCAGCAGCAGCTTGATGATCTCGTAGCTATCCCGATGCGCCGCTAAGATCAGTGGGGTGATATCCGAAGTGAAGGTTGCGGTTTCCGGTGGTAGCGCTTCCCAGCTCTGCGTAAATAGAATTAATCGGTCAAGTTAGTTATATATTTCAAAATCAATAAATATTTAAATTTATTTGACCCATTTCAGACAACCTATCAGTACTAGTAGTAGTGTTCAGGGATTGCATTTGACACGGATATTAATACACGTATATTTCGCCGACCAAAGAAAAGAATACAACAACGAGGAGATATTAGGAATTTAGTAAGAAATAATAGCAAACAAGTATACATATTTGTAAAAAATTTAAGCCTTTAGACCAGTCGCTGAGGAAACAATTTTAACGCGTGTAACATCCGTCCACAAAAAAAAAATCTTATAATTTACAGCTTACTCATTTTAGGAAATAAATGTTATAATATCATGCAGTTTTATTAAAAATATTATGCATAAATTTTATTCAGAAACCGACTTACTTTAGACTGTAGTATTGATGTGTTCAATAATGGTAACGAGTACGGTAAACCATTTTATGCCTCTTGTAATTAAAATTGGAGATTGCTAAAAAAATATAACTGAACCGAGATTTCTAAAACTGCTTGGATTAAAAAGTTTTTTGTTTGTTAGGTGCCCCTACAAGCTGATAATCGTCCTTAGGTATATAGCTGCGTCGATTCGTGTAATTATATAATATATTTGTAACTTATCGCTATCTGTATATAGAAAATATTTAGGAAAAATAATTAATGGAGTCTTTTGTAAATAATAACATATAACCTATGATTTTATACATTTTTGTCTGTTTGTCTGTGCGTTTGTGCACGTCTGGAACGGCTTATTCGATTAGTTGTCATATTTTATTCTCTTACATACATATATTAGCTACGAATGCGTACTTACATGCAACTCTCCAGGTTTGCGCGTCCGTTCTTCGTGGTCGAGAAGCGCTTCCACTGCTTCAACGAATTCTTCTGAGATGGCATGTAATAAGGCATCACGCGTCTCCACTCCAAACTCCAGGAGCAACTCCACCATCTCCAGGTTCTCGTTGTCGATGGCCATGAGGAGTGCACTGCGCCCCAAAGGATCCACACAATCCACGTTTATGTGTCCAGTGTCCCGTGCTCGTTGCAGCACTCGCCGCGTGCCCGCCACGTCACCTCGCTCTACTCCCAACAGATACTTCTTCTCCTCAAGCGACAACACGGCCATCTCTTGATGAGGCCGCACGACATTTTCCTCCTCTGTCATTCCATGTATACTGTGACGCTAGGGTTAAAATACATTTTATTAAAATTAATATTATCAATTTATGAACCATTTTATTATTACTTAAGTGAACCTCCAGAGGTTTGAGTCCATCTATTTCATGAAATTTTAATCGTAATATCAAAAGTTATTATATCGTAATTAAAAACATCTAGTAAATCAAAATTTATTACTTTATCTAATATGAAATATCTAAACACGAACTTAAAGTCAGATTTGTTTAATCAGTGAGTAAATTCAAATGCAAACAAAAATCTAATAAATTCTGAAGTTAGAAACACCAACAATAAAGAGAAAACAGAATAAAAAGGATTTGGTAAGTTATGAATTTCGATTGTTTGGTTAGAGCTTAATATATTGTAATATTTTTAATATGAAGAAATCTTCATATTTAGATATTTAATAATAAAACATAATCGAGTTCCCAGAGAGGGAAAAGAAAATAGATTAACAATGTACAATAATTTTAAGCCATAGAAAACTTTCTCAATAAAGTGATGCTTGGTTTGTGAGTCGTATTTATCTACTGGAAGACAATTGAATATCGCAAATATAATTTATTTTATATCTATTTGGTAATTTTCGATATATAATGGGGTTAGTTTCCGCTAGTTCAGCTGAGCGGTTCAATGGCTGACCTAGTCAGACTTTTTATTCCCTGTGGTACAACTTTATATGAATCTTTTGATGGGTTTAACTGATGGGAAATAGTTGAACTGTATGAATATAATCATAATACATAGTTTTTTAACGTTTAAGTAAAATTATTATTATTCTCAAGTAACATTCTTTGTTATTACTAAATGTTTTGAGTTACGTTACTTGCTCTGTAATTCGAATAAAAGGCAATCTCTTATTTTAAGTGTTATATATTTTATAATTTAAAAAATTGTGAATGATAAACATTATCATATTATTAAAGTGGTGGGAAATCGTTTTATTAAGACTTTCAATATCTATCGCAATGATACAAGTTATTTGAGGTGCAAATATTTTAACTACCATTACAAAAATCCGCAATAATTCCAAAAACGTCAAAAACGTTCGGATGTTATTGAAATTATTGCTCATTTTTAAAGATGAACCCTCAAATATAATTTTCTACTAAGTCTTTAATAAAAATAATTATATTTTACGATTTATTAATTTCACTATGGATCATATATTTTTTTATTGATATATTTTTTATTTTTTTACTTAGTGATCTATAAAGAATGTTCATTATGTATTAATTCTCGTATTATATTCGAATATTACTTAATATCACTTATTATGATTTTTTTTACAGTGCCACTATTTTATTTCACTTAATCAATAAGTTCAAGTGTAGTTGAATTACCGAGAATAGAAAATGTTAATCGTTGAAATACTCAGTTTAATGAACTAACCCTAAATCAAATTTATTATATAAGTAACTAGCAAGATCTAAAATATTCTTGATATTTGTATATTTAAATACGATAACTCGTCGACATACAACCGGACATGACAGATATTATATTATAACTATAACATGTACACACCATCCTTCGCATCGTTATTATTATATTATAGTTATTTATTCGTCCAAAAACAGAATTGGGACATAATAACACGATCAGAGAACATAATTTTTCTATTCATACCAAAAGAAAATGTAATTCGTTAGGAACAAGAGCGTATAGGTACGAGATTGAAAAGCTTACCTACAGATGTATCTATTGGAAAAGTTAAACAATTAATTATTTCATTCTACCAATTAATTATTTGATCTATTAGATTTAGAAAACTCAATTAGATATGTATCTATATAAAGTTATTTTTTTCATATTTATGTTACGAAAATAACTACATTCCAGCTGCTATTAGAATTAGATACACATTTTGATAATTTACAGCTGCATCTTCAACGTTTATACACGTAGGATGTAACTTTCTAAACTATTAATGTATTTAATAACAAGAGTTTATAGGTATGAGCAATTATGTTATTGTAAACATGCCAGCGATATCTGAACGGACGATAACTTTATCACTAATAGATGGGAGACGATAAAAATTAAGTAGGTCAACTGTTAATGGTGAAATGTCATGGGTCGCTGTCAAAGTGTCGAAGGGTTCGAGGGCCGATACACTCATTATGCAAATGGGTCGGGCGGAGGGCGAGGGCGGCGATACACCTCCACTCCCCACTCTTTTACGTCGCCAGTTGCCACAGGAGGGCAATTCGAGGCATACTGTTTCAATGACTTGTCTCTCAATCTTAGCAATACGAAAATTCTTATCATATGCAAAAGACAGTAATTTTCGGTAATGAGTTGACAAAATATTCATCTTAATTCTTCAGCGACAGTTCACCCATTTGGAAATAAATGAAATGCAAATGGTGTACCCAGTTGAATCATACATACATACCTTGACTTTATGATCGGGCGGACGCGGTTCGGGTGCCAGAAGAGCGCCCATTTCCACTCGGCAGGTGGAGGGGCGCCGGTCTCGATCTCGGTCACCTCCGCTGCCTCCTGACATCTCGGAGCCGCCACTTTCTGAAAACACGGAACCACTGTGACCGGCGGCCGCGCCCGCGAGCGCAGCCGCCGCCTACGGGAGCGCACTTCGCAGACGGCGTACGGCGCTGGCGCCTATTCACCGCGATACAATGCGGATGGATATATTTAGACCGGACGCGTGCACGACGGGCGGAACCAGAAGAAGCACTTACCGGCACCGTCCCCGCGAGCGCCATCTCGTACTCTCTCGGTGAACTGAAACAAACAACAGTTTACTAGCATGTCTACGAAAGTCTTAGATAAAAACGACCTGAAGCACGGTGAGTTTACCTGTACCCGACGCACGCGCCGCGCGGCGATCTGCCGCGAGTGACGGCGTAGCGCCTCCAGCCTGACGACGTGCGAGCCGCCTGCAAGATCTAAATGCTTATTTCTAACGTATTTATTCGGTTAAAGTTTCTATATACTATACGCACCTAAAAGATGATCCTTTATCGCCTTCCTAATTGAGGTAGACCTATGCTACCAAGTTGATATTACATATCAATCATTTCATTTCGCACTATGCATTAGGTATAACAGGGTTTTGATTAATTACTAATTTTTAAACCTGAAAAAATTATAAGCGATAAAATGACGACAAAGTTAAATTAAGTCCTCATTTTTTACAGAATGTGCTGTAAGCTAAATCGATCTCACATTGTACTAACAATGAAAAATCTCCATAAACTTCATTCGCAAATACTTCAAAATAATCTGGCACGAGTCATAAAGTCTGCTTTGTTTGATTACGATCGACATGGTTAAAAAGAACGATCTCTGTCTTTTTTGTTTACTAATTCGGGCCTGCTGGAATTCTTTAAGACTGTATTATTGATCAATCGCGTTTGAATTAAATACCTTTATAAATAATTATTTAGCAAATTAACGAACTTGCTTTCGAACGTAGTAATTATCTATTATCATAATAGTATTTGCTTTCACTTTTAATTAAACACTGACCTCGAATTTCATATTGCTTTTACAATTACTATCAGGCTGTCGTGGCTGAAGGTATATCATTACAATTTATACGAAACGTCACTTTTAACCGTATCAAGGAATAAATACTAAGCAAAATCATAAACCCTATTAAACTGGAGAGCAAAGATCAGGAAACATGAAGCTCGCTCTGTACACATGGGTTGAGGACGGAACGCTGCATCAGCAGATGCATCCGGCAGGATGCTGTGCGAACTTTACCTGTCGGTGCACGGCCGCGGTCGTAAATTCTATTTTAAAGGAAGATGAGGAGTAAAGCCGGCGCTGGGCGCACGTGGCGCTGGCAGCTCGGGCTGCGATGGCGGCCGACTCACTCGGAGCCGCGCGCTCCGCGCACTGCCGCCGCCCGCAGCCGCCCGCCCTCCCCCCACCGACCCCAGCACCGCCGCCCGCCCTAGCGCCTGCTCCTGTCGTTGTCGATTTTCTTATCATCGCTGTCTGAATTTTCCAGATTTAGCCTATTACATTAAACTCGAGCATTAAGGAAAATACAACATGCAATATTTTCAAACCATTTTGTTTTTAAACGAATTCCTAAATATATTTCTTAAAAAAAAAAACAGTAAAAGTTATTTTAATGTATAATCAAATAAAAATTCATAATTTATGAATTTTTATGGGTTGGTATGCTAATTGCGGGGAGTTCAGAACTTACTAAATAAATGATTCCAAGGCTTCAGTTGTAGAAGAGGCGAAAAAAATAATTATTGGCACCGACAAAGTAATATTTTTTTTATGATAACTAGCTTTTACACGCTACTCTGTCCTCGAGGACTAATTATAACATGAGCGGAACAGTTTATAATCCAACCTGAGTTAACACAAACTTTCGCTTTATTGTTCAGTTCTTAATCTAGTAATCTTACTATAAATTTTGCAGATCCGACTGATAGCGGAGAGTCAAAAACATTAACAACTTAACATTGCTAAAACTTTATTCATGACGGAACTGCAAATATATCTGTATGAAATTTCCATCAAATTATTATTTAGATTCAAAATATAAGACAAAAAACTAGAAGAAGACAGTTACCGTTGTTTTTTCAATAATATAGATGTCAAACGTAAAATAATGTTATTTTGTTGTACGTTGGAGAAGCTTCTAAAAAATCTAAATCATTAAGATCAGTATTTTTTTAATATGTTTCTATAAAATATATATTAGATAACTGAAAAAGTCAAACACTGCAATTAGGCTAAGAATAATGAACTAATTTGCTTGTTCTAAAGCCTTCTACTTAGTTGAAACAACCTCCAACACAATAGAGCAGAATAGCTTAGAGACGACTGCTTTTATTTCCACTAACATGCCCAAGAATCATCTCGACATAAACTTTCTCTGTCTAGTTCATCCGTTTGGAAGCTAAGATACCGCAGACAGACATTCAGATTATATACAATACTGTTTTCAGGCGGTTTAGTTAGGTTGTACGTTGCAGTACATTTTATATGTATTCTCATTTATAGCTGCGACATTAAGAAATTTTAGGAAATAGACTAATTAACTGACTCACTAACCAATATTTCATCTTCCATTATTGCAAAGCAATGAAGACGTAATTTAAATTAATGTTTTAATATTTAAATTCAATTATAGTAGAAGTTTTTTATTTCAATCTGTGCTACCCGTGAAATCTAAAAAATACTAGGATTCGAAAACCGTGCGCGGCGGGTGTTGAGCTGAGCCCCTCTCCTTTCTTCTTTTCTTGATAACTTTTGAATGGCTAAACATTTTTTCAATCTGTTTTCGCTATAACACCCGCATTCGGCTCAAACATACATGAGAAAATTTTTAGCTAATTATCTCGTCGCATTCTGGAGACAATTAAACACATTAAAAGTTCTCCCAAACGGTTAAGAGCTTCGCTTACGCTCAGCTCAATCATATTACAGCTTATTATTCCAATAGAGCATTGATATTTTTGATTTCAACAATAAATTGTGCTTTTTCTGCTTTAAATTACAACAAATACAAAAAAATATATATTATCGATTAAAGCACGTGACAAACGAAACTATAAATATATATATGACAATTTAATTTCATTACATTATATTTTATTCAAAGATTAGTATTATTTTACTTGCTCGCTTCCCCTTAATACCCATTCCATAAAACATCAAGAGACAGTAAATGTCCTTAGTAAGTCGTGTATACACGAACATCTACTCGGCGTACGGCTTATTAAAAATCGATCGTCTGAATGTGAACAATAAAGATGTCTGATCATCATTGCCTTTGCCTCAATTATTTCCAAAGTACGCATCGCTATACCACTTAGAATGTGTTTATAATAACTTTTTTATCTTCATACATTTCATTAACGGACGGTATTTCTTTGGTGAAGCGATGATTTCACGTGAAACTATTCTAATAGTAACATCTGTTTAATGATCGTGTATGATAGCACGCATGTGTTAGATTAGGAGCACCGCTCCCGACTGCATCCTTGGTTTTTGATAGTTTAACGAGCTGGGTGTAATGCCACAATTACAATAAGGAAACAAAAAATATACGAAAGAATACTTTACTTAATAGAGGAATACTATTTATGACATTTTATATGAAATGTATACATTTTTTTATTAATATTGCATAATAATTACGTAAATAAATTTTTAAATTTTATTAATAAAAAGTAAAGATACACACGGTATATACCAACGGAAAGATGATAAAGAATTGAGATTCTAAGAGCGAAATAATATGATGAAATACCGCATTTTATATAATAAAAACTGTAGCTTAAACACTCACATACTTACTAATGGTGGTGTAAGTTTGCATGAATCGGGCGCTGAAAGAAAATTACCATCCGAACAATAGGTTTCCCGCCGCATGCGGTCTGCATTACTCACGACAGGTGGTTTCAACGAAAGCCCGTTATTTAAAGAATTAACGACTTTCGGAACAATTTCATCTTTTGTTCATATAAGCAAATAAACAGACCGACATACCTAACATACGGCACAATGTTACATATAAAACATTTGGACATATTTGTACAAATCATAGTGTGTAACAGGGCTTTAAAAACAAAATAAAATTCATAAGCTTTTTATTTAAGACTTTTGAACTGTAATATGCCGAAGGTCCACTAGTCATAAATCCAGCGTACTCTTAATTATTGATAATTGTTATCAAACAATTTACAATTTTAATATATTTCTCTCCTATTAATTAAATTAAGCCCGAAGTTATCATGTAATCACAATGAAATTAGTTTCACTTATTAAATGATATTGTTAAGGTACGATAAGGTATGTGCTCCGATAAAATTAATACAGATTAATAACTAATTGTTAAGTCAATATAGTTTTGAACTTCAAATTAATTATATATTATTTCAGTCACTTTATCTATATCTTCCCCAGTCTCCCTCTTCTCTTATCTCTTGATATGAATAAAAAAGTATTTTATTATACTGCCAAGATAGACTAGGCCAATAGCCAACATTAATTCCACTTCCAACATTTGTGTCCCTGACAACAAAATCGTTTAAGAGATTTATCATTCAATAAATATTTAAAATTATATGATAATTGTAAAATATATTATCTTCTATTAACGTTTTAGTCTGAGGAAACGTAAATATAGTATAATTCATTCTAATGACATCCTATTCGATAAATTGTAATGCATTACCCATCGCCAGCCCATCGGCATCGCCAAAACCCAGTTCAAATCTCGGTTTTCTTAGATCTCCCTAATATTTACAATTAATTGTTAAATAATATTTACAATACAGTATTTTTAATATTATGTTTATAGTTTAAGTTGTAATATACGATTAGGTTGTATTAATATTGTGAAATGTACTAATATTAGCAATTGCAGGTATCGGAGTCAAGATAACTAAGTGGGTCATGTTCGATATGAACCATGATATGTTTTATTGTCAGCGCTTCGAGTCTCGGCTTGTAAAGAACAGATCAATAATGTGGAGCGATCATTTTATTATTGCAGTTTGTGCTTTAATTTAAAATCACTTTAAAATTTAACGAACATAGAAAATATTTGTTATTTTCAAATTGTTTCAAATTTAAAAAATATACATTATTGTCAAACGCGTTAAGCTTGTTTAAATTGTCAATAAATATATAATATTTATTTATTACTTGGACGGGACCCAGGACAAGGTTTGGGACCCACCCGTGATGATGATATTTTCTTTATAATGGTATAAAAGACATTAAATATTATTAACATTTTATCAGTGTGTTATTTCTTGAATGTAAAGAAAATGGAAATGCTTTTTTCCTATATAATTTGGGCTGGCTGCATGCGCCCGGCGCGGTGGTGGTAGCGGTGGCGGTGGTGGTAGTGGTGGTGGGTCGCTCGCTCCGGTGACCTACATCGCACTAATCGCATCACGTGAAAAAGCTCGCGTGCCGCGGCCATTGACCCGCGACCCCGCGCTACAGCGGCGGCCCTTTAACCTCGCTTCCACATCCTTATTGCAAACCTCCTGCAATTCTGGAAATCTTTTACTGCACTTAACCTTTATTTATTGCACCTATTAAGTGTAAAAATAACGCGAGGATTGTTAATTATATTAGTGTTACCTAT
The DNA here is from genome assembly GCA_918358865.1 of Melinaea marsaeus rileyi. Classification (NCBI taxonomy): domain Eukaryota; kingdom Metazoa; phylum Arthropoda; class Insecta; order Lepidoptera; family Nymphalidae; genus Melinaea; species Melinaea marsaeus. The sequence continues at coordinate 10,238,824 of OU911088.1, read as the reverse complement.
AAAATATTATTGATACCGATGTCATAAAAATAAGGTATCATGTAATGGCTCCCATGTGGTTACGCGAAATAGATATGCTGTATGACATTGTATTACGATCTCATTACGTAAAGGTCAATCAATATTAGATACGTACATGCACTACATCTACTTCAATTAATTAATTTTATAAACTACCGCTTTATCTAATTTGAATGGAATTTCGACAGTTATCTGTTAGAACTACAAAGACAAACAGTATACCTATAAAATTCAACGTTTGTAAACAATTTGGAGAGTATTGTGTTAGTAAGTGTATTTATTCAAAGATTTAACTATTGTTTTATAACACTCAGATGTTTCACAGCAATCGTGTTTACGAGGAGACAGGATGTAAAAGTTTGTAATGTATCTAATTAAGTTGCTTGCTCATCTTAATTCAATAGTTCCTCAGTTTTTGGCACATTCGTTCCGAATGTCCCCAAAACAAGTGTGTTGATATAGTGATATCACATTAGTATATGCCTATGAGATATAAATTAAATTTTTTATACCTATAATAAGTGTTAAATAAACTTCAATCGTCCCCTTTATTTATTATTTTATTATAGGTAATACATTTACAAGGATAAATGATTAGACTAGTATGTTCATAAATTGATGACTTTGAAATATTACTCTGTACGTTAAAACTGACATGTAGTCAATATTCCCTCATCGAGAATTAAAAGAGTTGATTGAACACTTATAAAAAGATGGGTCAAGTCTTTTCACGTTACTTGCTATTCCTATTGGAGGAACAGTTCCACAGCAGATTAGTTTCACCGAATAAAAATCAGTATTGTCAATCGTATTCTGTCACAAAGCCACGTCGCAAACGGAGGGAGGATTGAAAAGACTCAATTAGATAAATTAGTTGACAAAGTTTTACCGAAATTTGTCTTTGATTTTATGGATCTCGAATTTGATCCTCGAACTTTCTTATTTATACATCATGTAGTGATGTTTATTATTATAGGGAGGAATAGTTTTATTTGTCAAGGTTCGATTAGTGAAAACATTTTAAGAGATATAATGTGATATTACTTCCACATCGACTACTAATTTAGCTTGGTAAGTTATTAAGGCATCATTTGTATTTCCTTTCTTTTAAGGTATTTGAAAATCGGATATCCCAATGGTTCAATGTTTCTGTAAGTATAATAGAACTTATTTTAATCATTACCTAGCAATTGTATATCGGGATGGAGCGCCGAATCGTATATACGCATCCAGAAAGGCATCAATTTTCCCTGCGGATGTGCATGTACTGTTTAGCCTTTCCATATACTCGTATATAGTTGACTAGCAGTTATGCAGAGATTAAGAGAGCTCCTCTCGCCTGTGGCACTCACTCAGTTGGCTCTCAGCCGTCACACTATCCCTCATCTATGATTGCACTTAAGAAAGTGAATAGTGCTTGAACTTCGTTCTCACCTCATTGCTACTTGATGACTATGCATGAAGTTAAGTATATTTGAAATATTTAATAAAACCATATATTTAACCATATGTATATAATACAGGTATTCTACATAATCCCCACTAACTACTAAGTCTTCACCATTAGGACACGAGACTTCTTGTATAATTTAGATCGTTGCTATAGTTATTATATTTTATATAATTATCAGAAGACCATTTTATTTTCTCGTTTGCATTTTATATATGTTTCAAATAAGTTTTATGTGGCATAGACAGCTATAACATTTTTTATTATATTATTCATTGCCTTTCTTAAGTTACTTTGTATAAGACAAAGTAACTTCACTAATAATTAATCTAAAGACATGTAAAATGTATAGGAAATGTACATCTGGCAGACATAAAACAGTTGTTAATCAGAGTCAGCGGTAAGTTAGTTGGGAGCCTGTGAGGTGGTTTTATGGAACCTGCTGTCTTGGATTCGTCTCGACTTTCCTCGACGTCCATTTCCCAAAGACAGTTGAAAGTAAGTTCTATAAATATTTATTCATTGTCAGATATCAGCAACATCTCTGAGAATTATTTGGAATATGAAATTACATTTACAATAAATATTTCAATAGTATGGCATCAATCGCCTTATACCTTCGAGCATCTACATACTAGAACGGTATTGCATGTTCTTAACGTAGTTACAATTAAAACTAACATTGAAATTGTTTTGCCTGAACATGACGTCACAGTAGCAGCGTAGTGTAGTGGGGGCAACACTCTTTAGGAGGCTGTAAAATTTCACGGTAAATAATAAAAATATTTCGTATTTTGATCGTAACTATAAATTCGGACTGATTGAAAAGAGCAGGGAATCCTTCATTACTTATCTGTAACGATATCGAACGAACGAATTATATTTTATAGCGAAAGCACCATACTACTTTACGGGTATTCCCCGTATTTTGTTTTGTGCGTGGATTGTCTATGATTATTATTATGAATAATCAGTTAGAATGACTTCTAATCTGTTACGCATCCTCAGTTGTCCGCTTTACGTAGTATCATATTGTTTGTATGTTACTCTTTCCGGGATGTGTTTTTTGTGCAAATAAGGTCGTATAGTAGTTGTGAACTTATTAAAAAACTTTGAAAATGATTTATTACGCCTTCAAATGTGTAAGTGTTAAATCTTTTATTTATATCATTTCTTTTTTATGTACTAGCAACCACAGTGTTCTGATGTTTAATATTTTTCTTAATAATTTTCATTTTCATTTTCATTTTCGTATTAATTTAGTTATTGTTCAGTTTATTTTTTACAATATTTAAGTTTTTAGTTACGTATTTCTAATCCAATTAATTAATATATCCTTTAGAAATATAAGAAGGAGCGTCAAAAAACATGTTTTGGGATTAGTCTCAGTATCAGCTCAGCATAATAAAGTCACATAAAATCTTGTCCTTTAATCGACAATTTAAAAATGATTTATTATATTGTATATACATATATATATTATACGAACAATAACAGTTTGCGCTAGTGTACATGACCGAAAGTTCTGAAAGCTTGTTTTCAAGATGTTCCCGACTCTGCGGTCCGATAATAATTGTGTATCGCACTGTCGTCTGATACGTTGTTTAAGTTTTAAACTATTAAAATAAAAAGGCGGCCATGTACGAGTTTGACACCCAGGTTTCCAAAGAAATATTATCGGTTTTTAGATTTTTTCGAGTGAGGGCACAATAAGAATTATTTAAATTTATCGTGAAACCCAAGTTGGAAGATATTCTGCCCAATATTTTAATAATGCTACAAATATTTTTCACAGTTGCCATAAGCAATGTCAGCTACGAAGGAAGATTTTCAATATTAAAATTGATAAAAAAATATCTAAAATCGATTGTGAGCACTTTGGCTATTTTGTCAGTGGAGTGATGTGTGTGGTGCTGTGCTATAAAAGACTTATGTCTTTAAAAAAACAGTTTTTAATTCTAACAGTACTTAAATTAATTTTCAATAAAAGTACAAATATTGCATAAAACATTGCAGTTGTAATTAAAAATTGATATGCGTTTTATATTCAATATGCTAAAACAAAATATTACTTTTGGATTTGGAATCAGTTACCTTTATACGATTGTTCATTGTTTTCTTATTTTCCCGCCAATATGTTGTAAAATATTTTGTGACATTAAAATGGAGTGGCGTGATAAAAAGAAGATAAGGTAGGTATTCAGCCAAATACAATTTTTAAAATCCTCCATACGCTTGGTATTATTAAATGTTTGTGTACCGGGCTATTGGTAGGTACAAAGAACCTCCTCGAAGGCGATCAAAACAATAAATAATAATAATAAACAATCAATATATAATCCTTGAGAAGGTAGTTGAGGCCCTTAACACCACGTTTAATTACCAAAAATGGTCCTTTCAGCAAGACTCGGCGCCGCATCATAAAGCTCGATCTACTCAATCTTGGTTAGAAACGAACGTTCCTGACTTTATCAGAGCGAAAGACTGGACGTCATCTAGTCCTGGTCTTAATCCACTGGATTATGAAATATGTCAGTCAGTTTTCGAGAGCAAGGCTTGCTCTACACGTCATGATAATTTGGAGTCTCTAAAACAATCCATACGATTGGCAGTGAAGAATTTTTCCATAGAAAGACTGCTTTTTATAATTAGCCTCAACGATTAAAGGACTGAATTTCAGCCAACGGAGACCACTTCGAAAAGCATTATATATTATATTTTTTATGGTTTTATATTTATGTATGAAACTAACACACCGTCATAATAATAAATGTTACGTACGATAAATAAAATTGTTTTTCTTTGTAACAATATTTATAGCTAGACGCAAGAAGCAAGTATCTTTCCACGTCTAACAAGGTTATAAAGATGGTCGACGTACAACTACAAAACTCAGTAGAATAATAAAAAATATATTTGCCTAAGAAACCTCATTTTACAAAGCCTACGTGTTACAGATTATGTACCTAGCTATTATTATCTTGTCAAAATTTGTTTCAGTCACTTGTCAAAATTTATTTCAGTGTGGCCGCTAACTGTTTATTAATATGTCAAAAAACAAAATTTTATTATTATAAATAAAAAAATATCAACCAATAACCTGCAATGTAGCGCTGCGATGAGGGAACATAAGCGGCGTGTCGGGACATGCAAGGACACGGGAGGGGCTGCGGCCGTAGCAGTGCTGCGCGTCCTGTTTCTTTACTCCTGTATTCTGCTAGTGCATTCGCTGCTCTATTGGGGTCGCCGACTCATGCGTAATCGTGCCCGTCCTAACCTCGCCTAGCCAGACCAGGCAGACACAAGAGGATGGTCCGCCGTAAAACATTTCCCGGTGAAAAGATAACTCAACAGATCCTACTCGGTTCCGCTTGGGTGGCATTTGTTTATATGGTACTCCTAACCTTGTTTGAATTCATAGAACTAGTGAGACCTAAGTTTAAACCGACAGACCAGATTCAACATCGACGACAAATTAAAATGAATTGCGCTTGTGGACGCCACCGGTAATACTTTATGCGTCTATTTTTTATGTTAAAAAAAATAAATCGTTTTGCATTGTGATTGTTTCTATAATGAATACAATTTAAATTATGTTCAACTTGTTTATAAAACGTATGTTTCTATAATATTACGTTATAATAATAAATGCATAATAGACACACGAACTATGAAATAGACACCTGGTAAATTACTGCATTTTAAATAAAATGAAGACATTTATATAAATATTAAAACATAAAGCGTACTTGAAGATGATTTCATTTGAATTTAAAAGAAAAGTTAATTATAGGTAAAGTAATTGTTGCGTTGTTAACTTTCAAATATTGAATTCTGGTAAATTTTAAGGTCTTTGTGTATTTATTATGTGAACAATTAAAACCTTTCTTACCCTGTATGAGAAAACATTGAAATTATCCAATTTGCAGAAAAGTATATTTTCTTAGTCTTAGTCTTAGTCTTATTAAAAAACTAGGGTCGCGAACCGAGCCCCGTTTTTGACTCGCTGCGCTCGCAAAATCTCGGTAGAGTTCAGCGAATTGAGCGAAGCGAGTAACACATCTTCAATTCAGCGTTCAAAGCTGAAACCAACAGGCAAAAAATATAGATTTTTTACATTGTAGTCTATGGGACTTTATATATATTATATAAAACCAAATATAGGCAAAATGCATATTCTCTGTAAATTTTTTGAGTCTGTAGTAACTGTTATTAAAAACTAGTTAACAAGAAAGTATTAAAATCAGTAAACAATATTACACCGTATCGAAATCTTTAATATTGTATTTATATTGTATTTAACGCACTCTCATATGGGACAACAATCTTTAAAATAATTGTCAAATACATTGGGGTTCAAGAAACGATTATTACCAAGCTCATCTATCATAGACTATTTGGATGACATCTATTGCTCTACCTAAAGTAGCTACCTGTAGATGAGCAAGCGTGGCAGAGACCATACGATCGATCTAAAATTAATTCTTATCTGTCTATACTCCATATGATTTGAAATGAAACTGATTTAAGTCTATGGTTTGAGTTTCCCTACATATCAAAAACAAATGTCTGTTAACAAGAAAACAAAGTACTGTCATTGTCAATAGAATATTCCATCATCATAATTATAAATAAAAATATTACAGAATTGCTTTCACTTTAATGATTTACAATGTTGTTTTCGATTACAAAATATAATAAACTGTAATTCTTATTGTCATATAATAAAAATAATATTTCTGCCCAGCTTTGATATTATCAAATTAAGTTAAATGTTTATAGAAAAATGATTAAGACGCCAATAACAGTACTGCAGGAGATGATGATTAAATTAGGCGTGATGCCGGAATATGAATGTGTATCTCAGGTGAGCAAATATCAAAATATAACTATTATCACAAAAAATTTTAAACCTGACCGTTGTTTACCAAAATACATCTTTACAATAACAGTAAAATTTTTTAATTAAAATTAACGTCCATTATTTTCTTTAGACAACCCATTTGGACAATAAAAACAATTTTAACAAAGATCAGTACTTCATAATATTAGAGCTGATATTGTGGTTTAATAAAAAGTTCTAATATTCTGACTCAACATGCGAAGAGACTGAAATGTATTGTCATTTTTGCAAAATTGCTTTTTTATTGAAATAAAACATATGTTACAGATTTATACTTAAGAAATTGAATTACTTTTCAGTTTTTTATCAACATTTTTAACTGATCTTGGATTATTATTTAACTTATTAAGAGACACCTAGATTATGTTTGAACTTACTGTGTAAAATGTATTTAAAATAAATATATGGTTAACATTTTATGAAATTAAAAGTCATAATTTCATAAAATGTTCAACTTGCGGAAACATTAGAAAATATTGGTAACAATTTTTTTACAATATATATTTTCAAGAGTTAGGGTTTCCACAACTTCTTTATTCTTAATTTTTTATTCTTGATTTCATTTTCAGTACAAATGAACCTCTATCATTTCGCTAGACATGGTATACAACCGTACTTAGATTATTTGAATATTATTTAATTTGTCTAGGTATTATCATAATCAATACTGATTTGAAATAATTAGTTAATTTTCTGGTTTTATCTAATGTAAGCCTGTTAGTGAGAGAGTGTTGTAACAATATCAATCTTTTTAACTTTGTTGTTATCTATTCAAAAACACAAATTTCTCTAATGAACCATGATTATGTTTTGGATTTATGAATAGTTTTGTCTTAACTCTAAAACAAATAATCCTTTACTAATATATTTTTGTACATAATTTAATCCTTATTTTAGTCTGGACCACAGCATCAGGCCATGTTTGAGTACCGTTGCACTGTGGATGGTGCTGCGGCGTCCGGACTGGCTCGGTCAAAGAAGGAAGCCAAACAGGAGGCGGCACGTCACATGCTGCAAGTGCTGTACGCGCGAGGGATGGACGTGCCTCCGCCCTACGCCATGCAGCCCGAATCGCAGCCCCGTCCACCTTCACCTCCCTCTCCGACAAACAACCCAGCCCTGGTATATTTATTGAAAATACTGTGAAGTACTAAAAACAAACTTGATTTCGACTTATGTAAGGCCCCGACTTTAGGAACCTGGACCCTCGGCGGCCAGCGGCATCGCCCCTCCTCCGCCTCCTCTAGACACACGCAGCTACGTAGCTCTCCTTAAGGAGCTGTGCGAGGAGTACCGCCTGGGCGAAGCGCAGTACGATCTGATCGGTGACACGGGTCCCGCCCACCAGCGACACTTCACTATTCGCGCCAGCCTGGGCCTGCACTCGCGCCAGTGCACCTCCACCACGAAAAAGGCGGCCCGCCAGCAGGCCGCAGAGCAGCTCTACAAGTATCTTCGCGAAAATCTGTCAAGACTCACGGGGGACTTCGTCGAGGTAAAATTCAAAACTTTAATCCAGAGTTTATAAACAAATATTCAGTTCAAAAGGAGTACATCTTTTATTAAATTAAAGTCGTTTGCAGGAGGAGGCGTTGGCGCGCGCGCTCGAGAAGTCTCTAACTAAGAAGAAGGAAGCGGCGGCGGGGAGCGGCATCGAGGCAGCGATGGAGCGCTACACTGAGCTACGCGAGGCGGGTGGCCGCTGCCTCGACCTCGGGCAGCGCATCTCGGAGTACCATCTCGGTTTAATGATCCATATTGGTATGTTCAAATTCTTTCCTCGATAGTTTTGCGATAATACATTACTTCTTTGCGGTTATATTCTCCGGAAGGGAACAATCGAACCCGTCGGCTCTCTCCCCGCCATGCTCTCGGGTCCCAGAGCCGCGTCCGGTTTTAGAAGTTATGATATACATATATCATAACTTCTAAAAAGTTTTTTTGGGGAAGTCATTATACATATAATGACTTCCCCAAAAAAACTTTAAAACGGTGGTCGTAGCGTGAGAATCTCGGGCCCCTTGTTCCCAGAGGAGCAGAAGCGCGAGAGCGGGCTGGAAGCGCTGACGGCAGCCGGAGCGGTGGAGGACCCAGAGCTCGCGTTGCGGCAGGTGTGCGGAGCGCTGGGGCTGCGCGTCGAGGGGGGCGTTTTCTGTGGCGAAAACGTGAGCGTGCTGCGGTTGGTGCCCACGTCGCCGCCTCTCACGTTCGCGGGCGTGGACACCGTCGCCGCCGCAAGGGCGGCGTTGCGATACCTGCGTCGCGGCCTGCGCGCGCGCCTCGACGCCGTACACTAGTGAATAGAATATTTTTTTCTTAACCCTTAAATGGACGATTTTTGTTTCACGTTTTAAAAAAATATATTTGTGTAATAGACATGTATTACTGTCTAGGAAAATTGAGTAAAAAAATCTAGACATGAATTTACTATACTATTTTTTCAGTAATGTGAGTGTTGTTTATAAACTACATTGCGCATTCATTGAGATTTTGCAAGTATGGGTAAAATAAGAGTGGATATTGTTTTTGAAATGTATTTATTTTTTCTTCATTATGATATTTATAAAAACAATTGTTTTTTTCGTATCACATAAAGATACACGACATTTTTGGCACATTTTGAATATAAAGCCTGAACATTTTGGGAATTTGCACCTCTGCTGCTTATCCAGCCAAACTGCCCAATGACATGTCTGATCCAATCTGACGTCTTTCAAAGGAATTGCTTGAGCTGGTCCTCGGAACTTCTTCATTACAAGTTCTCTTTGTATTGTGCTCCCACTAGGTCGATCACGTTTAGCGCCATTTGCAGGTAGACCCAATTTGCAGAGGGTTTCAGCAAGTTCAAGTCTGAATGTACCCAAATTGAGAAGTTGATCATTTCCTTTTATATTATTTATCTTCTTGAACATAACCTATGAATTTATAACTGCGAGGTCCAGGAAATGATAAAATAAGCGCATGGTCTACTTGCGGCTCTTCATTGTGATGTGATAACGACCTATAAATGAATCTAATAAGTCCACGCCTCCCATGTGGGCATTGTACTCCTTGATGACTTTGGGGCATGGAATAGCAACTCTCTGTTTCTTCGATTTATCAAAGCGTGTGACTGTGGGTGCTGGTTCTGCTCCTACGTAAGTGGAAAAAAGGTTAACGGGCTTGTTATCTTTCCACACAACAGCACTTACGTCAATATCATCCACAGTCGCCACGTTTTCCTCATAGAATCCTCTGGGTACGTTCTTTTTCATTATAGTGTTTTTTTCAGGCAATTTGCAGTTTCTCAGTCGGTTTACTCTTACTGTTGAGAACTGTCCCAGTGAGAAAATTCCTTCCTTAGCTAAATAGGTGACGAGATGCACAGAAGTATAGAAGTTATCGAAATATATAATGTGATTCACATTGCGAGGTACCATTCTAGCTAACCTGACTACTGTATTTCCAGATTCTCCCAAATCTGGTTCACCAGGTAAGATGTTATTTTTGGAGCCCCCTCCACTGTAAATCTCAAATCTATGAGCATATCCTTGTAGACTGCAGATGAGATATAATTTGAACCCCCACTTGTGGGGTTTATTGGGCATGTATTGTTTTATGTAATGGCTCATTTTGGTTGCACGCATCTGCTCGTCTATGGAAAGCCTTTGGTCTAAGGGAACCTTCCCAAACTGGCAGTTGAGCGTTTCCTCAAGAGGTCTTATTTTGAATAGCCTGTCATAGTCTGGATGATCTTTGGGCAGGCATAGCGTATCGTCGGCAAAATGGAGAGTGGATCTTATTTTTTCAAATTTTTTTAACGGCATAGTATTTTTTATGTGATCATAACCAAATTTTTCACTCCAATAAGCCCTGGTGTTTGGAAATTTTATAACTGAGGTGTAAATCAGAATGTCTAGGAACTTATTTAGGATATTTTCATTTACAATTTCAAGATTGGAGATTTGTTTCTGGGCTGCGTATAAGTTACTTTGTTCTACAATTTGCTTTTTTAGATCTGATGTAAAAAAAAATCATACGGCGTGTTACAAGACATCAATGCTTCCGTTATCTGAGTTTCTCCCCTAAAAATAAGGCTGTCTTCAGCAGTAACAAGATTCCGTTTTCGCTAAACCAGAGGTCGTTTAGAAATCCCTTGTGATCTACTCTGGGGTGCTGCTTCTTCGGCTTTCAAAATAGGAGGGTCTGGCATATTTTCATCGTTGTCGATTACGAGAGGAGGATCAGCATCCACTTCATTAGACTGGGCATTCTCACCTTCATCAAGTTCTCGAAGAACACCTCGAGCTGTTTGATAATAGTGACCTTCATCCTCTACTTCATCTTCATTTAATCTTCATGAGTTTCTAAATACTTTGTAATTTCGCTTTCCAGTAATCGCGGCATGCTGAAAAGCAAAATAACAATCCTTCACCAAACATCCATTTATTTAGCAGGCAATGAGCATTGTAGTTTTCCTACAACATACCATATTTCGCCTAATTCGACAGTAGCATCAAGTGATTTTCAATATTTTACAACATGAACATGTAATTGAAGATATAATCAAACAAATAAAAATATGTTATATACTTACACTATATTTGATCAAAGTCCGAACACAGCTACAAAACTTAGTTTCGCGCCACTAGAAAATTTTTCTTCAAAGTGACATTTGACATTAACTTATTTTCAATGCATAAAAATACTGGATAGTGCCAACATTAAATAAGTACAAAGTTCGTTCAGAAATATGAACTAGTTGTCAAAATTAACAAAAAATTAAAAGAAGGTCAATTTTATCTATGATGTTTAGTATGTTGTTTAAAAACAACATTGTCCATTTAAGGGTTAAAATAATTTCTTGTATATTATTTAATTTACATCTTACTTACAACAGAGAAAAAAAAGAAAAATGTACAGTACATATAAATAGTTTTCTTATTATTTCCCTTTCACCTATGACAAGGTTTACTTTACTTTTCAAAAACAAAAAATACTGTTAAGTATTTTATAAACGATATACAAATATTTTTGTCTAATAATTTAATAACAAAAAGTTAGTTCCTACTTTGACACTATAATATAAATTATAAATATTTGGCCAAATAATCTTTAACACAAAATAAAAATTCTACCAGAAAGTAATAGCAATATTATATTTGTAACCAATGTAATATGTAAAAAGAATAAACCGTAAATCTTTTGAAGCCACACATTTGTTGAATTTTTTATCTAACTTCCGTATAGTTCTGAATTTATATATTGTCTATATGTGTATTCATGCATCACGCTGTATGTACTGTATGGACTTTTAGTGTGGATAGTGGCTTGTTGCCCGAAAGCATATTGTTGTTGCTGTGAATACAATTATTGGGTTTTCATTATAATGAAACTAAACCAATTTCAATTAAATTGAGATAAAAGTAATTTGTATTAAAAAAAACATACACATCAACTATTTTTCTTTTCAAGAAATATATTTTCTTAACAAAATTAACTCTCACGTTTTGTGTCATATTGGACTCATTATAATGTGGAAAATAGAGTTGCCATTCAAACAAAAACAGAACTTAAAAATATATATGTAGTATATTAAATACACAAGAACAATTTATATTAAGTAATACTTAAAATTTAATCCGACATTTCAATGTCGGAGGAATCGCGACGCCGACGAGAACGTTCGGCTGCGAGGCTCTGGAAGAATGTATTGGTCTTCTGTGCGGCCGTCCGGCGCGGAGTGCGGCGCTCGGGCGGGGGCACGGAGGCTGCGGGCGCGGGGGCGGGGGGAGACCCGCGACCCCTCCCGACACCGCGCCCGCGGCCTCTCCCCCTCCCGCCCCGCGAACCCCTACCTCGGCCCCGACCCGCGGGGGCTTCGTCATCACTTGAAAGTACTATTGAAACGTTCTTTGTTGTCGCGGCGATCTGTTTGTTAGCCTCCTCTGCCGCTTTCACGACCGCCGCGGTTATTATGGTTTTTAATCGGTCTCCGTCTGCTGAATCCAGTGATTCTTTGCAAGTTTTAAGTTGCTCGCCTATTTCTTCTGGTGTTTCGGCGTTGCTTTCGAGCAGGGAATCGACGCATCGTTTTCGATGTGCGTTCAATACCTGACGAAAAACGTCATCGTCTCGCTTTATTGTGAAATCTCTTACGGCTTCTGTGAGTGCACGTACCGATAACACGGCGAGACGACGATCTTGAGGTAGAGATTCGTAGTATGTCCGCAGCAGAGATTCCACGTCCGTCGCCTCCGCAATAGCACCTACGATATCTACCTCTTCCGCAACACCTGCACGTTCTTTTCTGTCACGTATCTTTTTTTCTTTTTTCATGATAAGGACATCATTTGGATTAGCAACCATGCCATTAAAATTTTGTCCAAACCTAACCCTGTTAAAGTCTTGTCCATCATGTTCATAGAAAACACTAAGTCTAATAAGAGGTAACAGGGGTTGTCTAGGATCACCACTGCTAAGAGATACCGCTTCTTGTATGGCTTCATTTACTTTGTTTTTTAAGAAGTTTTGAACTTTTTCAGTTTCATTAACATCATCTTCACCTAAATTCTCCTCAGATAGGACTAGGGTTTTAAATATAAAAGGACGTACGGTTTTTAATGGTAAGGGTGTTAGAATATATTCCTTTTTGTGTAATTGTAAAAGGGCGCAGTGTTTGGGTAAAGCTTCGCCGGCCGCTAATGAAGTAGCTACAGTGCTACCAGGTTGGATTACAAAAAACCCTTCATTTTCCCTTTTAACATCCTTAATTGCAAAAACTTGACTATCGTGCTCGTGACCCCAAATAACAAGATCTAAAAATGTAGGTAAAACATTTTCTGGTATATAATTACTTGGTCCTCTATCAGCTCTATTTTGATGTAAAACAAGAATATTGAACCAGTCATTTCCATCCTCAACTAATTCCATTTCTACTTTTTTTTCAACAAACAATCTTGCTAGTCGTTGATCCTTTAGGTGGCTCAAGCCGTACAAAGACAATTTTGTCTCACCTTTTTGAATGAGGACTGGGGAGATTCGGACATGGGTGTAATCAGTCCATTTACCAAAGTAATTAACGAGACCTGTAATCGACAGAATATCCAGAGAACTAACACTACCCTGTCCCACTGGATCATCGTGATTTCCATGAATGGACAGTATAGGATATGAAACATTTAAATTTGGATCTTCATAATTTACAGCTCGTGAAAAGTTTTCAAATTGATTAGACAAAACTTCTATGTTTATTGGTTTATCTCCAAAGCAGTATTTACGAATAATTTGGGTACATTTAAACATACAGCTCGGTGAAGGTTTTGCGTGATCAAAAAGATCTCCACCAAGCAAAACCATATCGACATCGTATTGCACAGCCATCGAGAGCACTTCCTCAAAGGCTATGAAACTGTCTTCACCTCGAACCGGATCATTTTCTAAATAACCCAAATGGATGTCCGAAGCTATTAAAACACGGATTGTATCATCTGGTAACCAGGACTCGCTGCAGTTTTGTACCATGATGTTCTTTATGTATATATGTACTAATACAATAACTAACGAATAATATATTATATAGAAGTTTCAAAGAACCGCCACTGTAAATAAACTAAAACTTGAGTTAAATGTCTCAACTGGTGTCAACTTTTAAATACAAGTATAACAAGTGACAACTGACAAATAGTGTCAAAAGTTTATGTTCAGAATTTTACAAAAACCAATAAAGAATTCGAGAATAATGAATAATAAATAATATAAGATACCTGGAAAGGCTAATATCAATAATAACCTTTTATTATATTTTAATATAAGAGACTATTTTTGAGCGAATTTTTATCATATTTCGTTATTTTTCACTTTTTATGTGCGTGTGTATAAATCTTGTTAGCAAAAACCAATAAATTAAGAACTTACAGTGTATTACATTTATTTTTAGAAAGAAATTTTCTTATATTATATAAAGAATAATTAATCATGATTAAAATGATATTGCGCATCGAGGTCATCGTTATTTCAAAACTGAAATCAGCAATGTCACTTGTTAACGATTTTGACAGCTAACCATGTTCGCAAATCACTAGAAATGTCAAATTTAGTTTTTAAAATATAAACAATTGGACTTCACATTAATCGGCAATTGGCATATTGTACATTACTGACTTAAACGATATTTGTTATTTTATTGTGTTGTTAATATTTATAAATCTTTATTTCACTGAAATGACGATTTTACGAGAATTTTCTAATCAATCATGCTTCCGCGGGGACTGATCAGTTTGTTCTTGGAAGAGAAAGTGTCATTTAAAATCAGAGAATCGCTTTCAATGATGTGGAAGAGGTTGATTGTGCAAGGGAGGACTGGATATTCGCGCCACTGTACTACATTACTCCTATCTTTGTTTTTTGTAAGTTCCATACTAATAAATAAATTGAGACTTTCAGTAAATCAGAAATTTTGGAAAATTAAAACCCTGTGATTATCAACTAGCTGTTGCCACTAGCTACATTGTCCTCTCTCTGCTTCGCCCCTAAATAGATTATTGTTCATCCATCATCACTTGAAATGTATGAATACAACTTTTTCATTGAACATTTATTAGTTTTTTACTACATTTTATGGTAAATATTATATAAATACACACCACTTTCTAAATCCAGAATTTTATATCCGACTTGGTTCTCAAAGTCACCTATGTTAATAAGACCATTGGCCTATTCAATTTATGTATTACCAAAAGACTCACAATTTTGACAGTTTTTCGTTGCTTCTATTAGGACAAGGTGCTTATTTGATAAATGTTATGCCATTACTACTATAAGCAAGAAATGTACTTACAAACTTCAATGCCAAGTATTCTATAATGACATATTTGCAGAGAAAATAGAAGATATTGCAGAATTACTTGTTGAATATTTTGCTTCAGAACATGTATGTATGTACAACCAATCCCATGTATCTCATCTATCAGGGTTACGGAGCGGGAAGTTGAACTAGCTGTAAAAAACTTTGACATTAACAAAGAAGTAGACCCAGATGGCATACCTGTAGTTATGCCTTATAATAAATAAATAAATAATTTTAAACAATTCATGCAATTAAGTAATAGAAAGTAAAGTTACTACACATTTCCAAAAGAAGTACACTCTAAACACACCAATTCTGTATAAAAGCAAATCTTTTGCTAACCTTAAGGGCCAGAGCAGACTGGTGCAAGTGGTAATAAAAATTGGGGCTGTCGGTCACAAGGCCAGCAAAATTTAAACTGCACATGTTCTGTAATTTTCCTGGTCCCTCCAATTGATGGTACTTATTTATCATTTTGTTCTCACATTCAGTATGTCAAGATTATTGCAAATTAACTGTTGGAGAAAAGTCGTGAGTATGAATGTGTATAGTTACGAAAGAAACGAATGTAGTATTAAAGAGCATGGAAGGATTGGGGCATATTGGGTTGACCCTAAATAATGGAGATAAGGGCAGGTGGATGGATACTATACTATGATTAGGGTGGATAGCCTACTTATTATATTGGCTATACAAATATATAACAAGTTACCAAATGAAATTGAAAAGGATGCTATTTTTTTATATAATATTAAACAGATATTAACCCTAAAAGTTTATTATATTTATGACAATATTTAAAGGATTATTTTAATAATATTGACGTATAAATTGCATGCATTTTAAATTTATTATTATTATTTTTTGACATCTTATTAGAGAATGTTAATTAATAATGATAATGTAAAACTTAAAATTTTAAGAAGCCCTAACTGTCAAATTTCTATTTTTTGGAAATGGTTGTAAGAATTTTGTATACCAAAAATATTACCAAATAAACAATATGAATATATTAGTAAGTTATGACCAGGCAATTTTCTTTGTACACAGTTTATGTGTAGTGGTAGTGAGGCTGCAGACTTAGTGATCGAGATCCCGGGGTGGAGAGCAGAGGAAGCGGAGGGAGCGCACTACCGCCTCGACTACCGTCCCCCGCAGGGCTCGCCCGCACCTAACTTCACCGTTCCAGCGCGCGCCTCCACCATCAACTTCCAGGGACTACCCGGCACCAAATACCATTTTATGCTTTATTACTCCAACGCCACCTTTGCCGATCTTCTCACGTGGAACCAGACCATCATAACAGGTATACCATAATACCATTCAATTTGAAGTATCCCGTATAAATTATTTATTTATTTATTTATTATAAGGCATAACTACAGGATTAAGATAAAATTTTAGGAATATACAATGCTCACTATAATACATTCTAAATTTCAATCCCCATAACAGCTCACGGCATGCAAAGAAAAAAATAATATAACAATAATGTGCTGAAGGTACACCATTGGCTTACATTTCAGCAAATTCATTGCATTGCAGAAATAAAAAAACATTAACCAGTTACATTCAAATAATAATAATTATAAGAGTTAAAAACAATATTGCAGACAAGAATAACCCTCGTATTAAATATACAGAAACGAGAAAATAAAATAAGTTTACTAATTGTTAACAGCGCCCGAACCACCGACTAATTTAACGGTAACGTTGGGGCGTAACAAGCAGGCCACGATCTCGTGGTCGCCCCCCGCCAACGGAGAGTACTCGGGCTTCCGTTTCCGCGTGTTGCCGCCGGAGGGCGAGGGCGGACCCCGCAACGTGACGCTGGAGAGCACCGGGAACTGGTCGCACGTGCTGCGTGACCTGGCGCCCGGGGCAACCTACCAGCTGCACGCGTTCACGCTTCTCAATGATAAAGAGAGTGCTGCCTACGTGTCCTTTAACTTTACCACAAGTAGGTATCAGGTTTGCCTAAAAACATTGATGATTCGTAATGGAAGGTCCCTAAATTAACTTACTATGACCGATATGTTAATAATTATTATTATTATTATGTAAAATATAAATCTACATAATAATACATAACTACATGTGCATAATAATATATAAATAATTGCTTCATAGTGGAAAAGTCTAGCCGTCTAAACTATACACAAAGGTCACCCAAACGCTTTGTAAGTGACGTCACCTCTGCTTAAATAAAACCCATGACCAATCTTATAATTTATGTAACTAATGAGGAAACGTGTATACAAGCGGAAAAATTCATATTATTTAAATATTTATTTCTGAGAATCTTTGAATGATGATATTTATATTCTTTACAATACTTTTGATTTTATACATATAAAAAGTGTGAAATGAAAGTATTTTATTAAACAACAATGTTAGGTATTAAATAATCCGTTATCTATTAAGAAGCTTCATATTTTAATTTTTATATATAAAATTTAATAGATATTTATGATATAATTCTTTTCCCGCGTAAAAAACATATGGTGTGCATAAAAATTATAACTTTAAAAAAATCTCCGAAATCTCTTGAAGGTTGTTAAAACGATTCATATCAAATTATGATCATATTAACACTAAACCTACCGACAATTCTTGTATACCTCTTCCTACCGCACGCGGTCAAATTGACCGGTAATTAAAAGTTATTTTATTATATAACGCAGGTAATAATGGAAATAACTAAAAGTAAAGATTGTAGAAAATATTATATGCATATTCTAAGAATTGTCATGTAGTTTGATAAGGATATTATAACGTTTAAAAATGTGTAACTTTTACAAAAGTTTAAGAACGGTCAATTTGACCGGTACTTGGTAGGTTTAGTGTTAATAATATTTTTATTGTAAGGGAACTTCAGACTACTGTATAGTGTAACAATACTACTGTATTCTGTGGAATGTATTTCATATGATACAATGTTTCGGATCAGAGAACTAAATGAGCGGAGACGATCACGACACGACATGCGATCCGGATCCGAGACGATTGCTGTGTGATGTACATCGCTTCGCATACTTAAACAGGTTTTGTTTGCGTCCGACACTGTACGGGGATTTTAATTTTTTCCTCATACTAATTGGTTTATATGACGATCGCATGTACTTGTAATATTTGTATTCGCTACTTTGTTATTCTGTTGGTTGCTAGTGTTCGTTTTTATGATCACTTTGTTTTGTTCGTTATAATCATTTTTAATATTGCATATGTTATGTTGTTTCGCATTGTTATATTGTAGTATTAAATTATGTCTTTCCTCATGAATTAATTTTATACCACCATCGCTATGAATATTTTTATGCCAGTCATTATTGATTTGCGGTAGAGATAATGAGATCACGTCAGTTTATACATTACCTATTGTAATGTTTACCGATTTTTGCGCAGTTATATTTGTTACAACACCACACTGTTTTAGAAGTTTCTAGTATGAAAAAATAGTTATCTGATGTTAAAAGTGTTTTGCACTTATATTATACGCTTTACACATTTGTTTGATAATGTCAAATCGCGATGATTTTTCATTTTATATTTAATAACGTAGCTAAACACGTTTATATGTAGAAAATTTAAGACATTCAATTCTGTTAAGCATCTTTTCAATTTTATTTTATTTTATTTATTTATTGATATCTTTCCACTTTCAATTAATATCAGTGGTCACTTGTGTTGGTGAAGTGACAATAGGGCCTATTTTGATTCCATAGTTATTTAAATAGGCCCTTCTGTAAAGACATCATCCAACTTAAAATAAGTCTACGAGTGTTCCAAACGCACTCTGCTCTGAGGAGAAACACACAACAAACTCAGCCGTGTTTTTTTTAGTTATTAGAATGTAGAAGAATAGTTAGAAAAAAGCATAAGATGTCGCCTACGTCATGATAAAGACGATCATACTACTAGGATCCGCTGTCGTGCGCTGCGGGTGTTGAGCTGAGCGCCCCCCCTTCTTTAATGCTAACAAACTTAGCATATAATATTGCTCTATAACATGCTCAGCAACTATCGGTTTAGAATCTAAATTGAAAAGAAAATCAGTTCATCATCAATAAAATATATATAGCCATATATCTATCTGTCTTTTAAATGAATCTCAATTTTTTTAACATTTTTCTAGAGTGAATTTTTCTGTTCTGTTTTTTTGCAGAACCCTCTTTAGTAAAAGATCTAGCCATATGCCAAATTCAAAAAAAAAAATACATCTATAGGTTTTAAAATTACCGATGTCGTAAAACAGCAAAATGAACGGTTAGAAGCTTCGCTTACGCTCAGCTCAAATATGTTATATTTATCGCTATACGATGACTTGTTTTATGAAAATTCTTATTTTATATATAATTAAAGTTTACTTGACATTATTTCATTATTCTGTTCATGTATTGTTTTAATTTATATTTTTGATCATTGAAGGATTTGTAAATTTGTCTGTCTGAGTTGTATTGTGCTTTAAATATCTCGCGTGCGCATCAAATCATAAGAGGTTGAAGTTAACAACCGATCTCCACTATAGCAGCGTCGTTACATTTCAGAGCCGAACACGCCGGGCAAGTTCATAGTGTGGTTCCGCAACGAGACCACGCTGCTGGTGCTGTGGCAGCCGCCCTACCCGCCCGGCGCCTACACGCACTACAAGGTCACCCTTATTTAATGTTACACCACTGGCTTACACTGCGGATTTTACTGTTACTTCAACTTAAGAAGACAAACCAGATTTCAAATATTAGATTTTTTTTTATTTGCGACGCAGCAGGTATAAATAGACATACTTTTTAGAAAAAAATTGTATTATAATATTATATGAATTTATAAGTAGTGTAACCTACCAGTAACTGTCCTTGGGGAATATCAGGACATTTACAGGACAAAATATAAAAAAATGGAGCAATAGGATGGGAAATGGCAGTTAAACGAGCCGTATAAAACCCGATGTCAAAATTGATTTTGTCATGCCATTGAGGGCCTGGAAATCGCGGGGAAGGAAAGAGTCCCACCCCCCGCCATCGTCATCGGGCCTCCTCGTTTTATCGCTAGCCAACTCAATGAGCCACACTGAGATTTTACGAAGTTGGCGGGGCAGCCTTTCATGGGTAGCTTATCCATTACTTGGGCCCACAACTACCTGTGGTCGGCCAACGGAGGACTGTTGCATCGGATTTCGCTCCCCAACTAGGCAACCCGATAGACAAAACAAAACCAACCCGTCGCCAACCCGGATTGTCGACGCAACGCAGCTGTTCAAACCCATCTCCCATAAACGTACATGATGCACTACTTTTTCGATGGGTGGTAACCTTGCCGACGGCAAGATGTTGTGGTAAAAATTCTAATTTTCCGGTTCTGGACCCTGTACAGCACGAACAATTACATTCTTAGTCTTATGTACTGTAAATGACTCGTAACTGTTTAGTGTCTTACAGTCATAATATTATTCGTAAAGTTTTCTTTTATTCACCACTATTTTAGTCAGATTTCTTTACAGTACATGTTAAGTCTTTTTTTATCTCCCCATATAAAACTAATGCAAATTGTCATGCAATTATTGAAACCGATAGTTGACATACAAAACATACTATTTTATAGCTCACACTTTTTTTTGTCGTGGGATCTATCGTTTGCTACAGCATGACCTTTGCAGGTATCGATCGAGCCGAGGGATGCGCGCGACTCGGAGCTGTACGTGGAAAAGGAGGGAGAACCGCCGGGACCCGCGCAAGCCGCCTTCAAGGGACTCGTGCCCGGACGAGCCTACAACATCTCAGTGCAGACGGTGTCGGACGTGCAGCTGTCTGCGCCTACCACGGCACAATATCACACTGTACCGTTGCGGCCTCGCGATGTCACCGTGGACCCTCGCACGCTCACAGAGACCTCAGTTCGTGTCACTTGGTTACCACCCACCGAACAAACTGAGTTCGAGAAGTATCAGGTGTCGGTGGCTGCAGACGGTGCGAGTACAGGCGGAGCGAGGCGTCTGCCGCCGCAAGTGATCCAGCGTGATGATCCGACTGAAGCCGCATTTGATGGATTGGAACCCGGCGCGAACTACATTGTCACAGTAAAGACTGCGTTCGACAAAGTCTACTCGGGACCTGCTACCACGAAACTGACGCTCAGTGAGTGGTGTTCCTAACTCTCTTGCCGGATGCTTCTCGCAACCCTTGCTCACGAGAACGTTCATTCCAGAGCCGCTACCGGTGCGCGATCTACGGAGCCGTCTCATGGAGTCCGACGGTGGCGTGTTGCTATCATGGGCTGCTGCAGAGGGCAGCACGCAAGACGAATACAAGGTATAGTAGTAGAAATAAATAAATTCTCGAAATGATGATATTTCTCCCCTTGGTGTTTACGTAGGCAACTCGAAGTTTTTGGAAAAAGTTGTTTTGTAGGAAACGTTGGCGATTTATAATTTATTTTGAATTATATTCAATTAGAAACTACAGACTATTACAAAATTGTCACAGTAAATGAAGTACTGTTTGCTTAGTACGGAAACCAAAAAAATACTAACTTTAACTATAATTTAGATGTCTGTATTTTGTACCTAACTTGTACTAATCTCTTCTTTTAAATATTAACTACTGATTTGAACTCTACTATTATGTCAATATATACTGACGTTACTCAATCATAATGTTGATATGTCAGGTGTCATATCACGAGACAGGCCCATCTAGAGACGACAGCAACACGCTGTCCACAACCAACACTAACGTGACACTCAGCGCCTTGTTGCCGGGACGTAATTACACCGTATCGGTATGATATTACACTTTACTAAACATTCACACGTAAGTGCCATTTTTATACAGATTTGTCGGTGTGAGTGCAGGTGAGCGCAGTGTCCCGGGGCGTTGCCTCTAACGAGAGCTGGTCGTGGTGCGCCACTCGGCCTCTAGCGCCGGCGCTGCGCCACTCAGCCGCTGGCGCTCGCTGGCTGCGCCTGGCCTGGAGCTCCGACGTCAACTCGCGCCAGGACCGCTACGAGCTGCGCTACCGCCGCCGCGGCGCAGCACCCGACGAACCCTACATCACACTGGACACCACCGACACCAACGCCACGCTGGACCAGCTGCAGCCGGGCGCCGTGTACGAAGTGCAGCTCGCCGCAGTCAGTCACGGCTTGCGTAGCGACCGCCACGCCGTTCTCAAGCCCGTCCGTGAGTAGGAAATATTTAAAAGTCAAATGTTATGGATAAAACTTCATATCGTTGCGTAGAGATCAGTATTTTGAGCGATTCGTTCTAAGGGTGTTTCTACCATCCAGGTCCTCTACCGGCGGAGGGACTGACCGTGGAACGAGCCACGTCGAATTCTGTGATCGTACGATGGCGCGGACCGCGTGCCGGCTCACTGGCCGCCTACTCGCTGCGCTACCGAACAGCCGACACCGATGCACCCACCGCCGCGCGGCTGGACCCGCTGCCACCTACCGTTGACCACGCCGAGGTGAGCGCGACCGCGACCCTCTTATCTACACACTCAAGAAGTAGTCATCGTAACGTTTTCCATTACAGATAAGCAACATGACGCACGGGGAGCGCTACACGATCCAGTTGGACACCGTGAGCGAGGACGCGGCCGGAGAGACGATCGAAAGCGGTCAGCCGCTGAGCGCAGAACACACCGTCCGTGAGTAGACACAGAAGACGAGGGTTGGAAGTGCACGAATCGAATCGAGGACCCACTCGCTACTGTTCGCTCCTTATAGGTCCCAACCCCGTGTCCAACGTGGCGCTGCTGGCCGACACGCGCAACTTGACACTTGAGTGGCCGCGACCCGAGGGGCGCGTGGAGTGGTACGAGGTACGCTGGTGGGCCAGAGAGGACGCGGAAATGGACGTGGAGAGGCCCGGGGATGGGGTGTCGTCGCGGCGCGTGCCCGCCGCAGAGGGCAGTCGCTCGGCGCGTGCCGTGTTGGACGCGCTTCTGCCCGGCTACGGCTACGCCCTCTCCATCGCGGCGCACTCCTACAACCTCTCCAGCGACCTGTTCACTATGCACTCTCGGACTAGTAAGCGCTTTCAACTATTACCTGTAGCAATCTTGCCAATCGTCTCTCGAAGGATATCGACAAATAAATGGTATACATTTTCAGGACCCCTAATTCAGTCCGAGATGACAATCGTGAACGAGTCCCACGACACGGACGACAACGAGACGCTGCCCGCGATCCGGGTAGGTCTCAATGAATGTGCGAAGGTGCCCGGAATCTGCGAGTCACGCTATAACCACTTGTCCGCAGGTGATCTACACGCGCACGCCGGAGAGCGCGACCCGCTTCGACACGTACCGCTTCCGGCTGGAGGGCGGCGAGGAGGGCGGGGAGCCTCTCTGGCAGGAGCGGTCGACGGCGGCGACGGTGGACGCGCAGCAGGTGGCCTTTCGCGGCCTGCGCCCCGGCCGCCTCTACAAGCTGTCCATGTGGACGGTGTCGCGCAACGTCACCTCGCACCCCGTGCAGCGCCAGGCCCGACTATGTAACTATACCGGACCAGGGTTCTATTGGTGGATGTGTTAAACAACATGTTAAACAACAACTTATTGTTTATATTTTTTCCTGCTCTAAAAGAGCAACATTTATTTTATTTTTTATACTGGCTTATAATAATATTTCACCATACACATAGATTAACTTTAAGAGAATGCCGCTGGGCATTAAGTTCGCTTTTTGGAAATAAATTGTCCACATTTAGCATATTTATGAAGCAGAAAATTAAAATACTTTACATTTTTTTTTTATAAACTTCATTGTACAGAAAATAGTAGTAGTAGTATTCTGCCAATATTATCTATCAGTCAAACAATACTATTAACAGAAAAAAGATAAACAATGAGGGAAACAAATAAACACAAAAAGTTTTAAAAGAAAATCACCAATGAATTAAAGGGTATACTAAAACAACAAAGGATAATAAATACTACGTAAATGCGTACATATATTAATATACTATCGCTATAAAATAAACTACATACGTAAGTTAGAAGTTGGCCTCAGTATTTAAAATTTGGACTTCAAATACAGGTAAGAGAATGAATCATCTAAAATAAAAAATAACCAACGGAGTTCTTGAAATTCTTTTTTTACGGATGGGAAGCCATTTCAGCTTTGAACGATTTTCAGATATGTTATCAAATTTACGTAATTTTAAAATAAAGGGAATGCAATTATAGATTGGCTTCAGATAAATTAGAGTCACATATGTTTGTGTACAGATCCGCGGCCCATCACTCAGTTGAACGCAACGGAGCTGGGCGCGCACGAACTCACCCTGCACTGGGACCGACCCGCCGGAGACTACACAGACTTCGAGGTGCAGTATCTGGCCGCCGCTGACCAGCTCGAGACCCGCACCACCGCTGACCTCGAGTTGCGACTCGACGGACTCGCGCCCTACACGCTTTACACTTTCACCGTTGTCGTAAGTGCCGTTCGCAAACACTCGTCAGTTGTAGACAGCAAACGTTGCATGTGTCATACCAATGATGTCCTTCATATTCCTTCAGGTGAGATCAGGTAAACCCGCTACCATTCTGACGTCGTCCCGCGCGCACTCGGCGGTAGTGCGCACGCTGGAGGCGCCGCCCGCCGCGCCCGCACGTTTCCAGCCCAGCGACGCAACGCCCACCGAGCTGGCGTTTGCCTGGGACCTGCCTTCCACCGCCGCGCACGGCCTTCTGCTACGCTTCGTGCTCGAATACGCGCCCGTCGCGGACCCTACCGACTTGCACACCGTCGACTTTCCCCCTGACGGTAGATGGACACGTCAATTTCAGTTCTGTTGAAGTAAAAAATCTTTTTACTAATCAGACATGATAATCAAGTACAACGTACCTCTTAACATGCAGCGCGTGCGGGTCGCGTATCTGGTCTGACTGCGGGCAGCGAGTACGAGTTCCACCTCTCGGGCGTGTCGGGTGCAGGTCGCGGCGCGGCGGCACGTTGGCGGCAGCGCATGGCCATCGCCGCGCCGCCCCGACCGCAGCCTCATACGGTTCCGTCCGAGGTGGCGGCGCGCCGCACATCGTCATCGGTGGCCGTGCGCTTCAGCTCAGACTATTTCTCGGCCGCCAATGGTAACGTGACGGCCTACACGCTAGTGGTGAGCGAGGAGCAGCGTGATGAAGCGCATGAAGCGACGACGCCGCTGCCGTCGTGGCGGGACGTGCACCGTCTTCCGCTTTGGCCGCCCTACCAGGTGACGGAGCCCTACTACCCATTCCGCTCATCGAACGTAGAGGAGTTCGTGATCGGAACTGAGCGCTGCGAGGCGGTCGGGCCGTCCTACTGCAACGGACCCCTCAAGCCTGGCGCTCGCTACTACGTCAAGCTAAGGGCTTTTACCGAGCAAGACAAGTTCACGGACACGGAATACACGCTCGTCTACACTGGTCAGTGCGACCTATATATAACATACCTATATTTTTTATCACTTATCAATATTATTTATCACTTATCGCCTACTTATGAGTTCATTTTGTTGATATACCATACTATGAACGTTTAATATCTTTCGTCTTGCCGTGTAGGGGATGAAATATGGGTTAATACAAAATATTAGCTCATATACCTTTAGGATTTAAAAGTTTTCATTAAAAATATGTGCGTAATTAGTACAAATTGAGCCTTTTTTTTAATTTACAACATAAGTGAACGGAGCGATGATCGGGTCGTGAGACAGTCGACGCATCAGCGCATAACTCGCAGTATAATGGTGATGGTGTTCAGAGGCGGACAACACGGGCTGGATCGCCGGCGGCGCGGTGTGCGTGGCGGCGCTGTGTGCTGCGGGAGTGGGCGCGCTGGTGCTGCGTCGACGTCGCACGCGACCTTCGCCCGCCGCCGCACCCACGCCGCAAGCCTCACGCCCCATACGCGTCGGAGACTTCGTCAACCACTACCGACTCATGTCCGCTGACTCAGACTTCAGGTATGATTTCACTCTTTCTAAAACATCGAAAGCTACTTTATTGCAGATCAAATCATTCAAATCATATCGATTTCAGATTTAGCGAGGAGTTCGAGGAGCTGAGACAGGGCGTGGGGCATGAGCAGCCTTGCACGTCGGCCGATCTTCCCTGCAACCGACCTAAGAACCGCTTCACCAACATCCTGCCCTACGACCATTCCCGCTATAAATTGCAGCCCGTTGACGACGAGGAGGGCTCAGACTATATAAACGCCAACTACGTGCCCGGTCACAACTCTCCCCGCGAGTTCATCGTGACGCAGGGTCCCCTGCACTGCACGCGTGACGACTTCTGGCGCATGTGCTGGGAGTCGGGCTCCCGCGCCATCGTCATGCTTACGCGGTGCGTGGAGAAGGGACGCGAGAAGTGCGACCGCTACTGGCCGTACGACACGCGGCCCGTGTACTACGGCGACATTGCCGTCACGGCGCTCAACGAGAGCCGCTTCCCCGACTGGACCGTGACGGAGCTGGCCGTGTGTCGCGGCGCCGAGCAGCGCGTGCTCGCGCACTTCCACTTCACCACGTGGCCCGACTTCGGCGTCCCGCACCCGCCTACCACGCTGGCTCGCTTCGTGCGGGCCTTCCGCGAGCGCTGCCCGGCGGACGGGCGGCCCGTGGTGGTGCACTGCAGCGCGGGCGTGGGTCGTTCCGGCACCTTCATCACGCTGGACCGCGCACTGCAGCAGCTGGCCGCGCACGCCGATACGCTCGACATCTTCGGCATGGTGCACGCCATGCGACGCGAACGGGTGTGGATGGTGCAGACAGAGCAGCAGTATATATGCATCCACCAGTGTCTGGTGGCCGCACTGGAGGGTGCCGATTTAGGGATGCCCGCGCCGCCGCCCAACAACCATTATCTCAACCCCGCCTTTGAAGGTAAAATTGCGGTACCGGTGAAATTATTAAGAATGTTTTTGTGTTCCTGTATGATTAGTATAACATTTTGATCGGACTTCACAATCCAGCCAATATCTGCTGACCCGTTTTGAAATTAAACTATAAGGAAGTGATAAAATATTCAATTATAATAATCTTGCGACAGAAAACGGATAGCCAGTTCGAGATGATGTTGGAAACGAATACGTGAACGAAAATGTCTCTCTTTGATATCAAGGTCCGTTGATAACACTCTCTGATCACTTAAATCCCGCTCGTCACCATATAACCACGTTCGATGAGTCACGGTGCTTATGAAATATACGGTGTTAATGAAATATAATAATTAACGTTTCAGATGATGAGGGCATCGCGGAGTCGGGTATGTGACCGCCTCGTAGCCAAGCTTCAAACATTCCTAGCTTCGGGTCTTCTGGGGCTGGCAAAGGCCACGCTTTCTTTTTGTACTAAACACTTATATCGTCGTCTCGTCGCAATCCAATAGTCTTAGTTTTTACTTGTCCATCAAATACTGTGGACCAATAACGCTACATTGTTATAAAAGGTAAGCCGGTATTTGAAAACGAATAAACTTTGTAATTATGTATATACTAATATTAATTAATATTGATACTTTACTGGCATAATATAATAATAATGATAGTTACATAAAACAAAACACAAAATAGTATCATAGTTTTAGACCGACTGATGTCTGATGTCTATATACACCTGTATGGAATGAAGGAAGGTAATTTTTCTATAGTGCTATTGTAAATATTATATTTATATTGATTGAATCAAGTACTTATTATTCCATATTTATGTAAAAATTATGATGTTAGATTACATTTATCATGGTATATATTTTTTAATTTTTGATTGAAGTAATGTACTTACATATTTGTATTTAATATTTGAAAGTATGGTCGTAGACAGGTCTAAAATCGCCCCTCCCTGGCTGGCAATTTGTAAGCTATTGATATCATGTAGTCAGTAAAGAACAAATTATATAAAGCCAGTATAAACAGTATTTTAGTCCCCAACATTGTGTGAGCACCTATATTTATATTCATAAAGTATTACTACTAGAAGTAGTAAAAATAAAAACACCCAATTTATAGATTATAACAAATAATATTTAGATTAAATAGCCTAATATTGAAAAATATAACATTAATTATATTTTTGTCATAACCTCCATCTACCTCTTTGTATTGTATTGCAACTGCTTACCAAAGCATTTATTTTAAAGATTTGTATCAAACTGCAAAGCAAGAGAATATGCCAAGTGTTGCAGCTGTCCAAAACCACTATGATGAGTTAGAGCTACAGTTTTATTTATCTGATTATTTTAACTAAATGCAACCTAGTGGAGATGTTATCAAAGCCAATTTTGGTGACAATTAAGAGAGTAAATTTTTAGGTGATGGTGTTTGTAATCTTCAAAGTCAATTGCAATTTTGAGATATCATTTTGACTATATGATCCTCAATCATATGTCATAAATTGACCAGAGAGTTTTGTGATTACTTTTGAACAACTTTTGCACATTAGTACTTAAAAGCGTTGATTTTCTATTTGTTGAATTTGGTTCTCTATGAATCACCTTCCAGTTTTTATCATTTTGCACTGAGTGTCCAAGAATATATTTATCCGTTAAGAGTAATATAATAAATATATCTATTGGAACTACTGTTCAATCAACCCTTGTACCTTCAATAAAGGCTGGATAAAGGGTTATTGTGATATAAGTTATGGTTTTTTATGAAATGTTTTTAAATCTTAATTATACTTATTATACAAGGTTAATATTTGTTAATTAAAATTTGTTGATATTTTTGATAAATGACATGTAGGAGGACTCTTCTTAGAGTTTACTTTTGACACCGATTTTTATGAATTATAAATGAGTCTTATGTATTGGTGAGTGTAAGAATTATTTATATTTACAAAATAAACGGGTTTTAATCAATACATGACATTTTAATATTTATAAGTTACGCAAGGACTTGAAAGCATATTAAGATTTTTAATTGTAAGTTACCATTGCTATTATAAATGAAATAATATTTTATTATATCAACGATTGTATCGAAAGCAAAGTAATTTTATATGTTTAATGCTCTTATAAAAGAAACAATTGACCCCATATCGTTTTTCAAATACGTTAGGAAAAATTTCAATGTTCAACTTTAAAAAGTGTATTACAGCCGTAAAAGTATTCATTTTATGTTATAATAACTTACCCTCGCTTAATTGCACCGATAACATTCCATAAAAGACAAGCGCCAAAAGTGCACACTAAGAAAAATCCTTCCATAATTTGTATTTTATATAAAAATATTAAATATAATTTTTTTTAATAAAACTTTTTTATTTCATTTTATTTTATTCCTAACATTAAGTAAATAGTAGAACAACACACTATATTACAAAAATTTACTAACTGTGAACCATGTCAGCTTTAATTAACTCTACTACAGTTTAAGATAAGAGAATTTTCTGGCGAAATAAATAGTAAATACACTAAAATGATTTGACAGCATTATCACAGAGTAGTGATCGAAATCGCTGTCAAACTAAACTACTACCACTAGTGTATTCAGTTACTTTTGAGTCGGATAGTACCATAACAATACCATACATCTATAAAAGTTCTTTTTATATTCAAATGTTAAGCGGTTTGGGTCAAGGCAGGTAATATAGAAAAATTATAACACAAACATCATGAGCACAAAACCCGCAAATGCAAAATACACGATACTTTGATTATATAACGATAACTTAACCACAAATAGAAAGGTCTATGCTCACATTTTTTATTAGAAATGTATTTATGACACTAATCTCCACCATTGATTCTAAAACAAATGCAAATGCTTTTACTGCCTAAGACAAAAACTATTTCATAGAATAGAATGTTATATATATCATACGATCAAACTAACCCATAAGTTTTAGGTATAGGTTTCGAGCTTTGGCCCTGCCGGACTGACATGGTGGCTTTTAGTAACAAAGCACTTCAACACTTTGGTGTACCGATAGTTGATGTGGCAGCATTGGAGAGGCTGCAGTACAACCCAGATCTCGACGGATTCGAAGGCTTTCTAATAGTCCACAAACACCAAGTGTTGGGGTTGATTATATTTTTCAATCTTCTTATATTGCTCAATAAACTACAGCAGCGTATTTATCTGGTCTATGGTGGTAAAGCCTTTACGGAAACCGGCTAGTTCGGGAAGTTGGAAGGTAATTCTAAACTGGTCGCCCACTAGTCTTCAGAAGCTCACGGATAATTCCATCTTCGACTGGCGCCTAGTTGTTCCTGATCTGCTTGAAGGCCACCAGCCTTTATCGGATAGACGGATAGCTTAATTGTACGGAATTTGAAAGACCAAAACCTGAAAAAATAGCAAATAAAGCATAAGAAATAAAATTTTGCTTTACCTATGATATAAAAATACAAAAGTTGACAAATGACATGGCATTCTTGCCTTACAACATTTGGGAAGAAATTAAAATAAAACTATTTAATATTATTTAGAAATACAATACATAACTATGAAGTGGCTGTATGATCCTAAGGTCTTTGCCTTTCGCCTTGGGATGAATTTAAAAACAACAACAACCATCACTTTGACAGTTGATACAGGTTCGCAAAATCACCAGAAATGTCAAATGTCAAACTTTCAAAGTACAATTTATACACTTAACAGTTTACATTAATTGTCATGTTGTTGGCTTAAATGACATTTGTTATTTTTAATTATGTTATAATATTGTGTTATTAATCTTTATCGATGTTTTTTTCACTGATATGACGATCTTACGTGAGTTCGCTCATCAATCATGCTTCCACGTGAAGAGATCAGTGTTTACTTGGAAGAGAAAGTGTCATGTGAAATCAGAGAATCGCCTTCAATGATGTGGAAGAGGTCGATTGTGCAAGGGAGGGCTGGATATATGCGCCACTGTGCTGCCCTGCTCCTAGCTCTAGCTTTATTCTTTGTAAGATATATTTACGTCTTTTCACAATTAATTAAATTTTAAGACAAACAATTTTCTTATAATTTTTATTGTTTATATATAGTTCATAAAGAATCATATGTTTTTCTACATTTAAATATAGTATCGAAACTTTTCAAGACCAGTTTCTTGCTATCCACTTGTACATTGACATCAAAGTAGCAATCTTAAAAATCTGTACAAATCTCTACTTCAACTTTATTTTATATATTCTTAAAATAATATATAATATATATAATACATCCTGTAATATACCTTATGTCTTTATCTATATCTATATATTGCATGATAAATACATTTTTGTTTAAAACAGATTTTTACACACATTGTAAATAGTTATGCTTCAACAATAAATATATATATATTTATATAGTAAGCATGAAGCGGCATGTATGTCTCACTAATAATATGTGTTTAATATTAATGATTAATGTTAACTTTCACCCTCAATTGTCTTTATATTAAAATTAAAATATCAATAATACACATATCTTGACAGGGGGTATGTCATTATCATTAGTATATACATATTTAGGATTCAGACACAAATGCAGTAAAACCCCAATATGACTTTGTGTGGCTGTTGGCGTAAACCTTTGTTGTTATTAATTATATAATATTTAGTTATATTGCTAATGAATTAAAAATATTTTTAGAACACACATAATATCTCATCTTTCTATGGTGTGTTTATTAAATCATTGTAGATAATAAAACATTGCTAATATTGTTCAACAATTTTAGAGTAGATAACTATTATTAAAAACACTGCCACTGCCTTATCTTTGGAAAGTTGCAAAGTATCTTGGCAAGTTTTGGTCAAAGGTTATCTATTATCAACTTTTTATTTTCTCCATATAATAAGATAGCTGTCATCACTGAAAACATGTGATACATGTGAACATGTTAACTGATATGTTTATAATATTTTCATTGTGTATAACACATTCATATATATTTTTTATTGTAGTAATAATATTGTAGGCTCAAAACAATTAGTATTTTCTTTTAATATATAATAGAATTTTCCTAAAATATGAATTTGTTGTTTAAATTAGAATAATAAATGTTGTGATGTAAATGATGAGATGAATACAACTGACACAGGTAATATGCAGTAGCAGTGAGGCTGCAGATTTAGTGATCGAGATCCCGGGTTGGGGTGCAGAGGGAGCGGAGGGTGCACACTACCGCCTCGATTACCGCCCTCCGCAGGGATCGCCCGCACCTAACTTCACCGTTCCCGCACGCGCCTCCACCATCAACTTCCAGGGACTGCCCGGCACAAAATATCATTTTATGCTTTACTACTCCAACGCCACCTTTGCGGACCTTCTCACGTGGAACCAGACTATCATAACAGGTATCCCATAATACCATTCAATTCTAAGTAATCTGTATAAATCATGAAAGAAAATAAGTTTACGCGATACTAATTGTTAACAGCGCCCGAGCCACCGACTAATTTAACGGTAACGTTGGGGCGTAACAAGCAGGCCACGATCTCGTGGTCTCCGCCCGCTAACGGAGAATACTCGGGCTTCCGTTTCCGCGTGTTGCCGCCGGAGGGTGAGGGCGGACCCCGCAACGTGACGCTGGAGAGCACCGGGAACTGGTCGCACGTACTGCGTGACCTGGCGCCCGGGGCCACCTACCAGCTGCACGCCTTCACTCTGCTTAATGACAAAGAGAGCGCTGCCTATGCCTCCTTCAACTTCACCACAAGTAAGTATCAAGGATTGTTAAAAATATTATGCATGGTTCTTAATGATTGGTGTTGGAATTAACTTGTAACCACAGACATGTGAATAATAATTACTTCTATTCCATTAATAATAACTTATTAATAATATTAATTAATAATAAAACATAACTAAATGTGCCTAAAATGTAGTTGCAAATTGATCATAGTGGAAAAGTCTATCCGTCCAAACTATACACAAAGGTCACCCAAACGCTTTGAAAGTGACGTCACCTCTGCTTAAATAAAACCCATGACCAATCTTATAATTTATGTAACTAATGAAGAAATGTGGAAACAAGTGGTAAATTCATATTACTTTTAGGTTTATGTCTGAGAATATTATAATAATGATATATATTTTTGCAAAAAATCTAACTAAATCCGATGACTTGTCCTAGGATTTTTGTTTATTATTTTTATAGATATAAATAAAATGTGAAATTAAAGTAATTTATTAAACAATATTTTTAAATACTCATTTGTCCAATACCAGATAAAACAGTCACTTTTTGATTTTAATATGTTATCTATATTTATTTAACTTTGTTGTCTTCACAATATATAGTTTATTAGAAAAATATAATTCACTATTCTGTTTAGAAAATCGTTGCTGTAAATCAAAAATTTATATTACAAATGTAAAAAATCATATATCAACTTTAGGGATATGTGGAATTTTTAAGACAACAGACAACATTAATTTCTATGAAATTTTGATACTTTTTCCTTTTCATTAATACATATTTTGTATTATTAAATGGTAGTTCGAATTTGGGTTAGACAGAGTTAAGGATGAATATTGTAATTAAAATGTCTAGAGTTGCTGACCGGAGACGATCACGACACGACCGCGACACGCGACCCGCGCCCGGGGTGATTGCTGTCGCATACTTAAACAGGTTTTGTCTCTGCGTCCGACACTGTACGGGGATTTTAATTTTTTCCTCACACTAATTGGTTTATGTTGACGATCGCATGTACTTGTAAGATTTGTATTCGCTACTTTGTTATTCTGTTGCTCGTGTTCGTTTATATGATTTATCATTTTGTATCTATTGTCGTTTTGTTTATATACTCATACGTTCTTAAAATCATTTTTAACTAGGGGCGCCAACATCCTCAATTTCGACTCGCAGCGCTCGCGAAATCTCTGGTGCCGTTTGCATATTGAGCGAAGCGAGCCCAGTGTAAGACTCATCGTTTCCCATTGACTTCAATGGGATATCAGTTTTTTTTACGATTATTCCTGAACGACATGACATTTTTCAATTTTTTTTTGAACCATCACCTAATGTGTGTCTTTTTTATTGCAAATATGTATAATTTTCCTTCAAGTAGTTTTCGAACCTATTCGTGACAAAGAATGTGAAAAAGTCTCCAGTAGCACTCTCCGCTCGCTGCGCTCAATAATGCAGAGGTTATTTATTATTAGTTTCGTATTGTTGTGTGAATTCTTTCTGGCCTTTATAAATACATAATATTAATTATTGTATTGCTGTCTTTGACGATTGTGTAACTGAAAAAGTTTTCTGTATAATTGTAAGCATCGTTCTCATAAACAAAATATCAAGTAGTAACACTGTGTTTGTACCATATTCCAAGTGACATCACATTTCATTTGAAATAATACAAAAAGTAGTGTTCTCTCGCCTGGCAACCCTGTTATGTCAATATGCCTTTTAGTGTAATATCGTTACTCTGAAAAAACTAAAAATATATATATATTTTTTTTTAAATATTTAAATTTATATGCAAAACAATTAAAACCATTAAATTCACCAAGTATGATATTGTAATTCATAATTTATAAAAAAATTACACCTTTTATCAACACCGGTCCCGAGATTTTCTGCAATTTGAAGTTTTTTAAATTAGAAATGATGTCTACTTAATGAAATAACAAACAAATAACATTACTAGGATCCACCGCCGTGCATTGTGGGAGATGAGCTGAGCCCCCTCCTCTTTTAAATGAAATATAATATATATATATATATATATATATATATATATATGTATGTTGTTGCTTATAAGCGTATTTCTAGGTAAATGGTCAGAAAGCGCTCGAAGGTTTTGATAACGTTAAGTCTATGGGAGAAACAGTTTTTTGACCATCATTTCTGAACGAAATGAGATATTTTAATTCTGTTTTTCTTAAACATGCCCATTCCCAAGCTCCACAGCTCTGTCAATTTTCATTCAAATCGGTTCAGTAGTTTTTATGTGATGTTGTTTCAAAAAAGAAGAATAATCGGTTATAGATGCGTCAATAAAGTACAACACAAATTTATTTTAGGTAACCTTTATTTTATATTACCTGGGAACCATTAACAATATTTATTCATTTTTATAATTTTTTTGTAGTGAAACAAATTTATTATATTACCTTATCTAAAAAATACGTTATCCAATTGACCACTACTGGATTATGGTTGACATAATATTAGCCGCACTCCACCTAATTGTACCCATTTGTTTTTATTATAAAATAATTTAGAAAGTTTTCTGTGTTGCGTTTTATTACGTTTCGATTCATTTTATCTACTAATTTTAACTCTATTGTGACTTCTGACGTCATGCTGTGTATAAAACTTAGCTACTTATATACAGTAATACCCCGCTTTACGCGAGGGATACATTCCAAAAAAAAATCGCGTTAACTGAAATTCGCGTATAACGAGGTTTATGATTAAACATAGTCAAAAATTATTACAAAAAAATACAAATCATTTTAA
The DNA here is from genome assembly GCA_918358865.1 of Melinaea marsaeus rileyi. Lineage (NCBI taxonomy): Eukaryota > Metazoa > Arthropoda > Insecta > Lepidoptera > Nymphalidae > Melinaea > Melinaea marsaeus. The sequence goes on along the minus strand of OU911088.1, from coordinate 10,203,248 downwards.
TCAATCAGGAACACTTTATGCAATACATACTCTTATTTTTTACCGAAAAATACATCTATTGTTGATGACTACATTATATTTATACACACTCTTTCGCGTAATTCGAGACATTTGAGCGCGAAATTTGCATCCGCGTTATAGTGAAACCGCGTATAACAGGGTCGCGTAAAGCGGGATATTACTGTACTACTATTATATACCTAATATCTTATCTGAGAAAATATATATGAAGTAGACTTCTGTAAGGACGATGTTTTGAAATTGTAAATAGACAATTCCAATCAGTATTATTTGATAAGAATAATAAATAAGCTGGTCTGGGTAAAGAACTTTGAGCTTACTATATGTGATGTATCCTTCTACAATGACCTTTCAAGGGCAGTAAGAGATAAAGATTCTGCAACAATTCAACAACAATTGTCAAATAGCCCCATATTAACACCTTCTCTCGAACTGTATTGATTGGGTAAATGCAACTTTAGAAGGCTAGAATGGATGTTAATACTTTGACCAGACATTTTATATAAACATAGATTAAATACTTACTTACTTATCTTCACGCCATATCCCTTGCGGGGTAGCCAGAGACGACGGAGCGCCAAACGCTACGGTCCTTACATACCTCTTTCACCTCGGCCACAGACATTAACCTCTTCAGACATGCCCACGGGGGGTCCTCATGCTTTTTAAGTGACCTTCCTCCAGTATCGTAGCTACTGTGTTTTCGAAGGTCACTCGAGGCCTCCCCCCGTCTCTCTTATAATATACACAATATATAAAGAATTTCTGGATGTTGGTAGAGCTTAGGAAAAACATTCAAAATTTAATCATATTCATTGATGCTATATGTAACTAAGAATTGTTTGTTTTTTTATTATAGAAATAGATTATATAATGATTTATGGTATTATATTGTAACTGTATTAAACATTATTTTGTATTGTTTCATAACCAAGTAGTTATTTACAAATCTGTATCAAAATATTTTGTTAAAGGATTAAGAATAATTATATTTTGAATAAAGTTTATCAATATTATACAAGGCTCCTCTGAGACAGATCAGAACAGTGAAACTTGATTTACTCACTGGTTCACTAAAATAAATTGTTCATAAAATTTTAATTAAATGAAATGATATAACGGGGTTGCCAGGTGAGGTGAGAACAGTTATACATTTTTTAGCATTCAAATAATTTTGATGAAGCTGGTATAATCACAATCACTACTGTTTAGTTATTCATAGAAGGCGCTACATATTATGATAGAACTTCTATTCAGGTAAGTTTGTCCAGTCATATAATTGTCAGTCATTTGCGGTGTTTGTCCAGTCATATAATTATGTCAGTCAGTCAGTAATGATAATGAGATCACATCAATTTATGCATTCCTTTCAGAACTGCCTATTGTGACGTTAACTATTATTGTTCAGTAATAATAGTCGATTAAATTAATAGGTTTTTATTAAGTTATTCATATAAAAAGTAGGTTTTCGTTAAAATTATGTTGCACATAAACGCTTTTTTTGTATAGATACAATTATCTGCTTTGTAGATAGATACAGTTATTTCATTATTCTGTTCGTGTATTGTTTTAATTTATATTTTTCGATCATTAAAGGATTTGTAAAGTTGTCTGTCTGTTGTATTGTGCTTTAAACATCACGCGTGCGCATCAAATCATAAGAGATTCAAGTTAACAACCGATCTCCACTATAGCAGCGTCGTTACATTTCAGAGCCGAACACGCCGGGCAAGTTTATAGTGTGGTTCCGCAACGAGACCACGCTGCTGGTGCTGTGGCAGCCGCCCTACCCGCCCGGCGCCTACACGCACTACAAGGTTACCCTTATTTAATATTACACCACTGGCTTACACTGCGGATTTTGTTGTAACTTAAAAAGACGAACCAGCTTTTCTAATATCTGAGTTTTCCCGACAACCCATATAGGTCTATAAATACACTACTTAACCATGGACCTTTCGTTGGTCGCCAAATATTTTTACTTGTGATAATATTATCCTTTGTGGTGTTTATTGAGGATATAGCATTTTTTATACGTTTTGGCTGTCCCATTTTTCTACTTTCTCCGATTGTGCACGCTTAGGTCCCAATCCCGATGCAATAACGGGACAAAAAGTACCTACCCTGTCACTCACACTGCTAGTGTAGCTTTCGACAGGTAAAAAAAAATTAAAAACGATCCAGGACTTTTTGTGATTGTCCAATATATAGATACATACAATCAAATTTTTTTCTATAATATATGTAAAAGTCAAGTCAATACCTTCGTACTTACATAAACTAAACATTAGCTCATGGATACACTTATGGAAACTATTCACCTATTAACATTATATTCTATAAGTATAGTTATCCCCCCCATAACACGGTAGATTCGTTCCGCGTTATAAGAATATTCTTGTATAACGCGCTCATATGACCGTACAACGCGTTATGTACAAATAATTCACGTTTAACTTTTCTCATTAAAAAGCGGTTTAAATGGAATATTAAGAAAGATATAATTAATTAATATAATTAGTTAAATTAATTATGAATTGAAAATAAATATATATATAAACAGGGGCGTAGGAACGAAATTTTTACTGGGTGGGCAAGTTTGAAATCGTACCCCCCCCCCCCTAGTTTTTAATAATGTCAAAGAAAAAAAAGTTCTACAGAAAAAAAAATAGAAAAGGTCCATTTTGTCGTGAAAAGCGACCTTTTTGCCTCTAAAATGGTCTTGAACAAATTTCCATTGAAACAATAAATGTTCAATTTCAAAATTTTAATCCTTTGAACAAAAAGCATGGGTGGGCAATGCCCACACTGGGAAATTTCTGGGTGGGCAGCTGCCCACCCTGCCCACACGGTTCCTACGCCCCTGTATATAAAATATAACGGGAGATGCCCGCGTTATATAGGGGAAAACACATGTTATACGAGGGACTGAAATCGCGTTATAAGAGTACCGTGTTATAGGGGGGATTTTCACATGGTTGTTTATAAATAATTGTATTCAATGGTACCGGTGACGACATCTGGCCATTTGAGTAGTAAACTACACTACACTAAACGTACATCGACTATAAAGTATCTACTTAGTTTGACTAGGACATCAAACATAACAATATGTATCTAGTACATAAAATATTTTATCAATATAAATTGTAGGTAAGGGATTGATTTTGTCTTTCAATTAAACATTCGGATTAATAGTTAAATGCAATTGTATCTGATGCCGTTATCAGTTGACTGTATCAGATTAAATGAAGATATTCGCTGGCCAGAAATATCTGAGAACTAGCAACAAATATTTACAGTCGAACGTAAAACTGCCTATTTTTCAGAAGCCAGTTAAAATTAAAAGATTTTTAAATTTTTACTAATTATTTTACACTTGTCGTTATATTTCGGGCGCTGGAACAATATATTTACAAATTATAACCTATTTACTATTCATCTATTTCCGTTCAGAAGTTGTTGCGTGTAAGATATAGTGTCTATCTCCACACTTTCGTGTCTATGATAGTCATAGGATCTATCGCATGCTAAATCCTAATTTCTGCAGGTGTCCATCGAGCCGAGGGATGCGCGCGACTCGGAACTGTACGTGGAAAAGGAGGGAGAGCCGCCGGGACCCGCGCAGGCCGCCTTCAAGGGACTCGTGCCGGGACGAGCCTACAACATCTCGGTGCAGACGGTGTCGGACGTGCAGCTGTCTGCGCCTACCACGGCGCAATATCGCACCGTGCCCCTGCGGCCCCTTAACGTGACCGTGGACCCCCGCGCTCTCACGGAAACCTCCTTCCGCGTCACCTGGTTACCGCCCGCGGAGCACAGCGAATTCGAGAAGTACCAGGTATCGGTGGGGGCGGGTGGCGCCAGCTCGGGCGCGGCGAGGCGTCTCCCGCCGCAGCTCCGCGCACGGGACGACCCACCCGTGGCCGCCTTTGACGGGCTGGAGCCCGGCGCGCACTACGCCGTCACCGTCAAGACCATGTCCGGCAAGGTCACCTCGTGGCCCGCCGCCTCCGAGTTGACACTCAGTGAGTTGTGTCCCTCTTTCGTTTTGTCTTTCCGGTTTTTCTCGGCTTACGCGATCGCGTGTTCCAGAGCCGCTGCCGGTGCGTGATCTGCAGAGCCGCCTCGTGGAGTCCGACGGGGGCGGAGGTGTGTTCCTGTCGTGGAAGGCCGCCGAGGGCAGCACGCAGGACGAGTACAAGGTACGAATATAATTCTCTAGACGATGTAACTCTCTTTGGTGTTTTTAATACTTATAATTTTTTAAGTATTTTTATGGGATATTTAATTTACTTTAATTCAGTCAATAGATTTTTTTTAATTAAATGTTTGAAGTAGTTCTTAAGCAGAAACAAAAAAAATCTAAAATTATTAATTCCAAATCTGTATTTGGAATTAATAATTTTAGATTTTTTTTGTTTCTTATTATTTAACATGAAAAGATCCTTTTCCAAAAAAATATTTAGTGTACACATAAAGCTTTGTTACTAGTATATAGAGGATAGATGTAAGTAATTTAATAATTTTGTTTAAATTTCAGGTGTCATATCACGAGACAGGCCCATCGAGAGACGACAGCAACACGCTGTCCACCACCAACACTAACGTGACACTCAACGCCTTGCTGCCGGGACGTAATTACACCGTATCGGTATGATATTACACTTTACTAGAAGTCAATCACTCGCTAGTGGTCTTTTTGTTTAGAAGTAAATAAAAAAAACGTATTATACTAAGCGATATGTCGGTGTGAGTGCAGGTGAGCGCGGTGTCCCGGGGCGTGGCGTCCAATGAGAGCTGGTCGTGGTGCGCCACGCGGCCTCTAGCGCCGGTGCTGCGCCATTCGGCCGCTGGCGCGCGCTGGCTGCGCTTGGCCTGGAGCTCAGATGTCAACTCGCGCCAGGACCGCTACGAGCTACGCTACCGCCGCCGCGGCGCAGCACCCGACGAGCCCTATATCACACTGGACACTACCGACACCAACGCCACGCTGGACCAGCTGCAGCCGGGCGCCGTGTACGAGGTGCAGCTCGCCGCAGTCAGCCACGGTCTGCGTAGCGACCGTCACGCCGTGCTTAAGCCTGTCCGTGAGTAGGAAACATTTGAGAGCCAAATGTTATGGATAAAACTTCATCTCGTCGCATAGAGATCAGTACTATGAGCGATGCGTTCTAAAGGTGTTTCCGCCATCCAGGTCCTCTGCCGGCGGAGTGGTTGACCGTGGAACGAGCCACGTCGAATTCTGTGATCGTACGATGGCGCGGACCGCGCGCCGGCTCGCTGGCCGCCTACTCGTTGCGCTACCGAACAGCCGGCACCGAAGCACCCGCTGCCGCTCGGCTGGACCCGCTGCTACCTACCGTCGACCACGCCGAGGTGAGCGCGACCCCGACCCTCTTATCTACACACTCAAGAAGAAGTCATCGTAACGTTTTCCATTATAGATAAGCAACATGACGCACGGGGAGCGCTACACGATCCAGTTGGACACCGTGAGCGAGGACGCGGCCGGAGAGACGGTCGAAAGCGGTCAGCCGCTGAGCGCAGAGCACACCGTCCGTGAGTAGACACAGAAGGCGAGGGGTGGAAGAGCTCGATCGAACCGAGGACCCACTACTGTTTGCTCGTTATAGGTCCCAACCCTGTGTCCAACGTGGCACTGCTGGCCGACACGCGCAACTTAACGCTGGAGTGGCCGCGACCCGAAGGGCGCGTGGAGTGGTACGAGGTACGCTGGTGGGCCAGAGAGGACGCGGAAGTGGACGTGGAGGGGCCCGGGGATGGGGTGTCGTCGCGGCGCGTGCCCGCCGCAGAGGGCAGTCGCTCGGCGCGTGCCGTGCTGGATGCGCTGCTGCCCGGCTACGGCTACGCCCTCTCCATCGCGGCGCACTCCTACAACCTCTCCAGCGACCTGTTCACTATGCACTCTCGGACTAGTAAGCGCTTTTGTCAATTATTACCTGTCGAAATCTTGCCAATCGTCTCTCGAAGGATGTCGACAAATAAATAATATTACATTTTCAGGGCCCCTAATTCAGTCCGAGATGACAATCGTGAACGAGTCCGACGACACGGACGACAACGAGACGCTGCCCGCGATCCGGGTAAGACTCAATGAATGTGCGAAGGTGCCCAGAATTTGCGGGAGTCACTCAATGGCCGCCTGTCCGCAGGTGATATACACGCGCACGCCGGAGAGCGCGACCCGCTTCGACACGTACCGCTTCCGACTAGAGGGTGGCGGGGAGGGCGGGGAGGCACGCTGGCAGGAACGCTCGGCGGCGGCGGCAGCGGGCACGCAGCAGGTGCCCTTCCGTGGGCTGCGCCCCGGCCGCCTCTACAACCTGTCCATGTGGACGGTATCGCGCAACGTCACCTCGCACCCCGTGCAGCGCCAGGCCCGACTATGTAACTATACCGGGCTAGGGTTCTATTGGTGGATGTGCTAAATAACAACTAATTAATTGTTTATATTTTTTCTCTGATTTTCTTGAGGTTTCTAATTTCTAAATAAAAAAATAGTCTGTGTTTATCCAATTCACTCACGGCAGAAGTGAAACTTCCGAAAGCAGCCTACGCGAGATTGAGATGGATATCAAGTCATGATGATTACAAGTATACATAAAATTACCGACATTATCTAAGAAATTATCATAGGAAAGAAAGTTTTTAGAAAGACCTGCTTATATTATGTTAAAAAAACTTACCTCAACTAACAATTTTACAAAAGTATCAACGACATCTATCTTAAGTTTTTAAAAATAACACCGTCAATAAATGCCTCTAACACTAAGGTGTTAAATGATTGAACAGTAGATGGTACCATAACTACCATAGCAACAGTGTGAATATGTCTTGTATCTCATTCTCTTGTATACATCTATGTATTTGCTTCTTTATCGTGACGAATTTTTCGTTACACGAGTTTCAAATTACAACGATTCTAAGAAAGTTTCACTTCAATAATAATACGTCGGGTTGTACGTTGACATGCATTTAATTGTTTTATAGATTTAATTTATTATTGCATTGGGTTTTGGGCATTATATTTTTTTGTGTATTTTTTTTAAGCTAACTAAAGTTAAGAATAACTGAATTATTATTGTTTCTTTAACCCTTTCCAGTCATACATCCTGTAAAGAACTGTTTGTGTGGTAGAATATTGTATCGTACAAAGGGGCTCGGCTGACCCCACGACACAACCTCTAAACGGGCAACGTCATCAATAGCTACGTATACGATTACTCCCTAATTTGCTTATTAAAACTAACGACTTACCTGTCTGCTTCTGTTATGCTTCAAAGAAGGAAGTCACATAGTCAGTCTGTACTAGTAAAGGATTTGGGGTTCCCCAGAGAATAGGATAAATTGTATAAAATTAATAAAAGGGAAATAATTATGGGACCAATAATTTGATACTTAAGTGTTCCGTCGCGTGACCTTCGGTTCCACGCACACTTCGAGTGAGAAGGCAGCCACCAATTCGGCGCTGCAGCCAACAATTCAAACACTCGACACTAATGTAATTTACTCTTTTGGAAACTTCTAGAACCGATAATGATTACTCCGCAAAATCGTTAAGCACCGAGGTTCACCGAGAACCGCTCACCGAGAACTATCTTCGAGAACTGTCTAGAGAACTGTCTCGACCGTTACGCGTGCGTTTGTCACACCACCAAAAACGTAACATCTACCCTCGATTTGTTAATAATTAAAATATATTTAGCGCCTGACGATTGCCATTAGCAACTGTACAATTTAATTAATAACTATTCCGAACAATCCCCCGCCCCAGCCAGGCGAAACCTGACTGAGTCTAAACGTAATACCAGGCACCTGAAAAGTGTCTAAGCTACTGGTAACCGAGAGAGAGTAGCTACTGCCCGCTTTAACACAGAATTGCCCACATGTACTTCTGCGACTCTTGGAATTCCATCTGCGCCTGTTAATAACCTTAGAATACGACCCCGTCTCCAGGAGAGTGGAGGCATATTCATTTCTTTAACTAAGACAAGATCACCGACCTTAGGTGGGTCAGTTTTATCAGACCATCGTACACGCTGTTGCAACAAATGTAAGTACTCTAAATTAAACCTACGCCAAAAACTTTGAGATAGCTGTTGTAACAGTTCAAAACGTGTGAGCCTATAAAGTGGGGTATTCTCTAAAGGATATTCTGGCAGAGCTGTGAGTGGACCACCGACCAAAAAGTGACCTGGAGTCAATACATCTAAATCATTTGGGTCCGAAGAGACTGAACAAAGAGGTCGCGAATTAAGGACCGCTTCAATTTTGCAAAACACCGTCTGCAATTCTTCAAAGGTGAGTACCGTATCTCCAATAACCCGGCGAAGATGTGTCTTCGCGACCTTCACAACCGCCTCAAATATACCACCCCAAGAAGGATATGCTGGAGGATCAAATTTCCAGCGGATACCCTGCTGAGACATTTTTTGACCTATACAATCCTGACTTTCATATAAGAATTTGTGTACCTCTGAGAGATACCTATCTCCTCCCTTAAAATTCGTACCACAGTCGGACCGAATCAAAGCAGGTAAACCGCGCCGACTGACGAATCGAGACAGACAAGCTATAAAAGCCTCAGTACTAAGACTTGAGACCACCTCCAAATGTACGGCCTTAGTAGATAGGCAAACAAACACGCACAAGTACGCCTTACAGATTCGAGCACTTCGACCAGTAAAAGTTTTGACCATAAACGGACCCGCAAAATCCGTACCAACTCCAGAGAAAGGTCTAGAAATCTTTACTCTATCTGGAGGCAAGTCTCCCATTTGAGGTTGAGTAAGGGTAGCCTTTAATCTATAACACGGCATACATCGGTAAATAACTTTTCGAATTGCCCGTCTAGCTGACAAAATCCAAAATTCCCGCTGTAGGATAGCTAGCAGCGTATTTAGCCCCGCGTGTGCATTTCTTACGTGTCGGTCTACAATTAAAAGGTTCACAAGTGAACCACCCTTTGGCAGTAGGAGAGGATGCCGCGCCTCATAAGGTAAATCTGCGTTACGCAATCTACCTCCTACTCGAACTAAACCCTTGTCATCGAGGAACGGATTCAATCGAGCTACAGCACCTTTGAACTTGACGCACCCGTTTTGCAAACTGGAAATAACTGATTTAAAATTTTCACGTTGCACTACGCGAACCCAGAAAACCAAGGCTTCGTGACGCTCCTCGGGATCGAGCACCGGAGATGATAGCCTATTAGACTTTTGCCGTAAATTTCGAATAAATCTCTTAATCCATCCCGTAACTCCCAATAACTTATTAAGAGAACTAAACCGATCTAGTAAAGGTTGCAAATCACCAGTAAGTTCCTTCTGAACCGTACAAATACGTAAACCTGGTAAAGGCTCCACAATATCCAGAACCGTATGAGGCCAAGAACTTTCAAGTTCACAAAGCCAAGCTGGTCCCCACCAGAGATGATGGTCAACCAAACCCGGAGATTCACAGCCTCGTGACGCACAATCTGCAGGGTTCAAATCACCGGGAACATGTCTCCAATTAATAACCGCATTTGAATTTTGAATTTGTGATACCCGGTTAGCCACAAAAACCTCCAAAGCATGGACAGATGCTCTTAACCAACCAAGAACAATCTGACTGTCAGTCCAAGCAAATACTTTTTCAATTTCCACCACTTGCCCCAAAGTAGAATTCAAATGATTTAGAAGTCTTGTTAAAAGGGCTGCCCCGGATAATTCTAACTTCGGAATCGTGAGCCTTGATCTCACAGGAGCGACCTTACTCTTAGCCATAACCAACTTAATAGTCACATTATCCTTCGGGTCCATAACACGAAGATAGACGGCAGCCGCATAACCTCGTTCGGAAGCATCACAAAATCCATGCAGGCTGACACGACATTTAGACGTCGGAAAGAAGGCTCGGTCTATTTTAATAAATTCAAGATCTGGCAGAGATGTTACAAACCGAGACCAAGCCTGGAGCAACTCACCAATGAGAGGGGCATCCCACGTCAATTCCTGCAACCAAAGTTTCTGAAGGAAACACTTGGCCCAAAACACAACCGGCGCCAACCAACCATTGGGATCAAAAATCCGAGCTACGGTTGACAGTACCATACGCTTAGTCCAAACCTTGCAGATAGTTATATCCTGTACACGAAATGTGAAAACATCTGGGACCGGTTGGTACTGTACTCCGAGAAGAGTGACTACGTTAGGATTTTCTATATTTTGAAAGAGATGTGGGGCTTGCTGGTGCTCTTCCGGTAAATCTTCAAGAAGAACCTGCGAGTTGGATATCCACTTTCTTAATTCATACCCACCAGACCTCAAGATACCGATCAGCTCATCTCTTAAAACCTTCGCCTCTTCTTCACTTGCAGCACCTGTACATATGTCATCGACATAGACATCGCTTGATAAAATAGCGGCTGCCCTGGGAAAGTAAATACGCTCGCGTTCCGCAAGTTCCAGTAAAGACCTTATAGCAATGAACGGACTAGACTTGAGTCCATAAGTGTTCGTATTTAGCTCATATACAGTCATTGGATGAGATGGATCCTCTCGCCACAGTATGAGCTGATAACACCGATCATCTGGATGAATAAGCGTCTGACGAAACATCATCCTTATATCCGCAACAAAAACGACTTGATGTCGGCGGAAGCTGGTTAAGAGGTCTGAAATATCACGATGCAGTTTTGGGCCGGCATGCAAACATTGGTTTAAGGTAATACCGTTAGAGGTGGGTGCTGAACCATCAAAAACTACTCTAATCTTTCCTGCCTTAAACACAGCATGATGAGGGATAAAATAATGTTCTTTAGAACGCCAATCATATTTGGAAACCGACATGTGGCCCAACTCCAGATATTCCCTCATGAAATTTAAATAGTCTTGTTTGAAAGCCACATCACGCTTCATACGACGTTCCATGGAGATTAGTCTTTTCTCTGCCAGCATCCTGGACTGACCAAGGGGAGAACGAGAGGGCAAGAAGGGCAACCGTGTCACAAACCGACCTGAATGGAGCCGACCGGTATTATTCTGGAAGAATAATTCGCATTCCTGGTGCTGTGGGTTGACACGAGGCACAGTAGGAGGTTCCTCTATTTCCCAAAATCGCTGAACTGCATCAGCGAGCGATAGACCTACTTGAAGGCTGGCGTCGTTCGGAGAGGAAAATACTGGAAACGCTGGACCCATAACGACTTCACCAAGATCAGTATTTATTGCAGAAAGACCACCTGCTTGAAGAAGCTTACTGCTTTCCAACCGTAACAATCCAAGAACATCTGCTCCGAGTAAAACATCAACTGGTCCCGGAATGTGGAAACCTGGGTCAGCAAGAGAGAGTTTAGACGTTAAACCTACGACGCCTGGAGGTAATGAAACTACTGGATGCTGTCCCAAAATATTATCTAAGACGATCGCTGTCGTCGTGATCCGAGGAGAAGGGGAATGAAGTGGAGAAAAGGATAGTGAGACTTTCCCCACCAACCCAGACACCTTGACTCCACCAACCCCATGAATAAGGTTCGCGCCAGGAGCAACATGTAAAGATAATTTCTTCATCAACCGTGTTGACACAAGACACCCCTGAGAGCCTGAATCCAAAATCGCGCGCGCGGTAACCTGTTCGCTCCGAAGAGAACCAACACGAACATACGCAGTAGGTAGCAAAACGGTTATAGGAGAAGATGGAGACACGCATGGAGAACGAGGAAGGAGTCAACAATCCTGATCACGATTACAGCTGTCCGGTGAGAGAACGTTACCAGACCCTTCCTTCAAACGTCGATGAGAATGTTGATTGCGTTGCCCCAAGCGAGGATGATCTATATAAGGAAGCTGCGCTTGTGGCTCAATCCAGCAGCTCCGATCCGTATCTGCACCAGCCTTGTTCCGAGAACCGTGAGGACCCCCGCCCGTACGAGGTGGTGAACGACGACCACCATTGTCACCTCGATTAGAAAACGAATTACTATTTCGTGGTGAAACATACTTGACGCCTCCGGTCCAAGGCTGAGGCGAGTTCCTTATATCACACCCTGGAGAATTTGATGGTGATACTCGACCCGTAGCAACTGGTTGAGGAGATCCATTGCGATTGCCACAAAGTAGGAGATGATGATTACCTCTGCACTGCGCACAGGGACGGGCCGACTGACATTGAAACGCGAGATGGCTGCCTAAACAATTGTAACACCAGTTACGCTGACGAGTAATACTGCGCCGCGCCTGCCAACGAAGATTTTTAAATTTATGGCAGCTCGTAACACCATGTCCAGAATCTCGGCAATATGAACACCTACGATCATCCTTCTGTGCTGCTGCCGCAGTGTACATACGAGGTATCTCACGCGGCCGAACCATCTGACGATTTTCAGCTGCGGGCCGTATACGAGAATAAGCAACTGAGGGTCCGGGTAGAGGAACGTTCTCCATACGACGACACTCCTCCTCCAGGAAAACAATTAATTCATCAAACTGGGGAAGATGAGTGGCGGAGTCCCCACCGTATTCCAATTCGAACCGATTTCTTAAGTCATGTGATAATTTACTTAACACGATGTGTAATAACAAAAATGACCAACTCGTCACTGGCAATTCTAATCCCTTTAAACCGTTAAGTGCAATTAACAACGGGTTAAGAAGCTTCGTTCGTAAGGCGTGAGCTCCAACGATCCTTGGTAAACCTAAAATGGCAGAAACGTGATTATCTGCTAGCCGTCGAACATTCTGGTACCTACGCTTGAGTAAGTCCCGACAAATGTCATAATTTGCATCGACGAGCTCCAAGTGTTGCACTAACCCTTTAGCCTCACCAGTCAATGAAGCCATCAAATAAGCTAACTTTTGAGCAGGGGTCAAATCCTTACGACAATGTACCAAGCTATCGTACAAGTTACTAAACGCAACCCACTGTCCTAAATCGCCGCTGAAGTGCGGTAAGTCGAGGACTGGCAACCTACTAATTAATGCCGGCGAACTATCCGTATCCGGAATTATGCGAGAATCATTTATCTTAGAAGCATTGATATTGCCTACTGCCTGACGTAATTGATCCGCCAGATCGTCCGCTTGATTAACGTCGCAATTGATTTTACTCAGAACGTCACCGTCCAAGTCCATTTCCAAAAGAGACCGGTACGCATCATACAAATCAGCCAACTGACTATCTAATAATTTATAACGCGATAATAAAGCCTGAGCACGATCCTTACGTTCAATATTTAGAACAGCGGAGCCGAGCCAACGCAATACGCCGGCAATTCGTGCGGTATGTTTAGCACTCATCGCGAAAATAAAAATAAAAATAAAAATCAAATAAACTAAAAAAGGTAAATTTAAATCCAAAATAAAGAATTCCCGAAAATAATAATATGTGAACCAATAACCAACGATTATATATTATGTTGAATAATATAATAATTATTTACTGAAAAAACTAAATTGAAAATAAATTAAGTTACACTAATTAACAAACCGGTTTAAAAATATGTTACGTAGCGAGTAAGCGTATAACGATTTTATAAACGTCACAAAGAAAGTAATCCTAGCTATTTATTTTTACGAAAATAATAGAAATTATACAACTAAATATTAATTAACCGTTAATAAAAAATAACCCTTAATAATAAAATAACAAAATAATTAATTAGTAATAGCGCGTATAACAAACGTATATCAATTGATTATGCAACCCGTAATACCGAATATTAACGTTTTAAACCTACTCGATTAACAACCACGCTCTGCTACCAGCAATTGTATCGTACAAAGGGGCTCGGCTGACCCCACGACACAACCTCTAAACGGGCAACGTCATCAATAGCTACGTATACGATTACTCCCTAATTTGCTTATTAAAACTAACGACTTACCTGTCTGCTTCTGTTATGCTTCAAAGAAGGAAGTCACATAGTCAGTCTGTACTAGTAAAGGATTTGGGGTTCCCCAGAGAATAGGATAAATTGTATAAAATTAATAAAAGGGAAATAATTATGGGACCAATAATTTGATACTTAAGTGTTCCGTCGCGTGACCTTCGGTTCCACGCACACTTCGAGTGAGAAGGCAGCCACCAATTCGGCGCTGCAGCCAACAATTCAAACACTCGACACTAATGTAATTTACTCTTTTGGAAACTTCTAGAACCGATAATGATTACTCCGCAAAATCGTTAAGCACCGAGGTTCACCGAGAACCGCTCACCGAGAACTATCTTCGAGAACTGTCTAGAGAACTGTCTCGACCGTTACGCGTGCGTTTGTCACACCACCAAAAACGTAACATCTACCCTCGATTTGTTAATAATTAAAATATATTTAGCGCCTGACGATTGCCATTAGCAACTGTACAATTTAATTAATAACTATTCCGAACAAATATGATACACCATACCACATTATGTATATTTGTTATGTTATACTGATTACCTGATACCTTTTGTACTGATGACATCGCTCAAGAGAATTGTTTCAAAAGCGAGTCAGTCAAATGTAACCAATATAAATTGGCTATTTAAGACACTGATAAAAACTAGGATCCGTCCATCGTGCGTGGCGGGAATTGAGCTGAGCGCGGGTAAATACATTAGAAAAGAATAAATATTCAATAACAATAATAAACAATACTGTTTTTTCTGTAGATGCTTATTTATTAGTTCTACATTCGTGCCAAATTTGAGTAAAATCGCTCCAGTAGTTTTCATATCATGAAGCGACTCAGCTCATTTTGAGGAAGACGATCGGCAAACGCGCGCGAGAACAGTTAAGCTTAAGTCTATGGGGATTCAGTTTTTCGACAATAACTTTTGATCAAATCAAGATTTAATTCATCAGTTTTTTTCTTTAGAAGTCCGTCAACAAGAGCTACAGCATTGCCAATTTTGATGAAGATCGACTGAGTAGTTTTTATGTGATGTGGGGACATAAAATTGAGAAAAATAAAATTTATCGTAACCGTAGCTTCTACCAAAAACTTATATTTATTATTATGTAATAGATTACGAAAATGTTAATAAATTATATAAGATTTCAAACTATCACAGCCACGTTAACCCCAGTAGTTAATGTCAATGTTGTTTTTTTTTTTTGCAAATTGAACAAGAAAAGAAAGAAATGTACAAGAAGTATATATGGTACAAATTCAAACTATTATACATACTTCTCAAGGAACTACTGCTTTATAAGATTTAAGGTAATTCAAGTACGATGTCCTAGTGCGATGTATAATAGAGACGTTCTGGACATTCTTAAATTTCTACCAGCCATCCCCTCGTTGCACTTCGGGAATGATACCCTAGCAAACACGGCAAAACAGAAAGCAGATTTTCTTGGCACTGCTCAAACTCAAAGTAGGCCGCCTAGGTCCGATTCTATGTTCCAGCAAGTCTACAAGACGTACTTTGCTTTTATGCAACAGTTATAAGTCGAGCGGGCCGGATGGCATGTCCCCAATCCTCTCAACATGTACCCTTACCTGTACAAATACCGAAGTATTGACTACTGTGCTAACGCATCTTTTTCGGCATTCCCATTTAAAAGAACGATTTTAATTAATACAAAAATAGGCAATGGCTGCAACTGAAATATATAATTTTAAGATAAAATTGACATTACCTAACATTAATTGACGTTGAAATTAATTAGTTGATAATAACACGGGCCGATGCGTGTGTATAGATCCGCGGCCCATCACTCAGTTGAACGCGACGGAGCTGGGCGCGCACGAACTCACCCTGCACTGGGACCGACCGGCCGGAGACTACACAGACTTCGAGGTGCAGTATCTGGCCGCCGCTGACCAGCTCGAGACGCGCACCACTGCTGACCTCGAGTTGCGACTCGACGGACTCGCGCCCTACACGCTGTACACTTTCACCGTCGTCGTGAGTAACGTTCACAAACACTCGGCATTTGTAGACAGCAAACGACGCATGTACGATACCAATGGCGTACTTCATACTCTCTCAGGTGAGATCGGGTAAACCCGCTACCATCCTGACATCATCCCGCGCGCACTCGGCGGTAGTGCGCACGCTGCAGGCGCCGCCCGCCGCGCCCGCACGTTTCCAGCCCAGCGACGCCACGCCCACCGAGCTGGCGTTTGCCTGGGATCTGCCATCCACTGCTGCGCACGGCCTGCTGCTACGCTTCGTGCTCGAATACGCGCCCGTCGCGGACCCTACCGACTTGCACACCGTCGAGTTTCCCCCTGACGGTAAATGTTCTCGTGGATTTCGGTTCTGTAGAAGTAAAAAGTGTTTTTACTAATCTAATATAAATACTCTTTAAATGCAGCGCGTGCGGGTCGCGTGTCTGGTCTGACTGCGGGCGGCGAGTACGAGTTCCGTCTCTCGGCCGAGTCGGGCGCAGGCCGCGGCGCGGCGGCGCGCTGGCGGCAGCGCATGGCCATCGCCGCGCCGCCGCGACCGCTACCGCATGCTGTTCCGTCCGAGGTGGCGGCACGCCGCACGTCCTCGTCAGTAGCCGTTCGCTTCCGTTCAGACTATTTTTCGCCCGCCAACGGTAACGTGACGGCCTACACGCTGGTAGTAAGCGAGGAGCAGCGTGACGACGTGCCGGCCCCGCTGCCGTCGTGGCGGGACGTGCACCGTCTTCCGCTGTGGCCGCCCTACCAGGTGACGGAGCCCTACTACCCATTCCGCTCATCGAACGTAGAGGAGTTCGTGATCGGAACTGAGCGCTGCGAGGCGGGCGGGCCGTCCTACTGCAACGGACCCCTCAAGCCGGGCGCGCGCTACTACGTCAAGCTGAGGGCTTTCACCGCGCGTGACAAGTTTACGGACACGGAGTACACGCTCGTTTACACCGGTTAGTGCGATCTAAAACATACATACACACATATAGTAATATTCAACTTAATGATGATAGCATATCAGTATTGATTATCTCTTATCGCTATTGACGAGGCTTGATAACATATTCATTATGTTGATATATTAACTTTAAACGTTTGTCTCTTTGTGTAGGATCATCTCTATAAATCTTTTATTTGATATGATTTTTTTTATCATATTTTAATATCTAATAATTGTAATAAAAAATATTAATACCTATATAGATAACTTTGGTATTTAATAGGATTCACTAAAAATGTATGCGTGAATAATTAATATTTAAAGCAAGCGGTTTGAGTTTTTGTTATCGACAAGAGTGTTCTCGGTAGTGAATATGAGCAGTTATCATCATCAGATAGAGAAGACGACGCGACGTTCTCCTTTGAAGTTTAGATTAAATACTATGGGTACGATCGAATCATACCATATCATAAAAAACCACAAGTTTATTAACACACAAGCTAATGGAACTACCCTCCAGCCGTAGACACTCGACTTATTAGCGATCACAACTGTCAGTATAATGATAATGGTGTTCAGAGGCGGACAACACGGGCTGGATCGCCGGCGGCGCGGTGTGCGTGGCGGCGCTGTGTGCTGCGGGCGCGGGCGCGCTGGTGCTGCGGCGCCGCCGCACTCGCGCCTCGCCCACCGCCGCACCCACCCCGCAGGCTTCACGCCCCGTGCGCGTTGGGGACTTCGTCGACCACTATCGTCTTATGTCCGCTGACTCAGACTTCAGGTACGATTTCATTTATCCTAAAAACCTCGGGAGTTCACTTTTTTGAAGGAAAAATCATCTGGAGTATGCGGGTTTTGCAGATTCAGCGAGGAGTTCGAGGAGCTGAAGCATGTAGGGCGAGAGCAACCTTGCACGGCGGCCGATCTTCCCTGCAACCGACCCAAGAACCGCTTCACCAATATCCTGCCCTACGACCATTCCCGCTATAAATTGCAGCCCGTTGACGACGAGGAGGGCTCAGACTATATAAACGCCAACTACGTGCCCGGTCACAACTCTCCCCGCGAGTTCATCGTGACGCAGGGTCCCCTGCACTGCACGCGCGACGACTTCTGGCGCATGTGCTGGGAGTCGGGCTCCCGCGCCATCGTCATGCTTACGCGGTGCGTGGAGAAGGGACGCGAGAAGTGCGACCGCTACTGGCCGTACGACACGCGGCCCGTGTACTACGGCGACATAGCCGTCACGGCGCTCAACGAGAGCCGCTTCCCCGACTGGACCGTGACGGAGCTGGCCGTGTGTCGCGGCGCCGAGCAGCGCGTGCTCGCGCACTTCCACTTCACCACGTGGCCCGACTTCGGCGTCCCCGACCCTCCCACCACGCTGGCTCGCTTCGTGCGGGCCTTCCGCGAGCGCTGCCCGGCGGACGGGCGGCCCGTGGTGGTGCACTGTAGCGCGGGCGTGGGCCGTTCCGGCACCTTCATCACACTGGACCGCGCACTGCAGCAGCTGGCCGCGCACGCCGACACGCTCGACATCTTCGGCATGGTGCACGCCATGCGGCGCGAACGGGTGTGGATGGTGCAGACGGAGCAGCAGTACATATGCATCCACCAGTGCGTGGTGGCCGCACTCGAGGGTGCCGACCTGGCGCCGCCCGCGCCGCCGCCCAACAACCACCATCTCAATCCCGCTTTTGAAGGTACGATTTCGGAACCGGTGAAACTATTTTTAATGTTTTGTGTTCCTAATATTCTGATTCTGATAATATTCTGATTGTACCTCACTATACAGATAGTTTTTAAGTTAAACTACATATAAGGAGGTGATAAAATATTCCTTTGTAATTGGCGTGTGACAGGTGGCGGATAGCTAGACGACCGAGACGATGATGGAAACGGATAAGTGAGCGAGCATGCCTCTTGTTTGATATCAAGGCCCGTCGATACTTCTCTTTCATTATTTGAAGCCTGCTCGTCATCATGTTCATCGCAATTATCTTGCGACGCGTTTCTAACTCATCACTAACGAATTGTCATCGTATTCTTATTCTCTATAGCTACATTATAACTGAGCGAGTGAAGCTAACGTTCGGGTGAGTGACAGTGCCGTTAATTAAATATAATAATTAATGTTTCAGATGATGAGGGCATCGCTGAGTCGGGTATGTGACCCTTCCGGTCGTCCAGCTTCAAACCGTAGGTCTAATTAACTGTTCCCTGAGCGCAAAGCCCCAGGCCCCCAACCACGAGAATCCCGGAGCCCCATGGCCCCTCGTAGCCCTCGCATCCATTGCGACGCACAGGTATTGCATTTGAAGAAACACCGCGCTTCCTTTTTGTACTTAACTTGAGCAATTCTCGTCGCCGTCCAATAGTTTTAAGTTTTATATTGATATACTTTTGTAAAAATGTACATTGTTTAACGAGGACCAATCGTGCTTAAGCATATAGGGTTATAAGGCGTATGTACTTACAATAGCCGATATACGATGAACTATTGTTTGTTATTATAACTATTAAATAACATGAAATTTAACTCATACTAATATTACGTTTAGCAGCTTTTTAAATGCAATTATTATAGCAATACAATATTCAGTGACGGGCACCTCTGTCGGCTGACTGCTGTCTAAAATCCATATACCTCTGTGAAATGAGATAATATTAATAATTTTCTATAATGTTACTGTAAATACTATTAATATGTTGAATCAAATATTTAGAATTGTATAATAAATTCTAAAATTTTGATTAAAACAGGTGTAATAAAAAATAAATTGTTGGTAAAATGTACTTATATTTTTATATATTTTAAGATAATGACCATTTGAATCTCGAAGTGTACTTATTATTGTATAATCTTTGTAAAATTATTTTTGATATTGCATTCATAAAGATATTATTACTATTATTTAACACTAAACCTACCAAGTACCGGTCAAATTGACTGTTCTTAAACTTTTGTAAAACTTACATATTTTTAAAAGTTATAATATCGTTATCAAACTACATGACAATTCTTAGAATATGCATAAAATATTGTCTTCACTCTTTACTTTTAGTTATTTCCATTATTACCTGCGCTATATAATAAAATAACTTTTAATTACCGGTCAATTTGACGGCGTGCGGTAGGAACAGGTATACAAGAATTGTCCGTAGGTTTAGTGTTAATAGAAATTGAGTCTAGGAATTTTATATAAATTATACAAGTTTCTAATATAATAATGAAATAAAAAAGTTAACTGTACCATAGGATTTTTCATTGAGTTTATTTTTGACTGTAATATTTTTTTTGTAGTGTATAGTTTTTTGACGAATGTAAGGATTTATAATTGAATGGAAAACCCCAAGACACGTTTTTAATCAAATCTTTGTATTATAATAATAAAATCAAATGAAATGTATTATTGACATTGAATGTGGTATTTTATATTTTTATATTTAATAAACTTTAAACATTTAGAGGGATTACTCGGTGATAAGATGTATGGATACACATTTTTATTGTTAATAAATGTTGATTTTTAACATCATTTGTATTATAAATATTTTCTTATTTTAACAATCAATATGTCTGACCACAATTATTTAATATTATATCGATTACATAAGAAATGATTTTATAAATTGATTTAAAATCACATTAAGAATAACAGTTAAAATCTTTATAGCCATAAATTTAATTAATTGTTTTCTAAACTTACCGCCGTTAAACTTAAGAATAAAAAGTGAAAATTGTTGTCTTAAACGCACAAAGCCATTCTGTGAGTTTTGTGCTCCAAAAGTTCACTCTTCGAAAAATCCTTCTTGTATCTTATATTAGAATATTAAATATACTTTATTTTAATAAAATTGTTTTATTTACAATTTTTCAATTTTTTCCTATTTTGGATTTCTCTTGTCTCAATTGTGACAAGTAATTACTCTGAGCCTACCCACAAGTTTTAAGATCGAACATCGACTTATCCGCTCTCTTATATATACTGGGTATAAACTGATAAATGACCACTATATTCTATATTTTAAAGCCGATATCTAATTTAAATTATAAGCACTTAGTATCCTGTCCGCACTTTCCTAAAACTTTTAAGAAAAACGAAACGAAAGCCAGTATAATTCCCCGTACAATATTAAATAATACCAAATATTGTCGACATCATGATAAATTGGAATAGTTCTCTACAAGAGGAACAAATTTTATTAAGTTAACTGAACTTAGATTTTGACTTTGCGGCTTTGTTATTGCGTGAAAGAAACGCAAACGAAAGTGCATTTGAAAAGTTGAAAAGGGGCAACTAACATATATTTCATACAATTCATTGATGTTGTTATTTAGATACTTAAGTTTCAGTGCAACAAATTAAGCAGAAAAAACATGTCAGCATACTCAAAATGATAAGAAAATTCATAAAAATATTAATATATAGTATTTGTTTTATGGCTAACTTGATTTGGATTTTTTTTCTCTGGTTCCACAAGTGTATTATATTATATCAATATATTAATTATAAAATATTTTTAGAAATCTACGAAAAGCAACAGACGTGTAATTTGTCACACTATCATTTATTTCGAATATGATCTTAGATATAATAACAATGTAAGATTTTTAGAAAATGAAGTTTCTGGATCCATTTAACAGATATGTCAGTTGACACATTTAACTAATTGTGCGGGCTTCAATTTCTTTTAGACATATGTCATGACATATATTAATGACGAAGTACGTTAGTACTATTTACTAACGTTGTCTATTATCCACGTTGTCTGCTACTACTTGCTTATATAAACCAGGATGTATTAACCACTAAAAATATATTAAACCACCAATTCAGTAATTAATACACCTTCAGGGCCAATATGCATTACTAAAATCAAACATATTTATAACGTGGATAAAGCTATGCCGTCGTTTAGACACGAAAACGTGTCAGTATGTATCGGATCGTGTATCGTCGTCGGGAGGTCGAAACTACTGGACGCAGAAAATAATATAGAATAAATTCCGAAAATTGAGGTGTCATGTATCAAGAACGATACATTTTTTTAGGTTATTTTCATTAGCTTAATATGTGAACAAATGGATTTTAATTCGGATATTATTATTTTTTAACTTCTTTTACTCTTCACTTTATCTACAATTCTTTACACAATTATAGAGCACAAAATTATTTGTAAAATTATTTAGTGCTCTAGGCTGTAATTTTTCAGTTTTTCTCTTACACATTTCAAATATAGATTCAAAAGCGTTTTCATCGTTTAAAGTTGGAAAGGGACAGACAAGATAGAGGATAGCTCCTCCACGGCGATCTTCTGTGAGAGTGTACTATCCCAGCCATGCCACGATGACCGAATGTTTAAAAAATATGTAATAAAAAATTTCAGGTTTTATTACAAAAATCGAAACCAAACCCTTGCCGTAGTAACTAAAGCTTATTTTGCATGCTCTGTGCCATAATATAGGATCCCGTATAAACACTGAATTTGACTGGCAAATTTTGATATTAAATATAAAATACATAATATATTGAAGATAACTTAAAAATAAGAGTGAAATTTGCAAGTGTGATACAGTTTAATAAAATAAAATATATTGCCGTAGCCATTAAAGGCTGAAAAATTTTACTTTAAATAGTACTTTAGAATATAGTATTTCAACAAAATATTTTTAAGAATGAAATAAGAATACATAAATCAAGATGAATAGTGTTGTTTGCCTGGGTATGGTTGCTTTAACAATGTGTTCAATAAATGAACAATGCCAACAAAGTGTTCATGAAATGAATTCTTTGTATTAAATAATTATATTCTTACGTTATATAGGCTAGAATGCTAGCTTTATTTGCTACGCGATTAAAATTATAATCTTTGTCTTAATATTAATTTAAAGGAAAAAAAATGTCTATGCTCAACTTTCACTCACTGTCAATTTTTAAGTGTGCGTATAATTTTGTATGTGTGCAACAATAAACCGTAAAGTCACAATTTTTGGCAGTTGTGTGCGTTCAAAAGAGCTCGCTTGTCGCGTTGCGGTGCGTGTGCTTTCCACAATTGACTTTCATCGCCTCGTAAGTTTGTGAATTTTATATATTATTGTGTATTTAGTGGATGCAATGGTCGCATTTAACCCCAAATATAATGAAATAACTGCAGTTTTTTCGGAGAAGGCTTGAAATTTGCCAAGAATATTCGATCGGATTGTGTCGATGCGTCACCTTTGTGAGCCATTTTACAAGTTCCTGTTATTCTAGAATCTATATAATTCTTGTGCACTATTCACATTTGTTTTTACTTTATGTTTCATAAGAGTAAGAAATTAAAACAAGATAAGATAATATTACCCAGCTTCAAATGCATTCTAACCTCCCATAGAACAAGGAAGTGGTATCTTTGCGAGTGGCGCTAGCTGCCCGCATCCAGCTTTTTTCTTATGCTTTGCGCCTTTTTATTTTTGTCTTTTAAATGATATTCGGAACTCTATTCTTAAATCAATTGCAATAATAACGTTAATGCCAAATGCATTAATATAATAAAACTTATTATCTTGATTGCTTGAGACGATTATTTAGTTATATCTCGTTTAACGAATATTCTAAGAAAATGTTATTTATTTTAAAATTATTTTAGTTGTACAAGTGTTTTTATCACAAGTGTTTAACAGTTTTAATTATTGTATATTAAAAAAATAAGTCTTTGTTATCAATTTATATATAGCCAATCAATTGCATAGACAAAGTGGTAATATGTGTAAATTTGTTTACACTTGGTAATCAAATTGTCCTTTCTAGTAATACAGTCCACCCCGAGCAACTAAAACAATATGCAACAATTACTATTATCACACATGTTTTAATTTCAACTGTAATTCCCAAAAAGATATACATATTTCGTCTTATACTGCCTTAATGGATCCGATTCTTCATAAAACTGTTTATCGATATAATATTTTCCCAGCCTTGGATCTTCTCTTTACAAAAATCACATTAATGCATTCTATAATTCCAGAGAATATTTATTGTCTTGCACATATTGATTAAATTTTTAATTAAGTCTTTATAAAAGTAGCGTAGATAAGGAATTGACTAATTTATTTACATAGGGTTTTCCTCATGATACACAAGTAGTAAATACATATACTAATATGATACAAAGATAGTTTATTTTCACCGATGACTGAGGGATATGCATCTGGCAAGTTCTGGCAATGTTATTAACGTAATATTTTAAGAAATTATGCAATTTTAATAAGTCGTCGTCAGCACACGGTCCACATTATATTAATTTTACTAATGCTCTTGAAAGTGAAACTAAATACATTTCATATATTAAACCCACTCAACTCGCATCGATTAATTCAGTTTGCCCAACTAGTCTGAACCTAAACAATGGTTTTAAAATTAGTTTGCAACTCAGATAATTTAGACATGATAGTTTGATTTGAATTTGCAATTTTACGCCTGGTGCGTTGGATCTAAATTAAAAGAAAATAGTTTATACCAATGCTTGTGTAGCCTCTAGTGGCCTGAATAAACCCCGTCTAAATTGGTGTAACGACTTGGAGAAATATTACCCCTTTTAACAATATACAAAATGGTGAATTATTTTGTTATTATAGATTTACATTGCTTATCTAAAACGAAAGTAAAATCCTTTGTTTAATCTAACATTGAACATTTATCGTCGCATTTATATATGTTTAATAGAATACGAGTGGGGAAGGTTTCGTTAGTAGGTCATGTAAACGATATCAGGTCGCAGCAAGGCCCGTATGCCGGGTTGCCTGTGCACGTGGAGGCGGGAGCGGTAGCGGGCGCGGGCTCACTGTCAGCGAGTTCTAGTATCGGATCTGGGTCAATGGTAGCGGAGCGCTAACGGGCGCGCCACGGCCGTTGCAAGTGGGTCGTACCTCGCCCCCGCTCTCCCCTGCGACCCTTCTCTATTGCGCTTTTATTGCCATGTGATTATTATGGATCCGTCCTACCTGCTCACTGCCTCGTCCGTCCGCTCCTGGATACCATTGCGACCCGTCGCCACCCGTCGCTTGTGACATTTTTTTATATATTATGCAATTCAATAAATAGACACGATCGTCGTTTTTGTCGCATTCTTTCAGTAAACATAATGTCCGTATATAAATATTTTTTTATTACTATTTCCTTTGTCCATAAAATACAACAATTTCTTATTGTTATTTTTCGTAAAGTCGTCTCGTCAAAGACAATGATCTTGCCGTGGGTTGCTGACAGCTCATAGCGCTAAGAAATAAAAATGAGTGCAAAAGTCGTCAGGCTTGAGGCGCGACTTTCGGCAAAGAACGTAGATCTTGACCTTGGCTAGGTTAGGTACGTACGGCCGTTGACCCCGCGCACACTCACAAATCTACTTTAACGTATGATAAGTGCACAAAATTATAAATCCACCGTCTGTCTATATTAATATCTTTAAATATTTTACTTTTTTTTCAATATATTTTTCGTTATTTATAAAAAAGGTCAACGTCCTCAAAATTTATTGACTAGCAGTTGTGTAATTAGAATCGCTGTTGAAACTAAATCCACGTAAATAACACATTATATAGATATAATATATACGTAGTGTTTAATAAATAACGTGCATGCTATTTGGTTAAATACCTACTTGATATATTATTATATAAATAATAAGACTAAGTGTAGACACGTGTGTATTCCGACGGTGTAATCTGGGGTCGCCGTGGGGGCGGAGCAGAAAACGAACGATAGACAATAAATACAGAATTATTTAAATATCCACCCCTAACTCTGATCGAACTCGGCTCGGTCGCTGTCCTTTGAACTCTCTTAAAATTAGAGACATCAAATCAGACTCCATTTTATAAATTTTATTATTGTAAACGAAATCATTGAAGTAAAATTTGTTATCTAAAGTGCTTGTTGTTTTAGAAAATTAAAAAATATTAAGTTATGCTGTTATGACAAAAAATATTGTGCAACTCATTATAAAGATTTCATTATCCTGCTATTGTGGATTTGTTGTAAAAGCAAGCTAGTCACGGGTATGATAGTTGCAATAAATTTTTATATTAGCGTCCTATCTTGATTGGAAGCTGAAATCTTCAATAATATTGCATTGATGATATTTGTGTGGCCGTGGTGCGAATAGGGCGAGGGGAATACTTCGATGTGTGGGGCGAGGTAAGGGGGCGGGGGAGGGCGGGGGCTCGGGTCGACGACCGCGGCCGGCGGAGGCGCGATCCGAGCGGCGGCCAGAGCGCCACCTGGGGGTGCAGCCTGCACCGCCGCCGGTCACTGACACCCTCCGACCCTCTGCGCATCTCGTACTTTTCGAATATTCGATCTGTCCTCGTCTCTGAAATCAACGAATTATGTTCACTTTAGTTGGCATGTTTTGATAGACTTGGTGGTAATATATCGATAAAATATCAGCCTCTAGAACTGAGCGATCCCATTTAATGTAGCAATACTATTTAAAAGTGCAAAGCGCGACCTTGTCGCGGCATCGCCAAGGCCCCGGGCGCGGGCGGCCGAGTGCGGCGACCCCTCGCCGGTATCGAGCGCCGCCTCGCCTTCACCTCTTTAGAGAACTATATATTTAAGGCGGATTTCTCCTCTACTTGACTCATCACATTAATTTGAACGTTGACGAGACGAGTTCAATTTCGTTTTAGTCGTTATTGTAATAAGAAGTTCGTTCAATGACCGCCGCTCTGCGTGCTCGCATCACCTGTACGCGAGCGATGTCCTTTCTCAGTTGGGTAGTTTTTATTGCATATAATTTCTATTCCGACGCCAATTACCGACTACGCAGTAATTTTAAAATAAATATGTGTATGTACTGATATTGTCAATAATATAAGTTTGTTTATTTTTAACATTCCTTTTCACTGATTTATTTATGTTACAAAATAATAAACGGTACAGTGTCGGCGTATTTATATCTCTTCCCTGGAAAAAACTTAAATTCAAAATCATTTACTCCACTAAATACAATATAAATAAATGTGATATGGAAATGGCAATTACGTTTTGTTATCATTTTAGGGTGTAAGAGGCGATCGGTGTGCGCGATCGCGGGCGTGGTCGCGGCGAGAGGCGGGCGCGGGTGGTGCGGCGGAGGCGGGTGTGTGTGAGGCGGCGATACCGGCCGCAAGACGGAGAGCGCGCGGCAGCCGGGGCCCGTGCTGCGCGCCGCGGGGCGGACGCCGGTCCCCCCGAGGCGGCGCTGGGTCCCGCCATCCACGCAGCGGCACCACGATGTGCCCGACGGCGAAGCCAAGCACGACGTCATCCATAGAAAAGTACGTTACTCCATCGACTCTCTCGTTGTCATAAAATTTCTATTCCCCGTCGTGACTTACGGTCGTTGGTCCTCAGGTGCGCGGCATACTTAACAAACTAACTCCGGAGAAATTCCAAAAGCTGAGCGATGATCTGCTCGGATTGGAATTGGATTCGGATAAGGTGCTGAGGGGAGTGATACTTCTCATATTCGACAAGGCACTGGACGAACCCAAGTACTCGTCGATGTACGCGCAGCTGTGCAAGCGGCTCAGCGAGGAAGCGCCCAACTTCGAGCCCCACGGCTCGCCCTGCACCTTCAAGCTGCTTCTGCTCAACAAATGTCGCACCGAGTTCGAAAACCGCGCTCAGGTACAGTCTCCTCCAATACATTTCACTTTTTAAAATGTCCCATAGGAAACCTGGTTATTCCTTCTATCCCCTTTAGCTAACTATTACAAGTTGTTCAATTGAAGTATGGGGAAAATATTATTTTAGGCTTTCGCGGCTTTCGAAGACAAGGTGCTGTCTCCGGACGAGGAGGAGAAACGGCATCTGGCCAAATGTAAAATGCTCGGAAACATCAAATTCATCGGGGAGCTCGGCAAGCTAGAGATCCTGGCGGAATCGATCCTGCACCGCTGTATTCAAAACCTGCTAGCGCGTCGCGCCGCCGCCGAACACCACGAGGACCTGGAATGTCTGGCGCAGCTAGTGCGCACGTGTGGCCGCGTGCTGGACTCGGAACGCGGCCGCGGCCTCATGGACCAGTACTTCGCTCGCATCGAGACGCTGTCCAACGCGCGGGACCTGGCGCCGCGCATCCGTTTCATGCTGCGCGACGTGGTGGAGCTGCGGCGCGCGGGCTGGCTGCCGCGCACCGCCGTGTCGGCCGAGGGCCCGGTGCCCATCCACCAGCTGCGCGCCGACGACGAACCGCCGCCGCGCCGAGAGCGGGAGCGCGAACGCGACTCGCTGTTCCGCGGCGGGATGCGCGCGCGCCCGCTCGACGACGTGCTCGCCGGCCTCAGCCTGCAGCCGGCCGCCGCGCTAGTGCCGCCGCCCGACAAGCTATTCGGCAACGGCTTTGCACCGCCCGCATTTCGCCAGCGCTCCGCGCCTGGCTACTACCCGCGCTCGCACTACAAGCATCAGCAGCACCAACACGCGCCCGCCGCCGGCAAGGAAGGCTCGCGCTCGGGCAAGGCGCGCGTGGCCGTGGCGGCGGGCGCGCTGCAGGACGTTCAGATGCGCCCGGCGGCCAACTCGCTCATGTTCACCGCCAACCGCCTGTCGCGCCCGCCACCCGCACAGCTGCCGCTCGCCGCGCAGAGTAACCACCCTTTTAATTTTTTTTAATGCATATTTACTGATTTCTGCATTAAAATATTTGATACATAGTTTTTTAGTAATACATAATAGTTTTCGATGAAAAATGTAATATTTGTGATATTTGTACATCAGATAGGGATACCATATCTAAATAATATAATATAAATTAATAAAATGGTAAATATCAGACATAA
The DNA here is from genome assembly GCA_918358865.1 of Melinaea marsaeus rileyi. Taxonomy (NCBI): domain Eukaryota; kingdom Metazoa; phylum Arthropoda; class Insecta; order Lepidoptera; family Nymphalidae; genus Melinaea; species Melinaea marsaeus. The sequence goes on along the minus strand of OU911088.1, from coordinate 10,174,588 downwards.
CTTTGCAATGTAAACAGTAAACATTAATTATCCTGTTGGTGTGCAGATGTACTGACGCCATCTTTCGCGAGCGCTCCACCACTACTGAAGGAGTCCGCCATCACCATCAAGCCCGCGCCGGACAAGAAGGACAAGCCCAAAAAAGACAAAGTGAGATGCCATAGTAACTAGTACCTCAAAATTTCGCTTTAATAATAATATTTAAAATATAATCATCAGGGATTTTAATTTTTGTTCTATTCGCTGTTCTGCTATTCCCTTGATATTGTAGTTTGTACCACCTTTTTAATCTAAATAGGGTCTGAACAAGGAGGAGGCGTGTCGCCTAGCCATCGAGGCCGTCGCCGCGTTGGCCGAGAGCGATGAGCGCATCGACGAGCCCGAGCCCGACCACGAGCAGGACGAGCCCGCGCTGGCGCCACCGCTGCGCCGACTGCGCGACCTTCAGCTGCCCGACAAGCTTCTGCGACGCGTTATCGCCGCCGTCCTCGAGCACGCGCTATCCGCCGATGCGCGCGCACCGAGCGACGCCGAGCCGGACGCCGACGCGCCCGACGAGGACGAGCGGGTGACGCGCGCCTTGTGGGCCGCCTGCAGCGTCGTGCGCGCCGTTAAGCGGGCTCCGCTCGGGGAGCCGCTGCGAGCGCTGCTGCAGGCGCACCATCCCCACCGCCGCCTGCCCGCAGTGCTGGCGCACGCCGTGCGGCAGGTGAGTGCGGGCGCCCCACTCAGATCAGACGTTTTTCGTTCCAATTTACATGTAATCGACGATGGTTTTGCAGAAACTGATATCGCTGTCGGAGGTGGGCACGTGGTGCGAGGGCGGTCAGTACCATCCTATTCTTCTGGAAGTGCTGCAGTCGCTACGTGAGCTCGTGGGACTGGAGCGCCTACAGGAGATGCTGGCCGATAGCAAGGTATAAACGAAATCTACAGTTTAGCGTCGTCATTCTGCTTAAAGATTTTATAATTTGTGACTGCTGTGGCAGGTGAATCTGTGCGCCTATGTGTCGGAGCGCGAGGGAGGTGCGGGTGGTCTGGATGCTCTGGAAGCCCGTGGCCTGGGTGCGCTGGTACCGCAGCTGCGCGTGCAGGCGGCGCTGGCTCGGCAGCTCGCCGTGGAGCCCGCGCCCACCGCCCTGTACCGATGGATCAAGGCCAACGTGGAGCCGGCCGTGCGCCACAACGCCGCCTTCGTGTCGGCGCTAGTGGCGCTGGTGGCCGAGCACGTGACCGCGGCGGCGGGCGGCGCGGCCCCCGATAAGGCAGCGCTGGAGCGCGAGAAAACGTTGGCGGAGGCTTACGCACCGCTGCTCACGGCGCTCCTCGAAGGCCGCTCCGACCTTCAACTGGCCGCCGTGTACGCCGTGCAGGTGCACGCCCACCATCACCGGTACCCGAAGGGTGAGTTATGATTCTTTCGTATCAAATAGTTATCTCAATTTGAATTATTGCAACATACGATAACTTACTTAACAACGATAATTTTATGAACGTTACGCCTTATTTCAGGCATGTTACTCCGCTGGTTCATGTACCTGTACAACCTGGAGGTGTGCGAGGAAGACGCCTTTTTGCGCTGGCGCGAAGACGTTACCGACGCCTACCCCGGCAAGGGGGAGGCATTGTTCCAGGTACAGTATCTTGTTTTTACAATATTATTATTATTATTTTTGCGGTACCATTGTATAACTAAATTTCTATTGTGACATGTGGTGTCGTCACAGGTGAACACGTGGCTGACGTGGCTGCAGCAGCAGGAGTCCGAGGACGAGGAGGCGGAGGACTGAGGCGGCGCCCTACGCGACGTACCCGAAGCGACACCCAACACTGCACCGCTTTTATTTGCGCTCATCTCATATAAATATAATTAAGCCAAATAGTTTAATACCTACCCTCGTTACCCTTTAACGCGGGAGTCGCCGCGCCCGCCGGCTCCGGTGTTAAATAGGTCAATTTTTAGGTTATACTACGTAAACGAATGTTAGTATCTCGAGATAATTTTTTGTAGGCCTTTTACTCGATTTTGATACTTTTACAAATGTATACAATGTATAGTGTTCGTTTGAACGTATGACTGCACTTCTATCTGCCTCCTCCCTCCGCAATGAGCGTGTTTTAGTTGAAATTGTAAAATATCTATCGAGAACTTAAATCAATTTTTATTATTATTATCATGATCATTTATTTTCAATACTAAATGAATGTAGTGGATAAACTGTAAGAATGCTTAAATTTCATTGTATTATCAGATTTTAGAATTTTGTAACTAAATATAGAAAACCACAAAAAAATGTTTCCTCGGAAATAAGAAATGTATGTTGATTGAGTGATTTGTAACAAAAAGTTGTGAAGTGATGAGAACATAAAATAAGTACATCGGTCAATCTGTATCAGGATGAGAAATAAACTTCAGTGTAAGTTATTACAGATTCACTGCTTTTTATTTAACCCCAAATAACTGATCAAAAATATTATATATATATAATTCAAAACTTATATGCCACGACGAAATAAATAACAAATAATAATACTAGTTTAAAATAATTCAATACACTTAAAAAAAAATTGCACATGTCATTTTGTGTACATTTTCTTTCAGCATTATCATTGTTTGATAACAATACTTAATGTAACAGAACAAAATTTAATAACATTAATATGCCTAATATTTGAAAAATACTTAAAAAAAAACATATGCCTACATCTTTAGGTAAAATATCTTACTTTAAATTTGAATATTATACAGCTTTAGCAATAATAACCTATAAGTGTTGTTACCAATTATAATATAGTGGGAAGATAGTTTCATAATAGTAAACAAAATTTAGGATTGGGTACATAAAGTTTGAAATAAATTCTAAATTGATACAATTTGGTATTGATAATTGCTGCATAAGATGACTGCTGCATCAGATGACGGCTGCATAAGATGACCGCTGCATAAGATGACTGCTGCATAAGTTTACATTAAAATATTAAGTCACTTGCATAATAGCAATACAATTAAATCTCTTTCTACAAGTGACTTAGTTTTCTAAGTAGGTATTCTCTTTCATTAGTAGAACTATCAATAATTTTACAGAGCATCTGTTACAGTGTGCAAAGGCAGATATAATAGAAGATTTTCACAAAGCAAATATAATGTTTCAGAATAAACTTTTTTGAAATTAAGCAGTTCTACAATTATCTTACTAATATACAGAATTATTCTTACTTATATAAGAAGATTAGATCGTAAGATTAAAGATATGAGTAAAAAACATTTTGCTTTTTAAATTATTTATTTACAATCTTATTTCATACAGAGTTTTTCTACAGACCGGAGCTTGCACATCCTAAATCCTTGCAACATTGTATAATGTGTGAAACCATTGCAGCTATACTTTGATGATCATACTATTTATATTTTTTCTTAAAATCCACTGTGCTCAAGAACCAAAGGAGCTGAAAAAACATGGATGTTAGAAGATCATAATTATATGAAAATAATATTTGTTTACATAGTTTAAAACATAAGGAATCATCCATTAATCACATGAGCATCAAAAGCGGAGGGAGAGATATATCACATGGTTTTATTTTTTCATGGAACACACAATTTAAAAAATAAGATAGTCCCTAAAGATAATATAAGGAATAGGACAGTACAAAAAAAAAACTATTTAAGGTATGGGGAGTGGTAACTTATAATCACTACATGATTAATGTTCAAACCCTAACATATAACTTATCTGGAGTATTCTATTATTTTCAACCTTTTGAAACCTTTAAAATTATTAATTGTATTTCTCTAACTGAGTATAGTATAGTGTAATATAGGAGGTGAACAGATAATATAATTAGAGGTAATTATTTATGTTACACCGCAAGTGAAAATACTATATATTATATTCTTTTTAAACATGAAGACAATAATTTGAACAAAGAAAACAAATATTATTTGCTTTAAAAGCAGTTCTTGTTAAGTTGCTCTGCATACAGATTTATTATATCTATAGTTACCTTCATGAATGTTAATTTATCTATTGTTCTTATTAATGGTATTCTATACTACAGTGTAAGAAAAGGATTTCAAGGTCTGTTCTTCTTATACCCACTTTTCATTTCTATTAAGGAAATTTATTTTTTCAAAATGAAGTAATTTGAATATTAATGTAAGTTATTTAATATTAATATAAATATAATAATATATTTTAAAAAGACTTGGTACTACTACCTAGTGCCACATTCATATTATGTCCTACTGAAACTATATACATCTATATGTATATTTTGTTATAAAATATACAATTATGATTAAATGTTTATAATGTGCTACTTTTATACACTTATTCTTGGTAAATAAAACATAATTTCTAAATCCAATTGTAGTTTTTGATAAAATATTCTAGCTAGGCTTACCAATTCTTATCGCAGCACAGAGAACACAAAACGTAATCACGCTGTTAATTGTATTTTCTCTTGCTTGACGTTTTTCTTCCAAAGGATCGACCCTTTCTGCAAAAGGTAAACGAAACATGTCGCTATTATTTTAAAAATTTACAGAAATAACCTCAAATTATCTTCACACAGTACTGTGCCTTTGACTTTTCATAAATTGGAAAATGTCAATTCGAACTGTCAAACTACAACAGATAAATATGTTATTACTAAGACAAGACTATGTGCCAGACTACATGGATTATAAGATTACTAAAATATCTATTTCTTAAAGACATTCTGACAGGCTTTTGAGAAATGAAATTGAACATTTTAATTAATAAAGGACATTTATTGTTTGGTAAACCTATATACTACATTCAAGTTACTTTGTGCATTAATGAATTAAATGATTTTGCCACGTACATAAACGCATTCATTTCATCCATAAACCAGAAGTCCACCATTTTAAAAAAAATTATATTAATAAAAAATCAATAACTTTAATATATTAAACATTAACATATTTATATACATTATTACCATTAAAATAATACTCGTCTTAAAATTTTTGACAGCTATCACAAATGTTATTTGTAATCTATGCAAGTCTACCAACTACTTAATAAATATTTACATTATTTCCTTCACCAACATACCTGTTAATACTCATCCTATTTCCTTAGCTTTTTTAGAAAAAATGATGAGTTAATTATTTATTTGTGATAATAAAATAATCTCCTTATAAACAGCATTGCTGATTTAGTTTTATAACGAAAGGCTACTCTCCTTTTTTAATTTAAAGGCTAAAGTTGCGCAACATGGCGAGTTTGTCTCAGCTGCTACTATGAAAATTTAATCTTAGCGACTTTAACACGCTCTAGTTAACAAGATTTTGAGTTAACAGTTATTTTAATTTGTCTTGACATTAGCGGAGGTGATGGAACATTCAGTGATTCTGTGCGACTAAATGTAAATGGTGTTAAAAAAGTTGAAATATCACTCAGTTTTCATTAAGTTGTGAGCCAAAAGGAATCCGTCAAGCTGGAGCGACTCCCGGAGTACCTGCGCGACACTGTCGACTGGTTCATGGGGTAAGCATAACAGACCACTCTTCTTATTATAGTATGCAGGCTGATCACCATTGGTACAAGTAATAAAATCACTTGGTGCACAGATTGTTCAGTACAATAACAATCAAACAATATTGAATTAAACAGCAGATGAAGTCTCTCATTTTCATAGTCCACTGAGACTGAGTCCACTTCACCGTTAAATTCACACTAATATAAACATTGCATCTATTCCTAATATGGTATAAAGTCAACTCTTAACCCATATCCCTGATTAGGTCTGCCTTACTGAATGATTCTTGTCTCCTCACTAAAATGTTGATACTTAATTTTATACACCAAATACATACTTTTACCATAACGACAGGAGATTGGATTTATTAGATTACAGTTACACAAATTACTCATTAAATATTACAGGTATTTGACATTTATGTCACATTACACACATTACAATACAATGTATAACTAAACTCATAATTATTTTATCAGTCACAACAATATTCAATAACAACTTTGTAAATTGTGTATCATAAATTTTGGTTATTACAAAGATTTTAGTATTTGCTTTAAATTTTTTTAATATAGAAAACTTATTTCATTCAAGAAATTGTAATCTCAAAATATTTTTTTGCAACATTTATAATGCCTTCATAAATACTCAAAATAATTGAAATTTTACCTTTACATATTTGTATTCCACTGTTCCTTTGCATCTTTGATTCCTGTTTATATACTAATGACTTACAAATAAAGACAAGTTATGTTAGACAAATTGAGGATACATTAGTAACTTTTATAATATAATAGGTATATACTAGAAGTATATTTAAAATATATATAACATATACATGGGAAGTATTTTTTTTTATTATTTGATAATTTTAAATCATAATTTAATATTATGATACGCTTTACCATGGTAAGTGTGAAAGAGGTGGTCAAGGTAGGTTTGGGTGGTGAGGTGGTGGTGGTGATAAGAGGTGATGTCAGAGCGGCGGCGGCGCCGGCGCGCTCGGTGCGCTCGCCGATGCGCGTCGCCGCCGCGCTCGTCAGTCGCCCGCGGCGCGCATCCGCGAGCGCAGGCCCGAGACTCGTCGTCCCCGCTCCCCGCGCTCCTCCCCCCGCCCCCGCCGCGCCATGAGCGCCGGCGAGGAGGCCAGCCCGCGCCGCTGGCCCGTGGGCATCCTCCGGCGCAGCGGCGCGCGCGCCGCCCGCCACGTGCTCCACGTCAAGTACCGTAGCGTCCCGCCCTCGCCCACACCGTCCTCCGCCGTGCTGCCTCTAGACATCGACGACACCGTCTCCTGTTTTTGCAGGTGCGGAAGATACGTAAATTACGTTACTTCACCGCCGGCGTATCTACGCCGCAGCGTTGTATCTCTTTACGTTGTACCTTATGGAAAATTTGTAATTAAGTCTTAATTGACATTAAAGATGTCCGGTAATTGAGTTTGTAATGGTTTTGTAATGAGTTTGTTTGTTTTGTTAATGTCGTTGATGGGTTCGTGTTAATGGGTGTCTATGGGTGGGTGACAGTCATGGTGTCGCGGTGGCGGTGTTGCAATGGTGTTATCGCACTATCGCCTCTTATCACGGCTCCCACCTGAGTGACGTCACGCGCACAGCACTCACTCTATTGTTCTCGAAAACTATTGTTTCAACATAATATTGAAGTAATATCTGTGTTGAAACTTGAAAACGTTTATTTTGCGATTTTCTTACATTTTTTTTATGTAAGTTTTCACAGTTGGAAAGATAACAAATTACATTTTAATTTGTGTATATAATTTCAATTGCCCATTATATATATATATATATATATATATATATATATATATATATAGTTTTGTATGAATACAGTAAACGATGTGAATACGTAAAGGTTATTTTTTTCCATTGTAACAAATCCGCTGTGACGTGCTCACGCTTATTCATAAGGTTTTAATTATATAAGGAAGGATGATTAAAAAATTGTTATAACATCACCGTCGAGATCTCTGATTGGCTGTCCATTGCGATATTAATCAATCGGAAAGGTTAATTAGGTTTTCTTAAGGAAGGTTAACGGGAAGATATGAAAAAAAAAAACTTCGAAAAAACTAAGTTTTAATTTCTATTAAAATCAATAAGATGTTGACTTTAACTTAACACTAAACCTACCAAGTACCGGTCACATTGACCGTTCTTAAACTTTTGTTAAACTTACACATTTTTAAACATTATAATATCGTTAACAAACTGCATGACAATTCTTAGAATATGCATATAATATTTTCTACACTCTTTACTTTTAGTTATTTCCATTATTACCTGGGTTATATAATACAATTACTTTTAATTACTGGTCAATTTGACGGCGTTAGGTAGGAAGAGGTACACAAGAATTGTCGGTAGGTTTAGTGTTAATACATATAGGTGCGTGATTTTTGCTGACGGTACTTATACATATAATATGCATGTAGAAAATTAAAAATCTTTATAATAAATCTGTTAGGAATATCGCCATTGGAGTTGTCTTTACGTAACAGAAGTACTTGAAAGCAATACCTACAATTATACTCGATTAAAAAAAAAACAAGGTTAACACTCAAAGATATGATTTGATATGTTTTACACCAAATTATCAAAACTAAATACATTGATAAATATTCAATTTAGTCAACTATATTAACACTAAACCTACCGACAATTCTTGTACACCTATTCCTACCGCACGCCATCAAATTGACCGGTAATTAAAAGTTATTTTATTATATATACCTGCGTTATATAAAAGTAAAGAGTGAAGAAAATATTATATGCATATTCTAAGAATTGTCATGTAGTTTGATAACGATATTATAACGTTTAAAAATGTGTAAGTTTTACAAAAGTTTAAGAACGGTCAATTTGACCAGTACTTGGTAGGTTTAGTGTTAAGATAGAGTACACCACTACCATGTCACCTATGAAATGACTGGACGAAGGAAATTGTTATTTTTCTTTTTTGCACAAATTAAAAAAAAAACGTTTTTAGAATCCAATCCAATCCAATCTTAAAATGTAAAATATAATAATAATATGAATTTAATATTAACCATACAATGTTTACGAAGCAGTAAAATACTGTATCCCGTAATAGTCAATAAAAGATTATTCCTACATAGCTACAGAAGTTGATAATCAATGAAGCCTACAAATACGCTCTGGTCTTGCAGAGTTTGATGTGTCGAGTCCGTCGCACTGATTGGCTCCACTTGACTCTACGACGACTTATTACAAATACACTGGTCGCACTATTTACTTCAATTTAACAATTTTAATATTACCTACTACCATCTTTCCAATCATCTAAGAGACTACAAAAGTAGGAACTTCGTCTCTAAAAGTGACTTCGTCAAAAAGTTGAAGTTTCGTCTCGGGATACTTTCTTCCTTTTCATTAGTTTGTCGGTTCTAGGTACTTTAGAACCGTGCAGTAACGGTTCAACTTTTCAAAAGTGCATGTATGCTTAATTGAATTAACACTAAACCTACCAAGTACCGGTCAATTTGACCGTTGTTAAACTTTTGTAAAACTTACACATTTTTAAACGTTATAATATCGTTATCAAACTACATGACAATTTTTAGAATATGCATATAATATTTTCTACACTCTTTACTTTTAGTTATTTTCATTATTACCTGCGTTGTATAATAAAATAACTTTTAATTACCGGTCAATTTGACAGCGTGCGGTAGGAACAGGTATACAAGAATTGTCGGTAGGTTTAGTGTTAAACACTCTGACTTGACTCTTCTAAGTCAGAATTGACAATTCCTTAACTCATTACAAAGTCACTTTTTTATTGTATTTGTTGTGTTGACTGATAGCAGATTGAGGATATATAGATCTCCAAAACATGTAATTATAATATTAAATTCTATTGATTTTTTTTTTTATATAATCCAACATAGTATTTGAAGTCCATTTTAATGAGAACGTTATAAAGAAATCGTTGACTTTAGTAATATTATATATTTTGATTATTTTATATAATATCTATAAATTATAAATATATGTTCGATAGTTTGAATATAACGTCAGAACTTTAAAAATAAAAATTATATTATTTTCAGTTACATTTCACGTATGCCAAATAGTAGATTCACTGTACATGGTTTGGTAAATCGATATGAATTAGGACGGACAGAAAAATTATTATTCTTAAATATTTATATATATATATATATATATATATATATATATATATATATATATATATATATATATATATATATATATATGTATATATAGTATAGCTTTAGTCGCTATTTATTAGATTGGTACATATTCTTCGTTATATTCTTCGCATTTAATGAAATTCAATAAAATTTTGTTATTTTTTTCTACGTATCAGTCGGCCTCTGTGGCAGGCGGTCCGAGCTGGTACCGCCTGTCATCGATTCCCGATAGTGTAGTAACAATCGAATCAGCTGATTTGTCCTAAAGTAAGGCATTTGTTATTTTTTTGTACGTATCAGTCGGCCTCGGTGGCAGGTGGTCCGAGCTGGTACAGACTGTCATCGGTTCTAGAGTGTAGGAACAGTTGGACAAACCTTGTCCTAAATTAAGTCGCGAATTTCAGCTCATTAAAATATAATTAATATTTCTTGTGAGAATTATTTTTTTATATGACAACCGTATATATCTTAATAGTGTGTAGATGATAAGTATTTCTTTAAGTCTATCCTATTTTATATACTAGAGATAAGATAAAGAAGACAGCCTCTCGGATATTATAATTAATTAAAATTATATAGTCACGGTCACTGTCAGTTTGTTTGTACAAGTTGGTAATGAATATGTTGTATTGTTGCAGGTGAGTCGCATGCTCGCTCGCCGCGTCCCGTAAGTGATATTATCGCAATTCGCACCACACCAACACCACGCTATCAATTCTCACCACCCCACCACGCTATCAATTCGCACCACCCCACCACGCTATCTTGCACCATCACACCACGACGTTTATTCGTAACCTTTATTACTAAGCACGTATTTAGTTTTATATTTCTTTAGAATAGTAAGAACTAATTAAAAGAATAGTTCCTACAAATAAGTCTTATATATTAAGTACGCTATTACAAGGATATGCACAAACCAACAAATGAAATAACGATATAACATTACTGTTTCTCCATTACATTTAACATTTTTATGGATACCAAGGGATAGCAGGGACAGTTATATGGGTACATCCAGATAGCTCTGGGACACTACAACCCAAAGGCCATATAGCCGTATTACACCACAAGAATACTAAGCGCTCGACCGTGACTATTCTTTCACCATCTTCATATTAAACTTAAAACAAGACGGACAGCCTTGACTTGTTTACATAGTATATACATATGTATCATCATATAATTATCGTATATACGATACAATCAATATAACCGTGGAAAACTATGAACATGAAATGTGATAATTGGAGATATCATAATATTCAAGTATTCACTCGTATCTACGAAGTATGCTTTTTGTATATTCCAAGTAAAATATAATAAAATAATCGCACACTAGCTGTGACCGCGACTTGGTTTGCGATTTTTTTTGTAATATAAATAAATGTAGCCAAACTTACTCCTTATAAATAAATCATTTACTTCTTGTCGTAATCTACGACGTTGAGAACTAATCTATCAGAGCTGAGAGCAGAGGGAGAAGAGAGAACTGTTTCAAAGGTTAGCCGGAACAGACAGACAGACAGAAAAAATATATATTATATAGTTAGTGTATATGTATATATATATATATATATATATATATATATATATATATATATATATAGTTTCATATGCATTTAGTGAATCGCTTCTAATTTTATATTACAAACAAACACTTCAATTATATTTATATATATAGATAAGTATTATAGTTAGATTCAGAATAATACAAACTGCTGAATATTATAAATAATATTAAATTATTCAACACGTATTAAGTAATAAATAATTTGGATTCGTGAAAATTTGATGGAATTGTAAACATTTTTTTTATATAAACATCATTTTTATATTAAGACATATATTATTATATGCGATGTTTACTTAGAGTCGAGGATTGATAAATAAATAAGAATGTTAAACGAATTATATGTACTTATTATTAATTTATTGAGCTGAGCGTAACCGTAGCTCTTAACCGTTTGGGAGACCTTTTTTTGTGTTTAGTTGTCTCCAAAATGCGACGAAATAGTTAGCTAAAAATTTTCTCATGTATGTTTGAGCCGAACGCGGATGTTATAGCGAAAACAGATTGAAAAAATGTTTAGCCATTCAAAAGTTATCAAGAAAAGAAGAAAGAAAGGGCTCAGCTCAACCAGCCGCGCACGGTTGGCGGATCCTAGTTTTATATGTTATTAAATTTATATTACTTCTTATACATATTATTTTAGTATCCAATACTGTTATTATTAATTTTTATCAAATCATTGTTATCTTCTAGAGAGTAAAAATTCAATTTTTCATACTATAACAACCATATTAAAATACTATTAAAATACATAAAAATTTAAAATCATATTATCTTTATTCAAGTAGTCATTTACACGCAGTTTTGAATTTAATTATTACAATAAAAAGGTCAGTATTGTAGGTGTGTGAGTAAGATACCACCATGAATGCTGCTCTGCTGAGAAGAGCCACCAAGAAACTTAACAGTTGCTCTTTTTAAATGTAACTTAACAAGAATCTTTTAATATTTAAATAAGAATCTTATTCCAACGTATGACACTAATATAATCCGTATTGGAGTGTTCTGTGTTATCATTCCAAAGTATCAGCTTCATATCCAATAAACGATGGGATCTCGTCCTTGGGGTTACGTGGAGACGTCGCTCCTCGCTATTACATTTAACACTAAACCTACCGACAATTCTTATATATCTGTTCTTACCGCACGCGGTCAAATTGATGGGTAATTAAAAGTTATTTTATTATATAACCCAGGTAATAATGGACATAACTAAAAGTAAAGAGTGAAAAAAATGTTATATGCATATCCAAAGAATTGTCGTGTAGTTTAATATCGATATTATAACGTTTAAAAATGTGTAAGTCTTACAAAAGTTTAAGAACGGTCAATTTGACCGGTACTTGGTAGGTTTAGTGTTAACGTTGGTATTACCTTCCATGGTAATACTAAATCGTCTTTCATGCATTAGTTTTCATTGAATCTGTTTTGATATCAAAGATTAGTTATTAATTAAAGCATCAAGGTCGTACCTATAGTATCGAAAATAGATATGCGTACTAAAAGATACACAATTTGTTACACACACACACACAAACACACATACGTATATTATTAATGTAAATACTTCGAAATTGTGTATCCGATTGTGTCTTCTCTAAACCTCAAAGCACTCTTCAATGTTTTCAATAATCCATTGGGTATTGTTATGCTGACACTTGGGAACTTGAGTGCAGACCTAAAAGAAATATCAACAGACACTTATACTAAGTATACTATGTATATATATATATATATATATATATATGATATTTTTAGAGTATAATGAAGGTGTATCCAATAAAAAATCTGTTTAAGACAACTCAAACATAGGTCAGAGCGCGAGTTAGAAACGAGTATGTTACTGAAATGTAGGTACAAATGTGTCTTTATATAATAAAATTTAACCGCTCGTCTGTGCGTAATTCGTTGTGTTCGTCTTTTTACTCATTCCTGTGTTTGTGTGTGTGTGTGTGTGTGTGTAGTTTAAAAACTACTGAACAGATTTAACTTGCTTTCACTATTACAAAGCTTAAGACAAACAATATAGAAGTTCAAAACAACAAATTTATATTTTGGACTAGATCATTGTTGGTAAATATTTAGTAAGAAATATTTCGAAGCCTGATAATCGTGTAATTGAAAGAACAAAAGGAAACGAAAAACACCAAACTGTTAAGCATTATCTTTGTCATAATATTGTTTTAAACCTGATACGATTTTCTGTAAATAACATATTTTTTTACATACACAACACAGGTAAAGCTGCAGGCGAAAGTTATTGTTTTCTTTGTTTTTTTTTATTCTTTTGATATTGTTAGTTCTATTTACTACCCAACATATACCAGTATTAAGTTGCCCGTGGGTTAGTGTATAATAATATAAACAGAGCATCAAGTAGATTTTATACCGAGCGATTTTTTTTTCTAGTATAAAACAGTTTTTTTCTTACTTCTAAATAAAAGTGTGAAAGAATATATAATATGTATGTGGTAATCAGATTTAATCCTTTTCTTCTATACATATACATATATATATAAATAATCTATATATATATATATATATATATATATATATATATAGATTATTTATATATATATATATATTTATTTCTTTGTCTTCATTGATTATCAAAAGCACTGCCCTAGGTCGATCTTTTGTCTTGACTTTAATAGGTTCATATTTGCCTTTAGTATCATTGGCCCTGGTATAGGTACAATCCTAGAAAGGCTTCAACTTTGATTAAGGTAGTAAACTAAAGAGTCCTGATGGTGAAATGAATTTAATAGCAACGAGTAATAAACACTTTATTATAAGTGATTTATGGAGTTACTTTTGATTATTACATGGATCAACTTTCGACCACATTAATCGTATACTATAATTACAAGTAATATTTTTTATTAAGTCAATGAGTAAGGCGTTTTTTTCTTATTTTAGGCTTGATAAAATTTTACTTTACAGTCAAACCGATAGACGCGAATATTCCAAGAATACACGACCTTGACCCACCCAGCCGACCCATCAAGCCTCACCGAGCAAATGGGATCGGGGGGTAGATAGAAATGTAAGCCGTACGACAAGGCCCATATCTGATACTCAAAGTATAGGAATTAAAATAAAATTGCTACTAAAATGTTATATGAAGGGATAGTATGACGTAGGTTTAATTTAAGTGTAAATGTATATAGAGCTAACGAACCTCGTACATATATATTCGATGTTATTGGCTTAACCGCTCTAATCTGTTTGCATTATAAGGCGAGGGCGGCCATCCCCACGCACGTACTCGTTACTAATATGTATATATATATATATATAAGCGATTTACCACTCACCAACTCATCACGTAATCTCGGAAACTATTTGTCCGATTAATCTAAAATTTTACATAGTTACTTCTTTTGTGACGTAGACGTCCAGTAAGAACTGATTCCACAGAATTCCTATACCAACGTATTCAACCTTTTGCATTTCGCCAAGTTTTTAATCTGTCGGAGCTATACACTTAACGCGTTGGTAAGAGTTACTATAGCAACGGTTATCATAGCAACCTAAGCTCATATCCAAATTGACAGTGCGCCCAGAGAAGCTGGAGGGAATAAGCTAATTTATATACATATACTAGTAGGTTACCCATGCTTCGCAACGGAAGGCGAAAGTGATCAAACATTTTGTTTGAATTTCCACACCACCTATTAGGTATCAAACGTTATAGTTTTTGCAGTTTTTTAGCTGTAACTTTGGAACGGTTTGGACCTTTGCAAAATCCTTTCTTATTGCACCTATTCAATATGTCAGGAGTCTTGTGTCCAAATTTCAGCTTTCTAGGTATTACGGTTCTGGCTGTAGAGCGATGAATGAGTCAGTGAGTGTCTTTGTGTTTTATATATTAAGATATACATATAAATTTCATGTCTGTATAAAGTTGCATGTTACATTCTATATCTCAAGAGACAGTAATAATAACAATTGTCTCCACACATCAATGTTAAGTACAAAGATGGTAACACACGTATAATAGATTAGGATCGTTCTTGTAAATCTATTTTAATATAAATATATATATCTTTCCTTTTATATAACGTTTCATTACAATTGATTATATCCTTCGAGTGTCATGATTTATTATTTTAATGATTTTTTTAATGGCGTATTGTCGTTTTTAAAAACCTTAACCTGTTTTTTTATTACTAATGAAAATGTCTTCTCTTGTAGTGTAGTGTTTTATTTCGTACTAGTTGTTGCCGCCGGATATGTCTGACCCCACTGCCTCGACCTATACAAATCATGATACATTATTAATTATATAAATCCAAATGTTAGAATAGTTTTATTGTTAATACAGACCGTAGAAATTTTTGAGTTTTTCCCTAAAAATGCTTAGATAATCAACCAGCACTTCCAAAAATGAAATTTCTACGAAGTAACTATGTCCTTTAAATATTAACTAGGGGCGCTAACAGACCCTCAATTTCGACTCGCTGCGCTCGCGAAATCTCGGTTGCCGTTTGCATATTGAGCGAAGCGAGTCCAGTGTAATGACTCATCGTTTCCTATTGACTTCGATGGGATATCAGTTTTTTGAGAAGACATTTGAAAAAAAAAATTTTTTTTGACATTTTTCAAAATTTTTTTTTTAAACTATCACCTAATGTGTGTGTCTTTTTTATTGCAAAATTTCATAATTTTCCGTCAAGTAGTTTTCAAGCCTATTCGTGAGAAAATGTGAAAAAGTCTCCAGTAGAATGCTCTGCTCACTACGTTCGCTTCGCTCGATAAATTTCTAAAAAGTTCGTCCAGTTGTTATTGTGTTATGTGCCGACAAAAAAACACACAAACTATTATTTTGAGTACCATGTCACGTACTGAGCACTTGGCAGTTCATATTTTTTGTTTACATATAATATATAGATGATATTATATATATAGGCGACAATATATAAACATTTTTGTGGTTAATGCCAACAAAAAGTAGCCATTTTGAGATGTATTTCTTTTAATGTTGAATAGCTCCTTCTTCAGCGGCTCGGTTTTAATTTTGGTATAAGGAATATTTTGAGTTTGGTCACTGTTGCTTTTATATTTTTTTTTTTAACTAAAGCTATTCAAAGTTCCACATCAAAAATATTTCTTCAGAAATTTTACACAAAACAATAGTTTAACATTATTAAAAAAAATACACACAGTTAGCTATGTTATTTGATAGTTATTCACTGATACGGTTAATAATAAATATTAAATGTAAAAATAATCATGATATTAACCGATTTGATCTCGTTACGAGTAAAAATATGAAATCAGACAAAAAAAAAGATTTTTTTAAAGCCTCATTTTTCTAGCAGTGGAAGGGTTATAATTTTTTTTATTTTTTTTTCGTGCTTGCCTTTTGTTCTATTAGCGCTTTTCAGAGGTTATCCAATGTTTATATATATATATATATATATATATATATATATATATATATATATATATATGTATGTATATGTTGAAAATATAAGGTGATATAAAAGCGTACCCACTCGAGTGATCGGAGTGATACATCACGTGATGTTTAGCGATGTCGACGGAGCACGTGTAGAGGGCGTTTAACCGACCGCGGGAACAATGGTACGTTATTTGTACCGTTAGCGTGATGTATGGGACAACAATGGACACCCGACACCCGACACCTGACACCTCACTGCTGACACTTGACACCTGACGCAGGCCGCCGGCCGACCCGTGCCTCGCAATCGGTAGGAATGTGTCGTTACTACCACTTTTACAGTTGCGGTTCTTTATTCTATATTTAACTAGCCCTTGCATGCGTCTCCGCTCGCTCTTAATACGATATTGGTTGGTAAATTGCAATATATATAGGTATATATAATTCTTTCTCGCTTCGTCCGCAATGCGCCCAATCGCAGTGCAGTGTGCACGTTGAAACACAGAATAAACGATTAAAAAGTTTTTTACAAGATTCTGTAGGATTTACCGCTCTTTTATATGTCCTAACATTTTTATCAAACGGTTCTTGAGTTATGGAAAGACAGACAGACATATACAAATGTGGAATAAAAAAGCATCATGAAATTTAAAAAAACGCTTATATACAGACGACCGTTATATTATAAATGTTCTTATATAAAAAAAAATCAATTAAAAAACTGTCATCTTTGAAGACAACATTTTCAAGTAACCTACATCTGAAATGGTTGGTATTCTTGATATTTTTAAATTATATTTGCACCTCCATCGCGACAGCCCTAAACTATTAAAGCACAAAAACAATAATTCCTGTATTTTACCTGTATTTGAAAATGTATATTTTGATTTTATTTTAATAACGAACCATGTTTAAAACTACTAAAAAATTTCTTATAGTGTTGGATTATTTTTTTAATAAATAACTGCTAACTGAAATGTTTTACCAATAATTAATTAACAGTCCGAGTATCCTGAGTTCAACACATCAAAGAGTTGAAATATAGTTGTGCTCCTGGGAATAAAGTTTCTATCCCCCAACCGTTGAAGTACTAGGTTGAAGTAGTGGAAAGTAACCTTTTTAAGTCTTACATACTATATTATATATTAATTTTAATGGAATAGTCAACTACCCATTTTTACTTGAAGATGATTCATAGTAAGGGAGTGGCTTAGCTAGAAGTCACAAAGCATTATTGTAAACACATTCGCGACTGATGACGTGAATTCACGTCATTTAAAATTTTATTTCTGGTTGTCGCTGACGTGAATTCACGTGATTTCAAATTTTATTTCTGGTTGCCGCTGACGTGAATTCACGTCATTTCAAATACTATTTCTGGTTGCTGCAAATAAACTTTATACTTTTTTACTACTCTTGATGATACAAGTTTGCGGCAACCAGCTTCAGAATTTCGTTATATTAGCCGGTACTCGGAATTAGAAATGTAGAAAATTAGCCGGGCTAAGTAAAGAAGTGAATTTCCAGCAAAACTCAGCACCTGGTCACCAGACACGAAGTATCCGATCCTGGCTCGATGCCAATATTTTGGAGTTAAGTAAAGACCGGCTCTCATCTTATCTCTCCTCCTTAGGTTATAACTTATGGTCAGTTTTAAAAGACATTACTTAATATCTAAGACATCTAATAATATTTCAAGAACCATAGTGGTCAAAGCCAAATGTGGCCATTTTTAATTAAATTATTTATATTTTTCTCAAATTTGAATCAATATATAACAAAATTAAATTAATTATAACTTGTAAAAATCATTGAATTTTCTTTTCTCATTGTCGCACTATACAATAATAATAACCTCAAAAAAAAATTACAGGCATGTCATTGCAAATGTATACTTTGCAATATACTCAAATAAATATATAATATTATTAAGGTAAAACTATAAGCATAATTATTATTAGGTAATAACCGAGGTTTTATCATAACATTACCATTACCTTTACCTTTAATTTAAAATAAGTCTACGTAAGGTATCTTTAATTTTACCATATTATTCTATGTTAAAATTAAATATATTATAGGAATAAAGGAATTATCGATAGGTACCTATATAATATGTATCAGCAGAGGGGGAGCTTGGTATATTTGTAGCCAGGTAACGGTAAATTTTTACTTTGACTTTAGTCATGCACCACGCACGTGCTATATCGATGGTATATTTTCATAAGGATTTATCGATATAGATTTATCGATATATTGTATTGTATACATCCTTAATCAATATCATATATACCTATGAAATACGAAAAAAATATACTTTGTTTAATATTTTCTTATTTGTTAGCCTTTGGGTTGTATTTTGTTTAAAGTTAAGCCTGTATTAGTTTGCACCCTTTCATCTGCTACATAATACAATATATATATATATACAATTTCACTATAAGGCGCCACAATCAGCTTTTGTGACGTCACAGTCTATTATTAGCAGACAATCAAGATGTTCCCAGCGATACCTCTTTCTTGGAGTTAGGTAGATAGTTAAAAAAATATACAAGAACAGATAAACATACATAGTCGATACTTAATTACTGGAAAAAACTGACATTTGGTTTCTTTAAAACCAATTTTACTTTGTACATGTGATATTATGTACTCTATGCTCTTGAGCGCAAATTATAAGCTATACCAAAATATATATGCTTCAGTTAAGCTTAAGCTGGTATTAAAAAAGCTATTAGCGTTTTAATCACCGCTCCGGCTATTTCACCGAGTGCAACACTTAAAATGTTACTTATATGAATTGAAATTTTAATATGGATTCCCTTTAATAGATCTATATTTTTAACGTACATCTAAACTTCACAATATATATTGATTGAGCGAAGCGAGCGGAGCGTTCTACTGGAGACTTTTTCACATTCTTTGTCACGAATAGGCGCGAAAACTACTTAACGGAAAATTATGAATTTTGCATGAAATTTTGAATGAAAAAGAGACATATTAGGCGATAGTTTTAAAAAAATGTCATGTCGTTGAGGAATAATCGTCAAAAAACTGATATCTTATTCAAGTCAATGGGAAACGATAAGTCATTACACTAGGCTCCCTTCGCTCAATATGCAAACGGCAACCGAGATTTCGCGAGCACAGCGAGTCGAAATTGAGGGTCTGTTGGCGCCCCTAGTGTTACTTATTACTGATTAGATTAATTTGGTTTTATTTCCCTAAAAGCCTTCCTAAATAATACCAATACGGAATACATACTCGTGTATAGTAGTAAGAAATGGAAGTGGTATAAGTTAGTTAGTTAATTCAGAATTAATTTGGTGAAAATAAAATAAAAGTTTGTAATAAAAAATCGAGCCCTTTCAGAATTAATCAAATCTGTATAGGGTAACACAATATATATATACAATTATGATAGAATGGTAAAAAAGATTTATAAGGGAAAAGTGAGCGGTAAGAGGGATAGGGGAAGGCCTCGAGTGACCTTCGAAAACACAGTATCTATGATACTGGAGGAAGGTCACGTAAAAAGCATGAGGACCCCTCGGTGGGCATGTATGAAGAGGTTGATGTCTGTGGCCGAGGCGAAAGAAAGGCGAGGCGAAAGAGGTATGCAGGGACCGTAGCGTTTGGCGCTCCGTCGTCTCTGGCTACCCCGTAAGGGATATGGCGTGAAGCTAAATAAATAAACATGTATAGGGTATGAAGACCCTCCAAGTACAATAATTTTGGTATTCATTTACTGTTTTTGTATTTAGAAGAATCTGTTCAGTTGGATGTCAAATATGATGTAAATTTTAACTAACAGTTAACATATAATCGAGTTACACACACACACACACACACACCGCTACCGATCTCAACATTAACCCCAATTAATGTATCCCTATAAGTGTTAGGTATTAAATGTCTGCTTTGATTTACCTTAGTGGTGATGGATTCGTATAAAACGTATTTAATATAACTAATAAAAATATAAATATATTATTATTCGGATCACATTTTATGTATTCTTAACACTAAACCTACCAAGTACCGGTCAAATTGACCGTTCTTAAACTTTTGTAAAACTTACACGTTATAATATCGTTATCAAACTACATGACAATTCTTAAAATATGCATATAATATTTTCTACACTCTTTACTTTTAGTTATTTCCATTATTGCCTGCGTTATATAATAAAATATTTTTTAATTACCGGTTAATTTGACAGCGTGCGATAGGAACAGGTATACAAGAATTGTCGGTAGGTTTAGTGTTAATAAGAGTGTGTAGTAAAAAAGGAACTTTTAGTTTTTTATATTATAGATGAGGTTAATAGGATATTTTGGTCCGAGTCCCTTGAATGTTGTTGTTGTTGTTCCAGGTGAGTGCGGCCTAGGGCTCCGCTGCATGTTTCTATCATGCTGGACTGCCTCTGGTAAGTCCAAATTATCCCGACCTCAATGATAATGAAAGCTTATTTTCACATCTTATTTTAATCTATATGATTTTGCTAATAATCTTAAATTAATAGCCGAGTCCGAGACGGGAGCGCTCGGAGCGTTGCAAGGTAACCTCGCGCCATGTTGTGTTCTGTTCAGCGCAAAATAAAAATCGCATTTTATGGCTAAAACTGTTAGGTTTATGCTATAAATGTTCTAAAAATAAACTCTGCATACAGATAGAGTGACGATACACCACGTCAGACGGACATCATCCATAAATTTATAGGTATTTTTGCGTGTCTAATAAGAAATTTTCAGTACACGCTTCGCTTATAAAAACTTATTCTAGATACTAATATTATACTTAAAATTATGTTAAATTTTTAAAGTTAAAACATTGTGCACTGACAACGTCATCTCTCAATCATTATATATAAAAATTCCGTGTCAAGATGTTCGTTTGAAAAATCACTGAACCGATTTCAATATGAATTATTATTAATAATCTTATCTTTTACTGCGATTTTAATGTTTTTATATATAAAGTTCTATAGGTTTCTAATAGATGGCGGTGTTAATAATACAATTTTAATTTATGTAATTTATAATTTTAATTTTATTTATTTATTTATTTAGCAGCAGACGAAGTCGCAGGCAGCAGCTATTTTATATTATAATTTAGATGTTTTATACCGGCTTTGTACAATACCCGGTGATTGTAAAAAAAGGAGGATAACTGAACTAAAACACGATCGGCTCTCGAAAATACATTTGTGTTTATATTTAGGATATATACAGCAATGAAAATAGTATACTAAATAGTAGAACAACAAGTTGTAAGCTAACCTTGTATCAATTTTTTGACCATAGTCTTCATTCATATCGACTGTATGTAAACATCTTAATCTTAAACAAGGTCCACCGCGGTTGATGTATGTCATAGTAACAAGTATGGTGACGTCAAAATTACGCAATGCCCTTGAGCGAGTGGCTGGCTTGCAGCAACTGCCCAGAGCTCGGCGTGGGCGCATTGTTTACTTTTAACAGCCTCTATCCCCACTCTTCTATCTCTTTCTCTTTTCTTCATCAACCATAACCATACTATTGTTTTTCACATTAACCGTTGACTGAACGAAATCTCTGTGTATGATTCAATCAGGTGTCAAATTATTAATTGTTGTGCAATCCTTAAGTTGTTTGTACCAACGTGGTCGTCCGATGTGACTAATATTTGATATCTTGGAAGGTAAAAGTGGACTTTTCAATATGAAATAATAATTTTTTTACCTACTACATGTAGTGTAAACACTTGAAAGAATTATTCTTTATCCTGAATGTTTGTATGTAGTTTTGCAAGTGATTTTTGTTTTTTTCGTAAGCGGATACATTGTGTTGTCTTTGTTTATTACAAAAGACAATCTCTTTACAATACCAGGTCTTGTTAATTTAGTAATTAGTCCTTGAACACTAAGAACTCTGAGAGCAATAAAATATAAATAAACTAAAATAATTTAACCGGTAATGATAATTGTGTCTTACGTTTATTTCTGGATATTATACATCATACCTCTTTGTTGTAAATAAGCAAACAACATCCCTATTTTCGAGTTTAAATATAGATATAAATAGTTATAGATAGATATGAAAGTGCTGGGAATATGTCCCTAAGTACTGATTATTTGATAGTCTAATATAATAAAATCCGTCAGGATAAGGGAAGTTTCACCACTAGTACCGGTACTATTAGTGGTAGTAAGACCGGTGTTAAATCTCACCCCCGACCACAGACCTCCCCCCACTTTCGTTTAGTAGGTAACATTACGTAGAATTTCCTTCCTTTTCCCCCATCCGCAAAATGTAAGCATATTTTACAAAATACAAATATTTCCCCGCTGCGTCAGACCGTCGTCTGGTTTTTACATCTTTGAAACACAAAAGTACCGCTATCTCTGAGTTGTGATGTACTTTTTAATATTGTATTCCGTAGTTATCATAATAATTTCGTTATTTTTTTATAAAGAATGGCTTCTTTTATTGAAATGCATAATACATTCAAATATTATACAAAGTAGTTATATAATTGATTAAAGCTTTTGGAGATCGACATTTCTCCCCTGCTGTTGTCTTTCCTGGTAATTCCAGAGCTGGTGAATTTGGTGGGTGTGGCAGTATATATCCAACCTTTATGGTCAGTAACCATTTATGGGTTATTGTTACTGTGGAACTGCACTGCACCTTTTCTAACGTTTAATTTTGACCTTTTCTGTCTCATTCAATTCGTCCAGCTGACGACAGTTATTTCAGAATTGATCGTTGCGATCACGATTCCTTTGTAATCTCACTAAAGAGACGGCATCACTTTTAAGATGAACATCAGCTTTAAGAATACTTTTACACCCTTTCACCTCGTGACTTGGGTTTTTCTATAAAATAGTGATGTTAAAAATGGATATTCTCTGAACAAAAGAAACTGACACCTTAACTCATTTTAAAAAGTGTTTAAATTTATAGGGTCAGGACTTATATAAAGTGCGTGTAGCACTGGTGGTAGTGTATCACCAGTACCACCTCTCCCCCCACTTGGGTCATGTGTTCATCGACTAAACTGTTATGGTAGGTATACAAAATATTTTTCACCTAACATTATTCTACTTCACATAAAGTTACATAACATTTCTTAAATGTTAAGAAACGAAATTTTTACAAATTGACTATTAATCTTGAGATAAGACCCAATATATTACAGTTCAATTTGACTCAATTCATAATTATCTTGAAAGATGGCGTCGACAAATTTAATAATGTCGGGAGTTTGATACGAAAAGTGAGTAAGTACCACTTGAGGTTAGAAAGTTAATCGTTGTATGCTATTTAAGGTTGAATCGTAGATAAATTGTTATTCTACGTTTTTTTTTACTTAAACAGATACGATAATTGTTGTCCAAATACAAACTCCCTGACGGGCATACGAAACTGCCGTGGGAACGGTTTGAAGGCTTTTTCACGCAGTCCTTTCTATTAGGAGCGCTCCTCAGCTCTACCGCCCCCCCCCCCGTCTCCCTCCTTCACCCTACCCCTCTGAATATTTAAGAACAGCTGATAGCTCTACATTAACAGTTTAGAATTCACATTTTCTTATAATGAAATATAAAATGTTACGGCGTGCCAAAAATAATGTTTAATAAAAACCGTTTTAATGCTTATTTGTTCGTTTAGTTTATAATGTATCTTCTGGGTACGTATTATTTTTATAACTATAGAAATGTTTGGCTTCGTTTATACAATTTTTCTATAAGACCTTGAGAAAATAATAATAAATTGTTGTTTATTTTTTTTGTGAATTTCTAATTCTTGTCTATATTTTTGTTATTAGTTAAATTAAATCAATGGGTGACAACATACACAGTCACGTCGTTGACGTGTTTGTATGTCAGGAGAGGGGGGAGGGGGAGTGGAGCGGCGGGGGCGGGAGACATTAGAGAAGTGACACAGTACCGCGGCGATCGTGGACCGAGTAGCTCGCGCGATACGCGCTGCGATGCTCGGTAAGCCGGACGTGTATTCAATACTTGTATATCGCGCTTTAGCGCCCGGATAGTGAGGTGACGGGAGTGCTTGAAGTGTCCGGTTGTTTTGGCATGTGACGGTATGCTTCGGTCTGCTGTGACCGGCGGGATGGTGGGCCTGCCGCCGCCGCCGCACGCGCGCCTGTCCCTCTTCGACTCGTGTCACCGTAAAATAAGACTGATCAGCGGTGGTCCCGTTGCATTTCTTGGAGGTTTAGTTTCGTGAGTATCTCTTTATGAAAAAAAAAATATTCAATTGCGATCGGTTTATTTTTAATAAATCTATTAAAAGTCCACAAGACCTATTATGGACTGTGAAAGATTGTATTTGTGTACCGTATTGTGTTAAAATACGAGGCACTGCAAAATTTCTATAACGGTAAAAACTGCGGCTAACACAAAGTTACAAACCCGGGTCATGTCGACGGTAATTTCATCTTTTACACGATTATTTATTACTTTTAAATATATCTATTATCCCAGAAATATAGTTATGAAATTCAAAACATACATGCCTTCGACTTTCGATTTTCAATTCAATTTTTAAAATATATCCGATTCGGTGACTAATGTGAAAGTTTGAAGTTAATTTTCGTCAAATCTTTCATATAGGTAATTGGAAAGCACGCCAACACATATAATTTTGTAACCAAAACAGCAACTTCCATACGATATACAAACAGTTTGTCCTCGAACTATTCTGTTAGATATATGGATGTATGTATGAACTGTTGAGCAATTAGGTTAAGAAAACAATGGCGGAGATAGTGGGGGGATTTTGAATTTAGTTCAAGAGGGTTTATCATACCTTTATATAACATTATTATTAGTTGGTCAGGCAGGTGGTGCTTGTAATATAGTAAGTAATGCAATCTCATTATTTAGAACATTATAACTAACAATGAATCGAGTTCAAAAGTAATTGTCGAATAACATTACCCTAAAATAGTTATGGGAACTGTGCTGACTAATGGCCGACTTATTACTTGCTATTTTTCTGACAATATTAATAAGAGCCGTCGTTTAGTTACAAAATCAAACTACTTAATGTTTAAATGTAATTTAACTTGTTAAAGAGATTGTATAAGGAGCTGTGTTAGTGCAATCTAGATTTGATTGGATGGAAGCAGCGCATGTTTTATTAGTACAGCTTACATTACATTACATTGTACAATATATAGAGCGCTAGGTCAACTAGCGTACAACATCGTACCTATAGCTAAAAGACTAGGTTAAATAGTGCGCTTAAAATTGGATAATGAAAAAGGCCATTACTTGTATAACGACGCCCTGCGCACGCGTCGTAATACGATATAAATTTCTATTGACATAAATATTGTTGTTACGGTCACTTTTGTCAGTCATACGATCGCTAGGCCCATGAACCATGGCGATTATGAAACGAAGCAAGCACGACACATACAGCTTATTAAAATAATTGAAAAAATGTTTTCTTATAGTTTGGTGAGTTCCTATCCTAATAGTCCTATATGGAACAGCTGATAGAGCTGCTTGCACTATTATTTCCTCGTTCCTTGTTCGAAGTTTATGTAAATATGTATATATGTCATTAATATACCTTTCATAGAAAGTCATTGTGTTAATACATGGCGATCGAACTCGTGCACTCGTAATTACCATAAGCGACAATTGTGACACGTTTCAACACATCACTTACATTTATATCGTAATATCCAAAGTATCGGTCGGTTTGTCCATGTTGGGTATATGCGGAGTTGAAGATAAGAAAAGGGCGGCCGATATCCGGATAATACCAGTTCGTGATTGACGAACGACCCTTTGTATCGTCGGTTGACACGATCGTATCGAGAGATGTTATATGAAAAGTAAGAATCGGTAGGTTGTCCTCAAGTAGGGCACGTCGAGAGTACAACACGCGATACCGTCGTTATGCGGCAGCCACTGCTGTTGGAGCGGGTCGATCGCTCTGCGCCCTGCAGAACTCACCACCGAACATTATGTATGGAGGAATTATAATAAATACTTATAATATTTATCTAAATTTGCATATATCATTTCATTAGAATATAAAAGAAATATGTGTTAGAATATTGCCGAAAACAAAACCAGCCATAACCATAAACACCATTGACCTATACACATAGTTAGATTTATTTGATTTCCGTATTAATATTATAAAATTTTATTACATTTATTATTATTTATTTCTATTACTTAATGAATTAGTAGTTTGTGCGAGTGACCCAATAAGTCAGATGTTAAGGCTTGCTGTTAGCACTTCCTCAACGCATCGAAGGATGATATATCAGACAGATGTTAGTAATTCAAAAACACTACATTAAATACTAAATATTTTTAATAATAACATTAATATTGTTTCAAATGATGTTATATAATTTCTTGATTAGATTAATTAAGTTTTTGCGTAATAACGGCAGCTCGGGAGGAGTTGATTATGGCCTCGATTAACGCCTCAGTATTCGCCTTGAACGAACGTCTGAAGCAATTAGAGGGTGGTCATGGAGTGCCCGCGACGACGCCGCACCGCCAGTCCCGCACCGGCATCGTCCGCGTCCACCGAACCATCCTCACGTTGTATCGCGTTCACATGATAGACGTTAGCGATGTCACTCCCAATATATAGTATTTAGTCCCATGTGCCTGGATATTGTCATCACATATATGTGAGTTTTATATTAAGTTTTATTATTTTTTTATACGAATTAATTCGTAATTTTAAATGTAAATGCAGTAAATATTAGATGACGATGCTCTAGCGGGCTGCACTCGCGAGTCGTCGAGTACCGTCTACAGTTGTAACGGGACCCCGCGGCCCCGATACGCGCCTTGCCACCCGACCGCGCTCGCTATTACTTACCTATATTATATTAGACAAACTATTAATAAAAAAAATGAATTTGAAGTTGCATTTTGAAGAATATTTTGTTATTTTCAAAAAAAAATGTCTATTAAATATTAATTTATTCTAAGAGAAAATATAAAAATGTACGTAGTTTGATTGGTAAGTATGACGATAATAACATTCTGAAGAGCCATCACGTATGTACGGAGAGAGCGCATTCCTGGACGCACTCACCGCCCCCGCAGCGCCGGCCAATCGTGTTACATTGCGGAAAATTATCGTCTCTTGTCGTATAACAACTAAAAAAAAAAAAACGCACTTCTGGTGTTACATCGTTACTTTATTTAACGTCATAATATTTATAAAGTAAGTGAGCATTTTAAATTTAGTAATCCCAATTACATTATTTCAATACTTTGTAATTTCGTCAATATTTACGTAATGCAAGTCGTCGAATGTAGGCCGGTCGGAGAAACTGTAGATTTTACGACACGCAATACGCTCACGGTCCGCATCTGGACGACATGCTGCCTGCGTGCGTGCACGTGCACGTATCTATCAAGACTTGCATGCATGCATTGGATTTACCTACCATCGATCTGATAACCGGTGCTCGTGGTGGAATCGATCGTTCGTTATCCGTATCCGTAGACACGTTCGTCGCTTACGCCAGCAGTGCCAAGGTCGACCCGCCGCCCACTCCCTCCTAGACTAGCACAAGTTGCGTTGAGTCTGATGTTGTCTTAATAATAATCTGTGATAGATTATATGTTTTGGATTGGGATTACGTGAGTTTGAGTGAAGTAAGGCGGGCTCGGGTTTATCGCAAAGTAACAGTAAAGTTACAATACAGTTCGCGGGTCAGTGCCCATCGGGTTCTTTGTAATGTTTCGCCATATCTTGTTGATATTGTTAACAGATTGTTCTCTATGAAAGGATTATTTATATATTTATTTTAATGATTGTTGAACTATTGTACTTTAAAAAATTGGGACAGTCGACTCGTGCAGCGGACGCAGCTGACTCTTATCAGCGGTGTACCAGCAGTCGCTGATAACAGATAACTACCGTCACTGAACTCCTTATCGTCGCCTACGCGTGGGAACCATTGTTTATTAATTTTTTTAACTATTAATTAATTAATAAACATTATGCGTATACAAAGTTAACTTGTACTATTATAATAAAGTTTTAATTTAACTGTTATTTCTATATGGAATTATTCAATCTGTGATTTTTAATATATGAAATCTAATGAGTAGAAATTGGGCAATTAGCAAAGTTGGTCATTACGACGAGATTGTGCAACTAGAAGCTCAATGATAAAGTCAATTGGTACTAACCGTTTTTTTATTTTATGTAAATTTGTTTTATGAATATATATATGTATTATATCATCTAAATATTTGAGGTTGACGCAATATGTCAATTTCTTATAAACTCTGTCATACGTCATCTCAAGAAAGACGTGCTTTGCCGCCACATTTTGCATGCAATCCATTCATGCACGTACTCGATTCATGTCTTTCTAAGTGTCCTTGTTCTCTCATAATAATCCACTTTAATGGATTAACGAAAAAAAACATGTAAATTTTATATAATTTTAGAATTTTTATGAGAAAAATTATTAATTGCCTTGTAATTAAAGATACATCTGGAGTTAATTATGAACTACGTACTAGTGTCACGTGGTTTAAATTGAAATTATATCGCAAATATAAATATAATAAAAGAACTTATTTATTATTGAGCTGAGCGTAAGTGAAGCTCTTAACCGTTTGGGGGACCTTTTTTTTGTGTTTAGTTGTCTTCAGAATGCGATGAGATAATTAGCTAAAAATTTTCTAATGTATGTTTGAGCCGAACGCGGATGTTATAACGAAAATAGATTGAAAAAATGTTTAGCCATTCAAAAGTTATCAAGAAAAGAAGGTTCAGCTCAACACCCGCCGCGCACGGTTGGCGGATCCTAGTTAGAGTTAAAATTATTTGAACTTTAAGAAACGGAATAAACATTTTTTATGGGCATCGAATTCAGTACACTGGTTATATTTTAGTAGCATATGAAATATTTTCAACGTCATGGGAATCTGAATGCCTCGAATGCTACAACGATCATTCGTTCATTCATTCATTCATTCGCTCGTTGCAATTGTATAAAGAACACTTTGGACGATACCGCCCCAAGAATAAGAGTTAAGCATTGCATAGACACTGATCTATTGCTTCATTTTTATTTTTCACAACAAACGAGAAACTTTCGACGTAAATGTAAATGGGTCTTAATTGATAACTGTTGCACTCCTCCGCTCACCTTACACAGACAGACACAGACAATAGTTGAAACATTCCCACGTGCCGGTAATTTAACGGACAACTATGTCCCACAAACCGTAATAGAGCGCAGTCACTACTTATTAGTGGTATTGACGAACACCTGTGTGCGTTCGCAGTTTGAGTGATTTAAAAAAAGTAGTGCGCCCATGAGTCGGTAACACAGTTTAGTAATAGTAGTAGGTAGGTAGGTAGGTAGGTAGGGACTATTTTACTTTTTTTTTCTATATAAGGTGCCCTAAGTTTGGTTAATACATGAT
Source organism: Melinaea marsaeus rileyi (assembly GCA_918358865.1). Taxonomy (NCBI): domain Eukaryota; kingdom Metazoa; phylum Arthropoda; class Insecta; order Lepidoptera; family Nymphalidae; genus Melinaea; species Melinaea marsaeus. The sequence continues at coordinate 10,144,464 of OU911088.1, read as the reverse complement.
TTATAATTTTTACCATTCCACACCTTATCTTTTTTTTTTTTTTTTTATTATTATATGGAAGAGGAGGGCAATCGAGCTGGCGGGCCACAGATGAAAAAGCAAAGCACATCTATTCTAGTATCACGGTTAAATAAAATTTAATTATAAAAACAATTGTATTTAATAAGAAATATGTTTTACCGTGCATCAGTTACTTGTAAACCTATATCAGAATCAATATATATTCTGCTATAAGTGTTCGTACTTTATTATCCGGCTAATGATGATTTTTTCCATCCACATCTCTCTCTCTCTCTTTCTCTCTCTCTTTCTCTCTCTCTCTCTCTCTCTCTCTCTCTCTCTCTCTCTCTCTCTCTCTCTCTCACTCTCTCTCACAACAATTGTTGTTGTTGACAACTTGACAGGGAAAAATTATAAGTATATTATAGTGAGGGGTAACAGTTCTGAAAATATAACATAATAATTTCGTTTGACTGTTTTCTTTGTATGCGTGTGTGTGTGTGTGTGTGCGTGTGTGTGTGTGTGTGTTCCGAATTTTGAATTAAGTAAGATGTATTTGGAGCTTTTTTCCTTCCACATCTCTCTCTCTCTCTCTCTCTGTGTGTGTTTGTGTGTGTGTGTGTGTGTGTTTAAAAAAAATCAAGTTAAATGCGACACCAAATTAATTATCATAAGGATATGTTAATTAAAATGTACACCTCGTGATATGAGGCCGTGAAGAAAAGTCAAGGATTTAATGTTACTATAATGATATGAATTTATTTGATACGTCAAAGTTATATTTAAATAAATTAAAATAATTTTACAAATATATATATATGTGTATATAAAAAAATGTTTTTCCGTTATCTTTGTTTATAGTAAATAAATGATTGATTTCTTTTAATATAATGTTGTTATAAACAATTTCAGTGATCATAAAAAAAAAAACTTTTTGGTAGCTTATATAATTAAGCAAGCTTAGTGTAGCTTAGATTATTTTCATTTACCTTACACACCTTATTGGGTGCGTAAGTTCATTACACACACACACTATTGTGTGTAAACTTTTAACCCATAAATTCATGGTTACCTATTAAATGTCACGTAATGGCACGTCCTCGCGCTATGTGACCTTAATAACTTAGCCGAAAATGAAATAAGGAAACCTTCGATACCCACGAAATTGGACCCCCACTAGCTAGCTGGTCAAGGGTATAAATTATTAATATTATATTAAAAATCCTACAATATATCTATATTGACTAGATGTTTTTTAACTGGATGCTAGCAGAAAGATAAATAGAATGAACGTAACAGTCGAAGAGGAGAATGAACAAAGCCTTTACGTAACAGTCGAAGAGGAATGCTTTGAGTAATTTTCAAACAGGATTTAATTAAACTTTTTTTTTTAAGTTTACTCTATTTCCTAAGGAATCGACTCGTGTATAATGTATGTGTAGTCGTTAATAATTATAAAATATACTTGTCAAGTTTGTGTATCTATTGGTTCTATATTTTTATTAGGTTCTGTTACTTTGTTAAGCTTTAACACTAAACCTACCGACAATTCTTGTATACCTCTTCCTACCGCACGCGGTCAAATTGACCGGTAATTAAAAGTTATTTTAATATATAACGCAGGTAATAATGGAAACAACTAAAAGTAAAGATTGTAGAAAATATTATATGCATATTCTAAGAATTGTCATGTAGTGATAACGATATTATAAACGTTTAAAAATGTGTAAGTTTAACAAAAGTTTAAAAACGGTCAATTTGACCGGTACTTGGTAGTGTTAAAGTTGAAAGAAGACTTGATAGTATGATTGTCAGAAACCAGGGACTATATGACGTATAAATGTCTTTAGAATAATATACTGTTGAATGTAAAACTACTATCGCGACTCGACATCGAAAAAAAAAAAAAAAACAATATAATCAAATCTAACAGACAAAGAAAACAATTTGACAAAGAAAAAACGAAACGAGATGAGAAGGCAAAGGCAGAGTTCTAAGAATTTGAAGACTAAAAGAAAAAATATTAAGTTATTTATCTAATGTTAGAAAAGCTAACAAGTGAAGCTTTATAGCTATCACTATGAAGAGGCTGTCAGAATTCTTAACAATTGTACCTTCCTTAGTGTTCCAGGATCAAATGATTTAAATAATCCCATACAATAAATTAAAATATAAAGGATTCCTTTGTTAACGTTTTGACTTTATATTATATATTTTACGAAGCACTCACTCACTACCTACCATTTATAATATTACCGAGAACAGCCCACGTTAATACTGTAAAACATTATAATAATGTCTTTGTATATTTTGTTACATTTAGCGGAACTACGCATTCGTTGTTTTGCTGTATCTAGGTCGTGTTGGTCAAGGTCCCCCCCTCCCCCCACTCAATAATGACGTGATACTAATTGTTATTTTATATAAACATTAACAAATATATTAGACTTAATAATAGGAGAATAAAAAGGTTCTTAAATATTTATTTATTTATTTTATTTAGCTTCAAGCCATACCTATCCCTTGCGGGGTAGCCAGAGACGACGGAGCGCCAGACGCTACGGTCCCTGCATACCTCTTTCGCCTCGGCCACAGACATCAACCTCTTCATACATGCCCTCCGGGGGGTTCTCGTGCTTTTTACGTGACCTTCCTCCAGTATCATAGTTACTGTGTTTTCGAAGGTCACTCGAGGTCTCTTAAATATATTAATGTGAAAAATTAGATCTTAGCACAAGTAAGAGACGCAACTCTGACCTGACTGACCTCACAACCGACTGCTACTTGACCTTGATTTGGTTTTGTTTACTCAAATAAGATACTATTTGCAAAAATAAGTTAATCAATTCTTAAAAGATAAACAATAATGTATGTAAATCGAGCCGTCAGTCGATAAGCGTCAGTCGGCCTTCGCTCGAATCACACCATCCGACGTCACGAGACAGACACGCGCACGCCCTTTCTTCAGCTTCGTTCAGCTAAGTCCAACTCCGATATTATAATTATAATTTGTATTTTTTTTTTATAAATATTCTTCAGCAGCCGTCGTAAAATTTAAATATTTAAATTTCCCCGCCAAATTCTTGATCTATTATACCCCGATTTCAATAGCAAGTAATTAATTCGTTCGGTTTTTTATTTGTATATTTTTGGCTGAAATGGTATTAAACGAAAATATAAAAATAATATTGTAACATAAATTAATATTATTCTAGGCCCAAGCTTTATGAAACCGTCGCGTCCGAATCGTCAAATTAAAAAAAAAAATAACTGACATCTGACAGATTAGCACATTTTAACTTTAAAATAGTTGAGGAATAATCCTTATACAAATTATATTATTGCGTATTTTCCTCGTATTTCCCGTGTGGGATATATTATTTGTTATTTGTGGTTATTTTAATGGTTCGGGTATTTCATTATGTTTTAACATTCTGAGACATAGTGACGTCACAGAACTATTAAACGGTCGCAGTAAGCAAATGTTAAATTTAAACTATCTACACACGTAGCGAGTCTATTAAAATTAACCATGTCTTGAATACTGAATAATTATGGACCGTCGTCTGTACTTTGTCTTTGAATTTTAATACCGATATTTGTAAGGTTGTGAACCCGTACAAATTGCAAAGTGACATGACATTTTCCGTTAAAAGGATTTAAAAACTATTACAGCTTAGCTGCACTGTGTGTATGTGCACTTGTGTTTTACACATTGTTAATTTCGTATTATAATATATAAATACTTTTTAAAGCGTTTACTCCTATCTTCAAGGCCGGCAACACTCCTGTGAATCCTATGTTGCAGGAGTTCATGGGCGGCGGTGATCACGTACCATCTGTGACCCGCCAGCTTCTTTGCCCTCGTTCTACATAAAAAAAAAAACTTAAAAATCGTATTACAAGTGTTTGTGTTGTCGAATGTAGATAAAAAATATATTAACCGTAGAGTTTTTTTTTCGTTAGCAACATTGTCAGCGAAATTGAACTATACATATAAATAAAATTGAAGTGTCTATCTGTAATAAAATTAACAGCTTTTCACTAAATTCATATGGAAGTATATTTGGAACAAAAAACAATTAAAAAATTGTCTGGCTATCTGTTTGTTCCTTCTAATCTCTGGAACGGCTGGACCGATTTTAACAGGACCATCATCTGCGGATAGATGATGTTATAAGAAGTAACTTGTATATAAAAAAATATATTACGCGCTACCGAAGTCGTGGGGCGCTGCTAGTGTATATAGTACAAAAAGTATATATAATTATTTTCTTATTGTTCGACTAATTGATGTATGTACGACGTATTGTTGATTTAATACGTGCCCTTGAAAACCTTATACAGGTATTGATGCTTCGAAACGGATGTAACTGTTTCCGTCTCAAAGTTATGTATGTATGTGAATGAATTGATTATTTTCATTTATTTTGAAATTGCCGACCGTTACCTACATTTTTAATCTTCATCGGGGTAGACTTGAGTGTGTTAAAAAAATAAAAGAATGTGTTCTTTTTATAAATATATTAATTTCTTTTTTTTTCTTTTTCTACTTAGTTCGAAAAGATCGATAAGGCACACGTGCCACCCACGGGTCAGCTCCTATTTTTCATAACTCTTTCTCCGTAATATATTTATCTATATTTGATAACTAAAATGTAATCTATTTGTATATAAGTATATTATAATAATCGCTCGTATGTTTGTTATGTTTCTTAGGTTTATGCAACTATGATGTATGTGTTTCATATTATGTATGTAGAAATTGAAAGGCGGCTGCTCGGCGCGGTAATTACCCTACTTCCCCCTTCCCCCTTCCCGCTCCCTCTCCCCCTACCCTACTGGGCGGTGACGTCACGCGCTCCCGATGCCAACAGGTGCCGCGGCGCCCCGTGACGTCACACTCTCGCCTCCACCCCACCGGTGCTGTGTACAGCTGACTCATTCTTTGTATAATTCTACAAAGTACTTTTGTCATGTTCTCTTTACGACAATTTCAACCAATAAAAAGAGGCTTAGGTTACACTGTAGAGAAATTAGTTTCTTTTTACGTTTTATACATATATTTTTTTATATGAATCGATAATTGTGTGTTTCACCTTTACGATTGGCTGAACGTTGTATGGCGTCGTTGCGGTTAGACGACAGTTAGTATTTAAAGTTTTTTTTGTAATATTTTTTTCTATATCCTACCGTGTGGTTAATGTTAGTTGTTTTTCTACCGCCTCGCGAGTTTCTGTTATTAACCGTTGCCGACGGTTCCGTCCCCGCGCTGCCGGTCCGGAACTGATCAAAGCCGCCAATAAAAAATAGCATTATCCTCATTTGATATATTTTATAAAACTCCAAGTTCAATACGATTTTTTTTTATAATGTTTGTATGGGTAGTGTGATAGCCATCACATGCAACAATTTTTTTTATCTAGTTGGCGTGTTCAAACAAAATTATCATTTATAATATTAGAAGTGTTTTAATCTACAGCCTAGCTGTACTCATTTGATAATAGCTCGTATGCTAACTGGCTCGACCAGCCAGTACCACCCTTTTACAGAAGATCGGCCTGGAGAACATTATATTGGTTACATGAGGAGACGGATGTTTGAAGCTCTTCCTTCCTCGCCACGTTTCCTATATTCCTCAAGGGTGGCAATGCCCTTTCAATACACCGCTTTGACATGAAACCCAAACCTATAAAAAATTTGTTATTCTATTCAATATCATATTATTGAGGAAAGATTGTGTTTTGATTGATGATGATTGATGTGATTTTTGTGTTTAGTTGTCTCCAGAATGCGACGAGATAATTAGCTAAAAACGTTCTTATGTATGTTTGAGCCAAACGCGGATGTGATAGCGAAAACAGATTGAAAAAATGTTTAGCCATTCAAAAGTTATCAAGAAATGAAGAAAGGCTCAGCACAACCCCCGCCGCGCACTGTTGGCGGATCTAGTTGAAAACAATAATTTTGTCCTGTTTAGATGTTTTGGAACTATACTATGGATCTAAATGATTTATAAGCTATTGTATTTTGGAACCTCAGTCATAACAAAATAAATTACCCTCGATATCAGTATTGTTAATTTAAGATTTTTTTCGCGGTATTTTGACTGATGGTTATAATTTTGTAAAATTTTCCACGATATAGTGTCCCAATATAAAATTGTGCATTGAATATGTTTGTTAATATTAGTGTTAGTGGGATACGTGTAAAGCATTATAAGTGTTTTCTCAAAGACACGACAAGTGGGTTAGTGGCGAGGCGAGGCGAGGCGACCTTGCTGCTGACCGCACCGCACTATACTGCACCCAGAACTGGTGTGTATTTTAAGTACATTATCAGTGTCGTAAGACCTTACACTGTTTTCACTTTATTCATATTTAATAATACGAAACAACTCGGTGTCTGCGGCTTCGAGACAAGCGTAATATAATACATACATTTTACGTCAATTGTTCAATTTTAAACTCGTATTATTTACAATGTAATGTAATTGAGGGCGTGTATGAAGAGGTTGATGTCTGTGGCCGAGGCGAAAGAGGTATGCAGGGACCGTAGCGTTTGGCGCTCCGTCGTCTCTGGCTACCCCGCAAGGGATATGGCGTGAAGATAAATAAATAAATAATGTAATTGAGTTATTTTTTCCCTCCATCGAGTTTGATGATATCAACTATAATAGGTCTTCTATTAAAAGTCACGAAACCAAACAATCCCATCTCCTTCAGTACTTACATAATACAATGGGTAAGGCGAGTTGTTTACGGAAGACGACTGCGGTTGTGACACTGCTATCAGGTATAACACCTTCCGGCTGACGCGCTCATTGCCCTCATCCGCTCCGAGACTACTACTACTACTATACCTAGTTGTACCGACTAACAAATGATTAGGTTATGTTGATGTTGTGGTGGGTTGGCTCACAGTAACTCACATCGTCAGTTGCGTCGTAACCCAAATAGCGGTAAATAGTTCCGCGTGGAAAGCGAAGCGCTCGCCGCCAGCCACGCACCTGCTCTCTACATTCCTTGATACTTGTACACTAATTGTGTCCATTGTCACAATAGACACTTGAATAATACTTCTAAATCGATATTATGATTATAGAAATTTACTGCAGATAAATCGATTATCTTAAATCGATCGTCGCTGTCGGCTGTTCGGCGGTGACATGTGATAATCGCTACCATTTTCCCTTAAGGGGTTAGGTGGGTTTCAGAGGTTGAAAAAAAGAAGATTTTCACATTTTTTTTTTTAGTATATAAAATCATATATTTTATTTAAACAATTCACTATATCTAAGATACATATATAAACAGTATTTTGTGAAATTTTTGTTTAAAAATTTCGAAAACTCAGCCGTTGGTACCTCATCTTCCTTGACGTCTCAAAAAAAAATGCTCTTGCCGTGGACAGCATAACTCATTATTGGTTTATCTAAAATCAAAAAACCAAACGGATTTTGTTAGTACATGGATAAATCTCGTTGTTGAACGAAGGAAAAAAAAATAAATCAAAATTTGAATTTTTTACAGGCTTTGAACCCAAAAACACATTTTTTAGTGAAATTTTCGACATACATTGGCTCAAAAAAAATAGTTGTAATTAAAATTAAAAAAAATCCTTCGTTCAATAACTAGATAATGTTATCTCAAAGATTTGTACAAAATTTGAACTAAATCGCTTCATAACTTTTCGAGATATCGTGTCCACCGACTTAAAAAATGGAGTTTTGAGATAAACGCGTTTAAAGTTTTAAATTAAAATAACATGCAAAAAAAAATATTTTTTTAAAACTCACATAGAATCATCGATTCCAGCACCATAAAGCAAAGTACCTGCTGCTGCCGCAATATCGAGGGCATCCTTTTGCTCTTGCCTGAGACGAATTCTTGCTTCACGAGTCGTAGAGCTAGCTTTCTTTTCAGCAATAAGTATGCGGTTCTCATCTTCTTTTAGGACATACTCGTGGCTGTTTCGGCCAAGTTTCAAATCCATGCCATACATGAAATGCAACAAAGCTGAAGCTCCTTGGTTGAAAGTGCCAGCAGCGACATATGCAGCAATCTCTACTATTTTGGAACCAGCAGGAAGTATTTTTGGAGTAATTTTCCAGATTAACTGGTTCAAGCTTTCATATTTGTTTTGTGTGAAGCCACCAATACACCTCTCCAAGAGCTCTTCTTTACTGAGATCTTCATAAATTGGCTTGATAGCTAATGCTACATCAGTTGGTAATGGATCTTAGTCGTGTTTGTATGATGAAAGCGTCTTCATTTCGCCGATGTGCTGGTGAAAGATTCCTCATCTATCTCAGCAGTTTTTGGATTGAATGATTGTTTCCTCTTCTTAGGTCTATCTTTTCTTTGACCACTAGTTGCTCGATCAGATCTTGTAACTTTACTCATTTTTTATAAATAAAAATTTATAAACACTTATAGTAAAAATTCACGAACACTTATAACCTCAAATCAACCTATTAACTCAAGAAGCAAGCATAAACTAAAATATTAAAAACTAGTTTGAGTTGCCCTTGAATTGTAAAAGAAAGTGGGGAAAGTTATCTAACAATAGATATGCACCTGCTTCCGTATACCTGCGAAGCGCTCAATTGACATGGCCTAATGGGCGGAACTTCTGAAGGGTCTATCTCTTAGAATTTTACTCGGATCGACTTAAAATTTTAGGAGAGTATTTTAAACATACTGTACTATTTAATGAGACAAAAAAAAATTAATCGATTTTTTGAAATTTTCAAACCCACCTAACCCCTTAACTTTTCCTTGTTATAAAAGTATATTACAGTGGTTAAATAGAACATTAATTTTGATGAAACTTTTAAAAATATACTTTTTCGTCGATTACAAAATAGTTTAAATAGGCCATTGATATAAATAGAACTAAATATGTACATTACATATATATATATATGTAACCAAAAAAGTGTATAGTGATGAATGAACAGTAGCATCGACCGTGACCCAAAAAAATCAAAGTTATTAATTGTTCTCGTTCGATGCCTAGAAACAAACTCGAACGAAAATGTATTAATCTACTCTACATCTAGTCCTGCCGTTAACACGATTACCGCAAAGCATCTGAAATGTCGGTTAAAAACCAATACAAGCGAGTTATATCCGAAAAACGGTTCTTTTAAATGTGTACTAAAAAAAAACATTACGAATTAAGTTATTACTTATAAGATTTAATGTGTATAATATTTATATTATAATTGTTATTCGCTGCAGTATCGATGTCCATGGGTGGGCGATAAGCGCGGGCGCCGGTGTGCAATAGGGACGAGTTTAATCGTGATCAGGGGGGAGCGGGGGGGTTGAGGCGGGAGGGGGGTCACTTCAAGCCCACTCGGTACATTGGTCAGTCGTCCATGATCGGTCGTCGTCGTCATGTGTCACGCAGTCGTTCTTGGTGTGTTATTTTCGTTGCCGTCCTATCTTTACTCTTCGGTACCTTTCAGGTGAGCCCCGCGTGTTTCTAACTTTATATATATCGGGGGAAGCTTTTTATTATTATTATTAGAAGTAAGGTTACCTATATCTCGGTCTATAAATAAAAATTTATTGCCCTCAAAAGATCCGTTTACGTCGAAGTTGTGTATAACTTTGACGACATTCAGTTTTCGTATCTATTAATGATAAGATTATTTATGTATTTCGTAAATATTTTCTTTTTTTTTTGTGTAATAAATACAGCTGTGTGTGTGTGTGTGTGTGTGTGCGCGCTATGAGTCACATGCGTAAAGCTATTAATGCATCGGTGATTGAGGTCGCGAACCTCGTTTCATATGATCTCCTGAGGTATCGTGATCGCTCTGTTGCCAGTTCCGTTTTGATCACCTCCGATCACCTGCTTCCGTGTGTTCACCCCACGTTTTATCGGCCTCCGTGACGTTTAGTAACAGCGTGACCTTGGATTAACGAAATGTCGAAGCCTTATTGACTTCCTGATGGCGAAGGGCGCTCGCGCTGGTAGTAACAGCTTGACCACGCACTTGGTTCAAGCTGTACAATGCGTCGGTGCTTAGAGATGTTGGTGCTGTGGATTACTATATTTTTGGAAGTGTTTTGGAAGTTAGTATTTCGAAAGTGCAGCTCTATTTTGGATCGTCGGCTTTAACTTTCAAATATCTATTTTGATGATGTTTCTCGACGCTCTTTTGTTTATACTATACCGAAATGTTTTCTTATTTCGGATATGACGTATCAATATTAGCTCTGTCGGTGATGAAACTGATTTTTAACTGAAGTAATTGCCAAATTGAAACGCGTAATTTTTGAGTCATGGTAAATTGGGTTTTTTAAAGGATAACGAATACAATTCCGATAATGCCCAAGTCGTGAAGGTACAATAATTTCTATTGAAACACTTCAACTTGTGCGTCAGTCCAGCACGTGACTAACAGAATTGATATTGATATTATATATCTTACAAGTGAGTGGCGGTAACTATTCAGTTTACCACATACGGGCAGTGAGCTTTATGTGTGTGAATGCTTATTGCACTCTACTTAACCCTTTTATCCATCTTTTATGTGGAATGGAGGAGTGCCAAAGTGCTTTTACGTCTTTGAACTTGTAGATACAAACATAAAGACAGATTACTCCATATATCATAACTCTGATATGGAATTAATATTTATACTCGCAGATTGTTTGGATTTAAACGTCAGGTGTCTAAATAGTATATTTATTAAATGTAATATTATCAGTTAACATGTTATTGTTATATTATAATCTATATCACTTATTAATTAGTTTGTGTGTTAATATTGTGTTGTTTGGTTTCCAGGAAGGCGCGTCGTAAGGAGCGCGAGGGCGAGGGCGCGGGCGACCCCAAGCTGTACCTCCAGGAGGCGCTGCTGGAGCGCAAGCTGCCCGAGCTGGATATGCGCCAGCTCGTGGAGCTGCCCCACGGCCTCGACTACAACGAGTGGCTCGCCTCACACAGTCAGTACACGTTATTATTACCAATAATATTTGATATAAATAATATTACTTACTTTGAGAAGTGCATTCGAATGCCAAGAATTATAGAATTATAAACGTATTATTAAATATAATTTCATAGGTTCAATGACCTCAAAATAAATCTATTGAACGTTGTTGCCAAGTTTTAAGAACTAATTACAGTATAAGATATAATTCCACACAAAACTCAAATACTTACATAATTATTATTTGTAAAATAACTCTAAATTTGTTATATTTCAACCAATTTACGAATACTAAATGACGTAATCTACAGTAGTTTCGGATGTTTTTGTTGCGAAACTCGGAGACGTGTTATATTATAATAATAGTAGCACGTGCTCTGATGACAATAAGAGGCAGATTTATTTTATGTAAATAATATTTTTTTATATAAATAATATTTTTATAAAACATAATAAATTATACTACCAAATGACAGTAAAAATATGTCTTCTAATAAATATTTAGTCGAATTAACGTGACGTGGGCGGACGGGGGATATCGTGAAAACAACGTCCAGTGGCGAAACGTTCCAATACTATTTTTATAATATATACTAGCTCTGCCCACGGCTCTGTTCGCGCTCGATGTTTTTTAACATAAAAAAAGCCAAGCTACTCCATATAACATCAGTTACCAACCAGTGAAAATTCCTTTTTAAAACGATCCAGTCGTTTCGGAGATTAGACGGAATAAACAGACAGACCGATAGAGTAGAATTTAAAAAAATGTTTTTTTTTAAGTACCGTATATACTTTCATATTAATTTAGTGAAACGCTGTCAATTTGGAATTACAGATAGACACTTCAATTTTATTTGTACGTATTGATAATAAGAATGCCAACGTTTTGTTAACTTTGAATAAAAATAAAAATGAATGATCAATATCTGGAATGGAAAGGTCGAGACCGCTGTCACGGATCACGACTTCGACAAAAGATACTAACTTACAATACAGTTTTTTAGGACTCGAACGATAACTAAAGATACCTTTATATTGTGATCTAAGAGCTCTATTAAACTAATTTTAACGTAAACTAGTATATATCAGTTGTACTCGACGAGACTTAAAACTGTGTGCTACTTAAATAATTGAGCGAAGCTAGCGTAGCGAGCGGAGCGTTCTACTGGAGACTTTTTCACATTCTTTGTCATGAATAGGCTCGAAAACTACTTGACGGAAAATTATGAAATTTTGCAATCAAAAAGATACACATTAGGTGATGGTTTAAAAAAAAAATTGTGAAATGTCATATCGTTGAGGAATAATCGTCAAAAACCTGATATCCCATTGAAGTCAATGGGAAACGATGAATCATTACACTGGGCTCGCTTCGCTCAATACGCGCAAACGGCACCGGAGATTTCGCGAGCGCAGCGAGTCGAAATTGAGGGTCTGTTGGCGCCCCTAGTGATAGAGTGCAGTAATTAAGTGAATTTTCTTATTTATTTATGTATGTATATTTGTACCTTGCAGCGTTGGCGCTGTTCGACCACGTGAACCTGCTGTACGGCACCGTCTCCGAGTTCTGCACGGCGGCGTCCTGCGCCGACATGACGGGTCCCGGGGGACGCACGTACGCGTGGTACGACGAGAGGGGGAAGAAGTCACGAGTCGCAGCGCCGCAGTACGTCGACTACGTCATGACCTACACGCAGAAGACTGTCAACGATGAGACCGTCTTTCCTACCAAATATGGTAAGAATACATTACATACGAGAAATAAAAAATGAGCTCGTAACTACGAAATTTCGTTGTCACAATGTTAACAAATCCTTCCTTAGACCTTCCTTATCTTAGTTTGAAATCTTAAATCAAAAGTGTATTATTAAATAAATCTTATTATAACATTCAAGAGTTTTTAGAGGATCGAATTTTATGGAACTTAAGTTGTTGACTCATTTGCAGTATTGATATTATAATGTACATTATCTAAGATTGTTAAATTTCTTTTAAAAAGTTGAGTTGTCTGTTGAGTTTCATGCCAGCCCTTCTCAGCAGGGTAGCATTCCGAGCCGGTGGTAGCTTACTCACTGACTGACCACATTGACCCTTTTTATTGTAATAATTGAAGATTCAAAAGTGCATATAAAGGCCTACTTGAATAATGATATTTTGAACGTTGTCTAACCATGCTTCCGTTTGCGCAGCGAATGAGTTCCCGTCGCAGTTCGAGGCGGTGGTGCGTCGCGTGGTGCGGCTGCTGTTCCACGTGGTGGCGCACATGTACGCGGCGCACTTCCGCGAGCTGGCGCTGCTGCGGCTCCACGCGCATCTCCACCTCACCTTCGCGCACCTTACGGCGCTGCATCGTCGCTACGCGCTGCTCGATCACAAGGAGACCGAGGTGACGCCTTACTCGATATATTCACACCCGATAGGTTCTGTACGGTGTTTATAGTTTACTGCCACCTATATTCAGTATTGCCCCCTTGCGCCCATGACGATCAAGAATAAACAGACAATTTTATCTCTTGTTACAGGTTCTCCGCGATCTGGAGGTGGCTCTTAGGTTATCGGAACCCGCGGGAGGCGCCGGGGTGGCCGGCGGGGCGGGTTCGGGTGCGGCGGGGGAGGCGGGAGAGGACGCGTCGCCGAGACGCCGCTCGCCCGTCGTGACGCAGCCGCTGGCCTCCGCGTGACCGTCGGAGCGCGCGCCGCCCCGCCCCCCGCGCCCCGCCCCCGCCGCGCCCCGGGCCCGTCGCCCCGAGCCCGTCCCGCGCCCGCTCAGTCGCCGCAGCGGCAACGCTCGCGTCGCACGCGCATCGCGAGCGGGATAAAAAATCGTAAAATGCCTTCCGCGACTCGATCGAGTAGTTGACGCGTGTACGTTTCGTAAGTTGAAGATTGTTAACTCTATTGTAAATATTTCAATCTGTTAAGTAGTTTTAGGTGATTACGATTAGTTTATAAATTTGTGATTGCTTTGGTTGTAAATAAAAGTGATATTTGTTTAACTAATAAACTGAAAGCTTTATAAGATTGTTTAATTTACTTTTATTATTTTCCCTTTACACTCAATTAGAAAATAATTCATCATCAGCAAAGTAAGAACTTTCTGTATAATATATTTATTGGGTTTTAATATCAAAGAAATTGTTGAAAGTAATTTTCAGTAGTTTTATAGACTTCAAAGAAAACTATTCTGGTTAACTTTTCTGGCTAATATGCCGCCTGTATATATATTTTTTTACATATACCTATTTCTAAAGAAAATAAGATAAAACCTTGCATACTTAGATAAAAAAATGTCTCTGGAAGGTCCAAGGTATATCCTTTAATAAACATTTATAAGGGAGGAATTTAGTGACCAAAAACCTTAAAATTACCTATTCTTGTCGACCGACGATTGTTATTCTTGACATACATTTTTTTTTTAATTATGATAAATCCTTATATTATTAAAAAATAATATTTATGAGAATTTTATATTGTTTTACATCTATTTTCTTCAACAAACGGTAGTATAAATCAATACAAAGAATTTTTTGTGCCATTTAGTTGACTGAAGACAACATTTCAGTCTAGGTAATGTGGTAATAAAAAAGTTGTGACTGAAATATTTCATTTCAGTATATGTTTTTTTATTTTGCTTTTACCGTGAGACGAAGCTTCTTAGCATTCCATGGACTCACCGTGCGGGTGCTGGGCCAAAGAAGAAAGAAGAGAAGCGCAAACAATACCTGGGACTTGCGACCCAGATGTAGGTTTAAGGGGCTCCTTTACTATGCGCATACATGTTCACCTTCACTGTTCACGGTCCTCTCCCTACCTAACCAAATATCGTAAGAACCTACTAAAGCTGCCTTTGAAATACGTTCCAGAAATGAATTGATGATCGATCTAGAGAGACCGAGATCCTTAAATAAGTTCTAGAGAGATTTTGCTGTTAAACCTCCTGCTCCTACTTCTACAACGTACAAATAAACTATAAATTTATTCCTGATCAGTTCGTTACATAGTTCCTAATACTTGTTAAGCTTAAATGTATGGTCTTTGGGTATGTTTCCCAGGGTATAGTAAGCTCCACCAGTATAACGCGCCTTAGTTGTTTTGGGTACAGGAATAAGTCCGGCCTACATGACGAAACACAAATATGTACATAAAAAGACCGAATTATAATCGAGAAGAAAGAGAACGTACGATGTTTTGCACATCCGATGTATTTGGGGGATGAACAAAAAGAAATATGGAAGGTCTACTGAAGAAAAAGGGGGCTACTAGAACCACTGAAATCAGTGGTAGTGGTTCTAGTAGCAATTATGAACATTGAGAGGGTAATTATTTTTAATATATCAATAAAGACGGTATGGGAAATCTTGTTTGGAAACGATTTTGTCATGAACTCTTTCAAAACTGTGTACTCTTAATGTGGAATTAGTTCGTGCGAACCGACAGTTTGATCGTATCGGTGGACCAGCACTAAAGGTCTGCCGCTTTCTATTCGTAATGGTGTATTGTTTGTCTGAGAATGGTTTTGAGGTTCTGAGTACACTGGAAAAGTAACCACAAAGTTTTTAGGATATTGGCCTAATAACGTCTCTAGTTGCCTGGACATGGAACCTGCAGTTCTTCTCAATCAGTTTGTGTTCAATCTTATGACTGATGAAATAGACCGAACTGTTAATCAATATATCATTATCCTCCTTCATCAATCGATCAGTCATAGGATTAACGGATAGATGAACCCTAGGATGATGAGGCAGGTCTTTAAAACGATTGGCCAGCCCGTCTCATAAACTGGACTTTTTGTCTCAGGTGGATATTTTATAAAAGAATAATTCGGTTTGTCTTTTGTGTGGATCAGGACACTGGATTACAAAAGCAGCTAATAATATATTTTTTTTTTTATGTTAGAGGAGGACAAACGAGCTGGCGGGTCACCGTTGATGTGTGATCACCGCAGCCCGAGAACTCTTGCAACATCCGAGGATTCACAAGAGCGTTGCCGGCCTTGAAAATAGGAATATATGCCTTTTTTGAAGGTACCCATGTCTTATCGATCATGAAATACCGCCGAAGGAAGTTCGTTCCACATTCGAGTGGTACGCTGGAAAAAAGTCATGGAAAACCGCACAGTGGAAGATCGCCACGTATCCAGGTGGCATGGATGGTAAAGGAGGCGAGGGCGAGCTGTGCGGTGATGAAATTCGGCGGTAGGCATCAGATCGAATAGATCTTCGGAACACTCCCCGTTGTAAATGCGGTTGAAGGCGCACAAAGAAGCAACGTCTCTACGCAATACCATAGAGTCCAGCCGTTCGCAGAGCACCGGGTCCCCGACAATCCGAACTGCTCTCCGTTGTACGCGGTCAAATGGTAGAAGCTGATATTGGGATGATCCGAACCAGAGATTCGAACAATACTCCATGTGTGATCGGACTAGCGCCTTATAGAGCGCAAGTCTTTGGCCAGATTTCAAATACTGCCTCGCTCTATTGATCACTCCCAATTTCATCGAGGCCAACTTGGCCTTGCTCTCCAGATGACCACGAAACTGACAATCGCTCGAAATGTCGAGACCCAGTATTCTGATACTTGGGGAGGCAATAAGAGGAGTGCTCTCGAAGAGCGGTGATACGACAAATGTGTTTTTCTTAGTGATAAACGCGCAAACCTGTGTTTTTAGGGGATTGAACTGAACGTGGTTCAGTTCACCCCACTCAGAGACTATCCCCAGGGAGTTCTGTATAGAAGACACAAGTTTCTTTCGGCACTATTACATTTTTTATAAAAAAGCCAAGCTCTGAATCATTATTTCACGTTTGTTTTCTATTGCTCCTAATTTATCCATTACAATTTTTTTCCATCTGTACCTATAAAGATATTTATATATATACGTAATTTATGTAAGCAATTTATATAAATTAGTTTTATATGTTTGATGTTGCATAAATAAATAAAATTAAAAAATATGTAGTATTTTTTTTACTTTATCATTCGTATTCTATGGCTAAGAGCACTACCTATCTGAAAGTTTATTAAAATGCGACTAAACGATTAATTTGACTATTCTAAACCAGGCGTCGATACAAAAGGAAAGCAATGGGTGAACTTACCTTCATTTTCATATATTTCATATATTTAGGTAATATAATTTGTGGAAGGTATTTCAAATCTCTTAAATAATCTCGGAAAAAAAATGTCTAACGTCTTTAGTCCCTAATTTGCTGTATATTGTGAACATGGGTGTTCCCCATTTTGGTATAAAAAATATTTTTACTAAATTATAGCGCCACCCGTCTTTTTCTAGTATCGTAATTCGTTATGAATTATCTTGCCTATAAAAATATTTTATGAGATTTTGATAAAAATTTAAAAGATTATTTATTTCCTGAAACCATATAACCTTGAACATTTACGCTAACTTTATCATAAGATTTTTATATCTCAAATATAAAAAAAAAATATATATATATAAAAATAACAACCAAAATTAATAAGAAATTGGTTATTCTGTTATATAAAAGTATTAAGTTGTTTATGAACGCATCCATAGGACAAATGTCAATAAATCGACTTGACAGCTTATTCTTTTCGCGATCGTAAAGACGATATCCTTTCTCACTACTCGGTAGCTCAAAAGCAAATGTTTATAATTTTATAAATCAGTAATAATGTTAAGATCTAGAAACAAACCGTAAGAAAAATGTACGAAAGCACTTGCGGCGTTGCTGCCACAGGGCAATGCGGCAAGCCAGAGCGCGAGGGCGACGGGCCTTCGACGCGAGAACCTCCGCCGGCGCCTCTTGAACGAGATTATAGCGGTTTCGACATTGTTAAGGCAACGCAGTACGGTGCCTTTTCTCGAGTCAAGGAGCTAGTTGAAGCCGGCTGGGATGTGAATCAACCAGATCACGAGACAGTGACCCTTTTACATTGGGCTGCTATCAACAATAGGTGGGATGAAAAACTAATAAAATTCTAATAGATTTACTTCTTACATATAAAGATCGAGTTAATATTTGTTAACTTGATTCAGTTCTCCAGTTAAAGTATTATATTTTGTCAAAAGAGAAT
This sequence comes from Melinaea marsaeus rileyi, assembly GCA_918358865.1. Classification (NCBI taxonomy): domain Eukaryota; kingdom Metazoa; phylum Arthropoda; class Insecta; order Lepidoptera; family Nymphalidae; genus Melinaea; species Melinaea marsaeus. The sequence goes on along the minus strand of OU911088.1, from coordinate 10,126,454 downwards.
GTCTTCAGTAATGATTGACTTTATCTATATGTACCAGAAAAAACTATTGATAGAAATATACAGGAAATTGATAAATAGATAACATATCTGTGATACAACTGAAACTGGTTGGATTTTGTTTATATTAATACAGAATGATATTTAACATTTTTGCACTTTTATAACTATAATATAAAAAATAATAATTCTTAAACGATATAAAATAAATTGCTAGTAACAGTAATAGCTTGTTATAAATGCCAACCCCAATGATTATTACAATATGATTGGCTTAAATATTATTGAACTGAAGGAATTGTGGGAGTAATTTCAACAAAGTAATTTAACTTGCATTTGACAATAAGAATGTAATATTTTACTTTATTCTGATAAAAAAGTCAGGAACATAAAATGCAAAATTAAGTGTTGTTGTTTGATATGTAATCGAATGAATGTGATATTCTTAAAGTAACAAGTTTGAGTCATGTAGAAAACTAATTTCAAATTTAAATATTAAATACAATTTAAAAGCATTAATGTGTTAAATCACATGCAAGGTATTAAGAAAACAATATTATTCATATCATATATATGCTCATGTATGAACTATGAGGAAATCTACAACATTAAGAAAAATAAAAAATAATTGGGGAATAATATACAGAAATAACAGTATTAGTGAGATCTATAAATTATTACACAAAAATATGTCAAAATACAGACTGTTGTTTTTTCCTGGTTTGAGCAATGGTCTAGTTTAAACTAGATTTCATCTCCACGCTACCCCGCAAGGGATATGGTGTGAACCTAAATAAATTATAATAAATAATATAAATAAATAAATAATAATACACACCACTTGTGGGTGGTCTGCAGCCAACAGCTAGTTTATTTGTATTAGTTATTACCAGTTACATCTACTAAGTAGGAGGCTACAGAATCCTAAACTAATTGTTACTCCGATGTGGCGCAGACGGGAGATCATTGAGTATCTGCTGTCGAAGGGAGCGAAGGTGGACGCGATCGGTGGTGACCTGCAGTCGACGCCCCTGCATTGGTCCACGCGGCAGGGTCACCTGGAGGCCACGGTGGCGCTGGTACGGGCCGGCGGGGACCCCTCGCTGCGGGACGCCGAGGGCTGCGGCTGCCTTCACCTCGCGGCCCAGTTCGGTCACACGGCCGTGGTTGCATACCTGGTGGCGAGGGGCGTGCCCCCCGATGCGCCCGACGCGGGCGGCATGACGCCGCTCATGTGGGCCAGCTGGAAGGTGTGCGCGGTGGACCCGACGCGGCTACTGCTGACCCTGGGCGCGTCCCCGCAGCCCGCCGACCACACGCACGGGAACACGGCGTTGCATTGGGCCGTCCTCGCCAGGAACGCCACTGCCATATCAACACTCGTTCTCTATGTATATTTCCTTTTTTTATAATACTTAATTTCCATGATAATGATTAAAGATTTATATTTGAGTAAATGTTTTTAATATTTTACAGGGAAATGCAAGCCTAGAGATACCCAACCTGAGAGGTGTGACGCCCTTGACCATGTTAAAGAATAACACCGACTCCATCTGGGTCGGTGCAAAAGTCGCCGACAAAATTAAGGAACTGGCCGCCGCCTCCTCTAAAAGAAATATCTTCCGCAGATTAGCATACGACAAGGTGCGTATGGTGCTGATGTTTATGCTATGCTATGCAATGCTAATTATATATTGGACGCAAAAGAAAAACCAATATGCCACTTGTATTACAGAAGTTCCGGTGGTGGTGCGTCATCAGCATCCCGTTCCTGGCATTCTACGTGACAGGGCTGGTGCTGGAGATGGACGCCCTCTACATTATCAAGGCCTTCATGCTCGTCTGCTTTTTCGCCACGCTCCACTTCTTCACCAACGCTCTCTTTGACGACGACCTCAAAAATATATTTCCACTCAGTGTGTATTTAGCAACAAAGGTAAATTCCCTATTTTATTATTTGTTAAGTGTAACAAGGAAGTGTAACTACCAAGTTCTCAACACAGGTGTGGTTCTACATAACGTGGGTGGTGATGGTGGCGCCGGTGGTGAGCGGGGGCGCCACTGCCTCCTTCTTGCTGTGCTCGGGCGCGCTCTGGTACACATTCCTACGCTCGTGGCGCAGCGACCCCGGTGTCATCTTCGCCTCTCGCGGCGACAAGATGAGGGTGAGTGTTGGTGTCTCCTCGCAGCCCCCACGCTGCCCCCCCCACTAACCGCCCCCTTTCCCCCCGGCAGACCATCATCGAGCTTTCGGAGCGCGGCGGCGGCGGTGGCTTTGAGCCCTCGCGCTTCTGCTCCGCGTGCCTATTGAGGCGCCCGCTGCGCTCCAAGCACTGCTCTGTCTGCAACCGCTGCGTTGCCAAGTTCGACCACCATTGTCCCTGGGTCGCCAACTGCATCGGTTCGTTAATATAGTTAGATATAATTTATATATATATTTATTATATTCTCGTGAGAAAAAACGTTAAGATTATCCTCAATCATGATGCAGGTGCAAACAACCACCACTACTTTATCGGGTTCCTGGCAAGTCTGCTGGTGATGTGCGCGTGGATGCTGTGGGGAGCGGCGCAGTACTTCGGTGCGACGTGTGGCGCCGCGGCGGGAGGAGGCGACGCCATCCTGCTTTGGGCCCGGTGCAGCCCGTGGCTCGCCTGGGTTTCCGTCAACGCGACCTTTCACCTGTTCTGGGTGGCGGTGCTGTCGTGCTACCAGCTGTACCTGGTGGCGTGCCTCGGAATGACCACCAACGAGCAGATGAACCGTGCCCGCTACCGACATTTCCAGGCTCGCGGGGGCCGCTCGCCCTTCAGCCGCGGGCCTCTCAACAACCTGGCGGACTTCTTCCAGTGCCGGCTGTGCGGGCTACTGGCGCCGCGCCCACGGGACTGGGCAGCGGCCGGCCTCGGCGACGACGAGCCCATGCTGCCCCGCGACCCGCACTACGTGTGAGCGCGTCCCGACGCCGGTGTCGGCACAGCGGTCTAGCGCCGCCCACCTCCCTCCTCCCCCGCCCGCCGGCGTCCCCGCGCCCACCCCCGGTGTGCGCGGTCTCACGTAGCGATCATCGAACTAGAATAGCGACACCGGTCCGGACGCTGACCGGATCCGTCGACCGAAACGTTTATTTATTTTATTTAGTTTACCTGATATGATACAAAGCGTTTAATTGACTTCTTTAACTCATACAGTTAGGTTGGTAATTTTCGCGTCTCTCGGACAACCTCACTACTTATACTATCTACTGCAGAGATTCTTTAACTCTTGACCTCACGTAGTACGCATTGTAAGTACAATATTGTCTGTAAATACATATATCATACTCTGTATCGCTCGTGTTTTAGGATGTACATATGTTGAACGCTACCTACATAGCTTTTTGTGTCTACCAGTCGATAATATATCGCACCGTGATATATATTATATAACCGTCAATACGTTAGTTTCATACGACACGGTAGTTTGATCGATTGACAATTAAAGTTTTCTTACTTGCATAGTTTTTAATTATGTTGAATAGAGATTTCAACAGCCTCAAAGTAGTTTTAGATATGGATGTGTATGTGTGTGTGACGAGTAACTATTATATAGTTTGGTTTGTTTATGTTTAATTCATTGAGTTTATATTTTACACTGCAAAGTAACATAACATAAGTCTGAACATATTATGTAACAAACAATTTTTATTTCTTCAATAAATATAACAGCACGTATGGATAAATCTTTTAACGAGAAGTCTTTGTGTTTTTAAGCCTTTGATTGATAATTTCCACGTGCTGACGTAATACAAGTTACGTACGCTCCTCCCACTTTAGGCTCCTCCCACTTTACCGTTAGCGTGTTGGGCGTTCTACGAACTGATGACTGAAGTCGCTTAGCTGTTATCATTAAATGGCGGTGTTTCGTAAACTAGCACAATAATTATATAAATATAAACTTTATCAGAAAATAACACCATGTAGTTAGTTGTATGTAGCGTTTATTTCAAAGGATTTATATATTTTTATAATCTACATTTTAATAATGTAAAATAAGTTTCGAAACTAAATTTGAACCACTTTATCAAGTACTATTACTTGTCCTTTAGAAGTCTCTTAGAGTGTGAGTCCGCCTGCGAATGGTGACTTTAAAAATAAAGTCATTTTTTAAACGTTTGAAATCAAATGCATCAGGTCCATAGCTCTGTAAGTCATTTTAAACTTCTAAAATAATTAAATCCATTGTTACTAAATGTGGTACTCGGAGACCAGACTTACTGTTGATCCTAGTAAGGCTGGATTGTCATGAATTTTTGTTTGTTGTTACATTGTGAATAATGGCTTTCGCTTAAGCCTAACAGTTTGTGACCTAACGTTTCGCATTTTTATATTAATATATTGTGGGCGTGTTTCGAAGGCTTAACTCGTTCGTCAACTCATCCGTAATTACCGATTTAATTAAATATCTTACAATGGATAACAGTTGTCAGTATTAGCACATTCTATAACATTAGGACTATTCTATGTAAATATAATAATATATATATTATCACAAAACTATATTGTATATCTAGATATGCTTCATATCAATTTAACGAACAAAATATTCTAAATACGTATTCCTATGTTTTTATTGTATTTGTATACTCTCTGCGCGGGGTCCATGTTTGTGAGCCAAAGAGGACACGCTCTGACGTGTCAGTGACCTTGAAATATGCTTTTAGTAATAAATACTATGTTTTATAAAAATATATATTTTTATTAATAAAATTACATTACAACTGATCCGCCGATGAAAATTATCACACCCATACTTAATAGTGAGTATTTTAACATAATGTAGTTTATCAGATAGTTATTCGCTTCAATGAGTCTTTAAAATTATTGTTATTGATGACAACATTCCTATAGTTAATAGAGAAAGTTAAGACATAAAGTAAACTTTTAAATAAGTACATTTTTCGTCTTAACCATAACCTTGTATTTCATAATACGTCGGTAATCCATTGCTTCTGTCAATTAACGCTCATTATAGATGTTATAATACATATTTCAGATTATTAATAAATGTAGTAGGAAGTTGGATTTTTTATACATTTTTTTATGTCAATGTCGATATTTATTATAAATCTACAAATTATGTTCGAACGCTTTCTTTGGCTCCAAATTTTAAATGTACCTTACCTTTGTAAATGATAAAATATATTGTATTATAAAATGATACCAAATGCATTTTAATTAATTAAAGAAATTTAAATTTTGAACATTGTTTATTTTGTCCTTATTCCAGGTTTTGTTTTTTGTCAAAAAACAAGTCTGCGTCCGGTGACTTTAATGTAGATATATTACAAGTGTCTTCGTATAGTGTATTTGTTAAACTCGTTTAAATATTATAACTTGTTGAACGTCTCCCGGAACCTACTTAGTCGACTTGTATTAATAATGTGTTTTGTCACTGTAACATAGATGACGAATTTAAGTTGAGACCACTGTGGTCTAAAAATTTTCATGACATTGAAATTCCCCAATAAATACCTTCAGACCAATCACGAAAAATAGAATCCTTCTAAAAATGTTGCGCAAAAACTGATTAAAGGAGACTTCACTTATCATAATCCAAATAACGTTTAGCGCGATAGCACCACCCATGTAATACCGGGCTTGAAGAACGTTTGCGTACCAAGTACGGAGAAGTTGCAAAATCCAATCGATGTGTTTTGCGATTTATTCAAAGCCTTTATTATTATATTATATTAGATTTATTGATTGCCTTTGCCTAGATCATCAAAAAATATTATGCAAACTTAACCACTGGTGGGCGTAGTGCTGCGCTTGATCTTATTGCCTCTTACCTAAATCAAAGACTCAAGATGGTTAATGTAAATAAATCCATGTCGGCTGGTACTCACCTAAGTCTTGGCGTTCCACCAGGATCTATTCTTGACCCCTGTTCGTGTTTACTTTACATAAATGTCTTGCCCTTTTTCGTAAAGGGATTATGTTACATTGTACTTTTTGTTCATAAATCGCTTATTTTTGGTTCAAAATTAATAATTACGTCTGAAATGCTAAGAAAACTAAATGCATAGAGTGCAAATGCACGCTCCAGTGGAACCCCCATCTCTCAACACGCACAGGCAAACTCAGCCCAATCTTTACAATTAAAAAAGTAAGACAATTAACTGACGTCAATAAGACTCGACCCACAAGTATCTGAAAAATACTATTGAGTCGAAGTGTCCACAAAAAATATATAAGGTTAATAAAGAGTATCTAAAGTAACATAACGGCTAGAGTGAAAACAAAATGAGTGGGAGACAAGTTTGCAATAATGAAGTGTGTAAGACAAGATGACCCATTATCGCCCAAAAAGTTCTCCGTCACTCTAGAACTCGTGTTCAGAAACCTCGATTGGAATGAATAAGGACTTAACACAAACGGGACAACGTTGAAACACCTAAGATTTGCTGATGATCTCAATTGAATAACCGATGAAACGAAAAACCTACAGAAAATGATATCACAACTAGTCAATGAGAGCTGTAATGTAGGGCTTTAGATTAACATCTCAAAGACTAAATTGATGACCAATAGCAAAACAAAAAAAAATATCTTAATAAATAGTGACACGATAGATTACGCGAATTAGTATACGTACCTTGGCTAAATCACAAAACAATTTACCGCTAAAGAAGGACAAAACGAAGTTAACTAATCCTGGAAAAGTCTTGGTTTTTAAAAATAATCCTAAAAAAATCCATCCATATCATTATAAATAATAAGGCAAGGATGTAGGTCCTAAATATTCTTCCTGTGATGACATGGTTTCCAAACATAGGGTCTCACTAAGGAAAACTTAAACAAACTAAATTATACTACATCTAAAAAAAGGACAAAGTAAAATTAAAAATTATTAGGAAAAAAACTATCATCACAGATATTACCAACACTGTTAAAGTTGAAGTGGAAATGGATAGGTCATACTGTCAGAAGTAGAACGCAGAAATGGGAAAAATATGTCACAGAATGGTACCAGAGAGAAGGAGAACGATGGATGGATGGAGGATGATGATCTAAAAACAGTAGTAGATGCTATATGGACACGAATAGCTCACTACCGTGAATTGTGGAAGAAGCTGGAGGACGCCTATGCTGGAAAGCAAAACGGACAAACCAACAAAAATAGCGATTACCGATGTCAAGACTTAAGATTTAAGTGAAACTAAAATATGTGTAGACTTTAAATGTAAAAAATGATTAAAATTTATTCGTTTATAAAGGCTACTTGAATTTGGATAAGACTCGACTCGTTTATTTTAGTTATTTTCATGGTATTTAGTGTTAAAATTGTTTCTATATTTATTTTACTTTATTTAAAACTTAAAAACTAGTATTTCCCTAGTAGATGTTTTTAAAGAACAATTTTATTCTCATGGTAACCTCTCAATACATATTTATGAACATATTATTTATACGCCAAAATTTAAAAACCCATATAAAAAACGGTGACATGAACACGATAAATGCAAGAAATAAAAACAAACACGTAACGCCTAAATAAACAATGGAATTTTAATTTATGTGTACACTGAAACACATGATGTTAACAAAAAGTTATCAAATCCATCACGGGCTTCTGTGTACGTATATATATTAAAATTCCACAAGATATCCAAGACCTTCCTTTTCTTAGTTTAATTTTTTACATAAAGTGTGTAACTTGGATTGTAAACTCATTTGCAGGGTTGATATAATGTATACGTCAACCATGTTTTATATTTCATTTAAAAAAGCAACTGGCGAGTTTGTAGCTGGCCCTTATCAGCATTCCGAGCCGGTGGTAGCTGACTTATGACCTGACTACATTGATGTTTTTAACGTAATAATTAACGATTTAACGGCATGTGTAAATTCCTACTTGAATAAAAATATTTTGAATTTATAAAAAAATATATATACTTTGGACAATCCAAATTACAATTTTTTGCTAACTCCAATTGTTGGAACATTTTAATTGTCTTTATCACTCTAAAGTAATATATTTGAAAAAAGTTGCTTCGAAAATAAACCGTTATTAATTTTTCCATTTATAAAAAATTAAGCAACCGTTGCGGTTTTTTCCAAATATCCATATAACCTCAACACTTAACCTCTGTCCATACCTTTTTAAAATCATTATTATATTATGTATCGAGTTCGTTTCGATACATAATATATGTAGAAACTTACGATTTATCCAATAAAGTAACAATTTAATTTTGAGTGCATCGTAATTATACGCAACCCAGAGTAACTTCAAATAGCCCAAAAAAACATTTGAATCTTTTGTATAAAGTTTTGAAGTAAAAGCTTGATACAAATTTATCTATCAAAGAATATAGAGGTAAGTTCAGTTTAGATGTATGCGGTGTAGGGGTTACAAATTTTAAATTTGGGGTTAGGTAAGAAAAAAAAGAGAAGTTATTAGTTAAATCATCCTTTTACTAAGCTTTAACATTAAGAATGCACAAGTATTATTACAATGGTTCGACCATCAATTTGAATGTACAATGTAAATGTAGGCCGAGGGACCTCGGCAGAATTTTTCATCAGCTAAACAATATTACGCGTACATTTATGTGTATTGGTATAACTCTGACCGTGTTGCCGTGTTGCCGTGTTGGCGACGCCTAAAGGGTTTTTTACCAAAATGTTTGAACATTTTAGGTCCCAATAGAGATAAATGCATATCTTCTATACAACCATGTCTATTGGGATCTAATATGTTTAATCATTTTGAAGGATATAGTGTTACCCCTGTCTAATAAAGTTGCTATTAGGCTTTGATGATAAATTACATAAAAACCCGAAACAGACAACAGGACCAACTTTATACATATAATTGTTGTGGAATGTTACTACTATTTCGTACCGAGACACCGGCCACTTAATATTGAGTATGTAAATGACAGGTTATCAACTCTTAATCATATTCGGTATAAAACGGCGCAAAAAGCAGCAACTATTTTATTTCAGTGCACAAATTTGTTAAAATGCAATACATACATACGGAGAGGTGTAAAACCTTCACACTCTTACAAGTGTCAATTTCAGTTTATATCCTATCTAATTACAGACTATTTCTATGAGATATTTTGTTTGATGAACGACGCAGCGCTGAAGCCGGTCTTGAAACAGAAACTCGTATATTTAATAATTTACTAATGATACAAAAAAAAATTACACTAAAATCCCGATTGCGAGAGCGAGCAAAATGAATTCATATATCTGTCTCACTCGGTGATTTAATTTATTCGGTTTATCACATACGACGTGCGAAAATATTACAGATAATACAAACAAAATATATATCATTAATACTATCCAGGGTTACTATATTAGAAATGCGCTATTATTAAATATATATATACTCACTTGTAGAACAAAATAATTACACAAATCGTACAACACGTACGACGTACCTTTTAATATTTGTGAACTAAACAAAACTGACATATCAATTACATAAAGTGCTTTCAAAAACAACATTTTTTTACCGCAATAACAAGAGATATTGGGTTTGTATAATTTCAGTACAGAAATAGTGAAAATAAATAATTTAAACGTTTACTTCATTATAAAAATTAAAGATGCGATTCAAATGCACAGAAATATTTCTGAACGCGACTATAAGGTTGATATTTTTTTTGTTATACAAGCCAAAAAAAATACATGTATGAAAATTAATATATTATAGTGTGTTGTGGTGCGTGGCGTCGGTTACTCGACGTCCATCTGCTCTTGGGCGGGGGGAGGCGCGCCGTCCCCGGTGGGGGGCGCGGGGGGCGGCGTCTTCTCCTTGGGCTTCGGCTTATTGAGGACGGGGTTCACGGTGTTCTCAAAGTTCTGCAGATTACACGGAATTTTATTAGCATAATTTACAATGTTTTCGGTTTCATATTTTCTTAAGGTACCTAATTTCTTTGGTTTCTTAAATTTTAATAAATATAGAATAAATAAATCATCCACACGGGCAGGGGGGTCGAGACCGATGCGAACTGTGTAACGAGCACCGCGCTCTGACCCAGTTATCTGAGCGACATGGTATGGTTTTTCAATAACACCATAGACCAAATACACACGCTGCGGCAGTTTATACAGAAGACAGAGAGTATAATAAGCCACTACCACTTGGTGTTTGTGGACTGTGAGAAAGCCTTCGAATCGGTCGAAATTTGGGTTGTATTGCATACTCTCCGAAGGTACCACATCGACTATCGGTACACCCAAGTGTTGAAGTGCTTGTATGAAATTGCCACCATGTCTCTCTGGCTACAGAGTCAAAGCTCGAAACCTATACAGATGCAGAGAGGTGTTAGACAGGGAGACGTTATCTCTCCGAAAGTGTTCACCGCTGCACTGGAAGATGTCTTCAAACTCATGGACCGGAGCGAGCTAAACATTAACATACATCATATCACACACCTTCGGTTTGCCGATGACATAGTCATAATGGCTGATACTGTCGAAGACCTGGGTATAAAGGTTGATGATCTCAGTATATCCTATGAACAAGTAGGCCTTAAAATTAACAAGGACAAAACGAAGCTAATGTGTAATGCTCATGTCCTGCCTACTCAAGTAATTGTCAGAGATGCTACTCTTGAAGTTGTAGACGAATACATATTGGTACAGACCATCCAGTTAGATAGGTCCAATTTCGAGAAAAAGATCACTGTCGAATCCAACTCGAGTGGGCAGACTTCGGGAAGCTCTGAAATATCTTCACGTTCAAAATATCTCAATGTCTGAAGACGAAGGTTTTTGACCAATGAGTGTTTCCAGTGATGACTTATGGCTCGGAGACGTGGTCGTTTGTGTCGGTCAAGGTCACCCAGAGAGCAATGGGAAGATTTATGCTCGGAGTTTCGCAGCGAGATCGAACAAAAAACGAGATCTGTAGAAGAACCAAGATCACCGACAACGAAGTGTTGCTCGTCTGAAGTGACAGGTGGCACATCGCTCACGCAACCGACGGCCGATGGGGCCAAAACGTTCTCGAGTGACGCGGCACGGGTAGTGGGTAAGTCCTCCATTACATGGACCGACAACATAGTTATGGTCGTGGGAAGTTGCACATCTGTGCAGGTAACATCCGTGTACATACACGGATGTTTATCTCTCCTGTCGCATGTGTTGCGAGGTGTGCGAGGGCGGCGCGTGTGTGCGTACCTGTCGCTCCTGCCGTATCTGTTGCGTGGTGTGCGAGGGTGGTGCGTGTGCGGGTGCGTGTGCGAGCGCCCCGCGCGCCCCCTCCAGCCACTGCAGCGCCGCCGAGCACGACTCCGACACCTTCTGGATGTCTGCTTCCGACAGGTGAGAATACTTGGCGTCTCCAGATCTAGATAATTAGAGAAGGTTGATTTAAATAAAACTATTTATTAATCTAAAATGTAACACAAGATTTAGGAACACAGTGAATATATAAATTTTTAAAGTAATAAATCTCTCCTAATATATAACATAAATCTGTTGTAAATTTAGTTTTGTAAGCATCGTAAGATATAAGATCGTTACTTGAATAGATCAATGGCCTTGTTGGTTAATTGAATGGAGAGCGCGAAGTCGTCGAGTGCACCGGGACGGAGCTCGAATTCCAGCCGACGCTGCTTGATGGGTTCACCTTCGGTTTTCAATTCGCTGAGCTTGTCGCTGTAGACCTGGGGACAATATATACATTAGAATTTGATGATGTTGTTGTAATTATGTATATTTCAATTAAATTTTCTTTATCTAAAACATACCTGTCTATTCTGATCCTCGCCCTCATCGTACAGCCACTGTTCCAGGGCATCGAGAGTGCTCACGAGCTTGTTGCGTTGATCCTCAGCCACAAAGTCGTGCAACACCTCTCCCTCCGAGAGCTTACCGCGCAGTTCGTACACGTATTCCTCAAGAGCGTTTCTCGCGTCCGCGCGCTCCTTCTCTTGGCGATCTTGAGCTTGCATTTTACCCTACAAATTAAATAGGACTTCATATTGATATGTCAAATTTGGTATTATTATAGAAAACAATAAAAATTATGTTCAGTTACCTCTTGTTCCATATAGGAGTTGAGTTCATGTTGGGCGAAGCCATGGGTTCGTGATTCGATGGGCAACTCAATGGTTTTCACGAGGACCTTCTTAGATTTGTCCTTAGACTTGTCCTTTTTGTCATCATTATTATCCTGTAAATAGAAGACGAGCGGTTCATAACTTTATATTAAACTGTCCCCACCATCACATCTTTTGGATGAAATTGAGAAGATCCTAACGTTTTTTCAACAATATTTCAAAAAGATGTGATGACCCATTTGCACCTATATATAAACCACAATAAGCAATAAAAATAATAACTTATATTAAAAATCTTACACGGCTCCAAGATGCGCTTGATGAAACAAGAAGTACAACTCAGTAATGGCGGGATAAACAAAAACATGCGTGGACACAGAGACAGTGTACTAATAAATGCCTCGGAGGACAATAATGGGTAGCGTATTCTCAGAAGATGCAAGCTTCACGAAAACACTGTGCAAATGGGGCCTCGAGGGAGGGTGGGGATTTGCAACTACGTGATGTTTGTTGCTCATAGACAGTGCGGATGAAAAGTAACAGACAGATTAGAAACCGGTTAGATCGGAAGATTAGTTAGCAACAAACATCACCGATTCAGTCCACAAACGCGGCGACACGTACCCCGCTGAACCACTGTCCTACTCTCTGTGTCCACGATTGTTTTTGTTGCGGCTCCCCTTGAGTGTCGTCCTCTCTCACCTCTTGGCCGTCGGGTCCGTTCTGCTGCTCCTGGCCGCCGTTCGTATCCATAGGGGCGTCCGCGCTCTGAGGGTTCTCATTGGCATTCTCCATTTCGACATTCTCGTTCTGGGCGGAATCCTGTTTCTTTTCGAGCAGCGAGGCGGACGCCACGGTGATAATGCCGTGGATGTTAACCCTCACTTTGAGCTTCACTTTCTGGGACTCCCCCTCCGCGGTGGGCTGGACGTCTTTGATATTCCACTGACCTATTATCAACATTATGGCTCGTAAAGCTGACCCGATAAAACTAGTTAGTCAAAGCTCATATCATATGACTCACCGATTAAGGTATCGGGATAGGGAACTTGGTCGGAATAGTAAGCACTGACTGAGAACGGTTCCCTGCGGTAGAATGTGAGCATCTTGGAGAACGGGACGGCGTGGAAGGCCGGGAACACCTACAGAACGACGTTTCTAGTTATTATATAATATTCCCATTGTTTGTATTGTAGTGTAGAAGTTTGTTTAAATGATTAAGTCCACCTCCATGTCGCCATCCTCCCCGCGGGCGGCGTCCCAGGCTAGCCTCACGGCGTAGGGCTGCACGTCGGCGGCGCTGAACTCCCGCACGCGCACGGCCGGGGACAGCATGGCGCACTGCAGCGCGCAGCCGCGGGACACCGCCTCATCCTGCGGAGGGATCGAATGTTAATCTTATTTCAAAATTATTATGACAAAAAAAAAACGATTACATTAAAATCTATGAAATAATCATGAAAAGTCACCAAAAACTCAATTAAACATGGAAAAGAGTTAGTGTTTTATGTGTAACCAAAAGTATAGAAGTTTTTCATAATTCCTTGTTAAACAAGATTTATACACATATTATTTATATTGTATGTATAATGTTATTATAATACATTTATACACAATAAATTTCTTTTTTTCTTTTATTTTGGGAATGATTGACATGATGTTAAACAAACATTTATATTTTTCATATATGCCCTGTTAATGTGGTGATATTAAATGTATGTTGTGAAGTGCATGTGTTGTCTTATCTCAGTGTGCTGTAATATTACAATATCACATTGTGGTTTTGTGTATTATGTTTTTAATTTAAATTTATTTTATAATTATTATTAATATTATTAATTAAGTGATTTGATCTCTAAGTAACCTGGTTGAGAGTAGTTGATCCCTGCTTGCCAAAAACTTGTTCAATCAAGGCTTTGACAGCGGGAATCCTTGTAGATCCTCCAACGATTTCTACGGAGCTGATGTCTTCTGGTCTCAGTTCTACAAAATAAATGGTATAATAGTTAACGTAATTATATAACTATATGAATTATATCTTCATTAGGTAGAATATTAATTGTACTCAATACAAACATATAGCAGTATACTCACTGGCGTTATGCAAAATCCCTCTCAATGTTCTCTCGACCTTGCTGAATGTATCGGCACAGATCTGTTCCATCTGCGCGCGCTGCAGGTCCCCGGACACGTCGCGCTCCTCCATGAAGCACTCGATGTTCAGGGGCAGGCGGGTGCTGTTAGCCGACATCTGCTTCTTTAACTTCTCTACCTCTTGCAGCAGACGTAAGAAGGCTCTGGAGCAAATTTTACAACAATAAGTAATAATAATGGTAATTAAATTTACTATTAAAAAATTATTACTCTTTGGACAATATTAAATATTTCTTCAAAATATTATATTTTATAATTATTGAATATAAAACTATTATACATAATTAATGAACATAAATAACCTCTGATTCTTTTTAGCATCAAGTTTGAATCTAGTGACAAAATCTTGACAGAAATATTCAGCCAGAGCCATGTCAATGTCACGTCCGCCGCAGGAACCGTCAGTGGATGTTGCCAGCACACGCAATTTGCCCTTGTTAAAAGCACACGCTGCCACCTGGAATTTATAATTTAAAATAAGATATTGAATAGTTCTCGTTTAAATATTTGTATAATTTATCAGTCAATTTGTTACAATACCTGGAGAGAGCTATGGCCAAAGTCAACAAAGACAACATTTCTAGGTTTCTCTTCGGGTGCCGGTAAATCTTGCTTGTAAATACCGTAGGCCAATGCGGTGGCAGTGGTTTCGTTCATCAGACGTAGAACATTGAGTCCTGGAATATATAGTACAGTACAATTCAATGTATTGATTGACTTAAGGTCAAGGTTATATAGCACTAACAATTCATGGATGTAATAGTGAGGGCAAGGTCAACTTGTACAGCCAAGCCTATTACGGTAAACATGTGTACATTTTTATACTGTGTGTCTGTGTGTGTGTGTGTATGTGTGAATGTGTGTGTATACAATAACTAATTGATAACCATTCATATCTTATATAGAAATATGATCTAATAGATTTTTTTTTTCACAATGTAAAATAAATTCATACAAAAAAATATATAATTACCGGCAATAGCAGCTGCATCTAATAGGGCCGTTCTTTCGGCATTGGTGAAGTAGCTGGGTACTGATATTACACAATCATTAATTTGGGTTTGTAATGCCGTAGTTGCGCTGTCTTTCAATTTTGTAAACAACATTGCAGTAATCTGTAAGTGTAAAAAATTATAAAATTAACAAATAATCTATATCAGCTCAGACTATCTTTATTCAAGTAAGCATTTACACATGCTTTTGAATCATCAATTATTTATTATTTATTTTTAAGTTTGATAAATTTCAATCAACTTAAACTCTCAAATAAGATTTATTTAATAATACACTTTTAATTTTGGATTTAAAAGTAAGAAAAGGAAGGTCTAGGATATCTTGTGGAATTTTATTATAATTGCATACATTGAAGCCCATGAAGAATTTATTATTGAAGTATTTGATATAAGTATTTAAATTTTGGCATATAAATAATATGTTATGAAACATGTATCAAGAGGATACTGTGAGAATGCCAATTTCTTTAATAACATCTTTCAGGGAATGACTAGTTTTTGAGTTATAAATAGCCTACATAGCTCTTTTTTATAAAATGAATAAAAAATTAATATTATTATAATTTCAACAGCTCTACCCCATAATAAAATACATTAAGACAAATTACTATAAAAATCCAGCCTTAACACATCTGTTAATATTTTTTTTAATATGGATAGTTTATAAGATTTACAAAATTTTCATTTGCTAGATAAATATCTAAGAAGTTTAGCTGAAAGACCTTGAGATAAGAAATTACATTAGGTAATATAGATATTTTTTGAAATATTTTCATTTTTTAATAACTATTTATTTAATATATATATTTCGTCTTACTTGTTCTGGACTAAACACATTGTCTTCACCCAGGTAGTTGACTCTGATTCCGATGCCACCATCTGCCCGCTGTTCTACTTTAAATGGGAAATGTTTCAACTCTTTTTGGACATGTGGATCTGAGAATTTTCTACCTAAAAGTCTCTTGAAGCCAAATACAGTGTTTTTCATATTTGTTACCATTTGATTTTTTGCAGCTACACCTAATATTCGATTCTTTGGTGAAAAAGCAACACATGATCTGAAAATATATGAATTAAACTGAGTGTATTGAAGTCTTAAGAAACGAAATACATATATGTATTATAAGCCTAATTTATGGGAGTCATAGTATGTGGTAATTTTTATAAGATAACAAATTATAACCTCATAGATGATGACTGGCATTTGTAAGTGTAATTACTATTCAAGGCCTGATGAATAAATATATTTATATATATTGTAACTTAATATTTTATAATATAATAAATAAACAACTTATACTGTTCAAATAAAACTATGAATTTTGATTGAATCGCCATAATGTCGTAAAATAGGTTGCCTATTTTAAAATAATTAAAATAAAATGTTAATAGGATTCCCTAATTGCAAAGCTTTTAGAATGGTGAATATTATACGGATATAATATTATACTTACGGAGTGCCTCTCAGACTGTAATCGTTAGTTATTGTCTCAATACCACCTGATTTTGCTACCGCAACATAGCAAGATTCATTACCGAAATCAATACCTATAACTGACATCGCGGCCATTCTAGTCCTAAATTATCAGATTATGAAAACTGAATCCTTAGAATATGCTTTTTCAATATCACTTCTAACACGTTTTAGCCTGACAATTAGTCAGCCTGTCGCAAAAGAACGCCGGTTCTCGCAAATACACGAACACAGAACAGTCACTACATAGAGTCTTGTATTCCTTTTTGTACCCGAATTTTCTAGAAGCACAGACTAATAAGTAATTACGATTTAAATAAGCTATAGACTATATCAATAAGTACTGAAATGAAATGAGTAATATAGAAAACCTATTTTTTTTAGAAAGCCTCTTCCACGATCCAACAGTTTTTCTTAAAATATTTGTTCAAACGATCTTTAAAAAAAATATTTATGACGAGAATATCACTATTGAGATTATTTCGAATTTGCGTTCAGTTTCTCTGAATTCTATTAACGAAATGCAGTTAATTAGCCTTTTTAGTTATTTATTTATTTTAATCTGAATAATTTGTCTAAAAAGGTATTATAGAACCAACGCTGGAAAGTATTCTTTAATATAATTATTTTAGATGGTTATTATAGGTACTTCATTTCGCTAAATTTGCCAAAAAAAGGGCACTGCAAAAAATATTTTTTTCCCTTCGTTTAAGCAAAATTTTAGCTTTCTGTCACTCTAAACATTTTTACAAAACGATAAGTTTTTTATTTAAAAAGTTTAAATAATGTGGACTGTTACTAAATTCTAATGTTTTCAATATGTTGATAGGTTTCGGAATGCTTAGAAAATAGAAAAAGATGTTTATAACTAAAATGTTTAGGATTAGCTTTATAAATTATATTGCAACCCCTTAAACACTACAGGGTTTTTTTGACGTTTATAAATTGAAATTTGAATTTTGGAGGCATAGGTATATTTATTTTGTTTTGAATCTCAAAATTGATTTTCCATCTATTATATCACATGAATACAATGAATTTTATTTTAATAGCACACTAAGCAAGCTTAATACATAAGTAAGTAAGCTAAGGTTATCGCACGCGGCACCGCGAGTGACGGCTACATTACGTTGAATGTTGATTCGCTTTTACGGGGTCACCTTCAAATTGTACTGATTGTAGCGTATTCACGTTTCACTTTTTGTCATTCAGTTTTCGGTTTACCATTTCAGTTCAAAAAGCATTTACTTCTTAGTATGAGCAGTGAACCCCAGGCGAAACGTACAAAAATGAGTGCCTTAGATCAATTAAAACAATTTTCCACGGTTGTGGCAGATACCGGGGATTTCGAAGGTTAGAAATAATATTTAAGTTAATTGTAAAATTACATGTTATATTTTATTAAAAATTCTTAATATTTATTTCATTGTTATTATTTGATTATTTATATTATATCTTTAGATTGTATAAATAAAAATCTGTTTTGTGATTTGCAGCTATGAAAGCATACAAGCCTACAGATGCAACCACAAATCCTAGTTTAATTCTATCTGCCGCTGGCATGGAGCAATATCAGCATTTGTTGGACAAGGCTATCAAATATGGAAAGGAATGTGGGGGGTATATATTGTTCTTACTATGAACTACAACTATGTGGCTTTAAGGAAAAATTGAAAACATAATTTATTATTTGCTTTGTAATTGAGGATATATATAAATATTTCCTGGCGTGAATAATTTCTAAAGTCACTTTTATAAATAATAACTTTTGTAATTAGTGAAAATAAAAGCATTCTGATCTATTGCTCAATTACAATGTAATTATAAATTCTAACAAAGGGTAGGTTCTCCCATTTGATGACCATATCCTGTATCTGACAATTCAACTTAAAAAACTCAGAAAACTTGAATAATTTAAATTCTAACACATTAAATACTCTGGTATATTTCATATTCAAATATTTAATGAGTATACACATGCAACAGAATAAGTGACTTGCTTGTGGTAATAAAAACAAAAAAGTTTGGAATTTGCTAAAAATGTGTGCTAAAGTAGGAAACAAAAAAAGTGCAGTCTCAACTTGAGATGTGTGTTTTTGATTGATGAATATTTATTTAGGGTTTTGTTTACTTTTGAAATCAATGCTTGTAAATCCTAAAATAAGTAAAACTAGGGTTGAACATAATAGTAATAAGACCACGTCTACACTATTTATGTGTGAGTATTCTGATAGATTTTTAAAATTTTATTCAAACCAACCTTAATTTTATTATTGTTTCATAGACAAAAGTGTAGTCATTAATTGTTGTGGCAATGGATCACAAAAAATGACAGTTTTTTACCCCAAAAACTAATTAAAAATTATTTATAACAAACAATTAATTCATTTGTATAATACAATATTATGTAAAGGATGAGTTATTACAATTCAAATTAAAAAAAAACTATAATATTAGTTATTTTTAATCTATAAAAAAAATAGATATATAAATCTGATAAAACAGTACATTTACAATTAACTTGCTTATAGCGACTTATGAAAGATAAAAATTAAATTAACTGTTTAATTATATATTAGATGTAGAGATAAGTTATGTACAAGGCCATTGATTACTTTGATTGTATTATATGTTATAGAAATAAATGTATATAAATTTGATAAATGATTGTGAATGAATTGTTAATCCAGGAATTATATTTTTTGCACATACATTTCAGTGGTTCAGTTAAAAATTTCTAAATAAAGATTTTTTAAACCCAATAAAACATCTCTACTGAAACTATCTACTAACGAACTAATATTAAAAGAAAATAAAAGAGAATGCTCTGGTATAATAAAAAGATGGCATGATTCAATACATATATAAAATATGGATATTTAGACATGATGTTATTTATAGATATTTTTTCTGATTACAAATATTTATATTGAGTAAGAAGATGATGGTATTTATATATATATTTTTTGTTAGAATTATCTCATTTTTGTATTTTCTTTTTGTGCAGAAATCTGGAAGAACAATTATCTGAAACTCTTGATATGCTGAGTGTTTTATTTGGATGTGAAATTTTGAAAATTATTCCCGGACGTGTATCTGTGGAAGTGGATGCAAGGTAATGAATACATATATATATATATATATATATATTTACAATTATTTTTCACATATGATTTTCATAGTAGACGAAACTAAGATATTGTTTTGGACATTTTGTTTTCAAAATATTAGTCAAATTTTATTCTTTCTTTAATATTTTTTGTGAATTTTTAAGATTATCATTCAACAAAGATGCAAGCATGTCGAAGGCAATGAAATTGATTGAAATGTTTGCCGAACACGGAATCAAGAAAGAGAGGATCTTGATTAAACTTGCCTCTACCTGGGAGGGTATTCAAGCTGCAAAGTAAGAACCTTCTCTCGGATAACATATTTATCTATTTATTTATTTATATATTTTCCACTTTGAATCCATACCATTGATCACTAGTGTACGTCAAATGGATGTGACAGGGGGCCTATTTTGATATCGTATGTATCAAAATAAGCCCTTCTGTAACGATACTCTCCAACTTAAAATAAGGTTACGAGGGTTCCAAACGCGCCCTGGTCTGAGAAGAACCACACAACAAACTCAGCCGGGTTTTTCTTTTCTTTTTATTTTGATCACTGTTTTTATCATTTGTTATATTAATCGTTGTTTATTTTTAGGGAATTGGAGAAAAAACACGGTATTCATTGCAACCTGACCCTGTTATTTTCATTGTACCAAGCTATTGCATGTGCCGAGGCCAATGTGACATTAATCTCACCGTTTGTTGGGAGAATTTTGGATTGGTAAGAACATTTTATATATAATAGTCTTTAGATATAATTAGTTAGACTCATTAGTCGGTATATTTTGTATAGACTAATTAGTCAGTTGCTGAGAATAATTGTTTAGGGAAGTAGATTTTGTAATGTACATACACATGCTTAGAGTAGTTACAACATTATTATTCTTATATTATCATATATATTATGAAGGTTAAGAAGTTATCAATAATTAATTAGGAAGTTAGAAATATGTAATGTATATATTTACTGCTGGATAAGACTGGGAATACTGTTTTGAAAATCTTATTATATATCTGTAATAGTATATTAAAATGTTTCCCACATGCATTATCAAGTGAAATATAAGAAAAAAGATTATATAGTATTACCTTTAAATATATATTGTACGGCATTTTTATTTACCTAAAGGTATGTTTTGAATACATTTTTTAAAACTATTCTCAATATATAAACATAATAATCATAGTAAATTGTTGTAAGGTACGTGGAGCACACCAAGTCAACATACGAGGGCAAGGAGGACCCCGGTGTGATCTCAGTGAGCCGAGTCTTCAACTACTACAAGAAGTTCGGGTACAAGACTCAGGTGATGGGTGCCTCTTTCCGCAACACGGGGGAGATTAGGGAGCTGGCGGGCTGCGACCTGCTCACCATCAGCCCCAAGCTGCTGCAGGAGTTGGCTAACAGTGAGCAACCTCTGAAGAGGGTAGGTTATTTATATTATTAGTAACTGGCTGGGTAAACGTTATTCTAACCTTAAAAGTAATTAACTTTACTGTGGCAGCCCCAAAATCAATTGTGAATGTGAACATAAACTCACTTAAAAGAAATAAACAATTTCGTCAAAATCGGTGCAGCCGTTTAGGATGACCTTAGTGATAATAATATAGGTTGATACTTTTTCTTAACTGAAAGAGAGAGAACGACAGAGAGAAATAGCGATGGAAAGAAAGAGCGAAACTATGATTAATTTTACAATATTAAAACTATATTAATTTATTTTGTTTGAACGTTAAAGTTGAAATGCATCGTCATCATGACGTCGGTGGATTTTAAGCGGTCTCATTCATTCTTTTAAAGCTCTGCCGGTACCTTGAGTATTGTGACTATTTTGTATGCATTTTAAAGCATCCCGCTAACAATAGTGTGGTTGGTTATGTTTGTATATTCTCCCCTTGTGACCGTGACACAAATTATACTAAATGCTACTAAGTTTTTACTATGTTGGTTTTGATTCTGATTTTAACAGGCCCTAGACCCCAAGGTCGCGGCTCAAAGCGACATTGAGAAGGTATCCCTAACGGAGGCCCAGTTCCGTTGGCATCTCAACGAGGACCAGATGGCGACTGACAAACTCTCAGACGGCATCAGGAAGTTTGCAGCGGATACCAGGAAATTGGAATCTCTCATCAAAACTATGTTAGCGAAGAAGTAAACACAAAAGGGGAACTTGGACACGGATTATATAATAATGTTACAATTTTTATATATATTTAGTTTTGATATATATTTTATTAGGATTTAAGCGAAAATGTGTTTGAATGGGACCAAAATATTTTTGATGCATTCCTTGTTTTGTATACATTTTTTACTGCACTTTTAAGGTGATGTTAATTTACAATAAAAATTAAAAAAATACTGGTGGTTTATTTATTTATTTGGGTCGGATTTGGGGAAGGATAAAGATAAAAAATATCCAAATTTTGTTGGAACAGCGATTTTTACGTCAGTCTCTTTAGTTTTTAATAAATTAGATTTGACTTTATTTAACAAATTATTATATTCTTTGGTGAATAAATTTTATATGCTGTCGATAAATTTTTAAAAGGCCTGACAATTTTTTTTTTTATTTTAAAAATAATTAGGGGCCTCCTGAGTTCCAAATTCGGCTCTGTATACAACTATACGTGGTTGCCTAAAACGTCAAGATAACGCCAACAGTCGATTACTTTCTATCCCATTGTAAGTATGAGACTAAAGTGGCTTTTCCTTTCGAGTTTTCGTCAATTTTTATCTAAAAGCATATTTGCTATGATAAGCATTGTAAATAAAAAAGATACTGCGACATCGTCACAGGTTAATAGTAAAATTGTATCAGTAATGTATATATATATATATATATATATATATATATATATATAGTAATATATATAGCATTCGTATTTGTATTTTTTAAAATAAAACCTTTTTTATATTTTCTGTACAGACTTAATTCTTTCACTTTACGTAGTGATGTGTTTTTTTGCGTTTTCCACATTTATCACGAAGTATCTTAGGAGTTTTTCAATCTCATTTATATCTTCTGAATTTTTGGATTTTTGTAAGAATTTGGATCAAGGAATTCCATATTCATATATTCATGATATATTGAAATAGGGAATGAATATTCGTTGTCCATGTTTAGATCGATACGACATAGTAACCTTCAAAACGGTTTTTTGTATAAAGACCGGCTTGAGTTATATTAATTATATGTCGTTGCGCGACGTGGCCCTCTGTTGTATAAAAAGTTACCTATGCTGTTTCGCAGTGTCTTTTTTATAAAATATTTTTTATCTATAAGTGTCTGTAATAAAATTCTAAAGAGATCATTACGTATATATTTGTTATTTTACTTTCTTTGTCCATGTGTATGTTTCACTCTAAATTACTGGTCGAATTTAAATTTAAAACAAAATATTGCACTAGATGTGTTTGACATGATAGTCCTTAGTCAAATATATTCGGATTGATTGACGAGCCTGTTGGCTGCGTACCTATTAAAAACAAAAAAAAGCGTACCTACGTAGTGATGTCATGGTGCAAATATTTTTTTTAATTATGGAATTTAGTTAACGAAGAATATATATTATTAATTATAATAACAAGAGTCATTCAGAAAATTCTCATCCCGTAGAACGTAAAATAAATGTAGCGGACATTTTGATAATTTTTGCACAAAAGAAATACCTATGGATCCCCAGCACCTCACTGTTTTGTGGGAATCTAGATTTATTTTATTTATTTGTTTTATTTACACTTTGGGGCGTTAACTCGAGTTGATGACCTTTAGTTCAAATATCTAATTATTCGTTCATAGAAACATTCGTGTATAGAAAACGAGATTAGAGTTGGACTTCAAAGTAATATATACAACTTACGACGAAGATATAATATAAAAATCAATGGATTTATTCAATAACCAGACATCATCCAAACACTAGCAATAAAATTTATGAAGCAAACAAGTTTTTTTTTTAAGATACAAGTTGCATTGAGAACAAAATGTTAATGCGAATAGTTAATAATAAGTATATACTGTTTTCAATACTTATAATAATCGTTTTATTTTTAAGTATGGAAAATAGTATAAATACTTAATTTTATTAATATCTACTAGTATAATGTTCCAGAAAAAATGTTTAAAGTTTTCTTAAAGAAAACTTCATGCATTCATAATTGAACTGACTGATCCACCTTGATTTTGATATTTTCATACTGTTATGAAATTAACTTAAAGAATAAAATAATTTCTTACCTTATCTTTTGTCACCTCTAAAACATTTGATAGTTCTGTCCTGTTGAGTGGTTTGCTATAAATTATGTATATAATATAAAATCTACTTTTCATATAGTGTTTTAAAGGATGTCGTGATAGATCCATCATTAAAGAATGTCTTTGTATGTGTATCAAATTCTTTATACGCGTTCATCATTAAATTTTAATATCTCAATCAATCGTGAGATCAATGGGCGATTGAGAGGTTCGGGATATTGAACAGATAAAGGTAAGTGCCCTCAAACTTAAGTGATCGAACCGAGAGTATCAGTGGAAAAGCGATGCGATTATGTAAAAAAATACAAAATACGATTAATACTGTGTATGGGAATAATATATTAAATGTTTTAAATCATCATTTCTTGTTCTTAATTTTACTTACTTACTTACCTTCACGCCATATCCCTTTCGGGGTAGCCAGAGACGATGGAGCGCCAAACGCTACGGTCCCTGCATAACTCTTTCGCCACGGCCACAGACATCAATCTTTTCATACATGCCCTTCGGGGGGTTCCTTCTGCTTTTTACGTGATCTTCCTCCAGTATCATAGATACTGTTTTTTCGAAGGTCACTCGAGGCCTCCCCCTGTCTCTCTTACCGCTCACTTTGCCTGTATAAGATTCTTAATTGTCCTATAAAAAATATAGGTCTTATATTATGTATATTAAAGACTTGTTGAAATTTGTTTTGTGACGTCACAAGACAAGTAGGGGATGGAAGTTAGTATATATTATAAGAGAGTTATATAATATTTAAGTATGTATTCATTAAAATTGTTATATAAGACTAGGTTCGAAATGACAAAATACGCTTTAGCAACACGAACTCCGAAAACAAAATTATCTGTTTGAAAATGAGGATATGCTATCATAATATTAAATGCTGTATGACTTTCGGACACTCCTGTTTGCACATACGAGTAAATAGCATTCCCACATCAAATGCATAACATTTTCATTTGAAATAATCTATAAATCTACTATATTATACTTAATTTCAAATCATATGATCAAATATTAAATATTTAGTAACATTTTATACATGTTACGTTCGACATTTCCAATAAAATTAAACTTAACGACAGAAACGAAGCCATGAAATATACAATGTTTCATCATTAAATTGTTTTCAAATTTTATAGGGGTGATAAAATGTTTAGTGTCGTTTTTATTTAACCATTAGAAGCACGTCCCGTGTATGACCTAGGGCATAGTTATGCGAGTGTGGGCATCAGGGCAAGAAGCCGCGCTGCAATCAATACACCGTTCTATTCCGCGACCTTCGCTGCACCCCCCATCCGTTTGCCTTCCACGATATTATGTTAATGATTTTTAATATAATGAGAATATACTTCGATGGATTGAAATATTAAAAAATCTCTTACAAAATATCCATTGAAATAAATGAATTTAAAAATGTTTGCAAGATTTTAATATAATTTAATCAAATTTTTTAATTAATTTTTAACATCGATATTGTTATTTTGTAATGAAGATATCTAAGCTGTGTATATTTATAATTTTTTTGAGTAGAAATTACTCAATGAGGACTTTTAAACCTTGTATCATTGTGATGCAAGCAAAGGACATTTCCATATGATTTCCGTCTGGGGCGAATGTTTCACGGGAGGTAGTGGTGGGGGGGGGGGCGGAGGCTTGATATTGACCTAGATGTTCATTCAGAGTTCGGTCGATGCGAAACTTGACATCTGCGCGTTCCTGCGTTACGTGTTTTCTGATTTAATGTACCTTTAATTCGTCTATCGCTTTATTTGATGTAATTTCGTAAATCTGAACGATGTTATCATATTTTCTATCGAAATTACATTTATTTTGTTCGAAATGACGTAAAGAGGCTCTCTCGTAGTTCATCATTCATTAAATCTAGTGTGAAGTGATGTGCGGAGCGGAGGGGTCTCTGTGATCTCATTTCTCTGTAAAATGATCAAGCTTAAATTTTAATAATATTGTTTTATCAATAATAACAATATGAAATCAGGAAAGCAATCGCAGACGCCAATACCAGCGGTGACTAAAAACATACCTGCAATGGATCTCAACTATTCAGACGTGAGTATTGATCATAAATTTTCAGGAATTAATGTGTCTTTTTTTATAATGTTTATATAATATTAAAATATAATTTTCTATATTGTTTAAAAGTTAAAATAATTTAAACACTTCACTATTACACATTTAAATAAAACTTTTTAAGTAATTTATGTTATATATTTTATTTGACAAATTAAGTGTTTTACTGACAGACATCTTCCCTGGAACACGATTACTTCAAAGTATTTTAAAGTTCTTTATATATATATATATATATATATATATATATATATATATACCACTTCAAATCAATACCTGTGATCATTTGTGTACACCAAAGGGCACTCCCATCAGGAGGGCATATTTTGATCAAAATAAGCCCTTCTAAAAAGACACTCCAACTTAAAATTAAGGCTACGAGGGTTTCAAACGCTGAAAAGGTTGAGAAGAACCACATAATAAATTCAATCGAGTTTTTCAATATGATCACAAACGTCAATATTTAATTATCAATTTGAACCATCGATCTATTCGATAAGTCGATCTAATGATTAGTTGTTAAGAAATCAATCCGTCACTATCAAGATCGTATACGAGCCTTATCATGTATTGAATCATTTTACATATTGTTTATACAGTACAAAGACGACATAAGCAGAGATCCGATAGTGGAGGAAGCGGAACCGGAGAGAGGTAATTGGACAGGACGTTTTGACTTCCTCCTATCTCTTCTAGGATATAGCGTCGGATTGGGAAACGTCTGGCGCTTTCCTTACCTCTGCTATAATAATGGAGGAGGTGGGTGAATTATTGTGATCACTTGCTTCATTGTGTTATCTTTTTGGATAACGAAATATTTAAACTTTAACACTAAACCTACCGACAATTCTTGTGTACCTGGTCCTACCGCACGCCGTCAAATTGACCGGTAATTAACAGTTATTTTATTATATGACGCAGGTAACAATGGAAATAACTAAAAGTAAAGAGTGTAGAAAATATTATTTTTAAAAATGTGTAAGTTTTACAAAAGCTTAAGAACGGTCAATTTGACCGGTACTTGGTAGATTTAGTGTTAAGGTATCTGAAGTTATCATTAAGTAGTTTAGGCTGTATTCAAATTTCTTTACCACA
This sequence comes from Melinaea marsaeus rileyi, assembly GCA_918358865.1. NCBI lineage: Eukaryota > Metazoa > Arthropoda > Insecta > Lepidoptera > Nymphalidae > Melinaea > Melinaea marsaeus. Next base: position 10,099,182 of record OU911088.1, on the reverse strand, counting down.
AAAATATTCAGAACAGTAATATTAAAACAGTGTCATAATTAAATGTATAATATTTGTAAAAGTGCAGATATCAGGCCCGCTGATTCATTTAAATCTTTCATTCAAATCTAAGGTTGAACTCGTTAACTATACAAAATAATTAATAAGGCCCTAAGTGGTTTCACAATTGGTTTAAAAAAATGAGATTTGTTTTCTGTTTAGAAATAAAAAAACATATTTTGGAACGTGTTTGGAAAGTCAATCCTCAAGGGGTTTATAAGGGTTGAAGGCTTGTTAGTTCAATTACGAGTAAAGCCGCCGGCGAAGACTAAATTGAATATAGTTAAATCTACTTTTGACACCTATTATGAGGTATTACAATAGCGTTCAGGTGGCGCTATTGAAATAATGAGCAGCTTTGCCAAGTTAACGCTAATGAGTCTGACCGCTGGTGTGCTTCAATGTCATTAATTAGATTATATATCATTAATACTGTTCTAATTAGACACGAAAACCATTGTTATTTAAAATGTTGACAATTTACCTTCATATCGGATACATTTAGAACATATGCTGATTACTTTATCGTTAGATATTTTAACGGCGACAAGTACTCGTAGGTGTATGAGGTGACCTATTTACATATGATTTAATTAATCGGATTAAATCAGGACAAAATAATAAAGTTGTGGTTATCAGAGTTATATATATTTAATTTAAAAATAAAATTAAAGTGTCTATTTGTAAATTAAGTTTTTAACTAAATGCATGTGGAAGTATATACGGTAGTTATATAAGTTTTTTTTTCGCTGTCCGTCTGTCTGTTTGTTCAGGTTTATCTCTGAAACGGCTAGACGGATTTTAAAAGGACTTTCACTGGTAAATAGCTGATAATATGAGGACTTAATAGCATAAGTCCTTATATTGTCAGCAGTATTATTTAAAAAAACAAATTCCGCGCAAACAAAGTCGTGGGAACAGCTTATATTTAAAGTAGTTTTTTCGAATAACAGTTATTTCATCATGTTGGTATTTTCAGGTGCATTTCTGATTCCCTTCACCGTAATGTTGGTAATAGCAGGTCTTCCTCTGATGTTCATGGAGCTATCATTCGGTCAATACGCCGCTTTGGGGCCCGTCGCTGTTTACAATCGATTCTGTCCACTTTTTAGAGGACTTGGTTACGGAATGGTTATAGTATCCAGTATAGTGATGTTATACTACAACCTGATCATCGCTTGGACTATATACTATATGGTTGTGTCCTTCGCCAGCATCTTTTATCAGCTACCCTGGCAGAATTGCGATGCCGATTGGAGCACTAAATGTAGGTTAATTTATATCGTTTTAATAAATGATTTTAGGTACGTTAGAATAATAGTTCATTTATCTTGTGTTTAAGATTGTTATTCATATGAAGCAGCTGAAAGATGTGAGGCAGTTAATGGTACATATTATTTGAGACAATGTCTTAATCAAAGCTACGCTGTTCTCCACAATATCGCTGCCTTGGCTGACGCGACGGTTAGAAAACCACCTGCTGAGGAATATTTTACGTATGCTTTATTACCTTAATAATTACTGTCCTTCCTTCTTTCGTATCGAATTTTGTCGAAAGTCTGACACTAAAGTTGGTTGTTTATCTATCAATGAACCTATTATTTATTGACCAAGGAATCTAATAAAGTTTTAATGCTAACAGTAATCAAGTGCTGGGACTTTCTTCTGGTATCGAAGAAACGGGCCAGATCCGCTGGGGTATGGCTGCATGTCTGTTCGCTGCGTGGCTTATTGTGTTTCTTTGCTTATGCAAAGGTGTAAAGTCTTCCGGAAAGGTCTGTGGCTTATTAAGGTTGTCTATGTATTATATTTACACAAAATTTGTGATTTCATTTGTGTAAAGTAGGATAAAAAATACCCTGTTTTTTACCACCATTTATATAAACACCATAAACAAACAAATAAAGATTCAAAATATTGTATAACTTTTTATAATAAGTATTTGCATATGAAAGAATTGTTAAATAGATTTTTAAAAATATATTATTTTTCCAGGTTGTTTATTTTACAGCGCTGTTTCCTTATGTTGTTCTGGTGATTTTGTTTTTTCGTGGAGTTACTCTGCCAGGAGCATCAACTGGTATATTATTTTATCTTACACCGGATTTCAGTCAACTCGCAAATGCTCAGGTGAAGAATTTATTTTTATAATAACTTAGGTTTTGATTTTATTATACAATTTTATTTATTTAAAAATATATCTGCAGGTGTGGGGAGATGCAGCGGTACAAATATTCTTTGCATTGAGCCCAGCTTGGGGAGGTCTCATCACTCTGTCTTCATACAATAAATTCTCTAATAATTGTTATATGTGAGTAAATATTTCGCACACGTACGTATTATATACATGTATTATTTATTAATTATCTAATTATATTTTCAGTGATTCTCTTATAGTGGCGGTTTCTAACATTGCAACTTCTTTTTTCGCTGGACTGGTTATCTTCTCGGTCATAGGATTCCTGGCTCATGAGCTGGAGGTGGAAGTCGATCGTGTGGTGGATCAGGGTGCAGGACTTGCTTTTATTGTTTACCCCGAGGTCGTTACTAGGTTACCAGTCTCTCCTCTTTGGTCAATACTTTTCTTTGTCATGCTATTGACATTGGGATTGGACTCACAGGTAAATTAAGTTACATTATATTAATATTAACAAAACATGTGTAGGTATATCATATTGATGATTGATCTTCACTTCAGTTTGCGCTCATGGAGACTGTGACGACAGCTATCTTAGATCGCTTCCCAAGATTTCGGCAGAAGAAAACGTGGGTGGTACTTGCAGTTGCCGTTTTTGGTTACTTGGGTGGCCTAATTTTTACCACCAACGTAAGTTCCAGTCCAAAAATATAATAGTTTTTGTACCTAAAACTACAATTCAAATTGAATAACATAATATTCCAGAGTGGGATGTACTGGTTACAATTAATGGATAAATATGCAGCCAACTGGTCAGTGCTGATCATAGCTATTGGGGAGTGCATTTTGATCGCTTGGATTTATGGTGCAGAAAAGTTTTGTATAGACATTCAAACAATGATTGGAAGACAGTCAAGACTCTGGGTATGGTTTTGGAGTGCAATGTGGAGAATTATTACACCAGCGGCTTTAGTGGTAAATATTGTTGGTTAATTTTGAACTTTTTAATTTTTTACATCTTGGTGAAAATAAAATATTGTATCTCCAGTTTATTCTGATCTTCAATTGGATCGAGTACAAGCCAGCTTCTTATGGCCACTACGTGTACCCGATGTGGGCTGACGCGGTTGGTTGGACCCTCGGCGTGTTACCAATAGTCGTGGTAGTTCTGATGGCTGTCAACCAAATATGCAGCGGGCCTGACGATCTGACGATTATGGAGGTTAGAGTTTACATTAGTAATCAGTGCTGTTTTAGAATTATATTAATTTTAGAAAATTTAAATAGAATTTTAAGTCGACATATAAATAAACCTTCAAATTCAATAATAAAAATATATCAATATACGAGTATAACAGATAGGTAAAAAATTTATTAATAAAAAATATTTACTAAAAATGATCGAATGTTACTATTTATTTACGAGTGAGACTCGATTCAGAAAACTATATTAAAGTTTTAAGATTTATATAAAAATAACAAAATGTTACCAAAAATCTCAATCCAGAAAGCCAGAGTCTTCGCCCTAAAATTGCTAAAAAAAAGTGATATTATTATTCTCAATCCAGAAAGCTAGAGTCCTCGCCCGTCCCACCGTGGAGTGGGGTCCAGCGTCTGCGTCGTGTGCGAGTACCTTCTGTGAGACCGAGTTGTCTCCGCCCGTGCTGCTGCTGCACGGCCGCCCAGTGCTGCGAGAACGCGGGGCATGACCCCTCGCCCATCCGCTCCTTGCTATGCGGAAGGTATGTAACGGATTTTGACATTAGACATCTGATTCGTTATTAAATTATTATACACATCATGCAGGGTGTATAAAAATATTGCGATAATTATAATAATATAATATTTACTTTTCATTATATGATTGTCTTGGTAAGTGACTATATCTTGTATTGTATATATTGTAGTGGATTTTTAAGTAATGTAATTTATTTTACCATAATTTATCTGCCCATTCAAAAATTTTGTATCGTCCAATCTCTTTGAAGATATAGTAGTGTGAGGAGTTTTAGTAATAGAAACCATATATAAATAAACTATAAGTTTTTTTCATTTCATTTCAGACATCTCAAGATGGTACAGATTCGACATCTGTTACTAGCGGATTGGATAACGAATTAAAGAAGCCTGGCACAAGTGCTAATAAAATAAAGAAAAGCTCAATTAAAAGAAAAGTTGCAAACTTTAGCCACGATTCCGACGATGCCATCATTGAACCTTTACTGCAAACAGAGAAAGAAAATTCTATAATTGCCAATAAGAGTGCCAAATATTTGTTGAATAAATCTAAGACTGATTGTTTATATGAAAAAGATACAAAAGCTTTAGAAAATCCTAAAGTTTCAACGCCGGTGAGCATTTCGAATAATGTTACTAATAATATTGTCTCGGAAAAACAATCATCACCTTCTTTTATATCCGAGACTGCACCCCTCTACAATCACATGAATACAAATGTCTTCAGTGGGTACGATTTAAAAAAGGAAAAAACGACAACAAGCAGCTCAATTCTTGTAGAAATAGATGGATGCAAGGCGGTTAGTCATGGTCCAAGTCCATTGATATTTACAACAGCTAAAATTCATACAGATAGTAAGACAAAGGTTATGGAACCTCAAGTAACACCCATGCCAATATTGTCAACAATCGAAGGTAATGTAGTAAAAGCTGGAGTTATTTATGAGGATGACAAAAAATATAATATTTTACATACTAACAAAAAAGATGTCAGTAAAAATGTGGATAACAAATCCGATTTCAAACTAGAGCCTGCCAATTTTAAGGATTTGTCCCACGTAAAAGTGTTACCTAATGAAAAGTTTTCTGATTCTAGTCAAATTAAAAATCAACAAAACACAAAAAAAGAATTGGACAATCAAGAGCCTTTTGAAAAATCTTCAAAGTTATTTAGTAAAGATCAGAAAGTTAGTCTTAAAACAAGTAATGATAGTGTCGATCCTAAATCACTAATAGCTAAAGTGACTAGTGAGGACAAAGTATTAGCCAAAGTAAAGCCGATCTTAGCAACAGCTACATGTAAGGCAAATGGGGCTTTAATATCTGACAATACTAAAAAGATAATTGGAACTGAAACTAAAACAATAACATCAGACAAAAATTATATCACTGACAAAACAAAAGGATTAAGTGAGAACGATCGAACGAATGAAAAGATAAACTCCAACAAAAATACACACCCACCTGCGACATCAAGCATGCCGCAAGCAAGCAAAATCAATAATAAATCTAATCTAAACACAGTACAAAATGATAAAATCGATAGTATAAAGAGTTTCTCTACTAGCAGTAAAAAACTCCAACGTCAAAAAAATGCTGCAGTAGAAGAGGTAAAGGAAATAAATTATAAAGAATTAAATAATATAACAACAGTTAAAAACAATCCCATACCAGATAAGGTTGTATCTACCCCACTTGACCTTAAATCAGACAATGCAACCATTAATAAAATAACAACACCAATAACTACAAAGAGTACAACACCAATTGTAACATCTGGATTACAATCAAAATCCTCAAATTTGTCGACAACAAATCCATCTACTTGCAAATCTTCTGTTACCACAGGAATTACAGCTCCAATAAGTAGCAAACCTGTCACTGATGCAGTAAAAACAAAACCAGCGACAACAAGAATTCCTGAATTATCTATCAAATCATCAACTAAGGCTCCAGCTCCAACCAATATAACATCTATAGTAACTACGACAACATCTTCTACTAAGACTTCTACTGCATCTACTGCAAAAAGTACTAAGATAACGGATTCTAGATCATCCGCGAAACAAGATTTGACATCAGTTTCTGCTTTACCATCGAAAATAACTAATACCGAACCAACGACGACATCTTCTGCCGCTAGTTCTCTTCCTTTATATATAGTTTCCACATCTAAAACTAAAATAGGGTCATCATCAATTCCAAGTATATCCACGGCTAATAAGAAGGGTCTCGACCAAAAACCGACCCCTGATGTTATTAGTACTAATGGAAAATCAGGAAAACTCTTGATGTCATCACAAAGCAATCAGTCTAGTTCTAAACCAAAAATTACTAACATTAACTTAGTGAAGAAAGATGATAGAGCTTAACACTACAATGCAATTATTTGTGTATAAAAAAATATATGGTTTCTAAGGTAAGTGTACCATAAAGTGAATAGAAATCATAAAGAAATGTAATTTAGTCATTATATAAAAGCGAAATCAATTAATCAAAATTTGAATGTAGAAATAATATATATTGGTCACTAATTTTACTGGAGATTGTTCTTACTGTAAGTAGTTGTACATATAAAAAATATTGTGGTGAAAAAAATAATACGTTGTTACCGATATGAAAAATAATATCAAAATTATTTAGGTATGTTAGATAAAATAGACGTTCCTTTAGAAGATTTGTCACGATTAGCATTTAAATATTAGAGTTTTCGATACTATATCTCCACTAAATAATGATAATAATTAATTTGCTCATTAAATACATATAAGGAATTGAATAGATGTAATAGACATGGGTTTTTTTATCTATAACTTGTCCATATCGAATGCCATTGTCAAAAATCAAGCAGATATCTTTATATTCTGGTCATTAGTGGTGCTAAAATATATATTTTGTATTTATATATATTATTAATTTGAACACTTTAAAGATTTACGTCTTACCAAAAGTCAATTTATATTATTTAATTGTTGATATCAATTAACCATTTATTATATTATCTTTACCCATTCTATTAAAATGATTTGTTATCGAGAGAAAAAAAAAAATAATTACAGGGTAGTAACAGATAATACTACAAAATTTATCTAAACTTTAATATTTCATCGTAGGTGTATCAAATTCAGATTTCGTTCTCGATTAGGGTTTGTTTATGAAAAATATGTATATTTTTAATGAAAATTTTGCAAATAACTTTACACATTAATTGCTTGTTATATTATTTTATTAACAGGTCCTATTAATTCCTAAGTAAGGATTAGTGATGTGCTCAAATTATTTAGTATAACTATAGATGGTCTACGTCCAGCTTAAATTACTTCATCCGTCTGTTTAGTTAAAATTATTTTAAAATAAAACCTCAATCGCTCAAACCTTCAATAAACCTTTGGACGATGTTTACAGATGCATGCACAATAAATATTTGTGGGTAAATTTTTATAACGCACTTATCGCTTCAAGAATTTCGTATTTCTAAATTTTTGATTGATATGTACTTTTCAGAGGGTTTTTTTATTTAATGTGTATTCAAATTTATATAGGTTTACTTTAAACATCAAATATGGAGTACATTATATATTACTAAATGAAATATCTTAATTTAAGTTTAATATTTTTTACAATAAATAAAATTAAATACCTTTATATGAATTGTTATAAATATATATATATATATATTTATAACAATTCATATAAATATAATTTATCTCAAAAGTAAAAAGATAAAAATCAGACACGTGATATGATGACACTATCAAAGAAATAATAATACAATATTGTAAAATTTTTGTGCCAAAACCGAAAATGAAAACAAATTTGGACGCTATTGATTTTTTCAGTCCTCACCATAAGTTATAATATAAAAATAATAGATTACAAGTTTTTAAACAAATATATTATCAAAATGATACGAAATAATTGAAGCAATTATATTATGATATTATTTTTACAAAATGAATAATAGTAATGATGTTTAATGTTAATTTTTAGCAGTTTTTGAAATGTATAAATATTTTAAGCCAATTAATTATTAATTCAGACTGATCCTTTTATTCTGATGTTATATTTTTATATTACTTTAAGGTGATACATATATTTCTTTATTTTATCGAGGCGCAAAAATAATTTTTAATATATCTTTTAAGAAAAATGTTTCCTAAGTGTGTACCTTCCTAAGAATATTTTTATATTAAATTTATTTACTTTTTTACATATATTACTGATACTTTGTACCTCAATGTGAATCCTATATCTTCCATTGCTTCTACCTTGATATTGATTGATTTTAAATTTTATATTTTAGTTAAGTTTTTGTTGTTGTTTAAATGTAGTTTAAAATGTAAGTTACATTTTATTGATTGTAAATAATTGTGATAGAATCGTTATTTATTTTGTATCTATGTGGAGATTGTATGTATTTATATTTGTTTGTGTTGCTCGTTTGTTTTATAGCTGAGTGTAGTATTTTTATATATGTTTAATAATTAATAGACACTGAATTTCTAGAAGATTTTAATATAATACAATGTTTATAATAAATGTAGGTGCTTAGACGCCATGAATTGTTGTCTCAGATCTGATTAGATATAGATATGTGGTTTAGAAATTTTACTCAAAATTTTTTAGATTTTTTAGAACGTAAGTAAAATTATTATCATTTTTTTTTATATTCCCTTAATATTTAAGATAAATTTATTTTGATATCTGTCATTTTGATTGTATGTACCTACCTATATTTTATACCTGCATTTACAATGAGTATTTAATACCGACACATTATGTTTTAGATAGGACTGTCCGCACTTAAAGTTATTATATAATAGATTAAATGTGTAGTGGGTTTAAGAGATGTAGAGGCCTAGATCTGGAATTTATAGGTTGTTACGAATCAGTTACATGGAATGACGCGAGGGACTCCGGCGCTGCGGGACTCCGCTCAGATACAGGGCCACCAACATGACGATACGTACTGTAACGGTTTAATGTCTAGTAAATAGACATTGTTGTTAAAATTGATGTATTTTAGATAATTATTGATTAAATCGATGTTACATAGATGTTTATTGTAAATATAAATTTATATCCAGTCGGGGTGTGAGGTTTGAATGTTATAGAAGGCTGTATTTTTGGGTGATATTTTAGAATGGGAAGGCATCATATCTTTGATAACATTATTAGATACAAGGATATAGAAAGCTATGTAATGATGTGATAAATGATAAAATAGTTATAGTGTTGTTGTGCTATTATAATAAAAATATGTTCAGATGTGTTTAATGGATATTTTATTTTGAATTGTCATTTTTAATATAATTTATTAAGGTGTTTTCACAATCACCGGTTATTCATACGTGTTGAAAAACATGATTTGTTAGCTTTCAATTAAATCAATGTGCGAAGGCTTTTAGCGTGGTATGTGACGTCGGACTTTCTTTAGTGCCTTTATTTTACCATTCGTGTCAGTCCGGTGAGCGGAGCGCACGTCGCCGCCCGCGCTCTCCCTCACAGTTATTACAAGTTAGTCCAAGCGTGAATTAGTTTTTAAATCCGTAACATAATCATATAATATTTAGTGTACGAGTGACTCCATGACTAATTACGAGTGAAATTATCCAATGAACGATGTTCATTTGAGTGTTTAATTCCTGAAATGTTTCCGTGTTGAAATTGTACAAGCTGCTTTGGTGTTAGAGGTATGTATATAGATATATAATGAATTATAATGTTTTTTATACCACTTTGAAGGTATTTATGCAAAATTGTACACACTTGAAAGTTTAGGAGATAAAAGATAAACTGTATGGACAGTTTTATCCTATATGATATTGTGTTACGATAAAGTTAAAAAAAAAAACAATATTTTGTGCATAATCTTTAGAACAGTTATTTAAGGAGGTTAATTCATGAAGCTTGTATTTGCCGGTCAAAATGATTTCTTGCAACCGTTTCGGACGAATTGAAATTTAATGGCGTGGTAATGATAACTCACTGGCCGGCATAAAATAATTAAAATGGAAAAAATACTGGTTACATAGCTCATTGATTGATTGTTTTTTTGTGTTAAAAAATGATTTGTCCATTTTTGCAATGTCAACAAAGACTTGGTTTTATTTTTGCAGAATAGAGCTATCACAATATTGATGAAGTTTATTAATAATGAAATTATTACTAGCCAAATAACTATTTAACAACAAAGGGACCATTTTTCCTCGATTTACAGATTACATTTCGTCACTAAAATCCTTTATGGAAACTAAAAAGATTTATAAAAATATTTAAACGTGAAAACAAAGAAATCTAAACTCAATTTTAATATTGGTTTTATATTTATATTATTTGTATGACCAAACTGAGTATTTCGTTTTGACTTCGGGTTATAAAAAAACTCAAACACGTTTTAATATAAGAATACCATCTTACCTCGATGGAGAATTCAGAATACACCCAGATATAAACAGCTGTGCCTTAGAGTGGGCACGTGAACAAATTAGTTACCTACTTTGTTTTATTTTTATAGGGTAACAAGGGTAAAATAATATTCATATTAAAAATTAGTCTTTCAAAGTCCCTTTGTAGTATTCTAGCGGTTGTTTCAAGAAATTGTATTACTTATTGTAGTCGCTGATTTAAATGATTAAATATATTAATAGTTAATATTATCTAATGAATAAAGTAACTAGATTCATACAAATATGAGTTTTCTATAGGATCGTGTGAACAGAAACTGCTACATCTCACCCGTCAGCTCACTTTCCATCCATTCATGGAATCTTCGAGTTTTTCATGCGATTTCTTTCGGCCTTCTTAAGACAGTATGCTCCGAGCTATTACTAGCTTTCTTTTTTACTTCTTACCTTTAACTTTATTTACAAGTTTCATACAAACAATGTTGCAACCTTTAATTATAACCACTTACTGATTTGTAAACATTAATTTCGTAAAGGAAGTTACAACTATTAGATATGAATTGTATAACTGTTCATAACGGATGTATTATGATTTCACATTTTTAGGAGGTACCTACTACGCAACTTTTTACCCGTATCAATCCTTCCGGTGTAGATTTGAATATTCTGGAATTCAAACAAACATTTATCTTTCTATATGCTTTAGTTTACCTGACGTTCTTTATAACATTTGGTTTATAAAAAAATATCAAACGATGTAAAAATGTGACGCCACATTTTTTATTTTTAAAACAAATTAAGACCGAATCTTGAAGATTTTAGCGTTGCCGTTGCTTACCGTTAACCGGATTAAGATCTAATTACATGCTCCGCGGTTTAATAACGTTGAAAATAATATTAAAACTACATTAAGTATAATACAATACAATATACAATCAAGGTAGAAAATAACGAAGAGTAAATCGGAAAATCTCTCGACAGTTTCTTAATATGTAATCGATTTAATGAAATAGTGTTTATTTCTACATTACATTGCAGGTGTGCGATTAACCAACTTGATATTGCGTAAAGATGCACGATGTGGTTTCGTTTTACGATCTTTCTCACTGCATACCATTGTTATAAAGGTCGCCAACACTATGGTGTGCAATCGGAATCTTATTTTTATACATATATTTGTGTTTCTTCCGCTTTTATAATTATCTGTCGCTTAACTATATTTTATTTATACTATTTAAAAGTATATAGATATATAGTTATTTGTTTCAATTTGGTGATTTGGTCCAGACTCACTTATGTACATTTCAACTAATCTCAGTCATAACTCAGTGAAACAATGTAGGTCTAATCCTAAAATATGTCGGTAATATTGCATAAAAGCCTACAGAGAACTTAAATTATTGTTGATTGAGTCGACTTCGATTATTCAGTTATGTAAACCCGTTGAGTCACATTGTATGCAATGAATACAATCCAGGTGGTAGTTTGGGGACTATCTATGAATAGCATCTAGCTCGCTCGAGGTCGGACGCGGTTAATTGGCGACGAGTTGCAGGGCCGGTTTCTCGGACGCTTATTTTGCACCATTTCTAACTGGTCACCGACCATTTACATATTTATACTGCCTTCAATTGTATGCATATATAACATTTTTTATTAGATTCGAATCAAATATTTACTAGTATATACTCATGATATCTGGTCACGCTTTCCGTGTTTTACACTCGTATATTTTAAATTATAAAGTAAATAAGTTCCTGGTCTATTACTTTTCTATACAATTGTAATTTTTTTACACATTGATATACTGGTAATTAAGAACGAAATGTAAACTAAACTGAGTTAGACGGTTAAGCCGGATATTATGAATCCCCTCAAATGCATTCACCCCAAAGTTTATTTCGTTGTTTCCTAGCAGCAACCATTCTTGATATGTCAATATTGGATATTGAAGTTTGAGAATACTCGAAAGTTTCAAGCTTTTTGAACAAAGGATTTAATATTCCATCTAAAATGGTTTTTATAATAGAAATGGTAAAAATTTGTTAATAAATTTCGAATAATATTATCAATACATATTCATATTTAAATTCTAAATCTGTCACTAAATTCCATATCAAATTTAAATACAACAACTTTCATTTATCGCTTTATTTATTTTTATACATAAAAAACATCCTCTTAAACTATTTACATTAACCCCAGGGTTAGGACGTGACTCAAACATGAAATTTAGAAAATAAACGGGGACAATGATCTTTCCTAGACTGAGAGAAAAAACGGGGAACAGTTGTTGTGGGGGGAGAGGGGAGTTCACGGTTGAGCGCCCCGCCACCTGCGCGAGCGCACCTCCGAGACCTCGCATATCGCACTTTTATACCCTCAGGCTAAACATGCATAACTAAATAGATCATTGCTTATCTATAAATACCCACATTTATCATTACTTCACTGACTATCTATAACTATAAAAGTATCCCAAACTGAGACATCATAAAGTTGAGTGTCAAAAGGTGAACAATAATTCAATTCAAATTCAAAATGAATGATCATTCAACTTCAAGCTATTCCATCACCACGTATGTGGCAATAAATTGTAAATAAGGTTTTTATTATAAAAACTAGGATCCGCCAACCGTGCGCGGCTGGTGTTGAGCTGAGCCCCTCTCCTTTCTTCTTTTCTTGATAACTTTTGAATGGCTAAACCTTTTTTTAATCTGTTTTCGCTATAACATCCGCGTTCGGCTCAAACATACATGAGAAAATTTTTAGCTAATTATCTCGCCGCATTCTGGAGATAACAAAACACAAAAAAAGGTCTCCCAAACGGTTAAGAGCTTCGCTTATGCTCAGCTCAGTAATACCTCAAAGTTTGTAAAACAAAATATATCCTTCTATTTCCTTCCTATTTCGTTCTATTACTATTGATATATATTTTTAACATATACTTTCCTGATTCGTGATATATATATATAAAAAGATATTCGTTATTAGTACATCATTATCTTTTAAATTAGTACCATCATATTTGAGTTAAATCAATTTCTGTTTAAAGTATATTTTAACATAGATAACAATCTAAATATTGAGGTTAACAATTTTGAAACATTAATATTTAATATAAATATTCACACTTTCACTTTTAAGACAAAATCTATCAAATAACTTACCTAACTATGGTTCAAACATTAAATATGATACGATGATACGAAACGACGATACGGTACGATGATACGGTACAGAAAACAATGGTATTTTAGTTTTATTTACGAGTTACCTAACACTAAACTGCACCTAACTACCTCTTACACATCAGAGATGAAATTAATAAAGTCTTAATATGGTGCTTTCTAAGTTAAATATATTCGACCTACTAAAGAAGGAATAGCGTTCGCCTTAATCGCCTTAATCGCCTTACAAATGGTAAGGCCAAACGTACTACGTAGAATTTATGTTAACTAAGAGCTAATTACCATAATAGTGAATGCTGTTATAGTTGAGGAATCAATAAATATTGAATATGATATTATATCTGATAAGTTAATTATTTTTATAGCTTTTTGTTTTGCATAGCCTGCGGACGTTACAAATATGGCTTCGCTCACGTATGTGGAAAACTATAACTAAGCCTTTAATTATAGTAAGCAAGCAAAAATAAACAAATGAATAGTTTAAACAAAACAAAAAGAGATTTTACAACTCCCAATACATCCTCCCACGCTAAAGCTAAGAGCAACAGCACAGATGATTGTGGAATATATAACCTAACATTCTGTATGAACCAAATTAATAAGATACTTTAATAACTAAACCGATATCAATAAAATTGATTTATAACAAGCGATTGACATAAAGACTTTATTGTATGTAGACGAAATCGTTTGCAAAATGTACAAATTGTTTGAAGCTGTTATAATTGTACGCTGAAATGATTAATCATTTATTACAGTAATAATTTATAACAATCAAAATATATTCTTTGTTCTGTTGCCGATTTCCGTGTAAATGCTACACAGATTGGATACTGTGTCAAGTGCACGGCTTTCACTTTCACGACTGATACGGACTGATCAATCATTACGCATGAACTTGCTTAATGATCTTTGATATCATAACTACGAACTAACAGCCTTGACGTAATCTGAAACTATTAATTAACGTTCAATCATTTTCTTATTTGATTACTATGAATTATGTATATCCTATTTTTAATTAGGTTGTAAGTAGAAATTTTATATGCATTGCGTGTTTAATTTAATTAAGTGGGTTGAAATTGTTGTGTTTGTTACAAAAATTTGAACTTATAACCCCTGACACAATAACTAGTTTTGGTTTAAGTTGAACGTGTCTGTGGCATCATATCTTCCAAACTGATTTGATGTTTTAAACAAGAGCCTTGTCTATGACGGTTTTTAACTGTTTCGTGGAAATAAAAGTCATTCGTTATATCAGATTGGATTTAGTGACAAAATCTCAGGCAATATTTTCTGGGGTTCTTTTTTATTAAAATATATAGACTAAACGAGGTGGTGATGCGTGACCTAACTTGCAGAAACTTCTTCTTCTTCGAATCTTCTTTACCCATCAGCGAAGAAGCAAAGATCATCTAAAATGCGTGAGAAAAACCACTTTTTAATTAAATATTTATTTAATTAAAACCCCTTTGTAATTTTAGTATGAAAACCATACAAATTATTCAGTTTTATTTAGTTAGAAGTATTGCTAAAGTAACGATGGAAATATGTCGATCAAAATCGAACTATACCTCAATAATATCGTAATCAAACCTGTAGGTACATGATAAAGACCTCTATATTATATTTTTGATATTGTCTGTTTATTTGTTTGTTCATTCCAGGTTATTATTGAAATTTGGTTTGAGTTATTCTCCGAAACAGCGCACGAAAAATCTAATTTTCACACAAAAACTGGTCTGAACCATAATGACTATACAACGAAAAATATACGGACGTTGTCATATTTGTATGCGATGATAGATGGTTTATGGACTAGTTGTTGACAGTGACTTCGTATTCCCTCTCCCTTCACTGTTTCTGATTCATTATAAATTCATACAAATGTGTTGTTTACTATAATTATTGCGTCAAACCATTATTTGAGTTAACCCATAAAAAGGGTGTTCTGTTGACTTAAATAAAATAACACAATGATATTTAATAAAAATCTGTTTAGAACGTTTGTGTGTTGTGCTTTATTTTTGTGTTTTTACGTAACAATTAGATATTATATTTTTCGAGAAAGAGCATTCCATATGACTTAGACAAAAACACCGCTATAAATTGAATTCAAATGCGTCAAAAACTTTTGTTTTTTTTTATTAATGCCAAAAGTTTTGCGTAAACGAGTCAAAAGTATCCTTTATTATGACCAAGACAATTATCTATAGATAGATTTTGACAAACAAGTAAACGCAGAAACTAAAAAAATATTGTCTTGGGTCTGTCTGTCTGTGTGTGGTTCATTATTAAACATTTTATATACATATTTTTCCACGTTATTATTATATTACACAGACCGGAAAGTTATATTGGAATCACGTGCATGTTATATTAAGATTTGATCCATATAATTATACTACGATATACCTTACAACCACAGTTAGGTACCGTTTTTGTAACACCCTCACTTCATACTTTTTCTATGTGGATAGTCTGCTAGTAGTGTCAATGAATGTGACGGACATAAAGAAGTTGGTCTGGAAGCTGCGCAGGCGCTGAGCGAGGTCATTGTACCGCTTAGAGGAGCTGCACTCTTGCCTCTCCCCCCTCCACTTGCACCCCCCCTATCCTGTTTATTGCACTAGCTTAAATCACTAAATTCGCACCATGTAACTGCGTCATTATATTATAATGGACATTACGCGTTGAAATATTTCAATTAAGTTACTGTTACGAAGTTCTATGTTTTGTACGGTTTATTAAGGTTATAGTAAAATAATATATATATATATATATATACATATATATATATATATATATATATATATATTATAGTTCTATGTCATCCATCCTTTAGCACAATAATAATTGATATCATTTTTTTTCGTATCATTATAAGGCATACTAAAAATTTTGAGACGTTTACAATCTGTTTATTACACATGTTTTATTAGGGCCATATCAATAAAAAACTAAGAT
Organism: Melinaea marsaeus rileyi; assembly: GCA_918358865.1. NCBI lineage: Eukaryota > Metazoa > Arthropoda > Insecta > Lepidoptera > Nymphalidae > Melinaea > Melinaea marsaeus. The sequence goes on along the minus strand of OU911088.1, from coordinate 10,082,704 downwards.
ATTTCATGATTTTTTTTTCTCAGTTACAAAATCTTTCGCGGCCGAAATAACACTGACAATGTTATGAAGTACATTTTATTGTTTGTTCTTTGTGACTTTATATTTTCTAATGTTGACCAATTCGAGTGACTACTTAACAACATGAAGAAACTAAATATAACATTATAATTTATTATTCGAGAATTTATTTTTCCGAGATATTAAAATCGTGACCTCTGTCAGAATCTTCAGTAGGGCATTCCGATTACCGGTCGAGAATGAAACAAATGTATACTCGAAATTAGTTTCATAGGTAGCCATTACAATGGCCGTTTAAATTTATCATTGAGAATGGCCTTTGAGATGATGAGATATGTTTGGAGATAAGTGACGAGCTAATATACAGTTGTGGAGAAGTGAATTATGCAAGTATTTTGACCTTTTCTTATACTGGTATTAATCAAGTTTGAAGAATAACTTTTGTTTGTAAAATAAATGTGTTTGTAGAGCGTTTTTTATTAATTTATAATTAATAAAAAACGCTCAACGTTCAATAATTTATTCACCTATAATAAAGTTAATTTACGATCATATAAGAGTAATATCTTTTATGATATAAGTTGTTAGATATACTGTAACTGTTGACTATTGTGGCTTCTTATTAGGTTAATGCCGGATATACCGTTTTTGAGTGTTATATTACAGTTTACGTTTTGCAAACTCAATTACACATTTAACAGTTACGTTATACGACTATTTGTTATGATAATCAACCCTTATTAATATATTACTAGGATCCGCCAACCGTGCGTGTCGGGTGTTGAACTGAGCCCCTCTCCTTTCTTCTTTTCTTGATAACTTTTGAATGGCTAGACATTTTTCAATCTGTTTTCGTTATAACATCCGCGTTCGGCTCAAACATACATAAGAAAATTTTTAGCTAATTGTCTCGTCGCATTCCGGAGACAACTAAACACAAAAAAGGTCTCCCAAACGGTTAAGAACTTCGCTTACGCTCAGCTCAATTAATATCAGTTCTAATATAGTTTGGTATTGATTCATTTGTTAAGAATACTAAGAACTTTTAAATAAAATAATAATAAAACAATAAAAATAAAATTACTATCTCCGAATCTCATAATGAAATCGAAAAAAGTAAATCAACCGTCTCTGACATTAGGCCGGACATTTTGAACAACAGACCAACAAAAACTTTGAAAACCTGCCAAGTGTGTCAGGCTGCGAGCAAGGGTTTCGTAGTTGCCCATAGATAGATATATAGACATATAAACTCGCGATGTTTTTGTAGATATTATAAATATACTAAGATAAAGCCCGTTTGCAATGTAAGCGCTCAAAACTATATGTTTAAGTTAACTGACTGTTACTCATAAACTTGTAAAGCCTACTTAGTTAGGATAGTATTCCTTTTAAATTTGTTATATGTACTGCTATCGTGCACTGTTTCACCCCTCCAGAATCAACTAAGTAGCTGCTAGCAAAAACGGTCTTTGCAAACTCATTATATTTCAAAAGACCTATCTAACGATACACCCCACATTATGCAGAAGAGAAAAAATATTAGGGCTTCTGTTGAATCTTCAAGGTTAGCTGAGGACACGCGAACCGAAGAACAGACACGACGAAGCTATAAGAGTTTCTAGTGGACTACGCAACCCTAAAGAGCGTGTTTGAGTTTTGGCAACGACCAAATGCGCCCAAAAAATCCATTATTCTAAAATTTCAGACAGACATTTCACTTTAAGCCATCTCCACATGTACATGGTTTGAAGTTTTAATAACGCACTCGCAAATATAATTAAGTTAACAAACAACATATTTAACTTCTAGATTCGTTGGAAAATATCAGTACAAATACTTGTAATCCATTATTGAAACAATTATAACAATAAAATAACACATATAAGTAATATTTCTACTATTCATGTTATTTTATAATATATGTTTATTACTTTCAGGGTAGTATGTACGCAGCATCCAGTGTGTCGGCGGTGACGTCGGTATCCCGAGATATGCCATCCGCGTCTGGTCCGGTCGAGAGGCGAGTGCGCGTGGTGCGACTCCTGCGCCCGAGGAAGGCTGCTCCAGCTTTCGGCTTCTCCCTGCGGGGAGGACGGGAGTACGCTACTGGTTTCTTCATATCCAAAGTGGAGTTAAATTCTGAAGCTCATCTTCAAGGACTAAAGGTAAGATATAATGAAACAGAGATGACATTTAATTTTGACATTCACAGTAGTAAAGGTTTAATAGAAAAATATCTAGTCTTACTATAATAATAAAAAAATAGAATTATTGCGAATTAATGCTATTTCTTTGGCAATGTGACAATCTGTGTTGCATAATAAAAATTGTTTAATGATGTCTTGTGGAAATTTTGTTACATTGTGATTGATTTCTTGTTATGTTTTTTGTATAAATAACAGGTAATTGTGCTTTATCGTATTGTTAGTTGTTTTTGGGTTTATATAAAATGTGGTTACGTGCTGTTCACCGAAAGGTATAACATTAACTTCTGGAATAAAGTTAAAGTTATCATGTAAGTGATTAAGTGGTAATTGATATACATATTGTAGGGCTTCGGAGTTAATTGAGAACAAAGAAATAAGAAATATTAATAAATATAATGTGTCACCAGAAAAATATATTTTTTTAGTAGTTTTTCTCCAACAATTAATCTTTTCAACAGTAAAGTGGTTTTCATATTTTAAAACTAAATTTTAAACTATGAAGTATAATTATAAATGTATTTTCGATAAGATTATGCTCATGTAATTCTTAAATATTTTTTTACTTTTCTCGTCAAAGTTATTATAGATTTTACTCGTCAGAGTTATTATGGATTTTTACTTGTCAGAGTTATTTTTACTTGTTAAAGTTATTATATATATTCTCAGTCTGTAATCATGTGTCGTGGTTCATAATAAAAAAAGTCCCACACTTATCTGGTGTTACCCATTGCTTGGTATAATTATCAACGTCCGAGGTTATTTTGTCACAAGCATTTCATTCTTTAAATCGCATATAATATGTTTGCAAACAGTTTCTAGAAATGATATAATGTATTTACATTAAAGTAATGAAGTATTTAAAACCTCTAATCAGTCTTGATATCACGCTAAAATAAAAACACCGAAGGTAAAGTACTTACCATAGTTGGTTGTGCTCTGAATTTTAAACTATTTTGTCGTTTCAACAAGCCTCAATAGTTATATAATGTAATTAGTAACTAAACAACTGACCCACATGCATCATTTGGTTTAAAACAATAGTTATTTAACGAAATTCGGCACATTTTAAATGAAAGAGCATAATATATTAAACCATTGAGTTTTCACACAATTACTTCCTTAACAAAGACATTACGAAATTTCACGAGTGCTTATATCCGTTGTTATTTCCACTACAATAACGTGTTAGAGACGCTCACATGAAAACCTGAGAAAATTAGTTTTATTGCACTGCACTAGTTTAACATATTTCAATTTTCAATTTCTATTTCCATACTTTCATGATGATATAAATAAAAAAAGTTGAAAATAGTTTTTGTGAAAATGAGAAAACGAGGAAATTCTTTTATATGAAATGTTGTTTTAAACAGTTTCCGATCAGTGAATCATTTAATTACTTGGGTGCCGCGGCCAATGAGTGACTTTCTATAACATGCGTGTGCGCATCGCTAGGTACAGTTGTGTAATACTTGCTAAAAAAGAAAACCTATTATTAATTTTGCTATTCTTTTATTTGTATTGTAACTTTGTATGTAATAAGGAAATCAATACATAATGTATTATATTTAAAATTTTATTTTGTTAAATGATAAGTGGAACTAATTTATTATATGTTCACATAGTAACATAGCACAATGAAACTCGGAACTTTTACTTTAAACAATTGTTACTCGTCTGGGAAACGGAGGCAAGAGCGATCTTTACATAACCTTAGAACTTGATATAGTTAATAATGGTTTTGATATCTTATACTTAATTGTATATTGTTTATAATATTATAACGATTTATTAGTATTTTAACAATTAAACGTAGAAAACAAACCAATTATATAGATATTGTAGGGATAGGGGTAAAAATGATGTAATATCTTTTTTAATTACAGTCAATTGAGTATCATCAAAACGTAGATAATAAATTAATATGAAATCAATGCATAATTAATTCATTAATCTTGTTTTCTTTGACATTCTATATTTTCACTACATTTGCCAAAAAAATATTTAAAAAAACTAAACAGGAATCTCAAATCTATAAATTACAGTGACAAATATTGTAAATGTGAATTTGTTTTTTGACGTAACAATTAATATTCGTAATCGTTTTTGTATTTATATTTTTGTGGTAATTTATTTTAAAATATTAATCTTGTCATCTTAATAGTGTATTCAACGTCTCATATAATATTTTTTAAAGAAAAAAGAGACGCAGTCATATAAAACGAGTCTTATTGTGAATACACAAATGTTAACTTGAAACGAAAATTAGTTGATATTTACAAATTTAATTTTAAATATATGTATGTAGGTAAGTACCTTATATATGTATATATATATGTGTAAGTAGGTAGGTATCTTAGAACATTTTCAGTGTCATTCGCAAATGACACGGAGAGTTTTGAAAACTACCTACTTAACTACCTAATGTAGTAACATCACACCTTAACTAATGTACAAACAACAATTTAATATTTTTATTCAACTTTAATTGTACATAAAAAATATGGAATATAGATTAAAATGTTTTCTAATAATTGTAGATATTTTGATAATTTAAAGAGTGTACAAAAAATGTTAATCTAGCAAAAATAATTATATGTATAAAGATAAAATGGCGGCGGCGGTTATTGATTTTTTGTTCAAATTAAACAAACAGTGTAACCCAGACGTTATCACGCTGAGTCACTGATAACATTGCCGAGTATGTACAGGTGAATAATGAAGCATAGCAACGAATTTATTATAACAATATAATTGTTTTTAAATTAATATTATCAGATATAGATTTTAACACTAAACCTACCGACAATTCTTGTATACCTGTTCCTACCGCACGCCGTCAAATTGACCGGTAATTAAAAGTTATTTTATTATATAACGCAGGTAATAATGGAAATAACTAAAAGTAAAGAGTGTAGAAAATATTATATGCATATTCGAAGAATTGTCATGTAGTTTGATAACGATATTATAACGTTTAAAAATATGTAAGTTTTACAAAAGTTTAAGAACGGTCAATTTGACCGGTACTTGGTAGGTTTAGTGTTAAGAATCAAGCTAAGTGCTTGCTGGTGTTTTTTTATCGTCAAATCGTATTTTGATTATGTTTATATTTTTAATGGAAGTTATATATTTATTATTGTTATATAAAGGGGTTAACCTCGCAAAATTATTATCACATGCACAGATATAATCTTTATCGTGTGTCGGTTTATCCTTGAGATGAATCTCATATTAGATAACAGTAAGATATATTGAGCACGTGACTTTGTTTTTCAAAAATGAACGCTATAAAAATTAAAAACGTGACTGGAACTCATAGAAAGTAATCTTTCGATTTTATAATAAAATATAATTACAGTAGTAGATGTATGTCTAATATTATATTGAGAATATATAAATTACAATAATTATTCGTTCCATATAAAATAATTACTTTAATCAAATTTTTTATTGCTTTTTATATGTAAATAACTGCGTCAGCTTGAATGCCACTAGACATGATGACGGAGAGTTTTGTAACCTTTCAATATTTGCTTACAATTCAATATTATATAATTATATAACACGTTAATGAAAAGTAGATATGAAAGGTTATATAGGACTTAAAGTCTGGGAGTCCAAAAAAAGGCTACCAGTACGAAAGTCTGTAGGAAAGTTGCCCGATATGTGGGCCATGAGTTTGTCCGGCTTCGCGAACGCAAAGAAAGTGCTTTCGTCAGCGATACGTGTCTGACGTCACTCGTTCAGTAGCCGGGTGCCATTTTTTTTTACTTTCTATTGTTTTGGTGTAACTGTATCCTTTATAGTAAAAACTTCCTGGTTCATTGAATTTATGTAACGGTAATCTTTTGTAACTACATTTAATACTAAAGTTTTCTATTGTTAAGTTTAACTTCATATATATAACATTATATATAACCTTGGTTAAGGACAAGTTACCTTCGTCCATACTTCATAGTTATAGCAAAATATATTTATTCATTATAACATTGGGTATCGTATTCCAGTTCCTTCTTATATTATAATAATAATATATATATAATAATAAAATAAACATTAATAATCATGTATTTATTGTTTATAAAGGAAGAAATCAATTAATTTTAATTATATTGAAATTATCAATCGTATTACTAATATTTTTATTAAACATACTTATATTGATAATTACATAGATAGCAGGTTTTAATTACTTTTAATCGCGGCTTCACCCTTTGATGATATCATTAAAATGTAATTACATTTTAAGCTTATTTTCTTCTAATATTTATATATTTTTTGTCCCAGAATTAACTCTAATTGGGTTAGAATTAAGAAAAAATCTGTATTAATTTAGCTAACGTATAAGATAAAATAGCACTCTAACTATACGCACATAAAAATCACGATTATATATATATATATATATATATATATATATATAAGTGTAATGTAATAAGGAAATAAGATAATATATTGTGTGTATAACCTGCAGGTCGGTGACCAGGTGGTGAGTGTGAATGGGTACCGAGTGGATGACGCGGTCCACGCTGAGCTCGTCCATTACATCACAACGCAATCCAGGCTCAAAATCAAAGTTAGACGTAAGTTTTTTTAATATATCTTATATATATTGGTATTAGGAATATTTACAGGTGTGTGTGTACTTTAAAAATATTGTATGTGTGTGTGTGTGTTTTAAAAATAGACTACAAGACTGTCCTTAAATATCTACCCGCATTCTTATTGAATCGTACCGTCAGCAAGAAATAGATTTTTTTTTTAAATAACTCTTTATGAAGTCAATATTTATTTTTCTTATAACAATCAAACGACTTTATCGGTCCAACTAATTTCGAATTTACATAAAAATCCTCATTTTATTTAAATTACAAACAAATCCTTTAAGCTAGCTATTTATTATTGATGTACTGGCCTCGGTAAGGACAACTAAAAATTAAGGAAAAGTTTATCAATTTCTATATGATTTTTTTTATGTAAATAGCCCTTTTTTGTTGACCGTATTTTTATGAAAATGTAGGTTTTTTATTGTCACCGCAATGGTTAAGACACCTGTTCTAACTTCCACATAAAAAAAATATTTTTTAATATTTTTAATTCATTGGCTAATTTCTGATGTTCCAGATGTTGGGATGGTTCCCGTCAAAGAGTGAGTATCAATATACTATTATTAATAATACATTCAAATTACTCAACTCAACATTATAATGTAAACACATAAAACCGATTTAATTATAATTAATGACATTATAATTACCATTTTAAATAAATGTTTATCCTATTTTTCCAGTAAAGAACACGATGCCCTGTCATGGCAGTTTGTGTCAGAGAGGACATCGCTGGCGTCTGACGCTTCCTCTTCTCCAACACTCTGCCACACTACTGAACATTTAACAGATTTGCGACTGTCTATTCTGGTACCACCAAGAGCAAAACTGGGCTGTGGGTGAGTACAACTTAAAGTATTAGCAAAGTTAATATAAAATTTGGTTTAATAATGCAAATTTACATTGTTTTAGTATCTGCAAGGGACCGGAATGGAAACCTGGAATATTTGTCCAATTTGTAAGAGAAGGTGGTATTGCACGTGAAGCCGGACTGCGACCTGGTGATCAGATTATGTCCTGCAATGGCCATGATTTCGCCAATATATCGTTTAACGAGGTAATTTATGTAAAATTAGAAAATTATCAGAAAATTTTGATACTTTTTCAAATCGGTAACTACCATATTATTTATGAAACAATGTTTGATATTGTATTTTAAAAGATTTAAGAAAGAATTTATTATTATAAGCTTAAAGTAAACTTAATTGAGAATACAACGATCTATAAAGTAATAATTTGAAAAAATACATCTCAGGCCATATCAGCGATGAAAGCCAGTGGGCGTCTGGAGCTGGTAATTCGTGAAGGCGCTGGCACTGAGCTGGTGTCGCCGGAGAGCTCCGGATACAATAGCTCTGCATCATCAGCTGCGGGTGAGCGGAGCCCGGCTCCACCACCACTCGCTCCACCCGCCGCCTTGAGGAGACGACTCGCTAGTGTTGCGGAGGAGGCCGCGGATAGAGCTGATAGGTCTGTTATGTAATGTCATTTCATTATCCAATTTATCAAGCACTAAATCAACTAGCACACTAACATGGCATGAATGTTAGTGAGCGTTTGATTGGACCTTAACTTGCTAGTTTGTCAAATAGTACGCTTATTATTGGGTTATGAAATAGTACATTACCAGGTTTGAAAATTTCATCTACAAATAAAATATATTTTAAGGAGATTTGATAATACATTTATTATGTATATTATTTATCACTGTGTATATTATATTATGTATTATATATATATATTTAAATTACATATATTGTTAGTTTTAAACACAATTTTAACATCACCTATTACTACTGTACAGTAATACCCCGCTTTACGCGAGGGATACGTTCCAAAAAAAATTGCGTTAACTGAAATTCGCGTATAACGAGGTTTATGATTAAACATAGTTAAAAATTATTACAAAGAAATACAAATCATTTTAATCAATCACTTTAATTCTAGGAACACTTTATGCAATACATACTTATTTTTTACGGAAAAATACATCTATTGTTGATGACTACATTATATTTATACACACCCTTTCGCGTAATTCGAGGCATTTGAGAAATTTGCATCCGCGTTATAGTGAAACCGCGTATAACGGGGTCGCGTAAAGCGGGGTGTTACTGTATATTATATTCCAACTCTGTTCAAAAGAAGTTTCAGTCTCAAAGCTAAAATATATAAAGAAATACGTTTGAATTTTACTTTTGTTTCGATTGTCTGAAGAACTGTATTTTTAATTAATTTGCTTAATGTTTTAGGTTGACAATGAACCGAATAAAAAGACGAACATGGGACAGTTTGGATTTCGAGTGGAAAAATAACGACATACACAATTTCGACGCACCCTCCGACATAGAGCCCGACTACGATAGCCCAAGCATACCAAATAATCCTCACACATACGAAAGTAAATCCAATGTAAGATGTAAAACTAAAGAATCAGAAACAACGAAAGTTAAGAGTCCATTAAACAGAACGATCATTAATTTAACGGAAGATGGAGCGACAATACAATGCAGTTACGATAACACGTCCAGAAAGAATGAGTTCACAACGAAGCAACCGAATAGGGATGATAAAAAGACGATAGTTGTTGAAGTTCATCACATGAATAACGCGCCCTGTACTACACCGGTCTGTAATTTTGGTGGACCCAAAAAAGAACTAGACATTGACACAACTAGTATATCCAGCTCGGCTACGCTATCTAACGCCATAGCTGACGAAATACAGAGACGAAAACTTGTATGTACTGAGTTTTTTTATTACATATGTTATTTAGTTTTTAGATTGTCTCGTTTTAAGTCTATTAACACTAAACCTATCGACAATTCTTATATACCTGTTCCTACCGCACGCCGTCAAATTGACCGGTATTTAGAAGTTATTTTATTATGTAACCCAGGTAATAATGGAAATAACTAAAAGTAAAGAATAAAGAAAATATTATATGCATATTCTAAGAATTGTCATGTAGTTTGATAACGATATTATAACGTTTAAGAATGTGTTAGTTTTACAAAAGTTTAAGAACGGTCAATTTGACCGGTACTTGGTAGGTTTAGTATTAATGTAATAATTTTCAAAAAATCATTAATAAATTTAATATAATTAGATAAATTTTGTTCAGAATAAGAAACCTGAGCCGGACAAGGAAACTAAACCGCTCCCAGTTAAGAAAACGAGTATCCCAAAGGTTATAGACAATGATCAAAAAAAGCATCACGACGCTCTAATGGATGAATTTAAGAAGGTCCATAGAAAAATGTTCGCAAATATAGAAGTTAACGATGAAAATAAAAAGAATGATCATCAAACGGAAACTAAGGTGAGTATTAACTGAAAATTACTATTTAAACAAAATTCACATTGTTAATTAGAGGTTGAATTGAAATCTAACATCTAAGAAACTTAGTTTAGATCTATAGATATACAATAAGAGTCTTAAACTAGCCGTTAGTTAATAGAACTTCTAAAGAAATTTTTAAAGGCATCGATGCGTTAGAGGAGACATATTTATAAGAAATTAACGACAATTAGGTAAACAATTCGTACTAAACGTTCCTTTATGTACGCGGAATATACATTATAGTGTCGCAGAACAATGATATTTCATATGATTGTGTAAAATAATAGTTGCAAGAAACGACGCCATTGTACATTCTTTAAACATAGGTGGAGGCAGTTTGTTCCTGTCTTAATCAATATGAAACATTACAGAGTAATGTCTTATTTAATATTAATATAATCCTAACAATTAATTAATAAAAATAAATTTATTCATTTTAAAGTAACGAAAGAGTGGAACGCATTTTAAAATTTTAAGAACAGTAATACTGCTCGTATTACTATGAATTTACAAAAGGTTTCTTATTTGTGAAGCGAGATAAAGATAACGAAATATGTATTGATAAATGTAGATAGTATTAAAGACAGTTGAAAGAATCCGAAACTCCCAATACGATTATGTAATAGTAAAAACTAAATACCAATATCCTTAGAGATTTTAAAATAAAAACTCTCAAATAATAATTATTCCACAGGATAGTGAAGTTTGTAAAATGAACAGTTATCATCAGAATTTCTCAGCCCTTAGCCCTATTTAGTCAGCTATAATCAAATTCTTCAACTCTTCTGTCATACGTCAATTCAAATTCAAATTATCTTTACTCAAGTAGGCATTTACACGCACTTTTGAATCGTCAATTATTACAAAACAAAAAAAAGTCGGCGTAGTCAGTCCGTAAGTAAGCTACCACCGGCTCGGAATGCTGCTCTGTTGAGAAGAGCCGGCCAGAAACTCAACAGTTGCTCTTTTCAAAATCTTAGTGAAGGTTTCTTTGCAATAACATTTTTTGTGCACTCCATCTGTGATTTCTTCCTTGCTCTCTTTTCTTACAATCATATCGAGAATTTAGGATACATAGTGTTAGTTGTTGTCCATTTCAAGATCGTAGTCTATTATAATTGAATAATTATCTACTAAATGAATTCTGTTCTTGTTAAATGTTAAGTATAACACTAAACCTAAAGAGTGTAGAAAATATTATATGCATATTCTAAGAATAGTCATGTAGTTTATTATAACGTTTAAAAACGTGAAGTTTTACAAAAGTTTAAGAACGGTCAATTTGACCGGTACTTGGTAGGATTGTTAAGATATAATTTACATATTATATATCTGACCGTCTTCGCAACAGAATTGATAATTAAATTGTAGGATTTGTTTAATCCAATTTTTAATAATTCGCAATTTGTTATCGGATATATTCAATTAAAATTATTATTTAGCATATAAAAATAATTAAAATAATTCTTTATAATACAGATTACGATTTATATATTTTACTGTCTTGTTAACACTAAAAGATTGTTATTATTTTTTATTACCTTGGCCTAATGAGTAATAGCATATCTGATCAGATTATAACTTACTTGTGTAATGTAAAATTAAAATTATGTATTGCTGCTGGCTCACCCACGACTTGGGCTTCAATGGAACTAACATTATCTTTAAGCTTATTAGGGATAAAAAATCTTGTGCTTTTAAATTTTAAGACAGGCTATGTCGGTGGATGTACAAGCTGATGACGGTTAAAACTGCAAAATTGACTTAACACTAAACCTACCGACAATTCTTGTATACCTGTTCCTACCGCACGCGGTCAAATTGACCGGCAATTAAAAGTTATTTTATTATATAACGCAGGTAATAATGGAAATAACTAAAATTTTAGAGTGAAGAAAATATTATATGCATATTCTAAGAATTGTCATGTAGTTTGATAACGATATTATAACGTTTAAAAATGTGTAAGTTTTACAAAAGTTTAAGGACGGTCAATTTGACCGGTACTTGGTAGGTTTAGTGTTAATAGATAATGTGGAACCTTAGAATACTACCAACCGGTACTTCCCCGCGAGTGTTGTTAAAGATGGCTGAGTGTCTAAAATGTGAGTGATTACCAACATCGCTTATTCGAAGTAGTGGAAAATCCCTCAACACGTTCAATGAACATCCTCATGTTACTCTGTGTGCAAAAAAGAGTATGGTATATTAAACCATAACTTGTTTACGTTCGTAGCCATTATTATAATAAGCGCTTACATGTGAATATGTTTAATATTTGTTGAGTTTTATACATTTGATATGGAACTATTTTATAATAACACGTTAATTTTGAAGTAAAAAACCTTAGTTGAAGTACGAATTAGTAATAAATTCTTTAAAAAAAGATTAGTGCTTGAACTTTTTCTTAAATTCTTAATTTTTATTAAAACATTTGGCATTATAGTAAAGGTAATAAATATAGAAAATGTTATACAAAAAGTTTAATAAATATATTTGGTAATTCAAAATCTACAAGCGAAGCGAGAAAGTAGAAGCCTATATATAGAATGCAGTTTAAGATAGTCATATAAAGTTAGATATCTGATAGCCAATGTGCAAACATTCTATAACATCCGATATAATAAATTAAGATAAATCTGGATTTAAACAGGTTCTTTTCTGGTCAAGAGTCAATCCATTTGAGAACTTATTTAATTCAAGATTAACCTAAGTTTGATCTCGTCAAGTATCTTTTTATAATAAAATATAATTTCATAGAAATAAAAGCAATAATAATTTTATTTCCAACCAACCGGTGCACAAACTGGTTGTTACTGCTATAGTGTCATAAAATTTTGCATATCCGCTCTTTACAGTTAATTTTAAAATCATAATATTTAGTATGGGGTTTTTGATTTGCTATAAAATAATCTTTACAAATATTATTGCATATTTTTAATGTCTTTTAAATGGTAATTATAACATTTACTTTATACATACATACATACATACATACATACATACATACATACATACATACACACACACATACATACATACATACATACACACATACATACATACACACATACATACAGACATACATACATACATACATACACACATACATACATACATACACACACACATACATACATACATACATACACACACACACACACACATACAGACACACACACACACACACACACACACACATACATACATATATACATATATATGTATATATAATTTTAGGTGCATTAAGGTAACTTAATTTACAATAAGGTGCAGTCTAGGTCACAGCTTAGGCGATTAGTGTTGCCGTCCCTCGACCAGTCTGCAGTAAGGGCACTGACCTCCTTTCGTAATTATAGAGCCTCCGTATATAAAGGTTTATATCATGTTTCACAAATGATATATACGCTTATAATGTTAAAATAAAAATATATTTAAAGCAAATTCGATTACTTTAAAGGTTATTTGAGTTATAATTTTACAAATAAAACATACCTTTATTACAATTTGTTAAATAAGTCATATTTATATGTATTTTTATAGTATAATTCCAAATATTATATCGACTAACAAATAAACATATTTTAGCAACTACTATAGTGCAACAACAGCTGAATATTTAAGGTTTTTGCGATTTTTATGTGAATATATTCTGATATTGATACCAACAAGATAAGAAATACATGTGTAACATCAAATATTTTGATAAAATGACACAATCAATAATCTTATCTTCTTTTAGAAAGAATGTTATCGTAAAAACAAAAAAAAAACCCAAAAAAAATATCAAATTTCAATTTCATATGATTATAATATCCGTTAAAACAATTGAGAGTAGTTAAAAAATTTTATGTATTCTTTAATTTGACGACAATGAATAAAAATATATTATGTAGTATAAAATTTGAAGTATTGGATAAAGAAAAAATTGTAATTGATAAAAATTAAAAAAAAAATCCGATTATAAAATACTTAACAGTGTAATTTAAAAAAATAAATAAATAAAAATACGCTTTGCAAAGAAATACAGTATAACTGTAACTACATTAATGTGTTATTAGTTATATATATATATATACTAGTTCTCTAAATAAAGAAATAAATAGCATGGTCCTATATATATAAAGATATTAGAACACTGATTTTGCATGATTACGTTTTGCACTGATAACGCCGGCCGGCCGCATTGCACTGTCCGAAGTCGCTCAGTGACTTCACCGCATCCGCACTCGACGCGCTCCGTCGACTTCGACGCTCGACTCCACTCGCCACTATCCGCTCTACCTCGCTAAACAACACTCGCGAACATTTTCCTAGAACAGTAAATTATATCCGACCTTCACGCTGATTTGTGATTCAAAATTTTCTATGCATTATTGTGGTCGGTATGCCATATGAAATCGGAGTGTGGAATTAACATTATACGCAATTTCAAAACGAAATGTGATTTCCCAGTATTATAGTGAAGATTAAAAATGAAGAAAAACAACAAGTCACCACCTCTATTCACGATTCAGTGTTATGAAGTAAGTTTTAGTTATTTTTTTATAAATTATTTATTGGAGCGTGAGATTCGCTAATACGATTATAATTACTGTTAAAATATCTTTAAAAAATATATATTTCTTAAGATATATTGTTATCTGTCTGTACACTATAATATTATAAAAATATAGGTATATTCGCGTCTAATATGTTTTGGTTACACGTACGATAGGTATATATTTTTCGATACTTCTTTCTATACACTAAGTTATCATGAAAAACAACCGATAACTTTTGATAAATCTGACATTGATATATTACGTGAAACAGAATACCTTTAACAATCTTTTGTTATTAATATTCTTAATGGATACTCCGTTTGTTAATGACAATAATTAGTTAAGTGTAATCTGTTATAGTTAAAAAGAAAAAGGTAACAGAATATCAGTATACGTTACGTTTTCCTCATGTTAAAAGATCATTAAGTGACGTCATCGACTCATAACAAACTTACAGATATGTTATATTATAGTTATTTATCTGAAGGTCGCATTTCATTAATACAAGATGCTAAAGTTCAATGTTTTGTTTGGATTATCCTGTGGTTATTTTAACGCAATAAGGTTATGACATCAATTTGCAAAATCAGGTTTGCGATAATTTTTCGGTATTCCATCGTCTCGCCTGAACAAATCTTGCGTCACGTGACTTAAATTATTAATTAGAAAGCAAAACAAAAATAAAATTGTATTGAGAAATATATTTCACAAATAACAAAACATTTTTCCTATTATGAATCGATACTTATAGCGGAGGAAAAAAAATATATTAAAAAAAATGAATATGGATGTGATAGGATTTAATGGCTTTTCGTAACACTATACCCTATCGGTCTATTATCACCTTATACCAATCTTTTCTGGTATTGCAAGATATTCAGTACCAGCCACCACCTTAACATGAACCTTGCTTGGAAGTGGCAATTTGTGGAATTTCCATCACCATTCCTATACATGATGTACTATAGTATCCACTTTAGTTTTAATCCTTAGCCAACTCTTACGGAACCCTCGGGATCTATGCTGAGCATTTGTAATAATCATTTTACCATGGTTACCAGATTTCCTTAATAATGTTCTGACAATATTTTCCAATTTCCAACATACAATATCTTTAGGTAATATAAATAATTGAACGTATTGCATCAGAACATGATTAAATTAGATGTTAAACTTACCTTAGGTAAATATATCCTTTAGTCTTCGAAAAGGTATTTAAACTTAAAAAATACATTTATTCTATATGGGTATATTGCATTATTAAAATGATATAAAAATAAGGAAAAATACATTCGTAATTAACAATTTATTTTAATTGGTACGATAGAAATTCTTATCTTATACGTGCACATTGAATAATTATTTTAATTAAAAATATTTGTTAACACTAAACCCACAGACAATTCTTGTATACCTGTTCCTACCGCACGCCGTCCAATTGACCGGTAATTAAAAGTTATTTTGTTATATAACGCAGGTAATAATGGAAATAACTAAAAGTAAAGAGTGTAGAAAATATTATATACATATTCTAAGAATTGTCATGTAGTTTGATAACGATATTATAACGTTTAAAAATGTGTAAGTTTTACAAAAGTTTAAGAACGGTCAATTTGCCGGTACTTGGTAGGTTTAGTGTTAAAATTAAGACCAGACGGTATTTCCTAATTAAATTAGTTAATTTAATGTAAGTTTACAAGTCTAAATTATTTTGAAAATACGTATAAATAATAGTATATTAGTAATTGTCAAAAATCTGACAGATGCAGATGACGATATTAGTGCAAGTTTTACATAAAAATAAAACTTGTATTATTTAGCAGAGACGATGCACAGCATCTGTGAGAGTGCGTTGTATATTTCCCTCAATTGACTTCCGGTTCTCAACTCTGTTCACGTCATATATTCAACCAATCCGCTTCAACTTCCGGTGGTCACGTGGTCACGAGTCGAGTTCGCTAATGGCGAACGAACTTACCTCATAGAAGTCTCTTACCAGGAGGCCTGAAATGGATGCTGTGCATCGTCTCTGCTAAATAATACAAGTTTTATTTTTATGTAAAACTTGCACTATTATTCGGCATGTGACGATGCACAGCATCTGTGAGAGACGTGTTTGTATCTCCTGGTGACCACAGACGACGCTATGTGAGAATATAATATTTACTGAAAATAAAACAAAGGATAACACTGGTTGAATGTTAACCAATAAGAACGGAATTGGATTCAGTACATACTATAATAATCAATTAAAGTTTGACAACAATGAAATTATAATAATCAAATCGTTAATCAGTAATTTATTATACAAATTATAAAATATTTTTCAGATTTCTTAAATTGGTTCAAAATTATTGGAGAGATTACTCATATTGGGTAAGGTTTGAACTTTACCAATAATCTCTTTACAATAATATTTCGCAAAGGTATTTGATCTGCGCCAATTACCACGAGAAATAATATCCTCAATAGGGAGATTTTCAAACCAATTTAATGAAGCTACAGCCGAGCGCACGCTTCCAGGAGACGCAGTAATACCTGCGTCCTTGAGTAAGCTCTTTATCCAATTACCGATAACGGTTCGCGATGCACTTCGAATAGGGCCTCTAATAGTCACAAACAAGGAAGCATTACACTCGGTTGTGCGTCTCTGCATACCTAGAGTCAAAACTCGCCTTAACCAACTAACTGGACATAACTTTTCGTCAGGGTGACGATAAAGTTTCCAACCTGATTGCCTGTATGTTGCTGTGTCCGTTTTCGATCCGAAGGCCGGATACAAGATGATATGATCATCATTGTCAAAGTAATGGCCTGATGAGATTCTAAGCAATGTAAGGTCATGAACGCGTCTTCCAGACGCTAACAATAAAAGGCAAGCCAAACGACGTGACGCCTCGAAAAAGGATACGGGACGATCAACAGGATTCGTCTGAAGCCAGGCAATCAGATTACTCGGGTCCCAAATTGGGGGTTTCTCTGGCTTAGGGGATTGAAGAGAAATAGCTTTAAGAATATGTTGTACTAAAAAATGTGAATTCAAGTTTTCATTACCCGATGTTCGGCCAAATGTTAAGACTACAGACTTATGAAGTAATATCGTAGAATAAGACAATTTCTCTTCAATGTACAGGTAAGCTAAAAATTTTGATAAGCTGACACCATCTGGAGTAAGAAAATTAAAATTATGGGTTCTACACCAATTGACCCAACGTGACCATGCAGGTCTATAAGTTTTTAGTGTGGAATTTCTCCAACTAGAAGTTAATAAGGACTTTTCTGCTACTGACCAGCTATCAATTATCTCATTCCAGCCGCTATCTTCCAAACGTAAAGGTCCATGTCCTGAACTCGAGGAGGTGGAAGGCCAGTGCTGTGGTCTACTAGCACTTGTGGAAGGTTGTTGATCTTTAATGGTCTGCCCAGAGCCCGACGACGAAGATCCGGTAACCAATAAGCTCTCTTCCACATCGGTGCTATGACGAGGAAGACACCTCGAGCTGAATTCAGGTGGTGCAGCACTCGCGGTATTAGACTGGGAGGTGGAAATACCCACGCTAGCCGAAATATCCATTGCCGACTGAAGGCGTTGTAGAATTGAGCTGACGAGTCTCGATAATCTTTGGTTACATACCGCCTCACAACTCTGGTCTCCCTGGAGGCAAAAAGGTCTATTTCTGGAACTCCAAACCTCTGGAAAATGCGTCTGGCAGCAGGCTGCAACAGGTGCCACTCGGATGCCACTTTTCCTCGAGATAGTCTGTCTGCAATGCCGTTGAACTTTCCTGGCAGGTACTCCGCAGTCATGGATATTTTGTGTTTGTCCAAAAGGTATAAAAGTTGATAAGTCATCCGAAGTAGTGGTATCGATCGAGTCCCGCCTTCGTTTCGAACGTAAGACACGACTGTCCGATTGTCGGATTGCAGGTTCAGATGACGACCGTGTAAGCGAGATCGGAAGTGTGTGATTGCTGCTATGATGGCACACATTTCCTTTTGATTGCAGTGCCAGTTCAGTTGGTCTGCTCTCCATCTCCCTGATACTGAAATATCGTCCAGTTGTGCTCCCCACCCGTAATCTGCCGCATCGGTTGTCATAAAATGTTGAATCAACCTTGAATGAAGGCAACTCCGGGCTACAACGGGATTTTGCAAAACCGCTAGCCACCATTCCAAATCCTTGGAGATCGATAATGGGATGCTTACCGGTTTCCGAGCCGCGCGCTGAGATAGAGTTCGCAAATGAATCTGGAGTTGGCGGCAGTGAAGGCGACCTCTTGGAATTA
Source organism: Melinaea marsaeus rileyi (assembly GCA_918358865.1). Taxonomy (NCBI): domain Eukaryota; kingdom Metazoa; phylum Arthropoda; class Insecta; order Lepidoptera; family Nymphalidae; genus Melinaea; species Melinaea marsaeus. Next base: position 10,063,696 of record OU911088.1, on the reverse strand, counting down.
CGAAATTGGCGAAGTTGAGAATACCTAAAATAACTTGTGCCTCCTTCAGGGATATTTTCTTTCTTTGAATTATTCTCTTCGATACCGATACTATCCTGCGAGTCTTTTTCTGTGGTAAGCACTTGAAATTTTCTATGGTGTTCCATGTGATCCCTAGAAAATCTATCTGTTGGGATGGAACTGTGACTGATTTTTTGTAATTTATTGTCCATCCTAACCCTTCCAGCACTTGAATTGTCAATTTCACTTGAGACTGAAGTAGAATTTTTGATTGGCATGTTATTAAAAAATCGTCTAGATATACCAGAAGTCGTAAACCTTTGGATCGAAGATACTGCGCCACCCAGTTGGTCAACGCTGCGAAATTCTTTGGTGCACATGATAGGCCGAATGGCAAGCAAGTCATCTGCAAAATTTTTCGATCGTAAATTAACCTGAGGAACCGTCGATGGCTCCTTGCAATGCTCAAGTGAAAGTAAGCTGAAGAAAGGTCTATTTTCACCATCCAGTCTTCCTTCTGTAAGAAGTGAGGTATTTGAAAATGAGACACAATCTTGAAGGGTTTTGGAACAATATAACGATTTAGGCGTTTCAGGTTGAAAATAGGCCTCTTTGATCCGTCGTCCTTCTTTGTGAGGAACATTGTCGAAAAGAAGCTCGATCCTGCAGCACGCCGATCCACAACTTCTAGAACGCCTTGTCCTAAGAGTTCTTTGACCTGGACTGACATTTGTGGTGACTGGGCAGTTTCGAACCGTCGCAGTATTCCCATAGATGGATGGGTGAGTGGTGGTTTGGAGGTAAATGGCAGACGCATTCCCATGATCATTTTGAGAAGGGCCTTCGGAGCCCGAAGCATCTGCCACTGCCTCCGATACGCTCGGAGACAGCCCCCGTAGAAGTGGTGTGGCCGCAAGTCATTTTTCATATTGTTTTTTACTTGACATCCTGTCTTTGTTAAAGTACTTCTTATTGTTGCTGGACTGCTTGGTTGTATTCGACTGGGCCTTGTACTTCCTTGAGTTGGTATCGTTGTCCTTGTGGCGAAAGGGCTTATTATATTGTGGCAACTCACGGGAATTGTGTTTATTTGATTTAGTAGGAGCCTTGGATATATTCTTCTCCGATTTATTTTTATCAGATCCAAACCATGGACTGATCCATTTATCTAAGCCGCCCGTGTTTTGAATGTAAGCGCGTAGTAGATTTTCATCAAATAAACACTTCGAACTCGGGGGGATCTTACGCAGACCCTACCGAAGGTTCTTGTTAGAAATTTCGCTTAGGATACGATCCCTGCGATTTTCAATGTATTCAGTTCGTTTTCCGCAAACTAACTGTACAATTTCCTCACTAATTTTATGAAATTTAGATGAGGGTAGAAACGATTCTGAAATTTTATCAAAAATATTGGATGAAGATAAAATAACATTATCAGAAGCCGTCCAATTAATAAACTGCTGCAGGCTCTGATTAAGTATTTCACGTTGAGAAATTAAAGCATTGCTAAGGGCTGCCAACAAACGTTCGGAGCTTGCTGTATAATCTTTGCCCTTAATAAATTGTCGAAGTTCATCGTTTATTTCAAGTTCGACAAATCCCGGTGTAGCATTATGAATTTTTAACGCGTCTGCATAACGTACGTCCTTCCATGCCGAATCCCCGAATTTTTGCAATACTTCTAGACGTTGCACATGAGCGGGATCGGCGCGCGGTACTTTAGGGTCCTTAAGGCACGTGTTAACAATGCCTAAGTTCAATCGAGGAGCCTCACGTGACATGACGTTCGTCGCGGGTACCGGGCGACTAAAGCTAAAATCTAACGGTCGTGAAGTACTAGGCCCGGGCACTGATTCTAACGCGGTGGCCCCTTTCGACGACCCGTTAGTGTATGTATTATCCGGAACCGAATTAGGCGGAAGCACGTTTTGCATCAAAATGTTTGTTAATACAGTTACTTGATTAACAAGATTAAGAATTTCAGAAGACTCACCGACTTTTCGCCGTTTTACCTCAGAATCTGAAGTATCTGAAGAATCCGATTGCGATGATCCCAATTCATTAGGTGTTGGCCGTTTACGGCCAGACATTGGAGGGTAGTTGTTGCCCGCTTCCATGTCACGATTGGAATCCCCATCGTTGAAATTTGCACTATTATATTGTTCGTCGCTCATATTGTAAGTGATACTTATAATTCTTAAGCGACAATATAAATAATTATTTCACGAACACTTTTCGATGTGTCTTGGTCGGGAAATAACGACGCTATGAGGTAAGTTCGTTCGCCATTAGCGAACTCGACTCGTGACCACGTGACCACCGGAAGTTGAAGCGGATTGGTTGAATATATGACGTGAACAGAGTTGAGAACCGGAAGTCAATTGAGGGAAATATACAACGCACTCTCACAGATGCTGTGCATCGTCACATGCCGAATAATAGTGTTATTATTGATGCAAAATTCTTTTTGTTTAAATAACCTTGTACTAACATTCATGAGGCTGTATATATTATATCTATTATATAAGTATATTACATTATAGTAACGTACTTGTAAGTATAGGTTCTGTGTAAAATCATAACAATATGTTAAGTTTTCGTACATGTGATTAGAATGTTTCCTATTTATTTTTTTTTTTCCTAAAACCCTGATTGTATTTTTAACATCTTATGACTAGGATCGTCAGTCAACGATACCTCTGAGAAAAGTTGAATCCGCGTCTACAGAGTTGTCCAATGACAAGCAAATACAAGAGAAACGGGAGAAGAAGCCTCCACCGCCGCCTCCGCCGGTATGTTTAAGTTTAAATATATGTATTAATTATATTATATACATTTTTCATAATTATTTATTTATTATTCTAGAGATGTTTATTTAATCATTAATCAATAGTTATTACATAAAATTAATTATAATATTGACAGATACTATATTGTATTTGCAATATAAACTGCGACAGACAACATATCTTTATAAACATTTGTTTGCATGACATGTCTATGATGCAGATTAGAAAAAATAAACGGGCAGTCCAACAAATAAGTAATTAATGATTTATCAAATAATTTCAGATGCCAATATCAAATGGTCACCACGATCACGTAGAACATAACGTAAAAAATTATATAAACGAAAAATTCAGTAATCCAGAATTAATGAAGGTACCAAATTTAAGGAAAGTTGGAACCTTAACGCGAACACCAACACCGGATTATAATATAAAACCAGAAGTACCCGTGCAGTTTAGAACGAAAAGTTTGAAGGAAGAGAATGCTGAAGTAGAATCTTTAGAGTCGTATAAACTAAAAAATCCACTTAACATTCAACCAAAGCCTCCGTCGCATTACTTCATTAAAGCACCGAATGGAACTGCAACCATGAAGAAACACGTCCGTCCAGTATCAGTTACAATTGGAGAGTACGTTAATAATGTAGGTCGAAAAGAGCCGGCCAAGTTGGACTTCTTAAACGGAGACAAAGTAGATGGTCACAGAGCAGGTGACGACGAACCCATCACAAGTAGACTCCAATCTGAATTGGCTCTCACACTATCTAGATCAAATTTACGTAAAAAGACTGAAGCTTTGGTGAGTTTGATTCTTATATTTATTATATATATGCTATTTATTTTGATTTTTATACAAATTGATTTTCAGGTTCATCCTTCCTATAAAAAAAAAATAATTCTGAACATTAATTCGAACGATGAAAACTTTCACGCCAGATATGGCAACAATATTTTACCGCTACCGCCATCTATAACGATACCCAAAATATCCACAGTTAATCTTTAAATTACTGTATAATTTGCTTATATAATAAAAAATCTATTATCTACATTACAAGTGATGTAAGATATATTTTATTATCGGCACCTTATTTTCACCATTGAAATAATGTAGTCGGGTATAATTACATTTATATGATCATTATATATATTGAAATAATACTAAAGATTGAATTGACTGACCTAAATAAATATAATTCTATTACGAATTGTACTTTTTAGTACTTGTATAGGTTTGAATGTAATGATCAATTTGTAATATGGCAATAATTCATAAACACTACAGATGCACATTATGCTTGTCACTCACGGTCTGGTGTAATTAATAATTATAAATAGAAAAGCGTTGAGTGTATTTTTTTTACGTAACGTAATTATGATAATGGGATTAATATTATTAATAGCATTAACTATTTTAAAACTTCAACTTGTATATAATATGCGAATACGCTTTTTTAACTATAAATTGTGTCAAATTAGTTCGGGAACGAATTTTTTATTATCTGTTAGGTTTTTGGTGAAGGTGGTAAAAATATGGAGAACTAACTTATTCGAATTAAATATTGAAAGGATATATATTTTTATTCTGTAAATTTATATGTTTGTTTGCCCACAGGGTGATGGTGGTCGATAAGGAGCGTTTAAGATAAAAAATGCAAGAAAAGTCCCTTCATATCAGATGGATTTAATAATGGCCGTTTATAAAGATATAATGAAAAGTAATAAAAAAATGAAAATTTTAATTTATATTATAATTTTAATCTATAAATTACGCCAAATCTATCCTTAACACCATGTTTTAATGTGATTGTATGTAAAATAATCTTATACTTAAGGTTATGTTGTGTGTGTCAATTTATTTATAAAACATGCTAGTGCTATATTAATTATGTATCGATTATAATTTTAAATGTCATTTAGTATAACAATGCAGAAATATTTTGGTTAAAGATTACGTCACACCAAAGTTCTTTTGTATTAAATAGGAACTTATGTGTAATAAAAGAATGTATGAATTTAACAACTCCTAATTTAATTTTTTCCTCGCTGCAAACTAAAATCTAATCTTTAATTTTTGTAGTTGTCATAGTTGTCTATGATTTCAAATTATTTAAAACACAAAATATAATAATAGTTCACAATATTAAGTGCTCAATTATTTTAGGAAATTGTCCATAGTTAATCATACGTTATTATTAAACGTTTATTAAAATCAAGGACGGGCATAAAGTTAAAAACGGGCAGAATATGGTTTTGTTAAATTAAAAATAAAAATCATGATGCAAAAGTATTAAAGGAGATATTTAAAAATTAATAATGGTATGGATTAGACTTTGATCAATCTAAATATTTATACAAATGCAATTTTCAAAAATTACTAAAAGGCATCGCTGAGGCTATAACCGACAGCAACAAATATAACATGACAACAGTGAAATCAGAACATATAGTTAAAATTAAGCCAGCAGACATAAAGACAAAATACTTTGACACCACTTTATAAAAGAAAAAAGAAGCCACCACACTTATCTTCTGAAAAATTAAAAAACCTCACTCATTTGAAGATACGGACGCAATAAAGCAAGACCTGCTTAACATGGTCTACGAAGTAAGACAAATCACAAATGTACGTCACAAGCCTCCAAAGCACCTCTTTCTTTATTATTTGTCGAGTTTGAGCCTAAATATAATAACAAAGACATTTTTAAAGTAAATAAACTTAACTGCATAAAAGTCACATTCGAAGTGACGTACAAGAAGTGGTGGAATGCAAAGAATGTAATCTGGGGCTCCAAGCTAATTGTACCGCGAGGCAGACAGCTTCAACTAGGCCTCTCGACCCGGACGACGCGATTACGTTAGGGAACGCTACGTAAAAGCGGCAAAGCGAACATAAATACTACACATACACACACACAGCGTCTTCGCCGGCGAAGACGAGGCCCCCATCCAAGCACGTTGCTCCGGCGTTCTGCCGTCGGAGGACGTTAGTGTCAAATTCTAACCCACATCCAACCCTCGCTTCCCACCTAACGGCGTCCTGAGCCGTGGTCCGAGCCTCACAGGAGGCGCCCTCAGGACGCGCGTTCCCCTGGGGCCCTTCAGGCCCCCCTTTTCAAGGGCGGGTCTCTGCACCCGTCCATTACACCGGTGACGCTGTCATGGCCAGTAGGCCTAACAGCAGAGACAAAAAAAAAAAAAAAAAAAAAAAAAAAAAAAAAAAAAAAAAAAAAAAAAAAAAAATCAACTAGGCAGACAGCTTCAACTTTAACACCTATTCACATGGTAATCCAACTTATTGATCTACAGATAGAAACACGAAAACAGATCTGTTTGAATTTTACATTTAAAAAAACATCCCGCAAAAACATTTAATTGTAGAAGAATACACAAAATTGTCTCCAGACCATACACCAATAATACTCAGACAATACTCCAGTAATACTCGTGAAACTGATTGCCATTTTCTACGCCTACATCAGACTTGTAATAATGCCGGTACAGTGGAAGATTGCACATATCATAATGATCCATAAAACAGGGAAATCACTAAGCGAAGTTAGGTCAGACATACCTATTAGCTTCCCGTCTTTAAAAGGAAAACTTCTAGAAAATTATATTACTGATCAGAATGCACACGTACTTACCAGAAGTAATTCCTTCACACCAATTTGCCTTCTGTAAAAACACTGCACGGTTGAACAGGTTCACCATCTAATGAACGTCATAAGTTGAATTCTTGAAAATAAGAAATTCTGCTCAGCGATCTTCCTAGATATCAGTCAAGCTTTCGACAGGGTCTGGCATAATGAACTACCTTTCAAGCAAGTTCCAAGTTTTTACTACACAACTTCTAAGTTGTGCGCTAAAAATGGATGGGTAGAACCCTATCATCAACGTATGAGAACTTTTCAATTTAGATATGATACTGACACATCAGAGTTCTGTGAGTCCTTATCCGGAGTATCACTTATGCTCTACTTGATCTTAACGGCTGATCTTCCAAGTGATATACAGATGACACAGCTCTAATATCCGTTGTGGACCATCCAGTTATCGCAACTAACAAAGTTAAAGACTGGCTAGAAATGTCGTATTAAAGCAAATAAAGTTGAATACTGGCAAGACAAATGTCATATTAAAGCAAATCAGCACAAATTGGCTTACGTGACTTACCCTTCGGAAACAAGCGCAAAGAACTGGCCACAACACTCAAAAATATGTACTGACTGTTAGGACCAAGATCACATCTGTCAAAGGAAAACAAAATCTAAATCTACAAAGTTATTCCCAAACCAATATGAACTAATGATATCCCATTATGGGGGACTGCAAGCAACAGCAACATTGAAATACTGGAAAGGTTTAATACTAAGCAATTGAGAACAATGCTAAACATACCTCAATATGTAAGTATGGACCTGGACATCAGCTCTGTTAAACATGAGAAAACTTAGTATAGGAAGGTTGGTCAAGACAGGATATCAAGATAAGAAATGAAATGATGACCAACTTTGAAGGCACAGACAACTTTTCTCCAGACTAAAAAGGCATAGGGTTCCAACATTATCAGTGAGATTCACTTATAAATGAGGACACCAAACACAGTTGTTCACTCTACTACTTGATACTTAACCAAGAAGGGGAGAAATGATTGGGTTATTGTGAATTCATAGATTGTCTTGTAAAATCGAAAAAAAATCAACCCATTTTATGATTGTCCCTTAAATCATTTTCATAACAATCTAAATCAATTCTAAGAACTTCTCAATCTCTGCTTTGACCGATATTACATATTCTGTTCTCGTTGAATGTTAACTATATGGAAATCACTTCAGTCAATTGTCAAGTAACAGCTGATAAGTTATGTCATTTTCATGTCATATGGACTAACACGCTTTATGAAATGCAGTTTAAACTTTAAAGCTTACTTTTTATCGATATTATAATATATTAAAGTATGTGGAACAATTGAATTACCTAAACTTAAACTCTATTAAGTTATTCCTTTATAGTAGGACTACAAATGAGCAATTGCTTTTTAAAATACATAAGAATTTGTAATGTAATGTTTAATAAAAAAATCGGACCAAAAAAAGGTTATCTTTTAACAACATGAATATAATGCGGCATTTATCTTTATCAAAAGTTAGAACAAATTGTAAGTTCCTTTTACACCAAACAAAAAGTGTGATTCAAAGCAATGTTAGTATTATCAGGAATTTTAAAAATACTCCAAATGTTTGTATAAAGATGTTTTTGGAAACGGAAAATAAATATGCATATAATATAATGCAAAATAATGGCTATGGAGCAAAAATAAATATTGACAAAGAGGACATGCAGATTATCACAAAGGAAGACTTTTCAAAAATATCGAATACAGATTGGTATAAAGAAGATCCTAAAAAAATCTTTAGAATGTTAGCAGTTTTAGGTGTGTACTGTAAAGAAAATGATATTTGTATATCAAATAAACAATTTGATAGTTTTATAGATAGCCTAACAGATAATATAAAGTTTGCAAGTGATGAAGAGTTGAAAACATTATTTCTTTCCCTCCAGAAATGGCCTCAAACAGAATCGATAAGGACAAGAAATTTTATAGAAGTATGGGCTGCTTTAGACGACGAATGTATAAATAGGATACTCAAGTGGACTTTTGATGAAATGCTTTCATTTTTATCTTTATTTTATATGATAAATGTTGTAAGATATAGTGATTTTTGTAAAAAGTGTTTAAATAAGCTTGCAACAAAATCAAAGAGACTCACAAAAGCTCAAGTTGTTCAGTGTATGTTTTTTATTGGAACGGCAAGAAAGACCCCTATAGATATTCATTCCCTTGAAGTGTATATAGAGGAGATCTTTCCAAAGTTTGATATTGATGAACTAGCTATCATTGCGATGGGTTTATTTAAAAGCAACACTCCAATAAGAAGCACGACGTTAGTATGTAATATTATTGATAAAATAATAGAGAACTCCAAGAATATACATGAAGTTTCACTGGCAGCGTTACTGAAAATAATACGGTACTCTATGAAAATACCTATTGATAATAAAATATTTCACTTGCTAGAAAGTTTACAGCATGAGTGCGAAAGGTTATCAATTATGTGTAACGTTCATTTAGCGTTGGTCGGTACATCAACACTAACTCTCCATGAAAATTGTCTCAATAAAATTGCAAAGAGAGTAATTAAATCAATGCCCGAAAGCAGATTAAAAGACCTTGAGAGATTGGTGCTGACTTATGGTACTTTAAATTTTAAACCCGATACTGAAGAATGTTTTTTTGACAAAGTTTTGGATGAGTTAAAACGACCAGAAAGAGATGAGGAAATAAAAATCCATGGACGCTCCTTATCTTGTTGTGTAGCTTTTTTAACTCTTCTTGAAATATACCCTGTAGATCTTATAAGCAAATGTTTAAGCCAAGACTTTCTTCTAGCGACTTATGGCAAATATTTTTATCAATACGGAAGAGAAATCTTAACAATTCATAATGTAGCTAAATTATTTATTAAGGATGATATAAATATGTTGAATGATAAACAAGCAATAGCTTTAGCAAAAAAATATACAGACTATGTACCAAGTGAAACCTACCAAAAACAGTATAATATTTCAGAAAGGCTGTTTTTAGATGTTAAAAAGGTACTACAAGAGTCCCGAGGGGGTAAGGAATATGTAACTGGTTTTCATGTTATTCCCCATCATCAAAGAGGAGGTATATATTTTTATTTAATTATTGTTTTAATATATTATAGAGGAATCAAATTTGCAAATTCAAAGACATTACCTATGTGATAAAAACTAGAAAATATTTTTTCTATTCTTGCTATTTATTTAATATATGTTTCTTTTAGATATAGTCATATGTAATGATAAGCAAGGGGCTCCAGTACCAGTGGAAGATGCTTTTTATGGCAAACAGTTTGGTCTCCTTCATAAACCCTCAAGTGATAATGTTTGGATAGCTCTTGTCATTGCTGGCAGACATTCTTTAATATATAACTCTCATGAGCCAACTGGTGCATACAAAACTAAAATAAAAGAACTAAATACCTTGGGATATTATGCCAATATAGTAAGTTGTCGGTTAAAATTAATACCTAGACATCAGTTTCACACAGCTAATTTACTAATGAAAAGAATGCACTCAGCAAAAACAATATTAAGTATCTAAATTAATATTACAAACTGTTTCCATACATCTAGTTGAACATCGTATTTATATTTTTGATATTTTCATACAAAAAGTAAAATTTTTGGGATTCTCATACAAAAATTACATTTAAGTTTTTTGAATTTACAGGTTAATTTAAAAAAAATGTTCTTTAATCTTAACAAATTTAGCCAAAATAAATATCAGCCAAATCGGTCGAACCATCCTCCAATAATGACAATTCATAGATTCATCAATGGATTTAAATATTTTTATAGATTCTAAAATACTGTATTTTAATTTCAGGTGAAATTAAGCATTTACAACAACCTCAAAACAGATGAACAGAAGCTTGAATATTTGAATAAATTAATAGAGGAGGCTCTAAATAATAAATAACAGTTTAATTTATATGGTAGTGTTATTCTGTACTTTTGCAGATTTTAAATGTTGATCCTTTAAATAAAATATTTCTTATAATAGGAACATTCTAAGATTTGAGTCATTATTTCATCTGCAATCATCATAGACTACGAGCGATTCTTATTAGAAACATCAGAACTTCTATATTTAGAAATTAAACCCTAATTAATGTTTATTCCCTAAAAGAAATAGCATTTATGATTACGTCTATACCGATTTATTTTTTAAAAGAAAGCGCTTCTACTATAGTTATCCATTTTTTACTTTTTTTGTTGTTAATATATTATATTGTTTTGTAGAATGGAATTTTTCTTTTTAATATTTCTAGACATTAAAAAAAAAACATACTTTATACTAATACCTGTGACATGTTTCAATACATTACGATTTCTATCAAATCGTTGCAGCACACAAGGTACTTTAAGAAATTTCGTTTCATAGTAAAAGTAGAAGTGTGTTCTATAAAAAATATAAATACGGATAACGCTGCCGAAATTAGAATATTATAATTTCCTCGTCGTCGTAGTGTCATTTTACATAGTATATTTATGGAATTTCTTGATTTTTCTTTTCCATGGAGCTACAATATTTCAATAATGTTATAGGTACACTTTGTAGCGCAATCATAAAAAAAAGAGTGCTTGTAATATATTTCATTTTAAGTCGTATTTTTATTTTACTAGTTTGTCATTCAAATATTGGAATGAACATCAATGGTGATAATGAAGATATTTTTATTAGATACAAAGAACAGTTAACAACCTTAACATTGATTTAATTGAGCGAAGCGAGCGGAGCGTTCTACTGGAGACATTTTCACATTCTTTGTCACGAATACGCTCAAAAACTACTTGACGGAAAATTATGATATTTTGCAATCAAAAAGACACAAATTAGGTGATGGATTAAAAATTTTTTTTTGAAAAATGTCATGTCATTGAGGCATAATCGTCAAAAAACTGATATCCCATTCAAGTCAATGGAAAACGATGAGTCATTACATTGGGTAGCTGAGATTTCGCGAGCGCAGCGAGACGAAATTGAGAGTCTGTTGGCGCCCCTAGTAAAGGTTACTTTTGTTAACTCAAAATTTATTTAACTAATAAGCAAGTGAAAAAAATTGGCCATTTCTGACGTCATTATTTCCAAAACGGCCGAAAATGAATGACTTTATCATTAGTAATTAAAATGTCGGAGCTGAACTTGGGTAAAAATTATAATGTATATTTTGACTACCATTCAGGTTCGTCTTATTAGTAACTGGATAAACATTACGGTCATATTGTCTTGACACTTGGCTGAAATATACATACCAATATTGTTATTTGTAAATTAAGTTTAGTAATAAAGTTAATAATTAATCATGTACACCATATTCTATTAGATAGTGAATATTACTAATAAACATATTATAACTATACTAAACTATACTATAGATACTAAACTATACTAAACCCTTTGATTTAATATTAGGTATTAGGTATACACAATTTTACTTAATAATTAATTATTGCGCCTTAAAAAAAAAGAAGTTCTTATTTTATCTTTGTACAAACTGACGAGAACTCGTGAAATTTTTATTTTTTAGTCTATGGATTTCTCTATAGTGAAAAAAGTCTCTGGTAAATATCTATTGTTCATGATTCTGATTTCTGACTAAGAATAAGTAGCGGCATTTTTATAAGGTTGTGTTAAATATTTTGAGTTAAAAATATATCTATTTCTAACGTAACCAATACTTTTACAACATGGTAAGATATTTTATCACATTTTCTTATTTATATTCTTAATATATAAACAAAAACGTCATAAGCTTACCGCAAGTAAACCTTCATGAAGTCACACATGTGGACTAATATCCAAATTACTCTAAATTTACGAACAGGTTTCACTGAATCCTATCAGAATTCTCAAAAATGAGGCAGAAGAAGAAAAAGCCGAGGTGGCTCGAATGTCTAGCTTCATCGGAGCTATTGCTATCGGTGATTTGGTAAAAAGTACTCTAGGACCAAAAGGCATGGACAAGATCTTAGTTTCTTATGGAAGAAATTCAGGACAGGTTTGTAATATCTGTTTATTTTTAGTTATAATAATAAATATAAAAAAACTGTTTTTATTTTGATGTTTGGTATATTTTAGGTTGAGGTTACAAACGATGGTGCTACAATTTTAAAATCCGTGGGTGTTGATAATCCAGCGGCTAAGATTTTAGTTGATATGTCTAAAGTGCAAGATGATGAGGTTGGAGATGGTACCACATCAGTCACAGTTTTGGGTAACTAACATATTTTTATAGTATCAAATATACAATATATCAAAGGCATACAAAAATATGAACCAAATAACTTTTTTATAATTATAAATATATATATTTTTTTATTTTTTGTTGTTGAACTTTATGCTAAAGTTGCTTTATGGTATTTATATCTTATTTAATATTATATGTCACATACCTTTACAGCTGCTGAATTACTCAGAGAGGCAGAGAAACTTGTAGAGCAGAAGCTCCACCCTCAGACCATTATAGCTGGGTGGCGTATTGCCGTTGATGCAGCCAGGCAGGCTCTAGCTGAAGCCAGCTTTGATCACGAGAAGAACATGAATGAAGCTGCTCTAAGAGCCGACTTAGAAAATATTGCCCGTACAACTTTGAGCTCAAAAATTCTCTCAAATCACAAAGAGTAATTGTTTATTTTTATTTTTCTTATAATGCTAGTGTTAAAGTGACTCTGGATTCTAAATCTTAGTTCAATAAGTTTTGTTTTTTGTCTTTAATAGAATGTAACTTGTATTATTTTAGACATTTCACAAAGTTAGCAGTAGATGCAGTTCTCCGCCTCAAGGGCTCGGGTAATCTAAAAGCTATCCAAATTATCAAAATCTCTGGTGGATTATTGGAGGAATCTTTCCTGGACGAGGGATTCTTGTTAAATAAAAAGGTAAATTTATTTGAATATATACAAAATAAATACTAATACTGAAAATTTACATCCTTAGTTTTTTTTATAATATTGTTTTTTATTACAGGTGGGAGTTCATCAGCCGAAGAGAATAGAAAATGCAAATATCCTAATTGCAAACACGCCAATGGACACAGACAAAATAAAAGTTTTTGGATCAACTATTAAAGTGGATTCTATGGCGAAAATTGCCGAACTGGAAGTTGCAGAGAAGGAAAAGATGAAGGACAAAGTCAATAAGATCCTTAACCATAAGTGCAATGTCTTTATCAATAGGTATGTAAAACAATTCGTATATACTAGGGGCACCCACAAATCCTCAATTACGACTCGCTGCACTCACGAAATCTCGGGTGCCATTTGCATATTGAGCGAAGCGAGCCCAGTGTATTAACTCACTGTTTCCCATTGTCTTCAATGGGATATCAGTTTTTTGACGATATTAAAAAAATATATTTTTTTTTTGAGGATATTTTTCATTTTTTTTTTAAATGTGTGTCTTTTTGATTGCAAAGTTTCATATTTTTCCGTCAAATAGTTTTCGAGCAAAATCATGACAAAGAATGTAAAAAGTCTCCATTAAAACGCTCCACTCACTTTGTTTGCTTTGCTCAATTAATTTTCACTCACGAATGTGGCTTGACAAATTAATTATTCTGAAAATATAGGAAATGAGTTTTAATTGAATCATTATTAGGTGTGTAGTCCATTAGAAGTCATATAAAACATTTGGAATGTTCTTGAAACTAAGACTAAAAATGATCACAATACATAAATAATATTTAATATTATTTATAAGATATAATAAACCATTCAGTAATAAAATAATGTTTATTTCTGTAGGCAGTTGATCTATAACTACCCGGAACAGTTGTTTGCTGATGCCGGAGTGATGGCTATAGAGCACGCTGACTTCGATGGTATTGAGCGTCTCGCTCTCGTCACTGGGGGAGAGATTGTATCCACATTTGATTCACCCGATAAGGTCAAGTTGGGACACTGCAGTGTTATTGAACAGGTAAAGATATTTACTTTTAATTAATTATTTGTGGCCAGGTTTGAGCCATTAACAAATTAAAAATTGATACAGAAAATGAATAAATAATATTACATTCCATTAAGCTGCAACAGTACGAAATAAGTATTATATAAGTGTATTTAATGTTACTCAGGTTCTCATTGGAGATGAATGTCTAATTCGTTTCTCTGGAGTGGAACTGGGGTCTGCCTGCACCATCATCATCCGAGGAGCGACCCAGCAGGTCATTGACGAAGCCGAGCGATCTCTTCACGATGCTCTCTGCGTCCTCGCCGCTACTGTGAAGGAGCCCAAAGTTGTGTTTGGTGGTGGTGAGTAAATAAGCTCTAAAAGCTTTCGTTTTTGGTATTGGGATCTTTCCATGAATATAACTTCAAGTCCTGTAGAGATTTTCATTATCCAAAAATCACAAGTATATATGGGAATATAATAAGCCAAGTTGTATCTAAAATAAATTTTTATTAACTATATATTTCTAGTTTACTCCAAGTTAAACAGAATTGTATAGAATTGTAATTGAAATGATCTACTTTTGCAAATTATTAGGAGCCCTTGTAGACTTATTTTATTTTGCTACAAGTGAATCCACCAGACTAATTCAACACCAACAGTACACTCACCCAATATGTTTGTATGAAAGGCGCCAGTGAGATGCTGATGGCGGAGGCGGTGTCCCGCGTGTCGTCCCGCACGGCGGGCAAGGAGGCGGCGGCAGCGGAGGCGTTCGCTGCGGCGCTCCGCCGTCTGCCCTCCGCAGTGGCCGACAACGCGGGCTACGACAGCGCCGAGCTCCTCGCCAGGCTGCGGGCCCACCACGCGCAGGGAGAGAACACCATGGGACTAGGTCTGTTGTACTGCACTTTACATTATGTCAATCTACCAGTAGTTTGTTATCTAGTCTTAAAAAAATATATATCACTAAATTGTATTGCCCAAACTAAAATACCTCTGCCCAAATGACCATTTTTCATACGAAACTTTGTGATGAATCAAATTAATTAAATGAATCATGTAGATATGGAGAGGGGTACCGTGGGCGACATGAAGCAGCTGGGTATCACGGAGTCGTACGTGGTGAAGCGTCAGGTGCTGCTGTCTGCATCCGAGGCGGCGGAGGTCATCTTGCGAGTCGACAATATACTGAAGGCGGCGCCACGCAGGCGGGGGCCCGACCGCCGTCCCTGCTAAAAACTCGCGGGCGCTCGAATGAAATGTGTTAATGTGCTTACTGAATAACAGTTCCAATATATACAAAGAAGTTCTCACTCACTAACATTCAACAAGAAATGTATCTCGAATTACATTTAGTCCATTTTCCAAGGATATTTTTTGTGTATTGTTAGACGAATTACAGTAAAGGCACATTTACACATTTTTTTTAACATTTCAATTTCTTTTAGCTTTTATAATGCACAGTTATTGTGATAACGCCTATTTGTGTTTTTATTTAAAGTGAATTTGTGTTTGAAGGTTATTCCAGTAATCTTTAAATTCATTTATAATTTAATTGTCTCATAGTAAAGCTAGTTTAAAGCAAACGTTTACTGTATTTTAGTTTTAGTTTGGCTTAACAGTTATGTATTAACAGATTAATAATTTCTTCACCAAATAACAAAGATTTTTAATTTAATCCTTGTCCTGTTTTTTTACGTAAAAAAGGAATTATTTTAATTTAACCTTTATCCTGACATAACAAAGAAACAAATTAGCTGTACTTAGAGTGCCAACGCATATAGCGTTAGCTTAGCTAGTATTGCGTCTGTTTCAAAAACATCAGAACAGCAAAATCAATAAGTGTTTAAAACGTTCGAATTTCAAAAATGTTTAAACTTTTTTTCATTTTTAAATTCATCATTCAAATTTTCTTTTTTTGTTTCATTTTTAAACTGTCTGAACGCCTCCTGTAAGAGCTGAATCGATTACAAATATAAAAAATAGATACAAATAAGATAGACAACAACAACCAAGATAGAAACGGGGTGTATATTTAGTCAAAAGCTTAATCGATGCAGTAATATTTAATTTTTTGAAGCAGATAAACCAACAACATTTTTATTTAAGGAGATTATAACAAACAACAAAGAATTCAAGAATTTTGAAGCAATTACTTAGTCCTAGTACAACAATAGAGACGAAATTATTTAGCTTGATTACTATACTTAAGTTTTGACGTCGAAATTAACCCTTCAAATAAATAAAGAAGAATTATTTTTATTTTAACTATCAGCATTCTATCTAATTTGACCGAGAGCGCTTCTTTTATTACTTTTCCAAGGACAAAAGAACGTAGACTTTGAAAGTGTTAAATGTTAAAGACGATTTTTTTTGTAGTTTTTCGGATTCCCATTACTGATTACATGTCCGTCTATTATTATAATTTGTTTCATAAAACGCGGAGAAACAGACATATTATATATGTAATATATTACAAAACGTTCAGAAACTAGATAACTACTGTAATGTACATCTTTACGTTCGTAAGTTCCGAATCTAACACGAACCCAAAAGACGTAAACGCCAAAATCAAATCACTCTTCATTATATGAAACTTTCTGAATCTCGATTCACTAAAGTTTAGTAAAAGAATGATTTGACGATAACACAATCTATCTACCTTTATTATTTGATTTACCCGTCGTATAGTTTTATATCCAATAATAACGTTAGCCTTATTTGAACCTTTCTTATTTATGTGAATATTTTTACCCCTTTGTCAACACTCGAAAAACAAAATGGATGCCGTGACACAGATCGAAACTTACTATTTACTATTTGAAAAAGATTACATATTAAGTACATAAAACACTATGCTAATAAATTAAGACCATATATTAAATACCATAAAATGTAGAAACAATATTGGTAGGAAAAATAAATATATATGATTTCTGGTATGCCTTCCTACCTACATGGGTATATAATTAGGCACAGGCTGTAGGTATACAAAAAGAACACTAAATGTATGTATCACAAGCATATTATTCCATTGATAACATCATTACGACATGAAAAAAATAATGAAAATGGATTGCTGTTCTAACAGAGGCAAAACATAAAAAAATAAATATTTGTGCATTTTACATAAATTGTCTCAAAACATGCGATATACAGTTGTTAATGGAAAGACCTAGCAATTCAAATATCGCTTTAATTACGAGTTATTTTGTTCTGACCATTAATGCTTACGTGATTTCATTGGGCTTTCACAACTAACTATTTAGCTAAGTACTAATTAAGACTACAATCGTATTCATAGCGACCCATTTCTTATCAAGATCTCATAGAAATTTAATTTATCCACGATTATGTTTCAATTGTTATATTTTTGATTAATGTTTTCTTTTAACTATATGTTAATTAGCTTTGGAGTTGGATATATCCTGTACTATAGTAGACCGTTATCACGGAAAAGCAGATTTAAGTAGATTAAGTAGTTTTTTACGCGATGTCATGCCCATACAGACATAGATGGTAATTTTACAAGCTGTTAATTTTATCTTTACCTGCTATATAATACTTGCCTCTGGCTACCCCGCACGGGATATGGCGTGAAGCTAAATAAATAAATAAATAATACTTGTTGAATAACATATAATAAACAGAATAATAAAAAAAGATAGAGAATCTCATAAACGAAGATCACGTCGGCGTCGTATATACGAGTATGTCGTAATGTGCTTTAATATTCAAATATCTACTTAAATATTTAAATTAACACAAAGCAAAGAATAAATCAGTCTAGCTGTGTAATATATGGGTTATATGATTAAGAATGATTGAGAGTATCAAACAGTTAGTAGCAACAGTAACTAGCTAAATATGATTCTTACATATGATACTTAAACATTGGCTTGAGTATAAGACGCGTGCTGACACCTCTTTCATTTTTAACTCTTCCTTACAGTTTCTGGAGACAACAATTTGGATAAATGGGACATCCATCGTCGTCTTGATAAATTATTCAAGTTCACCTCCTGGCATTGCCTTTCACATGACAAGGAATAGATTGTGTGTGTGTGTGTTTGTGTGTGTGTGTGGAATTGTAACTAAAGTGGTATATTTAGAGAGTAATCACGTACAACACGGTGGAAGTGGCTCACTTCACTTTGGAATGGCGTTTCTATTTCTGTTGTAATGTTTTTTGAGAAATTGTAACCATTTGCCACTTGTATAATGAGATTTGTGTTAGTATATTATTAGATTTTTCATATTAACTATTACGCATTTATTGGATGACTCGCGAAATTCTTAAATTTTTTATATCTGACTGATTCATAACAGTCGATTTTATAAAAAATATAATTCAATAAGTCAAAACGAGTAGGTATTCATAGAGTTTCTTGTTCCTTCTCCACGGATCTTTTGAACCGTCTGACTTTTTATAGGTTCAATGTATTTTAATTAAAATATAGAAAACTTTTGACTATAAAAACTTTGATATTGTAAGTCAATAGTATTACAAAACGTTCCACGTCTATAAGTTTATTAGCTGAAAGTAAAGCGCCGTGTTAAATATAGGTATTTAAGTGTACTTTAGTTGGAAAGCATTTAATTAAAAGGCAGACGCTGAAAAACAAAGCATTCGAGTGAATAATGTTAACTAATGACGAATGTTTGCAGTTGTTGAAATGTTCTCAAATACCACAGAGGCCGCTGTAAAAAACTAACCGCAACGTAATTGCGACTCGGAATGAAGTTATAAGACTCTCCCTGAATTACAATAGAAGCAATATCATTCTCAATTATAACTAAACTTATTTTATGTATATTATTTTTAATAATAAAAAACACATATATGTTAATATAGATAGTTTTGGGAGTTTTTAAAAATAAAGTGAAACATTTTACACGATACGGAAATATGTGACTAGAAAATTTTAGTATAGCCAGTACGGATGGCATTGTATGCAAATATCATACAATTTCGATAGTATTTGTTACAAATTTTCCAACTATCCGTTGCGCAGTTGCGGTGCAATCATTTGATTGTGATCATTTAGAAATTT
Organism: Melinaea marsaeus rileyi; assembly: GCA_918358865.1. Classification (NCBI taxonomy): domain Eukaryota; kingdom Metazoa; phylum Arthropoda; class Insecta; order Lepidoptera; family Nymphalidae; genus Melinaea; species Melinaea marsaeus. The sequence continues at coordinate 10,044,308 of OU911088.1, read as the reverse complement.
ATATGACTGGATTGTTTTGGCAATCGACTTGTTTATTGAAACAAAACATTCAACTCATTATTTGTTATATACAATAAGGTTAGTATGTTTTTAAATACTGCCATTATAGATATGACTATTCTAGGCTATTCTTTTTAAAGACAAGCCAAGCCAAGTAACATTGGTCCATTTATGTAAAGGTATGCTCCGGGATTCGTCGGATCAAGGTGGATTAGTCCGGTGCAAATCTCTATTTAGTGCGCGATCTCTGCCCGACCGAACTGGGCCAATTAGAGCTTACATAGTGGATATCGATGTCCATGCTAAGTATCGATAGATATGGCTGGATTGGATTCTAACCAATTGTCATATTTGATGTTCATGGGATTATCGATATCTAACTCTTCCTGGATTAAATGTAATTTTATTTTTCTTTAGTGGTCGTATTAGTGTCGTTCTATAAAGGAATATGATTCTAGAAAACCTACAGATGTCAAAATCTTTCAGTCGAAGAAATTTAATTTCATACCTCATTCTAAAGAAAGCCTGCGCTGTCTGCGACATTTATATTTATATAATCTTTATATGGTTTTTAAATATAGAAATATAATAAATAGATACTATTTGAATTTTTTATTTAGCTTTAGAAATTTAAGGATTTTTTTGTAAATTAATTAAACTAGTAAGTGCACGTTATTTATTGATTATACAAGAGTATCTTCCATATTGCCGACCTATAAATAAAAGTGAGATAAACGTAAATAGAAAAAGCCGAAACTTAGGTAATTATCTTCCTAATTCCAATTTAATTCCAGTGTTAAAGGAAGATAAACGAGGGATAACGAAACTTTTATACAATAAAACTTATGTGGAAAACGGTCTACCACTTCCATTGCTCATAAGATAAGATACCTAATCTATTTTTACAGACGTGTCTCGTACCCACTTCACTGTTTTGTGTTACATTTGTATGAAAACTTTTGAGTAAATTCCAAGTAGTTCCATATTGTGTTCGAAGTAACAGTTCCGATTATCTTCTAGAGCAGTAAACTGAATGCGACGTTTGGCATTTCTGGTGTAGCAAAACTTTCTTAAGTACCTGATATTGTTTTAGTTGGTAAGTTGGTAAGGCGGGACCTCGGCAGACAGTTTTGGCAAGGCTCAGTGTATGATGTATGCGAATGTCACGTAAAAGATTATTTCTTGGCAGTAGAACATGGCGCCTCCTTATTGTTTGCTTAGCTACTTTACATCTCACTTTGATGATAGGGAGCGGCAAACTGGAGGGAAAAGGATTACAAAACAAATATAAAAAAATATTGTCAAAATGACGTTGACATTTTGTGACAGATAACCTAAATATTTTTAAATTATTTTATATTTAGTTTTAAACACATTATATGATTGTTATGAAAGACAACTGTATAAAATAACGTGCCATAAAGGGGACGATTGTTCAAAGTTTATCTTTTCTAGTGATTGAGTTCTTTAAGTTTACAGTTTGTTATATCTTTGAAAGGAACTTCTTCTAAGCTTGGATGTTATTTCCAGATATGAAAGAAAAATCATAGATTTATGGTGATAACTAAAAATTCATTTCTATATCACTTTCAGTAAAATAATATGTGGGATATAATATGTAAGTATAAGTATAAGTAGTTTGTTGTTAATCTATCAATTGTCCGTGGTTGTAGCTTGGAGCTATAAAGTTTTTTAACTTGTTATATTTGATTTGCAATGGGATTTATTCCGCCATAAAACCAGCAGTATGCGTATTACTACTGAATATACATTTAACAAATATAAATATATCTTCTCATAGAATGTTTTTATAATTAATGCGGTATGTGTAAAAATCAAAGTTCTGAACGAATTGACAGATTTTGGTTCACGACTTTGTTAGGATCCTTTTTTTTGACATTATAGTCATGTTATCCTAAAAAAAAAATAATATTTATCTCTAAATATACAAACATTTGGACAATGAAATGAATGAATGAAATGAATATAAAAAAAAAAACCAAATCTGGAAGCAATAGGAGACGAGGCGGGACTAATATTATTGGAATAGAGCCAAAAGATAATTAGTTAGAACTAAAAACTAAGACGATACGTCACAAAATTCAAAATGAGTGAAACGGTGTAGCAAATCAAAAGTTTCCCAAAATTTGTTGGCAAAGAGAAGTTTCTCAGAACGTGAGCAGACCGCATCATCATAAACCTAAGCACAAAGGTTTTATGTGGGACATTAAGTTAATAGTAGCGATCAGATATATGGTAGGGTTGTTTGACTAAGCTTTATTAGTGCATTTTTTATATCGCCGCCCTATTATTGTAATGTCGCCGTAGCGTCTATTTTAACTTATATAAACTTAGAGTTAAGTGGTTATTTCTTTTATGTGTGTAATATTTTATGCTTAGTTTTGTTGATTTTTGACACAATATCGTAAAAGGGGTCAAAATAATGTCACATTTATGTAATGAGTGTAATTTGATTATTTTATTCTAAACCAAAACAATGGTTGCATTTCTATAAATGTTATAGTGTCAGGTTGCGGCCGGTCTGGACGCTCGTTTGGTGTGTCGCTTGTGTCCGTGAAATTGAATTAGCAACTAATTAGTGACGCAATTTTACTGCCTACTGACGAATAACGTATAAAGTGAACCGCTTTTATTATTTATAACAACGATTTCAATATACATATACATATATATATGTATATATATATATATATATATATATATATATATATATATATATATATATATATATATATTCTACATAATTTTATTAAATCTAAAACGAATATCTGTTAAATTATCTTGCTATGAAAATAGGCAAGATGGAGTATTTTATGTTATACGAATATTCAGACTATTATAGATTTATGAGCGTTTTAGAAGCAGTTTAAGCGAAATTATAAACCGCGTAGGAGGTCTTGGGTATGTGTTAGAATTATATAAAACCGGTGAAGCGTGATTCCCTTGAGCGAGGGTAAACTCTTGCGAATTATAGGCACTTATTTTAAATGATTGTCCGTCGGGATACGGTTTATTTCGTTGCACTCACAGACGAAATATACGATTAAGCGTACGAATACATGGCTATAATTAAATAATTCACGTAATCACCCTAATCAAGACGTCTCGTATCTAAAGAGAGTCAAACGTTAATTCACCTAATGTTTCCATTCAACCGTACAGAAGGAGACAAATTAATCGGAATAATTAAGTAAACTTGCATTTAATTAGGTTCATTTTCAATTAACGTCTAAAAGGTTAAAATAATTATTTATTTTATAGAGCTTTGTTTTAATAAACAATAAGTTAAAGTATTTTAAACGTTATTTAGTTATAAATGAACGGTCTATGAAATTAAATACAAAAAAAATGTATGTGCATTTAATTTATTAAAACATATACGTATGTTGGCATCGCGATTGTTTTCTGAGTAAATGTAGCGTGTAAAGTTATAGCTCAGTTACAGTCTGCGCTAACTCCGGCTATGAGCTTCTAGAATATCAGGACACGGAGCGTTAACTTTGACCCACAAGTTTTTTGTTGTTCATAAAATAACATTTTTACTTTTTGTTATATAAAAAATATCCAATTCATTTAGGTTATATTATTTAGTAATTTTTTTGTTAATTGATAAATATTTGTAATTATTCTATTATTTGTCTGAATATATTTAATACCTAATAAGACTGTTCAATTAAGTATATAGTTGTCAACCCAAACAAAGATAATGTATCTATTTAGTAAGAATACATTACTTTTTCTCAGGCATCCTTTGAGCGTTGACTAACCCTTCAACGTATATACACGTTAATTGCTACGTGAGAAAGCCGACACCTGGTCAGCTCTTAAGGTACAATAAAGAATGACTATGCATATGTGTTACTTTATTTTTGTCTTATAATAATGGTTAGGAGCAAAGAAAATTAATAAGTAACACTAAACCTACCAAGTACCGGTCAAATTGACCGTTCATACACTTTTGTAAAACTTACACATTTTTAAACGTTATAATATCGTTATCAAACTACATGACAATTCTTAGAATATGCATATAATATTTTCTTCACTCTTTACTTTTAGTTATTTCCATTATTACCTGCGTTATATAATAAAATAACTTTTAATTACCGGTCAATTTGACGGCGTGCGGTAGGAACAGGTATACAAGAATTGTCGGTAGGTTTAGTGTTAATTTTAACAAACAGAGTAAGTTATATATACACATATATAACGAAGACTTTTCTGGAATGTATCTTTTTTTATTTTATTTCATTCTAAATGTATGATATAAAGAATGATCCCATGTGTCAGTAGCACGCAGGAAATTTATCGATGATATTAAAATTAGAGTCATTCATGCGGGTTTTTGATCTCGAGATGAAATTTTGTAACGCAGCCTCTGGGACGCGTTAAGTAAAATATTTAAAAGAGATGACAATATTTCAGATAGAATGGCTCTATTTTAAAGTGAACACCATCATAAATCGTACAGCACACAGCGTAGGGTGTGGACTGAATATTAAACTCTCGAGTGCAATGCAATAAAATAAATTATTCACAGTGCAATGTTTAATCCAAATAGGCTCGTATTAAAGTGCAGGGAATTTTTGTTTTTTGTATTATTAAAAAATAATTTGCAGCTTTTAATTGATATATCTAAGAAAAATGTTTGAGTAGAATTTATTATATGTATTTCTAAGTGAAAATAATTTTATTAAAATATTGTTATAGATATTAGTTTTCAAAGTTAATATCAAAACGTTGGTAACTTTAGGTTTATGTATCAAAAGTTATGACAGAGTTAGTGGCAATAATACTTATAGCAACTAAAAATACAATTTAGTCAGCAGCAAATATTAAAGAAATTGTTGGTAAATCGTCTTAAAGCGTTCATTATAAATAGATTTGTGTCTATTATATTCGTATCTAAGACTTTTTTCTTGTATTGTATAATTGGTTACTGTTGTTTCATAATTAAGGTGATTCCCGGTGTTATATAGGACTAGTCAAGTACAAAGATAAATCTGCCATTATTATGTCTACCTAAAAGTCGTCTAAAAGTCAAGGTTTACCCTTTTCGCCTTAGTGACGTCACGGGATCTCTTACATTCGACCATGACGCTTGATCTTGCCTTCCAAAGCATCACTTTTGTCAAATAATATATATATATATATACATATATGTACAGAGAATTATTGAAATAATTATACGTCACTGTGAACTTGTTAATTAGAAACAATTTGGTTACTAACAGACGTGCTACCCCCCGTATATCGTCAGACTAGTAATTACGCGCAGTCTTTGCCCACAATTTGAATTCAATTGCCAAATTGCTTTGATATTATTGTCATAGAGTTATTCACCGAATGCGGTTGAACAAATGTTCACCGTGGCACACCGACAGGAACCTGTTTTGAAGTTAAATTACCAAAGTTTGACAAGCGGTCCGACTCTAAACTACGCTAGCAAGCCAGCAATAATTCTGCATAGCGTGGCTGAGAGACAATATCCTAGATCGGTGCACGATTTTGATATTTTCAATAAAACAAACTGTTTTTGTTTTTCTTGTTAGTCCGTAGAATTAGGCTTTTATATAAGCTTATAGGTTGTTTAGGTCTATTGGGTTGTATTATAACTGATAAAAAATATATTTGGCGTTTAGTTACACATTATCATAACAGGACTGCCAAACCAAATGCGGACTCCAGCAACATCATCTTTGCGTCGTCTCCTTTGAATTCAAAATCTGAAAGAAAACATTATATTGAATAAACTGTATTCATTAATGTAATATTTTTTTCAGTAATGTTTAGTATTATGTCGGGTTTAATTAATATCGATTTTACATGTTATTTGTACCATAATACAAAGTAAACGAAGTTTTTAACATTAAGCCCCACTGTTTTTTTCAGTTTGAAATAACTAACACTAACTTCTGCTTCAGTTATAATTAATAAGATGTTTAATACAGATATTTTATCGTGTGTCGTGATGCTCTTCTAATAGGTCCTAATCAATTTTAGCTCTGAGAAATTTCATTTACTAAAAGATTTTTCAACTCGAACTATTTACTGACATCGAATACTAACGGTAGTATAATAAAATATAAACCATTAATATAATATATAAAAATTCGATGCATTTGCAATTCGAATAGAATTTTTTTTTATTTTGTTCGTCTTTCTCTTTGTTATGCTGAAAAGTTATAGTTTGATGCAATTTAATGTTTCAATGACATATACATTATGTCTTGAAGTAATTTGGACAAACATTTAATTTTGTTGCAAATATTTTAGATGATTTATTATCAACCAATATTACACCATTTTTATAATTCAGTCGCAATGGTAATGTCTTTACTGATAATTACTGTTAAAATCAGAATACCATACAGTGTACCGATTCATCGTACTCAAAAAAGTCTATACCAGCAGACCGAAGCTCATTCCACAATAGTCGTTTGAAGGAGTAACATCTGGTACAATTACTGCTACATAATTCAAGACAATAATTGTCAATGATTACTGGTTAGCAATAAACTATAGTTTTGTTCGTTATTTTTTTATTGAAATTAATATCCGATATTACCTACAATTACTACATAAGCCCCCATAGCCGCGTCACAGACCAGGCTCCATACATGGGTACTTCTCAACGGAGAACGGTCTCATATATAAAAATGCTTATAGTTAAGATTCTATAATATATCTGGGCGGTTCTTCTCAGCAGAGCAGCATTACGAACCGGTGGTAGCTTACTCACTCACTGATCACACTCACCTTTTTATTGTGATAATTGACGATGCAAAAGTGCGTGTAAATGCCTGCTTGACTAAAGATATTTTGAAATTGAATTACTTAGGATACGTTTAATCCGTAAAAAAAATCTTAAAAGAATCTGGGGATAAACAAATGCAACTTGAACGTTGGGGACATAGCGTAACACCTCTAGTAATTTTGTCAGCATTAAAAAATACACTATAAAAAATTAAAATCATGTGATCAAAGACAATAAATCCAATTATTTCATAGAATATTATACGACCATCTTGAATAATATTATTTTAAATGTATGTCATAAATAGTACATGTAAAGACGATGCTAGTAAAGATGAAAGTAATAGAAAAAGACACTATAAAAGTTTTTAAGCATTTCCAAACGGCACAAAGGCGGTCGTAGCGGGAGTAATCTGACGTACAGGTGCTCGACTGACCCGTCCGATTGCTTCGAGCATCTAATGAAATACTTCTCCCAAGATACTCAGCCGCGTCGCTTTTCAAATTGAAACAAGAGATAATCTAGTTCCAGCAATTTCAAGCGTTTTATACTTTTCATTAAATTGTATAGAACTATCAAGAGCTTTCAGCATTAAAAGATCAAGTATATATTAAAAATTCAAACGTACTAATTGACAAACAGCCATGCTTTTGGATCTGTCTAATAAATTTGTTACGATATAGAGATACATATTAATTTCTATCAAGTTTCCAGACACTAACAGGCTTATAAGATTAGAATAATTTTCTCGTTTCGAGGTCTCCGACGAGCGAAACCAACAGATTAATTAAAAGTAACAGTTGTCTCGCACAGTCTTATCCAGCAATTTGCGAGGTATTACAGGACGAACTTTGGCCACAAATTATCATGACTCCATTTAACAAAGCGGTTATGTTAATACAATCTCTCCTAATTTTCTAAGTAGAATAATGTTTTTGTTACGGTGGGAGTGTACCGAATGACGTCATTAAGGTAAAATATTATATTTAATTTAAAGTTTCTTAAGAATTCACCAACTGTTCCCTGTCGCGGTTTCAGGGTGTTGGAGGAGCGGTCGTTAAACCGAAGCGCAAATGAGCTTTTTATAGGCATCATAACACTTACAAAATACTCTGAAATGAACTATTGAATTAGTAATAGCACTTAATAAACTTATTTTACGATAGAGTTTACGGCGTCTGTTCTTGATACTGATATAAAATTCTATATTAACTTTTAATATTAAAAATATTAATTTGATTTTTAATGTAATGACCGCGTGCGACTCTTAGTTTTAGTGTAATAAATAGAAATGCGTAATATCTTTCAGCTTTTATATCTAATAAGCAATAAAATTCTGTACTTTATTCATGTTTGGTTATTATGTCCGACCCTGTAATTTTATCTGACATGAATGTTAGGGAATGAATCTAAAGGCAACTCACATCAACGGATCTTCCCTATCGGTAGGGGCCTTTATCTTTCCTACTATATAAAGAAAATATACTATTTTCTGTCATATTTCTCGTATAAGGAAGTTTATAAAATATCTAATGCATAAAGAGCAGGTGTTATGTTAATAAATTTATTTTCACAACACTATTATCTATAATATAAATCTTTTCTAAAAGGGTCCTTTCATATGCTTCATAAAAATAATACAAAATATTATTATTGAATTAAAGTATCTTAATAAAATAATGGTTAGACCAAATCGCATTTAAGTTTTGTTTAAGTATGTTTCATTGTTCGTAGTTTTCAACTAGTCCGTGACGGCGACGTCGCGACGTTTCCGAGGACTGTCTGTTTTGAGAAACGTACAAATAAAATATACCTTCATATATCAATTATTAATGTTATAAATGAATTTTGAATAAATTAATTTTCTTAATATATTATTGACATAGTATCGAATATCTCTTCAAACATTTGAATAGTTTTAACAAGATTTTTTCTAAAGTAAGCTTTTCTGTATTATTTTAAATAAATATCAAGTTAATAAAATATTTAAAAGAATATAGTAAAAAAACAATATTATCAATAAAAAAAATCATTAAATACTTTTAAGTTAAGTTGAATCTTAGATCAGACAAGATTTATATCTTACAGCAATAGCTCCTAAAGAAGGTTAACACAACTCTTCTCTAAGACCACATATGTTGCACGAAGTGGGAATTCGGAGCCATCATACTGATCCTCTGCAATCTGTCCCGAACAATAAGTCTTTCTAACAAAAGCCGTCTATTGAAACAAGTTGGAACTTTTGCAAGTTTAGCTCTTTCTCTGTTGGGTCTTGGCAGCGCCTACGACTCGCACAATGGACTGAATCGTTAGGGCCAGTCGTAGGAAAGCATTATAAATACTACGAAGCACTTTGATAGTATTACCCAACAATGAGCCAAATTTTTCTAGTGCTTTCAATGAAATAATTTATTTATTTAACATTATTGAGAATAAAATCATGAATGCCTTTACTAGTAATATATCAAAGTGTAGATTATTGTCCTTTTTTGGCAACTACTTAATAATATGTATGACTTTTATTAAATTATATGATATTAAAATGAGAAGAATAATTCTAAGATTAGATTATTATTTCTTCACGCAGTATTTTAATATCTTAAAAACATTTTAACGACGTGGACGTCCATCAAAAGCTTTCTTTTTCTATTTTATGATGATATTTCTTAACATTATAATATTGCACTAAAGGGAAAAGGCTTCTAACTTTTCTGGCTGATATTAAGCACACAAGGAGAACATGATCCAGCGTCACTTCCGGCGTCTGTCACGTGGGAACGACTTCCGGCGAGGCGCCAGGCTGCTCTTACAATCACTTAGCTTAGCGTAAAAACTTATGTTAACATGAGATCACGTTAGAAATAACTTAAACTGACCTAAGTGGTGTAGGGTGAGATATTTATAGCTTTTAGTTGGAATAACTCAATAAGTTTAACACTTCATATGACAGGTAATATGCTTTAACACTAAACCTACCAAGTACCGGTCAAATTGACCGTTCTTAAACTTTTGTAAAACTTACACATTTTTAAACGTTTTAATATCGTTATCAAACTACATGACAATGCTTAGAATATGCATATAATATTTTCTACACTCTTTACTTTTAGTTATTTCCATTATTAAATGCGTTATATAATAAAATAACTTTTAATTACCGGTCAATTTGACGGCGTGCGGTAGGAACAGGTATACAAGAATTGTCGGTAGGTTTAGTGTTAATTAACAATGATTCTTTTTTAAATATAACTTTAAATGTAGGACAAAAGTTTATATATTTTTCGACTATTTTTTTTGTTTTCCATTTTATACATGTTAAATACTTAAATATATTGAAATTGAATGACAAATGTGAATAGAATTTAGTCATCCATTGTTCATTTCTCTTGTTATTGTTTTTTCGAATGGTAGAGAATGATTTGTGTCAGTAAGTCCTATTGTGCCTTTTCTGTCCAATAAATATTAAATCAAATAAATGTATAAAAGTCAAAATTAATTAAATAAAACATAGGCATATAACAATAGTGTAAATTTAAGTGAGGTTGCATAAAAAGATAATTTTAAGAATAAAATGAATATTTGTACACAAATGTTCAACATTAAATTAATTAGTAATTAATATTATATATATTTATATAATTTTTTTTTTCATTTATTTCAAGTGGTTTATATTCTACATATGAATCTCGTTTGTAATTATACACAATGGGATATCAAAACAAATGCGAGTTCGTTCATAAATACCTTTTATTTGGTCACATGTAAGCTTAATTTCCGTTTCGACATTGTTTTTAGAAGGTAACTCAATAAAATAGATAGCCATTTTGACATGTGTAATTTCCTTTCATAACTGTTTGATTCTTTAGTTACATTTCAGTTTTGACCTCAATTTAAAATGGTATCGAAAACAATGGTATTGTAAATACAAAGATTATATATAATAACAAAATTTAATAACATTTTCAAAGATAAAAGAATGTATGTAATCGTTCTTCAAACTAAAGAGCACGGGATGGTTTTATTAAAAAATCATAAATCATTTTGGGCTCGCGATCCAATGATGCGGCGGGTTTAGTGAATGGGCTTGGTTTTAAGAATGAATGAATACATTAAGGATACGTGTCAACATGTGAAGGATGTGTTGACATGTATTCTTAATTATTATTAATAACGGGAAGTAGGTATTACACACAAACATAAATTAGGCTTTGCTAATTAGATATCTGTGTGGGTGTGTGTGTAATGTGTTTATGTGTAATATAAAATAAAACCGTTCTCACACATCGTTTTAAATCTATTAACATATGTTAAATCTTAAATAGATATAGATTAATTCACAAACACGGCAGGATTCGAACCGACGACCTGTGAAAAGTGTCATGTGTCTTTACCAATTTTTCTATCACGTCGCTACTAATTTTAATTTTAAAACTTCACAACTAATCAATCAAGTGACAGTAACATGTAATATTTCAGTACAATTATTGTATTAATAATAAACAAAGTTTAATAATAATGTCTCTAATACAGTTAATTTTATAATTTTAATTAGAAATTAGCTATTACCAGTGTTTGTAGTGAGGCATGCGTGTGGTTTTGGCTAACGGGTTTCATACACGCGACCTCCCTTGTCACACTATCGACTTGCAATGTACAATCTGCTCGGATATTTGTAAACCTCATACTGTGACGGTTAATTTTTATTGTTTGCTAGTTAAGTTGTTTTAGGAGTCAATTAAAATTTTCAAATTAATTGTGGCAGCCATTGAAATATAATATATATGTTTTTAACAAGAGAGAGAATTGTTACCTCGAATTTGCTGCGAACTATTCTTGAAAATCTCTAAAAACTTTCTCCACATAATGAGTAATGTTTTCAAAGTCAAGAATTCTTACAGACAGCTAAATAATTATGAAGATAATACCAATAATGTTTGTAAATATAAGTTTTTTTTGTAATTTAGTTAAATAAGACATAAATAAAGTTAGAAAAAGCACTTCACGTGCGACGGCGGGTAAGCAGAAGCCTGTAAATAGTGCTACTGAATGAAATCTCATTTGGATTTACGGATTACACCGAGATTTGTTTCGGCCTAGGGCTCGCCGCCCGGCGCTCTTCAAATCGAATAACCTGAAAGGTTTCAATCATGCCATTTTAGATTTCAATTTCAAGAAATGTATATTATATTTGTTCATTTCAAAACTATAGACAAATATTTGAAGAATTTTCATATTTAATCTCGAAAGAAGTAATACTAGATAATAAATCGTTTCTAAGAATTATGAATTTGAAGACTTTTAAATAAATGAAATGAAAGTTAAGCGATGCGTAATTGAAATTTTAAGTAAAAAATATAAATAATGGAATTTGTATGACTTTGTAGATTTATTAATATTGTGTATATTGTTATGACTAAGTATATTTTGATATTTTGAAATTATTGTTTATACTTCAATTTTGTGCGTAATTTATGGAAAAATATATCAATTTTATATTTTTCTGTTTTTATTTATCTGTTTGCCATTTGAGTTAGTTTTTTAAATTGAGCACTGCTTTTTTACAATTTATATTGTAGAAGAGTTATAGGGGAAAATATTAAATGATACAAAAAACATATATCTGAAACAAAAATTTTAATTGTTTTTCAAAAACGAGTTATGTTTAGATTTTAAAAGATTAGAGTGATTTTTAATTTTAACTAACTAAATATCCGCATTACACATTGATAAGGAAAAGATGGAAAAACAAATCACTTCCATAATAATAGTATATTTTAAATCAAAAGTGGTTTCGTCAAAGGGAGACGTATAAAGTAGTTTGTTTTGGGGTCCGTGATTAGGTATCAGGTGCGGAAGTTGAAAAAGATTCGCGATTCCTTTTATCTTTTATTTAGCTTTGTAACCCACATGTCAGTGACACTTCTAACCGTGTCCCGTTTGTTATCTTTTACTCGTATGTAGTGCGGGTTTTGTTTTGCAATTCTATTCACAGTATGTAGTCAAGAGACAGTCATGCTAATTTTATAATGGAAGAATTATGTTTCATTTTCAAATCCTTTTATTGAATGTGTGATGACACCTGTTAATGTCATTCTTATTTCCCCGCCCCAAGCATGTAGCTCCGGCGTTCAGCCATCTAATTCTTGCCTCCCAACTAATGGAGTCCTGAGCCGTGGTCCGAGCCTCACAGGAGGCGTCCTCAGGACACGCGTTCTCCTGGGGTCCTTCAGGCCATCCTTATCATGGGACTATGCGGGACTATGCACCCGTCCACTCACAGCTGATGTTGTCATGGCCAGAAGTGCTCACAGCAGAGACATTACAACAAAAGAAATCTTATAAACAAACGTTTTGTTTAAAGTAATAAATAAGATTATATTGTTATTAGTTTTTCTGTTTATTGCTAGAAAATATATATTTATTTACAAAAAGTTAAGTAAATTTTTCTTTAGGCTTCTATTTATATCAGAAAGCATATTATTCTTTAAAAGACTAGTTATTTGCGAAATTTTTGTGTGTTTTATATGTGTATAAAAATAATTACATAAAATGCTCTACAAAGATCAATTAACATTATCTGGGAACTTTATCCGAGGCATATTGTTAGTGAAACGAGGGGAGAAAAAGATTGAATTAACTTATCTCAGACTGCGTTATTTATAAGAAGGATACATAATCACCCATTATCAGCTCTCTATTAATATATGAAATAATTAAAGCTGACCAGTACATTATATCTAATAATGGATTCTTAGTCATTTATCATTTACCTAATAAAGTTAATTTATTACGGAAGGGATACTGTTAGATATATATATTTAATGTATTATGTATTTATTTATTTCAATATCATTTATAAATGTTATTAATATATCTCAAAGATTTATATGCTATTATTTATATATATTTGTAGTTAAATCAAAATTTGTTCGTAAAACAATTGCAATTATGCTTTTTTCAAATTAAAATCGTATAAATATACCTGTTAATGTTTATTATTTTACAATAAAGTATTTGGCTGAGGGAATATTTTATATAATCGACCCCAATTATGGCTAATCGAAAATTGATGTGATCGGCAATTTGTGAAATGTCACCCTGACATAATATCACCTAACGACATTTAGAAATTTTTATCGTTTTTAAAGCGGCACTTAAATCTTAGCAATCAAGATAAGCAAAACGCTCACTGATAGGAAGGTCTTATCCGGTTTTAAATTAAATGATACAGTAAATTAGGAATGTAGTCGAATTAAGCGTTTGGAAAAATACTGTACTTGAAAATAAATAAAATTAGACAATCGGAGTCATTGTGGATGCCCCATTTAACTGTGTATCGTGTAATACATTTTGGGCTGCATGTTCGTTTTCCGGAGCTTCTCCTACGAAGATAGATAACTTTCCGCTGATTTACTTTTATTGTTATCCACAATCGAACTGTCGTGTTAGCTCTCGTTCATGGATACGTTCAGATGTTTACAGCCAAAGTTCGGCGAACTATTTATGAAAAATAAGTATGATTAAATCTGGGGACCAATCAGAGTAATGTCTGAGGGTTTTAGAAAAGAATACAGTTTGTTTTCGATTCGTATTACGCTGACACTATATGATTCCTATTTTATGGAATGATGGGAGTATTAGCATTTAAGAGGACACGTACTTCAATTTTTACAGCATTGGACAGCGTTTTGGATTGATTTTATTGGATCGTTTGGTCACGTCTCAGCATAAGATCGTCTCTGTTTGAAGTGGTGGTAGTTTCACGGGATATGGGTTAACAGCGTCGATTCATGGCCGGAACAGATCGTTTTATGATTTCAGTGTAACAATTTTTACGACGGTACGATACATGAACACTGTTTACGTTAGGATATATTTAGCTTAGCAATAATTTATAATATTTATCCTATATTTATATGATTTTGCAAAAAAGTTTGCTTCATTATATATTGTGCTTTATAGGGAAAGTTAGAGAGTAGTAATAAAAAAATCTGATCCGGTAATAAGATGCATAGTTAATTACTATAAACACCCTAAGTAAATAAATAAAATATATTACAAATATTGCTTTAAATGTATATAATATTAAATTACCTTAACTTTATTGCTGTTATTACATTTCAATATAAATAAAAAATGTACATGAGGAGCATAACTAAGTTTTTATTTTAATATGCTGGCGGAAACTTACAGCTTGGGTTTTACTACCCTTAATAATAGGGGTGTGTTACGATTTAGTTGGACTGCGTCAAACACTTGCCAACATTAGTCAACTGGTTATAGTGAAAATCGATTACTTATGTAGTCCTTAAAATTGTTCTAAGTAATTTTCCAGATTACATTTTTTGTGCACTTGTTTTTATAAATTTACGAACCAACATATACATCTACGGTTCATATATTTTTGATTCATATCTAGATTTGTTATTCCCAATTGGAATATTTGGAATAGTAAATGAATATCAGGGGTGCATGACAATAAAACTAAATCACCTACGCTGTAATATTGTCCCAGTGGCGCCGGCGGAAAGCGTCCATATGTGAAAGGGGCACTATCTTCGAATATATAACAAGGATAATATCTAATTTTATTTATTATAAAATATACCTACGCTATTATTCTTTAATACTTAAAGTTTGTTGAAATAGTTAGTTTATTCAGTTTCTGACCGGAATATAGAAACAATCAATAGAGTTTGCGTCGGGCCGACTAAATTGAATCGTTGGGGACGGAAACCGGACGCGCTCCTCGGAGTCTGAGCGCTATCGTCCATAACACACTACCTTATATTTTCTATCTTAGAAATAAATAATAATAGCCTTAGTTTAGGGACCATTAACGTTTTCGGTGTAGTAATTGTAATATTGTATTATATTCTCGAATACCTGAAATCAGAAGTAGTTAGGACTAACTACTTCTAACTTTTGTTTCACTAACGCTGAAACATAATTATATATAATATTACCAACTTGGCAACAGGTTAGAGTACCGAAGTTGGGAAATAACTTCTTATTTCTATATTGGTTATGGTGATTGTGTTATACAATCTACGTAATGGCTGTAAGGAACTTGAAATAATTGTATTTATACTTACTCACTTCACTTACTTCACGCTATCTGTGCTAGGAATTAATTATTAAAAGTTGTATTTCTATTTTAAATTTTTGTTTATTACTACACTACTGCACACAAAATATCTACACAAAAGAATAAATTGATTGAAAAATTACACATTTGGTGCAAAAGAGTCATTTTGTTAAATATTAGCTATGACCACGACATTGTTCACGCGGAATATTTTTTTGTAATAACTATTGCCAAAGATACTTTATATAACATGAGCTATCCGCCAGTAAAATTCCGGTTAAAATCGGTCCAGCTATTCCAGATTAGCCGAAACAAACACACCGATAGACAGGGAAGAAGTTACTTATATAAAAAAGCTGTTAATTTGAAATTATAAACAGACAATTGAATTTTATTTATATGTATAGATGTGTTTCCACGTTTGACAATAAAAAAAAACGCGTTTATTCTCCTAACATTTATTTAAAAAAAATATTAATATTTTATTAATAAACGTATTTCATTCTTAATAATATTTTTAACTAGTTTATAAATAGTTTTTTACAACCTTTATCGCATGACCTCGAATGTTTGAACGTACCATAAATGAAGGTTCACATTAAATCCCTCGGTCCCACGAATTCCCTTATAAAAGGCAGTTGTTCAATAAAAACTTATTGTCCTGTTTATTGTTTTAAAACGAACCTATCCCATTGTAATTCCTTGGGAATAATATTTCCGTAATAGGCAAATCGAACGAAGTAATGTGGAAATAAAAGCGATAAGGTATATGTCTGCAATTTGGCGATAATATATTCTTTGTTTAGCTTCCTGCTCGCTTTTTAATTTTTAAATGTTACCACAAAATTTTAATATGTATAAAATTTTTGATTCGATATTTTATTATAGATTAATTAATTAAAAATGGTCACCCCAATAGTGTTTTATCGTCTGACTTTTCATGGTCTTCTTATGTTAATTGACACTGACGAAGGTAGATGGAGGGGCCAATAAATCGTTGTTTTTTTGGATAAGAATAAAAGAGGTCCGAGGATATCACGAGTTAAGATGAAAGGAAAGATAAGCATTAATTCAGGTTTAATAAGCTTTTTTTTATTGTGATTCAAAAGTGTTACCGTCAATTGTCAATAAAGTATAATAATTGTTATATTTTCTGTGTGTAGTAATGTAATAGAACCTTTATTGTATTTATTTTATTTCGAAATAAAACTGGCAAAGTATAATTGATGTTGAAATATAAAAAAAAGATATATTAAAGTTTCAAGTATTTTTTTATTCTAAAGTTTAATTCACCTTTGTCTTACATTTATGCAAATCTTAGTAATTCTAATTTTGAATAATGCAAGTACAATAAACAAGTTACGACCACCATCAAGGGGTTATGACTTTGCACACTTAATGACAGTGGCTCCCGAAAATAAAATGACTTTTATTACTCATGCGTGTTTCAGTATGATGTACGTATGCTTTTATTTTGACTTAATTCGTCCGTATAATGAGACTGAAATTGTTTTAAGGATGAAAATTAATGCATGCATTCAGTAGATAGCATTACATCAAAAAAAGAATCATCTGCCACAAATCCTTGATTAATTTATCGTAATATTAATAAAACTACATTCATCTAAAAGATTCGAAATTATGTACTTTCCTTATGTATTAGCCTTATGTACTAGCCTTATGTACTTCCCTTATGTGCTAGCCTTATATACTAGCCTTATGTTTTAGCCTTATGTACTAGCTTTATGTACTACCCTTATGTACTAGCATTACATTAGTACTCGTCTTGTGTCCTAGTCTTATATACTAGTCCTATGTACTGGCCAGCGGACAGGAATAAAAGTAAATTTTGAAATTTTTTCATCGTCGCATTTACAATGTCTTTTAAATTATGAAAGTGAATACAAAACATATTTGCTTAACGATTTTAATTTAAGTTACGGCCCTTTTAAAAATTATAATAATTTAAATTCTGATATTACTAATTCATATAATATTTCCAATAAAAACAAACGGATTGTAAATAAAAATACTATTTTATAATGAGAAGCTACACTATAATATATTGCTTATATGAATATAAAAAATGAAGATAATTTTAGAATTATTATATATATATAAAATAATTAAAATCCATGGTACAATGTGTGTTAATTTATAGCAATTAGTCGTATTCCATAATTCAACGTGATTTAATTGTCGCGAGGCGAGAAAATCGGGCGGGTCGCATAAGTCGTCGCGTCGGGATTTATTGCCTCAATTATACGTGGTCTGCTGCGTGCTACACCTGGAACCGTCTTCTGCTAATAGGATTATACTTTAGCAACTTAGCGATGATGTAATGTTAGATGTATTAACTTCGGATATTGACCTCGTTTTGATGATTTAGATATGTTTTTTTTTTAAGTCTTTTTCATCGTTTTGTTTTTAAAATATGTGTAACTAGAATATTAGGCCTCTATTTAAATAGCCAAGTTATCTAGCACTTCTAGAGCGAGGAGAAACTCAAGCAACGCTGAAGGTAAAAGCTACTAAAATCCCGCAGATTCATACTCATATACACCATTGAGACAATATTATTTATTATTTATTATTTAGCTTCACGCCATATCCCTTACGGGATAGCCAGAGACGTCGGAGCGCCAAACGCTACGGTCCCTGCATACCTCTTTCGCCTCGGCCACAAACATCAACCTCTTCATACATGCCCTCCGAGGGGTCCTCATGCTTTTTACGTCACCTTCCTCCAGTATCATAGATACTATAGACAATATAGTTCATAAATATTTGATTAGTTCAATTGTAACAGTTTGATATTTAGATTGAGTGTCTCCTAACGATAATATACTACTGTTTATACAATACATACAGCTACAACATATACCAACTGCAAATATACGTGCTATACCACCAGTATCATTATCTATGTCACATAAACGTCTATTACATTAGAGATTATACGACCGCTTGCATCTCGATTTGTGATTTGATAATAACACTTAATACAAAGTTATAATGCTTATTGGATTTAAGACATCATTAATAACAATAGATTCTATCGAATTCTCGTCACGAAATGTCATGAGTAAACAAACATTACAATGATGCATGCAATGATGAACAATCAGCCATCGTCGTAAAGTTACATAATCATTTACAGACTGACACCAAGTTACTAACAATTTATATAGAAAAATAAGGCTATAAATTCAATCAGAATAAAGCATCTTATATTTAAATAAGAGTTATGTAAAATACAATTTTATCGCAATTAACTTCGTATTATATAAGTCAGAACTTATCCACAGACAAAACCTTTATTATATTATATAGTAATGGGCATGTGTAGAACTTACACAAATGACAGCACGCGACTTTAATCGTCTGCACGATCATAATAGATCTCTATTGTTAACACAAAGTGTACTCCATTGTTAAGCTGCTTTTACTCTTATGTGGGGTACCTGTCATTTCTTTCATCTTAATGACATTAATGGGAAGGCAGACTGGTATGTTTCTTAATAAAATAATACGTTTATTTATCAGTATATTCAAAATTGGATTTAACTATATCATATATTAAGAGCAATAATTGTTTGTCGTGGTATTGTTGAATATAATAACATTTATTGTAATTGTATTGGTATAAATATTTCAATACAATAAGACAATGGGAGTAAAGTATGTTTAAGTCTGATTCGAGAGGCGTAACAATGGGATATCCGAAGTCGTAACAGTCTCCGCATATTTTAGTGTCATTAGAGCTACAATGGAATTGTATAAAATGCGTCCGTTATCTGCGGGATATCTGACTTCGTGCCAAGATATAATCTGTTATGGTGACATTATCTGAAGCTGGCCGACCCCTGCCAACTCTGGAACCGGCCAAAACTTAAGGCCTTGTCGCTCCACTTTTAACTGCTTGTCTTTATGCGTTTTGTTTTAACAGATATATTCGCGCCTTTCATCGCTGAGACGCAATAAAAACAATCTGATAACACTTGACTGACAATTAATGTGGATTTTATTATAAATATAAGTGTTTTGTCTAAATATGATTTCACTTACATTTCACTATACTGACAAAATAATATATATAAGATGATATATTGAAATGTTCTACCATTATAAAAAAAATACGTTTTAATACAAATTTATTTCAACAACACAACATACAAACTCCTCGAAAATCTATTAGCATTGTGTGAAAAAACAGATGGTTAAGTACAAGGGACGGGTACTCACTATACAACGCCCCGCGTGATCCTGACAGTTTTGAGTTACACTGCCCAAGAATGGACCAACAAACTTAAGTTGGTCTGTGGTCCTTGCCCAAACATAAACACGGTTTTACAGGCGCCCCTTACTGGATCTATTTGAATGGGATCAACTTAAGATATAAATAGATATGTTTTCCTTAAATTTTTAATTTAACTACATCTTGAAAGAGACTTTGCTTGATCAGAAAAATTGTTTTGTGCATGGCAGTCTAAAAATATCTTCTGTCGCTCGGGAACAATACTGTTTTTGGAATGAAAGTAACCCGTTTTCCTCATTCTTATCGCTGTGCATGTAAAATTTTATGACAGTCGGTGGAGAAGTAATGACGTCAAAGCAAAAACAAACAAACTCACATTCGCATTTACAATTCTAGTTATGAAAATCTTTACTCATTATGAAATTACTTTTTATATTTTCAGAAAACGAATCCTTATATATAGAAGATATATACATAAAAAATATTTAAAACACTACACATACATTTTCCTAATTAGTATTTATAAATGTTAATAATAAAAGTTGCTCATAAACGTAGATGATATTCTGTTGCATCCAGTTAAAACGTAGATAGAAAATACTGAAGCTAGCAGAAAATCAGACATGTATTAAAATAAATCACCTCTCAGCTACTTAGCGTACGCTTAAAATAGTTTTATTTTCATATGAGAATATAAGAGTCAAATATATTTCCAGCAGGGCAATAAGTTGTCGTGGAGTTACCTTTGTATTTTTTTATTAAAGCACACACTCGGCGCCTTATAAATCTGTTTGGCGTTCCCACTCTACTTTTGTGCAAATTGGTAGAATATTTGGAATTTATATTACAGTTTTATATTATTTATGATCTTTATTATATACTAGTATGAAGTTATTTTATAATAATAATCCTTAAACTACGATATATCTTAAACTCTGTTTAAGATAAGAAGATATTTAATTAAAGAACTAGCTGTGCGATTCCGTTTGTGCTGAATATGTTTTTGAAAATAAAAGTAGGCTAAGTTATTCCTTATAACATCAGCTATCCGCCAGTGAAAGTCCTGTTAAAATCGGTCCAGCTATTTCAGAGACTAGCCAGAAGACATAAATAATTTTTTTTATGTAACTACCCTATATACTTACTTATACTTTTAGTGAAAAGCTGTTATTTTGGAATTACAAACTCACACCTCAATTTTATTTATGTTTAGATGTAATTTTATTTATTATATATATTATATGCAAGTATGAAATCATTTAAAAATAATAAAACGAAAACGAATTAAAGAATACCATTAAACAGAAATTTCAAATCTAAATACGTGAAATATAACGTAGGTTATTTTGTGCAGCAATAAAGTTAAAAGCAACATTAGGATCAGTTTTATATTTAATGCTAATTTTTCCGGAACTATTTTCTCTGCGTTGCTCTGTTCTCTTGTGACGTCTCCTCCCTGTCCCGCCTTGGACAGCTTCCATTATTTAGAAATTTTATACTGATACGAATAAACCATCTGCATATATGATGCTATTTTCACACGTGATATCCATCAGGGTTCGCATATTTTTAGAAGAACATAACAGACGTGCATGCTGAGTTATTTTAAGCGCATGCACTCTTGGGATATTACTGATACTGCACTTGTAGTTTTAAAATAGTAAGTAGTTGTAAGAGTATACATGTCCCACAGCTGGGTATAGTCTTTAATTTAATTTTAGAAGTGAGCTTATGCTGCCATGATGATGATGCTTATGCCACTTTAAAAAAAAAAAGTTTATAGTGTTTTCTTTCACCATACTGTCGTAAATATAAATTGACACAGCCCCAAATCGAACTCGGGAGTCCAATTCGTTGAAGTAAAAAAAAAGTACTAACTGTGTTTTAGAATTTTAAACTTCATAGTTAATTTATATTACCTAATAACTAATTAGTATGGTGTGTGGATATCCATATATCCAACGGTTTTTGTGTATTTCTTATTATAATAGTAAAAATAACAAAAAATACTCACTCTTAAGGATCAATTTCTTTTAATGTTACTAAATAAATTATACGGAACCTAGGTTTGATACTGGATTCAATTTATTTACCCAGCCCATGAATAATTCAATTAAGATTTCCTTATTTTCGTCGATTTCCAAACGCTGTTTCCATCGGCTGCTACTCAGCCGCTCAAACACAAGCGACCTATTCATAAACTATTTTAGGATTCATCTCAGAGTTCGGTTTAATTTACATGTAATACTAAATAATTTTCAGTATTTATTACTTAAATAAATTTATTTCAAACTCAAACGTGTTTGTGTTATTTTGTTTGAAATCATATTTTTTTCGTTATAAATCAACTGTTGTTTAAGTCAACTTTATATCAGATCTATCTCCGACTGCATGTAGATATTCAATTAACACTTTTTCATAGCGGAAACTCCGGAGCCACCGGAAATTAAAAAGTCTACCATATTGAATATCACACTCCCTGACATACGCATTTTCTATAAAAATGATTTATTAAAAATATTTTTTTCCATCCCAATGTATGCTATGGATAATATGATAATATTAAATTGAATAAAAGTTTATTGGAATTATTCGTTAGGGTTATTAATTTATTTGATAAAAGTTTTCTCATTATATTAATTGTATTTACCTATTTAATTAATTTGAAATAAGTATAGAATGAATAATTTAACCGTTTAATATAGACAATTTTCAAACGTCAATTTTGTTTGTGTCATTTATTAAAATAATGTTATTTTGATTTGGGTTTTCAAAAGAAACCTAACCATTGTCGCTTCGATTACAATCAAAGAGATATATATTTTCGTCCTACATTCATCGATGCGATAGGGACATGGTAATTCAATTAACAGACCTACATGACTATTTACCAGAGATTGCAGGTTTGAGTCCTGCCCGTGTCGCTGAAATTTAAAAAAATCTATCTATAGTTTCTTATCTAGAATCGTTTTATAACGGTCATCCATGAGAGGTATATGTGTGATTTCTTTAGATATGAAGTCGCGAATCTTCTGTAGTTGTTAAAATACATTGTTACCCAGGAGATTACGTAGCCGTGATGATTGCCAAACTTTGATTGAGGTTCAAACCCTTTGCGAATCTTCTGATTATAACACACGTAATTGGCTCCAACATATTGCTTACACAATTCTTAGTTTTAAATGGTATAACTTTATCTTTGTACCTGTTTGGAACTTTAATTAGAACTGTTGGCTTGTTTTGAGGTAGATTTTATTATTCAATATGAATTTTGTGGTAATAATGTTTATAATTTTGATTGATGATTATTTCATTTATATATATAAAATAATATGTTATTTTAATAAAAATTATGTACTTTTTTATCATAGTAACATATTATGTTCATGTGTTCTGGAATGCTCATGTGAATATTTTCAATGTATATTTTATGCTTTGAATATCTATATTTTATAACTGTAATGAAAAAACTAAATCCCGTTTAATTTAGTTCAATGAATTAGTTATTAGTTTGATGTATTTTTAGTTTCATATTTATCGATAATGTTTTATTAGTGCTTCTAATAATGGCCGTGATAGCAATATTAAATTTTGATATTTTGCTAGAAAAATAACATTTTAATATATTAATAGTAAATTTGTATTGATTATTATATTTTTATATCTCTAAGACGGGTAAAGCGCTGCATAGTTAATTTTCGATTTTCTAAATAAGTTATATTAAATTTACTCTAATAAATGTTATCCTCATTTACTCTTATAAGAATTGATATCATTTACAACACTATGTATAATATCACCAGATTTATTTGTAGAGTTAAACAAATATAAAGGGAAAAAGTAAACATGTTATGAAATAAACATCCGTACATCGTAATGTGTGTTTGTTGGGGCTCGTATCCGGTTAGGATAAATCGAAATTACTTTGTTTTGCCATCGAATATGAAAGGTTGACGACTCACTAAAATTATTTCCATCGCGACTCAATATGCGAGAATCATCCTTTTATACGTTTAAATAATATTGAAGTGTCTCTTTGTTTTCAACTAAACTTTTTACTAAATGCATTTAAAAGTATATACGGCACTTACATAAAAAATATATATTTTTTTTCTCTGCTTGTCTTTCTGGTCTCTTTGTTCCGGGTCATCTCTGAAACGTCTGAATCGATTTTAATAGAATATTTACTAGCGGATGATGTTAGAAGGTAACTTAGGCTGTTTTTATATAAAAAAATATAATCCTCATGAACGAAGTTATGGGTACAGCTGGGTATAACTGTTTTAATTTTGATAATTAAAGTACATAACTACTACAGTCTGTGTTCTAATTTGAATAACTATTTTTCAACGACATGCAAAAAGCTAAAGTTCGTTTCGTAAACAAAAAGCATTTTTATCATTCAATTATTAAAACAACTGCGGTTGTTAAAATATTCAATGAATACAATTTTTTCTAAAAACGAAATACAATTTTTTTGGCAATTTGAATATGAATCTTATATAAGTTATTTGTATATCAAAAATATGACTGTCATTCAATTGTTACTCAACTATTATATAAATATAATAAAATAAAAGATATAAGATAAGACAAAATACATCTTGTCGAAATTCTAGATATTAATTGAGGGTAAGATAACTATTGCTATTGATTTTTGCTTTGATAATAGCCTAGATAGAAATGTCTCTTCTCAGAAAAAAAATATTTTTAATTTTTTTTACACTATTCTATCTCCTCTCTGAATTCCATTAACAAGATTACACTGTAATTTTTATACAGTGGATAAAAGTTTCGAATGTAAATTTTTTATTGCATCCGAAATTCAATATCCCGGGATTTGCATGACAATTGACACAAAAGCGTGGTTACTCAATGTCTCGTATAAATTTACATTTATGACTGGACTAAGTCCAAGCTGCCCGCGGGGCTGACGGCCGCATCAGTCAACCACTAATCGCAGTTTACAGGTTAACGAGATTATTCCTGACGTACGAATGTTATTCCCTGATTAAAATTTACCTTTAATATCGACATTCATACAGTAATTCGAAATTTGACATTGTTAAAGTATTGTGTTAGATTATATGACAAATTAGAGTATACGATAAATATATATAGATATAGATAAATTATGATTGTATAATACTTGTTAAACTCTTAACCACAATTCAAGTAACGATCCTCTTATCTGTATTCTTTCAATAAAATGTTGTAAAATACGAGTTTACTCAGATACAGTGGAAAACTTCTAATCTCGACGTCGAGACAAAGCCGGGGGGCGTGACGACGCTCACGATACATGAGCCAAATGCAAAGCTTTATTTAGTTTAAGGCACCATTACACGGGTCATATAAACTGTCAAAGTTGGAGCACGCGGGGCGTCGCGGTGCCGCCGAGCGTTTTTCCTCTTAACTTTTCACGATTCAATATAATTCTTTTTATTTTATTTTACGACAAAGAACAATGTGTATTTTACTCCCTCTCTCACTGTTATCTCATACATAATGTATACTAATATGCACAGCATAATTCGCGGTACGCTGAGAGGTGCAAAGATATCACACGTTGAAATGAAAACGCCGAGAAAAAATGATTTGTTATTGCGGGCACATAGCTCCGTGATGCAATTACAGCGCGCTGTTGTATTCCTATTTGTTACACCTTCGTTTTCCTTTTTCCATACCCATATGAGAATCCGATTAGATTATATCTTCTATTAGCAAATGAAAAACTCGAAGCTTTAATTATGCATGTTGTTACTTTATATTTATTTGTTTTATTTATATACTAAAATAAATATATACTAGATATATATTTACAAAGAAAATTTATTTTCTGGATTTCTAAATACGAGTGTAAACAGTTTCTTTTACCTTGATTTTTCTACCCTTGTTTGTTCTTTCCTTCGATTCCGTAATCAAGTTTACAGCTCTGTCTATGTATTTGATTCGTTTTTCCAGTTTACAGAATATAAAAATAAACTACAGTTGAGTTTAACCTAATCAAGGGATAACTATTTAACAAATATATATTAAAAAAATATATATCTGAACGTTTCTTTTATTTAAATTTATATTTTATTAAATTACATTTAAAATCATAGTATTTTTGTATAACATAATTAAAAATAAAACATCGCACAAACAAACAGAAAAAATACGATGACATGTAGTTTCCCGTAAATTAGCGACGATGTGCGGGAAATTAATTCCATCTCCCCTCTGTCGCTATATTATGATTCCAATTTCATGATTTTGATCATCCATACGAAAATTTAATAATAACATGAAAATGTACAGCAGGAATTGCAAGAATAGAAACAATTTCTCGGCTACAAATCTTAGATGACATATATTTCGTGAAAACATCTTCGATATCTTGCTATTATTTGTTGCAAGAAATATATTTCTGTTCTTTTATTTTCATCTCAGTCGTTGTGGGTGGCATCAATTATATTTATGACTGTTTTCGGGAATGGTAGTATTTTCGATATAGGCCTCATATGGAACATATGTTATATCAGTTTAGGTATGAAATGGAATAATTAACAAGCTTAGATTATATTTGTACATCAATATAATAACGACAACAAAACACGCCTTTCCTTTAGGTATTTTTGGGCTGAAAACAATCAAGTACCTACGTCTATTTAGGGCGAGGGCACGGTACGGTTAGTCAGTTGTCACACTGGGGTGAATAACAATAAGACCCTTTAGTTCCGGCTCGCTTCGAACGTATTCAATCTGTACGAGATCAAGACGATCAACTTGTGATGGCACAAGTTTTACTGGAAATCTTTGCTTTTCCTCCTTTATTCATAGAACAAACTTTCTAGTTCTCTGTATAGTGAAAGCACATTGTTAATCCCAACCCCTTAACGTAATAAAACATTAATTACAAAACTTTTCTCTCTTTCATAAACTATATAAAACAAAATCGTTTATAGCGAAATAAAATGACCCTTTCAAAATATGGGAGATAGAATTGGAAATATATGAAAATTAATCACCGTGGAGTAATTAACAGTCATCGAGTGAACACCGCAAGCGTCCATTTTGAAATGATTGGCATCAGCCGAGAGTGATCCAAATGGGCGGCTTAAACACTCATTTGATATTCACATTTGCTCTGGAACGAGCGATACGAAACGACGCAAATTACTACTCATTTGTTCACATTCAACACGAGCCTGGGTCGCGCTTAATTTTACTTATTATTGAACTTACATCAATTCTTATTACAATAAAGCCCCATATAATATGTGATATCACTTGTAACTTAATAAGATATGATTACGATAAAGGAAGCTATATGTATATGAGTTTATATGGTATATTGATTTAAATGAGTTTGGAACCGTTTTTTTTAAATACTAATTTATCATTAATGTCTATGGTTATTTTGTAACAATGTATTTCTGTCTGTTTTATGTATATAAAGATGTTCTTTATTTCTTTCATAACATAACTTATTTATGTAATTAAATATTCATTTTTGATAACAAGTCTTTGCTCGTATAAAGTACAAATACTCTGTTAAGTTATCCCATTAGCGGTGTATGCAAAGTAATGTCATATAAGTATTGCTCCGCGTTGTTTCAGATAAGGCGACATGTAACTTGAGGACGTACTTAATGTCGTGGTATGACACAACCACCCGCAGTACTATTAGTACACATAGTAGCAGTATTGTGACCTACATACATGTGTTAAAAACATTACTAAAAAAGTTACATATTATAAAAAAATATACGAGAGCGTAAGAGAATAATAATTTTAATTATCCTCTACTTTTTATTGCATATAAAATATCATATAAAAGCTTTAAGTGTAAACACTGTTATTTTCTTACGATATCATAATTCATACTGTATTGTATCACTATATTATAATATAATTATATATTTAAGAAGTAAAACCTGGATATTAAATATATATAAAAAAATCAACGTAGTACATGATCAAAACATAGTTATATTTTTTGTCTATTTGTTTGTTCACTATTCAAGCAAAATATATAAAACGGATCTTCGTTAAATTTGGTACGACTGTAGATAATTGGCTCGGTCAGCAAAAAAACTTACCTTAGATGCAAACGCTGGCAAGAACTAGTACGTAATATGTAAGCCAATTAATGTTAAAATTAATTGAAACGGTAAAAAATCATAAGTTAAGAACTATCATCTTTTGAAAGTAATTTACAAAATAATTAAGTTGTTCCTCGTTTACAATAAAAACATGTCGTAAAAGAAAATGTAAATGCAATCTCAAGGTATACAAGGAAATCTTTGAGAAAAACTTAAGGAGCATTCCTCAATATATTAGCTGAAGTTAGACGTAATGAAAATGTTAAGATAATAATAAGAATGCACTTCTCTCAGAAGTAGAGCGTAGTAAGTGTCACCTCGAGTTTCGTTTGTTTTAGATAAAATAACCGGCCCGTGGACGAAACAGTCGCTTGTTTGTTATACAACTTACAAGAAAGAATTGTTTTTTAATGGTTCTTTAAAACTTAGTTGTTGTTTCTAGATTAATGTAAGTTTTTTTCACCTAATATTTTTTAATTTTTGTTTAGGCTTTGAAACTTGAAGATATGAAATATTATATAAAATTTATATTATATTCTTAAAACTAAGCTTGGATTGAATATTTTCCAATTTCGATTTAAAAACTGCAATTATCATTATTAACACATACAATGTTATTTCCTTTTCAATACAAAAATATAATTGAATTCACTCTTCCCAGGTCAATGAAAATCATTATATTAAGAAGCTCTGTGGAAGTTGTTAATTAAAACTCATTAAAAGCTTAATTTCAACGTGTTGGTAATTAAGAAGATTTACAATCTGCGTTAGACTATTATTTTCACAAAAAGCAAGTAACTCATAAATTATTAAAACACAAGGTGTTGATCATAGAATACTTCAAGTAACATTAATTTGCTTTGCGTATTTTGATTGATAAATTATAAAGAGAGATATTTGATAAAGTAAAATAAAAGTATAATTTGTAATAACGATATTTATATCCACATAAAGACATTGAAGGATAATGATACATCTCCAACAGGAGTAGAGTTTTATTGTTAAGAACTGAACAATTAAGACACACAGGCTCATTAAGTTTTCTGTTAAAATTCCTAAGAATAAAGAAGGAAAACGCAGGGATATCACTTTTGTATCTTCTAATTACCTCCACGTCAGAGACACTCCCGTGATTGATTGGACAACTAATTCCTCAGACGTCCGACGATGACTGTATGTGTAATACTGAGACAATGTCATCTGTCAAGCATTTATGTCAAGCATCTTTTGTGTATTATTTCTTCCTTTAGGAAGAATATTACATAAGATCGATGACATTTGTGAAACTAATAAATTTGCTTTGTTATAGCTTTTATTTATTGTCACAAAAGCTTTATTAAATTGTAATTAATTACATTAGATCTAAATATATACTTCTAAAATGTTAAAGTAAATACAAAATAGCACTAAATACAGTCCCAGGTATTAATGAATTAAAATGCATAAAATATTATGAAACTTAGTATTTTTTGCAAAAACCTACCTTGACTACTCAACTTATTAAGTTATTTTATTTCTATACTAAACTGGTACAATGTAGTCGTAATAATATTATATGACGTTAACTTTACCGTTCCATATTTACGTAAGATGCACCGATCTTATTTACGTGAGCTGCACCAAGCAAAACAACGTTACTCTAAATTTCCCCTTTACCGTTTGTGAATATTATTTATTGTTCCTGTCCTCTTCGTTACATGAGATATAATATGTTACAAGGGAGCTATGTTAAGTCAGTCTCTATGAAAAATGTAATATCTCGAGTGGTGTGTTGTTAAGATCTTCGTCATTCTTAGCATTTAATTAAATAATGTGTTAACATTCATTTGTACGATTTGGCAATAATATTGTTATATTTATATAAGATTTAAGAAAATAATTAAAACTAAAGACTTGTTACATAATTGTGTAATATTTTCTCTTAAGTATAAAGTAGCTGTCATCTTCTGTCAAGGATTCTCACCATTTTATGGATATTCTTAATATATGATGAACGTGGAATCACGTGAAGTGATGATGTAAATGTTGATTATCGATTAATTGAATTAAAGGGAAAAAAATCTTATATTCTGCTGAAAGAATACAAATTCCAAGGATATATGATATACACCTGGTCTATCATATCATAAATATGTGGACAAACCGCTATTGTATATTAACATTTATGAACAAATTTCTATACATAAAATATTAGTCTGAAATACTGAAACATATATAGACGCTATAAATAACATAAATATCATAAAAAGGGAAAATGACAAATATACAAGTAAGTTATAAGAATATCTGCTAGTATTATATTAAGGAAATTTGTACTTTAAATATAAAAATCTTATTATTTTTATGGAATCATAAATATACATAATTCTTTCAAAGTGTGTAATCAAGATGATATCATTATTATTACGCCTTAAATTGTATCATCGCGATAATCTGAAGTTCAATTAGGTAAGTATTTCAATAATTTCTCGTAGCCTGAGGGACTTACATGCGATGTTAATCGGATTTTCTGTAAAAGTTGAGGTACTCTCAAGTGCGGTGGAAGGGTGCGAACGCTCGCGAGCTTAAGATTCACTTAATAATATACATGAAGTTCTAAACTGTTTAAGATAATTATTTTTATTGCTGTATCGAATATTGGCATAATTATAATGGCAATGAAGTTGGTGATTTATGGTTTATTTATTTTATTCGGTGTGTGTGGTCTTACGTAAGTTAGTAGAGTTGTTTGAGCTAGATATATAATACAAAGATGAAATGTATATTGAATAAAAGAGATGTCAAGATACAATTATTAATTACATTAGCCTATCTCAATCTATCGATCTAAAGGGCAATTAAAATCAACCCTATAAATTAAATTCAGATAGTCTAAAACAATATTTGAAAATAATAGTTTGAGTTTACATCAAGTTTAAGATTAGATCCTTTATTTAGACTCCTAATCATTTATGCAAAAAATAATACTAATATATAAATTTCGCTAAATTTAAGTTTAAAAAAGCAATTAAGCATGATATGTAGACAGGGTAAGGGGTCATGCAATACGTAGGTAACTAATACAATGCTATTAATTTTAGGTGGGAGGGGGGGAGGGGAGGCAGACCGCAGTCGGTGGTTTGACGTATTATCGTCGCGCCGCACCACTTAGCACTCTTACTGTCGGACATCAGCCTCACCACCACACGCCACTGAATTATATATACTGTACTTTACTTCTTACTTGATGGCTGAACTTTTAGTTCTGTATTAATTATTAAAAATATAATACTATTAAGGGTTATACAAGAATACAAGTTACATAAGTTATATTTTTCTATCGCAATAGATTCCTGACAACATATAAATCATCTGATCTTTTAAACCTAATAATATAAAAAACTTAATATGACCTTTTCAAATGACTGTAAAGAATATCATAAAACGCTTATAAAATCGAATAGTATCTTTTTCTATTGTATAGACATAGAATGGCATAGGAGTTTGATATGCATTGAAAAAAAAATATTAACCTCTTATACATGTTCCTTTGCAGAAAAAAATCTGGTGAGAACACCGGATTCTTTCCCAATATAGAAAGTTTCACCGTGCCGGGATCGAATCTGGAATCTGTTAATAAAAAGCAAGTCAGTCCTTCACTTGTAGTATTATGCCAAATGAAATGGACGTTGATAATATTTTTAATTCGACACATTTTTGATAATATATATAAATGTTTCACGATTGTTCGTATTAGATTATTGTAGTATATTAAGAAAAATATATGATGACGCAAACTAAAGCAACCTAATATTAAAATAAGCGATGATAACGATATGAGATAATGCTAGACTAAAATAACATCCTACCGAAACTTAATATAAACCTAAACAGTCCAAAGTGAGACATTATTTTTTACTGTTATAAGAGTTAGAACTGAGAAATAATGCACAAGACTTTTATTAACTTTTAACACGCTTTTAGTTGAAGCATATGAGACTAAAATACACAAAAGAAACGTCCTTTGAACTCTACCATGGTGAATAATCTTAAAACTCTACCACGGTGATGAATCTTTAAATATAGCATCTTTTTTCAAGTTTTATTTATTTTCCTTTGTTTATGTTCAAGTTCGCACAGAGTTTTAGACAAACAACGATATACATTTTACTACAGGATAGACAGACATACAGCAGAAGTGCCAAACACGGATTATTTTTATCCGTGGAAACATAAAAAAACAGAATGAAAATTACTAATATTTGGTCTACAAATATAATTTAATAAAAACAAAATTCACTTGAGACATTTATAGATAGCTAAAATTTTATTTTATACTTAACCAATGTTGAAAAGCAAGAGAAAAACAGAACAATCTGTTTAAATAAAACCGGCTGAAGAAATTTACATAAAAATAATGTTCCTGTGTTGATCTTGAAATAATATAAATAAAATAAAGCTAAAATTGTTCGTTTTGTGATAAAAAATGAAAAGAAACATTTAAAAAAATCCATCTTATAGTCTTAGGACGAAACTGCTTTCTTACAATGAGTGCAATAATATAAGTAGAAGGAACAAATCATCACCCTGATAACAAAGATATAAAATATTGAAAATAAATTGAGCATGGAATAAGAAAAGTGTTGCTGTTTAATATTACTTATTATACTAAATCTTTACACCGATCCTTATACACAATAATGTCGCGTGTAAGGTATGATTATGTTCGAAGATAAACGAAAACATAAGTCATTCCTGCTAATATGTACACCGCGTTTAAATATTCATTCTTGATAATAAGTCTTTATCAAGTACAAGTACTCTGTTAAGTTATCCCATTAGCGGTGTATGCAAAGTAATGTCATATAAGTATTGCTCCGCGTTGTTTCAGATAAGGGGACATGAAACTTCAGGACGTACTTCAAAATGTCGTGTTATGACACAACCACCCGCAATACTATTAGTAGACATAGTAGTATTGTGACCTACACATACATGTGTTATAAACATTGTTATAATTATTATTTAGTTTTTTATTTTCTTTATATAAAATATAAATTAGTATTTTATGACATGTATATAGATTAAGAATATTAAAAACAATAATTGCTTCCTTAACTCACGGCAATAATGTAATTGTTTTGAAATTAGATGTGATTACAGATTATTGTGATGACCACCATATGAAATACTAGAGGAATACTAGAAGAATACTAGAAGACGGAGAGTCGCTCCCAATAACGTCTACCTTACACGTAAGCGTCAAACAGTTATGTGAATTAATAAATAGATTCCAAGGAGATAAAACTATCATCTTTTAAAGTAGATAAAAAAAATTAAGCCCTAATTCGTAAATATAACTCAATCTGAAGGTATACGAAGAAAACTTGTAAAAAACGTAATTTTAAATATATTAATTAAAGTTAGACGTAATAAAAATGTTAAAATAACAATAAGAATGCACTTCTCTTAGAAGTAGAGCGTAGTAAGTGTCACCTCGAGTTTCTTTTGTTTTAGATAAAATGACCGGCCCGTGGACGAAACAGTCGCTTGTTTGTTATACAACCTACAAGTAAGAATTGTATTTTAATGGTTCTTTGATACTTAGTTGTTGTTTTTAGATTAATGTAAGTTTTTTACTCCTAAATATTAAGATATTATATATTATAAAAAAATATATTATATCCTCAAAACACGAAGCTTGGATACAATATTTTGCAAGTTCCATTCTAAAACTGCCAATATCATTATTAATAGACACAATTTTAAAATGTTATTTCCGTTCCAATACAAAAACATAATTGAATTCACTCTTCCCACGTCAATGAATATAATTATATTTAGAATCTCTGTGAAACTTATTAATTAAAACTCATTAAAAGCTTAATTTCAACATTGTTGGCAATTAAGAAGATTTACAATCTGCGTTAGACTAGTATTTTCACAAACAGCAAGTACCTCACAAATTATTAAACACAAGGTGTTGATTATTATCAAAACCATTCATTTGCATTCTATTCTATTGCTTTAAGTAAAATTAATTTGCTTTGCGTATTTTGATTGATAAATTACAAAGAGAGATATTTGATAAAGTAAAATAAAAGTATAATTTGTAATAACGATATTTATATCCACATAAAGACTTTGAAGGATAATGAAACATCTCCAACAGAAGTAGACTTTTATTGTTAAGAACTGAACAATTAAGACACACAGTCTCATTAAGTTTTCTGTTAAAATTCCTAAGAATAAAGAAGAAAAACGCCAGGATATCACTTTTGTATCTTCTAATTACCTCCACGTCAGAGACACTCCGTGATTGATTGGACAACTAATTCCTCAGACGTCCGACGATGACTGTATGTGTAATACCGAGACAATGTCATCTGTCAAGCATTTATTAATATATCTTTTGCGTATTATTTCTTCTTTTGGGAAGAATATTACATTAGTTTGACAAAATTTGTGAAACTAATAAATTTACTTTGTTATAGCTTTTATTTATTGTCACAAAAACTTTATTAAATTGTAATTAATTACATTCGATCTAAATATATACTTCTAAAATCTTAATGTAAATACAAAATAGCACTAAATACAGTCCCAGGTGTTAATGTTTTAAAATGCATTAAATATTATGAAAATTGGTATTTTTTGCCCATACCTACCTTGACTACTCAATTTATTAACTTATTTTATTTTTATACTAAACTGATACAATGTAGTCGTAATAATATTATATGACGCAAATTTTACCGTTCCATATTTACTTAAGATGCACCGTTCTTATTCACATGAGCTACACCAAGCAAAACAACGTTACTCTAAATTTCCCCTTTACCGTTTGTGAATATTATTTATTGTTCCTGTCCTGTTCGTTACATGAGATATAATATGTTACAAGGGAGCTATGTTAAGTCAGTCTCTATGAGAAATGTAATATCTCGAGTGGCGTGTTGTTAAGATCTTCGTCATTCTTAGCATTTAATTAAATAATGTGTTAACATTCATCTGTACTCTTTGGCAACAATATTGTTATATTTATATAAGATTTAAGAAAATAATTAAAACTAAAGACTTGTTACATAATTGTGTAATATTTTCTCTTAAGTATAAAGTAGCTGTCATCTTCTGTCAAGGATTTTCACCATTCTGTGGATATTCTTAATATATGATGAACGTGGAATCAGGTGAAGTGATGTTGTAAATGTTGAATCGAAATCGACTAATTAAATGGTCTATCGTATCATAAATATGTGTATAAATGGCTATTTTATATTAACATTTATATAAATCTCTATATAGAAAATATTAATCTGAAATGCTGAACATATATTGGCGCTATAAATAAAATAAATACCACAAAAAATGGAAAATGTCCAATAAACAAGTAAGCATTAAAAATAGCTGCTAGTATTATATTAAGGAAATTTCTATATTTAATATAAACATCTTATTATTTTGATAGTATCATAAGTATATATAATTTGGTTAAAAAGTGGAAACTAATTAAGTCTATATTATTAATATTTCGCTTTAAATTGTATCGTCGCGATAATCTGAATTTCAATTATGTAAGTATTTCATTAATTTCTCGTAGCCTGAGGGACTTACACATGAAGTTAATCGGATTTTCTGTACAAGTTGAGGTACTCTCAAGTGCGGTGGAAGGGTGCGAACGCTCGCGAGCTTGAGATTCACTTAATAATATACATGAAGTTCTAAACTGTTTAAGATAATTATTTTTATTGCTGTATCGAATATTGGCATAATTATAATGGCAATTAAATTTACGTAACTTAGTAGAGTTACTCTTATATGAGCTAGATATATAATACAAAGATGAAAATTATATTGAAGAGATATCAAGATACAATTATAAATTACATTAGCCTATCTCAATCTATCGATCTAAAGGGCGATCAAAATTAACCCTATAAATTAAATTCACACTGTCTAGAATAATATTTGAAAATAATAGTTTGAGTTTACATCAAGTTTAATATAAGATCCTTTATTTAGACTCCTAATCATTTAAGCATAAGTAATACTAATAAATAAATTTCGCTAAATTTAAGTTTAAAAAAGCAATTAAGAATGATATCTAGACAGGGTAAGGGTAAGGGTAAGGTCATGTAATACGTAGGTAACTAATACAATGCTATTAATTTTAGGTGGGAAGGGGGAGGGGGAAGGCAGACCGCAGTCGGTTGTTTGACGTATTATCGTCACGCCGCACCACCTAGCACTCTTACTGTCGGACATCAGCCTCACCACCACATGCCACTGAATTATATATGAACTTTTAGTTCCCTATTAATTATTAAAAATATGATGATTAAGGGTTATATAGGAGGATACAAGTTACATGAGTTATATTTTTCTATCGCAATTACAATTTAGGTCGCTATTGAATAATTAACTTATTGACACTTGAGGTAGTAGTGAAAGGCATACCATATATTTGTCTATATCGTCAGCAATTTGGGTAAGGATTTACTGATAAACATAAAAATGATAACAGTAGTTGACCATAGGCTCATTGGTTTCAATTTTGAAAGAGATAGAATTGGATAGAAATTCCTAAGCCTACTCTTAAAGGCCTAATGTTTGCCTTCGTCACTTTTGTACCTTTAAGGGGTGGTAACGCATTTGGATTTATCTTTATAAACAAAGATTCCTAACGGCATATAAATCATCTCATCTTTGAAACCTATTAATATAAAAAACCTAATGTGACCTTTTCGAATGACTGGAAAGGATATCATAAATGCATATAAAATCTAATAATATCTCTTTCTTTTGTTTAGTCATAGAATGGGATAG
This sequence comes from Melinaea marsaeus rileyi, assembly GCA_918358865.1. NCBI lineage: Eukaryota > Metazoa > Arthropoda > Insecta > Lepidoptera > Nymphalidae > Melinaea > Melinaea marsaeus. The sequence goes on along the minus strand of OU911088.1, from coordinate 10,007,289 downwards.
GATTCATTGAGAGGGATAGGATTATGATATGCATTGAAAAAAATATTAACCTCCTATACATGTTACATTGCAGAAAAGAATTTGGCGTGATCACCGGATTCTTTCCCAAATATAGAAAGTTTCACCGTGCCGGGATCGAATCTGGAATCTGTTAATAAAAAGCAAGTCAGTTCTTCACTTGTAGTATTATGCCAAATGCAATGGTCGTTGATAATAGTCTTAATTCGACACATTTTGGATAACATATATAAATGTTTCATGATTGTTCGGATGTAGTATATTAAGAAAAATATATGATGACGCAAACTAAGGCAACCTAATATTAAAATAAGCGATGATAACGATATGAGATAATGCTAGACTAAAATAACATCGTTCCGAAACTTAATATAAACCTAAACAGTCCAAAGTGTGACATTATTTTTTACTATAAGAGATAAGAGTTAGAACTGAAAAATAATGCACAAGACTTTTATAAACTTCTAACACGCTATTAGTTAAAGCATATGAGAGTAAAATACACAAAAGAAACGTCCTTTGAACTCTACCATGGTGATAAATCTTAAAACTCTACCACGGTGATGAGTCTTTAAATATAGCATCTTTTTCAAGTTTTACTTCTTTCCTTTGTTTATATACAAGCTCGCACAGAGTTAGAGACAAACAACGATATACATTTTACTACAAGATAGACAGACATACAGCAGAAGTGCCAAACAAGGATTATTTTTATCTGTGGAAACATAAAAAAACGGAATGAAAATAACTAATATTTGGTCTACAAATGTAATTTGAAAAACATTTATTAAAAACAAAATTCACTTGAGACATTTATAGACAGCTAAAATTTTATTTTATACTTAACCAATGTTGAAAAGCAGGAGAAAAACAGAACAAAATCCGTGTAAATAAAACCTGTTGAAGAAATTTACATAAAAATAATATTCCTGTGTTGGTCCTGAAATAATATAAATAAAAATAAAGCTAAAATCACCAAATGTAATGGTTAGGATTGTTCGTTTTATAATAAAAAATTAAATGAAACATTAAAAAAAATCCATCTTATAGTCTTAGGACGAAACTGCTTTCTTACAATGAGTGCAATAATATAAGTAGAAGGAACAAATCATCACCCTGATAACAAAGAAATACAGTATTGAAAATAAATTGCGCATTAAATAAGAAAGGTGTCACTGTTTTATATTACTAATCATTCTAAATCTTTATACCGATCCTTATACACAAAAAAGTCGCGTATAAGGTATGATTATGTTCGAAGATAAACGAAAACATAAGTCATTCCTGCTAACATGTACACCGCGTTTAAATATTCATTCTTGATAACAAGTCTTTATCAAGTATAAGTACTCTGTTAAGTTATCCCATTAGCGGTGTATGCAAAGTAATGTCATATAAGTATTGCTCCGGGTTGTTTTAGATAAGGCGACATGAAACTTCAGGACGTACTTCAAAATGTCTTGTTATGACACAACCACCGGCAATACTATTAGTAGACATAGTAGCAGTGTTGTGACCTACAAGCATGTTTAAAAAAAACATTATTATAATTATTATTCTTTAATCTTTATTCTCTTTATAAAATATAAATTACTATTTTATGACATGTATATAGATTAAGAATACTAAAAAAAATAATTGCTTCCTTAACTCCCGACAATAATGTAATTGTTTTGAAATTATATGTGATTATAGATTATTGTCATGACCACGACATAGAATAATAGAAGAATACTAGAAGACGGAGTGTCGCTGCCAATAACATGTACCTAATATGAAAACGTAAAAAAAGTTTTGTGAATAAATAAATAAATTTCTAGGAATTAAGAACTATCATCTTTAAAGTAGATAAAAAAAAATAAGACTTAATTGGTAAACAATAACGCAATCTCAAGGTATACAAGGAAATCTTGTAAAAAATATAATTTTAAATATATTAGCTAAAGCTAGAGGTTATAAAAATGTTAAAATAACAATAAGAATGCACTTCTCTCAGAAGTAGAGCGTAGTAAGTGTCACCTCGAGTTTCGTTTGTTTTAGATAAAATGACCGGCCCGTGGACGAAACAGTCGCTTGTTTGTTATACAACTTACAAGAAAGAATTGTGTTTTAATGGTTCTTTAAAACTTATTTGTTGTGTTTAGATAAATGTAAGTTTTTTTTCTCCTAAATATTAAGATATGATATATTATATAAAATATATATTATATCCTCAAAACTGAGCTTGGCTTGAATATTTTCCAATTTAATTTAAAAACTACAATAATTATTGTTAAAAGACACAATTTAAAATGTTATTTCATTTACAATATTAAAAAATAATTGAATTCACTCTTCCCAGGTCAATGAATATCATTATATTTAGAAGCTCTGTGAAACTTATTAATTTAAACTCATTAAAGCTTAATTTCAACATTGTTGGCAATTAAGAAGATTTATAATCTGCGTTAGACTATTATCTTCACAAAAAGCAAGCACCTCACAAATTATTAAGACACAAGATGTTGATAATTGAATGCTCGTTAAAATAATTTGCTTTGCGTATTTTGATTGATAAATTACAAAAAGAGATATTTGATATGATAAAATTGTAATCTAATAATTATTATTAACGACAAAATTGGTAATAAAAATATTTATAACCACATAACTAATTAAAAAAAAATGCGAACAAACGTATAGCTTGTTTAAGAACTGAACAATGTGGGTGTCTTACCCAGGGTTCCTTAAAGATCTTGTTAAATTCCAGGCAAAAAAAGAGGAAATGCAGAACATCTTTTGTATGTCTTCTAATTACCTCCACGTCAGAGACACTTTCGTGATTGATGAGACAACTAATTCCAGACGTCCAATAATGAATAAATTGATATTCGTAACTATTAGTGACTTGTCACAAAAAAAAATAAATACTTGTATTCATTTTTTATTATATATTGTATAAAGCACTAATATCTTTAACTGCCTTCGAGCCATGCTTAAGATCAGTACTACTAACCCACCATAAACTGTCATACGTTTTGTTTATTGTAGACTGGTGCATATACTGAAACATATTAAATTATACATTTTATTACATTTTCTCTATTACCCACTGAATTGTCCAATGTCTGATGACAGACGTAATATTGATTTCGATTGAATATCAGAATTGGGATCAAATCTAGAAAATAAAGAGACGCGTATACCTTACTCAAGCCCTGGCGGTGGTGGGTGAGATTTGGTTTGCAAATGTAAGAGAATACTCGCGTTGATACAGGCCCAGAACAAGCACGTGACCTTGTCCGAGTTTGATCCTAAAAAGTGAGATGACGACTTTTGATTATGGTGTGTAACTTTAAAGACAGCTTATCATGGCACTCAGTAAGGCCTTAATAGGAATTGCAATCAACATGGCTGTCATAAATAACCTATTTCGGAATCACAAATTGCCCCAATTTGAAAAGTTTTTTTTTCTGCGAGGTTCAATGCAATGTAGACTCTCCTACCTTCGCTTATTCGTTTAAATCCTTGCAGGTCCAATTTCTTCTCCCCGGAAAACTGTGCAGCCTGTGCTGGTCATTTGATGTCATCATTAAAACACAATAGTCATCCCGTGACCACGGCCGGTGAAATTAAGCAGAAACATCGATAAATAAAACCAGTATTTAAACTTTTATTTTATAGATATAAAAATTAATTAGTAAAATAAATATATTGACGCTTAGAATAAAACAAATACCGAAAAAAACATTAAGAAAATTGGAATGTCAAGTATATAATTAATTACTAAGAATAGCTGCTAGTATTACATTAAGGAAAATCTTATATTAAATATATATAAAGCTTATTTAATTCCTGCAAAGTGTGGAAAATAATTAAGTCTATATTATTATTATTATTGAAATTGGATCGTCCTTATAAGTAACATAAGTATCTGGAGCACAGTTATGTAAGTATTTCATTAAATTCTCGTAGTTTGCGGGAACTAAACGCGAAGTTAATCTGATTTTCTATACAAGTTGAGGTACTTTTAACTGTGGTGTGAGGGTGTAAACGTGCGCTAGCTTAAGGTTCCTCACAGTACAACCGAGTATCGCAAGTTATAGCATTCGGCCTAATCGCTATCAATCAGTACATTTCCAATTCACGAACGAGAACGATCATGTCCGCGATAAAACCGCCTGTCTCACATTTTTCAATCTCACTACCCTTTTTAAGCAAGTGCAGTTCATATCTTCACGTTAAAGCGACTACATTTTTAATGTCAATGAAGTTGATGGTTTGTGGTTTATTTATTGTTCGATATGTGTGGTATCTACTGTCTTACATAATTTATCAGTTACCGTTACGTGAGCTAAATATGTAATACAAAGTTAAAATAGATATATAAAGTAATATTGAGTAAAATGAGCGTCGCGATACGATTATAAAAAAAACAGCCTATTTTTATCAATATTATTGCTACAAGGGCAATTAAAATATCCCCGTTAATTAAATTTAAAGAGGCAAGAACCGTTTTGGAAAATCGTATTAGGCTAAGATCCATTAATTAAACTTTTATTGATTTATTATTATAGAATTTGTTATTATACTGAATATTGGGGAGGGGGGAGAGGAAGGCTGCGGTAGTTTGACGTATTATCGTCGCGCCCCACCACTTAGTAATCTTACTTTCGAACATCAGCCTCATCACCACACGCCACTGAATTGAATATTCTGTAGTTTATTCCCTCTTTGTTGTCTGAACTTGTAGTGAGCTGTTAAATTAATAAAAACTAGAATTAGTAAAATTAAGTTTAATAATGGAAAAAACATGTTACATATTTATCTACATCGACAAAAGGTAGGGTAGGAAATTCACTACAACTTATAGATATTATTTATTAGTAGCATACTTGTATACTAAGTGTCCAAATCTAACGGAGATTCAAATAATACAGACATTCCCTGAGCTGAAAAGTAGTATTTATTCTGAATCAATTGCTTAAGCTATTTAAAGTCACAGAATTATAAACATTTAGAAAAAGATTTAATGGTTATTACACCTATCTTTATTTTACTGAGTGGCTTATATACGAGTTGACGCGGTCGAGTGATATAACATTTCTATAGTAACCGAGACAGCCGGATATTTAAAATAGCTCACTTCATCTCCGTTTGTCCTACTTTGTCTTTATTCCTCTTGTATTTTTGAGGGATAACTACGCATTTGCGTTTATACAAATAAAATATAATAAAAATACAGAAATCTTTAACTCCATGTAATCTGATTTTTGAATCTTATTCATCTAAAATAACTACTTTAGCCTATTCTCAAGTCTAGAAAGAACATCAAAAAAAGCTATTTTATAATATAATAAATAAATGGTAGGAATTTTATATATTATTAAAGAAAAAATATCCCCACTAATATTCGTTTGTTACGTTTTCACGCAAAAACTACTCAACCGATCAATATGAAACTTTGTACAGATACTTTTAGAGGTATAAGAAGTAACATAGGAACACTTTTTATAAAAAAAAAATTGCGGGAATATAAAAAAATATGACAGGTAACTTCATTGTGTCATTTTTAAATTGACAATCCCAGCCAAGCAATAAAATACACTTATCGTATTGATTCATTTCTATCGCAATGATCTCTAATACTTATTTAATGACTGCAATGCGAGCGAAGCCGCAGGTAAAAGTTAATAAGTATATAAATGTATCACTTTTTAAAACAGAAATATTTTCAATTATAAAAAGGATTCCTACTCCAGGATAAAATCCGAAACATCATCATCATATTTAATAAATTGCTAAAGGAACTAACTATAAATTTAAGAATACATACACCCTGAAAAGTTAAAAATTATAAACAAGATAATAAAAAAATTCTGAAATAAATCATCACTGCGAATATCAAAGAAATATGAAAGAAATATAATATTAATAAAAATAAAATAAGGATGGAAGCTGTGTCGCTGCTTCATTTTACTTATCCCTATATATCGTTACACCGATACTTATAGACAATGATATTGCGAGCAAGATTTGATTATGTGCATTGATAAAATACAAATTCTCTGTTAAGTTATCCCATTAGCGGTGTATGCAAAGTAATGTCATATAAGTATTGCTCCGCGTTGTTTCAGATAAGGTGACATGTAACTTGAGGACGTACTTAATGTCGTGTTATGACACAACCACCCGCAGTACTATTAGTATACATAGTAGCAGTATTGTGACCTACATACATGTGTTATTTAATAAAATAATATACTTTAATTATAAAAAAACATACGATAGCGTAAGAGAATAATAATTTTAATTAAGCTCTGGTTCTTATTTCATTTATATAAAACATATTTACATCACTTTTTAATATATTATACGAAATCTAAGTGTAAACATGGTTGTTTTATTACGACTACGTAATTCATTATTGCATCTTTTTATTATCTTGTAATTAAATAAGTAAAGAAGTAAAACCTGCATATATAATAAAAACAATAATTATTTTTTTTCTCTTCTTGTACATTTGTTTGTTTAATTTTCACGCAAAATATACTGGATGGATTTTTTGTAACTTTGGTATGACTGTAGGTCATTGGCTCGGTCAAAAAAAATACATAATCATATTTAGAAGGTCCGTGAAACTTGTTAATAAAAACTATTTAATTTCAACATTGTTTTCAATTAAAACGATTTACAATATGCTTTTTTTATTTGTTTATTTATATATTTTTCACTTTAAATCCTATTTTGATATCATACGTATCAAAATAATCTCTTCTGTAAAGACACTATTCAACTTAAAATAGGACTACGAGGGTTCTAACCGTGCCCTGGTCCGAGAAGAAAAACACATTAGCCGGTTTTTTTTTATTGTGATCACTGTTTCACAAACTTTAGACAAAAAGCAAGTACAGACAGAGTTTGTTGATAATAGAATGCTTGTTCAAAATAATTTGCTTTGCCTATATTGATTGATAAATTACCCGACAAATCGCCCACGTGTCTGACAAAAGACCTAATAACGATGTCGATTCGATATACAAATCTATTAAAGTAAGATTTATACTCCTGTATTACATGAAAAATGAAAGATTAGATATATCTATTCACTACCTTTTAAATACATTCAGTAATAAAAGAGCAACGTCTATTTATTTTTTATGCTAGAAAATTTATTTCTACCTCTATTTAGCACTAACTAAGAGTATTTAATCACCGAAATTGTATTACCTAAGGTAGCAAAACCAGCATGCCGTGAGCCAAAACCCAATATTGGGCCAGATTGACTTGTCGCCCTATGACGTAACTGCATCTTTTGTAAAAGATTTTCACCATTTTGTTAAAATTGTTAAAAAATGATGAAGGTTGAACGAGGTGAAGAGATTTCGTAAGTTTAATGTTTAATTAATTGTTTATCTATGTTTCCATTCAAAATTGTTAACGGCACCCAACGTAAATTAAGGGAAAAATTCTTTCTACTATTAATCTCACTAATATTCAGTATAATCACAAATTCAAAACTGGAATTTGTAAAACAGCAGTTAGCCCTGACATGTAGATAGGTTAAAGGGTCATGCAATACTTAGGTAACTAATACAATGCCATTAATTTTAGGTGGGAGGAGGGGAAGACAGACTGCAGTCAGCGGTTCGACGAATTATCGTTGCGCCGCACCACTTAGCGCTTTTACTGTCGGACACCAGCCTCATCATCACATGCAATTGAATTATATATACTGTAGTTTACTCCTTATTTGGTGACTGACCCATTAGTTAGCTTTATCAATAAATTATTAAAATCTGAGGTAAGATCAGTGATAGACAAGGGAAAAGGTTACATATTTTTCTATCGTAATTACTTTTATTGTAATTAATTAATTTGTATCGGTATTGAATGATTAACCTATACATTACATTTAAGGTAGGATTACATCCTACTTATTTATCTGTCGCGACAGTAATTTAGCTAGGAGTTAAAGATAAATCTATAGATCTTAATGGTTGTAATTGGTAATGGCTTTATTGGATCCAAATCTGAAAAAGATAGAAATTGTAAAAGATAAGATAAGAATTAGGACCTGATGCTTGCCTGCATCCCTCTTGTACTTTTCAGGGGTGGCAACGCGTTTGCATTTATCTATATAAACAAATATCTTTAACATCCTTTAGATCATTTGATATTTTAATTATACTAATAAATATACTAATAAAAATCCAGGATAGGTTTTTTGAAGATTCCTGACTTGAAAGGATCATAAAACGCATAAAATTTTATAATATCTTTTTCTATTGTTAATTATTAACACTTAGGATAGAATTTTGGTATGAAGTGGACAAAAAATATCAGCCTCTTATACAAGTTCCTGCAGAAAAAGATCCATGGTTTAGTAGACAAGATTCTTTCCCAACTTTAGAAAGTGCCAGGATCAAACCCGGAACGGAATCAATAAAAAGCAAGATAGTCCTTCCTTTGCAGTACTGCACCATATGGTCGTCGATATTCTTATTAATTTGACACATTTATGACAATGTGTACTAATTTTTCACAATTGTTCGGTTTAGATTTTTGTATTAATATTAAGATAAGCGGTCTTTACTATATTGGATAATACTAAACTAAAATAACATCGACGAAAAACTAAATATACACCTAAAAAGTCCGACGTAAGACATTATTTTTTACTCTTACAAGAGTAAGACAAGTATAATTGTAAGAGTGAGAAGTGAAAAATTATGCACAAGACTTTTAGGAATTTTAACATGTTTCTTTAGTTGAAGCACATAAGACTAAAATACACAAAAGAAACGTCCTTTGTACTCTACCACGTTGAATAATCTTAAAACTCTACCATGGTTAAGAATCTTTAAATATAGCGCCTTTTCTATGTTTAAATTTTTTTCCTGTGTTTATGTTCAAGTTTGCAGAGTTATTCTCGTAAAATTTTATCTTATAACAGTTCGTAAAAATAGTTAATACGAAACCCGAGATCGTAATATGTTTATATAAGTATGTACGTGCTGGTGTTTGTTTTGTATAGCTAAGCAGAATCCTGAGAACCTCAAGAGAAAGATTTGAAAAATTTAAATTCATAACTTTATTTACATATTTGTAACTTGTGATTCAAACTTAATAATTGGATTGAAGTTAATGTGCATTTTTTTTAGTTTTAGCGTTAAATTTGTATAACATTTAACGTTTAGCGTTATTTTATTTTACAAACAATATTTCCTTATAACATTTCGGGGTGATTAATCAAATCAGAAGCAAGATAAGGCCAATATATGTCTTAAATCTTACAATAATAATGATAATTATAATAAAAAAGACCCTAATCAGTAATTAAATCTAACTGATCTTTTTAATTTAACGAAACAACGATAATATATTTTACTACAGGATAAACAGACAAATATACAGAAGGCGTGCCAAATGAGGTTTGATTTTATCTAACACCTGTACAAAACAAAATTAAACATAAGTTACTAATATTATATAGATAGTTAAATTTTTATTTTATAATTCAATCCAACCTTAAAAAGTGAGATAAAAAAGAAAACAAAACAAAATTTTTCAAGCACATAAATGGTATTTCTCTTTATCTTGAAACAATATTATAAAGAAATGGAGCTAAAATCACCAAATTTGACAATAAGTATTATTCACTGTATAATAAAAAGTCAAAATAAAAAAATAAAATAATAAACCCCAGCTGGTCGTCCTATACCCATATGGTTATATAATTTTATATTTTAAGGACGTATATAAGGAATAAATCGTCAGAAAAATACAATATTGTAAATAAATTGTGCATGGGATATAAAAGAAACCTGCGTCACTCCTCAATTTTTCTTATCTTTCTAAATTTTTACACCGATCCTTAGACTATAATGTCGCGTATAAGATACTAACTGACTGTACTGAACAAAAACAGTTAAACTTTGTAACTATACATACCGTATTTAAATACTCTTTGTTGATAACAAGTCTTTGCTCGTGTAAAGTACAAATACTCTGTTAAGTTATCCCATTAGCGGTGTATGCAAAGTAATGTCATATAAGTATTGCTCCGCGTTGTTTCAGATAAGGCGACATGTAACTTGAGGACGTATTTTAATGTCGTGTTATGACACAACCACCCGCAGTACTATTAGTATACATAGTAGCAGTATTGCGACCTACATATATTTGTTATATTACTGTTCATATATTACTACATTACATATAACATCATGTAATGTAGATATATGTACTACTATTTACATACATATGTAATTTAATTTGTTATATATATATATATATATTAAAAATATAATTGCTACCTGAAGTCACGGTAATAGTTTTTTATACGATTCTACCGTGAAATTAGATATGAAAACAACAGGTACCTGAGATGAAAGTTTCATAAAGTTTTGTGAATCATTAAAACATAAAAAAGATTTCGACGAATTAAGAAGTTCTCCTGACTTTGAGCTTATATTTATAATAACATCATTGTGTTATTATATTACATAGAATATATATAATTACCAAAGTACGAAGTTTGGATTTATAAATTCACTATTTCGGTATTTAAAATTTGAAATTATTGAAATAAACACAATTTTGTAATTTTTATTTCATTTTCAAGATGAAAAAAATATTGAGTTCACTCTTCAATGAACGTTATATTTTGAAACTCTGTAAAACTTGTTAATTTCAACTCATTAAAGCTTAATTGCAACATTTTTAGCAATTACGACTTATTATCTTCACAATAAGCACCTCACAAATTATTAAGATACAAGGTGTTGATAATAGATTGCGTATTAAAACAATTTGCTAAACGTATTTTGATTGATAAATTACAAAGAGCGATAGACATTTGATAAAGTAAACTAAAACGATATTCTAATAATATTTTTTAACAATCAATTAAATAACATTTATAAGCACTTAAAGTAACACTTTTAAGAGAAATTGTACATCTCCAATGGAAGATAGTTTTATTATTAAGAACTAAATAATTAAGACATACAGGCTCATTAACTTTTTGTTAAAATCCCAAGCATAAGAATATAAAAGAGAAACTGCAGAATATCTCTAGTATGTCTTCTAATTACCTCCACGCGAGAGACACTCCCGTGATTGATTGGACAACTAATTCCTCAGACGTCCAACGATGACACAATTGACATTCGTGACAATGTCATCTGTATTTATTATTATTTCTTTTGTGTATTATTTCTTTTATTTCAGGAACAGTGATATGTTAGATCGTTAAATTAAAAACTGACATGTTTAAGTTTGTTAAGGCTTTTATTTATTCTTACGTTAAACTTTATTAAATTTGTTATTAATATCAATTTTCGATAAGGTGTATAAAATTACCAAATATGTGAGTATAAAGCACTGATATTAATATGTTAAACTAAATACAAAAAATACAAATTACACTTCCCAGAATAAATGAATAAAGTACTATGTAACTTTATATTTTTTGCCTAATACTTAATATATAATATTCATTTTATTAAGTTATTTTATTATTATACTAAACTGTTACAATGCAGACGTAATAATGTTATATGACGCCAACTTTACCGTTTCACATACATTTACGTAAGATTCGTCGATCTTATTTACGTGAGCTACATCAAGCATAACAGCATTACTCGAAATTTTTCCCTTTACCATTTGTGAATATTATTTATTGTTCCTGTCCTGTTCTTTACATGAGACATAATATGTTACAAGGGAGCTATGTTAAGCCAGTCTCTAAATTAAACATAATATGTCGACTAGCAACAGTTAAGATCTTCGTCATTCAGCACAATTAAATAAATTTTCAAGAAACGACGAATTAAAAAGTCCTCTGTAGCTGAATATTTGTTACACCTAATTTGTCGCTAATTCTGAGACATGGCACTCAGTTCCTGAATTGAGTTGCATTAACCACAAGTCTTCTACACGGAAACTCTTTAATACTCAAGATTATTATTTTAAACTGTTGTATTTAATCGTGCGAGATAATTACACCCTGTTATCATTATATATGAAATTCGGTTTAATGTGTCATTTAAATTGATATTGAGTAATGATTAACAATATTGTGTCTCAAAATACTTTCACTTCCGACTTTAATAAATATAAAAATTGAGAAGAGCAGAAGAAGGTAGTTACCGAAAGTTGGCCTCATGACGATATCAATAGTCAAACAGCGATGACAATTGATTCGGTCGTTTCAGGCGACGCGTTGATAAATAGAAAAAAGTATTTGCCTTTACAGTAAATATAACTGGTATCTCATATAAGCTGCAATAATATATAAACATTTATTAATAAATCATTATACAGAAGGTATTGGTATGAATATAAAAATAAGGAAAATTGGAACGTCAAGTAAACAACTAAGTACTTAGAATGACTGCTAGTATTATGTTAAGGAAATTCTAAATTATATTAAATAAAAATTTACTTATTTACTTTGATGCTATCATTCTTTTGAAGTATGAAAAGTAATTAAATCTATACTATAATTATTTCAGTGCGGTGCGGTGAAAGGATGAAAACGCTCGGGAGCTTATGAATCACCTATACAGTATATAAGTGTATATTCAAAATAATTATAGTTTCACAAATATTAATATTATTTTAATAAAACAGTTGACATTGCACAATTTATGTCATGTATTAATAAAAATGTTAAAGTGTTTGAAGTTTATGTTTTTATATTTGAATAAACCCGTAAAAGTAGTCGCAGTACAAGCGAGTCGCACGTTCTATCAATCAGTGCATCTTCATTTTACGAATGTAACGATCATATCCGCGATAAATAACATTCGTGTCTTACATTTCTTCAACTCTTATATGAGCTAAAAATATAATACAGAGGTAAATTTGTAAACAAATATGTTGAGATATAGTTTTAAAACAAATGCGGCCTTTCTCTGTCTTTTGATTATTTAATACCATAAAGGCAATTATAATGCCCATATACGAGTATGTCCGAGAGGCAAGAACTGTATTTGAAAATAAAAAAGTTGGAATTTTAATTCCTATTCATTTATGCAAAAATAATATTATTATAATTCAGTTTAATAATAAATTCCAAATTGGAATGTGTAAAAAAGTAATTAAGCCCGACATGTGGATAGGGTAAAGAGTCATGGAATACGTAGGTAACTAATACAATACCATTAATTTTAGGTAGGGGGAGGGGGAAGGCAGACCGCAGTCGGTGGTTTGACGTATTATCGTCTCGTCGCATCACTTAGCACTCTTACTGTCGGACACCAGCCTCAATACTACGCGCCATGGAATTATTTTATTTTATGACTGAATTTTCAGGACGCTGTTATTTATTTAGATACTGAGATCTTTATAAATTTGCTTCAAAGACTATATTTAAAACTATAGACAACTGAGGTAGGAATATGGTACATGTTACATATTTTTCTGATATGACAACAATTTGGATAGAACTTCACTGTTTGGCTCATAGATCTTAATAGTACTGGTATTAATTGAGAAAAGAGCTAAAATTTAGCTAAGATTCGCATCTGAAACAACTGTCTTTTAACCAAACTTTTAATTCTTTATGTTTATCCTAGTTCGCTTTCATCCCTCTATCTACTTTTTAGGAGTGGCAACGCATTGGCATCTACATACATACATACATACATATAGATATACAAATATCCCTAAAATCATTCTGATCCTCTGATCTTTTAAACCTAGTTTCATGATTTCATCTCGCCTTTTTTCATGATTTTCCGATGATGGGAAATAGTCATCTATGTTCCTTTTATGAGCACAGGGTCCTCTTCTAATGATAGAAATAAATCCCATACCGAGATTGAACCTGGAACCTGTCAATAGAAAAGCAAATCCGATGTTAATTTTTACTAGAACGAATTATTCTTATAAACTAAGATATTTAAATAACCCACACAATTTATTTCATAATTACTCAATCGTACTATTTACGCAAGAAGATATATTTATATCTTCTTTTAGAGATATATTTATATTTTATTGTATTTATAATGATACAATTAAATATGTGATAAACTAAAAAAATATTCGTTAAAAGGTAACAAAACATAGTTTTACAAAATTTTAAGTAAATAAGACATTATTATTTACGGTTAGTTTACTTGGGTATACTAAATACGAAAAAAAAATTCATATGACCATTAGAACCTTCTTACATTTTAGCTAAACCATATAAGGCTAAAATTAAATACTACTATACTAATAGTGAAATGTCCTTTGAACTCTATCACGATGATTAATGAATCTTTACACATAGTGCTATTTTCCACGTTTTAAAAATGTTTTCATTGTTTATGTCCAAGTTTACACAGAGTTTATTCTCGTAAAATTTTATCTTATAGCAGTTCGGAAAAATAGTTAACACGAAAGTCGAGATCGTAATATATTTATGTTAGTATGTACGTGCTTGCGTTTGTTTTGTATAACTTAGCGGAATCCTAAGTACTCTTGAGTTTTAAAAACTATACATTTTTAACTTTATTATATATTTGCAATTTGTGATTTAAACGTAAAAAACTTAAAGTGTATTGTCGTTTTATATTATTAATATCTAATCGTGTCAATGCTTATTATAGTTTTATGGTATAAACACAATTTTTTTATTATATTTCGAAGTGATTATTCAATGAAAAAATATGTTAAGGTTAATCGATGTGTTAAATTTAACAATACCAATCATAACTATAATAGAAAAAGAAACTATAATCAATAATTAATCAAAACTAATCTTTAAATTGGTCAAAACATTGATGTATAATAATATACATCGGTGTTTTGACCAATTTAAAGATCAGGTATAAACCTGAAAAAAAAAACCTAAAATAAACAAGTCGAGCCTTATTAACGTCATTTAATTTTCCGTTAACTTTTCTATTTGCAAAGAAGGCCGTGCTGAGTTTGGTTGCGAGTGTGGAGAGATAGGGGTTTCAATCTCGCCGTCTCTCAGTAAGATGGGGAGCTATTTACCTAAAGTTATACCTAAGAAATGTGTTGAGTCAGTCAGTTCTAAGACTTCATTGTTAAGGAAAAAGCTACAATTTTGACTTTTACCATTAGGAAGTGTAAACTCTATGCATTTAGTTTTCTTTTTATTTAAGACTAGAATTATTAATTTTGGACTAATAAAAAACACGTGACAGAGTCCCTTTTACTCGTCATTATTAGTCCTATCTTGCTCAACTTTAAAATTAAGTGAGGTGTTATCAGCAAAAAGTACAATGTCACATAGATCTTTCACGAAAAAGGGCTAACCATTAATATAAACTAAAAATAACTTGGGAGCAAGCATAGATCCTTGTGGAACACTTTATGTGAGAACCAGCCGATTTAGAATTATTTACGTAAACCGTCTGGACTCTTAAAATTAAGAAAATTAAGAATAGTTGGGGGGCAATATCATATAGTGTAATTTAACTAATTAATTTAACCGACATTTCCCAAACATCACCGGTTTTTTTTCAGATTTAAGGTTCTAAATGTTTCAACAATTTCATTTGATGAAACAGGTTTAAAAGTAAAACATTTATTATTGACTAACCTTGTTATTCTTTATTCGAATTTAAATCATGGGTGACTTATTGGAATTAAAGTAAAAAACGTCTCAAAAATAGCCATTTATATCTTTATTTATTTCAATATTATCATTTTTTTATTTTATAGGTCCATTGGCAGTTTTAGTTCTCTTAGAAACACTAGATAAAACATCCCGAAGTTGCCTTTATTTTTTTTGCTGTATAATAAATTAAAAAATTACCCATGGAATAAGTTAAGGTAAGCAATAATGGAATATTGTTATTTTTTTTTTCATTTTATTGCGACGGTTCTAGTTGCTCCAAAATAGATTTTAAGATTGACAATTGTGAAACAGTGATCACAATTTAAAAAATATATCCGGCTGAATTTGTTGTGTGGTTCTTCTCAGACCAGGACGCGTTTGGAATAGCTTTAACATTAAGTTGGAAAGTGCTTTTACAGAAGGGCTTATTACGATAATTCTGGTATCGAAATAGGCCCTCCTGACACTTCCATTTTGACGTACACAAGTGATCACTGATAATGATTCAAAGTGGAAAAGATATAAATAAATAAATATAAATAAATAAATAAGACGTGAAGGTGGGTTAATTTTAATTTTTAGCTTAATTTTACTTATCATTTTATATCTTTACACTGATCCTCAGAGACATGTCTCTTATATGATATGATTATACTCAACGATAAACGAATACATAATTCATTTCTGTAACTACTGGTATATACATCGCGTTTAAACATTCTTTATTGATAACAAGTTTTGCCCATATAAAGTACAAGTAGTCTGTTAAGTTATCCCGTTAGTGTCGTATGTAAAGTAATATCACAAGAACTATTGCTTCACGTTGTTTTAGATAAGACAACTCGGTACATGATGATCAAAACAAAAAGTATTTTTTTCTTTTTTTTTCTGTTTGCTTGTCCAATTTTTGTTAAATTTGGTATGATTGTAGATCATTGGCTCTGTTGGCAAAAAAGATTTTTTGGTTGGCAAATAAAAACTTTAGACGGAAACGCTAGCAACAGCTAGTGTTGTCAATATTACTTAAAACGATAAAAAGGATCCAAGGAGCTTAGGTAACTATCATCTTTGAAGGTCGGTTAAAAACTAATTAAGTCGGTACTCGTTAATAATAAATATGTTATAAAAGAAAATGCATATGTAATCTTAAGGAAGTCAAGGAAATCTTTAAGAAAAAGATAATCCTGAATAAATTAACTGAAGCAAGACGCAATAAAAATGTTAAAATAATAATTATAATGCACTACTCTTAGAAGTAGATCGTAGTAAGTTTTTTTTTGGTTTTAGATAGAATAACCGACCCGTGGACGAAACAATCGCTTGTTTGTTATACAATTTTCAGGTAAGTTTACAGGTTCAAAGTTTTTATAATAATTTAAGTAAACATATAGCCTTATTCTTATTATTAAAAATTGAACATAAAAGCAAATTAATTTATTGAAATAAAAGCATAGGCATATAGAAGAGAATTTCCTTAATATTTCTTGTATATCTTATAATTATCTCCACGCCAGAGACACTCCCGTGATTGATTGAACAACTAATTCCTCAGACGACCAACAGTGACACCATTGGCATTCGTACCTACTGTGACAATGTCATCGGTCAAGCGTTTATTAATATTTCTGGTCTTTCTTATATTTCAGAAGAAATAATATATTAGATGGATAAAATGTATAAAACTATCGTGTCTAATTTGATATAGCATATTTATTGTTACAATAAACTGTTAAATTTCTTATAATTTCCACAAATTTTAATTAGTTATATTATAGGTAGATATTAAGCACTAATGTAAACTAAATACAACAAAGTACAAATTGTACTCCCCGAAAAGCATGTATTAAGATATATAATATGTTATAATACTTTGTATTTTTTACCCACCATTAACACTCAGTTTATTTAATTATTTAATTTTTATACTAAACTGTTACATTGTAGACGTAATAATGTTATATGATACCAACTTTAGCATTTTATATAGATTTACGTAAGATGCACCGATCTTATTTACGTGAGCTATAACCAAGCAAAACAACGTTACTCGAAGTTTCCCCTTTACCGTTTGTGAATATTATTTATTGTTCCTGTCCTGTTCGTTACATGAGATATAATATGTTACAAGGGAGCTATGTTAAGTCAGTCTCTATGAAAAATGTAATATCTTGAGTGGTGTGTAGTTGAAAACTTCCTTGTTCTTAGCACAAATTATAACAATATGTTAACTTTTATCTATAAGTTTAGTTTGATATTATATTTTGATATTGATGTAGGTTTTAATTAAAAAGAGCAAATGTCATCATTAATTAGTTTATTGTATATATTATCATAGTAAACAGCGATTTACATTGTTCATTTTTTTCGACATATGTATATATCTAAATCTTTTAAAGTAATATTTAAATTTTTCTGTTGCATATAAATTCAAGGATCACATGTCTGTTGTATTCATAGCTCATAGGTTATATCTTTTAAATACAAACACAAAATTTGTTAAGGTGTGTTTCTACGTCTCTTTAGTACTAAGATCATTTAATCACCGAAACTTTATGGTTTATGCATAACAGTGAGTCAGATAAACTCACTGCCCTATTGGTTTATGTATAATTGCTGTAGTGCGTCTTTTGTTAAGGTTTCTCACTGTTGTCCACAAAACAGTGAGAATTGTTAAAATATGATGAAAGTAGAATCAGGTGTTTATTGTGGTGTTTAAATAAATGTTAATTAATGTTCCTAGTCAGGCATCGAACGGAAATTAAAGAAAAAAATATTCTTTCCATTATTGGTAAAATTGTTTTCGTACTAATAATATTTTACCGTGTACTTACACGGTTCTACTAAAAGCTTACCTCCAAATTAATGGAATAGTCGTAGATAGTCCTGTAGCAATGATGAAGATCAACATATCATCAAGGTATGAAAGTTTACAGCTTTCAAGAACAGAGGAATTCATAAGTCCGATCATACCTGGATGTTTCTGAGTTCTCAGGCTTATCCACTGAATTGAGTTGCACCGGCGAATAGTTCTCTCCACAGGACCTCATTATTATTTAAGAATATTATTTAAAACTGTTGTAATTAATCGGCGAGATAGCTATCACCTACTATTAGCCCGGAAGCCGGTTTTAAGTATGTCTTTATTTAAATTGACATTGTGTTATTGTTGATAATGATGTTACACATCCGATTTTAATAAATATAAAAAATGTGAAGAGCAAGAGAGGGTAGTCAGTAGTAGTCAGCGAAACTTACGTTTCATGAAGATGAAGCTGAGATAGTCAAACAGCGATCTCAGCAATTAAAATTTGATTGTTTCAATCAAACTGTGGAAAAATAAGAAAGCTACTTAACTGAATATGATATATACTTGGTATCTCATACAAACACGAGCGGCAATAGCTTATAAACTTTTATAAATAAATAATTACACAAACAATTTAACACCGAAATGCTGAAATATATATTGGCGCCAACAATAAAATAAATTTCGAAAAAAATTTCAAAATTGGAACGTCAAGTACACAATTAAGTATTAAGGTAAGGTGGTAGTATTACATTAAGGAAAATCTTATATCATTCTTTCAAAGTATGGAAACGAATTAAGTCTCTATAATTATTATTTCGCTTGAAATTGGATCTTCGCAATAATCTGAAGCGTTGTTAAGTAAATATTTCATTAATTTATCGTAGCCTGCGGGACTTAAACGCGAAGTTAATCAGATTTTCTGTACAAGTTGAGGTACTCTTAAGTGCGGTGGAAGGGTGCAAACGCTTGCGAGCTTATGATTCATCTAAATAATATATACGAGTATGAAGTTCTAAACTTTTCGGGATAATTATTTTTATTATTGTACCGAATATTTAAAAATAATTATTGTTTGACAAATATTTCTATTAAATTTAGCAAACAAGTTCACATTTCACAATTTCTGTCATATATTAATAAAAATGTTAAAGTGCTTTTAGGTTTATTCCTTTATATTCGAGGTATAGAGAAGCAAGTGTCGCAAGCTGTAGTATTCGGTCCAACCGCTGTCAATCAGTGCATCTTCGATCCACGAACGGGAAGGATCATGTCCGCGATACATAGCACTCCTGTCTCACATTATTAATCAAATGTTGCTGATATCTTCACGTTAAGGCGACTAAATGTTTTATGTGACATTGATGGTTTGTGGTTTATATACTTTAGTCAGAGTATGTGGTGTCTTACATAATTTAGCAGAGGTATTCTTATATGACCTAAATATATAGGACACAAATAAATTTCTGTGAAAAATATATTTTTTAAAGCAACTTTATCTGAGTAAAAGAGATGCCGAGATATAATTATTAATAACAGCAGCCAATCTTTGTCTATTGATCTAAATGCTATAAGAGCAAGGCAAAGACAAGAAGTGTATTTGAAAACAATAGTTTGAATTTAAACTGCTATTCCTTTATCCAAAAATAAAATTACTATTTAATTTAACTCATGTTTAGTTAATTTAACTCCGAATTGAAATTTGTAATAAAGTAATTAATATGTAGACAGGGTAGAGTCGTGCAATATGTAGGTAACTGTAGGTAACTAATACAATGCCGTTAATTTTAGGGAGGGGGGGAGGAAGTGGTTTGACGTAGTATCGTTACGTTGCACCACTTAGTGCTCTTATTGACGATCATCAGCCTCACCACCACTTGTCATTGAATTATATATAAATTGAAGTTTACTCCTTTTTCGATGTCTAAAAAAAATATAAATGTAAATAGTAGTTGTCTATGGGCTCGTTTGAGTCGATTTTGAAAAATATTGCATTTTTAAGGGGTGGTACTGTATTTGCATTTATCTATATGTGCAAATATTCCTAACAATATATATGACATTAGATTTTTTTATTGTACTGATATATAAACCTAATCTGGCTTGTCTAATGACTTGAAAGAACAACATAAACATAAAAGTCTTATAATATCTTTGTTATTGTTTACTTAAATGAGAAAATTTTAGTATAAAGTGAACAAAAATATTAGCCTTCTATACATGTTCCTCTGTACAAAAGAATCACACAATTTCCCAATTATAGAAAGTTCTTTTCCAATTATAGAAAGTTTTGCTGTGCTGGGATTGAACCTGGAACCTATCAATGACAAGCAAGTCAGTCTTTCATTTGTAGTATAATGCCAAATGAAATGGTCTTTGACTATATTCTTATGAGTCCAGACACATTTTTGGTATCTTATACAAATGTTTAATGAATTTTTATTATTAAATTAGATTATTGTATTAATATAAACTAAAGCAATCGAATATTAAAATACGCAGTGTTTACTATATGGGATAACGTTAGGCTATAAAAACATGGTACGGAAACTTAATATAAACATAAAAAGTCCAACGTGAGATATTTTTTACTATATTATGAGAGTGAAAACTGGAAAATAATGCAGAAAAAATTTTAAACTAAAATACGTAAAAGAAACGTCCTTTGAACTTTATTACGGTCATTAATGAAACTTTAAATATAGCGTCTTTTCCAATTTTTTTTCTTTTGTTTATGTTCAAGTTTGCACAGAATTTACTCCCGTAAAATCTTATAGTTTTTAAAAAATACTTAAAACGAAACTAGATATAGCGGTATGCTTTTGTGTAAGCATGTACGTGCTTGAGTTTTGTTTTGTATAATTTAAAAAGAAGTTGAGTTCTCTTGAGCTTAGAAAAATATAAAATTCACTACTTTATTTATGTATATGATTTAAACTGTATTATCAGATTTAACTAAAATCTAACAATAACAATCATAACTATAATAGAATAAGAAAGTAATCACTAATTAATCCTTTCCAATTGTATAATATAGCAGACAACGATAAATATTTTGCTGCAGTGTAAAAGGAGTACCTAATAAGGATTATCTTTGAAATAATGTAAACAAAATTTAAATTAACTACCTAATATTTTATTTAAAAATAAGTTTTTGGACCTGTATTTAATAAAAACAAAATTAAATTGAGTTTATTTTATATTGAACAACAAATATTAAATGAGTTTATTTTATATTGAACAAAGCAGAAAAAAATAGAACAACTATATAAAAATAAACTTGAAAAATGTACACATAATATAGGTATAAATTAACACTCCCAATATAAAAGACAATTAAATATAAATAATAAATTGCGCATGAAATAAGAAAGGAGGCTGGTTCACTGATTATTTTACTTATCATTCAATATCTTTACACTGAACCTTATAGACAATAATGTCGAGTGTAAGTTCATTATGTTTAAAAAGAAGCGAAAACATAATCCAGTCCTATTATTATGTATATCGCGTTTAAATATTCATTCTCGATAGCAATTCTTCCCCCATATAAAGTACAAATACTCTGTTAAGTTATCCCATTAGCGGTGTATGCAAAGTAATGTCATATAAGTATTGCTCCGCGTTGTTTCAGATAAGGCGACATGTAACTTGAGGACGTACTTTAATGTCGTGGTATGACACAACCACCCGCAGTACTATTAGTACACATAGTAGTATTATTATGACCTACATACATGTGTTAAGAACATTATTAATATACGTTGAATATAAAAACATGCTACTTAGTTTTTATATAAAGAAGAGAATAATGATTTTAACTATCACATGGTTTTTTTTATATAAAATATGATTATAGAACTTTTTAAAATAAAAACTTTAATAATATACATAATGTTGACTTTATTTATTAATATAATTCAGAAATCTTATAATAAAATAGTAACGAAGCAAAATCAGTAAATTGTACCTAAAAGAGGTTTTAGTAAAAAGCGCGATGAATGGTGGGATGATGAAGTGAAAGACGCTGTAGAGTTAAAGAAGAAAGCATGGCTGGATTATAAAGCCTCTGGTAAGGATAAAAGTATGAGAGAGATAAGAAAAAGAGCGTACAAGCTGCAAAAGCACAAAACGAAAGCACTTATAAAGATGAAGCGTGAAAATTCTGAGAGAGAAAGGGATGAAAGGTTGACGAACAACTTCCGGGAAAACACGAAGCTTTTCTGGCGAGAAGTTAGTGGTTCCCGGGGTTGTTCGGTAACCTGTAGAATGAAAGGGGTGCTTTCGAAAAGCGGTGAAATTTTAACTGAGCAAGCACACGTTTTGCAGCGGTGGGCGGAATTCTATAAGGAGATGTATGAACGTGAGGAAGCCTCGGTCTTGACTACCAGCGTAATGCTGAGTCAAGATGTAGACGATGGTGAAATCAGTTTGGAAGAAGTAGAGAACGTGATTCGAAGTCTGAAATGTGGTAAGGCTGCGGGAGCAGATGAAGTTACTGCCGAGATGATCAAATATGGTGGGCCATGCGTCTGGGACTTTTTCTGGTTTTTGTGCAATTTATGCTGGAAATCTGGGGAGGTCCCAGACGATTGGCGAAGTGCAGTCATCGTACCTTTGTATAAAGGCAAAGGTTCACCGATAGACTGTGCAAGCTATAGGGCCATCAGTTTGATTAGCTTGGGCGATAAAGTTTATGCTAAAATTTTAGCGAGAAGAATGCAAGAGAGGAAGTGGCACAAGGACCTGGAAGAGGGTGTATAGATCAGATCTTTTCCCTCCGCATGATCACGGAAAAGTTTTTGGCCCTAAACCAAAAGGTTTTCTGTGCTTTTGTGGATTTGGAAAAGGCGTTTGACAGGGTTGTGAGAAAGAAGTTATGGGAGATACTGCCCCGATACAATGTGAACAGACCCTTGCTACAGGCTGTAAGGTCTCTTTACCGAGATCACTCAGCCTGTGTGCGAGTAGGAGCTGGCATGTCGCCCTGGTTTGACATCCAATCGGGTGTTAAGCAAGGTTGCGCTATGTCAGCTTGGTTGTTCAATTTGTATTTGGATAGTTGTCTCCAAGGAGTGAAAGATAGTGACATGGGAGTGAAAGTAGGTGACCTTAAGGTCAATTGCTTACTATATGCAGATGATGCAGTGCTCATTGCATCATCAGAATGCAATTTGCAGGCATTGGTCACCACTCTGAAAGATGGGTGTGAAATTAATGGTCTTAACCTGAATGTAGATAAGACGAAGGATCTGATATTTGAAAGAAATGAAGAAAGAACAGAATGTAAGATCAACGTGAATGATGAGATAATAGAACAAGTGAATAAAGTGGTATATTTGGGAGGTATGTTTAGCAGAGACGGAAGATACGAAATGGATGTGGAAAGGCGTATTTCTGCCGGTAACAGAGTCAATGGTGCTTTGACTGCATTGTTGAGACGGCAAAACGTCAGTATAGCGGCACGTTTGGCTGTACACAATGCAGTTTTGCTACCGACGCTGTTATACGGCAGCCAAACGTGGGTAACACAGAAGAAGAATGTAAGAAAGATGAATGCTGTGGAGATGCGATCTCTTCGCAGAATATGCGGAGTCAGTCTAGCTGATCGAATCCGCAATGAAGAGATCCACAGAATGGCAGGTACTAGCGAAGATGTCACGGTGAGAATGAAGAAGAACGTGCTCAGGTGGTTTGGGCACGTTGAAGAGTGATGAAAGAATGGTAAAAAAGATTTATATAGGAAAAATGAGCGGTAAGAGAGACAGGGGGAGGCCTCGAGTGATCTTCGAAAACACAGTAGCTACGATACTGGAGGAAGGTCACGTAAAAAGCATGAGGACCCCCCGGAGGGCATGTATGAAGAGGTTGATGTCTGTGGCCGAGGCAAAAGAGGTATGCAGAGACCGTAGCGTTTGGCGCTCCAACGTCTCTGGCTACCCCGCAAGGGATATGGCGTGAAGGTAAATATAATATAAATATATATATATATATATATATATATATTTATATATATATGTATGTAATATAATATATATAATATTTTATATGTAAATTATATTAAATATGTATCGTTTTTTCTATTTATTGGTTCTCTTTTCACGTAAATCATCATGGACGGATTTCCGTGATATTTAGTATTGTTATTGATTATTTCCCCGGTAAGAATAAAAAATACTTTAGACGAAGTACCAGGCAGCGACTATCACAGTATCCAACATGTATGATACTCAAATATTCCAAGGAATTTAGATCTATCATCCTTAAAATCGGTTAATTATACAATCTCCCTGAGATCACAATATATGCAAGAAAATCTTTGAGAAAACATAATCCTGAAAAAAATAACTAAAGCTAGATGTAATAAAAATGTTAAAATAATAATTAAAATGCAACGTTCTTAGAAATAGAGCGTAGTAAGTGTCACCTATAGTTTCTTTTCTTTTAGATAAAATGACCGGCCCGTGGACAAATCAGTCGCTTGTTTGTTATACAACTTACAAGAAAGAATTGTATTTTAATGATTCTTTGATACTTAGTTGTTGTTCTTAGATTAATGTAAGTTTTTTTATCCTTAATATTAAGATATTATATATTATAAAAAAATATATGTTATATCCATATAAACACGAAGTTTGGATACAAAATTTACCAATTTCGATTTAAAAACTGCAATTATCATTATTGACAGATACAATGATATATCCTTTTCAATACAAAAAAATAATGGAATTCACTCTTCCCAGGTCAATGAATATAATTATATTTAGAAGCTCTGTGAAACTTGTTAATTAAAACTCATTAAAAGCTTAATTTCAACATTGTTGGCAATTAAGAAGATTTACAATCTGTGTTAGACTATTATCTTCACAAAAAGCAAGTAACTCACAAATTATTAAGACACAAGATGTTGATAATAAAATGTTTGTTAAAAAATTATTCACTAAACTTAAATACGTTGTTTGATAATTTATGAACAGAGATAGACATTTAATTAAACTATAATCTAATAATTCATATAAACAATAACATTGGTAATAAAAAAAATATATAGCCACATAAAAAGTAATTTAAAAGAAATGATACCAGAAATATTTTTATATTTCTGGTATATAAGAATAAGCTTTTGCTTATTCTTGTTATTAAGAATTGAACAATTAAGAAAAACAAAGTTTTATTAGGTTTTACTGCAACTCCATACATATGAATATAGAAGAGAAACTCCAGAATATTTCTTGTATATGTTCTAATTACCTCCATTATTATTTCAGTGCGGCGCGGTGAAAGGGTGCAAACGCTTGGGAGCTTATGATTCACCTAAACAGTATATACGTGTATATTCAAAATAATTATGATTTCACAAATATTAATACTATTTTTAATAACACAGTTGACATTGCACAATTTCTGTCATGTATTAATAAACATCCTAAAGTGTTTGAAGTTTATGTTTTTATATTTTAATAAACCCGTAAAAGTAGTCGCAGTACAAGCGAGTCGCACGTTCTATCGCTATCAAACAGTGCATCTTCATTTTACGAATGTAATGATCATATTCGCGATAAATAACATTCGTGTCTTACATTTCTTCAACTCTTATATGAGCTAAATATATAATACAAAGGTAAATTTGTAAACAAATATATTGAGATATAGTTATTTAAAAAATGCGGCTTCTCTCTGTCTATTGATTATTTAATACCACAAGGGCAATTGTAATGCCCATATACGAGTATGTCCGAGAGAAAAGAACTGTATTTGAAAATAATAAAGTTGGAATTTTAACTCTTATTCATTTATGCAAAAATAATATTAGTATAATTAAGTTTAATAATAAATTCCAAATTGGAATGTGTAAAAAAGTAATTAAGCCCGACATGTGGATAGGGTAAAGAGTCATGCAATACGTAGGTAACTAATACAATATCATTAATTTTAGGTGGGGGGAGGGGGGAGGCAGACCGCAGTCGG
Organism: Melinaea marsaeus rileyi; assembly: GCA_918358865.1. Classification (NCBI taxonomy): domain Eukaryota; kingdom Metazoa; phylum Arthropoda; class Insecta; order Lepidoptera; family Nymphalidae; genus Melinaea; species Melinaea marsaeus. The sequence continues at coordinate 9,980,926 of OU911088.1, read as the reverse complement.
TGGTTTGACGTATTAGCATCGCGTTGCATCACTTAGCACTCTTACTGTCGGACACCAGCCTCAATACTACACGCCATGGAATTATTTTGTTTTATGACTGAATTTTCACGACGCTGTTATTTATTTAGATACTGTGATTTTTTTAAATTTACTTCAAAAACGATATTTAAAACTATAGACAACTGAGGTAGGAATGTATGTAAAATTACATGTAAAATTACAAAATACAGTTTTACAAAATTCAAAGTAAATAAGACATTATTGTTTACGGTTAGTTTACTTGCGTATACTAAATACGACAAAAATGTACATAAGATTATTACAATCTTCTTGCCTTTTAGCTAAACCATATAAGGCTAAAATTAAATACCACTATACTAATAGTGAAACGTCCTTTGAACTCTATCACGATGATTAATGAATCTTTATACATAGTGCTATTTTCCACCTTTTAAAAATGTTTTCATTGTTTATGTCCAAGTTTACACAGAGTTTATTCTCGTAAAATTTTATCTTATTGCAGTTCGGAAAAATAGTTAACACGAAAGTCGAGATCGTAATATATTTATGTTAGTATGTACGTGCTTGCGTTTGTTTTGTATAACTTAGCAGAATCCTAAGTTCTCTTGAGTTTTAAAAACTATACATTTTTAACTTTATTATATATTTGCAATTTGTGATTTAAACGTAAAAGACTTAAAGTGTATTATCATTTTATATTATTAATATCTAATCGTGTCAATGCTTATATAGTTTTATGGTATAAACACAATTTCTTTATAATATTTCGAAGTGATTATTCAGTGAAAAAATATGTTAAGGTTAATCGATGTGTTAAATTTAACAATAACAATCATAACTATAATAGAAAAAGTAACTAAAATCAGTAATTAATCAAACTAATCTTTAAATTGGCCAAAACACCGATGTATAATATACCTGAAAAAAAATAACTAAAATAAACAAGTCGAGCCTTATTAACGTCAATTTATTTTCCGTTAACTTTTCTAATTGCAAAAAAGGCCGTGCTGAGTTTGGTTGCGAGTGTGGAGAGATAGGGGTTCCAATCTCGCCGTCTCCCATTAAGATGGGGAGCTTTTTACTTAAAGTTATACCTAAGAAATGTGTTGAGTCAGTCAGTTCTAAGACTTCATTGTTGAAGAAAAAGCTACAATTTTGACTTTTAACAAGGAAGTGTAAGCTCTATGCATTTAGTTTTCTTTTTATTTAAAATTATTAATTTTGGACCAATACAGAACACGTGATAGAGTTCTGTTTACTCGTCATTTTTAGTCCTATCATGCTCAACTTTAAAATAAAGTGAGGTGTCATTAGCAAACAGTACAATGTCACATAGATCTTTTACGAAAAAGGGTTAGTCATTAATATAAACTAAAAATAACTTGGGAGCAAGCATAGATCCTTGTGGAACACTTTATGAGAGAAGCAGCCGATTTATAATTATTTACGTAAACCGTCCGGACTCTTTAAATTAAATAAGAGGCAATAGGATCAAGCGCAGTGCAACGTATATGACAAATCGCAAAACACCCCGACTGCATTTCGCGACTTCTCCGATGCGTCGTAAATATGCTTAAGACTTAAGTTTATTTATGCTTGGTGAGGCTATTCACTATGCATGATTTTATTGCTATAACAAACTTTATCACTTGGTTTATAATATTGTTTTCGAAGATGTTACTTAAAGTCAGTAAAAAACAGATAGGCCTATAATTTCCGGGTTCAAGTCTATCGCCAGTTTTAAATAAAGGATATCTGGTAATAAACCGGTCTCAATATATTTGTTTAAAATTAAGGATAATTGGGCGCAATATCATATAGTGCTGAGTAATTTAACTGACGTACCCAAACATCACCACATGATAATGTATCAGATGATGAAGAATTTAAATACATGTTACTGTTATTGGAACTTCAGTAAAAAAATTGCCGATACATTTGAATCTGTATTTATTTTAATATTATCAATTTATAATTGTATAGGTCAATTGGCCGTTTTAGTTTTCTCAGTAACTGCTTCATTTTAAGAAATATAAATTATTATATTTATATTTATATATATATAATAACAACGAATAAATGCTTAATTTTACTTATCCTTTTTTATCTTTACACCGATCCTTAGAGATATGTCTCGTATAAGATATGATTGCACTCAATGATAAACGAATACATAATTCATTTCTGTAACTACTGGTATATACATCGCGTTTAAACATTCTTTATTGATAACAAGTTTTGCCCATATACAGTACAAGTAGTCTGTTAAGTTATCCCGTTAGTGTCGTATGTAAAGTAATATCATAAGAACTATTGCTTCACGTTGTTTTAGATAAGACAACTCGGTACATGATGATCAAAACAAAAAGTATTTTTTTCTTTTTTTTTCTGTTTGCTTGTCCAATTTTTGTTAAATTTGGTGTGATTGTAGATCATTGGCTCGGTTGGCAAATATTATTTTTTGGTTGGCAAATAAAAACTTTAGACGGAAACTCTAGCAACAGCTAGTATCAATATTACTTAAAACGATAAAAAGGATCCAAGGAGCTTAGGTAACTATCATCTTTGAAGTTCGGTTAAAAACTAATTAAGTCGGTACTCGTTAACAATAAAAATATGTTGTAAAAGAAAATGCAAATGCAATCTTAAGGAAGTCAAGGAAATCTTTAAGAAAAAGATAATCCTGAATAAATGAACTGAAGCAAGACGCAATAAAAATGTTAAAATAATAATTATAATGCACTACTTTTAGAAGTAGATCGCAGTAAGTGTCACATCGAGTTTTTTTCGGTTTTATATAAAATAACCGACCCGCGGACGAAACAATCGCTTGATTGTTATAACAATTTTCAGGAAGTTTACAGGTTCAAGTTTTTATAATAGATGTCTAAAATTTAGTTTGTAGTAAACATATAGCCTTATTCTTATTATTAAAAATTGAACATAAAAGCAAATTAATTTATTGAAATAAAAGCATAGGAATATAGAAGAGAATTTCCTTAATATTTCTTGTATATCTTCTAATTATCGCCACGCCAGAGACACTCCCGTGATTGATTGGACAACTAATTCCTCAGACGTCCAACGATGACACCATTGACATTCGTACCTACTGTGACAATGTCATCGGTCAAGCGTTTATTAATATTTCTGGTCTTTCTTATATTTCAAAAGAAATAATATATTAGATGGATAAAATGTATAAAACTAACGTGTTTAATTTAATATAGCTTATTTATTATTACAATAAACTGTTAAATTTCTTATTATCTCCACAAATTTTTAATTTTTTATATTATAGGTAAATATTAAGCACTAATGTTAAACTAAATACAAAAAAGTGCTAATTGTACTCCCCGAAAGGCATGTATACATAATATGTTATAATACTTTGTATTTTTTCTCGAAACCCACCATTAACACTCAGTTTATTTAATTATTTAATTTTTATATTAAACTGTTACATTGTAGACGTAATAATGTTATATGACGCCAACTTTACCGTTTCATATATATTTACGTAAGATGCACCGATCACCGATCATAGTCACGTGAGGTACACCGAGCAAAACAATGTTACATTAAATTTCTCCTTTACCGTTTGTGAATATTATTTATTGTTTCTGTCCTGTTCGTTACATGAGATATAATATGTTACAAGGGAGCTATGTTAAGTCAGTTTCTATGAAAAATGTAATGTCTCGAGTGGTGTGTAGTTGAAAACTTCCTTGTTCTTAGCACAAATTATAACAATGTGTTAACTTTTATCTATAAGTTTAGTTTGATATTATATTTTGATATTGATGTAGGTTTAAATTAAAAAGAGCCAATGTCATCACTAATTAGTTTATTGTATATATTATCATAGTAAACAGCGAATTACATTGTTCATTTTTTTCGACATATGTATATCTTTTAAAGTAATATTTTAATTTTTCTGTTGCATATAAATTCAAGGATCAGATGTCTGTTGTATTCATAGCGTGGTTATATCTTTTAAATACAAACACAAAATTTGTTAAAGCTTTGTTAACAGATGGTGAGTTTTTACGTCTCATTGAATCACCGAAACTTTATGGTTTGCTGGGAGATCGGCAAAACCCGCTAGAGTTTAAGCATAACAGTGAGTCATATAAACTCATTGCCCCATGGGTTTATGTATAATTGCTGTAGTGCATCTTCTGTTAAGGATTTTCATCGTTTCGTGGACATTGTTAAAATATGATGAAAGTAGAATCAGGTGTTTATTTTGGTGTTTAAATAAATGTTAATTAATGTTCCTATTCAGACATCGAACGGAAATTAAAGAAAACAATAATAACAGTTCACGATTAGTCCTGTAGCAATGATGAAGATCAACATATCATCTATCATCAAAGCTTAAAAATACCTCAAGGTATGAAAGCTTACAGCTTTCAAGATCAGAGGAATTAATAAGTCCGATCATATCTGGATGTTTCTGAGTTCTCAGTCTTATCAACTGAATTGAGTTACACTGGCGACTAGTTCTCTCCACAGGACCTCATTATTATTTAAGAATATTATTTAAAACTGTTGTAATTAATCGGCGAGATAGCTATCGCCTACCATTAGCCCGGAAGCTGGTTTTGAATATGTCTTTATTTAAATTGATATTGTGTTATTGTTGATAGTGTTGTTCCACATCCGACTTTAATAAATATAAAAATTATGAAGAGCAAGAGAGGGTAGGCACCGAAACTTACGCTTCATGAAGACGACGCTGCGATAGTCAAACAGCGATCGCAGCAATTAAAATTTGATTGTTTCAATCAAACTGTGGAAAAATAAAAAAGCTAATTAACTGAATATTTTATATACTTGGTATCTCATACAAACACGAGCGGCAATAGTTAATAAACTTTTATTAATAAATGATTACACAAAAAATATAGGTCTGAAATTCTGAAATATATATTGACGCCAACAACAAAATAAATACCGAAAAAAAATCGTAATAGATCGTCAAGTACACAATTAAGTATTAAGGTAAGGTGCTAGTATTACATTAAGGAAAATCTTATATCATTCTTTCATAGTATGGAAACGAATTAAATCTCTATAATTATTATTTCGCTTGAAATTGGATCTTCGGAATAATCTGAAGCGTTGTTAAGTAAATATTTCATTAATTTATCGTAGCCTGCGGGACTTAAACGCGAAGTTAATCAGATTTTCTGTTCAAGTTGAGGTACTCTTAAGTGCGGTGGAAGGGTGCAAACGTTCGCGAGCTTATGATTCATCTAAATAATTATTTTTATTATTGTACCGAATATTTGAAAATAATTATTGTTTCACAAATATTTTTATTAAATTTAGCAAACAAGTTCACATTTTACAATTTCTGTCATGTATTAATACAAATGTTAAAGTGTTTTAAGTGTATTCCTTTATATTCGAGGTATAGAGAAGCAAGTGTCGCAAGCTGTAGTATTCGGTCCAACCGCTGTCAATCAGTGCATCTTCGATTCACGAACAGGAACGATCATGTCCGCGATAAATAGCACTCCTGTCTCACATTTTTAATCAAATGTTGCTGATATCTTCACGTTAAAGCGACTAAATGTTTTAGGTGACATTGATGGTTTGTGGTTTATATACTTTAGTCAGTGTATGTGGTGTTTTATATAATTTCGTAGAGTTACTCTTATATGAGCTAAATATAAAGGACACAAATAAATTTCTGTGAAAAATATATTTAAAGCAAAATTATCTGAGTAAAAGAGATGCCGAGATATATTTATTAATAACAGCAGCCAATCTTTGTCTATTGATCTAAATGCTACAAGAGCAAGGCAAAGACAAGAAGTATATTTGAAAACAATGGTTTGAATTGAAACTGCTATTTCATTATCCGAAAATAAAATTACTATTTAATTTAACTCATGTTTAGTTAATTTAACTACAAATTGAAATTTGTAATAAAGTAATTAAGCCTAATATGTAGACAGGGTAAAGGGTCGTGCAATATATAGGTAACTGTAGGTAACTAATACAATGCCATTAATTTAAGGGAGGGGGGGAGGAAGTGGTTTGGCGTAGTATCGTCACGTCGCACCACTTAGTGCTCTTATTGACAATCATCAGCCTCACCACCACTTGTCGTTAAATTATATATAAATTTAAGTTTACTTCTTTTCGGATTTCTAAAAATATATAAATGTAAATAGTAGTTGACTATGGGCTCGTTTGAGTCGATTTTGAAAAATATTGCATTTTTAAGGGGTGGTACAAAATTTGCATTTATCTATATGTGCAAACATTCCTAACAATATATATGATATTAGAATTTTTTATTGTAGTAATATAAAAACCTAATCTGGCTTATCTAATGACTTGAAATAACAACATAAACATAAAGTCTTATAATATGTTTGTTATTGTTTACTCAAATGAGAAAATTTTAGTATAAAGTGAACAAAAATATTAGCCTTCTATACATGTTCCTCTGTACAAAAGAATCACACAATTTCCCAATTATAGAAAGTTCTTTCCCAATTATAGAAAGTTTTGCCGTGCTGGGATTGAACCTGGAACCTATCAATGACAAGCAAGTCAGTCTTTCATTTGTAGTATTATGGCAAATGAAATGGTCTTTGACTATATTCTTATGAGTTCAGACACATTTTTGGTATCTTATACAAATGTTTCATGACTTTTTATTATTAAATTAGATTATTGTATTAATATAAGCTAAAGCAATCGAATATTAAAATACGCAGTGTTTACTATATGGGATAACGTTAGACTATAAAAACATGGCACGGAAACCTAATATAAACCTAAAAAGTCCAACGTGAGATATTTTTCACTATATTATAAGAGTGAAAACTGGAAAATGATGCAGAAAAAATTTGAAACTAAAATACGTAAAAGAAACGTCCTTTGAACTTTATTACGGTCATTAATGAAACTTTAAATATAGCGTCTTTTCTAATTTTTTTTCTTTTGTTTATGTTCAAGTTTGCACAGAGTTTACTCCCTTAAAATGTGATCTTATAGAAGTTCGTAAATATAGTTAAAACGAAACTAGAGATCGTAGTATGCTTTTGTGAAAGCATGTACATGCTTGAGTTCTCTTGAGCTTAGAAAAATATAAATTCACTACTTTATTTATACATGTGATTTAAACTGTATTATCAGATTTAACTTAAATCTAACAATAACAATCATAACTATAATAGAATAAGAAAGTAATCACTAACGCAGGATGCGTTCCAATTGTATAATATAGCAGACAACGATAAATATTTTACTACAGGGTAAAAGGAGTGCCTAATAAGGATTATCTTTGAAAAAATGTAAACAAAATTTAAAGTAACTACCTAATATTTTATTTGAAAATAAGTTTTTGGACCTGTATTTAATAAAAACAAAATTAAATTGAGTTTATTTTATATTGAACCTATTTTGCAAAGCAGAAAAAAATAGAACGAAAACTATATAAAAATAAACTTGAAAAATGTACACATAATATAATATTAATATAATTCAGAAATCTTATAACAAAATAGTAACGAAGCAAAATCAGTAAATTATACTTATAATAATTAATATTTGATTTGTATGTTATAGTATATATATATATATATATATATATATATAGTTTCTATTTATTGGTTCTTTCTTCACGTAAATCATCATGGACGTATTTCCGTGACATTTAGTATGGTTATTGATTATTTCCCCAGTTTGAATAAACAATACTTTAGACGAAGTCCCAGGCAGCAACTATCACAGTATCCAACATGTATGATACTCAAATATTCCAAGGAATTTAGATCTATCATCCTTAAAATCGGTTAATAATAATCTCCCTGAGATCACTATACATGCAAGAAAATCTTTGAGAAAACATAATCCTGAAAAAAATAATTAAAGCTAGATGTAATAAAAATGTTAAAATAATAATTAAAATGCAACGTTCTTAGAAATAGAGCGTAGTAAGTGTCACCTATAGTTTCTTTTCTTTTAGATAAAATGACCGGCCAGTGTACGAAATAGTCACTTGTGTGTTATACATTTTCAGGTAAGAATTGTTTCATAGTCTTTAACGTTTTTTTAATACTTAGGTTATTTTGAGGTCAATATAAGTATGTTTTTTCTTAACGGCCGTTTTAATTAGTTTTTTTTATATATTATTTTTTTATTTTAGAGGTGGCCAAACGAGCTTGCGGGTTACTAATGATACATGATCACCGTCACCTATGAACTTTTGCAACATGCGAAGATTCACATGCTGGCCTTGAAGGAACATATGCCTTTTTTAAAGGTGCCCATGTCATACTAATCTGGAAAAATCACAGAAGAGAGTTCGTTCCACATTCGAGTGGTACGTTGAAGAAAGGTCCTTGAAAACCGCACAGTGGAAGATTGCCACGCAGCACGGTGGTACGGTTGGTATAGGAGGCGATGACGTGCTGTGCGGTGATGAAATTCAGGGGCAACCATTAGAGAGAAGAGTTCATAGGAACACTCCTTTGTAAATGTGATAGAATCATCTTTAGGCAATGCAAATGTTCAGCCATTCGCAGTGCACCAGGTCCCGGACAATTTGAAATGCTCTCCGTTGTATGCGGTCACACGAAAAAGCTGATATTAGGGCGATCCGGACTAGAGACGAGAACAGTACTCTATGAGTGATCGGACTTACGCCTTATAGAGCACAAGTCTTTGGCCAGGCTTGAACACTGCCTTGCTCTATTGACCACTTCAAAATTCATCGAGGTCAACTTAACCTTGCACCCCAGATAACCACGAAAGTGACTTTCGCTGGAATTGTAGAGGCTCAGTGTACTGAGACATGAGTTTAAAATTATAATTGTATTTACTCTTCTCTTCTCAGGACAATACAGATCAATATATTATAGTCATTAGAAACTCTGTGAATCATATTAATTTAAAGTCATTAAAAGCTTAATTTCAACATTGTTGGCAATTAAAAAGATTTACAATCTGCGTTAGACTATTATCTTTACAAAAAGCAAGTACCTCACAAATTATTAAACACGAGGTGTTGGTAATAGAATGTTTGTTAAAAAATTCTTTACTAATCTTAAATACGTTGCTTGATAATTTATGAATACAGACAGACATTTAATAAAACTGTTATCTAATAATTCATATTAACAATAAAATTGGTACTAAAAATATATATATAACTACATAAAAAGTAATTCAAAAGAAATGATACCAGATATATTTTTATATTTCTGGTATATAAGAATAAGCTTTTGCTTATTCTTATTATTAAGAATTGAATAATGAAGAAAATCAAAGTTTTATTAGGTTTTACTGCAACTCCAGACATAAGAATATAGAAGAGTATCTCTAGAATATCTTTTGTATATGTTCTAATTACCTCCACGTCAGAGGCACTCCCGTGATTGATTGGACAACTAATTCCTCAGACGACCAACGATGACACCATTGACATTCGTACCTACTGTGACAATGTATCTATCAAATATTTATTAATATTTCTTTTGTGTCTTATTTCCCTTACTTCAGAAAATAATATGTTAGATTCATAAGATTTATTGATATTATCTATCTATAAGTAAAGTTTGTTAATGCTTTATATATTGATAACAAATTAAATTCAGTTCTATAATTTTTTTTTAATATGCATTTTTGATAAGGTTTACCGAATTACAATATACAAGTATGTAAGCATAAAGTACTCATTCTAATATGTATATTACAAAAAACGCTAATTAAACTCGCGAGAGTCAATGTATTAAAATGCATTAAATATAATGAAACTTAGTATTTTTTACCCCAACCTACCTTTACCAGTTAGTTTATTAAATTTATCTATTTTTATTATACAATGCAGACGTAATAATATTATATGACGCCAACTTTACTGTTTCAAATGTATCTAAGCTGCACCGATCTTATTTACGTGAGCTACACCAAGCAAAACAACGTTACTCGAAGTTTCCCCTTTACCGTTTGTGAATATTATTTATTGTTCCTGTCCTGTTCGTTACATGAGATATAATATGTTACAAGGGAGCTATGTTAAGCCAGTCTCTATGAAAAATGTAATATGTCGAGAGCTGTGATGTTAAGTTTTCCGTCATTCTTAGCACAAATTTGAATAATGTGTTAACTTTCATCTGTATATTTATTGCGATATCAAATATTATAATATTCATGTAGGTTTCAATACCATAATAAAGAGCGAATTTTAGTACTAATTATTTTATTATAAGGATATATAAATGATTATATCTAATAATCATAGCAAATAGCGTTTTACAGTGATTGTCGTTTTGAATATATTAAACACTATTAAAATACTTATAAACCATAAAGTTCCGGTTACAGAAGGTGTATTTCTAGATCTCTAAGAGCATTTAATCACCAAAACTTTATGATTTCCATAAGATGGGTAAACCTAACAGACCTCTCTAATAGTGAGTTATATCTATTTATTAATGCTATGAATTAAATAAATATCGAGAAATAAAAATTTTATGTCAAGTATACAATTAAGTGCTTAGAATAGCTGCTTGTATTATATTAAGGACATTTTTATATTAAATATATATAAAGCTTGTTTTATTTAATGGTATCATTATTTGAAAGTATGTAAACTAATTAAGTCTATATCATTATTATTTCGCTTTAAATTGTATCGTCGCGATAATCTGAAGTTCAATTAGGTAAGTATTTCATTAATTTCTCGTAGCCTGAGGGACTTACACGCGAAGTTAATGGGATTTTCTGTAAAAGTTGAGGTACTCTCAAGTGCGGTGGAAGGGTGCGAACGCTCGCGAGCTTATGATTCACTTAATAATATACATGAAGTTCTAAACTGTTCAGGATAATTATTTTTATTGCTGTATCGAATATTGTTTTATAAATACTACAGTTATATTTAATAAATAAATTATATTCCACAATTAAAGTGTAGACACAGTACAAGCGAATATCGCAAGTAATAGTATTAAGCCCAATTGTTATCAATCAGTGCATCTTCGATTTACGAACGGGAACGATCATGTCCGCGATAAATAGCACTCCTGTCTCACATTATTCAATCAAAAATCATTTTTAATCAAGTGCAGCCCATATCTTCACGTGAAAATTTGTAATGTCAATGAAATTTATCGTTTTTGGTTTAATCATTTTATTTGGTGTTTGTGGTACCTATTGTCTTATATAATGTACCATTAACTATGTTCAGTTATTGTACTATGGTATTATATTCTTATATGAGCTAAGTATATAATACAAAGGTGAAATAGTTATCAGGTACAAGAAGTAATATCGAGTATAAGACATGCCCAGATACAAATATTAATTACAGTTATCTATATCTATTGATCTAAAGGGCAATTAAAATGCCCCTATAAATTTAATTCAGACCGACAAGAACCATATTTGAAGATAATAGCTTGATTTCACATCTAGTTTTAGATAAGATCCTTTAATTAAACTTCTCTAAATTTATTTAATAATTTCACTAATATTCAGTATAATAATAAATTCCAAAATGGAATACGTAAAAAAGACAGGGTAAAAAGTCAAGCAATATATAGGTAACTAATACAATGCCATTAATTTTAGGTGGGAGGGATAGGGGAGGGCAGACCGCAGTCAGTGGTTTGACGTATTATCGTCGCGCCGCACCACTTAGCACTCTTATTGTCGGACACCAGCCTTACCACCACACGCCACTGAAATGTATATACTGTAGTTTAATCTTTATGTGATAGCTGAATTTTTAGAACGTTTTTGTTATTTATATACTGAGTTTTTTTGTTCTGATTCACTTTGGGTAGGGATTGAATGATAAATCTATAGATAACTAAGGTAGGAATGGGAAATGTTACATATTTTTCTATAGTGACAACTATTTGGATAGGAATTTATTGACGAACCTATAAATCCTAATAGATCTTGTAGTAATTAAACAAAGAGCTGAAAAGTAGTGCCAAGGTCATATGAAATTACTTACTGTTAACCAATCTTTCAAGTCGTTTCAGTTTCATAGATTTATAAATATCCAAAGACACAGATGTTTACAATCAGATTTAATAGATATTTGGCCTGGCCAGCCAACTGTCGGCGGATTGATTTGTGTAGCATTTCTTATGTTGAGCCGGATGTTCAAAATAGCATCCTTCGTCTCCCTTTGTACTTGTTTGTTTTCATCCCTCTTGTATTGTTAAGTCTTGGCAATGCATTTGCATATGTAATATCCTTAACATCATAAAAATCATATGATCTTTTAAATCTACTAATATAAAAATGTAGTCTGATCTTTTCCAACTCAGGAAGGACAGGACAAAGCGAATAAAAATCGTCTCTTTTTCTACAGTTCAGTTCTTCAGTTATAGGATAGCTTATGATTTGGATTTACAAATGAAGTTAAATAGTCTATATTCCTTTTGTGAGTACAGGATTCTCTTTTAATTATAGAAAGGAAACGAAAAATCAAACCTGGAACCTGTCAATAAAAAGCACGTCAGACCTTCAATATGCCAAATGTATTCTTAGGTAAAATTAAATGGTCGTTAATATTCTTATGAATTAAGATATATTTTTATTATCCCATACCAATGTTTTATAATTACTCGGTAGTACTATATATTCATGATAATATGATTATAATGATACAAACAAAAACAATATCATATTAAAATAAAAAGTCTTTGTTAAATGTGATAAACAAACAAATACAGCTTAAAGCTTACAAAATACAGTTTTACAAGATTTAAAGTCTAAAGAGCGTCTAAGACTTTTTTATTATTTGTTTACTTATGGCATTAATAGAAAAAAATATATAAGATCATTAGAAGCTTCTCACACGTCTCATTTTAGTAGAAGTATATAAAACTAAAATACATAAAAGACACGTCCTTTGAACTCTATCACGGTGATTAATTAATCTTTAAAAATAGTGTTCTTTTCCGTGTTTTAAAAATTATTCCTTTGTTTATGTCTAAGTCTACACAGAGTTTATTCTCGTAAAATTTTATCTTATAGTAGTTCATAAAAGTTGTAGTAGTAATATGCTTTTATGTAAGTATGCACGTGACTGTGTTTGTTTTGTATAGCTAAGCAGAAAAATATATTTCTGTAGGTAACGGCCATAAATCTTTGTAACATATATGGGTAGTGACTTTTCTCTTGGTACATATATTTAATTTAAATTTCTTTAAAAATTTTAGTTCAACAAAACTATTGAAAAAAGCAACGCAAGCAAAACTTATTAAGGACACAAAGGAAAGTGTACTAGCTGACGCAAAATTTACTTGTTGGCGTCTGCGCTCAAGTAAGCAGTGTAGCTCGGAACAGGGCAAGGTAATTGAACTAATAAATCTAGCCATGTAACTGCGCTCTCGACTCGTTCAGGATCAAGGAGAAACCATTAAACCTTCGCTCAGATTTCTCTCCGACTCTACTTGCATTTACCTGAACTCCCTTGAATTTAGAAAAATATAAAATCCTAATCTCATTTATACATTTTCTATTTTTGACTTAAAACTAAATTTATTGTTCAGTTATTTTCCAGTACCGTGCCTTATCGTTTTATTCAATATCGCTTAGCATTGTTCTGTTTTATAAACATTATTTCCTTGTAACTTGTCGAAGTAGTAATACAATGCAAATGTATAATAAAGTAACACCAGCATTTAAATATAATATGATAAGAAACGACAATCAGTAATTAATAGTCACTTATGTTGTAATAGAATAAAATATCTTTTTTTTTCAGCAGGATTAAAAGACAGACATACAGTATGAACGCCAGGGCTCGATTTTATATTTCGAAACATCTGAACCGAGACGAAATTTGAGGTAAATAATAAATATAAATAATGAACGAAAATAGTTGCTACTATAATCTTGCTATATTAATATATATTCTTCATGTCTCTGAATATTTTGTTTTTACTAAATCTGGTACATGAATAAATAAATAAATAATAAATAAATATAATATTTGTAGTATTATAAATTAAGAAGTTGTTTTTGGGTAAAAATATCTATTATGACGTATGAAAATAGTTAAATAACTATTTAATACCTAACAAATGTATACAGGAGACTAACAAATAAATCAGAAAAACGAAGTCTATATAAAAATAAACCGTTTAAGAAATTTACATAAAAATCATATCCGAGTCTGTCTTGAAGGAATATTATAAAAAATAAACAAAAATTACAAAAGATGCCAAATAGGATTTTTCGTTTAAAATGAAAAGTCAAATGGAAGAATAAAATAAACTCTAAGTCGCTTCGATAAAACTGGTTTCTTATTTAAAATAAACTAGAAACGCACGGGAAAAAACACTCCCAATATCAAAGAGAGACGAAATATATTAAAAAAAAAACCGGTAAAACAAAAGATTTAAGTAAATTAATTCTGTTTTGATTACCTGATAGTTAATATGAGTTTATTAACAAAATTTAACTATTTCAGAGGAGGAATATACGCAACTTTTTACTTAGCCCTCAAAATGATTTATAGGAAGAAAATAAGGTATGCCAATAGAACTATAAATAAAAACTATAGCATCTAATTTAATCCGAGCTTGAAGATTACAACGCCACAGACAGACTAACTTGTATTTATTTCAATCTTACAACAACCCTTTACGAACACAAGGTCGTTGAAAATTAAATAATTTTGTTTTTACAAAAAGTCTTGCTGTACTAAAATACGCCGAGACAAGATAATATTAAACAGTAAAGGAAAATTTATTTTCTTTTAAATGTTTTCCATTAAATCTAAATATGAAAGCTTACAAAATATTGTTTATTATGATTTAATAAAATTTAATATTTCAATTCTAGATGTATTTAATATTTAATACGAACCTTAATTATTATTAAATTTTCAAAAGCTTTTCTAAAATAAACACTATTTGTATTGTTCTATAAAATAAATAAAATGCACAGTCCAGTAAATATACCAAAAAGGATACTTTATGAAATATCTGAAATTTATTTGTTTCCCACGTGTAGGTAGATTGTCTCTGGAGAGGGATCTTGTTAGTTGATATTTTCTAACCATATCAGAGACTTCAGAAAACAATGTTGTAAAATAACTAAATTATTTATTGTAATAAAATGTAGTATTATATGTTATGAGTTGTGCATTTTAAGAAGGGTATATATACATTTTTAACAGGAAGAAAATAATAGAAAACTAAATAAGGCCGTATTATAAAATGTAACGTTAAGTGTTAAATTATGAAGCTAAAATTATTTAGTTCAACGCTGGTTAGAACGTAATTTACTGCGGTTAATAAAATGCGTTAGATGCAGCGCGTTGTTAAAATTAGATTTAATAATATGCCTTAATAATAAATAAAAATTTTACTTCATCTACTCCCACATAAAACGCAAGATTCTTAACTTATACAATATCATAGATCACTTAGCATAACATTATACTTAAAAGAAATGTAGTATCTTTGTAAAGAGTAATTTTATACAAAATTTAATTATACATAAATCTTTTATCGCTCCCTTTGAATTATTTCCTTTGTTTTTATGATTCTTTGCATAAAGAATAATCGTTAATTACGTTTCGTTCGTTTATAAATATAATGGAAAATTCCATACCTATTCAAGTATCTAAGTTTTTAGCTTTACACAATTAACACAATTTCAATTTTATTAATAGTTTATTAACATTAAATTTAAAATATAATCATTTATTTTCACTATAATCTAATCAATATGTTATTAATAGCAACAAATTAGTTTCATGAAAATACATTTTTGAAGAGCCCTCCTGTTTAAGTATGTTAGAATTATGTAAATTTTACATCAGAATGGAGCTATAGGCTTTATTATTGCCAGCCTATCCTCAATAAAAGAGACAGATGTTTATCTGCCTCTTTCATAACAAAGTGATATTACAAGGAGTCTGAATATCTAACATAAAAATAAATAGTTTAAAATAGAGTCGATTTAAAATTGTATTCCGCGCTTCAATTTAATTGTCTATAATGTATTAAAAATATATAGTTTTGTTATCTTATAATTATTTTAATAAAGTTATTTACCTTTCTTATAAATGTTGTCTACAATAACTAAATAATTATTTATCCCTTTAAATGTGTCTGAATAAATAACAAACATAAATCTTCCAAACTTTATAGTTGAATATATAGTTTTATTGACCTCCTAAGCCGTATATAAATAAGGTATAGTTATTATATGTGATAAAATAACATTATTAATACACCCGTACAATAATTTAATCGTATTTATTGAATACTATAATAGCTCGCGTGTTTTTGTTTTGTTCCAAATATCCGGGTATAGCTTCCACTGGCACTTGTTCAACGGCGCGGAGCGAAGGGTACTCTCGGGGACAACTCCATCTTCTCTAAGTGCTATCTGTCAGCGGAACAGCGGAGTTTAGCAGAGGTTACCATTTTTAATGCAACCTCCGGGACTAATTATTATCGAGATACAAAATTAAATTTATAATTTCTACATTATATTTAAGTGACTAGTTTAATTATATATGTTTACCTTATTATTGTAGCGTATTAGCTGCTTTTGAGGTAATAATATTATATACAAATGCAATTTGAATTTAAATAATAAATCAAAGTCGTAGTGTAACATCCGATTTAATTTAATACTAACTGTTGTTTTGTCGTTTCTCAAAACAAACACCCATAAGTTTGTCCACAAATTATGTTTACAACATTCAGATAAATATTGTTTAAACTTAATCCATTATACAAAGTCTTACAAAGTTATTACCATATCAAAAGACGAATGACACTCTACTTCAATATTTACTGCATAAAACGTACTTATTAGCATAAATAAGAAGTGGTTTAAAAAGTTATGATATATAAAATAATATTTTAGACTTCTAACTCGAGCTACTTTGACTTTTTAGGATTTATCTTATTTAAATAGTGATGTCATGTTACAAAATCAATAAACACGGAGTACTCGTTCATAATGCGTACCTATAAATATAAGTTGCGTTCGGTCGATGGTATCGTAAAATGAATCATAAAGCTGTGAACATAAATTTGTAAAGTCGCAGTAAGTTCTAAAATCGAAGATGCATCTCACCGCAGTGATTCACTGTGATATATGTTGTGGTGGGAGAAGGGGTTCAAAGACAACTTTCGTAGGTAATAATCATGTAGCTGAACTCTGGCAATCTGCCGACGGAGTAATAAGTTAAATCTCGGAGGGTAGGTGGCTGGAAGCTAGTAATAGAAATACTGCTACCAGATTTTATAAAAATGTTTTTATTTCTACAATTGACTATTTTATACGGATTGTATTTTTATAGCTGTCGGATTAAGACTCGGATAGGTATATATTAGTCTGGCTCTGGAAAAGTAAATATATTTTTATGGGGAAAAAACGAAACCTTATTATGTATAAATATACATAATAAATATATATAATTTCATATTTACAAACAATACATTATTTCACTGTATGTTTTTGAAACCGTCACGTATTGTTTTGCATTGTGGTATAAAATTGGATTGAACCGAATAAAGATTACGATCAAATAATTTAAGTAATAAAGGAAATAATCATAAAATCTTAGGATTATAAAATTTTAACCCTTTTAAGGATAAATGGACATAAAATGAAATATCGGTCCTCCCCGTACCAGTCGCGTTCACTTTGTTCCAATCGCATTTCCTTTTAGAACGATCTCACGGCGGAAATTAATCCGTCCGGCAAATGAATGGACTGCACTTGTGCGTGAGGGTGGGTGAGAGTGATCAACGATGATGATTTCACACTCATATTTTGATTAATGACGCGATATTGATGAATTTACATGGAAATTAAAAATTATTTATGTGGGTTTATGATATGAATACGTGTGGCTTTAGTCACGTTAATTATATTGAGTTATACCCTACACTATTGCGAAATTCGGGATACTTAAGGGGTTTAAGATTTTCATTATAAATATTACAGTCATTAAATGTATTATAGTAATAGAGGTGTAGTATAATAAAGTCATGGGTCAGATATAACCAGACAATGGTATCGTTAGCCATATCGTATAGTATTCGAAAGCAACTCAGCTAGATTAGCTGAAACTTTCGATATTTGTCCGTTGCATTAGTGGAATTAGCAATCTCATATCCGCGTAGCTAATATTTCTGGTGTTCGCCGGTGCCCGAGAATTAATCAGTTTGCACAACCAGCTGCCCGCCAAATGTACTTCAATCCGCTGACCCAATATTCACTATGTAACTTCTTTCATATAACTCGTATAATTTTTAACGTGGATTTTTTATTATTATTTTTTCTACGTTTTTCGGTAATTATGTTTTCTTTGATATTTCATGCATTAAAATATAAATTACGCATTGCCGATTTTATAGACCTTCTTTTAATATAAATATCAATTCACAAAACTATCATATTTATAGTTTTTGTATTTTTTTACCTATATATAGTATATTCATTAAAAATTAATAGGCTTTTTCCAATATTCTCTTAACAAAACATCAAAAATGTTTAAACACTTTCAATAATTAAGGTTTATTTGAAACAGTAGGCTACTTGGTCAATGTACTGAATAAACAAAATAAATTAATAACGTCCGAAGCTCGTTACTATAATTTCAAAGTGGCCGTCATCATTCAAAAAATTATTACACCCAGTTATTATAATGAAGCTTAATCCTTATCGTAAACAAAATTATTAATCACGGTATCAACGGCTGATGCAACACAATATGGGACACTAAATCATGGAGTCATTTGTTTCCATTCCGTTAACGAACGCTGTTCAATGAGTGGAGCTGAACGTTACAACAAATACGTTTCAGTTTATCTATTCGCTATTGTTCTACGACAAATATATTAAACAATAGCATTTGTAACGGGGCTTAGTTATACGTTGTTTTAAATATGGTATTAAGTTTATTCTCTAACAGATTCTATATCAATGAGAATGAAAAATATATACGTTAAATTTAAAATGAATAGGTAGATAAATCTTATTAAGTTGTAATTTTTATTTTTTTTTCTTTTAT
The DNA here is from genome assembly GCA_918358865.1 of Melinaea marsaeus rileyi. NCBI lineage: Eukaryota > Metazoa > Arthropoda > Insecta > Lepidoptera > Nymphalidae > Melinaea > Melinaea marsaeus. Next base: position 9,961,869 of record OU911088.1, on the reverse strand, counting down.
TTATTGGTTAAAAGGTATAATTATTATGAATCTATTAAGTTATTGTATATTTATAGATTTTTTTGTGTATTTTCTGCTGTAAGCCATATTGGCTTTTTTGATATGTCGACCGGAGAGCACGAACTGAGATCCGTTGGTGGAAAGTGCTTCCATTGTATTTTGAGAATAATTGCTTTGTGATGGTTAATTTCTTTTCGTGTTTATTGCTTCTTTACTGTACCAAGGTTGGGAAATATCTTTTTACAAACAAGCGTTGCTACAATAACATTTTTTCTTTTTTGTTATACAAAGAGCTTAAAAATTAACAAAGAGCTTTAAAAGTCTAGTCTCATTTTAGGGCCATCGATTTTACCTGCATTCAAGATTAACAAATATTGTAATTGCTATTCAGTTTGTCAGTTTCAAATCTTCAAATAATCCATAGAGTCTGGTTGAAATTTCCCAAGTTGCCAATTATACTTTCGTCAAGAGCTGTAATTAAGCAATATAAAGTGGTCGACTACCGTCATCAAACCACTTTTGTGATATTTAAACGAGTTTCATTACGCTTCGGTTATAAAAGCGGCGCTATTACGAGAAATGGACTGGAAACATCACGCTCGACTTGGAATGACCGTAATTGTCGACGTTGAAAATAAATATTACCACGGAATCGACTGTTTGATTTTTACAAGATATAATAACACCCAAACACGGCGGTACTTATGTCCTTATACTTCCGTCTATTTCTTTTGTCTGTTTTGATTGGAATCGGTTTCGTCATTTTAAAGTCCAATTGAATATTACTAATAACATAAATTCATTTAATCTTTTTATTCAATACATAACAATAATTAACGATAAAATACAGTTTGTTTTAACAATACAACTTCGCCCCAGACCTAAACGTTGCGGTCACATTGAGGCATTAGCCCGACAATAAACGTAAATATTTTTGCGTCGTTATATCGCTCCTCACTCAGTAATTAAATTCCACTAAATCGCACAAATCTTCACCCCATATGAAGTCTCTGTATCTCTGTTGCCACACCGCTATATATTTGTAACCGAATAATAATAACTTCTGCTGCCAAAGGGCCCTCGCAGATTTGGAAAACACGGTATGTTGAAGTACTCTTATCAAATTTCGGTGAAATACCTGAATACACGCATTTTATTTCAATAAAAATATATATGTATATAGAATTTTATACAAAAATAGGGTTATATTGAAATAAACTATTGTTCTTTTAAAATTGAATTTATCAAATAAACTTGTAAAATAACTATCAAACTATTAATACAAAGAAGCGAATACCAAGGTATACTTTCAATTACTTTAGCAGGTCATCCCGTTCCGTACAATTAATAACGTCTAGAAATATACGGGTATATATGTAATTAAATCAGTTGAGCGCTCCTTCTCTTTACACGTTTTCTTTTCTAAAAGTTATCGCCTCGCTCGTTAGCGGGTCTTCCTTATTATTTCCTCCACGACTGTAATCTGGCCTTTCAGCTACTTCAAACGACTCGTTCTTTTTCTTATGTGTAATTGAAATATATTGCCGCAATATCCGACGGACCGGAACTCCACCTCTTGAGCACATCAGCTCGAGTTTTCATTACTTGGCGAAGCGATTTTTTTCATAAGACAGTATAATTATTCATTTTGCTACCCTAAGTAGTAGCACTTGAAAAGTTGTTTGCAAGAATGAGAGGGCTGTAAATATTCTGAATTCAAGTGATGGTTTTTGTAAAATTGGGAGTCCTTTTTGTTATGGTTTTATTACGTAAATACGCACTTGACAATTCAATTAGAATTACGTTATGGAAAGGACAAATAATATTTTTTATTTAATTTACGAATTTGTAAAACAAGTCGTAAATTTAAGTCTTAATCATCGACAAACAAAAAGAGTTTAATTTTTATGTTCTTACACTCCTGTTATCATGAAGTAGCACAGGATAATAATACTATGAATATTGAAAACCTAAATAAAATTTATCGGTAAACCTATCAACGTAAATGTGAAGTATGTATAATTTCTCATATTCGTGTTTCAAATGATTCGTAACTACAGGTTTTCAACAAAATAAGCGCAATCTAACAGTTGGTGGTAAACCTAGAACTAATGGTATGGTATACATTAAGAGGCTTGTTATTGGCAGTTATCCATAGTAAGTGCACGGCAAATCTCGTGACTGTATCAGCCTTTGTGTTGGCGTATAATAAATAATTATTTACTTCTACGAAAACTACTAGCTTATAAAGCATGCGATTGGTTGAAAATAATCAGATATTAATTGTACAATTCATGAAACAAACCACGTTTATAAATATATTTGTTAGTCAGTTATGTAACAAAATCAATTACTAAAGGTAACAATATCTGACATACTGGATAGATAAGGCGGAAGGGGTTGATGGATGAGTGTGCCACCGACAGCCAAAACTCGCCGTGACACGCATCCTTAATGCCGACAGAAACATATCTCTAAAGGTCAGTACACTACGACATATACCTCGCAGAAGTCCATTTAAAATAAAGGAATCGAGAGAAAACATTTCTAGAGATGCGACAATTTTCATCAGAAAAGGTTAATGGACTTTACAAATCCTATCATTGTTTAATTCGTACCGATCAATACGATGACAAATGCGACACTAAAACAATCAATCAATTGCTATGGCTATACAAATAAAATAAATTGCCGCACACAGTTTGTTGTTTGTTTTTTTTAAATAAAAAAAAATCTAAGAGTCTATTTGACTTGTAAAATAAGTCTTCATTACACAAAACAAAATAAAGCAACTCGAAAAGTAAAATCCTCGCCAAGTTTTATTGTCTTCACAACTCGGAAAGTAAATTACCCGAACAAATTCGCTCAGCGCTAAATCTGGAGCTTATCAGAGGGCTCGGCCGAGATCCTTAAATTGAGAAAGAGCTATCTCGATGAAAGCGAGTGGCCTCGAGGCGTCGACACCTTGCTTCGAATGCTCAGATTAAAAAAGTTTAATTAGTAAAGCTTTACTTATCTATTACGATTGATGCTGTTGTTTCATCTTGTTACTCTTATATAAATCGAACTTACTTTTATATTAATCATTATATAGGTTATATAAGATTAATCTAAATAAAAATTTAGTATCAGTTTTATTTAAACATTTATTCCTATTACTCATAAAATAGTTTTCGACTAACAAGTTTCTTAGACTCAAAACATATTTAATGTGTAGCTTAATTAAGATATGTTGAATTAATAATAATACGTAATAATATAACAAGTTTCCGGGATGAGATAAAACAACTTAAACCTCTTAGTGATGTCGCATTAATTTGCATTTCAATACTTTCATCCGTTCTAATGATAAGGATTAGGCCCGCGGGTGTAGTAATGAGCCGGCTGGGAATTAACACAAGTTAATATTAACTAACAATTTTAACGACATTACGTAACTAACATATTATTTATGACATGTATATCTTATGAAATAGTAGTTAATTTTAATTTGTTAAAATATTATTTATTGATAATAAAATAAATAACAAGATTTAAACATTTTGTTCTTATCTATTTAGTTTTGTAAAAAAGCTTTACACAAATATGTAAGTAACCACTTAAAGTACTGAAATATTATTAATAAATAATTTAAACTACAAATAAGTGGATAAGTAAGTTATTTGTTACTTAAATTATATTTAATAAGTCCTATATAAGCGTCGGATCGCATTTGTCACACGGATTATTTAAAGTTATTGGACTCAATGCTATAAGTCGGGATTAAATTTGTGTCAATTTGCATTTTATTATAACGAGTAACGACATACCCTTAAGCTCCAACAACTAACACGGCTTTGTAAAAGATTAATACATATTAGCGATCGTGACGTTCAGCGATCATTTCAAATTGAAATAATTTTAATGAATCTCTTAGTATTATTCTTTTTTAATATTATTTAAAATTGTTCCAATTAACTCTTTAAGTTGAATTGAAGAGTAAAAATTATTTTATGAAATAATTTGCTTTTAAAAAAAATACACTATATATTTTTTTATCTTTACATGACTCTATAGCCTACCTGTCTCAACTCTAAATGACTCTACCTACACATTGTTTCATACCGGAATTGAACCAGAATATTTGCTCCCATTCATAACTTGAAACATATTTCTTTCTCATACTACTTATGAATAATTCACATATGAATATAATAAACGTATCCAGTGTAATCGATCACTCGCTTCGCGTTAGAGGATCCGCATCTCGCCTCACTGAGAACCGGAGACTGCTTTAAAGGTCTTTTCCCTAATTCTATTACATGGTGCGAGTCTATTACTTCAAACGGCTGCTCAATTCGAGAAGATCAAAGGGTAATCGAAATAGCGTCTGTGATCGAGTTAATGCCTTGAATCGAATAAAAAAACAAATCGATTTTCCTAATTCACAAACGCCTTTGTTTTAAACACCTTTATATTCTAATTTATACTTCAATTATAAATACGTGTTTATCTACCAATAAATAACACTAAGTATTTGCAATAGTTCGAGAACTTTGAAGAACTATTCAGAAGTGTATCATTATAAATTCACAATAAGTTAAAGTTCGCAGTTTGGAACACCACACTGACATAACTAGGACTGGAAGAACATGAGCAAATCACGACATGTACCTTCAGCATAACTCATTCCAAGTTTATAAGAGAATAATAAAAGGGAACTTTGATATTAGTTTGAAAATCTGCATCGCGGTTTAGTTTCAACGATAGGCTTAAGACGTTTGATATAACTACTTACTATTGTTAATTGATATTATTTATAAGTATATGACTATAGTAATGTTCTGACTATATTCTGACAAATATTCTTTTCTGACCACTATTTGTTATAAAAGTTAGGCTTCAATATTTTTATATATTTATAAATTAAATATTTTCCTCTTGAAGAAAATATAATCCATAAATATGTTAAGTGAAATAATTTTATGATATTAATTATATCATTTAAAAATAAAGCCAATAATTAATACCAAATGAGTTCAGAAGGCTGCTGTGAAAATCTATTAATTTGGCCGTAAAGTGTGGCCGTTGGAGGCGAGTCGCCAATTATTCAGTCCCCTCGGTAATTAAATCCCATGATGTTCGCCAATCTAAGACAGACGCCATTTACGATACTCGAATTACGATTTTATTACCCATAAAATATATAGAGAAACGTTCGTGAGATATTTTAATTTTCATTATTTTTTTTTATCCTACGATTTACGATAAAGATTATTAAGTGGATATTTTTTTATTAACTTCGTATATTTTATAATATAATTTAAGTTTGTATTGTATGTTGATAAATAATGTAAAATTAAATTTAGCTGTGAGTTATTGTATGGAAAGTAAAATTATAATTTATTGTACACGTTATAGCTTATATAGAAATACTATATCGTCTTCGCTTTGAGTACTAGAAACTGATTTTGAAGAACTTTTTTTTTATAATGTATGACATGATATGTAGAGTTAAAAACGACATGTCATGGTCTAAAATAAATTGGTCACCTCAATTGTACAATGTTTCTTAGAAATAATATATTGTAATTTGTTTTTGGATAGGAAAAAAAATATAAGTGTAAGTTACTATCAGTAAACTTACTTAAATTTTATTGCACTTATTATTTTTATAGCAACTATAACAGATAGGTAAATAAGAAATAAAAGTATTCATAGATCTAAAATAATTTATTTTGTGTTCCTTTTATAAAACAATGGCTTATTAATTACCTTATTACATATTTATATAATAATCACTTTACAATATACATTTATTAATAAAAATAAAATGCTCAAGTTCCTAGATGACGTTTTTCTATATTTACACACACTAGTCTTTAATAGCACTAACATCAAACAGTCCTTAATTTTGGGATCAAAAATACCACACGTAATTATAATAAACCACGTTAAGTTAATCTATCGATACTGCATCATCTTTTTATGTTTTAACTAGTGTGCGGTTATCTAACTATTTTTGTATTATTAGGAAAGTCAATGAAAGATATCCGAGTTACTTTAAGTTATTCTAACTATTTACTTCATAAATACGGTGAAAATTAAACATATTTTTTTAATACTTTTAAATAGCAAAAATCACAATTTTATTCACTTTATACACTACATATTCTATTCAATATTTTACGACAATTATAACTATTTTAATAACAATATTAACAATATTACAATTTTAAGCGATTCTCATTTTAACAATATATAACTATTTTTTTCATTGCAAATCATTTAATACCGGCAATTTTCTATACAGTGGAAGGTTATTGCTTTATTTTCATACTAAGTGAATCTTACCTACGAGAACTTACGTAATGCACAAAAATATTACTCAATATCTTATAAGATTTAATACATTATATAAGCATGCGTCACAAGGCACTATACTAGCGAGATTAACAAATAACTTATTGAAAACAATTCGAACAACTTCTATTAAATTCGGTTTAAATTCCGAAATGGGCCTAAAATTACATTTTAAGGCAATAAATCAACATTAAATTATAATATAGAAGACAAAATTAAATTAAACATATTTAAATTTGAACGATACCTAACACGAAACCTTGTATACTGACGTAACAAAACTATACTTAAGTAAATGCTGTAGTCCAAGCACACTCGGATTTTATATAAATAAGTTTTATTGTAAATATATTACCCTTTAACCTATATTGGCGTTTGTATTGCTCATTTGCTATAACAATATCTGCATGGACGTGTTTGAACAAAAGCTACGATCCAATAAACAAAATTATTCCAACAATTATTACTAATACCGAATCATGTTGATAAACAGCTTTCGAGAACAACAAAAAGCAATTTTCGACAACCAAATGAATTCTTCTATTCAAAGATCATTGTTCAAAAAACGATAACACAAACTGATATCACAGCATTATGTATTTTATGAATATCACCATTATCTCCGATAAGAATTATTTACACAAAACTCCATTATGGTCAACCCCCAGACAATATTGACAACAAAAGCTTTATAACGTGAACCTTAAGACGCTACGTTTTAATCTCAGTCGCTTTTATAAATAATTTTACATAACTTTACTATAGATGTTTTAAATAGGCTATCCGATATTATACGAGCCTTCTCTTGAGCGAAAATGTTGCGAAAATCAAACAAATGTTGGCCATCCATCAAGGACGCAGCCTCCGTTACGTAGAGATATCTATTCTCGCTGATCATTCCTTTACCAAATTATATTTTCCCTCGTCCTGCAACCATAAGTTGGCAAACACACGAGTCATCCCAGTTTAATCATTTATTATCATGTCAATCACCACACAAACAGTATTGTTACAATCATTTACTGAAACTTCGTCTAACAATCCAAATATATTTGACCCTCTGTATATATTTTGTTGGCGAAAATTTTGTTGTAATAATATTTAAACTTTGATGATAAGCGTATTCAATACATATTCATAGAGCACAGGCATGAAACATTGGAAATAGGCTAATATTATAACATGTAAGGGCGGATTAAGTAACTACTTAAATAATATTATAAGTATGTGTATTGAAATCTATGATAGGGGTCGCAGAATATCGGATTGGCGGTGACTTGTATCGTTAATCACTTGTTAACGAAAGTCAGCGCCAGTCTGTGCCCTATCACCGCAGGGAGGCCACTATCTCGTTGCTCATGCTGTTTTGCTGGCTCGATGCATTCGTGTTTTTGGAGCATTGCTGAAATTACATTTTAAATAATATCCAAATTTAATTTATATTCGCTGAGATGTTACTATTAATATCTGCCATAATCATTTTAACTTGGCACAAGAATATTGTTAAGATTGATATTAAATTAAAACAACATTATATTAATAATGTCAAATAGAATTGTTTAATGTTTTTATTTTAATCTTTTTTTGGAGTATGGTTAATAATGATAATATATTCAATAACATGTTAGCGATAGAAATTAATTATAGCGTTATGACCGGCTACCGACCTATCATTAAATAGAAACTGCTTTTGCTATAAATTAGCTGAAGTTTCTATGAAGGATCGATAAATATATTGAAGAAATTAGGTCATTACGTCACATGATATTTGATAAATTAAACATACTATTTTAGGTTTCAAAAATGGACTATAATAAGATTTATTGCGATATGTGAAACCATAATATTTGTGATTTAAAACCAGTGTAATGGTCAATATATTTCCAAATGAGTATCTCTTTATTTTTTTGGATATTTTGAATATAAAAATCTTAGTAATGTAAACTTACTAGTTGTCTGGACTCCCAGACCTTCATCGCGTTTTTATATTTCTCGAATTCGTGACACCAGTCCGAGTACACTTGTTTATATTCCGTAGATTTGTTGGGTTGTGTACATCTAAGAAGAAATAAGATTAAATATTACTGTATAAAAAAGTCACAAATATTAACTCCCATCAACATTCACATCCCATTCCACTTTTACATAATTTATTCATTGAGTTAATATCTAAAATATTTAATAAATCGCAATAATTAAATCTATCAAGAGCTTAATTACCTATAAATATCGATATCCAAATTATAAGAGGCAATGAGTGTGGGTCCAAAATAGCACTCATACCGGCCGCGGTCAGACTCCGTCACCGACAGCAGCACCAGACCGCGTTCCGACGTCTGCAGCACTCGCTCCCAGCTGACAACAATCTCATTATAATAACAAAATACTATTATGTACTCAATAATCAAGTGAAAACTAAAAAATTAATAATTGGTATGCTCGCTTAAAATTTTAAGCTGTAATTTCTGGGAGTGTTCCAGTATAAGCGGATGGATAAACTCGTAGAGATTAGGTTACTACACGATAAATTTCAAAACATTTTTATGTAGATTCCTGACATTCCATAAGACAATTATAAATATCTTCAATTTAACGAAATAACTTACTTATAAATAATTTTATAACGACCCTTCTCTCTGGAATGATGGTACCAAGCGACGATCTGATCTTTTAGTGACTCTGGTGTTTTTCCAAAGGCCGCCAAATGTACGCTTTGGCCGTAGCCTGCTCTGACCGTTTTCAGAGGAGCGCTGGCTTCACAGATGGTTGGAGTGGAGTTTGTGGCGTCATGTAGAAGTCCTGGGATGTATGGACGGCATGCTCCCACTTCCTTATCCCAGCCGCAGTATGGATCTAGGACACAGCGCACACAACTGTCGTACCTAAGAAACAGTGTTTCTGTATTCAAATCGTAGTACATAATAGTAAGATAAAAAACCTGATTTATTATTCGCGTTATAAACTTTTAAAAATTTGTATCCAACATTATTATCTTTGAAGTAGGTGCCAAATGTGTGAAAGAGTAAAATATTTTAAATTGAAAAATCTAATGTTATTTTTTAAACTCAGAGTAAAGCTAGTCATTAATAAATTAATAATAAATGAAATTTTTGGTGTATATTTATTTTTGTATAGAACAGAACTGTTTTGCTTTTACATTTTCCAAGGTCATCCATCTATCTTGACTGACTTTCAAACCACAACCAAAGTATTAAATCTAAAAGTTGCAACCTGAGGTAATGATCTGTGAAAAAGGGATTTGAAATGTTCAACTTTAAATGAGTTTGAGCTTTGTTTGAAATTCCGTATTTTCTCGGAGACATAGGAGCGGAGTTACAAATAGTATTAATATAAGCTATGATATTTCTTACCGATGCGCACACGCCCGTAGCGGCAGCTGTCGCAGGCGGTTGTCGGTAGCTAGGTACAGTTCGTGCAGCTGCCGGGACAGGGCCAACGCTCGTACCGGTTCCTCGCCCGCCGCCCGCCAAACATCCGCCACGCGCGATCCACCTCCCGTCCACTGCACTATCTTATATACCTCACCTTGACCTATTTATATTAATAAATAATTTAGCTAGAAATAAAATGTGATAAATTAAAAAATAATGATAGAAAAAATTAGGTTAGTTATCAATGCTGAGATTTTTGTGAATTCAAAAACTTAAATCGGATTATTAAATCTAGATGTTTCTTAACTTTTTTATTTTAATTCGTATACCAGGTTGTATTTTTTGTAGATAAGATAAAGTAATTTAAATTAATTTGTGTAGACGAGGTTTTCAGATTGGATTTTAATTAAGATTTTGTTTTAAATTTAACTTTAAGTAATATACAAAGTTTGCTTAAGCACGGGTTAGACGAATTTAGGGCAAGTGCTTGTAATATTATTAAAGTTAGAAGACATGTTTAGTTTAAATTATTTAAATCCGTCCAATGTGATTAATTTTGTTTATATAAAAAAATATATTAAATTGCGATTTGCGAACCAACTTTACAAATCAAAAGATATTTTGGAAGTTAATAAACAATCGATTACGTCATAAGAAGTTTTAAAAGGTAATTAAATTTAAAAATGTGATTGAAAACTTACTGGTGCCAGCATATATCACAGTATAAGTGATATCATCACCCAACATGTCAACAAATTGCCGGTCTACCACCAGCGTGGTGAGAACTAAGTCTCGCTTGTAAAAGGCAGGTGCATCGCCGTCATGCCTCACGGCTGAATCCATTAAGGGATGAGACCTACGCAATCAAAACAAACATCAACACGCATTATATCTTATAGTGAGAGATAGTAAAGTGACAACCACTAAAGGTATGCAAAGGTCGTTTTGCATATCTTTGGGAGGAAAGAAATTGAACACATACAATACATATCTACTGATTTTTGCGCAATGATATTGATATTTATACTCTTATTATAGTAAAATGATTATAATTAATATACAGAGTCTTTTATATATATTCCAAACGTCATGATAAATATAAAAATAGTTTTGTTTGTTTGCTCGTGCTTTTATTTTTGTAATATTTATATGTTGATGATTTGCTGATATTTAATGTATTGAGAATGATAGTTTTAATCATTCTATATAACGTTTACATAGAGTACATTTCACGGCGGAAAAATTATTTATATCCATGGACAAATATAAAAACTGGTTCCAACCATGTAATTAAAATAAAACTAGAAATTACATAAAAAATATATGTGGCTGTATACCTTATTACGGGGTGTTAACGTGTGGATGAAATCGTAGGTAACAGTTAGTTTAATAATAATGAATTTTAATATGGAACGAGTCATTAAAACGAGAATAACCAGAAATATTTTAAATTGGTTAAATATGAAACTTTATGAAATGCACCCGTAAATTAAATATTATTTATATTATTTTAATGAGAGAACATCGAGTTATGTTTAATTTGTTATGTTCATTAAAATTTACCTTCATTTGTTTTATCAAGGTACAATCCTATGAAAAGCCACAGAAGTATAATAACGTTATTAAAACAATTAATTATTGAAATGAATTTGTTAATTGTGAAGGATAAGTCCGGAATAAAGGGGTAACAAACAGCACCAAATAGGGTGAGGGAATAATACAAAAGCAATAATAAATCAGATGTAATTTGACGTCTGGATCAATTAAGATGTGGGTAGGTGGGTGACCCAATTAAAGGAACACACGCGCCGCAGAACTAATGTCAGGTCTAACATTGTTGAGATTAGTCTTGAGGGAAACACACCAATGTTAAGGTTTTCCATTAACCTCATTCGGTTGATATTGGATGTTGAGGGTTCTATGTTATATTGTTGTTTAATTCCCATACTAGTGTTTGTATCGTATTTTGTTTGTGTGTTTATGATGTTATTTTTACAATTATTTAGCCTGGTAAAGCGCTTTCTATATAAAGCTTCACATCTCATAAAAAAAATAAAAACAATTTATGGCTTAATAAAATTAAATAAAGACCTTATAAAGTTAAGAACGTTGTCTGGAAGAGCTTCCGTGTTGTTAACACAAGTCCCCGGACGAGGATGGGGTACGCGGGCTCTTAGTACCGGCAACCACGCTGAACTTGACGTCGCCTATATCAAACAATAAATTATAATAATATAATCTATTGTAAATATTACAATTGTAATTCTTTTAAGCACATCAAGAATTATCTCGCTTCCCTAAAAATAAATAAACAAGGTAAAAGATTCATATAAGCGGATAAAAAGTAATATTTAATAAAATGCATTTAACATTAAATTGGCGATAATATTTATTCCTTTAGTTGCTATAAAGGAATAAATATTATAATACGAACCTGCTCTTTGAACCGTCCGGCAAAAGCTTCTTGAATATCGTCCATGGTGTATGTACAGATCGCAGATCCGATTAAACCGTCACTGGCGCCAGTTGTAAACGCAGCGTAGAATCGACTCGGGTCACCCGGCATTTGATATACGCTCTCTATTTAAATAAAATGAACATAGTCAAAGAAAAATTGAAATGGAAAATTCCCATTTTCTACTCTTTAATTAAAATTATTTTGCATGTTTAATATAATAATGTTTTTATAAGAATATAATAGAATGTTATAAAAGCAATGATTTTTTTAAAATTAAAGATACTGAAAAGAATTTATAAATTCGTGTAAACTAAGACAATTATAAGTTATTAAACTTTATAAAAAAGGAACTATTTTAGTAAAAATTGTACACTTACGTATTTCGTCAAAGTAGAAAGGAAATTCTCCTGGTATACTACAATTAAGCCTAGCTTTCAAATAAGTAGCCCAGTTTTGGCTTAGAATGTGCTTTCCACCAGTATCCTGTTTGCATACCCTCGCTACCCGAGAGTATACTGCTTTGCCACAATTCATGAACTCCACGGCCGTCTCCCGAAAAAAGAAAAGGACATATTCTCCAACGTCGAATGACCCCACAAAATTGGTTTCTGTAACAAATTGGAGAGTCACTCTCAATCCACTACACATAGAACAATATATTTGAACACAAAAATAAAAATATATAGCGTTTTTGAACTGCAATCTATTAAATGACACTTACTATCCAGCCATTTGGAGTCGTACTTGAGCGTCCGTTTGAAGTTAAACCTTTTCTGCCCCGTTCGAAAATCAAAGAGGTCATTTCGAAATATAACCGGGTCAGCTTTAGTGAACTCGGCATTGGTGCCCGCATAGAGGGTAGGCAGGCCGCCGGGATTGCCCCGCGTGACCCAAACCGCCGTGCTGTTGTCTGCGGGGTCGTAGGGGCACTTGGCAACTCCAAGCCCCACTCCTGGCACGTATTCGTGCCTCGGTAAATGTGTGAGGTTTAACTGCGTACCATTGAATTTAGAGATTTTTATAATGTAAGTGAGCATAGATTCTATTTTATATAAAATAAAGTGCTATAATTAATCACATTACAACTGTTCTTCCAAGTTTGCAAAGTTACAGATACAATTTATAAAATATCTTGTGCCGGTATAAAAGTTGAAAACAAAAGTTAAGGTAAAGCTCTAAAGGTTTTAGTCCGTCGTCGTCTCGAGTAGAATGTGGAGAATGACTTTTTTAATCGGCTATTATTTAACTTAACGTTTTTTTACATTTAGAAACTATAAATTCTATTTAAAGTTTTAATTACTTTATTTCTGAAGTTAAAAATATAATCTTTACATTGTTTTCAGAACTCATTTCGAATACAATTAAAGTTGTTCTTATGGCAGTGCATCTGTGAATCTATTCTACTACATTATAACAGTACTTCAGTACTATCCTTGATAATATAGGTATTTATTTAAGATTACAAAAACAAATAAGACAAGCCTCCTAAATTTCTGTCGCCTGCTCTTCACAGGACTGTTAATAAGTTTCCGAGGTGGTAGGAGCTTTGTAATGAAGAATGATTTTTACAGAAAATCATAAAAAAGCACTTTTAGAGATCAATTTGCTTTCATTTGTTTTAGTGTTTTTAATATCATAAAAAGTGAAAAATATCTTTCAAAGTTATGAAGTTGTAGCAAATTCACTGCAGTTCGTATACTGGTTGGGAAGACTGAAGTAGTGCTACATCACCTGAGATCAGCCTGATGTAGCTATAGTAGCAGCATTTTGTACAATGAAAGAAAAAACCGGAAGCCCAACACCAAAATAAAACAAAAGCTGTGGAGTATGTAATTATTTAGCTTAACTTACATAAACCACGAAGTCTTTAGGACTGTGTGCGTTCGTACCACACACGTACAAGCGCTCGCCATCACCGAGCGGCTGCAGCACTCGGATGTGGTTTCTGCACTCAAACGGCTCTGATTTGCCTTTGCTTACACATCGCGCTACGTTACTCGCTTCTAATAGCAGCGCATCCCTCTGCAATATAATCAAAATTTGTAGCAAAGACACACTCTGTATATATAATACTCCGTGGATGAATAATCTTGAGCCATGCAATCTGCGACTCGCTGCAGAGTACATAACTCCAAAATTATTTAGATTCAATACTCATTTCTCAATATAATGTAAGATGGTTTCAAATAGGTTCCGTTTATTATTCACGTGGATATTACAGGGTTTAGAGTTTTGCGGGTTTCGAGTTTAAAGTTTAGAGTTGGGAGCTTAGAGTTGTGTCGTAAATGAATGTTAAACACAGTATAGACTATTGCATAATACAACTTTCGAATAACTGTTGTGGAGAGGGAAGTTGGTAATATATCACTGCTGGGAAAAGGCCTTTTTAATTATAAAAAGGGTACGCTTACCGCTCGAATGAATTTTAAATATACATAGTATTAAATATTTATTTCTACACATTTTTTTACCTATCAAAGTTGAACAATATTTTTATATAAATATTTTATCGTAATATCGAAACCAGAACATCCTAAATAAAAAGGATTATAAAAATATATTTACCTCACAATGCGATTGACTTATATCTGACATATTCAGTTTAAATATTCGATCCCTGTAACAAAATGAACATTTTAGTAGAATTACAAGAATAAAAAATTAGTAATTGGAAAAAAAGACCAGTTACAAAATAAATATATATAAAATTATACTAATATATCCAGTTAAGCAATAACTGGAATCCACTCAATCAATCAGAGTTTAAAAACAGAATGCAATTTAACATAACAGAAGAGAAAACAATTTATTGTGTAAAGAATTATAGAACAAATAAAGGTTGAAGGAAATTATGGATAATTGACTTTCATGACTCGACTTCATTTTAAAGGTAAATCGTTACAATCGTATGGAATCGCTAAAAATGTTTGTGTAATAATCAATAAATACATGGTATTTCCATACAATAAATTAATTTTAATATTGTAAATACTTTTATAGAAAATTCAGTGAAGGAAATTAACAATGTCAAATGTTTTTATGCCTTATTTTGCTTCATTTAAGTAATTTAATTTCCGTAAAAGCTTTTTCTATTGTAGGTCTAAATTTTATTTTTCCTCTTTATACACTATATATACAAACATTTTCATTGCTTAATCTACTTTAATATACATTATAGTAAAAATAATAATCAGTATCAAATTACATGTTAATTGTTCAACGCTAAATAAATGATAAAGAGCTTTCTATAAACAGTATTAAAAGATAAATCAGATTATTAAAGTAAAAAGCGGGTAAACATCGCATAAAATGTAAACATATTTTATTCAAAAGATCAAGGCAATTCTGTTTCTTTGAACCTTTATTTTAATGTAATAAGAAGAAATGCTAAAAGATTTTTTTTTCTGTATAATATCAACTTACATAGCACCGACGTAAAGCGTATTTCTTTCCTCATTCATATATAGTGTACGATAAAAGAGGTTCCCGCAGGAGAATTCTCTTATATGATCTGCAAAAAAAAAAAAGAATGTTTAATCGAAATAATTTAAATGATCACTAAATTCATATTATGAAGAGACATTAATAAAACATTGTATAAACTAAAATTTATTTTCTATTACGGCTTTAAATTGGATTAGAGTATTTCCTTAACAAAACCAACCATAAACCATTAAAAGAATAATCTTTGTATCTAACAGAAATATAGTAACATTATCTTTTCACAATAAAAGTAAGTACTCTGTTTATTTCTAGTTTATTTTGTTCACCTAATTAAGGAGATAATCGAATATACATGTTCCACCTTATTTGGTTGTAAATATATGATACTATTAGGTATGATGTTTTGCACGATACCCGACTCAAATACCGGTTAGCAATTCCAACAGCTAATTATGAACGACTACAATAGAGTCAATTGGCAGGACTACACGCAACGTCTCGTGACTCGCAAGTCGCGACTACCGACTTGTTTAACACAAAACTACTTAAATATATTAAACTTTACTAATATTATGTCCTTTTAAAGCTTTAACGGTGGTTTAACTATTGATATAACGATTATGTGATTGCTATTACGTGTAGGTTATAAATATAAAGAATCAACCTATTTACAACTTGATGTATAAGCGATTTTATAATATTTAGTTACGTAATTAAATCATTTAGAAAAAGGTTTTAGTATAATGAGTTCGGGCTGGCTCGCCCGGAGACTATCACCCTTTCAAAAAAGAAAAATTTGTTATTGCTCTGTATGTGCGTTAGGGCTAAGATATCTTCATAATTTCGCGCTCAATAAATAGCTTTCACTGACAACTTCAGTAGATATTTTAAATCGGAACTTAATAATGTTTAATAATTTAATAAATAAAAATATTAACTGCAATGTACACTATTTTATTATTTGCTCTCTAGCATACCTTAAAGTCACGATATGAAACATTCTTATTAGTAGAATTCAGGCTAATTATAACAAATTCTGAACTACTCCATTGCGTTAGACCAGAGTGTTTAAATACCGACCGATTAATGCGCTAATGAAGTCATTGTTTGAATATCTAACGAACTGTACACTGTGATTTATACGAGCAGAAATAGACATGTGCCAAGCCTAACACTTCTAATGGGGAGTGAGAGGGCCCGAAAACAGCACTTGTGGCAAAATAAAACCTTACTATACATTTATACCAAAGATTATTTTAAGATGCTTATAAGTTATTATGGTAGAGTTTTAATGTATGTATATTGTCCAATTATTTTACCTTAACCTTATATATGATAATCTCATATTACTCCTCTCATATGTCAGTCTAGACTGATATTATGAATAAATTTGAATATTATCGTTAATCCCAATATAAAGTTCTTCATATACAGGGTTAAATAAACCAATGAAACAGTAATTAAGCAATATATCAAAATATACCAAAACAAATAACCGGGCATATGATAATAGGTATAATTAATTATAAATGATTTTTATATATTTATTCTGGTTTATTTGTGAACGAAGTGAGCGGAGTCGATTACATTATAAATTAATTTTCAGTAAACAAGCAATATGGTGGTTAAAATGTATATAATGAGGTGAAGTACGACGCTCGCAGTGACGACCGCATTATGCAGATAACATCGGCGGGTGTAATACCGCAACAAGTCTGCTGTGTCTGTGTCTGTTTGGGACATTCAACATTTTATTCATATATTTCTTTATTAACACTAAACCTACCAAGTACCGGTCAAATTGACCGTTCTTAAACTTTTGTAAAACTTACACATTTTCAAACGTTATAATATCGTTATCAAACTACATGACAATTATTAGAATATGCATATAATATTTTCTACACTCTTTACTTTTAGTTATTTCCATTATTAAATGCGTTATATTATAAAATAACTTTTAATTACCGGTTAATTTGACGGAGTGCGGTAGGAACAGGTATACGAGAATTGTCGGTAGGTTTAGTGTTAATTAAAAAATATAGTTCGAAAACCACCTAGTTTTCAATTTAGTTATACATTTCTATATAATTGTTTTTTTTTATTGTTTTCGTTTTTTTTTTTTTTGGTATTTATAAAAAAAACTAGAACGCTTGTTAGGTCTATTGTTCAAAAATATTATCCATGTATGGTTTTGTATATTTTTTATTTATTTGAATGGAGACAGTAACAATAGAGATAAAGCGACAAGTGCTTTCCAGTTCAACTGGAATGTCTGAACATTCCACGTTATGTAGTCAACGTTATACTTGCTCATGCGGCAGTTGTTTTAAAAAGTTTATTTGTTTTGTTCTTTCACCGTCGCAAACCACAATCCGGCTTCAGAGTCAATTAACAACTTTATTTATATTACTTGTATCATCGATATAACTGGGTCAAAGTGATTCATCATATGAGCTCTATAAATGAACTGTTACTACACAAATATAATTAATCAATTTAATATTTTGATGCTTATAATAACAAAAATGCAAAAGTTTGTTACGAGTAGAAAGTATATATATTAGTTAAGAACTGTTAAACAGATTTCAATAAAACTTTACAGTAATATAACTTATACATCAGAATAAAACATACGCTATAATTCTAGTAACATACCATCCGATGTAGAATTTAAAGCGAGAAAAGCCGCTGGCAAAAGTTAGTATAAATATAATTAAATAATTATATATTTTTAATACATACAAACTTAAAAGAATATCAACCGTGTTCAACAAAATCATTCTGAAAATGTTTTAAAAGAAAGTAAAAGTTACTGAGAGTATTTGCAGGGATCCGAGTCGTCGCCAGCAGTCTGTGTGTTCAAAAGAACAATAGTAAACGTTTAACCAGCGTTCGGTTGGAAGATTATTCTTATTTTAAGTCGTAGAGATTTTTTCTTCGTATATTCACTAATACTTTCGTTTGAGAGCTTTACAAATTTGTGATCAAATTGAATGTATTGTCTTATTTTTGTCTAATAAGGATATTTTAAAATAATCTCGATAAAAAAATTATAATAAATGCATTAAAATTTATGTAGTATCAACAACGAAGGGTATTCTAACAAAAGTAAATCAAACTGTGGACAAAGGGCATTCAACGTCGCTTAGTGCAATATATTCTAGTGTTATTTCAGTGGATTCGTGTTACCACAGATAGGTCACGAGATAGGGTAGTGTCTTCTCTTAAATCTACTCGAGTAGCCAGCTCCATAGATAGAATTGCGAAGCGGAACTTTACTTTTTTCTTTTTTAAGCTCTCACGTTGATTTATTATAACCAGACATTGTTGTTTTAACTGTTCGTTTTGTACACGCATTCTTGTTTTAATGGTAATATATTATTTTATTATGATTCATTATATTATGCTTGTTTGTTTTTATGTTTTTACTGTGTACCGTAATAATAGGTAGGTACGTGGAACCTATTTTTATTTTATTATGATAAATTTTATTGTTATCTTTTAACTCTAAGGTACAGTACCTACAGCCTTTCTATTTTAAGTTTATTTTACAAATATTTGAGACAAAAAAATTAAAATATATTTTTTTGTTTTTACAAATAAATCATACCAAAAAAGCTTTAACTTAAGCTACCTAAGCATTATCTATTAGGAAGATGTCTGTGCCTTTTAACTAATAGAATTTTTAATCAACTTGCTTGCGGCGACGCCACGGCACGAGTACGCCAGATTAATGTAATTGGACGACGTCGTCACAAAGGCAAATTGTAATCCCCCTCTTTCATTATATATGTCCCTAACACTGGAGACAATATGTAATACTTTTATATTCTATTCGACATTTAGGGAATATCGAACGCGGTATATCCAAGAGATATTTGAAGGAGTTCACTGTCAATGTTTTGTGCTTTAATCGGTAGATACAGTCGCAGTCGTTAGAGAGCTCGAAGTGTCGGGACAATTAAGTTGAAGCGGCGATTCTGAACGGTGCCAAAGCGGATGTAGGTCAGTACTGAGTGGACCCGCACAACTGAGGTACGGAACATCTCCTTGCCCACTTGGCAACGTTCTCGCTCATGATCACATTTAAATGTCTATCATAATTGAACTCTCTTAACTATATCGTAAACAAGAGTAACTAACAAACCTTGCCAAATACTTGGAGATTGCACGATTTACTTACTTTACAATTTAACTTAATAGTCTTTGTGGTATTTGTTTTTGCGATTGCTTTATTTGTTAGAATAAGAAAATATATTCTACAATTGAGCGTTGTTGACAAACGTTTGAAATAATTTTAGTTTTACTAAAACATAATTTCATTATTCTCTATGAAAATACTTTATCTCATTCGGAATATTTTTTATCATTAAAAATATCCCAGAGTTTTGATCAAGTACAGAGGTTCCAAAATACGTCAGCTGTTAAGGAAATAAAACAAACAAACACTCACGTCTCTCTCCTGTCAACCCCTGACAGAGGTATCCGGAGTGATTAATTTCTAAACGATGCAAAAAACTGATTTTAGAACATTTTCCCGGGAATTTAAAAGTTTGTATACGCCGACGAAGTTGTCAGGTGTTATAAAAAATATATAGTATAAATATTATAAATAATCATATAAATATAAATTAAAATGTCTGTTTGTAATTCCAAATTAACAGCTTTTTACTAAATTCATATGAAAGCCTATATGGTACTTGAATAAAAAATCTTTATTTTTCTCTGCCTCTCCTTCCGTTTGTTCTGGCGAATGTTTGAAATCTATGAAATGATTTATACAGGACTCTTACTGGCAGACAGCTGATGTTATAATGAGTAACTTAGACTTAGGTTGATGAACTGATACCGCTGAGACTTGTCCGGGGATATGTTTTATTATGTAAGTTAATAAGCTGACTCTTTAAAACACAATCCCTATTGTAGATAAAAATATTTAAATTTATTACCAATCTCTCTCTTTCTAACTTCTTGACATGCAATCATTGCCGATTTATATTTAAGGCACATAAGATGACACAGAAAGCTTATTTAACAAAATATTTAAATTTCGAATAGGTACAGTCTGCAGAGATAGTAGTATTAAATTATATATTTTATAGATAGCTTATTGTTTAGTTAGCTTTTTGTTATAAGTTTGGGTTAGTTGAAGCATTTTCCTAACTTTGCGAGTGCGTCAAAGTCTCTTGAAGACACGGGAGAGCAAAAACATAAAATAAATTAATATTTGTTATTTTAAGAGTTAATTTACAAATTTTAGGAACACAAAAATACTGGTAAGTCAAGGATTTGTATTTTATTTAGTCAATATTTGTATATTTTTTTAAGGGAACCTAAAATAAATCTCATATTTATTATTATTTTGGTATTACATTACAAGTAAAGGGAGAACTTTTTTACATAATATGTGTGTATGTATGTTAATACAACATAAAACCATAGCTAGAAATTGTAATTTTCCATATTTAAAATATATAATCTTGAAAAAAAAAAAACGATAAATATGTATCACTTATTAAAGATAACATATACTACATTTGAAGCTCTTGGGCGTTTCACAATATCTCCTTGCTGCATCTGGTGCTAACAGACCGTAGGTATATATCAAAGAATAGTCATTCGAAATGCGGTCAGCAATGCGTTTATACCACGATGACGTCATGGACATAACATGTATGGAATAGTTTTTAATGAAAAGGTTTTAATTATACTCATACTATCTGAATCATCGGCTTCGTTCACATTAATAGTTCCCTGGAATGAGAACTAGCTAATCACGTTGTTTAACAAAATATATTTAATATTTTATCTGATAAAACTGTAACAAACACACCAACACGTTATTAAAACTAAATTAATATTACAATACTCGGTTTCTATATTTTTTTAGGTCTCAAATTCATAACATAATATTCAAACTAAATTGTACAAATATGGAAGCTATATTTTTAATGATTTAAATCGGTATCTATTTTTGGATTGTAGTTGATTAGTAACATTTTTAAAATCAAAACAACATTTCTACGTCGTGTCAGAAAAATATTTTTAATTTGAATTAAATATTTTTGTATGTACAGCAAGGCATGTCTCTAGACGTCCCATTATATTGTTACAATCTTTGGTTAAATATACGTCAAAAAAGGTTTTATTCATCAACATTATATTAAAAAAGAACAAATTGTTGAATATTACATTAGAAAAGACTTTAGTTTCAAATATTTTTATTGTAAGACGCCCGGGGGTTCCAAGGTATTAGAAATTAAGACTGAGATTATTAAATATTTTTTTGAGTCACGGATTCCGAAATTATTAAAATTAAATCTCATTTAATAAAGTTAGAACTAAATCAGTGATTCTTAAAAGCCTAAGATGATTTCCCGCGGGGGCTTTATTTTAATTAATTAATCTTTAATTTTTATTCTGGCTGTCTTTATCTTACATTGAACTATATTTCTATTGTTTTTATTTCATTATATAATAAAATTAATAAAATAATTTCATTCCATTAAATTATTTTATAGAATATTTGAATAAAAACATATTTGATAATAAATAAGGTTGTATAGAATATTACGATTACTTATTACACAAAGCCTATGAAATTTGAACATTATTTAATTGATTCTGTCAAATTAATTTATATTTAGTTCTTCTTAACTTGTGTTGTTGGTTGATTATAGTTTGATGTAAGCCTTTGGATCTTTGATCTGAACTGGATATTGATCTTTTATTGTTTATTATTTAAGTATCCTTGCCTATTTCATACTTATTTTCTTGACATTAATCACGAGATGTACTGAGGTGTATAACATCGCTGCCGCCGCAAGTTTTTTTATTTATGATATGATGATGATGTCATGGTTTATGAGTTATATTCTGTATATATATATATAAGCAAGTTAAGTTACTCTTCTCTGTTCTGAGGCAATAAATTTTCTCGAGTCGGTAGCAGCTTTGACAATGAAAAAATTTACTTTCAATAAAGAATTTTGATTTCAACTTTGACTTTGGTGTTTCACGAAACGAAATTCAAAATAAATATACTTCAAAAGTTGTATGTGCAGTACATTATATACTTTAAGTATATATGTGTGTCTTATTTTACAACAATATA
The DNA here is from genome assembly GCA_918358865.1 of Melinaea marsaeus rileyi. Classification (NCBI taxonomy): domain Eukaryota; kingdom Metazoa; phylum Arthropoda; class Insecta; order Lepidoptera; family Nymphalidae; genus Melinaea; species Melinaea marsaeus. The sequence goes on along the minus strand of OU911088.1, from coordinate 9,939,116 downwards.
TTAGCGTCACCGTCGACGTGTCGTCTGAATATCGTATAAATTAAAATATATTGCTCTTTTGAATATGAAATGAAACGTTTCTTATAATATTAATGATTCAATATTTAAATATCCAATCTGTCTGTTTGAACAATAACTTTATAAGCTATAGTAAATCCAGGTAAAGTAATTCCTTTCATTGGAGTTCGATGACTTCAAATAGGCTATTTCATTGGACTTTTACTGTTGGGACGGAACGTTAACTTCATTTTTATACTGAGGCCAGGTCGGAGTTTTTCATTATATTCTTTGTTACGTAAGTAAGATAATTTATATTAAATTTTAACCTCTTTATGCTCGCGCTTGTCTTTTAAAATTTTAAATTAGACAAAGCGATACGTTCTCGAGCACCGCTATATACTCGTAAATGGAGAGAAAAGTGTAACTTTCATAATACGAAATAACGACCCCCATTCTTTGTTCTAGATTACATGCATGCATATATAACGAAACTAGTTTAAGTATAATATTTCGTGCCGGTAAATTGTGCTCAAATACCTCGTAATAAAGAATATTTACGCTAACGCAGTATAAAGTGGCTGTAAGGGTATTTTGGAGTGTGAAATATGAGTGCGGTTGCCGTGAAATGAGCTTTCTGGCTTCCTGTCAGCTTGAGGAACGGTGCATTCTTCTAGCACACAACTGCTACAGGTAACACAACTTACGCTTTACGTAACTCTTACTATTGTTGATAGCTGTTTTAGAAATACTTCATAGAATAAGGCCATATGTTTTGCTTGGATTTTGTAGATTTATTATAACTAGTGGTCGTCAAGTGTTATTCAAACTTTAAGTATTTGGATAGAAAATTAACTTTTAAAATCATTGTACTATCCTTTTTGAATACTATTCTTTTTTGTAGGGATACATTTTAGTCATTACACTAAATTGTAAATTATACATTGACAGCGTTAAGCTAAACAATTAATCTTTTAATGTTATATGTTAAAAGCATGTTAATGTATGTAAGGTTTTTTATTTAATTTAAAGTATTTCTATAAATTGTTTAAAAGTTATATCTTTCTGTACTCCTCTATATAAATTTCAAGTATGCGAAGTCATACTCCTAAACCAGCATAATTTGTCATAAAAATGGGTACAAAGTTTTTGCTTCTCGAATCAATATAATGAAAATATTTAAAAATATAAAATAATAATGTTATTGTTAAGAACGTTTTAAATCCATAATTCTCTTCACAAATTCTTTTAAGTCTCCATAAATGTGCTCCCAACTGTAGTCCACTAAGACACAGACGCCAAACAGGCATTATAGGATAAAACATGGCAACTCTAATTCAAATAATCCAGGATTTCGCTACTCAGTTAATAACCCCTTTTTAAATTAATGTTACATTGTGACTCTCGGCTTATGTATTATAACCAAGAAAGAATTAACATTTAAAAATGTATAATTTAAATAATATTGTTTAGCAATCAACTTTAATTTATTCATTTGTTTGAAATGAATGAAGCATTTTAATGAAATACAAAACAATTTATCATAATATCTAAGGAATGCTCAACTAACGGTTAAATCTGTTAAAAAGTAAGTAAAGGTTATTGATCTTCATATAACGATCGTGGGAAATTACTTTTGTAAAGAAACACGTTCAATATTTGCTTTGTTTGCTTCAAAATACTTAAAGGCTTACAAAAAGGTACTTATGATAATGTCTTTAAAAGCATAGTTCTATAATAACGTTTGCCGCACTCGGATCATCTATATAATAATATTGTGAACTTAAATATTGTAATTGTAATTTTAATGGTCACATATTGTAATTATAATTAAATATAAATTCGAAACTTTAATTTTTTTAATTTGTAAAGTTTGTCATATTATAATCATATATTTAAAGAGATGATACTGATAAAAATTAAAACAATAAAATTCAAAATATTATACATTTAAAGAATAATAGAATTAACTATATATATTAATAAACTAAATAGTCAAATGAACAACCAAAACAATGATGTTAAATAGATCATTTGACTATCTACTACTATTGACATTATTATTTCAAGTTTAGTATAAACTTGGTAAAATAATGTGCATGTAGGCGTGACGCACTCAACCAAGCGTGATGCAGATACCCTCGAGCGGTGTCAGCCTTCCTTAAATAACATTGCATACCTACTATGTCATATTTACATCATTTTAGGATAAACTTGCTATACTTGCTAGCTTTCTTGGAGATAAGTAAATTCTATTCAAAACGTTATACCAATTTCAGGTTAGTTATAAATAAAAATTAATAAATATACTTCGTTTTTTGGCATTCAGATTTTAGTTTATCACTCTATAATATGCCGATGGTTTATTTATTTAATATATACACAAAAATATTATGTTAGATTTTAAAATTCTTTCGGGTCGTTACGGTGACTGAGAAAGCGATCCTGAGGAGTTCTACCCATTTTTAAAGTTACCGAGCATGTCGTATTTAAGGACAATCACAATACTGATTAGATTTGTTCTTAAATAATTAAGCACACTACCCAATTACATACGTAATATAAAGAGATTTTATATAGCATATTATATTTATAAAAGCTCCTACTATATTATAGGTTGTCTAGGAAACAGATAATTATACCGCTCAGTCATGCATGTCTAAGTTGTTATTGAAACAAATAAACAATTAATCGAGATCTGAAGTCCAATAGCTACGAGTATCGTGAGACGGTTTAATGTAAATACTGAAATATCTCTTGCATAGCAATTCACAAACCCTCCAACAGCTTAGTTAACTGAATGTAATTACATTCTCATTTAGGTTACATATACGTATATAATATGTATCTTTAAATGTAAAATAAAATAGATTAAAAAATTCAATACTACAAACAGAACCTGTATCTATGTCGGATACTCTGAGTTGAGGATTTTTTATACAAAATTATTAAAAATCACAAAGTTAACATAGCTTACATGTTTGTGAACATTTTTTATAAAAACAATTGTATCTGTAACATTATGGCTACGAAAGATAAAATATTTTTCATATCAGTCTTGATAATTATTAGAACGTTCACGTTCACGGGGAATGTTTTTTTTAATTACAAGTAGCTTGAGTTACTCCTTAAAACATCAGCTATCGGCCAGTGAAAGTCTTGTTAAAATTGATCCAATCGTTTCAGAGATTAGCCTGAACAAATAGACAAGCAGACACAGAAAAAATATGAAAAATATTTTTTTACCAAGTAATGTATATACTTTAATGTATTTTGTGAATAGCCGTTAATTTGGAATTACATACAGACGGTTTAATTTTATTTATATGTATATTGATATTTCTTTCCTGACTTAATAAATATGTTCTAAATATTTGAGAATCTATAAATTACTATTATTACAATGTAATGCAATAGTATCAACGCTTGAGGTATACTGTTTCTCTACTCGTTTATTTAAGAGGGTGTCATGTTCAACAATGGTCGCAGTATGTCCGTGCTTAATAGAATTCAATTGTATCCAAGTCAAGTGCGATTTGCATAACGATACAGCATACCTTATCTAAACATATTATCAGAATTAACAGAATATATATACCAAAATGAGGATAACAAAATTAAGATATCTCCAAAACTAGCTTTATTATATCGTATTTGCATAATTTTTCCACTGGAATTACATTTCGTAATGTATATTCTTTTTAGTTCTCAAAAATTTATACACACGAAACCTACAAAAGTTTGTGTCAACTGACTTTTTATAAAATGTTCCGTTTATTTTTAATAATGTAATGTCTTTACGAGTATATACTTTTTAGTCAATTTTTAAAATAAACTATAGATATGCTGGGTGTGATATGTTTACTTAAATCAATACATATAAATAAAATATGGAATTGGCTGTTGGTGATTCCAAATTAAAAGCCTTTTACTAAATTCAAAAGAAAGTTTATACGGTATTTACATAAAAATATATTTTTGTCTATCTATCTGATTGTTTTGTCTAATCTTTTGATCGGCTTAATCGAGTTAAACAAGATTTTCACTAGCGGAGCGTTGATGTTACAAAAAATGACTTAGGCTACTATTATTTAAAAAAAACATATTTAGCTCGAATAAAGTGGTGGGCAGAGCAAGTTACCAACAAAAATAGAATGAAAATATTCAGAAACTCATTCACACTTGAACTCTATAGGGGCAGACTTCTAGAGGTCGTAGGTTCGTGTCTTGTCTGACGTCTCATAAGTGCAATAATTTGAAATAAAAAATATTGACATAATTCTGCTTTAGTTGATACATAAGTTAGTTTAAGATAATTTTTGACAATCCTTTTAGAGCTAATATTGTAACTTAACTTTATACTTCAATATATTTTTTATTGAGAAGATTACCATAAATACGATTAAGAATGTTTTGCAAACTTTGAAAAAATTCCAAGAAAACTTTTTATTACAAGGAAAAAGTTTTAGCGATCGAAGGTAAAGAACTTTAAGAATTATCTAATGACTAACTTTGAATTGCGATTTCATTCGCTTAAATGGAAATATTATTTTAAATGTAAGAATGACAACACTAAAGAGAACACCTATCATAATCTGTTAAGACTATTACGTATTTAACAATTTAATATTGAAGGTTAAGGATTGAATATTGAAGATTAAAAAGAGAAGATTAAAGATTGGAGATTACAGATTAAAAATTGAATTGTTGTAGGATCAATGATTAATGTAAGTAATTCATTGTTATATGACCTGAAGACCATTTTGTTATTTCTAAGAATCATTAAGAATCCTTCCACTTTTATCATGTCCGCCGTCCGTCTGTGTTTCCGCAGCCTAGTTCTGAGACTCTTAGTACTAGAAAGCTTAGTACCAGTATAATGACAAAGTGGTAGAATAAAAATAAAAAAAAATGATTTTTAAGAACAATTCCTCTACACTTACAGTGGGGTTGTTTTAATTCTTCTCGAATAATGGGTTATTGGGTATTATAAAAAAATTGTCTTCTTTTTCGATTAGGGGATTTGTTTGTGAAATATTAAGTGTCCTCCCCCATGCCGGTTACACGGTGAAGTTTTAGGGATGTAGGTATTAAAATAGTGAATTTAATAATGAAAAGAGTTATAAACATTAATCTTTTGTTTATTTAAATAATTATTTTTTGTTACAGTGAAAAAAATAATTACAGAAAATGTACTTGAAATCTTGAAAATGTGTCATTATATATGAATATATTTTGTTTATTTGTGTCTTTATAATTATGCCCCGACAGAAATAATCCTGTTTTTGTTGTTATACCTTATAAAGACTGCCTACAATTTGACGGCCTGCCCAATGTAAGGTTTATATATTTTTATATTTATTAAAAAACTACTTTTTCATATTTATAATTAGATGATTTTCAGCGGGCGTTAGAAACTAATAGATACAAGTCTAGAAAGACACTTCATATGTGTCATGAGAGTCATTTAAGACAACCATTTTATAAATATATTATTTATCTAATATTCAACATAAAACTTTCAAGTATAATTAATTCAGGAGCCATTCACTGCTCCATAATACTTTGCCAAATTAAATAATTTTCTTGAAAATCTATTGAAATGTTTCAACGACATCGCGAAAGAACTTTTAAACTTTACTAGACTTATTGAATTTATAATATAATCTATATTTTGATTCTGCCTTTTTCGTTTTATCTACAGAAGAAGATTTTTCATGTAAACTTTAATAATTTCAAATGAAATTGCTTTGACATATATTTTAATATTAAAGTATAAGTAATATAAGGTATCATTACGATAAAAACGATGCAAAATGTTTATTTTATAAGTTAAATAATTTTTATTAATGAAGAATGAATAATATACTCTAACTTTAATGTAAAAATAAGCATGTCTAGTTACAATCTCCTCTTAACCCAATTAAGTATTTGAAAATTTTTCCTACATTTTTGTTTGCTTTGCAGAGCTACAAAATTAGGTAATCTTCTCGCCTTTTCGGTAATAGGTCAAGGGCTTTTTAAACAGTTAATTTAGAAGGCTAGATTTATTTATTATTACCATACTTTTGTATTTGAATATCTCATTTCTATTAATGATTTACATTATTTACTAAAAATATTTTTATCATCAACTTATAGTAAATTATACAATACTTTTACGTAAATTGCGATGTTTAAATTTATATTTAAAAGGCTATTAACATATTTTATGTTTTTTACTGAAAAAATACAGATAAAGCCCGACTGGCCACAGTGGATCAATTTGTTTTATAGGCGGACCTGTCTATAAAAGACGGCGACTGACAAATTCTCTTGAGGGTCGACTTAATAATTTATGAAGTTACGCAAAAGTGAACGCCTCTTCGGAATTTTATGAGCACGATCCCAAATATCTCTATAGTTTAAAAGTAAGGAAAAATAATTAGTCCTTACTGCTCGATGGTAATAATAAATAAAAATCTTTCCCGATAACATAGCTAAGAACAATGAATTCATACGATATGCTCTCACCGAGGCAGAGTTACACAAATTACTTCAATAAGTACGCATGATGGAGGACAGGGTTCCCGCGAAATGGCGAAATTCCATCCGCTGTAGATGCGCTACTGAATACAAAATTCACATGTACTCCAATTATAGGAAAACGATTTGGTACGAATATTCTTGGCAGACTTGCAAATTCCAACTCGAATCAGCAAAATATATTTATTTAGGAGGAAGCCAGTCCCGCGGCGCCAATGTCACATGCCTCTGAGGAACAGGCCAGCTGCACCTCGAGGGCCAGATTTTTGTTAATAAGGAGTGCCCGGAATTTAATAAACGTAATATACATATGCTCCCCCTTAATGCCTTATGAAATATGTAACATTGTTTCTTTAATTATAATTGTCTTCTTGCGAATACAAGGCTACATTTGGACCTGAATATTTGGTTCTAAAATATACCTTATTCCCTATATTTAATTAAAATCCGATTTCCAATCACAGTTATGTTTAAGCAAAAGCTCTGTGAGAGTGAGGACATATTAATCATAAAATATTGTTGCAGCAATGAATTACCTCTCCACATTTTCATAACTTCAACATTAATCATTTAAGATTTTTTTCATTAATCATTGTAAACTATCACATACCTGTGTACTTTGAATTCAAATGCGATATATGTTTTCATAGTTCATATGTAAATTGTTAAAACAGTTGTTTAGAGTTTCCAAGACGAGTTTGACGTGTATGAAATACATATAACTGTGTTAAGCTCAAACTTTTATCCGTCGGCCTAAAAGAGTTGTAATTTTAATTAAAATTCCATACCTTTTTGTTTTCGAAACAAATTTTAAACGGATTATACCTATCATTCCATACAACGTTCATATCCAGTTCAGTTTAGATAAATTAAACGTAATCATATAAGAATGTGGCCATAAATAAAGATAATATATGAATATAAAATGAGAATTATGCACGTTACATATTCAGACCATAATATCAAGGACTTAGGTTATGTAGTTTAAATAATCCAGCTCTCTTTGTTTAATAAATGCAAAATAGAAGCCTCGTTATGAAACAATATACGTTTTTTATTATTATAATATGTACATGATATTGTTATTTTAAGTGCACTTAATATATAAAATATTTATAGTATTTTATTATTATGCTACTAATTAGATATTTTTTTTTGTTTGTCAAGATATTTTTTTGTTTTTTGTTTGAAACTACATTAAAAATTACAGTGTTTATGTTTTCACTCGAAATTCTATCTTTGTGCCTAATTTGAAAAAACTAAATGCAAAAATTCTGTTAATATATAATGTTATAGCAAAGGTCGCCTACATTCTGGAAGATACATCTAACTTTAACAGAATGGGCAGGTTTTATTATTTAAAGATTCCTGTGACAATGAATTTTTAAAAATACAGTTTTTATGTTTTATGTAGTGTGATGAGACGGTATCATTTTTATCCTAAACAACTATGTAACAAGATAATAATGTAAACTAAAATAAATTTCGTAAATAATAAATATTTTAAATAAGACAATAATTAAACCTTAAACGGCTATTTGCACAATCATTCCAAGGCGCTTTACTTAGCAAAATAAATATACCTCGGAAAATAGCAAAAACTAGGCAAATCCGTAGCTTGTGTGGAAACGAGGCTCGGTATTGCGGAGTCAGGGCACGTCCGAAATCCGACACTTGGCACGGTTCACATTCCACCCGCACTTAGCTATAATAGAAAATTTAACTTTTAATTACCTCTCTTCAAACTTTATGTCGTAATCGCATGTACAACCGAACTCTAAAGTGATTATAAACGTTCCCGATTGTGTATGCAGATGGTAACAATTATGAATTAAGAAATTCAGTTTTAGAGTTAAGGAGGCGAGTTTGGATACTTTTAGTTAACTATTATTATAATATAATCTAATAATACTCAAGACGTATTAGTATTGGATTTTGTGTAAGTGTAAATAGAAATGCTTTGTTACTTGTTATTCACAAATAGTTATAGTTATTTGTATAAACCGAAAATAATGTTGTTTCAATGCATATTATTACTATCATTAGTCTACTTACGACCAATACTATTGTACAACAAACATAATTTAACTATTAACATGGTTGTGGTTTATTGTTTGAAGCAATTAATAATGTTATTAATTAAAAAAGTAACTAAATATTTTTGTTATACGTTCATTTGTAAACAGAAAATGTTAAAGTCAATATATTTGTTATTAATTTAATAGACATAATAATACAAAAATATATAAGACCATATCTAAGATGACAATTATTTAAGCAAGTGAACAAGAAAGTCACCAGAGCTGTGGTCTGACTCGGCGATTACAGCGGTAAAGGAGCAGTAATAAAGTGAAAAGTTTTTAAACGCTAAAAAGACAAAAGTTGAAAAGAATTGCAATCCAAACAATAATAAAAGAAGTATATATCGTTCAAATGATAAAGGCATATTCAGACTTTTTATATTTTTATTTTTTTTTGAGATTTGCGAGTAAATAAAATGTTATATTTTATGAAACTGTCACTAATAAATAAACATCCCGTAATGAAATTATTATTGTATTGTTTTTTTTATAAAAAAATCTTAAGAACAATAAGTGGGATGAACTTAACTTTAATAAAACATTTATGAAAGTTCACAATTACATTTATTCATGACAACATGAGATATATATAAAATGTATAGGACAATGTACATTTTTATTTTCTTTATAATAATTAGAGGTACTTATAAATATATTATAGATATGTCTATTAAAATTAATTACATATTAGAAGAGTTCAACACCCTAAAGATGGAACATCACTTTGTATTAGTTATCAATATAATAGTTCTTTAATTTGTCGTAAAACCTTATCCAAGTGTCTAATTTTTAATGCATTACTAATTAATATTATTTAAATAAATATCTTATACAATGATCAGATAAGTCAACATTCTTTGACCTTAATATAATAGCTAAATATCATTTTCATTTAAGAATAGGGTTCTAAGAACTGGGCTATAAGGTTAATTGCTTGGTCAATAAACTATATACCCTTCTTCTCTGACCTATGATATATGTCCTAGTGACTCTAATAAAACAAATTGTTGCCGTAATATTTCAATCACAATCTGATTTACAAGTAGTTAATAAATACTAATTTATGTTTATATACTGAAGTATTTATTTCAAGTCTCCACTGTTTTGGTAAACAGAAGTGAGGCGTATGACGGGGCTTTCAAACAAATCGAGTAATAGAAAACAGAGTTAAAAAAATAAAATGCATTAGCAATACGATGCTGCTATCTGAGATGGAAAAATGATCATTTGTTATTCATTGTAATCTTATATATTTCCTCAATCAGACATCCGATGGCAAACAGCATTCGATAAGAAAGAATAACAAAAAGCTTTTAAACCTTCATTATAAAACTTTTAATATAAATGTATATTTATTATAATAATCAGAGTTATCTTGGTAATTATAAATACATAGGCAACGTGTATGCCTTATATTTAAAACCTTATTATATTTTAGATATATCATTTAAACAAAGTATTTTTGCTGTATTTTATTGAAGCAACTTTCAAGTATATAGAAGTCTACGTAGAATTTATTGCCTGTCCCATGCCGGCAGTGACCGGTGCGGTGTGATTCGGTGCGGTGTGGTGTGGTGCGGTGCAGTACGGTGCGGCATGGTGCGATGTTGAGCGGTTTCTTAACACGAATGGAATGTCGGGTATTTGGGACACGGGAATCATTCCCGTGACTTTTCACAAACCAACTCACACTACGAGTATTATAAACGGTTGGTCACATCGTTGTGATTGATTATTTGCGTTTTTTATAACTCATTTTATAGTTTATTATTGGATATATAATATATGATATTTCATTAACTACAAACGTCTAAATGTTTAAATATATTTTAATTAAAACGAAATAATAAAATTATAATGTATTCGTAATTTATGAATACAATATAGATATAAAAACTCATTACGGAGTTGTAAATAGTGTGTAAGTAGAGGGCTTTCAGTGGGTATGCCCGTTTAGCAAAAGTTTAAGTAGAATAGCCGAGGCCACACTCCCTACCATTCAGACCTTGCATGTTTAATCCTTCCAAATAAATAAACAAGAGCTCCGCGTATCACTGAAAATGTTAAATATATTTTGCCTCATAGTGCCAAAACTTGTAAGCTCAACCAACCAAAATATATTATACTAAAACTCCGCTTTTACTCCGCTATGATTTCTATTGTTGAAATAACATTTTCATGGTTTATAATACACGTTTAATTTAAAATGTGCAGCATTTATAAACTGGAAGCTGTAATGACAAATAAGAGCTGTAGAATATAACCCCGAGGGGCATTTATAACTTTTATATGATCCGAGACGCGGGAGATCATTCACATCATTGCAAATAGCTATTGGCCGCAAGCGTCGTAACTCGCAGAAATACATTTATATTTCTATATATGTTATGCTTCGAACTGATATACGCCAAAAATATTTGAAAAAATTATATGTCACTGAAATATATGTTTAAGAACAACGTGTTAATTTTATATCATAATTCAAAAGTAATAAACTTTCTCGTTATATTCAAATACAAATAATAATTTATGATATATTCTAAGTACTTCAAAAAATAATAATATGAAACTGCATAGGCTTTTTCATTAGCATTTCATTGAAGAAAATAGAGGGTCCGTAAATTGGATGCGAAGTAATAGATGATTCCTTGCATTTCAATGAGGCTTCAAGACGCATCTAACTGTGATTGATTTAGTCCCAAGGAAATTATTTCTACCTGCTTGGGATTCACCCGTTGATTCAACTCCCCTTGGTTACTCTCTCAAATATTTCTTTTATTGATTTAAATCTTTTTGTTAAGTCATTATATAAATACGTGAAGCAAACCTTTGTATCCCTTTTTACATAAATTACGCAGGCGAACGAATATAAAATTTGGCACAGTTAAAGTTTACATCAAGAAGGAGTACAGAAATCTAATATTTTCTAAATAAAACGTTACGTATAAAATAAATAAAAACACATTACATATTAGTATATGGTAGTACCATGCATTTGACATACATAAATAAATGAAAATGTCAATATGAAATAAATAATTTGACACAGAATCGATCTGATCATATAATAGAATTTAAAAAGAAAAATATAATGATTACAAAGGTGTATCTTTTACCAAGCCTTCATAACTTCAATCATGGTCGTATATCCGCCACTTGACGACAAGTAGTAATGATAATAACACGATGACAATTATTACATTCATAATTTCAAAATGGCAATTGAATGTATTAAGAATTTGCGCAAGTTTACAAGTTAAATTAATAATGCATTCTAAATGAAACTGAGTCATCTTAAGTCGACTAGTGGGACATTTATTGCCATGAAATGAACGTAACTCTTGCTGTTTTAATTAGCGGGATTCAACGGAGGCGCCTCGCGTTCAACAAATGGCTCTAATAACTAAAACGGAACATTTGGTACAAAATACAATACAAATTGAATTGTCATTTTGGTTACATAATCGTATTTTATATAAGCACTCAGTATATAGTATATAAGCTGCTAAATTCTCTTACGTAAAACAAAGCAATAAACTTCCGTACACATGTATGCTATTTTGTACAAAACATAAAAACTTTGTAACGAACAGCAAAAGTTGTTATCCACTAAGAAATCGCGTCGATCAATGTCGTAGTTTGTTTCCCGGTTCAAACAAAACAATACCTGACTAAATAAATAACCGAGCTGTTCAAGTATCAATGTATGTACTAAATAGTATGAGAATACAAATACGTTTTTCCTTTTGAGTCAAATCGTAAAGTATAGACGGTCAATTTATGGTGGCATCGCTGTAACCCGTTCCGCTCTGAACAGATTTACGATGGTATCCCTTACGAATACGATTACTTTTGTGCTTTCTACAAACAAACATATAATACAATCGTTTTATTAGAAACGATGAAATTAGATTCATGTTGAACAATAACTTGAAATGTTAGAAAAAAATGATTTAATGACTTATAAAGTAATTGTAGAAATATTCATAGTGTAAGTTTAAATAGTGTTTGATAACTTGTTATATTTTTTTATATAATACCCCTTAGAAATTGATAACAGTGATTATACACTTATCAAATTTCATACACGTTTAAGAGTTTGGGATGTAATGGTATTTAGTGTCCTTAAGTTCACTGTTATGTTGCAACACCAAGGACAGAGATATTAGACTATTTATAACAGATTTTGTTATGTTTTGACCATGTTTATAGTAAAGATGTTTTAAAGTTTATATTTATACATTTATTATTTTGAGTGGTATATTCTTTTTTTGAATCGATATTATCAACATTTCTAATTTGTCTGATATTATTTTTTCGTTACATCAACTTATACGCTACCGTATGATCGTATCAAAAATTTTATAGAAATATTTATTAAGGTAAAGAAGATTCATACAAAATTTATATTCATATTTTTCACTCTACTTAACTCTCTTCGGGATACAATTGAAAAACCCTTTTCTAGTAAGTACCTACGTCATAAAAGGCTTCTACAGCCAAAATTTCAAGTTCCTAATCCTATAGGTACAGTCAGCCCCCGCAACTTGATGCCTAGGGCAAGTCAAAGCATGTCGACTACTTTCCTCCTTTGGGCACTCGACACATTTGGCAGCACCCTTTACACCCACGAAAATTCACTCAAACCTAAAATATAACAATAAAGTTTTAACAAACTACTAAAATGTACTGTAAATTACTGTATCTATGCCGAAAATAAAAACATATATTATACTAATTATCGGTCAATATATCAATCAGAAATACTATTCCTCAAACATGTTACACGTGACAGCCTTAAGACATTATTATGGCTCTTTGATTAAAAATAAATGACCATCATAAAAAATCTTGATAACTTTCATCGAAATCAAAATAAAATGTTAACTTTAATTTAATTTGTTAAGAGTAGGTACGCTAAATTGAAAGTGTAGTGATTCAAAAGGTTTTATATTAAATCATTTTCTAAAAAAACTTAATAGAAAATTAAATCACAATTATTTAATATTGCGAATTTTTCAATTCAACAAATGATCTAAGTATTAATAGTCTTTGATTTGTCTATAGTAAAATTTAACAGCACTTTTTATATAATTCAAGGCGTCTGGAGACGTTTATAAGGAGGCGTCGGTCGCAATCAATGTTGAACTAGTTTCTTAGTATGTTCATCACAATCACAATAATCTGTGGATTTTAATCGTAGGAATTTTAATATTTAACATAAAATTTAACTCAAACTATATCAAAGTAATTATACTTATGCTATTATATTAATTAATGGTTCATAATGTTCTATTTTAACAAAATAAATTATAGAATCGAATACATTTAAGTATAATTTAGATATTTAATAGTGTTTTAATATAATTATATATAATAAAAATTTACCGCACATTATATATATTAATATGTTTTTTATTTATTTGGTCCACGCAGTTTCATCCGTTGAAGCATTATTTTTCAATTAAATGGAGTTGGTTTTGATTGCTTCTATATAATAACTACATGTGCAATTTCACTAAGTGGAAAAGTTTCTGTGAAATATAAAACTTTAATTTCATTTTAGTACATAATTTTAAAAAAATCTGGCGTATCAATGTATAAACCTCGGAATTTTATGATATGGAATTTCTTCTAAGATTAAATTTCTATCCGTATTTTTATTATTGACTAGATCTAAGTTATTTTAGACGTACTCAATACGTCCAGTATAACATTAAGATTTATTTTAGCAATATTTATAAAACACATTTGAACGGATCTTGTTCTTGGTCTCTGATATGAAGCTTAATTTATGAACTGGTGTACTTTAGTATTATATAATTTATCTTTATTTTAAACAGTACATTTAAAAGATATGTGAGTTTTCTAAATCAAGTTTGGAGGTCCGATTCGAGCGAGAGACGGCCGCGGTCTATATTGGTTGAAAAGCAATTTCCCAGCTCATTGTTCTTAAATTGTGTAGCACTCTATTCTACATTCCACTTTCCATGACCATTTGCTTCATTTTATATACATTCGATGTATATTGAAAACGATATTTGTATCAATTTGAATTTTATCTTTTTGATCTGTAAATAACGTAGCAAATTAGTTTCAGTTCCTGGAACTTATGAAAATGCTTGTCATTCACCTTTTTTACAAATTAAAAGACTTAATTTGATAGAATTTATTTTCTAATTTTATATATTGTTAGAATAAATGTATTATATTTTGTGACAGTCACCTAATTTATCGAGGAACACAATCGAAAAGCTTTCGAGCGTTCGTCTGAAGGCTGTCGTCCTGGTCTTTGTTCGTCAGTGGCGAATGGAAATCAATTTAACAGATCAATTCCGGTAGAGCCGTCGTCCCGACAGCTATGAATACAAGTTGCCACATCACAACCTCGAAATAACCAAAATACAGCTCATCCCCGATCTCTCGAGCGTCAGTCGTCTAAGCCTAAATTAATATTGTTCTACGTTCACTGACCCGTTAATTATGATCTGATTTCTATAAAGCTTTAAAATAATTGTTGTTATTTTAAAAATATTTTTATTATATTAATATAAACTAGCTTCTGTCGGTTGACGGTTGGTAATTTTTAACTTTACTTGTGACCTAATCGTCATATCTTCTTTCCTCACTTCACCTGCAATGCACCTAATCGCCCTGCGCACACACATAGACAGACACAAGAAAAATGGTAGATGGCATTCCACCATTTTTTTTAATTATAAGCAATTGTTCAACACAAATTTTGTAAAATAAAATTAAATGTACATACGGAACTAACCGATTTATATAGTATATACATTCTAACAAGTTGAACTCAAGTTATTAAAGCGGAAGGTTATATAATACTTAAGAATAATATCATTACTCAAAATCTACGCCTGATATCAAATATCAAGCTGTTCATTTTTCAATATCAATATCATAGCGTGAAACACTTCGTGACATATTAATTTTCTAGTCGCTACGAGGCGTGAACTGAGCTTTTTACTATTGATTGCTTTTATACACTCTGTCATATAAATCTGAGATGACTTAGATATGAATTTATGTACATATATTTATATAAAAAAGAAATAAATCTTTTTCCATGTTATAAAAAGAACATCAAGATTAATAAATGTTTATGATTAATGATGTGGCTTAATCTTTCTTTGTTTATTATATCAAAAACAATCAAAATAAACTGTTTTTCCGGCGGGATCGGGCCAACCGCTCGGAGGACGGAAGCGCCAACCCTGATTAATGAGTTCGCTTCACCGACTTGAAAATGAAACCTATTACTTAACTAACTTATCGTCACGAGAAAGAAAACTTTCTAATTGTCGACTTTTAACTTGCAAAAATATTTATGATCAAATTTGTAATCTACAGCATGTATTATTTTATTAAATTAAAAAAATAATAATTGATAATAATAATTAATCATGACAGAGAAGAACAATATAATATTAAATAAGAACTAGAGTTAACAGGCTTGAAGTAAGATCATAAGTTATGAAGATTCACAAATATCATAAATCAAAATGATTAAAACAGTTCAGAAATTATTCCGTTGCTACAAAGGCTAGGCTAGGTCTAGATTGATGTTTGCGATTTTCACTCACAGCGGACAGCATGGTAATCGGCTCAAGGTAATACCAGACATTTGTTATGCGCTTTCAAACCTTCATATCATCAATAGGACAAGTTCCACTTAATACAAGACAATGGATTTGCATAAAACAAAGTACAAATTGCATAACAAAGGCCGTTACATCGAAATACTTGTTGATACAAGCAAGTTGGTTTTAAGAATTGGTATTATATGCTAATTTGTTTTTGTATTGCACCATTGTAATTACAATTGGGATATTGTATGATGCAATTGTTAAAAGGAAAACATAAATTGCATGAAACAAATTTATATTTTGAGACGAAAGATGTTTGGCGTGCGATGCGCCACACTTGGCCATACTTGGCCAGCTACCAAAATGTATCAAAGCCAGATTTATGTGCAGCGGCGACGAAGGCTGCGATGCTATCGCTGTGCCTGCGGTATTGTTGCTTCGTGGGAAATAGATACAAAAAAATATCTCAAATTTGGTAGTTTGCTATTTAATTTATAATAATTAAAGCAATGTCATAATTTATATTCAGAATACTTATATTAAATCATAGTTACCCATCTTCCTTTGTTATAAATATATTGAAAACATTTAAATTGGTAAATATACGTTTAAGTAACCTAAACTTTTTGTAATAGCAAAAATTATTAGCTAATAAAAACTTCACCTATTTATATTTTATATTTTTGCATTTGGAAGCATATAAAGTGTACAGCAAAATACTTAACCGAAGAAATAAATTTAAAGTCAAAAAGGAACTTGTTACGAAATATCCATAAATTTCATCCAATCTCAGTTTCCCTACTTTAAACATTTCAATAAAGCTTCTATAGCAACGCCAATAAGGCGTTTCACACAATAAATTTTATATGAACATAAATTTAAGATACATTTTCATAGCTGAAATATCGAACTCCATGTGACCTCATAAATTACCGGCACGAGCGTCTTCTCGCATCTATGATCGAGGAAATAAATGAAATGTACAAATTTTCTTGTTTCATTGAAGCTTTAAATTTTGCGTTTATCATTTAGGAATGTTTACAAACATCCCGCGGGATAAAATTGAAATGACTGGAGCGCTGCCAGCTCAGAGCCAACACGCAATTTAGTATTGTTGGTATTCTATTAACGCGTATTATTAGGACTCATAAAAGTTAGGAAGTCATTTATAAAATATTCACAAGATAATGTACAAAACGACATCTTTTTAAATATTTAATTTATAATAAATGCTTTTCTGAATAATATATATATCATAATAGTATGTTTCTTCTTTTCGTGTCGTTTCTAATTCCTCATATAGATAATTTAATCAGATGTATTATATCAGATACGAATACAAGTTAAATTTATCAAATGCAAACTCATAACTATATTCTTATTATGTTTTTACTAAAATCTATTTGAATTACTCGTATGTTTTTACACGTATTTGGGAGAAGGCTAGATATAAGAAAAGCCAACATGTTATTTTTCACATAATAGATTCGGTAGTAACATCAAATGACAAGATATCTTCGTGAGGCATTCGCTAGCGCTGTATATCACTTCCGTGAGATTACCGCGATCGCGCTTTCAGGAAATCCAATACAAAATATCAGACAATCTAAAATACACTATACACTATACGCACACACGTTCATGCACACGCACACATATATAAGAATATGATTTTTCAAATAATAACAATTCGCTTAATGTTTATTGTTATCATTATATTACCATATGGAAATAAATGAATTTTCCAAAAGGAATACTGAAATATCGTGCAATTTTATACAAATATAAAAGTACTTTAGGTTCTCGAGGACTCGAGCGAAATAATTAAGAGGAAATCGCTCTTTGCTAAAGCCTAGACTGACATTTGACTTTATTTGTATCGTTTGGTGTCTCACCCGCTGGAATTGTTCCAACAGTTTTACACAATCATTCCACTCAACTAAGCGTTGCCATAAACACAAGCCGGCAGGTATGAATTGCGAAAAAAAAATTGCAAATAATTGCCGCTTCCGTTGTTTCTATTTTAGTGATATACAATTTTAATTTACTGCATCAAAATAAAAGCTTTGTAGTTTGGTTATGTTGTAGGATATGATTTTTTTCGCTATGACAATATTTAACTGTACCGTTTGCTGTACGTGCGTAATGGACACTATTTTTTTATTAGACTGTGTCAACATGATAACCAGTTAATTACTTTCAACAAAAATAATAACATTTTATTTTAAATTTTAATAAAATCGACGAGAGAAACATTCTTCTGATAATTGATATTAAAGATAAGACTGATTTTGTTTCTTAAAACTTAACTTTGTTCTTTAAAAACTTAATTAATGAATTGTCCATGAAAATACAATGGTATTAATTCTTCATAAATCATACAAATTACAATCATGTTTTCTCTCAGTTTTATACGTTTGGTACAACATGTCGATTAACAATAATAACCATAAGTAAAAGATCGTAAATAAATATGTGTAAAAAAAAATATTACTTGTAAATTTTAAATGTAAATCTTATGCTCGTCCCCATAAATATCTCAGTACTCGTAAATATTCTTTGTCATATAATATCAAGATTGACTAGATATAAATAGTTATGAAAATGTGTATAAATACATTACTAGACATATCTATCTGGATAAGGCTCGTGTCGGCCTAGGTCATATTCATGAATGAGTGTCATGTTGGAGCCTTATCGACGGACGGACGAGCCAGTTCTCCACTCATAGAGACAATAGCCACCACAGACGCCAATACAGCTATCTACACTGTATATGAGAATAAACAAACACATTGTGATTTATGTATTAATTAAATAAATCTAACATCGTAATAAACAAAATTTGTTTCTGTTTTATCCCAATTAATGACTATCATGTATCTAATTTAATAATAATGTGTGATCTGTGACCGGCGGTGCGTGAATTCAGAACATCAAACAGTACATTTCTAATTATAAAACATTGGTTTTGATGTTTATTTAATCCAATTTCCGGTACTAAATTCAAATGTCGGTTTAAATAATTTAAAATATTAAGATATTTCTTATTAAACCAACTGTAATAGATCACACGTGTTTGAAATTACAGTGTACAGTGATTTATCTCGATAGAAGGGTTCAAGCCGCGTCTGTCAGTGTGGAATGTCTGTCAGATCGATTTACTGAGACCTCGCGACTTGCGAGCTGTGAAGCTGACCAATAAACCTCGTTTAGAATAGAATCCCAGCAAGATTCCTATTTCTTTAGCATCATTCAAAACGCCGAACGTATATAATTGCTAATACATTTGAACATTTTAAGCAACAAAACATGATTAATGATGACGGTACACAGAAGAGCAAATGAAAATTATCAAATAATATAAAGATTAAATCGTGTTTTATAGAATTAATTATTTTGTTGTTTCCGTTAGCTGTAGTACAAATTATAATTAATATATTAGGAATACTTATTCTGAAGACAACAATGACCACATGACAAAAAAATATTATCATATTTAGTACATTCTAATTGGTACATTCAAAGTCGAAGATTTTTATTTCAATA
This sequence comes from Melinaea marsaeus rileyi, assembly GCA_918358865.1. Taxonomy (NCBI): domain Eukaryota; kingdom Metazoa; phylum Arthropoda; class Insecta; order Lepidoptera; family Nymphalidae; genus Melinaea; species Melinaea marsaeus. Next base: position 9,919,357 of record OU911088.1, on the reverse strand, counting down.
AGGCATATATTCAACTTACGAAACGCCAAATTCTAGTTGCATGATCCAAAGAATCGCCAAAAAACTCCCTCTTGATTTTTTATACATTCATTATTTATTATATCATGCAGTGGTTAGCAAGTGACTGTTTAATTTAGTAATTTTAGGTCAATTGGGAATAGTTCACTGAACTCATGGACATAACGAAAAATGAGTTATGGCAGGTGTAAATAATGTAAGAAAATGACATTTCAAAGTCTGTGTTTTTTAGGTAATATTTAACAAGCACATCGGTATGTATAATAATTGTAAGACGGTTTATTATACTAACTAACTAACTACATTTTACGACGGATGTAACACCTATAAACTATGAGTCACATGTCGAAACAGTAATAAAATGCAATATCACATAACCGAATATTGTATACATTATAAATATTTATCAATAATTCATTTTTCTTATTTATTTTTAAAAAGTTTTACCTCTACTGCACCATCTAGGTATTTTAGCATTATTTTGATAAATAACCGTTAATCTGTGTCATTAAATAAATACCGTTCCGTCAGTGTATCCCAGGTTTTAAGGTAACGGTATCAAATACCAAATAGCAGTTCTTTGTAAATAGGTTCAAATGGGGTGCGATAAGATCAGAGGCCAGTGAGGTAAGAGCTGTCAGAACAATCACCTCAGCTTTGTAATGTCAGACCGCACGGTTCGTTTTGAACCAACGCGCTTTGACCCACGCTGCCTCTGGACTTTGATAGCCAAAGAGCTGTGATGATAATATCTATATATGTAAACATACATATATATTATAATATAAAGTTATATAAAACTGTATCTGATTGTTGTTTGTATATTGAAATTATTGAAAAACATTGTTTAAGTTTTTAGAATTTTTGCCTGTTTGTCTGTTTATCTATGTGTTTGTGCGCAATAAACCGATTTGAATGCAGTTTTCATGAAAATGTTCTAATAACCTACTCTTACAATTAAGTGTTTGTTGTTTATAAATCGTTTAATACATAATATAGTTGTGTCAAAATATAATACCTTTGTTTTACGTTCGATAAAATATAATTAAGAAACTATTTTGTTCAATTCCCCGAAACTTTACCGAACTATAATATTAGTCAGTGAAATTACGATGACAGAAAGTCAGCCTGCCATAAAAACAAATTCCATGCGGACGGAGTAGCGGGCACAACTAGTAAATATAATTCCTTTACAACAATATAATTTATTCATGACATGAAGCTAATTTGTTTGTCCAAAAATGGTATACGTAAATCAATGCATGTCATCGTATATATTTTTAATTTCCTTTCTTAAAACAACAGAATAATTTATAATCTTTTGTCTCATTTTTTAAAAGAATTTCTTAAACTCCAGTCATAATTATATTTTAGATGAATAATATTTTATCATATAACATTTCTACGACCGATACACACACACACTATATATATATATTTGTCTCATATGGATTAGTATCATTGATTGTTTGTCCGTCGCGATTAAAGCATCAGTTGCTGGAGCACGGTGACGTTCTCTAATCTCCCAAAATTACTGACACTCGCAAGGGCGCTCTCCCCTTGTACAGATTACTCGATTACATTCGGAGCCTTACTGTAACTGGTTGAATACAACTGATTGATATTATATTATAGTATGTTTTAAAATTTTATTAACTTTATTGTAAGAAAATAGAAAATTTATATAATAATTTTTTTTTTATCTATATGTAGTACAACGAAGTTCGCGATCCGTGAATGCCTGTTTTCTTTCTTAGTTCTATACTAAGTAATGGATTTGACTAGAATTTTAATGTGTTCGTGAAGGTTTATATTTATGAGTATAAATTTATTAATTTGAATCAAAATTTGACGCGTGTTGCACATTTTTTTCGAGCGTTTATATGGCTTATTCTGACAAAACGGCATGAGATACAATACAAAATAATAGCAGAAAGTTAAAACCTTACAAAACCGACGGCAACGCTCTCCTTTTAATTAAGTTATTAGTTTTTTATTTTTTTTTAGTTGGAACTAAAACCTTTCTAAACCTGAATCCAAATTAAGAAATGGCGGTTTTGGTAAGTCAGGATATTATTAGAGACGAGTATCTATAAAACAAATTTCTGTTTCTATACCTCTATTAGTCACAGGCCTAATAAAGAAAGGATGTAGAAGCTGTAGGAGCGTGAAAGAGTATTATCCACCAACTTCCAGTAATGCAGGTTAGGTAACATATCATAGAATTTCGTCTAACATATCTAAATCTCACAAAATGTCTTCCTTCACCAATCATCCTCGACAAATTATAAGCTCTCACGAGCTGGAATCGAATCCAGAATTCTCAATTTATTGGCTGGCATGGACATCGTTGTTTTTTTTAATAAAAAAATAACAATACTTTCCGGTTAAAGCATTAATAAAAGAATAGAACGCGTTTAATTTTATTTTATATCCCTTGCGGCAAGAAATCCATGGACACATACGGCTACTAAATGTAATACGAATTATTATCTACAATATTATTACAACTTCATTAATAAAATAACAATAAATATGTCCTCTTAAATAAAAATACATGTCATGTCATGTTATCGTTTTTTATAATTAAATTTCCATTTGAAATATAAAGCGAGAACATTATAATAAAACTATGAAACATCATTTATAGTTCGATTATACTGGGTCGTTAATGGCTTAATTTAGCCGACGACGCGAGCTCTGAGTCAATTACCTGCGCCGGCGCACGAAGCCGGTTTGCAGTGATCCGTTCCCCCCTCTCCCCCTCCTCTGACAACTGGAACTGATCGGGCATTGAAACCTTTTGCTCCTAGTGACTTCTTACAAACGGATTCCTTAACGAATCCGTTTTTGTAATACAAATAATGGAATCTGACCGTGAAATAAAATTGCCGTTTCTACATATTTTAAACGAATGTCATCCAAACGAATATATGTTGTTTAATCAAATTTATTTGAAAGTGGAATTTAATATTTAATATTTAAAAAAAAAAAAAAAATATTTAATAATTTCCTTAACAGTTTTTATTTTAATTTTTTATTCTCAACTAAGGTAATAACGAAATTGGAGCGAAGATAAAATATGACATCAAGCTTATGAATCCTGGAAAGATATTTTAATATGGTGAGTTTTTGTGCCGACGCGGACGCCAGTCTGAAGAATGCTTGTTACTTGCTAATGATGGCAAATTGTCCTCGTCTCGCCTATAGATGTCCAAAAAGAATTTGGCCAAGCCATTCATTGCTTTAAATTAAATATTACACAGACAGGAAAATTCGTTTAATGTCTCGGAATAAATTAGTTTAAATTTAAGGAGCTGCCTACAAAAATTAACCTGCATAACTAATCGTTATTTTAGGCTTGCGGCAAATAATTCTCTTTTTAAATAGCGTCTCCTTTTTTTTAATTAAAATATAATTAATTAAAAATGATTTGGGAAGTAAAAAATGTAATATTAATTTATATTTAATATTTCATTATGTGTTATTTTATTTTCGTGTTCACTATCGTTTATTTAGCATAAGTGAAGTAGATACAGTAAGATGAATAAAAAGTTATGAACACTGCGGACGAAGCGTGGCCTCCCGCGGAGAGCAGATAAAATGAGAGCAGAACAAGTCTGCGTGTGATAACATCTTGTTATTACCATTCATTGTTTTGCATTTTTTTTTCTTTTTGGTTTATTTAAGAAGACCTGTTCTTTGAATATTTTGTGCAGTCATATAACTCGTTTTCTAAATTAACTACAGTCCAATTGAGAATTGACAATATATTATGAGAAATGTAAAGTCAATAATGGACATAACAAATTATTTGAGTATAATATAGAGTATAGTATTATTAAATTATTGTTTATTGTTTGCTAATTAAAATTCCGTTTTAAGACGTTTTATGTTACTTTTTGTCTATAAATCCCATTTCGTGCGGTTCCCGCAGACATAATGCTCCCAAGTTCGCGTGTGGAACCATGTTCCAACGTATACTCTGTACTAAAACTCGTAAAATTGGTTTTATAATATAATTTACTTCATGTTATTTCTGGGGTAATTGTGAACTAATTTTTAGTTTGTTTTAACTTTATTCTAACAGAAACAGGCGATTAGGTGGCTTAGAATTAGTCACCGATTTACTAATTAGTAGTTAGTATCCATTTTAGATTGCAAATAGTACGTTTATTATTTAACTCATCTTCTGTAATATAATTTAAATTATAATTAACTAATTACATAATTGGTTGACCCTTCGCTCTAGTCTGTTAGTCTGTATCACATGTGTTAGAATTAGACTTATAACCTGTGTTTGAAATTAATTAGTACAATAATACCCATATTGGACGTTACTCTGTGAAATTTATAATATATATATATATATATATATATATATATATATATATAATTAAATGACTAATATACATTTACCTTCCAGTCTTAAGATTGCGATTAGTGTTTGCCAGAAAATAAAATGTTTTTAATATATAATATAATACAAATTTATTTTATAATTTATAGGTAAGCTTAAATATTTGCAGGTAAGCTTAAATACCTACATGTAACTTTCATAGCGTTGTTACAAGAACTCGGCGGAGGACCTTATTTATTGCAATTAAAATTGTGTAAAATGGTGGAATAATAGGATTCTCTTTTGTCATAATATTAACATAAACTGCGTTTTGAAATAACAATACTAAATAGTACCATCATTATAATTTTGCCATCAAGAAAGATGGTATCATCTATCTAGAATTTTAAAAAGGTCAATGAACTAGCATAGTGTTTGGATAGTTCATGATTAAAGTCGACTAGATAACACTTCCCTCGCCTGGTCTTTATTTGATAACGTTCTGTGTATCACTGTTTACTCTTATCAATGATTAAATAAGTGCTCGTTAGCCCTCGCTGAAGATAAATAAATACTATACCATTATATATATAAATAAATACGTTATATACCAGGCAAATATATTTAATTTCGAGAATCATATTAAAAATATATTTATAAGATTTATGCTATTAATGTTCCGACCTGAATAAAATTTATTAAATGAAATCGTAATTTATATATCTCTTGACATATTTCTGATCTTACTTTGATTTACGATTTTTTCCTAGTATTACTAGTTGTTATATCATATTTACATATGATTTAATTGATCTACTACTTTTAGTTTTTATTTATTTCTATCGTATATTCTTTATCTATGAACTTTAAAAAAAAAAATCTTTAAGTTTACATATTAAAGTTATAAGTAATTTTTCGGGAAGAATTATCAAAAGATTTATTGTTTATTAACATTATTTGATTCTTTTTCAAAATACTTACCTCTGTGGTGACGGATGCGATGATGAGTCACCGGCCGGCAGCAAGGTTGTTCCTGGAAGGCGGTCCAGGAGTCAGCCAGTGCGGATGCCAGCACAGCCCATAACAGCCTTGCAGCCCACTGCCCCTGGCCACCCATTGCTACCAGTTCTATCTATCCCAGCACATTCACCACCACTTCACTTATCGTATAGTCTATGTTATCTCTTAAATAAACAATCAATTCCGGAAATATTCAACAACGTTTATCTGTTTACATTACTCATTAAATCTAATCCCGGCGAGATTAAGTTTCAGAGAAATCATTGTTGAACTAACTTTTGGCAATTAATCAACAATGTAGCTATCTCATATCAACTTATAATCTTCGTAAGAGTTTGTTCAGAACACGTGATTTATTAGTTTTGAGAGTGGTATCGTCTCGATCATGTATACGTATCGTCTGACGGAGAGCGTCCTGACGTGCGCTACCATCATAGCTACAACGAATACTGAAACAACGTTGACCGAACGCGCCGTGGGACCGCTTCGGAACCGACTCTACACAATGTACACCGTCTGCTCGAGACAACGGTTCTGCTGAACCTCGCAGTCGCCCTATAACGTGTATCCTTCGTGTTAGACAAGGAAAGCATACGTAAAGCCGTCTAAACTACAAAGCTTCGACGAATGGGGAAGCTCGCTCGCTGTATTCATTTAAGGAAAAGTTGGAGTTAAAAGTTTTGATAATTTTGCCGATTCGGAATCTTCGAATTCATGTGGGGGAGATTTGACTCCGCAGTGACCCTCGATGTCGTTACTAACATATTGTAATGAAGGGGATGCTCTTTTAAAGCATAGTAAATTTACCTAATTTATGTTTTTGTTGGGATACGCACGAAAAAGTTTTATGTTTTTTAACACGCGAAAGGAAACAAGCAGTTTATTTCCCTATGACATATGTTTATTAATAAGTAACCTAGTATGTGTGAGTCACGTTACGTTAACATGTGTGCGTCATAAATAACGACAGACTATCAAAACAAATCGTGGCAACATCATTAGTTAAATAACCTCATTTATTTGTAATTTAAAATGAAGCAAGCGTAGTGTGAACGTAATAAGTTATCAAAAATGAATAATATCTCTATATATGAGTTTATTTTATATCACCCAGTACACGTATAATTACATTTGTCGCTCAGTAATAAAAAGGTCAGGACAATAAAAGTGAAAGACAACAAGACAAGACACAAAGACGAATTGTAGTGGTAATAATAAAACGATATAAGTCTTAGTGACGACTGGACCGACTATTTTTAAAAAGAATATATTTATTAACTGAAACTAAAATTATAAAAAAATATTAGATACGATAGTATTATAGTATAATTATTATAAACAGAATAAAACATTAGACAATTCATTATCTGCGTTTGAAGAACGTATATTAAACCAGAGACAAAAACCTTCAGCAACAAAATAAAGACGAGATTAAAATTCTAATTTATCTTTATCAACTGTGTCGCAATAATATACTATATTTGTTATAAATAAAAATAAATATTTTATAATAAATACATAATTGACATACAACTAAAAGTAATTTAACATTAATATAAACTTAAATTAACGGAGATTAAACCAATGGGGTTAGAGTTATCAATTACTCATCCTCTTAGTTCCCGGGAGTCCATCTCGGACCTCTGGACCTACATTACTAACTTACTTAATAACTCTATTATAACAAGACAGCTCTTTACATTATTTAATAATCGTTGGATGTAAACTGGGTCACATTAGCTTATTTTTGCAAAAAGTAGTCGAAATTGTTACCTGTTTAATTTAAAAGTATCGTTATCATAATAATTATATTTATGCTCTAACTATTCCTATGGTTTATAAATAATAAATGCATTACATTAAAAATAAGAAGTTTTTTGATTAAAGAGATGGTTTCAGGTGTCCAAAGTATACAGTTCTCAAAACTTCGTATCACATTTATAAAATGAACGGCGAGACCTTTACCGTTGCAGTCAATTTTCATCAGTTCCTCAAGTTTTTCAATAAAAACTTTCTACGATGCGATTTACATACGATATGGATTCATTTATTTTCGAAACGATTTTTCTAGTGGAGAGATGAAGGTTTTCGGTGTCCATTACAGAATAATGCTCTCCCTTCGATCCGAGCTCTTGAAATTTAATATTTAGACGTCACTCTCGTTGAATCGCAAGATGTTCTTAATAATGGGTATTATTAAATTTTTCCAATATGGAATAAAATGATTCTCGTTTCAATTAAGTATAACTCAATTTAGGTCCATTTAAGACAATCCATCGTTGTGTCTTGGCTAACCTTTCTTACATATGAGACGGTGACTTATTATTGTAGAATCTAATATTCAAATCCGTATATAATCACAAAAATGTGAAGGTCATATAAAAAGCTATGATTTGATGTAGAATAAAATGACCTTCTGTTGTCGAACTTGATATATGTACTTGTAGAGTAATGTTTCTTTACGTTCTATTCCACACATTTTTAAAGTCGTTGCTTGCAATTCGACCGTTATTTTCCTTTGATATTGAAGCCTTGTATTCGGTTTAGTAGTAGCTATACACAACACCACCGTGTAATAAAATAATACGCACAGAGGATCGTTAAGCATGTCCTATAAAGAGAGTATAAAGTTGTGTAGCCGCTTATAGTATATTCAATTTGTTGTCATTGTATAAAACACTGATATCATGAAAATTTTAATAAAATGAACAAAACAACAATCTAACACAGTTCTTAGAATGAAATTTGCAGATGTTTATTGTAAACATATTGTTATAAAACAACAAGCGTTAAGTAGAAATTATGTTTGTCTTCATTTCCATTCCTAATGGTTTATATTCCCTTATTTCTAATGTAAAGTTAATACATTTATTAAAACTATAAAAACAATAAGACTACATTGTAACTCTAAGAATAGTACAGAAATGAAATATAAACATGATGCAATATCTCAATAGAAATGAAATTTAAAATATCGTATATCTATAATTCAATAAGTATTTAAATCAAACGAATGCTGTGAGACAGGCTTTATTGGACTTTACTATGATTGGATGGATGGTTCTGCAAACAATGATCTGAGATAGAATTGCTTTTCGCATCCATAACCTTTAACTTGAAAGCATTTTATTTAAATTCTATGATTTGTTTTAATAATGCATATGAAATCTTTCTAACCTTTAGTGATTATACTTATTAATTTAACTCATTATTTTAGTTATTCTTTATATTTCAAGGAAATATAATTAACAAAACTTTCAATTTCTTAAGCGATAGATAATTTGTATTTAATTATTTCTTTGGTAAAACAGGGTATCTTTGTTACATAATTAATTAAGACTATATATATATATATATAAATATTTTGAGGCCCGCTCCACGACTACGTGAAGGGTGGACAAGGATAATTGGTGAAGCCGACATGAGACCACACGGTTAATCTCCTCCGACACCTCTGACAGCGACCAACTCCATATACTGTCCTTAATTGTTCAATAATTTTACATTATAACCAAAAGGTGACAAATTAATTTAATTATTAAATATTACATCCAAAATATTGTTTGTAACCGAAACATTATTAATAAACACCAATTATATGACTAATATTTTATTGAATTATTCTCTCATAAAGACCACAGTAAGCGTGAAGTTTTTATCGGGAGGAAATGATAAGTGAGCATTGTCATTACAAAACTCATTAAGATACAAAAGCTCATTATGGAAGCAAATGCCCACTATTCAAATTGCGAACAGGAAAAACTGACGAGCCAGCATCGTTTAGGCTCTATTGTTGAACTTCTAATAATGCTTACCTACCAATTGCTCCATATTTCAATTAAATACAGGAAATAAAAATAAACTCGAAACGCCTAAATTTCGTCTTCAAAAAGTCAACGTGTTGATGATCTTGAGTGTAGGCAAATATAAAAAAAGTTCCACGAGATATCGTAGACCTTTGTTTTCTTAGTTTTAAAGTTAAAATTGTATTTATCATTAAATCTCGTTATAACGTTCCAGAGTTTTTAGCGGATCGAAATGTGTGGAACTTAAGTGGTAGGCTCATTTGCAGGTTTGTTAGTATAATGTATACATTTAAAGTAAAATTTCTTTTAAAAAGGCAACTGTTGAATTTCTGACTGAAACTTCTCAATAGAGCAGCATTCCCAGCTGGTAGTAGCTTATTAACGGATTGACTATACTGACCTTTTTTACAGTAATAATTGAATATTCAAAAGTGCATGTATATAACTACTTAAACAAAGATATGAAGACTTACGCCTAAAATGTTATATTGCATTACCTTTTTATAATTTCAATCAGCTTGTTGTATTTATATTCAAAAGAATGATAATTACTATTCAAAACAAGAAAGGAATTTCTTTGTTATTTATTGTCAAAATATCAGATAAATTTTAACTAAAGTAGGTTTCTGTTTAAACGATTATTTAAGATTAAATGTTTAATCCGAGGTTAGAAAATGTATTTCAGTATGACGACAGGGAGATGGGCTTCGTTTAACAATATTTACATGACTAATGGGTCTCAATTTTACATAAAAGTGTAAAAGCGAGTGAACTTAGGCACCATTGAAGTGGTCCAATTAGCATGTTTTATTCAAAAGCGAGTGATACCGCCGCGGACTATACTCGCGCTCGTGTAGGCTCTGAAATATTTATGCGCTATTCCCACAAATCGGACATCGCTGCATTTATGCGAACTACTATGTTGTCCGCCTTTGAATTTTCTCTTCATTCAAGCTTTATAAATATCTAAAAAGTTTTATCCACTTATTAAAATAGCATCATGATGACTTATTGTTTATAAATATTACATTGAGTTTTAAATATAATCTCTATAATAAAATATTTATAACTTGTCGTTCCATGACAACTAACATGTAATTTACTCGTAAAAATGGCATAACTTTTTTTTGTTATAACTTCTAAAAGGATGTGGTGTCATTTTTAATATTTTTATTTTGTTTATAATTAGTAATCATTGATTGGATTCAAACCAACAACTTTTAGTGAGAACACTGAATGCTGAAGATTGCTAACTAGCAAAATATCATAAACTTTATTGCAATTTGGATGTTGAAACCCTCACTAGAATTATTTACAGCGTTATAGTGACTACACTTTATTTTACTATTATTTTTATTTTTCCGAATTTTGTTAAGAAAACAGACGGTGAATGTCTTAGTATTTCACCTTCTGACTGTATATTTTATAAAAACTTTTGCATATTTATCAAAAATATATACGTATTTATTTATTGAAGTAATACGTCATCCTCATACTCTTGGACTTGTGATTTGTGTTACATTCTAATATCAATTGTTTAATTTATTAATAGTTAAAAATCATTCACACACAAATTATAAACGATTTATTACTATTGGGATATTATTATTTATGTTTCGTCCAACCTGTACCGCCTTCGGCGTTTTCGATGTAGGCGAGGTTAGTTTATGTGTTGATGAAACTATACCTTTCAATTAGTTAGTGTATCTAACCAATATAACATTGTTATAAAATACAAGAATTGACTATAATTAGAATATGTTCTGACATCTTCTATTAAATACTTTTATATTTTGGTTTTAGCCGACAACAAACGTTTTGCAATCTTGTATAAAAAATATTTATTTATTTATCTAGAAACAGTACTGACATATAAAATTAACAAATTATTATCAATCCCTTTGATATATTTTTTTTCAATTAAAGGTTTCTATTCCAAATTCTAATAGGATGAGTGAAAAATTAAATGAGGTTATTAAAATAAGCTCAGAGGTGTTGGGTGATTCGGTTGTATTAAAAAACAAATTGCTACTTTAGTAGCATTTAATTTAAAAAATTCGCTTTATTGTATATCTGTGATAAAAAATAATTGTTCCACTTTAAACTAAATAATAAGACAAAGCCTAAGCAGTTTGATATTATCCGTCAAAATATATAAGGCTTAGGCGGCAAGGAATGGGAAGTGGAACTCTTTGTTAAAAAAATACAATATTAGTTTATTGCGCATTACACAGCACCGATTTTCATAGAGCAACCATATTATAAATATAGAAAATTACAGATTGTCAAGTTTGTTCTGTAGAGAGAAAGCTATTCGCGGTGGTTCACTTATCTTAGCTCGTCATGATGTAGTTTTAAAGTCTCGATCATATATAGTGGCGCTTTCTGTTGGGCGAATTGTTGAACTATCCTGCATTGAACTCAATGAATATATTGTATTATGCGTGTAGCGACCCCCCTCTGGTGACTTTTATGTATTTGAAATAAATGGAGGATATTTTAATAACACTTTGACATGAAAACAAGTTAGTGATAGCGCGCGGTGACTTTAATATAGATATACTATAAGTAATTTCGTCTAGTGTACATTTATTAAATTTGTTTAAATCTTGTAATTTGTTGAAAATCTTTTCGGAACCTACGCGTATTGCTGGTGTTTCAGCCACTTGTATTGATAATATGTTATGTCACTGTAACATTTATGAAGAGATGAAAATATCGACTTTAAGTTCAGCACACCGTGGTCAACAATTTTCTTTCTTAATTTATCATGAAATTGAAAGGCCCAAAAAGTTGCAAAAAATATAATTTTGTCTTTAAAAAAAATGTTGCGCAAATAGTGCTTAAAGTTAAATTTTTTTTTATTACATGAATATAATAATATTTTAAATAATACAATTTAAATCTATCACGTCAATTATCTCTGTATGCATATGACACTTGCCTTTTCTATTTTGCATATTCTATTTACGGAGCTATAAAGGACCTTTATACAATAAATGAATGGTTCATATATAATCTTCTCCCAATTAATATAGTAAAAACTTCATATATGACTGTTAGGCCAAAGCACAAAGAATACCTAATTATACATCAATTAATATTAATTAGAGTACCTTGAAGAAGGGTAACATAAGAAAAATATTTAGGTCTTCTTTCAGATGGAAAACTTACACGGGGGCCCCATATTGAACAAATATCATCAAAATTATCATCCCTGACGAGAGCATTGCGAAGAGTTTCTAATTGCATTGCCCACAAACTCAGGACCACTAATTACAATGCCCTAGCTAAGCCACACCGTATTTAATAGAAATTTGGGGATCAGCTCACATCTTAATAAATACACTATTCCGTTATAAATACTTAAAACTATCTAAAGATATATATCTAGAAACCAAACTCCTGAATATAAATCGAATGTACACCTACAACATATGCAATATTATTAAAAAATTACTACGAATAATATACATTGAAATATAATATTTTCACCAAAAGTATTTAAACAACACCTAAAAAATATAAATTTTAAAAAAAATTGTCTAATAAAAAGAACAAGTTTTCACAGCGGTTGCACTCCTCAACATTCAAAGTGCAGCTCAATAATATTGGCTTGCACTCTAATTTCCAACCTGTCCACCACCACCTAGAGACAGAGCAACCGCACTCGCTCTTTTTGACGGAGACGCAGATACAATGTCGTTTGAGCACTGCGTACCTGGATTATCCCGGCTACTAGTTAGAGCACAACTTTCGCTCGCGTGCAGGGGTCTGTGTATACGCGCGGAACGACCTCTGTATCGTGCGTCTCCGTCACCTTGAAGACTCCACTTTTTTTTCCTATGGGTTTTAGAAGACACAGGAAACGAAAAAATCCTGTATTCCTGTGTTTGACGCTGCTGATTTGGCTCTACATCAGTATCAGTTTTGATGAAAAGCAGTAAAATAGTTCCTTTGTTTAAAAGTGGAAACAGACTTGAACGTGAAAATTATATTTCTGATTTACCGACGTTAAGTAAGATCTTCGAAAAAATATTCTAAACCAGGTGACCGGGTTTGTGTATAGCAATAAAATCATGCATAGTGAATAATATGGTTTCACTAAAGGTAAATCAAGAACTGAAGCGGGTGCCACGCTTCTCAAACACATTTGCGTTGCATGGAAGAAGTCGTAGAATACCCTCAGGGTGTTTTGCGATTTGTCCAAAGCCATTGCCATTGCGTGGACCATCAAACGTTGCTGTGCAAACTTAACGGTTATGGTGTACGTAGAGCTGCGCTTGGTCTTACTGCCTTTTACCTGAATCAAGGAGGTTACGGTTTACGTAAATAATTTTAAATTGGCTAGTTCTCACCTAAAGATGGGCATTCCACAAGGATCTATTTTTGGCCTCTTTTTATTTTTACTTTATATTAATGACTTGCCCTTTTTAGTTAAAGGTCTATGTGACATTGTACTTTTTGTTTATGACAACTAGCTTATTTTTAAAGTTAAGTGTGATAGGACCAATTATCACTAAGTAAACAGTTCTCTGTTACGAGTCTTTATTAGTTCAAATTTAATAATTTAGTCTTAAATGCTAAGAAAACTAAACAAATAGACTTTTCACTTACTAATGTAAAAAGTAAAATTAAAATAACTTTATCTTTAACAATGAAGTGTTAGAACTGATCAACTCAACAAATTTCTTAGGTATAACTTTAGATAAACGGCTCCAATGGAACACCCATCTCTAAACACTCGCAGGCAAACTCAGCTCGGCCATATTTGCAAGTAGAAAAGTTGGACAATTAATAGACGTTAATACGGCTCAACTTGTTTATTTTAGTTAGTAATTTTTATAGTACTTTATCTTACGGCATTTTATTATGGGGCAGTACTGCCGAAATTAATTCTATATTTATTTTACGAAAAAGATCTGTACGGGCTATTTATAATTTAAAAGCTAGAGATTCTCTGAGATATGTTTTTAGAGAAATAGATATTGTTACAGTCGCTTTGTATTACATATTTAATAACATATTATATAAACGTCAAAATTTAAATAGTTTTATAAAAAATAGTGACAGACACACGATAAGTGAAAACAAACTCGTAACGCCAAAATTTCGTCTTTAAAAAGTTAATAAATCCTTCATGGGTTGGAGTATACGCATATATAATAAAGTTCCACAAGATATCTAAAACCTTCCTTTTCTAAGTTTTAAATCTAAAATCTAAAGTTTATTATTAAATAAATCTTATTATAACGTTCAAGAGTTTTTAGAGGATCGAAATATCTGGAACTTAAGTTTTTGACTCATTTGCAAGATTTATATTTTTAAAGTATACCATTTAAGATTGTTATATGGTATTTCTTTTAAAAAAGAGCAACTGTTGAGTTTCTAGCCGGCGCTTCTCAACAGAGCAGCATTTCGAGCTGGTGGTAGCTTACACCCGGACTGACTACATTTACCTTTTCTTTTATTATAATTGACGATTCAATACTGCATGTAAATGCTTACTTGAATAAAGATATTTGGAATTTGAACTTGAAATCAATCTTCGTTAAATTATATTGAATGTTCCCAACAAGCGTTAGCAAAATCCGAATTTCTTTTGTGTCGTATTTATGGACAATGGCACGCCGTATGCTATGGCCTGCTTTAGGTATTTTATTTTCAAGCATTACGCCATTGCTTGCTAATAGTAATTGTATCAATACAAAGCCAGAAATAAAGTTTGAAAAGTTCAGTTATATGTGCTCTTTATTCCCGGAATTTGAACAAACTTATTCTTGGATAATATGATACAATAACGCAAACAAGACGATTTTAGCAAATAAAAATAGATTTTATTCTAATAGAATGTTACTATAATATGTTTTTTCTTACCCTAACCTAGAATATTAATAGTTCATAAATTGTCTGAAGAAAATCCAGCAAAGAAGTAAATTTCTCTTGCCATCACCTATAGTGAGTACACGCTACGTCAATACATATTATGTGACACCAAGCACAATATTGTAGTTTGAGATAAAATAAATAAATGTTACTTGTGATAACATGTATGTCATTTAATTATGTATATTGTTCATTTAAATTTTCCCTTCAGAATAATTTGAATATTTATACAAAAAATGTTTGATTATTTTTCGTATTTTAATACACCACTTCAATAAACGCTGTCTTGTTTTTTCTTATTTTATTCACCATTATTTCAGTAACGACTATTGAAAATTTAAAAGCAAAAACAATTAAATCAGTCTAATTGCATGAAATAACTTACAACTGCATTTTTTTTTAAATATGGGATCCTATGTTCGCTAATTCATGCGACAACTAATTATACTAATTTATGGTATGAATAATCTTTTACTGACCATCATCATCATCTGATAGATGGAATATCTACAAGTCTGTATGATTCTTAACATTGTATTAATAGTACTGCATTGATAAATATAGCAACTCTTATTTGATGCACAAACGGTTAAAAATCATCTTATTGGAAATATAATAAGTTCTTTTAAACTTAATCATTGATTATAAATTTAGGAATAACTAAAGCTAGACTAAACAAGTATATAAGGTCTCAATTGTTATATATCCTGTATCGTAATTCTACTATTTATTTTGACATTGCACAAAATAACTTCATTAATAATCCCGCTTGTATGCAGTAAAACGTAAGACTAAATTGAACCTTAAATAACATTTTTCCTGACGGATTTTAAAACCTTGTACAAATCCAGTACATATTAACCAAATTCGCAAATTCATTATTTACTCTGGCGTTGTAATCCATATAGTAGATAACAAATTAGACCTATTTCTACTACCTCATATTAATATTAGTTCCATATAATTTCATCTTCAATTATGTGGAATAAAAAAAAAATCATAGAAATTAATAAATATCAGTCAGGTCAGTCGTCAGGTGGTTGATCACGGCACAGACATTCAAAGAAACAGACAGATTTAAATAGCTAAAGAACTTCGATTCTGTTGATTAGGCAACTGCAAGTAAGTAGGCTGGAAGATAAACGGGCACAAAGATGATTTAAAGAATATTCTTTTTTTGAGTACCTTATCTAAGTGAGGAAGACTTGCAAATTGTGATTAACCTTTAAACTAATATTTAGACATATCTCTTAAAAGTACAGTGTTTACAACTTACTAATATATAATAGCTAATGCTAACGACTCTATATGTCTTTATATTGTTATAGTTTAGTAAAAATAGCTTAAACGTATTTAGCTTATAAATTTTTTTTTAATATTTAATCACTACATCACCTTTTACGTAAATGTGACGAAAATATTTTGTACAACCCTTGATCAAACAGACAGATATATAGATGAATACCCTAAAACTATTTAAGATGAGCCAATATTATGTACAATGAATATATGTATTATTATTTTTTTAAACAACGTGTTCAACATTTTATTAAGACTTCGGCCTCATAACCTTTTTGTTATATATGTTATATATATTTTAATATAAATTATAAAAATAATTTTAATGTACATTTTAGATCACAATGTATTGTGCATATAAACTATATTATTAATATCAGACTAATGTTACTGCATACAAAACATGTAATTAATAAAATGATATCGCCCTTGCCCGAGCTTCCAGAACATCGATAGCGAATAAACTCGTCATGAACTCATCGAGTGAATGAGTTACTGTTACGGTCCGCCAGCCACTTTCAAAGTTTGTCCCAAAGAGAAATATACAACTACACCGTACATGTTGACCTATTGCGAACTAAAACGGCGTAATCCCTTCAAAAATTTATTCCAGATGTGAATCTAAGTACGAAACCTGTAAACTGAAGGAATTATTAGTGAAACATTGTAAATGTTATTTGTTGTATATACCTCACTATATCGACTACAATTGTTTTTTTTACTTTTTATAAATATACATAATCGTTCAATTATTGATAACTAGTATTGATAAAATAATAAATATAGATCAATGTTTTAAGAATTGTATCTATTGATTTGTTTATCAGTGACAAGCCACATTAGCAATGATGTTAATTTACTATTTAGAAGATTTTCTTTTTGTTATTTTTTCATGTTATGGGATTTTATATTTATTATAAATATTTTTGAACATTGAGATTTCTATTAGGAGCACGAGAGCGAGTTAATGATGATAAAATGATTGAATTTGACGAGGAAGAGATTTATGAAGGCATTTATGAAAACAGGTACAAGGAGTGGGATACTGTGGAAGAAGCATTAAAATTTATATTTAATTTCATTTTATACAATGAAACATTTATTTTTTTTACCATTGGATTATACTTTTTATGGTCAACATATTTAATATATTTTTTTTTATTTATTGTTATTATACACTTAATACGTCGGAGACTTCGAAGTAGTTAAATTTTTATTAATATTATTTTATGATTATTCAGTAATTTACCAGCAACCGTGGAAGAAATCGGTAAAATTGCCACCAATTTTCTTAAAGGCAACAAATTCAAAGACGATATAAATCTTTGGGAGCAGTTTAATGCAAATTATATATTATAAGTTTTTGTCTAGTTAATTTCAAGATACCATGCAGTTTCACGGTATGGTACATAATACTAATGTAGGTACAAATACATATACTTTTTAATGTTTGAGTGTTAAGCAGCCATTATCGTGCTGACATTCATTGATGCAGGCAATAATCTGTACAATAATTATAATTTAATATTATTTTTGTTTGTGAAGTTCATAACGTCAATCACAAATTTCGTAACATAGGACTGAAGATGTGTGAGGTGCCCGTCCACTGGTATTAATTTCCTGTCCAGCGAGTACGCATCCGCGGGATGGCATTCAAATTTTAAAAATGCTTCGATATTATTGTTTATTTGAAATATTGAAACTTAATTATAATAAACCTACCCGCACTGATTGTATACAATCACGTCTTTACATCACTATTCTATTCGTCATTGCGCTTCATTTTAATTTTAATTAATTCGAAGTCTCCGACGTATTAAGTGTATAATAACAATAAATAAAAAAAAATATATTAAATATGTTGACCATAAAAAGTATAATCCAATGGTAAAAAAAATAAATGTTTCATTGTATAAAATGAAATTAAATATAAATTTTAATGCTTCTTCCACAGTATCCCACTCCTTGTACCTGTTTTCATAAATGCCTTCATAAATCTCTTCCTCGTCAAATTCAATCATTTTATCATCATTAACTCGCTCTCGTGCTCCTAATAGAAATCTCAATGTTCAAAAATATTTATAATAAATATAAAATCCCATAACATGAAAAAATAACAAAAAGAAAATCTTCTAAATAGTAACTTAACATCATTGCTAATGTGGCTTGTCACTGATAAACAAATCAATAGATACAATTCTTAAAACATTGATCTATATTTATTATTTTATCAATACTAGTTATCAATAATTGAACGATTATGTATATTTATAAAAAGTAAAAAAAACAATTGTATTCGATATAGTGAGGTATATACAACAAATAATATTTACAATGTTTCACTAATAATTCCTTCAGTTTACAGGTTTCGTACTTAGATTCACATCTGGAATAAATTTTTGAAGGGATTACGCCATTTTAGTTCGCAATAGGTCAACATGTACGGTGTAGTTGTATATTTCTCTTTGGGATAAACTTTGAAAGTGGCTGGCGGACCGTAACAGTAACTCATTCACTCGATGAGTTCATGACGAGTTTATTCACTATCGATATTCTGGAAGCTCGGGCAAGGGCGATATCATTTTATTAATTACATGTTTTGTATGCAGTAGCATTAGTCTGATATTAATAATATAGTTTATATGCACAATACATTGTGATCTAAAATGTAAATTAAAATTATTTTTATAATTTATATTAAAATATATATAACATATATAACGAAAAGGTTATGAGACCGAAGTCTTAATAAAATGTTGAACACGTTGTTGAAAAAAATAATAATACATATCTATTCATTGTACATAATAAATATAGCTGTCTGTTTGATCAAGGGTTGTACAAAATGTTTTCGTCAAATTTTTGTAAAAGGTGATGTAGTGATTAAATATTTAAATTTTTTTTATAAGCTAAAAACGTTTAAGCTATTATTACTGAACTATCACAATATATAGACATATGAAGTCGTTAGCATTAGTTATTATATAATAGTAAGCTGTAAACACTGTACTTTTAAGAGATATGTCTAAATATTAGTTTAAAGGTTAATCACAATCTGCAAGTCTTAGTGTTCCTCACTTAGATAAGGTACTCAAAAAAAGAATATTCTTTAAATCATCTTTGTGCCCGTTTATCTTCCAGCCTACTTACTTGCAGGTGCCTAATCAACAGAATCGAAGGTCTTTAGCTATTTAAATCTGTCTGTTTCTTTGAATGCCTGTGCCGAGATCAACCACCTGACGACTGACCTGACTGATATTTATTAATTTATATGATTTTTTTTATTCCACATAATTGAAGATGAAATTATATGGAACTTATATTAATATGAGGTAGTAGAAATAGGTCCAATTTGTTATCTACTATATGGATTACAACGCCAGAGTAAATAATGAATTTGCGAATTTGGTTAATATGTACTGGATATGTACAAGGTTTTAAAATCCGTCAGGAAAAATGATATTTAAGGTTCAATTTAGTCTTACGTTTTACTGCATACAAGCGGGATTATTAATGAAATTATTTTGTGCAATGTCAAAATAAATAACAGAATTACGATGCAGGATATACAACAATTGAGATCGTATATACTTTTTTAGTCTAACTTTAGTTGTACTTAAATTTATAATCAATGATTAGGTTTAAAAGAACTTGTTATATTTCCAATAAGTTAATAATAAATTTATCCGTTTGTGCATCAAATAAGAGTTGCTATATTTATCATTACAGTACTATTAATACAATGTTAAGAATCATACAGACTTGCAGATATTCCATTTTTCAGATGATGATGATGATCAGTAAAAGATTATTCATACAATAAATTTGTATAATTAGTTATCGCATCAATTAGCGAATATAGGATCCAATATTTTTACAAAATTGCAGTTGTAATTTCTTTCATGCAATTAGGTTGTTTTAATTGTTTTTGCTTTTAAATTTACAATAGTTCTTACTGAAATAATGGTGAAAAATATATGAAAAAAAAGACAGCGTTTATTGAAGTGGTGTATTAAAATACGAAAAATAATATAACAGTTTTTGTATAAATATTCAAATTATTCTGAAGTGAAAATTTTAATGAACACAGTTAAATGACATAAATGTTATCACAAGTAACATTTATTTATTTTATCTCAATCTACAATATTGTGCTTGGTGTCACATAATATGTATTGACTTAGCGTGTACTTACTACAGGTGAGTGCAAGAGAAATTTACTTCTTTGCTGATTTTTCTACAGACAATTTGTGGACTATTAATAATCTAGGTTAAGAAACAACATATTGTAGTAATATTCTATTAGAATAAAATCTATTTTTATTTCCTAAAACCGTCTTGTTTGCGTTATTGTATCATATTATCCAAGAATAAGTTTGTTCAAATTCCGGGAATAAAAGAGCACATATAACTGAACTTTTCAAACATCTTTGGTGGCTTTGTATTGATACAATTACTATTTAAGCAATGGCGTAATACTTGAAAAGAAAACACCTCAAGCAGGCAATTGCAATCGGCGCGCCATTGTCCATAAATACGACACAAAAGAAAATCGGATTTTGCTAACGCTTGTTGGGAACATTCTATATAATTTAACGAAGATTGATTTCAAATTCAAATTCCAAATATCTTTATTCAAGTAGGCATTCACATGCATTTTTGAATCGTCAATTATTACAATAAAAGAAAAGATAAACACTTACCTTTTCTTTTATTAACAGACATACGGACTGACTACACAGTCAAGCTAGACAGCTAGAAACTCAACAGTTGCTCTTTTTTAAAAGAAATACCATGTAACAATCTTAAATGATGTCCATTAAAATATAAATCTTGCAAATGAGTCAAAAACTTAAGTTCCACATATTTCGATCCTCTAAAAACTCTTGAACGTTATAATAAGATTTATTTAATAATAAACTTTAGATTTTAGATTTAAAACTAAGAAAAGGAAGGTCTAAGATATCTTGTGGAACTTTATTATATATGCGTATATCCAAGCCCATGAAGGATTTAATAATTTTTTGAAGACAAAATTTTGGCGTTACGAGTTTGTTTTTATTTATCATGTCTGTCACTATTTTTTATAAAACTGTTTAAATTTTGGCGTATATACAATATGTTATTAAACATGTATTGCGAAGCGACTGTAAGATTACCTATTTCTTTAATAATATCTCTCAGAGAATCTCTAGCTTTTAAGTTATAAATAGCCCGCACAGATCTTTTTTGTAAAATCAATATATAATTAATTTCGGCAGAACTGACCCATAATAAACTGCCGTAAGATAAAGTAGTATAGAAATAACTAACTTAAATAAACAAGTCGAGCCGTATTAACATCCATTAATTGTCTAACTTTTCTACTTGCAAAGATGGCCGAGCTGAGTTTACCTGCGAGTGTTCAGAGATGGGGGTTCCATTGGAGCCTTTTATCTAAAGTTATACCTAAGAAATTTGTTGAGTCAATCAGTTCTAACACTGCATTGTCAAGGACAAAGTTAAATTTTTTACTTTTTACATTAGGAAGTGAAAACTCTATTCGTTTAATTTTCTTAGCATTTAAGACGAAATTATTAACTTTGAACCAATAAAGACTCGTAACAGAGAACTGTTTACATCGTGATAATTGGTCCTATCACGCTCAACTTTAGAAATAAGTTATGTATCATCAACAAAAAGTACAATGTCACATAGACCTTTAACTAAAAAGGGCAAGTCATTAATACAAAGTAAAAACAAAAAGAGGTCAAAAATAGATCCTTGTGGAATACCCATCTTTAGGTGAGAACTAGCAAATTTAAAATTATGAACGTAAACCGTAACCTCTTTGATTCAGGTAAGAGGCAATAAGATCAAGCGCAGCTCTACGTACACCATAACCGTTAAGTTTGCACAGCAATGCTTGATGGTTCACGCAATCAAAGGCTTTGGACAAATCGCAAAACAGCTTGAATGTATTCTATGACTTCTCCCATGCAAGGCAAATGTGTGTATGAAGCGTGGCGCCCGCTTCAGTTGTTGCTTTACCTTTAGTGAAACCACATTGTTCACTATGCATGATTTTATTGCTATACACAAGCCCGGTCACCTGGTTTAGAATATTTTTTTCGAAGATCTTTCTTAATGTCGGTAAATCAGTATACTTGTAATATATCTGCATTAAAGTCACCGCGCACTATCACTAACTTATTTTCATGTCAAAGTGTTGTTAAAATATCCTCTATTTATTTCAAATACATAAAAGTCACCAGAGGGGGGTCGCTACACGCATAAGACAATATATTCAATGAGCTTAAAGCAGTTACATAATTCGCTCGACAGAGAGCGCCACTACGTATGATCGAGACTTTAAAACTACATTACTACGAGCTAAGATAAGTGAGCCACTGCGAATAGCTTTCTCTCTACAGAACAAACTTGACAATTTGTAATTTTCTGTACATATAATATTGTTGCTCTTTGACAATCGGTTCTATAATGCATAATAAACTAACATTGTATTTTTAAACACAATGTTCTACTTCCCATTCCTTGCCGCCTAAGCCTTACATATTTTGACGTAAAATATTAAAAACTTAGGCTTTGTCTTATTATTCAGTTTAAAGCGGAACTATTATTTTTTATTACAGATATACCATATAATGTATCAATTTTTTTAAATTAAATGGTACTAAAGCAATTTGTTTTTTATAATACAGAGAGATACGCATTATAGGTACTTTATGTCATCCTATAACTAATATAATTAAATTTATTTAAAGCAAAATAAAAGAATGCGCCGCCATGACGATAGGTCAGATTATACAATGTCAAATTAAAATTGTATACGCATTTGTTTTGTTTGCTTATACAAGCTTAAGCTCTTGTTTTAAGCTGATGACTACGGGAATGTGCAAGTTACATATTAAAAGTTACTTTTGTTATGTAAAATTATATATTTTTTCTTAACGGACAAACCAATCCATCTCCATGTAATAATACAGTAGTACTACTTTTAGGTAAATTAAAGTTCATAATTTTATCTAAACTATGCTGGTAACTGGCGCCAGGCAAGCATATATTACATAAATTATTTAATTCATTATTTAAAAAGACACAAATCCTTGACCTAATTAATAAGAGAAAACAAAGTAATTATTTTGGAGCACAAAGGAGAACTTATTAATTGTTTGACTATCTATATATTTAATACTATGTTTATTATGTACAGCCGAATCACCCAACATCTCTGAGTTTATTTTAGTAACTGCATTTAATTTTTTTACTTACACAACTACGATTTGGAAAAGAAACCTTTAATTGAAAAAATATTTCATTTTTATTACAAGGATTGATTGATTGATAATTTGTTTATTTTATTTCTAAGTATTGTTTCTAGATAAATAAATAAATATTTGTTTTATACAAGATATACTGCAAAAAGTTTGTTGTAGGCTAAAACCAAAATGTAAAAGTACTACTTAGAATAGTGTTAAAACATATTCCAATAATAATCTATTCTTATATTTTATAACAATGTTATATTGGTTAGATACACTAACTAATTGAAAGGTATAGTTTCATCAACACATAAACTAGTCTGGCCTTCGTCGAAAATGCCTAAGGCGGTACAGGCTGGACGAAACATAAATATCCCAATTGTAATAAACCGTTTATTATTTGTATGCGAATATTTTTAGGTTTTAATAAATTAAATTATTAATATTAAAATGTGACACAAATCACGAGTCCAAGCATACGAGGATGACGTAGTACTTTAATAAATAAATACATAAATATTTTTGATATATATGTAATATTTTTTACAATATAAGGTGTAGTACTATGTAACCCGTCTGTTATCTAGACATAATTCCGAAAAATAAAAATAGTGGTAAAAAAAAGTGCAGTCATTATATCGCAGTAAATAATTCTAGTGCGAACTTCAACATACAAATTGCAAAAAGTTTATGATATTTTGCTAGTTAGCAATGCAAATAATCTTTAGCATTCAGCGTCCTCACTAGAAGTAGTTGGTTTGAATCCAATCAATGATTTCTAATTATACACAAAACTTTTACTTTTAGAAGGTATAACAATAAACAGTTATGCCACTTTTAAATAACATGTAAGTTGTCACGGAACGACGAATTATATATGTTTCATTATATTTAAAAAGTCAATGTAATATTTATAAACAATAAATCATCATGATGCTGTTTTAATAAGTGGATAAAGGTATTTTTTATTTATTTATAAAGCTTGAATGAAGAGAAAATTCAAAGGCGGACAACAGAGTAGTTCGCATAAATGCAGCGATGTCCGATTTGTGGGAATAGCGCATAAATATTTCAGAGCCTACACGAGCGCTAGTATAGTCCGCGGCGGTATCACTCGCTTCTGAATAAAACATGTTATTTGGACCACTTCAATGGTGCCTAAGTTCACTCGCTTTTACACTTTTATGTAAAATTGAGACCCATTAGTCATGTAAATATTGTTAAACGAAGCCCGTCTCCCTGTCGTCGTACTGAAATACATTTACTAACCTCGGATTAAATATTTAACCTTTAATTGAAAATTATTGGACTATATTAGTATATGATTATTAAATACATTCATATAATAATATAAGTATCATTCAGATAAATGATGATGATCAATGAAATTACAGAATGTAATATTTCAATCATTTAAACAGAAATCTTCTTTAGTTAAAATTAATCTGATATTTTGACAATAAATAAGACAGAAATTCGTTTCTACCTTTGCAAAGCCACTATCTTTCTTGTAATAATTAATACAAAAACGAACTGATTGAAATTATATAGAGGCAATGCTATAAAGATAAAATTTGAGTATTTTTAGCCGTTGTTTTAATGAAATTTGTTTGACAATGCGTTCATTTTAATTGAAATATAGAACAATTAGTAGGTAAGCATTATTAGTAATTCAACAATAGAGCCTAAACGATGCTGGCTCGTCAGTTTTTCTCTTCATTTAAAAAGTTTTGCATTTACCTTTGTAATAAGCTTTTGTATCTTAATGATTTTTGTAATATATGACAATATTCAAATAATATTTTCTCTTGATAAGAACGTTGTGTGCAGTGTGGTTTAATGAAAAAATAATGCAATAAAATATACATATAATAGGTATGTAACAATGGTAATAGGTTACAATTAGTATTTTGGATGTATAATATAATTTGGATTGTATAATATTTACCTTTTGATTATAATGAACGTCCGTGTTATTAATACTTGTTTAGAGTAATTAAATATCTTATAAGTAAGAATTGATATGAATGAGTACTTCAATTTCAACAAAGTATACAACGGTGGTGCCACCTACTGTAATTTATTTGAGAATGTTCATTTGTTATTAAACTTTAATATTTTAAAAAGTACATTCGAAATATATTTAACATAATATTTAATCTTTAATTTACTATTGGCAATTCTTAAAACATAAAACTGGCGTCATCTGTATGTTTGTTATGCTATTATAACTTACCCTCACTTTAATGTTGTAGTGTTGATTATTATAAAATAAGTTGTAAATGCTGTTCACGGATTATTCTGTTACAAGTTGTAGGATATTAAACATTAAAGTGCAAGTACTGAGTATTATTTTTAAAACATATAGGTACTAACAATAGTTAATATTACAAGTATATAATTAGAATTTTACCTTTCAGGATGTCAAGGACATCGCCTTGTACAGCACCTGTAAACTTTTTAAGTCCAGTCTTAATAAACATGTTACAGCTCCTCACAGAGAGATTTATAAGAACTCTCGTGCTTTTCTGTTAGAATTATTTACAGAAGTCATATTAAAATAACCCTGCTGTACTTTTTACTTAAAGTTTTTATTCAAATTCAAATTTAAATTCAAATTATCTTCATTCAAGTAGGCATTTACACATACTTTTGAATCGTCAATTATTATAATAAAAAAAGGGTTAGTGCAGTCAGTAGGTGTGTAAGCTACCATCGGCTCGGGATGCTGCTCTATTGAGAAGAGTCGGCCAGAAATTCAACATTTGCTCTTTTTAAACTAAATTTAACAATCTTAGATGCAAATGAGTCAACACCTTAAGTACCATACATTGCGACTAAAAACTCTCGAACGTTATAATAAGATTTATTTAATAATAAACATTAGATTTTAGATTTAAAACTAAGAAAACGAAGGTCTAAGATATTTTGTGGAACTTTATTATATATGCTTATACTATGCATTATTCCTTAGGATTTAATGTATGAAAAATAATAATTAAGGTATTTATTTATAGCTAAACATAATGTTAAACATTGTAACAAAACTACTTATTTAAATTCAAGATAGCAAATTGAAATTGCAGACGCATTATATAATTGGAAACCAAAGTACAAACGCCACAATGTGATTTAGTTGAAAACAACTTTCACGACAATTTGTTCGATTTAAGACTTTTTAGATAGATAGATAGATAGATAGAAAAGCTCTTTATTGCACACAATATTAATATAATGAAACAAAAAGGGTATAAAAAAAAACAAATATGCAAAGGCGGTCTTACTGCTAAAAGCAATCTCTGACAGACAACCTTCAGGTGAAAGAATTCAGTAATAAGTACGGGATAGTGCTAATACGAGAAATAATACTTAAAATAGATGCATAGAATAAAGCTTTAATTAGTTCCACATATGGCTTATAAACATTTAACTAATTAAATTACTTTTAAATAAATATAATATATATAAAAAATAATATATACAAATAAATATAATTAAATATATATATACATACATATTTATATATATATATATATATATATATATATATATATATATATATATAACTAAATACATAACTATATATACATATACTAAACAGAGATAAATGCCTACATAACGAAAGTTTATAATGACGATAATGACTAACAAAAGTGTAAAGTGTAAATTATTTTAGGGAAAGGTAATAATTAAATAATAAATGAAATTAGCGATTGTGAGCTTCTGATATCTGGGGGTAGCATATTCCAAAGTAATACTGCCTTTACACTTTTTTACTTCGATTTAAGACAGTATACAACATATTTTTACCATATTGCCAGTTATGAGGTTTATTTCATAACAGGTGAGGCGCTATCAAAATTCAATCAGAAGAAACGCCAACCACAACTTTTTGAAAATTTGCTTGGTATATGTGTGGAAATCGTGTGGCTGGTCTTAAGACGTAAGACATTTAATAAAAGATGAATCATTTATATTATAAGTTTTTAGTTGATTCTAACAAATGAAATCTGACAAAACTCAGGACGGTTATAAATTTCTTCAGTGCTCATTCAAAGAAGCCATAAGCTCTGATGCTAAAATCTTCCTGGAGATCCTAAATAAGTCCCTAAAACTTTCCCACTTCCCGGTACCTTGGAAAACAGCAGAAGTAATTGTCCTGAGGAAACCAGGCAATCACAATACCAAGTCCTATAGACCTATTGAAATGTTACCAATTTTGGGAAAGGTACTAGACAAGTTTTTGATTTGACGCCTTAGATGGTATTTACTCCATAAAGTAAATCACCAGCAATATGAATTCGAGTACGCAGAACGCCCTCTATAACCTAATAAACTATATTAAGGATAGACGGAGAGCTAAAAAGATTGTGGTACTAATAGTATTAGATATAGAAAGCACCTTCGACAGCAACAGCAAGAGATGCCCCAGTAACTTATACAGGTTAGTAAGAAGACCTATAAGACAGAACGGTGTAGGTGAATTACATAGAGCAAAAGAGCATTAGGAAGAAAAATAGGTTGTGGACAAGGATTGACGGAAGCCCTCCTTTCTGGAATCTTTTATTGAATACGAGTACTCTGCTGTATATCTGATGTATTTTGCGAACATAGCCTCTTACAGAAGACCTATATTTAGTAATCAAATTAATTCGGTTACGTTCCGTCGGTGAGAGAGAAAATCCAAAAGCCCAATTCTTCGCCAAAACTTCTCACATACAAACACTCCACTCTAATTGTGAATTTTTACAAGTTCATTTCAACGCTTACGCCATCGAATGTAATCAGTAAGTCTTGTTAGTTTTGGTGTAGTAATTAAATATTCTTATAAATTTCCATTTATACTTCTATTATCATGTAATTAATTTTAAATATAATCTCATATCGCATTTTAAAAGTTATAAAGAATTCACATAGGTAACTTCGTTTTACAAATGAACATAAATGATCGAATCTTTGATGAACAGATAATATTTTTATGTTAATACTAAAATAAAGTATTTTTATATTTTTTCAAACGTATTATTTCTGCGAAATGCCGAACGATCAAACGCCTATGAGCGTTTCAATAATTCTTTAAACAAATAATAAGATACATAAGTGAAATATTAAAAACGTGTCTAGTCATTTTTAGAACCACCTTGGTTGCATGTTGCATGCTCTGGCCGGTCCTGAGGAGAAGTTCTCAAAATTTTTAATTGTTCTTGTTATGGTTAGAATGCCTCGAACGACTTTCGATACAATGTTACGACCTCTACCGACTGCTGGTGGAACCGGAAAATCGATGGCTTCTGTGTATGAGTTCTGATTAAATTAGATACTACTCATTAAATTCATTTAAATCTTTGGCCATTGGAGCGTAAAATGGGTTTTAATTTCATGTAACGGTATTGCCATTAGATAAATAAAACGAATAAAATTCTAAAACTTCTATTATATAAATAAGGCAAAATGCTAAAAGTCTTGATTGTAAAGTTTTCATCCTACATCTATCCATACTATTTAAATACTGATTTCTAATAAAGTTTTCAACAATGCAGCTTATTTTTTGGTCAAGTGAACGCCAAACCCATATCGTATAATAATACGATATCTAATAAGATATCGTGGTTTTGGACGAATTCTCCTTCACCTGTGTCAAAAAAATTGGAATAGGTAATCTACAGTTTTAATTTTTGTAAAAGCTACCACATCTCGGTTGTGTATAACCTAAAGTGAAAATATATGAAATTATAAAACAATCAAAAAAGTACCTCTATAATAATAATACAACACTCATTGCGAACAAGTAATCGCAGATCTTTCAATTCATCCTGATATTTCGTTACAATCTTACTAATGATTTCAGTGCAAATCTTAGTTTGTAATTCTATTTTTTTTTATGTTAGAGGAGGGCAAACGAGCTTGCGGGTCACCGTTGGTATGTGATCACCGCCGCCCATGAACTCTTGCAACATCCGAGGATTCACAAGAGCGTTGCCGGCCTTGGAGAAAGGAATATATGCCTTTTTTGAAGGTACTCATGTCGTATTGATCTGGAAATACCGCCGAAGGAAGTTCGTTTCACATTTGAGTGGTACGTGGGAAAAAAGTCCTTGAAAACCGCACAGTTGAAGATCGCCACGCGTCCAGGTGGTATGGATGATAAAGGAGGCGATGGCGAGCTGTGCGGTAGTGAAATTCGGCGGTAGGCATCAGATCGAATAGTTCTTCGGAACACTCCCCGTTGTAAATGCGGTAGAAGACGCACAAAGAAGCCACGTCTCTACGCAATGCCAAAGAGTCCAGCCGTTCGCAGGGCACTGGGTCCCCGACAATCCGAACGGCTCTTCGTTGTACACGGTCAAATGGTAGAAGCTGATATTGGGGTGATTCGGACCAGAGATGAGAACAGTACTCCATGTGTCGCCGGCCCTGCGCCTAATAGAGGGCAAGTCTTTGGCCAGGTTTGAAATACTGCCTCGCTCTATTGATCACTCCCAATTTCATCGAGGTCAACTTGGCCTTGCTCTCCAGATGACCACGAAACTGACAATCGCTCGAAATGTCGAGACCCAGTATTTTGATACTTGGCGAGGCAATAAGAGGAGTGCTCTCGAGGAGCGGTGATACGACAAACGGGGTTTTCTTTGTGGTAAAAGCGCAAACCTGTGTCTTTAGGGGATTGAACTGAACGTGGTTCAGTTCACCCTACTCAGAGACCATCCCCAGGTCTCTATTGAAGACACAAGTTTCATTCGACACTCGTCGACGTTTTCCCAAAAGAGACCTGCACGACCGGAATATACCGCATCCTCAGTGCTGTCATCCGCATAACAATGTATGTTGGAAATATCCAACATATAATTGATGTGCAGGAGCAATAGAGTTGGGGATAGCACGCAGCCTTGGGGTAGACCAGCGTTCACGGGCTTGGGGTCCGAGCAAAAACCGTCGAGAACGACCTGTATGCTCCGCCCAGTGACAAAACTGGTGATCCACTTGCATAAACTCTCGGGTAGCCCATAGGAAGGTAGCTTCGAAAGAAGCTCCTTGTGCCATACACGATCAAAGGCTTTTGCCATATCCAGACTAACTGCCAGACCCTCTCCCTTGCTTTTAATAACCGCTGCCCAACGGTGCGTAAGGTATAACAGAAGATCACCAGCTAATCGACCATGGCGAAAGCCATACTGCCGGTCATTGATCAACTGGTGATCCTCGAGGTACGTTAGGAGCTGTCGGTTGATAATAATCTCCATTATGACTACATACTTTTGTAAGAAAACAGTAGCAGAATGGCTTCTTTCTCTAAAATATGAAGAAGTGGAGTTGCTTTTAAGTTTTATGAGTTGATTTTTACATCCACACACACATATGCACAGACGTACATACACACTTACACATACACATACACACTCACACTCAAAAACACAAACACACACTCACACATACATTGCACCTTATAGACTATTGTAATGTTTAATTAATAATTTTGTTTTTTGTAATATTTAATTAATAATTTAGTTTGCTATAATTATGTTGTTATGGAAGAGCAGAGTCTTCTGGCACAGGGAAAAATTAACTATCCTTAAAAGAAGATTCTACTTTATTTGTGTTTTATGATTATTTGAAGTGAAATAAATTATTATTATTATTATTATTATTATTATTATTATTATTATTTTGGAGAGAAGGAAGGTAATGGCGATAGGTCTGTAGTTAGCTGGGTCCGAGCTATCACCTTTTTTAGGGATCGGATGGACAAGGGCACGCTTCCATGAGACCGGGACTACGCCTTTAAGGTAGGAGTACCGAAATAGACGCGTTAGCACTGGTGTCAACCCGGGGGCACACGTTCGTAGCACTAATGGAGAAATGCCATCCGGCCCACTCGACTTATGAACGTCCAAGGAAAATAGAGACTGCCTGATAGTTTTTTGGCGAAAAACTATTTCCGGCATTGAACTCTGACACCGCGGGATGATAGGCGGTGTCTTCCCTTGGTCGTCCAAAGTCGAGTTGGAGGCGAAAAGAGTGCCCAAGGGATCGGCTTTCTCTTTTGGCATGTGGGCCAGAGAGTCATTCCCCATGTGCAACGGCAGTGGGGACGGGTGGGTAAAGTTGCCCAGAGTGGCCTTGTAAAGAATTTGTGCATGCCAGGCGGGTACTTTGCCAGCTGATCCCCAATTTTGACGACATGCTTGAACTTTGCTCTAGCGATTTACCGTTTGAAGAATCTGGAGGCACGGTTGTATTTCCTCTTCAGAACTCTAGAGTTCGGATCCTTAGTAACTAACGCATTAGCCCAAGCTTGATAAGCCTGCCGTTTGCCAGCTGCTGCAGCCCTGACAGACGCATCTAACCAAGGCCGCGATCTGCCGCCAAGTGGTACCACAGAGCTTGGTACAAATAATTCCATGCCCTGAAGTATCACATCAGCTACAGCCGCAGCGCAGTCACTAGGATCATTGGAAGGGAAACAAATCGGCCCCCATGGGTAGGATGCAAAAAAGGACCGCATTCCATCCCAATCTGCTGACTTGTACTGCCAAACGCGTCGAGTCGCAGGTTTTGTGCGAGCAAGACGTTGAATGGGCACTACACTCTGTACCAGACAGTGATCAGAGGAACCTAAGAGAGCCTCGACAGTGATCTGGTACTTTTCTGGATGTGTAGTCACCAGAAGATCCAACAAAGAGGGCGTGTGGCTGTCCACGTCCGGTAGACGAGTGTGCGTCTTTACCAGCTGGGACAGACCATTTGCCAGAGCAAAGTCAAACACAGATCTCTCCGCGTAGTCGGCGGCACGTGACCCTAGTTAATCGGCATGGTGCGCATTGAAGTCCTCTAGGACTACGACTTCGGCGGAGGGAGTCTGTGAAAGCAGATCGTCAATCTTCGCCTGAACATGGCCCAAGAGTTGATCCGTTTCTGCATTACCACTATGGGACCTGTAGAGGCACGCGTAGACTCTGACATGGTCGTCCATGTCCACGCGCAGCCAGAATACAGACAGGTACCTTCGACCTTCAAAAACCTGAAGGCGACGGTAGCAGATATCCTCCCTTACGAACACAGATACCACGGCGTGTGGTATAAAATGATGTTCTAGTTTATAACCGGGGTATGATAGGTACGCTGTGTCGCTAGGTTTAGATATCTGCGTCTCCGTCAAAAACAACAAGGCCGGCTGCGCCGTCTCAACCCCCGGATGTTGCAAAAGTCCACATCTAGAGTGGAGCGGGGTGCCGCTGTTTGCCGTCGTTTGCCCTCAGAAAACACAACAGGCGATACTTTGCCCGCCCCAGATACGACGGGTATCCCGAGCAAACTCCGAGGATCATTCCCCCGATTTTGCTCGGAGAGGGGGTCCTAGGCTTCATCAAAGCCGGTACCCTCCTGGGGTATACTTTTTGGAGGCATCGCTATCATGTTTGGCAGGGGGGGGGGGAGGGGTTGGGCTTCCGGATTCTCTCACTCACCGACGGAACATAACCAAATGAATTTAGTTACTACACGTCGGCCTTCTGTGAGAGAGTGGTCCTTCCCCGGTCGAGCCAGCCCAATACGAGCTGCAGTCAGAAAACTATAGCCAAGCTCTACCACCTATTGTCCGATTAGATATAACTTCCGATATCTATTAAAATTAACAACACTTTATTATTATTCAAATTGCTTATACCATTGACATACAATAAATATACTACATTATTAAGTAAACATAAAGAGTAATAAAATACGATGTAGTGGTTCAAGTTATTAAAGTTGTCGGATCGGACGACTAATATCGCTACACGACTTGTGAGAATGAATCTCAAGTTAATACTTGTAAATAGTACTGGCAACACAATATTAAATATCGTAAAAAGCGCTCGGTGGTGGGCAGGTGTAACATGTTCATCACTCCTGGAGACAATATTGAACTCGGCGAGTAAATAACACCACATCTTTCACGTCCTATGGGAGAAACCTCTATGAGTAGAATGAATATTTTATCAAAGTTATGTTCTAATATACTGGTTGTCTTTCATATGTTATATTCGCTTAGATATAACAATAAAAACGCTACTTTATACACATAATATAGTTTGCCTTACAAATATGGCAGACGAATTATCATTCTAAAATCCCAATAGTTGTTACTGAAATAATGATGAACAGTATATCTAAATAACAAGATTTTACTAATAAACACTTATTGAAGTGGGTTAATAAAATTTCGTACATAAACCTTTAAATTATTCTTTAGTGAAAAATAAATTGAATAATATTGTTTAGCTGTTATATGACATATATTTTATTACAAGTTAGATTTATTTAATGTATCTCGACGAATATTCTGGTTGGGCGCTTGTGTAATATTCTAGTTGGTGTCACGTAATGTGTATTGACACAGCGTGTGAGTACTTACGACGGGCGGTGCGGTTGTATGTGACGTAGAGAAAATTACTTCTTTGCTGGTTTTTCTTCAGACAATACGAAGATTGTTAAAATTCTAGGATAAAAAAAATATATAAATATGATCGTAATAATCTGTTAGAATGAAATCTATTTCTATTTGTTAAAAAACATCTCGTTAGCATCGTTGCACTATATTATCCAGGAATGAGTTTGTTTAAATCCCGGAAACACAAGTGCACATTTAACTGAACATTTCAAACTCCTTAGCCGGCTTTGTATTGATACAATTACTATTCCGACGTTGGCGTAATGGTGTTGGGAACATTCAATATTTTAACGAACTTTAATTTGGAAAAGAGAACTTTTAATAGAAAAATATTATTTCATTTTTGGTAAAAGGATTGATTGATAGTATGTAATATATGTTAATTTTATTTGTGAGCTCGTAAGTATTGTTTCTAAATAAATAAAACAATAAATTAATATATTTTTTTAATAAGATAAATTATAAAAAGTTAGTAATCATTAAAACCAACATATTTAAGTAGTTAATATAAAATTGTCAAAATAAATTCTAATTTTAATCTATTCTTTAATTTTATAAAATTGTTTTATTGAATAGATAGACTAACTAATTAAAAAATTAATTAAACTATTGATATTAAGATGTGTTTCATATCATTCATTCAATATGAAAATTGTATGACGTAGTACTTCAATAAATAAATATGTATATGTTTTTGATACATGCGTAAAATTTTTTTATTCAACTAGTAGATGAAATACCATGACATCTATTAGCTGTTTTCTAACTAATATTCCGAATAATAAAAGTAAGGGTAAAATAAAACGCAGTCAGTACGACGCAGTAAATAATTCTAGTGCCGGCTTCATCGTCAACATTGCAATAAAACTAGCAATGCATTTTAGCTTCTCCATACAGCGTTCTCATTCAAAGTTGGTTGTTTGAATAGAATCAATGGTTCCAAACTGTATACAAAATAAAAAAAGGAAAAACAATATGTATGTTTTAACATAGAGATTTAATATTAATTTCAATGTATTATTAGTAAGTAGTAAATCGTCATAATGCTCATTTAATAAATAAAACTTTATAGTGATTTACAAAGCTTAAAAAGAAGAGTATTCAAAAACTTTAACTTTAATGTGGATAATGCACTAATGTCATTATCTGCGACTACGAACCGCCATTTGGTTTCTAAGAACATCCGTACTGGACATCTGATAAGCTAAATATTTTACTTGTTTATGATTTTTTTTGGATGTTGTTACTTTGTGTATAATTGTTACTATATGTGTAATTAGTAATTGAGTAACAAATTGTGAACATTTATATTCATTTATTTTATACTTATTAAACATGTTATTTGATATAACTTTCTTTTCTTTTTTGCGAAAATTGCGACCCATTAGTCATGTAAATATTGTTAAACGTAGCCTGTCTCCCTAACTTAGTACTGGAACACATTTACTAACCTCGGATTAACTACCTCACCTTTAAAAAAATATGAACTATATAACTAACTATAATTATATGAGTGTTAGATACAATTATAGAATAATACAAGTATCATTAAAAAAAATGATGATGAATGAATTTACAAAATGTAATATCTAAAACTTTAAAACACAAGTCTTTAGTTAAAATTATCTGATATTTTGACAATTGCTATTTATTACTGTATGGTTACAATTAATATTTTGGATGTAATATGTAATGAGTAAAATAAATTACCGCCTTTTGGTAATTAAGTATGTATATCTAGTTATTATATAGTTAGAACTTATTGTAATTATATATCAGTGAAAAGCTAACAAGAATATATAAATCAAAAAGATTTCATGTTAAGTACAATTAAATTCATTTATTATTAATTATTATTAAAATAAAATCCTTTCAATTTACAGGTTATGGAGGCAAAAAGTCATTCTCTCTCAGATCATTTTTTACAGAACCATCCATCCAATCATAGTAAAGTTCAATGAAATCTATCTCACAGCTATTTATTTCATTTATATACTTATATACTTATATAACTCTATACTCGTAATTATAAATAAACATGATTTTTAATTTAGTTTCTGTTGAGTAATTTTTTTTGTCATGTCTATATTTTAATTCTGTAACAAGGTAACAGTTAAAATGTCGTGTCATTCTTTTTATAGTTTTATTAAATAAATTAAACTTACATTAGAAATTAAACTCTCTGGGAATTACATACTCTTATTCTAATAACTGTTAGGTATAGAAATAAAAATATTTTCTATTTAACGTCTTTTATATTCTTATATACAGCTGCAACGTGCAGTTTAGTAGCTGTTTACTTTATTGAAATTAAACAGCTACTAAATATAATATATTAATAAAACACACCTAAATATATAATTTAGGTGTCTGTGTTTGAAACAATTACAACTAATTCAAAATAGTAAAAGTGGCTACATAACACCACAGCTTGATTTTTAATATATAATGGAATTAAATATATATCAATTAAATAAAATGTTGTTTATAATAAAGTGCTTTATATCTTTAGTTTTATAGGGTTATCTAATGAAATGCAGTAAACAGGAAGTGTATAAAGTATAAAACTGCACTAGGTTATATATCCCTATGTTATATCGTCAGTTGAACGTTGAAGGCAGAATATTGTTAATTCCATAGTACGAGGGGAGGTCCAAAAGTTCGTGGAATGGAGAGGATGGAGCGGGGGTAGGGGCACTCACTTGATGTCATACGAATCGGAGACTCATCATTAGTATAAATACGAGTTTCAACCCGATTGCGTTATTCGTTTACGAACAGTCGCCTGCTGAACAAGTCAATCCGGAAGAAAACTGAAACTATGGAGAAAATTGAACACCGCGCTGTGATAAAATTCCTTACCAAGATAATTTTTATTTTTGAATTATTGGTATGTGATATTAATTATGCACATAATATTTAGTATGTATAATTAATGTAGCGTTCTTATTATTATATCTAAGTGAAAATAATATATAAAAGAAAAGTAGTACTTAAGATTACGTGAACAGCCTCATGGCCTTTTTGTTTGATCTTCTGCTGACTACATATTCAGGTAAGTACCGCATGAGTGTGCCGCATGGATTTTCTCCATTGGTGCTATGAACGTGTGATCTTGAGTTGACTCCAGTGCTAGCCTGTTCATTTCGGTACTCCTACCTTAACGGTGTAGTCTCGGTCTCATGGAAGTGTGCCTTTGTCCATACGACCCACAAAAAAGGTGATAGGTCAGACCCAGCTAACTATAGATCTATCGCCATTACCTTTCTTCTCTATAATATAATATTCAACATCATTAACCGAGAGCTTCTTACGTGCATCGAGGGTTTCGGTTACTGAAAGTAAAGAAAATGGTCTTTCAGTTCGTCTGGATATGTCTAAAACTCTTCGGTTGTGTATGGTACAAGGAGCTTCTTTCGAAGCTTCCTTCTTATGGGCTTGCCGATACAAGTGTATCACCAGCTTTCTCACTGGGCCGAGAATACAGGTCGTTCTCGACGGATTTTGCTTAAGAATGCTGGTGTACCTCAAGGCTGCATGCTATCCCCAACTCTAGTCCTCCTGCATATGAAGGATATGTTAGATATTTTCAACATACATTGTTATGCGGATGACAGCACTGGTTATGCGGTATATTCCAGCAATGCAGGGTTCTCTCGGGAATCCGTCGACGAGTACCGAAAGAATCTTGGGTCTTGGGGATGGTTTCAAAGCGGGTTGAACTTTGTATAATAATTATAATGGAAATTATACTGCCCGATTGCCCGTATCGGCGTTACAAAATTTACAAATATATGTGTGTGTGTGTGTCTTTTCATGTAGATTAATTTTACATATTTATAATTATTTTATGTAGATTAATTTAATATATTTATATATATATATATATATATAATTGTACTGGGTTTATTTACTCGGTACTTTAATCTTAACATGTTATAGCACATCAAGAGTAATGTCTCGTAAAAGTACGATATCCGCTATTCCGCGAAAATTGTGTCCCGACGTTTATTTACCAATGAAAGAAGAAACCACGGTGATAATACTCGTATATTATTTTAAATAACCATTAAATAAATGTCTAAGTAATTGTTATCTTTATAAAAAAGCGATCGGAAGTTGAGAAGAAATTGAGAACAACGCTTGAAATGGATCAATCGTATATCAGCGAGAGGACTTTAAAAAATATAAAATTATAAAATTATTTCTACAATACCTACGTTTCACTTATACTACCCCTATTAGTATTGTATACGAATGTGTCTGATATATCTAATATTGCAACATAAATTACTACTATATAGACTTCGTTAGAAAAATTTACAGTAATTTCTTCTTCAGTTTCCAGCAAAGCATTAAAAGCGTCAGATTAAAATTAAAATGAAACTGATATATCCGAGTTAGATCCGTGATGCACTTTTATTTAAATTTTTACTATTTCTGAAAATTTCAAAATACATTGTAAGGTAAACATTCTTGTTTACTCTATTTAAAAATCTAACAAAAGATGTGAAACAAAATATATAATAATATGAATAACAAGATAACAAACAATAATATAAATCATGGCAAGAAATGAAATAAAAAATATAATAATAATACTACTCACGGAGTGTAATAAGATTGCTCAAACGTTAGACAAGAAAATAGTTTTCGTAATAACTGCTGACAGCAGCTGCTATTAGCAGACTTCATAGAATATTGATCAGCATTATTATCCTGTCACGATTCTAACAAATTAAGTATTTAGCAATAGAAATGATGACGGAAAAGGGCATTTTATTACAAATATTTGTATGAGAATAACCAATTTTTATTTTTTAGGCATTTATTAATGATAAGGGAATTAAAACAAAGTATAAGTTATGAATTAATATATCCACATTTTTGAGACTTCATACTGAATTTGATTTAACATTCTAAACCTCTACAATTCTTAAAATATAAATTTATATAAAGATATTAGTAATTAGTGCTATATTCAAAACAGTCTCTCAAATTTGGATGGAGCTTATTGTAACAAAAAGACATTTTATGATGATCAGCAGACCTTTGGGATGTTGCCATATCTATATAATATAATTGTTCCTAATGTTATTTATCTAATGGAAATACCGGAAAATAAAATAAAATCTCGTTTTACGCTCCAATATACAAAGATCTAAACGAATGTAATGATCCGTATCTAATTTAATCGGAATACATACACAGAAGCCTTCGATTTTCCGGTTTCACCGACAGTCGGTAGAGGTCGTAACATTGTATCGAAAGTGATTCGAGGCATCCTGATGATACCAGACACAATTTCTTATTTTGACAAGTTCTTTTCAGGACCGGCCACGGTATGCAACATGTATAGTAACCGAGGGGTTGTTCTAAAAATTATAAGACGTATTTATTAAATATTTTCCTTGTGTATCCCTTTATTTGTTGTTGTAAAACGCTCATAGGCGTTTGATAGGTCGGATTTTTACAGAAATACTACGTCTGAAAATATATATAAAAAAACTTTATTTTAGTGGTAACATAATTTATTTAACACATTAAAGATTCGATTATTTACGCTTATTTTTAAAATGAAATTATACATCTAAATTCTCTGTAACTTATCCCACATTGCAGTTTAAATAATTATATTATAATAGAAGTGTAAATTGAAATATATAAGAATATTCAATTATAAATTTAATCTTACTGATTATATATGATGACTTCAAAACCCATTGTATGATATTTGATATCCCGATGACAGAACACTTCGTTTATAAGCGCTGATGTGGGGTTAATTTTCTAGTCGCATCATAAGCAGTGTCTCAGCTGCACGGCGCGCTCTTCTTCAACCATCTTATTGATGTAGCCTGACCGTAGTGGGTGTTCTACCGGATTGAATATCTCTGATTTGAATAATCGGTTTATCTTCAGTTCTGTATTAAATAATTATTATAAATAATCGGCTATTTGCAAACCCATTCCGGGTCCTTCATTATGAGCTCGGAGTATGCTCCGGAGTATATGCTTAGAACCTTAGATGTAAACTGCTCATGAAAGTAGTCAAGCAAATTCCGACGTAGTTACTGTGAATATCATCAAAAAAGGAGAGAAATCCTACATGGTACTTGTCCAAGTACCATGTAGGATTTATATTTACCAGCTGAAAGAGGTCCCTCTTTCAGCTGGTTAGGCAAGTGGCAAGATTGCTTGATGTAGTGGATCATACAGCCAACTGATCCGGACAGTCATCGCGTTGAGGGTTTCTTCCCTTTGAATATCCGACCACAACCTGATGAAATCAGTGTAGACTTTTTCATCACCAGATTTCGATCCACGAATGGTGTAAGACAATTGTGGAAAGTCAGTCAGTAAGTTCTAAGATGAAAGCCTTTAAACAAACCTCGAACAAATCTAATCTAAAACTATCTGATCCGGTCGGTTTCCGAGCACTAAAGGAATTTAAAATATATAGAAAAAATACAAATCAATAAGCATGGTACTATATTCTTTTGTTTGAAGAAGTTTTAAATCGGACAAATTGTCGCAAAATTCGTTTTTAACTCACATTTTCATATCACGTTTGTACACCACATTGTGACTTTTGTATTTTGGTTTCCTATTGTATAATGTGATTTGCCAATTTATATCTTAAATTTAAATAAGTACTTTAGTAACAAAATATTTAACATTAGATATAAATGTAAATAACCTTAATTATTATTTTTCATACATACATTGAATTCACAGAATCTGCTTGCATACAGCGGCTAGATAAAAATCTAAGCAGTTATCATACAAATTTGTATGGGTTCGCGATGGCCGAATGGCTCTATATATTTTTTGGTTTGTATAATATATTATTGATAATTCAAAAAGTTTACGGATTTAGTCAAAATACATTACGAGAATGTTCGTGGATTAAACACCAAGACCAATGAACTGCAATGTGACATAATGTCCAATATGTTTGTGTGAGATTTCGTACATTCCTCAGAGCTTTTCGACCAAAGGAGAGAGATGCCAAGATTTTATGTCAAATATAGTAAAAACACGGAGGTGGTGTTCTAATTGCAATAAAAATCCCTGAAAAGTATTCATCGTCTTAATTGGCAAACATCTTTAGAAGGTATCTGGGTTTCCTTAAGCCTCAAATCATTCTCAATTAATATTTGTACGATCTATCTACCTTATTATCTAACTAAGGATTACTATTCACAGCTTATTGAGAATTCAGACCAAATAATTATGACAAGTCCTAATCAAACAATAAGACAAGTAGGACTCGCACGTAATTACTATTCCATGTAAGTCGAAATAAAGCTGTTTATAATGATTCAGTGTTGAGAATATGTCGAAATCATAACGAACTATGCAAAATTTATAATCTTCATTAATTCACTTCTGTACATTTAATACGAGTGTTGTATGTATCTTCAATAATACTTTTCATTTTTGTCTTAATAGATCGTTTTGTTTTTATAAGTGTTAACTATTATTATTTTTTTTTTTAACGTAACTATGTAGTTAATGTTTTATTTCTGCAATGTGCATTTCCTGAAATGGAAGCCATTGGTCTATCTTTGGCACATTATTTTTATATAAAATTGTATATATAGCTATAGCATGCTGTGTGTAGTTATTATCAGAGTTTAAATTAAATTTAAATTTAACATGTATCCTAGTGTGTATTGTGTAATCTTAAATTTTAATTTTAATGAATGAATGAATGAATGAATGAATGAATGAAGGCATGAATGAATAAATGAATAAATAACTGATTAATTTTAGTAATTGAAACCGTATTCATAATTTAGTAAAATATCACAAGTAATTTCAATAACTCTTGTAACTCCTTACTCAACATTTTTAACGGACCCATTTATAGCTCAGGTAGAGTTTTTGATGTCACCAGTTATATTAATATTTCAATTGAAACCTAAAAACTTAAGAAATCTTTCAACTTATTTATGCAATGAACATGGAGTTAAAAAGTTCTCGAATAAAATTAATATTCATTGATTTGTATAAATCTGATTCACGTTATTTACTGGAGCATATTGTGAAATTATAATATAACATAAATAAAGGGAGCAGTGTGTCAGGTGAGTTTGTTTGAATTTGAATTCACTGGTTCAGGCGATTGCTCACTTTGATCAAGTTTCAGATCAAGTTTCAGATCAAGACTCATGAGTCCTTAGTTCAATGGCGAGGCTGTCTATGGATGTAACATAAGGACATAAAGATTGAATAACTGTATAATATCACATGCATCAGAAAACAATCAGTCCGCTAAAAACAAAACGATTGATTGAATTATAGACGTTTTGGAAGTTTCACTTTGCAATCCAGATGTCTCAGATATTCAAAATGTTCACTTTAAAAGTCCATTACTTGTATTTTCACCACACAGGTAATGCTTTGTAAATGCTGAGTCACGAAACTAAGTGAGCAACTCTTTTCAGACCGTTTCATTTTTATTTTCAAACTACCAGTCCGTTGAATTGTACCTATTAGTAATGACTATTTCTATTCGCGGTGTATTTACAAAATTGTTAACATTATACAACTTCTTTTAGTTACGTACTCGTTTTGTATATCTGCATGATATTAGATTATATTAAGTCCAATAATAAGTCGGAGTGTAGTTATACCTCGCTAGTTATGAAATATTTTTACTTGTAGAATATTGTTTTTGGTAGTTTACAGTATTGAAATTTTAGGCTCATATTTACGCTTATTTCTCGTTGCGTGGTCCTTGGTCCTGATCCCGTTGCAATATCGCAAAAAAGTGTGTCTTTAAATACACACAAATCTTCGATCAAACCTTTCCTCTTTATATTTTTGGTCTCAATAATTATTTAATTATATTACACAATTAATAATTATACATTATATATAGAAAGAAGGTAGCGGAGGGATGATAGATTAGCATAAATATTTAATCAACAGATGAAAGATACTCAAAGAAAAAACATTTATGTATATTCAGGGGACATAAAAGCTACGAGGACACATCGAATCTACGTTTAATCAACCACCACCGTCGTCTTTATGTTCCAATGAATATTCATATCATGATCGATGTTCGCTTCTCTTTATTCACTGTAAACACGTGGAAGTGTCCAAGCTTGTCTTGTATTACGAAAATATCTTGTTTATTGAAATCATTATGTTTATACGTTAATAATTTATAAAATAAAAAT
The DNA here is from genome assembly GCA_918358865.1 of Melinaea marsaeus rileyi. NCBI lineage: Eukaryota > Metazoa > Arthropoda > Insecta > Lepidoptera > Nymphalidae > Melinaea > Melinaea marsaeus. Next base: position 9,876,104 of record OU911088.1, on the reverse strand, counting down.
ATACTTCATTACCTACTAAGATAATGGTGTATAATTTCACAAACTAATTGAGACCTTAAAACGAAATCGTTAACGTTAAAATACTATTGAATTCACAATATTCTGTCTTCAACGTTTAACTGACGCTTTAGCATAGTGATATGAAACTTAACGCAGTAGTTTTAAACTTTATATACTTCCGGTTTACTGTATTTAATTACATAGCCTAACAAATATAAAGATAAAGTACTTTATATATAAACAACATAGTATTTAATTGAAAATTACGTTTCCTTATACAATAAAAATCTAGCCATGGTGTTCGTTGTCAAAGAGGGATGTTTAGACAAATTAAAAGTAAGTAAATATGAATGACTAGTACTTAAGGCGTTATGTCACTCCGTTCATTGCCTAACTTTAGTAACACATGACACTTTAGTTAGTTAGTTATTTAGTAACACATAGTGATCTATTATTGTGGAACCTAAAATCCAGAATCTTCATATAAAAATATACAATTTAAGTAAAAACTAAAATTTAAAACATTTGTCTTTCTTTTTATATATTATTGTGTTTACGTTGTTTTTCACACATATTTTAACCGTAGCTTGCTGGTCGCAATTTTCCTTTATCGGTACAGCCTCATATTTGTGGTAGCTTCACATAATAATTCCAGCATAAAACAAAATAACTCACACCGAAGATCATGTAAAGAGAGTATAAAGTTAAGTAGCCGCTTATACTATATTGAATTAGTTGTAATTGTTTCAAACACAGACACCATCATAATTTTAATAAAGTAAACAGCTATTAAAATGCACGTTGCAGCTGTATATAATATTATTATGAACATATTATAAGAATACAAACGGCATTAAATGGAAAATATTTTTATTTCTATTTCTAACTGTTATTAGAATAAGAGCATCTAATTCTCAGATAGTTTATTTTCCATAGTAAGTTTAATTTTTTTAATCAAACTGTAAAAAGAAAGAGACTACATTTTAACCGTAACCTTATTACATAACTAAAATATAGACATGATAAAATATCTCAACAGAAACTAAATTAAAAATTCATGTTTAGTAGAATTCTATAAGTATTTAAATGAAATGAATAGCTGTAAGACAGACTTCATTGGACTTTACTATGATTACGTGGATCGTTCTGATAATAATGATCTAAGACAGATGGCTTTTCGCATTAATAACCCTTAAATTTCTTGGATTTTATTTTAATTATATTTAATAATAAATTGTACTTAAAAAGAAATTTTTCTGATTTATATATTTTAGTTAACTCATCACTGACATAATAACAACAAGTTCTAAGTATTTAGTCATTATATGTATTAAATTATTACCTTGGTAAAAAGGGTATCGTTGTGACATAAGAGTTTAATATAAATAGCACAAACCAACAGCCAGTTTACCGCTCACGACTACCCGACGTACATTATAACCAAAAGGTAGTAATTTATTTTAATAATTACATTTTACATCCAAAATATTAATTGTAACCTTAACATTAATAATAAGAATTGTCAAAACATCAGATTAATTTCAACTAAAGAAAATTTGTGTTTAAAATATTTAGATATTACATTTTGTAAATTCATTCACCATCATTTATCTGAATGATACTTGTATTATTATTAAAATGTATTTAACATTCATATAGTAATATAGTTCAATATTTTTTTAAGGGTTAGGTATTTAATCCGAGGTTAGTAAATGTGTTTCAGTACGACGATAGGGATACGGACTTCGTTTGACAAATTTACATGACTTATGGGTCTCAATTTTACATAAAAGTGTAAAAGCGAGTGAGCTGAGGCACACCATTGAAGTTGTCCAATTAACATGTTTCATGCAGAAGCGAGTGATACCGCCGAGGACTATACACGCGCTTGTTAAATTATTTAAGACTATACAAATAAAAATGACTAAACAATTAAGAAAATTTATTAATCAAGCTACAATATATTACACTGTATAGTAAATAGAAAAATATAATTATGACTATAAAAGGATATTGGTTGGAACTTATTTAAAAGAAAAGTAAACAATACCAAATAACATGTTTAATAAGTAGAAAATAAAAGAATGTAAAAGTTCACAATTTCTTACTAAATTACTAATTACACAATTACACACATAGTAACAACATGCAATTCAAAATATCATAAACAAGACAAGTAAAATATTTAGTATATCGAATGTCCAGTACGGATGTTCTTAGAAACCAAATAGGGCTCGTAGTTGCATTTATACTATTTTAACAGCTACAGAGGCATCAGTGGTCATTAATGGCATTGGGTCATAATCATAGATTTTAACTTTAGAATAGGTTATATACTGACAAAATAGTTATTCTGAACAAAAATAAATTCCTAAATATATTTGTAGTTATAGTTCACACATTTATATTTAACGTTTTTAAGTATAAAATCATAATATTCAATATCATAAAGATGGTTTTTGTGAACAAGTCCAATCAATAACCTTTATCGGTTTTATATAATATGTTTAGTAATAATAGTTGTTCCAAGTAATTATAAATACTTAAATCTAATTAATACAATGATAATAAACTTTAACATACCAATATTATGCAATTTTACTAGAATTGAATAGTTATATAAACAATGACCATATTGCATCACCCACATTACAAAATATTATTATACCCTAAACGTTACATAGGCAGTACATATAATATATAACGCTCGTGTGGGCTCTTTGAAATTTTTGCACGCTGTTATCACAAATCGGACAATCGTTTTTAAATACTATTTATTCTGTTTAAGCTTTATAAATCACTAAAACGTTTGATTTATTAAAACACGTGAAGTTTAATTTACTGCTTGTTAATAATACATTGACATTGATATTAAGTCTCTACATAAAAACATTTATATTGTTCTTCCGTGATGAACCAACATGTTATTTAAAAGTGGAATAAGTGTTTATTGTTATGAATTCTAAAACTAGTAGTAGTAGTAGGGTGTGGTGTGATTTTTGGTGTTTTTATTTTGAATATAGTTGGGAACCATTGATGCTATTCAAACAACCAACTTTTAGTGAGAACTTTGTATAGAGAAGCTAAAATGCATTGCTAAATTTATTGCAATGTGGATGCCGAAGCCCGCAGTAGAATTATTGACTGCGTTATACTGACTGCAATTTATTTTACTTTTATTATTCGAGATATAGATATCATATTAGTTCATCTTTTAAACAAATATATTGTAAAAATTGTTTCGCATATATCAAAAATATATACATTTTTATTTATTTATGGAAGTACTACGTCATACAAGTCTCATATGCTGACTTGTGATTTAAGTCACATTTTAATATTAAGAGTTTAATTTATTTATAGCTGAAGTGCTAATTATCTTTTGCACACAAATTATCAAAGGATTCTTACTATGGGGACATTTATGTTTCTTCCATTTTGTTTCGCCATGGACACTGTCGAGGTGGGCGAAGCTAGTTTATGTTTTCATTAAACTATACCTTTCAATTAGTTAGTCTATCTAACCAATATATAAGAAAAGATTATAATTAGAATTTATTTTGACACATTTTATATTAACTACTTATATATATTGGTTTTAACCGACAACTAACTTTTTATAAGGTGTATTGTTTAAAAAGTTATTTATTTCTACATTTTTTTTTTATTATATTATTATTTAAATTTAAGCTCCCAAATAAAATTACAATTTACAAACAATCCTTTTACCAAAACTGAAATATTTTTTAAATTTAAAAACTTTTCGAAATTAAAGTTCGTTAAAATATTGAATTTTCCCAAAACCATTACGGTATGGCCGGAGTAATTGTGTCAATACAAAGCTAGCAAAGGAAATTGAAATGTTCCGTTAAATGTGCTCTTGTGTTCTCGGGATTTAAACAAACTCATTCTTGGATAATCTAGTGCAATAATGTTAACAAGATGTTTTTTAGCAAAATAAAATAAGATTTTACTCCAACAGATTGATACAATAATATTTATATATTATTTTTTATCCTAGAATATTAAAAATATTCGAATTGTCTGAAGAAAAAGCGCCAAAGAAGTTATTTTCTCTGCGTCACACACAACCGCACCACCCGTCAAAAGTACTCACACGCTGTGTCAATACACATTACGTGACACCAACTAGAATATCACTAAGCATTATAGTTTGACATAAAATAAATAAATCTAAATGCAATACAATATATATGTCATTTAACCCCCTAACAATATTGTTAATTAAATTTTCACCACAGAATAATTTTAAGATTTATGTATTATATTATTTTTGGTAATTTAATACACTTTAATAAATAGAGCCTTGTTATTTAATATATTGTTCATCATTATTTCATTAACAATTAGCCATACTATATTATGTGTATAAAGTAGCGTTTTTATTGTTATACGAGTATCTAAGCGACTATAATACAAGAAAGACAACCAGTATATTAGAACATTAAGTATCGTAGATAACTTTCATAAGATATTCATTCTACTCATAGAGGTTTCTCCCATAGGATGTGAAGGATGTGGTGGTATTTACTGCGTCGAGCTCAATATTGTCTCCAGGAGTGATGAACATGTTACTCCTGCCCACCACCGAGCGCTTTTTACGATTTTTAATATTATGCTGCCAGTATTACCGTACTTACAAGTATTAACTTGATATTCATTCTCACAAGTCGTATTGCGATATTGGTCGTCCGTTCCGACAACCGTTCGACAACAACTTGAACCACTACATCGTATTTTATTACTCTTTATGTTTACTTAAAAATGTAGTAAATTTATTGTATAACAATGGTAAAAAGGCATATATTCCTTTCTCCAAGGCCGGCAACGCTCTTGTGAATCCTCGGATGTTGCAAGAGTTCATGGGCGGCGGTGATCACATACCAACGGTGACCGGCAAGCTCGTTTGCCCTCCTCAAACATAAAAAAAAAATAGAATTACAAACTAAGATTTGAACTGAAATCATTAGTAAGATTGTAACGAAATATCAGGATGAATTGAAAGATCTGCGATGACTTGTACAAAATGAGTATTGCATTATTCTTATAAATGTGGTTTTTTGATTGGTTTATAATTTCGTATATTTTCACTTTAAGTTATACACAATGTGGTATACATTACAAAGACTAAAACTGTAGATGACCTATTCTTTTTTTTTTTACACAGGTGAAGGAGAATTCGTCCAACACCACGATATCTAATACTGCTATATGTTTTTGGCGTTCACTTTACCAAAAAATAAGCTGCATTGTTTGAAACTCGATTAGAAATCAGTATTTAAATAGTATGAATAGATGTAGAATAAAAAAAAAATACAATCAAAATCTTTAGAATTTTACCGTATCTATGTGATAAAAGTTTTAGAATTTTGTTTCCTTAATTTTTGGAATGGCAATACCGTTACATAAAATTAAATCTCGTTTTACGCTCCGATGCCCAAAGATCTAAACGAATTTAATGAACAGTATCTAATTTAATCAGAATACATACACAAAAGCCATCGATTTTTCGGTTCCACCAGCAGTCGGTAGAGGTCGTAACATTGTATCGAAAGTGGTTCGAGGCATTCCGACCATACCAAGAACAATTTCAAATTCCTCAGGACCGGCCAGGGCATGCAAGTGCAAGTAACCGAGGTGTTGTCCTAAAAATTACTAGACACTTTTTTTAATATTTCACTTGTGTATCTTATTATTTGTTTAAAGAATGATTGAAACGCCCATAGGCGTTTGATCGTTCGGCATTTTGCAGAAACAATACGTTTGAAAAATATAAAAAATACTTTATTTTAGTATTATTACAAAAATATTATCTGGTCATTAAAGATTCGATCATTTACGTTCATTTCTAAAACGAACTTTGGGCTTTCGGATTTTCTCTCTCACCGACGGAACGTAACCGAATTAATTGATTACTAAATATCGGTCTTCTGTAAGAGGCTATGTCCGTGAAATACGAGGAGAATGACATCTCCTCATGTCAATTGAACAAATTGCCGTGATAGTTCTTTTCAACTCAATCACATTGTGGCGTTTGTACTACAGTTTGCAATTATATGCGATTAATGCGATTTGCAATTTCAATTTGCTATCTTAAATTGAAATAAGTAGTTTTGGTAACATAATGTTTAACATTATATTTAGCTGTAAACAAATACCTTAATTATTATTTGTCATACATTAAATCCTAAAGAATAATGCATAGTATAAGCATAAATAATAAAGTTCCACAAGATATCTTATACCTTCCTTTTCTTAGTTTTAAATCTAAAATCAAAAGTGTATTATTAACTTATTTTAAAGTTCAAGAGATTTTTATGTTTTTTATTTATGGAACCTAACGTGTTGACTCGATTATAATGTACATCATCTAAAATTGTAATTTTTTTTTAAAAAGAGCAAATGTTTAGTTTCTGGCCGGCTCTTCTCAATAGAGCAGCATTCCGAGCCGATGGTAGCTTACACGCGTACTGACTGCACTGACCTTTTTTATTATAATAATGGACGATTCAAAAGTGCGAGTAAATGCCTAATAATATAAAAATATTTTGTATTTGAATTTGAATAAAAACTTTAAGTAAAAAGTAACCCTGCTGTTAATAATATGATATCTGTAAATAATTCTGACAGAAAAGCACGAGAGTTCTTATAAATCTCTCTGTAGTAAGGAGCTGAAACATGTTTATTAAGACTGGACTTAAAATGTTCACAGGTGCTGCACAAGGCGATGTCCTTGACATCCTGAAAGGTAAAATTGTAATTATATATTTGTAATATTAACTATCGTTAGTGTATGTTTTAAAATAATACTCAGTCCTTGCACTTCAATGTTTAATATCCTACAACTTGTAACAGAATAATCCGTGAACAGCATTTACAACTTATTTTATAATAATCAACATTACAACACTACAAGTGAGGGTAAGTTACAATAGCATAACAAACATACAGATGGCGCCAGTTTTATGTTTTAAGAATTGCCAATAGTGAATTAAAGATTAAATATTATATTAAATATATTTCGAATGTACTTTTTAAAATATTAAAGTTTAATAACAAATGAACATTCTCAAATAAATTACAGTAGGTGGCACCACCGTTGTATACTTTGTTGAAATTGAAGTACTCATTCATATCAATTCTTACTTATAAGATATTTAATTACTCTAAACAAGTATTAATAACACACAATTCAATATTTTCAATTAATAAATATATATATGTATAATTTTAATTTATATCAAAAGTCCTTTAAATTGCCAGTTTTAATTCACTTAGTCGGTTATTTGTCTATGTTATAATTATTTTATTCATCAAAATTCAATAGTCCATTATTGTATTGTGTAGTTGTATAACATTTGCTTGTCTAGGTTTTAATTTTTTTTGATAGCGTTGGCGAAATGTAATCTATAGAATGCTGCTAATTTATTATTACCACTCAAATAAGTGATTACTTTAATCCATGTTTGAAGACACTGAAAGTAACACCTCTTCTAATCAATCAACATCATTTCAAAACTCTGCTGTTCCAGTTGGTGCTTTAGTATATGAAAAGCTTCTACTGGTTTAGAAGTGATTTATTTCACTGTATTAATAAAAAAATTATACAAACATTTTATGTTAATAAAATGTCGCTTATTACCTTACAAAAATTTTATTAATCCTTCTGTATTTTGGTCCCAATCTCAATGATCGTCTTTATACAATTCACCGAAACTGCCCTTATCTTCGTCGTCAGCATTTGTATTATTTTCTTTCCTTCATGCTAAAAAAATCCGAAGAAATGAAATCAATTTGGTTTAAAGTAAGAACTATAAATTCTTAATTTTTTTTTTTAGAGTTGTGAACATTTCTCTTTAGGGTCGTTAAATGATAGCAAAAAAAAAAAATTATTGCTTCTTGAATAGTAAAAAGATTATTATAAATATATTTCTCATTTTGAAACTGATTCATTTTAGTGATTTAATGCACTAAACCAAATTCATAATTTAGTAAAATACCTTAATTTAATTAAAGAATTATTGTAACTTATTATTCAAAATTTGTATCGGACGCATTTATAACTTTGGTAGAACTTATGATGTCACCAGAGTTGCTCTCGACCCCTCTGCATATAAAATTATGTTAATACTAAAGTTGAAACCTAAAAACTTAAGAAATATTGAGCTTCACTGTCTCCAATAAAATTAATCTACATCGATATATATATATATATATATATATATATATATATCATTAATCTGATTCATTTTATTTATTCATGTATATTATAAAATTATGGCATATATAAAGGGAGCAATGTGTCAGCAAGGTGAGTTTTGCTCATTGAAAACATTGGTTCAGGTTCATTGCTCATAACTTTGATCATGTTTGTTCTGCCATACAATCGTGAGTCTTCAGTTCAGAGGCAAGGCCCTCTATAAATATAAGGACTCAATTCATTAAATTTTAGATGTTCTATGAGTTTCACTTTGCAACCAGCATGTTTCCAATACTATACAAACTATTCATTGCAATATTTAGATATTTGTATTTTTACCACGCAGGTAATAAAATACTGGTCACGAAACTTAATGAGCAACTCTTTCCAAATCGTCTCTATGCTATGACAAATATTTTATGCTATGTAGTCGTATCTGCATGATGTTTGATTATATTAGATCACTCTTCGCTGCCAATTGAATTGAAAGCTTCGGATTTTAGTTACATTTAATTCTCGATGTGTTTCCGTATTTTTCCGTACTTTATTATCTTTCACCCATATAGGTACCGATCTCGTTGCAATATCGCAATATAGGGTTGCTTAGAATACATACAAACTTAGGATAAAATCTTAGGGGCATTGAATCTACGCTTAATCAACTACTACCGTCGTCTTTATACTCCAATGGATATTCATATCATGATCGATGTTCTCTTCTCTTTATTCGCTGTAAACACGTGTACGTGTCCCTCCAAACTTGTCTTGTACTACGTAAATATCGTGTCTATTAACTTAAATATATACCCAAAAAAATTTTCGTGTATAATTTTACAAATTAGGTGATATATAGTGAGCCAGAAGTCATAATAGACTAGACCTTAAAACGAAATCGCTCGAATAAATTGGTATTAACGCCAGAATACTATTAAATTCACAATATTCTGCCTTCAACATTCAACTGACGATTTTACATAGGGGTATGTAACTTAATGCAGTAGTTTTAAATTTTATACTCTTTCCGTTTACGACATTTCATGACATAACCCAAAAAACTGAGGTAAAGTACTTTATATAACCAACATTGAAATTAAGCAAAAAATATAGGTATTCAAAACTTACGTTTCCTATTACAAAAAAAATCGAATCAAGGTGTTGGCAATAAGGAGGGAGGCTTAGATAAATTAAAAGTAAGTTAATATGATTGACTATGTTTTTAGGCGTTATGTCACGCCGATTATTGTGGATTCTGAAATCCAGAAATCTTTTTATGAAAATATTCAATTTAAATAAAATCTAAAATTTAAAACATTTGTCTGTTTATGTTGTTTTTTACACATCTTTTAGACGTAGCTTGCCGGTCGCAATTTTCCTTTAACGTAACAGTCTCGTATTCGTAGTAGCTTCACATAATAAATTCAGCATAAAACAAAATAACTCGTACCGAAGATCATATAAAGAGAGAATAAAATTAAGTAGCCGCTTATACTATATTGAATTAATAATTGTAATAAAGTAAACAACTACGAAACTGCACGTTTCAGCTGTATATATTAGGAACATATTATAAGAATATAAAAGGCGTTAAATAAAAAATTATTTTATTACTATTCCTAACAGTCATTGGCATAAGAATATGTAATTCCCAGACAGTTTCATTCCTAATGTAAGTTTAATTTAAACTATAAAAAGAATAAGATTACATTTTAGCTGTAAACATATTACAGAATTAATATTTAAACATGATAAAATATCTCAATAGAAATAAAATGAAATTCATGTTTATTTAAAATTATCTAAGTATTAAAATGAAATGAATAGCTGTGAGACAGACTTCATTGCCTTTACTATGATTGGATGGATGGATCTGAAAATAATGATTTGAGACAGAATGGCTTTTTGCATTCAAAACCTTTACAAGCATTTTATTTAATATACGAGTATTTAATAAATAATTATAAAAAAATTGAAATATTTCTGATCTTTAGAGATAATTCTTATTATTTTAACTATTTGTTTTATTTTTTTATTTTCACTAGAATATAATAACCAACAGTTCTTACTTCTCATCATTAGATAATTTGTCTTTCATTACCTCCTTGGTAAAAAGGGCAGCGTTGTTTAGGTTAATAAGTTAAGATAAACAGCTCAAAAGACAGGCAGACATATACATATATATTTTGTCTAGAGCGGGCCGCTCACAACTACCTGACGTTCATTTTATATTAATCATTACTTATTACATCCAAAATACTGATTGTAGCCTAAACATTATTAAATACCAATTATATGAACATTTTATTGCATTATTGTATCATAAAAACCACACTACGCATAAAGTTCTTATCAAGGGAAAATAATATATAAACATTGTCATTACAAAAATCATTAAGATACAAAAGCTTATTACGAAAGTATTACTTTTTAAATGAAGAGAAAAACTGACGAGCCAGCATCGTTTAGGCTCTACTGTTGAACTACTAATAATGCTTACCTACTAATTGTTCTATATTTCAATTAAAATGAACGCATTGTCAAGCAAATTTTATTAAAACAACGGCTAAAAATACTTAAACTTTATTGACTTATCTTTATAGCATAGCCTCTATATATTTTAATCAGTTTGTTTTTGTATTATTAATCACAAGAAATTGGTGGCTTTGCAAAGGTAGAAACGAATTTCTCACTAATTTATTGTCAAAATATCAGATTAATTTTAACTAAAGAAGATTTCTGTTCAAACGATTTAGATATTACATTTTGTAATTTCATTGATCATCATTATTTATCTGAATGACACTTGTATTATTATATGAATATATTTAATAATCATATACTAATATAGTCCTATAATTTTCAATTAAAGGTTAAATATTTAATCCGAGGTTAGTAAATGTATTTCAGTACGACGACAGGGAGACGGGCTTCGTTTAACAATATTTACATTTCAAATGGGTCTCAATTTTACATAAAAGTGAAAAAGCAAGTGAACTTAGGCGCCATTGCAGTGGTCCAATTAACATGTGATACGCGCTCGTGCAGGCTCTGATATTTTTATGTGCTACTTCCACAAATCGGACATCGCTGCATTTATGCGAACTACTCTGTTGTCCGCCTTTAAATTTTCTCTTCATTCAAGCTTTATGAATACCTAGAAACTTTTATCCACTTATTTATTACTAAAACAGCATCATGATGATTTATGGCTTATAAATATTACATTGAGTTTTGAATATAATCTTTATGATAAAACATATATAATATGTCGTTCCGTGACAACTAACTTGTTATTTAAAAGTGGCATAAATGTTTATTGTTATACTTTGTTCTAAAAGTGAAAGTTTTGTGTATAATTAGGAATCGTTGATTGGATTCGAACCAAAAACTTTTAGTGAGAACACTGAATGCTGAAGCTAAATTGCATTGCTAACTAGCAAAATATCATAAAATTTTATTGCAATTTGTTTGTTGTTTTAGCCGACAACAAACTTTTTGCAATATATCTTGTATAAAAATATTTATTTATTTATCTAGAAACAGTATTTACATATAAAATTAACAAATTATTATCAATCACTTTAATAAAAATAAAAGTTTTTTTTTCAATTAAAGGTTTCTATTCGAAATTGTAATTGTGTGAGTGAAAAATTAAATGAAGTTATCAAAATAAGCTCAGAGGTGTTGGGTGATTCGGCTGTATAATAAAAAACAAATTGCTACTTTAGTAGCATTTAATTTTTAAAAAATCGCTATATTATATATCTGTGATAAATAATAGTTGTTCCACTTTAGATTGAATAATAAGACAAAGCCTAAGCTGTTAAATATTATCCGTCAAAATATATAAGGCTTAGGCAGCAAGGAATGGGAAGTGGAACATTTTGTTAAAAAATATAATATTAGTTTATTGCGCATTACGGAGCACTGATTGTCAAAAAGAGCAACAACAATACAGATTGTCAAGTTTGTTCTGTAGAGAGAAAGCTATTCGCGGTGGTTCTTATCTTAGCTCGTAGTGATGTAGTTTTAAAGTCTCGATCATACGTAGTGGCGCTCTCTGCCAACCGAATTATTGAACTATCCTACATTGAGCTGAATGAATATATTGCCTTAGGCGTGTAGCGACTCCCATCTGGTGACTATATTAAATTTGAAATAAATGGAGGATATTTTAACAACACTTTGACATGAAAACAAGTTAGTGATAGTGCGCGGTGACTTTAATGTAGATACATTACAAGTAACGTCGTCTAGTGTACGGTTATAATTTTTTTTTTATCTTATAATTTGTTGAAAGTCTTTTCGGAACCTACTCGTATCGTTAGTGTTTCCGTGACTTGTATTGATAATATGTTTTGTCACTGTAACATTTATGAAGGGATGATAATATCGAATTTAAGTTCAGCATACCGTGGTCAACAGTTTTCTTTCTTAATTAATCATGAAATTGAAAGGCCCAAAAAATGTACTTGCAGACCGATTGCAAAAAATATAAATACATTAGTATAAATATCGAGTTTCAACCCGATTGCGTCATTCGTTTACGAACAGTAGCCTGCTGAACAAGTCAATCCGGAAGAAAACTGAAACTACGTTTCAGAAAGAGCAGCGCGTCCATGATTCAAAGCATTTTTTGGAGTTGTGTGGAGTTAAACTTGCACAGATTTTGGACTGAATTGTTACGGGAGATGAAACATAGGTTCATCACTTTGAGCCTGAGTCCAAACAAGAGTCCATGCAATGGCATAAAAAGGGGACACAACTGCCAAAGAAATTCAAGGTGACGGAGTCGGCTGGAAAGATAATGGCTACTGTTTTATGGGATTGTGAGGGGATTATCTTGATTGATTACAAAGAAAAAGGAAGGACTATAACCGGAGAATAATACGCAATGATATTAGAAAAATTTAAGGATGCCATCAAGGAAAAGCGGCGAGGAAAATTTACAAAGGGTGTGTTGCTCTTGCAAGACAACGCGCCGGTTCACAAGAGCAGAATTGCAATGGGTGCTCTGCACACGCATGGGTTCGAATCCCTAGTTCACCCACCTTACAGTACAGACCTGGCCCCAAGTGACTTTTTTAAATTTATTATAAGGGAGGCGATTTCGGCTCATTTTTACGGAAATATAGAGTTTTAATACATTTGTTGAAAATAAGGGATAATTATGGGATAATATCATTTATAATAGTACCAAGTAAAAGGTACATATTTAAGTTAATAGACACGATATTTACGTAGTACAAGACAAGTTTGTAGGGACACGTACACATGTTTACAGTGAATAAAGAGAAGAGAACATCGATCATGATATGAATATTCATTGGAGCATAAAGACGACGGTAGTAGTTGATTAAGCGTAGATTCAATGCCCCTAAGGTTTTATCCTAGGTTTGTATGTATTCTAAGCAACCCTATAGCGCGATATTGCAACGAGATCGCTACCTATATGGGTGAAAGATAATAAAGTAGAGAAAAATACGGAAAAGAACACATCGAGAATTAAATGTAACTAAAATCCGAAACTTTCAATTCAATTGGCAGCGAAGAGTGATCTAATATAATCAAACATCATGCAGATACGACTACATAGCAAAAAATATTTGTCATGTTAACAAATTTGTAAATACTCCAAAAATATATAAAGTCGTTACTAATAAGTTCAATCGTTCAACTCAATGCACTGGAACTTTGAAAATAAAACTGAAACGGTTTGGAAAGAATTGCTCATTAAATTTCGTGACTAGTATTTTATTACCTGCGTGGTAAAAATACAAATATCTGAATATTGCAATGAATAGTTTGTATAGTATCATAAACATGCTGGTTGCAAAGTGAATCTCATAGAACATCTATAATTCAATGAATTGAGTCCTTATATTTATAGAGGGCCTTGCCTCTGAACTGAAGACTCACGGTTGTAAGGCAGAACAAACATGATCAAAGTTATGAGCAATGCACCTGAACCAATGAATTAAATGAAAAAAACTCACCTTGCTGACACATTGCTCCCTTTATATATGCCATAATTTTATAATATACATGAATAAATAAAATGAATCAGATTAATGATATGTATGTAGATTAATTTTATTGCAGACAGTGAAGTTCAATATTTCTTAAGTTTTTAGGTTTCAACTTTAGTATTAACATAATTTTATATGCAGAGGGGTCGAGAGCAACTCTGGTGACATCATAAGTTCTACCAAAGTTATAAATGCGTCCGATACAAATTTTGAATAATAAGTTACAATAATTCTTTAATTAAATTAAGGTATTTTACTAAATTATGAATTCGGTTTAGTGTATTAAATCACTAAAATGAATCAGTTTCAAAATGAGACATATATTTATAATAATCTTTTTACTATTCAAGAAGCAATAAAAAATGCTTTTTTTTTTGTTATCATTTAACGGGTCGTGAAGAGAAATGTTCACAACAAAATTAAGAATTTATAGTTCTTTAAACCAAGTTTATTCCATTTCTTCGGATTTTTTTTAGCATGAAGGTAAGAAAACAATACAAATGCTGACGACGAAGATAAGGGCAGTTTCGGTGAATTTTATAAAGACGATCATTGAGATTGGGACCAAAATACAGAAGGATTAATAAAATTTTTGTAAGGTAATAAGCGACATTTTATTAACATAAAACGTTTGTATAATATTTTTATTAATACAGTGAAATAAATCACTTCTAAACCAGTAGAAGCTTTTCATATACTAAAGCACCAACTGGAACAGCAGAGTTTTGAAATGATGTTGATTGATTAGAAGAGGTGTTACTTTCAGTGTCTTCAAACATGGATTAAAGTAATCACTTATTTGAGTGATAATAATAAATTAGCAGCATTCTATAGATTACATTTCGCCGACGCTATCAAAAAAAATTAAAAGCTAGACAAGCAAATGTTATACAACTAATACAATAATGGACTCTTGAGTTTTGATGAATAAAGCAATTATAACATGTACAAATAACCAAAATAAACCGACTAAGTGAATCAAAACTGTCAATTTAAAGGAATTTTGATATAAATTAAATTTAGATTAATAATTTTTCAAATATATTTATTATTAGAAAATATAGTGTTATTAAAATTTGTTTAGAGTAATTAAATATCAAATATGTAAAAATTTATTTAAATAAGTACTTCAATTTCAACATAGTATACAACATGGGCCCATCTACTGTAATTTATTTAAGAATGTTAATTTGTTATTAGTATTAAATATTTTAAAAAGTAGATTTGAAATATATTTAACATAATATTTAATCTTTTATTACATTTACTAACCTCGGATTAAATACCTAACCTTTAAAAAATATTGAACTATATTACTATATGAATGTTAAATACATTTATATAATAATACAAGTATCATTGAGATAAATGATGTTGAATAAATTTACAAAATGTAATATCTAAATATTTTAAGCACAAATCTTCTTTAGTTGAAATTAATCTGATGTTTTGACAATTCTTATTATTAATGTTAAGGTTACAATTAATATTTTGGATGTAATATGTAATGATTAAAATAAATTACTACCTTTTGGTTATAATGTACGTCGGGTAGTCGTGAGCGGTAAACTGGCTGTTGGTTTGTGCATCTATATTAAACTGTTATGTCACAACGATACCCTTTTTACCAAGGTAATAATTTAACACATATTATGTAATGACTAAATACTTAGAGCTTGTTGTTATTATACGTCAGTGAAAAGTTAACAAAAATATATAAATCAGAAAGATTTCTTATTAAGTAAGGAATTTATTTAAATGATATTTATTATTAAATATCATTTAAATAAATTCCTTTAAATTTAAAGGTGGATGCGAAAAGCAATTCTGTCTTATATCATTATTCGCAGAACGATCCATATAATCATAGTAAAGTCCAATGAAGTCTGTCTTACAGCTATTCATTTCATTTAAATACTTATAGAATTCTACTAAACATGAATTTTTAATTTAGTTTCTGTTGAGATATTTTATCATGTCTATATTTGATTTTTATAATAAGGTTTCAGTTAAAATGTAGTCCCTTTTTATAGTTTCATTAAATAAATTAAACTTACATTGTAAATGAAACTTTCTGAGAATTACATACTCTTATTCTCATAACAGTTAGAAATAGAAATAAAAATATTTTCTATTTAACGCCGTTTGTACTCTTATAATATGTTCATCATAATATTATATACAGCTGCAACGTGCATTTTAATAGTTATTTGCTTTATTAAAATTATAATGGTGTCTGTGTTTGAAACAATTACAACTAATTCAATATAGTATAAGCGGCTACTTAACTTAATACTCTCTTTAAATGATCTTCGGTGTGATTTATTTTGTTTTATGCCGGAATTATTATGTGAAGCTACTACAAATACGAGGCTGTAGCGTTAAAGGAAAATTGCGACCAGCAAGCTACGTCTAAAAGATGTGTGAAAAACAACATAAACACAGTAATATATAAAAAGAAAGATAAATGTTTTAATAATGTTTATTTAACTTAACTTAAAAATGTTTATTTCCACAGACCTGAGAAGAGCTGGCGACAGAAACTCAGCGGGATGGTCATGATTTGTTTTTTTTTTTAATTAGTTTTTAAATTCTAAATTACTTAAATACAATAATAAGTAAATAATCTTGAAGTAGCCTGGCAGCGATCACTTCATACCCACGGTGCATTGTCCTCTAAGTATTCAGATACATTGTAGTATCCTTTTGCACACCAACATTCCTTGGTTATTCTCTTAAATTTGTTAAATGGTAATACTTGAACGTTTGCTGGGACTTTTTTGTAAAACTGTATACATTGCCCCATGAAAGATTTATTCACTTTTTTAAGTCGAGTAACAGGTAGCGCGAGCTTGTGTTTGTTCCTGGTATTTATAGTGTGTATATCAATGTGCTTAATAAAATTGTCAGTATTTTTATGTACATACTTAAGATTTTCTAAATATACTGACTGGCGACCGTAAGTACATTATTTTGCTTAAACTTATCTCTTAAAGAATCTCTAGGGCCAAGGTTGTAAATTGCACGAACAGCTCTTTTTTGTAAAACAAAAATGGTATTTATATCAGTAGCACTACCCTACAGTAGGATACCAAAAGACATTATGCTATGAAAATAATTATACTACACTAACTTAGCAGTAGTCTCGTCAGTTAAGGATCTAATTTGTTTTACAATATACGCGGCAGAGCTAAGTTTACTAGCCAATATGAGGGCCTAACTTGAAACCTAAAAACTTAAGAAATTTTCCAACTTATTTATGCAATAAACATGGAGTTCAAAAGTTCTCGAATAAAATTAATGTTCATTGATTTGTATAAATCTGATTCACGGTATTTATTCGAGCATATTGTGAAATTATAATACAACATAAATAAAGGGAGCAGTGTGTCAGGTGAGTTTGTTTGAATTTGAATTCATTGGTTCAGGCGATTGCTCACTTTGATCATGTTCGTTCTGCCATACACTCATAAGTCCTTAGTTCACTGGCGAGGCTGTCTATGGATGTAAGGGCATAAAGATTGAATAACTGTAAGATATCACATGCATCAGAAAATAATCAGTCCGATGAAAACAAAATGATTCATTGAATTATAGACGTTTCTGAATTTTCACTTTGCAATCCGAATGTCTCAGATATTCAAAATGTTCACTTTAAAAGTACCATTTCACCACACAGGTAATGCTTTGTAAATGCTGAGTCTGAGCTGGTGTATTTACAAAATTGTTAACATTATACAACTTCTTTTAGTTACGTACTCGTATTGTATATCTGCATGATATTAGATTATATTAAGTCCAATAATAAGTCGGAGTGTAGTCATACTTCGCTAGTTATGAAATATTTTTACTTGTAGAATATTGTTTTTGGTAGTTTACAGTATTGAAATTTTAGGCTCCTATTTACGCTTATTTCTCGTTGCGTGGTCCTTGGTCCTGATCCCGTTGCAATATCGCAATAAAGAGTGTCTTTAAATACACACAAATCTACGATCAAACCTTTTCTCTTTATATTTATGGTCTCAATAATTATTTAATTATATTACACAATTAATAATTATACAATATATATAGAAAGAGAGTAGCGAAGGGATGATAGATTAGCATAAATATTTAATCAACAGATGAAAGATACTCAAAGAAAAAACATTTATGTATATTCAGGGGACATAAAATCTACGAAGACGCATCGAATCTACGTTTAATCAACCACCACCATCGTCTTTATGTTCCAATGAATATTCATATCATGATCGATATACGTTTCTCTTTATTCACTGTAAACACGTGGAAGTGTCCAAGCTTGTCTTTTATTACAAAAATATCTTGTTTTTTAAATTCATTATGTTTATATTATATCTAAAAAGTGATCTCGTTGTGTAAATAACAAACAGCGGTTACATAAAATTAATGTCAGTAACTGAATTGAAATAAGTATTTACATTTATTTTAACTAGAGTTACTTAGCATTAGCACCTTCCCATACTTATTACTGAAATCCTTTCACGTCTAGTTTCACGTCCTCTGTCAAGGATTGCTCTAAGCAATAACACCGCCTTTTCGTATTTTGTGTGTTTAATTCCGTTTGTTTTTTTAAAATAAATTTTGTGTGCATAAAATGCTTATATATCTCTCTAATTAAGAAAAAAATACATAATTTTCACGTAAGTTATAAAATAAAAATATTCTTCATTACCCACTAAGATAATGGTGTATAATTTCACAAACTAATATAGTGAGCCAGAAGTCATAATATGCGAGACCTTAAAACGAAATCGTTAACGCTAGAATACTGTTGAATTCACAATATTCTGCCTTCAACGTTTAACTAACGCTTTAGCATAGCGATATGAAACATAACGCCGTAGTTTTAAACTTTAAATCCATCCTGCATTTACCGCATTTCTGCATTTCATTACATAGACCAACAAAACTGAGATAAAGTACTTTATATATAAACAATATAGTATTTAATAGAAAATTACGTTTCCTTATACAATAAAAATCTAGTCATGGTGTTCGTAGTAAAAGAGGGATGTTTGGACAAATTAAAAGTAAGTAAATGTGAATGACTATGACTTAAGGCGTTATGTCACTCCGTTTATTGTCTAGCTTTTGTAACATATGACATAGTGACCTATTATTATGGAACCTAAATTCCATAAATCTTTGTATGTTAATATACAATTTAAGTAAAAACTAAAATTTAAAACATTTGTCTTTCTTTTTATATATTATTGTGTTTACGTTGTTTTTCACACATATTTTAACCGTAGCTTGCTGGTCGCAATTTTCCTTTATCGGTACAGCCTCGTATTTGTGGTAGCTTCACATAATAATTCCAGCATAAAACAAAATAACTCTAACCGAAGATCATGTAAAGAGAGTATAAAGTTAAGTAGCCTCTTATACTATATTGAATTAGTAGTAATTGTTTCAAACACAGACACCATTATAATTTTAATAAAGTAAATAGCTATTAAAATGCACGTTGCAGCTGTATATAATATTATTATGAACATATTATAAGAATACAAACGGCGTTAAATAGAAAATATTTTTATTTCTGTTTCTAACTGTTATGAGAATAAGAGTATGTAATTCTCAGAAAGTTTCATTAACAATGTAAGTTTAATTTATTTAATGAAACTATAAAAAGGGACTACATTTTAACTGAAACCTTATTATAAAAATCAAATATAGACATGATAAAATATCTCAACAGAAACTAAATTAAAAATTCATGTTTAGTAGAATTCTATAAGTATTTAAATGAAATGAATAGCTGTAAGACAGACTTCATTGGACTTTACTATGATTATATGGATCGTTCTGCGAATAATGATATAAGACAGAATTGCTTTTCGCATCCACCTTTAAATTTAAAGGAATTTATTTAAATTATATTTAATAATAAATTGTACTTAATAAGATTTTTTTCTGATTTATTTATTTTTGTTAACTTTTCACTGACATATAATAACAACAGCTCTAAGTATTTAGCCATTGCATATTGCAATTTTACTAGAATTGAATAGTTATATAAACAATGACCATATTGCATCACCCACATTACAAAATATTTATACCCTAAAAGTTACATAGTCAGTACATATAATATATCACGCTCGTGTGGGCTCTCTGAAATTTTTGCACGCTGTTATCACAAATCGGACAATCGTTTTTAAATACTATTCTGTTTAAGCTTTATAAACGTTTTATTTATTAAAACACGTGGCGTTTAATTTACTGCTTGTTAATAATACATTGACATTGATATTAAGTCCCTATATAAAAACATTTATATTGTTCTTCCGTGATGAACCAACATGTTATTTAAAAGTGGAATAAGTATTTATTGTTATGAATTCTAAAACTAGTAGGATGTGGTGTGATTTTTGGTGTTTTTATTTTGTATATAGTTGGGAACCATTGATGCTATTCAAACAACCAACTTTTAGTGAGAACGTTTTATGGAAAAGCTAAAACGAATTGCTAGTTTTACTGCAATGTGGATGCCGAAGCCCGCGGTAGAATTATTTACTGCGTTATACTGACTGCAATTTATTTATTTATTATTTGAAATATTAATTAGAAAACAGGTGGTAGATATCATATTAGATCATCTTTTATTAATTAAATATATTCTAAAAATTGTTTCGCATATATCAAAAATATATACATATTTATTTATTTATGGAAATACTACATCATACAAGTCTCATATGCTGACTTGTGATTTAAGTTACACTTTAATATTAAGAGTTTAATTTATTTTTAGCTGAAGTGCTAATTATCTTTTGCACACAAATTATCAAAGGATTCTTACTATGGGGACATTTATGTTTCTTCCATTTTGTTTCGCCATGGACACTGTCGAGGTGGGCGAAGCTAGAATTTATTTTGACACATTTTATATTACCTAAATATATATGTTGGTTTTAATCGACAACTAACTTTTTATAATTTATATTGTTTAAAAAGTTATTTATTTATTCATTTTTTTTATTTTATTATATTATTATTCAAATTTAAGCTCGCAAATAAAATTACAGTTTACAAACAAAACTTTTACCAAAAGTGAAATATTTTTTTCAAATTTTAATTTCGAACTTTAATTTCGAAAAGTCTTTAAACTTTATTTAACAGATTGATAAAATAATATTTATATTATATATTATTTTTTATCCTAGAATATTAAAAATGTTCGAATTGTCTGAAGAAAAAGCAGCAAAGAAGTTATTTTCTCTACGTCACATACAACCGCACCACCCGTCGTAAGTACTCACACGCTGTGTCAATACACATTACGTGACACCAACTAGAATATCACTAAGCATTATAGTAGTTTGACATAAAATAAATAAATCTAAATATAATACAATATATATGTCATTTAACCCTGTAACAATGTTCTTCATAAAATTTTCACTACAGAATAATTTTAACATTTATGTACAAAATTATTATATTATTTTTGGTAATTTAATAGCCCACTTCAATAAATAAAGTCTTGTTATTTAATATATTGTTCATCATTATTTCATTAATAATTATTGAGATTATTAAATGACAATTAGTTTGCCAAATTTGTTAGGCATACTATATTATGTTTATAAAGTAGCGTTTTTATTGTTATACCTAAGCGACTATAATATAAGAAAGACAACCAGTATATTACTTTGATAAAATATTCATTCTACTCATAGAGGTTTCTCCCATAAGACGTGAAGGATGTCGTGTTATTTACTGCACCGAGCTCAATATTGTCTCCAGGAGTGATGAACATGTTACACCTGCCCACCACCGAGCGCTTTTTACGATTTTTAATATTGTGCTGCCAGTATTACCATACTTACAAGTATTAACTTGATATTCATTCTCACAAGTCGTGTTGCGATATTGGTCGTTCGATCCGACAACTTTAAGAACTTGAACCACTACATCGTATTATATTACTCTTTATGTTTACTTAAAAATGTAGTAAATTTATTGTATAACAATGGTAAAGGCAATTTGAATAATAATATAGTGTTGTTAATTTTAATAGATATCAAAAGTTATGTCTAATTGGACAAAAGAATTACAGACGAAGATTTGAACTAAAACCATTGCTAAGATTGAAACGAAATATCAGCATGAATTGAAAGATCTGCGATGACTTGTACAAAATGAGTATTGTATTATTCCTATAGATGTGGTTTTTTTGATTGGTTTATAATTTCGTATATTTTCACTTTAAGTTATACACAATGTGGTATATATTACAAAGACTAAAAATGTAGATTACTTATTCGTTTTTTTTTTTTGATACAGGTGAAGGAGTATTCGTCCAACACCACGATATCTAATACTGCTATATGGGTTTGGCGTTCACTTTCCCAAAAAATAAGCTGCATTGTTTGAAACTCGATTAGAAATCAGTATTTAAATAGTATGAATAGATGTAGAATAAAAAAAAATACAATCAAAATCTTTAGAATTTTGCCGTATCTATGTGATAAAAGTTTTAGAATTTTGTTCCCTTAATTTTTGGAATGGCAATACCGTTACATAAAATTAAATCCCGTTTTACGCTCCGATGCTCAAAGATCTAAACGAATTTAATGAACAGTATCTAATTTAATCAGAATACATACACAGAAGCCATCGATTTTTCGATTCCACCGGTCGTAACATTATATCGAAAGCGGTTCGAGGCGTTCCAAACATACCGAGAACAATTTCAAATTTTGAAAACTTCTCCTCAGGACCGGCCAGGGCATGCAACATATATAGTAACCGAGGTGTTGTTTTAAAAATTACTAGACACGTTTGTAATATTTCACTTGTGTATCTTTAAAAAATGATTGAAACTGAAATGATTATATAAAAAATACTAATTAACAAAAAAATATTACCTGTTCATTAAAGATTCGATCGTTTACATTCATTTCTAAAACGAACTAACCTATTTGAATTCTTTATAACTTTTAAAATGCAGTGTGAGATTGCATTTAAAAATAATTACATGATAATAGAAGTGCAAAAGGTAATTTATAAGAATATTTAATAACTAAACCCAAACTAACAATAGTTACTAATTACATACGAAGCGTAAGCGACGTAAGCGTTGAAATGAACTCCCCAGATGTTGTATTAACGCACAATTAGAGTGGAGTGTTTGTATGTGAGAGATTTTGGTGAAGTATTGGGCTTTCGGATTTTCTCTCTCACCGACGAAACGTAACCGAATTAATTTGATTACTAAATATAGGTCTTCTGTAAGAGACTATGTCCGTAAAATACAAGGAGAATGACATCTAACGTCTGACAGTGCGTCCCATTCTCTTCCAGTATATCCAGCAGAGGGTACACTAAAAGATTCCAGAAAGGAGAGCTTCCCACCAATCCTTGCACACAACCTATTCTTCTTTCTAATGCTCTTTGAGTGGGGCAACCCTTGCTGTCACTGTCGAAGGTGTCTTCTTTATCCAATTAGTACCACAATCTTCTTGGTTCTCCGTCTATTCTTAATATAGTTTATTAGGTTATGGAGGGCGTCTTGCGTAGTTGAATCCATATTGCCGGTGATTTATTTTATGGAATACCATCCCTGTCCCAAGATTAATAACAGTCCAATAGGTCTGTAGGAATTGTTGTTCTGATAGTCCTCTTTGCCTGGTTTCCTCAGGATGATTACTTCTACTCTTTTCCAGGGTACCGGGAAGTAAGTTCAAAGATGAAAGCCTTTAAACTTAACTTTAATCTCGAACAAATCTTATCCAAAAACTATCTGATCCGGTCGCTTTCCGAGCACTAAAGGAATTTGAAGTATATAGAAAAATACAAATCAATAAGCATGGCACTATATTCTTTTGCTTGAAGAAGTATTAAATCGGACAAATTGTCGCAAAATTCGTTTTCAACTCACATTTTCATATCACGTTTCATATCACATTGTGACGTTCGTATTTTGGTTTCCTATTGTATAATGTGATTCACCAATTTATATCTTAAATTTAAATAAGAACTTTAGTAACAAAATATTTAACGTTCGATATAGATGTAAATAACCTTAATTATTATTTTTCATACATGCATTGAATACACAGAATCTCTTTCATACAACAGCTAGGTTAGTCTAAGCAGTTATTATACAAATTTGTATGGGTTCGCGATGGTCGAATGGCTCTATATATTTTTTGGTTTGTATAATATATTATTGATAATTTCAAAAGTTAATGGCTTTAGTCAAAATATATTACGAGAGTATTCGTAGATTAAAGACCAAGACCAATGAACTGCAATGTGACATAATGTCCAATATGTTTGTGTGAGATTTCGTACATTCCTCAGAGCTTTTCGACCAAAGCTATTAGGTGTATCGTAGAGACAGATGCAAAGATTTTATGTCTAAATATAATAAAAACATGGAGGTGGTGTTTGAAAAATCCCTGAAAAGTATTCATCGTCTTAATTGGCAAACATCTTTAGAAGGTATCTGGGTTTCCTTAAGCCTCAAATCATTCTCAATTAATATTTGCACGATCTATCTACCTTATTATCTAACTAAGGATCACTATTCAGTTTATTGAGAATTCAGACCAAATAATTATGACAAGTCCAAATCAAACAATAAGATAAGTAGCACTCGCTTGTAATTACTATTCCTTATTATTATTATTTTAACGTAACTATGTAGTTAATGTTTTATTTCTGCAATGAGCTTTTCCTGAAATGTAAGCCATTGGTGTACCTCTAGCAAATTATTTTTAATATAAAATTTTCTATAGCATATTGTGTGTATGCATGTATGAAGAGTTTGATGTCTGTGGCCGAGGCGAAAGAGGTATGCAGGGACCGTAGCGTTTGGCGCTCCGTCGTCTCTGGCTACCCCGCAAGGGATATGGCGTGAAGCTAAATAAATAAATATGCTATGTGTAGCTATTATCGGGGTTGAAATTTAACATGTATCATAGTGTGTAATCTTAAATTTTA
Organism: Melinaea marsaeus rileyi; assembly: GCA_918358865.1. NCBI lineage: Eukaryota > Metazoa > Arthropoda > Insecta > Lepidoptera > Nymphalidae > Melinaea > Melinaea marsaeus. Next base: position 9,850,877 of record OU911088.1, on the reverse strand, counting down.
ATTTTAATCCTGTAGTTATGTTTTATAAAAAAATTAACTAATAAATGAAGGAATGAATGAATGAATAATTGAATTAATGAAATAATGAACGAATATATAGAATAAATAAATATCTGATTCATTTTAGTAATTGAATTTTCTAAACCGTATTCGTAGTTTAGTAATATATCACAATTAATTTCAATAACTCTTGTAACTATTATTATTCAACATAACTTATTCAACATTTATAATTCAGGTAGAATTTTGATGTCATCAGTTATGTTAATATTACAGTTGAAACCTAAAAACTTAACAAATCTTCCAACTTATTTATGCAATGAACATTGAGTTCGTAAGTTCTCGAATAAAATTAATATTCATTGATTTATATAAATCTGATTCATGTTATTTATTAGAGCATATTATGAAATTATAATATAACATAAATAAAGGGAGAAGTGTGTCAGGTGAGTTTGTTTGAATTTGAATTCATTGGTTCAGGCGATTGCTCACTTTGATCATGTTCGTTCTGCCTTACACTCATGAGTCCTTAGTTAGTAATGGCGAGGCTGTCTATGGTTGTAAGGGCATAAAGATTATAACTGTAAGATATCACATGCATCAGAAAACAATAAGTCCGCTAAAAAACGATTCATTGAATTATAGACGTTCTGGAAGTTTCACTTTGCAATCCAGATGTTTTGAATATCATACAAAATGTTCACTATAAAAGTCCATATATTTATTTTCAACACACAGATAATGCTATGTAAAATGTTGAGTCACAAAACTGAGTAAGCAACTCTATCCAGACTGTTTCATTTTTATTTTAGAACTACCAGTCCATTGAATTGAACCTATTAGTAACAACTGTCGCGGTGTATTTACAAAATTGTTGACATTATACAACTTTTTTTAATTACGTACTCGTTTTGTATATCTGCATGATATTAGATTATATTAAGTCGTATAATAAGTCTAAGTGCAGTTATATTTGAATATAGTCTGGCTTTCAAATATTTTTACTTGTAGAATATTATTTTTGATGGTTTACACTATTGAAATTTTAGGCTCTTATTTACGTTTATTTCTCGTTGTGCGGTCGTTGGTCACGATCATATATTATACTATTGAATTAACAATATTCTGCCTTCAACGTTCAACTGACGATATAACATAGTGATATATAACCTAGTGCAGTTTTATACTTTATACACTTCCTGTTTACTGCATTTCATTACATAACCCTATAAAACTAAAGATATAAAGCACTTTATATATACACAACATTTTATTTAATTGAAAATTACGTTTCATTATATAATAAAAATCAAGCTGTGGTGTTCGTAGTAAAACTGTGAGGTTTAGTTAAATTATAAGTCAATAAAGTATGACATTGTGGACTCTAAAATCCAGAAACCTTCTTATGAAAATATAAAATTTAAATAAAATCTAAAATTTAAAACATTTCTCTTTCGTTATATATATATTTATGTGTTTAAGTTGTTTTTCACACATCTTTTTGACATAGTTTGCTCGTATTCGTGGTAGCTTCACATAATAAATCCAGCATATAACAAAATAACTCGTACCGAAGATCACGAAAAGAGAATATAACGTTATGTAGCCTCTTTTACTATTTTGAATTAGTTGCAATTGTTTCCAACACAGATACCATTATAATTTCAATAAAGTAAACAGCTACTAAACTGCACGTTGCAGCTTTCTATAAGAATATAAAAGGCGTTAAATAGAAAATATTTTTATTAATATAGCTAACAGTTATTAGAATAAGAGTATGTAATTCCCAGAGAGTTTTATTTCTAATGTAAGTTTAATTTATTTAATGAAACATATACATTTTAACCGTAACCTTATTACTGAATTAAAATATAGACATGATAAAATAACTAAACAGAAACTAAATTAAATTTATAGAGTTATATAAGTATATAAAAGAAATAAATAGATCTGAGACAGACTTCATTGGACTTAACTATAATTATATTATAATGGGATTATAATTATAATTGGATGGATGATTTTGTAAAAAATGATTTGAGAGAGAATGACTTTTCGCCTCCATAACCTGTAAATTGAAAGTATTTTATTTAAATTATATAATAAATGAATTAAATTATACTTAATATGAAATCTTTCTGATTTATATTTTTTTTCACTGAAATATAATCACAATAAGTTCTAACTATTTAATGACTGGATATACATACGTAATTACCAAAAAGTGGTAATATATTTTACATATTACATCCAAAATATTAATTATATCCATACATTAATAAATAGCGATTGTCAAAATATCAGATAATTTTAACTAAAGATTTTTGTTTAAAAGTTTTAGATATTACATTTTGTAAATTCATTCATCATCATTTTTTTTAATGACATTTGTATTATTCTATAAATGTATCTTACACTCATATAATTATACTTAGTTATATAATTAAATTTTTTTTAATGGTCAGTTTAGATTAATCCGATGATAGTAAATGTTCCAGCACGAAGTCAGGGAGACAGCCTACGTTTAACAATATTTACATGACTAATGGGTCTCAATTTTACAAAACAACGCAAAAGCGGGTGAGCTTAGGCACACCACTAAAGTGGTCCAATTAACATGTTATATTCAAAAGCGAGTGATGCGGCCGCGGACTATACACGCGCTTGCTAAATTATTTAAGACTTTACGAATAAAAATGGCTAAACAATTAAGAAAATCTATTTATCAAGGTATAAAACACTGTCTAATAAATAGAAAACATGTAAAAGGATATTACTTAGAATTTATTTAAAAGAAAAGAAAGCTATATCAAATAACATGTTTAATAAGTATAAAATAAAAGAATATAAAAGTTCACAACTTGTTACTCAATTACTAATTACGTACATAGTAACAACATCCAATTAAAAATATCATAAACAAGACAAGTAAAATATTTAGCTTATCAGATGTCCAGTACGGATGTTCTTAGAAACCATATAAGGGGTCGTAGCCGTAGATAATGATATTAGTGCATTACCCACATTAAAGTTAAAGTTTTTGAATACTCTTCTTTTTAAGCTTTTTGAATCACTATAAAGTTTTATTTATTAAATCAGCATCATGACGTTTAATTTACTACTTATTAATAATACATTGAAATTAACATTAAATCTCTATGTTAAAACATACATATTGTTTTTCCTTTTTTTTATTTTGTTTACAGTTTGGAATCATTGATTCTATTCAAACAACCAACTTTGAATGAGAACGCTGTATGGAGAAGCTAAAATGCATTGCTAGTTTTATTGCTATGTAGACGTTGAAGCCGGCACTAGAATTATTTACTACGTCGTACTGACTGCATTTTATTTCGGATTATTAGTTAGAAAACAGCCAATAGATGTCATGGTATTTCATCTACTAGTTGAATAAAAAAATGTTACGCATGTATCAAAAACATATATGTATTTATTATTATATAGTATATAGTACTCATCATACAATTCTCATATTGGACTTGTGATATGAGACACATCTTAATATCAATAGTTTAATTTATTTCTCAATATCTATCTATTCACTATAACAGTTTTATAAAATTAAAGAGTAGATTATAATTAGAATTTATTTTGTCAATTTTATATTAACTACTTAAATATATATGAGGAAATGGATGTGGAAAGGCGTATTGCTGCCGTTAACAGAGTCAATGGTGCTTTGACTGCATTGTTGAGACGGCAAAACGTCAGTATAGCTGCACGTTTGGCTGTACACAATGCAGTTTTGCTACCGACGCTGTTATACGGCAGCCAAACGTGGGTAACACAGAAGAAGAATGTAAGAAAGATGAATGCTGTGGAGATGCGATCTCTTCGCAGAATACGCGGAGTCAGTCTAGCTGATCGAATCCGCAATGAAGAGATCCACAGAATGGCAGGTACTAGCGAAGATGTCACGGTGAGAATGAAGAAGAACGTGCTCAGGTGGTTTGGGCACGTTGAATGAGTGATGAAAGAATGGTAAAAAAGATTTATATGGGAAAAGTGAGCGGTAAGAGAGACAGGGGGAGGCCTCGAGTGACCTTCGAAAACACAGTAGCCACGATACTGGAGGAAGGTCACGTAAAAAGCATAAGGACCCCCCGGAGGGCATGTATGAAGATGTTGATGTCTGTGGCCGAGGCGAAAGAGGTATGCAGAGACCGTTTGGCGCTCCGTCGTCTCTGGCTACCCCGCAAGGGATATGGCGTGAAGGTAAATAAATAAATAAATAAATAAATAAATACTTAAATATGTTTGTTTTAATGATTACTAACTTTTTATAATTTATTTTGTTCAAAAAAATATATTAATTATTTATTTATTTATTTAGAAACAATACTTACAACCTCACAAAGAAAATTAACATATATTACATACTATCAATCAATCCTTTTACCAAAAATGAAATAATATTTTTCTATAAAAAGACTCTATTCCATATTAAAGTTCATTAAAATATTGAATGTTCCCAACACCATTACGCCAACGTCGGAATAGTAATTGTATTAATAACAAAGCCGGCTAAGGAGTTTGAAATATTCAGTTAAATGTGCACTTGTGTTCCCGGGATTTAAATAAACTCATTCCTGGATAATATAATGCAATGATGCTAACGAGATGTTTTTTAGCAAATAAAGGAGATTTTATTCTAACACATTAATACGATCACATTTATATATTTTTTTTTATCCTAGAATTTTAACAATCTTCGTATTGTCTGAAGAAAAGCCAGTAAAGAAGTAATTTTCTCTACGTCACATACAACCGCACCGCCCGTCGTAAGTACTCACACGCTGTGTCAGTACAAATTACGTGACACCAACTAGAATATTACACATTCGCCCAACTAGAATGTTCGTCGAGATAAAATAAATAAATCTAACTTGTAATAAAATATACGTCATATAACGCCTTAACAATATTATTCAATTTATTTTTCGCTAAAGAATAATTTAAAGTTTTATGTACAAAAATATTATATTATTTTTCGTTTTTTATTAACCCACTTCAATAAACTCAGTCTTGTTATTTACATATATTGTTCATCATTATTTCATTAACAACTATTGGGATTTTAGAATGACAATTCGTCTGCCACATTTGTAGGGCATAATATATTATGTGTATAAAGTAGCGTTTTTATTGTTATATCTAAGCGAATATAAAATATGAAAGATAACCAGTATATTAGAACATAACTTTGACAAAATATTCATTCTACTCATAGAGGTTTCTCCCATAGGACGTGAAGGATATGGTGTTATTTACTGCGCCAAGCTCAATATTGTCTCCAGAAGTGTTAAACATGTTACACCTGCCCACCACCGAGTGCTTTTTACGATATTTAATATTGTGTTGCCAGTACTATTTACAAGTGTTAACTTGAGATTCATTCTCACAAGTCGTGTTGCGATATTGGTCGTCCGATCCGATAACTTTGATAACTTGAACCACTACATTGTATTATATTACTCTTTATGTTTACTTAAAAATGTAGTAAATTTATTATATAACAATGGTATAGGTAATTTGAATAATAATATAGTGTTGTTAATTTTAATAGATATTGAAAGTTATGTCTAATCGGACAAAAGAATTACAAACGAAGATTTGAACTGAAACCATTGCCTAGATTGAAACGAAATATCAGGATGAATTGAAAGATCTGCGATGACTTGTACAAAATGAGTATTGTATTATTCTTATAGATGTGGTTTTTTTGATTGGTTTATAATTTCGTATATTTTCACTTTAAGTTATACACAATGTGGTATATATTACAAAGACTAAAACTGTAGATTACCTATTCTGTTTTTTTGATACAGGTGAAGGAGAATTCGTCCAACACCACGATATCTAATACTGCTATATGTTTTTGGCGTTCACTTTCCCAAAAAATAAGCTGCATTGTTTGAAACTCGATTAGATATCAGTATTTAAATAGTATGAATAGATGTAGAATAAAAAAAAATACAATCAAAATTTTTAGAATTTTGCCGTATCTATGTGATAAAAGTTTTAGAATTTTGTTCCCTTAATTTTTGGAATGGCAATACCGTTACATAAAATTAAATCCCGTTTTACGCTCCGATGCCCAAAGATCTAAACGAATTTAATGAACAGTATCTAATTTAATCAGAATACATACACAGAAGCCATCGATTTTTCGGTTCCACCGGTCGTAACATTATATCGAAAGCGGTTCGAGGCGTTCCAAACATACCGAGAACAATTTCAAATTTTTAAAACTTCTCCTCAGGACCGGCCAGGGCATGCAACATATATAGTAACTGAGGTGTTGTTTTAAAAATTACTAGACACGTTTGTAATATTTCACTTGTATATCTTTAAAAAATGATTGAAACTGAAATGATTATATAAAAAATACTAATTAACAAAAAAATATTACCTGTTCATTAAAGATTCGATCGCTTACGTTCATTTCTAAAACGAACCTACCTATTTGAATTCTTTATAACTTTTTAAATGCAGTATGAGATTGCATTTAAAAATAATTACATGATATAATAGAAGTGCAAAAGGTAATTTATAAGAATATTTAATAACTAAATCCAAACTAACAATACTTACTAATTACATACGAAGCGTAAGCAACGTAAGCGTTGAAATGAACTCCCCAGATGTTGTATTAACTCACAATTAGAGTGGAGTGTTTGTATGTGAGAGATTTTGGCGAAGTATTGGGCTTTCGGATTTTATCTCTCACCGACGAAACCGAATTAATTTGATTACTAAATACAGGTCTTCTGTAAAAAACTATGTCCGTAAAATACGAGGAGAATGACATCTAATGTCTGACAGTGCGTCCCATTCTCTTCCAGTATATCCAGCAGAGTGTCCACTAAAAGATTCCAGAAAGGAGGGCCTCCCACCAATCCTTGCACACAACCTATTCTTCTTTCTAATGCTCTTTGAGTGGGGCAACCCTTGCTGTCATTGTCGAAGGTGTCTTCTATATTCAATACTATTAGTACCACAATCTTCTTGGTTCTCCGTCTATTCTTAATATAGTTTGTTAGGTTATAGAGGGCGTTTTGCGTACTTGAATCCATATTGCCGGTGATTTATTTTATGGAGTAAATACCATCTAAGTCATCGGATCAGAAACTTCTCTAGTGCCTTTCCTAAGATTGATAACAGTCGAATAGATCTGTAGGACTTGTTGTTCTGACAGTCGTCTTTGCCTGGTTTCCTCAGGATGATTACTTCTACTCTTTTCCAAGGTACCGGGAAGTAAGTTCAAAGATGAAAGCCTTTAAACAAATCTCGAACAAATCTAATCTAAAACTATCTGATCCGGTCGCTTTCCGAGCAATAAAGGAATTTAAAGTATATAGAAAAATACAAATCAATAAGCATGGCACTATATTATTTTGTTTGAAGAAGTCTTAAATCGGACAAATTGTCGCAAAATTCGTTTTCAACTCACATTTTCATTACACGTTTCTTATTACATTGTGACGTTCGTATTTTGGTTTCCTATTGTATAATGTGATTTACCAATTTATGTTAAATTTAAATAAGTACTTTTGTACCAAAATATTTAACGTTCAATATAGATGTAAATAACCTTAATTATTATTTTTCATACATACATTGAATACACAGAATCTCTTTCATACAACAGCTAGATAAAAATCTAAGCAGTTATTATACAAATTTGTATGGGTTCTCGATAGTCGAATGGCTCTATATATTTTTTGGTTTGTATACTAGCAGGTTGTCCGTGCTTCGCGACGGGAATAAACAAAAAAAAACTGACTTTCGTGAGTATTGAACCCATGCAATGTAATGGGAGAAGAGTGGGAGCGGGGGGGTAAACTTTGCAGTTTTTTAGCTGTAACTTTGGAGCGGTTTAGACCTTTGCAAAATCCTTTCTTATTGCACCTACTTCAATATGTCAGAGGTCTTGTGTCCAAATTTCAGCTTTCTAGGTGTTACGGTTTGGGCTCTAGAGCGATGAATGAGTCAGTGAGTGAGTGTCATTGTGCTTTATATATTAAGATTATTATAATTTCAAAAGTTAAGGGCTTTAGTCAAAATATATTACGAGAATATTCGTGGATTAAAGACCAAGACCAATGAACTGAAATGTGACATAATGTCCAATATGTTTGTGTGAGATTTCGTACATTCCTCAGAGCTTTTAGACCAAAGGTATTATTTATTTATTTATTTATTTATTTATTTACCCTTTATTGTATATTACAAAAGGCGAACTTAATGCCTGTTGGCATTCTCTACCAGCTAAAATTTGAAATTGCGGTAGGCGTAACAAATTAAAATTCAAAATAAAACTAGTACTAAGTGAAATAATAATAAAAAAAATAATAATAATAATTAAATATATACATATATATATATATATATATATATATATATATATATATATATATATATATATATATATAAATAATAATAATAATAAATAAACTATAATATATATATAAAAATAATATACAAATTATAAACACATATAATATCTAATTAAATATACTTACATATAATAAATAGCATATATATCTGAATGAAATTTGTATTAGGAAGAATCTAGGAAGTAGTTGCGAATAAGATTTTTAAACGACCTTTTGGTAGGTGCCCTCCTTAGGTATTAGGTGTATCGTAGAGACAGATGCAAAGATTTTATGTCTAAATATAATAAAAACATGGAGGTGGTGTTCTAATTGCAATAAAAATCACTGAAAAGTATTCATCGTCTTAATTGGCAAACATCTTTAGTAGGTATTAGGGTTTCCTTAAGCCTCAAATCATTCTCAATTAATATTTGCACGATCTATCTACCTTATTATCTAACTAAGGATCACTATTCAATTTATTGAGAATTCAGACCAAACAATTATGACAAGTCCAAATCAAACAATAAGATAAGTAGCACTCGCTCGTAATTACTATTCCTTATTATTATTATTTTAACGTAACTATGTAGTTAATGTTTTATTTCTGCAATGTGCATTTCCTGAAATGTAAGCCTAATTATTAATTATTATTCTAGCAAATTATTTTTAATATAATTTTTTCTATAGCATGCTGTGTGTATGCATGTATGAAGAGGTTGATGTCTGTGGCCGAGGCGAAAGAGGTATGCAGGGACCGTAGCGTTTGGCGCTCCGTCGTCTCTGGCTACCCCGTAAGGGATATGGCGTGAAGATAAATAAATAAATATGCTATGTGTAGCTATTATCGGGGTTGAAATTTAACATGTATCATAGTGTGTAATCTTAAATTTTAATTTTAATCCTGTAGTTATGTTTTATAAAAAAATTAACTAATAAATGAAGGAATGAATGAATGAATAATTGAATTAATGAAATAATGAACGAATATATAGAATAAATAAATATCTGATTCATTTTAGTAATTGAATTTTCTAAACCGTATTCGTAGTTTAGTAATATATCACAATTAATTTCAATAACTCTTTTAACTATTATTATTCAACATAACTTATTCAACATTTATAATTCAGGTAGAATTTTGATGTCATCAGTTATGTTAATATTACAGTTGAAACCTAAAATCTTAACAAATCTTCCAACTTATTTATGCGATGAACATGGAGTTCGTAAGTTCTCGAATAAAATTAATATTCATTGATTTATATAAATCTGATTCATGTTATTTATTAGAGCATATTATGAAATTATAATATAATATAAATAAAGGGAGAAGTGTGTCAGGTGAGTTTGTTTGAATTTGAATTCATAGGTTCAAGCGATTGCTCACTTTGATCATGTTCGTTCTGCCGTACACTCATGAGTCCTCAGTTCAATGGCGAGGCTGTCTATGGATGTAAGGACATAAAGATTGAATCACTGTAAGATATCACATGCATCAGAAAATAATCAATCCGCTAAAAACAAAACGATTCATTGAATTATAGACGTTCTGGAAGTTTCACTTTGCAATCCGGATGTTTCAAAATGTTCACTTCAAAAGTTCATATATTTGTATTTTCACCACACAGGTAATGCTGTGTAAAATGCTGAGTCACGAAACTAAGTAAGCAATTCTTTCCAGACCGTTTCATTTTTATTTTCAAACTACCAGTCCATTGAATTGAACGATTGTACCTATTAGTAACGACTGTTTCTATTCGCGATCTATTTACAAAATTAACATTATACAACTTCTTTTAGTTACGTACTCGTTTTTTATATCTGCATGATATTAGATTATATTAAGTCTAATTATAAGTCTGAGTATAGTTATACTTCGCTGGTTATGAAATATATAAACAACTTTATATATAAACAACATTTAATTTAATTGAAAATTACGTTTCATTATACAATAAAAATCAAGCTGTGGTGCTCGTAGTAAAACTGGGATATTTAGTTAAATTATAAGTAAAAAAATATGACATGACATAGTGACCTATTAACGTAGACTCTAAAATCCAGAAAACATCTTATGAAAATATAAAATTTAAATAAATTCTAAAATTTAAAACATTTGTCTTTCTTTATATTTATTATTGTGTTTGTGTTGTTTTCCACACATCTTTTAGACGTAGTTTACTGTTCGCAATTTTCCTTTAACGTTACAGCCTCGTATTTGTGGTAGCTTCAAATAATAAATCCAGCATAAAACAAAATAACTCATACGAAGATCATGAAAAGAGAATATAACGTTATGTAGCAACTTTTACTATTTTTAATTAGTTGTAATTGTTTCAAACACAGACATCATTATAATTTCAATAAAGTAAACAGCTACTAAACTGCACGTTGCAGACAGCTGCATATATACAGATATAAGAATATGAAAGGTGTTAAATAGAAAATATTTTTATTACAATACCTAACTGTTATGAGAATAAGAGTATGTAATTCCCAGAGAGTTTAATTTCTAATGTAAGTTTAATTTATTTAATGAAACATTTTAACTGTAACCTTATTACAGAATTAAAATATACACATGATTAAATAACTCAACAGAAACCAAATTGAAAATCATGTTTATTTATAATTAAGAGTATAAAGTTATATAAGTATATAAATGAAATAAATGGCTGTGAGAAAGACTTCATTGGACTTAACTATGATTGGATGGATGGTTTTGTAAAAAATAACCTGAGAGAGAATGACTTTTCGCCTCTATAACCTGTAAATTGAAAGGATTTTATTTAAATTATATTTAATAATAAATTAATTAAATTGTTCTTAATATGAAATCTTTCTGATTCATATATTTTTCTAAGCTTTTCACTGACATATGATCACAATAAGTTCTAACTATTTAATAACTAGGTGTACATACGTAATTACCAAAAAGTGGTAACATATTTTACTCATAACATATTACATCCAAAATATTAATTGTAACCATACATTAATAAATAGCAATTGTCAAAATAACAGATTAATTTTAACTAAAGATTTGTGTTTAAATGTTTTAGATATTACTTTTTGTAAATTCATTCATCATCATTTATCTGAATGATACTTGTATTATTCTATAAATGTATCTAACACTCATATAATTATAGTTAGTTATATAGTTCAATAATTTTTTAAAGGTTAGGTTAGGTTAGGTTAATCCGAGGTTATTAAATGTGTTCCAGTACGAAGTCAGGGAGACAGGCTACGTTTAACAATATTTACATAACTAATGGGTCTCAATTTTACAAAACAATGCAAAAGCGAGTGAGCTTAGGCACACCACTAAAGTGGTCCAATTAACATGTTATATTCAAAAGCGAGTGATGCGGCCGCGGACTATACACGCGCTTGTTAAATTATTTAAGACTTTACAAATAAAAGTGGCTAAACAATTAAGAAAATCTATTAATCATGCTATAATACACTGTCTAATAAATAGAAAACATGTAAAAGGATATTAGAACTTATTTAAAAGAAAAGAAAGCTATATCCAATAACATGTTTAATAAGTATAAAATAAAAGAATATAAAAGTTCACAATTTGTTACTCAATTACAATTACACAATTACACACATAGTAACAAAATCCAATTAAAAAAATCATAAACAAAACAAGTAAAATTTTTAGCTTATCAGATGTCCAGTACGGATGTTTTTAGAAACCAAATGGGGGCTCGTAGCAATAGATAATGACATTAGAGCATTACCCACATTATAAAATTGTAAATCACTATATAGTTTTATTTATTAAATCAGCATCACGACGTTTAATTTACTACTTATTAATAATACATTGAAATTATCATTAAATCTCCATGTTCAAACATATTGTGTTGTGTACATATTTATTTTGTGTACAGTTTGGAACCATTGATTCTATTCAAACAACCAACTTTGAATGAGAACGCTGTATGGAGAAGCTAAAATGCATTGCTAGTTTTTTTGCAATGTGGACGTTGAAGCCGGCACTAGATTTATTTACTGCGTCGTACTGACTGCATTTTATTTTACCCTTACTTTTATTATTCGAAATATTAGTTAGAAAACAGCCAATAGATGTCATGGTATTTCATCTTCTAATTGAATAAAAAAATGTTACGCATGTATCAAAAACATATACATATTTATTTACTACTAAGTACTACGTCAAACAATTCTCATATTGGACTTGATATATGAAACATATCTTAATATCAATAGTTTAATTTATTTCTCAATTAGTTAGTCTATCTATTCAATATAACAATTTTATAAAATTAAGGATTGATTATAATTAGAATTTATTTTGACAATTTTATATTAACTACTTAAATATGTTGGTTTTAATGATTACTAACTTTTTATAATTTATTTTGTTAAAAAAAAATAATAAATAATTAAATTATTTATTTATTTAGAAACAATACTTACAAGCTCACAAATAAAATTAACATATATTATTACATACTATCAATCAACCCTTTTACCAAAAATGAAATAATATTTTTCTATTAAAAGTCTCTATTCCAAATTAAAGTTCGTTAAAATATTGAAGGTTCCCAACACCATTACGCCAACGTCGGAATAGTAATTGTATCAATACAAAGCCGGCTAAGGCGTTTGAAATGTTCAGTTAAATGTGCACTGGTGTTCCCGGGATTTAAACAAACACATTCCTGGATAATATAGTGCAGTGATGCTAACTAGATGTTTTTAGCAAATAAAAGTAGATTTTATTCTAACAGATTATTACGATCACATTTATATTTTTTTTTATCCTAGAATTTTAGCAATCTTCTTATTGTCTGAAAAAAACTAGCAAAGAAGTAATTTTCACTACGTCACATACAACCGCACCGCCCGTCGTAAGTACTCACACGCTGTGTCAGTACAAATTACGTGACACCAACTAGAATATTACATATTCGCCCAACTAGAATATTCGTCGAGATACATTAAATAAATCTAACTTGTAATAAAATATATGTCAGATAACAGCTTAAAAATATTAATCAATTTATTTTTCACTAAAGAATAATTTAGTTTTATGTACAAAAATATTATATTATTTTCGTTTTTTAATACGCCACTTCAATAAACGCAGTCTTGTTATTACATATATTGTTCATCATTATTTCACTAACAACTATTGGGATAGAATGACATATCGTCTGTCAAATTGATAAGGCATACTATATTATGTGTATAAACTAGCGTTTTTACTATTATATCTAATCGAATATAAAATATGAAAAACAAATAGTATATTAGAACATAATTTTGATAAAATATTCATTTTACTCATAGAGGTTTCTCCCATAGGACGTGAAGGATGTGGTGTTATTTACTCGCCGAGCTCAATATTGTCTCCAGGAGTGATAAACATGTTACACCTGCCCACCACCGAGCGCCTTTTACGATATTTAATATTGTGTTGCCGGTACTATTTACAAGTATTAACTTGAGATTCATTCTCACAAGTCGTGTTGAGATATTAGTCGTCCGATCCGACAACTTTAATAACTTGAACCACTACATCGTATTTTATTACTCTTTATGTTTACTTAATAATGTAGTATATTTATTGTATGGCAATGGTATAGGCAATTTGAATAATAATATAGTGTTGTTAATTTTAATAGATATCGGAAGTTATGTCTAATCGGACAATAGAATTACAAGCGAAGATTTGAACTGAAACCATTGCTAAGATTGAAACGAAATATCAGGATGAATTGAAAGATCTGCGATAACTTGTTCGCAATGAGTGTTGTATTATTATTATACTTTTTTTATTGTTTTATAATTTCATATATTTTCACTTTAGGTTATACACAACCGAGATGTGGTATCTTATACAAAGACTAAAACTGTAGATTACGTATTCTTATTTCTTTAACACAGGTGAAGGAGAATTCGTCCAATACCACCATATCTAATACCACTGTATGGGTTTGGCGTTCACTTTCCTAAAACATAAGCTGCATTGTTTGAAACTCGATTAGAAATCAGTATTTAAATACTATGGATAGATGTAGGATTAAAACATTACAATCAAGACTTTTAGCATTTTGCCTTATTTATATAATAGAAGTATTAGAATTTTATTCGCTTTATTTATCTAATGGCAATACCGTTACATAAAATTAAATCCCGTTTTACGCTCCGATGCCCAAACATCTAAACAAATTTAATGAACAGTATCTAATTTAATCAGAATACATACACAGAAGCCATCGATTTTTCGGTTCCACCAGCAGTTGGTAGAGGTCGTAACATTGTATCGAAAGTTGTTCAAGGCATTCCAGCCATACCAAGAACAATTTCAAATTTTGAAAACTTCTCCTCAGGACCGGTCACGGCGTGCAACATATATAGTAACCGAAGTGTTGTTTTAAAAATTACTAGACACGTTTTTTAATATTTCACTTGTGTATCTTTAAAGAATGATTGAAACGTCCATAGGCGTTCGATCGTTCGGCATTTTGCAGAAATAATACGTTTGATGAATTATAAAAAATACTAATTGACATAAAAATATTACCTGTTCATTAAAGATTCGATCATTTACGTTCATTTCTAAAACAAACTTACCTATTTGAATTCTTAATAGCTTTTAAAATGCAATATGAGATTGCATTTAAAAATAATTACATGATAATAGAAGTGTAAATGGAAATTTATAAGAATATTTAATAACTAAACCCAAACTAACAATACTTACTGATTACATACAATGACGTAAGCGTTGAAATGAACTCCCCAGATGTTGTAATAACTCACAATCAGAGTGGAGTGTTTGTGTGTGAGACTTTGGCGAAATATTGGGCTTTCGGATTTTCTCTCTCACCGACAAAACGTAACGGAATTCATTTGATTACTAAATATCGGTCTTCTGTAAGAGACTATGTCCGTAAAATACGAGGAGAATGACATCTCCTAATGTCTGACAGTGCGTCCCATTCTCTTCCAGTATATCCAGTAGAGGGTCCACTAAAAGATTCCAGAAAGGAGGGCTTCCCACCAATCCTTGCACACAACCTATTCTTCTTTCTAATGCTCTTTCAGTGGGGCAACTCTTGCTGTTGCTGTCGAAGGTGTCTTTTATATCCAATACTATTATTACCATAATCTTCTTGGCTCTCCGTCTATTCTTAATATAGTTTATTAGGTTATAGAGGGCGTCTTGCGTACTTGAATCTATATTACCGGTGATTTATTTTATGGAGTACCATCCCTGTCCCAAAATTAATAACAGACAAATAGGTCTGTAGGACAACAACAACAAGTGTTGTGACAGTCCTCATTGCGTGGTTTCCTCAGGATGATTACATCTACTCTTTTTCAAGGAAGTACCGGGAAGTACTTTAGTAACAAAATATTTAACATTAGATATAAATGTAAATAATCTTAATTATTCTTTTTCATACATATATTGAATTGCACAGAATCCCTTGCATACAACGGCTAGATAAAAAATCTAAGCAGTTATCATACAAATTTCTATGGTTTCGCGATGGTCGAATGGCTTTATATATTTCTTGGTTTATATAATATATAATTGATAATTTTAAAAGTTAATGGCTTGAGTCAAAATATATTACGAGAATTTTCGTGGATAAAAGACCAAGACCAATGAACTGCAATGTGGCATAATGTCGAATTTGTTTGTGTGAGACGTGACGTAGCGATTTGGTATATTCCTCAGAGCTTTTCGACCGAAGGTATTAGGTAGATCGTAGAAATAGATGCCAAGATTTTATGTCTAAATATAATAAAAACATGGTGGTGGTGTTTTAATTGCAATAAAAATACCTGAAAAGTATTCATCGTCTTAATTGGCAAACATCTTTAGAAGGTATCTGGGTTTCCTTAAGCCTCAAATCATTCTCAATTAATATTTGCACGATCTATCTAACTTATTATCTAACTAAGGATCACTATTCAGTTTAATGAGAATTCAGACCAAATAATTATGACAAGTCCAAATCAAACAATAAGACAAGTAGCACTCGCGCGTAATTACTATTCCTTGTTATTATTATTTTAACGTAACTATGTAGTTAATGTTTTATATCTGCAATGTGCATTTCCTGAAATGTAAGTTATTGGTGTACCTCTAGCAAATGATTTTTATATAAAATTTTCTATAGCATGCTGGGTGTATGCATGTATGAAGAGGTTGATGTCTGTGGCTGAGGCCAAAGAGGTATGCAGGGACCGTAGCGTTTGGCACTCTGTGGTCTCTGGCTACCCCGCAAGGGATATGGCGTGAAACTAAATAAATAAATATGCTGTGTGTAGCTATTATCGGGGTTGAAATTTAACATGTAACATAGTGTGCATTGTGTGATCTTAAATTTTAATTTTAATCCTGTAGTTATGTTTTATAAAAAAATTAACTAATGTATGAAGGAATGAATCAATGAATCAATGAATGAATGAATAAATAAATAACTGATTCATTTTAGTAATTGAATGTTCTAAACCGTTTTCGTAGTTTAGGAAAATATCACAATTAATTTCAATAACTCTCGTAACTATTATTATTCAACATAACTTATTCAACATTTATAACTCAGGTAGAATTTTGATGTCACCAGTTATGTTAATATTACAGTTGAAACCTAAAAACTTAACAAATCTTCCAACTTATTTATTTATGCAATGAACATGGAGTTCGTAAGTTCTCGAATAAAATTAATATTCATTGATTTATATAAATCTGATTAATGTTATTTATTGGAGCATATTATGAAATTATACTATAACATAAATAAAGGGAGAAGTGTGTCAAGTGAGTTTATTTGAATGAATTCCTTAGTTCAATGGCGAGGCTGTCTATGGATGTAACATAAGGACATAAAGATTGAATAACTGTAAAATATCACATGCATCAGAAAACATTCAGTCCGCTAAAAACAAAACGATGAATTGAATTATAGACGTTCTGGAAGTTTCAATCCAAATGTTTCAGATATCATACAAAATGTTCACTACAAAAGTCCATATATTTATTTTCACCACACAGGTAATGCTGTGTAAAATGCTGAGCCACGAAAATAAGTAAGCAACTCTTTCCAGACCGTTTCATTTTTATTTTAGAGCTACCAGTCTATTGATTTGAACGTTTGAACCTATTAGTAACAACTGTTTCGCGGTGTATTTACAAAATTGTTGACATTATACAACTTTTTTTAATTACGTACTTATTAGATTATATTAAGTCGAATAATAGGTCTAAGTGTAGTTATATTTGAATATAGTCTGGTTTTCAAATATTTTTAATTGTAGAATATTTTTTTTGATGGTTTACAGTATTGAAATTTTAAGCTCGTATTAACGTTATTATTTCTCGTTGTGCGGTCGTTGGTCACGATCTATATTATACTATTGAATTAACAATATTCTGCCTTCAACGTTCAACTGACGATATTACATAGGGATATATAACCTAGTGCAGTTTTATACTTTATACGCTTCCTGTTTACTGCATTTCATTACATAACCCTATAAAACTAAAGATATAAAGCACTTTATTATAAACAACATTTTATTTAATTGAAAATTACGTTTCATTATACAATGAAAATCAAGCTGTGGTGTTCGTAGTAAAACTGTGAGGTTTAGTTAAATTATAAGTAAACAAAATATAACATGACATATTGACCTATTATTGTGGACTCTAAAATCCAGAAATCTTGTTATGAAAATATAAAATTTAAATAAAATTAAAAACATTTTTCTTTCTTTATACATATTATTCTGTTTGTGTTGCTTTTCAAACATCTTTTAGACGTAGTTTCCTGTTCGCAATTTTCCTTTAACGTTACAGACTCGTATTCGTGGTAGCTTCACATAATAAATCCAGCATAATATAAATACCGAATATCACGAAAAGATAATATAACGTTATGTAGGCACTTTTACTATTTTAAATTAGTTGTAATTGTTTCCAACACAGACATCATTATAATTTCAATAAAGTTACCAGCTACTGAACTGCACGTTGCAGCTGTATATAAGAATATAAAAGGCGTTAAAAAGAAAATATTTTTATTACTATTCCTAACAGTCATTAGAATAAGAGTATGTAATTCCCAGAGTTTCATTGCTAATGTAAGTTTAATTTATTTAATGAAACTATAAAAAGTGTAAGACTACATTTTTACTGTAACCTTATTATAGAATAGAAATAAAATGAAATATCCATGTTTATTTAAAATTTTCTAAGTATTTTAATGAAATGAATAGCTGTGCGACAGACTTCATTGGCCTTTACTATGATTGGATAGGTGAATTTGAAAATAATGAATTGAAATGGAATGGCTTTTTGCATTAATAACCTTTGAACGCATTTTATTTAATAAATTTAATAAAAAATTATAAAAAATGTGAAATATTTCTGATCTTTAGAGATAATTCTTATTATTTTAGCTATTTGTTTTATTTTTTAATTTTCACTAGAATATAATAATCAACAGTTCTTACTTCTTCATCATTAGATAATTTGTCTTTCATTACCTCCTTGGTAAAAAGGGCACCGTTGCTTAGGTTAATAAGCTAATATAAACAGCTCAAAAGACAGACAGACATATACATATATATTTTGTCTAGAGCGGGCCGCTCACAACTACCTGACGTTCATTTTATATCAATCATTACTTATTACATCCAAAATACTGATTGTAACCTAAACATTATTAAATACCAATTATATGAACATTTTATTGCATTATTTTATCATAAAAACCACACTACGCACGAAGGTTATTAAGAGAATATAATATTTGAACATTGTCATTACAAAAATCATTAAGATACAAAAGCTTATTACGAAAGTATTACTTTTTAAATGAAGAGAAAAACTGACCAGCCGGCATCGTTTAGGCTCTATTGTTGAACTACTAATAATGCTTACCTGCTAATTGTTCTATATTTCAATTAAAATGTACGCATTGTCAAGCAAAATTTTATTAAAACAACGGCTAAAAATACTTAAACTTTATTGACTTATCTTTATAGCATAGCCTCTATATATTTTATTCAGTTCGTTTTTGTGTTATTAATCAAAAGAAAGATAGTGGCTTTGCAAAGGTAGAAACGAATTTCTGTCTTATTTATTGTCAAAATATCAGATTAATTTTAACTAAAGAAGATTTCTGTTTAAACGATTTAGATATTACATTTTGTAATTTCATTGATCATCATTATTTATCTAAATGATACTTATATTATTATATGAATGTATTTAATAATCATATACTAATATAGTTCAATAATTTATTTAAGGTTAAATATTTAATCCGAGGTTAGTAAATGTATTTTAGTACGACGATAGGCTTCGTTTAACAATATTTACATTTCATATGGGTCTCAATTTTACATAAAAGTGAAAAAGCGAGTGAACTTAGATGCCATTGAAGTGGTCCAATTAACATGTTGTATTAAAAAGCGCGTGATACCGCTGCCGACTATACACGCGCTTGTGTAGGCTCTGAAATTTTTATGTGCTACTTCCACAAATCGGACATTGCTGCATTTATGCGAACTACTCTGTTGTCCGTCCGCCTTTGAATTTTCTCTTCATTCAAGCTTTATGAATACCTAAAAAGTTTTATCCACTTATTAAAACAGCATCATGATGATTTATTGCTTATAAATATTACATTGAGTTTTGAATATAATGTCTGTAATAAAACATATATAATTTGTCGTTCCGAGACAACTAACTTGTTATTTAAAAGTGGCATGACTGTTTCTTGTTATACTTTTTGTTTTGATATTCTAAAAGTGAAAGTTTTGTGTACAATTAGGAATCATTGATTGGATTCAAACTAAAAACTTTTAGTGAGATCACTGAATGCTGAAGCTAAATTGCATTGCTAACTAGCAAAATATCATAAACTTTATAGCAATTTGGATGTTGAAGCCCGCACTGGAATTATTTACTGCGTTATAGTGACTGCACTTTATTTAACCATTATTTTTATTTTTCCGAATTTTGTTAAGAAAACAAACGGTGGATGGCTTAGTATTTCACCTTATGACTGTATATTTTATAAAAACTTTTACATATTTATCAAAAATATATACGTATTTATTTATTGAAGTAAAACGTCATCCTCATACGCTTGGACTCGTGATTTGTGTCACATTCTAATATCAATTGTTTATTTTATTAATAGTTAAAAATCATTCGGACACATATTATAAACGATTTATTACTATTGGGATATTATTATTTATGTTTCGTCCAACCTGTACCGCCTTCGGCGTTTTCGATGTAGGCGAGGTTAGTTTATGTGTTGATGAAACTATACCTTTCAATTAGTTAGTGTATCTAACAAATATAACATTGTTATAAAAAACAAGAATAGACTATAATTAGAATATGTTTTGACATCTTCTATTAAATACTTTTATATTTTGGTTTTAGCCGACAACAAACGTTTTGCAATCTTGTATAAAAAATATTTATTTATTTATCTAGAAACAGTACTTACATATAGAATTAACAAATTATTATCAATCCCTTTGATATATATTTTTTTTCAATTAAAGATTTCTATTCCAAATTCTAATTGTGTGAGTGAAAAATTAAATGAGGTTATTAAAATAAGCTCAGAGGTGTTGGGTGATTCGGTTGTATTAAAAAACAAATTGCTACTTTAGTAGCATTTAATTTAAAAAAATCGCTTTATTATATATCTGTGATAAAAAATAATTGTTCCACTTTAAACTGAATAATAAGACAAAGCCTAAGCAGTTTAATATTATCCGTCAAAATATATAAGGCTTAGGCGGCAAGGAATGGGAAGTGGAACTCTTTGTTAAAAAAATACAATATTAGTTTATTGCGCATTACACAGCACCGATTTTCATAGAGCAACAATATTATAAATATAGAAAATTACAGATTGTCAAGTTTGTTCTGTAGAGAGAAAGCTATTTGCGATGGTTCACTTATCTTAGCTCGTCGTGATGTAGTTTTAAAGTCTAGATCATATATAGTGGCGCTCTCTGTTGGGCGAATTATTGAACTATCCTGCATTGAACTCAATGAATATATTGTCTTATGCGTGTAGCGACCCCCGTCTGGTGACTTTATTGAATTTGAAATAAATGGAGGATATTTTAACAACACTTTGACATGAAAACAAGTCAGTGAAAATGCGTTGTGACTTTAATGTAAATGTACTATAACTTCTCCTAGTGTAACTTCGTCTAGTGTACGGTTATTAAATTTGTTAAAATCTTATAATTTTTTAAACGTGTTTTTGGAACCTAATCGTATTGCTAGTGTTGTCGTGACTTGTATTGATAATATGTCCTGTCATTGTGACATTTATGAAGGTCGAATAATATCGAATTTAGGTTCAACACACCGTGGTCAACAATTTTCTCTCTTAATTAATAATAAAATTGGAAGGCCCAGAAAATGTACTTGCAGATCGATTGTACAAAATATAATTCTGACTTTTAAAAATAATGTTGCGCAAATAGTGCTTAAACATTGATTTTTTGTTAAATGAATTTAATAATATTTTAAATAATACGATTTAATTCTGTCACGTCAATTATCTCTATATGCATATAACACTTGCCTCTTTTATTTTGCATATTCTATTCACGGAGCTATAAAAGACCTTTATACAATAAATGAATGATTCATATATAATCTTCTCACAATTAATACAGCAAAAACTTCATATATGACTGTTAGGCCAAAGCACAAAGAATACCTAATTAATATTAATAAGAGTACCTTGATGAAGGGTAAAATAAGAAAAATATTTAGGTCTACTTTCAGATGGAAAACTTACACGGGGGCCCCATATTGAACAAATATCTTCAAAATTATCATCGCTGACGGGAGCATTGCGAAGAGTTTCTAATGGATTGCCCACCAACTCAGGACCACACTACTATTTACAATGCCCTAGCTAAGCCGCACCTAGAGTATTTAATAGAAATTTGGGGATCATCTCACATCTTAATAAATACGCTATTCCGTTATAAATACTTAAAACCATCTAAAGATATATATCTAGAAACCAAACTCCTGAATATAAATCAAATGTACACCTACAACATATGCAATCTTATTAAAAAGCTACTACGAATAATTGCAATATAATATTTTCACCAAAAGTATTTAAGCAACACCTAAGAAATAAAAATATAATACATATCTGGTATCGGACAAAAACCTACAATAATGAAAATATAATGTATGAGAGTGCAGTTTTATACAATACTTTATCTGATACCATTAAGAATTGTAACAATATTACTCAGTTTAAAATCAAGCTTAAATTACATATTATCGGTAATATTGTATAACTAACATGAGTAATGTTAATGACCCAACTGTAAGATTAATTACTTAAATGTCATATAAATTACTTATAAAATTTTTATAATTAGTTTATTAGTTAAGATACATATTTATTTACAATAAGATTTAGTTATGTTATATGTTAAATTAATAAAATGTAATGTAATGTTAATATAATACTATTACTGGGAAAACTGGGGCTGCCAATGAACGTACAAAGTTAAAAATGAATAATATTGAAATAAATAAAGATGGTGGCAATTTTTGAGACCTTTTTTTAACGGAATTTCAATAACGGTTACGTGTAATTTATATTCTTTATCATATAATGCAATCGCCAAATTGAACAAAAACGTTCGTGTCAGTAAGAAATGTTTTGCTTTTAAACTTGTTCATCAGATGAAATTGTTAAAATATTTAGAACCTTAAATCCGAAGAAAACCGGTGATCTCTGGTGTATGTCAGTTAAATTACTTGGTACTATTATAAATGATATTGTCCCATAATTGTCCCTTATTTTCAACAAATGTATTAAAACCGGTATATTCCCAGATTTGACGAAAAGCAGTAAACTAGTTCCTTCGTTTAAAAGTGGAAATAGACTTGAACGTGGAAATTATATTTCTGATTTACCGACATTAAGAAAGATCTTCGAAAAAAATGTTCTAAACCAGGTGACCGGGTTTGTGTATAGCAATAAAATCATGCATAGTGAACAATATGGTTTCACTAAAGGTAAATCAACAACTGAAGCGGGTGCCACGCTTCTTAAACACATTTGCGTTGCATGGGAGAAGTCGTAGAATACACTCAGGGTGTTTTGCTATTTGTCCAAAGCCTTTGATTGCGTGGACCATCAAACGTTGCTGTGAAAACTTAACGGTTATGGTGTACGTAGAGCTGCGCTTGATCTTACTGCCTCTTACCTGAATCAAAGAGGTTACGGTTTACGTAAATAATTTTAAATTGGCTAGTTCTCACCTAAAGATGGGTATTCCACAAGGATCTATTTTTGACCTCTTTTTATTTTTACTTTATATTAATGATTTGCCCTTTTTAATTAAAAGTCTATGTGACATTGTATTTTTTGTTGATGACACCTAGCTTATTTTTAAAGTTGAGCGTGATAGGACCAATTATAACGAAGTAAACAGTTCTCTGTTACGAGTCTATAATCTATATGGTTCAAAGTTAATAATTTAGTCTTAAATGCTAAGAAAATTAAACAAATAGAGTTTTCACTTCCTAATGTAACAAGTTAAAAAAATAACTTTTTTCTTAACAATGAAGTGTTGGAACTGATTGACTCAACAAATTTCTTAGGTATAACTTTAGATAAAATGCTCCAATGGAACCCCCATCTCTAAACACTCGCAGGCAAGAAAAGTTAAACAATTAATGGACGTTATTACGGCTCGACTCGTTTATTTTAGTTAGTAATTTTTATAGTACTTTATCTTACGGCATTTTATTATGGGGCAGCGCTGCCGAAATTAATTTTATATTTATTTTACAAAAAAAGACCTGTGCGGGATATTTATAACTTAAAAGCTAGAAATTCTCTGAAAGATGTTATTAAAGAAATAGGTATTCTTACAGTCGCTTCGCAATACGTATTTAATAAGATATTATATATACCCAAAGTTTAAATAGTTTTATAAAAAATAGTGACAGACACATTATAAATAAAAACCAACTCGTAACCCCAAAAATTTGTCTTCAAAAATGATTAAATCCTTCATGGGCTTGATAATACGCATATATAATAAAGTTCCACAAGATATCTTAGACTTTCCTTTTCTTAGTTTAAAATCTAAAATTTAAAGTTTATTATTAAATAAATCTTACTATAACGTTCAAGAGTTTTTAGAGGATCGAAATATGTGGAACTTAAGTTTTTGACTCATTTGCAATATTTATATTTTAATGTATATCATTTAAGATTGTTATATGGTATTTCTTTTAAAAAACAGCAACTGTTGAGATTCGAGCCGGCTCTTCTCAACAGAGCAGCATTCCGAGCCGGTGGTAGCTTACACACGGACTGACTACATTTACCTTTTCTTTTATTGCAATAATTGACGATTCAAAAGTGCATGTAAATGCCTACTTGAATAAAGATATTTGGAATTTGAATTTGAAATCAATCTTCGTTAAATTATATTGAACGTTCCCAACAAGCGTTAGCAAAATCCGAATTTCTTTTGTGTCGTATTTATGGAAAATGGCACGCCGTATGCTATGGCCTGCTTTAGGTATTTTATTTTGAAGCATTACGCCTTTGCTTGTCAATAGTAATTGTATCAATACAAAGCCAGCAATGAAGTTTGAAAAGTTCAGTTATATATATGCTCTTTATTCCCGGAATTTGAACAAACTTATTCTTGGATAATATGATACAATAATGCAAACAAGGTTTAAGCAAATAAAAATAGATTTTATTCTAATAGAATGTTACTATAATATTTTATTTCTTAACCTAGAGTATTAATAGTCCACAAATTGTCTGAAGAAAAATCAGCAAAGAAGTAAATTTCTCTTGCCATCACCTGTAGTGAGAACACGCTACGTCAATACATATTATGTGACACCAAGCACAATATTGTAGATTGAGATAAAATAAATAAATGTTACTTGTGATAACATTTATGTCATTTAACTGTGTTCATTAAAATTTTCACTTCAGAATAATTTGAATATTTATACAAAAACTGTTATATTATTTTTCGTATTTTAATACACCACTTCAATAAACGCTGTCTTTTTTTTCATATATTTTTCACCATTATTTCAGTAAGAACTATTGTAAATTTAAAAGCAAAAACAATTAAAACAACCTAATTGCATGAAAGAAATTACAACTGCAATTTTGTAAAAATATTGGATCCTATATTCGCTAATTGATGCGATAACTAATTATACTAATTTATTGTATGAATAATCTTTTACTGATCATCATCATCATCTGAAAAATTGAATATCTGCAAGTCTGTATGATTCTTAACATTGTATTAATAGTACTGCATTGATAAATATAGCAACTCTTTTTTGATGCACAAACGGCTAAAAATCATCTTATTGGAAATATAACAAGTTCTTTTAAACCTAATTATTGATTATAAATTTAAGTACAACTAAAGTTAGACTAAAAAAGTATATACGATCTCAATTGTTGTATATCCTGCATCGTAGTTCTGTTATTTATTTTGACATTGCACAAAATAATTTCATTAATAATCCCGCTTGTATGCAGTAAAACGTAAGACTAAATTGAACATTAAATATCATTTTTCCTGACGGATTTTAAAACCTTGTACATATCCAGTACATATTAACCAAATTCGCAAATTCATTATTTACTCTGGCGTTGTAATCCATATAGTAGATAACAAATTGGACCTATTTCTACTACCTCATATTAATATAAGTTCCATATAATTTCATCTTCAATTATGTGGAATAAAAAAAATCATATAAATTAATAAATATCAGTCAGGTCAGTCGTCAGGTGGTTGATCTCGGCACAGGCATTCAAAGAAACAGACAGATTTAAATAGCTAAAGACCTTCGATTCTGTTGATTAGGCACCTGCAAGTAAGTAGGCTGGAAGATAAACGGGCACAAAGATGATTTAAAGAATATTCTTTTTTTGAGTACCTTATCTAAGTGAGGAACACTAAGACTTGCAGATTGTGATTAACCTTTAAACTAATATTTAGAAATATCTCTTAAAAGTACAGTGTTTACAGCTTACTATTATATAATAACTAATGCTAACGACTTCATATGTCTATATATTGTGATAGTTCAGTAATAATAGCTTAAACGTTTTTAGCTTATAAAAAAAATTTAAATATTTAATCACTACATCACCTTTTACGAAAATTTGACGAAAACATTTTGTACAACCCTTGATCAAACAGACAGATATATTTATTATGTACAATGAATAGACATGTATTATTATTTTTTTCAACAACGTGTTCAACATTTTATTAAGACTTCGGTCTCATAACCTTTTCGTTATATATGTTATATATATTTTAATATAAATTATAAAAATAATTTTAATTTACATTTTAGATCACAATGTATTGTGCACATAAACTATATTATTAATATCAGACTAATGCTACTGCATACAAAACATGTAATTAATAAAATGATATCGCCCTTGCCTGAGCTTCCAGAACATCGATAGTGAATAAACTCGTCATGAACTCATCGAGTGAATGAGTTACTGTTATGGTCCGCCAGCCACTTTCAAAGTTTGTCCCAAAGAGAAATATACAACTACACCGTACATGTTGACCTATTGCGAACTAAAACGGCGTATTCCCTTCAAAAACTTATTCCAGATGTGAATCTAAGTACGAAACCTGTAAACTGAAGGAATTATTAGTGAAACATTGTAAATGTTATTTGTTGTATATACCTCACTATATCGACTACAATTGTTTTTTTTACTTTTTATAAATATACATAATCGTTCAATTATTGATAACTAGTATTGATAAAATAATAAATATAGATCAATGTTTTAAGAATTGTATCTATTGATTTGTTTATCAGTGACAAGCCACATTAGCAATGATGTTAATTTACTATTTAGAAGATTTTCTTTTTGTTATTTTTTCATGTTATGGGATTTTATATTTATTATAAATATTTTTGAACATTGAGATTTCTATTAGGAGCACGAGAGCGAGTTAATGATGATAAAATGATTGAATTTGACGAGGAAGAGATTTATGAAGGCATTTATGAAAACAGGTACAAGGAGTGGGATACTGTGGAAGAAGCATTAAAATGTATATTTAATTTCATTTTATACAATGAAACATTTATTTTTTTTACCATTGGATTATACTTTTTATGGTCAACATATTTAATATATATTTTTTTTATTTATTGTTATTATACACTTAATACGTCGGAGACTTCGAAGTAGTTAAATTTTTATTAATATTATTTTATGATTATTCAGTGATTTACCAGCCACCGTGGAAGAAATCGGTAAAATTGCCATCAATTTTCTTAAAGGCAACAAATTCAAAGACGATATAAATCTTTGGGAGCAGTTTAATGCAAATTATATATTATAAGTTTTTGTCTAGTTAATTTCAAGATACCACGCAGTTTCACGGTATGGTACATAATACTAATGTAGGTACATATACATAATTTTTTAATGTTTGAGTGTTAAGCAGCCATTATCGTGCTGACATTCATTGATGCAGGCAATAATCTGTACAATAATTATAATTTAATATTATTTTTGTTTGTGAAGTTCATAACGTCAATCACAAATTTCGTAACATAGGACTGAAGATGTGTGAGGTGCCCGTCAACTGGTATTAATTTCCTGTCCAGCGAGTACGCATCCGCGGGATGGCATTCAAATTTTAAAAATGCTTCGATATTATTGTTTATTTGAAATATTGAAACTTAATTATAATAAACCTACCCGCACTGATTGTATACAATCACGTCTTTACATCACTATTCTATTCGTCATTGCGCTTCATTTTAATTTTAATTAATAATTGCAATTAATTGCATGATTTCAATTAGGCTGATATTAATTTCACATTATGTGCAATAGCTTTGATATATTTTTCTAGTGTTACACTATCAACAATCCGGTCAAAGTGGTCGAATGTTTACAGTATTTTCCCACTATTAAGAGGGAAATTGTGTAGCGCAAAACTTTTTTTTTGAGAATATAATTGAAATTGGTGAAAAATAGAATTAAAATAGGGAACAGTCATATATTATTTATAACTTAAATGAGAGCAATTAATGACAATTATTTGATTTTACTTTCTCATTTATCTTATTTACAAATTTATTCTAAATAAGATAAATGAGAACTGATATGTTTATAAATAATACGTATTACTAATAACGTAATATTTTACAATTTTCATATATACAGTCATATTATAGTGTAATATAAAATGTGATTATTAAGAAACCTGTCTGTTTAAGAAAAATTTAGAAAATGCATATAAAGGTAAACAACTGACACTGATGTCGTACAAGTAATTGTGTGAAGCAAATCATCTTTTTTTTTAATTATTGGTATGTAATATTTGTTACGCGCATAATATATAGTATGTACAATTAATGTAGCGTTCTTATTATTATATCTAAGTGAAAATAATATATAAAAGCAAAATTTGTACATAAGATCACGTGGACAGCCACATGCCCTTTTTGTTTGATCTTCTGCTGACTACCTATCCAGGAAAGCACCAGGTCAATTTTCAAGGTACCCCTAGGGGTAATCAGATAATGATCAGAGGACCCTAGGGTCCTCTGATCATTAATTTGTACCTACGATATGTATTTGTACCTACATTAGTATTATGTACCATACCGTGAAACTGCGTGGTATCTTGAAATTAACTAGACAAAAACTTATAATATATAATTTGCATTAAACTGCTCCCAAAGATTTATATCGTCTTTGAATTTGTTGCCTTTAAGAAAATTGGTGGCAATTTTACCGATTTCTTCCACGGTTGCTGGTAAATCACTGAATAATCATAAAATAATATTAATAAAAATTTAACTACTTCGAAGTCTCCGACGTATTAAGTGTATAATAACAATAAATAAAAAAAATATATATTAAATATGTTGACCATAAAAAGTATAATCCAATGGTAAAAAAAATAAAAGTTTCATTGTATAAAATGAAATTAAATATAAATTTTAATGCTTCTTCCACAGTATCCCACTCCTTGTACCTGTTTTCATAAATGCCTTCATAAATCTCTTCCTCGTCAAATTCAATCATTTTATCATCATTAACTCGCTCTCGTGCTCCTAATAGAAATCTCAATGTTCAAAAATATTTATAATAAATATAAAATCCCATAACATGAAAAAATAACAAAAAGAAAATCTTCTAAATAGTAAATTAACATCATTGCTAATGTGGCTTGTCACTGATAAACAAATCAATAGATACAATTCTTAAAACATTGATCTATATTTATTATTTTATCAATACTAGTTATCAATAATTGAACGATTATGTATATTTATAAAAAGTAAAAAAAACAATTGTAGTCGATATAGTGAGGTATATACAACAAATAACATTTACAATGTTTCACTAATAATTCCTTCAGTTTACAGGTTTCGTACTTAGATTCACATCTGGAATAAGTTTTTGAAGGGATTACGCCGTTTTAGTTCGCAATAGGTCAACATGTACGGTGTAGTTGTATATTTCTCTTTGGGACAAACTTTGAAAGTGGCTGGCGGACCATAACAGTAACTCATTCACTCGATGAGTTCATGACGAGTTTATTCACTATCGATGTTCTGGAAGCTCAGGCAAGGGCGATATCATTTTATTAATTACATGTTTTGTATGCAGTAGCATTAGTCTGATATTAATAATATAGTTTATATGCACAATACATTGTGATCTAAAATGTAAATTAAAATTATTTTTATAATTTATATTAAAATATATATAACATATATAACGAAAAGGTTATGAGACCGAAGTCTTAATAAAATGTTGAACACGTTGTTGAAAAAAATAATAATACATATCTATTCATTGTACATAATAAATATATCTGTCTGTTTGATCAAGGGTTGTACAAAATGTTTTCGTCAAATTTTCGTAAAAGGTGATGTAGTGATTAAATATTTAAATTTTTTTTATAAGCTAAAAACGTTTAAGCTATTATTACTGAACTATCACAATATATAGACATATGAAGTCGTTAGCATTAGTTATTATATAATAGTAAGCTGTAAACACTGTACTTTTAAGAGATATTTCTAAATATTAGTTTAAAGGTTAATCACAATCTGCAAGTCTTAGTGTTCCTCACTTAGATAAGGTACTCAAAAAAAGAATATTCTTTAAATCATCTTTGTGCCCGTTTATCTTCCAGCCTACTTACTTGCAGGTGCCTAATCAACAGAATCGAAGGTCTTTAGCTATTTAAATCTGTCTGTTTCTTTGAATGCCTGTGCCGAGATCAACCACCTGACGACTGACCTGACTGATATTTAATAATTTATATGATTTTTTTTATTCCACATAATTGAAGATGAAATTATATGGAACTTATATTAATATGAGGTAGTAGAAATAGGTCCAATTTGTTATCTACTATATGGATTACAACGCCAGAGTAAATAATGAATTTGCGAATTTGGTTAATATGTACTGGATATGTACAAGGTTTTAAAATCCGTCAGGAAAAATGATATTTAATGTTCAATTTAGTCTTACGTTTTACTGCATACAAGCGGGATTATTAATGAAATTATTTTGTGCAATGTCAAAATAAATAACAGAACTACGATGCAGGATATACAACAATTGAGATCGTATATACTTTTTTAGTCTAACTTTAGTTGTACTTAAATTTATAATCAATAATTAGGTTTAAAAGAACTTGTTATATTTCCAATAAGATGATTTTTAGCCGTTTGTGCATCAAAAAAGAGTTGCTATATTTATCAATGCAGTACTATTAATACAATGTTAAGAATCATACAGACTTGCAGATATTCCATTTTTCAGATGATGATGATGATCAGTAAAAGATTATTCATACAATAAATTAGTATAATTAGTTATCGCATCAATTAGCGAATATAGGATCCAATATTTTTACAAAATTGCAGTTGTAATTTCTTTCATGCAATTAGGTTGTTTTAATTGTTTTTGCTTTTAAATTTACAATAGTTCTTACTGAAATAATGGTGAAAAATATATGAAAAAAAAGACAGCGTTTATTGAAGTGGTGTATTAAAATACGAAAAATAATATAACAGTTTTTGTATAAATATTCAAATTATTCTGAAGTGAAAATTTTAATGAACACAGTTAAATGACATAAATGTTATCACAAGTAACATTTATTTATTTTATCTCAATCTACAATATTGTGCTTGGTGTCACATAATATGTATTGACTTAGCGTGTACTTACTACAGGTGAGTGCAAGAGAAATTTACTTCTTTGCTGATTTTTCTACAGACAATTTGTGGACTATTAATAATCTAGGTTAAGAAACAACATATTGTAGTAATATTCTATTAGAATAAAATCTATTTTTATTTCCTAAAACCGTCTTGTTTGCGTTATTGTATCATATTATCCAAGAATAAGTTTGTTCAAATTCCGGGAATAAAAGAGCACATATAACTGAACTTTTCAAACATCTTTGGTGGCTTTGTATTGATACAATTACTATTTAAGCAATGGCGTAATACTTGAAAAGAAAACACCTCAAGCAGGCAATTGCAATCGGCGCGCCATTGTCCATAAATACGACACAAAAGAAAATCGGATTTTGCTAACGCTTGTTGGGAACATTCTATATAATTTAACGAAGATTGATTTCAAATTCAAATTCCAAATATCTTTATTCAAGTAGGCATTCACATGCATTTTTGAATCGTCAATTATTACAATAAAAGAAACGATAAACACTTACCTTTTCTTTTATTAACGGACATACGGACTGACTACACAGTCAGTCCGTGTGTAAGCTACCATCGGCTCGGATGCTGCTCTGTTGAGAAAAGCCGGCTAGAAACTCAACAGTTGCTCTTTTTTAAAAGAAATACCATGTAACAATCTTAAATGATGTCCATTAAAATATAAATCTTGCAAATGAGTCAAAAACTTAAGTTCCACATATTTCGATCCTCTAAAAACTCTTGAACGTTATAATAAGATTTATTTAATAATAAACTTTAGATTTTAGATTTAAAACTAAGAAAAGGAAGGTCTAAGATATCTTGTGGAACTTTATTATATATGCGTATACCCAAGCCCATGAAGGATTTAATAATTTTTTGAAGACAAAATTTTGGCGTTACGAGTTTGTTTTTATTTATCATGTCTGTCACTATTTTTTATAAAACTGTTTAAATTTTGGCGTATATACAATATGTTATTAAACATGTATTGCGAAGCGACTGTAAGATTACCTATTTCTTTAATAATATCTCTCAGAGAATCTCTAGCTTTTAAGTTATAAATAGCCCGCACAGATCTTTTTTGTAAAATCAATATATAATTAATTTCGGCAGAACTGACCCATAATAAACTGCCGTAAGATAAAGTAGTATAGAAATAACTAACTTAAATAAACAAGTCGAGCCGTATTAACATCCATTAATTGTCTAACTTTTCTACTTGCAAAGATGGCCGAGCTGAGTTTACCTGCGAGTGTTCAGAGATGGGGGTTCCATTGGAGCCTTTTATCTAAAGTTATACCTAAGAAATTTGTTGAGTCAATCAGTTCTAACACTGCATTGTCAAGGACAAAGTTAAATTTTTTACTTTTTACATTAGGAAGTGAAAACTCTATTCGTTTAATTTTCTTAGCATTTAAGACGAAATTATTAACTTTGAACCAATAAAGACTCGTAACAGAGAACTGTTTACATCGTGATAATTGGTCCTATCACGCTCAACTTTAGAAATAAGTTATGTATCATCAACAAAAACTACAATGTCACATAGACCTTTAACTAAAAAGGGCAAGTCATTAATACAAAGTAAAAACAAAAAGAGGTCAAAAATAGATCCTTGTGGAATACCCATCTTTAGGTGAGAACTAGCAAATTTAAAATTATGAACGTAAACCGTAACCTCTTTGATTCAGGTAAGAGGCAATAAGATCAAGCGCAGCTCTACGTACACCATAACCGTTAAGTTTGCACAGCAATGCTTGATGGTTCACGCAATCAAAGGCTTTGGACAAATCGCAAAACAGCTTGAATGTATTCTATGACTTCTCCCATGCAAGGCAAATGCACATCCACGCTTCATACACAATGAAGCGTGGCGCCCGCTTCAGTTGTTGCTTTACCTTTAGTGAAACCATATTGTTCACTATGCATGATTTTATTGCTATACACAAGCCCGGTCACCTGGTTTAGAATATTTTTTTCGAAGATCTTTCTTAATGTCGGTAAATCTGTATACTTGTAATATATCTGCATTAAAGTCACCGCGCACTATCACTAACTTATTTTCATGTCAAAGTGTTGTTAAAATATCCTCTATTTATTTCAAATACATAAAAGTCACCAGAGGGGGGTCGCTACACGCATAAGACAATATATTCAATGAGTTTAAAGCAGTTACATAATTCGCTCGACAGAGAGCGCCACTACGTATGATCGAGACTTTAAAACTACATTACTACGAGCTAAGATAAGTGAGCCACTGCGAATAGCTTTCTCTCTACAGAACAAACTTGACAATTTGTAATTTTCTGTACATATAATATTGTTGCTCTTTGACAATCGGTTCTATAATGCATAATAAACTAACATTGTATTTTTAAACACAATGTTCTACTTCCCATTCCTTGCCGCCTAAGCCTTATATATTTTGACGTAAAATATTAAAAACTTAGACTTTGTCTTATTATTCAGTTTAAAGCGGAACTATTATTTTTTATTACAGATATACCATATAATGTATCAATTTTTTAAAATTAAATGGTACTAAAGCAATTTGTTTTTTATAATACAGAGAGATACGCATTATAGGTACTTTATGTCATCCTATAACTAATATAATTAAATTTATTTAAAGCAAAATAAAAGAATGCGCCGCCATGACGATAGGTCAGATTATACAATGTCAAATTAAAATTGTATACGCATTTGTTTTGTTTGCTTATACAAGCTTAAGCTCTTGTTTTAAGCTGATGACTACGGGAATGTGCAAGTTACATATTAAAAGTTACTTTTGTTATGTAAAATTATATATTTTTTCTTAACGGACAAACCAATCCATCTCCATGTAATAATACAGTAGTACTACTTTTAGGTAAATTAAAGTTCATAATTTTATCTAAACTATGCTGGTAACTGGCGCCAGGCAAGCATATATTACATAAATTATTTAATTCATTATTTAAAAAGACACAAATCCTTGACCTAATTAATAAGAGAAAACAAAGTAATTATTTTGGAGCACAAAGGAGAACTTATTAATTGTTTGACTATCTATATATTTAATACTATGTTTATTATGTACAGCCGAATCACCCAACATCTCTGAGTTTATTTTAGTAACTGCATTTAATTTTTTTACTTACACAACTACGATTTGGAAAAGAAACCTTTAATTGAAAAAATATTTCATTTTTATTACAAGGATTGATTGATTGATAATTTGTTTATTTTATTTCTAAGTATTGTTTCTAGATAAATAAATAAATATTTGTTTTATACAAGATATACTGCAAAAAGTTTGTTGTAGGCTAAAACCAAAATGTAAAAGTACTACTTAGAATAGTGTTAAAACATATTCCAATAATAATCTATTCTTATATTTTATAACAATGTTATATTGGTTAGATACACTAACTAATTGAAAGGTATAGTTTCATCAACACATAAACTAGTCTGGCCTTCGTCGAAAATGCCTAAGGCGGTACAGGCTGGACGAAACATAAATATCCCAATTGTAATAAACCGTTTATTATTTGTATGCGAATATTTTTAGGTTTTAATAAATTAAATTATTAATATTAAAATGTGACACAAATCACGAGTCCAAGCATATGAGGATGACGTAGTACTTTAATAAATAAATACATAAATATTTTTGATATATATGTAATATTTTTTACAATATAAGTACTATGTAACCCGTCTGTTATCTAGACATAATTCCGAAAAATAAAAATAGTGGTAAAAAAAAGTGTCATTATATCGCAGTAAATAATTCTAGTGCGAACTTCAACATACAAATTGCAAAAAGTTTATGATATTTTGCTAGTTAGCAATGCAAATAATCTTTAGCATTCAGCGTCCTCACTAGAAGTAGTTGGTTTGAATCCAATCAATGATTTCTAATTATACACAAAACTTTTACTTTTAGAAGGTATAACAATAAACAGTTATGCCACTTTTAAATAACATGTAAGTTGTCACGGAACGACGAATTATATATGTTTCATTATATTTAAAAAGTCAATGTAATATTTATAAACAATAAATCATCATGATGCTGTTTTAATAAGTGGATAAAGGTATTTTTTATTTATTTATAAAGCTTGAATGAAGAGAAAATTCAAAGGCGGACAACAGAGTAGTTCGCATAAATGCAGCGATGTCCGATTTGTGGGAATAGCGCATAAATATTTCAGAGCCTACGAGCGCTAGTATAGTCCGCGGCGGTATCACTCGCTTCTGAATAAAACATGTTATTTGGACCACTTCAATGGTGCCTAAGTTCACTCGCTTTTACACTTTTATGTAAAATTGAGACCCATTAGTCATGTAAATATTGTTAAACGAAGCCCGTCTCCCTGTCGTCGTACTGAAATACATTTACTAACCTCGGATTAAATATTTAACCTTTAATTGAAAATTATTGGACTATATTAGTATATGATTATTAAATACATTCATATAATAATATAAGTATCATTCAGATAAATGATGATGATCAATGAAATTACAGAATGTAATATTTCAATCATTTAAACAGAAATCTTCTTTAGTTAAAATTAATCTGATATTTTGACAATAAATAAGACAGAAATTCGTTTCTACTTTTGCAAAGCCACTATCTTTCTTGTAATAATTAATACAAAAACGAACTGATTGAAATTATATAGAGGCAATGCTATAAAGATAAAATTTGAGTATTTTTAGCCGTTGTTTTAATGAAATTTGTTTGACAATGCGTTCATTTTAATTGAAATATAGAACAATTAGTAGGTAAGCATTATTAGTAGTTCAACAATAGAGCCTAAACGATGCTGGCTCGTCAGTTTTTCTCTTCATTTAAAAAGTTTTGCATTTACCTTTGTAATAAGCTTTTGTATCTTAATGATTTTTGTAATATATGACAATATTCAAATAATATTTTCTCTTGATAAGAACGTTGTGTGCAGTGTGGTTTAATGAAAAAATAATGCAATAAAATATACATATAATAGGTATGTAACAATGGTAATAGGTTACAATTAGTATTTTGGATGTATAATATAATTTGGATTGTATAATATTTACCTTTTGATTATAATGAACGTCCGTGTTATTAATACTTGTTTAGAGTAATTAAATATCTTATAAGTAAGAATTGATATGAATGAGTACTTCAATTTCAACAAAGTATACAACGGTGGTGCCACCTACTGTAATTTATTTGAGAATGTTCATTTGTTATTAAACTTTAATATTTTAAAAAGTACATTCGAAATATATTTAACATAATATTTAATCTTTAATTTACTATTGGCAATTCTTAAAACATAAAACTGGCGTCATCTGTATGTTTGTTATGCTATTATAACTTACCCTCACTTTAATGTTGTAGTGTTGATTATTATAAAATAAGTTGTAAATGCTGTTCACGGATTATTCTGTTACAAGTTGTAGGATATTAAACATTAAAGTGCAAGTACTGAGTATTATTTTTAAAACATATAGGTACTAACAATAGTTAATATTACAAGTATATAATTAGAATTTTACCTTTCAGGATGTCAAGGACATCGCCTTGTACAGCACCTGTAAACTTTTTAAGTCCAGTCTTAATAAACATGTTACAGCTCCTCACAGAGAGATTTATAAGAACTCTCGTGCTTTTCTGTTAGAATTATTTACAGAAGTCATATTAAAATGACCCTGCTGTACTTTTTACTTAAAGTTTTTATTCAAATTCAAATTTAAATTCAAATTATCTTCATTCAAGTAGGCATTTACACATACTTTTGAATCCTCAATTATTATAATAAAAAAAGGGTTAGTGCAGTCAGTAGGTGTGTAAGCTACCATCGGCTCGGGATGCTGCTCTATTGAGAAGAATCGGCCAGAAATTCAACATTTGCTCTTTTTAAACTAAATTTAACAATCTTAGATGCAAATGAGTCAACACCTTAAGTACCATACATTGCGACTAAAAACTCTCGAACGTTATAATAAGATTTATTTAATAATAAACATTAGATTTTAGATTTAAAACTAAGAAAAGGAAGGTCTAAGATATTTTGTGGAACTTTATTATATATGCGTATACTATGCATTATTCCTTAGGATTTAATGTATGAAAAATAATAATTAAGGTATTTATTTATAGCTAAACATAATGTTAAACATTGTTACAAAACTACTTATTTAAATTCAAGATAGCAAATTGAAATTGCAGACGCATTATATAATTGGAAACCAAAGTACAAACGCCACAATGTGATTTAGTTGAAAACAACTTTCACGACAATTTGTTCGATTTAAGACTTTTTAGATAGATAGATAGATAGAAAAGCTCTTTATTGCACACAATATTAATATAATGAAACAAAAAGGGTATAAAAAAAAACAAATATGCAAAGGCGGTCTTACTGCTAAAAGCAATCTCTGACAGACAACCTTCAGGTGAAAGAATTCAGTAATAAGTACGGGATAGTGCTAATACGAGAAATAATACTTAAAATAGATGCATAGAATAAAGCTTTAATTAGTTCCACATATGGCTTATAAACATTTAACTAATTAAATTACTTTTAAATAAATATAATATATATAAAAAATAATATATACAAATAAATATAATTAAATATATACATACATATTTATATATATATATATATATATATATATATATATATATATATATATATATATACAACTAAATACATAACTATATATACATATATTAAACAGAGATAAATGCCTACATAACGAAAGTTTATAATGACGATAATGACTAACAAAAGTGTAAAGTGTAAATTATTTTAGGGAAAGGTAATAATTAAATAATAAATGAAATTAGCGATTGTGAGCTTCTGATATCTGGGGGTAGCATATTCCAAAGTAATACTGCCTTTACACTTTTTTACTTCGATTTAAGACAGTATACAACATATTTTTACCATATTGCCAGTTATGAGGTTTATTTCATAACAGGTGAGGCGCTATCAAAATTCAATCAGAAGAAACGCCAACCACAACTTTTTGAAAATTTGCTTGGTATGTGTGTGGAAATCGTGTGGCTGGTCTTAAGACGTAAGACATTTAATAAAAGATGAATCATTTATATTATAAGTTTTTAGTTGATTCTAACAAATGAAATCTGACAAAACTCAGGACGGTTATAAATTTCTTCAGTGCTCATTCAAAGAAGCCATAAGCTCTGATGCTACAATCTTACTGGAGATCCTAAATAAGTCCCTAAAACTTTCCCACTTCCCGGTACCTTGGAAAACAGCAGAAGTAATTGTCCTGAGGAAACCAGGCAATCACAATACCAAGTCCTATAGACCTATTGAAATGTTACCAATTTTGGGAAAGGTACTAGACAAGTTTTTGATTTGACGCCTTAGATGGTATTTACTCCATAAAGTAAATCACCAGCAATATGAATTCGAGTACGCAGAACGCCTTCTATAACCTAATAAACTATATTAAGGATAGACGGAGAGCTAAAAAGATTGTGGTACTAATAGTATTAGATATAGAAAGCACCTTCGACAGCAACAGCAAGAGATGCCCCAGTCACTTATACAGGTTAGTAAGAAGACCTATAAGACAGAACGGTGTAGGTGAATTACATAGAGCAAAAGAGCATTAGGAAGAAAAATAGGTTGTGGACAAGGATTGACGGAAGCCCTCCTTTCTGGAATCTTTTATTGAATACGAGTACTCTGCTGTATATCTGATGTATTTTGCGAACATAGCCTCTTACAGAAGACCTATATTTAGTAATCAAATTAATTCGGTTACGTTCCGTCGGTGAGAGAGAAAATCCAAAAGCCCAATTCTTCGCCAAAACTTCTCACATACAAACACTCCACTCTAATTGTGAATTTTTACAAGTTCATTTCAACGCTTACGCCATCGAATGTAATCAGTAAGTCTTGTTAGTTTTGGTGTAGTAATTAAATATTCTTATAAATTTCCATTTATACTTCTATTATCATGTAATTAATTTTAAATATAATCTCATATCGCATTTTAAAAGTTATAAAGAATTCACATAGGTAACTTCGTTTTACAAATGAACATAAATGATCGAATCTTTGATGAACAGATAATATTTTTATGTTAATACTAAAATAAAGTATTTTTATATTTTTTCAAACGTATTATTTCTGCGAAATGCCGAACGATAAAAACGCCTATGAGCGTTTCAATAATTCTTTAAACAAATAATAAGATACATAAGTGAAATATTAAAAACGTGTCTAGTCATTTTTAGAACCACCTTGGTTGCATGTTGCATGCTCTGGCCGGTCCTGCGGAGAAGTTCTCAAAATTTTTAATTGTTCTTGTTATGGTTAGAATGCCTCGAACGACTTTCGATACAATGTTACGACCTCTACCGACTGCTGGTGGAACCGGAAAATCGATGGCTTCTGTGTATGAGTTCTGATTAAATTAGATACTACTCATTAAATTCATTTAAATCTTTGGCCATTGGAGCGTAAAATGGGTTTTAATTTTATGTAACGGTATTGCCATTAGATAAATAAAACGAATAAAATTCTAAAACTTCTATTATATAAATAAGGCAAAATGCTAAAAGTCTTGATTGTAAAGTTTTCATCCTACATCTATCCATACTATTTAAATACTGATTTCTAATAAAGTTTTCAACAATGCAGCTTATTTTTTGGTCAAGTGAACGCCAAACCCATATCGTATAATAATACGATATCTAATAAGATATCGTGGTTTTGGACGAATTCTCCTTCACCTGTGTCAAAAAAATTGGAATAGGTAATCTACAGTTTTAATTTTTGTAAAAGCTACCACATCTCGGTTGTGTATAACCTAAAGTGAAAATATATGAAATTATAAAACAATCAAAAAAGTACCTCTATAATAATAATACAACACTCATTGCGAACAAGTAATCGCAGATCTTTCAATTCATCCTGATATTTCGTTACAATCTTACTAATGATTTCAGTTCAAATCTTAGTTTGTAATTCTATTTTTTTTTTATGTTAGAGGAGGGCAAACGAGCTTGCGGGTCTCCGTTGGTATGTGATCACCGCCGCCCATGAACTCTTGCAACATCCGAGGATTCACAAGAGCGTTGCCGGCCTTGGAGAAAGGAATATATGCCTTTTTTGAAGGTACTCATGTCGTATTGATCTGGAAATACCGCCGAAGGAAGTTCGTTTCACATTTGAGTGGTACGTGGGAAAAAAGTCCTTGAAAACCGCACAGTTGAAGATCGCCACGCGTCCAGGTGGTATGGATGATAAAGGAGGCGATGGCGAGCTGTGCGGTAGTGAAATTCGGCGGTAGGCATCAGATCGAATAGTTCTTCGGAACACTCCCCGTTGTAAATGCGGTAGAAGACGCACAAAGAAGCCACGTCTCTACGCAATGCCAAAGAGTCCAGCCGTTCGCAGGGCACTGGGTCCCCGACAATCCGAACGGCTCTTCGTTGTACACGGTCAAATGGTAGAAGCTGATATTGGGGTGATTCGGACCAGAGATGAGAACAGTACTCCATGTGTCGCCGGCCCTGCGCCTAATAGAGGGCAAGTCTTTGGCCAGGTTTGAAATACTGCCTCGCTCTATTGATCACTCCCAATTTCATCGAGGTCAACTTGGCCTTGCTCTCCAGATGACCACGAAACTGACAATCGCTCGAAATGTCGAGACCCAGTATTTTGATACTTGGCGAGGCAATAAGAGGAGTGCTCTCGAGGAGCGGTGATACGACAAACGGGGTTTTCTTAGTGGTAAACGCGCAAACCTGTGTCTTTAGGGGATTGAACTGAACGTGGTTCAGTTCACCCTACTCAGAGACCATCCCCAGGTCTCTATTGAAGACACAAGTTTCATTCGACACTCGTCGACGTTTTCCCAAAAGAGACCTGCACGACCGGAATATACCGCATCCTCAGTGCTGTCATCCGCATAACAATGTATGTTGGAAATATCCAACATATAATTGATGTGCAGGAGGAATAGAGTTGGGGATAGCACGCAGCCTTGGGGTAGACCAGCGTTCACGGGCTTGGGGTCCGAGCAAAAACCGTCGAGAACGACCTGTATGCTCCGCCCAGTAACAAAACTGGTGATCCACTTGCATAAACTCTCGGGTAGCCCATAGGAAGGTAGCTTCGAAAGAAGCTCCTTGTGCCATACACGATCAAAGGCTTTTGCCATATCCAGACTAACTGCCAGACCCTCTCCCTTGCTTTTAATAACCGCTGCCCAACGGTGCGTAAGGTATAACAGAAGATCACCAGCTAATCGACCATGGCGAAAGCCATACTGCCGGTCATTGATCAACTGGTGATCCTCGAGGTACGTTAGGAGCTGTCGGTTGATAATAATCTCCATTATGACTACATACTTTTGTAAAAAAACAGTGGCAGAATGGCTTCTTTCTCTAAAATATGAAGAAGTGGAGTTGCTTTTAAGTTTTATGAGTTGATTTTTACATCCACACACACATATGCACAGACGTACATACACACTTACACATACACATACACACTCACACTCAAAAACACAAACACACACTCACACATACATTGCACCTTATAGACTATTGTAATGTTTAATTAATAATTTTGTTTTTTGTAATATTTAATTAATAATTTAGTTTGCTATAATTATGTTGTTATGGAAGAGCAGAGTCTTCTGGCACAGGGATAAATTAACTATCCTTAAAAGAAGATTCTACTTTATTTGTGTTTTATGATTATTTGAAGTGAAATAAATTATTATTATTATTATTATTATTATTATTATTATTATTATTATTTTGGAGAGAAGGAAGGTAATGGCGATAGGTCTGTAGTTAGCTGGGTCCGAGCTATCACCTTTTTTAGGGATCGGATGGACAAGGGCACGCTTCCATGAGACCGGGACTATGCCTTTAAGGTAGGAGTACCGAAATAGACGCGTTAGCACTGGTGTCAACCCGGGGGCACACGTTCGTAGCACTAATGGAGAAATGCCATCCGGCCCACTCGACTTATGAACGTCCAAGGAAAATAGAGACTGCCTGATAGTTTTTTGGCGAAAAACTATTTCCGGCATTGAACTCTGACACCGCGGGATGATAGGCGGTGTCTTCCCTTGGTCGTCCAAAGTCGAGTTGGAGGCGAAAAGAGTGCCCAAGGGATCGGCTTTCTCTTTTGCCATGTGGGCCAGAGAGTCATTCCCCATGTGCAACGGCGGTGGGGACGGGTGGGTAAAGTTGCCCAGAGTGGCCTTGTAAAGAATTTGTGCGTGCCAGGCGGGTACTTTGCCAGCTGATCCCCAATTTTGACGACATGCTTGAACTTTGCTCTAGCGATTTACCGTTTGAAGAATCTGGAGGCACGGTTGTATTTCCTCTTCAGAACTCTAGAGTTCGGATCCTTAGTAACTAACGCATTAGCCCAAGCTTGATAAGCCTGCCGTTTGCCAGCTGCTGCAGCCCTGACAGACGCATCTAACCAAGGCCGCGATCTGCCGCCAAGTGGTACCACAGAGCTTGGTACAAATAATTCCATGCCCTGAAGGATTCCGGATTCTCTCACTCACCGACGGAACATAACCAAATGAATTTAGTTACTACACGTCGGCCTTCTGTGAGAGAGTGGTCCTTCCCCGGTCGAGCCAGCCCAATACGAGTTGCAGTCAGAAAACTATAGCCAAGCTCTACCACCTATTGTCCGATTAGATATAACTTCCGATATCTATTAAAATTAACAACACTTTATTATTATTCAAATTGCTTATACCATTGACATACAATAAATATACTACATTATTAAGTAAACATAAAGAGTAATAAAATACGATGTAGTGGTTCAAGTTATTAAAGTTGTCGGATCGGACGACTAATATCGCTACACGACTTGTGAGAATGAATCTCAAGTTAATACTTGTAAATAGTACTGGCAACACAATATTAAATATCGTAAAAAGCGCTCGGTGGTGGGCAGGTGTAACATGTTCATCACTCCTGGAGACAATATTGAACTCGGCGAGTAAATAACACCACATCTTTCACGTCCTATGGGAGAAACCTCTATGAGTAGAATGAATATTTTATCAAAGTTATGTTCTAATATACTGGTTGTCTTTCATATTTTATATTCGCTTAGATATAACAATAAAAACGCTACTTTATACACATAATATAGTTTGCCTTACAAATATGGCAGACGAATTATCATTCTAAAATCCCAATAGTTGTTACTGAAATAATGATGAACAGTATATCTAAATAACAAGATTTTACTAATAAACACTTATTGAAGTGGGTTAATAAAAAAAGAAAAATAATATAATATTTTCGTACATAAACCTTTAAATTATTCTTTAGTGAAAAATAAATTGAATAATATTGTTTAGCTGTTATATGACATATATTTTATTACAAGTTAGATTTATTTAATGTATCTCGACGAATATTCTGGTTGGGCGCTTGTGTAATATTCTAGTTGGTGTCACGTAATGTGTATTGACACAGCGTGTGAGTACTTACGACGGGCGGTGCGGTTGTATGTGACGTAGAGAAAATTACTTCTTTGCTGGTTTTTCTTCAGACAATACGAAGATTGTTAAAATTCTAGGATAAAAAAAATATATAAATATGATCGTAATAATCTGTTAGAATGAAATCTATTTCTATTTGTTAAAAAACATCTCGTTAGCATCGTTGCACTATATTATCCAGGAATGAGTTTGTTTAAATCCCGGAAACACAAGTGCACATTTAACTGAACATTTCAAACTCCTTAGCCGGCTTTGTATTGATACAATTACTATTCCGACGTTGGCGTAATGGTGTTGGGAACATTCAATATTTTAACGAACTTTAATTTGGAAAAGAGAACTTTTAATAGAAAAATATTATTTCATTTTTGGTAAAAGGATTGATTGATAGTATGTAATATATGTAATTTTATTTGTGAGCTCGTAAGTATTGTTTCTAAATAAATAAAACAATAAATTAATATATTTTTTTAATAAGATAAATTATAAAAAGTTAGTAATCATTAAAACCAACATATTTAAGTAGTTAATATAAAATTGTCAAAATAAATTCTAATTTTAATCTATTCTTTAATTTTATAAAATTGTTTTATTGAATAGATAGACTAACTAATTAAAAAATTAATTAAACTATTGATATTAAGATGTGTTTCATAT
Source organism: Melinaea marsaeus rileyi (assembly GCA_918358865.1). Lineage (NCBI taxonomy): Eukaryota > Metazoa > Arthropoda > Insecta > Lepidoptera > Nymphalidae > Melinaea > Melinaea marsaeus. Next base: position 9,805,964 of record OU911088.1, on the reverse strand, counting down.
CATTCATTCAATATGAAAATTGTATGACGTAGTACTTCAATAAATAAATATGTATATGTTTTTGATACATGCGTAAAATTTTTTTATTCAACTAGTAGATGAAATACCATGACATCTATTAGCTGTTTTCTAACTAATATTCCGAATAATAAAAGTAAGGATAAAATAAAACGCAGTCAGTACGACGCAGTAAATAATTCTAGTGCCGGCTTCATCGTCCACATTGCAATAAAACTAGCAATGCATTTTAGCTTCTCCATACAGCGTTCTCATTCAAAGTTGGTTGTTTGAATAGAATCAATGGCTCCAAACTGTATACAAAATAAAAAGAGCAAAAAACAATATGTATGTTTTAACATAGAGATTTAATGTTAATTTCAATGTATTATTAATAAGTAGTAAAACTTCATGATGCTGATTTAATAAATAAAACTTTATAGTGATTTACAAAGCTTAAAAAGAAGAGTATTCAAAAACTTTAACTTTAATGTGGATAATGCACTAATGTCATTATCTGCGACTACGAACCGCCATTTGGTTTCTAAGAACATCCGTACTGGACATATGATAAGCTAAATATTTTACTTGTTTATGATTTTTTTTGGATGTTGTTACTTTGTGTATAATTGTTACTATATGTGTAATTAGTAATTGAGTAACAAATTGTGAACATTTATATTCATTTATTTTATACTTATTAAACATGTTATTTGATATAACTTTCTTTTCTTTTTTGCGAAAATTGCGACCCATTAGTCATGTAAATATTGTTAAACGTAGCCTGTCTCCCTAACTTAGTACTGGAACACATTTACTAACCTCGGATTAACTACCTCACCTTTAAAAAAATATGAACTATATAACTAACTATAATTATATGAGTGTTAGATACAATTATAGAATAATACAAGTATCATTAAAAAAAATGATGATGAATGAATTTACAAAATGTAATATCTAAAACTTTTAAACACAAGTCTTTAGTTAAAATTATCTGATATTTTGACAATTGCTATTTATTACTGTATGGTTACAATTAATATTTTGGATGTAATATGTAATGAGTAAAATAAATTACCGCCTTTTGGTAATTAAGTATGTATATCTAGTTATTATATAGTTAGAACTTATTGTAATTATATATCAGTGAAAAGCTAACAAGAATATATAAATCAAAAAGATTTCATGTTAAGTACAATTAAATTCATTTATTATTAAATATTATTAAAATAAAATCCTTTCAATTTACAGGTTATGGAGGCAAAAAGTCATTCTCTCTCAGATCATTTTTTACAGAACCATCCATCCAATCATAGTTAAGTTCAATGAAATCTGTCTCACAGCTATTTATTTCATTTATATACTTATATACTTATATAACTCTATACTCGTAATTATAAATAAACATGATTTTTAATTTAGTTTCTGTTGAGTAATTTTTTTTTGTCATGTCTATATTTTAATTCTGTAACAAGGTAACAGTTAAAATGTCGTGTCATTCTTTTTATAGTTTTATTAAATAAATTAAACTTACATTAGAAATTAAACTCTCTGGGAATTACATACTCTTATTCTAATAACTGTTAGGTATAGAAATAAAAATATTTTCTATTTAACGTCTTTTATATTCTTATATACAGCTGCAACGTGCAGTTTAGTAGCTGTTTACTTTATTGAAATTAAACAGCTACTAAATATAATATATTAATAAAACACACCTAAATATATAATTTAGGTGTCTGTGTTTGAAACAATTACAACTAATTCAAAATAGTAAAAGTGGCTACATAATACCACAGCTTGATTTTTAATATATAATGGAATTAAATATATATCAATTAAATAAAATGTTGTTTATAATAAAGTGCTTTATATCTTTAGTTTTATAGGGTTATCTAATGAAATGCAGTAAACAGGAAGTGTATAAAGTATAAAACTGCACTAGGTTATATATCCCTATGTTATATCGTCAGTTGAACGTTGAAGGCAGAATATTGTTAATTCAATAGTACGAGGGGAGGTCCAAAAGTTCGTGGAATGGAGAGGATGGAGCGGGGGTAGGGGCACTCACTTGATGTCATACGAATCGGAGACTCATCATTAGTATAAATACGAGTTTCAACCCGATTGCGTTATTCGTTTACGAACAGTCGCCTGCTGAACAAGTCAATCCGGAAGAAAACTGAAACTATGGAGAAAATTGAACACCGCGCTGTGATAAAATTCCTTACCAAGATAATTTTTATTTTTGAATTATTGGTATGTGATATTAGTTATGCACATAATATTTAGTATGTATAATTAATGTAGCATTCTTATTATTATATCTAAGTGAAAATAATATATAAAAGAAAAGTAGTACTTAAGATTACGTGAACAGCCTCATGGCCTTTTTGTTTGATCTTCTGCTGACTACATATTCAGGTAAGTACCGCATGAGTGTGCCGCATGGATTTTCTCCATTGGTGCTATGAACGTGTGATCTTGAGTTGACTCCAGTGCTAGCCTGTTCATTTCGGTAGTCCTACCTTAACGGTGTAGTCTCGGTCTCATGGAAGTGTGCCTTTGTCCATACGACCCACAAAAAAGGTGATAGGTCAGACCCAGCTAACTATAGATCTATCGCCATTACCTTTCTTCTCTATAATATAATATTCAACATCATTAACCGAGAGCTCCTTACGTGCATCGAGGGTTTCGGTTACTGAAAGTAAAGAAAATGGTCTTTCAGTTCGTCTGGATATGTCTAAAACTCTTCGGTTGTGTATGGTACAAGTAGCTTCTTTCGAAGCTTCCTTCTTATGGGCTTGCCGATACAAGTGTATCACCAGCTTTCTCACTGGGCCGAGAATACAGGTCGTTCTCGACGGATTTTGCTTAAGAATGCTGGTGTACCTCAAGACTGCATGCTATCCCCAACTCTAGTCCTCCTGCATATGAAGGATATGTTAGATATTTTCAACATACATTGTTATGCGGATGACAGCACTGGTTATGCGGAATATTCCAGCAATGCAGGGTTCTCTCGGGAATCCGTCGACGAGTACCGAAAGAATCTTGGGTCTTGGGGATGGTTTCAAAGCGGGTTGAACTTTGTATAATAATTATAATGGAAATTATACTGCCCGATTGCCCGTATCGGCGTTACAAAATTTACAAATATATGTGTGTGTGTGTGTCTTTTCATGTAGATTAATTTTACATATTTATAATTATTTTATGTAGATTAATTTAATATATTTATATATATATATATATAATTGTACTGGGTTTATTTACTCGGTACTTTAATCTTAACATGTTATAGCACATCAAGAGTAATGTCTCGTAAAAGTACGATATCCGCTATTCCGCGAAAATTGTGTCCCGACGTTTATTTACCAATGAAAGAAGAAACCACGGTGATAATACTCGTATATAATTTTAAATAACCATTAAATAAATGTCTAAGTAATTGTTATCTTTATAAAAAAGCGATCGGAAGTTGAGAAGAAATTGAGAACAACGCTTGAAATGGATCAATCGTATATCAGCGAGAGGACTTTAAAAAATATAAAATTATAAAATTATTTCTACAATACCTACGTTTCACTTATACTACCCCTATTAGTATTTTATACGAATGTGTCTGATATATCTAATATTGCAACATAAATTACTACTATATAGACTTCGTTAGGAAAATTAACAGTAATTTCTTCTTCAGTTTCCTGCAAAGCATTAAAAACGTCAGATTAAAATTAAAATGAAACTGATATATCTGAGTTAGATCCGTGATACACTTTTATTTAAATTTGTACTATTTCTGAAAATTTCAAAATACATTGTAAGGTAAACATTCTTGTTTAATCTTTCTTAAAATCTAACAAAAGATGTGAAACAAAATATATAATAATATTAATAACAAGATAACAAACAATAATATAAATCACGGCAAGAAATGAAATAAAAAATATAATAATAATACTACTAACGGAGTGTAATATGATTGCCCCAACGTTAGACAAGAAAATAGTTTTCGTAATAACTGCTGACAGCAGCTGCTATTAGCAGACTTCATACAATATTGATTAGCATTATTATCCTGTCACGAATCTAACAAATTAAGTATTTAGCAATAGAAATGACGACGGAAAAGGGCATTTTATTACAATGTTTGTATGAGAATAACCAATTTTTATTTTGTAGGCACTAATTAATGGTAAAAGAATTAAAACAAAGTATAAGTTATAAATTAATATATCCACATTTTTGAGACTTTAGACTGAATTTGATTTCACATTCTAAACCTCTACAATTCTTAAAATATAAATTTATATAAAGATATTAGTAATTAGTGATATATTCAAAACAGTCTCTCAAATTTGGATGAAGTTTTTTGTAACAAAAAGACATTTTATGATGATCAGCAGACCTTTGGGATGTTGCCATATCTATATAATATAATTGTTCCTAATGTTATTTATCTAATGGAAATACCGGAAAATAAAATAAAATCTCGTTTTACGCTCCAATATACAAAGATCTAAACGAATGTAATGATCCGTATCTAATTTAATCGGAATACATACACAGAAGCCTTCGATTTTCCGGTTTCACCGACAGTCGGTAGAGGTCGTAACATTGTATCGAAAGTGATTCGAGGCATCCTGATGATACCAGACACAATTTCTTATTTTGACAAGTTCTTTTCAGGACCGGCCACGGTATGCAACATGTATAGTAACCGAGGGGTTGTTCTAAAAATTATAAGACGTATTTATTAAATATTTTCCTTGTGTATCCCTTTATTTGTTGTTGTAAAACGCTCATAGGCGTTTGATAGGTCGGATTTTTACAGAAATACTACGTCTGAAAATATATATAAAAAAACTTTATTTTAGTGGTAACATAATTTATTTAACACATTAAAGATTCGATTATTTACGCTTATTTTTAAAATGAAATTATACATCTAAATTCTCTGTAACTTATCCCACATTGCAGTTTAAATAATTATATTATAATAGAAGTGTAAATTGAAATATATAAGAATATTCAATTATAAATTTAATCTTACTGATTATATATGATGACTTCAAAACCCATTGTATGATATTTGATATCCCGATGACAGAACACTTCGTTTATAAGCGCTGATGTGGGGTTAATTTTCTAGTCGCATCATAAGCAGTGTCTCAGCTGCACGGCGCGCTCTTCTTCAACCATCTTATTGATGTAGCCTGACCGTAGTGGGTGTTCTACCGGATTGAATATCTCTGATTTGAAAAATCGGTTTATCTTCAGTTCTGTATTAAATAATTATTATAAATAATCGGCTATTTGCAAACCCATTCCGGGTCCTTCATTATGAGCTCGGAGTATGCTCCGGAGTATATGCTTAGAACCTTAGATGTAAACTGCTCACGAAAGTAGTCAAGCAAATTCCGACGTAGTTACTGTGAATATCATCAAAAAAGGAGAGAAATCCTACATGGTACTTGTCCAAGTACCATGTAGGATTTATATTTACCAGCTGAAAGAGGTCCCTCTTTGAGCTGGTTAGGCAAGTGGCAAGATTGCTTGATGTAGTGGATCATACAGCCAACTGATCCGGACAGTCATCGCGTTGAGGGTTTCTTCCCTTTGAATATCCGACCACAACCTGATGAAATCAGTGTAGACTTTTTCATCACCAGATTTCGATCCACGAATGGTGTAAGACAATTGTGGAAAGTCAGTCAGTAAGTTCTAAGATGAAAGCCTTTAAACAAACCTCGAACAAATCTAATCTAAAACTATCTGATCCGGTCGGTTTCCGAGCACTAAAGGAATTTAAAATATATAGAAAAAATACAAATCAATAAGCATGGTACTATATTCTTTTGTTTGAAGAAGTTTTAAATCGGACAAATTGTCGCAAAATTCGTTTTTAACTCACATTTTCATATCACGTTTGTACACCACATTGTGACTTTTGTATTTTGGTTTCCTATTGTATAATGTGATTTGCCAATTTATATCTTAAATTTAAATAAGTACTTTAGTAACAAAATATTTAACATTAGATATAAATGTAAATAACCTTAATTATTATTTTTCATACATACATTGAATTCACAGAATCTGCTTGCATACAGCGGCTAGATAAAAATCTAAGCAGTTATCATACAAATTTGTATGGGTTCGCGATGGCCGAATGGCTCTATATATTTTTTGGTTTGTATAATATATTATTGATAATTCAAAAAGTTTACGGATTTAGTCAAAATACATTACGAGAATGTTCGTGGATTAAACACCAAGACCAATGAACTGCAATGTGACATAATGTCCAATATGTTTGTGTGAGATTTCGTACATTCCTCAGAGCTTTTCGACCAAAGGAGAGAGATGCCAAGATTATATGTCAAATATAGTAAAAACACGGAGGTGGTGTTCTAATTGCAATAAAAATCCCTGAAAAGTATTCATCGTCTTAATTGGCAAACATCTTTAGAAGGTATCTGGGTTTCCTTAAGCCTCAAATCATTCTCAATTAATATTTGTACGATCTATCTACCTTATTATCTAACTAAGGATTACTATTCACAGTTTATTGAGAATTCAGACCAAATAATTATGACAAGTCCTAATCAAACAATAAGACAAGTAGGACTCGCACGTAATTACTATTCCATGTAAGTCGAAATAAAGCTGTTTATAATGATTCAGTGTTGAGAATATGTCGAAATCATAACGAACTATGCAAAATTTATAATCTTCATTAATTCACTTCTGTACATTTAATACGAGTGTTGTATGTATCTTCAATAATACTTTTCATTTTTGTCTTAATAGATCGTTTTGTTTTTATAAGTGTTAACTATTATTTTTTTTTTTTAACGTAACTATGTAGTTAATGTTTTATTTCTGCAATGTGCATTTCCTGAAATGGAAGCCATTGGTGTATCTTTGGCACATTATTTTTATATAAAATTGTATATATAGCTATAGCATGCTGTGTGTAGTTATTATCAGAGTTTAAATTAAATTTAAATTTAACATGTATCCTAGTGTGTATTGTGTAATCTTAAATTTTAATTTTAATGAATGAATGAATGAATGAATGAATGAATGAAGGCATGAATGAATAAATGAATAAATAACTGATTAATTTTAGTAATTGAAACCGTATTCATAATTTAGTAAAATATCACAAGTAATTTCAATAACTCTTGTAACTCCTTACTCAACATTTTTAACGGACCCATTTATAGCTCAGGTAGAGTTTTTGATGTCACCAGTTATATTAATATTTCAATTGAAACCTAAAAACTTAAGAAATCTTTCAACTTATTTATGCAATGAACATGGAGTTAAAAAGTTCTCGAATAAAATTAATATTCATTGATTTGTATAAATCTGATTCACGTTATTTACTGGAGCATATTGTGAAATTATAATATAACATAAATAAAGGGAGCAGTGTGTCAGGTGAGTTTGTTTGAATTTGAATTCACTGGTTCAGGCGATTGCTCACTTTGATCAAGTTTCAGATCAAGTTTCAGATCAAGACTCATGAGTCCTTAGTTCAATGGCGAGGCTGTCTATGGATGTAACATAAGGACATAAAGATTGAATAACTGTATAATATCACATGCATCAGAAAACAATCAGTCCGCTAAAAACAAAACGATTGATTGAATTATAGACGTTTTGGAAGTTTCACTTTGCAATCCAGATGTCTCAGATATTCAAAATGTTCACTTTAAAAGTCCATTACTTGTATTTTCACCACACAGGTAATGCTTTGTAAATGCTGAGTCACGAAACTAAGTGAGCAACTCTTTTCAGACCGTTTCATTTTTATTTTCAAACTACCAGTCCGTTGAATTGTACCTATTAGTAATGACTATTTCTATTCGCGGTGTATTTACAAAATTGTTAACATTATACAACTTCTTTTAGTTACGTACTCGTTTTGTATATCTGCATGATATTAGATTATATTAAGTCCAATAATAAGTCGGAGTGTAGTTATACCTCGCTAGTTATGAAATATTTTTACTTGTAGAATATTGTTTTTGGTAGTTTACAGTATTGAAATTTTAGGCTCATATTTACGCTTATTTCTCGTTGCGTGGTCCTTGGTCCTGATCCCGTTGCAATATCGCAAAAAAGTGTGTCTTTAAATACACACAAATCTTCGATCAAACCTTTCCTCTTTATATTTTTGGTCTCAATAATTATTTAATTATATTACACAATTAATAATTATACAATATATATAGAAAGAAGGTAGCGGAGGGATGATAGATTAGCATAAATATTTAATCAACAGATGAAAGATACTCAAAGAAAAAACATTTATGTATATTCAGGGGACATAAAAGCTACGAGGACACATCGAATCTACGTTTAATCAACCACCACCGTCGTCTTTATGTTCCAATGAATATTCATATCATGATCGATGTTCGCTTCTCTTTATTCACTGTAAACACGTGGAAGTGTCCAAGCTTGTCTTGTATTACGAAAATATCTTGTTTATTGAATTCATTATGTTTATACGTTAATAATTTATAAAATAAAAATATACTTCATTACCTACTAAGATAATGGTGTATAATTTCACAAACTAATTGAGACCTTAAAACGAAATCGTTAACGTTAAAATACTATTGAATTCACAATATTCTGTCTTCAACGTTTAACTGACGCTTTAGCATAGTGATATGAAACTTAACGCAGTAGTTTTAAACTTTATATACTTCCGGTTTACTGTATTTAATTACATAGCCTAACAAATATAAAGATAAAGTACTTTATATATAAACAACATAGTATTTAATTGAAAATTACGTTTCCTTATACAATAAAAATCTAGCCATGGTGTTCGTTGTCAAAGAGGGATGTTTAGACAAATTAAAAGTAAGTAAATATGAATGACTAGTACTTAAGGCGTTATGTCACTCCGTTCATTGCCTAACTTTAGTAACACATGACACTTTAGTTAGTTAGTTATTTAGTAACACATAGTGATCTATTATTGTGGAACCTAAAATCCAGAATCTTCATATAAAAATATACAATTTAAGTAAAAACTAAAATTTAAAACATTTGTCTTTCTTTTTATATATTATTGTGTTTACGTTGTTTTTCACACATATTTTAACCGTAGCTTGCTGGTCGCAATTTTCCTTTATCGGTACAGCCTCATATTTGTGGTAGCTTCACATAATAATTCCAGCATAAAACAAAATAACTCACACCGAAGATCATGTAAAGAGAGTATAAAGTTAAGTAGCCGCTTATACTATATTGAATTAGTTGTAATTGTTTCAAACACAGACACCATCATAATTTTAATAAAGTAAACAGCTATTAAAATGCACGTTGCAGCTGTATATAATATTATTATGAACATATTATAAGAATACAAACGGCATTAAATGGAAAATATTTTTATTTCTATTTCTAACTGTTATTAGAATAAGAGCATCTAATTCTCAGATAGTTTATTTTCCATAGTAAGTTTAATTTTTTTAATCAAACTGTAAAAAGAAAGAGACTACATTTTAACCGTAACCTTATTACATAACTAAAATATAGACATGATAAAATATCTCAACAGAAACTAAATTAAAAATTCATGTTTAGTAGAATTCTATAAGTATTTAAATGAAATGAATAGCTGTAAGACAGACTTCATTGGACTTTACTATGATTACGTGGATCGTTCTGATAATAATGATCTAAGACAGAATGGCTTTTCGCATCCATAACCTTTAAATTTAAATTTATTTCAATTTTATTTAATAATAAATTGTACTTAATAAGAAATCTTTCTGATTTATATATTTTTTTAACTTTTCACTGACATATAATAACAACAAGCTCTAAGTATTTAGTCATTACATGAGACGAAGCTTCTTAGCATTCCATGGATTCACCGTGCGGGTGCCGGGCCCATCGCGTTGCAAGAAGAGGAGCGCAAACAATGCCTGGGACTTGCGACCCAGATGTAGGTTTAAGGGGCCCCTTTACTATGCGCATACACGCTCACCTTCACTGTTTACGCTCCTCTCCCTACCTAACCAAATATCGTAAGAACCTACTAAAGCCGCCTTTGAAATACGTTCCAGAAATGAACTGATGATCGTTCTAGAAAGGCCGAGATCCTTAAATAAGTTGTAGAGAGATTTTGCTGTTATACCTCTCGCTCCTACTTCTACAGCGTACAAATTAACTATAAATTTATTCCTGATCAGTTCGTTACACAGTTCGTAATACTTGTTAAGCTTAAATGTATGATCTTTGGGTATGTTTGTTTCCCAGGGTACAGTAAGCTCCACAAGTATAACGCGCCTTAGTTGTTTTGAATACAGGAATAAGTCCGGCCTAGATGACGAAACACAGACATCCCCGGGGATTTTGTATTGCCTTTCATACGTGTCCATCATGAGAGTCCAATCAGGAGACGCGTCCAAGATGGAATAAGGTTTTAATTTAGATTTTTTGGACGAACCTGCCTTTACGAACTCTACTGATTTTTTGGTGGTTGTTATACCCCTCTGCGCTCTTGCTACAGAAAGACTAACCGCTTCTCGTATGATTTCTAATACTTTATCGTGGCGACGCGAGTATTTACCTCTATTTAATAGTACCCTACACCCTACTAGCAAGTGTTTCGCGGTTCCTACTGCCTCCCCGCAGATGTTGCAAGATTTTTCGGTGGCTTTGCCCCATCTTACTAAGTTACTTTGATCTGGGAGAGTCATTTGGAATGCATTAAGATAAAATTTTAATAATGCTGGGGACCAATCATGAAGCAGGGTGCGCCATCGTAAAGCTAATGGAATACAAAAATCTCCTATGGTCACCCATTCGTTTTGCAATTCTAGGCTCATCGCGTGCAACCGGTAATTATCATTTTCATCGTGCCGAATAAAGGATTTTATTATTTCTATGTCTGGTTCTTTCCTACTTGATCCTAGCCCTGCTTTATTTGTTTGAGCACCTATCATAAATTGTTTATGGAATTGAAGTCGTGACTCCAGCTCTGCGGCAATTTTATCTTTTGGGAGAGATGTTACAGTATCATCATTCGACTTTGAGATGATATGTCTCTTGGTCACTCTTAGGTGTTTATAGAGTTCCGATGGTTTCTTTAATTTTAACCCAAAATTGTGTCGGTCTCTAAATAAGGTAGAAGAGTCCGCTGGATGCGCTAACCCGAGCCACGACTTCAATGTCCTTATGACGCTTGCATCTAACTTTAACAAAAGGGTCTTATTAATATCGTAAACGAGGAAAGGCCAATTTAAACGTGATGTTAAATAATTATCGTATATCCAAGCCTTTTTGATGTTACTTATTGGCTGATTGTCTACCTTTTTAAGATCATTCAAAAAGCTATCGACTATTATATCTAAAGATGGAGTACGCCCTTGGTAATCGATTTTTTTGCCTAAGAATTTGAACGGAGCTGCGTCGGTAATAGTAGTAACGCACTTACCGCCTATTATAAGACCCGGATCGTAAGAGGTATATCTGGTGTTCCGCCTACCCAGACACAGACTGTAGCATTTATTGGGTTTTGTCCTCAATCCGTCCGTCCAAGCACAGAAATCCTCCACAACATTTAAAAGTAGCTGACATTGTTTTGGATTACGTGTCAGTATCGCGAGATCGTCTGCGAATGCTAGTATGGATTCTGTGTATTTATTGTTAAACTTAAACCGATAACCCCATTTCTTTTCGTTTTTAATTAATTTATCTATTAAAATATTGATCACTATGTTAAATATAATTGGAGAAATACAACAACCTTGAAATAAACCTATGTTGTAATTTAATGGTTTGGAATGATTTTCGTTTGTGATTATGGAAAATTTTAATTTTGAATAATATGATGCAATCATGTCAATTACTAACGTAGGAAATGTATTAAATTATTACCTTGGTAAAAAGGGTATCGTTGTGACATAAGAGTTTAATATAAATAACACAAACCAACAGCCAGTTTACCTCTCACGACTACCCGACGTACATTATAACCAAAAGGCAGTAATTTATTTTAATCATTACATATTACATCCAAAATATTAATTGTAATCTAAACATTAATAAATAACAATTGTCAAAACATCAGATTAATTTCAACTAAAGAAGATTTGTGTTTAAAATATTTAGATATTACATTTTGTAAATTCATTCAACATCATTTATCTGAATGTATACTATATTTGTATTATTCTATATATGTATTTAACATTCATATAGTAATATAGTTCAATATTTTTAAAGGTTATTTATTTAATCAGAGGTTAGTAAATGTGTTTCAATACGCCGACAGGGAGACAGACTTCGTTTAACAATATTTACATGACTTATGGGTCTCAATTTTACATAAAAGTGTAAAAGCGAGTGAGGCACCATTGAAGTTGTCCAATTAACATGTTTCATGCAGAAGCGAGTGATACCGCCGCGGACTATACACGCGCTTGTTAAATTATTTAAGACTTTACAAATAAAAATGGCTAAACAATTAGGAAAATTTATTAATCAAGCTGCAATATATGACACAATGTATAATAAATCGAAAAATATAATTATACCTATAAAAGGATATTGGTTGGAACTTATTTAAAAGAAAAGAAAGCAATACCAAATAACATGTTTAATAAGTATAAAATAAAAGAATATAAAAGTTCACAATTTCTTACTAAATTACTAATTACACAATTACACACATAGTAACAACATGCAATTCAAAATATCATAAACAAGACAAGTAAAATATTTAGTATATCGAATGTCCAGTACGGATGTTCTTAGAAACCAAATAGGGCTCGTAGTTGCATTTATACTATTTTAACAGCTACAGAGGCATCAGTGGTCATTAATGGCATTGGGTCATAATCATAGATTTTAACTTTAGAATAGGTTATATACTGACAAAATAGTTATTCTGAACAAAAATAAATTCCTAAATATATTTGTAGTTATAGTTCACACATTTATATTTAACGTTTTTAAGTATAAAATCATAATATTCAATATCATAAAGATGGTTTTTGTGAACAAGTCCAATCAATAACCTTTATCGGTTTTATATAATATGTTTAGTAATAATAGTTGTTCCAAGTAATTATAAATACTTAAATCTAATTAATACAATGATAATAAACTTTAACATACCAATATTATGCAATTTTACTAGAATTGAATAGTTATATAAACAATGACCATATTGCATCACCCACATTACAAAATATTATTATACCCTAAACGTTACATAGGCAGTACATATAATATATAACGCTCGTGTGGGCTCTTTGAAATTTTTGCACGCTGTTATCACAAATCGGACAATCGTTTTTAAATACTATTTATTCTGTTTAAGCTTTATAAATCACTAAAACGTTTGATTTATTAAAACACGTGAAGTTTAATTTACTGCTTGTTAATAATACATTGACATTGATATTAAGTCTCTACATAAAAACATTTATATTGTTCTTCCGTGATGAACCAACATGTTATTTAAAAGTGGAATAAGTGTTTATTGTTATGAATTCTAAAACTAGTAGTAGTAGTAGGGTGTGGTGTGATTTTTGGTGTTTTTATTTTGAATATAGTTGGGAACCATTGATGCTATTCAAACAACCAACTTTTAGTGAGAACTTTGTATAGAGAAGCTAAAATGCATTGCTAAATTTATTGCAATGTGGATGCCGAAGCCCGCAGTAGAATTATTGACTGCGTTATACTGACTGCAATTTATTTTACTTTTATTATTCGAGATATAGATATCATATTAGTTCATCTTTTAAACAAATATATTGTAAAAATTGTTTCGCATATATCAAAAATATATACATTTTTATTTATTTATGGAAGTACTACGTCATACAAGTCTCATATGCTGACTTGTGATTTAAGTCACATTTTAATATTAAGAGTTTAATTTATTTATAGCTGAAGTGCTAATTATCTTTTGCACACAAATTATCAAAGGATTCTTACTATGGGGACATTTATGTTTCTTCCATTTTGTTTCGCCATGGACACTGTCGAGGTGGGCGAAGCTAGTTTATGTTTTCATTAAACTATACCTTTCAATTAGTTAGTCTATCTAACCAATATATAAGAAAAGATTATAATTAGAATTTATTTTGACACATTTTATATTAACTACTTATATATATTGGTTTTAACCGACAACTAACTTTTTATAAGGTGTATTGTTTAAAAAGTTATTTATTTCTACATTTTTTTTTTATTATATTATTATTTAAATTTAAGCTCCCAAATAAAATTACAATTTACAAACAATCCTTTTACCAAAACTGAAATATTTTTTAAATTTAAAAACTTTTCGAAATTAAAGTTCGTTAAAATATTGAATTTTCCCAAAACCATTACGGTATGGCCGGAGTAATTGTGTCAATACAAAGCTAGCAAAGGAAATTGAAATGTTCCGTTAAATGTGCTCTTGTGTTCTCGGGATTTAAACAAACTCATTCTTGGATAATCTAGTGCAATAATGTTAACAAGATGTTTTTTAGCAAAATAAAATAAGATTTTACTCCAACAGATTGATACAATAATATTTATATATTATTTTTTATCCTAGAATATTAAAAATATTCGAATTGTCTGAAGAAAAAGCGCCAAAGAAGTTATTTTCTCTGCGTCACACACAACCGCACCACCCGTCAAAAGTACTCACACGCTGTGTCAATACACATTACGTGACACCAACTAGAATATCACTAAGCATTATAGTTTGACATAAAATAAATAAATCTAAATGCAATACAATATATATGTCATTTAACCCCCTAACAATATTGTTAATTAAATTTTCACCACAGAATAATTTTAAGATTTATGTATTATATTATTTTTGGTAATTTAATACACTTTAATAAATAGAGCCTTGTTATTTAATATATTGTTCATCATTATTTCATTAACAATTAGCCATACTATATTATGTGTATAAAGTAGCGTTTTTATTGTTATACGAGTATCTAAGCGACTATAATACAAGAAAGACAACCAGTATATTAGAACATTAAGTATCGTAGATAACTTTCATAAGATATTCATTCTACTCATAGAGGTTTCTCCCATAGGATGTGAAGGATGTGGTGGTATTTACTGCGTCGAGCTCAATATTGTCTCCAGGAGTGATGAACATGTTACTCCTGCCCACCACCGAGCGCTTTTTACGATTTTTAATATTATGCTGCCAGTATTACCGTACTTACAAGTATTAACTTGATATTCATTCTCACAAGTCGTATTGCGATATTGGTCGTCCGTTCCGACAACCGTTCGACAACAACTTGAACCACTACATCGTATTTTATTACTCTTTATGTTTACTTAAAAATGTAGTAAATTTATTGTATAACAATGGTAAAAAGGCATATATTCCTTTCTCCAAGGCCGGCAACGCTCTTGTGAATCCTCGGATGTTGCAAGAGTTCATGGGCGGCGGTGATCACATACCAACGGTGACCGGCAAGCTCGTTTGCCCTCCTCAAACATAAAAAAAAAATAGAATTACAAACTAAGATTTGAACTGAAATCATTAGTAAGATTGTAACGAAATATCAGGATGAATTGAAAGATCTGCGATGACTTGTACAAAATGAGTATTGCATTATTCTTATAAATGTGGTTTTTTGATTGGTTTATAATTTCGTATATTTTCACTTTAAGTTATACACAATGTGGTATACATTACAAAGACTAAAACTGTAGATGACCTATTCTTTTTTTTTTTACACAGGTGAAGGAGAATTCGTCCAACACCACGATATCTAATACTGCTATATGTTTTTGGCGTTCACTTTACCAAAAAATAAGCTGCATTGTTTGAAACTCGATTAGAAATCAGTATTTAAATAGTATGAATAGATGTAGAATAAAAAAAAAATACAATCAAAATCTTTAGAATTTTACCGTATCTATGTGATAAAAGTTTTAGAATTTTGTTTCCTTAATTTTTGGAATGGCAATACCGTTACATAAAATTAAATCTCGTTTTACGCTCCGATGCCCAAAGATCTAAACGAATTTAATGAACAGTATCTAATTTAATCAGAATACATACACAAAAGCCATCGATTTTTCGGTTCCACCAGCAGTCGGTAGAGGTCGTAACATTGTATCGAAAGTGGTTCGAGGCATTCCGACCATACCAAGAACAATTTCAAATTTTGACAACTTCTCCTCAGGACCGGCCAGGGCATGCAAGTGCAAGTAACCGAGGTGTTGTCCTAAAAATTACTAGACACTTTTTTTAATATTTCACTTGTGTATCTTATTATTTGTTTAAAGAATGATTGAAACGCCCATAGGCGTTTGATCGTTCGGCATTTTGCAGAAACAATACGTTTGAAAAATATAAAAAATACTTTATTTTAGTATTATTACAAAAATATTATCTGGTCATTAAAGATTCGATCATTTACGTTCATTTCTAAAACGAACTTTGGGCTTTCGGATTTTCTCTCTCACCGACGGAACGTAACCGAATTAATTGATTACTAAATATCGGTCTTCTGTAAGAGGCTATGTCCGTGAAATACGAGGAGAATGACATCTCCTCATGTCAATTGAACAAATTGCCGTGATAGTTCTTTTCAACTCAATCACATTGTGGCGTTTGTACTACAGTTTGCAATTATATGCGATTAATGCGATTTGCAATTTCAATTTGCTATCTTAAATTGAAATAAGTAGTTTTGGTAACATAATGTTTAACATTATATTTAGCTGTAAACAAATACCTTAATTATTATTTGTCATACATTAAATCCTAAAGAATAATGCATAGTATAAGCATAAATAATAAAGTTCCACAAGATATCTTATACCTTCCTTTTCTTAGTTTTAAATCTAAAATCAAAAGTGTATTATTAACTTATTTTAAAGTTCAAGAGATTTTTATGTTTTTTATTTATGGAACCTAACGTGTTGACTCGATTATAATGTACATCATCTAAAATTGTAATTTTTTTTTAAAAAGAGCAAATGTTTAGTTTCTGGCCGGCTCTTCTCAATAGAGCAGCATTCCGAGCCGATGGTAGCTTACACGCGTACTGACTGCACTGACCTTTTTTATTATAATAATGGACGATTCAAAAGTGCGAGTAAATGCCTAATAATATAAAAATATTTTGTATTTGAATTTGAATAAAAACTTTAAGTAAAAAGTAACCCTGCTGTTAATAATATGATATCTGTAAATAATTCTGACAGAAAAGCACGAGAGTTCTTATAAATCTCTCTGTAGTAAGGAGCTGAAACATGTTTATTAAGACTGGACTTAAAATGTTCACAGGTGCTGCACAAGGCGATGTCCTTGACATCCTGAAAGGTAAAATTGTAATTATATATTTGTAATATTAACTATCGTTAGTGTATGTTTTAAAATAATACTCAGTCCTTGCACTTCAATGTTTAATATCCTACAACTTGTAACAGAATAATCCGTGAACAGCATTTACAACTTATTTTATAATAATCAACATTACAACACTACAAGTGAGGGTAAGTTACAATAGCATAACAAACATACAGATGGCGCCAGTTTTATGTTTTAAGAATTGCCAATAGTGAATTAAAGATTAAATATTATATTAAATATATTTCGAATGTACTTTTTAAAATATTAAAGTTTAATAACAAATGAACATTCTCAAATAAATTACAGTAGGTGGCACCACCGTTGTATACTTTGTTGAAATTGAAGTACTCATTCATATCAATTCTTACTTATAAGATATTTAATTACTCTAAACAAGTATTAATAACACACAATTCAATATTTTCAATTAATAAATATATATATGTATAATTTTAATTTATATCAAAAGTCCTTTAAATTGCCAGTTTTAATTCACTTAGTCGGTTATTTGTCTATGTTATAATTATTTTATTCATCAAAATTCAATAGTCCATTATTGTATTGTGTAGTTGTATAACATTTGCTTGTCTAGGTTTTAATTTTTTTTGATAGCGTTGGCGAAATGTAATCTATAGAATGCTGCTAATTTATTATTACCACTCAAATAAGTGATTACTTTAATCCATGTTTGAAGACACTGAAAGTAACACCTCTTCTAATCAATCAACATCATTTCAAAACTCTGCTGTTCCAGTTGGTGCTTTAGTATATGAAAAGCTTCTACTGGTTTAGAAGTGATTTATTTCACTGTATTAATAAAAAAATTATACAAACATTTTATGTTAATAAAATGTCGCTTATTACCTTACAAAAATTTTATTAATCCTTCTGTATTTTGGTCCCAATCTCAATGATCGTCTTTATACAATTCACCGAAACTGCCCTTATCTTCGTCGTCAGCATTTGTATTATTTTCTTTCCTTCATGCTAAAAAAATCCGAAGAAATGAAATCAATTTGGTTTAAAGTAAGAACTATAAATTCTTAATTTTTTTTTTTAGAGTTGTGAACATTTCTCTTTAGGGTCGTTAAATGATAGCAAAAAAAAAAAATTATTGCTTCTTGAATAGTAAAAAGATTATTATAAATATATTTCTCATTTTGAAACTGATTCATTTTAGTGATTTAATGCACTAAACCAAATTCATAATTTAGTAAAATACCTTAATTTAATTAAAGAATTATTGTAACTTATTATTCAAAATTTGTATCGGACGCATTTATAACTTTGGTAGAACTTATGATGTCACCAGAGTTGCTCTCGACCCCTCTGCATATAAAATTATGTTAATACTAAAGTTGAAACCTAAAAACTTAAGAAATATTGAGCTTCACTGTCTCCAATAAAATTAATCTACATCGATATATATATATATATATATATATATATATATATCATTAATCTGATTCATTTTATTTATTCATGTATATTATAAAATTATGGCATATATAAAGGGAGCAATGTGTCAGCAAGGTGAGTTTTGCTCATTGAAAACATTGGTTCAGGTTCATTGCTCATAACTTTGATCATGTTTGTTCTGCCATACAATCGTGAGTCTTCAGTTCAGAGGCAAGGCCCTCTATAAATATAAGGACTCAATTCATTAAATTTTAGATGTTCTATGAGTTTCACTTTGCAACCAGCATGTTTCCAATACTATACAAACTATTCATTGCAATATTTAGATATTTGTATTTTTACCACGCAGGTAATAAAATACTGGTCACGAAACTTAATGAGCAACTCTTTCCAAATCGTCTCTATGCTATGACAAATATTTTATGCTATGTAGTCGTATCTGCATGATGTTTGATTATATTAGATCACTCTTCGCTGCCAATTGAATTGAAAGCTTCGGATTTTAGTTACATTTAATTCTCGATGTGTTTCCGTATTTTTCCGTACTTTATTATCTTTCACCCATATAGGTACCGATCTCGTTGCAATATCGCAATATAGGGTTGCTTAGAATACATACAAACTTAGGATAAAATCTTAGGGGCATTGAATCTACGCTTAATCAACTACTACCGTCGTCTTTATACTCCAATGGATATTCATATCATGATCGATGTTCTCTTCTCTTTATTCGCTGTAAACACGTGTACGTGTCCCTCCAAACTTGTCTTGTACTACGTAAATATCGTGTCTATTAACTTAAATATATACCCAAAAAAATTTTCGTGTATAATTTTACAAATTAGGTGATATATAGTGAGCCAGAAGTCATAATAGACTAGACCTTAAAACGAAATCGCTCGAATAAATTGGTATTAACGCCAGAATACTATTAAATTCACAATATTCTGCCTTCAACATTCAACTGACGATTTTACATAGGGGTATGTAACTTAATGCAGTAGTTTTAAATTTTATACTCTTTCCGTTTACGACATTTCATGACATAACCCAAAAAACTGAGGTAAAGTACTTTATATAACCAACATTGAAATTAAGCAAAAAATATAGGTATTCAAAACTTACGTTTCCTATTACAAAAAAAATCGAATCAAGGTGTTGGCAATAAGGAGGGAGGCTTAGATAAATTAAAAGTAAGTTAATATGATTGACTATGTTTTTAGGCGTTATGTCACGCCGATTATTGTGGATTCTGAAATCCAGAAATCTTTTTATGAAAATATTCAATTTAAATAAAATCTAAAATTTAAAACATTTGTCTGTTTATGTTGTTTTTTACACATCTTTTAGACGTAGCTTGCCGGTCGCAATTTTCCTTTAACGTAACAGTCTCGTATTCGTAGTAGCTTCACATAATAAATTCAGCATAAAACAAAATAACTCGTACCGAAGATCATATAAAGAGAGAATAAAATTAAGTAGCCGCTTATACTATATTGAATTAATAATTGTAATAAAGTAAACAACTACGAAACTGCACGTTTCAGCTGTATATATTAGGAACATATTATAAGAATATAAAAGGCGTTAAATAAAAAATTATTTTATTACTATTCCTAACAGTCATTGGCATAAGAATATGTAATTCCCAGACAGTTTCATTCCTAATGTAAGTTTAATTTAAACTATAAAAAGAATAAGATTACATTTTAGCTGTAAACATATTACAGAATTAATATTTAAACATGATAAAATATCTCAATAGAAATAAAATGAAATTCATGTTTATTTAAAATTATCTAAGTATTAAAATGAAATGAATAGCTGTGAGACAGACTTCATTGCCTTTACTATGATTGGATGGATGGATCTGAAAATAATGATTTGAGACAGAATGGCTTTTTGCATTCAAAACCTTTACAAGCATTTTATTTAATATACGAGTATTTAATAAATAATTATAAAAAAATTGAAATATTTCTGATCTTTAGAGATAATTCTTATTATTTTAACTATTTGTTTTATTTTTTTATTTTCACTAGAATATAATAACCAACAGTTCTTACTTCTCATCATTAGATAATTTGTCTTTCATTACCTCCTTGGTAAAAAGGGCAGCGTTGTTTAGGTTAATAAGTTAAGATAAACAGCTCAAAAGACAGGCAGACATATACATATATATTTTGTCTAGAGCGGGCCGCTCACAACTACCTGACGTTCATTTTATATTAATCATTACTTATTACATCCAAAATACTGATTGTAGCCTAAACATTATTAAATACCAATTATATGAACATTTTATTGCATTATTGTATCATAAAAACCACACTACGCATAAAGTTCTTATCAAGGGAAAATAATATATAAACATTGTCATTACAAAAATCATTAAGATACAAAAGCTTATTACGAAAGTATTACTTTTTAAATGAAGAGAAAAACTGACGAGCCAGCATCGTTTAGGCTCTACTGTTGAACTACTAATAATGCTTACCTACTAATTGTTCTATATTTCAATTAAAATGAACGCATTGTCAAGCAAATTTTATTAAAACAACGGCTAAAAATACTTAAACTTTATTGACTTATCTTTATAGCATAGCCTCTATATATTTTAATCAGTTTGTTTTTGTATTATTAATCACAAGAAATTGGTGGCTTTGCAAAGGTAGAAACGAATTTCTCACTAATTTATTGTCAAAATATCAGATTAATTTTAACTAAAGAAGATTTCTGTTCAAACGATTTAGATATTACATTTTGTAATTTCATTGATCATCATTATTTATCTGAATGACACTTGTATTATTATATGAATATATTTAATAATCATATACTAATATAGTCCTATAATTTTCAATTAAAGGTTAAATATTTAATCCGAGGTTAGTAAATGTATTTCAGTACGACGACAGGGAGACGGGCTTCGTTTAACAATATTTACATTTCAAATGGGTCTCAATTTTACATAAAAGTGAAAAAGCAAGTGAACTTAGGCGCCATTGCAGTGGTCCAATTAACATGTGATACGCGCTCGTGCAGGCTCTGATATTTTTATGTGCTACTTCCACAAATCGGACATCGCTGCATTTATGCGAACTACTCTGTTGTCCGCCTTTAAATTTTCTCTTCATTCAAGCTTTATGAATACCTAGAAACTTTTATCCACTTATTTATTACTAAAACAGCATCATGATGATTTATGGCTTATAAATATTACATTGAGTTTTGAATATAATCTTTATGATAAAACATATATAATATGTCGTTCCGTGACAACTAACTTGTTATTTAAAAGTGGCATAAATGTTTATTGTTATACTTTGTTCTAAAAGTGAAAGTTTTGTGTATAATTAGGAATCGTTGATTGGATTCGAACCAAAAACTTTTAGTGAGAACACTGAATGCTGAAGCTAAATTGCATTGCTAACTAGCAAAATATCATAAAATTTTATTGCAATTTGTTTGTTGTTTTAGCCGACAACAAACTTTTTGCAATATATCTTGTATAAAAATATTTATTTATTTATCTAGAAACAGTATTTACATATAAAATTAACAAATTATTATCAATCACTTTAATAAAAATAAAAGTTTTTTTTTCAATTAAAGGTTTCTATTCGAAATTGTAATTGTGTGAGTGAAAAATTAAATGAAGTTATCAAAATAAGCTCAGAGGTGTTGGGTGATTCGGCTGTATAATAAAAAACAAATTGCTACTTTAGTAGCATTTAATTTTTAAAAAATCGCTATATTATATATCTGTGATAAATAATAGTTGTTCCACTTTAGATTGAATAATAAGACAAAGCCTAAGCTGTTAAATATTATCCGTCAAAATATATAAGGCTTAGGCAGCAAGGAATGGGAAGTGGAACATTTTGTTAAAAAATATAATATTAGTTTATTGCGCATTACGGAGCACTGATTGTCAAAAAGAGCAACAACAATACAGATTGTCAAGTTTGTTCTGTAGAGAGAAAGCTATTCGCGGTGGTTCTTATCTTAGCTCGTAGTGATGTAGTTTTAAAGTCTCGATCATACGTAGTGGCGCTCTCTGCCAACCGAATTATTGAACTATCCTACATTGAGCTGAATGAATATATTGCCTTAGGCGTGTAGCGACTCCCATCTGGTGACTATATTAAATTTGAAATAAATGGAGGATATTTTAACAACACTTTGACATGAAAACAAGTTAGTGATAGTGCGCGGTGACTTTAATGTAGATACATTACAAGTAACGTCGTCTAGTGTACGGTTATAATTTTTTTTTTATCTTATAATTTGTTGAAAGTCTTTTCGGAACCTACTCGTATCGTTAGTGTTTCCGTGACTTGTATTGATAATATGTTTTGTCACTGTAACATTTATGAAGGGATGATAATATCGAATTTAAGTTCAGCATACCGTGGTCAACAGTTTTCTTTCTTAATTAATCATGAAATTGAAAGGCCCAAAAAATGTACTTGCAGACCGATTGCAAAAAATATAAATACATTAGTATAAATATCGAGTTTCAACCCGATTGCGTCATTCGTTTACGAACAGTAGCCTGCTGAACAAGTCAATCCGGAAGAAAACTGAAACTACGTTTCAGAAAGAGCAGCGCGTCCATGATTCAAAGCATTTTTTGGAGTTGTGTGGAGTTAAACTTGCACAGATTTTGGACTGAATTGTTACGGGAGATGAAACATAGGTTCATCACTTTGAGCCTGAGTCCAAACAAGAGTCCATGCAATGGCATAAAAAGGGGACACAACTGCCAAAGAAATTCAAGGTGACGGAGTCGGCTGGAAAGATAATGGCTACTGTTTTATGGGATTGTGAGGGGATTATCTTGATTGATTACAAAGAAAAAGGAAGGACTATAACCGGAGAATAATACGCAATGATATTAGAAAAATTTAAGGATGCCATCAAGGAAAAGCGGCGAGGAAAATTTACAAAGGGTGTGTTGCTCTTGCAAGACAACGCGCCGGTTCACAAGAGCAGAATTGCAATGGGTGCTCTGCACACGCATGGGTTCGAATCCCTAGTTCACCCACCTTACAGTACAGACCTGGCCCCAAGTGACTTTTTTAAATTTATTATAAGGGAGGCGATTTCGGCTCATTTTTACGGAAATATAGAGTTTTAATACATTTGTTGAAAATAAGGGATAATTATGGGATAATATCATTTATAATAGTACCAAGTAAAAGGTACATATTTAAGTTAATAGACACGATATTTACGTAGTACAAGACAAGTTTGTAGGGACACGTACACATGTTTACAGTGAATAAAGAGAAGAGAACATCGATCATGATATGAATATTCATTGGAGCATAAAGACGACGGTAGTAGTTGATTAAGCGTAGATTCAATGCCCCTAAGGTTTTATCCTAGGTTTGTATGTATTCTAAGCAACCCTATAGCGCGATATTGCAACGAGATCGCTACCTATATGGGTGAAAGATAATAAAGTAGAGAAAAATACGGAAAAGAACACATCGAGAATTAAATGTAACTAAAATCCGAAACTTTCAATTCAATTGGCAGCGAAGAGTGATCTAATATAATCAAACATCATGCAGATACGACTACATAGCAAAAAATATTTGTCATGTTAACAAATTTGTAAATACTCCAAAAATATATAAAGTCGTTACTAATAAGTTCAATCGTTCAACTCAATGCACTGGAACTTTGAAAATAAAACTGAAACGGTTTGGAAAGAATTGCTCATTAAATTTCGTGACTAGTATTTTATTACCTGCGTGGTAAAAATACAAATATCTGAATATTGCAATGAATAGTTTGTATAGTATCATAAACATGCTGGTTGCAAAGTGAATCTCATAGAACATCTATAATTCAATGAATTGAGTCCTTATATTTATAGAGGGCCTTGCCTCTGAACTGAAGACTCACGGTTGTAAGGCAGAACAAACATGATCAAAGTTATGAGCAATGCACCTGAACCAATGAATTAAATGAAAAAAACTCACCTTGCTGACACATTGCTCCCTTTATATATGCCATAATTTTATAATATACATGAATAAATAAAATGAATCAGATTAATGATATGTATGTAGATTAATTTTATTGCAGACAGTGAAGTTCAATATTTCTTAAGTTTTTAGGTTTCAACTTTAGTATTAACATAATTTTATATGCAGAGGGGTCGAGAGCAACTCTGGTGACATCATAAGTTCTACCAAAGTTATAAATGCGTCCGATACAAATTTTGAATAATAAGTTACAATAATTCTTTAATTAAATTAAGGTATTTTACTAAATTATGAATTCGGTTTAGTGTATTAAATCACTAAAATGAATCAGTTTCAAAATGAGACATATATTTATAATAATCTTTTTACTATTCAAGAAGCAATAAAAAATGCTTTTTTTTTTGTTATCATTTAACGGGTCGTGAAGAGAAATGTTCACAACAAAATTAAGAATTTATAGTTCTTTAAACCAAGTTTATTCCATTTCTTCGGATTTTTTTTAGCATGAAGGTAAGAAAACAATACAAATGCTGACGACGAAGATAAGGGCAGTTTCGGTGAATTTTATAAAGACGATCATTGAGATTGGGACCAAAATACAGAAGGATTAATAAAATTTTTGTAAGGTAATAAGCGACATTTTATTAACATAAAACGTTTGTATAATATTTTTATTAATACAGTGAAATAAATCACTTCTAAACCAGTAGAAGCTTTTCATATACTAAAGCACCAACTGGAACAGCAGAGTTTTGAAATGATGTTGATTGATTAGAAGAGGTGTTACTTTCAGTGTCTTCAAACATGGATTAAAGTAATCACTTATTTGAGTGATAATAATAAATTAGCAGCATTCTATAGATTACATTTCGCCGACGCTATCAAAAAAAATTAAAAGCTAGACAAGCAAATGTTATACAACTAATACAATAATGGACTCTTGAGTTTTGATGAATAAAGCAATTATAACATGTACAAATAACCAAAATAAACCGACTAAGTGAATCAAAACTGTCAATTTAAAGGAATTTTGATATAAATTAAATTTAGATTAATAATTTTTCAAATATATTTATTATTAGAAAATATAGTGTTATTAAAATTTGTTTAGAGTAATTAAATATCAAATATGTAAAAATTTATTTAAATAAGTACTTCAATTTCAACATAGTATACAACATGGGCCCATCTACTGTAATTTATTTAAGAATGTTAATTTGTTATTAGTATTAAATATTTTAAAAAGTAGATTTGAAATATATTTAACATAATATTTAATCTTTTATTACATTTACTAACCTCGGATTAAATACCTAACCTTTAAAAAATATTGAACTATATTACTATATGAATGTTAAATACATTTATATAATAATACAAGTATCATTGAGATAAATGATGTTGAATAAATTTACAAAATGTAATATCTAAATATTTTAAGCACAAATCTTCTTTAGTTGAAATTAATCTGATGTTTTGACAATTCTTATTATTAATGTTAAGGTTACAATTAATATTTTGGATGTAATATGTAATGATTAAAATAAATTACTACCTTTTGGTTATAATGTACGTCGGGTAGTCGTGAGCGGTAAACTGGCTGTTGGTTTGTGCATTTATATTAAACTGTTATGTCACAACGATACCCTTTTTACCAAGGTAATAATTTAACACATATTATGTAATGACTAAATACTTAGAGCTTGTTGTTATTATACGTCAGTGAAAAGTTAACAAAAATATATAAATCAGAAAGATTTCTTATTAAGTAAGGAATTTATTTAAATGATATTTATTATTAAATATCATTTAAATAAATTCCTTTAAATTTAAAGGTGGATGCGAAAAGCAATTCTGTCTTATATCATTATTCGCAGAACGATCCATATAATCATAGTAAAGTCCAATGAAGTCTGTCTTACAGCTATTCATTTCATTTAAATACTTATAGAATTCTACTAAACATGAATTTTTAATTTAGTTTCTGTTGAGATATTTTATCATGTCTATATTTGATTTTTATAATAAGGTTTCAGTTAAAATGTAGTCCCTTTTTATAGTTTCATTAAATAAATTAAACTTACATTGTAAATGAAACTTTCTGAGAATTACATACTCTTATTCTCATAACAGTTAGAAATAGAAATAAAAATATTTTCTATTTAACGCCGTTTGTACTCTTATAATATGTTCATCATAATATTATATACAGCTGCAACGTGCATTTTAATAGTTATTTGCTTTATTAAAATTATAATGGTGTCTGTGTTTGAAACAATTACAACTAATTCAATATAGTATAAGCGGCTACTTAACTTAATACTCTCTTTAAATGATCTTCGGTGTGATTTATTTTGTTTTATGCCGGAATTATTATGTGAAGCTACTACAAATACGAGGCTGTAGCGTTAAAGGAAAATTGCGACCAGCAAGCTACGTCTAAAAGATGTGTGAAAAACAACATAAACACAGTAATATATAAAAAGAAAGATAAATGTTTTAATAATGTTTATTTAACTTAACTTAAAAATGTTTATTTCCACAGACCTGAGAAGAGCTGGCGACAGAAACTCAGCGGGATGGTCATGATTTGTTTTTTTTTTTAATTAGTTTTTAAATTCTAAATTACTTAAATACAATAATAAGTAAATAATCTTGAAGTAGCCTGGCAGCGATCACTTCATACCCACGGTGCATTGTCCTCTAAGTATTCAGATACATTGTAGTATCCTTTTGCACACCAACATTCCTTGGTTATTCTCTTAAATTTGTTAAATGGTAATACTTGAACGTTTGCTGGGACTTTTTTGTAAAACTGTATACATTGCCCCATGAAAGATTTATTCACTTTTTTAAGTCGAGTAACAGGTAGCGCGAGCTTGTGTTTGTTCCTGGTATTTATAGTGTGTATATCAATGTGCTTAATAAAATTGTCAGTATTTTTATGTACATACTTAAGATTTTCTAAATATACTGACTGGCGACCGTAAGTACATTATTTTGCTTAAACTTATCTCTTAAAGAATCTCTAGGGCCAAGGTTGTAAATTGCACGAACAGCTCTTTTTTGTAAAACAAAAATGGTATTTATATCAGTAGCACTACCCTACAGTAGGATACCAAAAGACATTATGCTATGAAAATAATTATACTACACTAACTTAGCAGTAGTCTCGTCAGTTAAGGATCTAATTTGTTTTACAATATACGCGGCAGAGCTAAGTTTACTAGCCAATATGAGGGCCTAACTTGAAACCTAAAAACTTAAGAAATTTTCCAACTTATTTATGCAATAAACATGGAGTTCAAAAGTTCTCGAATAAAATTAATGTTCATTGATTTGTATAAATCTGATTCACGGTATTTATTCGAGCATATTGTGAAATTATAATACAACATAAATAAAGGGAGCAGTGTGTCAGGTGAGTTTGTTTGAATTTGAATTCATTGGTTCAGGCGATTGCTCACTTTGATCATGTTCGTTCTGCCATACACTCATAAGTCCTTAGTTCACTGGCGAGGCTGTCTATGGATGTAAGGGCATAAAGATTGAATAACTGTAAGATATCACATGCATCAGAAAATAATCAGTCCGATGAAAACAAAATGATTCATTGAATTATAGACGTTTCTGAATTTTCACTTTGCAATCCGAATGTCTCAGATATTCAAAATGTTCACTTTAAAAGTACCATTTCACCACACAGGTAATGCTTTGTAAATGCTGAGTCTGAGCTGGTGTATTTACAAAATTGTTAACATTATACAACTTCTTTTAGTTACGTACTCGTATTGTATATCTGCATGATATTAGATTATATTAAGTCCAATAATAAGTCGGAGTGTAGTCATACTTCGCTAGTTATGAAATATTTTTACTTGTAGAATATTGTTTTTGGTAGTTTACAGTATTGAAATTTTAGGCTCCTATTTACGCTTATTTCTCGTTGCGTGGTCCTTGGTCCTGATCCCGTTGCAATATCGCAATAAAGAGTGTCTTTAAATACACACAAATCTACGATCAAACCTTTTCTCTTTATATTTATGGTCTCAATAATTATTTAATTATATTACACAATTAATAATTATACAATATATATAGAAAGAGAGTAGCGAAGGGATGATAGATTAGCATAAATATTTAATCAACAGATGAAAGATACTCAAAGAAAAAACATTTATGTATATTCAGGGGACATAAAATCTACGAAGACGCATCGAATCTACGTTTAATCAACCACCACCATCGTCTTTATGTTCCAATGAATATTCATATCATGATCGATATACGTTTCTCTTTATTCACT
Organism: Melinaea marsaeus rileyi; assembly: GCA_918358865.1. Taxonomy (NCBI): domain Eukaryota; kingdom Metazoa; phylum Arthropoda; class Insecta; order Lepidoptera; family Nymphalidae; genus Melinaea; species Melinaea marsaeus. The sequence continues at coordinate 9,776,845 of OU911088.1, read as the reverse complement.
GTAAACACGTGGAAGTGTCCAAGCTTGTCTTTTATTACAAAAATATCTTGTTTTTTAAATTCATTATGTTTATATTATATCTAAAAAGTGATCTCGTTGTGTAAATAACAAACAGCGGTTACATAAAATTAATGTCAGTAACTGAATTGAAATAAGTATTTACATTTATTTTAACTAGAGTTACTTAGCATTAGCACCTTCCCATACTTATTACTGAAATCCTTTCACGTCTAGTTTCACGTCCTCTGTCAAGGATTGCTCTAAGCAATAACACCGCCTTTTCGTATTTTGTGTGTTTAATTCCGTTTGTTTTTTTAAAATAAATTTTGTGTGCATAAAATGCTTATATATCTCTCTAATTAAGAAAAAAATACATAATTTTCACGTAAGTTATAAAATAAAAATATTCTTCATTACCCACTAAGATAATGGTGTATAATTTCACAAACTAATATAGTGAGCCAGAAGTCATAATATGCGAGACCTTAAAACGAAATCGTTAACGCTAGAATACTGTTGAATTCACAATATTCTGCCTTCAACGTTTAACTAACGCTTTAGCATAGCGATATGAAACATAACGCCGTAGTTTTAAACTTTAAATCCATCCTGCATTTACCGCATTTCTGCATTTCATTACATAGACCAACAAAACTGAGATAAAGTACTTTATATATAAACAATATAGTATTTAATAGAAAATTACGTTTCCTTATACAATAAAAATCTAGTCATGGTGTTCGTAGTAAAAGAGGGATGTTTGGACAAATTAAAAGTAAGTAAATGTGAATGACTATGACTTAAGGCGTTATGTCACTCCGTTTATTGTCTAGCTTTTGTAACATATGACATAGTGACCTATTATTATGGAACCTAAATTCCATAAATCTTTGTATGTTAATATACAATTTAAGTAAAAACTAAAATTTAAAACATTTGTCTTTCTTTTTATATATTATTGTGTTTACGTTGTTTTTCACACATATTTTAACCGTAGCTTGCTGGTCGCAATTTTCCTTTATCGGTACAGCCTCGTATTTGTGGTAGCTTCACATAATAATTCCAGCATAAAACAAAATAACTCTAACCGAAGATCATGTAAAGAGAGTATAAAGTTAAGTAGCCTCTTATACTATATTGAATTAGTAGTAATTGTTTCAAACACAGACACCATTATAATTTTAATAAAGTAAATAGCTATTAAAATGCACGTTGCAGCTGTATATAATATTATTATGAACATATTATAAGAATACAAACGGCGTTAAATAGAAAATATTTTTATTTCTGTTTCTAACTGTTATGAGAATAAGAGTATGTAATTCTCAGAAAGTTTCATTAACAATGTAAGTTTAATTTATTTAATGAAACTATAAAAAGGGACTACATTTTAACTGAAACCTTATTATAAAAATCAAATATAGACATGATAAAATATCTCAACAGAAACTAAATTAAAAATTCATGTTTAGTAGAATTCTATAAGTATTTAAATGAAATGAATAGCTGTAAGACAGACTTCATTGGACTTTACTATGATTATATGGATCGTTCTGCGAATAATGATATAAGACAGAATTGCTTTTCGCATCCACCTTTAAATTTAAAGGAATTTATTTAAATTATATTTAATAATAAATTGTACTTAATAAGATTTTTTTCTGATTTATTTATTTTTGTTAACTTTTCACTGACATATAATAACAACAGCTCTAAGTATTTAGCCATTGCATATTGCAATTTTACTAGAATTGAATAGTTATATAAACAATGACCATATTGCATCACCCACATTACAAAATATTTATACCCTAAAAGTTACATAGTCAGTACATATAATATATCACGCTCGTGTGGGCTCTCTGAAATTTTTGCACGCTGTTATCACAAATCGGACAATCGTTTTTAAATACTATTCTGTTTAAGCTTTATAAACGTTTTATTTATTAAAACACGTGGCGTTTAATTTACTGCTTGTTAATAATACATTGACATTGATATTAAGTCCCTATATAAAAACATTTATATTGTTCTTCCGTGATGAACCAACATGTTATTTAAAAGTGGAATAAGTATTTATTGTTATGAATTCTAAAACTAGTAGGATGTGGTGTGATTTTTGGTGTTTTTATTTTGTATATAGTTGGGAACCATTGATGCTATTCAAACAAGCAACTTTTAGTGAGAACGTTTTATGGAAAAGCTAAAACGAATTGCTAGTTTTACTGCAATGTGGATGCCGAAGCCCGCGGTAGAATTATTTACTGCGTTATACTGACTGCAATTTATTTATTTATTATTTGAAATATTAATTAGAAAACAGGTGGTAGATATCATATTAGATCATCTTTTATTAATTAAATATATTCTAAAAATTGTTTCGCATATATCAAAAATATATACATATTTATTTATTTATGGAAATACTACATCATACAAGTCTCATATGCTGACTTGTGATTTAAGTTACACTTTAATATTAAGAGTTTAATTTATTTTTAGCTGAAGTGCTAATTATCTTTTGCACACAAATTATCAAAGGATTCTTACTATGGGGACATTTATGTTTCTTCCATTTTGTTTCGCCATGGACACTGTCGAGGTGGGCGAAGCTAGAATTTATTTTGACACATTTTATATTACCTAAATATATATGTTGGTTTTAATCGACAACTAACTTTTTATAATTTATATTGTTTAAAAAGTTATTTATTTATTCATTTTTTTTATTTTATTATATTATTATTCAAATTTAAGCTCGCAAATAAAATTACAGTTTACAAACAAAACTTTTACCAAAAGTGAAATATTTTTTTCAAATTTTAATTTCGAACTTTAATTTCGAAAAGTCTTTAAACTTTATTTAACAGATTGATAAAATAATATTTATATTATATATTATTTTTTATCCTAGAATATTAAAAATGTTCGAATTGTCTGAAGAAAAAGCAGCAAAGAAGTTATTTTCTCTACGTCACATACAACCGCACCACCCGTCGTAAGTACTCACACGCTGTGTCAATACACATTACGTGACACCAACTAGAATATCACTAAGCATTATAGTAGTTTGACATAAAATAAATAAATCTAAATATAATACAATATATATGTCATTTAACCCTGTAACAATGTTCTTCATAAAATTTTCACTACAGAATAATTTTAACATTTATGTACAAAATTATTATATTATTTTTGGTAATTTAATAGCCCACTTCAATAAATAAAGTCTTGTTATTTAATATATTGTTCATCATTATTTCATTAATAATTATTGAGATTATTAAATGACAATTAGTTTGCCAAATTTGTTAGGCATACTATATTATGTTTATAAAGTAGCGTTTTTATTGTTATACCTAAGCGACTATAATATAAGAAAGACAACCAGTATATTACTTTGATAAAATATTCATTCTACTCATAGAGGTTTCTCCCATAAGACGTGAAGGATGTCGTGTTATTTACTGCACCGAGCTCAATATTGTCTCCAGGAGTGATGAACATGTTACACCTGCCCACCACCGAGCGCTTTTTACGATTTTTAATATTGTGCTGCCAGTATTACCATACTTACAAGTATTAACTTGATATTCATTCTCACAAGTCGTGTTGCGATATTGGTCGTTCGATCCGACAACTTTAAGAACTTGAACCACTACATCGTATTATATTACTCTTTATGTTTACTTAAAAATGTAGTAAATTTATTGTATAACAATGGTAAAGGCAATTTGAATAATAATATAGTGTTGTTAATTTTAATAGATATCAAAAGTTATGTCTAATTGGACAAAAGAATTACAGACGAAGATTTGAACTAAAACCATTGCTAAGATTGAAACGAAATATCAGCATGAATTGAAAGATCTGCGATGACTTGTACAAAATGAGTATTGTATTATTCCTATAGATGTGGTTTTTTTGATTGGTTTATAATTTCGTATATTTTCACTTTAAGTTATACACAATGTGGTATATATTACAAAGACTAAAAATGTAGATTACTTATTCGTTTTTTTTTTTTGATACAGGTGAAGGAGTATTCGTCCAACACCACGATATCTAATACTGCTATATGGGTTTGGCGTTCACTTTCCCAAAAAATAAGCTGCATTGTTTGAAACTCGATTAGAAATCAGTATTTAAATAGTATGAATAGATGTAGAATAAAAAAAAATACAATCAAAATCTTTAGAATTTTGCCGTATCTATGTGATAAAAGTTTTAGAATTTTGTTCCCTTAATTTTTGGAATGGCAATACCGTTACATAAAATTAAATCCCGTTTTACGCTCCGATGCTCAAAGATCTAAACGAATTTAATGAACAGTATCTAATTTAATCAGAATACATACACAGAAGCCATCGATTTTTCGATTCCACCGGTCGTAACATTATATCGAAAGCGGTTCGAGGCGTTCCAAACATACCGAGAACAATTTCAAATTTTGAAAACTTCTCCTCAGGACCGGCCAGGGCATGCAACATATATAGTAACCGAGGTGTTGTTTTAAAAATTACTAGACACGTTTGTAATATTTCACTTGTGTATCTTTAAAAAATGATTGAAACTGAAATGATTATATAAAAAATACTAATTAACAAAAAAATATTACCTGTTCATTAAAGATTCGATCGTTTACATTCATTTCTAAAACGAACTAACCTATTTGAATTCTTTATAACTTTTAAAATGCAGTGTGAGATTGCATTTAAAAATAATTACATGATAATAGAAGTGCAAAAGGTAATTTATAAGAATATTTAATAACTAAACCCAAACTAACAATAGTTACTAATTACATACGAAGCGTAAGCGACGTAAGCGTTGAAATGAACTCCCCAGATGTTGTATTAACGCACAATTAGAGTGGAGTGTTTGTATGTGAGAGATTTTGGTGAAGTATTGGGCTTTCGGATTTTCTCTCTCACCGACGAAACGTAACCGAATTAATTTGATTACTAAATATAGGTCTTCTGTAAGAGACTATGTCCGTAAAATACAAGGAGAATGACATCTAACGTCTGACAGTGCGTCCCATTCTCTTCCAGTATATCCAGCAGAGGGTACACTAAAAGATTCCAGAAAGGAGAGCTTCCCACCAATCCTTGCACACAACCTATTCTTCTTTCTAATGCTCTTTGAGTGGGGCAACCCTTGCTGTCACTGTCGAAGGTGTCTTCTTTATCCAATTAGTACCACAATCTTCTTGGTTCTCCGTCTATTCTTAATATAGTTTATTAGGTTATAGAGGGCGTCTTGCGTAGTTGAATCCATATTGCCGGTGATTTATTTTATGGAATACCATCCCTGTCCCAAGATTAATAACAGTCCAATAGGTCTGTAGGAATTGTTGTTCTGATAGTCCTCTTTGCCTGGTTTCCTCAGGATGATTACTTCTACTCTTTTCCAGGGTACCGGGAAGTAAGTTCAAAGATGAAAGCCTTTAAACTTAACTTTAATCTCGAACAAATCTTATCCAAAAACTATCTGATCCGGTCGCTTTCCGAGCACTAAAGGAATTTGAAGTATATAGAAAAATACAAATCAATAAGCATGGCACTATATTCTTTTGCTTGAAGAAGTATTAAATCGGACAAATTGTCGCAAAATTCGTTTTCAACTCACATTTTCATATCACGTTTCATATCACATTGTGACGTTCGTATTTTGGTTTCCTATTGTATAATGTGATTCACCAATTTATATCTTAAATTTAAATAAGAACTTTAGTAACAAAATATTTAACGTTCGATATAGATGTAAATAACCTTAATTATTATTTTTCATACATGCATTGAATACACAGAATCTCTTTCATACAACAGCTAGGTTAGTCTAAGCAGTTATTATACAAATTTGTATGGGTTCGCGATGGTCGAATGGCTCTATATATTTTTTGGTTTGTATAATATATTATTGATAATTTCAAAAGTTAATGGCTTTAGTCAAAATATATTACGAGAGTATTCGTAGATTAAAGACCAAGACCAATGAACTGCAATGTGACATAATGTCCAATATGTTTGTGTGAGATTTCGTACATTCCTCAGAGCTTTTCGACCAAAGCTATTAGGTGTATCGTAGAGACAGATGCAAAGATTTTATGTCTAAATATAATAAAAACATGGAGGTGGTGTTTGAAAAATCCCTGAAAAGTATTCATCGTCTTAATTGGCAAACATCTTTAGAAGGTATCTGGGTTTCCTTAAGCCTCAAATCATTCTCAATTAATATTTGCACGATCTATCTACCTTATTATCTAACTAAGGATCACTATTCAGTTTATTGAGAATTCAGACCAAATAATTATGACAAGTCCAAATCAAACAATAAGATAAGTAGCACTCGCTTGTAATTACTATTCCTTATTATTATTATTTTAACGTAACTATGTAGTTAATGTTTTATTTCTGCAATGAGCTTTTCCTGAAATGTAAGCCATTGGTGTACCTCTAGCAAATTATTTTTAATATAAAATTTTCTATAGCATATTGTGTGTATGCATGTATGAAGAGTTTGATGTCTGTGGCCGAGGCGAAAGAGGTATGCAGGGACCGTAGCGTTTGGCGCTCCGTCGTCTCTGGCTACCCCGCAAGGGATATGGCGTGAAGCTAAATAAATAAATATGCTATGTGTAGCTATTATCGGGGTTGAAATTTAACATGTATCATAGTGTGTAATCTTAAATTTTAATTTTAATCCTGTAGTTATGTTTTATAAAAAAATTAACTAATAAATGAAGGAATGAATGAATGAATAATTGAATTAATGAAATAATGAACGAATATATAGAATAAATAAATATCTGATTCATTTTAGTAATTGAATTTTCTAAACCGTATTCGTAGTTTAGTAATATATCACAATTAATTTCAATAACTCTTGTAACTATTATTATTCAACATAACTTATTCAACATTTATAATTCAGGTAGAATTTTGATGTCATCAGTTATGTTAATATTACAGTTGAAACCTAAAAACTTAACAAATCTTCCAACTTATTTATGCAATGAACATTGAGTTCGTAAGTTCTCGAATAAAATTAATATTCATTGATTTATATAAATCTGATTCATGTTATTTATTAGAGCATATTATGAAATTATAATATAACATAAATAAAGGGAGAAGTGTGTCAGGTGAGTTTGTTTGAATTTGAATTCATTGGTTCAGGCGATTGCTCACTTTGATCATGTTCGTTCTGCCTTACACTCATGAGTCCTTAGTTAGTAATGGCGAGGCTGTCTATGGTTGTAAGGGCATAAAGATTATAACTGTAAGATATCACATGCATCAGAAAACAATAAGTCCGCTAAAAAACGATTCATTGAATTATAGACGTTCTGGAAGTTTCACTTTGCAATCCAGATGTTTTGAATATCATACAAAATGTTCACTATAAAAGTCCATATATTTATTTTCAACACACAGATAATGCTATGTAAAATGTTGAGTCACAAAACTGAGTAAGCAACTCTATCCAGACTGTTTCATTTTTATTTTAGAACTACCAGTCCATTGAATTGAACCTATTAGTAACAACTGTCGCGGTGTATTTACAAAATTGTTGACATTATACAACTTTTTTTAATTACGTACTCGTTTTGTATATCTGCATGATATTAGATTATATTAAGTCGTATAATAAGTCTAAGTGCAGTTATATTTGAATATAGTCTGGCTTTCAAATATTTTTACTTGTAGAATATTATTTTTGATGGTTTACACTATTGAAATTTTAGGCTCTTATTTACGTTTATTTCTCGTTGTGCGGTCGTTGGTCACGATCATATATTATACTATTGAATTAACAATATTCTGCCTTCAACGTTCAACTGACGATATAACATAGTGATATATAACCTAGTGCAGTTTTATACTTTATACACTTCCTGTTTACTGCATTTCATTACATAACCCTATAAAACTAAAGATATAAAGCACTTTATATATACACAACATTTTATTTAATTGAAAATTACGTTTCATTATATAATAAAAATCAAGCTGTGGTGTTCGTAGTAAAACTGTGAGGTTTAGTTAAATTATAAGTCAATAAAGTATGACATTGTGGACTCTAAAATCCAGAAACCTTCTTATGAAAATATAAAATTTAAATAAAATCTAAAATTTAAAACATTTCTCTTTCGTTATATATATATTTATGTGTTTAAGTTGTTTTTCACACATCTTTTTGACATAGTTTGCTCGTATTCGTGGTAGCTTCACATAATAAATCCAGCATATAACAAAATAACTCGTACCGAAGATCACGAAAAGAGAATATAACGTTATGTAGCCTCTTTTACTATTTTGAATTAGTTGCAATTGTTTCCAACACAGATACCATTATAATTTCAATAAAGTAAACAGCTACTAAACTGCACGTTGCAGCTTTCTATAAGAATATAAAAGGCGTTAAATAGAAAATATTTTTATTAATATAGCTAACAGTTATTAGAATAAGAGTATGTAATTCCCAGAGAGTTTTATTTCTAATGTAAGTTTAATTTATTTAATGAAACATATACATTTTAACCGTAACCTTATTACTGAATTAAAATATAGACATGATAAAATAACTAAACAGAAACTAAATTAAATTTATAGAGTTATATAAGTATATAAAAGAAATAAATAGATCTGAGACAGACTTCATTGGACTTAACTATAATTATATTATAATGGGATTATAATTATAATTGGATGGATGATTTTGTAAAAAATGATTTGAGAGAGAATGACTTTTCGCCTCCATAACCTGTAAATTGAAAGTATTTTATTTAAATTATATAATAAATGAATTAAATTATACTTAATATGAAATCTTTCTGATTTATATTTTTTTTCACTGAAATATAATCACAATAAGTTCTAACTATTTAATGACTGGATATACATACGTAATTACCAAAAAGTGGTAATATATTTTACATATTACATCCAAAATATTAATTATATCCATACATTAATAAATAGCGATTGTCAAAATATCAGATAATTTTAACTAAAGATTTTTGTTTAAAAGTTTTAGATATTACATTTTGTAAATTCATTCATCATCATTTTTTTTAATGACATTTGTATTATTCTATAAATGTATCTTACACTCATATAATTATACTTAGTTATATAATTAATTTTTTTTTAATGGTCAGTTTAGATTAATCCGATGATAGTAAATGTTCCAGCACGAAGTCAGGGAGACAGCCTACGTTTAACAATATTTACATGACTAATGGGTCTCAATTTTACAAAACAACGCAAAAGCGGGTGAGCTTAGGCACACCACTAAAGTGGTCCAATTAACATGTTATATTCAAAAGCGAGTGATGCGGCCGCGGACTATACACGCGCTTGCTAAATTATTTAAGACTTTACGAATAAAAATGGCTAAACAATTAAGAAAATCTATTTATCAAGGTATAAAACACTGTCTAATAAATAGAAAACATGTAAAAGGATATTACTTAGAATTTATTTAAAAGAAAAGAAAGCTATATCAAATAACATGTTTAATAAGTATAAAATAAAAGAATATAAAAGTTCACAACTTGTTACTCAATTACTAATTACGTACATAGTAACAACATCCAATTAAAAATATCATAAACAAGACAAGTAAAATATTTAGCTTATCAGATGTCCAGTACGGATGTTCTTAGAAACCATATAAGGGGTCGTAGCCGTAGATAATGATATTAGTGCATTACCCACATTAAAGTTAAAGTTTTTGAATACTCTTCTTTTTAAGCTTTTTGAATCACTATAAAGTTTTATTTATTAAATCAGCATCATGACGTTTAATTTACTACTTATTAATAATACATTGAAATTAACATTAAATCTCTATGTTAAAACATACATATTGTTTTTCCTTTTTTTTATTTTGTTTACAGTTTGGAATCATTGATTCTATTCAAACAACCAACTTTGAATGAGAACGCTGTATGGAGAAGCTAAAATGCATTGCTAGTTTTATTGCTATGTAGACGTTGAAGCCGGCACTAGAATTATTTACTACGTCGTACTGACTGCATTTTATTTCGGATTATTAGTTAGAAAACAGCCAATAGATGTCATGGTATTTCATCTACTAGTTGAATAAAAAAATGTTACGCATGTATCAAAAACATATATGTATTTATTATTATATAGTATATAGTACTCATCATACAATTCTCATATTGGACTTGTGATATGAGACACATCTTAATATCAATAGTTTAATTTATTTCTCAATATCTATCTATTCACTATAACAGTTTTATAAAATTAAAGAGTAGATTATAATTAGAATTTATTTTGTCAATTTTATATTAACTACTTAAATATATATGAGGAAATGGATGTGGAAAGGCGTATTGCTGCCGTTAACAGAGTCAATGGTGCTTTGACTGCATTGTTGAGACGGCAAAACGTCAGTATAGCTGCACGTTTGGCTGTACACAATGCAGTTTTGCTACCGACGCTGTTATACGGCAGCCAAACGTGGGTAACACAGAAGAAGAATGTAAGAAAGATGAATGCTGTGGAGATGCGATCTCTTCGCAGAATACGCGGAGTCAGTCTAGCTGATCGAATCCGCAATGAAGAGATCCACAGAATGGCAGGTACTAGCGAAGATGTCACGGTGAGAATGAAGAAGAACGTGCTCAGGTGGTTTGGGCACGTTGAATGAGTGATGAAAGAATGGTAAAAAAGATTTATATGGGAAAAGTGAGCGGTAAGAGAGACAGGGGGAGGCCTCGAGTGACCTTCGAAAACACAGTAGCCACGATACTGGAGGAAGGTCACGTAAAAAGCATAAGGACCCCCCGGAGGGCATGTATGAAGATGTTGATGTCTGTGGCCGAGGCGAAAGAGGTATGCAGAGACCGTTTGGCGCTCCGTCGTCTCTGGCTACCCCGCAAGGGATATGGCGTGAAGGTAAATAAATAAATAAATAAATAAATAAATACTTAAATATGTTTGTTTTAATGATTACTAACTTTTTATAATTTATTTTGTTCAAAAAAATATATTAATTATTTATTTATTTATTTAGAAACAATACTTACAACCTCACAAAGAAAATTAACATATATTACATACTATCAATCAATCCTTTTACCAAAAATGAAATAATATTTTTCTATAAAAAGACTCTATTCCATATTAAAGTTCATTAAAATATTGAATGTTCCCAACACCATTACGCCAACGTCGGAATAGTAATTGTATTAATAACAAAGCCGGCTAAGGAGTTTGAAATATTCAGTTAAATGTGCACTTGTGTTCCCGGGATTTAAATAAACTCATTCCTGGATAATATAATGCAATGATGCTAACGAGATGTTTTTTAGCAAATAAAGGAGATTTTATTCTAACACATTAATACGATCACATTTATATATTTTTTTTTATCCTAGAATTTTAACAATCTTCGTATTGTCTGAAGAAAAGCCAGTAAAGAAGTAATTTTCTCTACGTCACATACAACCGCACCGCCCGTCGTAAGTACTCACACGCTGTGTCAGTACAAATTACGTGACACCAACTAGAATATTACACATTCGCCCAACTAGAATGTTCGTCGAGATAAAATAAATAAATCTAACTTGTAATAAAATATACGTCATATAACGCCTTAACAATATTATTCAATTTATTTTTCGCTAAAGAATAATTTAAAGTTTTATGTACAAAAATATTATATTATTTTTCGTTTTTTATTAACCCACTTCAATAAACTCAGTCTTGTTATTTACATATATTGTTCATCATTATTTCATTAACAACTATTGGGATTTTAGAATGACAATTCGTCTGCCACATTTGTAGGGCATAATATATTATGTGTATAAAGTAGCGTTTTTATTGTTATATCTAAGCGAATATAAAATATGAAAGATAACCAGTATATTAGAACATAACTTTGACAAAATATTCATTCTACTCATAGAGGTTTCTCCCATAGGACGTGAAGGATATGGTGTTATTTACTGCGCCAAGCTCAATATTGTCTCCAGAAGTGTTAAACATGTTACACCTGCCCACCACCGAGTGCTTTTTACGATATTTAATATTGTGTTGCCAGTACTATTTACAAGTGTTAACTTGAGATTCATTCTCACAAGTCGTGTTGCGATATTGGTCGTCCGATCCGATAACTTTGATAACTTGAACCACTACATTGTATTATATTACTCTTTATGTTTACTTAAAAATGTAGTAAATTTATTATATAACAATGGTATAGGTAATTTGAATAATAATATAGTGTTGTTAATTTTAATAGATATTGAAAGTTATGTCTAATCGGACAAAAGAATTACAAACGAAGATTTGAACTGAAACCATTGCCTAGATTGAAACGAAATATCAGGATGAATTGAAAGATCTGCGATGACTTGTACAAAATGAGTATTGTATTATTCTTATAGATGTGGTTTTTTTGATTGGTTTATAATTTCGTATATTTTCACTTTAAGTTATACACAATGTGGTATATATTACAAAGACTAAAACTGTAGATTACCTATTCTGTTTTTTTGATACAGGTGAAGGAGAATTCGTCCAACACCACGATATCTAATACTGCTATATGTTTTTGGCGTTCACTTTCCCAAAAAATAAGCTGCATTGTTTGAAACTCGATTAGATATCAGTATTTAAATAGTATGAATAGATGTAGAATAAAAAAAAATACAATCAAAATTTTTAGAATTTTGCCGTATCTATGTGATAAAAGTTTTAGAATTTTGTTCCCTTAATTTTTGGAATGGCAATACCGTTACATAAAATTAAATCCCGTTTTACGCTCCGATGCCCAAAGATCTAAACGAATTTAATGAACAGTATCTAATTTAATCAGAATACATACACAGAAGCCATCGATTTTTCGGTTCCACCGGTCGTAACATTATATCGAAAGCGGTTCGAGGCGTTCCAAACATACCGAGAACAATTTCAAATTTTTAAAACTTCTCCTCAGGACCGGCCAGGGCATGCAACATATATAGTAACTGAGGTGTTGTTTTAAAAATTACTAGACACGTTTGTAATATTTCACTTGTATATCTTTAAAAAATGATTGAAACTGAAATGATTATATAAAAAATACTAATTAACAAAAAAATATTACCTGTTCATTAAAGATTCGATCGCTTACGTTCATTTCTAAAACGAACCTACCTATTTGAATTCTTTATAACTTTTTAAATGCAGTATGAGATTGCATTTAAAAATAATTACATGATATAATAGAAGTGCAAAAGGTAATTTATAAGAATATTTAATAACTAAATCCAAACTAACAATACTTACTAATTACATACGAAGCGTAAGCAACGTAAGCGTTGAAATGAACTCCCCAGATGTTGTATTAACTCACAATTAGAGTGGAGTGTTTGTATGTGAGAGATTTTGGCGAAGTATTGGGCTTTCGGATTTTATCTCTCACCGACGAAACCGAATTAATTTGATTACTAAATACAGGTCTTCTGTAAAAAACTATGTCCGTAAAATACGAGGAGAATGACATCTAATGTCTGACAGTGCGTCCCATTCTCTTCCAGTATATCCAGCAGAGTGTCCACTAAAAGATTCCAGAAAGGAGGGCCTCCCACCAATCCTTGCACACAACCTATTCTTCTTTCTAATGCTCTTTGAGTGGGGCAACCCTTGCTGTCATTGTCGAAGGTGTCTTCTATATTCAATACTATTAGTACCACAATCTTCTTGGTTCTCCGTCTATTCTTAATATAGTTTGTTAGGTTATAGAGGGCGTTTTGCGTACTTGAATCCATATTGCCGGTGATTTATTTTATGGAGTAAATACCATCTAAGTCATCGGATCAGAAACTTCTCTAGTGCCTTTCCTAAGATTGATAACAGTCGAATAGATCTGTAGGACTTGTTGTTCTGACAGTCGTCTTTGCCTGGTTTCCTCAGGATGATTACTTCTACTCTTTTCCAAGGTACCGGGAAGTAAGTTCAAAGATGAAAGCCTTTAAACAAATCTCGAACAAATCTAATCTAAAACTATCTGATCCGGTCGCTTTCCGAGCAATAAAGGAATTTAAAGTATATAGAAAAATACAAATCAATAAGCATGGCACTATATTATTTTGTTTGAAGAAGTCTTAAATCGGACAAATTGTCGCAAAATTCGTTTTCAACTCACATTTTCATTACACGTTTCTTATTACATTGTGACGTTCGTATTTTGGTTTCCTATTGTATAATGTGATTTACCAATTTATGTTAAATTTAAATAAGTACTTTTGTACCAAAATATTTAACGTTCAATATAGATGTAAATAACCTTAATTATTATTTTTCATACATACATTGAATACACAGAATCTCTTTCATACAACAGCTAGATAAAAATCTAAGCAGTTATTATACAAATTTGTATGGGTTCTCGATAGTCGAATGGCTCTATATATTTTTTGGTTTGTATACTAGCAGGTTGTCCGTGCTTCGCGACGGGAATAAACAAAAAAAAACTGACTTTCGTGAGTATTGAACCCATGCAATGTAATGGGAGAAGAGTGGGAGCGGGGGGGTAAACTTTGCAGTTTTTTAGCTGTAACTTTGGAGCGGTTTAGACCTTTGCAAAATCCTTTCTTATTGCACCTACTTCAATATGTCAGAGGTCTTGTGTCCAAATTTCAGCTTTCTAGGTGTTACGGTTTGGGCTCTAGAGCGATGAATGAGTCAGTGAGTGAGTGTCATTGTGCTTTATATATTAAGATTATTATAATTTCAAAAGTTAAGGGCTTTAGTCAAAATATATTACGAGAATATTCGTGGATTAAAGACCAAGACCAATGAACTGAAATGTGACATAATGTCCAATATGTTTGTGTGAGATTTCGTACATTCCTCAGAGCTTTTAGACCAAAGGTATTATTTATTTATTTATTTATTTATTTATTTACCCTTTATTGTATATTACAAAAGGCGAACTTAATGCCTGTTGGCATTCTCTACCAGCTAAAATTTGAAATTGCGGTAGGCGTAACAAATTAAAATTCAAAATAAAACTAGTACTAAGTGAAATAATAATAAAAAAAATAATAATAATAATTAAATATATACATATATATATATATATATATATATATATATATATATATATATATATATATATATATATATATATATATATATAATAATAATAATAATAAATAAACTATAATATATATATAAAAATAATATACAAATTATAAACACATATAATATCTAATTAAATATACTTACATATAATAAATAGCATATATATCTGAATGAAATTTGTATTAGGAAGAATCTAGGAAGTAGTTGCGAATAAGATTTTTAAACGACCTTTTGGTAGGTGCCCTCCTTAGGTATTAGGTGTATCGTAGAGACAGATGCAAAGATTTTATGTCTAAATATAATAAAAACATGGAGGTGGTGTTCTAATTGCAATAAAAATCACTGAAAAGTATTCATCGTCTTAATTGGCAAACATCTTTAGTAGGTATTAGGGTTTCCTTAAGCCTCAAATCATTCTCAATTAATATTTGCACGATCTATCTACCTTATTATCTAACTAAGGATCACTATTCAATTTATTGAGAATTCAGACCAAACAATTATGACAAGTCCAAATCAAACAATAAGATAAGTAGCACTCGCTCGTAATTACTATTCCTTATTATTATTATTTTAACGTAACTATGTAGTTAATGTTTTATTTCTGCAATGTGCATTTCCTGAAATGTAAGCCTAATTATTAATTATTATTCTAGCAAATTATTTTTAATATAATTTTTTCTATAGCATGCTGTGTGTATGCATGTATGAAGAGGTTGATGTCTGTGGCCGAGGCGAAAGAGGTATGCAGGGACCGTAGCGTTTGGCGCTCCGTCGTCTCTGGCTACCCCGTAAGGGATATGGCGTGAAGATAAATAAATAAATATGCTATGTGTAGCTATTATCGGGGTTGAAATTTAACATGTATCATAGTGTGTAATCTTAAATTTTAATTTTAATCCTGTAGTTATGTTTTATAAAAAAATTAACTAATAAATGAAGGAATGAATGAATGAATAATTGAATTAATGAAATAATGAACGAATATATAGAATAAATAAATATCTGATTCATTTTAGTAATTGAATTTTCTAAACCGTATTCGTAGTTTAGTAATATATCACAATTAATTTCAATAACTCTTTTAACTATTATTATTCAACATAACTTATTCAACATTTATAATTCAGGTAGAATTTTGATGTCATCAGTTATGTTAATATTACAGTTGAAACCTAAAATCTTAACAAATCTTCCAACTTATTTATGCGATGAACATGGAGTTCGTAAGTTCTCGAATAAAATTAATATTCATTGATTTATATAAATCTGATTCATGTTATTTATTAGAGCATATTATGAAATTATAATATAATATAAATAAAGGGAGAAGTGTGTCAGGTGAGTTTGTTTGAATTTGAATTCATAGGTTCAAGCGATTGCTCACTTTGATCATGTTCGTTCTGCCGTACACTCATGAGTCCTCAGTTCAATGGCGAGGCTGTCTATGGATGTAAGGACATAAAGATTGAATCACTGTAAGATATCACATGCATCAGAAAATAATCAATCCGCTAAAAACAAAACGATTCATTGAATTATAGACGTTCTGGAAGTTTCACTTTGCAATCCGGATGTTTCAAAATGTTCACTTCAAAAGTTCATATATTTGTATTTTCACCACACAGGTAATGCTGTGTAAAATGCTGAGTCACGAAACTAAGTAAGCAATTCTTTCCAGACCGTTTCATTTTTATTTTCAAACTACCAGTCCATTGAATTGAACGATTGTACCTATTAGTAACGACTGTTTCTATTCGCGATCTATTTACAAAATTAACATTATACAACTTCTTTTAGTTACGTACTCGTTTTTTATATCTGCATGATATTAGATTATATTAAGTCTAATTATAAGTCTGAGTATAGTTATACTTCGCTGGTTATGAAATATATAAACAACTTTATATATAAACAACATTTAATTTAATTGAAAATTACGTTTCATTATACAATAAAAATCAAGCTGTGGTGCTCGTAGTAAAACTGGGATATTTAGTTAAATTATAAGTAAAAAAATATGACATGACATAGTGACCTATTAACGTAGACTCTAAAATCCAGAAAACATCTTATGAAAATATAAAATTTAAATAAATTCTAAAATTTAAAACATTTGTCTTTCTTTATATTTATTATTGTGTTTGTGTTGTTTTCCACACATCTTTTAGACGTAGTTTACTGTTCGCAATTTTCCTTTAACGTTACAGCCTCGTATTTGTGGTAGCTTCAAATAATAAATCCAGCATAAAACAAAATAACTCATACGAAGATCATGAAAAGAGAATATAACGTTATGTAGCAACTTTTACTATTTTTAATTAGTTGTAATTGTTTCAAACACAGACATCATTATAATTTCAATAAAGTAAACAGCTACTAAACTGCACGTTGCAGACAGCTGCATATATACAGATATAAGAATATAAAAGGTGTTAAATAGAAAATATTTTTATTACAATACCTAACTGTTATGAGAATAAGAGTATGTAATTCCCAGAGAGTTTAATTTCTAATGTAAGTTTAATTTATTTAATGAAACATTTTAACTGTAACCTTATTACAGAATTAAAATATACACATGATTAAATAACTCAACAGAAACCAAATTGAAAATCATGTTTATTTATAATTAAGAGTATAAAGTTATATAAGTATATAAATGAAATAAATGGCTGTGAGAAAGACTTCATTGGACTTAACTATGATTGGATGGATGGTTTTGTAAAAAATAACCTGAGAGAGAATGACTTTTCGCCTCTATAACCTGTAAATTGAAAGGATTTTATTTAAATTATATTTAATAATAAATTAATTAAATTGTTCTTAATATGAAATCTTTCTGATTCATATATTTTTCTAAGCTTTTCACTGACATATGATCACAATAAGTTCTAACTATTTAATAACTAGGTGTACATACGTAATTACCAAAAAGTGGTAACATATTTTACTCATAACATATTACATCCAAAATATTAATTGTAACCATACATTAATAAATAGCAATTGTCAAAATAACAGATTAATTTTAACTAAAGATTTGTGTTTAAATGTTTTAGATATTACTTTTTGTAAATTCATTCATCATCATTTATCTGAATGATACTTGTATTATTCTATAAATGTATCTAACACTCATATAATTATAGTTAGTTATATAGTTCAATAATTTTTTAAAGGTTAGGTTAGGTTAGGTTAATCCGAGGTTATTAAATGTGTTCCAGTACGAAGTCAGGGAGACAGGCTACGTTTAACAATATTTACATAACTAATGGGTCTCAATTTTACAAAACAATGCAAAAGCGAGTGAGCTTAGGCACACCACTAAAGTGGTCCAATTAACATGTTATATTCAAAAGCGAGTGATGCGGCCGCGGACTATACACGCGCTTGTTAAATTATTTAAGACTTTACAAATAAAAGTGGCTAAACAATTAAGAAAATCTATTAATCATGCTATAATACACTGTCTAATAAATAGAAAACATGTAAAAGGATATTAGAACTTATTTAAAAGAAAAGAAAGCTATATCCAATAACATGTTTAATAAGTATAAAATAAAAGAATATAAAAGTTCACAATTTGTTACTCAATTACAATTACACAATTACACACATAGTAACAAAATCCAATTAAAAAAATCATAAACAAAACAAGTAAAATTTTTAGCTTATCAGATGTCCAGTACGGATGTTTTTAGAAACCAAATGGGGGCTCGTAGCAATAGATAATGACATTAGAGCATTACCCACATTATAAAATTGTAAATCACTATATAGTTTTATTTATTAAATCAGCATCACGACGTTTAATTTACTACTTATTAATAATACATTGAAATTATCATTAAATCTCCATGTTCAAACATATTGTGTTGTGTACATATTTATTTTGTGTACAGTTTGGAACCATTGATTCTATTCAAACAACCAACTTTGAATGAGAACGCTGTATGGAGAAGCTAAAATGCATTGCTAGTTTTTTTGCAATGTGGACGTTGAAGCCGGCACTAGATTTATTTACTGCGTCGTACTGACTGCATTTTATTTTACCCTTACTTTTATTATTCGAAATATTAGTTAGAAAACAGCCAATAGATGTCATGGTATTTCATCTTCTAATTGAATAAAAAAATGTTACGCATGTATCAAAAACATATACATATTTATTTACTACTAAGTACTACGTCAAACAATTCTCATATTGGACTTGATATATGAAACATATCTTAATATCAATAGTTTAATTTATTTCTCAATTAGTTAGTCTATCTATTCAATATAACAATTTTATAAAATTAAGGATTGATTATAATTAGAATTTATTTTGACAATTTTATATTAACTACTTAAATATGTTGGTTTTAATGATTACTAACTTTTTATAATTTATTTTGTTAAAAAAAAATAATAAATAATTAAATTATTTATTTATTTAGAAACAATACTTACAAGCTCACAAATAAAATTAACATATATTATTACATACTATCAATCAACCCTTTTACCAAAAATGAAATAATATTTTTCTATTAAAAGTCTCTATTCCAAATTAAAGTTCGTTAAAATATTGAAGGTTCCCAACACCATTACGCCAACGTCGGAATAGTAATTGTATCAATACAAAGCCGGCTAAGGCGTTTGAAATGTTCAGTTAAATGTGCACTGGTGTTCCCGGGATTTAAACAAACACATTCCTGGATAATATAGTGCAGTGATGCTAACTAGATGTTTTTAGCAAATAAAAGTAGATTTTATTCTAACAGATTATTACGATCACATTTATATTTTTTTTTATCCTAGAATTTTAGCAATCTTCTTATTGTCTGAAAAAAACTAGCAAAGAAGTAATTTTCACTACGTCACATACAACCGCACCGCCCGTCGTAAGTACTCACACGCTGTGTCAGTACAAATTACGTGACACCAACTAGAATATTACATATTCGCCCAACTAGAATATTCGTCGAGATACATTAAATAAATCTAACTTGTAATAAAATATATGTCAGATAACAGCTTAAAAATATTAATCAATTTATTTTTCACTAAAGAATAATTTAGTTTTATGTACAAAAATATTATATTATTTTCGTTTTTTAATACGCCACTTCAATAAACGCAGTCTTGTTATTACATATATTGTTCATCATTATTTCACTAACAACTATTGGGATAGAATGACATATCGTCTGTCAAATTGATAAGGCATACTATATTATGTGTATAAACTAGCGTTTTTACTATTATATCTAATCGAATATAAAATATGAAAAACAAATAGTATATTAGAACATAATTTTGATAAAATATTCATTTTACTCATAGAGGTTTCTCCCATAGGACGTGAAGGATGTGGTGTTATTTACTCGCCGAGCTCAATATTGTCTCCAGGAGTGATAAACATGTTACACCTGCCCACCACCGAGCGCCTTTTACGATATTTAATATTGTGTTGCCGGTACTATTTACAAGTATTAACTTGAGATTCATTCTCACAAGTCGTGTTGAGATATTAGTCGTCCGATCCGACAACTTTAATAACTTGAACCACTACATCGTATTTTATTACTCTTTATGTTTACTTAATAATGTAGTATATTTATTGTATGGCAATGGTATAGGCAATTTGAATAATAATATAGTGTTGTTAATTTTAATAGATATCGGAAGTTATGTCTAATCGGACAATAGAATTACAAGCGAAGATTTGAACTGAAACCATTGCTAAGATTGAAACGAAATATCAGGATGAATTGAAAGATCTGCGATAACTTGTTCGCAATGAGTGTTGTATTATTATTATACTTTTTTTATTGTTTTATAATTTCATATATTTTCACTTTAGGTTATACACAACCGAGATGTGGTATCTTATACAAAGACTAAAACTGTAGATTACGTATTCTTATTTCTTTAACACAGGTGAAGGAGAATTCGTCCAATACCACCATATCTAATACCACTGTATGGGTTTGGCGTTCACTTTCCTAAAACATAAGCTGCATTGTTTGAAACTCGATTAGAAATCAGTATTTAAATACTATGGATAGATGTAGGATTAAAACATTACAATCAAGACTTTTAGCATTTTGCCTTATTTATATAATAGAAGTATTAGAATTTTATTCGCTTTATTTATCTAATGGCAATACCGTTACATAAAATTAAATCCCGTTTTACGCTCCGATGCCCAAACATCTAAACAAATTTAATGAACAGTATCTAATTTAATCAGAATACATACACAGAAGCCATCGATTTTTCGGTTCCACCAGCAGTTGGTAGAGGTCGTAACATTGTATCGAAAGTTGTTCAAGGCATTCCAGCCATACCAAGAACAATTTCAAATTTTGAAAACTTCTCCTCAGGACCGGTCACGGCGTGCAACATATATAGTAACCGAAGTGTTGTTTTAAAAATTACTAGACACGTTTTTTAATATTTCACTTGTGTATCTTTAAAGAATGATTGAAACGTCCATAGGCGTTCGATCGTTCGGCATTTTGCAGAAATAATACGTTTGATGAATTATAAAAAATACTAATTGACATAAAAATATTACCTGTTCATTAAAGATTCGATCATTTACGTTCATTTCTAAAACAAACTTACCTATTTGAATTCTTAATAGCTTTTAAAATGCAATATGAGATTGCATTTAAAAATAATTACATGATAATAGAAGTGTAAATGGAAATTTATAAGAATATTTAATAACTAAACCCAAACTAACAATACTTACTGATTACATACAATGACGTAAGCGTTGAAATGAACTCCCCAGATGTTGTAATAACTCACAATCAGAGTGGAGTGTTTGTGTGTGAGACTTTGGCGAAATATTGGGCTTTCGGATTTTCTCTCTCACCGACAAAACGTAACGGAATTCATTTGATTACTAAATATCGGTCTTCTGTAAGAGACTATGTCCGTAAAATACGAGGAGAATGACATCTCCTAATGTCTGACAGTGCGTCCCATTCTCTTCCAGTATATCCAGTAGAGGGTCCACTAAAAGATTCCAGAAAGGAGGGCTTCCCACCAATCCTTGCACACAACCTATTCTTCTTTCTAATGCTCTTTCAGTGGGGCAACTCTTGCTGTTGCTGTCGAAGGTGTCTTTTATATCCAATACTATTATTACCATAATCTTCTTGGCTCTCCGTCTATTCTTAATATAGTTTATTAGGTTATAGAGGGCGTCTTGCGTACTTGAATCTATATTACCGGTGATTTATTTTATGGAGTACCATCCCTGTCCCAAAATTAATAACAGACAAATAGGTCTGTAGGACAACAACAACAAGTGTTGTGACAGTCCTCATTGCGTGGTTTCCTCAGGATGATTACATCTACTCTTTTTCAAGGAAGTACCGGGAAGTACTTTAGTAACAAAATATTTAACATTAGATATAAATGTAAATAATCTTAATTATTCTTTTTCATACATATATTGAATTGCACAGAATCCCTTGCATACAACGGCTAGATAAAAAATCTAAGCAGTTATCATACAAATTTCTATGGTTTCGCGATGGTCGAATGGCTTTATATATTTCTTGGTTTATATAATATATAATTGATAATTTTAAAAGTTAATGGCTTGAGTCAAAATATATTACGAGAATTTTCGTGGATAAAAGACCAAGACCAATGAACTGCAATGTGGCATAATGTCGAATTTGTTTGTGTGAGACGTGACGTAGCGATTTGGTATATTCCTCAGAGCTTTTCGACCGAAGGTATTAGGTAGATCGTAGAAATAGATGCCAAGATTTTATGTCTAAATATAATAAAAACATGGTGGTGGTGTTTTAATTGCAATAAAAATACCTGAAAAGTATTCATCGTCTTAATTGGCAAACATCTTTAGAAGGTATCTGGGTTTCCTTAAGCCTCAAATCATTCTCAATTAATATTTGCACGATCTATCTAACTTATTATCTAACTAAGGATCACTATTCAGTTTAATGAGAATTCAGACCAAATAATTATGACAAGTCCAAATCAAACAATAAGACAAGTAGCACTCGCGCGTAATTACTATTCCTTGTTATTATTATTTTAACGTAACTATGTAGTTAATGTTTTATATCTGCAATGTGCATTTCCTGAAATGTAAGTTATTGGTGTACCTCTAGCAAATGATTTTTATATAAAATTTTCTATAGCATGCTGGGTGTATGCATGTATGAAGAGGTTGATGTCTGTGGCTGAGGCCAAAGAGGTATGCAGGGACCGTAGCGTTTGGCACTCTGTGGTCTCTGGCTACCCCGCAAGGGATATGGCGTGAAACTAAATAAATAAATATGCTGTGTGTAGCTATTATCGGGGTTGAAATTTAACATGTAACATAGTGTGCATTGTGTGATCTTAAATTTTAATTTTAATCCTGTAGTTATGTTTTATAAAAAAATTAACTAATGTATGAAGGAATGAATCAATGAATCAATGAATGAATGAATAAATAAATAACTGATTCATTTTAGTAATTGAATGTTCTAAACCGTTTTCGTAGTTTAGGAAAATATCACAATTAATTTCAATAACTCTCGTAACTATTATTATTCAACATAACTTATTCAACATTTATAACTCAGGTAGAATTTTGATGTCACCAGTTATGTTAATATTACAGTTGAAACCTAAAAACTTAACAAATCTTCCAACTTATTTATTTATGCAATGAACATGGAGTTCGTAAGTTCTCGAATAAAATTAATATTCATTGATTTATATAAATCTGATTAATGTTATTTATTGGAGCATATTATGAAATTATACTATAACATAAATAAAGGGAGAAGTGTGTCAAGTGAGTTTATTTGAATGAATTCCTTAGTTCAATGGCGAGGCTGTCTATGGATGTAACATAAGGACATAAAGATTGAATAACTGTAAAATATCACATGCATCAGAAAACATTCAGTCCGCTAAAAACAAAACGATGAATTGAATTATAGACGTTCTGGAAGTTTCAATCCAAATGTTTCAGATATCATACAAAATGTTCACTACAAAAGTCCATATATTTATTTTCACCACACAGGTAATGCTGTGTAAAATGCTGAGCCACGAAAATAAGTAAGCAACTCTTTCCAGACCGTTTCATTTTTATTTTAGAGCTACCAGTCTATTGATTTGAACGTTTGAACCTATTAGTAACAACTGTTTCGCGGTGTATTTACAAAATTGTTGACATTATACAACTTTTTTTAATTACGTACTTATTAGATTATATTAAGTCGAATAATAGGTCTAAGTGTAGTTATATTTGAATATAGTCTGGTTTTCAAATATTTTTAATTGTAGAATATTTTTTTTGATGGTTTACAGTATTGAAATTTTAAGCTCGTATTAACGTTATTATTTCTCGTTGTGCGGTCGTTGGTCACGATCTATATTATACTATTGAATTAACAATATTCTGCCTTCAACGTTCAACTGACGATATTACATAGGGATATATAACCTAGTGCAGTTTTATACTTTATACGCTTCCTGTTTACTGCATTTCATTACATAACCCTATAAAACTAAAGATATAAAGCACTTTATTATAAACAACATTTTATTTAATTGAAAATTACGTTTCATTATACAATGAAAATCAAGCTGTGGTGTTCGTAGTAAAACTGTGAGGTTTAGTTAAATTATAAGTAAACAAAATATAACATGACATATTGACCTATTATTGTGGACTCTAAAATCCAGAAATCTTGTTATGAAAATATAAAATTTAAATAAAATTAAAAACATTTTTCTTTCTTTATACATATTATTCTGTTTGTGTTGCTTTTCAAACATCTTTTAGACGTAGTTTCCTGTTCGCAATTTTCCTTTAACGTTACAGACTCGTATTCGTGGTAGCTTCACATAATAAATCCAGCATAATATAAATACCGAATATCACGAAAAGATAATATAACGTTATGTAGGCACTTTTACTATTTTAAATTAGTTGTAATTGTTTCCAACACAGACATCATTATAATTTCAATAAAGTTACCAGCTACTGAACTGCACGTTGCAGCTGTATATAAGAATATAAAAGGCGTTAAAAAGAAAATATTTTTATTACTATTCCTAACAGTCATTAGAATAAGAGTATGTAATTCCCAGAGTTTCATTGCTAATGTAAGTTTAATTTATTTAATGAAACTATAAAAAGTGTAAGACTACATTTTTACTGTAACCTTATTATAGAATAGAAATAAAATGAAATATCCATGTTTATTTAAAATTTTCTAAGTATTTTAATGAAATGAATAGCTGTGCGACAGACTTCATTGGCCTTTACTATGATTGGATAGGTGAATTTGAAAATAATGAATTGAAATGGAATGGCTTTTTGCATTAATAACCTTTGAACGCATTTTATTTAATAAATTTAATAAAAAATTATAAAAAATGTGAAATATTTCTGATCTTTAGAGATAATTCTTATTATTTTAGCTATTTGTTTTATTTTTTAATTTTCACTAGAATATAATAATCAACAGTTCTTACTTCTTCATCATTAGATAATTTGTCTTTCATTACCTCCTTGGTAAAAAGGGCACCGTTGCTTAGGTTAATAAGCTAATATAAACAGCTCAAAAGACAGACAGACATATACATATATATTTTGTCTAGAGCGGGCCGCTCACAACTACCTGACGTTCATTTTATATCAATCATTACTTATTACATCCAAAATACTGATTGTAACCTAAACATTATTAAATACCAATTATATGAACATTTTATTGCATTATTTTATCATAAAAACCACACTACGCACGAAGGTTATTAAGAGAATATAATATTTGAACATTGTCATTACAAAAATCATTAAGATACAAAAGCTTATTACGAAAGTATTACTTTTTAAATGAAGAGAAAAACTGACCAGCCGGCATCGTTTAGGCTCTATTGTTGAACTACTAATAATGCTTACCTGCTAATTGTTCTATATTTCAATTAAAATGTACGCATTGTCAAGCAAAATTTTATTAAAACAACGGCTAAAAATACTTAAACTTTATTGACTTATCTTTATAGCATAGCCTCTATATATTTTATTCAGTTCGTTTTTGTGTTATTAATCAAAAGAAAGATAGTGGCTTTGCAAAGGTAGAAACGAATTTCTGTCTTATTTATTGTCAAAATATCAGATTAATTTTAACTAAAGAAGATTTCTGTTTAAACGATTTAGATATTACATTTTGTAATTTCATTGATCATCATTATTTATCTAAATGATACTTATATTATTATATGAATGTATTTAATAATCATATACTAATATAGTTCAATAATTTATTTAAGGTTAAATATTTAATCCGAGGTTAGTAAATGTATTTTAGTACGACGATAGGCTTCGTTTAACAATATTTACATTTCATATGGGTCTCAATTTTACATAAAAGTGAAAAAGCGAGTGAACTTAGATGCCATTGAAGTGGTCCAATTAACATGTTGTATTAAAAAGCGCGTGATACCGCTGCCGACTATACACGCGCTTGTGTAGGCTCTGAAATTTTTATGTGCTACTTCCACAAATCGGACATTGCTGCATTTATGCGAACTACTCTGTTGTCCGTCCGCCTTTGAATTTTCTCTTCATTCAAGCTTTATGAATACCTAAAAAGTTTTATCCACTTATTAAAACAGCATCATGATGATTTATTGCTTATAAATATTACATTGAGTTTTGAATATAATGTCTGTAATAAAACATATATAATTTGTCGTTCCGAGACAACTAACTTGTTATTTAAAAGTGGCATGACTGTTTCTTGTTATACTTTTTGTTTTGATATTCTAAAAGTGAAAGTTTTGTGTACAATTAGGAATCATTGATTGGATTCAAACTAAAAACTTTTAGTGAGATCACTGAATGCTGAAGCTAAATTGCATTGCTAACTAGCAAAATATCATAAACTTTATAGCAATTTGGATGTTGAAGCCCGCACTGGAATTATTTACTGCGTTATAGTGACTGCACTTTATTTAACCATTATTTTTATTTTTCCGAATTTTGTTAAGAAAACAAACGGTGGATGGCTTAGTATTTCACCTTATGACTGTATATTTTATAAAAACTTTTACATATTTATCAAAAATATATACGTATTTATTTATTGAAGTAAAACGTCATCCTCATACGCTTGGACTCGTGATTTGTGTCACATTCTAATATCAATTGTTTATTTTATTAATAGTTAAAAATCATTCGGACACATATTATAAACGATTTATTACTATTGGGATATTATTATTTATGTTTCGTCCAACCTGTACCGCCTTCGGCGTTTTCGATGTAGGCGAGGTTAGTTTATGTGTTGATGAAACTATACCTTTCAATTAGTTAGTGTATCTAACAAATATAACATTGTTATAAAAAACAAGAATAGACTATAATTAGAATATGTTTTGACATCTTCTATTAAATACTTTTATATTTTGGTTTTAGCCGACAACAAACGTTTTGCAATCTTGTATAAAAAATATTTATTTATTTATCTAGAAACAGTACTTACATATAGAATTAACAAATTATTATCAATCCCTTTGATATATATTTTTTTTCAATTAAAGATTTCTATTCCAAATTCTAATTGTGTGAGTGAAAAATTAAATGAGGTTATTAAAATAAGCTCAGAGGTGTTGGGTGATTCGGTTGTATTAAAAAACAAATTGCTACTTTAGTAGCATTTAATTTAAAAAAATCGCTTTATTATATATCTGTGATAAAAAATAATTGTTCCACTTTAAACTGAATAATAAGACAAAGCCTAAGCAGTTTAATATTATCCGTCAAAATATATAAGGCTTAGGCGGCAAGGAATGGGAAGTGGAACTCTTTGTTAAAAAAATACAATATTAGTTTATTGCGCATTACACAGCACCGATTTTCATAGAGCAACAATATTATAAATATAGAAAATTACAGATTGTCAAGTTTGTTCTGTAGAGAGAAAGCTATTTGCGATGGTTCACTTATCTTAGCTCGTCGTGATGTAGTTTTAAAGTCTAGATCATATATAGTGGCGCTCTCTGTTGGGCGAATTATTGAACTATCCTGCATTGAACTCAATGAATATATTGTCTTATGCGTGTAGCGACCCCCGTCTGGTGACTTTATTGAATTTGAAATAAATGGAGGATATTTTAACAACACTTTGACATGAAAACAAGTCAGTGAAAATGCGTTGTGACTTTAATGTAAATGTACTATAACTTCTCCTAGTGTAACTTCGTCTAGTGTACGGTTATTAAATTTGTTAAAATCTTATAATTTTTTAAACGTGTTTTTGGAACCTAAT
Source organism: Melinaea marsaeus rileyi (assembly GCA_918358865.1). Classification (NCBI taxonomy): domain Eukaryota; kingdom Metazoa; phylum Arthropoda; class Insecta; order Lepidoptera; family Nymphalidae; genus Melinaea; species Melinaea marsaeus. The sequence goes on along the minus strand of OU911088.1, from coordinate 9,748,410 downwards.
CGTATTGCTAGTGTTGTCGTGACTTGTATTGATAATATGTCCTGTCATTGTGACATTTATGAAGGTCGAATAATATCGAATTTAGGTTCAACACACCGTGGTCAACAATTTTCTCTCTTAATTAATAATAAAATTGGAAGGCCCAGAAAATGTACTTGCAGATCGATTGTACAAAATATAATTCTGACTTTTAAAAATAATGTTGCGCAAATAGTGCTTAAACATTGATTTTTTGTTAAATGAATTTAATAATATTTTAAATAATACGATTTAATTCTGTCACGTCAATTATCTCTATATGCATATAACACTTGCCTCTTTTATTTTGCATATTCTATTCACGGAGCTATAAAAGACCTTTATACAATAAATGAATGATTCATATATAATCTTCTCACAATTAATACAGCAAAAACTTCATATATGACTGTTAGGCCAAAGCACAAAGAATACCTAATTAATATTAATAAGAGTACCTTGATGAAGGGTAAAATAAGAAAAATATTTAGGTCTACTTTCAGATGGAAAACTTACACGGGGGCCCCATATTGAACAAATATCTTCAAAATTATCATCGCTGACGGGAGCATTGCGAAGAGTTTCTAATGGATTGCCCACCAACTCAGGACCACACTACTATTTACAATGCCCTAGCTAAGCCGCACCTAGAGTATTTAATAGAAATTTGGGGATCATCTCACATCTTAATAAATACGCTATTCCGTTATAAATACTTAAAACCATCTAAAGATATATATCTAGAAACCAAACTCCTGAATATAAATCAAATGTACACCTACAACATATGCAATCTTATTAAAAAGCTACTACGAATAATTGCAATATAATATTTTCACCAAAAGTATTTAAGCAACACCTAAGAAATAAAAATATAATACATATCTGGTATCGGACAAAAACCTACAATAATGAAAATATAATGTATGAGAGTGCAGTTTTATACAATACTTTATCTGATACCATTAAGAATTGTAACAATATTACTCAGTTTAAAATCAAGCTTAAATTACATATTATCGGTAATATTGTATAACTAACATGAGTAATGTTAATGACCCAACTGTAAGATTAATTACTTAAATGTCATATAAATTACTTATAAAATTTTTATAATTAGTTTATTAGTTAAGATACATATTTATTTACAATAAGATTTAGTTATGTTATATGTTAAATTAATAAAATGTAATGTAATGTTAATATAATACTATTACTGGGAAAACTGGGGCTGCCAATGAACGTACAAAGTTAAAAATGAATAATATTGAAATAAATAAAGATGGTGGCAATTTTTGAGACCTTTTTTTAACGGAATTTCAATAACGGTTACGTGTAATTTATATTCTTTATCATATAATGCAATCGCCAAATTGAACAAAAACGTTCGTGTCAGTAAGAAATGTTTTGCTTTTAAACTTGTTCATCAGATGAAATTGTTAAAATATTTAGAACCTTAAATCCGAAGAAAACCGGTGATCTCTGGTGTATGTCAGTTAAATTACTTGGTACTATTATAAATGATATTGTCCCATAATTGTCCCTTATTTTCAACAAATGTATTAAAACCGGTATATTCCCAGATTTGACGAAAAGCAGTAAACTAGTTCCTTCGTTTAAAAGTGGAAATAGACTTGAACGTGGAAATTATATTTCTGATTTACCGACATTAAGAAAGATCTTCGAAAAAAATGTTCTAAACCAGGTGACCGGGTTTGTGTATAGCAATAAAATCATGCATAGTGAACAATATGGTTTCACTAAAGGTAAATCAACAACTGAAGCGGGTGCCACGCTTCTTAAACACATTTGCGTTGCATGGGAGAAGTCGTAGAATACACTCAGGGTGTTTTGCTATTTGTCCAAAGCCTTTGATTGCGTGGACCATCAAACGTTGCTGTGAAAACTTAACGGTTATGGTGTACGTAGAGCTGCGCTTGATCTTACTGCCTCTTACCTGAATCAAAGAGGTTACGGTTTACGTAAATAATTTTAAATTGGCTAGTTCTCACCTAAAGATGGGTATTCCACAAGGATCTATTTTTGACCTCTTTTTATTTTTACTTTATATTAATGATTTGCCCTTTTTAATTAAAAGTCTATGTGACATTGTATTTTTTGTTGATGACACCTAGCTTATTTTTAAAGTTGAGCGTGATAGGACCAATTATAACGAAGTAAACAGTTCTCTGTTACGAGTCTATAATCTATATGGTTCAAAGTTAATAATTTAGTCTTAAATGCTAAGAAAATTAAACAAATAGAGTTTTCACTTCCTAATGTAACAAGTTAAAAAAATAACTTTTTTCTTAACAATGAAGTGTTGGAACTGATTGACTCAACAAATTTCTTAGGTATAACTTTAGATAAAATGCTCCAATGGAACCCCCATCTCTAAACACTCGCAGGCAAGAAAAGTTAAACAATTAATGGACGTTATTACGGCTCGACTCGTTTATTTTAGTTAGTAATTTTTATAGTACTTTATCTTACGGCATTTTATTATGGGGCAGCGCTGCCGAAATTAATTTTATATTTATTTTACAAAAAAAGACCTGTGCGGGATATTTATAACTTAAAAGCTAGAAATTCTCTGAAAGATGTTATTAAAGAAATAGGTATTCTTACAGTCGCTTCGCAATACGTATTTAATAAGATATTATATATACCCAAAGTTTAAATAGTTTTATAAAAAATAGTGACAGACACATTATAAATAAAAACCAACTCGTAACCCCAAAAATTTGTCTTCAAAAATGATTAAATCCTTCATGGGCTTGATAATACGCATATATAATAAAGTTCCACAAGATATCTTAGACTTTCCTTTTCTTAGTTTAAAATCTAAAATTTAAAGTTTATTATTAAATAAATCTTACTATAACGTTCAAGAGTTTTTAGAGGATCGAAATATGTGGAACTTAAGTTTTTGACTCATTTGCAATATTTATATTTTAATGTATATCATTTAAGATTGTTATATGGTATTTCTTTTAAAAAACAGCAACTGTTGAGATTCGAGCCGGCTCTTCTCAACAGAGCAGCATTCCGAGCCGGTGGTAGCTTACACACGGACTGACTACATTTACCTTTTCTTTTATTGCAATAATTGACGATTCAAAAGTGCATGTAAATGCCTACTTGAATAAAGATATTTGGAATTTGAATTTGAAATCAATCTTCGTTAAATTATATTGAACGTTCCCAACAAGCGTTAGCAAAATCCGAATTTCTTTTGTGTCGTATTTATGGAAAATGGCACGCCGTATGCTATGGCCTGCTTTAGGTATTTTATTTTGAAGCATTACGCCTTTGCTTGTCAATAGTAATTGTATCAATACAAAGCCAGCAATGAAGTTTGAAAAGTTCAGTTATATATATGCTCTTTATTCCCGGAATTTGAACAAACTTATTCTTGGATAATATGATACAATAATGCAAACAAGGTTTAAGCAAATAAAAATAGATTTTATTCTAATAGAATGTTACTATAATATTTTATTTCTTAACCTAGAGTATTAATAGTCCACAAATTGTCTGAAGAAAAATCAGCAAAGAAGTAAATTTCTCTTGCCATCACCTGTAGTGAGAACACGCTACGTCAATACATATTATGTGACACCAAGCACAATATTGTAGATTGAGATAAAATAAATAAATGTTACTTGTGATAACATTTATGTCATTTAACTGTGTTCATTAAAATTTTCACTTCAGAATAATTTGAATATTTATACAAAAACTGTTATATTATTTTTCGTATTTTAATACACCACTTCAATAAACGCTGTCTTTTTTTTCATATATTTTTCACCATTATTTCAGTAAGAACTATTGTAAATTTAAAAGCAAAAACAATTAAAACAACCTAATTGCATGAAAGAAATTACAACTGCAATTTTGTAAAAATATTGGATCCTATATTCGCTAATTGATGCGATAACTAATTATACTAATTTATTGTATGAATAATCTTTTACTGATCATCATCATCATCTGAAAAATTGAATATCTGCAAGTCTGTATGATTCTTAACATTGTATTAATAGTACTGCATTGATAAATATAGCAACTCTTTTTTGATGCACAAACGGCTAAAAATCATCTTATTGGAAATATAACAAGTTCTTTTAAACCTAATTATTGATTATAAATTTAAGTACAACTAAAGTTAGACTAAAAAAGTATATACGATCTCAATTGTTGTATATCCTGCATCGTAGTTCTGTTATTTATTTTGACATTGCACAAAATAATTTCATTAATAATCCCGCTTGTATGCAGTAAAACGTAAGACTAAATTGAACATTAAATATCATTTTTCCTGACGGATTTTAAAACCTTGTACATATCCAGTACATATTAACCAAATTCGCAAATTCATTATTTACTCTGGCGTTGTAATCCATATAGTAGATAACAAATTGGACCTATTTCTACTACCTCATATTAATATAAGTTCCATATAATTTCATCTTCAATTATGTGGAATAAAAAAAATCATATAAATTAATAAATATCAGTCAGGTCAGTCGTCAGGTGGTTGATCTCGGCACAGGCATTCAAAGAAACAGACAGATTTAAATAGCTAAAGACCTTCGATTCTGTTGATTAGGCACCTGCAAGTAAGTAGGCTGGAAGATAAACGGGCACAAAGATGATTTAAAGAATATTCTTTTTTTGAGTACCTTATCTAAGTGAGGAACACTAAGACTTGCAGATTGTGATTAACCTTTAAACTAATATTTAGAAATATCTCTTAAAAGTACAGTGTTTACAGCTTACTATTATATAATAACTAATGCTAACGACTTCATATGTCTATATATTGTGATAGTTCAGTAATAATAGCTTAAACGTTTTTAGCTTATAAAAAAAATTTAAATATTTAATCACTACATCACCTTTTACGAAAATTTGACGAAAACATTTTGTACAACCCTTGATCAAACAGACAGATATATTTATTATGTACAATGAATAGACATGTATTATTATTTTTTTCAACAACGTGTTCAACATTTTATTAAGACTTCGGTCTCATAACCTTTTCGTTATATATGTTATATATATTTTAATATAAATTATAAAAATAATTTTAATTTACATTTTAGATCACAATGTATTGTGCACATAAACTATATTATTAATATCAGACTAATGCTACTGCATACAAAACATGTAATTAATAAAATGATATCGCCCTTGCCTGAGCTTCCAGAACATCGATAGTGAATAAACTCGTCATGAACTCATCGAGTGAATGAGTTACTGTTATGGTCCGCCAGCCACTTTCAAAGTTTGTCCCAAAGAGAAATATACAACTACACCGTACATGTTGACCTATTGCGAACTAAAACGGCGTATTCCCTTCAAAAACTTATTCCAGATGTGAATCTAAGTACGAAACCTGTAAACTGAAGGAATTATTAGTGAAACATTGTAAATGTTATTTGTTGTATATACCTCACTATATCGACTACAATTGTTTTTTTTACTTTTTATAAATATACATAATCGTTCAATTATTGATAACTAGTATTGATAAAATAATAAATATAGATCAATGTTTTAAGAATTGTATCTATTGATTTGTTTATCAGTGACAAGCCACATTAGCAATGATGTTAATTTACTATTTAGAAGATTTTCTTTTTGTTATTTTTTCATGTTATGGGATTTTATATTTATTATAAATATTTTTGAACATTGAGATTTCTATTAGGAGCACGAGAGCGAGTTAATGATGATAAAATGATTGAATTTGACGAGGAAGAGATTTATGAAGGCATTTATGAAAACAGGTACAAGGAGTGGGATACTGTGGAAGAAGCATTAAAATGTATATTTAATTTCATTTTATACAATGAAACATTTATTTTTTTTACCATTGGATTATACTTTTTATGGTCAACATATTTAATATATATTTTTTTTATTTATTGTTATTATACACTTAATACGTCGGAGACTTCGAAGTAGTTAAATTTTTATTAATATTATTTTATGATTATTCAGTGATTTACCAGCCACCGTGGAAGAAATCGGTAAAATTGCCATCAATTTTCTTAAAGGCAACAAATTCAAAGACGATATAAATCTTTGGGAGCAGTTTAATGCAAATTATATATTATAAGTTTTTGTCTAGTTAATTTCAAGATACCACGCAGTTTCACGGTATGGTACATAATACTAATGTAGGTACATATACATAATTTTTTAATGTTTGAGTGTTAAGCAGCCATTATCGTGCTGACATTCATTGATGCAGGCAATAATCTGTACAATAATTATAATTTAATATTATTTTTGTTTGTGAAGTTCATAACGTCAATCACAAATTTCGTAACATAGGACTGAAGATGTGTGAGGTGCCCGTCAACTGGTATTAATTTCCTGTCCAGCGAGTACGCATCCGCGGGATGGCATTCAAATTTTAAAAATGCTTCGATATTATTGTTTATTTGAAATATTGAAACTTAATTATAATAAACCTACCCGCACTGATTGTATACAATCACGTCTTTACATCACTATTCTATTCGTCATTGCGCTTCATTTTAATTTTAATTAATAATTGCAATTAATTGCATGATTTCAATTAGGCTGATATTAATTTCACATTATGTGCAATAGCTTTGATATATTTTTCTAGTGTTACACTATCAACAATCCGGTCAAAGTGGTCGAATGTTTACAGTATTTTCCCACTATTAAGAGGGAAATTGTGTAGCGCAAAACTTTTTTTTTGAGAATATAATTGAAATTGGTGAAAAATAGAATTAAAATAGGGAACAGTCATATATTATTTATAACTTAAATGAGAGCAATTAATGACAATTATTTGATTTTACTTTCTCATTTATCTTATTTACAAATTTATTCTAAATAAGATAAATGAGAACTGATATGTTTATAAATAATACGTATTACTAATAACGTAATATTTTACAATTTTCATATATACAGTCATATTATAGTGTAATATAAAATGTGATTATTAAGAAACCTGTCTGTTTAAGAAAAATTTAGAAAATGCATATAAAGGTAAACAACTGACACTGATGTCGTACAAGTAATTGTGTGAAGCAAATCATCTTTTTTTTTAATTATTGGTATGTAATATTTGTTACGCGCATAATATATAGTATGTACAATTAATGTAGCGTTCTTATTATTATATCTAAGTGAAAATAATATATAAAAGCAAAATTTGTACATAAGATCACGTGGACAGCCACATGCCCTTTTTGTTTGATCTTCTGCTGACTACCTATCCAGGAAAGCACCAGGTCAATTTTCAAGGTACCCCTAGGGGTAATCAGATAATGATCAGAGGACCCTAGGGTCCTCTGATCATTAATTTGTACCTACGATATGTATTTGTACCTACATTAGTATTATGTACCATACCGTGAAACTGCGTGGTATCTTGAAATTAACTAGACAAAAACTTATAATATATAATTTGCATTAAACTGCTCCCAAAGATTTATATCGTCTTTGAATTTGTTGCCTTTAAGAAAATTGGTGGCAATTTTACCGATTTCTTCCACGGTTGCTGGTAAATCACTGAATAATCATAAAATAATATTAATAAAAATTTAACTACTTCGAAGTCTCCGACGTATTAAGTGTATAATAACAATAAATAAAAAAAATATATATTAAATATGTTGACCATAAAAAGTATAATCCAATGGTAAAAAAAATAAAAGTTTCATTGTATAAAATGAAATTAAATATAAATTTTAATGCTTCTTCCACAGTATCCCACTCCTTGTACCTGTTTTCATAAATGCCTTCATAAATCTCTTCCTCGTCAAATTCAATCATTTTATCATCATTAACTCGCTCTCGTGCTCCTAATAGAAATCTCAATGTTCAAAAATATTTATAATAAATATAAAATCCCATAACATGAAAAAATAACAAAAAGAAAATCTTCTAAATAGTAAATTAACATCATTGCTAATGTGGCTTGTCACTGATAAACAAATCAATAGATACAATTCTTAAAACATTGATCTATATTTATTATTTTATCAATACTAGTTATCAATAATTGAACGATTATGTATATTTATAAAAAGTAAAAAAAACAATTGTAGTCGATATAGTGAGGTATATACAACAAATAACATTTACAATGTTTCACTAATAATTCCTTCAGTTTACAGGTTTCGTACTTAGATTCACATCTGGAATAAGTTTTTGAAGGGATTACGCCGTTTTAGTTCGCAATAGGTCAACATGTACGGTGTAGTTGTATATTTCTCTTTGGGACAAACTTTGAAAGTGGCTGGCGGACCATAACAGTAACTCATTCACTCGATGAGTTCATGACGAGTTTATTCACTATCGATGTTCTGGAAGCTCAGGCAAGGGCGATATCATTTTATTAATTACATGTTTTGTATGCAGTAGCATTAGTCTGATATTAATAATATAGTTTATATGCACAATACATTGTGATCTAAAATGTAAATTAAAATTATTTTTATAATTTATATTAAAATATATATAACATATATAACGAAAAGGTTATGAGACCGAAGTCTTAATAAAATGTTGAACACGTTGTTGAAAAAAATAATAATACATATCTATTCATTGTACATAATAAATATATCTGTCTGTTTGATCAAGGGTTGTACAAAATGTTTTCGTCAAATTTTCGTAAAAGGTGATGTAGTGATTAAATATTTAAATTTTTTTTATAAGCTAAAAACGTTTAAGCTATTATTACTGAACTATCACAATATATAGACATATGAAGTCGTTAGCATTAGTTATTATATAATAGTAAGCTGTAAACACTGTACTTTTAAGAGATATTTCTAAATATTAGTTTAAAGGTTAATCACAATCTGCAAGTCTTAGTGTTCCTCACTTAGATAAGGTACTCAAAAAAAGAATATTCTTTAAATCATCTTTGTGCCCGTTTATCTTCCAGCCTACTTACTTGCAGGTGCCTAATCAACAGAATCGAAGGTCTTTAGCTATTTAAATCTGTCTGTTTCTTTGAATGCCTGTGCCGAGATCAACCACCTGACGACTGACCTGACTGATATTTAATAATTTATATGATTTTTTTTATTCCACATAATTGAAGATGAAATTATATGGAACTTATATTAATATGAGGTAGTAGAAATAGGTCCAATTTGTTATCTACTATATGGATTACAACGCCAGAGTAAATAATGAATTTGCGAATTTGGTTAATATGTACTGGATATGTACAAGGTTTTAAAATCCGTCAGGAAAAATGATATTTAATGTTCAATTTAGTCTTACGTTTTACTGCATACAAGCGGGATTATTAATGAAATTATTTTGTGCAATGTCAAAATAAATAACAGAACTACGATGCAGGATATACAACAATTGAGATCGTATATACTTTTTTAGTCTAACTTTAGTTGTACTTAAATTTATAATCAATAATTAGGTTTAAAAGAACTTGTTATATTTCCAATAAGATGATTTTTAGCCGTTTGTGCATCAAAAAAGAGTTGCTATATTTATCAATGCAGTACTATTAATACAATGTTAAGAATCATACAGACTTGCAGATATTCCATTTTTCAGATGATGATGATGATCAGTAAAAGATTATTCATACAATAAATTAGTATAATTAGTTATCGCATCAATTAGCGAATATAGGATCCAATATTTTTACAAAATTGCAGTTGTAATTTCTTTCATGCAATTAGGTTGTTTTAATTGTTTTTGCTTTTAAATTTACAATAGTTCTTACTGAAATAATGGTGAAAAATATATGAAAAAAAAGACAGCGTTTATTGAAGTGGTGTATTAAAATACGAAAAATAATATAACAGTTTTTGTATAAATATTCAAATTATTCTGAAGTGAAAATTTTAATGAACACAGTTAAATGACATAAATGTTATCACAAGTAACATTTATTTATTTTATCTCAATCTACAATATTGTGCTTGGTGTCACATAATATGTATTGACTTAGCGTGTACTTACTACAGGTGAGTGCAAGAGAAATTTACTTCTTTGCTGATTTTTCTACAGACAATTTGTGGACTATTAATAATCTAGGTTAAGAAACAACATATTGTAGTAATATTCTATTAGAATAAAATCTATTTTTATTTCCTAAAACCGTCTTGTTTGCGTTATTGTATCATATTATCCAAGAATAAGTTTGTTCAAATTCCGGGAATAAAAGAGCACATATAACTGAACTTTTCAAACATCTTTGGTGGCTTTGTATTGATACAATTACTATTTAAGCAATGGCGTAATACTTGAAAAGAAAACACCTCAAGCAGGCAATTGCAATCGGCGCGCCATTGTCCATAAATACGACACAAAAGAAAATCGGATTTTGCTAACGCTTGTTGGGAACATTCTATATAATTTAACGAAGATTGATTTCAAATTCAAATTCCAAATATCTTTATTCAAGTAGGCATTCACATGCATTTTTGAATCGTCAATTATTACAATAAAAGAAACGATAAACACTTACCTTTTCTTTTATTAACGGACATACGGACTGACTACACAGTCAGTCCGTGTGTAAGCTACCATCGGCTCGGATGCTGCTCTGTTGAGAAAAGCCGGCTAGAAACTCAACAGTTGCTCTTTTTTAAAAGAAATACCATGTAACAATCTTAAATGATGTCCATTAAAATATAAATCTTGCAAATGAGTCAAAAACTTAAGTTCCACATATTTCGATCCTCTAAAAACTCTTGAACGTTATAATAAGATTTATTTAATAATAAACTTTAGATTTTAGATTTAAAACTAAGAAAAGGAAGGTCTAAGATATCTTGTGGAACTTTATTATATATGCGTATACCCAAGCCCATGAAGGATTTAATAATTTTTTGAAGACAAAATTTTGGCGTTACGAGTTTGTTTTTATTTATCATGTCTGTCACTATTTTTTATAAAACTGTTTAAATTTTGGCGTATATACAATATGTTATTAAACATGTATTGCGAAGCGACTGTAAGATTACCTATTTCTTTAATAATATCTCTCAGAGAATCTCTAGCTTTTAAGTTATAAATAGCCCGCACAGATCTTTTTTGTAAAATCAATATATAATTAATTTCGGCAGAACTGACCCATAATAAACTGCCGTAAGATAAAGTAGTATAGAAATAACTAACTTAAATAAACAAGTCGAGCCGTATTAACATCCATTAATTGTCTAACTTTTCTACTTGCAAAGATGGCCGAGCTGAGTTTACCTGCGAGTGTTCAGAGATGGGGGTTCCATTGGAGCCTTTTATCTAAAGTTATACCTAAGAAATTTGTTGAGTCAATCAGTTCTAACACTGCATTGTCAAGGACAAAGTTAAATTTTTTACTTTTTACATTAGGAAGTGAAAACTCTATTCGTTTAATTTTCTTAGCATTTAAGACGAAATTATTAACTTTGAACCAATAAAGACTCGTAACAGAGAACTGTTTACATCGTGATAATTGGTCCTATCACGCTCAACTTTAGAAATAAGTTATGTATCATCAACAAAAACTACAATGTCACATAGACCTTTAACTAAAAAGGGCAAGTCATTAATACAAAGTAAAAACAAAAAGAGGTCAAAAATAGATCCTTGTGGAATACCCATCTTTAGGTGAGAACTAGCAAATTTAAAATTATGAACGTAAACCGTAACCTCTTTGATTCAGGTAAGAGGCAATAAGATCAAGCGCAGCTCTACGTACACCATAACCGTTAAGTTTGCACAGCAATGCTTGATGGTTCACGCAATCAAAGGCTTTGGACAAATCGCAAAACAGCTTGAATGTATTCTATGACTTCTCCCATGCAAGGCAAATGCACATCCACGCTTCATACACAATGAAGCGTGGCGCCCGCTTCAGTTGTTGCTTTACCTTTAGTGAAACCATATTGTTCACTATGCATGATTTTATTGCTATACACAAGCCCGGTCACCTGGTTTAGAATATTTTTTTCGAAAATCTTTCTTAATGTCGGTAAATCTGTATACTTGTAATATATCTGCATTAAAGTCACCGCGCACTATCACTAACTTATTTTCATGTCAAAGTGTTGTTAAAATATCCTCTATTTATTTCAAATACATAAAAGTCACCAGAGGGGGGTCGCTACACGCATAAGACAATATATTCAATGAGTTTAAAGCAGTTACATAATTCGCTCGACAGAGAGCGCCACTACGTATGATCGAGACTTTAAAACTACATTACTACGAGCTAAGATAAGTGAGCCACTGCGAATAGCTTTCTCTCTACAGAACAAACTTGACAATTTGTAATTTTCTGTACATATAATATTGTTGCTCTTTGACAATCGGTTCTATAATGCATAATAAACTAACATTGTATTTTTAAACACAATGTTCTACTTCCCATTCCTTGCCGCCTAAGCCTTATATATTTTGACGTAAAATATTAAAAACTTAGACTTTGTCTTATTATTCAGTTTAAAGCGGAACTATTATTTTTTATTACAGATATACCATATAATGTATCAATTTTTTAAAATTAAATGGTACTAAAGCAATTTGTTTTTTATAATACAGAGAGATACGCATTATAGGTACTTTATGTCATCCTATAACTAATATAATTAAATTTATTTAAAGCAAAATAAAAGAATGCGCCGCCATGACGATAGGTCAGATTATACAATGTCAAATTAAAATTGTATACGCATTTGTTTTGTTTGCTTATACAAGCTTAAGCTCTTGTTTTAAGCTGATGACTACGGGAATGTGCAAGTTACATATTAAAAGTTACTTTTGTTATGTAAAATTATATATTTTTTCTTAACGGACAAACCAATCCATCTCCATGTAATAATACAGTAGTACTACTTTTAGGTAAATTAAAGTTCATAATTTTATCTAAACTATGCTGGTAACTGGCGCCAGGCAAGCATATATTACATAAATTATTTAATTCATTATTTAAAAAGACACAAATCCTTGACCTAATTAATAAGAGAAAACAAAGTAATTATTTTGGAGCACAAAGGAGAACTTATTAATTGTTTGACTATCTATATATTTAATACTATGTTTATTATGTACAGCCGAATCACCCAACATCTCTGAGTTTATTTTAGTAACTGCATTTAATTTTTTTACTTACACAACTACGATTTGGAAAAGAAACCTTTAATTGAAAAAATATTTCATTTTTATTACAAGGATTGATTGATTGATAATTTGTTTATTTTATTTCTAAGTATTGTTTCTAGATAAATAAATAAATATTTGTTTTATACAAGATATACTGCAAAAAGTTTGTTGTAGGCTAAAACCAAAATGTAAAAGTACTACTTAGAATAGTGTTAAAACATATTCCAATAATAATCTATTCTTATATTTTATAACAATGTTATATTGGTTAGATACACTAACTAATTGAAAGGTATAGTTTCATCAACACATAAACTAGTCTGGCCTTCGTCGAAAATGCCTAAGGCGGTACAGGCTGGACGAAACATAAATATCCCAATTGTAATAAACCGTTTATTATTTGTATGCGAATATTTTTAGGTTTTAATAAATTAAATTATTAATATTAAAATGTGACACAAATCACGAGTCCAAGCATATGAGGATGACGTAGTACTTTAATAAATAAATACATAAATATTTTTGATATATATGTAATATTTTTTACAATATAAGTACTATGTAACCCGTCTGTTATCTAGACATAATTCCGAAAAATAAAAATAGTGGTAAAAAAAAGTGTCATTATATCGCAGTAAATAATTCTAGTGCGAACTTCAACATACAAATTGCAAAAAGTTTATGATATTTTGCTAGTTAGCAATGCAAATAATCTTTAGCATTCAGCGTCCTCACTAGAAGTAGTTGGTTTGAATCCAATCAATGATTTCTAATTATACACAAAACTTTTACTTTTAGAAGGTATAACAATAAACAGTTATGCCACTTTTAAATAACATGTAAGTTGTCACGGAACGACGAATTATATATGTTTCATTATATTTAAAAAGTCAATGTAATATTTATAAACAATAAATCATCATGATGCTGTTTTAATAAGTGGATAAAGGTATTTTTTATTTATTTATAAAGCTTGAATGAAGAGAAAATTCAAAGGCGGACAACAGAGTAGTTCGCATAAATGCAGCGATGTCCGATTTGTGGGAATAGCGCATAAATATTTCAGAGCCTACGAGCGCTAGTATAGTCCGCGGCGGTATCACTCGCTTCTGAATAAAACATGTTATTTGGACCACTTCAATGGTGCCTAAGTTCACTCGCTTTTACACTTTTATGTAAAATTGAGACCCATTAGTCATGTAAATATTGTTAAACGAAGCCCGTCTCCCTGTCGTCGTACTGAAATACATTTACTAACCTCGGATTAAATATTTAACCTTTAATTGAAAATTATTGGACTATATTAGTATATGATTATTAAATACATTCATATAATAATATAAGTATCATTCAGATAAATGATGATGATCAATGAAATTACAGAATGTAATATTTCAATCATTTAAACAGAAATCTTCTTTAGTTAAAATTAATCTGATATTTTGACAATAAATAAGACAGAAATTCGTTTCTACTTTTGCAAAGCCACTATCTTTCTTGTAATAATTAATACAAAAACGAACTGATTGAAATTATATAGAGGCAATGCTATAAAGATAAAATTTGAGTATTTTTAGCCGTTGTTTTAATGAAATTTGTTTGACAATGCGTTCATTTTAATTGAAATATAGAACAATTAGTAGGTAAGCATTATTAGTAGTTCAACAATAGAGCCTAAACGATGCTGGCTCGTCAGTTTTTCTCTTCATTTAAAAAGTTTTGCATTTACCTTTGTAATAAGCTTTTGTATCTTAATGATTTTTGTAATATATGACAATATTCAAATAATATTTTCTCTTGATAAGAACGTTGTGTGCAGTGTGGTTTAATGAAAAAATAATGCAATAAAATATACATATAATAGGTATGTAACAATGGTAATAGGTTACAATTAGTATTTTGGATGTATAATATAATTTGGATTGTATAATATTTACCTTTTGATTATAATGAACGTCCGTGTTATTAATACTTGTTTAGAGTAATTAAATATCTTATAAGTAAGAATTGATATGAATGAGTACTTCAATTTCAACAAAGTATACAACGGTGGTGCCACCTACTGTAATTTATTTGAGAATGTTCATTTGTTATTAAACTTTAATATTTTAAAAAGTACATTCGAAATATATTTAACATAATATTTAATCTTTAATTTACTATTGGCAATTCTTAAAACATAAAACTGGCGTCATCTGTATGTTTGTTATGCTATTATAACTTACCCTCACTTTAATGTTGTAGTGTTGATTATTATAAAATAAGTTGTAAATGCTGTTCACGGATTATTCTGTTACAAGTTGTAGGATATTAAACATTAAAGTGCAAGTACTGAGTATTATTTTTAAAACATATAGGTACTAACAATAGTTAATATTACAAGTATATAATTAGAATTTTACCTTTCAGGATGTCAAGGACATCGCCTTGTACAGCACCTGTAAACTTTTTAAGTCCAGTCTTAATAAACATGTTACAGCTCCTCACAGAGAGATTTATAAGAACTCTCGTGCTTTTCTGTTAGAATTATTTACAGAAGTCATATTAAAATAACCCTGCTGTACTTTTTACTTAAAGTTTTTATTCAAATTCAAATTTAAATTCAAATTATCTTCATTCAAGTAGGCATTTACACATACTTTTGAATCCTCAATTATTATAATAAAAAAAGGGTTAGTGCAGTCAGTAGGTGTGTAAGCTACCATCGGCTCGGGATGCTGCTCTATTGAGAAGAGTCGGCCAGAAATTCAACATTTGCTCTTTTTAAACTAAATTTAACAATCTTAGATGCAAATGAGTCAACACCTTAAGTACCATACATTGCGACTAAAAACTCTCGAACGTTATAATAAGATTTATTTAATAATAAACATTAGATTTTAGATTTAAAACTAAGAAAAGGAAGGTCTAAGATATTTTGTGGAACTTTATTATATATGCGTATACTATGCATTATTCCTTAGGATTTAATGTATGAAAAATAATAATTAAGGTATTTATTTATAGCTAAACATAATGTTAAACATTGTTACAAAACTACTTATTTAAATTCAAGATAGCAAATTGAAATTGCAGACGCATTATATAATTGGAAACCAAAGTACAAACGCCACAATGTGATTTAGTTGAAAACAACTTTCACGACAATTTGTTCGATTTAAGACTTTTTAGATAGATAGATAGATAGAAAAGCTCTTTATTGCACACAATATTAATATAATGAAACAAAAAGGGTATAAAAAAAAACAAATATGCAAAGGCGGTCTTACTGCTAAAAGCAATCTCTGACAGACAACCTTCAGGTGAAAGAATTCAGTAATAAGTACGGGATAGTGCTAATACGAGAAATAATACTTAAAATAGATGCATAGAATAAAGCTTTAATTAGTTCCACATATGGCTTATAAACATTTAACTAATTAAATTACTTTTAAATAAATATAATATATATAAAAAATAATATATACAAATAAATATAATTAAATATATACATACATATTTATATATATATATATATATATATATATATATATATATATATATATATATATATATACAACTAAATACATAACTATATATACATATATTAAACAGAGATAAATGCCTACATAACGAAAGTTTATAATGACGATAATGACTAACAAAAGTGTAAAGTGTAAATTATTTTAGGGAAAGGTAATAATTAAATAATAAATGAAATTAGCGATTGTGAGCTTCTGATATCTGGGGGTAGCATATTCCAAAGTAATACTGCCTTTACACTTTTTTACTTCGATTTAAGACAGTATACAACATATTTTTACCATATTGCCAGTTATGAGGTTTATTTCATAACAGGTGAGGCGCTATCAAAATTCAATCAGAAGAAACGCCAACCACAACTTTTTGAAAATTTGCTTGGTATGTGTGTGGAAATCGTGTGGCTGGTCTTAAGACGTAAGACATTTAATAAAAGATGAATCATTTATATTATAAGTTTTTAGTTGATTCTAACAAATGAAATCTGACAAAACTCAGGACGGTTATAAATTTCTTCAGTGCTC
Organism: Melinaea marsaeus rileyi; assembly: GCA_918358865.1. NCBI lineage: Eukaryota > Metazoa > Arthropoda > Insecta > Lepidoptera > Nymphalidae > Melinaea > Melinaea marsaeus. The sequence goes on along the minus strand of OU911088.1, from coordinate 9,731,218 downwards.
ATTCAAAGAAGCCATAAGCTCTGATGCTACAATCTTACTGGAGATCCTAAATAAGTCCCTAAAACTTTCCCACTTCCCGGTACCTTGGAAAACAGCAGAAGTAATTGTCCTGAGGAAACCAGGCAATCACAATACCAAGTCCTATAGACCTATTGAAATGTTACCAATTTTGGGAAAGGTACTAGACAAGTTTTTGATTTGACGCCTTAGATGGTATTTACTCCATAAAGTAAATCACCAGCAATATGAATTCGAGTACGCAGAACGCCTTCTATAACCTAATAAACTATATTAAGGATAGACGGAGAGCTAAAAAGATTGTGGTACTAATAGTATTAGATATAGAAAGCACCTTCGACAGCAACAGCAAGAGATGCCCCAGTCACTTATACAGGTTAGTAAGAAGACCTATAAGACAGAACGGTGTAGGTGAATTACATAGAGCAAAAGAGCATTAGGAAGAAAAATAGGTTGTGGACAAGGATTGACGGAAGCCCTCCTTTCTGGAATCTTTTATTGAATACGAGTACTCTGCTGTATATCTGATGTATTTTGCGAACATAGCCTCTTACAGAAGACCTATATTTAGTAATCAAATTAATTCGGTTACGTTCCGTCGGTGAGAGAGAAAATCCAAAAGCCCAATTCTTCGCCAAAACTTCTCACATACAAACACTCCACTCTAATTGTGAATTTTTACAAGTTCATTTCAACGCTTACGCCATCGAATGTAATCAGTAAGTCTTGTTAGTTTTGGTGTAGTAATTAAATATTCTTATAAATTTCCATTTATACTTCTATTATCATGTAATTAATTTTAAATATAATCTCATATCGCATTTTAAAAGTTATAAAGAATTCACATAGGTAACTTCGTTTTACAAATGAACATAAATGATCGAATCTTTGATGAACAGATAATATTTTTATGTTAATACTAAAATAAAGTATTTTTATATTTTTTCAAACGTATTATTTCTGCGAAATGCCGAACGATAAAAACGCCTATGAGCGTTTCAATAATTCTTTAAACAAATAATAAGATACATAAGTGAAATATTAAAAACGTGTCTAGTCATTTTTAGAACCACCTTGGTTGCATGTTGCATGCTCTGGCCGGTCCTGAGGAGAAGTTCTCAAAATTTTTAATTGTTCTTGTTATGGTTAGAATGCCTCGAACGACTTTCGATACAATGTTACGACCTCTACCGACTGCTGGTGGAACCGGAAAATCGATGGCTTCTGTGTATGAGTTCTGATTAAATTAGATACTACTCATTAAATTCATTTAAATCTTTGGCCATTGGAGCGTAAAATGGGTTTTAATTTTATGTAACGGTATTGCCATTAGATAAATAAAACGAATAAAATTCTAAAACTTCTATTATATAAATAAGGCAAAATGCTAAAAGTCTTGATTGTAAAGTTTTCATCCTACATCTATCCATACTATTTAAATACTGATTTCTAATAAAGTTTTCAACAATGCAGCTTATTTTTTGGTCAAGTGAACGCCAAACCCATATCGTATAATAATACGATATCTAATAAGATATCGTGGTTTTGGACGAATTCTCCTTCACCTGTGTCAAAAAAATTGGAATAGGTAATCTACAGTTTTAATTTTTGTAAAAGCTACCACATCTCGGTTGTGTATAACCTAAAGTGAAAATATATGAAATTATAAAACAATCAAAAAAGTACCTCTATAATAATAATACAACACTCATTGCGAACAAGTAATCGCAGATCTTTCAATTCATCCTGATATTTCGTTACAATCTTACTAATGATTTCAGTTCAAATCTTAGTTTGTAATTCTATTTTTTTTTTATGTTAGAGGAGGGCAAACGAGCTTGCGGGTCTCCGTTGGTATGTGATCACCGCCGCCCATGAACTCTTGCAACATCCGAGGATTCACAAGAGCGTTGCCGGCCTTGGAGAAAGGAATATATGCCTTTTTTGAAGGTACTCATGTCGTATTGATCTGGAAATACCGCCGAAGGAAGTTCGTTTCACATTTGAGTGGTACGTGGGAAAAAAGTCCTTGAAAACCGCACAGTTGAAGATCGCCACGCGTCCAGGTGGTATGGATGATAAAGGAGGCGATGGCGAGCTGTGCGGTAGTGAAATTCGGCGGTAGGCATCAGATCGAATAGTTCTTCGGAACACTCCCCGTTGTAAATGCGGTAGAAGACGCACAAAGAAGCCACGTCTCTACGCAATGCCAAAGAGTCCAGCCGTTCGCAGGGCACTGGGTCCCCGACAATCCGAACGGCTCTTCGTTGTACACGGTCAAATGGTAGAAGCTGATATTGGGGTGATTCGGACCAGAGATGAGAACAGTACTCCATGTGTCGCCGGCCCTGCGCCTAATAGAGGGCAAGTCTTTGGCCAGGTTTGAAATACTGCCTCGCTCTATTGATCACTCCCAATTTCATCGAGGTCAACTTGGCCTTGCTCTCCAGATGACCACGAAACTGACAATCGCTCGAAATGTCGAGACCCAGTATTTTGATACTTGGCGAGGCAATAAGAGGAGTGCTCTCGAGGAGCGGTGATACGACAAACGGGGTTTTCTTAGTGGTAAACGCGCAAACCTGTGTCTTTAGGGGATTGAACTGAACGTGGTTCAGTTCACCCTACTCAGAGACCATCCCCAGGTCTCTATTGAAGACACAAGTTTCATTCGACACTCGTCGACGTTTTCCCAAAAGAGACCTGCACGACCGGAATATACCGCATCCTCAGTGCTGTCATCCGCATAACAATGTATGTTGGAAATATCCAACATATAATTGATGTGCAGGAGGAATAGAGTTGGGGATAGCACGCAGCCTTGGGGTAGACCAGCGTTCACGGGCTTGGGGTCCGAGCAAAAACCGTCGAGAACGACCTGTATGCTCCGCCCAGTGACAAAACTGGTGATCCACTTGCATAAACTCTCGGGTAGCCCATAGGAAGGTAGCTTCGAAAGAAGCTCCTTGTGCCATACACGATCAAAGGCTTTTGCCATATCCAGACTAACTGCCAGACCCTCTCCCTTGCTTTTAATAACCGCTGCCCAACGGTGCGTAAGGTATAACAGAAGATCACCAGCTAATCGACCATGGCGAAAGCCATACTGCCGGTCATTGATCAACTGGTGATCCTCGAGGTACGTTAGGAGCTGTCGGTTGATAATAATCTCCATTATGACTACATACTTTTGTAAAAAAACAGTGGCAGAATGGCTTCTTTCTCTAAAATATGAAGAAGTGGAGTTGCTTTTAAGTTTTATGAGTTGATTTTTACATCCACACACACATATGCACAGACGTACATACACACTTACACATACACATACACACTCACACTCAAAAACACAAACACACACTCACACATACATTGCACCTTATAGACTATTGTAATGTTTAATTAATAATTTTGTTTTTTGTAATATTTAATTAATAATTTAGTTTGCTATAATTATGTTGTTATGGAAGAGCAGAGTCTTCTGGCACAGGGATAAATTAACTATCCTTAAAAGAAGATTCTACTTTATTTGTGTTTTATGATTATTTGAAGTGAAATAAATTATTATTATTATTATTATTATTATTATTATTATTATTATTATTTTGGAGAGAAGGAAGGTAATGGCGATAGGTCTGTAGTTAGCTGGGTCCGAGCTATCACCTTTTTTAGGGATCGGATGGACAAGGGCACGCTTCCATGAGACCGGGACTATGCCTTTAAGGTAGGAGTACCGAAATAGACGCGTTAGCACTGGTGTCAACCCGGGGGCACACGTTCGTAGCACTAATGGAGAAATGCCATCCGGCCCACTCGACTTATGAACGTCCAAGGAAAATAGAGACTGCCTGATAGTTTTTTGGCGAAAAACTATTTCCGGCATTGAACTCTGACACCGCGGGATGATAGGCGGTGTCTTCCCTTGGTCGTCCAAAGTCGAGTTGGAGGCGAAAAGAGTGCCCAAGGGATCGGCTTTCTCTTTTGCCATGTGGGCCAGAGAGTCATTCCCCATGTGCAACGGCGGTGGGGACGGGTGGGTAAAGTTGCCCAGAGTGGCCTTGTAAAGAATTTGTGCGTGCCAGGCGGGTACTTTGCCAGCTGATCCCCAATTTTGACGACATGCTTGAACTTTGCTCTAGCGATTTACCGTTTGAAGAATCTGGAGGCACGGTTGTATTTCCTCTTCAGAACTCTAGAGTTCGGATCCTTAGTAACTAACGCATTAGCCCAAGCTTGATAAGCCTGCCGTTTGCCAGCTGCTGCAGCCCTGACAGACGCATCTAACCAAGGCCGCGATCTGCCGCCAAGTGGTACCACAGAGCTTGGTACAAATAATTCCATGCCCTGAAGGATTCCGGATTCTCTCACTCACCGACGGAACATAACCAAATGAATTTAGTTACTACACGTCGGCCTTCTGTGAGAGAGTGGTCCTTCCCCGGTCGAGCCAGCCCAATACGAGTTGCAGTCAGAAAACTATAGCCAAGCTCTACCACCTATTGTCCGATTAGATATAACTTCCGATATCTATTAAAATTAACAACACTTTATTATTATTCAAATTGCTTATACCATTGACATACAATAAATATACTACATTATTAAGTAAACATAAAGAGTAATAAAATACGATGTAGTGGTTCAAGTTATTAAAGTTGTCGGATCGGACGACTAATATCGCTACACGACTTGTGAGAATGAATCTCAAGTTAATACTTGTAAATAGTACTGGCAACACAATATTAAATATCGTAAAAAGCGCTCGGTGGTGGGCAGGTGTAACATGTTCATCACTCCTGGAGACAATATTGAACTCGGCGAGTAAATAACACCACATCTTTCACGTCCTATGGGAGAAACCTCTATGAGTAGAATGAATATTTTATCAAAGTTATGTTCTAATATACTGGTTGTCTTTCATATTTTATATTCGCTTAGATATAACAATAAAAACGCTACTTTATACACATAATATAGTTTGCCTTACAAATATGGCAGACGAATTATCATTCTAAAATCCCAATAGTTGTTACTGAAATAATGATGAACAGTATATCTAAATAACAAGATTTTACTAATAAACACTTATTGAAGTGGGTTAATAAAAAAAGAAAAATAATATAATATTTTCGTACATAAACCTTTAAATTATTCTTTAGTGAAAAATAAATTGAATAATATTGTTTAGCTGTTATATGACATATATTTTATTACAAGTTAGATTTATTTAATGTATCTCGACGAATATTCTGGTTGGGCGCTTGTGTAATATTCTAGTTGGTGTCACGTAATGTGTATTGACACAGCGTGTGAGTACTTACGACGGGCGGTGCGGTTGTATGTGACGTAGAGAAAATTACTTCTTTGCTGGTTTTTCTTCAGACAATACGAAGATTGTTAAAATTCTAGGATAAAAAAAATATATAAATATGATCGTAATAATCTGTTAGAATGAAATCTATTTCTATTTGTTAAAAAACATCTCGTTAGCATCGTTGCACTATATTATCCAGGAATGAGTTTGTTTAAATCCCGGAAACACAAGTGCACATTTAACTGAACATTTCAAACTCCTTAGCCGGCTTTGTATTGATACAATTACTATTCCGACGTTGGCGTAATGGTGTTGGGAACATTCAATATTTTAACGAACTTTAATTTGGAAAAGAGAACTTTTAATAGAAAAATATTATTTCATTTTTGGTAAAAGGATTGATTGATAGTATGTAATATATGTAATTTTATTTGTGAGCTCGTAAGTATTGTTTCTAAATAAATAAAACAATAAATTAATATATTTTTTTAATAAGATAAATTATAAAAAGTTAGTAATCATTAAAACCAACATATTTAAGTAGTTAATATAAAATTGTCAAAATAAATTCTAATTTTAATCTATTCTTTAATTTTATAAAATTGTTTTATTGAATAGATAGACTAACTAATTAAAAAATTAATTAAACTATTGATATTAAGATGTGTTTCATATCATTCATTCAATATGAAAATTGTATGACGTAGTACTTCAATAAATAAATATGTATATGTTTTTGATACATGCGTAAAATTTTTTTATTCAACTAGTAGATGAAATACCATGACATCTATTAGCTGTTTTCTAACTAATATTCCGAATAATAAAAGTAAGGATAAAATAAAACGCAGTCAGTACGACGCAGTAAATAATTCTAGTGCCGGCTTCATCGTCCACATTGCAATAAAACTAGCAATGCATTTTAGCTTCTCCATACAGCGTTCTCATTCAAAGTTGGTTGTTTGAATAGAATCAATGGCTCCAAACTGTATACAAAATAAAAAGAGCAAAAAACAATATGTATGTTTTAACATAGAGATTTAATGTTAATTTCAATGTATTATTAATAAGTAGTAAAACTTCATGATGCTGATTTAATAAATAAAACTTTATAGTGATTTACAAAGCTTAAAAAGAAGAGTATTCAAAAACTTTAACTTTAATGTGGATAATGCACTAATGTCATTATCTGCGACTACGAACCGCCATTTGGTTTCTAAGAACATCCGTACTGGACATATGATAAGCTAAATATTTTACTTGTTTATGATTTTTTTTGGATGTTGTTACTTTGTGTATAATTGTTACTATATGTGTAATTAGTAATTGAGTAACAAATTGTGAACATTTATATTCATTTATTTTATACTTATTAAACATGTTATTTGATATAACTTTCTTTTCTTTTTTGCGAAAATTGCGACCCATTAGTCATGTAAATATTGTTAAACGTAGCCTGTCTCCCTAACTTAGTACTGGAACACATTTACTAACCTCGGATTAACTACCTCACCTTTAAAAAAATATGAACTATATAACTAACTATAATTATATGAGTGTTAGATACAATTATAGAATAATACAAGTATCATTAAAAAAAATGATGATGAATGAATTTACAAAATGTAATATCTAAAACTTTTAAACACAAGTCTTTAGTTAAAATTATCTGATATTTTGACAATTGCTATTTATTACTGTATGGTTACAATTAATATTTTGGATGTAATATGTAATGAGTAAAATAAATTACCGCCTTTTGGTAATTAAGTATGTATATCTAGTTATTATATAGTTAGAACTTATTGTAATTATATATCAGTGAAAAGCTAACAAGAATATATAAATCAAAAAGATTTCATGTTAAGTACAATTAAATTCATTTATTATTAAATATTATTAAAATAAAATCCTTTCAATTTACAGGTTATGGAGGCAAAAAGTCATTCTCTCTCAGATCATTTTTTACAGAACCATCCATCCAATCATAGTTAAGTTCAATGAAATCTGTCTCACAGCTATTTATTTCATTTATATACTTATATACTTATATAACTCTATACTCGTAATTATAAATAAACATGATTTTTAATTTAGTTTCTGTTGAGTAATTTTTTTTTGTCATGTCTATATTTTAATTCTGTAACAAGGTAACAGTTAAAATGTCGTGTCATTCTTTTTATAGTTTTATTAAATAAATTAAACTTACATTAGAAATTAAACTCTCTGGGAATTACATACTCTTATTCTAATAACTGTTAGGTATAGAAATAAAAATATTTTCTATTTAACGTCTTTTATATTCTTATATACAGCTGCAACGTGCAGTTTAGTAGCTGTTTACTTTATTGAAATTAAACAGCTACTAAATATAATATATTAATAAAACACACCTAAATATATAATTTAGGTGTCTGTGTTTGAAACAATTACAACTAATTCAAAATAGTAAAAGTGGCTACATAATACCACAGCTTGATTTTTAATATATAATGGAATTAAATATATATCAATTAAATAAAATGTTGTTTATAATAAAGTGCTTTATATCTTTAGTTTTATAGGGTTATCTAATGAAATGCAGTAAACAGGAAGTGTATAAAGTATAAAACTGCACTAGGTTATATATCCCTATGTTATATCGTCAGTTGAACGTTGAAGGCAGAATATTGTTAATTCAATAGTACGAGGGGAGGTCCAAAAGTTCGTGGAATGGAGAGGATGGAGCGGGGGTAGGGGCACTCACTTGATGTCATACGAATCGGAGACTCATCATTAGTATAAATACGAGTTTCAACCCGATTGCGTTATTCGTTTACGAACAGTCGCCTGCTGAACAAGTCAATCCGGAAGAAAACTGAAACTATGGAGAAAATTGAACACCGCGCTGTGATAAAATTCCTTACCAAGATAATTTTTATTTTTGAATTATTGGTATGTGATATTAGTTATGCACATAATATTTAGTATGTATAATTAATGTAGCATTCTTATTATTATATCTAAGTGAAAATAATATATAAAAGAAAAGTAGTACTTAAGATTACGTGAACAGCCTCATGGCCTTTTTGTTTGATCTTCTGCTGACTACATATTCAGGTAAGTACCGCATGAGTGTGCCGCATGGATTTTCTCCATTGGTGCTATGAACGTGTGATCTTGAGTTGACTCCAGTGCTAGCCTGTTCATTTCGGTAGTCCTACCTTAACGGTGTAGTCTCGGTCTCATGGAAGTGTGCCTTTGTCCATACGACCCACAAAAAAGGTGATAGGTCAGACCCAGCTAACTATAGATCTATCGCCATTACCTTTCTTCTCTATAATATAATATTCAACATCATTAACCGAGAGCTCCTTACGTGCATCGAGGGTTTCGGTTACTGAAAGTAAAGAAAATGGTCTTTCAGTTCGTCTGGATATGTCTAAAACTCTTCGGTTGTGTATGGTACAAGTAGCTTCTTTCGAAGCTTCCTTCTTATGGGCTTGCCGAGGGTTTATACAAGTGTATCACCAGCTTTCTCACTGGGCCGAGAATACAGGTCGTTCTCGACGGATTTTGCTTAAGAATGCTGGTGTACCTCAAGACTGCATGCTATCCCCAACTCTAGTCCTCCTGCATATGAAGGATATGTTAGATATTTTCAACATACATTGTTATGCGGATGACAGCACTGGTTATGCGGAATATTCCAGCAATGCAGGGTTCTCTCGGGAATCCGTCGACGAGTACCGAAAGAATCTTGGGTCTTGGGGATGGTTTCAAAGCGGGTTGAACTTTGTATAATAATTATAATGGAAATTATACTGCCCGATTGCCCGTATCGGCGTTACAAAATTTACAAATATATGTGTGTGTGTGTGTCTTTTCATGTAGATTAATTTTACATATTTATAATTATTTTATGTAGATTAATTTAATATATTTATATATATATATATATAATTGTACTGGGTTTATTTACTCGGTACTTTAATCTTAACATGTTATAGCACATCAAGAGTAATGTCTCGTAAAAGTACGATATCCGCTATTCCGCGAAAATTGTGTCCCGACGTTTATTTACCAATGAAAGAAGAAACCACGGTGATAATACTCGTATATAATTTTAAATAACCATTAAATAAATGTCTAAGTAATTGTTATCTTTATAAAAAAGCGATCGGAAGTTGAGAAGAAATTGAGAACAACGCTTGAAATGGATCAATCGTATATCAGCGAGAGGACTTTAAAAAATATAAAATTATAAAATTATTTCTACAATACCTACGTTTCACTTATACTACCCCTATTAGTATTTTATACGAATGTGTCTGATATATCTAATATTGCAACATAAATTACTACTATATAGACTTCGTTAGGAAAATTAACAGTAATTTCTTCTTCAGTTTCCTGCAAAGCATTAAAAACGTCAGATTAAAATTAAAATGAAACTGATATATCTGAGTTAGATCCGTGATACACTTTTATTTAAATTTGTACTATTTCTGAAAATTTCAAAATACATTGTAAGGTAAACATTCTTGTTTAATCTTTCTTAAAATCTAACAAAAGATGTGAAACAAAATATATAATAATATTAATAACAAGATAACAAACAATAATATAAATCACGGCAAGAAATGAAATAAAAAATATAATAATAATACTACTAACGGAGTGTAATATGATTGCCCCAACGTTAGACAAGAAAATAGTTTTCGTAATAACTGCTGACAGCAGCTGCTATTAGCAGACTTCATACAATATTGATTAGCATTATTATCCTGTCACGAATCTAACAAATTAAGTATTTAGCAATAGAAATGACGACGGAAAAGGGCATTTTATTACAATGTTTGTATGAGAATAACCAATTTTTATTTTGTAGGCACTAATTAATGGTAAAAGAATTAAAACAAAGTATAAGTTATAAATTAATATATCCACATTTTTGAGACTTTAGACTGAATTTGATTTCACATTCTAAACCTCTACAATTCTTAAAATATAAATTTATATAAAGATATTAGTAATTAGTGATATATTCAAAACAGTCTCTCAAATTTGGATGAAGTTTTTTGTAACAAAAAGACATTTTATGATGATCAGCAGACCTTTGGGATGTTGCCATATCTATATAATATAATTGTTCCTAATGTTATTTATCTAATGGAAATACCGGAAAATAAAATAAAATCTCGTTTTACGCTCCAATATACAAAGATCTAAACGAATGTAATGATCCGTATCTAATTTAATCGGAATACATACACAGAAGCCTTCGATTTTCCGGTTTCACCGACAGTCGGTAGAGGTCGTAACATTTAACGTAACGGATGATACCAGACACAATTTCTTATTTTGACAAGTTCTTTTCAGGACCGGCCACGGTATGCAACATGTATAGTAACCGAGGGGTTGTTCTAAAAATTATAAGACGTATTTATTAAATATTTTCCTTGTGTATCCCTTTATTTGTTGTTGTAAAACGCTCATAGGCGTTTGATAGGTCGGATTTTTACAGAAATACTACGTCTGAAAATATATATAAAAAAACTTTATTTTAGTGGTAACATAATTTATTTAACACATTAAAGATTCGATTATTTACGCTTATTTTTAAAATGAAATTATACATCTAAATTCTCTGTAACTTATCCCACATTGCAGTTTAAATAATTATATTATAATAGAAGTGTAAATTGAAATATATAAGAATATTCAATTATAAATTTAATCTTACTGATTATATATGATGACTTCAAAACCCATTGTATGATATTTGATATCCCGATGACAGAACACTTCGTTTATAAGCGCTGATGTGGGGTTAATTTTCTAGTCGCATCATAAGCAGTGTCTCAGCTGCACGGCGCGCTCTTCTTCAACCATCTTATTGATGTAGCCTGACCGTAGTGGGTGTTCTACCGGATTGAATATCTCTGATTTGAAAAATCGGTTTATCTTCAGTTCTGTATTAAATAATTATTATAAATAATCGGCTATTTGCAAACCCATTCCGGGTCCTTCATTATGAGCTCGGAGTATGCTCCGGAGTATATGCTTAGAACCTTAGATGTAAACTGCTCACGAAAGTAGTCAAGCAAATTCCGACGTAGTTACTGTGAATATCATCAAAAAAGGAGAGAAATCCTACATGGTACTTGTCCAAGTACCATGTAGGATTTATATTTACCAGCTGAAAGAGGTCCCTCTTTGAGCTGGTTAGGCAAGTGGCAAGATTGCTTGATGTAGTGGATCATACAGCCAACTGATCCGGACAGTCATCGCGTTGAGGGTTTCTTCCCTTTGAATATCCGACCACAACCTGATGAAATCAGTGTAGACTTTTTCATCACCAGATTTCGATCCACGAATGGTGTAAGACAATTGTGGAAAGTCAGTCAGTAAGTTCTAAGATGAAAGCCTTTAAACAAACCTCGAACAAATCTAATCTAAAACTATCTGATCCGGTCGGTTTCCGAGCACTAAAGGAATTTAAAATATATAGAAAAAATACAAATCAATAAGCATGGTACTATATTCTTTTGTTTGAAGAAGTTTTAAATCGGACAAATTGTCGCAAAATTCGTTTTTAACTCACATTTTCATATCACGTTTGTACACCACATTGTGACTTTTGTATTTTGGTTTCCTATTGTATAATGTGATTTGCCAATTTATATCTTAAATTTAAATAAGTACTTTAGTAACAAAATATTTAACATTAGATATAAATGTAAATAACCTTAATTATTATTTTTCATACATACATTGAATTCACAGAATCTGCTTGCATACAGCGGCTAGATAAAAATCTAAGCAGTTATCATACAAATTTGTATGGGTTCGCGATGGCCGAATGGCTCTATATATTTTTTGGTTTGTATAATATATTATTGATAATTCAAAAAGTTTACGGATTTAGTCAAAATACATTACGAGAATGTTCGTGGATTAAACACCAAGACCAATGAACTGCAATGTGACATAATGTCCAATATGTTTGTGTGAGATTTCGTACATTCCTCAGAGCTTTTCGACCAAAGGAGAGAGATGCCAAGATTATATGTCAAATATAGTAAAAACACGGAGGTGGTGTTCTAATTGCAATAAAAATCCCTGAAAAGTATTCATCGTCTTAATTGGCAAACATCTTTAGAAGGTATCTGGGTTTCCTTAAGCCTCAAATCATTCTCAATTAATATTTGTACGATCTATCTACCTTATTATCTAACTAAGGATTACTATTCACAGTTTATTGAGAATTCAGACCAAATAATTATGACAAGTCCTAATCAAACAATAAGACAAGTAGGACTCGCACGTAATTACTATTCCATGTAAGTCGAAATAAAGCTGTTTATAATGATTCAGTGTTGAGAATATGTCGAAATCATAACGAACTATGCAAAATTTATAATCTTCATTAATTCACTTCTGTACATTTAATACGAGTGTTGTATGTATCTTCAATAATACTTTTCATTTTTGTCTTAATAGATCGTTTTGTTTTTATAAGTGTTAACTATTATTTTTTTTTTTTAACGTAACTATGTAGTTAATGTTTTATTTCTGCAATGTGCATTTCCTGAAATGGAAGCCATTGGTGTATCTTTGGCACATTATTTTTATATAAAATTGTATATATAGCTATAGCATGCTGTGTGTAGTTATTATCAGAGTTTAAATTAAATTTAAATTTAACATGTATCCTAGTGTGTATTGTGTAATCTTAAATTTTAATTTTAATGAATGAATGAATGAATGAATGAATGAATGAAGGCATGAATGAATAAATGAATAAATAACTGATTAATTTTAGTAATTGAAACCGTATTCATAATTTAGTAAAATATCACAAGTAATTTCAATAACTCTTGTAACTCCTTACTCAACATTTTTAACGGACCCATTTATAGCTCAGGTAGAGTTTTTGATGTCACCAGTTATATTAATATTTCAATTGAAACCTAAAAACTTAAGAAATCTTTCAACTTATTTATGCAATGAACATGGAGTTAAAAAGTTCTCGAATAAAATTAATATTCATTGATTTGTATAAATCTGATTCACGTTATTTACTGGAGCATATTGTGAAATTATAATATAACATAAATAAAGGGAGCAGTGTGTCAGGTGAGTTTGTTTGAATTTGAATTCACTGGTTCAGGCGATTGCTCACTTTGATCAAGTTTCAGATCAAGTTTCAGATCAAGACTCATGAGTCCTTAGTTCAATGGCGAGGCTGTCTATGGATGTAACATAAGGACATAAAGATTGAATAACTGTATAATATCACATGCATCAGAAAACAATCAGTCCGCTAAAAACAAAACGATTGATTGAATTATAGACGTTTTGGAAGTTTCACTTTGCAATCCAGATGTCTCAGATATTCAAAATGTTCACTTTAAAAGTCCATTACTTGTATTTTCACCACACAGGTAATGCTTTGTAAATGCTGAGTCACGAAACTAAGTGAGCAACTCTTTTCAGACCGTTTCATTTTTATTTTCAAACTACCAGTCCGTTGAATTGTACCTATTAGTAATGACTATTTCTATTCGCGGTGTATTTACAAAATTGTTAACATTATACAACTTCTTTTAGTTACGTACTCGTTTTGTATATCTGCATGATATTAGATTATATTAAGTCCAATAATAAGTCGGAGTGTAGTTATACCTCGCTAGTTATGAAATATTTTTACTTGTAGAATATTGTTTTTGGTAGTTTACAGTATTGAAATTTTAGGCTCATATTTACGCTTATTTCTCGTTGCGTGGTCCTTGGTCCTGATCCCGTTGCAATATCGCAAAAAAGTGTGTCTTTAAATACACACAAATCTTCGATCAAACCTTTCCTCTTTATATTTTTGGTCTCAATAATTATTTAATTATATTACACAATTAATAATTATACAATATATATAGAAAGAAGGTAGCGGAGGGATGATAGATTAGCATAAATATTTAATCAACAGATGAAAGATACTCAAAGAAAAAACATTTATGTATATTCAGGGGACATAAAAGCTACGAGGACACATCGAATCTACGTTTAATCAACCACCACCGTCGTCTTTATGTTCCAATGAATATTCATATCATGATCGATGTTCGCTTCTCTTTATTCACTGTAAACACGTGGAAGTGTCCAAGCTTGTCTTGTATTACGAAAATATCTTGTTTATTGAATTCATTATGTTTATACGTTAATAATTTATAAAATAAAAATATACTTCATTACCTACTAAGATAATGGTGTATAATTTCACAAACTAATTGAGACCTTAAAACGAAATCGTTAACGTTAAAATACTATTGAATTCACAATATTCTGTCTTCAACGTTTAACTGACGCTTTAGCATAGTGATATGAAACTTAACGCAGTAGTTTTAAACTTTATATACTTCCGGTTTACTGTATTTAATTACATAGCCTAACAAATATAAAGATAAAGTACTTTATATATAAACAACATAGTATTTAATTGAAAATTACGTTTCCTTATACAATAAAAATCTAGCCATGGTGTTCGTTGTCAAAGAGGGATGTTTAGACAAATTAAAAGTAAGTAAATATGAATGACTAGTACTTAAGGCGTTATGTCACTCCGTTCATTGCCTAACTTTAGTAACACATGACACTTTAGTTAGTTAGTTATTTAGTAACACATAGTGATCTATTATTGTGGAACCTAAAATCCAGAATCTTCATATAAAAATATACAATTTAAGTAAAAACTAAAATTTAAAACATTTGTCTTTCTTTTTATATATTATTGTGTTTACGTTGTTTTTCACACATATTTTAACCGTAGCTTGCTGGTCGCAATTTTCCTTTATCGGTACAGCCTCATATTTGTGGTAGCTTCACATAATAATTCCAGCATAAAACAAAATAACTCACACCGAAGATCATGTAAAGAGAGTATAAAGTTAAGTAGCCGCTTATACTATATTGAATTAGTTGTAATTGTTTCAAACACAGACACCATCATAATTTTAATAAAGTAAACAGCTATTAAAATGCACGTTGCAGCTGTATATAATATTATTATGAACATATTATAAGAATACAAACGGCATTAAATGGAAAATATTTTTATTTCTATTTCTAACTGTTATTAGAATAAGAGCATCTAATTCTCAGATAGTTTATTTTCCATAGTAAGTTTAATTTTTTTAATCAAACTGTAAAAAGAAAGAGACTACATTTTAACCGTAACCTTATTACATAACTAAAATATAGACATGATAAAATATCTCAACAGAAACTAAATTAAAAATTCATGTTTAGTAGAATTCTATAAGTATTTAAATGAAATGAATAGCTGTAAGACAGACTTCATTGGACTTTACTATGATTACGTGGATCGTTCTGATAATAATGATCTAAGACAGAATGGCTTTTCGCATCCATAACCTTTAAATTTAAATTTATTTCAATTTTATTTAATAATAAATTGTACTTAATAAGAAATCTTTCTGATTTATATATTTTTTTAACTTTTCACTGACATATAATAACAACAAGCTCTAAGTATTTAGTCATTACATGAGACGAAGCTTCTTAGCATTCCATGGATTCACCGTGCGGGTGCCGGGCCCATCGCGTTGCAAGAAGAGGAGCGCAAACAATGCCTGGGACTTGCGACCCAGATGTAGGTTTAAGGGGCCCCTTTACTATGCGCATACACGCTCACCTTCACTGTTTACGCTCCTCTCCCTACCTAACCAAATATCGTAAGAACCTACTAAAGCCGCCTTTGAAATACGTTCCAGAAATGAACTGATGATCGTTCTAGAAAGGCCGAGATCCTTAAATAAGTTGTAGAGAGATTTTGCTGTTATACCTCTCGCTCCTACTTCTACAGCGTACAAATTAACTATAAATTTATTCCTGATCAGTTCGTTACACAGTTCGTAATACTTGTTAAGCTTAAATGTATGATCTTTGGGTATGTTTGTTTCCCAGGGTACAGTAAGCTCCACAAGTATAACGCGCCTTAGTTGTTTTGAATACAGGAATAAGTCCGGCCTAGATGACGAAACACAGACATCCCCGGGGATTTTGTATTGCCTTTCATACGTGTCCATCATGAGAGTCCAATCAGGAGACGCGTCCAAGATGGAATAAGGTTTTAATTTAGATTTTTTGGACGAACCTGCCTTTACGAACTCTACTGATTTTTTGGTGGTTGTTATACCCCTCTGCGCTCTTGCTACAGAAAGACTAACCGCTTCTCGTATGATTTCTAATACTTTATCGTGGCGACGCGAGTATTTACCTCTATTTAATAGTACCCTACACCCTACTAGCAAGTGTTTCGCGGTTCCTACTGCCTCCCCGCAGATGTTGCAAGATTTTTCGGTGGCTTTGCCCCATCTTACTAAGTTACTTTGATCTGGGAGAGTCATTTGGAATGCATTAAGATAAAATTTTAATAATGCTGGGGACCAATCATGAAGCAGGGTGCGCCATCGTAAAGCTAATGGAATACAAAAATCTCCTATGGTCACCCATTCGTTTTGCAATTCTAGGCTCATCGCGTGCAACCGGTAATTATCATTTTCATCGTGCCGAATAAAGGATTTTATTATTTCTATGTCTGGTTCTTTCCTACTTGATCCTAGCCCTGCTTTATTTGTTTGAGCACCTATCATAAATTGTTTATGGAATTGAAGTCGTGACTCCAGCTCTGCGGCAATTTTATCTTTTGGGAGAGATGTTACAGTATCATCATTCGACTTTGAGATGATATGTCTCTTGGTCACTCTTAGGTGTTTATAGAGTTCCGATGGTTTCTTTAATTTTAACCCAAAATTGTGTCGGTCTCTAAATAAGGTAGAAGAGTCCGCTGGATGCGCTAACCCGAGCCACGACTTCAATGTCCTTATGACGCTTGCATCTAACTTTAACAAAAGGGTCTTATTAATATCGTAAACGAGGAAAGGCCAATTTAAACGTGATGTTAAATAATTATCGTATATCCAAGCCTTTTTGATGTTACTTATTGGCTGATTGTCTACCTTTTTAAGATCATTCAAAAAGCTATCGACTATTATATCTAAAGATGGAGTACGCCCTTGGTAATCGATTTTTTTGCCTAAGAATTTGAACGGAGCTGCGTCGGTAATAGTAGTAACGCACTTACCGCCTATTATAAGACCCGGATCGTAAGAGGTATATCTGGTGTTCCGCCTACCCAGACACAGACTGTAGCATTTATTGGGTTTTGTCCTCAATCCGTCCGTCCAAGCACAGAAATCCTCCACAACATTTAAAAGTAGCTGACATTGTTTTGGATTACGTGTCAGTATCGCGAGATCGTCTGCGAATGCTAGTATGGATTCTGTGTATTTATTGTTAAACTTAAACCGATAACCCCATTTCTTTTCGTTTTTAATTAATTTATCTATTAAAATATTGATCACTATGTTAAATATAATTGGAGAAATACAACAACCTTGAAATAAACCTATGTTGTAATTTAATGGTTTGGAATGATTTTCGTTTGTGATTATGGAAAATTTTAATTTTGAATAATATGATGCAATCATGTCAATTACTAACGTAGGAAATGTATTAAATTATTACCTTGGTAAAAAGGGTATCGTTGTGACATAAGAGTTTAATATAAATAACACAAACCAACAGCCAGTTTACCTCTCACGACTACCCGACGTACATTATAACCAAAAGGCAGTAATTTATTTTAATCATTACATATTACATCCAAAATATTAATTGTAATCTAAACATTAATAAATAACAATTGTCAAAACATCAGATTAATTTCAACTAAAGAAGATTTGTGTTTAAAATATTTAGATATTACATTTTGTAAATTCATTCAACATCATTTATCTGAATGTATACTATATTTGTATTATTCTATATATGTATTTAACATTCATATAGTAATATAGTTCAATATTTTTAAAGGTTATTTATTTAATCAGAGGTTAGTAAATGTGTTTCAATACGCCGACAGGGAGACAGACTTCGTTTAACAATATTTACATGACTTATGGGTCTCAATTTTACATAAAAGTGTAAAAGCGAGTGAGGCACCATTGAAGTTGTCCAATTAACATGTTTCATGCAGAAGCGAGTGATACCGCCGCGGACTATACACGCGCTTGTTAAATTATTTAAGACTTTACAAATAAAAATGGCTAAACAATTAGGAAAATTTATTAATCAAGCTGCAATATATGACACAATGTATAATAAATCGAAAAATATAATTATACCTATAAAAGGATATTGGTTGGAACTTATTTAAAAGAAAAGAAAGCAATACCAAATAACATGTTTAATAAGTATAAAATAAAAGAATATAAAAGTTCACAATTTCTTACTAAATTACTAATTACACAATTACACACATAATAACAACATGCAATTCGAAATATCATAAACAAGACAAGTAAAATATTTAGCATATCAAATGACCAGTACGGATGTTCTTAGAAACCAAATAGGGCTCGTAGCTGCATTTATACTGTTTTAACAGCTACAGAGGCGTCAGCGACCATTAATGGCATTTGGTCTTAATCATAGATTTTAACATTAGAATAGGTTATATACTGACAAAATAGTTATTCTGAACAAAAATAAATTCCTAAATATATTTGTAGTTATAGTTCACACATTTATATTTAACGTTTTTAAGTATATAATCATAATATTCAATATCATAAAGATGGTTTTTGCGAACAAGTCCAATCAATAACTTTTATCGCTTTTATATAATATGTTTCGTAATAATAGTTGTTCCAAGTAATTGTAAATACTTAAATCTAATTAATACAATGATAATAAACTTTAACATATCAATATTATGCAATTTTACTAGAATTGAATAGTTATATAAACAATGACCATATTGCATCACCCACATTACAAAGGAAAAGTGAGCGGTAAGAGAGACAGGGGGAGGCCTCGAGTGACCTTCGAAAACTCAGTAGCTACGATACTAGAGGAAGGTCACGTAAAAAGCATGAGGACCCCCCGGAGGGCATGTATGAAGAGGTTATTGTCTGTGGTCGAGGCGAAAGAGGTATGCAGGGACCGTAGCGTTTGGCGCTCCGTCGTCTCTGGCTACCCCGCAAGGGATATGGCGTGAAGTTAAATAAATAAATATTAAATAACATTACAAAATATTATACCCTAAAAGTTACATAGGCAGTAGATATAATATATCACGCTCGTGTGGGCTCTTTGAAATTTTTGCACGCTGTTATCACAAATCGGACGATCTTTTTTAAATACTATTCTGTTTAAGCTTTATAAGTCACTAAAACGTTTTATTTATTAAAACACGTGACGTTTAATTTACTGCTTGTATTATTAATAATACATTGACATTCATATTAAGTCCCTATGTAAAATACATACATTTATATTGTTCTTCCGTGATGAACCAACATGTTATTTAAAAGTGGAATAAGTGTTTATTGTTATGAATTCTAAAACTAGTAGGGTGTGGTGTGATTTTTGGTGTTTTTATTTTGTGTATAGTTGGGAACCATTGATGCTATTCAAACAACCAACTTTTAGTGAGTACTTAGTATGGAAAAGCTAAAATGCATTGCTAGTTTTATTGCAATGTGGAAGCCCGCAGTAGAATTATTTACTGCGTTTTACTGACTGCAATTTATTTTACTTTTATTATTCGAAATATTAGTTAGAAAGCAGGTGGTATATCATATTAGTTCATCTTTTAATTAAATGTATTGTAAATGTAATTGTTGTATTGTTTCGCATATATCAAAAATATATACATATTTATTTATTTATGGAAGTACTACGTCATACAAGTCTCATATGCTGACTTGTGATTTAAGTCACACTTTAATATTAAGAATTTAATTTATTTATAGCTGAAGTGCTAATTATCTTTTGCACACAAATTATCAAAGGATTATTACTATGGGGACATTTATGTTTCTTCCATTTTGTTTCGCCATAGACACTGTCGAGGGGGGCGAAGCTAGTTTATGTTTTCATTAAACTATACCTTTCAATTAGTTAGTCTATCTAACCTAGTCTATCTATCTAAGAAAAGATTATAATTAGAATTTATTTTGACACATTTTATATTAACTACTTATGTATGTTGGTTTTATAATTTAAATTGCTTAAAAAGTTATTTATTTATTTAATAAGAATTCGTACAAGCTCGCAAATAAAATTACAATTTACAAACAATCCTATTTTCCCAAACCCATTACGCTATGGCCGGAATAATTGTGTCAATACAAAACTAGCTAAGGAGTTTGAAATGTTCCGTTAAATGTGCTCTTGTGTTTCCGGGATTTAAACAAACTCATTTCTGGATAATCTAGTGCAATAATTAATTACAATTTTCACCACAGAATAATTTTAACATTTATGTACAAAAGTATTATATTATTTTTGGTAATTTAAAACACCACTTCAATAAATACAGTCTTGTTATTTAATATATTGTTAATCATTATTTTATTAACAATTATTGAGATTATTAAATGACAATTTGTCTGCTAAATTTGTTAGGCATACTATATTATGTGTATGAAGTAGCGTTTTTATTGTTATATCTTAGCGACTATAATATAAGAAAGACAACCAGTATATTAGAACATTAAGTATCGTAGATAACTTTCATAAGATATTCATTCTGCTCATAGAGGTTTCTCCCATAGGACGTGAAGGATGTGGTGGTATTTACTGCGCCGAGCTCAATATTGTCTCCAGGAGTGATGAACATGTTACACCTGCCCACCACCGAGCGCTTTTTACGATATTTAATATTGTGCTGCCAGTATTACCATACTTACAAGTATTAATTTGATATTCATTCTCACAAGTCGTGTTGCGATATTAATCGTCCGATCCGACAACTTTAATAACTTGAACCACTACATCGTATTATATTACTCTTTATGTTTACCTAAAAATGTAGTAAATTTATTGTATAACAATGGTAAAGGCAATTTGAATAAAAATATAGTGTTGTTAATTTTAATAGATATTGAAAGTTATGTCTAATTTGACAAAAGAATTACAGACGAAGATTTGAACTGAAACCATTGCTAAGATTGAAACGAAATATCAGGATGAATTGAAAGATCTGCGATGACTTGTATAAAATGAGTATTGTATTATTCTTATAGATGTGGTTTTTTGATTGGTTTATAATTTTGTATATTTTCACTTTAAGTTATACACAATGTGGTATATATTACAAAGACTAAAACTGTAGATTACCTATTCTATTTTTTTTTTTGACACAGGTGAAGGAGAATTCGTCCAACACCACGATATCTAATACTGCTATATGTTTTTGGCGTTCACTTTCCCAAAAAATAAGCTGCATTGTTTGAAACTCGATTAGAAATCAGTATTTAAATAGTATGAATAGATGTAGAATACAATCAAAATCTTTAGAATTTTGCCGTATCTATGTGATAAAAGTTTTAGAATTTTGTTCCCTTAATTTTTGGAATGGCAATACCGTTACATAAAATTAAATCTCGTTTTACGCTCCGATGCCCAAAGATCTAAACGAATTTATGGAACAGTATCTAATTTAATCAGAATACATACACAGAAGCCATCGATTTTTCGGTTCCACCAGCAGTCGGTAGAGGTCGTAACATTATATCGAAAGCGGTTCGAGGCATTCCAACCATACCAAGAACAATTTCAAATTTTGAAAACTTCTCCTCAGGACCGGCCAGGGCATGCAACATATATAGTAACCGAGGTGTTGTTTTAAAAATTACTAGACACGTTTTTTAATATTTCACTTGTGTATCTTTAAAGAATGATTGAAACGTCCAAAGGCGTTTGATCGTTCTACATTTTGCAGAAATAATACGTTTGATGAAATATAAAAAATACTAATTAAGATAAAAATATTACCTGTTCATTAAAGATTCGATCATTTACGTTCATTTCTAAAACGAACTTTCCTATTTGAATTCTTTATAATTAATTATCAAAATGCAATATGAGATTGCATTTAAAAATAATTACATGATAACAGAAGTGAAAATGGAAATTTATAAGAATATTTAATAACTAAACCTAAACTAACAATACTTACTAAATACATACGAAGCGTAAGCGACGTAAGCGTTGAAATGAACTCCCCAGATGTTGTATTAACGCACAATTAGAGTGGAGTGTTTTTATGTGAGAGATTTTGGCGAAGTATTGGGCTTTCGGATTTTATTTCTCACCGACGAAACGTAACCGAATTAATTTGATTACTAAATACCGGTCTTCTGTAAGAGACGAGAGAGTTCGTAAAATACGAGGAGAATGACATCTAATTAATGTCTGACAGTGCGTCCCATTCTCTTCCAGTATATCCAGCAGAGAGTCCACTAAATGATTCCAGAAAGGAGGGCTTCCCACTAATCCTTGCACACAACCTATTCTTCTTTCTAATGCTCTTTGAATGGGGCAACCCTTGCTGTTACTGTCGAAGGTGTCTTCTATATCCAATACTATTGGATATAGAAGAATATTGCCTGTGATTTATTTTATGGAGTGACATCCCCGTCCCAAGATTAATAACAGTCCGATAGGTCTGTAGGACTTGTTGTTGTGACAGTCCTCTTTGCCTGGTTTCCTCAGGATGATTACTTCTACTCTTTTCCAACGTACCGGGAAGTAAGTTATAAGATGAAAGCCTTTAAACAAAGCTCGAACAAATCTAATCTAAAACTATATGATCCGGTCGCTTTCCGAGCACTAAAGGAATTTAAAGTATATAGAAAAATACAAATCAATAAGCATGTTACTATATTCTTTTGTTTGAAAAAGTCTTAAGT
Organism: Melinaea marsaeus rileyi; assembly: GCA_918358865.1. Taxonomy (NCBI): domain Eukaryota; kingdom Metazoa; phylum Arthropoda; class Insecta; order Lepidoptera; family Nymphalidae; genus Melinaea; species Melinaea marsaeus. Next base: position 9,708,067 of record OU911088.1, on the reverse strand, counting down.
GGGAGAAATTATCGCGAAATTCGTTTTCAACTCACATTTTCATATCACGTTTCATATCACATTGTGACGTTCGTATTTCGGTATCCAATTGTATAATGTGATTTGCCAATTTATATCTTAAATTTAAATGAGTACTTTAGTCACAAAATATTTAACATTAGATATAGATGTAAATAATCTTAATTATTATTTTTCATACATATATTGAATTGCACAGAATCCCTTGCATACAGCGGCTAGATAAAAATCTAAGCAGTTATCATACAAATTTCTATGGGATCGCGATGGTTTAATGAACGAATGGCTTTATATATTTCTTGGTTTATATAATATATAATTGATAACTTAAAAAGTTAATGGCTTTAGTCAAAATATATTACGAGAATGTTCGTGGATTAAACACCAAGACCAATGAACTGCAATGTGACATAATGTCAAATATATTTTTGTGAGACGTGACGTAGCGATTTCGTACATTCCTCAGAACTTTTTGACCAAAGGTATTAAGTGTATCGTAGAGACAGATGCCAAGATTTTATGTCTAAATATAATAAAAACACGGAGGTGGTGTTCTAATTGCAATAAAAATCCCAGAAAAGTATTCATCGTCTTAATTGGCAAACATCTTTAGAAGGTATCTGGGTTTCCTTAAGCCTCAAATCATTCTCAATTAATATTTGCACGATCTATCTAACTAAGGATCACTATTCAGTTTATTGAGAATTCAGACCAAAAATTGTGACAAGTCCTAATCAAACAATAAGATAAGTTGTAGGTGGTAGAGCCTAGCTGTAGTTATCCGACTACAGCTCGTATTGGGCTGGCTCGACCGAGGAAGGACCACCCTCTCACAGAAGACCGACGTGTAGTAACCAAATTCATTTGGTTATGTTCCGTCGGTGAGTGAGAGAATCCAGAAGCCCAACCTCCCCCCCGCGCCAAACATGAAAGCGATGCCAAAAACAAAAATACCCCAGGAGGGTACCGGCTTTGATGAAGCCGGGGACCCCCTCCCCGAGCAAAATCGGGGAAATGATTCTCGGATTTTGCTCGGGCTGCCCGTCGTATCTGGGGCGGGCAAAGTATCGCCTTTTGTGTTGTTTGAGGGCAAACGACGAGTCAATGCAGCGGCACCCCGACCCACTCTAAATGTGGACTTTTGCAACATCCGGGGACTTCATTCCAACTTAACCGCCGTCCACTGTCATCTGGAGACGGCGCAGCCGGCCTTGTTGTTTCTGACGGAGACGCAGATATCTCAACCTAGCGACACAGCGTACCTGTCATACCCCGGGTATAAACTAGAACACCATTTTATACCACACGCCGGGGTATCTGTGTTCGTAAGGGAGGATATCTGCTACCGTCGCCTTCAGGTTTTTGAAGGTCGGGACCTGTCTATACTCTGGCTACGCGTGGACATGGACGACCATGTCAGAGTCTACGCGTGCCTCTACAGGTCCCATAGTGGTAATGCAGAAACGGATCAACTCTTGGGCCATGTTCAGGCGAAGATTGACGATCTGCTTTCACAAACTCCCTCCGCCGAAGTCGTAGTCCTAGGGGACTTTAATGCGCACCATGCCGATTGGCTAGGGTCACGTGCCACCGACTACGCGGGGAGGTCTGTGTTTGACTTTGCTCTGGCAAATGATCTGTCCCAGCTGGTAAAGACGCACACTCGTCTACCGGACATGGACAGCCACACGCCCTCTTTGTTGGATATTCTGCTGACTACACATCCAGAAAAGTACCAGATCACTGTCGAGGCTCCCTTAGGTTCCTCTGATCACTGTCTGGTACGGAGTGTAGTGCCCATTCAACGGTCGGCTCGCACAACACCTGCGACTCGACGCGTTTGGCACTACAAGTCAGCGGATTGGGATGGAATGCGGTCCTTTTTTGCATCCTACCCATGGGGGCCGATTTGTTTCCCTTCCGATGATCCTAGTGACTGCGCTGCGGCTGCAGCTGATGTGATACTACAGGGCATGGAACTATTTGTACCAAGCTCTGTGGTACCACTTGGTGGCAGATCGCGGCCTTGGTTTGATGCGTCTGTCAGGGCTGCAGCAGCTGGCAAACGGCAGGCTTATCAAGCTTGGGCCAATGCGTTAGTCACTAAGGATTCGAACTCTAGAGTTCTGAAGAGGAAATATAATCGTGCCTCCAGATTCTTCAAACGGCAAATCGCTAGAGCAAAGTTCAAGCATGTCGTCAAAATTGGGGATCAGCTGGCAAAGTACCCGCCTGGCAAGCGCAATTTCTGGGCGCTTTCAAAGGCCACTCTGGGAAACTTTAGCCAGCCATCCCTACCGCCGTTGCACATGGGGAATGACTCTCTGGCCCACACGGCAAAAGAGAAAGCCGATCTCTTGGGCACTCTTTTCGCCTCCAACTCGACTTTGGACGACCAGGGGAAGACACCGCCTATCACCCCGCGGTGTCAGAGCTCAATGCCGGAAATAGTTTTTCGGCAGAAAACTATTAGGCAGTCTCTATTTTCCTTGAACGTTCATAAGTCGAGTGGGCCGGATGGCATTTCTCCATTGGTGCTACGAACGTGTGCCCCTGAGTTGACTCCAGTGCTAGCGCGTCTATTTCGGTACTCCTACCTTAAAGGCGTAGTCCCGGTCACATGGAAGCGTGCCCTTGTCCATCCGATCCCTAAAAAAGGTGATAGCTCGGAACCAGCTAACTACAGACCTATCGCTATTACCTCTCTGCTCTCCAAAGTAATGGAGAGCATTATCAATAAACAGCTCCTAACGTACCTCGAGAATCACCAGTTGGTCAATGACCGGCAATATGGCTTTCGCTACGGTCGATCGGCTGGTGATCTTCTGTTGTATCTTACACACCGTTGGGCAGCTGTTATTGAAAGCAAGGGAGAGGGTCTGGCAGTTAGTCTGGATATGGCGAAAGCCTTCGATCGTGTATGGCACAAGGGGCTTCTTTCGAAGCTACCTTCCTATGGGCTTCCCGAGAGTTTATGCAAGTGGATCACCAGCTTCCTCACTGGGCAGAGCATACAGGTCGTTCTCGACGGTTTTTGCTCGGACCCCAAGCCCGTGAACGCTGGTGTACCCCAAGGCTGCGTGCTATCCCCAACTCTGTTCCTCCTGCACATCAATGATATGTTGGATATCTCCAACATACATTGTTATGCGGATGACAGTACTGGGGATGCGGTATATTCCGGCCGTGCAGGTCTCACTCGGAAAAACGTCGACGAGTGCCGAAAGAAACTTGTGTCTTCAATAGAGACCTCCCTGGGGATGGTCTCTGATTGGGGTGAACTGAACCACGTTCAATTCAATCCCCTAAAGACACAGGTTTGCGCGTTTACCACTAAGAAAACCCCATTTGTCGTATCACCGCTCTTCGAGAGCACTCCCCTCATTGCCTCGCCAAGTATCAGAATACTGGGTACATTTCGAGCGACTGTCAGTTTCGTGGTCATCTGGAGAGCAAGGCCAAGTTGGCCTCGATGAAATTGGGAGCGATCAATAGAGCGAGGCAGTACTTCAAACCTGGCCAAAGTCTTGCGCTCTATAAGGCGCAGGTCCGGCCACACATGGAGTACTGTTCTCATCTCTGGTCCGGATCACCCCAATATCAGCTTCTACCATTTGACCGCGTACAACGGAGAGCCGTTCGAATTGTCGGGGACCCGGTGTTCTGCGAACGGCTGGACTCTTTGGCATTGCGTAGAGACGTGGCTTCTTTGTGCCTCTTCTACCGCATTTACAACGGGGAGTGTTCCGAAGAACTATTCGATCTGATGCCTGCCGCCGAATTTCATCACCGCACAGCGCGCCATCGCCTCCAATACCATCCTTACCACCTGGATGCGTGGCGATGTGTGTGTCTCCACTGTGCGGTTCTCAAGGACATTTTTTCCACGTACCACTCGAATGTGGAACGAACTCCCTTCGGCGGTATTTCCAGATCGGTACGACATGGGTACCTTCAAAAAAGGCGTTTATTCGTACCTACAAGGCCGGCAACACTCTTGTAAATTCATGGGCGGCGGTGATCACGTCCATCCGTGACCCGCCAGCTCGTTTGCCCTCCTCTTACATAAAAAAAAAAAAAAAAAAAGTAGCACTCGCACGTAATTACTATTCCTTATTATTATTATTTTAACGTAACTATGTAGTTAATGTTTTATATCTGCAATGTGCATTTCCTGAAATATAAGCCATTGGTGTAGGTCTAGCAAATTATTTTTATATAAAATTTTCTACAGCACGCTGTGTGTATGCATGTATGAAGAGGTTGATGTCTGTGGCCGAGGCGAAAGAGGTATGCAGGGACCGTTGCGTTTGGCGCTCTGTCGTCTCTGGCTACCCCGCAAGGGATAGGGCGTGAAGCTAAATAAATCATTTAATTTTAATCTTGTAGTTATGTTTTATAATAAAATTATCTAATGAATGAAGGAATTAATGAAGGAATACATTAATGAATGAATCAATGAATGAATGAATAAATAAATAACTGATTCATTTTAGTAATTGAATGTAAACCGTATTCGTAGTTTGGTAAAATATCACAATTAATTTCAATAACTCTTGTAACTATTATTATTCGACATAACTTATTCAACATTTATAACTCAGGTAAAATTTTGATGTCACCAGTTATGTTAATATTACAGTTGAAACCTAAAAACTTGATTTATATAAATCTGATTCATGTTATTTATTGGAGCATAATATGAAATTATAATATAACATAAATAAAGGGATAAGTGTGTCAGGTGAGATTATTTGAATGAATTTGAATTCATTGATTCAGGCGATTGCTCACTTTGATCATGTTCGTTCTGCCATACACTCATGAGTCCTTAGTTCAATGGCGAGGCTGTCTATGGATGTAAGGGCATAAAGATTATAACTGTAAGATATCACATGCATCAGAAAACAATAAGTCCGCTAAAAAACGATTCATTGAATTATAGATGTTCTGGAAGTTTCACTTTGCAATCCAGATGTTTCAGATATCATACAAAATGTTCATTACAAAAGTCCATATATTTATTTCCACCACCCAGGTAATACTGTGTAAAATTCTGAGTCACGAAAATATGTAGCAACTCTTTCCAGACCGTTTCATTTTTTATTTAGAATCACCAGTCCATTGAATTGAACGTTTAAACCTATAAATAACGACTGTTTCGCGGTGTATTTACATAATTGTTGACATTATACAACTTTTTTTAAAATTACGTACTCGTTTTGTATATCTGTATGTTATTAGATTATATTAAGTCGTATTATAAGTCTAGTGTAGTTATATTTGAATATAGTCTGGTTTTCAAATATTTTTACTTGTAGAATATTATTTTTGGTGGTTTGCAGTATTTAAATTTTAGGCTCTTATTTACGTTTATTTCTCGTTGTGCGGTCGTTGGTCACGATCATATATTATACTATTGAATTAACAATATTCTGCCTTCAACGTTCAACTTACGATATAACATAGGGATATATAACCTAGTGCAGTTTTAAACTTTATACGCTTCCTGTTTACTGCATTTCATTACATAACCCTATAAAAGTAAAGATATAAAGCACTTTATTATAAACAATATTTTATTTCATTGAAAATTACGTTTCATTATACAATGAAAATCAAGCTGTGGTGTTCGTAGTAAAACTGTAAGGTTTAGTTAAATTACAAGTAAATAAAGTATGACATAACATAGTGACCTATCATTGTGGACTCTAAAATCCAGAAACCTTCTTATGAAAATATAAAATTTAAATAAAATCTAAAATTTAAAACATTTGTCTTTCGTTATATATATTTATGTGTTTAAGTTGTTTTTCAGACATCTTTTTGACATAGTTTGCTCGTATTCGTGGTAGCTTCACATAATAAATCCAGCATAAAACAAAATAACTCGTACCGAAGTTCACGAAAAGAGAATATAACGTTATGTAGCCACTTTTACTATTTTGAATTAGTTGTAATTGTTTCCAACACAGATACCATTATAATTTGAATAAAGTAAACAGCTACTAAACTGCACGTTGCAGCTCTATATAAGAATATAAAAGGCGTTAAATAGAAAATATTTTTATTACTATAGCTAACAGTTATTAGAATAAAAGTATGTCATTTCCAGAGAGTTTAATTTTTAATGTAAGTTTAATTTATTTAATGAAACATATTCAGTTTAACCGTAAACTTATTACAGAATTAAAATATAGACATGATAAAATAACTCAACAGAAACTAAATTAAAAACCATGTTTATTTATAATTACGAGTATAGAGTTATAAAAGTTATATAAATGAAATAAAAAGCTGTGAAACCGACTTCATTGGACTTAACTATGATTGGATGGATGGTTTTGTAAAAAAATGATCCGAGAGAGAATGGTTTTTCGCCTCTTTAACCTGTAAATTGAAAGGATTTTATTTTAATTATATTTAATAATAAATTAATTAAATTGTACTTCATTTAAAATCTTTCCGATTTTTGTAAGCTTTTCACTGACATATAATCACAATAAGTTCTAACTATATAATAACTAGATATACATACTTAATTACCAAAAGGCGGTAATTTATTTTACTCATTACATATTACATCCAAAATATTAATCGTAACCATACATTAATAAATAGCAATTGTCAAAATATCAGATTAATTTTAACTAAAGATTGATGTTTAAAAGTTTTAGATATTATTTTTTGTAAATTCATTCATTATCATTTTTCTAAATGTTACTTGTATTATTCTATAAATGTATCTAACACTCATATAATTATAGTTAGTTATATAGTTCAATATTTTTTTAAAGGTTAGGTTAGGTTAATCCGAGATTAGTAAATGTGTGCCAGTACGAAGTCAGGGAGATAGCCTACGTTTAACAATATTTACATGACTCAATTTTACAAAACAATGCAAAAGCGAGTGAGCTTAGGCACACCACTAAAGTGGTTCAATTAACATGTTATATTCAAAAGCGAGTTATGCGGCCGCGGACTATACACGCGCTTGCTAAATTATTTAAGACTTTACAAATAAAAATGGCTAAACAATTGGCTTTGTAAATCACTATATAGTTTTATTTATTAAATCAGCATTATGACGTTTAATTTACTACTTATTAATAATACATTGAAATTAACATTAAATCTCTATGTTAAAACATAGATATTGTTTTTCCGTTTTTTTTTTATATCAGTTTAGAGCCATTGATTCTATTCAAACAACCAACTTTGAATGAGAACGCTGTATGGAGAAGTTAAAATGCATTGCTAGTTTTATTGCAATGTGGACGTTGAAGCCGGCACTAGATTTATTTACTGCGTCGTACTGACTGCATTTTATTCTGGAATATTAGTTAGAAAACAGCCAATAGATGTTATGGTATTTCATCTACTAGTTGAATAAAAAATGTTACGCATGTATCAAAAACATATACATATTTATTTATTGAAGTACTACATCATACAATTCTCATATTGAACTTGTGATATGAAACACATCTTAATATCAATAGTTTAATTTATTTCTCAGTTAGTCTATCTATTCAATATAACAGTTTTATAAAATTAAAGAGTAGATTATTATTAGAATTTATTTTGACAATTTTATATTAACTACTTTAATAAGTTGGTTTTAATGATAACTTTTTATAATTTATCTTGTTTAAAAAAATATATTAATTTATTTATTTATTTATTTATTTATAAACAATAATACAAGCTCACAAATAAAATTAACATTTATTACATACTATCAATCAACCCTTTTACCAAAAATGAAATAATATTTTTCTATGAAAAGTCTCTATTCCAAATTAAAGTTCGTCAAAATATTGAATGTTCCCAACACTATTACGCCAACGTCGGAATAGTAATTGTATCAATACAAAGCCGGCTAAGGAGTTTGAAATGTTCAGTTAAATATGCACTTGTGTTACCGGAATTTAAACAAACTCATTCCTGGATAATATAGTGCAATGATGCTAACGACATGTTTTTTAGCAAATAAAAATAAATTTTATTGTAACAGATTATTACGATCATATTTATATATTTTTTTTATCCTAGAATTTTAACAATCTTTGTATTGTCTGAAGAAAAACCAGCGAAGAAGTAATTTTCTCTACGTCACATACAACCGCACCGCCCGTCGTAAGTACTCACACGCTGTGTCAATACAAATTACGTGACACCAACTACAATATTACACATTCGTCCAACTAGAATATTCGTCGAGATAAAATAAATAAATCTAACTTGTAATATAATATGCGTCATATAACGGCTTAACAATATTATTCAATTTATTTTTCGCTAAAGAATAATTTAAGGTTTTATGTACAAAAATATTATATTATTTTTCTTTTTTTATTAACCCACTTTAATAAAAACAGTCTTGTTTTTTATATATATTGTTCATCATTATTTCAGTAAACACTATTGGGATTTTAGTATGACAATACGTCTGCCAAATTTGTAAGGCATACTATATTATGTGTATAAAGTAGCGTTTTTATTGTTATATCTAAGCGAATATAAAATATGAAACGAGTATATTAGAACATAACTTTGATAAAATATTCATTCCACTCATAGAGGTTTCTCCCATAGGACGTGAATGATGTGGTGTTATTTACTGCGCCGAGCTCAATATTGTCTCCAGGAGTGATGAACATGTTACACCTGCCCACCACCGAGCGCTTTTTACGATATTTAATATTGTGTTGCCAGTACTATTTACAAGTATTAACTTGAGATTCATTCTCACAAGTCGTGTTGCGATATTGGTCGTCCGATCTGACAACTTTAATAACTTGAACCACTACATCGTATTATAGTACTCTTTATGTTTACTTAATAATATAGTATATTTATTATATAACAATGGTATAGGCAATTTGAATAATAATATAGTGTTGTTAATTTTAATAGATATTGGAAGTTATGTCTAATCGGACAATAGCATTACAGACGAAGATTTGAACTGAAACCATTGGTAAGATTGAAACGAAATATCAGAATGAATTGAAAGATCTGTGATTACTTGTACCCAATGAGTGTTGTATTATTATTATAAATATACTTTTTTGATTGGTTTATAATTTCATATATTTTCACTTTAAGTTATACACAATGTGGTATTACAAAGACTAAAACTATAGATTATCTATTCTATTTTTTTTGACACAGGTGAAGAAGATTAGTCCAACACCACGATATCTAATACTGCTATATGGGTTTGGCGTTCACTTTCTCAAAAAATAACCAGCATTGTTGGAAACTTTATTAAAAATCTGTTTTTAAATAGTATGGGTACATGTAGGATAAAAACATTACAATCAAGACTTTTAGCATTTTGCCGTATTTGTATAATAGAAGTTTTAGAATTTTATTCCCTTTGGTTATCTAATGGCAATACCGGTACATAAAATTAAAACCCGTTTTACGCTCCAATGGCTCAAGATTTAAACGAATTTAATGAACAGTATCTAATTTAATCAGAACACATACACAGAAGCCATCGATTTTTCGGTTCCACCAGCAGTCGGTAGAGATTGTAACATTGTATCGAAAGCGGTTCGAGGCATTCCAACCATACTAAGAACAATTTCAAATCTTGAGAACTTCTCCTCAGGACCGGCCAGCACATGCAACATGCAACCGAGGTGTTGTTCTAAAAATGACTAGACGTGTTTTTTAATATTTCACTTGTGTATCTTATTATTTGTTTAAGTAGTGATGGAAACGCCCATAGGAGTTTGACCGTTCGGCATTTTGCAAAAATAATATGTTTGAAAAAATATAAAATACTTTATTTTAGTATTAACACAAAAATATTATCTGTTCATTAAAGATTCGATAATTTATGTTCATTTCTAAAACGAAGTTACCTATTTGAATTCTTTATAACTTTTAAAATGCAATATGAGATTACATTTAAAATTAATTACATGATAATAAAAGTATAAATGGAAATTTATAAGAATATTTAATTACTAAACCAGAACTAACAAGGCTTACTGATTACATTCGATGACGTAAGCGTTGAAATGAACTTGTAAAAATTCACAATTAGAGTGGAGTGTTTGTATGTGATAGGTTTTGGCGAAGTATTGGGATTTCGGATTTTCTCTCTCACCGACGGAACGTAATCGAATTAATTTGATTACTAAATATCGGTCTTCTGTAAGAGGCTATGTCCGTAAAATACGAGGAGAATGACATCTCCTAATCTGACAGTGCGTCCCATTATCTTTCAGTATATCCAGCAGAGGATTCAACAAACGATTTCAGAAAGGAGGAGGATTCCATCAATCCTTGTGCATAACCTATTCTTCTTCCTAATGCTCTTTTGCTCTGTGTAATTCACCTACACCGTTCTGTCTTATAGGTGGCTTCATACTAACCTGTATAGGTTACTGGGGCATCTCTTGCTGTTGCTGTCGAAGGTGCTTTCTATATCTAATAATATTAGTACCACAATATAGTTTATTAGGTTATAGAGGGCGTCCTGCGTACTTGAATTCATATTGCTGGATATTTACTTTATGGAGTAAATACCATCTTAGGCGACAGATCAAAAACTTGTCTAGTACCTTTCCCAAAATTGGTAACAGTTCAATAGGTCTATAGGACTTGGTATTGTGATTGCCTGGTTTCCTCTGGACAATTACTTCTGCTGTTTTCCAAGGTACCGGAAAGTGGGACAGTTGTAGGGACTCATTTAGGACCTCCAGGAGGATTTTAGCATCAGAGCTAATGGCTTCTTTGAATGAGCACTGAAGAAATTTATAATCGTCCTGAGTTTTGTCAGATTTCAACTGTTAGAATCAACTAAAAACTTATAATATAAATGATTCCTCTTTTATTAAATGTCTTACGTTTTAAGACCAGACACACGATTTCCACACACATACCAAGCAAAGTTTCAAAAAGTTGTGATTGGCGTTTCTTCTGTGATGGAATTTTGATATGGCCTCACCTGTTATGAAATAAACCTCATAACTGGCAATATGGTAAAAATATGTTGCGGTATACTGTCTTAAATCAAAGTAAAAAGTCTTAAATCGAACAAATTGTCGTGAAAGTTGTTTTCAACTAAATCACATTGTGGCGTTTGTACTTTGGTTTCCAATTATATAATGCGTCTGCAATTTCAATTTGCTATCTTAAATTTAAATAAGTAGTTTTGTAACATAATGCTAAACATTTTAGCTATAAATAAATACCTTAATTATTATTTTTCATACATTAAACATGGCGCGAGTTGCTATATTTATCAATGCGGTACACATTAATACAATATTAAGAATCATACAGACTTGTAGATATTCCATCTATCAGATGATGATGATCAGTAATACAGTTCATACAATAAATTAGTATAATTAGTTATCGCATCAATTAGCGAATATAGGATCGAATATTTTTTTTTAAATTGCAGTTGTAAATTATTTCATGCAATTAGACTGTTTTAATTGTTATTGCTTTTAAATTTTCAATTGTTGTTACTGAAATAATGGTGAAAAAAATATGAAAAAACAAGACAGCGTTTATTGAAGTGGTGTATTAAAATACGAAAAATAATATAACAGTTTTTGTATAAATATTCAAATTATTCTGAAGTGAAAATTTTAATGAACACAGTTAAATGACATAAATGTTATCACAAGTAACATTTATTTATTTTATCTCAATCTACAATATTGTGCTTGGTGTCACATAATATGTATTGACTTAGCGTGTACTTACTACAGGTGATGGCAAGAGAAATTTACTTCTTTGCTGATTTTTCTACAGACAATTTGTGGACTATTAATAATCTAGGTTAAGAAACAACATATTATAGTAATATTCTATTAGAATAAAATCTATTTTTATTTACTAAAACCGTCTTGTTTGCGTTATTGTATCATATTATCCAAGAATAAGTTTGTTCAAATTCCGGGAATAAAAGAGCACATATAACTGAACTTTTCAAACTTCTTTGGTGGCTTTGTATTGATACAATTACTATTTAAGCAATGGCGTAATACTTGAAAAGAAAACACCTCAAGCAGGCAATTGCAATCGGCGCGCCATTGTCCATAAATACGACACAAAAGAAAATCGGATTTTGCTAACGCTTGTTGGGAACATTCTATATAATTTAACGAAGATTGATTTCAAATTCAAATTCCAAATATCTTTATTCAAGTAGGCATTCACATGCATTTTTGAATCGTCAATTATTACAATAAAAGAAAAGATAAACACTTACCTTTTCTTTTATTAACGGACATACGGACTGACTACACAGTCAGTCCGTGTGTAAGCTACCATCGGCTCGGATGCTGCTCTGTTGAGAAAAGCCGGCTAGAAACTCAACATTTGCTCTTTTTTAAAAGAAATACCATGTAACAATCTTAAATGATGTCCATTAAAATATAAATTTTGCAAATGAGTCAAGTCCGTAGAGAGGGGGAGGACACGATAACCCTCAAATCCGGAAACCTACTATACTACCGGGAGGGCGACCAAAAGTCCCAAGGAGGTGTCGGGTTTATGGTCCGCAAGTCCCTCATAAACAACATCGCGGTTATTGAAAGTGTGTCGAGTAGGGTCGCGTACCTTATACTCAGAGTTTCTAAAAAATACTCGTTGAAGGTCATACAGGTCTACGCACCGACCTCCGCACACCCAGATGATGACGTAGAGGCTATGTATGAGGATATTAGTCGGGCCATACATACTACAAAAACTCACTTTAATGTTGTTATGGGGGACTTCAACGCAAAGCTGGGCAAGAGAAACGACGATGAGTTGAGAGTTGGGCAATTTGGATATGGGCAGCGGAACCCTAGGGGACAGAGGCTGGCCGATTTTCTGGAGAAAGAGGGACTTTTTATGATGAATTCCTTCTTCCAGAAGCCGCCTCAAAGGAAGTGGACCTGGTTAAGTCCCGATGGTTCCACTAGAAATGAGATTGACTTCATCTTGACCACTAGACGCCAGACATTTAACGATGTATCTGTGATCAACAACGCAAAAACAGGGAGCGATCACCGAATGGTAAGAGGCACGCTGAATCTCAATGTCAGGCTGGAACGATCCCGGTTGGTGAAGTCTACGCTCCGTCCATCTAAAGCTCATATTCAAGACCTCGAAAACTTTCAACTCGAATTATCGAACAGCTTCGCTTGCCTAGATGATTGTGCATCCGTGGACCAAATTAACAACAGGTTGGTAGAAACTGTCCATACGGTCGGAGGAAAATTCTGCAGACCCGGCCGTAAGAATAGACCCCGAAAACTAGCCAACGAAACTCTCAAACTTATGGCGGAACGACGCTCGTTGGCACTTCAGTCCCTCAATGATACCGAGACTTATAGGCAGCTCAACAGACGCATACGGAAATATCTGCGACACGACATCCGTATTTTCAATACTAACCGTATTAAAGATACGATAGAGCGGAACCAAGGCTCCAAAGTGTTTGCGCGAGATTCGTCAATTGGGCAAAGCCGGTTATCGAAGTTGAAATTGGGGGATGGAAGCACAGTGTCGTGTAGGGCTGACATTTTGAGGGAGGTCGAGAGGTTCTATGGACACTTATATACCTCAGTCGCTAAACCTGTTGATAGCTTAGCAAAAGACCCAAGAGCGGAGCTTACCCGGCACTATTCCGATGAAATCCCGGACATCAGCTTGCACGAGATCAGTATGGCCCTAAAACAGCTTAAAAACAACAAGGCACCAGGTGAAGACGGTATCACATCAGAGCTTCTGAAAGCGGGCGGATTGCCAGTACTTAGGGTCCTTCAGAAGCTCTTTAATGCCGTCCTGCTTGAGGGTGTAACGCCGGAAGCATGGAACAGAAGTGTGGTGGCCCTATTCTTCAAAAAAGGCGATACTACTTTGCTGAAGAATTACAGGCCCATCTCGCTTCTGAACCATGTTTATAAGCTGTTTTCGAGGGTTATCACGACTCGTCTCACGAGCAAGTTTGATGACTTCCAGCCTTCCGAACAAGCTGGTTTCCGAAAAGGTTTTAGTACCATAGACCACATTCATACGCTGCGGCAGATTATACAGAAGACCGAGGAGTATAATCGGCCATTATGCTTAGCGTTTGTGGACTATGAGAAAGCCTTTGATTCGATCGAAACGTGGGCGGTACTGTCGTCTCTTCAGAGGTGCCATATTGACTATCGGTACATCGAAGTGTTGAAGTATTTGTACACAAATGCCACCATGTCGGTTCAAGTCCAGGAGCATTGCACAAACGCTATTCCTTTACAGCGTGGCATGAGACAGGGAGACGTTATCTCTCCGAGACTATTTACCACTGCACTGGAAGACGCTTTCAAGCTCCTGGAATGGCATGGACTCGGCATCAATATAAACGGCGAGTACCTAACTCACCTTCGATTTGCCGACGAAATAGTAGTAATGGCAGAATCCCTGGAAGACCTCAGCACTATGCTCGGCGATCTTAATGGAGTCTCTCAACAGGTGGGCCTTAAAATGAATATGGACAAGACGAAAATTATGTCGAATGTCCATGTCGCGCCTATCCCGGTATCCGTTGGGAGCTCCATTCTCGAAGTTGTCGACGAATATGTCTACCTGGGACAAAAAGTCCGATTGGGCAGGTCCAACTTCGAGGGAGAGGTCAATCGACGACTCCAACTAGGATGGGCAGCGTTCGGGAACTTAAGGAGCGTATTTTCGTCCGGAATACCGCAGTGCCTTAAGTCGAAAGTCTTCGACCAGTGTGTGTTACCAGCGATGACTTATGGAACCGAGACGTGGCCTCTAACAAAGGGACTCTTAGAGAGGCTTAAAGTCACTCAGCGTGCGATGGAGAGGGCTATGCTCGGCATTTCGCTGCGAGATAGAGTCAGAAACGAAGAGATTCGCAGACGAACAAAAGTAAGCGACATAGCCCAACGGATTTGTAAGCTGAAGTGGCAATGGGCTGGGCATATAGCCCGCTCAAGTGACGGCCGATGGGGAAAAAGGGTCCTTGAGTGGAGGCCACTTACTAGCAAGCGAAGTAGAGGACGACCACCAACTAGGTGGACAGACGACATAAAAAGAGCAGCTGGAAACCAATGGATGCGGGCTGCTTTGGACCGATCACGGTGGAAGTCAATGGGGAAGGCTTACGTCCAGCAGTGGACGCACGACAGCTGAAAATGATGATGATGAAATGAGTCAAAAACTTAAGTTCCACATATTTCGATCCTCTAAAAACTCTTGAACGTTATAATAAGATTTATTTAATAATAAACTTTAGATTTTAGATTTAAAACTAAGAAAAGGAAGGTCTAAGATATCTTGTAGAACTTTATTATATATGCGTATACCCAAGCCCATGAAGGATTTAATAATTTTTTGAAGACAAAATTTTGGCGTTACGAGTTTGTTTTTATTTATCATGTCTGTCACTATTTTTTATAAAACTTTTTAAATTTTGGCGTATATACAATATGTTATTAAACATGTATTGCGAAGCGACTGTAAGATTACCTATTTCTTTAATAATATCTCTCAGAGAATCTCTAGCTTTTAAGTTATAAATAGCCCGCACAGGTCTTTTTTGTAAAATCAATATATAATTAATTTCGGCAGAACTGACCCATAATAAACTGCCGTAAGATAAAGTAGTATAGAAATAACTAACTTAAATAAACAAGTCGAGCCGTATTAACATCCATTAATTGTCTAACTTTTCTACTTGCAAAGATGGCCGAGCTGAGTTTACCTGCGAGTGTTCAGAGATGGGGGTTCCATTGGAGCCTTTTATCTAAAGTTATACCTAAGAAATTTGTTGAGTCAATCAGTTCTAACACTGCATTGTCAAGGACAAAGTTAAATTTTTTACTTTTTACATTAGGAAGTGAAAACTCTATTCGTTTAATTTTCTTAGCATTTAAGACGAAATTATTAACTTTCAACCAATAAAGACTCGTAACAGAGAACTGTTTACATCGTGATAATTGGTCCTATCACGCTCAACTTTAAAAATAAGTTATGTATCATCAACAAAAAGTACAATGTCACATAGACCTTTAACTAAAAAGGGCAAGTCATTAATACAAAGTAAAAACAAAAAGAGGTCAAAAATAGATCCTTGTGGAATACCCATCTTTAGGTGAGAACTAGCAAATTTAAAATTATGAACGTAAACCGTAACCTCTTTGATTCAGGTAAGAGGCAATAAGATCAAGCGCAGCTCTACGTACACCATAACCGTTAAGTTTGCACAGCAATGCTTGATGGTTCACGCAATCAAAGGCTTTGGACAAATCGCAAAATAGCTTGAATGTATTCTATGACTTCTCCCATGCAAGGCAAATGTGTGTATGAAGCGTGGCGCCCGCTTCAGTTGTTGCTTTACCTTTAGTGAAACCATATTGTTCACTATGCAAGATTTTATTGCTATACACAAGCCCGGTCACCTGGTTTAGAATATTTTTTTCGAAGATCTTTCTTAATGTCGGTAAATCAGTATACTTGTAATATATCTGCATTAAAGTCACCGCGCACTATCACTAACTTATTTTCATGTCAAAGTGTTGTTAAAATATCCTCTATTTATTTCAAATACATAAAAGTCACCAGAGGGGGGTCGCTACACGCATAAGAAAATATATTCAATGAGCTTAAAGCAGTTACATAATTCGCTCGACAGAGAACGCCACTACGTATGATCGAGACTTTAAAACTACATTACTACGAGCTAAGATAAGTGAGCCACTGCGAATAGCTTTCTCTCTACAGAACAAACTTGACAATTTGTAATTTTCTGTACATATAATATTGTTGCTCTTTGACAATCGGTTCTATAATGCATAATAAACTAACATTGTATTTTTAAACACAATGTTCTACTTCCCATTCCTTGCCGCCTAAGCCTTATATATTTTGACGTAAAATATTAAAAACTTAGGCTTTGTCTTATTATTCAGTCAGTCAGTTTAAAGCGGAACTATTATTTTTTATTACAGATATACCATATAATGTATCAATTTTTTTTAAATTAAATGGTACTAAAGCAATTTGTTTTTTATAATACAGAGAGATACGCATTATAGGTACTTTATGTCATCCTATAACTAATATAATTAAATTTATTTAAAGCAAAATAAAAGAATGCGCCGCCATGACGATAGGTCAGATTATACAATGTCAAATTAAAATTGTATACGCATTTGTTTTGTTTGCTTATACAAGCTTAAGCTCTTGTTTTAAGCTGATGACTACGGGAATGTGCAAGTTACATATTAAAAGTTACTTTTGTTATGTAAAATTATATATTTTTTCTTAACGGACAAACCAATCCATCTCCATGTAATAATACAGTAGTACTACTTTTAGGTAAATTAAAGTTCATAATTTTATCTAAACTAGACTAACTAGAATAGTGTTAAAACATATTCCAATAATAATCTATTCTTATATTTTATAACAATGTTATATTGGTTAGATACACTAACTAATTGAAAGGTATAGTTTCATCAACACATAAACTAGTCTGGCCTTCGTCGAAAATGCCTAAGGCGGTACAGGCTGGACGAAACATAAATATCCCAATTGTAATAAACCGTTTATTATTTGTATGCGAATATTTTTAGGTTTTAATAAATTAAATTATTAATATTAAAATGTGACACAAATCACGAGTCCAAGCATATGAGGATGACGTAGTACTTTAATAAATAAATACATAAATATTTTTGATATATATGTAATATTTTTTACAATATAAGGTGTAGTACTATGTAACCCGTCTGTTATCTAGACATAATTCCGAAAAATAGAAATAGTGGTAAAAAAAAGTGCAGTCATTATATCGCAGTAAATAATTCTAGTGCGAACTTCAACATACAAATTGCAAAAAGTTTATGATATTTTGCTAGTTAGCAATGCAAATAATCTTTAGCATTCAGCGTCCTCACTAGAAGTAGTTGGTTTGAATCCAATCAATGATTCCTAATTATACACAAAACTTTTACTTTTAGAAGGTATAACAATAAACAGTTATGCCACTTTTAAATAACATGTAAGTTATCACGGAACGACGAATTATATATGTTTATATTTAAAAAGTCAATGTAATATTTATAAACAATAAATCATCATGATGCTGTTTTAATAAGTGGATAAAGGTATTTTTTATTTATTTATAAAGCTTGAATGAAGAGAAAATTCAAAGGCGGACAACAGAGTAGTTCGCATAAATGCAGCGATGTCCGATTTGTGGGAATAGCGCATAAATATTTCAGAGCCTACGAGCGCGTGTATAGTCCGCGGCGGTATCACTCGCTTCTGAATAAAACATGTTATTTGGACCACTTCAATGGTGCCTAAGTTCACTCGCTTTTGCACTTTTATGTAAAATTGAGACCCATTAGTCATGTAAATATTGTTAAACGAAGCCCGTCTCCCTGTCGTCGTACTGAAATACATTTACTAACCTCGGATTAAATATTTAACCTTTAATTGAAAATTATTGGACTATATTAGTATATGATTATTAAATATATTCATATAATAATATAAGTATCATTCAGATAAATGATGATGATCAATGAAATTACAGAATGTAATATTTCAATCATTTAAACAGAAATCTTCTTAAGTTAAAATTAATCTGATATTTTGACAATAAATAAGACAGAAATTCGTTTCTACCTTTGCAAAGCCACTATCTTTCTTGTAATAATTAATACAAAAACGAACTGATTGAAATTATATAGAGGCAATGCTATAAAGATAAAATTTGAGTATTTTTAGCCGTTGTTTTAATGAAATTTGCTTGACAATGCGTTCATTTTAATTGAAATATAGAACAATTAGTAGGTAAGCATTATTAGTAGTTCAACAATAGAGCCTAAACGATGCTGGCTCGTCAGTTTTTCTCTTCATTTAAAAAGTTTTGCATTTACCTTTGTAATAAGCTTTTGTATCTTAATGATTTTTGTAATATATGACAATATTCAAATAATATTTTCTCTTGATAAGAACGTTGTGTGCAGTGTGGTTTCATGAAAAAATAACGCAATAAAATATACATATAATAGGTATGTAACAATGGTAATAGGTTACAATTAGTATTTTGGATGTATAATATAATTTGGATTGTATAATATTTACCTTTTGATTATAATGAACGTCCGTGTTATTAATACTTGTTTAGAGTAATTAAATATCTTATAAGTAAGAATTGATATGAATGAGTACTTCAATTTCAACAAAGTATACAACGGTGGTGCCACCTACTGTAATTTATTTGAGAATGTTCATTTGTTATTAAACTTTAATATTTTAAAAAGTACATTCGAAATATATTTAACATAATATTTAATCTTTAATTTACTATTGGCAATTCTTAAAACATAAAACTGGCGTCATCTGTATGTTTATTATGCTATTATAACTTACCCTCACTTTAATGTTGTAGTGTTGATTATTATAAAATAAGTTGTAAATGCTGTTCACGGATTATTCTGTTACAAGTTGTAGGATATTAAACATTAAAGTGCAAGTACTGAGTATTATTTTTAAAACATATAGGTACTAACAATAGTTAATATTACAAGCATATAATTAGAATTTTACCTTTCAGGATGTCAAGGACATCGCCTTGTACAGCACCTGTAAACTTTTTAAGTCCAGTCTTAATAAACATGTTACAGCTCCTCACAGAGAGATTTATAAGAACTCTCGTGCTTTTCTGTTAGAATTATTTACAGAAGTCATATTATTAAAATAAACCCTGCTGTACTTTTTACTTAAAGTTTTTATTCAAATTCAAATTTAAATTCAAATTATCTTCATTCAAGTAGGCATTTACACATACTTTTGAAACGTCAATTATTATAATAAAAAAAGGGTTAGTGCAGTCAGTAGGTGTGTAAGCTACCATCGGCTCGGGATGCTGCTCTATTGAGAAGAGTCGGCCAGAAATTCAACATTTGCTCTTTTTAAACTAAATTTAACAATCTTAGATGCAAATGAGTCAACACCTTAAGTACCATACATTGCGACTAAAAACTCTCGAACGTTATAATAAGATTTATTTAATAATAAACATTAGATTTTAGATTTAAAACTAAGAAAAGGAAGGTCTAAGATATTTTGTGGAACTTTATTATATATGCGTATACTATGCATTATTCCTTAGGATTTAATGTATGAAAAATAATAATTAAGGTATTTATTTATAGCTAAACATAATGTTAAACATTGTTACAAAACTACTTATTTAAATTCAAGATAGCAAATTGAAATTGCAGACGCATTATATAATTGGAAACCAAAGTACAAACGCCACAATGTGATTTAGTTGAAAACAACTTTCACGACAATTTGTTCGATTTAAGACTTTTTAGATAGATAGATAGATAGATAGAAAAGCTCTTTATTGCACACAATATTAATATAATGAAACAAAAAGGGTATAAAAAAAAACAAATATGCAAAGGCGGTCTTACTGCTAAAAGCAATCTCTGACAGACAACCTTCAGGTGAAAGAATTCAGTAATAAGTACGGGATAGTGCTAATACGAGAAATAATACTTAAAATAGATGCATAGAATAAAGCTTATATATATAAAAAATAATATATACAAATAAATATAATTAAATATATATATACATACATATTTATATATATATATATATATATATATACATATATATATATATATATATATATATATATACAACTAAATACATAACTATATATACATATATTAAACAGAGATAAATGCCTACATAACGAAAGTTTATAATGACGATAATGACTAACAAAAGTGTAAAGTGTAAATTATTTTAGGGAAAGGTAATAATTAAATAATAAATGAAATTAGCGATTGTGAGCTTCTGATATCTGGGGGTAGCATATTCCAAAGTAATACTGCCTTCACACTTTTTTACTTCGATCTAAGACAGTATACAACATATTTTTACCATATTGCCAGTTATGAGGTTTATTTCATAACAGATGAGGCGCTATCAAAATTCAATCAGAAGAAACGCCAACCACAACTTTTTGAAAATTTGCTTGGTATGTGTGTGGAAATCGTGTGGCTGGTCTTAAGACGTAAGACATTTAATAAAAGATGAATCATTTATATTATAAGTTTTTAGTTGATTCTAACAAATGAAATCTGACAAAACTCAGGACGGTTATAAATTTCTTCAGTGCTCATTCAAAGAAGCCATAAGCTCTGATGCTAAAATCTTCCTGGAGATCCTAAATAAGTCCCTAAAACTTTCCCACTTCCCGGTACCTTGGAAAACAGCAGAAGTAATTGTCCTGAGGAAACCAGGCAATCACAATACCAAGTCCTATAGACCTATTGAAATGTTACCAATTTTGGGAAAGGTACTAGACAAGTTTTTGATTTGACGCCTTAGATAGTATTTACTCCATAAAGTAAATCACCAGCAATATGAATTCGAGTACGCAGAACGCCCTCTATAACCTAATAAACTATATTAAGGATAGACGAAGAGCTATAAAGATTGTGGTACTAATAGTATTAGATATAGAAAGCACCTTCGACAGCAACAGCAAGAGATGCCCCAGTAACTTATACAGGTTAGTAAGAAGACCTATAAGACAGAACGGTGTAGGTGAATTACATAGAGCAAAAGAGCATTAGGAAGAAGAATAGGTTGTGGACAAGGATTGAAGGAAGCCCTCCTTTCTGGAATCTTTTATTGAATACGAGTACTCTGCTGTATATCTGATGTATTTTGCGGACATAGCCTCTTACAGAAGACCTATATTTAGTAATCAAATTAATTCGGTTACGTTCCGTCGGTGAGAGAGAAAATCCAAAAGCCCAATTCTTCGCCAAAACTTCTCACATGCAAACACTCCACTCTAATTGTGAATTTTTACAATTTCATTTCAACGCTTACGCCATCGAATGTAATCAGTAAGTCTTGTTAGTTTTGGTGTAGTAATTAAATATTCTTATAAATTTCCATTTATACTTCTATTATCATGTAATTAATTTTAAATATAATCTCATACCGCATTTTAAAAGTTATAAAGAATTCACATAGGTAACTTCGTTTTACAAATGAACATAAATGATCGAATCTTTGATGAACAGATAATATTTTTATGTTAATACTAAAATAAAGTATTTTTATATTTTTTCAAACGTATTATTTCTGCGAAATGCCGAACGATCAAACGCCTATGAGCGTTTCAATAATTCTTTAAACAAATAATAAGATACATAAGTGAAATATTAAAAACGTGTCTAGTCATTTTTAGAACCACCTTGGTTGCATGTTGCATGCTCTGGCCGGTCCTGAGGAGAAGTTCTCAAAATTTTTAATTGTTCTTGTTATGGTTAGAATGCCTCGAACGACTTTCGATACAATGTTACGACCTCTACCGACTGCTGGTGGAACCGGAAAATCGATGGCTTCTGTGTATGAGTTCTGATTAAATTAGATACTACTCATTAAATTCATTTAAATCTTTGGCCATTGGAGCGTAAAATGGGTTTTAATTTTATGTAACGGTATTGCCATTAGATAAATAAAGCGAATAAAATTCTAAAACTTCTTTTATATAAATAAGGCAAAATGCTAAAAGTCTTGATTGTAAAGTTTTCATCCTACATCTATCCATACTATTTAAATACTGATTTCTAATAAAGTTTTCAACAATGCAGCTTATTTTTTGGTCAAGTGAACGCCAAACCCATATCGTATAATAATACGACATCTAATAAGATATCGTGGTTTTGGACGAATTCTCCTACACCTGTGTCAAAAAAATTGGAATAGGTAATCTACAGTTTTAATTTTTGTAAAAGCTACCACATCTCGGTTGTGTATAACCTAAAGTGAAAATATATGAAATTATAAAACAATCAAAAAAGTACCTCTATAATAATAATACAACACTCATTGCGAACAAGTAATCGCAGATCTTTCAATTCATCCTGATATTTCGTTACAATCTTACTAATGATTTCAGTTCAAATCTTAGTTTGTAATTCTATTTTTTTTTATGTTAGAGGAGGGCAAACGAGCTTGCGGGTCACCGTTGGTATGTGATCACCGCCGCCCATGATTTTAAAGGTACTCATGTCGTATTGATCTGGAAATACCGCCGAAGGAAGTTCGTTTCACATTTGAGTGGTACGTGGGAAAAAAGTCCTTGAAAACCGCACAGTTGAAGATCGTCACGCGTCCAGGTGGTATGGATGATAAAGGAGGCGATGGCGAGCTGTGCGGTAGTGAAATTCGGCGGTAGGCATCAGATCGAATAGTTCTTCGGAACACTCCCCGTTGTAAATGCGGTAGAAGACGCACAAAGAAGCCACGTCTCAACGCAATGCCAAAGAGTCCAGCCGTTCGCAGGGCACTGGGTCCCCGACAATCCGAACGGCTCTTCGTTGTACGCGGTCAAATGGTAGAAGCTGATATTGGGGTGATTCGGACCAGAGATGAGAACAGTACTCCATGTGTGCCCTGCGCCTTATAGAGGGCAAGTCTTTGGCCAGGTTTGAAATACTGCATCGCTCTATTGATCACTCCCAATTTCATCGAGGTCAACTTGGCCTTGCTCTCCAGGTGACCACGAAACTGACAATCGCTCGAAATGTCGAGACCCAGTATTTTGATACTTGGCGAGGCAATAAGAGGAGTGCTCTCGAGGATCGGTGATACGACAAATGGGGTTTTCTTAGTGGTAAACGCGCAAACCTGTGTCTTTAGGGGATTGAACTGAACGTGGTTCAGTTCACCCTACTCAGAGACCATCCCCAGGTCTCTATTGAAGACACAAGTTTCATTCGACACTCGTCGACGTTTTCCCAAAAGAGACCTGCACGACCGGAATATACCGCATCCTCAGTGCTGTCATCCGCATAACAATGTATGTTGGAAATATCCAACATATAATTGATGTGCAGGAGCAATAGAGTTGGGGATAGCACGCAGCCTTGGGGTAGACCAGCGTTCACGGGCTTGGAGTCCGAGCAAAAACCGTCGAGAACGACCTGTATGCTCCGCCCAGTGACAAAACTGGTGATCCACTTGCATAAACTCTCGGGTAGCCCATAGGAAGGTAGCTTCGAAAGAAGCTCCTTGTGCCATATCCAGACTAACTGCCAGACCCTCTCCCTTGCTTTTAATAACCGCTGCCCAACGGTGCGTAAGGTATAACAGAAGATCACCAGCTAATCGACCATGGCGAAAGCCATACTGCCGGTCATTGATCAACTGGTGATCCTCGAGGTACGTTAGGAGCTGTCGGTTGATAATAATCTCCATTATTTTGGAGAGAAGGAAGGTAATGGCGATAGGTCTGTAGTTAGCTGGGTCCGAGCTATCACCTTTTTTAGGGATCGGATGGACAAGGGCACGCTTCCATGAGACCGGGACTACGCCTTTAAGGTAGGAGTACCGAAATAGACGCGTTAGCACTGGTGTCAACCCAGCACACGTTCGTAGCACTAATGGAGAAATGCCATCCGGCCCACTCGACTTATGAACGTCCAAGGAAAATAGAGACTGCCTGATAGTTTTTTGGCGAAAAACTATTTCCGGCATTGAACTCTGACACCGCGGGATGATAGGCGGTGTCTTCCCTTGGTCGTCCAAAGTCGAGTTGGAGGCGAAAAGAGTGCCCAAGGGATCGGCTTTCTCTTTTGCCATGTGGGCCAGAGAGTCATTCCCCATGTGCAACGGCGGTGGGGACGGGTGGGTAAAGTTGCCCAGAGTGGCCTTGTAAAGAATTTGTGCGTGCCAGGCGGGTACTTTGCCAGCTGATCCCCAATTTTGACGACATGCTTGAACTTTGCTCTAGCGATTTACCGTTTGAAGAATCTGGAGGCACGGTTGTATTTCCTCTTCAGAACTCTAGAGTTCGGATCCTTAGTAACTAACGCATTAGCCCAAGCTTGATAAGCCTGCCGTTTGCCAGCTGCTGCAGCCCTGACAGACGCATCTAACCAAGGCCGCGATCTGCCGCCAAGTGGTACCACAGAGCTTGGTACAAATAATTCCATGCCCTGAAGTATCACATCAGCTACAGCCGCAGCGCAGTCACTAGGATCATCGGAAGGGAAACAAATCGGCCCCCATGGGTAGGATGCAAAAAAGGACCGCATTCCATCCCAATCCGCTGACTTGTAGTGCCAAACGCGTCGAGTCGCAGGTGTTGTGCGAGCCGACCGTTGAATGGGCACTACACTCCGTACCAGACAGTGATCAGAGGAACCTAAGGGAGCCTCGACAGTGATCTGGTACTTTTCTGGATGTGTAGTCACCAGAAGATCCAACAAAGAGGGCGTGTGGCTGTCCACGTCCGGTAGACGAGTGTGCGTCTTTACCAGCTGGGACAGACCATTTGCCAGAGCAAAGTCAAACACAGATCTCTCCGCGTAGTTGGCGGCACGTGACCCTAGTTAATCGCCATGGTGCGCATTGAAGTCCTCTAGGACTACGACTTCGGCGGAGGGAGTCTGTGAAAGCAGATCGTCAATCTTCGCCTGAACATGGCCCAAGAGTTGATCCGTTTCTGCATTACCACTATGGGACCTGTAGAGGCACGCGTAGACTCTGACATGGTCGTCCATGTCCACGCGCAGCCAGAGTACAGACAGGTACCTTCGACCTTCAAAAACCTGAAGGCGACGGTAGCAGATATCCTCCCTTACGAACACAGATACCACGGCGTGTGGTATAAAATGATGTTCTAGTTTATAACCGGGGTATAATAGGTACGCTGTGTCGCTAGGTTTAGATATCTGCGTCTCCGTCAAAAACAACAAGGCCGGCTGCGCCGTCTCAAGGTGGTAGTGGACGGCGTTTAGGTTCGAGTGAAACCCCCGGATGTTGCAAAAGTCCACATCTAGAGTGGAGCGGGGTGCAGCTGTTTTCCGTCGTTTGCCCTCAGAAAACACAACAGGCGATACTTTGCCCGCCCCAGATACGACGGGTATCTCGAGCAAACTCCGAGGATCATTCCCCCGATTTTGCTCGGAGAGGGGGTCCTCGGCTTCATCAAAGCCGGTACCCTCCTGGGGTATACTTTTTGGAGGCATCGCTATCATTTTTGGCAGGGGGGGGAGGGGTTGGGCTTCCGGATTCTCTCACTCACCGACGGAACATAACCAATCTCTGTGAGAGAGTGGTCCTTCCCCGGTCGAGCCAGCCCAATACGAGCTGCAGTCAGAAAACTATAGCCAAGCTCTACCACCTATTGTCCGATTAGATATAACTTCCGATATCTATTAAAATTAACAACATTTTATTATTATTCAAATTGCTTATACCATTGACATACAATAAATATACTACATTATTAAGTAAACATAAAGAGTAATAAAATACGATGTAGTGGTTCAAGTTATTAAAGTTGTCGGATCGGACGACTAATATCGCTACACGACTTGTGAGAATGAATCTCAAGTTAATACTTGTAAATAGTACTGGCAACACAATATTAAATATCGTAAAAAGCGCTCGGTGGTGGGCAGGTGTAACATGTTCATCACTCCTGGAGACAATATTGAACTCGGCGAGTAAATAACACCACATCTTTCACGTCCTATGGGAGAAACCTCTATGAGTAGAATGAATATTTTATCAAAGTTATGTTCTAATATACTGGTTGTCTTTCATATTTTATATTCGCTTAGATATAACAATAAAAACGCTACTTTATACACATAATATAGTTTGCCTTACAAATTTGGCAGACGAATTATCATTCTAAAATCCCAATAGTTGTTACTGAAATAATGATGAACAGTATATCTAAATAACAAGATTTTACTAATAAACACTTATTGAAGTGGGTTAATAAAAAAAGAAAAATAATATAATAGTTTTGTTCATAAACCTTTAAATTATTCTTTAGTGAAAAATAAATTGAATAATATTGTTTAGCTGTTATATGACATATATTTTATTACAAGTTAGATTTATTTAATGTATCTCGACGAATATTCTGGTTGGGCGCTTGTGTAATATTCTAGTTGGTGTCACGTAATTTGTATTGACACAGCGTGTGAGTACTTACGACGGGCGGTGCGGTTGTATGTAACGTAGAGAAAATTACTTCTTTGCTGGTTTTTCTTCAGACAATACGAAGATTGTTAAAATTCTAGGATAAAAAAAATATATAAATATGATCGTAATAATCTGTTAGAATGAAATCTATTTCTATTTGTTAAAAAAACATCTCGTTAGCATCGTTGCACTATATTATCCAGGAATGAGTTTGTTTAAATCCCGGAAACACAAGTGCACATTTAACTGAACATTTCAAACTCCTTAGCCGGCTTTGTATTGATACAATTACTATTCCGACGTTGGCGTAATGGTGTTGGGAACATTCAATATTTTAACGAACTTTAATTTGGAAAAGAGAACTTTTAATAGAAAAATATTATTTCATTTTTGGTAAAAGGATTGATTGATAGTATGTAATATATGTTAATTTTATTTGTGAGCTCGTAAGTATTGTTTCTAAATAAATAAAACAATAAATTAATATATTTTTTTAATAAGATAAATTATAAAAAGTTAGTAATCATTAAAACCAACATATTTAAGTAGTTAATATAAAATTGTCAAAATAAATTCTAATTTTAATCTATTCTTTAATATTATAAAATTGTTTTATTGAATAGATAGACTAACTAATTAAAAAATTAATTAAACTATTGATATTAAGATGTGTTTCATATCATTCATTCAATATGAAAATTGTATGACGTAGTACTTCAATAAATAAATATGTATATGTTTTTGATACATGCGTAAAATTTTTTTATTCAACTAGTAGATGAAATACCATAACATCTATTGGCTGTTTTCTAACTAATATTCCGAATAATAAAAGTAAGGGTAAAATAAAACGCAGTCAGTACGACGCAGTAAATAATTCTAGTGCCGGCTTCATCGTCCACATTGCAATAAAACTAGCAATGCATTTTAGCTTCTCCATACAGCGTTCTCATTCAAAGTTGGTTGTTTGAATAGAATCAATGGCTCCAAACTGTATACAAAATAAAAAGAGCAAAAAACAATATGTATGTTTTAACATAGAGATTTAATGTTAATTTCAATGTATTATTAATAAGTAGTAAAACTTCATGATACTGATTTAATAAATAAAACTTTATAGTGATTTACAAAGCTTAAAAAGAAGAGTATTCAAAAACTTTAACTTTAATGTGGATAATGCACTAATGTCATTATCTGCGACTACGAACCGCCATTTGGTTTCTAAGAACATCCGTACTGGACATCTGATAAGCTAAATATTTTACTTGTTTATGATTTTTTTTGGATGTTGTTACTTTGTGTATAATTGTTACTATATGTGTAATTAGTAATTGAGTAACAAATTGTGAACATTTATATTCATTTATTTTATACTTATTAAACATGTTATTTGATATAACTTTCTTTTCTTTTAAATAAGTTCTAACTAATATCCTTTTACATGTTTTCTATTTATTAGACAGAGTATTATAGCTTGATTAATAGATTTTCTTAATTGTTTAGCCATTTTTATTTGTAAAGTCTTTAATAACTTGACAATAATAATTAAATATGACATGTTAATTAGACCACTTTAGTGGTGTGCCTTAGTTCACTCGCTTTTGCATTGTTTTGTAAAATTGCGACCCATTAGTCATGTAAATATTGTTAAACGTAGCCTGTCTCCCTAACTTAGTACTGGAACATATTTACTAACCTCGGATTAACTACCTCACCTTTAAAAAAATATGAACTATATAACTAACTATAATTATATGAGTGTTAGATACATTTATAGAATAATACAAGTATCATTAAAAAAAATGATGAATGAATTTACAAAATGTAATATTTAAAACTTTTAAACACAAGTCTTTAGTTAAAATTATCTGATATTTTGACAATTGCTATTTATTACTGTATGGTTACAATTAATATTTTGGATGTAATATGTAATGAGTAAAATAAATTACCGCCTTTTGGTAATTAAGTATGTATATCTAGTTATTATATAGTTAGAACTTATTGTAATTATATATCAGTGAAAAGCTAACAAGAATATATAAATCAAAAAGATTTCATGTTAAGTACAATTAAATTCATTTATTATTAAATATTATTAAAATAAAATCCTTTCAATTTACAGGTTATGGAGGCAAAAAGTCATTCTCTCTCAGATCATTTTTTACAGAACCATCCATCCAATCATAGTTAAGTTCAATGAAATCTGTCTCACAGCTATTTATTTCATTTATATACTTATATACTTATATAACTCTATACTCGTAATTATAAATAAACATGATTTTTAATTTAGTTTCTGTTGAGTAATTTTTTTTTGTCATGTCTATATTTTAATTCTGTAACAAGGTAACAGTTAAAATGTCGTGTCATTCTTTTTATAGTTTTATTAAATAAATTAAACTTACATTAGAAATTAAACTCTCTGGGAATTACATACTCTTATTCTAATAACTGTTAGGTATAGAAATAAAAATATTTTCTATTTAACGTCTTTTATATTCTTATATACAGCTGCAACGTGCAGTTTAGTAGCTGTTTACTTTATTGAAATTAAACAGCTACTAAATATAATATATTAATAAAACACACCTAAATATATAATTTAGGTGTCTGTGTTTGAAACAATTACAACTAATTCAAAATAGTAAAAGTGGCTACATAATACCACAGCTTGATTTTTAATATATAATGGAATTAAATATATATCAATTAAATAAAATGTTGTTTATAATAAAGTGCTTTATATCTTTAGTTTTATAGGGTTATCTAATGAAATGCAGTAAACAGGAAGTGTATAAAGTATAAAACTGCACTAGGTTATATATCCCTATGTTATATCGTCAGTTGAACGTTGAAGGCAGAATATTGTTAATTCAATAGTACGAGGGGAGGTCCAAAAGTTCGTGGAATGGAGAGGATGGAGCGGGGGTAGGGGCACTCACTTGATGTCATACGAATCGGAGACTCATCATTAGTATAAATACGAGTTTCAACCCGATTGCGTTATTCGTTTACGAACAGTCGCCTGCTGAACAAGTCAATCCGGAAGAAAACTGAAACTATGGAGAAAATTGAACACCGCGCTGTGATAAAATTCCTTACCAAGATAATTTTTATTTTTGAATTATTGGTATGTGATATTAGTTATGCACATAATATTTAGTATGTATAATTAATGTAGCATTCTTATTATTATATCTAAGTGAAAATAATATATAAAAGAAAAGTAGTACTTAAGATTACGTGAACAGCCTCATGGCCTTTTTGTTTGATCTTCTGCTGACTACATATTCAGGTAAGTACCGCATGAGTGTGCCGCATGGATTTTCTCCATTGGTGCTATGAACGTGTGATCTTGAGTTGACTCCAGTGCTAGCCTGTTCATTTCGGTAGTCCTACCTTAACGGTGTAGTCTCGGTCTCATGGAAGTGTGCCTTTGTCCATACGACCCACAAAAAAGGTGATAGGTCAGACCCAGCTAACTATAGATCTATCGCCATTACCTTTCTTCTCTATAATATAATATTCAACATCATTAACCGAGAGCTCCTTACGTGCATCGAGGGTTTCGGTTACTGAAAGTAAAGAAAATGGTCTTTCAGTTCGTCTGGATATGTCTAAAACTCTTCGGTTGTGTATGGTACAAGTAGCTTCTTTCGAAGCTTCCTTCTTATGGGCTTGCCGAGGGTTTATACAAGTGTATCACCAGCTTTCTCACTGGGCCGAGAATACAGGTCGTTCTCGACGGATTTTGCTTAAGAATGCTGGTGTACCTCAAGGCTGCATGCTATCCCCAACTCTAGTCCTCCTGCATATGAAGGATATGTTGGATATTTTCAACATACATTGTTATGCGGATGACAGCACTGGTTATGCGGTATATTCCAGCAATGCAGGGTTCTCTCGGGAATCCGTCGACGAGTACCGAAAGAATCTTGGGTCTTGGGGATGGTTTCAAAGCGGGTTGAACTTTGTATAATAATTAGAATGGAAATTATACTGCCCGATTGCCCGTATCGGCGTTACAAAATTTACAAATATATGTGTGTGTGTGTGTGTGTCTTTTCATGTAGATTAATTTTACATATTTATAATTATTTTATGTAGATTAATTTAATATATATATATATATATATATATATATATATATATATATATATATAATTGTACTGGGTTTATTTACTCGGTACTTTAATCTTAACATGTTATAGCATATCAAGAGTAATGTCTCGTAAAAGTACGATATCCGCTATTCCGCGAAAATTGTGTCCCGACGTTTATTTACCAATGAAAGAAGAAACCACGGTGATAATACTCGTATATAATTTTAAATAACCATTAAATAAATGTCTAAGTAATTGTTATCTTTATAAAAAAGCGATCGGAAGTTGAGAAGAAATTGAGAACAACGCTTGAAATGGATCAATCGTATATCAGCTAGAGGACTTTAAAAAATATAAAATTATAAAATTATTTCTACAATACCTACGTTTCACTTATACTACCCCTATTAGTATTGTATACGAATGTGTCTGATATATCTAATATTGCAACATAAATTACTACTATATAGACTTCGTTAGAAAAATTTACAGTAATTTCTTCTTCAGTTTCCTGCAAAGCATTAAAAACGTCAGAATAAAATTAAAATCAAACTGATATATCCGAGTTAGATCCATGATGCACTTTTATTTAAATTTGTACTATTTCTGAAAATTTTAAAATACATTGTATGGTAAACATTCTTGTTTAATCTATCTGACAATTATACAAAAGATGTGAAACAAAATATATAATAATATGAATAACAAACAATAATATAAATCACGGCAAGAAATGAAATAAAAAATATAATAATAATACTACTCACGGAGTGTAATAAGATTGCCCCAACGTTAGACAAGAAAATAGTTTTCGTAATAACTGCTGACAGCAGCTGCTATTAGCAGACTTCATACAATATTGATCAGCATTATTATCCTGTCACGATTCTAATAAATTAAGTATTTAGCAATAGAAATGATGACGGCAAAGGGCATTTTATTACAATGTTTGTACGAGAATAACCAATTTTTATTTTGTAGGCACTAATTAATGTTAAAGGAATTAAAACAAAGTATAAGTTATAAATTAATATATCCACATTTTTGAGACTTTAGACTGAATTTGATTTCGCATTCTAAACCTCTAAAATTCTTAAAATATAAATTTATATAAAGATATTAGTAAATAGTGCTATATTCACAACAGTCCCTCAAATTTGGATGAAGTTTTTTGTAACAAAAAGACATTTTATGATGATCAGCAGACCTTTGGGATGTTGCCATATCTATATAATATAATTGTTCCTAATATTATATATCTAATGAAAATACCGGAAAATAAAATAAAATCTCATTTTACGCTCCAATATACAAAGATCTAAACGAATGTAATGATCCGTATCTAATTTAATCGGAATACATACACAGAAGCCTTCGATTTTCCGGTTTCACCGACAGTCAGTAGAGGTCGTAACATTGTATCGATAGTGGTTCGAGGCATCCCGATGATACCAGAAACAATTTCTAAGTTAGACAAGTTCTTTCAGGACCGGCTACGGCATGCAACATGTATGTAACCGAGGGGTTGTTCTAAAAATTATAATACGTATTTATTAAATATTTTACTTGTGTATCCCATTATTTTTTGTTGTAAAACGCTCATAGGCGATTGATAGTTCGGGTTTTTGCAGAAATACTACGTCGTCGTATATAAAAAAACTTTATTTTAGTGTCAATGTAGTCAAGCAAATTCCGACGTATTTACTGTGAATAAAGCCGGATTAATAAATATATACTTGATAGTGATCATGAGATAAATATATATCATAGTCATCGAGAAAGGAGAAAAATCCTACATATTACTTGGACCTCTTTCAGCTGGTTAGGCAAGTGGCAAGATTGCTTGGTGTAGTGGATAGGCATTCTCTACCAGCCAACCTTAGGATGTGAAAGAGAAGAAGTCCGTAGGGGTACAAAAGAAACAAAATTAAAATGCAAATAAAAAGTGTTGATAATATTAATATTAATATGGAAATATAATATAATACATGATATAAGTTATATAATTATGTTTATTTTTAAAAGATTGGATGTGTTATTCTTTGGTTAAATAAAAAACTTTCACCTGACGTTTGAAGGTCTCTCGAGACCGGGCGTTTCTAAGAGACTCAGGTAATTCATTCCAGAGTCGAACTGCAGCAAACGAGTTGGACACAAAACCAGACCGATGAAAAGGAGTACTCAGCAATAAATTGCTAGAAGAGCGGAGTGATCTGTCATGTGAATCAGATAAGAAAGAGAATTTGCATTTAAGATATGAAGGAGTGGAAGGATTAAACAAAAGAGAATATAGTAGACACAGGATTCTGACATTCCTGCGACAGCGAATGGGCAACCAATTAATTTAATTTGGATCTAAAATTCGAAACATGATCGAACTTACGCAGGCCGAAAATGAAACAAAAACAGGTGTTAAGTAAACGTTCAAGCTTATTAAGTAGATCTTCGTTGGCGTCCAAATAGCACACATCTACATAATCGAGAACAGGCAGCAACAATAAGTTCACTACCTGTAATTTCGCATTGAAGGGGAGAAAATTTTTGAGCTGTAACAAGGGATGAAGTGTTTTATAAAACTTTCTTGATAGCTTTCTAACATGGTCATTTCAACTAAGAGAATTATCTAAAAATATTCCTAAATTTTTGACATTAGAAGTGAACGGTATTATACTATTGTTATAAATAACATTTGGTAAGGAATATAGTATAGTGATTGCTTGACATTTACAAGGATTGACTTCAATACCATAATTTTTAGACCAAAGTGATAGACTGTCCAGAGCGGTGTTAAGTGAGGATATTGCGGTTGCGATCGAATTTACTCCAGTTTGTATATAAAGCTGTAAGTCGTCAGCGTAGATATGATATTTACAGTTAAAATTAGAAGTAATGGAGTTGATAAAAATAGAAAACAGTAAAGGAGACAAAATACCGCCTTGACCGCCAGCAACCACCTCGCACCAATCGGAAAGGCCCTCATCAGTGCGAATTGCCTTCTTGCGTCCTCGAAGATAAGAGGAAAACCACTTGTTAACAGAGACCGAAGCATTACACTTGGATATCTTAAATTTAAATAAGTACTTTTGTCACAAAATATTTAACGTTAGATATAGATGTAAATAACCTTAATTATTATTTTTCATGCATACATTGAATACACAGAATCTCTTGCATACAGCGGCTAGATAAAAACCTAAGCAGTTATCATAGAAATTTGTATGGGTCTATATATTTTTTGGTTTGTATCATATGTTATTGATAATTTAAAAAGTTTATGGATTTTGTCAAAATATATTACGAGAATGTTCGTGGATTAAAGATCAAGACCAATGAACTGCAATGTGACAGAATGTCCAATATGTTTGTGTGAGGTGTAACGTAGCAATTTCGTACTTTCCTCAGAGCTTTTCGACCCAAGGTATTAGGTGTATCGTAGAGACATTTGCCAAGATTTTATGTCTAAATATAATAAAAATCACGGAGGTGGTGTTTTAATTGCAATAAAAAACCCGGAAAAGTATTCATCGTCTTAACTGGCAAACATCTTTAGAAGGGTTTCCTTAAGCCTCAAATCATTCTCAATTAATATTTGCACGATCTATCTACCTTATTACTTACCTATGCATCACTAATCACAGTTTATTGAGAATTTAGACCAAATAATTATGACAAATCCTAATCAAACAATAAGATAAGTAGCACTCGTACGTAATTACTATTCCACGTAAGTCGAAATAAATCTGCTTATAATGACCCAGTGTTAAGAATATGTTGAAATCATAACGAACTATGCAAAATTCACAATCTTCATTAATTCACTTCTGTACATTTAATACGAGTGTTGTATGTGTCTTCAATAATACTTTTCTTTTTGGTCTTAATAGATTGTTTTGTTTTTATAAGTGTTAACTATTATTATTATTATTATTATTTTAACGTAACTATGTAGTTTATGTTTTATTTCTGCAATGTGCATTTCCTGAAATGTAAGCTATTGGTGTACCTCTAGCACCTTATTTTTAAATAAAATTTTCTATATCATGCTGATGGTAGCTATTATTTTATATATATTAGTGAAATATCACAATTAATTTCAATAACTCTTATAACTCCTTACTCAACATTTTTATCGGACCCATTTATAACTCAGGTAGAGTTTTTGATGTCCTAAAAACTTAAGAAATCTTTCAAATTATTTATGCAATAAACATGGAGTTCAAAAGTTCTGGAATAAAATTAATATTCATTGATTTGTATAAATCTGATTCAAATTATTTATTCGAGCATATTATGAAATTATAATATAATATATATAAAGGGAGCAGTGTGTCAGGTGAGTTTGTTTGAATTTGAATTCATTGGTTCAGGCGATTGCTCACTTTGATCATGTTCGTTCTGCCATACACTCATGAGTCCTTAGTTCAACGGCGAGGCTGTCTATGGATGTAAGGGCATAAAGATTATAACTGTAAGATATCACATGCATCAGAAAATAATCAGTCCGATAAAAACAAAATAATTCATTGAATTATAGACGTTTCTGAATTTTCACTTTACAATCCGGATGTCTCAGATATTCAAAATGTTCAGTTTAAAAGTCCATTACTTGTATTTCACCACACAGGTAATGCTTTGTAAATGCTGAGTCACGAAACTAAGTGAGCAACTCTTTTCAGACCGTTTCATTTTTATTTTCAAACTACCAGTCCGTTGAATTGTACCTATTAGTAATGACTATTTCTATTCGCGGTGTATTTACAAAATTGTTAACATTATACAACTCCTTTTAGATACGTACTCGTTTTGTATATCTGCATGATATTAGATTATATTAAGTCCAATAATAAGTCGGAGTGTAGTTATACCTCGCTAGTTATGAAATATTTTTACTTGTAGAATATTGTTTTTGGTAGTTTACAGTATTGAAATTTTAGGCTCTTATTTACGCTTATTTCTCGTTGCGTGGTCCTTGGTCCTGATCCCGTTGCAATATCGCAAAAAAGTGTGTCTTTAAATACACACAAATCTTCGATCAAACCTTTCCTCTTTATATTTTTGGTCTCAATAATTATATTACACAATTAATAATTATACAATATATATAGAAAGAAGGTAGCGGAGGGATGATAGATTAGCATAAATATTTAATCAACAGATGATAGATACTCAAAGAAAAAACATTTATGTATATTCAGGGGACATAAAAGCTACGAGGACACATCGAATCTACGTTTAATCAACCACCACCGTCGTCTTTATGTTCCAATGAATATTCATATCATGATCGATGTTCGCTTCTCTTTATTCACTGTAAACACGTGGAAGTGTCCAAGCTTGTCTTGTATTACGAAAATATCTTGTTTATTAAATTCATTATGTTTATACGTTAATAATTTATAAAATAAAAATATACTTCATTACCTACTAAGATAATGGTGTATAATTTCACAAACTAAGTGAGACCTTAAAACGAAATCGTTAACGCTAAAATACTATTGAATTCACAATATTCTGCCTTCAACGTTTAACTGACGCTTTAGCATATTGATATGAAACTTAACGCAGTAGTTTTAAACTTTATATCCTTACGGTTTACTGTATTTAATTACATAGCCCAACAAATATAAAGATAAAGTACTTTATATATAAACAACATAGTATTTAATTGAAAATTACGTTTCCTTATACAATAAAAATCTAGCCATGGTGTTCGTTGTCGAAGAGGGATGTTTAGACAAATTAAAAGTAAGTATATATGAATGACTATTACTTAAGGCGTTATGTCACTCCGTTTATTGCCTAACTTTAGTAACACATGACACTTTAGTTAGTTAGTTATTTAGTAACACATAGTGACCTATTATTGTGGAACCTAAAATCCAGAATCTTTGTATATAAATATACAATTTAAGTAAAAACTAAAATTTAAAACATTTGTCTTTCTTTTTATATATTATTGTGTTTACGTTGTTTTTCACACATATTTTAACCGTAGCTTGCTGGTCGCAATTTTCCTTTATCGGTACAGCCTCGTATTTGTGGTAGCTTCACATAATAATTCCAGCATAAAACAAAATAACTCTCACCAAAGATCATGTAAAGAGAGTATAAAATTAAGTAGCCGCTTATACTATATTGAATTAGTTGTAATTGTTTCAAACACAGACACCATTATAATTTTAATAAAGTAAATAGCTATTAAAATGCACGTTGCAGCTGTATATAATATTATTATGACATATTATAAGAATACAAACAGCGTTAAATAGAAAATATTTTTATTTCTATTTCTAACTGTTATGAGAATAAGAGTATGAAATTCTCAGAAAGTTTCATTTACAATGTAAGTTTAATTTATTTAATGAAACTATAAAAAGAGACTACATTTTAACTGTAACCTTATTACAAAAATCAAATATAGACATGATAAAATATCTCAACAGAAACTAAATTAAAAATTCATGTTTAGTAGAATTCTATAAGTATTTAAATGAAATGAATAGCTGTAAGACAGACTTCATTGGACTTTACTATGATTATATGGATCGTTCTGCGAATAATGATATAAGACAGAATTGCTTTTCGCATCCACCTTTAAATTTAAAGGAATTTATTTAAATTATATTTAATAATAAATTGTACTTAATAAGATTTTTTTCTGATTTATTTATTTTTGTTAACTTTTCACTGACATATAATAACAACAGCTCTAAGTATTTAGCCATTGCATATTGCAATTTTACTAGAATTGAATAGTTATATAAACAATGACCATATTGCATCACCCACATTACAAAATATTTATACCCTAAAAGTTACATAGTCAGTACATATAATATATCACGCTCGTGTGGGCTCTCTGAAATTTTTGCACGCTGTTATCACAAATCGGACAATCGTTTTTAAATACTATTCTGTTTAAGCTTTATAAACGTTTTATTTATTAAAACACGTGGCGTTTAATTTACTGCTTGTTAATAATACATTGACATTGATATTAAGTCTCTATATAAAAACATTTATATTGTTCTTCCGTGATGAACCAATATGTTATTTAAAAGTGGAATAAGTGTTTATGGTTATGATTGTTTATTACTAGTAAGATGTGGTGTGATTTTTGGTGTTTTTATTTTGTGTATAGTTGGGAACCATTGATGCTATTCAAATAACCAACTTTTAGTGAGAACTTTGTATTGAGAACCTAAAATGCATTGCTAGTTTTATTGCAATGTGGACGTTGAAGCCGGCACTAGATTTATTTACTGCGTTATACTGACTGCAATTTATTTTACTTTTATTATTCGAAGTATTAGTTAGAAAACAGGTGATAGATGTCATGTTATATTAGTTCATCTTTTAATTAAATAATTCAATTTACAAACAATCCTTTTACCAAAACTGATTTTTTTTTCAAATTTAAAGACTTTTCGAAATTAAAGTTCGTTAATTTATTGAATTCTCCCAAAACCATTACGCTATGGCCGGAATAATTGTGTCAATACAAAGCCGGCTAAGGAGTTTGAAATGTTCCGTTAAATGTGCTCTTATGTTCCCGGGATTTCAACAAACTCATTCCTGGATAATCTAGTGCAATAATGTTAACAAGATGTTTTTAGCAAATAAAATTAGATTTTACTCTAACAGATTTATACAATAATATTTATATACTATTTTTTATCCTAGAATATTAACAATGTTCGAATTGTCTGAAGAAAAAGCAGCAAAGAAGTAATTTTCTCTACGTCACACACAATCGCACCACCCGTCAAAAGTACTCACACGCTGTGTCAATACACATTACGTGACACCAACTAGAATATCACTAAGCATTATAGTAGTTTGACATAAAATAAATAAATCTAAATTGTAATACAATATATATGTCATTTAACCCTGTAACAATATTGTTCATTAAATTTTCACTACAGAATAATTTTAACATTTATGTTCAAAAGTATTATATTACTTTTGGTAATTTAATACACGACTTCAATAAATACAGTCTTGTTATTTAATACATTGCTCATAATTATTTCATGAACAATTATTTGAAATTTAAAATTACAATTCGTGTGTCAACTTTGTAAGGCATACTATATTATATGTATAAAGTAGCGTTTTTATTGTTATATCTAAGCGAATATAAAATATGAAAGACAACCAGTATATTAGAACATAACTTTGATAAAATATTCATTTTACTCATAGAGGTTTCTCCCATAGGACGTGAAGGATGTGGTGTTATTTACTGCGCCGAGCTCAATATTGTTTCCAGGAGTGATGAACATGTTACACCTGCCCACCACCGAGTGCCTTTTACGATTTTTAATATTGTGTTGCCAGTACTATTTACAAGTATTAACTTGAGATTCATTCTCACAAGTCGTGTTGCCATATTGATCGTCCGATCCGACAACTTTAATAACTTGAACCACTACATCGTATTATATTACTCTTGTTTACTCATGTTTACTTAAAAATGTAGTATGAGTATTTAATGTATGGCAATGGCGTAGGCAATTTGAATAATATTATAGTGTCGTTAATTTTATTAGATATCGGAAGTAATGTCTAATCGGACAATAGAATTATAAATGAAGATTTGCACTGAAAACAGATTGAGAGCAAATATTAGGATGACATGAATAATTTACGATTACTTGTTCACAAGGAGTATTATATTATTCTTAAATATGTACTTTTTTTAATAAGTAAAAATTTCGTATATTTTCACAGTATCTAATTTAATCAGAACACATACACAGAAGCTATCGATTTTTCGGTTAAACCAGCAGTCGGTAGAGGTCGTAACCTTCTATCAAAAGCAGTTAGAGGCATACCAACCATACCAAGAACAATTTAAAAGTTTGACAACTTCTCCTCAGGACCAGCTAGGGCATGCAATATATATAGTATCCGAGGTAAAAATTAGTAGACACTTTTTTTAAATATTTCACTTGTGTATCTTATTATTTGTTCATAGAATGATTAAAACAGTCAAAGGCGTCTGATCGGTCTGCATTTTGCAGAAATAGTAGGTTTGAAAATATAT
Source organism: Melinaea marsaeus rileyi (assembly GCA_918358865.1). NCBI lineage: Eukaryota > Metazoa > Arthropoda > Insecta > Lepidoptera > Nymphalidae > Melinaea > Melinaea marsaeus. Next base: position 9,667,858 of record OU911088.1, on the reverse strand, counting down.
AGTAAATATTTTATTTCAGTATTAACACAAATTTAACCTGTTCACTAAAGCTTCGTTCATTTACGTTCAGTTCTAAGACGAAATTACCTATCTGAGTTCACTATAACTTTTAAAATGCAATATATTTCATTTAAAAATAATTATATAATAATAGAAGTGTAGATGGAAATTTATAAGAATATTTAACAACTAAACCAAAACTAACAATACTTACTGATTACATTCGATGACGTAACCGTTGAAATGAACTCCCCAGATGTTGTAAAAAATCACAATTAGAGTGGAGTGTTTCTTTGTGAGAGATTTTGGCGAAGTATTAGGCTTTCGGATTTTCTCTTTCACCGACGGAATGTAACCGAATTAATTTTATTACTAAATATCGGTCTTCTGTAGGAGGCTGTCCTTAAAATACGAGGAGAATGACGTAAGAATATTAATTTTTGTGGTTCAGAGAATTCAAAGTTTCGGATTGTAGTTACATTTCATTCTCGATGTGTTCTTTTCCGTATTTTTCCGTACTTTATTATCTTTCACCCATATAGGTACCGATCTCTTTGCAATATCGCGATATAGGATTGCTTAGAATACATACAAACCTAGGATAAAACCTTAGGGGCATTGAATCTATGCTTAACCAACTACTACCATCGTCTTTATGCTCCAATGGATATTCATATCATGATCGATGTTCTCTTCTCTTTATTCACTGTAAACACGTGTATGCGTCCCTCCAAACTTGTCTTGTACTACGTAAATATCGTGTCTATTAACTTAAATATATACCCACAAAAATTATCGTGTATAATTTTACAAATATAGTGAGCCAGAAGTCATAATAGGCTAGACCTTAAAACGAAATCGCTAAAATAAATTGGTATCAACGCCAGAATACTATTAAATTCACAATATTCTGCCTTCAACGTTCAACTGACGATTTTACATAGGGATATGTAACTTAATGCAGTAGTTTTAAACTTCATACTCTTTCCGTTTACGGCATTTCATGACATAGCCCAAAAAACTGAGGTAAAGTACTTTATATGAACAACATTGAAATTAAGCAAAAAATATAGGTATTCAAAACTTACGTTTCCTATTACAAAAAAAATCGTATCAAAGTGTTGGCAATAAAAGAGGGAGGTTTAGATAAATTAAAAGTAAGTTAATATGATTGACTATGTTTTTAGGCGTTGTGTCACGCCCTTTATTGTATATTCTGAAATCCAGAATTTTTTAAATCAAAATATTCAATTTAAATAAAATCTAAAATTTAAAACATTTGTCTGTTTATGTTGTTTTTTACACATCTTTTAGACGTAGCTTGCCGGTCGCAATTTTCCTTTAACGTTACAGCCTCGTATTCGTGGTAGCTTCACAAAATAAATTCAGCATAAAATAAAATAACTCGTACCGAAGATCATATAAAGAGAGAATAAAATTAAGTAGCCGCTGATACTATATTAAATTAGTTGTAATTGTTTCAAACACAAATACTATTATAATTGTAATAAAGTAAACAGCTACGAAACTACACGTTTCAGCTGTATATAATATTATTATGAACGTGTTATAAGAATATAAAATAAATAATAAAAAATAATAAGTAGAAAATATTTTTATTACTATTCCTAACAGTCATTAGAATAAGAGTATGTAATTCCCAGAGAGTTTCATTGCTAATGTAAGTTTAATTTATTTAAAGAAACTATAAAAAGTATAAGACTACATTTTAACTGTAACCCTATTACAGAATTAATATTTAAACGTGATAAAATATCTCAATAGCAATAAAATAAAATATTCATGTTTATTTAAAATTCTCTAAGTATTAAAATGAAATGAATAGCTGTGAGACAGACTTTCATTAGCCTTTACTATGATTGGATATATGGATCTGAAAATAATGATTTGAGACAGAATGGTTTTTTGCATTAATAACCTTTGAAGGCATTTTATTTAATGTATTTAATAAAAAAATATAAAAAATGTGAAATATTTCTGATCTTTAGAGATAATTCTTATTATTTTAGCTATTTGTTTTATTTTTTAATTTTCACTAGAATATAATAATCAACAGTTCTTACTTCTTCATCATTAGATAATTTGTCTTTCATTACCTCCTTGGTAAAAAGGGCACCGTTGCTTAGGTTAATAAGCTAATATAAACAGCTCAAAAGACAGACAGACATATACATATATATTTTGTCTAGAGCGGGCCGCTCACAACTACCTGACGTTCATTTTATATCAATCATTACTTATTAGATCCAAAATACTGATTGTAACCTAAACATTATTAAATACCAATTATATGAACATTTTATCATAAAAACCACACTACGCACGAAGGTCTTATCAAGAGAAAATATTATTTGAATATTGTCATTACAAAAATCATTAAGATACAAAAGCTTATTACAAAGGTAAATGCAAAACTTTTTAAATGAGAGAAAAACTGACGAGCCAGCATGGTTTAGGCTCTATTGTTGAAATAAAAATGCTTATCTACTAATTGTTCTATATTTCAATTAAAATGAACGCATTGTCAAGCAAATTTTATTAAACCAACGGCTAAAAATACTTAAACTTTATTGACTTATATGTATAGCATAGCCTCTACATATTTTAATCAGTTCGTTTTTGTATTATTAATTACAAGAAAGATAGTGGCTTTGCAAAGGCAAAAGCGAATTTCTGTCTTATTTATTCTCAAAATATCAGGCTAATTTTAACTAAAGAAGATTTCTGTTCAAACGATTTAGATATTACATTTTGTAATTTCATTGATCATCATTATTTATCTGAATGATAGTTGTATTATTATATGAATATATTTAATAATCATATACTAATATAGTCCTATAATTTTCAATTAAAGGTTAAATATTTAATCCGAGGTTAGTAAATGTATTTCAGTACGACGACAGGGAGACGGGCTTCGTTTAACAATATTTACATGAATAATGGGTCTCAACTTTACATAAAAGTGTAAAAGCAAGTGAACTTAGGCGCCATTGCAGTGGTCCAATTAACATGTGATAAGCGCTCGTGTAGGCTCTGAAATTTTTAAGTGCTACTTCCACAAATCGGACATCGCTGCATTTATGCGAACTACTCTGTTGTCCGCATTTGAATTTTCTCTCCATTCAAGCTTTATAAATACCTAAAAAGTTTAATCCACTTATTAAAACAGCATAATGGTGATTTATTGTTTATAAACATTACATTGAGTTTTGAATATAATCTCTATAATAGAGCATATATATATATATCGTAGTTCCGTGACAACTAACTTGTTATTTCAAAGTGGCATAAATGTTTATGGTTATACCTTCTAATAGTAAAAGTTTTGTGTATAATTAGGAATCATTGATTGGTTTCAAACCAATAACTTTCAGTGAGAACACTGGATGCTGAAGATAAATTGCATTGCTAACTAGCAAAATATCATGAACTTTATTGCAATTTGCATGTTGAAGTTCGCACTTTTTTTACCACTATTTTTATTTTTCGGTATTTTGTTTAGAAAACAGACGGTGAATAACAAACATAGTATTTCACCTTATGAGTGAACATACTCGTATTATAAAAATTATTACATATATATCAAAAATATATGTGTATTTATTTATTGAAGTACTACGTCATCCTCATATGCTTGGACTCATGGTTTGTGTCACATTTTAACATCAATAATTTAATTTATTAATAGCTAAAAATTATACGCATACAAATAATAAACGGTTTATTACTATTGGGATTTTTATGTTTCGTCCAGCCTGTACCGCCTTAGGCGTTTTCGACGTAAGCGAGGCTAGTTTACGTGTTGATGAAACTATACCTTTCAATTAGTTAGTGTATCTAACCAATATAACATTGTAATAAAATACAAGAATATATTGTAATTAGAATATGTTTTGACATCTTCTATTAAATACTTTTATATGTTGGTTTTAGCCGACAACAAACGTTTTGCAATCTTGTATAAAAAAATATTTATTTATTTATCTAGAAACTGAATTATATAATTTATGTAATATATGCTCGCCTGAAGCCAGTAACCAGCATGATTTAGATAAAATTATGAACTTTAATTACCTAAAAATAGTACTATTGTATTATTACATGGAGATGGATTGGTTTGTCCGTTCAGAAAAAAAAATTACATAACAAAAGTAACTGTATGTAAAATATGCACAAATAGCTTAAGCTTGTATAAACAAACAAAACAAATGCATATACAATTTTAATTTGACATTGTATAATTTGACATATCGTCTATATATTCTTTTATTTTGATTTAAATAAATTCATTTATATTAGTTTTAGGATAACAAAAAGTATAATGTATCTGTGTTATAGAATACAAATTGCTACTTTTTAATAGCATTTAATTAAAAAAATTCGCTGTATTATATAACTGTGATAAAAAATAATTGTTCCATTTTAACCTGAATAATAAGACAAAGCCTAAGCTGTTTAATATTATCCGTCAAAATATATAAGGCTTAGGCGGTAAGGAATGGGAAGTAGAACATTTTGTTAAAAAATATAATATTAGCTTATTGCGTATTACAGAGCACTGATTGTCAAAGAGCAACAATATTATAAATATAGAAAATTACAGATTGTCAAGTTTGTTCTGTAGAAAGAAAGATATTCGCGGTGGTTCATTTATCTTAATTTGTAGTCATATAGTTTTAAAGTCTCGATCATACATAGTGGCGCTCTCTGTCGAGCGAATTATTGAACTATCCTGCATTGAGCTCAATGAATATATTGTCTTATGCGTGTAGCGACCCCCTTCTGGTGACTTTTATGAATTTGAAATAAATGGATCCTCCATTTTAACAACACTTTGACATGAAAACACTTTGACATTTAGTGATAGTGCGCGGTGACTTTAATGTAGATATATTACAAGTAACTTCATCTAGTGTACCTTTATTAAATTTGTTTAAATCTTATAAATTGTTGAAAGTCTTTTCGGAACCTACTCGTATTGCTAGTGTTTCCGTGACTTGTATTGATAATATTTTTTGTCATTGTAACATTTATTAAGACATGATAATATCGAATTTAAGTTCAGTACACCGTGGTGAACAATTTTATACCTTAATTAATCATAAAATTGAAAGGCCCCAGAAATGTACTATTCTAAAAAATATATAATTCTTACTTGTGAAAATAATACTGCGCAAATAGTCCTTAAAGTTAGATTTTTTGTTACATGAATTTAATAATATTTTCAATAATATAGTTAATATAAATCTATCAGGTCAATTATCCCCGTATGCGGATGACACTTGCCTCTTCTATTTTGCATATTCGATTCACGGAGCTAGAAAAGACCTTGATACAATAACTGAACGGTTCCTATATAATCTTCTCACAATGAATACAGCAAAAAGTACGAGGTCTGATAAAAAAATAACCGTTATTTTCAAATTTCGTGAGTTACGTTTATTCGATTTTGGCATTTTTTTTTGTTATGTTGGTACACATGTCTATTATATATGTTGGCAATATCAACAATTTTGGATTGTTAGTTTGTTTTTGACAGATAAAATGCTTAGTCATGTTTTGGTGTGCTCTTAGATTTTTGAATGAATGGATCAAAGAAACTGTATTAAGTTTTGTGAAAAAAATGAAGTTAATTGCGCAAGGACATTTGGAATGCTGACTGTGGCGTTTGGCGAGTCTACTATGAACAGGACACAAGTTCTATTGTGGTATAACCGGTTTAAGGAAGGTCGAGAAGATGTCAATGACTATGCTTGTCCTGGTCGCCCGAGCACTTCAACAACCGATGAAAACATTGACGCAGCGAAGAAAATGATTTTGGATAATCGTCGAATCACTATCAGAGAGGTTATTGATGATGTTGGTATATTGTTCGGCTCATGCCAAGCAATTTTTACGGATATTTTAGGCATGAATCGTGCGGCAGCGAAGATTGTTCCAAAATTGCAAAATTTTGAGCACAAACAACGTCGCATGGACATCACTCAGGAGGTGTTGAACATCGTCAACGACGATTCGGATTTCGTCAAAACTGGTGACGAATCATGGGTGTATGGCTATGACATTGAAACCAAAGCCTAATCATCCCAATGGAAGCGTCCAGAAGAGCCAAGTTCGGTAAAATGAGAAGGTTTTGCTCACTGTTTTTTTTCAACTATGCTCCGTTTGCGCGAAACAATTCGTTAGAAACGCACAGAATTGTGGAAAAAACGCTGGCATAAGTGTATGCATCTGAGAGGGATCACTTTGAAGGGAACAAGATAGTTATTGATGAATAAATAAATACTTTTTGGAAAAAATAAAAATAACGGTAATTTTTTGGCCAGACCTCGTACATATATGACTTTTCGGCCAAATCACAAAAAAATACCTAATTACACATCATTTAATATTAATAAAAGTATCTTGAAGAAGGTAATAAAAGAAAAATATTTAGGTTTACTTTCAGATGAAAAACTTACACAGGGTCCCCATATTGAACAAATATCGTCAAAATTATCATCGCTGACGGGAGTATTGAAGAATTTCTAATTGCATTGCCCACAAGAATTGTAACAATATTACTCAGTTTAAAATCAAACTTAAATTACATATTATAGATAATATTGCACAACTAACATGAGTAATGTTAACGACCCAACAACGACCAAATGTAAGATAAATAACTTAATGCTGATATAAAATAACTCATTTAAATTTTTATAATTAGTTTATTAGTTAAGATATATATCTATATGCAATAAGATTTAGTTTTGTTATATTATATATAAAATAAATAACATGTAATGCATGTGAAATAACATGAATGTATATACTTAATCTCTGTATAAGTGAACTGTTCTTCATGAGAAATAAAAATCTTTAAACCTAAGCCAAAAACGAAAAAAAAAATACTTAAAACTTAAATTTCGTGATTGGGCTATAGGAAGGCCGTAGGAATAGATAGATGCAGAGAAAAATTATTTGATTTATATGGTCTGAATATCACTGAAATCATGATACGCTATTTTTGAATAAGATCAGAAAATTCTTTAAAATATTTAAGAACGTTTGCGTACAAGTTAAGTCTATTTATATTAAAAATAAATTTTTAAGTTCAGAAGTAAAACAAAGGCAACTTGGTATTTTTTATCTACTACAGGGCTAACTAAACTAGGTCTTGGTCAATAAACTTACAAAGTTAAAAATCGATAATATTGCAATAAATAAAGGCAAGGTGGCAACTTTTAGATCTTCTTTAACTAAATTCCAATAACAGTCACGCGTAATTTTAATTCTTCATCATATGATGCAATCGCCAAATTGCATCAAATTATATTGTGGAAATTATATCTCTGCTTTCTGACATTATGTAAGATCTTCGAAAAAAATATTCTATACCAGATGACAGGGTTTGTGTATAGCAATAAAATAATGCATAGTGAACAATATGGTTTCACTAAGGGTAAATCAACAATTGATGCGGGTGCCACGCTTCTTAAGCATATTTACGACGCATGGGAGAAGTCGTAGAATACACTCAGGGTGTTTTGCGATTTGTCCAAAGCCTTTGATTACGTAGACCATCAAACGTTGCTTCGCAAACTTAACGATTATGGTGTACGTAGAGCTGCGCTTGATCTTACTGCCTCTTACCTGAATGAAAGAGTACAGACGGTTTACGTAAATAATTCTAAATTGGTTAGTTCTCATCTAAAGATGGATGTTCCACAAGGATCTATTTTTGGCCCCTTTTTATTTTTATTTTATATTAATGACTAGCCCTTTTTAGTTAAAGGTCTATGTGACATTGGACTTTTTGCTGATAGTATCTAGCTTATTTTTAAAGTTGAGCATGATGAGACCTATTATGACGAAATAAACAATACTCTGTCTCTTTTCATTGGTACAAAGTTAATAATTTAGTCTTCGGCGTTAAGAAAATAGAATTTATTTACACTTCCTAATGTAAAAAGTAAAAACAAAATATTGCACCTTAACAATGAAGTGTTAAAACTAACTGATTCAAAACAGTTTTCTACAGTTGCTTCTCCATATTTAATAACTTATTATTTATACGTCAAAATTTTTATATTTATAAATTAGACACGATAAATATACGAAATACAAAAATAAACTCGTAATGCCAAAATTTCATCTTCAAAAAGTTAACAAATCCTTTATGGGTTTGAGTATACGCATATATAATAAGTTCCAGAAGATATCTTAGATCTTCTTTACCTTAGTGTTAAATGTAACATCAAAAGTGTATTATTAAATAAAACTTATTATTAGAGTTTTTAGATGATCGAAAAGTGTGGAATTTAAGTTATTAAGACATTTGCATATTGATATTATAATGTACATCATCTAAGATTATTAAATATCTTCTAAATAGAGCAACTGTTGAGTTTAAGAAGTTGAGTTTAACCGGATTTTCTTAGCAGAGCAGCATGCTGAGCTAACAACGGGTAGCTTACTGACGGACTGACTACACTGATCTTTAACATTGTAATAACTTAAGATTCAAAAGTTCGTGTAAATGTCTACTTGAATAAAGATATTTGGAATTTGATATTGAAATCAATCTTTGTTAGAATATTCAATGTTTCCAACAAGCGTTAACAAAATTTGTATTTCTTTTGTGTCGTATTTATAGACAATGGGCGCCGATTGAAATGACCTGCTTTACGTATTTTATTTTCAATAATTACGCAATTGCTTGAATAGTAAATGTATCAATACAAAGCCAGCTAAGGAGTTTGAAGAGTTCAGTTAAACGTCTTTTGTTTCCGGAATTTGAATAAACTTATTCTTGGATGATCTGATGCAATAACGCTAAGACGGATAGTTTCTATAATATTTATATATTATTCAAATTGTCTGAAGAAAAACCAGCAAAGAAGTAAATTTCTCTTGCCATCGCCTGTATACGCTACGTCAATACATATTACGTGAAACCAAGTACAATATCACTACACATTAATGTAGTTTGAGATAAAATAAATAAATCTAACTTGTGATAACATGGATGTTATTTAAACATGTAACAATATTATTCATTTAAATTTTCACTACAGAATGAATTTCAATATTATACAAAAAATGTTACATTATTTTTCGTATTTTAATACACCACTTCAATAAGCGCAGTCATGTTTTTTAAATATTTTTACCATTATTTCAGTAACAATTATTGAAAATTTAAAAGCAAAAACAATTAAAACGGTCTAATTGCATGAAATAATTTACAACTGCAACTTTAAAAAAACATTGGATCCTATATTCGCTAATGGATGCGTTAAATAACTATACAAATTTATTGTATGAATAATCTTTTGCACTGGGATGGAATATCTGCAAATCTGTATGATTCTTAACATTGTATTAACAGTACCGCGTTGGTAAATATAGCAACTTTCGCCACTATCATCATCTCCGGCTCATTTCCATGAAAGCTAAGTGAAATATATAAATACCAAGTATTATACGATCAAGATAGCCAGAACCAGTGGAATTAAGTAAACGCATATTCACAGCTATGAAGCAATTAAAGTTATTTGATGCATAAACGGCTAAAAATCATCTTATTGGAAATATAACAAGTTATTTTAACCCTAATCATTGGTTACACAGGCACACAAAAAAAAAAACATCATGAACCAGAGGGGAGACCCCATTATTCTTAGGTTTTTGGGATCGCTGAAACCGAATATGACAATAAAAACTAATTTTAAATGCCCGTTTTCCTGCTAGCACCCCCTTACTACCTCTTAAGGGGTGAAAATTTATATTTTTGAATTAAATCAAGATAGATGTGCATTTCAACGTTTTTTGGGATGCTGAAACCGAAAATGATAACTAAAAATAATTCAAGACCTCCATAACCCATTAACACTTTCTTACTATCCCGTATGGGGGGTGAAGTTTTCCATTTTTGTATAAAGTAAAGATGAATGTGTATTTCTATGTTTTTTGGTATGATGAAACCGAAAATGACAACCAAAAGTGAATTTGATACCTCTTTTACTCAATACCATCCCCTAACCACCCCTTACGGGGAGGGGGGGGGGTTAGTTTCAATTTTGTATAAAATCAAGATGTATGAAGAAATTTTAACGATAAATGACATGTTTATCAAACTAGTTTGAGGTTACTCTTAGCTCTTATATTAGAAATTCTTATATTAGAAAAAAAATTAAATATTTAATCATTACATTACCTTTTACGAAAATTTGACGAAAATATTTTTTACAACATTTAATCAAACGGACAAATATATAGATGAATACCCTAAAACTATTTTTAATTAGCCAACATTATATACAACGTATTATTTTTTTTTCAACAACGTGCTTAACAATTTATTAAGACTTCGGCCTAATAATCTTTTCGTTATATATAACATTTTAATATAAATTATAAAAATAATTTTAATTAACTTTTTAGGTTACAATATATTCTACATATAAACTATATTATTAATATCAGATTAATGCAGTAATACATAACATGTAAATAATAAACTGATAGCGCCCTTGCTGAGTTTCCAAAACATCGATAGCGAATAAACTCGTCATGAACTCATCGAGTGAATGAGTTACTCTTACGGTCTGCCAGCCACTTTCAAAGTTTATCCCAAAGAGAAATATACATATACACCGCACACGTTGACCTATTGCGGACTAAAATGGCTAAATCGTTCCAAAAATTTATTCTAGCTGTGAATCGAAGTTCGAACCCTGTAAACTGAAGGAATTATTAGTGACACATTGTAAATGTTATTTGTTGTATATACCTAACTATATCGACTACAATTGTTTTTTTTAACGTTTTGTTAATGAACATAATTGTTCTATTATTTATAACTAGTATTGATAAAATAATAAATATAGATCAATGTTTTAAAAATTGTATCCATTGATTTGTTTATCAGTGACAAGTCACTTTAGCAAATATGTAAATTTACTATTTAGAAGATTTTCTTTTTGTTATTTTATCATGTTATACGATTTTATATTTATTATAAATATTTTTGAACATTGAGATTTCTATTAGGAGCACGAGAGTGAGTTAATGATGATAAAATTATTGAATTTGACGAGGAAGAGATTTATGAAGGCATTTATGAAAACAGGTACTAGGAGTGGGATACTGTGGAAGAAGCATTAAAATTTTTATTCAATTTCATTTTATACAATGAAACATTTATTTTTTTCCTTTGGATTATACTTTTTATGGCCAACATATTTAATAACTTTTCTATTTTTTTGTTATTGTTATAATACAGTTAAAATAGGGAACAGACATGTATTATTTATAACTTAAATGAGAGCAATTAATGACAATTAGATGATTTTTCTTTCTCATTTATCTTATTTACAAATTTATTCTAAATAAGATAAATGAGAACTGATATGTTTATAAATAATTCCAATTACTAATAACGTAATATTTTACAATTTCATATATACAGTCATATTATAGTGTCGTATAAAATGTGATTATTAAGAAACGTGTCTGTTTTAGTAAAAATTTCGAAAATGCATAAAAAGATATACAACACTGGTGTCGTACAAGTAATTTTGTGAAGCAAATTATTTTTATTTAGTATGTATAATTAATGTAGCTTTCTTATTATTATATCTAAGTGAAAATAATATATAAAAGAAAAGTAGTAATTAAGATTACGTGAACAGCCACATGCCCTTTTTGTTTGATCTTCTGTTGACTACATATTCAGGAAAGTACCGCATGAGTGTGCCGCATGGATTTTCTCCATTGGTGCTATTAACGTGTGACCCTGAGTGGACTCCAGTGCTAGCCTGTTTATTTCGGTACTCCTACCTTAACGGCGTAGTCTCGGTCTCACGGAAGTGTGCCTCGGTCCATATGCCCCACAAAAAAGGTGATAGTTCAGACCCAGCTAACTAGAGATCTATCGCCATTACCTTTCTTCTCTATAAAATAATATTCAACATCATTAACCGAGAGCTTCTTATGTACATCGAGGATTTTGGTTACTGAAAGCAAAGAAAATGGTCTTTCAGTTCGTCTGGATATGGCCAAAACTCTTTGGTTGTATATGGTACAAGGATCTTCTTTCGAAGCTTCCTTCTTATGGGCTTGCCGAGGGTTTATACAAGTGTATCACCAGCTTTCTCACTGGGTGGAGCATACAGGTAGTTCTCGACGGATTTTGCTTATGAATGCTGATTTACCTCAAGGCTGCATGCTATCCCCAACTCTGGTCCTCCTGCATATGAAGGATATGTTGGATATTTTTAACATACATTGTGATGCGGATGACAGCACTGGTTATGCGGTATATTCCAGCAATGCAGGGCTCTCTTGGGAATCCGTCGACGAGTGCCGAAAGAATCTTGGGTCATGGGGATGGTTTCAAAGCGGGCTGAACTAAACCTCGGTCAGATTAAGCCCCAAAACACAAAACATACAAAAAAATTCAATGTTTAAAGTTTAAAACTTATTCGTTTTTTTATTTTTATATGTACCCGAATTAGAGATGAACAGAATATATAAATCAGATATTTACAATTGTAACCATTAGAATTTGCTAAGAATCTACGAAAATATATTGCAGATGAGTAATTTATAGATAATACAAACGTCTGCTGAATTTTGTATAATAAATATAATGGAAATTATACTGCCCGATTGCCCGTATCGGCGTTACAAAATTTACAAATATAAGTGTGTGTCTTTTTATGTAGATTAATTTTATATATATATATATATAATTGTACTGGGTTTATTTACTCGGTACTTTAATCTTAACATCTTATAGCACATCAAGAGTAATTTCTCGTTAAAGTAGGATATCCGCTTTTCCACGAAAATTGTATCCCGACGTTTATTTACCAATGAAAGAAAAAACCACGGTGATAATATTCGTGTATAATTTTAAATAACCATTAATTAAATGTCTTAGTAATTGTTATCTCTATACAAAACCGATCGGAAATTGAGAATAAATTGAGAACAACGCTTAATATGGATCAATCCTATCTCAGCGAGAAGACTTTAAAAAATATAAAATTATAAAATTGTTTCTATAATACCTACGTTTCACTTATACTACCCCTATTAGTATTGTATACGAATATGTGTCTGATATATCTAATATTGCAACATAAATTACTATTATATAGACTTCGTTAGAAAAATTTACAGTAATTTCTTCTTCAGGTTCCTGCAAAGCATTAAAAACGTCGGGTTAAGATGTATCTCATGTATCCGAATTCGATCCGTGATATACTTTTATTTAAATTTGTACTATTCCTAAAAAAAATTAAATACATTGTAAGGTAAACATTCTTTTTAATCTATCTAAAAATCTAACAAAAGATGTGAAACAAAATATATAATAATATTAATAACAAGATAACAAACAATAATATAAATCATGACAAGAAATGAAATAAAAAATATAATAATAATACTACTCACGGAGTGTAATAAGATTGCCCCAACGTTAGACAAGAAAATAGTTTTCGTAATAACTGCTGACAGCAGCTGCTATTAGCAGACTTCATACAATATTGATCAGCATTATTATCCTGTCACGATTCTAACAAATTAAGTATTTAGCAATAGAAATGATGACGGCAAAGGGCATTTTATTACAATGTTTGTACGAGAATAACCAATTTTTATTTTGTAGGCACTAATTAATGTTAAAGGAATTAAAACAAAGTATAAGTTATAAATTAATATATCCACATTTTTGAGACTTTAGACTGAATTTGATTTCACATTATCCACCTCTACAATTCTTAAAATATAAATTTATATAAAGATATTAGTAATTGTTGCTATATGCAAAACAATCTCTCAAATTTGGATAAAGTTTTTTGTAACAAAAAGACATTTTATGATGATCAGCAGACCTTTGGGATGTTGCTATATCTATATAATATAATTGTTCTTAATATTATATATCTAATGGAAATACCGGAAAATAAAATAAAATCTCGTTTTACGCTCCAATATACAAAGATCTAAACGAATGTAATGATCCGTATCTAATTTAATCGGAATACATACACAGAAGCCTTCGATTTTCCGGTTTCACCGACAGTCGGTAGAGGACGTACCATTGTATCGAAAGTGGTTCGAGGCATCCTGATGCCAGAAACTATTTCTAAATTTGACAATTTCTTTTCAGGATCGGCCACGGTATGCAACATGTATAGTAACCGAGGGATTGCTCTAAAAATTATAAGACGTATTTAAATATTTTCCTTGTGTATCCCATTATTTGTTGTTAGAAAACGCTCATAGGCGTTTGATAGGTCGGATTTTTGTAGAAATACTACATCTGAAAAAATATATAAAAAAACTTTATTTTAGTGGTAACATAATTTAATTAACGCATTAAAGATTCGATCATTTACGCTTATTTTTAAAATGAAATTATATATCTGAATTCTCTATAACTTAACTACATTGCAGTTTAAAATAATTATATTATAATAGAAGTGTAAATTGAAATATATAAGAATATTCAATTATAAACTTAATCTTACTGATAACATATGATGACTTCAAAACCCATTATATGATATTTGATATCCCGATGACAGAACACTTCGTTCATAAGCGCTGATGAGGGGTTAATTTTCTAGTCGCGTCATAAGCAGTGTCTCAGCTGCACGGCACGCTCTTCTTCCACCATCTTATTGATGTAGCCTTACCGTAGTGGGTATTCTACCTGATTGAATATCTCCGATTTGAATAATCGGTTTATCTTCAGTTCTGTATTAAATAATTATTATAAATACTCGGCTATTTGCAAACCTATTCCGGGTCCTTCATTGTGGGCTCGGAGTATGCTCCGGAGTATATGCTTAGAACCTTAGATGTAAACTGCTCACGAAAGTAGTCAAGCAAATTCTATTCTAATCAAAATTATTGTGAATAGAGCCGGATTAATATACATATGATAGTGATCATGAGATAAATATATATCATAGTATAGAAAGGAGAAAAATCCTACATATTACTTTGACCACTTTCAGCTGGTTAGGCAAGTGGCAAGATTGCTTGATGTAGATCACACAGTCAACTGGACCTGGACCCATTGTTAACAACTGATCCGGACAGTTATTGCGTTGAGGGTTCCTTTCCTTTGGGAATATCCGACCACCACCTGATGAAATCAGTGTAGACTTATTCATCACCAAATTTCGATCCACATGGTGTAAGACAAGAATAGAAAGTCAGTCAGTAAGCTCTAAGAAAGCCTTTAAACAAATCTCGAACAAATCTAATTTAAAACTACATTAAAACTGATCAGGTCGCTTTCCGAGCACTAAAGGAATTTAAAGTATATAGAAAAATACAAATCAATTATATATATTAATTTGTTTGAAGAAGTTTTAAATCGGACAAATTGTCGCATAATTCGTTTTCAACTCAAATTTTATATCACGTTTCATATCACATTGTGACCTTCGTACTTTGGTATTATATCTTAAATTTAAGTAAGTATTTTTGTAACAAAATATTTAACAGTAGATATAGAGGTAAATAACCTTAATTATTATTTTTCATACATACATTGAATTCCACAGAATCCCTTGCATACAACGGCTAGATAAAAATCTAAGCAGTTATCATACAAAATTGTATGGGTTTGCGATGGCCGAATGGCTTTATATATTTTTTGGTTTGTATAATATATTATTGATAATTTAAAAAGTTTATGGATTTAGTCAAAATATATGACGAGAATATTCGTGGATTAAAGACCAAGACCAATGAACTGCAATGTGACAGAATGTCCAATATGATTGTGTGAGGTGTAACGTAGCAATTTCGTACTTTCCTCAGAGCTTTTCGACCCAAGGTATTAGGTGTATCGTAGAGACAGATGCCAAGATTTTATGTCTAAATATAATAAAAATCACGGAGGTGGTGTTTTAATTGCAATAAAAAACCCGGAAAAGTATTCATCGTCTTAACTGGCAAACATCTTTAGAAGGGTTTCCTTAAGCCTCAAATCATTCTCAATTAATATTTGCACGATCTATCTACCTTATTACCTACCTATGCATCACTAATCACAGTTTATTGAGAATTTAGACCAAATAATTATGACAAGTCCTAATCAAACAATAAGATAAGTAGCACTCGCACGTAATTACTATTCCATGTAAGTCGAAATAAATCTGCTTATAATGACCCAGTGTTAAGAATATGTTGAAATCATAACGAACTATGCAAAATTCACAATCAATTCACTTCTGTACATTTAATACGAGTGTTGTTTGTGTCTTCAATAATACTTTTCTTTTTGATCTTAATAGATTGTTTTGTTTTTATAAGTGTTAACTATTATTATTATAATTATTATTTTAACGTAACTATGTAGTTTATGTTTTATTTCTGCAATGTGCATTTCCTGAAATGTAAGCTATTGGTGTACCTCTAGCACCTTATTTTTAGATAAAATTTTCTATATCATGCTGATGGTAGCTATTATTTTATATATATTAGTGAAATATCACAATTAATTTCAATAACTCTTATAACTCCTTACTCAACATTTTTATCGGACCCATTAGAACTCAGGTAGAGTTTTTGATGTCCTAAAAACTTAAGAAATCTTCCAACTTATTTATGCAATGAACATGGAGTTCGTAAGTTCTCGAATAAAATTAATATTCATTGATTTGTATAAATCTGATTCACATTGTTTATTCGAGCATATTATGAAATTATAATATAATATAAATAAATGGTGTGTGTCAGGTGAGTTTGTTTGAATTTGAATTCATTGGTTCAGGCGATTGCTCACTTTGATCATGTTCGTTCTGCCATACACTCATAAGTCCTTAGTTCACTGGCGAGGCTGTCTATGGATGTAAGGGCATAAAGATTATAACTGTAAGATATCACATGCATCAGAAAATAATCAATCCGATAAAAACAAAATAATTCATTGAATTATAGACGTTTCTGAATTTTCACTTTACAATCCGGATGTCTCAGATATTCAAAATGTTCAGTTTAAAAGTCCATTACTTGTATTTCACCACACAGGTAATGCTTTGTAAATGCTGAGTCACGAAACTAAGTGAGCAACTCTTTTCAGACCGTTTCATTTTTATTTTCAAACTACCAGTCCGTTGAATTGTACCTATTAGTAATGACTATTTCTATTCGCGGTGTATTTACAAAATTGTTAACATTATATAACTCCTTTTAGATACGTACTCGTTTTGTATATCTGCATGATATTAGATTATATTAAGTCCAATAATAAATCGGACTGTAGTTATACCTCGCTAGTTATGAAATATTTTTACTTGTAGAATATTGTTTTTGGTAGTTTACAGTATTGAAATTTTAGGCTCTTATTTACGCTTATCTCTCGTTGCGTGGTCCTTGGTCCTGATCCCGTTGCAATATCGCAAAAAAGTGTGTCTTTAAATACACACAAATCTTCGATCAAACCTTTTCTCTTTATATTTTTGGTCTCAATAATTATTTAATTATATTACACAATTAATAATTATACAATATATATAGAAAGAAGGTAGCGGAGGGATGATAGATTAGCATAAATATTTAATCAACACATGAAAGATACTCAAAGAAAAAACATTTATGTATATTCAGGGGACATAAAAGCTACGAGGACACATCGAATCTACGTTTAATCAACCACCACCGTCGTCTTTATGTTCCAATGAATATTCATATCATGATCGATGTTCGCTTCTCTTTATTCACTGTAAACACGTGGAAGTGTCCAAGCTTGTGTTGTATTACGAAAATATCTTGTTTATTAAATTCATTATGTTTATACGTTAATAATTTATAAAATAAAAATATACTTCATTACCTACTAAGATAATGGTGTATAATTTCACAAACTAAGTGAGACCTTAAAACGAAATCGTTAACGCTAAAATACTATTGAATTCACAATATTCTGCCTTCAACGTTTAACTGACGCTTTAGCATAGTGATATGAAACTTAACGCAGTAGTTTTAAACTTTATATCCTTACGGTTTACTGTATTTAATTACATAGCCCAACAAATATAAAGATAAAGTACTTTATATATAAACAACATAGTATTTAATTGAAAATTACGTTTCCTTATACAATAAAAATCTAGCCATGGTGTTCGTTGTCGAAGAGGGATGTTTAGACAAATTAAAAGTAAGTAAATATGAATGACTATTACTTAAGGCGTTATGTCACTCCGTTTATTGCCTAACTTTAGTAACACATGACACTTTAGTTAGTTAGTTATTTAGTAACACATAGTGACCTATTATTGTGGAACCTAAAATCCAATCTTTGTATATAAATATACAATTTAAGTAAAAACTAAAATTTAAAACATTTGTCTTTTTTTTTATATATTATTGTGTTTACGTTGTTTTTCACACATATTTTAACCGTAGCTTGCTGGTCGCAATTTTCCTTTATCGGTACAGCCTCGTATTTGTGGTAGCTTCACATAATAATTCCAGCATAAAACAAAATAACTCACACCGAAGATCATGTAAAGAGAGTATAAAGTTAAGTAGCCGCTTATACTATATTGAATTAGTTGTAATTGTTTCAAACACAGACACCATTATAATTTTAATAAAGTAAATAACTATTAAAATGCACGTTGCAGCTGTATATAATATTATTATGAACATATTATAAGAATACAAACGGCGTTAAATGGAAAATATTTTTATTTCTATTTCTAACTGTTATTAGAATAAGTATTATTAGTATGTAATTCTCAGAAAGTTTCATTTCCAATGTAAGTTTAATTTATTTAATGAAACTATAAAAAGTAAGAGACTACATTTTAACTGTAACCTTATTACAAAACTAAAATATAGATATGATAAAATATCTCAATAGAAACTAAATTAAAAATCATGATATTTATTATTACGAGTATAGAGTTATATAAGAATATAAATGAAATAAATAACTGTGAGACAGACTTCATTGGATTTAACTATGATTGGATGGATGAATCTGTAAACAATTATCTGAGAGAGAATCGCTTTTTGCATCCATAACCTATAAATTGAAAGGATTTTATTTAAATTATATTTAATAATAAATTAATTAAATTGTACTTAATATGAAATCTTTCTGATTTATATATTTTTGTAAGCTTTTCACTGAAATCAAATCACAATAAGTTCTAACTATTCAATAACTAGATATACATACGTAATTACCAAAAAGTGGTAATATATTTTACTCATTACATTTTACATCCAAAATATTAATTGTACCTTTAATATTAATAAATAACAATTGTCAAAACATCAGATTAATTTCAACTAAAGAAGATTTGTGTTTAAAATATTTAGATATTACATTTTGTAAATTCATTCATCATCATTTATCTGAATGGTACTTGTATTATTCTATAAATGTATTTAACATTCATACAGTTATATATTACAATATTTTTTAAAGGTTGGGTATTTAATCCGAGGTTAGTAAATGTGTTTCAGTACGACGACAGGGAGACGGACTTCGTTTAACAATATTTACATGACTTATGGGTCTCAATTTTACTTCAAAGTGTAAAAGCGAGTGAGCTGAGGCACACCATTGAAGTTGTCCAATTAATATGTTTCATGCAGAAACGAGTGATACCGCCGCGGACTATACACGCGCTTGTTAAATTATTAATTACAAATACAAATCGCTAAACAATTAAGAAAATTTATTAATCAAGCTACAATATATTACACTGTATAGTAAATAGAAAAATATAATTATGACTATAAAAGGATATTGGTTGGAACTTATTTAAAAGAAAAGAAAGCAATACCAAATAACATGTTTAATAAGTATAAAATAAAATAAAAGTTCACAATTTCTTACTAACTTACTAATTACACAATTACACACATAGTAACAACATGCAATTCAAAATATCATAAACAAGACAAGTAAAATATTTAGCATATCAAATGTCCAGTACGGATGTTCTTAGAAACTAAATAAGGCTCGTAGCTGCATTTATACTATTTTAACAGCTACAGAGGCATCAGCGGCCATTAATGGCATTTGGTCATAATCATAGATTTTAACATTAGAATAGGTTATATACTGACAAAATAGTTATTCTAAACAAAAATAAATTCCTAAATATATTTGTAGTTATAGTTCACACATTTATATTTAAGGTTTTAAGTATATAATCATAATATTCAATATCATAAAGATGATTTTTGCGAACAAGTCCAATCAATAACTTTTATCGCTTTTATATAATATGTTTAGTAATAATAGTTGTTCCAAGTAAATGTAAATACTTAAATCTAATTAGTACAATGATAATAAACTTTAACATATCAATATTATGCAATTTTGCTAGAATGGAATAGTTTAATAAACAATGACCATATTGCATCACCCACATTACAAAATATTATACCCTAAATGTTACATAGGCAGTACATATAATATATCACGCTCGTGTAAGGTCTTTGAAATTTTTGCACGCTGTTATCACAAATCGGACAATCGTTTTTAAATACTATCCTATTTAAGCTTTATAAAAGTTTTATTTATTAAAACACGTGACGTTTAATTTACTGCTTGTTAATAATACATTGATATTAAGTTTTTATATAAAAAAAATATATTGTTCTTTCGTGATGAACCAACATGTTATTTAAAAGTGGAATAAGTGTTTATTGTTATGAATTCTAAAACTAGTAGGATGTGGTGTGATTTTTTGTGTTTTTATTTTGTATATAGTTGGGAACCGTTCATGCTATTCAAACAAGCAACTTTTAGTGAGAACTTTGTATGGAGAAGCTAAAATGCATTGCTAGTTTTATTGCAATGTGGATGCCGAAGCCCGCAGTAGAATTATTTACTGCGTTATACTGACTGCAATTTATTTTACTTTTATTATTTGAAATATTAGTTAGAAAACAGGTGGTAGATATCATATTAGATCATCTTTTATTAATTAAATATATTCTAAAAATTGTTTCGCATATATCAAAAATATATACATATTTAATTATTTATGGAAATACTACGTCATACAAGTTTCATATGCTGACTTGTGATTTAAGTTACACTTTAATATTAAGAGCTTAATTTATTTATAGCTAAAGTGCTAATTATCTTTTGCACACAAATTATCAAAGGATTATTACTATGGGGACATTTATGTTTCTTCCATTTTGTTTCGCCATAGACACTGTCGAGGGGGGCGAAGCTAGTTTATGTTTTCATTAAACTATAGCTTTCAATTAGTTAGTCTATCTAACCTAGTCTATCTATCTAAGAAAAGATTATAATTAGAATTTATTTTGACACATTTTATATTAACTACTTATATATGTTGGTTTTAACCGACAAGTAACTTTTTATAATATATATTGTTTAAAAAGTTATTTATTTATTTATTTATTAAGAATCCGTACAAGCTTGTAAATAAAATTACAATTTACAAACAATCCTTTAACCAAAACTGAAATTTTTTTTTTCAAATTTAAAGACTTCGAAATTAAAGTTCGTTAACATATTGAATTTTTTCAAAACCATTACACTATGGCCGGAATAATTGTGTCAATATAAAGCTAGCTAAGGAGTTTGAAATATTCCGTTAAATGTGCTCTTGTGTTCCCGGGATTTAAACAAACTCATTCCTGGATAATCTAGTGCAATAATGGTAACAAAATGTTTTTTAGCAAAATAAAATAAGACTTTACTGTAACAGATTGATACAATAACATTTATATATTATTTTTTATCCTAGAATATTAAAAATGTTCGAATTGTCTGAAGAAAAAGCAGCAAAGAAGTTATTTTCTCTGCGTCACACACAACCGCACCGCCCGTCAAAAGTACTCACACGCTGTGTCAATACACATTACGTGACACCAACTAGAATATCACTAAGCATTATAGTAGTTTGACATAAAATAAATAAATCTAAATTGTAATACAATATATATGTCATTTAACCCTGTAACAATATTGTTCATTAAATTTTCACTACAGAATAATTTTAACATTTATGTATAAAAGTATTATATTATTTTTGGTAATTTAATACACTTCAATAAATACAGTCTTGTTATTTAATATATTGTTCATCATTATTTCATTAAGAATTATTGAGATTATTAATTGACAATTCGTCTGCCAAATTTGTTAGCCATACTATATTATGTGTATAAAGTAGCGTTTTTATTGTTATACGAGTATCTAAGCGACTATAATACAAGAAAGACAACCAGTATATTAGAACATTAAGTATCGTAGATAACTTTCATAAGATATTCATTCTACTCATAGAGGTTTCTCCCATAGGATGTGAAGGATGTGGTGGTATTTACTGCGTCGAGCTCAATATTGTCTCCAGGAGTGATGAACATGTTACTCCTGCCCACCACCGAGCGCTTTTTACGATTTTTAATATTGTGCTGCCAGTATTACCGTACTTACAAGTATTAACTTGATATTCATTCTCACAAGTCGTATTGCGATATTGGTCGTCCGTTCCGACAACCGTTCGACAACAACTTGAACCACTACATCGTATTTTATTACTCTTTATGTTTACTTAAAAATGTAGTAAATTTATTGTATAACAATGGTAAAGGCAATTTGAATAATAATAAAGTGTTGTTAATTTTAATACATATCGAAAGTTATGTCTAATCGGACAAAAGAATTACAGACGAAGATTTGAACTGAAACCATTGCTAAGATTGAAATGAAATATCAGGATGAATTGAAAGATCTGCGATGACTTGTACAAAATGAGTATTGCATTATTCTTATAAATGTGGTTTTTTGATTGGTTTATAATTTCGTATATTTTCACTTTAAGTTATACACAATGTGGTATACATTACAAAGACTAAAACTGTAGATGACCTATTCTTTTTTTTTTTACACAGGTGAAGGAGAATTCGTCCAACACCACGATATCTAATACTGCTATATGTTTTTGGCGTTCACTTTACCAAAAAATAAGCTGCATTGTTTGAAACTCGATTAGAAATCAGTATTTAAATAGTATGAATAGATGTAGAATAAAAAAAAATACAATCAAAA
This sequence comes from Melinaea marsaeus rileyi, assembly GCA_918358865.1. NCBI lineage: Eukaryota > Metazoa > Arthropoda > Insecta > Lepidoptera > Nymphalidae > Melinaea > Melinaea marsaeus. The sequence goes on along the minus strand of OU911088.1, from coordinate 9,644,760 downwards.
TCTTTAGAATTTTACCGTATCTATGTGATAAAAGTTTTAGAATTTTGTTTCCTTAATTTTTGGAATGGCAATACCGTTACATAAAATTAAATCTCGTTTTACGCTCCGATGCCCAAAGATCTAAACGAATTTAATGAACAGTATCTAATTTAATCAGAATACATACACAAAAGCCATCGATTTTTCGGTTCCACCAGCAGTCGGTAGAGGTCGTAACATTGTATCGAAAGTGGTTCGAGGCATTCCGACCATACCAAGAACAATTTCAAATTTTGACAACTTCTCCTCAGGACCGGCCAGGGCATGCAAGTGCAAGTAACCGAGGTGTTGTCCTAAAAATTACTAGACACTTTTTTTAATATTTCACTTGTGTATCTTATTATTTGTTTAAAGAATGATTGAAACGCCCATAGGCGTTTGATCGTTCGGCATTTTGCAGAAACAATACGTTTGAAAAATATAAAAAATACTTTATTTTAGTATTATTACAAAAATATTATCTGGTCATTAAAGATTCGATCATTTACGTTCATTTCTAAAACGAACTTTGGGCTTTCGGATTTTCTCTCTCACCGACGGAACGTAACCGAATTAATTGATTACTAAATATCGGTCTTCTGTAAGAGGCTATGTCCGTGAAATACGAGGAGAATGACATCTCCTCATGTCAATTGAACAAATTGCCGTGATAGTTCTTTTCAACTCAATCACATTGTGGCGTTTGTACTACAGTTTGCAATTATATGCGATTAATGCGATTTGCAATTTCAATTTGCTATCTTAAATTGAAATAAGTAGTTTTGGTAACATAATGTTTAACATTATATTTAGCTGTAAACAAATACCTTAATTATTATTTCTCATACATTAAATCCTAAAGAATAATGCATAGTATAAGCATAAATAATAAAGTTCCACAAGATATCTTATACCTTCCTTTTCTTAGTTTTAAATCTAAAATCAAAAGTGTATTATTAACTTATTTTAAAGTTCAAGAGATTTTTATGTTTTTTATTTATGGAACCTAAGGTGTTGACTCGATTATAATGTACATCATCTAAAATTGTAATTTTTTTTTTAAAAAGAGCAAATGTTTAGTTTCTGGCCGGCTCTTCTCAATAGAGCAGCATTCCGAGCCGATGGTAGCTTACACGCGTACTGACTGCACTGACCTTTTTTATTATAATAATGGACGATTCAAAAGTGCGAGTAAATGCCTAATAATATAAAAATATTTTGTATTTGAATTTGAATAAAAACTTTAAGTAAAAAGTAACCCTGCTGTTAATAATATGATATCTGTAAATAATTCTGACAGAAAAGCACGAGAGTTCTTATAAATCTCTCTGTAGTAAGGAGCTGAAACATGTTTATTAAGACTGGACTTAAAATGTTCACAGGTGCTGCACAAGGCGATGTCCTTGACATCCTGAAAGGTAAAATTGTAATTATATATTTGTAATATTAACTATCGTTAGTGTATGTTTTAAAATAATACTCAGTCCTTGCACTTCAATGTTTAATATCCTACAACTTGTAACAGAATAATCCGTGAACAGCATTTACAACTTATTTTATAATAATCAACATTACAACACTACAAGTGAGGGTAAGTTACAATAGCATAACAAACATACAGATGGCGCCAGTTTTATGTTTTAAGAATTGCCAATAGTAAATTAAAGATTAAATATTATATTAAATATATTTCGAATGTACTTTTTAAAATATTAAAGTTTAATAACAAATGAACATTCTCAAATAAATTACAGTAGGTGGCACCACCGTTGTATACTTTGTTGAAATTGAAGTACTCATTCATATCAATTCTTACTTATAAGTGAGGGTAAGTTACAATAGCATAACAAACATACAGATGGCGCCAGTTTTATGTTTTAAGAATTGCCAATAGTAAATTAAAGATTAAATATTATATTAAATATATTTCGAATGTACTTTTTAAAATATTAAAGTTTAATAACAAATGAACATTCTCAAATAAATTACAGTAGGTGGCACCACCGTTGTATACTTTGTTGAAATTGAAGTACTCATTCATATCAATTCTTACTTATAAGATATTTAATTACTCTAAACAAGTATTAATAACACACAATTCAATATTTTCAATTAATAAATATATATATGTATAATTTTAATTTATATCAAAAGTCCTTTAAATTGGCAGTTTTAATTCACTTAGTCGGTTATTGGTCTATGTTATAATTATTTTATTCATCAAAATTCAATAGTCCATTATTGTATTGTGTAGTTGTATAACATTTGCTTGTCTAGGTTTTAATTTTTTTTGATAGCGTCGGCGAAATGTAATCTATAGAATGCTGCTAATCTATTATTACCACTCAAATAAGTGATTACTTTAATCCATGTTTGAAGACACTGAAAGTAACACCTGTTCTAATCAATCAACATCATCTCAAAACTCTGCTGTTCCAGTTGGTGCTTTAGTATATGAAAAGCTTCTACTGGTTTAGAAGTGATTTATTTCACTGTATTAATAAAAAAATTATACAAACATTTTATGTTAATAAAATGTCGCTTATTACCTTACAAAAATTTTATTAATCCTTTTGTATTTTGGTCCCAATCTCAATGATCATCTTTATACAATTCACCGAAACTGCCCTTATCTTCGTCGTCAACATTTGTATTATTTTCTTTCCTTCATGCTAAAAAAAATCCGAAGAAATGAAATAAATTTAGTTTAAAGTAAGAACTATAAATTCTTAAATTTTTTTTAAAAAGTTGTGAACATTTCTCTTTAGGGTCGTTAAATGAAAGCAAAAAAAAAAAATTATTGCTTCTTGAATAGTAAAAAGATTATTATAAATATATTTTTCATTTTGAAACTGATTCATTTTAGTGATTTAATGCACTAAACCGAATTCATAATTTAGTAAAATACCTTAATTTAATTAAAGAATTATTGTAACTTATTATTCAAAATTTGTATCGGACACATTTATAACTTTGGTAGAACTTATGATGTCACCAGAGTTGCTCTCGACCCCACTGCATATAAAATTATGTTAATACTAAAGTTGAAACCTAAAAACTTAAGAAATATTGAACTTCACTGTCTCCAATAAAATTAATCTACATCGATATATATATATCATTAATCTGATTCATTTTATTTATTCATGTATATTATAAAATTATGGCATATATAAAGGAAGCAATGTGTCAGCAAGGTGAGTTTTTTTCATTTAATTCATTGGTTCAGGTTCGTTGCTCATAACTTTGATCATGTTTGTTCTGCCTTACAATCGTGAGTCTTCAGTTCAGAGGCAAGGTCCTCTATAGATATAAGGACTCAATTCATTGAATTATAGATGTTCTATGAGATTCACTTTGCAACCAGCATGTTTATGATACTATACAAACTATTCATTGCAATACTCAGATATTTGTATTTTTACCAAGCAGGTAATAAAATACTAGTCACGAAACTTAATGAGCAATTCTTTCCAAACTGTTTCAGTTTTATTTTCAAAGTTCCAGTCCATTGAGTTGAACGATTGAACTTATTAGTAACGACTTTATATATTTTAGAGTATTTACAAATTTGTTAACATGATAAATATTTTTTGCTATGTACTCGTATCTGCATGATGTTTGATTATATTAGATCACTCTTCGCTGCCAATTGAATTGAAAGTTTCGGATTTTAGTTACATTTAATTCTCTATGTCTTCTTTTCCGTATTTTCCGTACTTTATTATCTTTCACCCATATAGGTAGCGATCTCGTTGCAATATCGCGCTATAGGGTTGCTTAGAATACATACAAACCTAGGATAAAACCTTAGGGGCATTGAATCTACGCTTAATCAACTACTACCGTCGTCTTTATGATCCAATGAATATTCATATCATGATCGATGTTCTCTTCTCTTTATTTACTGTAAACACGTGTATGCGTCCCTCCAAACTTGTCTTGTACTACGTAAATATCGTGTCTATTTACTTAAATATGTACCCACTAAAATAACCGTGTATAATGTCACAAATTGTGTGATATATAGTAAGCCATAAGTCATAATAGGTTAAACCTTAAAACGAAATCTCTCTTAAATTCACAATATTCTGCCTTCACCGTTCAACTGACGATTTTACATAGGGATATGTAACTTAATGCAGTAGTTTTAAACTTCATACTCTTTCCGTTTACGGCATTTCATGACGTAACCCAAAAAACTGAGGTAAAGTACTTTATATGAACAACATTGAATTTAAGCAAAAAATATTGGTATTCGAAAATTACGTTATTATTTAAATTATTTTTTAATTTTCACTAGAGTATAATAATCAACAGTTCTTACTTCTTCATCATTAGATAATTTGTCTTTCATTACCTCCTTGGTAAAAAGGGCACCGTTGATTAGGTTAATAAGTTAATATAAACAGCTCAAAAGACAGACAGACATATACATATATATTTTGTCTAGAGCGGGCCGCTCACAACTATATCGTTTAGGCTCTATTGTTGAACTACTAATAATTCTTACCCACTAATTGTACCTATATACCTATACCTACATTTCATTTAAAATGAACGCATTGTCAAGCAAATTTTATTTAACCAACGGCTAAAAATACTTAAACTTTATTGACTTATCTTTATAGCATAGCCTCTATATAATTTCAATCAGTTCGTTTTTATATTATTAATCACAAGAAAGATAGTTGCTTTGCAAAAGTAGAAACGAATTTCTGTCTTATTTATTGTCAAAATATAAGATTAATTTTAACTAAAGAAGATTTCTGTTTAAACGATTTAGATATTACATTTTGTAATTTCATTGATCAAATTCAAATTCAAATTCAAAATATCTTTATTCAAGTAGGCATTTACACGCACTTTTGAATCGTCAATTACTACAATACAAAAAAAGGTCAGTGTAGTCAGTCCGTAAGTAAGCTACCACCGGCTCGGAATGCTGCTCTGTTGAGAAGAGCCGGCCAGAAACTCAACAGTTGCTCTTTTCAAAAGAAATATAACAATAGGTGATGTATCTTATAATATAATATAATATAAATCCTGCAAATGATTCAACAACTTAAGTTCCACATGTTTTGATCCACTAAAAACTCTTGAACGTTATAATAAGCTTTATTTAACAATAAACTTTTGATTTTAGATTTAAAACTAAGAAATGGAAGGTCTAAGATATCTTGTGGAACTTTATTATATATGCGTATACTCAAACCCATGAAGGATTTATTAACTTTTTGAAGCCGAAACTTTGGCGTTACGAGTTTGTTTTTATTTCTCGTATTTATCGCGTGTCTGTCACTGTTTTTTATATAACTATTTAAGTTTTGACGTATATATAATATGTTATTAAATATGTATTGAGAAGCGACTGTAAGAATACCTATTTCTTTAAAAACATCTCTCAGAGAATCTCTAGCTTTTAAGTTATAAATAGCCCGCACAGCTTTTTTTTGTAAAATAAATATAGAATTAATTTCGACAGCACTGCCCCGTAATAAAATACCGTAAGATAATATACTGTGAAAATAACTAAAATAAACAAGTCGAGCCGTATTAATGTCCTTTAATTGTCTAACTTTTCTAATTGCAAAAACGGCGGAGCTGAGTTTGGCTGCGAGTGTTGAGAGATGGGGGTTCCACTGGAGCTTTTTATCTAATGTTCATCATGATCATCATTATTTATCCGAATGATACTTGTATTATTATATAAATGTATTTAATTAATAATAATATACTAATATAGTTCAATAATTTGTTTAAGGTTAAATATTTAATCCGAGGTTAGTAAATATATTTCAGTATGACGACAGGGAGATGGGCTTCGTTTAACAATATTTACATTTCATATGGGTCTCACTTTTACATAAAAGTGAAAAAGCGAGTGAACTTAGGCGCCATAGAAGTGGTCCAATTAACATGTTTTATTAAGAAGCGAGTGATACCGCGCGGACTATACATGCGCTCGTGTAGACTTTGAAATTTTTATGCGCTATTCCCACAAATCGGACATCGCTGCATTTATGCGAACTACTCTGTTGTCCGCCTTTGAATTTTCTCTCTATTCAAGCTTTATAAATACTTAAAAAGTTTTATCCACTTGTTAAAACAGCATAATGGTGATTTATTGTTTATAAACATTACATTGAGTTTTGAATATAATCTCTATAATAAAACATATATAAGTCGTCGTTCCGTGACAAAGTGGCATAAATGTTTATTGTTATACCTTCTAAAAGTAAAAGTTTTGTGTATAACTAGGAATCATTGATTGGTTTCAAACCAATAACTTTCAGTGAGAACACTGAATGCTGAAGATAAATTGCATCGCTAACTAGCAAAATATCATGAACTTTATTGCAATTTGGATGTTGAAGTTCGCACTTTTTTTTACCACTATTTTTATTTTTCGGTTTTTTGTTTAGAAAACAGACGGTGAATACATACATAGTATTTCACCTTATGAGAGAATATATTGTAAAAATTATTACATATATATCAAAAATATATATGTATTTATTTATTGAAGTACTACGTCATCGTCATATGCCTGGACTCGTGATTTGTGTCATATTTTAATATCAATAATTTAACTTATTCATAGCTAAAAATTATTCGCCTACAAATAATAAACGGTTTATTACTATTTGGATATTTATATTTCGTTCAGCCTGTACCGCCTTAGGCGTTTTCGATGTGAGCGAGGCTATTTTATTTGTTGATGAAACTATACCTTTCAATTAGTTAGTGTATCTAACCAATATAACATTGTAATGAAATACAAGAATAGACTATAATTAGAATATGTTTAGACATTTTCTATTGAATACTTTTATATATTGGTTTTAGCCGACAACAAATTTTTTGCAATATATCTTGCATAAAAAAATATTTATTTATTTATTTTGAAACAATACTTACAAATAAAATTAACAAATCATTATCAACCCCTGTAATAAGAATGAAATATTTTTTCAATTAAAGGTTTCTTTTCCAAATCGTAGTTGTGTGAGTGAAAAATCAGATGAAGTTACTAAAATAAACTCATGGGTGTTGGATGATTGGGCTATACATAATTGATAGATGATTTAAAGAGTATTCTTTTTTGAGTACCTTATCTAAGTGAGAAACACTAGCAGATTGTGATTAACCTTTAAACTAATATTTAGACATACCTCCTAAAAGTACAGTGTACAGCTTACTATAATATAATACCTAATGCCAACGGCTCCATATGTCTATGTATTGTGATAGTTCATTTATAATAGCTTAAACGTTTTTAGCGTATAAAAAATATTTTAAATACTTAATCACCACATCACCTTTTACGAAAATTTGACGAAAATATATTGTACAACCCTTGATCAAACAGATAAATATATAGATGAATACCCTAAAACTATTTAAGATGAACCAATTTTAAGTACAATGTATATGTACGTATTTTTTTTTCCAACAACGTGTTCAACATTTGTTAAGACTTCGGCCTCATAACCTTTTCGTTATATATAACATTTTAATATAAATTATAAAAATAATTTTAATTTACATTTTGGATCACAATGTATTGTGCATATAAACTATATTATTAATACCAGACTAATGCTACTGCTTACAAAACATGTAATTAATAAAATGATATCGCCCTTGCCTGAGTTTCCAGAACATCCACAGCGAATAAACTCGTCATGAACTCATCGAGTGAATGAGTTACTCTTACGGTCCGCCAGCCACTTTCAAAGTTTATCCCAAAGAGAAATATATATATACACCGTACATGTTGACCTATTGTGGATTAAAATGGCGTAATCCCTTCAAAAATTTATTCCTTCTGTGAATCTAAGTACGAACCCTGTAAACTGAAGAAATTAAGAGTGAAACATTGTAAATGTTATTTGTTATTATTTAGTTAAATATTATTTGTATATACCTCCCTATATCGACTACAATTGTTTTTTTACTTTTTATAAATATACATAATTGTTCTATTATTGATAACTAGTATTGATATAATAATAAATATAGATCAATGTTTTAAAAATTGTATCTCTTGATTTTGTATATCAGTGAAAAGTATGATGTACATTTACTATATAGAAGATTTTCTTTTTGTTAGTTTTCATGTTATAAGGTTTTATGTTTCTTATAAATATTTTTGAACATTGAGATTCCTATTAGAAGCACGAGAGTGAGTTAATGATGATAAAATGATTGAATTTGACGAGGAAGAGATTTATGAAGACATTTATGAAAACAGGTACAAGGAGTGGGATACTGTGGAAGAAGCATTAAAATTTATATTTAATTTCATTTTATACAATGACACATTTATTTTTTCCCATTGGATTATACTTTTTATGGTCAACATATTCAATATCTTTTCTATTTTTTTGTTATGTTTTTATTACGAGGGAACTTCCCGGCCCGAAGGGCCGGAAAGGGTCAAATGTCACGTATAAGGTTGGCACCTACCCTATTTTGTAGCCTGATTCAATAGCTTTTTTTTGATGTATTACACATTATTGTGTGATTTGTGGGTGATAAGTGATGCGCGTGCATACAGAGTCAATTAGGTCATTATTATATAGTAAGGATTACAGTTAATACGACGGAGACTTCGAAGTAGCAAAATTATTATTAATATTATATTATGATTATTCAGTGATTTACCAACAAACGTGGAAAAATTCTGTGAAATTGCCACCAATTTTCTTAAAGGCAACAAATTCAAAGAATCTTTGGGAGCAGTTTCATGCAAATTAAAGTTTGTCTAGTTACTTTCAAGACACCATGCAGTTTCACGGTATGGTACATAATACTAATGTAGGTACAAATAGAAATACTTTTTAATGTTTCAGTTTTAAGCAGCCATTATCGTGCTGACATTCATTGATGCAGGCAATAATCTGTACAATAATTTTAATTTAATATTATTTTTGTTTGTGAAGTACAAAACGTCAATCACAAATTTCGTAACATAGGACTGAAGACGTGTGAGGTGTCCGTCCATTGGTATTAATTTCCCGTCCACTTTACACAATCTCCCATGAATTAAGCGAATACATCCGTGGAATGGCATTCAAATTTTTAAAATAATTCGTTTTTCTTTAAATATTTTATTGTTTTTCATTAAATATTGAAACTTAATTATAATAAACCTACCCGCTTTGATTGTATATAATCACGTCTTTGCGTTACTATTTAATTACGTTATTGCGCTTCATTTTAATTTTCAATAGCAATTAATTGCATGATTTCAATTAGGCTGACATTAATTTCACATTATGTGCAATAGCTTTGATATATTTTTCTAGTGTTACACTATCAACAATATTCGGTCAAAGTGATCGAGTATTTACAGTATTTTCTCACTATTAAGAGGGAAACTGTGTACCGCAAAACTTTTTTTTTTTGAGAATATTATTGAAATTGGTAAAAATATAATAAAGTAACAACAGGAACAGACATGTATTATTTATAACTTAAATGAGAGCAATTAATAACAATTACATGATTTTTCTTTCCAAATTTATTCTAAATAAGATAAATGAGAACTGATATGTTTATAAATAATTCCAATTACTAATAACGTAATATTTTACAAATTTCATTGCTCGTACTGTGGCAACACAGCCACCCAAATAATAACGAACAGGACTTTAGTCCTTTGCTCGTACAGTGGTATCCTAGCCACCCAATAGCATATCGCCGGAGCAATACTGCTATGGCAAAGGGTATCGCATCAGCGATTCCGCAATGCAATATACAGCGCTAGGCTGTACCGAGTAAACTAACAGTTCTGGTGGGAGCGAGAGCTCTTGAGTCTGATCCGAAGACAGACTGCCCGCTACGGCCGATGTCGGCCCTTTTATAGTCAAATAGGCCTCTCATTCCCCCACACGACTCTGTTCAATGGCGTATGGAAATACGTCACGTGTTTACTCGATCCAACTTACAAAAAGCATCTTATTCTAATGGTTTTAACAAGCATCTTATTCTAATTGTTTTAATTATTACAATTCGTCAAATAATCTAAAAGGAATTATCGTAAAGTTATAACAGTGTTTTATAACAACTTAAATTTAATTGCAATAACAAAACATGATCTCAACGATGTTTTGTACAGTACCAAATGTCAGACTTAGTTGTCAAATTTATGTGCTCTTTGGACAAATTTATATTCGCCTTCGACATATACAATCATATTATAGTGTAATATAAAATGTGATTATTAAGAAACGTGTCAGTTTCAGTAAAAATTTCGAAAATGCATATAAAGATTTATATCTAAGTGAAAATAATATATAAAAGAAAAGTAGGACATAAGATCACGTGGACAGCCACATCCCCTTTTTGTTTGATTTTCACCTGACTACATATCCAGGAATGTACCAGGTCATTTGTCAAGACGCGCCCAGGGTCCTCTGATCATTTTCTGGTACGAAGTGTAGGGCCTATTCAACGTCCGGCTTGCGGTAGAACTTGCGTCTCAACGTGTTCGGTACTACAAGTCAGCGAATTACTACAAGTCTGCACATATAGGGGCCCGATTTGTTTCCCTTCTAATAATTCCAGTGACTGTGTTGCGAGTGTATTTGATGTAATACTAATGATCATGTAATTATTTGTGCCTAGCTCTGTGGTACCACTTAGTGTCAGATCGCGGTCCCGGTTGAATGCGTCTATCAGAGCTGCAGCAACTGACAAACGGCAGGCGTATCAAGCTTAGCCTAGTGTGTTAGTCATTAAGGTTTCGAACTCTTAGAGTTCTGAAACCTTAATTCATCAAACCGCAAATTGCTAGAATAAAGTGTAAGCATGTCGTGAAAGTTGGGGGTCAGCTGAAAAGGTACCCGCCCAGCTCCCGCAAATTTGAAGGGTTTTCTAAGGGCACTCTGGGCAACGCTGGCCCATGCAGTAAATAAGAAAGCTGATCTCTTGAACAGTCTTTTTGCCGACCTTCTTCAGACGACCAAGAAAACACACCACCTATCAATCTGCGGTATCAAAGCTCGGTGCCAGATAATTTTTTTTCTTGTCTCTATTTCCCTTGTAAGTTCATAAGTCGAGTGGGCCGCATGGAATTTTTCATTGGTGCTACGAACGTGTGCCCCTGAGTTGACTCCAGTGCTAACCTCTTTATTTCGGTACTCCTACCTTAACTGTGTAGTCTCATAGAAGTGTGCCTTTGTCTATACGATCCTCAAAAAAGGTGATAGCTGAGACCCAGTTGACTATAGATCTATCGCCATTACCTCTCTTCTGTATAAAATAATATTCAAAATAATTAACCGAGAGGTCCTTACGTACATCGAGAATTGTGGTTACTGAAAGCAAAGAAAGTGGTCTTTCAGTTCGTCTGGATATGGTAAAACTCTTCGGCTGTGTATGGTACAAGGAGCTTCTTTCGAAATTTCCTTCTTATGGGCTTGCCGAGGGTTTATACAAGTGTATCACCAGCTTTCTCACTGGGCAGAGCATACAGGTCGTTCTCGAGGGATTTTGCTTATGAATGCTGGTGCACCTCAAGGTTGCATGCTATCCCATACATTTGAACATACATTGTTATGCGGATGACAGCACTGGGGATGCGGTATATTCTAGCCATGCAGGGCTCTCTCGGAAATCCGTCGACGAGTGCCGAAAGAATCTTGGGTTTTGGGGATGGTTTCAAAGCGGGTTAAACTAAACCTCGGTCAGTTCAAGCCCCAAAACACAAAACATACAAAAAAATTCAATGTTTAAAGTTTAAAACTTATTAGTTTTTTATATTTATATGTACCCGAATTGAAGGTGAACAGAATATTTAAATCAGATATTTACAATTGTGTTCATTAGGACAAACATTCATAAGGATTTGCAAAGATGCTTCTAAAATATAATTGCAGATGAGTAATTTATAGATAATAAATACGTCTGCTGAATTTTGTGTATTAAAAATCATGTTTATTTATAATTACGAGTATAGAGTTATATAAGTATATAAATGAAATAAATATCTGTGAGACAGACTTCATTGGACTTAACTATGATTAGATGGATGGTTCTGTAAAAAAATGATCTGAGAGAGAATGGCTTTTCGCCTCTATAACCTGTAAATTGAAAGGGTTTTATTTAAATTATATTTAATAATAAATTAATAAAATTGTACTTAATTTAAAATCTTTCCGATTTATATATTTTTGTAAGCACTGAAATATATTCACAATAAGTTCTAACTATTTAATAACTAGATATACATACGTAACTACCAAAAGGCGGTAATATATTTTACTCATTACATATTACATCCAAATTTTAATCGTAATTATACATTAATAAATAGCAATTGTCAAATATCAGATTAATTTTAACTAAAGATTTGTGTTTAAAAGTTTTAGATATTAAATTCATTCATCATCATTTATCTAAATGATACTTGTATTATTCTATAAATGTATTTAACACTCATATAATTAGGTTAGGTTAGGTTAAGTTAATCCGAGGTTAATAAATGTGTTCCAGTACGAAGTCAGGGAGACAGCCTACGTTTAATAATATTTACATGACTAATGGGTCTCAATTTTACAAAACAATGCAAAAGCGAGTGAGCTTAGGCACACCACTAAAGTGGTCCAATTAACATGTTATATTCAAAAGCGAGTGATGCGGCCGCGGACGATACACGCGCTTGCTAAATTATTTAAGACTTTACAAATAAAAATGGCTAAACAATTAAGAAAATCAATTAATCAAGCTATATTACACTGTCTAAAAAATAGAAATCATGTAAAAAGATATTAGTTAGAACTTATTTAAAAGAAAAGAAAGCTATATCAAATAACATGTTTAATAAGTATAAAATAAAAGAATATAAAAGTTCACAATTTGTTACTCAATTACTAATTACACACATAGTAACAACATCCAATTAAAAATATCATAAACAAGACAAGTAAAATATTTAGTTTATCAGATGTCCGGTACGGATGGTCTTAGAAACCAAATGGAGGCTCGTAGCCGCAGATACTCTTCTTTTTAAGCTTTGTAAATCACTATATAGTTTTATTTATTAAATCAGCAGTATGGCGTTTAATTTACTACTTATTAATAATACATTGAAATTAACATTAAATCTCTATGTTAAAACATACATATTGTTTTTCCGGTTTTTTTTTATATCAGTTTAGAGCCATTGATTCTATTCAAACAACCAGCTTTGAATGAGAACGCTGTATGGAGAAGGGAAAATGCATTGCTAGTTTTATTGCTATGTGGACGTTGAAGCCGGCACTAGAATTATTGACTGCGTCGTACTGACTGCGTTTTATTTTACCCTTACTTTTAATATTCGAAATATTAGTTAGAAAACAGCCAATAGATGTCATGGTATTTCATCTCCTAATTGAATAAAAAAATGTTACGCATGTATCAAAAACATATACATATTTATTTATTAAAGTACTACATCATACAATTCTCATATTGGACTTGTGATAGGAAACACATCTTGATATCAACAGTTTAATTTATTTTTCATTTTTTTTTAAAGTTAGTCTGTTTTTTCAATATAACAATTTTATAAAGTTAAAGAATTAATTATTCTAATTAAAATTTATTTTGACAATTTTATATTAAGTACTTATCTTGGTTTTAATGATTACTAACTTTTTATAATTTATTATTTATTTATTTATATAGAAACAATACTTACAAGCTCACAAATAAAATTAACATATATTACATACTATTAATCAATCCTTTTACCAAAAATGAAATAATATTTTTCTAATAAGAGTCTCTATTCCAAATTAAAGTTCGTTAAAATATTGAATGTTCCCAACACCATTACGCCAACGTCGGAATAGTAATTGTATCAATACAAAGCCGGCTAAGGAGTTTAAAATGTTCATTTTAAATGTACACTTGTTGTCCCGGGAATTAAACAAACTCATTCCTGGATAATATAGTGCAATGATGTTTTTTAGCATATAAAAATAGATTTTATTCTAACAGATTATTACGATCATATTTATATATATATCTTTTTATCCTAGAATTTTAACAATCTTAGTATTGTCTGAAGAAAAACCAGCGAAGAAGTAATTTTCTCTACGTCACATACAACCGCACTGCCCGTCGTAAGTACTCGCACGCTGTGTCAATACACATTACGTGATACCAACTAGAATATTACACATTTGTCCAACTAGAATATTCGTCGAGATAAAATAAATAAATCTACCTTGTAATAAAATATATGTCATATAACAGCTAAACAATATTATTCAATTTATTTTTCACTTAAGAATAATTTAATGTTTTATGTACAAAAATATTATATTATTTTTCGTTTTTTATTAACCCACTTCAATAAACACAGTCTTGTTATTTACATATATTGTTCATCATTATTTCGGTAACAGCTATTGGGATTTTAGAATGACAATTCGTCTGCCAAATTTGTAGGGCATACTATATTATGTGTATAAAGTAGCGTTTTTATTGTTATATCTAAGCGAATATAAAATATGAAAGACAACCAGTATATTAGAACATCACTTTGATAAAATATTCATTCTACTCATAGAGGTTTCTCCCATAGGAGGTGAAAGGATGTGGTGTTATTTACTGCGCCGAGCTCAATATTGTCTCCAGGAGTGATGAACATGTTACACCTGTCCACCACCGAGCGCTTTTTACGATATTTAATATTGTGATGCCAGTACTATTTACAAGTATTAACTTGAGATTCATTCTCACAAGTCGTGTTGCGATATTGGTCGTCCGATCTGACAACTTTAATAACTTAAACCACTACATCGTATTATAATAGTCTTCATGTTTACTTAAAAATGTAGTATATTTATTGTATAACAATGGTATAGACAAATTGAATAATAATATAGTGTTCTTAATTTTAATAGATATCGAAAGTTATGTCTAATCGGACAAAATAATTACAGATGAAGATTTGAAGATTAGATGTATGTATGTATGTATGTATGTGTTTATTGGTTTATAATTTCGTATATTTTCACTTTAGGTTATACACAACCGAGATGTGGTATCTATTACAAAGACTAAAACTGTAGATTACCTATTCTAATTTTTTTGACACATTTAAAGGAGAATTCGTCTAACACCACGATATCTAATACTGCTATATGAGTTTAGCGTTTACTTTACCAAAAAAGAAGCCGCATTGTACGAACCTCTTTAATCAGAATACATATACAGCAGCTATCGATTGTTCGGTTCTACCAGCAGTCGGTCGTAACATTCTATCCGAAGCGGTTCGAGTCATTGCAATTATACCAAGAAGAATTTCAAATTTTGACAACTTCTCCTAAGGGTCGGCCAGAGCATGCAACTTATGTAGTAACCAAAGGGTGGTTTTAAAAATTATTAGACACGTTTTTTAATATTTCATTTGTGTATCTTATTATTTTTTTAAAGAATGATTGAAATACTCGTAGGCGTTTGATAGGGCGGCAGTTTGAAAAAATAAAACGCCTTAAATATATATAAAAATATTTTATTTTAAAAATTTAATCTGTTTATTAAGATTCGATCATTTACGTTCACTTCTTAAACGAAATTACCTATCTGAATTCTCTATAACTTTTAAAACGCAATGTGGGATCACATTTCGAAATAATTACATATAATAGAAGTGTAAATGGAAATTTATATGAATATTTAATGACTAAACCCAAACTAACAATATTTACTGATTACATTCGATGATTTAGCCGTTGAAATGAACTCCCCAGCTGTTGCGAAAATCCACAATTAGAGTAGAGTGTTTGTATGTGAGAGATTTTGGCAAAGTATTGGGCTTTCGGATTTTCTCACTCACCGACGGAACCTAACCAAATTAATTTGATTACTAAATGTCAGTCTTCTGGGAGAGGCTATGGTATGTCCGAAAAATACGAGGAGCATGACATTTCCGAATGTCTGACAGTGCGTCCCATCCTCTTTCAGTATATTCAGCAGAGGTTCCAGTAAAAGATTCCAGAAAGAGGGCTTCCCACCAATCCTTGCACACAACTTATTCTTCTTCTTACTTTCTTCTTCATTGTGTAATTCACCTACACCCTTCTGTCTTATAGCTTCCTACTAACTTGTATATGTTACTGTGGCATATCTTGCTGTTGCTGTCGAAGGTGCCTTCTATATTCAATAATATTAATACCACAATCTTCTTGGCTCTCTGTCTATTCTTAATAGAGTTTATCAGGTTATAGAGGGCATTCTGCGTACTGGAATCCATTACGTCGGAGATTTATTTATGAAGTAAATACCATCTAAGGCGTCGGATCAGATACTTCTCTAGTACTCGTACATTTCCTAAGATTGATAACAGTCCAATAAGTCTATAGGATTTGGTGTTATGATAGTCCTCTTCGCCAGGTTTCCTCAGGTTGATTAACTTTCTCTTGTCCAAGGTAGGGAAGTGGAACAGTTGCGGGCGCTTATTTAGTATCTCCAGAAAAATGTTAGGATCGGTGCTTATGGCTTCTTTGCATATGTCGGCTGTAAAACTATCTTCTGCCGGCACTTACCGAGCACTGAAGGAATTTATAACCATCCTGAGTTTTGTCAAATTTCAACTGTCAGAATCAACTAAAAACTTAGAATCATATTAGAGATATAATAATATAGAAATTATAATAACAATAATATAAATGATACGTCTTTTATTAATTGTCTTACGCCCTATGACCAGCCACATAATTTACATATATTCATATATAACATATATACGAAGCAAAGTTTCGAAAAATCGAGCGTCTTTATCAAGTAGAGATGGACTTTTCTTCTGTGGACCCATATGATGGATTTTTTTGGTATCGCCTCCACCTGTTATGACGTAATCCTCAAAACTGGCAATATGATAAAAATATGTTGTGGTATACTGTCTACTCGGAAAATAACTGAAGTTTAAACAATTAACTATATTAAATTATAAAGAGAAATACACCAATACGCATGGTGCTATATTCTTTTGCTAGAACGAGTCTTAAATCGAACAAATTGTCATAAATTTGGTTTCAATCATATCATATTATGGCATTCATATTTAGATGTAAAAATAGCTTCATTATTATTTTTCATACATTGAATCCTATAGAATAATGCATAAAAACTTCAATTAAATATAGCATATTATAATAAATCTGTAAATAATACTGAGAGCAAAGCACGAGAGCTCTTAAAAATCTCTCTGTAGTAGGGAGGTGTAACATGTTTATTAAGACTAAACTTAAAATATACATCGGTGCTGTATAGAAGGCTATGTCCTTAACATCCTGAAAGATATATAAGTTTAATGTCCTTTAACTTAAAACAGAATAATCCATGAACAGCATTTGCAACTTATTTTATAATAATCAACGCTACAACATTAAAGTGAGGGTAAGTTATAATATCATAACCAACATACAGATGGCGCCAGTTTTATGTTTTAAGGACTGTCAAGAGATATTTAAGGATTAAATATTATGTTAAATATATTTCGAATCTACTTTTTAAAATATTTAAGATCAATAACAAATGCACATTCTCAAATAAATTATAGTAGGTGGCGCCACTGCTGTATACTATATTGAAATTGAAGTACTTATTTATATTCATTCTTACTTATTTGATATTTAATTACTCTAAACAAATATTAATATCAAAATATTTTCAATTAATAAACATATTTTTTTTTTTTTATATAATTATAATTTATATCAAAAGTCCTTTAAATTAATAGTTTTGATTCACTTAGTCGGTTACGGTCGGTTTATATCGGTTCTTTGTTTATGTTATACTCGTAATTGCTTTATTCATCAATACTCAATAGTCCATATTTGTTAATTATAAGTTATATCAGTGTCAGTAGAGTTTCTTGCCTCTTCTTCTCCTCGGATCCACTATTTGCAACAGTGTAACTGTAGTCTGAATTTTATTAATGCAATTTATATATATTTTTAATACAAACCTTGTACTTTGAAGACTTGAAAACGAAAATATGGTCCTTATGATAAAATAAAATACTATTGGTTGGTTGGTTATATTGTGGTTATATTAGTTGTATAACATTTGTCTAGATTTTTTATTTTCTTTGATAGCGTCAGCGAAATGTAATCTATAAAATGCTGCTAATTTATTACTAACACTCAAATAAGTGATTACTTTAATCCATGTTTGAAGACACTGAAAATAAAACATGTTCCAATTTTTTTTTTGTTATCTTTTCTTAATTCTAAATAAATTCGAAGAAATGAAATAAAATTGGATTAAAGTAAAAACTATACATTCTTAAATCTTTTTATAAAGTTGTGAATATTTCTCATTGGGTAGTTAAATTATAATAAAAAAAGCTTTTCTTTATGATTCTTGAATAATAAAAAGGTTATTATAAATATATGTCTCATTTTGAAACTGATTTATTTTAGTGATTTAATGCACTAAACTGTATTCATAATTTAGTAAAATACCATTTTTTTATTATAGAGTTATTGTAACTCATCATTCAACATTTTTAACGGACGCATTGATAACTTTGGTAGAATTTATGATGTCACCAGAGTTGCTCTCGACGCCACTGCATATAAAGTTATGTTAATACTAAAGTTGAAACCTAAAAACTTAAGAAATAACTTAAAACTTATTTGTGTGATGAACGCCACTATCTTAAATAAATTAATCTACATCGATATATATATATATATATATATATATATATATATATATATATATATGTATATATATATTAATCTGATTCATTTTATTTGTTCAAGCATATTATAAAATTATAGCATATGTAAAAGGAGCAATGTGTCAGCAAGGTGAGTTTTGTTCATTGAATACATTGGTTCAGGTTCATTGCTCACAACTTTGATCATGTTTGTTCTGCCATACAATCGTGAGTCTTCAGTTCAGAGGCAAGACCCTCTATAAATGTAGGGACATAAAGATTGAATAACTGTAAAATATTATATTATGTTGGAATCGATCAGTCTTCTAAAAACAAAACAATTCATTGAATTATAGATGTGCTATGAGATTCACTTTGCTACCAGCATGTTTCCGATACCATACAAACTATTCACTGCAAAGTTCAGATATTTGTATTTTCACCACGCAGGTAATAAAATACTGTGTCACGAAACTTAATGAGCAGCTCTTTCCAGACCGTTTCAGTTTTATTTTCAAAGTTCCAGTCCATTGAGTTGAACGATTGAACCTATTAGTAACGACTTTTTATATTTGCGGTGTATTTACAAAATTGTTAACATGACAAATATTTTTACTTGTAAGAATATTAATTTTGGTGTTTCAGAGTATTAATACTTTCGGATTTTATTTACGTTTAGTTCTCGATGTGTACGCTCTTTTCCGTACTTATTTACTTACATTTTTACACATATAGGTACTGATCTTGTTATAATATCGTGATGCATAAAATACACACAAACCTAGGATCAAACACTTTTTCAATATAATAATAGTATCTTTTATTTTATCGTTACCATATATTGAAAATAACCTAGAACAGACATACAGTATAAACAAAATAATTATAGTAGTTATAAAATCAAAAAGAAACAGAAAATAAAAACAACATAAAAAACATGTTATCCACAAAAAGGTGCTTCTTTAGGTGTGTGTGTGTGTGTATTTTTTGGGTATGTCTGTATGTGTGTGTGATTGTGTGTGTGTATGTGTGTGCGTGTGTGTGTGCGCGTGCGCGTGTGTGGGTGTGTGTGTGTGTGGGTCATGTAGGGGGATTTATAAGGAAAAGGTCATAACAGGTGAGACCTTAAAATGAAATTGCTCCAATAAATTGCTGTTAAAGCGAGAATATTATTGAATTTTTAATATTCTGCCTTCAACGTTCAACTAACGATTTAACATATTTAATTGAAAATTACGTTTCCTTGTACAATAAAAATCTAAACCTAAACCATGGTGTGCATAGTAACAAAATATAAATGACTATGACTTAAGGCGTTACGCCATTCCGTTTATTGTCTAACTTTTATAACACCCGACATAGTGACCAATTAAATTATTGTGGAATCTTTAAACTAAAAAAAATCATATGAAATTCTACAATTTAAAAATAATATAAAAATTTAAACATTTGTCTATCGTTATATATATTATGTGTTTTATATTGTTTTCCATACATCTTTCCAGACGTAACTTGCAGTCGGGCCGCAATTTTCCTTTAACGTTACAGCCTCGTATTCGTGGTAGCTGCACGTAATAATTCTTGCATAAAAAAATAACACCGAAGGTGTATATTTTTTAAAATTATAATTTAATTATAAAGTTATGTAGCCGCTTATAGTATATCAATTAGTTGTTATTGTTTTGAACACAGACACTGTCATAATTTCAATAATACAATATAATAACATAACACAGTATACAATATTACTATTAACATATTATTAGAAAATTTAATTTATTTAATGCAACTATAAAAAGAATGACACTTCAATTTAACTGTAACCGCATTATAGAATTAAAATATAGACATGATAAAATATCTCAACAGAAATCAAATTGAAAAATAATGTTTATTTATAATTCTATAAGTATTTAAATCAAATGAATAGCTGTGAGACTTCATTGGCCTTTACTATGATTGGATGGATGGTTCCGAAAATAAAGATCTGAGATAGAATGGCTTTTCGCATCCATAACCTTATAATTTTTAATTGGACCTTTAACTGAAACAATTTATTTAAATTATATTTAATAAAATATTGTACTAAATTTGCAATTTTTCGGAACGTTAAGTAATAATTCTTATTCTTTTAGCTATTTATGTATTTTTTTAACTTTTGACTGACATATCACAAGTTCTAATTTCTTAATCATTAGATAACGTGTATTTAATTATTTCCTTTTTAAAAATGTGTATCCTTTTTACATAACAGGTTTAACCAGCACAACCCAACAGACAGATTAAACATATCTATCTATGTGTGTAATCTGTCTAACTAAAAATAACCAAACCAAAAGATGACAATTTATTTTAATCTTTACACATTTCAACCAAAATATTGACTATAACCTTAAAATTATGGAATGTCAATTATATGAAAA
Organism: Melinaea marsaeus rileyi; assembly: GCA_918358865.1. Classification (NCBI taxonomy): domain Eukaryota; kingdom Metazoa; phylum Arthropoda; class Insecta; order Lepidoptera; family Nymphalidae; genus Melinaea; species Melinaea marsaeus. Next base: position 9,623,646 of record OU911088.1, on the reverse strand, counting down.
ATATTTTATTGGATTATTTTCTCATAAAGGCCCACGGTGTGCGTAAAATTTACACAAGTTCTTAAGATACAAAAGCTCAAGCGAATTTGCTTTCGCTTGAGCTTTTGTATTCAAATGACGAACAGGAAAAACTGACGACCCACCACAGTTTAGGCTCTATTGTTGAATTTCTAATAATGTGTACCTACCAATTGCTCCATATTTCAATTAAAATGAACGCATTGTCAAGCAAATTTTATTAAACCTACGGCTAAAAGTACTCAGATTATATTTACTTATATTGATAGCTTTGCCTGTATATAATTTAAATCGTTTTTTTCACATTCAAAAGAATGATATTTACTTTGCAAAGAAAGAAACGAATTTTTTTTCTTATTTATTGTCAAAATACCGGATTAAGGAAAATTTCCGTTTAAACGACTTAGTTAATACATATTTTAATTTAATTCATCAACATCATTTATCTGAATAATACTTATATTTTTATATAAATGTATTTAATACTCATGTAGTAATATATTTTAAGCATTTTTTAAAATCAAATAGTTAATCCGAGGGTAGTAAATGTGTTATAGTACGACAGGGAGGCAGGTTCCGTTTAACAATATTTACATGACTAATGGTATTCAATTTTACACAAAAGTGAAAAAGCCAGTAAATTATGGCACAACAGTGAAGTGGTCCAACTTACATGTTTTATGCGCTCGCGGACTATACACGCGCTCGTGTAAGGTTTTTGAAATTTTTATACGCTATTACCACAAATCGGCCTTATAACTAAATAAAATGCTCTCAAAACAACATCATGACGTTTCATTCATCGCCTCTAAATAAAACATGGAGATTTTAATTTAATCTATATAATAAACATACAAATTTTGTTCTTCCGTGACAACTAGCATGTTACTTAAAAGTGGCATAACTGTTCATTGTTAACTTCGAAATGTGGTGTAATTTTTTATGTTTTTAATTTGTATACATTTAGGAACCACTGACTGCATTCAAACAACCAAGTATTAGTGAGAATGCTGAATGCTGAATCTAAATGGCATTGCTAGTTTTATTGCGACGTGGATGTTAAAGCCCGCACTAGAATTATTTACTGCGTTTTACTGAATGCACTTTATTTGACTATTTTTTTATTTTTCAGATTATTTTTAGGATAAAATGTCTACCTTTTCATTTTAATATCAATTATTTAATTTATTAATAGCTAAAAATCTTTTGCACACAAATTATAAACGGTTTATTACTTACTAGATAATTCAAGCCTGTACCGTCTTTGGAGTTTTCGAAGTAGACGAAGCTAGTTTGTGTTGATGAAACTATACCTTTTAATTACTTAGTCTGTCTAAACAATATAACAATGGTAGAAATTGCAACGATAGATTATATTTAGAATATGTTTTGACACTTTGACATATGTTTTGACGCAGTAGATTCTTTGATTATTAGTTATGTATTTATTTATTTTGGTTTTAGCCAAACACTTTTTATAACTTTCTGCAACATATCTATCTGGTTTGGTCTGGTGGTGGTTTATTTATTTGCAAACAATACTAACAAACACAAATAAAAATAATAGTCTCCATTCTAAATTAATGTTCGTTAAAATATTGAATGTTCACAACAAGCGTTACCAAACTCCGAATTTCTCTTATGTCGTATTTATGGACAATGGCGGGCCGATTGCAGTGGCCCTTTTTAGGTATTTTATTTTCAACCATCATGCCATTGTCGGAATAGTAATTGTATCAATACAAAGCTGGCTAAGAAGTTTAAAATGTTCAGTTAAATATGCTCTTGTGATACCAGAATTAAAACAAACTTGTCTTTTTTTCTGTAAGAGGGGGGTAAACGAGCTGGTCACAAATGCTACGTGATCACCGCCGCCCATGTATCCCTGAGACATCCTAGGATTCACAAGAGCGTTGCTTGCCTTGAAGGTAGGAATAAACGCCTTTTTTAAAGGTACCCATGTCATACCAATCTGCAAATACCGCCGAAGGGAGTTCTTTCTACAAGCACTTCGTACGTTCATAATACTGTACGTGGAAAGTACCACTGTACATGGAAAAAAGATCCTAGAGAACCGCACAGTGGAGGATAGTCACACATCCAGGGGGTAGACATGGTAATGGAGGCGATGGCGCGCTGTGTGGTAATGAAATTGGATGGTAAGCATCAGATCGAATAGCTCATCGGAACACTCCCCGTGGTAAATGCGGTAGATGACGCACAGAGAAGCAACGTCTCTACGTAATGCCAAAGAGTTCAGCCGTTCGCAGAGCACTGGGTTCCCGACAATCTGAACGGCTCTCCGTTGTACGTGGTCAAATAGTAGATGATATTGGGGTGATCCGGACCTGAGATGAGAACAGTACTCCATGTGTGGCCGAACCTGCGCTTTATAGAGCGCAAGGCTTTAGCCAGGTTTAAAATACTGCCTCGCTCTATTGATTGACTTCCAATTTCATCGAGGCCAACTTGGCCTTGCTCTCCAGATGACCACGAAACTGACAATCACTCGAAATGTCGAGACCCAGTATTCTGATACTTGTCGAGGCAATGAGAGGAGTGCTCTCGAGGAGCGGTGATACGACAAATGAGATTTTCTTAGTGGTAAACGCACCAACCTGAGTGGAGTGAACTGAACGTCGTGCAGTTCACTTCACTCAGAGGCTATCCCCAAGGAGGTTTCTATAGAAGACACAAGTTTCTTTCGGCACGCGTCGACGTTGTCCCGAGAGAGACCTGCACGTCCGGAATATACCGCATCTCCAGTGCTGTCATCCGCATTACAATGTATGTTGGAAATATCCAACATATCATTGATGTGCAGGAGGAACAGAGTTGGGGATAGCATGCGGCCTTGGGGTACACAAGCGTTCACGGGCTTGGGTTCCGAGCAAAAACCGTCGAGAGCGACCTCTATGCTTCGCCCAGTGAGAAAACTGGTGATCTACTTGCATAAACTCTCGGGAAGCCTATAGGAAGGTAGCTTCGAAAGTCATTGTGTCATGTCATAAACGTTAGAAGGCTTTCGCCATATCCAGACGAACTGAAAGACCATCTTCTTTGCTTTCAATAACCCTTGTGCGTAAGATATATATTAAGATCATCAGCCGATTTACCATGGTGAAAGTCATATAGCCGATTATTGATTAACTGGCAATCCTCGAGGTACGTTAGGAGCTGTTTATTGATTTTGCTCTCCATTACTTTGGAGAAATAGCTAATGGTGATAGGCCTGTAGTTAGCTAGGTCCAAGCTATCATCTTTTTTTTTTTTTTTATGTTATAGGAGGGCAAACGAGCTTGCGGGTCACCGTTAATATGTGATCACCGCCGCCCATGAATTCTTGCAACATCCGAGGATTCACAAGAGCGTTACCGGCCTTGGAGAAAGGAATATATGCCTTTTTTGAAGGTACCCATGTCGTATCGATCTGGAAATACCGCCGAAGGAAGTTCGTTCCACATTTGAGTGGTACGTGGGAAGAAAGTCCTTGAAAACCGCACAGTTGAAGTCGCCACGCATCCAGGTGGTATCGATGGTAAAGAAGGCGATGGCGAGCTGTGCGGTGGTGAAATTCGGCGGTAGGCATCAGATCGAATAGTTCTTCGGAACACTCCCCGTTGTAAATGCGGTAGAAGACGCACAAAGAAGCCACGTCTCTACGCAATGCCAAAGAGTCCAGCCGTTCGCAGAGCACCGGGTCCCCGACAATCCGAACGGCTCTCCGTTGTACGCGGTCAAATGGTAGAAGCTGATATTGGGGTGATCCGGACCAGAGATGAGAACAGTACTCCATGTGTGGCCGGACCTGCGCCTTGTAGAGCGCAAGTCTTTGGCCAGGTTTGAAATACTGCCTCGCTCTATTGATCACTCCCAATTTCGTCGAGGCCAACTTGGCCTTGCTCTCCACATGACCACGAAACTGACAGTCAGTACAGCACTAGAAACAGTATTCTGATACTTGGCGAGGCAATAAGAGGAGTGCTCTCGAAGAGCGGTGATACGACAAATGGGGTTTTTTTTAGTGGTAAACGCGCAAACCTGTGTCTTTAGGGGATTGAACTGAACGTGGTTCAGTTCACCCCACTCAGAGACCATCCCCAGGGAAGTCTCTATAGAAGACACTAGTTTCTTTCGGCACTCATCGACGTTTTCCCAAGAGAGACCTGCACGACCGGAATATACCGCATCCCCAGTGCTGTCATCCGCACAACAATGTATGTTGGAAATACCCAACATATCATTGATGTGCAGGAGGAACAGAGTTGGGGATAGCACGCAGCCTTGGGGTACACCAGCGTTCACGGGCTTGGGGTCCGAGTAAAAACCATCGAGAACGACCTGTATGCTCCGCCCAGTGAGGAAGCTGGTGATCCACTTGCATAAACTCTCGGGAAGCCCATAGTAAGGTAGCTTCGAAAGAAGCCCCTTGTGCCATACACGATCGAAGGCTTTCGCCATATCCAGACTAACTGCCAGACCCTCTCCCTTGCTTTCAATAACCGTTGCCCAACGGTGAGTGAGGTATAACAGAAGATCACCAGCTGATCGACCATGGCGAAAGCCATACTGCCGGTCATTGATCAACTGGTGATCCTCGAGGTACGTTACGACCTGTCGGTTTATGATAATCTCCATTATTTTGGAGAGAAGGGAGGTAATGGCGATAGTTCTGTAGTTAGCTGGGTCCGAGCTATCACCTTTTTTAGGGATCGGATGGACAAGGGCACACTTCCATGAGACCGGGACTACGCCTTTAAGGTAGGAGTGCCGAAATAGACGCGTTAGCACTGGAGTCAACTCAGGGGTACACGTTCGTAGCACCAGTGGAGAAATGCCATCCGGCCCACTCGACTTATGAACGTCCAAGGAAAATAGAGTCTGCCTGATTGTTTTTTGCCGAGAAACTATTTCCGGCATTGAGCTCTGACACCGCGGGATGATAGGCGGTGTCTTCCCTTGGTCGTCCAAAGTCGAGTTGGAGGCGAAAAGAGTGCCCAAGAGATCGGCTTTCTCTTTTGCCGTGTGGGCCAGAGAGTCATTCCCCATGTGCAACGGCGGTAGGGACGGCTAGCTAAAGTTGCCCAGACTGGCCTTTGAAAGTGCCCAGAATTTGCGCGTGCCAGGCGGGTACTTTGCCAGCCGATCCCCAATTTTGACGACATGCTTGAACTTTGCTCTAGCGATTTGCCGTTTGAAGAATCTGGAGGCACGGTTGTATTTCCTCTTCAGAACTCTAGAGTTCGAATCCTTAGTGACTAACGCATTGGCCCAAGCTTGATAAGCCTGCCGTTTGCCAGCTGCTGCAGCCCTGACAGACGCATCAAACCAAGGCCGCGATCTGCCACCAAGTGGTACCACAGAGTTTGGTACAAAAAGTTCCACGCCCTGAAGTATCACATCAGCTACAGCCGCAGGGCAGTCACTAGGATCGTTGAAAGAGAAACAAATCGGCCCCCATGGGTAGGATGCAAAAAAAGACCGCATTCCATCCCAATCCGCTGACTTGTAGTGCCAAACGCGTCGAGTCGCAGGTCTTGCGCGAGCCGGACGTTGAATGGGCACTACACTCCGTACCAGACAGTGATCAGAGGACCCTAAGGGAGCCTCGACAGTGACCTGGTACTTTTCTGGATGTATAGTCAGCAGAAAATCCAACAAAGAGGGCGTGTGGCTGTCCACATCCGGTAGACGAGTCTGCGTCTTTACCAGCTGGGACAGACCATTTGCCAGAGCAAAGTTAAACACAGATCTCCCCGCGCAGTCGGTTGCACGTGACCCTAACCATTCGGTATTGTGCGCGTTGAAGTCCCCGAGGACTACTACTTCGGCGGAGGGAGTCTGAGAAAGCAGGTCGTCAATCTTCGCTTGAACGTGGCCCAACAGTTGATCTGTTTGTGCATTACCACTATGGGACCTGTAAAGGCACGCGTAGAATCTGACGTGATCGTCCATGTCCACGCGCAGCCACAGCACGGACAGGTCCCGATCTTCAAAAATCTGAAGGCGACGGTAGCAGATATCCTCCCTTACGAACACAGATACCCCGGCGTGTGGTATAAAATGATGTTCTAGTTTATACCCGGGGTATGATAGGTACGCTGTGTCGCTAGGTTGAGATATCTGCGTCTCCGTCAAAAACAACAAGGCCGGCTGCGCCGTCTCAAGGTGGTAGTGGACGGCGTTTAGGTTCGAATGAAACCCCCGGATGTTACAAAAGTCCACATCTAGAGTGGAGCGGGGTGCCGCTGTTTGACGTCGTTTGCCCTTAGGAAACATAAAGTGCGATACTTTGCCCGCCCCAGATACGACGGGCAGCCCGAGCAAAATCCGAGGAACATTCCCCCGATTTTGCTCGGGGAGGGGGTCCCCGGCTTCATCAAACCCGGTACCCTCCTGGGGTTTTTTTCTTTTATGCATCGCGTTCATGTTTGGCGCGGGGGGGGGGGGGGTGTTGGGCTTCCGGATTCTCTCACTCGGTATCGGCTTGACAAGGGCACGTTTCCATGAGACTGGGACTACTCCTTTAAGGTAGGAGTACCGTAATAGACGCGTTAACACTGGTGTCAACTCAGGGGCACATGTCACAGCACAATTGGAGAGATACCATCTGGTCCACTCGACTTATGAACTTCCAAAAGAGGGTTTTTTGGATGATTTTTTGCCGAGAAACTATTTCCGGCATTAAGCTCTGACACCGCGGGATAATAGGCGTTGTCCCCTTCCCTGGTCGTCCAAAGTTGAGTTTGAGGCAAAGAGAGTGCCCAAGAGACCGGTGTTCTCGTTTGCCGAGTGGGCTAGAGAGTCGTTCCCAGTACAGTGGCGGTAGGGATGGCTGGCAAATGTTTCCCAGAGTGGCTTTGGAAAGCACCCAGAACTTGCGGGTGCCAGGTGGGTAGCTTGCCAGCTGATCCCCAATTTTGACGACATGCTTGAACTTTGCTCTAGCAATTTTCCATTTGAAGAATCGGGAGGCACGATTATAATTCCGCTTCAGAACTCTAGAGTTCGGATACTTAGTGACTAACGCATTAGCACAAGCTTGAGCAAGCCTGCCATTTGGCAGCTGCTGCAGCCCTGACAGACGCATCTAACCAAGGCCGTGATCTGCCACCAAGTGATACCACAAAGCTTGGTACTACTTGGTAATAGTTCCATGCCCTGTAGTATTGTCTATTGAAATGATGTTTTGAAGATGCTTTTTAGCAAATATATAATAGGTATATAATTTATTTTTACACTTTTGCTTCCATGTTTTTATAAATTATTTATTATGCTACATGTTTTAAGCCGTTTTATACACGACAAACTAGTGCCTTATTAATCTTTTTCATATCAGGTCATTTTTAATTATGAGAAATATAAAAAATACACTAATTATGCCAATTAGTAAACATTTTGTAAGTTCAGTGTTTTGTATTGCTACAGGGATGACTGACATTGTCACATCCTGTAAACTAATTTAACAGACATCTTACCGGTATAGTGTTTACAGATCTAATAACTTTTGTTAGCGACTCCATGTACCTATATACTTACAATAATTCAGTAATAGCTCAAACAAGTTGGTATATTTTCCTGAATAAAAAAGTAACTGACATGTTGACTCAGAACGTTCAATCACCACATCACATCTTTTATTGTGCAATAGTTTTTTCACAATACATGATCAAACAGACGTATATATAAATATGTCTAAAATTATTATTGATGAGTTAGTATTTTAAGGTTAAGGTATATTATAAAATTGTAAATACAGAGAGCAGTGTGTCAGGTGAGTTTGTTCTCAATGAACAAACTCACCTGACACACACACACATTCATTGGTTCAGGCGATTGCTCATAACTTTGATCATGTTCGTTCTATCATACACTCATGAGTCCTCAGTTCAGAGGCAACGCTGTCTAGAGATGTAAGGGCATAAAGATTTAATAAGGGTAAGGTATTATACTAGTCCGAAAACAATAAGTTTGTCAAAAACAAAAAGATTCATTCTTATAGATGTTCTATAAGATTCACTGTGCAACCAGCATGTTTTCGATATCATACAAACTATTCACTCCAACGTTCAGATATTTGTATTTTCACCACGCAGGTAATAAAATATTGTCTCATGAAACTTAATAAGCAACTCTTTCCAGACCGTTTCAGTTTTATTTTCAAAGTTCCAGTCCATTGAGTTGAATGATTGTACCTACTAGTAACGACTTTTTATATTTTCGGTGTATTTACAAAATTGTTAACATGACAGAATATTTTTTTGCTATGTACTCGTATTGTATACCTGCATGATACTAGGTTATATTAGACTACCCTTCGCAGGTCATCAAATCTTTAAATAAGAAGAAAATTATTTTTGTATATTTTTTATGATTATAAATTTTTTATTTATTTATTTATAATTTTTCCACTTTCAATCAATACAGGCAGGAGGGCCTATTTCAATAACATACTTATAGAAGTAAGCCCTTCTGTACAGACACTCTCAAAGTTAAAATAAGGCGAGGGTTCCAAACGCGCCCTGGTGTAAGAAGAACCACAGAACAAAATCAGCTGTTTTTTTTTATTCACAAACTTTAATATATTTAGTGAGCCTATATATTTATTTCTCGTTGTTTGGTCGTTATAGGTCCCGATCGCGTAATATCGCAATAAAGAGTTGCTTAAAATAAACACAAATCTAGGATTAAACCTTTTCTCCTTATAATATTGGTCACAACAATTGTTCAATTTTGTTATATATTGAGATATTATAGAGGGTAGCCGCGGAATGATAGAGTAACTAACTAATATTTTTAATCAATAGACGAAACTCATCAGGTACTCAAAGAAATGACATTTATGTATGTATATTTCGGAGACATAAATCATACAGGGGACATCGAATCTACGTTTAATCAAACACTACCATCGTCTTTATGCTACAATGAATATTCATATCATGATCAATGCTCGCTTCTCTTTATTCACTTTAAGCACGTGTACGTGTCCCTCCAAGCCCGTCTTGTATTACGTAAATATCTTGTCTATTAACTTAATTATGTTTAGACTGTATCTAAAAGTGATCTCGATGCATAAATAGCAAACAGCCTTTATATAAAACTAATGTTTATAACTGATTTTAAGTAAATAACATATTTCTTTGGACTTTCCTCTGATTGGATAAAAATTATCTGAGATAGAGTTGCTTTTGCACCCAAAACCTATTAACTTGAAATTATCTCATTTGAAATATTTGATTCGTTTTAATAATAAATTCTACTAAATACAGTCATTCAGACCTTTAGTAATTATTCTATTTAAGTATAACTTTTTTATTACTTTTAACAGATTTCATTTCATAAGTATTAAAAAGTAATTATTCTTTAATATAATCAATATAATTAATATAATCATAATAAAATATATTTTCTTCATCATTAGACAATCTGTACTCGTTATAAATAATAATTTAATACAAATAGCACGGCCGCTCAAGACAACGTGGAGGGTGAAGGGTGAAGGGTGGTGGCTAATTGATGAAGCCGACATCAGACCACACGGTTAACTTCGTCCTACACCTCTGACAGCGACCAGCTAGCCAACTAGATATACTATCTTTAACTGCTACATTTTTTTTACATTTATAAAGGTGACAATTTGTTTTAATTATTTGATATTACATCAAAAATATTGATTCTAATTTAATATTCATTAAATACCAAATATGGGAATAATAATATATTGTATTATTTTCTCATAAACGCCACGATGAGCTTGAAGTTATTACCTGGGGGAAATAGTAAGTTAGCATTGTCAATACAGAACTCATTAAGATACAAAAGCTCATTATTGAAGCAAATGCCCTTTTTTCAAATCGCGAACATTTTTGTTGAACTTCTAAACTTTTACTGCTACTTACATTATATTGATATATATTAATAGCATTGTCTTCTTATAATTTCAATCAGCTTGTTTTAGGTAGATTCCATAGATGAATCTACCTATTGCAATCGATGCGATGACGGGACCCAGACCCCAGAGTAGGGGCGCTACGCCGTTTATGAACTGGAGATTGAGAATCCGTCGAAAAAATACTTCGTTCGACAGGGTCGATCGTGTTAGGTAGATTCCCGTCGGTCGGATCGACAAAGAAAAACTAGCCAGCAGTATTCTACTAGTCATTACGAGTCTTATGACGGGTCACTCTGCATATATTGGGTGAGCGGGGAACCACCCACCACTCCTATCTCCTAAACGGGGGATCGCATCAAAAAACTTTTCGGACCAAAAAGTTTCCTCTTTTAATTTGTTAATTTTCTAAGATTTTTCCGACATCAAAATTTTTCCTTCTTCTGTGACTTTTTTCGGTTTTTAACTTTCAACCCCCCCAGCTACTCAACCCCTAGACCGATTTCCCCCGTTCAAGAACTTAACCTTTATTTTGTACTTAAGAATGTGTATGCCGAGTTTGAAAATCCTCCGTCAATATTTGCGACCTGTAGCGTGTCCCAAAGGTTTGCACTTTCACCCCCCCTCCCAGCCCCCCCTTTCACTTTTTCCATAAAAACGAGATGGTACGTTTGTCCTACTAATTTATCCTATCGACCTGTGAAGTCAGATTTCGCCTACGATGAATTTGGACTGATGGATCATATATACATATATATATATAGACGTAGCGCCCCTACTCTGGGGTCTGGGTCCCGTCATCGCATCGATTGCAATAGGTAGATTCATCTATGGAATCTACCTAAAAATTTTATATATCCCTCTATATATATATGTATATATGATCCATCAGTCTAAATTCATCGTAGGCGAAATCTGACTTCACAAGTCGATAGGATAAATTAGTAGGACAAACGTACCATTTCGTTTTTTTGGAAAAAGAGAAAGGGGGGCTGGGAGGGGGGGTGAAAGTGCAAACCTTTGGGACACGCTACAGGTCGCAAATATTGGCGGAGGATTTTCAAACTCGCCATACACATTCTTAAGTACAAAATAAAGGTTAAGTTCTTGAACGGGGGAAATCGGTCTAGGGGTTGAGGAGCTGAGGGGGTTGAAAGTTAAAAACCGAAAAAAGTCACAGAAGAAGGCAAAATTTTGCTGTCGGAAAAATCTTAGAAAATTAAAAAATTAAAAGAGGAAACTTTTTTGTCCGAAAAGTTTTTTGATGCGACCCCCCGTTTAGGAGATAGGAGTGGTGGGTGGTTCCCCGCTCACCCAATATATGCTGAGTGACCCATCATAAGACTCGTAATGACCAGTAGAATACTGCTGGCTAGTTTTTGTTTGTCGAACCGACCGACGGGAATCTACCTGACACGATCGACCCTGTCGAACGAGGTATTTATACTACCATTGAAAAGAAAAATAATTGCTTTACAAAAAAAACAAGCGAATTTCTTTCTTTTCCATTGTCTAAACTTCAGATTAATTTTAAGTTTTCGGCCTAAACGATTTAGAAAATCCATTTATTATTTGCATTATTTATGTGAACGATACTTGTATTAATATAAATGTATTTCATTCTTATACAGTATTACAGTTTAAGGGTATAATTCAAGGTAAAATTTTTAATCCGAGGCTAGTAAAAGTATTTCAGTTCGACGACAGACAACGGACTTCATTTATAATTATTTACATGACTAATGGATCTCAATTTTACATAAAAGTGCAAAAGCAAGTGAACTTAGGCAGCAATGAAGTGGTCCAATTTACATGTTTTATGCAGAAGCGTGTGATTGGGGTCCGGACTATACACGCGCTCGTGTAGGCTCTTTGTAATCTTTATATGTTGTTCCCACAAATCGGACATCGCTGCATTTATGGGAACTACTCTATATTATCCGCCTTTGCATACTCTTTTGTTCAAGGTTTGTAAATAACTAAAAACTATTATTTACTTATTAAAAGCTTAAACTTATTAAAATTATGTTTTTTTGTTTATTATTTATGAATAATAAATAATACAGTGAGATTTAAATATAATGAATATAATAACAATCCTTTATTTGTGAAGTGTTCTATAACAGTTTATTGTTATAATATTAAATTAAACAATATAATTTGTTGTATTTCTGTTTTGTATAGAGTTAAGTACGCTGAATACAGAAGCTATATTGCGTTGCTATCTTTATTGCAATATGGACGTTGAAGCCGGCACTAGAATGACTTACTGCAATTAATTTACTGTTACTTTTCTTTTTGGAATATTAGTTAGAAAGCAGTCGGTGAGTGTCATATATTAGTATTTCACCTTCTAAGTGAATATATTTAAAAAATTATGTCTCATATACTACATAAATTGATTAAACTCGTATCAATAAATAAGTCTTTGACATCAATTTATAGAAATCCCATATGTTTAGACTTGTAATTTGTGTCACATTTTAATCTTTATAGTTCAATTTAGTAATGACCACGTTGGTAAAAGTCATTTACACATACATTATGGTCTAATACTATGGAAATACTTGTTTTCTAGAGCTTTTCTGGCATTGGGCGTTTTAAAGTTAGGCGAATCTAGTTTCTGTGTTGATGTAACTATTCCTTTCAATTGGTTAGTCTTTCTAACCAAAATAACAATGTTAGGAATTACAATAACAGATTATAATTAGAATATATTTTTATATATTTCTATGTATGTTAGTTTTATTATTTATATATTATTATTTATTTATGTTACTATTACGCGACACCAACTAGAATATCACCACACTTAGTAATTTAATATATAATAAAATATATGTGTCGGTTATATGACACATATATTTTATTCTATCTCAAATAACTTATTAATTATCTAAAATTACGAAACAATATAATTCAATTAAACTTTAACTATAGAATAATTTGAATATTTATGTACAAAAATATTATATTATCTTAATATATATAAATTATGTGTCACGTTGTTTGTCCGCGATGGACTCCTAAACTACTTAACCGATTTAAATAAAATTTACATAACACGTGCAGTTTGACCTAACTTAAAAGATAGAATAATTTTCAACTCAATTCATAGTCGCAATATTATTTTATTGCAAATTATTTTTTTACTATTTTGCAGTCAAAATTTTCAGTTAGCTCCTAACGATTCTAACAGATGGCGGTATCTGTTGACTGGATTGAGTAATTTTAATTTAAGTTAATTTTATGTTTAGTGTTCCAAGTTATTTACTAAAAACTTTGCTACATACAAATAGTCATATAAAATTTAAAAAAAATTGTTTTGATTTTTGCTTGATATCGACTGTAAAAAAATTATAGTTTTCATGATAGATAGTCATAGCAACACGTGACCGAGTCTGCTAGTAGTCATATATTTTTATTTGCAAGTCTGTACTATATTCATATATTTTTTTAAACAATGTATTAACAATGTAAGTGCCGCATTTAGAAACATGGGAACTCTCGCAACCTGCTAATTTTGCTATCCACATCCGATCTCTCACTATCTCCGGCTCATTTCCATGAAAGCTAAGAGAAATATTTAAATACGTAGCAATATACGCTCAAGTTAGCCAGAAACAATGTAATTAAGCGAACTCATATCCACAGCTATAAAGCAATCAAAGTTATATGAGTTACAAACTAATTTTATTTGGAAACAAGCAAGTATTTTAAAATTTACTATAAATTGTGAAATATTTAACATTCGTAAGTTTCTAGAGAACAATATATTAGTGTACAATCTTAGTTGTTATAACCTTATCATAAATCTATCAATTATTTTGACATTGCAAAAATTACTTCATTAATTTGCCCGCTATTAAATTAATATTTAAACATACCTCTTAAAGGTCCTTTATTTACAGTTAATAGCTACAGCTGTAAGCTCTTATAGATGTAGTGTTCACTAGCTAAAGGCAATAAGCTTATGTCATGTGCTTATATTCTTAAAATAGTTCAATACTAATAGCTCAAACGTTTGAAAAATATCTTAAATATTGATTCAAAACATTTAATCACCACATAAAATTTTACGACACTTGTTGAAGCAAACAACTATATTTATTAAATACAACGTATATAATGAATATTGTACACATATATATATATATATATACATATATATCATATACAATGTATATATACGTAGCCATTACTATTATTCTACAAACTTTATTTCGATTTCGGCCACATAATCTTAACGTTATATAACGTTTATTTATTATAAATTTTAAAAATAATTGTATTTTACATTTTAGGTCGCAATATATTCTGCATATAAACTGTATTATTAATACAATATTAGATTAATGCAGTTACATATCATGTAATTAATAAAATGTTAGCGCCCTTGTCCGAGTTTTCAGAACATCGAAAGAGAAATGAATGAGTTACTCTTACGGTCCGCCAGACACTTTCAAAGTTGTCCCAAAGAGAAATATAAGATAAACATACATAAACACCATATACGTTGGCCTATTGCTGACAATAATGGCAATATCCCATACATGTATTTATTTTAGCTCCTAATATCTTACAAGCAGTAAATAGAAAGCAGTAAAAAAAAAAAATAGAAGAAATTAGTACTAAAACATTGTAAATGTTATATGTTAATTAGTATATACCTAACTATATCAACTATAAAATTTTGATTACCTTTTTTATATGAATAAAACCGTTCTTTTATTTATAGCTATCATTTGTAAAATAATAAATATTCAATAAAATATATTATTTATTACCTATTGATTTATTTATCAGTGTATTACCTAAGCATTGCCAGGGCTAATCCATATAATAACAATCAAGTCAATTTCCAAGCTAAAAGTCCAGAATAAAAATTAAATACTGACGCAACGCCTCCCGTTAAACGAAGACGACACCGCCCGCGTTGTCACGGTCGCGACCTAAGTTTACAATTTAGACGATTTTTTCTATTGCTATTTTTGTTTACATTGTACGATTTTATATTATTTATAATTAATTTTCAATATTTAGAACTTTATCAGGACCACGAAAGGGAGTAAATAACGATAAAATATTTGAATATGACGAGGAAGAAATTTATGAATGCATTTATGAAAACGGGCACTGGGAATGGGATAGATAGAATATAATTTATTGTACTCCACATAGTTTGTTTCAAATGAAGCAGGCGTTGTTGATTTCCTTATGTCCAACGGCAAACTACTCCAAGTTGAATTGCCTAAATCGTTAAGAATTTGTTAAAGAATTTAGTTTTGTGAGCTCGCATGTACTCGTATAAGGTTAAGTTTTCAAGGGATTTTAAAGATTTATTATGAGTACCCAAGAATTGGAATTTATTTTTTAAATAGGTTGGGGAAGAGGAATTAAGTAGCCCACAGTACAGCAATGCAAGTATATGCATTTTACGGCAGAATCTAATTAATAACGACTTGAGCTGTAAACGAAACTAATAAATACGCTCAAATTGGCGTAATCCAAATATAAACTTCAAGTATTGAAAGATTTTGTAGTATTTCAAGTTTGTTAAGGTATAGCTTGCATCTACATAATCCAGAATAGGTAAGATTAGGGACTGTACTAGCATAATTTTGGTTGGAATAGGAAACCGAGGTGGGGCAAGAAGCCCAATGCTGCAAAACTTTTGCAACTGATATTTTTAAGGTGATCAAACCAAGATAGTTTATTGTCAAATAATATCTAAATATAGCAAAGAAGACAGCACGTCACCCTGAGGTACTCCTGCACGAATCTCGCGCCACAAGGAAAAAATATCATCGACACGAGTTCTTTACCGGCGTCCTTTAAGATAAATACAAAATCAATCAACCACTAATGGAGATATGTTAATAGAGCACAATAGGTTCAACAATATATCAAAATCTACATAATTAAACGCATTACTTAGATCTAACAGAGTTAGTACGATAACCTATTTTTGATCCATTTCCCATCGAATGTCGTCGCTAATATACACGAGAGCCGTAGTAGTGCTATGGCCTTGACAGAATCCAGATCGATAAGGATTAAGGAGGAGAAGGTTGTGATTATTAAGATAAACGTTAAGGTGAGTTTTGACAAGCTTCTCTAATACTTTGGATAGGAAGGGCAAAATTTAAATGGGTCGGAAATCGTAGGAGTTTGTAGCATTTGATTTCTTGGGTATAGTAGTAACAAGTGCATCTTTTTATGAATCAGAGAATTTTCCAGTAGATATGGAAGTTTTTAGGATGTGGGCAAGGACAGGAGAGATTATATCAACGATGGGGACTATCTTACTTTGGCTAACGTTATTAATACCAACGGCATTGAAAGAAATTGCCATTATGCTCTTTTTAACATAACATTCAATGAATTGCAAAAAAGAGTTAGCGAAACAAAGATAGAAATTAGTTTATCTCTCTTAATGGAGCTAAAACTTGGATCGTGGGTTGTAAAATGTTTGTTAGTTGTTAGAATTTTTAGAAGAGAATGTACCAACTTCAAGTAACTCCAGAAATTTCCATATGTGTCACCGTTCCGGATGTGTCACTGTTTTCGACCGACACAAACATAGTATCAAACCTTTTCTCGTTATAATATTGGTCTACTTTTTTTTATCGTTACAATATGAAAAAAAATACCTGAATGTCTTGACAGGGGTATGATTGAGTAGCATATAAATATTAATTAATAAACGAAACTTAGAAATAACCTTAAAGAAAGGACATTTATGTATATTTAGGGGTACGTAAAGCTACGGGGGACATCGAGTCTACGTTTAATCAACCACCACCACCACCAATTTATGTTCCAATAAATATTCATATCATGATCGATGCTCGCTTCTCCTTATTTACTGTAAACACGTGTACATGTATGTTCTCCAAACCTGTCTTATATTACGTAAATATATTGTCTATTCACATATTTATGCACCTACTAATATAATCGTGTATAATCTTACAAATTATATGATATTATATAAAAAAACAGGTGAGACTTTAAAATGAAATAGCTGCAATAAATGGCTATTAACGACAGAATGCTATTGAATTCACAATATTCTTCCTTCAACGTTCAACTGACGATTTAACATAGCGATATGTAACTTAGTGCAATAGTTTTAAACTTTATATCCTTCCTGTTTACTGCATTTCATAACATAACCCAACATAACTGAGATAAAGTACTTTATATATGAACAACATTGTAATTAAGTAAAATATACATAATCACATATGAATGACTACGACTTTAAGCGTTACATATCGCAGTTTATTATTTGACTTTAGTAATACACGTCATAGTGACCTAGTACTATGAAATCTAAAATCTAGAAATGTTCATATGAAAAATATACAATTTATATATAATAAATAATTTTAAACATTTGTCTGTAGTTATATATATTACGTATTTTATGTTGTTTATTGTTGTTGTAGTCGGGCTGCAATTTTCCTTTAACGTTACAGCCTCGTAGTCGTGGTAGCTACACGTAATAATTCCAGCATTAAAAAAATAACATCGAAGGTTTATTTTTTTTTAAGAGATTATAAAGTTATGTAGCCGCTTATAGTATATTGAATTAGTTGTTTATTGTTTCACACACAGATAACGTCATAATTTTAGCGTATAACAATACAACATATATATACGAGTAACACAGCTCTTACAATGCATGTTGCAGCTGTATATAATATTATTACGACCAAATTATATGAAAATAAGAAGGAAAATATTTTTATTACTATTCTTAACAGTTATTAGAGTAAGAGTATGTAATTCCCAGAAAGTTTCATTTCCATTGTAAGTTTAATTTATTTTATGAAAAAAAAAATATTTTATAAATAAAAATAATGAAACCACATTTTGACTCTAACCGTATTACAAAATTAAAATATAAACATGATAAAAGATCTCAATATAAATAAAATTAAAATATATACTTCTACATTATTATACATAAATATATAATTCTATAAATATTTAAATTAAATGAATAGCTGTGAGACAGATTTCATTGAACTTTACTATGATTGGGTGGATGGTTCTGGACATAACGATCAGAGTTAGATTGGCTTTTCGCATCCATAACCTTTAAATTTGAAAAGATTTTTTTTTATTACATTAAACAGCATAAAGTAACGGATAGAATATTTGCCTATTAGAATTAGGCACGTCTTTTGTACACTGTTTTATATTGTGCAATAAAGAGTTATATAAATAAATAAATATATACAAATATATATATATATACAGTAGCGCAGTAGTATATATTGAAACGGGTTGCTCACGACTACATGAAGGGTACGACTACAAGGATAATTGATGAAGCCGACATGAGAACACACAATTAATCTCCTCCGACACCTCTGACAGCGACCAACTAAGAATATTGTCTTTAACTATTTCAATACGATTTTACGCCATAACCACAAGGTTACAAATTATTTTAATTATTACATATTCCTTCGAAAATATAGATTATATTAGATCTAAACATCATTAAATGCCAATTTTACAATAAAATTTTATTGTATTATTTTCTCCTAAACGCTACAATGAGCGTAACCTTTTTATCGGGAGTAAATAATAAGAGGGTATTATCATTACAATAATCATTAAAATACAAATGGTTATTACGAAGGTAAATGCCCACTATTCAAATCCCGAAAAGGAAAAATATACGAGACAGCTTCGTTTAGACTCTATTGTTGAACTTCTAATAATGTTTACCTGCCAATTGATCTTTATTTCAATTAAAATGAACACATTGTAAACATTTTTTATTAAACTTACGGCTAAAAGTACTCAGACTATATAATTTCAATCTGGTCATTTTTAAGTTGACATTAAACAGAATGATAATAACTTTGCAAAAGAAGAAATGAATTTCTTTCTTATATATTGTCAAAATACAATTTCAACTAGACATTTCTGTTTAAGCAATTTAAATAATAAATTTTGTGATTTCATAAATAATCATCATTTATCTTAATGATACTCATATTATTATATCAATATAGTTAATATAATATAAGCATTTTAATAAAAATTTATATTTAGTCCAAGACTATTAAATGTATTTCTATACGACGACAGGAAGGCGAGCTTCGTTTAACAATATTTACATGACTAATGGGTCTCAATTTTACATAAAAGTGCAAAAGCGATTGAACTTAGGCACACCAGTGAAGTGGTCCAATTTACATGTTTTATGAAGCGAACGATGCGGCCGCGGACTACACACGCGCTCGTGTAGGCTCTTTGAATTGTTTATACGTTATTAGAACAAATCGGTCTTTGTCTTTGAATACTCTTTTATTAAAGCCTTATAAATATTTAAACGTTTTATTTTTAAAACAACAGCATGACGTTTAATTTATGGTTTAAAAATAAAACATTATCTTTTAAATTTAATCTATATAATAAACATACATATTTTATGTGTTTATGATAGTTAAAAGTAAAATTAACATGTTACTAAAATTGACATAACTGTTTATTTTTAATTTCTAACTGTGGTGTTATTTTTTTTGTTTTTATTTTGCACAAAGTTAATGATCAAACAACCAAGTTTTAGTGAGAACGCTGAATGCTGTTGCTAAATTGCATTGCTAGTTTTATTGCGACGTGGATGTTGAAACCCGCACTAGAATTATTTACTGCGTTATACTGAATGCACTATATTGTAGTACGTTAAACAATCCTTTTATGATTTGTATCACATTCTAAATTCAATTGCTTAATTTATTAATAGTTAATAACATTCGTACACAAATTAAAAACGGTTTATTACTATTGGCGTATTGACGATACGTCCAGCCTGTACCGCCTTTGGCGTCTTCGACGTAGGCGAAGCTAGTTTTTGTGTTGATGAAACTACACCTTTCAATTAGTTACTGTATCTAGCCAATATAACAATGTGAGAAATTACAACAAGAGATTATATTTAGAATATGTTTTGACACTTTGCTATTAGATGTTTGGATTATTACTTATATGTATGTTGGTTTTAGGCGACAACTAACTTTCTACAATATATTTGATTTAAAAAAATTTTATTTATATATTTAAATAGAAATAGTACATAAAACTCACAAATAAAATTAACAAACTAACAAATATTACATAACATCAATTAATCCTTCTAATACAAATGAATAATAATTTATATGAGATATTATAGAAGGTAGCGGCGAAATGATAAAGTAACAAATAAATATATTTAATCAATAGACGAAATTCATCAGGATGATCAAAGAAAAGACATTTATGTATATTTAGGGGCCATAACAGTTACGGGGGACATCGAATCTACGTTTAATCAACCAGTGCCATCGTCTTTATGCTCCAATGAATATTCATATCATGATCGATGCTCGCTTCTCTTTATTCACTGTAAACACGTGTACGTGTCCCTCCATGCCCGTCTTGTATTACGTTAATATCTTGTCTAGTTACTTAATGATATTTAGAAAAGTGATCTCGTTGCATAAATAACAAACAGCGTTTATATAAAATTAATGTTAGAAACTAAGTTTAAATAAATATTTTTTTTTTTTGGGACTTTAATATGATTGGATGGATAGTTTTACGAACAGTGATCTGAGATAGAATTGCTTTTGCATCCATAACCTTTAACTTGAAATAATCTTATTTAAATTATTTGTATTGTTTTAGCAATAAATTCTACTAAATACAGTCATTCATACCTTTGAAGATTATTCTATTTAAGTATAACATTTTTATTACTTTAAACAGATTTCGTATCATTAAAAAGTTATAATTCTATTTAAAGGTTTAACTAAATATAGTCATAATAAAGTCTATTTTCTTAATCGTTAGTACTTGTTGTACTTGTTGTTACATGATAATTTAATACAAATGGCACGGCCGCTTAAGACTACGTGAAAGGTGAAGGGTAGTGGATAATTGATGGAGCCGACATAAGACCACACGGTTATGTTCATCGTACACCTTTGACAGTGAACAGCTAGATATACTACCTTTAACTGTTTCAATGCGTTTCTAAATTTTAATTAGATGGTGACAAATTGTTTTAATTATTTGATATTACATCGAAAATATTGACTGTAACTTAATATCTATTAAGAACCAAATATCGGAATAATAATATATTATTTTCTCAAAAACTCATTTTGGAGTGACCGTGAAGTTATTATCTGGAAGAAATAATAAGTGAGCGTTGTCAATACAAAACTTATTAAGATATAATATATAATTTGGATATACTCATTATGGAAGCAAATGCCAACATTCAAATCGCGAACATTTTTGTTAAACTTCTAAACTTCTACTTCTACTCAAACTATATTGACTTATATTTATAACATTGTGTTCCTATAATTTCTATCATTTTGTTTTTAGATTAAAATTAAAAAGAAAGACAATTGCTTTACAAAGGAACAAGCGAATGTCTTTCTTATTAATTGTCAAAACTTCAGATTAATTTTAACTAAAGAAGTTTTCGGTTTATACGGTTTAGATAAATTAATATTTATACAGTATTGTAGTTTTAGCGTCTTAATTAAGATTAAATATTTAATCGGAGGCTAGTAAACGTATTTCAAATGACAGAGATACGTGCTTCGTTTTACAATATTTACATGACTAATGATTCTCAATTTTACATAAAAGTGCAAAAGCGAATGAACTTAGGCACGGCAGTGAAGTGGTTCAATTTACATGTTTTATGCAAGATTGATGCAGTCGCGAACTATATACGCGCTCGTGTAAGCTCTTTGAAATTTTGTACGTAATATCCACAAATCGGATATCGATGCATTTATGTGAACTACTGTGTGGCGTATTCTGTTGTTCAAGCTTTGTAAATAACTATGAAGTACTATTTACTTATAAAAACCTAAAACTTATTTAAAATTATGTTTAATTTATTATTTATTACTTATAAATAATACATTGAGATTTAAATATTATGAATATAACAAAAATCCTTTATTTGTAAAGTGTTCTATAACAGGTTATTGTAATAATATATAAATTAATCAATTTTTTTTCTATTTTTATTTCGTTAAGTTAGGTACGGTGAATACAGAAGCTATTGCAATTATAGTTTTATTGCAATTTAGAAAACAGTCGGTGGATGTCATAGTATTTCACCTTCTTAGTAAATATATTTTAAAAATTATTTTACAAATATATATGTATGATTAAATCCGTATCAATAAATATCTTATCTGTCTTTGACATCGCGTTATACAAATCCTAGATGTTTAGACTTGTAATCTGAGGCATACTTTAATCTTTATAGTTGAATTTATTAATGGCCGTGCTGGTAAGTCATTTACACATAAATTATAGTCTGATACTATATGCTATCTTATGTTTCCTGAAGCGTGTTTGGCCTTGGGCGTTTTATAGTTAGGCAAATTTAGTTTGTGTGTTGATGAAAATATACCTTTCAATTAGTTAGTCTATCTAGCCAAAATAACAATGTTAGCAATTACAAGGATAGATTATATTCAGAATATATTTTTATTTATTTCTATGTATGTTAGTTGTAGGTGAAAATAAACATATTGCAGTACAGCTTGATATTACAGTAAAATTAGAAAAAAAATCCTTTACAGTGTTCAATTCATTATTCGTAAAATATTGAATGTTGCCAACAAGCATTAGCAAACTCGGGTTTCTTTTGTGTCGAATTTATGGACAATAGCACGCCGACTGCAATGACAATATTCAAACATTACGCTATTGTCGGAATAGTAATTGTATCAATACAAAGCCGGCTAAGGAGTTTGAAATGTTCAGTTAAATGTGCTTGTGTTCCCGAACTTTAAACAGACCCGTTTTTGCGTAATCTATTGCAATGATGTTCATACGATGTTTTTAAGTAAATATATATTAATAAAATATATATGATTCTAATTGTTTTGGTTCCTTACTTTTTATAGATCATTTATTATTAAACAATATTCACAATTCTCGGATTTTCTCCAGAAATAAATAATAATCGCAACCTGCTTAATTTAGCTATCCAAATCCGATCTCTCACAATCGTTATCTCCAGCGCATTTGCCTGAAAGTTAAAAAATATGTCTAAATATTATATATTATATGCCCAAGTTAGCCAGAAATATAAAGTTATCAAAGTTATAGCAATAAGGTTACTCCATGTGCTTATATACTTTTAATATAATAGTTCAGTACTAATAGCTCAAACGCTCAAAAAATATCTTAAATGTTGACTCAGAATATTTAATAACCACATCACATTTTAAGAAAATTTGACGAAAACATTTTGCACAACACTTGGTCAAGCAGGCAACTATATTTATTATATACATCGTATATAATATTTGTGTCAGAAACTATTGGTACTACAGGTATTCTTGGGTCAATCGCTGACCTGGAATCACCTATCTTTTGAATTTAATAACTATAAGTTTAATTTGTAACTCAAAAAAAATTACCAAAACAAAATTAGTGACACAAGTATACGTCTATGACGTAAATTTACATTTTAGACGATTTTCTCTTATGCTACTTTTGTTTACTTTCTACGATTTTATATAATTCACAATTAATTTACAAACTTTATCAGGGGCACGAAAGTGAGTTAATAACCATAAAATATTTAAAAATGACGAGGAAGAGATTTATGATGACATTTATGAAAACGGGCACTGGGAGTGGGATGCTGTGGAAGAACCATGAAAATTTATAAGATAGTCATATTTCATTCCATTTAATATAATGAAAAATTTATTATTTAACATTGGTCTAAAATTTTGATGGCAGTAAATTAGTATATATTATTAATATATTGTGGAAATATTAGTTCTTTCCAATTTTTTTTTTGTGATTGTGATCATATAGTTTTTGTGTTGGAGATTTCAATGTAGTAAAATTATTTTTAATATTATAATATGATTTTTTAGTGATTTACCATCAACTGTAGATGAATTAGGTGAAATTTCCACTACCTGTCTTAGAGACATCGAATATAAATTGATCTTTGGAAGCAGGTCAGGGGAAATTACACTTTAATATATTTTAACTCTTCTTCAACTGGGATACTAATATGGCATTGTGTAAATACTGTTAGTGAGCTAGGGATTGGTGGGCATTTTATAATTCATTATTTTTTGTATCAAGCAATACGCAGATAGACTTGAATACTTATGTAGGCAATAGGTAATCTGTTCAATAATATTATTAACATTACTTTTGTTAGTGAAATCAAAAGCGTCAAAGGCAAAATTATAACACAGGACTGAAGATACTTGAGGTATCCACTGGTATTAATATCCTGTCCACTTTATACTGTCTCCCATAAAAGACGCAAGTACACATCCGTGGGACGGAATCCAAATATAAAAACCAACTAACAAAATATTATTTTAATGCTTGATTCTTTATTTTTTTTTTTGTTTTTTTTTTTTTTACGAAATTTTGAAACTTAATACCTACCCGCTCTGTTTATATACAACCTCGACGTAATTTAAATTTTCTATAGCACTTCATTACATGGTTTCTATAATGCTCACATTATGTCCAATAGCTTTGATATATATTTCTAGTATAATACTTACATAGTGGCTTCTCTACACTTGTTCTACCGCATTTACAAAGGAGATTGCTTCGAAGAGCTATTAGATCTGATATATACCGTAGAAATTCATGACCGCACAGCGCGTCATCGCCCTTAATTAGTACAACCTGAAAGCGTGGCGATCTTCCACTGTGCGGTTTTCTAGGACGTTTCTTCGTCGTACCATTCGAATATGGAACGGACTCTCTCCGACGGTATTCCCATATCGATACATGAGAGTTCACGGGCGGCGGTGACCACCTATCATCAGTCACCGGCAAGCTCGTTTGCCTTACTGTAACATAAAAACAATTCAATGTTTTATGATTAAAACATTGATATTATTTTTTTATATGCACCAATTGGAGGTGAACAGAGTATTTAAATTAGATATTTAGATATCAGACATTCATGATCAGATCAGATGGATAATTTATAGATAATAAATAAGTTTGCTGAATTTTGTGTTATTATTGTAATAAATACAACGTAAATTATACTTCCCGATTGTCCAAATCGGTGTTACAAAATTATAAATATGTGTGTGTGTGTGTCTTTATTTGTACATTAAATATATATATATATATATATATATATATATATATATCTTTTCCCTAATCTTAACATTATAACAAGAGCAAAGAAACCTCGGTAGTAATACTTGTATATATTTGTAAATAACCATTATATAAATATCCAAATTGTTATCTTTGGACAGAGCCTATTGGAGGTTGTTCTCAGCAAGGAGAGCCTTTAAAAAAATCTAAACAATAGTTTGAAAATATCAACATTTTACTTACACTACCCCTTTTAGTGTGTATACTCGTATATGTCTGATATATCTGATATTGTAACATAGATTACTATTATATTGACATCGCTAGAAAAATGTACAGTAATCATCTTTCGTGAACACGTTTAGTGTAATAAGATAGCCGTAACGTTATACAAGGAAATAGCTTTTTTTAATAACTGCTGACAGCAGCTGCTTTTAGCAGATTTCATACATTATTGATCAGCATTATTATCCTGTGACGATTCTACAGAATTAAGTATTTAGTAATAGAAATGATGACGGAAAAGAGCATTTTATTACAATGTATGAGAATAAACAATATTCTATGCACTAATAAATGACAAAGAAATTAAAACAAACTATAAGTAATAAACTAGGGCCGCCAACAGACACTCAATTCCGACTCGCTGCGCTCGCTAAATCTCGGGTGCCGTTTACATATTGAGCTAAGCGAGCCTGGTGTAATAACTCATCTTTGTGGAAAAAGTCGTTTATGTACGAGATTTCATTGTAAAGCAAATTTTTCGTGCGAATTTTTTTCCCATTCACTTCAATGGGATATCAGTTTTTTGACGATTATTCCTCAACGACGTGACATTTATTTTTTTTAAACCATCACTTAATGTGCGTCGTTTTGATTGCAAAGTTTCATAATTTTCAGTCAAGTAGTTTTCTAGCCTATTTTTGACCAAGAATGTGAAGAAGTCTCCACTCGCTTCGCTCAATAAACATATTCATATTCTTGAGACTTTTGACTGAATTTCACATTGTAAACCGCTACAATTTTAAAACTATAAGACTATATAAAGAGATTATTAATTAAAGCAATTGGTGCTATATGCAAAATATGCGAATTTACGCAACTGAGACTGTTTCTACATATATGTAATATGTAGAAACAGTCCGAGAGACTGTTTCTACATATATGTAATATGTAGAAACAGTCTCTCAATTTGGATAAAGTTTTTGTAGTCTATTCTGTAACCGACGTCGTCGTGTTTCACTGCATTTACTTGTAGTTTTCGATGTGGACGATCGTTTCCATACTTTATACGATTATATACCCATATAGGTACCGATCCCGTTGCAATATCGCGATGAAAGTTGTTTAAAATACATACAAACCTAGGATCAAACCTTTACTCTTTATAATATTGATCTATTTTTTTTATCCTCGATATAAAAATAAAATTACCCGTAAGCCTCGACAGAGGTATGGCTGAGTAGCATATAAATATTAATAAATAGATGGATTGAACGAGGTGTTTTGTCATCCGGATATCTACTATCATATAATAATTCTTGAATAAAAAAATAACACCGAAGATTTTAATAACATAAACAATATAACACAGCTCTTAAAATGCACGTTGCCGCCTAATATAACTTTATTATGAACATACTATTAGAAAATAAAAAGGGAAAATATTTTTATTATTATTCCTAAGAATTATTAGAATAAGTGTATGTAATTCCCACAGAGTTTCAATTCTAATGTCATTTTAATTTATTTAATGAAACTAAAAAATAATGAGACCACATTTTAACTGTAACTGTATTACAAAATTAAATTATAAACATGATAAAATATCTCAAAAGAGATAAAATTAAAAAATTATGTTTATTTATAATTCTATAAGTAATTAAATCAAATGAGACAGACTTCATTGGATTTTACTATGATTAGATGGTTGGTTCTGGAAATAACGATCTGAGACAGAATGGCTTTTCGCATCCATAACCTTTAAAATGGAAAGATTATTTTTATTATATTTTATTATTACAAAGAGCACAACAAAGATTAAATATATGCAGTTTGAAGCGGGCCGCTTACGACTCCGTGACGGGTGGACAGGAATAATTGGTGAAGCCGACCTGAGACAACACGGTTAACTACCCCCGACACCTCTGACAGCGACTAACTCTTTATACGGTATTTAACTGTTTCAATACGATTTTACATCATAAACAGAAAGTGATAAATTATTTTAATTATTACATGTTCCTTCGAAAATATAGATTAGATCTAAACATTATTAAATGCCAATTATATGAATAATAATTTATTGTATTATTTTCTCATAAACACCACAATGAGCGTAACCTCTTTATCGGGAGGAAATAATAAGTGAACATTGTAATATCATTACAATAATCATAAAGATACAAATTCTTATTACGAAGGTATATGCCCACTATTCAAATCACGAACAGGAAAACTGACAAGCCAGCATCGTTTAGGCTCTATTGTTTCTAATATTAAATTCTAATAATGCTTACCTGCCAATTGATCCTTATTTCAATTAAAATGAACGCATTGTAATCCTTTTTATTAAACTTCGACTTCGACTAAAAGTACTCACACTATATAATTTCAATCAGGTCATTTTTATGTTGACATTAAACGGAATGATAATTACTTTACAAAGGAATAAAGGAATTTCTTTCTTATATACTGTCAAAATAAAATTTCAACTAAACAAACTTTTTATTTAAATGATTTAGATAATACATTTTGTAATTTCATTAATCACTATTATTTATCTTAATAATACTCGTATTATTACATGAATATAGTTAATATAATATAAGCATTTCTATAAGAATTAATATTTAGTCCAAGGCTATTAAATGTATTTCTATACTACGACAGGGAGACAAGCTTCGTTCAATAATATTTACATGACTAATGGGTCTCAATTTTAATTTTAAAAGTGAAAAAGCGAGTGAACTTAGGCACGCCAGTGAAGCGATCCAATTTACATGTTTTATGAAGAGAGCGATGCGATCGCGGACTATACAAGCGGTCGTGTAGGCTCTTTGAATTGTTTATACGTTATTACCCCAAATCGGACATTGCTGCATTTATGCGAACTACTCTATTCTGTCCGATTTTAAATACTTTTTTATTCAAACCTTATAAGTAAGTAAAAAGTGTTATTTTTAAAACAACATCATGACGTTTAATTTATTGTTTATAAATAACATTGAGATTTAAATTTAATATATACATTAAATCATAGATATTTTGTTATTTCGTCACAAATTACTTAAAAGTGGCATAACTGTTTATTGTTAATATCTAAATGTAGTGTATATTTTGTGTTTTTATTTTGCACAAAGTTATTGATCAAACAACCAACTTTTAGTGAGAACGCTGAATGCTGAAGCTAAATTGCATTGCTTTTTTTATTTTACGTGGATGTTGAAACCCGCACTAGAATTATTTACTGCGTTATACTGAATGCACTATATTTGGCCATTGCTTTTATTTTTGCAATATGTTTACTAAAAAGGCGGTGGACATTAAAATATTTCATTTTACAAGTATTGTAAGAAGAATTATTACGCATATATATCAAAAATATATACAAATTTCATTATTTATTTATTGTAGTACGTTAAACAATCCTTTTGTGATTTGTATCACATTCTAAATTCAATTGTTTAATTTATTAATAGTTAAAAATCATTCGTAAACAAATTATAAACGGTTTAATACTATTGGCATATTGAGGATACGTCCAACCTGTACCGCCTTTGGCGTTTTCGACGTAGGCAAAGCCAGTTTATGTGTTAATGAAACTATACCTTTCAATTAATTACTGTATCTAGCCAATATAACAATGTGAGAAATTACAACAAGAGATTATAATTAGAATATGTTGTGACACTTTGCTATTAGATGTTTGGATTATTACTTATATGTATGCATGTTGGCTTTAACCGACAACTAACTTTCGACAATATATTTGGTTTAAAAAATGTTTATTTATATATTTATTTAGTAACAGTAAATAAAAACTCATAAATAAAACTAACAAACTAACAAATATTACATAACATCAATTAACCCTTCTAATAAAAATGAATAATAATTTATATGAGATATTATAGAGGGTAGCGGCGAAATGATAAAGTAACAAATAAAAATATTTAATCAATAGACGAAATTCATCAGGATGATCAAAGAAAAGACATTTATGTATATTTAGGGGCCATAACAGTTACGGGGGACATCAAATCTATGTTTAATCAACCAGTGCCATCGTCTTTATGCTCCAATGAATATTCATATCATGATCGATGCTCGCTTCTCTTTATTCACTTTAAACACGTGTACATGTCCCTCCATGCCCGCCTTGTATTACGTTAATATCTTGTCTAGTTACTTAATGATATTTAGAAAAGTGTTCTCGTTGCATAAATAACAAACAGCGTTTATATAAAATTAATATTAGAAACTAAGTTTAAGGAAATATTTATTTTTTTGGAACTTTAATATGATTTGGATGGATAGTTTTACGAACAGTGATCTGAGATAGAATTGCTTTTGCATCCATAACTTTTGACTTGGAATAATCTTATTAAAATTATTTGTATCGTTTTAACAATCAATTCTACTAAATACAGTTATTCATACCTTTGAAGATTATTCTATTTAAGTATAACATTTTCATAACTTTTAACAGATTTCGTATCATTAAAAAGTTATAATTCTATTTAAAGATTTAACTAAATATAGTCATAATAAAGTCTATTTTCTTACTCGTTAGATGGTCTGTACTTGTTGTTACATAATAATTTAATACAAATAGCACGCAGAAGGGTGAAGAGTAGTGGATAATTGATGGAGCCCACATGAGACCACACGGTTAACTTCCTCGTACACTTCTGACAGTGAACAACTAGATATACTATCTTTAACTGTTTCAATGCGTTTCTACATTTTAATTACAAGGTGACAAATTATTTTAATTATTTGATATTACATCGAAAATATTGACTGTAACTTAATATCTATTAAGCGAATGTCTTTCTTATTTATTGTCAAAACTTCAGATTAATTTTAACTAAAGAAGTTTTCGGTTTAAACGATTTAGATAATTTAATACTTATACAGTATTGTAGTTTTAGCGTCTTAATTAAGATTAAATATGTAATCGAAGGCTAATAAACGTATTTCAAATGACAGAGAGACGTGCTTCGTTTTACAAAATTTACATGACTAATAATTCTCAATTTTACAGAAAAGTGCAAAACCGAGTGAACTTAGGCACAGCAGTGAAGTGGTCCAATTTACATGTTTTATGCAAGATTGATGCGGTCGCGAACTATATACGCGCTCGTGTAAGCTCTTTGAAATTTTTGTACGTTATATCCACAAATCGGATATCGATACATTTATGTGAACTATTCTATGGTATATTCTGTTGTTCAAGCTTTGTAAATAACTATGAAGTACTATTTACTTATAAAAATCTAAAACTTATTTAAAATTATGTTTAATTTATTATTTATTACTTATAAATAAGACATTGAGATTTAAATATTATGAATATAATAAAGGTCCTTTATTTGTAAAGTCATAACAGTTTATTGTTATAATATTGAAATTAATGAACAGAATTTTTTGTATTTTTAGTTCGTAAACAGTTAGGTACGGTGAATACAGAAGCTATATTGCATTGCTAGTTTTATTGCAAAGTGGACGTTGAAGCTGGCACTAGAATGATTTACTGCGTTATAATGACAGCACTTTATTTATCGTTACTTTTCTTTTTTTGGAATATTATTTAGAAACCAGTCGGTGGATGTCATAGTATTTCACCTTCTTAGTAAATATATTTTAAAAATTATTTCACGAATATATATTTATGATTAAATCCGTATCAATAAATAAGTCTTTGAAATCGCGTTATGCAAATCCTAGATGCTTAGACTTGTAATGTTGCCTCACATTACAAGTCTAACACTTTAATCTTTATAGTTAAATTTATTAATGGCAGTGCTGGTAAGTCATTTACACATAAATTATAGTCTGATAATATATGCTATCTTATGTTTCCTGAAGCGTGTTTGGCTTTGGGCCTTTTTTTAGTTAGGCAAATTTAGTTTGTGTGTTGATGAAAATATACCTTTCAATTAGTTAGTCTATCTAGTCAAAATAACAATGTTAGCAATTACAAGGATAGATTATATTCAGAATATATATATTTATTTCAATGTACGTTAGTTTTAGGTGAAAATAAACATATTGCAGTGCAGCTTGATATTACAGTAAATAAGAAAAAAAATCGTCTAGAATAAAATATTAAAAGTGTATAATTTAAATCAATATTCGTAAAATATTGAATGTTTGTCAACAAGCGTTAGCAAACTCGAGTTTCTTTTTGTGTCGAATTTATGGACAATAGCACGCCGACTGCAATGACAATTTTAAAACATTACGCTATTGTCGGAATAGTAATTGTATCAAAACAAAGCCGACTAAGGAGTTTGAAATATTCAGTGAAATGTGCTTGTGTTCCCGAACTTTAAACAAATCCATTTTTGGGTAATCTATTGCAATGATGTTAACAAGATATCTTTTAGCTAATAAATGTAATAAAATATGCGTTTGATATTAATTGCCTTGTTTCCATAATATCTATAGATCGTTTATTTTTATACAATATTCACGATTCTCGGATTTTCTTGATGAATTAAATAATAATTACAACCTGCTTAATTTTGTTATCCAAATCTGATCTCTCACAATCGTTTTCTCCAGCGCATTTGCCTGAAAGTTAAAAGAAATGTTTAAATATCAATGATTATACGCCCAAGTTAGCCAGAAATATAAAGTAATCAAAGTTATAGCAATAAGGTTACTCCATGTGCTTATATACTTTTAATATAATAGTTCAGTACTAATAGCTCAAACGTTTAAAAAATATCTTAAAAGTTGACTCAGAATATTGAATAACCACATCACATTTTACGAAAATTTGATGAAAATACTTTGCATAACACTTGGCCAAGCAGACAATTATATTTATTAAATACATCTTATATAATATTTGTGCCAGAAACTATTGGCATTACAGGTAT
The DNA here is from genome assembly GCA_918358865.1 of Melinaea marsaeus rileyi. Classification (NCBI taxonomy): domain Eukaryota; kingdom Metazoa; phylum Arthropoda; class Insecta; order Lepidoptera; family Nymphalidae; genus Melinaea; species Melinaea marsaeus. The sequence continues at coordinate 9,591,474 of OU911088.1, read as the reverse complement.
TCTTGGGTCAATGACCTGGAATCACCTATCTTTTGAATTTAATAACTACAACTTTAATTTGTAAGTCATTACAAAAATCACCAAAACAAATTAGTGTCACAAGTCTATGTATATGATGTAAATTTACAATTTAGACGATTTTCTCTTATGCTAGTTTTGTTTACTTTCTACGGTTTTATATAATTTATAATTAATTTACAAACTTTATCAGGGACACGAAAGTGAGTTAAGAACGATAAAATATTTAAAAATGACGAGGAAGAGATTTATGAAGACATTTATGAAAACGGCCACTGGGAGTGGGATACTGTGGAAGAAGCATGAAAATTTATAAGGTAGTCCTATTTCATTCCATTTAATATAATGAAACATTTATTATTTAACATTGGTCTAAAATTTTGATGGCAGTAAATTAGTATATATTATTAATATATTGTGGCAATATTAGTTCTTTCCAATTTTTTTTTTTGTGATTGTGATCATACAGTTTTTGTGTTCGAGACTTCAATGTAGTAAAATTATTTTTAATATTATGATATGAATTTTTAGTGATCTACCATCAACCGTGCATGAATTAGGTGAATTTTCCACTACTTGTCATTAAGTCATCGAATTCAAATTGTTCTTCGGGAGCAGGTCAGGGGAAATTACACTTTGATTTATTTTTGATTTGATTAAGTTTTAGTACTGACACATTGTTGAGCATATGAGACCATGCAGTGAACGGTGCAAGTTAAATACATATACTCCGACTTTTTTATATTTTTTTACGAAATTTTGAAACTTAAAACCTACCCGCTCTGTTTATATACAACCTCGACGTAACTTTAATTTTCATTAGCCATTAATTACGTGTTTTCTATAATGCTGAAATTAACCTCATATTATGTCGAATACCTTTAATAAATATTTCTAGTATAATACTAGCAACAATGTCCTGTCAAAGTGATCGAGTTGTTATAGTGTTTTTCCACTATTAAGTGGGAAATTTTATAGTGCAAAACTTTTTTATGACAATGTTACTGAATTTGGTGAAAAATAGAGTTAAAATATGGAACAGACATAAAATTCAAAAATTCTAAATATCTTTTTTCAAGTAGGCATTTACACGCACTTTTGAATCGTCAATTACTACAATACAAAAAAAGGTCAGTGTAGTCAATCCGTAAGTAAGCTACCACGTAAGTAAGCTCGGAATGCTGCTCTGTTGAAAAGAGCTGGCCAGAAACTCAACAGTTGCTCTTTTCAAAAGCAATATAAAAATAGGTGATGTACAGGCAGGGCCAAAAATTTTAGCACTTTTGAAACATGTCTAGAAATAAAAGTACAAATGTTATTTTGTTTATGATTTATTTGACGTAATTATCATTTATTAAAATTTATTTTTTAAAAATGACATCGTCGAGATGTGCTCCGTCTCGTCGTTGGCACTCCTGCAATCGACTACGTAAACTTTGGAAAACTCGTTGACACATGCTGCGAGGAATCGCGGCTATCTCCACGTGGATGTTTTCTTTTAATTGGGATATGGTCGTCGGTTTATTAAGGTATACTCGACTCTTCAGATATCCCCACAAGAAAAAATCGCAAGGTGTAAGGTCCGGGCTTCTGGGAGGTCATGGGATATCACCTCTGCGAGAAATCAATTTGTTAGGAAACATTTCTTTGACCACCGGTAAAGTCACGTTTGATGTATGGCATGTTGCTCCATCTTGTTGCATTCAAGTCCGGCTATTGTATTCTTCAAATTCATGCAACTGTGGTGTAAAAACTCTCGCAACATTTTTACGTATTCCACTGAGTTCACAGTTACGTTATTTCCTTGATTATTTTCAAAGAAGTATGGACTGATTATGCCCTTTGCGGATATGGCAGCCCACACTGTCGTTTTTGGTGAATGAAGAGGCTTTCGGTGTTTATAGTGAGGGTTTTCCGTGCTCCAATATCGACAATTATGTTTATTTACGTGACCATTCATGTGAAAATGGGCCTCGTCCGTAAGCAATACATTCTCAAGGCCAGAGATTCGCTCCAGTATAGTGTCAGCAAATAACTTGCGTTGAATGTAATCGTTTGGTTTCATATCATGTACAATTTGAAGCTTATATGGGTGCAGTTTAAGGTCCAAATGCAAGATTCGCCGCAGACTAGTTCTTGGTATAGCATGAGCCACCGACCGCTTACGCGTAGATGATTCTGGATCGTCCCTTACAGAAATTTCAACCTCCCGAATGTTCTCTTCGCTTCTTCTTGAACGTGGTCGCCCAGTTTGTTTAATATTCGTTGTCGATCCCGTTTGCTCAAACTTTTTAACCCAAACTTTAATTAAATTAACACTTGGACACTCACTTACACGTTGTAATCCGTATTCAACTCTAAAGAGGCGTCGTACAGTAACGTAGGAATCGTTGTTTTTGTAAAATTGTTTTACGCAAAAAGCACGCTGTTGTCCCGTGAACCGCTCCATCGTGACTAAAATTGCATTAAACGACGCACAATTCCCCGCCACCCGCGCGCCCCTTGCTCTCACGGTTTTGGAGAAATCAAGTGTTGCTATTTGCAAAAATTTTTGGCCCACCCTGTACATTATAATACAAATCCTGCAAATGATTCAACAACTTAAGTTCCTCATATTTCGATCCACTAAAAACTCTTGAACGTTATAATCAGCTTTATTTAATAATAAGCTTTTGATTTTAGATTTAAAACTAAGAAATGGAAGGTCTAAGATATCTTGTGGCACTTTATTATATATGCGTATACTCAAACCCATGAAGGATTTATTAACTTTTTGAAGCCGAAACTTTGGAGTTACGAGTTTGTTTTTATTTCTCGTATTTATCACGTGTCTGTCACTGTTTTTTATATAACTATTTAAATTTTGACATATAATATAATATGTTATTAAATATGTACTGCGAAGTGACTGTAAGAATACCTATTTCTTTAAAAACATCTCTCAGAGAATCTCTAGCTTTTAAGTTATAAATAGCCCGCACAGCTCTTTTTTTTTAAATAAATATATAATATATTCGGCAGCACTGCCCCATAATAAAATACCTTAAGATACAATACTGTGAAAATAACTAAAATAAACAAGTCGAGCCGTATTAATGTCCGTTAATTGTCTAACTTTTCTAATTGCAAGGACGGCGGAGCTGAGTTTGGCTGCGAGTGTTGAGAGATGGTGGTTCCACTGGAGCTTTTTATCTAATGTTATACCTAAGAAATTTGTTGAGTCAATCAATTCAAACACTTCATTGTTAAGGAGCAAGTTAAAATTTTTACTTTGTACATTAGGAAGTGTAAAATCTATGCATTTAGTTTTCTTAGCACTTAACACTAAAATTATTAATTTCGAACCAATGCAGGACTCGTGACAAAGTACTGTTTACTTCGTCATAATTAATCCTATCACGCTCAACTTTAAAATTGAGCGAGGTGTCATCAGCAAAGAGTACAATGTCACACAGACTCTTAACAAAAAAGGGCAAGCCATTAATATAAATTAAAAACAAAAAGGGGCCCAGAATAGATCCTTGTGGAACACCCATCTTTAGGTGAGAACCAGACGATTTAGAATTATTTACGTAAACTGTCTGGACTCTTTGATTCAGGTAAGAGGCAATAAGATCAAGCGCAGCGCTACGTACACCGTAGTGGTTTAGTTTGCATAGCAACGTCAACGCATATATTATTTATAACTTAAATGATAGCAATTAATGACAATTACGTGATTGTTCTTTCTCATTTATCTTTTTTAGAAATTATTTCAAAATAAGAAAAATGAGAACTGATATGTTTTTAAACATTTCCAACTACTAATAATGTAACGGAAAGCCGTTCGGATTGTCGTCGACCCGGTGCTCTGCAAACGGCTGGACTCTTTCTCTTCTATCGCATTTACGAAGGGTATTGTTTCAAAGAGCTATTAGATCTGATATTTGCTGCCGAATTTCATCACCGCACAGCGCTTCATTGCTTCTAATTACTACAACCTGAATGCGTGGCGATCTTCCACTGTGCGGTTTTCTAGGACGTTTCTTCATCGTACCATTCGAATATGTATTACCAGATCGATACATGAGAGTTCACGGGCGGCGGTGACCTATCTTCAGTCACCCGCAAGTTCGTTTGCCTTACTGTAACATAAAAACAATTCAATTTATGATTAAAACTTATCAGTTTTTTATATGTACCCAAATTGGAGGTGAACAGAGTATTTAAATCAGATATTTAGATATCAGACATTCATGAGGTTTTGCAAAATAATCTACTAAAACTGAATTACAGATGAGTAATTTATAGATAATAAATAAGTATGCTGAATTTTGTGCTATTATTGTAATAAATACAACGTAAATTATACAGCCCGATTAATCGCCTATATCGGTGTTACAAAATTATAAATATGTGTGTGTGTCTTTTTTGTACATTGAATTTATATATATAATTTATACTAGGTTTATTTAATCGGTTATTTAATTTTAACATGTTATAGAACATCAAGAGTAATGTCTCGTAAAAGTACGTTTTTTTTTAAATTTAATAATGAAAGGAGAAATCACGGTAGTAATACTTGTATGTATTTGTAAACAACCACTATATAAATATCGAAATAATTGTTATCTCTAAAAAAAATTTTAAGTTGATAAACAATAAGGAACAACGCTTGAAATGGATCAATCGTATCTCAGCGAAAACAGCCTCGGAAATATTTGCGTGTTACTTACATTGCCCCTTTTAGTGTGTATATGTGTCTAATATATTTGATATTGCAACATAGAATACTATCGATATTTATATTGACATCGCTAGAAAAATGTACAGTGATTCATTCCGGTAACACGTTTTCTACAAAGAAAATAATACGTCGAGTTAAAATTAAAATATACCCAATATATCCGAATTATATCCGTGAAATACTTTTGTTTAAATATGTACTAGTCCTGACAATTTTAAAAGGATTTATAAAGTAAACAGTCGTGTTTAACCTATTTAACTAATATACAAAAGATGTGAAATATAATAAATAATAGTATTAATAACAAAATAACAAATAATAAAATATATCGGGGCAAGAAATGAAATAAATCGATATGAAACAAAAATATATAATACTACTGACTGACTAATTAATCAGATAGCCGTAACGTTAGACAAGAAATAGTTTTCCGTAATAACTGCTAACAGCAGCTGCTATTAGCAGACTTCACACAATATTGATCAGCATTATTATCCTGTCACGATTCTACAAAATTAAATATTTAATAATAGAAATAATGACGGAGAATGGCATTTTATCACAATATATGAGAATAATCTAATAAATGACAAAGAAATTAAAACAAACTATAAGTAATAAACTAGGGGCGCCAACAGACCCTCAATTCCGACTCGCTGCGCTCGCTAAATCTCGGGTGCCGTTTACATATTGAGCGAAGCGAGCCTGGTGTAATAATTATCGTTGTGGAAAAAGTCGGTAATGTATGAGATTTCATTGTAAAGCAAATTTATCGTGCGAAATTTTTTCCTATTCACTTCAATTGGGATATCAGTTTTTGACGATTATTCCTCAACGACATGACATTTTTCAATTATTTTTTTTAAACAATCACCTAATGTGTGTCTTTTTGATTGCAAAACTTCATAATTTTCAGTCAAGTAGTTTTCGAACCTATTCGTGACAAAGAATGTGAAAAAGTCTCCGCTCGCTTCGCTCAATAAACATATTCATATTCTTGAGACTTTTGACCGAATTTTACATTTTAAACCTCTACAATTCTAAAAATATAAAATATAAGACTATATAAAGAGATTATTAATTAAAGCAATTGGTGCTATATGGAAAATTGTGGAGGCAAATATTTTATATCAAAACTTTTGGTTGTTTTAGTCCATATTTTTGTGTTATGCCTTCCTTATATACAGGATTCCTTCCTCGGTAGTACAATATCCGGATACAGAAAATGTTTTTTGACAAACTTTTTTGCATAGAACTACTTAGATTTTTCCCAGAACCAAAGCTGTAGGACGACTTTCAGAGAATTGAAGGTTTGGGGTTTTTTACTTGCAGTTTTCGTTGTGGACGCTCTTTTCTATACTTTATATGATTATATACCCATATAGGTACCGATCCCGTTGCAATATCGCGATGAAAGTTGTTTAAAATACATACAAACCAAGGATCAAATCCATACTCTTTATAATATTGGTCTATTTTTTTATCCTTAATATATAAAGAAAATTACCTGAAAGCCTCGACAGAGGTATGACTGAGTAGCATATAAATATTAATAAATAGACTGATTGAACGAGGTGTTCTGTCTTCGGGATATCGACTATCATATAATAATTCTTGCATAATAGAATAACACCGAAGATCATTTAAAGAGTTTATAAAGTAATTTAATGCAGTCATAATTTAATAACATAAACTATATAACACAGCTCTTAAAATTCACGTTGCCGCTTTATATAGCATTATTATAAACATATTAAAAGAAAATAAGAAAGGAAAATATTTTTATTATTCCTAACACTTATTAAAATAAGAGTATGTAATTCCCAGAGAGTTTCATTTCTAATGTAATTTTAATTTATTTAATGAAACTATAAAAATAAGGGGACCACATTTTAACTGTAACTGTATTACAGAATTAAATTATAAACATGATAAAATATCTCAAAAGAAATAAAATTAAAAAAATATGTTTATTTAGAATTCTATAAGTATTTAAATCAAATGAATAGCTCTGAGACAGACTTCATTGGATTTTACTATGATTAGATGGTTGGTTCTGGAACTAACGATCTGAGATAGAATGGCTTTTCGAATCCATAACCTTTTAATTGAAAAGATTTCTTTTAATTATATTAAAAAGCATAAACTAACGGATAGACTATATATATAAATTATTACAAAGAGCACAACCAAGATTAAATGTATGCAGTTTGAAGCGGACCGCTCATGACTCCGTGACGAGTGGACAGGGATAATTGGTGAAGCCGACCTGAGACCACACGGTTAACTTCCTCCGACACCTCTGACAGCGACTAACTCTTTATACTGTATTTAACTGTTTCAATACGATTTTACGTCATAAACAGAAGGTGATAAATTATGTTAATTATTACATATTCCTTCGAAAATATAGATTAGACCTAAACACTATTAAATACCAATTATGTGAACATTAATTTATTGTATTATTTTCTCATAAATGCCACAATGAGCGTAACCTTTTTATCCGGAGGAAATAATAGGTGAGCATTGTCATTACAATAATCATTACGATACAAATTCTTATTACAAACGTAAATGCCCACTATTCAAATCGCAATCCGGAAACTGACGAGTCAACATCGTTTAGGCTCGATTGTTGGACTTCTAATAATTCTTACCTATCAATTGCTTCGTATTTCAGTTAAAATTAAGCACGCTAGCTAACTTTATTAAACCTACGGTTAGTCAGTTAGTTTTTATTTTAAAATTCAACAGAATGATAATTACTTTGCAAAAGAAAAAAGGAATTTCTTTCTTATATATTGTCAAAAGAAAATTTCAACTGAACAACATTTCTGTTTAAGCGATTTAGATAATAAATTTTGTATTTATATTAATCATCATCATTTATCTTAATGATACTGGAATTATTATATGAATATAGGTAATATAATATAAGCAATGATAATAAGAATTAATATTTAGTCCAAGGCTATTAAATGTATTTCTATACGACGACATGCAGACAAGCTTCGTTCAACAATATTTACATGACTAATGGGTCTCAATTTTACATAAAAGTGCAAAAGCGAGTGAACTAAGGCACACTAGTGAAGTGATCCAATTTACATGTTTTATGAAGCGAACTATGCGGCCGCGGACTATACACGCGCTCGTCCAGGCTCTTTGAATTGTTTATACGTTATTACGACAAATCGGTCATTGATGCATTTCTGCGAACTACTCTGTGTTGTCTGACTTTAAGTACTCTTTTATTCAAGACTTATAAGTAATTAGAAAGTATTATTTTTAAAACAACATCATGACGTTTAATTTATTGTTTATAAATAACATTGAGATTTAAATTTAATCTATCCATTAAAACACACATATTTTGTTATTTCGTCACAAATAACTTAAAAGTGGCATAACTGTTTATTGTAAATATCTAAATGTAGTGTATTTATTAGTGTTTTTGTTTTGTATAAAGTTAATGATCAAACAACCAACTTTTAGTGAGAACGCTGAAGGCTGAAGCTAAATTGCATTGCTAGTTTTATTCCGCTATGGATGTTGAAGTACGCACTAGAATTATTTACATTATTATACTGAATGCACTATATTTGATTATTTAGTTTATTTTTCGGAATATTGTTTAGGAAACCGAAGGTGGATATTATAATATTTCATCTTCCAAGTCATTGTACTGTAAGAATTATTACGCATGTATCAAAAATATATACATTTTTATTTATTTATATAATAAATATTTTTTTTTGTGTTTTGTGTCACATTTTAATATAAATTATTTAATTTATTAATAGCTGAAAATTATTCACACACAAATTATAAAAAGTTTATTACTATTGGCATATTTACATTACGTCCAGCCTGTACCGTCTTTGGCGTTTTTGACGTAGGCGAAGCTAGTTTACGTGTTGCTGAAACTATACCTTTCAATTAGTTAGTGTACCTAACCAATATAACAATGTGAGAAATTGCAACAAAAGATTAAATTTAGAATATGTTTTGACACTTTGCTATTAGATAATTAGGTTATTACTTATGTACGAGGGAACTTCCCGGCCCGGAGGGCCGGAAAGGGTCAAACGTCACGTATAAGGTTGGCACCCACCCTATTTTGTAGCCTGATTCAATACCTTTTTTTTTATGTATTACACATTATTGTGTGATTTGTGGGTGATAAGTGATGCGCGTGCATACAGAGTCAATTAGGTCATTATTATATAGTAAGGATGTTGGCTTTAGCCGACAACTAACTTTCTACAATATATTTGGTTTAAAGAATGTTTCTTTATATATCTATTTAGAAAAAGTAATTAAAAACTAAAAAATAAAACTAACAAATATTACATAACATCAATTGATCCTTCTAATAAAAATGAAAAATCATTTTTTTCAATGAAAAGTTTCTATTCTCAATTAATGTTCGTTAAAATATTGTATGTTAACAACAAGCGTCAGCTAAATCCGAATTTCTCTTGTGTCGTGTTTATGTACAATGGCGCGCCGATTCCAATGGTCTACTTTAGGTATTTTATTTTCAACCATTACGCCATTGTCAGAATAGTAATTGTATCAATACAAAGCCGGCTAAGGAGTTTGAAATGTTCAGTTAAATGTGCACTTGTGTTCCCAGAATTTGATCAAACTCATTCTTCGATAATCTATTGAAATGATGTTTTAAAGATGCTTTTTAGCAAATATAATATAAACATTATTGTAATAGTTTTGTTTCTATGTTTATGTAAATTATTTATTATCCTACAATATTAATGATGTTCGGATCGTCCCGAGAGAAGTAAGCATAGAAGTCATTTTCTCTACGTCACATATAACGCACCGCCTGTAGTAAGTACTCACTTGATGTGTCAATACATACTCGTATTACGTGACAACAACTATAATATAATAAATGTTTTACACTTCAATAAACGCAGACTCGTTATTTCATATATTTTACACCATTATTTCTATAAAAAATATTGGAATTTTAAAATGAAAAACAATAAAAATTTTAAAATTGTATGAAATATCTTACAGCAGCTTATTTTATTTTAAATATTGAATCCTACATTCGCTAATGGATACTATGTATAGGAATATTAATATTGTATAAATTATCTCACATAAGACTGCATATCTTTAAATCTGTAAAATCTTTAACAATGTATTAACAGTACCGCATTTAGAAATATATATATTCTTATATGCTCCTAATTTTTCTGTCCACATCTGATCTATCACTATTGTCAATTCAGGCATTTTCATGAAAACTGAAATAATTTTTAATTACCAAGTATTATGCGCTTATACCAAGGTAGCCAGAAATAATAGAATAAAGCAAACTCTTATTCAGAGCTATGAAACAATTAAAGTTATTTGATGCATAAGCGGTTAGAACTTATCCAAATGGATTATTAAAAGTACTTTTAAAATAGAACATTGAGTATAAATTGTTATATAATTTAAATTCATAAGTTCTTTTCCTAGAGAAGAATATATTATATTTAAATTGTTATTTAATCCATCGTAATTCTACCAACTATTCGACGTTTCACAAAATAACTTCATGAATATTATCTCTTGCCTGCAGTAAAATGTAAGACTTTGGTGGTATTAACCATATTCGCAAAATCATTTTCTTTGACGTTTGACTCTTATTAATTTTACTTTCATATCAAGTCATCTTTAATGAAAATAAAAAGAAAAAATACGTTAATCATAGCAATTAATAAACATTTTGTAAGTTTAGTGTTTTGTATTTCTACACGGATAACTGACACAGCCAGGTGGTTGACCTCAGCTACAAACTACTACCAATAAACAAGAAGACTACTAATATACATACATTCACTATGATAATCTTTTAAATAGATAAAAACTTCACTTCTGGTGATGAAAGAATTGCATAATTATAAGTATGCGGCTGTAAGTATGTTGAACAGTAAGACTCTTTTCAGATGGTGATTAATTTAACAGACATTTTACCGGTACAGTGCTTACAGATCCAATAGCTTTTGTTGTACTTATAATGTTTGTACTAATAATAGTTCAGTAATAGCTCAAACAAGTTTGGTATATTTTCCTGAATAAAAAAATATCTGACATGTTGACTCAGAATGTTTAACCACCACATCATATCTTTTATTGTCCAATAGTTTTTTCATAATACAATGAAGCAGATATTTTTGATAAGTAAGATGATTTAATACAATGTATATAAACATAGTAATTACTTTTATTCACCACCTTACGAACACAGATACCCCGGTGTGTGGTATAAAATGATGTTCCAGTGTATACTCGGGGTATGATAGGGACGCTGTGTCGTTGGGTTGAGATCCATCTTCTCTGCGTCTCCGTCAAAACAACAAGGCGAGCTGAACTGCAGCTGAGTGAAATCCTTCAGATATTGTAATAGTACACAGTTAGAGTGTTGCGGAGAGCCGCTATTTGTCGTCTTTTGCCCTCAGAAAACGGGAAATGACAACAGATTTGTTCTCGATACCACTATATACAAAGTGTGTTAATACTAAAGCGGAAACCTAAAAACTTAAGAAACGTTCTAACTTATGCGATGAAACATAAATCGAATAAAATAACTCTTCATTGAATATTTATATGAATGTGGTTCATGTTATTTGTTAAAGTATGTTATAAAAATAAAAATAAAGGGAGCAGTGTGTCAGGTGAGTTTGTTCATTGAATTCAATGATTCAGACGATTGCTCATAACTTTGATCATGTTGGTTCTTCCATACACTCATGAATCCTCAGTTCAGAGGCAACGCTGTCTAGAGATGGAAGGGCATCAAGATTTAATAACGGTAAGATATTATACTAGTTCGAAAACAATCAGTCTGTCAGAAACAAAAAGATTCATTAAACTATAGGTGTTTATAAGATTAACTATGCAACCAGCATGTTTCAGATATCATACAAACTATTCACTGCAAAGTTCAGATATTTGTATTTTCACCACGCAGGTAATAAAATACTGTGTCACGAAACTTAAAAAGCAACCCTTTCCAGACCGTTTCGGTTTTATTTTCAAAGTTCCAGTCCATTGAGTTGAATGATTGTACCTACTAGTAACGACTTTTTATATTTGCGGTGTATTTACAAAATTGTTAACATGGCAGAATATTTTTTTGCTATGTACTCGTATTGTGTACCTGCATGATACTAAGTTATATTAGACTACCCTTCGCAGGTCATCATTTATAATTTTTCCACTTTTAATCAATACAGGAGGGCCTGTTTTGACACCATACTTATAGAAGTAAGCCCTTCTGTAAAGACACAAAGTTAAAATAAGGCGAGGGTACCAAACGCGCCCTGGTGTAAGAAGAAACACAGAACAAAATCAGCTGGTTTTTTTTTATGTTGATTACTGTTTCACAAACATTAATATATTTAATGAGCATATATATTTATTTCTTGTTGTGTGGTCGCTGTAGGTCCCGATCGCGTTTTAATATCGCAATAAAGAGTGGCTTAAAATAAACACAAATCTAGGATTAAACCTTTTTTCCTTATAATATTGATCACAACAATTGTTCAATTTTGTTATATATTGAGATATTATAGAGGGTAGTTGCGGGATGATAAAGTAAATAATTAATATATTTATCAATAGACGAAACTCATCAGGTACTCAAAGAAATGACATTTATGTATGTATATTTTGGAGACATAAACCCTACAGGGGACATGGAATCTACGTTTAATCAACCAGTGCCATCGTCCTTATGCTCCAATGAATATTCATATCATGATCGATGCTCGCTTCTCTTTATTCACTGTAAACACGTGTACGTGTCCCACCAACCCCGTCTTGTATTACGTTAATATCTTATCTAGTTACTTAATTATGTTTAGACTGTACCTAAAAGTGATCTCGTTTCATAAATAACAAACAGCGTTTAAATAAAATTAATGTTCGAAATTAAATTTAAGAACAGGGATCTGAGATAGAAATTGCCTTTGCATCCATAACCTTTAACTTGAAATAATCTTATTTAAATTATTTGTATTGTTTTAACAATAAATTCTACTAAATACAGTCATTCATACCTTTTATGATTATTCTATTTAAGTGTAACATTTTTATTACTTTTAACAGATTTCGTATCATAGATATTAAAAAGTTATAAATCTATTTAAAGATTTAACTAAATTTATTCATAATAAAGTCTATTTTCTTAATTATTAGATAGTCTGTACCTGTTATTACATAATAATTTAATAAAACACGACCACGCAAACTTTACCGCTCACGACTACGTGAAGGGTGAAGGGTGGTGGATAATTGATGAAGCTGACATGAGACCACAGGGTTAACTTCCTCTTACACCTCTGACAGAGACCAACTAGATATACTGTCATTAATTGTTTCAATACGTTTCTACGTTTTAATCAGAAGATGACAAATTATTTTAGGGTTATGATATAACATCGAAAATATTGACTGTAACTTAATCTCTATTAAATACCAAATATAGGGATAATAATTTATTGTATTATTTTCTCAAGAACGCCACAGTGAGCGTGAATTTATTATCTGGATAAATTTATAAATGAGCATTGTCAATACAAAACCTATTAAGATATAAAAATTCATTATGGAAGCAATTGCCCAATATTCAAAAACAGGAAAAAAATACTAGACAACGTCGTTTAGGCCTTATTGTTGAATTTCTAATAATGATGAACGCATGATCAAGCTAATTATTAAAACCTAGACCTAAAAGTACTCAAACTATATTGACTTATAATGTTATCAGCATTGTCTTCCTATACTTTCAATTAGCTTGTTATAAAACATTCAAATGAGTGATTATTGCACAAAAACAAGCTAATTTCTTTCTTACCTATTGTCAAAATCTCTAAAAATTAGTTTTAACTACAGAGGATTTCAGTTTTTATTTTCATTATTTATCTGAATAATACTTGTATTATAATATAAATGTATTTTAAATAATATATTGTATAATAAATAATAGTATTAATAACAAGATAACAAACAATAAAATATATCGAGGCAAGAAATGAAATAAATGGATATGAAACAAAAATATATAATACTACTGACTGAATTTAATAAGATAGCCGTAACGTAAGACAAGAAATAGTTTTCGTAATAACTGCTGACAGCAGCTGCTATTATCAGACTTTATACAATATTGATCAGCATTATTATCCCGTCACGATTCTAGAAAATAAAGTATTTAGTAATAGAAATAATTACGGAAACGATTATTTTATTACAATATATAAGAATAATCAACTTTTTATTTTATAGGCACTAATAAATGACAAAAAAATTAAAACAAAGTATAAGTAATAAACTAGGGGCGCCAACAGACCCACAATTTCGACTCGCTGCGATCGCGAAATCTTGGGTGCCGTTTGCATATTCAGTGAAGTGTAATACGAGTAACTCATCGTTGTGGAAAATGTTGGTAATATAGGAGATTTCATTGTAAAGCTAATTTTTCGTGTGAATTTTTTTCTCATTCACTTCAATGGGATATCCGTTTTTTGGCGATTATTCCTCAACGACATAACATATTTCATTTTTTTTTAAACCATCATCTAATGTGTGTCGTTTTGATTGCAAAATTTCATAATTTTCAGTCAAGTAATTTTCGAGCCTATTTGTGACAAAGAATGTAAAAAGTCTCCGCTCGCTTCACTCAATAAACATATTCATATTCTTGAGACTTTTGACTGAATTTCACATTTTAAACCTCTACAATTCTATAAGACTATATACGGAGATTATTAATTAAACCAATTGGTGCTATATGCAACACATGCTAATTTACGCCACTTACTCATATGTAGAAAGAGTCTCTCAATTTGGATAAAGTTTTTGCAGTCTACTCTGTGACCGACGTCGTCATGTTTCACTGCATGCCCTCAGTTTCATCGGAAAATTGTGGAAGAAAATACATACTGAAAAACATATTTTTATCAATCCTTTGGTTATTTATTAATATATATTTTTGTGTTAATCCTTCCTTATATATAGGATTTCTTCCTCGGTAGTACGATATCCGGATACAGCAATTGTCTTTTGTCGTTGTTTGTCTTGTAGTTTTCGATGTGGACGCTCTTTTCCATAATTTATACGATTATATACCCATATAAGAAATAAAGAATCAAACCTTTACTATTTATAATATTGGTCTATTTTTTGTATCCTTAATATATAAAGAAAATTACCTGAAAGCCTCGACAGAGGTATGACTGAGTAGCATATAAATATTAATAAGTAGACTGATTGAACGAGGTGTTCTGTCATCGGGATATCGACTATCATATAATAATTCTAGTATAAAAAAATAACAACGAAGATCATTTAAAGAGATTATAAAATGATGTAATAGTCATAATTTTAATAACATAAAAAATACAACAATATAACACGGCTCTTAAAATACACGTTGCAACTATAACATTATTGTGAACATATTATAAGAAAATAATAAGGGAAAATATTTTATTACTATTCTTAACCGTTATTAGAATAAGAGTATGTAATTCTCAGAGAGTTTGATTTGTAATATAAGTTTAATTTATTCAAAGAAACTATAAAAATAATGAGTCCATATTTTAACTGTAACTGTATTACAAAATTTAATTATAAACATGATAAAATATCTCAGAAGAAATAAAATTAAAAAATGATGTTTATTTAGAATTCTATAAGTATTTAAATGAAATGAATAGCTCTGAGACAGACTTCATTGGATTTTACTATGATTAGATGGTTGGTTCTGGAAATTACGATCTGAGATAGAATAGCTTTTCGAATCCATAACATTTTAATTTAAAAAAAAATCTTTTTTTTATATTAAAACGTATTAACTAACGGATAGACTATATATATAAATGTTTACAAAGAGCACAACCAAGATTAAATGTATGCAGTTTGAAGCGGGCCGCTCACGACTACGTGACGAGTGGACAGGGATAATTGGTCAAGCCGACCTGAGACCACACGGTTAACTTCCTCCGACACCTCTGACAGCGACTAATTCTCTATACTGTATTTAACTGTTTCAATATGATTTTACGTCATTAGCAGAAGATGACAAATTATTTTATTTATTACATATTGCTTCGAAAATAAAGATTATATTAGACCTAAACACTATTAAATAACATTTGTATGAATAATATTTTATTGCATAATTTTCTCATAACCGCCACAATGAGCGTAACCTTTTTATCGGGAGGAAATAATAAGTGAGCATTGTCATTACAATAATCATTATGATACAAATGATTATTACAAAGGCAAATGCCCAGTATTCAAATCGCGATCAGGAAAAACTAACGAGCCAGCATCGTTTAGGCTCTATTGTTGAACTTTCAGACAATGCTTACCTGCCAATTGATCTTTCTTTCAATTAAAATGAACGCATTGTAAAGCTTATTTTATTAAACTTACGGCTAAAAGTACTCAAACTATATAATTTCAATCAGGTCTTTCTTATGTTGACATTAAACAGAATGATAAATATGTATTGTCAAAATAAAATTTCAACTAAACAACATTTCTGTTGAAATGATTTAGATAATACATTTTTAAAAGAATTAATGTTTAGTCCGAGGCTATTAAATGTATTTCAATACGACGACATACATAGAAGGAACTTCGTTCAACAATATTTACATGACTACTGGGTCTCAATTTTACATAAAAGTGCAAAAGAGAATGAACTTAGGCACACCAGTGAAGTGGTCCAATTTACATGTTTTATGAAGCGAGCGATGCGGCCACGAACTATACACGCGCTCGTGTAGGCTCTTTGAATTTATTATACCCTATTCCCACAAATCGGACATCGCTGCATTTATGCGAACTACTCTGTGTTGTCCGACTTTCAATACCCTTTTATTCAAGCCTTATAAATATTTAAAACATTTTATTTTTAATATAACAGCATGTCGTTTAATTTATTGTTTATAAATAACATTGAGATTTAAATTTAATCTATACATTTAAACATACATATTTTGCTACGACTATTTCGTTACAAATAACTTAAAAGTGGCATAACTGTTTATTGTTAATATCTAAATGTACTGTATTTTTTTGTGTTTTTGTTTTGTATAAAGTTAATGATCAAACAACCAAGTTTTAGTGAGTCCCCTGAATGCTGTTGCTAAATTGCATTGCTAGTTTTATTGCGACGTGGATGTTGAAACCCGCACTAGAATTATTAAATGCGTTTTACTGAATGCACGATATTTGGCTATTGCTTTTATTTTTGGAATATTGTTTAGGACACCGAAGGTGGATATTATAATGTTTCATCTTCCGAGTCAATATACTGTTAGAATTATTACGGATATATAAAAAATATATACATATTTAATTATTTATTTATTTTAGTACGTCATACAATCCTTTTGTGATTTTTGTCACATTTTAATATAAATTGTCTAATTTATTATTAGTTCAAAGTCATTCACAGACAAATTATAAACAGTTTATTCTAAATATATTCTATAGTGTGCTGGACAGCCATCATTTTGAAGCCAATATGTATTGCAAAGCTGTTCGGGCACGTCTACCAATAAACTGAGTAAGTCATATTGAAGAAAATTTAGATAACTTTCTCCTAAGATAACAAGATATAAGATAAGATCCTATGTTCGTATATATAAGGCCTGTACCAGGATGGGAGGCAGACAATTTGAACAGTTGCTCTAAATTATTGTAATGTGTATGCAACAAATATCAATTAAAAATCATATTTTTTTGGTTTTATTGTATTTTTTTTATTTTTGTTAGTATTAAATAATTATCCCATTTTACACATTAATAACAATAGTTCAATATTTTTTCATTACAATAACGACATATTACATCTTTTTAGAAATGTCATTAAACCAGGAATATTTCAAAGAGATTGGTCACTGTTGCTTTCATTTTTTTTTTACACCAAAGTTCCACAAATTCAAAGTTCCACATTAAAAATATTTGTTCAGCAATTTTACACAAGACAATAGTTTAACATTATTTTTTGAAAAAAAATACTATATGTAATTCGATAGTTATTCACTGATACGGTTAATAATAAATATTTAAGTATAAAAATATTCATGATTTTAACTGATTTGACGTCGTTACGAGTAAAAATATGAAATCCGACAAAAAAAAAAAGATGTTTTTTTTTAAAGCGCCATTTTTCTAGAAATTGGAATTTTTTTTTTCGGGCTTGCTACTTCTACTATTAGCCTTTCAAAAATTATCCAATATTTCTTGGACACCCTGTATATTATTATTGTAATAGTTTTGTTTCCATGTTTTTATAAATTATTTATTGTCCTACAATATTAATGATGTTCGGATTGTCTCGAGAGAAATTAGCAAAGAAATCATTTTCTCTACGTCACATACAACGCATCGCCTGCAGTAAGTACTCACTCGCTGTGTCAATACATATTACGTTACATCAAGTACAATATCACCACACGGTATAGTACTTTGATACAAAATAAATAAATCTTACGTGTAATAATATATAAATGTCATTTAACCATGTTACAATATTATTCATATAAATTTTTACTACGGAATAATTGAAACAAAAATGTTATATTATTTTACACCACTTCAATAAATACAGATTCGTTATTTCCTATATTTTGCATCATTATTTCAGTTACAATTATTGAGTTTTAAAAATGAAAAACAATTAAAATGTTAAAATTGTATGAAATAACTTACAGCAGCTTTTTTTTTTAATTAAACCGTACATTCACTAATGGATACCATTTATAAGAATATTAATATTATATAAATAATCTCACATAGGGCTGAATATCTGCAAGTCTGTAAAAGCTTTAAAAATGTCTAAACAGTACCGCATTTAGAAACGTAGAAATTCTTGTGAGCTACTAATTTTGCTGTCTACATCTGATCTATCACTATCATCTCCGGCGCATATACATGAAAGCTAAGATAAATATTTAAATACCAAAACAGTGGAATTAAGCAAGCTCGTATTCACAGCTATAAAGCAATCAAAGTTATTTGATGCATAAACGCTTAGTGCTTAACCTATTAGAAATATTGAACATAGAATATAAATTATAATATAATCAAAATTCATAAGTTCCTTTCCTAGAGAAGACTACACTATATTGAAAGTTGTTATATAATCTGTATTGTCATTCTACCAATTATTGGACGTTTCACAAAATAACTTCATTAATATTCCCGCTTGTCTGCAGTAAATGGTAAGACTTTAAATCGAACCATAAATAATATTTTTCATCGTTTACTCTAACGTTTTAAGCCGTATCTTACTAAAAAAACTAGCGCCATTACCTCTTATTAATCTTACTCTCATATCAGGTCAACTTAAACTAAAAGAAATAGAAAAAGTACATTAATCAAGCCAATTAATAAACATTTTGTAAGTTCAGTGTTTTGTATTTCTACACGGATGACTGACACGGTCAGGTGGTTGACCTCGGCTACAAACTGCGGAAGATTACAAACACACATACAGTCACTATGTCAATCATACAGTGTTTACAGCTTAAACAGACATATATGGATAAATATGTCTAAAACTATTTTTGATGAGTTAGTATTTTGTACAATGTATATAAACGTAGAAATTCCTTTTATTAACCATCTTACGAACACAGATACCTCGGTGTGTGGTATAAAATGATGTTCAAGTGTATAGTCGGGGTATGATAAGGACGCTGTGTCGTTGGGTTGAAATGCATCTCCTCTGCGTCTCTGTCAAAAAACATCAAGACCAGTTGCGCCGTGTTAATGTGATAGTCGTCGGCGTTTATGTTAGAGTGATATTATCCGGATGTTGCAAAGTCTATAGTTAGAGTGGAGCGGGGTGTTGCTATTTGCCGATGTTTGCCCTCAGAAAACAGTAAATTACAACAGATTTGTTCTTGACGTCACTGCTTATAAAGTATGTTAATACTAAAGTTTAAGCCTGAAAACTTAAGATATGTTCTAACTTATTTATGCTATGAACCATAAATCGATTAATATGAGTCTTCATTGATTAATATGAATGTGATTCATGTTAGTTAAAAATTCATTGGTTCACGCGATTGCTCATAACTTTTATCATGTTCGTTCTTCCATACACTCATGAGTTCTCAGTTTAGAGATGTAAGGGTATAAAGATTTAATAACGGTAAGATATAGAAACGATCAGTCTCCCAAAAATAAAAAGATTGATTGAACTATAGATGTTCTATAAGACTCACTTTGCAACCAACATGTTTCCGAAATCATACAACCTAATCACTGCAAAGTTTAATTTTTCACCACGTAGATAATAAGATGTGTCACGAAACTTAATAAGCAACTCTTTCCAGACCGTTTCAGTTTTATTTTCAAAGTTCTAGTCCATTGAGTAGAACGGTTGTACCTATTAGTAACGACTTTTTATATTTATGGTGTAATTACAAAATTGTTAACATGACAGAATATTTTTTTGCTATATTGTATTGTATATTTGCATGATAGTAGATTATATAAGATTACTCCTCGCTGGACATCAAATATTTTTAAATATATTTATAAGTATATATATACTAACTGATCTCCGCCCGCTTCGCTGAGCAAATAATCACAAAGAATCACATACTGCATGTAGAAAAATTGAAAATAATCACAAATAATCACAAACTGTATGTGGGTAAATAGAAAATAATCATAAAAAATCACAAACTGTTTGTAGGTAAATTTAAAATGATCACAAATAATCACAAACTGATTAATCAATGACAGACGTCGTAAATCTGGTCTATATACTGGATATAATTAATTTATCCTACCGATTACAGATTCTGTTCATATTTCATATTAAAAGTGGATTTCATTAATAACATAACTTCTTGTAAACTTACGATATACTACACGTGTATTAGTTGTTTAGGAAAAGTCTTACTTAGTAACATAAATTAAGATTAACAAATAAAGTAATATGTATGGTAGATACATGTGAATACGCATTTATTGTAGTAACAACCCCTATAGTACCTATAACATAGCACCAAGTAACGAATAATTACTTAATCCAGTCAACAGATGTCGCCATCTGTTAGAATCGTTCGGAGTTAACTGACTATTGTGACTACCAAATAATAAACAAATAAATTGCAATAAAATAATATAGCGACTATGACTTGAGATGAAAACTATCCAATCTATTAAGTTCGACTAAACTGCACGTGGTGTGTAAATTTTGTTTACATCGGTTAAGAAGTTTAGGAGTCCATCGCGGATAAACAACGAGACATGTAATTTATATATATTAAGATTAAGAAGAAATATATTTTTGTAGTTCACAGTATCAAAATTGTTTATGATCTTTTTACGTTTATTTTATATTTATTTATTTATATTTTTCCACTTTGAATCAATACCAGTGATCATTTGTGTACGTCAAATGGGAGCGGCAGGAGGGTCTATTTTGATACCATACTTTTAGAAGTAAGCCCTTCTGTAAAGACACTCTCAAAGTAAAAAATAAGACGAGGGTTCCAAACGCGCCCTGGTATAAGAAGAACTACACAACAAACTCAGCTGTTTTTTTTTATTGTGTTGACTGACTCACACATTAATATATTTAGTGAGCATATATACTTATTTTTCCTTGTGTAGTCGTTGTAGGTCCCGATCACGTTGTAATATCGCAATAACGAGTTGCTTAAAATGAACACAAATCTAGGATTAAACCTTTTCTCATTACAATATTGGTCTCAATATTTGTACAATTTTGTTATTGCATATTCTTATATACATATTGTATAATTATTATTCATTGATTTATATGAGATATTATAGAGCGTAGAGTCTAAAGTAACAAATAATTATATTTAATCAATAGACGAAATTCATTAGGATCCGTAAAAAAAAAGACTTTTATCTATATTTAGGGGACATAAAAGTTACGGGGGACATCGAATCTACGTTTAATCAACCCCTGCCATCGTCTTTATGCTCCAATGAATATTCATATCATGATCGATGCTCGCTTCTCTTTATTCACTGTAAACACGTGTACGTGTCCCTCCAAGCCCGTCTTGTATTACGTTAATATCTTGTCTAGTTGCTTAATGATATTTAGAAAAGTGATCTCGTTGCATAAATAACAAACAGCGTTTATATAAAATTGATGTTAGAAACTAAGTTTAAGAAAATATTTATTTTTTTGGGACTTTAATATGATTGGATGGATAGTTTTACGTACAATGATCTGAGACAGAATTGCTTTTGCATCCATAACATTTAACTTGAAATAATCTTATTTAAATTATTTGTATCGTTTTAACAATAAATTCTACTAAATACAGTCATTCATACCTTTGAAGATTATTCTTATAAGTATAACATTTTCATTACTTTAAACAGATTTCGCATCATTAAAAAGTTATAATTCTATTTAAAGGTTTAACTAAATATAGTCATAATAAAGTCTATTTTCTTAATTGTTAGATGGTCTGTACTTGTTGTTACATAATAATTTAATACAAATGGCACGGCCGCTTAAGACTACGTGACGGGTGAAGGGTAGTGGATAATTGATGGAGCCGACATGAGACCACACGGTTAACTTCCTCGTACATCTTTGACAGTGAACAACTAGATATACTATCTTTAACTGTTTCAATGCGTTTCTACATTTTAATCAGAAGGTCACAAATTATTTTAATTTTTTGATATTACATCGAAAATATTGACTGTAACTTAATATCTATTAAGTACCAAATATTGGAATAATAATATATTGTATTATTTTCTCATAAACTCACTTTGGAGTGAGCGTGAAGTTATTATCTGGAGTAAATAATAAGTGAGCGTTGTCAATACAAAACTTATTAAGATATAAAATTACGGATATACTCATTATGGAAGTAAATGCCCAACATTCAAATCGCGAACATTTTTGTTAAACTTCTACTTTTACTCAAACTATATTGACTTATATTTATAACATTGTGTTCCTATAATTTCAATCATCTTGTTTTTAGATTAACATTAAAAAGAAAGACAATTGCTTTACAAAGGAACAAGCGAATATCTTTTTTTATTTATTGTCAAAACTTCAGATTAATTTTAACTAAACAAGTTTTCGGTTTAAACGATTTAGATAATTTAATACTTATACAGTATTGTAGTTTTAGCGTCTTAATTAAGATTAAATATTTAATCGGAGGCTAGTAAACGTATTTCAAATGACAGAGAGACGTGCTTCGTTTTACAATATTTACATGACTAATGATTCTTAATTTTACATAAAAGTGCAAAAGCGAGTGAACTTAGGCACAGCAGTGAAGTGGTCCAATTTACATGTTTTATGCAAGATTGATGCGGTCGCGAACTATATACGCGCTCGTGTAAACTCTTTGAAATTTTTGTACGTTATATCCACAAAACTATGAAGTATTATTTACTTTTAGAAACCTAAAACTTATTTAAAATTATGTTTAATTGGTTATTTATTACTTATAAATAATACATTAAGATTTAAATATTATGAATATAATAAAAGTCCTTTATTTGTAAAGTCATAACAGTTTATAGTTATAATATCGAAATTAATGAATATAATTTTTTGTATTTTTAGTTCGTAAACAGTTAGGTACGGTGAATACAGAAGCTATATTGCATTGCTAGTTTTATTGCAATGTGGACGTTGAAGCCGGCACTAGAATGATTTACTGCGTTATACTGACTGCACTTTATTTATCGTTACTTTTCTTTTTTGGAATATTATTTAGAAAACAGTCGGTGGATGTCATAGTATTTCACCTTCTTAGTAAATATATTTTAAAAATTATTTTACAAATATATATGTTTGATTAAATCCATATCAATAAATAGGTCTTTGACATCGCGTTATACAAATCTTAGATGCTTAGACTTGTAATCTGAGGCACACTTTAATCTTTATAGTTGAATTTATTAATGGCCGTGCTGGTAAGTCATTTACACATAAATTATAGTCTGATACTATATGCTATCTTATGTTTCCTGAAGCGTGTTTGCCTTTGGGCATTTTATAGTTAGGCAAATTTAGTTCGTGTGTTGATGAAAATATACCTTTCAATTAGTTAATCTATCTAGCCAAAATAACAATTTTAGCAATTACAAGGATAGATTATATTCAGAATATCTTTTTCTTTATTTCTATTTATGTTAGTTTTTGGTGAAAATAAACATATTTCAGTGCAGCTTGATATTACAGTAAAATAAGAAAAAAATATTAAAAGTCTATAATTTAAATAAATATTCGTAAAATATTGAATGTTGCCAATAAGCGTTAGCAAAATCAGAATTTCTTTTGTGTCATATTTATGGACAATGGCGCGCCGATTGCAATGACAATTTTAAAACATTACGCTATTGTCGGAATAGTAATTGTATCAAAACAAAGCCGGCTAAGGAGTTTGAAATGTTCAGTTAAATGTGTTGTGTTCCCGAACTTTAAATAAACCCATTTTTAGGTAATCTATTGCAATTTTATTAATAAGATGTTTTTAAGCAAATATATATTAATAAAATACATATAATTGTAATTGTTTTGTTTCCTTATTATTTATAGATCATTTATTTTTATACAATATTCACGATTCTCGGATTTTCTCGAGAGATAAATATTAATCGCAACCTGCTTAATTTTGCTATCCAAATCCGATCGCTCACAATCGTTATCTCCAGCGCATTTGCCTGAAAGTTAAAAGAAATGGTCAAATATCAATAATTATACGCCCGAGTTAGCCAGAAATACAAAGTAATCAAAGTTATAGCAATAGGGTTACTCCATGTGCTTAAATGCTTTTAATATAATAGTTCAGTACTAATAGCTCAATAGCTAAAAAATATCCTAAATGTTGAGTCAGAATATTTAATAACCAAATCACATTTTAAAAAATTTTGACGAAAATATTTTGCACAACACTTGGTCAAGCCAACAACTATATGTATTATATACATCGTATATAATATTTGTGCCAGAAACTATTGGCACTACAGGTATTCTTGGGTCAATCGCTGACCTGGAATCACCTATCTTTTGAATTTAATAACTTAGGTTTAATTTGTAACTCATTAAAAAAAACACCAAAACAAAATTAGTGACACAAGTTTATGTCTATGACGTAAATTTACAATTTAGACGATTTTCTCTTATGCTAGTTTTGTTAACTTTCTACGGTTTTATATAATTCATGATTAATTTACATACCTTATCAGGGGCACGAAAGTGAGTTAATAACGATAAAATATTTAAAAATGACGAGGAAGAGATTTATGAAGACATTTATGAAAACGGGCACTGGGAGTGGGATACTGTGGAAGTAGCATGAAAATTTATAAGGTAGTCATATTTCATTCCATTTAATATAATGAAACATTTATTATTTAACATTGGTCTAAAATTTTGATGACAGTATATTAGTATATATTATTATTATTATATTGTGGCAATATTAATTCTTTCCAATTTTTTTTTGTTATTGTGATCATATAGTTTTTGTGTTGGAGACTTCAATGTTGTAAAATTATTTTTAATATTATGATATGATTTTTAGTGATTTACCATCAACCGTGGATGAATGAGGTGAAATTTCCAATACTTGTCTTAAAGACATCGAATTCAAATTGATCTTTGGGAGCAGGTCAGGGGAAATTACACTTTGATTTATTTGTTATTTGATTAAGTTTTAGTACAGACACATTGTTGAGCATACGACACCATGCAGTAAACGGTGGAAGTTAAATACATATACTCAGACTTATTAATGTTTGAGTGCTAAGCAGCCAATTCATCATCATCCTTCTAACTCTTCTTCAACGGCGGTACTAATATGGCATTGTGTAAATATTGTTAGTGAGATTGGGATTGGTTTGCATTTTATAACTCATTATTTTTTGTATCAAGCAATACGCTGATAGACTTAAATACTTATGTAGGCAATAATCTGTTCAATAATATTATTAACATTACTTTTGTTAGTGAAATCAAAAGCGTCAATGGCAAAATTATAACATAGGACTGAAGATACTTGGGGTATCCACTGGTATAAATATCCGATCCACTTTATACTGTCTCCCAGAAAAGATGCGAGTGCACATCCGTGAGACGGCATCCAAATATCAAAACCAACTAAAAAAATATTATTTTAATGCTTGATTCTATATTAAACACACAATATGTTTGATTTTTTTTTACGAAATTTTGAAACTTAAAACCTACCCGCTCTGTTTATATACAACCTCGACGCAATTTTAATTTTCAATAGCAATTAATTACATGGTTTCTATAATGCTGACATTAACCTCACATTATGTCCAATACCTTTGATATATATTTCTAGTATAGTACTAGCAACAATGTCCTGTCAAAGTGATCGAGTTGTTATAGTGTATTTCCACTATTAAATGGGAAATTTTATAGCGCAAAACTTTTTTTATGACAATGTTACTGAATTTGGTGAAAAATAGAGTTAAAATAGGGAACAGACATGAAATTCAAAAATTCAAAATTCAAAATATCTTTATTCAAGTAGGCATTTACACGGACTTTTGAATCGTCAATTACTACAATACAAAAAAGGTCAACCACCTATCATCAGTCACCCGCAGGTTCGTTTGCCTTACTCTAACATAATAACAATTCAATTTACGATTAAAACTTACTAGTTTTTTGTACGTACCCGAATAGGAGGTGAACAGAATATTTAAATCAGATATTTAGATATCAGACATTCATGAGGTTTTGCAAAATAATCTACTAATAAATGCTGAATTTTGTGCTATTATTGTAATAAATACAACGTAAATTATACTGCCCGGTTGCCTATGTCGGTGTTACAAAATTATAAATATGTGTGTGTCTTTTTTGTACATTAAATTTATATATGTCGAAAAACCATTATCTTCACGATCGCTCATTGTGGGCATCAACAGGGATCCGGGCGCGAAACAAACTTTTTGTAGATTACAAAGAATAGTTTTATTACGTAAAGTACCCACTTTACGTAATAAAACTATTACCCAATTTCACAATACAGATTATTACTCAAATCACTTTAAATATACACAGTACAGTTCCTAGGCCAATGTTGCTTTTGGAATGGACTGAACGGTAATGAATGTCGAATTCAGGGTGCACGCTCTTTTATTAACGTCTACCCTCTCCAGTCTAGGCTCTGTATACGTCACTTTTGACGTTTGTGTGTCGATGATATTCTGTACCATAGACCCGGATGCGACATATAAATATCGAAATAATTGTTATCTATAAAAAAAAATTGAAAGTTGATAAGCAATAAGGAACAACGCTTGAAATGGATCAATCGTATCTCAGCGAAAACAGCCTCGAAAATATCTGCGTGTTACTTACATTACCCCGTTTAGTGTTTATATGTGTCTAATATATTTGATATTGCAACATAGATTACTATTATATTGACATCGCTAGAAAATGTACAGTGATTCATTCCGGTAACACGTTTTCTACAAAGAATATAAAACGTCGGATGAAAATTAAAATATACCCAATATATCCGAATTATATCCGTGAAATACTTTTATTTAAATAGTCCTGACAATTTTAAAAGGATTTATAAAGTAAACAGTCGTGTTTAACCTATTTAACTAATATACAAAAGATGTAAAATATAATAAATAATAGTATTAATAACAAGATAACAAACAATAAAATATATCGGGACAAAAATAAAATAAATGGATATGAAACATAAATATATAATACTACTGAATGTAATAAGATAGCCGTAACGTTAGACAAGAAATAGTTTTCTGTAATAAATGCTGCTATTAGCAGACTTTTAAGGTGGTAGAGCCTAGCTGTGGTTATCTGACTGCAGCTCGTATTGGGCTAGCTCGACCGGGGAAGGACCACCCTCTCACAGAAAACCGACGCGTAGTAACCAAATTCATTTGGTTATGTTCCGTCGGTGAGTGAGAGAATCTGGAAGCCCAAACCCCCTCCCGCCCTCCCCCCGCCAAACATGAAAGCGATGCCCAAAAGTAAAATACCCCAGGAGGGTACCGGCTTTGATGAAGCCGGGGACATCCTCCCCGAGCAAAATCGGGAAAATGATTCTCGGATTTTGTTCGGGCTGCCCGTCGTATCTGGGGCGGGCAAAGTATCGCCTTTTGTGTTTTTTGAGGGCAAACGACGAATCAACGCAGCGGCACCCCGACCTACTTTAAATGTGGACTTTTGCAACATCCGGGGACTTCATTTCAACTTCACCGTCCACTATCATCAAGAGACGGCGCAGCCGGCCTTCTTGTTTCTGGCGAAGACGCAGATATCTCAAACTAGCGACACAGCGTACCTATCATACCCCGGGTATAAACTAGAACACCATTTTATACCACACGCCGGGGTATCTGTGTTCGTAAAGGAGGATATCTGCTATCGTCGCCTTCAGGTTTTTGAAGGTCGGGACCTGTCTATACTCAGGCTGCGCGTGGACATGGACGACCATGTCAGAGTCTACGCGTGCCTCTACAGGTCCCATAGTGGTAATGCAGAAACGGATCAACTCTTGGGCCATGTTCAGGCGAAGATTGACGATCTGCTTTCACAGACTCCCTCCGCCGAAGTCGAAGTCCTCGGGGACTTCAATGCGCACCATGCTGATTGGCTAGGTTCACATGCCACCGACTACGCGGGGAGATCTGTGTTTGACTTTGCTCTGGCAAATGGTCTGTCCCAATTGGTCAAGACGCACACTCGTCTACCGCACGTGGTCAGCCATATGCCCTCTTTGTTGGATCTTCTGCTGACTACAAATCCCGGAAAGTACCAGGACACTGTTGAGGCTGTTAGGGTCCTCTGATCATTGTCTGGTACGGAGTGTAGTGCCCATTCAACGTTCGGCTCGCACAAGACCTGCGACTCGACGCGTTTGGCACTACAAGTCAGCGGATTGGGATGGAATGCGGTCCTCTTTTGCATCCTACCCATGGGGGCCGATTTGTTTCCCTTCCGATGATCCTAGTGACTGCGCTGTGGCTGTAGCTGATGTGATACTACAGGGCATGGAACTATTTGTACCAAGCTCTGTGGTACCACTTGGTGGCAGATCGCGGCCTTGGTTTGATGCGTCTGTCAGGGCTGCAGCAGCTGGCAAACGGCAGGTTTATCAAGCTTGGACCAATGCGTTAGTCACTAAGGATCCGAACTCTATAGTTCTGAAGAGGAAATATAATCGTGCCTCCAGATTCTTCAAACGGCAAATCGCTAGAGCAAAGTTCAAGCATGTCGTCTAAATTGGGGATCAGCTGGCAAAGTACCCACCTGGCACGCGCAAATTCTGAGCGCTTTCAAAGGCCACTCTGGGCAATTTATCCAGCCGTGCCTACCGCCGTTGCACATGGGAAATGACTCATTGGCCCACACGGCAAAAGAGAAAGCCGATCTCCTGGGCACTCTTTTCGCATCCAACTCGACTTTGGACGACCAGGGGAAGACACCGCCTATCATCCCGCGGTGTCAGAGCTCAATTCCGGAAATAGTTTTTCGGCAGAAAACTATAAGGCAGTCTCTATTTTCCTCGGACGTTCATAAGTCGTGTGGGCTGGATGGCATTTCTCCATTGGTGGTACGAACATGTGCCCCTGAGTTGACTCCGGTGCTAACGTGTCTGTTACACTCCTACCTTAAAGGCGTAGTCCCGGTCTCATGGAAGCGTGCCCTTGTCCATCCGATCCCTAAAAAAGGTGATAGCTCGAACTCAGCTAACTACAGACCTATCTTCATTACTCCTCTTCTCTCCAAAGTAATGGAGAGCATAATCAATAGACAGCTCCTAACGTACCTCGAGGATCACCAGTTAATCAATGACCGGCAATATGGCTTTCGCCATGGTCGATCGGCTGGTGATCTTTTGTTATATCTTACGCACCGTTGGGCAGCTGCTATTGAAAGCAAGGGACAGGGTCTGGCAGTTAGTCTGGATATGGCGAAAGCCTTCTATCGTGTATGGCACAAGGGGCTTGTTTTGAAGCTACCTTCCTATGGGCTTCCCGAGAGTTTATGCAAGTGTATCACCAGCTTCCTCATCGGGCGGAGCATACAGGTCGTTCTCGACGGTTTTTGCTCGGACCCCAAGCCCGTGAACGCTGGTGTACCCCAAGGCTGCGTGATATCCCCAACTCTGTTCCTCTTGCACATCAATGATATGTTGGATATGCCCAACATACATTGTTATGCGGATAACAGCACTAGGGATGCGGTATATTCCGGTCTTGCAAGTCTCTCTCGTGAAAACGTCGATGAGTGTCGAAAGAAACTTGTGTCTTCAATAGAGACTTCCCTGGGGATGGTCTCTGTGTGGGGTGAACTGAACCACGTTCAGTTCAATCCCCTAAAGACACAGGTTTGCGCGTTTACCACTAAGAAAACCCTATTTGTCGTATCACCAGTCTTCGAGAGCACTCCTCTTATTGTCTCGCCAAGTATCAGAATACTGGGTCTCGACATTTCGAGCGACTGTCAGTTTCGTGGTCATCTGGAGAGCAAAGCCAAGTTGGCCTAGATGAAATTGGGAGTGATCAATAGAGCAAGACAGTATTTCAAACCTGGCCAAAGACTTGAGCTCTATAAGGCGCAGGTCCGGCCACATATTGAGTACTGTTCTCATCTCTGGTCCGGATCATCCCAGTATAGCTTCTATCATTTGACCGCGTACAACGGAGAGCAGTTCGAATTGTCGGGGACCCAGTGCTCTGCGAACGGCTGGACTCTTTGGCATTGCGTAGAGACGTTGCTTCTATGTGCGTCTTCTACCGCATTAACAACGGGGAGTGTTCCGAAGAACTATTCGATCTGATGCCTACCGCCGAATTTCACCACCGCACAGCTCGCCATCGCCTCCCTTACCATCCATACCACCTGGATGCGTGGCGTTCCTCCACTGAGCGGTTTTCAAGGACGTTTTTCCCACGTTCCACTCGAATGTGGAACGAACTTCCTTCGACGGTACTTCCAGATCGATACGACATGGGTACCTTCAAAAAAGGCATATATTCCTATTTCCAAGGCCGGCAACGCTCTTGTGAATCCTCGGATGTTGCAAGGGTTCATGAGTGGCGGTGATCACATATGAACAGAGACCCGCAAGCTCGTTTTCCCTCCCATAAAATAAAAAAAAATAAAAAAGACTTCATACAATATTGATTAGCATTATTATCCTGTCACGATTCTACAAAATTAAATATTTTATAATAGAAATAATGACGGGAAATGGCATTTTATTACAATATATGAGAATAATCTAATAAATGACAAATAAATTAAAACAAACTATAAGTGATAAACCAGGGGCGCCAACAGGCCCTCAATTCCGACTCGTTGCGCTCGCTAAGTCTTGGGTGCCGTTTACATATTGGGCGAAGCGAGCCTGGTGTAATAATTATTGTTGTGGAAAAAGACGGTAATGTAAGAGATTTCATTGTAAAGCAAATTTTTCGCGCGAATTTTTTTCCTGTTCACTTCAATGGGATACCAGTTTTTGACGATTATTCCTCAACGACATGACATTTTTCAATTATTATTTTTTAAACCGTCACCTAATGTGTGTCGTTTTGACTGCAAAATTTCATAATTTTCAGTCAAGTAATTTTCGAGCCTATTCGTGACAAAGAATGTGAAAAAGTCTCCGCTGGCTTCGCTCAATAAACGTATTCATATTCTTGAGACTTTTGACCGAATTTTACGTTTTAAACCTCTACAATTCAAAAAATATAAGACTATATAAAGAGATTATTAATTAAAGCAATTGATGCTATATGCAAAATATGCGAATTTACGCCTCTTACCTGCTTATATGTAGAAACAGTCTCTCAATTTGGATAAAGTTTTTGTAGTCTATTCAGTCACCGACGTCGTCGTGTTTCACTGCATGCTTTTATTTTCATCGGAAAATTGTGGAGGCAAATACGTACTGAAATAAATATTTTATATCAAAACTTTTGGTTGTTTTAGTCTATATTTTTGTGTTATGCCTTCCTTATATACAGAATTCCTTCCACGGTAGTACGATATCCGGATACAGAAAATGTTTTTTTTCGAATTACTTTTCTGCATAGAACTACTAAGATTTTTCCCAGAACCAAAGCTGTAGGACGACTTTCAGAGAATTTAAGGTTTGGGGTTATATATATTATTAACATATTAAAAGAAAATATTATTCCTAAAATATATTCCTAACAGTTATTAAAATAAGAGTATGTAATTCCCAGAGAGTTTCATTTCTAATGTAATTTTAATCTATTTAATGAAACTATAAAAATAAGGAGACCACATTTTAACTGTAACCGTATTACAAAATTAAATTATAAACATGATAAAATATCTCAAAAGAAATAAAATTTAAAAATTATGTTTATTTAGAATTCTTTAAGTATTTAAATCAACTGAATAGCTCTGAGACAGACTTCATTGGATTTTACTATGATTAGATGGTTGGTTCTGGAAATAACGATCTGAGATAGAATGGCTTTTCGAATCCATAACCTTTTAATTGAAAAGATTTCTTTTAATTATATTAAAAAGCATAAACTAATGGATAGACTATATATATAAATTATTACAAAGAGCACAACCAAGATCACATGTATGCAGTTTGAAGAGGGTCGCTCACGACTACGTGACGAATGGACAGGGATAATTGGTGAAGCCGACCTGAGACCACAAGGTTAACTTTCTCCGACACCTCTGACTAACTCTTTATACTGTATTTAACTATTTCAATACGATGTTACGTCATAAGCAGAAGGTGATAAATTATGTTAATTATTACATATTCCTTCGAAAATATAGATTAGACCTAAACACTATTAAATACCAATTATGTGAATATTAATTTATTGTATTATTTTCTCATAAATGCCACAATGAGCGTAACCTTTTTATCCGGAGGAAATAATAGGTGAGCATTGTCATTACAATAATCATTAAGATACAAATTCTTATTACAAACGTAAATGCCCACTATTCAAATCGCGATCAGGAAAAACTGACGAGCCAGCGTCGTTTAGGCTCGATTGTAGAACTTTTAATAAATCTTATATACCAATTGCTCCGTATTTCAGTTAAAATGAACGCACGCTAGCTAACTTTATTAAACCTACGGCTAAAAGTACTCCAACTATATAATTTCAATCAGCTCGTTTTTATGTTAACATTCAACAGAATGATAATGACTTTGCAAAAGAAGAAAGGAATTTCTTTCTTATATATTGTCAAAATAAAATTGCAACTAAACAACATTTCTGTTTAAGCGAATTAGATAATAAATTTTGTAATTTCATTAATCATCATCTTTTATCTTAATGATACTGGAATTGTTATATGAGTATAGTTCGTATAATATAAGCATTTTTATTAGAATTAATATTTAGTCCAAGGCTATTAAATGTATTTCTAAACGACGACAGGCAGACAAGCTTCGTTCAACAATATTTACATGACTAATGGGTCTCAATTTTACATAAAATTGCAAAAGCGAGTGAACTTAGGCACCCCAATGAAGTGGTCCAATTTACATGTTTTATGAAGCGAGCGATGCGACCGCGGACTATACACGCGCTCGCATAGGCTCTTTGAATTGTTTATACGTTATTACCACAAATCGGACATTGCTGCATTTATGCGAACTAGTCAAGTCTTATAAGTAATTAGAAAGTATTATTTTTAAAACAACATCATGACGTTTAATTTATTGTTTATAAGAAGTTTATCTTTGAGATTTAAATTTAATATATACATTAAAACATACATATTTTGCTATTTCGTCACAAATTACATAAGAGTGGCATAACTGTTTATTGTTAATATCTAAATGTAGTGTACTTTTTTTGTGTTTTTATTTTGTATAAAGTTAATGATCAAACAACAAACTTTTGGTGAGAATGCTGAATGTTGAAGCTAAATTGCATTGCTAGTTTTAATCCGCTATGGATGTTGAAGTACGCACTAGAATTATTTACATTATTTTACTGAATGCTCTATATTTGACTATTAAGTTTATTATTCGGAATATTGTTTAGGAAACAGTCGGTGGATATTATAATATTTCATCTTCCAGGTCAATATACTGTAAGAATTATTACGCATTTATCAAAAATATATACATATTTATTTATTTATACAATATATACATTTTTTTGTTTTGTGTTACATTTTAATATCAATTATTTAATTTATTAATAGCTGAAAATTATTCGCACACAAATTATAAAAAGTTTATTACTATTAGCATATTTACGTTACGTAAAACCTGTATCGTCTTTGGCGTTTACGGCGTAGGCGAAGCTAGTTTACGTGTTGCTGAAACTATAACTTTCAATTACTTAGTGTATCTAGCCATTATAACAATGTGAGAAATTACAACAAAAGATTATATTTAGAATATGTTTTGACACTTTGCTATTAGATATTTAGATTATTACTTATGTATGTTGGCTTTAGCCGACAACTAACTTTCTACAATATACTTGTTTTAAAAAATGTTTATTTATATATTAATTTCGAAACAGTAATTAAAAACTCACAAATAAAAGTAACAAACTAACAAATATTACATAACATCAATTAATCCTTCTAATAAAAATATATATATATTTTTTTAATGTAAAGTTTCTATTCTCAATTAATGTTTGTTAAAATATTGTATGTTAACAACAAGCGTCAGCAAAATGCGAATTTCTCTTGTGTCGTGTTTATGGACAATGGCGCTCCGATTCCAATGGTCTACTTTAGGTATTTTATTCTCAACCATTACGCCATTGTCATAATAGTAATTGTATCAATACAAAGCCGGCTAAGGAGTTTGAAATGTTCAGTTAAATGTGCACTTGTGTTCCCAGAATTTGATCAAACTCATTCTTCGATAATCTATTGAAATGATGTTTTGAAGATGCTTTTTAGGAAATAAATAATTTAAACTTTATTCTAATAGTTTTGTTTCCATGGTTTTGTAACTTATTTATTATCCTACAATATTAATGATGTTCGGATCGTCCCGAGAGAAGTAAGCATAGCAGTAATTTTCTCTACGTCACATACAACGCACCGCCTGTAGTAAGTACTCAGTCGATGTGTCAATACATATTACGTGACAGCAACTAGAATATCACCACACGTTATAATAATTTGAAATAAAATAAACAAATCTTACTTGTAATAAAATATATATGTAACAAACAATATCATTCATAAAAATCTTCACGACGGAATAATTTCAACATTAATATAATAAATGTTATATTATTTTACACTTCAATAAACGCAGACTCGTTATTTCATATATTTTGCACCATTATTTCTATAAAAAATATTGGAATTTTAAAATGAAAAACAATTAAAATTTTAAAATTGTATGAAATATCTTACAGCAGCAATTTTTTTTAAATATTGAATCCTACATTCGCTAATGGATAATATATATAGGAATATTAATATTGTATAGATCTCACATACGACTGAATATCTTTAAATCTGTAAAATCTTTAACAATGTATTAACAGTACCGCATTTAGAAACATATATATTTTTATATGCTGCTAATTTTTCTGTCCACAGCACATCACTATTGTCAATTCAGGCAAATTTCCGTGAAAACTAAAATAAATTTTACCAAGTATTATGCGCTTATACCAAGTTAGCCAGAAATAATAGAATAAAACAAACTCATATTCACAGCTATGAAACAATTAAAATTATTTGATGCATAAGCGGTTAGAACTTATCCTATTGAAATATTGAAAGTACTTTTAAAATTGAACATAGAATATAAATTGTAATATAATCAAAATTCATAAGTTCCTTTCCCAGAGAAGAATATATTATATTTAAATTGTTATTTAATCCATCGTAATTCTACCAACTATTCTACGTTTCACAAAATAACTTCATGAATATTATCTCTTGCCTGCAGTAAAATGTAAAACTTTGGTGGTATTAACCACATTCGCAAAATCATTTACTTTGGCGTTTTAAGCCCGATCGTACACAAGAAACTAGAGCCATTAACCTCTTATTAATCTTACTTTCATATCAAGTCATCTTTAATTAACAGAAAAAGAAAAAATACATTAATCATAGAAATCAATAAACATTTTGTAAGTTCAGTGTTTTGTATTTCTACACGGATGACTGACACAGCCAGGTGGTTGCCCTCGGCTACAAACTACTACCAATAAACAAGAAGACTACCAACATATACACATTCACTAAGATAATCTTTTAAATAGATAAAAACTTAAATTCTGGTGATGATTGAATTGCATAATTATAAGTATGCGGCTGTAAGTATGTTGAACAGTAAGACCCTTTTCAGATGGTGATTAATTTAACAGACATCTTACAGGTACAGTGCTTACAGATCTAATAGCTTTTGTTGTACTTATAACGTTTGTACGTATTGTTCAGTAATAGCTCAAAGAAGTTTGGTATATTTTCCCGAATAAAAAAATATTTGGCATGTTGACTCAGAATGTTTAATCACCACATCATATCTTTTATTGTCCAATAGTTTTTTTCATAATACACGATGAAGCAGATATTTTTGATGAGTTAGATGTTTTTATACAATGTATATAAACATAGTAATTACTTTTATTCACCACCTTACGAACACAGATACCCCGGTGTGTAGTATAAAATGATGTTCCAGTGTATACTCGGGGTATGATAGGGACGCTGTGTCGTTGGCTTGAGATTCATCTTCTCTGAGTCTCCGTCAAAACAACAAAGCGAGCTGAACTGCAGCTGAGTTAAATCCTTCAGATATTGTAATAGTACATAGATAGAGTTTTGCGGATAGCCGCTATTTGACGTCGTTTGCCCTCAGAAAACCGGAAATGACAACAGATGTGTTCTCGATGCCACTATGTACAAAGTATGTTAATACTTAAGCGGAAATCTAAAAACTTAAGAAACATTCTAACATATTTATGCGATGAACCATAAATCGAATAAAATTACTCTTCATTGATTTATATGATTGTGGTTCATGTTGTTTGTTAAAGTTTATTATAAAAATAAAAATAAAGGGAGCAGTGTGTCAGGTGAGTTTGTTCATTGAATTCATTGGTTCAGGCGATTGATCATAACTTTGATCATATTCGTTCTTCCATACACTCATGAGTCCTCAGTTCAGAGGCAACGCTGTCTGGAGATGTAAGGGCATATAGATTTAATAACGGTAAGATATTATACTAGTTCAAAAACAATCAGTCTGTCAAAAACAAAAAGATTCATTGAACTATAGGTGTTTATAAGATTAACTGTGCAACCAGCATGTTTCCGATATCATACAAACTATTCACTGCAAAGTTCAGATATTTGTATTTTCACCACGCAGGTAATAAAATACTGTGTCACGAAACTTAATAAGCAACTCTGTCCAGACCGTTTCAGTTTTATTTTCCAAGTTCCAGTCCATTGAGTTGAATGATTGTACCTACTAGTAACGACTTTTTATATTTGCGGTGTATATACAAAATTGTTAACATGACAGAATATTTTTTTGCTAGGTACTCGTATGGTATACCTGCATGATACTAGGTTATATTAGACTACCCGACGCAGGTCATCAAATATCTTTAAAGAAGAAGAAAATTATTTTTGTGGTTCACAGTATTGAAATTTTTGTGCATCTTTTTATGTTTATTTATTTATAATTTTTCCACTTTTAATCCATACCGGCAGTAGGGCCTGTTTTGACACCATACTTATAAAAGTCAGCCCTTCTGTAAAGACACAAAGTTAAAATAAGGCGAGGGTACCAAACGCGCCCTGGTGTAAGAAGAAACACAGAACAAAATCAGCTGGTTTTTTATGTTGATTACTGTTTTACAAACATTAATATATTTAATGAGCATATATATTTATTTCTTGTTGTGTGGTCGTTGTAGGTCCCGATCGCGTTGTAATATCGCAATAAAGAGTTGCTTAAAATAAAGACAAATCTAGGATTAAACCTTTTCTCCTTATAATATTGATCACAATAATAGTTCAATTTTGTTATATTTTGAGATATTATAGAGGGTAGCGGCGGGATGATAGAGTAACTAATTAATATATTTAATCAATAGACGAAACTCATCAGGTACTCTAAGAAATGACATTTATGTATGTATATTTTGGAGACATAAACCCTACAGGGGACATCGAATCTACGTTTAATCAAACACTGCTATCGTCTTTATGCTCCAATGAATATTCATATCATGATCGATGCTCGCTTCTCTGTATTCACTGTAAACACGTGTACGTGTCTCTCCAAGCCCGTCTTGTATTACGTTAATATCTTGTCTAGTTACTTAATTATGTTTAGACTGTACCTAAAAGTGATCTCGTTTCATAAATAACAAACAGCGTTTATATAAAATTAATGTTCGAAACTAAATTTAAGAACAGTGATCTGAGATAGAAATTGCCTTTGCATCCATAATCTTTAACTTGAAATAATCTTATTTATATTATTTGTATTCTTTTAACTATAAATTCTACTTAATACAGACATTCATACCTTTGATGATTCTATTTAGGTATAACATTTTTATTACTTTTAACAGATTTCGTATCATAGATATTAAAAAGTTATAAATCTATTTAAAGATTTAACTAAATTTAGTCATAATAAAGTATTTTTTCTTATTTATTAGATGTCTGTACTCGTTATTACATAATAATTTAATAAAACACGACTACGCAAACTTTACCGCTCACGACTACGTGAAGGGTGAAGGGTGGTGGATAGTTGATGAAGCTGACATGAGACCACAGGGTTAACTTCCTCTTACACCTCTGACAGCGACCAACTAGATATACTGTCATTAATTGTTTCAATACGTTTCTACATTTTAATCAGAAGATGACAAATTATTTTAGGGTTATGATATAACATCGAAAATATTGACTGTAACTTAATCTCTATTAAATACCAAATATAGGGATAATAATTTATTGTATTATTTTCTCAAGAACGCCACAGTGAGCGTGAATTTATTATCTGGATAAATTTATAAATGAGCATTGTCAATACAAAACCTATTAAGATATAAAAATTCATTATGGAAGCAATTGCCCAATATTCAAAAACAGGAAAAAAATACTAGACAACGTCGTTTAGGCCTTATTGTTGAATTTCTAATAATGATGAACGCATGATCAAGCTAATTATTAAAACCTAGACCTAAAAGTACTCAAACTATATTGACTTATAATGTTATCAGCATTGTCTTCCTATACTTTCAATTAGCTTGTTATAAAACATTCAAATGAGTGATTATTGCACAAAAACAAGCTAATTTCTTTCTTACCTATTGTCAAAATCTCTAAAAATTAGTTTTAACTACAGAGGATTTCAGTTTTTATTTTCATTATTTATATGAATAATACTTGTATTATAATATAAATGTATTTTAAATAATATATTGTATAATAAATAATAGTATTAATAACAAGATAACAAACAATAAAATATATCGAGGCAAGAAATGAAATAAATGGATATGAAACAAAAATATATAATACTACTGACTGAATTTAATAAGATAGCCGTAACGTAAGACAAGAAATAGTTTTCGTAATAACTGCTGACAGCAGCTGCTATTATCAGACTTTATACAATATTGATCAGCATTATTATCCCGTCACGATTCTAGAAAATAAAGTATTTAGTAATAGAAATAATTACGGAAACGATTATTTTATTACAATATATAAGAATAATCAACTTTTTATTTTATAGGCACTAATAAATGACAAAGAAATTAAAACAAAGTATAAGTAATAAACTAGGGGCGCCAACAGACCCACAATTTCGACTCGCTGCGATCGCGAAATCTTGGGTGCCGTTTACATATTCAGTGAAGTGTAATACGAGTAACTCATCGTTGTGGAAAATGTTGGTAATATAGGAGATTTCATTGTAAAGCTAATTTTTCGTGTGAATTTTTTTCTCATTCACTTCAATGGGATATCCGTTTTTTGGCGATTATTCCTCAACGACATAACATATTTCATTTTTTTTTAAACCATCATCTAATGTGTGTCGTTTTGATTGCAAAATTTCATAATTTTCAGTCAAGTAATTTTCGAGCCTATTTGTGACAAAGAATGTAAAAAGTCTCCGCTCGCTTCACTCAATAAACATATTCATATTCTTGAGACTTTTGACTGAATTTCACATTTTAAACCTCTACAATTCTATAAGACTATATACGGAGATTATTAATTAAACCAATTGGTGCTATATGCAACACATGCTAATTTACGCCACTTACTCATATGTAGAAAGAGTCTCTCAATTTGGATAAAGTTTTTGCAGTCTACTCTGTGACCGACGTCGTCATGTTTCACTGCATGCCCTCAGTTTCATCGGAAAATTGTGGAAGAAAATACATACTGAAAAACATATTTTTATCAATCCTTTGGTTATTTATTAATATATATTTTTGTGTTAATCCTTCCTTATATATAGGATTTCTTCCTCGGTAGTACGATATCCGGATACAGCAATTGTCTTTTGTCGTTGTTTGTCTTGTAGTTTTCGATGTGGACGCTCTTTTCCATAATTTATACGATTATATACCCATATAAGAAATAAAGAATCAAACCTTTACTATTTATAATATTGGTCTATTTTTTTGTATCCTTAATATATAAAGAAAATTACCTGAAAGCCTCGACAGA
The DNA here is from genome assembly GCA_918358865.1 of Melinaea marsaeus rileyi. Taxonomy (NCBI): domain Eukaryota; kingdom Metazoa; phylum Arthropoda; class Insecta; order Lepidoptera; family Nymphalidae; genus Melinaea; species Melinaea marsaeus. Next base: position 9,550,966 of record OU911088.1, on the reverse strand, counting down.
GGTATGACTGAGTAGCATATAAATATTAATAAGTAGACTGATTGAACGAGGTGTTCTGTCATCGGGATATCGACTATCATATAATAATTCTAGTATAAAAAAATAACAACGAAGATCATTTAAAGAGATTATAAAATGATGTAATAGTCATAATTTTAATAACATAAAAAATACAACAATATAACACGGCTCTTAAAATACACGTTGCAACTATAACATTATTGTGAACATATTATAAGAAAATAATAAGGGAAAATATTTTATTACTATTCTTAACCGTTATTAGAATAAGAGTATGTAATTCTCAGAGAGTTTGATTTGTAATATAAGTTTAATTTATTCAAAGAAACTATAAAAATAATGAGTCCATATTTTAACTGTAACTGTATTACAAAATTTAATTATAAACATGATAAAATATCTCAGAAGAAATAAAATTAAAAAATGATGTTTATTTAGAATTCTATAAGTATTTAAATGAAATGAATAGCTCTGAGACAGACTTCATTGGATTTTACTATGATTAGATGGTTGGTTCTGGAAATTACGATCTGAGATAGAATAGCTTTTCGAATCCATAACATTTTAATTTAAAAAAAATCTTTTTTTTATATTAAAACGTATTAACTAACGGATAGACTATATATATAAATGTTTACAAAGAGCACAACCAAGATTAAATGTATGCAGTTTGAAGCGGGCCGCTCACGACTACGTGACGAGTGGACAGGGATAATTGGTCAAGGCGACCTGAGACCACACGGTTAACTTCCTCCGATACCTCTGACAGCGACTAATTCTTTATACTGTATTTAACTGTTTCAATATGATTTTACGTCATTAGCAGAAGATGACAAATTATTTTATTTATTACATATTGCTTCGAAAATAAAGATTATATTAGACCTAAACACTATTAAATAACATTTGTATGAATAATATTTTATTGCATAATTTTCTCATAACCGCCACAATGAGCGTAACCTTTTTATCGGGAGGAAATAATAAGTGAGCATTGTCATTACAATAATCATTATGATACAAATGATTATTACAAAGGCAAATGCCCAGTATTCAAATCGCGATCAGGAAAAACTAACGAGCCAGCATCGTTTAGGCTCTATTGTTGAACTTTCAGACAATGCTTACCTGCCAATTGATCTTTCTTTCAATTAAAATGAACGCATTGTAAAGCTTATTTTATTAAACTTACGGCTAAAAGTACTCAAACTATATAATTTCAATCAGGTCTTTCTTATGTTGACATTAAACAGAATGATAAATATGTATTGTCAAAATAAAATTTCAACTAAACAACATTTCTGTTGAAATGATTTAGATAATACATTTTTAAAAGAATTAATGTTTAGTCCGAGGCTATTAAATGTATTTCAATACGACGACATACATAGAAGGAACTTCGTTCAACAATATTTACATGACTACTGGGTCTCAATTTTACATAAAAGTGCAAAAGAGAATGAACTTAGGCACACCAGTGAAGTGGTCCAATTTACATGTTTTATGAAGCGAGCGATGCGGCCACGAACTATACACGCGCTCGTGTAGGCTCTTTGAATTTTTTATACCCTATTCCCACAAATCGGACATCGCTGCATTTATGCGAACTACTCTGTGTTGTCCGACTTTCAATACCCTTTTATTCAAGCCTTATAAATATTTAAAACATTTTATTTTTAATATAACAGCATGTCGTTTAATTTATTGTTTATAAATAACATTGAGATTTAAATTTAATCTATACATTTAAACATACATATTTTGCTACGACTATTTCGTTACAAATAACTTAAAAGTGGCATAACTGTTTATTGTTAATATCTAAATGTACTGTATTTTTTTGTGTTTTTGTTTTGTATAAAATTAATGATCAAACAACCAAGTTTTAGTGAGTCCCCTGAATGCTGTTGCTAAATTGCATTGCTAGTTTTATTGCGACGTGGATGTTGAAACCCGCACTAGAATTATTAAATGCGTTTTACTGAATGCACGATATTTGGCTATTGCTTTTATTTTTGGAATATTGTTTAGCACACCGAAGGTGGATATTATAATGTTTCGTCTTCCGAGTCAATATACTGTTAGAATTATTACGGATATATAAAAAATATATACATATTTAATTATTTATTTATTTTAGTACGTCATACAATCCTTTTGTGATTTTTGTCACATTTTAATATAAATTGTCTAATTTATTATTAGTTCAAAGTCATTCACAGACAAATTATAAACAGTTTATTCTAAATATATTCTATAGTGTGCTGGACAGCCATCATTTTGAAGCCAATATGTATTGCAAAGCTGTTCGGGCACGTCTACCAATAAACTGAGTAAGTCATATTGAAGAAAATTTAGATAACTTTCTCCTAAGATAACAAGATATAAGATAAGATCCTATGTTCGTATATATAAGGCCTGTACCAGGATGGGAGGCAGACAATTTGAACAGTTGCTCTAAATTATTGTAATGTGTATGCAACAAATATCAATTAAAAATCATATTTTTTTGGTTTTATTGTATTTTTTTTATTTTTGTTAGTATTAAATAATTATCCCATTTTACACATTAATAACAATAGTTCAATATTTTTTCATTACAATAACGACATATTACATCTTTTTAGAAATGTCATTAAACCAGGAATATTTCAAAGAGATTGGTCACTGTTGCTTTCATTTTTTTTTTACACCAAAGTTCCACAAATTCAAAGTTCCACATTAAAAATATTTGTTCAGCAATTTTACACAAGACAATAGTTTAACATTATTTTTTGAAAAAAAATACTATATGTAATTCGATAGTTATTCACTGATACGGTTAATAATAAATATTTAAGTATAAAAATATTCATGATTTTAACTGATTTGACGTCGTTACGAGTAAAAATATGAAATCCGACAAAAAAAAAAAGATGTTTTTTTTTAAAGCGCCATTTTTCTAGAAATTGGAATTTTTTTTTTCGGGCTTGCTACTTCTACTATTAGCCTTTCAAAAATTATCCAATATTTCTTGGACACCCTGTATATTATTATTGTAATAGTTTTGTTTCCATGTTTTTATAAATTATTTATTGTCCTACAATATTAATGATGTTCGGATTGTCTCGAGAGAAATTAGCAAAGAAATCATTTTCTCTACGTCACATACAACGCATCGCCTGCAGTAAGTACTCACTCGCTGTGTCAATACATATTACGTTACATCAAGTACAATATCACCACACGGTATAGTACTTTGATACAAAATAAATAAATCTTACGTGTAATAATATATAAATGTCATTTAACCATGTTACAATATTATTCATATAAATTTTTACTACGGAATAATTGAAACAAAAATGTTATATTATTTTACACCACTTCAATAAATACAGATTCGTTATTTCCTATATTTTGCATCATTATTTCAGTTACAATTATTGAGTTTTAAAAATGAAAAACAATTAAAATGTTAAAATTGTATGAAATAACTTACAGCAGCTTTTTTTTTTAATTAAACCGTACATTCACTAATGGATACCATTTATAAGAATATTAATATTATATAAATAATCTCACATAGGGCTGAATATCTGCAAGTCTGTAAAAGCTTTAAAAATGTCTAAACAGTACCGCATTTAGAAACGTAGAAATTCTTGTGAGCTACTAATTTTGCTGTCTACATCTGATCTATCACTATCATCTCCGGCGCATATACATGAAAGCTAAGATAAATATTTAAATACCAAAACAGTGGAATTAAGCAAGCTCGTATTCACAGCTATAAAGCAATCAAAGTTATTTGATGCATAAACGCTTAGTGCTTAACCTATTAGAAATATTGAACATAGAATATAAATTATAATATAATCAAAATTCATAAGTTCCTTTCCTAGAGAAGACTACACTATATTGAAAGTTGTTATATAATCTGTATTGTCATTCTACCAATTATTGGACGTTTCACAAAATAACTTCATTAATATTCCCGCTTGTCTGCAGTAAATGGTAAGACTTTAAATCGAACCATAAATAATATTTTTCATCGTTTACTCTAACGTTTTAAGTCGTATCTTACTAAAAAAACTAGCGCCATTACCTCTTATTAATCTTACTCTCATATCAGGTCAACTTAAACTAAAAGAAATAGAAAAAGTACATTAATCAAGCCAATTAATAAACATTTTGTAAGTTCAGTGTTTTGTATTTCTACACGGATGACTGACACGGTCAGGTGGTTGACCTCGGCTACAAACTGCGGAAGATTACAAACACACATACAGTCACTATGCCAATCATACAGTGTTTACAGCTTAAACAGACATATATGGATAAATATGTCTAAAACTATTTTTGATGAGTTAGTATTTTGTACAATGTATATAAACGTAGAAATTCCTTTTATTAACCATCTTACGAACACAGATACCTCGGTGTGTGGTATAAAATGATGTTCAAGTGTATAGTCGGGGTATGATAAGGACGCTGTGTCGTTGGGTTGAAATGCATCTCCTCTGCGTCTCTGTCAAAAAACATCAAGACCAGTTGCGCCGTGTTAATGTGATAGTCGTCGGCGTTTATGTTAGAGTGATATTATCCGGATGTTGCAAAGTCTATAGTTAGAGTGGAGCGGGGTGTTGCTATTTGCCGACGTTTGCCCTCAGAAAACAGTAAATTACAACAGATTTGTTCTTGACGTCACTGCTTATAAAGTATGTTAATACTAAAGTTTAAGCCTGAAAACTTAAGATATGTTCTAACTTATTTATGCTATGAACCATAAATCGATTAATATGAGTCTTCATTGATTAATATGAATGTGATTCATGTTAGTTAAAAATTCATTGGTTCACGCGATTGCTCATAACTTTTATCATGTTCGTTCTTCCATACACTCATGAGTTCTCAGTTTAGAGATGTAAGGGTATAAAGATTTAATAACGGTAAGATATAGAAACGATCAGTCTCCCAAAAATAAAAAGATTGATTGAACTATAGATGTTCTATAAGACTCACTTTGCAACCAACATGTTTCCGAAATCATACAACCTAATCACTGCAAAGTTTAATTTTTCACCACGTAGATAATAAGATGTGTCACGAAACTTAATAAGCAACTCTTTCCAGACCGTTTCAGTTTTATTTTCAAAGTTCTAGTCCATTGAGTAGAACGGTTGAACCTACTAGTAACGACTTTTTATATTTATGGTGTAATTACAAAATTGTTAACATGACAGAATATTTTTTTGCTATATTGTATTGTATATTTGCATGATAGTAGATTATATAAGATTACTCCTCGCTGGACATCAAATATTTTTAAATATATTTATAAGTATATATATACTAACTGATCTCCGCCCGCTTCGCTGAGCAAATAATCACAAAGAATCACATACTGCATGTAGAAAAATTGAAAATAATCACAAATAATCACAAACTGTATGTGGGTAAATAGAAAATAATCATAAAAAATCACAAACTGTTTGTAGGTAAATTTAAAATGATCACAAATAATCACAAACTGATTAATCAATGACAGACGTCGTAAATCTGGTCTATATACTGGATATAATTAATTTATCCTACCGATTACAGATTCTGTTCATATTTCATATTAAAAGTGGATTTCATTAATAACATAACTTCTTGTAAACTTACGATATACTACACGTGTATTAGTTGTTTAGGAAAAGTCTTACTTAGTAACATAAATTAAGATTAACAAATAAAGTAATATGTATGGTAGATACATGTGAATACGCATTTATTGTAGTAACAACCCCTATAGTACCTATAACATAGCACCAAGTAACGAATAATTACTCAATCCAGTCAACAGATGTCGCCATCTGTTAGAATCGTTCGGAGTTAACTGACTATTGTGACTACCAAATAATAAACAAATAAATTGCAATAAAATAATATAGCGACTATGACTTGAGATGAAAACTATCCAATCTATTAAGTTCGACTAAACTGCACGTGGTGTGTAAATTTTGTTTACATCGGTTAAGAAGTTTAGGAGTCCATCGCGGATAAACAACGAGACATGTAATTTATATATATTAAGATTAAGAAGAAATATATTTTTGTAGTTCACAGTATCAAAATTGTTTATGATCTTTTTACGTTTATTTTATATTTATTTATTTATATTTTTCCACTTTGAATCAATACCAGTGATCATTTGTGTACGTCAAATGGGAGCGGCAGGAGGGTCTATTTTGATACCATACTTTTAGAAGTAAACCCTTCTGTAAAGACACTCTCAAAGTAAAAAATAAGACGAGGGTTCCAAACGCGCCCTGGTATAAGAAGAACTACACAACAAACTCAGCTGTTTTTTTTTATTGTGTTGACTGACTCACACATTAATATATTTAGTGAGCATATATACTTATTTTTCCTTGTGTAGTCGTTGTAGGTCCCGATCACGTTGTAATATCGCAATAACGAGTTGCTTAAAATGAACACAAATCTAGGATTAAACCTTTTCTCATTACAATATTGGTCTCAATATTTGTACAATTTTGTTATTGCATATTCTTATATACATATTGTATAATTATTATTCATTGATTTATATGAGATATTATAGAGCGTAGAGTCTAAAGTAACAAATAATTATATTTAATCAATAGACGAAATTCATTAGGATCCGTAAAAAAAAAGACTTTTATCTATATTTAGGGGACATAAAAGTTACGGGGGACATCGAATCTACGTTTAATCAACCCCTGCCATCGTCTTTATGCTCCAATGAATATTCATATCATGATCGATGCTCGCTTCTCTTTATTCACTGTAAACACGTGTACGTGTCCCTCCAAGCCCGTCTTGTATTACGTTAATATCTTGTCTAGTTACTTAATGATATTTAGAAAAGTGATCTCGTTGCATAAATAACAAACAGCGTTCATATAAAATTGATGTTAGAAACTAAGTTTAAGAAAATATTTATTTTTTTGGGACTTTAATATGATTGGATGGATAGTTTTACGTACAATGATCTGAGACAGAATTGCTTTTGCATCCATAACATTTAACTTGAAATAATCTTATTTAAATTATTTGTATCGTTTTAACAATAAATTCTACTAAATACAGTCATTCATACCTTTGAAGATTATTCTATTTAAGTATAACATTTTCATTACTTTTAACAGATTTCGTATCATTAAAAAGTTATAATTCTATTTAAAGGTTTAACTAAATATAGTCATAATAAAGTCAATTTTTTATACGTTAGATGGTCTGTACTTGTTGTTACATGACAATTTAATACAAATAGCACGGCCGCTTAAGACTACGTGAAGGGTGAAGGGTGAAGGGTAGTGGATAATTGATGGAGCCGACATGAGACCACACGGTTAACTTCCTCGTACACCTCTGACAGTGAACAACTAGATATACTATCTTTAACTGTTTCAATGCGTTTCTACATTTTAATCTGAATGTGACAAATTATTTTAATTATTTGATATTACATCGAAAATATTGACTGCAACTTAATATTTATTAAGTACCAAATATTGGAATAGTAATATATTGTATTATTTTCTCATAAACTCATTTTGGAGTGAGCGTGAATTTATTATCTGGAGGAAATTATAAGTGAGCGGTGTCAATACGAAACTTGTTAATTATTATTTATTATGTTTAATTTATTATTTATTACTTATAAATAATACATTGAGATTTAAATATTATGAATATAATAAAGGTCTTTTATTTGTAAAGTCATAACAGTTTATAGTTATAATATCGAAATTAATGAATAGAATTTTTTGTATTTTTAGTTCGTAAACAGTTAGGTACGGTGAATACAGAAGCTATATTGCATTGCTAGTTTTATTGCAATGTGGACGTTGAAGCCGGCACTAGAATGATTTACTGCGTTATACTGACTGCACTTTATTTATCGTTACTTTTCTTTTTTGGAATATTATTTAGAAAACAGTCGGTGGATGTCATAGTATTTCACTTTGTTAGTAAATATATTTTAAAAATTCTTTTACAAATATATATGTATGATTAAATCCGTATCAATAAATAAGTCTTTTACATCGCGTTATACAAATCCTTGATGCTTAGACTTGTAATCTGAGTCACACTTTAATCTTTATAGTTAAATTTATTAATGGCCGTGCTGGTAAGTCATTTACACATAAATTATAGTCTGATACTATATGCTATCTTATGTTTCCTGAAGCGTGTTTGGCTTTGGACGTTTTATAGTTAGGCAAATTTAGTTTGTGTGTTGATGAAAATATACCTTTCAATTAGTTAGTCTATCTAGCCAAAATAACAATGTTAGCAATTACAAGGATAGATTATATTCAGAATATATTTTTATTTATTTCAATGTATGTTAGTTTTAGGTGAAAATAAACATATTGCAGTGCAGCTTGATATTACAGTAAATAAGAAAAAAAATCGTCTAGAATAAAATATTAAAAGTCTATAATTTAAATCAATATTCGTAAAATATTGAATGTTGCCAATAAGCGTTAGCAAAATCAGAATTTCTTTTGTGTCGTATTTATGGACAATGGCGCGCCGATTGCAATGACAATTTTAAAACATTACGCTATTGTTGGAATAGCTACCGGCTAAGGAGCTTGAAATGTTCAGTTAAATGTGCTGTTGTGTTCCCGGATTTTAAACAAACCCATTTTTGGATAATCTATTGCATTGATGTTAACAAGATATCTTTTAGCAAATAAATGTTATAAAATATGCGTATGATATTAATTGCCTTGTTTCCATATTATTTATAGATCGTTTATTATCATACAATATTCTCGGGTTTTCTCGAGGAATAAATAATTTTCCATACGTCACATACAACCGCATCGTCTGTCGTAAATATTCACACGCTGTGTCAATACATTTTACGTGACACCTAGAATGCCACCACACTTAGTAGTCTAAGATAAAATAAAATATATGTATCATATAACCACGTAGCAATATTATTCATTAAAATTTTACAAAATATGTACGTACAAAAATATTATATAGTTTTTTCATATAATCATACACCACTTAAATAAACGCAGTCTCGTTATTTCATATATATTTAATCGCAAGTCTTTATGATCATTAACAATGTATTAACAGTATAAGTACCGCATTTAGAAAAATGGGAACTCTCGCAACCTGCTTCATTTTGCTATCCACATCCGATATCCCACAATCGTTATCTCCAGCTCATTTCATTGAAAGCGAAGGGACATATTTAAATATCAACGAGTATACGCTCAATCTAGCTATAAATAGTGGAATTCAGCAAACTCATATTCACAGCTATGAAGTAATAAAAGTTATTTGTTGCACAAAACGATCCTATTGGAAACATAGCAAGTCCATTTAAAATTGACTAAAAATTGTAAAATATTTAAAATTCCTAATGTAACAAGATTTAATAAACGATCTAAGTTGTTATATAACCTTATCGTAAATCTATCAGTTATTTTGACGGTGCACAAAATGACTTCAGATCAGATCAATGCAGTTGCATAACATGTAATTAATAAAATGTTAACACACTTGCCCGAGTTTTCAAAACATCGAAAGTGAATGAACTCGTTATGAACTAATCGTCGCGTGAATAAGTCAATCAAATCAAACCGCCAGACACTTTCAAAGTTTGTCCCAAAAAGAAATATACGAGAAATATATATTAACACCATAAACGTTGTCCTATTGAAGACAATGGTGGAAATATCCCATACATCTATTTAAAATAGTTTCTTATATATCTAACAACCAGTAAATAGAAGAAATTAATACTGAAATAATGTAAATGTTATTAGTTAATTAGTGTATACCTAAATATATTAACTATGATAGTTGATTACCTTTTCTAAATGAATATAATCGTTTTATTTTTTATAACAATCTTATGTTAAATAATAAATATTGATACAGATATCAATAAAATAAATTATTTATTATTGTTGATTGATTTATCAGTGTATTACGCAAGCTTTGCCAGGGCAAATCCATATAATAACAACAAGTCAATTTCCACGCTAAAACTCCAGAATAATAATTAAATACTGGCTTGCGCTTCACTTTAAATAAAGACGACTCCGCCTGCGTTGTCGTAGTCGGTGGGATTCGTGCTAGAAACTACTGGCACTACAGGCATTCTTGGGTCAATCGCTAACCTGGAATCACCTTTCTTTTGTATTTATTAACTATAAGTTTCATTTGTAACCGTTAAAATAATTTTCACCAAAAAAAAATTAGTGACAAGTCTATGTTATGACGTAAATTTACAATTTATACGATTTTCTCTTTTGCTAGTATTGTTTACTTTGCACGATTTTATATTATTTATAAATTAATTTTCAATATTCAAAACCTTATCAGGCTCACAAGAGTAAGTTGATTGATTCGATATTATTGTGTTTGATTTTTTTTTACAAAATTTAGAAACATAATACCTACCCGCTCTGATTATATACAATCTCGAAGTAATTTTTATTTTCAAATATATAATAAGAATTAATTACATGATTTCTATAATGCTGACATTAACTTCACATTATGTCCAATAGCTTTAATGTATATTTCTAGTATTACACTAGCAATAATGTCCTGTCAAAGTGATCGAGTTGTTATAGTATTTTTCCACTATTAAGTGGGAAATTTTAAGCGCAAAACTTTTTTTATGAGAGTATTATTGAATTTGGTGAAAATAGAGTTGAAATAGGGAACAAACATGTATTACTTATAACTTGAATGACAGAAATTTATATGTTGATAATATAATTAACTAATGAAACCAAAATATATAATACTACTGACTGAGTGTGATAAGATAGCCGTAACATTAGGCAAGAAAAAAGTTTTCGTAATAACTGCTGATAGGTGCAGCTATTAGCAAACTTCATATGTTATTGATTAACATTCCTGTCACGATTCTACCAAATTAAGTATTTACTAATAGTGATGATGCAGAAAAGGACATATTATTACAATTTATGAGAATAATCAATTTTTATTTTGTAGGCACACTATAAGTAATAAATAAACATATTCATATTCTTGAGACTTTTATATAAGACTATATAAAGAAATTATTAATTAAAGCAATTGTTGCTTTATGCGAATTTACGCCATTTACTTATATGTAGAAACAGTCTTTAAGTTTTTCAACGTTCAACGTTTTTGCAGTTTATTCTGTCACCGAGGTCGTCGTGTTTCACTGCATGCCTTTAGTTTCATTGGAAAATTGTGGAGGAAAATACTTACTGAAAATAATATTTTACATCAATCCTTTTGGTCATTTTTTAATCTTTATTTTTATGTTATGAAATCCTTGTATACAGAATTCCTTTCATGGTAGTACGATATCCGGATACAGAAACTGTCTTCTGTCAAATTACTTTTTTCGCATAGAACTACTAACATTTTTCTCGGAATCAAGGCCGTAGGACAACTTTCAGGCGACTTTCAGAGAATTGCAAGTTTGGGGTTTTTACGATACCCATTTACATTTACATTACGATTATATACCCATACAGGTACCGATCCCGTTGCACTATGGCGATGCAAGTTATTTAAAATACAGACAAACCTATGATCAAACCTCTACTATTTATAATATTGGTATATTTTTTTTATCCTTAATATATCAAGAATATTACCTGAAAGCCTCGACAGAGGTATGCCTGAGTAGCATATAAATATTAATAAATAGACTGATTGAACGAGGTATTCTGTTATCGGAATATCGACTATCATATAATAATTCTTGCATAAAGAAAATAACACTGAAGATCATTTAAAGACATTATAAAATTATGCATCAGCTGTATTGAATTAGTAATAATTGTTTTAAACACAGATAACGTCATAATTTTGATAACATAAACAATAGAATATATATATAACACAGCTGCAATAGAATACGTGTTGCAGCTGTATATAATATAGTTATGAACATATTGTAAGAAAATAAGAAAGGAAAACATTTTTATTACTATATCTAACAGTTATTAGAATAAGAATATGTAATTCCCAGAGAGTTTCATTTCTAATGGAAGTTTAATTTATTATTTAATGTAACTATAAACAGAATAAGACTACATTTTAACTGTAACCGTATTACAAAATGAAATTATAAACCTGATATAATATCGCAATAGAAATAAAATAAAAAAAATATGTTTATTTAAAATTTTATAAGTATTTAAATTAAATTAATAGCTGTGAGACAGACATTTCATTGACCTTTACTATGAATAGATGGAAGGATGTTTATGGAAATAATGATCTGAGATAGAATGGCTTTTCACATTAATAACCTTTAAATTGAAAAGTTTTTTTTATTCTATCAAACAGCATAAACTAACGGATAGTATATATATATTCGTGTATGATCACTATGATTTTACGTCATAATCACAAGGTAACAAAATATTATAATTATTACATATTGCATCAAGACTATATTAGACCTAAACGCTATTAAATACCAATTTTATGAATAATATATTATTTATTATTTTCTCATAAATGAAACAATGAGCGTAAACTTTTTATCGGGAGGAAAAACGGTATCGTTTAGGCTATATTGTTGAACTTCCAATAATGCTTACCTGCTAAAATGAACGCATTGTAAAGCTTATTTTATTAAACTTTGGCTAAAAGTACTCAGACTATATAATTTCAATCAGGTCATTATTATGTTGACATTAAACAGAATGATAATTACTTTGCAAAAGAAGAAAGGAATTTCTTTCTTATATATTGTCAATATAAAATTTCAACTAAACAACATTTTTGTTCAAACGATTTAGATAATACATTTTGTAATTTCAATAATCATCATCACTTATCTTAATGATAATCGTATTATTATATGAATATAGTTAATATAATATAAGCATTTTTATAAGAATTAATGTTAAGTCCAAGGCTATTAAATGTATTTCTATACGACGACAGACAGACAAGCTTCGTTCAACAATATTTACATGACTAATGGGTTTCAATTTTACATAAAAGTGCAGAAGCGAGTGAACTTAGGCACACCAGTGAAGTGCTCCAATTTACATGTTTCATGAAGCGAGCGATGCGGTCGCGGACTTTAAACGCGCGCGTGTAGGCTCTTTGAATTTTTTATACGTTATTACCATAAATCGGACATTGATACATTTACGCGAACTACTCTGTGTTGTCCGTCTTTGAATACTCTTTTATTAAAGCCTTATAAATATTTAAACGTTTTATTTTTAAAACAACAGCATGACGTTTAATTTGTTGTTTGAAAATAAAACATTACATTTAAATTTAATCGATATAATAAAACATACATATTTTATATTTCTGTGACAGTTAAAAGTAAAATTAACATGTAACTAAAATTGGCATAACTGTTTATTTTTAATTTCTAACTGTGGTGTTATTTTTTTTCTTATTTTGTACAAAGTTAATGATCGATCAACCAAATTTTAGTAAGAGCGATGAATGCTGTTGCTAAATTGCATTGCTAGTTTTATTGCGACGTGAATGTTGAAACCCCCACTAGAATTATTTACTGCGTTATACTGAATGCACTATATTTGGCTATTGCTTTTATTTTTGGAATATGTATAGGAAACAGACGGTGGATATAAAAATATTTCATTTTCCAAGTATTGTAAGAATTATTACACATATATATCAAAAATATATACAGATTTAATAATTTATTTATTGTAGTACGTTAAACAATCCTGTTATGATTTGTATCACATTCTAAATTCAATTGTTTAATTTATTAATAGTTAAAAATCATTCGTACACAAAATTAAAAACGGTTTATTACTATTGGCGCATTGACGATACGTCCAGCCTGTACCGCCTTTGGCGTCTTCGACATAGGCGAAGCTAGTTTTTGTGTTGATGAAACTACACCTTTCAATTAGTTACTGTATCTAGCCAAAATAACAATGTGAGAAATTACAACAAGAGATTATATTTAGAATATGTTTTGACACTTTGCTATTAGATGTTTGGATTATTACTTATATGTATGTTGGTTTTAGGCGACAACTAACTTTCTACAATATATTTGATTTAAAAAATTTTTATTTATATATTTAAATAGAAATAGTACATAAAACTCACAAATAAAATTAACAAACTAACAAATCTTACATAACATCAATTAGTACTTCTAATAAAAATGAATAATAATTTATATGAGATATTGTAGAGGGTAGCGTTGGAATGATAAAGTAACAAATAAATATATTTAATCAATAGACGAAATTCATCAGGATCATCAAAGAAAAGACATTTATGTATTTTTAGGGGACATAAAAGTTACGGGGGACATCGAATTTACGTTTAATCAACCAGTGCCATCGTCTTTATGCTCCAATGAATATTCATATCATAATCGATGCTCGCTTCACTTTATTCACTGTAAACACGTGTACGTGTCCCTCCATGCCCGTCTTGTATTACGTTAATATCTTGTCTAGTTACTTAATGATATTTAGAAAAGTGATCTCGTTGCATAAATAACAAATAGCGTTTATATAAATTTAATGTTAGAAACTAAGTTTAAGTAAATATTTATTTTTTTGGGACTTTAATATGATTGGATGGATAGTTTTACGAACATTGTTCTGAGATAGAATTGCTTTTGCATGCATAACCTTTAACTTGAAATAATCTTATTTAAATTATTTGTATCATTTTTACAATAAATTCTACTAAATACAGTCAGTCATACCTTTGATGATTATTCTATTTAAGTATTACATTTTTATTACTTTTAACAGATTTCGTATCATTATTATATTAAAAAGTTATAATTCTATTGATAAGTTTAACTAAATGTAGTCATAATAAAGTTTATTTTCTTAATCGTTAGATGGTCTGTACTTGTTGTTACATGATAATTTAATACAAATGGCACGGCCGCTTAAGACTACGTGAAGGGTGAAGGGTGAAGGGTGGTAGATAATTGATGGATCCGACATCAGACCACACGGTTAACTTCGTCCTTCACCTCTGACAGCCAACTAGATATACTATCTTGAACTGTTACAATATTTTTTTTATATTTATAAAGGTGACAAATTGTTTTAATTATATGATATTACGTCGAAAACATTGATTCTAATTAATACATATAATTAATCTATTAAATACCAAATATATGAATAATAATATATTGTACTATTTTCTCATAAACGCCACGGTGAGCGTGAAGTTATTATCTGGAGGAAATAATAAGTGAGCGATGTCAATACAAAACTTATTAAGATATAAAATTATGGATATACTCATTATGGAAGTAAATGCCCAACATTCAAATCTCGAACATTTTTATTAAACTTCTAAATTTCTACTTCTACTCAAACTATATTGACTTATATTTATAATATTGTGTTCCTATAATTTCAATCATCTTGTTTTTTTAATAACATTAAAAAGAAAGAAAATTGCTTTACAAAGGAACAAGCGAATATCTTTCTTATTTATTGTCAAAAACAGATTAATTTTAACTAAAGAAGTTTTTGGTTTAAACGATTTAGATAATTTAATACTTATACAGTATTGTAGCTTTAGCGTCTTAATTAAGATTAAATATTTAATCGGAGGCTAGTAAACGTATTTCAAATGACAGAGAGACGTGCTTCATTTTACAATATTTACATGACTAATGATTCTCAATTTTACATAAAAGTGCGAAAGCGAGTGAACTTAGGCACAGCAGTGAAGTGGTCCAATTTACATGTTTTATGCAAGATTGATGCGGTCGCGAACTATATACGCGCTCCTGTAAGTTCTTTGAAATTTTTGTACGTTATATCCACAAATCGGATATCGATGCATTTATGTAAACTACTCTATGGTATATTCTGTTGTTCAAGCTTTGTAAATAACTATGAAGTACTATTTAATTATAAAAAACTAAAACTTATTTAAAATTGTGTTTAATTTATTACTTATAAATAATACATTGAGATTTTAATATTATGAATACAATAAAAGTCCTTTATTTGTAAAGTCATAACAGTTTATTTTCATAATATCGAAATTAATGAATATATTTTTTTGTATTTTTAGTTCGTACACAGGTACGGTGAATACAGAAGCTATATTGCATAGCTAGTTTTATTGCAATGTGAAAGTTGTAGCCGGCACTAGAATGATTTACTGCGTCGTACTGACTGCATTTTATTTATCGTTACTTTTCTTTTTTGGAATATTATTTAGAAAACAGTCGGTGGATGTCATAGTATTTCACCTTCTTAGTAAAAAATATTTTACAAATATATGTGTACGGTTAAATCCGTATCAATAAATAAGTCTTTGACATCGCGTTATACAAATCCTAGATGCTTAGACTTGTAATCTGAGGCACTCTTTAATCTTTATAGTTGAATTTATTAATGATCGTGCTCGTAAGTCATTTATACCTAAATTATTGTCTGATACTATATGCTATCTTATGTTTCATGAAGCGTGTTTGGCCTTTGGCGTTTTATAGTTAGGCAAATTCAATTTGTGTGTTGATGAAAATATACCTTTCAATTAGTTAGTCTATCTAGCCAAAATAACAACGTTAGCAATTACACGGATAGATTATATTCAAAATATATTTTTATTTATTTCTATGTATGTTACTTTTAGGTGAAAATAAATATATTGCAGTGCAGCTTCATATTACAGTAAAATTAGAAGAAAATCCTCTACAGTAAAATGTTCAATTAAAAGTCTAAATGTCAATAAAAAAACAAAGCCGGCTAAGGAGTTTGAAATGTTCAGTTAAATGTGCTTGTGTTCCCTAACTTTAAACAAATCCATTTTTGGGTAATCTATTGCAATGATGTTAACAAGATATCTAATAAATGTTATAAAATATGCGTATGATATTAATTGCCTTGTTTCCATAATATTTATAGATCGTTTACAATATTCACGATTCTCGAATTTTCTCGAGAAATAAATAATAATCGCAACCTGCTTAATTTTGCTATCCAAATCCGATCTCTCACAATCGTTGTCTCCAGCGCATTTGTCTGAAAGTTAAAAGAAATGGTTAAATATCAATGATTATACGCCCAAGTTAGCCAGAAATATAAAGTAATCAAAGTTATAGCAATAAGGTTACTCCATGTGCTTATATACTTTTAATATAATAGTTCAGTACTAATAGCTCAAATGTTTAAAAAATATCTTTAATGTTGACTCAGAATATTTAATAACCACATCACATTGTAAGAAAATTTGACGAAAATATTTTGCACAACACTTGGTCAACCAGACAACTATATTTATTATATGCATCGTATATAATATTTGTGCCAGAAACTATTGGCACTACGGGTATTCTTGGGTCAATCGCTGACCTGGAATCACCTATCTTTTGAATTTAATAACTATAAGTTTAAATTGTAACTCATTAAAAAAAATCACCAAAACAAAATTAGCGACACAAGTCTATGTCTATGACGTAAATTTACAATTTAGACGATTTTTTCTTATGCTAGTTTTGTTTACTTTCTACGGTTTTATATAATTCATAATTAATTTACAAACTTTATCAGGGGCACGAAAGTGAGTTAATAACGATATAATATTTAAAAATGATGAGGAAAAGATTTATGAAGACATTTATGAAAACGGGCACTGGGAGTGGGATATTGTGGAAGAAACATGAAAATTTATAAGGTAGTCATATTTCATTCCATTTAATATAATGAAACGTTTATTTATTTAACATTGGTCTAAAATTTTGATGGCAGTAAATTAGTGTATATTATTAATATATTTTGGCAATATTAGTTTTTTCCAATTGTTTGTTGTGATTGTGATCATATTGTTTTTGTGTTGGAGACTTCAATGAAATAAAATTATTTTTAATATTATGATATGAATTTTTAGTGATCTACCATCAACCGTGCATGAATTAGGTGAATTTTCCACTACTTGTCATTAAGTCATCGAATTCAAATTGTTCTTCGGGAGCAGGTCAGGGGAAATTACACTTTGATTTATTTTTGATTTGATTAAGTTTTAGTACAGACACATTGTTGAGCATATGAGACCATGCAGTGAACGGTGCAAGTTAGATACATATACTCCGACTTTTTTATGTTTTTTTACGAAATTTTGAAACTTAAAACCTATCCTCTCTGTTTATATACAACCTCGACGTAACTTTAATTTTCAATAGCAATTAATTACGTGTTTTCTATAATGCTGAAATTAACCTCATATTATGTCGAATACCTTTAATATATATTTCTAGTATAATACTAGCAACAATGTCCTGTCAAAGTGATCGAGTTGTTATAGTGTTTTTCCACTATTAAGTGGGAAATTTTATAGCGCAAAACTTTTTTATGACAATGTTACTGAATTTGGTGAAAAATAGAGTTAAAATATGGAACAGACATAAAATTCAAAAATTCAAAATATATTTTTTCAAGTAGGCATTTACACGCACTTTTGAATCGTCAATTACTACAATACAAAAAAAGGTCAGTGTAGTCAATCCGTAAGTAAGCTACCACGTAAGTAAGCTCGGAATGCTGCTCTGTTGAAAAGAGCTGGCCAGAAACTCAACAGTTGCTCTTTTCAAAAGAAATATAAAAATAGGTGATGTACAGGGAGGGCCAAAAATTTTTGCACTTTTGAAACATGTCTAGAAATAAAAGTACAAATGTTATTTTGTTTATGATTTATTTGACGTAATTATCATTTATTAAAATTTATTTTTTAAAAATGACATCGTCGAGATGTGCTCCGTCTCGTCGTTGGCACTCCTGCAATCGACTACGTAAACTTTGGAAAACTCGTTGACACATGCTGCGAGGAATCGCGGCTATCTCCACGTGGATGTTTTCTTTTAATTGGGATATGGTCGTCGGTTTATTAAGGTATACTCGACTCTTCAGATATCCCCACAAGAAAAAATCGCAAGGTGTAAGGTCCGGGCTTCTGAGAGGTCATGGGATATCACCTCTGCGAGAAATCAATTTGTTAGGAAACATTTCTTTGACCACCGGTAAAGTCACGTTTGATGTATGGCATGTTGCTCCATCTTGTTGTATTCAAGTCCGGCTATTGTATTCTTCAAATTCATGCAACTGTGGTGTAAAAACTCTCGCAACATTTTCACGTATTCCACTGAGTTCACAGTTACGTTATTTCCTTGATTATTTTCAAAGAAGTATGGACTGATTATGCCCTTTGCGGATATGGCAGCCCACACTGTCGTTTTTGGTGAATGAAGAGGCTTTTGGTGTTTATAGTGAGGGTTTTTCGTGCTCCAATATCGACAATTATGTTTATTTACGTGACCATTAATGTGAAAATGGGCCTCGTCCGTAAGCAATACATTCTCAAGGCCAGAGATTCGCTCCAGTATAGTGTCAGCAAATAACTTGCGTGGAATGTAATCGTTTGGTTTCATCTCATGTACAATTTGAAGCTTATATGGGTGCAGTTTAAGGTCCAAATGCAAGATTTGCCGCAGACTAGTTCTTGGTATCGCAAGAGCCACCGACCGCTTACGCGTTGATGATTCTGGATCGTCCCTTACAGAAATTTCAACCTCCCGAATGTTCTCTTCGCTTCTTCTTGAACGTGGTCGCCCAGTTTGTTTAATATTCGTTGTCGATCCCGTTTGCTCAAACTTTTTAACCCAAGCTTTAACTAAATTAACACTTGGACACTCACTTACACGTTGTAATCCGTATTCAACTCTAAAGAGGCGTCGTACAGTAACGTAGGAATCGTTGTTTTTGTAAAATTGTTTTACCCAAAAAGCACACTGTTGTCCCATGAAGCGCTCCATCGTGACTAAAATTGCATTAAACGACGCACAATTCCCCGCCACCCGCGCGCCCCTTGCTCTCACGGTTTTGGAGAAATCAAGTGTTGCTATTTGCAAAAATTTTTGGCCCACCTGTACATTATAATACAAATCCTGCAAATGATTCAACAACTTAAGTTCCTCATATTTCGATCCACTAAAAACTCTTGAACGTTATAATCAGCTTTATTTAATAATAAGCTTTAGATTTTAGATTTAAAACTAAGAAATGGAAGGTCTAAGATATCTTGTGGAACTTTATTATATATGCGTATACTCAAACCCATGAAGGATTTATTAACTTTTTGAAGCCGAAACTTTGGAGTTACGAGTTTGTTTTTATTTCTCGTATTTATCGCGTGTCTGTCACTGTTTTTTATATAACTATTTAAATTTTGACATATAATATAATATGTTATTAAATATGTACTGCGAAGTGACTGTAAGAATACCTATTTCTTTAAAAACATCTCTCAGAGAATCTCTAGCTTTTAAGTTATAAATAGCCCGCACAGCTCTTTTTTTTTAAATAAATATATAATATATTCGGCAGCACTGCCCCATAATAAAATACCTTAAGATAAAATACTGTGAAAATAACTAAAATAAACAAGTCGAGCCGTATTAATGTCCGTTAATTGTCTAACTTTTCTAATTGCAAGGACGGCGGAGCTGAGTTTGGCTGCGAGTGTTGAGAGATGGTGGTTCCACTGGAGCTTTTTATCTAATGTTATACCTAAGAAATTTGTTGAGTCAATCAATTCAAACACTTCATTGTTAAGGAGCAAGTTAAAATTTTTACTTTGTACATTAGGAAGTGTAAACTCTATGCATTTAGTTTTCTTAGCACTTAACACTAAAATTATTAATTTCGAACCAATGCAGGGCTCGTGACAAAGTACTGTTTACTTCGTCATAATTAATCCTATCACGCTCAACTTTAAATTTAAGCGAGGTGTCATCAGCAAAGAGTACGATGTCACACAGACTCTTAACAAAAAAGGGCAAGCAATTAATATAAATTAAAAACAAAAAGGGGCCCAGAATAGATCCTTGTGGAACACCCATCTTTAGGTGAGAACCAGACGATTTAGAATTATTTACGTAAACTGTCTGGACTCTTTGATTCAGGTAAGAGGCAATAAGATCAAGCGCAGCGCTACGTACACCGTAGTGGTTTAGTTTGCATAGCAACGTCAACGCATATATTATTTATAACTTAAATGATAGCAATTAATGACAATTACGTGATTGTTCTTTCTTATTTATCTTTTTTAGAAATTATTTCAAAATAAGAAAAATGAGAACTGATATGTTTTTAAACATTTCCACCTACTAATAATGTAACGGAAAGCCGTTCGGATTGTCGTCGACCCGGTGCTCTGCAAACGGCTGGACTCTTTTTCTTCTATCGCATTTACGAAGGGTATTGTTTCAAAGAGCTATTAGATCTGATATTTGCTGCCGAATTTCATCACCGCACAGCGCTTCATTGCTTCTAATTACTACAACCTGAATGCGTGGCGATCTTCCACTGTGCGGTTTTCTAGGACGTTTCTTCATCGTACCATTCGAATATGTATTACCAGATCGATACATGAGAGTTCACGGGCGGCGGTGACCTATCTTCAGTCACGCGCAAGTTCGTTTGCCTTACTGTAACATAAAAACAATTCAATTTATGATTAAAACTTATTAGTTTTTTATATGTACCCAAATTGGAGGTGAACAGAGTATTTAAATCAGATATTTAGATATCAGACATTCATGAGGTTTTGCAAAATAATCTACTAAAACTGAATTACAGATGAGTAATTTATAGATAATAAATAAGTATGCTGAATTTTGTGCTATTATTGTAATAAATACAACGTAAATTATACAGCCCGATTAATCGCCTATATCGGTGTTACAAAATTATAAATATGTGTGTGTGTCTTTTTTGTACATTAAATTTATATATATAATTTATACTAGGTTTATTTAATCGGTTATTTAATTTTAACATGTTATAGAACATCAAGAGTAATGTCTCGTAAAAGAACGTTTTTTTTTTAAATTTAATAATGAAAGGAGAAATGACGGTAGTAATACTTGTATGTATTTGTAAACAACCACTATATAAATATCGAAATAATTGTTATCTCTAAAAAAAATTTAAAGTTGATAAACAATAAAGAACAACGCTTGAAATGGATCAATCCTATCTCAGCGAAAACAGTCTCGAAAATATCTGCGTGTTACTTACATTACCCCTTTTAGTGTATATGTGTCTGATATATCTGACATTGCAACATAGATTACTATTATATTGACATCGCTAGAAAAATGTACAGTAATTCATTCCGGTAACACGTTTTCTACAAAGAATATAAAACGTCGGGTTAAAATTAAAATATACCCAATATATCCGAATTATATCCGTGAAATACTTTTATTTAAATATGTACTAGTCCTGACAATTTTAAAAGGATTTATAAAGTAAACAGTTCGTGTTTAACCTATTTAACTAATATACAAAAGATGTGAAATATAATAAAAATTAGTATTAATAACAAGATAACAAACAATAAAATATATCGGGGCAAGAAATAAAATAAATCAATATGAAATAAAAATATATAATACTAGTGTATATAATATGAGTAAGATAGCCGTAACGTTAGACAAGAAATAGTTTTCCGTAATAACTGGTGACAGCAGCTGCTATTAGCAGACCTCATACAATATTGATTAGCTTTATTATCCTGTCACGATTCTACAAAATTAAATATTTAATAATAGAAATAATTACGGAAAATGGCATTTTGTTACAATATATGAGAATAATCTAATAAATGACAAAGAAATTAAAACAAACTATAAGTAATAAACTAGTGGCGCCAACAGACCCTCAATTCCGACTCGCTGCGCTCGCTAAATCTCGGGTGCCGTTTACATATTGAGCGTGGCGAGCCTGGTGTAATAATTATCGTTGTGGAAAAAGTCCATAATGTACGAGATTTCATTGTAAAGCAAATTTTTCGTGCGAATTTTTTTCCCATTCACTTGAATGGGATATCAGTTTTTTGACGATTATTCTTCAACGACGTGACATTTTTCAATTATTTTTAAACCATCACCTAATGAGCGTCGTTTTGATTGCAAAGTTTCATAATTTTCAGTCAAGTAGTTTTCTAGCCTATTTTTGACAAAGAATGTGAAAAAGTCTCCACTCGCTTCGCTCAATAAACATATTCATGTTCTTGAGACTTTTGACTGAATTTCACATTGTAAACCGCTACAATTTTAAAACTATAAGACTATATAAAGAGATTTTTAATAATGCTATTATTGCTATATGCAAAATATGCGAATTTACGCCACTTACTTGTTTATATGTAGAAACAGTCTCTCAAATTGAATAAAGTTTTTGCAGTCTATTCTGTCACCGACATCGTCGTGTTTCACTGCATGCTCTTAGTTTCATCGGAAAATTGTGGAGGCAAATACGTACTGAAATAAATATTTTATATCAAAAGTTTTGGTTGTTTTAGTCTATATTTTTGTGTTATGCCTTCCTTATATACAGGATTCCTTCCACGGTAGTACAATATCCGGATACAGAAATGTTTTTTTTCGAATTACTTTTTTGCATAGAACTACTAAGATTTTTCCCAGAACCAAAGCTGTAAGACGACTTTCAGAGAATTTAAGGTTTGAGGTTATATATATTATTAACATATTAAAAGAAAATAAGAAGGGAAAATATTTTTATTATTATTCCTAACAGTTATTAAACATACTCTTAAGTATGTAATTCCCAGAGAGTTTCATTTCTAATGTAATTTTAATCTATTTAATGAAACTATAAAAATAAGGAGACCACATTTTAACTGTAACCGTATTACAAAATTAAATTAAAAACATGATAAAATATCTCAAAAGAAATAAAAAATAAAAATTATGTTTATTTAGAATTCTATAAGTATTTAAATCAACTAAATAGCTCTGAGACAGACTTCATTGGATTTTACTATGATTAGATGGTTGGTTCTGGAAATAACGATCTGAGATAGAATGGCTTTTCGAATCCATAACCTTTTAATTGAAAAGATTTCTTTTAATTATATTAAAAAGCATAAACTAACGGATAGACTATATATATAATAATAACAAAGAGCACAACCAAGATTAAATGTATGCACTTTGAAGCGGGCCGCTCACGACTACGTGACGAGTGGACAGGGATAATTGGTGAAGCCGACCTGAGACCATAAGGTTAACTTCCTCCGACACCTCTGACAACGACTAACTCTTTATACTGTATTTAACTGTTTCAATACGATTTGACGTCATAAACAGAAGGTGACAAATTATGTTAATTATTACATATTCCTTCGAAAATATAGATTAGACCTAAACACTATTAAATACCAATTATGTTAATATTAATTTATTGTATTATTTTCTCATAAACGCCACAATGAGCGTAACCTTTTTATCCGGAGGAAATAATAGGCGAGCATTGTCATTACAATAATCATTAAGATACAAATTCTTATTACGAAGGTATATGCCCACTATTCAAATCACGAACAGGAAAACTGACAAGCCAGCATCGTTTAGGCTCTATTGTAATCTTTTTTATTAAACTTTCGACTAAAAGTACTCATACTATATAATTTCAATCAGGTCATTTTTATGTTGACATTAAACAGAATGATAATTACTTTACAAATAAAATTTCAACTAAACAACATTTCTATTTAAATGATTTAGATAATACATTTTGCAATTTCATTAATCAGTATCATTTATCTTAATTATACTCATATTATTACATGAATATAGTTAATATAATATAAGCATTTCTATAAGAATTAATATTTAGTCCAAGGCTATTAAATGTATTTCTATACTACGACAGGGAGATAAGCTTCGTTCAACAATATTTACATGACTAATGGGTCTCAATTTAAATTTTAAAAGTGCAAAAGCCAGTAAACTTAGGCACACCAATGAAGCGATCCAATTTACATGTTTTATGAAGCGAGAGATGCGAACTCGGACTATACGCGCGGTCGTGTAGGCTCTTTGAATTGTTTATACATTATTACCACAAATCGGACATTGCTGCATTTATGCGAACTACTCTATTTTGTCCGATTTTAAATACTTTTTTTATTCAAGCCTTATAAGTAAGTAGAAAGTATTATTTTTAAAACGACATCATTACGTTTAATTTATTGTTTATAAATAACATTGAGATTTAAATTTAATCTATACATTAAAACATAAATATTTTGTTATTTCATCACAAATAACTTAAAAGTGGCATAACTGTTTATTGTTAATATCTAAATGTAGTGTATTTTTTTGTGTTTTTATTTTGTACAAAGTTATTGATCAAACAACCAACTTTTAGTGAGAACGCTGAATGCTGTTGCTAAATTGCATTGCTAGTTTTATTGCGACGTGGATGTTGAAACCCGCACTAGGATTATTTACTGCGTTATACTGAATGCACTATATTTGGCTATTGCTTTTATTTTTGGAATATGTTTAGTAAAAAGGCGGTGGACATTAAAATATTTCATTTTCCAAGTATTGTAAGAATTATTACGCATATATATCAAAAATATATACAAAATTTAATTATTTATTTATTATAGTACGTTAAACAACTTAAACCTTTTGTGATTTGTATCACATTCTAAATTCAATTGTTTAATTTATTAATAGTTAAAAATCATTCGTACACAAATTAAAAACGGTTTATTACTATTGGCATATTGACGATACGTCCAGCCTGTACCGCCTTTGGCGTTTTCGACATAGGTGAAGCTAGGTTAGGTGTTACTGAAACTATACCTTTCAATTAGTTAGTGTATCTAGCCAATATAACAATGTGAGAAATTACAACAAGAGATTATGTTTAGAATATGTTTTGACACTTTGCTATTAGATGTTTTGATTATTATTTACGAAGGACGAATGCTGAGCGTAGCGAAGCGTTTGTCCGAAGGACTTTGTTCCCAGTAGATAGGCTCATTCTGCTATTTTTCCGTATGTATTCCCGTATGTTTGTTCCGTTTATTCATCCTATCGTCACGAAAATTGGCAGGTGTGTTCTTTGAATTATTTGAATTTTTATATCGAGCCGTTTTTTTGATTGGGCGAAAAAATCCAAAATGCCAGCGTTTTTTAGTTTTGTTTTTAGCGTAGCAGGAGCATTTTTCATCCGATCGTCACAAAAATAGGTGATGTTCTTTAACATGTTCTTTAAAATTTTTTTTTGGTCTTTCCATTTTTCTTACTGAGAGGAAAAACTTTACTTACTTTATTCTAATAGTTTTGTTTCTATGTTTTTGTAAATTATTTGTAATCCTACAATATTAATGATGTTCCGATTGTCTCTAGAGAAGTAAGCAAAGAAGTGTTTTCTCTACGTCTCATACCACGCATCGCCTGTTATAAGTACTCACTCGCTGTGTCATACATATATATATATATATATGAATAAAAATTGTATAAATAATCTCACATAGGACTGAATATCTGCAAGTATGTAAAATCTTTAACAATGTTTTAACAGCACCGCATTTAGAAACGTAGAAATTCTTGTGAGTTGCTAATTGCTGTCCACATCTGATCTATCACTATTGTCTCCGGCTCATTTTAATGAAAGCGGGGATAAATTTTAATTACCAAGTATTATGTGCTTATACCAAGTTGGCCTGAAATAGTGGAATTAAACAAACTCATATTCACAGCTATGAATCAATCAAAGTTATTTGATGCATAAGCGGTTAGAACTTATCGAAATGGATTATTAAAACTACTTTTAAAATTGAACATTGAATATAAAATGTAATATAATCAAAATTCGTAAGTTCCTTTCCTAGAGAAGAGTATATTATATTTAAATTGTTATTTAGTCCATTGTAATTCTACCAACTATTCTACGTTTCACAAAATAACTTCATGAATATTACCTCTTGCCTGCAGTAAAATGTAAAACTTTGGTGGTATTAACCACATTCGCAAAATCATTTACTTTGGCGTTTTAAGTCCGATCGTACACAAGAAACTAGAGCCATTACCTCTTATTAATCTTACTTTCATATCAAGTCATCTTTAATTAACAGAAAAAGAAAAAATACATTAATCATAGAAATCAATAAACATTTTGTAAGTTCAGTGTTTTGTATTTCTACACGGATGACTGACACAGCCAGGTGGTTGACCTCGGCTACAAACTACTACCAATAAACAAGAAGACTACCAAGATATATACATTCACTAAGATAATCTTTTAAAAAGATAAAGACTTCAATTCTGGTGATGAATGAATTGCATAATTATAAGTATGCGGCTGTAAGTATGTTGAACAGTAAGACCCTATTCAGATGGTGATTAATTTAACAGACATCTTACAGGTACAGTGCTTACAGATCTAATAGCTTTTGTTGTACTTATAACGTTTGTACGTATTGTTCAGTAATAGCTCAAAGCAGTTTGGTATATTTTCCAGAATAAAAAAATATCTGGCATGTTGACTCAGAATGTTTAATCACCACATCATATCTTTTATTGTCCAATAGTTTTTTTCATAATACACGATGAAGCAGATATTTTTGATGAGTTAGATGTTTTTATACAATGTATATAAACATAGTAATTACTTTTATTCACCACCTTACGAACACAGATACCCCGGTGTGTGGTATAAAATGATGTTCCAGTGTATACTCGGGGTATGATAGGGACGCTGTGTCGTTGGCTTGAGATTCATCTTCTCTGCGTCTCCGTCAAATCAACAAGCCGAGCTGAACTGCAGCTGAGTGAAATCCTTCAGATATTGTAATAGTAAACAGGTAGAGTGTTGCGGAGAGCCGCTATTTGACGTCGTTCACCCTCAGAAAACAGGAAATGGCAACTGATTTGTTCTCGATACCACTATATACAAAGTAAGTTAATACTAAAGCGGAAACCTAAAAACTTAAGAAACGTTCTAACTTATGCGATGAAACATAAATCGAATAAAATAACTCTTCATTGAATATTTATATGAATGTGGTTCATGTTATTTGTTAAAGTATGTTATAAAAATAAAAATAAAGGGAGCAGTGTGTCAGGTGAGTTTGTTCATTGAATTCATTGGTTCAGGCGATTGCTCATAACTTTGATCATGTTGGTTCTTCCATACACTCATGAATCCTCAGTTCAGAGGCAACGCTGTCTAGAGATGTAAGGGCATCAAGATTTAATAACGGTAAGATATTATACTAGTTCGAAAACAATCAGTCTGTCAGAAACAAAAAGATTCATTAAACTATAGGTGTTTATAAGATTAACTATGCAACCAGCATGTTTCAGATATCATACAAACTATTCACTGCAAAGTTCAGATATTTGTATTTTCACCACGCAGGTAATAAAATACTGTGTCACGAAACTTAAAAAGCAACCCTTTCCAGACCGTTTCGGTTTTATTTTCAAAGTTCCAGTCCATTGAGTTGAATGATTGTACCTACTAGTAACGACTTTTTATATTTGCGGTGTATTTACAAAATTGTTAACATGGCAGAATATTTTTTTGCTATGTACTCGTATTGTGTACCTGCATGATACTAAGTTATATTAGACTACCCTTCGCAGGTCATCATTTATAGTTTTTCCACTTTTATTCAATACAGGAGGGCCTGTTTTGACACCATACTTATAGAAGTAAGCCCTTCTGTAAAGACACAAAGTTAAAATAAGGCGAGGGTACCAAACGCGCCCTGGTGTAAGAAGAAACACAGAACAAAATCAGCTGGTTTTTTTTTTATGTTGATTACTGTTTCACAAACATTAATATATTTAATGAGCATATATATTTATTTCTTGTTGTGTGGTCGCTGTAGGTCCCGATCGCGTTTTAATATCGCAATAAAGAGTGGCTTAAAATAAACACAAATCTAGGATTAAACCTTTTTTCCTTATAATATTGATCACAACAATTGTTCAATTTTGTTATATATTGAGATATTATAGAGGGTAGTTGCGGGATGATAAAGTAAATAATTAATATATTTATCAATAGACGAAACTCATCAGGTACTCAAAGAAATGACATTTATGTATGTATATTTTGGAGACATAAACCCTACAGGGGACATGGAATCTACGTTTAATCAACCAGTGCCATCGTCCTTATGCTCCAATGAATATTCATATCATGATCGATGCTCGCTTCTCTTTATTCACTGTAAACACGTGTACGTGTCCCACCAACCCCGTCTTGTATTACGTTAATATCTTATCTAGTTACTTAATTATGTTTAGACTGTACCTAAAAGTGATCTCGTTTCATAAATAACAAACAGCGTTTAAATAAAATTAATGTTCGAAATTAAATTTAAGAACAGTGATCTGAGATAGAAATTGCCTTTGCATCCATAACCTTTAACTTGAAATAATCTTATTTAAATTATTTGTATTGTTTTAACTATAAATTCTACTAAATACAGTCATTCATACCTTTTATGATTATTCTATTTAAGTGTAACATTTTTATTACTTTTAACAGATTTCGTATCATAGATATTAAAAAGTTATAAATCTATTTAAAGATTTAACTAAATTTAGTCATAATAAAGTCTACTTTCTTAATTATTAGATAGTCTGTACTTCTTATTAAATAATAATTTAATAAAACACGACCACGCAAACTTTACCGCTCACGACTACGTGAACGGTGAAGGGTGGTGGATAATTGATGAAGCTGACATGAGACCACAGGGTTAACTTCCTCTTACACCTCTGACAGAGACCAACTAGATATACTGTCATTAATTGTTTCAATACGTTTCTACGTTTTAATCAGAAGATGACAAATTATTTTAGTTATTTGATATAACATCGAAAATATTGACTGTAACTTAATCTCTATTAAATACCAAATATAGGGATAATCATTAATTGTATTATTTTCTCAAAAACGCCACAGTGAGCGTGAAGTTATTATCTTGATAAATTTATAAATGAGCATTGTCAATACAAAACCTATTAAGATATAAAAACTCATTATGGAAGTAATTGCCCAATATTCAGGAACAGGAAAAAAATACGAGACAACGTCGTTTAGGCTCTATTGTTGAATTTCTAATAACGATGAACGCATGATCAAGCTAATTATTAAAACCTAGACCTAAAAGTACTCAAACTATATTGACTTACAATGTTATCAGCATTATCTTCCTATACTTTCAATCAGCTTGTTATAAAACATTTAAATGAGTGATTATTGCAAAAAAATAAGCTAATTTCTTTCTTACCTATTATCAAAATCTAAATTAGTTTTAACTAAAGAGGATTTCAGTTTTTATTTTCATTTATCTGAATAATACTTGTATTATAATATAAATGTATTTTAAATAATATATTGTATAATAAATAATAGTATTAATAACAAGATAACAAACAGTAAAATATATCAAGGCAAGAAATGAAATAAATAGATATGAAATAAAAATATATAATACTACTGACTGAATGTAATAAGATAGCCGTAACGATGTAACCTCATGTGTGTCGTTTTAATTGCAAAATTTCAAAATTTTCAGTGAAGTTACACATATTCATATTATTGAGACTTTTGACTGAATTTCACATTTTAAACCTCTACAATTCTAAAACTATAAGACTATATACAGAGATTATTAATTAAACTAATTGGTGCCATATGCAACACATGCTAATTTACGCCACTTACTTATATGCAGAAACAGTCTCTCAATTTGGATAACGTTTTTGCAGTCTATACTGTCACCGACGTCGTCATGTTTCACTGCATGCCTTCAGTTTCATCGGAAAATTGTGGAAGAAAATACATACTGAAAAACATATTTTGTACATACTGAAAAACATATATGTTATGCCTTCCTTATATACAGGATTCCTTCCTCGGTAGTACAATATCCGGATACAGCAAATGTCTTTTGTCGTTGTTTGTCTTGTAGTTTTCGATGTGGCCGCTCTTTTCCATACTTTATACGATTATATACCCATATAAGAAATAAAGAATTAAACCTTTACTATTTATAATATTAGTCTATTTTTTTTATCCTTAATATATAAAGAAAATTACCTGAAAGCCTCGACAGAGGTATGACTGAGTAGCATATAAATATTAATAAATAGACTGATTGAACGAGGTGTTCTGTCATCGGGATATTGACTATCAAATAATAATTCTTGCGTAAAAAAAATAACAACGAAGATCATTTAAAGAGATTATAAAATGATGTAATAGTCATAATTTTAATAACATAAAAATACAACAATATAACACAGCTCTTAAAATGCACGTTGCAACTATAACATTATTGTGAACATATTATAAGAAAACAATAAGGGAAAATATGTTTATTACTATTCGTCGTAATTGTTATTAGAATAAGAGTATGTAATTCTCAGAGAGTTTGATTAATAATATAAGTTTAACTTATTTAAAGAAACTATAAAAATAATGAGACCACATTTTAACTGTAACCGTATTACAAAATTAAATTATAAGCATGATAAAATATCTAAAAAAAAATAAAGATAAAAAATTATGTTTATTTAGAATTCTATAAGTATTTAAATCAACTGAACAGCTGTGAGACAGACTTCATTGGATTTTACTATGATTAGTTCATTGATTCTAGAAATAACGATTTGAGATAGAATGGCTTTTCGCATCCAAACCCTTTAAATTGATAAGATGTTTTTTTAATTATATTAAACTAATTTTAATTTTATTAAACTAACGGATAGACTATATATATAAATTATTACAAAGGGCACAACCAAGATTAAATATATGCAGTTTGAAGCGGGCCGCTCACGACTACGTGACGAGTGGACAGGGATAATTGGTGAAGCCGACCTGAGACCACACGGGTAACTTCCTACGACACCTCTGACAGCGACTAATTCTTTATACTGTATTTAACTCAGTTCCAATATGATTTTACGTCATAAGCAGAAGATGACAAATTATTTTATTTATTACATATTGCTTTGAAAATAAAGATTATATTAGACCTAAACACTATTAAATAACAATTGTATGAACAATATTTTATTGCATTTTTTTCTCATAAACGCCACAATGAGCCTAACCTTTTTATCGGGATGAAATAATAAGTGAGCATTGTCATTACAATAATCATTAAGATACAAATTCTTATTACGAAGGTAAATGCCCACTATTCAAATCGCGATCAGGAAAAACTGACAAGCCAGCATCGTTTAGGCTCTACGAGGGTCAAACTGAAAGTTCTTAGAAAATCAAAAACTAAGCATTCTAGCAAGTTATTAGTTTTATTGTAACTTTTCAAAATAGCGTCCATTTACATCAATACATCGCTGCATTCGATGGAACCATTGAGAAAAGCACCTTGCCCACTCGGCCTTAGGGGTCTCTTCGACGGCGTTTTGAAACGCAGCCACTGCTTCTTCGGCGTCTTTAAAACGTTTTCCTCGAAGTTTTTCTTTTATTTTCGGAAATAAATAAAAATCGCAGGGTGCGAGGTCGGGGCTATACGGCGGGTGACCCAGTAATTCCACGTCTGAGGTCACCAAATAGTCGATCGTTTGCCTGACGGTGTGCGACGAGGCATTGTCGTGATTATTTATGGTCCTACAATATTAATGATGTTCGGATTGTTTCGAGATAAATTAGCAAAGAAATCATTTTCTCTACGTCACATACAACGAATCGCGTGTAGTAAGGACTCACTCGCTGTGTCAATACATATTACGTTATACCAAGTACAATATCACCACACGTTATAGTAGTTTGATATAAAATAAATAAATCTTACTTGTAATAATATATAAATGTCATTTAACCACGTTACAATATTATTCATATAAATCTTTACTACGGAATAATTTAAACAAAAATTTTATATTATTTTACACCACTTCAATAAATACCGATTCGTTATTTCCTATATTTTGCATCATTATTTCAGTAACAATCATCGAGGTTTTAAAATGAAAAACAATTAAAATGTTAAAATTGTATGAAATATCTTACAGCAGCTTTTTTTTATTATTGAATCCTACATTCACTAATGGATACTATAAATAAAAATATTAATATTGTATAAATAATCTCATATAGGACGGAATATCTGCAAGTATGTAAAAGCTTTAAAAATGTATTAACAGTACCGCATTTAGAAATAAATAGAAATACTTGTGAGCTGCTAATTTGGTGTCCACATCTGATCTATCACTATCATCTCCGGCTCATTTACATAAAAGCTGAGATATATATTTAAATACCAAAACAGTGGAATTAAACAAAGTCATATTCACAGTTATGAAGTAATCAAAGTTATTTGATGCACAAACGATTAGAACTTATCCTATTGGAAATATTGCATATACTTTTAAATTTGAACACTGATTTAAACAAATTCGTATGTTACTTTTGTAAAGAAGAATATATTTAAGTCACGTATTTACGTAATGTAACGTATTAAGTAACGTATGTGATAATTATATACAATGTACGATCTCAGTTGTTATATAATGTGTATCGTAATCCAACCAATAATTTTGACGTTGCACAAAATAACTTCATTAATATTCCCGCTTGCCTGCAGTAAAACGTAAGACTTTAAATCGGACCATAAATAATATTTTTCCTGGCGGTTTTTTAAACCTTGGAAAATGTTTCCATATTCGCAAAATCATTTACGTTTTACCTCTTATGTATCTTATTTTCATATCAGGTCTTCTTTAATTATGAGAGATAGAAAAAAAACACTAATCGTCAATCATATCAAATCAATAATTTTGTAAGTTCATTATTTTGTATTTAATTAAGTCTTAAATGCTAAGAAAACTAAATGCATAGATAGAGTTTACTATTCCTAATTTAAAAAGTAAAAATTTTAACTTGCTCCTTAACAATGAAGTGTTAGAACTGATTGACTCAACAAATTTCTTAGTTATAACTTTAGATAAAAAGCTCTAATGGAACCCCCATGTCTCAAAACTTATAGCCAAACTCAGCTCCGCTGTGTTTGCAATTAGAAAAGTTAGACAAATAACAGTAAAATTTCGTCTTCAAAAATTTAATAATTATTCATGGGTTTGAGTACACGCATATATATTAAAGTTCCACAAGATATCTTAGACCTTCCTTTTCTTAGTTCCTAAAATCAAAAGTTTATTATTAAATAAATCTTATTATATCGTTCAAGAGTTCTTAGTGCATCATATATGTGGAATATATATTATAATGTACATCATCTAAGATTGTTATATTTCTTTTAAAAAAGAGCAACTGTTGAGTTTCTAGCCGGCGCTTCTCAACAGAGCCGCATTCCGAGCCTGTGGTAGCTTACTCACGGACTGACTACACTAAACTTTTTTTTATTGGAATAGTTGACGATTCAAAAGTGCGTGCGTCTACGAATTTGAATTTGTATTTCTACACGGATGATTTGACTCGGTCAGGTAGTTCACCTCGGCAAAGACTACAAACACACATACATTCACTATGACAATCTTTTAAATAGATAAAAACCTTCAATTCTGGTGATCAGATAACTGCAAATTATAAGTGTGCTCAACACTAAGACCTCATTTAGATGGTGATTAACCTCTTAACTAATGTTTAACAGACATCTTACAGGCACAGTGTTTACACCTCTAATAGGTCTTGTTCGGGACTCCATGTACCTATATACTTATAAAAGTTCAATAATTATAGCTCCATAAAGTCGGTATATTTTCGCGAATAAAAAAATATCTGACATGTTGACTCACAATGTTGACTTATAATCATCACATAACATCTTTTATTGTCCACTAGTTTTTTCACAATACACGATCAAACAGACATATACAGATAAATATGTCTAAAACTATTTTTGATAAGTTAGTATTTTATACAATGTATTTAAACGTGTGCAAATACTCGTATCTATTCACCAACCTTTACGTTACAAGTAATACAAATAATACACGGGGAGATCCAAAAGTAAACCTCCCAACTCAATATACTCGTATTTATTCCACTTGGATAAAGTCAGAAAAAAATTTGAATCTTGCTCCGTGAAAAATTCCGAAATAGCGCACTTGACTTCTTCGTCGTCGTAAAAATTACATCTCGAAAGGTATTTCTTTAAAAGTCGAAAGAAATTGCTGAACTTCCCACATCGCTTCTTCAGTATCGCTATATTCTAGTTTTTTAAAACCTCAGCGTAATACTTCCCTGTGATTGTCTCCTCATGGGGAACGCAATCAATTAATAGCACACCTTCCATATCCTAGAACATTGTTATATAATATATATTATATTATTTTTACAATATCAGATTAATGCAGTTATATAACATGTATATAATAGAATGGTAGCGCCCTTGCCCGAGTTTCCAGAACATCGACAGTGAATGAACTCGTTATGAACTCATCGACAGGTGAATGAGTTACTCTTACGGTCCGCCAAACACTTTCAAAGTTTGTTAAATATACGACAAACATACATAAACACCATATACGTTGACCTATTGAGGACTATAATGGCAAAATCCAACCAGTAAAAAATAGAAAGAATTAATACCAAGACAATATAAATGTTATTTGTTATATAATATACATCTACGTATATCAAATACGATTGTTTTTATCTTTTTGTAAATGAATATAATCTCTCTAGTTTTTAAAACTATTATAGATAAAATAATTTATATTGATCAATAAAATAGATTATTTTTTAATTATCTGTTAATTTGTTTATCAGTGACAAAGGTCACTTTTGCTATGACGTAAATATACCATTTAGACGATTTAATTTTTTGCTATTTATTACAAAGACCTAAATATCTTTATCAGGAGTATGAGAGTGAGTTAATAACGATAAAATGTTTGAAGATGACGAGGAAGAGATTTTTTAAGGCATTTATGAAAACGGGCACTCGGAGTGGAAGAGTGGAAGAAGCATAAAAATGTATATATATGTCGTCATATTTTATTCCATTTAATATAATTCGGTGAAATTTCCACCACTTATCTCAAAGTCATCCAATAGGGATAGATAAGAGCAGAGATAGTTGGGAGCAGGTCAGAGCGAATTAAACTTTGATTTATTTATGTGTTTGTCAAGATACAGTGCTGACTACAAGACACCATTATTAACATTATTTTTAGTGTCAAGTAGCATGCTGATAATTGGATAATTATATATTCATAAAACTTTTATCAAGAACAATACAGTAGGTATTCATAATTTTAATATTACCTTCAGTGAAGGCAATCAAAATTCATTTGTTTTGTGTATATTTGCAGCATATATTTTTCGCGACTTCTAATCAAGATAAATTTTACCTGTTATGCAGAAGTTTGATGATAAATAGTTTAATTGTAAATTTTAACGTAATAATCTATTCAAATTATTAAACTAATATTAATTTTGTTTATTTTGCTAATTATACCTTGTGTATATTACACAGGGTCAGCAAAATTCCTAACATAAGACTGAAAATATGTGAGGTGTCCAGCAGTATTAATTTGCAGTTCAATTTATATGATCTCCCAAGAAAGATGCGAGTACAGCATCCATGGGACGGCATTCAAATGTTAAAACAACAAACTAAATATTCTTTGAATGCTTGTTTCGATATTATTATTTGCTTGATTGCTTTTGACTAATTGAAACTAGACACTGTAATGAATCTAGCATTGTATATAATATTGTCTTAATCGTCATGGAGGTGACATCTGTTAATTTAGGCCTAAACTCTTAATTTTAATTTTCTATAGCGATAATTTAGATGATTTCTATAATGCTGACATTAAGCTCACATTATGTCCGATAGCTTTGGTATATATTTTTAGTATTATACTACCAACAAATGCTGGTCAAAGTGATCAAGTTGTTACAGCATTTTCAACAACTTTGTTACAGCAACTATTAAGTGAGAACCACGTTGTACTCTGTTTACTAATTTGGAAGCTTTTTAGAGCTTTCAGCATAAATACGGTCATTTTGTTTGTTAAAATATAGCTCAGTTATTAAAAATACATTTTTTTACTACCCTATTCTTTTTTAAATTATCGATTAAGAAATGACCAGTGCGTTGCTTATGAGCTTCAAGTCCTAAGTCATCTTTTAAAATTCGCGACATGGTTCTAGGTACTATCTTCATCTCTCAATATAAAATTTTTTTGCTTTCAGACAG
Source organism: Melinaea marsaeus rileyi (assembly GCA_918358865.1). NCBI lineage: Eukaryota > Metazoa > Arthropoda > Insecta > Lepidoptera > Nymphalidae > Melinaea > Melinaea marsaeus. The sequence continues at coordinate 9,513,901 of OU911088.1, read as the reverse complement.
GATTTCTTCGAATTTTTTCCCTTACAGCTTTGATCGCTTTTTTCGTAAGAGTACTAAGTAGATGACCACATCTTATTCTGACACAAATAGTGTGCCTATCAATAGCCCGGTATATAAAACATTTCACTAATACCAAGCGTATGGAGAATTTAAAAAATTGCAGTTGGCTTTGTACCTACTTTATGTAATACAATGACAGCGATTTCGTAATCTTTATTTCGCCACTTTGTTTCAATATCACAAAACATTTTAAAATATATTAGTGCGAAAATAAGAAAACACAACGAACAGTCTTATAAAAATTACAGATTCCAAATTAAAAACTAATATTTTGTTTATTTTGTATTGTAACAGTATTTAAATGTCAGTTTAAAATCAAACAGTAAAATGACAGCTTAAACTAATTTAGTAAGTTAATCAAGTAAGCTTATATCGGTCATTATAGTAAAATTAGTTTATAGTTATTTTTGTTTTGTTAATATAATCGTAAGTCTCTATAATAATTGAATTTTTCATAAAGACTTAATGGTATATGCTATAAAAATTGTAAGTTAATAATAAATTAAATCAGTGTTCATGGAGTTTCTTGTCTGTTGTTGTCTGTTGTTCGCCTATCTGTCTGAATTTATATTTTCTGAATTTTATAATTGTAATGTACATCTAATTGTGTTAGAAGCTTTGGACTTTAAAAGTTGCAAAACGATAACTTAAAAAACGAAAAATGGAATATTTTAAATAAATTTCTCAAATTATATTAAAGATTTAATGTGCTAAACCGTATTCCTAATTTAGTAAAATGTCATATTTTAATTCTAGAACCGTTGTAACTCCTCATTCAACATTTTTATCGGACGCATTTATAACTTTGGTAGAATTTATGATGTCACTAGATTTGCTCTCGATGCCATTGCATATAAAGTTATGTTAATACTAAAGTTGAAACATAAAAACTTAAGAAAAGTTTTAACTTATTTATGCGATGAAATCTACCGTCTGGAATAAAATTAATCTTCATTGATTTATATAAATTTAATTCATGTTATTTACTCAACCATATTATGAAATTATAACATAAATAAAAGGAGCAATGTGTCAGATGAGACTGTTCATTGAATTCATTGATTCAGACGATTTCAGGTGATTACACAACTATGATTATGTTCATTCTGCCATACACTCATGAGTCCTTATTTATTTATTTTATTTATTTATTTATTTTATTTATTTATTTATTTATGTACCAGGAAAAAATACAATTTACAATCTATATAAAATAAAGTGTACACAAAAAGGATAACTTATCTCTTAAAAGAGATCTCTACCAGAAACCCTTTATTATAGGAGAAAATATTTAATAGTTGCGGTATAGGTACAATAAATATAAATACAAATATAAATATATATATATATGATAAAAGTATAAAAAGTAAAAAAAAAAGTATAAAAATATTTATAAATATATTATAAACACACATATTACTTAAATGTACATAAATATAAACATAATACATACATACTTACATAAATATAATATAGCTACCTAGGACATTTTAGAGGGAGAGGAAGTAATTCTTCAATCTAAACTTAAAGGAAATAATAGTGGGACAATCTTTGTACAAGTGAGGAGGTAATGAGTTCCAGAGTTGAGCAGCACGAACAGAGAAGGATTTGCGGTATTGGGCAGTGTTATAATGCGGCACCTCAAGAAACTTTAAAGAAATACAAGAGCGCTCTGGCAATTGTCTAGGTGGACATAATTGTAAGAGATCTTGCAAGTAAGAAGGAGAAGATTTTTGTAGAACTTTATAGAGAAGTGTTAGTACATGCACATTCCGGCGAAAGCGGATAGGGAGCCACTTTAACTCACGGCGGTATTCCGAAATGTGATCAAATTTACGCAAGCCGTAGATAAAACGAATGCATAAATTCTGAAGTCGTTCGAATTTATCAAGCAGCTCCTCAGTCACATCTAAATAACAAATGTCAGCATAGTCAAGGAGAGGAAGAAGAAGAGATTGGGCTAGAATAATTTTAGTTTTAAAGGGAAGAAAATTTTGAAGACGTTTAAGTGAATGTAACGATCTATATAAGCGCTTGCTTATGTCGTTGAATTGAGCCACCCAAGTGAAATGGGAGTCTAAGGTTAATCCCAGATTTTTTACGGTATCTAGGTACTGTAATGGAGTACCGTCGTACAAAATGCAGGGCAAGGTCGAGAAATTAATTTTGCTGCGAGATTGCTTATTATAAATTATAATAGCTTGCGATTTATTTGGATTAACTAATAATCCATATTCTTCTGCCCATAGGCGTATGCTTTCAAGGTCGATGTTCATTGATGCTATTCCCTCTTCGATTCCAGAAAAAGTGACGTGCCTGTAAAGCTGCAAATCATCTGCATAGAGATGGTAGGGAGAAGATATTACTTTAGAGACTTCGTTTATAAACATAGAAAAAAGTAGAGGAGATAGTACGCCGCCTTGAGGTACACCAGCAGAAAGATCCGTCCAATGAGAAGAACTGTCATCGGATTTCACAATCTGCCGACGCCCGAAAAGATATGATTTAAACCAATTTAAAACGGAAGGAGATATAGAGAAAGTTGAAAGAATGCCAAGCAAAATATCAAAGTCCACTGAATTAAATGCATTAGTAAAATCAAGAAGAACGAGTATCGAAAGCTGTTTGTTATCCATCGCATATCGGATATCATCAGTGACTTTGATTAGTGCTGTGGTAGTGCTATGATGGGGACGAAAACCGGATTGGAAAGGACTTAGAAGATTATTACCGTGAAGGAATTCTGAGAGTTGCTTCTGTACAGCATCTTCGAGAATTTTTGAAAGGAAAGGGAGTATAGATATTGGTCGATAGTGCGAAGGCAAGGTAGGATTATTTATTTTAGGTAAGGGAATGATATGTGCTGCCTTCCATGCAGAAGGGAATGTGAAAGATCTTAAGGAAAAGTTTAAAATATATGTTATAATAGGTAAAAGGATATCGATTATAGGAATAAGCATATCTCTACTAATGTCGTCATTACCGACGGTCTTAGAAGAGATTGAAAATAGTGATTTTTTGACATCTCCTTCCGTTAAATCCTGAAAGAAAAACGAAGAATCACAGATAGGTGGGGTGCTATTTGTCAGTTGTTGCAGGGTTTTCGATTTGCGTTCTTTAGAAAGTATTAAAGGCGGAGAAGAAAAATGTGTATTTAATAGATTTAAATCAACAGTATGGTTGAGAGTATTACGATTCTTACCCACACCTAGTGATTTTAAGAAGTTCCACATTTGTGAACCCGAAAGATTGTGTATAGAGGAAAAGATATAACGACGTTTTGCATCCCTACACATTCTATTGCATAGATTACGCAGCTTTTTGTAACTATTGATTTTGTCTTGAGATGAATCTTTTTTGCAAATTTTCTTAGCTTTATCCCGTTTGGCCATGATTGATTTAATTGTTGGAGTGAGCCAAGGTGCGGGAAGATGTCGAACTCTTATTTGCTTTACTGGAGCATGGACATCATACAGCTTTATTATTTCCGCATTAAAGATGGTAATCATATCATTAACATTTCGAGAATCGTACAGAGCAGACCAATTTATATCAAGTGTATCATATATAAGATTATTGATGTTAATATTTTTAAGACTACGACGGAATATACATTTTTTTATGCGTTTGAAAAAAGGTAAGTTATAGCGGAGGAACAAGAGATCATGGTAAGAGAAAGAGGCTGTTAGCTGACCGTGGGTTAAAACATTTTCTGACTTTGAAACAAGGATAAGATCAAGAAGCGAAGGCTTAGAGTTAGGAGGAAAATGGGTCTCAGATAGGGGACATAAGGTCAAATTAAAGGACGATATCAGGGATTTCAGTTTTTGTGCCCTAGAGTCATTTTTGACTAAGCACGTATTTAAATCACCCATTATAATAATATGATTATAGGAAGGAGATAACGTATCGAGAAGGGATTCGAAAGTATTGAAATAATTGACATGAAGAGAAGGGCTATAAAGAACGCTAACTAAAATTTTAGTATGACGAGCAATAATTTCTATAAAAAGGTATTCAAGATAAGGTTCAGGGGAAGGATCAGAAGATTGCTTAATTATGTTAAAGGATATACTGTCACGAAGATAGATACAGACACCACCACCTCCTTTGGAAGTTCGGTCATTACGTATCAGGTTGAAGTTGGGAATATTGTAGAAAGAGGTGGAAAGAGAGGGTTTTAACCATGACTCTGAGACCAGAATAACGTCTACACTGACCCCGTTAAAAGATGCGAGAAGATCGGAGTAATGAGCCGGAATGCTTTGTGCGTTAATGTGAACTAAATTAATGCTTTCAGAATTGTTGCAGAAGATTGAACTAATTTTAGAATAAAGCGAAGATGAATTACTGCGGGTGGAAGAAGAATTACTGGAAACACTGAGAAAATCATCATTAGAAGTACAAGAGAAATAGTCATCATCAATATTCAGTATATCCGACATACACAATTATAAATTTAAGAAATGTAAAAAATAAATAAAAAGTAAAATTAAATAAATTAATATAAAATATAATAAAATAAAATAAATACTTATATTTTATATACTAGACACAAAAAAAATCAACAAAATTATAGTTTTCCTAAAAACAATCTTATTACATACACGGCATAGCAAAAAATATATTTAAAAAATCTGGTTAAATCTCGAAATTAAACTAACAATTAGGTAAAAGTAAAAACAATAAAAAGAAAACAAAACAGTTGCAAATGATTAACAGTAAAAGAATAATAAAAATAATTTAACTAATATACTCCTTAAGATTAAAACAATAACAATTAATATAACAAACAAGAATAAAATAATAATTTTTAGAAACCGGTAAAACGTCACAATGAAAACTTTCCGAACGCTTCCAGAGATCACTAGCGTCACCTCACTGACAAGTGTCAAAACAATTGAAATATAAATATATTATTATTTTATTTTAAGTCGACATTGTATTAGTTTTTAAAGTAATGTAGCATATAAAAGGGAACACAATGTAACACTAATCATGTTTAAAAATTGTAAAGACACTATGCCGATCGCGAAGTGAACACAACTCTTTAAGCAACTATGTAATTAATTTACTACTTAGTTACCTTAAGAACCCGGCGAGTTCTGGAAGATTGTTTATGTTCCTGATTTGCCGAAGAGGAATCAGATGAAGTAGGAAATCTGTCGAGGAGCGGTTGTAACTCACTTAAAGAAATAATTTTTTTCCTACTTTTATCCGGCAAGACTATAACTATATTCCCCTCTGAAGTCCAACAGTTCTTGATCCCGAAATGCCTGCGTGCAGTCATGAAAACCTCCTGCCGGGGCTTGGTGAGGAACTCAGATAATGTGCAACCACTTCCTTTGAGTGCAGTTTTCGAATTCCAAACAAGATTTCTATATTTTGAACCAAGAAACTTGACTAATATGGGACGTGGTCTGTCTCTTTTAGCGCCGAGTCGATGACAGATATCAATACTCTCTATTACTGAACCTGGCAGCTTCATGCGATCAAACATTACGGACTTTATTATGGATTCTGTCTTCTCATCGGTAGTCTCTTGTAACCCATGAAATAGGAGAATTTTACATCTTGATCTTGCTTCGTGTTTATCAAATCCTTCTGACAACAATTGCAACTGCTGCCGCAACATGGACAGGGTTTTCCAAACAAGATTCTTGAAGGCGGAGTATTCAGCTGCAAGTCCTGGGAGATCCTTACAAGTGTCAGAAGAAGTTTTTGAAGCTTGTGAAAGTGCAAGTTCCTTGTCAAAGTGATCCATACGGGACTCAAACATATTGACAATGTCATCCATGTTCTTACGTAGTTGAGTGTGCAGATCCATTTGTGATATTTTCTAAAACTTGTTTGTTGTGAAAGTTTATTTATGCCAGGTATGTAGAATTGCTTTTAGTACATTAAGTAAGGTTTTTTAATGTACATATGTAAAGTTTAACTATATAATGAAAATAAAAATCGGAGGACAAAAAACTATGTGTTGCTTAATGTACAACTACCCGCAAAAGTCCTTAATTCAGAGGCAAAGCTATTAGGACGCTGGAGGTGTAATGACATAAATATTGAGTAACTGTAAGATATCACATTCGTCAGAAGATGACCAGTTTGCCAAAAACAAAACGATTAATTAAATTATAGATGTTCTGGACGCATTGCTTTGCAACCAGTATCTTTCAGGTATTAAACAAGCTAATCACTACAAAGTTCAGATATTTATATTTTCAACACGCGGGTAATAAAATGCTGAATCACGAAACTTAACAAGCAACTCTTTCCAGACCGTTTCAGTTTTATTAGTGTGTTAAATTCCGTTTTTTTTAATTTATAATAATTTTGTGTGCATGAAATACTTATTTACCTCTTAAATTAACCAAAAGCGTAATATGTTTCGTGTATGTTATAAATATATCTTTTTACTTACTAAAGTAATCGTATATGACTTTACAACTTATGTTATATATAGTGAGTCATAAGTCAAGACCTTAATACGAAATCAGTGTAATATATTGTTATTCACGACAGAATACTAAGTAAAACGTGATATTACTATATCACGCGTTACTGCATAGCCTACTGCCTATTATTACAGTATTTTACATCTAAAATTATTTATATAAAAAAAATAGAATTAAATATAATCAAATATTTAAAACATTTGCTACGTAAAAGCTTTGATTAAATTCAAATTACAACATTTACCATAAAAGTGTCACTACGTCGTTGTACAAATATGTATAATGGCAACACAATAGTGCGTTGCGTTCTTTTTCAAAGATCTTTCTTCGTAGCTTACTGTCGGGCCATAATTTTACATCGCCGTTGCAGCCTCGTAATCGTTTTAGTGGCAACTAAGCAATTCCCGCATAAAACAAAATAATACGCATCGAAGGTCGTATTATCTTGTTATGTCATATTAAGAGAATATAAAATTGTGTAGCCGTTTACAATATATTTACAAAATATATTATATAATTACATAATTTTTTGAATCGCTAATATTGTCATATTTTTATAAAAAATACAATACAACAATTTAACACAGTCTTCACAATGCACATTGCAACTGAATATTATATTATAATGAACATACAATGATCTGAGATAGAATTGCTTTTGCACCCAAAACCTTCAACTTGAAAGTATCTTATTGAGATTTTTTGATTCATTTTAATAATAAATTGTGCTAAAAACAAAATAATTCAAACTATGATTATTCTATTCAAGATGTTTTCTTTATTATTTTGAATGGAATTGATACCATAGATATCATTAAATACAGTCACAAGCATTAGATAATCTGTACTAATTATTTATTACACAATGATTTAATACAAAAAGCACAACCAAGATTAAATGTATATAGTTTGATGCGGGCCGCTTACGACTGGACGGGTGGACAGGGATAATTGATGAAGCCGACATGAGACCACACGGTTAACCTCCTCCGACACCTCTGACAGCGACCGACTAAATATACTTACTGTCTTTACCTGTTTTACCACGATTCTACATTTTAACCAAAAGGGGACAACATATTTTAATTATTAGATATTGCATCAAAAATCTTGATTGTAATGTAATCTCCTTTAAATTCCAACTATAGAAGTAATAATTTATTGGATTATATTCTCATAAATGACGCTCACCGTCGTCAAGTTATTCGATAGAGGAAATAATAAGTGAGCATTGTCAATACAAAACTCATTAAGATACAAAAAATTCAAAAATTCAAAATTCAAAATATCTTTATTCAAGTAGGCATTTACATGCACTTTTGAATCGTCAATTATTACAATACAAAAAAAGGTCAGTGTAGTCCGTCCGTAAGCAAGCTACCACCAGCTCGGAATGCTGCTCTGTTGAGAAGAGCCGGCCAGAAACTCAACAGTTGCTCTTTTCAAAAGAAATATAACAAAAGGTGATGTATATTATAATATAAATCCTGCAAATGATTCAACAACTTAAGTTCCACATATTTCGATCCACTAAAAACTCTTGAACGTTATAATAAGCTTTATTTAACAATAAACTTTTGATTTTAGATTTAAAACTAAGAAATGGAAGGTTTAAGATATCTTGTGGAACTTTATTATATATGCGTATACTCAAACCCATGAAGGATTTATTAACTTTTTGAAGCCGAAACTTTGGCGTTACGAGTTTGTTTTTATTTCTCGTATTTATCGCGTGTCTGTCACTGTTTTTATATAACTATTTAAATTTTGACGTATATATAAAATTTTATTAAATATGTATTGGGAAGCGACTGTAAGAATACCTATTTCTTTAAAAACATCTCTCAGAGAATCTCTAGCTTTTAAGTTATAAATAGCCCGCACAGCTCTTTTTTGTAAAATAAATATAGAATTAATTTCGACAGCACTGCCCCATAATAAAATACCATAAGATAAAATACTGTGAAAATAACTAAAATAAACAAGTCGAGCCGTATTTGTGTCCGTTAATTGTCTAACTTTTCTAATTGCAAAGACGGCGGAGCTGAGTTTGGCTGCGAGTGTTGAGAGATGGGGGTTCCACTGGAGCTTTCTATCTAATGTTAAACCTAAGAATTTTGTTGAGTCAATCAATTCTAACACTTCATTGTTAAGGAGCAAGTTACAATTTTTACTTTTTACATTAGGAAGTGTAAACTCTACGCATTTAGTTTTCTTAGCATTTAACACTAAATTATTAATTTCGAACCAATGCAGGACTCGTGACAAAGTACTGTTTACTTCGTCATAATTAATCCTATCACGCTCAACTTTAAAAATAAGCGAGGTGTCATCAGCAAAGAGTACAATGTCACACATATCCTTAACAAAAAAGGGCAAGTCATTAATATAAAGTAAAAACAAAAAGGGGCCCAGAATAGATCCTTGTGGAACACCCATCTTTAGGTGAGAACCAGACGATTTAGAATTATTTGCGTAAACTGTCTGGATTCTTTGATTCAGGTAAGAGGCAATAAGATCAAGCGCAGCGCTACGTACACCGTAGTGGTTTAGTTTGCATAGTAACGTCCGATGGTCCACACAATCAAAGGCTTTGGACAAATCGCAAAACACCCCAATTGCATTCTGCGACTTCTCCCACGCGTCGTAAATGTGCTTAAGAAGCGCAGCACCCGCATCAGTCGTTGATTTTCCTTTGGTGAAACCATATTGTTCACTATGCATGATCCCACTGCTATACATAAACTCTGAAATCTGATTTAAAATTATTTTCTCGAAGACCTTACTCAAGGTCGGTAAAACCGAGATAGGCCTATAATTTTCGGGATCCAATCTATCGCCACTTTTAAACAAAGGAACTATTTTACTGTTTTTCATCAAATCTGGAAATATACCGGTTTCGATACATTTGTTAAAAATAAGGGATAATTGAGGGGCAATATCATTTATAATAGTGCTAAGCAATTTAACTGACATACCCCAGAGATCACAAGTTCTCTTCGAATTTAAGGTTCTAAATGTGTTAACTATTTCATCTGATGAAACAGGTTTAAAAGCAAAATATTTTTTATGGACTTTAACATTTTTGTTCAATTCCGCGATTGCAACAGATGATGAGGAATTTAAATTACGTGTGACTGTTATTGGGATTTCAGTAAAAAAGGTTTCAAAAACAGCCGCCACCTTTGATTCTTTATTTATTTCAATATTATCAATTTTTAACTTTATAGGTCCATTGGGAGCCCTAGATTTTCCAGTAAAACTAGATAAAACATCCCAAGTTGCCTTTATTTTATCTTCTGAATTTAAAATTTTATTTTTTATATAAATGGACTTGGCTTGTACGCAAACGTTCTTAAATATTTTAGAGAAATTTCTGACTCTATTTAAGAACACCGGATCATGATTCCATTGCCTCTCACCATATAAATCATATAATCTTTCTCTGCTTCTATATATTCCTACGGTAGCCCAATCACTAAATTTAATTTTAAAGTATTTTGTAAACGTTTTTGGCTTAAAAATATTATTAAATTCATTTAACAATAAATCGAAAACTTTATTATATAAATTGTTCGGATTATCATTGGTTACATTTTCTTTAACCACTATTTTTGCAACATTTTTTGAACATTCTACTTTTTGTTATTGGTCTACAAGTGAATTTTTGGGGTCTTGCAATTTCATGATTAATTAAGAGAGAATAAAAAGCTCATTATAGAGGCAAAGACCTTCTATTCAAGTCGCGAACAGGAAAAAAATTACGAGTCAGCATCGTTTAGGCTCTATTGTTGAATTATTCTAATAATGATTACCTACCAATTGCTCCGTATATTCAATTAAAAGAAAAGCATTGTCAAGCTAATTTTATTAAACATACACCTTAGGGTATTAAACGTATTGACTTACGTTTTTAGCATTGTATCTCTATAATTTCAAGCAGCTTGTTTTTTTTATTAACATTCAATACAATAATACAAAACTTTGTAAAAGAACAAGCGAATTATTTATGGTCCAAATATCAGATTAATTTCAACTAAAGGAGATTTCGATTTAATTGTTTTAGATAATATTTTTTTCATTATTTATCTAAACAATGCGTTCATTATAACATACATGTATTTAATACTTATACAATATTATGGTTGTGGCGGTTCATTTAAGGTTAAATGTTTAATCCGAGCCTATTTAATGTACTTCAGTACGACGTCAGAGAGACAGGCTTCGTTTAACAATATTTACATGAACAATGGGTCTCAATTTTACATAAAAGTCCAACAGCGAGTGAACTTAGGCACACCAGTGAAGTGGTCCAATTTACATGCTTTATGCAGAAGCGAGTGATGCAGCCGCGGACTATACACGCTCTCGTGAAGGCTCTTTGAAATTTTTATACGCTATTCCCAGAAATCGGACATCGCTGCATTTATGCGAACTATTCTATGTTCCGCCTTTGAATACTCCATTAATTAAATAAAAAGTATTATTAACTTATGAAATCTGCATAATAATTTTTAATCTATTATTTATTACTTATAAGTACACATTGAAATGTAAATATAATCTATATAACAAAACATTTCACTTGTGAAGGCAAAGCAGTTTATTGTTATAATATCTAAATTAATAAATATTAATTTTTATTTGTTTTTTATTTTGTAACTTTTTACAATTTTGAATACAGAAGCTAAATTGCATTGCCAGTTTGATTGCAATATGGACGTTGGAGCCTACACTAGAATTATTTTATTATTTTGCGCCGTATTTATATACAATGGCGCGCCGATAGCAATGCCCTGCTTTAAGTATTTTATTTTCAACCATTACGCCCTTGTCGGAATAGTAATTGTATCAATACAAAGCCGGCTAAGAAGTTTGAAATTTTCAGTTAAAAGTGTCCTTGTGTTCCCGGGATTTAAAAAAACCCATTTTTGGATAATCTATTACAGTGATGATACAAAATGCCTTTTAGCAAATAAATGTTAATATATATTTATTTTATTATAATTGTTGTATTATTATAATATTTATAGATCATTTATTATACTAGAATATTAACAATTTTCTAACTGTCCCGAGAAAGAAGTAATTTTCTCTACGTCACATACAACCGCTTCGTCTATCGTAAATACTTACACGCTGTCAATAAATATTACATGACACCGACTAGAATAATATCACATAATATATTCGTTTGAGATAAAAAAAAAATCTAACTTGTAATAAAATATATGTCATATCTCTTATCTTAACAACATTATTCAAATTATTTTTTAACATTTGTATATAAATATATTTTTTTCGTATTTTAATACACCACTTCAATAAACGCAGCCTTGTTATTTCATATATTGTTCACAATTATTTCAGTGACAATTATTGAGAACTTAAAACGAAAAACAATTAAAACGGTCGAAATAATTTACAAGTGCTTCAACTTTTTTTATATTTAAAATCTACAATCGCTAAGGGATGTTTTAAAAAACTATATTCATAAATTGTTTCAATAATCTTATACACTACAGTTGTACACTGCACGTCTATATAACCATTAACAATGTATTAACATTTAGAAACATGGGAACTCTCGGAAGCTGCTAATTTTGCTATCCACATCCGATCTCTCACTATCTCCGGCTCATTTCCATGAAAACTAAGATAAATATTTAAATACCGATCATTATACGCTCAAGTTAGCCAGAAACAGTGGAATAAAGCAAACTCATATATGTATATTCTAAATTTAGAAGATACTTTATTTATTTATTTATTTATTCATGTACCTCATTATTACATATATACTTAAGATTATAAATTATGTACATAGAATAGATTATCTCTTAGAAGAGATCTCTTCCAGCCACCCCTGAATGTAAGTGCCTTGTAGTTGCCTATATACGAGTATATATGACTTTACTATAAATCGAAAAATAATTTTATTACATTTTTGTTTGTACATTATTAAAGTAATATTTCCAAAAGCCTCAAAGCAACCTGGTACCTCAAGCGAGCACTGAGCCTGTAAGGTCTATTAAATAATTTTCATATCTTTATTAATAATTATTTTTTTATAAATTTAAATACTTCTTCCACACTATCCGTTGACCCGAGCGTGTGTAATAGATAGGGCGTCGCCGCAAAACGACACGCAGACACATCGCCCTACATCTGCGACAAATATGCGAGGGCTACCGAGTCAAGGGCGGACTCGGCCAAAGACGTTAGTCCCAGAACAAAACTTGAAAGTCCGCTTCGCAACACTAAATGTTGGCTCACTAACAGGAAGGACGACAGAACTCGCGGAACTATTTGAAAAGAGAGTTGACTTTGCGTGTCTACAAGAGACAAAATGGAGAGGCTCTAAATCGCGTAATATTGGCGAGGGATACAAAATGATGTATACTGGATCAGCAGATGGACGAAATGGCGTAGTAATAGCAGTCAGTCAAAAACACCTAGATAACACCATCGAAGTCAAGCGCATAAATGACCGCTTAATGTACATAAAGATTCTAATATCGAAACGGTGAATATCTTATCTGCATATGCACCCCAAACCGGGTGCAGGGACAGTGAAAAAGAGGCCTTCTGGGCAGCATACGAAGCCGTTCTTCAGCAGATACCAAATGGCGAAACATGTATCATTGGTGCGGATCTAAACGGGCACATAGGCACGAGAAGTCACGCACACGCCCGAGTACATGGAGGATTTGGTTACGGTTCGTTGAACAATGCTGGCAGTACTATTCTATCTAGCGCTATGGCTTATGATCTAGCTGTTGTAAACAGTTTCTTTAAAAAAGCGCCTGAGCATCTGATCACGTACAAAAGTGGCCCTCATAGTACGCAGATAGACTATTTATTAACAAACAGGGTGAACATTGGTCGAATAAAGAACTGCAAAGTGATCCCAGGAGAGTGTGTTATTTCCCAACACCGTATTGTGGTCATGGACATGACCTTCCGTAAAAAATCAGAACCGAAACCAGAAAGGGTACCTGAAATCACCAGGTGGTGGTTACTCAAAGGAGACAAAGCAGAAGAATTTAGACAAGAGCTTGAAGGTTTGACTATAAATATGGAGGATGATGTCAACACCATGTGGAAAAAACTATTCTTAGACATTATGAAGGCGGCAAATAAGATCCTAGGTCGCACGAAACCCGGAAGACGAACATCTAAGGAAACGTGGTGGTGGAATGTCGATGTCCAAGCAGCTCTTAAAGCAAAGAAAGAAGCATTTAAGGTTTGGCAGACCACCGGCACAGATAAGGATAGAGGTAACTATAAAGCTCAGAAGAGAGATGCTAAGAAAGTTGTAGTCATTGGGCGTCATAAGGCTACGGGAGATCTTTACTCGGCCCTCGAGAGTCGTGAAGGACAAAAGGAGATCTACAAATTATCAAAAGCTCGGAGTAAGGCATAACAGGATCCAGTGAAGACCAGACCAGACCAGTGATGTAGGCATGGACGGATCGGTACTTTATAAAAACAAAGACGTTTTGGGAGTATGGCACGCTTACTATGAACAACTTTTGAGCACAACCACTAGGACGGTTACTCTTTCTGAATTAAGCAGTAACCTTGGTCTCGTACCACTAATAACACCATAGGAAGTCAAGTCAGCGCTCAAAAAGATGGGTAACAAGAAATCGCTGGGGCCAGATGGAATCCCTATAGAAGTCGAGAAATGCCTCGGAGAGAAGGGTATTTACATCCTTACACACCTCTTCTTTAAAGCCATGGAAACATCGAAAATACCCGATGCGTGGAGACTGAGCACAATAATTCCTCTATACAAGGGTAAAGGTTGCAGATACGAGTGCAACAACTATCGCGGCATAAAACTGATGAGTCACACAATGAAACTCTATGAGAGAATCATTGATGCCCGGTTGAGTCCGGAGAGTTCTCTTTCTGCAAACCAATTTGGCTTTGTTCCTGGCTTATCCACAATCGACCCGATGTTTGCAATCAGCATGATAGGACAGGAGTTTCGAGCTAATAATAAGCCGTTATACTTGGCGTTCCTGGACATGGAAAAGGCATTCCATCGCGTACCTCGTCCTACGATCTGGTGGATCCTTCGCAAGAAATATATCCCAGAAAGGTACGTTGACATCATAGCTGACATGTATAAAGACGTCAAGTCAGTAATAAGAACCACGGTGGGGCAGACAAAACCAATAGCAGTAACTGAAGGAGTACATCAAGGTACAGTCCTAAGCCCGTACCTCTTCTGTTTGGTGATGGATACTCTTACAGAGGAAGCTCAAGCTATGGTTCCGTGGACATTTATGTATGCAGATGACATAGCTATCTGTGCAACATCCCAAAGTGAGTTAGAGCAAGCCCTAAATAAATGGAAGCGTCAGCTGCAGACGGGTGGCCTTATGTTGAGTATTGCTAAGACCCAGTACATGGTACGAGTATGTAACAATCCATGCGCTTCAGATTACCCTCTCATTATAGATGGTCAACAAATTAAAAAAATGTGACGAATACAAATATCTGACGAATGTAAATAATAAAAATTTAGCATCGAATTGCGGCCGCCTGGCTTAAGTGGCGGGAAGTAACTGGCGTAACCTGCGACCGTAGAATGCCTATAAAGCTAAAAGGCCTTGTATATAAGAGCATGATTAGGCCTGTTCTAACTTATGGCAGCCAAACGTGGGCCCTTACTCAAAGACAAGCCCAATCTTTATCTGTGGCTGAAATGAAAATGCTTCGGTGGATGTGCGGGGTGACGAGACTCGACAAGATACGCAACGAGTACGTTCGCGGTAGTCTCGGCGTTCGCGACATTGCCGACAAGTTGCAGGAGAGTAGGCTGCGATGGTTCGGACACGTCAAGAGAAGACCTCCCGACTATATAGGCAACACAGTAACCAATCTGAACACCCAGGGGGTCCGGAGAAGGGGAAGACCGAAGACCAGGTAGTTAGATGTTATTCGAAAGGTTATGAGTTCCTGCGACGTGACTGAGGAAGATACGTCCAACAGTGCGAAGTGGAGAGAGAAGACGAGAAAGGCAGACCCCACCATCAGATGGGAATAATAATTGCCAAGGAGAGAGAGATCTCAAACGTATATATTGTGTGATATTATTCTACTTGGTGTCATGTAATATGTATTGACAGCGTGTAAGTATTTACGACAGACGATGCGGTTCTATGTGACGTAGAGAAAATTACTTCTTTCTCGGGACAGTTCGAAAATTGTTAATATTCTAGTATAATAAATGATCTATAAATATTATAATAATAAAAAAATTATAATAAGATGTATATGTAATAACATTTATTTGCTAAAAGGCATATTGTATCATCACTTTAATAGATTATCCAAACACGGGTTTGATTAAATCCCGGGAACACAAGGACACTTTCAACTGAAAATTTCAAACTCCTTAGTCGGCTTTGTATTGATACTATTTCGGTTGAAAATAAAACATCCAAAACCAATTCATTGCAATCGGCGCGCCATTGTCCATAAATACGACACAAAAGAAATTGTGATTTTGCGAACGCTTGTTGGCAACATTCAATATTTTAACGAACATTGATTTGGAATATAAACTTTGAATTGAAATTTTTCTGTACAGGAATATTTTTTTTATTTTTTATATATCAATCTGCATTGTAAAAAAAATATTATTAGTTAAAACTAAAAATGTACATAGAAAAATATTGAAATATGTGCTAATTGTAATATATTTTTGTAATTTCCAACATTGTAATATTGACTATAAAGTTACTACTTGAAAGATATAATTTTATCAACACACAAACTAGCTTCTTCCAACTTTAAAACGCCCAAGACTTATTTATTGACACCGGAAGGTGGAAGAAATACTATATAATATGCACTATAAAAATACTATATAATGTCTGTTTATTAAACACTATTCTGAAAAATAAAAATAATGGTAAATAAAGTAAAGTGCAGTCAGCATAACCCAGTAAATAATTCTAATGTGGGCTTCAACGTCCATATTGCAATTAAACTAGCAATGCAATTTAGCTTTTGTATTCAAAATTGTAAAAAGTTACAAAATAAAAACAAATACAAATTAATAACGATTAATTTAGATATTATAACAACAAACTGCATTGCCTTTACAAGTGAAGGATGTTTTTTTATATAGATTATATTTAAATCTCAGTGTATTACTTTTAAGTAATAAATAATAGATTAAACATCATTATGCAGATTTCATAAGTAAATAATACTCTTTAGTTAATTAATGGAGTATTCAAAGGCGAAACATAAAGTAGTTCGCATAAATGCAGCGATGTCCGATTTCTGGAAATAACGTATAAAAATTTCAAAGAGACTACACGAGAGCGTGTATAGTCCGCGGCTGCATCACTCTCTTCTGCATAAAGCATGTAAATTGGACCACTTCACTGGTGTGGCTAAGTTCACTCGCTGTTGTACTTTTATTGAAAATTGAGATCCATTATTCATGTAAATATTGTTAAACGAATCCCGTCTCCCTGACGTCGTACTGAAATACATTTAATAGGCTGGGTTTATATATCTAAACTTAAATAAACCGCTAAAACCATAATATTATATAAGTATTAAATACATGTTATAATAAAAGTATTATTTATATAAATAATGAAAATAAAAAATGTATTATCTATATCATTTAAATCGTTTTTAGTTGAAATTAATCTGATATTTTGATCATGTTCCTTTGTAAAGTTTGATATTCTATTGAATGTTAATATAAAAAACAAGGTGCTTGAAATATAATAAAGAGACAATGCTATTAACGTAAGTCAATACGTTTAATATTTTAGACCTAGGTTTAATAAAATTTGCTTGACAATGGTTTCATTTGAATTTAGGATACGGAGCAATTGGTAGGTAATCAATATTAGAATAATTCAACAATACAGCCTAAACGATGCTGGCTCGTAATTTTTTTCCTGTTCGCGATTTGAATAGAAGGTCTCTATAATAAGCGTTTGTATCATAATGAGTTTTGTATTGACAATGCTTACTTATTATTTCCTTCAGAGAACATTTTGACCGTGGCATTTATGAAAAAAATATCCAATAAATTATTATTCCTATGTTTGGAATTTAAAAGAGATTACATTACCACCAAGATTTTGCTACTTAATATCTCATAATTCAAATAGTTAGTCACCTTTTGGTTAAAATGTAGAATCGTGGTAAAACAGGTAAAGACAACATATTTAGTTCATCGTTGTTAGAGGTGTCGGAGGAGGTTGACCGTGTGGTTGCATGTTGACTTCATCAATTATCCTTGTCCACTTTTCACATAGTCCTAAGCGGCCCGCTTCAAACTATATACATTTAATCCTGTACTTTTTGTATTAAACTATTGTGTAATAAATAACGAGTACAGATTACCTAATGATGAAGAAAATTGTGACTATATTTCATAAAATCTATAAATAGAATATTTTTTTAGTATCTATCTATTCAAAGTAAAAACTTGTTGCTTGAATGAAATAATTAGTAAAAATTTGATTTTGTTTTTAGCACAATTTATTATTAAAAGAAATCAAACAATTTAAATAATATACTTACAACTTGAAGGTTTTAGGTGCAAAAGCAATTCTATTCCAGATCATTGTTTGCAGAACCATCCATCCAATCCTAGTAAAGTCCAACGAAGCCTGTCTCACAGCTATTCATTGGATATTAATAGTTATAGTTATATTTCATTATATATTATACATATATTTAATTCTGTGATACAGTTACAGCTAAAATTGAGTCCTTTGATTTTATAGTTTCATTAAATAAAAGAAACTTACATTTGAAATGAAATTCTCTGGGAATTACATTTTCTTATTCTTATAATTCTAAAAAACGATAAAAAATATTTTTTACTTAATGCTTGTTATTTTATTATATTATAATATGTTCATTATAATATAATATTCAGTTGCAATGTGCATTGTGAAGGCTGTGTTGTATTGTTAAATTAATTAATTGCTATACATTTAATAATCTACATTTATCAGTAAACATAAAGAGTACTTAATAATACGATGTAGGGATTCAAGTTATTAAAGTTGTCGGATCGGACGACCAATATCGCAATACGACTTGTAAGAATGAATCTCAAGTTAATACCTGTAAGTAGTACTGGCAGCACAATATTAAAGATTGTAAAAAGTGCTTGGTGGTGGGCAGGTGTAACATGTTTATCACTCCTGGAGACAATATTGAGCTCTGCGCAGTAAATAACACCACATCCTTCATGTGATATGAGAGAAATCTCTATGACCAGAATGAATATTTTAGCAAAGTTATTTACGCCACTTAATATTCTAGTGTACTGGATAATTTTTTTTATTATATTTACTTAGATATAACGGTAAAATGCTACTTCGAATTCCATTATATGATGTCTAAAGATATATCAAATTGCAATGTTTAAAAGATTTTATTATCAACTGCACACAGTTAGCCATCTTTTTTTAAATAATTATATAATATTTTACATGCCTGTATATTATACTTTATTATGCCGGTTACTAAGAAATTATTTAATATTACCTAATTGTTATTGTCTATAAACACATCAGCCACATTAAAATTATTTAAACTCTCAAACAATATAAAAAAAAACTCATCATGACCTTCAACCCGTGTTGCTTATTTAAAACGCACAGAAATGTCTTATATTGGTCGGATTTAAGCTATACAATTATATGCCCCTTGTGTCATTTCAATCACAATCTTTGGTCACAAAACCATTGTGTCGCAAGTATATGGGAAAGTCGTCGAACAACTCGAAGTAAATTTTTATTGGCTAGAGTTGTTTGTATCAAAAATATCGTTACTCGAGTCTTTCTTGGGTGGCAACATAGAGTGGACAGGAAATTAAAACATGAGGACACCTCACATACCTTCATGTTACGAATTTTGCTCTTGAAAATAAAATCGATCACATAATTGACTGTATCACTGTTCGAGCTCCTTAATACTTACAGTAAAAATATTTATCTGAAATTTATTTAAATCAGGTAACATTGATCATGACTTGAAATCGATTATATAACATTAAACAACAAAAAAAAAAAAGATTTCTTTTTTACAATTTAATAATATAGTCTCATTATCCAATTGTCAGCATATTACTTGATTGAAAGCTCTCACAATGCAATATTAGTATCCTAGTTGAAGAAGCGCTTAGAGGATGATAATAAGTTGGCGGCTTAACACTTAAGCATTAATATGTCGGAGAATATCTATTTGTACACTATTATTATAAAGCACACCACGAAACTTACACCGTTTGCTTAGTGAGACAAATAACTTATAAGTAAATCATAGTTTCATTTGCACTGACCTGTTCTCATAGATTTATAACGTTTTTAAATTCGATGTCTTTGAGATAAGTTCTGGAAATTTCACCGAAGTCATCCACAGACGGTAAATCACTAAATAATTATATCATAATGTAAAACATTATTTAGCAACTTTGTAGTTTCCATAACGTACTCGTACTGTGTAACTGTACGATCACAAACACAAAACTATAGAAAAGAAGATGAATATGAAGAACATGCCACTTTTTCAAAAAAAATTAGGTTTCGATAATTTTTTTGTAAGTCGTATATGTTGTAGAGCTCGTCAAGTATAACAAAAATCTTTAACGACCCAACCTTAATAAAAATATATGACAGCCACTAGGAGACGCTAAAGTGACGAAATCCGAAAACCAGGTTTCGGTGAAATGAGCTGATTTCGTATGTATGAAGAGTAAAAAAAAGCTATTGACGACCGTTAAAAGGACCCCATCGCAGTGAATCTGCGAAATTGCAAAACTGCTTATGTAGAATTTACATTATTATTTATTTGATACTTTACGGCACTATTTCTGTCTCTGGTTTAGTTAGGACAACAAAACTAATTTTTAAAAAACCTTTTACTTATCGTCTGAATATAACTGGCGCAGTCAGTAAAACTTTCGGAACTTTCAAACTCAAGTGTAAGGTTCTGATCCTAGAAACTACGATTTATTACAGATAAGGACAAAAAATCTACTTCAAATTCTAAAAAAAGAAGATCCTGTGCTGAGACAAAGTCCGTCAAGAGATGCAGAGTTTTTGGTAAATACTTTTAGTCCCTAGTTTCTCTGCTCTATTTTCTGTCGTATTTTTATAATAATAATTATATATTAATATTATATAATTTTCAAATTTAAAATTAAATTGAATTTTGTAATATAGTGGTTGCATTTTAGTAATAGCATTCACACGCTATTAATCGAATCGAATAATTTTTTTCTTAAATATTGTTTTTGTAAAGTTATCTTACAGTTAAAGCTATAACTTTTCTTTTAAAGATGGGGTAGTGTTATTAAAACAATTGAATATTAATTCCGCGATACGAAAATAATCCAAAAATATTAAATTAATATAGAGAGGTAGAGAAAATAATTGATTTAACAAATGTTAGTTGGTAATCTCAGGTCCTATTAATAAATTTAATAAAGAATAAACTTAGTGGCGCGGCTATAGGCGCTATCGCTTACGAAAATTACTTAGATACATGAAACGAGGTTAAACAAGTTTTATTAAGACGTTTAGGAGAAACTATAAATGAAATCTAAGTGTAGCAAGAGCTCATGTGAATGGGAATATAAAGGAGGTAAAGATTCAGATAAATCGTACTATGACAATATGGCAATCGAACATTATATAAGCCAATTAGAATTTAACGTATGGATTCAAAAACAAGAAATCCTAGAATTACCTACTCTTTCAACTAGACAAGAGAAAACTAAACTAATATAATATAAACAAGTAAGTCCCATTGCAAAAACTGTATCTACTTCAAAACCTAAATTTGAACAAAATAGATTTTTTATTGTAAATAATTCTAGTGCGTTTTTCGTCGTCCACTTTGCAATGAAACTAGCAATGCAATTTAGATTCTGCTTTAAGCGTACTCACTAAAAGTTGGATGTTTGAATCCAATCCATGATTCCTAACTATATATAAAATAAAAATTCTAAAAAATATGTTTATTATTCTAGATAATATACAAATATCCAGTTATGTCATTTTTAAATAACATGTAATTTGTCACGGAAGTAGAAAATATGTATGTTTTATTACATAGCTTGCTTTTTTAACTCAATATATAATTTAAGCAATAAATAATATAAATAAATAATAAATAATACAAAAAAAAAGTTTTACTTATTTACAAAGCTTTAATAAAACAGTATTCAAAGGCGGACAACATAGAATAGTTTCCATAAATGCAGCGATGTCCGATTTGTGAGAATATGGTATAAACATTTCAAAGAGCCTACACGAGCACGTGTATAGTCCGGGATCGCTTCACACGCTTCTGCATAAAACATGTAAATTGGACCACTTCACTGGTGTGCCTAGTTGACTCGCTTTTGCACTTTAATGTTAAATTGAAGCCCATTAGTCATCGCGGTGTAATACTTTTGCCAGCTTCGAATTAGTTAACATTAAATAAAAAACTTAATTTAATTTAGCTTGAAAATGTAAATATACGTAGGTATATAATATACAAGTATCATTCAAATTAATACTGAAATTCAAAAATGAATTATCTTAATCTTATATGAGGAATCTTCATTAACTGGAGTTAACAATTATTCTTAAGTTAGAGCTTATCAAACAATCTTGAGTTGGAGCTTATCTTATGGATTAAAAATTAATACAACCAATTGCCTTGTTATAATTATTGCATTTCTAGGCATCAGGGTTCATTGCTCAAATTTGCCGGCAATATTTTTTAATCAAGACATTATACTCTACAGCGAAAATATCAGGAAACTCGGTGTACAATTACACTTATTCTTGGTTCCAAAACATTAAAGAGGTAAATAGAAAAAAATTGCTGCCGTGTTTACTACGTCGTTTGCAAAATTTTCTACACATTTCCACCAAATTATGCTTGCACTATCTCTTCTTCCGTCTATTCCTGACTATGCCGACCTAAGTTATCCTGATCTCTCCGAGGCACAATTAAATAAACTTGAGAAACTTCAAAACCTTGACATACGGTTCATCTTTGGTTTACATATATATGACCATACATTTATACATTTGGATCCAAACTCAAGTGGTTACTAATTCGTTTTTATTAATAGCCGGTATCTATATATTCACTTCTGTACTGTTTGTTGTTCTATCTCACTTCTATTATCTTAAGTAAAAATTCAAAATTCTAAGTACTCATATTAAAGTTCTTAGGTTCTGATAGCCTCACTCACCGTTTGCCTGCTCACTTTACTCATTTCTTTAAAAAGCCTTTTACTTTTCAAGCAATTTTGCTCCAGAATGTGATACATATAATTTTCAGACAAGTACGGTCTTTGACTACTTTTAAGAGGTTGGTTAAAATTCGTTATATTCGCCTTTGTTCTTCACTGCAAAGTAAATTGTATGTAATTATATACATTATCCTTGAATACTTTTATATATCTTTATATTATCCTATCTCTTATTATTCTTCTTTTCTTTTTTCATGTATATATCAAATGAACTTTCTCCTATATTCATAATAATATTATACATATTTTAATATATATGTTATAAGAATATGTTGTTGATTTATGTTTATATAACTAAGTTTAAGGTGAGTTACAGAAGAGTATAAGGCTGTCTGGAAGGGATCGCTACTTTGTGATAAGACCGTCTTATTATATACCCATAGGTACATAGTTCAAATCTATTTTTTTATGTACTGTTGTTTTACATTGTGTTAGTGATAAAGTATATTATTATTATTATGTTTATGGAAAAGTAATCTGGTGTGTTCATATATCCCTTGCTATTATTTTGTTATAATAAGTATATACTATTATTATAACGTATATTATTATTATAGTTGATAAGTATTATGCTTTATGTTACTATCAATATTTATAATTGAAATAACTTCCACGTTTTAGTTATAACGAAAAAATCGTATAAAATAATTAAATGTTTTGTTATGTATAATTTCAGTTTTTGTTATTGTTTTTGATTTAATTTCTTTTTGTTATTATTTTTCATTTTATTTTGGTGTACAATAAAGAGAAAGATTATGATTACTATAATGATAATGAGATTATATTAGAAATTTTCTGGGAAATACAATTCTAATAACTGTTATAAGTGATAATAAAAATATTTTCTACTTAATGTTGTTCATTTAATTACAATATGTGTTATATATCTATATCAATTACAATATGTGTGATATATCTGAGAGCTGTGTTACATTGTTAGATTGTTAATTTTATTAAAATTATGACGATATCCCTTTTTCAAACAATAAAACAAATTGTAAGCGACTCCATAACTTTATACTCTCTCTATATGACATGTTTCACGATCTTCTGTGGGTGTTATTTTTTATGTTTAAATTATTGTGCCACTAAAACTAATACGAGGCTCTACCGTCGAAGGAAAATTACGGTCCGACTGCAAATTACGACTGGAGAGTTGTGAGAATATATATACAGGTATTGAGCAATATTAAGCCTAACAATACTCGGTAATGTTTTGTAAATAGTAGAATACGAAGAAACTCGTAACCTTTTATGTGACAAGAACTTAAAATTTTCGTGTTTATTTAATTATATTTTTGTTATTCGTTTAATTGTTTTAGATTTTAGAGGGACAATAACATGTCACTATGGTATATTTATCTAAGTTAAACAAAACGCATCGATGCATCTCGACTGAAGGCCATCTATTATTTATATTTTTTTACTTTTAATTTATGTTTAATTCCTACTTTATCTACGAATAAAATTACTATTTTTATTGAATAATGATATTTTTTTGATATCTATATTTTTAATAAAGCGTTTTAAAAAATATATTTTTTTATTTCAGTATTATTTGGTTATCTTATGAACAGGATTACTTCTAATCGAGATTACTTGTAACATACAGCCCTAACATAAATAAGTTAATAGACTAGATATTTACGTAATACAAGACGAGCTTGGAGGGACATGTACACGTGTTTACAGTGAATAAAGAGAAGCGAGTATCGATCATGATATGAATATTCATTGGAGCATAAAGACGATGGTAGTGGTTGATTAAACGTAGATTCGATGTCCCCGGTAGCTTTTGTCCCCTAAATGTCTTTTCTTTTAAGATTCTGACGAGTTTAGTTTTTTGATTACTAAATATATGTGGTACCCTCAGTTGAGGAATTCAGGTAGCTTATTTTATCTGAAAAGGATTTTTTTTTATATTTATCTATATTATCTATTATTATTAATTATTTCTAAATAGATAAATAAAACAATGTCATAAATATTTCAAAAAGAGAAATGGTTTGATGATTATAATATATATTTTAAACTACTATTTCTCCCTAACAGTAGAACCTACGCATGTAAAAATAATATCCTCACAAGTGTAAAAGTTTGATGACTTATCTACCTATCTACACGAAGTGTAGAACTTTACGTTATACACCATATATATAATATATGTATATATATACACATTTTTTAAAGTTTTATATTAAGTTTTAACTATTGAAGCTTTTATTATAATACTAAATTTTTGTATACCCTTCATATATGTTAACAATATTGTAAATGTATACCGTAAATATAAAAAATCGTTACTAACAGGTTCAACTTAACGGACAGGAAATTTTAAAATTAAACTAAAAAGGTCTGGAAAGAGTTGTAGTTTCAGTTTCTGTGATTTGGCATTTTAATATCTGTGCAATGAAAACACGTACATAAACTTTGTAAATAGTTTAAAAGATATACGAAGCTTGATAGTTGTATACTGAACCTTCTAGAATATATATTATTACATGATTTGTCTTTGTGGGACTGATTGTCGCCTGACACGTCTAATATCTTAGTTTTTAAATCTCTGTATGTTCTTACAGTTATAAACGGCTTTGTCTCTAAACTGAGGACTCATGACTGTATGGCACAGCGCACATGATCAAAGCCTCGCAGGCTGTGAGCAATCACCTGAATCGTGATTCAATGAACAAACTAACCTGACATAGTGCTCCCTTTATTTATATTATAATTTTGTAATATACTCGAATTAATAATACGAATCAAATTCATATAAGTCAATGCAGATTAAATTTATTCGCAATGGTGTAATCATCAATCAATTAGGTAAGTTGGAACATTTATTAAGTTTTAAGGTTTCAAATTTTATATTAATATAACTTTATATGCAGCATCGAGAGCAATTCTTTTCTCAATTAAATTCTATCAAAGTTATAAATGCACTCAATAAAAATGTTGAATGGAGGGTTACAACAGAGAGTTTTTGATTTAACAAAACAGGTTTTCTCTTTAGTGTCTTCAAACATGGAATATAATTAATTACATAAATCATTATTAAAAATAAATTATCAAATTTTATCTATTACATTTCGCCGATGCTATTAAAGAAAATTAAAACCTGGAAAAGCAAATGTTAAGTCAAATATTTTCTATTACAATATCCGGATTGCAATTGTGATACATTGCAATTATGATATTCAGAACCGTGGAGAAGAATTACTTAGCAATAGTAAGTTAATACGAGTAATAACTTACTATTTTCATACAATTGACTATTTATAATATCGACATATGACAATATATGTATTGCATATTACATGTTTTTAAATATGAATAAGCCGATATAAGCCGACTTTCTGTGAGCGAAGTTAAATTGACAATTTAAAGGATTTTTGATATATCTCAAACTTATATCAAAAATCTTTTACATATATTTATTAATTAAAAATATACTAGCTATTATAATTAAATAAAAATGTAATTTTAAGAATATCAAAGACATAGCTTTGTGTAAAGGATCGGTAAATGTTTAAAATCCAGTCTTGATGAACATTTTACATTTCCCTACAAAGAAATTAAAAAAAGAGCTCTCGTGATTTGCTGTCAGTATTATTAACAGATATCGCGTTAGCAAGAGCTTGCTCCCATTCCACAAACATTTATGATTTGTGAATATCTTCATAAGAGAAGCAGCAAACATATTGATCCGTAATTATAAATGAATTAATTGACTTTATCATTTCAGTATTTGTATTAATTGTAACTTAAGTTAATAAATTTTATAGTGATAGGATATGTATGTATTTATGTAATATTTATTATTCTTAATTTATTTTAGTTTAGCTTTTTAAATTATTAGTGATTTTTTGTTTTAGAGTTTTGAACAAGGTTACATTTGGCGGTACCGTCTCTAGTATGTGGGTACTCAAAGGTAGTAATTGAATTAGAAGATTTATAGAACTTTAGCGGGTTCGAAACTAGTAAGTATTTTTTTTAATTTAATATTGTTGTTTTAAAGTCTGTCATCTATCATAATAATGTAATGAAGGAATTTCTTTCATAATATGCTTTTTGAGACTACAAGGATTTTATACATATGAAAAGTTATTATAGTGAATGTGTGTCTATTTGTAGTCTGTGCTCAGTTCCACCATCTGACTGTGTCACTCATTCTCATAGAAACACCAAAGACTGTGTTAACATAATATATTATGATTTATATGTTTTTTTTTTGTTCTCTTAATTAATAATAATAATTTATAGAAGTAAGATTACTAAGAAGAAAAATTAATAATGGTTCTAGTTTGATATTTATGGTACAGGTTTTGAGGCCAAAGTAAATGGAAATTCATTTATTTTGACGCAAATGCGAATATGTTCATATGGTAACCTTGGCAAGGTTTAAAATCCGTCAGGAAAAATATTATTTACGGTACGGTTTAAAATCTTACGTTTTACTGCGGGAAAGTGGGAATATTAATGAAGTTATTTTGTCCAACGTCAAGATAATTGTTTGGATTACGATAAGGTTATAACAACTGATATAGTACATTAAATATAATACATTGTTCTCTAGAAAAGGAACTTACGAATGTTTAATATTTTACAATTTATATTAAATGTTTAATTTTAAAAGTACTTGATATATTTTCAACATGATTAATTTGTGAATCACATAACTTTATTTTATAGCTGTGAATATGACTTTATTTAATTATACTGCTTCTGACTAAATTGAGCCTATAATGCTTGGCATTTATACATTTCTCTTAGCTCTCCTGGAAATTAACCAGAGATAGTGAGAGATCGGATGTGGATAGTAAAATTACCAGCTTCCGAGAGTTCCCATGTTTGTAAATGAGGTACTTACGCTGTTAATACATTGTTAATGATCATACAGACATGCAGAGTACAATTGTAGTGTATAAGATTATTCATACAATTAATGAATATAGTTATTTGAAACATTGCAAAGCGATCGTAGGTTTTAAATATAAAAAAATTTAAGCACTTGTAAATTATTTTGACTGTTTTAATTATTTTTCGTTTTAAGTTCTTAATAATTGTTACTGAAATAATTGTGAACAATATATGAAATAACAAGGCTGCGTTTATTGAAGAGACTGTATTAAAATACGAAAAATAATGTAAAATTTCTACGGATCAAGATTTTAAATTATTCTATAGTGAAAAGTAATTTTAATTATATTCAATGTAACGTGTATAACATATATATTTTATCATAAGTTAGATTTACATGTTTTTTCGAAACGACTATTACATATGGTTATCTTAGTTGGTGTCACGTAATATGTATTGACACAGCGTGTGAGTGCTTATTACAGGCGATGGTATACATACATATATACATACAACCGTATGTGACGTAGAGAAAAGTACTTTTTTCTCAAGACAATCCGAGAATCATTAATGTTGTAGGATAATAAATAATTTATAAACGTTAAGGAAACAAAACCATTTATTATTATCCAAGAATGAGTTTGATAACATTCTGGGAACACAAGATCACATTTTTCTGACCGTTTCAAACTCCTTAACCGACTGTATTGATACAATTACTATTCTGACAATGGTGTAAAGATTGAAAATAAAATACCTAAAGAAGGCCATTGTAATCGGCGCGCTATTGTCCATAAATACGACACAAAAGAAATACGGATTTTGCGAACACTTGTTGATAACATTTATTCATTTAATATTACACGCAACATTGATTTGGAATATAAACTTTTAATTGAAGATTTTTTTGTAGACAAATTATTAAAAAAATATTTAAAAAAAATCCGTGCCCGCAGGGGGACACGCGTGGGTAGACCTCGTGTGTAACTCGTTTAAAATATCACTCACTACCTAAGAATAAGACATGATGCCGTTGTTTACATCAAAAGTTTTCAAGCAAAAAGCGGTTTTAATTTTTTTTTCTTGGAAAAGGTATCTTTTTTGGAAATACTTTTGGTACTTAAATTTAGAGTAAAAAATAACCTTTCTATTAAAAATATTTGCGAGGAGGGAATGTTTATAAGAAAAAAGTTGCCGTGGTTTTATCTACCTAAAATTTACAAGCTAAAAGTGGTTTTAATTTTTTTTCTCGGAAACGGTACCTTTTACGGAAAAACTTTTGGTAGTTAAATTTAGAGTAAAAAATAACCTTTCTATTAAAAATACTTGTGATGCAAGAATGTTTACCAGAAAAAAGTTATGATTTTTTTTCCAAAAATTTTCGGTTTTTTTACCCCCACCCCTAAGTTATTGAAGTTAGGTTTTCGGTTTATGTACATTAGTTATAGGTATTTATCAAAGACATCATATAATATGAACGCGATTGATCTCCTTTGTATAGGGACAAAGATATGGTCGAAAAACTGAAATCAGAAAAAGTGAGGCCCTAGCGCCCCCTGTGACCGGATTTCTCTGGTTAACGAACTTGACCTTCATATTTGGATGTTTGATTTTTGTGCAAAGTTTGAAAGCGATCCGAGCGAAACTGCGGCCGCTATCGTGCTGACAAAAGTCGAATCTGGAAGCACGCACGCATATATATATATATATATATATATATATAAACTTTTTGACCAATGGTCATTTCGGACTCAGGCGGTCATAAGAAGACCTCCTGTGAAGAAATTTTTCCAAAATTCGAAAGTAGGGGACAAATGAATGGGCAGACCGAATTCTTCGAGGTCTACCCAAAATGCATATATATATATATATATATATATATATATATATATATATATATATATATATATATATATATATATATATATATATATATATACATATATATAAATATGCATATGCATTCTGTTTAATGTTTGTTATATTATTATAATATGTTTATAATAGCTACAGCTGCAATGCGTATTCTAAGAGCTGATTTACATTGTTATATTGCGTGTTTTGTTAAAATTATGAAAATATCGGTGTTGCAAACAATAAAATCAAATTGAACGTATTATAAGCTGCTTCATAAATTTATACTCTCTTTATATGATACGCTTTGTTATTATCTTCCGCGCGTGTTATTTTGTTTTATAAAGGAATGATTGTGCGCAGCTTCCATTAATATGAATACTAGGCTGGAACGTCGAAATAAATGATCGGACTATCAATTACGACTAGAAATATTTGTTAAAAATAATGTTATACGAACGGGTTTTGATTTTAGATTACACAATAATAGGTCACTATGTCACAATATGTATAAATTAGATAAAACACAACGACATACATCTCTTGAAGTTTTCACATAATTTTTTTTTTTATTTAAGTTGAATTTAAATTACGAATAAAATGACTTATTAACTGAAATAGATTTTCATTGAATAAGAAAACACATTTTTTATTATTTATACTGTAAGTACTTATATAAAATGTTTAATATATAAAGTGCTTTATTACAATTTTGTTTGATTATGTAATAAATTGCAGTAAACAGGAAGGGTACAAAGTTGAAAACTACTGCTCTATATGCCATATTCCTATGTTAAATCGTCAATTGAACGTTAAGGACTAACATTATGAATTGAATAGTATTCCGGAGTTAATTGTCATTTATTGCAGTGCTTTCGCCTTAAGCTCTTCACTGTTGTGACTTATGGCTAGAATCTATAAAATACTGAACAATTATTATTATTTTTGAAATAGTTCAGTAAATAAAATTAATTGACCCATCGAGATCACTCCAAAGATATAGTCTCAAAATAATTAAGTTAAGATATGAGATATTTCGTAATACAAGACGGGCTTGGAGGGACACGTATACGTGTTTACAGTGAATAAAGAGAAGCGAGCATCGATCATGATATGAATAATCATTAGAGCATAAAGACGATGGCAGTGGTTGATTAAGCCGAGATGAGTTCATCTTTTGATTAACTATATTTACATATGTGTTACCACTTCGCCGCTATCCTCGATTGAGTCATTCAACTCTCTACATCTTATAACTATTTAATTTAGATTTATCTTATTATACCTATATTATAAAAAAAGGGTGATCGTATGATTTTATGTATTTTAAATTTCTATTTCTCCCTATATTTCAACTGAAATAAAAAAAATATTATTAAAATATAATATACTCAGGCGGAAGAGGTATGTAGGGACCGTAGCGTTTGGCGCTCCGTCGTCTCTGGCTACCCCGCAAGGGATATGGCGTGAAGGTAAGTAAGTAAGTAAGTAATATACTCAGAAGTTTACACGTTGGACTACCGGTGAAGTGTACTTGTACGTAGTTTAGAACCATATCTTATATATATATATATATATATATATATATATTTATATCTAGCGCAATATCCTTAAAGTTTCTTTTTTCAGTGTTGTCATTAACTACTCTAAGGTTTATAAAGATTTAAGAATTTATATTATTATATTTATAATATTAACTATTGAGTTTTGATGAATAAAGCAGTTATAACATCGACATAAGATAACAATAAAAAAAACAATATATGTCCTACATAATACATGGTTTTAAATATTTAATAGCTAATATAAGCCGACATTCTGTAAGTGAAGTTATAATGAAAATTTAAAGGACTTTTATGATAACTTAAAATGATATCAAAAACTCTTATAAATTTTAAATTAATTATTATATGTATAAATTTATTAATTTATTTTTTTTTTGTTATTATTAAAGCGAAAGAATACAGCGCCATGCTTATTAATGTGCATTTATATATATAGTAGGTACTCGAAACTTTAGTTGTTTCATAAAGAGACAGTATACCACAACATACTTTTATACTTTCGCCAGTTATATATAGTGTATTTCATAACAGGCGTGGATTACAAAAATGGATGGTGGTGATGATGGTGGATACCAAAAATTTCCCACCACACGAGCCCACAGAAGAAGCGCGAACCTCTATGTGATAAAGACGTCCGATTTTTCGAAACGTTGCTTCATACGTGTGTTCAAAGTGTGTGTATGACAGGTGTTTGAAAATAAAACGTTTGAGCAGATTGGTAGTATTAAGTTTTTATAATTTTTATATTAAAAAATCTCTAAAATATGTAGATATATGGGTCTTCAGTTTAGTCGTTAAATAAAAATGTTTTAAAAAAACTGCATATCCTGAAAGAAATTCTATAACATTATATTTTGATTAATAGAGAGTCAGTGGAACACGTGAAAGAGCTTGCATATCTGTACAGGTATGTCAGGATGGTAGCAACTGAAAGTGGAGTTCTTTGGTCTCTGCCTAACCTTACGGGACAGAGGCGTGATCATATACATGTATATTCTATCATTATGTATGTGATCGAAATGGAAAACCGTGCACAGCCCTATAGGTTGTCAGTTAACTTTTGTTAGTCGGTATACTTATTATTGATATTGTTAAAATAAAATGGAAAAAACAATATAGAATTATACTAAGCCAGGATAAATACATAATCATTGTTAAACACAGAACTGAAAGAAAAACGATCATATAAATCGGAGATATTCAGTGTTGTTAAGCATACACTACCGATAGGCTACATCAATATGATAGCTAAAGTATTGCGTGCCGTGCTACTAAGGTCTGTTGTCATCGCGATATCAACTATCATATGATGGGTTAGGAGGTCAGTAATTGAATATAGATGTAAGATTTCACTTACACTTCTATTATGCATGTTGGTGATCGTGTAATTATTTTAAATTTAATAAGTTATATAGTATAGTCAGATAAGTAACGTGATTTTATAAAAGATCAAATCTTTAACGCATAAATTATTGTGTTGACAATAAAGTAAAGTATGTTTTTACATTTTAAGACTAAGTATCTCTTCATAGACAGGACTATTAAAGGCTTTGGGCCTGTCCAGCATTCTTTGAATAAATAATAGGATACACATGTAAAATATTTAAATGTTTGTCTATTCTACAACATTTTTCATAATTATCAAATGTAATTTACAAAACAACCTTTCTGCTACTGTAAGTGTTATATGCTATGTGTGGTCCTGAAAGAAACTGTTACAATTGGGAATTGTTCTCAGTATCATTGGGATACCTCGAACCGCTTGCGATGAAATGTTACGACCGACTCTCGGTAAAACCGGAATATCGAAGGCTTCTGTGTATGTATTCCGATTAAATTTTAATTAGAATATTAAATTAGATTCGAAACATTACATTCGTTTAGATCTTTGGATATTGGAGCGTGAAACGAGATTTTATCTTATGTATTTCCATTAGATAAATATTGGGAACAAAAATCTAAATGCTATTGTATAAATACAGGAAAATGCTAAAGGTCGGGTGATCGTAATAAAATGTGCCTTTTTATTACATTCTAACGTTATGGTTGTTTATTACAGCTCTTTCATAATTTGTTGTTTTTATTATATGGGTCATCATAGGTGGTGTACACAAAATTAAAAGTAGGAATAAAAATAAACTTGCTATACCCATAACTAGGTTCCATATAATAGGTCAGTCCTGTAGGGTTAATTGTATACGATTTTCCAATAAAATTCTCAGTAAAGCCTTAAATTTGTTACTAAATTAATTCAAATTTTAATTAAAAGGAATTTGATAAAAAAATTACATTGTTGTGTTAATCTAATGATTTATGACTGGTTGACCTGGAAACGAATTGTATTTTAAGAATTAACTAGTTACCTACGCAATTCTTTCTGATGCTGTTTGATACTATCGTTACATCTACTGGTTGCATCCCACTGCTCCCTTAGAAGTCATTACTTGCGGTAGTGATGGAGGCCGGGTTGCCCCTTGCCCTCATTTTATCTAAGTCTTTAGTCTTTAACGTACTTTCACGCTCCTGATAAAGATCTTAGTATTCAAAAATATTTATAATAAATATAAAACAAAAATAATATTCAGATTGTTTTAGTATTCATTCATTATATTAACTAATTGGTACTTAAATTCGCAGCAAAAATTAAATACATGTCTGAGGCCTTTATAGTCCGCGGTAGGTCAAGGTAAATGGATTTTATCTACATTTATCTTTAGGACAAACTTTGAAGGTGTCTGGCGGACCGTAAGAGTGACTCATTTACCCTTGGAGGAGTTCATAACGAGTTCATGAGCTGTCGATATTCTGGAAACTCGGGCAAGGGCGCTTACATTTTATTAATTACTTATTTTATAACTGCATTAATCTGATGCTATATTAATAATATAATAATATATAATAAAGTTTCTATGCACAATGTATTGTGATATAAAGTTTAATAAAATAATTTTTCCATTTATAGTAAAATGTAAAATACTGATTCCTTAATAATAGTTGAACAAAATTCCTCTTTATTTATTTCATTAAATAGTGTTTAAAATCAAATTTTCCTAAAATGTTACATGGTCGTTAAATAGTCTCTATGCATATAGAGTGATGGTCTATTTCCCACTCTTAGCTCTTAGAGCTTATAGCTGTAGCTTGTACCATGAAGAGATATAATTAAATATTAGTTTAAAGGTTAATCACAGTGTACAATAAGTGTTACTTATTTAGGTAAGGTACTCAAAAAAGAACACTAATTATATCATCGCGGTGTCTTTCTTCCTGCATAGTTATATTTTGCAGATACCTGATTAATAGAATTAAATGTAATTCATTATCTATTAAAAAGCTTCTCATAGTGATGTTTCTTTGTGTTTGTAGTATATGCCACCTTGTGAGTACAACCTCCTGACCGCGTCAAAACACGGCATTAACAACATATATAATGGTTTATAAGATTTTAGTTTTTTCTCATTCTTAAGATTAATAAGAAGTAATGGTTCTACTTTATTATTTATGATGCAGGATAGGACGCAAAAGTAAAAGAAAACTTATTTATTTTGGCCCAAATGCCAATATGGCTAATATGAACCGAGATGTAAAATTCCGTCAGGAAAAATATTATTTATAATCCGATTTAAGGTCTTACGTTTTATGGCAGGCCAACAGAAATACTAATGAAGTTGTTCTCTAGAAAAGGAACTTACGAATTTTGAAAATGTTACAATTTATGTTCAATGTTCAATTTTAAAAGTACTTGATGTATTTCCAATATGATAAGTTTGTGCATCAAATAACATCGATTGCTTCATTACTGTAAATATAAGTTTACTTAATTCCACTATTTGTGGCTAATTTGAGCGTATAATGCTTGTTATTTAAATATTTCTCTTATCTTTCCTGAAAACTAACCGAAGATAGTGGGGGATCGGATGTTGGTAGCAAAATTAGCAGCTTCCAAGAATTCCCATGTGTCTGAATGCGGTACTTACACTGTTAATACATTGTTAATAATCATACAGACGTGCAGTGTACCATTGTAATGTATAAGATTATTCATACAATTTATGAATATAGTTCTTAAAGACAGCCCTTAGCGATTGTAGGTTTGAAATATAAAAAAAGATGAAGCACCCGTAAATTATTTCGTTCGTTTTAATTGTTTTTCGTTTAAGTTCTCAATAATGGTTACTGAAATAATGGTGAAAAATATATGAAATAATAAGGCTGCGTTTATTGAAGTGGTGTAAAAAAAATATAATACTTTTGTATATAAATCTTTAAATTATTCTGTACTGTATTCTGAAAAATAAATTGAATAATATTTTTAAGATTTTTGTCATATCTCTATGACATATAGTTTATTACAAATTAGATTAATTTATTATATCTCAAACGAGTATAATGTGTGATATTATTCTTCTTGGTTTTACGTAATGTGTATTGACAGCGTGTAAGTATTTACGACAGACGCTGTATGTGACGTAGAGAAAATTACTTATATCTCGAGACGGTCCGAGAATTGTTAATATTCTTGTATAATAAATGATTTATAAATATTATAATAATAAAACAATCATAATAAAATGTATTTTTATTAACATTTATTTGCTAGTAAGCATTTTGTTAACATCACTAATAGATTTTCCAAAAATGGGTTTGTTTAAATCCCGGGAACACAAGAACACATTTAATTGAACATTTCAAACTCCTTAGCTGGCTTTGTATTGATACAATTACTATTTCGGTTGAAAATAAAATATCTAAACCAACTCATTACAATCGGCGCGCCATTGTCCATAAATACGACACAAAAGAAATTCTGATTTTGCGAACGCTTGCCAACAAGCGTTCAATATTGTAACGAACATTGATTTGGAATACAAACTTTTAATTGAACAGTTTATTGTATAGACATATTTTTAAAAATTATTGACATGTCAAGCTGCATTTTGAAATGTTTATTATTAGCTAAAACTAACATATGTACATAGAAAAATTTTAAATATGTTCTAATTATAATATAAACTTTCATTGTTTTATTCTTCTCTGGAAAAATATTTTCTACCCTAATACTCCTCCATATCTTAAGGAATGTTTTAATTATCTTGGTGCCAGTTCTTCACTTTCTATGGTCCTCCGCTCTCAAAATAATAACTTTCTGGAGATTCCCCTGTGTCATACGCAGTCCTATAGTGAATCTTTTACCGTCACAGCAGTGAAATTATTGAATGCTCTTCCGTGCGAAATTAGATGCTCTAAGTCGTTATATATATTAAAGAACTATCTTAAGAACCAGTATTTATCTCTTTATTATTTATAATATTAAAATATTTATGTAATATATAGTAGGGTGTAGGGTTCATAATAGTTTATATTATCTTATAGATTTAGTATATATATATATACTTAGTATGTATGTATGTATGTATATATATATATATATATATATATATGTATAATTGTTGGAGTCAGTGCCCTGTCCCTATGTGGTAGAGAGAACTAACTATACAGTTGATGTGACGATTAAATAAAATAGTGGACTGTATAATAAAATTGTATTGAATCAGAAGGTATGTACGAAGGAGCGTAAGCAAAGTCGTTCTGACTGGACTGCCGAACTACACCACCGCCGCAATTTTGTAGCAATAAATTTACTGTGCATCTTTTATATTTATATTGTGTGCAATAAAGTATAATTAAATAAAATAAATATATTTTTGTAATTTCGAACATTGTAATATTGGCTAAATAGACTAACTAACGGAAAGGTATAGTTTCATCAACACACAATCTAGCTTCTCCCAACTTTAAAACGCCCAAGGCCAAACAAGCTTTAGAAAACATTAGTATTTCTACAATAGTAGTAGTGAACCTTCCATAATATGTGTACCTTTACCAACGTGCTCTTTAAATTGAACTATTAAGATTAAAGTGTCCCACAAATTACAAGCATACAGGATTTGTATAATGTGATGACAAAGACTTGTTTAATGATACCGGAAAGTGAAAGAAATACTATATAATATCCACCGTCTGCTCACCTAACAATAATCCAAAAAATAAAAATAATGGTAAATAAAGTAAAGCCTTTTACAAGTAAAAAGTGTTTTATTATATAGATTATTTTTAAATCTTATTATTATTTATAAGAAATAAAAAAAAGATTAAACATCATTACACAGATTTAATAAGTAAATAATACTTTTAAATTAAAAATTTCAAAGAGCCTACACGAGCGCGTGTATACTCCGGGATCGCATCACTCGCTTCTGCATAAAACATGTAAATTGGACCACTTCACTAGTGTGCCTAAGTTCACTCGCCGTTGTACTTTTATGTAAAATTGAGACCCATTAGTCATGTAAATATTGTTAAACGAAGCCCGTCTACCTAACGTCATACTGAAATATATTAAATAGGCTCAGATTAAACATTTACCTTAAATGAACCGCTAAAACCATAATATTATATAAGTATTAAATACATGTATGTTATAATGAACGCATTATTTAGATAAATAATGAAAATTAAAAATATATTATCTAAAACATTTAAATCGAAATCTCCTTTAGTTGAAATTAACCTGATATATGGACCATAAGTAAAAATGGTATTCGCTTGTTCCTTTACAAAGTTGTATTGTTGTTGTATTGTATTGTATTGAATGTTAATATAAAAAACAAGCTGCTTGAAATGCTAGAGAGACAATGCTATAAGCGTAAGTCAATACGTTAATAAGGAGTATGTTTAATAAAATTAGCTTGACAATGCTTTTCTTTTAATTGAAGATACGGAGCAATTAGTAGGTAATCATTATTAGAATAATTCAACAATAGAGCCTAAACGATGCTGGCTCGTAATTTTTTTCCTGTTCGCGATTTGAATAGAAGGTCTTTGCCTCTATAATGAGCAATGTATCTTAATGAGTTTTGTATTGACAATGCTCACTTATTATTTTCTCCATCGAATAACTTGACGACGGTGAGCGTCATTTATGAGAATATAATCTAATAAATTATTACTTCTATAGTTGTAATTTAAAGGAGATTACATTACAATCAAGATTTTTGAAGCAATATCTAATAATTAAAATAAGTTGTCCCCTTTTGGTTAAAATGTAGAATCGTGGTAAAACAGGTAAAGACAGTAAGTATATTTAGTTGGTTGCTGTCAGCGGTGTCGGAGGAGGTTAACCGTGAGGTCTCATGTCATGTCATGTCATGCTTCATCAATTATCCTGTCCACCCGTCCAGTCGTAAGCGGCCCGCTTCAAACTATATACATTTAATCTTGGTTGTGCTTTTTGTATTAAATTATTGTGTAATAAATAATTAGTACAGATTATCTAATGCTTGTGACTATATTTAATGAAAACTTTAAATAGAACAATACCTTTTTAATATCTATGGTATCAATTCCATTCAAAATAATAAAGAAAAAATCTTGAATAGAATAATCATAGTTTGAATTATTTTGTTTTTAGCACAATTTATTATTAAAATGAATCAAATAATCTCAATAAGATACTTTCAAGTTGAAGGTTTTGGGTGCAAAAGCAATTCTATCTCAGATCATTGTATGTTCATTATAATATAATATTCAGTTGCAATGTGCATTGTGAAGACTGTGTAAAATTGTTGTATTGTATTTTTTATAAAAATATGACAATATTAGCGATTCAAAAATTATATAATTATATAATATATTGTAAACGGCTACACAATTTTATATTCTCTTAATATGACATAACAATATAATACGGCCTTTAATGCGTATTATTTTGTTTAATGCGGGAATTGCGTAGTTACCACTAAAACGATTACGAAGCTGCAACGGCGAATTAAAATTATGGCCGGACAGTACCTAAGTTAACACTGGAAAAAAGTTTGAAAAAGTACGCAGCACACTATTGTGTTGTCATTATACATATTTGTACAACGACGAATATTGACACTTTTATGGTAAATGTTTTGACATTTGAATAAAATCAAAACTTTTATGTAGCAAATGTTTTAAATATTTGATTTTATTCCAATTCTTTTTCTTTTATATAAATAATTTTAGAAGTAAAATACTGTAATAATAGGCAGTAGGCAATGCAGTAACACATGATATAGTAATATCACGTGTTACTTAGTATTCTATCGTGAATAGCAATATATTACACTGATTTCGTATTGAGGTCTTGACATATGGCTCACTAAGTATGACGTAAGTTGTAAAGTTATACACGATTACTTTTGTAAGTAATAAGATATTTTTATAACATACACGAAAGATATTACGTTTTTTGTTAATTGGAGAGATTGATAAGTATTTTATGCATCAAGTAGTTATCATCATTAACTCACTCTGGCGCTCCTGATAAAGATTTGAGTGTTCAAAAATAATTATAACAAATATAAAATCGTAAAAAGTAAACAAAACTAGCAAAAAAGGAAATCGTCTAAAAATAAATTTACGTCTTAGAAAAAGTGATTTGAGTCACTGATAAACAAATCAACAGATAATAATTATAAAATAATATATTTGACGGATATCTGTATTGAAAATTATTATTTAATCTATAATAATTGACAAATGGATCGATATTAAACAAATAATGTTAAGATTGTTTTAGTGTTCATTCCTATGTTTACCAGTTGGTACTTAGATTCGCAACATAAAGAATAGATGTGTGGGATTTTGCCTTTATAGTCCGCGGTAAGTCGAGATATATGGAGTTTATATATATTTATCTTTGGGACAAACTTTGAAGGTGTCTTCGCTGTATTTATGTAATAGCATTTAGAACTTTATTCCCAATATTTATCTAAGGGAATATATAAACATAAAATAAAATCTCGTTTTACGCTCCAATATCTAAAGATCTAAACGAATGTAATGTTCCGTATCTAATTTAATCGGAATACATAAACAGAAGCCTTCG
This sequence comes from Melinaea marsaeus rileyi, assembly GCA_918358865.1. Classification (NCBI taxonomy): domain Eukaryota; kingdom Metazoa; phylum Arthropoda; class Insecta; order Lepidoptera; family Nymphalidae; genus Melinaea; species Melinaea marsaeus. The sequence goes on along the minus strand of OU911088.1, from coordinate 9,473,872 downwards.
ACATTCCGGTTTCACCGACAGTCGGTAGAGGACGTAACATTTCATCGAAAGCGGTTCGAGTCATCCCAATGATACCAAGAACAATGCCCAATTTTAACAGGTTCTTCTAGGACCGAATACGGCATATAACTCTTATAATAAGAAAGGGGTGGGTGGTTTTAAAAATTACATCTGATAATTATGAAAACTCTTTAAAGATAGACAAATTGTTAAATATTTTACTCGTGTATCCTATTACTTATTTAAAGAATGATGGACATGCTCATAGTCTTTTATATAGTCGTGACTATTAAGAGATACTTAGTCTTAAAATGTTAAAAAAAATACTTTGCTTTGATATCAATACAATAATTTATCCTATGCGTTAAAGTTTTTAAACATTTATGATAATTTCTAAAATCACGTTTCCTATCTGAATATTCTCTATAACTTATTACAATTTAAAATAATTACACGATCACGAACTTGCATAATGGAAATTTAAGTGGAAATCTTGAATCTAAATTACTGACCTCAAAACCCATCATAAGATAGTTGATATCGAGATGACAGCAGACCTTGTCCAAAAGCGGTTATCTGGTCTTAAGACCTTAACTTTAAAGAAACTTAAGTTTCTTGTCGCGTTGCCAGCCGTGTCTCAATAGCACGGCGGGCTCTTCTTTAGCTATCTTATTAATTAAGCTCATCGGTAGTGTATGCTTTACAACATTTATATATATCTCCGATTTAAATGATCGATTTAATTTCAAATCTGTGTTAAACAATTATTATGAATTTATCATGGCTTAGTATAATATATTTTTATGTCAATTTTATTTAAATAATATCAATAATAGGTATTCCGAGTAACAATATATAACTGTAACAGTACGGTTTTTTCCTTTCGATCACATATATTATTATGGAATTTAAGGTGGTAGAGCCTAGCTGTAGTTATCTGACTGCAGCTCGTATTGGGCTGGCTCAACCGGGGAAGGACCACCCTTTCACAGAAGACCGACGTGTAGTAACCAAATTCATTTGGTTATCTTCCGACGGTGAGTGAGAGAAACCGGAAGCCCAACCCCCCCCCTCCCCTCCCGTGCCAAACATGAAAGCGATGCCTAAAAGAAAAATACCCCAGGAGGGTACCGGCTTTGATAAAGCCGGGGACCCCCTCCCCGAGCAAAATCGGGGAAATGATTCTCGGATTTTGCTCGGGCAGCCAAAGTAATCTAGTAAATAAAGTATCTGGGACAGGCAAAGTATCACCTTTTGTGTTTCTTGAGGGCAAGCGACGAGTCACCGCAGCGGCACCCCGACCCACTCTAACTGTGGATTTTTGTAACAGCCGGGGACTTCATTCCAACTTGAACGCCGTCCACTATCATCTAGAGACGGCGCAGCCAGTCTTGTTGTTTCTGACGGAGACGCAGATATCTTAACCTAGCGACACAGCGTACCTATCATACCCCGGGTATAAACTAGAACACCATTTTATACCACACGCCGGGGTATCTGTGTTCGTAAGGGAGGATATCTGCTACCATAGCCTTCAGGTTTTTGAAGGTCGGGGCCTGTCTGTACTCTGGCTGCGCGTGGACATGGACGACCATGTCAGAGTCTACGCGTGCCTCTACAGGTCCCATAGTGGTAATGCAGAAACGGATCAACTCTTGGGCCATGTTCAGGGGAAGATTGACGATCTGCTTTCACAGACTCCCTCCGCCGAAGTCGTAGTCCTAGGGAACTTCAATGCGCACAATGCCGATTGGCTAGGGTCACGTGCTACCGACTACGCGGGGAGATTTGTGTTTGACTTTGCTCTGGCAAATGGTCTGTCCCAATTGGTCAAGACGCACACTCGTCTTCCGGACGTGGACAGCATATGCCCTCTTTGTTGGATCTTCTGCTGACTACACATCCCGGAAAGTACCAAGTCACTGTCGAGGCTCCCTTAGGGTCCTCTGATCATTGCTTGGTACGGAGTGTAGTGCCCATTGAACACCCAGCTCGCACAAGACCTGCCACTCAACGCGTTTGACACTATAAGTCAGCGGATTGGGATGGAATGCGATCTTTTTTACATCCTACCCATGGAAACCGATTTGTTTCCTTTCCAATGATCCTAGTGACTGCATTGCGGCTGTAGCTGATGTGATACTTCAGGGCATGGAACTATTTGTACCAAGCTCTGTGGTACCACTTGGTGGCAGATCGCGGCCTTGGTTTGATTCGTCTGTCAGGGCTGCAGTAGCCGGTAAACGGCAGGCTTATCAAGCTTGGGCTAATGCGTTAGTCACTAAGGATCCGAACTCTAGAGTCCTGAAGAGGAAATATAATCGTGCCTCCAGATTCTTCAAACGGAAAATTACTAGAACAAAGTTCAAGCATGTCGTCAAAATTGGGGATCAGCTGAAAAAGTACCAACCTGGCACGCGCAAGTTCTGGGCGCTTTCCAAAGCCAGTCTGGGAAACTTTTGTCAGCCATCCCTACCGCCATTGCACACTGGGAACGACTCTTTGGCCCACACGGCAAAAGAGAAAGCCGATCTCTTGGGCACTCTTTTTTCCTCTAACTCGACTTTGGACGACCAGGGGAAAGCACTGCCTATCATCGCGCGGTGTCCGAACTTAATGCCGAAAATAGTGTTTCCTTGGAAGTTCATAAGTCGAGTGGGCCAGATGGTATCTCTCCAGTTGTGCTACGAACATGTGCCCCTGAGTTGACACCAGTGCTAACGCGTCTATTTTGGTACACCTACCTGATAGGCATAGTCTCGGTCTCATGGAAGCGTGCCCTTGTCCATCTGATCCCGAAAACAGGTGATAGCTCGGACCCAGCTAATTACAGACCTATCGCCATTACCTCTCTTCTCTCCAAAGTAACGGAAAGCATCATCAATAAACAGCTCCTAACCTACCTCGAGGATCACCAGTTGGTCAATGACCAGCAATATGGCTTTCGCCATGTTCGATCGGCTGGTCATCTTCTGTTATATCTTACACACCGTTGGGCAGCTGTTATTGAAAGCAAGGGAGAGAGTCTGGCAGTTAGTCTGGATATGGCGAAAGCCTTCGATCGTGTATGGCACAAGGGGCTTCTTTCGAAGCTACCTTCCCATGGGCTTCCCAAGAGTTTATGCAAGTGGATCACCAGCTTCCTCACTGGGCGGAGCATACAGGTCGTTCCCGACGGTTTTTGCTCGGACCCCAAGCCCGTGAACGCTGGTGTACCCCAAGGCTACTTGCTATCCTCAACTCTGTTCCTCCTGCACATCAATGATATGTTGGATATCTCCAACATACATTGTTATGCGGATGACAGCACTGGGGATGCGGTATATTCCGGCCGTGCAGGTCTCTCTCGGGAAAACGTCGACGAGTGCCGAAAGAAACTTGTGTCTTCTATAGAGAGTTCCTTGGGGATGGTCTCTGAGTGGAGTGAACTGAACCACGTTCAGTTCAACCCCCTAAAGACACAAGTTTGCGCGTTTACCACTAAGAAAACCCCATTTGTCGTATCACCGCACCCCATTTGTCGTGTCGTATCTTCGAGAGCACTCCCCTCATTGCCTCGCCAAGTATCAGAATACTGGGTCTCGACATTTCGAGCGATTGTCAGTTTTGTGGTCATCTGGAGAGCAAGGCCAAGTTGGCCTTGAAGAAATTGGGAGTGATTAATAGAGCGAGGCAGTATTTCAAACCTGGCCAAAGACTTGCGCTCTATAAGGCGCAGGTCCGGCCACATATGGAGTACTGTTCTCAGCTCTGGTCCGGATCATCCCAATATCAGCTTCTACCATTTGACCGCGTACAACGGAGAGCCGTTCGAATTGTCGGGGACCCGGTGCTCTGCAAACGGCTGGACTCTTTGGCATTGCGTAGATACGTGGCTTCTTTGCGCGTCTTCTACCGTATTTACAACGGGGAGTGTTCCGAAGAACTATTCGATTTGATGCCTACCGCCGAATTTCATCACCGCATAGCGCGCCGTCGCCTCCAATACCATACCGTACAATACCGTACCACCTGGATGCGTGGCGTTCCTCCACTGTGTGGTTCTCAAGTACATTTTTTCCACGAACCACTTGAATGTGGAACGAACTCCCTTCGGCGGTATTTCCAGATCGGTACGACATGGGTACCTTCAAAAAAGGCGTCTACTCCTACCTACAAGGCCGGCAACACTCTTGTAAATCCTTGGATGTTGCAAGAGTTCATGAACGGCGGTGATCACAAGTCATCTGTGACCCGCCAGCTCGTTTTGCCCTCCTCTGACATAAAAAAAAAAAAAAAAAAGATACATGCATATGATCACGACTCTTTCCCGGAAGGGTAGGCAGAGACCATCCATATAGTTCCACTTGCAACGTTCCTGACATACCTCTACAGATGTTTTTATGACGCTAAGTTAATATTTGAATCATATTTAGTTTGTAGTAGTATCCAGTAGCATGTTATGAAATACACTTCATAAGTGCCGATAAGATAAAAGTATGTTGTGATATACTGTCTCTTAGTGAAACAACTTAAGTTTCAAGTACCTACTATAGCAAAGAATATAGAGAAATACAAATCAATAAGCAGGGTAAACAAGCGTTAGTGTTCCTCCAAGCCCGTCTTATATTACGAAATATCTCATCTCTTAACTAAATTATATCTTTGGAGTGATCTCGATGGGTCAATTGATTTTATTTAATAAATTTATTTCAATAATAATAATAATATAATGTAATGGTTCCAGTATTTTATAGATATCTAGCCATAAGTCACAGCAGTGGAGAGCTTAAGGCGAAAGCACTGCAATAAATAAATTCAATTAACTCCGGAATACTATTCAATTGACACTGTTTGTCCTTAACGTTTAACTGACGATTTAACATAGGAATATGTAATCTAGAGCAGTAGTTTTAAACTTTGTACACTTCCTGTTTAATGTAATTTGTTACATAATCAAACAAAATTGAAATAAAGCACTTTATATATTAAACATTTTGTGTAAGTACTTAGAGTATAAATAATAAAAATATGTTTCCTTATTCAATGAAAATCAATTTTAGTTAATTAGTCATTTTATTCGTAATTAAAATAGGAATTAAATTTAAATAAAAAGTAAAACTTCAAGAGATATATTTCGTTGTGTTTTATCTAATTTATACATATTGTGACATAGTGACCTATTATTGTGGAATCCAAAATCTAAAACCGTTCGTTAAGAACGTTATTCTTTATAAATCTTTCTGGTCGTAGTTGATAGTCCGATCGTAATTTTACTTCGACGTTGCAGCCTAGTATTCATATTAATGGAAGCTGCGCACAATAATTCCTGCATAAAACAAAATAACACGCGCGGAAGATCGTGAAGCGTGTCATATAAAAAGAGTATGAAGTTATGTAGCAGCTTATAATACGTTCAATTTGCAACACCGATACACCACAATTTTAACAAAATTAATAATATATCAATGTAAAACAGCTCTTATAATGCACATTGCAGCTGTATATAATATCTATAGTTAACATATTGTAACAAAATAAGAAACAGTAAATAGAAAATAGATATGTATATAAAAATATATTTTTTGAATATTTTTCTACAATAAACTGTTCAATTAAAAGTTTATATTCCAAATCAATGTTTGTTAAAATATTGAATGTTGCCAACGAGCGGTCGCAAAATCAGAATTTCTTTTGTGTCCTATTTATGGACAATGGCGCGCCAATTGCAATGAACTGCTTTAGGTATTTTATTTTCAACCATTACGCCATTGTCAAAATAGTAATTGTATCAATACAAAGCCGGCTAAGGAGTTCTAAATGTTCAGTAAAATGTGCTAGAGCACTACAGTGTTCCCGGAGTTTTGTCAAACACATTCTTGGATAATCTGTTGCAGCGATGTTCAGAAGATTATGTATTTAGGAATTAGATATTAATGAATATACATTTTACTTTAATAGTTTGTAAAATTTTGTTATCACTACAGAATAATTTTAAGATTCACGTGATGAAATGTTATACTTTTTTTCGTATTTTATATTTTAATACAGCCTTGCTATTTCATATATTGTTCACCAAAAATTATTTCAGTAACAAATATTGAGAACTTAAAAAGAAAAACAATTAAAACGATCGAAATAATTTACAACTGCTTCAATATTTCATCATATTTAAAACTACAATCGCTAAGGGATGTTTTAAATGACTATATTCATAAATTGATTAATTGTAAAATATTTAAAATTCGTAAGTTCCTTTTCTAGAGGACTATATATTTAAGTGATGTATGTGTATAATTATATATAATGTACGATCTCAGTTGTTATAACCTTATAGTAATTCTACCAATTTAACCTTAAATCTGATTATAAATAATATTTTTCCTGACGGAATTTTATATCTAGGTGCACATTAGGCATATTCGCAGTTGTGCCATATTTTTTTTTCATTTACTTTGGTGTCGTATCCTGTACCATACATAACAGACTAGAACCATTACCTTTTATAAATTTTTCTATCATAAATTATGGGTATTAATTATGAGAATGAGAAAAACACTAAAATTTTATAAACCTTTACACATTTTGTTAATATCGTCGTATTTTGATTTGACAAGGTGGCTTAGACTACAAACACAAGGCACATTCGCTATGATAAGTTTTTAAATAGATAATTACCTTCAATTTTGTTTATCAGATAACTGCCAAATATAACTATGCTGCAAGACAAACACCGACATGATTTAATTAGTATTAATTTTAAGTACCCTACCTAAGTAAACAATAGGTACTAAGGCCCATTGCAGAGTGTGATTAACCTTTAAACTAATATTTAAACATACCTCTTAAAGCTCTTAAAGGTACACTGTTTACAACTAACAGCTATAAGCATATGAAGTCGTGGGCAATAGACCACCACTCTATATGAACATTAAGTATTTAATCACCATATCACTTTTGAGAAAAATGTTACCAAAAAACTTTAAACAATATTTGATCAAACACATAAAGAGGAATACTTTTTATATCACAATATATTGTACATAAAATTATTAACACAATATCAGATTAATGCAGTTATATAACATGTATACAATAAAATGTTAGCGCCCTTGCCAAAGATAAATATATGTACATAAACTCCATATACCTTGACCTACCGCGGACTATAAACTCAAAACCCCAATCATGTATTTTTTAAGCTGTGAATCTATGTACTACTTACTTTACTTTACTTTATACGATTTTATATTTATTATAATTATTTTTGAACATTCAAATCTTTAACAGGAGTTCCAGAGTGAGTTAATAACGATAGAATGTTTTAAAGGAAGACATTTATGAAAACGGCCACGAGGGGTGGGATAGTGTGCTGCAAGTATTTAAATTTATAAAACAGTTATTGTTAATGAAAAACGTAAAATTATTAAATAAATCTTACAGGCAAGTGGTCGCTTGAGGTACCAGGTCGCTTTGAGGAGTTTGGAAACATTTCTCTGAGAATCGGAAGGAAAGTTTAAAGGGTATGTCATTACAGAACTCCTACGTCCGTTGTTTGACTTTATGTTGAAAGAATTAAGAAAGACAATCTCCAGTGGTAGTGACTCTTCAGCCAGGATAGTTATAGTTTATCATATCAAGGGACTAAATTAAACCGTATTTAATTTAAAATATACGTAGTTTTATTTGTTTATTCTAGTTTTTTAAAATTTGTACTTTTTTTAATTTATTACGAAACACTTCTAAATTTGTATTATACTAAAAATATTGAGTCTCATTAGGTATTTCAAATAGTTTACTTAAAATTAATTGTAGATGAGTAATTTACAGATAGAAAATAAGTATGCTTAATGAAGTATAATAAAATAAGTATGATTAAAGAAGATTATTATCCCCAGATGTACTCGTAACGGCGTTACTAAACTACAATTATATTTATATGTGCGTATTTTTTAATATTTAATAGTTTAAATTAAAGTACAGAATTTATATAATTATTGCGTTATATATAACCACAAATTTGAGAAAATTATTAGAATAATATTTATTAATCACTACAATATCCACAATTAAAATAAACATTTAAATAAAAATATGTTATGAATTTAACTCAGACAACTGCCAGACAGATACGAGTACCACCTACATCTCGTCTTGTCGTGAAAACGTTTCCTGCAAAGCAAGACGTTTTAAAACGTTGGATTACAATTAAAATGTAGCCATTACACGCGACTTAAATCCTTAAAACAGTTTTATTTAAATACGTAATAGTCGTTAAAAATTTTTGAAGATATTATAAGACAAACATTTTTGTATCATCTGTATATTTTTAAAATAAAAGATGTCAAATACAGTAAAAAATTATAATATGTAAGCACAAGAAAACGAACAATAATATACATATATCATAGCAAGAAATTAAATAGTAAAAAAATATATATAACACTAGTGACCGAATGTAATAAGATTGCCCCAACGTTAGACAAGAAAATAGTTTTCGTAATAACTGCTGACAGCAGCTGCTATTAGCGGACTTCATACAGGAGTAATAATAGGTGCTCAGCTCAATACCCGCCGCGCACGATTGGTTGCTCCTAGTTATTTTATATCTTTTTACAGTTAGGTATGCTGAATACAGAAGCTAAATTGCATTACTAGTTTATTGCAATATGGACGTTGAAGCCACACTAGAATTATTTACTGGGTTATACTGACTACACTTTACTTTATTTACCATTATTTTTATTTATCAGAATATTGTTTAGTAAACAGGCGGAGGGTAATATTTAGTATTTCTTTCCACTTCCGGTATCAATCAATACGTATTTGGCATCACGTTATACAAATCCTGTAATGCTTAGGCTTGTAATTTGTGTCACACTTTAATCTTAATAGTTCAATTTATAAATGACCATATACACAAATTATGGAAGATTCACTACTATACTATAGTAATACTTATGTTTCCTAATGCCTGTTTAGCCTTGGGTGTTTAAAAGTTGGGGGAAGCTAGTTTGCGTGTTGATGAAACTATACCTTTCAATAAGTCAGTCTATATAACCAATATTACAATGTTCCAAAATTACAGAAATTAAATTATATGTATGTTATGTATGTTAGTTTTATCTAATAATAAATATTTCACAATGCATCTTAATATATAAATAAATTTGTAAAATATTCCTGTACAATAAGCTGTTCAATTAATAATTTATATTCCAAATCAATGTTCGTTACAATATTGAATGTTGCCAACGAGTGTTGGCAAATCCGAATTTCTTTTGTGTTCTATTTATGAACAATGGTGCCTGGATTGCAATGGCCTGCTTTAGGTATTTTATTTTTAACCATTACGCCATTGTCGGAATAGTAATTGTATCAATAAAAAGCTGGCTAAGGAGTTTGAAATGTTCAGTTAAATGTGTTCTTGTGTTCCCGGGAATTAAACAAATCCATTTTTGGATAATCTATTACAGAGATGTTAACAAGATGCCTTGTAGAAAATAAATGTTTATAAATATACATTTTATTCCAACCATTTCGTTTCCATAATATTTCTAAATCATTTATTATATTAGAATATTAACAATTGTCGGATTTTCCCACAAAAAATCTCTACGTCACAACAATACAACCGCATCGTCTGTAGTAAGCACTCACACGTTGTGTCAATACATTTTACGTGACACCAACTAGAATATTACCATACATTATACTCGTTTGAGGTAAAATAAATAAACCTAACTTAAAATATGTGTCATATAACAACAAGGCCGGCAACACTCTTGTAAATCCTCGGATGTTGCAAAGGTTCATTGGCGGCGGTGATCACGTCTCCTCTCCTCATACATATCTCACGTAACAATTATTGAGAACTTAAAACGAAAAACAATTTAAACGATCGAAATAATTTACAAGTGCTTCAATTTTTTTTTATATTGGGTGTTTTTTTTAGAGGTATATAATTTTAGGTTCAAATAAAACACAGTCAAATGGCGTAATAGCCATGAATTTGGTTTTATTCGAAAATTAATACTTTGCCATTTTTATTTGAATATGATTTCCGGCATATGGCCACCTCTGCTGGCTCGGAGAAAGTCCAATCGGGAAGTCCAATTTTCAATCACTTTTTGCAGCAACGGAGGCCGTATATCAGTGATAACGTGGCGAATATTTTCTTCCAAGGCGTCAATCGCGTGTGGCTTATCGGCGTAAACCAAAAACTTCACATAGCGCCACAAAAAATAGTCCAGCGGTGTTAAGTCGCATGATCTTGAGGGCCAATTCACGGGTCCATTACGCGAAATTATTCGTTCACCAAACGTTTCTTTCAATAAATCAATTGTGACACGCGCTGTGTGGCATGTTGCACCGTCTTGTTGAAACCACAGCTTCTCCATATTAAGGGCGTGCAATTGTGGAACAAAAAACTCAGTGATCATGACCCTGTAGCGGTCACCATTAACTGTAACGTTCTGGCCGGCATTGTTTTGGAAGAAATACGGACCAATGATTCCACCGGCCCATAAAGCACACCAAACAGTTACTTTTCCAGGATGCAACGGTGTTTAGATAATGGCATGAGGATTCTTTTTACTCCAAATCCTTCAGTTTTGCTTATTAACGTACCCATTCATCCAAAAATGAGCTTCATCGCTGAACAAAATTTTCTTGTGAAATTAAGGATCAACAGTAAGTTCGTTTTGAGCCCATTCCCCAAATGTACGGCGTGCCCCATGGTCGTGCGGCTTCAATTCTTGCTTGAGTTGAATTTTGTAAGCTCGCAAATCCAAATCTTTCCGCAAAATCTTCTATAAAGTGGATGGACACAGCTCCAATTGTTGAACACGACGCCCAATGGATTCATTTGGGTCTTCCTCGATACTACGCTCTACAGCAGCAATAGCTTCTTCGGTACGAACTGTACGACGTCTCTGAGGATGCGTGTTGTCCCGTAGAGTAAAAGTGGTGCGCAAACGATCCATGGTTGCTCGAATTAATTGCTCTGATTGACGATTATGCCGACCGTAAAATGGACGAAAAGCGCGATGAGTTTCTCGAACTGAACCATGTTGTTCAGGTGTCAGTCAATTCATAATAAAATGGCAAACCAAACTAAACACAATACAAGTGACAGCTATCAAAATAGCGCGCATATTAAACAGTATTGCCAACTTAAAGTTCTATACCTGTAAAAAAAACACCCAATATATAAAACCTACAAACGTTAAGGGATGTTTTAAATAATTATATTCATAAATTGTATGAATAATCTTATACAGTACAATTGTATACTGCACGTCTGTATGATCATTTCTAATGTATTAACTGCATTCAGTCACATGGCAACTCTCGAAAGCTGCTAATTTTGCTTTCCACATCGGATCTCTCAATATCTTTATCTTCGGCTTATTTTCATGAAAGTTAAGATAAATATTGAAATACGAAGCATTATACGCTCAAGTTAGCAAGAAATAGTGGAATTGAGTAAACTCATATTCACAGCTATGAAGCAATCAAAGTTATTTCATGCACAAACTTATCATCTTGGAAATATATCAAGTACTTTTAAAATTGAACATTGAATATAAATTGTAATATTTTCAAAATTCGTAAGTTCCTTTTCTAAAGAACAACTTCATTAGTATTTCGGTTGGCCTGAAGTAAAACGTCAGACCTTAAAACGGATTATAAATAATATTTTTCCTGACGGATTTTCACATCTCGGTTCATATTAACCATATTGGAATTTGGGCCAAAATAAATAAATTTTCTTTTACTTTTGCGTCCTCTCCTGCACCATAATAAAGTAAGTAATAAAGTAGAACCATTACTTCTTATTAATATTAAGAATGAGAAGAAACTAAAATCTTATAAACCATTATACATATTGTTAATGCCGTGTTTTGACGCGGTCAGGAGGTTATACTCACAAGGTGGCTTATACTACAAACAAAAAGAAACTTCACTATGAGAGGCTTTTTAATAGATAATTACCTTTAATTCTGTTAATCAGGTAAAATATAACTATGCAGGAAGAAAGACACCGAGATGATATAGTTAGTGTTCTTTTTTGAGTACCTTTCCTAAATAAGTAACACTAAGGCTCATTGTAGACTGTGATTAACCTTTACACTAATATTTAATTATATCTCTTCATGGTACAAGCTACAGCTATAAGCTCTTATAAGCTCTTTTAAGCTTGAAATCGTGGGAAATAGACCATCACTCCATATGCATATAGGTTATTTAACGACCATGTAACATTTTAGGAAAATTTGATTTTTGAACAATATTAAATGAAAAAAATAAAGAAGAATATTGTTCAACTATTATTAAGGAATCAGTATTTTACATTTTAATATATATGGGAAAATAATTTTATTACACTTTATATCACAATACATTGTGCATAGAAACTATAATATTAATATAACTTCAGATTAATGCAGTTATATAACAAGTAATTAATAAAATGTAAGCGCCCTTGCCCGAGTTTCCAGAACATCGACAACTAATGAACTCGTTATGAACTCATCCACGGGTGAATGAGTCACTCTTACGGTCCGCCAGACACCTTCAAAGTTTGTCCTAAAGATAAATATACATAAAATCCATACACCTTGACCTACCGCGGACTATAAAGGCCCCATACATGTATTTAATTTTAGCTGCGAATTTAAGTACCAACTAGTAAATATAAGGAATGAAAACGAAAACAATCTAAATATTAATTTTGTTTTATATTTATTACAAATATTATTGAACATTTGATCTTAATCTGGCGCCCGAAAGCACGTTAAAGACGATAAAATGAGGGGAAGGGGCAACCCGGCCTCCACCACTACCGCAAGTAATGACTTCTAAGAGGGCAGTCGGATGCAACCAGTAGATGTAACGAGAGTATCAAACAGCATCAGAAAAAAATGCGTAGGTTACTAGTTAATTGTTAAAATACAATTCATTTCCAGGTCAACCCGTCATTAATCTAATTCTTAACACAACAATATCAATTTTTTATCAAATTCCTTTTAATTAAAATTTGAATTAATTTAGTAACAAATTTAAGGCTTTAACTGGGAAATTTATTGAAAAATCATATACAATTTAACCCTGAAGTAATGATCTATTTTATGGAACCTATGGGTATAGCCAGTTTATTTTTATTCCTAGTTTTAATTTTGTGTACAACACCTATGACCAATATAATTAATACAACAAATCATGAAAGAGCTGTAATAAACAACCATAACGTTAGAATGTAATAAAAAGGAACATTTTATTACGTTCACCCGAACTTTAACATTTTCCTGTATTTATACAGTAGCATTTAGAATTTTGTTCCCAATATTTATCTAATGGAAATACATAAAATAAAATCTCATTTCACGCTCCGATATCCAAAGATCTAAACGAATGTAATGTTCCGTATCTAATTTCATCTGAATATATACCTGTGTAAGGCTTCTGTAAGCCTTCGATATTTCGGTATCACAGGCAGTCGGTAGAGGATATAACATTTCATCGAAAGCGGTTCGAGGCATCCCAATGATACCGAGAACAATTCCCAATTTTAACAGGTTCTTTGAGGACCAAACATAGCATATAACACTTACAATAGCAGAGAGGTTGTTTTAAAAATTACATCCGATAATTATGAAAAATGTTTTATAATAGACAAACATTTAAATATTTTACATGTGTGTCCTATTATTTGTTTAAAGCATGCTGGACAGGTCCATAGACTTTAACACTAAACCTACCGACAATTCTAATATACCTGTTCCTACCGCACGCCGTCAAATTCACCGGTAATTAAAAGTTATTTTATTATATAACGCAGATAATAATGGAAATAACTAAAAGTAAAGAGTGTAGAAAATATTTTATGCATATTCTAAGAATTGTCATGTAGTTTGATAACGATATTATAACGTTTAAAAATGTGTAAGTTTTACAAAAGTTTAAGAACGGTCAATTTGACCGGTACTTGGTAGGTTTAGTGTTAATAGTCCTGTCTACAAAGTGATACTTAGTCTTAAAATGTAAAAAATATTTTACTTTAATGTCAACACAATAATTTATGCGTTAAAGTTTTTGATCTTTTATGATAATTTATAAAATCACGTTACATATCTGAATATATTATATAACTTATAACAATTTAAAATAATTACACGACTACCAACTGGCATAATAGTGTAAGTGAAATCTTAAATCTATGCATGATATGAAATATGAATACCTTCGATTTAAATGATCGATTTACCTTCAGTTCTGTGTTAAACAATTATTATGAACTTATAATGGCTTAGTTTAATTCTATATTGTTTTTTCTATTTTATTTTAACAATATCAATAATAAGCATACCGACGAACAAAAGTTAACTGACAACCTATAGAGCTGTGCACGGTTTTCCATTTCGATCACATACATAATGATAGAATATACATGTATATGATCACGCCTCTGTCCCGTAAGGGTAGGCAGAGACCAAAGAACTCCACTTTCAGTTGCTACGATCCTGACATACCTGTACAGATATACAAACTCTTTTACGTGTTCCACTGACTCTCTATTAATCAAAATATAATATGATAGAATTTCTTTCAGGATATGCAGGTTTTTGTACAACGTTTGTCTTTAACAACTAAACTGAAGACAAATATATCCACATATTTTGCAGGACAAAGTATGCTGATGGAGAACCTCTCGCCTTTCAATACACATTTTACAAGTAAGTGTCCGTACAACTACGCCAGATGTTTTTACGACACTAAGTTAATATTTGAACCCAATTTATTAACATTTTAAAAAATCTGTAAAATATGCATTAAAGGTTAACGTAGAAACGAATAAAATAAAATCACATTAGAGATTTTTTAATATAAGAATTATAAAATCTTAATACTTACCAATCTGCCCAAATCATATGAATTGATATAATTATTGCGTTATATATAACCACAAATTAGAGAAAACAATCAGAATAATATTTATTAATCACTAAAATATACGTAGTTTTATTTGTTTATTATAGTTTTTTTAATTTGTACTTTTTTTGATTTATTACGAAACACTTCTAAATTTGTATTATACTAAAAATATTGAGTCTCATTAGGTATTTCAATTAGTTCACTTAAAATTAATTATAGATGAGTAATTTACAGATAGAAAATAAGTATGCTTAATGATATATTATTAATGCAAAGAAGATTATTTTCCCCAGATGTACTCGTAACGGCGTTACTAAACTACAATTATATTTATGTGTGCTTGTTTTTCAATTGTAGGTTAATTTAAAATCACAGAATTTGTAAGAATCATATGAATTGATATAATTATTGCGTTATATATAACCACAAATTAGAGAAAACAATCAGAATAATATTTATTAATCACTAAAATATACGTAGTTTTATTTGTTTATTATAGTTTTTTTAATTTGACGAAATTCGGCGGTAAGCATCAGATTCAATAGCTCTTCGGAACATTCCCCTTGGTAAATGCGGTAGAAGACGTACAGAGATGCAACGTCTCTACGTAATGCCAAAGAGTCCAGCCGTTCACAAAGCCCCGGGTTCCCGACAGTCCGAACGGCTCTCTGTTAACTGCGTACTTAAATGGTAGAAGCTGATATTGGGGTGATCCGGACCAGAGATGAGAACATTACTCCATGTGTGGCCGGACCTGCGTTTTGTAGAGCGCAAGTCTTTGGCCAGGATTGAAATACTGCCTCGCTCTATTGATCACGCCCAATTTTATCAAGGCCAACTTGGCCTTGCTCTCCAGATGACCACGAAACTGACAATCGCTCGAAATGTCGTGACCCAGTATTCTGATATTTGGCAAGGCAATGAGGGGAGTGCTCTCGAAGAGCGGTGATACGACAAATGGGGTTTTCTTCTGTCTTCTTTCCTCTGGGGATTGAACTGAACGTGGTTCAGTTCACTCCACTCAGAGAATTTAAGTAAATAATTCGTATATTTTAAGTAGAGTATCTTCGCATTAACACTATGCCATACTTATTGCTGAAATCCTTTCATCTGAAGTTTCACTGTTAAAGATTGCTCCTAGTATTAAGATCGCCTTTTATTATTCTGCGTGTTAAATTCCGCTTATTTATTTATAATAAATTTGTGTGCATAAAATACTTATCTATCTCTCTAATTAACAAAACAAAACGTCATATGTTTCGTGTATGTATAAATATATCTTATTACTTACTAAAGTAATTGTATATTATTTTACAACTTACGTTATATGTAGTGAGTCATAAGTCATAACAGTCAAGACTTCAGTACGAAATCTTTGCAATATATTGCTATTAACGCCAGAATATTATTGGATACACAATGTTTGTCTTTAACGTTCAACTGACCATTTAGCGTAGGGTTTTTATTTTCGCTTACTGTTTACTTTTTATTACATAACTGAACAAAACTGAGATAAATCACTTTACATATGAACAACATCGTCTTTAAGCTAAAAAATATGTAATTAAAAATTACGTTTCCTTTACATTAAAAATCTAGTCATCATGTTCGTATTACAAGTGAGTGAGTGAGTTAGTTAAATTAAAAAGAAGAATTAATATGAATGACTATAACTTAAAGCGTTACGTATCGCCGTTTATTATCTGACTTATAAGTAACACGTGATATTACTATATTAAGTGCTATTAAAACACTTGCTACATACAAATATTTTATTTTATTTATATCGCATTATTAACCATAAAAGTGTTATTGTTCATCGTTATACAAATATTTATATCAACAACACACAATAATGTGCTGCGTTCTTTTTCAAACATCTTTCCAGTTAAAGCTTCCAGTCGGGCCATAATTTTACTTCGCCGTTGCAGCCTCGTAATCGTTTTAGTGGTAGCTGCACACAATAATTGAAACACATATGTCATATAAAAAGAGTATAAAATTGTGTAGCCGTTTACAATATACTATATTATTCTATTATTTTTTTCAGTGGCAGATACTGTCATATTTTAATAAAAAACAATACAACAATCTAAGACAGCCTTCACAATGCACATTACAACTGAATATAGCATATAACAATATTATAAAATTACTAGCATTAAGTAAAAAATATTTTTTATCGTTTATTCCTAACGGTTATTAGAATAAGCGAGTGTAATTCCCAAAGAATTTCATTTCTAATTTAAGTTTATTTTATTTAATGAAACTATAAAATGAAAGAGACTACATTTTTACTGTAACTGTATCACAGAATTAAATATAAGTATAATATATAATGAAATATAACTATAAGTATTAACATCCAATGAATAGTTGTAACACAGGCTTCATTGGACTTTACTATGATTGGATGGATGGTTCTAAAAACAATGATCTGGAATAGAAATGCTTTTGCACCTAAAACCTAGTTGTAAGTATATTATTTAAATTATTTGATTCGTTTTAATAATAAATTGTGCTAAAAACAAAATCAGACTTTTAGTAATTATTCCGTTCAAGCAACAAATTTTTACTTTGAATAGATTTCGTACCATAGATACTAAAAAAATATTATTCTATTTAAAGTTTTTATTAAATATAGGCACTATTTCCTTCATCATTAGGTAATCTGTACTCGTTATTTATTACCTAGTAATTTAATACAAAAAGTACAGGATGAAATGTCTATAGTTTGAAGCGGGCCGCTTACGGCTACGTGAAGAGTGGACAAGGATAATTGATGAAGCGACGTGAGACCACACGCTTAACCTCCTCCGACACCTCTGACAGCGACCAACTAAATATACTGTCTTTACCTGTTTTACCACAATTCTACATTTTAACCAAAAGGTGACTAACTATTTTAATTATAAGATATTACATCGAAAATTATGATGGTAATGTAATCTCTTTTAGACTCCAAACGTAGGAATAATATTTTTTTGAAAATTTTCTCAAAAATGTCACGTTAAACTTAAAGTTATTCTCTGTAGGAAATAATAAGTGAGCATTGTTAATATAAAACTCATTAAGATACACAAGCTCATTATAGAAGCAAAGGCCTTCTATTCAAATCGCGAACAGGAAAAAAATTAAGAGACAACATCGTTTAGGCTCTATTGTTTCATTATTCTAATAATGATTACCTACGAGTACCAATTGCTCCGTATATTCAATTAAAAGAAAAGCATTGTCAAGCTAATTTTATTAAACATACAGCTTAGGATAATAAACGTATTGACTTACCTTTATAGCATTGTCTCTCTATAATTTCAAGCAGCTTGTTTTTTATATTAACATTAAATACAGTACAATAATACAAAACTTTATAAAGGAACAGGCGAATATCATTTTTATTTATGGTCCAAATATCAGATTAATTTCAACTAAAGGAGATTTCGATTTAAATGTTATAGATAATATATTTTTTATTTTCATTATTTATCTTAATAATGCGTTCATTATAACGTACATGTATTTAATACATATATAACATTATGGTTTTAGCGGTTCATTTAAGATTAAAAGTTTAATCCGAGCCTATTTAATAAATTTCAGTACAACGTCAGGTAGACAGGCTTCGTTTAACACTATTTACATGTCTAATAGGTCTCAATTTTACATAACAGTAAAACAGCGAGTAAACTTAGGCACACAGTGAAGTGGTCCAATTTACATGTTTTATGCAGAAGCGAGTGATGCGGCCGCGGACTATACACGCGCTCGTGTAGGCTCTTTGAAATTTTTATACGTTATTCTCACAAATCGGACATCGCTCCGTTTATGCGAACTACTCTATGTTCGGCCTTTGAATACTCAATTAATTAATTAAAAAGTATTATTTACTTATGAAATCCGCATAATTATGTTTAATCTATTATTTATTACTTATAAACAATACACTGAAATTTAAATATAATCTATATAAAAAGACATCCTTCACTTGTAAAGGCAGAGCAGTTTATTATTATATCTAAATTAATCATTATTAATTTTTACTTGTTTTTGAGTTGAGCATAAGCGAAGCTCTTGACCTTTTGGGAGACCTTTTTTTGTGTTTAGTTGTGTCCAGAATGCGACGAAATAATTAGCGAACAACTTTCTCATGTATGTTTGAGCCGAACGCGGATGTTATAGAGAAAACAGATTGAAAAAATGTTTAGCCATTCAAAAATTATCAAGAAAAGAAGAAACGAGAGGTGCTCAGCTCAACACTCGCCGTGCACGATTGGTGGATCCTAGTTATTTTGTATCTTTTTACAGTTAGGTATGCTGAATACAGAAGCTAAATTTACCATTATTTTTATTTATCATAATATTTTTTACAACAGGTGTTGGGTAATATTTAGTATTTCTTTCCACTTCCGGTATCAATCAATACGTATTTGGCATCACGTTATAAAAATCCTGTAGTGCTTAGGCTTGTAATTTGTGTCACACTTTAATCTTAATAGTTCAATTTATAAATGACCATATACACAAATGATGGAAGATTCACTACTATACTATATAATTATGTTACCTAATGCATGTTTAGCCTTGGGTGTTTTAAAGTTTGAAGAAGCTAGTTTGCGTGTTGATGAAACTATACCTTTCAATAAGTCAGTCTATGTAACCAATATTACAATGTTCCAAAATTACAGAAATATATTATATGTATGTTATGTATGTTAGTTTTATCTAATAATAAACATTTCACAATGCAGCTTAATATATAAATAAATTTGTAAAATATTCCTGTACAATAAGCTGTTCAATTAATAATTTATATTCCAAATCAATGTTCGTTACAATATTGAATGTTGCCAACGAGTGTTGGCAAAATCCGAATTTCTTTTGTGTTCTATTTATGGACCATGGCGCTTGGATTGCAATGGCCTGCTTTAGGTATTTTATTTTCAACCTTTACGCCATTGTCGGAATAGTAATTGTATCAATAAAAAGCTGGCTAAGGAGTTTGAAATGTTCAGTTAAATGTGTTCTTGTGTTCCCGGGATTTAAACAAATCCATTTTTGGATAATCTATTACAGAGATGTTAACAAGATGCCTTGTAGAAAATAAATGTTTATAAATATACATTTTATTCCAACCGTTTCGTTTCCATAATATTTCTAAATCATTTATTATATTAAAATATTAACAATTGTCGGATTTTCCTAAAAAAAATATCTACGTCACAACAATACAACCGCATCGTCTGTAGTAAGCACTCACACGTTGTGTTAATACATTTTACGTGACACCAACTAGAATATTACCATACATTATATTCGTTTGAGGTAAAATAAATAAACCTAACTTGTAATAAAATATGTGTCATATAACAGCAAGGCCGGCAACACTCTTGTAAATCCTCGGATGTTGCAAGAGTTCATGGGCGGCGGTGATCACGTCTCCTCTCCTCTTACATATCTTAAGTAACAATTATGGAGAACTTAAAACGAAAAACAATTAAAACGATCGAAATAATTTACAGGTGCTTCAACTTTTTTATATTTAAAACCTACAATCGCTCAGGGATGTTTTAAATAACTATATTCATAAATTGTATAAATAATCTTATACACTACAATTGTATACTGCCCGTCAGTATGATCATTTCCAATGTATTAACAGCGCAAGTACCGCATTCAGACACATGGGAACTCTCGAAAGCTGCTAATTTTGCTTTCCACATCCGATCTCTTAATATCTTTATCTTCAGCTCATTTTCATGACAGTTAAGATAAATATTGAAATACGAAGCATTATATGCTCAAGTTAGCAAGAAATAATGGAATTAAGTAAACTCATATTCACAGTTATGAAGCAATCAAATTTATTTGATGCACAAACTTAACATCTTGGAAATATATCAAGTACTTTTAAAATTGAACATTGAATATAAATTGTAATATTTTCAAAATTCGTAAGTTCCTTTTCTAAAGAACAACTTCATTAGTATTTCTGTTGGCCTGAGGTAAAACGTCAGACCTTAAATCGGATTATAAATAATATTTTTCCTGACGGATTTTTACATCTCGGTTCATATTAGCCATATTGGCATTTGGGCCAAAATAAATAAATTTTCTTTTACTTTTGCGTCCTATCTTGATCACCATAATTAATAAAGTAGAACCATTACTTCTTATTAATCTTAAGAGCAAGAAAATCTAAAATCTTATAAACCATTATACATGTTGTTAATGCCGTGTTTCGATGCGGTCAGGAGGTTGTACTCACAAGGTGGCATTTACTACAAACACAAAGAAACTTCACTATGAGAAGCTTTTTAATAGATAATTACCTTCTGTTAATCAGGTATCTGCCAAATATACCTATGCAGGAAGAAAGACACCGAGATGATATAATTAGTGTTCTTTTTTGAGTACCTTACCTAAATAAGTAACACTAAGGCTCATTGTAGACTGTGATTAACCTTTAAACTAATATTTAATTATATCTCTTCATGGTACAAGCTACAGCTATCAGCTCTTTTAAGCCGGAAATCCTGGAAAATAGACCATCAATCCATATGCATATAGATTATTTAACGACCATGTAACATTTTAGGAAAATTTGATTTTTGAACAATATTTAATGAAATAAATAAAGAGGAATATTGTTCAACTATTTTTAAGGAATCAGTGTTTTACATTTTACTATAAATGGGAAAATAATTTTATTACACTTTATTACACAATACATTGTGCATAGAAACTATATTAATAATATAGTTTCATATTATATGTCGGAAATAATAGTATTGTGGCGGTTTCGGAACGCCAGCGCCATCTGTTGGTGCTCGATGGAGTTAGTGTCAGAATGCACCGGTATAAAAGAGCCGACCAGTGGCGTGAGAAACTCACTTCTAAGTTGGCGGTGGGCGGGTGCTGACGATACTAAAACTATCCCGTGTTCCGTGCTGCGTATCTACCTACTTACAATTTTCTTAATGTAAATTGTACAATAAATTAGTGATTGCATAAATTGTGTTTACTTGTGCCGACATTATCCACTGAAGCCCACAATAGACCGGTACTCCGAAACGATGAGTGAGAGAAACCTACCCGCTACGACATATATATAACATCAGATTAATGAAGTTATATAACAAGTAATTAATAAAATGTAAGCGCCCTTGCCCGAGTTTAAAACATATCGACAGCTAATGAACTCGTTATGAACTCATCCACGGGTGAATGAATCACTCTTACGGTCCGCCAGACACCTTCAAAGTTTGTCCTACATAAAATCCATATACCTTGACCTACCGCGGAATATAAAGGCCCCATACATTTATTTAGTTTTAGCTGCGAATTTAAGTACCAACTAGTTAATCTAATGAATGAATACTAAAACAATCTAAATATTATTTTCGTTTTATATTTATTACAAATATTATTGAACATTAAGGTCTTAATCAGGCGCCCGAGAGTATGTTAAAGGCGTTAAAATGAGGACAAGGGGCAACCCGGCCTCCACGACTACCGCAAGTAATGACTTCTAAGGGGGCAGTGGGATGCAACCAGTAGATGTAACGAGAGTATCAAACAGCATCAGAAAAAATGCGTAGGTTACTAGTTAACTGTTAAAATACAATTCATTTCCAGGTCAACCCGTCATTAATGTAATGCTCAACACTACACGATCAATTTTTTATCAAATTCCTTTTAATTAAAATTTGAATTAATTTAGTAACAAATTTAAGGCTTTAACTGGGAAGTTTATTGAAAAATCATATACAATTAACCATAAAGTAATGATCTATTTTATGGAACCTATGGGTATAGCCAGTTTATATTTATTCCTAGTTTTAATTTTGTGTACACCACCTATGTATGACCAATATAATTAAAATAACAAATTATGAAAGAGCTATAATAAACAACCATAACGTTAGAATGTAACAAAAAGGAACATATTATTACGATAACCCGACTTTTAACATTTTGCTGTATTTATACAGTAGCATTTAGAATTTTGTTCCCAATATTTATCTAATGGAAATACATAAAATAAAATCTCGTTTCACGCTCCGATATCCAAAGATCTAAACGAATGTAATGTTTCGAATCTAATTTAATCGGAATATATACACAGAAGCCTTCGATATTCCGGTTTCACCGGCAGTCGGTAGAGGATATAACATTTCATCGAAAGCGGTTCGAGGCATCCCAATGATACCGAGAACAATTCCAAATTTTAACAGGTTCTTTCAGGACCAAACACAGTTTATAACAATTACAGTAGCAGAGATTTTAAAATTACATTTGATAATTATGAAAAATGTTTTAGAACAGACAAACATTTAAATATATTACATGTGTATCCTATTATTTATTCAAAGAATACTGGACAGGTCCATAGTCTTTAATAGTCTTGTCTATGAAGAGATACTTAGTGTTAAAATGTAAAAAAAATACTTTACTTTATTGTCAACACAATAATTTATGCGTTAAAGTTTTTGATCTTTTATTATAATTTCTAAAATCACGTTATTTATCTGACTATACAATATAACTTATTACAATTTAAAATAGTTACAGGATCGCTAACATGCACAATAGAAGTGTAAGTGAAATCTTAAATCTATATTCAATTACTGACCTCCTAACCCATCATACAATAGTTGATTTTGCGATGACAGCAGAACTCGACCGTAAGCGGTGATCTGGTCTTAAGTTTCTTGTCGCGTTGCCAGCCGTGTCTCAGTAGCAGTTTTTACGACGCTAAGTTAATATTTGAACCCAATTTATTAACATAACAAAAAATCTGTAAAATTTGCAGTAAAGGTTAACGTAGAAACGAATAAAATAAAATCACATTAGAGATTTTTTTAATATAAAATTTCTAGAAACTTAATACTTACCAATCTGCCCAAATGTTTTATTTTCAAACACCTGTCATACACTTTGAACACACGTATGAAGGAACGTTTCGAAAAATCGTACGTCTTTATTACATAGAGATCCGCGCTTCTTCTGTGGACTCGTGGGGTGGGAATTTTTTGGTATCGTCCACGCCTGTTATGAAATACACTATACATAACTGGCGAAAGGATAAAAGTATGTTGTGGTACACTGTCTCTTTGTGAAACAACTAAAGTTTCGAGTACCTACTATATATATAAATGCACATCAATAAGCATGGCGCTGTATTCTTTCGCTTTAATATTTTAACAAAACAAACAATATAACTATGTAAATTAGCTCTTAGAATACACATTGCAGCTATTATAAACATATTATAATAATATAATAAACATTAAACAGAAAATATATATATATAATACTAGGGTGATTCAAAAAATCCTAGTATTAAATTTTTATAGGGGCACCGTCTTATATGGTTCCAATATGAAAAAAAATATACCCATATATATATTTTTTTAATTTAAGTCAACTTTAGGGGTCGCTACCATCCATTAAAGTTTTTGAAAAATGCGTTACATACGGTAATAGGGTTGCACCCCTTGGGAATCAAAATGACCGTGCCTTTGTGTATTTTTGTACCTGAGTGTAAACAAGGTACGTTAGGTACCTGGTACATATCCTCTATCCACGTTTTTTAACCTCTTCAGTATTCAGGTTATTGAGCTACAGAAAGGGTTTAAAGATTAAAGTTGTAATTTCGCAATCAAGTGTGAGCTAGTTTTTAAGGAAAAAGCAGCGACGAAAAAAATCGCACAATCTCTAAAAAGCAAGTTTAAGCCAGAGGTTCCGCTTACCGTTCATTGGGTTGGTAAAATGCTCGAGGACATAACGGGACATGAGGTTGTGGATCGCTTGCCTGTTATAGTATCAGGACAGGGAGTGGAACAGCTTTTGGGTGTTCCACAACTTCCGAATGGAAGAGGGCAGGCGATGGCCTCAGCTGTTTATGAAATGTTATTGTCCTGGGGCTTGGATGAAAAAGTAATATCGATGTGTTTTGATACCACAGCATCAAACACAGGTCGATTCAATGGAGCTTGTACCTTACTAGAGCAAAAGCTGGAGAAAAAATTATTATGGCTTCCATGCAGGCATCACATTTTAGAGATTGTGCTTGAAGCCATCGTAGTTTCAGCAACTAATGCTTCTAGTTGGAAAGATATACAAATCTTCAAAAGACTGCAAAAACGTTGGCCTAAAATACTAAAAGAGAACTTTAGGGCAGCTACTGCGGACCCTGAAACTCTAAAACAAGTAGCAGATGTTACCGAAAAGATGACATTATTTGCTGAAAGCCAACTTAACGAGTTCCAACCACGATACGATTATATTTTTGGAAGAAACACCTGAGAAAGGTGTATCTTTTCGAGCAACCTGCTGGTCTCTACTGGGCAAGATGGATGGCAAAGGCCATCTATTCTTTTAAAATATATCTTTTTCGGGAACAACTAAAACTGACGAAGAGGGAAATTAAAGGAATCAAAGAAATTTGCATTTTTACTGTACGAATTTACGCCAAATACTGGTATCAAGCTCCTTGCGCATGGTATGCGCCAAGGAATGACTTACAACTTTTGAAGGATTTATTAGCTTACAATAAAGTGAATGAATCACTTTCAAAAGTTGCTATGAAACAAGCGTTGGGGCACCTTTGGTACCTATCAGAAAAATTTGTAGCTTTGGCCTTCTCTGTCGACAAAGTTTCTTTGGAAACTAAGCGAAAGATGGTTGTTGCTCTTCAAATAGAAGGGTCGGAAGATTCTCCAAAGCGAGCATTCCTGGATCAAAACCTTATTGCAACAAAAAACCTGGAGGACTTCGTATCTTCTCACACATTAACGTTTTTTAAAAGTATCTCCATCTCCTGCGCTTTTTTTAAAAAGGACGTGCAGACCTGGAAGGACAATTGTGAGTTTAAGAAATGTGTGACTGTTGTAAAGGGTCTAAAAGTTATCAACGATACAGCTGAGAGGGGAGTATCGTTGATTGAAGAGTACAATAGCCTTCATATGACAGACGAAGACCAGAAACAGTATCTATTGTTGGCGGTCAAAGACTTTAGGCGAAAATTCCCCGATTGTAACAAATCTACATTAACATCTTAAGTTACTAGTCTTAGTTATAATAGTAGTTATCCTTAAATTTTTATTGTAGTTATTTAATAAAATAGGTTATTACTTATTTTTTACCCGTTCATAAAACCCAACACTTTTCATCCCTGGTAGCGACCCCTAAAACCTGTTTTAAAAATCTAAAAAAAATTTGGTGGAACTTTTTTAACCAATAGAACAAAATGACAGAATGCCCCCATAAAAAAAAATAAAAAAATTTCACATGCATTTTTGAATCACCCTAATATATACATTTTTTAAATATTTTTATAATAAACTGTTCAATTAACAGTTTATATTCCAAATCAATGTTCGTTACAATATTGAATGTTGCCAACAAGTGTTCGCAAAATCTGAATTTCTTTTGTGTCGTATTTATGGACAATGGCGCGCCGATTGCAATGAACTGCTTTAGGCATTTTATTTTCAACAACTACGCCATTGTCGGAATAGTAATTGTATCAATAAAAAGCCGGCTAAGGAGTTTGAATTTGTCAGTTAAATGTACTCTTGTGTTCCCGAAATTTAAACAAACCCATTTTTGGATAATCTATTACAGTGATGTTAACAAGATGCCTTTTAGCAAATAAATGTTAAGAAATATACATTTTATTCGAAACGTTTTGTTTCTATAATATTTCTAAATCATTTATTATATTAGAATATTAACAATTCTTGGACTGTCCCGAGAAAGAAGTAATTTTCTCTACGTCACATACAACCGCATCGTTTGTTGTAAATACTTACCCGCTGTGTAATACATATTACGTGACACCAACTAGAATATTACCACACATTATATTTTTTTACGTTTGAGATAAAATTAATAAATCTATCTTCTAGTTAAACATATGTCAACAATATTATTCAGTTTATTTTTCACTGCAAAATAATTTAAAGTTTTATGTGCAAAAAATAATATATTATTTTAATACATCACTTCAATAAACGTTATTTCATATATTGTTCACCATTATTTCAGTAACAATTATTAAGAACTTAAAACAAAAAACAATTAAAACAGTCGAAATAATTTACAAGTGCTTCAAATTTTTTATATTTAAAACCTACGATCGCTTTGCAATGTTTTAAATAACTATATTCATAAATTGTTTGAATAATCTTATACACTACAGTTGTACTCTGCACGTCTGTATGATCATTAACAATGTATTAACAGCGTAAGTACCGCATTTACAAACATGGGAACTCTCGGAAGCTGTTAATTTTACTATCCACATCCGATCTCTCACTATCTCCGGTTAATTTCCAGGAGAGCTAAGAGAAATGTATAAATGCCAAGCATTATAGGCTCAATTTAGTCAGAAGCAGTATAATTAAATAAAGTCATATTCACAGCTATAAAATAAAGTTATTTGATTCACAAATTAATCTTGTTGAAAATATATCAAGTACTTTTAAAATTAAACATTTAATATAAATTGTAAAATATTAAACATTCGTAAGTTCCTTTTATAAATAACAATATATTATAATTAATGTACTATATCAGTTGTTATAACCTTATCGTAATTCAAACAATTATCTTGACGTTGGACAAAATAACGTCATTAATATTCCCGCTTGCCTGCAGTAAAACGTAAGATTTTAAACCGTACCATAAATAATATTTTTCCTGACGGATTTTAAACCTTCGTACATATTAACATATTCGCCTTTGCGCCATAGTAAATGAATGTTTACTTACTTTGGCCTCGAAACATGTACCATAAATGACAAACTAGAAAAATTAATAATTTTTCTTCTCAGTGCTCTTAGTTTTATAAATTATGATTATTAATTAAGAGAATAAAAAACATAAATCACATAAACCATAATATATTTTGTTAACCCCGTCTTTGATATTTCTATGCGAATGCGTGTCACGGTCAGATGGTAGAACTGAGAACAAGGCTACAAATACACACACATTCACTGTAATAACTTTTCAAATATATAAAATCCTTGGAGTCTCAAAAAGCATATTATGAAGGAAATAACTTGATTACATTATTATTATAGATGATAGAATTTAAAACAACAATATTAAATAAAAACATTACTTACTAGTTTCGAACCCGCTAAAGATCTATAAATCTTCAAATTCAATTTGTACCTTTAAGTACCCACATACTAGAGTCAGCACCGCCAAATGTAGCCACAGTATTCAAAACTCTAAAACAACAATCACTAATAATTTAAAAAGCTAAACTAAAATGATTTAGGAATAATAAATATTACATAAATACATACATATCATATCACTATAAAATGAATTAACATAAGTTACAATTAATACAAATACTGAAATTATAAAGTTAATTACTTCAATTGGCAGCACGTCGAAGTGCATCAGTCAGTATCAGTATTCCATAGTTTTATGGCGTGTACTGTGCAGGAATAGACATACACCCAAAATGGTTACGGCGTAGGGATAACTAAGCTTAAGTTGGATGATGAACAGAGATAAAAGTTATGAGTTGTCCTTAGAAGTTGATTTTGTTTTCTAAGTGAATGCAATTATTATTTTCAAAACATTTGCAGAATTATTGCGAATGTGAGTACAAATTCGAATGCGAATATTTGTTACAACACTATGGAATACTGGCTATTCGTAAAATAACTTAAGTTTAACAAATAAATAAGCATGATGCTGGATTATTTTGCTAGAGGAAGTCTTAAATCGGATAAGTTGTTGCGAATTTCAATTTCAACTATATCATATTGTGGTGATCGAAAAAATCAAATCTATTTATTATTGGTAATAGAGTATTTAATATTAAGTAGATATGATAACTAAACTAATTAATAAAATTACACAATTTCTTACTTTAATTATCAAGTAAGCATACTCTTTTTAAAGTAATGAAGCAAACTCTTACTTACGTGATACCTGTAAATAATACTGCTAGCAAGTCACGAGAGCTCTTTTAAATTTCTTTGTAGTAGGGAAGTGTAACATGTTTATCAAGACTGGATTTTAAACATTTACCGATCCTGTACACAAATCTATGTCCTTGTTATTCTTAAAAGTACATTTTTATTTATTTATAATACCAAGTATATTTTTAATTAATAAATATATGTAAATAATTTTATGATAACTATGAGATATATCAAAAATCCTTTAAATTGTCAATTTGACTTCGCTCACAGAAAGTCGGTTTATATTGGTTTATTCATATTCAAAAACATGTACCATGTATACATATATTGTTTTTTAATATTGTCATATGTATATATGTAACTCTCCATCCAAAATTTTTATAGGGCGCATTTATAACTTTGGTAGAATTTATGAAGTCACAAGAATTGCTCTCGATGCTGCATATAAAGATATATTAATATAAAAGTTGAAACCTTCAAACTTAATAAATGTTCCCACTTACCTACTTCATTGATGATTACACCGTTGCGAATAAATTTAGTCTGCATTGATTTATATGAATCTCATTCGTGTTATTTATTCAAGTATATTATGAAATATAAATAAAGGGAGCACTGTGTCACGTGAGTTTGTTCATTGAATTCAACGATTCAGGTGATTGCTCACAGCCTGCGAGGCTTTGATCATGTTCGCTGTGCCTTACAGTCATGAGTCCTCAGTTTAGAGACAAACCCGTTTATAACTGTAAGAACATACAGAGATTTAAAAACTGTAAGATATTAGACGTGTCAGGCGGCAATCAGTCCCACAGAGACATATAATTTAATAATATATATTCTAGAAGGTTCACTATACAACTATCAAGTTTCGTATATCTTTTAAACTATTTACAAAGTTTATGTACGTATTTTCATCGCACAGATATTAAAATGTCGAATTACAGAAACTGAAACTAAAACTAAAACTAATTTCCAGTCGGTTAATTTTAATCTATTAGCAACGATTTTTTCTATTTGCGGTATACATTTCCAACATTGTTAACATATAAGTTAATAGACTATATATATATATATATATATATATATATATATATGTATATATAAATATGTATATATATATATATATACGGTGTATAACGTAAAGTTCGAAACTTCGTGTAGATAGGTCGATAAGTCATCACACTTTTAAACTCGTGAGGATATTATTTTTACATGCGTAGGTCCCACTGTTAGGGAGAAATAGTGTTTCACATACATATTATAATCATCAAAAAAATTATCTTTGAAATATTTATGACATTTATTTATTTTGAAATAATTAATAATAATAGATAATAAAGATAAATATACAATTTTATCTTTTTCAGATAAAGTATGCTACCTGTATTCCTCAACTGAGGGTACCACATATATTTAGTAATCAAAAAACGAAACTCATCAGAATCTTAAAAGAAAAGACATTTAGGGGACAAAAGCTACCGGGGACATCGAATCAACGTTTAATCAACCACTACTATCCTCTTTATGCTCCAATGAATATTCATATCATGATCGATGCTCGCTTCTCTTTATTCACTGTAAACACGTGTACGTGTCCCTCCAAGCTCGTCTTGTATTACGTAAATATCTAGTCTATTAGTACTATAGTTACTAGTTATAAGTAATCTCGATTAGAAGTAATCCTGTTCATTAGATAACCAAATAATACTGAAATAAAAAAAATATTATTAAACATCACTTTATTAAAAATATAAAATTCAAAAAAATATCATTATTCAATAAAAATAGTAATTTTATTCGTAAATAAAGTAGGAATTAAATATAAATTAAAAGTAAAAAAATATAAATAATAGATAGCCTTTAATCGAGATGTATTGATGCGTTTTGTTTAACTTAGATAAATATACCATAGTGACATGTTATCTTCTATCTAAAATCTAAAACAATTAAACGAATAACAAAAATATAATTAAATAAACACGAAAATTTTAAATTCTTGTCACATAAAAGGTTACGAGATTTTTCGTATTTTATTTTGTACAAAAAATTACCGAGTATTGTTAGGCTTAATATTGCTCAAAATATATATATTCTCACAACTTTCCAGTCGTAATTTGCAGTCGGACCGTAATTTTACTTCGACGGTAGAGCCTCGTATTAGTTTTAGTGGCACAATAATTCAGACATAAAAAATAACACCCACAGAAGATCGTGAAACATGTCATATAGAGAGAGTATAAAGTTATGGAGTCGCTTACAATTCGATTTGTTTTATTGTTTGAAACAGCGATATCGTCATAATTTTAATAAAATAAACAATATAACAATGCAACACAGCTCTCAGAATGCAATTATTATAAACATATTGTAATAAAATAAACAACATTAAGTAGAAAATATTTTATTATCATTCATAACAGTTATTAGAATTGTATTTCCCAGAGAATTTCTTTTCTAATATAATCTCATTATCATTATAGTAATCATAATAATAATAATAATAATAATAATAATAATAATAATAATAATAATAATACTCTTTATTGCACACCAAAATAAAAAGAAAACATAATAACAAGAAAAAAATAAATTAAATAAAAAACAATAACAAAAACAGAAATTATACATAACATATTAATTACACAATTAAAATTTAATGAAAATAAAATATCTGTATAGAAATGAAATTTAACATTCTCATATATTTAGCATTCCACAAGTATTTTAAATCTAATGAATAGCTGTGAGTTAGGCTTTATTGGAATTTATTATTATTTAATGGATGATTCTGCAAACCATGATTTGAGATAGAATTGCTTTTTCATCCAAAACCTTTAACTTGAAAGCATCTCATTTAGATTATTTGATTTGTTTTAATAACAAATTGTACTTAATACGAAATCATTTACACCTTTAGTGACTATTCTATTTAAGCGTATATTTTTTATCTATAGTATATTACTCTCCCGGGTTTCATATCATAAATAAAATTGAGTAAAGTAAAAATAGTTTAAAGCGGGTCTGTTACGACTACTAACCTTCACGTAGTCGACAGGGATAATTGATGAAGTCGACATGAGACTGCACAGTTGACCTCCGACACCTCTGACAGCGATCAACTCCATATTTATTCTTTAATTATTTTATACGATTTTTACGTTATAACTAAAACGTGGAAGTTATTTCAATTATAAATATTGATAGTAACATAAATCATAATACATATCAACTATAATAATAATGTACGTTATAATAATAATATATGCTTATTATAACAAAATAATAGCAAGGGATATATGAACACACCAGATTATTTTCCATAAACATAATAATAATAATATACTTTATTACAACCACAATGTCAAACAACAGTACATAAAAAAAAAATCCGTGCCCGCAGGGGGACACGCGTGGGTAGACCTCGTGTGTAACTCGTTTAAAATATAACTCACTACCTAAGAATAATATGATGCCGTTGTTTACATCAAAAATTTTCAAGCAAAATTTTATTTTTTTTCTCGGAAAAGGTATCTTTTTTGGAAATACTTTTGGTACTTAAATTTAAAGTAAAAAATAACCTTTCTATTAAAAATATTTGCGAGGAGGGAATGTTTACCAGACAAAAGTTGCCGTGGTTTTACCTACCTTAAATTTTCAAGCTAAAAGTGGTTTTTATTTTTTTTCTCGGAAACGGTACCTTTTACGGAAAAACTTTTGGTGCCTAAATTTAGAGTAAAAAATAACCTTTCTATTAAAAATACTTGTGATGTAAGGGTATTTACCAGAAAAAAGTTATGATTTTTTTTGCAAAAAATTTTGTTTTTTTTAACCCCACACCTAAGTTATGGAAGTTAGGTTTTCGGTTTATTTACAATAGTTATAGGTATTCATCAAAGATATCATTTAATATTAACGCAATTGGTCTACTTTGTATAGGGAAAAAGTTATGGTAGAAAAACTGAAATCAGAAAAAGTGAAGCCCTAGCGCCCCACGTGGCCAGATTTCTCTGGTTAACGAACTTGACCTTCATTTTTAGATGGTTGATTTTTGTGCAAAGTTTGAAAGCGATCCGAGCGAAACTGCGGTCGCTATCGTGCTGACAAAAGTCGAATCTGGACGCACGCACGCATATATATATATATATAAACTTTTTGACCAATGGTCATTTCGGACTCAGGGGGTAATAAGAAGACCTCCTGTGAAGAAATTTTTAAAAAAATTCGAAAGTCGGGTACAAATGAATGGGCAGACCGAATTCTTCGAGGTCTACCCAATACACTTGAACTACCAATGGGAATACAATAAGTCAGTCTTATCGCTAAGTAGCGATCTCTTCCAGACAGTCTTATACTCTGTTGTATAAACTCACCTTAAAGTTAGTTATATAAACATAAACTAACAACATATTCTTATAACATATATATTAAAATATGTATAATATTATAATGAATATAGGAAAGTTCTTTTGATATATACATGAAAATAGAAAAGAAAAAAAAATAGAAGATAGGATAATATAAAGATATATAAAAGTATTAAAGTATAATATATATAATTACATAAAATTTACATTATAGTGAAGAACAAAGGCGAATATTATGATTTTTAACCAACCTCTTAAAAGTAGTCAAAGACCGTACTTGTCTGAAAATTATATGTATAAATAAACAATAGGTATAAATACATATATATATGTATATATAAACAAAATACATTTGTTTACATATATATATATATGTAAACAAAATATGAACCGAATGTCAAGGTTTTGAAGTTTCTCAAGTTTATTTTATTGTGCCTCGGAGAGATCAGGATAACTTACGTCGGCATAGTCAGGAATAAAAGGAAGAAGAGATAGCGCAAGCATAACTTGGTGGAAATGAAAGAAACGATGTAGTTAACACATAGCAGCAAACATTTTTCTACTTACCTCTTTAATGTCTTGGAACCAAGAGTATAATGTCCTGATTAAAAAATATTGCCAGCAAATTTGAGCAATCAACTCTGATGTCCGGAAATGCAATAATTATAACCAGGCAATGGGTTGTATTAATTTTTTGTCCATAAGATAAGCTCCAACTCAAGATTGTTTGATAAGCTCTAACTCAAGAATAATTGTTAACTCCAGTTAAAGAAGATTCCTTATATAAGATTAAGATAATTCATTTTTGAACTTCATTATTAATCTGAATGATACTTGTATATTGTATACCTACATATATTTACATTTGGGTAGACCTCGAAGAATTCGGTCTGCCCATTCATTTGTACCCGACTTTCGAATTTTGGAAAAATTTCTTCACAGGAGGTCTTCTTATGACCCTCTGAGTCCGAAATGACCATTGGTCAAAATGTTTATATATATATATATATATATATATATATATATATGCGTGCGTGCGTCCAGATTGGACTTTTGTCAGCACGATAGCGGCCGTAGTTTCGCTCGGATCGCTTTCAAACTTTGCACAAAAATCAACCATCTAAAAATGAAGGTCAAGTTCGTTAAGCAGAGAAATCCGGCTACAGGGGGCGCTACGGCCTCACTTTTTCTGATTTCAGTTTTTCGACCATAACTTTTTCCCTATACAAGGTAGATCAATCGCGTTTATATTATATGATGTCTTTGATGAATACCTATAACTAATGTAGATAAACCAAAAACCTAACTTCAATAACTTAGGGGTGGGGGTAAAAAAACCAAAAATGTTTGGAAAAAAATTCATAACTTTTTTCTGGTACACATTCTTACATCACAAGTATTTTTAATAGAAAGGTTATTTTTTACTCTAAATTTAGGTATCAAAAGTTTTTCCGTAAAAGGTACCGTTTCCGAGAAAAAAAATAAAAACCACTTTTAGCTTGAAAATTTAAGGTAGGTAAAACCAAAGCAACTTTTTTTCTGGTAAACATTCCCTCCTCGCAAATATTTTTAATAGAAAGGTTATTTCTTACTCTAAATTTAAGTATCAAAAGTATTTCCAAAAAAGATACCTTTTCCGAGAAAAAAAATAAAAACCGCTTTTTGCTTGAAAATTTTTGATGTAAACAACGGCATCATGTGTTATTCTTAGGTAGTGAATTATATTTTAAACGAGTTACACACGAGGTCTACCCACGCGTGTCCCCCTGCGGGAACGGATTTTTCAAGCTAAATTAAATAAAGTTTTTTATTTAATGTTAAATATTTAATTCGAAGCTGGCAAAAGTATTTCAATACGATGACTAATAAGCGATGGCATCAATTTGACATAAAAGTGCAAAAGCGAGTGAACACCAGTGGTCCGTGTCCAATTGGTGTGGTCCAATTTACATGATTTATGCAGAAGCGTGTGAAGCGGTCCCGGACTATACACGCGCTCGTGAAGGCTCTTTGAAAATTTTTATACCATATTCTCACAAATCGGACATCGCTGCATTTATGGGAACTAATCTCTACTCTACTTTATGTTGTCCGCCTTTGAATACTGTTTCATTCAAGCTTTGTAAATAACTAAAACGTTTTTTTTTATATCATTTATTATTTATTATTTATTTATATTATTTTTTGCGTAAATTATACATTGAGTTTAAGAAGCAAGCTATGTAATAAAACATTCATATTTTCTAATTCCGTGACAAATTACATTTTATTTAAAAATGACATAACTGGATATTTGTATATTATCTAGAATAATAAACATATTTTTTAGAATTTTTATTTTATATATAGTTAGGAATCATGGACTGGATTCAAACATCCAACTTTTAGTGAGAACGCTTAAAGTAGAATCTAAATTGCATTGCTAGTTTCATTGCAATGTAGACGACGAAACCCGCACTAGAATTATTTACTATAAAAAATCTATTTTGTTCAAATTTAGGTTTTGAAGTAGATACAGTTTTTGCAATGGGACTTGCTGATTTATATTATATTAGTTTAGTTTCCTCTTGTCTAGTTGAAAGAGTAGGTCATTCTAGGATTTCTTGTTTTTGAATCCATACATTAAATTCTAATTGGCGTATATAATGTTCGATTGCCATATTATCATACGATTCAGTACGATTTATCTGAATCTTTACCTCCTTTATATTCCCATTCACATGAGCTCTTGCTACACTTAGATTTCATTTATAGTTTCTCCTAAACGTCTTAATAAAACTTGTTTAACCTCGTTTCATGTATCTAAGTAATTTTCGTAAGCGATAGCGACTATAGCCGAGCCACTAAGTTTATTCTTTATTAAATTTATTAATAGGACCTGAGATTACCAACTAACATTTGTTAAATCAATTATGTTATCTACCTCGCTATATTAATTTAATATTTTTGGATTATTTTCGTATCGCGGAATTAATACTCAATTGTTTTAATAACACTACCCCATCTTTGAAATAAAAGTTATAGCTTTAACTGTAAGAATACCTTTACAAAAACAATATTTAACACAATATATAATAAAATTTCACTTTAATTTTAAGTTTGAAAATTATAATATTAAAATATAATTATTATTAAAAAAATACGACAGAAAATATAGAAGAGAAACTAGGGAGTAGAACTATATACCACAAAACCTGCATCTCTTGACGGACTCAGCAGAAAATCTTCTTTTTTTAGACTTTGAAGTAGGTTTTTTGTCCTTATCTGTAATAAATCGTAGTTTCTAGGATTAGAACCTTACACTTGAGTTTGAAAGTTACGAAAGTTCTACCGACTGCGCCAGTTATGTTCAGACGATAAGTAAAAGGTTTTTTTTTAAATTAGTTATGTTTTCGTAACTAGAACAGAGACAGAAATAGTAACAAATAATTAATAATGAAAATTCTACATAAACAGATCTGCAATTTCGCAGATTCACTGCGCAATTGCAGGATGGGGTCTTTTTAATGGTCGTCAAAAGCTTTTTTTTTTCTCTTCGAGATCTACAAAATCAGCTCACTTCACCAAAACCTGGTTTTCGAATTTCGTCACTTTAGCGTCTCCTAGCGGCTGTAAGGTATTTTTTTAAAGATTGGGTCGTTAAAGATTTTAATTATACTTGACGAGCTCTACAACATATGCGACTTACAAAAAAAATATCGAAACCTAATTTTCTTTGAAAAAGTGCCATGCTTTTTCTTCTTTTCTATGGTTTTGTGTGTGTGATCGTACAGTTACAGTACATTACGAGTAGGTTTTAGAAAGTAGAAAGTTGCTAAATTATGTTTTATATTATGATATAATTATTCAGTGATTTACCGTCCGTGCATGACCTCGCTGAAATTTCAACCATTTATCTCAAAGACATCGAATTCAAAGACGTTATAGATATATGAGAACATGACAAACAAAAAAAACTATGATTTACTTATAAGTTATATGTCTCACGGAGCAAACGGTGTACGTTTCGTGGTGTGCTTTATAATAATAGTGTACAAATAGATATTCTCCGATATATTAATGCTTCAATGTTAAGCCGCCAACTTATTATCATCCTCCGAGCGCTTCTTCAACTAGGATACTAATATAGCTTTCAATCAAGTAATATGCTGACAATTGGATAATGAGATTATATTATTTAATTGTAAAAAAGAAATCAATTTTTTTTTTGTTGGGGCTATTAAGGCTATATACTCGATTTCAGGTCATGATCAATATATAAGTTTCGTGATAAATAGTTTTACTGTAAGTATTAAGGGGCTCGAACAGTGATACAGTCAATAATGTGGTAGACTTTATTTTCTAAGGCAAAATTCGTATCATACAACTGAAGGCATGTGAGGTGTCCTCATGTTTTAATTTCCTGTCCACTGTATGTTGTCACCCAAGAACGACTCGAGTAACGATATTTTTGATACAAACAACTCTAGCCAATAAAAACTTACTTCGAGTTGTACACGACTTTCTTTACTTGAGACACAATGGTTTTGTGACCAAAGATTGTGATTGAATTGACACAAGGGGCATATAATTTGTATAGCTTAAATCAGACCAATATAAGACATTTCCGTGCGTTTTAAATAAGTAACGTGGGTTGAAGGTCATGATGAGTTTTTTTATTTTATATTGTTTGAGAATTTAAATAATTTTAATGTGGCTGATGTGTTTATAGACAATTCCAATTAAGTAACATTAAATAATTTTTTAGTAACCGGCATAATAAAGTACAATATACAGGCATGTAAAATATGATATAATTATTTAAAAAAAGATGGCTGTTTGAACAAAAATTTCTAAAAAGTATACAAGGAAAACAAGTGACGCTGATGTCGTTAGGCTTCAGGTAATTGTGTGCAGTTGATAATAAAATCTTTTAAACATTGCAATTGGATATATCTTTAGACATCATATAATGGAATTCGAAGTAGCATTTTACTGTTATATCTAAGTAAATATAATAAATGAAAATCATCCAGTACACTAAAATATTAAGCGGAGTAAATAACTTTGATAAAATATTCATTCTACTCATAGAGGTTTCTCCCATATCACATGAAGGGTGTGGTGTTATTTACTGCGCCGAGCTCAATATTGTCTCCAGGAGTGATAAACATGTTACACCTGCCCACCACCGAGCGCTTTTTACGATCTTTAATATAGTGCTGCCAGTACTACTTACAGGTATTAACTAGAGATTCATTCTTACAAGTCGTATTGCGTTATTGGTCGTCCGATCCGACAACTTTAATAACTTGAATCCCTACATCGTATTATTAAGTACTCTTTATGTTTACTGATAAATGTAGATTATTAAATGTATAGCAATAATATAGAAAATTTTAATAAAAATATAGTTAAGTTTTATTAATTTTAATAGATATCTGAAATAATGACTAATCGAACAATAGAATTAGAAACGAAGATTCGAACCGAAATCAGTTAGGAAGATTTGGAAAATTTGTGATTACTTGTTGACAAAGAGTATTGTATTATTCTTTTAAGTTTATTTTTCTAAAATTTTGTATAATTTCACTTTGGTTTATATATAATTGAGATGTGGTATTCTATTCTATCTATTCCAAAAAGACAAAAAATTTAGATTATTTTTTTTAATTTTTTGTTGAAAAAATGCGTTGGTTGCGTTAGTTTAAAAAAAAACGTTCACTTTCCAAAAAGAAGACACATTATTCCAAACTCTAATAAAAATCTTCATGTAAATAATTGGATAGCTCTAGGACGAAAACATTTCTAACAAAGTGATATCACTTTATATAAATAGTCATGTACTTGTCTAATGCATTATTGAATGTTCTAAAGTTAAAACCTATTAGTTTTTTTTAATTATCTATATCAATAATATGTAAATCGAATATTTACAATTAATTTTGTTAAACAATACTAGCAAAGTGGCTGCTAGCGGTTTTTGGAAACTGTACTCGCGGAACCGGAAGAAAATTTAAAGATTATTGTATTTCTGTCGGCATTATAGGACTGTCTCGCCTGTTATTTCACATTTTGTGTGATAGAATTGAAAAAATACAACCTGAAGTGACAACGCCTCTTCAGCCGACGTACAGCAGACGTACGACTACATAGTTTATCACGGAAAGGGACTAAGTTAAACCGTATGTACTTTAAAACATATATTTTTATAACCTACATACATATTTATTTTTTTTACATTTTTTATTTATTCCTTTTAAAATCTATTACGAAATCCTTTTTAATTGGTATTATACTAACTCTTTATGACACCAGATTTGCTCTCGAAGGTGCTGCATATAAACTTACATTAATATTAAAGTTGAAACCTTAAAACTTTTACAATTCCAACTTATTTATTCGATGGAATCAACCTTCGCGAAGAAGAAGGTTCTAGAAGGTTCTAGAAGGTTCACTGTGCAACTGTCGAGGTTCGGGTATTTTATAAACTATTCAAAAAGTTCGTGACTTTCTGCTTTTACTTTTATTTTCAAATTTCCATTTCGTTGAGTTGAACGCTTGAAAGAAAGAAATATGAGTAAGGACTTTCGATTAGCGATATTTACATTGTTATTATATATATAGAAAATATATAACAATTTAATATTATAATAAAAATATAAAAAAAAAATTTAAACATACATTTTTTAGGAATTAATAATAATAATGATAATAAAATAATATATGGTTAAGTATATTTAAGTCTATCTATTTACCACTCACTGACTCATCACCAAATCTCCGAAACTATTTGTCCGATTAACTTTAAATTTTACAAAGTTACTTCTTTTGTAACGTAGACGTCCACTAAGAACAGATTTTACGGAATTACTATCCCAACAGATTTCAACTTTCTGCATTTCGCCAAGTTATAAAACTGCAGGAGTTATACACTTTATGCGGGGATAAAAGTAGCTATAGCAACGATTACCATAGCAACGGTTACGATGACAACGTATAATATGACAAAGGTTACCATAGCAATTTAAGATCACATCAAAATTAATAGTGTGCCCAGCGAAGCGGGAGGGAATAAGCTAGTATGTATATATGTATATGAATTGTTCTGTTTACACCAATATTCCATATGATGGTGAGAGCAGTATCAAATGACGAATAAATTAATATCTTTTCTTATATAAGAAAAAAATAGAAAATTACATACATATAAACATCGCTGGTCATTAAACTTTTATTTTTGTGATTTTATTTATGTTCATTGTATATTCGATTACTACTTACTTCGAGTTTACACGCGTATGTCTCGATGCTGTTGAAATATAGCGAGAAATAGTCGTTTAATGTACGTATCAAAATAATCATACGATCAAACCTTTTTTAATATTAATATAATATATAATATTAATATAAATAATTGTAAAACTGCACCGTTACGAATTAAAGAAAGTTACCTAAATGCTTTGGCAGATGGTAGCAGCGGGTTGACAGAGTAGCATATAAATATAGTTAATCAAAATACGAAACTCATCAAGATCCTCAATGAAAAGACATTTACTATATTTAAGGGACAAAAAGCTTCGGGGACATGAAATCTATGTTTAATCAACAACTGCCAGCGCCTTTATGTTTTAATGAATATTCATATCATGATCGATGTTCGCTTCTCTTTATTCACTGTAAACACGTGTACGTGTCCCTCTAAACTCTTGTTTTACGTAAATATCTCATCTATTAACTTAATTATATTTAGACTATATCTTATAAGTGTTTTCAAATGAGTAATTTGCACATAGCGTCGATATAAAACTAATTTTATTTACTTCTTTTTTAAAAAAATGTAAAGATATATATATATCGTTAAATAATAAAATAGATATATTTCGATAGATATATATTAGATAGATATATTTCGTTAAATAATAAAATAATCTTCTCTTATTTTACAAACTATGTAATATGTCGTGCGTCATAAATCATAACAGTCAAGACCTCAATACGAAATCGCAGCAATAAATTGCTATTACCGCCAGAATACTATTGAATTCACAATGTTTGTCTTCAACGTACAACTGACGATTTAACATAGGGATGCAGTAGTTTTAAACATCATACTCTTCCGGTTTACTGCACTTCACTACATAATCAAACAATGTATGTTTAGGATAAAGCACTTTATTTATATTAACATTTTATTTAAGCACTTAAAATCATAGATACCAATTACGTTTCCTTCGTTACCATGACCTTATCGTCATCAAGCTCCTGAATTGTAGACTCTTATTTAATTAAACTCTAATCATTGTGTTCGCAGTAATCGTACTTATTTTACTTACATGTTAAGTGTTTCGTCTAACTTTAGAAATATATAATATAGTGAAGCATTAAGTAATCTATAATCCAAAACCATTCGTTTAACAAAAATATAATAAAACAAATTATAAGTAAATAAGCACAAAACTTTGAAACTCTTGTCACATTAAAAACTATGATTGTTCCGTATGGAATTATGTATAAAAAATTACGTAGTTATGCTAAGATAACATTAAGTGTAAACTGTTCATGTCAAATGTTCATCGTTATAAATTCTTGTATTTTACGTCCTTTTTACTCACCTTTCCAGTTGTTATTTGCTGTCGGGCAGTAATTTTCCTTCGACGATGCAGCCTCGTATTGCACATTGCAATTATATATAATATTTTTTGTAAACATATTGTAATAAAGTAACAAACGTTAATTAGAAATATTTATCGCTCATCCATAACTGTTATTAAAATAGGAGAATGTAATTCTCAGATAATTTCTTTCTATGTAAGATTATTTTTTTAGGGAAGCTCTAAAGAGAATAAGGATAAAATATGTAAATAGACATGAAGATAAAAATTCTAGTGTGTTTAGGATAATATAAGTATTTTAAATCAATTGAATACTGTGAGACAGGCTTTATTGGCTTTGTTTTATTATGATTGGGTGGATGGTTCTACAATGATCTGAGATAGAATTGCTTTTGCATTCACAACCTTTAAGCTGAAAGCTTGTTATTTAAATAATATGATTTCTTTTTATAATAAATTGTAGTAAATACGAAAACATTCAGATCTATAGTGATTAAATCATTCAAGCATATAATTTTGATTACTTTGAACATTGTATATAGCTATTTATATTTATTAAAAGTTTTTAAGAAATATAAACACATTAAAGTCTATCTTTTTTAATCATTAGATAATCTGTATTAATAATTACAAAATAATATAATATAAATAACAAAAACCTAAATATATAGTTTGATGCGGGCCGCTGACGATTACGTGAAGGGTGGATAGGGGTAATTGATGAAGCCGACATGAGACCATATGGTTAACCTCCTCCGACATCTTTGACAGCGACCAACTAGGAATACTGTCTTTAACTATTTCACTACGGTTTTACGTTATAGCTGACAAATAATTTGAGTTAATACAGACTGCCCTAAAAATATATTTTTAAAGTATATTTTATCAAATAGAAATTATAAAATATTTATATTATTGGCATAAAAATTGAATGGGATGTAGAAATACACTAGATTATATCCTCATAAACATACAAAAACAATGAAGTTTAAACATACTGCAGCTAGATTACATATCTCGATGTTAAATCGTCAGTTGAACTTCGAAGACAAACATTGTGAAATTAATAGTATTCTCTCGTTAATAGCAATCTATTGCAGCTATTCCATATTAAGGTCTCGATTGTTATGACTTATGGTTCAATATATGTTACGTAGTTAGTAAAATAATACATGATTATTTTATCACATAACGAGATATATCTACAAAATAGTGGAATAACATTTTTTTTCTGATTTACATATATTCCGTAAATAAAATTAATTTTATAAAGCCAGAGTTTGTAATTCACTTATCGAGATCATTTTTAAGGTAGAGTCTTAATATAATTAAGCCAATAAATTAGATATTTACGTAATACAAAACAAGCTTGGAGAGACACGTACAGTATTTACAGTGAATAAAGAGAAGCGAGAATCGATCATTATATGTATATTCATTGGAGAATAAAGGCACTGGTAGTGGTTGATTCAACGTAGATTCGATGTAGCCCTGTAGCTTTTATGTCCCCTAAATATACGTAAATGTATTTTCTTTGCGAATTCTGTGAGTTTCGTCTTTTGATTATCTATTTTTTTCATTCAAGAGTAGGGCAAACGAGGGTGCGGATCACAAATACGTGATCACCATAAGAGTATAGGTGATACGGATGGTATTGTAGCCAGTGAGGTGCTGCACGGTGGGGAAATTCAGCGGCAGATATCAAATCAAATAGCTCTTCGAAACACTCCCCGTTGTAAATGCGATAGAAGACACACAAAGAAACCACGTCTTTACGCAATGCTAAAGGGTCCAGCCGTTAGGAGAGCACCGGATCCTCGATAATCCGAACGGATCTCCGTTGAACGCAGTTAAACGGTAGAAACTGTTATTGGAGTGATCCGGACCAGAGAAGAAAACAGTACTGCATGTGTTGTCAGCCTTGAAATACTAGCTTGGCTTTGCTCTTCAGATGACCAGAAATCTGATAGTCAATTCATGTTGCAAATATCCAACAAACAATTTATATTGAAAATATCTATCATATCATTGGTGTGCAGGATAAACAGGAACAGAATTGGAGATAGCACGCTACCTTAGGGCACACCAGCGTTCGGCACGCCTTGTAAACTAAGTGGATCTGTATGCAACGCCCACTGAGAAAGTTGATGATTCACTTGCATAAACTCTCGGGCAGTCCCTAAGAAGGCAGCTTCGGAAATAGCCCCTTGTGCTATACACGTTCGAAGGCTTTCTCCACATCCATAATTGACTCTTTCCCTTGCCTTTAAGGTAAGAGTACCGAAATAGATGCG
Organism: Melinaea marsaeus rileyi; assembly: GCA_918358865.1. NCBI lineage: Eukaryota > Metazoa > Arthropoda > Insecta > Lepidoptera > Nymphalidae > Melinaea > Melinaea marsaeus. The sequence goes on along the minus strand of OU911088.1, from coordinate 9,429,749 downwards.
TTAGCACTGGAGGCAAGTCAAGGGCATATGTTCGGGAAATGCCATCTGGCCCACTCCACGAAACTGTCGAATTAATTTTGGTCGAAAAATTACTTCCAGCATTGAACTCTAACACCGCGAGATTGTAGGCGGTGGTTTTCCTAGGTCGTCCGTAGTCGAGTTTGAGGCAAAAATGAGTTCTAAAAAGAACATCTTCTTCTTTTGTCGTATGGGTCAGACAGTTATTCCCAGTGTGCATAAGAAAAATCTAGAGTCACGGTTATATTTCCTCTTCAAACACGCTTTAGCTCATGCCTGATACCCTGTCGTTTACCGGCTGCTATAGCCCTAACAAACGCATTAAACCAAGACCGCGATATGCCATCCAAAGGTACTACAGAGCTTGGTACAAATAGTTTCATGCCCAGCGACAGCCACATCGCAGTCACTGAGATCATAGGAAGGGAAACGAACCGGCCCACGTGAGTAGGATGCACAAAAGAACCGCATTCCATTCCGATCCGCTGACTTGTAGTGTCAAAGGCATCGGGACTCAGGTTTTGTGCGAGCCGGGCTTTGAATGGGCAATACGTACCGTACCAGGCAATTATGGTCTGGATGGAGTCTGTGAGAGCAAGTCGTCAATATTCGCCTGGACATGGCCCGAGAATGAATCCGTTTTTGAATTACCACTATACCAATGGGACCTTTAGAGGAACGTGTATACTCTGACATGACTGCCCATTTTTACGCGTAGCCAGTGTACAAAAAGGTGCCGACTTTTAAAACTCTGTAGGTGACGGTAGCAGGTAATCTCCTTTAAGATCACAGATACTCGGATGTTTGGTATAAAATTATGTTTAAGTTTATACCCGGGGTATGATAGGTACACTGTGTCGCTAAGTTGATATATCTGTGTCCCCGTCAAGAACAATAAGGCCGGCTACGCCGTCTCCAGGTGGCAGTGGACGGCGTTTAGGTTGGAATAAAGTCCTTGAATGTTGCAAAATTCCACATTTAGAGTGGAGCGGGGTCCCGGTGTGTCAATTAGAGCATTAAATCACTAAGTTTCAAAATTAAACATTTATTTTAAATATAACCTCTTTTATTATTTACTAAATGATTCCAAATAAAAGAGTTACTCTTTTCAGAATGCTGTCATTTCGTATCGTAAGCACAAATGTGTACAGGTTTTAATAAAGATTCAAAAAATTGTAATAAAATAATAAAGACTGTTAAAGTGACGATAGAAATATACTCAGTTATATATTATTATATAATTAAAATTGTCTTAATGTTCCAAGCATATTTGTGGATGAAGCCATAAAGAAAAAAAATAATTTTATTTTAACTCAATATTATTTCATTTATTCGAATTTGTTTGTAGTTATTAAGATAAAATAAATATAATGGCTGACGATGAAGACGAAGGCGGTTTCGATGGATTATATGAAGATGGCCATTGGGAATGGGACGAAACTACAGAGGGGTTAATTTTTGTGAGGTAATAAACTATACTCTTTTAACATAATATGTATATAAAAATTATAAAAATTCAAATATTTCTAATAATACAGTGATTTACCTCCGAAACCGGTAGAAGCTTTTCATAGACCCACTAAAGCACCGACTGGAACAGTGGAGTTTCGAGACGATGTTGATTTAATAGAACAGGTGTTACTTTCAGTGTCTGTAAACATGGAAATAGTCACTTCAATGATTGTTAAAAATAAATTATTACAATTTTATAGATTAGATTTCGCCGACGCTATCAAAGAAAATTAAAACCTGGACAAGCAGATGTTATAACCGTACAGGTATTTATTTTATCAAAAAGACAATATTTTTGTATTCAAGTTTTCAAGGTCCAAAGTTTTTTGTTACAATTATGCATACTTTGCAATACAATTGTAATTAATTCAAACTATAGTGACACGGTTTCAAATAATAGATTCGTGGAGAAGAACAGTAAGAAATTCCACTGATATTGATTGAACTCTTTATAAACTTACATTATTTGTAGCAATGACTGTTGAGTTTTGATAACACAGGCACACAAAAAAAAATATCATGAACCAGAGGGGAGACCCCATTATTCTTAGGCTTTTGGGATCGCTGAAACCGAATATGTCAATAAAAACTAATTTTAAATGCCCGTTTTCCCTCTAGCACCTCCTTACTACCACTTAAGGGGTGAAAATTGAAATTTTTGTATAAAATCAAGATAGATGTGTATTTCTACGTTTTTTGGGATGCTGAAACCGAAAATGATAACTAAAAATTTATTCAAGACCTCCATAACCCATTAACACTTTCTTACTATCCCTTATGGGGGGTGAAATTTTCCATTTTTGTATAAAATAAAGATGAATGTGTATTTCTATGTTTTTTGGTATGATGAAACCGAAAATGACAATCAAAAGTGAATTTGATAAGTTTTTTACTCAATAATCCCCTAACCATCCCTAAAGGGGGGGTGGGGGTAGTTTCAATTTTGTATAAAATCAAGATGTATGAAGAAATTTTAACGATTTACAGTAAATTACATGTTTATCAAACTAGTTTGAGGTTACTCTTAGCTCTTATATTAGAAATTCAAATGCTTTATCGATCAGAAGTATCTAATATATATTCATGATTTAATTCGACTCTTAGCGTAACCCAGGAACAACGGCGTGGACGTAGTAGATTTCTGTTCCCTTTTGGGGTGCTGGATTAAAGTGAGTCCCCTTGCCTCTCACTATCCGGGGTGCTGAATTAAAGTGAGTCCCCTTGCCTCTCACTATTCAGCGTCTACTTGTTTCTACGATAACGAACTCTCTTGTTGTCAAAAGTTCTTCTAAGTGGTTTTCTTTTATTGGTTCTTTTCTGTTCTGGCAAACCTCTTTTTAAATTCCAACAGTAGCCTGCTAACATATTGACATCCCATTTACCCTGATAGCGCTGTTCCATTGTCTTAAGATCCTGTCTGATGGAACCTCTCACCTTGCTCCTCACTGTAGTCTCCTAAATTGTCAGGAAAATAGTTCCTTCTATTTCAGAGGCATAGCATTAGGTTCAGCATCTTTTAGTCTCCTAAATTGTCAGGAAAATAGTAACAATTCTATTTCGGAGGCATAGAATTAGGTTCAGCATCTTTTAAGCGTTTTACAAGACTGCCGGATGGATAACAGTATAAGTAGAATTAAATAGAAAACAAAAAAAAAAACAAAAAATGAAAAAACTTGTTAAGATTAGGACAAAAATCATGATTCAGTCTTATCATCAAATTAACAAATATATGCATACAATAAGGTTACCATATACTTTATAATCATTTTTTCTCTCAGCATCTTGAAAAACATAGAAATTCACATCCATCTTGATTTTATATAAAAATTGAAATTTTCACCCCCCGTAAGGGTTGGTGAGGGATGTTAATGGGTGATAGAGGTCTTAAATTTATATTTAGTAATCATTTTCGGTTCCAGCATCCTAAAAAACGTAGAAATACACATTTATCTTGATTTTATAGAAAAATTGTAATTTTCACCCCCTTTGGTGGTAAGGGGGTGATAGTGGTCATGAATTTATTTTTAGTTATCATTTTCGGTTCCAGCATCCCAAAAAACGTAGAAATATACATCTATCTTGATTTTATAGAAAAATTGTAATTTTCACCCCATTTAAGGGGTGGTAAGGGGGTGATAGTGGTCATGAATTTATTTTTAGTTATCATTTTCGGTTTCAGCATCCCAAAAAACGTAGAAATACACATCTATCTTGATTTTTTACAAAAATTTCAATTTTCACCCCTTAAGAGGTAGTAAGGGGGTGCTAGCGGGAAAACGGGCATTTAAAATTAGTTTTTATTGTCATATTCGGTTTCAGCGATCCCAAAAACCTAAGAATAATGGGGTCTCCCCTCTGGTTCATGATTTTTTTTTTTGTGTGCCTGCTTAATTAAAGCAATTGTAACATAGATAACATACAATAATATTTAAAAAAGATATAAATATACACGTATATAAATACAAGACGACTTTCTGTAAGTATATTTAAGCTGACAATTTAAAGAATGTTTGATAGAACTGAAAATTATATCAAAAATCTTTTATATATATTTATTAATTGAATATATAGTTAATATTATAAATACACACCTTTCAGGATGTCAAGGACATAGCCTTGTATACAGCACCGGTGAATATTTTAAGTCCAGTCTTAATAAACATGTTACACCTCCCTACTACGGAGAGATTTATAAGAGCTCTCGTGCTTTGCTGTCAGTATTATTTACAGGTATCAGGTTACTAAAAGCCTGTTTACTTAGTTACCGGCCTAACAAGTTTAAAATTGTGCATTTTTGACTATTCTATATATTTTAACGTATGAAAAATAAAAATCAATGTATTTATTAAAATTTTATGATAACTTTCTGTTACAAAATTACTTATTTATATTTAAGATAGCCGATGAAATGGCAAATCGTATTATACAATTGAAAACCAAAATACGAACGCCACAATGTGATGTTGTTGAAAACGAATTTCGGGACAACTTATCCGATTTAAGACTTCTTCTAGCAAAAGAATACAGCACCATGCTTATCGGTTCGTATTTCTCTATATACTTTAATATAGTAAATAGTTGAAACTTCAGTTAGTTCATGAGTAGACAGTAAACCACATATTTTTACTATATACCAGTTAGTTTGAGGTTTATTTCATAACAGGTGGTGGCGATACCAAGAAATTCCATCATATGGGTCCACAGAAGAAACGCCGGTCTCTATCCGATAAAGACGCTCGATTTTTTGAAACGTTGCTTCGTATGTGTGTTCAAATTGTGTGGTTGGCCTTGGGACGTAAGGCGTTTAATCAGATAGGTATCTTATATCTATTATAATTTTTATGTACAAAAATCTCTAATGTGATTCTAAGTTTTTAGTGGAATGTAACAGTAGAAATCTAATGGAACATACGACGTTTATAAATTCCTTTAGTACTCGGAGAATGCCGAGACCCTCCACATACTTGCCTAAACAGTTGAAAGAAGTCCAAGGAAAACCCCATATTTCTCGCCTCTCTTTTTAATTATGATTATATATATACAAATATATAGTTAAAAAGTGTAATCACTATGATATATGTTTATCGGATTAATTATTTCGGAATTTGCTTTATGACTCCGGAACGTACTTCGAGCTCAATTAGGAACCCTTGAAAAAGTTTGAAACTAGTCGTGCATTATTAATAATAATTATATAATAATTTAATACAGAACTGGAAGTAAATCGTTTATTCAAATCGGAGATATTCAATGCCGTAGAGCACACACTACACACAGGCTACATCAGTAAGATGGCTAAAGAAGAGCGCGCCGTGCTGCTGGGACACTGCTTGCGACATGACAAGAAGCTTAACACCAGATCACCGCTTATGAATGAGGTATTCTGTCATCGGGATATCGACTATCGTATGATGGGATTGGGGGTCATCAAATATAATAAGTAAGTGCCTAATTAAAATGGTCTTAGTAACAGAATATAGATATTAGTTCTTCATTTACACTTGTATTATGTATTGTATTCGGGGATCATGTAATCGAATTCTTTTTTTTTATTAACGAAAAAGAATCAACATCATTACTGCTACCTACAACAGAAACCTTTAATAAAATATCTTCTTTAATTTTCATTAATATAGCTTCAATATGGACACCTCTATTTAAAGCCTATATCTAAGCCTTATAACCCGATATTTTCATAACTCTTAAAGCAATAATTCTTCGACCCCTAATAGGTAAAATATTGTAAAACTTTTTTAAAAGTCAAAATTATTTATAATCATCACAACTTGTTTTGTAGAACAACACCTCGGTTACTATACATGTTGCACGCCGTGGCCGGTCCTGAGGAGAACCTGACAAAATTCGGAATTGTTCTTGGTATTATTGGAATGCCTCGAACCGCTTTCGATACAATGTTACGACCTCTACCGACTGTCGCTGAAACCGAAAAATCGAAGGCTTCTGTGTATGTATTCCGATTAAATTAGATACGGGTCATTACATTCGTTTAGATCTTTGGAAATTGGAGCGTGAAACGAGACTTTATTCTATGTAACAGTATTTCCATTAGATAAATTTTGGGAACAAATTTCTAAATATAAATACGGCAAAATGCCAAAAATCTGTTGATCGTAATAAAATGTCTCTTTACTGCATTATAACAATAATGTTTGTTTATTATATGTCTTTTATAATTTGTAGTTTTTATTATTTAGATCGTCTCAAAGCTATGGTACTGCTAAAAGTGGAAGTACTATACGAAAAAGTCATTTGCCGGCACGTCCACCGTACCCCGATATTTTTCTCCCAAAGAAGGAATCCCGAATGTAAGGAAGGCACTAAAAATATAGATTGATGAATAGTAAAAAGGGATTGATTAAAAAATATGTTTTTCAGTATGAATTTTCCTCAACAATTTTCCGATGAAACTGAAAGTATTAGACCATGCAGTGAAATACAACGACGTCGGTGGCAGAATAGACTACAAAAACTTCTTCATCTACGTTGAGAGGCTGTTTTTATAATACATAAAAAACGAGTGAAGTCGCAAGTTCAGCATATATTACCAATTGTTTTAATTAGTAATCTTCTAGGATAATATTCTCTTTGAATTGTAGAATTGAAGTGTTTGAATTCAACTTAAGTTTTATGTTAAGATTTAAAAACAGCTTGAATATATTCATTAATTACTTATAATTTATTTTGTTTTATTTATCATATATTAACTGTGGCCCCAACTTCGAGGCAACTTAACGATGATTCTTTAGTGTGAAGCTATTAAAATAACACGATGTTTAGTTTAGTCTCTCCCTTAAAAGCCTAATTAATAACTTTTATAAAGTTGATCAATATTATTCAAGTAAATACTATATAAAAATATTAAGGACTATGAATACGGACTATGAATATTTTATCAAGTTTTGGTTTGATGAGTTTAGAAATATATAGATAAACGACAGACAGAGAAATGTTATTAAAAAAGACCTACTGAAACATATTCCATTATCTTATTTTTAAAACTATATCAGAACATACGCTGTGATTATTAAGATTTGAACTATAATATAAAATACGTCACTAGAACAGGAATAACAAAAGACTGGGCCAAAGTTCTGAGGTAGCTAACCTATGCATATACGAGTATTTATCCGGTTTCATTGCTGTGCAAAAGTCGTAGCGGTTTTGCTATAGCAGACTGCCGAGAAAGTTATGTTCTTCTTCTAACCATTTTACTAATGTTAGTACTATAATACGATGAGATATGAAAAAACATTTCCATAAAGATCCGACCATCATGAGTCTGAACCGCGTACGAGTCATAAAACTCACAGAGCTATCGGCCTGCACCCTCCCCACTGAAGAACGCTCGCTGTCTTTGATTGATTTGATCATTATTTTTTTGGGAAGGTATTTTAAAATTATGATATATCTTATAAGATAATGGTTGAAATTAAAGGTCATTTTGTTCAAAATGTAATACTTGTAATGAATAACGTATTTATTTGGATAAGGATTAGTCATGTTTATTTAAATAGCTTCGCAAATTATGCATTATTTTATAACAAATTTCATTATCATAAAAAAGTTATTGTAGTATACTTATTGAGGAGGTTCTTTTTTTTTATTTTTCTTATACTGTCTAGTTTAAAGCTTGACTATATTCCACCTGATGGAGAGTGAAAATGTAGTTTTAGATGGTAAAACGCATTAAACTAGTAACCTATTCACTCTTCTCTTGAAGACGCCCACATTGTATTCGGGCGGAAAAACCGACGCAGGCAAGCTGTTCCAGTCCTTCGCTGTGCGAATTAAAAAAGCAATGCACTTCGTTCAGACAGGGGGAATGTCCACAACATAAGGATGGATACCTGCCGTGCATCGGGACGTCCTGAGATGGAAGGGGGACGGAGGAATTAAGTCGTGTAATTCCAGGGCGCACTCACCAAAATGTATCCTATAGAATACTGAGAGGCTATCAATTCTACGCCTGTGTTCAAAACTGTGGAGTTTGGCTTCTACCAATTCGTGATCACCTATAAGCCTCTTTGCTCGCCTCTCAATTGAGTCCAGAACGGCAAGATGAGACTTTGTGGCACCAGCGAATATGTGACCACAGTACTCTACACACGACCGGATCTGTGCTTTTTATAATACAAGTAACTGTCCCGATATAAAGTACTGACGGACTTTCGCAAGAACGGCAAGCTTCCCTGCAGCTGCTCTTGCTCTAGACTCAATACAGCGACCAAAGTTGAGGTTCGAGGAAATCTCTAAGCCTGACAACTGTAGCCGGTCACTGTATTCCAAAGATACACTCTGGAAAGTGGGAGCCAAGGTGAAAGGGCTTCTTTTGGCGGTGAACAGACACGTCTGCGTTTTGGTGGCGTAGAATTTGACAAGATTTTTTTAAATAGAAAGAGCTAATAAAAAACCGTACGTATTTTCAAGTAAATGCGGTTCAACTTAGTTCCTTCACGTAATATACTACTATTACGTCCGATGCTGGCTGAACCGGCGCTGCTACCGGAGGTTGGCATTTTTGTTTCTTTCAACATAATGTCAAACAACTGACGTGAGAGTCCTATATTGTCGAGAGAAATGCTATAATCTTTAAACTTTTCTTCCAGTTTTAAGAGTACAGTTTCCAAAATCCTCAAGCGCCTACTTTGTCTGTAAAATTTAGTTCATGAGATGTATTTTCTTAAAAAAGTTGTATAATACTTCCTATATTAACAACAATCATGTAGAAATCAAAGTTTATATCAAACAGCTATACATATCACATAATATATTTAACTTCTGGTTGCGAATGTCTTCAGCTAGAGTTGAATACTAACATAATACATACCTAAAATATTTTATAGCTTCAAGACTAAAAACTCCGTAATCGATTTGTCAGTACCTCACACACCCGTTAAACAACGTAAAAAAATTAATACAATTTAAAATAAACCACAGCATAATACGATATAGTGTTTCAAGTTATTAAATGTGGCGGATCGGACGACCAATATCGCAACACGACTTGTGAGATTGAATCTCGAGTTAATACTTGTAAGTAGTACTGGTAGCACAATATTAAAGATCGTAAAAAGCGCTCGGTGGTGGGCAGGTGTAACATGTTCATCACTCCTGGTGACAATATTGAGCTCGGCGCAGTAAATAACACCACATCCTTCACGTCCTATGGGAGAAACCTCTATGAGTAGAACGAATATTTTATCAAAGTTATTTACGCCGCTTAATAGTGTACTGGATACTTTTCATTTATTATATTTACTTAGATATAACATAAAAAGCTATTTCGAATTCAATTATATGATGTTTAAAGATATATAAAATTGCAATGTTTAAAAGATATAATTATCAACTGCACACAATTACATGAAACGTAACAACATCAGCGTGTATTGTTTTACTTGTATACTTTTTAGAAATTTTTGGTCAAACAGCCATATTTTTAATTAATGATATAATATTTTACATGTATTGCCTGTACATTGTACTGTGTTATAACGGTTAATAAGAAAGTATTTAATGTTACATAATTGGAATTGTCTATAAACACATCAGTTTTTAAAATTATATAAATTCAGATATTAATATAAAAAAAAACTCACCGTGACTTGACCCAAAAAAATAAAGTTAAATAGTGTCCACACATCACTAGCTCAATAACAGCTCACTAACAACTTTTCACATTGCGATATTAGTATCCCAGTTGGACAAGCGCTCGGAAAGTTATAATGATTTGGCGTCTTAACACACAAAACATTTAGAAGACGGAGTATCTCTTTGAACCTACAATAGCAGCATTCACCATTCCGCAAAACTTGCACCATTCACTGCATGATGTCTTGAAGTCTATGCTGTACTTAGAAAAATTTATAAATAAACTATACGATCACAATCAGAAAACAATAGAAAAGAAAAAAATTACTACCACAACATATACCTATTTGATAATAATTATGTTGGTCATCAAAAATATAATGGAATATTACAAAACAAATATTTCATTATATTAAATAGAATGAAATGTGACTCTTTAGAAATTATTTCAGTAATTAACCCCCCCCTTATTATTGTTATGAAATTAAAATATCGGAAAGTACTGAGTTTCTATTGAACACTTTTACAAGACTGCCACCGGTATAAATAGAATCTAGGGGGAAATTCACACAAATACTAAAAAATATAAATTTATTATTCGACTTCCACCTATGGAGTGTTGGAGTAGACATTGGCTACCTTATAAATTTTAATGTTTCTTCCCCAGTATCGCGCTCCCAGCGCCCGTTTTCACAAATGCCTTCATAATTTTTTTTTTTATCATATTCAAACATTAAATATTTATTATCTAACTCTCGGACTCCTGATAAAAACCTCAATGTCCGAACAATTATAATAAATAAAAAATTGTAAAAGTAAATAAAAATAGTATAAAAAAATCCTCTACTGTAAATGTACGTCAAAACAAAACTGCTTTCTGTTACTAATAAACATATCAACAAATAGTAATTATATTTTTCTATTTTACGAGGGAATTTCCCGGCCCGAAGGGCCGGAAAGGGTCAAATGTCACGTATAAGTTTGGCACCCACCCTATTTTGTAGCCTGATTCAATAGCTTTTATTTGATGTATTACACATTATTGTGTGATTTGTGGGTGATAAGTGATGCGCGTGCATACAGAGTCAATTAGGTCATTATTATATAGTAAGGATTATATCTTCTATCAATATTTATTATTTTGTTTAAAATAGTATCGAATGATTTAACGTTTTTATTAATTTACAAAAGTTTAAAAGCAATTGTATTTAATAACATTAATGTTTTCATTACCAATAACTTCTGTTTACTGGTTGGTACCTAGATACGTAGCTAAAATAAATATATTTATGGAATTTCACTATTATTGTCCGCAGTAAGTCAACATATATGATATGTATATTTATCTTTGGGGCAAACTTTGAAAGTGTCTGGCGGACCGTAAGAGTAACTCATTCACCCGTCGATGAGTTCATAACGAGTTCATTCACTGTCGATGTTCTGGAAACTCGGGCAAGGGCGCTAATATTTTATTATATACATGTTATGTAACTACATTAATCTGATATTGTATTAAATAATACAGTTCCTACGAACAATGTATAGTCATATAAAAAGTAAAATTTAATTATCTTTATAATTTATATTAAATAAGTTATATTACATATAACGTAAAGGTAACGAAGACAAAATCGTAACGCTGTCAAAGGAAAAGGTAATGACTATGTGTATGTACAATGTATATAACACTGATCGTAACAGTAGTTTTGAAACCAGTAGTACAAATCACATATATATATTTTTTAAGTGGAAATATGCTTATTTAAAATATTATTACTGAGTTTTTATAAATATAGAGTATTTTGTTAAAACTGTATCTGATAATAGAATTTTTATTATTGGGGCAAGAGCTACCAGCAATAAGCCTTATATTTTCTGTAAGAGGTATGCTTAACTCAAGTAAATTAACTAACGTCTGGACGCAGCCTTAGTGTTCTTTACTAAGATAACTACTCAAAGAGAAGAATACTCATTAAATCATCTCAGTGTCTGTCTGTCTGCCAGCGTATTTATAATAGACTCACCTAAAACAGTACAAATGTCTACTGAAAATATGAAACATATTTTAAAAGTTTCTGAGTTGGGATATGTTTATTATATTTTAAATGTCAGATTTTCTTTTGGGTATAAATCACATATTAATTGCATTTTTGTTATTTTAAAGAGTGCTTTACCATGTCTTAAAATAAATGATATTTAAATAATGAACTCAGCAGATAACAACTGAATAAGACAGATTGACAGAAAAATATTTTATTTTCGAAATACTTGGAAGTAATGTCTATAATTGGAATTGTTGTTTAAAATCTGTCCTAATAACGTCAGCGCAGAATTTCCTCATATGAATTAAAAGACTTGAAGAATTTTATATATTTGGATATTTATAATAGTTAATAATATTTATAACAGTCATTCGTTAAGAAATACAAACCACTGAAGTTATAAAATGTTAATTATTTTGTATGATTAATACTTTTTTAGTTCTCATAATTAATAATCATCATTTATGAAATAAAGATATACTAAGAGGTTATAGATCTACTTTATTGTGTATGGTATAGGTCAGGATGATAGAATAAATAAATTTACGAATATGGTTACCACGTACTAAGTTAAGATATCGTCGATATCGATTTAAAGTCTTACGTGTTACTGCAGGCAAGCGGGAATATTAATAAAGTTATTTTGTGCAACGTCAAAATAATTGATTTGTTTACGATACACATTATTAAAATCATCAATTTATAATCAATGTCAAATTTAAAAGTACTTTCTATATTTCCAATAGGATAAGTTCAAACCGTTTGTGCATCAAATAACTTTGATTGCTTCATAGCTGTGGATATGAGTTTGATTAATTCCACTATTTCTGGCTAACTTGAGCGTATAACGCTTGGTATTTAAATATTTCTCTTAGCTTTCACGGAAATGAGCCCGAGATAACGATAGTGAGAGATCGGATGTGGATAGCAAAATTAGCAGCTTGCGAGAATTTCCATGTTTCTAAATGAGGTACTGTTACTACATTGTTAAGGATGCATCCTTATATTGCATCGCAGATATTACTTATTATATAAGATTATTAATACAATATTATTATTTTTATATATAGTATCCTTTTTTTTATTGTAGAATTCAATCAAAACAAAAACTTCTCAACGAAGTAAATACCGAGTGACGAAAGCGAATCCACTGACAAAACTCCTGATATGAATTTTGCGACGAAAACAACCACGAACATTTTTATTCACAAACGTAAACAAACACAAAAAATGTGTATGTGTTCGGAACGTTACCAAATTGCCTTGATCAATCTAATAAAATAAAAACAAAAATGCAATTTGTGCAACGTTTCGAGCACATTCACATTTTTTGTTTGTATTTTTTTTTGTTTGTTTTTTTGTTTGTTTGTTTGGCAACGTTTTTTTTCGGATTTTGGCGTTTTTGGGCTTGTTGAAAAGGTCTCGACGAGGACCTTTAGGAAAATCTTTTTCAAGGTGGAAATAAGTGATTTTATACTGGTGCGGAGCCAAAAACTAAATTTTAGTCTCATTTTTCAAACGGCCGTAGAGGTGGAGGCGGTAGGTATATTGCTAAGTGTAAATGCATTTTCTGGGTCTATGGGCCAAGGGTTTTCTAAAAATACCACACTCATACCAGAAGGTCTCCTGTATAAAAAAATCGATATTACGCGTATATATACCGAGTTAAACTTTCAGCACTATGAGTGCTTTCGTCACTCGGAGCTAGCTAACGCCAACTTTGATATTTTTTTTAATGTATAGTTGTAAATGATTTCGTGCAATTTCACTCACTGTTTAAAATGTTTAACAATTTAAATTCTCAATATTTTTTACTAAAATAATGGTGAACAATATATGAAATAACAAGAATGTGTTTATTAAAAATATATAAAGATACAAAAAAAATGTAATATTTCTGTACATAATTGTTAAAACTATTCTGTAGTGAAAACTTAAATAAATAATATTGTTACGTAGTTAAATGACAGATATATTTTATTATACGCTACATTTATTTACTTCATCTCAAACTACAACAACATGTGGTGATATTCTAGCTTTGTATGTGACGTGGAGAAAATTACTTCTTTGCTGACTTCTTTCGCGGACAAACCAAGAATCGTTAATATTGAAGGATAATAAATAATTTATAAATATTATGGAAACAAAACTATTAGGGCAAAATGTTTTTTTATTAATATATATTTGCTAAATAGCATCTTCTAAATATCATTGTAACACGAGTAGATTATTCAAGCATGGGTGTGAAAAAATTTCGGCTTTGATAAAATAAAAGCACAAGAGCGCATTTAACTGAACATTTCCATCTCCTGAGCCGGTTTTAATTGAAAAGTTTTATATCATTGTTTTAAAAGAATTGATTGATGTTATGTTTATAATATTTGTTAATTTTATTTGTAAGTTTGCAAATATTATTTGTTTCAGAAATAAATAAATATATATATTTTTTTGTTTTTACATTAATTATATTGCAAAAAGATAGGTATTGGAAAAAATCAATATACATAAGTATCAAATAGAGCAGTGTCCAAACATATTGCAATTATAATACGATATTAACTAAATTGTTTATTTTCCAATTATATGTAACTTTTAACATTGTTATAATACAATAAATAAATACACAAATATCAACCATATTTTTTAATAATACTCCGAAAAATAAAAGTAACACTAAATAAAGTGCAATCGGGACAACGCAGTAAATAATTCTAGTGCCGGCTTCAACGACTACATTGCAATAAAACTAGCAATGCAATTTGATGCCGAACCGGATGCAAAAAATACACCACAGGCTATCCACATTTAGAAGTTATAACAATAAACAGTTAAGCCACTTTTAAATAACATGTTTTTTGTCACGGAAGTACAAAATATGTATGTTTTATTATATAGGTTATATTTAAATAAAAAATCATGATGTTTTTAATAAATAAATAAAACTTTTAGTTATTTATAAATTTTTAATACCATAAAAGAGTATTCAAAGGCGGACAACATAGAGTAGTACGCATAAATGCAGCGATGTCCGATTTATGGAAATAGCGCATAAAAATTTCAAAGGGCCTCCATGAGCGCGTGTACAGTCCGCGACCGCTTCACTCACTTCTGTATAAAATATGTAAATTGCACCACCTCACTGGTGTGCACCAGTTCACTCGTTTTTGTACTTTTGTGTAAAATTTAAACACACTAGTTATGTAAATATTGTTAAACGAAGCTTCAAAATAAAAGTTTATACTACTACTACTACTACTACTATATTTTATTAATTTTAAATAAAAATTATTTAACCTTAAATAATTATAAAACTGGATACTATATCTTATACCAGATATATCAGCTTTGAGGAAATGGATAAATATGAGTATTAAATATATTTTTATACAATTTACAGTTATGATTCAGAAAATTAATGAAATTAAAAGACATATCATATAAAATACCTAAACAGAAATCTTCTATAGATGAAGTTATTCTAATATTTTAATATAAAATAAGAAGGAAAAGCGTTAATTCGTTTGTAAGGTAATTATCAATTAATAAGAACAGGAAATTATCATTTTAATAAACAAGCTTATTGAAATTATATAGCCAAAACATATTTATATAATCATGGCTTAGAGCTTTCACCATAAGTCAATATAGTTTAGTATTTTTAGGAGTAAGTTGATATTAAAGTTAATTTGACTATGCCTTTATTTTAATTAGTAGCTAAGTATTATTATAAGTTCAACGATAGAGCCTAAACGATGCTGGCTCCGCAGTGTTTTCTATCCGATATTGGAATAGTAGGAATTTAACTCCATAATAATCTTTGACAAAGCTCACTTATTATTTTCTCCCGATAAAAACCTGACGCTCACTTTGGCGTTTATAAGATAATAATGTATTGTATCTCTATATATCAATATAATTATTTTTCCAATAAAATATTATTCTTATATTTGGTATCTAATAAAGTCTACGTTACAATCAATATTTTAACGTACCTAATATGTAATAATTAAAATAATTTGTCACTTTTTGGTTATGTAGTAAAATCATAGTGAAACAGTTAAAGACAGTATATCGAGTTAGTCGCTGTCAGAGGTTAAACGTGTGGTCTCATGTCAACTTTATCAATTATCCTTGTCCACCCCCCTGGTACTCGTGAGCGGTCCGCTTCATATTTAAATAAAAGTTATCTAATGATTAAGATTTTTAACGTTATTTTCATTATCTATGAAACGAGATCTCTTTAAAATTAATACTTTGAAGAGATTGAAAACAGTAATTATACTTTTATATATAGTTAACGAAAATACGAAACTCCTCAAAGAAAAGACATTTACATATATTTAGGGGACATAAAAACTACGGGGACATCAAACCTACGTTTAATCCACTACTACCATCGTCTTCATGATGCAATGAATATTCATATCATGATCGATGCTCGCTTCTCTTTATTCACTGTAAACATGTGTACGTGTCCCTCCAAGCCCGTCTTGTATTACGAAATATCTCATCTCTTAACTTAATTTTGTTGAGACTATTTCTTTGGAGTGATCTCGATGAGTTAATTGATTTCATTTACTGAATTTATTTCAATAATAATAGTAATTTTTCCAGTATTTTATAGATATCTAGCCATAAGTCACAACAGTGGAGAGCCTAAGGCAAAAACACTGCAATAAATTGCAATTAACTCCGGATTATCCGGATTGTGAATATTCAATTCACAATGTTTGTCCTTAACGTTCAACTGACGATTTAACATAGGAATATGTCACCTAGAGCAGTAGTTTTCAACTTTACACCCTTCCTGTTTACTGCAATTTATTACATCATCAAACAAAATTGAAATAAAGCACTTTTATATTAAACATTTTATATAAGTGCTTAAAGTATAAATAATAAAAAATGTGTTTCCTTATTCAATGAAAATCAATTTTAGTTAATTAGTCATTTTATTCGTAATTAAAATAAGAATTCAACTTAAATAAAAAGTAAATTATGTGAAAACTTTAAGAGATATATGTCGTTGTGTTTTATCTAATTTATACATATTGTGACATAGTGACCTATTATTGTGGAATCCAAAATCTAAAACCATTCGCATAATATTATTTTTCACAAATCTTTCTGGTCGTAGTTGATAGTCCGATCGTAATTGTACTTCGTCTTTTGCAGCCTAGTATTCATATTAATGGAAGCTGCGCACAATCATTCCTATATAAAACAAAATGACACGCGCGGAAGATCGTAAAGCGTGTCATATAAAGACAATACAAAGATATGTAGCCGCCTGTAATACGTCCAATTTGTTTTTATTGTTTTCAACACCGATACTATCATAATTGTAACAAAATTAATAATATATCAATGTAAAACAGCTCTTAGAATGCACATTGCAGCTGAATATAATATCTTTAATTAACGTATTGTAATAAAATAACAAACAGTATATATATATAATTTTAAATATTTTTCTACAATAAACTGTCCTATTTATGGACAATGCAGCGCCGCGGCGCGCCATTGACCGATTGCAATGGTCTGCTTTAGGTATTTTATTTTCAACCATTATCGAAATAGTAATTGTATCAATACAAAGCCAGCTAAGGAGTTTGGAATCTTCAGTTAAATGTGCTCTTGTTTTCCCGGAATTTTATCAAACACGTTCTTGGATAATCTGTTGCAATGATGTTCATAAGATGATGTATTAGAAAATAGATATTAACAAATATACATTTTACTTTAATAGTTTTGTTTCCTTAACATTTAGAAATTATTTATTATCCCACAACATTAATGATTCTCGGATTGTCCTTAGAAAAAGTAATTTTCTCTACGTCACATACAACCACATCGCTTTTAATGAGGACTCACACGCTGTGTCAATACATATTACGTGACAGCAACTAAGATAACCATATGTAATAGTTGTTTCGAAAAAACAAGTAAATCTAACTTGTGATAAAATATATATGTTATACATATAACCTATGTCTTAATGAATATTATTCAAATAAATTTTAACTACAGAATAATTTAAAATTTTTATCCGTAGAAATTTTATATTATTTTTCGTATTTTAATACAGTCCCTTCAATAAACGCAGCTTTGTTATTTCATATATTGTTCACCATTATTTCAGTAACAATTATTAAGAACTTAAAACGAAAAACAATTAAAACGGTCGATATAATTTACAGGTGCTTCAACTTTTTTATATTTAAAACCTACAATCGCTAAGGGATGTTTCAAATAACTATATTCATAAATTGTATGAATAATCGTACAACACTACAATTGTATACTGCACGTCTGTATGATCATTAACAAGGTATTAACATTAAGACACATGGGAACTCTCGGAAACTGCTAATTTTGCTATCCACATCCGATCTCTCACTATCTCCGACTCATTTCCATGAAATCTAAGAGAAATATTTAAATACCATGTATTATACGCTCAAGTTAGACAGAAACAGTGGAATTAAGAAAACTCATATCCACAGCTATAAAGCAATAAAGTTATTTGATTAACAAATTAATATTATTGGAAATATATCAAGTACTTTTAAAATTGAACATTTAATATAAATTGTAATATAACTAAAAAATTTTAAGCTGCTTATCTAGAGAAAATATATTATATTTAATGTACGATCTCAGTTATTATAACCTTATCGTTATTCTACATATTATTTTGACGTTGCACAAATTAAATTCATTAATATGCCCGCTTGCCTGCAGTAAAACTTAAGACTTTAAGGCGGACAATAAATAATATTTTTCATGAAAATTTTTTACTACTCGGTACATATTAGCCATACTGGCATTTGGGCCAAAAATATTTTTTATTTACTTTTACGTGGTATCCTGTACCATACATAACAAACTAGAACCATTACCTCTTATTAATCTTACTGTCATAAATTGTGACTATTAATTATGAGAATAACAAAAAAACTAAAATCTTAAAACCAATACACATTTTGTTAAAGCCGTATTTTGATGCGGTCATGTGGTTGATTTCACAAGGTGGCTTATACTACAAACACAAGGCACATTCACTATGATAACCTTCAATACTGTTAATCAGGTAACTGCAAAATATAACTATGCTGCAAGACAGATTCCAAGATGATTTAATTTGTATTATTTTTTTAAATATCCTACCTGAGTAAGGAACACTAAGGCTCGTCGCAGAGTGTGATTTACCTTTAAACTAATATTTAAACATACCTCTTAAAGCTCTTAAAGGTACAGTGCTTACTGGTAACAGCTATAAGCATATGGAGTCGTGGGCAGTAGACCACCACTCTATATGAATATTAAATATTTAATCGCCGTATCACAATTGAGAAAAATTTTATTAAAAGACTTTAAACAATATTTGATCAAACAAATAAAGAGGAATACTTTTTATATTACAATATATTGTACATAAAATTATTAACACAATACCAGATTAATGCAGTTATAAAACATGTATATAATAAAATGTTAGCGCCCTTGCTAAAGATAAATATATGTATATAAACTCCATATACCTTCACCTACCGCGGACTATAAACTCAAAATCCCAAACATGTATTTTTTAAGCTGTGAATCTACGTACTACTTACTTTACTTTACTTTATACGATTTTATATTTATTATAATTATTTTTGAACATTCAAATCTTTAACAGAAGTTCCAGAGTGAGTTAATAACGATAGAATGTTTTAAAGGAAGACATTTACGAAAACGGCCACGAGGGGTGGGATAGTGTGGTGCAAGTATTTAAATTTATAAAAAAGTTATTGTTAATAAAAAAAATAAAATTATTAAATAAATCTTACAGGCTAAGTGGTCGCTTGAGGTACCAGGTCGCTTTGAGGATATTGGAAACATTTCTCTGAGAACCGAAAGGAAACTTTAAAGGGTATGTCATTACAGAACTTTTACGTCCGTTGTTTGACTTTATGTTGAAAGAATTAAGAAAGACAATCTCCAGTGGTAGTGACTCTTCAAACGGGATAGTTATTTTTACTTATCATATCAAGGGACTAAATTAAACCGTATTTACTTTAAAATATACGTTGTTTTATTTGTTTATTCTAGTTTTTTTAATTTGTATTTTTTTAAATTTATTACGAAACACTTCTAAATTTGTATTTTTACGATTTTGTATTTATTATAATTATTTTTGAACATTCTTATCTTTATCAGGAGCGCCAGAGTGATGCTTGAGTTAATGATGATAAAATGTATCAAAGAAGACATTTATGAAAACGGCCACGGGGGTCGGGATAGTGTGGAAGAAGTATTTAAATTTATATAAAAAAAATATTAATAAAGAAATGAAAAGAATTTAATAAATCTTACAGGTTAAGTGGTCGCTTGAAGTACCAGGTTGCTTTGAGGAATTTGGAAACATTATTCTGAGAACTGAAAGGAAAGTTTAAAGAGTATGTCATTACAGAACTCCTACGTCCATTGTTTGAGCTTATATTGAAAGAATTAATAAAGACAATCTCCAGTGGTAGGGACTTTTCAGCCAGGATAGTTATAGTTTATCATATCAAGGGACTAAGTTAAACTATATCTACTTTAAAACATATGTTGTTTTATTTGTTTATTCTAGTTTTTTTAATTTGTTATTTTTTCAATTTGTTACGAAACACTTCTCAATTTTTACTATACTTTAAATATTGAGTCTCATTAGGTATTTAAAAGAATTTACTTAAAATTAGTTGTAGATGAGTAATTTACAGATAGAAAATAAGTATGCTTAATAATATATTATTAATGTAATAAATTCGAAGAAAATTATTTTCCCCACATTCCCCAGGCGTTACAAAACTACAATTGTTTCTGCGTGCTTGATTTTTAATTGTAGGTTAAATAAAAATACAGAATTTGTAAGAATCCCATGAATTGATAGAATTATTACATTATATATAACCACAAACAATCAGAATAATATTTATTAATCACTAAAATATCCACAATTAAAATAAACATTTAAATAAAATTATGTTATGAATTTAACTCAGACAACTGCCAGACAGATACCTATATCTCGTTTTGTCGTGAAAACGTTTCCTGCAAAGCAAGACGTTTTAAAACGTTGGATTAAAATTAAAATGTAGCCATTACACGCGACCTAAATCCTAAAAACAGTTTTATTTAAATACGTAATAGTCGTGAACATTTTTGAAGATGTTATAAGGAAAACATTTTTGTATCATCTGTATATTTTTAAAAAGATGTCAAATACAATAAAAAATTATAATATGTAAACATAAGAAAACTAACAATAATATACATATATCATAGCCAAAAAATAAATAGCAAAAAAATATATGATACTAGTGACCGAATGTAATAAGATTGCTCCAACGTTAGACAAGAAAATAGTTTTCGTAATAACTGCTGACAGCAGCTGCTATTAGCAGACTTCATACAATATTGATCGGCATTATTATCCTGTCACGATTTTAACAAATTAATTATTTAGTAATAGAAATGATGACGCTAAAGGGCATTATATTACAATATAAGAAAATATTCAATTTTTATTTTGTACGCACTAATTTAAGATGAATAAAATAAAACAATTTATATATTTTATAAAACTTGCTACTGAATTTGACTTCACATTCTAAACCTCTACAATTTTAAAAAGATAAGATTATGTGAAAAGATTATCAATTAAATCAATTGGTGCCGAAATTGGCCACTTTACACACCTTATTCATAATTTACCTTACCTTTCTTGGTAGTAAATCTGTATACAAAATATGTGCCCTCAAATGGCTTTTTCGCATAGAACTACTTGAACTTTTAACAGAACCATAGCTGAGGGACGACCTATGTAATAAAAACAACAAATTACGAAAGAGCTGTAATAAACAATCATAACGTGAGAATGTAACAAAAGAGGCACATTTTATTACGATCACCCAACCTTTAACATTTTGCTACATCTACATTTAGAATTTTGTTCCCAATATTTATCTAATGGAAATACATAAAATAAAATCTCTTTTTACGCTCCAATATCCAAAGATCTAAACGAATGTAATGTTTTGAATAAAATTTAATCGGAATACATACACAGAAGCCTTCGATATTCCGGTTTCACCGACAGTCCGTAGACGACAACATTTCATCGAAAGCTGTTCGAGGCATCCCAATGATACCAGGAACAATTCCAAATTTTAACAGGTTTTCCTCAGGACCGAACACGGCATTTAACGTTTATAATAACATAGGGGTTGTTTTAAAAATTACATCTGATAATTATGAGAAATATTTAAGCATAGACAAATTTTTAACTTATATATTAAATTTTTAACTTCTATATTAACTTTTAACTTGTGTATCCTATTATTTATTTAAAGAATGATGGACAGGCTCATAGTCTTTTAAAGTCATGTCTACGAAGATATACTTAGTCTTAAAATGTAAAAAATACTTTACTTTGGTGTCAACTTACAGTTTTTATCATTTATGACACATGCTAAAATCACGTTACCTATCTGAATATATTTTATAACTTTTTATAATTTAAAATAATTACACGATCACCAACTTTCATAATAGAAGTGGAAATCTTAAATCTACATTTAATTATCCAAACCCATCACACGATAGTTGATATCGCGATGACAGCAAACCTCGTCCATAAACGGTTATCTGGTCTTAAGTTATTTGTAGCGTCGTAAACCGTGTCTCAGGAGCAATATGTCAGACGAGTTCGTTCATTGAATTCATTAATTCAGGCGATTTTAGATGATTTCACAACTAAGATTATGTTCATTCTTCCATACACTCATGACTCCTCAATTCAGAGGCAAAGATGTCAGGACGCTGCAGTTGTAAAGACATAAAGATTGAATAACTGTAAGATATCACAGTCGTCAGAAAATGTTAATTCGCCAAAAACAAAGCGATTTATTGAATTATAATTGTGCTAAATGAAAGCATTGCTTTTCAACCAGTGTGTTTCAGATATCAAACAAACTAATCACTACAAAGTACAGATGTTTATATTTTCACCACACAGGTGAAAATAAAACGTTGAATCAATCACGAAAATAAATAAGCAACTCTTTCCAGACCGTTTCAGTTTTATTTTCAAATTTCCTGTCCGATGAGTTGACCGTTTGAACCTATTAGTAACGACATTTTCTATTTGAGGAGTACGTGTGTATTTGTTTTGTACTCTTATTGTATATCTGCATGATACTAGATTGTATTAGACTACACTTCGCTGGTCATCCAATATTTTAACTTGTAAGAATATAATTTTTTATGGTTCACATTATCGAAATTTTGGGAACTTTTTAACGTTTATTTATATTTTATGTATTTATTTATATATATCATTTCCACTTTGAGTCAATACCATTGCTCACTTGTGTACGTCATACGGGTGGCAGGAGGACCATTTTGATACCATACTCATCGAAACCATGTACATCGAAATAAGCCCTTATGTAAAGATACTCTCCAACTTAAAATACAAGCTAATTTGTAAATTTTTATTAATTTTTAAATTGTAAAATCTGATTACACAATTAATAGTTATACAAAATTTATAGAAAAAGGGGAAGAGGCGGAATGTTAAAGTAGCATATAAATATATTAAATCAATAGACGAAAGTTATGAGGAGACTCAAAGAAAAAACATTTATGTATATTTAGGGGACATAAACGCTACAGGGGACATCGAATCTACATTTAATAAACCAATACCATCGTCTTAATGCTCCAATGAATATTCATATCATGATCGATGTTCGCTTTATTCACTGTAAACACGTGTACGTGTTCCTCCAAGCTCGTCTTGTATTACGTAAATATCTTGTCTATTTACTTAATTATGTTAAAACTGAATCTAAAAGCTGACCTCGTTGCGTAAATAACAAACAGAGACAAAAAATAATGTTAGTAACTGAATTTAAGTAAATAATTACATATATTTTAAGTAGAGTATCTTCGCATTAGCACTATGCCATACTTACTGCTGAAATCCTTTCACCTGAAGATTCTCTATTAAAGATTGCACTTAGTAATAAGACCGCCTTTTAATATTCTGTGTTTAAAATTTCACTTGATTATTTTTAATTAATTTGTATTCATAAAATACTTATCAATCTCTCCAATTAACAAAAATCGTAATATCTTTCGTGTTTTGTTATAAATATATCTTATTACTTACTAAAGTAATCGTATATAACTTTACAACTTACGTCATATTTAGTGAGCCATATGTCAAGACCTCAATACGAAATCAGTGTAATATATTGCTATTCACATTGAATACTAAGTAACACCTGATATTACTATATCATGTGTCACTGTATTGCCTACTGCCTATTATTATAGTATTTTACATCTAAAATTATTTATATGAAAAAAAATAGAATTGAAATATAATCAAATGTTTAAAAAATTTGCTACGTAAAAGCTTTGATTTTATTCAAATCACCACATTTACAATAAAAGTGTTGTACAAATATATATAATGACAACACAATAGTGTGCTGCGTTCTTTTTCAAACATCTTTCCAGTCGTAGCTTACAGTCGGGTGATAATTTCACTTCGCCGGTGCAGCCTCGTAATCGTTTTAGTGGTAGCTGCGCACAATAATTCCAACATATATGTCATATAAAAAGAATAAAAAATTGTGTAGCCGTAGTTTACAATATACTATATTATTATATCATTTTTTCAGTGGCTGATACTGTCATATTTTAATAAAAAAACAATACAACAATTTAACACAGCCTTCACAATGCACATTGCAATTGAATATAGCATATAACAATATTATAAAATTACAAGCATTAAGTAAAAAATATTTTTTATCGTTTATTCCTAACGGTTATTAGAATAAGCGAATGTAATTCCCAGAGAATTTCATTTCTAATGTAAGTTTATTTTATTTAATGAAACAATAAAATGAAAGAGACTACATTTTAACTGTAACTGTATCACAGAATTAAATATAAGTATAATATATAATGCAATATAACTATAAGTATTAACATCCAATGAATAGCTGTGACACAGGCTTCATTGGACTTTACTATGATTGGATGAATGGTTCTGCAAACAATGATCTGGAATAGAATTGCTTTTGCACCTAAAACTATTTGTTGTAAGTATATTATTTAAATTATTTGATTCGTTTTAATAATAAATTGTGCTAAAAACAAAATCAGACTTTTACTAATTATTCCATTCAAGCAAAAAATTTTTACTTTGAATGGATTTCGTACCATTGATTCTAAAAATATATTATTCTATTTAAAGTTTTTGTAAAATATAGTAACAATTTTCTTCATCATTAGATAATCTGTACTCGTTATTTATTACCTAGTAATTTAATACAAAAAGTACAGGATGAAATGTATATAGTTTGAAGCGGGCCGCTTACGACTACGTGAAGGGTGGACAGGGATAATTGATGAAGCCAACATGAGACCACGCGGTTTACCTCCTCCGACACCTCTAACAACGATGAACTAAATATACTGTCTTTACCTGTTTTACCACGATTCCACATTTTAACCAAAAGGTGACTATTTTAATTATAAGACATTACATAGAAAATCTTGATGGTAATGTAATCTTTTAAATTCCAAATATAGGAATAATGCCACGGTGAGCGTCAAGATTTTCTCTGAAGGAAATAATAAGTGAGCGTTGTCAATATAAAACTCATTAAGATACAAAAGCTCATTAGAGACCTTCTACTCAAATCGCGAACAGGAAAAAAATTACGAGCCAGCATCGTTTAGGCTGTATTGTTGAATTATTCTAATAATGATTACCTACCAATTGCTCCGTATCCTCAATTAAAATGAAACCATTGTCAAGCTTATTTTATTAAACCTAGGTCCAAAGTATTAAACGTATTGACTTACGTTAATAGCATTGTCTCTTTATAAATTTCAAGCAGCTTGTTTTTTATATTAACATTCAATAGAATATAAAACTTTACGAAGGAACATGGTCAAAATACCAGATTAATTTCGACTAAAGATGATTTCCATTTAAATTATTTAGATAATACATTTTTTTTATTATAACATGTATTTATTACTTATATAATATTATGACTTCAGCATTTTATTGAAGGTTAAATATTTAATCCGAAGCTATTAAATATATTTCAGTATGACGTCAGGCAGACGGGCTTCGTTTAACAATATTTACATGAGTAATGGGTCTCAATTTTACATAAAAGTGCAATAGCGAGTGAACTTAGGCACACCAGTGAAGTGGTCCAAGTAACAAGTTTTATGCAGAAGAGAGTGATGCGGCCGCGGACTATACACGCGCGCGTGTAGGCTCTTTGAAATTTTTATACGCTATTGCCAAAAATCGAACATCGCTGCATTTATGCGAATTACTTTATGTTTCGCCTTCGAATACTCCATTAATTAACTAAAAAGTATTATTTACTTATGAAATCTGCATAATGATGTTTAATCTATTATTTATTACTTATAAATAATACACTGAAATTTAAATATAATGTATATGAAAAGACATCTTTCACTCATAAAGGCAAAGCAGTTTATTGTTATAATATCTAAATTAATCATCATTAATTTTTATTTGTTTTTGAATTGAGCATAAGCGAAGCTCTTAACCGTTTGGGAGACCTTTTTTGTATTTAGTTGTGTCCAGAATGCGACGAAATAATTAGCAAACAACTTTCTCATGTATGTTTGAGCCGAACGCGGATGTTATAGCGAAAACAGATTGAAAAATGTTTAGCCTTTCAAAAATTATCAAGAAAAGAAGAAAGGAGAGGTGCTTTGCTCAACACTCGCCGCGCACGTTTGGTAGATAATAGTTATTTTGTATCTTTTTACAGTTAGGTCTGCTGAATACAGAAGCTAAATTGCATTGCTAGTTTATTGCAATATGGACGTTGAATCCACACTAGAATTATTTACTGGGTTATACTGACTGCACTTTACTTTATTTACCATTATTTTTATTTATCATAATATTTAATAAAATTTTGTAAACAGGCGTTGGGTAATATTTAGTATTTCTTTCCACTTCCGGTATCAATCAATACGTATTTGGCATCACGTTATAAAAATCCTGTAGTGCTTAGGCTTGTAATTTGTGTCACACTTTAATCTTAATCGTTCAATTTATAAATGACCATATACACAAATTATGGAAGATTCACTACTATACTATAGAAATACTTATGTTTCCTAATGCCTGTTTAGCCTTGGGTGTTTTAAAGTTGGGAGTAGCTAGTTTGTGTGTTGATGAAACTATACCTTTCAATAAGTCAGTCTATGTAACCAATATTACAATGTTCCAAAATTACAGAAATATATTATATGTTTGTTATGTATGTTAGTTTTCTCTAATAATAATCATTTTACAATGCAGCTTAATATATAAATAAATTTGTAAAATATTCCTGTACAATAAGCTGTTCAATTAAAAGTTTATATTCCAAATCAATGTTCGTTACAATATTGAATGTTGCCAACGAGTGTTCGCAAAAGCCGAATTTCTTTTGTGTTCTATTTATGGACAATGGCGCCTGGATTGCAATGGCCTGCTTTAGGTATTTTATTTTCAACCTTTACGCCATTGTCGGAATAGTAATTGTATCAATAAAAAGCTGGCTAAGGAGTTTGAAATGTTCAGTTAAATGTGTTCTTGTGTTCCCGGCATTTAAACAAATCCATTTTTGAATAATCTATTATGGAGATGTTAACAAGATGCCTTGTAGAAAATAAATGTTTATAAATATACATTTTATTCCAACCGTTTCGTTTCCATAATATTTCTTAATCATTTAATATATTAGAATATTAACAATTTTCAGATTTTCCCAAAAAGAAAAAAAAACTCTACGTCACAACAATAAAACCGCATCGTCTGTAATAAGCACTCACACGTTGTGTCAATACATATTACATGACACCAACTAGAATATTACCATACATTATATTCGTTTGAGGTAAAATAAATAGATCTAACTTGTAAAATATGTGTCATATAACAGCTTAACAATATTATTCAATTTATTTTTCACTACAGAATAATTTTAAGGTTTATATACAACAATATTATATTTATCTTCGTATTTTAATACATCACTTCAATAAACGCAGTCTTGTTATTTCATATATTGTTCACCATTATTTCAGTAACAATTATTAAGAACTTAAAACGAAAAACAATTAAAACGGTCGAAATAATTTACAAGTGCTTCAACTTTTTTATATTTAAAACCTACAATCGCTCAGGGATGTTTTTAATAACTATATTCATAAATTGTTTGAATAATCTTATACACTACAATTGTATACTGCACGATCATTAACAATGTATTAACAGTGTAAGTACTGCATTTAGAAACATGGAAATTCTAGCAAACTGCTAATTTTTCTATCCACATCCGATCTCTTACTATCGTTATCTCCGGCTCATTTCCATGAAAGCTAAGAGAAATATTTACATACCAAGTATTATACGCTTAAGTTAGCAAGAAATAGTGGAATTAAGCAAACTCATATTCACAGCTAAGAAGCAATAAAGTTATTTGATTCGCAAACTAATCTTATTGGAAATATATCAAGTACTAATTGAACATTTAATATAAATTGTAATATATCCAATTTTAAAGTTCCTTTTCTAGAGAACAATATATTATATTTAATGCACTATCTCAGTTGTTATAACCCTATCGTAATCCAAACAATTATCTTGACGTTGCACAAAATAACTTCATTAATATTTCCGCTTGCCCGCATTACAACGTAAGATTTTAAACCGTACCATAAATAATATTTTTCCTGACGGATTTTGAACCTTAATACATATAAGCCATGTTCGCCTTTAAGCCAAAATAAATGAATTTTTCATTTACTTTGACCTCTAAACCTGTACCATAAATATCAAACTAGAACCATTATTATTT
Organism: Melinaea marsaeus rileyi; assembly: GCA_918358865.1. Classification (NCBI taxonomy): domain Eukaryota; kingdom Metazoa; phylum Arthropoda; class Insecta; order Lepidoptera; family Nymphalidae; genus Melinaea; species Melinaea marsaeus. The sequence continues at coordinate 9,401,104 of OU911088.1, read as the reverse complement.
TTTCTTCTTAGTAATATTACTTCTATAAATTATTATTATTAATTAAGAGACCCAAAAAAAAAATCATATAAATCATAATATATTATGTTAACACCGTCTTTGGTGTTTCTATGAGAATGAGTGACAGAGTCAGATGGTAGAACTGAGCACAGACTACAAATACACACACATTCACTATAATAACTTTTCAAATAAATAAAATCCTTCAAGTCTCAAAAAGCGTATTATGAAGGATTACATTATTATGACAGATGACAGACTTTAAAACGACAATATGAAATAAAAACATTACTTACTAGTTTTAAACCCGCTAAAGTTCTATAAATCTTCTAATTCAGTTACTACCTTTGAGTACCCACATACTAGAGACAGCACCGCCAAATGTAACCACAGTGTTCAAAACCAACAATGTTAAAAAAAAGCAATGAGACATACAAGATAACAAAAAATTACTAATAATTTAAAAAGCTACACTAATATGAATTAAGAATAATAAATATTACCTAAATACATACATATCCTATACATAAGTCACAATTAATACAAATACTGAAATGATAAAGTCAATTAATTCAATTATAATTACGAATGAAAATATTCACTGCTTCTCTTATGAAGGTAATCACTAATCCTAAATATCTGTCGATTGATACCACGTCGAAGTGAATCAGTCAATATCAGTATTCCATAGTTTTATGGCGTATATTGTGCAGGAATTAGACATACACCCAGAATGGTTATGACTTAAGGATAACTAAGCTTAAGTTAGATGATAACCGGAGATGAAAGTTATGAGTTGTCCACAGTAGTTGATATTTTAATAAGTGATTGCAATAAAGACACTGAAAATAAAACCTGTTCTGTTAAATCAAAAACTATTGTAACTCTAGATTCAAGATTTTTATCGGGAGCGTTTATATTTTTGGTAGAATTTATAAAGTCACCAGAGTTGCTCTCGATGCTGTATATAAAGTTATGTTAATATAAAAGTTGAAACCTTAAAATTTCATAAATGTTGCAACTTACCTACTTGATTGATGATTACACCGTTGCGAATAAATTTAATCTGCATTGACTTATATGAATTTGATTCGTATTATTAATTCGAGTATATTACAAAATTATACCATAAATAAAGGGAGCACTGTGTCAGGTTAGTTTGTTCATTGAATCACGATTCAGGTGATTGCTCACAACCTGCGAGGCTTTGATCATGTTCGCTGTGCCATACAGTCATGAGTCCTCAATTTAGAGACAAAGCTGTTTATAACTGTAAGAACATACAGAAATTTAAAACCTGTAAGATATAAGACGCATCACGAGGTAATCAGTCTCACAAAGCCAAATAATTCAATAATATATATTCTGGAAGGTTCACTGTACATGTATCAAGTTTCGAATATCTTATAAACTATTTAGAAAGTTTATATATGTGTTTACACCGCACAGATAGTAAAATGTCGAATTACAGAAACTGAAACTACAACTCTCTCCAGACCTTTTTAGTTTAATTTTCAAATATCCAGTCGGTTAAGTTTAATCTATTAGCAACGATTTTTTCTATTTGCGGTATACATTTCCAACATTGTTAACATATATAAAGGGTATACAAGAATTTAGTATTATAATAAAAGCTTCAATAATTAAAACTTAATATTAGCAATTAAAAACTTTAAAGAATGTATATATATACATATATTATATATACGGTGTATAACGTAAAGTTCCAAGCTTCGTGTAGATAGGTAGATAAGTCATCAAACTTTTAAACTTGTGAGGATATTATTTTTACATGCGTAGGTCTCGATGCGGTTAGGGAGAAATAGTAGTAGTAGTAGTAGTAAATACATATTATAATCATCAAACCATTTCTGTTTTTGAAATATTTATGACATTTATATATTTAGAAATAATTAATAATAGTAGATAATATAGATAAATATAAAATTTTATCCTTTACAGATAAAATAAGCTACCTGAATTTCTCAACTGAGGGTACCACATATATTTAGTAATCAAAAAACGAAACCCATCAGAATCCTAAAAGAAAAGACATTTAGGGGACAAAAGTTACAGGGGACATCGAATCTACGTTTAATAATGAATATTCATATCATGATCGATGCTCGCTTTTCTTTATTCACTGTAAACACGTGTACGTGTCCCTCCAAGCCCGTCTTGTATTACGTAAATATCTAGTCTATTAACTTAATTATGCTAGGGCTATATATTATAAGTAATCTCGGTTAGAAGTAATTCTGTTCATTAGATAACCAAATAATACTGAAATAAAAAATTTATTTATTAAACATCACTTTATTAAAAATATAGATATCAAAAAAATATCATTATTCAATAAAAAATTGTAATTTTATTCGTAAATAAAGTTGGAATTAAATTTAAATTAAAATAATAATAAAATATAAATAATAGATGGCCTTCAATCGAGATAATCGATGTGTTTTGTTTAACTTTAGATAAATATACTAGTTACATAGTTACTGTTATTGTCTATATAAAATATAAAACAATTTATTTAAAAAACACGAAAATTTTAAGTTCTCACTTAAAAAGTTACGACTTTTCGTATTCTATTATGTACAAAAAAATACCGAGTATTGTTAGGCTTAATATTGCTCAAAATATATATTCTCACATCTTTCCAGTCGTAATTTGCAGTCGGACCGTAATTTTACTTCGACGTTGGAGCCTCGTATTAGTTTTAGTGGCACAATAATTCAATCATAAAAAATAACACCCACAGAAGATCGTGAAACATGTCATATAGAGAGAATATAAAGTTATGGAGTCGCTTACAATTCGAATTGTTTTATTGTTTGAAACAGCGATAATGTCATAATTTTAATAATATAAACAATATAACAATCTAACACAGCTCTCAGAATGCAATTATAATAAACATATTGTAATAAAATAAACAACATTAAGTAGGAAATATTTTTATTATCATTCATAACAATTATTAGAATTGTATTTCCCAGAGAATTTCTTTTCTAATATAATCTCATTATCATTATAGTAATCATAATTATAATAATAATAATAATACTCTTTATTGTACACCAAAATAAAAAAAAAATAATAACAAAAAGAAATTAAATTAAATCAAAAACAATAACAAAAACAGAAATTATACATAACATATTACACAATTAAAATAAAATATCTTTATAGAAATGAAATTTAACATTCTCGTCTATTTAGCATTCAATAAGTATTTTAAATCTAATGAATAGCTGTGAAATAGGCTTTATTGGAATTTACTATTTTTTAATGGATGATTCTGCAAACCATGATTTGAGATAGAATTGCTTTTTCATCCAAAACCTTTAACTTGAAAGCATCTCATTTAGATTATTTGATTTGTTTTAATAATAAATTGTACTTAATACGAAATCATTTAGACCTTTAGTGATTATTCTATTTAAGCGTATATATTTTGATATATAGTATATATATTACACTCCCGGGTCTCGTATCATAAATAAAATAGAGTAAAGATAGTTTAAAGCGGGTCTGTTACGACTACTAACCTTCACGTCGAGTCGACAGGGATAATTGATGAAGTCGACATGAGACTGCACAGTTGACCTTCGACATCTCTGACAGCGATCAACTCCATATTTATTCTTTAATTATTTTATACAATTTTTGTTATAACTAAAACGTGGAAGTTATTTCAATTATAAATATTGATAGTAAAATAAAGCATAATACATATCCGCTATAATAATAATATACGTTATAATAATAATATTTACTTATTATAACAAAATAATTGCAAGGGATATATGAACACACCAGATTATTTTTCCATAAACATAATAATAATAATATACTTTATTACAACCACAATGTAAAACAACAGTACATAAAAAAAACAATTGAACTATGTACTTATGGGTATACAATAAGGCGGTCTTATCACTAAGTAGCGATCTCTTCCAGACAGCCGTATACTCTTCTGTATAAACTCACCTTAAACTTAGTTATATAAACATAAATCAACAACATATTCTTATAACATATATATTAAAATATGTATAATATTATAATGAATATAGGAAAGTACTTTTGATATATACATGAAAATAGAAAAGAAAAAAATAGAAGTAAGGATAATATAAAGATATATAAAAGTATTAAATTATAATGTATATAATTACATACAATTTACATTACAGTGAAGTACAAAGGCGGATATAACGATTTTTAACCAACCTCTTAAAAGTAGTCAAAGACCGTACCTGTCTGAAAATTATATGTATCACATTCTGGAGCAAAATTACTTAAAAAGTAAAAGGCTTTTTAAAGAAATGAGTAAAGTGAGCAGGCAAACGGACAGTGAGGTAATCAGAAGACCTAAGAACTTTACTATGAGTACTTAGAATTTTTCCTTAACATAATATGAAGAAGTTAGATAGAACAACAAATAGTACAGAAGTAAATATATAGATTCCGGTTATTAATAAAAACGAATTAGTAACCACTTGAGTTTGGATCTAAATTCAGTAACATGGTCATATATATGTCAACCAAAGATGAACCGAATGTCAAGGTTTTGAAGTTTCTCAAGTTTATTTAATTGTGCCTCGGAGAGATCAGGATAACTTACGTCGGCATAGTCAGGAATAGACGGAAGAAGAGATAGTGCAAGCATAATTTGGTGGAAATGTGTAGAAAATTTTGCAAACGACGTAGTAAACACAGCAGCAATTTTTCTCTATTTACCTCTTTATTGTTTTGGAACCAAGATAAAGTGTAATTGTAGACCGAGTTTCCTGACATTTTCGCTGTAGAGTATAATGTCCTGATTAAAAAATATTGCCGGCAAATTTGAGCAATCAAACCTGATGTCTAGAAATGCAATCTTTATAACCAGGCAAATTGTATTAATTTTTAGTCCATAAGATAAGCTCCAAATCAAGATTGTTTGATAAGCTCTAACTCAAGAATAATTGTTAACTCCAGTTAAAGAAAATTCCTTATATAAGATTAAGATAATTCATTTTTGAATTTCAGTATTAATCTGAATGATACTTGTATATTGTATACCTACATATATTTACATTTTCAAGCTAAATTAAATTAAGTTTTTTATTTATTGTTAAATATTTAATTCGAAGCTGGCAAAAGTATTTCAATACGATGACTAATAAGCGATGGCTTCAATTTGACATTAAAGTGCAAAAGCGAGTGAACTTAGACACACCAGTGAAGTGGTCCAATTTACGTTTTATGAGCAAGCGTGTGAAACGATCCCGGACTATACGCGCGCTCGTGAAGGCTCTTTGAAATGTTTATACCATATTCTCACAAATCGGACATCGCTGCATTTATGGGTACTACTCTATGTTGTCCGCCTTTGAATACTGTTTTATTCAAGCTTTGTAAATAACTAAAACGTTTTTTTTTAATATTATTTATTTATATTATTTATTGCTTGAATTATATATTGAGTTTAAAAAGCAAGCTATGAAATAAAACATACATATTTTCTACTTCCGTGACAAATTACATGTTATTTAAAAATGACATAACTGTTTATTTGTATATTATCTAGAATCATTAACACATTTTTTAGTATATTTATTATAAAGACAGTTAGGAATGATGGCCTGGATTCAAACAACCAACTTTTAGTGAGAACGCTTAAAGCAGAATCTAAATTGCATTGCTAGTTTCATTGCAATGTGGACAATGAAACCCGCACTAGAATTATCTGTTATAAAAGATTTATTTGATTCAAATTTAGGTTTTGAAGTAGATACAGTTTTTGCAATTGAACTTGCTTGTTTATATTATATTAGTTTAGTTTCCTAGTTGAAAGAATAGGTAATTCTAGGGTTTCTGGTTTTAAATCCATACATTAAATTCTAATTGGCTTATATAATGTTCGATTGCCATATTATTATAGTACGATTTATCTGAATCTTTACCTACCTATTTATATTCACATTCACATGAGCTCTTGCTACACTTAGATGTCATTTATAGTGTCTCCTAAACGTCTTAATAAAACTTGTTTAACCTTGTGTCATGTATCTAAATAATTTTCATAAGCGATAGCGCCTATAGCCGCGCCACTAAGTTTATTCTTTATTAAATTTATTAATAGGAGCTGAGATTGCCAACTAACATTTGTTAAATTAATTATTTTCTCTACCTCTCTATATTAATTTAATATTTTTGGATTATTTTCGTATCGCGGAATTAATACTCAATTGTTTTAATAACACTACCACATCTTTAAAAGAAAAGTTATAGCTTTAACTGTAAGATTACCTTTACAAAAACAATATTTAACGATAAATTTATTCGATACTCTATATGAATAGCGTGTTAATGCTATTACTACAATGCACACAATATATTATAATATTTCAATTTAATTTTAATTTTGAAAATTATATTTATAATATTAATACATAATTATTATTATAAAAATACGGCAGAAAATAGAGCAGAGAAACTAGGGAGTAAAAGTATTTACCACAAACTCGGCATCTCTTGACGGACTTTGTCTCAGCACAGGATGTTATTTTTTTGTCCTTATCTGTAATAAATCGTAGTTTCTAGAATTAGAACCTTACACTTGAGTTTGAAAGTTCCGAAAGTTCTACTGACTGCGCCAGTTATGTTCAGACGATAACTAAAAGGTTTTTTAACTAACTAGAACAGAGACTGAAATAGTACCGTAAAATATCAAATAATTGATAATGAAAATTCTACAAAAGCAGATCTGCAATTTCGCAATCTGCAATTTCGCAGATTCACTGCGATAGGGTCCTTTTAACGGTCGTCAAAAGCTTTTTTTTTACTCTTCGAGATCTACAAAATCAGCTCACTTCACCGAAGCCTGGTTTTCGGATTTCTTCATTTTAGCGTCTCCTAGCGGCTGTCAGGTATTTTTTTAAGGTTGGGTCGTTAAAGATTTTAATTATACTTGACGAGCTCTACAACATATGCGACTTACAATAAAAATATCGAAACCTAATTTTCTTTGAAAAAGTGCCATGCTCTTTCTGCTTTTCTATAGTTTTGTGTTTGTGATCGTACAGTTACAGTACAGTACGAGTAGGTTTTGGAAAGTACAAAGTTGCTAAATTATGTTTTATATTATGATATAACTATTCAGTGATTTACCGTCCGTGGATGACTTCGGTGAAATTTCCACCACTTATCTCAAAGACTTCGAATTCAAAGACGTTATAGATCTATGAGAACAGGTCAGTGCAAATGAAACTATGATTTACTTATAAGTTATTTGTCTCAGTCGGCAAACGGTGTAAGTTTCGTGGTGTGCTTTATAATAATTGTGTACAAATAGATATGCTCCGACATATTAATGCTTAAGTGTTAAGCCGCCAACTTATTATCATCCTCCGAGTGTTTCTTCCACTAGGATACTAATATCGCATTGTGAAAGCTCAGTAAGCTTTCAATCAAGTAATATGCTGACAATTGGATAATGAAATCATATTATTAAATTGTAAAAAAGAAATCATTTTTTTTTGTTGATTAAGGCTATATACTCGATTTCAGGTCATGATCAATGTTAGCTGATTTAAATAAGTTTCGTGGACTTGAACATATGATACATTCAATAATGTGGTCGACTTTATTTTCTAAAGCAAAATTCGTATCATACAACTAAAGGCATGTGAGGTGTCCTCATGTTTTAATTTCCTGTCCACTCTATGTTGTCACCCAAGAAAGACTCGAGTAACGATATTTTTGATACAAACAACTCCAGCCAATAAAAACTTACTTCGAGTTGTACACGACTTTCCCATATACTTGCGACACAATGGGTTTGTGACCAAAGATTGTGATTGAATTGACACAAGGGGCATTTAATTTGTATAGCTTAAATCAGACCAATATAAGACATTTCCGTGCGTTTTAAATAAGCAACACGTGTTGAAGGTCATGATGAGTTTTTTTATTTTATATTGTTTGAGAATTTAAATAATTTTAATGTGGCTGATGTGTTTATAGACAATTCCAATTAGGTAATATTAAATAATTTCTTAGTAACCGGCATATAAAATATTATATAATTATTTTAAAAAAGATGGCTGTTTGACCAAAAATTTCTAAAAAATATACAAGGAAAACAACTGACGCTGATGTCATTACGCTTCAGGTAATTGTGTGCAGTTGATAATAAAATCTTTTAAACATTGCAATTTCATACATCTTTAGACATCATATAATGAAAATCGAAGTAGCATTTTACTTTTATATCTATGTAAATATAATAAATAAAAAGTATCCAGTACTCTAGAATATTAAGCGGCGTAAATAACTTGTATAAAATATTCATTCTGATCATAAAGGTTTCTCGCATATCACATGAAGAATGTGGTGTTATTTACTGCGCCGAGCTCAATATTGTCACCAGGAGTGATGAACATGTTACACCTGCCCACCACCGAGCGCTTTTTACGATCTTTAATATTGTGCTGCCAGTACCACTTACAGGTATTAACTAGAGATTCATTCTTACAAGTCGTTTTGCGATATTGATCGTCCGATACGACAACTTTAATAACTTGAATCCCTACATCGTATTATAGTACTCTTTATGTTTACTGATAAATTTAGATTATTAAATGTATAGCAATAATATAGAAAATTTGAATAAAAATATGGTTAAGTTTTATTAATTTTAAAAGATATCTGAAATAATGACTAATCGAACAATAGAATTAGAAACGAAGATTCGAACTGAAATCAGTTAGGAAGATTTGGCAAATTTGTGATTACTTGTTGACAAAAAGTATTTCATTATTCTTTTAAGTTTACTTTTCTAAAATTTTGTATAATTTCACTTTGGTTTATATACAATTGAGATGTGGTATTCTATTCTATCTATTCCAAAAAGACAAAAAATTTAGATTATCTTTATTTTATTTTTGTTGAATGCGTTGGTTGCGTTGGTTTGAAAAAATGCGTTCACTTTTTAAAAAAGAAACCACATTGTTCGAAACTCTAATAAAAATCAGCAGGTAAATAGTTGGATAGCTCTGGGACGAAAACATTTCTAACAAAGTGATATAAATTGTCATGTACTTGTCTAATGCATTATTGAAAGTTCTAAAGTTAAAACCTATTAGTTTCTTTTATATTTATCTATATCAGTTATATGGAAATCGAATACTTATTAATCGAATTATTTCTGTTAAACACTTACTGGCAAAGTGGCCGTTAGGGGTTTTTGGGAACTGTACTCGCGGAACCGGAAGAAAATTTAAAGATTATTGTATTTCTGTCGGCATTATAGGACTGTCTCGCCTGTTATTTCACAATTTGTGTGATAGAATTGAAAAAATACAACCTGAAGTGACAACTCCTCTTCAGCCGACGTACATCAGACGTACGAGTACATAGTTTATCACGGAAAGGGACTAAATTGAACCGTATGTACTTTAAAACATATATTTGTATAACCTACATACATATTTATTTTTTTTACATTTTTTATTTACTTTTTAAAAATATATTACGAAATCCTTTTTAATTGATATTATACTAACTCTTTATGACACCAGATTTGCTCTCGAAGGTGCTGCATATAAACTTACATTAATATTAAAGTTGAAACCTTAAAACTTTTACAATTCCAACTTATTTATTCGATGGAATCAACCTTCGCCAATAAATTGAACAATGATTTATATGAATCTTTATGTATTTTTTCAAGCACATTGTGAACACAAGACAAATCATTGAGTAATAGATATTCTAGAAGGTTCACTGTGCAACTGTCAAGGTTCGGGTATCTTATAGACTATTCAAAAAGTTCGTGAATTTCTGCTTTTACTTTTATTTTCAAATTTCCATTTCGTTGAGTTGAACGATTGAAAGAAAGAAATATGAGTAAGGACTTTCGATTTGCGATAATATATATAGAAAATATATAACAATTTAATATTATAATAAAAATATAAAAAAATTTTAAACATACATTTTTTATGAATTAATAATAATAATGATAATAAAATAATATATGGTTAAGTATATTTAAGTCTATCTATTTACCACTCACTGACTCATCACGAAATCTCCGAAACTATTTGTCAGATTCATTTTAAATTTTACATAGTTACTTCTTTTGTAACGTAAACGTCCACTAAGAACAGATTTTACGGAAATCCTATCCCAACGGATTTCAACTTTCTGCATTTCGCCAAGTTTTAAAACTGCAGGAGCTGTACACTTAATGCGGGGATAAGAGTTACTATAGCAACGGTTACCATAGCAACGGTTACGATGACAACGTATAATATGATAAAGGTTAGCATAGCAATAATAATATAAAGGTTAGCATAGCAATAATAATAAAGGTTAGCATAGCAATCTAAGATCACATTAAAATTAAGAGTGTGCCCAGCGAAGCGGGAGGCAATAAGCTAATATGTATATACTCGTATGTATATGAATTGTTCTGTTTACATCAATATTCCATAGATGATGAGAGCAGTATCAAATGACGAATAAATTAATATCTTTTCTTATATAAGAAAAAAATAGAAAATTACATACACATAAACATCGCTGGTCATTAAACTTTTATTTTTGTGATTTTATTTATGTTCATTGTATATTCGATTACTACTTACTTCGAGTTTACACGCGTATGTCTCGATGCTGTTGAAATATAGCGAGAAATAGTCGTTTAATGTACATATCAAAATAATCATACGATCAAACCTTTTCTCTTTATAATATTAATATAAATAATTGTAAAATTGCACCGTTACAAGATAAAGAAAGTTACCTAAATGCTTTGGCAGATGGTAGCAGCGGGTTGACTGAGTAGCTTATAAATATAGTTAATCAAAATACTAAACTCATCAGGATCCTCAAAGAAAAGACATTTACTATATTTAGGGGACAAAAATGCTTCGGGGGACATCGAATCTACGTTTAATCAACAACTACCAGCGTCTTTATGCTTTAATGAATATTCATATCATGATCGATGCTCGCTTCTCTTTATTCACTGTAAACACGTGTACGTGTCCCTCCAAGCTCGTCTTGTATTACGTAAATATCTCATCTATTAACTTTATTATATTTAGACTATATCTTATAAGTGTTTTCAAAAGAGTAATTTGCACATAGCGTCCATATAAAACTAATTTTATTTACTTCTTTTTCTTGTAAAAAATGTAAAGATAATATATTTCGGTAAATAATAAAATAATTTTCTCTAATTTTACAAACTAAGTAATATGTAGTGCGTCATAAATCATAACAGTCAAGACCTCAATACGAAATCGCAGCAATAAATTGCTATTACCGCCAGAATACTATTGAATTCACAATGTTTGTCTTCAACGTACAACTGACGATTTAACATAGGGAAATGTAACCTAGTGCAGTAGTTTTAAACATCATACCCTTCCGGGTTACCGCATTTCAATACATAATCAAACAATGTATGTTTAAGATAAAGCACTTTATTTATATCAACATTATAGATACCAATTACGTTTCCTTTGTTATCATGACCTTATCATCAAGCTCCTGAATTGTAGACTCTTATTTAATTAAACTCTAATCATTGTGTTCGCAATAAACGTACGAATTTTAATTACATTTAAAGTGTTCCGTCTAACTTAAGAAATATATAATATAGTGAAGCATTAAGTAATCTATAATCTAAAATCAGTCAATTAACAAAAATATAATAAAACAAATTATAATTAAATAAGCACAAAACTTTAAAAGTTTTGTCTCATTAAAAGCTATGATTTTTTCGTATGGAATAATGTATAAAAATTTACGTAGTTATGCTAAGATAACATTAAGTCTAAACTTAATGTTCCTCGTTATAATTTCTTGTACTTTACGTCCTTTTTACTCATCTTTCCAGTTGTTATTTGCAGTCGGGTCGTAATTTTCCGTCGACGATGCAGCCTCGTATTGCACATTGCAACTGTATATAATATTTTTTGTAAACATATTGTAATAAAGTAACAAACGTTAATTAGAAATATTTATTGCTCATCCCTAAAATTTATTGTTATTAAAATAGGAGTATGTAATTCTCAGATAATTTATTTCTAATGTAAGATTATTTTTTTAGGGAAGCTCTAAAGAGAATAAGGATAAAATATGTAAATAGACATGAAATTAAAAATTCTAGTGTGTTTAGGATACTATAAGTATTTTAAATCAATTGAATACTGTGAGACAGGCTCTGTTGGCTTTGTCTTATTAAGATTGGGTGGATGGTTCTACAATGATCTGAGATAGAATTGCTTTTGCATTCACAATCTTTAAGCTGAAAGCTTGTTATTTAAATAATATGATTTCTTTTTATAATAAATTGTAGTGAATACGAAAACATTCAGACCTATAGCGATTAAATCATTCAAGCATATAATTTTGATTACTTTGAACATTGTATATGACTATTTATATTTATTAAAGGTTTTTAAGAAATATAAAAACACTAAAGTCTATCTTTTTTATCCTTAGATAATCTGTATTAATAATTACAAAATAAATAACAAAAGCCGACCTGAGACCATATGGTTAATCTCCTCCGACATCTTTGACAGCGACCAACTAGAAATATTGTCTTTGACTATTTCACTACGCTTTTACGTTATAGCTGACAAATAATTTGAGTTAATACACACTGCCCTAAAAATATATTTTTAAAGTATATTTTATTAAATAGAAATTATAAAATGTTTATATTATTAGCATAAAAATTGCATGGGATTTAGATGTAGATTATATCCTAATAAACATACAAAAACAATGAAGTTTAAACATACTGCAGCTAGATTACATATCTCGATGTTAAATCGTCAGTTGAACTTTCAAGACAAACATTGTGAATTTAATAGCATTCTGGCGTTAATAGCAATCTATTGCAGCTATTCCATATTAAGGTCTCGATTGTTATGACTTATGGTTCAATATATATTACGTAGTTAGTAAAATAATACATGATTATTTTATCACATAACGAGATATATCTACAAAATAGTGGAATAACATTTTTTTTCTGATTTACATATATTCCGTAATTAAAATTAATTTTATAAAGCCAGAGTTTGTAATTCACTTATCGAGATCATTTTTAAGGTAGAGTCTTAATATAATTAAGCCAATAAATTAGATATTTACGTAATACAAAACAAGCTTGGAGAGACACGTACAGTATTTACAGTGAATAAAGAGAAGCGAGAATCGATCATTATATGTATATTCATAGGAGCATAAAGGCACTGGTAGTGGTTGATTCAACGTAGATTCGATGTAGCCCTGTAGCTTTTATGTCCCCTAAATATACGTAAATGTATTTTCTTTGCGAATTCTGTGAGTTTCGTCTTTTGATTATCTATTTTTTTCATTCAAGAGGAGGGCAAACGAGGGTGCGGATCACAAATACGTGATCACCATAAGAGTATAGGTGATACGGATGGTATTATAGCCAGTGAGGTGCTGCACGGTGGGGAAATTCAGCGGCAGATATCAAATCAAATAGCTCTTCGAAACACTCCCCGTTGTAAATGCGATAGAAGACACACAAAGAAACCACGTCTTTACGCAATGCTAAAGGGTCCAGCCGTTAGGAGAGCACCGGATCCTCGATAATCCGAACGGATCTCCGTTGAACGCAGTTAAACGGTAGAAACTGTTATTGGAGTGATCCGGACCAGAGAAGAAAACAGTACTGCATGTGTTGTCAGCCTTGAAATACTAGCTTGGCTTTGCTCTTCAGATGACCAGAAATCTGATAGTCAATTCATGTTGCAAATATCCAACAAACAATTTATATTGAAAATATCTATCATATCATTGGTGTGCAGGATAAACAGGAACAGAATTGGAGATAGCACGCTACCTTAGGGCACACCAGCGTTCGGCACGCCTTGTAAACTAAGTCGATCTGTATGCAACGCCCACTGAGAAAGCTGATGATTCACTTGCATAAACTCTCGGGCAGTCCCTAAGAAGGCAGCTTCGGAAATAGCCCCTTGTGCTATACACGTTCGAAGGCTTTCTCCACATCCATAATTGTCAGACTCTTTCCCTTGCTTTTAAGGTAAGAGTACCGAAATAGATGCGTTAGCACTGGAGGCAAGTCAAGGGCATATGTTCGGGAAATGCCATCTGGCCCACTCCACGAAACTGTCGAATTAATTTTGGTCGAAAAATTACTTCCAGCATTGAACTCTGACACCGCGAGATTGTAGGCGGTGGTTTTCCTACGTCGTCCGTAGTCGAGTTTGAGGCAAAAATGAGTTCTAAAAAGAACATCTTCTTCTTTTGTCGTATGGGTCAGACAGTTATTACCAGTGTGCATAAGAAAAATCTAGAGTCAAGGTTATATTTCCTCTTCAAACACGCTTTAGCTCATGCCTGATACCCTGTCGTTTACCGGCTGCTATAGCCCTAACAAACGCATTAAACCAAGACCGCGATATGCCATCCAAAGGTACTACAGAGCTTGGTACAAATAGTTTCATGCCCAGCGACAGCCACATCGCAGTCACTGAGATCATAGGAAGGGAAACGAACCGGCCCACGTGAGTAGGATGCACAAAAGAACCGCATTCCATTCCGATCCGCTGACTTGTAGTGTCAAAGGCATCGGGACTCAGGTTTTGTGCGAGCCGGGCTTTGAATGGGCAATACGTACCGTACCAGGCAATTATGGTCTGGATGGAGTCTGTGAGAGCAAGTCGTCAATATTCGCCTGGACATGGCCCGAGAATGAATCCGTTTTTGAATTACCACTATACCAATGGGACCTTTAGAGGAACGTGTATACTCTGACATGACTGCCCATTTTTACGCGTAGCCAGTGTACAAAAAGGTGCCGACCTTTAAAACTCTGAAGGTGACGGTAGCAGGTAATCTCCTTTAAGATCACAGATACTCGGATGTTTGGTATAAAATTATGTTTAAGTTTATACCCGGGGTATGATAGGTACACTGTGTCGCTAAGTTGATATATCTATGTCCCCGTCAAGAACAATAAGGCCGGCTGCGCCGTCTCCAGGTGGCAGTGGACGGCGTTTAGGTTGGAATAAAGTCCTTGAATGTTGCAAGAGTCCACATTTAGAGTGGAGCGGGGTCCCGGTGTGTTAATTAGAGCATTAAATCACTAAGTTTCAAAATTAAACATTTATTTTAAATATAACCTCTTTTATTATTTACTAAATGATTCCAAAGAAAAGAGTTACTTTTTCAGAATGTTGTCATTTCGTATCGTAAGGACAAATGTGTACAGGTTTTAATAAAGATTCAAAAAATTGTAATAAAATAATAAAGACTGTTAAAGTGACGATAGAAATATACTCAGTTATATATTATTATATAATTAAAATTGTCTTAATATTCCAAGCATATTTGTGGATGAAGCCATAAAGAAAAAAAAAGAAAAAATATAATTTTATTTTAACTCAATATTATTTCATTTATTCGAATTTGTTTGTAGTTATTAAGATAAAATAAATATAATGGCTGACGATGAAGACGAAGGCGGTTTCGATGGATTATATGAAGATGGCCATTGGAAATGGGACGAAACTATAGAGGGGTTAATTTTTGTGAGGTAATAAACTATACTCTTTTAACATAATATGTATATAAAAATTATAAAAATTCAAATATTTCAAATAATACAGTGATTTACCTCCGAAACCGGTAGAAGCTTTTCATAGACCCACTAAAGCACCGACTGGAACAGTGGAGTTTCGAGACGATGTTGATTTGATAGAACAGGTGTTACTTTCAGTTTCTGTAAACATGGAATAAAACTAGTCACTTCAATGATTGTTAAAAATAAATTATCAAATTTTTATAGCTTAGATTTCGCCGACGCTATCAAAGAAAATTAAAACCTGGACAAGAAGATGTTATAACCGTACAGGTATTTATTTTATAAAAAGACAATATTTTTGTATTCAAGTCTTCAAGGTCCAAAGTTTTTTGTTACAATTATGCATACTTTGCAATATAATTGTAATAAATTCAGACTACAGTAACACGGTTTCAAATAATAAATTCGTGGAGAAGAACAGTAAGAAATTCCACTGATATTGATTGAACTCTTTATAAACTTATATTATTTGTAGCAATTACTGTTGAGTTTTGATAATTAAAGCATAATTGCTTTAACATAGATAATATACAATAATATTTAAAAAAGATATAAATATATACGTATAAAAAAATACAAGACGACTTTCTGTAAGTATATTTACTGACAATTTAAAGAATGTTTGATAGAACTTAAAATTATATCAAAAATCTTTTATATGTACTTATTAATTGCATATATAGTTAATATTATAAAAACATACCTTTCAGGATGTCAAGGACATAACCTTGTATACAGCACCGGTGAATATTTTAAGTCCAGTCTTGATAAACATGTTACACCTCCCTACTACGGAGAGATTTATAAGAGCTCTCGTGCTTTGCTGTCAGTATTATTTACAGGTATCAGGTTATTAAAAGCCTGTTTACTTAGTTACCGGCCTAACAAGTTTAAAACTGTGCATTTTTGACTATTCTATAGATTTTAACGTATGAAAAATAAAAATCAATGTATTTATTTAAATTTAATGATAACTTTCTGTTACAAAATTACTTATTTATATTTAAGATCGCCGATGAAATGGCAAATCGTATTATACAATTGGAAACCAAAATACGAACGCCACAATGTGATGTTGTTGAAAATGAATTTCGAGACAACTTATCCGATTTAAGACTTCTTCTAGCAAAAGAATACAGCACCATGCTTATCGGTTCGTATTTCTCTATATACTTTAATATAGCAAATAGTTGAAATTTCAGTTAGTTCATGAGTAGGCAGTAAAACACATATTTTTACTATATATACCAGTTAGTTTGAGGTTTATTTCATAACAGGTGGTGGCGATACCAAGAAATTCCATCATATGGGTCCACAGAAGAAACGCCGGTCTCTATCCGATAAAGACGCTCGATTTTTTGAAACGTTGCTGCGTATGTGTGTTCAAATTGTGTGGTTGGCCTTGGGACGTAAGGCGTTTAATCAGATAGGTATCTTATAACTATTATAATTTTTATGTACAAAAATCTCTAATGTGATTCTAAGTTTTTAGTGGAATGTAACAGTTGAAATCTAACGGAACTTACGATGGTTATAAATTCCTTTAGTACTCGGAAAGTGCCGAGACCCTCCACATACTTGCCTAAACAGTTGAAAGTGGTACAAGGAAAACCCCATATTTCTCGCCTCTCTTTTTAATTATGATTATATATATACAAGTATATAGTTAAAAAGTGTAATCAGTATGATATATTTTTATCGGATTAATTATATCGGAATTTGCTTCATGACTCCGGGACGTACTTCGAGCTCAATTAGAAACCCTTGAAAAAGTTTGAAACTATTCATGCATTAGTAATAATAATTAAATAATAATTTAATACAGAACTGGAAGTAAATCGTTTATTCAAATCGGAGATATTCAATGCCGTAGAGCACACACTACACACAGGCTACATCAGTAAGATGGCTAAAGAAGAGCGCGCCGTGCTGCTGGGACACTGCTTGCGACATGACAAGAAGCTTAACACCAGATCACCGCTTATGAATGTGGTATTCTGTCATCGAGATATCGACTATCGTATGATGGGATTGGGGGTCATCAAATATAATAAGTAAGTGCCTAATTAAAATGGTCTTAGTAACAGAATATATATATTAGTTCTTCATTTACACTTGTATTATGTATTGTATTCGGGGATCATGTAATCGAATTCTTTTTTTTTTAATTAACGTAAAAGAATCAACATCATTACTGCTACCTACAACAGAAACCTTTAATAAAATATCTTCTTTAATTTTCATTAATATAGCTTCAATATGGACACCTCTATTTAAAGCCTATATCTAAGCCTTATAACCCGATATTTTCATAACTCTTAAAGCAATAATTCTTCGACCCCTAATAGGTAAAATATTGTAAAACTTTTTTAAAAGTCAAAATTATTTATAATCATTACAACTTATTTTGTAGAACAACACCTCGGTTACTATACATGTTGCACGCCGTGGCCGGTCCTGAGGAGAACCTGACAAAATTCGGAATTGTTCTTGGTATTATTGGAATGCCTCGAACCGCTTTCGATACAATGTTACGACCTCTACCGACTGTCGCTGAAACCGAAAAATCGAAGGCTTCTGTGTATGTATTCCGATTAAATTAGATACGGGTCATTACATTCGTTTAGATCTTTGGAAATTGGAGCGTGTAACGAGATTTTATTCTATGTAACAGTATTTCCATTAGATAAATTTTGGGAACAAATTTCTAAATATAAATACGACAAAATGCCAAAGGTCTGTTGATCGTAATAAAATGTCTCTTTACTGCATTATAACAATAATGTTTGTTTATTATATATCTTTTATAATTTGTAGTTTTTATTATTTAGATCATCTCAAAGCTATGGTACTGTTAAAAGTGGAAGTACTATACGAAAAAGTCATTTGCCGGCACGTCCACCGTACCCCGATATTTTACTCCCAAAGAAGGAATCCCGAATGTAAGGAAGGCAAGAAAATATAGATTGATGAATAATAAAAAGGGATTGATTAAAAAATATGTTTTTCAGTATGAATTTTCCTCAACAATTTTCCGATGAAACTGGAAGTATTAGACCATGCAGTGAAATACAACGACGTCGGTGGCAGAATAGACTACAAAAACTTCTTCATCTACGTTGAGAGGCTGTTTTTATAATATATAAAAGACGTGTGAAGTCTTAAGTTCAGCATATATTATTATTGTTTTAATTACTAATCTTCTAGCATAATATTCTCTTTGAATTGTAGAGGTTTAGTGTTTGAATTCAACTTAAGTTTTATGTTAAGATTTAAAAACAGCTTGAATATATTTATTAATTACTTATAATTTATTTTGTTTTATTTATCATATATTAACTGTGGCCGCAACTTGGAGGCCACTTAACGATGAGTCTTTAGTGTGTAGCTATTAAAATAACACGATATTTAGTTTAGTCTCTCCCTTAAAAGCCTAATTAATAACTTTGATAAGGTTGATCAATATTATTCAAGTAAATATTATACTATATAAAAATATTAAGATACGGACTATGAATATTTTATCAAGTTTCGGTTTGATGAGTTTAGAAATATATAGATAAACGACAGACAGAGAAATATTATTAAAAAAGACCTACTGAAATATTTTCCATTATCTAATTTTAAAAATTATATCAGCACATACGCTGTGATCATTAAGAGTTGAACTATAATATAAAATACGTCACTAGAACAGGAATCACAAAAGACTGGGCAAAAGTTCTGAGGTAGCTAACCTATGCATATACGAGTATTTATCCGGTTTTATTGCTGTGCAAAAGTCGTAGTCGTCGTCGTTTTGCTGTAGCAGACTGCCGTGAAAGCTATGTTCTTCTTCTAACCATTTTATTAATGTTAGTACTATAATACGATGAGATATGAAAAAACCTTTCCATAAAGATCCGACCAACATGAGTCTGAGCCACGCGGCATGAAACTCACAGAGTTATCGGTCTGCACCCTCCCCACTGAAGACCGCACGCTGTCCTTGATTGATTTGATCATTATTTTTTTGGGAAGGTATTTTAAAATTATGATATATCTCCGAAGACAACGGTTGAAATTAAAGGGCATTTTGTTCAAAATGTAAAGAATAAAATATTTATTTATCCAAAAAGGATTAGTCATGTTTATAAAAATGGCTTCGCAAATTATGCATTATTTTATAACGAACTCATTATCATAAAAAAGTTATTGTAAAAAAAGCTAATAAAATACCGTACATATTTTAAAGTAAATACGGTTGAACTTAGTTCCTTCACGTAATAAACTACTATTACGTCTGATGCTGGCTGACGAGGCGCTGCTACTGGAGGTTGGCATTTTTATTTCTTTAAAGTATAGTAGTCCTATATTGTCCAGAGAATCTTTAAACTTTTCTTCCAGTTTTAAGAGTACAGTTTCCAAAAACCTCAAGCAAAATAGGCACTTTGACTGTAAAATTTAGTTCATGAGATGTTTTTCTTGAAGAATTATAGGAAGTATTATAAAAGTTGTATAATACTTCCTATATTAATATAAATCATATAGAAATCAAAGTTTATATCAAAAAGCTATGGAAATACATATCACATAATATATTTAACTTCTGGTTGCGATTGTCTTCAGATAGAGTTGAATACTAACGTGACACATACCTGAAATATTTTACAGTTTCAAGACCAAAAAGTCTGTAATCGATTTGACATTACTTCACACACCTGTTAAACAACACTATATTTTTATTCAAATTTCATCTACTATCGCTATACACTAAATATATACAATTATTAATAAACAACAGTTTAATATAATACGATGTAGTGTTTCAATTATTAAAGTCGTTGGGACGGACGACCAATTTTGCAACACGACTTGTGAGAATGAATCTCGAGTTAATACTTGTAAGTAGTGCTGGGAACACAATATTAAAGATCGTAAAAAGCGCTCGGTGGTGGGCAGGTGTAACATGTTCATCACTCCTGGAGACAATATTAAGCTCGGTGCCGTAAATAACACCACATCCTTCACGTCCTATGGGAGAAACCTCTATGAGCAGAATGAATATTTTATCAAAGTTATTTACGCCGCTTAATATTCTAGTGTACTGGATAATTTTCATTTATTATATTTACTTAGATATAACATAAAAAGTTACTTCGAATTCAATTATATGATGTCTAAAGATATATCAAATTGCAATGTTTAAAAGATATAATTATCAACTGCACAAAATTACATGAAGCGTTACAACATCAGCGTTTGTTGTTTTACTTGTACACTATTTAGAAATTTTTAGTCAAACAGCCATATTTTTAATTAATTATATAATATTTTACATGTACTGCTTGTACATTGTACTTTGTTATAACGATTACTAAGAAAGTATTTAATGTTACATAATTGGAATTGTCTATAAAGACATCAGTCACATTAAAATTATTTAAATTCAGATAATATAAAATGGAAAACTCACCATGACTTGACCCAAAACCGTAGCAAGTTAAATAGTCCA
Organism: Melinaea marsaeus rileyi; assembly: GCA_918358865.1. Lineage (NCBI taxonomy): Eukaryota > Metazoa > Arthropoda > Insecta > Lepidoptera > Nymphalidae > Melinaea > Melinaea marsaeus. The sequence goes on along the minus strand of OU911088.1, from coordinate 9,379,949 downwards.
CCAATCACTAGCTCAATAACAGCTCACTAACAACTTTTCACATTGGGATATTAGTATCCTAGTTGGACAAGCGCTCGGAAAGTTATAATGATTTGGCGTCTTAGCACACAAGCATTTAGAAGAAGGAGTATCTATTTTAGACCTACAATGGCATCATTCACCATTCCGCAAAACTTGCACCATTCACTGCATAATGTCTTGAAGTCTATGCTGTACCTAGAAAAAAAAAATTGTAAAAGTAAATAAAAATAGTATTAAATAAAAATCCTTTACTGTAAATGTACGTCAAAATAAAACTGCTTTCTGTTACTAATAAATATATTAACAAATAATAATTATATTTTTCTATTTTATCGTTAATTGTATCAATATTTATTATTTTATTTAAAACAGTATCGAATGATTTAACGTTTTTATTAATTTACAAAAGTTTTAAAGCAATCGTATCTAATAACATTAATATATTCAGTACAAATAACTCTTGTTTACTGGTTGGTACTGGTTGGTTGGTATTTATAGAATTTCACTATTATTGTCCGCAGTAAGTCAACATAATTGATATGTATATTTATCTTTGAGGCAAACTTTGAAAGTGTCTGGCGGACCGTAAGAGTAACTCATTCACCCGTCGATGAGTTCATAACGAGTTCATTCACTGTCGATGTTCTGGAAACTCGGGCAAGGGCGCTAATATTTTATTATATACATGTTATGTAACTACATTAATCTGATATTGTATTATATAATACAGATCCTACGAACAATGTATTGTCATATTAAAAGTAAAATTAAATTATCTTTATAATTTCTATTAAATAACTTATATTACATTTAACGTAAAGGTAACGAAGACAAAATCGTAACGCTGTCAAAGCAAAAGTAATTACTATGTGTATGTTAATAGAAATCTATATATATATATATATTTTGTTATAACAGAAAATATACTAACTTATTAAAAATATGATTTCTAAGCTTTTATAAATATATAGAGTATTTTGTTAAAACTGTATCTGATATTAGAATTCTTATTATTGGGGCCATAGCTACCAGCAATACTCGTAAGCCTTATATTTTATTTAAGAGATATGCTTAACTTTTGTAATTTAACCACCGTCTGGACGCAGCCTTAGTGTTCTATACTAAGGTAACTACTCAAAGAAAAGAATACTCATTAAATCATCTCAGTGTCTGTCTGTCTGCCAGCGTAGTTATAATGGACTCAGCTAAAACAGTACAGATGTCTACTGGAAATATGAAACATATTTTAAAAATTTCTGAGTTGGGATATGTTTATTATATTTTAAATGTCAGATTTTCTTTTGGGTATAAATCACATATTAATTGTATTTTGGTTATTTTGAAAGAGTGCTTTACCATGTCTTAAAATAAATGGTATTTAAATAATGAACTCAGTAGGTAACAACTGAATAAGGCAGATTGACAGGAAAATATTTTATTTTCGAAATACTTGGAAGTAACATCTTTAATCGGAATTGTTGTTTTAAATCTGTCATAATGACGTCAGCGCAGAATTCCCTCATATGAATTAAAAGACTTGAAGAATTTTATATATTTGGATATTTATAATTGTTAATAATATTTATAACAGTCATCCGTAAAGAAATACAAAACACTGAAGTTATAAAATGTTAATTATTTTGTATGATTAATACTTTTTTGGTTCTCATAATTAATAATCATCATTTATGAAATAAAGATATCTTAGTATATCTTTATTTCATAAAAGGTCATCAATAGGTTATAGATCTACTTTATTATATATGGTACAGGTCAGGATGATAGAATAAATTAATTTACGAATATGGTTAACATGTAATAAGTTAAAAATTCGTCAGGAAATATGTTATTTATGGTTCGATTTAAAGTCTTACGTGTTATTGCAGGCAAGCGGGAATATTAATAAAGTTATTCTGTGCAACGTCAAAATAATTGGTTGGATTACGATACACATTATATAACAACTAAAATCGTACATTATATATAATTATACACACATTACTGAAATATTTTCCTCTCTAAAAAAGTAACATACGAATTTTTATTATATTAGAATTTATAATCAATGTCAAATTTAAAAGTACTTGCTATATTTCCAATAGGATAAGTTCAAACTGTTTGTGCATCAAATAACTTTGATTGCTTCATAGCTGTGGATATGAGTTTGCTTAATTCCACTATTTCTGGCTAACTTGAGCGTATAATGCTTGGCATTTAAATATTTCTCTTAGCTTTCACGGAAATGAGCCGGAGATAACGATAGTGAGAGATCGGATGTGGATAGCAAAATTAACAGCTTGCGAGAATTTTCATATTTCTAAATGAGGTTCTGTTACTACATATTACTGTTATTATATACTGTTATTACTTCTTATATAAGATTATTAATACAATATTTTTATTGTTATGTATAGTATCCTTTTTTTATTGTAGAATTCAATATTTTTTTAAATGTACAGTTGTAAACGATTTCGTGCAATTTCATTCACTGTTTAAAATGTTTAACAATTTAAATTCTCAATATCTTTCACTAAAACAATGGTGAGTAATATATGAAATAAAGAGAATGTGTTTATTAAAAAAATATTAAGATACGAAAAATATTATAATACTTTTGAACATAATTGTTAAAATGATTCGGTAGTGAAGATTTAAATGAATAATATTGTTACATGGTTAAATGACAGATATATTATATTACAAGTTACATTTATTTACTTTATCTCAAACTACAACATGTGGTGATATTCTAGTAACATGTATTGACACATTGTGTGAGTACTCACGACAGGCGATGCGGTTGTATGTGACGTGGAGAAAATTACTTCTTTGCTGACTTCTTTCGCGGACAATCCAAGAATCATTAATATTGTAGGATAATAAATAAATTATAAATATTATGGAAACAAAACTATTAGAGTGAAATGTATATTTATTAATATCTATTTGATAAATAGTATCTTCTAAACATCATTGCAATAGATTATTCAAGCAAGGGTGTGATAAAATAAAAGCACAAGACATTAACTGAACATTTCAATCTCCTTAGTCGATTTTAATTCAAGACTATACTTAGTCGATTTTAATTATGTGTCTCAGTAATAAATTAATATTCTTTCTTTTTTTTCACGTTATATATATTGCAAAAAGATAGTTGTCCGATAAAATCAGCATACATAAGTATCAAATAGAACAGTGTTCAAACATATTCCAATTATAATACGATATTAACTAAATTGTTTATTTTCCAATTATATGTAACTTTTAACATTGTTATAATACAATAAATAAATACACAAATATCAACCATATTTTTTTTAATAATACTCCGAAAAATAAAAGTAACACTAAATAAAGTGCAGTCGGCATCTCGCCGAACCGCAGGAAAAAAAATACACCACAGGCTACCCACATTTAGAAGTTATAACAATAAACAGTTAAGCCACTTTTAAATAACATGTTTACGTGTAAACGGAGCCTTAAATTGAAAATGTATACTATATTTTATTAACCTTAAATAAAAAGTATTTCACCTTAAATAATTACAAAACTGGATACTATATCTAAGAGAAGATATATCAGCTTTGAGGAAATGTAAAAAAAAATATGAGTTTTAAATATATTTTTACATAATTTACATCTATCAACCAGAAAATTAATGAAATTAATAATATATATATTTATATCTGTAATCTCGAAATTATTAAAAAAATATAACAGTTAGACGTGATACAACAATGTAAAATGATACAACACAAGTATTACGCATAAAACTGATTTATTCAATTCTTAAAGAAAATAAAACACCAATTATGCCGTGAAAATCAAAATAATAATCACTTAACGAATAATAACACCAACTTTAACAACTACACAATTAATTGCAAACACTCACAATTCGCGTCGACTACTACCTCACTTTCCGAAAGTCAAAGAGCAAATGACCATTATTGGCCGGTTCGCTGCTTTTAATAGACAAAATGACACAATAAGACTTTGTTTCCTAAATCGGCCTATCTTGACAAAGCGTCGTCCTCGTCGCAGTTCCCAATATGCTCGTCTTGCAGCGAAGCCAATTCTTTCACTGTAGGATCGCTGGTAGATACGGCGTCTGATACGAGTATGAGAGATATAGGAGACGCTGATGATGGCCCTGCACTAGGATCGTGGATTTCATCATCTGAAACATAACCATGTCTAAGAACTTGCTGCAAAAGTACCGTTTTGTGCGTACAGATAACACGCAGTTCGTAAAATAGGCAATTCGCGAGAGCTCTTATACTGATATTTTGGTCTTTGTGCACATGTAGTTAGCTTCCAACGCGCAAAGCTGCACCTGTGAAGAGATCAGACAGAAGGCGTCCCCTCTGCCTGATATTTACGGAGGCATCTCTGAGTCGCACGTCAATACTTTTTAGATCAATACCTCTCTATAGGCACGTCTATTTGGACGGATGCATCATTGAATCGCACGTCCACTTCACATTAATAAACCCATACTTAATAGGAACGGAGGCATCACTGAATCGCACGTCCCATTAAAATCTTACACAAATGCACGTATGAGGACGGAGGCATCACTGAATTGCACGTCCTATGAAAATCTTACACAAATGCACATATGAGGCTGGAGGCAACACTGAATCGCACGTCCTACACAATCATAAGAGTATACATGCGAATCTGGTAAGCCGGTCTGTCATTTGTTTATTAAAGGGGATAGCTAAAGGACTAAGCTCGTAGGGATTAAAATTAAGCATACCAGCAACTGTTTTGATAAAAATAAAGCGGTAAAATAACTGTAAATGGGCTCATGACAAAGCGACTAACCGAATTCTCACATGTAGCCAATTGATAACTTACCCTCGAAGAAGGCTGCACATGACTCTGGGCACCACTCTCCGTTCCAGGGTACCATGTAATCAGCGGCCGCCTGCGTCGTTTTGCCGTACGAACCGCTGACAAGTTTCAGCTGGTAACGGCCACTAGGTAACACCTTAATCACACGATAAGGCCCGCGCATTCCGGCGTCTAGCTTGCCTGTAGACTGGGAAAATTTGATTACGAACACCAGATCGTTAACATTAAAAGTACGAGACATGACTAAGCATCTTGTTTAGCTTGGTTTTGTGTCAGCAATTGTTGAGCTCTCGTTCTACACAACTCGCGCCATCCTTCGTGATTCTGGGACATATCAACAGCAATGTCACGGATTAGTGTTCGAATAACTGGAGTGGTGGCATCCGTGCCCACTAGAAGTTTCAACGCTGAAGTTTGTGTTGTTTTCTGTTTAGTAATGTTCAACACAAGTTGCAGCCTCCATAGTTGTTCAGACCACTTCGCGTGTTTATGATTAGTCTCAACGCGGATCATATTTAAAACAGTTCGGACGTATCTTTCCACCTGACCGTTAGCGTTGTGCATTTCGGGCGTTATAAGATGGATATCACAACCAAGCTCCCTCAAGAATGTAGAAAACTCCGAGGATTCGAACATTCGACCGCGATCAGCTACTAAGAGCTTAGGGACACCAAACAGGGAAATCGCGTTAGTAAATGTACGCTTAAGCTCACTTACGTCTTGTCTAAAAATTGGGTAGAACAAACAAAATTTTGTAAACGAGTCTACTATTATTAAAACAAATTTATACCCATTAGATTCCGGTAATGGGCCAAGTGCATCTACATGTAATGTCTCGAATGGAATACTAGGTTTTTCAAAAGAAGTGATTGGTTGGCGTGGGGTCTTAGGGACCCGTTTACTTGATATACAGACGAGACAGTGTTTTATATATTTGGTTACAAATTGGCGTAGTCCGGGAAACCAAAAATATTTAAGAATTAGATCTAAAGTTTTCTCCGCGCAAATGTGCTCATGTTCGTCATGGAAAATTCGTAGTAGGCTTAACCGATGTCCTTTAGGGACATAGTATAAGAGCTTCCTGACCTAGAGGCGTGTATCGGTAGTAGAGGAGCTTACTCTGACAAAAGTATTGAAGCGAATCTAATTCTCCGTCCTGTAACTTTTGTAAGAGGCTTCGCGTTTCATCGTCTGCCGACTGTGCAATTTGTGCCCAATTGCGTGGTCTAGATATTTGATGTACGTTGGTGGGGACTGGATTTCTACTTAGGTAGTCCGCATGAGTCATCATGATGCCTTTTCTGTAGTCAATACTAAAATTAAAATCTTGCAAATATATCCACCACCGAGCGACGCGTGGAAGCAGATCCCTTTTCTTTTCAGTAGCCTTAAGAGCATTACAATCGGTGATGACTTTAAAATGTCTGCCTACTAAATAATGGCGGAAATTCTGCAAGGCTTTCACAACTGCCAGAGTCTCCAGCTCATAAAAGTGGTATCTGCTTTCGGCACCTTGGGAGGCTTTACTGAAGTAAGCAACTACGTGCTTCGAACCATCAGCCTTCTTCTGCATCAACACTGCGCCATAACCAAGACTACTGGCATCGGTGTGTACTTCTGTCGCTAGCGATGGATCGAAAATGGACAGTACTGGTGACTTAGTTAAACAGTTTATGATATCTTGTTTAACTCTTTCCTGATCTGGGCCCCAGTAAAATTTACATTATTTTTCAATAAATGTGCTATGCAAGCGGTCTTAGCGGCATAGTCTTGAATATATCTTCTGAAATACCCAGCTAAGCCCAGAAACTGTTGAACCTGTTTCACATTACGAGGTGGTAGTGAGTCAACAAGTGCTTGAATCTTTCGAGGGCTTGGCCTAACCTGACGCTGACTAACCACACGCCCTAAATATTCGACTTCTGTGGAAAGGAATGAGCATTTTCGCAAATTAATGGAAAAACCTGATCTGGTTAATGTTTCTAGTACTTTTTTTAACAAGTAAATACCCTCTTCAATTGTATTACTCATACAGAGGACGTCATCAACGTAAACTAGTACATTTCCACCCGTAATGTGGTCACGAAGCGTATTATTAATAATTCTTTGATAAACAATAGGCGAGTTGGTCAAACCGTAAGGCATCCGAAGGTACTCGTAATGTCCTTCAGGTGTGACGAACGCTGTTTTGTGAATTGAATCGTCTTCAAGTGCAATTTGGTGGAAGCCTGTGGCCATATCAACACTAGTGAAATATTTAAAGTTGCCTAGCCTATCTATATGGTCATCTATGAGCGGTAGGGGATATCTGCCTCTAATAGTTATACGATTAAGTGCCCTATAATCGTCGCACATCCTGCCACTAACGTCCTTCTTTCTAACCAGTATTATAGGGCTGGCATATTCAGAGTTTGAGTCGCATATGATACCCTTGTCTTTGAGATCGCATATGATTTATCTAACTTTGAGTTTTTCCGAGTGCGAGAGTTTGTAGGGTCGATAAGCAACAGGCGTATTATCTGTAACTGTAATAGACATCTTGCCTGTTGTGACAGTAGTCGATGCCGATCCCGAAATAAAGTAACTCGAGAACTGTTTAATTAACGTTATTAGACGTTTAAGTTCAGCACCCTGATGAGGTGTATTAATACCCGATATCTCGTATACAGATGCGGAATGAACAGTCTTCTCAACAGCTCGAGATAAATACTGTTTGTCTTTAGCACGGACGTACATGATACCATCGCGGTTCAGTATATCAGTTCCTATAATTATGGGTGTAGTCATATAAGAGCCAGGTACTACTACAAAGTCAGCCTCTATAGAAATTTCATCGAATTCGACTGTTAAAGTAACATAGGAGTCCGCTTGAATAACTGCGGTGCTAATGCCCTTCAAGGTACAATGCCTTGTCTTCCGTTGACACGTAAAATGTTTTAATGCCCCAGAAGAGACCAGTGAGATATTCAAGGCACCACTATCGATAAGGACATCAACAGGGATACCCTGTACAATTGCGATTTTGAGGTCACTACAGTGTGTGGAAGTAGCCGCAGGTGAATTACATAAATTAATGTTTCGCTTATTACGAGAACTTGACCTGTCCTTAGCAAAACAAACGTCTTCACTATGTCCTGTTTTTTTACAGAAATCACAAAATAATTTAGGAGCAGTGTTCGAAGCAGAATTTAAGGTCTGACCCGTTTTGATCTTTTTAGGACATTGGTGAGATTTATGTCCACGTTGTCCGCATAAAAACATTTTATAGGCGTACGATTAGCAGTTACTAGCTTGAAATTGGAATTTCGATTATCTATTTTAGAGCGAACGGGCTTACTGTAAATTGATAAAAATTAAACTAGGTCGTAAATGTGTAAGTTGGCATTGGCAGCTGCTGCCCTAACCTGAGGGTCTGTAATGCCTCGAATAACTATAAGCGTTCTAAGATCGTCACTTAGCCCCTTGACTATTTTAAGGCGTAGTAAAGTTCTCCTAGCATACTCTGTGTACGTGCTGTATTTATCGGAAGTCACTTGCATCGCCTTGTAAAAAATATTCGCGTAATCAATCAATCAAGTTAATGTCATGGATTGAGGGGTCGAAATTAGACACAAAATACGTTTGAGTTCTATTCGAGTTCGCCGACATAATTGCTTCAGCTAGCATTCGCGCAGATGCCGTCAACATTTGTTTATCATGACCGTGTACGTCAACGCTTGGCCCTTCTGTCGTCAAATTCTTAGACTCGGGTACATTTAACGCGGTTATGGAACTGAAAAGCGGCGTTATGGAACAGAAATAGGTTCACTGGTCTGAAGGACCTGAATGTTCTGAATGAATGAAGTTCACCTATCGGGGGAGTACTACACCTTGGTGACGCATTATTATTAACTTGTTGACTATTATTCATAGTATGTACACTAGAACGTTCAGCTTCTAAAGTATTTAGACGACACAAAATCGATTCTAGTGCTCGTTGCGTCGCGTTATGGTTACGAGAATAATGATTAGACCGTGAACGCGTTCGACTCCTTGACCGCGACCTACTTGATGAGAAAGTCCTATTCCTGTCGTAAAACCGACGCCGGTTGCGAGATTTATCGCGAGACCTATGGTCCCTATCGTATCGACGCGACTTGCTGCGAGAATTATGCTGTCTGTCAGACATAATCACAAGTAATCACACAAAAGAAATAACAAAATAGCCAAATGAACGGTTATTTGGTGTTTAATTTTATTTTTATTTTTATTTTTTTTCTACCCGACACTTAAAGAAATTAAATCAAGCACAGTGGGCGTTTTGGAAATCGGATCCCACTTCTGAATTTATATTTCTAATCTCGAAATTATTAAAAAATATAACAGTTTGACGTGATACAACAATGTAAAATGATACAACACAAATATTACGTATAAAACTGATTTATTCAATTCTTAAAGAAAATAAAACACCAATTATGCCGTGAAAATCAAAATAGTAATCACTTACCGAATAATAACACCAACTTTAACAACTACACAATTAAGAGCAAATGACCATTATTGGCCGGTTCGCTGCTTTTTATAGACAAAATGACACAATAAGACTTTGTTTCCTAAATATATTATATAAAATATCTAAACAAAAATTCTCTATAGCCGAAGTTAATCTGATTCCTTTGTAAGGTATCAGATTAACAATAGAGACGATGCTTACACCATAAGTCCATATACTTTAATATTTTTAGGTGTTAGTTTATATTAAAATTAACTTGTATATGCTGACTCGTCAGTGTTTTCTTTTCGCGATTAGAATAGTATTTTGGTATTTGACTCCATAAGCTTTTGTATCTTAATGAGTTTTGTAATGACAATGCTCACTTATTATTTCCTCTAGATAAAAATCTGATGGTCACTGTGACGTTTATAAAATAATAATGTAGTGTATTTTTATATCAAACGCAACTATTTTGCCAATAAAATATTATTCATACAATTGTTATTTAATAAAGTTTACGTTACAATCAATATTTTTAACGTAATATGTAATAATTAAAATAATTTGTCACTTTTTGGTTATGGAGAAAAATTGCAGTGACAGTTAAAAACAGTACATCGAGTTGGTCGCTGTCAGAGGTTAAAGTGTGGTCTCATGTCGACTTTATGAATTATCTCTGTCCACCCCTCGGGTACTCGTGAGCGGCTCGCTTCAAACTATAAATATATATACATGTAATCTGTCTGGTGGATTGTGCTGTTTATTTATGTAATAACGATATCCTTTCTTGCCAAAGAAATATTTAATAGAAGTTATCTAACGATTCGAGGAACGGTGAAATCCTAACAGAGCAAGCACACGTTTTGCAGCGGTGGGCGAAATTTTACAAAGAGACGTATGAATGTGAGGACGCCTCGCCCTCGAATACCAGCAAAATGCTGAGTCCCGATGTAGCCGACGGTGAAATCAGTTTGGAAGAAGTGGAGAGCGCGATTCGAAGTCTGAAAGGTGGTAAGGCTGCGGGAGCAGACGAAGTTACTGCCGAGATGATAAAATATGGTGGGCCACGCCTCTTGGACTTGTTCTGGTTTTTGTGCAATTAATGCTGGAAATTAGGGGAGGTCCCAGACGATTGGCGAGGTGCAGTCATCGTACCTTTGTATAAAGGCAAAGGTTCACAGATAGACTGTGCAAGCTATAGGGCTATCAGTTTGATTAGCTTGGGCAGTAAAGTTTATGCTAAAATATTAGCGAGAAGAATGCAAGAGAGATCTGAAAGGCTGTTGTGGGAGGCACAAGGAGGTTTTAGACCTGGAAGAGGGTGTATAGATCAGATCTTTTCCCTCCGCATGATCACGGAAAAGTTTTTGGTCCTAAACCAAAAGGTTTTCTGTGCTTTTGTGGATTTGGAAAAGGCGTTTGATAGGGTTGTGGGAAAGAAATTATGGGAGATACTGCCCCGATACAATGTGAACGGACCCTTGCTACAGGCTGTAAAGTCTCTTTACCGAGATCACTCAGCCTGTGTGCGAGTAGGAGCTGACATGTCGCCCTGGTTTGACATCCAATCGGGTGTTAAGCAAGGTTGCGCTATGTCAGCTTGGTTGTTCAATTTGTTTTTAGATAGTTGTCTCCAAGGTGTGAAAAAGAGTGACATGGGAGTGAAAGTAGGTGACCTTAAGGTCGATTGCTTGCTATATGCAGATTATGCAGTGCTCATTGCATCGGCAGAATGCGATTTGCAGGCAATGGTAACCACTCTGAAAGATGGGTGTGAAAATAATGGTCTAAACCTGAATACAGACAAGACGAAGGTTCTGATATATTTGAAAGAAATGAAGAAAGAACAAAATGTAAGATCAACGTGAATGGTAAGATAATAGAACAAGTGATTGAAGTGGTATATTTGGGAAGTATGTTTAGCAGAGACGGAAGATACGAAATGGATGTGGAAAGGCGTATTGCTGCCGGTAACAGAGTCAACGGTGCTTTGGCTGCATTGTTGAGACGGCGAATCGTCAGCAAAGCTGCATGTTTGGCTGTATACAATGCGGTTTTGCTACCGACGCTGTTATACGGCAGCCAAACGTGGGTAAAACAGAAGAAGAATCTAAGAAAGATGAATACTGTGGAGATGCGATCTCTTCGCAGAATATGCGGAGTCAGTTTAGCTGACCGATTCCGCAATGAAGAGATCCACAGAATGGTAGGTACTAGCGAAGATGTTAGGGTGAGAATGAAGCAGAACGTACTCAGGTGGTTTGGGCACGTCGAACGAATGAGTGGTGAAAGATTGGTAAAACAGATTTATACAGGAAAAGTGAGCGGTAAGAGAGACAGGGGGAGGCCTCGAGTGACCTTCAAAAACACAGTATCTATTATACTGGAGGAAGGTCACGTAAAAAGCATGAGGACCCCCAGGAGGGCATGTATGAAGAGGTTGATGTCTGTGGCCGAGGCGAAAGAGGTTTGCAGGGACCGTAGCCTTTGGCGCTCCATCGTCTCTGGCTACCCCGCAAGGGATATGGCGTGAAGTTAAATAATAAATAAATAATAATAATAATCTAACGATTAAGAAGTTCAATGTTATTTGTGATTATAATTCTACGAAATTTTGACATAGATATAAATAACTAAGCTTATATTATTCAAAGTTATCTATGAAAAAGATCTCTTCAAAATAATACTTTGATGAGATTGATAACGGTAATTATACTTTTATATATAGTTAATCAAATACGAAACTCATAGGGATCCTCAAAAAAAAAATATTTGTGTATATTTATGGGGTATACAAGCACCTCGAATCTACGTTTAATCAAGCACTACCATCGTCTTTATGCTCCAATGAATATTCATATCATGATCGATGCTCGCTTCACTTTATTCACTATAAACACATGTACGTGTCGCTCCAAGTTTATCTTGTATTACGTAAATATCTCGTTTATTAACTTAATTATATTTAAACTATATCTAGAAGTGATCTCAATGATTAAATCACAAACAGCGGCTGCATAAAACTAATTTATTAAAATACAAAAAAAAAACAAATTGTCACAAATATATCGAGTTGTGATCAAAGAATCGTTTAAAATTTCACATTGCGTCTTAACAGACAAGACATTTAAACGCCATCGCTATAATAAATTGATATTAACGTCAGAATACTATGGCATTCACAATGTTTGTCTTCAACGTTCATCTAAATGATTTAACATAGGCATATGTAACCAAATCGTAAATATATTGGAGATAAAGTGCTATTAACGTTTTATTTGAGCACTGAAAGATATAGATGACAAAAAAAATGTCTATTCATTGTATTAGTAGTAGAAAAGAAAAAAATTACTATCACAAGATATACCTTTTTGATAACAGTTATGTTGGTCATCCAAAATATAATGGAATATTACAAAATAAATATTTCATTATATTAACGAGAATGAAATGTGACTATTTAGCAAATTATTTCAGTAATTAAACCCCCTTTATTGTTGTTATGAAATTAAAATATCGGAAAGTTATGAGTTTCTATTGAACACTTTTACAAGACTGCCACCGGTATAAATAGCATCTAGGGGGAAATTCACACAAATACTAAAAAATATGAATTTATTATTCGACTTCCACCTATGGAGTGTTGGAGTAGACATTGGCTACCTTATAAATTTTAATGCTTCTACCACAGTATCGCCCTCCCAGCGACCGTTTTCATAAATGCTTATCTTACTCTCGCGCTCCTGATAAAGACCTCAATGTCCAAACAATTATAATAAATAAAAAATTGTAAAAGTAAACAAAAATAGCATTAAAAAAACCTCTACTGTAAATGTACGTCAAAACAAAACTGCTTTCCGTTACTAATAAACATATCAACAAATAGTAATTATATTTTTCTATTTTATCGTTACTTGTATCAATATTTATTATTTTATTTAAAACAATATCGCATGATTTAACGTATTCATTAATTTACAAAAGTTTAAAAGCAATCGTAGCAAATAACATAAATATTTTCAGTACCAATAAGTCCTGTTTACTGGGTGGTACCTAGATACGCAGCTAAAATAAATATATGTATGGAATTTCACTATTATTGTCCGCAGTAAGTCAACATATATGATATGTATATTTATCTTTGGGGCAAACTTTGAAAGTGTCTGGCGGACCATGAGAGTAACTTATTCACCCGTCGATGAGTTCATAACGAGTTCATTCGCTGTCGATGTTCTGTAAACTCGGGCAAGGGCGCTAATATTTTATTATATACATGTTATGTAACTACATTATTCTGATAGGTATTATATAATACTGTTCCTACGAACAATGTATTGTCATATAAAAAGTAAAATTTAATTATCTTTATAATTTATATTAAATAAGTTATATTACATATAACATAATGGTAAAGAAGACAAAATCATAACACTGTCAAAGCATAAAGTAATTACTATGTTACATACACATAAATAAATATATATATATTTTGTTATAACAGAAAATATACTAACTTATTTAAGATATTATTACTGAGTTTTTATAAATATAAAGTAATTTGTTAAAACTGTATCTGATAATAGAATTCTTTTTATTTGGGCAAGAACTACCAGCAATAAGCCTTATATTTTCTGTAGGAGGTATACTTAACTTATTTAAGTTAACCACCGTCTGGTCGCAGCCTTAGTGTTCTTTACTAAGATAACTACTCAAAGAAAAGAATACTCATTAAATCATCTCAGTGTCTGTCTGTCTGCCAGCGTAGTTATAATGCACTCACCTAAAACAGTACAGATGTCTACTGAAAATATGAAACATATTTTACAAGTTTCTGAGTTGGGATATGTTTATTATATATTAAATGACAGTATTATTTCAGTTATAAATAACATATTAATGTTAGTCTAGCTATTTTGAAAGACTGCTTTAATACAACTTTACCATGTATTAAAATAAATGTTATTTAAATAATGAACTAAGTAAGTAATAACTGAATAAGGTAGATTGACAGAAAAATCTTTTGTTTTCGAATTTAGAAGTAACGTCTTTAATCGGAATTGTTACAGTTACAGCACAAAATACCCTCATATGGATAAAAGATTTTTTTTAATATTTCAATATTAATAATAGTTAATAATATTTATAACAGTCATCCGTGAATAAATACAAAACACTGAAGTTATGTTAATTATTTTGTATGATTAATACTTTTTTAGTTCTCATAATTAATAATTATCATTTATGAAAGTAAGATTATTAATAGGTTAAAGCTCTACCTTGTTGTGTATGGTACAGGTTACGGTGATAGAATAAATGAATTTACGAATATGATTAACATGTACCAAGGTTTATAATCCGTCAGGAAAAATGTTTTTTATGATCCGATTTAAAGTATTATGTTTTACTGCAAGGTAAGCGGGAACATTAATGAAGTTATTTTGTGCAACATCAAAATAATTGGTAGAATTACGATACAGATTATATAACAACGGAGATTGTATATTATATATAATTATACAAATACATTACTTAAATATATTTTTCCCTAGAAAATAAAGATATGAATTTTTATTATATAACAGTTTATATTCAATGTTCAAATTTAAAAATATTTGCAATATCTCCTATAGGAAAAGTTCTAGCCGTTTGTGCATCAAATAACTTTGATTGCTTCATAGCTTCGAATATGAGTTTGCCTAATTCCACTGTTACTGGCTAACTTGAGCGTATAATGTTTGGTATTTAAATATTTCTCTTTTCTTTCACGGAAATGAGCCGGAGATAACGATAGTGAGAGATCGGATGTGGATAGCAAAATTAGCAGCTTGCGAGAATTTTCATGTTTCTAAATGAGGTACTGTTACTACATTGTTAAGGATACAGGATCGCAGATATTACTTCTTATATAAGATTATTAATACAATATTATTATTGTTATGTATAGTATCCTTTTTTTTACTGTAGAATTCAAAATATTTTTAAATGTATAGTTGTAAATGATTTCGTGCAATTTAGTCACTGTTTAAAATGTTTTACAATTTAAATTCTCAATATTTTTCACTAAAATTATGGTGAGTAATATATGAAATAACGAGAATTTGTTTATTAAAAAAATATTAAGATACGAAAAATATTATAATACTTTTGTACATAAATGTTAAAATGATTCGGTAGTGAAGATTTAAATGAATAATATTGTTACGTGGTTAAATGACAGATATATTTTATTACACGTTACATTTATTTACTTTATCTCAAACTACAACAACATGTGGAGATATTCTAGTAATATGTATTGACACAGTGTGAGTACTCACGACAGGCATCGCCTGTCGCGAGTACTCACACTGTGTCAGTTGAATGTGACGTGGAGAAAATTACTTCTTTGCTGACTTCTTTCGCGGACAATCCAAGAATCGTTAATAGTGTAGGATAATAAATAATTTATAAATATTATAGAAACAAAACTATTAGGTCAAAATGTTTATTTATTTATATATATTTGCTAAATAGCATCTTCTAAACATCATTGCAATAGATTATTCAAGCAAGAGTGTGATAAAATAAAAGTACAAGCACAATAAAGTGCATTTAACTGAACTTTTCAATCTCCTTAACCGATTTTAATTCAAGACTATTCTTTCTTTTTTTTTCACATTATATATTTTGCAAAAAGATAGTTGTCCGATAAAATCAACATACTTAAGTGTCAAATAGAACAGTGTCCAAACATATTCCAATTATAATACGATATTAACTAAATTGTTTATTTTCCAATTACATGTAATTTTTAACATTGTTATAATACACTAAATAAATACACAAATATCAATCATCTTTTTTTCATAATACTCCGAAAAATAAAAGTAACACCAAATAAAGCAGTCGGCACATCGCAGTAAATAATTCTAGTGCCGGCTACAACGTCCACATTGCAATAAAACTAGCAATGCAATTTGATGCCGAACCGGATGCAAAAAAAACAACACAGGCTACCCACATTTAGAAGGTATAACAATAAACAGTTAAGCCACTTTAAAATAACATGTTTGTTGTCACGGAAGTACAAGATATGTATGTTTTATTATATAGGTTATATTTAAATAAAAAATCACGATGTTTTTAATAAATATTATAAATAAAACTTTTAGTTATTTATAAATTTTGAATACCATAAAAGAGTATTCAAAGGCGGACAACATTGAGTAGTTTGCATAAATGCAGCGATATCCGATTTGTGGGAATAGCGCATAAAAATTTCAAAGAGCCTACATGAGCTTGTGTATAGTTCGCGGCCGCATCACTCCAGTATAAAACATGTAAATTGCACCACCTCACTGGTGTGCACAAGTTCACTCGTTTTTGTACTTTTGTGTAAAATTTAAACCCACTAGTTATGTAAATATTGTAAAACGAAGTCTTAAAATAAAAGTTTATACTAAATTTTATTAATCTGAAATAAAAAATTATTTAACCTTAAATAATTATAAAACTGGATACTATATCTTATACCAGATATATCAGCTTTGAGGATATGTATAAATATGAGTATTAAATATATTTTTATACAATTTACAGTTATGATTAAGAAAATTAATGAAATTAAAAAATATATTATATAAAATATCTAAACAGGAATCCTCTATAGTTGAAGTTATTCTAATATTTTATTATTAAATAAGAAGGAAAAGCGTTAATTCGTTTGTGAGGTAATTATCAATTAATTAAAACAGGAAATTATCATTTTAATAAACAAGCTTATTGAAATTACATAGCCAAAACATATTTATATAATCATGGCTTAGAGTTTTCACCATAAGTCAATATAGTTTAGTATTTTTAGGAGTAAGTTGATATTAAAGTTAGTTTGACTATGCGTTTATTTTAATTAGTAGTTATGTATTATTATAAGTTCAACGATAGAGCCTAAACGATGCTGGCTCCTCAGTGTTTTCTGTCCGCTATTGGAATAGTAGGCATTTAACTCCATAATGATGTTTGACAATGCTCACTTATTATTTTTTCCCGATAAAAACTTGACGCTCACTTTGGCGTTTATAATATAATAATGTAGAGTATCTTTATATCGATGGCAATTATATTGCCAATAAAATATTATTCATATAATTGGTATCTAATAAAATTTACGTTACAATCAATATTTTTAACGTAATATGTAATAATTAAAATAATTTGTCACTTTTTGGTTATGGAATAAAATTATAGTAAAACAGTTAAAAACAGTATATCGAGTTAGTCGCTGTCAGAGGTTAAACGTGTGGTCTCATGCCGACTTTATGAATTATCCTTGTCCACCCCCCTGATACTCGTGAGCGACCCGCTTCATATTAAAATAAAAGTTATCTAATGATTAAGATGTTTAATGTTATTGTCATTATCTATGAAACGAGATCTCTTTAAAATTAATACTTTGAAGAGATTGAAAACAGTAATTATACTTTTATATATAGTTAACCAAAATACGAAACTCCTCAAAGAAAAGACATTTACGTATATTTAGGGGACATAAAAGCTACGAGGGCACATCGAATCTACGCTTAATCAACCACTACCATCGTCTTTATGACAAAATGAATATTCATGTCATGATCGATGCTCGCTTCACTTTATTCACTGTAAACACATGTACGTGTCCCTCCAAGTTTGTCTTGTATTACGTAAATATCTCGTCTATTAACTTAATTACGTTTAAACTATATCTAGAAGTTATCTCAATGATCACAAACAGCGGCTGCATAAAACTAATTTATTAAAATACAAAAAAAAACATATTGTCACAAATATATCGAGTTAAGTGATTAAAGAATCATTTATAATTTCACAAACTTTGCGTCTTAACAGACAAGACAATTAAACGCAATCGCTATAATAAATTGATATTAACGTCAGCATACTATGGAATTCACAATGTTTGTCTTCAACGTTCATCTGAACGATTTAACATAGGCATATGTAACCAAATCGTAAATATATTGGAAATAAAGTGCTATTAACATTTTGTTTGAGCACTGAAAGATATAGATGACAAAAAAATGTTTCTTTATTCAATAAATTTTTATTCATTGTATTAGTAGTAAAGTAAGAGTTTTACTTAAATTTTAAGTAAGAAAATATGCATGTAATTAAATCGGTGTGTTTAATCTATCTTTAGAAATATATGACATAGTGACCTATTATTTATTATGGAGTGAAAAAACGAACATAATATAACAAATAAAAATTTAGTAATCACAAAAAATATATGCTTTTGTTTTATTGTATTATGTACAATAAAGTGACAGAGTATTATTGGTTTTGATGTTCGTAGTTCTGTATACTCGTAGTATTGTCTTTTAAGTTCATTTTCACACATCTTTCCAGTCGTAGCTTGCAGTCTGATCGTAATTTTGTTTCGACGTTGCCGCCTCGCATTCGCTTTAGTGGAAGCTGCGCACAATAATTCCAGCATAAAACAAAATAACACGCACGGCAGATCGTGAAGCCTGCTCATTAAAGAGAACATAAAGTTATGTAGCCGCTTATAATATATTCAATTTGTTTTCTTTGTTACAACCACCGATATCGATATAATTTTATTAAAATAAACAATACAATAATGTACAGCTCTCAGAATGCACATTGCAGCTGTATAAAGTATTTATTTTAAACATATTATAATAAAACAAGAAGCGTTAAGTTGATTTTTTATCGTTCATTCATAATGGTAATTGGAATAAGAGTATGTAATTACCAGGGAGTATCATTTCTTCTGTAAGTTTAATTTATTTAATGAAACTTTAAAAAGAATGCAACGTTTTAGTTGTAATGATATTACAGAATTAGAATAAAAACATGATGAAAGCAAACGAAATTAAAATTTAACGTATATTTAGAATATTATAACAGTTAAATCTATCGAATGCTGTGAGACAGGCTTCATTGGACTTTACTATAATCGGATGGATGGTTCTGCAAATAATCTGAGATAGAATTGGTTTTCATCCACGACCTTTAACTTATCTCATTTAAACTATATATGTTTTTATAAAAAAAATTGAAATTCTTTTAGGCCTTACGTTATTATATTTAGTCATGAAGTTTCGACCCTTTTTTTTAATTTTTAATTGGAATATAATCACCATAATTTCAAAATTTTTAATCATTAGATAATCTGTATTTAATTATTTTGGTAAAAAAAGTTATATAACGATACTTTTTTAATAATAAATTAGATTAGGTCGTATGTGTATATGTAAATGTGTATGTATATGATAAAGCCGACATGAGACTGCACGATTGGCCTCCACCTACACCTCTACTCGATAAGATTTTACATCACATAACATCAACGTTATTAAATACAAACTATAGAAATAATATTTTAATGGATTATTTCCTCATAAACGCTACAGAGACCGTGAAGTTTTCATCCCGAGGAAATAATAAGTAAGCATTGTCATTACAAAACTTATACAAAAATTACAAAATTCAAAATAACTTTATTCAAGTAGGCATTTACACGCACTTTTGAATCGTCAATTATTACAATACAAAAAAGGTCAGTGTAGTCAGTCCGTAATTAAGCTACCACCGGCTCGGAATACTGCTCTGTTGAGAAGAGCCGGCCAGATACTCAACAGTTGCTCTTTTATTAACATACAAAGCTCATTATAGAGGCAAATGCCCACTATTCAAATTGCGAAAGGAAAAAAACTGACGTGGTATCGTCGTTTAGGCTCTATTTTTGAACTTCTAATAATGCTTACCTACCAATTTCTCCGTATTTCCATTAAAATGGATGCATTGTCAATCAAATTTTATTAAACCTACGGTTAAAATTATTCAAACTTTTTGATTTATGTGCATATCATTGTCTGTATATAATTTGAATCAGATTTTTGTTTAATATAAAAACATTCGGAAGAATGATAATTGCTTTACAAAGAACCAACCTAATTTCTTTCTTATTTATTGTCAAATTATTAGATAAATTACTACTAAAGAATATTTATGTTTAAACAATATAGACAAAACATTTTTTAGGTTTCATAATTGATCTGATTCATTGTATTTGTTGTTGTTGTTGTGATTTGTTGTATTGTAATAAAAATATAATTAATACTTATGTTATAGTAAAATAATTGAACCAATTTATTTAAGGTCAAATGTTTAATTCGACGCTAGTTAATGTATTTCAGTACGATGACAAAAATTCGGGCTTTGTTTAACAATATTTACATAACAAAATCAATTTTACATAAAAGTGCAAAAGCGAGTGAACTTGAACACCAGTGAAGTGGTCCAATTAACATGTTTTACTCAGAAGCGAGTTATGCGACCGCGGACTATACACGCGCTCGTGTAGGCTCTTTTAAATGTTTATACGTTTTTCCCACAAATCGGATATCGCTGCATTTATGCGAACTACTCTATGTTATTCGCGTTTGAATAATATTTTATTCAGGATTTATAAATAACTAATACTGACTACTGACTACACTGACCTTTTTTTGTATTGTAATAATTGACGATTCAAAAGTGTAAATACTTACTTGAATAAAAATATTTTTATTTGGAATTTGAATTTGAATAACTTTTATTTATTTATTAAAACCACATCATGATTTTTAATTTATTAATTATTGTTTATAACTATTACATTGAGGTTTAAATAATATATAATCTATATAATAAAACGTACATATTTTGTTCTTCCGTGACAACCACTAGTTTATTTATCTATTATTATTATTATTTATCTTACTTAGTTTATTTATCTATCTAATATAACGACACTAGATATTACAAAGATAGATTATAATTAGAATACTTTTTTCATTTATCTATGTATCTTAGTTTTACCTGCTAATTAATTCTTTGCAATGCAATTTTATTTAAAAATAAATCAAAATATTCAATAAAAAGTTTATATTCAATATAAATTTTAATATGTTAGTAATATGGAATGTTCCCAACAAGCGTTCGCAAAATCCAAATTTCATTTGCGTCGTATTTATGGACAATAGCGCGCCGATTGCAATGGCCTGCTTGTTTTAGGAATTTTATTTTCAATCATTACGCTATTGCCGAAATAGTAATTTTATCAATACAAAGCCGGCTAAGGAGTTTCAAATATTGAGTTGAATCTTCTCTTGGGTTTCTGAAATTTATTTAAACCCATTCTTGGATAATCTATTGTAATGACGTTAAGAAAATGCTGTTTAGCAAATAAATATTAATAAAAATAGTTCCCATAACATTTGTAAATTATTTATTATCCTACAATATTAAATTCTCTGAATGTCTCGAGAGAAGCCAACAAAAAAAAACTCTGTCTTATATAACCAGTTTCAATAAATATTACGTGACATCAACTGGAATATCACCACATATTATAGTAGTTTAATACAAAATAAATAAATCTAAGTTACGATAAATTATATAAGGCATTTAACCAATTAATAATATTATTCATTTAGATTTTCACAACAGAAAAATTGTAACACTTATGTACAAAAATGTCATAGTATTTTACATATTTTAATACACCATTTCAATAAACACAGTCTTGTTATTCAATCTTATACACTAGGATGGATATCTGCAAGTCTGTATGATCATTAACAATGTATTAACATTTAGACACATGGGAACTCTCGCAAGCTGCTAATTCTGCTATCCACATCCGATCTCTGACTATCGTTATCTCCGGCTCATTTTCATAAAAGCTAAGAGAAATATTTAAATACCAAGCATTATACGCTCAAGTTCGCCAGAAATAGTGGAATTAAGCAAACTCATATCCAAAGCTATGAAGCACGCAAAGTTATTTGATGAACAAACGATTAGAACTTATCCTATTGAAAATACAGAAGTTGTTTTAAAACTAATCGTTGATTAAATTTTTTATTATAAGTGAATAACGTTTTTCTCTACAGAAGTATAAACGATCTCAGTTTTGTATAATCTGTATCTTAATTCTACCAATTATCTTGACGTTGTAAAAAATAACTTCAATAATATTCCCGCTTTCCTGCAGTAAAACGTAAGACTTTAAATCAGACCATAAATAATATTTTTCCTGATGGATTTTTAAATACAGACATGATACATATTAACCATATTTGCAAAATCTTACTAACTTATTTTGGTGATACGTCCTATTAATATGACTTCCATAAATTATGATTATTAATTATGAGAATTAAAAAAATATAATTCATACAATTCATTAAACATTTTCTAAACTCAGCGTTTTGTATTTATAAACTGACTGACTTACGCAGTTACGTGTTTGAACTCAGCACAGACTACAAACACACTCACATTCACTACAATAACTATTCAAATATATACATCTTTCAATTTTCTCAAAGCATATTATGATATGAATTTTCTTTGATGACATTATTATGATAGACGATAAAACTACAATATTAAGTAAAAAATGTTACTTACGAGTTTCGTAGCTACCAAACTTCTATAAATTTTCTTATTTAGATACTACCTACTCAATTCATTATTTAAACCATTATTTATTTTATATTTTAAAAACAAATAATAATTAGATATTCTCTTCAGGTTATAAGTACAATACACTAATTCGAATTTGAAATCATTTTTTATATATTTCATGTTTTCCATGGATATCTGTGTTGTTTTAGGTAACTGCATTATAATACGTTGTCATACATACAAATACCGAGATTATTATTTATTTATTTTTTGAGCCTACGTAAGGAAAAATAAGGATTCAGACATCTACATATTTTAACCTTACGTCTTGCAAGTATTACAGTGCTTATTGCTAATAGCTATTGCTCCCGAGTCCATATGCAAAAGTTAACCCCAGTAATAAGTTTTTATGTATCAACACATACAATTTTAACATAATATTTTATACTTATAATAGTTCATTAATATTAAGTTAGTTAGTTAGTTGGCATTTTTTCAATTATTAGAAATTATTTAACTTTTGACTTGGACTCTTCAATCACCACTTCACATATTGCGAAATTTTGTCCAGTATATCTGCATGATATAATATTTCTAAAATTATTATTGATGGATCTGTATTATATAATGTACATACACGTAACAATTTGTGTTAAACTTCGTCTTCATTCTCTTTACCTTATAAGTAATATAACTTAATTAATATTAATTATGAAAATTAGTAAAAAGTAGAAACTATATTATTTTTACGATATTAGATTAATGCATTTATATAACATGTATATAATAGAATGGTAGCACCCTTGCCCGAGTTTCCGAAACATCGACAGCGACTGAACTCGTTATGAACTCATCGACGGGTGAGTTACTCTTAAGGTCCGCGAGACACTTTCAAAGTTTGCCCCAAAGATAAACATACATAAATACCATATATGTTGACCTATTGCGGACTGAAATAACAAAATTCCATACATATATTTATTTATTTAGAATTTATATGGAAACAATATTATTGGCACGTGTGTAAAATATATACCTCACTATTTATTACAATTTTCTGTAAATTTATATAATTATTATACTATTCATTATATGTAAATTAATGAACATTGATACAGATAATATATAAAAACAACTTACTTTACGTTTATAATCTATTTTAATATATGTTTATGAAATTAATGAAGTGACTCAAGTCACTTTTGCTATGACGTAAATTTATTATTTAGACGATTTTCTTTTTACTATTTTTATTTACTTTATACGATTTTATATTTATTATAAATATTTTTGAACATTGAGATCTTTATCAGGAGCGCGAGAGTGAATTAATGACGATAAAATGTTTGAAGAAGACGAGGAAGAGATTTATGAAGGCATTTATGAAAACGGGCACTGGGAATGGGATGCTGTGGAAGAAGCATTAAAATTTATAAGGTAGTCATATTTCATTCCATTTAATATAATTAAACATTTATAGTTTTGATGACCCACATATTTAATATCAAAAAGGTATATATTGTGGCAATAAATTTCTTGTTTTCTATTGTTTTGTAATTATGATCGTACAATTACAGTTCAATACGTTAGAGACTATAAAGTAGGTAAAGTATGTTTAATATTATGATATGATTATACAGCGATTTACCATCAACGGTGGACGAATTTGGTGAAATTTCCACCGTATGTCTCAAAGACATCGAATTCAAAGACGATATAGATCTATGGGAGCAGGTCAGTGCACATTAAACTATGATTTACTTATAAGTTTTTGTCTAGATACATTATTGACTACAAGGCTACACGTAGCGAAAGATGCAGGTTGCGTGGAATGATACGTAATAGTAGTGTACAAATAGATGTACTCCGACTTTTTATTATTGAGTGTTAAGCAGCCAATTCATTATCATCCTCCGAGCAGTTCTTCAACTAGGATCTAGTATAATATTACTTTGTGAAAATACTTAATAAACTATTGAACAAATAATTGGTAGGCACTTATTAATTCGCAATTTTTTTATATCAAATGATACGCTGACAATTCGATAATGAGATATTCCAAATTTTTTTATCCAAAACAATAAAGTATTATTAATTTTAGTATCATAAAATATATGCTACTCTCGATCTCTGTTTATGATCAGTGTTACCTGATTTACATGTTTGATGATAAATAATTATATTGAAGTTTTAAGAGGTTTACACAATTATATAGGTGATAAATTTTATTGCTTCCGTAATCATGTCTGTGCTAAATACAAAGGATCATAAGCGAAATTCTTAACTTATGTCTGAAGACATGTGAGGTTTCGTGTCTACTGCATGTTGTCTCCCAAGAAATATTCAAGCAATTATATTTTTGGTGGATATTTCTATTACTATACTAGAATAAATGTCCAGGCTGGCACAAACAACTCTAGCCGATAATGACATGACATGACTTCCTCAAATAGTTACAACACATTGTTATAGAAATATGAAAATTGAATTGACATAAAGAGCATATAATTTGTATACCTTAAATCAGTGCAATTAACGAAAATAACGTGATTTTAAATGAACAAGACGGGAAGGCCATGAACGTCATGATGAGTTTTTCATTCTATATTGTCTTAGAATTTAAATAACTTTAATTTGGCTATGTTAATAGACAGTTGCAATTACGTCACATTAAATATTTATTTATTTGTATGTTTTCACACGAGTGATCACTTGTGTACGTCAAATGGGAGTGACAGGAGGGCCTAAATTGATACCATACTTATCTAAATAAGCCCTTCTGTAAAGACTGTACCCAATTTAAAATACGGCTACGAGGATTCTAACGCGCCCTGGTCTGAAAAAGACCACACAACAAACTTAGCAGGGTTTTTTTTATTAATGTAATTATTTGTGACTATTTCATAAACGTCCATATATTAAGTGAGCAAAGTACGAAGAACTAGAACCATCGCAAACAATTCGATAAGCTGGCCTACTGTGAGCCATCATACTCGTTGCCATATTTAAAGGAAGGGGACAACCCGGCCATCACGGCTACCGCAGGAAATGACTTCCAAGGGTACAGTAAGATGTAGAAATAACAAGAGTAATAAACAGCATCACAAAAAATTGCGTAGGTTACTTATTAATTGCTAATAGTTGCTAAAGACATGCCATACCATCCTTAATGTTATCCTTTACACTTTAATAACTTTTTTTATATTCTTCCTTTTAATGAATAATTTCAATTTATTTAGTGACAAATTTAAGGCTTTACTGGGGAGTTTATTGTACCTTGAAGGAATTACGTATTTTATGGAGCCTGGTCATCACTAGGACCCTAGTCTTGCCCATCGTCATAGCAACTTAGTTAAATTTTGTAATATTTTTGTATACATAAATTAAATTTTATAAATATATTGACTAAACATCATAACACGACCATAAATTGTATCTGTATGTGTATCTTTCTACAATAGAAAGATACCCCATAATAGTATGCCATAAGACATGACACTGCTGAGTGAGATTTTAATATTTTCGAAGATCTTACTAAATACCTGAAATACTGAAATAAGCTATAAATTAGTTTGATTGATTAATAATGTACTGCCTGATTTAAATTATGGTGTTATTTTACTGTTTTATTAGATCAAATTTATGCTAATTTTGCTGCAACAATGTCTATTAGTGTATATATATGTGTTTAATATATATGTGTGTATAGTGTATCAAGTATATTAAGGGATATTCCCCGTAGATCTCTTGTCTTCCGAATGAATTTAAAAATGTTTCTCATTTTTTGGACATTAACTTTTTTTAAATTAAAATTAATATCACATTGACTCGCATTGTCCTCAAGTAATGACATTGCTGTATCGGTAGAGGAATTTAAAAAATTTAGTAGTGATAACTTTAATATTTGTAAAGAAAGTTTCAAAAGCTGTTGCAACCTCAAGGTTGGAAGTGACATATTTATTGTTTATATTTAATTTGAAGTCGCTTCTTTAAAATTTTGCTGTTCCAGTTTCCTCATTAATTATTTTCCAGGTAGTTTTGATATTATTATTGCTATTTTGTATTTTCCTACTTATATATAATGTTTTTGCAAAATACATTATTTTTTTAATATTTGAAAAAATAAGTCATTTTTAAACTCTTCACTAATATTAAATGACTTTTCCGTACACAGTTGATATAATTTTTCTCTATTTTTATGTGACTCTGCTAATGCCTATTTTCTAAATACTAATGCGAAAAAAACTACTTTCTTAATAACTGTCACAATAAAATGTAATTATAAAAAAAATATGTCTGTTTTAGCAAAAATTTCGAAAACGCATACAAAGAAAAACAACTGATGCTGATGTCGTTACGCTTCAGGTAATTTCGTGTAGTTAATAATTATATCTTATAATCATTATTATTTGATATATCTTCAGAAATTATATAAAGAAACTTTTTAACTAAGCGAATATTATAAATAAAAATAAGTACACTAGAACATTTTATCCAAGTTATCTAAACTTTTATAAAACATTTTCTACTACATTCTACTCATAGAGGTTTCTCCCTTAGGACGTGAAAGATGTGGTGTTATTTACTGCGCCGAACTCAATATTGTCTCTAGGAGTGATAAACATGTTACACCTGCCCACCACCGAGCGCTTTTTACGATCTTTAATATTGTGCTGCCAGTACTACTTACAAGTATTAACTCGAGATTCATTCTCACAAGTCGTGTTGCGAAATTGGTCATCCGATCCTCCGGATTTAATAACTTGAACCACTACATCGTATTATATTATGCTGTTTATTTAAATTAATCGTATTTTATTTAATGTTTGGCAATAGTATATGAAATTTCAATAAAAATATAGTGCTTTTAATTTTAACAGGTATCTGAAGTAATGTCTCATCGGACAATAGAATTAGAAACTAAAATTCGAACTGAAACCAGTGCTAAGATTGAAGCGAAATATCAGGACGATTTGGAAGATCTCCGATTACTTGTTGCCAAGGAGTATTGTGTTATTATTTTAGGTGTCCTTTTTATAAATATTGGTTTGAAATTTTGTATATTTTCACTTTATGTATTCCATAAACAATAGAGACGTAGTATTCATTTTAAAGACAAAAAATGAAAATTACCTATAGTTATTTTTTTGACACAGGCGAGGGAAAATTTGCCAGATACCACCACATGGGTTTGAAAAAAATGAGTTCACTTTCTAAAAAAGAAGCCACATTGTATGAAACTCTAATAAAAATAAGTATTCAAATAGTCTGGATAGCTCTAGGACGAAAACACTACAATCAAATCGGTATAAATTTTCATGTACTTGACCATTATTTAATGTTCTATGATTAACAATTATTAGTTTTTTATATTTATATATATTAGAATTGGAGGTGAACAGAATATTTAAATCGAATATTTACAATTCTGTTGAACATAAATTAAAAACGAACTATCAAGACAAAATGAATGACAGAGAGCGTACGGTGTTGTTTGGTCACTGTGTGAATCCTGGAAAGAAAGTGAATACAAACTCTCCACTTATAAACGAGGTATACTGTCACCGACACGTCGATTATAGACTTTTTGGTCTTGGAGCTATAAAATATTCCAGGTATGTTTTCGTTACGGTTCTTTGTTACAACTCTAGCCGAAGACATTCGCAACCATGAGTTAAATATATTATGTAATAAATATTCCACATAATTTTAAATTTCTTGTATTATAGAAAGTTTGAAAAACTTATTGTTAATAAAGAAATGGAAATTATGATATAATTTTACAGACTAAGTTGCCGCTTGAGGTATATGGAAACTGTACTCTCAGAACCGGAAGAAAAGTTTAAAGATTATGGCATTTCTCTTGGCATTATAGGACTCTCACGACAGTTGTTTGACATTATGTTGAAAGAAATAAAAATGACAACCTCCAGTGGCAGCGCCTCTTCAGCCAGCATCAGACGTAGTTTATCACGGTAATAGACTAAGTTAAACTTGAAAGAATACGCAGTTTTATTTTTATTCTTTCTTTAAATTTATTACGAATTCTTCTCAATTTGTATTATACTAACATTGAGACATTCATTTGGTTTTCCCGAGGATATCACCTGTGTAATTTATAGATAGAAAATAAGCATTTAGGTGTTATTAATGTAATAAATACAGAGGAAATTATATTCAACTAGAAAAGGAGTTTAAAATAAATTACATT
The DNA here is from genome assembly GCA_918358865.1 of Melinaea marsaeus rileyi. Taxonomy (NCBI): domain Eukaryota; kingdom Metazoa; phylum Arthropoda; class Insecta; order Lepidoptera; family Nymphalidae; genus Melinaea; species Melinaea marsaeus. Next base: position 9,350,925 of record OU911088.1, on the reverse strand, counting down.
TTGAAAGGTTGAAGAATAACGAATATGATTGACATGAAAATTTTGTGAATGATGCGAACGATGATGAAGTAAAAGCGGGTGTGCAAGGTATGAAGAAAGAAAAAGCTGTAGGATAAGATGCAATAAATGAATATTTTGAATGAATGTGGATATAAGTTCTTCAATAAGTTCTTGCATGACGAAGTGATCCACGAAAAATGGTGCACTAGTTCCATAGTGACCATCTATAAATACAAGGGTGATGTACAAGACTGGAACAATTATCGCAAAATAAAACTCATGTCATGTAGTATGTAAATGTGGTAGAAATTGGAAATTTTTTTTGAAAGGATGTGAGATACGATTGATGTCTCGGGGAACCAGTTCGGTTTTTTAGATGGATTAGGTGAAACACAATATGGAGGAAAAAGGGTTGTATACAGAGATGAGTAGTATGAAAGGATATCTATCAAAATTAAGACAAAGACAAGATGATGATGATGATTTTTACGTATGGGTGTTTTTCTTTATAGATTAAATTGATATATAGAACTTGTACTTGGTATTTTAATCTTAGCATGTTATAGCACATCAAGAGTAATGTCTCGTAAAAGCACGATTTCTGCTATTCCACGAAAATTGTATCCAGATATTTATCTACCAATGAAAGAAGAAACCATGTGAGTAATATATATTTTTAATTAAACATTATATGTATAAATGTCTAATTATTTGTAATTCCTAGAGAAAACCTATCGGACTTTCCTAATGAATCTCTGCCGAAGTTGACAAGCAATGAAGAACAACGCTTGAAATGGATCAACCGTATCACAGCGAGAAGAGCCCTAAAAAAAGATAAAATGATAAAAGTGGTTCGATAGTATCTGCGTTTTATTAACACTCCACCTTCAGGAATTGTACATACATATGTTAAATATATCTGATATAGTATTGCATCATAGAATACTATTATATGGTCATCATTAGACTAAGGGCACCAACATACCCTCAATTTCGACTCGCTGCGCTCGCTGCACAAAATCTCAGGTGCCGTTTGCATATTGAGCGAAGCGAGCCCAGTGTAATGACTCATCGTTGTGGACAATATCGGCAATGTAGGAGATTTCATTATTATTATATTCATTAAGCTAATTTTTCCGTCATTTTTTTTCCCATTGACTTCAATGGGATATCAGTTTTTGACGATTATTCCACAACGACTAACTTTTTTTTTTAAACCATCACGTAGAACGCTCCGCTCAAAAAATGCACAGTGTTTTTTGTTATAAGTTCAAAACTCACCTGTGCTATAAGTATATGGTTACGCAATTTACAATAATTTAAAGACTAATGCTTTCACTACTGTCGAAATAAATAAAACTAATGCGATAAAATAATCACAAATTATAGAAACAAATCTAAATAATTGAATTATCCACAATTTAAAAGAAACATTTAAATAAAATATTTAATGGGTTTAACTCAAATAACTGTCGGAAATCTAAATTTCGTTTTCTCGTGAAAACGTTTCCTGAATATAAAACGTAGAGTTAAAATTAAAATGTACTCAACACACTTATTACTTAGATCCGTAAAATACAACATATTTACTACTCATAAAAATTTTAGAAGAAAAAACATTTTTGTTTAATTTTTCTAACTTTTATACAAAACATGTAATATAAAAAAATATAATAAGACACTTGAAAACAAACAATAATATATAATATAGCAAAAACTTATTAAAGACAAAAATATGTGATACTAGTGACTGAGTGTAATATGATTGCCCCAACGTTAGACAAGAAAATAGTTTTCGTAATAACTGCTGACAGCAGCTGCTATTAGCAGACTTCATACAATATTGATCAGCATTATTAGCCTGTCACGATTCTAACAAATTAAGTATTTAGTAAAAGAAATGAAGAAATAAGGGCATTTTATTACGATATATGTGAATAAATTCATTTTAGTTTGTATGTACAAATATATGACAAAGAAATTAAAACAAACTATAAGTAATAAATAAATATATTCATACTTTATGAGACTTTGGACTGAATTTGACTTCACATTGTAAAACTCTACAATTGTAATAAGATTATGTAAAAAGATTAAAGCAATTGGGGCTATATGCTGCACTTGCGACTTTAAAGCCCCTACTCATATGTAGAAATAGTCTCTCAATGTGGATGAAGAAGTTTTTGCAGTCTATTTTGCCACCGACGTCGTTGTGTTTCACTGCATGGTCTAATACTTTCAGTTTCATCGGAAAATTGTGGAGGAAAATACATACTGAAAATCATATTTATGTATTAACATATAATAATTATTTATTAAGATATATTTTAGGTTTTGCCTTCCTTACATTCGAGATTCCTTCCTTGGTAGTACGATATCCGGATAAAGTTGAATTGCCGTCAATTGACTTTTTCGCATTGAGCTACTTGTACTTTTAGCAGAACCATAGCTGTGTGACGACCTAAATAATAAAAGCTACAAATTACTAGGAGCGCCAACAGACCCTCAATTTCGACTCGATGCGCTCGCTAAATTTTGGCTCCCGTTTGCATATTGAGCGAAGCGAGCCCAGTGTAATGACTCATCGTTTCCCATTGACTTCAATGGGATATAAATTTTTTGACGATTATTCCTCAACGACATGACATTTTTAATTTTTTTTTATACCATCACCTAAAGTGTGCCTTTTTGATTGCAAAATTTCATAATTTTCCGTCAAGTAGTTTTCGAGTCTATTCGTGACAAAGAATGTGAAAAGGTCTTCAGTAAAACGCTCCGCTCGCTACGCTTATACGCTTCGCTCAATAAAAGACAACAAACAATAAACAACCGTTAATGTTAGAATGGAATATGGAGACATTTTAATACGATCAATAGATCTTTGGCATTTTGTTGTATATACTATAAATAATAGAAATTAGAATTTTGTTCCCAATAATTTACCTTTATAATAATATCTCATATTACGCTCCAATATCCAAAGATCTAAACGAATCTAATGATCCGTATCTAATTTAATCGGAATACATACACAGAAGCCCTCGATTTTCCGGTTTCACCGGCAGTCGGCAGAGGACGTAACATTGTATCGAAAGTGGTTCGAGGCATCCCAATGATACCAAGAATAATTCCTAATTTTGACAGGTTCTCCTCAGGACCAGCCACGGCGTGCAACATGTATAGTAACCGTGGGGTTGTTCTGTAAATTAAGCCTGATAATTATTCAAAATATTTCAGAATAAACACATTTAAATATTTCATTTGTTTTTTCTATTATTTGTTTAACGAAAGATTGTAACTATCACAGGCATTTGATAGGTCAGCATTTTGCAAAAAGTACGTCTGAAAATATTAAAAGGGATAACACTTTAACAAGTGTTATCACTTTACAAAGCTATTTTATTATCTTCACTTATCAGAAATTGCAATTTTAAAATAACTGCATTGAACCCGTCTTACATAAAAGAAGTGTAAATATCTATAATTTGTATTTTATTACTAAAGCCAAACTTATTACTTACTGATTACATTTGATGACCCCTAATCCCATCATACGATAGTCGATATCCCTATGACAGAATACCTCGTTCATAAGCGGTGATCTGGTGTTAAGCTTCTTGTCATGTCGCAAGCAGTGTCCCAGCAGCACGGCGCGCTCTTCTTTAGCCATCTTACTGATGTAGCCTGTGTGTAGTGTGTGCTCTACGGCATTGAATATCTCCGATTTGAATAAACGATTTACTTCCAGTTCTGTATCGAATAATTATTATGAATGCTCGACTAGTTTCAAACTCGTTCAAAGGTCTTTAATTTAGCTCTAAGAACACTTCGGAGTAATGGAGGAAATTCCGGTATAATTAACGTAAGTAGAGTAGAAATTTGAGGTTGTCCTTGGACCTCTTTCAGCTGTTTAGGCAAGTGGCAAAAATGCCTCATGTGGAGGGTCCCCGCACTTTCTGAGTACTAAAGATCTCTATAACCGTGGTAATTTCTATCGGATTTCAACGTTTACATTCTGCTAAAAACTTAGAATCACATTACAGGTTTTTGTACATAAAAGATATAAGATACCTATCTGATTAAATGCCTTACGTCCCAAGGCCAACCACACAATTTGAACACACATACGAAGCAACGTTTCAAAAAATCGAGCGTCTTTATCGGATAGAGACCGGCGTTTCTTCTGTGGACCCATATGATGGAATTTCTTGGTATCGCCACCACCTGTTAAGAAATAAACCTCAAAACTAGAGATATGGTGGTGGGTATGTAGTGGTATAATGTCCTCGTGAAACAACTAAAGTTTAAAGTATCTCCTGCATTAAGGTACATAGAGAAATTCAAACCGATAAGCATGGTGCTGTATTCTTTTGCTAGAAGAAGTCTTAAATCGGACAAGTTGTCTCGAAATTCGTTTTCAACAACATCACATTGTAGCGTTCGTACTTTGGATTCCAATTGTATAATACGATTTGCCATTTCATCGGCTATCTTAAATATAAATAAGTAATTTTGCAACAAAATGTTTAACATTAAATAAAAACCTATAGAATAACGCGTCAAAAATGCACAATTTTAAATTTATTAAAGTAAGCAGGCTCTTAATAACCTGATACCTGTAAATAATACTGACAGCAAAGCACGAGAGCTCTTATAAATCTCTCCGTAGTAGGGAGGTGTAACATGTTTATTAAGACTGGACTTAAAATATTCACCGGTGCTGTATACAAGGCTATGTCCTTGACATCCTGAAAGATATATATTTATAATATTAACTATATTTTCAATTAATAAATATATTTAAAACATTTTTGATATAATTATAAGTTCTATCAAACATTCTTTAAATTGTCAGCTTAAATATACTTACAGAAAGTCGTCTTATATTTAAATACATGTATATTTATATATTTTTATATATTATTGTATGTTATCTATATTATAATTGCTTTAATTATGAAAAATCAACAGTCATTACAACAAATAATGTAAGTTTATAAAGAGTTAAATCAATATCGGTGAAGTTTCTTACTGTTCTTCTCCACGGATCTATTATTTGTAAACGTGTAACTATAGTCTGAATTTCATAATTGCAATGTTTGTCTGATTGTAACAGAAACTTTGAACTTTGGAAACTTGAACACGGAAATATTGTCTGTATGATAAAATACCTGTACAGTTATAACATCTGCTTGTCCAGGTTTTAATTTTCTTTGATAGCGTCGGCGAAATCTGATCTATTAAATTTTGTTAATTTATTATTAATAATAATTTAAGTGATTATTTTAATCCATGTTTAAAGAAACTGAAAGTAACACCTGTTCTATTAAATCAACATCGTCTCGAAACTCCACTGTTCCAGTCGGTGCCTTAGTGGGTATATGAAAAGCTTCTACCGGCTTCGGAGGTAAATCACTGTATTAATAAAAATATTTGTATTTATATATATATATATATTTTATGTTAAAAGAATATAGCTTATTACCTTACAAAAATTAACCCTTCTGTAGTTTCGTCCCAAACCCAATGACCGTCCTCATACAATCCACCGAAACCGCCCTCATCTTCATCGTCAGCCATTATTTTCTTATCTTAATCACAACAAAATAGATTCGAAGAAATTATATAAAATTGAGTTAAAGTAAAAACTATAAATTCTTAAATCTTTATAAACATTTGTGAACATTTCTCCTTAGAGTAGTTAATGACAACATTCTGAAAAAAGAAACTCTTTTTTTGGAATAATTTTATTACCAATAAAGAGGTTACATTAAAAAAAAAATCTATTATGATTTGATGTTCTAATCCGTATTCACAATTTAATAAAATATTATAATTTAATTAAAGAACTGTTCAAAATTTTATCGGGCTCATTTAAAACTTTTTTAGAATTTATGATGTCACCTGAATTGCTCTCGACGCCATTACATATAAAATTATGTTAATACTAAAGTTGAAACATATAAATTTAAGAAATGTTCCAAATTATTTATTCAATAGACTCTACTGTTTCAATTAAAAATGATTTAGTTAATTCTGATTCGTGTTATTTATTCGAGCATATCGTGGAATTATAACATAAATAAAGGGAGCAGTGTGCCAGGTGATTTTGTTCATTGAATTCATTGGTTCAGACAATTGCTCACAGCTTTGATCATGCTCGCTCTGCCATACACTCATGAGTCTTCAGTTCAGAGGCAACGTTGTCTATAGATGTAAGATTGAATAACTGTAAGATATCACATGCGTCAGGAAACAATCAGTCCGACAAAGACAAAACGATTCATTGAATTATAGATCTTATGGAAGATTCATTACGCTACCAGCATGGTTCAAATATCATACAAACTATTCACTACAAACTTCATATTTACATTTTCACCACACAGGTAATAAAATGCTTTGTCACAAAACTTATAAAAAAAATCTTTCCAGACCGTTTCAGTTTTATTTTTAAAATTTCCTCTCCATTGAGTTGAACGATTGAACCTATTAGGAACGACTTTTTCTATTTGCGGTGTATTTACACAATTGTTTATATTATACCATATTATTTTATATACTCGTATTGTATATCAGCATAATACTAGATTATATTAAACTACACTTATTACATCAAATATTTTTACTTAAGGATATTATTTTTGTGGTTAAAAAATTGAAAATTTGGTACTTTATATTATTACTAGCTGACCCGACGAACTTCGTTCTGCCTAACAGTCCTGCATGATATTTCAATTAGGATATTAAACGAAGTATGAAATGAAAGACAAATAATATAATAATTCCATTATTCTTTATTTTGAATAACATATTTTTTTCTAAAATTCGTTATAATCCATAATGTAAATTTAATTTTATATTAATGCCAGTTGTGAACAATATTTTTAGTCACATTCCGAGGAGTATAAATGAATAAGCTTGACAGTTTTTCAACGTCAAAACGTCACATACATACATACTTGGACATGTGATTGTGTGAGACTGAATTTTCTACATCAATTAAAGAGCAATTGCTTGGAATATGATAGTGCCAATTAATCGTTTTGCAGTTGAACACGTATATTTGTGTTAAAGACGTTACATTTCGCCGTAAATATGATTGTTTTATACATACGTTAATTTCATCTGCGCATGTAGCGCGTGGAATGACCGGCAATGTCTGTATAAACTCACCGGACAGCAGCAGTAAAGCACTTCCAAAAATCCTGGTATTATTATTATGATCTTTTATCATTATATTGAGAGTTTCAAGTGAATATTGTGCATTCATCCCAGATAATAATTTTGCAAAACTTTTGCCATACCGGAATGCTTTTTCATGTTGCACACTGCATCTGGATTTGTGTGAATGTTCAACGGCAACTTGAGTGCCAAATGTGCATTCCGTCCGCCGTTAAGCAAAGTGGCTGCAATACCCGATGAAGCAATTGCTAACGCAATATGATTTTGTGATCGAATGCGTGCAAGTATTAGTGAAATTATTCCAGTGCTACCTGGGGCATCTAAAAAATCCTTGTTTTCCCGCAATTGACAAATTATTTCGATCATACACCTTCTTTTATTCATCAGTGAGTAATTGCTCATAATTTTGCTCATAATCTTATACAATTCTTGATCGATATTCCGATCCCAAATTTCTGCTGCGATATTTTATTAATTTCATCAAACTGTATTTTATCGACCAATTAAATCAAATTATGTGCGTGTGACAAACCTCGTTTTTGCCATTCAACAGAATACAGCAGCAGTAACGTGTTTTATCAAATACAGAGGAATATATAATCAAGTTGATCAACGAATTTAACTTTTGTCTGAAGACACGTGCCGATCTATTGCAGTTTGACCTGGCAATAACGCAATTTTAATTTTATCCCATTTTAGATTACACGTAAATGTAATGAACGTCAAATCTGGTCGTCCGTGCGCGCACAAAAGTCATGACATCTTGAATATTGGCACTAATATATGATGATGAAAGAATATATGAAGTACCGATATTGTTAATATTGGTTGTTCCATCTACGTAAACAATAGCATCACGCAAATGAATGTATTCCTCAGAATCGGAGAATTATTGTCTTCATTTGCATGAATCATCAACCGTTATGCATAGATGTCATCGCGTTTACTTTCTTGCTGGTGTCTGCACCTGCAAAGTAAAAATATAATAAAGACAAAATTGATCGTGCATAAAAAAAATATAAGGTAATGACATGTGTAAATTGTACCTTCCCAAAAGATGTCGCAAAATGTCGTATGAGCGATAATTGTCTTCAATCGTATGCATTGTGTTATCTCTGCGTTGAATTCGTATATCTCGTTCAAGTGCGTCGTCAACCATAACAACTATAACTTTATTAATGGTCTGTCCATTATATCGGCCCGCCTGCTGCACAGAAGGTTCTTTGCCTGCTTTGATGACGATCGTATAGTTGACGTTTTGCAGTCTGTTTGAAACAGTATTGAACAACTGGCTCAACTGATTGTGACTCTGTAAAAACGGTATTAAAATACCCACATTTTCTGGCTCCTCCATCTATTCGAAATGGTTGTACTCCTCATCTCCATGATATAGATTTACAGAAATTTTTAATCAGTATTAGGCATCGGCTTTAAAGAACCAATTAGATTATACACTTGGCCCTGAATTTTGAAAATGGACTGAAAATTGCTACCATCTTCATTCTGAACGATTTTTGTTGCTCCAAATGAAGTCACTTGAAAGCACTAATTGAATTTACGAATTGTACGCAAAAACAACTTAGATAGAGATATAGCTCCAACTAATAGTGCATTCAATGATTCTGGCGGCGATTTCAATGCTGGCAATACACATTTTCCAGACGCGCAGCAGTAACCGGCCGATTCACCTTCGAGTGCATGACAGGGTTTGCATCATTCGTCCATAGCACCAATTACAATTTGTGAATGTAAGGAATAGTCGATGTCCGTCATATTTAAACGCAAAGCGAAGAAGTGATGCATGTATCAATGCGCTATACACTTGCAAACGCTGTTGTTCACGTGTTCTGAATGTGTAGGTGACTCGTTGACGGGCCAATCTTTATCTCAATGCATTAGCTAGAAGACGTTCATTACGTTGTTGTTGACTTTCATTAGCCCGTGTGATTACAGCCTGGTTTCTTACATTTTCGTTGTCCGTCAATTGTTCTTCTGCCGATCTATGTAACCGACGTTTCTGGGCTAATTGTGAATTCCGAGTCCGTCGACCAATATATCCTCCTCGTCCACGTAAACGTGGCATTGTTTTATTTATGTACGTAACTTATATGCGAATATAATAAACTTAATATTAACTGAAATATCAAAAGACACCATACAAAAAAATAAAATGTCAAAATAACGACAATTAATGTAAAAAATTACAAAATAAGGAATGAAGTTAGACTTTAGTATAAACTCGCAAAAAAACAGACAAAGACCACGGAACTTTTTTCTTTTAATATTGATTAAGCGTTATAACAATTATATGCATTAAATGAATACATATACAAAATGAATGAATAAATGGATGTATACACAAAAACTCATTCAAGTCGAGATATTGACTGCAGCGCCATATGCCAGGCTGAGTTGTGAATCTAAACCATCCAAGAAGAAACGCACGCAAAGAAAATGATTTAAATCGGACCAGCCGTTTAGGAGTTCACGTACAGTAGAATTATATATATATAAAGATATAACGAGTAGCTTAAAATACACACAGACCTATGATCAAACCTTTTCTCTTTATAATAATATTGATTAAAAATTATTTTTTTATTGTAACCGTATAAAGAAAATTATCTGATTGCCTCGAAAAAGGGATGTCAAAGTAGCAAATAAATATAGTTAATCAATAGACGAAACTCATCGGAATCCTCAGAGAAAAGACATTTATGTATATTTAGGGGACATCGAATCTACGTTTAATCAACCACTACCATCGTCTTTATGCTCCAATGAATATTCATATCATGATCGATGCCCGCTTCTCTTTATTCACTGTAAACACGTGTACGTGTCCCTCCAAGCTCGTCTTGTATTACGTAAATATCTCGTTTATTAACTTAATTATATTTAGACTATATCTTAGTAATGAACTCGATGAGTAAACAAAAAGTATGTATATATTTTAAATAGTTTTTAGCATTAGCACTATCCCGTACTTATCACCGAACACCCTTTCACCTCAAAGTTGTTGGTCAGAGATTGCTCATAACAATAACAGCGACTTTTCATATTTTGTATATTAAAATCTGCTTGTTTATTTATAAGAATTATATCTATCTAAATGAAAGAAATGTCGTGTCTATCACGGATTTTATAAGTATATTGAGTTACATACTAAAATAATAGTGTATATTTTTACAACCTACGTGGTATATAGTGCGCCATAACTCATAACGGTCGAGACCTTAAAACAAAATCGCTGCAAAAAATTGCTATTAATGCCAGAATACTATGGAATTCACAATGTTTGTCTTTAACGTTCAACTGACGATTTAACATATGATGAGTGTTCCAAAAATTGTTAGTGTAATGAATTATAGTACGAATATAAAATCTTTATTTATAGTTCTTCAAAATATTCCCCTCCAATCAGCAGCGGCGTTAGGGCTACTGACACCCCGGGCAAAAATATTTAGGCGCCCACTTAAGGAAATCAATATCGAGTATTTATTTTTTGCTGAACCAAATCATCTAACAGCTGAACATAGTTGTGAATACGGCACATAGAGCACAGTATTGAGAATTTGAAGCGCGGAAGGTAGAAGGCCGAGGCCCCAGACCTCAGCGCCCCCCAAATTTGGCGCCCCGGGCCGTCACCCCATCGCGCGCCCCCCTAACGCCGGCACTGCCTCCAATCTCTATGCACTTATGGGTTAGTCGGGTGACCCAACTCTCATAACATTTGAAAAACGTCCCTTGCTAGATTGAAAATATGACATGGAAATTCTTCAACGGCCTTGGGTGCGGTCTTAAATTTTTGCCAACCATGCGTTTTTTTAACCGTGGAAAAAGGAGCCGGGGACGTCGTTCCATGGACACGTGCTAATCAACTCACAGAAAGCTTGACGAACTTCGCAATACCACGAACTATTAACTGTTCTAATGAAATTACGGCTATTACTCCACAATGTAAAAAAATGCTATTATTTTTTTATTAACGACCGCGCACCAGTTTTTTCGGCAACTCGTGTTCTACAAACACTCATTGCGTGGATTGATGCTTCGTGAGAGGATCGTAACCGGAGATCTCAAGATTCAACAGTTGTAAGGATGAAGCAAACTAACATTATACAAAGATTCAAGGTTTTCCGACATAAATTTTGCACCAATCAACACGATGGATTTTTTATTAATCAGTGAGACAATGTTTCCATAGCGAAGCGGCCTTCCTAAATTCCATGTGTTCATGCAGGATCGTGGATACTACCAGTGATCCAATCTTTAGTTCTGCCTTAATCTTCCTATGTGTAATTATTTAATTCCTCTACAAGGATACAGGGATGAATCTTGTAAAGTATGGAGGAAGTGTAGGCTAATGCTTGCCATTAATATAAATAAGCAATCAAGAAAAGCATAAAAAGAGTTTGTAAATGGTTTTATAGAAATTAATTCGTTAGATGACTTATTATAACCGAAACTTATTTGTTTATTATTGCTATATTAGTAATTATATTTATAAGTCTCCATATCTCAAAAATAATATCCGATATTAATTATATTTTCTCTCGATTAGCATAATAATTGATTAAATGACCCTAAAGTGCACATCCCTATTTCTTGATTTCGTGATTCTTCGGCAATACTCGGCACAACGATATCTTTCTTAGTCTCGCATGGGCATTAGTTTAATGTTTCTATAGCCTCCTCTTTCTTCTATATACTAATAACCACAACAATTATCCGATATTCCAATTTTTTTCATTTTCATTATTCTATTAACTTTCTCTATTAATTTAATTTAATTTCTTGCTTAATATTAGTTTGTTTTTTTTTATTTTAGAGTTGTTTATTGTATGTATTTGTATTATTTATTTAATTTTAAATTAAATTAAATTTTCTGTAATAGTTTATTCAAGGAAAGCCATTTCAAGTTGTATTGTTTACGTTTGGTTTTCTTGGTTTGGTTATTGGTTGTAATTGATTTTATAAAACAAATTTCTGACCAAAGACAATAAGTTTTCTGCGCGAGTATACATGTGAAAATTAGGTAAGCGTGGTTTCAGGATTACGACTCAACGGCCCTAAAATATACGGCATTTTATTACACGGTTAAACAAAAAAATATTAAAATAAAACACATTATGTAAACAACATTTATTAAGCACTTAAAGATATAGATAACAAAAAATTAAGTTTCCTTATACAATAAAAATCTAGTCATCGTATTAGTAGTGAACGTTGGTATTTTACTTAAATTAAATGTAAGAAAATATGAATAATAGGATATCCAAAATAGAAAAACGCCGAGCGCACAATAAACTGAAGTTATCATTAACGGTAGGAAAGGGAGAGTCTTATCCAAACCCAATGCACTGTGGATTACATTCTCGTATATAAATACTGGTATAAGACCATTTAAATGGAATGTTAAACATCGTTTCAGACGAGGCATTAATGGAAAACCGCGACGCTTATTCGCTTTAGTTTTGGGAACCTCGTATATTAACGGAAGGTGATGAAACGCGAGAGCCGAATGCGTAAATAACATGAACACTTTAATTGGCAACAGATTTTTGTGATATAAAAGAGGAAACAGAGAATAGTGACCTATAGTAGACAGATACAAGAACGCCTTTGTGTCCACGTGACCCAACACAGACAGAAAACTGAAACAAATTAAACTTTATTTATAAATTTTATAGATTTAATAAACTAAAATAAACTCATAATTATTAAAACATTAATATATACATCACAAAATATTTTCAATAACAGTCATCTTTATCTTTGTCAAAAGCAATAAAAAAAAACAATAATTATTTAATGTTCAGAAACTGATAAGTATGTAAAATATTAAAATTAAAAGTTTAAATCTTTGTATATACTATTATACAAAACCCACAAACTAATTTAATACTTCTAACTTGTAATCAACGATTTTAATATTACCATTAATATTTTTTACACTTAAAAAAATACAGAAAAGGTATATTTTTTAAAGTTAGTAAAAACTTAATATTTTTTACGTTCTTAGACTTATATTTAAAAAAATGATAAATTAATTATAATAAAAAAATCTTACGTAAGAGGAATGATTATCATCAGAATGGCCTTCTCGTGGACGTGCCAACCGAACATGAACGAACATGTAGCGCACACCGTGAGACACCTGAAACAATTACATAATAAAAAAAAAATTACAAAAAGTCACATATTGTCATTAACATTCATATGATCGATCCCTACCCCAAGGTCAAATCTATGCAGCTATAAAAAATCAACAAAATTTAAAATACAAACAGACAGACATTCATATTTATAATACTTATATAGATAATATTAAACTTCTCTTATATGGACACATGGGGTAGTTGTATCTTGAATAGCAGCTGGAATGACGATTTTGGCTATTATATTACTTATAAAACATTTTTTTTTAATCCTTACATTTAGACATGTCCACTTCAAATATATAAAAACTTTTTAGTAAATCTCAAATTGTACCCCACTGAATATCACAATCGTCATAATAGTTGACCTGACTTGTAATCTGTTCTAAATTTTAAATAAAAATATATAAAACATACTAATAATTAAATAAATATAAAATATATTTTCAATAAACAAGTTGGCACCATATTGATACCCATCTGGTTACGAGTGAAACCACATGTTAAAACATTATTGTTCTGGCAACTATCCCAATGGAGGCGAAGCCTAGTTTTTAATGTTTATGTTATGTAATAATAGAATATATGAATACTCAAATAAGAATATATGCAATAATATTTAAAACTATCTTTTACAAACATGATGTTAACATATATTTGTATTAGCTTCGGCGAGAGATGATAATACATCTTATGCTTTTGCTTAATATATATATATATATATATATATATATATATATACATAAAACAATACATACCTAACAAAACTCATCCCCCTATATCTCCTGTCGGCTCCGAGGTGCCATAATTTCACCAAAGCAGGTATCATTGATACTGTTGTCAGTACAAATGCAATAGTTGGTGTTATGGTTGGTAGCACTGCATGTGTATACTCCTTAACTAACCCACCCGTCATTGACGCTTCTTGTATTTTAACAGGTATTCCAAATTTTATACCTGGATATATACAAAATTAACATTTTTTGTTTAGTTTAACTGTTGAAAATTATATTGTAGCCTTATACTTACATAGGTTCTGTAAAACTTTGTCGACAAAATTATATAATGCCCAAAAATTTGGTGCCCAGTACGCGTGACACAAACCTCTTTTGAATGGAAATAGCCTTGATATTATCTGGAAGTTGAATTCGTTATTATAATTATTGTTGATACGAATATAATGCTATTTGTACATATACCTGCGGTATTTGATCAATGAATGGTCCAAAGGATAACAGAAATACTGATAACACAGCAAGCCCCAACTTCATAAGGTTACTAAATGAAAATGTCGCCCAAGGAGTGTGCACACCGTCCATTGACGATATCGTAAAACAATATGCCCTTAACAGTTGTATTGCATATACTGGTGCTATATACAAGAATATATGTTTGAAGTTCAATAATACGGCAAACCAAATAGCCGAGTATATATAATTGTTCTGAAATAAATCTTATTTCTATATATTGTGCATTTAAACTTTATCTGATTATAATTATTTCAAATACTCATTGGGATAGTTATTATTTCTATTGAACTTACCCTAATCATATTTGCAATTGATATAAGTAAAATACCAAATAGGAAGCCATTATACTGAAAATGAATATGATCTACCATAATGAGACCGGGATTTGTAATGAGAAGTATATACACAAGTAGATTACCATTGGATATTGCACTCGCACAACTGAAATGAGAATTGGAAATGTTACTTTGTTGTAGAGTTCACAAACACTCCACTCTTAATTACTTACCGCTTTGCACCATAAATAAAAACCCAGTCCAAGGCAATCACAGACAGTCTTTGAAACATAACCGTCATATCAGATTCATAATTTAAATTGTCTATTTTTAACATTTCGGGATCGAAATATTTTGCTATATGAGAGAGAAAATACTCCAGCCAAGCAAAAAAAGGGGGATAGTCCAGTGTCCATTCTGAGGTTGTGTCATAATACCACCGATCAAATGATAAGTTATGTGTTACTGCTAACCAATTTCTATGAACTTCAAAGTCAGTAGAACGGCTGAAAATATTACAAATTAGTAAGCTACGTAGACTACACATATATATTGTCGTTTGAAATATTAGCTATACTTACTATAAGGGCATAAAAAAGAACTTAATTGCGGTAACTATAAATGCAATTTCAATCAACATTTTTAATTTTATTATAATAAAATTAACTAAATATTTTTGTGCTCAGAGAAATAGAGATGATTCTTAGTACCATACTATTATAATTTCAGTAACATTTATTTATAAAATTAAAACATAATGCCGATAAAAACATCGCTAAAATGTCAACAAATGTCAACAATGTAGTATTGTCAAAGTAATGACTGTCATTTGACAATGTATACTTCCGGCACAATAAAGCAAGCGCAAATCAATACGCCAGCTCTTGAATGAAACTCAATTTGCCCCACGACGCTCTAACTGAGTATGATGCACTGCACATTGGAGCTCATTCGCACAAGTAGCGTAGCAATGTAGCGCATTAGTATAAAAGTGATACATTGGTGAGGAGTATGCAAGAAAGAGAAAATGCATCGGTTACTCAGCTCACCGGTGTTCTTACTTTGTAGATTAGCAGTATAGTAATTTTTTGGTGTTACAAAACATAAAACAAACTATAATGACCATATCAAAATCTTTAATTTATTTCCGATGAATTTACTTTCAAATACCTAATTTTTTTTCTTTTTTTATAGATATTATAATTTCCTGTTTTTTCTTCTCCAAACAATTAAAAGTGTACAATGCTTGCAGCAAACTTTTTCTAGTTATGTATACTATATTTAGTTTGGTAATATATGTTTTTAAGGCTAATTTAAATTTAAAAATTAGTTGTTGTTAATTTTAAAACTCCTGTTTAAACACACTTTTTTCTTTCAGAGAATGTAGAAACGATTTAAAATTTTCCCTAAAAATAAAGTTGACTTAATATAATAGTAGCGATATTTTATACACGTTTTCTGTATTATACAATATATATTTAATATATCTAGCAACACTGCTATTAATGGATTTGATAGTTATTGTCATTGTCATTTTTATAACTTGTATTGAAACAAGGAACCGAATTTCGAATTTCGATGTTTATTAGCTTAAAATTCAGTTCATTTTGTTTGGTGAACAATAAACAAAAACGTCTAGATTAAAAGAACTTTAATTAGAAACTTTCCTCAGTTGATAAAAACCAGCAAAGTTCTATAAAAGTTACTGCTTTTCCATCAAAAATTTTAAAACTATGGCTATTTTACATAGAGCATTATTTACATGGTTTATTTTCTTAGTATTTTTGATACTTCTCTGCTTAAGATTGGAGTCTAGGACACATTGGAATTGGTTCATAGTGTTTATCCCCATGTGGGTGTACGATAGTATATTATTAATATATGTATTATTTCACATGGTATCACATTGTCGAAATGGGATTGAGAGATTTCGAAGTACCATCAACAAAAATGTATGGTATATTGCAGCCATTGGACTTAAAATGGCAGCACAAATCATAATTTGTATAAAATTAGAGTTTACAAATGTATACCTGCCAATATATGTTGTTATGACCCCTATATGGATGTTGTTACCAGTACTGTGTGTGGAAGTGTTTATGCATCTCATCAAACATTCAAGTAGGAGTAGTAGGTGTTAAACATGTTTAATATTAGCTATCCTCTCAAATTTAATCTAAGTGTTAAAGTACATGTGACTGAGATAAATTTAAACTTGGCAAACGTCCACTGACTTCAATACATCTGCATAGTTTTGCCAAAAGTTACTACCATTGAAAACACATGATATAACTCTCTCAACAAAGGCTGTTTAATTTTTGTTACAAAATGCCATCAGTTTTTGAACATGCTAGTGATATCAAGAGCAGTGTTGTCACAGAAGTGCCTGCCGGAACAACAGTGGTCCTGAACTGTGACAGTAATGATTTTAATCATAATTTCATGTTTTGGCTCTTTGATAAAAATAAAGTTATCGGCCCTGGAAATGAATATGATGAAAGAAAATACAAATATGAAGTTTTGTCTGGAAAATTGCATATTGATGTAAGTAAATACAATATAAGTTTGAATTATTTACATATTTTTTTAATTTACAATTTAAGTGTTTTTGCTTAAATTTTGTGTCAAATTTTCAGATTTAATTTTTAATACATATTAACTAATACAACTTTATACGGTAATCAAATAGAAATGTAATATGTATATTTTTTTATAATTTCAGAGTGTATCACACACTGAGTCAGGATATTACAAATGTGTATCCAAAAACCTTGACGGTTCCGGAATAACAGTAGGAGAAGTGGAAATGATAGTCAAAGGTTCTGCATTCTCAACAATGGATGCCATCAAGTTAACTGCAATTATAATCTCCATACTTGTGCTAATTGTCTGTGCTGTCATATACTTCAGATTAAAGAAGGAATGGAATAAATATGAAGGCCAGGCTGTTGTACCAGGTAATCATTATTAATTACAAGAGACACATTTAGTTTATAAGTGTTATAACTATACAGGAATTTAAAGAGTACTTTTATCATTAACATGATACAAGCAATTTAAATATGGTATTTATTTACAAACAATAATATTAATGTCTAATTCACATTACTGAATGTGAACTATACAACAATGTTTGATCCATTATAAATATATATAACAACATTTAAGAGACAATACAAAAAAAACAGTATTCCTTTCACTTACCCAAGAAATTGCACGGGTGTGAAAGTATTGATATATTTGTATTATACATCGCAGTGTAACATGACACTCGCCTACAAATATTATGCCAGCTTTAATTAAACATGTATGTGTAGTTATATATCCATTGTTACTTATTATTTCATAGTTGAAGAAGAGGATGAAGAAGGCGATGAAGTTTATAACAAAACAACCACAGCAATAACTCCACCGGTGCCAGGTCCAAGCAGGAATCCGTCATCAGAACATCTCTTGTATGGAATAGACAACCAGGGTTTAGACACAGATTTCAATTCAGTCTTTGAAAACATACAAATAAAATCACCCAGTGCAAGTTTAATATAAATTTATAATGAATGATTAAATGTAGTTCTTCTTTTATAGGTGCTATAGTTAATAAGCTTATAGTGTACTTTGAATATTTTTTAGTTTGTAGTAATTTATATTAATTTGATCTTATTATGGTTAATTTAATTCTCTAGATTTTTTTTTTAACTTTGTTTAACCAAAGGCGTACTTGAAACTAATTCTAGTCTCACACAAAATTTTATTTCTCACAGTATTTAGAATCTATGGGGATCATCTAAGGGGTGTCCTAGAAATGGTATTTCCAAATGTATATGGGCCTATATTGTAAAGAAATATCAAATTTTAACGCGATAGGCTGTGAATTTTACTTTTGATATTTCTTAATAGATTATACAAATGAGTGAACAAACAAATGTTTTCAAGAAGCTAAGTTATTCTCAAAATTTATTATCTCTCTTCCAAATTTGTGTAATATATTTTATTTCAGTATTTTTAGCTAGTGTTAAATGGTAATAAAATATTTTTTCACATTACTGTTTTATTGACATTATCAAAATGTAATATCTCCCCGGTTTTCAGTACTTTGGTTTCCGCTCTCGTGAGTCACTTGAGACTGTGATGTGGTGTCTAATGTTTCATCTTCCTCGTCATCACCATCTATTTCCATTTCGAAAACCCTTACTTTTCTGTGACTATTCGATAAAACAACAGCCACTTTTCTATTCCCCGATACTGCTATACGAAAACCATCCATTTTCTCTAGAACCTTGTAAATACTGCTTTCAAGTGAAGGCGATAAATTTTTTCTCGGTATTTTATCACTGAAAACTAAGGATTTAGTTTTTATATTAAATTCACTCGAGTTTTCAAGCACAATTTTCAGTGGAACTTGAATGAATATGGTATTGTCATTGACACTGGGATGCTTGACTAGAACAGATAAATATTCGGATGAATAAAATTGTAGATCCAATATTTTTAATATCTTGTCTTGCGCAATATCATCTTTAAGCAAACACGATGAGAAGAAAAATTTACAGGCAGTAGAGGAACAAACTTTCTTCTTAATATTAATTGACATAAAACACACTCCTTCAGCTGTATTTTCAATGTCAATAAACGCCATTAAAAACCTATCATCACTGGAATCAAACATTTGAGACACTCTGAAATTTTCACTGGGTATATTATTTGGATTTTCAAAACATTTCAGATTGTACACTAAAGAGAAATATTTTCCAACATCCTTGTCTTTGACATCAAATATTTTACCGACAGCATTTTTTAGAAAATTTTGTTGCTGTACTAACGAGAATCTTTTGAAGTCCATCATATTGAATATTGTATCATTATCTCTTAATAAGCATGCATTTTCTTTAAGAAATTTGTGCCAGGGATTATCCTCATCATCGGGTAAGATTGTCAGGTCTTGGTCCAACAAGTACTGGCCCAATCTCTCTAAATTAAATTTCACAGGTTTCTCTGATGAATTTTCACTTCCCTCCACTTGTACATTATCAAAGTTGTAAAGAAAATCGGCTATATGAGTAAGTTCCTGTTGAGTTATCTTAACAATCTCACTTGATGTCTGCTCATCTAATAAGCGCACTATCACAACAAAGAGCCATCTGAAGAAAGCTTTATAATTTCGCATTGATACATCAATAACTTGCTGCAATTCCAGACATTTATTCAAAAAAGCACATGACGCCTTTATTGCTTTCGTAACCAATTTCTCTTCTAGGCCTAAAACCTAAAATATTAAATTATATTGTTTATAGTTTGTAATGTTATAAGAGTTTTAATAATTATTATATATTATTATGTATCTTACCTTATATCTATCTGGTACCCTAGTTAGACCTCGTAACTCTGAAAGATAATATGTTAGGCTCTGTCCAACAATATTCAATTGCTTTAAAACTAATTTTTGTATAGTTGAATAACTTAATTCAACTGAATTTCCAAACTTTTTAAGTCCCTTAGCAGTTAGCTCCTGGAGTAAAAATAATTCTAATTCATCAGAAGGAACACCTGGAATATTAACATAGTATTTTAAGTTACACATAACATACTTTTTTGTCAGCTTATTTTATTTTATAGCCAATTTATTAAATAATATAAATTGGAATAGCTCAAAGCGGTAACAACACTTACCTAACATAAGGAGTTCTAATAAGTCAGCAGACACACCACCGTCAGGGACTGATGAAGCATAGTATGCCATTTTAGTATCCATTTCTAATAAAATATGCTCCCAAGCTTCAGTTATAGATATCATTGTTTTATCTAAATGTGTCATTAACTCAACAATCTGTCCATGCCTTGTTGCTACCACAAACATTTCCTCCGAAAAAGCAGACAAAACACTTGTATTCACAACCGCTAAATAGATATTGTGAGAGGATTTCTCCAAATACAATATTTGCATCACTCGGAAATCATCAGATAATTTTATATCTAATATTTTGTATTCACCACATTCATCTTTAGTGATTTGTGATAAGTGTATTATTCCATATGGATATCTCCCAAACACACTCATATATACACTTCCACTACCAAATGCAATCATCAACATACTCAATTGTGTATTATCTATAGATTCCTTTAAATTCTTTGTTGTATCTTCTGGAACTTGAGTTTTATAACTAGTACTTGGAGATGGAGGTTTTGGTAAAAATATTGAAGGATCATCCTGAAATATTACAGTTTGTAAATGAATTTTTAAAAACTCATAAAATTAAAAACACATTTCTAAACCATACTTACATATAAATTATATTCTAATGCACTTTCTAAGGTACCACTTTTTACAGTCCAAGACATACATGGTATTCCGTAGTCATTAGCTGCATACAATTCTTCCGTCATTTCACAAGCAAAATCATATTTGTCTATAATCTCCTTATCCTCAATATCTACTATACACACAGTTCCAGAACTGTATCCGATAGCTAAGGCCTAAAATATATTATTATAGTATAGCAACCAACAAAATACTTGTTTTTCATATGCTTTATGTAGTTTTGCAAAGTACTCAATATTTATTACTAAATAAACTGGTATCAAATATATGATATAAATAAAATACATGTTTAAGAGAACTTTTTGAAAATCAATTCAAAAAGTCAACATCAATTGTTGTTAAGAAAGAGTTATATAAATTTATTTAGGACCTTTCCATCAGGCCTCCAAGCCATTGATTGAACAGACACTTCTTCTTTAGGTGGAGGTAAATTCCAAACTTTTTGCCAGTGAAGTCTATGTACTTGAACTTCACCTAAAAGTAAGGTATTATTTTTAATGATGATTACAAATGTTAATTTAGTATTATAAATATTTAAAACATATTATGCTTCTAACCTTTATGATTTAAAATAAAACATACCTTTAAAATTACTTAGAGCCAACAAATCGAGGCGATTGCTCCAAACCATAAGATCCACTTGGTTTGCAACATGTTTCTCTTCCATTTGTCTCATCCCACAATGGAACATTGTAATGAATTATTATTTTATAAAAGTTCTTTAAAAAATTATTGATCTTCACTGTAATACCACTAATATGAGTTGGTAAATTAAAATTATTACGTTTAGAGAAAAGAGACTAGAGAGCACAGTAATAAGTTTCAGTACCTATTTACATTTAATAATTATAATAACATCAAATATTTATACTCAAACTTCAACGCTACACTGTGCTTCAATGATATAAGTATACTTTGTATTTAAATTTAGCAGAATGTAATGTTAACCTTATATTATTGTTAACAATATATAAATTCAAAATCAAGTATTTAAAAATTGAGTACCCTGAAATGTATTTTTGGTAAAGACCACAGATAATACCCATAATATTAGACATGAGTATCACTGCGCTGTACGGAATAATTGCATTGACACTTTTCGCCGTACTGAATGTGCTGCAGTACATTTTTAGACACGGATTAGTGCATAACGCATTTTGAAGCAAGCGTTGTAGCAATGAGTGATACTATAAGTCCTCAACTCATTTGTTGACTCACCATTTTCTTGCTGTATATTGCCTAATTTTTTAAATAAGTTTTATTTTGTAGCCCACAAATTATAAGGACACGAAATATAAAAGTAGTAATATATAAATAAAAGAGTTACAAAGTTAAATTAAAATCGAATTTTAAACTTGAAACTTTATTTCTTTGGATGGATGACAAATAATAAATAAACATGATATTTTTTTATTATAATAAATATTAAAACCTATATATTATATATAAAATAAACATTATTTTTTAATGGTAAATCTTATTTTCTATTAATTTTTTACATATTACCTATAATCTATGATATTAGAAAAAAATCCTTACTAATTTAATAATTTACAGAATAATTCAACAAAAATGGATTCAGGATGCGAAGCTGGGCTTCCACAATCGATTCTTACTGACTCACCAAAATTTCACTTTCTCTTAAAATATTAAAAAATTTAAGATTTATTTAAATGATAAATTCCGTATGCTTTCGATTTCAATTGCGGATATAAAAATTAACGAACCTTATTTCAATTGTTATATATTTATTCTTATATTTTTAATCAATTATTAATCATAATAATAAATTATTGTGTAAAAGTAAGTTGCATAGTGATGTTTAAGTTAGATTTAGAACAATACACGTTTTAAAGAATATTGGCTTTAAAAAAAATAATTAGTGTTATAATATGTGTATAATTGTGCAATGTAGTTTTTTAGATCTTCCTATATTTTTGTACCGTGGTACAAAATTTAAATTGGCGCTTTAAGTTGCGCCAGACTTATTTTGCTGGCGCAGGGAAATGTTCCGAGTAACCCATATAAACGTGACATCTCATAACAGTATAACTCATAGACTGCATTGTATAATTGTTGTGTAGTATAATAAATAAGCATATATTTTTACAAATATCTGGGGGATATTCAAGAGCTTAGAGTGTATATTGATTATATTTATTTTTGATGAAAATATTTAGTTTATTGTCAACAATATATAGATTATTTCATATATATTTAATTAACAGGCATTATAAAAATAGATATTAAATAACAAATTAATAATTATGATAAAATCAAGAAAACAGTATACTTTATGTATATTGTTAATTTAAGTACAACTTAAATTAAATAAATCATTAAATATATGTGATAGACCATGATCACCAATATATTTCAAAAAAGCACTCATATCGGAATGTTTACTAGTCTTTGAGGATTTTTGAAATATTATTTCTTCAAAATTTTTAAATTTCTGTTCTTTACTTCTCATAGATTCTTCAAAAACTTCAGTTTTTCTTATATTTATTTTCTTCCAAGTTAAACTTTTAATTATCTTCCACCAATTTAAGCAATTATCTTCATAACCTTCAATGCATACAACACCTGGTTTCCCCGGCAAACAGAATCCAGTTAAATTGTTCTCTTTTGCTATTTTGATTATTTCTTCTCGTTTTTTCTTGTTATATATATGATGGGAAACTATCCATAATCTAGCAAATTTAACTTCAACCTCACTCGTGATTTTGGAATCATTTACACTAATTTCTTCAATTTTATAATTGTGTTTTTCAATATTGTCTTGTATCCATGTTATTGCTGTGTATAAACACTGCTCTCCATTGTGATTGTCTTTAATATAAGCAGATAAGTCATGATTTAGTGATGTTTCTTGTTGTCGGTTAAACTGATTACACCTTATAGCAATAACCGGTTCTCTTTTAGGATAGAAGCTAGGTAAATTTATGGAAATTTCTAGTTTTAAATCCTCTATTGATAAGTTTAGTGTAAAATCTAAATGGTTTGGAGTGTATTCGGTCTTGTTATCTATAAATTCTTTTATATTATGAAGAACTAATTTATTAGTATAAACAATGTCACCGTTATTAGGATATATTGCAGTAAGAACTTCTAACTCGCATAATTGTTGTTGTAAGCAGTCAATCAAGGTAGATTTTAATGTTTCTTCTGATTCCATTTTTCATTAGTTTCCATGAATGTTTGTTTATAAATATAAAAGAGCTGATGTTAGAGTTGAGGTTGGATTTAACATAAAACCTGATATTGTATATTTTTTTAGGTTAGAATTGGAACATCATTCTTCGTATAACCACTCACCAAAAGGCTATAATTAATAAAACATTTAATATTAAATTAATTTATTTTAATATTTTGACTTTTTATTGTTGTCATTTAAATAGATCACTTGCAGACTGTACAGCTAACGAAGGTATAAGTCATACATCCTATTTTTTTTAAAATAAAGCGCAAGAGGATATTCATTGTATTAAGAATAATATTAAATATAGTTTTACTTAAAAATTAAAAAGTTATTCGATTGTTTAGAGTATAGTATAATGACTACCAACTCTGTTTTGCTATCAAAAGGATAGCAATACAGAGGAGAATAGCCCTACAGTTTTATATATATTTTAAAAGTGCTAAAACAAAAAGTTATATTAGTGATTCTTTCATCGTTTTGCAAATTACTAAAGGAATATGTTTTGTATAATAACGAAAAGCGAGGTGTCACATGAATCTTTTAAAAAAATCTTCATTTTGTAAGCTTAAAATTTTGAATTATATATCTCTATACTGGAGACACAATCAATTGTATAATGGAGACTATATAATAATTGTTATTTTTTTTGACAAAATGTATGATTTAAACCTCATTTAGTGCTGAAAAATCAACAAAAAAAACCCTTCGTCTCATTTCAGTCAAAGCCAACACAAGAAATAGCAATTTTGCCTTACCAAGAATTAAACAATAAAAAATATATATTTTATGACATTTTTGCTTTATAAAAATTGAAAACCAATTTGATCTGGATTAGATATACAAATATGTAAAGGCTGTATAATCTAAAGTTCTTTGCCTTTCTCTTTAGGAAGAATTGAAATACAACGACAACTGTCACAATCTGATGTCAAAAATCAAGAATTGAAAATGGAGATGTAAATTTTAATAAAATATATTTCAGATTGTCGTAACTCATTAGTAAAGTCAAACAATAGTTATAGTTGTTAATTAAATACAAAGAGTGAAACAAGATCAAAATGGCTTCTCCATTAGAGCAATTCGTCAATAACGTTAGAACATCCTCGGCTTCAGGTACAATTATTTAGGATTAAAATGATACAAATGTAATATTACTTCAAATTTCATTTTGTTTTTATTTGTTCTTTACAGGAAATTTTCGTGAGCTGTACGAAATGATCGGCAAGTCAGAAGAAGTCTTGCAGAGAAACAGCGTTCATTTAAATACCGTCTTGGAAACTCTTGATATCCAACAACATTCTCTTGGTGTGCTAGCTGTACTTCTTGTCAAGTTTTCCTTGCCACAGGTTTTTAATGCAAAATATTATTTTTTGTGACCCGTTCAAATTCTATATCAAACTTGTATGTGTGCGTTACATTTACTTTTGTGTTTCAGGGCAATAATGATGTAGACAGATCTTTAATGTACCAACAAATCCATGACTTTATTACCAATTGCAATGGAGAACAAGTTCGCTTTGGTCCAGACTTATGTAAAACCTTTCTAAATAATGAAGCAGTGTTTTTTAAAGAACTATATTGATAATATTTTATAATTACAGATGCAGATTTATGTCACCTTCTGACTGATCATCTCGTAGAGCAGAAACAACCTATTAGAGGAATTGAAATACTTAAAAAAGCTATTAGAAAAATACAATTATTTGACTCTCAGTTGACATCTATCCATGCCGACTTATGTCAGCTCTGTCTCTTATCTAAATGCATGAAACCTGCACTTGAATTTTTAGATACTGATGTTACTGGTATTGGATCTGAGGTAAATTTTTTGTCATCTAAATAAAAAAATGATAATTTTAAAACACTCAGTGGTAATTTAGGATGAAAAAATTTTCTTTATTTTTATTCAATTTGTTTTATGAACTTAGTAAAATGGTGCTAGTTATAATATTTTTTATTAATAATAATTAAGTTAAGTATGTTTGTTACTTTACAAATAATTAATTGCAAACAATGAATATACACCAAAGTCATTAAAAGGTGTTACTTTCTAAGTTGAGACAATCAAATTTTTTTTAATTATTAAAATTATTAATTTAAAGAATTGTCAAACATTTATTTTTTTTAGCTCGGAGGTGTCAATGATTCCAAACATTTCCTACTGTACTACTATTATGGAGGAATGATATATACAGCTCTCAAAAATTACGACAGAGCATTATATTTCTTTGAAGTAGTTGTTACCGTTCCTTCTATGGTTGTATCACATATAATGCTGGAAGCATACAAAAAATACACTTTGATCTCAGTAATTTTACATGGAAAGGTAATTAATTTGTAATATTCATATCTTAATTCTCGGGGGTGTTTGCTGGAGTGTGATATTAAATTTATATATTTAATTCTGGAACAATAATTGTACCATCATAACTATTATCATTAGATTAAAGTTGACACAAGGAATAATTAATGATTTAGTAAAACATAATTTTTAATTAAATTAACAAGTTACTTATTGTAATATTTAGTGAGTGATTAATGAGTGAGAAGGAAGTTATTTGCAATAGTTATTTTTCTTTTCATCACCTGTCTTCATGTTACAGATACTACCAACACCTAAGTATACATCTCAAGTTGTATCCCGTTTTCTCAAACCATTATCGATTGCCTATCTCGAGCTCGCAAACAGTCAACATGCTGCTTTGAAACATAGAGAGACATTTGTGAGAGACAAGAATATGGGATTAGTTAATCAGGTAACCATTTTTATAGGAATTAATTTAAAAGTTGTCTATTGTCATATATGTGGAAGTCTTTGTAAGACTCAATATCTTACAACCAAACAAAGTATATTCATATTCTGATAAGACGGGTATGAAGACTGTGCTCAAGAAAGTGAAGTGAAGAGATTGTGCTTAGTTTAACTAAAAGAGCAGAAAAGAGGTCAATGGACATCATAGTTAATTGAATATGACTAGGAGCGCCAACTGACCCTCAATTTCGAATTGCTGCGCTCGTGAAATCTCGGGTGCATTTGCATATTGAGAAAAGCAAGCCCAGTGTAAAGACTCATTGTTGTGGACAATGTTCGTAATGCAGGAGATTTGAAATTAGGCTGCCAGTCGTGCCACGATCACCATCAAGCCATCAAATTAGACCAATCAATTAGACAATTAGGATTGAACCAATGCAGGCGCTTAGCGTTATGTTTTTTCCAATTGACTTCAATGGGATATCAGTTTTTTTACTATTATTCCTCAATAACATAACATTTTTAAAAAAATATATAAAATTTATTTATATATAGAAGCCTGAATAATATATAGAAAAGCTTGAAGAAAGATTATTAATTATTTTATGAAATATTAATTTAATGAACCTTTAATATATATAGTTGTGTTTAAAAAAAACTTAATTCTTATTATTTTGTAGGAAAAAATCTACTTATATCTTTTATGAATAAACCTATATATATAACTTGTTATTTTATGACAACTTTAGATAATGGGTGTAATTTTTGACATTTTTCAGGTTTTGAGTTCCATGTACAAAAAGAACATACAGAGACTTACAAAAACATTCTTGACTTTGTCACTAAGTGATGTTGCATCACGAGTTCAGTTGTCTGGACCCGCCCAAGCTGAATCTTATGTACTTAACATGGTAAGCTTACTCTAAGTATCATAAAAGCAATTGTAATATCTTAATCTACAATAAAAACTATAGGATTCACCTAATAATATAATGAAATTATATTGTATGCGTTTCGTTTATATACATACAAAACTGTTTTAAATTAAAACCACCTTTTATATATTTCTGTGGTTAAACATTTTCTTTCATATAACAATATGAAGATATTTGTTTAGGCTTAATTTCCATTACAGATTGAAGAGGGTGAAATCTATGCAATGATAAATCAAAAAGATGGGATGGTTGTATTCCTTGACAGTCCAGAAAAGTATGCATCACCAGAAACACTATGTGTTTTAGAACAACAAATGGCCGCATGCACTAAACTGCACCAATACATACAAGAAATGGATGAACAGATACAGGTTAACCCACAAGTAAGATTATTTCATATATAGCATATTAATAATATAAAAATATACATCTCCTATTCCGTGTTACAATTTTAATATGTGTAAATATAAAATATTAATAGTGTTGTGGTAATTACAGTATGTCAAGAAAGCTGTTGGAAGTCACGACGAAGACATGCCAGCAACGAGTCAAAAGTCATTAGTAATAAACACTTTTTCAATGTAACATTATATTTTAACAAGACCCATATAATTGTAAGTTTAATGTCCAATAAACATTTATGTAAAAAGCAAACATTTTTCATAACCCATTATTAAAAAACAAACAAAATCTATATGTTCATAATTATACAGCCGCATGAACAGACTCAGTGAATGCAGTCATACTCTCCAGTGGCGTCAGAGGAGTTATTCCATGGCCCAGATTAGCAATGTATCTATGTTTACCAAATTTCTTTACCATATCTATAGTAAGTGTCCTTATTTCATCCTAGAAATAAAATCTTAATGAAATATCTAGAAATTATGTTATTATTTAAAAAGTTGTCACAATAAAAAGCTGCAAGATTTTAGAAGAAAAGCTTGAATTTTTTAAATGTTTTATTTAAAATAATAATATCTGATTATTTTGACTTACTGGTGTTTTATATAAATCTTGCGGATCTAAATTTCCTTGTAAGGTAATATTCTCGCCGACAACTTTCCTTGCTTCAATAGGGTCTACTGTCCAATCAAGTCCGATAGTTTCATAACCCAATTCTGCCTGCACATCTAAGGAGTGACCACCACCCTTCGCAAACACAGTCTGTAAACCAAAAATAACATTAATAAACAAGACTTTATGTTGGTTGTACTTCTTAGAACAATTGAAACTAGATAACAAATTAATTATCACATACCATGGGTACTTCTTCTAGTTTCTTTTCTTGTAGTATTCTTTTCACACCACTTCTTATATCCTTCAGGTAAGGTGCTGAAAATTCGATAAATTGTTCTCTTGTTAAGTGATCTGCACTTGATTCAAAGACTTGTAATAATTGAGCTCCACTTTCAACCTAGAAATTTCAGATGTATGTCAAAGTGTATACCTATACAGTATATAACAGTTTATACCAGATATCATATTTAATTAATAATAAATAGAATTTTGAAATATCCAACAAATTGTTTATGATAATTTATATGATTAATAGTATAAAGATAACTAACAAGGAAAAACTGTTACACTGAATCTCAATTATAATTAAAATGATAAAAGATTATAAAATATAATGGTATTTCTTAAACTGAAAAAAACAAACTGAAATGAAATGAAAATTATTAATATGACACGTAATTAATGCAAAAACCATTGTGAGACAATGACTACAATAATTAAATACACGGCTGATGGTGTGTTTCTACTCAGACTTCAAAAACGTTTGAAACCCTCGTAGCATTAATTTTAAGTTACAGTCTTTACTGAAGGCCTTATTTTGATAAGTATGGTATTCTGCCACTCCAAATTGATACACTAGCTATCACTGGTTTTGATGAAAATTGGAAACTACATAAATAAATAAATCAAATATAAGACCAAGGTCAAATTTGGCAGTTCCAAGACACATATTTGTCTGTATATTCAAATGCAATCACTAACTATTCAAGTCCTTAATTACAGATATCTATTTAAACAACTTAGCACATCTCAAATAATGAAAATAACTTTTGCATGTATGATATTAAGTTTAGAAGAAGAAATAATGATCAAAACGCAACTTAAAATATTTACTGACCTGCATCACTAAATAGTCAATAATGACTCTGGTTAGAAGAGCAAGCAACCTGTGGACATCTTTTGGATATTTGTTGATCCATTCCTTTGTTTTGGACATAGTCTTACTTCCTCCTCCTTCTATCATGTATCCCATCAGTGTGAACTAATGTTGAACACACAAGATATAATTTTAATGTAATCTTAAATAAATATTTAATTATTCCTTATACATAGACAGAATTAACTATTAAATTACTTACAGGTGCTCCAGTAAATCCAATTAAAGGTACCTTTCCTTCAATCTTATGTCTTGTTAATGTAATAGCATCTCCAACATATGATAGCCTGGACACAGCACCCTCTTCTTTAAGGTTGTCTATTTCTGATATGTCTTGAAGGGGATTAGGAAAGACGGGGCCCTATTTACATACACACAAGTTACAAAAATCATTTTATAGATATACTCACCACTTCTTATGTTATGTTATTTTGTATAAAAATATATATAAAACATCACTATACCTGCCCAGGATGCATTTCTACAGTCATTCCTAATGCTTGTGGTATAACAAGAATATCACTAAATATAATTGAAGCGTCCAAATGTTCATAACGGCGAAGAGGTTGCAATGTTACTTCACAGGCTAACTCAGGTGTTCGGCAAACTGTGAAAAAGTCATGTTTTGCCCGAACCGCTTGAAATTCGGGTAAATAACGACCTGCTTGTCGCATCACCCATACTGGTACTTTATCGACTTCTTGCCCTTTAGCCGCTTTTAATAATCTATCGTTTTTTAATGAGGGGAAATTCTGAAAATTTTATATAATAAGACGTAAGAATTTGTAGTTCTTACATAAAATATTTTAATATTTAATCAAATACAGACCTTGTTGGTATATTCCATTATATGTAAATAGCCTTACAGTTATCAAATATTTTCTATTTTGTCATGAATTATTTAAAAATCGAAAAATAAATTAATTATGTGTTATCACTTATGATAATGTGAGTGAAACAACCGGTGAATTGCATTATTAAATAATTCACTTGTCAAAGTCACCAAATGACAAGCTGTCATCCCATTTACGTTCAATAATCCTATTTTATGTTAAAAATATAACCTTGTTAACTATTAGACGAATAAAATAAATCTATAAAATTATTCTTGCAGCAGTTGTTGTGCTTATAAAAGTATATTTACAATAATTTTTAGGTTTGTTGCTGTTATATACTTTTAAAAAATACTGAACCACAAATATAATATAATATATACAAATATATTACGTGTACGTAACATTAGATGGACTTAGTTTAGTTAGAAGTACAGATAGACCCTGAAGAAGAAATAACAACGATTCTAAGTTTTAGGATTGGGCATCGTTAATATATCTTTATTATAATTATATAAAATTTCTAAAAGTTTTATTTATAAGTATCGTGTATCTTATTCGTGGCGATTTCTTTACATAAAATCCTTAGTGTACAGATGTATCTATTTACAGACCTCATTACTATTATTATACAAGTAGACAAATTCTTTTTTCCACGGCTGAAAGTATTTCTAAATCTGATGCATAATTCTTTAACTATAATTTTATTGTATTGAAAACAATACAATAAAATTATAGAAGTTTGTAAAGATAGCGGAATTGAGTAGAAAATATCTTTTACAAATGAAAAATTAATGTTTACATTTAATAATAAATTTGGCCCATAAAGTTGTTAACTTTTAATTAATAATTTGATAGTAAAAGTATTTACGCATACTTTTTTATAAGGCGGAGTATTTCAAGTGGCTCAAAGTTAATCTAATAAAATAAAAAATGCAGATAGGGACGTTAAATATACAAAGTTTGCGAGTGGACCAGGTAGATACCTGCAGTCGTATTTCTATCAAAATGTGAAAAAAAAAACACAAATGAGAGGGGTCCACTATAGTTTTTGTTAGAGCGACACACTACGACCTATCGCTTTATACATTTTTTGTATCAAACCTTTATTCCAGTTGCCTAATAAACTTTATCGACCTGAGTGGCAATGCGTTGTAGCTTACACCCTGACTATTTATATATGTGAATATTTTATAACAGTATTCGATGTTAGGGATTAAGATATATATATTGTAATAGATATCAATAATAACAGTTATAAATAGTTTTTGTAGGCCTTTTTAATAAAAATAAAAAAAGTTTCTGCTATACTGTTGAAAAAATATAGCTGTTGTAAATATATAAAATGCAAAGAAATGACCAGAAATAAAACCAATATATTTTAGGTGTATAAATGATTGTGACAGCGTGAAGTTCTCTTCGAAAAGTTTTATTGGTAGAATTTAAAAGTTGCAATATTGTGATACTGAGTCTGATATTGCATACAAGTGACGTTTGAGCACAGGTGCCGCTGTGACTTGTGGATTCTTTGTCTCCCTGGGACCCAAGGTTCAATCATTATGATGCTATTTTATGCATTACACAAAACATGGTAAAACAGCCTAAACCTGGTTTAATATTTAATGTTTGGGTTAAATAAAAGATTGAATTCGTACCTTTTACTTAAAGAGGTTATGATTTAAATATTCAGGTTTTATCATAAACAGTGGTGTTGTATATTTTTCAAAGCGAATACAATATATACGATTAATATATTACAGTGGATATTAGTATCTATTCTAAAATAAGTATTAAATAATTAAATATATACTGCACATAGTATATTTACATCATTTCATGACAATCTTAAGACAATGACAAAGTTATTTGATGACCAACGATTAAATTAAAGTAACTAGTCTCATCATCCCCAGACACCTCAACTCCTCAACCCTACTCTCAGCAAGCAGTAGAAAAGGGACCTTATTTAATTAGATTTGAGGTTCTTTTTGCGATGCGATCTGTCGCACTAGCCAGAGTGGAACTGAGCTTTCGAGGTAGTGTTACACTAGCTCACTAATAGTTCTATCATTACAATCTTATTAGACTAGTTGACTTAGTGCTTGATAGATTGTATAATGTAATAGCTGCTATAAACAATTTTTTTTATTACATATTGTTATAGAAATACTACGCATTTAAACTCTTCATCTGATTTTAATCAATACCTATATATCTTCAAATATATTAATTAATAAATTATTTATTGAATAAAAAGTATAGGTATAGGTATAATCTGATCAATAATATTATGTTATTAGATTACTATTATTAATTTCAAACGGTAGTGTGGGAAATGTTTCTTTTGTTCCAAATTGGAAAAGAAACAATATATTACACGCCATAATTTGGACAGGTCCGTTAGGTCTGCAAAAAATGAGTTTTTTTACTTTAAGGGTTCACATATCTGCGATTATTTTTTTTTTAAACATTTTTTGTATTGTTATCAAAGGTCGGTGAGCCCAGTAGGGGTGATTTATAAAATAAGATTAGGTTAAATTTTTTTGAATTTTATTTAAAAAAAAATTGCAGAATCATCGTCATCAGGTAAAGTATAAAAGTTATTCCGCGATTTTTTCATTATAATATATTTTTGTATCACGAATTCAAACATTTGTAAGATTCTATGGAAATTTCTATTGCTCATTTTATTTTAGACAATTCTTTATATTATATAGGTAGGAAAATAGATTATAAAAATAGTGGTAATCGTTGGTTTTTACTTATTTTTTTAGTATTAATAGCAATTATAATTTTATAACTTAATAGAAATTGTTGAAACCCAATGTTAGTTAAAAGCCCCAAAAAGGCTGTGCAAAAAGCCGTCAATCCGTTGACCCGTGATTAAGTTCGTGAGATAGTATTAACCAGTCTGCGACGACATTTTATAATTTCACGACATTTTTATAAAATAACAATATTTAAATAGTTACTTTTTTAGTGGGAAAAAAGATTATTTATTAACAGCTGATGTGTGTAATGATGATGTGTAAGTATTTTTAATTTTTACTTATTACTAAATCTTTTTTGCTACTGGCCTGTATTGATTCTTGTAGTGCGGATTTTATTCTTTAGAATTGCTGTGAATACCCTCTCAGCAAGGAGTAAATACTATCAGAAAAATTGCTATATTTCTAAAGGCTATAGCATACTATAGCATATATATATATATATATATATATATATATATATATATATATATAAGTAATATATAGGCTGAATATAGGCTGTGTGTTACGCCATTGAAATAGTCTTTACGAATACTGCTTTTCGTGTATGCGGATAGAGTTGAGGGCAACCACTACTATGTTTATAATATTTAATAATTTTTCACCTGAAGTACAGTCGGAATTCAATGCGTTATAACAAATAGTCTTTCGTTTAATAATATATTACTATAGATATAATAATAAATAAATAAAATATAATCATTATTTTTTATTTTCTTTATCAATATTTTCGTAAACTGTCAACTGTCTTGAAAAATTATTTACCTTTCTCGTATTTCTAATTAACTCTAAAAATAAGCATTTTTTCTATGGACATAATTCATATTACAGTAATTTAGGTAGTGAATGCCTCCAATAAATATTCATCACATAACAGCTACCTTGTACTTAATGTATAGTAGCAGTTGTGGTAAGTAGTAGGTAGGTATATGGGCGATATATATTTTCTAATTCATACGATTTGCTTTTTAATTATGTTGATAACATTTCTCCCCAGAATCTAAAGTTAATCTTACTTCTTTGAGATAGAAATTCTATTTATTTATTTTTGTATGTGAAGTTAGTAAAAACATTTAGAAATTCAAAATTTTCTAAATTAGAAAAATGAAAGTCAGTAATAATACTATAAATATTGGTATAAGTCTGTTGTTTGTAAATAATCGATGTAATATTGTAAGTAAGATGCAAGCAATAGCGAACAATTGTCACTAATGCAGGGCTCAATTTATTTACGAGACAACCGCTAGGGGCGGGCTTGGACAGAGACTAAAGCGATGGAGTCACTTATAAAAATATGTATATAATAACATTAGTTATACGAAAATAAACAAACATCTATTAATAATAATATATCGCAAAACAATAGATACATTAGCGTGTACGTGGCGTATTAAATAATTCAGTATCGGTTCATCAACCTGAAGGTTCTATGAAGGTTGTGTTAACGGAAGGCACGTTAAGCGCCGCTCCAAGGTTTTCCCTGTCCGTACTCGAGATAGGACATTGACTCAAACGTGTAAACAGTTCCTTATCTCGAGCTCGCTCCGCTGCACCAAAGTTGCGTCTGATGACTCGCTCGCAGCTTTTATCTAAGAATTACGTCGCTCCACTTCAAATTAACTACACTATGATACTTTGAAGTTTAAGTTCTTGGTTCAAAACTAAAATACATAAAATACACTCGGCTAATAAAGCAATTGAGTAGAATAAATGTAAATAAATTATCGATGAATTGAAATATGTCCATTCATATTTTTATTGAAGTTCTATAACATGTTAAGCCATGTTAAGTTTATTTAAATATTAATTAAAAACTTTATTAATACGGGCAGGATTCGAACCTGCGACCATGTCTAGATTGAGAATTTCGTAAACATAAAAAAGTAATAGTACGAAAAATTATATTAAAATACCTTGGTAACAAATATGGCGTTATAATTAGTTTATATGTATTGATCAATTATCCTGTGTTGCATATTGTATAGCTGAATTTTCAAACCGAGATATATATATATATATATATATATATATATATATAAAGTCTAGGTCTCGTAATACTAGCGAAATACAATTTTCTGGTGTTTATTATTATTTTTTCTCTTAGGTATATATGATAAGAAACTTCATAAATAGTATTTAACACGGAAGCGTGGTCAGCGATTGTGATCTAAAGGTGCACAGATAAACTCTTGATATGAGCGGTAATTTAGAAAGCAGTTTTTTCCTCGGCCAGCTGGGCACCAATCAAAATCCATTTGCAGTGGGGTTGCGTCCAACTTGACGAGTCACGTTGTGTTTTGGTCAAAAACTTAATAAGAATCGATCAATGAATGAAGGTATGAATATCCAGCTATTATTACGTATTTTGAATAATGTAAAATAATAATTATTGTGTATAAAATATACTGATGTATATAATATTAGTGATATATCAGAAAATGTCTAATTGAACCTGTTTGGTTTAAAACATGATGGTAAAAGTAGGTACATATATATAATAGTATTATTAAGTTTAGAGTTAGTAATGCCTAAGGGTCTATATTATGGTGTAATCAAAGTGCGGGTCTTCGCGTAGGCGCGTCGTCGGCTGCGCGGGCGCATCTTTTTACTTTTTTTGCTTCACCCTTGCTTATGTATGGCGATCGTCTTTATTTTCCCCCTACTATAGCTTGCAGGTAAATAAAGACTCCTTTTTCTTATTTGTTTCGCCTCCAGTGGAATTTGAGGAGACTTTCAAGAGTGGCAATGACACGCCATGTTAAACTTTTTAATAAAAACCTATTTTGATCGTAGTTTTATTTTGTAGATTTAAAAAATCGTGATAATTAGATACTACATTTTTTTTTTAATATTACTTTCATTCTTATTTCATATAGTAAAGACACTTATATATACATATATATATATATAAACTTCTTTAAGGAGAACAAGAAAATACTATACTTCCGAGTGATACTTTAATGCTACGCACTTATTTTTTACTCACTACCTACATAAGTATAAAAATGCACGAGCAGTTAAATGGCGTCTTTTTCTAATCCTACGCATAAACCGAACAGACTCACAGCTTAAAAAACTCAACATAATCAAATATCCTTTTGGAGTCGTCTGCGTAAACTCGCAACTTCACTACCCGTTTTGGAGGATGAGGTGATTTGTCCTATAAGAATCTAAGTTGCATAGCAAGGAAGGCGGTAGTGTGTATCGCCTTGGAATTTGGGTTTGGGGTGAATACCCTCGTGTCAGTAAAAACTATTTTCAAGGTTAGCACGGGCAAGGAGGGGAGCGCCGGGTAGTGCAGGGCGAATTCGGTGGGGGGGAGTGGGGAGGGGGGGACGCGCCGAAATGCTGATAGCCTCCCCCCTCGCCCTCCGCCCTCCGGCACCTTGATGCAAGTTTAACATGCGTTTTGCGATGACTTTAAAATATTATATGATTTATGTATACTGTTAGTAATGTTAGAGAATACGATTTTTTTTAAATTTTAAAAATATAATTAGTTTAGATTGTACCAATATCAAATGTAATTGGATTAAGTACTTGTCGAATAAGATTTTTTAATTTTATTTTAATTCAAATTTAATATATGTTATATGCAGAATGCTTCAGAATTATATTGTTTTTCGGTTAGCTAGTGTGACTGTAGTGAAAATGTGTTCGTTGGGTGTTAGTTAAACCGTTCTCCCCTTCGTGTAATTCGCCATTAGTCTGCACTCGGCTTTTTACCTTAATGAGCTTTCCCTGTATACACGCAATCAACCAAAATTTTTGTGCACCGCTCGTCATAAAAACTATTATTATACCATATATAATTAAGATTTTGATAACATAATATTGTATCTTTAAAAGGTATAGAAAATATCTTTGTTACAGTACTAAATTAACTTTAATATAACATACATAGTTTAGTTTTTCATACATCTACTTAATTTTGTATGAAGAAGGTAGAGTCAGCTACAAACGTACCGAATTCAGTCATTCTTATAGTCTTAGAATTAACGTTTAGTTAAGAATTATTGTCAAATTAAATAAAATAGAACTTACAAATTACAATTACGCATTACATATAATCCAAAAGTTGCAACTATTAAGTATAACAAGTAATCCGTTAAAAAAATTGTCAATTTAACAACTTTCTAAAGGAGGTAATGAATTTAGTTCCTCATAACAATTAAGCGGGCACCGGGATAGTGCGTGCAGTGGGTGCGTGCGATAGCCATCACCCCCCCACCTCCCTCCAAAACAACATTCTAAGTATTTGTGAGCTGAGGGTTTTTTGCGCGAAGCCCGAGGGTGGCGGAGCGCAATCGTCCAACAAAAAATAATATTAAATAACTCAACAAACGCGGGTTTGTGCGTGATCGTGATACCGACGAATTAAATACTACAATGCTGCTACTCGGCTGCTTTGCTTATTTATAATCATTATAGATTTAATCTTATAACTTATGTAATATAATGCATTTTTTTATATACTATATTGTACAAATTATTTAATATTAAATATATACAGATGATATTAGAATGAAATGTAATCTGAATACGACTCTGCCTTAGCCTGTCTGTTAAAAAAAGTGACATAAAAACTCGCAACACTAGAGCGGTGATTCCCGCCAACTCGACTGCTTGGTTTTCTTATTTGACACATCCTTAGAAATGAAATATAATGTTACATTATTATATATATAGATTAGTTCAAAGATTTTTCTTTATATTATTAACATTTATTAACATTGTAATAATATATAAATAAAAAACTTAACTTCTAAAAATGCGTAACAAATTATACGTTAATTCTGGATTTTCTGATTCTTTTTATGAATCTGACGTTTCATTGGTGCAATGTAAGTCTAATAGTAATATTTGCTGTTATTTTGTCTATTTCATACTGTAGTTATATTTATATAGTTAAATAGTGTAAACGCTACACTATTCTCTATTCTTAGTTTTAGAATATTATTTTTGAGATAACCGTTAATGATTCAAATTTTATTGATACCACATGGCAGTGAAATCAGCGGGCGTTTAACAATATTTATACAGAGGGATGATATTATATTTTATTAGTGCTAAATATAGATACATTAAATAAATATATTGACTGTCTTATTGGTTTTACTGTCCGGTAGGTCTTGGTATTGTGTGGACTAATTTAGTTAGTTTGTGATTTATTGAGCGAAGCGAACGAAGTGAGCGTAGCGTTTTACTGAAGACTTTTTACATTCTTTGTCACGAATTGGCTCGAAAACTACTTGACGGAAAATTATGAAACTTTGCAATCAAAAAGATACACATCAGGTGATGGTTCTTATAAAAAAAAAATTAAAAATGTACTCAAAAAAAAAAAAAATTAATATCATGTCAAAAAATTGATATCCCATTGAAATCAATGGGAATCGACAAGTCAATACTCTGGGCTCGCTTCGCTCAATATGCAAACGGCACCCAAGATTTCACGAGCGCAGCGAGTCGAAATTGAGGGTTTGTTGGCGCCCCTAGTTATATGATACAATAATTAGTGCACTAAATAGTGTAACTTGGTAACAAGTCACTAACTTTCTAACACCAAGTGGGATGAAACATTTAACGGACGATTAGTTATTAATGATAAATGTTACCAAAATTTCGCTAAGTATATTTTAGGGACCAAATGTTTAATTGAGTGATTTATGAACTGATCCATTATTTAGACATGCTTGTCACGTTCGGTGAAAGATTTCGATATTATCATATGTTTGGGTATTGATTTTGGCGAAAGAAGTGACATTTTAGTTACTAATGATATTTTAGTCATCTTATTTGAGTTGCTGGTTGTCAACCATAATTGTTTTATTATTATTATATGGGTTATAATGTTTATTTTTTATTTTAGTTTGATAAAGATATTTTGGTAATTCAAAGAAAGTTATGAGAACGAAGCTCTAAAATTCTATTGAAATTTTTATTTTAGTGAGAATTTGTGTTCAGTTTTCGCGACGACCTTTCGTGTGGCGGTCAGTCAGCAAATCGCGCGAATGTATCGATTATTCTTATCTTATCTTATCTTATCGCATGTCGTGCGGTCGCTCTCGTAAAATGGTTACCAAACTCACGCACTAACGATGGACTTCATCCAGGGCGCAGGCGCCAAGCGTCTTACTGCATTGGATGTCTCCAACTCCGCCTTCAAATAAATAATTCTTAAGGCCCCATTGCATTATACAATTTTCAGCGCGCTATCTGACCTCCAAAAAAGAGTTCAATATAAACCAATCACACGCTCGTTAACAGCTCAATTCACTAAGCGATGTTAGACGCTAGTTGACCTAGCGTACGATAGATTGGATAGTGAAACTCCAGTTTAAGTATGCAAGGAAATAATACACCAATTCACAATTGCTATTTACTGCACACATATGATTATTATTTAAAAAAAGAAAGTTTACTTGACAGGTAACAAAGTTGCCGTTATTATATAAATATATTTGAATTAATGTTGCCATGTTATCAACACAATCTGCGCTAAAGAAAGCGCATAAGATTCGTGACTAATTAACGAATTTGTATCGCACAAATGATATAAATGTGCATAATTAGTTTTATGTATTCGTTAGCATGTGAAAGCATTTTAAAACTAGTTTGTTACATTCCACCTGCTATATAATCCGCGTTGTTTCGCAATGTACATACGGTATCTATGTCATAGAGGGAGAGGGATATATTATGCCCCAAGTGGGAGAGAGATGCGTGATCCGCAAGAGAGGGGAATCAGTACCTACTTTATCGGTTCGCGAATAACCAATGTACCCAATGTACAACATGGAAAATAGATTTCTATTAACATTGTAGGTAAATGTTGCAACACCCATGACCTGATTTAGTACCAATATCCTTAAGTTTATCGTACGTTTTAACAATTTACCATTATTTAATATTTAATATTATTTGATTCTATTCGGAGCTGTATGCGGCGGGATAAATGTGTATCTATTTTTGTTTTCAGTATTATTTTTAGAAGTTTTTGTATTGATTAAATTAAATTTGGTCACAAGAAATCGTTTGCGTACTTGTGTATTTAATTATGGTATTATTTCTCATATATAAGTATTCATTAATAGTTTAAATACCTACAAACTATATAGTATA
Source organism: Melinaea marsaeus rileyi (assembly GCA_918358865.1). Lineage (NCBI taxonomy): Eukaryota > Metazoa > Arthropoda > Insecta > Lepidoptera > Nymphalidae > Melinaea > Melinaea marsaeus. The sequence goes on along the minus strand of OU911088.1, from coordinate 9,309,947 downwards.
TAAGAAGAGAAAAAAGACGACCAATAGAATACGGCGATGCGTATATATATTTACATTTATATATGCAATATTTATGGTTTATATATCTAAGAGTGTATTGCATAAAAATGTTATATAGTTTTAGATTTATTTATATATATTATATCGTTGGTTAGTATGTCTGTGACATCTTGTAAACAAGTTACGACAGCGCGGAACAGAAGTTGGATTCGCGCTCCATTACTGCGTCCGCGCCATATTACCAACATGGCGGCCACGAGTCAATGGCCTCCACTGCTTGCGCAACCACGCGAATCTCAACGACAAAACAAAGTCTTCATCTTATACGTGTGTGTACGTGTACGTGTGTGTACGAGCTTGTGTTTATGTGTGTATGTGTTTATTTGCGTGTGTTAGTGAAGGGCTTCGACTAGTGGTTGACCTAATGCTGATTAATTTATTATTAGTGTCGCGTATATGTATGTTTGAAGGATTATCTGTACTTGTTTACGTGTTATTTTTACTGTTATATATTATTTTCAAATTGTAGCATATAAATAGTAAGTCTTGTGATGTTTTAAATGTTAAAAACTTATTTAATTTTTCTTTGTAATGAATATATGTAAGTAGTTACAGTTAACCGCCATTGACGATGCGAATCTATGAAATATTCTCAGAGCGTTAGTTAAAAAAGTAGGTCAAAACAATATGGCAACATTGAAATAACGTTGGCGATGTCTCATATAGCAACATTGTGGAAAAGTGATGATTATTGTCACGTGTGTCCTATCTGTCTGTATGTAGACTGTAATTAGTTGGTTTGACCGTGGACTGTCAGTAAATATGCGCCACATCAATAAAAATTACTTGAAAAAGATTCATTATTTCTTTTATTTTTTAGCATTTTAATACAAAGTTTTACTTTTTCTTGCCATCTTTATGTGTAAAATAACCTACAGGTAATTTAGCATCAATTAAATTTAAACCTGAGTACAGCCACAAAATATTTTATATACATGAAAAAAAAAATGGATAAAATTTAACCCACTATAATACAATAATTCTAACTTAATATATATTAATTAAAGCAAAAATAATTGTAATATATTATATATAATATAAAAAACTAGCCGTCCTCGTCTAAAAAAACGTAAATTAATGTTATATCTGCCTTTCAATTATTCAAAAGTAGCTGCATGCGAATCGGAAGTGTTCGGAAGAGGTCGCCGTCGGCACGTGTAAGACTTGCGCAATACAACCTTGCGCGAATATGGAGCTACGCGTTTGTAGCCCTTATTATAATATACTTAAGGACGACAATCCTCTCAACACATTGTTTTATGAGTACAGTGAAAATGTTCAAAGTTAAGTTTTTCTTTTTAGATGACAGGTTTTTTTTATACTATTTTAGTACGGATTTATTTAATCTATATTATTAATATGTTACCAATAAGATGTTTTCACAAATATATATAATGTAGTATAATATATATTAATGATCTTCCTAATTGCACAAAACACAAATGTATTTTGTTTGCAGACGATGTATCAATCATCGTACCGTGTATAAAAAATAATAATAATTGTATAGAAATAAACAACACTTTAAAAGATGTGCACGAATGGCTAAAAATGAACAATTTGTGTATAAACCTAAAAAAAACCAAATATATGATGCTTAGGAATAGGAAAATGTCTATTAAAGGTAACGTAATAACATGTGCCCATGAACGAATAGAACAAGTTACAGCAATAAGTTTCTTAGGTGTACGTTTAGACGAATTTTGTTCCTGGGGTCCTCATATAGCAACCTTATGTCAAAAAATTAATAAATTTGTCTATGCCTTAAGAAAAATTTCAAGGATTGCTGATCAGAGCACAGTACTATTGGCATATCATGGTTACGTTGAATCAAATCTTCGTTACGGGATTTTGGTTTGGGGAAATGGCTCAGACATAAATAAAGTATTTCTCATACAAAAAAAGTGCATCAGGGCAATCTGTAATATGGATCCGATGCAATCATGTAAACCAAATTTTAGGCATCTTAAAATTCTTACGTTGCCAGGCATTTATATATACGAACTTGGGTGTTTTATGAAAAGATTTGGCCATGACTACTACGAGACTCGTGGAAATGTGCTATCATTTAATACAAGGGATAAGAATAAAATCTATTACCCTCAAATTAGGACTGCTTTTGGTTCTAAAAACTGCTATCACATGATGATAGTCATCTATAACAAATTGCCTTCTGCGATTAGAAATTTGCCATACTTAAGATTTAAGGTGAAACTTCGTGACTGGTTGGTTGACAAATGCTTTTACTCCGTAAAAGAATTTTGTAATATGTGATTTTGATGTAAAAATATATATAAATAATTATTTGACATATAATTATTTGACTTAATTTAATCTTGTATAATTTATTTTATTTTATTTAGTTAATTAAATGTAATTTTATATAATACAATTTAATTTGATAATTTTAGTTAATGTTATTTTTATGAAGTTAAAATAGTCTGTAATAAAATTTTGCATGTCACGCCGTTGACTAAACATGTACATATATATTAACGATATTGTGTTATGTATGCCATGTTTTCTGCAAATAAAAGATTATTATTATTATTATTATAAAAATCGAAATAACAAAGACATGTTAATAAACAGTTTAATTTATTATTTGTATAGCGAATCGAAGGGCCTCCTCAAGGTGATGAAAGGTCGGACAGACCTTCTTATATACCATTGATAAATATGCAAATCGAGTGTTGCACTACCAAGTAACTGTTACTACATGTTCCCAATAATTAAAGAATTACTTTTTGTAGATTATAATGTCCTGGTACATCTTTATGGTACAGATACAGATTTTGTTTTGAGGTAAATTTTTTTAATCAATATTTTTTGTCCTTATTCTTTTTTCTATTGTAACTAAAAACGATTGTTTTTTTAATTATGAAGATTTTTTTTATATGTTTTACTTTTTCATCCTGGTTGATCATGATTCCCTGGTACAAGCTAGTAACTTTTCATTTGCAAATAAAAAAAACAAACTATTTTAAATTCCAGCCTTTTAATATATTTCTTATTTGGAGAGCTTTCGCCTTATAATTGTGGCTAGTGGATATTGAAACCGTTTTTTAATTTATATTACAAAATAATTTTTAGCTTTCTATATAAACGAATACGCATGTTTACAACATTTTAGTGAAAAGAAAATTTAAAAATCTAATAAAATCCAGACATCATCAAGAAAAACTAAAAAACAAAGTCTTCATTCGTAAATAATATAAAACACACGATAAACACACGTTAATAAATAATTTCTTTAGCTCCAAGGTAATGTACAAAGTAATTTATCTAATCTTATTGCTATCCTTGTTATTGAGGCAAAAATACATGAACTCAATGTTACAACAAACAAACAACAACTGTGTGCTTTTATATTTTACACACGATTATATAGCATATAACAATATGAATTCTGAAATTTCAGTGTCTGTAAAGAGTAAAAATACCTTAAAAATAAATAAATGAAAAACAGTACAACTATCTAACATTATTATTAAGTATTTATTGTAAGAAATGTTTTAAAAAAAAAAAAACAAAATAATGCGTGCTATATTCAAGATGGCGTCGAACATTCCAGAAGCTAGTCGAAGATTTTAGCAGAGAAATGAGAGCGAATTAATTCAGTTGGAGCCGCATCGGTTCAAGGAGAAGCCCGCGTAAAGGGCCGCATCAGCGTCACGCGCTGCCATTGACCCACTTACACATACCTCACCTACCGGCGTGCGGCGTGCGGCGTGTGGCGGGCGGCGGGCGGCGTGTGCGCACACTGACACTCACGTATACACATCTTATACATCTTAATATATAACAGATATTTCACATTTTTATAATATTATATAAGTAAAAGATACCTTGTTATTATTTTTATGCTTTAACTGTTTTTTTATTCCATTTCTCTTATATTCGAGGGAAGAGGTCTCTTTAAAGAGGTATGCTATCCCTAATACATTTCTTAATATTAATATAAATATGATGCTTAAAGAAATAATATAAACGGAGAGTCAGCGCCTACCAGTATTTTGTATTCCGAATTATACTTATGTAGCAAAGTATTAAAAAGAAATGATTTAATAATATTGAAACGGTTATGTGCGCGAGTGTTTTATTTCAGCGGAGCGCGTTGGCAGTTGTTTGTGTCTTCTCAAGGCGACGGCTGGCCCTGGGCCCTCCGCCCTCCGCCGCAAATAATTCTGCTATTGTGAAACACCTTATCGCAGAGGAACCTTGCTCGGATCATACGAATTACGGTCAAGTTGACGATTTCGTGATAGTATTTCAAATGATTATATTTACTATATATTTCCGTTGATGAAGTTTGATTTTTGAACAAAATGTTATATTTTTGGATACATTTCATAAAAATCTGTTTTGTGAGAAGTAAAAAAATGATTAGCAATAATTTACATTACATAGTTGTACTTCGAATATGTAATAAAATATTTAGGTATTTTCACATTAATATATTTACGTGAGTGGTTAACTTTTAAATGAAATTTGAGCTCTTCTTTTTTTTGGGATAACATTCTACCCAAACTATTCCCAAAGACAAGTTTACATAACTCTACGTATATATAATGGATACGCAATATTACATAACATTAATACTAAAACATGGTTTTAAACATATTCTGCGTCCAATGGAATTAAACAAATTATTCCTAACATGGAATTAAACATATTATTCCTAACATGGAATTAAACGAATTCTGCGTCCGATGGAATTAAACATGTTATTCGTTCCATGGAATTAAACAAATTATTCCTAACATGGAATTAAACAAATTCTGCGTCCTATGGAATTAAACATATTATTCGTTCCATGGAATTAAACATATTATTCGTCTGCGATACCGGGGTTTGTGAACTTGTAAGTATATCCAATGCGTTATTCATCACAAGAGTGCATTATCTTGAGAGGCATGCGGCGATAGCGGGACGTCAATGCACTCCATACCATGCTAGGTCAGTTCCCTGTGACTCATGCACCGTTAGATACATAACATCTTTTATTATAAAACCCATAACGATATTATGAGAGCGACCATCTCCCTTGCCGCTTTCTATTACCTCGAACACAATGGAGGAAAGCTAAAGACGCAATGAAGTTTGAGGTTTATTTTAGATGTGACTGAAATTTGGTATGGGTTATGACTAGTCAGTTAGTTGTTCTTTGCACAATTATTACCCAATGCTCCAGTGACTTTACAAAATTGTATTACGTTTGTACTTTCAGTTTCTAAGCTATTTAAATCAATTGCATCTCGTCTAGTGCAGAACTCTGAAGTATATATACATATATATATAATTTAAGCGTCTCTTTGTAATGCCAAATTAACAGCTTAACTAAATGCATAGGAAAGCATGTATATACGGTATTTACATATAAATATATATTTTTTTATAATTATTCTGTCTTTTCATTGTTGCTAATTTCTGTAACGATTGGACCGATTTTTTTATATAATCCTATCTTAGGTGGATAGCTGTTATAAGGAGTAACTTATTAAAAAGCCATTTCAGACGAACGAAGTCATGTGCTCAGCTAGTATATAACAATCATTGCACTTAACAGAGACGTCTCATTTGATTACGATATTGATAATGTAATTGAAGCTCAAGCCATCTGCTGTTTGCTTGACTTGTCCCGATCAACCCTTTGGACATAGCTCCCTCGGACATAGCTTTTTTATCGTACACTAAACAAATAGCCTAATGAGAAATATCGGTAACGGAAACACTTCAATTTACATATCAGATTGACAAATATTTGCGTCCTCCCCATGGCTCCAATGTTGAATACAATTTAATACTGTTTACATTACACTATAATATATAATTCACATGGAACATTTTTTCAAAATAATTGGACTAAACTTCTTATTGGACTAATTAGTTTTTTACTTGATGTATATAGAAATGTTCAATAGTCTTATAAAAAATCCAGCTAAAGATATTCAAATTCAAAATGTCTTTATTCAAGTAGGCATTTACACGCACTTTTAAATTCAATTATTACAATAAAAAAAGGTCAGTGTAGCCAGGTTCGGAAAGCTGCTCTGTTGAGAAGAGCCGGCCAGAAACTCAACAGTTGCTTTTTATAAAAGAAATATAACAATCTTAGGTGATGTATGTAATATAAATCCTGCAAATGATTCAACAACTTAAGTTTCACATATTTCGATCCACTAAAAACTCTTGAACTAAGAATATAACTTTGAATATCTAAACTAAGTGTATATTTAATAAGTTAGCTATCCGATGGTTATTGAGGCAGATGTTAGCTATGTTAGATTATCAAATGATCTGCACTGTACGCAGCTTGAGTGATTGACCAATGGCGGACGGTAACGCATTTTTTAACCACAAGGCGAATTTAGCCCTCCTTTAATATTAACTATGAGATCTTTTTATATGTAACTTAATTAATTATTTATATGCAGTTTAATTAGTAGATTATGCACAAGCTGTGCCCATGACTTTGTGCGGAATATGTTATATTTTTTAAAAACATTACCTATCCGTCAGTGAAAGTCCTGTTAAAATTGGTCCAGCCGTTTCAGAAATAAGCTGGAACAAACAGACTGAAAGGGAGAAAATTAAATACCGTATATACTTTTATATCTATTAATTTGAAATAACAAACAGAGACTTTATTTATATATATAGATTTTATGAGTTGTCGACAATTTTTAATTATACCTTTTTTATTATGTTAAAATATTTTTCACGATGGCGAAAATTAATGAATTCTCTCTAACATTATATATTTTCCTTTTTTATGTTAATATCGTATTTATAAATCTTCGGTGTAATTGTTAACCTACATCAAGTCGGGGCGGAAACGTTTTGTAGGGTTGCAATTTATTACAGACTACCACCACCCGGTCACCCTTTGTTTTAATTGGCTACAAAACACTCGCTCAAAAACACCACGATAGCGGAAACTTAACTTTTTAATTGAGCGAAGCGAACGAAGTGAGCGGAGCGTTTTACTGGAGACTTTTTACATTTTTTGTTACGAATTAGCTCGAAAACTACTTGACAGAAAATTATGAAACTTTGCAATTTAAAAGACATATATAAGGTGATGGTTTTAAAAAAAAAAATTTGAAAAATGTTCTCAAAAAAAAATTTTTTTTTATATCATGTCAAAAAACTGATATTCCATTGAAGTCAATGGGAAACGATGAGTCAATACACTGAGCTCGCTTCGCTCAAACAGCAAAGGCACCCGAGATTTCGCGGGCGCAGCAAGTCGAAATTGAGGGTTTGTTGGCGCCCCTAGTTATTAAGATGGAGACTGTTAATTGTGTTCTATGATATCATTGGTACTTATATTCTTTAAAGGTAAAACCACATTAAGTGTCCACTTCAAGAACTATCAATGTAATGTAGTCGCGGCCTTTATTTTTTATTTATTGCATATTTAAACATATGCTCCGATATTTGAGTACAGCGATCAAAAAAAATATTGCATTATATCTATAATAAATCTAATGACACGATGCCGTCTATAAATATAATCGAAACAGGTAGAATTTTACTAATGACATAAAGTTATGGTATATGTGAATCAATTGTGTTATGCGATTATAATCTCTATTTAATGGTGATAAGGTTGATTGTGTATAATATTAAAATGGCATTCATCTTCCACTTTTTATGATGTTTTATAAGGGATGAGGGGTGTGAAGGGAGGTCGCTGAAAGGGTTGTGGGAACGGAGGGCACCTGCGTCTGCACATGGCGCAGTTAGTTTTTTATATTTGCAGACAGTTCATATACTGTGCACACCCATCTGGTATTTAGATGCAGGTCAAACTATCTTCATTATAAACACTATTTGTCTCCTCAGCACATTCCGAGCTGGTAGCTACCTCCGGACACAGACGTTTAATTTTATAATCAATTCAAAACTCCGTAAATGAATGCATAAAGATATTTTGAATTTAAATTTGAAATATAAGAATCCCCCTTTTCTTTTAACTGTGATGTCACTTTCAGGCAAAACATAAATGTTCGTTTCTAAGCTATATTAAATTCCTCTAGTATAAAAAATCTTTCAATCTATTATATATATTAATAGGTAGCTGCCATGGATTAGTAATTTCAACGTCACAACGAAATTACGTTTTATTAACGTAAAAATGGTAGTTGCGAACCGTCCGTCTGTTTGCCGTGACATTAACGTGTCTACGAACAAACTCATTAGGAATGCCGTGTTTAGCGACTATTTTCAAAAGACCCACCGTACCATACAACTCCCTCGTGTTGGGGGATCATTGAATTTTAAATATCGGTTGCATTATTGAGACGCGTTGGTAGTTACCGATACTGCCCCTATTTCTCGCCACTATTTATTCATTTCGCACATTACCGTCAGTCCTCCCTCACGCGTTGTCGTCTGAATTGTTAATGAGACATCGTTAAAGCCCGCGAAACGAACAGACACGCACGTTAGACACAATCGATTGAATCTCTTTCAAGGAAACTTAATAATATATGTATGTCCAATAACGGCTTCTATTGGCGTTTTTATTATATTCATACACTAGCTATGCAAACGACTTGGTTCACTCGAAATATTATATATCGATCCATATTTTCAGAGATTAGTTGGAACAGACAGACAGACAAAAATTTAGATATTTTTTTATGTAAGTACAATATATGCATTCAGTGAAAGCTGTTAATTTGGGTATATTAAAAATCTGAATTGGTAATTAGCACGCGCACAGGATAAGGGTAAGCCCTTAATACAGTCGTTTAGATTTTGTAAAGACCGCAGTGAGTGTTAATCGGGTGGTATTGTGTTTTGCATAAGCGGATAACCCTTGCGCTACCTGCCTACACCGCCTGCATTGTAGGTACTGACGCAACTGATGGGGCGACCATGAGTCTCTTAAATCTTTAAGTCTTTCACGAGTACCAAACATTTCACTAAAATTTTTTTTAACGAACTTTAATAAGCAAATATGTTTACAAAGTAAGTTATAAATTTTAGTTGATTATGAAAATTACATAAAAAATTTTATCTTATTTATAGTCACCCCAGCGGGTACAAATAAAAATGTACTATAAAGGAAATAAGCAAAAAAATCGTATAAAAACAATTTTTTCGATAATGCAATATAGGTCAGGTGCGTCCAACCCTTTCGGGTCGTGGGAGTTATTTTTTGCATGTTTTGTGCAATACTTTTTACTTGATAACAAAAGAAAAGTGTTTGCGATAATTTGTTCCCACATCCCTTACAGGGAAGTGAATTTACCGTTTTTATTACAGTTATAAATTATTAAAGGAGTATAGATATAGATAAGATATATATATAGATTTAGTTAAATAGAAAAGAAGTTGGTATATTATTTATGTATCAAATATATAAAAAATATAAAAAAAATTGTATCCCAAATGTCGTATATAAAAAAGTCTGTCTGTTTGTAATAAATTAATGATAAAACAGCATTGGATAAACACGCTCCATCCCATAATGGTGTAGTCAAAACCTATTTGTTGAGAGAATAATGATAGTTAGCTGCGGGGAGACCGGAAGAGACATTCGCTAAAGCATCCGTTCTGTCATGTGACTTGGTTACTTGTAAAAACTATCGTCTTCATACTTATATAAAGGGTAAAGTCATTATAAAGTCATTAGAATCCTTTTAAAATTTACATTACTATGGTCACTTCTGCTTTGGTAATTTTTTATATTATTTCAATCAAAAATATAATAAAGAAAATTCAGAAACTAAAGTATCATATTGTTCCAGTAATATTAATATATATATAATAGATATACTTATAAGAATGTAACAAACACTCAAGTGATATATATAAATATATATAGTTCGCTAAGAAGTTTGTTTTTGCCATCATAGTTCACTCTGAGGCGTGAGAACGCTGGAGCAACTGAAACTTGCAGGGGATTTTTTGTTCAAGAGGTTCATTGAACCTCCTTCAAATGTGTATTATAACATTAGCTAAGATATAACATGTTATAAACGAAACCAGAAAACTTATATAAGTATTTATAATAAATAGCTTAGCTTTAGTATCTAAAACCAAGTTCGCGTGTCCCATAATCCTTAGCCTCCATTTCAAAATAAACTTATCACGTTGCATCCATTTTGTGTTTTTGTTGAAGTTTTTGCACAAAATTCTCTGTAACAAAAACCATCTAAATGTTTGGTTAGTGACAACGCAAACCTGCCACGCCGTCTTAATCTTAACAGTTTTTTATTTAACTTAAAATACATTATATATTTATATATATATATATATATATATATATATATATATATATATATATATATATATATATATATATAACCTGTAACGCATTCTAATAAGAAAAACCTAATATATACAAATAAATTAGAAATATTTTAACATTCAAGTAAGTAATCTGATTAAATATTAATAATTTGTGATCTTTTCGAGTTCTTAGTTATTTTTATCGTAGGTACCGTTATCCCAAAACCCTCCCACGGTTTTGCACAATTTTGATATAAAAACTTTTATACCTGCTCGTGTGTTGCAGATTTGATATCTTTTGTGTCTTTTTTGCTTTAATTTGTGACAATTATATCGGTATATTACTTTTTACCTGACTTCCATTTTTTTTCTTATATGAAATTTTTTGACATTTCGCACGTAGTTTGTTTTTGATACGGTTGGATTTCGTTTTACTGTTAGAGAAACATCAAGTATTATCTAATATAAATATTAATATCAGTCAATGTATTCTTTATACCTGAATGTGTATTTATTTTGTTTTATTATAATACTTATTAAGTTTGTGAGTTATATAGTTCTTATATATTTAAATCGATTAGAGACGATCTATTAAAGAAAATCCAAAGGATATTCAGGTAGATAGTGATATTGCGTTTTATGAAATGGTTTGATGTTTAAAAAAGCTCTGCCTGTGCCATTTGAAAAGGTATAAAAAAGAAATTGGTAGGCAAAGAATGGTTGCCGCAGAAAGGGTTAAGGGATAAAACTTAAAGGAATCAGCAAAAAATTTGATATAATATTGTTTCTATAACACTGACATAACGTGCTGGCTGTTCAGATTATGATATTCGAAATCAAGGATCATTATTAATTAATCCAATAATTGCTGTAGCGATATATTTTTTTAAATTTTTTTATTTGTTTATAATACTTCCATAGCGTGTTGGCTGTTGACACTGAACTTAAAAAATATAATTTAATTTAAAATTTCTTGTCTCACAACGACCAATCTTTAACATCAATATACGTACGTACAAATTGCAGCCAATATACTTTTTTATATCAAACAATACGTATGAGGGTTATTTTTTGCGTCGCTTTCACAACATGTGCAATGTATTCATATGACCCAGTTACGCACTTCCTTTGTGTGATTCTATTGAAACGTCTAACTAAAACAATACGCGCCTATCAAATTTATTTTTGATCAATTATTATATATTTATAGAATGTGTAACTTTAAACCCCATAATAGTGGGTATGAAGGAATTTCTTTTCTTAGGGATTTCTACTTCTTTCTAATAGAATATTTCTTCTTAGCGCATATTGTCTATAGTACGTCCAAAATGCGCATAATTTTAGATTTAGCGATATACTAGGATCCGCCAACCGTGCGCGGCGGGTGTTGAGCTGAGCTCTTCTTTCTTCTTTTCTTGTTAACTTTTGAATGGCTAAAAATTTTTTCAATCTGTTTTCGCTATAATATCCGCGTTCAGCTCAAACATACATGAGAAATTTTTTAACTAATTATCTCGTCGCATTCTGGAGACAACTAAACACAAACAAGTTGTCCCAAACGGTTAAGAGCTTCGCTTACGCTCAGCTTAATAATAATTAATATTTGTGATATTATTTGAAATAGAAACAAATAAGTTATTTATAGTATTTGATTAAAATACCCACATTCCATCCCCTGTTAGTAAATTTCGCTCTTTAAAGTTGTAGAGTTGACTCAGTGACAGCTAATTGAGAGACGCCCTGCTAGGAGGGCTAATCCCACAACCCTTGGGTTTGTTTTACCACGTATGGGTTGTAGTTTTTACCCTTAAATTACCATATATCATTTTGTTAGACTTTCATATTTTACGCGAAATGTTTAGTTTATTTATTTCTATTAAGTATTTTTTGGAATATTTAGAGCATGTACAAGCGAAGGTTAATACAAAATTTATTATTAATATTAGGTTTTAAGAAGCTTTAGAAGTAGCATAGGACAAGCTGACGTAAGCTCTTCTCAAGTCATTGGCAAATTATTTTCCGAGCTTTTCCGAGCGAAATTTAATTAATATAAAAATGCAATGTGAGCTAACATTTTTAAATGTACCTACGGATTACTGAAGCAAATGATCGATTGAAAATGAAAACGATATGTTATTCCTGGAGTCCCAGGGGATAACTCTTTAAGCATATGTTCCGAACCCTTTAATTGATTGTTCAAGGAGGGGCTGCACCACATCTCATCTCCGATTTGCTATTCATAACTCAGCCCTCCTCCCTCCGTTTCCGAGATGCTAATTTCTAAATTCCCTTTTATTTAAACCCTTTTTATATTTCCGGTATTATTTATTTATTGACATGTTTTCTTTATAATTATTATTTATTAATTAATAAATAAAAAATGCGAAAACACAGATGTTAAAGTCAGCAGATCCAAATACCAGGGTAACATAAAACAAAGAAGATTAATCCCATTACAATACATGAATATTATAAACCAATGGTAATGTTACAAGATAAGATAGTGCGAATAATTCGCGATACATAACGTTATGCTAGCGCGGTCGCATTGGACTCCCATTGGCCAATCGCGTGGGAGGGAGATCCTCCTTCCTCTCGTAGTGCGATTCGCGAACGCACACATACAAACTTGTAGCGAATCGCGTCCTGCGAATACAGTATATAACTACACACACATATAAAGTTATCTCCGCGTCTTAACTCTATATCTCAAAGTACTAGGCGCTCATAACTTTATTTATATAAGAGTTATTTTACAATAAGTATATATGTATTTTGAGTATTGTTATAGTAAAAATACAGGTTTTGTTAAATTGTATTGTACTTTTAATATTTAAATATGTTTGAAATCAATGATTTGTCAGAACCAGTCTTATAGTTACAACGGTTCTGAAATGCATCGGAGGTCAGATTTAGGTCATAACTGCCCGATGCATCCCTTCTATGTGCACTTATTCCTTGTAATAATGAGTATTTAAGTGATCGCTATTTGACTTATATATGATGCAAGATTTAATATATAATAATTATATATTATATGTGTATATATTTAATTATGAATAGTAACGGTCGCGTAGAATTATCTGTGAGAAAAAAACTGGATGGTCAGCGAAACTGGCCACCGAGGTAATTATAAAACAAACCAGCCCGCAAAATTCAACAAAGCAAAACAAAAAAGAACAAAGGAACAAACATTTCAATACAACACCGACAATATTAATTACCCTTCTCAAGAACATTAACAAAGGAAGGGGTTTGATATACGGTAAATAGTAACGGGGAAGTGACCACTGCCGATACCTTAATATCAGGTTTATTATAAAACTATCGGTATAATGTTTTATTCGGTCCCATTGGAGAAGGAAGAGGAGGCAAGATTTTTTTTTTTTTAAATAAAAAAAAAAAATTTAACTCGCTATTTTGTTTTATTTTCCATTTTTTTTTTCAATTAAATTATGTTCATAGAAAATTTTAAAAGATAAAAACGAAAAAAAAAATTGTTAATACTTAAACGTTACTACTTTTTATTGATATTTTTTTTTGTCCTTGAATTTATTTTATAACATCAAAAGGCCACTTCAGCGGACCTTGGAAGGGACGGCACTTGTCTAGCGTGGGTCAGAGGTGACGAACGGACAGCACACCGGTCTATATCAGGCTACTATTATATATTATTAACGATCCCACAACGACCTATCACGGAACGATTTTCTTAAAATTCTCGATAATCTTGCGTAAAACACGCAAAACGCTAAAGAAATTATTTTCTAAAATAATCTATAATGCATTGTGGTTGGTGTTATTTCAAATGACCTTTTGTTTTTTAAAAAACAATATGTTTTTTTAGTTTAAAAATTGTTAAAAATTCTCCTAAATATACAATGAAATTCCATTTGGTATAACAATGGACAGGTAGGGTTAGGGTATCGAAATTTTGCGAACCGTTGGTCACCTCTGACCACTGACCTCCTGGGACTGAGAACTTGAACTTCACCGTGACATTCAAATTTACATCACCTTAGCAAATACAATTTGCAAACTCATTTTATTGTTTTCTTAAGCTGATAATACAGCAATTACACTATTTCGATCTACACTTTCTTATTCTTTAACTGTTCATTTACATTTATAAATAAAAATTCCAAATTTAAATTTTGAAAAGATATTTGTAAACAAAAACCAAAATTCAAATTCGAAACTTTGCACCTTCCCAACACAAAAAAAACAAAGTTCAAATTTGGAATTCGCTTTCAGTCTTAAGTCATGTATTTATAAATAACAAAAAGAATATTCTTATTTCAAAATGGGTATTGTATAGATAATAATTTATTCCATATCCAAAGATGTATTAACTGAGTAGTTGGTCAGTGATTCGCAACCCCCCGTCCGTTGGTCACCTCTGACCGCTGACCGATGGCCTCATGGGATACACAACTTGTTCTATCTAACGCTGACATTGAAATTTTGCGATCTCCCATAACATTATTTAATTTTTTTTTACTTTTTATAATATAATAAGAAGTATTATATTTTAGAATAATTTTAAAGTTTTCATGAAACGCCGAGATTTATTAATTTTCATTGCTATTTAAGCATTTTAGTATTTTTTAAATTCTATGATACCTACTAAGTGTTTAGTTTGAGTAAAATATTTTAGTACTGGAAGGAATAAAAAAATAATTAAATATTCACTTTTCATGTTGCACATTGAATAAAATCTCTAATCCCCAATATAAATCGATGAAGGATGTCTTGCGAAAGGGTTCTAGCTGACCGTTGATCACCTGTGACCTGTCCGATGCATTCAAATTAGCATAACAAGTACGGACATCCATTCACAGTGAAGATAAATCTTTTAACAGTTATCGGACATGGCATCTATAGACATCGAGTTATTTCTATTTATGTGTTCTTTGTTATAAAAATAAATAAATAAATAATGGTCTATCATTTTCTAATTTAAAAACTGTTTGATGTTAATAAGATCAAAAGTATATTAAATAATATTTAAGTTACTCTTTTTGTCTAACCACGTAAACAAAGACGTTTCAAATATCGAATGTCAAAGACTTCAGAAGTGAAATACCTATACATAAAAAATGTAAGCCAAATGAATAAATTCCATTTTCAAAATTTAAAACAATATAGGTTGAATGTTCCTATAAAACTAATTCCATTTTCAAATTTATTGTATGCATATTAGGACAATGTAAGTTGAATGTTGGTATCGCTGTCGCGATTTCTATGCATTTGTGGCGCGAGTTTCGCAAGTCAAAACAATATGGTTCAATGTCCGACGTGACATGATTCTCTGTGATTTCTTCCACGTCAATACCCTTTTAATTAACATTTATTTCTCAATAAGACATTTTATTCCCGTATCTTTTTGCGGTTAAAATTTATACAATATATAAACATATATATGAATACTGAAGCACTATTAAGGTATTTAATTCCTGTAACATTATATGCATTCAATTAATCCGGGAAGTCTGAGAGGTGACTAAAATAACTTGACTTGTCACAGGTCTCAGACCGGAACCATTTATATGTATTTTTATATTATTTTATTGGGCACCGAGATTTTACAGAGCTGTTAACATTTAGATAGCTCTTTCAATCAGATATCATCCACAATATAGTTCAAATAATTACTATGGCTAAAATAATTAAATATTAAAAATTACGTAAACAGAAAAGTTTAATAAAATTATTAGTTTAATTTTTTTTTACCATATGTACTTATGCTAACTAGAACTGACTGACGTACTAAAATTATGACTAGAATGAATCGATACATATACAAGGTAATGTCTATTAAATTTGAACTCTTTAGCAATGGAATATAATCTCTCTTCATAACATGTCCGTATTTAATAAGCGGGATACCGCACATGTCTGCCTCACGTGGGAAGTGGAAGCTACGATCTTTTTATTTGAACTATAATTAAGGAAACCTACAGTAATTACAGGGGCCATTGCTAAATATAATTAAAGTATCTTTTAATCCTTTCTAATACTCGGGGAGGAATTGGAATTAATTGAGCGAAGCGAGCGTAGCGAGCGGAGCGTTCTACTTGAGACATTTTCATATTCTTTGTGACGAATATGCTCGAAAACTACTCGACGGAAAATTATAAATTTTTTCAATCAAAAAGACACATTAGGTGATGGTTTAAAAAAAAAAAAATGTCAATAAAAATATATATATATTTTTAATGTCATTTCAAAAAAACTGATATCCCATTGAAGTCAATGGGCAACGATGAGTCATTACTGGGCTCGCTTCGCTCAATATGCAAACGGCAACCGAGATTTTGCGAGCGCAAATCTTTTTAGAGATTTTACTTAAAATTAATACTTTAATAACAATATTTCCAGTAATATTCCACATCAAATGGTATAATGAGAAATTTTAATCGCTATTTGTTAGTAAATATTCACATTACTTAGCCATTTGGCCATTTAAAGGGCAATTTGCGTTTGATTGTACTATCGCCCTGATAGTGTCGTTGTTGGTGCTGGTGTTGGTGTTGGTGTAGGTTTGATGACGGTCGTTTACTTTATAATTGTTATTTATTTTAGCAAATACCGTTTTTAACGACGCAATTAACGGGAAAATGTCATTATTATCAAATAACGATAGTGCCAATATTTAAATATTAATTTTGATGACATCAGACAATAGTGACAACTTATCAATATTATTTTGATGTGACATTAAAATTAATGCATCATACATATACACACACACACACACACACACACACACACACACACACATATCTATATATATATGTTGGTATGCAAAAGTTGTTAGTATTTCTGTGTGTACAAATAAATAATTCATTAATATTTATTTGCTCTTTTAATTTCTTTTGTTATATTATCTTGTGTCAATTATACACTATCGCTAGTAAGTTGTATATTCACTTGTGACCTACATATGTATATATATATATATATATATATATATATATATATATACAGGCAGTCCTCGTTTCGTTTTACGGCAGTCATTCTTACACCAATATCGTTTTAACTATCTAAGTCTAAGTCGTCTAAGATTAGTTTAAGACGTTTAAGAAGAAATTGACTACAAGACAAAAAAAGAAAACGTTTAAAGTACTTGTTACCAAAATTACGTACGTACGTCTATTCTAACCTGACATAACCGAAAACCATATGTATGTTGGTTGTTACGCCTATATATATAAACAATTAATATTTACAAAACACTCCAAATCTAATATGTATCGTAGTTTAAAAACAGCTTGACGTATATAATATATATATATATATATAGAATGTTTGTGTGTTTGTGTGTGCTATTAATATTATTTGGGAGCCAGGAAGCGACGCTCGGACGAACGAGCTGCATGTTGAGGCAGGACGGCCATCGTGCACTGTGTACGGACAGAATAATAATATACTTTTATATATTTATATATATATAATTATTACATATTGTAAAAGTGTTTGTAACAGATAATATATGACACAAAATTATAAATTAAATGTAAAACTAACAGAAATTATAACATAAAGTTTGATCTTTTTAACTAATTTTTTTGTTATCAAACTATTACAATATTATGATTTAAATATATTCATCAAAATAATCAAATATATACTAGGATCCGCCAAAAGCGCGCGGCGGGTGTTGAACTGAGCCCCTCTCCTTTCTTCTTTACTTGATAACTTTTGAATGGCTAAACATTTTTTCAATCTGTTTTCACTATAACATCCGCGTTCGATTCAAACATACATGAGAAAATTTTTAGCTAATTATCTCGTCGCATTCTGAAGACAACTAAACACAAAAAAAGGTCTCCCAAACGGTTAAGAGCTACGCTTACGCTCAGCTCAATAATATTAATATGAAAGAATCATTTTTATGCTGACTGTACAAACGCAGCCGGTACATGGTGTGTATATAAAAGTAACGGGAGTCATGACTGACGCTCGCTTCGACTTCTCACAATGCAATCCCTGAATCGACAAACAGACAATTAATATATATATCAAAACACAATTATTATTATTATTAGCGATTATAATTTGAATTTAAATGTAATTAATTAAAAGAATGTCTGTGTTATATATAAATATGCTTAAAACGTGCCAATCTGTTACACGATTGTTATAAATCTTCAAACGTGCCTTTATCATACAGAAATAGTTACAATTCAAGCATCGCCCGACTAAATAGTCAAATCCGGTGGGGAAGGACGAAATGGAGGGAGGGGGGGGGTGTGGAAAGTGCAATGTCCTCGCCAACATCGCCAGAGATGCCTTGACTCGCTTATCTAAACGAAATAAGAATTCAAGTATACGTGGCTGGCGTTGGTGTTATTTAATTTTAGGGTTAGGTTGGTTTGAAATCTTGTTACATGGTATTAATTAGTGGAATGAACTCCCCCGTAACTTTGGTGTCGATGACGATATTGAGGGAAACTGAAGCCCTAAAAGTAGATGAGGGAGAAACCTGTTTTTATATACTTGGACTAGTGGTTTGTTGTTGGTCGTACCTTATATATACGAGGGTTTAGGTATAACAAAACCCGTCTTTCATATATATATATATATATATATTCAAAATTTAATTTATAGTTACCTATCTTATTAATTTATATGTATATAATACTTATGAATTATTTTTTGTTACAGATAAGTTATAAAAATTTAATAAATATATATACAATGTTATATTTCTTAACCATTCTTTTCATGGCTTTGACTATTTAATCAAAATATATATATATATATATAAATATACCAATATTATAGTAAAATAATTCTGCGATATAAATGAGAAAATAATGATTGTTATCGCAAATTTCGTAGTTAATTAATAATCGATTAAGTATTAAAAGGGTCAATTTACATGATAACTATTATAATATTTGATATATAACTTATGTTAGAAGGGCAAGCTTGACCTTGGGGAAGGTTTGAAGGTCCTTGACCTGTGTCTATGGCAAGTGCACGCCGATGCAATGTGAATACCGAAATAACTTGATCCCTCCTCCTCCAGGATACAAACACACCACAATAACTCCTTGTCCACGAACCGTTCATTACTTTTTACCACTAATGTTTTTGTGATAAGTGTAAAATACACTTTTGATGGACGTGAAAGAGGCACTTTCTAGACGCACATTTAGTATATGCTCTAACAGATAACATATCTACAATGTATGGACGGAATATCTATAATATATTAAATTAAAAATACACTTTAATTGACAAATATTTTATGTCCGAATTTTGTGTTTTTTATATTATTTATATAGTGAATAAAAGAGAAAGCAAAACACCAAATTATAAAGAAATATATAACAATTTTTATCATAGCTTAGTAACCTATTTATTATACTCTACTTAAATAGCATTCAAGATTAAATAGAGTATGATCGTCAAAATAGATAGAGCACTTAAACACTATAATTGTATTATTCACCAAATATGTCTAATAGCGACAATCAGCCCTTCTATAACACACACATACGCACACACACACACACACCGGTACATGTGTAGGTGTGTACGTGTATGCGCCCGCGCTGCATTCAAGGTTACTGGCCACTACGCGGCCTAGCGACCAAATTTAAAAATGTCTGTCACAATACCCATTAAATAAATACAACAACGTTTTGCTCGTTATAAATTATAATATAAGATGAATTGGGTTAAGATTGTTCTTTAATAAACATGTATGAATTTGAAAATATTATTAAGGAATACAAATTCATTCCTTTTTTAAATTATAATATTATATAATAACCGTTAATTGGTTAGAAATAGTAATCAACGAAATGGAATGTTTTTACCAGTTAATGCGGTTAAAACTAGTTTAGGGACCGCGATATTTGATGTGAATTTTCGACACTAAATTTACATTTCAATACATTTTTACTTGTATTTACTCGATTGGATGATTATTGTGAAGTCAAAATGTACTAGAAACAGTATTTAAGATATCCACAAGGAGGAATAATTCTTGTAAATGTAAGGGTGAGTTGTGAGTTGGTCTGCAATGAGTTGGTAGCGTCCGGGAGCGGCCAACGACCTGCCCAATCTCCGCTGCATTAGCATAGCAAGCAATATTTGTGTCTAACACGCTTGTGTGCGTTGTGTCAATGTGTGCGTGCTGCGCCCTCCTTGCGAAGCTTATATGTGTGTCGCACACATCAATGTTTGAAAAAGGAATTGTTCGTTCTTATCCTTAGCTCTGGACTCCATTTTAGGTTACAGTATATATTTTAGTTTATATCATTATATGATTTAATGTATATTTCATAAATGATGTTGTTCCATAATAACATTTATACATTTTGTATTAAAATAATGTAAATGAAAACGCCATTTACTTTAACATCGAATGTCAAATTTGTTAAATATTAATCGTCGTATCGGTGTGAGTAGATGTATGTACACATAGCTATTAGCGTGTATGTGTGCGTGCGGAATGTGGCGGGCTGATATAATTTTCGGTCGCAGCCACATTTGATAAAAAGATCAAGTTCAAAGGGGCGAGTGTCTTGAATGTTATATGATTATATATATAATAATTTATTAAGAGCTAACTGAATCAGACTTCCCAAACTTAAGTCGAAATCAAAGTCTGATATTTCACTTAAAACATTACAGTATTCCAATAGTACATTTCAAAGAAACTCCCTGAATAATATAACTAATATTATATAAACAATTTAACACCCAAAAGAACCCATAATCGTTCAGTAGCAGATTAACACCCATTGTGATTATAACAAATTCAATTTGCAAAGCAAAGCTAGGATTATAAAGTATTTTTAACACTACAAGATTTTCATACCTGCAAGTGTTACTTTATCTCGCTTTTAAAATAATTGCGTAATATCTATTATTGTAAAAACCCTTTTTTTATTAACCCTATACATCGGCGCCTTTAAAGATCTGCAACTAGGAGTGTTGTAAAGTAATAAAGAATCCGCCATTATCTGCAGAATGTTTGACGTTTGGCGGGAAAGGGTTGGTTTTGTTTCTATTTTATTTGGCGACACCATGTTTTGACGTAACGGTACTTATATTGTTAATGTTTTAATAGTTTTTGTATTATTTTAACCCATTTGGTAATGTTTTTGCTAGTAATAAAAGATAAATATTTTTATGTTTTATATTAAATATATGTGTAAAATCTTTTTAAGCGAAGCGAGCGGAGCGCTCTATGTGAGACTTTTTGCATCCCATGCCCGGTTAGCATGAAAACGGTTTTACCGATCTTTATGAAATTTCGCACATTTATAGCGATGGTTTATAAAAAAGTGAAAAAAAAACTCATGTCGTTGAGGAATAATCAATCAAAAAATTACAGTCCCATAAACTTAAATGTAAAAAAGTTTCGCTATGTGATATTTCATTATTCTATATTTTTTCCCTGTCGATTTCAGCTTCGATCCCTTACTCGGGTTACTCGCTTCGCTCAATTCGGCTAACTCTACCGAGATTTTGCGAGCGCAGCGAGTCAAAATCGAGGCCCGGTTCGTGCACAGTTATTCTTGGTTATAAGATCATATCATAGTAGTACTATATATATTAACTTCCATAATAATATTGGTTTTATAAATGTCAAACAATAAAAACTCATTAATTAAATGATTCTGCTTCAAATAATTCATCAATAGTTATCTTTATTTCATTTTTTAAAATATTTTTACAAACAATAAAAAATAAAAGAGTTATCCATTTATTTATTTAAAAATTTCGCCAAACCCATAACTAACTGTATTTGAGAACTTTCTTTGAGAACAATATACGAACGTTCAAAGACACCGACACTTGATACCTTAAGGGTTGGTTGTTTTGCGTAACCTCCTTATCACTAACGGTCCTTATCTTATTACTTGCACAATACCTTATCATTTCTAAAGATTCTTATATCTTTACAAACTATGTAAATGTTTTCGCAAATCTACTAATTGATATTTCTTAGATATTTTCCATTGATTTTAAATAACCTTTGCCCTGAATTGAAAGATTCCTAGAAAGTAATAATAATGGATAAACAAATTATTAAAAAGAAAAGTAAAAGTGAATCGATTATAGTTAGTTGACAATCCATCCATCATTCGTCCAATCAGATACAAAGATATAAAAGGTATACATTTAAATCGCCTCGTCCATTACCACCTTAATTGAGGATCCCGACTGACTGACTGACTGACTGATGGAGACTCAATCTACACATCAATCGCCAAACATTGGAAATTTTGGTAACACGCGACCACTAAATAATTTACGAAATATCGATGTGGGGTATCACCACCTCACCACCACCACCACGTGAGTATAGGTAAATACAATTTGATACGGATTTACAGATTTTTTACATCTAAGAATTGTTAATTTTTTTCACATATATATATATATATATATATATATATATATATATATATTATACTTGTATGTATGTCTGTATATATATATATATATATATATATAATTGCTTGAATGTTATGTTTGTCCATACGCAAATGGATCGTGAATAATTGATGTGTGTCATTTGGCAACTGCCTCCCAACCACCACCTCAGTATCAATATATATAACATGCTTTATACAGACATACATACAAGTATAATATATATATATATATATATATATATTATACTTGTATGTATGTCTGTATATATAATATGAAGAACGTAAACGTACATATATATTCTTAAAAGCGTTTGAAACGAATGAATATGGTACATTTATAATATAACAAAGTGTCCAAATGATGAAAAGACATACACCTTCTAATCAAGCGATATAAATTAAGTGTGGGGGGTGAGGGTGGGTTTGGGGGATGCTTCAATTATTCAAGCGCGTATTTTGGTCACGAGGACGACTGTCCTTATAACATAAGGGTTGAATATATTGGAATTTTGTACTAGTTTTCATCTATAGACAAAAATTTCAAGAATCGTACCTTCTAGAACTTAATCTATATGTATAAATATATATATATTGTATCTTGTAGATAAGACACCTTGGCCTCAAATACAAGGTAGCCGAGTCGTGTTGTTCAATCTTAGTCACAAATATCGCAACTATGTAGATAAATATTTACTTAAAACTATGTTTCCTTCCGAAATCTAATGTTATATATTCATGGCGACAATAAAAATATAATTGACTATACTAGCTTTGCATACGACTCTGTTCGCGTATTGATTGCAGAATTGACAGTTTGAGACAAAGAAAACCTTTTCTTAATAATATTCTTGAATGTAAAAAAAATTGGCTTATTTTTGTTAAATTAACACAACTTTATTAAGTATTAACAAAAAATTTTAAACTTCACCACAATACATTCGTGCAAACCGCATTTAAATCGTGTAAGCCGTTCCAGTAATTATTACTAACGCACAGACAAACAGATAGAAAATCATTGTTTTGTTGTTCATTACTAAAGACCGGTAACAATTTTTCCAAATATCTTATGACAGATAGCCATCAGAGACTTAGAGGATTTATTATATATTATTTTAACTCAGAGATGCCTTGTAGGAGTTTTATTCAAATTTTGTAGGTATACTTAGTACTAGGCGCGCAGAATGTTATCATAAATAGAAGTATATATATCCGGTTGTCTGTGTACGTGTGTGTGTGTGTGTGTGTGTGTGTGTGATAAGTCTATCGCAAAACGGTAACGCCCATCGCCAATCGTTGCCAAAATGATTCACCACAACAGATATGTATATGTTAAGATAAATTATTAAATGGACACTATATTGGTTCCGTATATTTATTTCATTTGTTCCTTGATAATAGATCAGTATTGTTTTAGTATTAAAACTAACTATTGTCCCCGACTCTATTCGCTTGAACTACAAGAGAGTTTGTTTAAGAGGATATTCTTTTCGTCGACTTGAGCTGTAACATCGGTATTCACCAAAACCCTTATCTCAATGTGATAAATAAAAATATTAAAAGAAAGTTCATTTTATAGTTAAAAGATTTTTTTTAATCGGTTTTTTGTTTTGTAGCTATCCTTCTACCTTTGTAATTGTTTGAATTTGTTAGAACTATATATGAAGTGGGATTAAAGACGGGAAAATTATATTGCAATTATTGAAATATATGAAGTAGTATAAAAACAGTGACTGTTAGGTTATGAAAATAAATATAACATGTAAAAAGAATTCTAAATTCAAATTTGTTAGATAAAGGAACCCTGTTTTATTCGCACTATGTAAACGGCAACCTTCGTTCCATTCATGAGATCCTGGTATAACGTTTGCAAATTTAATTTACCTGTGATTAGAATTTCCAATGACAGTAGTAATTTATTTATTGCTAATTCATATTTATTACATTTAAATTATTTTCTATATCAATCAATACATTTTAAAGTTCATTGACCTTACGTAAAAGAAACTTTAAAATATATAATCTCTTTAAATTTATAATCTCCTGGTACATTTGTGCGAAATTGTGGTAACTTTTCATCCGCCCACAATGGATGTATGTACTTTTTGTACAGCACGTGCTATGAAGATCCATTGTCATTACACTAACACCACAACAAAAATAGCCCGTGGAGTATTTACATGATGTAGGTCGGGGAAGCCCTCATTCATCTGACTCAATGAATTAGCGTGCGAATTTTTTGCTGCCAGGTCTTTGTCCTTTCAAAATCATGTCTATGTGTGAGTGAGAATGATTCTATACATTAATGTACGCGTAATTTGTATATCTTTTCCATTTTTAAATTTTATCTATGTGTGAGTTAAATGTTTTTTTACATCAATGTATGTGTATTTTTTATATCTTTGTCATTTTTAAATTATTTCTATGTGTGAGTGAAATAGTTCTATAAAGGAATACATGTGTAATATTTGTATCATATTCAAATGTTTGAATGTGTGTGTATGAATACACATGCAAAAGCGATGGTTTTTAAGTAACATTATGAGGTTATGTAGTTAGTTGTATATTTATTTGGTGTATAAAGTTAATCAGTATCACTAATTCAACACGGACGCAGTTATCAGTTATCGGAGGGACGCACTCTATCTGCGCGTACGCATCGCGCGACGCACGTCTCATAACATATTATACTTATACTTTCGCAAACATCATACTAATATATACGTGATTTTTATTAAGAAACACTATAATGCGTTACGCATATGATAAGTATTGCGACATTGTCATCATATAACCAACCAATATAAGATCATATTACTATTTTATTATAGTTAATAATTTTATAAACAAACATAAATCTATATAATATATATATATAGATATATTTAGCAATATACGTATACGTGGTTATGATAAAGGCGAATACAGTATACTGATAATAGTATCGTTACTGAGAACTAATGCACGATAAGAGCGATAACGGAATGACAAATTGCAATAACCACTAAAATAACCAAAAATGCATAGGACAGTGAGCGATGGACTCCATTAATGGTTTGGCGATGGTTTTCATTATTTCATACATTTACTAATGATATTAATAAATGTATTTGATATAAATGTGATTATTTAATAAAAAAATTCATCTTTTTTAAGTTTTGTAACACAATATTTCGATAAAATAAAATATAATATGAATATTTGCAAAATAAGACAGTATTATTGATTTTAATAATATTATTCAATATTTGTTGAGCGAAGCGAACGAAGTGAGCGAAGCGAACGAAGTGAGCGGAGCGTTTTACTGGAGACTTTTTACATTCTTTGTCACGAATTGGCTCGAAAACTACTTTGACGGAAAATTATGAAACTTTTCAATCAAAAAGACACATATTAGGTGATACAAAAAAAAATTAATATCATGTCAAAAAACTGATATCCCATTGAATTCATTGGGAAACGATGAGTCAATACACTGGGCTCGCTTCGCTCAATATGCAAACGGCACCCGATATTTCGCGAGCGCAGCGAGTCGAAATTGAGTGTTTGTTGGCGCCCCTAGTTATATTTATGTTAACTTAACATAAAAATAAAAAAAAACATTCCGTCGTCCGATAGGATAAACTTTATTTGCTGTAACAACCATCATGGGCAATCTTTTTTGATACAAATAGGAAAAGGGGTTTGCGTTAAGCCCTTTGAGGCGGGTCGAATTGGGTACGGACGGACATTCGGTTTTTTTGCTATTATATTTATAATAAAACTGTCACAATGTATCATACTTAAGTGATATTTGATATTTCCGATACACTATAGTGTGTAGTTGGTAAAAATAATATGAATTTGATGTGAATTTACGTATTATGAGTCATATTTGTATTCGCAATGAATCGACCCCTATTTACAACGAAGCTGTCAATAAGAAACAGTTTTGACCACAACCCCATAAAAGGGTGTTCGCGAATAAAACACTTTATTGATATCATATGTTTATATTTTAATAAGTATTATTTGAATCACATCTATATTGATATATGTAATTTGTACGTCTGTATATTTTGATTTTTTGATCGAATTCGTCTATTTTTATGCCTTTCTATATCTTTTGGTCCAAAGCCTAAAATATGACCCAAATGTCAGGTTTTATAAGGTTTAACCCTATATTTTGGTATATTTTGAAACGTATGAGGAATACAAGCGAGGACAGAGGCTAGAGCTAGTTGATAGCTGAAAGCAGCTATTAATTCAACCCTAGGTCACACTAGATTAAATACAGCCCAGGACACACCGGAGCTGCAAGTGATACCTGTAATTAGATGGTATCAGCGTCCGTCCGTCCGTGCGCGACGGAAATAACCTATGTGAATTGATTTTTTCGTAAAAAGCGCACTGGCCTTCGTTATTTTGTGTTTGTTTAAATTATTATAAGTGGGGGTTTCATTTTTAGTAATGATCCGATAAACAGATTAATTTTAGTTATATTATTAAATTATGTTTGATTCATTGTTTTTTTTTAATTTTAAATTAATAATAAAACTACGATGAAAATTTTGGATGCTTCTAGAATGTAAGAGTCAACTCTACATAATCTATGCTTCTGTGTGTATGAAATGCTTTTTTGTAGATTTTTTTTATTTATTGTAAGTTCTATCTGAAAGAATTATTGTTAATATTAAATTTGAGAATTTAAATGAAAAATTGTAATAAAAATCACTCAATCAATCAGTCAGTCAAGATAAATAAATTTCTCATCAATGTATTAGTTTATATCCCAAAACAAGCTTAGAGCAACTATTTGGAAAGTGTGTAGCGATTTTAAAGTGGTCCCAAACTATGGTATTTTCATGTCATTGCGCAAGAGAAGTTCTTAACATTTTGCGACAGAGGTCGTAAATTAACGGCCATTTTACGTCTCTCATTAGTGATAGGTGCGGGTTACAAACTAATACTACGGAATATCAACTCAATGTCACTTATTACTCAATAAGTACGACCTCTTTGTTGAATTTGTCAGACCAATTGTTACTGGCAGTCATAATATTTTGATAAAAAAAAAAGTTACTGGCAATCACCACTATTTAGATAAAAAAAATATTACTGGCGGTCATGAATATTTAGACATAAAAAAAAAGAGCTGTCAAAAAAGTATTTCGTAATTAAGATAATGTTAAAGCTTCATAACACTATCCCAAAACGTATTAGGGAATGTGTTCTAACGTCTCATAATAATGAGTCCCATAAAATATTCCATGGTCACATTTTCTACTTTCCAATGCATTTTAAACGCATAGTATCAGTGCAACGACCAGTGCGGCGGTGGGACGATCTCTCGCGACTAGCAGATCGAGTCCGTTCAAGGACGTCCACTTCGATACCACCCACCAACACCATTAGCACTCTATTACAATCGCATAAGACACATTTTCGTTTGTCACATTTAATTGTCCCGGCCAGTAAGAAAAATGATCCTGTATAAAAAAAGTAAAAAAGTCAAAGTCTCGCGGTTGTTTTATTTTATAGCGTTCAAGCCAACATGGCCGCGAGTGGAAGCGAATTATTTGAATATATTATGTACACTTTTTATTTTATATTATTAGTAATATAGTAATTATTATTAAAATTTAATCTTTTATCTTTAATTAGATTGTATAATATAATTATAGTGGTCAAAATGGATATGTTTGATGAAAAAAAAAACCATAAATTTGTATGAAATAAACGCTCCCCAAGTCCGGGGTTTGTATAAAAAACGCGCCTCCCTGTCTGCGGGCAGGTGCTTGCCGATATTTTGACAATAATACTTAGCAGGGACGAGTATTTATAATTTGTTAGTTATTTTTTTCCATACCATTGACCCATATCCAAAATAGTGATATTATCTTAACTAAATTTGATATAC
Source organism: Melinaea marsaeus rileyi (assembly GCA_918358865.1). Lineage (NCBI taxonomy): Eukaryota > Metazoa > Arthropoda > Insecta > Lepidoptera > Nymphalidae > Melinaea > Melinaea marsaeus. Next base: position 9,281,336 of record OU911088.1, on the reverse strand, counting down.
GCATGTGTCTTTTCTCTCTCTTTCTTCTTCTTTCTCTCTTCTTTATAGGTTGATGTTTTCTGAATTATCATTATATATGAATAAAATGTTTATAATTTGACAATGGCAGGAAAGAGTATATTGTTTTACCTCGGTTTCGGGGAGTTTCGCTACAATGAGCCGCATCCGGACTGGCCCGGGCCTACCCTGAGGATTATGGACTTTAGGTATATAAGGACTGCATTTTAATATTAAAAAAAACATACCAAAAACGTATTCTTAAATAAAAGTGCAAGACTTGTACTTTTATATTTTAATTTATACTTTTTTTCGAATGTTTAAACATACACAATAAAGATAAGAAAAGATTCAAATTCAATTCAATTCACTAATAAATATATATATATATAATGCATACACAAATTGACTTACCCAGTGAGTACCATAAAGGCAAACATTGTATTTAAGAGTATTTAATTGTTATATAATAACACAGATAAGGGCTCACCCTAGATAGGGATAAAATAATAAATTCAGGAGCGTGTGTCGGGATGCTGGTGACAAATGACTGCGTGAAATTCAAATTATCTCTTCATGATGTCCACCCCTTCCCTGATTATGCAAAAATAATTAACAATAACAATTCCAAATGTTTATTACAAACAATATATAATAATAATGGCATTTATAATTTGATATCCTCATATTTTATCTATATAAATAATTGGAGTGTCCGTTCGTAATTCCTAATTAACATTTTATTATACATACAAGTATATTTACATGAAAATCGAATATTAAATTTTTGTCTGTCCGTCTGTTTGTTCCGGATTATATCTGAAACGGTTGCATTTTAACAACTTTCCCTGGTGTTAAAAAAAGTAAGCCCAAGTAACTTTTTATAACCCAACCAAATACTTTAAATTTAAATAAATACCGCGAAAAGTCGTGTTCAGAGCTAGTTTAAAAATACGATAATAATAACACGGAATTTAGCTAAAGATTAATTTAATAGTATTGGATACGATTTTGTTTCGTTTGAGTTTTATCTTTTTTAATAATTATTATATATATATTAACAATAGTTATTTGTTTATTTAATTCATCCTTTATCGATCACTTGATCCCTCGTTCGGTTCATCGGTCTGTCTGTTAACAACGAGCCATGCGGGATATTATTGCTTTTTTATTACATTTCTCTAACCCCCGCTTCGCATACGTTTTTTCGCGCCGTGGGATAGGTCGGTATGCTGGTATTACCATAATACATACACCCTTTGTTAGACAATTTATACTTATTTATATTAAGGTTTATTACACTTTAATTTGGCTATTGTTTCCGCAAATACTAATCCAAATCAGAGGTCAACTGTTAGAATGAACAAAGGACAATTTGCATTTCTGCATTATTTCCGGGGCAATAACCAAATTATCGGCACAACGGTGCTGCGGTTCACCGCTTAAATACGTTAAACTTGTTATAAACAATTAAAAGATAAATAAATATAAGTAAAGGAAAGTAAAGAAAAAGAATGCTCTAAGTAATATATTTTTATTCCCACAAGAATTTAATAAATCCATTGAAATGCCATCGATATGCAAACGAGTGGAGTGCTCTCAACACTCTTGATGTGAGCTCCGCTGACATTTGCAGCCATTGTTTATACGGAATTAAAGTATCACGGAATTAATAACCTCATGGGAATTTATTCTACATTATTTTGTGTATTATTATTGATAAGTATTTGAATTATCTTATATATGATAATTATTTTGATTAAATGAAATAATATCCCGGATGTATTGATGTATTGATGTATTGATGTATTGATGTATTGATGTATTGACAAACCACGTGTCCCGTATAATTATTATGATATTAAGATTGACACCGCTCGCCATTAGTGTATTATGTTTTGAGGACAATTTATGTCTCATCGATTTTATAACAAACCCTTTTAATATTGATTTCCAATAAGAGAAAGATTGAAAATATGTAAATTTTAACTTATTTTATTTAATGTGTGTGTGTGTGTGTGTGTGTGTGTGTGTGTGTGTGTGTGTGTGTGTGTGTGTGTGTGTGTATGTTTGTGTAAAGTTATTCGTCTATGAAATTAAAGTTAACACAACGGATGCCAGTTGTTTAACAAAAAATATTGCACACAGTCTGGTCTATTTTTGGGTGCATTTTGCGCTATTTTGGCGTTCCCTACGCACCCGATGTGTCAATGACCCCGTTTCGCGGCGTTGTTCACGTACTTTTGGGAAGTTTTGGGGCGATTTACGTAGAGTAGTGGAGTAGTGGAGCGACCGACGTATGTTTACTAATTATACTATATTCGTGTTGTATTATTTGCTTTCACTGCAATATAACGAATAATAGACTTATAAAAATATATTTTGTGATTGTGATATTATTTAAATTTAAATTTAATGTCAATAAATAAATAGAATATTTTATTTAAGATATTTTTTTTTGAAAAATATTTTAAGATCAATTGAACTGGAAATACTTTATGCAATTGAAGGGCTATGCATTATTATGCAACATAGTTGGAACATATATGTATTTATATATATATATAAAAAATTAATAAATATTAAGGGAAAGTATCCAAGTATTATCTAATGTAAATGTTATAATGCATATTAATTCGATATTTATGATAATTAGCAGAACTAAAAGAATACTTGGGACGGCACGACGTTAAGTTCAACGTTAGCATACAAAGGGCCGGGGCGAGGTTATAGCTTTTTAGGAGCCGAATTCGGCTTTAATCTACGGTGTGCATGTGTGTGTGTGAGTGCACGCACACAGAGGAGGGAGCCCTCCTTAACTGCAATTCGTCGGAGCCGCTCCCGCCCGCGCAATTGCATTGCGTCCGACGTGCGTAAAAAGCGCACGCGGGGAGCGGGGTGCGGGGGGTGCGGGCGGGGTGCGGGCGGAGGGAGCCCTGCAGCCAACACCAACACCAACACTGAACAGTCGCCGTCAGACGCTCGTCCGAGCACGCCGCCCCCGCAGGGCGTAACGACCTCGCGAAACAACCCCCGCGTGCGTACTCTAGTAGTGCAAGTTGCAAGTTTTAAAAAATATAAAACATCGATACAATATCTGGATATATATTTTTTTGTTATCGTGTGGTAAGTTTATATATATTTATTTTTTTTCGTTTTGTTTTTTTTTTTTTTTGTTTATAAAGTTGTAGTAGTCTCTACGTAGAAGTGCTACGAGCGAGATTAATCGCGCAGGTTTGTAGTTTTTATTTAAATTAAACTTTATTATTGTGTGGATAAGAGTTAAAAAATTAACAGGTTTGTTGAATATAATTTTTTTATGCTATGGTTTCCATCGCTTTCGTCGGTCCCCTAAGTTGGATTACCTGCCGAATAAAAGGTAAAAGTCAATTTAGTAAGGAAGGGCTATAAAGTGATATATGTAAATGGGTAGGGCGGTGCAGTCGGCAGTCCACACTGGGCCCTACGTCCGCACTTCGCGCTCGTCTCTCGCACAGTGCGTCGCGACAGACGCACACGCATGCACAAGATAATATTGTTACTATTGAGTTTGATTACCCAATACACTTATATAGTATTAATATGTTTCCTGGATCCACATATGAAGGCGTTTTGCCAGGTATGTAAAGCATGTTTGCTATTACGTTTGCTATTGTGTTTGTGTTATTGTTTTTTTTATTATCGCAAATATTGTTTCTTGCCAATAAAATTTATTTGTGCTTGAAAAATTGGGACAGTGAATTTTTATACTAGATACGTTATTAAATTAAATCCCCAAATTATATGTCCATTTTTAAACTAAGTTTACTAATTTATCCAGAACTCTAAAAACTTATATTGAAAGTGCAAACAATTTTTTATAATTAATTGTAATACTCACATAATAATTTAATTTAACATTAATTATATATCAATAGGAATCCAATAAGATTTAAAGCTTAACGTGTACTAATATTTGATTGAATTTCAGAATCGCAATTCAAAAAGATGGGGAGCAGTGAAGGTCAGCAGACATTTTGTTTGAAATGGAATCACCATAAGACCAACTTGGTGGAAATACTGGAAGCGTTAATAAAAGTGGAAACATACGTGGACTGCACTCTGGTCGTTGATGACCAAGTCACGTTTAAAGCACACAGAGTAGTGCTCGCCGCTAACTCTCCATACTTCCAATCGATCCTAGCAGACGTGCCCATGGATCATTGTAGCATCCTCTTTCCTGGAGTTAAAGATTTCGAAATGCGAGCTCTCCTCGAATACATGTACACAGGGGAAGTGAACGTCACTCAGGCACATATCCCGAGGATCATGAAGGTGGCCGAGCAACTTGAAGTCAAAGGTTTGTTTGATATGACAGAGCTTAGGCGTCGTCCTGGGAGCAGTGAGCGTACTCCCGCCGCCTCCCCCCCTCGTGTGGTGCCTGCAGCGCCATCTAGTGTGTCCCCTCCCGCACCAAACAATCGCTGGCCACCGCCGCCCACAGCCCCAGTGCTCTCGGCTGCATATGATTCCGCTGACATGAATCCTTTGAAACGCAAAAAGCTATCGAGTATGCTGGCAACTCGTGACACTCCTATCTTGAGAAATGTCCTAGCACAGACAACTCCGGTAGATTCCTCACAACCTATGTCTCTTGTGTGCCATCCAGTAAACCAACACGAGTCCACCCGCTTACATTCTAATGGGTCGGCACATGAATTAGATCGATCAGTCAGTCCTCAGAGACCATTCGATTACAGACCTCGCCGGTTATCTTCTAGAGCGTCATCTCCGCACTACACGCGCTCGGATCGTTCGGAAGATGCTCATTCGCCATACACAGAGCGATCATTTGAAGAAGACACTCAACGTACTTTTCATCCCTCTCCGCCGCCGGCTAACTTCCAACAAGACGTTAGAGCTGGGTTAGCGCCTTATGTGCCACCACAACAAAAACCCGAATGGAAGCGTTACAAACAATACACGCGATCAGATATAATGTCCGCTATTGAGTGCGTTAGGAATGGAATGAGCGCTCTGCAGGCCTCACGTAAATATGGCGTGCCATCACGTACTCTGTATGATAAGGTGAAAAAACTTGGTATTACAACAAGTCGTCCGATGAGTCGCGGAGTGAAGAGGGAATCTAATGGAGCCGCTTTTCCTTACGGCTTAAGTGGCACCGGGGGTAATGAAGATGGTGCACCAACCACGCCACTAATTGACCCCTCCTTCTTACAACAAGCATTAGAAGGAGCCACTAGAGACGGGGGACGCGAAGCTTTGCATGCGATGGCCTTAGCGGCTGCAGCACACGCAGCCCTAACCCCAAGAACTCCACCGCGCTCAGCACCGCCATCTCCTCGAACCCCACCTCCCGATGATGACCATGTAGAGGATTTGTCAGTAGCGCGCAGACGTGACCCGGATCCTCCATCCGGTGTTATTGTCCCACCGCGTAATTTTGCTCTAGATTGCAGCGAAAGAGATTAAAGATGTTGGCGAAAAATATATTCGAAAAGACTGACTTAGGCGTACAAAATTAGAAGTAAGGCTCTAGTTCGTAGGCCACGCTGACGGGGCGCTCGGCCGGGCGATTGCAATGGGCCCCGCGGCCACATCTTCTACCTCTCTTCTCTATTTATTTCCGAGCGCTACTCACACTACATAACGAAATCAAATTTCCGTTAGACGGTGTGACTGTGTCTTTTGTGATTTGTGTTTGTTTATTCTCTTCAGTAGTTTTTTTTTTTATGTTTTATAACTTTTACGTCTCTGTTAATGAATAGTATAGGTTAGCTTTAATTAGATATGTCCTAGTTGGAGTGTAACGTAGGGCCGAGGGACGAGCTGTCCAAGACTCGGAAAGGTCCGTAGATGAGTTATGTGCAATTTATGTCCGCGACTGTGATGTTTATAGACTGACGCCGCCATTACCTCACGCTCCCTACAGTTTGTCTCTAGTCCTCAGCACAGCACGTTGCAGCCTTATAAATAATAAAATAATACATATGAATTTTGAAATATAAACAGCAGTGCCGTGTATGTGTATGCATATCACTCGTAAAGCGACATTTATAACTATTCAATGTTTTGCGTTGTATTAATGTTTGTAATTTTGCCATAATTGTTCATGTTAAATAGATAAGTAGCTATTAATATCGTTTGATTTGCACAAGCACGACCGTTGAGTAGATTTTAGAGGGTTTTTAAACACTTAGTTGGTGTGGATGCTCAATCATTATAATCATATAAGTGTATTAATTATCAAATTAATAAAAAAGTCGCGTTTATTAAAAATACGTAATAATAATATTAAGTTATTTCATATATATAGTAAGTATTGAAACAATTGAATGTTTTTAAATTAAATTAATTAATTGAATTGAAATATCTGAATAGATCAGAACTCTCACAAGTTACAACTACCTCTTTTATTTATTAATAAAATGCAATCGTACCTCTATCTATTGACATGTTAACTGATGTATAAACTATAATTATATTATTTAAGTTTACGTTAATGAATACTTATTATTTTGTAATGTTTTATAAGACTGATCTGTTACTGTAGTCTAGTTTGAAAATGCCATAGATACTATCGTATTCGCGTTTAATATTACGTTGGTTTTACGTGTTTTTGTGTAACTCTACCGAGTGTTAGTGCCTTGAGTTCGGACATTCCAGTAGTTAGGCGTGTTCTTTAGTATTTTAAACATTTAAACGTAATTATATATTAATAAAGCTTTCATAATGTTTTAATGTTTGTGTCGGGTACACATTGAATTATTAATTATAATTAATAATAAAAAAATACCTCACAGTTTGTTTATTTAAAGACGTTATGTGATTATATCATAAATAATTGTGCCTATATAATGTTAAGTACAGTGCACTATGATTAAGTTGTGACGGGTGGTAATGTATGTCTATGTATAAATGTAGATTATAAACGAGTTTGTTTTCTCGTAACTAAATATTATAGTAAGAACTATATTTACAGATAATAAATATAATGTTATAAATACAAATTAAACGTTTAATATCATATTATATTTTTAATTTTTTCAACCCTTATTTTATACAACAATATATTTTTAATACCTACCAATATTAAACCAAACATAATATATAAATGTCTGTACAATGTGAAGATAAATATATAAAAAATATAACTTTAGAGCCAAGATTATTATTATCTATCTCTTTAATTTTTTTAAACCTAAATTATTCTCTGCAATTAATAAAAAAATTTGTAGACTTGGTTGCTATTAATCTATTTCGTTATGAAAAAACATTTATTCAATATTAGATTTTATCATTAAATTTATTTGCCAATTAAATATAGATTATATTATTGTTTGTTGATTGTTTATCGTGTTCTTTAAAACAACTCTAACTATATAGAATTGAAGATTACATGGATAGTATCTAATAAATATTATGTTAGTATTTTTTTTGAGCTCCAACGAGTGCTTCAAGGATTCTTATCAGCTCATTTGAGCATTCAACAGCAGCGAGTGGAATTTTGCCAATTTATAAGTATAAATCCGAAGTCTTCACAGAAGATTTCAGTTAAAGTATCCAGAAGTTTTATACAATAAATATTGGTCTATAGATTAGATATTAAACTTCAATTCATATTTATATATTATATGTCTCAATTTTGCATAATTCAAAGAATATTTAAAAAAAACAAGACAGGAATATAGAGTAAAAAATAACAATGATAGAGTTATAAATTGCGATTCTTTTATTGATTCTTTTCATACTATCTTAAACAAGAATATTAGAATGATATAATAATGACATCTACAGCAAATAGTAGAAACTTTTTCTTATTGGATTATACTTATTAATTCTCTAGTAGATCAATATATTCAGCGATATTATTGGCATTCTTCATATTATATAAAGTTTTATAATTGTTATAACTCTATTGTAATTAAAAACAAGCATTTATTAATGCGTTCTTTTCCTTTACTCATTGAATTTTCCTTATGGCGTTTATCAAAATATAATTGTAGTGCCATCTATTGAAGATTAGTAGAAACTATTGCTAAGTGTTCATAAAAAATATGCTAGATGGTGTTTATAAGACTTTCTACTTCAGCTTCTTTGTTTCCTTCATTTTTATTATTTCTAAAGTATATAAAAATAATTTTAGCAATATTTTTATGATTATTAAAAAATGAAAAATTATATATTTCACAAAGAATCGTGTTGTATTTCTAAACGATAATTAATGTGACGTAAAATCGCACCACCAAAAAGCTGTGATCTCATTGGTTCATATAGTCACATCATATGTCAAAATATAATGTAAATGTAAAGTGGGCTGAAGAAATGTAAACAAGTGTAGAGTTAAAAAGTAATACGTCTGTTTAATAAATATAAACAAAACTGAAATAATATTATTAAAAAAAAATCTTTGTAGATAAATTAAAAAACACTACAATGGATACCGACGAGCCATTATTAAACAATTACGTATTTAATATTAACGATATCGCTGAAATAGAAGGTAAAGTTTCGTGATTCTAAAACGAATTAAAATTTCTATGACTCAAAACTAATGCGCCTTCTTTTAGATTTTCTTAGCGGATGTGATGGAGATTTTATGAAAAAACTAGAAGAAGAACTAGTTCTTGCAGATAATGATTCCGGTTTATTAAGTGTGGACACGAAATTAAATACGATTGTTTCATCACCCCAAATTTCTCCTTATTACGCTGCACCGGGCAATCCGTTAGTGTCCCAACATCCACAGAATAGAAAATTGCATTCTCCTACTCAACAACCAAAGACTAGCCCAGTTTTAGGGGTGTATGGCAGGGAAGAAAGTTATAATTTGGAAGTCAAAAAGGAAAGTAAGATCTTATCAGATGCTGCATTACATAAATCATCGAATCAGTCAGTTCAAACTCCAATGTTTGTCCAACAAGTAATCCCGAGTCCCCAATATGTAGCTCTGGGAAGCTTACAAAAAATGCCAGATGGTAGGACGTCCCTTGTTCAACTGGATTCTCAAATTAACCAAACTTCTAAATCACAAAAACCTGCTCAGCCATTGCTTCTTCCTAGCAGTGCTAAAGGAGTTACCCCGGTTATATTAAAGAGCAGTGATTCAAATTTTTCTCCAGTGTTATTACAGTCAAATATACTAAACCCTGAAACACAAACTTTAATGTACACAAGTGCTCCTGTCCAAGGTGATTATTGAGTTCACTAATATATTTTGTTACCATAATGAATGCTGTGTTTTCACACTTAAATTGTTTTAGGAGCTACTCAAGGTATTATAACTAAATCAAATAATGAAAATCAACCCATACATACCTTCTTTACCAGCAATAATGGACCAACATTGCTTACTACTGGTATACCTTTAGTACTGGATGGTGACAAGATTTCTTTTAACCAGTCTTCAAATGGACCGCCTAAAGTAAAGGAAGTAAAGAGGAGCGCCCACAATGCTATTGAGCGCAGATACAGGACAAGTATTAATGATAGAATAGTGGAACTTAAGAATATGTTAGTAGGTGAAGATGCTAAGGTACATGGACCCTAACTATATAATCAGTATTTCATTTTATGATTATAATATTTATATCCTAAAATATTGTTATAAATTTATAACTTTTTGTTATGTAATTTTTCATCTGTATTGCATGTTAACACTAAACCTACCAAGTACCGATCAAATTGACCATTCTTAAACTTTTGTACAACTTACACACTTTTAAATGTTATAATACCCTTATCAAACTACATGATAATTCTTAGAATATGCATATAATATTTTCTTCACTCTTTACTTTTAGTTATTTCCATTATTACCTGTGTTATATAATAAAATAACTTTTAATTACCGGTCAATTTGAATGCGTGCGGTAGGAACAGGTATACAAGAATTGTTGGTAGGTTTAGTGTTAATATAGTTAAAAGTTTAAAAGTTGTAAATACATATATATAATTAACCTATAATATAACCTGTTCCAGTTAAATAAGTCAGCGATATTGAGAAAGACAATAGATTACATCAAGTACCTGCAAAATCAAAATACAAGACTAAAACAGGAGAATGTTGCTCTCAAACTTGTGTGTCAGAAGTCGGGAGTTAAAGATATTGTGTTTGACGGAGCGTACACCCCTCCACACAGCGATATATCATCCCCTTATCATTCTCCTCGTGGTATTGATAGCGATGCACCATCGTCACCTGAGAGTAAGGTAATAGATAAAATGGGTCTTATCAGTAAAGTGTTAGTAATATATTAAATTTTCATATAAATTAGTAGTGAAAAGTAACTAGTTTTTTAACAATATATATTATTTTTTATAAATGACTTTGATACTGACTATTGTTATAAATATTTTATACTTATAAAGGCACTAATATATATTTAATTTTCAGGGTGAGGAAAAATACTCTAAAATAGTTATTGGAATGGGAGATCACTCTCGCCTCGCTCTATGTGCCTTCATGGTTGGACTTATTGCTTTTAATCCATTCAGTACCTTCTTTGGTAACTTTATGTCGGAATCGTCATCCTATGATTATTCTGCTCGGTTGGATCAGAGAAGAATACTTTCAGATGATAACTATGGTTAGTATAATAGAAAACAACCCTACACCAATAGGAGAATAACATATGCGCTAATTAGTTAATTTATTTTGAGCTCCAAAGATTTGTAATTTAATCTATATTCTGAATTTTCAGGTTCAAGTAGTTTGTCGTGGGGAGCTTGGATATTCAATACGTTTTTGATCTACTTGGTGAACACGGTTATCTTGGGAGGCTGCCTCATAAAACTTTTGGTGTATGGGGACTCGGTACCCAAATCTCAATCAAAAGAAGCCGGCCTTTTTTATAAACACAAACGACAAGCCAATGATTATTTGAAAAAGGTGACCAGAACCGTATCCTGATTTAAATTGATGATACTATATAACAAGATACTAATCTTATTCCTTTATTTCATATATATATAAATCCCACTAATCTCAAAAACCATTAAACTGATTTCATTGAAATTTTGTTAATATCTGTTGTATTTAACTTAAAAGATAGAATATCTTTTACATTTGTGATAATCTTCAAACTTTCTAATTGCATTTGAGGAATTTTGTACATAAAAGGTTTAATTCACTCTTAAGTTCCCTATGCTTCTAATAGATGGCGCTTTTACTAATAACCATTCTAATTGATGTAAAATAGTTTATGAAGCAGCAGACGAAGTCGCTGACATTAATTAGTACATTATAAAACATATTTACTAGAAAAACAATGTTACAATAGATAAAATTATTTTTGTTATTATGTTTTTAGTATCCAAAAAGAAAAATATATATATATATATATATATATATATATATATATATATATATAGCATTTTTATCACACAATTAGTTTTCTTTTCAATTAAACACATGCTCTAGTTCGATTAGGATTTATATATTGAAGTAGAGAGTGATCCGTCGCCATTGTTAATCTTAGTATCTTAGCTCAGTTAAACAATGCTTATGAAAGAGTATTACATTATATTAATATTTAATTAATTGTTAGGATATATTTAATATACTTTCTTTTAATATTTTGAATGTAACTTTCTTTTTCTCTCTTGTATATTTCAGAACGATTTAGAGAATGCAAGTCAAGAGTTCCACCGAGCGCTGTCAGTGTGTGGTCGCAGTGTGCAGGCGGGGGGCGAGGGCCGGGCGCGGTGCTCCGCCCTCGCCGCGGCCATACTGCGCCAGGTGCTCCAGCGGTTACCCTTTGGAGGCTTCCTGGCTAGACGGGCTGGGGATTTGTGGGGTGACAGGTACTCAATTTAGATTGAATGTCTTAATAAAATACATTGGTTGCCGTTTGGTTTTTGGAATTTTTGCATGTTAATAAGACTTATTCCTAGTATGCCCTAGAACATATTAATTTGATATATACCTGTAAATCATAGGAATATATTATTTTATTCTTTAATAGTATATATTTTTGTTGTCAGTCCCGCCCGGCGCGCCGCGCAGCACTGGGCGAAAGAAGTATCCACGGTGTCTCACAAGCTAGCACAATTAGAAATTGTATCAAGTCAGAGCAACCGCAGTGAATGTCTGCTGTTGGCGTTGCAAGCGGTCAATCTGGCTGAAGTGTCAGGAAACAAACAACTACTGGCTGAAGCATATGTCACCGCTGCCTTGGTATTCAAGGATTACTTGCCCAAGTTTGGAAACTGGCTTTGTGGGTGAGTAGAGTGTCATTTCACAAGATTGATGATTACCAGTTCCACTTCTTCCGTAGATTGTTCTACTCATATTAGTGCCAGAACTTTCATTACCGTCAACCCCTAAGTCTTGTCCTGCCTTATATATTTGAGAAATGTTTTTTAACACTAAACCTACCAAGTACCGATCAAATTGACCGTTCTTAAACTTTTGTAAAACTTACACATTTTTAAACGTTATAATATCGTTATCAAACTACGTGACAATTCTTTGAATATGCATATAATATTTTCTACACTCTTTACTTTTAGTTATTTCCATTATTACCTGCGTTATATAATAAAATAAGTTTTAATTACCGGTCAATTTGACGGCGTGCGGTAGGAACAGGTATACAAGAATTGTCGGTAGGTTTAGTGTTAAAGATAATTAATTAGTATTATTATATATATTGTTAGCACTCTATTTATACACACATGATCAAAAACATTTTTCTTATAAGTCCACTATAAGGGTCAAAGACAAATTGCACTATTATATATTTCTGTCTTATATATTTTATGTTAAGTTTTATAATACATCTTCGTTTCACGATTTATTGGCTCTAACTTTTCTATTTGTCCTTCAAAAACAGACAATAAACTCAAAAGGATATATAGTTTATATTAATTATGAAATATATATATATATTAGGGCGTTTAAAAAAAAAAAAAAAAAATTTTTTTTTCTCGGAACCAGGCTCAAAAGTTTCGTTTAGATGCCAAAATAGGCCTGTGAAAATATGAGCCCTTAATATTAATATTAAGGTAGTCCGCATCGCACTTTTCGATTTCCCATAAGAATAACACAGGAAAAAAATTGTTTTTTCTTTTGATTTTTATAACTAATGAACGATATATTGTATTGCAATACCCATTCATTATTTTTGTAGAGAATTTAACGCTCTACAAAAAAGGTTTGCAGTCAATTTTTGATAAATCAACTCAGTCAAAAGTTATTCAAGATCAAAGTTTAAGTTACTCTCAATTCAGCTGTTTATATATGTATGTATATATATATATATATATATATATATATATATATATATATATATATATATATATATACATACATATATAAACTTTTGAACCATATATATTTTCTTAATCAGCTCGCCGAGCTGAGTAAGGAAATGACAATTTTTTTCAAAAGTTCCGTCATGAGGACCAATGCAATAGTTAGATTTCTATGAAATCTACTAAAAAACAGCTGAATTGAGAGTAACTTAAACTTTGATCTTGAATAACTTTTGACTGAGTTGATTTATCAAAAATTGACTTCAAACCTTTTTTGTAGAGCGTTAAATTCTCTACAAAAATAATGAATGGGTATTGCAATACAATATATCGTTCATTAGTTATAAAAATCAAAAGAAAAAACAATTTTTTTCCTGTGTTATTCTTATGGGAAATCGAAAAGTGCGATGCGGACTACCTTAATATTAATATTAAGGGCTCATATTTTCACAGGCCTATTTTGGCATCTAAACGAAACTTTTGAGCCTGGTTCCGAGAAAAAAAAATTTTTTTTTTTTTTTTTGAAACGCCCTAATATATATATATATGTATATATACACTAATCCCCCCTATAACACGGTACTCTCATTGCGCGATAATAAATCATATAACGCGATTTCAGTTCCTCGTATAACGTGTTTTCTCCCATATAACGCGAGGATTTCGCACGTTATTTTACTATACTATGAAATTTATAATTATTTTCTACAGTTTATAATTAATTTTGCTTACCTTTGCACATTGTGTTGTTATAAAATTTCATAAAATTAAGTAAAAATTAAATTTAATTAAGTTCTTTCTTAATATTCAATTTAAACTGCCTTTAAAGAGAAAAGTTAAACGTGAGTTATTTATACATAACCTTTTATACGGTCATATGAGCTCGTTATACAAGAATGTATTCCTACAACGCGTTTTCCTACAACGCAGAACGAATCTACCGTGTTATAGGGGGGATTACTGTGTTAATTATTTCCACACATATCCAGGTATTACTTGCGCCTGTGCACGTGGTGGTGCTGGGAGTCGATCCCGGGGAGTCCCCGCGTGCGGTGGGCGACAAGCGCGCGGGGGCAGGCCTTCCTGCGCACGCGCCGCTGGGGGTACGCGCACAGCCCCGCGCACCAGCTGTTCTCAACACCACCCACGCTCACAGACCCACTGGCATATGCTATGAGGGTAAATATGGGATCATTTATTATGTAGAATATAGTTTTTATTTAATGAAATCATTTGTTTACATTAAATTTCATATTATATAACGTTATATTTAATAGAATTATCAATATACCGTATTATTGTGCCGTTCGTCTCCAACAGCTTTTTTTGATACCCTTAGGCCTATCACCTGGAAGTGCTTCAGACGAGTCTCCAGATGCTGCTCTGTGCTGACGAGGGCAGCAACACCCGGGACGTGCTGGACCTGGTCAAGCTGATCATCGACGATGTATCCACGGACGCACCTAATCACTCCGGTACATACAGATTATATATATAAAAATATTATTAAAAAAAATGCACTTTGCTATAAAATAAAGTTTAATAAGAGTTATTTGTAATTAATTTTGATCTAATAATTCAATGGCTACTAATTTAACAAAATTTTAATGTGTTTGTTTGTTTGTACTTTATCACCTTGGATCCGATTTGATTAAAAAAGGTAAAAACATTACCTAGACATACTTATTACGTTCCGGCAAAATGTCTCTAGTAGTAATAACTATAGACAAAGGAGTCGAGTCATCTGTAAGTCTTTTTATATAAGGAAATACTAAATAACTTTTTATATAAGGAATTACTTTCACAAGTACTTATAATTTAAGATGGCTGATGTTTTACCTCATCTATACATGTTTTACTAATGACTTGTAAACAGGAAAATACCATAAATGTAAAAACATAGTCCACTAGTACTATACTAGTACGGAGTCGTAAGTCCTACCACCACACCTGCAAATACTAAAGCGAAAGGTGGTTTGTTGGTTATACCTGCTAATTCTAAAGCGAAAGGTGGTTTGTTGGTTATACCTGCTAATTCTACAGCGAAAGGTGGTTTGTTGGTCGTACCTGCTAATTCTAAAGTAGAAAGTTGTTGGTCGTACTTGCTAATTCTAAAGTGAAAAGTGGTTTGTTGGTCGTACCTGCTAATTCTAAAGCGGAAGGTGGTTTGTTGGTCGTACCTGCTAATTCTAAAGCGGAAGGTGGTTTGTTGGTTGTACCTGCTAATTCTAAAGTAGAAAGTTGTTGGTCGTACTTGCTAATTCTAAAGTGAAAAGTGGTTTGTTGGTCGTACCTGCTAATTCTAAAGCGGAAGGTGGTTTGTTGGTCGTACCTGCTAATTCTAAAGTAGAAAGTTGTTGGTCGTACTTGCTAATTCTAAAGTGAAAAGTGGTTTGTTGGTCGTACCTGCTAATTCTAAAGCGGAAGGTGGTTTGTTGGTCGTACCTGCTAATTCTACAGCGAAAGGTGGTTTGTTGGTCGTACCTGCTAATTCTAAAGTAATAAGTTGTTGGTCGTACTTGCTAATTCTAAAGAGAAAAGTGGTTTGTTGGTCGTACCTGCTAATTCTAAAGCGGAAGGTAGTTTGTTGGTCGTACCTGCTAATTCTAAAGCGGAAGGTGGTTTGTTGGTTGTACCTGCTAATTCTAAAGCGGAAGGTGGTTTGTTGTACGTACCTGGTAATTCTAAAGCGAAAGGTGGTTTGTTGGTCGTACCTGCTAATTCTACAGCGAAAGGTGGTTTGTTGGTCGTACCTGCTAATTCTAAAGTAGAAAGTTGTTGGTCGTACTTGCTAATTCTAAAGAGAAAAGTGGTTTGTTGGTCGTACCTGCTAATTCTAAAGCGGAAGGTGGTTTGTTGGTCGTACTTGCTAATTCTAAAGTGAAAAGTGGTTTGTTGGTCGTACCTGCTAATTCTAAAGCGGAAGGTGGTTTGTTGGTCGTACCTGCTAATTCTACAGCGAAAGGTGGTTTGTTGGTCGTACCTGCTAATTCTAAAGTAATAAGTTGTTGGTCGTACTAGCTAATTCTAAAGAGAAAAGTGGTTTGTTGGTCGTACCTGCTAATTCTAAAGCGGAAGGTAGTTTGTTGGTCGTACCTGCTAATTCTAAAGCGGAAGGTGGTTTGTTGGTTGTACCTGCTAATTCTAAAGCGGAAGGTGGTTTGTTGTACGTACCTGGTAATTCTAAAGCGAAAGGTGGTTTGTTGGTCGTACCTGCTAATTCTACAGCGAAAGGTGGTTTGTTGGTCGTACCTGCTAATTCTAAAGTAGAAAGTTGTTGGTCGTACTTGCTAATTCTAAAGAGAAAAGTGGTTTGTTGGTCGTACCTGCTAATTCTAAAGCGGAAGGTGGTTTGTTGGTCGTACCTGCTAATTCTAAAGCGAAAGGTGGTTTGTTGGTCGTACCTGCTAATTCTAAAGCGGAAGGTGGTTTGTTGGTCGTACCTGCTAATTCTAAAGCGAAAGGTGGTTTGTTGGTCGTACCTGCTAATTCTACAGCGAAAGGTGGTTTGTTGGTCGTACCTGCTAATTCTAAAGTAGAAAGTTGTTGGTCGTACTTGCTAATTCTAAAGAGAAAAGTGGTTTGTTGGTCGTACCTGCTAATTCTAAAGCGGAAGGTGGTTCGTTGGTCGTACCTGCTAATTCTAAAGCGAAATGTGGTTTGTTGGTCGTACCTGGTAATTCTAAAGCGGAAGGTGGTTTGTTGGTCGTACCTGCTAATTCTAAAGCGAAAGGTGGTTTGTTGGTCGTACCTGCTAATTCTAAAGCGGAAGGTGGTTTGTTGGTCGTACCTGCTAATTCTAAAGCGAAAGGTGGTTTGTTGGTCGTACCTGGTAATTCTAAAGCGAAAGGTGGTTGGTGGTCGTACCTGCTAATTCTAAAGCGAAAGGTGGTTTGTTGGTCGTACCTGCTAATTCTAAAGTAGAAAGTTGTTGGTCGTACTTGCTAATTCTAAAGAGAAAAGTGGTTTGTTGGTCGTACCTGCTAATTCTAAAGCGGAAGGTGGTTTGTTGGTCGTACCTGCTAATTCTAAAGCGAAATGTGGTTTGTTGGTCGTACCTGGTAATTCTAAAGCGAAAGGTGGTTTGTTGGTCGTACCTGGTAATTCTAAAGCGAAAGGTGGTTTGTTGGCCGTACCTGCAAATTCTAAAGCGAAAGGTGGTTTGTTGGTCGTACCTGCAAATTCTAAAGCGAAAGGTGGTTTGTTGGACGTACCTGCAAATTCTAGAGCAAAAGGTGGTTTGTTGGTCGTACCTGCAAATTCTAGAGCGAAAGGCCGAAAGGTGGTTTGTTGGTCGTACTTGCTAATTCTAAAGAGAAATGTGGTTTGTTGGTCGTACCGTATCTCCTAAAGAGTGCAGTTTTTGTGCAGGGTGCTGGGAGCCGGTGGTGGAGTGGTGGGCCTGCGTGGTGGGCGCGGCGGCGGCGTGGCTGTCGGCGGACGCGCCCACCGCTCACCGCCTCGCCGACAGGCTGGCCGTGCTGCCCAAAGCACTCGCCGATACCGACGACCCTCTACCCGGGTATCAATTATACTATCTGTAATACTTTTTTGGGGAGATTAATTATTTAAAGGTACCTTGGCTCTTCTTACTATATTATGGATTAGCGTGGAGAGACCTGGGTACTGGTACTGGGTACACTGTGTTACTATTCCTGTATTACTTATTTGGGGAGATTATTATTTTTAAGTATCTTTTACTCTCGTTATATTATGGATTAGCATGGAGAGAGCATTATATTATATTTCTCTAATGCTCCTCTACTCTCTATATGGTTGTACTACGGTTTTGCTCATCACTTCGGTAACTGTCTAACTAATATAGGTTATTAATAGTCAAATTAACCAAAAATATAAAATTATTAAATTACAATCTTTTGCAATTCAAAATTCTAAATATATAAAATATAAATTAAAATACGCATCTCAATTGAATGTAACTTCTAAGACCGAACAATGAAAACAAAACACGTCCGCAGCGACCGCTAGATCCATAGCAGCGCTTAGATCACGTGTTTATAAAACAATATAGTGTTGGTGTCAGTGTGTATATAAACAGTCATTGTAGCGCGGTGGTGATGGCCTACAAAAGCCGGCGTGGGCTGCTCTCGCTAGCGCACTGCGCCGCGGACGCCAGGGAGCGGGCCGCCGACACGCTGCTCAAGGTATTTACATCTTTTACACTGTGACCACTTGTATTTATGTATTTTACACTTTGAACTAATATGTGACCACTTGTATTTATATATTTTACACTTTGAATTAATGTTATCGCTTGTGTATCGTCCATTTTGATATCGTACTCATCACAGCCCTTCTGTGAAGACGCAAATTAAAGTAAGGGTACGAAGGTTCTAAACACGGCGGTGAGCTAATGGAAGAGCTAATAGAAGGACTATTTTGATACCATATTTAGAAATAAGCCTCTAAAGATACTCTCCAACTTTAACTAATTAAGTGTACTGAGTGTTCCAAACGGGCTATGAGAAGAATACATTTTATAGTGATCACTGTTTCACACTAATATTTAGTGAACAATGTACGAACAACTAAGCTAATGGCTGGTACATAAGCTGGCCGAGTGATTAGTTAATAATTTTGGATCGTTTTGGTACTCAAAATATAAATTGTTATCCTTTTTTTAAATAATAATCTAAAATGTGTGGGAAGAGATATGTGGATATTCAAAATCATAATTGAGCTGCGTAAGTGAAGCTCTTAACCGTTTGGGAGACCTTTTTTGTGTTTTGTTGTCTCCAGAATACGACGAGATAATTAACTAAAAATTTTCTCATGTATGTT
Source organism: Melinaea marsaeus rileyi (assembly GCA_918358865.1). Lineage (NCBI taxonomy): Eukaryota > Metazoa > Arthropoda > Insecta > Lepidoptera > Nymphalidae > Melinaea > Melinaea marsaeus. The sequence goes on along the minus strand of OU911088.1, from coordinate 9,262,280 downwards.
TGAGCCGAACGCGGATGTTTTAGCGAAAACAGATTGAAAAAATGTTTAGCCATTCAAAAGTTATTAAAAAAATATCACTCCTGCCATAGGCCATACATTAGAGCTGCCCTGCGCGTGCGAGCAATGTGCTGAGGTAGAAGGTGACACTTAGTCCTAATAAACCGATATTTCCTGTAGCTATTCAGATGAAAGGAGAGGGGCTCTGCTATGGGGTACTGCTATGAGTGTGCTATATTGGTGTTGTTCCAGGTGTGTGACATCGCCGGTGCCAGGCTCGCGGACTCCTTGGCGTACTACTGCTGCAGGAAACCGACACAGCTCATGATGGTGAGATCACCTACATGCTATATATTGTATCATTATAGAGGTTTCATCATCTGATGAATGGTCACCCATCACCAAAATTTCTAGGTCACTGTAGCTTACCATTATTTTAAAATACCATTAATTGGATCAAATTCCATTATTGTTTACATTGCAAGATTATAGACATGTCAATCATTCAATATCTTCCGAAAATCGGTCACCCATCATCAAATTTCTGGCTCACTGTAGCTTAACCATTATTTTGTTCAACTCCCATTATTAATGACATTATTTTCTTTATGTATTATAGATATTATTGCATGATATTATAGTAGAAGAAGCATATTTTGTTTGTTTAACTAGTGCGGGAGTGCATTGTAGTTGCATTGCACCTGTGGTCGTATCGTGCAATATCACTACAAGGCAAATCCCGCGGTAGTTGCTATCGACGCATGCGTTTTTTATATATATTTTTTATAAGGATTCGGTAAGTATTTTTTTTTTATTATTTTGTTATGTTTGTTGTTTATGCTTTTTTTGTCAATTATGCATTTTATTTTATCATATAAATATATACAAAAAATCAATTCCTTTACTCAAGTATAATAGGGTTATCAAAGTTTTTCTATGAACTTTTAATGTATTTCAAAAAACATCTTATTAATATTTGCCTGAATTGAGCTCGTTAGATGTGCTTCATTTTTTTAATCTCAATATATTGTTATCTGAAATATGAATCAAATAATTATTATTGTGGTATTTATAAAAACAAAAATAGAGTCAAGTAACGAAGGCAGTAACTGAGGAATTGCAAAAACGTATTACAAAATTTGATATATAAAAGGGTGAAAAATGAATTTATAGAAATTTTAAGTTTTAGATATTTGGATTTTACCAAATCAGGTCTAAAAATATATTTTAATGATATAATAAAATGTATAGTTAATAACTAATACGGTTAGTACGTATATTGAAAAATCCTATAACGCATTCGATACTTCCAGCTGATGCAGGTGCTGTGCTGCGACTGGGTGCTGGAGGTGCGCGCGGGGGTGTGGGAGGGGACGGGGCCGGGGGCGGGTTCGGGGGTCGCGACCACGCCCCCCGCCCCACACTCACACCTCAGAGCCTTCCAGAGGGACCTGCACTCTTTAAGACGACTGTCGCAGACATTACCCGTATGGTATTTTATTTTGTTGGGGTGTTTGCTGGTTCAATGTCGATAAACCGATAACTGTCTAATATTAACATATAGCGATTTTCATGGACGGAAATAGAAATTAATTAGAATTTTTATTTAAAAAACAATTTTAAAGTTTTCTTAAAACGATAACCTATAATATGATGTAAACTGTTACTAAAAAAACAAAAGCGAATATTATGAAGTTGCTTTTTTTATAAACTTAGTACCAATAGACATGAAAATCTATTATTTTACCATATTAGATGTACTAATGTAAGTCGGTGGCAGTGGGTGACGTCGCGCGTGTTCCTGCAGTCGGCGGTGTGCCGCATGATGGCGGGCGCGGCGCCGCGACGCACGCAGCAGCTGCTGGACGGCAGCCTCAGGCCGCGCTACAACAGGGGATCCATCATCTGTGGGAAGGGTTAGTCACACAAGCAATATACGTGTCATCAACACGTATAAATGCCATGTACATGTATAAATGATCATATATATCTGTGGATGTACTCGAAGTTATTTTCCAATACACCTATCCCCTGATTTACACGGTACCTTTTTTACACGGTTTTCCCGGGTTTTTTACGGGAATCCCGAGCTTATGTGCTGATGTTGCACACGCACACTGTGTACTGTATTGTTTCGCATATAATTAAAGTTTTATCTACGGATAATTTGTATTTGAGTGAAAGTTTCACAGTTTCAGAAAGATTTAATTTTCCATATTTGTAAATTACCTACAAGTGAGTGCATAATTTAGATTATTATAAATTAACGGCTGTGATTAAAGTAAGATCAGAGGGAAAAAATGCGGGAAATTTTGGAGGGAAATGATGGCAATTTACCAAATAGGTTTAAATAAAATAAAAAAATTAAAACATTTTAATTTGAATAAAAATTAATTTTTAAACTAATGAAAAAAGTCACAACTGTTAAATAGCAAAATTATGCATTTTCTGCAAGCTTTTCGATATACACTGTTTTGACTAGAAAATTATTAATTTTAGATTTTTACTTTTTTTTCTCAGGAACGTATTTTGCGTGTAAATCGGGGGATAGGTGTATAGCATTTATATAACAACAGGAAGGATTTAAAATTAAAATGTAAAGATATGTTAGGGCCTGAAAAATTTGCTGTCTTTATTTGTACCTACACCAAAGCGATCAAAGTCGCTGGCAAATGCCTGTTAATAATATTGTTAAGAAAAATAAAATCAAATGAAATATGAAGTTGCTGAAAAATTTGTTGAAAATGTTCACATCAAGTTGTTGAACGATTTATATATATGTACGTGTGTGTGTGTGTGCAGAGCGCGCGGTGGAGGGCGGCGGCGGGGAGGGGGAGCGCGCTGTGGCGCTGTACATGGCGTGCGCGCACCTGCCGGCCGCGGTGCTCGCGGCGCCCGGGGAGCGCGCCGGGATGCTGGCGCAGGCCGCCGCTACGCTGCACAAGATAGGCCACCGCTCCCGCCTCCCGCACTGCTACCACCTCATGAAGACCTTCGGCACTTTGCCCGCTCCTTGACACAAGCCCTTCGCCCCCCATACATGTAGAGAATCCGAGCGCTCCCTGTGAGGTCATTGATACAGACAGATTAGATTAGATTTTAACAGACATGGGTTTTGGATTGCCCCGTGTCCAACAGCGATACAGGCTTGTTTGTGATTCTATCGATCGGTGTGTTCTCTCGTGTCTATGATTTTCATTATGATCTTAGCCTGTTGAAGTTTATAAGAATTAATAATTTTTGTAATAAATATATTATATAAATTGTGTGTTTTTCTCAGTCGTGATTTAAATATTGCGTTGCAAAGCTGTTGAAGTCAGGTTGTGTGGGGTGAAGTATTCCCAGGTAGCCCCAACAAAAAGTATTTTAACTAACTGTGAATCTACCAATAATAATATAAAATGATACAAATAATTCCAAACATAAGACGTTTAAGATTTAAAATGGACATCAAGGGTTGAGACAAGAGAAAAAAGTACTATCGTGATTCTCTTCGAGTAAGCTTCAAAGTTCAGTGTGTATGTGTGTGTGTATGGTTGTGTGTGCGTGCGTGTGTATAGAAACGGCTTCATGAACATGTAAAACAGAACCTACAGTAAAAGGTAATCCTTTAACAAGGGATGTAGGTACTTCAAAACAGTAGGTAACCAAAAGTAAAACAGAATGTGCTGGAGAATATAATAGAATATATTTTTATACATTACGAACTAGCGCTGATTATTGAGCTGAGCGTAAGCGAAGCTCTTAACCGTTCATTTTGCTCTTTTACGACATCGGTAATTTTAAAACCTATAGATGTATTTTTTTTGAATTTGACACATGGCTAGATCTTTTACTAAAGATGGTTCTGCAAAAAAACAGAACAATAAATTTAGTCTAGAAGAAAAGGTATAATAAAAAGTAATTAGTCTATAGGATTTCCCATTATAAATGTGTCACGCGCATGCATCAGTGAGAGTGCTAAATAGACTGCGACAACTGCTACAAAGCCAATATTTGATCAATAATTCTATAATTTCGCACATTGATAGAATTTTTACTAAAGATGGTTCTGCAAAAAACAGAACAAGAAACTTTAGTCCAGAAAAAAAGTTATAGTGGAATGATATTTGTCTATGGGTTTTCCCATTATTATTATTAGCATTAAAGAAGGGGAAAGCGCTCAGCTCAACTCCTGCAGCGCACGACGGCGGATCCTAGTGTTAGTATTGTAATGAACATCTAAATCGCAAAATGATTAAGAGGATTACGAGAAATTGTATCATTTACAAGTTATTAAATGCAGCAATTTTTACTGTGTAGTTAGCGTATCAGAATCATTTTTATAAGTTTAGCTATTGCTATTCTATTCTACTATTAAACTATTCATAATATGTGTCGAACATTATTATGGTCCATGAAGCCAACACTGTTGTGAACTGACTAACCGGCTCAGATCTCCTTCGTTTCCATTAAACTAATGCTACGCACGGTACATGTGCTAATGGGAGCAAGTGCGAGGTGCAAAATGCAGCTCATTTAGATCTCCCAATGTTTGAGTTGTGGCGGAAATAAAATTGGTTTATAGAGCCTGCGCATTTATCTGCGCCTGAGCTACTGTGTCGTTGCATAGAAATATACTGAGTTACTTATGTTTACACAGTTACATTTGCGAGAACGCTTTTTTTGCAATCTTACTAGCCTCGAGAACAACTATTTTGAGAATTAATATTTGCTAATTATTAAAATTATGCTATCAAGGTGCACAAAAGAATATTAATAAATTTTATAAAATTTATATTAAATATATTCTACAAATTATTATCATATTACATTATATATTTATGATATAAACATGATTCTAATTTAAGGTTCTTAAAAGTGCTCGGAATCCAATCAACTCTACCTTTGACATCCAAATTGCCATTTTCCAAATTATTTGTCAATGTGACAAGAGATTATTAAAATTGTTATTGTTTTTCAAACATTTCAGATTCAGCACATGCTATAGTATATAATATTATTGACGAGTATCAAATAAAATATTATACAAGAAGATATATTATCATTATATTATTTAGTGTAGTCATTGTATCGTAATTATAACAATGGTAAGTTAACTATTGACATTTAGAAAATCGATTAGATTTGCGGCTAATATATATCAGATTGTTCGAATACGAAATATATAAGTTAATGTTTGTTAAATTCCAGACCACTGCGGTTAACGTCGCACAAAAAAAGAATGTAAATGCCAACCCCCCACCTGGTGGAGTCCGAAAAAAGTCTGGACCTAAGTTTGAGTTATCTGAGGAACAACGAAGGGACATTAAAGAGGCTTTTGATTTATTTGACACCGAGAATACGGGAAAAATAGATTCAAAAGAATTAAAAGTTGCCATAAGGGCTTTAGGTTTTGAACCAAAAAAAGAGGAAATTAAAAAAATGATTGCCGAAATTGATAAAGGTGATGGAAAAGTTTCATTTGAAGACTTCCTCGAGTTGATGACTGTGAAAATGGCTGAGAAAGATACTAAAGAAGAAATTATGAAAGCTTTCAAACTTTTTGATGATGATGAGACAGGTATTAATATATTTTAAAAGTTTTCAGAAAATATGTTTCATCTACATTAAATTTCGCTTTATTGTTGATTACTAATGAATTTTTAAATATTAACTACGAACTAAACATTTTTGCTGTTTGTCACTTCCAGGCAAAATTTCATTTAAAAATCTTAAACGAGTTGCACGAGAGCTGGGAGAAAACTTAACAGATGAAGAATTGCATGAAATGATTGATGAAGCGGACCGAGATGGTGATGGTGAAATTAATCAAGATGAGTTTTTACGTATCATGAAGAAAACCAGCCTTTACTAACGTGAACTTAATATATTTTATCTATCTAGATCACATATAGAACCACTTTTACACAAAGGTTTTTTTAAATGTGTAAAAATATTTTATTCACAATCATCTAAAAGCAACAGTGAATAGAACTTCATTCCTTGTCGGGCACAAATTATAAGATATTTTCTTTCTGGAAAATATGAAAAAAACTGTTTTCTATTACAATAAAAAACTGTTTTTTTATAAATCTTTATTAGTAAAAATAAATGTATTGTTATAGTAGATAATAGGTTTTTATGTTTAATTCATACACTTAAAAAATCAGTATTAATTGCTAAGTCCAGAACAAAGTACAGCTTTAATCAAAAACAGGTCTTCAAGAAAATATATGTTTAATATATATATTTCAGTTAACTAGAAAACTATAATTTACATATTTTAAAGGCACCATTGAGAAAAAATAAGAACCATAAGACAGTTATTGATATTGAAAAATATTCAAATATTATAAATACATTCATTTGCAAAAAATATTCATTTAAAAAGACTACTTAATTCAACAAATTATTATAAGAATCTTATGAATTATGATATTTCAGTGACTTTTATAACCAATTGAATTGCAGACTGCTGGAAGTAATACAATTGAATAAGTTTTTGCATTTTGCTTTCTGTTGTCAGAAGTAAAGATGTATTTTTGAGATTCGCCCTTAATAGATTCCATTCTGTAACTTTTTACTCAAGAAGCAGTCAATTTAAACATGTACATTATTAAAAATTAATTATGGTTTATGTTCAAAAACTATTTCATAATTTGACCAATTTCTTTTGTCATCTTGTAACATATCACTGGCAAAATATGTCTTCCATTATCCGTTGCACAATGAATGCCAGAAAAGAATTGAATTTATAATACATTATTTATATATAAATTTTTATTGTCTATAAGTAACATAATTGAACAACGTCCGACAACAAAATTTTGCTAAAATATTTCTTATGCTTTCCTATTGCTCTTTGCTGTAATAAATGTTTTTATTTTTGCAAATGAATGTATTGCAAATATTCTATATGCTAATGAATTGTTAAAGTAAACAATAAGAACTGAATTGAAACTATTTATGTGGATTCAAAAATATCCTATGATTATAAATATATATATAATGTATATTAATATTTTCTATATTGATTGTATGTCACATTGAGCAAATGCATTTAATATTATTATATGTAAAACTGATCAAATGTTTTTTAAAAACACTTTAATGAAATAAATGGCACTAAATTTAGTCTTATTTTTTATTTGTCTCATGTTATTAACATTGTGTTTACATTAAGGAAGAGATTGTAATAAGTGTCATAAAAACTATATATGACTTAAATCAAACAAATTTTTAATTTATTGATTTCTAATAATTAATTACATTAAACAGATCTTTCTGCGACAGTACCTTCTGCCTGTCCAAAGTAAGCTTTGTTGCACATTTTTACAAACAAGCCTGTTTCTACAACTCCTGGGATCATTTTTATTTCAGAATTGACTTGATCCCAGTCCAAATCTTGATTAGTGAATAACCAATCGAGAATAAAATTACCATTATCTGTAACAACAGGCCCAGCTTTTGCTATAGCACTTCGTAATTTTATTTCACCCCCAAACATTTGTGTTATCTTTATTTTAATTGGCACATAGGCCATGGGAATTACTTCTATGGGTATTCCCTTTTTGTATCTATCACCCAACTTTTGAGAATCCTTAGTATAATCTGCAATTACAATCATTTTTTTAGAACATGATGCAACAATTTTCTCTTGTAATAAGCAGCCACCGCCTCCTTTGATCAATGTCATGTTTGAATCAACTTCATCAGCACCATCTATAGTTACATCGATAGTGGGGTTTGTATCAAGCTCCCCTAAGATCAGGTTATGTTTCACGATTAATTGCTTAGCTTGAAATGATGTGGGAATGCAGGTCACATTAAGATTTTCTGTTTCTACTCTTTCAGCAAGACGCTGAACTGCATAAACCACTGTTGAACCACTTCCTACACCAACAATATTATTATTTTCCACAAATTCATCAACGGCACGGTATGCCGCTACTAGCTTTGCTTGCTCTAAAGACATTATTTTTGCTTTTGATTGAAAATAATGAATGCTGCCAAACTGTTGCAAGAGTTTTGTAATTACGGTCATGAACAAATTAGATCTATTTTTAAACTACTTAGAGTGCATCGGTTTGCTATAGGTTATAAATCACACAACAAAAAAATAATTTTATAAAGACTTGACTTATATACCGATATTATTTATCTGCTTAATGCTTTATGCGTATATGATAAGAACCATGAAATTCGAGAAAAATTACAAAACTACTAAGGTTAGTAAGGTTACATGGTCTTTTGATAAATCATGGTTATCATGTCATAAGTCATAACAATATAAAGATTATAAAGTTTAAACGTCAAATAAATAATTCGTCCAGAAATATTTTGCTGTGTCAGATCACGACGCTCAGTTAATTCTGTTGTAGATATAAAGTCGTTGGGTGCGATATTTTTTCATTAGGTACTTGTTATTCATAAATTTAATTGCAACATAGAATATTCTGTCTTTTGTAAGGCCACATCTCTACTGTCTTTTAAGATAATTATTTAATTCGATCACATTTACTAACGGACCGTAGTAAGATCGTAATAACGTTTGTCGATTTTTTATTTTCTTGTTTTTAAAGTCAAAGATATTTTCTTGGTTGAAATATTGCCTGCTTATAATATCTACATGGGATATATGTACGTGGAATTAAAAGCGACTGTCTACCAAAACATATTTTATATTTTTTTACTCATTTAAGAAATAAAATCAGCTTATATTATTTCAAGAGTCTTTATTAATCCATTGAGTAAATAAGATCAGGTATTTTTTTAAGATTATCAATCATGTTTTCTTGATATATAAGTAAGGAATTTACTAGAGCCAAATGAGAACTAAGGTTATGTTGCAAGTTAGAGGATTTATTTGGAGTTGTGATCTCACTTGAATTTCCTACCGACGCTTCAGTCTGATTTATTTTGTTAAAGAGTTTACTTTTATAAAATATTACTTCTCTATCGCGTTTTAAAAGTTGGTAAGTAAGATTTGCGATTTCTTCTTTAAGATATTCTATGTTACATTCAAGAATATTTATTTTATTTTTAAGGAAAGTATTTTTTTGTTCTATCAACTGATACCTTGCACGTTCATTAGAAAAAAAAATATTTTGTTGTTCATAGTGAAAAAATATTGATTTTATTTTTTCCAGTAATGGCGCTTCACAATTGTATAATGTCTCAATAGAATTGTTTGGTAAATCATTATACACTTTGTAAATATAGTTTTGAATGCTATTAAACATTTTTTCTAGGCAGACATTTTCTTTTGATAATTTTCTAACTAATTCAACTTTTATAAAATGATTTTTAATCAAATCATCTTGCTTTCTTCTTTCGATAAGAAAACTTTTTGTCAAGTTCCAAGAGTCTTTCTCTTTAGACGATATTAGGAGTTTCACTAAAACTGTACATTATTATTAAATGAAATCTATTACATAACAAAAAATTTATGTATAAACTTACTATAACAAATCTTAAAGTTTTGATTTAAACGTTTTATCTGCTTCTTTTTCATTTTAATTCTTTGCTTATATTTAAATATTTTGTTTAAAAGCTCAAAATCTTGTAGTTGTTTGCCTTCATTATTTTCGCTGTAATAAAATCTGGAAAACATTTTGGTTTTATTGAACGCAATATCATAAGTTGAGGTAATATATATATATATATATATATATATATATAAAATCTGAAATGCTTAATATTTTAAGCACACTACTTGACTCCAAGTACTAAATCGACCAATCATAAGCTCACTAACAGCCTTTTGACTATAAAATATTATAATACTTACTAGATGATCAAGCATTTGGTATATCGAACAATTAAATGTCTGTATAAGAATAAACGATCAGTTGTTAATAAGTTATGGTAATTAAAGATTGAGAGAGGTACCGTTTAATTTCCTTCGTTATGGAGGTCAAGGCCCAACGCATTTTATTTAGTTCTGTATCCATAGATTTCGCCGGAGGCTGTATTGAATTAGAATCTCTTATATCTTTGCGATCAACAGTATTACTCTGCATTATATATTGGTTTCTTTGCTAAATATAAGTAAATCTAGAAAAAAGTAACAAATTCATAATATAATGATTTACTTTTCGTGTCAAATTTTTGATAAAAAAGGCTATATGTAAACTAACCTTTTTTATAAATTTGTTTAAAATTAAAGGAATAATCCAATTAAAATATTCATTAAAAGTTTGCTACTTGTTATAACATCTAAAATTTAATATAAAAAAATAGAAGAAAACTTAATAAAAAGTTTAAAGGATATTCCAAAAATACTACGCTACTTTACATAGCATCCGGGTTATTTCAATGCCCTAATGCAATTTGCTAAAGTTATAGGCAAGTGGTATTCGGTTGCCAATTTTCCCAGCACCGGATAGCGATTTGCTATTTCGTTTGTTCGCGAGACAACCGCTTGCGTGGTAACTATTTCACGGTCGATTTCATTTCTACCACTACAGCACCGTATCGTGTATAGTATTCCAGAAATCACGCTGCGTTTAACCATTAGGGAATAAGAACAGCTGAATATGAACAGATTAAACTCAAATTATGTTTAACAAGTTGTTTCATTACGTATTTTGAGGGATTATATTTCAATATACTAGCAACATTGATTAAGTGAGGATTACGTTACTAGGGCTCTGTAAAGGATTTTGATTATTTTTGGAATGAGTCAATTATTACATAGTTACTACTAGCGATAGTCTCTTGCTTTAAGTTTTTCTAGTATATTTATCAATGTGTATATGCTTAGTTGAGTTTATTACTTTAGATTTATCCTTATATTGATATCATTATAAATCTAAAGCGGTTGTTACATATCGGAGAAAAATGGTATTAGTGAGTGATGGATTGATAAATGAAAATGAGTAACCACTATATTTTTAAGGATCCTGATCTTCTTACTTAGCCGTTATCCGCACGGTCGGTTTATTTCAATTTCCTTCATAAAAGACGCCATTCTCGGATTTGAAGTAAATTTATCATGCTCGGATAAAGCGGGCACTTTTTGTGCTTTTCTTGTGCCTGGATCTGACCCGAGATCTGTCCACTTAATGTGAATAATGGTGTGCGATGGAAAACGAATGCGAACCCGAACACAAAAGACAACAATGCGAAGCGATTTTAAGATTTGATACAAGGATTTCGTTAAGATAATATTGCTTTGCGACAAGTAGATATGATACAATATACTATTCTATCATTCAACCTTTCTTTATAAGGTTCTATTTATTTGTTATTACTTATTTAATCTATCTTATATATACTGAGAAGATTGACTTGACGAGATTTATTTAATTTAATTTAGATTATAGTCATTTATTTCCAGAACGCTAACACGTAAGTGATGTTTCCATTTTATGAAATCATGTTCAAGTTTCGTACTCCGTTGAAATCATCGGAATAGTATTTAATCCCAGATTAAGCTTTGGCGAGTCCTAAAAACTCTTTCTCTTAGGAATAATTTTTTAATTTAATTAGTCTGATTTTTTAGTACCATGACTTAACAAATTTTATGGTATGTGGTTTCACGTAAAAAGCATAAAGACCCCCCGGAGGGCATGTATGAAGAGGTTGATGTCTGTGGGCGAGGCGAAAGAGGTATGCAGGGACCGTAGCGTTTGGCGCTCCGTCGTCTCTGGCTACCCCGTAAGGGATATGGCGTGAAGCTAAATAAATAAATAAATAAAATATGGTATGTTTAGACTACGACACTATACGCGATACACTCAGTGTATACATCGAATGTTGTCTGTATGAACACGAGTGTCTTTAATTGCAAAATTTATTGCGACACGATAAGTGTCGCATCAACCGCTGTGCGAACACGTTTTGTCTAAGTGTCTATACTTTGAATTTTTTTTAATAAAAAGGACTGCTTTTCGAGTGCACAAAATGTTACGTGGATCAAGGAGACCAGAAATGTCCTTATCCTATTTGGAGAAGGATTAGCTTTGAAATGATGACCTGATACCTGGACGATAGACGATCTCATTCTTCTATCTTTTTCTTATATAAGAGTAAATATAAATAATCAAAATCTTCATATTTCAATCGACAAAAGTATTCATAACTTTGATTTTCTGTGCGTAATTGCTTATTCAGCAATCTATGGTAAGCTCCTAACTCTTGCCTTGTTTGAACCCAATGGCGTATATAAATACTTCTTTTTCGTTTTCGTCCATTGTGATTTTTGTATCACAATATAAGCTATAATTAATTTGTGTGTGAACAGCTCGGACACTGTTTCTGTACACTAATACACACTACTTAAATACAAAAGGCCGTACAGGTATAATAGACATTAATGTCTGACATTTATGTCGTAATCTAAACGTACCATTACTCTTAAGGCAAGTTTGACGTGTTAATAAAACTGTCAACAAAAAAAAGATATAATTTTTATATGTATTTTAATATGCAAAAACGCCTAATTATTGAAATATTGAACACGAATTTTGAAAAGAAGAGTCTTTATTTCCAAAACTGAAAGTTTTAAGCTTCAAAAAGTTCTTTACAATGTTTTTATTTTATTAAAGCTGGTGAAATTGGACGAAAAACTATGAACGAAAATAACCAACAAAAGGAATTTTAGATAGAATTTCAGTTTTAGTAGTATTTTATCTCGAATTTGGTAATAAAATTGACTTCGACTATATTTTGATAGACAACAGTTTTTCCTCGGTTTGCTCGATAATTAAGCAAATTATAGGGATGGCCAACTTTGCGTAATGTAGTGTGCAAACATAACTTGATATTTCAATTTTTAAAACATGTCTCATGTAAGTTATAGTGATAGTAACTTTTCATAACTGCATACGTAACATGACGAGACGTATTCAGATATTTAATGCACGTTGATATTCTAAAATCGAGTTCAGGTTGATATCTTAGGAATGCGAGTCGTTTCGAGGTAATCGATTTTTACAGATAAAGTCTTGCATCTTAAATTGTACTTGAAGTATAAAATATATTGTAAATGTAATAAAGTACTGTAATACTAGTAAATTGTTTAAAATAAAGGGAGAATACTAACATGGAGTTAAAATATCGATGAAATTTCATCTGTCACTTTTTAAATTGGATAAATAGTGATTTAAAATTTATAAAATCACGTTATAGTTGATATATTTTATTAATATGTAAACTACAATATAAAATATTTTCAATTCGATAAATAGAAATATAAAATAATTAATCTCATGATTAAGGTGAATGTTTTCTTCGGATATTAGTTGTAATGTTTTTATAACCTTTTCATTTCTCAAAGTACAGAGCATTCATTTTCCTAGGTGCAAAGTATGAAAATCTTTTGACAAAAAGGTAAAGTTCATGTTATTTATATATTATATACATTGTTTGTAGACGTCTCAGAGGTCGCAAGTTCCAGTCCAGAAAATGTCAATGAATGTTTTATACATGTACATTCAGAGTAAATGTAATAAGAAAGACGATCTCAAGATAATTCTATGATATTTTTTATGTGGAATTTCAAATGTAATGAAGTTATAAAACTGTATTAAGTTAGTTTCTAAACACCAGTAAGTTTCCTTTAAACCGGACCGTAGTGAACATAAATAGTTAAATCTACTGCTCTAATACAATTTGTAGTAAACCATGATCCCGACTCTAAGGTCGCATTATCGAATTGGAAAAAAATGTTGCAAACTTTTCTCATAGTTGCAAAATGAAACTTAACATATAAGTTTAGAGTTGATAATCACTTGTGCGTCGATTCGTGAGTGCTGGGGTGAGTTTTACAATGTTCATGCGACAGTGAAACCTTTTTGTTGGGGCCTTTGTGCAGGGAATCCGGGATGCCCTGGGGGCCGTGGACACGATTCCTATTACACCAGAGAGTTTTTAGAAGACCTCCGCTATACTAAGAATTGAAATCGCTTCTACGTAAGTTTTCAATGATTACAATCATCATAATTAAATAACTACCAAATATACATATTGTACATATTATACTACCTTTTTCTCGTGACTTACCTCGGACTATTCTGACATTGAATGGTAAAGTATAACTTTAACCGTGACTATCGACGTATTTATATTTTTTCAGATCCGCAATACACTTTTCTTTACAAAATGCTATAAGATCTCTCCATCCCCTATATAATTATATCTCTTATATATATTTGTTTGGTGTATACAAATTATAATTAATATAGGTCAAACGGTTCTTGAGTATCAATACATATATATATATATAAACAGATTAAAATGAATAAAAAAGTGCATCATCACGATTGTGTTTCTCAAAATTTAGAAAAAAATACAATGTAGACAGAACATTATATTTATATACTATTAAACAATTATTACATTTATATTGAAATAAAATGATCATACCCAACGCAACGCAATGCAATGTAATGCAATGCAATGCAATTCAATGCAATGCATTTAGACAAGATGTGCAACAAATGACGCAATAACACCAAGTCACGTTTGGACAGTATTTTGAGTTGAAAGTTTTGCACCAGATGTTACAAGCCGAGATGCGATCTACTTTTGAATAATTTTATCTTAAATTTAAACGTTTTTACTTAAAACACATAATAATAATATATCTAAAGTTAAGTTTTTATTAAAAAATCTCAAGTTATGTATGTAAGTAGCAAGATTTGTTAATATCCAAGGCTTGTTTTAGGTTAAAATCCCACTAAAGCGCCCTCATGACGAAAGCGCCATCTATCCATATATATAAATTATGGAGCATCATGTAACCATGTAAGCATTGTGTAGTACAATATATATACACACTTTCATTTAAATTCATTGTAATCGGGTATAAAATAAAATAACTCGTACAATAATTACACCGAATCGAAGCGTAATATAGATAATATCTATCACGATGCGAACAGATCGACATTGTATGGATTTTTAGCAATCGAAATTACAAGGTATAATACCAGCAATTCCGGCAAATTGTATCATTTGTCGAAAATATTTGTCCAATGGTAATGTCAGGTGATTTCGTAAGCGAGGTCTGGTAACAATACAGTAAAAACGGTCGACGTAATTATGATCATTTCGCCTGCCATTTCATTAACATGGACGACCATCAGCGATTTACTTTATTTAAAATTAAATCAATAGCACTGTACGTAAACGTTTCATTTCCAATAAATCATATTACATTTTTAATTGCCCGTAAATATGTTAAGCTAAAAACCCACCAGAACTTGCGATTCGAATTTGCGATCGCTGAGATATGTTAGCATTCCATCTTACAGAGAGATTTGAATGATCTATATATTATTGTTTTTAAATGTAATTTTCTAAAAGGTTTTGGCAGATAAAAACATCCACATCCCATACAGAATGAGGGGTTCGAGTGAATTTTCTGCTCTGTCGCGCGACGAGATGAAGAAACCTGTGGAAAACTAACTGAAGGCTGTACATATAAAGTCCAAACAAAATGATCACAGTCTAAGCTCTTTTTGAAAACTATTTAAGTGGTAACAACGTACACTTTTGTTATTTGTTGAAAAATATTGATAAAAATATTTTATAATACATAAATAACAAGGTGTTATATATTTTTTTTGTAATAGAAGTATTAAATTATTATGTTACTTGTAAGTTAATATTGTATTTATTTCCATTTGAAACATATTCATCAGTACGCAATCAAACACGAGCTTTAAACTATACAAACAAAAAGCTCATACAATACCATCATTACACAACAAATCCGAGCGAAGCCAGTATTTGCGTACGATTCAAATTCGACTCGCGTCCAAACGCAGAGCATTTCACCTGCCATAGTTTATTACCTATTCAACATTCACACAAATAAAAATGTATAATGTATAAGCGAATGGCGAGTGGCGAGTTTGATTTACGAGGGAACGGGCGGCCGCCTGAGTCACGGCCTGAATAACTAACATAGGCCTCCAACAAATCTAACTACAAACCTATGGTATTGATATTAACACTATTCTGACTATTGTGGAAATGTAACTTTAGAAAATATTTATTTGTGTTTAATGTCATTTAATCAATAACAGGGATATAAAGTCTTTAGGGTTAATCCTTCTTATTGACCTTTGGGTTGGCGGTTTAAAATTCCTAAAGGACTCTCTGACATGATTCTGCTTTTAAGTTAACATTCCTAAAGATTTGTTTATGTAACAACACAATGTTTTAGGTATAATGCATATGATATATATGTATATTCGTTCCTTGAAAGCTAAAGGACGTTCTGAAAACAGGTGACATATATTTTATTGTTTTTAAACCTTCAATGGTTAGTAATATATACAGTTATTCTGATATACTTCCGTTAATTAAGTTGGAATTTGCCCGATTAGTTTCAAAACTATTTCAGGATCGTAATCATGACTTTGGAGCAAGGCGGAACAGCGGCTTGAACTGCGGCAGCTCTTTGGGTGCGAAACGAGAGGAAGCGTTCTTTTCAGAAATTTTATGCAGATCTTCGTAATATAGACAAAAAATTGTCACATGAATTATGATTTAATTAACATGAGTAGAGCGATAAATACGTAAAAAAGATTTCAATCAATTTAATTTAGTGCTCGAAAATAATTTACGTAATTTTATACAAATATTTTATTATCTTTGAGACGAAAAAAAAATCGACTACGTATACCAAAGTTAATATCATTATGTAGGTAGGTATATTCAGAAAAAGTACTAATCAACTAATGGATGAGCTAAGGTTTATCAATACAGATCTTAATCAAGAAAAACCCAAACTCCTTCATCAATTTATTCATACTAATTTCAAATCAAACATTAAGGTAAGTAATATTAAAGGAGTTTTTAGTGCACATAAAACGTAAAGCAATCGGTGCCAGATGTTTTCAACAATATAAAGGCTGTTTGAAATATTTTCAATACGTTCAGTATGAATGCAATTAAGATTATGGAGTTTTGGTTTTACGAGATTTTGTTTGTTTATTATTTGCGCTAAATATATTTATTTATTCACGCAGTTTATTTAATTCTGATTTTACGATGACTTATGTTTTACTATAATTCTTTTTTTTATATTCACATATTTTAAGTATGTTTGATTTATCTTATTCTAACAGAATACTTTGTAAAGGAATGGACATGACCTCCTAATTTTAGTGCAGAGTGCATGTGTGTATGTTGTATAAATAATTGGTTACCTGTTATCCATTAGAAGATTCATTCAAAATTACTTAAAATATACTGATATAAAAACAGTATTATGTAAGCGAATATAATTTGAAACACAAAAATAATGACGCTCGATTCCATTATTTGAGAATTGCTATCGAAATGAAATATTTGATTTAATTATTTTTTATTCGATCAGTTTGAATGGCTCTTATGTTCGAATGGAGCAGATGTAGTCTGGTAACAAGAAAAACGAAAACACTGTGCTAACGATACTCCGAGGAAGATACAAATACTGTAAGAAATATTTATGGAGGTTTTTCGAAATGGAATCCCGGAGGAGGCGGCTGCGACCGAGTGCCCTCGGAAAGCGAAGGAAAACACGTTACAAATCCCCAACCACGCATAATTCTTAATACTCGGATTAAAGAAGCGTCTTAAGGCTTGGGTGCCAAAAGAAAGATAACATGCAATTAGCGTGTACTGAAAGATGTTTAGATTTAAGAATAATAAATCCGCCTTTAAAACATTAATTATAGGTTGTGTATCTCATATTTCTACAGATCTATGTTAAAGGTGGAAATTTATAATAAAAATTAATATATTTATAATAATATATACAGATTAAATAGCAATGAAACATTAATGTTATGTTACTTGTCATTCATAATTTGCAAATTTAACATGATTTTGCATATAACTGACATGATTATTTTATGTAATTAATTATTTTAATGTGTTGATCATGTTGACATTTTTTAAACATGTTGTAGGTATATTTTCTCTTTCCTCTTTTGATTTTAAAAACACTTATCTTATTTGTTAATTTATATGTTTTAATTAGCGACTAATCGAAACTGGAATATAAAAAATATATATATAGTATAGTAGTTGAAATATATTGAATTTATAATAAAATATATTTGTGTGAGTTGCGTACCTTTGTTACACATTCACCTGGGCCTCGTAAATATTGCCCAGAACCATAAAATGCATTAGTAAAGTCTGCTTTGAATAATGCCAGCCCAGTGAGCTTTCACGAGCGAAATAAAACTCTCCAAGTGCGTGGAGGGTCGTTGGCCGTTTTACTCTCGCGGTACCTTTAGTTTTATGTATATTAATTAATAAAAATAAATCGTTATCATTTTAACACATTTAAATGTAATTAGTTATTTTAATTGTAGTCTGGCTTTTTATTGCATTAATCGTGTTAACGGGAGAGATATAAATATATGATTACATTCTGTTTTACATTTTGGATTTAACGATGGATTAAGATATGATTTTAATTCAACTGGAATGTTTTAAGTGTGATAAGCGTAAATACCTAATAAATTATGTTTTACAAACACATGTAACTATGTAAATAAAGTACACACTGTAAGATAATATTATCTCGAATTGCGACATTGCTGTTCAAATAAAATTGATAATAAAACCAACCTGTTAAAGGTATATAACAATGATATCTAGAGTATAATGAATTAAAAATGTAAGTACTTTGTTAATATTAAAAAAATATATTATATATATTATTATTGTCAGATACAACACAGATAATTTTATTAAAATAACGATCTCGAGTATTCAATTTGAGGTGAGAGTTGTTACTAGCTAGTACTCGAATACCTCTGGAATTACCGTGTCATACTTGAATTTTTCAATTTATTGTCAGATACAGCCTCCTCAAATCTTATTCATCCAAATTTTAAGGCACTTGAATATTTCCCTTGAAAATGCCTCTTTTTATATTTAATTATATCAAATAACATTTATTAGTGTGTCTGTTTTTTTGTGTATTTAAAGAAGTTAATAAAATTATTGGAATTACAATACTAAATATATGACATCATAAAAAAAATTATCGTAATAATGTCGGATTTTTTCTTGTTATCTTTTGTAAGATATTATCAATTACAAGTAGTATAGCATAATTTAAACTTTTAATGGTAGTTATTTGAAATGTCAGGTGTGGCATTGACAATTGACATTGACAAGTATTGACATTTATCTTGACGTCATTAAGAAAAGAGTAAAGTGTTGTTGTTAATGCACATTTTGTGTAAAAGGAAAGTGAAGTAAAAATAATTTGTTATGACTTAGTTTATTACCAGTATTCGGAGAATACGACTGTTACAGGGCTAGTTTAATAATCACTAAAATCAAAACTAAATTAGTCAAAAGTTATAACAAAAAATGCAATTTTGCTAGCATTTTTAATTATAGACTTTTTGGATAACAAAATTCGACATTCATTGTAATTCATCCGAAAGGAATTCTTTTTATATGATATTTCAAATTTTTAACTAAATGATTTAAATGATTTAAATATTCGTTTCATTTTTTATTATTTTCGTTATAGCAATACAAAACTAGGTATTTATATGGATTTTGGTGATTTATTGGATATTATTAATTAGTGTCCTAGATTAATTACCTTTTTTGACATTCAGGAATATTTATATAAATAAAATCACATTACGTTTTCTCGTATGCTGATTCCAATTTTTCATTTATAATATTTCTATATAAAATACTGACAATATAAATGAGAAAGTCAAAAAGTTGTTTAGAATAATAGATGCGTTAATTTCTTAAGGATATGTATTTGTTAAGGTGTTATTGAAAAGTTTGTTGAAATCAGTGCATGAGCAATGTTAATTAAGTAATGGATCCTTAGGGTGTAATCGCAAAGGGATGAGCTTAATTAATTAATGGCTATTCATCTCCAACTTTAATGTGATGGGTTTAGATTCCGATTTAATTTACTTTGATTTCAATAAATCTGAGCGTATCTTGAATAAAATATAACATATAAATTTGTTGCTTTTTTTTATTGTTGTACAATCTTTATATATATAAAATGTGTCACGATGTTTGTTTGTTGTTGTTTGTTTGTATTTGTTTAGTTTTGGTCGTTTTTATCTCGATTAATTAACTTGAATTTTAAAAATACATGTTTGATGTTTTTTATACATAAAAAAATTAATTAACTTCTAAATTCTATCAGTTTCCAATAGATGGCGGTGTTTTTGTGTAAAATTCACCATGAAGTAGACGAAGTCGCTGGCTGCAGCTAGTATTTTATAATACTGATGTGTATGAGGAATTTTTAGCGAAATATTATTGTATATAGACATAACGTAAATTTCATGTTACGTTAATACCAAAATTTTATCAAAGACAAATTCAACAAGATTTACGATTTCTTGTTGCTTTGAACGGAATCAAACTGAAATATCGACGAAGTTATATTGAGGAAGTGACGGCATTGTTATTATCTGTTCAACTTGGTCGAAGATGCATAACAATCTTTTCAAGGATCGGATAACAGTTCGATCCCCGACGCCGGCAGTAACTCATATCTTTTTCTTTATTATCAAACCCGTCTCATTTCACGAAACGACGACTAGACACCAATTTTTTGTTATAAAAATTTAATTTGTGAGTACTTCTTTCCTTTATGACACATAAAAAAATTAAAATTATTCTCAGCAAAACAATTGGCCTTATTTAAAACACTGCGGAAAACTCGTAGCTCAAGAGAACGGAAGCTAAAAATTCAGCTTTTCCCTATGAATTTTTTGTTGTACTTACATCTAAAACAAAGCGTAATGACCCGCACGGCACGCATTTGTTCGCGAACAATCCGAATAGGCCATTTTTCATCTCGAACAATTGAGGGCGGGACTCAGACACAATTGGCAGAGTATTTTGTCAAGCATTTGTCGCACGAGCGAGGCTTGAGTATATGACATTAAAAGTGCACTCAACATTTATACCACTTAATCATAGCTTCAGTAATTTGTTGTTCACGTTTTATGGTAAAGTATTTTTTGTATCTACTTATATATTATTCGATATGCCTTAACACAAAACTTTATATGGTAAAACAGGTAATATAAGAAGATATATGAATACGTTTTCGATACACAAGTTTATCATGTATATAAAGTAAATACCTATAAAAGAATAGTAAATTATAATTTTTCTGATTAGTTCAATAGTTCAAAGTTTGCGACATCTTGAACAAAAAAAATTGTGATATTTCTAACAGGGTTCACCCTGTCTCTATATTAATTGGATTGTTGTATTTTGCACTGGTAGTTACATGCATCGTTGACCTCCTGAAATTAAAAAGAACGCTGTGTTAACAGGTCTTTTAGGACAAATATTATTAAAAATTTAAATTCGCCACAGCCACTATATGTAAGATCAGAGGCCAGACAAAAATGTTTAATATGTTGTTCGAAAGGGGATGAACAGATTTTTTGAATAGTTGAAATCGTTTATGTCTTTTGAGCAGGGTTAACTATTGATAAAGCCATCCAATCAGATACGAGTTTAATAAGGGGATTACGTTGCGACAATCTATACTTATAATAAATCTGTAGAGAGGTCAATTCTGTACATGAAATATATTTACAAAATAAGTAGCAGGGGGTGATTAGTGTTCGATACTGATGCCAAAAATGCAGTTAAAAAATTTTTTGTCTGTCTGTCTGTCTGTCTGTCTGTTTGTATGTTATTTATAGAAAAAAAAACTACTCGACGGATTTTAACGAAACTTAGTACAATTATTCTTTATACTCCTGGGCAGGTAATAGTATACTTTTCATCACACTACAATGAATAGGAGCAGAGCAGTGAAAGGAAATGTTGAGAAAATGGGAGAAGTTGCTTGATTTTTTAAGCTTCCGTCGCGTGTGCAGCCTTAATGGTTAGAGCTACATAGAAACTATGTATAACGGAAATATTCTACATAAAAATACACGAAAAATATTCCAAGACAGCATATATCTACCTTTTATAGTTAACTCACAATAACACGCATAACTCTCGATAGCTTAGCAGTTCGGAGATTTCTTATTATATTTGTTTACTTTTACGTTTATAAAACCAATAATGCTCACCATCATTCCTAATTAAAAAATAAATAAACATTAGCACCAATTCAATAAAAAAAGAATCATTGAAATCGGTATAGAAACACCAAACTTATACTTACTTACATGAAATACGCCAACAAGACATCGCGCGTGAATAGTGAATCAAGCTATAAGGATTATTTTTGCGTAACGGTTGCCGCGCTCGACGGGGCTCGCGGCGGCAGAGTATAAAAGGGGCGGGAGGCGAGCGCAAGCGTCATTCAATATTTGGCTGTTGATGCGTTCAGAGTGTTGAACTTTATTGACAGACAATAATTGTTATTTTATAAACCGTGCTTATCAGCGCGACTTTTTGTCTTTAAATAGTTTATTTTAATTTCTTTTGTTTTTATTTTCTAAATTAGTTTTAGTTTTGTTTAAATTCTTAACTATTAATAGTTCCTATTTTATTTCTTTTTAAGTAGATTTAGATTCGATTTTTAGATTAGATAATAGATAGATAGATTAGATTATTGTTAGATTTTTAGTTACTGATAGGTTAGTTTTGGGCATTTTATGTTTAGTTTTTTTTGTATTGAGTAGATAAAAGCGTAGGTAGGTACTTTTATTAATTATAGTATTCATAGGTATTTTTTATTTATTTTTAAGTGAAGTAGGTATAGGTAGATATTGCCTACTATCTACCTATACTGCACACGTGTTTTAGCTTTATTTTCATTTCTTTTTTTTTTGTACCTAAGTTGTAGGTAGGTAGGTACATATTTCTTAGTTTAATTCTATTAGAATATTAGGTATTTAAGTTTAAATAGGCACTTAGATTTATATTTTTTTATTATATAGCAGCTGTACTTAGAACATCTAAGGTTTTTTTTGTATTAGCATAGGTACTTTGATTAATTACAGTAGTTGTAGGTATTTCTTATTATTCATTTTTAAGTGAAGTAGGTAAGTGTAGATAGTATTGCACACGCATTAAATATAGCTTTATTTTCATTTTTTATTCTTTTGTAATTTGTAGGTACCTACGTACATATTTATAATTCGATTAGAATATTATTTTAGTTTTAATAGGCACTTAGATTTATATTCTATTTATTATATACTTAGCTATAGTTAGGACCTCTGACGTAAGTTTTTTGTTGGGTAACTAAATAGAATTTAAGTTACCGTCGATTAAAAATAAAATAAACGATGCCACCTAAAAAACGACCATCTTTATCTCGAACTTCGAATCAAGCTAGGAGAATGAGAATGACGCGTTCTCAAGAATCGGAAGAGGAAAGAGCACATCGGTTAAACTCTATGAGAGTTAGTGCCTCAACATCTCGAGCTAATGAAAGCTCTCCAGAAAGAGAGATGCGATTAGCAGCTGAAAGAGCGAGACGAGCTACAACACGGGCTTCTCAAAGAGATTCTTCTCTTCTCAACGAGAGCTAAGGCGTTCCATTGACCGGGAACAACATGCGTTATCCCGAGAAGCTGAAACTGCTTTACAACGAGAATTGCGACTCACAGCTGACCGCGAACGGCATACATTATCTCGCGAGTCTGAAACCTTCACTGAGAGGGAATTACGGCTTACAGCTGACCGCGAACGTCATATTTTATCTCGCGAGTCCGAAACCTTCACTGAGAGGGAATTACGGCTTACAGCTGACCACGAACGTCATATTTTATCTCGCGAGTCCGAAACCTTCACTGAGAGGGAATTACGGCTTACAGCTGATCGCGAACGTCATATTTTATCTCGCGAGTCCGAAACCTTCACTGAGAGGGAATTACGGCTTACAGCTGATCGCGAACGTCATATTTTGTCTCGAGAATCTGAAACTTTTACTCAATATCAAGACCGTTTGACAAATGATAGGGCGCACCATAACATGATTCGATCTCTTGAAGATGAACATGAGCATGAACAACGACTAGAGTCGGGACGCGATTATTACAATTCTTTGAGACAAGAACAATTGATTACTTTATCTAATGAAAGATTAAGAATTGAAAATATTCGGTCGCTTGAAACAGAAGAACAGCGAGAGGCCCGTCTTACTGCAGATAGATTTCGACATGGTCTTAATGACTTAGATATACACGTGGTAGATCAATCTACAAATTCGGTGGCGTGGTCCGATAAATATAAAAGTGGGTTTGCTTATAACCTCACAATTGATTACAGATCATCTTCTGAAATAGGCGATATGAACGTAGTATGTTCCTTTTGTAATGCTTCGAAGTGGAGGAAGGAGTCTGCTGGTTTCTGTTGTTCTGGAGGTAAAATAAATTTGCCTTCGTTCGAAGACCCACCGGAACCTTTAAAATCACTACTTTTAGGGGAACATTTGCAATCCAAACAGTTTTTAGATAATATTCGCACTTATAATAGTGCATTCCAAATGACATCCTTTGGTGCTAAACAAATCTCAGAAGGCCCTTTCATGCCTACTTTTAAGGTACAAGGTCAGGTTTACCATTTGATAGGGTCCCTTTTGCCTGAAGAACAACCTAAATTTCTTCAAATATATTTTGTATCCGATTACAACGAACAGTCGAATATAAGAAATCAATATTTTCCGAATTTAAATACTGAACTCATTTCACAACTTCAGAACATGTTACATCAGGTTAATTCGTACGTATGCAGTTTTAAATCGGCATTAGAAGCCCTTTCTCAAGATGGTAATAACAATTATAAAATTGTTATAAATGCCGATAAGCGTCCAACTCAGGAACACCCTGGGCGTCATAACGTTCCATCCACGAATGAAGTTGCTGTAGTACTGGTCGACCAGGAATGTGATAGGCGTGATATCGTTATACGTTCCAGAGACAATCGTTTGCAACGTATTTTCGAAACCCACAGGGCTTACGACAGTTTGCAATATCCTATGATATACTGTCGAGGGGAAGATGGTTATAATTTCGCTGTATACCAAACCGATCCGCGCACAGGCGCACCTAATTATAATAAAAAGGTGTCATGCCTTCAATTTTATTGTTACCACCTGCAAGTGAGACGGAATAGATTGGTATACTTTCAACGTTTTCGTGGCTTATTTAATCAGTTTATTGTTGACATGTACGCAAAAATTGAAACCGAAAGATTAGTTTATATACGATCTAATCAAAGGCAGCTGCTCGCTGAAGAATACGTGCACCTTCGCGATGCCATGCAGCAAGATAACGATACTGTGAATATGGGTCGTTTAGTTATTTTACCCTCTTCTTTTACTGGTGGTCCACGCTACATGCATGAACGTACTCAAGACGCTTTTTGTTACGTAAGAAAATATGGACGTCCCGACTTATTTGTTACTGTAACTACCAATCCCAAGTGGGATGAAATCACTCGGGAGCTTCTTGAGGGTCAGGCACCGCATGACCGCCATGATATTATTGCAAGAGTGTTTCATTTAAAATTAAAATCAATGATAGATCTTCTTACCAAAGATAACATTTTTGGAGAAGTATTGTGTTATATGTATAGTGTTGAGTGGCAAAAACGCGGCTTACCTCACGCACATATCTTGCTTTGGTTAAAAGATAAGGTTCGACCTAATGATGTAGACAGATTAATCAGTGCTGAAATTCCAGATCCGACTGCAGATCCCCTGTTATACGACATTGTTAAAACTCATATGATACATGGTCCATGTGGTGCATTTAACGCAAATGCTCCTTGCATGCAAGACGGTCGTTGCACTAAAAGGTATCCAAAAGCATTAGTGGATGAAACTGTAACAGGACATGATGGATACCCATTATATCGTCGCCGTTCAAGAGACAATGGTGGTTTTACTGTTGAAAAGCGAATGTCTGGACAACAGGTTACTTTAGATAATAGGTGGGTCGTTCCGTATTCGCCTGTATTGTCCAGAGCATTTCAAGCTCACATAAATGTAGAAATGTGTAATAGTGTAGAGTCAATTAAATATATTTGTAAGTACATTAACAAGGGCAGTGACCAAGCTACGTTTGCGTTAAGAAATGAACATGATGAAGTTACTAGATTTCAGTCAGGCAGATATATCAGCTCTTCAGAAGCTGTGTGGCGGATCTTAAGTTTTAATATTCACGAAAGATATCCACCTGTGACCCATCTGGATGTTCATCTGGAAGGCGGTCAACGTATATATTTTAACGCCGAAAATGTTACAGAACGATTAGAGAACCCTAGACAAACAACTTTATTGGCATTCTTTCGACTTTGCCAAACTGATAATTTCGCAAAGTCTCTTTTGTATGAAGAAGTTCCATCGTATTATACCTACGATAAACAACGAGGTGTCTTTAACCGTAGACGCCGAGGCAGGCCTGTAGATGGCGAGACAGGTATTTTCAAAGAACATGTTCTTGGTAGAGTGTATACTGTTCATCCTAACAACGCAGAGTGTTTTTATTTGAGATTATTATTACATACAGTGCGAGGACCAACATCATTTATAGATTTGAGAAAAGTAGACGATGTTGTTTATCCAACTTATCATGCAGCTTGCCAAGCGCGTCATTTGCTTGAAAATGATCAACATTGGGATGACGCTTTAGCAGAATCCTGTGTTAGTGATAATCCACGACGGTTACGCCATTTATTTGTAACATTACTCACATTTTGTAATTTATCTGATCCTGTCCAATTATGGGAAAAATATAAAGAAAAATTTGCAGAAGACTTTCTTCGGAATTTATCTCACAATAATGAAGGCGCAACTAATGATAATTTTCGAGATCTGGCTATAAATCAGTGCTTATTAGCTCTTCAGGAAGACTTAACAGCAGTAGGCGGTAAATCACTTTGTGAATATGGTTTGCCAACGCCAACCTCAGTCGGAGAGGTTACCAATAGGGAATATTCCGCAGAGATTGGTTACAACCCAATGGAACTGCTGGTAACATTAGAAAACGGTGTCCCAATGATGACTGCAGAACAACGCTTAGTCTATGATCGCGTGCGCGAGAGTGTGCAGAATAATTTAGGAACAAATGTTTTTTAGATGCACCTGGAGGAACTGGGAAAACTTTTTTGACTAAATTAATATTAGCTTATGTTCGAAATCAGCGTAAAATCGCTCTTGCCGTGGCTTCATCAGGTATAGCTGCAACATTGCTACCAGGAGGTAAGACTGCTCACACTATGTTTAAAATACCAATTAATTTAGATCGCACGGAAAGTCCAACCTGTAGTATTTCAAGAAATAGCGACAAAGCTAAGGTATTGCGTGAGTGTAATTTAATCGTATGGGATGAATGTACGATGGCCCATCGAAAAGGAGTAGAAGCAGTAGACAGAACTCTAAGGGACATAAGACAAAATGATCGACCAATGGGCGGTATTACGGTTTTATTTTGTGGTGATTTCCGACAAACCTTACCGGTAATACCACGGGGAACCCGAGCTGATGAGATTAGGGCTTGCCTGAAAAGCTCTTATTTGTGGCGTGATATACAATCGGTGCATTTGACTATAAATATGCGAGTGAGAACTGGAGACAACGCAGATAATCGTGAATTTTCTGATACATTATTGAAGATTGGTGAAGGTACCTATCCACAACTACACCAAGGAAAACTTATTCTGACACCTGAGTTATGTTGTATAGTGCAATCCCAACAACATCTTATATCTTCGGTTTACGGTGACATAACAATTATATTAAATAGGGACAATTCTTGGCTTTGCGAAAGGTCCATTTTGACTCCTCGCAATGACCAGGCATCTGAAATTAATAATAAAATACTGTCTAATATACAGGGAGAAAGCAAAGTTTATAGTTCAATAAATAGAATGGTTGATGAACAAGAAGCCACTAATTACCCGATAGAATTTTTAAATTCTTTAAGTATGCCTGGACTACCTTCTCATATAATTTGTTTAAAAATTGGCATACCGATAATTCTGCTCCGAAATTTAAGACCACCTCAACTTTGCAATGGAACTCGGCTAAAAGTAACCCAGTTGCAACAAAATGTAATCGAGGCTCAAATTTTAACAGGTTGCGGTGCAGGAGAAACTGTCTTTATTCCCAGAATTCCCATAATACCAAATAATTTTCCATTCCAATTTAAAAGAACGCAATTCCCAGTATCGGTGTGCTATGCCATGACTATCAATAAAGCTCAAGGGCAGACTTTTCGTGTTGCTGGAGTAGATCTCGGTGTTAGCTGTTTCTCGCATGGTCAATTATACGTCGCTCTTTCCCGGGTTAGCAATTCTAGGAATCTTTACGTTCACGTGCCGGACGGGTCGACTCTTAACATAGTCTACCCAGAAGCTTTGCGCTGAAACATTTTAATTTGATCTAAAAATATTAGCAATATATTATCTTAATAAAAAACAAGGAGTTACACGCTGACCGAGTCGTGGGTATAGCGTGGGTATATTATAATATTCTGCGGTTACTTATATTTTTCAACAGTTTTGTGGATTGGCATATTATATTACTATTGCCCTTCTAAAATACGAAAGTGAATCTGCCTGTTACGTCAAAACTATGAGGGAGGACATCTGCTAATTTTTTTTCGAAAAACGACGGAAACGCGGACGAAGTCGCGGGCAAAAGCTAGTAGTTAATAAAAAGTTTATTAGATTATTTAAAATTAAAATCATCACATTCATATTAATATACCGGTATTGAAATATATATGATAATTTCATGCGTTAATAATTATAATCAGTTTAGTGCATTCCATAATATTAAATTATAAATATAGTAAAAAATATGAATGAATGATGAAAATAATATCACTATTATTAATCACCTTGGAAGCGTATTGTCCGTAGCGATACTCATAAAATCTCGCCTCTTATGATTTTCATAGCGGCTGAAGGTATTACTACGGAATTTTTCGTTTTATTTTATGGTGGCGCGTACTGTCGCGAAGAAATATTGGCTCGGTGAAATAGCTCGTAAAGAAGACAGTTTTCTTTCAACGGTTTTACACACTGCAACTAGCTCGATATTTCTCATACCTTTATTATGAGTTTGCGTTATATAACTGTAATATGCTGTAATTTTTATAACATTAAAATAATTATAAGAAAAATCTCAGTACCTTTTGTTAAGATTGAGTTATAATAATGTACAATATGTAACTCTTGAATTTCATACATGAGTTACTATTTTACTGGGAGAGGTCGATTGTGGTCGGACGCCGTTTTGCCGGTTCACTTGTCGGATCCCTTTTCTCGCACGTCATTATTCAACTTAAGTGGACAGTTTGTGTAAGGTTAGATGTGTAAGGAAAATCTCGAACCAACCAATCATATTAATACTATTTTCTATTGTATTTTATACTTGTACAGAGCGTACAAGATAAAAAACACAAATAAATTTAACAAATCTCTATTCTTAGTTTCATTCTATCCCTCTCTTGTGTTTATTCTCACAAGTTTAGACAATTATTATAAGATTAGATCCCCTACTATTGAATTTATGTTTGTAAAAATCAATATTAATTAATCTTTATTGTAAATGGGCAACACATATTTTTATTACTATTGACAAAATAAAGCTCGGAGAAAAAGGTTCAATGAACTTTCAAGCTTCAGTTTTCAGAGATCTGTTTAACCTTACAATTGC
Source organism: Melinaea marsaeus rileyi (assembly GCA_918358865.1). Taxonomy (NCBI): domain Eukaryota; kingdom Metazoa; phylum Arthropoda; class Insecta; order Lepidoptera; family Nymphalidae; genus Melinaea; species Melinaea marsaeus. The sequence continues at coordinate 9,232,702 of OU911088.1, read as the reverse complement.
AATTTTTATAAAAAGTAAAAATTTATCTACTTTTATGAAAATTATACTGCACATTGCTTAAAAATACAGTGTATATTCAGTGTAATGTTGTCATTTACTCTAAATGTCTTTTGACGGCCTGATGGTGGAGTTATTAGTATCTCTGATTGCTGAAAATGTATTAGGTTCGATTTTCACACTGAATAGTTGTTTGAGTTATTTCTCTTTGTAAAGCGACACAGAGATGATTCTCAAATTCAGAAGTAGTTTTTTTTTTCAAAAAAGCATATCAGAGTGCGACCTGCATTCGATGATTTTAAATCCCGACTCTAGCGCCATCTAAAGGGGAGGTTGTTTTAAAATATATATTTAGTATAGTTTCTAAATAGCACAAAGAATATCTGGTTTTTTTGTTATATTCTACGTTTATTTTATAAAGATCTAAATATTTTTTTATATACAAAATAAAACATTATAAATCTCTTTTTTGATCAAAGGGACAACTGTCTTTAACAACAATCTCAACCAGGAAATAGAGTTTGTAGTAAGGACGGCGCTATAAGCTTTTGATAAATTTTTATCTAAGCAATATCCCAAATAATATCAAGAATGATAAAATTATCAAACACTTTTGTAAACATTTATATTGTTTTTAAAACAAACAATTTACTTTTTATAAAATACCACTAAAACTTCAAACTTTTCTTAACAGAATATATTAAACCTAAAAAAAAAATTGTATTTGTATTCTTATATTATTTATTACACATGAATGAATACACATTTTAAACTTGTTTAAATGAGACATATAAATTAGTAGCAAAAGGAACAACCTTTAGAACTGTATTCGTTTACGTTAACTTCGAGATTGACTCTAACAAGGCAGGGAGAGGCGGATACCGCGCCGGTGATTTCTACTCTTAAAATCCAATTTAAATGCATTCCTCTGTGCCACAGGAGCTCCGATACGCTCTAGGGTCCAATTAACTTATTCATCCTTAACATTTCATTGCTAAACTTTGCTACTAATCTTGGATCACTCTACATTTGATTCGTTTTTTAATCAATTCATTAATTCACTATTTAACTTTAAATATTTTAATGTATATCAATTACTGTACAGGTAGGTTGGTTAAAATAGCGAATAGTATTCAAATTTAATATTAACAGCAATTATATAGAGAAGTTTCCTCGTATTATGGTTTTGATTATTCCTTTTGTTACCGACTCCCTAAAGAAAAAAGTCATTAAAAATGCAATTTAAACATCCTAATAGAAATGTTCTCACTAAGAAATGTTGCAAACTGTAATGGTTCAGGTGAAATTAACGCAGAAAAATAGGAAAAGTTAGAACGAGTTCTCCGCCAAGGATTTTTTTTTTTGCCATCGCCAAGTTGGGTTGTGATTGTAAACTGCTGAATTTTATAATAGCATTTTCGAACTCCACTTCTCTGAGAAGTTTAAAACGACTCGTATTTTAACTTGAAAGTAATACATTCAAATAACATTACAGGTAAAGTAAAAAATGTTTAAGGAATGAACTTGATTTATTACATCCAAGAAAATATTTGAATTATATTATTTAATATGAAAAACTTGTATTCGTGTGTTTATTCTTTAGACTGATGGAAAAAGAGTTTTGAATTTATAGACATTCTTAAATGATAATAGTATGATCATATAATTATAACATTTTGAATTGTATTTTGTAGTATTTAGATATACGAGTACTATCTATTAACAAAGTATATTTGAGCAAGGACCGAGCTATAGTATTTCTAGTAGAACAAAATTATCTTTTTGTTTCAATTATCCCAAATAAATATTATATCAAATTATAAATATTGTGTAAAATAATACGTATAGTTATATAAATATGGTATTTATTAATGGTATTTGCCAAAATTGTATTAGAAGATTGTCGATACACAATTAACCATTTCACCCCTTCCGAATAATCTTTATTTTGCCATAATACAAACATTTCTTTGAAAACATTTCTCGGACCCTATTTATTTAGAGAGATGACTGAAGCAGATTTTAGAGATTTCAACTCGCCGTCTGTGGATTACTTTGCAAGTCTTTTATAGGAGGGAAAACCGGTATCATCACTACTTAAGGATATTAAAATCCCTTCTATTCGTGTAAGGAGCTTGTTTTCTAAACAGCGTTGTATTTATCGAATAATTCCGATAAAGCGGAGTGCATTGAGCATGTATGTGATTATATTACTGTGTATATATGTAAGAGAATTGCTAATTTGTACCTACATATATTTTTCCTCGTTCTATTTTAAGTTTGCTCATTTGTTTACGATTAAAATATCTGTTATAAACTATAAGGAATAACAATACTTTGTTGTCATGACCTTAGTTGTATATAATTGTTTTATCAAATGGATGACCTCAAAGCAAATCTGTATTTTATCTCATATTTTGTCAAGCTCTAACGTTAATATATAAAGTGTAGATTATCGTTTCACAGGCTATGATCAAGTACACTATTTAAGTATCTGTTTTACTTTTCGTTAAGTTTTGTATTAATCAGCGTCTGATTAATGTATATAAAAAAAATTGTGTAGATATATACTAAATCTATATATATATATATATATATATATATATACAAATATGTCAGTAGTTTTGAACCTTAAATACAACATTATTTGTTACTTATGTATTCTTTTATATTTTTTTCTTTTACAATATATTAAATGATATGTAATATATTTATGGTTTATATGTTTTTAATGAACTAAAGCGGGTCCTTAATTAAATAGATATATGGTACTGTGTATATGTTTTTATAAGTATAAAGCCTGGTTTTGATTTTTCCTATAATTAAGTCAAAATAGCCTAAGATTTAGTAAGTGATACTCGTATGTCTGATGTGTGTGTGATTTTATCCTGTGTAACTTTTACATAGGTACTTTTTGAAACAAAAAAGATTGAATATTCTATAGTATTTCCATAAATAAACATTGAAATTCGATTCATCACTACGATAATTGACAACTTTATAATAACTTATTGTTATAATTAAATTGCATTTCTAATAAAACATTTATTAATGTTTTTATTGTATTTTGATATAACATTTAACTGTTTTGTTTATAAAATTAAACCGGTATTAACCGGTATTAACCGGTTAATTTATCAGTTAATTTCTATACTATTATAGAACAATAATACATTATAAGAGGATATGTAAGCTTTAATAATTTTGGTCACATTTTGCGTCACGTCACATGGTTCGGGCATTTTAATTACAAAATATCTCTCAGCCTCGCTCTGCGTTTCACGAATTTTTCGTAAAGGTAATGTTATTGTCAAAGGATGTTTTGAATTTTACTATAATGATATCACAATATTATATTACAAATCAGTTGCTGTTTGAGTTGCAGCGTTTATATTATTATATTTTAAATAAAATAACATAAATAATATATGAAGAAACTTCAATACTTTTTAGTATTGATAATACAGTTATATAAATGTGTATGATTTTTTTCGTGTATAATATTGAATCCATGTTATATAGTTATTCTGGAGTTGAACATGTAATAGTTAGTATATAGAGTTTGTTATCAAAATGTTAATCAGGGCATCTAATAATGTAATAGAGTTTGTATGTACTACTTACATACTACTTACATATAAATTTATGTGATCATACGAATAATTGTATATCAAAGTATCGAGTCTCCACTAACACATGAAGAAATTGACATATTGCGTCTCAAATAATTGGCTGAAGGCCAAGTATCGTAATCATAATAAGTATATAACTTTAAGTTACAGTAATTAAAATTAATAATAATTTAATTAATTAATATGATAACGATATTTCTAATAAGTAAAGTGATTGCAAAATACTCAGAAGTATATTTATAACCGTGATCATTAGGTATTAGAGTAATTCAACTTTTTCCCCATACTATTGTTGTCCAAACACTAGTAATATTCTTGTAAATTAAAAAAAAGTTTCTGAAATCTCAAATTGGTCAGTTATTTCGAGAAAATTAGCCGTCTTCTCTCCGAACGAATGAACTCACTGAAGCGGGTTTGTATTGCGGGCTTTACTAACGAGAATTTTACAATGATGAACGGAGAGCTCTCCGTATTCATAATAAAAAGAGGTGTGCCGCTTATTTCAAACTAAGTCAGACTTTATTAAGTTTTGTGAATGAAATATTTTTTATAACAAGCTTTATAGATTTAATTGTTTTTATTTCATTCTATTATGCAATATCCATTACTTTAAGACGCGATACAAGTGGATTCAGATCTTTTGTTTCACCTTAACCGTATCTTTCATCAGTAAATGGAAATATTAATTTTGATATTTAGTATAAATAACAGGAAAATTATATAAACGTAATTATTATCATATAATACCTATTTAAGATAATGTTCATATATATTGTATGAATTATCCTTAAACATAAATCGTTTTATGGTTATATAGGTAAAGAAATAAACTACAAGGATCTAACAAGTATATGACTAAATTTCTAAGTATTTAGTTTTTCCCTCAAGGGAAATACTAAATACTTATAAATAAATGCATTTATATGATTACTAATGTAAGGTGTTCCCATAACACTTGTAAAATAATTTTAATATAATACAGGAACTTTGAAATATAACTTTAAAATAGATCTATGTATGGAAAATAATAGCACGGAGGTGATTTTACAGTGTCACATTCTGAATCTGATAAAAAACAGTGAAAGTTTTGAAAGTCGGTAAATATAAGAATGATTTTAGGTGATATCGAGGGCACAATATGTGACATCTTTTTAAGAAATGAGATGAGAAGATTTTATAATGCTTCAGTGAATATTAATGTAAAGGGTAACTTTAATATCATCATATTTTAGGAACAATTTTTATCAGTTCCGCGTAACAATTATTGCGACATAACTAAATTGGTCTTATCAAAATGATGAACTATCAAAATATGGGTGGAATTCCAGATAACACAACATTTTGATAAGTTACGTTATATTACGTTGAATTGATATAATATGGTCGTATGTATGTTTCTGTGAAACTATAATTGTGAAACATCTACATATACCTATACATAACATATACCTATACATATACATATACATATACATATACATATACATATACATATACATATACATATACATATACATATACATATACATATACATATACATATACATATACATATACATATACATATACATATACATATACATATACATATACATATACATATACATATACATATACATATACATATACATATACATATACATATACATATACATATACATATACATATACATATACATATACATATACATATACATATACATATACATATACATATACATATACATATACATATACATATACATATACATATACATATACATATACATATACATATACATATACATATACATATACATATACATATACATATACATATACATATACATATACATATACATATACATATACATATACATATACATATACATATACATATACATATACATATACATATACATATACATATACATATACATATACATATACATATACATATACATATACATATACATATACATATACATATACATATACATATACATATACATATACATATACATATACATATACATATACATATACATATACATATACATATACATATACATATACATATACATATACATATACATATACATATACATATACATATACATATACATATACATATACATATACATATACATATACATATACATATACATATACATATACATATACATATACATATACATATACATATACATATACATATACATATACATATACATATACATATACATATACATATACATATACATATACATATACATATACATATACATATACATATACATATACATATACATATACATATACATATACATATACATATACATATACATATACATATACATATACATATACATATACATATACATAAATTTTTTTACCTAACATTTAATCTTAATCGATCTACTTTTGATTGAATAAATATAGAAATAAATATATAGATAATAGAAATATAACTTTGATAATTTTTATCTAATATTTTTATTGTCATAGTAACTACGTTTGGTATAAAGCGTTCCTCACTATATATAATGAAAAAACAATTCAACTAAAACATTAGTGTTAGTGAAGTCTTGTATTAATAATAATTCGGTATCACTGCCGTGAGCTAGTTGATTGCGTATTGTCGATGATAAGCATGTAACTGATATCTACTGTGTCTATTCATATAAAATGAAGCGTCCGTTCACGCACATAGTTGTGTTCAATGTTATTCTTCAATTACTGATACAAGTTAACGCATCTCCATATTCAGTTCAAGACCTCACCAGTTTATTTGCAAATCCTGTCAAAGATTTTGTGAAGCTCTTAACGCAGTCAAGTTCTAGTAAATTTAACAGTGTTAGTGAAAAAACGAAAGACGAATCAGACAACGGCACAGACGTTAAAACTGGCACCAAAATGATAGATGTGCCTATAAATATTCGAAAAGTGTGTCCAGATGGTAGTCATCCAGATATAACAGGAGCGTGTAGAAATCTGTTTTGATTGTATAACTGTTTTGTTATAAAGTTTTGTTTTGTCAAAGTGACGCATTTAAAATAATACGTTTCGTTGAAATGGACGTAAAACTCGTATTTTGCATCATGCTTTTTGTATCAACCGTGATTACACTTGCTGATTGTGGCATTGTATTTAACTATCACGATAAACTCCGCATGGCTACAGCGACAACTGAAAAAAGTGTAAAATCAAGTCAGATAATAAGAGTGCCAGACCTTGAATGTCCTGATAATTATAGACGCGATCAACATAGAAATTGTCGGCAACGAATATAAAGGTATGTAGCGATACTGTACGTAGCTTGTAGTTAATTACAAACAAGGAAAATATGTTGTGTTGTGTAATAGCTTAGTATAATTTCCTATATTCGCATCTTAAAACTTTGTGGTCTGTTTGTTTTTTCTTTAATGACTTTACTCAATATATATTTAATAAAAAAAAAATCGTAAATTTGTGTTATTATAATTTTTTCTAACATAAGTGTTAATTTTGATAATTATTTCCAGGGTTCAGTGTTAATTGTGCTAAAGTTACAAGAATAGGCGCCTTATAGTAACAAAGCAGGATAGCAGAGAAACATTCAGTCATTTCAAATTATTCTTGGAATTGAGTAATTTTTATTATCCATTAATAATTATCGCCAGCTCAGACTCATAGGTCAACGATGTTATCTTTCTGCCAATACAGTCGCTAGACGACCAGTTGTAATTGAAACATTCACTCGGACAACAACTTGAAAATGAAGATAAATATTAATTTTATATTTATTTGTGTATTTTTCATTGCATTGTTCAAGAATGCAAATGGTGATGGTTTATTATCAGGACTAGTTGGAAGAATACACAATACAGTTCATAAAATAAATGAAGATATACATAATATTTTAATACCAAAAGAAAAAACTAATACAGACCTGACAAGTGATAATAAGAGAAAAGAAATCCAAGTTAACAAATCTGATACTGTTACCTCGAATAATGAAAGCAGCGGGAGTAAAATAATAATGCCAAAAGATGAAACAACTGAGAATGTTACAAACAATAGTAAGCCTGTTATTGCGTCTCCAACAATACCTCATGATGCTCATCATAAAACTGAACTAAAAGAAGCTACAACTGAAGAGACTTTGATTTTTGCAACATCCTCGTCGACGGTCGCACCGGTGTCAAGTACAACTGTAAAGGAAGGAAGAGAAAACTTTGCAGCCGGATGTTCCACTGGGTTTAAGCGTACCGCAGACGGTAGATGTAAACCTACTTTCTAAAGCATGTAATCGATGTAATATAAATATAAATGTAATTTGTTTTAATAAATAAATATTTTAACAAGTTTTTCTCTTAGACTTACTTTAACATTTTCTCTGTTCTATAAAAAGGGTAGACGTACAGACAGCAAGTAGTTATCATTACACATGGACATTTGAAAATAAGTTTAATTTCAGATACAGCTTCAGAACAGGGAGGACTAAATAGGATTAAGTAGGGTGAGAATGGGAGGAATAGGATTCTCTGCTGTTATATACCATATTTACCAAAGCAGTTAATAAAGTTTATTCTAATTCTTTATTAGAGATTCATACTACTTTAGACAAACTGCAGTCTGTAAATTGAAGAAAGTCTACCACTACATCTGTATAGCCAAATTTTAGAATTATTTTTAAGGAAGTAGACTTAAATATTTAAGTATCTTATTATTCTTTTGCCTTAATTAATTTATTTTGTGTCTTGTCTATAAAAATGTTTTTATAAGCCTTATTTTCTATCAAATGTCAGTTTCCTATAGAAAAGTTTTCTTATTTAATCAATACGAATTTAGACTTGAATTAATGGATCTTAAATCAGTACGTAGGTCTGAATAAAGTCTATTTGATCTAGCTACAAATGATTACATGCGGGATGAGGAAATTGCAAGTTGCGTTTATAACTAAGCTTATTTGAGGTTAAGATGTTTTAGAATAGTTTAGTGTTCCGAACAAAGAGCTAGTTGCTCGCTCAACTCCGCAAACTCATGTCTGTTAAGCAACGATACGCAATTTCATGAACCCTGTTATACTTGTTAGCGATAATAGAATAAGATCAATGTTTATTTATTTGAAATTTTTAAAGAATTTTGTTCAAGCCTGTTGTCTCAGGTATTCCCTTACGCTGCGCTGCCAGATTTGTTCTAATAATAAGTCTTCTATTCGTACTTATAATATTTATAAAGTTTAAGGTTTATTTTTACGATATAGCCACAACAGATTTTTGTATTGTGCCCTGAATTCTTCATTGCATTTCTTAAGTTTTTTGAATATTTTCAATTTTGTAATAAAAAAATATTAATCATGTAGTATGATTTAGGTCTTTTCATTTTCATATGTATAATGTTGGGAATTTGATATATTTTTAAATATTTTCAGGCAGGCTCCGACTAAGACGATTTGCAAACCGTTCAGAATTAGTTGAAAGCTATTAATCGAAACGGAGAAAAGGAGTGCTATCAACATATTTGGTACCTTTTCGGTCGATTGGATTAACATGTAGTAGTGTAGTCTTGTAACATATAGTATATTATCATTAGCTAACATAATCCTCGGACATCAAATGCAGAAATGTATTTTTCATTGTCTCTGTACGCTTTGTAACTACAAATCATGTAGTTACAAAGAATATACACTTTAGTTTTATTATGTAAAAAGTTAATGGTGAAGCATGGTCACCATGTTTTTTTATTTATAATGTAACTTTCAAATATTTTTAAAACTGTCCAGTATTTTTGAGATTATACACAACACACAAATATATATATAAACATAACATCATTTATACTAATGAAATATCTTATTAATAAAGTAATCATTATTTATGTTTATTTTGAGCTCGTTTGACTTATATTTAGCTAAGATGAGATTTGTTTTCTAAAAGGGCTTCAGAAAAATTATTTAACACAGCAACAACAGATCAGTTTTGTTACTACACACCAATGGATTGGCGATATATTTTCTTTTTACTTTATGTATGTAAATAGATTATTATTATCCTTTGCAGGAGGAGATTTATTTATTTTTGAACCTGTTGCTGTTCTTGAATCGGCATCACAACTTTATTTTATTTATAATAAATTTGCTATAGCGATAGCAAATAAAATATAATATAGTTGATTTCCTTGAACCATATTTTTGATACCCGCACCTGGAATAAGAACACATGCTTTGATAAAGTATTTTTTATTAAGAACTTAAATAAAAAACTATCGTAAAAAACTTAAACATGTTCGAAATTAAATTTATAAATAGTAGGTTGTCTCTTTTTAATTTAAGTTAGTTTTATGATATTGGTAATAATGTATGTTTATTATAATGTATATAAAGTAAATATAACGATTTATAATAATACCCATACAGACTTCCATAAACCAAATAATTAAAATTAGGTACATATGTATACAAACTTGGTTAAATACTATATGGGAATTATATAACTATACTAAACGTGTTCCATCAAAAGGTGTTGCTGTAGTACCTATCTTTTTTGGAGGCTAAAGGCAAGGAGTTTCAGAGTTTTATAGCCTGAACGGTGAAGGATTTATGAAGAAATGCCATTTTGTGAGATGGAATAAAAACCCTAGTACTAGTAAACAAGAGTAGCAAGCACTCTGTCGTGTGTTGAGGAGAGCAATTGAAGTTTGCCAGCCATGTCAAAATATTTCCTTAGACCGAAAATTATTAAGAAACTCTCCAGTTCATCACACATCCGTATAATCAATGATGGGTATAATTAAGGTTTACACTAATGGTACTACTATTTTTTAAGAGCAAGAAGTGTTTTAGTCGGTACAGAGATTGCAGAGTAACTCTTTGGTTAACCTCAGAGATTTGGTTGCGCCAAAAGTTGTGACTATGCAAAGGCTATCAAGATTCTTAACATTCCTGGCCAAGGTTCTCAACGGGATAACAATTCCATTGGAGATAGGAAGAAGATTGGTTCTGTTAATCTTGGTCAGTATTTTTGTATTAAGTTAACTGAAAATTTTGAGACTTCATTACATTACAATTTCAATTTTGCTATCTTTTATTTGTTTTCATTTTTTGTTTTATTTGGAATAAAATTTATTGTTCCTATAGATGGTTATGTATTAAAATTACTTTATGGATTTATATTAAGTGTGATACGCCTCTATAGATATTGTTGCCGTCCGGGTTATTTCTTGAGAAAGGTGTAGGAAGCGCTTATTCTCAAAAGAGCAAATTTTATTTAAGAATTATATAACATGTTTTAGAACCGCTCAGACCTTTGGTTTACATGTTTTTTGATAATGAATGAAGTTATAAATTCACTGTTTTAAAAAGACAATACACGAGCCAAAATATATTTTGTTTTCAAAATAGGTAAATTTCGTAAACATAATTCAACAAGTTGTTATTGTGAATATATATTTTTTGCTGCTTGTTTAAAAAGAATTTATATTTACATATTTTATTTAAAAATGAACACATGAACATATAAAAATTTTAATTATCAAAAAAATTGCTATTTTCCTTGCCGAAATGAAAATAAAAATATTTTATATTGTTTGTCTTTATATATTTTTTATTTTATCATTGTAATCAATTGGTATTACTTTTAATGAAACGTCTTCATTTTTATTATGATTTTCATTTCTATTGTTCGTTTCCTCACCTGTTTCATATCCGTGGTGTTTATTTGGTATATTTATATTATTAGAAACTGGATTTGGATTAAGACTATCTGTAGTATTTATTATAATTCTATTTCTACTCTTATAACCATTGCCAAAATTGTTAGCATATTGTGAAACATCTGATATAATGGATGAGATTTGTTCAGTTGCTTTCCTATGCACGCCTGTGGCAGCTGAAATAATATTTTATTCATTTTTAATAGCACTCGGTTAATTGTAAATTGTAATAATCATATAACTGGAGCCAAAAACATCTGCCTTTGAGTCTTAAGTTAAACTCTTTAAACGGTAATTTAGAAATCTTAATACACATAAAATTTATTAGAGGCTTGAAGTAAACTGAAATAAATATATATTTTTAGTGAAGCCTTAAAATTTGAATTTTATTAAAAATTATTACTTCAAAATATTTTTTGTAAAATTTTTATTTAAAAAAAAAAAACGGATCAGATTTTTATATTATTCGTTTTTATTATTTTCAGATCTATTTATTTAACCATTCGTATATTTTTGGTATTAATTTATTTTTTGTTTACGTTTAAATTTATAATAGGATTGTTACAGCGTTAGCATATAAAATAAAATATTTTCTAATCTCCAGAACCATTATTTTGAATGTTTTTAACATTTGAACCTAAAATAAGAACATAACTTTTGACAACGTATTTTTCTATTAAGAGATGTGAGAAAGATGAAGAGAAAAACATTCCGTAAAAAACTGCAAATGAAACTTAGAACTAGTCAATATTATTCTTCATAATTTTGGGTCATGTTGTAAAAAATAATTTTATTCTTACATAAAACCATAGCGGCATATTTATTTCTATAAAACATGTTAATTGTATTCGATTCTAAGACTATATTATAAATTGTAAGTTTATTTTCAATTCATAAAATTTTACATAGTTGATATCTTATCAAGCTTAGATACTTCTAAGTGTGGATCATTGAAATTGATACAAAAATATGAATTCATAATATGTTTTTTGTGTTTATTTCATGATAAATGTGTTTATTATAATTGGTATTTTTATCACTATTGGCAGAAGGCATAGGTTTAGAACAACTAGGTTTAGAACAACTGAACAATAGGTTTAGAACAACTGAAGGATTTAGAGCACCTTTTATATTAAATGCAACATATGATTGATTGATGATATGATTTGTTTTTGTTTTTATTCCAAAATATCCTTATTTTCCTATTAATGGTTATTTAATACCTACATTATGGATTTATATTAAATTGAATATAAATAAAAAAATATACATATTTTTATATCCTTTTGTGAATTTGTATTATGTTATAATCTTTTATAATATTTTTTGTTACCTGAACTTGGATAGACTCTTTCTCCATTAACATAGAATTTGTTGTTATTATCAGGCCCCCTCCCGATATTAGTGATAACCTTTTCATCGCCATGATGTCCATAATTTGATTGTCCTCGATAGCCATTATGGCCGTCCTGATTATTTCTTGAGCGAGGTGGGTCGTTTCTATTATCATTGAAAACAAAGACATTTCTATTGCCTTCTCCGTTACCAATGTTAGAGATATGTGTCCTGGTTGCCTTTGGATTATAATAGATGTTGGGATCCTGAGGTCCACCTCTGTAGTTCGGGTTATTAAAATCAACATTAACTTTCTGTACTGGTGCACCGTTATCGTTTGAAAAACTGGCTCCCGAAAAAGAAAGGCGATCAGGGGTTTCATTAATATTTACAAAGTTATGCTTATTCGCTCCATTTCCAAAGTTAACTATATGCGATTCAGTCTGTAAAAGAAATAGGTTAGGTTTTAATAGAAAATAGATTTTTTTCGTTATAGTTTCCTACAATACTTGTGTTTTTTAAGATTACAAAAATAATTCGATTCAGACTAACCATTAATAAAGTGGGGTGTTCTCAAGTTGTTTCTTCATAAAATATTAAAATCTCAATACTCTTATACACTTTCTTTGTAAGTATAATTGCTATTTCATCTTTGATAATTTTAAATTACTTACCGAATCTGGATACCCGTTCCGTGCTTTTCCCTCATAACTGAAAACATTGTTTTTATGTAAAATAATTAAGGATATATATATATATATTAGCTATTGGGATTGTTATTATTGGAAATGTGGTTGCAATTATAATTGTAGGTATAAATATTTTTTTGTGCATTAACACTAAGCCTACCGACAATTCTTGTATACCTGTTCCTACCGCACGCTGTCTAGTTGACCGGTAATTAAAAGTTATTTTATTATATAACGCAGGTAATAATGAAAATAACTAAAAGTAAAGAGTGTAGAAAATATTATATGCATATTCTAAGAATTGACATGTAGTTTGATAACGATATTATAACGTTTAAAAATGTGTAAGTTTTACAAAAGTTTAAGAACGGTCAATTTGACCGGTACTTGGTAGGTTTAGTGTTAAACTGTATTATGTATCATAACATTAAAGGTACGTCTTAAAATCAACTCCTATAGCCGGTCTTTATTATTTACATAAATAGGTATAACCTTAAATATAAGTTTAAAAAGAAATCATAAAGTAAATTTAATTAAAATTTGCAGTATATAAATAATAATGTAAACATACCTTTGAGGGTCGGCTCGAGTTAAATGGAAAAAAGCATTGATCACATAAACCAATATAACACAAAACGTTTTCATATTTTTGTTATATTTTTCATTCTTTCAATTGATCAGTAGTTTAATAGGTTCGAAAATGTATTTGTTTCTATTATGTCCGTTTCACTTTATATATTCTCAACCAATAAAAACCCAATCGATATCAAAGGTCCTCTAAAGATAACCTCACATCATAAACAGTTTTATTATATACACTCAGTTTTATTAACATTCCTTAACATATATTTAAGATATACCACATCTTTTAACGTTAATTTTATTTAACTATTAATAGTTTTTTAATTAATTAACCTTTACCGTTAAAAGATAGGCTTATGGTTTATAAAAAAATATTAGTAAAGTGAGTAGTATCGTGTAATATAAAATTATCAATATTTTAAGAACAACCACTCTCAAGAAGAAAATGTTATTAAAACTTAAAAACTTTCTCATATTTAGAGAGCCCAGGACGCGAAAAAGGGTTATTTAAGTAATTATTATTTAGTGATAAAAATATAAATGATGCATTAATAATTGGGAGATATCTTTGGCTATTATTCTTAATGATGATAACTGGGAAATTTTTATTAGTAGTGATAACAATCGTAATTTATATTTACGAAGGCAAGGGCGGTGCGGGGGCGGGGGGAGGTTGTGAATATTTTTCAATGTCTCTGAAATTAAAATTAAGACAAGGACTTACTGAGAAACTTGATGTTGCCAGCGTCGTCCTCTTTACCCTTTACTCCGAAATAAAATGAGGAACCATTAATTTTTAGTTCTTTGTTAGTTAGGTATATTTCTATGTCGTAGATAATAAACTAACATCATTCATATATTTGTATTGTTGTATTGTAATTGTAGCCCAAACCTGTTTTTATATTTTTCCGTATAAATGAGAGTTTTACGAAACAAAATCTGTATTTTGGCTGTAGAAATGGCCATCAACATAAAAACATTAAAATCTGTTAAGCAGTTTGTGCATGATGTGCAAATAAAAAGACTAAAAAAATCTTATTTTTTTTACTTTTATGTCATATTCCATCAGGCATAATTCATACGTGATGATCTTAGTAAATAAAAATATAATGTTGAGTATTAGTCTGCTTTCTATTTCACAATATAAGTATTTGTACATAGCATTACATAGAAAATGATTTGCTTACAGTTTTATTGATATTTTAAAAATATACATCTTTGAATTACAGTTGCGGCGTTGGGGACCGCCAACCAACACGCCATGTTCCAAACGGCGGGAGGTGGAGGACGGAGCTACAAATAGCTACGTGGAATGTAAGAGGAGGAAAAAGCATGAGGACCCCCCGGAGGACATGTATGAAGAGGTTAAAGTCTGTGGTCGTGGCGAAAGAGGTATGCACGAACCGTAGCGTTTGGAGCTCCGTCGTCTCTGGTTACCCCGCAAGAGATATGGCGTGAAGATAAGTTAAGTTGAATTACAGTTCAGCTAATGGGACTTGAGTACTGAATTCACTGCCACTGAACAACTAATTGCCGATTCAGTAAGATTCAGTAAGTGTGAAATATGATACCATAACATATGTTAAGTGGTAATTGGTTCTTATATCCACTTATACAGGTATCCGCCAGTAATAACGAGTTGCAGATGCCCTTCTTCTTCAGATGCAGATACTGTTAGGAAGAAGAATTATATTTAGAATACTAATTTTCTCACCATTACATCAGTCAGTAGTGCTATTATAATTGGTATTATAAATGATAAAAATTAATCACAAATATCCTTGGGCACTATATTCTCCTACTTTACAAATTATATTTTAAAACATGATACTCGTACAATGGAAGTAAGGTTTTTCATACTTGATTGATTATGGAAGTCTGGAATACTGGAAGTCATCAGAAAAGTAATTGGGATATAGACTCTATGAAGACATAAAAGTTAAAATGTGTCAATTTCTTGTAGTGTTTCATGAATATAAGTTGGAAGATTTTCGATCAACTAAAATGATTGAAAATCTTCTAACCTACATTATATATATACTTTTACTGAAATACATTTTGTAACTAATTTAGAAATAAAATTTATGTAAGAAAAACCATAAAATTCTTGTCTCCAAATAAAAGCAATGGAAGCAAGCAGATTGCGATACCGTTTCAGAACGAAAAAATAACACATTAAAAAATATGTCTGTCAAGAATAATAATAATTTATTTACATACAAAATAAATATGGATGATGTAGAGAAGATGACAATTATCTTATAAAACTACTTCGTAAATTCTAAAAAACTTCTATTCTACTAACTTTTTGGCTCTTCTCAACAGAGCAGCAGTAGAGACTACACTGACGTTTTTTATTGACGATTTAAAAGTGCTTGTAAATGTCTACTTGAATAAAAATAATTGAATTAGAATTTATCTAACTAGTATTGTATTGAGATCTTTAAAAAAATCGCCCTTTATATAACCATTTATCCGAATTTTGTAATCAGTTAAAATATTTCTATCAGTAGGAATTTACACACCCTTTTTTCCCACGACTATGGAAGTTAAAAAATACTAAGTATTATTTAAAAGGAAAAAAATATTCTTACAAATTTCAATCCTTAACAAAATTCTTTTATAATACTTATTTGTTATTACAATTAAGTATTTAAGTGAAAGAAATCTTTAAAAATTTTGATTTCAATCAGGTGAATTAAGTTTTTCTTTAAATTATTTATATTCTGGTCAAGCTGCAGTAAATAGACTAAAGAATGTCTATACCATTACACAAAACGACTGAACAAATAAAATATTGGGTAATATTATTGAGGAAGCCGACTGAAATATTAAAATATTTAATTATTTTTTATTTTAATATATTTTATTTCACCTCATTTGATTTAAGCAATCAATGCAGAAAATAATATTTTTGATTAGTCGTAGTTTTACTTCAAAACACGAGTGAAGATCTTAAATAAGTACATAGGTCAGTATAACGCTCTCATCGTCTAGTTTCATCTAGTCTAGTAATTGCAAGTTGCGTTTACAGCTAAGCTTATTTGAGGTTGAGATGCTTTAGAATAGTTTACTGCTAGTTCCGAACAAAGAGGTTAGTGCTCGCTCAACTCCGCTACATCTGTTCAGCAACGATACGCAAAATCATGAACCCTGTTATACTTGTTAGGCTAATAAGGTCATGTTTGAGTAGAGAAAAATAGAAAGAAAAAGGAAAGTAAAATATATCTTTTGATTTTTGTAACTATGTATTGCAATTCTTATAAATATTTTGTATTTATAGTCAGATAAAAAAGTTTTATATATTTACCTAACTACAACAGAATATTAGTTTCGAGCTCGGAGTACTGTCAACATATTTGCTGTGTTGTGATTGTATTGTTTGTAAATGTGTTTGTGTAATGTTGAGATATAAAGTTTTTATTATTAGCTAACCTATACTTCCTTGGACTACCTAACAACGTTTTTAGAACAAAAAATAGTCTTAATTTAGTCACAAAGATAAATGCGGCCAATGCGAAATGAATGCTTCTGTTTTATGAGCTGATCATGCCAACTTCACTGGTCGGCAAGTATATTTACTTGGGATGATATTATTTTCTGTGGTTTATACTATCGTGAGTTAAGGATTTTATTTATATCTATTTTATTGCTTATTAGATGCTCTTTCCTTTTACTACTTACTACTGTTTTAACCCCGCAGCTCCTGGTCAAAGTAAAGTAAGTAAGTAAAGTGGCGTACAATGTACCTATAAACCGAAAAACAATTATATTAATGAAATTTAGTGTATTCTTTGAACCTGCTGAGATTGTCGTAGTTATCAAAGTAATAAGAACCTATATATATTTTATGATTGTTGGCCTAAAATTTATTCTAAGATGAGATTGTTATCTAAAGTAACCAGGAAAATTATTTAACACAGAAACAACAGATTTATAGTTTATTAAGACACACCGCTGGATTGTGTAATACTTTTTCTTTTTACTTTATCTATACCTATGTCTGTAAACAGATTATGATTATGATTGTTGGCCGCGGACAATTTATAAATTTTTGTATGTTACCTTTCCTGTGCTGAAATGACATCGAAATGTGCTGTGTGAATTTTTATTGCTGTGTGGTGGAGACAAATGTCTTATGAATTTTTTAAACGTTATAATAAAGTGATAATAATGTGACTACTTGAGTCACAATTAAAATATTGTGGTAACATAACGTAGTTGATATTCTAAATATACAAAAAAAATATTTTTATAATTCTTCACCCATATCGTATCGATTCTTAAATATCGTCGAAGGAAGTTCGTTCCACGTCTTAGTGGTATGTAGGTGAAAGGTGCTTAAAAAGTGCACAGTAGAAGATAACCCACCGTTCAGATGAAACACTTCTTCCGACACAACCGACAGTTGCTCGAAATGTCTAGACCCAGTTGTCTTATACGAGTACCTGCCGAGGCAGTAAGAGGAGTATTTTCGAAGAGTCAAAATAGACATATGGGTTTTATGTTGTAAACGTGCAAACTTGTGTGTTTTGAGGATTAAACTGAATGAAGTGAAGTTCATTTCATTCTAACACCATCCCGGGGAACGTTTCTATAAAAGACAAGATTTTTTCCGTATTTGTTAACGATTTCCAAGGCAAGGCCGGTATGTCCCACATCCTAAGTGTTGTCATCGGCATAACAATGTATGTTGGAAATATTCAACTTATCGTAGGAAGGACAGTGTGCCTTGGGGCACACCAGGTTTCAAGGGCTTGGACGACCTATACGTTCAGCACAGTGAGAAAGGTGGTAATCCACTTGCATAAAGAAGCCTCTGCCTGAGAGAAAGTTACGACACGATACGACACTTTAGAGAGTTGACATTCGGTTAATATCCGATTTTCCTACTTTGGACAAATCTTGATGACTCTCCATTCTTGTTTGGATCCTAAGTATAGTGATTCTGTTAATATATTTCACGCATTGTAGTAATTCTTCTACTATGCGCGAGATGTTAAGGGTATATCATACTGCTATCAGTTTAAATACAAATCAATCGAGTAGGAATCTACGTACACTTCTTATCCACTGATGTGTAATGTATGTCAATTAAAACTTTTAGCCTCTCATATTTATAGGAAGAAAAAATATTATTCCTAAAAATTCTATTACATCATAAAATAATACAATTCTTTTATAAATCCATTATAAAACCTTTGTGTTTAGAAATATTAGTTTGTTAGAATATTGTATTTATATTTTATATAATTTTTTAATTGAATCAGACTGTGTGAAGCAAGTGAAGTGTGTATTTCTAAATGTTATTGAGTATAATAGAAGTATTATAAATGAATGTTGTACAAAAATATGGTATGGTATTAATTACTGAATCGCTTCAGATACTAAGTGAATATGTAGTTTAGTATTCGGCTTTTTAAAATAAAATATCTTTTTAGTAATATTAATTATATATTTTATTGAAAAATAATAATAATATTTTAGTTTTCACGTGGACATGATAGATTTAGGAATAGTGGCGAGGAATCATCTTTCTAACGGTTCTTCTCATACCACGACGAAAACTTCTGGCTTGCTTCTTAATTTTTCTAAGGTGTGGATTTCTCAGATAAACCCTTCTACCTGTAAGTTCAATAGGAGTTATTCAAAAACTTATCCATAACATTATAATTAAATGATTATCATGTAAATACCTATTATATATGTATATATAAAAAAACATTATCAATTCATCATTGGAGATCATCATCATTTATATAATTAAATGTAAAAAATATTTAAAGTTATGAAAGCTATTAAAAGTATTTATTATTTTTAAAAAAGCAAGTATTTTTTTTATGATTAATGAACAATGAACAGTGATGAACCAACTGTGCAAGACGCGCTCACTGTTCAAAGAGAAATTAAATTTAAGAGTTATATAACTTATTATAGTACTGCCGGGACCTTTTGTTTAGTTTTAATAATTTTATATAAAGAACATGACGCCTATATTTCATATTATTTGATAATTAATAACGCCATTAAATCACTCATTCATAAAGACAATACAGGTGGAAAAAAACGTTTTGATTTAAATATAAATAAATTTCATAAGCATGTAATTTAAGAAGTTGTTATTTTTTTTGCTGTTTGCTGTTTTTTGTTTTAATATACAGATTTTAAGTAAAAATGGTCAAATATTGACTTCCTTTTTAATTAAAAATTTTATATCCGGCTTTCCAGAAAGTAAGCAAAACATATTTAATTTTTTTGTGTTTTTTTTTATTAATATGATCTATTTATTGGTATTACTTTTAATAAACCATCTTTAGTGGTATTCTTATTGTTGGTTTCCTCACCTGTTTTATATCCTCGGCGTGTTTTTGGTTTATTTATATTATTATTAACTGGATTTGGATTAAGTGTATCGGTATCATTTATTATAATTCTATTAGTACTCTGATGACCATTGCCAAAATCATTAGCATATTTCGATACATCAGACATAACCGAAAGGAAATGTTCAGTTGCTTTCCTACCATCTACGTCAGTAGCTGTAGCTGAAATTTTAAATAATACTCGTTAAATGTACACTTTAAAGTTTAAAGTTCCTTAGAGGATATTTACTTTACTAGCATTAAACAAGGGTACTAGATTTTTATGTTTAAGTTTAACTTATTTTTTTAATATTAAAGTATTAGAAATTTTTAATTATTAGTATAATAATTAAGAAATCAAGTTTAATATAAAAATAAACGCATCCGCCATATGAAACTGTAAAAATGGTTATTACACAAAAATATTTACTTCCAACGATAACAAAAATATATATATATATAATATAGCTAATAAAAAAAATATTAAAGGCGTGTTCAATTAATTATAGGACTATTAACAATTAACAATTGTCACTTGATTTTTATTTTGTTGGGGGGTGGGTATTTTTTTTTGTGAAAATCTGATATGTTTGATTCCAGTTTTTCTTGTCAAACCGATGTGCACATTATAATTAGTAAAACCTCCTTGAATTTTTCGATTTCGCTTTCACTATTATCAGAAGCTAAAGATTCATGAATGAGCGAAGGATCATGAGAACCATTTATATTAAATGTAACATATGCGAATTCCGCAATTAACTTATTTCTTTGGTTTCATTCCGAATAAAATTGTTTTGTTACTATTAATGGTTATTTATTAACATAATCTATGGGTTTATAATAAATTGAATATAAATAAAAAACAAATAATTGGATTTTGGTCACTTTCTGTGTGTGAACTTGTACTATGCCACAATTGTATATAATTTTTTTTCTTACCTGAATTTGGATAGATTTTTTTGCCATTATAATAGTAAACGTTATTATTGTCTGGCCCCCTTCCAATATTAGTGATGATCTTTGATTCGCCTTGATGTCCATAATTTGATTCTCCACGATAACCATTGTTGCCATCCTGATTATTTCCTGAGCGAGGTGGGTCGTGTCTATTATCATTGATAACAAAGACATTTTTACTACTGTCTCCGTTACCAATGTTAGACACTTGTGTCCTGGTTGCCTTTGGATTATAATAGACATTGGGACCTTGAGGGCCACCTCTATAGCTTGGGTTACTAAAATCAACATTAATTTTCTGAACCGATGGTGCACCATTGCCATTTGAAAAACTGGTCCCCGAAAAAGAAAGACTGTCAGGAGTTTCGTTGATATTTACGATGTTATGCTTATTCTTTCCATTTCCAAAGTTCTCTACATAGGATATAGTCTGAAAAAGAAACAGGTATGGTTGTCATACAAAACTATGTTGCCAGAATAAATAAAAAACCTTAAAATATTTGTTGAAAAGATTTTAAACATTAAATTAATATTTTCGATAAACAAATAATTATAAAAAATGAAATGTATATTGTGTTATTATTATCTCCTGCAATACTTATGTATTATTAATAATTATTAGTTTTTACTAGAAACATTGTCCACAAAGATTATAGAAGTGATCTGATTCAGACTAACCATTAAATAGGGTGCCCTTAAGTTATTTCTTTAAAAAAATACATATATTTTCATCGTTGATAATTTTAAATTACTTACCGAATCTGGACGCACGTTCCGCGATTGTCCTTCATAACTGAAAACATTGTTTTTATGTGAAATTAATTAGGGAAATACTGATTTATCTGTATGTCAGCTATCAGAATTATTATTGTTGTAAATATGGCTGCATTTATATAAGTAAACATAAATATTTTTTGTGGATTAAAGTTTAATATATATTGAATAACTTATATCTCTTGGCTACTGGCATTTATATAAAAAAAAAACTTATATTACGACAGCAGATTAATAAATTAAATTGAAGTAAAATTTGCAGTATATAAATAATAATGTAAACATACCTTTGAGGGTTGGCTCGAGTTAAATGGAAAAGAGCATTGATCACATAAATCAATATAATACCAAACGTTTTCATATTTTTGTTATATTTTTTTATTTAATTGATCACTCGGTTAAAGGTTTCGAAAATGCAATGATTTAGTTTATGTTCATTTTACTTTATATATTGTCAATCAATAAAAACCCTATCCTATCAGAGGTCCTCTAAAGAGATAACCTTATATGATAAACAGTTATATTATATACATATAGTTTTATTAACATTCTATTACATATATACTTAAGATATATTGCATCTTTTTATATTGCTGTCATTACCGTAAGTAATTTCTTTATTTTTTAATAAATTAATCTGCACCGTTTATGTTTTTTTTTTATTAATTTTAAACTTACGACGAGAGATTTTTTTATAGGTATTCAAATTCAGTGCAAAAAATAGTAGTAAAAGTAAGGTAGAGTAGGTGGAATAGCATAATAAAATATATATATATTTTTTAGGACAAGCATTGTCAAGAAGAATATTTTATTAAAATTTAAAAACTTTCTCATATATTGAGACGCGCGACGCGATAAAGCTTTAGTTAAGTAACTATTAATAAGTGATAAGATTATAAATGATCCATTAATAATTTGGAAATATCTTTGGCTATTATTTTTTATGGTGATGACTGGGAAAGTTTAGTTAGTAGTAATAACAATTTATATTTGCGAAGGCAGGAGATTAGGAATATACTTCAATGTTGTTTTGTCAAAATTAAAAAGATACCTTACTGCCAAACGTTTTTTTTCCCTTTACTACGAAATAAAATGACAAGCTTTTATATTCAGGTACATAAAATAACATTTTTTTTGTTCTATTCTAACCTTAGCCTAAACTATTTCTTAATATTTCTTTGGCGTAGAAAAAAAATCAACATCCACACAAATAAAATTAGTATTATTTTGTAATAAATAGTATTTTGTTGTATTGTCATTTTGGCCAAAACTTATTTTTGTGTTTTTACGCGTTAAAGTGTTCTACGAAAAAAAAAATGTTTTATATGTTGATTGAGGAAATAATAATAACCATATAAAAATAACATAAAATACTAGTGCGTGATGTAAAAAATTAATATTGTTTTTTTAATTTTTTGTCATATTCAGTGACATAATATTCAAACAAACGTTTCTATATTAATATATATAATATGTCAGGATAGATAGACTGTTTGTTCATGATATCAGAGAGAAAATGGTTTGCTTGCAATTTGTTTTGATGTTATAAGAATAAACATCTTTGAATTACACTCCAGCTAATGAGACTTTAGTACTTTACAGAATTTATTGCCACTGAACAACTAGATACTAATTCGGTAAGTATTTCTAAAATATGATAACTGTTGTACTTAAGGTAGGTACTGAACCTGAGTACGTGAGGATACCAGCAAAAAATAACGCGCTGCAGCTGCCTTTCCATCCATAAAAGTGAATAGGATATTGTTAGGAAAAAGAATGATATAGAATCACTCAGTCAGTAGTGCTACTTTTCTGGTTACATAAATCATGTAAAAAAATAATCGCAAGTATCCTTGAGCAATATTTTTTTCGCATTCCACTGAACACTCTCCGTTGTATTGTCTTTAAAAAAATATCGAACCTATTCGCAACTAGTTAGATGCAATAAACATCAATCATGTATATGTTTCTTCAAATGATATTCTCTTATCACTGATCTAATGTATCTCAAAATATAGAAAGATTTTTAATATCTTCTATAATATTCGAAAATACTGGACTGCAGAAGATAAAAAGTATCTTCTGCAGTCCAGTATTTTCGAGTATTTTCTTCAATGGAAGGGGGTAAGGATTAGTATGATTTAGATTGAACTACAGAAGTTTGAAACAGGTTCAGGATATTAGTTCAGACCTATTGATCGAAATTGGCGAACAACGAGTATAATGTAGTATCATGTAGTAAGAGTATTTGCTGTTTCTAAATATTATGGTATTACGAGAGAGAGGTTATTGGGATATAGAATCTATTTAAATATGTAATTAAAAATGTGACAACCTCTTGAAATGGGTAATGAATATAAACTAAAATTATCGCGAATTGTCAAATCTATATTGCGGAATACTTACTGCAAGCAATGTTAATACTATTAAGCTAACGAACTTTACTGAAAAGAATTTTCCAATATAAGCAAGCAGATTATGTTAGTGCTTCAGAAGGAGGATGAAGTAGAATAGGTGACAACTATTTATATATCTACTTATTACATTGTTCTATTGAAAGAGATTCTTTTAATAAGAGCGCGATGTTTAAAAAATAATCATGATGTTAAATTTTCCAACCACATAGCATAATTTTGCAATCAGTTTAAATATATCTATCAGTAGTATCTATACATCTATAAAAATTTGAATAGATTATTATTTTTAAAGAACTCATTTGTTATTACCATGAATTTATAATAAAATTTACAGGATTTCTTTTACTTAGATAGCAAAAGAAATTCTTACAAAGGTAGACTTGAATCAGTTAACTTAAATTTATTTTTAAAATATTTTTTTGTCCTTGCAATTTTTTCGGCTAACATTAGCTTTGTGTGTGCAGGTTACAATAATATTTTAAGTTGTAAGTATTTTTTTGTATTTTGTTACATGTTATACAGTAATAACATTTTTTGGTACCTAATGTTAATATGTGAGTTGTTCCAGAAACTTTATTTATATCTTATTTCTAAGAATTCTAGAAGCTTATAAGGAAGTTTGAAGGTTAATGATCAATTAGTTTTTTATAGATAAGAATGTAGCAATTGTTAAAGAAATTGACATTTTGAATCAAAAATAAAATATCTGCTTAAACTTCAAAGAATGCTAATTATATATTTGGTGGAAATATAACGATATTATATTAATTTTACATTACATGATAAAAATTGTGAAGGATATATTTTTTTTAATTTTTGTCAAACCTCTACGAAAACCGCTAACATTCTTCTTAATTTGTCAAAAGTTGGGACTGCTAATATATATTGTACCTCCTACCTGTTAGGCTGATATTTTTTATTTATAAAATTATAATCAAATACACTTTAAATGCCTATTACATGTATAAAAAACAATAAACATAACATAATTTTATCTCTTAACGACTTTCGTAGCCTTATGTTACACATTGTTCGAACAGCCCTCTTCTGCATTACAAAAATATTATCAATATATGATACATTATCCAATAACAAATGTCGTGAGAAGTAAACAAACTGTTCTATGAGGCAGAACAAAATCTGTTCGAAAAATCACATATATAAGGGTCTCATTGCAATTTTCTATCTAAGGTAGTGCTCAAAAACACAGTGGAATTAACTAAATCCATTTCCTCATTGTTTAATTCTACATTGATTTCGACTTTTTGAACATTTGGTAAAGTAAATTTAAAATACATTTTTTTTTCGCTTAGCAACAGATTATAAACGTTATACTTTTACAATTTTTTTTTATTTTTTTTTTATGTAAGAGGAGGGCAAACGAGCTGGCGGGTCACAGATGACTTGTGATCACCGCCGCCCATGAACTCTTGCAACATCCGAGGATTTACAAGAGTATTGCCGGCCTTGTAGGTAGGAGTTGACGCCTTTTTTGAAGGAACCCATGTCGTACCGATCTGGAAATACCGCCGAAGGGAGTTCGTTCCACAAGCGAGTGGAACGTGGAAAAAATGTCCTTGAGAACCGCACAGTAGAGGATCGCCACGCATCCAGGTGGTAAGGATGGTATTGTAGGCGATGGCGCGCTGTGCGGTGATGAAATTCGGCGGCAGGCATCAGATCGAATAGTTCTTCGGAACACTCCCCGTTATAAATGCAGTAGAAGACGCACAAAGAAGCCACGTCTCTACGCAATGCCAAAGAGTCCAGCCGTTCGCAGAGCACCGGGTCCTTGACAATCCGAGCGGCTCTCCGTTGTACGCGGTCAAATAGTAGAAGCTGATATTGGGGAGATCCGGACCAGAGATGAGAACAGTACTCCATGTGTGGCCGGACCTGCGCCTTATAGAGCGCAAGTCTTTGACCAGGACTGAAGTACTGCCTCGCTCTATTAATCACTCCCAATTTCTTCGAGGCCAACTTGGCCTTGCTCTCCGGATGATCACGAAACTGACAATCGCTCGAAATGTCGAGACCCAGTATTCTGATACTTGGCGAGGCAATGAGGGGAGTGCTCTCGAAGAGCGGTGATACGACAAATGGGGTTTTCTTAGTGGTAAACGCGCAAACTTGTGTCTTTAGGGGATTGAACTGAACGTGGTTTAGTTCACCCCACTCAGAGATCATCCCCTCTCTGTAGAGTCTCTGTAGAAGACACAAGTTTCTTTCGGCACTCGTCGACGTTTTCCCGAGAGAGACCTGCACGGCCGGAATATACCGCATCCCCAGTGCTGTCATCCGCATAACAATGTATGTTGGAGATATCCAACATATCATTGATGTGCAGGAGGAACAGAGTTTGGGATAGCACGCAGCCTTGGGGCACACCAGCGTTCACGGGCTTGGGGTCCGAGCAAAAACCGCCGAGAACGACCTGTATGCTCCGCCCAGTGATGAAGCTGGTGATCCACTTGCATAAACTCTCGGGAAGCCCATAGGAAGGTAGCTTCGAAAGAAGCCCCTTGTGCCATACACGATCGAAGGCTTTCGCCATATCCAGACTAACTGCCAGACCCTCTCCCTTGCTTTCAATAACAGCTTCCCAACGGTGTGTAAGATACAATAGAAGATCACCAGCCGATCGACCATGGCGAAAGCCATATTGCCGGTCATTGACTAACTGGTGATCCTTGAGGTAGGTTAGGAGCTGTTTATTGATAATGCTCTCCATTATTTTGGAGAGCAGAGAGGTAATGGCGATAGGCCTGTAGTTAGCTGGGTTCGAGCTATCACCTTTTTTAGGGATCGGATGGACAAGGGCACGCTTCCATGAGACCGGGACTACGCCTTTCAAGTAGGAGTACCGAAATAGACGCGTTAGCACTGGTGTCAACTCAGGGGCACATGTTCGTAGCACAACTGGAGAGATACCATCTGGCCCACTCGACTTATGAACGTCCAAGGAAAGGAGGGCTTTTCGGATGAGTTTTTGCCGAAAAACTACTTCCGGCATTAAGCTCGGACACCGTCGGATGACAGACGGTGCCTTTCCCTGGTCGGCTTTCTCTTTTGCCGTGTGGGCCAAAGAGTCCTTCCCAGTGTGCAATGGCGGTAGGGATGGCTGACAGAAGTTTCCCAGACTGGCTTTGGAAAGCGCCCAGAACTTGCGCGTGTCAGGCGGGTACTTTGCCAGCTGATCCCCAATTTTGACGACATGTTTGAACTTTGCTCTAGCAATTTTCCGTTTGAAGAGTCTGGAGGCACGATTATATTTCCTCTTCAGAACTCTAGAGTTCGGACCCTTAGTGACTAACGCTTTAGCCCAAGCTTGATACGCCTGCCGTTTGTCAGCTGCTGAAGTCTGACAGACGCATCAAACCAAGGCCGCGATCTGCCACCAAGTGGTACCACAGAGCTTGGTACAAATAGTTCTATGCCCTGAAGTATCACATCAGCTACAGCCGCAGCGCAGTCACTAGGATCATTGGAAGGGAAACAAATCGGCCCCCATGGGTAGGATGCAAAAAAGGACCGCATTCTATCCCAATCCGCTGACTTGTAGTGCCAAACGCGTCGAGTCGCAGGTCTTGTGCGAGCTGGACGTTCAATGGGCACTACACTCCCTACTAAGCAATGATCAGAGGACCCTAAGGGAGCCTCGACAGTGACTTGGTACTTACTGGTCAGCAGAAGATCCAACAAAGAGGGCATATGGCTGTCCACGTCCGGTAGACGAGTGTGCGTCTTTACCAATTGGGACAGACCATTTGCCAGAGTAAAGTCAAACACAGATCTCCCCGCGTAGTCGGTGGCACGTGACCCTAGCCAATCGGCATGGTGCGCGTTGAAGTCCCCGAGGACTACGACTTCGGCGGAGGGAGTCTGTGAAAGCAGATCGTCAATCTTCACCTGAACATGGCCTAAGAGTTGATCCGTTTCTGCATTACCACTATGGGACCTGTAGAGGCACGCGTAGACCCTGACATGGTCGTCCATGTCCACGCGCAGCCAGAGTACAGACAGGTCCCGACCTTCAAAAACCTGAAGGCGACGGTAGCAGATATCCTCCCTTACGAACACAGATACCCCGGCGTGTGGTATAAAATGACGTTCTAGTTTATACCCGGGGTATGATAGGTACGCTATGTCGCTAGGTTGAGATATCTGCGTCTCCATCAGAAACAACAAGGCCGACTGCGCCGTCTCTAGATGATAGTGGACGGCGTTCAAGTTGGAATGAAGTCCCCGGATGTTGCAAAAGTCCACATTTAGAGTGGGTCGGGGTGCCGCTGCGTTGACTCCTCGTTTGCCCTCAAGAAACACAAAAGGCGATACTTTGCCCGCCCCAGATACGACGGGCAGCCCGAGCAAAATCCGAGAATCATTTCCCCGATTTTGCTCGGGGAGGGGGTCCCCTGCTTCATCAAAGCCGGTACCCTCCTGGGGTATTTTTCTTTTAGGTATCGCTTTTATGTTTTGCGTGGGAGGGGGGGGGGGGGGAGGGTTGCGCTTCCGGATTCTCTCACTCACCGACGAAACATAACCAAATGAATTTGGTTACTACACGTCGGTCTTCTGTGAGATTAATTACCATTATACATTTGAGACAGTATTGATTACATCGTCAATTGCTAATTCCTGTCTATTAACTTTAAATTAAAAGACAGCAGTTAACAATTCAGGGAAGTATCATCAGCACACAACACTATTCCTTCTTTATCCCACACCAATTAAAGTAAGTCATTTATGTAAATAAGGTCCTAATAGCCAAATCTCACACCCATTTTGACAAATGAATGAAATGAAAGGTAAACGTTTTCTATTCATGTCTTATTTCTAAATTCTTTCATTGAGATGTAAACTATTAAAATCTATTTTCATTAAACCTATTACATTTTATTATATTAATTAGAGTTTTATGCTGTACATAGTCGAACGCCTTCGATAAATTACAGAAAATGCCAAGCTTATGTGATTCCTTTTATTATCTATCTTATAATTTGTGAGCGTTTTGAGATTTCTTCCAGGCTTATTCAGCAATAACTCAACAATAACATTTCTTGTTCAGCGACCAGGAATGAAACGGAACTTTTTTTTTATTTAAAAGGTTATTTTTATTAACTTACATCTGGGTGACTAAGGATAACATTTTCAAACATCTTACTATATGGGGTTAATACCGAAATTGGTTTATAATTATATGGACCTAATGTACTGCTGGATTTAAATAATGGTGTTATTATACTATGATTCATTAGATGAGAAAATATACATTCCATAAAGCTGTATGTACGGATTTTCCCCCATATATAGTGATATATGGGGGAAATTCCGTACATACAGCTTTATGGAATGTATATTTTAAGATAAGTGTATCTTCTTAACACTAATGTCAGATTGATAATTGGAATATCAGTAAAGAAAGTTTTATAAGCTATTGCAATCTCAAGGGCAGAAATAACATAATTATATATAGCGATAGCAAAGAAAATATAATATAATTTACTTCTTTTTTGACATAAGATTTTGACAAAATACTTTTTCGATTAAAAAGTTAATAAAAAATAAATAAAAAAAGTGAAAAATATTAATGGTGTGTCAAATAATACTTAGGACTATTCAAAATTGGGATTTTAAAATTTTTGTTTAATTATATGATATTGGAAATAATACACTTGTTACATAAAATCATCATAGTAAATTTATTTTATAATAAAACATATTGGTCGTAACATTTAATTATAACTTGTAAGTTTATTTTAACTTTATACAATTTTACATAGTTGATAATTTTATCTAATCACGCATAGGCAACTTTTTAAAACTTGGATCATTAAAACCGGTATCAAAAAATGAATTCATAATTTTCACTTGATTATAATCTGTGGATGCGAAATTTGTTTTTGGTGTATACGTTATTTCCTTATTTCCCGTCCTACTTCTTAGATCGACGGGTTCAATATGATTGGTAAAACCTCCGTATTCTGGTCTTCTTGTCACAGGGATGGGTTCATTGTAATTAGGATATTTTCCAGTTACTCCATAATTTTTATCAGATGGTAAAGGTTCATGAACAATCCTACGGTTGTCTTCAGCACCATGTATATTATCTGCAACATATTTTGAATATTTTACAATTGACTTGATCGTTTCAAATAATATAATTTTTTTTTGGTTTTCGTTTCAAATATTATAATTTTGATCCTATTAATGGTTATTTATTAATCTGTTTTATGGATTAAATGAAGTTGAATATAAATAAAAAATGATATTTGTCGGCAGTCACGCTATTTATGCGCGGCTTCAAGGAACAGCGTCCAATAGGCGCCGGTGGAACGTACACCGAACGCAAGTTGCGGGTACTTCGAGAAAATAAAATTTCTCCTTCCTTCAGAATCGACTATAAAAGCAGCCCACTCCGAGTAGTCGGCACGCATTTCTGATGATTGCGTCTCGGTGTACGGATCACTGTCTCTTGATAGTTGAATACACCATATAGGCATTGAGCGGCGAAAATTGTCTTTGACAATAAGTAGTGCTCGTATTGCGGTGGGTGCCCGAACTCTGTCCCTGACAGTTAGTAGGCCCTATGTGACCGCCCGACATAACCTTACTG
This sequence comes from Melinaea marsaeus rileyi, assembly GCA_918358865.1. Classification (NCBI taxonomy): domain Eukaryota; kingdom Metazoa; phylum Arthropoda; class Insecta; order Lepidoptera; family Nymphalidae; genus Melinaea; species Melinaea marsaeus. The sequence goes on along the minus strand of OU911088.1, from coordinate 9,201,667 downwards.
ATTAATTTCATTCATTTAATTATTGTAATTCTGTTACGCGTTAGTTAGTAACTGTTGTAACAATTGTATCAATCAAATTATTCTTTTTGTTCTGTGTGTGTTTAAACTGTAAATAAATTTTGTTATTCTATTTGAATTTTCTTCCTGATGTCTGACCAAAACCCGACATCAGAAGTGGGATCGGATTCTCCGCCCATCTCTGGCACCACACAGAACATGCAAGAGAACTTATCGCTGCCGCTCAGTAGTTTAGAAGCGATTTTCTCGAAATTGTCTGATGCTTTGCTGTCTCGGTCCAATGCTTCGCAATCTCCCACAGCTTTGGTACCGTTCGATCCCGACGACCCCAATTTAGACATAGGGGGCTGGTGTCGATTATCAGATACCATAATTAGGTCCAAAAATTTAAAAGGGCTTGATTTAATTATGACGTTAACCCATTGTCTCAGGGGGCGTGCAGCCACATTACTCACTAAAATACCTCCCAGTCAATACCAATGGGACGATATACGGGAAACTTTGATAGCTCAGTTCTCTCGTCCTATGCTTATTCAGGATCACTTTGATAATATCCTTAGATTTCAAAAGAATACTGGTGAAACCCCTTCTCAAGCGTGTTTACGCCTTTGGCAATTAATAGAAAATATCCCAGACGCCGAATTACCTGAGAAGGTCGTGACGGGTTTTGCCATTTCCGTACTATCTCAGTGCGATGTTCACATACGTCGAGAATTAAACTTAAGTGTAATTAATAATAAATCCCAGTTGTTTCGGGTACTACGCGGCATATCTTTAAAGAGAAAGCCGGAATCATTTGAATCGGGCGATTCTGATCCCAAACGCCCTAAAACTTTCAGTTTCCGTGGAAACTGTAACACGTGTGGCAAGATTGGTCATCGCGCCGCCGATTGTCGTGACAGAAACAAAACTCAAGTTCGCTCGTCAAGCAGCGTCGCTGATAAACGTGGGAGCCAGAAGCCACAAATTACGTGCTACGTCTGCGGGGAGCCAGGCCACGTTGTCACCACCTGCCCGATGAGAACTGACAACACGAAAAAGGAGCAAAACGCAACTGGAAGCAAAGAAGTCAACATCTGCTCAAAGACTGTTCGTGGCGTTATGGAGTGTAGTGGTATGACTTTTGAATTCATTTTTGACTCCGGTTCCGAGTGCAGTTTAATAAGACAGAGTGTTTCACACCTAGTTATCTATATATATATATATCAATATGACCGGAATTGGTAAAAGTAGTGTTAGTAGTACAGAGCAAATCGTCTGTAAAGCAAAAATTCAAAACGTTGAATTTAGTCACATCACTCTTCATGTCGTTCCGGATGATTGCCTTAATGATACTATTTTATTAGGCAGAGACATACTTGATCGCGATATTCTTGTTGAAATGTCGGAAAGTGGTTTAATATTCAAGCGGTGTAGAAAGTCTAATATGTGTGCCAAGTCCAAACCTAATTTCGACATTGATTCTATTAATACAGACTTGACAGGATCTGATAGAATTAAACTTTTCAATATTTTAACACGGTATTCAGATAACTTTATTGAGAATTTGCCAACTACTAGGATTAAAACAGGCGAGTTAAAAATTGATTTGATTGATCCCCATAAAATAGTGCATAGAAGACCTTATAGATTATCCCCTCAGGAATCTAAGATAGTTGATGAAAAAATTGAGCAATTGTTGATGACAAATATTATAAGAGAAAGTTCGTCCCCATTTGCCAGCCCTATAATTCTTGTTGACAAAAAAGACGGTAGTTCGCGGCTTTGCGTTGATTATAGGGAGCTAAATAGCAATACTCAGCCAATTCACTATCCTTTACCTTTGATTGGTGAACAAATTGATAAACTTCACGGAGCTCATTATTTTAGTAGTAGTATTGATATGATTTCGGGGTTTCATCAACTGCCCGTTCACAAAGATTCCATACAAAAAAGTGCATTTGTGACCCCAAAAGGACAATTTGAATATTTGGCTATGCCCTTCGGGCTTCGGAATGCCCCTTCTATTTTTCAAAAGGCTATTAATACTGCATTGAAGCCTATTAATGATGAAAAGATCTTAGTTTTCATGGACGATGTACTTTCAATTTCAAAGGATATTGATGAAGGACTTAACCGTTTAGACAAATTACTGAGAACATTGTCAAATGAAGGGTTCTCGTTTAATTTAAAGAAGTGCTCGTTTCTAAAAGTTCAAACGGAGTATCTTAGTTATATGGTTTCAGCGGGGGAAATTAGACCCAATCCAAAAAAAATACAAGCTTTAATTAATGCCCCAACTCCGAAAACTGTCACCTAAGTTAGGTAGCTTATAGGGTTAGCAACTTACTTTAGACGATTTGTTCCTAATTTCTCTCAAATTATTCGACCTTTATATTGTTTAACAAAAGGAAAAGGTAATATTAAGTGGACCCCAGAGCATGACCAGATGACATAAAAGAATTATTCACGTTTTAACGTCCGAACCAGTTCTGAAAGTTTTTGATCCTTCTTTACCTATTGAACTCATACCGACGCAAGTAGTGAAGGATATGGTGCAATTCTTATTCAAAAATATAATGAAACTCCTCACGTAGTAGCTTATTATAGTAGAAAGACCATCGATGCAGAGTCTCGTTATCACTCTTATGAGTTAAAGACACTTGCTGTAGTAAAAGCTATTGAACATTTTCGCCATTATTTGCATGGGCGAAAATTCACAATATTCACTGACTGTAATTCTCTTAAAGCGTCGCATTCAAAACGTGACTTAACTCCAAGAGTTCACCGTTGGTGGGCTATATTACAGGCTTACGATTTTGATATCGTGTACAAAGAAGGTCGTAAAATGGCTCATGCAGATTTTTTATCCCGTAATTTGCCAAACACTGAACCCATATCAACAAATTCCGAACCCCGAGACGTAAATTTTCTAGAATTACATAAAGGCTGGTTAGTAGTAGAACAGGAACGTGATTCGGAACTTTCAGACATAATGTCCAAAATACGTAATAATCAATTACGTGAAGAAATATCGCGTACATACGATTTAAGGCAGGGAGAACTGTACAGAAAGATTGAACGTAGAGGAATTTCTAATTGGCTACCTATTATCCCTCGTTCTTTGGTTTGGTCCCTGATTAGCCATGTTCATAACGAGATAAAACATTTAGGATATGAAAAAACTTTAGATAAACTGTATGATCTTTATTGGTTTCCTGATATGGCTAAGTTTGTGAAAAAATTTATCAATTGCTGTGTAATTTGTAAAACTTCTAAGGGTCCTTCAGGTGCGCAACAAATGCAGTTACATTCCATTCCAAAATATCCAGTCCCTTGGCACACTATTCATGTAGATTTAACGGGAAAACTTTCAGAAAGGAATATTGCTCAGTTTTAATAGACGCCTTTACAAAGTTTGTACTGCTTGAATATACGCCCACCTTAAGTTCATCATACGCAGTAAAGGCAATCAAAAACGCTGTTAATTTATTTGGTGCTCCAAAACGTATTATTGCAGATAGGGGAAGATGTTATGACTGCGCTGAATTTAAAAAATTTTGTAATGATAATAAAATCGAGCTCCATTTAATAGCAACGGGCTCCAGTAGAGCCAATGGACAGGTTGAAAGGGTCATGCGAACTTTGAAAAACATCCTTACTGTTATAGAGTGTAATACTTGTAATGCTTGGCAGGATGAACTAGGATAAATTCAACTTGCTCTCAATAGTACACGCTCTAGAACCACAGGTTTCACACCTCTGGAACTTATGTTTGGTATTCAAGGCAACTCGCTTAATTTAGCAAAAATAACTCCTAGTTCCTCTGAACCAACTACAATTAATGTCGAGTCGGTTCGTTCATCTGCATCACAAAATATTATAAAGGCAGCTAAAGCTGATACGGACGACGACGACGATACGGTTTAATAAGGGGAAAGCTAGGATTAAACCATTTTCATTGGGTGAATTTGTTTTTGTTAAATGTGAAGAAAGACACCAAACAAAATTAGACAATAAGTTTAAGGGGCCTTTTAAGGTAGTTACTGTCTTAGATAATGACCGTTATGAACTTAAACATATTAACGGTTCTAATAGAATTTATAAGTTTTCTCATGAAAATCTAAGGGAAGTACCTAAAGGGCAAGAAGGGTATTTAGAAATTTCTGAAAACTATAGTAATGAGAATGTTGATAGCAATGAAGGGACCGTGTCGGCAGATAAAATCTGTGTTCCGTCAAATGATTCTGAAGAATCTTTATCTGTAAGCTCTCGTACCTTAAGTGTAAGTGATTCTGAAGAAACTTTATCTGTCAGCTCTCGAACACTCAGTGTAGATAATACTGAAGATGTGATAGAATTTTATGAGTAATAATGACTATGGTCTCTCCTGCTTTTGTGGGTGACGACCTAGTTTTGTGATGCGCTGTAGGAGTCTCATCTGCTTTAGTGGGTGAAGACTTAGTCCAGTATGTTTTAAGCTGCAGGGGTTTTTACAGAATGTAATTACCTAGACCAGTGTTTCATGTTTGTACTGTAGGGGTTTTTACCAAGTGGTATTTAACCTAGACCAGTGTTTCATGTTCGTACTGTAGGGGTTTTTACCAAGTGGTATTTAACCTAGACCAGTTATATAGTGATGATGATGTATTTTGGTTCTGCAGAATCACTCGAGGGCGAGCGTCCAATAGGCGCCGGTGGAACGTACACCGAACGCAAGTTGCGGGTACTTCGAGAAAATAAAATTTCTCCTTCCTTCAGAATCGACTATAAAAGCAGCCCACTCCGAGTAGTCGGCACGCATTTCTAATGATTGCGTCTCGGTGTACGGATCACTGTCTCTTGATAGTCGAATACGCCATATAGGCATTGAGCGGCGAAAATTGTCTTTGATAATAAGTAGTGCTCGTATTGCGGTGGGTGCCCGAACTCTGTCCCTGACAGTTAGTAGGCCCTATGTGACCGCCCGACATAACCTTACTGATTAATTTCATTCATTTAATTATTGTAATTCTGTTACGCGTTAGTTAGTAACTGTTGTAACAATTGTATCAATCAAATTATTCTTTTTGTTCTGTGTGTGTTTAAACTGTAAATAAATTTTGTTATTCTATTTGAATTTTCTTCCTGATGTCTGACCAAAACCCGACATATTTTTATGTTGATCTGTTTCTTTGAGCTTGTATTATTTATTATTATTGTAGTATTTTTTTTTCTTACCTGAATTTGGATAGACTCTTTCACCATTAGCATAGATCATGTTATTATTACCGGGCCCTCTCCCGATATTAGTGATAACTCTTGCATTGTCTCGATGTCCATAATTTGATTGTCCTTGATAGCCATTGTTGCCGCCCTGGTTATTTCTTGGGATAGGCGCAGGAGTCCCTTAGTCAAAAGATTAAATATATTTATATAGCTTATTATAGAAACATTGAGACCTTTTGAGTATTTTGATTTATATTATAAACAGAAAGCGACGCCTTTCTTACGTAATTAAATCACTGGATTATAAAGTCAATACAGGAAAAAAAATATTTGGAATAAATGAAATATTTATCGGGAAAAAACAAATATTTGGATTTAAAAATAGACACATTTCTCAAAACAAACAGTCGTGTAATTTAACAAGTTTTTGTTGTGAATATATGTTTTGCTGTTTCACTTAAAATTATTTTTTGTTTATATATATTTGGTAAAGACATATTTTCGGAGACAAAATAACATTATTTTATTTTATTTTTTTATAACTATAATTGGTAATACTTTTAATTTTTTTTTTTTCAGTGCTATTATTATTTTTGGTGTCCTCACCTGTTTCATATGTTTGGTGTTCATTTGGTATATTTATATTATTATTAACTGGATTTGGATTAATAATATCTGTACTATTTATTAAAATTCTGTTAGTATTCTGATAGCCATTGCCGAAATCATTAGCATATTGCGAAACATCTGATAAAACCGAAGAAAATGCAGTACCTGAAATAATAATTTGTTTATAATAAATAAATACTCTGTTAAATGTGCATTTTATAATTACATAAGTGAGGCAAAAATATTTTTATTTGAGATCTAAATTATTAGTCTTCAATTAAAAAGGAATAAATATTTTTTCACATCTATTCTGGTCCAAGTTTTAAAATTTTGAATATGCCTAAAATATTTACTTTGAACATTATTTATTTCATTAACATTAAACAAAAAATACCATTTTTTCCTAAGTAGCTATTAAGAAATCATGTTAAATATAAAAAAACGCAACATAATAATATTTTGTATGTTTACTTCCAACGACAAAATAAAATATTTTTTAGGCAAAGCGGATAAAAAGACAAGAAGTATTTTTTTTAAACTCATTGAATATATTAATAGTTTTATTATTTTCAGATTTATACATTTATTGTTAATATAGAATTATTATTTGTTTAAATTACATAATAATAATACTGCTTTTTCGATAACAATTAAAATTTTATCCACATTTTTGAGATAAGAATTTGACAAAGTACTTATTTTAAAATGGACCTTTAAATAAAAATGAAGTAATAATTTTCACTTCATTATTATAATATATGGACGCCAAATTAGTTTTTTGTGTATCAGTTATATGTTCTTCCTTGTCTTTCTTACAAGGATGGGTACATCAAAATTGGGTAGTTTTCCATACTTATCAGATAGTAATGGTTCACGAAAAGCTAAAGGATCAACAACACCATTTATATTAACAACAGCATATCTTTTATATTTCGCAATAGACTTGAATTTTTCGTTTTATTCCAAATAGTTTCTTTTTGTTCCTATTAACTTGTATTATATTATAGTCCCTTAAAATTTATTTCTTACCTGCATTGGGATACACCCTTTCGTTGTTAACATAGATCATGTTATTATTATCAACGCCGTTCCCTATGTTAGCTGTAATCCATGCATCGTCTTTACGTGCATAATTAGATTCCCCACGATGGCCATTGTTGTCGTTCTGGTTATTTCTTGAGACAGGTGCAACACGGCCTTATTGTAACAAGAGCAAATTATTTAAGAGTTGTATAACTTAGCATATAACTAGCGAGAGATATTGTTTATTTTTTATAATATTATATAAATAAAACAACGCCTATAGTACCTATAAGTCGATAATAATTATTAAATCACTACTTTATAAAAAAATTATGGGAGATACTGCCCCGATACAATGTGAATGGACCCTTGCTACAGGCTGTAAGGTCTCTTTACCGAGATCACTCAGCCTGTGTGCGAGTAGGAGCTGGCATGTCGCCCTGGTTTGACATCCAATCGGGTGTTAAGCAAGGTTGCGCTATGTCAGCTTGGTTGTTCAATTTGTATTTGGATAGTTGTCTCCAAGGAGTGAAAGATAGTGACATGGGAGTGAAAGTAGGTGACCTTAAGGTCAATTGCTTACTATATGCAGATGATGCAGTGCTCATTGCATCATCAGAATGCAATTTGCAGGCATTGGTCACCACTCTGAAAGATGGGTGTGAAATTAATGGTCTTAACCTGAATGTAGATAAGACGAAGGTTCTGATATTTGAAAGAAATTAAGAAAGAACAGAATGTAAGATCAACGTGAATGATAAGATAATAGAACAAGTGAATGAAGTGGTATATTTGGGAAGTATGTTTAGCAGAGACGGAAGATACGAAATGGATGTGGAAAGGCGTATTGCTGCCGGTAACAGAGTCAATCGTACTATGACTGCATTGTTGAGACGGCAACACGTCAGTATAGCTGCACGTTTGGCTGTACACAATACAGTTTTGCTACCGACGCTGTTATACGGCAGCCAAACGTGGGTAACACAGAAGAAGAATGTAAGAAAGATGAATGCTGTGGAGATGCGATCTCTTCGCAGAATATGCGGAGTAAGTCTAGCTGATCGAATCCGCAATGAAGAGATCCACAGAATGGCAGGTACTAGCGAAGATGTCACGGTGAGAATGAAGAAGAACGTGCTCAGGTGGTTTGGGTACTTTGAACGAATGAGTGATGAAAGAATGGTAAAAAAGATTTATATGGGAAAAGTGAGCGGTAAGAGAGACAAGGGGAGGCCTCGAGTGACCTTCGAAAACACAGTAGCTACGATACTGGAGGAAGGTCACGTAAAAAGCATGAGGACCCCCCGGAGGGCATGTATGAAGAGGTTGATGTCTGTGGCCGAAGCGAAAGAGGTATGCAGGGACCGTAGCGTTTGGCGCTCCGTCGTCTCTGGCTACCCCGCAAGGGATATGGCGTGAATGTAAATAAATAAATAATAAATATATAAAAAAAAGTACAGGAAGCAAAATTTATTTTGATTTAAAAACTAATAAATATCGTAAATATAATTAAAAAAGTTTTAGTTGTGACTATATGTTTTTGCTGTTTTGCTTAACTTTTGTAATTTATAAAATGATTATGATAATAAGACAGATTCGATTATATTTGTTAACATAATATTTTCGTCCCATGTCGTGTGGACATGTGGACGAAAGACAAAAGTATTAAATATATTTTAAAAAATTTAAATAGTTATATTATTAATCTATTAATTTATGTTTAGTATATATATTTATTTTTACATTATAAGAAATTGTTTATAGCGATAGCAAAAAAATATATTAAAAAAAAGTTTTTTTGAATCAGAGTTTTGTCACCCTAACCTGAAATAAGAACGTATCCTTTTGTCCTATCCTTAATGTTAATAATATACAAGGTCTATCTGTATGGTTTTATGGTTTGAAATAAATTAAAGGATAAATGAAATATAGCATAAACTATAATTATTCGTATAAGTATATTTCCTACACTTAAATAGAGAGATAGTAAAAATCTCAAACAAGTAAATATGAAGAATAACTTAATAAAAATATAAAATTTTTGGGTCAACCTATGAAGATTACCATCAGCTCACGTCGAAATACGACAGAATTTATTGGTACTTTTGTAATAAAACATATTGACCAATCTTATTTAATATTATATTTTTTTATAATTAAATTTGTATCAATCTCGCTAAATATTATTTTTCTACTTTTCAATATAACCACCATTATTAATAACTAATGCAAATGTTGGATCATTCTGTAATGTTATTTCGTAAATAGAAATAATGACTATTTAAGTTTTATGAACACATATAATATACTTTTAATACATCTATTAAATCAATCTACCTTCAATACCTTGAATAATCGAACCCTAAATAATATTGTGGTGGGAAATCACACAGCACGGAATGTCCACTGTCCGATTAGTGTTTCTTCGGTTACAAAGAAAGCTCGTTCTAAATAAATAATAAGTGTTGGCTGAGGAAATAACTATAACCATATCAAAATGACATTTAAATCTTTCAAAGACTTTGTGCGTGAAGTGGAAAAAAAATGTTTGTAATTAAAATATAGATATTTTAGTTTTATGCCATATTTAAATACACATTATTGATACCCTTTACCATATATCAAAAATATTAATGTAGAGATTTAGCTTCGCTTCTATTTTAATATATGTTAATATATTAAAATAAAAACACACACTATTTGTAAATGATATTGGATAGAAAATGATTTGGTAAAATTTTTTTGATGTTCTAGGAATAAACATCTCTGAATTACTTTTTAACTAGTGAGACTTTAGTACTGAATTTAGTGAACCTGAACAACTAGTTACTGATTCACTAAGATATTGTGAAATATAACATATGTCACCATGGATCCGCAACAATAAAAGAGTTGCAGATGCCTTTGTACCCATAAAAATATAAATTGTCATAGTAAAATATGTTAATTTATATTGATCCGATTCTATAAATTTGTGTTATATTATAGTATTTTATATTTTTTTCTTACCATAGAACATGTTATTATTACCGGGCCTCCTCCCGATATTAGTGATAGGCTTTGCATCGTCTTCATGTCCATAATTTGATTGTCCTTGATAGCCATTGTTGCCGTCTTGGTTAAATCTTGAGTCAAGTGCAGGAGCTCCTTATTGTCAAAAGATCAAATTGATTTATGAATTATATAGCCTATTATAGAACCACCGAGACGTTTTGTTTATTTTTAATAATATTATGCAAGGAACACGACGTCTCTATTACATATTTTAGTTATTGACGTTATTAAATTACTTTTTTTATAAAGAAAAGCGTACATATATAATATTAATGTATTGAACTATAATAATTCACGAGATTAATATAGTATTCAACTTCAACAAAAATAAACGCATCGTTAATTTAACCCTTCCGTCATATGAAACCATAAAATGTTTATAACATAGAATGCTTTCCTTCCAGCGATAGAAAAAATATTTTCCTAATCCTAGGCAAAGTGGATAAAAAGATAAAAATGTAGTTTTCAAAAACTTATTGAATATGTAAATAGTTTTATTATATTCGAATCTATTTATCTGACTATTCATTTATTTTTAATACAGAATTATTTTTGTTTAAGTTGAAATTTATAATAAATAAGGCTGCTACAGAGATAGCAAGGAATATATCTTCTTACCATATTCTTGACACCCGAACAAAATATTTATACAAGGTACTTTTATCATCTAAAAGATAATAAAAATAAACAATATCAAAAAAAATATTAAAGGCATGCCAAATTAATCTTATGACAAGTCAAAATTTGTCTCTTCGAAATGTTGGTTAATTATACGATATAGAAAATAATGTCTTTCATACATAAAATTACTATAGTATATATATATATTTTTTTTATTACATAAAACACTATGATTGTAGGATTTATTATAAATTGTAATTTTACTTTCACTATATACAATATTACACAGTTAATAAGTTTATCAAATCAAGCATAATTTTTTTTATTTTAGTCCATTAAACTCCGTAATAATTTTCACTTCGTTATTATTATGCATATATATATTTTTGTGTATCAGTTATATGCTTGTTTCCTGTCTTATATCGATATATTCCGCGATAGATAAGAATTTTTGTTTTATTCCGAATATTTTTCTGTTTCTATTAATTATTATTTATTAATTCTATTTTATGGATAAAAGTTAAATATAAATAAAAAATATGTTATTTTTATCTCGATCTGTTTCAGTGAACTTGTATTATTTATTATTATTGTAGTCTTTTTATTTTTTTTTCGTACCTGAATTTGGATAGACTCTTTCACCATTAGCATAGAACATATTATTATTACCGGGCCCCCTCCCGATATTAGTGATAACTCTTGCATTGTCTCGATGTCCATAATTTGATTGTCCTTGATAGCCATTATTACCGCTCTGGTTATTTCTTGGGATAGGCGCAGGAGTCCCTTAGTCAAAAGATTAAATATATTTATATAGCTTATTATAGAAACATTGAGACTTTTTGAGTATTTTGGTTAATATTATAAAGAAACAACGCCTTTCTTATGTAATTAAATCACTGGATTATAAAGTCAATACAGGAAAAATTATATAAATTATTTTAATCTATCTTGTGAATTTGTATTATATTATAGTCTTTTACAATTTATTTCTTACCTGTATTTGGATAAACCCTTTCGCCCTGAACGTAGATCATGTTATTATTACCGGGCCCCCTCCCAATATTAGCAATAATCCTTGTATCTCTTTGATGCCCATAATTCGGTTTTCCTCTATACCCGTTGTTGTCATCCTGATTATTTTTTGAGCGAGGTGGGTCGTTTCTATTCTCATTAAAAACAAATAAATTCTTATTGCCTTCTCCGTTACCAATGTTAGAGATATGTGTCCTCGTTGCCGTTGGATTATAATAGATGTTGGGATCCTGAGGTTCACTTCTATAGTTTGGTTTATTAAAATCAACATTAACTTTCTGTACTGATGGTTCACCGTTGTCTTTTGAAAAACTAGTTCCTGAATAAGAAAATCTATCAGGAGTTTCATTAATATTTACGAAGTTATGCTTATTCTCTCCATTGCCAAAGTTCTCTATATAAGGCACAGTCTGAAAGAGAAATAATTATGTTTTTAATTTCAAGCAATATTGTCACAATAAATATTAACTTGATTAACTAGTTTAAACTAGATTACTAAACTCAAAGTTAATATTGGTGATAACAATTCATTATACTTAGTATGACCATAAATACTATTATATTTTAAAAAAAAATGCTTTTGAATTTAGATTGTGTTATTTTTATACGATTGTGCATTTGTTTTCTTATTTCGCTCGTAATATATTGTAAAATATTTTGTTATATAAAAAATGCGATGATAAAGAGAAACGAATCTATGTAATTGCATTACATAAATACGTATGGTAGGTAGATACAATACGCTTGTTATTAGTCAAATGTTTTTGTACCGGGATATCAACAGGTACAATGAAATCTCCTCTGTTTTTGACAGAAAAAGATCTGGTCGTCCACGTATTGTTCGTACAAAAAAGGCGATCAAAGCAATAAGGAAACTCCTGTCCAAAATCAAAAGATTTTATCTGATGAAGATAGCACCTAGAACCATCTCGCGTATTTTAAACGATGACTTACTGATCATTTCTTAACTGATGATTAAAAATAGAATAGAAAATAAAAAACAATACTTTAGTTGCGTAAAAAGGGATAACAGAAAAATTATGTTTACGGATGAGATTTTATTAACAATTGAACATAATTTTAATATACAAAATGACCGTATTTATGCTGAAAGCTCTAAAGAAACTTCTCAAGTAGTCAACAGAGTACAATGTGGTCATTATCTGTTTTTAGGGATTGTTTAGTGGGTTGTTAGGTATAAAGAAGTGACGGAGCCATATTTTTGTAAAAAAGGTATAAAAACATCGGCACAAGTATATCAAGATATCGTTCTTGAGAAGGTAGTTAAGGCCTTAAAAATACTATCAATAACTGAGAATAGTCCTATCAGCAAGACTAGGTACCAGGTCATAAAACTCGATCCACCTAATCTTGGTTAGAAACGAATGGCCAGACTTCACCAGAGTTGAAGAATTTTCCCAAAGAAAGAGTGCGTTCTGCTATTGATAACTGGCCTCAACGTTTAAAGGACTATTGCAGCCACTGAAGACCACTTCGAATGAGCTTTATATATTTTTAATGGTTTTATATTATTGTTAAACTAACACACTGTAATAGTAATAAATGTTACGTACAATAAAAAATGTTTTTTTTTCTTTGTAACAATATTTATGGCAAGACTAAGTATAAATTGAAATATATATTCTTTGATTATTATCTACTGCAATACCTATGTATTATTTAAAGTAATTGTTGTAGGTATAGTTGTATTTTATTCTTGTTAATTTTAAAATACTTACTGAATCTGTATACCCGTTCCGTGCTTTTCCTTCATAACTGAAACATTGTTTTTATGTAAAATTATTTATATTCATTTTAGACATTGGGATTTTTGTTGTTGTAAATATGATATGGTAGGTATAACATTTTTTTTTATTGAAATGTATTATATATTATAACATTCAAGTTATATAAAAAAGTAACTCGTTTCATAAATGTGGGCCTTTAATTTCCAATAAATTTTATTAATTGACTATTGGGATTTACTTAAAAAATATTATTCACCAAAACAGTATATTAAATAAAATTTAAGAGTAATTTGTTCTATATAAATAATAATACATATACATATACCGTTGTGAATTTGAGTAAGCGTGAGTTAAATGGAAATAAGCACTGATCACATACACCAAAATAACACATAACGTTTTCATACTTTTTAATTGGTCAGTCGTTTAAAGGTTTCGAAAATGCACTGCTTTTGTTTATGTCATTTTACTTTATATATTTTCAACCAATAAAAACCCAGCTGATAACAAAGGTCCACTACAGAGATAACCTTACATCATAAACAGTTATATTATATACACATACATTTTTATACATCTTACATATACTAAGTAAATTCCACAGCTTTCTTTTGAATTAAAATTCAAAACTTTCCTATTTGTTTTGGCTCTAGGACATATAGGGTTATGTATTATTTTATTAGTAGTAATAATAATTTTTAATGAATATATACAACCGCTTGGGGATTCATATTTTTCAATGTTCGTATTGTTATAATTTTGACGAGAACTTGCTGTTGACAGCTATTTCGACTTTTCTCTTAACTTCGAAATAGAACGACATCTCTATATTTACATAAACCCCTTAATTTTTACTTATATTCTAACTGTATTTTTTTATATATCTTTGACTTATCTTAGTCGAAGAAATATAATACAATGTCTACACAAATTTTATCAAATTGAGTATAGTAGTTTTGTTGTTTTGAAATTGTAGCCGTAATAATTTTTATAGAACAGAACGGATGCTATATGTTGACTGAGACTGAGAAAACAACTATACCATGACTGATATTAAAATCCTTCTATTAGTTTGTGCGTGACTTCTAAAAAGACACACGTTTTTGTCATATTCAAACATATGATTGATACGTGACGATTAGGCAAAATTATTAATTTAAAGATATAATACCATAATATATGTAAGTAACCTGACACATATGGAAACTAGCAAAAAAAACGAGCTCTCCAGAAGACTACGAAACTGTCAATCGCTGGAGATGTCGAGTATTCTGGCGAGGCAATGAGTGGAGTTCTTTCGAAGAGCGGTGATTCGACGAATGGGGTATTCTTAGTGGTAAACGCGCAAACTTGTGTCTTTAGGGGATGGAACTGAATATGGTGAATCACATGTGAACACACCTACTCAGAGACCCGCAGGGAGGTCTCTATAGAAGACACAAGTTTTTTTTGCACTCAATGTATGTTGGAAATATCCAACATAACATTGATGTAAAGAAGGAACACAGTTTAGGATAACATGTAGCCTTGGGGTACACCAACGTTCACGGGCTTGGAGTCCGAGCAAAAATAGTTGAGAAATAGTTGCACAAACTCTCGGGAGGCCCATAGAAAGGTAGCTTTGAAAGAAGCCCCTTGTGGCATATACGATTGAAGGATTTCGCCATATTCAGACTAACTGCCAGACACTCTTTATATGTGACCCTCTCTTTCGCTTTCAATAACAACTGCCCAACGGTGCGGAAGATATACCAGAAGATCACCAGCCGTCCGATCATGGCGAAAGCCATATTGCCGGTCATTGACTAACTGGCGTTCCTCAAGATAAGTTAGGAGCTGTTTATTGATGATGCTCTCCATTACTTCGGAGAGAAGAGATGGTATGGCGATAAGTCTATAGTTAGCTGGGTCTAAACTATCTCCGTTTTTTTACGGAGAAGATGGACATGGGCACACTTCCATGAGAACGGGACTACACCTTTAAGGTAGGAGTTACGAAATAGATGCGTTATGATAGCACTGCTGTCAATTCAGGGAGAGATAGCACCTGGCCCACTCGACTTATGAACTTTCAAGGAAAAGAAGGCTTTTCGGATTGTTTTTTGCAGAAAAACGTTTTTCGGCATTAAGCTCTGACATCGCGGGATAATAAGCGGTGTAGTTGGGGGTCATTAATAGAACAAGACTGTATTTCAAGCCTGACCAAAGACTTGCGCTCTGTAAGTCGCAAGTCCAGCCACACATGAAGTGTTTATTTATTTATTTATTTAATTCTTCATTGCACAATATACAGAATAATGCACAAAAGACGGGCTTAATGCCACAAAGACATTCTCTACCAGCCAATCTTAGAATGCACATGAGAGAACATTGGTAGACATGCAAAAGAAATACAAAAAAAGCTAAAATATAAATAAATCCAGATATATAACTACAATCAAATGATATAATAATAAATATAATACATTAAAATATAACATAATATATATTATTTTAGGAGTAGAAGGATTGAACAAAATCGAGTAAAAGAGACACAGAATTCGTACATTTCTTCATTTACGAATTTTGAACCACTTAAGTTTTGACCTATAGTCGGAGATATAGTCAAACTTACTGAGTCTGAAAATGAAGCGGATATAGGTATTAAGGAGGCGATCTAATTTATTCAGAAGTATTTCGTTGGCATCGACATAGTCAAGGAACATGTTAACCACCTGTATCTTCTCTCGATAGGGTAGAAAGTGTTTAAGTAGTAATAGTGGGTGAAATATTTTATAAAATTTACGAGACAGTTCTTTAACTTGATGATGCCAACCTAGAGAACTGTACAGAAAGATTAATTTTTTTTACATCGAAAGAGAATGGAATTATTTTGTTATAAATCACATTCCGTAAAAAAATTGAGTCAATAAGGGCCAACTGGAGGTAACTACCAATAATGATTGCTTGGCACTTACATGGATTAACTTCTATACCGAAGTTATTAGAACAACGCAACATTCCCTCAAGCGCCGCGTTCATTAAGTGAATGGAATGCTCGGTTAAACTAACTTCTGTGTGTATATAAAGCTGGAAGTCGTCGGCATAAAGATGATAATAATAATTTAAGTTGGAGGTAGTAGAGTTAATAGAAAGAAAAAAAAATAGAGGAGACAAAATACCGCCTTGGGGGACCCCAGCAGCTACATCGCACCAATTTGGGAGGCTCTCATCAGTGCGACCGGCTTTCTGGCGCCCTCGAAGAGATGAGGAGAACCACCTGTTAGTAGAAGCCGAGATATTGCACTTGGACATCAGCGCAAGTAATAGGTCATAGTCAACAGCGCCGAATGCATTACTGAAGTCTACGAAGTGTAGCCTAAGTACAAGAACAGTAACACATTTGTTTTCCTTTCCATGGCGAATGTCTTTAAAAGTGCTTTATCCAGTGCTGAAGCCTGATTACAACAAATCCAGCAAACTGTGCTTTGAAAGGAATAGGAAAAGCTGGGAGTGAACAATGGATTCAATTATCTGGGATCAAAACGGTAATATTGAAATTGAACGATAATGTGAAGGTAAGGTGGGATTAGAGATCTTTGGAAGTGATAGAATGTTAGCTTTGCGCCACAAAAACGTATAAGTACTTGAGGAAAAGGAAAAGTTGATTATTTTGGAAATAGGAGCAATAAGTGTATTGATAACAAATGTTATGATAGTACGATTAATTTTATCACAACCAGTAGCTTTCGATGTTATGTCGAAAAGGTGCTTCTTAACCTCGGCTTCCTCAACAGGTGCGAAGTAAAATATTGGGATATTGGGCTTAGGTAAACAGAGAATGGTTGAAAGGGTGTTAGCTTTTCTTTGGGGATCAGTGTTTATGGAACAAGAGAATTGACGATTAAGACAATTGACATCCACAGAAGAGGAGATTTCCTAATGTTGAGATTTGCTAATACCCAAAGTGTTAAGAAAGTTTAAAGTTTCCACTGCAGAGGAGCAGGTTTTGTTAAGAAAATGACGGCGGAGTACTGTTCTCATCTCTGATCCGGATCACCGCAATATTAGCTTCTACCTTTGACCAATATGCGGTTTTCAAAAACCTTTCTTCCAAATACCACTAAAATGTGGATCGGCGATATTACCGGCTCGATACGACATGGGTACCTTCAAGAAAGGCGTAAATTCCCAGCTTCTAGGCCGGCAATGGGGTTCCGATTTCCTGGACGTTGCAAGAATTCGTGGGCGACGGTGATAATTTGTCATCGGTGACCCACACGCACGTTTGCCCTACCCTAAAATAAAAAATGTGAGATCCCGATCAAATGGTGTCCCCATTTGGGCCGTACAGCATCATATTTCTCATGATGCCACATATAAATGCCGGCACGCCGACTGGACCGCCACCAACGTTGGGCAGAAGCTGCCCCAAGGCAATTGCGGTGGATACCACCTTCGTGAACAGAAGAACACAAGCGAGTGGAACGTGGAAAAAATGTCCTTGAGAACCGCACAGTAGAGGATCGCTACGCATCCAGGTGGTAAGGATGGTATTGGAGGCGATGGCGCGCTGTGCGGTGATGAAATTCGGCGGCAGGCATCAGATCGAATAGTTCTTCGGAACACTCCCCGTTGTAAATGCGGTAGAAGACGCATAAAGAAGCCACGTCTCTACGCAATGCCAAAGAGTCCAGCCGTTCGCAGAGCACCGGGTCCCCGACAATCCGAGCGGCTCTCCGTTGTACGCGGTCAAATGGTAGAAGCTGATATTGGGGTGATCCGGACCAGAGATGAGAACAGTACTCTATGTGTGGCCGGACCTGCGCCTTATAGAGCGCAAGTCTTTGGCCAGGACTGAAGTACTGCCTCGCTCTATTAATCAATCCCAATTTCTTCGAGGCCAACTTGGCCTTGCTCTATAGATGACCACGAAACTGACAATCGCTGGAAATGTCGAGACCCAGTATTCTGATACTTGGCGAGGCAATGAGGGGAGTGCTCTCGAAGAGCGGTGATATGACAAATGGGGTTTTCTTAGTGGTAAACGTGCAAACTTGTGTCTTTAGGGGATTGAACGTGGTTCAGTTCACCCCACTCAGAGATCATCCCCAAGGAAGTCTCTATAGAAGACACAAGTTTCTTCGGCACTCTTCGACGTTTTCCCGAGAGAGACCTGCACGGCCGGAATATACCGCATCCCCAGTGCTGTCATCCGCATAACAATGCATGCAATGCATGTCCATATAGCTCTAAGATGCCAGTATTATTAAATATGAATTTACCACGGACTACAGGAGACCGCTTGGAACAGGTCAAAATATTAGTTCGGATATTGATTTACATATTTGCTATGTTATAAATATTATGTTTGTACGGGTACGCAGTGAAAAGAAATATAAAGTTTCGAAAAGTGATACACTTTAAACGAATCAAACTCTTGGGATTAGGTTTATACTTCCAATTATAACTTTTGACTGTTGACTAGGCAACGAGTTGCAGATACAGCGGTAGGTTTCCAGATATTGTTAATTATACCTGGAAGTCATCTGTACGCGTGATGGAAATAAGTTATTGAGATATAGAACTTATGAAGGAAGAAAAAAGAAAAATAGACAACTTCTTAAAGTAAATGAATATCAACTAAAATAATTGAAAATCGTCAAACTGTATTTCCCATCAACCATATTCTTATTACTCCTACGGCCAATTAATGTAGTAGTTAGTTTCCGTACTTTGATTACTACATCTATTATTATAACAGCACTACTATGACCAATAGATGTTACTAGAGTTCGTACTTTAATTACTACATGTAATGCTATAACTACTACTACATCTAACTTGGTTTATACAAAGCACGTCCGTCGATGACTTTCAAGTACCAATTTTTGTTATAATAATGTATTGATAATAATAATAATTTGTAATCATTTATTAAATAAATTATTTTCTATGGTTTTATAGGAATTAAATCTTCTGATGAAGATTAGATATAGACGAATATACAAATAGATAACAATGTTATATATATTAATAATCCTATATAATTATATTTTATTTCACCTACAGTATTTTTTATTATATATATATTTGAGAAGAATTTAATTTAATTTTAAGAAGATAACGTGTTTATATGTGATAAACTTGGGTAAAACCGAATGGTCCAGTTTGATATAAAATAAGTGTATCTTATTATATTGTTGATATAGCGTCACTTATTTTGGTTTGGCAACAGTTTTCAAATAGAGAATTAAGTCAATATATTTAATAAAACTATATTAATATTTATGTTTTATAATTTATATAAAACTAGTATATATGTTTCAAAATTTTGCCTGAACGTTCCAAGTAGAAAAATATGTTATGTAAAAGCCAAAAGCTTTGTTGTATCTGATACTTAATTATTTCACGTGATTGTTAAGTTCTAACTTACTCGACTCGGTACTTTAATCGCGGAGTTATTGAGATTGAGAACATAGTTGAACTTACATTATTTCGCTGATATGTTAGTTGAACTAATACTGTGTAATAGTTTAAATGATTTGATAATATCAATTATTATATAATTATTTTAGTTACGGTTCTGTTAGCTTCAAGTTTGTTAAAGTTTATTAAAGTTTTAATTCTTTTGTTACCAAGTCTATTCTGGTAAAATTGGATATAATAAAAAGAATCTTTTAGAAGTTATAAAGTGTTTTAGAAAATTGTTTTTGATTAAACTAGTAATATATAATATGATGTTTAAAATGACCGCGATTTGGACGTAGTAAAAAATAAATAATACTCTCTATAAAAAAATAATCTCATTAGACAAAATAATCCAGAATTGTCCAACCAAATATCAAAATGTCCAGTCTCGTTTGGCATCATAAACTGAGACTCACGTAAAATGAAATGTAAAAGCCATTCCCTAATGCTGAAAGCAGCTACAATCTCATTCGACGCGACAAATTGAGAACATCTTCCGGCGTCGCCGCAGCCCCATCGTTGGCCTCTGGTAAATAGCTATTTATTGTGCCGGCGCTGGGACACCTGTCACCTACATGGCGAATGAGCGTAAAACTGTCGAGTGTGGCTACAGTGTAAACAATCCCTTACCTGGATTACTTTTGCATATTCAATGTGAAGATAATGAAGTTTGCATTAACAATAATATTTTTATATTAATGTATAAATTCACTTCGTTCTTTTGATTTTTACATTATTTCAGTGCATTTCCGTAAAATTTTATTAATTTTAATTAAATAATTGACTTGTATTTCAATTTAAAACCCATTTAACAAATATCTAACAGACTAACACTCTTTATAATGTTATATTTACAAATAAATATAACACAGTCCGTAGAGCTACGCTTATAGCATTTTTAAGGACATAACTGGATGGTTTAATAGACAGGAAACATATTTGTTTATTAAGAGACTTGGTGTCTGGGTTTATTTAGGTTCCCGTTAAATTTTGCTCTAAACTGAAATGAGGCGGAAATCTATCGAAGTTTGAATTAAACGAACAACAAGTTTCTGACACTGCAAGTACAAGATCGCTCGGAAATGTCTTCCTTCCTCTAACTCCTTCTTGTTTAAAAGGATTAAGTAAATATTAACTAAAATAATATTTTAGCATATTTGAAAGCCATTGTGATGTATATATCTAAAATTGTTAATTTTCATTAAAAAAGAGCAACTGTTGAGTTTGTGGACAGCTCTTTTTAGCAGAGCAGCAATCCGAACTTATGGTAGCTTACTAACGGACTGACTACACTGTTTTTTTTAGTGTAATGGACTTGAATTTATTGACAATTCAAAAGCTAATATCGAATTTTGCATTTTGATTTCTTTGTATTGGTGGGTATAAAAAATAAATTAAAAATACAATATATACAGACTTTACGATGACACCATGTGATGGAGTCACGAATAAAAGTAATTCTTTATAATTAAATGGTCTTAAAAATTACTGTTTACCCAAATCCTTTGTTGAAGTAATACTACTAACATTATCCTCCTTAGATAATACGCTTACCTCGGCATGATGATATAAGTATTATAAAAGTTAGAATGAGCATTTAAAACACTTTTAAAATATTGATTTATAACGGATCGCAATATCGCGGTAAAACTATTGCTAAAACCAGTCATGTACATATCATAGACATTCATACCTACTTATTACCTGACAAAGAATATCTCTATTTCTAATATAAAGTCAAGTTGTTACCAAATATTAGGTAAAGAAACGAAAAGGTGTGACTTCTTTTAATACAGAGAGACGATGATTTTCTGTAAGAACACATGCGTTATACCGGTCGTTTGTAAAGCTCTCGAATTATGTTGCACCCAGGGGAGCTGTTCAGTGTGAGGAACACAAAACAAATTTATTTTTTGCTCAGAAATTTACTTTTTACCTACCTGGGTTGCTGTTGGTGAATAATTTTGAATACAAATAGTAATATCAAGAAACTTAAAGGAAATGTAATGTATGTGTTAATTTTGTTTTTAAAGGTTGTTTTCCGTCGATTTTAATTGGTAATCTATTGTTAATATATATAATTTATATTTATATAATAAAATATTCTATTTTTGCGTTACTCCTTTGTATCTTCAAATTTAAATCTGAATTGTCTGATTCAAATTTAATTTAAAAATATCTTTATTCAAGTCAATTAACTGAATTGTCAATTATTACATTAAAAATGGTATTGTAGACAGTCCGTGAGTAAGCTATCACCCGCTCGGAATGCTGCTATGCTGAGTAGAGCCGACCTCAAACTCAATAGTTGCTCTTTTTAGATGAAATTCAACAATGATTCATTACAATATCAACCTTGCAAATGAGTCAATAATCTAAGTTCCACATATTTCGATCAACTAAAAACTCTTGAAGACTATCATACAATTTATTTAATAATACGCGTTAGATTTAAAACTAAGAAAAGGAATGTCTAAGATACCTTGTAGAATTTTATTATATATGCTTACACTAAAAACCGTTACGGATTTGTTAACTTTTTGAAGATTATATTTAGCAAAGAGCTACTTATTATTATTGGAAGTAAAAGCAAAAATAAATTATAAAACTAAAAAAAAACAGTAATAGCGATAATATTTAATATATGTTATTTTGTTTGGTAAACAATAACACTCATAAAAGTATCAAGTAGAGGTATTGATAACCATATTCAGTACAGCTTGTAAACAATGACGATATAAAGTTACGTTGCGGCGTTGTCACAGCGGACTAACACAAATAGCTCAATTAAACGGGACCGCCGTACCAGAGTACGCTCGATAACAAATGATCCAGTCATCTGTTCACGTACCACGTCGCATTCTAAATTGGTTGCGTGCCATCTTTTTTTGCATGTTTCGAATTAACCAATGCAATCTATCAAGTTCGTTTGATAGGTATTTATTGGCATACAGATTTTGTTTACATTTATTTACTTTAGAGACGGATAACTCAAATTAAATTATACACAAAATGTAATTAAACTTCAATGATTGCTTCAACTTAGGCTAAAGAAATTGTAAGATTGGAGTTCAACAAAGTATAAGGTTATTTTTATGAACCAAAAGGAAATAAGCTCTCGTTGCTATTCGCGGAACAACTAGCACAAGTACAACTCTTGAGAAAGTTCCTTCGAAGCAATACGGCCGCCTGCTTAATTGGCTAGAGTTTTCGCTTAATATTTACAAGTTTTAAGCAAATGTAGTTGAAATGCATTTGAGAGTTGGAGTAATACACTTCCTTCAGCTCTAACTACGCGTTCTTGTCGATTTTAAATTGTATGAAGTTTGAAAATTAACGAGTAAAACTAATTTTAATTGGATTACAACTAATGAATTAGACAAAGGTGCTGTAAACAAAGAAAAAAAAAAGCAACTGGCTATATTTTTTATTACAATTTTGACTATTTTTATAAACTAGTAATTGTCTAGTGGCTCTTCGACAATAAATCACTTTGAATATTAATAAACATTCAAACATTTTCTTATCAATTACTTTCTATTTTAGTTTTTGTCATTGATAGTATTATAAACAATTAACGTTTATATTGAGTTGTGTGTGTAAAAAGTATCTGAGTATGTCCACTGTATTTTTATTAACTATCTACTTTTCTTCTTCATATAAACTATAACTTTCTGTGCTCCTCCAATCACAGAATTTTAGTAAAAAGGGATACAAAGTTTTTACCCTCAGGCATTAATAGAAAGAAAAGAATTTATATAATCTTTTGGTCAGAGATTAAAAGTGTAAATTAAGAAAAATATTAACGTTTCATATTTGACAATTTGTATAGTATTTAATATGAATTTATTGTCAAAATGAACATAAATATATCTGAACTTATTAACATGTTATGGCGCGTATCTTTCCATGCGTGTGAATTTCTCTCTCTAAAAGTCTAGTTAAAATTTCATTTTAAAAATATTACAAACATCAAAATTACCACAAAATGAAATATATGAGACCTGAATCTTTAAAATAAAGGAATTGCATAAAACCTTTCATTTTACATTTCAGTCAGGGGTTCATCATCATCATCATCATTATCAGCTGTCATGCGTCCACTGCTGGACGTAAGCCTTCCCCATTGACTTCCACCGCGATCGGTCCAAAGCGGCCCGCATTCATTGGTTTCCAGCTGCTCTTTTTATGTCGTCTGTCCACCTAGTTGGCGGTCGTCCTCTACTTCGCTTGCCAGTAAGTGGCCTCCACTCAAGGACCCTTTTTCCCCATCGGCCGTCACTTGAGCGGGCTATATGCCCAGCCCATTGCCACTTCAGCTTACAAATCCTTTGGGCTATGTCGCTTACTTTTGTTCGTCTGCGAATCTCTTCGTTTCTGACTCTATCTCGCAGCGAAATTCCCAGCATAGCCCTCTCCATCGCACGCTGAGTGACTTTAAGCCTCTCTAAGAGTCCCTTTGTTAGAGGCCACGTCTCGGTTCCATAAGTCATCGCTGGTAACACACACTGGTCGAAGACTTTCGACTTAAGGCACTGCGGTATTCCGGACGAAAATACGCTCCTTAAGTTTCCGAACGCTGCCCATCCTAGTTGGATTCGTCGATTGACCTCTCCCTCGAAGTTGGACCTGCCCAATCGGACTTTTTGTCCCAGGTAGACATATTCGTCGACAACTTCGAGAATGGAGCTCCCAACGGATACCGGGATAGGCGCGACATGGACATTCGACATAATTTTCGTCTTGTCCATATTCATTTTAAGGCCCACCTGTTGAGAGACTCCATTAAGATCGCCGAGCATAATGCTGAGGTCTTCCAGGGATTCTGCCATTACTACTATATCGTCGGCAAATCGAAGGTGAGTTAGGTGCTCGCCGTTTATATTGATGCCGAGTCCATGCCATTCCAGGAGCTTGAAAGCGTCTTCCAGTGCAGTGGTAAATAGTCTCGGAGAAATAACGTCTCCCTGTCTCACGCCTCGCTGTAAAGGAATAGCGTTTGTGCAATGCTCCTGGACTCGAACCGACATGGTGGCGTTTGTGTACAAATACTTCAACACTTCGATGTACCGATAGTCAATATGGCACCTCTGAAGAGACGACAGTACCGCCCACGTTTCGATCGAATCAAAGGCTTTCTCATAGTCCACAAACGCTAAGCATAATGGCCGATTATACTCCTCGGTTTTCTGTATAATCTGCCGCAGCGTATGAATGTGGTCTATGGTACTAAAACCTTTTCGGAAACCGGCTTGTTCGGGAGGCTGGAAGTCATCAAACTTGCTCGTGAGACGAGTCGTGATAACCTTCGAAAACAGCTTATAAACATGGCTCAGAAGCGAGATGGGCCTGTAATTCTTCAGCAAAGTAGTATCGCCTTTTTTGAAGAATAGGGCCCCCACACTTCTGTTCCATGCTTCCGGCGTTACACCCTCAAGCAGAACGGCATTAAAGAGCTTCTGAAGGACCCTAAGTACTGGCAATCCGCCCGCTGTCAGAAGCTCTGATGTGATACCGTCTTCACCTGGTGCCTTGTTGTTTTTAAGCTGTTTTAGGGCCACACTGATCTCGTGCAAGCTGATGTCCGGGATTTCATCGGAATAGTGTCGGGTAAGCTCCGCTCTTGGGTCTTCTGCTAAGCTATCAACAGGTTTAGCGACCGAGGTATATAAGTGTCCATAGAACCTCTCGACCTCCCTCAAAATGTCAGCCCTACACGACACTGTGCTTCCATCCCCCAATTTCAACTTCGATAACCGGCTTTGCCCAATTGACGAATCTCGTGCAAACACTTTGGAGCCTTGGTTCCGCTCTATAGTATCTTTAATACGGTTAGTATTGAAAATACGGATGTCGTGTCGCAGATATTTCCGTATGCGTCTGTTGAGCTGCCTATAAGTCTCGGTATCATGAGGGACTGAAGTGCCAACGCGCGTCGTTCCGCCATAAGTTTGAGAGTTTCGTTGGCTAGTTTTTGGGGTCTATTCTTACGGCCGGGTCTGCAGAATTTTCCTCCGACCGTATGGACAGTTTCTACCAACCTGTTGTTAATTTGGTCGACGGATGCGCAATCATCTAGGCAAGCGAAGCGGTTCGATAATTCGAGTTGAAAGCTTTCGAGATCTTGAATATGAGCTTTTGATGGACGGAGCGTAGACTTCACCAACCGAGATCGTTCCAGCCTGATATTGAGATTCAGCGTGCCTCTTACTATTCGGTGATCGCTCGATCGTTGTTGATCACAGAGACATCGTTGAATATCTGTCGTCTAGTGGTCAAGATGAAGTCAATCTCATTTCTAGTGGAACCATCGGGACTTAACCAGGTCCACTTCCTTTGAGGCGGCTTCTGGAAGAAGGAATTCATCATAAAGAGTCCCTCTTTCTCCAGAAAATCGGCCAGCCTCTGTCCCCTAGGGTTCCGCTGCCCATATCCAAATTGCCCTACTCTCAACTCGTCGTCGCTTCTCTTGCCCAGCTTTGCGTTGAAGTCCCTCATAACAACATTAAAGTGAGTTTTTGTAGTATGTATGGCCCGACTGATTTCCTCATACATAGCCTCTACTTCATCATCTGGGTGTGCGGAGGTCGGTGCGTAGACCTGTATGACCTTCAACGAGTATTTTTTAGAAACTCTGAGTATAAGGTACGCGATCCTACTCGACACACTTTCAATGACCGCAATGTTGTTTATGAGGGACTTGTGGACCATAAACCCGACACCTCCTTGGGACTGTTGGTCGCCCTCCCGGTAGTATAGCAGGTTTCCGGATTTGAGGGTTATCGTGTTCTCCCCCTCTCTACGGACTTCAGATAACCCTAATATATCCCAGCGTAACCTACTCATCTCTTCTTCTAGCTCAGCAATCCTGTCGTCAGTCCGCAAAGGGCGGACATTGTGTGTTACCAGGGCCAGGTGTCGTTTGGGGTGGTAGCTCGATCCCATCCGGAGATTCTTAGCACCCCCTGCCCCACCATAACCACGGCCGCTACCGAAGCCGGGAACAGTGGGACTGCCGGGTACTGGGGGCCTGGTCCTGTTTGCGTCTGTCATATTTAAAGGGGAGAATTTGCCATACTCGCCACGCTTGGCAGACGGGTTGGCGAGCGCAGTGCGCAGCTCCTCACACCGGTGGCGCTGCTGCCCGACACCAGTCTATATTACTTCGAGCTGCACTGATTGTGATGGATATACCGCCATCGGTCGGTTGGAGGTGAATGGGATGGGGGTAGGTATATTCAAGGGAAAAGAAAGGAAAGGGGGATATTGCTTACACGGATAGACAAGGGATTGTAAGCGAATAGCTCGAGCAAGTCAGGGTCGCGTACCTGTAACTCGGACTGGCTGATGCCGGGAGGTCAGAGTCCTCTAACTTAGTCAGGGGTTATATTTCCATAAAAATATAAACAAATCAATAAATAGGAACAAACTATACAGAATTACCATTTTAATTTTCATTTCATTTAAGACGATGAATCAAGAATAGTCGAGGGAAGAAAATAAATTAAGAAAATAAATTTCTCTAAACATTGTTCTTTAGCAATTAAACAATAAAGATTTCTGCAACGGCAAAATTCATCTTCTGATTATTTGCTATTCTAATGTGTAAGCTAGAATAGTTTATAATTATTAATTAAGTTAGATATCTGTGGAAAATATTAAGAATATTTAAATTCCACCGTTAATAGTTGGAAACATCAAAGCGAATAGCAATATTCAAATACTGTAACGCCACAAGCAGGGATGTGACTTTCAAGGGTATTTTGTAATATCAAAGTAAACAACGCGTTTTATGTTAAGTAATTCAATATAGAGCCGTCTAGCACAAAATGTCTCTGTTATAATTTAATCAATAATGTTTTGTGTGATCCTAACATGAATAATGATACTTGTAATATTAAACTAAACGTATATTCAATAAAACTTATACTAAACATAATTTTATTAAAAGTTTTGTTGTACTAAGTTGATTGTATTTTTCTATTGATATAATATTATAGTAGTCTATGGAATATTATTTATTTAAGGCTGTTATAGATTCACAAAGAGCCTTTACGAGTTATTTAAAATAATGTAATAATTGAAAATATAAACATTAATTGAAAAACTTTCCCTCGTCAACGAAAGTGAAGTCGTCACTGAGAATAATCTATAAGACACCGGATGCTTTTGACAGTCGGGACACATCGCGATCTCAACGATTTACATACGACGTGACACTTTTGTAAAGACCGACATTGACTATAGACTGGGACATCGAGGAAGATATTGTTTTTGAAATGTTATTCACCGTTCAGGACCTTTAAGGGTAAACTGTTTTTTTTATCTAATCTACTAGAAATTCATAGGATGATACCGAATTTTTTTCATATTTACGTGATCGTATCGAATTGTCGTATATTTTTAGTGAATATTTTTTATTTTTTAAATCTAAATTCTTAAAATATTATTATTCGTATATCTTTTAAAAGTATGTAAAATATTTTGAGATAAAATAAAATCATATTAGGTTAATATTTTGAAACAATTGTTTTTTAAAGTTACATAATATTAAGTTTAAAACAATTGTTACCATGTAAAGACGTGGTATTTCACGTACTTTTATCTAGAGTGATGCTTAATGGTGGAACAATTTTACTTGAATCTCACGCTATGCTTTTGTTTAAATATGCAGCATGTCACCACTGGTGACGTACTCGAAATATTACAACGTTCGCCCGTTAGCATAATAAAACGAGCATCGCGACGGGCGGCGCATTAAACTGCACTAACGAGGTGTGCAGGGAAATCAAATGTCGACTCATTATATTATATTTTCTAGTGTATCACCTGCTCAAAGCTAAGGTATAACAAATTTTGTCTAAAATCAGCATTCCACTACAACACAGGTTGGATATAGCCTATGTACCTCTTCGTGTCTTCACGTCGTTTACCTAAACATTATTTATATGATCGTCTGTAATAAAATTACTTGTGGCAAATTGTATTATAAATATATTATGTTCGTTTTGTTTTTATATCAACTGCTCAATGTATGTAATGGAAATTTAGTTTATTAAATATAAAAACAAAATGTTAAATATAAGTAAAAATGTTTGGAGTCATTATCTTTCGAATATATTAGGTTATCTGTAAGATCAAATAACAAAGCCATATTTTTATATATTTATCACTGAAGTTTAATATTTAAAAAACAAACAAAATTCCGTTTTTAGTTACATATAGACTTACCTTAAATTATAATAAGCTCTTAATATTACAACAAATTTCACTGTAATCTGTAAAAAATATATCATTTTTCGATTCCTATCCTATCGATCATGCAAGTAAAAAACTTTTATGTAACATTAATAAGGTTTAAAATAATTTTGTATTCACAAATCTTTGCGGCATAACCAGATGATGCCGGCTATATGTCGTTTTACGCTCGTGGCATCGCCAACAGTTAAACTTGGACGTGAATAGCATATGAAAACGCGTATCAATGCAATACAAACCAACTATATCTGCCAGTTTAATTATATTTTGTGTATATACTATTTATGCACATTACAATTTTTATTTCTATATTTTAGTATATCTAAAATGTGTCTCGGTCAGTTACATTAAGGTTGACTTTTCTTTTCTTACGCTTTACCATGTAAAAGTATAAATTATAAAATGTATGTATATTTATTTCATAATATTTTTGATTATTATTTATATTAAAATACTTTATTGAATTCTATAGTAATGTATAGGCAATATTACCTATATTGTCTTTCCAATGAAATGACTAGACAATAGAATTGAATAGAAATAGAAATTGAATAATAAAATTCAATTTATTTATTACTAAATATTACAACAATTAATAAATATAAAAAATAAATTTATCAATAATTAATAACAATTTTATGTTTCACGTTCCTTGAATATTAAAAATGATTGTACTAACATTATTCAACTTCCGTACAGATTATTCCAGTTTTAATTAAAACAAGTTCATATGGAATAATTAATGTATTATATAAATTTACTCCTATTTATGTAAATTTGTAACTTAATTAGAAAATTATATTCCTAATGCAGATTATATCATCATTATGGGCGATTTCAATACATGTATCGGAAAGGATGATTTACATACCAAAAAATTTCAAGATATAATTAATAGCAATCAATAACAATCAACAACCATCAATAATCTCTGTCTGCATCAAACAAATTCCACTCTCTATTTTCCTAAATGTACATCTTTGCAACTTAATTTTATGGTCCCTTTGTTAATTTTCATGGTCAGCTGTCAGTTGAAACTTTTTTTATACCATGGCTTAATTAACCTGTTCTATAAGATGATTTACCGAAGTATAAATCCATTATAATTGTGCATTGTATTTTACATATAATCTCTTATTTAATTTCCCTTTCTTGTAATACTTTCCCTAGTGTCTGACGTATTGTGCAAGTAATTATTATTCTCAAAAACATTAATCCAAAGTTTCTCTCACATTACACACCCAATTTTCATCCTTAAATTCTTATCTAAACTTAAAAAATAATGCCTATTCTCATCTCAGCAGGAGTTACCGAACTGTTACTGTGTCAACGAAAGTTTGTGACCAGTTCGCCATTGATAACAAGCAAATGATGATCTTTGCACGGCTTGACTTTTCCAATGCTTATAACACAGTTTATTTTTAAATTCTCTGAGAAATAGGGATTCTATTAATATCTTATCAGATGCTGTTGATTGGTTTCGATTTTATTATTCGATCGTATTTTGATTCTACGTATACAATGTTTTAGGACATCGTTGTATTGCGGTTTCAGTGACGGCGTTCTCCAAAGGATCTTATCTTCGCTTCTTTTACTACACTATTTAAAAGCTGATGATATCTAAATTAATGTGTCCTATTGATTATATCTCCGAAACCATTAAGAAAATTATCAATTTTTGTATAACTTCACCCTCTTTATTCAGTTTTCTGCAAAGGCGACAAGGCTTAAAGTGTATAACTTGGGTACTATTTAGTATGGTATGATATTTTCTTTCCAAGGTCTTATAATGAACTGTTATATTATGTTGTGCATTTTCACTATCTTAGCTTAAATCTACTTTCGAAAATGATAACGACTGAACTGCTGAAGTTTGTTTTTATTAGGAAAAGAATAAAAATATATATCTTTTGTCATAACAGGTCTGTATGTATTTGGATATATATAACCATTTTGCTATATAATAATATAGTAGTTAGCATGTTAAGTATTCACAGTTTTGTGTTTTCTAGTGTTAGTGGTCTCACTATCATCATTTTATCAATTATATTTTGTGGTTAGAACTCTGATTAACAGACTTTTACAATATCGATCGCTATTTCTATCATCTATGGATTGTAATTTATTTAAAGTAAAGAATACTATAGGTTTGTGTATACAAAATATTTCATACTTTCCTAACATCATTATTTATATGCTAAAATACGATCCATTTTATTATCAATGACATTACAACAGAATAATCGACTATTACGAGAATTTCATAAGTCTCAAGACAAAGTGTTAGAACATTTTCATTAGGCGTTAGGGCGGATTCTACTTTGATCTCGATTTTCAACCAAATTTGAATACAAAATAATAAAACTTGTTCTTTTACAGTATAAATTTAGATCAATATTAAAATATTACAACAAGTATTAACTTTCTTATATCTATATTTTTATTTATTTATATATAATTATAGTGCTTAACAGTTCAAAAACGTATTACATAGTTGTCATACAAATAACATTACACACCTAAAGTAACGTTAATACGCTGGTAGCGTCGCAGGAGTCGTATTTTCTCATAGACGCCAACAAGATTGAACAGAAGTAAGGCCATCATAACTCACACTTAAACGCCCGAGGTGTAATCTCAGCGGGGATACGCTATAATCCCAACCGTCCGTTCTATCAACTGAGCCTTATACTTTTGTAACATTACTCCGTATTTCCGTTATGGACCAAACATTGAGCTTAAATAAAAATAATAATTTAATATCGTTGCATTTTTATTGTTTTTTTTTTTTATATTAAACGTCAAATATCAAAAACATACGGTAATCTTTTTGTTGGTTTTAATACTATTAAATGTTTTGTAATATTTAAATAATATAATTTTAATTATAAAGAAAGAAATAATAAGTAAAAAACTTGATTTCCTAGAAACTAAAGTAAAGAAAAGTGAATTGCAAAAGCAACATTAAGCTGTTTAAGCCCCTCAGTCAATTTGCCGTGTCAAGAACTTCCTTTAAAAGTTTGCGCTTAGGTACCAGGCAACGGCCATTTACATTTTATTGAATTTTTATACTATCATTTAATCGATTCTTAAAAAGGATGGCTTAGAATTTTGATTTAGCGATCTTGCTGCTGTTATATTTATTTTTAATTAAAATCTCAATGAGACATATAGTTTTCAGTCTTATTAAATAAAGTAATGTTAAAATATTTTCTACAATTGTTGTAATATATCCAAATTATTTAGCTCTAAAACGTAAATCATATAACCAAAAATGTATGTACATATATAAGTATTTATTTCTAAGTTCTAATTATTCGTGTAATCCATCACATGGATTGCATAGTCATTAGCTCAGTGCCATATCTTTATCCAGGTGTTAACGTCATTTCACAAATGAAAAGGCCCGCTTTGAAAATGCCTGTCTGCGATATAATCCACACAACTAACTGAACATTCAATTTAGATTCGTGCATAATGCATGGCCCAGCAACATGTAGATATGGTGCGGGAGGGAACGTTTGCCGTATCTAATTACGCATTATGCTTTGCCATGTAGACAGATACGTCTACCGATGATGAATATTAGATCATGGTCCAGCCTACAGCGTCAGGCTCGATATTGCAACCGACGTGCCGTCTGTAATTGCTTTGTTCAACGATGACTGGCTTATCACCAAGATAGAGATATCACAATAAGTGCAATGTAGTGCGGGCCATAGATTCTTTGTGTCGTGAGACTTATGTTTCTTTGAATAAAATGATAGGGTTGGTTAAATAATATTATGTCTTATATATTACATCTATTCCTTTTTAGTAAGACTATCCCTAAATTATATACACATATCTATGAAGTTGAGACAATCATTGACTCGACCCTTACCACTGAGCTGAAACTGTCGTATTTCCTCATAAGGGAGGAGAAAATACCGTCATAACTCACGGTTACCCGGCTCCCTAGTGTGTTGTAAAAATGCCCTTAGCACTAGTCTTCATTTTCAAAGATTTTACAGTAAGTGAGATCGTCTACAAAGAAAGTATAAAACTAAGCATGTTAAGGTAAATACTAAATAAAATAAATAAAAATAATAATTAACATTTATAAAACGAGTAAGAATAAAATGTGAATGCTTGTAGTTACAAGCAAAATAAAAATGAGGCACCATTGAGTAGAGCGCGCATTAGTACTTTGTGTAGCGCGCTGCCCTTCTATCCCTCACTATTTAGCAGGTGCCACTTTTCCCACGTCTCGCCGACTAGAGGTTATTGGGCCTTCTTTCACGCTTTTTATTGCCTCAACCCAGTTTGAACTCAATTATTTTTATGGCCGGGTAAATTGCTATTTTGTTGCTTCATCACTATTATTAAGACAAAATTAGTTCTACGATTGATAGTATATTTACTTGGCAATTGGCCAACGCTAACAGAGTACGTTATTGTCACTTATTTTTTTGATTTAGTGATATTTTATATAAATATAAACAAATATACGTATCAAAATATAAATAATATTTTGATTATTTGTCAGACTCTATCTTTTAAGATGCTAATACTAAATTGTATTTTCTTATCACTTATTTATTAATTTATTATAATACAACAGGCAGGTACTCTGTATCATATTTGTTTAGTAACCGGATTAATTCCTTAGAAATGTTGAAAAATCGTGTATTTTTTTTATTCATGTAATCATAAATCTCATAATAACTTTACTTCCTTAGAAAGTACAAAAAACATAAATAAATAAAATGCAGCACTGCATCACGGTGTTATTTCGCAAAGACACATTTCACATGGTTTCCCGATGCTAGAAAAGCCTTTTCTCGTTGACAGGTTAAAAGGACACAGGCAGATTTTAAAAATGTTTGTTACATTACTCTTTGATATCGGGCTCTTTGGTGTCACGACGAAATCATATGCACGCTCCGAAAACACTTTGTCCCTGTTAATTTTTATACTTACACGAGACGGCTTTTGTGCTAAATTTATTAAAAACTCAAACATAATGTGAACATACAGCTTTTTTTTTTATATTTTGAAGCCCCGTTCTATAGTGTTTTGAATGATTACTTTTGTAGCTTTCAGGGACTACTTACTCTACTATTATATATTTCCACGCATAAAAATAATATGTATACATTTAAATACTTCTAGATCATACAATAAGAATAGTCAGCAAGAAGCATTAGTCTTAGTTATTTATTTTCTTTTACCAATAAAGACATTACTACATTTTTTCAAATTGCGATTACGTTTCATATAGAAAACAACCTGTACAATCAGAAAAGTAAACGTCACTAAACGTATTTCGAGAAACGACGAGAATTGAATCCCCAGAGAGGAAAAAAAACGAAACAGTTTTATTTAAACGACTGATTTGAGAGCAAACACCTACCGTAGACTGGAGGGAAGCAGCCCGCATCTCAATACAGAAAATTGAACCGTAGATATCCCCATGTACTGAGCAACAGACTGTTATTAAACGCTCTGTTTATTGTAAACTAGGGGCAAGGAGGGAGGAGGTGGCAGAGTATTTAGGTTTTAAGTCTAAGTTCGTAGAGCTCAAAAACAGAATAAATCATTTTTAATATATCTTGATTACATATATTTTTTTTTCTATGAACATTTGTAAATATATTTGCATATTTTAACTTTTTAATAAACAAGTCATCAAGTGAAAATCTGTTCTATTGACATTAATTCTTCAAAATAGTAAGGAAAAATGTGTACGTTCAATATTATAAAAGACATAATTGCTACGTGTTTAGTATTTCTAAATAACTTTTACTGATAAAAATGTTTATCTAGTAGTCACCTGTGTATTTGGTTATTTCTTTACGCGTCATAAAAGGAACATTCGACAGATTTTGATGAAATTTGTTGTGGTTATAGGTTATTACTACCATTCAGCATATAGAGTAATTGTTACTGTTAAAGGATTTTTTTTATTTGTATAAATTTTAAAGCAATAATGATGCTTTATTTATTACAGGCGAAGTCAGTAGCATAACAAATATAATAGTTAAATAATATATAACAAAAACAGGTTCATTTTTGTTATTTTTGTACTAAGTCAACCTTATTTAAGCGAGCTCTGCTCAAATCCACTTGTAGTAGCGTACGTGAAAATATTCGGGGGAAAAACTTAATTAGCCTGTTTTCTTTGATTACAGTCATCTGTGCACCGGCTGCGTGGAAGTGCTACATTCAGGTGACTCTGTGTTATAAGCAAATTACCTTTCTTCTTTACAAAGAATTAAGATATCAAAAAATATATGTACTACTGTGGGTAGACTGTAAATGTAATCAGCGCATTAGAAGCGGGAATAATAAGTAATTATATTCAAATATTTAAAAAAAATCGTAATTTTAATATAAAAAAAAACACACACTACTTTTATTATGCTTAATTTATTGTCGAGAATGATTTTTTATTGATAATTTAGTTTTAGCAGGAGCATTCCCTGTTTCCTATTTTAATAAACTTTCCGCTAAATAATGTTTTTCATCTCCTCTTGTCGTGGAAACAAATTGCTTCATTTTTGGAGCGAGGACATTAACAATGAAATTTATCACCTGTGTATGGGCTTGTTGCTATCATTTGTAAATTATTTTACTTTCAACATTTATGCTGGTATATTTAATTATTATTAATTATTTACTCGGAGCTCAGTTTGCAGCTTATTAATGAACAACTGCAGTAAAAATACGGGCTCACCTACTAAATAAAATCATCGATATTTTTATTCAGCGAGGCAATATAAAAATAGAGTAAATTATAGTGTACTAACAATGGGATGTGCTACTATAATATGTAAACAGTTAACAAATCATAAGGGTGGAAGTTCAAGTTCTTGATCGCTCACGTGACAGATGGCGAGGGCAAAAGATAATTAACACGTTTCTTTTCTACCTACTTCCAAACAAAACTTTATTAATACCGCGCGGCTTAGGCTTTGAGAGAAAACTTTTCTAATGAAGTCGCCCAGTGGAATAACTATGGGCCACTTTTAATTTGTTTATTTTAGAAAGGAGAAATTAAAGAAAGTTTTGATAAATTTTATCAAAGGTCACTTAATATTGTAATTAAAACTTTATGTAAATATACAATCGTGCTATTTGGTGTCCTGGTATTTATAATAAATGTTATTCATTACTTACATACAGAGTATTAAATATGTGTTATTTAAGTGTTATAATTCATATTTTCATCATAAACAATCAAGCACAATTAACATAAAAAACAAATCTCTTTAAAGCTCTATTATATTGAGATTGCACCAATAATAATAGACAAAACAATATTGCAAACGTATCAAACATGAATAAGCTGGTTTTGGAGGTATTCTGTAATATTCGTGTCAGAGATTTCAAATGTCAAGCATAGTGAGGGTGTCAAAATCTGAGTAAATGTGTTTATGCAAATTAGCAACTCCATTAACGTTGCCTTGCCTGAACGTGTTGTTGTAAATATCGCATGACATGACAGTAGAGGATTTTTAATAAATTATGTAAATTGTAATTTGTTTGTTGTACTTTTGTTTTTGTATCTGTATGTTATATTAATTCTTAGAGTAATCCTAATGCTTAGAATAATGGTATTCATCTGACGATTTTATTAAAATCTCTGCGACTTATACTGATAAATTAATGAATGTATAAAAGAGTAAAGTGATCAGTATAAAATAATATATTAGAAATTATCATATGCATAGAATTAATTTAATAGATAATTTTTATTGTTAACGAAATAATTCATTACTGCATTATTAAATTGGTTCTCAATCTCAGGTCAGTCTAATTCAGAATGTCAGGTATTACAGGAGCGTAGATAGTTAGCTCCGGGCGCCACAAGTATGCGTAGCATTCTAACTTGATACCTTGAGCGTCGCGGTCACGACGGCAAACGTATTATGTTGTGAATTTAGGATACATAATTGAATGATGATGAAGATGTAATTTTCATATACTTAGAGTTCTATAATTTAAAAGATAATTCGATGTTCGAACATCATTAAAATTATTGATATAAAATCTCAGGTACGTGTATCATATCCTGGTTTAAAATACGAGTAGTAAGTATTTGAGTCTTTCTAAAATCGAGTTAAAAAGTAATCACAAAATATTTCATAAGTTGGAACTAGTAAATCTTAAAAGGGTGTTTCACCGTTGAGAAATTGTAGGTGTACGAGGGGGTCGGTGGTTCGAATTGTCGGAGTTTGGACAGTTCCACCGACGTTAGAAAGCTTTATGTCTTCGCCAAATGGAGTACGTGACTTCAATATCTCAATTAGGTACTTTATAGCAATAGTAATTACACTGTTAACCTCGTGTCCAGTAGTTGAGGTTTTTAAAGGCTACAATTATTTGCCGTGGTTTCATTATTAAAGATCTTTCTTACCGCGTATATAGTTAAATATATATCTACGTAAATTATATTAATTAACTTTATATTTTATTATGTTATTGATCATATTAAATATCATTTTTATTAAGTAAAATGAAATTATTAAGCCATTACTGTATCACAAGAAATCAAGGCGCTCTACATTTCTCTAGGGAGTATATTAGAGTGACAAATGTTGCGCGTCTCTCTGAAGCACTTGTTTGAGTAAGACGTGAGACGCTGTGTCAAGCTCCCTAAATGCTCCAGTCAAGTTTACATACAAGTTTAATTCATTATCATTAAATACTTAATCGTCTTTGTTCTCACCAGTATATCGAGCTTCATGTTGTTCTCTAATTATTTAGGATACCCGAATAATTATCTATGTTTCCGAATGTTATAAAGAAATCATTAATAATTTTTCTAAAATTAGTTACTAGATTTTTTTAAATATGAGATTAAGTATTTTATTATAAACATTTGTAATTTTTGTTTATCCTAAATTAAAGTGACTATTTGAATTAAGAACCAAATACCGTGGTTATTTCTAAAGAGTTGAGCCTTTCAGTTGAAATACTCTTCATTAAAATAATTTAAAAAAATCTTAATTTATCTTTTTTAAAAACATGAAGTCTAACTAGCATGAATCTCCTAAAGATCTCTCTACATTGTCTATTGACAATTTAGAGATGTATTTGAATACAAAGCTTTTAGTGACAACAAATGATTGTGTTTCCAAACTTAGTGTCGCATTTTCAAATAGTAATCTCGTGAAAGGGAATGTTACACAAGGCGCAAGTTGCATCGGCAAAGTGCAATTCGCAAAGCCAGAACGATTGTGAGGATTTATCAATATACGTACGGAGATTTGTCTTCCATTTTGCATGGTATTCCTTCCCGCTTATAGAGATTATAAGTATTGGTTTTATCTTCTAAAATAATAAAATAAATCATTAATAACTCGGGGTATACACAGAGCTTACTGTTTCATTGCTATTATTTTATGTTATATGAAAATTTATTACTAATAATATTGAATACGTTAAATCGGTGCACGATCTGCTTCCTTTATTACAAAATATAGTTGAATAAAAGACAAAGTCACTACAAAGAGGGTACAAACATAAATATAAAACAAATCCAAAGAGATAATACTTGGCTACTACCCTGAGCCTGGATTTTTACGATACGCTGAATTTACAATCGCCTACGAAAGCACTGTCTTGAGCAATCCCTTTGTTTGTTCTATTCAAATCCAATGCTAATACGTTCACAGAATCAAAGCGGACGGATGTTCTTCTTTGCGTCGCAGAAAAAGGAAATTTAAGTATAGCAATAAAGTCACCCTTGTATTGTATTCTAAAGTAATACTTAAATACACCCTATCAGTATTTGTATCTTATATTTAATACCGTCAAAATAGGGCTATATAAATGAGTTTACAAAGCACGTTTTCCTCACGACATTAGTGGCAGTTGACAGGCCACTAGTAACCCACCTAATGGGGGTTCGTTCACCGAAAAGTTAGTAACTTGTGGAATCTATCGACAGCCGCGGTGCTTTATGAGGCCACATTATCATCCTTTTTGAGTTTTCCCGATAAAACGCTTCCAATACTTTCAATAGCCATCTGGCAAAGTTAAAATAGCTTATAAAATATATTATAATTTCAATTCTTTCCCTCATTAGCATTAAGGATCGGTTTTACGTAAATAGCTTTAAATGACCGAACGTAAAATGAAAAGTTTAGGTGTTAAAGTGAGCGTTACTTATACCAGCCACCAGAAGAGTTCATAAATAAAAATAAAACTTAGACCGCTAACTTTCCACTTAACTTCTCTGAACTGTTAGCTTCCTGTTTTAAAAACTCCGTTGCTTTTTTGCTTTAACTCAAGAAACCGCTTTAGGGTTGTAAGTTTGAGGCAACTTCCAACACCTTGTTGCAAAGTTAAACTGCATCGTTTTATTAACATATAAATTGTAATGTATTCTTACAATATTCATAAATTTAAAGTACAATATCGGACAAGATAATATTAACATTTTTTATATTAATAAAAATACCAAGCCTCAAGTTGCTTAGCTGAATGGAAGACCTAATAATATATTTCTTAATTCTCTCATTTTATAATTATCTTATTCTTAGGACAATATGGCGAAAATCTTCCTGCATTATTAAAACGGATTAAAGAAGATTTATAGTAACATAACAAAAACAAAATATTTAGCAGACATATTTTAAGCGGGGTAATAAAATTACCCTACCGGCATATCCCTGAGAGACTGCGTAACAGATGAGGGAACAAATCCTATGTTAATTACCCATTCGTGTGTAATCTTTTAATTAAGTTAATGTAAACTTATCGTGTTGTTGACAGCAATCTTCATCTTAGCTTTGCTTAGATTAATACTGAATTATTGTACTTTCTATTTCTGTGTTAACACCTAGACATATAAGTAATAAGTATTACTGATTATTGTTTTTATCTCAATACAATATGAATATTTATTTTAATAACTATTCATTTTATATATTATTATTTTAATAATACGTATTGTTATGCGTATTATTAACAATATGGCTCACAGTGAATTGGGTATACATCTAACTTAATATTAATATTGCAAATAATAATATAAAACTAAAATGTCACAATAATATCAAAACGTAAAAATCATAACTAATTATAACTATTATTATAAAAATATATATAATCTTAAAATAATTATTTATTAATGTGAATGGCGTAAATCCATCTAATGTTTCGTACAATATGGTTGCAGCACAAAGAGAATCCACATGTCAGGGCACCGTCAGGTGCGCCTAACAGATCCAAGCGATAGCCTCTGCTCATTGTCTGCCATGTAAGTGCATAATTGACATGAGCTTAACCAGACTGGTCTCTCCCACATCACACGTTTACTAGAAAATGGTAAGATAAATATTTTTAAAATTTATGAGTAATAAAGTATTCTTTTTTACAAAATATTATTTTAAAGTTATATTTTCGAAATAATTATGATTATTGTCGGAGATATTTTATTTTAAGTTATATGAATTATGATATCAATTATATATTTTTTGAGTGTTATATTACTAATACAATACGAAAAATTAGAATAATAAAATAAAATTCAAACAAATAGAAGCACGAATAAAGACTTTTAAATGTATGATTAAATGGCGCTAGACCTCCGAAAATGAGATTACCATAACGGTTCCCGGGTGGCAGCAAAATATTATCATGGTCTTGACCTGTGGGAACTATGCTGCAGCAATTGCTTATTTGAACTTGTAAAAAATATTCCATTGCCATTAAAATGTTTAATTTGTAAAAGGATTTCATTAAAAACAAAATATATTTATGATGAAAACATTTTTTTAAATTATGTTCATAACTAATTTAATAGAAGAAAAAATATAAATATAGTAAGAAAATCTTAATAATTTTAAATTTCAATATTTATACAAATAAGTGAGAAATAATTTTAAATTATCTCGAGACATTCTTAAGAAGATTTCCATTACTGAAATAAAAAATCGAAACTAATTGGATAAAATGAAAAGTTAAATGTTCAATTGGCCGGTATAGCAAGGGAAATAGAAGAGACGACTTTCTTTTAAATTTTATTGCTTCAACTTTCGTATCTTTAAAAACAAGTTTATTTTGTAGAAATTGAATGAATTTAATTATTGCATTTAATATGCAACTTGTGAATTTATTTTATTGTTCTATTATTTAATGTTTTAAATTCTTTATTTGAGTGTGTCTCTTAACTGACTATACTAAATAAATGTGTATATCAACACGTAGCAGTCTGGTGAAGCTTCGACGCCTCGACAAACATCTGCCATAATTAGAAATTGATTTGTAGACATACTGATGTCTATTAGACTAGAAGAATATATTGCATATTAAATAGTAGTAACAAAATATACCACATGTTTCAACGTTGTTTCTTCCTTAATCGTTTTTAAAATATCTTGTTAAAATATCATATAAAGAAGATTGTTTTTTTAATAATAATATTTAAATTAATAAAGTATGATCTCAACTTACGATTTTTCTAATTTTAATAACATACCATCGTGTCATAAAAGTTTTTGTTTCTTATGAATGACATCAATTGAAAATATTTATAACATAAACATATGGTCAACTTAACTTTCATGTAGAATATTGTATTTATTGTTAGTTACCTATCTTAAGTAATGTAAGCTTTATTTACTCAAATCTGACATATGGGTCTATATAAATGCAACTTAGACAACAGTATTTTCCAGGTCATGGTCGTCGTGTCATGTCATAGCGATCTACCTATTTTATAGATGACAGCAACAGTGATACCACACTACACACACACACACACACACACACACTTTAGTGTCAAAACCATAGCATGTTAAATCTCCTTTCTAGCTGTTAAAAGGGTATATAACATAAATTACTACGATGCTTTACTGTTTGTTGATAGGTTGTATGTTTACAACATATGCAAATATCATACAAGTTTTCAGATTTCATTTTTCTAAACCATAACGGTTGGACTTGAACCCGGGACACACCGGTAATCACTTTATATCGAATACTAACCAATCAATTATTAATGTAACTAAACTGTGTTTATGTGTATGTGTTTACGGTAAATAAATATTTACTAAAATCTGGAATTTCATCTTTTTCTTAAAGTAACATTTAACTTTAACTTATTAATAAAAATAATATGTTAGTAACTATACAATTATATAGTATATTTCTTGTATATAACATTTAAGTTATATGTATTTTTTAAATTATTATAATTAAAAAAAAACATTTAAAAATAGAGCTGTGAAAAGAGC
Source organism: Melinaea marsaeus rileyi (assembly GCA_918358865.1). Taxonomy (NCBI): domain Eukaryota; kingdom Metazoa; phylum Arthropoda; class Insecta; order Lepidoptera; family Nymphalidae; genus Melinaea; species Melinaea marsaeus. Next base: position 9,159,435 of record OU911088.1, on the reverse strand, counting down.
TAAGTAGTTATTCTTCCAACTTAGTAAGTAATAAACAATTTGATCAAATTTAAATACTATTTGAATCTACCTTGAAATGAACAAAGTTAACAAATTAATACAAGACACATCAGTTTAAAATGTCACTGTCAAAATAAATGTCACTTTTTATTCCCGATCCACATTAACATGAAACCGGCCGTCTCGAGACCAAAGTTGTCATTTAATCTGTCATTTAGAGACGTGTGATTTGTTATGTTTAACACTGACATAAATACTATTTGTTTTTTTTTTTACTTTAAATATTTTAATAATAAACCATTTCGACATCATCTCCAAGTCCCGAATAATATCTATGTGTTATAAGTTCAAAGCATTGTAAAACCAATATAATACAGAGCAGGAATGGTTTTCAATCATCGAATAAAAGGGCTTGATATTTAAAATTAACCAACTTTTTTACCATTAACAATGAAAATTAATTTTCCGGTAAACTCTTTCGACATTTATTTAATTTTATTGTAGGGAATTACAATAGGTATTTGTTTTATTTTACTCTTGCTTACGTTTAGCCTCAAGGGTCACGAATGAACGAATATAAATGAATCTTATATTTATGATACTTTTTTTCGTAGCCTCTGTTCTTGGTAGCATTTTATTGCTCGTGAAAGGGTACGAATTGTTTTGCTGACAGATTTACGACGAAATATTCAGCGTTTATTTTAACTGCAAATGTTCTTTTTAAGAAAGCTTAAAGTCTACAGTGTATATACAACAAATATATTTTGTATAAATTTTAAGCTATCAACATATTGCTATAATATCAATTTGTGTTACATATATATTAAAGTGTATTATTAATTCATTAGAGATCCGTTTTATTGAAGTGTTTCTGCAACGAGAGGCTCCAAGGCTGCTAACTCGATAACAAGACACAACAGCAGCTTTCCTAATTGCAATTTATTGCAGGTACTACAAACAAGTCTGTTTCACCCGACGCTCACGTATTTTAAATTAATTTGCAATTTTCGACAAGCAATTAGATCTACGGAACGGCTGGATTAAAATGTCACAATACAATACAATACAATGCAATATTAAACGTACATTCTATATCGATTTTTCTTTAATCGTTTTTAATATTTTTAATACCTATTGCCTTCTATATGATATGTGACTTAAAACATACAAAAATTGTTTAATGATAAGTCAAGATTATTGATTATTTACTTATATCTGACTACAGGATTGAAATACTTATAAATTTAATCATTGAACAGAATAATATTCATTACACCAATACTCCCGCGGGAGCTGAAAAGGCATGGACTCAAAGCCAATACTTCATATTCAAATGATTTTATTAAATTACATATATTATTTTAATTAATGTTTATTTTAATTTAGAACATCATATAATTAAATATCATGACAATTTTAAAACGTAAAAGAATTAACATGGAGTCAACCTGAGAGAGGTTTCAGAGATCTATAATTTATTTAGAGGGAAAGCAATTAATTTAAAATCTACAATAGAAAACTTCTCCCCTTTGACGCATTGTGCTTCGCTTAGCTGTTTGCTTTCTTGAACTGGTTCATTCAATGATTTCCTTTATTAGCCTCGTATTGTATCGCGGAGAGACGGGATTTATTGGTGTTTTTTTATATTATTAATAAATAGACTCCGTGAAGGTTTTGTTTGTTTGAATCTTATTTATTATCATATAAAATTATATTACTTATATGTTGTCTTGAATAATTAATTGGTTCAAATTCATATCATATTCATTAATTATTTGTTTTGAATGTTAATGGAAAGTTTGATCATACTGATACTATTTTGATATATATATATATAAAAAAAACTTTATTTTTATAATGTTATTGAAAATATAAAAAAAAAAATTATTAACCGATTTAATTTTCTTTTGAATTCGATTGATAACGCAAGTTGCTTTGAGTAACTTAATTATATAATCAGCATTTAAAATTCTTGAATGGACCAATATAACAAATTAAGTGAACTAACAGTAACATTGGAAAAGTTATTTAAGCTATTGATTAAGATGAAATCCACGAAAACTTTTATTAACCTTTATATAAGTTTAACCCGTTTACTATGTTTTACGGTTATTTTGTTACCTTTTCTGATTTCTTGATACCGTTATAACATAACTCTTAACATTCCTGTCAAGTGTTTTGTGATTAAAATATCTATATTAAAGCGAAAGTTACTTAAGGAAAAAATAACGAAAAATAAAATTTAAAACTTCACGTGTTATTTATTACTTTTATAGATAGAGGAACCAAGGTTATATTTAGTACTAATTATAGCATACAATTCTTAAAAACGATTTGATATTTGAAAACAACTACAATACAACCGAAAGGGATTAATTTGTTGTCAGTAAATTGAATCCTAATGAAGCAAAGGCTCTTTAGGTAAACAAGACGGTCGTCTTGCCTCTGTTTACATGATCCAACGGTTCGTTAGCTTTGTTTCGAATCCAATCGTCCGATCACTATACACTACCTTTAGTTTCTACAAAACTTTTAATAACATAAAATACCAATAGCTTAGTAGGTTATTTTTTTATTCTTATTGGGAATTTTAAAAGCTTTTTATGTAGATAGTTATATAAGGATCATTCGAAATGTTCAATTACCATTTTGTTTAAATCAAAGATTATTATTATTTTAAGTAAATAACTAAACTATTGTACTTAACTACTAACTAAAATATGTTGTTGTAATTCTAAAGATAATTCTAGTACATTCAACTATTTTACATCATTATTTGTAGATAAAAATAACTTTATATATAGTAATGTATGTTATATTACATTACAAATATTCACAGATAGTCTGCTACAGACGTGATGATGCCTGTGGTGAACCGCAATCTTTATTGGAAATCCCGTGTTCGATAAGATAATAATTAAATTAACAATTTTGCTACAAACGTATTTTTTGTATTCTTTATCTACACGTGAATAATTAATTGATACCGAAATCTTAAAGAAATAAATAGTGTATTTACTGTTGTTCACTTTTGATATAGGTACAGTTTTTTTTACTTGTATAATTAACTACACTCGAGTATAAATTAATAATTATTAAAAGTCAGTAAGTAATAAGTCAGTCAGTAAGTAAGTATAACAATCAAGCATTAACCGATAATTAATATAAAACATTTAATATTTTCTTAAGAAACGACAATAGATATTATACAGAGTTATTTCGTTGATCTTACAATTAATGCTGGGTTTTAAAATCATGTCGCAGTAAAAACTTTCTTCATGAATAATTTCCTAAATTTATTCTTAGATATGGTCTTGCCGCTGTAGATAAGACATAAATTACGAGAAATATTTTTTTATTGCAACATCTGAACAAAAATGTACGAAAATTTGAATAATTATTATAAGGGACCCAAAGAAATGACGATATTACGATTAAATACGGTAATTATTAGTATTTTTAATTACTTTATGATTTTTAAAATTTTATGTGTACTTTATAATGCTTATTTATAATAATAAAATAATATATTTACAGACAGACAGAAAATATAGTTGAAGGAGAATTAAAATTATGTAATACTTTCTTCTTCAAAAACACGATTTAAGATACAAGTAATTAAAAGGATATAATTAATGAGTATAAAATCAATTAAAATCTTTCGGAGTCATATTTTTCTTGAACTGTCATGGGGATTATAATTTAGGTACATTCGAGTCTTTAAAAGTGGCATTGAAGTGGATAAGGCCACCTTTTCGCAATTTTCTGGAGTACATCCTCTGAATTGAAAGAGAGCACTTATAATCCGAATTTATAATATTACAGCTCTAAATCCTCCGGCTCTCATGTAACATAGAGATACAATGAATTATATAAAATATTACCAAAAATTTCCTTTTATTCATATTTTAATTAATCCGTAACCTTAAGTAAATTTCGTTTTAAAAATAATACTCCGAATTCATCACCGGTAAGAGCCGTTTTGTTTTTAACGAAGTTTCGGAAAGGAGCGTTTCAATTAAGATTGCTTTTTAAAATCCGCCATAGCGTCTGAATAGGCAACGATTTTGGTGTACTATTTACTGGATTCAGAGCGAGAACAGAAAATGGTATGAAAGGATTCCCTGTACTGGCTCTAGTTAGCAAAAGCCGTCAAATAACCAGGGATCGACTCACTATCTACCCGTTCTAATTACCATTGCTACTCATTCAATACTTTCGTCATTACTTTGCAGCACATACTGTAGCAGCTTTAACCATTTTCAGATAGTCTATTCATGTTAATTTAAGAGAGTACTTAGTAATGTTTTGCTACAATGTTAGTGAACAACTTCTTGAAAACTATTTTAAATTTTTAATACATATACTCTTCGTGTCGTTAAAATGTGTTTTGATATTTGTATGACTTTGTAAGATAATCTTTGATAGCGTTTTTTTTAAATAAACAGTAAAACTTTCAAACAGTTTTTTATAATTTTACTTTTTAATAAACTCAATAATATTACTTATATTTAAACATAAATGATGAATACAAATTTATTAGTTACATACTTCTGATGCAAATTTAAAGTAATTAATGTTTGAGTTACCTAGCAGGTAATAAGAGGCGAAGACAGTCGTGATAATGAGGGCTGTGGGTACAGGACTAGAATACTAATAAGCAGTTAAAAATTGTAGCAATATTATATGTATGCAAACCACAGGCGCGAGGGAAGATGCCACTTCGTTAGTAGTTATTGTCTAAAGGTAGCGGCGCTCTATGTATATTTAATTTTACATTTGTTAATTACCCATTCATAAGCAATTAAGTTTTATACGTGACAATTTAAATTCTACTTAATATTTTTGAGGTTTTATTAATTATAACGTTAAAAATATTTTAAATTACTAAGTTATTTTATTATATTGATAGTTGATAATTATATTTACTTATACATATGTATTATGTTATCTAAACATCGAAGTAATACATGTTATATTTCGTATGTAAAAAAAAGTTAAAAAATCTTTTAATAAGGACCTAAAAGCAATTTAGCGGCGCTGGAATCTCATAAGTTAGCAGCGAGCTGATGAAGCTTTGCCAAAATTGCTAATGACCGCGAAAATGGTATGCGGTCGCGCACGGTATCGAGCCAAAAACCAATTTGCAACACACTAACAACAACATTGTTACGTTGCCCACTTATTGAGTTAAAATTGAGGTATAATATACATAATCATGTTTATTTTTTTATTTACATCTGTTAATTATAGCAAAATTTTATCGGATATTTCTCAGAAACCAAGTCCGTGACTATAGATGTTACAGTACTAAATGAATATGGGATTAAACTGTTAATCGCTCGTGCAGTAGTGCTGATATGTCGGAAAATAAATAATAAACAAAACATTAATTACTGTAATTTAAATGACAATTTTATCCTAAAATCTCATATAATAAATGTTATTAAAATTAACAGCTACTTTATTAAAATTTGACTAGGTCATATATCATATAAATAACATATAAATAAAATATTATTTACACTCAAATCATATCATTATTTCAACTACGTAATTAATGCGATCAACAACATATTTTACGGAAAGTACCAAAAACGAAATATATTAAATTGTGAAATAAAATATTTTAAATAACATATTTATTATAAATGTCTTTCCTTAAATAATATTTACGTCTAATAAGGCTATCAATAAAGTAAACAACGCTTTCAAATATTTGAGATATCAATCAAAACGTGGAATCAGAAGGGTGGCGTTTTAGACAATTTGGAATCAACACTTCGAGTCCAAGCAAAGTCAAGGTTCGATTAACACCCAAACTGCCGAAAATTTTCCAATCAGCCCCTGTAAATTGGAAAAGTTTTATATGCGTTCAAACGTCCAGGTACCTATTTCTATCGCTTTGCGAACTTTTTGTTCGGCCTTTCTGTAAAAATTAAATTAGAAGTGAATAAAATTAAGGTTATTATTTTTGAAATTGAAATACGCTCCAATACTACTTATATTTATTAAATAAGAATATAAATAGAAATTCTTTTACTATCGTATATATCGGACAGAAGATTGAGATACTCGGTATAGTGGCTACTTAGTACTTAGTACCCGCCACGAAGACCTTTCGACTCACTCACAAAAAAAAAAATATTTTAAACGCTGGGTTGTGATTTTTGAATATTTAATATAAATTTTAAAATATACCTACATTATTATTAATATAATTAACACGATTTAATTATAAATACCGTTTATGTTCATAAACAAAACATAAACATGAAATGATTTTCCTAAATACATTACATGTACCAAAACCGATATTAAATTAAGGGAGGCGTCACTAAAATAAAATTAACGAGGGGGCTCTGGCGGAAGGCGACAGGAAGCGGACGCGGCGTTACGGGACTTATCTGTATCTACAACAAAATCTTAATAAAGTCTACAAATCAAAAAAGCTATGTCAAATATATTAAATGTTATATAGGTTTTATATCTGTATACAAATAAAACATAATTGTTATTAAATATTCAATAACAGGTAGCGGAAATAAGCTAAAAGATTTAATAAGGTAATAAAGAAAATGGTTGTAGAATTGATGTCATTGTTGTTTTGGTAACATTGACATAAATAGCTGGTGAATCTAAAATTACTTACAATATTTGAAAGGACATTGCTAAAACAGAGATGGAGACTGGAGACTTGCAAATGTCAGATAAATCGACGGAGGTCTTCAAGAGCTTATGGGATTATAGAGTAAGACGGTCAAAATCTGTACCAAGCTTTATTCTAGTAAAGTATTGTTACCCTCTTGCTTATATATATATATTATATATATAAGCAAGAGGGTAATCAGTAGGGTAAGTGAAAATAAATTTAAGATAGAAATATTAAATGAAAACGTATCAGTAAGCTGTTAAAGAGCAGTGATAAAGCATACTTTTGGTGTACGTAGTCGTAGGTATGTTTTCGGGAAGCGGCAACTCATACCAGTTAAAACAATATTCGTGTGCAACCGCTCGGTAACTCAACCGTTTTTACTGATGATTGTCGAAATTAATCGTTTCGCTTGGCAGCTATGATGAATGATGCAAGGAACAAATTCAAGTAGCGTACAAATTGCAAGCATAAATTATGCTTTAATAATTTCTCGTACGGCCTGCTCTCAATCACCGAAGTATGGCCAGGTGTCGCCACCATAAATCCAGACTTGTTAAATTACAACACCTTATCATCTTTTTAGAAATGACTTTTTGTTTTATAACGACCATTGCTTTAATGTGAACAGGTTTATTCATTTCATTTTATTCATAGTGTATACGTGATTTCAAGTTTTGTTTGCTATTCATGTTTTATTTTATAAGAAATGGTTATGTATGTATATATTATTTTGACAGAGAATGCTAAAAATTTTCGATAATGATCTCATCTTTTGGTGATTAAAATTGACAAATATATTTCGTGATCGGAAATAAAGAAAAATTTTAATTTAGTGGAAAAAGCAACGAACCGTTCCTTTTTTTTATAACTGGCCAATTGAAACGTTTCCAGCTCTCTGAATAATTCATCTTTCGTTTGAACAAAGACGAAGTGGGCCGCGCGGCGATTCTTTGATCTTTTGTAATTGGAATCGATGCTCATATTAAAAAGAGAAAATTCTTTAGAGCGACCGATGAAATGCACCGAAGCCATTTTCTTCAAGACGATTAAAGGCGGCAACGATTTCGCACCCAGTTTTTTCACCCTGACATGACTTTATACCTGATTCTGGCAATAAATTGGTAAGTAAATGTGCACTTGAGACTTCCCTGTATTAGTATTCTTGTAAGTAGTCTCTTTTTTAACGACCTAAATTCAAAATTAAATAAATATATATTTATAACCTGACTGTTATTTAATCATTTAGATACACTTTGTAACACAAAACATGGTTTCATAGAAATATAGTTAATAATACTTTCCATTTAACAGTAATTAATTTGTTTTTATATCTTTGTAAAGGTAGATAATATAACATATAAAATTTACAAATGATTAAAAAAAAATTCTTGTCGGTTATTCTCCAATGGCAGTAAAGTCGATGGGCCTTTGAAACTATGAAACTAGGCGTTTTAGCAAGAAGCAAGGGATTTAAAAAGTTGACTTTAATTATAGATGATCCATTGTAACTGAAATAGCACTCGGAGTTCGTAAAAAATAAGTATGATGATTTGTAAAAAGTTAATAGTTGTCTTTGGAAAGGTTAGGTTACCCTATAATGTTAAATATTTTTTTTTACATTTAGGTTTAATTATATGAATAAATAAGTTATGTATATTCCTGGATTTTCTCACGATCATTTACCCTCACAGTTTCGTAGCATTTGCTTTAATTGACAAAATAAAATATTTCTAGACTTTGGTATCACATGATTGATTGATTATCGCTTTAAAGCACTTTCTTCTTGATATAAAAAAAAGCTTAGAGCCAAGTTATATGGGTTGAAAAGAAAAGAGTCTTTAATTTTTTATTTTAATTATATCGTAATTTTTATAAATGTCAAAATATATTTTAGACAGAGATCAAGCTTCTTAGCATTCCATGGATTCACCGTGCGGGCGTCGGGCCCATCGAGTTGTAAGAGGAGGAGCGCAAACAATAATTTTATAAACAAAACGTAATTTATAATTTTATAAAGTATTCCTTGAAACGCAGATAAATAATAAGATATTCTTAGAATATTAAGTTAAATATTTTCTATAGCGTAATTACATATAATTAATATTTCATAAGTTATATGATACATAAACATGATAGTTGCAAAACAACAATAATACAATGAATTGTACATTTATAAAGGATTCATTTTATGTTCATACGTGTACATATGATATGATAATAAATTGTTATTATTATACAAAACTTTTAGGTATAATAATACTAATATATCTGTTAGAAAAATGTAATAAACGTGCTTCATATATTTTTGTAATAGGTATCTGTGTACATCGATATTACTTTGGCAACTCTATCAATAAAGTCGGAAACTTGTGCAATAACAGAAATCGATTACATAATAACGGGAAGATTGTTGACTAACTTCCACGACTTGATTACTTGAAAAACATAACTATTTGTGTTTCCAATATATATACATATATATACTACACAAATAAATTATTAAGTGAGAAAGGTTAGTATACATTTCCTACTCTATATAATTACATAGAATCAAAACCCAAAAATAAGTTTGTAAAAATTATTTTTACTCTATAAATTTTAAATAAGTCGGCCGTAACAATAGCAATAGTTGTGTATTTATATATTTTTTATGTATTACAGCGAGATAGATTAACTATCTCGCTGTAATACATAAAAAATAGATAAGGATTATTTATTATATATATAGTAATATTACTAACTAACTGTTTATATAAAAAATATAAAAGAAATGAATATTAACCTTAAAAAGCATCTGTCTATATAACAGTAATCGTTTAACCAAACAGTTTTTTTATAACATAAAATTTAAACGATCAAGTCATAGAACTGTTTCAATTCCAAAACTAGGATTAGCTTGGGGTAATAAAATTGTACTGAAATAAAAAAAACTCACATGTTCTCAGTGAAATTCAACTCATCAACTTTATGAGGCTAGTAGGATGAAGTTTAAAATTTAATCCCCGGTGCGGGTAAGAGACCAGAAAAGTTAACCGCCCAAAACTTTGTGTAGGATTCCTGCCATGTGGTTGAGACTGCTACAGCTCATATGGAATATTAAGAACATATATATTTTAAGAATATATTACCAGTTTCAGTTAGGACCTATGTATGAATATGTTAAGCAGGAATCTAAACGAATAAATTAAAAAAATCATGAAATATTACTTTTTTATAAGAATGGTTGTATATATCTGGGTTTGGATTATTAAATATTTTTTATTTTTTTTTATTGCTATTTATTATATATATTAATAGGTTACAATTTCTGAAGATATTTTTCTAATATTTTAATGTTCATTAAAGCACACACTATACGTAACTAAAGCCATAGTAGTGGGAAGATGAGTTTTAAAATAATTATACCAATGTTAAGTAACTTCACAAGAGGTGTAGAAGTTTATCTTTACTGATTGTAGATATATTAATACAAGATATGTCTGCATTGTAACAATATTGAAGAAAAATACAAATATTGTTATAAAATTTACATCAAGAAAGTATAAATGAAAATTCTATCGAAAATTTCATTCGTCGCACGTATTTATAGTACTTTGTATAACGAGTACAAACGTGTATATAAAAGGGGGAAGTCGAGTTAGAAATATCTCAAACAGCTAGTGTGAATTGTAACGGAAAGTTGGAAGCTGTCGGGAGCGACTAAAGGATTACAGAGCGACGAAACATCTACTCGTACTACGATGTCACTTTCTTCTTAAGTGATACGAGACGCGATAGGAACTTATCTATCTACGAATGCACTTCTTGTAAAGTTATTTATATGTTATTGTAGTTTATTTTTATGTTATTGTATTTCGATTTATTTGTATTTAATTATATTAAACTGATATATGGTTATGTATCTGAGACGAGGTGAATTTGTCTAGTAGGTTATACGTTTGTTGCTAATAGTGGTCATTAATGTGTTAGCTGTGAAGGCAAACCTTCGTGCTTTTGTCCAGTTAAACCACTTTATCACAAAGTTACCAAGTAAGTGTAAAAAAGAATAGAAATATACTTTAAAATGAGAGTAAATGAATGTATTTTGTAGTATAGTGTACAAATGAAAAGTATTTTTTTTAAATAAAAATATAGGTAACTGTCATTAGTAAGAAATATATTACCAACGAAAAAACAACCTTTTTGGAATAATAATTACGGATTATTTGATGAATTTTAAAAAGTTATATTAGTTAACTATTTTATATTAATTATTATTTTTTTATTTCCCCCTCATCTGTTTTTTAGTTGGTTGACTAGTAGAGAGTACTTTAGCAATAAGTCCGCCATTTGTACGGTTTCGTTGTGCAATAAACATTTTAAATATATGAATTAATAAATAAAAAAAACAGTATAAAAACACGATGCCAATATTAACCAACTTATATAATATATTAAAATATAAGTTGGTTGAAGTTGTATTATAGTTTTACGAGTAATAATAATATTAGTAGTTAGTTGTATACTCGTACGAATTAGGTTTATCATTGTAATAAGGAGTAAACACCCAGGCAAGTAAATAATACTCTGACAATACTGCCTTTAGTATACAATGAACTAAATATAGATAATCACTTTCATGCGGGTTTACACTTTATATAAACTAAGTAATTAAGATATCTTATATACTAGACATTATATATCCATAGATATGTTACTAACATTACAGACCAAGAGAGTATTCCGACTTCAATTTTCTTACTCTCAAACATACATTTGTCAGAATGCGTATGTGCGCATTCTTATTTAAAAAAAAAGTAAAAATAACCTACACAGGCATTTTTATATTTATCCTTAAAAACGTATTACGCGATCTTAAAATATTAACCGTATTTCGTGATACTAGCGATAAACGAACACACCTGAAGCGACACCAGCGTTTAACACTTGTTCATAGCAAAACGTTATCTGAGTATTGAACAGAAGATTTCATTACGCGTAGTGGCCGGTATCGTCTTTATAGTGTCATAAACGAGGAAATAACATTAAAGGGGAGCATAAAAAATACTGGCATTGCATTCTTGCCTTAACGCTCATACAACGCTGAACTCCCATTTTACGTGCCCATTATATTAATAACATGTGTCATTGTTGCTTTGAAAATTGCAGAATAATAGAACTTTATATCTGCGATCATTCCTAAAGGCTTGGTTAATTTATAGATATCATATTTTAATTAACTTGTGAATTGAAATTAGATAGTATAAAAACAAATGATTATATCAAATATTAAGATGAGTAATGACATTAATTCGATATAAACATAGTTATTAATAATCGATATATTATTAATGAAACATAATCAATTTAGAAAACGACCCCGTGAACTAGTATCAAAATGAACATAGCCTAATGTAAACAAGGGGACATGCTAATGGAAGTAAAGGCATCACTCCATTTAATTGGCCATACATGCTGAGGTTACTGTGTTAATTGAAGTTAATAACGTTGCCTGCCCTTTTCATTGCATATACTCCAAAATACATTATGAAACACAAAACATATTATTACCATATACGTTTTAATTGCGCCCTATTTAAAATTCGTTATGTGTTTTTCATGTGATGTCAGTAGGATAAAATTTCAAGAATAAAATTTCGATGTTCTTTTGAATTTTACTATAGATATTTTTATGCACAATCACTTACTTTGTAGTAATAAAATATTAAAAAGACATATGAAGTCTCTGAACAGGTTTAGCCTTATAGGTTTTTGGTCTTACAACTGTTTCTTTCCTAAAAAATTATTTGCTGGTTAAAATTCGTGACGTGTTTATAAATTGTCATATGATCATGTAATTTATATAAAATGTATATTAGATATCGATATGATAAAATTAGTACCTAAATTATAAGCGATTATTATAATAGATAGTTATCAATGTAATATTGTTGTTGATGTAATATTTAACTAATCGGTCGTTTGATTCAACTGTAAATTGATACATTAAGACTTAATAGATATTAACAGATAATTTACATATGAGATTAGTTTAAAATACAAGAATTATATGTGAATTTTAATACGAATAATAATTATGAAATATCTAATTAAAGTGTTTTGACTTTACTAGAAATGTAACATTGTAATTTTCTTACGATTCTTTGTTTGCCAATTAGTATAAAAGGACTGAGAACCTAAAGCACAGGTTGAGTTTGGAGTTTGAAATTGAGCTAAGAGTTACTCTTTAGATATTCAGATGGAAGTGAGATTTATAAAAAACTACATACATATCTTTTAGAAATTTATTTAACGAGGGATTAGTTTGAGATTCTGTCGCTAGATAAGTCACAAGGTCATGTAATTTGTCATGTTATATAACAATAGTTGTTAAATTAATACATATTAGTAATAATGTCTTGGTTGATGAATATTCAAGTAATGTTTAAATATAAAAAGTAATGTGATAAATTATTATTATTTAATAATAGCTCCTTTCTTAATTTATTATTGAAAAGTTAATAATATTTTTGCCTTATTAATGCCTCTTTGAAGGAGATGTTTGACTTTCTTAAACGATTGTAATTTTTAAAGTATAAATTAAATTCTTTTATACAAGTATTAAAATATTTGTTTATTTTTTTAAGTCCCTAATGTAATAAGACTGAGAAAAGTTAATTTAATTATAATTTATACTTTATCGCTAGGTTTTATAATTTCTAGAAAGGTAATTAAAACATATAAGAAATAATGCTGTTAAAATTTTTGCTTCATATTTAAAAACTTTGTGTTTTGTGTTTTTTTTTTGTTATCATAAAAATATGTATCACTTATGAATATAAAAACCATGTACCAAAATATTTTTTTTTGGTTGGACATATTACAAAATCAAAATCGACTAAGTAAAATATATTACCTGTGGCGGGTTCAAATTTGAAGTCTAGTTTTCGACTTAAAACTTTATTTTTACTAATATCTGAAGGAACACTGATGTATGAAATATTTTGTTTTGCATTTATTTCCAATAATTTATTTTATATTTTGTTTTGAAGAGAAAAATGTAAAGAAGTAAAAAAATAATTTAACATATACTTTTATTTATTATTCTTTTCTGCTGTAAAATGCAAATATCCAATTATTATTTTTTAAGGTTATTATGTTAAGTTACGTACGAAATATTAAGTACCTAATATAAAATTATTTTACTCTATTCATTTTCTCTTTCCCTTTTTAATTGTTACTTATGATTTACTTTTTTTTTTCAAACAAAGAACAGTTGTATCAAGATCCATAAGCAAATAATGTTTATTTGTTTTCTGCTGCTACTTTTAATAATATAATTTGAATATAAGTAGTAATTGTTTTGGACCTATACACTAAATATATCCTAATTGAAGTAATAATGTTACTTCAATTAGGACATATTTAGTGTTTTACTACACGCTAGTGTAGTGTATATGTCATTATACAATTGTATATAATATGTATGGTATGTTATTTAATAGTTGACATATAAACAAGCGTTACCTGTACATTCGTATAGATCTATCTTAATCAAAATTATGTGCAAAGGGTAGACTTTCGCATATTAATAAAATAGCACCAGTGACAGAAAAGAGTGCTGGGTATGATAGTTGAGGAATGGACAGGTAGAGGACGGCCGAAGATGGATGGATAGCGTGAAAGACGATATGGAGAAGAAATGAGTGTGTGTGTGTGTGACAGTGATGACGAATAACAGAAGAGTATGGAAGGAAAAAACATACTGCGTCATCCCCAAAATTGGAATAAGAGCAAGAAGATACATTTATTATAGAAAAAATATTAAGATTATCAATAGCGCTTTTTTAATTAATTCTGTTTTAAAATGAATTTAATTACATTTTACATTGAATTTGGAAATCCATTACTATATTGAGATGTGCATTTACAATAATATTCATAGTAATTAGAAATAATAGATTGAAATGTGGTTTTGAAGCGACTAAATGTCCTGCGAGCCGCGTTTATTGTCCGAAGCAATAATGTGCCTTCTAGTTCAATATGAATGAATACCTATGAATGTTTTGTTCTGTGTTAAACGTCGCACGTCCTGCTATTTCTATACACATAGTTTTATTTCGTGGATGTTTTAGTTTTATTAAGTCCGCAAAATGTCAATATATTTATGAAACTTTTATCGGCGTTCGGATTTTAGTTAATATGAAATATCTACATTAATTAGATTTGCTTGAGCTGGAGGCTCTATCACGTAGGTTTTATTTATAATATAAAATGCATCCATGTTTAAAAAATGTTAAAATTATAAAATTATACAGTTTAATAATAATAAAAAATTTGTTTCGTCCCTCGAAACTAACAGGAGCAGCAATTTATTGATGGCCTGTTGAATGTATTTAAAGGATGTTTTGGTATCTAATTACTACGTTTAATTATAAATTTTTGGTAAAATTTATTAGGCGATGTCGGTAAAATTATTTTAATAGTCCTTTATATAAGATACGTTTTTTCATTTGACTGCTTATGTGACGTGTTTAAAGTACCCTCTAAAACGATTATTTATTTCTTCTGATATAAGGTAATTAATAATAAGTAGGTGTAATATGTCGGCTTTTACATTAACTGATATGTTCCTAAGTAGAACAAAGTGGCTAAGTTCAATAGTCGGACAACGCATTAGTTAAATGGGTACGCTTAGTCCTACAGTTCTGTCTAAGTTACTCCACAATCCACTAACTTAGATCACTGCTGTTTTGCAATTCCATTGCAAACAATGTCTATCGAGTAATGAAACGTCAGCACGACTGCTGCTGATGTCACTATTCCAAAATTACTAGAGATTTGATCGATTTGAATTTGTATCATTTGTATAACAGTATATATTCTATTAATTATTCCGCCATAATTAATGAAATTTGATGTTTTTGAATCAAATTATTATTTTATTTTTGTTTAAGAAAATTTTGTGATTCCGTTTCTACTGATTTTATTTGTACATTTGAGATATATACAAAGTAAAAAATGTATGTAAAAAATGTATAAATGGTAAATAGACAAAAATGTATATAAAAAAATAAATAAGTAAGTTAAAAATATATCTTTAGAATTTTTTTGCTAAATAAATTTTATAAACACGTAATATTTATTTATTAATTTATTCTAAAATTAAATAATTATAATGTTATTACAAAGGCCTTATATTTGTTTATAATTAATATATAGTATATTATTATATGTTATAAGCTATATCATTTTGTCGCTACGATCTTAACGTATCTTTTATCTTTACCTATATATTATAAAAAGTACATTCACATACAACAAAAAGTATCATACTCATTTTTATTTTAAAAACAAAACTCATTTATTTTCAAATTAATAAAATAAATAAAAAGTCTGTTAAATTAATCTCTCCGTATACACACCGCTTTACAACTATAAATTATTTAGTTAGATTACAATTTTACAGTTCTACTTTAACTGACTACAGAAAAATATATTTCTTATCAAATGATGTAATAGTAAGTAAGCTCTCCTTTTAATACTGTTAAAGACAATAAAATAAACTTAACTATAATTTACCTTCAACTTTGTCCGCGGAGGAGAAAAAAAATATTCCATTGAATAATAATTTGTAGAAACTTTCATTTCCTTTATGTAACATATAAATACTCTGTTAAGCTTGTTATAAGTTTAAGTATTAGTTTGAGCTTTGAATTACCTGAAGTAAAATTAAAAATATATTTTTTTTCGTATATCATAACACTTGTATAACGAATTAATATCTTATATATGCTAATTCATATCTGTTGTGTCTGTAGATTGGCCACTATGATTATGACTGGGAATATTTTATTCAGAAATGTGATGGCTACAAGATAATAAGCATTGGAAATGGCTTCCATAATACAAATAATGTCACTATCGTCTACTAAAAACAGAAGTAAATCCGAATTTATAAAAAAAGTCTGAAATATTTATTTATTTATTTATTTTACCTATTTTTTATTTCATATTTTTTACTCATACTTAAAAAAGTTATTTCAAAAAAATCTTTATTCAATTATTTTTTTTTCGCATAAAGTAGTAAATTCCAATATAATTCACTGATTCTTCTACTAGAAGAATTGTTTAAAATGATGCCCTGGTCACTAGTATAAGAATGGGTGAGATCGTATGGATGCACTAAATGCAATATTCAAACCAGCAATGCGATGTGCCTCTTGGGCATCAGTAGACAAACGTTTACGATATAAATAGAGAATAGTAGTATACCTTACAAGAATTTACAATCCGGAGAACAAAACTGCAGTTTTTTGTATAAAGCAAGTGAACAATGAAATATTCAAACCTTTTGTTAATATTTCCTTTCATTACTGTCTTAATTTATTTGCTTTTCCAATATACTTACGTACAACGCAATTGTTGTATAATATATAACAAATACATAACATAAAAACACGTATTACAAGAAAGTAGTTTATGTTAGGAATAAATATAAACCGCAAAATGCATATGTATTTCTTAACTGAAATGTATCCAAAAAATAGTTGTGTTCTGTGGACTAAGAACGACAAAGCCCACGAGAGACGCCTCTATTGAGCGTTTGCTTTTCAACAAAACTCCTTGTTTGGAGTGAACCACTTTGAAATTGTTAGAAATGTTCGTGGTGTACATTATAAAGGGCTTAGAACACATTGAGTAAAACAATAGAATAATGTATTGGCATTTGTTATATTTTTTGTTTGAATACATTGATAAAATAAACTGTATTATACGAGTATCACTTCTGGTATTATTGTTTCAAATTTTAAATTTTTATTTAAAATACAAACATCAAAAGGATGTCTAACAAAAATGTACTTGAAATATTATAAGCTATCCACATTTACTTACCCATATAAATGAAATCACAGACGTAGTATAACATTATTTTATTTAATTATTCATAAACATAGATATTAAATAAAATTTATCGCATTGAATATTTATAAAGAGCAAATTTCCCGCAGTAGGTAACATTATATTATTTTCGTCGCCGTAAATCTCTTCCTTGTAAGCATCTTTAATATGTTAGTCGAGTGCGGACAATGAGGTGTAATTAAAAGTAATAAATCTCACAGCAGGTACTCTGGCGTAGCATGTCTCAGCGTGGGAGCACAGCAACTGCAGGAGGAAGCGGTGACCACTCTCAAGTTTAATTGTATTTTGATGAGACTGATAATATATTAAATTATATAATTCTTCATAATATTTAGATGTTTCTTCCTTTAAATATAAATTAAATTAGTTTGACAAATATTTTTAATATACGGCGTACATATATAACATTTTCTGATGGTAAATTTATCTTTGATTTCCACGTCTTTAGGACAAGGAAACGTTTCATCTGTTGTTCAAAAAGACATTACAAATAACTTTAATAACTATAATGATTCATCTGATATACTATTAAAAAATCCTAGCATCTGGAACCGACGTCACCAACTACGTCAATAAAATATATGTTTAATTTTGTATTTAACTTAAGGGGTTATATACAGTTAGAAGGCGGAAAAAAAGCGAATTTTCCGGATTTTTTTTGAGAAACCTTTTAAATTTATTGATCTAAATATTTGAACAAATATTATGGTATCTTTTAACAATATTTTCAGACTTAGTATTAGTAAAAATATTTATTTGGACAGGAGCTACAGATGATCTCCGGGAGCTCCTCTCGAAAAAGATGTTTTGCGGTGACCACTATATCTCTGAACTTGATGCTCTGAAATTAAAAAACCAAACAGATTTTGTTAAAGTAATGTAAAATCTAGTGATTAATCGAAGGAATAAGCCAAATAATTTTTTTTGACGAAATGGCGGTTTCTAAAAAAAAAAAAAATCGATTTTCGGCCAAAATTTCGGCCTTAAATTGTTTATAAAAAAAAAAGTATTAATCGGAAAGATAAAATCTTCGATCAACTACTAAAAAATATATTTAAGAAGCTTGTGTCAAAGTTTGAGATCAATCGGTTAAGCCGCTTTTGAGTAATGTTGGTCACCGACTTTGAAAACACCATTTTGAGAAAAACGCGTTTAAAGTTTGAAAAGCACTTTACTTAGGATGGAATTTTTTTTTTTTCAACTTACATGGAGTCGTCTATTCCAGGACCATATAATAAACCCTCAGATGCTTCGACAGCTTCTAATAACTCGAGCTGATGTTGTCTGCGAGCCATTCTTCCATCTCGGGTGCTCTCACGCGCTCTGATATTGGAAATGTTCACGCGCTTCTCATCTTCTTTTTCAGCATATGAATGCACATTGGGTCCAAGTGTGATTCGTCGATTTATTTCATAAGAGTGCGCGATAAAACGACAAGAATTTATGTTACGATCTGTACACTTATCACACAGCAAAACAATTTTAAAACCAAGTCCTCGTTCTGAAGCAGTTTGAAACTTCACATCTCCGTCACAGGTCTTACATTTCACATATTCAGAAATTGCTGCACAAACACTGTTATAAAATTTAAAATGCGATACTCAACAGACGGATCACGTGGAACTGAGATTTCCTCTTGTTCTTTAAATTTTTTTGCCGAGGCACTGAAACTACTTTCATCCGTTTCGGCTGTTTTTGGATTAAAAACATTTTTTTTCGCTTTTTTGGTCTCGAGTTACGTATGTTAAGAGATTTTCTCAATTCTCTAGAAGCCTTCATTTTCAAATTACAAAAAAAAAATATTCACGAACTCACAAGTTCACTGCTTGGCTTAGCTGCTTATAATGACTACCACTCTTAAATACTTTCCAGATTAGGGAGAACAAAATTAAAATTTATCGTTCAGGTATAAAAATGACCACAACACACTAATGCTTTACCTATCTAAATACATTAGAAGGGATCATTAACAATAGGTAGGCGCACAAAAGGGACAACGTTCCAGGAAAGCGCTGCCGCTCCGGCCTTATGCTTCCAACCGCTCTGATAAATTTGCGTGTAACTTCGAAAATATTCACCGGAACGATATGAAATTTTCTGTGTGTATTCTTAAATATATGTACATTAAGAAAATAAAATAAAAAAAAAATCGATTTTTTAAAAATTCTAACTGTATATAACCCCTTAAAGTTTTATTTTTACTGCTTATGGTACATTAA
This sequence comes from Melinaea marsaeus rileyi, assembly GCA_918358865.1. NCBI lineage: Eukaryota > Metazoa > Arthropoda > Insecta > Lepidoptera > Nymphalidae > Melinaea > Melinaea marsaeus. Next base: position 9,139,659 of record OU911088.1, on the reverse strand, counting down.
TGAATTAGTTGTTTATATTATTCAAAATGTTATATATAACCCTTTTAATGAATTACAAATTATTTTAGAGGGTGAAGTTTAATAAATATAATAAATCATATATTTTGTAAAAATAAAATAAAAATATTTCCTTGATAATTTTAGGTTTCTGTTGTAAAATTATAATATACTATTTTTTAAGTCGATGTTTTAATTTTCAAGTAAGAATCTGATATACGAAATCAGGCTTTTCAAGTTCTGTTCAAATATTGGGTAGACTATTGGGTAGACCTCGAAGAATTCGGTCTGCCCATTCATTTGTACCCGACTTTCGAATTTTGAAAAAATTTCTTCACAGGTGGTCTTCTTATGATCCCCTGAGTCCGAAATGACCATTGGTCAAAAAGTTTATATATATATATATATATGCGTGCGTGCGTCCAGATTCGACTTTTGTCAGCACGATGGCGGCTGCAGTTTCGCTCCGATCGCTTCCAAACTTTGCACAAAAATCAACCATCCAAAAATGAAGGTCAAGTTCGTTAACCAGAGAAATCCGGCCACGGGGGGCGCTAGGGCCTCACTTTTTCTGATTTCAGTTTTTCGACCATAATTTTTCCCTATACAAAGAAGATTATTTGCGTTCATATCATATGATGTCTTTAATAAATACTTATGACTAATGTAAATAAACCGAAAACCTAACTTCAATAACTTAGGGGTGGGGGTAAAAAACCGAAAATTTTTGGAAAAAAATTCATAACTTTTTTCTAGTAAATATTCTTACATCACAAATATTTTTAATAGAAAGGTTATTTTTTACTCTAAATTAAAGTACCAAAAGTTTTTCCCTAAAAGGTACCGTTTCCGAGAAAAAAAATAAAAACCACTTTTAGCTTGAAAATTTAAGGTAAGTAAAAACACGGCAACTTTTTTCTGGTAAACATTCCCTCCTCGCAAATATTTTTAATAGAAAGGTAATTTTTCACTCTAAATTTAAGTATCAAAAATATTGCCAAAAAAGATACCTTTTCCGAGAAAAAAAAACCGCTTTTTGCTTAAACATTTTTGATGTAAACAACGGCATCATGTATTATTATTTTTAGGTAGTGAGTTATATTTTAAACAAGTTACACACGAGGTCTACCCACGCGTGTCCCCCTGTGGACACGGATTTTTTTAACTAGGTATTTGATAATCTGGGGTATTTAAGCTATCTACATTTAATTAGACATGTACACCAAGTAAATGTTACGTAAGTCATTAATAAAACAGCAATATTCAAATCCAAGAATATTCAGAGGTCTGGTGTATTTTAAATTGTTTGTTTTTTTGATAAATGCGAATATCTTCCGTTTGCTATAAAGCTTTTTTTGTTAAGAGCCATCGCATGTGGTTAAAAATTGAAGTACACCTTGCGTATTTACATTTAAATGTGCATATCCACAACTGTATTATGATGTACATTCAAATCGATGTTAACATTCATCGGAAATAACAGTAATCAAAATTTGGTTTTGATGCCAATAAAGGTCCCGGAATCCATGTCTCTTTTCCAACGCATTAATAAATCTTCTAGTTCGCGATGAATAGAGATGAATGTTTTGTTCAGTATTAATCACACACGGCACTATCAATTTTGAGATAGTGATTGCTTTTTCCTTTTAGAATAAAATAATTAGTAACACATATGTTATATTCTCATTGGTAACATTCCATGGGAAACATATCACATAGTAGATAGACTAGACTAAATACACTTTTGTAAAGTAGCTCACATGTTTCTAAGTTAAACAAAGTGGCTAAGACCAATAGTCGTACTACGCATTAGTTATATGGGTACGCTTAGTCTCTTACAGTTCTGTCTAAGTTACTCCACTATCCACTAACTTAGAACACTGCTGTAATGCTGTAATTAGCTTTCAACTTAGTTATAATTATACTTTATTCTTATGTATTTGTGTGGCTACGTCTACTAATTAGATTACATCTCATCTACATTTTTCTACTGTTCTTCCGCTTACTCCTTCTGTACTTTAATCTAGCAATTGTATTGTATTATTTGTGTTTTAGTGTAAGATAAAATATATTCGTAGAAATCAGTGTGTGTTCTACCTACCTCATAACCTAAGGTAGGACAAAAAAACAACAACAACTACAGTAAGAATAACATCACTACTGTTATTTCACAAAATTTTTCTTAACATATATCGACGTTAGGAAAATTTAATTTAATAATTATTGTAAGAAATATTTATTACTTATTTATTTTAAAATACCAAGTTAGTGAATTATATTTATATTTTCCTATTTTAATTTTGTTTCTGGGAAAAAACATTATTATCAAAACCTGTGATAGTATGTAACCTTTGTTTTGTTATACTGTTGCGAACAATAATATTAACTGAACTATATTTTGCCTTTAACTCCGTCCAAGTAGCATATATATTTTTTATACCGGCTACTCTACAATATCTTTAAATACAGTAAAAACTAAACTGAAAACTAGTAAACTAATTCATTTACAGACTTTAAAATTCAAAACTGTAGTTAAATAACAAGTTCTAATCTAATTTCATAAAAATATAAATTATTGTAATCTTTTGTTGTTATTCCAAAAATGTGAAGACAAAAAACTAAAAAGCCATTATCAGTTATAAATCTACGGACGTAATTATTCTACATCTTTTATATGTATATTTATAAATGTATATAAATAGATGTGCAACTTTTACTGAATTAGTCTGTACTTATTTCGAGTATTGCTTGATTCACTAAATATGGATAGAACCGTATTTATTATCTTTGTGTTACTTGCCCTTGTAGCGTTAACCCAATCTGTTCCAGTGTAAGTTATTATTATTATTAATTATTATTTACATATATATATATATATATATATATATATATATATATATATGTGTATATACATATACATATGAGCTATATTCTAACTATATATTTATTATGATCATAAAAGGTTTTGTTTGGGCGTTGTGGTTTATTGTTTATTATTTGTTATTTGTTATTTTACTTCAACAAGATGCAATAGTTTAGTTTTCGATGAGATTTCTTATTACAAGATCTCACGTTTTGACTATCAGTGATAGTGAGATACAACTTTTTATCATTTTCATTTTACTACTGCGAATAATAATATACTATGTATTTTCATTTATTATTATATATACGTTGCAGGCCAAACATATATGAAAATGATGAACACACTAACCAAGAAAGAAGCCGCTTTTTGGAGAAATTAATAACTATGGAGCGTGTGGTAATTAACATCTTTACTAATATAAAATAAATAAAATAAAATTAATAAAATTAAATTAAATAACTAGGGAGCGTGTGGTAATTAACATCTTTACTAATACCATAAATGAGTGTGTGGACATTGATAATAATTCCATGATAACATTTTATTAATATTAGTTACCTTAATATCTATCAGTACGCTTGTTAGTCAATAAATGCACACAATTTAATGGATTCAGATATTCCTTTTCTTCTACAGTCTGCTTTGATATATGACATTAAAATTGCCCAGCACATAATTTTATTTAGTAATGTAAACATCTTTAGTGAAAAATTTATTGACAAGTCTGTTTTATGTCATTTTATATATACTGTAGGAGGTTTTCCGAAAAAAAAATGACAACAACATTTTTTTATGAATTTAGATAATCTTAATAACACTGTAAACATTGTGGATGAATATTAATTCTTTAATTCCGACTTTAATTCCTAACAATGATTATTCCATAGAATCATAATTTGTAGAAATGTTCTTTTGCTTTGTGTATAAGTACTCTGCTGAGCTTGTTATAAGTTAAAGTATTAGTTTGAGCTTTGAATAAGCTGAATTAAAATTAAAAATAAACAAAAACACCTATTTCATATATCGTAACACTTGTATAATAAATTAATCTCTAATATATGCTATTATATATCTGTTGTGTTTATAGATTGGCCACGATGACGACGACTGCTACGGTGTACCGCATATTTCGAGATATGATTGGTGCAAGAAGGTGCCTGGGGAATGGCTATAAAAATACAAATAATGTCACTATCCGCCCCTAAAAACAGAAGTATTGGATTTTAAAAAATTGAATCTTGAATATATTTCTTATTAATTAATTTTACCTGTTTTTCATTAATTCATCTATTTTTATTTATATTTCATAAATTAACTTAAATGAAAAACTTTATTGATTATAGTCTAAAGAAATAATATCCAAATTGTCACTATTATATTTTATCTGAATATTTATGTCTGACCGTCGTTGCCTAAGAAGATTGTATATATATATATATATATATATATATATATATATATATATATATATATATATATATATATATATATATATATTTATAAACATTCTTCTCTTCAATAACTAGGGATACATTTTAAATGGCTCTTAAACTTAATATATTTCCTTATTTTCCTTGATTGATAAGCAAACAACACTAAGAACTTATCGAAGGACTCGTCTATATTTCAAAAGTTCTATTTAACAGTATTTTTTTCTAACAGACAATTATAACAATATGTTTATTTTTATGTGAAAACATCGTGTAGCTCTAAAATTAGTATTGATATAATCTCTGTATACAAGTTTTTGTTGATTTGTAACTGAGGCAAACTTTCAATTCAAATAATAATTTAAATGAACTTTTTTTTTGTTTTTTATAAAGTGGAATTTCAAATAATATATTTTTAGTGGTTTAAAAAGCTATATCTTAAGTAATAATGATGCAACTTTTCTAGCTTATATATGTAGAATAATATTAATAATTAATAATAAAAATAATTAATAATAATTCTGTAATATTATTCTGTAGCTTCGCTAAGTTGCATGTGTGTGATACCTTGGATTTGTATAAAATTTTGTGATATCCTATGGATGCACTAAATGCAATATTCAAACTAGCAATGCGATTTGCCTCTTGGGCATTAGTAGACAAACGTTTACGCTGCCGATATAGCTCGAGAATAGTAGTATATTTTACAAGAATTCACAATTTCGAGAACAAAGATGTAATTTCTTCTAGCAAGTGAATAGTGAAATATTCAAACCTTCTTTTATATTTACTTTTAATACTGGCTTAGTTTATTTGATTTTCCAAAATACTAAAATACAATTAATATATCAAATCTAGAGCTAAATATATAATTAAATAACAAACACGAAGCATAAAAACACGAACAAATATAAACCGCAAAACTCATATGTCTTAATTGAAATGTATCCAAAAAATAGTTGTGTTCTGTGGACTAAGAACGACAAAGCCCACGAGAGACGCCTTTATTGAGCGTTTGCTTTTCAACAAAACTCCTTGTTTGGAGTGAACAACTTTGAAATTGTTAGAAATGTTCGTGGTGTACATTATTAAAGGCTTAGAACACATTGAGTTAAACAATCTCATAATGTATTGACATGTTATATGTATGTGTTATATGTATGTATGTTGTTATATTTTTTATTTCAATGCATTGAATAAAATAAACTGGTTAAAATGAGATCAGCGCTGTTATTTTTGACAATGCTTTAAATTTTTATTTAAAATACAAAGATCAAAAGGATGTCTAACAAAAATGTACTTGAAATATTATAAACAATCCATATTTACTTACCCATATAAATGAAATCACAGACGTAGTATAACATTATTTTATTTAATTATTCATAAACATAGATATTAAATAAAATTTATCGCATTGAAAATTTTTAAAGAACAATTTTTCAGCCGTAGGTACCATTGTATTATTTTTCGTCGTCATAAATCTCTTCCTTGTAAGCATCTTTAATACGTTAGTCGAGTACGGACAATGAGGTGTAATTAAAAGTAATAAATCTCACAACAGGTACTCTGGGCGTAGCATGTCTCAGCGTGGGAGCACAGCAACTGCAGGAGGAAGCGGTGACCACTCTCAAGCTTAATTGTATTTTGATGAGACTGATAATATATTAAATTATATCATTCTTCTTTATATTTAGATGTTTCTTCCTTTAAATATAAATTAAATTAGTTTGACAAATATTCTTAATATACGGTGTCCATAAATAACCCTTTCTGAATGGAAAATGTATATTTGATCTCTACGTCTTTTGGACAAGGAAGCGTTTCAGCTGTTGTTCAAAAAGACATTACAAATAACTTTAATAACTATAATGATTCACCTGATATACTATTAAAAAATCCTAGTATCTGGAACCGACGTCACCAACTACGTCAATAAAATATATGTTTAATTTTGTATTTAACTTAAAGTTTTATTTTTACTGCTTATGGTACATTAATGAATGAGTTGCTTATATTATTCAAAATTTTATATATACCCCTTTTAATGAATTACAAATTATTTTAGAGGGTGAAGTTTAATAAATATAAAAAATCATATATTTTGTAAAAATAAAATAAAAATATTTCCTTGATAATTTTAGGTTTCTGTTGTAAAATTATAATATACTATTTTTTAAGTCGATGTTTTAATTTTCAAGTAAGAATCTGATATACGAAATCAGGCTTTTCAAGTTCTGTTCAAATATTGGGTAGACTATTGGGTAGACCTCGAAGAATTCGGTCTGCTCATTCATTTGTACCCGACTTTCGAATTTTGAAAAAATTTCTTCACAGGTGGTCTTCTTATGATCCCCTGAGTCCGAAATGACCATTGGTCAAAAAGTTTATATATATATATATGCGTGCGTGCGTCCAGATTCGACTTTTGTCAGCACGATGGCGGCTGCAGTTTCGCTCCGATCGCTTCCAAACTTTGCACAAAAATCAACCATCCAAAAATGAAGGTCAAGTTCGTTAACCAGAGAAATCCGGCCACGGGGGGCGCTAGGGCCTCACTTTTTCTGATTTCAGTTTTTCGACCATAATTTTTCCCTATACAAAGAAGATTATTTGCGTTCATATCATATGATGTCTTTAATAAATACTTATGACTAATGTAAATAAACCGAAAACCTAACTTCAATAACTTAGGGGTGGGGGTAAAAAACCGAAAATTTTTGGAAAAAAATTCATAACTTTTTTCTAGTAAATATTCTTACATCACAAATATTTTTAATAGAAAGGTTATTTTTTACTCTAAATTAAAGTACCAAAAGTTTTTCCCTAAAAGGTACCGTTTCCGAGAAAAAAAATAAAAACCACTTTTAGCTTGAAAATTTAAGGTAAGTAAAAACACGGCAACTTTTTTCTGGTAAACATTCCCTCCTCGCAAATATTTTTAATAGAAAGGTAATTTTTCACTCTAAATTTAAGTATCAAAAATATTGCCAAAAAAGATACCTTATCCGAGAAAAAAAAACCGCTTTTTGCTTAAACATTTTTGATGTAAACAACGGCATCATGTATTATTATTTTTAGGTAGTGAGTTATATTTTAAACAAGTTACACACGAGGTCTACCCACGCGTGTCCCCCTGCGGACACGGATTTTTTTAACTAGGTATTTGATAATCTGGGGTATTTAAGCTATCTACTTTTAATTAGATCTGTACACAAAATAAATGTTACGTAAGTCATTAATAAAACAGCAATATTCGATTCCAAGAATATTCAGAGGTCTGGTGTATTTTGAATTGTTTGTTTTTTAATTAATGCGAATATCTTCCGTTTGCTATAAAGCTTTTTTTGTTAAGAGCCATCGCATGTGGTTAAAAAGCAGCAGTGCAGTACCTTGCGTAGTTACATTTAAACGTGCATATCAATAACTGTATTATGATGTACATTCAAATCGATGCTAACATTCATCGGAAATAACAGTAATCAAAATTTGGTTTTGATGCCAGTAAAGGTCCCGGGAGCCATGTCTCTTTTCCAACGCGTTAATAAATCTTCTAGTTCGCGATGAATAGAGATGAATGTTTTGTTCAGTATTAATCACACACGTCACTACCTATTTTGAGATAGTGATTGCTTTTTCCTTTTAGAATAAAATAATTAGTAACACATATGTTATATTCTCATTGGTAACATTCCATGGGAAACATATCACATAGTAGATAGACTAGACTAAATCCATTTTTGTAAAGTAGCTCATATGTTTCTAAGTTAAACAAAGTGGCTAAGACTAATAGTCGGACTACGCATTAGTTATATGGGTACGCTTAGTCTCTTACAGTTCTGTCTAAGTTACTCCACTATCCACTAACTTAGAACACTGCTGTAATGCTGTAATTAGTAGACTTTCAGCTTTCAACTTACTTATTATTATACTTCATTCTTATGTATTTGTGTGGCTACGTCTGCTAATTAGCTTATATCTCATCTACATTTTTCTACTGTTCTTCCGCTTACACCTTCTGTACTTTAATCTAGCAATTGTATTGTATTATTTGTGTTTTAGTGTAAAATTAAATATATCCGTAGAAATCAGTGTGTTTTCTACCTATCTCATAACCTAAGGTAGGACAAAACACAACAACAACTTCAGTAAGAATAACATCACTACTGTTATTTCACAAAACTTTTCTTAACATATATCGACGTTAGGAATATTTAATGTAATAAATATTGTAAGAAATGTTAATTACGTATTTATTTTAAAATAACAAGTTAATAATTTATATTTATATTTTCCTATTTAAATTTTGTTCCTGGGAAAAAACATTATTATCAAAACCTGTGATAGTATGTAACCTTTGCTTTGTTATACTGTTGCGGACGATAATATTAACTGAACTATATTTTGCCTTTAACTCCGTCCAAGTAGCATATATATTTTTTGTACCGGCTACTCTACAATATCTTTAAATACAGTAAAAACTAAACTGAAAACTAGTAAACTAATTCATTTACAGACTTTAAAATTCAAAACTGTAGTTAAATAACAAGTTTTAATCTAATTTCATAAAAAAATAAATTATTGTAATCTTTTGTTGTTATTCCAAAAATGTGAAGACAAAAACTAAAAGGCAATTATTAATTATAAATCTACGGACGTAATTATTCTACATCTTTTATATGTATATTTATAAATATATATAAATAGATGTGCAACTTCTAATGAATTAGTCTGTACTTATTTAGAGTATTGCTTGATTCACTCAATATGGATAGAACCGTATTTATTATTTTTGTGTTACTTGGCCTTGTAGCTTTAACCCAATCTGTTCCAATGTAAGTTATTATTATTATTAATTATATGTATATATATGTATATATACATATACATATGAGCTATATTCTTACTATATATTTATTATGATCATAAAAGGTTTTGTTTGGGCGTTGTGGTTTATTGTTTATTATTTGTTATTTGTTATTTTACTTCAACAAGATGCAATAGCTTAGTTTTCGATGAGATTTCTTATGACAAGATCTCACGTTTTGACTATCAGTGATAGTGAGATACAACTTTTTATCATTTTCATTTTACTACTGCGAATAATAATATACTATGTATTTTCATTTATTATTATATATACGTTGCAGGCCAAACATATATGAAAATGATGAACACACTAACCAAGAAAGAAGCCGCTTTTTGGAGAAATTAACTAGGGAGCGGCGTATGGTAATTAACATCTTTACTAATACCGTAAATGAGAAGTGTATGGACATTGATAATAATTCCATGATAACATTTTATTAATATTAGTTACTTTAATATCTATCAGTACGCTTGTTAGCCAATAAATGCACACAATTTAATGGATTCAGATATTCCTTTTCTTTTACAGTCTGCTTTGATATATGACATTAAAATTGCCCAGCACTTAATTTTATTTAGTAATGTAAACATCTTTAGTGAAAAATTTATTGGCAAGTCTGTTTTATGTCATTTTATATATACCGTAGGAGGTTTTCCGAAAAAAAAAATGTCAACAACATTTTTTTATGAATTTAGATAATCTTAATAACACTGTAAACATTGTGGATGAATATTGATGCTTTAATTCCGACTTTAATTCCTAACAATGATTATTCCATAGAATCATAATTTGTAGAAATGTTCTTTTGCTTTGTGTAACGTATAAGTACTCTGCTGAGTTTGTTATAAGTTAAAGTATTAGTATGAGCTTTGAATAAGCTGAATTAAAATTAAAAATAAACAAAAACACCTATTTCATATATCGTAACACTTGTATAATAAATTAATCTCTAATATATGCTATTATATATCTGTTGTGTTTATAGATTGGCCACTATGACGACGACTGCGATTGTGGACCGCATATTCCGAGATGTGATTGGTGCAAGAAGGTGCCTGGGGAATGGCTATTGAAGTATTGGATTTTAAAAAATTGAATCTTGAATATATTTCTTATTAATTAATTCTACCTGTTTTTCATTAATTCATCTATTTTTATTTATATTTCATAAATTATCTTAAATGAAAAACTTTATTGATTATAGTCTAAACAAATAATATCCAAATTATCACTATTATATTTTATCTGAATATTTATGTCTGACCGTCGTTGCCTAAGAAGATTGTATATATGTATAAACATTCTTCTCTTTAATAACTAGGGATAAATTTTAAATGACTCTTAAACTTAATATATTTCCTTACTTTCCTTGATTGATAAGCAAACAACATTAAGAACTTATCGAAGGACTCGTCTATATTTCAAAAGTTCTATTTAACAGTATTTTTTTCTAACAGACAATTATAACAATATGTTTATTTTTATGTGAAAACATCGTGTAGCTCTAAAATTAGTATTATATAATCTCTGTATACAAGTTTTTGTTGATTTGTAATTGAGGCTAACTTTTAATTCAAATAATAATTTGAATGAACTATTTTTTTTTAGAATAAGGTATTGACATTTCTTATATTTTTTGTTTGAATACATTGGTAAAATAAACTGGTTTAAACGAGTATCACCTCTGTTATTTTTGTTTCAAATTTTAAATTTGTATTTTCAAATACAGGAACAAAAGGATTTCTAACAAAAATGCACTTGAAATATTATAAACTGTCCACATTTAGTTACCCATATATATGAAATCACAGCTATAGCACAACATTCTTTTATTTAATTATTCATAAAGGTATATATTAAATAAAATTTATCGCATTGAATATTTATAAAGAGCAAATTTCTCGCAGTAGGTAACATTATATTATTTTCGTCGCCGTAAATCTCTTCCTTATAAGCATCTTTAATACGTTAGTTGAGTGCGGACAATGAGGTGTAATTAAAAGTAATAAATCTCACAGCAGGTACTCTGGGCGTAGCATGTCTCAGCGTGGGAGCACAGCAACTGCAGGAGGAAGCGGTGACCACTCTCAATCTTAATTGTATTTTGATGAGACAGATAGTATATTAAATTATATCATTCTTCATTATATTTAGATGTTTCTTCCTTTAAATATAAATTAAATTAGTTTGACAAATATTTTTAATATACGTCGTCCATATATAACATTTTTTGATGGTAAATTTATCTTTGATTTCCACGTCTTTAGGACAAGGAAACGTTTCATCTGTTGTTCAAAAAGACATTACAAATAACTTTAATAACTATAATGATTCATCTGATATACTATTCAAAAATCCTAGCATCTGGAACCGACGTCACCAACTACGTCAATAAAATATATGTTTAATTTTGTATTTAACTTAAAGTTTTATTTTTATTGCTTATGGTACATTAATGAATGAGTTGTTTATATTATTCAAAATGTTATATATAACCCTTTTAATGAATTACAAATTTATTTATTTTAGAGGGTGAAGTTTAATAAATATAATAAATCATATATTTTGTAAAAAATAAAATAAAAATATTTCTTTGATAATTTTAGGTTTCTGTTGTAAAATTATAATATACTATTTTTTAAGTCGATGTTTTAATTTTCAAGTAAGAATCTGATATACATAATCATGCTTTTCAAGTTCTGTTCAAATGAAATTAGGACAAAACAGATATTGGGTAGACTTTTGGGTAGACCTCGAAGAATTCGGTCTGCCCATTCATTTGTACCCGACTTTCGAATTTTGGAAAAATTTCTTCACAGGAGGTCTTCTTATGATCCCCTGAGTCCGAAATGACCATTGGTCAAAAAGTTTATATATATATATATATATATATATATATTTATATATATGCGTGCGTGCGTCCAGATTCGACTTTTGTCAGCACGATGGCGGCTGCAGTTTCGCTCGGATCGCTTTCAAACTTTGCACAAAAATCAACCATCTAAAAATGAAGGTCAAGTTCGTTAACCAGAGAAATCCGGCCACAGGGGGCGCTAGGGCCTCACTTTATCTGATTTCAGTTTTTCGACCATAACTTTTTCCCTATACAAAGAAGATCATTTGCATTCATATCATATGATGTCTTTGATAAATACCTATAACTAATGTACATAAACCGAAAACCTAACTTCTAACTTCATAACTTTTTTCTGGTAAATATTCTTAAGTCACAAATATTTTTAATAAAAAGGTTATTTTTTACTCTAAATTTAAGTACCAAAAGTTTTTCCGTTAAAGATACCGTTTCCGAAAAAAAAAATAAAAACCACTTTTAGCTTGAAAATTTAAGGTTTACCTACCTTAAATTTTCTACCTAACCACGGCAACTTTTTTCTGGTAAACATTCCCTCCTCGCAAATTTTTTTAATAGAAAGGTTATTTTTTACTCTAAATATAAGTACCAAAAGTATTTCCAAAAAAGATACCGTTTCCGAGAAGAAAAAAAAACCGCTTTTTGCTTAAACATTTTTGATGTAAACAACGGCATCATGTATTATTATTTTAACGTAGTGAGTTATATTTTAAACAAGTTACACACGAGGTCTAGGTACACCTACGCGTGTCCCCCTGCGGACACGGATTTTTTTAACTAGGTATTTGATAATCTGGGGTATTTAAGCTATCTACTTTTAATTAGATCTGTACACCAAGTAAATGTTACGTAAGTCATTAATAAAACAGCAATATTCGATTCCAAGAATATTCAGAGGTCTGGTGTATTTTGAATTGTTTGTGTTTTTGATAAATGCGAATATCTTCCGTTTGCTATAAAGCTTTTTTGTTAAGAGCCATCGCATGTGGTTAAAAATTGAAGTACACCTTGCGTAGTTACATTAAAACGTGTATATCAATAACTGTATTATGATGTACATTCAAATCGATGTTAACATTCATCGGAAATAACAGTAATCAAAATTTGGTTTTGATGCCAATAAAGGTCCCGGGATCCATGTCTCTTTTCCAACGCATTAATAAATCTTCTAGTTCGCGATGAATAGAGATGAATGTTTTGTTCAGTATTAATCACACACGTCACTATCAATTTTGAGATAGTGATTGCTTTTTCCTTTTAGAAAAATATAATAAGTAACACATATGTTATATTCTCATTGGTAACATTCCATGGGAAACATATCACATAGTAGATAGACTAGACTAAATCCATTTTTGTAAAGTAGCTCATATGTTTCTAAGTTAAAAAAAGTGGCTAAGACCAATAGTCGGACTACGCATTAGTTATATAGGTACGCTTAGTCTTACAGTTCTGTCTAAGTTACTCCTCTATCCACTAACTTAGATCACTGCTGTTTTGCAATCGCACTGCAAACAATTACTATTGAGTTATGAAACGTCAGCACGACTGCTGCTGATGTCACTATCTCAAAAGTACCAGAGATTTGATCGATTTGAATTTGTATCATTTGTATAACAGTATTTATTCTATTAACTATTCAACTATCTAAATATATTAAATTAAATCTAGTCTAGTCGAATCTATTCGAACTATTTTGTGAAAGTATGGGATTTAACAAACAGCTTTTAAATTTTTAAGAGAATTGTGTAATGTGTAGAACTGTTCTAATGTATCAAGCTATATGTTAACACTTTTGAGATACATATAGAAATATATATAAACTATCCTAAAAATATGTCATTTATCAATATCGGTGTATTAATTCGTTTGTTATACTTATTCTTACTAACAATGTTTTTATTTTTACATGCAAGCTTTCAACAATGTTAACATAGAGACTGAACAGAACAGCAGATCCATTGATTGCTTCTACAATAAGTACACAGCAAACACACTGACCATGATGGTAAAGTAGCGTATTGCCACTATTATGAAAATAATTATTTTTTATTGCATAACCATACTTTAGTTTATTTTGTAGTATATTTATATAATTTTTGATTAATTTAAAATTGTATTCTTGTCATCATGTGAATATTTTTATTAGTAGACTTTCAGCTTTCAACTTACTTATTATTATACTTCATTCTTATGTATTTGTGTGGCTACGTCTACTAATTAGCTTATATCTCATCTACATTTTTCTACTGTTCTTCCGCTTACTCCTTCTGTACTTTAATCTAGCAATTGTATTGTATTATTTGTGGTTTAGTGTAAAATAAAATATATCCGTAGAAATCAGTGTGTTTTCTACCTACCTCATAACCTAAGGTAGGACAAAACACAACAACAACTACAGTAAGAATAACATCACTACTGTTATTTCACAAAACTTTTCTTAACATATATCGACGTTATCAATATTTAATGTAATAATTATTGTAAGAAATATTAATTACTTATTTATTTTAAAATACCAAGTTAGTGAATTATATTTATATTTTCCTATTTTAATTTGATTCCTGGGAAAAAACATTCTTATCAAAACGTTTGCTTTGTTATGCTGTTGCGAACGATAATATTAACTGAACTATATTTTGCCTTCAACTCCGTCCAAGTAGCATATATATATTTTTTATACCGGCTACTCTACAATATCTTTAAATATAGTAAAAACTAAACTGAAAACTAGTAAACTAATTCATTTACAGACTTTAAAATTCAAAACTGTAGTTAAATAACAAGTTTTAATCTAATTTCATAAAAAAAATAAATTATTGTAATCTTTTGTTGTTATTCCAAAAACGTGAAGACAAAAAATAAAAGGCCATTATCAGTTATAAATCTACGGACGTAATTATTCTACATCTTTTATATGTATATTTATAAATATATATAAATAGATGTGCAACTTCTAATGAATTAGTCTGTACTTATTTAGAGTATTGCTTGATTCACTAAATATGGATAGAACCGTATTTATTATCTTTGTGTTACTTGTAGCGTTAACCCAATCTGTTCCAGTGTAAGTTATTATTATTATTAATTATTACTTACATATATATATATATATATATATATATATATATATATATATATATATATATATATATATATATATATATATATATATATATATATATATATATATATATGTATATACATATACATATGAGCTATATTCTTACTATATATTTATTATGATCATAAAAGGTTTTGTTTTGGCGTTGTGGTTTATTGTTTATTATTTGTTATTTGTTATTTTACTTCAACAAGATGCAATAGTTTAATTTTCGATGACATTTCTTATTACAAGATCTCACGTTTTGACTATCAGTGATAGTGAGATACAACTTTTTATCATTTTCATTTTACTACTGCGAATAATAATATACTATGTATTTTCATTTATTATTATATATACGTTGCAGGCGAAACATATATGAAAATGATGAACACACTAACCAAGAAAGAAGCCGCTTTTTGGAGAAATTAACTAGGGAGCGGCGTATGGTAATTAACATCTTTACTAATACCGTAAATGAGAAGTGTATGAACATTGATAATAATTCCATGATAACATTTTATTAATATTAGTTACGTTAATATCTATCAGTACGCTTGTTAGTCAATAAATGCACACAATTTAATGCATTCAGATATTCCTTTTCTTTTACAGTCTGCTTTGATATATGACATTAAAATTGCCCAGCACTTAATTTTATTTAGTAATGTAAACATCTTTAGTGAAAAATTTATTGGCAAGTCTGTTTTATGTCATTTTATATGTACTGTAGGAGGTTTTCCGAAAAAAAAAATGTCAACAACATTTTTTTATGAATTTAGATAATCGTAATAACACTGTAAACATTGTGGATGAATATTGATGCTTTAATTCCGACTTTAATTCCTAACAATGATTATTCCATAGAATCATAATTTGTAGAAATATTCTTTTGCTTTGTGTAACGTATAAATACTCTGCTGAGCTTGTTATAAGTTAAAGTATTAGTATGAGCTTTGAATAAGCTGAATTAAAATAAAAAAATAAACAAAAACACCTATTTCATATATCGTAACACTTGTATAATGAATTAATCTCTAATATATGCTATTATATATCTGTTGTGTTTATAGATTGACCACTATGTCGACTTCTGCTACTGTGGACCGCATATTCCGAGATGTGATTGGTGCAAGAAGGTGCCTGGGGAAAGGCTATAAAAATACAAATAATGTCACTATCCGACCCTAAAAACAGAAGTATTGGATTTAAAAAAATAGAATCTTGAATATATTTCTTATTAATTAATTTTACCTGTTTTTCATTAATTCATCTATTTTTATTCATACTTCATAAATTAACTTAAATGAAAAACTTTACTGATTATAGTCTAAAGAAATAATTTACAAATTATCACTATTATATTTTATCTGAATATTTATGTCTGACCGTCGTTGCCTAAGAAGATTGTATATATATATATATATATTTATAAACATTGTTCTCTTCAATAACTAGGGATACATTTTAAATGACTCTTAAACTTAATATATTTCCTTACTATCCTAAACAACACTAAGAACTTATCGAAGGACAAGTCTATATTTCAAAAGTTCTATTTAACAGTATTTTTTTCTAACAGACAATTATAACAATATGTTTATTTTTATATGAAAACATCGTGTAGCTCTAAAATTAGTATTGATATAATCTCTGTATACAAGTGTTTGTTGATTTGTAACTGAGGCTAACTTTCAATTCAAATAATAATTTAAATGAACTATTTTTTTTAGAATAAGGTATTGGCATTTGTTATATTTTTTATTTGAATACATTGATAAAATAAACTGGTTTAAACGAGTATCACCTCTGTTATTTTTGTTTCAAATTTTATATTTGTATTTTCAAATATAGGAACAAAAGGATTTCTAGCAAATATGCACTTGAAATATTATAAACTGTCCACATTTAGTTACCCATATATATGAAATCACAGATATAGCACAACATTCTTTTATTTAATTATTCATAAACGTATATATTAAATAAAATTTATCGCATTGAATATTTATAAAGAGCAAATTTCTCGCAGTAGGTAACATTATATTATTTTCGTCGCCGTAAATCTCTTCCTTGTAAGCATCTTTAATACGTTAGTCGAGTGCGGACAATGAGGTGTAATTAAAAGTAATAAATCTCACAGCAGGTACTCTGGAGTAGCATGTCTCAGCGTGGGATCACAGCAACTGTAGGAGGAACTCTCAAGCTTAATTGTATTTTGATGAGACTGATAACATATTAAATTGTATCATTCTTCATAATATTTAGATGTTTCTTCTTTTAAATAAAATTAAATTAGATTGACAAATAGTTTTAATATACGGCATATATAACATTTTCTGATGGTAAACTTATCTTTGATTTCTACGTCTTTAGGACAAGGAAACGTTTCATCTGTTGTTGAAAAAGACAATACAAATAACTTTAATAACTATAATAATTCATCTGATCTACTATTAAAAATCCCAGCATCTGGGACCGGCGTCATCAACTGCGTCAATAAAATATATGTTTAATTTTATATTTATTAACTTAAAGTTTTAATTTTATTTTCTTCTAATGGTACATTATTATCAGTTGTTTATATTATTCAAAATTGTATATATAATTTTTTTAATGAATTACAAATTATTTTAGAGGATGAGGGTTAATAAATAAAATAAATCATATATGTAGCTGTAAAAAATAATATAAAAATACTTATTAGATAATTTTAGGTTTCTGCTGTAAAATTATAATATACTATTTTTTAAGTCGATGTTTTAATTTTCAAGTAAGAATCTGATATACTTAATTAGACTTTTCAAGTTCTGTTCAAATGAAATTAGAACAAAACGAATATTGGGTAGACTTTTTTAACTAGGTATTTGATAATCTGGGGTTTTTAAACTATCTAGTTTTAATTAGATCTGTACACCGAATAAATATTAGGTAAGTCGTTAATAAAACAGCAATGTCCGATCCCAAGAATATTCAGAGGCATGGTGCATTTTGATTTTTTTTTTTTAATTAATGCGAATATCTTGCCGTTTGCAATAAAGCATTTTTGTTAAGATCCGTCGCATGTGTTTAAAATGCAGCAGTGCAGTACCTTGCGTAGTTACATTTAAACGTCCATATCAATAACTGTAATATGATGTACATTCAAATCGATGTTAACATTCATCGGAAATAACAGTAATCAAAATTTGGTTTTGATGCCAGTAAAGGTCCCGGGAGCCATGTCTCTTTTCCAACGCGTTAATAAATCTTCTAGTTCGCGATGAATAGAGATGAATGTTTTGTTCAGTATTAATCACACACGTCACTACCTATTTTGAGATAGTGATTGCTTTTCCTTTTAGAATAAAATAATTAGTAACACATATGTTATATTCTCATTGGTAACATTCCATGGGAAACATATCACATAGTAGATAGACTAGACTAAATCCATTTTTGTAAAGTAGCTCATATGTTTCTAAGTTAAACAAAGTGGCTAAGACTAATAGTCGGACTACGCATTAGTTATATGGGTACGCTGAGTCTCTTACAGTTCTGTCTAAGTTACTCCACTATCCACTAACTTAGAACACTGCTGTAATGCTGTAATTAGTAGACTTTCAGCTTTCAACTTACTTATTATTATACTTTATTCTTATGTATTTGCGTGGCTACGTCTACTAATTAGCTTATATCTCATCTACATTTTTCTACTGTTCTTCCGCTTACTCCTTCTGTACTTTAATCTAGCAATTGTATTGTATTATTTGTGTTTTAGTGTAAAATAAAATATATCCGTAGAAATCAGTGTGTTTTCTACCTACCTCATAACCTAAGGTAGGACAATACACAACAACAACTACAGTAAGAATAACATCACTACTGTTATTTCACAAAACTTTTCTTAACATATATCGACGTTAGGAATATTTAATGTAATAATTATTGTAAGAAATATTAATTACTTATTT
This sequence comes from Melinaea marsaeus rileyi, assembly GCA_918358865.1. Taxonomy (NCBI): domain Eukaryota; kingdom Metazoa; phylum Arthropoda; class Insecta; order Lepidoptera; family Nymphalidae; genus Melinaea; species Melinaea marsaeus. Next base: position 9,120,565 of record OU911088.1, on the reverse strand, counting down.
ATTTTAAAATACCAAGTTAGTGAATTATATTTATATTTTCCTATTTTAATTTGGTTCCTGGGAAAAAACATTCTTATCAAAACGTTTGCTTTGTTATGCTGTTGCGAACGATAATATTAACTGAACTATATTTTGCCTTCAACTCCGTCCAAGTAGCATATATATATTTTTTATACCGGCTACTCTACAATATCTTTAAATATAGTAAAAACTAAACTGAAAACTAGTAAACTAATTCATTTACAGACTTTAAAATTTAAAACTGTAGTTAAACAACAAGTTTTAATCTAATTTCATAAAAAAAAATAATTATTGTAATCTTTTGTTGTTATTCCAAAAATGTGAAGACAAAAACTAAAAGGCAATTATTAATTATAAATCTACGGACGTAATTATTCTACATCTTTTATATGTATATTTATAAATATATATAAATAGATGTGCAACTTCTAATGAATTAGTCTGTACTTATTTCGAGTATTGCTTGATTCACTAAATATGGATAGAACCGTATTTATTATCTTTGTGTTACTTGCTCTTGTAGCGTTAACCCAATCTATTCCAATGTAAGTTATTATTATTAATTATTACTTACATTACACATATATATATATATATATATATATATATATATATATATATATATATATATATATATATATATATATATATACATATGAGCTATATTCTTACTATATATTTATTATGATCATAAAAGGTTTTGTTTTGGCGTTGTGATTCATTGTTTATTATTTGTTATTTGTTATTTTACTTCAACAAGATGCAATAGTTTAGTTTTCGATGAGATTTCTTATTACAAGATCTCACGTTTTGACTATCAGTGATAGTGAGATACAACTTTTTATCATTTTCATTTTACTACTGCGAATAATATTATACTTTGATTATTCGTTTACGATGATATATTGCATATTGCAGACCAAAACTATTTGAAAATGATGAAGACACTAACCAAGAAAGAAGCCGCTTTTTGGAGAAATTAACTAGGGAGCGGCGTATGGTAATAAACATCTTTACTAATACCGAAAATCTATCAGTACGCTTATTAGTCAATAAATACACACAATTTAATAGATTCCTATTATACAAATAAATACACACAATTTTATAGATATTCCTTTTCTTCTACAGTCTGGTTTGATATATGACTTTAAAAATAACCTAGCACTTAATTTTATTTAGTAATGTAAACATCTTTTATGAAAACTTTATTGGCATGTCTGTTTTATGTATTTTGTAATATGTACTGTAGGATGATTCTGAATGTTTTTATGAATTTAGATAATCTCGATAATAGTGATACTGATCAGCAGTAGTGGATGAATATTGATGCTTTAATTCCGGATAACACAGAATATTCCATAAAATCATAATTTGTAAAAACGTTCGGTTCCTTTAAGTAACGTATAAGTACTCCGCTGAGTTTGTTATAAGTTAAAGTATCAGTTTGAGCTTTGAATAAGCTGAAGTAAAATTTAAAATAAACAAAAACAATTTTTTCATATATCGTAACACTTGTATAATGAATTAATCTCTAATATATGCTATTATATATCTGTTGTGTTTATAGATTGACGACAATGACGATGACCACGACTGGGGACAGACTATTCAGAGTTGTGGTGGGTGCAAGATAACAAATATTGGAAATGGCCACAACATTACAAATAATGTCACTCTCCGCGTCTAAAAACAGAAGTATCGGTTTTTTTTAATTAAACCTTAAATATATTTTTTAACTATTAATTTTACCTGTTTTTTAATTCATCTATTTTTATTCATACTTCATAAATTAACTTAAATTCAAAACTTTATTCAATTATTTTGTTTATAGTCTAAAGAAATAATTTCCAAATTATCATTATTATATTTTATCTGAATATTTATGTCTGACCGTCGTTACCTAAATAGATTGTATATATATATATATATATATATATATATATATTTATGTATAATAATTCTTCTCTTCAATAACTAGGGATACATTTTAAATGACCCTTAAACTTAATATATTTCCTTACTTTCCTTGATTGATTAGCAAACAACACTAACTAAGAACTTATCGAAGGACTCGTCTATATTTCAAAAGTTCTATTTAACAGTATTTTTTTTAACAGACAATTATAACAATATGTTTATTTTTATGTGAAAACATCGTGTAGCTCTAAAATTAGTATTGATATAATCTCTGTATACAAGTTTTTGTTGATTTGTAACTGAGGCTAACTTTCAATCCAAATAATAATTTAAATTAACTATAATTTTGTTTTTTATAAAGTGGAATTTCAAATAATATATTTTTTATTGGTTTAAAAAGCTATAACTAAAGTTATAATGATGCAACTGTTCTAGCTTATATATGTAGAATAATATTACAGAATTAATAATTAATAATAAAAATAATTAATAATAGTTCTGTAATATTATTCTGTAGCTTCGCTAAGTTGCATGTGTGTGATACCTTGGATTTGTATAAAATTTTGTGATTCCTATGGATGCACTAAATGCAATATTCAAACTAGCAATGCGATGTGCCTCTTGGGCATTAGTAGACAAACGTTTACGCTGCCGATATAGCTCGAGAATAGTAGTATATTTTACAAGAATTCACAATTTGGAGAACACAGATGTAATTTCTTCTAGCAAGTGAATAATGAAATATTCAAACCTTCTTTTATATTTACTTTTACTACTGGCTTAGTTTATTTGATTTTCCAAAATACTAAAATACAATTAATATATTAAATCTAGAGCTAAATATATAATTAAATAACAAACACGAAGCATAAAAACACGAACAAATATAAACCGCAATTGAAATTGAAATTCTTAATTGAAATGTATCCAAAAAATAGTTGTGTTCTGTGGACTAAGAACGACAAAGCCCACGAGAGACGCCTTTATTGAGCGTTTGCGTTTCAACAAAACTCCTTATTTGAAGTAAACAACTTTGAAATTGTTAGAAATGTTCGTGGTGTACATTATTAAAGGCTTAGAACACATTGAGTTAAACAATAGAATAATGTATAGACATTTGTTATATTTTTTATTTAAATGCATTGAATAAAATAAACTGGTTTAAAACGAGATCACCTCTGTTATTTTATAGAATATTTTAAATTTTCTATTTATACAAATATGAAATGTTAAAAAAAAATGGCATTGAAATATTATAAACTGCCCACATTTATATACCCGTGACTTTATTAAAATTGTACTATATACATGAAATCACAGATATAGCATAACATTCTTTTATTAAATTTTCATAAACTTATATATTAAATAAAAGTTATCGCATTGATATTTATTTATAAAGAGCAATTTTTCCGTAGTAGATAATATTATATTATTTTTCATCGCCGTAAATCTCTTCCTTGTAAGCATCTTTAATACGTTAGTCGAGTGCGGACAATGAGGTGTAATTAAAAGTAATAAATCTCACAGCAGGTACTCTGGAGTAGCATGTCTCAGCGTGGGAGCACAGCAACTGCAGGAGGAAGCAATGACCACTCTCAAACTTAATTTAATTTTGATGAGACTAATAATAAATTAAATTATATCATTCTTAATAATATTTACATGTTTTTTTTTTTAATATAAATTGAATTTGTTTCACAAATATTCCTAATATACGGTATTTATAACACTTGGTATGAACTGAATGGTAAATTTATCTTTAATTTCTACGTCTGTTGGACAAGGAACCGTTTCAGCTGTTGTTGAAAAAAACATTACATATAACTTTAATAACATTATATTTATTAAAGTTATTCGTAATGCTTTTTTTTCGTACAACATAACTGTAACTTTCAATCCAAATAACCATTATGATACACTATTACAATTTCTCAATTTCCATATCACCTATAAGGCACTGTGTATTGGGATGCGTTCTCGTTATTTAATGTGGCGGGATCTCCAGTAGGCCTACATCACGAAAAATTTGCAAGCATATAACTAAGGCCAAATTTTGTTTTTTTTTATTTAATTATATTTATTTATTTTTCTAATATATCATATTCAATATTGTAATCAATTATATTTTAACTTCCTTGATTATTTTTTTATGACAATTTTTTATTTCCAAATTTAAACTTTTTGCACCCGCTCCAACGTTATCTACACTCTGGTTGCCAGAGTAACCGTAACGTTAACCGTTGCTATGGTAACCGTTGTGATAGTAGCGGACAGATAGTTTCGGAGATTTCGTGATATGTCGGTGAGTGGTAAATCGCTTATTTGCAATAAATATAGATATAGATATATATTAAATGAAAATATCTACTTTAGATAATGGTACGTTTCTTTAGTAAAATTACAATGTTCTATTTTTTAAGAAAATTTTATAATTTGCGAGCACGAATTATTACCTGATATTCAATAATCTTATTTCATTTAATTGCACCTTCACTTTTCAACAGTTGCCTATGAATAAGCAAATATTTGGAAGAACAAATTCACTTAGGCCTTTCAATTAGTATTAAGATAAAAAAAAATCCACTGAACACTTTTTTAATTACAGAGGATGAAATCATTTGTACCACTTGGTTAATGCGTTAGTTAATACGGATCCGAACTCTAGAGTTCTGAAGAGGCATTATAATCGTGCCTCCAGATTCTTCAAACGGTAAATTGCTAGAACAAAGGTAAAGTATGTCGTCAAAATTGGGGACAGCTGGAAAGGTACCTACCTACCAGACACGCGCAAGTTCTGGACGTTTTCCAAAATGACTATGGGAAACTTTTGCCAGTCATCCCTACCGTCATGGCACACTGGGAACGATTTTCTGACTCACAGGGCAAAAGAGAAAGCCGATCTCTTGGGCACTCTTTTTGTCTCAAACTCGACTTTGGACGACCAGGGGAAGACACCACCTATCATCCCGCGGTGTCAGAGCTTAATTTCGGAAATAATTTCTCAGCAAAAAATCATCCGAAAAGCCCTCTTTTCCTTGGACGTTCATAAGTCGAATGGACCGGATGGCAATTCGCCAACTGTGCTACGATCATGTGCTCCTGAGTTGACACCAGTGTTAATGCGTCTATATGAAATAAACCTTAGAGGCGTAGTTCCGGTCTCATGGAAGCGTGCCCTTGTCCATCTGATCCTTAAAAATGTGATTACTCAGACCCAGCTAACGGAAAGAAACTTGTGTCTTCTATAGAGACGTCCCTGGGGATCTTCTCTGAGCGGGGTAAACTGAACCTCGTTCAGTTCAATCCTCGAAAATACAAGTTTGCGCGTTTACCATTAAAAAAACCCGATTTGTCATATCACAACTCTTTAAGAACAGTCCTCTAATTGCCTCGCCAACTATCAGAATACTGGGGCTTGACATTTTGAGCGAGATATTTTGAGCCAGATATTTTGAGTTTCATGATCATCTGGAGAGTAAGGCCAAGTTGGCCTCTATGAAATTTGAAGTGATCATCAGAGCGAGGCAGTATTTCAAGCCTGGCCAAAGACTTGCGCTCTATAAGATCCGGTCACACATGAAGTACTGTTTTCATCTATGGTTCGGATTACCCTAGTGTCACCTTTTAACCGCGTACTACGGAGAGCCATTCGGATTGTCGGGAAGCCAGTTTTCTGATACCGGCTGGACTCTTTGGCATTGCGTAGAGACGTTGCTTCTCTGTACGTCTTCTATCGCATTAATCACGGGAAGTGTTCTGATGAGCTATTCGATCTAATGCCTACCGCCAAATTTCATCACTGCACAGCACGTCATCGCCTCCAATACTGTCCGTACCACCTGGATGCTTAGCGATTAAGGACCTATCCTTCACGTACTCGAATGTGGAACGAACTCCCTTCAGCGATATTTCCAGATCGGTACAACAAAGATACCTTCAAAAAGGCGTTTACTCCTACCTCCAAGGCTGCCAACGCTCTTGTGAATCCTAAGATGTTGCAAAGGTTCATGGGCGGCTGTGATCACATATCATCTGTGACCCAATAGCTCGATTGCCCGTCAGTCACCATCATCATCATTAATAAAAAAGCAATGTACAATTCAAAGAATATTAAATTATCACACAATTACCTATATTATGGTGCATAGCAAAATAATCTTTAGTTTTTGTCTTAGTACTGTTGTTTTCAACTTTGATTTTTAGTAATGTCTCTGCTGTTAGCCATACTGGTCATAACAGCGTACCCAGGTAAATTTGCTAAACAATTGTTTTGTACCCAGACATTAATATTATTAACATTTTTTACAATGTATAAGTGTTAAAGTTGATATAACGTTGGTCATATAAAAGCTGTTGTATAAAAAAGCGTCACTTGTAGTTCCGTATTTTTTCGATCGACAAATGTCCTGCTTTGTCAACCGTAGATATTTGTTTAAGAGGCGAACGCATGCATGAAATCCTATTTTACGGCTGGTATCCCTCAGTTCACAGCGTATTTATAAATTGGCTGTTCCTAAGCTCATGCGAATATCTTACCTTATTGCTTTAAAGAATGTGGTTAAATTTGCTCAAAAAATGAGTTTATTAAATGGTTTAATTAATACCATTTTCATATAAATTAAACTACAATTGGCGTAGTTTCAATCAAATTTGCAAAGCAAAAACTATATTGCGATGTGCATTTAAAATACTGTGCACAATAATTGAAAACAGATTGAAATGTGGTTTATAAGGGACCAAAAGACCCGCGAGCTACGTTTATTGTGCGAAGCATTAATTAACCTTCTAGTACGCGATGAATACCAATAAATGTTTTGTTCTGTGTCAAACAACGCACGACACGGCCTGTTCCATACATATGTGTTCACTTTTTCAAGTCTGCAAAATGTGGATACATTGATGAAATTTTATTTTGGTGTTCGGATTTTAGAATATATAAAATATTAACAATGATTCGAACTAGTATTAAACTGGGGACTCTATTGTGTAGGCTTAATTATAAAATAAAAATTGGTGTTCATATTTATATTTATATGTTTTTATTGAGCTGAGTGTAAGCGAAGCTCTTAACCGTTTGGGAGACCTTTTTTTGTGTTTAGTTGCCTTCAGAATGCGACGAGATAATTAGCTAAAAATTTTCTAATGAATGTTTGATCCGAGCGCGGATGTTATAGCGAAAACAGATTGAAAAAATATTTAGCCATTCATAAGTTACCAAGAAAACAGGAAAGGAGAGGGGCTCAGCTCAACACCCGCCGCACACGGTTGGCGGATCCTAGTTTATATTTATGTTTGTTTGTATTTCAAAATGTATATATAATTTACATATGTAACAACTTTATTATTTTATTTTTAAATTATTTGTATGTTTCAATATGTTTTGGCATATATAATGTAAAGACGTCAAAGTTTAAGTATAAGTAACACAAGTATGTTACAAATTTTACCGCTTTATTTATATTCTTAAAAAATGTGACAGACAGACACATATGTAAATAGAGAAAAGTATTCTCTGTCTACCCTACTCTGTCTACGGAAAAAATAGGGTGAATGACTAATATATGACTTCAAACAGAAATAATTCACTTTAAGTCTTGTAAGCAAGATATAATGCAATTAAGTAAAAATATTAAATATAACAATTGCTGTTGTCGTTCATGTAGGCTTTTTATACATACATATTCTTGATTAGTTTAACTTCTAAGTAAGAGATAAATTATGACTTTAAAGCACTGAAGCCTTGAAGGATAAAATGCATATTATAATATGTCTTAGCAAGATTTTTGTTGCACTGTTAACAAATATTACTTAGTATATTTGTATTTGTTTTTATTATTAAAACGATATGTTATATTTTAATCAAGAATCTATAGCTACTATATACTTTTATATTTGTATGTTCTTCGTTTTGGTAAAACATTTTACTAATTTATTTACAGATAATATATAATAGAATAATATAATAAATTAATTGTCTGTTAAATTTAATTCTCTGGTTGCACGTCGCTTTTAAACTTTTAAATTAATTAAATACATTTGTATTTTACCGTTCTAATTTGGTTTACTTCAGGTCATGTCTTCCTTATCAGGCGGCGTGATTTTATTATAAACTATGCTTTGTTATACTGTTGCATGTAATAGTAATATTTTAACTTTCTTTTCATTTTAAGTTCATTTACGTAACCTAGCAGAAATGCAAAATCGTTTCGACTTACTAAAATAAATAAATATTTCGAACCATAGTATTCAAATAATAAGCTCCGATAGAGGGTTAAATAAGTGTTTTCATGTTTAATGCTCAGAGAGATTTTAAAGGATTCTATTTTACTAGTAGTTTTTTTTATGAAACGTGAATGGTTAACTGTGAAGTAAAACACCGAAAGTGACTGTTATTTATATAATATAACTGTTAAAATGGTTTGACTACTCGATCTATACCTAAAATATGGATAGAACCGTATCTATAATCTTATAATCTTTGTGTAGCTCGCTCTTGTAGTAATTAATCAATCTGTTCGTTTTAAGTAACGAATAATAAATATTTGTCTTATATATTTATATATGAAGCATAACCTTAACTAACTTTTATTATTTTCATAAGTACTCAAAACTACATGTATTGGTAATAATTTTATTTTTACAAAGCTGAAGTTACAGGCATGAATGGGAACTAGGAGGTAGTTACGGATCCATAAATATTCTTAATCTACTAAAATGTAAGATCTTATTATAACAAGAAGGCTGTATTGATTTATTCTTACTTAACAAGAATTGCATCATAATTTGCATTTGGATATTTTTTTAATATTGCAGTTCAGAAACATCTGAAAGGAAATTAAGTGAAGACACTAATAAAGAAGGAAACCCCTTACTGGAGAAATTAACCAGAGATCAGCGAATGGAAATAAAAAAAAATACCGTAAATGAAAATGTTTGTTTAAAACCATTCGAAAGTATTTGGGTTGGATTGAAAATATTTAATTTTCTCACGTTCTTATTTATTTTTATGTCATTTCATAAGATTAAGATATTGATTGCCTTTTGCAAATTTCTTTGAGATAATCAAATTAAATTAAGATGTAAGTATTTACAAAATATTTTCATTAATTTACATAATCTTATAACAATCAATAATACAACAAAGCATGATGTTTAAATCACTTCACTAAGTAACAAAGATTAATCTGCAGAAACCTTTGTTTTCTGTAACATATAAGTATTATGATGTTATAATAGCTTGTTATAAGTTAAAGTATCATATTGATCTTGTTAAGTATAAATTTCAAAGTACAAAAAATATATATATTTTTTTCAAATATTTTGTTTTATCGTATTTACGTTCAGCGGCTAAAAATATAAATATTTTATTATCTTGAACTAAATCTGAAATGTTATTTTAATTTATATATTTCTTTAAACTTTTTATTAATTATTCATATATAGTCTACACTATACCAGAAGGTATTAAATTCTAATATATTACTATAATCTTATGTGGGTAATTAAGTCTGTACGTTGTCTAAGAGAAATGTTCATACAAAACGTTATCTTCATTAACTTTTGATATTTTTTAAATGATCTAATTAACTTACTATATTCCTTTACTTTCCTATGATTGATTCTCAAAAAGACACAAACAAAGAATAAATCGAAAGAATCTATCTCCATTCAAAAGTGCTATATGCCTCTTTCAAAAGAGTAACTTTGGTTTTCTTGGATAGATAATAATAGCTTATATATGTTTAGTTTTATGTAAAAACCTCATAAGGCTCTGGCACTTTCTATTTTTATAATGTTTTATTTATTTATTTTTATTTATTTATTCATGTACCAGATTTCGTAATAACAATATATTCAGAAACATGAAAATATTGGATGAGCTTTTCTCTAAAGAGAGATCTCAACCAGCTACCCATGAGAGTGATAAAGTTGAATTAAAAGGGCAGAAATAGGTACACACTATACATATTCTTAATTGTAAATTACCAACTAAATACTACTTATATAATGAACTAAATTATACCAATACATAATATATGAATATATAAATATATAATATTACAAATGCATATATATTTATAACTGGGAGAGATAGTGGAACTTTAATCTACGTTTAAACGATACAACACTTGGGCTACTTATAATATGGCTGGGAAGGGTGTTCCATAACCGCGCTGCTTGAATGGAGAAAGATTTGGAGAAAAATGTTGAATTGTAAGGAGGGACATTAAAAGATTTAACAGAAACACAAGAGCGTTTGGGACGGCTACTCGGTGGGGACAGGTGGAAGAGTTCATATAAATAAGAATTAGATGAATTTCTTAAAACATTATACAGCGTGGTTAAAATATGCTAATTTGGCGTCGCAAAGTGGTGTATTTGTATGTTTTAATATCTTTTAAAGAGTGTCCACGATATTTGCTTCTTATATTGTACATGTAGTGTTTTATAGAATATTTTCTTATTCTATTTAAAATGACGCCCTGGTCACTAGTATAAGAATTAGTGAATCGTATGGAGGCACTAAATGCAATATTCAAACCAGCAATGCGATGTGCCTCTTGGGCATCAGTAGACAAACGTTTACGCTGCCGATATAGCTCGAGAATAGTATATTCTACAAGAGTTCACTTATTGAAGAACAAAGGTGTAGTTTCTTGTATAAAGTGAAATATAAAAAACAGACCAAAAAATGTTATATCTATTTACTTATAATATGTTTAATCAAAATTTTAGTTAAAATTTAGTTGTATTACAGAAATACCTACACATTAAGCAAAGTATATAGAATTCTTACAGTTCAATGTAAAATATGATAAAAATTTGCGTGAAACTATAGCGTAAAACTTATTTATTGTTAGTAAATATTCTATAAAATAAATATTTGATTAATGTCAAATAAATATTGAGGAAGCGCTGTCTGGTTTTGGGCGAGTTTATGATTCAAGAAAAACTTTTGATGGAAAATCATGGATATATATATAAATATATTAGTTTTATTTACACATTTTAAAACGTAGATATTCAAAGAATAATATATTCATATCCTTTAACAACAATTTCTATTTAACAGCAGTAATTTTTCCGCAGTTCCGTTATATTATTTTTCGTCGTCGTAAATCTCTTCCTTGTAAGCATCTTTAATACGTTAGTCGAGTGCGGACAATGAGGTGTAATTAAAAGTAATAAATCTCACAGCAGGTACTCTGGAGTAGCATGTCTCAGCGTGGGAGCACAGCAACTGCAGGAGGAAGCCGTGACCACTCTGAAGCTTAATTGTATTTTGATGAGACTGATTAAATTATTATATATTAAATTATTTCATTCTTCATAATATTTATATGTTTATATACTTTTAATTATGACTGTTAAATTTCAATATTAAATTGTATATTTATTTGCATTTTTTGAAATGCTGCTTTATTTCACGATTCCTATGAACGTCTACCCCCAACGTCTCCGTAACAGGAAAGCGAAGGCTTGTTCCTAGTGTTTTGAAGAAAACCCATTGCTTGATTCAGGAGTCACCAAATAGCAATTCCGATTTATATGGTTTCATTTCTTATTGAGCTTATTTTTATAAGATATATTATTAGTTATATATTTGTAGCCTTATGGTGTTATGTTATTCTATTGATATAATAACCTTTTTTCAGCATGCCTTATGATCATTCAAACAAAAACTTTTAAAAATTCTGACGAAGTGCCCAGGATAAATGGTTATTTGAGAAATTATCAGTGTTTTGAGTGTGGTGGGTGAAAAAACTGAAAAGTAATGATATTTATGTCTTATGTGAGTCTGTGAGTGAGTTAATTAAAAAAGAGTAATTTTTAATGGTATTTTTATTTTTCTTTGTAGAAGCATTACTATTTTTCTTTATTTTTTAAAAGTTCCTAATGTCATAAGAAGGCTGAGTTCATTATAAATATTTAACTTTGATGCCACATTTTACAATATATTAATATAAAAATTATTTTTTAACAAGTTTTTAGACAAAAAAAAATATTGCATGCTAAGTTATCGCTTGAATTTAAAAATATAATAATAATATAGAATTTTAAAATGATGGTGATGGCATTTTGTTTATCGAAAATAAAGAAAGTTATGAAAGAAATAATACATTTGACCACTATTCAGATACAAGTAAGCCAAAATAAATATTTTGTTTACTTTTTTATTAGGTATTTGAGCGACGGCAAGGGCAAATAAAGTATAGGTTTTTTTATATATATAAAAAAGCGTCACCTGTTTTTCCACAATGGTTATTTCGATCGACAAATGTCCTGCTTTGTCAACCGTAGATATTTGTTTAAGAGGCGAACGCATGCATGAAATCCTATTTTACGGCTGGTATCCCTCAGTTTATAGCGCCTTTTGAATTGGCTGTTTCTGAGTTCAAGCGAACATCTTACCCATTGCCTTAATGTATCCATGTTAAGAGTCATTGAATGTGGTTAAATCTACTAAAAATTTCGTAAGTGTAGACTTCCTCACACATTGATGTAAAATACATAATTAATTATATTATCCAACGAAAGCGTCTTTTTATTAATGCGATATTCATATGAATTTCGTAGTTACAGTCAAACGCGCAAAGAAATAACCATATTGCGATGTGTATTTAAAACAATGTGCACAATAATTGAAAACAGATTGAAATGTGGTTTTTAAGAGACCAAAGGACCCGCGAGCTTTATTGTGCGAAGCATTAATGAACCTTCTAGTACGCGATGAATACCAATAAATGTTTTGTTCTGTGTCAAACAACGCACGACACGACGGCCTGTTCCATACATATGTGTTCACTTTTTCAAGTCTGCAAAATGTGGATACATTGATGAAATTTTATTTCGGTGTTCGGATTTTAGAATATATAAAATATTAACAATGATTCGAACTAGTATTAAACCGGGGAGTCTATTGTGTAGGCTTTGTTATAAAATAAAAAATGGTGTTCATATTTATATTTATATGTTTTTATTGAACTGAGTGTAAGCGAAGCGGGGCTTAGCTCAACACCCGCCGCGCACGGTTGGCGGATCCTAGTTTATATTTATGTTTGTTTGTGTTTCAAAATGTATATATAATTTACATATGTAACAACTTGATTATTTTATTTTTAAATTATTTGTATGTTTCAATATGTTTTGGCATATATAATGTAAAGAAGTCAAAGTGTAAGTATAAGTAACACAAGTATGTTACAAATTTTACCGCTTTATTTATATTCTTAAAAAATGTGACAGACGGACACATATATAAATAGAGAAAAGTATTCTCTGTCTACCCTACTCTGTCTACGGAAAAAATAGGGTGAATGACTAACATATGACTTCAAACAGAAATAATTCACTTTAAGTCTTGTAAGCAAGATATAATGCAATTAAGTAAAAATATTAAATATAACAATTGCTGTTGTCGTTCATGTAGGCTTTTTATACATACATATTCTTGATGAGTTTAACTTCTAAGTAAGAGATAAATTATGATTTTAAAGCACTGATATGTGCCTAGAAGGATAAAATGCATATTATAAAATGTCTTAGCAAGATTTTTGTTGCACTGTTAAACAATGTTACTTAGTATATTTGTATTTGTTTTTATTATTAAAACGATATGTTATATATTAATCAAGAATCTATAGCAATTATATACTTTTATATTTGTATGTTCTTCGTTTTGGTAAAACAATTTACTAATTTATTTACAGATAATATATAATAGAATAATTTAAATAAATTAATTGTCTGTTAAATTTCATTGTCTAGTTGCACGTCGCTTTTAAACTTTTAAATTAATAAATACATTTGTATTTTACCGTTCTCATTTGGTTTACTTCAGGTCATGTCTTCCTTATCAGGCGGCGTGATTTTATTATAAACTATGCTTTGTAATACTGTTGCATGTAATAGTAATATTTTAACTTTCTTTTCATTTTAAGTTCATTTACGTAACCTAGCAGAACTGCAAAATCGTTTTGACTTACTAAAATAAATAAATATTTCGAACCATAGTAGTTAAATAATAAGCTCCGACTTAGGGTCAAATAATTGTTTTTATATTAATATTCAGAGAGATTTTAAAGGATTCTATTTTACTGGTAGTTTTTTTTATGGTATGTAAATGTTTAACTTAAAAACAAAACACTGAGAGTGACTGAGACTTCACTGTTAGTTATATAGTATAACTTTTAAAATACGAGTAGTTTGACAACCACGGGCGACATTACTTTACATTTGTTACTTGCTCCATATATAAAATATGGATAAAACCGTATTTATAATCTTTGTGTATATATAACTTACTCTTGTAGCAATTAATAAAATGTTACTAAGTAATGAATAATAAATATTTGTCTTATATATTTATATAGAAACAAAATCTTAACTATCTTTTGTTATTTTCATATGTACTCAAATACGACATATATACGTAATAATATTCTTTTTATAAGACTGAAGTTACAGGCATAAGAGGCATAAGAGGGAAAGACGGATCTATAAATATCCTAAATCTGAAATGTAAGATCGTATTGTAACAACAATACTGTATTGATTTATTCTTACTTAACAAGAATTGCATCATAATATGCTATTTGATAATTTTTGTATTGCAGTTCTGAAACATCTGAAAGGAAATTAAGTGAAGACACTAATAAAGAAGGAATCCCCTTACTGGAGCAATTAACCAGAAATCGGCGAATGGAAATAAAAAAAAAATACTGTAAATGAAAATGTTTGTTTAGAAACATTCGAAAGTATTTGGGTTGGATTGAAAATATTTATTTTTCTCACGTTCTTATTTATTTTTGTCATTTCGTTTAGTAAACAAGTGCACGCAATTCATAAGATTAAGATATTGATTGCCTTCTGCAAATTTCTTTGAGATAATGAAGTTAAATTAAGATTTAAGTATTTACAAAATATTTTCATTAATTTAAATAATCTTATAACATTCAATAATACAACAAAGCATGATGTTTAAATCACTTCACTAAGTAACAAAGATTAATCTGGAGAAACCTTTGTTTTCTGTAACATATAAGTATTATTTTGTTATAATAGCTTGTTATAAGTTAAAGTATCATATTGATCTTGTTAAGTATAAATTTAAAAGTAAAAAAAATATATATTTTTTCAAATATTTTGTTTTATCGTATTACATAAAAATATATATATTTTATTATCTTTAACTAAATCTGAAATGTTATTTTAATTTATATATTTCTTTAAACTTTTTATTAATTATTTTAAATACATATAGAAAAATATTATAAGGATTGAAAAAAAATCTATATTGAATTAAAAAGTATTTTTACTGTACAAATCAGGTTTTCATATATAATCTCACCATACCACAAGGTATTAAATTCTAATATGTTACTATAATCTTATGTGGGTAATTAAGTCTGTAAGTTGTACAGTAGTAGTACTGTACTAAGTACGTAGTACTGTACTAAGAGAGATGTTCATACAAACGTTATCTTCATTAACTTTTGATATTTTTTGAATGATCTAATTACCTTTATATATTCCTTTACTTTCCTATGACTGATTCGCAAAAAGACAAAAACAAAAACCTCTTATAAGGCTCTCGCACTTTCTATTTTTATGTATTTGGTGTGTTTGTATGTTTTAATATCTTTCAAAGAGTGTCCACGATATTCGCTTCTTATATTGTATATGTAGTGTTTTATAGAATACTTTCTTATTTTATTTAAAATGACGCCCTGGTCACTAGTATAAGAATTCGTGAATCGTATGGAGACACTAAAAGCAATATTCAAACCAGCAATGCGATGTGCCTCTTGGGCATCAGTAGACAAACGTTTACGCTGCCGATATAGCTAGAGAATAGTATATTTTATAAGAATTCACTTATTGAAGAACAAAGGTGTAGTTTCTTGTATAAAGCCAGTGAACTATAAAGAGACAAAAAATTTGTATACCTATTTACTTATAATATGTTTAATCAACATTTTAGTTTGCATTTTGCATTATAAAAAAATTACATCAAACTATTGCGTAAAACTTATGTATTGTTAAAAAACATTCTATAAAAAAATTTGATTAGTGTCAAGCAAACATTTAGGAAGCCCTGTTTGGTTTTGGGTAGACCTCGAAGAATTCGGTCTGCCCATTCATTTGTCCCCTACTTTCGAATTTTGGAAAAATTTCTTCACAGGAGGTCTTCTTATGACCCCCTGAGTCCGAAATGACCATTGGTCAAAAAGTTTATATATATATATATATATATATATATATATATATGCGTGCGTGCGTCCAGATTCGACTTTTGTCAGCACGATAGCGGCCGCAGTTTCGCTCGGATCGCTTTCAAACTTCGCACCAAAATCAACCATCCAAAAATGAAGGTCAAGTTTGTTAACCAGAGAAATCCCGCCACAGGGGGCGCTAGGGCCTCACTTTTTCTGATTTCAGTTTTTCGACCATAACTTTGTCCCTATACAAAAAAGATCAATCGCGTTTATATTAAATGATGGCTTTGATAAATACCTATAACTAATGTAGATAAACCGAAAACCTAACTTCAATAACTTAGGGGTGGGGGTAAAAAAACCGAAAATTTTTGGAAAAAAATTCATAACTTTTTTCTGGTAAACATTCTTGCATCACAATTATTTTTAATAGAAAGGTTATTTTTTACTCCAAATTTAAGTATCAAAAGTTTTTTCGTAAAAGGTACCGTTTCCGAGAAAAAAATAAAAACCACTTTTAGCTTGTAAATTTTAGGTAGGTAAAACCACGGCAACTTTTTTCTGGTAAATATTCCCTCCTCGCAAATATTTTTAATAGAAAGGTTATTTTTTACTCTAAATTTAAGTATCAAAAATATTTCCAAAAAAGATACCTTTTCCGAGAAAAAAAATTAAAACCGCTTTTTGCTTGAAAATTTTTCATGTAAACAACGGCATCGTGTGTTATTCTTAGGTAGTGAGTTATATTTTAAACGAGTTACACACGAGGTCTACCCACGCGTGTCCCCCTGCGGGCACGGATTTTTTAAAGTGTAAATGATTCAATAAAAACTTGTGTTGTAAAATCATGGACATATCATTAAGTATATCAGTTTTATTTATAGATTTGAAAACGTAGACATTCAAAGAATACTATATTTATATCCTTTTATAATATTTTCTATTTAAAAAGACAAAATTTTCTGCAGTATTATTATATTATTTTTCTTCGCCGTAAATCTCTTCCTTGTAAGCATCTTTGATACGTTAGTCGAGTGCGGACAATGAGGTGTAATTAAAAGTAATAAATCTCACAGCAGGTACTCTGGGCGTAGCATGTCTCAGCGTGGGAGCACAGCAACTGCAGGAGGAAGCGGTGACCACTCTCAAGCTTAATTGTATTTTGATGAGATTAAATTTATGTTATTAATCTTTAAAATATTTAGATGCTTATATACTTTTAATTATGACTTTTAAATATCATTATTATGCTGCTTTATTTCACGACCCCTATCATCGTCTACCACCAACGTCCTCTTAACAGGAATGCGAACGCTTGTTCCTAGTGTTTTGAAGAAAACCCTGTGCTTGAGTCAGGCGTCACCAAATAGCAAGTCTAGTTATATGGTTTTATTTCTTATTGATTGAAATAATAAACTTTTTCATAGCATGTTTGTCAAACAAAGGCGTTTAGATATTTTGACGAAGTGCCCAGTATAATTGGTCTTTTGTGAAATTATCAGTGTTTTGAGTGTTTAGAATGAAAAAAAGGCGAAAAACTGAAAAGTAATGATATTTTTGTCTCAAGTGAGTCTGTGAGTGTGACTGCACGCCTTGCTTCGCTGTTCAAAAAAGTGTAATTTTTTACGGTATTTTTTTTTTGTAGAAGCATTACTATTTGTCTTTATTTTTAAAAAGCTGAATTCATTATAAATGTTTAACTTTGTGGCATACATTTTCATGTGGCAAATGTGGCATACATTTTCCATCCATCTTGCAATAATTTTTTAACAAGTATTTAGACGTAAATATAAATATTGCTTAGTAAGTTATCGCTTCCAGTTTAAAATAAATGAATCTGACTAAATCTGATGGTGATGGCATTTTTTTTTTCAAACATACCTAATGTCGTTTTCATTGTAAAGAAATAATACATTTGACCTCTGTTCAGAGGCAATAAAGCCAAATTAAATATTTTGTTGACTTTTTTTATTAGGTATTTGTTTAACTAGGGTATATCAATTATCTACTTTTTATTAGATCTTGATACAAAATAAAAGATGAACGGCGGCGATGGCAAATAAAGTAAAGGATTATCTTGATATATAAAACAGCGTCACCTGTTTTTCCATAATGGTTATTTCGATCGACAAATGTCTTGCTTTGCCAACCGTAGATATTTGTTTAAGAGGCGAATGCATGCATGAAATCCTATTTTACGGCTGGTATCCCTCAGTTCATAGCGCCTTTTGGATTGGCTGTTTCTGAGTTCAAGCGAATATCTTACCCACTAATACGTCCTTAATACATTTATGTTAAGAGCCATCGAATGTGGTTAAATCTACTTTTTTTTTTAATACATTAACTATATATTATTTTATATGTCAAAATATTATCCAAAGAAGGAGTCTTTTTAATCTCTGCGATATTCATTTGAATTTTATAGTTTCAGTCAAACGCGCAACGCAACAACCATATTGCGATGTGCATTTAAAACAATATGCACAATAATTGAAAACAGGTTGAAATGTCATTTTTAAGCGACCAAAGGTCCCGCGAGCCACGATTACTGTGCGAAGCATTAATGAACCTTCTACGAGTATGAAGTTCGCGATGAATACCGATGAATGTTTTGTTCTGTGTCAAACAACGCACGACAGGGCCTATTCCATACATATACTATTCACTTTTTCAAGTCAGCAATGTGGATTGATGAAATTTTATTTTAGTGTTTGGATTTTAGAATATATAAAATATTAACAACGATTCGAACTAGTATTAAACCGGGGACTCTAGTGGGTAGGCTTTGTTAATAATAAAAAATGGTGTTCATATTTATTTATTTATATGTTTATATAAATATTTATGTTTGTTTGTATTCCAAAATGTAAATATAATTTACGTATGTAACAACTTTATTATATTATTTTTACATTGCAATATGTTTTGACATTTCTAATTTAAAGACGTCAAAATTTAAGTATACTCGTAAGTAAAACAAGTATGTTACAAATTTTAACGCTTTATTTATATTCTTAAATGTGACAGACAGACACATACCGTAAATAGAATAAAGCAATCTCTGTCTCCCCTACTCCCTCTACGAAAAAAGTAGAGTGAATGACTAATGTATGATTTCAAACAGAAATAATTCACTTTAAGTTTTGTAAGCAAGATATAATGCAATTCAGTAAAAATATTAAACATTATAAACATGACAATTGCTGCTGTTCACTTTCACGTTTACTGAGGCTTTTTATACATACATATTCTTGATAAGTTTAACTTCTAAGTAAGAGATAAATTATGACTTTAAAGCATTGAAGCTTTGAAGGATAAAATGCATATTATAATGTCTTAGCAAGATTTTTGTTGCACTGTTAAAAATATAACTCAGTATATTTGTATTGGTTTTTATTAATAAAACGATATCTTATATTTTAATCACGAATTTATAGCTACTATACACTTTTAGATTTGTATGTTCTTCATTTTGGTTTAATAAAACAATTTACTAATTTATTTACAGATAATATATAAAAGAATAATTAAAAATAAATTAATTGTCTGTTAAATTTAATTCTCTAGTTGCACGTCGCTTTTAAACTTTTAAATTAATTAAATACATTTGTATTTTACCGTTCTAATTTGGTTTACTTCAGGTCATGTCTTCCTTATCAGGCGGCGTGATTTTATTACAAACTATGCTTTGTTATACTGTTGCATGTAATGCTAATATTTTAACTTTCTTTTCATTTTAAGTTCATTTACGTAACCTAGCAGAACTGCAAAATCGTTTATACCAACTAAAATAAATAAATATTTCGAACCATAGTATTCAAATAATAAGCTCCGATAGAGGGTCAAATAAGTGTTTTCATGTTTAATGCTCAGAGAGATTTTAAAGGATTCTATTTTACTAGTAGTTTTTTTTATGAAACGTGAATGGTTAACTGTGAAGTAAAACACCGAAAGTGACTGTTATTTATATAATATAACTGTTAAAATGGTTTGACTACTTGATCTATACCTAAAATATGGATAGAACCGTATCTATAATCTTATAATCTTTGTGTAGCTCGCTCTTGTAGTAATTAATCAATCTGTTCGTTTTAAGTAACGAATAATAAATATTTGTCTTATATATTTATATATAAAGCATAACCTTAACTAACTTTTATTATTTTCATAAGTACTCAAAACTACATGTATTTGTAATAATTTTATTTTTACAAAGCTGAAGTTACAGGCATGAATGGGAACTAGGAGGTAGTTACGGATCCATAAATATTCTTAATCTACTAAAATGTAAGATCTTATTATAACAAGAAGGCTGTATTGATTTATTCTTACTTAACAAGAATTGCATCATAATTTGCATTTGGATATTTTTTTAATATTGCAGTTCAGAAACATCTGAAAGGAAATTAAGTGAAGACACTAATAAAGAAGGAAACCCCTTACTGGAGCAATTAACCAGAGATCAGCGAATGGAAATAAAAAAAAATACCGTAAATGAAAATGTTTGTTTAAAAACATTCGAAAGTATTTGGGTTGGATTGAAAATATTTAATTTTCTCACGTTCTTATTTATTTTTATGTCATTTCATAAGATTAAGATATTGATTGCCTTTTGCAAATTTCTTTGAGATAATCAAATTAAATTAAGATGTAAGTATTTACAAAATATTTTCATTAATTTACATAATCTTATAACATTCAATAATACAACAAAGCATGATGTTTAAATCACTTCACTAAGTAACAAAGATTAATCTGGAGAAACCTTTGTTTTCTGTAACATATAAGTATTATTTTGTTATAATAGCTTGTTATAAGTTAAAGTATCATATTGATCTTGTTAAGTATAAATTTAAAAGTACAAAGAATATATATTTTTTCAAATATTTTGTTTTATCGTATTACATAAAAATATAAATATTTTATTATCTTTAACTAAATCTGAAATGTTATTTTAATTTATATATTTCGTTAAACTTTTAAATGCATATAGAAATATATCATAAGGATTGAAAAAAGATCTATATTGAATTAAAAAGTATTTATACTGTACAAAACAGGTTTTCATATATAGTCTACACTAATACCACAAGGTATTAAATTCTAATATGTTACTATAATCTTATGTGGGTAATTAAGTCTGTATGTTGTCTAAGAGAAATGTTCATACAAAACGTTATCTTCATTAACTTTTGATATTTTTTGAATGATCTAATTAACTTAATATATTCCTTTACTTTCCTATGACTGATTCGCAAAAAGACACAAACAAAGAATAAATCGAAAGAATCTATATACATTCAAAAGTGCTATATGCCTCTTTAAAAAGAGTAACTTTGGTTTTCTTGGATAGATAATAATAGCTTATATATGTTTAGTTTTATGTAAAAACCTCTTATAAGGCTCTGGCACTTTCTATTTTTATAATGTTTTATTTATTTATTCATGTACCAGATTTCGTAATAACAATATATTCAGAAACATGAAAAACATTGGATGAGCTTATCTCCAAAGAGAGATCTCAACCAGCTACCCATGAGAGTGATAAAGTTGAATTAAAAGGGCAGAGATAGGTACACACTATACATATTCTTAATTGTAAATAACCAACTAACCACTGCTTATATAATAAACTAAATTATACCAATACATAAATAAATACAAATACTTATCAAAATAATAAATCGAAAATATGTACAAATACATAATATATGAATATATAAATATATAATATTACAAATGCATATATAATATATATATTTATAACTGGGGGAGATAGTGGAACTTTAATCTACGTTTAAACGATACAACACTTGGGCTACTTATAATATGGCTGGGAAGGGTGTTCCATAACCGCGCTGCTTGAATGGAGAAAGATTTGGAGAAAAATGTTGAATTGTAAGGAAGGACATTAAAAGATTTAACAGAAACACAAGAGCGTTTGGGACGGCTACTCGGCGGGGACAGGTGGAAGAGTTCATATAAATAAGAATTAGATGAATTTCTTAAAACATTATATAGCGTGGTTAAAATATGCTAATTTGGTGTCGCAAAGTGGTGTATTTGTATGTTTTAATATCTTTCAAAGAGTGTCCACGATATTCGCTTCTTATATTATATATGTAGTGTTTTATAGAATATTTTCTTATTCTATTTAAAATGACGCCCTGGTCACTAGTATAAGAATTCGTGAATCGTATGGAGGCACTAAATGCAATATTCAAACCAGCAATGCGATGTGCCTCTTGGGCATCAGTAGACAAACGTTTACGCTGCCGATATAGCTCGAGAATAGTATATTCTACAAGAGTTCACTTATTGAAGAACAAAGGTGTAGTTTCTTGTATAAAGTGAAATATAAAAAACAGACCAAAAAATGTTATATCTATTTACTTATAATATGTTTAATCAAAATTTTAGTTAAAATTTAGTTGTATTACAGAAATACCTACACATTAAGCAAATTATATATAATTCTTACAGTTCAATGTAAAATATGATAAAAATTTACGTGAAACTATAGCGTAAAACTTATTTATTGTTAGTAAATATTCTATAAAATAAATATTTGAGTAATGTCAAATAAATATTGAGGAAGCGCTGTCTGGTTTTGGGCGAGTTAATGATTCAAGAAAAACTTTTGTTGTAAAATCATGGATATATTAATAAATATATCAGTTTTATTTACACATTTTAAAACGTAGATATTCAAAGAATAATATATTCATATCCTTTAACAACAATTTTTATTTAACAGGAGTAATTTTTCCGCAGTTCCGTTATATTATTTTTCGTCGTCGTAAATCTCTTCCTTGTAAGCATCTTTAATACGTTAGTCGAGTGCGGACAATGAGGTGTAATTAAAAGTAATAAATCTCACAGCAGGTACTCTGGCGTAGCATGTCTCAGCGTGGGAGCACAGCAACTGCAGGAGGAAGCCGTGACCACTCTGAAGCTTAATTGTATTTTGATGAGACTGATTAAATTATTATATATTAAATTATTTCATTCTTCATAATATTTATATGTTTATATACTTTTAATTATGATTGTTAAATTTCAATATTTATTTGCATTTTTTTAAATGCTGCTTTATTTCACGACTCCTATCAACGCACATAGGGGTATATTACATAAAAAACTGGCCAAAACCTAATTGTTGTAGATTTGGAATTGTTTCATTATCAAAATAACTTTACAGCTTTTTTATAATAATTCCATCGACTTTTTTAATATAATTATTAAGAAAATTATTTAAAATATAATGAAATGCCAAAAAATAAATAAAAAGAACAGGTATTGTTTAAATTAATTAATTATACTTATTTTGAACTTTAAAATTAATATATTATCTATTATTAATAATCATCAGCATCATCACTTTCAGCTCAAGAACACATCTGAAGTCAGAAGGAGGCGATTCATCACGTCTTGGAGGCAGTCCTTTCGCGAAAATTTCCTGGCAAAGTTTTGCCTATATAAACGAAAATGTTTATTTCTTGATTCAGCAGCCTCCTCTGACAATTGACCGATTGGAAGGATAGCATGTTCTATTACTAAAGACCCATGACATAAAATTTTATGAAGAGTGGGTGTCATTGGGTACCATTTATACAAATGAACATATTCTTCTGCAGTGGATCGCAGATAGTTTGAAAACTTTTCTGTGTCAATACGAAATCCACTTGCCAGAACTTCTAAAATTACTTTTAGTTTTTTTAGAAACTCTATATTCAAGCCTGTGATTCTGGCCGTAACTTCTGCATTGGCAAAAAACCTTCTCGACGTGTTACCATCATTGGTATTACCGAATCCAGTTTTCGGCACGTCTACGAGCAAACCCAATTCATTTTTGAATGCTTTCTGAATTTCCTTTTTTTTCGCAGCTGAAATTAATTTTTCTTCACTGCTTAATCTCCATTTCCCTATTGGTAGTTTGTAAGCAATGTGCAGACACGTTTCCAAGAATCGAATGCGTGCATGTAAAATAGATAGGCCAAATCTTAATGTGCTGGGATCTATGGCACTTTCTTCGATTCTTTCGAGCGAGTTAAAGTCCTTGCTGCTTTTTTTGCATATGTAGCACCTTATGGTAGATGTCGTGCTAGTGGCAGCGTTACACACTTTGCCATAGTGAGCAATAGAGTGTGCGATACTTTTATTAGTTTGTCGTTAATTTCAACTTTCGTAGGAATTATATTTCGTTGCTGGTTTTCTATATATTCGATTTCCAATCGGGTCACTTCAGTGCTTTCATGCACGAACTGTATCCTAATAGGACGGCAGAATCGTGAAGATGAGGGAGCCGGATTTTGCCACCAAACCTTTTGTGTGTCATTCACATTGCTTGTCAGTCTTAGTGGCACTAACGAGCTTATAAAAACATGGGTATCGGAATCGGATTGATTTTCAAACATTTGTTTGAATTCTTGGGCTTCCGAGCCATCGCATCCCCATTTGCTGATTAATTTCATATTCTGCATCTCAGTTTTGGTTGCCGTCATTAGCACTTGTTCTAGATAAAGACAGAGACGTTCGCCGGTGTGATCGAGAAGATTTTGAACCGTTACTTCAACTTTTACTTCAGAGACAATCACATCTTTAGGATAGCACTCTTTTTTGGCTCTTTGAAGCAGCGAATAGCACGGGTAAATATCTTCTTGCCCACTTCGAATGACATTGTATTGTTTACGGGTTAAGTCAGCTTCCACGTATTTCATAAGTTAATAATTTTCCGAAACTTGGTGGCTCTTGTCGGGGTTACTGAAGCCTGTTTAATCAGCTTTGAAAGATCGTTATTTCCTGCGGCTCTTTCGCTCATCACTGCAGCATAAGTCAACTCATCATGAGGTACTTCTGACCTCACGTGTTCTGTTTTGCGCCTTTTGCTTCGATCACTACATTCCTGGAATTCCTTTGAAGGGCGGCCGGGTTTATGGACTCGCCAATCAGGTAGTGAGATTGTACCCTCAAGCCATTGTTCATTTGTTTTGCGGAAACGGTCTTCTTTGTAGCTCGCTGCGGTCCATTTGGACTTGTAATGGTGTCTAAAAGACTTTAAACTATCGCGGAGTAAATTGATTTTATCATTGAGGCATTTAGTCATTTCGGTCAGTTTTCCCTCAAGAAAGTCTAGTTTTTTGTCTATATTTTTCACTTTACACTGTTTTATTATGTTGAACATATCCTCTCTTGCTATGGTCATCAAGGATTCAACACGGGGACCTGCCGATAAACGACAACCATTGCTTTTATTACAGAACTTAAAATACTAGAACTATTTGTTCCTTAAACACTTTTAATTAAATATACATAAAATATGGAGGCGGAAAGTTGCGGAAGGTTTTTCTCTTGATAATGCAAGTCAAAAGTACATAGAATACTCCCAAATAAGAAATGTAGCTTAACTCTATTTAACTGATACACAAATGTACTCTATAAACTTATTTAAATGGGAATTATTTGACTCAAAAATGGTCATGACTGCCTTTCAAATTTTATGAATGAAAAAGTGTTCGTACTAGTTTAGTAATGTATTAAAATACATGTACATACCCATGCCTGAAGAATCCATGGAAGTATTTTAGGCCTGCACTAAACACAACAGCGTGAAACTGCACAGAATAATGATTAAAAATTGGAAGTGTTGAGAAAACAAACGTGTAATAAGCACAACAGATGAGTTCCAATTAACGCGGTTGGTGCGGGGGGAGCGTTGGCGGCATTAATGAACCGGTTTTGTATGAGTTAGGTTGTCCTATTGTTAATCCAAAACAAAGGCTACCTGTATCATGAAGTTTGTGAATATGACTTATGGCCATTTTTTTATGTATTATACCCGTAAGTGCAACGTCTACAGCCAACGTCTCCGTAACAGGAACGCGAACGCTTGTTCCTAGTGTTTTGAAGAAAACCCATTGCTTGAGTCAGGAGTCACCAAATAACAATTCCGATTTATATGGTTTCATTTCTTATTGAGCTTATTTTTATAGGATATATTATTAGTTATATATTTGTAGCCTTATGGTGTTATGTTGTTCTATTGATATAATAACCTTTTTTCAGCATGCCTTATGATCATTTAAACAAAAACTTTTAAAAATTCTGACGAAGTGCCCAGGATAAATGGTTATTTGAGAAATTATCAGTGTTTTGAGTGTGAAGGGTAAAAAAACTGATAAGTAATGATATTTACGTCTTATGTGAGTCTGTGAGTGAGTTAATTAAAAAAGAGTAATTTTTAATGTTGTTTTTATTTTTCTTTGTATAAGCATTACTATTTTTCTTTATTTTTAAAAAAAATCTAATGTCATAAGAAGGCTGACTTTATTATAAATATTTAACTTTGGTGCCACATTTTACAATATATTCATATAAAAATTATTTTTTAACAAATTTTTAGACAAAAAAAAATATTGCATCCTAAGTTATCGCTTGAATTTTAAAATAAATGATGGTTATGGCATTTTGTTTATCAAAAATAAAGAAAGTTGTGAAAGAAATAATACATTTAACCACTATTCTGATGAAATTAAGTCAAAATAAATATTTTGTTTACTTTTTTATTAGGTATTTGAGCGACGGCAAGGGCAAATAAAGTATAGGTTTTTTTATATATATAAAAAAGCGTCACCTGTTTTTCCATAATGGTTATTTCGATCGACAAATGTCCTGCTTTGTCAACCGTAGATATTTGTTTAAGAGGCGAACGCATGCATGAAATCCTATTTTACGGCTGGTATCCCTCAGTTTATAGCGCCTTTTGAATTGGCTGGTTCTGAGTTCAAGCGAACATCTTACCCATTGCCTTAATGTATCCATGTTAAGAGTCATCGAATGTGGTTAAATCTACAATAAATTTTGTAAGTGTATACTTCCTCACACATTGATATAATATACATAATTAATTATATTATCCAACGCAAGCGTCTTTTTATTAATGCGATATTCATATGAATTTCGTAGTTTCAGTCAAACGTGCAAATAAATAACCATATTGCGATGTGCATTTAAAACGATATGCCTAATAATTGAAAACAGATTGAAATGTGGTTTTTAAGCGACCAAAGGTTCCGCGAGCCACGTTTACTGTGCGAAGCATTAATGAACCTTCTAGTACGCGATGAATACCGATGAATGTTTTGTTCTGTGTTAAACAACGCACGACACGGCCTATTCAATACATATACTATTCACTTTTTGAAGCGTGCAATGTAAATACATTGATGAAATTTTATTTTGGTATTCGGTTTTTAGAATATATAAAATATTAACAATGATTAGAACTGGTACAGAACTGGGGAATCTATTGTGTAGGCTTTGTTAATAATAAAAAATGGTGTTAATATTTATATTTATGTTTGTTTGTATTTCAAAATGTAAATATAATTTACATATGTAACAAATTTATTATTTTATATTTAAATTGCAGTATGTTTTGGCATATATAATGTAAAGACGTCAAAGTTTAAGTATAAGTAACACAATTATGTTACAAATTTTACCGCTTTATTTATATTCTTAAAAAATGTGACAGACAGACACATACCGTAAATAGAGAAAAGCATTCTGTGTCTACCCTACTCCGTCTACGGGAAAAATAGAGTGAATCATGACTAATGTATGATTTCAATGTGAAATAATTCAGAATAAAGTCTTGTAAGCAAGATATAATGCAATGAAATAAAATTTTTAAACATAACAATTGCTGCTGGCGTTATGGTTACCAAAATTCAGTTGTATTTTGTTCACAAATAGTTTCTCACTCTAAATATTCCATAAG
The DNA here is from genome assembly GCA_918358865.1 of Melinaea marsaeus rileyi. Taxonomy (NCBI): domain Eukaryota; kingdom Metazoa; phylum Arthropoda; class Insecta; order Lepidoptera; family Nymphalidae; genus Melinaea; species Melinaea marsaeus. Next base: position 9,092,620 of record OU911088.1, on the reverse strand, counting down.
ATTATAATATTGTATATCGTTGATTTATCTGTAAATAAGGCCAGTTGAAGTAAGTGTGGGCAAATAAAAATATTTATTGAAATTTTGTATTTAGCTAAAACGATTATAATATTATCAGGAGCATTTAAATTCTTTACAAGTTAACATTTAACAATTACCATTTTAAAAATGACTATACAAACAATATTGAAATACAAGTCGAATATTTCCAAAAAATCCCAGCGCGGTGTACAGCTGGATTCGAATAGTGACTGTTCGTAGAGGGGTTGAATAATTTACGATGCACTAACTTCAGGCGCTACAAATACCGAAGTACATATATCAAACCGACCCGATGTTACAAGTTCAATACAACTTGTGTAAAACTTATTCAAACGCGTCGGCCGGTGAAAGCTGTTTTTAACTTCTTTCCTTTGGGATCAGCCGTACAAATAAAGAGTTAGTTGAGGTGGAAACTTCTTTCGCCGCTTGCCACCGAAAAGTTTTCTTAACTTATGAAAATGATTTTTTATACTGTACAAAGTTTCATAATGTAAAATAGGGACTATATTAATATTCTTTTTCCGATAAAATATGTTAGAAACAAATCAGAAGTTTGGCAATTCTAAAACTTAGATATAAATCAATGCAATATTTTGGTTATCATTGATACTATTGAAGTAAAAGTTTTAATTAAGTTATGAATATAAAATTTACTTCAATTTTCAACTTTATAATTATTAGCTTAGGGTTCTATATCGTGTAATATGTAATATTAAAGACACTTCATATCAAATTCATTTCTGCGCAATCATTGTTTTGGTAACAACCTTTGTGGTCCCACGCAAGCCCGCCTGAATAGCGTAAGCATTTGCATAAAGACAAATTGGCTCCAACAAAACGAATTTTTACGCTGTGAAATTTAAAGTTATCAAAAATTCGGATATTTTTCTTATTTTCAGATTCATGACCATGACTTTACTATTTCACGTCGTTGTGGGTGTGTTATATATTTTTTTATTTTAATGTTATATATTTTTTTTATTATTGTTGGACTCTCTTTCTAAGTTATTTAATTTTAATGTAATATATAGGTATTCCTGCCTAAATAATAATAGTGCAAAATATTAAAACGTTTTTGTTTTGTTTAATACTAGCTGTGCCCACGACATCGTTACCCCGGAATATGTTTTTTGAAATGAAAGAAGCCTAAGTTATTGCTTATAATATCCCCTAAAGTCCTGTTGAAATCGGTCCAGCTGTTTTAGATATTAGCCGGAACATACACACAGACAAAAACTTTTGCAATTGTTTATGACAAACGATATTATTATGAATGATTTTGTTTTCTTTTAAAAACCCATTGTGTTAAGTTATATGTAAAATGATAAGAGCTACAACTTTAATGGTCCTTCAAATTGTACCTTATACATGTAGGGAGTATAATACTTATTTCACTATACTGCATCTCTGGTGTAGTGATGGTACCTTGAGAGAAATACATCTGTATTTACCACAGAGATTTTGAATAAAGAGCAGTGTACACTACGTATGTAGAAATCTCTGTCACTCGATGAATATAAAGCAAATAAACTTCACTCGAGTGCTAGCTTACACTCGTCTTTGAGGGCGCTCGACGCTCCTCACTCGTCAAGTGTTTAGCCGGCTTTATAAACACCCTCGCTGCGATATGAATTGATTTGATGAATTTATTATGTAACTTTATTGACAAACTTCACTTATTCAATATTTGTTGATAATTCTGTAGTTTTAATGAAGTTTATTTAACCGTAATTCATTGAGTATGAATTCACTTTTATGTCTTTAATATTCCTTTGATTTCATAAAGGAAGTTAAAGTAAACAAATAATATGAACAAATTTTGTAACTTTGTCTCCATCCACGTAATTTTATTGACAATAAGAATTTGTAATTTTGTTAGGACCGTTAAGAAAAATTTGTTATGATTACCACACATGGCGAATGCAGAATATGTATGAATGATTGTAAAGCTTGTAAAAAAAACTTATACATGGTCCCTGTTTATTTCTTGTGTTTATTTACAAAACAAAATTTTGAGAAGTTAAGAGTGAACAAACTGTCTAAGAAGTACGACCGGTTTGTGTATATAATCCTGGATGACATCTAAGTGAATGGCTATTGGCCTACACAGGGACCTTTTTTAAGTCCCTTTTTGTTTTGTTTTACAATGGATGGCTCAACAACGGAAATTCAAGAGCAGGCTCCCTGGTTCTTATCTGCCAATAGTATTGTATTCGTCGGACATAAAAAAATAAATCCCAGAACAAATTGAGAAAATGGCAGCAGAAATTTGAAAAGCTAGCACTAAAACCTTATCTGCGGATCTGATACTAAGTACTTATTGCGAACTGAACGATTTATCCAATGTTTCCTTAATTATCTTAGAATGTAATTCTGTGAGTTAGAGAACTTTAATGTATAATATTGGTATATTTGATGTATATTTTTTTATAAATTGACTAAGATGTGAAATACAAAACTTATACAGAATGGATGAAGTAGGGACAGGTTCAGGCACAAAATGCGATTTACGAGTACATAAGCTTCTAAAATTTTAAAGGAAGATTTACCAAATAGTAATTAAACCTATTCTAACGGTTTATTTACTGTTAATATTTTGGGTACAAGGTATAAAAAAATTAGTACAAAAGAAATGAGAATATTAATGGATGGTGTTACAAGAAAACTTAAGATAAAATTTATTTTATTTAGAGAACTTCGACTTCGCTTGTAACAAAAATATGAGAAGTGTGCTGATATAAAAGCAGAAATATGCTAAATAAAAAAATATCTAATTGGTTACATTCATACCAAGCATACTTTGGTTATACACGCGGTATAACTATATATTTGTAAACGAATTTGTATTTGCAAAATATTATACATAATAGCATAATTTTTTTTTTATTTTATGTTATAAAATGATCATCGTTGTGTATTTGTCTTTCTAGTATTTAATTATTTTGTTATTACTTTAATTTAATCTTCAATTATTTACGAGTATAAATTAGTAGTTAAAAAACCTGTACAATATTAAGATTTGTTTAAATTTGTTTAAAACTGTTTGTAAAGAAAACTTTTTACTATAATAACATAGTTTGACTTTACCTAGCGATGTGTACTCGATAGGTAAAGTCAAACTACCTCAATTAATTATTTATTGCGATCTGATATCCTATGATAAATATGATATGTAAAGATTTTAAAAAAATAATTCAACTTAATTATCGAAAAATTTGTAAAAATGGGATACAAGATCTCAATCATTCTTTAAAAAGAGTTTGTATTTTAAGTAGTTATATTAAAGGCTTAATAAAATATTATATATCTTATCACATACTGTCTTAAGCTGATCTCCTAAAACATACTCTCTTATAATGACCTAGAAATAATTAATATAAAAAAATATATATTAATTGCATTATGACACATTTTTTACATTAAAATAATAGCTAATAAAGTATTGCGTGGGTTTGCTATAGGGTTTTTATTAATAGGGATTTTTTTAATTATAGATAAAATGTAAAGTTAGAATATTTGAACGTAGACGGAAAATGAAGAGCTAATTTTGAGTATCTAATCTAAAAGACGTTGTGACGAAACTCTATTAAATTAAGTTACTACAGCAAAAAGGAGAGTCAATTTCGATTCTCATAGAATTCAAATGACCTTTTTATTCAAACACAGGAGTGGAGGAAACACTAAAACAGACGGTTTCACCCCACTGCGTTACAAAAACGTAGAGGTGTGTTTTTAAAAAGCGATCGTATTCTTTGTAACTCTACAAAGGCTGAATTGAAACTGAAATAACCTTTCATTACTCTCATAATTTTTTAAATATTACGTTTAGTTAGGCTAAAGGAGTATGAATATAAAATGAAATGGAGGCGTCAGGAAATTATTTTATTTAATAATAATATGTTGATATCTACATAATCGTACTTCATAAGCCCAAAAAATGCAATACATTTATATTTTATATAACAGAAATTTCCTAAAGAAGTCGTTAAAGCTGCCCTGCCTTATAGCAGTCCTATCTATCGATACTAGTATTTATATATTATTAATATTTCATATGTATGTAAATGTATGTATTCCTTACAATTATGAGTAATATTTACTACAATACGATATGTAATCTTATAAATATATATAACATATGATATCAATGTAATTTAACTACTTTTTACTAGTGATATATGTATGTTAAGCTATAAAATTATATAAATTAAATGAATGTTTTTTAAAGACAACAAATTTTAATAACAATATATTTTATGTCATATATATACTTTATTGATTGACAGCGAGATAACTCTGAATGATCTATAGTTTTATATCTATATAATAAATTACAACACGCTATACATTATTACTATCTATATATAATTTTCTAATAAATCTATATACATATTATTCCAGCGTACAATAATCTACGAAAAGTACACATTTCAGCTCTCATATAAGCAATATTATATACAAAAATTATTTACAACTTACAATATTTAGGGTTTTAATTAATTGACTACAATAAATGAGAAAAATTTACGTATGTCTATGAAACCAACATGATACTCAATACTGCGTCCAACTCTTAGCTGAAATTAAATTAAAAATATTAATACAGTGAACGCGAGAAACCACTTATAGCTTCACTTTTTTATTTAATTAACTTTATTAATGAAAATGTTTCATCAAGTTTTCTGTACAAAGTATTGGTTTTAAACAATTATTTAATAAATGAACACCTACCCTTATAATGCATGTCTCGATGCATGCTGGGACAAGTCTTGCCCGGATACTGGAAGAAACAAAAATATTAAAAACCATTTCAATATTAAAAATAACCTTATTAAATACCTTTGTCAAGTCAAAGTCAATGTTAGTTCTAACTGCCCGGTGGTGTAGAGGTTGCGGAGGTCTGAAATTGTTCCCGAGCGGGGCCTTAGGGTGCCTCGCGTCGCCCTGCATCAATCGCCTCAGGGCGTGCAGCTAAAGTTACAAATAAATTTAATTAACCACACAGTTTGTGAAACGCTCTCCAACATTCCCAACTCGCAAAAGTCGTTGCTAAAGTTAGGTTTGTGTTTGGTGAATTATATATTTATTTGCATTACATTTTACAAATGTTTTAATACTATATAGTACCGTAATGATTACGTAACTGACTATCCAAATATGAAACAAAACAACAAACAAATGTTAATAAAAAAAAGAATAAAATAGAATATGATTCCAGGTAAATTGAAACTTTGTTCATTTATATATGTTTGTTGAGAGTAGTGTCGGTGGAGTCGGAGCTTCGGAATTAACGGGACCGTATCACGCAAGCCGCTATCTCATTCCATCGCTGTTTACGCCGTATTAAACCATTTGATTGTGATTATAGACAGCGCCTAAAAGTTAACAACTATGGATTTTGAGGTTTCATTTATAACTTTATTAAGTTCAACACACTCTTCCACTACAACTTATGACTTATTCGCACGGTATAATTTTACGAAAGTGAGAAATCAAAAGTTATATTAAAGTTTAAATTATATTACCGTGTTAAGTTAAACGTTTAACGTGTTATTTGGTGGAATTGGAAAACGAAAACGCAAGTGATAAACTTTAGGCAGCCGTAGCAGTCCAACTACCCACAAGATTGCGGGCAGTTTCCACTAGCACTTAATTTCCCCACCAACAAACGGAAAACATAAACAATGATTTATAATAACGAGCATACAACGCGGCACTTTCAGTTTACTTTTAACACGTACATAATTCACGGCGGAGTCTTTGTCTAAAGACGAGGGACGTGAGTTGTTTATTGTAGCGTAAGAACAAATGAAAATGTTATTACGCTGGCCGCGGACGCGGTACAGTTCACGGACCGCTCACGCTAGTTTGTATCTGGGTGTATCTGTATCTGATTTTATGTTTCCTTACTTTTATTTTCATTGAATTATCTAAGATTTAACTTTATTTTGGGTTTACAGATTGTAAATTGATCGTTAATATGTAACATAATGATGTAGCCATACATACTAAGCAAGTATCATATTGTCACTTTTTGTATTAGTAAAATTAAGAGATCTGATTGGATTTGATTGGATTGGATTGCCTTGTTGACCTAAAAAAAATATAGAAAATAAAATTTCGTAGTAATATTTCAAATAAAAATAATTATCAAACATAATATTTTCTTATACAAATGTAGTTCAAAACAGTATGTGGTTCAATACCACAAATATTTATCTCTATTTTCTCAAACATTCTCTTCATATCACCCTACAAAGAGACTCACGTTATAAACCATTGAAATTAACGCTAGCAAATTATAAAATAAACATTCTTAATTTCAAATTAACTGCGAACTGCCGGTCCTACCTCATGAATATTATTGCAGTATTACCAGATGTATGCCAACATGAGCACTGAACAGGTTATAAGTGATTTGCAAGTACCAACTCGTAAATATAGAGACGTAGATTTTTACTACTTTCAAGTGCATAGGGTGGATGCATAATATACTACTATTGCTATTACATAACAATTCAGTCGTTATAAAAATACATTTATTTAAGTGGTTAATCATATTTAAATGACAGATTACATACATGAGTAGATACTTTAGCATTTTTGTACATAAAACTTCTATAAATAGGTTAAAGAAGCATATTGTTCACATAAGAAAAATGTTTATTATAAAAGGAAAGATGGATCCTGTCTAATCCTAGATTAATTGTGAATCCCATCCCAGGATAATACATAGATCTAATGGTTCCATATCTCGACCCGGGATCATGATTATTGTACAATCATGAAATATAATATATACTATAATAATAAAATGAAATAGTTTTAAGCGTGTTTATATCTTCAACGTTGTAAAAACATACATTTAGGATAGTTAAATGCCTTACAAAGCACACAATATTCATTAAAATATTAAAAATATAGAAAATTCCATTCAATCAATTCCGAACATATGAACCGTGTAACGCGATTGAGAACCTAACACGGACAGAGTCACAGGATACAACTAGTGTTTAATATTCTAAAACTAGTACTAAAATAAAATGTAAATCATATCTAAGATATATCTATAAATATACAATAAGATATAAGTTATCCCATTATCACAATTATATCAAATAGCAATTAACTGTTATAACAAAATGTGTAATATCAAATAACACTTACCTGTTGTTTTGTGATATAGATAGGCTTGTTAATAATGATCCAGGTAACCGTCTCATAGCAGGCCGGGGCTGTGGTTGAACCATCATAAGTCATGTAATAGTCTGTATCCGGCAAGAGGCCTCTCACTGACAGCCGGTTGACAGGCATCTCAGCGCCTAAAGGTATATATTGAAAACAAATATGTATTCAATTATATGATTTCGAAAGTCTTAATTATTTTTGTTAAATTGTGTTTGTTTATTTTAATGTAATAATAAATAAACTATAAAATAAATAAATAACTCACCCCCATACTTTATATTTTCCAATTCTTCTGTCAATATTCTTAACTCAGGGTTAGATAAATCCCCCAGCTGAAAGTTGAGGTGAAATATAAAATTTTTAAAAATAATAAATAACTCGTAATCTGGAAATAACAAGAAGATTATCCGGACGTAAGATTGGAGTTAAGCCAACCTTTAGCTTCTATACATTTGTTACAACCGCAGCTCGTGTGGTTATGGTTATGTTCTAATAATTAGATTTTTTGTAAATAAATATGATCAGTATTATTTCCCAGACATTTAAACGCTTTGTTAGTATTCAATGATCTTACATCCTAACTTATTCTTACCTTGCAACCGTTTCATAATATTAGGTATATGCATACAACACACACACATGGTGACTAACCAATCGTAGTAAATTTTTTTAGTGTGCAAATAGTCGTAATTATAGCCTGACCTTATAGATATTGTTTTATACATTATAAGCTAAGTTTTACATTTGAATACTTATTTCAAAATTAGCTTTTTTATTACGATAACAATAGTATAAGTGTATTAAGCAAAAATAATTGATTTGAATTCAGATTCAATTTCAAATATGAATATACAAAGAATATTGTAAACATAAGTAAACAATTCAATAAAAAATAATAGGTTACATAATTTCTTTTGTATTTGGGAGTGAACCTATATATTACACTTAATCTATTAATATAATAGGTACTTATAATAAGACTTCCTGACTGATCTATCTACGCACAGCCTAAACCACTGGGGTTAGAAACTTATAAAATAGACTTTAGTTTTCTTTCATGGCGGTGGCTTTTACTTAAACATTTCTTGAAATTCTACCCTGATAGATTTTCCCAGGAGACTAAAGTTTGTTTTGAAACATTTTCAAACTATTAAAATATGACAATTTATACAATCTATTCAAACGTCAAAGCCTAACTATAACATTTCTCGATTGGTGTCTGTAGTCATGTAAATAAATGAAATTTTATATAATTAACATAACGAAACAAGTTCAGCTAAAACAACATAGGCATCTCATTAGGTTGTATGAAAATTGCTTGCTTTTGCACGTTTCCATATAGCGTGCAAGATAGTGGAAATATGAGCGCAGTCGCAAACACCCTGGGACAACAGCCGGCCCTAATTAAGGAGTCGTAAACGATCAGTTGCTTTGCTATAAGAAAACAGTCACGTAAACAGCGTAAAATCCACACAATTAATTGTCTTTACTTTAGTTGATCGACCTATTACGCTCAAGAAATTCGTATAGCAATAAAAAATATAATACACATTTACTATGAAAGAACAGTCTTTTAATCTTTATTTATAGAATTTAGCGGCCTTATTTTCTCTACAGCTTACAAGTCTGTGACACTGGATGGGTTCTGATTTAAAAGGTAATTAGCGAAGATATTTTTCATTTATAATTTCAAAAGATTCTTTTGTTATAAAATTATTATTTTATTTTTGGGCAAATTTTAAAATTTCAATATGGAATACCGAAAACAATAAAATAAGAATTATTAGGTTATATGTAGCTTCTAAGACGTTATTTATTGCCATTAAAAATGAACGTTATCGTGGAACAGTATGTTCTAGGGTAATGAATTTTGAGATTGTCTTGTAAAGTGGTCCACGGGACCCTCCAAGGTCCTCAGTGAGATTAAATAAGGTATGATTTGTTGTGAAGAATTTTCACACCGACTTCAATTCCAAATATTTTGCCCCAACTGCAGGTAAGCAACTTTATGGATATAGACACGCTAGAAAAAGTTGTAACGTAAGACTCTGTTAATTCTTGTCAGTATAAAGGTTTATCTTGCTAGGTTTTGTCTTTTTATCATATTGGGGTTTGAATACCATCTTTATACCCCCATTCATTTATGATGCCCCAAAATACAGGTTAGGATTAATGCTTATGAACCTACTCCATGTTATGACATTTTTAGACGGACGGATCATTTTTATACTGGTTACTGCAATCACTTGTTATTTTGTATTTCTTGATACATTAACATTCGCAAACTTTTGTGCTTTTTATTGCTTTCAAAGTATTTTCAGAACTTTCCTGAGTATTTTGCTGTTTCTGATGATAATTGGTTGTTGATTATCACTTATTCTTTTATTCGTTTTTATTTTTTCGTTATTTATTTCAATAGTACTATATCTTTGGTTACTGTTGTGGCCCAAATAAAGTGTATTATAGAACTCTGTCAATATTTTTATTATCATCAAATTGTATTGTTTTTTCTTTAATACATTTCTAATGTCCTACCGTTTGTTATAACAAATTTCAGCTATTTTATATATATTTAATTCTGATATTGCTGATTTACCATAAGAGTCCATTTTTCCAAAAAAATATTAATATACATGAAATTATGATTTTTATGAAAATAATAATAATAAATATTAGAACAGCAATAAATGCTCTGTGTATTATGGTTTAGACAGTTCTTAATTTGAACTAATAGCCCTGTCCAATCTAATGCGCGAGGAAAATTCCAATTTACCTAATTAACTACCATAGTTTGGATGAAAGGTATTGGTGGGTGCGGCTCCGTTGATAACAGTTCGTCGATAACCATTACTTTAAACCGTATTACACTTTCCATAGATAATCGACATTTTAATAAGATCTGCTTTATCTTGTTATCAAAATTGAATTATGATATAAATGGATTAAATAATAATTGATTATAATTTTGGTTGAAAAGTTTCAGTGCATTCATTATAACTAAACCGTCTAACTCAACTAAAAATCAAAAGTAGAAGCTGATTAAATAAAATCTCTCTCTCTCTCTATCTCTTTCTTGGATATATCTATATATATATATATATATATCAAAGAAGAAACCATACATACATTTCCTTGATAGATCCTCTTTATTTGTATAATCTGTATTTTTATTTAGTTAGATACATTTCATTAAAATGTAGAAATTTTATTTTCAACGTTAAAATTATAAAATATAAGTTAAGCCCATAATTAATTGTTCTCTTGATATATATTATCCTTATTGATTTTCCTCTACTTGTATTTATTTGAACCTTTCAATATTTTATGTATATTACTAAAATACTACTGATTGGTGATATTTAAATCAAAACGATAATTGGGGCAATGTCATTCATATGTTAATAATATTGCTCTAGCTGTTATGTAATTATAATGTAAATTGATAATTAGTTAACATAAATATTATAAATCATACGCTCAAATTATAATTTATTGTAATTAATAATAATAGAGTTACAGAAATAAAATGAAACAATTTTTTTTTAGCCAATTAATTTGGGTAAATAATTGTTATAAAATCTCCTAAATTTCTATATTATTTTGATAGTAAATAAATTATATTTGTAAGTAAACATAACAAATTAATAAAAATAATTCCTATTAATTGTTTAATCTATTAAAAATAATGTGTATTAGAAATTTTATTATATTATTTATTTTATGTAAATAGGCTTATCTAAATTTATTTATAACATACAGTATTAATAAATACATACCTGTAAGAGTAAAGAAATTGATACGATTCCCTGAGCTTTATGTAAAGCCTCCGAGAAGTTTGAATAAAGCTGTGAATTGAAACCAAATATTTGTATCTGAAACAAAAAGGTACTATTAATTCTTTTAACCACTAAAAGGTGTTTGGTATACATTTGTATTCATACATTATATAGAAAATATATAACTTTAACATGTCTGTAATTAATTTTTACATTTCAAGAAATTAAAAAAGCCTTAAAAATAAATTTAAAGCATCATTTTGAATAAACTACCATGCTTAAGAAATTATTGGTATTATAGATAAAGTTAACTTTACATGTAAATAAATAACGCATATATATTTAATAATATAAAAAGGAACCTTTCAAAAAAAAAAGAAAAATATTTTGGATTTAAGTTAAGAATTTGTCACATAAATAAACAGGAGGCACGCTCGAGTCGGTCGGCAGTCGTTTTCGGGATTACATTAGAGATTTGGGCGCCTCGAGGGTAACACGGCTGATGTGTGAAAACATCTGTTACGCCTTTGGAAAGTTTATATAAAAATCACAATGATGCCTTCGATACGTAAAGATTTGACTAAATTAATGGAAGAGCGAATAATGAAATCTTTGTGTTGATTTTAACATTTATAACTGAATTTAAAATATAAATTACTTGCAGAAACTTCTACATTGATAATTCATTAGGATGAAATATTTTTAATTTGTAGGATAGAAATTCTAAAGGATGAAATGTATTTCTAATATTAATAAGACAGCAAAACCTATATTGTAGTTTACAGTATACAAACTAGATTAATATAACATTTACATAAACTCTAAAGTCTATATTGCATATAAAACTTTCTCAGAATATTATAACGTCCTCAGTAAAGCTCTTGAGAAGATAAATATTCTGAATGTATAGGCATGTCAGGGCGACCTGTTATATACTCTGATATTTATAAATTAAAGACGTATTATGATAGGTGGAAATGTTTGCAATTGTGTACTGCAATCAATTAGTGCGCATTTCTCCCTCTGCTTACTTAGTGAAACTTAGACGTGACTGAAATAACTATCCAATGCAATGAATACTAACTAATTAAGTTTCTCGGAATAGAATATATATAAGATAAATTATTACAGTACTAAGATAGAATATACATATTTAATTCGTAATTTAACATAATCGTCTTTTTCACTAATAAAGTAATAGTATTTGTATGATTATAACTTACCTCAGCCGGGAAGGAGTAGCCATTTATGGCATGTTCCGACCCGAACTGATCGTGCAACCCGTAGTGAATATGAATTTCGTGAAACTGATACTTGTAGGACAGAGGTCCCCCAGTTATGTTTATGTGGTGACGGGTCTCATTCTCCACTGTGAAGATGACTGAATGACCAGTATTGCTAATTAACCCATTTATCTGTAAAAACATTTAAGATTAAACCTTGAACATAATGTGAACAATATATTGATAGCAATAAATTAAATTAATTATTAAATATTCAATTTATATTTATACAAGGTTTAAATAAAATGTAGATGATACCCACTCTATGCTTATCTATATGTAAAAATCGCAAGTTGGGATCGAAGAGTAACTTCTCCGGCTCGAGGTTGACGGGGGACTGCCTCCGTCCCTTGTTGCATAGCGACCACTCGGGGTTGATGAGACCCCAGAACGCCGGACCTAGTAATTACACAATTAAACCCTTTATTATACGGCATTATCAAATTACATTCATTAAAAGCGATACGATAATGCTTTTTAGGAATTATTTTAAAGATTTTCTAAACTAACAATTATTATTATTTACAAATATTTATGGGTCAGATTAGTCAGGACAAATACCAATGTATTGTTAATATATTGTGACCAACTAGGGAATAATCCGGTCACCCGAGGGTCATCGATACGTCAAAGCCAAACTATACTTTTAATTATTAATTAATATTTATGTTAAAAATATATATGTAAAGTGGATAAAATTTATAAAAAAAAATATGCAAATAGAAAGATCTGTCTATTTTAATCTACATTCTATCGCATATTATGGCCCAGTGATAAAGTACCGTAAATTGTAATTGAAATAACAAATATGGTACTGCAATATGTGAGTGTTATCATGTTCAGGGAATTTTAGATATGCTTTAATTAATTCGACGTTTTTAACTCACAACACATAACGTGTTTGTTGTGCTCAACTGCGTGCATAGACTGGTTTATTTATATTTAAATACACCTTCATATTGAATATTTTACATTTATGTTTATACCCATCATAAAAACGTTTTAAATGATGGGTGGTAAATCTGATGTCCTGACGGTAAGTGGCAATCGGAGGTACAGATGTCGCCTGTAAGAAATTAGGACGGTTTTGTCCTCTGAACAAAACATAAATATAATGACTTCGTGTCGATCTTGTGGGACTTGATAGTATTTTGCATAAAAACTACATTCAAATATTTAATAAATTATCAAGTTATGCTAATTATAATAATACAAGTTTATTAAAGAAGAAAAACATAATCGATTTAAATTGTTTCTATTAATATTATTCATTAATATGTTTAAATTATATAAATCTAAGAAATATATAGTGACGGATTAATAATAATAGTATATCTTGTATCCACAGACTCATTTTGATGTCTAGAAAAATATATATTATCTCGACAACAAAGATTTGTTTGCGTTTATCAATACTACTACTACAGAGACATAATGAAGTTTGGATAATCATGTCTCTATTTTTTTTCAATATTATTTGAAGAAGATGATAAGATATGTACCTTAATACTTATTAATATTAATATACTTACCGAATTTACTTACGAGTTTACTTCACCTTAGCTATATTTTTGAGTTGTTAAAAGTTTTTAAGAGGGGGAAAAATAAATGAAAGGCCGATTGAGTATGAGCAGAGTTAGTATTATTCTGTTATCGGTAAATGAATAATAAATATGTCTATATATTAACGAAATTTAGCTGCAATAATCGATTATGAAAATTTGATTGTATGTTAGTTGGATCGAGTAATCGTCAAAATCAATTTTTACGATTACTCGATCTAAATATGAAATATGTTATAATGTAATAAAGTGAGTTAAGATATATTATATCGGTGGCAGCCCTTAAACTAGTTAAAGAGATAACGTTCACATTAAATATCTGAATATGGAGAAAACTGCGCCAAAGTGGCCAAAGTACTTCAGATCCCGTTCACGTTTTTATTATTTACGACCTTGAAAATTGCATGAGCCGGCGCAGCGGTTGCGGTCACGCCTACTTTATGGGATAGCGCACTTGGATATATTTTTTTTGGCTCATTTTACGTGCGATATGCACAAAAAATGCAATTACGTCGACGACACTCTTACCACACCAGTGTGGGGGCAATGACTTAACTTAATCTATTTTTAAGTAATTTTAAATTATAATTGAACTAACGTTATTATATTCATATGTGTGTTGTGTGTCCCAAAATTGGGTCTGCATCCAATGGGTTAAGGTTTCTTTAGTCGATTTCAAGCTTTTAATTTATAAACTATATTGTATACGAATCGTTAACTAACACATTTTACATATCTTCTAAATACAAAAACTTGTATGAAAAATAACTGTCAATTAAAATATCTTGTATTGTATCTGTATCTTTGTATAAATATACAATTGCTTATGATATATTTGTTAATTTTATTAAGTATGAAAAAATACGTTTTTCTTCACATCACTAATGCAGAAAAGATTACTATCCAGAGTCACGTGTATTTTTATAATAAAATAACATTGACAAATAAATAAATAAATAATTTAAACTAGTATTCGGAATCGCTTTAAATATGACTTCACTGTCAGTAAAATTGACGCCGATATTACATTTGCTACGATAAGGAATTGTAATATTACAGTCTATTTAAAATCCACAGGCTATGGAAAACTTTCATTTAGAATATCAAATAGAAATTCCTAATTATATTATGATTACCACTAATGAGTAAACGACGTTATAAGTTAGTCCTAAAAATGTAGTGTAAAAATATGATATATTCGTCAAAATATCAAGGTCCAAAAATCTCAATAATGATTGCGAATATTAAAAAAGGGAGAAAGAGTCAAAGTTACAACCATTACTAATGGGTTTGAATATTAGTTGGGATGGCTACAACACGCAACATCGATTCAGAACTTCGGAAGCCGGTCGCCGCTAATGTTCACCCGATAGAATTTTAACGCCTCTTATCTGGAAAAAGCTTTATTACATTTCAATTTAAATTCAGATTACATTACTCTAAATTTAGTATCATCAAGACATACGTCTGGTTAGAGTTTAATATTTTATCTAAAAGTACAATTAATAATAATAATAATAATAATATTCTTTATTGCACATCCTCAAAAAGTAATAAAAACACATAGTAACAGCAAGAAAAAAAAGAGACAAAAAAAAAATGTACAAAAGGCGACCTTATCGCTAAAAAGCGATCTCTTCCAGGTAACCCCAACGTCATAGGAGTTGCAACAAATAAAGACGGAAGAGGTGTACAACTGTCAAAATAATATTAATACATATACACAACACACAATATAAAACAATATCATAAATATTAAATATATATTTGAGATATAACACATCAATACGGATTAATTAAAAGATAACAATAGTAGGTATACTAAAAAGAATGGATTTAAGGATAGGAGAAAATTACTTCGAAAGGAAATATTTTTTTACAGCATTTTTGAAAATGTACAGAGATTGAGAGCGTCGAATATATAGAGGCAAAGAATTCCAGAGACGAGAGGCATGGACTGTGAAGGAGTTTGTATAGAAGGTAGTAGAGTGAGAAGGAATTTTAAGTAATAAATTGTAATTCAAGTAAGACTATGAAATATCAGCATCCGAATATGATAACACCTCACAATTTCGCGAGTAACGCAATATGAATGCAAGATAAATCGCCCGTATAAATTTCATGTCACGTAATGGCAAAAATGTTATCGGCTCAGAGAAATTGATACGGTTCACATAATATTTGCGGCTTTGCGGTAGGTCATTCGATTGAGATTTTACTGCTATCACATATCTGGGATCATGAAATCATATTTTTTACATATTCGAAAAATATATACTCGTAATGCTTTAGTGAATTGAGATGTTTCTTAAATATAAATTAATATGCTCATACATTAACGTACATTATACTATATGATATTATTCATAATCAAGGCGGTATATATTTTTATTATTTTTGGAGGAAGGTCACGTAAAAAGCATGAGGACCCCCCGGAGGGCATGTATGAAGAGGTTGATGTCTGTGACCGAGGCGAAAGAGGTATGCAGGGATCGTAGTGTTTGGCGCTCCGTCGTCTCTGGCTACCCCGTAAGGAATATGGTGTGAAGCTAAATAAATAAATAAATATATTTTTATCTAAATATATTCTTTACTAAGTCACCTGTCTCTGTCTGTTTAAATCCCGATTCTCGAGTATGTTCTTTTATTTAAATTAATTTTGTTAAATTATACATATATTAATTATACATTTAATTTCAGATATCAGTTATAACCAAAACCTCATGTATACTTCTATCTAATTATATTAAACAGGATTTGCAGTTCGAGTCCCTCACTAACAAAACTCTTCTTGATAAAACTTTGTAGACTTCCTTAAGTCCGATGACAAAGTAATATTATGATGTAGAACTTTAAGATTTTGTGAATCTTGTGAGGCTTCAAGTTATTATGTTCATAACATACTTTCGAGATCATTTTATTTTGTACTTTTATAATTTGGTTTATTCTAACATCATTAAAAGTATATATGGATGAAAGGAAAACATCAGTGTAGACTCTGCCTTACGCAAATGGACTTATTTGTAATGGATATCGGGCGTATTCATTAGTTGAAACTGACTCTCTATATTTATATACATTGGTGTGTGTATATAAAGCGTAATAGACAGCAACAGGTATAAAGTTGCACAAAATTTCCCGGTTTTACGTGAACCCTTAATATTTTCTGTGTTATAATATATGCCCGTAAATATTTTTTAATTTCTTTTGACAATTTTTTTTTTAAACAACAATGAATTAAGTTTACATTCAAAACGTACTATTCCCTCAACGTTTTAGCTTATTGAATAATATAAAAGCATATATAATGTATGCTCAGCATCTAGGCATCCAATTTTAATTTACTTCATTGAACAAGGTAATGAACTTTTCCATTGTTTTAATAATATAGAAACGCCAGATTGCAGATGAAAGACTCTAGAAAAAATATTTCTTTAGCACAATTTTCATAAAATAGGTGACAGCCACTTCCGTGTATGTTATTTTAGAAGTTAATAACTAAATTGATTGCTCCAAAAGAGATTGAAAAAAAAATTTTTTTCTCATATTTCAAAATTATTTTCCCTTATGAATAATTATATATTGTGATGTGTACATGTCGAGTTTAGCTCACCTGAAATGCCGTCGTAGGTCCACCATTCCTCCCAGCTGACGCCGCTGACGGCTGCAATCAAACCAGGCGAAATTAAGTCGCTCACATTGTGAACAGTTCCCTCTATTTTCTTTGTATAATCTTTATTATGTATGATCATTTTACAAATATAAAACTATTAATAATATATAATTTAATATTAAAATCTATCTTATAAAGTAACATTTGAAATGGTAACATGAAATCATTGTGATAAGTGTTATTAACAATAGTGTTATAGGGATTACATCCATAGGGATGTAAGTATAATTTAGTTGAAACATAACTTTTTAAATTAGAATACAATAGTGGCCTTCGTAGTAAGATTTAGCGTGTTACATCACGCGAGCCAACGGAATTGTATTACGTTGTCTACCTTTTGAATTATATTAACAAACTAGCTGTGCCCACGTTCGTTTGCGTGGATTTTTAAAAATAAAATTAAACTAAGTTATTCATTATAATATCAGCTATCCACCAGTGAAAGTCTTGTTAAAATCGGTCTAGCCGTTCCAAAGAGCCGGAACAAATAAACAAACAGAAAGATTGAGATTTTTTTATGTAAGTAATGTATGGACTGTCATATTTAGCGAAAAGCTATTAATTTGGAGTAAAAAACAGACGCTTGAATATTATTTAAATGTATAGAAATAATAAAGTATTTTATTAAATATCTTGTCAACTATAAATAAAACAAATGTAGATTTTATTTTTTTGTAACATATATTAAATTTGAACCCAAAATTTACAAGCGACACAAAGTAAATTGATTATATTCTTATGAATACTTTCCATCGTTTCAATCTATATATGTGAATTTTAATTACAAAATATCGAAATGAAAATAAAGATATTGAATTTCATAACCTCGCTTTACAGCTTTCTACATCGCTGAGTTTTTTTAATTAATAAAAAACCTACTAATACGGCACACGCGGCCGAACTCGATAAGATATTTTTGAACATTCTAAAATCATTGAAATTCAAATTAATGTTAACCAATATTTTATTGTCAATGAAATTATATTTTACATTCTTCAAGCGAATCAATCATAATGAAATAAATAAGCCAATGAAGCGAAAAAGCGGTCTTTGAAACAAAACGTTTTCCTTGACGAGGCGCGATGTTCTATACAATTTTTAGAAATGGCGTTTTCATTGTCTCTTTTAAATGAAATAAATGCCAACCCAATAAAATGTAGGATCGTTTTGACGTTGATGAAATTAATTAAAATTAAATAAATTGTAATATATTTTTATTATAAATATTTTGTATATAAGGTTCTGTCAGGTAGCGTAAGGCAAACTGCGTATAACTTCTGACGCAAAAAAAATATAAATTTATACCTTTAAAATGTAAACATTTCAACTTCGCGAGCTCGACCAACTCACGAGAGGCGGATTTCAGAAGATTAAAATTTCTAATTTGAGTGCTCTGGAGTTCTCTTAATTAAGATTATAGAATTATGATACTCATAATATTTCAGAGCAATTAATTCAAAAATACTCAAAATGAAATTCTTATGCTCTAATTATCTACGAAATAACGTTTACAAGACTCTCGTGTTACTTGTAATTATTTAATATTATCTTAATAACGAGTTACATAATTAGAGCCACATTTATATTAATATATAAACTAAAGCACAAATACGAATGGATTAACAATATTTATACATAACCGAAGCCTGCAGTTGAAATGTATACGAATCTCGAAGTTACTCGATACACGGCTGATTTATGCTTTTAATTTAAATTTTTGCATTCGGCTGGCGAAGTTCGCCACGGACGCGCCGCCTGCATTGCAAATATATGTCGCACTCGACTCGGGAGATCGTTTCCAGTTTCGATTCGATACAGTTTGAGCGAACTGGCGACTTTTAATCTTTTAATACTACTCAACAAACTTTTCCCTTACTCCGTTTATTTCTGTTAATAATACTTCGTTCTGAGCAACAGTTTTCGGAGTGAGAAAGTTTATTTAATTTAAAAGATTTTATCAATTTTGCTTTAATACTATTTGTAATTTACTAATTAATTTTTATTGCGCTCCTATACTAGAACAGGGATAACATTAACCGAGCTTACAAGCCTACGCTCTCGGTGAATACAGCTCAGAGCGGCTTAAAGGAACTTTACCGCTGAAAACAACACCTGGGACAACACGAACATCTATGATTCTTATAACATTATTATTCAGCAAATGGCACCCTATATTATTTATTGTATAGCTTTCTATGAGATAATCGTTGTTATTTATTATATTATTCATTAGAAGGTAAATATTTTAAGCGTTATATATTTAGCATTTTATTCGTTTAACTCTCCGCCGAAACAAACATAAGATTGAATTCTTATGCATTGTTGCATCTTGCAGATGCGATTGCTACGTGACGGCGGGAAATGCCCGTCTGGGAGATGCCAGTCAGCGTCTGTAGTCTTAACTCTCAGTCGAGTCTGGTGCACTACACCGCTTATGCCTTTAGGAATAGAGAATTATATTCTACAAACGAATTAGAACTGGCAGCATATAGATTACAATTCAATAAAATTGAAACCGATCCAGAAGGGCAGATACCTAACATGAACAACAATATTTCAATGGTATTGATGTCGCAATCAAATGTTGAAAACGTGAGCAATTCGCAGCCGACAAACTCCACAAAGAGCTGCAACCATGCATCGGAAATGAATCAGTTTCCGTTTAGACGAACGCAAATGATATATCTCACAAATAATGTGCAAACGAAAGCGGTCTTTAAGCTCTAGGGCGAAACGGTTAATTTAGAATAATTCAAAGCGCTGAAACAAGAACTTGCGGGGACACACGGAACTTAGTACATTTTAAATTCATAGTGTAAGTTCGAGAATTAAAAGTAATTCAATTTAGTTCTGTTCTTGCTCCTGTTCTTCCAATGTTCGTGAGTATTGGTTGGAGTATGGACTATTCTCAGCAGTGGGGCGCAAAAGGACTAATAGAAATTTCATCGATGTATGAAATAAATAAAATCACGTGGAAAATAGGCTATTTCACGGTGCATTGAGTGTTCTTTGCGTGGCAAGTGCAGTCTGCGCTGAACCAGCGTAGTTTACGCCCGCATAATAAAACTTTCATTGATGCAAATAATTTCCCTAGTAGGTACTTAACCTACTAAGATTTAACAGTCGTTTAATGTTATTTTGGTTCAAGTAGTTTTTAATAATGCTTTGTACTGTCACTTACCATACTACTAATAGTATAGATTATCCAAATTTGTGTTATTATAAATAATTAAGAGAAATTCAATCTTAATTTATAACAATTACATATATAATTATAATCGGCGTCTGAATGATAATTGTTACACCCGAATGTTAAATGGAGTGGTATGGTTATACTCATAACATATTCAAACTGCTTCAAGTGAACTGAATCAACGTAAAATTATTATTTGATTAATGCATCCGACAATAGTCAACCCAAATGTCATATACATGTACATAAATGTTAAGTTTAATATCCTTAATTTCAAGCCATGACACTAATAAAATTTTCCTAAACCTTCAAATTAAGAAAGATTATTAATTAAATTAATAAAGTTGAACAGAATAACAAAAAAAAACAACATAAAAAACTTAATTGAAATAACGTTCAACAAAAAACGACTTACATAAACTTTAATTAAAAACGCCACTTTCGAGTGACGTTGTAGTGTTTTAATAAGTTCAAATTATTATAAATTTTAGTGAAACATTCAGTGGAGTAAAGTTAAATTAAAGTCGTATGCGGATTTGGCGGCGGTCCGCCTGAGCTTAAGATCGGCCTCACCACCTGCGCCCGACCCACTGAAAACACAATTTGCATTGCCTCTTGTAACTTCAGTTTACTTTTATGCAATTTATTTTTATTTATTTAAGCTGCGCCACCACTCATCCGGATCTCTAATTTGCCAGATGCTTATTGTTTGGATAAAAATTTATGTATCTTTCTGTGTGATATATTTAAGTTTTTAAGATACTCTTTAATAGGGGTATTTTATATATAATAATAATGTATGTTTGATATTAATTAATTTAAGAATCTTAAATGCGTTTAAGATTCCTCAATCAGAAAACTATTAAAGTCACTGATAACTCCAGTGATAAAGGATATCAAATGAAGTACATGACATCTCAAATGACAATTTTAAAATAAAGGCTAAACGAAAATTACAGATTTAACTATATTACCGTATTCATAGACAAAATTAGAAATTACTTATTCTGTCTTAAACTTTTAAGGTATAATTAAATTTTATCACAACAGGTTAATCAAATCCAAGATACGTAATAATAGTACTTTAAGAGTTCAGCGAAATCAAGGAGCTGGAACAAGGTCATAAACCACGTCACGGGAACGAGCCTATATATAATCAGCTTAGTGATAAATTGGTAAACAGCACGCGAACGACACAGCTGCTTCCGTCCCGACCTGACATTGTTTCATATTTCGTTAGCACTGTCTTAAAACGATGAATGTAGAATTAAAATATAACTATACTATACAAAACATATCGAATAGATCAAATATTTTCTATGCTATTTATTCTGATGGTTGATAGTCTGCGGCGATTCGTTTTATTAATTTTTGTATGTTATATAGTTATATTTCATAAATTGACTGTTTAGGGATAGCGAGCATAAAGTTGTTACAGCAAACTGATAAGGTTTTGACAATGTTACATTTGGCAAGTTAATTTTAATAAACAGATATGTAAGACTTCAAAAACAAATAAACCAACTGCCAGATAAAAAAACAATATGATTGGAAATATATCAATACTTTTATTTATTTATTTAATTATTTTTTTAAAAGTATTTTTAAGAATACCTCCTTAAATATAATGAAAACTATATTTTATAGAAGTGTATTAAAAAATAAAGTATATAGGACAGAAGAAACAAAGATCCTAAAGGTTAACTTCTTACCCGTAAAGGAGAGTAATATTTGCAGAATGGCCGACGCTATTGCCGCTCCAAGGAGGCTATACATCGTCTATGACATATTTTTCGTCTGTGGCATTTGAAACTGTCTATCTTTTTAAAGCAGTCACACATTTGTCTGCTTTTAGTTTTTTCATGATAAAATCTAATTAGACCCTTTTACTCCTTAAATGGGCGACGCCTTCGACAATTGTCATGCCTCATTGTTACCTGAAACAATAGAATTTACTTTAAGTTATATTTTATGAAGTAAATATATGAAATTTAAACCCAAGTTTTTCATAATAATCTGATATTACATAATAAAAATTTAAATAATCGTTAGAAATAATTACAATATTAAATTAAATTATAACAAATAAAGTGTTATCTAAAGATTAATAAAAAAATATGTAATCTAAACCTATCGGACTATTACTAAGTAGATATTCTCTAAAAAACCTTTTGGCAATCATCTTATCTTGAACTAAGGTTAAATATTTGAAACCTTATGCTGTATCTTGGAGAAGTCTGTATTATGAAGACCAGTTGAAGTAGAGGTATCTATTTCTAAATGAAATCTTATTTTAATCAAACTGTATTTTATATCAAATATATACCCTAAATCAAACCTATCAGATGTCATATTTCAGTATGGATTTAATTTCTAAAATTGCAATGAAAGATTTATATGCCAATCATTATTTTTTAATAAATAGAAATGTTTTTTTGTTTTCATTCCCCGTCGCCATACGTCTGCCGGCGAAATTGGTGCAACGTTCATAAATCCTTCATAGCCTTTATAAATTAATGCAGGCTTGATTCCAATACACGTTACAATTCGAATAGTTGGTTGGTTTATGGAATTTTGTTATTTATTTTTATAATACAGTTTTAGATATTTCATTTTAATTATTTTCTACTGTAACATTCTGTCTTTGTTTATTCGGAAATTATTGAATGTATTTTTTAACTTGTGTTTATATAAATAAACTTTTATTTTCAATTTAATTTCATAAATGTAATATAAAAAAATAGTGAAAATATACAAATTTAAATTTGTTATTTTTCGTATCGATGTTTTTATGACTGTCAAATGTATTAGTTATAAAAAACCTATCGACCAACCGTGATATCATAAATCATCCGTCAATAAATAATTCTAAAAACTCAAATGTTTGCTTCGTAACAGTTCTAAACACTATAATTTTAATCCACCTCTTAAAACTCATGAGTTGCAAGCGACTTGCTGATAATGGAAATTTGATAGGTGCTGTGTAACAGTTGGATGTAAGGTCCCAGGTTCGTATGGTATAAATAAGCGTGAAGTTGTGTGGTATCACGCGAACCGGTCATTAACCCTGCTTCACGGCTTACTAATGGCAAGTGAGGGTGTCAAAACGACCGCAACGAAACCGCCACCTGAAAACGATGGCTCAGCTAAGATTGTAACTCAAGTGAAAATATTGATACACCTTTAACCCTTGACTTAACATAACCTCTTTTTATGAATATATTAATCTTAACTTACATTAGTTATTGATAGATATGAAAATGTAAGAAGTGTTATTATAATAAAGATTACCAATAGCTTAGAAACGCTTGAAATACAAAGAATTGTGGTACAAAAATTATAATTCAATTTTATTTGGAAAATACAAAAAAACGATAATTACATGTGTAGTTTTTTAAATAAAAAAAAACAGTTTCATAAAATGTAATTTGTAAAAAAGAACAAAATCATTAAAATATTTTGTGTAATTTATTGTTTTGTCTTATTAATTATAGAGATACTGTGAACCCACAGTTTATTGATATCATTTTTAATATAATATTATTTCTTTCGTACTTTCTCACAAGATCTTTAAAGATTTTGCTTATTACTTTCATCAAATATGATTGTTTTATATATTATATATAAGTATACTTGAATAAGCACATTGTATAATTAAAGATTATTGCATTATGTTGTGAATGAAAGGTAATAAATTCTTTCTGAATTTTGTAAGTCAAATTGTTGTAATTTAAAGATATTATTTTTATTGTAAAGTAATAGTCGTAATGTAAGTGTTTAAAATAAATTTTAATAAATTATGTACTAAAGGAAATTTATAAGATCTTTTAAATCATTAATTTATACGATAACCAGTTCTTGTCAGCGACTTCGTCTGCTTCCTCGAATCAACTCAATTATTAAGCCATCTTTCATTACTTAATATTTATATAATTTCATACATTTCATGTTTTATTATAATTATTATATTAGCCGGTAAAAATAGATTATTTTCTGGATTGAAGACATTATTTGATTGAATTGATTGAAGACATTAGATTGTAATGACAGCGATGAAAACGTAGCTAATATAAAAAATGTGGTCCTTTTCTCACATTTCTTTTTTTTATGTATAGAATATGCACAAAACAAATTAATCATAAAAAATAATTCTAAATACAGTTACACTTTAATAGATTTTATGAGTGTGATCACTATAAATAACTTACTTTCAACCCTAGGATTACTGTTCTATCCATATTTAAAAGAGAAACTTATTTTAAAAATAACTAACTAAACTAAGGTTCCATGCAATCAATTTAGTTTAAATCTACTCGTGGGATCATCTTATTATGTTTAATTAATTGGTGTAGTAAATTTCATAAAAAAAAGTTCAAGGTATTATTAATATATTTCAAATATTTACAATATAATTTAAAAAAAAATGTTTTATAACAAATACTTATATATCTTATATTAAAAAATATACCTTCAAAACATTTTTTTATCAGTAATAATGTGTAGTTATTGTCTCTATTTATTAAATAAATTTCAATGTATTAGAGTTTTTAAAAAATCTACAATAACATTTCCATAGACGACGAAAGTTCTCTCGTAGACAAAACATAATTGTCAGCACACCCAATCAATATTTAATTCCAGTAAGCGATCTTTTCATAGTGATATCAAATGAGATACTTCGTTTATAATCCATTATCGCCTCACTCTGCATTCATTAGAAGAACTATGTAAATACTCGGTGAGCGTACAAAAAATGTCAATAACATTATGTTTAAAGACCTGAATAGAACGGGAGCAGAGCTGAGAGGAATGTCAGGGAGATATTTTTTTGAAAAGGTCCGCATTTTCAAAGCCACGTCGTAGTCGTATTGAATGCGTTTTAATGAAAAAAACATGCGCCGATTCGCAACAGTCAAGGGAATTAAATCCTCCGAGCGGCGTTCACGATTCCAAATGCATCGGTAGGAATTTTCATTTGGCCGAATATTATTTCCTGAGGGAATATCTGCTTAAAATGATGCAAGCGATTGATATATTTAGGATGTGCTGAATATAATACGCATTGCTGGAGTGCTTAGTTTGAGTTTTAGCGAGCACTACATTTTTTTCATTATCTGTTACTTTTCAATTTAAAATAGGTTATTTCGTTTCAGTTATAGACTTCTTATATTTAAGGAAAACGTAACGAAAATAATAATTAATAGAAAAACGAATTAAAATAAAAATTCTATTTAATTTTTGAATTGTTATTTTAATTAATACCTACGTTATACGCTCTAATAATCGTAAGCTCTGAATTAGTGTAATTTGATTCAGAACTGGGTTGAGGAAAGTTTGTGAAATTGGCTCACTCACCAAGTTGAACCATCATATCTCGAGGGGTAATTAATTATTTGTTTTTTTTTAAAGTGCTATAATAATTTGGGTTTTGTTTATAAAATACTAATATTGCAATTTTCAGCCTTAATTAAGATGGAAAGAGTGAACATTTATTTTTAAATATACCTTAAATATTTGGTATCGATATGATTAGTAGTATATGAATATTAACATGTTAAAATTATTCGTTTTAAATTGCTTTTAATTTCAAATACTTTGTCACAAGAAAAAAATATACTATTAATATTATTTAACATGCTTAACAACCTTTTTTGAAATGGACTTAATTTTTGGAATCTATTTTTTACATACAGATCTTTATATATATATATATAGAGAGAGAGAGCATTAAATTATATAAAGATGTTACTTAAATTCTAATTAGCACATTAAAACTAGCTATAGTTTTTAATAATTTGTATACTTAGGTCAAAAACTAATTTATCAGTAAGCATTCCTTTTTACAGAATACAAGAAGTTTTAAGCGACATACCTGTATCATAATGATTATTAAAAATTAAATACATACCTATTAAAAAACAATATCAAATTCTTTGGAGTTTACGGACACAGGTTTTTAACAAACAACTAATACAAAAATACTGTAACGAATTTTATTTAAAAGAGGAAAAGATTATTACAACGAGTTAAAGTTCGAAAATTATCGTAAAGTTCCCGCCATTTTACCGACAGTTAACATCAAACTCGACAGCACGCTATGACGTGCGCGGCGCGACTAAACTAAAAGGCATGTTTCAGTGCGAACCACACACTCAACACGTTCCTACTTGCCTACCTTTCAAGTTTTCCAACTAACAACCCACATAGTAACGTCGTAAAGGCCAAAAGCTGTAAGAGCAAAAAGGTTCTCTATGATCGCGCATAAAAGCTTATATTGCTATTACACACTAACTTTCTTACGCCTTCTCTCGCAACAAATTTTAGACACTCTGAAACCAGACATTTAAAAGGCCCAATCTCATATATATAGTCATTGAAAATTGAGCTTTATTGGCTGATACGTAGAGCTTTGATTAGGAAAATTTTTCAACGTTGTACACGATACGGAACGCTGGAAAATGTTTGAATTTTTCAGCGTCCGACAGAGACAGATAGAGATTTTAACGATAAAAGGGAACTGCCTACACAAATCGAATGGTGGGGATGATCTTAAAATGTTCTAAGATGTGCGAAGATATATATTCCACTTAGGCCTAGAGCATCTTCGATAAGCTATATTGTATATAAGATTATTTTAATTATAAAATATACCCATAGTGCAATATGGGCTGCATCAGTCTATTTAACGTAAGAATAAAGTCTTCAAAGGACCTAACTCAAAGCAAAATGTTATTTATTTTGTTAAGGAAGAAAGCCTGTACACAAGGAATGAAACGCCACATGTCAGGATATGAATAAAAGAAGAGCTATGTTTCAGACTTTCAAAAGTTTAGCTAATATTTTTCAGAGATACTTCTAACATTTCTCATGTTGTGGTCGTTAGAGTCGTCTTGAGTTAACTCTTTAAGTTTATATCATTGTTCTATTTTGATATAGGTTGTATGAAAACATAAAAAAATTATAGTAATAAAACATGTATGAAGAAATATATAACTCATAACCACTCAATTACTTAGTAATCAAAAAATACCAATATAATTTTGCTGTCTGCATTTATTATTATAAAACTTAAGCAGTGATCCTATAACACTGAAATTAATAAAAAATCCCGTTTTGCTACTGAAATAATACTTTATATATTTTTTACTATTGATATTTTGTGGCAAGATATTTAAAAACAATTAACTGTTGCCAGTATCTTCTTATGCTTCCTTATCAACTTTAAAGATAAAATTTAATATAAATCAAAATAATTTTTTATTTTTATTTTTATTACTATGTAAATTTTTATCTATTCTGAACCAATTTTGTGCCCAATTTAATTATGAGGAATGAAAAATAACCCTATCTATTCTTTTACATACTAAACCAACATCACGTAAAAAACACTAAAATCCTTTAAATACTTATTGAGTACATTAACACACCAACAGACAAACAGACAAATATAGGCATATTATTTTGATATCCATATCATATAGTAACTATATTTTATCAAAAAATATGTTAGTTTATTTTGGACGATTAATAAAAAATCTACATGCCCTCTTACATGATAAATTAACTAAATTTATATAATTTGATCTATTTAGGCGGCAATAATATAACAACTAAAGTTTACGAGTCCAATGTTTGACCCTAAATTCTCGCGATAAATTATGGTTTACTTTGTCGTTTATGAGGGCTGCTGTAGACATAACCGTGTCGGAACATGTGTAACAGATTGCAGCAATAAGGGAAATTGTCTTTTTTATGAACGTAGACACCGCGAAGTAACGCCTGGGACAAAATGACACTTAGACTGATCGCTTTCACTTAACAGTTAAAACGTTTTTTGATTTCTATGTAATCTATTTAACTTCACTCATAGGCTTTTTATTCAGTAAGTTTCTGTTTATTTAAATTATTTTACAATTAATCTATACATGTCTTTACATATAAGATTTTGATGTCATACTAAATTAAAAATACCCTAACGAAATTTGTACTCAATGTGAAGGGTTATATCCTCCATACTATTTCTGTAAATTTTCAAGTACATTTTCACTTCAAAATCTCTCTCTAAAAGAATCTATTTCTTAGCAAGTAACGATACAGGCTAATACTTAAAATAAAATCTTATTTAAGCGTTTTTTAATAGATATAGAATTTGAAATTTACGAATGATCTCTATCTATCAATTAATGAACAACAATTATTTAAATATTTAAAAGTTAAAACGGTTAACGATAAAAGATAACGTATAGATAAAAATAAAACGTTGAAACCAACATAAATGAAGTATGTGACGTCACATTCAGGCAAAAATTTAAATCGATAGATTGTTTATAGTATATAAAATTACAATAGTAATTTAACTGCAATATACTATAATAAATTTTTATTTCATATCCAGAACTTTTCGTATAGTATTTTCATAATGTTCTTCCACTTGAAACCACACTGAAGATAATTGCAATTGTTACTATCATTAATTATAGTTAATATTAGCTGTTCTTGTATAATGTCGGATATACATCATTTTTGAATAGTTCACTTCTGATAAAATTACAATAACATTTATAAAGTAATTTAGGTGCTCCATATAGTCATATTTCAAGCAGTAAGAACTTTTCGTTAAAATTCGAGAAAAAAATTGCAATTTCAATTTTATTGACTACAGTAAAAAAATAGAACATTATTTAATATCTATAAATCTTTTTGCGTGGACTATGACGTCACATTCAGGCAAAACACAAAATATGTTGGTTTCAAAGGTACTTACGTGAAATGGGTGCGTCTCTAGAATGTGTATGCTCGAAGTGTAGAAATAATTACTTGTGACAGGTAATTGAAATGACATATTTTGGAAATGTTTGAAAAGACTTCTGGAAATATTTTTTGAATTATGTTTCTAAAATCTATAATGTTTTTTATCAGTCCTTTTTACTTTTTTAAATGTATAAATTCACTAAAAATGTTAAATACTCACTACTTCTACATTGAAATAATCCTATTGGCCAGGTCGTTTGTCTTTTGTACCTGAAGTGTCCAGTGTGAATTAAATCCAGGAGTTAATTTCACGGGGTATTTCTTCTAATGAAAGCGCCTCCTTATTTTAGAGCACTCTTGTGTAAAATAGAATTAACTTATTTTGTTCTACTCATTACGTGTACGGCGTACTTTATTTTATTTGACTTATTATGCTTGACGTAACTCAGAATTGAATTAATGCTTAAATACAATGTTTTATTCATTAATGTTATACAATAAAACCAATATATTTAATAATACTGTAGATATACATAAAAGCAAATATTAAGAAAATTAATTAAGAATTACTTTAAGTATATCTTTATATGAATATATTGTACTAACAAATAAACCAAAAATTATTATTTAAAAAATCTACAATACAAAGTTCTACTCTTATATAAAAACCTAAAAATACTATGAATCTAAATTTAAAATGATTGTTTTTACAAAAATTCTTTAAATAAAATGTACAAATTAAATATAAGATATTATTTGACAATGCAAAGCTCTTCAATCCTAAGGAGATGAATTTGATATTATTAAAAAATATATACCGTGGTTCCAGTAGAAGGAGACGCCCGCGACGGCTCCCACCAGACAATTTCGCCGCTCTCAAGACATTATCTCACAGCCGCTCTTACAAACTTGTACGCCATTATTTCCTTGACGTATTTCACAATAGCGGAATACTTTAGAAATGTTTTATTTCGAAATTCACGTGTCTAAATAAATTGTGAGAGCACAATAGCATCTATTTTTCAGTGTCTATATTATTATTAAAAATCATTTATTTATTTTCTTGTTATTATTTAATTTTTAAAATCATATTTTGCTGTCCACGGTAAAAGTATTTATATTTGTTACATATACTATATATAACATAAACTCTCTCTATTCTGAAGTTAAAAATACTTTATCAAAACGGCACTTACTTCTTTGATGTTTTATTTTATTTAGAAGTATATCGGTTATAGTACCGAAATAGTATGATACGGGAACAAAGTGAAAACAAATCAACGTCACTATACAGACTGGAACGGTTTTTATTTTGTATGCTATGTAATTGAATTTTGTGGTTCGTTCCATCATACACCGACCTTCATTCACCTCATGTTTATAAAAATGCATTTATATTCAAAGTAAATGTTTTAGATTCATTGACTATTAAAACTAAACGAATTTGAAATCGAGTTTCGATTTAATTTAATTTAATATAAATAACAAAATGTCATATTTATATGGAAAGTAATTTTAATATTGTAGATTTTAAGCGATTGCAGATATTATTTTTATACACTTATTTCTTAGTGTATTTTAGGTTACGTATATTTACATAATATGTTTTGAATTTTTTGTTACAAAAATTTTATGAATGAGTTTTACTTTTAAATGTAAAACGTAGATCTGATAATTACAATATCATTGCTACTTTTTAAAATGATCATTAATCTCACCATCATCACCACCACCACCATCATCATCATCAACAACAACAACATAGTAATATTAATGTTTTATATTAAATCACTTCACATATCAGGATAATCTTAAATAAATAAATAAATTATTTAATAATAAATCCTTATATAAAACTATAGTAAATGGTATATAGTCTTATATAGTAAGCACCAGCTGATCTACAATTTGTTCCCTTGCAAAACAAGTATAGCCTGCAGGCAAAATAAAAAGTGAGTTCGCACCTGTTCCGTTCGCAGGGTTCACCAGATAACTTTCGTATTCTAATCCATTCCTTTTTTTGCTTGGATAAAGGATTTTTTTATTCATACCATTGTTAAATTTCACGTATAAAAATTTCGTTTTATATACTTTATTGTACAGACTTTCATTTAGTTCTAACTATTAAAATAACTTTAATATATATTTAAATAAATATAATTCAAATGTCTTCAAATAAAACTTATTTAATAACAGTAGAGTGAACGGAAATGAATAAATCTAAAAATTTTTAAGAACCATGTTTGTTGAATTAGTTTTTCGAACGACTTTTATAAAAATCAATAGTTTAAAACTAAAATACGGCTATGAAAACTACTTAGTAAGTTTCTACTTTAACTTTGCGACCGATATATACATGAAATGAATAATGTATAAGGTTTTCCACTGGGTTTATATTTATATATACTATTGATATGAAATTGTTTAACTTAACTTAACTTGAAAAACCTTCAATATTGATGTATTCAATGATTTATGTGAGTATTGAGAAATGATACAGTTGATGTTTAAGTATAACAAAAGCTCCCACAAAGCGGACTCATCACTCAAGTCGTGAGTGCAGTCAATAGCTGGTGTCATAACAATTCTATTCAGCGGTTGCTTATGATTCAATAACAGTTCAGTTCCTATCATAAATAATTCGATATCAAATTTCCAGTATTGTTGTGCGGTAACGTTTATTATAATATTGAATAACATAAGATACAATGCAATTCTATTATATTTGTGACTTGTATTCTGTCTGTGTGTATTAAAATTCAACAGTAATATTTGTTTTTATTTCACATAACCTTGGCCGAATGGCCGTTAAGGTTGAGCGGAATTGTAAAATGTGTGTAAAGTATAAATTTACCATTTTTTTGTTCTTTTTTTATTAAATTAAAATTGTAAAAAGTATTGTCTATGAGGACTTTGATTTATATACTTTTTTAAATAAGATTTTTTTTTATTTAGCCACATTAAAATATATTTAGTGACATAAAATAATTCTGATCGTTTAAAAACTAACTTATATTTAATAACTTTACTCTGAAAATAAGCATTTCTCAAAAAGAAAAGTTTATATTTTAAAAATATGTTTGTGCTCAAACAAAAATGATAACAAATTCAAATAAAATGTTTAATTTTGTTTAATAAATCATAATCAGTATCATTTCATTAGTTTTAAAATCGATTTTTTTTTTATTCGACTATAAATATAATTTTATAATACTTAAAATAATTAAACAATTATAGTACTCGTATAAAACTTTATTAATTACCAATCCTTAAAAAAGAAAGCACGCTACAATCTTAACAATACAAAACTTTCTAAGAATAATCCTCATACAATACAACTAATTCCCAATAACGAAAATATTTCTAACACAGATTTTAGATGGAATTTACTCTCAATTTCAACATAAAAATAGGAGCAGTACCGTTTATCTTGCGTCGGATTTGAAGTGGGGTCTGTAGAGGTATTATCGTAAGAGAACTTTGTACACTCTAGACCTTTTTAAGAAGCACACTCACATTGAGTACCGTGCTCAGCTATATTTCGGTCATATCATTAAAATTAATAAGCGACCTCTTAAAAATTACTTTAAATATTCCGACGTGGAACTGACAAAGCATTATATTTTTTTTACCTAAATACAAATTTGAAAATCTATTTAATTTTAATTATTCCAATGGGAATGAGATACAAGTTTTTGTGCATGGTTTTTATTTCTCCGTCTAGATCTCGTCCATTAACAACTCCGATAATCCAAGCGTAGCAAACAAAAGCGCTAATTTTTCTTGCGAGATTTACAGCGCTGTAAAAAGCTTCTTAGTGAGAGGTGTTATTTTATAGAATACTATACTATAGTAAATTTCTGGTTTTATACATTTTTTATTAATTGTAATCGCTTACTACATTATAAATCTTTTCGTAATTATATTCACTGTAACATTATTTATTTATTAAATTTAATTATCTTTATCTTTATGTAAGTAATTCTTCTATACATATCTCTTAATGAAATTAGCCTAAACTTTACTAGTAATATAATATAATAACATTTAATTAAATGAATAGTGTGATAACGTGTATATTACGAGTAGGAATTAAAATTAATACAGAGAAAAGCCCCAGTATTGGAAATACTTAAAATTTTTAAATCTCTTGCATTATTTATGAATTAAAATTATATATTGTAAACTTGAATAAAAACTATGACAATAAACCTACAGTTTAACATACTACTTGACAACTGTATAGAACAGGAAAATGAGAGCTTTGAAAATATAAATACGATATTTCAATACTATTTCTCTAGAAATGCTTTCAAATATGTTGTAACTACTTGTATTCAAAACAGTGTTATTTTCTTAAAATTCCTTTATAGTAAAGGAAATGTTCCGATCGGTGAAGTCGCCTTTTAAACTGATATATAAATATAGTACCAAAGAGACGTTGAAATGCGCCTCCCGAGGGCGCGGGATCCAGCAACACACTTCCGTTGCATTCAATACCAGTCCGTCTGTTCTCAGTTTTGTGATAACTAAAATAATACAAGCATTATAAGTTTTATAGTGAAGTGAAAAGAAAGTATTTCATTTACATCCATATCTGCTTTGAAATAAACGATCCGGTTAAGCTCCGATTTGTCAATGTATGATATGAAATCCGGATATAAAATGAATATTTGATTATTAAGGTTTTGGTCGACGAAGAAACATTAATGAATTGTCTGTCTGTGCATGTATGTCTGAATCCATTGTAGTAATTTCTTAATTGATATTTCCATTTCATATTTAAAAGTTAGACTCTTTGATACATTTGATCTTATAGTATTATTAAGTTATAACAAATTTACTCCTAACCTACAAACAGTAATATAACAAACAATAGCTATACATGAACTAATAATCCAAACACATTCCACCTAAACATTAAAAAGATAAATACCGTAAAATATTGGATAATTTCTTTTTCCTCCAAATATTTTCCCGCGTTAGTAACGCTCCACTCACAATGAATTACTCGCGTGACGGTGGCAGTCCCACGGTTATAATACGCAAAGTTCGAGATGATATCTAAAAATATGTAAAGTAATCTTTACACATTTACCTTACAATGCCTATTAGGTTGTTAGGCCTTAGGCAGCAGTAATACTGCGGGAGAGAAGACATAATGTCATCTAAAGATATCTTCGCTTTTTTATTGGAACATTTTGTTCTTTGTAGTGCAAAATTACTTGAATGTTATCAATATGTTTGAATAGTCCAAGTCGTATTATTAATTTTATATATCGATATCTAATCTGCATCTGACCTTCTAGTTAAAAATAAGACAAAATAATTATATTGAAGAATGGTAAAGTTTAAATTAATTTGAAAATTACTTTGTAAATGTAAAAACATCACCTAGTAATATCGTAGTTAGACTAGCTTTCTTTAAGTACTACGCTTTACTAAAATAGTCAATACCATAAATTAATAATAACTTTAAAAGATATCCAAGCTTTTCTTGCCAATTCTTCTCCATGAACCTACACTTCGGAATCATCAAGTAGAACCTTTGTTTCATAAGTGCATTGTATGCCTATTTGAAATAAAACCTTAGATTTTTGCAGTGTGACCAAAAATAAAGTAAAAAAAATATTTTTATAAAGACATTACGACGACGATGACGATGACGACATTATAATATAAGAAGAAACCTTATAAATTCTTCCTTACAAAGGGTTATACTTTTACATGTCACTAGGAGGTTCCTTATTTGGACGCCAACTGGGTCGAATTAATATTAGTTATGTTTTATAAATATTTCAATTTCAAGTTTTTTTTTTACTTTTCGACACATTTTTTTTCTAGCTAGACATTTGCCGAAACAAACGGACAGACAAAAATTATATATATGTATTTTAATACGTAAATTCGTAAAAAGGTATTAATTGAAATTAGTTTATTGTTATTATAGATTTTGATCTACATGTTTGTTTATTTCCGTTAAAATGACAAAATGTTCATAGAAAACATCAGCTTTTATGTTGGTTCAGATAATAATTTAAAACAACACAAAATTTAATCAAAATTCATCCACTACTTCTATGTAATAAAATTAATAACTTGAAAATGTAATTAAACACATATATGTAATTAAACATATATATATAGATTTTGTCTCGTGCTAATTGTAATAACTACAGGTAGATATTACTAGGGGCGCCAACAAACCCTCAATTTCGACTCGCTGCGCTCGCGAAATCTCGGGTGCCGTTTGCATATTGAGCGAAGAGAGTTCAGTGTATTGACTCATCGTTTTCCATTGACTTCAATGGGATACCAGTTTTTTGAACACAATAAAAGAAAAAAAAAATTTTTTTGAGTACATTTTTCATTTTTTTTTCTTTTTAAAACCTCCTAATGTGTCTCTTTTTGATTGCAAAATTTCATATTTTTCCGTCAAGTAGTTTTCGAATCAATTCGTGACAATGAAAGTAAAAAGTCTCCAGTAAAACGCTCCGCTCACTAGGTTCGCTTCGCTCAATAAATTTATTATACATAAATATAATAATAGTAAATACAGCATAGATAAGAGCAACAGTCTCTAATTGACTTCATACATGTCGATAATCATTATTCATAATATTTATTGCAGTACAAAGATTTATAATAAAATTACAATAAAAAATATAAGCGAATTGGCTACGGTTCGTTCTTGAAACCTTAAAGTTTCCTAGAAAAGTGTCCTTATAATTTATTCAAGACAGAAACCTATACTGTAAGAATGGAAATCTATAAATACAACATACAGTAAACAGTTAATACAATATCTCATTGTAGTTCTAAACTATATTTAATTGAAAACGAAGCAGTAACAACATTTTATTAACATCAGTCTTAAATCATTAAATTATAAGTAATTATATTTTTCTTCATAACATAGTATTTACAATAAATATAACAGCCTATATTGCACTTATATTAATTATTTATTATATTTCAATTAAATGATTAGGTCTAATTAGTATCACGGTTCTATATTTAATTATTCAGCGAATAGGACTATTTGAATCAAAAATTCATTATACCTTGATTTGAAGCAATTTGAAATACTAATTTACATGACAAATGCATGTACTTGCATTTAGTATCAAGATTACATAATAATAAGTCCTATATAATAACATTGTAAAAGAATATTGATTATAAAATACTAATAGAGAAATACTTAAAATACTACTAGTGTAAGTAGCATGTTAGCAAAAGTATTTTTAAGTAAAGTCGATGTGCTTTCCTTTGTTCGCAGTCGACTTGTTTAACATGTGGTCTAGTCAAGGCACATGTATTCATGGCTAGTCTTTAATCTATTAAATACATCCATCCATTCAAACCGTTCAGTTTAATACAGCTAATGTTTGATAAGAAATAATTTCGTTCATATTTGATGATTACAAATCATTGTCTCCAATTACCAGAGACTTTTATAATAACATTGACTAATAAATGTATGAGCGCATTCAATGCATTAGAAATTTTATTTAAGGAGTTTGAAGGATAAGTTATAAAATTTAAATATTAAATGAAATAATTTATGTGAGACTCTTCATACAAAATAATAGTTTTAGAATAGTTTTCGACGTTTTTCATTTATCAATGTCCCCTGCAACTGTTTTTTTTTTCAGGTATTATTATTTTTCTTATTAGACTTTATTGGTATAATATAAAATCGTTGTTTGTAATGTGGATGAGGAAAAATAGTTAATCTACATAAAATGCAAACAGCATCTATTAAATAAGTACCATCGTAAAAGTTAAATTTTGGTACAAGTAGATGAAGGAGGACTAATATAATATTATACCTAGGATCCACCAACCGTGCACGGCGGGTGTTGAACTGAGCCCCTCTCCTTTCTTCTTTTTTTGATAACTTTTGAATTGCTAAACATTTTTTCAATCAATTTTTACTATAACATCCGCGTTCGGCTCAAACATACATGAGAAAATTTTTAGCTAATTATCTAGTCTCATTCTGGAGACAACTAAACACAAAAAAAATTCTCCCAAACGGTTAAGAGCTTCGCTTACGCTCAGCTCAATAATATTTGTTGTTTTATGTTAATATTACTGTAATCTTAAGTCTTTGGTAAAATTAAAAGTGATATCTGAATAGACGAGATTTAAATGCTGCGCACTTTTCAAAATCTCAAAATGATTTACTTTCTTTAGTTTAGACTATAATTTAACAATATTAACTGTAATTTAAGAATATTTAGATCTCTGATCAGTATACATAATATTGTTAGTAATATTTTTCCTAAATATTAATGCTTGTGATTCCTAGAATTTGATATCCTAAATATGTTAAGACGTCTTATTACATTTATCTCATATATCTGGGCTTAATGTATTATAATATTGCAGTCAGGATCTGATATTATTTGAAATCTACAAGAGTACCTTAAACATACATTTATTTGATGATAATTTGTAATATGATTCAAAAAACTTTAAGTTATAACAAATAACTTTCTTAAAAAACAAAAGATCTTAATATATTTTTAAAATAGTAATTGTCTGTCATTCTTTGCGGAATTTTCGTATAGCGTACATCAGATAGTGATATTGCATTCATAGGTCGGTGACGAACTAATGGACTCGAGGTCAGCAACTAAAGTTAGCGTATAACAAAATTACAATGCAACGGGTATTGAAAACAATATTGTTAACAAAATCAGAAATTATTTGAAAGTAATTTATGACACGTACAACTTTAACTACCACTTTAAAATCACCTAATTTAAATCGGACATCTGGCGTTATTATGGTTTTATATCGTAATGATATAACACCATAATAACGCCAGATGTCCGATTATGATAATAATATAAAATCGTAATATTTTTATATAAAAAGCATAAACTTTATCTGAAGTTTCATTACATTGTACATTTCTACATACTTCTATCTAAAAAAGGCACCCAAATCCAATTTTGTCCCAAAAATATGAGCACCTCGACTTGGGTCCATTCTAGCCTTTATTCTAACTTTTCTGACAAAGTGGCTTGATTATTTATTCAAGTGACAGAAATTTACTCATACTGTCAAGATGATACATACAAGTCGTCCCATGTCAGGTATAACAGGCAGGTGCAATATTACCAACATTTTTGCGATACCCAATTTTCTTAGGTCGCAGGGATCAAGAGAGAAAAATTAAACATTTAAAATTCCGCTTGGAAAAGATTACATATAACTTGCACGTTCCTTCCATTCGAAAATAGTCAGTTAAAAAGTTAATTAAAGCTAGACAGGTCAATCCCGAGTGGTTTATTTTAATGCAACGTTCATTTTCTTCGTACTTAATGGATTTTATAAATATTTAGCGTTATTACTCCATGATATTAGATACTAAATGTGTAATTATTACATAGTAATGTAATTATAATGTGTTCCGACAACAATGAAGAATAATAAATGAAAAACACGCCAAGAGAACCAATGGTAATCAACATCTATATATACAAATAAAATTTAAGTATCTCTTTGTAATTCTAAATTAAAAGCTTTTCACTAAATGCATATGCACATAAAAAATTCTTATGTATATATTTAAAAGCAATATACAGCTGAAATCGCTTAAAGTTGGTTTCCTTTCATAATATAGTCACTTATAAAGGTAATCTTTGGTAATGGCATCAAAGGAGATTATATTATATTTAGATAACTTTGAAGAACTTTTTAAGAAAATAAAAAGTTATTTTACTATACTTTTATAACAAAAAACATATTTGGAGAAAACTTAAGCTACTAATATGTGAGTTTGTTAATATGATAGCACGGGTGAAGCGGTTAGCGAAAGTTAGTTTATTATAAATGACAGTAAATATATAAAATTGTATCATACAATCATGAATCAATATATAAAAATCTCTATTAAAAGACATAAAAAATCTTTTAATCAATAAAGCTAACATGCATAACATGAAGGATATACTGTTACTCTTATACAACATATGTTAAATCCAGAACACAGATTCCCTTTAAACATATTATGTAATAGTTAAAATCGCAAGCACATAGCATGTTAGTAAACTTAAGCAGTCCGGTTGCAGCCGTTACTTTCCTTTGTTCTCACTCGACTTGTTACGCACACCCTCAACTGACTCCTCTACATAATTCCCCAAAACCAAGGATATAGAAAATCATTTTGTGTTATCTTTAAGCAATTATATAAAACTAATAATATGTATTTAATAATGTGTATGCACACACATTGTTATGACTTGAAAAGTACAATATACTTACAATTTTTTCATAATTTGGTTCAGCTGAAGCAATACATAGGAGTAGTTTTATATTTTATTATGAGCATATTGATGACATGATTTCTTCAACATGATTTTATATTTATCAAATACTTTTTATTTATTTCATTTATTTGTTAATAATATATAAACAAATAATAAATGTAAAAAATATATACAATAATATACTACATATTATTGTCAAACATATAACAAAAATTAAGTACTTACAACGCAAATATAAAATAATGAATTGATCTGTTGTATTTTAAATTGACATCCAGTAACTTTAGATCTCTATAAGATTAGCGCGAGGCGTCCGAAGCGTTCCAGGCGCGGAACAGTTAATTTCACGGAGTATTTGTCTAAACACAACCTACGTCCTGCCCATCTCTCCAACGTTGTGAACCCCATCAGTCCACGAGAATTCATTGCGAGCTCGTTACTTATCGCTTGCATTTAACGAGAAACCTAAGAGTAAATATATTTTACAAAGAATTTCGTTTTTTACTTTTCATCTTAAAACTTTTGTAATATAATATTTGGTCATGTAATATATTAATTATTATTAAACAATGTTTTTAATATTGAATAACGACTTTTCGACTGTAAAGTCTGATTGTCGCAAAAAATTCAAAACTTATTTATATACGAGCTGATTAAATGAATCAAGCCTACATACAGCGTCAATGGTCGCAAAAAAATAACTTGACCGGGTAATAAATAAAAAAGGAGTAACTTATCGCAGTTCTAATCTTAACGATTGCAATTTATGTGTTAACTATCGTTAGTTAATACCTTTGAAAATTATATTGGAAGTAACTGCATTGCGGTTAAGGAAATAGCGTCATTAGTTTTTCTCGTATTTCTTGTGAGTCGACATTTACGCTCTCTTGGAGAGTGTTACAGCTAACCTTCTAAAGATCAACAGTACCTATTAATTTAACAACCATTTTTACTACAAA
Organism: Melinaea marsaeus rileyi; assembly: GCA_918358865.1. Lineage (NCBI taxonomy): Eukaryota > Metazoa > Arthropoda > Insecta > Lepidoptera > Nymphalidae > Melinaea > Melinaea marsaeus. The sequence continues at coordinate 9,051,907 of OU911088.1, read as the reverse complement.
AATCAATTTTTATTTCACACTTTACATTTATCTTTAAACGTTCTGAAATTGATTTCTTTATTGCAACATAATCATCAAAGTGTTTAGAAATTGAAATATAACTTACTTCGTTGCCATTTCAAATAGAAATACACATTATTATAATATTTAAGTTAAGTTAAGTTTTATTTTAACAAATGGTTGCTCCAACATAATATATGTAAGTCCTCATAAAAATAATAAGTGATATCAAGAGAATAATGAATTTCAAGCTAGAGTGAACTAAGTGAGTTTATTCTAAGCTGAAATTCCCTCTAGAAAGGAATGTCTCTATTTTATTTAAAATGGTCCCTAAAGATCGACCAGCGTCTGGGGTCGTACTTTGTACTGCAAAGAAGCCGGACGAGTCTATGATAAGAATGAAATTGTGCATAGGACATGGGATATTATAATCTTATATTATATTATTTAAAGTTAATAGAATTTATATTAAAGTATAGTATATAAAAAAAATTACAGTTAATCAGTCATTACAATTCTGCATCTTGAGAAGGGTTGGGTGTTTAAATGAAAATAAGTTAATATTTGTTTAATATATAAAATAAAAGATTTAAAACGCGTTACATTATAATTGGTATTCGGTACAAATGTGAAGCCTAAAGGAATCCAGCGGCGCAGGACGGAGCGGGCGTACGTCTTCCTGTGTTCCGGAGCAAAGATAAACCGCTTCCTTTTCCTGCCCCTTTGCCTAACATCGTGTAACGGACAAAAGACAAAGTACCTATAAGTGTACCTCATGTACCACTTTTCTCATATATGTCTGACGTATAAGTATAAAATTTCTATGTACGTGATCACTATAATTGATATTATTACCACTCATCATCTTCATATTTACGCAAAAGTTAAACAAATCAAGGTCATAATAATGCTTAAAAATTTTAATAGTTATTTACTTCTCAACAGTATTATTTAAAATTATAATAATGTTTATAATTATTATAATTATATTAACAAACAAACAAAATATGTAATTCGTACCCGCCTTTAAAATGTTATCTATAGACTTCGTATCTGGAAACTGTCGTGTATGTGTAAAATATGTACAAGACCAGGTTACCTTTTGCAAACACAAATTTCGATCTACGCAAATTCCCAATTTACGTTTGGTTTACACATCTGTTTGACATCCAGCAAACGAATGGCAGCCAAAATAAAAATAAAATGCTCCGAAGAGGACACAGCGTCCGATAGTAATTTAATCATGAATCACTTTGACTAGGACTTATGTGAAAATAATAAAATTACAAATACACATTATCGACCAAAACTATTACACATACAGTCACGTTACATATTCTAGAAAAAACAAATATAGGGAAGGAAAATAAAAATAAATTGTAGAAAACCGGGAGCTTAATTACAGCTATAGTACCCTCTTCATTATTAGAACAATGAGTTAAAGCGTCGAACTCGAGGCAATAACTAAAACTAAACACGTTTGTAACAAGTTGTTTGTTGTGTTATCAGCGCTGTGCCAAACGTTCCTCGCACATTCACCGCAAACTTACACCCGCTTCTAATGAAAACTTTACGAGGTAAACGAGCCAGACAGTCGGATTCAATCGAATGATAAACATTATATCATTATACAAATAACCGGGGGTGGCGTTCTTTTGAATGAACTTGGAAGAGTAATCAAAACTTGTTCCCTTGAATTTAATATAATATTGCTACGAAATGATAGTCGAATTCTTTCCTATATAAACCTTACAGTTCATTACATCAACTCAGGTAACCTTATTAAATTTATCGCATATATCTAATTACGGTTTATCACAAAATCGATATCTTTATGTAAGTCGGGCAAATGTGTGCGAGTAGGAAAGTAAATCAGTTGAAACAAATGAAGAGCATCAGTCAGCGGGCCGGTGGGCAGCTAGGCCGTCGTTAGTGGTTGAGGCCGACTGCCATAAATCTTCAGGCCGCCTTGAGGACAGCTACTATAAAACAATTCCTTGATCGAAATATTTGAAATTATTTACTTTCACTTGTATACAAAACAATTCATCCAACAATATATCACATGTTACATGTACGGATAATAAAAACGATAGCAATAAAAGCCTTTCCGCGTTTTGACCACACAGAATAGAAATGGATATGAAAACTAAAATTACACTGCAATCTATCCCCGGCGAGATACATTTTATTTGTAGGTAAATACGGTCCACATTAATCATAACGAAGGGTGGCGTGCGAGTGCAGTGCGGGCAGCGCTCAGACAACGTGAGCGAAACCACAAACAACTACACGGGCCTTTTAATCTCACGAATACCGAACGGATATACTCACCGCATCAACTGATCACTATTTTTGTTCTTGATTCTTTTTATTTGTATTCGCTATGTATCACTGTGATTGCTGCTGAGATTTATGTGTGGGTATGTATTTGCTATAATGGATCTATATATCCCCTGTGCATATTTAAAGTTAAACAAGGGAACTACTGTGACCATTTATAGTATTTATTGATGACGCTATTGTGAGAGCGATTTTGTTAATGTTTTGAAATTAGTTTGTAACAATATTGAATTATTTATTTACAACTAAACTATATATTTTTTAATGTTTTGTAGCAGCTTTTTGTAACAAATCACTGTACCTTTAAAACATTTTTTAAAATTCACTATTCAATGCGTATAAATTGTGTTTATTTCAGATAGAACTTCTTACATAGCTACATATTATCTATTGCTGTAACAATGACTCTCAGCAGTCTAACCAGACGATTTCTATTTTCCAATTGATTGAATCTGTGGTCACTCTGCTATACCAGAACTGTAGTGATTGTTTTATATTCATGATATTTGTTCATGAATGGGAATAAATGTTATGATATTTTTATTCATTCAGAAAAATAAATAATATTTAAACGTGTTTCAATTTGTATAATAATGAATATAATGAGATATGTGTATTTAGAAATATAAAATCATTTAGCGTTTAGAAATAGATGAAATAGTAGTAAAAAACTTTTAAATATTTCCAGTTAGAATGGATATAACAGGCGGGCGGACATGGCGGCCGTAAACCCTGACAATGGATGTATTGCACACACTAATCATACTTTGCTTTCTGTTTTATTTCGTATTTCCATTACCGTATTTCAAAAGGTATTGACAAACGAGTCATTTTTACGATTTCCACTCCGCATTTATACTTTCTAACTTTGTTGTCTTTACAAAATTCATAATCTCACCGCGAGTGAAATATTTTTTCGTTCAAACACTTTCTGGTTTCATTTTCATATTTTCAGGCAGGCTTTCTGGGTGGATAAAGTAATAAAAAGTGTTTCACAACTATAAGTTAATAAGGTTTAAATCAATAAATTAAGTGTTATTCAGTAAATTAGTTCTGCGGTGAATGATAACAACTTTATAATTCTCTCAAACACCTACAAATCCTTCGTGATGTTACTTTAATCACTTTATACGAGGCTACAGTTTCTATTGGTCTATTAGGGTGTAAGGGTATCAAAATAATGTAATTTATTAGATAAATTCTAAGATTTACAGACGTTGGAATATAGTTAGACTTTAGTTAATATATAAATATGAATCCACACTTTTTTGTTTTTATAATGTAAATAAAATTATTTGTGAATTCAAACCGAATAACTTTACGATATAGACGTAATTATACAAAGCTGTATAGAGTTCTTACTTCAGCAGTAGAAGGGTCGTTTGCCAAACGACAAGCAACGTAAACAAGGTATAACTAATGTGATAAATAATGTATGGTGTACAAACATGGAAGTTATCCATGCTATACCGAGTATACCGAGGGGTCGGCCACATTTTCATGATCTTGCGGTTTGCGATACTAGCTTGTTAATATTAGTTTATAACCCTCTTACCGCACTGTGTACAAGATTTACGTACTTCTTATCTATATAAATCAGTGGTTGAAAATTATTGCAGACCGTCAAATTGGTGTGGCATATTGTAACGGTGTTATTAAGTGAACGGTTCGTGTATCTCATCTGGTTCTGTGGTTTAGTGAGGTGAGTTTAGTTCAAATGTTAAATCTGTATTCTTTTATCAATAATCATTAAGTGTTATCTTTGTAACTGTAACTTGTAATAGCACAATGAATATGACATAAATATAAGTGCGCGTATACTAATAATATTTATAGAAAGCAAAGAATAAGTTGCGCTTAAAGCGCTTTAATGAAATACACGTATAATAACAATACAATGAGCACAAAAATTTCATGATACGCGGTATGTAGGAATGGATTTTTTTTTCTTATGGCATTTTTAAAAACCAACCATTCAACGGACAATTGGCTAAGACGAAACAAAATGTTCAAAAGTACCACGTTAATACCCACTATCTCTTCCAAGCGACGATTCTTATAAGCTCCGATTCGTCGTTAAGCATTTACTTCTATTACGATTCATCGGTCTGATATGGTGATACAGAACTTATGAGTCCCCGACTCTTGGGTGCAGAATATTCCTATTTCCTGATAGCACTGTATCTTATAAGTCGTTTTCTGCACTAAAAGCTTCGTTGTATTAGCATTTTCAATTTGTATTTTGTTCACCTTAAGGAGTAATACTCATTGGAGCATGCACACATGTTCTGGAAAGAATATTTTGAATAGTACAGATGAAACTTCGAGATTACATTGTGTATCGTAGCCCCAAGACAATATTGGGGGAGGCAAAATATATATTCAAATGTGCTAAGAAAATGAAATCTTTACTCTATTGTTTGCCATTTAAACGCTTATCTGTGGTTTTGTATTTAAGAGTATTGTATCTTTTTCATATATAATGTAACTTTTAATAAATATTATATATATATTGTGCTTAAAATGTAAAAAAGTACAAATAATATTATTTCTGCTATGAAATAATTATTTTAAAAATATTTTTTTATTTCATATGATTTATTTTCTATGCATTTCGACATTTATTATAAAATATATTATCTTATAAATTATATTATAAAAAATTATGATGAATATTCTGCTATTTGAAATGGAATAAAAATAACCGTAAATCTAGTTTATTTTTCTATGAAAATTTATGTTTGCAACTAGTATAAAGCAAAACTGCAATTTTTTTAGTAAAATTATTTGTGCAAATGTTTTACACGTTTTCGTCTTAAATTGCCAAAAAGCATATTTGTGAGTCAAGAACTATAGACAATATGCGCTAAGTTTTAAGTATGAATTGTAGTTTCATACAAATTTTACTACAGACTGCTACAGTTTATTTTTAAGAATCTGATCCGTTTTTTTCCAGTTTTTATCAAGTAAGTCTTGATATCAGGATAAAGGGTTACTTAAGGGGATAATATTGATTTTGACAGGTAAAGGAATTATTCAAATCAGTTACGTTGTTATTGAGACTATTTATTTGAAAAAAAACAAAAGTCATTCATAAAATATTAGTATGAAAGTATGGACTACCAGACAATAATAAGGAAAATACCTATTTACTTTAGAATATGATTTCAAATTTGAAAATATTCAAATCAAAATCAGTTCTTCATTAGTCTTCCAGCGGTCTATTGTTCTGACGTGTATTTCGGTGGTTCTGACGTGGCACCAACGCAGCACAGATGGCACGCAATATCCTCAACCAGATATCGACAAGTCAACCAACATGATACGTTTGAACAATGAACCCTGCGGCCGACCAGAAACTAAAGCCGATAATAACCATGAATTGAAAGCTATGGTAAAAACAGTATTCTTAAATCAGATTTATCAGGAGTATTATACAAGAAAACAAAACCTTTAATTTACATCAAATTCGAAAGATTAAAACCTTAGAAAGCAAGTTCCTCACGAAAGGTTTCAATATAAGATAAAAATTATATCCCTTGATATTTACGTTAGGTACACAGTATAGAACCTATATTAACATTAGGAATAGGATTGTCACTAGTGTACTAAAATTTAATAATAATAGATATTACGGATTGTTGTGATCTGGTGAAACAATTGTTGTTTTTATAAAGAGTTTCATATGTCTTCAGTTTGGATTGAACACCTTAACTGACATTCTTCACTATAAAGATCGTGTAGAAGAAGTTTCTACTGGTATCTATCATCCCAAGTGCTGGCAAAATTCCAATTGTTTTCAGTAATTTCCAGATTGGTTGTATCTAAATTAGTCAAAGAAATTGACAGAGACAGAATCCTTTTAAAAGTTTTGTGGTTCCAGTATTTCTAAATATCTAATAAGTGACCATTTTGAAAATATGAGTGAGTGACCGGGTATTTAATTCGTTCAAATTTTAAATTAACAAAAGTATACAAGCCCGGGTCGCGGTGACCTCTCATTAACCGTGAGTGAGCGTTGTCACGTCGCGGGTCGGTAACAATTTGTCCTTTAGTCCTCTACAATGTAATGTTATATTAAATTTATTTTCTATTGTTATAAGGTTATATTAATGTTAATGTTAGAACATTTTTAATAGGTTATAATTTCGTTGCTATAAGTTATATATAAAGTATCAGTGTATCTAACTGACCTTAATGTTATTTACTAATTGAATTTTAAATTTTAGTTTGTTGTAACATAGTATCAGTACGCTAAGTGCTCTCTAGAAAGCGTAGATTGGCTAAGCAGACCGGCCGAGACACAATATTGCTCTTACAATATAGACGGATGTTTCCGCTTGATGCATTTTTGATGTTTTTCTGATGTGGGTCTATCGCTCCATTCTATCTAAATGTGATGAATATTCAACACGTTGGTTTTAGGTAGATGCGTTGAAACACTGTTGATTTTAAATTAATTGATATTGACCTGTATCTGAAAAAGTTTCGAATTTTGATTTTATTTGTAAAACTTAATCAGAAGAACTTCGTTTGATTGTTTTAGGTTATTTTGTATCATTTTATTTTATATTTTAAATATATATATATACATCAGTGACGTATAAGTTCTATAACAAGAAATGTGTATTTAATATACATCGTCATAATAAAACAAATTGTTAAATTTAATGCTTATCCATACTTTTGCTATTAGGCATCATCCTTATTTTGCAAGAATAATAATATCCGAGAAGCCCATCAAATAAAAGGTCCTTCTGTGCATAGATAAAGGACGTTCGATTGTCGTCTACTAAATTGAATTTTTGTTACAATCTGTCTAAAGCAACAAGTATATAGGTATCTTTCATCGATAATTTTTAAACAATATAAAAGTTAAATGTATAAAATCATAAGAATGATATAAATATCGATATTTTTCTAATTTGTCCACACATTATCAATGGAGGTACTTGTAGTAAGACAACAACCATGAGAGTGGCGCATTGAAAACATGGCGAATCAAGAGCTGAGTCAACCAGCCGACGCTCCCTATTTGCACGCTATGAATCTGAAAGGTCAACTTTGGCAACAGACAGACGCTTAATTTGTCTGCCTAGTTTAGTTTGTTTTAACACGCTTTGATATATATTTCATAGTATAAATAAACATATCAATAGATACTAAATATATATAATCATGTTACATTCGATAGTGAGATCAGAGATTAGTATTGTCATATGTATACCGCACGGTTTTATCAGACGGTGCAAATAAATGGGCGTACTTAGTTGAGTACCGCAGAGGGCAGTATACGGGATTTATGTGTTAAGGTGGACTGAACGTGAAAGTTTGTTGTCTTCGTACATTTCGTATTTAAATGGTAAAAGGTGAGCATTCGATTCTTATCTTAATACTTCCCTGTTTTAAACATGAGACTCATTGAAACCGTGTCTTTTTATCTGTGACGATAAATTATATTAAAATGTAATGTAATTGTGATAGAATATAATAAAATCTAACGTTCCGTAAAAAGTCTTTTATGGATTCTTTAATGTAACAATTGATAAGGTTAAATTTTGAGATTTAAATTATTAGGAGTAACGTATGTAGAAATTATTGGAGTGTATTTTATGGCATCAATATTCAATTATTTTAATCATTATTAATGACGCAATTTGAACCTAAAATAATGGGCATTAATGAGTAATTTGTTTTATTAGCGAACAAAATTCATCTAAAAATTCTAAACTTTATTACATAAATAAATCAAATTTCAAAATATCTTGTTTGTTCATTCATAGCACGAACGGACACTCCGTTTTTTTATATAAATAGGTATTAAAAGACAAAGTATTACAACTTTATTGATACGGACTTTTAGTTTTGCGGACAAGCTAATTAAAGCAACCTATCTGCTTTGCGATGTGAAAGCAATTACTCTGGACGTACTCGCAGGCTATTTCCATTTAGAAATCCTGCTTTTTTAATTAACCTAGCATTTAGAATCAAATAAATCTACATTTTTATTACTTCCAAATTATTTGTACAAAATAGTGCTGTTAAATAGAGGCTTATATAAGCATTAACTCTTTTGTCTGGTCTGTCGAAACTATAAATGAACTTTTCAAAAAACAAATTCTATATTTCGCTGAACAACTTTAACGGGGAATTTTTTTGTAGGTGAGTGGAGTTTTCAATTTAACCGCAGTATGGAGGCATGATTAGTCGTTATCAACATCAGGCACTCATTCGCAAATGGCTTTCGTTCGTTCATTCCTTTCGATAGGCAATCGACATGAGCAGTGGAGCCTTCGGTAAACACAATAGCGATGCACGGACTCGATACAAAATGATCGAACCGCAGCCGAAGATGAGAGCACAGTAAATAATAACACATCCGTACCGCGTATCAATACGCCATTCAAGAATCGTTGTAAAGCAATCGTGAAATAATATCGGGATTTCATATTGCCATCGCAATTATAATTTCTGTATTTATATTTTTATAAATTAAATGTAATAAAACTTTTAGTGATTTCGATCAGTTATTAAAGAATACGACTACAATAATCAAGTAACCTTAATAAATTTGTATTGAGAGTATTTTTTTTTTTCATTAAAGTAATCTTGTAAACAAAAAGAGTTGTAATTACAAAATATAATTCCTCGTTACTTAAAATTTTAACCAACATTAAACATTAAAATGACGTTTTTTAGCTTTAAAAGGTATTAAATTTAAAAATAAGCTCGTGTGTAATAACTCTTACATATTCTTAAAGGCTTATACGCCTACTGGAAGGTGTTCAGGACGTGTTTATAAAATCCAGCCAGTAATAAATTATTCCAAACGGATGAGTGCATGAGAAAGAAGAAAAAAACTTTCTGTACATATTTCATTTGATAAATATATTTATAATGAATATCATAACAAAAGGTTATGTAATATTTTTTCTTGATCATTTTTATTTTATTTGTTCCTCTAGAAATAAATTTGTTCCTGTATCTATTTATAAAAAAATCTATTCAGTTATAATATTTTTGGGGAATTCAGCGTATTTATTTAGTTGAAACCAAAATGATATCAAATCTTTAGTTATATCAATATTGCCTGACACATCGTGATGAAGTGTCGATTCTCAGCGTCATATGCTTTTAGAAAAATATCGTCTTCATTTCCGCACATCGATCATACAGTGTCAGGGAAAGGGTCTTCTAATTCTGATAGATCGAACATACTCATTACACATGACCTCATAATTTATTTAAATGTACACTCACACACACACACACACACACACACACACTTTATATTTTTTTTTGCTTCAGTGAGATTATTACAAATATTTTGGAAATCTTATATAGAATAATAATATTTAATAAATTGTATTTAAAATTCATAACCTAAAACACAGGAACAATTTAAAAATAACTATCGACTAACCGTATCAGAATCAAAACTAAATATTCGAAACCATTTTGTGGAATTTGGGGTAAAAAATGTTTGTATAATATTATATTTACTACGATTCAGTATGCATTTCAATAATCATATTATGTCGGCATCGTATCTGCTAGTGTGAAGGGAAATTGCCCTGTTCCGTCCCAGTGGAAGCAGACACCGCTATGAAATGCTGCTACTATCGATCAGTTTCAGAATGTCTGTGGTTTTACTTAAATGTGAACTTTTCTAAAACTATACAACGTTTATGAGTTAATATGTATTGTGATTATAAACATATTTATGCTTGATACTTAAAAAATACATTAAAATTTTGAAAATGTCACCCAATTAAACCTTTCCTTAACACATCTCGTAATATATGAATTAAAATAATGATCCTCACCCTCGTCATTAAACAATGCTTAATGGAACTATGACAATGAAAACATTTATAGTTCTCCTTTTAATGATAACAATGCGAATTATTAAAATACTTTCTTCTGTTATATATGAAATACTTATTTTTGACGTTTTGTTGATTTATGAAACAAATGTTGACAGATATTTTAAGTTTGTAATTATTAATCTATGACTTTTTTATCTTATTATTTATAGATGAATATAATATATTAAGATATTTACTTATTAATAGTATTTACTTCTATAAAACAAAAAACAATTCTCTTATTTGTTAAAGCTTTCTCTTAAATCTCAATTTGTGAAACTAGATTGTCGAAAAACTGTACGTGCAGTGAGGTCTTCCTTCTTTAAATCACTCCATATCTCACCCACATTACTATTCATTAAGGGGAATGAGCTTTGCAGGTACAGGCAACGATTAACCGACATCGTAAATTGAACCCTATTACAATAGCTTAAGTCGTACAATGTTTTTTATTTTTAGTAAAATATAAACTGCAGTATATACAGTTGTATGAGTGGAATTACAAGATCTGGTGAACGTTCCAGCTCGCTAATGTTCATTGTAAAGGCAACAAATAACCTCCAATCAAACTAACGCCCGACCCCAATTTGTTTGACCAGAGAAATATAGTTTTCCTTTGCGTTAGAAATGCGTACGAGAAAAATCTTTACCATTTAAAACACGCCAGTACAATGCCACGATTTTTCCTAACAAAAATATAAATATTTTATTTTGTTAACGATTACTCATTGCGAAATAGTTCTTACAACCTCATCACCTTAACGTAGATTACAAATTGATGTGTATGTTAGGTTAAGTTAATAATGGATGTAGTTTCAATGTAAAAAAAAGCTCTCTCGCTTAGGGTGTTGTAATTATTCAGTCGGTATGATTAATTTTTAATACCTTTAACGAATATAGCGAACAAGTTTTCATCCTTAGATGTTTCAAAGTTTCCGTGCGGTTGCTTCTCGGTTGTAAAGTCTGAAGCAGAAGTTCAATCGTACTTTAAACGAGTTAATCCTCTTTTAATAAGTGTTGATGCTCGCCCCACTGTGGTCTCGCGAATCTCATTTCTCCGCTAACTAGATGAATTTTCGACTTTTAACTTCATCAAACTTTTTACTATTACCCCTTTTTGTTGTTCTAATTAATTTTTATGTTGTGGCTTTAATTAATAATTAGATTACCAAAATAAATACTATATATTTTTATTTTATAAGTTTGTATTTATAAACACTTTTATAGAGAACGGTCAATATTATTTCATCTTTTATGAACAATAATATGATATGCGCTCGTAACCTTGGATCATACGTTTACTTATTTTCCGTCGTAAACCAATACGATTGAGTTAATTTTCACGGAATTGTTTTTACGATTTTCTCACTTTCTGTTACGTTTTATTTTACCCGACGGTATCATAGCTAGGAAATTGTTTCCCGGAATTTCGAGTACTCAAAAAAAGCTGTGAATTGGCAATCCGTACGTATGTATATACGGAGCATTGTTTTATGTCCATTTTAATATTGAAGAGGCAGAAAGATATTTTAGTTACAGCCCAGGTTTTATTTTGTAAAGATTACTCTCTATTCTATGAAAATAGAAGCAGAGTATAAAAATATTAGTAAGCCCTAATGAAGAAAATATATATTATATCAAACCTACTATATAATGATAAATCGTTGTCGCTATCCATTGAAAGAATATCATGATTAGCTATTTAAAGAATTCCATGTTAAATCAATGTGCAAATTCCCCTAAAGTTTCATGGAGGTTTAAAAAAAAGTTTTAAAGATTTTAGATGAACGCCACACATTCAGATGTCAGGTATGATATTATCAGTTACATGAAATTGATTACAAGAATTCTTTCAACCATATCTAATGATGCTTAGTGCTTCATAAATTACAAACAAGCTGAGGCGCCTCCCTATATGTTCACCGATGCCTGTCTTCGACAATTTAAAAAGCTCCCGTTTTACACATTCAATTGGTAAAAGATATTAAGTGACCCGAACCAAAAACGAGACACCTCATATGTGGTTCACCTATTCTCTATAAAGATATCTGATCCAGCGTGAAATACCCTCAATATCCATCATTATTAAAGAACCACTAAACTAAATTATAAAATTAATTGCACAAATTAATAAGCTAATTAGTATTTTTTCTTTATTTATATTATTTTATTTCGTTTCAGCAATGTTTATTTAAATACTAAGAATACAATTCATTGTCTATGTCATTTTAAGTACTGTAGTACCTACATGTTAAGTACTTCCCTTTTTTTTTAAATAAACAATTATAATAAAATTCATCAATAATATTAAAATGATAATCCAAATGAATAAACCTATAAGTTAGATATAAAAGAGCCACAGCGATGAATTCGGCCTCCAGCCACAAAACCAATTCTCTTTGGTTCGGTTATTTTTACTGTTGATGAAACCAAAAACGTGTATATTCTCAAATAAAATTGTCAATAAAAGCACAATTATTACTCATTTTGATAGACCATTCACGGGATATCAGGTTAACAAGTCAATTCTGGTATTGAACTTTTATGTAAGGTATTTTAATTGGTGATAATAATGATGTGTATGTTGCTACGATTTATTTAAATTCTGTTAAAGGTTTTATAGACGAGAATGCTGCATACGTTTAATGTTAGGTAAAATATCGAACGTAGTCTATCGTAAAACAAAAACGTGTCTGATTTGGAAATCAATAACAAATAACGTACTTATTTATCTTAGAAACGATGAAATAATACCTATAACAAATTAAACTTTACATATATTATATGTTAAGCTTTTATATTTGAAATGTAAAATTGAAGCTTTCGATCTTTTTTTGCAATCTATTTTAAAGTATTTAAACATCACTTGATGCTGTTAATGTTTACTGTATCGCCCGCAATATCAAATATTCCCGGCAAATGAGTGCCTTTTTGAGATAACGCGAACGGCAAGCGAAATCATTTCCGTGATGTCAATCACACGTCTGGGTTGTCCGGCTGTGTACGTCCGCTAATGAGCTCGCAAACTGTTCAAATTGTAACAAGATCGTCAATATTGTTATTATTATCTTCCATCAATGTGTTATCATTGAATATTTTGAAATAAAATCAACATTACATTTGTATTAAATAAAATGGTAATATAATTTAAACAAAGTTCAGTATCTAAATATAAATTAACGTTAACCACAAACATATCTTTTAGAGTAAGTGGCCAACAAATTTTCTCACCTAACAACTATAATCGCTAAAAAGGTTTTAAAGCGTTAAAAGTGTTTAAACTAAATTGTGTAGCAAGTTTTATAGGGGACACTCCGGCTGTCGCGGGTGACCGCAAGTAGCCGGGCCAAGTCGGAAACATTAAGGTTCCATCAGCGGCCATATTTTCCGTCGGGTACTGAATTTTCACGGAGGCCGACTTCGGACCGACACGCCTTTGCACTCAGACAATGGAAGGATGGATTGGAATTGTGTACCTTAGTGCCTTAACGTCGATATTTCCACACTTCCAGTTTAAGACGTGACATGTGAAAAGTTTTAGGGCGATTTAAAAAGGATGGAAACATCTTGCTGAATCCTTAACTATTTTATCTCAAATATATGGAAGATTTAGGGTATTTTTAAAATTAAATCTGGCTTCAAAAATTGAATATATATGTTTTATACCCATTAATGAAGGATATTTAGGCTACATTACCTCAAGTAAACTCTGGAAACACAATATAGTTGTTTCATGAAGTAATACTTTATTTGGGTCACTTGGTTATAAACTTTGACGTATTGCTCTCGCATCTCACCTTCCATAAGTTCGCTTTTAAGTATTATTTTATGTAGGTACATGAACACGGTACACTTAAAAGCTTTAAGCATTTCTATTAGTTACTCTAATATATTTAAAATGTTGTGGATAAACGGGTAATATCTATTTACAGATATATCGTTTCTTTTAAATTTATATTAATTACGTAATATATCTGAAGAATATTTAAATGTTATAAATGAAATATTCATAAACAAAGAATGAGTGAAACGCATTGAATTACTAATGTTAAACACATATTTGAAAGAAGAGTTGTTTAGTTGTAAATAAAAAACGTTTTAACAGATGTTTTAATACGCTATTATTAATTAATGTACAATAATTCATTAATTTTTGGGCTAGAAATGGACAATTTTACCTTTTAAGCTTTGACGTCAAAAGACAAACACAGCACAATATGGTGTGGGTTTTCTTAAAATGACACCAGGGCCGTCTTTGACGCGGAGCAAGCGTCCCGTGAAATTGAAACAGTTTGGGCCTTCCCGAACTATTACATCTTGTTTTTACTTTATTTTTCATTATATATAACCTATCTTGCTTTATATATATATATATATATATATATATATACATATATATATTGATTTCGATTTGCTTTGGAGTGTTTCAATTATAACATTTGCTTGAAGTGTGACAAGAACAGTTGTTGAAGAAAATGTATTCATACTTTATAAATTTTTATTAAGTAAACTTGCAGAGAATGAGATAAGCATGCCTCTTTATCCGTGTGATTATACGAAAGCACGTAGTTGGGATTTGTTGGCAGATATAAAACTTAGTATTATTCATCATATACCTATTTCAGATAATATATATTACACATGAAATCAGCTTTGCAATGTTTTTTTATATAAACAAAAATATTTTTATAGCAAATAAATAAAATATATTAGTTTAGGAATGTGGTCTATACAAAATATATTATAAAGAGCCTGAAGCAATCACAATTAAACAGAATGAATTAAATTCGTATCGTATATGTATTATTCGTACTCGTAGTATACGTGCCGGGCTCCGGATGTGTACAATATAAAAATGTCGACGGAAAAAGCTTTTATGGACGGTTATTTCTACAGGGAACTGTAAGCAGTGGAACATGCCCCATCAACTCCCGTATAATATGAGTATTTGCTGGAAAATAAGGGTTGATTAACATTAGTGTAGTCACGGCCTTATTCTTAATCAATTTAATGTTTTCATAACTTCGTACTGATAGTAATCTAACGAAGATGAGTAAAGCTGATATTTGTAGTGATAGAACAAATATTTATTTTTAATTTTTATTTAGTATAGTTATTTTTTATATTATCATGAAATTACCTCAAACCTGAAATAAAATTCGAATTCTATATAAATATCGTATATATTTCAAATATAACAAACACGGGTTTGATATGAAATAATGTATCGCGAGGGATTTCCACGTCAGACAACTTTTATGTAATTGGCTGGGCGTCTGAGCCAGTAATCCGGCTCGCATTCATTAGTCGTTGTAACTGCAACTTATAATCTCCTGTCGACAAACGGAACGCCTGCAAGATCAATAGACAGCTATTGTTGGAAGGACCAAGTTGATTTCTAATATACATTATCCTATTAAGCCTTTTGTTTCACACTGATATAATATAATAATAAATGTTTTCAATTATCATTATTAACAAAAACGACCAAAATAATAACAATATTTAATGAAATCCACGTAATTATACCCGTTTATAATAAAAACGGTAGAACGCTTACGAAATAGAATCTTTTGTTTCGTCATAATTACTTAAGAACGAGTGGAATATAATTAAAAATTTAAAACTTAAGAGAATATTTATTCATCAAATTATCCACTGAGAGAGGATGGAAATTGCAAAATATTTCGCACCTTCTTACAAAATTTGTCTTAAGCCTTTAATAGAAAGGTTTGTTTTCCTTAACGAAGTATCTCGGAGACGCTTTATAATGCACTTATGATTTATTACATCAGATGCTCCCGACAGCAGAGATTTTAAATAACTTTTACCTGGATAAGGCTTTGTACCTTGATGTTTAAAAATAAAAAGTCCGCTTCAAGATGTTATTTTATTATTTAATAGAATCAGATTATTTTTAATCATGTTCTATATTATTATTTTTTGTTTAAATATATATATTCATTTAATTGTTCTTAACCTACTTTAGAAGATAAAAGTAGTTAATGATCTTCTTTAATACGTTTTTTACATCTATTAAAAATATCATGTCAAAGTGAACATAAAAAAAATCTGGTGACATTTCTTATGAGCTGGACACTCGAAAATCTGAGATTAAATTTATACCCCGAGGTACAATTCGTTCAGAATAACGGAGCTCCGTCTACACTGCTATAGAATGAAAAATGGAAGTATTATCCCGATTCTACTTGTCAACCAACACAAGGATAGTTTTTACTGAAGGCCTTTGAATTGTTCATGGTAGTTTTTCTTTGCTATAACAATAAAGGAGAAATGTTATAAAATATAGAGGTACATTGTGAATAACAATTTATTAAAAAAATGTTAATATTAAATATTGTTTTGTTAAAAAATATGAATGCCGAGCGAAATTGCATTTGCAACAAAATGAAATATTCATAAACAAAGATATTGTTATAGTCTTTCGCCTCAGCAATTACGCGGTGATATTAAAACTTAATTAAAATTTGTTTATCACGGCTCGAAAGCGATTAAAAGTTTAAACGAAGCTGCGCCGATGTGGATCGCCTTCACGAAATGAGTTTATTTACGTAAACACTGCTGTAGGCTATATTCGACCGATGTATGAATGGCAAGGGAAGGGATCGAAATTATGAACTTTACATATTTTACATTAACCCTGCATCGATATTTATCTGACTTCTTAGCAATTTGAATTCATGAAATCAAAAATTGTCTAAAATTATATCTTTAGATATCTTGTTACAGTACGTTTACTTTCAGGTAGTTTTTGATAACTTATTGCGAGACAAATGAGTCTCTTGGGACTTTTTAAGGAACATAAAGCTGTCAAATCTCTTAGGTTAAAAGATGACATAAAATTAATTAGATCAAGTTATGGGACAAATTCAAGAAATTAAGGTGCAAAATTACCTAATTTCTAGAAATATATCGAAAATATTCTGTATTTGAAAGGATTTACGTAATGAAACTAAGTATACATTCTTATACATTATTTGGATATACCTATTACAACTAAGTTATACAAACATGTCAATAAACGTTCGACCTCTGGCCTGCTCCTGACCTAATCTGACATTAAATATCAAACTTTGAGTTGTCGCCGCGGGGTTAATCTTCATTTTGTTTTGAAGTTCGTTGTTTGCAATTATAAAGTACTCCGTAACTAGGCCTGGGGTTTGTCCGATAATTGTACTAGTTTTACTATTATACAATATAAACATTTATAATAAGTTTCAATACAAATTAAATTTACAATTTAAATTATATTCATAAAGTATTATATATATAAATATATGTATATATTTTTAATTTTGTAACGAAAACATTTTGTTCGTGCAACGGTCAGACGACGATGGTGTAAGTCGTAAAAGTTTTATAATGTTTACGATGTCGCCGACCGCATGTATTGCAATGTTACAATATTTTATTTTAAGGTTGTTATATTTTTTGTTACAATAAACCTCTTAAACGAATATTTTAATTTATATAATTGACCCTATCTATCAATTGTTAGGCCTACATTATTAATATGTGTTTGTATCATATCAGATAGTGAACGCCAAATGTTTCACTGGAGTTTTCAAACTTACAAGATGAGTGATGATGTCGTGACTCATATGCTCACAAATTAACTGCTTTGATGAATGTGCACTAACTCATAACCAACTTTACTAGACCTGTGGAAGGCTAATAGAGCGCTTATCCTTATAGAACAATGGAGCTCATATTACAATGTTTTATTATAGTAGGCACAATAGCTATGATGTATCACATTCATAACGTCCACAGTTAATTACAGTATCAAATTACAGTATTAACATCTTTTGGCTTAGGTTCTAATAAAGTTTTCAACATGAGAATATTAATCACTGGATATCTAATATTACAGATTTGTATATAATTTTTAATTATACTAGAATATTTATAACATTTATGAAGAACAATATTAGTTAAACGTGTTGGCTGTGATTTCTTTGTTGCTGAAATGGCAAATAAAAAGGTAACTTAAAAATAACTTTAGAAAAATATAAGTTTATATATTTTTTAAATTGTCTAGCGCCTTCGCAACTGAAGTCCCAATAGCGTCCGAAGTTATTTAAAATTGTGTTCCTATAATTCAAGTCAGGATTTTAACCTAAGAAGAAGTAAGTTTACCGGGACAAGTCGGGAAAACAAAGAGCAGTCCCCTTACAGTAATTTATACGTGACCGCGTATTCCTACTCCCCTGGGACTCAGTCCGCAGTTAGGACCTTGCGTGTACACCTGACGTATTATATATTTACAGTGTTATTTTTTTAATATATCTACCTCGTGAATCTTGTTAGGAATTTATATTATGAATTATTTATCATCTAACCTATTTGTGTCTGTGTGGTTTAAACAAAATGTCATATTTCATATTAGAAAAATCTTAAAAACCCGTATTTTTATATGTATTTGCTTGTCTAATTTTTGTATTTTTTAAAAGTTTCTCCATTACACGTACAACAATTTAAAGAGCAGCAGCAAAATAAAGTGGTTCCTAACGCCGCTGGACATTTTAACATTAAAGCACATAACGTATATTAGTGTTTAGTCACCTTTGTGTAAAAATTTAAAGTTAAATATAAGTCCGAAAACATCATATTTAAAAATAAAAACATACTAATATTATTATTAGTTTAGATCAAACACCAAACCCATCTACAATATAACACTATAGTAATTAGTATCATATTTTTCGTTAACGTTAATGAAGTTACCGCTTTAATAGAAAAGGAAATCGGATATTTTCACGTGGGAAATCGAAACCGATTAATGAAATACCCGTCGTATCTAACAAATAGCTTTATCGCAAATTGACTACATACATCCACGTTGTAATTGCCTCGGGGATAAATCTAACGGATAATACTATATTATATCATCATAATATGTTATCATTTTTTTACCAATGTTATTTGAGATTCGGATTTTCGTTGTTGAGCGAAGCGAACGAAGTGAGCGGAGCGTTTTACTGGAGACTTCTTACATTCTTTGTCATGAATTGGCTCGAAAACTACTCGACGGAAAATTATGAAACTTTGCAACCAAAAAGACACACATTAGGTGATGGTTTAAAAAAAATTTAAGAATGTCCTCAAAAAAAAAATATTTTTTTTATTATTATGTCAAAAACTGATATCCCATTGAAGTCAATGGGAAACTATGAGTCAATACACTGGGCTCGCTTCGCTGAATATGCAAACGGCACCCAAGATTTCGCGAGCGTAGCGAGTCGAAATTGAGGGTTTGTTGGCGCCCCTAGTAATATTACATATATATTTTAGTATATATTGTATTAAAATATCAATCGATATCTATAAAATATCATTATAAGTTACTACGACATAGTATTAATAGTGTGTGAGAAATGAAGTTGTTAGAATCATTCTCATGTAGCGTTAGCGGATAGCTTTTGAATCAAATGACTATAATTTAGTTCCTGTCTTCCTCTAGTAGCAGTGTAGTAGTGGTTCTACATAATATAAAACTACATCTTAGTTTTATATTATGTTTGTCTTTACGCGTCGTCTGCGTTATTTAAGTAAATAGTACCGAGATTGGAATACGGGGGCTTATTGAGAAAAATAATTATTGTATTTACTTTGAAATATATTTGAGCAAAGTTTAAAATGTTCATAATATTTTAAAACTATTTTAGAGATAATTAAAGAGTAACTGACATCTTACTCTAAAGCTAATACGCAAATGCCATCTTAATTTAGTGACATGTAAAAATAAAACATAATAAAAAAATTGAAACGTCTAAAAAAGTCGGCTTCACATACCTTTTTAATAAAGATTTTAAAAGCAATCTCGATCGAGGTTGAATTTTTGTTGGTAGTTTCAGTTTGTTTGTAGGCATCAGTTCCAGAGTGCAGTTGGTTTAATATCCATCCGATCCCCGCAAATCCGAATGTTAACGCTGACAGATGTTGATGTCTATCCAACAGCAAAGCTTGCGGAATTTCCAGTTTGACTGTTTAATCCGTAGCGTGCGTTTCATCGACTCATATGAGGCTTTTATGCGTCTTTTATCGTTGGATTATACTGGTATTGTTTGATTATCTCGCTATTAGAATGTTCATTTGATGAATAATTACATGTATTGTTATATACATGTTACATTATATTGTTAACTTCAATATTCTTAGGATGTTTATATAAAATGCGGAACAGACTGCGATGTGTACACATCCTATTTCCCGACCGGGGCACGCATCAACTTGATTTTACCTCGTTTCAATCCACGGATAACTTCTCCCTGTAGCATCATATAAATAAATTGTTGCCTGTCTTTATTGCTCTCGGTTTCAGACCGTTTTTCCTGCCATGTTATAGTCTTTGGGAATTCTTTCTTATATCCGATTCTATTGTGATTGAACATGTGATTATGATAATAACAAATGTTTAGTTTGTATATTTCTAACGGGATAAGTAGTGTGTGTCTGTGTGTATTTATGTGTGTGTGTGTGTGCTTGCTGGTTATATATAAATTTCTTATATTAACTACCAACCTTTTGTGTTGGATGAATGTCTATTTTAATATTAATTATATTGGAATATGTTATATTTTTAATGAAGTTCAATAAAATTTAGTAATGTTGTAGTTTTATTATTAGACAATAAATCATTCGAAATAAAAATACTTTAATATTATCAAAATTAAAAATTATACGATAAATATTTATCGCTAATTTAAATTTTAATACAACGTTTTGAATTTATGATAATTAATATTGTAAAATTCTGATCGCAAATAGCTCCAAGTATTTGATTTCGGCATTCACGTCGGTATTCGACAGATTTGGAGAATTTGTTTCAAGCACCATCCTCCATTCAACATTTAATGAGTAGGTGTACCTATAATATTTTATATATAATGTATATTAGAATTCTAAACTGTTTTATTTATTTAAATTAATTATTTTAACATTTATATTTATTATGAGTATTTTTTTATACTAATACCTTCAAATGTAAAATAAACACCATAGAAACTTTTGTTATTTAATTCGGATCGGTAAATTCTTGAGGAGTAAAGTTACGGGTATCATTGTTACTGCGAGCAACGCTGTCTGTAAGTCTAAGATCTAATGTTTTATAGATACTGAATGTAATATACATTAAAATATTGTGGTGAGTTTTATTATGGAATTATGCCTCAGTAATACAAAATTAATGAACACAATTATCACATTCTATATCACCTTTCCAGCTCAGCTTCAATATCAAGACACTTTAGTGAAAAACGAACAAAAATCTTAAATTTTAACATCCAAATTGAAGCAAACTTGTTAAGATGTTTTAACATAAAAGAGAATGCAAATTAATTCTATTAAGACGGGCGTTGTATGCGCTCACGTAATTACATAACATGGACGTTTCAAAAACAAGGCTTCAAAGAATTCTAGATAAAGTTAAATAAATAAACCGGAATCTCACACGGTATACGTGTTTAATATTCTACGTACGGGATGCATATACATTTTATTTTTTAATTATAAAATGGAGTGACATAAAGCCAAAGTAAATTTTAGACCGAGAATTCAGAATACACTGTCGCTTTCGCATGATAAATTCATATACTTGCTAAGATTACCTAAACAAAGATGTATTCGTGCTTTAAAGTGGATAGGTAAAAACATCTTGTGAGATTTATGTTTTAATTTTTTTCTATAATAATTCATTGTAATAATTGGAGGTAAAGCCACGGAAGCGTTAGACAGTGAAGCAGCAGCGCTAGAAGTCATAGCCCACTTGGTACAAGGACACAGTTAGTATTAAATTCAGAGAAGCACTAGACAGTGAAGCAACAGCGGTAGACGTCATAGCCCACTTGGAACAATAGCACAGGCAGTATTAAATTCAGAGAAACACTAGACAGTGAAGCAGCAGCGCTAGAAGTCATAGCCCACTTAGTACAATAGTACAAATTAAAATGTCCTTAATTTTTTTTTCTTTTTTATATCATGTAAAAAAACTGATATCCCATTAAAGTTAATGGGAAACGATGAGTCAATACACTAGGCTCGCTTCACTCAATATGCAAACGGCACACAAGATTCGCGAGCGCAGCGAGTCGAAATTGAGGGTTTGTTGGCGCCCGTAGTATATACGAGGGTCAAACTGAAAGTTTTTAGAACTGGCCACTTAAAAGCATTATATTAAAAAGTATAGTTTAAATTTTGAAAATAGAACTCTTTACCAATATTATTGAGTGTACATTTCATTCATTTGTCATTTGTTTTACGATTTGGCGGCAAATTGAAAATTGTCTGTGCACGTCAGAATGAATTTAAGCCGAGAAAATTTTCGTGCAATGATTTTTTATGACTTTCGATGTCATTTAAGTCAACAAGAAAGTTATGATAGACTTCGATTGGCTTTTCACGATGAAGCCCCATCTCGTGCCACAGTTTACAACTGGTTTAATGAATTCAAACGTGGTCGAACTAATCTCACCGATGATTTGCGTGAGGGACGGCCTTCTACAGCGACGACTGAAGATAATATCAGTGTTGTGCGGCGTATGATAGAGACTGACAAAAGAGTGACCTATCAGCAGATTCGGACAAGTCTAGGCATAGGTATGAGTCAAGTGCACAAAATCCTCCATGAACATTTAGCGGTCAGGAAGCTTTGTGCCCGCTGGATACCGCATAATTTGACCGAGGCTCAAAAACTCCGCCGTGTTGATTGGTATCGAGAAATGATCCAAAAATTTAACGGAGGTGACTCAAATGCTGTGTTCGACATACTAACGGGTGACGAAAGCTGGATTTACTGTTATGATCCAGAAACCAAAAGACAGTCTGCTCAGTGGGTGTTTCCTTCCGAAGAGTTGCCAACTAAAGTGAAGAGAGGTCGAAGTGTTGGAAAAAAGATGGTGGCCTCGTTCTTCGGAAAGACAGGTCATTACGCGACAGTAGTCTTAGAGGATCAGAAAACGGTTAATGCAGAGTGGTATACTAACAATTGTTTGCCACTTGTCTTGGAAAAAGTTCGAGAGAAATGACCTCGCAGCAGGATCCTCCTTCATCACGACAATGCCTCGTCGCACACCGCCAGGCAAACGATCGACTATTTGGTGACCTCAGACGTGGAATTACTGTGTCACCCGCCGTATAGCCCCGACCTCGCACCCTGCGATTTTTATTTATTTCCGAAAATAAAAGAAAAACTTCGAGGTAAACGTTTTATAGACGCCGAAGAAGCAGTGGCTGCGTTTCAAAACGCTGTCGAAGAGACCCCTAAGGCCGAGTGGGCAAGGTGCTTTTCTCAATGGTTCCATCGAATGCAGCGATGTATTGATGTAAATGGACGCTATTTTGAAAAGTTACAATAAAACTAATAACTTGCTAGAATGCTTAGTTTTTGATTTTCTAAGAACTTTCAGTTTGACCCTCGTATGTCATAATATAAATATTTTTTCTTATTTATATACATTGCTCCGTGGCCAAGAGTTAAAACTATATCTCGATCGGTTAAAAATATATTTTAAAGTAGTAAGGCTAAGATTTTTTAAAATAATTACTTTAGGTAAAATTTTTCCATAATTTAAAATAAACGGTACATTTAAAAAGGAACTCTCAATCAAAAAATAAGTTACACATCTCTTTCCAGGACGCAGCAAGTATTTGTTCCTTATCCAAATTCTAGAAGATGAACCTGTGAATTTTATATTAATCATTGATTTTGTGTATTTCGTAAACTGTTACTGTTACTAGTGTTTAAAGTTTTCACATTGTTGGTATTGATCTGAAAACATATATATGTATCTATAATAATTCTGGTACACACATCACTATATTCTTATCTGATTTAACTATTATCATAATATAATTTCCAACAAACGGCATAATATAAATTGGGTATTCAAAGCCCAACTAAAGTTTGAAATAAAAATGAGTAGCCATAATAAATTTGCGAATGTGGCTACCATTAATTTAGGTTACCTTGACGAGGGTCGAAAGTTTAGCGGATTATATCAAGTGGCAGCACTAACTGTCACTAGCAGTCCTGGCCACACCACGTCGCACGGCTTAATCGCCAAACTTTCCCTTACGATTGGAGTTTTTGTGGAAATGAGACGGCGCCCGTACCGCTAATTTATTCGCCAACTGAATGGATGGAGGACTGGAATCATTTTACCCCGATTACGTATTCAGGACATCTTTGAATGGAATACGTAAGTGGTATCACCTTAAACCAAAGATAAAAGGTTTTACAGATACAAACACCGGATAATGAGTGGAATTTTTATTGCGAATAATTTTTTTTTTTTTTTGACGATAATATAACTGATATATATTTTTTTTCTATTAAAAGAAGTTTGTTAAATAGAATATACATAAGAAAGTTATAATTTTAGAAATAGTGCACAAAAATTTATTTATTTCTTTGGAACTAGATTTTTTTTCATATATAATATATTGTAGATTAACTTCGTAATGGTGTTCTACGTTGTGAATCATCATCTGGAGTTGTCTTTGATTTTAAATTTTAAAAGAGTGAATATTACCTTTAAAATATTTCATCTTCCTCACCCAAAATATATCACCATTACAAACGACAAAATTAGTTCTTATATCCTAAAAGAAATAACCTGGCGATTAAATAAGAATTTAAATAAAAGAAGTGGTAGTCAAATTGTTATTACGAATGATATATTTATATATGTACTTATAATACTATTTGAGACAATAATGTTGCATTTTTAAAGACAATGTCCAATTTTCAAACTTATTTTTATTAACAAAAAATAAGAATGAAGTTGTAAAACATATCGTATTATAGCTGGTAAGATTATTTTTTTATATATCGAAATTATTTTTTTTAGAGCAAAATAAATTGCAAAGAAAATATATAGAAATCTTTAAAAAGTGGTTAGTTTGTAGTGGTTTTATATGTAATGACAAAAGTTTAGAAAAATTTACTAAAAAAGTATATATTTAAACCCCGTTGTAGCAATTTGTTGAAACGAATTACACTAGTTCTAAATTTTTAACTCAAGTAATATTACTTACTATTTATCATTATTTGCTCTCTCGATTTGAAAGGCTTATTCAAAGTAAATGATATATAATGACATATGTTAGCCACAGTTTCGGACTCCGAGATGTTTAATAGACGGAAAAACAACCACACTTGATATCCAAACCTATTCGTACCATTTGAATATGAATAGGTATTTAATAATAGAAATAGAAATGCATTATCATGATTTTTTTTTATGTCAATTGTGTTTTATCATCTATAAAAACCATTGCTGTATTTTTGAAAGTATGAAGCAGTCCCAATCTAAAGATATCGTTTGAGGTGCTAAAGTCATGGAAATATCGAGGGACTACAAGTAGTTCTAAATTAAATCATAGTAAACCCAACTCACAGACAGATGTCATAGTTGTCAATATTCCATAGACGGTGGCATTCCCTGTCTACACGTTAATTGATAAGTAAGCATAACATATATTGACTGAAAACTGTATTTAGTTTTAAAAGAAACATCGATTTTTTTATATTGTACGATTTATGCATTTTTTATACGAATATAAGAGAATCAAAGTTTGTTTTTGTGGAAATCTTACGTATGTATTGCAAAGAGTCAGTAACAATTTATTTACTAACCTCTTCTCAAAATGCAATTAGCAATTTTATGATATAAAGTCATAAGAGCAAGCAAGTGAAATAGTCAATTATGCACTCTTATAAGAATTATTTTATTTTTAGACTAAGTAAATTTATTTTATGAATACTGATTTCTCCAATGTCTCTTAGATTCGTTCTTAAAACTCATTCGGTTGGCCAAGAAAATTAAAAAATATATATATAAGCCCATAGTTTAACACGCCATCTATAATTTTATAAACAAGTCTAACAAGCAATTGCATTTCAGAAAGAGTATCTTAATATAAGGTTGACCTTTCGACTTTTCACTCACGACAGTAGATGGCAGACCAATCTGTCTAACAGCGCCATCTGTTATAATAATTTTTAATCACAAAGTGACCCAGGCAACATCTTGCGTTCTTTCAAAACAGTGTTGATAAACAATCATAGATGACGCCACTATGCATAATACTTACAATATACGTATATTTTAAATTATTATCATTATAAAAAAAATATTTATTGGGTATCCCTTCAATGATTAATTAAATTATAAGGATATTGCATTTGAATATAAAAGCTATTAAGGTTGTTTTAGTTCAGAATCAATAAAATTAAGGTCCCATAAAGTGCTACAATTGAAACAATTTTGATGTTTTTGTAATGAGCACTCTAAAAGTTAAACCAAACTCGGTGGGCTTCATTCTTTATTTAGCGTCGTCATTTTTTTATCTTAATAAAGTATTTAGTAACAATTAGCCTATATATGTAAAGTATCATCAAAATTATTGGTAAAATGACAACCAAGCTTCACATGTATATATGTATGGATAAACGTGCGTATATTAAAGTCATCAGTCGCCCTCGGCTGGATACGGGATTTCATATGCAAAATGTTTGCTCTAACAAATTACCCCATTATTTAAATATTTGAAGAATGATAGGGATTTTGACTTTATCGTGGCTTTGTAATAGATCCGCCAAACGCGACGATTTATTAAAGGATTGAACACAATCTTGTCAAGACATCAAAAATAACATAGCTATATTTTTAATAAATTTTAATACATATATTATTAATAAAATCATTAATTATAAATTGTATATATCAATATACAATATATATATACATATCGCGGTTCAAATAGTAAAAGCTGTTAACTTGATTTGTTTACAGATCATAAAACAATATTAACGAAATTATATAATTAGATCGAATTATAAAAACACGTTACCTCATTGAGATCGCATCAAACCCTTGAAATGTTTTGATACGGACGAATTATAAGGTGTACATCTGCCTCATAAAGGCTTGTATCTAAAATCTATCCGTATCGGGGTGAAGCATGACGCCAACCCTCAGTGCCGTGACCGTTAAAATGACTAATGACGATATGTTTACAGGTATCACAAACTATTTTTATTTCCAAATTTTAATTTACCAATCAAAATATAATTTTATTGTAAGGTAGCCCAAAAGCAAGGATCATATGCAAAGAAGCATCCCATCCTGAAATTCTAAAGGGAATTAGGTCTCCAGCTTTCTTACTTACGCTATGAAACGTAAATAAAATATTTACTACACAACCATTTTTGATGAAAAGGCATTCTATTCAGTCCGAATTACCAAATTAGATGAAATAAGCCTAATTAGATCGACCCTAACTATAAATCAATGATTACAACTAAAAAACTATAGAATCAGTTTTCTTTCATTTTCAAAGTTCGAATAAATAGTGTGTTTACGTTGTGTAAGTAAACTACTACAACTACTACTACTACTGCTACTACTACTACTCCTATATGAATTAATATAATAAAAAACTAATAAAGTGACATTTTACAATGCAATGTAAATTTTCTCACTACAAAATAATAATTTATCATTAATAAAAAATGGTTATCAAAAAGGTTGTCAATACCTGAAATCCTAGTCAAAATGCACTTATTAGAACGCTTAACCAAATATTAAAAAATGGTGATTATCATTTAATTTCATAGTTAAGTTAGGAAACACTCGCTGGTTGTAGCGGGATGCGCGTGCGCAGGCACCTGCTTCCGTCGCTGATAGGGTTAAATCAATATTGAGATTGATGTTCCTTTTGTCTTTTTGTTCTGTCTTAGATATTGAAATCAAGCGATTTACATAAAATTAATTCTTATGTATATAATGTTTGAGTGTCAGACGCATCTGCTCTGTTATTACCAACAAACCAACAACTTCTTCGTCCAATTTTTTTACCAACAATTGAGTGCATGGCAATAGATTCTTTCTTTCTTTCCGTAACATCTTATCATTATCGCTCCATTAGTTATCTGCAAATATAATTTTACATAGTCGTATATTGCATAGTCTTAAAAGGATAGATTTTAAGACTATGCCATATCTTAACCACGATTTCATTTATTATAAATAATTTTATATTTTTTACTATTAAATGAAAGAGTTTTTATTTAGATATAGGTACCTATAATCAGAATTCTCACGGATAACAATCAAAGTTCAATATCAAAGAGGGTCATAAAAAACTAAGGACAAAAAATCAATAAAAGAAATTTTTATCTTGATTGATTGGTTCAGCCTGACCCTTTACCCATGAGCCTCAGGTTTTTCGGCCTTTCACAAAAAACTAAATGTATCAGTGTTTATTTGTGACAATTTGCTTTGTCGGTTTAGTCCAATTACCATTTGAAAGGAGTTTTTTTTTGTGTCGTACGAAGCGACCTGTAACAACACGGTGAATGACACAGGTAGTAGTAGGTCGAGACTAAACAGATTAGATGGTCTTGATCCTTGAATTGTACATGGTTAATATATTTTAAATAAAATATATATAATATCACCCGTATAGATTAAATGTCGCACATATGTATACGTATGCTTTATATACAATCTTGGCCATCCAGTTTAAGACATCTGGTAATGACACATTCACTGTATTACTAGACTAGTCTTAGACATAACGCTTATATCCAGTTTGCTTTAATCTGTAACATTTATAAACTCCAAGTATCAAAGATAACGAGTCGAAGTGCACGTTGCTGGCGCAGATTCGTCGCGGAAAGGACGGGACATAGCGGGATGAAGATATAATCATCAATCCTCTCTCGTCACCGGCCCTCGCAAATTGATAGCTTACCTATTGTAACTTTAACTTGCCACAATACTTTAATCGACTAAGCATATTATTTGGATATGATTAATGGATGAAATACTTAAATAATACTTTTGAGACTGCGAGTTTATTTGATGTACTCTTCGAAACTTTCTGATTCTTACACCTATATTTAGAATGATTCTTTAGTTTAAATATTGTCGTAGGTTTGAAATTTTGCAAAATCAATTTACGGGTTAATGGATAAGGTAATAAATTTATGATACACGCCTTATGTATTTTATAATATTATTTAATATAACGCACAAATTTTATCATTATGATTATCTTTTAATACATAATTCAAATAAATTTATATATAAATTAATAAAAACGTGCATAAGAACTTAGATATCTAGATAAAACTTTATTTAATTCAAAATATGTGATCAAAGTCGATCTTTGATTAAGATATACAAAGTCACAGTACAAGTATTGTAATTGCATGTGCATAAATCATACCCCTCGAATAGCATTGTAGAACTCGTAAGACTGCAATCGGCTTATAGTAACTTGCTCGCTGACTACCGCTGTACGCACCACACAATACAGGGTAATCAGAAACATGTCTAATATATTATAAAGAAATTGATTTATTTATATTTGCTTCCTCATTTTAAAGCTTAAGAAAGGATTTCACTTTACGTCCTATCCTCATCCAAAATTTTTTTGGATAATTCTTTTGGGGATGGAACACTTTCAATTTCATCTACGCTCTTCTTTCATGTCTTTTTAGTGGATACATTCTGTTTTATTGTATTATTTTATACATAATCGGTCAATGTCTTCTATCGACTTCTCTTTCAACTATCGTTATTCATACTTACAACTCTTTACACGTTTTCAATCCTTCTACCATGAATTTATTACAGTAAATATTATAATGTTAAATAATATCTTTAATAATTTTATTTTCTACGTTAAGAACTAGAAAATTTTACATTTATTTCATACTCGTTTCAGACAATATACCCATGTATATCTAAGAAACGGACAGCAAAAACAAGTTCATATTGTAATGATCACTGAACACAATATGCCGAATTATTAAAATTTTTATATAATTTAATTAATAAATAGAATAAAATTAATCGGTTACAGTTCTTGTATTTCTAAATACATAAGTGTTACTTGTTTGAAGAACACACACTAGGATGTAAAAATCATCACCCTCCTGCCCTTATCCTATTTTGGGGTCGGCACAGTATGTTTTTTCCTTCCATACTCTCCTGTTACTCGTCATCTCTGTACACACTCCCTTCTTCTCCATATCGTCTTTCACGCAATCCATCCATCTTTTCTTCGGCCGTAATGTAAAAATATTTTTGGAAAAAAGTAATCCATCAATTCTTTTGATATATTAAATAAAGGAATCAATAAAGTGAGAAAAAGAGTCAACTGTCTTTTTGTTTCAGCTTTATATTTCAATCAAAGTTTATACACAATGTATGATATGATGTATGTATTTTTGTAATTATTTTTGCTATTTCATTTTTAATACCTATACATCTGTGCTCAATTATATTTTTTATTATAAATTTAACAATGTTTGTGCAATTGTGGGTAATAAGATGTAAGTATTTATTTTATAAAAGAGTATATTTTTTCTCATTATAAATAAACTAGGGACGCCAACAAACCCTCAATTTCGACTCACTGCGCTGGCGAAATCTCGGGTGCCGTTTGCATATTGAGCGAAGCGAGCCCAGTGTATTGACTCAGCGTTTCCCCTTAACTTCAATGGGATATCAGTTTTTTTACGTGATATAAAAAAAACATTTTTTTTAGGACTTTTTTTTAAACCATCATTTAATGTGTGTCTTTTTGATTCCAAAGTTTCATAATTTTCCGTCAAGTAGTTTTTGAGCCAATTCGTGACAAAGAATGTAAAAAGTCTGCAGTAAAGCGCTCCACTCAATTCGTTCGCTTCGCTCAATAAACAAATAAATGATGAATATATGAACCAAATTCGTAAATTTATACTATTAGTTTATTTATGTATAGACAAAATACACAAAGAAACCAAAGCAATATCTTTTAAAGATAACTCCACCAGACATTATTACAGAGATATCGGCATTGCATTACTATTATTTTCAGATTACACAATTAATATGTTTATTGCAACGCGATAAACCTTAAATATGTATATTGATAAATAAATTTGTTATCATTTATCAAACAAATCTGTTACAACTTTACAAATTCATGAACAAGTGAAATTATTGTATTCATGAATTCTAATTGTATAAAAGGATCAGTGTTATTTAATGAAGTTGTTTTGGGAAGTTGTTGTAATAAAGGTAATAAAAGTGTAATAAGCCATAACTCTTCACTTCCAGACGCTGTAGAGGGCTGGAGGGCCGTAAATCTAATCTGAAGATAGCACCCACGCCGCGGACCCCGGGAGCTCGGGAGGACCGTGATGTTACATTACTGCATTGGTCAATTGTATTTAGGCTTATTTAATATTTACTTTATACATTATATATACTAAAATATATATATAGGTAGATAGATAAATATACAAGAATTGTAAAGTTTCAATACCAAACTCGTGTCCATAAAATAGTCGGCACAATGCATTTGTCAATAATAATTTATTAATAATATCACTTCGGACATCGTTCATATCACGGATGAACATCCGCAGTAATATTTATTTCTTTTGACATACAGGCAATTATACATATTTTTTTGGTAAAAATAAAACGAAAGTTTTCGATGGTAAAAGTTTAATAAAAAGTCACTTTAATAGCAGTTCCTGGTCAATAATTACAATACGAATCCTCCTATTAGAAATCAGGAACACACCTGTTGTTCGTATGAGCCTGGATTTTTTGTGCTCCATCCAACCTTTCACGAATTTACATATCGCCCAGCTCTTTGTTGAGGCTAACGACGGTTATTATTTCAACCACAAAATGTAGACTTAACTGGTTCCGATTGACAAAGGCACGGTACACAATAAAGGATTATGGAGGATGTTGTTGGTGTATCTTTTACGTAATTGTTTTCACTTTGCTGCTTATTGTTAGCATCAAATTTTAAATTAGCTAATACGCACCTTTTGGCGAAATTTTAGCACTTACTTAGCTCCTTAACCCTTATCCAATATATCATTAAAGAAACGCGATAAGCCGAGAGCACGAGAGCCTTTTCTTTTAGTTTTTTTTTATGTCCATGTTAAACATAAAGACGTTAACGACTGCAAGTTTAAAGATAGGCATAGAAAATGATGACTCCACTATCGAATACCTCAATCACCCTTTATTAAGGCAATGAAATAGATTTATATCGTTCAAAGCGATTTTATGTCAAAGTGCAGTTCATTGCCATCTGACAATGTCGGTGAGACAATGTAATTTTATGGTTAAATGAATCTCACTTGAAGTGGAACTCGTTGGGAAAATTTTGAATGGTAATATTACTTGCTCTCTGTATAGCACCTTTGTCTTTGCCCCAAATTGGAGTTATGCTTTATATAACAACAGAAGCGTTACAACTTTCCAATGGTATCTTTTCTTTAGAATAATAATGCGGTGTCCGTGAACATATTATGAAACGAATGGAAATTAACAAATAACCTATTATAGAAATATTAGAAAATTTAAATAGTAAAGATAAATTTATAAAAAATATTGAATATCTGATTAATGATAAATATCTAGTTTGAATTGAATATAAAGTCACAGTACTATGAAGAGTTCTAAAAATATAATAAAACATTTATATTCTCTATAAAATCCCAAGACACAAAGTCATATTTTATGTGAAGCCGGTGAACCCAATTACACATGAATGGTTCGTCATGATCAGACATTTTTTGGGGCCAATAAAAACTTACGATGAGATTTATTCCTCCGCCATCCCGACATCCATATACTAATTCATCTTATTAAGGTTTCAAATCGTTAATAAATTCTATACTAATTAATGAGGTGTATCCACCCGAATATTTCACGACTACCTTATTTTATTAACCACTTTTATTCATTTGATATAGAATTTAAGTATATACGGTAAGTGAAGGCTAAATCGGACGTTATTAATATACTTTAGATACAGTTCTCACTAACGATAAAAAAAATAGATGCTCAACGTTGATTATGCGCACGTCCAAAGATATATTGGTATCATTAATTGATTCCTATCGAAGCTAATGAAAACAAATATATTTTAAGCGGCAAATGTCAGGGTCAAAATGCAGGGATTTAATCGAAAACTGCGCTTGTCAATCAATAAAACCAAGCAAAACGCACAATTAACTAGAAGGCATAATGTGGACAAGATTATAAATGAGTTTCTATGAAGAACAAAACCACTTATATTTATATTTTACTATGACGTAAGTAGTAGTTCAAGTAGGAGTTTAAACACCCTAAATGTTATAATAATAAATATTAACATAAATTACCTATCAATATAATTATCAAATAAAACCGTATACATTTTTAAATAAAAATAAGCACGAACTGACAAAAATATATTCATTTTACTTCATAATTATTGAAAAAAAAAATGTATTAACAAGTCAATCCATAGGTGTATAGACCTTGTTACCGTTCCCGTGATAAAAGTGACCAAGTCGATAATTTATTGGACATACCGAGCAGAAACTTGGTAAAAATAAACATGAATCGCTGCCTTATTGGGGCTTGATTTAATACGGTCAATAAAACAGTAACTAACCTTATATAAATTACCGAACAAATAAATAACATCGCTGCTCATCAACTTTATGTCTGTACCGTCGCATCAAATTGGATACTCTTTGATGCTAATATTGGGATGACGCTAGTTATATAAGGATGTATTATTTGCTTTGATTGTATATAAACAACAAATAATTGACTGTGCCAAGTTACCGTGTAATATAGTGTAATGCGACATGGTGATTGATTTTTATTAACAAGGCTATGATATCTATACGTTTTCTTAATTATAATTCATTGATTGACCGACAACACTTAAATTACTGGTGTAATTATTATATAACAGTAAAATTATTCATTTGCAATTTAAATTAAAACATTGATATTTAAATGTCATCTTAAAAAGCAATATTTATTTAGGGTTAGATGTTTCTTGGTATTTTGATCCCCATAGAGAAATTCTTACTAGTTAAATTCACGTCTCGTTATGTCAGGATACATAGCTTTCTTACTTCAACCGGTACATTTTCATTAAGATCGTATTTTATCGAAATTTTTAACACATTATGATATTTATTGCTCGTACTCACCAAGTTATTTTAGTAGTAACTGCGCACTTACGAATATTTATGTTATAAAGTAATATACAGAGCCGCAGAAAGGCACCGTCTAATCACTCTCAAGTCATTAAATTGAGGCAATAACTCTCTACATAGTAGCATGTATAAATACTAATAATTCTTTAGTAAGGCTTTGTATCGAGCCAGAGATTGATGGGACCTCTCCTTAGGTGGCCTGTTAATAAGCATTCAGTAATTCCACTTACGAGTAGGTCTCGTACTCTCAAAATTGAATTTTACATTTCACGTTCACAATTAATAAAGTATTGTTATTTGTCGATATGATAGTTTATTAAATTATTGTCCTAAATATTTGTGATTCCATTTACAATATTATCAATAAATTTTGTGTTAAGCCTTTATTTTTTTAAATACAAACATACAATATGTTTTATTAGCAGCTGTAAGTGTTTTTGATAATTAATTTTTTTACAACATGATTATTTAATTAAATATTTACTTAATAAGAGGCATTAATATTTAGTCAATTTAATAACACAGCTGGGTACAAAATGTTGTTAATATACCTATGTAAAAGTTGACAGATTAGAGCCAGTAAGTTTATTACTTATTGTTGAGTTTCTTTAGCTTCTATTACAATATGATGTGAATAAAATCATCATTACGCTGCAAATAAAATATTAATTAAAATCTCGATATAGTAAAAGCGTAACCCTAAGATACAAAAGTAAATAAAACTTACTTGATTTTAGTGTTTTGCTCTTTTATTTCCCTATTGTGAAATACCACGACGTATTTGATATTGTTTATAGATTTGTTTAGGATTTTTAATTTTTTTATTCCTGTGAAACATCTTTATAAACGTTGTGATTTGAAACTCGATGTAACGGAAATGCGTCACGATAAAGAAAGAAATACATAATTGTATAGGAGAGAATGAAATAGAAGATATTACACATTATTTCCATTGATGTGACTAGTACTTCAATAAGTTATATTTATGAATTCCTTTTAGTATTATTTTTTCTCAGCAATGTCATATTAATCAATATTAATCCAGATTTTCTTGCGATTCAAAATATATTTTTAAAATATTTTTGATATCCGATATATCAAAGTATTTGATACGGAACAAAGTTGTGCTCACTGCTATTATGGTGCCATCTATTGCTCAATCTTTAAACTAAAGTGTTATAAGAGTATACTCTTCAATAAGTTTTAAAATAATAACTTCAATATATATATTGAAGTTATTATTTTAAAACTTACGATAGATGGCGTTGAGGCATTCTTTTATATGATAAATTCTTAAATTATTTCTGTTATTTCATGTATACTTATAATAAGTCATCATAACTTGTAACGGTTGAATGTCAGTGCAATGAAAATTTGAGGAAAATGTGAAGTTATTTGTTCAATCGCTTTGTTCCCCATTGTATATCTGAGACAATTAGTATGTATATATATGTTGTTATATAAAGTATTAAATATTTTTTAAGCTTGGTAAAAAATAATAAACCTTACATTTATCCTAATACGAATGATATTCTATATCCATCTCACTCTCGTAGGATACTTTTCAGAAGTTTTATTCTTACTCTTAATTTACAATATTGATTGTAAAGATATCACTTCTGTTACAGAAAGTAAAGTTGTAGTAGACCGTAGCTTAATGAGCGATGGAAAGGTATTCCAGAGGTCACAGCTCCGAGTTCAGTCGATGAAATATAAAAAAAATACCATAGTTAAAATAAAATATGTATTTTTAAAAATAATGTAAATAACAACTTTATTTACTTCATTTTGTTATATATTTATTTATGTGTATTCAATCTTACTACGTATTTATTGAACCAATGCTGAAAAAATGGATAGTGTGTTCCACCTTGCTAATTGATTCCAACAATGGAGGAAGCGTTTTTGCGAAAATAATAATCGTGATATACAACATCCTCTGATTACAATCTGGGATTAAAAAATATATAATACGCGAAAATATTTCCATTATTCTGAACGTAAAGCACAAATTATGCAACACCGAAGAAAGAATAAATATATTTATTTGTTAGGAAAACATAAATTTAATCTAACATGAATATAAATATGTATAACCCTAAACAAGATAACCGATAAGGTACAGGATCATTAAAAACAGCCGCATTCCCACAACTAATTACAAGTTACAAGTGAGAAGAAAATGCTTTCAAAGGATGAAACGCATTCATATATTAGACATTTATTAGACGTGAGGAAGGTCGTTAATTAAGGGCCGCGATTTGACGTGCACTGACAGCTAATATTGTATTCAAATTGATTTGTGTTCAAAGTTGAATTGATTTTGACAGAATCAATAAGCCACCGAGATGGTGCCGAGATCGTTGAGTGAAATCGTATGAACGTTAAAATGGATAAGTTACTACGAATCGAATATCTTTGATCTAAAGATCTATTCGTGTGAATTAAAATTATTTATATAATATTCTTTTATATTTTGACACTAATCATCGATCTGTTCGAGTTTTGATACAATCAAACATACATTAAAATAGAATAGCACTTATATAAAAGCCTCTCGACTTGACGCCAGGTATTCTGCACAATACGACCACAGTAGTTACTGACAAAACGATGGGATAGTAATTAAAAAGAGAATTAAAAGATCCGTCTGACACTGACAATGGCTTGAAGATAACAAGACAGCGACCAGTTTAAGGCTCCTCTAATCGAATATGGCCTTTATGGTTGTCTTTAACACGATTATTATATTTTAAAGAGGTCTTGTGTGACTTGCACTTTGTTCCCGAAGCGCTTCTACTCGAGGTGTCGATCTGTCGAGTAAATAGCTTTGCGTCTGAGTGATTGATTAATGACAGAGCCGGCGAAAACAGACCAGATACCCAATTAAATACTTCTGACGGGACCACTAGATGGGAACATCCCATAGACTGTTAAGTGATTCATGGTTTCTTATTACCACCTTGTAATTATGTAAAAGATTTTCACCATAGAAGCTGTTTATTACTATTAATTAAAACCAATAGATATGAATCCATTTTATGTATATATATATTTTATTATGTTGTATTTTATTATGTAAAATTGGATTATTATATTACAAAATATTTGGTCATTATATAATTTTTTCGATATGGAAAAGTAATTTTTATATATTATATTTCACATATGCATAGTAAGTAAGGTAAGCAAATGAACTCTTTTCTTGCTTTTTCAGTGTTTCGTCACGGCTACCCCTGTTTCTTCGCTCTTTATATCTCGTGGAAAAGAATCTAATTTCGGAGCATAAACTCAGTTATCCAGGATTTTAGAATATACTGTTTAATATAAGTATGATGAACACGTTTAAAGAAAAATAATTATCCAATTAAATAAATGTTTGGTAAAAGTTATGGATCCAATTATTTTACTTTCAATAAATACCTATAAACTCATTGAGTATTAAAGATTGTTGCTGGCGTCACATTAGAAACCGCATAAAACAAAATTGTGACAACCATGTTGTCAACTAAATTATTTGTCGTCAATGTATTTTGTGTCAAGTTTCGATTTCGTTTGTGATATTTTCTTTTTATAGTAAATCATAATATTATGGTTTACTACAACACTTCTAAAAATATTAAAATGCTTAGAGATATTATAATTGATTATAGAGCTTCAAAAGAAACTTTGCCTTATGAATACATGAAAATGTACATTGAAAAAGTTCCCGATACCGTCGAAGACTCCAAAATATCCTGGATAGTTGAAACATTTCTGAGTATTCAAAAGCATTCACAATTTTTGAAAAAGATTTCGACTCACGTATCAGAGGAACTGTCCGAAGAAGATCAAGATTACTTTGAGATTTGCTTTCATTCCGTCACTTTTCAAATGACTCCAACCGACATGCCTCTTCTTTATAAATGCCTATTCAATTTAAGTAGAACCCTACTCAATATTTTTACGAAGTTTTTAAGTAACAATGAAGTACTAACAGTAATATCACAATTGGCGCAAAATGACTATGATACACATTTTATTACAGATAAAATAATTAATCCTTTATTTACATGGCAGCCTTATATAAGTGAAATGGGACACAATTATGCTGAATATATAAAAAAAACTGAAAGACGTAAGATAAAATTGTCTACAGTACCAATACAGCCTAATGTGTTGAACAGAAAAAGTAAAAATCCTAATTCTCAAATTGTTGAGACATTGGACATACCATTAACTCCACCTAACTCATTGCATAGCAAGAGTAAAAAAA
This sequence comes from Melinaea marsaeus rileyi, assembly GCA_918358865.1. Lineage (NCBI taxonomy): Eukaryota > Metazoa > Arthropoda > Insecta > Lepidoptera > Nymphalidae > Melinaea > Melinaea marsaeus. Next base: position 9,013,395 of record OU911088.1, on the reverse strand, counting down.
TGCTTACTAAAAGCACTATTGACAGAAAACTTAAGCAAATTCATGATAGTAACAAACAAAAAGCACAAAATCTCCTTCAAATTATTAAAGCTGACGATCATCATTATAGTCAAGGAAAATCAGACAAAAATCTAAAAAAAAATACAAGGCTTACAAACGAGATTGAAAATAAAAATAAAAAAGCTGTTATAAAATCTAGATTACAATTATTTGACCAGACACCACCCATGATTAAAGATACAGCAGCAAATCTTAAAAGACTTAACAACAGAATACAAATATCTGAAAAGAACGATGTTCAATGGCTTGAAGATTTGTTAAATTGCAAAAATACGAAGAAAGTGGAGGAACTTGAGTATTACGAACGCCAAGAGAAAGAAAGAGAAAGGTTGCTTGATATTGAAAGAAAACATTTGGTCGGTCAAATATCTTATGAAGAAGCAGTTATTGCAAAGAAAAAATTAATTGATGATAACAAGAAGAAATATGAGATATTTTTGAAAGAGAAACAAATATGGGAAGAAGAAATTGAAAGATGGAGAAAAAGCGAAATGGAAAAAAATCGCAAGAAGGTTGAGAAATTATCACTAATTGAATTAGAAATGCTGCACGCAAGAAATAATGTTACTGTTAAAAAGAAAGAAATGGCAGAAAAAGTACGAAAAGAAACAGAAGATATATTGGCTAAAGCTTTGATTAAGAAACAGGAAGAATTAGAACAAAGAATAAAAATGATAAAAGAAATAAATATACTTACACAAATATCCAAAAAAACTAAACTGCCTAAAATTATCGATTTAACCGCAACTTCTGGGTTAGGATTTCTATGTGAAATGTCTATGGCTGAATTACAGGAACGATTAAATGCCCTCAAAATAACTATAAAAGAAGAACTAGATAAAAAGAAACAGCAAATTAAAGAAGAGAACCTTGCAGCTAAGGAAGATTTGGAAGAAACTAAGAAAAATATTACTAACTATATGACCGAACACGCTGATATTAGGAAACAAAAAAGAAAATCAACAATTAGTATAAATAAATCCCCATGTAATGAAATTGATGTTTTAAAAAAGGTGTTGGAAGAAAAGCGTAAATTACGAATCCAGCTTACTTCTTAGATCACGGTTGAAGTTTTGTAAACGTTTTATAATCATTTGTTTTATAGAAATAAATAGTATTTGATTAATAATATAATGTTTGATTAGAAATAAAACCTATATTGTCCTTACATTTTTTGCAGCACAAAGATTTTTTTGTGAAGAAGGAAATTTCGATGACCCCGAAGGGCATTTATTTTGTAATCTACATGGCAAAATATTAAAGTTAATGTAATAATAACATTAAATAGGATCATTTTCTGAAAAAATATCATATAAAATTGTAAACATAAAGTTGTTAACTTACTAACTTAATGACTATGCCTTGCCTATTTTTCTTATGTAAGTATTTATATCCAATTTTGAGATTACTGTAGGTGTTCAACTATAGCATGTCCTTCATATGATGGACTATAAATCTAGTGTTACTAATATAATGATAACTGATCGAATTACTGCAATATTAGTTTATAATATTTGTCTGTAAAACACTAATTAATATGGTATTTATTTATGGCCAATGATAATTATATTTTAAAGGTCACAGTTATTCTGTTTACAAAGTTAGAAGCATTGGTTTTGATTCGAAATAAATAATAATATAAATATAATGTCAGTAAGTGAATACACAGATGTTCACATCTCCTACTCGTATGAGGTACTGTGTATTGGGATGCGTTCCGGTTATGTAATGTGGCGGGATTCCCAGTAGGCCTATACCACGAAAAAATTGCCAGCATATAACTAAGGACAAATTTTGATTTTGTTGTTTTAAGTAGTACATATTTATTTTTCAAATATATCAATTACAATTTCTTAATCAATAATATTTTTACGTCCTTGATTTTTTATTTATGACAATTTTTTATTTTCAAATTTCAACTTTTTGCACCCCCCCCCTCCCCTCCCCACCCGAACTTATCTAAACTCTGGTTGCCATGGTAACCGTTGTCATGGTAACTGTGGGCGTTAAGTGTATAATTCCTACAGATTTAAAACTTAGCGCAAAGTTGAAATCCATTGGGATGGGAATACCGTAAAATCCGTTCTTGGTGGAAGTCACAAAAGAAGTAACTATGTACAATTTTAGGTTAATCCGATAGATAGATTCGTAGATTTCGTGATGAGTCAGTAAGTGGTAAAGCGCTTATTTATATATATTGTTAATGGAATGATTTGTATAATGAACTTTCATTACTGCACAAATCATTTCATCAATTTTTATACATGTATATGTAACAGATAAAAATATTTTATAAAATCTAAGTCTAACCAAATCTTTAATAACTTTTAATGTTACTGTAAACAAAAATCAAAACTAAATGTTTGCTTACAAAAACTTAACAATTACTTAATTACAAATTTTTGTTTAAAGTATATATTTTTTTAATATGAATTACATATTTATTTTTAGCGATATGTGCTTACATAAACAGATTTGTTCTAGTGGACTCACCAAAGAAGCTCATATACATATTAAGACATATTAAAGCTTAATAAGAATTTAAATAGAATACAATTAATATTAATAACGAATATCCACCCGAAGTAGGTATACTTTTGATTTAGCATGCACAATTATATTACGTTATTGTATCACGACTAATGGTGTCTCCAGGCGACTCCAATCAATGCGCACGCGTGGATTCCATGGAACACTTAATTAGTATCAAAGTGAAATATTGATAATGGAATTTATAACGACAATACAATATATCCTTTAATACATTGTACAGAATACGAATATCGACATCTTCATAAAAATATTTAATATCTTTTAAACATCGATAAATAGCAATTTATTGAAGCGATCGTGTGCTAATAGTCACGTCGGTTTCAATATAATGGAACAAATCAGGCGACAATTTTTTTAAATCCGTAAGAACTAGACGATATAATTTGGATTAAAGCAATAAATATGTCGGGGTTGCCTGTTCATTTGTATCGGTGTATAATTTAAATTCTTTAACGCCAATGTTCAAGATTACGCGGTGAGATAGAGGCGCGGGCGCCCGTGTCTCCGCGACAACCACTAAATAAATTTATATTTCCGACCGATACGGTCCAACTTCTCTCTTTGTAGATAATTCGGCCGGTAACGTTGAATGACTCTATTAACAGCTTCCCTTTTAGGGATAAATGTCGACTTTAGAGGTAAGAGGTGCTGTATGTATAGTCCGCTCCTGCTTTTACGAGTGGAACAAATTAAAAAAATATAAAACACAAAACTAAATTACGGCAAATTAAGTAACGTTAAACTATTATTTATTATTTTAAATTAAAAATGAAAATATTTGTAATTTTCTCAACATTTCAAGTTTTATTAATTTTCAAATTGTATAAAGAAAATTACATATCTCACAAATAATATCTTTAAAAAAAAACAATTAATATAATTTCCACACCGCCCAACTAATGTAAGGACAGCCCTAAGAATACGGCTCATCTTCAGAAGATTAAGTCGATAACAGTAAAACGTCAATAACCACCTAATTGGGAGAGAACACTCTGCCCACAATCAAAAACCCCGAGTGAGAAACAAATAAATATTGTAACACACATCGAGATAATTCGAGCGATAACTTAATGTGCTTACATTTTGGATCAGTTCATGGTTTTATGGAACTACCAGAGATATTATCTGGTTATATTATAAATTTATAAATTTATTACCATTAATAATAATATATTTATTGTTACTTAATTATAATTAACTAGCTATTGCACATGACTCCTTCCGCATTGACATAAAAATGTTCATAAGGACCACATTTTTTTCTCTATGAAAACTCTTACTTAATTATAATTAACTAGCTATTGCACTCGACTCCTTCCGCATTGACATAAAAATGTTCATAAGGACCACATTTTTTTCTCCATGAAAACTCTTCATTTTAACTGAATAATATAAACCCATTAGCGCTTTAATCTCCAACATACACCGGTACGTACAGATCCCATAAAAATATCAGGATAATGTTACTCATTGACAATTTAGATTGGGAGAGTTGAAAAAAATCTAAAAATCAGTCCAATAGTAAAGATAACAGAATGATAACTTCTTTTCTTCAATCTTTATTGGAAATTGATAATAATTTACGAAATGTTATTAACTATACTTAATTTAGATAACCGTTACTCGGTTGAATTGGCTTTGCGTATTAAAGAACTCATATTATGGTTAACCAATTTACATGTGAATAATATTTACGTTTTACACACAGTGATGTCATTTCGGTTTAAAATGTGTCAAAAATAATGACTTAATAAAGTTGTTTCCCGATACGAGTAGCTTACGAGTGTATTTATAATTCATAACATTTTATTAAGATGTCCAATTAAATGGTTATAAAAATATTTCTTGTATATCGACGATATTTTGCTTAAAAATGTCAAGGAATCTAATAAAATAAAATGATTCCGTGTCTATATATTTTGATTACAATACTATTTAGTTAAGAATGTCTTCAGTTCTTGTATGGTATGAGAAACAGTTGAGTTCGCAGTGTCCACTCGGCGCTTCAAACGGGGGATAAAATTTATTGTTATTGGATCGTGTGGCCGACATGCATCCACACTTCGCGGCTATCACGACCGTACAAGTTTATCTCGAGCACTATTCTGAACACTGAGTGCCATCTACGTGTTGAGTTCGACTTTTATGTGATATTTTGGCTGCTGAGTGACATTTTTAATTTATGCATTATTTATTTATTTCATGGAATAAGCCCATTTGTTTGTTGTCGTTGAGCGCTTGAGAAATTAGAATAACACCATTATGTGAATATATTTTAGGGATTATAATAACTTTTTATTTTTTATTACATATATTTTTTTATGACCGTTTCCGAAAGCTTGTAAGACGATTTACGTTTTCTTGATTTTTTTCTGCATATTTTTGTCAATAAATATATGGTATACCTATTTCAAAAAAACAATCGCCTCTAAACTTTTTTCTAAACTGAAATACTAATGGGAATAAGTTTACCTGCTAAACCATTCTAGTACACTTATAGCTTCCTTAACAGATACAAATTACAGTAATAGAAAACATAGACATACTATTTGTGTCTATTTGTCTCTCTTTTACACCTTTATTTAGAGCGGTAAAGATATATTTATGTTAAACATTATTACAGGATCTCTGTTTAATAAAAAGCTATTGTTCTATATTAGGTTTGTATCTTGATGGCTATTATTGATATGCCAAATCGTACAGGTATCCCGGTTTTTATATCTTGCCGTAATTGTCGATATCCGGGAAGATCGATTCGGGAGCTTTAATCGACATGTTGGAAAAAGTATAATTGTTTCACATGAGTCGATTGTTATAATAAATAATTATGACCCCACAATCGGGATGTTATAATTGTTGGTGCAGGATATGGTTTTTGGTTTTTCGTCTTTGTGGTATTTAACCCTATCCTTTGAGAATATTAATATGTATGGTAATTATTTTTAATGTATAATAAGTACATTTACATTATAAATATTAATAAGGTTTTGTTTTGCAATCGTACCTTTAAAAAAATATAAATGCAATAATATTTTCATTTTAATCTCTTATAAGGACATAAAAAACAAAATTTTTCGTCGTTATTGTATCTTATATTATATATATATATATTTATATTAATAAATTGTACTCTTAGTGTGTCAGTGTTTGAGAATAAAAACAACTGGTGTTACTTTCACTAGGATTTATTTTTAATTATTATAGTTACGTTTTTAAATTATCTACAATATATAACACATTTAATTCTATAACTAACAATAAATATCAAAGTTATATATCAACTTATTAAAATGTACAATCATTTATAATATTTACATTATAGGAATAGGTAATGTCTTACGTTTAAGATATCGTAAGTAATTTATAATTTACATGAAATATAATGTTTTATTTACAAAATATATACTTTGATCCATAGGAACTATTAGAGGACCTCCATTAAATTCAGTAGAGTCAAGTCGCTGATAAAAAACATGATCTGGTTTGCAATTTTAATACTGCCTTTAAATAAGGACCTCGTAAATATTTAAAAAAATATTCATAAATAAAACGGATCTCTTTGTGCATATTTAATTTATAGCCATTTCTAACATTTTATTAATAATTACAAAATAAACAGACTAAATTTACAAATACATACGTAGCATTTAAAATTTATATGTATCTATTCGGAACATTGACATTTAATAGGAATCACAATTTTAATCAGAAATAAATTAGCATTAATCACGAAATCAGCGGTCATGTTTAGTTAATTGTAGCGGTACATCATTCGTTGTGATTCTGTGCCGGCTGGGGCTCGGTGATCTAGATCTCATTGCGTTTATCTGCTTCTCAGCTTCATCTTCGCTCTCGTCGTGAACATTTATTTCCTCGTCGGAATCCGAATGAGATTCGTATCCGCGGGCCAATTGTATAGATTGTGCGGCCAATAAAGCCGCCGCAGCTGAGTTTGGTACGAGCGCTTTAAAAGCGCTGTTTTCTAACGCGGGGTGCGATTTAAACGGGTTGCTATCGAACTGTTGTTGGGATAACGCTCTCAAGGCGTTTGTTTCAAATTGGCCTTGATGGGAAAGTGCTTTAAGTGCGTTACTGTCTTGATGCGCGAGAGCTTTAAAGGCACTATTTTCACCGCCCATTTGAGGAGTGTGGTAGGGAATGCGCGTGGGGGATAAAGAACGAGAACGGGAGCGGGAAGGAGAGTGCGGGAGGCGGTGGGAGGGAGAGCCGCCACCGCGCTTGAGGAGGTTCATGCGCTGGTGGCGCCTCCATTTGGCTCGTCTGTTGGAAAACCAAACCTGTCAGTAACGGTAAATAAACCCGATTAGTATTCCATTCTTATTATGTTAACAAATATTCATTTATGCTAATGGGCTTGATATCAAACTTTGATTTGAAAAACATTACATTATTGACGCCTGCGTATGAGGTGTTGAATTAATTGGATTATGTGAAACAGATAAAATATACTATTTATATTCTCATGTTTAAGTTTTGAGTATTTGAATAATAAACGTGTTTATATTTACCTGAACTCTAGCCTCAGAGAGAGAAGTCTTAGACGCTAATCGTTCTCGTGTCGATACGCAGGGGTAGTGAGATTTTTCGAATTCCTTTTCCAATTCTTCTAGTTGATCTGGACTGAAGGTGGTACGGTTTCGTCGAAACTTTGGTTGTTCACCGTCCAACGAGCCAGAATCATCGCCATCCACATCTAATCAATAAAAATCAAACTAAGAAATATAATCCTTAAGTTATGGATCCTATAATTGGTTATCCATTACCAATTCATACTATCATCATTTTTTATAAAGCCTATACTGTAGATATTAAATGTTAGATATTAACATTATACTAGGAAAATAATGTATATATGAATTTGCTGATTACTTATAAAACTAAAAATTATGGCCACCGAAGACCAGCAGCGATTCTTTACAGGTATCGTATATCTTATCTTTATAATATATAATTTTATTCAAATATATTTTTTTCTTGCAATCATGATAAATTATTTATAATTGATTTAAATAACACGTTAAAAAATTCTTTGTTTCATAGTTTTAAATAAAAAAAAACTCATTTTATAAGAGTACTAATTAATACTAATGGAGTTTATTAAAAAAAAAAACTTTTTTTGTTAATTTTACTTACCAATAAGACCGCGACTCGCAGATGACAAGAAACCTTGCTTAACAGCATCAGGATGAGGTACTCCCACTGATGACGGTGGTACACCTGGAGGTAAGGGTATGCTGCCAGGGGGCCATACACCGCCGCCACCTGCCCAGGGGAATCCTCCATAAGGAGGTGGAGCAGCGTACAGACCGTATCCTGCAGCTCTAGCAAATTCTGCTGCAGCCCTTTCTGCTGCTCTATTTCTAAGTATCCGATTGATTGAGGAGACACTCGGAGCAGTTGCGTTAGTACAGACACCTGTTGATAAAAGAAAATGATTAATGAGTAATAACTCAATTTTATGGGTACACAGATTTCACCTGTAATTTCACCAGTATTTGAAATCGCAAAAACTTCCAAACGATAATTGTTTTGTAAACGTACTTATTAGGTTACAATTATAACAAAAAAAAAATCTATTTTCCTATTCGTTTTATCATAAACACAGGCTATATTTAGTTGCGCGCGCAAACAGTTTAATAATTATAGTATCTGTGATATTTCTAAGGAACGTTCTTACAAATAATTATATCATATATAATGAGTGACCAGAATGGCGCGTTAAAAGTGATGCGTCATTGGTCGCGTTTTAAATTTGTAGTCATTATAATTTTAATGCGTGCTGCTGGATCGCGTGCCAACGCAGCCTTGGCAGAGCCATCCCATGTAATTTTCAGGAAACATTCTTAGTAAGTGCCATAATTTAATCATACCCTGTCCGTCTGGTTGTAATTGTCGTAGATTTCGTTGTAGCTACTGAGCACCTCTGCTGGTAATGCCACTGAGATTAAAGCTGGTATGTTGTATAATGACTTCGTTAGTTTTTATCAAGATAATTTATTATGTCGGTATTATTATGTATTAAATTATAATTCATAAGCAGTTTAAACAATATATAATTTAGCCTAAGTGATGATTGAAGTTTTTCCAATTTTTTCATAATTATATATTTTTTGCTGATATTATTTTAAATAAAAAAAAAAAATCAAATTCTTTCATCATAGAACTCAGAAAAAAAAGTATTACAAATATGGATAGAAATACGAATCACGGGGTTTGAACCTAAACGTCCTCCAAATTAAGCATTCTATATACCAGATAGTCAACAATTTTAAAAGTAATTATTTTAACTATCATAATATATCAAATAATTTCGCTCTAAACAAAACTTATTTATACTGTAGTTTATAGTACAAAGATGTCATTTGTACTATTATAACCGAGCCCATTATATCCAGGAACAATAATTCTATATAATTGCTTAATGAGTGCTCTACGTACGTCAAAGCTATTTTACTAGACGCCTCGTTATAGACAATCACGAATCAACGATCTAAAATAAAACGCCCAGAACTATTTGAATTTAAATTATAATATATTTATAATCAATATGTTTACTTAATGTATACTAAATTTAATGTGGTCACGGTTGGTAATGAAGCTCCATTGAGGCCCCGCTCATATCATCTCAGGCATGTCAAATACAAAGAATGAGCTGTTATAATTTACTCAAAACACAATACCTTATATAGTATAATAGTAATGATCAGTTGCGCGCCTCCACTTATTGTTAGCACTTCGTAAGCACAAAAAGCCGACTCCACACAATTTGTTAGCGTCATAATCATATGATATCCGATGTTACAATATTTATTACAATATATATATAAAAATCTAGTTTAATAATTATTTTTTAAAATTGTTAAACCATTTGATTGTCTTTAATATAAAGCAATTAATACTTAATGTGTTTTAAAATTGTTAAATTGCACAAGTCTTATTAACCTTGATTTATATAATTAGTGAATGCGTGTATATTTTTATATTATTTTTAATTATCTAATGACAAATACCACTGGTTAACTATTTGTTTTGATAGAGATCATTATCCGTCAACAGGTTGCAGGTGGGGATGCCATATCTATAATTGTTCTTTTAACGATTTGGGATCGAACCCGATCCTAAATGCCTAGTCACGGTCATGCAATTTGTCTAAAGTCGTTTAATCATGATTAGTCACAATAGAGCCCACTTCTATTAAGAGCTTCAGATGATATAAATAAAAGAAGCTGGCTACGCTTTATATTTAGTTCATTTTTCAACTACTGTTAAAATTTTGATCTATCTAATTAGTTTTTTAAAAGTTAATATTACAATGTACGTGGAATACATTTCAAATACAATAAAAATCAAAATGCCTTCAAAATATCGATGTTTTTACAAGTGTTGTTAAGTTGGTACCCGCCTAAAAGCGTGGCATGTCCAAAGATAACGCTCCGGCGCCGTCTGCTATAGAGTGTTTAATCGGGTTAATTTATCGATAATTGACGGAAAACCTTTTTGTTTGTATTACCGGAAAGTAACAGTAATTGTCACGCCTTTGAAGATTTACGTCCGCTTCTAAATTGAGACATTAACAATCGGATCTCATGCCTAATGGTTTGGAATGAATTTATTTGTTTTACCAGAACCGGCTTTTGATAATTTTGATTAGTCCCATAACAAAAAAATGGAGATCGAACTCCAGTGTTACCTCGGACGATTACTGAACCAAATAATTATAATACAAAATGGATACCCGGTAAAACTAATTACTTTAATTAAACTTTAACTGCGTACGCTTTCATATTCACAAAATATACCACGTATGACGATATCCCAAAAAAACATTAATAGTCATCGAGCCTGCCATACCTACTGTAAGTAGATAAACGAGATGTTAAGATGTCTTATAATTATAAATTTACAGATAATTCATTAACGCATTGGAAGTCACAAGCTGTTCCTTCCTTGAGGTTAATCGTTACTAATTGTGAACCTTCGATACACGTCTTGGAATTACACACAATACGTGGTCACCGAACTGGATCACGTCCGATACGAACAAGTGGGGCCAGTTAACAAGTGAGTGGCGTCACGTCGTCTAAATGAATGATTGTTGGCTTTATGGAGTCCATAAAACGATGAGACCGGAGGCAATCAGGCGGCACCGCTGGCTTGGACCAAGTAAAAAACGGTTCGCCTCCGCGGGGCGCCGACCGCTAGCAAGTCGCAACATGGTTAACACCTACGCACCCGCTGTTTTCCATTTTCAATTAGCAAATCAAAAGCTGCATTAACAGAGGTGCCAATATTATTAATGACTAATACTTACGCAACAACTTCTGTTTAGACCAAGCATGTCCAAGTGATATATGATAGAAGAAGATTGTACTATAATCTTTAAGCATCATTTGGTAGCGTACCAAGAACTTAGGTACTTAAATTCAATATATGTACGACTTTAAAATACGACACCAAAATAGTTTGATCCGCTGCTGGAAACCTATTCGATACTGTAACAAATCAATAAATGTATCAGTTTATTGGAACCTATGTGGATATCGATTTGATTTATTTCCACCGTACAAAGTGGGCGAACGAGACCTTGTTAATAAATGTCGAAACCCCCGTTAAATAAAAAAACTTTTCTATTCTCAGCCGACAGAAGGAATATTGGGACCGTTATGGTACTTAAAGCGTTTTTTGTATACTTGTTTAAATAAAGTAGATTGATAACATACGAAATAATTTTGATTCCTTTATTGCGAGTGCAATAAAAGGTATGAATTTATTACATCTACTCCACTTTGAAAATTTAATTTGTAATTTAATGTATGAAGTAATAGTCATTTCATGCAGCATTAAATAATAAATAAAATAATCCACAACAATTCAATGTTAATCGAAAACATCATAAATATTTTGATCATTTTCACTAATTAATCGGCGCCGGTAAATAATTTAAGCGGGAGCAGCCCCTACCATTTTAGATTTAAAAATGCAATTAATCAAAATTTGGTCAGTAGCTAGAGCCGGCCGTAACGCCTCGTAAACCGATATCGATTTAATCGATAAGTTGCGTAAGCTATTGTCCAAAACTGCGTCGTCATCACGAACAAAGGCGGTAGTGGGCACCTTATTAAAATTTAGACGGTCTCGATGAATCGCTCTGTTTTGATAACCGCTTCCGAAGACTATCGAGAATTAACGTGAAGCATCATCTGGTGAAAGCGGTGTTTATGACAGATTCCATTATGTGAATGATAGGCTCTTGGAAGTTTATTGTTTAGATGGCAAAGAGAACTGACTGACTGACTTAAATTAAAGTGATTTGTATGTTACGAAAACCATTTATAATATATAATTATACCAAAGTATACTTATATAGTTTTGTTCTCGGTTACCGATTACAATATTTATATATATCCATTTAAGGGTTTTGCAAGAGTAAAAATGAAAGGTTTATCAACCTGTGAATATTAATATCACTCTTCTAAATTCTTAACGATTTTTAGTTATAAGATGATGTGAATAAAGTTACATAATCTTTGTTTTCAAGAAAGGTTTTTTCGTGAATTGTGTTTATTTTTAAGCACTCTTTATTTTTTCTGTTTCTAACTTGTTCAAATTAAATATTTTTTTTATTTGATTTTAATACACCTACATACCTAGAATTGAAAGTTATTATCAAATTAAGTTGAAAAAAAAAATTTTTTTTGTATCTATGTCTATGATATACTATAACTCCTTGAAGGTTAGGTAGTATAGCTCTTAGTTGCGCAGATAATTTTATTGATAAAGAAAAAAAAACACAAAGTTATTGGTACTGGAGATAAAATAAATAAAAGCAAAATGACTGCCGCTTGAAAATTAGATCTTATCGGTCACGGAATCGACAAATAATGTGCAATGAAAGTATGCCGCTGTTCAGTTATGAAATTTAATCAATTTCGTAGGTTTCATAAGCATGGGCCTGACTGCCGACAGCCGAGCACGCGTTTCCTTATAAAAAGTGTCCGCATTGTGTGGAATCATTTTGTTACAAATTTGATTAAAATTCTATCAGTTTAGTTTCTTGAATAATCCATAGAGCTAGAAATACTACAAATGGTCAAGTATCAATATTAAAAATAAATTAATATTTTGATAACATTATGTGTTACTGATTGTTACAAATTATATAACTAATATTATGAAATATTGTTTGTTTTTGATCATGTTTGTTTGTGATTAAATAATATATAAAATACTTTAAGGGTATCAGTTTATCGAAATTAACCTATGTCGTTTATAAATTTTAAAATGTACATTAAAAATAATATCACTTCTATTAGATTCGTATCTCGATCTGCAGTGAAGCGTACGGCTCCTTCGTCAGCAGGTGGTCCGGTCCGGTCAACACGCTTTGATGAACCGAAACTATCTAATAGAATCAATGGTAACATCTCAGAGCTGCGCCAATCTTGTTTAAAGTCATATTAATTTTATTTAAAAAAACCCAAATTATAACTGTACTTTATACCATTCACATTTACAACCTATATGTGAGCATTTAAGAAGTAAAACTTGCATCGCGTGCAATTTTCTCATACAACGCAGTCATGGGCGCGCTGGAATCGGGCAATTATTTTAAACACATTTCAACAAATGATGATAATGTCAGCCAGAAATGAAGATAAGAAAATAATATATTTACATTGTATTTCGAGTCTTATTCTGTACTCATAAGGATTGTAATACTATAGCAAGTGTTAAATAATATTTTTCTGTACTTGTTTACTTCAGTTTTATTTAAAATGACCATACTTTATGGTTTCATACACAAGGCTCTGTTAAGGTAATAGTTGTTGCAAAAAACTATGCTCTTTTTATGTTTTAATTCTATAAAACAAAAATGAATGCATAAGTGACCTTAGCATTTCTTAAAGTGTAAATTTAGGTACAAAATCTTTTGCAGTATTCATTTTTGTTATATATTTTTACAGAACATTACATGTAGTGGAGCAATTTAAATTTTTAAAGTAGGTAGTTGTATATCTAATATTTTAACGGTAAGTCAGGGAACCTAGCTACGTCTTTTCCTCCCTCACTTATCATCAAGTAGACCATCTGTTCCTTGGCCACCCAATTACATAAAAATAAATATTTCTTCATAATAATAATGATATCATGAATAAAATATTTACCTACTCGACGATGCACTCAAGTAATGACACCACATGTGGATTTAATGACCGCGATCCAATTTAACAACGCATTTTAGCACGGTACTTCTCATCGTATCGAGAATATTATCGACTCCTAATCCGGTCTTCAGTGATATCGTAAACCAGAAATGGTCCCATAAGTAAAACCAGTTAGCGACGCACTCCCTACTGATCTTTGGCCTTTAATAGAAATTGCAAATACTTAAGAATTTTGACCAAAGATACATCAAACAATAGTATATGGTATTATATGACTTATGTGTCTGAATTTACGATTTAATTTACAATGTGTGGTCCGTTTGCAACAAAGGTTACTTTTGTAGGACAATACTCTTGCAACGGAGAGGTGTCTTTGGCACAATTATCGCAATTGGCTAGCTGGCTTCAGTTAAAACGCCCATCTTGTTTCTGATAATGTTACAGATATTTTAGTAATTCTCACCTTTAATCTTAAGAGCATTGTAAAATGAAATCATTAAAATTATACGGGTCATCGTTCTTATTTTATAAGTATTAAAGTAAACAAATCCGTGTTTACGATTTGAAAACTTAATTACCGCATTTTGTTGGCTAATTAAGACGGCATTTAAAAAATTTTTAAGTTATCTTTGAATTGAAATCTTGTATGCCAAAATAATTCGAATAATTTTGTTATGAAATCATTTAATACTGCCCGAGAGTGTGAAGAAAATTTTTTTCTATTGAAACCTGATATAATACTATGTACTAGAGCTGCTTTTTCTATTAAATACTTCCAAACACGTCGTTCTCATATTACAGATATCCGTTGCTAAGCCGTCGGCCATTACCGAAACTAATAGACTATATTCGGGGTTGCACTTCGTTGGCTTTACCAACTGACCTCTCAAAACGTATTGACACGATACCTAAAGTTCAATACTCGAGTGGTCAAATTCCATAATTGGATTTATGTATTAAGGGCTCTCTGGATAAGCAGTGCCTATATTGAAATGACCTCTATAAACTCATTATGCGATTAATTACTCATTATCAATAATTTATTTTGTTATATTAAAACGCACCGTACCGAAATGATAAATTACTTATGATTAGATATTTATTACTTATTATTCTTAACTTTATAAACAGATTTTGTAACTTTTATTCAAGTAAATTTCATAATTAAATAACACTATTAGAATAACATTAGGATTAGAAACATACTTATTCTGAACAATGACATATTGGGAGCACATTATCGAGGTGGAAGATAAGTGAATTAATTAACATATATAGATTAATGGGTCTTATTAATAATGTAATGATTACAGTTATTGCAGAATGAAGTTAAAAATAACGGCTTCATTGTGCTCAAAAATTAAACGATGTATATAAAATTACTGTAAACACGCACGCAAAGGTTCTGTAACGTGAGATGAATATACCAGTTTAAGTTAATATTCAAACATTTGTGAGTAAAAATTAAGTAAGGTACCCCGGAGGTAGAAGGTTATTTTTCTGTTATCAACAAAAAATGTTTAAAATGACAATAAATTAAATGACGGTATTTCTTAATCTAGATCAAATAACATACAAATTCAAGTTTGAATTTTCGATACACATAATGGAAACTGAAAGGGGATAACAATTGTTGAATGCAAAATAGCTTTGTGATAAAATTTTAAGTAAATCATATTATATATAAGTATTACTCAAAAATATACACACCTTCTTACAAACAATTACAATATTTTGTTAAACCTGACTCTCCTAAAAGGTTTGTGTCAACTAGTGTACTCCAAAACTGTACAAATGCTTAGATTCATATATTTGTACACGCTCATAAGATCTTTTACACACATGCAAGAATATACACACACATATACACATATAGGGAAATTTATACCCAGACCCGTAGGAAGCCAGTAGTATAATAAGTAGCAATTTTAATCAGCCGTGTTATCTATGTATCCATACTTATTTACATATACTAGCTTTTACTCTCGGCTCCACCCATTGGGCAAACCATAAAATGTCTTACTTATTGCTTCCGTTTTCTTTCCCGACTTTCATGCCCCTAGGGAGTCCCTACCATACATTAGCGTTAAAATTAAGTTACAGTCTGCAGCAGAATTCAATTCCTAACGGCAGTCCTATAAGCTTTAGGCGATAATATGTAGTGCCCAACATAATAGACATCTTAAACATATTAGCATAATTCAAATAACAATTGTAAGCTTCACTAGTACATTTTTTTAATAAGTTTATATTTCTGGCTCAATTATCTTTATATTCAAAGTTTTTCATAACTACCATTATACCTAAATGTTATTATATATTATTTCTATTTACTAGGCTATATCTATGATTTTTTTCAGAATATGCCCGAATAGGTACACCACGTTATTAATCAAACTCGGAATGTGTTTGAAATCGATCAGACAAAATTAACGTAATTAAAACCAACTAAACGTATACTCCTGAAAGTTTAAATACAGAGGTCTCTTAAAATATTTTAAAACATTTTTATTAATTTTAAATTATATTAATTGCTTTTGCAAGGCTACATAGCAAGATGGTTTTACTTAGCAAAGTATATGTTAAAAAAGGAGTAGTTTGATTCAAATACTACTAATTTTAGAAGCTTTTATGAGTTCTACTTATATAAATAAGTTAAATGATATTTTAGATATTTTCAAACAGATCCAAACCAACCAGACCATACAGGTAATTACATTATTTATCTTTGTACCTGCTCTTGCGATAGTCGGCCGTCGCTTACACTACATACCATATCAATGGACCAATTAAGATTCTGTTAAGAACAAGTATCACCGCCATAGGGATGGCATAATGATAGATTATTTATTTTTTCATACCATTGGTTGCTAGATTTTTTTGCTTGAGTTTTTTTTTATTTTAAACGAAATGTTATATTTATATTATATATTTAAATTTAAGAGTAAAACTAGAGTAGTATAAATACTCTAAGATGTTCATAAAATAAGATGAGAGAAGAAAATAAATCCTATACCGATATCTTCTACACAATGTTAAGTTTAATTATTTATTACAATTTACCCTAATAAATGATAACTTAGTATAAAATCTTTAAATTAAATGGTATATAGTTGATTAACAACTTAATCTTCCTAACGTAATGAGATATTTTGTTGGTACATACTAAGTAATTAAAATAGCAGATTAAGATAGATGCTGTTTTTTCTACTAACCATTTATAGCTTCATCACTTGATAACAACGATTATCGCACTGATCATTATAGCTACGATTATTATTTATTATATCATCAAATAAAGCTCAGCACATTGTTATTTATATTAGATTTCATTGTTAACTTTCAAGATATTTTTATGTCTCATTGAGTAATTGACTTTTATATGCACTACCTGTATTAATGTTTTGGTTCTGGCAGTACATTTATTTATTTTTACTTTTGTAGTAAACAGTTGTCTTAGGACATAATAAATTAAGTTCTGATTGTCTGTCTGTCTCTTTGTCTTACTATAACTCGAGAATCATTAACCGATCTTGATATTAATGTGTATATACTAAGAAAATGTGATGGCGACAATAATAGGCTATATATAACACTATAGTATTTTATAAAAAATAAATTTGGATTCCTTTATTTTGTATTTCTATAGTAGGGGTTTGGCGATCGGAAGCATAGAAGGTGAGGAGAGAAGGAAAGCGATAAATACACCAATAAATTCGCAGGTAAATAAGAATCTATCAACCAATGTCGAATTAAGCGCGAAAAAAGCCGCAGAAAAGTCTAGTATTTTGCTTCTTGTCAAAATATTGACTACAAATCAAATATGACACTATTTTATCCTCAGACAGATTTAACTAATATCGCGTTTCAAAATTTCTTTCGCAACTCTGTGTTTGCGTAAAATAATGCTTAGTAAATGCGAGAGCGCGGTCGTGATGGCTTCAGGCGCCCTAGAAATGCGTAAGCGAGTAACATTTTAGCTCCTGACTTATACAAAATCTTTACCATTAATATTCGACCTTAGTCATTTGTAACTTACCTTCAGAAATAAGTCGCTCGCGAATTTCCCACGCAAATATTGTAGGATTCTCTCTTTTGTACTGCTCTATTTTGGAAACAACTGCCGGAGTGGCGACTTTGGGCTTGCTACCACCAATCAAACCTGGCGGCCTCAGAGTACCTGCAATTATATCATTATTATAAAGAATCCTCAGTATCAATTTGGGCAAACTCAATCAAGCTAAGATTGTTACACGCATTAAATATAGCAACAAGCTTGCCGCTCCTTAAAGTAATTAAACATGTGACACCTGAATATGTCAAGTAAAAAAAAATATATAATCTTTAATACAAATACCAATAATCGCTGCACGATACCGATTGATGCAATTTCATTGAACGCCAAACGTGATTTAATGTCAACTAACAATAACATTGTCGGTCATAATTTAAAAAGTGAAAAATTTTATTTATAGCTCTTATACTTCAATAGCTTAAGTCGGTATTTCATTGTGTATACACGAAATATATCAGCGTTGAAGCGTTTAAAGGAAAGGTGGACGTGCTCTCCTTAAAAAAATATATAATCAAAGCCACAGCGCGGAATAACAATGAAAACTGCAAATTAGTATTAATTACAGAAACAACAACATCGGTTAAATATTGTCGGTGCATCGCGTCACGAATCCCTAATCGCCTTTGAGTTATTATATACTATACACATAATATTATATATCATATAAAAAAGTTCATTGAAATATTGTTTATAATGTACGTATTTAATTTGGATGTGATGTCCAATTATCTCAGGTATTAAATATAAATATTAGTATTGTTTTTCTTATATTCCTGTTTGAAATAAAAAATTAAGTTAAATTAAAGCTTATTATACCTAAATAATTGGTTACAAATTTGTTATTTCATTTCAAATTCAGCATAAATTAGACGGGAGACGGGGAATAGGTAAAAAATTGTTGGATTCTGTAATTCCTAAATCAGTTAGTAGATAATGGATGAGTGCGTGCTTCGAGACAATTACACAAAAAGGCATCGGAGGCAGCATTCCGGCAGCGGCGGAGCGATACGTTTTTACCACACGACTGCCCTCCGTACCGCTCACGCTGAATTATTCATCACATAATTTATATTCTCATTTTTGTCAACGCCATTCACGATAAATTCATACGGGTCTTTATGTCTTGATAAAACTAAAGCTTAAGACCCTATATGGTGCTATTTGCAAAAAGATCTCCAAGTTTACACATTGCCTTCTCACCGTGTCGAGTCTCATTATAGTCATTCTTTGGACTTAATGTTAATTTGTTTTAAGAATGTTTTAGCATAGTTTATGCATTAAATAAACTAAATGCCTTTGAAAAAAAAACCATTTCAAGACTTCAACGACAGACGTTAACACTAAGATAATAGTAAAAACGGGTAAATATTATAAATATTTAAGTAATATTAACCAATACCAATAAATTAATTATAAAATTCTTTAAATTCATCTATATTTTTTATTATGACATTTAAATTTATATATTTACTTTTTGAACTTTTAATATATAATGCAATGTAATGGAAATAATTTAAATAGTTTTCATTATAGAATACTATAAATAATATCAGTTTATTAATTAATGTTTTTTTATCTATATTATTAATTCTAATACACAAACGAGATAGCACAGAAACTTATAACGTTGTAAAAAAACACAAAAATTATAGTTATTATTATTTAATGAATCAAAATGGTAATCGATGTCTTTTAATTTGCGAACCTATAATCAAATATTTTTATTAACTTTACAGTCAATGTAATCTAATACTATATTCCGCCCATGTTTGTTATGTAATAACACTTTATTATATATTAGTGATATTAGTAAATAAAGATAACCCGTTAGTGTATGTCCGAAAGTCAAACTAAGAAATTTATAGAGACGGGATCCTTTGACAGAAAAATATTTAGGCTTCACTGAAACAACCGTTCGGGTAGCTTAAGAGTCAGCTCTTTTTTAAGTGTAAGCAAATGACACTATTTTTACACTATACACTAAATTAAAATCTTATTTATATTAAAGTAAATTTGATATTAAATGAATTATAATTATTCTGAGTAACTTTTGAATATTTAGTTCTTAGTTAGTTTAAAATAATCTGATATTAATTAACCTAATTCAAATAGTATGAACTGGTACTACCTATTTTTAACACAATCTATCTATAAAAAAAAAATATTTGCAAAAAACTTTCTTCGCCGAGATTTAAACATTCATTGAACTTACTTTGTGTATTAAATAAGTAAACTAAATTATTTAAATTAAATAATAATACTCTAATCGAAATCAATTAGTTGAATAGTTTTATATTTGCCAATAAAATGATAATGGAGTAACAAGAATGTCTGAACTGAACGAACAAAATACGAATGGGAGGACTCTTCGATATACACAACCCAAAGGCAATAATAATAAAACTTATCAAATACATTTTAGGAGGCGCCAATTATACCTACTTATATACGTTTAGCTACTATTATGTGTAGGTTTGATTTTTTGTATGTTGGTCTCTTTGTCTCTGCATCACGAGAACACTAAGGGTCATATTTTGATGAAATTTGAAGTGATTATAGGTTATAATCCATGTCTTAATATGGGATTTTTGTCTATGAAAAATCTCTGATTTTCATGAAGAAAGAGAAATATAAAAAAAAGTAATAATGTATTGTGAAAAAATTAAGTTATTATAAACTAATATTAAAAAAAACTGTAAATAACTATGAATTATCTAATCATCTATATTTTCGGTTTTATATTTATTAAAACTTCAATAGATTTGGCTAAATGACGATAAAAAAAATTGTTATCAAATTTACATTATAAAATTATAATGTTAAAACGACTCCTCTATCATTTGAGATTTATTCGATTCTTGCCACTGGTACGCGCTCTCCTTATGATTGATAGGTAAATTGCAGGAGGCCGGCACACTGATCATTTCGCGGTAATTAAATCGACTAGGAACGTAATCGCATGACCGGAGCCAATTACTTGCCGTTGCCTAGGCACAGGCGGATCGTGTGAGGTAGGTATTATATATAAAGCTAAGATTGTTATTATTGCGTAAAACGCGAACGTACTGCTTGCACGTTTATTCTTTGCTAAACTCACATTATTTTTGTAGATAATTACAGTTAGACTTGTGGAATTATTTTATGTATTAGTTTAAAAATAAAATGCAATCTTGAAGATAATTACAGATATGTATCTTTTAGACAATGAATATTATGTTTAATATTATTATTATTAAATAAATAAACTTATATATTATATATAATTTTACAAAAAAGGTACAGTAACAGACAAAATGAGCAATTAACCATGAGAAGCGAGTTAGAAGGTGGGAACACCAGCAGTACAAAACGTACCGAAAGCATCAGTTAATAAATTTCCAAACAAAAGTCATTTATGGGCGCTTAAAGTCATTACACGGTGCGTCCACAAAGCAGCCAAAGTCGCTTTACAAGTCCCGATTTCAGTTGATTAAATTTGTATTAAAAAGTGACTCTTTATATTGGCTGGCGCTAACGCATAGAAAAACGCCTAGTCACCCACCTAATAGATCAAAATCTTTAACGGCAAAGTGGTCTTGATGGTTGTGGTATATTAAATGCAACGCGTGTGCTAACGATGCCTGATTCGGTGATTAATGGACTTTTTCTATGAAAATTTAACCAGACAGCTCGCTTCTTCAGAAGCCATTAATATACTTGAAACTAGATTTCGTGATATTGACTACTTATACTTTTTATTAAATATATAATTATATTTCAACAAAGATACACTCTTGGAATACACTCGTCCTCAACTCAATTGCCTTTCGCTGATCCGTAGTGGGTATAAAGAACAATGTCCATAAAATAAGCTTTAAAAGTCTCAACATAAATCTTAATAAATCACTTAAATAATGTCTGTTCATAAAATTGATATAGGATTAGGACAGTTAAAGGTTACTTTGATATAACATTAAGGCAACGCTGATGATTTGTGTCATGACAAACATATTGACTCGTAATGTATACAAAGATACATTTTCAATAACCATTAATTGACATTAAATTTAACTTCAAAAATATTCTTTAATACAACGTTCTACAAAACTTTTGTCATTGAAAGAAATCATTAAATATTCAAATTACCCCCAGGGAATTGGAGCGTAGTAAGAAAAACCACTGTTTTGTAGAAAGAATGTCAACCCTGATAATTCAATTTTGATTATAGGACCAATGCCTAAATACGGCTTCATTACCCGCTGCGGCGATCCGCGGACAATCATCTTGAGTAGATGTCATTAACCACACAAATTTAGAATAACATCACAAAATGACCGGTTTAATACAAAATTACTATGTGATTTCTGTATCTTTACATAAAACACAAACCTAGTTCTGATTTGACTTTAACGAGTTCAATCACAATCAATTAAATGTCGCCGATTTTATGACTCTTTGTTCTTTATGTTTTGTAACGTAATGTAACTATCATAAGTGAATGTAAGCGAATATTTTATATTACTGAATGTAAGCTGTGCTTTGATTGAAAGGTTATTTATGCGTGCCCATTTCCACGCAATTGTATGGGCTAGATAATAACATTTAAGCTAAGGCTAGGTGGCTATGTTAAATACGTAAGTGGTTTTACATGACGGCCCTCGGCGGATCATAGCCAGGCTTCCGTGAGAACCTGACACGTGACGTTACGAAATCACCACAGGCTAAAATTGATTGACAATACGCTCGCTTAGTAATAAATTATATTTTATAGTTGGTAGCGATTTCCAGTTTCACCTGTTATATTGCAAATCCAATAAATTATATACTGGAAAACTTTAATTGTTTAACATTTGATTTGTATACTTTTGTTGTCGTCATTACCCATTGCCTTGGCATATTAATATGGAATATTGTATAAGATAATTCTTGTGAACGGAACTTCAATTTTATTTATATATTCAATAGCAAAACCTTTTATTAGAGGTATCGTCATCCAAGGTGCGTACCATGATTATAAGGCAGACAGTACATGCATCGTTACTTTTCAAATCGTTCTTTCACGAGTCTTGAGCAAACACAAAGTGAGCATGTGTCCTAATTGCATAGGTTGCATTTCTAATTCTTCGAATTAATACCTACCCTGTATCTAGAATGACAACTTACGCTCTGTTAACAACCAACCATGTATTTAAATGTATGCAATTGACTGTCACGTTTTTTTATTTCCGTACCTTCTAAGTATCGATTAATTTCACCAATGTTCGAAGTTATTACCGTTTCAAGTAGCTAATGTTTAGTTGGTGTTATCTTTTGAATACCAAAATAATCAATGCAAATATGTCTGTGATTTAACTTCGCACAAAGATAGCGATCACATCGAGAGCTTCTATAATTACAGGGAGACGTTTAAATAAACGATTATTAATGAAAAATCGCTGATGATAAGATAGTTTTGACAACAATCTTGTTCTCATGAGCGCTTGAGGCGTCGTCGCCGGTTCATCGCAGTACAGTGGCGTATAATTAACACACTGCGAGTTTTATGAATCGATTAGAATCTAAGCTTTCGTCAATACCAGCTTATTGAGAATCTGGTGAAACCTTATCATTGATTAATAGGGATTGAGGTTTTTGCTGGTACCGTATTATTAACAGATAAACACCATCTTCACAGCTTTGCTTTCTACAAATCATTTTACGTCCATGATATCTGTAACACGATGATAATCAAAGCTACCTTTAAATACAATCTTTATTTCGTTAAGTTTTATAACCTTTTAGAAATGCAAATCTTTTTTATATTATTATCATTATTTATTACGAATAAAAAGTTTATTTAATAGGAAAAATTATCATCATCGTCGGTCATAAATACCCAAAGGGGCAGTAAATTTTGCAAATGGAAACTTGACGGCATTATAATGCAATATTCTAAAGATCACCTGCATATATCAATAGCACTCTGTTGAATGGCCGACCTGTCCATTATTAATGTATCTGTTAATTGCAGTGGAAAGGATAACCACTAGACAGGTCGCGTTATCAATTACTATGGATGTTACAGGGTTTACGACTTTTTTATTGCAACATTCATTATCGTGGCAAATGCTTCTTGTAAAATAATTGATCTGAAACTTGGATTTATGTTAAAAGGATAACCATGTTCCATATAATATAGGAAACTGGTTTACTTTTGCTATTGTTAACATGAAATACAACTTAAAAAATGTGTTCAGAAATATCAGAATTGCGATATTCAAATGCGGGTACCATGAATAACTACACTTTAGATTTAAATATGAAAAGTAAATATATCATAACATATGATTATATGAATATGAAAGAAAAATTCGTCAACACGGACAGGATTCGAACCTGCTACCTCTGGAATAAGGGACTATATCCCAGCTAGAGTGGATAAGTTTAACATAGTTAAACATATGTATAGACAATTTCAAACATATAATACATTTAATATTAGTAAATAAAAATTTATTAAGAATAGAAGATTGAAAACTGTACTAAGAAGCCTCATCAAAATAGATAATAAATTTATGCCATGATACAAATGAAGCTTACCAAGCAGCTTCGTAACAGCACCTTGCTGAGACAGCACGTGATGAGCGATGTCGTAGTGCCGCAGACCGAAGCGTGACAGCTCGAGCAGACGCTGCTGCGACAGCAAAGAGGACAGCGGATGGGATGCCGGGTACAAAGTGTTTGATCCGCCGCCGGATGAGGATGGAGATACTGGCACTGGAAGCAATGAAGTAGTTATTGTATTTTATTATATTTTTTTATTAGTATTTTAAAATATTTTTTCTTGAGTGAGTTTGCATTAAGTCAAGTGCATTTATTATTTAAAAATGCTTTGTTCTGTTGTTTATTTTGTTAATATATTTTTCTATATTAAATATATATTTATGTAACAACTAAATAAATATATTTATATAACAACTTCAATAAAGATATTCAGTCAAGAGACGGCGATTATAATTTTTTTCTAGTGAGTCACTATTTTATTTAAGCAATAAATATATGGTTAATATAATACAAAATTTTACTGTCTTTTACTTCTGAAATCAAAGTTATTTCGAAACAAAGAACGTTTATGAAGAACACGATGCTATTGAAGTAAAATTTTAAGTATGTGTTATTATATGTTATTAAGAAAAAAAAATACGAAAGCGCGCTCAAAGAAATCGCTCGGAAACGAGGTATGAAAATGAGACCTAATAATAATTGTTATTTTAACGTCAAGTTAAACATTTAAAAGAAAGAGTTATTTTACTTTTCTTCCATAATTTAAAACATTCTTACTGTCCTCAGTTATTACGAAAGTGCATTTAATTATGTCAAAGGAACATGAAATACGTTTATTAAATGCAACAGCATTAATAAAAATAGTCCATAGAAGCAGCGTGAGAGAGTTCCTTCTGTGCTATCCTACTCGTTATAATGAACTACGGTAAAAGTTCCCTGTAATATGCATATCCAATTTATATAAGATTGTGAGCACTGACAATAAACTTACATTTCACAAATACACCTAAAACGCAATGCTAATAAGAATACACCATAAATTGATCCCATAACGCGACCCAGGAACCAAATTAAAATATCTCCCCGACACTTTAGGTGTCGACTTCGCAACGGTTGTATGTATATTTATCCAGGCAATTTGTCGTTAACCGACCAGATATGCTAAAGGCTGATCGTAACAATACTTTCTTATGAACAAGTCGTAATATATTCAATTATAAATTAAGCTATTAACTTAATATACCATAATTTGTTTATCAGGTTAAGCATCGAAATTAATGCAAGTGGCATAACTTGTTCATAACTTTACAGTTTTTATTAGCGAGTCCGTAAGTCGATTTTGTCGAGAAAGGTAATGTTGACCATAACAGTAAAGTAAATGAAAATAACACGTATGACACCTCATTAAGGTTAATATTGCCTTGCAACTAGAAAGTTGATCGAGCACTCGGAATTGGACTTCGATGTATAATTTCTGGTGTAATCGCTTCAATAATGGAAGAAAAAAGTGATATTATCTGCCCACGGTCAATAAATTAACACCGTTTAGAGCGAAAATATAGAGTCTTAGTGTCACTGCTATTATAAATAAAGAGAGTTGGAATCGAACGAGATTTTAGAGATCGTTCGTGCCAGTGAGTGCGTGTATATGTTTTCATTTGGGTGCGTGAGGCCTTATTAAAATATTTCGAGTGGAAACTGGAAGGACCACTTAGTGGTGCGCGGGAGTTTCACGCCTGAGCTGATACAACATTAAGTCGACAAGATAGCTTATTTGTGCTCTGCTAAGGATTAGGGCCAATAAATCACTGATTAGAATGTATTGACTGCTGTTGATTCCGACTCACGGTCCTCTCTCGTGTTTATTGAGAGATAACTTTAAAGGGGTTTATGATTTAATAATATCATTTCTACTGTTGAAGTTACTGGTCGCCTATTTAGTTAACGGTTTCTGCGAATTAAACATATCTCTTTATCAAATATGCAATATCCTCGGTTGAGTATCATTATGTAAGTGATACTTATTTGTCGAGTTTATAAAAACACAACATTCTTTAGGTTTATTTTTTTTTTAATATGAATTAACATAAAATACTTAAGATGTCCGCTAAAGCGGGGTGTGGTGGTAACTTTTTGTGATATTTATTTAACTGAACGTACGAATGCAAAAATATAGCTGCGCCGGCGCAGGTGCTTATGCTAAGTGATGCATAGGGGAGCGCTACGTCGCGTTCGGCCAAATGTGAACATTTTAATACAAAAAAAATAATATTTTACCGAGTTTTGCAACTATTATTCTCATCATGCAGCGGAAAATTAGCACCTATTGTGTGAATTTTAATACAGTAATGAAAGTGTTTCAGAATTATGCACCTTTATAACAGTATACAAACGTTAGTGTGGAATTGAAACGAAATTCATATGAATTATGGAGATGAAGTCTTAATATTATTTTAGATTATTTTGCCTTTCAAAATCATGTTCCGCCGTTTAACGGTCAGTGGATTTAAATGTTTAGTATTTGTTAACAGATTAAATCTCCAAAAATGTTCGACTACACTTATTATATTTGTTATGTAAACA
Organism: Melinaea marsaeus rileyi; assembly: GCA_918358865.1. Lineage (NCBI taxonomy): Eukaryota > Metazoa > Arthropoda > Insecta > Lepidoptera > Nymphalidae > Melinaea > Melinaea marsaeus. Next base: position 8,986,416 of record OU911088.1, on the reverse strand, counting down.
TACATATATATGTTAATGAGAATGAGAGAATTTAAGAATATATTCATTATACAATATATTATATTATACATGTAAAAACCTACACAATCATTTATCTAATATGTTTCATTATATATATCGACATATAATTTGTAGGGTGCTTTTTTTTTAATCAAAGAGACAGGTCTGGTGTGGCGACGCATTCGTCGGACGCATGGGTTGAATTCAGAATTGCGTCATTCTAATTTTATATTTGTAAAAAGTCAATTTGAATTGTATAATTTTAGTAAGTTATATAACGTTTGATTGATTTTTAAAATAAAATGTATGAAGTGAAATGCATACATATTTTGGTTCAAAAATATAAAAGCAAGCAAGAGCTTTCATATAGTTTTAATAAGTTTACTTTTAACTTGCATAATTTAAAAACTCTTGTCATTTCTTAAAAATTATTATCTTATAAATGTCCCTCAATACTGATAGAATAAACATAACCATTTCATTCTGTCATAAATTGACAAATAACTTAATTTATTCTAATAATCCGCGGCGCCAATAACTTAACAAGTTCTATTACATGCTTTCAAAAAAGAAAATTTTTACATTTATTATCAATAATCAATAAATTATATTATCAATATATTAATTATTAAACGAAATTAAAGAAAATTAAAAGCACTCCAGTGTATTTAAACCTTTAAAAAGGTTGTACCATCGTTTAGTATATACAAGTGTTCCAGCTGTACCTTAATGTTAAGTGGATTGGACTAATAATGTATTAAGGTATTCGTCTACTAATTAGGCATTTTAGTTATCAAAACCAGCTGATTATGCGTGATCACCATTTAAATGTTAAATAGAATTAAATTACACCTGATTAAATTTACTTGGAAAATTTACCTACAAAGCGCAACGTTTTATACATATATATTTAATATAAAATATAGTACTTCGACACTCATATTTGTTGGAACGTTCGATTATTACCATAATAAAGACCTACTGTTTATTTTCCTTCTCCGTCTTAACGATATTTTTAGGGTTACTTGAATTGTTAATGAAATACCACATCTCTTTGTTTCTCTTTTCTTCTTATAAGAAGTAAGAAATTAAACATTATTTTTATGTTACAATATACAAGAGTTTTTAGTGAATACTATAGTTTACCTACTATACTATCAGTTTTTTTTTTTGCGCTGTGATGAAAATATAGATGGACCTGAGGTGATCAGAATGATTTGAATATGTTACCCTGAAAGAAAAAATTGCGGACATTTGAATTTATTTAATTACCTAATTAAAGTAAGAAACATCTTAAGAAAGCCATGTTTTTTAAAATCATCTCAATTAAGACACTAATTATTTATATGGAATGATTATTTTGTTTAGTCGTTATCTTTAGTTTTTCTTGTCTCCGAATAAGATTATTCAGTAAGGAAGTTCACATCTTTTTATCTCCATCAGTTAAAACATGCAAATTCGCTGTTTCCAATTAAGGCCCAGCGAAAACGGATACGTTAAGATTTTTTAGTCTCAACCAAAATGGTACAGAACCTCACGAGAAAATCAAGCTTTCTTACTTACGGGGGATTTACATTTAAAGTTTGTGATAAACTTCTATGAAATAAGATTATTTTTTTTTTTTTTTTTTTTATGTAAGAGGAGGGCAAACGAGCTGGCGGGTCACAGATGGACGTGATGACCGCCGCCCATGAACTCTTGCAACATCCGAGGACTTACAGGAGTGTTGCCGGCCTTGTAGGTGGGAATAAACGCGTTTTTTGAAGGTACCCATGTCGTACCGATCTGGAAATACCGCCGAAGGTAGTTCGTTCCACAAGCGAGTGGAACGTGGAAAAAATGTCCTTGAGAACCGCACAGTGGAGGATCGCCACGCATCCAGGTGGTAAGGATGGTATTGGAGGCGATGGCGCGCTGTGCGGTGATGAAATTCGGCGGCAGGCATCAGATCGAATAGTTCTTCGGAACACTCCCCGTTGTAAATGCGGTAGAAGACGCACAAAGAAGCCACGTCTCTACGCAATGCCAGAGAGTCCAGCCGTTCGCAGAGCACCGGGTTCCCAACAATTCGAACGGCTCTCCGTTGTACGCGGTCAAATGGTAGAAGCTGATATTGGGGTGATCCGGACCAGAGATGAGAACAGTACTCCATGTGAGGCCGGACCTGCGCCTTATAGAGCGCAAGTCTTTGGCCAGGTTTGAAGTACTGCCTCGCTCTATTAATCACTCCCAATTTCTTCGAGGCCAACTTGGCCTTGCTCTCCAGATGACCACGAAACTGACAGTCGCTCGAAATGTCGAGACCCAGTATTCTGATACTTGGCGAGGCATTAAGAGGAGTGCTCTCGAAGAGCGGTGATACGACAAATGGGGTTTTCTTAGTGGTAAACGCGCAAACTTGTGTCTTTAGGGGATTGAACTGAACGTGGTTCAGTTCACCCCACTCAGAGACCATCCCCAAGGAAGTCTCTATAGAAGACACAAGTTTCTTTCGGCACTCGTCGACGTTTTCCCGAGAGAGACCTGCACGGCCGGAATATACCGCATCCCCAGTGCTGTCATCCGCATAACAATGTATGTTGGAGATATCCAACATATCATTGATGTGCAGGAGGAACAGGGTTGGGGATAGCACGCAGCCTTGGGGTACACCAGCGTTCACGGGCTTGGGGTCCGAGCAAAAACCGTCGAGAACGACCTGTATGCTCCGCCCAGTGAGGAAGCTGGTGATCCACTTGCATAAACTCTCGGGAAGCCCATAGGAAGGTAGCTTCGAAAGAAGCCCCTTGTGCCATACACGATCGAAGGCTTTCGCCATATCCAGACTAACTGCCAGACCCTCTCCCTTACTTTCAATAACAGCTGCCCAACGGTGCGTAAGATATAACAGAAGATCACCAGCCGATCGACCATGGCGAAAGCCATATTGCCGGTCATTGACCAACTGGTGATCCTCGAGGTATGTTAGGAGCTGTTTATTGATAATGCTCTCCATTACTTTGGAGAGCAGAGAGGTAATGGCGATAGGTCTGTAGTTAGCTGGGTCCGAGCTATCACCTTTTTTAGGGATCGGAAGGACAAGGGCACGCTTCCATGAGACCGGGACTACGCCTTTAAGGTAGGAGTACCGAAATAGACGCGTTAGCACTGGAGTCAACTCAGGGGCACACGTTCGTAGCACCAATGGAGAAATGCCATCCGGCCCACTCGACTTATGAACGTCCAAGGAAAATAGAGACTGCCTAATAGTTTTCTGCCTAAAAACTATTTCCGGCATTGAGCTCTGACACCGCGGGATGATAGGCGGTGTCTTCCCCTGGTCGACCAAAGTCGAGTTGGAGGCGAAAAGAGTGCCCAAGAGATCGGCTTTCTCTTTTGCCGTATGGGCCAGAGAGTCATTCCCCATGTGCAACGGCGGTAGGGATGGCTGGCTAAAGTTGCCCAGAGTGGCCTTTGAAAGCGCCCAAAATTTGCGCGTGCCAGGCGGGTACTTTGCCAGCTGATCCCCAATTTTGACGATATGCTTGAACTTTGCTCTAGCGATTTGCCGTTTGAAGAATCTGGAGGCACGATTATATTTCCTCTTCAGAACTCTAGAGCTCGGATCCTTAGTGACTAACGCATTGGCCCAAGCTTGATAAGCCTGCCGTTTGCCAGCTGCTGCAGCCCTGACAGACGCATCAAACCAAGGCCGCGATCTGCCACCAAGTGGTACCACAGAGCTTGGTACAAATAGTTCCATGCCCTGTAGTATCACATCAGCTACAGCCGCAGCGCAGTCACTAGGATCATCGGAAGGGAAACAAATCGGCCCCCATGGGTAGGATGCAAAGAAGGACCGCATTCCATCCCAATCCGCTGACTTGTAGTGCCAAACGAGTCGAGTCGCAGGTGTTGTGCGACCCGAACGTTGAATGGGCACTACACTCCGTACCAGACAATGATCAGAGGACCCTAACGGAGCCTCGACAGTGACCTGGTACTTTCCGGGATGTGTAGTCAGCAGAAGATCCAACAAAGAGGGCATATGGCTGTCCACATCCGGTAGACGAGTGTGCGTCTTTACCAATTGGGACAGACCATTTGCCAGAGCAAAGTCAAACACAGATCTCCCCGCGTAGTCGGTGGCACGTGACCCTAACCAATCGGTATGGTGCGCATTGAAGTCACCGAGGACTACGACTTCGGCGGAGGGAATCTGTGAAAGCAGATCGTCAATCTTCGCCTGAACATGGCCCAAGAGTTGATCCGTTTCTGCATTACCACTATGGGACCTGTAGAGGCATGCGTAGACTCTGACATGGTCGTCCATGTCCACGCGCAGCCAGAGTACAGACAGGTCCCGACCTTCAAAAACCTGAAGGCGACGGTAGCAGATATCCTCCCTTACGAACACAGATACCCCGGCGTGTGGTATAAAATGGTGTTCTAGATTATACCCGGGGTATGACAGGTACGCTGTGTCGCTAGGTTTAGATATCTGCGTCTCCGTCAGAAACAACAAGGCCGGCTGCGCCGTCTCTAGATGATAGTGGACGGCGTTCAAGTTGGAATGAAGTCCCCGAATGTTGCAAAAGTCCACATTTAGAGTGGGTCGGGGTGCCGCTGCGTTGACTCGTCGTTTGCCCTCAAAAAACACAAAAGGCGATACTTTGCCCGCCCCAGATACGACGGGCAGCCCGAGCAAAATCCGAGAATTATTTCCCCGATTTTGCTCGGGGAGGGGGTCCCCGGCTTCATCAAAGCCGGTACCCTCCTGGGGTATTTTTCTTTCCGGCATCGCTTTCATGTTTCATGGCGTGGGGGGGGGGGGTTTGGGCTTCCGGATTCTCTCACTCACCGACGGAACATAACCAAATGAATTTGGTTACTACGCGTCGGTCTTCTGTGAGAGGGTGGTCCTTCCCCGGTCGAGCCAGCCCAATACGAGCTGCAGTCAGATAACTACAGCTAGGCTCTACCACCTATAAATAATATTTAGACGCGACTTCTTTTAAAATATTTTAAACTCTTATCGAAATAAAGTTACAAATTGAGGATTTCGTCTTTGTGTTTTTTTGTTGGCATATTAAATCACTCGCACAGATTACTTTCAACGAAATAAATTAAATTAGATGGTTGTGCATGACTAAAGGTTACCATAATGTAGTTACAGTGGCATTGTTTATATAAGGTTTCCGACATATCTTCAATGTACATCATTTACAGTGGGGACAACAATTTATTAGATGAATACCAACGCTATTTCAACTGCAAAGTAAACTAATAATTCATAAAGAGACAAATTGTTTTTTGTACATTCCTGTTTTCTTTCGATTATAACTCCAAATAGTATTGCGTTCTCATATTAGAACGGATAATGTATATATGCAAAGTACGTTTAGTACAATATTAACACTAAACCTACCGACAATTCTTGTATACCTGTTCGTACCGCACGCCGTCAAATTGACCGGTAATTAAAAATTATTTCATCATATAACGCAGGTAATAATGGAAATATAAAAAGTAAAGAGTGAACACAATATTATATGCATATTCTAAGAATTGTCATGTAGTTTGATAACGATATTATAACGTTTGAAAATGTGTAAGTTTTACAAAAGTTTAAAAACGGTCAATTTGACCGGTACTTGGTAGGTTTAGTGTTAATACTAATATAATTTAAAGCTTAAAAGATATTTAATAAAAAAGTGATAACAATACGTACCAGAAACAACATTTAAATATGTCACAATCAATCAACGCAATGCATAAATGTTTATTTCCATGTTACTTTTGAACAAATAGACTCAATAAGGACTGAATCGACTTTAATTCTTTTACCTGTCGAAATACACATTCCCAATAACTTACTCAGGCTACTTTTTACCCCTATTCTACTTGGTAGAAACTGGAGTATGTCGGGAAAAAATATTCAACTGGAAATATAATTAACATAAATATAATAAATTTTAAATACGCAGTACTAGAACCATATGTATAATAAAGTTCGAGTAGCATTTTTTGAACAAAATGGTTTTCTTATATATGTTTAACAATTTTATAATGTATAAAATATTTTAAAGAATTTGGTACCACCCATAATATAAAATGTTATCGGTGGTACCGTAATTGTGAAACAACCTCTCGTAAAGCGTCCTTATTTGTACGGGTGATACCAAGGAAAGCCTATTTAAAAAAGTATAAGTATTTATGGGAAATTATCTTAATTAGTTTTTAAGAAACATTTTTTTTATGTATTATATAAGTATTAAATTACAATAAATTCTATGTATACATTTATATGTATTGTTATATAAAACACGGGACCTGGAGCCACGTAGTCATTTTCTGATAATTGAGAGAGTGTTGTCATCCCACTGTTCATAAAATTAAAAGGTACAAGTTATACGTAGGAATTACGAAGGATGAATGAGTAATCTGGGAGCGAGGAATTGCCCCCGCAAAGTCGAATGAACAGGTATGTTTCTCTAAATGTCTCGGGCCATTTTCAAACCTCTGCAAATTCTTTGTTAAAATCTAGAAACTTCAAACTTTCAGTTGACCAGTGGGGTATATAGCTAGAAATGTATTTCAAAATGCACTTAATTTGAACCAATAGTTTAGATTATGGCAAATCAAAGGACCTTTATTTTGTTACTTTCACTGACTCACCTATCATAAAAATATAAGCTGTACTTCCAGCTAACCTAGACAGCTGAAATGTAGTATATTATAAGGTTTTAGGGACCAGATGGTTTGTAGGAAGCCGATGGTAGAGTGATGGACATATCATTCTGCCATCCGCTTCCTACAAACTCCCTGCGTATTAAGATTGATTAGTAAATCAATACTAGGATAAACTGGATTAGAATATGCTATCCTTTAAAAAGGTCTTACCATAACGCGGGATACTTAAACAAGATCAGAAACAGATTTCTAAATCTATAAAAACCTTAAAACAGCAAAGATCGAAATTTAATTAAGACCCCGTGTGATAAACTAAACGATATTTACAAGTAATTTCAGGATCACGAATGAAGTTTTACCATAAAATATAATAAAACAAAATATTTTTTTTAGATAATTAAAAATACAGTTGGGCTCTATGTTCTCAAAAAACTAATGTTCCTAAGGTCCATTAAAATATATTTTAATAAATAATCAGCGTATGCAAATAAGACATTTTCTTGGTCAAAATAAATAAACTTTGTAAAATTTTATTGAGCGAGGGGAGCGGAGCGTTCTACTGGAGACTTTTTTACATTCTTTGTCACGAATTGGCTCGACAACTACTTGACGGAAAAAAAAATGAAAAATGTCATGTCGTTGATTAATAATCTTCAATAAACTGATATTCCATTGAAGTCAATGGGAAACGATCAGTCATTACACTGGGCTCGCTTCGCTCAATATCCAAATGGCACCCGAGATTTCGCCAAAGAAGCGATTCGAAATTGAAGGTCTGTTGGCGCCCCTAGTAATGTAATCTGACTGCCCAAAAATCTGGTTTAAGAACTAAAGACATTCTATGTATCAAACTTTTTAAATGAAATCTAAAATCCCTTGAAGGTAGTGGTGACAAACTCCCTGACAAAACAGTCTCTTGTTGTGAAACCGCCATTTGCATTTGCGATATTTGAATTTAATAAAAATTAAAATAGTATTAGAAATCATTGTTCATTAATGGTTGAACAAATAAATACTCACTGGTTATTCAGCTTAATAAAGGCCTCATTCAAGATTATAAAAAAAAGTGTTTTAATTGGATATTGTAAGAAATATACTCTAGAACTTTTTGTGCCTTATGTTTTTGTTACATTTATGATACACAAAGATTATATACAAACATTAAATAACGTTCATATACTTGTATTTAGTTAATTATATATAATTTAAATGATTATTTTTATTTTTATTATCTGTGGGAGATTTTACACGAGCTTTGTTAATCTTATTACGTAACTATGGTTTATCTTTTAACTATTTGTCATATATAAAAATTACTACAATACACAAAAAACCAATAAATATATATACAAATAATAAATATGTAATGACGTATTGGACTATATTTTACTAAAGTTTTACTAAATCCTATATAATAGAAAAGCATTAAAGTGCTACTGTTAAATAAAAATTTGAATATTCTTTAAAGTAATAGATATACGTGCCGCAAGAATCTGAGTGGCTGAACAGATTTACTAGTTATCGATATCGATTATTTTATAGGATTTTTTGAGCGAAGCGAACGAAGTGAGCGGAGCGTTTTACTGGAGACTTTTTACATTCTTTGGCTCGAAAACTACTTGACGGAAAATTATGAAACTTTGCAATGAAAAAGATACACATTATGTGATGGTAAAAAAAAAATTATTGAAAATGTGCCCAAAAAAATTTTTTTTTTATATCATGTCAAAAAACTGATATACCATTTAAGTCAAAGGGAAACGATGAGTCAATACACTGGGCTCGCTTCGCTCAAAATGCACACGGCAACCGAGATATCGCGAGCGCAGCGAGTCGAAATTGAGGGTTTTTTGGCGCCACTAGTATTTTAGTATAAATTTATAATTATATCTTTTCCACCTTGAATCCATACCAGTGATCCCTTGTACGTTAAATCTGAGTGACAGTAGGGCTTATTTTGATACCGTACGTATCGAAATAAGCCCTTCTATAAAGACACTCTCCAACTTAAAATAAGGCTACTAGGGTTCCAAACGCGCCCTGCTCTGAGAAAAACACAACAAACTCAGCCGGGTTTTTTGTTTTATTGTGATCACTGTTTCACAAACGTCAATATATTTAGTGAGCAAAGTACGAACGACTAAAACGATCGCAATCAATTCGATAAGCCGACCTAATGATTAGTTAATAAAAAGAAAAAAGAAATCTGTGGCTAGCAAGTGTATTTTTGTACGAAAATAAAGCAATTCTGGTGCATATTGTGCAAAATAAATAAAAAAAATGGACTGCGAAAATATATTCACTTATTAGTTGTTAAGCAACATTGATTCCAGTGGAATGGCTGATGGATGACCGGTTATAGGAGATTCACTTTTCGATTCCTTCGCCTTTGAAAAGCAGGAACATAATCGAAGACTTGACTTAGTAACATTTGATTGATTTCCTCCTCCTTATAAATGAATATATTTTATGTCTTAAGTCTTGTTTGACGAAGAATACCTAGATCCCAGAAAAGCTTAAGAGTTATTATCATAATAATAATAATATAAATGTGGTGGCAGTATTTTGTTTTGAGTTTCTTAACTTCCTACAGGATCAAAAATATATTAAGATTAAATTAAAATTATATAGGAGTTCTAAATAGGATTCTTTCAAATTTTAATACTGATTTCAACATTTTACAAGAAAGCGCTTAAGATTAACGAAGCCATGTGATAGTAGAATATTTAAAACTTTCAAAAAGTCTGATAGAAATCGCCTAGGTAAACTTCATTATCAAAGCACTACTTTCTGCGTCTCGGCATCTCACAAAAGTAATAAATAGTCAAATTTAATTTTTCTGTCACTGTCAACGGATGTAAGATATTTTTTATTAAACACGTCCAAAAATTGACACATCAACATTTTAATACAACAATTTAATTAACAGTTCGAATCATAAGTGTCATGTATTTTTAACAATAATAGAATTACATATCCATTATCTATATAGGTATTATATATTAATTAATGTTTGTTCATTGCGGCAACTTACAGCCGACACATGATTTCAACGGGAATGGGGAATTTAGCAAGTTATTAATTTCTTCGTTTCCATCAGAAGTATATCCTTCTTTTTAGAAGTATTATAACTATTACCTTTGCCTTAAAATATGTTCTAACTAAAAATTAATATAATGTCAAACTTTTATACTTCTTTGGAAAGATGTCACTTTAAATTTAGGTATCATAGTGACATGTTATCCATTTGTCTTGATAAAAGTATTTATATCATAAATGTTCATATTTAATGAGTCAGGTTGTACCAATGAGCGATTGAGTTAAGCACTTATTATAATTGTACCTACTTTACTATCATTACTGTGTGACCTGGAAAAACTATGATTTTAATTGTACGTTGTTACGTAACGACAAAAATATAAGTAAAAAATACATTGGTAAAAAAAAAAAATTAATGATATTTTCATTTAAAACTCTTTCATAGACTGAACTCTAGTTGAGTGTGTTTGCAAATAATACAAATTTAAAATGACATGTGACCTAATTTAGTGAAAATTCGTGTAATCACAAAGTTGTACTGAACCATCTTCTCTTCTATTCTTCACATTTATTACACTTTTATTTTAAACACAATAATATAACTGCTGATCATAATTGTAGGAGACTTGCGTTGAAACTAATAGTAACGGTAAATAATAAGAAATCATAATTATAGAATACTATAATATTGGTCTAGTTATATTTTATACATATATTATTTTTACTCACCTCCATTTTATTATTTTAATAACACACAACAATAATTATTTTTGCAAAGTATTCATTTGCAAGTAAATATTCTAGTCATGTATAAAATGTATTTCAAGGAATATTTTTTTTAAATATACCTAAAAATATGTTTCATTAAAAACTCGTGTCGTAAAACAATGAAAAAAAATAACAAGACATTTAAATTGTCCAAAGAAATTAATAAAAAAATATAATATTTTAATTTTCATATCGCTTTGAAAATTACGAATTGTGTTTTTTTATTTAAATATAAACCTGGGTATGATAGTGGAAGGAATGACAGGTAGGACGGCCGAAGAATAGATGGATGGATGGCGTGAAAGACGATATGGAGAAGAAGGGAGTTGTACAGATATGACGAGTAACAGGAGAGTATAGGAGAAAAAATACTGCGTCATCCCCAAAATTGAGATCAGGGCATGAAGATAACGATACACCTCTTAATAATATTTTTATAGACGACAGGATATAGGTTTTCTTCAAGTAATTAAACTGATACATAATAAATTAATGAGTGCATTTTACACCGTTGATATCATTAAATACCACGACTAATAAACCTATCCACCAGTCATTTCCCAAATATTCGGGGTCAGTGCAATATGTCAAATAATTCCACGCCCTATCATACATCATTTTAGCGGAGACTTATTTCTTTGGCATATCATTTTTCACGCACTCCATCCACATCTTTGGTCGTCTTGTCTTATGAATATCCAAATTCTTTAGACTTTTTTACATACCACCTTATTTATTTGATTTGACCATAAAAAGATCTTTTATATAAAGATAAAAAATGCTTAATATTTAATTGGTTTATTTATCGATAAAAAGCACAATCGCAATTCATGCACTAAATTTCTAAATCTTTAAGACTTCATACATAATTTTCATAAATCTAAAAGTATTGGTTCAGAACTTATAACGCCAAACAAACTGGTGGTGGTTCTCGCAACCTGTTATCATTAATCAAAACATTTAGTAATCATCATAGAATTTAACATTCACCGGAAATGCTACTGGTATCAAGCGATCTACCGATTAATTAGTTATATCAGTAATACAATGCTGGGTATGTCCTACACGTTATGATTCGCCCACTCATGCCAGCTGCATTCATGACAAAATAAACGACAGTTACCATCGATGGATCGGAGTATCATAAAAAACGATAGCCGAATATGTATGTATGAAATATACATAATATATACCTTCGATTTTTCTCCCCTATTCATACTTAGCTTAGCTTGTAGCAAATGATTTTTTAGCTTTAAGCTCAGATATAATATAATAGTTTTTTAATAATAAATGGACAACAATTAATCAAAAATTACTAGAAATTTTATAATTTAATGATTAACATGTTTTGGAATATAAGGTTTTATTGATATTATGGAAAATATTCTGAAATTTATTTTTATGGAACAAATAAAACATAAATCCATTTTTTTTGTTTTTTTTTTTACACCATGATAGTAATTAAAAGTCAAAATTATTTATTAAAATTAGGAAATAAATTGCATTTATGACATGTATGACTCTGTTGCATGTTGCATGTGTCCAAGGATGTGTTTATGGAAAATAAACGGCAAGAATGTATAGTATTATGAATGTATGTATATATATACACAATTTGTAACAATATTGTAATAATGAGTCCACGTGTAAGTTGATAATATTTGCCGACGGTGAAAAATAGAAGTTTAAAAAGCTTAGCTACAACGATTTGCTATATGTTATGAATATGCTAGGCTATATGTTATGAATGAATAGTTTATAGTTTTTAAACTCTCGATTAGACATTAATATACAAACAATCAGATATCATATTCAGATATAGATATAAGATTATGTGTAAATAAAGATTAATATATCTTAGAGATTCTCATTATAATTATTTGATATATTGTGATAAAAAAACTTAATTTAATTTTTTATAATATTAATAATATAATTCTATATGTGTTAATTTATAAAACCCATTTTTAGAATATGACTGTATCTAGTTTATTTTATAGATTTGTGTCGTGAGCGACATAATGAATATAATAATTAAATAATTTAAATACGTAATAGTCAATATAATAAAAAAAATATTAAAATTATCGTTGTTTTAAAATTATCGTGTATATCATATAAATGGTTTCAAAGGGTATAATATTTTTTTAACATCTGAGTTAAGTAAGTTCATATTATATATCTTTTGGAATATAGTATAGGTAACCCTTATTTTTTTTTATTAATAAAATTTCTTCAGAGTTCAATCGTAAATATATGACTGCGAATTCTTCCAGTGGGATACTTAAGATAACTTACCGTTGGGTGATATGTTTAAGGATTGATTGATGGAGGCGGGCGCTGGCACCGGCTCCATCTTCCAGGACGCGCAGCACGAAGCAGGAGAAAATTCGGGTGTAGGGCCGTTGCCCGCCGATATCAACATGGTCGAGCCACCGCGCCAAGCATATGCACCAACCAACACTACAGTTTACAGGACGTTATAATCTAGCACCGGACAAACACTCGCCAGCACGCGCTCGCTTGAAGCTCAGCCAGAACACTGAAGAGCGCGCTTACCGCTCGGCGCGCCCACTCGCGCTTACTCCCATTAGCACGCCTCGGAAAAAATCACCGCCGCCAAACAATAACAAAAAACTGCCTCCGCCGTATTGAACCTCAATACACCTCTCACTCTAACCTTCTTAATTCGATTTCCGAACGCGTCAAAGCTACAGCGGCGCTCGATTCATTTACGGCCTTCCGTCCTGTTCTTTAACTTCTTTGAACTTATTGAGACATTATGGATTTTTATCGGAAGGTCTTAAAGACTATTTTTGTGTAAAAATTTGTTTCACTTTAAGTCTTTTTTATTGTACGTTCGCTCGCAACTACTCCTACTCACACTCGTACGATTCAGCTTAAGCTTGAACCGTATGAAAGGGACAGGTGCTCTACCGCTCGGTAGTAGAATTACAGTAGTGAGCACAGGTGATCTTTCACCATTTCTTCGTCGCGGAGGTGTGAATATATAAGTTTCTCTTTCACACCCGCCGTAAATAGTATATGTAGATAGAGACAACAACGTTAGAGTGATTCACTTCTTAATTAGTCGTAGTTCTAGTTAATCATGCTTAGCATTCTAATAGTTGGTGTAACGGGCGCACTCCATTCTAATTAAGTGGAAGAGTAAAGTCGTCATTTTAAACTTTATTACTGTGTATAGTTAATTTGCAGGATATATGCCTACATTATTTATGATAGATGGGAACCCACCGGTGGTGTACCGCGGCACTTGATAGAGATATTTTTGTTTGGATTCAATATAAATTTGCACGTGTATTTTACAGATATCGTTAATGTAAAATATAAACGGATATAGTAATTAAATACCGTCTGTCGATGTTATGAAAACAATAAAATCGATACAATTTATCGACTAATTATACCAACCCTAAGTTCGTAATTTGCGGTATAAAACATCGGTATTCAATCCTTTTTATTATATGTACTATAGTGTATATCAGTGCAAAGTTTTTACTTATAATTACAAAGGAGAATTGCCGGAAGGTTTGGTCCGAAGCAACTGCTGTATTGAAACTTTTATTATACGTAAATACACTTTCTTTGTGCTAGCTCTTTAATTTGTACAATCTCGATCGACATTGCGGTTTCCGTTAACTACTTTAATATTATAATAGTACATAATGTAACTCTTTATAAATAAATAAATAAAAAGTTTATAGGTTTTTTATTTATGTTTTCATTTATATATTTCTTTTTTTGTTTATAATAATTCAAACATGTTAGATCTTGAATTAATTTTGTCTTTTTTTGTTGAAATAACTTTCGGCGCAACCATCAAATGTTTTTATAAATAAAAAATAAATTAATCCTAAATAATTATAATATTTATAACTTGTTTTTTTTCTATTTAAATTTTATAAAAGATATAAAAAGGCAGTGTGAAAAGCCTTATTCTAACAGCTAGTTAACAAAAATGTAAATAAATCACGAAGTGGAACATTTATTGTAGGATTGACATCACGCCCCTATCAATTGTCAGGCTATTACAAGCAAATGATAGAGGCCTTTATAAATCAAATAAATTGGTAAAAAGACCGCCCGTCTCTTTAACTAAGTGTATTACTGTGAATATAAATATATATATATTTTTGTGTATATAATATATATTTTAGTTTTGAAATATATATATATTAATTTAATTTAATTCCTTTTTTTTTACTTATAATATGGTTTATATAGAAAACAATGATCACAAAATTTTATTTCTAATATATCAATTTTATTATGAAAACTAGTTTTCGCAAAAAATCAAACCAATTGGGAGCCTACAGCGACAGCGTCCATTAACAGATAAGCGCGGCATCACAAATAAATATATTCATTAGTCAACACCCACGTGTTATCTCGGCATTAAATCCTGCAGTGTCGGCGTCCCGACAGCGTCCCGACAGTGTCCCGAACAAAACAAAACAAACCCGCCGTGGGGTTAGTAATAGTGAAAATTGTTTTCTTTGTCACACGATAACTTTAATTGGATGAAAGATTGTTCTGTGATTTGTAACATTTTTTGGAAGAGATTTTGGTAAGATTATATATGTATTACTTGGTGAGGAGAGAGGAGAGGAAGAGGAGAGGGCGATCGAAGAAAACATGGATAGAGTGAAAAGAGTGTGGAAGAATTTAACATATTGCGCGACCTCATATCGGCCATATTGGAATAAGGGCAAGTAGATGATGACTCATGATTTTATTTCTATATAATCTCAATAATCAAAGATGGTGGACAAATAAACAACATATTACAAATCAATTAATTAATTGAATTATACTAGTAATTATTGTTAAAACTGATATGTTTTAGTTTTAATTTGTAACAGAGATGAATAAAAACAGGTAACTATTACTATTATTAATATAATATTTTATTGTTATTTTTGTTAATATTTAAAAATAAAACTATTAATTTAGAAAAGTTATTTGATTGGCGTTTTAATTTTTATTTTACTTAATATTGTAGATATAACTCTTGTCGAAATTTTCCATATATATATTTTTTATTTATGTTATTTATATTTCAGTTATAGACGGATTTGTTGTAGAAATCAATGACACGGACGGACGGACGCGAGAAATAGTATCCCATGCAAGTTGCACAAATTGTTAATTTTCCGTAATTAGTAATACAACTAATGATTAATATTCATTTCATATATTTTTTAATGAACGTTTTCTGCATCTAAATTAAATAAAACTAGAAAATAAAAATAGTTTTAAAAATCATTATCTGAAAACTATTGTTTATTTTTATATTAAACATCCTGTAAAATGATGATTCGCTTAAAATATGTTTAGGTAATATTATACTTGTATACCTACAGTGCAAAATACTTTATTGTAAGTCAGCCATAGCCTTTAGTACCTAAGCCAATAGCCCATAGGTAACTAAGTTTAATGGCATCGCATTGCCTCCCACTGACAGTACACACTGTTACAACAATAAACAAGGTGTCTCCCATCAAACAATACGCCTCACCTTCGAACGCATTGCAATCGAGATTCAACACGTCGCTCGCGCAGAACTGCAACCAGCACAGCAAGACTCATCCCCCACCCTGACACGCCAACAAATACTAAACATCCTCACATTTTCAGGTATCACATTATTCTGGTCGTATAATGTATGACACATGTAAAATTCGTCGTGGTTCTTCGACAAAGCCTCGGCCGCCTCTGGTACATTTCACATTACCATTATAATGCGTTCAAAATATTTGTGCCATCTATCACAGACCACCCACGGTAGCGTTGTGACATACGATCTGACAGCTACCTGGTAGAACAAAGGTATTCCTATTTAGATACACCCTTCTCATGATCCCTTCATTTGATTCTTTTATAATTTAATTCGGCCATTGTAACTTTTTATTTAAAAGTGTATCATAGCCTCCCTATTCCTATTATAATTAATTCAGAAAAGAACTTGTTACAAATCTTATGAAAACAGAAGATATCTATTAAAAGATGATATAAAAATAGAAAATTATTTTATTCAGTACATATCTTGCAGAACCAACCAACTATAGAATATGAAGTGCCGGTAGGCACATAATTGGATAAACTTTACTTGTCGCCTGTTTTTGAAATTTTGTGACTTTTACAAAATTTTATATCTAAATTAAACTATAGATCTTTTCATTTCTTCATCCGAGGTGTCCGCTGAATTTCACCAGCTATGATCACAGGATGACTCTTTTCATCTTTATATTCAATCTGTAATTTTCATCGCTAAATAGACCCGGTATATCTTTGTAAATCTTTGTATTACGTGGCCGATTTACTGCTGTGGATTGTTGATTGAATTTTGTATTACATGTAATATGAACAAAAAAAAATCAGGGCTGATCCACCACCATGATTAAGTTACGCCCTAAATGTTCTTAATTTACATAGAATTAATATTAAGAAATATACTATTTAAATAAATATTTTAGATTTATCAGAAGAACAAAAAATAATTGTAAATACTATCTATCGTGTGAGTAATTTTTCTCAATTAAGACTTACATGTATAAAAATATAAAATATGGACTTTAGAAGAAGTCAATAACTTTTCCGAAAAAAACGTTTGCCGAAAGAAAATTGTGTCTTTTATAAACCATTTTGGGAATGGTCTCAGAATGAAGTGAACTAAAACTCGTTCAGTTTAATTAGTTCAGTCGGCCAAAGTCTTCGCTATATAGGTTGGTCTATTTTTTTTTACAGTGTATAATAAAGACCCGTTCGGATTGTCGGGGACCCGGTGCTCTGTGAACGGCTGGACATTTCGGCATTGCATAGAGACCTGGCCTCCTTGTGCCTCTTTTCTCGTATTTACGACGAGGAGTGCTCTGAAGAGCTATTCGATCTGATGCCTGCCGCCGGATTCTATCGACGCACATCACGTCATCGCCTACAATACCATCCATACCACCTGGATGCGTGGCGATCCTCTACTGAGCGATTTTCAAGGACTTTTCTTCCACATATCACTAAGAAATGGAACGAACTTCTTTCGGTGGTATTTCCTAATCAATACGACATGGCTATCTTCAAAAAAAGGCGTTCACTCTCACCTCAAAGGCCGTCAACGCTTTTGCGATTGCTTGGATATTACACGACTTCGTGGGCGGCGGTGATCACTTGTCATCACTGCCCGCACGCTCGTTTGCCCTACTCTTAAATTAAAAAAATGATTTTCAAAATAAAACACATACATTTATTGTCAACTAAAACAACACAAATATTGTGTGTGTGGGTGTATATGTGTGTGTATGTGTGCGCCATTGTGTAAATGGGCCACAGGCCTATAAACATTGAGATTATTTGGATAACTTATTAGGTACTTAAGTCTAGTAGAAATAAATTATTTTTAAGATTTGAAATTGAATAATCTCTTAAGGATTGCTTGAAATAAAAAAGTTTATAAAAATGTTTGCTCACTTCTTATAAATTAAATGGGTGTGTGGAATTACAATATACATTTACAAATACTTATTAAATGATAAAAAATATATATTTATATATATAAAATTTAATGGTAATATCCCCAATATAAAAAAAAAATTATATAACAAATTAATATACATTACAATGGCCAAAAAAATATTCAATTGATTACTTAAAGCATCAAATTCAATATCAGGAATTTCAAAAGAGGACTTCTTGTATTGAGATTTTATAGCTTTAATAATTTAAAAAGTATTTCCAAGGAGGAAATGATATAAAACACCTTTCTAAGAGGTAAATTAAAAATATTATTTTATTTTTCTGAACAATTATTATTATATTCTGAACAATTTCCTGCATCATAATGAAAAATTAATTAATATGTTTCAACATAATTATTATAATTCATAAATAATTCAATTCAGTAAAACATACAATTAAAAATTATATGATTCAGAAGTAATATATTTATTTTTATTGATACTACAAAATAATTAATGTAACATCATAATTAAAATGAATAAAATATCTGCCAGCATTACAGTATAAAATTTCATTAAGATGGCGCCCAATGCAGCATGAAGCAATGTTAGCAAGACCACTAATAGAGCATAGTATAAAGGTATGTCTATCGCAACGTCGATATAACGTCGTGTCCGCCCAGTGGGCGCGCTTCGAGTGGGGCGGTGCCGCCAAAGCCCCACCCGCAGCCTTATCGCGTTCTAAATTTAAAATACAAAAAAAATCGCCGTCTTATGTCAACACGAAGGAGGTTGTGTACCTTTGAGTCTTAATAACTTTGACTATACCCTTGGGTACCAATTATGTGGTATATTTATTAGTAAGAGTCGAATAATTATTAAAAAAAAAATATTAAAAAATTTTAAGTTGTTTTTTAAAGTAGTTATTAATATGGCATTAAATAATAATATAATAATATAATAAAAATTGCTAATATAACTATTTGATACCTATTTGTACTTAGATGAATTTTTGTGTAAAAAATTATTTCTAAATGTAACCAATGCCTTAATTCCTTACCTATCTAAATGATAACTGAGATAGAATTACAGAAATATGTAAGTATATATTTTTCGCAATAGTAAAAAGTATTTAAATCCCTTAAAGGCTATTAAAAATATACTATTGATAACAATTTACACTTATGTTACTAAATAGACACAATAATCTGATACCTATTAAATTAAAAATTATTTTTCAACTCCTTCATAACATCTTCCTTATAATATACTTACTATAAAATACAATCTAATGTGTAGATATTTACCTACTAACCTGGGAACTAATACAGGTCCTAGATATAAATAGGTAACAGGTACAACCTTATTGAAGCACGTTAATCTAACATAACCTAATCTATATCTAGGTGCTATAGAATAAAATAAAATTCCATATAGTATCCATGTAGAAGAATCTGGAAGAAACTAGCTTGTTTCTCTTTTAACTTACTTTTATAGGAACTTTGGAGATGAAGTCATAATTGGTAAGAACAAATTAGTACCAAGTACAACGTAGTACCAAAAAAAAGACTAGAACCATGTAACTACTACTTGTAAGATCTGAAATTACGAGTTATTAAAAGATTCTAACCTTTAACATTCTAATAAATATCTTATATTGCGAGTAAGAATATTAATAGAATACTTCGGAAGTGGTTAGAGTGAAGCCATATATATGGAACTGTTAATAAGCTCATGATTCCCAGGACTCCTTAACATTAACATAGTCTTAAATATATATTATTATCTATCAAAGGTGCAATATCATAAAAATGTCTCGAAGGATAGAAGCCTTATAATAATAGAGGGGATTAAAATGTTTGACATGTTATTTATCCATTTCTTTCATGATTTTCTAATAAAATTACTACTATATTTGGACTATAAACAAAATGTTTGTTATATTATAGCGTTAGAATAAAATACAAACTATTTAACCCGACATGTAATTTAATCTTACAGCTCGAAACAATATGCCAAAAAACTTTAGCTTTTTTATTGACACCATTCGTATTTTTTTTTGTTTTTATAAGAAAGTTTTAAGGAGTAATAGGCTTAAATTTTACCACGTCTTTATCCTACTTGTAACAGTTTTATAAAAATTATCTCAATGCAACTATAACGTTAAGTTAAGCTAGCTTTGATCTTCAATTTAAGTTACAAAACGACATTTCTTAGAATATTTAATTAATCGAAACTCTAGCGATGGTATAGATTGAAATCGGATTGGAAAACTGACGACTCCACTGCAATGCAATAAAATCAAATCTTAATTAACTCTTAAGGGCTTTCAGTTTCCAGGAGTAGGTATTCGCAATATCGCTCGGGCTCAGTATTCCATCAGAGAGGTCTGCTTTATCTCCATTCACATACTTATCAGGCAATTGGTTACTGTAATTGATGCTATTAGTTTGTATACATAACGATGTCCTTGTTTAATCAAAATAATAGCTTAATTGCAATACTGATAGAGACTAAAAGCTAAACACCCGCGAGAAAACAGAGGACAGTCAGAAATTGCCTATTAAGTCATATTCATATCTTCTTTGAAGATTTAAGATACTATGGATCATATAGGTATAATTCTATGGTTTTCTACAAGTTCTATGAGTGTCAGTGTTTGTTAAAAAAAGTTAATCAGATGAGGTAGACTTCTGTCCTGAGGAACCATAAAAAATTTAATGTTTGTATGCTATCATACAATATGTAATCATGCAATTATTTAAATATTCCGAACACACCCTTCATGTATATATATATGTAAAGCGCTTAAGATATTCTTATGATGTCGTTAGAATAACATTATTGTTTAACCACAGATTTCGAAGTAGATTTAGTTGTATAAATATTTGAAAGTTATGGATTCTATCTCAAATATGCCAAAACTTTTGTATAATAAGCCCTAGTGATTCTATAAAAGTATGTAATTGTATATAAACAAGTGCACGCACGTTTAAAAAAATTAAATCAAAAACACATAAACCCAGACAGGAATAGATACTGCGACCCCTGGGATACCACCTCGTCGCTCTACCAATTAAGCTACCGTGTTGTTACCAGCATTCTATGTATATATTATACTTAATCGCCATTGAGTTATTATAGTTTTATTTAAAGACTATTTAAAATATTATTGCAGTTTGTGTCTTTGTCAATGTTGAAACACACTGAAAAAGTGAAAGGAAGTCCAATAGATGTCACTTTTATCCCCATAAGATAACGTAAGTGATCGTTATGCCATAGATATAAGGCTCAAATCCTGTCACTGTTGATGGGTTTTTCATTCCACATTCATGTAAAATTAAACACATTTCATTAGTGTTAAATTTATACTTTGACGTCCAATATAAAAGCTTAATATACAATTTTACACGATAACCATTATGAATTAAATATATTAAACCTATTAATTAATAATTAATCCTCGTTTAATGAATCATTATTAAAAACATCAATGTTACAATGATAATAAAACAAGGTATCATTTGAATAACATACAGTAAATTCAGACATAAAAGTTCCAATACTCAATTTGAAGGCAGCCGCCCGCCTACTAACATATGGCGTCCAGGGAAGGGGTGCGAGGCGCTCTTGCCTAGACTGCCTACCCCGTGTTTTAACTCGCCTAATTGTTTCACATTTACATACATTAACAGAAAAAAAACCCCGCGCAACTGACGCTCGAGCCACTATGTAAATACGAGCTTACATAGCCTCACGAACTACTATTAGGGCGGAACCGCGCGACGACCACACAAAACTTTGAAATTATAAAATTTAATAACGGAAATCAATTGTTGGTTGTAATTTATATATACCTGGGAATGCAAGTTTGTTTTGGTATCATTAAATTTATTAATATAATTAAAGTTAAAACACTTCAATTAAAAATCAAATATTTGGTTTTCAATTATTATTTACGATACACAATATTACATCACCAAAAGTGTATTTTAATATCCAATAACTAATTAGACCAATTAGATTATAATAATTTAAATGGCTATTATTTATTGATGGAACACAAGACGGTCCGTCATCATTCAATTCGTTTAAACCGCTAATTATGGAACGGTATTTAGGTAATTAATTGACGGTGAGAACCGAAAACTAACAATGCGTATATTACGATATATTCGAACGAAAACTGATGTCTAACTAACAATTTATATTATATTCTGTTAAACAATTTCTCCCACAATTATAATACTTATAAATAAATGATCTTACATATATATATATATATTTAAACTAGTATTTATTTGTGACATTTCTTTTTATATTTAATTACCTTCATTATATATATAAAAGGTCCTTTATTACGTCTACTCTATTTTCTTATCAGCGTATCAACCTGTTACGATAAGAATTCGCGTGACAAGTATAATATTGTCGCATGACGACTTTAAAAATAAATACACACATGCATGGTATACAGAATAAGTACATAAATCTATAATCCTTGAAGTTTAATTACAAAATGTCTATTCATTGTATTAAAATTTAAAAAAAATGATTAGTTCTCATAGTAGGTACACTGCTATTAGCGCATTGTGCTTCTGTACCGTTTGTTGGTACAATAGGGATTTTATCAGATGCAATAAAACAAAGGGTGCTTGCAACGGTTCTTAATCGTCATTTCACATACGTTCCACTGATGAACGTTTGTCTTGGACGTGTGTCCAAACTGAAGGGAGATTGTGCTCCGATAACGTATGGTAGGTATAGGTACTACTGGTTGCAAGAAAATACTAATATATATATATATATATATATATATGTATATTTATTTACTATGTATTTTCTCAAGTCTTTTACTACTTGTACACATATTTATATCATCATCTATAAAATATTATTATGTTACGCAAAGACCATATAATCATATATATCATATATCATTAATTTTTTTTTTAATAAATTTGTTTTTTTATTTTAGAAATTATTTATCTTAATAAAATTATTATTAATGTTGCAATTTAAATTTTAATTCAGTTTAGCATACCTATCGTTCATGTCATTGTAGCTTCCAAACCGTTGAACCTATTTTGATCTAGTCTTTTTTTTGAAAGGTGGATTGATCTCATGTTTCTATCTATATTAAGAAAACGGTTTCAGACTTCTAAGGATCATATACTCTCTTTTAGTACGTACTTACTCATAAGCGATACATGAACTAAATAAACATTAGTAAGTATAAATAATTTCTCAATTTAAATTCATATAAAATTAAATACTTTACAACTATATTCCTTTTATTTTTTATATTTCTAGTGTTATTTGGAAATGTTTCAACTTTTGCAATTTCACATTGTTTTGCTGACGGTTCTCGTTTCGCAAAAGAGGGTAGCGATTTAGTTCGCTTCGCGGTCTGCACTAGGCACAATGGGTTTTGGTAAGCGATATGCATAGATATGCAATAATGCCGTTCTATATGCAGATGCCTCATTACCACACTAATCTCATACAGTTTTTCATTCTGATATACTTCCATACTGTATTATGTAATCTATATATCATTACAAGAAATTTACTTTTAAGATAAATATTTTATCTATACTAAAAGGTAAGCTCTATTAAGCTTATTAAAGCTCTTACCAAGTTTACCTGTCTATGTATATGTATTTGTATCACTCAAAAACTACTGAACCAATAACGTTTCGGTTGTCATTTTAAGGAAGCTGACAATCCGTCTAAAGCCCTTCAAATTTATTCATAGAAATTAAGTAATAAGCAAAAACAATTTCTATTTCCGCAATAACTTTCTGGTAATTCTGGTAACAACACAATCAAAGTAATTCCAGAAAAACATGTTTACTTTTTAGGTAAAATGAAAAAAAAACTTAATTTTCAAAATATTACTAATTTTGTTATTTACCTAAATTACTAAAACAATTTTTATTTGCGTCATTATCTTTGAAAACCTTATATATTTTTAATGATTGCGAAATTAGAATTTTAACACATTAAATATACCAGAAGAAAGTCAAATTCTATAGACAATTAAAAACTAATTAATGACATCCGTAGCATTAAGTAAATCACTTCCGGTCTTGGTAAATTGAGCAGCATCTCAGGGAGTGTATATTTTAATTAATACCCGCTTTTCATAGGTCGACTTCAATCAAGATACGAACAGTTCGTGTGAATGGCCTACGTTGTTACCTCACGCATCAACCGACTTAACGATTATATGCAAATGAGATGTCATAACACGTGAATAATTACACCAAGCCACGAATCGCCCTTTTCGAACACACACAAATTGGATTTAGGTGAAACGTTAGTTTCTTACCCGACTAATACGGGGTAGGGGAGAACAATAACTTGGAACTAACCTTAATATTAAGGTTCATTAAAAAATATATGAAATACCAAAAATCCATGGAATATTTAAAACAAAACAATTTTGAGGAATAATTTCTAACTAGTTACGCTTAGTTGGCACGAATTACTTGTGTTTTTGTTTTCCAACTGAGCAAATATTACACCCGCTTGGTTATGTTAGGTATTATTACATACATTTTTTTAAAGGTTTACTATTTAACGTTCTATTTAAAATTTAATTTAAATCCCTTATTTATTCCGAATCCAAAGGTATTTCTGCAACTTAAACATCAACAAACAACACATCTGTTACAGTAAATACAAACAGATAAAACACTTCAGGAATCCTAAGATAAGCATACCGTTCATGTTTATTTCTACGCCACTTTTCACGAGGCTTCACTGTGGAAATTGCGACCAGCGTCGGGGGGCAGCGTGACCAAGCATGTTGCGTTAAGGAGCGCGCAGGTCGTTATGCTAATACCCTCTTTACAAATCAAAGTCTACATAAGTAAATACGTATGTATTGGATTATTAACTCTATATCGCTAAATTTAAAGTTGATTTTTGTATATTAAATTTAGACTCTTGATGCCTAAAGTGTAAGATGATGGTGGGAGCTGCGTGTCTGCCGCCTGTAGTCGCGATAGCGGGAAAATGGACGGTTGACTACGTTTATGGCTTAGACGCCAGTGCTTAGATTTAAGGGGTATACATGTTCCAGTAAATACGAAACACGTTTGCGATAAAACCTTATTAACGTTTATTTTCTTATTGTCCCTCGTCCGGCGCTGCTTGACAAAGTATTCACATGTCCATAGCTTTTAACTATATTCTTAACGTGTTTAATAAAATGTTTCGTTTTATATAAACTCTAACTTATATTGAATT
The DNA here is from genome assembly GCA_918358865.1 of Melinaea marsaeus rileyi. Lineage (NCBI taxonomy): Eukaryota > Metazoa > Arthropoda > Insecta > Lepidoptera > Nymphalidae > Melinaea > Melinaea marsaeus. Next base: position 8,961,208 of record OU911088.1, on the reverse strand, counting down.
AAAGACAAATAAAAAAACTGAATAATAGTGCGATAAAAAAGCACTCAGACGTTTTAAGAAATATGTCTAAAAATCTTGACATCTAAACATATTTCTTTCTCTTTTTTCTTACCGCAGTCAGATTTCCAACTAACATAATATATTGAGTATTACGTATATTGTTTGCTCGTCTTTTAACAAAACGTATTCATTAGCGACGATGAAACTGTAAGACTATTCATATTCAAATAATGGTTGATACCATCGTTTTATCAATAATCTGTTAATAATAATAATATTAGAAACATGTTTTTAAAATGCCTACTTATCTTAATATTTTTTATTTTAGGAAGTTTTATTTAATTATTTTATATATTTTTCTCCAATATTTATATATATACAGGTATTTTATCTATCACCAGCACCACGGGTCGGTTGAGTGATACCACTAAACCTTAATTCCGCTCATTGTATCCCTTTTTTGGGTCGAAACAATGTACTGAAATTAAAAAATTTAAGATTACAGATAACTAACTTTTATTTCAATATTTAAATAATATGTATAATACTAATACATTTACCATTTCGTATACTTTGAGAAATAGAATACATCCAGAAAACTTTACTAATTTCTTTAAAGTATAGATAGATAGATATTTATAGAAGATATTTAAATCTTAAGATTCGGTACTATACCGCATCTTAAGATTTAAATATCATGCAAAAAACAGACGACGTCTGGAGATACAACATAGTCCTTGACAACATTTTAAACCCGGTCGAAATAAAAGAAAACCGCGATTTACTGTTCATGTAACTCATTAATAAATAAGAAACCTATAAATGGCATAAAACATATGTTTTCCATGAATTCTTTATACTTTATAATATGTTATTGAAACGATATCAATAACCCGGTGCTTTTGAGAACGGTAATTGTTGTTAAGTATTTAAGATACATTTCAAAATATATATAACAATGAAAAATCACAACAAAACTAAGGAAGTGAATGCGGTTTTGAGGTTTAACACTAAAACGTTCCACTTTCAGAATATATATACCAAGAAAAGACAATAACAATTATGAATTCAATAGATAACGTTAACATTTAACAAATCTGAATATTTTATTGTATTAATCGGTATAAGATATATCGTATCGATTAAAAAATAAATCGTTCATTATCTATATTATATTAGTCGTAAAAAAAACAAATATCTTTCTTTATAATATTAAAAAAAAACTATTAAAAGTAAAAAAACCAAAACACTTTTACTCAACCAAAAGCATACAATAAATCTATCTTAAGGATAGAGGAGACAAAGAGAGCATTGTTCCTTTTAATAACGTGGCGTTAACGGAACCCAATGTAATTTCCAAAACCGCTAAACTACCGCTCTCACACTAACGACACAAAAGTCGAATGTAGCGAGATGAAGCCTTTGTGGTTACTTTGATACGTAATTAGGGTATTTAATAGCTGTAACGGTTTCAATCTGATATCGTACCTATTTTATTGAATAAAATGTTTGACGCGCGTCCTTTAAATTGGTATTAAATTATACATTATTAATATAATAGCCATATCGTAATAGGTACGCCATTAGAAACGTTTATATAATTGTTGTTGTTATTCATATCGTTTCGGTAAAATACTTATAATATAAGATAATTAGTCATACAATTTTCTATCTTACCATATAAAATCGATTACTTTTTATCTTTCTTGCACTACTCCTCCTAAACCGCTTATCCGATTTTTATAAACAGGATATCAAATGAAAGCTTATAGTCTAACGATGCCAGGGTTATGTTTTGGCGACGCTGTAAGGTCAATAAGTTCTCCAAATTAAAAAATAAAAAAAACGGAGAGCGAAGCGAGCCCTACGGCTAGTATAAAAATATTCCTATTCAAGTATATATATGTGATGAATTATGAAATAAGTATTAATGTAATGCTAAATAATATTCAGTCCGTAGACAGGTGTGGTCGTGAATGTGGCCGCTAATGAACACAATGAAGACGTACTCCGCCCGTACTCCGTATCCGGCGTTGATCGATTGATTTACTCGCTGCCACCGCGCTTTTTGTATTCGAATGTCGCCTGATATTTGCATATCACGAGGGAGAACTTAAAATAGAATGACGCAGACATAGTTATACTTGGAAAATATTCAAATTTAACGACATATGATGTAATTATGTACAATTACAGAATTGTAAAATTTGAAATCATGTTCTTTGAGGTACTCTTCAATGTTTTCAATAAGAAAGCTTTCAAAAATGACTCTTGTTTCATAGTTTATATTTAGTGCTTCATAAAAAAATATATATCCTAATACAATGAATTTAATACTTAATATTAAAGCATAATATTGTCGCAAGTCTGCAGTCAGTTTACAAGGAAGGAGGCTAGAAATGTGCTCGGGGGTATGACATTTGCATTATGCCGAACCGTTTGACTTTATCTGCTTCAGGGTGCTTAATAAATGTAACTGATACGATATATATAGATAATGTTTAATATTAAAGAACTTATAATTATATTGGTTAAAAGTCAGATTAAATATTCAGACTACGGCGGCGAAGTTGTATTAAAAAAGCAATTAGTTTTAACCTACTGCTTTAACGTGATAAGAGCTCCAATAATATTTTAATGAACTTTAAGAAACATTCATGAAAATAACACTCATCTGATCGACCAATGTTTAGTGAAGTTAAAAAAAACAATTTTATTTAATATATTGCTAAATATGTCTATTACTTTTCGTTGTCAATCGCTGTTATCAAAGCATAAATTATTAAACTAAATGTATAGCAAAGTAATTATAACATGACTGTCGTGACCACGATACTATAATTACCACCACAAGTGACAATAAAGTGCACTTCGGACAATTGACTTTTTTGCTATCTGATGTGGCATGAAACCATCCAATACGTTACATTAACACTAAACCTACCAAGTACCGGTCAAATTGACCGTTCTTAAACTTTTGTAAAACTTACACATTTTCAAACGTTATAATATCGTTATCAAACTACATGACAATTATTAGAATATGCATATAATATTTTCTACACTCTTTACTTTTAGTTATTTCCATTATTAAATGCGTTGTATAATAAAATAACTTTTAATTACAACTCAATTTGACGGTGTGCGGTAGGAACAGGTATACAAGAATTGTCGGTAGGTTTAGTGTTAAACTGCTTTATAAGTTAATATACATATAATTTATATCTATTCTAATGTAATGATAATGTAACAATCACCATGAAATAGTTAACATCGTTTAAACAAGACAATGTATACGAAAAGATGGAGATATGATAATAATATGGCCGACAATTTAGCACCCCCCGTGGTTTAGCGAAGGGGTCGCGTATCATCTACATATCAATACCACTTAGATCCTTTCATCACTAAAACATTTAATGACTTGAATATTTATATATAAAAACGTTTAAAGTATTAATTAGTTAGATTGTATGATAGTGTATCTAATTAGGTTGAGTAAACGGAAATTAATTTGTGTTTTGTATTAACACGCGTAAAGAGGGTTATTTCTTTAGCTTAGGAATAATTTGTTCATGTCTTCTATTTTATTTAATAACGTATCTAATTAATTACTTATATTACTAGAATTCTGGTTAATTAGAACTGATGTGGTTAGAGAATACTCATTTATTAATAAAGTCCGGCAGATGTTACAACTTTTACTAAAAAGTTGTGTTAAGATAAATATTTAATATAATACATATTGTAGCTACTTATTTTATAGGTAAAATCTGTACCAATTTTTTTTAATAACTTTTTTAATAGCTACTTGTTCAGAACATGATAAAAAACTCCATAGATTAAAAAAAAAATGTTTTGTGTTTGTGACTCTGTATCTTTAAGCATCATGCAAAAACTACTGGATGGATTTTGATAAAATTTCATGTAAATGAAGTCAGTACAGCTAGTAGGTATATAATAAACAACTAAATACGGAAAATCTTTCTTTATGAAATAATTGTCACATCACATAGCTCCTTCTTCCTTCTTTACTTGCTTTTCGGAGGAAATCGACGCATTATATTTAGCATCGCTTAGAGTTATGAGCTCATTTTAGTAAAAAAAATTAAGAACGCTATTTGAACCAAAAAATATCTAGTTAAAGATTTCCACCAAGCCCACTTACACCTTACTAAATGCCTTATCACTATCCGATGCTAGTTGACTAAGATGAATAATGAAATGACTGCATTAGTCACTGGACAACTGACACTTTACTAAGTTAATGTAGGTTTTGTAATTATTCATTACTAAAACAATAAAAAACTTCAAAAAAATACTATTATATTTAGCAATTCATACATACAAAAGAAATTAAAATGATGGAATGTATAAAGATACATTCGCTCGTTAAAGAGTGCAAAAAATAAAAATAATTAAAATTTTTAAACAATGTCGAATTACTAAACAATATATTTTAAAAGCTTCTTAAGTAGTTTAGAATTTTCATGAGTTACTAATGAGAATACAATATTATTACCCCTTTTATAAATGACAGCTTATCAAATATTTATAACAATACATATTTGATAACATTAGAATGCATCGGACCCCTAACTTACTTTTGACAAGCTGCTAATCATATTCTAACGTACACCTTGCCATATTTTGATGTCTGGCATTCAGAATTTTAATACAAATTCCCAGAGGATCACTTGAAGGATCAAGATTAAAAAAGATCTTCATATAGTAAAGACAGGTGGTGTTTGATGATATACCCACTTAGTCTGGCCATAAATACTGTTACAATTAAATATAAACAAAATATTACTTTTGAATTTGGAATTTGTGATTTTTATAAGTTTGTTCATTGTGTTTTCTTATTTTGTGATATTAAAATGGAGTGGGGAGATAAAGAGAACCGAATCGCTGTGATTGCATTACATAAAGTACGTATAGAGCTAAATACAATTTTTAAAATCCTTCATACGCTCTGTATTACTCAAATTCCTAAAACTCTTGTCCGACAGCAAAAGCTTTTATCTCAGAACAGAAAGATAACACCTAAAACCATGTCGCGTATTTTAAAAGATGACTCAGGAATTACAGCCTATAAGGGACGCACTGTTGATTTCTTAACTAACTAACGTAAAATGTAAACAACTAAATAAGCGGTACGCGAAAGGAGAGCACAGAAAATATTTGTTTATTGAAAATGTTGAAAATGTTTAAAAATGAGCAATACTTTAACAAACAAAATGACCGTAATTATACTGAAAGCTCTAAAAAGCTTTCTAATTAATCAATAGAGTACAACGTGGGCATTATCCGATTTCAGTGATGGTTTGGTGGGGTGTTAGCTATGAAGGAGTGAATGAGCCATATTTTTGTGATAAAGGTATCAAAACATTGACACAAGTGTATCAAAATACTAATCTCGAGAAGGTAGTTAAGCCACTTGATAATACCATGTTCAATAACCAAGAATGGTCTGTTCAAAAAGTTTCAGCGTAATTAAGTTCGATCCACAAAATCTTGGTTACGAACGAACTTTCCAGACCACCATTTCTTCAGACCACTTCAAATAGCTTTATATATTTTAATAGTTTTATATTAATATGTGAAATTAACATAAAAAAAAAGATTTTCTTTATAACAATATTTATGACAAGACTAAGTATATATACTACAAACATCTCCATAAACCCATAACTGTTATAAGAAATTTAAATTATCTTATATAAAAATATGTACAATAAAATACACGATTATTTAAAAAATATACATCAAGATATATCAAAAATCACCGACCGTGTCCCACAGTCTTAGATGGGATAGTTAAATGCACTCAGAAAGTAAGGGCGGAGTGTTTACACCAAAGCAATTAAAACCCCATCAATAAGAGGAACCCGCCGTGACGATCACATAACACATCTAAAGTATTTACATATCATTAAAATAAATTCTTAAATAATTTAAATATATAACAATGTCCAACATTCAATGAAACAGCTGAACATTCCGTTCGACTCTTCAGGTTTGCTTGCAAAATTGTAATTCAGTTTTAAAACACATGTTATATTAACGACATTTTATTATATTTCAATTTCTGTTCAGATGTACTCAAAATAACTTACTTTTAAACTAATTAAGCTTCTCCGATTTTGTAATTGTCTATCCAAGTCCAATCCTTCCAGTAAATTCTAATCCAATCCAATCTCAAACATCAAGATAATTGAAACACAGGAACAGTCTATTATTTTATATACACATAATTTTTTAATCCTACCAATCCATGCATTAAGTAATTAAAGCCTTATTTCAATTGAATTATTCACGAGGTATAAAAAAAAATAATTTCGGTGATTTTACTTTAACTTATAGAAAACTTTTTATCATTAAAAATAACTAAATCAGGCTTAAATTAATTTCACAACTAATAAATTAAAAAAGAACTAATGTAAATAACACAAATATATCGCGTACATATGAATATAGTTTTAAACACATAAGATTACCACAAGTCCATTGCTTTCAGTAACCAACAGCCAATGGGAGCAGCAATAAAATACTAATTGCGGGGGAAAGCTCACCAATGAGTAAGCATTAGGGGCCTTTATATAACAAGGGACTTGTGAGGGCTAATCGATTACTTTATGTATTACGTCTTTATACATAACTGTTACTTTGTACATAACTAGGGTTGTTTTTATAATTGTATGTATAATATTGGTTAGCTTAAATTTATAGAAATTACAATTTTTAACACAAAAAGAATTTATGATAAACATTTTTTTTATTTAGGTAAGCCATGCACAAAAAGAACTATCTATTTGTTAAAGATATTGGTTAATACTTAAATTTATAGTAAAAACATAGTTTGAAACACAAAAATAAGTATAATAACATATCTGGGTTAAGCTTAATGACATGGTACTTCTCACACAAATAATAGTCAAAACCGAGTCCGGCGGCATACTTCAAAGATCCGAGATTTAATTTATGCTAATTGTTTACCGTGGCGTCTGTGCACCTCGACAAAAAAATATTATTTAAAAATACAGAGTAATGTGCCATAGAGTTAATATTTATAATAAAAACTTAGTAATTATTAAAATCGTAGATGTTTATTAAAGTTATTAGACTTTGGTGTGTTTTTTCTGGAGGTGCAGTCCAGCTTTTGATTTCTACTCGTCTACCGGGTTTTCGACACCCAAACTTTCTACCTTCTTCTGCATATGTCCTTGATGTCTATAAAATTCTTAATATCAGAAACGTATCTAACTTTTTCTATTTACAGATTTCCCTCAGCGACGGCATCCTTACCATCAGATTAGTCGTTTGTCGATTACAAACTGAGCAAACAAAACCAAGTTTAATTTTTTGCATATATGATAAAACTATTACCAGTATTCAATACTTGAATTACTATATTCAGATAGTATAACTGTATGCAATTCATTTGTCAATGCGTTATCGTTGACACAATTTGAAGATCTACATATATCAAAATCTTTTCTTTTATAGCTTCTTCAAAATACGTTTATTATGAAGAAGCGGTTATATATGAATAATTAAATAAAACACAACATAATTCGTGAATAATTTAAAAGGACTTTTAAACATTGTGCCATTAGAGAACAGGTCGAAACTAATTACCAAATGGACGTGTCATTCCATTCTACTTGTTTAGTAATAGTTTGAAACACGGAAGCCAGCTACTGTATCGTCGTCACACTCCCAATTGAGTAGTTATCACACTTCAACCGACCAAAGAACGCCGCCTCATTGTCACCTGTTCACACAGACGCACTACTGTTAGAGAAACTAACTTTTATTACAGGTTAACTAACTTTCTAAACATTCTTAATACTTGGCTACTTCAAACTATACCACTAGATACAATTAGCATAAAAAATTACTAATAATAATTGAATCTAAAATTAGTATTTATAACACCATAAGAATACAAAAAAAAATGTCCAAAAGAAATCTAAATTTATATGACAATGGTTATCATATAAATCATAACATCAAGCTAATCCCATATCTGATGTTCGTCAACTCAATATTATAAAAGGCATAAAAATAATTTACGACCTCCCAAACAAGCAAAACAATAAACGGCAATGTGTCAAAATACTCATACAATACCCTAAGACCCTTTTAAATTTGAAAGAGCGTTTGAGGTAATGACACAAAGGGTTCACAGCTCATATGTTTAATCTAACAATGGGTGTCGCTTAGATTTAACCAAAAAAATATTAACTTCTGTAACAGTTAATAGACAAAACACTCAGTGTGGTCAAGTGTATTTGTAACTTGGATTCATGTCAGCGGGTCGATCCTTTTCCCTGATTTATTCATATTTAAAATTAATATTAAATTATTTAGATATATATATATATTATGTATTTTGTTTTGAACCACTAATATATCTTCTACTTATGAAGTATTGAAATCTGTTGTGATCAAACAAAATGTATGGAGGCCGTTAGAAAATTAAATGTATTTACACTTGTTCATGGTTCATTTATCACAAACATGAATACACACATCAATAGCGCCTCTCGAGACAATAACTGATAAACTTATAAAGAAATGATACTAATATGAATAAATGATCATCAATATTTTATTGTCCGATAAATAATATGGAGGCGGACTCTAAAAGAAATTGGAAGAGGAGACTCTAAAAGAAATTTGGCTTACTGTAAGATAATCGTTGAGTTAAAGAGGTAATATGTTCTCTTTGGCTGAGTAACTGTTCCTATAATATATATATATATATATATATATATATATATATATAAGTATGAATTAAATATTCAGCAAAACCGCGAAACCATCAAAGAATTGTAGAACTCGTTACTAGATTATAAATGTTATAAATCCTCTTCCATACATTTAACCCTAATCTGTTCAAACGTGAGCGAACACAAGTGATACTAACTAACACGATACTAAGCCTAAATTATAAGTACGTAATCACTCATCATTGCATTGCATTTTATGAGTCAATTCGTTCATATTAATATCAACGTTGAATTAAATTACAATAATATATCTACTTAAGTTAGTTAGTTAGTTGAGTTAGTCTTTACTTTCTGTACTTCTATTTTTACTATTAATATAAATATGACATTTATTATTTGTATAAAATAATTTATATTTGCAATAGTAACTAAAATATGTAAAACACAATATGGAAGCGCCCATTGTGGTCTTCTATTAATTATGTGATGCAGGATTGTTCATAAAAGAAGAAATATCACAAGAAAAAGTAGAGAGCGTGTTAAATATAAAATTACAATTATTATTTTATGGCAATCAGAAAGATCTGCTATCATAATGAATCAGAATTAAACAAAATTGTATGTAGAAATGACATTTAAGAAAACATATATTTCGTTTCAAAGAGATTAACTTGTCATTGCGTAGGGCAAGGGTAACCTATAACCTCACCGTGAATCGTAAGGGGGAGTAAAAACTTGCTCAAAACATTATTTATTAACGATATTATGAATAAAATTATAACACAAAATACTACAGTAACCTAGACAAACCAAAAATATATTTAAGCACCCAATAATGTATTGTCAGTTACAAAATTACCCTCCAATCCCTTTCATAACCACAACAATCTAAGGGAATTTATCACGGAATAGAAGCAATAGGAAACTGAACGCGCATGAACTTTTGAACGACACGAGTAAGAAATTAAGTTTGACAGTAAATAGAGGTAACCATGGCAACGCAGCAATATCGTGAGCACGAAGACAGCACCGACATCATGATGAGGCTGATTGCGCTACTCACCTCACAGTACTATTAATTTACTCATAGACCACATATATATTAAACTTTTATTTTTTTTATATAAAAAAAGTAGCATTAATCATATATCTCAAACATGTAAATTTTAAATAGAGCAAATTGAAGCGACATCTAAAAAAACAAATCTAAAAGGTATATTAAAAGACATCTAAATTACACAATGGTCATATATATTATTCTATTTGTGTAATTATGGTATAAGGTTGTAAAGATTGTAAGGTTGTAAAGATTGTAAGTGTGTCCTGTGAGTTGTAATATATCTGTCACGAGCGAAGTTCAAAGTGGAGAGTTGGTTATAAACTCTCGATGAAGGCTCACTCATCGGGTTCAAAAGGTAACTGCAATTTACTTCTATACCGCTCGAACAATACCGTACTATGCCCGTATCAAATAATATTTATGATATAACACGAAATATTAAGACTAGGCAAATTGCAACTACAAATTTCGGAACATATAACTTTATTTTCTAGTTTTAAATATGAAAAAATTGCTTAACTTTCTTCAAAGAAAATTCATTAAAAATTTTATTAAATGAACAAACTCAACTAACACAATTTATGTAATCTATAGTAATTGTAATAGTTATAGATATAAATACTTAATTCTTTTAGTTATATAGTCATTTTTATCTAGATTGGTTAACTTTGTAACTATTAATACAAAAACATATGACAATTACAGTAAAGTCAACAAACAAAATTACAGTAAACCTATCTATTGGTTACAGAAAAAAAACCTGCATATTTTAGTTACACAGTTATTTCTTAATTAATAATGAGTATATTTTAACTTTCTAGAGCTTAGGAATCTAGAACCATAAGTAATGGGTGGAATCGTAAGCTCTAATCGCGTGCTCGAGGGCAAAGCTGCAGCTTATTGCTAAATTTACATTCACCTGACATACTTTACACAAACTGCATTCACAAATTCGATCTTAACTCTTACACATTAAAGTTTAAATTCTATTGATGCTCAAAATGGGAATATGCAAAAATTAAACAAGGCATTTATAACCTATAGTTCTTACAATAAGGTTTAAAATCAATTGAACCCAAGTAGCATCTTCGGGTGCATATTATGCAGGAATCAATCAAAATAACATACCAAAATGTGTTTGTGGTCAGTGGAGCTTACAAATCGTCTGTGTTTATTGTCTCGGCCCTAATGACTCGCTTTACGACTGTTAAATTATTATAAAACTCTTTTATTTTTATTATATGTAATAATATTTAGTAATATCAAATAATATAATGTTTTGTTGCTTTGTCTATAATTTTTAAATCGCTAATCTTAATAAGATACAATTTCAAGGTTATATTAATAAAATTTAAACCAAATATTTAAAAGTTTAGATTGTTTTTATCATATTTATATCTTTAAAACATATTTATTTAATATTTTGAACTTTTTACGATTTTTCTAATATTTTAAAATAAACTACACACATTTATAAATTTAGTCATGGATGATTCTGATTTACATTTATAATATCTAGATATTGGTGTATTAGTTTGAAGGAAATGATCATTAATAAATTTAAATTATATATATTTATCAATTCAAATTATCAACGAAATTTCCATATATAGTATAAAAATAACATCTTCATATTAAGGTTACAATCAATCTATTTAGTTATAGGTGATTTAGGTAATTGCATGTAACAGTTATAAACAAAATCAGGTCAAGCATTTATACTTATAACGCGAACAGAGCTGCGGGCGGATGACTTGTCTTGAAATAATAAACTTCATAATAAATCATACCAACAACCCCGGGAACTGGACATTTTTTTACATAATTAGCCGGTATTACGCCAATTTCCAGTAAGTGATATTAAGTGAATAACGCGGGAAATACTGAGCAAACCGATTTAATATGCCTCAGCCGCTAGTTATCATGCATCAGGACCCTCCTCCTTAAAAACAGTTTAGATTTTAATAAGAAGTCGGTAAAATCCACAGAGCACTATATAACAGAGAAGGATCACTAATAAATTAAACATTAATAACTTTCAAAATAATCGTTTAATCTGAATTTATCATTGGTTAGTTTTCACACGACATGCATAAACTATATAACAAAATATATGTATATAATTGAAATCAAGAAAAATCAATAAATTTTACGACACAGATATTAAATATTTTTTTGATATATAAAAATAATAAAATATATTTAATATTAAATAAGTGTTATATTAGTCTATGTAACAAAACCTCCAGAGACGTTGCTGCAACATAATGATTGATGTCTCCCGAAAGCGGGCCCGACGGCGAACTCGGGATTTATCACTGACTCCCAGCTCCGTACCACAAACAGCTCGCCTGTCAATATCTCTATTACAAAGCTGTAAAGACCATTATAGCGTAAAATGTTACATAGATAACTACATCCGTTTTACATGTCCTGTCTCGCGGATTTGAATATCTGAATACGATTTATTTACATGGAGTTAGTTATAAATCGAAAATTAGTACTGTTTGTGTAACAGACTAAATGTATTTAATGATTAAATTATATATATATATATCATTATCATTTACATGATTTAACCTTTTATTAATACATATTATTGATATAAGAGCATACCTATTCAGTTAATATAAAGAATATAAATCACATCTAAACCACATATTAAACAACCTCAGAGCGAGTTCAGTTATTATCGTGAAAGATTTATAACAGCATTGGCTATTATCATCAAAAAGCTGTGATATTTGAACCCTTTTGTTTATCAGCCGCCAGCAAACAACAGGTGAAGCGGTCACTTAAACAAAATGTACCTTTCTTCACGCTTTTTATTATATTTTTTGTCCATCCGCCAACAAAATGTCGAACTAACACCAGCAGTAATTAGCGGCGATTAATAATCGGTTATCTTGATGGTAGGCCCAGCGTCATAATTGCTGATGTTACAAATAATTTTTGGAAGACATTTAAATTGTACAAATTGTTGTAATTTGTCTAGTTTTATCATTGAGCAACATCTATACAAATGCCCGGTATTAAATGCGTTTAGCGCTTAGAATATTTATTGTAGCGAATTGATATTAATTACTGTGATTTCTTTGTTTGGAATCGATTTGTTTTTAACAAAAGCTAAGTCATATGTATCGTTATCTCCGATCGGTCTTCGTCGGTGTTTCGCATGCGCCGTGGAGCAGGACTGTGACGTGAAGGCTTCCTCGAAATGCCTCGAATCCTTCCTACGTCAATCACTGGAGGGAAGGGACGAGATATGTAACGTCTCGATGATTTTAAATAAATAATATATCTTTAGTAATACCTACGACATTTCTTAAAATCAATTAGACTTTATGACTATACTTATATACCTTTGTGACTTTAATAACCAAAAGTATAGTTTTATAGTCGTTTCGTACACATTTAAATCGTTTTCTACTCACTCTAAAACAGTAACCTCAATTTTCTATACTAGACAAATATAACCAAGAGAATATCGATATGAAAACGATAATACGAACATAACATCGATATTAAAGAATCGATATAAGAATCTCTCGTGTGACGGCCGATGGCCCCCGCCGTGCTCAATTGATGCATAGCCTGCTCATCTGGGTCCGACGCACTCGGAGATCACCTATTCACATATTACACACGACATAAGAGCATAATTATCAGCGATCGACTTCGTTTATAATAATACAGGGTTATTAACTTGCGCTTCGTCAACCTACAGTGTATTTTGAGTTTTATATTATCTTTGTTTATCTTTACTTTGTTCTATATCTTTTTATATGTTGCTACTTTAGGAATAAATTGCTATTTCTTTACTTTAACCATTAAGAGCGAATAATATGAATTATTATCAAATGTTAAGGTCAGAACCGACAGCTTATATTCAAATGTACCCAAGCACAGGGACGCGATAATATTTACAAAAAGAAATGATTTTTTGTTTTACCACAATCATCCATCAGAATTAAAAATTTAACCTCAAAATTAACCTATATATAGATAAAGACATACTCCTAACGATTCGAGATTCCGTTAACAGTAGCGGATAAAATTGATTATAGTGGGTTGAAACGAATTCAAATAAGACTTAACATTTCTGACTCCATGTATATTTATGAAGATTCCACTAAACGTAGCCCATCGATCAAAGTGATCATTTCACTGCGGCCAATCGTAGTGGATAACAATCTATGCAGGTGTATTCGGTCCCGAATTTAGTGTAACCCTTCCTCAGTTCAGACTGAGACACCCGAAGGATACATAAAACACTATTTCAAAATTTTACGAATTACTAATTACTTGATTTGACTTATCAAATTAACTATAACGTTTCATCTTTAACAAACCCTTTGATATACCAATCCTTAAAATGTTAGACTTTTTTGTGGTTTGTAGATAAGAGGTGACGATTTTACGACCGATATAAAAATCGACCGATGGGGTGAGATCATTTAGCCACTTAATTCTAGACACATACATGATAGATTTATTGAACTTATAAACTAATAAAATATATTACTTAAATAATTAAATTACATATCCATATGTATTATATACTTAAAGACCCTTATTCCGTGAGAAAACTTAAATAGATGTATTGTTACAACAGGTTGGGGCAAAAGTCTTTTTGCCACACATGCCACGCGACATCCTTAAGTATTATGTTTTTTATGGCATTGTCAAAAACGGCATTTAGTGTGAAGGAGATCAATTAGGCCTTTGTTATCCTGTCACCTGCTGTTCACGAATAGGAGTACTTTCCTCTGATGTATAAATATAAAGAAACTTTTGTATTTTATGCTACAATGGTTTAAAAAGATTTTTAAGTTTTACATTGTCCAAATACCAAGATTGTTTACGATAAATAACTTAAATTGTTCCATATATATATAAATATCAAAACAATTTGTAAGACTATAATCAAGCCTTAAGGATCTACATTTTGTTTGAATTGGTTGTAGTAATTCAAATATATTATGATTATGGGTTAAATTGTGCTCTGACCGTGTATTTACACGCGATGTTGCTTCAAAGAATCATCAGGTAGCCTCATGGATAGACATTTTTTACAGATTCCTCCTGTCCTTTTCACTAACTATTCATTATAACCTAGAATACAATCCTATAATATTATATTAACATCATATGCGATACAAACTTATGTTTATGTTAAATCCTATCACAAAATAACATTACGCTTCATAAAACATAACGCAAATATCCCTATACCCTTATAAAGAAACTCTTTTAAATGATTGAACTATAACAATAGATAAAAATATCTAATTTCTCTGAGCAAATAAATATACATTCGATTAAACTAACGTATTTGATCCAAAGGAATTCGTATTGAGACAGACGAAAGTTTTTTATATGAACCGCGGTAGGTAGCAAGCACCAGTAGCTGATCGAATACGCGTTTGTTCAAACAAATCGTTGGATGTCTCTTCGTATCATGTCATTTCGTTACCACTTTGTATACACCGCTCTATTAAGTGATGTATGATATCTAATTGCTTAATTTGTAATTATAAACAGACAATTATACTACACCATAGGTATATAAAAAGTTTAGCGCGTTTATCCTCTAAATATTGTATAATTCTAGGTTTATTAAATAGTTAATTCTTACCTACGTTCGTAGTGTCTAGCCCAAGCACATAATTCGTATCCTTTTAAAGAATAAATCAATATAATACTATATTTTTATAATTATCTCTTCATAATTAAAATAATACCAAGTACAGAGCGGCTTCCGATTAAAACAATTTTGGTCGGGATTTGCTTTATATTTTTTGTGAGAGGCTAACACGATATTATGTTTCCAAAAAATCATCCAAGCGACTATTATTAGGGTGTCGATCTTTGTTTTAAGAGTTTTAAATCGTGCAGAGAGTTTTTAACCTTATGTATCATTGATTTAGATCTATATTCCTATGATATTATTAAAATGTTAAGTTATTGTGTCGCAAGTCAGTAGCAAGCCCAGTGGCCTAGGTAACTTGATAACGTGTATATCGCTCTGCCTCCGCTCGAGTATTCAGTGCGATTAAGATGAAATTGCTTTTGTTTTAATATTTTTTATGTCAAATTACATATTAACGTATTTGGTTAATTATCTCATGTAAGCGACGATACAAGCAAGCAACATTTCAAGTATGGTAAGAAAATTTAAAATTATTTAGTTTAATTTTATAATAAAATCAAATGATTCCAATATTTTTATATTAAATATTTACATCACATATCATCTCTATTAAATAATCGGTGAACTGAAGCAAGAACTAGACATCTGGCCATTTTAACCGTCCCCAAAAATGTTTTTTCGAAAAAATAACCAATTCGGTAGCTTTACGCGTCAGTGAATATTTTTTCTTACTTTCTATCGTATTATATATCGTTTTTTAACGCACCTAAATTATTAATACATTACTGAACATACAACAACACAAGGAAAATATCAACAACCTAAATATCTTGATAATAAATAGAAAAAAACAAAGATATTTACTCGAATCATAAAAAGATAGATCAAAAATATTTGGTTCCCACCTACCGAGTTCCTACTGCACGTCACCTTTCACGATTAAAACACTGGGATGATAATATTATAGGACGCCTTATCGAAGCGTTTATTTTAATTTAATCTGTCAGAAAAGAGGCAAAAAACGAATTGTGGCTATGGCTACTGGGCGCCTTGTAACGTGATCGTATGAGCATACAGAATTCCATCACTCATGACAGCCATTATTATAATACGTTTTAAACATGTTTCTCTTTATCGGATAAAACGAAATTGTTAACTCTTAAAACAGTGTAAATACTCACTGAGACTCAGTTAGATATTGATGTAATATTGCCTATAATGAATAAACGAATTTAATTCAATTATTAAAGAATTATTCATTAAATTAGATGCTATTTAACGGAAAATTCCTATTTGAATCAGTATTTAAGAAGACGAAACATTCCATGTTTTTAATATGTTAGTAATAAAATTATATACAATTTCCTATACATTATTCATAATAAATGTTAATATTAAAAAGATATTAAATATATTAAAAGTTTGTTCATTGGCTGTTTGCGCATTGAATGTCAATTATGGTCGATACATCCATATGTAAAATGAAGTTATAATACACGAGGTCTCATGTTTCGCGGTAGACGCGAGGCGCGGAGGCCTGCACTCCGCACTCCGCACTCCGCACTCCGCACTCTGCCCACGAATTACAAATATTTGTAAGATTAATCACTAATTACTATTACATTATTTATTGTCATATTATTTAAAGTATAAATAATTCTAAATTGAATCAGTGTTTGTCAAACTTTAACAAAACCTTTACTATCAATTAACATTATTAAACATAGGTAAGGTAAGGTTAATATCATAGTTGAAGATTAAAAAAATATTATATACTTTATTTTCTTATGTAGAAAAAAAAACAATAAAACCTCTACCTGACGTTCAATAAACGATAGACCGTGTAATTTGTGAAATTATCAAAAATGATATTCCGGTAGTCGGTGGTCGGTTATGGTATTTTTTGTGATACACCCTCGATGCGAACGAAAAAAGACATCAGGAGCACGCGACACGCGATCTTCGGGGTCTCGACAAAAAATTATACTTAATAAAATCATATCCGTGGGTTCGTATTAATCTGCTATAAATTATACTAATAGATGTTAACTATACAATCACTCAATACCACTAGATATTATGTTGTTTTTTGTTGTGTAACTTTAAATATCATTTGGGGTCAGTTAATATTTGCAAACAAAAGATAATTATAAAGCGCTTAAAATGGGATACCATAACCGCATTTAAAGATACCAATTATGAGCCCCGGTCCTTAGTTGTGTGAACTGGATTTAAAGATTATGAGGTATTTTTTTATCCTTTCAATATTATTGTAAGATATTCTGAAGTGTATACAATATTTTGTTTTGTATTACTTTTCTATTTTTCTTGATTAACACAATGCTTGCAGTAAATCTGCTAAGTCGTGATTATCTACTTAAATAAATAGTCCTCGTTTTTGTTTGTTATTACCTACATAGGTTTTTGGTTTGCGTTAAATCTATACAAATTCTTTATTTTTACAATATTTTGACATCAGTTTACTAAGTTTCAAAATATTTTTTCAAACGCATATCCTATATTAATTCTAGTTAATATATTTTATATATAGTTACCAATTAAGTGATGCGGTACGTTGTGCCATCTATTCAGATAAAATCAAAGCTTTTTATTTATAATTTTTTGTCAAAGCGCCACCTATAGCTTAATATTGGGATTACGAAGACATTTATCATCGCTAGAAGTAATCATATCGCACAATATTATTCATAGATGGCGCTGAAATTAAAAAAATAATTAATGCTAAGACGAGAGAATGTACTAAAAATAAATTATTTAGAGTTTTATATGGATTTGTGATTAATAATTTAGGATGAAAAGAGTTGAAAGAGCGTTTGTGTTACAGGAATAGATGTAACGGGATATGTGCCGATTAAACCTATAATTCTTCAGTAATCAAAACTTCATATATTAAAACTTGGTAAGCTCAAGGTTAAGGATTTCCTTACATTTTAAATTCACTTCCAATTTACATTCCAATATTTCATACAAAGTGTAGAAAGTACAGTCAGCCTAGTGTAAAATTAAAGATATTCTAAACCTTTGTAATTAAAAGACTAACATAAAAACAGAATAAGTAGAATGGAATATGTATTTAGATTGTTTTATATCTCATAAAATATATACGTACCGTGGTATTTTGTTTTACTAGTTGTTGCCAGCGACTTCGTCTGCCTCCACCGATCTACCGGCTCAAATCATAAGCTGTCATCACTTAAGATTTAAAATCTTCTTTTCCAAAAACCGCACACGCAAGTTTATTGTGTTGCATTTATAAATGAAAAAAAATCGAACATCATAAAATATGTTTAGTGGAAGCACAGCTCCATCTATTGAGTACTTTCACAATCTAAAAATGAGATAAGCTAAATTGTGTTCATGGCCATCTATTGGAGACTTATAGAAGTAAATTAAACCTTTACCTCAAATTACAACTATCGTTTTTAACCTTTTAAGTTGGACCAAACTTTATCTACAAAATTTCACTGAAATCGGTCCGTTATTGTCGAAGAGTAACGCAAACGAACATCGTGACACCGTGATTTTAATCGTTAAATAATTATAAATATATGAGTATTATATCTTCTAATCTATATATACCATATAAGCGATTTACCACTCACTGACTCATCACGAAATTTCCGAAACTATCTGTCCGATTAACTTACAGTTTACATAGTTACTTCTTTTGTGACATAGACGTCCACTAAGGACGAATTTTACGGAATTCCTATCATTACATAACGGGAACGCATAGGTGATGTGGAAATCTGTATATTCACTGACTGGCATTATATATCTCTATTTAAAATTTTAAAGAATACACTAACATTAAAATAGAAATTAAACATTTTGTCAATACAAATCTAAGTTCACATCCAAATTAATAGTGTGTCCAGTGAAGCGGGCGGTATTCAACTACTTATTCATAAACTGACTTTTAAAAATTCCCTTTTTCGAAATAAACCAAAACCAGCATAATTCTTTATTTATTATTATTATTATTACTGGGTTTATAGATTTTAGACCTATTATTATTATTATTTTAATTTGAAGTTGTAAGTTTAATAATAAATTATTGTCTATAAACATACCGTTTAGTTAAATTTTAAATACTCTGGGTAACAGTTCTGAGGCTCTTCTAATTAGGCTACCGTTTTTTAGAGAAGTTGTTGAAAAAGAGTAGTGTGTTTTTGGAGTCGAGTGACAAGTTAAGAAAGCTTGTGTTTGTTCCTCGTACTTATATTATGTATATCATTGTACTTAATCAAATTATCCTTATTCTTAAGTACATATTTATGATTTTCAAAAATATACTGACCAGCGACTGTCAACATATTACATTAATAAAAATGCTTACAGCATTAATTACAATAAAAATGCTTATAGCACTGAACAGATCTTGTATAACACACATATCCCAGATATAGAGTATTCTGTAGAAATCTTATTCCATGTTTTATGTGATGTTTATTTATGATATTATAATACAAAATCTTATTTTCCGTATTTGTCCTTAAAAATAGCACGCATGAGTTTATATTAACAAAAAGAACCGTGTTATCAAAACTACTGTAAACAATTATAAAAAAACTTGATAATGATATTAAAATTAAGCACAAACCATCACTTGACACTATTAGAAATATTTAATAACCGGTTTTACAACTACCCGCGTTGGCTTTTAAATTGATATAAATATGGCTAGGAGCCCTCATTAGATTTTTAGAACATCACTACTTGAAATACGCTAAGTATTTTACTTCTATTGCTTATAATGTTGTTAATTAGATTAAAGAATAAATTGAGTAAAGAATTGTGAACTTTTATGTTCTTTTATTATCATTATATGTTTCTTTTGTTTTAAATAAGTTCCAACTAACATACTTTTGTAAATTTTCTATTTACTAGACAATGGTAATACTAGTAATATGGTTTGATTAATAATTTTTCTTATTTCTTTACCCATGTAGGTATATTTGTAGTCTTAAATAATTTAAGACACGCAATGGCGCCTCTTGTATATTTTGAGAGTTTTGAAATTTTCCGCTTCCTTTTTTAATACGAGTATGAGTTCCCAAAATAATATTACAATTATTGATACCCGATTTGAAATTTATAAATATTATATTTAAACGGAAACCGAATGTATATAAAAAGGCTTGATATTTTTTTTTCTTATAAAGAAATATTCTATCAACGAACCGCAACTCTTACAATAAATAAAATATGATAAAAATTATAAGAATTCAAAATTATCGGTGCTTTTACTTTCTTGTGTCCGCAGCCTGGTTCATAGATTCTTAGTAGTAGAAAGCTATTATGCAGAATATATATACATTTATATTAGACAGGTCATCAAGGTGGGAATTTTTTTTAGGGTACACATAATATGGGGGGTTTGCAATTTGTTTTCCATTAAGGAATTCGTTTATGAAATATTAACCTTTCACCTGAAAATTTTTGTTACATTAAAGTGTCTTTGACTCTCCCCACTTCTCTTGCAGCTGAATTGTTGATTTTGGAAGTGTGAAAAAATTCACCATAGTAGTACATGTTACGAAATATATATATATATATATATATATATATATATATAAAAGATCTACAAAAAAATGTATATGTTTATCTATTGATCATAGGCAACTACAGAACCCTGTACTGCAAGTGGTCCGACAAGCATTTGGTCAGTTTTTTTTTATTACCAATTGTTGTCTTCTTGTACCTGAAAGTTATAATGATAATAATATTTTGGAAGTGGTGCAGAAATAACATTTTCACAAAAAAAATAATGAAGGGGCTGTCGACACTTGACATAACATATAGCACACCATAAAATACAATTCATAGGGCTTTGTGTTTAATTTAATTAATCGACATACAATGTTGTTGATTGTCATATATTTAAATACATTCAATAAAAGGAGTGAGGAGAATCAATCTATATATAATTCATTCATTCCATTCACCATCTGCATGCGTGGACTGTGCCCTTCCTTAGTGCGTTTGTCAATAAATTTCTTCCACATACTACCAAAACATGGGGTTCCGTACCAAAATATGGCGTAAAGTTCCGTCAGCGGTGTTTCTAGGTCGATAATACACTGAAATATATACTATACTTAACATATAGACCCGGAGAAAGTCCGGCAACACCCTCGTTATTCCTCTGTAGAGTATCATGGGTGATGGTGCTCCCCCGCCAGCACCTGATACGTAAGGTCGACAAACGAGCCTATTACCTACATCGATGTGTCTACAGAATATTAAACAATACATTATTAGACATATAAATTTAATATCCAAACTTTTATATTCATTTATTCATCAGATATTTTTGTATCTATGTGGAAAATGATTTCAAATTTATTTTGGGGCTCAAATTTCAGATATCTTGAAATAGTTAACACAAAACAAAATACAAAGCGGCACCTAATATTAATACAGTAATACCCCGCTTTACGCGACCCCGTTATACGCGGTTTCACTATAACGCGGATGCAAATTTCGCGCTCAAATGGTTCGAATTACACGAAAGAGTGTGTATAAATATAATGTAGTCATCAACAATAGATGTATTTTTCCGTAAAAAATAAGAGTATGTATTGCATAAAGTGTTCCTAGAATTAAAGTGATTGATTAAAATGATTTGTATTTTTTTGTAATAATTTTTGACTGTTTAATCATAAACCTCGTTATACGCAAATTTCAGTTAACGCGATTTTTTTTGGAACGTATCCCTCGCGTGAAGCGGGGTATTAGGTACTGTAGATTCAAAGATTATCGTTTCTAATGGAGGAGACACAAACAGTTCCAATTTAATACAAAATGTTTCTGTACCGATTCGTAAATCTTCGTATCGTGTTATCTAAAATGTTATAAAGCCGATATTGGATACTCTATTTGACTTACTGACTCAAGTATAAACGATCCGTATCGCCCATACTCCTTTAGTAACAAAGATGTCTTCCTTCCATACACTAGTGTTTTGGTAAGTGTTAATGAGTGTTTACATTATTTTAAAGTGGTAAGTATGTATTATCGTTACTTTTTGAAGGGTTAATAACGGAATTAGATAACCCATTTTATAGTTTAAGTAATATTTTCTTATATATTTAGTTTGTTATGTTAATCTTTTTTTGGTATTATTTTATAATTTATAAATATTATATTTATTATATATATCATAGCCTTACTATGAATTTATTTTAATTATTAATATTTCTTTACTTCTGTTAATCCTAAGGTTTGCTGGTAGAATATATCTGTTTACATTAAGTCTTGTGCTTTTTTTTTCTGTTTAAAAAAGTATAAATGTGCAGTAAAATTAATATAATTAAAAGTAAAAAAAAATGATATTTCCTGATATTATGACGAGATGTATCCAAGATATATAACTAACTAAAAAAAATAAAGTAAATTTAATATAACAGGTGTTAAAAATGAATGAACGAAGCGTATTGGGTATGCCTAATTCTGTAAAATACTTTAAATATTATTTATATATTACAGATAAATTAAAAGATCGATCTATGTACTTAAAACGTGGTTACATAATAATCTCTGTCAACTATTAAAATTCTAATGGTTATAGTAATCATAAAAACTTTAACCTTGGCTTACAAAGAAATTTAAAACCAGAGTTAAAACTACAAATTAATATTATATCACGACTGCAAAGTTACTTTAAAAGTACCTTATCAAAAGTTACTTACACTGGAAAAATCATTATAAATATATAAAACAAATATTTATATTATGTATTAAATTTACACCTTTACTGGAGTTGTTTAACAATATTTCAAAGCCAAAGGAGTTTTATAGAAAAGGAGTTCCAGAATTTAATGCTTTCAAACTAATCCTGCAGTATAATTTTATTAATTTTCACGTTCCTCCATCTTTCCCGAGTTAAACGGTCTGTCTATTATATTTTTTATAAATCTATATATATTTGGACAATACCACAAGTATGAGTCCTACCCATTTTGATAAATTTATTCTATGTTATCTGTATTTTTAGTTTTATTTTAACTACAGTTCTTTTTTTGTATTTCATTCATTCATTCTTATTTTAAAATAATAGTATATTTGTGATGGTAAAAAAATAAAAAAACACTAAATCTAATCAAAACATAGATATTATGAATAATAAGAAATTATTAAAAATACGAAATATATCAAAGGATTTTATTGCAATTTTCTCGATTGATTGTCATTGTATTTGTATCTCATACAACTACCATTATATTTCGCTTTTATATATAATAATTACAGAAAATACTTAGTAATACGTACAACTAAAATTAGTTCGGACTCAGAAACAATCATTCCTACATTTTCTTAATAACTCGTAAAAATTAAATCAATTTGTAACAGACATTCAGTGAATAGGATTCAATAGTTACATTTACATATCTATTCTTATTTGTCTATAGTTTCGTCTTGACAAATGAAAAATGGCAAAGTTTTAAGAATAATTAAAAACAGCTTAATCATAAGAATAACAAGATGTTGTTAACCAAATGACAAACGTATCATTAACTATAATTAATTAATCATTAATTAAGTCATCGTTTCTTGATATTGGGATGTTATCATTACTACCTGGTATTGACAAATCTTATCTATATGCTACATAGAATAATATATATATATAGGAATATCTATATAATAAATCTTTTTTTATACTTGCTAAGTATACAAACCACAAAACAGATTTCTAAACGATAGAATATTTTTTTTAGGTTTAGTGTCTGCGTGTCATGAAAAGTAATGAAATTTCTCATGTTATTGTCTTGTCTGTCTAAATCTCTAGGCCTTTATCATGGCTAAACATGTTTAAAGATACTCAAATAATATATAGGATACTTAACACAGAATTAGCTGTAACATAAAACGATAGAAACGTATAGAAAAAAATTCAAGTGAAGCTAGTTGACGCTAGCAACAGCTTGTAATAAAAACGTAAAATTAAGATTGGTTACGTTTCGATTGGATATCATAGTATTAGTATATATTGCAAGATAATTTCAATCGATAGCCTTAAAAATAGCAGCCTCCTCTACGCTGTTTGTCCACATGACGATATCCAAAGAAGTCTCTCAAAACATAATCTCGGATATAGATATGTGTTTCTTCAAAGATATCTTTATTACTTATGAAATACATTGAAGGCTGAAAATGTCGGTCATGATCGAACATCTTGCACAACTATTATATAAATATATTTTTACAACACTTTACAGCAATCTGTATAAATAAAACTATTTAGATATTACAAGCATTAATTAGAGAATACAAAGTAACAGTTATCTTAAATTGATTGAATTTAATATTATGTTCATAGATTATAATAACCGGTCAAAATATTTTGTAAATCGTTCAAATTCTGTCATTTTCGCGGAAGAGCGTAAAAATGCAATAATATATTAACAAAAATATTAAATTAAATTAATTTTTGTGTTGGTTTAATGTTTAAGTTAAACTCAAAAAGAGTATGGACGGTTAAATATATAAAATACATTTTAAAGTTAACGCCACGACGAAGATGACTTTAACTTTCTTAAGATCGGAAAGAATTTGAGAAGGTAGACAAAGACGCTGGTAGTGTTACTATAGACACTTATTATAAAATCTCACTTAATTAATTACTTCACTTAATTACATTAATAATCCATCTTTTAGCTTAGCAAAAGTTATTAATTACAGCTTTCTAATACTAAGAGTCTCCGAACTTATCTGCGGACAGACGGACGGACATGGGAACATTACAAAGGGAACCCTAAAAACCGAAATATGTTACACAAAATAAATAAAACTACGGATTGTTTATATTAAAACTACCAAATACTAAATTTGACGCAGAGGAAAGGAATTAACGGAATAATATAAAAAAGGAAAAAGTAATGATCACAGTTAACTTATCATCGTAACCTACAAAAATAATAAAATTTAGACTAATTTTAGGAAACTAGAGAAAAGAGATATAAATATTAATTTATCGTTGAATCTCAATTGTATTTAACCAGCTGTCAACCTTAATTAAGAATACTACTTTCTAACGAACTTTAGACGCTTGACTGAAATGAATACTCTGTAAATACATTTCATTTACAAAGTGTTGAAACTAAGATGGACGTCATAATAGAAATTGGGTTATTCATAATTGAGCTGAGCGTAAGCGAAACTCTTAACCGTTTGGGAGACCTTTTTTGTGTTTAGTTGTCTCCAGAATGCGACGAGATAATTAGCTAAAAATTTTCTCATGTATGTTTGAGCCGAACGCGGATGTTATGGCGAAAACAGATTGAAAAAATGTTAAGCCGTTCAAAAGTTATCAAGAAAAGAAGAAAGGAGAGGGGCTCAGCTCAACACCCGCCGCGCACGGTTGGCGGATCCTAGTTTTATAAATTCGAAAAACATATAAACTTGATAAAATATATAAATATATAATAATAAAAAAATCCTGTCGAGATGTCGGTTTCAACAATCCCTTGTGTTTATTTCTGCATTAAACAATTATAAGTGCTTTTCAGAAACACTGCACTGCACACGTTTTTTATCATTGCACACTGCTCACATTTTTTATAATTTTTCGTTTTTTATTTAGTTAGTATTTTTTAAGCACTCGGGTTTTAAATTTTGTTATTATATTTTTTGTATTTATTTTATACCTTAAAAGAGCATTTTTTAATATGTACCTACAAATTATATAATATATATATATAATCTGAATCTTGATAAATCGATCTAGCTAGGTTTTATTTAAGAAAACAAAAAAAACAACGAGCACAGCTCGGTCATCCAAGGCCTGTAAGGTTATATACAAAATTAATTTGAGATGTAAAAATACATGTAAAGAAGAAAACAATGATCTGTATATAATAATATATATTTAAAATACTGCTTAGTATTTTTATTTGATGATACGTTCAAGAAATGTTACGTTTTGATCAAGTAAATAGGCAAAGTGATATATAAAAGATAAATAAATAAAATGACTGACCATGGCGACGATTTCACTCCAAGTTGGTTCAGCGCTGATGCGCTAATAGATGGCTAGAATAGCCAGTCTTGTGAGTAAACTGCCGTAAAAGATGTTATATGTTATATATTTGAAATGTACTATTAAATCTTTTAATTTGATAAAACACACGGTAATCTTCCATTTTTGTTTTAATTCACGACGTACAACACCTCCAGCCGGATAGAATATATTACTTTAATACTTCGTTTAATTCAATAATAAATGTTAAATGTTAACAACCTTTACAGCGCTTTTTTACAAATATCAACAAGCAAAGAGTTTGAGTTTCCACCAAACTTTAAATTCGGCGCAGCGACATCGTCTTATCAAATAGAGGGAGGATGGAATGCTGATGGTAAGTTAACAATGTTATGTAAAACTTCCCTATTTTTCATTATTGAGCGAAGCGAAGGAAGTGTGCGGAGCGTTTTACTGGAGACTTTTTACATTCTTTGTCACAAATTGGCTCGAAAACTACTTGACGAAAAGTTATGAAACTTTGCAATCAAAAAGACACACATAAGATGATTTAAAAACAAAAATTTTGAAAAATGTCCCCAAAATATATTTTTTATTTTTTTTTAATATCATTTCAAAAAAACTGATATCCCATTGAAGTCAATGGGAAACGATGAGTCAATACACTGGGCTCGCTTCGCTCAATATGCAAACGGCACCCGAGATTTCGCGAGCGCAGCGAGTCGAAATTAAGGGTTTCTTGGCGCTCCTAGTTTATATTTGTATTTACTTGTATTTGTTTCCTACTAAAGTAATGTCAAAAGGTATCTTTTAGGTAAAGGAGAAAACATATGGGACAAAATAATTCACGAGAATCGGACTAAAATTAAGAATAACGCCAATGGGGACGTCGCAGCCGATTCTTATCACTTGTGGAAAGAAGACATTAGGATAACGACCGAAATGGGTTTACAATTTTATCGGTTATATTCTTAAAGTGTTTTTTATCTATATATCCATAAAAGTTTTATGTTTATTTGTTTGAAGTCATCTCCTAAACTACTGTATCGGACGAAATGAAATTTACATTTCAAAGATTTTGTCATATTTCATAGAAATAAATTTCAAAACATTTTTATTATATATATATATATATATATATATATATATATATGAGATAATTTACCTGAATAAGAGTTACCTGTGGAACTTTAGGTAATCAACAGATTAATAAATAAAATATTTTAATTGCACAAATATCAATGACTTAATTTATGCAGTAAAAGATTAATCATAACGAGTCAGCGTACTTGTATTACATATTGAAAACGTAATTGAGGTTAAGTTAATGAGTCGTCACAAGAGATAGGGAATATTCTGACAGGAATTATTATAGGAACTCAATCTATTACATACTTAGCCACGCGCATAGATAGCACCTGGAATATTTTAACCTAAAATTAAGACACGTTTCCTTTTAAAATAATCATAAGTTATACATCTTATGTTTTCAATTTACTAATATGATCTATGAATCATGATTCATCTTCTAAAAATAATATTCTCCCTAAAAAATAATTTATTCTTTCAGATTCTCAATTAATTGGCCCAGGATACTGCCAAATGGTTTTCCAAACAAAATAAACAAAGCGGGAGTGAAGTATTACAGTGACCTGATCGATGGTCTTTTGGCTGCAGGAGTGGAACCGGTCGTCACCCTTTATCACTGGGAAATGCCAGTGAAGATTTTTGAATTAGGTATATTTAATGTTTTTGAAATACAACTTGAGCACATTTTAAACTATACATTGGATCTATTTTGCAATTAAATTAAAGGCTTTAATAGCTTTTTTGGCGTGGTTATGGGATTGGGTGTTGACCATTACTGGTGAAATTTAACTGACACTGGGATGGGGGGAAGGTATTTAACTTTTAATTTTATTAGAAAAAAAAACAGGTATATAGATTAAAATAGGTATTTTTGACTTCCTCAATGTCAATAAATATACGCCCGAATTGATATTTATCTCAATCTCCACTATTTGCAAACTCAATCCACGGGTCCATTATTGATATTAACAAAATCTGTCTCAGGAACAGTTACTAGTTTCGGCCGATAATGCGATTTAACCTTAGAATACTTAC
This sequence comes from Melinaea marsaeus rileyi, assembly GCA_918358865.1. Classification (NCBI taxonomy): domain Eukaryota; kingdom Metazoa; phylum Arthropoda; class Insecta; order Lepidoptera; family Nymphalidae; genus Melinaea; species Melinaea marsaeus. The sequence goes on along the minus strand of OU911088.1, from coordinate 8,932,628 downwards.
TATTCTATTAACTCTACTTAAGAAAGAAATGCATTTGTTTTACAATGACACGAAAATAAGGTTACAAAATCATTCACCAGGTGGCTGGGCCAACCCATTAATGGCGAAATGGTTTGGTGATTACGCCAGAGTCGTGTTTTCCCTATTTGCTGACCGCGTCAAGACCTGGATCACTATCAACGAAGCTATTGTTGTCTGTGATTATTTCTATAACACGGGGATGTTCAGTCCTGTTAAGGAAGAAATTTTCGGAGCATACTTGTGCAATAAGCATATCTTGATGGCCCATGCCACAGCGTATAGGATATATGATCAAGAATTCAGGCATAAATTTGGAGGTGAGTTGCATTACTGCTATATGCATAATTTTAGTACAATAAAAGGAAACTTATAAAAACAGGACGCGTCTCTTTGGCCAACAATCTTTTGTGGGTAGAACCAATCGGTCCAGAGAACGAGGAACTTGCTGAGCTTGGAAGAGAACACGGGGTAAGGTATTAGTGTGGGTAAGGTTTAACGTCTATGGAAGTACTTATCCAAGTGAACTCAACCAAGGTATATATTGATTTTATAGATTGGTAGATATTCCCACCCCATCTTCTCTAAGGAAGGTGGTTGGCCTCCCACTATTGAAAAAGCACTACTAAAGGACAGTTTGAAACAAGGATACAACCATTCTAGACTACCTCATTTTACCAAAGAAGAGAAGGAATTTGTAAGAGGTATTGTTTGGTAATCATTTTTTAAGATAAAAAAATTGCCCAGTAGTAGTAAAACTATATATAATAATAGTAATTTGTCTATTTATTTATCTACTAATTAATCTAAAATTTTTCAGGCACAGCAGATTTTTACGCCATGAACTATTATACGACAAATTTGATAAGGAAATCCAAGCCCGGCGAAGAAGCTGGCTATTGGTTCATCACCGGCGCACCCGAATTTAATGCTATTTTGGAAAAACCAAAAGATGCTTGGTATGGCGCGTCTGCTATACTTCCAGTAAGTAAAAATATTCTCCAAGCTGGTAGTATTAGGTACGATATACTCATTCATTCCTGAAATGTGATACGTCTGAGTTATCATCCTCCTTGATCTGCGTTATCAAACTGTAATTGAGACAACACTTATCACTATTGTGATATTTATTCTTTTTATTCTTCATTTTATTAACTAATAAACAAAATATATGTTGTTGCGTGCGTAGGTCAGTAAAAGTTTTCATTATAGTAAATATGTTTATATAAAATATTTTTGAACGTAACAAAAGGCCCATAGAATACTTTCCTTACTTTTACTTCCTTTTTTCCTTACCTTTCTTTTTTTTTTTGGTTATGGCTTCATTCACAAATATGCTTGGAAAATTTAGCCAATTTCAAGTTTAAGTTTATGAGACTTGTTTTTGTAGACTAATAAATGTAAAGTGTAGAGAAAACTTGAAAAAGATTGGTAGATATATGTATTGTGGTGTACAATAAAGAGTAAATAAATTTTCCTTACCTTTAAAAATAACTCAAATATTTTTGACTTACATATTTACAGGTAAATCCAGTAGGCCTCCGTCGTTTATTGGCATGGTTGAAGAAAAGTTATGGTGACTTAAACATCCTCATCACGGAGTGCGGATTCTCTACGCTGGGGTATCAGCTCGTTGACGATGATAGGACTAAGTTCTTTAAAGATCACTTGGAACAGGTAAGCACAGACCGGAGTAGAATAATTAGTTGTGGATTTCGGTTATCTGATCTATCGTGAATTATTTCATTAAACGTCAAACTACAACAAATCTTCTTGGGTTGATGTAATTTTTGATTATAGGTTCTATTATCCATAACAGAAGATAAAGTCAACGTAATTGGGTTCAGTGCTTGGTCACTTTTGGACAATTTTGAGTGGTTGGATGGATACACGTAAGCATATTATTGTTTAATTTGCCATAAAATATTACATGATTAATGTATCATTTAGTATATTATTCTCTTTATAGCTCTTTTAATAATAAATTCTACGAATGCGTTTATAACAATATTTTATTGTATTTTAGTGTTAAATTTGGATTATATGAAGTAAATTTTGAAGATCCAAAACGGACGAGAACGCCAAGAAAATCAGCACACTACTACTCCTGTGTGGTGAAGAACAGATCATTAAATGTGTCTAATTCGTGTATTGATAACTTGTTTTACTCAAGCAACAAGCAGAAAAATATAAAAAACAAAGGCAGCGCTTCAAATATCGTGAACACCGTTATAGCTTTAAGCCTGATTTTAAATATAATTCGTTTTTGATATTATTTTGTAGGTAGTGATAGTGACATTTGAAAAGGCTTATTCAGGTAAAGTAAGAAGGCTTATTCAGGTAAACTAAGAAGGCTTATTCAGGTAAAGTAAGAAGGCTTATTCAGGTAAAGTAAGAAGACTTATTCAGGTAAAGTAAGAAGGCTTATTCAGGTAAAGTAAGAAGGCTTATTCAGGTAAAGTAAGAAGGCTTATTCCGGTAAAAATTGATAATAAACTAATCTTAATGTATTTTCTCCGTTGCTGATTTATATTATTGCTGTTTTCGTTCATTTTATTAATTAAAGTATTTTATATAATAATAATTTTGACGCAGTTTAATGTAACCGCCATGTTCATTTGATTTATCGATTTTTTATTAAAGAAATCGAATTTACGTAGGATAAATTTAATTTGTATTGAATTGTGTTAATGTCGGCTGAATTATGACAGTTTAGGTTATAAAATAAATTAACACTGTAATTTAAAAAATAAAACTATGCTTGTTATTAAATAAGGACTTTTATTTATTTTGAAAACTCTTTCTCCAACTTCAGTAACGACGAGTTCTTGCCTTTTCGTTTTTCTTTCTTTAATTCGCCTGTTTGTAGGGCTTTTTTCATAACCTAAATAAGAAAGAAATATTTATCAAAATCTTATACGGTTTTATAATGTAGAATATGTAGAATAATGTTTTGATTCTTTAAATAATGCACGGTTCCAAAGAGCAAGTCCTGCAGGAAGCTTATTATTTTCCGAATTTTGTAATAATTGAATTGATTCGAAAAGCTATCCCAACCCTGTCTCGAATTTTAAAGTGGTTTAAAGAGACATCGCCTCGCTGTAACCCTAATAACCTAAGACTGCGTTTCATTAATTGGCAGCACTGTGCCATTTCACTACTTGCGTGATAACTAACTTTTTACAGAATTTGAGAATTTTATTTTTTCTAAACGTCTAATCTAATCCTTTGAAAATAAAATGATACTATACATTGTTCTACAATGCTTTTTGTACGAAACTAACTCATAATACTAGGATCCACCAACTCCCCTCCCCTTTCTTCTTTTCTTGATAACGTTTGAATGGCTAAACATTTTTTCAATCTGTTTTCGCTATAACATCCGCGTTCGGCTCAAACATACATAAGAAAATCTTTAGCTAATTATCTCGTCGCATTCTGAAGACAACTAAACACAAAAAAAAGGTTTCCCAAACGGTTAAGAGCTTCGTTTACGCTCAGCTCAATTAAGGTTAGATCAGATCAGACATATATATCACCTCTAAAGCGTTTTCATCCGAAGTAATTTGTAATGCATTCGGATCATTTAAGGTCGGGTATTTATATGAGAAGCCCTTAGGGAAGAGCGGCCTCGATAGCAGCGTCTCCAGCTGTCTCCTCTTGGACTTTAGGGCTTTGTCTATTGATGGATCCAACTTAGCCTCGGGTCTGGTTTGGAATTAAGGAATAAAAATAATATTTTCTATCCCTAAAAGTTAAAGCTAAAGTAAAATCTAAGATATATTTCTTAAAGGATACACGTCATCATCGTCCACGATCATGTCCATCTCTCTCTCCGCTCTCTCTCTCCAGCCCTGTGCATGTGTGATTCTCTTCTTGTTGATGAGCAGTGAGTCTATCTCTCTTGCGAGATTGATGATGTCTTTTATCGGAGCTATATGGAACGAAGATACCGGGAAGTTCGGTAACTCAGAAGCTGCAAAATATTTATATATTATTTATTATAAATAAATTTCACTTAATTATTTTATTTAGGCCTGGTTAAATTATTAATGTATTGAAAATTTCTTAACAAGCAATATTATAAATTATCTTCTTTATAGCACAAGTAAAGGTCTAACAATCTATTGTTTAGATGATTCAAGGTAACTCCGATGTTGTAAAGTGAATAACTCTCAAACCTCTGTTTTAAAAAGTATTAAGACTTTTTTTTAACGGAAGTTTACATACTAGATGTATGTACCATTGTACCATAGAAATAGCTAGTCAAATACCAAAATAGTAAAAAAAATACGCACGCGAACGTACATAGACATTATGTTCGAATTATTTTAATAAAATAGAACAATAAGATATACTTTTATTAAGGGTCCTGCACAGCTTAGAATAGGAGTGGGCCTCGTCGGGCTCCATCATGAGGATGGTAAGCCCCTCCTTGGAGGCGCGCGCGGTGCGACCGCTGCGGTGCACGTAGTTCTGAAATACTCACACTAGTACATATCCGCTCTAAAGATTATTTTGAAGTTTCACTTTGTTTCTCTCTCTCTTTTTCCTCTCCGTCTCACTCTCTCAAACAAACACGCACGCACGCACGCACGAACGCACGCACGCACGCACACACACACACACACACACACACACACACACACACTATTTCCTTCTCTCCCTCTGTATATCTCTCTCTCTCTGTCTATATCTTTCTCTCTATATCCAGTGTGTTACCTCTGCGGTGCGCGGCACTTGGTAGTGCAGTACGTGTTGCACGTCGGGCACGTCCAGGCCGCGCGCTGCCACGTCCGTGCAGACCAACACTCCTATCGGGTCGTCGCGGAACCTGCCTTACACGTTACATTAACATTTTCATAATACATTACACTACTACGATGTAATTTCGGTAATCGGGTTTGACTTGTGTCGTCACGTCTAAATATGTTTATAAGTGTGTCTTTAACTTAACGATACATAGATTATAATTGAACGGTTACCTTTCGAGATTTTTCAATCTCTGCCTCTGCGGCATACTGGCGTGTAGGGGCAGCGGATTGCACTTCACCAGTGTGAGTATTTGAGTTAACCTTCAAACGATTCAGAATATTATTGACTGGGTCTTATTAATTTAGTTTAGTGTTAGTTAGTAGTTTTAATTTTCACTTTCGACGGTTTAAAGGCAACTGAGAATAAATAAATTACGCATTCCACACACAAATCTAAACCTTTCAACAGAGTGTTATTTTTATACAAATTATTACTGTACATGTAAACCAAATTGGTGTATTAATATTTTACTTATATAACTAATATTTAGTGTTTAAAATATAATTATATAATTCGTATTATATAATACGTACCTCCTCACGCTGTTAATAGAGTTGCAGAACACCATCGTCCTACCGGGATGTCGTTTTAGAATATAATATAAGTACATATCCTTCTGTTCCAGTGAGCACGCTATACGACATTCCGTGAGCGTGTCGGCCGCTCCTGGGTAACGGAAATAATATATAAATAAAGTAAATAATAACATAAAGGGCATATTTCTATAAGTATGGTATGGACACTCCCAATTGACACACAAGTGATCACTGGTATAATATAATATAAATAAATAAAAAATGACATTTATTTTTCATGGGTAGTATCAAACGCCTTATAACTTTACTGATTGGTCTATATTTTATTGATGTTATAAACATCCAATCACATCTCTTGACATTGTTTATTTTAATTTAATCCTACCAATAGACGTCCTTGATATAATTTACCTAAGTTCTGTGCGGTGATGTCCACTACCTTGGGGTCGGACATTCCGATCATATCTATCAGTCTTTTGGTTTTCTGCTGTGGCGTCATTCTTTCAACTTTTCGGTTCAATACCTTACCTCTCTTTGTTACCTGAAGGAAAACATTTTCTATAATAAAAGTACTAGGGGCGCCAACAGACCCTCAATTTCGACTCGCTCGCGAAATTTCGGGTTCTGTTTGCATATTGAGCGAAGCGAGCCCAGTGCAATGGTAAACTCATCATTTGGACAATGTCGGTAATGTAGGAGATTTCATTGTAAAGCAAATTTTTCGCGCGAATTTTTTATCCCATTCACTTCAATGGGATATCAGTTTTATGACGATTATTCCTCAACGACGTTACATTTTTCAAAAAAATTTTAAAACGTCTAACTAACTAACCTAATGTCTTTTTTATTGCAAAATTTCATAATTTTCCGTCAAGTAGTTTTCGAGCCTATTTGTGACAAATAATGTGAAAAAGTCTCCAGTAGAGCGCTACGCTGGCTTCGCTCAATAATAATAAGTTAAGATCATTAAAACGGCTTCACAAAAGACTCTAGGCCAACTAAACCATCATTAACCATTGATATTTCAGGGCTATACAAATTTTATACCTTTTTTCCCTTCATATGTGAGGGCAAGTCATGCACCATAGTGAGAGTTGCGGAGAACACAAAGTTCTGTCTCGAGTTCTTATGATGTTCCTCGGAGTTCAACCTCTCGAGCAACGGCTGCAGTTCCTCGAAGTGACCTCGTTCTATCATACGATCGGTTTCATCGATCGCTAGGAATCTGGAATTGTTAACAATATCTTGTAGCATCAGTATTATGAGAATACTATCAAATAATTCGAGACATATCCGAAAATTGTTTTTTTTTGTTTTATTATCTAATTCTTTACCAAACATCTCTTGATATTTAGGGGAAATAGGCCACCTTTATTTTTAACACTAAACCTACCAAGTACCGGTCAAATTGACCGTTCTTAAACTTTTGTAAAAGTTACACATTTTTAAACGTTATAATATCGTTATCAAACTACATGACAATTCTTAGAATATGCATATAATATTTTCTACTCTTAATTATTTCCATTATTACCTGCGTTATATAATAAAATAACTTTTAATAATCGGTCAATTTGACGGCGTGCGGTAGCAATAGGTATACAAGAATTGTCGGTAGGGTTAGTGTTCAAGAATCCTTGAAATTTGTTTAGTTATCGGTCAAACTGAACATTCTAATACAACAACGGTCTATTAGAGCTTTGAAACGTTTATGAGCAACGATTGAACTGACCTTTCTACAATCTTAATATATAAAACACAAAGATACTCACTAACTCAATGACTCTTTCATTGCTCTACAGCCCAAACTGTAATACCTAGAAAGCTGAAATTTGGACACAAGACTCCTGACATATTGAATAGGTGCAATAAGAAAGGATTTTGCAAAGGTCCAAAACGTTTCAAAGTTATAGCTAAAAAAACTGCAAAGTTTAGCCCCCGCTCCCTCTCTTCTCCCGTTGCATTGCAGAAGAAATTAAAATTATTTGGCCTCGCACTATGTTTATTCGTAGGATTAGGGTTCCGTAACTCACATACAGTTTGTGATTATTTGTGATTATTTTCTATTTACCTACATACAGTATGTGATTATTTGTGATTATTTTCTATTTACCCACATACAGTTTGTGATTAATTGTGATTATTTTCTATTTACCCACATACAGTTTGTGATTACTTGTGATTATTTTCCATTTACCCACATAGTTTGTGATTATTTGTGATTGTTTTCTATTTACCCACATACAGTTTGTGATTAATTGTGATTATTTTCTATTTACCCACATACAGTTTGTGATTACTTGTGATTATTTTCTATTTACCTACATACAGTATGTGATTATTTGTGATTATTTTCTATTTACCCACATACAGTTTGTGATTACTTGTGATTATTTTCCATTTACCCACATAGTTTGTGATTATTTTCTATTTACCTACATACAGTTTGTGATTATTTGTGATTATTTTCTATTTACCCAAATACAGTTTGTGATTACTTGTGATTATTTTCCATTTACCCACATAGTTTGTGATTATTTGTGATTATTTTCTATTTACCTACATACAGTATGTGATTATTTGTAATTATTTTCAATTTACCCACATACAGCTTGTGATTATATGTGATTATTTTCAATTAACCCACATAGTTTGTGATTATTTGTGATTATTTTCTATTTACCCACATACAGTTTGTGATTACTTGTGATTATTTTCCATTTACCCACATAGTTTGTGATTATTTGTGATTATTTTCTATTTACCTACATACAGTATGTGATTATTTGTGATTATTTTCTATTTACCCACATACAGTTTGTGATTACTTGTGATTATTTTCCATTTACCCACATAGTTTGTGATTATTTTCTATTTACCTACATACAGTTTGTGATTATTTGTGATTATTTTCTATTTACCCACATACAGTTTGTGATTACTTGTGATTATTTTCCATTTACCCACATAGTTTGTGATTATTTGTGAATATTTTCTATTTACCTACATACAGTATGTGATTATTTGTAATTATTTTCAATTTACCCACATACAGCTTGTGATTATATGTGATTATTTTCAATTTACCCACATACAATTTGTGATTCTTTGTTATTATTTGCCCAGTAAAAGGGGCGGGAATCAGCTAGTTTCTTAATAAATAAACTTAAACCTTAAACAAATTAGTTAAGCTACCTGACTTAACGAGTGACGAGTTTGCAGCAATCACAAGTATAGAAGCAACATCTGATTTTATTTATCTCATATTCTTATAAATAAATGATAATAATGGAATTTTTAATTATATTTTTTAATTATAAAAATTTTCTATTTCTTCTCTTTAACATTCCACTCTCATACTTAAACCTCTTATTTACATGTCTTTCTCTCCTATATATAAAAAAAGTCCATCCATCTTTATAAACGTTAATAATAGAATATCCACTCACTTAACAGAAGGTATCTGCATCAGATGCGGCTCTCCCTCCCCCAACAGTTGCCACAGTCTCCCGGGAGTCGCCACAACAATTTCCGGTCCGTGAGACAAGACACGCTCCTGCTTCACGCTCGCCATCCCCCCCACTATTGTGGCTATTCTTATACCTTTAATTACAATATGGCTTGTAAGTTAGCATTTTATTTATAAAATTAATCAAGTGTAAATCGTTTCTTTCTCACCAGTATACTTGGCGGCGGTGATGAGATGTCTACTTATCTGTATGGCAAGTTCGCGAGTGGGGGTCAGAATAAGCGCGTACAGCGGCTTGCCAGTCTTCAACATTACTTGCTCGGGAATTTCGATATCATCAATTACTTTCACACAGCCTATCCCTGAGAAAATATGCTAATGAGATTAAATATTCGAAATGTTAAAGTATTTAGAGTATTCCCCCCTTCCTCCCTATAACACGGTACTCTTATAACGTTTTCACATTACGCGATTTCAGTCGCCTAATGCGTGTTTTCCCTCATATAGCTCGGAGATTTTCCACGTTATATTTCTGTATTGTGAAATTTATAACGATTTGTAGAGTCAAAATGAAATTTAATTAAATTAATTTTTTTCTTAATATTAGATTAAAACCAGAAAAATTTTACGTGAATCATTTATATATGATACGTTATATGGGGTCATACGAGCGCGTTATACGAGAGTATTCCTACAACGCGTTTTCCTGTAATGCTGAACTAATCTACTGTGTTATAAAGGGAATTACAGTATTTATCTTATTTTAGTTTATACACTTTCATTACCATTTTCATTTCCGTTGACTTCATCAACTTCATCCACTTCATCGATGCCATCGGTTTCCGCATCATCATTAATTTCATCATCATCATCATCATCAGTACTGGACTTCAAATCATCAGAATCTAGCATATCAGATAAATGTGTATAATCGGCATCACTATCATTATCATTGTCATCGTCCTCTGTTTCTTTTCTTTTTCTTAAAGGCACTTCATATTCTTCTATAAATTCACTATTATTTGCCTCATCATTATCATTATCACCATTTAATGATTCATTAATTTCATCATCACTAACATAACCATCTTCTGATGATTCATTTTTATGTTTCTTTCCTGTTTTCTTGTTTTTGTTAACAATCTTTGTATTTTTACTTCCAGTATCCTTTTTATCATCATGTTTATTCTTCTTTTTAACCACAGGTTTCCTAAACGGTATGTCATATATATCTAGACCTTTTGCAGCAGCTTTTTCTTTCAATTTAATAATACCCGTAAGAATTGGAAGTCCAAAAGCTAGTGTTTTACCGCTGCCGGTCTCTGCAGCTCCCAAAATATCTCTTCTACCTACGGGAATTTCAATGGGTGTTTTTAATTAAAATTGATTACATAAATTGTTGGATTCAAAATATATCATATTAACTAAATGGAGTGCACTAGGATCTTTAAAGAAATGTTTTTCACAGGTTGGGTATTGGAAGTGATAAATTATTTTTTTTGGTAGCAAAATTTGGATCAGGATTGCTTATTAAGGTTCACTGTAAATCAACAGAGTATATGCATTTGGATTTGGATTATGGAGCTAACAAACATACAAAATAATTGCACATAAAATATATACCTACCATGTATGGCGGCTGGAAGCACCAATTGTTGTATTTTGGTTGGGTTTTTAAAACCTTGTTCCATCAGTGCATTAACTATTTCATCTGGCAGTTTAAACTCGGCCCATGACAACATATCTTCTTTTGTCAAGTTGGACTCTGTAGCGGGGTTTTCGCCTAATTTTGGTTTATGATTTTTTTTTATTGGCTCTTCTTTAACTTTCGCTTTACGTACCTTATCTTTTTTAGATTTCTTCTTTTCCTTTTCATTTTTTTCTTTTATTTGGTTTGTCTCATTTGTTTTTGACGGTTTTATTTTTTTACATTTCTCTACAATGAACCCATTAATAAGTTTTACTTTCTTCTGAGGTATTTCCGAAATTGTTATATTTTCATCATTTTTACGTTTTTTTGGTTGATTTTTCTGTCAATAGCATGTATAAGATTTAAAATATTTTTTTTTTATATTTACGTATTATTACTTCATATTCTTTACCACTTCAATAATTTGTTCAATAATATCTCATTATAATTAAGGATTTTTGGAAGATTATTTATTTTAACATTTATAAATTTCTTTATATTCTTTATAAAAAATAACATTTATAAAATAGACCACTTTTTGAGAATGAATTCATGAGAATTTCAGGATTTAAAAACTATAAGTTACTTTATTTTATGTACTAAAAATAACTAAAAATACTAAAAATAGGCACGATTCAATAAATATTTTTAATAATATTACCTTTTTAGATCTTTTGCACGTTTTATCCAATCCGTAATCTGTACATTCTTCAAGACCAATAAAGCCCTGAAGTTTATCCATCATTGCAGCAGGAAAACCATCTAATGGAACAAAATCCCATTTCTTTGTTTCGAATTTTTTAGACATTTTCTGTTAATTTATACACAATTAACTAGTAATCCACGATAAAACAAATAAATAAGTAAGAACACTTAGTATTTAATTTTTGAAGTTTAAACTTATAACCTCCAAATACTTAAACAGAACAGAAGGGAGAAGGGTATAAATAAACGTGATTTTGACATTGACATTTGACATTGACTGTCGTTAATTATTGATATTACTAAGACATAAATATCATTTTTGGGGGTTAATCATGATATTATATAATTATAATAAAAGTAAAATAATATAAAAATATTTCATGATAATGATTACGATACCTATAATAAGATATTTCCTTAGACCTTTCCCAACTTAATCTAGTAACAAAATTATAAAATATATATTTTATTTGGAGATAATTGTGAATTCGAAATTATAAAAGAGGAATTACTTATTTAAAGATATGTGTATGTGATACTCTTGACATACAATTATTCCATTGCAAAAGTTCAAAAACAAATCATAATTTCGATTAAATTGAGATAACAAAAAAAAATATTAATAATTTTAGGATTTTATAATCATCAGAATTTTATTACCTTTCCGAATCCAATATCAGTCAGCGTCAAGGATTTTTTTTATTAAATCATCCTATTCTTAGTATATATATATATATGTTTTAAATAAATTATTAGAACAGATACTATATTCTACAAAAATTTTAATAGTACTAGTAGTTAATAAAATTAAGTTAAGTCCTAACAATAATTTATGATATCATTTATAACTTATTAATATTTGAGAATAAAGTAAGGCTATTTAGTACAGGCATTATTTGTATTTTGGCATAATAGCTTATGACCTTCAATGAAATGTATTATTAAAAAATATTAATAGCACGCTGCCGCTGCTTCCATAGACAAATGGAGGGAGGAAGTTTGTGAGTGATCGATTTTACACCGGCCTCTACAAAACTTCTCAACGGCATTATTCTTTGTTTGCCGTACGCGTGCCTAAATATTCAAACAAAAGTATCGAGTTGGTGAAGCGTGATAAAAATGGCGAACACGTTTCGCGCGGTGACGGTCTCCGCCGTCAACAATGACGGTGCTTTAACTCCGCGATTTAATTTCCCTACGAACGTAAACGTGGATTACGACCCGCAAGGTCTAAGTGTAAAAGTGATACGTGCTGATCCCGTGTTGGCTCAAGAGGTGCTTGAATTCCCCGTCCACAGTCAAAGCGAGTGTTCACGAGTCGCCGGTCAATCTTACATTTTTACAATAGATAATGAGACATTGTTTTTTAAATTCTGTTCCGATGTTGACTGTCAGAACTTCCATCTTCTGGTTAGTAAGATCAAGGCCGGTCGGTCGACATCCGTATTCACAGTGCGCACAGAGGATTCATCGGCGATGCAATATTTCCAATTTTACGGGTACTTGAGTCAGCAACAGAACATGATGCAGGACTACGTGAGGACAAGTACCTACCAGCGTGCTATATTATCAAACATCAATGATTTTAAAAATAAAGTAGTGTTGGACGTTGGCGCGGGCTCTGGTATTTTGTCATTTTTCGCGGCGCAAGCTGGTGCCCGTAAGGTTTATGCAGTGGAAGCTAGCAACATGGCGCATCATGCACAAGCGCTAGTCAGAGCCAACGGTCTACACGACCGCATCACTGTTGTTGCTGGTAAAATAGAAGAAATTGAGCTACCCGAAACTGTTGATGTCATTATCTCCGAGCCCATGGGCTATATGCTGTATAATGAACGTATGTTAGAAACATATTTACATGCAAAAAAGTGGCTCAAACCCAATGGTAACATGTACCCTACCAGAGGAGATTTACACATAGCACCATTTACAGATGATGCTCTATTTATGGAACAGTATAATAAAGCTAACTTCTGGTATCAGGCATGTTTCCATGGAGTTGATTTAAGTGCATTACGCACTGCTGCCATGAAAGAATATTTCAGACAGCCTATTGTAGATACCTTTGATGTACGCATCTGTATGGCAAGGTCAGTCAGACATGTGGTAGACTTTTTAAATGCAAGTGAAACTGACTTACATCGTATTGAAGTGCCATTTAGATTTGAGTTAACACAATCCGGTACTTGCCACGGCCTTGCATTTTGGTTTGATGTTCTTTTTGCTGGGAGCACCCAACATATATGGCTATCCACTGCACCAACAGAACCCCTCACTCACTGGTATCAAGTAAGATGTCTGCTTGAGACCCCAATTTTTGCAAAACAAGGACAAGCATTAACGGGCCGTGTGCTTCTGTTAGCCAATAAACGTCAGAGTTATGATGTGACTATGGAGATTAATTTGGAAGGGACAAACATATCATCTTCCAATACACTCGATCTAAAGAACCCCTACTTTAGATATACAGGTGCTCCTGCGGCCCCGCCGCCAGGGGTGAACACTACATCGCCCAGTGAATCTTACTGGAACTCCATTGAATCTGCTGGCTCCTTGAGCAATGGACAAGGAGTGATACTCACTGATGGTACACAGCAGTACTGCTCGACACCAGATCAAACAATTGCATATGGAGCTCATCCAAACATGATCAAAACAGTCATGTTGCAAGAAGAGTTTATCAAGAGGATCGGAATAAGTCAAAATGGCGATATATAATCCGCAAAGTCGCGCCGAGCGCGCCTTAGGGCTATAAGAAACCGTCGCAATCGGTTGTGAACAATCTTCCGTTCAAACTTTATAGTGTGTAAGAGGACTTATTTATTAACTAAACATCACAGTGGATTGCTGAATGATTGTGTAATTAATATTTTAGTTGAGGCAGACGCCTTGATTATAATCCCATTAGGTGTAAAGTGTGATTGACAACACGTAAATAGCATGAGTAGATTCAGAATTACAATTTGAATTGAAGTTTTGTAACACCATTTGGTGCATTTTGTTCTCAGTTTGTATGACGCTTACTAGTGTAATTTGGATACACCAATTTTTTTTGTAAATATGTCCCCTACACATTCAGTCAACATTGGCTGTCACAACTGCTGGGTTTACGGCAGCTCTGTATCTAGTTTAAGTAATTAGAACTTCAAGTACATTAGAATAAGCTATTCGGAGATAACAAATGTTATCTACTCATTTATCATTATATATCATGTGAATCAATAGAAGATGGGTTATGTGATAGTTTTAAAATTATGTTCTTTGTATTATCTGTCCACCAATTATTATTGAAAGTTGACTCTTAGAAATATCTGACTAATGATTCAGGATTGTTTTCTCTGAAACTAAATTTATTTCAATTTGATGCTAACCGTTTGAGTTGAACGGTACGGCATAACTTTACGATCCAATTAAGTAATCTAGTTTTAAGGAACTCAAACCTGAATTTCAAATGTATCAATAGATATGTATGCAATTTTGTTTTATGTAAATATTAAGATAGGTAGAATTGCTGAATGTTTTTGACTGAAATCAAGTAATTTCTATCTCAATATAATCACAATATAAGTATTTGTTCATTTGTAGATATTACCAGTGACTTTGATGTATAATCAGAATATTATAATTTTTTTTTTGCAATCAATGTAAAAACAATTTTTGTAAAATCGAAATTTTAATTGATGATGCATGAGAATTAAAATGAACAGTTTTTAAATTAAACATAAGCCATTATGTATTTAGAAGTAGAAAATGATGCCACAAAGAATAAATTGCCATTTTGCTTGAGGTAGAAATAAGAAAATAACAAAGAAATTATAGGCATTCATTTATTAGTAGATTTGAATGTTTCACGTTTTAATTTTTGCATATAATTATGCAACGATATTTGATTAGTTCCGTCTGCCGATTGGTCCATTGAATATCTGTATGAGAACACCTGATATAGTATTGGTGGGTGGAACTCCTTTGTTAACTACCTCATTGTGGCAGATACTGAATGGAGGTTATTCCATGACACAGTAGGGTTGCCAAATAGCCATAAAATCTCGATACTGGCACTTAGAAGGCTTACAATGTTTGATGGATGAAATTTGATAAGCAATAATGTTTGAACCTTAATGAATAAACAAATTTTGTCACACGTTATGTTTTCATTATTTACCCAAATGATTTACAATTTGTCGTCAAAGTGAAGTTGTATTGAATTGATGAAATAGTGAAATGGAATGCATGTGATTGAATAAAATAAATAGAATACATATTATAATTGAAATGTAGAAATGTATTAAAATTATAAAAGAATAGTCAGTTCTATCATTAAATTTGGATCACTTGTATTTTAATTATCAAAAGATACAATACTAAAAGTAAATTTTGAAGCATAATAGAATATAATTGGAATAATACTTTAATATAACTTAAATAACATGTAATAAAGATTATCTAGAGAATATATTAAATACATAAAGTGCCATTGAGTTTAACAACTTTTATTACAGCTTATATAACATACTAATATATCTTTATATTACAATAAAAATACAAACTAGGACTTATTAATGTCGTTGGACTAAATATGATACTGGGTGACCTTCCTTGTGTATATGATACTAAGATAGTTCTTCAGACAAAATAAAATCCTAAAATGAACTTGAAAGTTTTGAAACTAGGTAATTATCATATTTTTATAAACATCAGTAACTGAAAATATTAAGCCAGCTTCAGACATTCAAGCACGTTGGGTATTGTGTCACTCTTATGTTTACACAACATTCTCAACAAGTTTAATTTCTTCTCGTTAGTTTTAGACGATTCCAATTCATACAAAGTACACAAATTTATAAGTAAACTTTCGTTGAGTCCTCTCTCCGGGTCCGAATGTATCGCCTTTTGGAGAACTGCGATGGCTTCTTTTAGTCGTCCCATGTATAAAAGACACACTGATAGATTATTTGCCACCTGGAATATTAAGAAAAATATATTAGTAAACAGTTTTTGACCCTTTACAAGCTTGTGAAAAACTGAAAATTTCATAACTTTGCTGGAATCGTATAGATGGCGTTGATTAGTGATAGATAATAACATACCATGATGTTAGTAGGTTCTTGCTCGGCCGCTCTGGCAAAGTTGTTATACGCGTCCTGGTACTTGCCGTTTGCGATATCTATCAGACCCAGATCAACGTACTCTCTCACATCCGGGGTTGGACATCTACAAAATTGGGCAGTGTTACCTATTTTACCAATACTGTTCCAATAAAGGTGCGAATAGTCACTTTAGTGACATTCATACTAACAATAATAGTTCCGGTAAATAATATTTTACGACATCGGTAAATACGGTAAAGCGGATCGTAGCACGTTTGATGTGATACGTAGAACGTAACAACGAGCGCTACACTGGGCCAGTGTAACACTCACATGTAGTGTCTGACATACTAGTGTGCTACGGCGGAGCGGGCGTGTGCCGCTGGCAGTGCTACGCGCCACATTGCGCTGTGTAATAAATAGCACTCACATGTGGTGTCTGACATCCTTGGCGTTGCTACAGTGTGCTACGGCGGCTCGGCCGTGTCCCGCAAGCAGTGCTACGCGACACAGTGCGCTGTGTAACGCTCGCTCTTGGGTCACGCTTGTGGCTTCATTTTTGAGCGTTGTTATAATCTTTGTCGCTAGACGGTAGTCCTGAAACACTTCCCAAAATCAATTTCAGACCTACCAAATAAATTCACAGATACTTTACTTCAATTGATATGTATTGAAACGGTGTAATTTTTTTTTTTTATTTCCAAGGTTGGATTAGTTTACCTTAAGTGCTATAGCACAGTTAGTGATGGAGTGCAGTACTCTGACCCGTCGGCCGCTCCAGAGCCTAAGCGACTCCTTTTGATCCTCCGCCGTTATTGTTGCTGAAGCGATTTCCGTCTTACCGGCATTTAGGTTTGAAATCATCTTAAAATATATGAACCATTAAATTAACTAAACAGATTTGTTCTCTTCTTTTTTAATGTAAAGTAACAGTGTAATAAGGTAAACTTAGTTTTAATAATTGCGATAAAATTAATACGACTTGCAGAGGCATCTTTCCCAGATTCATCACACAAAATGATATTGTGATCGCTATATTAATAGATAATATGAATGTTGTCCTCCCACATTACGAGGCAATATAATTCATTAAGATACCTTTCTGGACAGTAGAATTATTATGGTATCAAGTACATTACATCCAAAAGACTCCACGTCTTTTCTCCTTTTCGCTAATACAAGCCTATCACCCCAAAGTCTTGATTATCACTTAGTCTTTACCTGTTCAATAACAACGAGCATAGCATACAATCTGTCCATGGCTTCGTCCGGTTTGTTAACGTGTCCCGGCAACTCCGCGATTAATAGCCGTAACGAGAACGGTACCAGGGACCCTGATCTGTTCTCATACGCCTCAGGATAAAACTGGATGTAAAAATTAATAAAACTACAATAATTTCATGAAATAAAACATTTTCGCAGTGTTTGGCAATTTATACATAACAATAGAACAAAAAAACCAAAACGGGCAAACTTGACCCTGCGACCTCTGTGATATCAGCCCGTCGCTTTTTCAACTGAGCTATCGTTACCGCCTTTTAATTAATTTTATTGTATTTTAATTTTAAAATGTAAGTTTTATAGAATTTCAAAAACGAACTTGCTGAAATTTACTTTTTTGATGTAAATTTTCATAATAACATTTTTTTTAATGAAAAATGTATCATTATTCAAAATTATCTACAATATTTATGTTACAAATTTCATCATAATATTATTATAGTAAATTATAGTAAACTATTTGATACAAATAACATTAGTCCAGATTGAGAAACCTACCTGATAGAACATATCCGGTTTATTTAAATCTCCAAACGGCTCCGCCTCCTTCATGAGCGGCTCGTAAACCTTAATCCGGCACATAACAGCGAAACGCGTTAACCAGAGCTGCAATGAACGGGGCGTGTGTTTCGTCGGTCTGTGCATACGACCCGCTCCTAATCAAAATGTAACCTTTTATTATAATTATACTAGGATCCGCCCATCGTGCGTGGCGGGAATTGAGCTGAGCGCAGGAAAATCCATTAGAAAAGAATAAAAGGAAATAAATATTTAATAAGAATAATAAACAATTGATAGCAAAAGTTTGTCGCCATGAAATTTAATTTAATTTATTTTATTTGATTTTAACTCAGCTCATTTTGAGGAAGACGATCGATCGGCAAGCGCGCGTGAGAGCAGTTGAGCTTAAGTCTATAGGAATTCAGTTTTTCGACCATAACTTTTGATCAAATCAAGATTTTATTAAACCGTTTTTTTCTGTACAAGCCTGTCAACAAGAGCTACATCAATGCTAATTTTGATGAAGTTCGACTGAGTAGTTTTTATGTGATGTGGCGACATAAAATTGATTTCCAAACGGTTAAGACCTTCGCTTACGCTCAGCTCAATAATTTGTCTTATATTTACAAAAGAATATATAATTTTCTTAGTCATACAAACAATGACAGATAACAACAATATTAAAATACGTACGTTTTCATAAGTACCCTCGTTTAATTATAATTTCTAGTTTTCGTATCGTACAGTAGATGTCACTGAACAAAAGCTGAATCACGGTATCGTTAGGTAAAGTTGGGTTATATAAAGTAAATTTATTTTGCTGTTAAGTTGACTTTGTATCTTAATACTTTTCTTGGTAGGGCTACAGTTTTGTCGACGAACTGAAGCCTACGGAAATTTTTTAAACAATTACTTAACAAATTTCTGATTTTAATATGGGATTATTATAACTAAGAAATTTATTTCACTCTTACGGGATAAAAAAAAATAATTTGAGTTTTAATTAAATTAAAAATAAATATTTTGGTAAAGATATGACAGATAATAGATTTAGCTCGTTGCTCGATTTATCTGTTGGATGGCGAGTGAAAAATCCTTATAGAAGTTTTAACGCAACTATTGCCTATAAGTATTTTTTTAGTGTTAATCCCTCTAAACGTTGGCTTAGATAATAAACATGACCTTATATTTCATTCCAAATCATGAGTTTTCCAGGTTTAAAACTAATTTATATATTTTTATATTGAATGTCGAGACTGCCTCGTTCCTATGTTATTGTATGTATAGATTGAAGATATGTGCTTATGTGATTCTATTAAATAAATATTTTGTAGTTTGTATTTTTTTATTAAATATTATAATTGTTTTAAATCGACTTATGTCGTGAACACACATGAAAGTATTAACGTGGTCATTACGGTATTTGATACTTGACAGCTGTAATTGAATTAGAATTATTATTGCGTAAGAAGCAATGTCCGACATATTTTTATAAAACTATAACAAATAGTTTTTATTGTAGTTGAAACACCTACATATTTATCTTTGAATTTGGACTATTGACAAATATCAACTTGTTTATTATTAACTGTATCGTTAAATTTGTCAAAAATCTTAGCTGGCTCGATTCTCGTGATCGATGCTTACCTACAAATACAACAATCGGAAATGATAATCGAGTCGGTTAATATATTATAAAAATATTTTGTTCACCGAATGAGCACTGTGATACACGAAAGTACAATCCCCCCTTTCCATGGAGGCGCTGTTATGGCCATTAAGACTGACAGCATAGACATATATAAAAAAAAAACAATCCCCCCCACAGTATAGACATAAAAAAAAACCCTTTCTATAGCCGTTCCCCCCCACTCACCCTGTCCGGCGGCGCTGAGCAGCGTTGCGGTGAGGTTGAGCGCGGCCCGCAGGTAGCCCGTCCGCAGCAGCTCGCGCAGCCCCGCCTCGTCCCTACTCACGTGGTCGGCGCGCACTACGCCGCGGCTGCCGGCGGAGCTCACGCCGAGGTACTTCACCGCTATCTCTTGGAGGGCGTCCACCTGAGTTGGAACGTCTCTACCTGTTATTCTACTCACAAATGTGACGTTAGGGGAAATGAATACACCTTTTCGATAAGCTAGTAAATATACAGGTTACCCTTGTCAAGTCTGGTGTGGTAAAATGTTTTTCCTGTTACTCTAGTCAAGTGATTCCTTTTTGTGAAAATAGATACACTTTTTGATAAGCTGGTTACTTACAATTACACTTTAAATAATGAAACAAAGTTGTTAAAGAATTTATATTTCCAAAAATTCAGAACACAATGCACCATAGATGTGATGATTGTTGCCGGTAATACAGGCTGGCTATGAAAAAAAATTCGGAGGAAAAGTCTTGATTCTTGTCGCTTTTGTCCAGATTGTATAAAATACTGGAAGTTAAAATCTGTTTATTAAACATTTTGTGTTTTATCATGTATATCTAAATAGCTTTTCCCATGATAAGGCATTTAAAATCTTTGCTTTGTACTTACCAATTCTTCCTCAAGCACTAGACCCGGCATGGTAAGTACTTCTCGTTCAGGAAAAAATGATCCTTTAGGAGAAGACTGTGCCTAAAAATATATACTATATTTAGTTCCAGCACTTGTGTAAAAATTTTAATCTCTAGATACTATAAACAAAATTCCACTCTGACTTATTTAATTGTACTAGTTTACCTTTAATAATGTTTTCTTTGCTTCTTCGTTAGGTAACCAAGCATCTCTTCTTCTATCTGCTTCTTTATCCACAGGTTGGTTCTGAAACAATATTTAAAGTTTTTTTTTTGTGTACAGGAAAAAGTTTCATTTATATTATTAGGCTTAAGATAAAAGTTCACTAAAATACAAAGAAATTAAGAAATAGACAGACAGAGAGACTCCCCACTTGATTTTAAGTAATTACTATCATCATTATCCAGACATGCATCTTATATAAGGCAAATGAATAAAGGAGAATGGGAGTTACGGCTTCAACTCTGCGGGAAATTACACTAAAAATTTTAAAATTCATTATCATAGGTTTTTAAATTACATACTTTAATGCTTAAGCCATCCATTGCCTCAGTTATAACCGAAGTGGAGAGGACATTTGTCTTAGCACCAATCTGAGGTTCAGGGCCAATGTTATCAAAGAATGTTGAGGGATCTGGTAGACTGGTTGCCGGAATTGCAGTTGTCGAGCTTACAGTCGGTACTACATTGGCGAATATCTCTTGAGAATTATTTGTAAATGTACTGGCTGAAGTAATACCTGTTATATAAAAATATTGTGTTAATGTAGAAATAGGTTTTTGGGATACTGGCCCTTAAACATTGATTTTACAATTGATTACTTTATTATCTTTAAATGCTAATATCGTTAATAACTGTCACCTTCAGAATCGCCGAGATAAACACTTTGTATCATTTCAGAAGGAGAAGTTCCTATTTCGTCAAAGAACTGTGAGGCTGTGGGTATTTCAGATCCACTGAAATATTGACTCAGAGTTGGCTTATCCATTTTATCGGATTTACTTACTATTTACATGCATTTATCAAAATCAAAGCATTACTGTTTAGTTATTACATACAAATGTCAATACATAGTAGTCAATGTAAATTGTAAATTGACATGTGACAATTTATGAATAAAATAAATATGCATTCTCTGTTCACGAAATTCTTATGCTGCTATTTTATTATCCAATCTATCTAACACTAGGTTTACTAGTTTAATTCTCATCGTACAATAAAAAGGCTGCAAGGAAGGTAGTATTACTATTTAGTGTGATGACTTGGACACTATCTTGCTTGTTCATCTATAATTACTCTGGTTAATGAAACTGAAGACATCACAAAAGAGATCTTAGAACTACTGATTTTAAGGTCCTTTTTGTGATGAATAAGATCACACTTC
The DNA here is from genome assembly GCA_918358865.1 of Melinaea marsaeus rileyi. Taxonomy (NCBI): domain Eukaryota; kingdom Metazoa; phylum Arthropoda; class Insecta; order Lepidoptera; family Nymphalidae; genus Melinaea; species Melinaea marsaeus. Next base: position 8,910,591 of record OU911088.1, on the reverse strand, counting down.
TATTGAGAGTATTGGAGATTTAGGTTTCTTGAAGAATCTGACGCTAGTTAGAGTAATACAATTGATGGGAACTTTTTAACTCACTCTTTTTGAGGTCAAGTTGAGCGTTTATAATGAAATGAAATTGTAATATTTTTTATGTTATTATAATTTTATTTAACAATTGTATGATTTACAATTTATAAAATATATTCTAAGCACACATAAATAAAAAATTATATTTATAAGTAATATTTTATATTAATGTATTTATTTTGTATATAATCAGAGCTATTAAATGTGTTACTGGCACTTCAATAATTTATTATAAAGTTTACAATACTATTATATATTAATCACCTCTGTCAAGTTTAAACTTGGCGTTAAAAGGTGGCCTTTTCAATAACTTTATTGAACTGTAATGTCAAATAACGTTGTGTACTATATTAATATTACTGCGTGTCACCGACAACGTTGTGTGCGGAATATTACCGAGCGACCACAACATTATGGCAGATATAATTAAAAACTAACTATGATAATTAAAAAGGTTAATGATACTAACTAGGGGCGCCAACAGATCCTCAATTTCGACTCGCTGCGCTCGCGAAATCTCGGGAGCCGTTTGCATATTAAGCGAAGCAAGCCCAGTGTACCGACTCATCACATGTGTGTTGTTTTTGACGATTATTTCTCAATGACATGACATTTTTCATTTTTTTTAAAACCTTTTGTGTCTTTTTGATTGAAAAATTTCATAATTTTCCGTCAAGTAGTTTTCGAGCCTATTCGTGACAAAGAATGTAAAAAAGTCTCCAGTAGAGCGCTCCGCTCGCTTTGCACAAAAAAAAATATATTGCGATTTATCATATCATTACAATCATATCAATTCGATAAAAAGAATTATGTATGTAATAGTTGCGTAAGTCGAAGATCGAATACTTGTTTAATTCTATTCTATAACTTGGAACCATAAAATGTCCCTTGTTTTTAAACAAATACAGTCTTCAATAATCTCTCAATCTCCTTTAGTTCACTTTTCGTTTCCGTTCCCTACATCTTTTTCAAAAAAAATAATTTATTGATAACGATTGATATAATTGTGAAGTCGTTAAACAACGTTTTAGATAAAAAACGAAAACGCCCATCTCTAGTGAAGTTCAAATGTTAAGTGTCAGTCAGTAAATTAATGGGCACAGAGTATTGACAGGACTGACAGTATCAGTAGCAGTCAGTTGTCAATTGTCATTTGAAGTTTTAACAATTGAAATATAAAATATAAACTTCAAGTCGCAAAATCAACAATTTTTGAAGGAGATTTGGGTGTTGAAAAACGACTTTTATCATCTAACTACTTTATTACCTGTTGCTATAACTTCTTCGGTACGTATTTTTAACGCGGTAAACAACATGGCGCATTTAGAACATCCATTTTTATATATTTGGTCCAATGTTAGTTACGTATTTGAAAACATATAAATGGAGATACAGTGTGATAATGATAATAAGATACTGATTGTTTTGTGGGCAGGCCCAGATGACGAATCAAGCGTCGCCTGTGGAGGAGCAGGAGAAACTGTTGGAGGAAGCGTTAAGTAATGTAAAGTTTCAGGCAAGTATAAACATTGATGTTGTAACATGAATTATAATTGTTGCCAATATCTACCATAAGCCATTAAAAATATTTTTTATGATAAAAAAAAAATAATCAGAAGTTTACTTAAAATATAATTATATTAATAAGTTTGTAATTTTAACTTTCTCTAAAAATGAACTTTATTTAAGAAGAGTAATTTAAATTTATTAATTATTAATTTATAAATTCATTTTAATAAAAGCGTATATAATAAAGTCTTTAAGATATAATTATAATGTCTAAACACTTACATTTGTATTACTGCTAAAAAAAGAAATCATATTGACAGGCATTTCAAATGAAGAGATGTCTGGACAAATCAAAGCTAATGGATGCTTTGAAGCATGCTTCAACCATGCTGGGAGAACTGAGGACATCATTGCTCTCACCTAAGAGTTATTATGAGTTGTGTATCCTTAAGAAATGATTACAAATTAAACCGTTAAGATTAATCAATGATTCAGTGATGTCTTTTTTATATATATATTCTGTATTAATAAACAGTAAATAGCCGATTTATAACTTTCTTGACCACAAAAACAGACATGGCAATAACAGATGAGCTTCGTCACTTGGAGCTTTACCTTTTAGAAGAGTTCCAGAAAGGTCGTAAAGTGGCTGATTTATATGAGTTGGTGCAATATGCAGGGAACATTGTACCGCGGCTATACCTACTGATTACTGTGGGATTAGTGTATATCAAAACTAATACCAACTTGAGGAGGGATTTGCTTAAGGTTAGTTTTAATTTAAGTAAATAATTGAGCGAAGCTTATGAAGTTTTACTAGAGACTTTTTACATTCTTTGTCACAAATTGGCTCGATAACTACTTGCCGGAAAATTATGAAACCTTGCAATCAAAAAGACTGGATGATGGTATAAAAAAAAAACTTTAGTAAAAGGTGCCCAAAAAAATATATATTTTTTTTTAATATCTTGCCAAAAAACTGATATCTCATTGGAGTCAATGGGAAACGATGAGTCAATAGACTGGGCTCGCTTCGCTTAATATGCAAACGGCACCCGAGATTTGGTGAGCGCAGCGAGTCGAAATTGAGGGTTTGTTGGCGCCCCTAGTAAATATTATTTATATTTAAATAAGTAACTTATTTACAGTCTTAAAGATTCATTAGTTTAAAATTTTATATTTTTCTGATTACTCCTTGTTTGTATGTTTGTATGTACATACATTCACATCCAAATATCTAGAGGAATCAATATTTATAATATGTATGTTTAATAAAACACAGAATTCACATCATCTAATATAGTGAGGTGGGTAGCAAGTACTGACAGACATACTGAATATGTATTATATATATTATACCCTCTGCTTAACCAATCTTATGAAAATATTAAGATGTGAAAAGTAGTCACATTATAAATACAACAGGATGTATTAATAATTTGTTTATTTTAATAATTGTTGTTTATACTTAATCTTCAATTCCAGGACTTAGTAGAGATGTGCCGTGGAGTTCAGCATCCCTTGCGAGGACTGTTCCTGAGGAATTACTTGCTGCAATGTACCAGGAATGTCCTGCCCGATACTGTTGAGGCAGAAAATGAGAATGAGGGAAATGTAAGTTGATTATATTCACAAATGTTTAAACACAATTTTATAAATATAGATTATTTTGAATTTAAATTTGTATTTACTTACAGTGTAGTTGTTAATTTTTGTCTGCTTATATAATAATAATTTTGTAAAGTATAAATGTCATAGGTGCTTGTCTGTTACAGGTTCGTGATGCAATAGACTTTGTATTGATGAATTTTGCTGAAATGAATAAACTGTGGGTGAGGATGCAGCACCAGGGACACTCAAGGTCAATTTAATTTATTAATGACAATTTATTTGATGTATTGGCAGTTACATATAACATTGTTTTTAAAATACTGTAGCATTTAATACATTTAGCCATTTTTTATTGCCATTCAATGTTGGTTATTGAATATTGTCTTGTATGTATTGATCTGTTCACTTCATTATTGTTTTTTTTTAGCAGTGTGAGATTCATGTATAATTGGGGAATTTATGTGTAATTAGAAGATTACAATTTATATTTGAATATAAATACATAAAATTTATAGTTTTAAAAGACATTTGCTTGATAAATAAATTTATATTATTTATATAAATAATCCCTTTCAACATGTTCTTGTCTCTGAACTCCTCCCGAATTAATTTCATACATTATTATTATTCATATTATTATTATTAATTCATTATTTCTAATTTGTGTGTGTAGGGTCCAGGAATGTTAGATTTTCAGTTGGATCCAATAAATGCAATAGAATTCCATTTTTAAACGCCAGTATATAATTTCCCAGGGATAAAGAGCGTCGAGAGCGCGAGAGGTCTGAGCTCCGTATCCTGGTGGGTACCAACCTGGTGAGGGTGTCCCAGCTGGAGGCGGTCAGCGAGGCGGACTACCGCCGGCTAGTGCTGCCGGCTATCCTGGAGCAGGTGGTCAGCTGCAGGGACCCCATTGCACAGGAATACCTCATGGAGTGTATCATTCAGGTATAGTTTTATACCTAGCTCTACTAGGGTTTCCTTCACACACAGTGGCCACTGCCAATGCAGCATATATATATATTTTTATGGCCAATGAAAATTATATATACATTTTAATAACTGTATACAGATTTTGTTATATGGAATTTGTTAATGTATGAATTTTTAACCTAGAAATTTATACTAGAAATAATAGACTCAAGCAAAGGTTCTTTACATGTTTGGGAATTATATTTTAATCTATATTATCATATTTTACATAAAAAAAAAAATATGCTGCTTTATATATGTATATATATGTAAAAATTTCAATAAACTTGAATTTACAAGTGGAATAATTATAATATTTATGATTAATATTTGTTGTATGTACAGGTGTTTCCAGATGAGTTCCACTTGGCTAATCTTCAGCCGTTTTTGAAGTCGTGTGCCGAACTGCAGCCCGGTGTTAATATAAAGAATATCATCATTGCGCTCATTGAACGACTTGCTGCGTACAGTCAGGTAGAATGTTCTTATACTATATATGAATTATATTGTTAATTATTAATTTGAATGTATTATAAGTGGAAAATATATTTATTTACTTAATTGATATAAAAATTTACTGGTTGATGGGTCATCGACCCTTGAAGCTTACAGACAAAGGTCATTGTTTGATATTCATGTCTTTTTGTCAAATATTTTTTACTGTCATAATTAATAACCCTTCCAGTAAAAAATCATAACAAATAATCCTTTTCAGAGAAATGAAGGCAATGTTAATCTCAGCGTGGTCCTGGACGACGGACAGGAACAGGAAGTGCAGTTATTCGAAGTGTTTTCGGATCAGGTCGCAGCCATCACGCAGGTATTCCTTAATCTTAATGATATTATACGATATCTTAATAGTAATGAGACTGAATTGCATATTACATATTTAAAAATGTCTGTAAAGATAGCTACTTAAATTATTCAATGAATTATTAATTTATAAACACGAATTCGAACTTGCGACCTCTGGGTGTCCGTTTTCGACTAAATGAGCCAATCAGTATTCCATATCAGTCACCGGTGCCGTAACGTGTTCACAAATTCTACGATTAATGACGTCATCCAAGTTTCATTATAATGATTTGACCAAATTCTCACCACAGAGTCGCACGGACATGCCGCCGGAGGACATGTTGTCCCTCCAGCTTGCGTTGCTGAGACTGGCCCAGCGGTGTCACCCCGACAAGCTGTCGTACGTGGACCGCGTGCTGGCCCACACCGACAGGATATGCGCAGACATCAACCAGGCCAGGTGACAGCAGTAGCATTATTTATTTGAAAAAAGCCCTTCTGTAAAAATACCCTCCAACTTTTTTTTTAATGTGATGTTAAGTGATCGTCGGCGCCTACGAACCCTTGCAACATCCGTGCAAACGCTTCCTTAATAACGTATTTTATGGAGTCCATTGATGGGTTGGCAAGTATTCTTTCTAGTATGAATTTTGTGTATATGTGATATTTTGATTTCTTTTCTTAACGACTCGAGGCCGCACGTTGTAGATTGCTCGAACAGTTCTCTTCTGCAGTACAAAGATAGTATCAATATCTGATGCATTACCCCATAGTAATATGCCGTGTGTGAAAAACCTTTCTTATTGTAGAGAATAACAATATAAAGAATCGTTAACTTTTCTCGGAGGATCGTTTATGTTAAATTGAATTAAAAATAAATAAATATAATGTCTATAAAGTCGGTGATTTTGATAGATCTGAATGATAATAATAAATAATGTATAAACTAACTTGTTAGTTCAAGTCTAATTGTGTACTTTGGATCAAATGTTACCGTTCCTTTTATAAGTGTAACTGCTAAATTTCGAGTATTCTTGGACTGTTATGTTAATTTTTATACTATTTCTTATTTCAGTGGTAAACCCCACTTGGTACACAACACTCCAGTGTTCAAGGAACTGATGAAGATATTAAAACTACCGGCGGATCACTACAAGAATATTCTAACTCTAATTAAACTGCAGAACTACGCGCCATTGATCAATAGACTGAACCAGCCGGGAAGGCAAATGATAGCCGTGCATTTAGTTAACGACGTGCTGGATAGCAACACCACGGTATCAACCCCTGAGGATGTGAGTAGCATTTATGGTAATTAAGTACTCGTGGAGTTTCTTAGCAGTTCCTTTTCGATCGATCGATTCGTATTGTAACCGTCAGAAGTTTCATAAGAGCAATGTGACGGACATTATACGTGGTATATATATGTATATTTATGTATGTGGCATATTTTTATAAAAAAATGTGATTTTCGATACGGGTAATTTTTTTCACATTGACAAGACAATTGTCATTCAAATGGTCTGCCGCCTTCACCTATAATTTTGTATTGTACTACATTGTACTTATGATACGTCGCACTTGTTGGGTCCAAGGGGTTAGGTCTATGGAGAAGAAGTACTAAGAAATTCTCGGGATATTTTGTAACTTATCATTTTATAATTTTTTGTAGTATCGAGTTAGTCATGTTTGCTATCCGAGAGCAAAATTGATTAGAAAAACTAACAACTACAAGTTATATAATGTTCTAACAAATAAGTTTTATTTTTATTCATTGAACATTTCGGAAGCTTCGAAGCACTTCTTCCACATCGACCTCCACTCGAAAATGACAAAATTATCTCTATCTAAGTAAGAAATGACAAAAGTAGTCTATCTATAGGTGGAAGCCGTACTTGGAATGCTGGACGTACTGGTGAAGGAGCAACCCGACGAGAACCTATCTGAACCGGACGCAGAGGACTTCATGGAGGAGCAGGGTCTACTGGCCAGGTCTGTATTTTACACGAAATGGATTTTTTAACATCCGAGTATTCGAGTTATAAATAGATCGCAAAAACATAAATTTTTGTTAATTGTTTATCCCGTACACCAGACTCATCCACCACTTCAAGTCGGATAGCGCGGACCAGCAGTACCTGATTCTGAGCGCTGCGCGACGCGCGCTGCAGCCCGGGGGCGCCGCCCGCGTGCAGCACACCTTGCCGCCAATTGTCTTTCATGCCTACGCCCTCGCCTTCACCTACCACGCTCTCAGGGAACAGGTCAGGTCACTTCACCTCACCTCAACCTCACACCATAGTGGGGACTTCTCTGGCTAATAATATTAACATTACCTATGTTGCAGGATGAAATGTGGGAGAAGAAATGCCAAAAAATATTCCAGTTCTGTCACCAAACTATCAGTCTGTTAGTGAAAGCCGAGCTGGCCGAGCTACCGCTGAGGTAAACCAAATTTTTTTTACTTGTAGGAGTGACGAAATCTTATATTTTGGGAGACTTAATGAACTATAGTAAAAGTAATTAATTATAAACCAATAGATATGTAAATGAAATGAAAATATACATACATTACATACATTTACATTTTAACAATATATATGAGGCAGAAACTTCTTCACGATCGATAATCTTTTAGGAACAAAACTAAAATATCCATTACAGGTTGTACCTTCAAGGGGCTCTGGCGATAAGTGAGATAGGTTTCGCAAACCACGAGACGATAGCCTACGAATATCTCTCGCAAGCATTCTCGCTGTACGAGGACGAGATATCGGACAGTAAGGCTCAGCTGGCGGCTATAACTCTGATTATAGCTACATTTGAACAGATCAATTGTTTCGGTAAGTTTTAAATATAAAATCGGTACTTAATCACCAATAATAGAAATATATGAAGGTTATATCTTCAGGTGCTGAGAACGCGGAGCCGATGCGCACCCAGTGCGCGCTGGCGGCGAGTAAGCTGCTGAAGAAGCCGGACCAGAGCCGGGCGGTGGCCCTATGCGCGCATCTCTTTTGGAAGACGGGGAAGGACGGGCGGCAGGTTATATATTATTATTATTGTTATTTATTTATTATTATTTGAGAGGAGGGCAAACGAGCTTGCGGGTTACTGGTGGTATATGATCACCTAGTGATACTTGATCACCTGGTGATAAATGATCTCCGCCCACGAACTCTTACAACATCCGAAGATTCGCAAGATCGCTGCCGGTTTTGGTAGGATTATAATTCACATTCTATGAGTACATGAGATTATGTATGGTTCGTCACAAGGGAGTGAGTGAGTTTTTTCTCGCAGTGGGAGTTGAACGAGGCGTCCCGCGCCTTGGACTGCCTGAAGAAGGCGGCACGAGTGGCGCAGCAGTGCATGGACGGAGGGGTGCAAGCGCAGCTGCTGGCGGAGCTGCTCGGGCGGTACGCGCTGCTCAGAGAGAGGGGACACGCCTCCCTCACGCCCACACTCATACAGGCGGTACGACACTTCGACATTTAAATATTTGAATCAAGATATCGCGGAGTAATCAATTTAAAATTGTAGATAATCCAAAAAATCCGAGAGGAGCTGGGTAACCTGGACCAGTCGGAGGAGGTGGAGCAGATCACAAAGCACTTTCACAACACGCTGCAGCATCTCAGGAACAGGATGGAGTGTCCCGACCCCGAGGGTCTGGGATACGAAGGACTTCAGCTGTCATAGATATTGGATCTTAGTAGTAACAGTTATGTAGATAAATTTTAAAAGAATCATCATATGACTTTATATAGATATATAATAGTGAAGACAGTTAAGATGAAAAATGTCGTATGTCAAAATTGAGATTAATGTGTCAATAGAATAGGATGTAGCACTTCATGTCACATGAAGCACCAACAGAGCCAAGATGTCTGACCTATAGAGACATCAGTATAAATGAATAAATAAAGAATAATAAATATACATACACACATAATACACATACATTTAAAATTGTATTTAAATAGCTTTATGGCGGGCTCCAGTGAAGATCTGTGAATTATTATTAGCACATAAAATATATTGTATGTTTATACACTATAGTTTTATTTTACACCCCCCCCCACTGTTACTTGTTGAGGTTTCAAATTTTCCTTAATCCAAAATTACACATAGTTTTTAATAGACAAAGTTTTATTTTTTTTCATATTACATGAGAACGGGGGGCCATCACAATAGGTGAGATCTTGTGATGGCCCCCCGTTCTCGTTTAAAACTATAAAATAGGTTTTAAAACTACATCTTGTTTTCAATCTCAAATTAGTTTCCCTACTGCTAGTATTAACTAAAGTTCGAAACGAGAATTACTTAAGAGGAGATTTGCCAATTCGAAAGTATATATTCTTATACATTTTTACGTGTTTTTTCGCGGTTTTCTTTATATTTATGTTTCCTGACCTAATGAAAAAGCAAAATAAATCTGGTATTGCTTCAGATCTTTCAAATTACAGAACAATATCGGTATTACCTTCACTCAACAAAATATTTTATGTTAAATCAATTATACATTGTAAAAAAATAACAAACAGTTCGGTTTCACAAACTGTCCATCTACTAAAGCTGGTGATTTTCTTACAAGTCATATATTTGAGGCCTGGGAGGCATCACCAATCACCAACATCAGTATTCTGTGATTAATCTAAGGCATTCGATTATGTTCAGCATGAAACATTAGTCAGAAAATTATACCACTATTGTATGCAAAATGATCTCAAATTTTTGATTTCTTACTTATCTTATAGAATTCAGACGATAGAAGTCAATGGAAAGGGATCACTCGGAGCTCCGATTGAATTAAATGTTCCTCAAGGTTCAATCTTAGGCCCATTTCCCTTCTTTGCAATAACAAATGATCTGCCTACTTTTGTAGACAAACATTATGAGGTAGTATTGTTAAAGATATTTCTTTGATATTTAAAGTAAAACGACATTTAAATACATTATGAAAATTAATTACCTTGTTTAGTTTTAACAACCTGTAACTCAGCGATAAAAAAGCCAAACACAGTTTTTGGCATCACTGTAGATGCTAAATTAACATGGGGTCCTCATATAGCTGTATTGGTTAATAAACTTAGTTCTGCCGCGTATTCTTTTAAAAAACAAGATCCCTTACTGACGAGACTATTTCCAAGTCCAAGTTATATATTTTTATAGCACAATCCTACACCTGCAATTACAATCTTTTTTTTTCTAAAGTTATACCTAATAATCTAAATATAATAATCTTTGAGTTAGTCGGTTCTAACATTTCTTTCTTAAGGAGTAAGCTACAATTTTGACTTTTTACATTATGAAGTACGAAGTTACGATGCATTTAGAACTATATGTTTTATAAAAGACGAACGGTCGAGTTCGTAACACAATTAATACGTCACAATTTTTTAAAATTTTATCAATATAAATATATTTAGACTTTTATGTTGTATGTATGTTGCAAAGCTACTTTATCATCTGATTTTTATTATGCATGACCGGGCACGTCCTGGTTTAAACATGCAGCTTAGGAATTAATTAATTAATTTATTTATTTATCTTCACGCCACATCTCTTGCTGGGTAGCCAGGGACGGCGGAGCGCCAAACGCTACGGTCCCTGCATACCTCTTTCGCCTCTGCCACAGACATCAACCTCTTCATACATGTCCTCCGGAGGGCTCTCATGCTTTTTACGTGACCTTCCTCCAGTATCTTAGATACTGTGTTTTAGAAGGTCACTCGAGGCCTCCCCCTGTCTCTCTTACCGCTCACTTTTCCTATATAAATCTTTTTTACTATTCTTTCATCACTCATTTATTCGACGTGCCCAAACCACCTGAGCACATTCTTCTTCATCCTCACCGTGACATCTTCGCTAGTACCTGCCATTCTGTGGATCTCTTCATTGCGAATTCGATCAGCTAGACTGACTCCGCATATTCTGCGAAGAGATCACATCTCCACAGCATTCATCTTTCTTACATTCTTTTTCTGTGTTACCCACGTTTGGCTGCCGTATAACGGCGTCGGTAGCAAAACCGCATTGTGTACAGCCAAACGTGCAGCTATGCTGACGTTTCGCCGTCTCAACAATGCAGCCAAAGCACCGTTGACTCTGTTACCGGCAGCAATACGCCTTTCCACATTCATTTCGTATCTTCCGTCTCAGCTAAACATACTTCCCAAATATACCGCTTTATTCACTTGTTCTATTATCTTATCATTCACGTTGATCTTACATTCTGTTCTTTCTTCATTTCTTTCAAATATCTGAACCTTAGTCTTATCTACATTAAGGTTTAGACCATTATTTTCACGCCCATCTTTCAGAGTGGTGACTAATACCTGCAAATTGCATTCTGATGATGCAATGAGCACTGCATCATCTGCATATAGCAAGCAATTGACCTTAAGGTCACCTACTTTCACTCCCATGTCACTGTCTTTCACGCCTTGGAGACAACTATCCAAATAATACTGTAGCGAGACTTTACAGCCTGTGGCAAGGATCCGCTCACATTGTATCGGGGCAGTATCACCCATTATTTCTTTCTCACAACCCTTTCAAACGCCTTTTCCAAATCCACAAAAGCTCAGAAAAGCTTTTGGTTAGAGCCAAAAACTTTTCCGTGATCATGCGGAGGGAAAAGATCTGATCTATACACCCTCTTCCAGGTTAAAACCGCCTTGGGCCTCCCACAACATCTTTTCAGATCTCACTTGCATTCTTCTCGATAATATTTTAGCATAAACTGTCCGCCCAAGCTGATCAAACTGATAGCCATATAGCTTGCACAATCTATCTGTGAACCTTTGCCTTTATACAAAGGTACGATGACTGCACCTCGCCAATCGTTTGGGATCTCTCCTGATATCCAGCATAAATTGCACAAAAACCAGAACAAGTCCAATACGCGTGGCCCACCATATTTGATCATCTCAGCAGTAACTTCATCTGCTCATGTAGTAACAAAGTTTTAGTATGGAAATTACTAATTTTAATAAAAAAATAAAAATTTATTTGGTTTATAAAACTTCAAGGCACGTTTATACATTACAGTCCACACGTTTCCGTAATTTTTTTTTGTCATAAAAAAAACCGGATCATTATTTTCAAACTTTTATTCAATGTTTACATAATTTTATTTCCTTGGACATTATTTCTATTATTTAACATAATTTTCTCCTGTCGCTTCTTCTCCTCCTTAAAGGCTTCTTTGTTCGCCTTCTTCTCTATTCTCCTCTCTTTTCTGTATTCTTTTAGAAGACGCTTTCTCTCTTTCTTCTCCTCTGGCGATTCATCTTTGGGCCTTGAATAGGTAATTATTTTATTTACAATTTGAGGCATAATAATAATAAAAACTAAAATTAATAAAAATATAATACCTCAGAGAGAGAACACTTAAAGTAGACAAGACAGTTTCAGCATTGGTCTGTTCGTCATCAGATACATCATCCTGAGTCATGGCATTGAACTTAGCGAGTGACTTCAGAGTGAGTTTGTTGTCTCTCCCCAAAGTGTCCTCTGGGATACCGGTCTTTGTGTTAATTTTTATTTTCTGTGGTTTCTGTATTGAAATCAAAGTATTATAGAACTATAGTACTTTATTATTTTTTTGTATAAGTTATAGATTAATTAATATTATCTTAGAGTTGATTTATTTAAGTTCAATGTTTAACTTAACATTTTTTGTTATTTTTAACATTTATAACATTCAATACTTTTATTTTTAATCCTGAAATCATTAATTTATAATAGAATATTTAACTACCGGCTTTATAAAGTATGTGTACCCTAAAATTCTTAATTTAATCATAATATACTTACTCTTGGTTCCTCAATCACCTTGGGATGGTTGTAAAGGTTAGAGTAGGTCGATAGTATGGTCTCACAGTCCCACTTCTCCTTTGGATCCTCCACCGAGACAATATCTTCATCTGACTCTTCAGTTATTTCTTGAAGGTATCTGTATCTGTAAGATAATATATTTTAAAGAATTAAGATTGTGGTCCTAATATTATACATTCAGTTTCAGTATTACACTTATATTTCTCTTTTTTAAAACCATTTTTGAATAAAAGATAAATCCTAGTTTATTTAAATCAAATAATAGTTTTCATATTATTGAAGATTATTTAATGTACACAAATTAAGTCACCTGTCTCCTGCCTTCTCGAGCTCTTTCCATCTCTGTGACTCCTCAAACTCCTCCGCGGCCTGCAGCAGCATGCGGTGCGACTCCGGCATGAAGCCTGAGATCTCGTCCAAGTCCAACGCACCCAGCTCTGTGTCGTCGTATTCCGAGTACATCTAGAGGATATTTATATATATAAATTAGTTGTGTTAATGTTTTTTATATTCAAAGAACCCCAGTTTCTCCTTGTAACATCAGTTATCCGCCAGTGAAAGTCCGGTTAAAATCGGTCCAGCCGTTTCAAAGATTAGCCGGAATTTAGCGAAGAGCTGTTATTTTGGAATTACGAACAGACACTTTAATTTAATTTATATATATAGAACCTCAGTGCAAGACGGCCTTTTTGTCAGTTAAATAAATATTTTGTTCTATTTAACCATTAGAATTGGTCTCCTTTGAAGAAGTTGTATAATAATTAATAAAAGAGTAATGGTAGAAGTTTAATATTAATTTAAGTATAAGTATTTTTTTTATTAATATTACTTTTAAGCAAATAAAGCGACGTGTAATTAATAATTTTAGAAATACTTTTTTTTTACGACAATAATAATCATGTACCAATTTGATCTCAATTATTTTGTCCTACTATTATTATAAGACTTTTTTAGAATATAAAAACGTATCTAATTTTAATTAACATGTTACCTTAACAGATAAAGAAATATGTAATTAAAAAAAAACAATCCGAATTTAGTTTTGGTCGTCGTATAAGGAGGATATGTCAACGGTTTATTCTCATATTACACCGATAACTTAAAAAAATATGATAAAATTATTATTGAGCTGAGCGTAAGCGAAGTTCTTAACCGTTTGGGAAACCTTATTTTGTGTTTAGTTGTCTCCAGAATGCGACGAGATAATTAGCTAAAAAATTTCTCATGTATGTTTGAGTCGAACGCGGATGTTGTAGCGAAAACAGATTTAAAAAATGTTAAGCCATTCAAAAGTTATCAAGAAAAGAAGAAAGGAGAGGGGCTCAGCTCAACACCCGCCGCGCACGGTTGGCGGGTTGTAGTCCTTATAATAAAATACAAGTACCTTCTCAAATCTATTATCCAAGAGCGACAAGCCCTCATTACGTCTGATGACACTCGATGACATGGAATACTGGGAGAATCTGGACTTTGTGTCATCTTTGTCCCAGTGTGGCATTTCTGGTCTTCCATCCTGAAAAATTTTGATATTATAGAGTCAAAATAATCTTGATGATGGAAGTATTGTAGACAATAATACCTGTGACCTCCCGCTATCATCATCAGAGTCAAGGTCAGAAGCAAAAGCTTTATCTGAGTCATCACCGGACATGCTGCCCTCTTCATCTTCATAATCTTCACCATCATCACCTAAACATTGATTTTAATATTAAAATCATTGTAAATATGAAATAGTGCAAGGATATTACAAACTAGGGGCGCTAACAGAGATTCTGATATCGACTCGCTGCTCTCGCGAAATCTCGGGCGCCGTTTGCATATTGAGCAAGGCAAGCCCAGTGTAATTACTCATCGTTGTGGACAATGTCGGTAATGTAGGGGATTTCATTGTAAAGCAAATTTTTCGCGCGAATTTTTTGGGGATATCATTTTTTAGACGATTATTCCTTAAGTACTTGCCATTTTGATTTTTTTTTTAAATCTCTAACTAACCTAAAGTGTGTCTTTTTGATTGAAAAATTTCATAATTTTCCTTCAAGAAGTTTTCGAGACTATTCGTGACAAAGAATGTGAAAAAATCTCCAGTAGAGCGCTCTGCTCGCTTCGCAATTATTATTAATCCGGAGATAAACTTTTAAATCACTTTAAAAAGTTAAAACAAAAAAAGATCATTATGTAATCCAATCATATTGCATTGAAATTTAAAATGGAGACATGTACAGAGTAGTAACGGATTATATGTCCTTAATAGTTGTATCCCCTCCAAAATATAAAGGAAGCCTGGAGGCTGCTTCTCCTATATATGGAGTCAGTTTAGAACCTTCCTGAGGTATACAACCCTATACAATCCTGAGGGATACAATCTACAGGCTGGTGTATTGTGACTTATGCTGACTTATGGACCATTGCGTTACATACCTTCCCTCATAGCCATTTCAATAAAATTATCCTCTAGTTCATTGTCGGGATCATCAAAATCAAAGTCTTCATCCAAAGCAGCCACCACATCTGGGTCTAACTGTAGGCAGAGACCTAAAAAAAAAAAACAGTTTTAAATAATTATGATGCTTGGTTGTTGTTAAAACTTTTATGAATTTGAAATAATAAATTGCTAAATACTTAAAATATTTTGACCTCAATGGAACAGAATAGGCTTGTTGGAAAGATTACTGTTAATTGTTTTTTGTTTGAAAAACCAATATTCCCTTAAGCTATGGACAGGATGAGATTTGAGCTCTATTGGTAATCAAATTGTTATAACTTTATTCCAAAACAATGTAAATACTAAAGCAAAGGGCTTACAGGAAGCCGAACCATTCTTCTCGCATGGAAATTTAAAAAGTTGGTGCACATGATATCAACTATTTACAATCATATCAACATTGAAGTGAAATAAGTTATAAAATGAACCCTTGAACATACATGATGAATATGATAACTGATGTGACAGTTTCTGTTTAAAATTGCCAATCAACGAACTATTAATATAACCAATAATATATATATTTTTTTTTTATTTTGGATTAATGTCATTATAGATTGATTATTTTAGTTAAGACTGTTGAGAGAACAATTAAAAAAGTACAAACTATTAAGTTTGTTATTGAATATAATAATTATAGTGAATTAAATATTTTTATATACCTTGAGATGCAGCTTTATTTAATAATCCCACATCTTCCTCCACCTCGGACGCAAACACAGAACTTGGCAACTGGAGTTTTTCTGTTACTCCATTGTCCAAGTTGCTTGTTTCAATTTCATTTATTTTATCTTTTCTTTTATGTGAAGCTTTCTACAAATAAAATAAAAATAAATGCTCTTTGGAACAATATACAAATAATAATAATATACAAATCCAAATATTTTAAGTTTTATAAATTTCAGGTCATTTTTACATTAGAATCATGTTCAAATTATGGTAAAAAAACAACAATAACTAAACAAAGAAGAACACTTACAGGTTGTAATACCATTGTAACCTCCCTTGTATCTTTGAGATGCTGCAAGTAGTTGTAGTCATCATCAAAGTAAATTCCATATTTCTTTTGCTGCTCTATTCTTTGTTCTGGTGTTAATTCCTGAAATATATAACAAGAATTGAAAACATTTTTTGAATAGTCAAATCGGAAAAATTACATCTTTTCATTGAATTCTCTGTTAATGCTTTTACAACATATTATTTTACACTTAGAATACTTGATTAAGTATCTACTTTATAACCAAATCACAGACATAGAATACAAACAGTTGAAATAGGTGGTTATAAATTACTTACAGGTTCACTCTCCTTTTTAGGAGGAATATTAGCATTTACTGGTACAAGAACACGCTGTGGTGCTGTTTCATCTGCGGCTAGGGGATCTCGTTGCGATCTGTGCACTAGATTGAATGTTACAGCTTTTTTGCGATCTATAAATTTTTTCTTTGCTTTCGGCTGTAATCGAGACAAATAATTAAATAGAAGTTCATAAGTATGATAGACATATAAATAAAATATATTAGTACCATTTTAAAGTTAAAGTTCAAAACTTATTCGAAAAACATGTGTTGTTTTGGAAAAAGCACTGTTTGAAAGACAGGTCACAAAGTCAAGAATGAAGACGGAATTAACATTCGACATCACGGTGACATTGACTGTTATCGTTCAAAAATGTGTAATATAATGCTTATTTTTAGTAATTTTTGGATAATTTTATTAAGTAAAAAATAATTTTGGAACCTATTGACTATAAATATATTGACTGATGTGTCAAAAACTACTTTTTAATTTTATTTTTTGTAATTGTTAAAGCTCCTGAGCACCACAGAGTGTCCAACGGCTTACCCAATACACAAAATTGTCACAGAATATAATACATAAACAATATTAACTGTCATATTATTTAACCTAAAATGCTCAAAATACATAATTTAAATATATTGTATAAGAATTTTCAAAAAATAAGAAAAAAATGGACTTGTATAGCGTGTATGAGAGACAAAAGTTCAGCAGAGTTAGAAACAAAAACATACTCTCATACAGTACTTTTTCCGAAAACTAATTTTTCGGTTAGATCAAAAGCCACTAAAGAGGAAATTCAGAAGGTACAGAAAGAATAATATTTAGTCTCAGTAAGTTAGCCGTCAAATATAAATAGTAGTCAGGCTTTTGAAGTAACATTTTATTTCATAAGAAGTAATTATAATACTTGTAGATATTAAATTCAAACACAATGTTTCAGAAATAATGTATATTTTTATTTATTTGTAAGAAAAGTAAACCTGTATGATTAAAATATTTGTATTTATGTAATAGTGTTATAATCTAAGTGTTTTTATATAATATATAAATTGTATACAAAATTAACGACAAGGTGACTAAATAAAATATTTGTAAACCCTGTTTTTAGATGGCAAAGTTCTCTGAGCTTTATGAATGGCAGCGGGAGCATTTGACTGGACCAGAGTTCATTCTACATGATGGACCTCCTTATGCTAATGGAGATCTACATATGGGACATGCTGTTAATAAGGTATTAAATAAATCAGGACAGCAGTAAACTTAAAATATATTTAAAGATTTTATGGAACTTCTAGAAATCTCTTTATTCTCACAGATTATCAAAGATATTAACAATAGGAGTCAAGTACTTCAAGGCAATAAAGTTCATTACGTCCCCGGCTGGGATTGCCACGGTCTTCCCATTGAGTTAAAAGCCCTTCAAAAGACTAAAAGTAAAGATAAAGAAACAGATCCAGTTCATACGCGACATATCGCCAGAACTTTTGCGTTAGAGACTGTTGAAAGACAAAAAGCAGCATTTGAAAGTTGGGGTATAATGGCGGACTGGGATAGACAGTGTTATATGACACTTAATAAGAAATATGTTCAGAATCAGTTGCGACTGTTCTATAAAATGTATAAAGCTGGCTTCATTTATCGAGCTCTGAAGCCGGTTTATTGGTCCCCGTCTTCCAAGTAAGTTATATTTAAATCTAATTTATGTTAGTTTCTAATGCAAATACGATTTAGTTTTGGTAAATAGATAATTTCATTGTATAACAGTAAACTTTATTTTATCAGAACTGCATTAGCTGAAGCGGAACTGGAATATGATGCCAATTTTAAGAGTAAAGAAGTCTATGTTAAATTTCAAATAGAACAAATGCCAGATGCCATGAAAGATATCTGCAAGGGGTAAGTAATGCTTTTGGAAAAACAGTAAATCAGAAATTATCCAAGCCATATATAAAATTGTGTATTTTTTTACATTTTATAATATGTTAATGTCAATTACTGAATTTGACATTACAATAACTAAGATTGTGATAATTGTCACCCCCAAGCATGTATGAGGAGTTTAACTTGTATATTTGTTAACAACAGTGTATTTGAGTATCTGTATCGGGCGTCATAACTACCAAATTGATAAACCAACTACATTGTTTTTTTTTTTATAACAAGTTTTCTCTGCTGACATGGTTCATACTGATATGGCTAAAATATACAGGAGTCTACAAAAGAGTTTGATTTGAAATAATTCAAAAGAGCATAAATTAAGAAATAAATGCATACAATATAAATTTGTAAACTGGTTTATCCCTAATAAAATAATAGTATTGACTTTTTTTATTATTAGAAAGAATATGAATGAAATGAAACAAGTAAGATCAATGCAGTTTGTTGTTCTATGTACTTGTCTATAGAATTGTTAATTTTATTTTAATTATACCTGTTTGTATTCACAGAAATGAAGTATTTGCCCTCATCTGGACCACAACACCCTGGACACTAGTCGCTAACAAAGCTATAGCGTACAGTCCAAGCATGGTGTACTGTGTGGTCAAAATGAGTAATCGACCTGAACTGTTTCTTATAGCGAAAGACCAGATCCAAGAATCTGAGAGGGTGCTGGCCAATGAGATTAGTGTTTTGCTAGAAATAGAGGGTAAGTGGAGAATTTATATGATATTAAGATTAGCATTGTAGCATTCGATCACTATGATATGGATATCAATACCAATTAACAAGCACTTGAGTCACTCGACAACAACAGTACAGTAACAGGAGCGGCATTTTACTCTATACTGATATAATTTTTTTATACTAAAATACAATCAAAAATTAAAAATAACAGAAAAACCTTCGTTTTATTGATTTTGATCTGAATTTATAAAAAAAAATACTAAGGGGAATTCTTTTTCAAAGAGCAAAATGTTACAAGAAAACATTAGCGGTAATTAACAAGCTTGCTCTTCAATAAAACCTGTATTGAACCGTAAATATGTTATAATTCCAAGGTCACAAGCTCGCATCCATTACATACAGGAGCCCGAGGGGCTCCGCGCCGCTGGTGGCGGGGTCGCACGTGACGGGCGGGAAGGGCACGGGGCTCGTCCACACCGCGCCCGCACACGGACCCGACGACTTCGTAGTAGCTATCAATAATAATATTAGCGTGGTAAGGCCATTGCTCCGATAGTTATGAAATGTTTGATAATAACCCTTTGCACTTGAGAGGTGACCGCTCACCACATGATTTATTACAACAAATTTATTTTTTCAAGGAACTTTTATGCGCGGTAATGACTATTTATATTTTATTTGTTGATATTTGTTTATATTTAATCTGAGCATCCGCCTTAATGAAGAGCTGCATAACATTTTAACGGGAGTACACACTTCGAGCTGCACTTTAGTCTGCCTAAACGACCTCGAGTGCAAAGGGTTAATGTTATAATTGTTTCCAGGAGTGCAATGTAGACGAACACGGCCGGTATGTTAACTTGGATCCCGATCTCGACGGGCTGTACGTGCTTGGGGAGGGTCAAGAGGCAGTGATTAAAAAGTTTCAAGATTCCATACTATTTGAGGGTCCTTACATTCACTCCTACCCGTTGGACTGGAGAACGAAAAAGCCAGTAATCCTAAGAGCCAGTCACCAGTGGTTCATTGATACTGGCGCGTTGAAACACAAAGCCGTGGTAAGCACATGTGGTTCGTTATATTATTTGGTACTTTAATATTTAGTAAGACAATTTTTAGGCAGCTCTAGATAAAGTGGCCATCCTACCACCGTCAACTGCGGACCAGTCTAGGCAGGGCTTCTGCGCGCAACTGGAGAAGCGTCCGTACTGGTGTATATCTAGACAGAGAGCGTGGGGTGTGCCGATCCCTGTGTTGTACAGAGCTGATGACGTCAT
Source organism: Melinaea marsaeus rileyi (assembly GCA_918358865.1). Classification (NCBI taxonomy): domain Eukaryota; kingdom Metazoa; phylum Arthropoda; class Insecta; order Lepidoptera; family Nymphalidae; genus Melinaea; species Melinaea marsaeus. The sequence continues at coordinate 8,890,098 of OU911088.1, read as the reverse complement.
CGTCGACGAGTGAGTACAGCTCTACATATATTGCTCGTCAGACCATTTTATATTGGAAACCGATTTAAATAGAACATATTCTGTATGCGAAGTGTTTGTGTTTCAAATATCAACTTTTATAATATTTTTTAGGGAGGTAATAGAAAACCTATGTTCCCTGGTGGAGGAGCAGGGTACTGACGTGTGGTGGACGAATCCAGTGGAAGGCCTCATCCCCCCCAATGTGGCTGATAAATATAAACTGAATAAGGGCGAAGTTAGTAAGGGAAAGGTAAGAAGTATTGGGTAATAAAGATTGCAATAAGATTTTTCAACAAAATTGTTATAGTGCCATACTTTGTGTAATCTCGATTGACTCCAGGATTGGATATCCAAAACTTTTGTTTTGGTGTAATTATTCTAATTATAATTTTATTTATTAAGATCGCATGACAGATGTAACTTACCCGTTTGAGTCCCGGTAAGTATGATATGTTTGAGTAAATCTGAGCTCTCCACTTGGACAATTCGTAGGGATCCATCAGTTGTCCACAATCCTCCAAATGTGCTGGGTTTTCTCGATATAAAAACGATTGCGTTTTGGGACGTTCTAAACGGTTGATAATAATCCATTATTTATAAATCCAAAAGTCTAGAAGGATTCTAAAGAATAAAATTTTTATTTTCGCTTGTCACCGTCTTAATTACTTTCTGCTTCAGTAAGATGTCATTTTCCTTAATTTTTTATCAAGATCATACTTGTTTCGTCTTTAAGAAAAAATGTAATCAATAGTACATAAGACATATTACTTTAGGATATAATGGACATCTGGCTGGACTCGGGTCTCTCCTGGCACACCCTGGACGGGAAAGTGAACCTGTACTCCGAGGGTATCGATCAGCTCACCGGCTGGTTCCAAGCCTCGTTGCTGACGGCTCTAGCACTGAAGGGCGAAGCCCCATATGAGTGAGTGAGTGAGAGGACGTGATGCTTTGTCTCACACCGGACATAGAGACAACACATTAAAATTGTGTTCTCTCAGTCTGTCTTTCTACTTCAAATTCTACATTAAACTAGCGTTTTCCAAATTTGCTTCAAAGCTATAAGACTACTTAATTGTACTTTTTTTTCTTTTTATTTCTGAAGTGATTTGAAACTCGATGTAACGAAAATGCGTCACGATAACAAAACAAACGCATAAATGTATAGGATTTAGTCAGCGAGAGAAAGAGATAGAAGATTACACGTTACATCCATCGGTATGACAAGTACTATGTATGTTAAAAAAAGATATTTATGAATATGTTTTTTAACATAATATAACCTATAAATATAAGCTTTATATAAAAACACATGTATTCTAACACTCCTGATAGTCTATATCCATCTCATTCTCTCGTAAGGTATTTTTTAAGTTTCCTGTGCCGTGTGGTTTCCACACTTTTTATTTGTTATATTTAAAACAACATTGTTATTAAAAATATTTTTTTTTGTCGCTCAGATCAATATTTGTCCACGGATTCGTAGTGGACGAGAAAAAACGAAAGATGTCAAAGTCAATTGGGAATGTAATTGATCCGAAAAATATTATATTTGGGGATAAGAAGAATGCTGGGTACGGAGTGGATACACTGCGGTATGTATTGAGAACAGTTTGGCGAATTTGGATGAGGCTTGTATGTAGTTTTTAGGGCAAGATTTGTATGAGAAATATTTTCCACCAAGCGGACCAAATAATTATTTAATGTTTCAAATGATATGCAGATGGAGTCACTGTCTCTTATGTTAAATTGCCATATAATTCCAAGTCCATAAATTTGTTTTGTTCAAGATGGTGGGTGGCGAGTCACTCGACCCAACACTCCCAAATAGTCATTAGTAAGAAGCTTCTAGAGGACTCTCGGAACGAAGTCATAAGAATCCGCAACATTGTGAAGTATCTTCTGGGAGTTATAAGTGATTTGGAAGTAGAAGATTTTCAACACCAGCCCACTTTGAAATATTTCGACCAATACATGGTTACGGAATGTCATAATTTTATGAACCAAATAAATGATCATTATAACAATTTTAGGTACAACCACGTGGCGAGGAGTATTCTATTCTTTATAAGTAATAAAGTATCGGGGCTATATTGTCATTGTGTGAAGGATAGGTTGTATTGTTCACCGAAAAATTCCAAGGAAAGAGTTGCGGCTCAGCTCGTGATTCATACGATTATGGTCGCTCTGTGTAAGGCATTAGGTCCAATATTGCCTCATCTCATAGAAGAGGCGTGGCTACATCACCCTTTATACGAAAAGCCATTTTATTTCACCAAAGAACTGCTACCTTTGAAGCTCTATGAAGTTGACGCCTCATTAATGGACGCCATCTTGGATGTCAAAAAGAAAGTCAGCGTGGAGGCAAGAAATGAAGATTTAAAGAAATTTGAACTCAATTTAACACTTGATTCCGATTTGTATGAAAAATTTGATAACTTAAACATCACAGACGGTGTTAATAATAGTGTTTTATGTGAAATTCTCGAAGTTGCGCGCGTTAATTTAAAAAATGGCGGGAACAGAGTTCAATTTGAATTGTCACAGAGTAAAAAGTTACAGTGTCTGAGATGTAGAAAGTATAATGCCATAGAGAATAGTGATAAATGCTTGAGGTGTGAAGAAGCTTTAGCTTTACTGTAATTAATTGAATGCGATGTAGATAAATTGTTCTAAATTTAAGCTTTAATGTTGTTGTTTAAAATATATTATAAAGATATTTATTGATCATAAAGGCATTTTATTTGAAACTAGTTGTTTCTGGCGTCCTTGTCTTCATCTCTCATCACTTAAAATATTGAAATACTACCAGGTTACCCGTGCTTTGCGACGGGAATAAACAAAAAAAAATGTGACTTTTATGAGTATTGAACCCATGACCCTTCACACATACACGTTCTATCCTCCAACGAATCTTCACTCGCTATCAGTCGCTATCTATCTTAGTTTTGGTAACTACAGAGTTTCATTCCTATCGGGTTATAGGTATATTCTTGTTTCTCACATCGCAGCGTGTTGAGAATAAACATAGTGACTGGCTAAATAATTTTAATTTCTACTGCTATGCAATAAGAGAAGAGAGGGTGCGGGGGGTAAACTTTGCAGTTTTTTAGCTGTAACTTTGGAGCGGTTTGGACCTTTGCAAAATCTTTTCTTATTGCACCTATTCAATATGTCAGGAGTCTTGTGTCCAAATTTCAGCTTTCTAGGTATTACGGTATGGGCTGTAGAGCGATGATTGAGTCAGTGAGTGAGTGTCTTTGTGCTTTATATATTAAGATTGATGCGCAAACAAAACACCAAACATCAACATAAACAATGTTATTAAAAGGTTCCTAACAAAATAATACATTTTTTCCTATAAATTTAACATTAAGTAACATCATTAACATAAGTATGGACTAAAGATATAAATTAAACTGCCACTATAATAAAATTAAATAAATTATAAAACAAAAAACTCGGATATTAAAGGTATATAGTTTTAAATGTAGCAAGTCATAGAAAACATCTACATTGTGTTAGTGAGGAATATGTGGCAAACATTTATATTTCATTACCGCTTACTATATTATTCTTTATAGAGATAGGTATAGTATTTACCCACCATAATGGTTGGTGTTTGGTTGGTGATTGAACCAGAGAAAAAGTAGTATTATCAGTATTTTAGTAGAATTTCCTCCCGACTCATCTTCCTTCTATGCTAAATCTTTTACTGTTTACGACGTTCAGCTATGGAACGCCCTTCCCTTACAAGCAAGAAATGCTAAGTCCCTACCACTTTTTAAAAATATTGTAAAAGAGTACTATCTCAAGCATGTTTAATTGGATTCATTTATATATTTATTTATTATGTATATATCTTTTCTTCTTTCCTTTCTTGATGCCAAAATTTTAAGTGTTTCTATAATATATATTTATATATATTTTAAAATGATTTAAGTCTATTTTTTATATTTATACATTTTTTTTGTATGTACGTATATACATAAAGTATTTATACTTATATAGATATATGTATATTTATTTATGTATATGTAGATGTGTATGTACATATATTGATTGTGTATTTTTATAATATTAAATTATTTATATTTTCTACTATAATATATTGTAAGTTTCATTATTAGTAATTTGCGGACCCCTTGTACTACTACCACAGCGTATCCTTAATCTAAAGGTTGCCTGGTAGAGATCGCTTATTAGCGATAAGGCCGCCTTTTTGTATAACCAAATTATTGTAATGACTATTTGTAACGTGTAAATTAAAAATATTTGTTTTTCTGGTGTGCAATAAAGTATATTTATTATTATTATTATTTTCAGTTTTTAGAAACAATTTTACTACTGATACTAAAAGTCTAGGTATTTTTACAATTGATACTAAAATGGTCTATGAAATCCAAAAACATTCTTCCGACACGCAAAAACAGCGATAAGAAGAAAACTTTACATTATTATATTACTATAGGTATTAAATTCTGTCTTATGAAATACTCTTCAGAAATAAGCTTCCGCAAAAATGGAATTTTTCATATTCATACACAAGGCTACAGCATTCCATTACTAACTCCCGAATAACAGGAATGCGAGCAGTTTATTAAAATATGTACAATTGTTTCGTATATCAAATACTTTCTTATTCTTATAATAATAAATATTTTTACATTGACTATTTTAAGACTTACCAATACTTGTATCATTCTCCTAGACATGTCCATCTTATTATTTATTAAATTGAATAATTATTATTTTTTGCGTATAAAATGTCAAATGTCAAATGCAAAAATGTCAAATATCTTTATTTTAAAGTGCCAATCGCATCGTAAACGAGGACTGATAGATATACAATACACGTACACTTACCTAATATATTTGATAGGTATGTTCTAGCTTATTGAGTTACGGGAATGTTCCGGACGTCCGGAACTATGAATTCGATTGTCTTACGGATTAATTTTAGTTGAATAGGTTTCTCAAATACAGTATTTGATGTTGTGTTGCAAATTTCGGTGCATTTGAAGTGATTTGTTACATGAGAGAAATGGAATTTCAAATATTATTTTGTATTTTCTGTTTCACGTGTGTTCTTATTAGTGAAATAAATAAATCGCCATTAGTATTTTTTTTAAAAGAAGGTATTGCTTCTTGTAATATGTTAAATAATATAAATGGTAGCCTTCATAGATAATGAAGGTTAAAATCTTTTTAATATAACGAGCCATTTATTTAAATGACGTATCTTCAGATGATAGTGTATCTGTCATTAGTAAACCTTGTTAGGGACGCAGGTGTTTCTCGGACAAGTTAGGGAAAGCTTGTCAAGCGACTTATGTAAATTAATGGCTATGTTAAAGGAAGTACAGGATGTTTGTTTATCTTAATGACTACTATAGTTATATATATTTATATTTCAGGATATAAATTGTTCCCATTTGAAACAAATTCAGTAATTTATCGTATAAGCCGACGCACACTAAGTTATCGTATTGTTATTTTCTGCAGTAAATTTAACTAATATTTCCAATATTTATTTTTTGAATTATTTCTGAAAAAAATAAATTTCAGTATGTTACAGGCATTATTATAAGAATTACAATAAGATAATGGGACTTATTTAGATTTTTGTTATTAAGTTATTTATTTGTGATATTTTGAACATGTATAATTTAGATTTAACCTAAACAAAAAATGGAAAGAAAATGTTAAGTATACGATTGAAGTGAGTAGTATTCTTTATCTATCTATAACTATCGGTCTCTTTAGGGTTCCGTAGTCCACTTTAGTTTCATTTTGTACGGCATAAACACATTCGTCACACCGTCAAAAGTGGTAAATATATATATATATATTAATGAATTCTACAACCGTTGAAGTTTGATTAGTTATTGTTGAAATCTATAATAAACAAATGCCATGAGCGACCGAGACGGTTTTATTACAGGAAGAAGCACCCCTCCTATTATATGTCTACCATAGTGTTACGATACAGATTTGACTATTGAATGATGTATGGATCTTTTCATATTTGTTTATTATATAAGTCTTTCACTTTTTATTGGATACACATTGTTACAATAATAATAAAAACTAGAAGAAAAAAGTTATAAAAAAAACAAACTAACTTAGGAAACGATGGTAAATATATTCTAATATATTTTTTTATTATTAAAGTCCCTATTACAAGACAATTTTGTGCGGTAACAGCTTATCGAGGGAGGCAACATAAAATATATTTCTTTGGTGACAATGTTTTTCTAATATAAAAACACAAACTGCTTTCAGCCATGTAATGTAACATAAATTGTGAATTAATTGCGCTACGCATTAATATATATATACTTGCTTTTGCTCAGGGCTTAATATGTCCTAAGTTGGACATTGGATGGGTTTTACCCGCAATTGAGAATTTTGTAAAAAGTAAATGTATCTACTGTAAGTATGAGAAGCTGTAAAAGCATTAATATTGATGTTACAGCATAATAAGGTATCAAACATCCTTCACACACTCTCACGTATATTATACGAGTATTAGTAAGATAGAATAACAAACATACGGGTCAAATTGATGTCGGTAGAAGATTTTAAAGTTCGTAAAAAATGTATGCTTCATCTAATATTCGAGTTGCGAATATCAGGTCTGCCCCTGGAATTCGATTTCGTGCCCGAAATCCAAATTTAAATTGACGGGTTAAATGAAGCCAGCGGTTCTAAATATTATTATTCTGATATTTATACAATAGTTAAAGTATTTGGATTGGTATTATAGATAAGATTAAAGTTGTATACAATTATACGATTTTCCGATAAACCTTTTCGTTTGATTTTTCAATTGTTGGAGGTTGAGCCTAGCTGTAGTCATCTGACTGCAGCTTGTATTGGGTAAACATGAAAACGGTGCCTTAAGTAAATATATCCTAAGAGGTTATTGTCTTTGATGAAGCCGGAAAAAAATCGGAAGAATGATTTTCGGATTTTGATTGGGTTTTCCGTCGTATCTAGGGCGATCAAAATATTGCGTTTTAAGCAGATATCACACTGACATGAATGACACTCTGGTCCACATAGTAAAAGAGAAAGTCGATCTCATGATCTCGGTCACTCAATTTGCCTCAAATAAATTCGATTGGGGACGACCAAGGGAAGTCAGCGCCCACAACCCCACATTTTGATACTTAATGTTTAGAAAATGGTTTTTCGACAAAATAAAACATCCAAAAGTCTCTATTTTCCTTAGACGTTCATAAGTCGAATGGCCTCCTTTTATCATAACAAAAAAGTCTTCTAACAGATGCAAGAGTAAGTGACTACTATATTTTTTGTCTGAAAACTTTACGCCCTTTAAAAGCAAACAGTTTATTTGTAAAAATTATCTCGTTACTATTTTTTAAATGTTATATAATTATAACAGTAAGAAAAACAAGTATTGGACAAATCCGTGAAGTCAAGTCGAAAGTTTGTATTTATTGTGAAAGATAATAATAGATGACAGAGAGCTACATAGCCGTAGTTGGAAATAATTAGGCTATAATGGAATCATAACACAAACAAACTGGATGCATTACGGTGATGTTAGAGGACTAATGTAGCAAGTACTACATAACTGTGAGAGGAGGAAACACAGTTATAATTTATTTATAAGCGCTTGCTGTCTGGTTGACTGTTATAGGTTTACTGTGGATTTAAACGTTGATTTACAATACAATTGATATTAGAGATGGTCGCTTACTTGTATTAATAATTCCAGAAACTAATTAGAGGTAATTTTAATTTTAGTATAAAACATTGTAATAAATAATAAATTATACGTAGTAAATTATGAAGTTTGTGTTGTTGAAAATATTTCTTTTAAAAGTATGAATTATGTTATTTTAAGCGACCATGTTGGTTTAAAATTCTAAATTATATTTTTTATTTTAATACAGCCACAAGCAATCCTTTTTTGCTTTATATTAATGAAAACTAATTTTTATGACATATATTTGTTTCATTACCTTATCTTGTACGATATCAGACTTTCAAAGGGTAAAATTGAAAACGTGGCAGATATCGGTCTCGGGTGACATTCATATTATAAATCTAGATGCTACTCTTAGATATTTCAGTACTAAAAGAGGGTAAAAGTTAATTTAAAAATTTCCTTTTGTGTAATCAAATTTCGAAGATAGGTTTAAAGCTTTACAAAATGTTGTCCCGTGACGAGATCCTGTCTTGTTGACAAGGTTGGATGTTGGTGGAATCTCAGGGGAAATTATGTTCACTCAATGGCAGCAATTTCTGTGAAAAGTCGTCAACATGCTGCGTGAATCACGAAAATTTTTCCCTTTTATTAACTTAAAACATTCTCTTATTTGATTTCATGACGTTTTTGACCACATAATATTTTTACTATTATTTCATATAATGTTCTATGCAATGTTAATTTGTTTTGCGCATTCAAAACATTTCAGCTTATAGTTTTTAGACTTAAATTAGGTAATTAATTTTGGGGCAAATGTTGAACGAATTTGTTATATTTTAAATTTGAATTTAATTTATTTAAATCACATACATTTGTAACCTTATTGTATCATCATCCTATTATAATATTTTATATTATTTAATTGATCTAACTTTGTTGCTTTATTTCGTATACAATTTATTAGTTTTAACCCATTTGGGATTGAAGCAGCAGCCTTCCTATTACTCGTTCTTAAACTTAGATCCGCAACATGATCCTGAAAAATGTAGCCCCCGTTCAACTATTCAACACCGGCGTGCTACGACATAGAGCTAGGATTTTATAGACATTCCATACTTCATTATTCCGCTTGCCGCATACATAACCCATTTAGTAGATATTATGATATTAATTGAATTTGGTTCCGGTTAAGGTTTATCAGATATTGTTATCATTAGAAAGCATTTTTTTCTGAAGAGACAATACCAAAAACAATATCACCAAAGAATCGATCGGTTGTGTAATTTTAAATATTCTCTTGTAGGCTGGTCTATTTATTTTTAACTCGTCCCCGTAGCAGCTAAGAGCTCCCTTTGGTCGCGTTATCGCCATTTTCAATGTTGAAACCTATTTCACGTGCATCCTATTCTTGATGCGATGTAGCAGCCATTAAATATATTCACACCAAAACCTATTCTATTCAATTTGTGTTAAACTTTAAATGAATCATTTATTATTATAATATTATACGGTTCAAGATACAGCAATTTTTTGATACTCACAAGCGCAGGCTTATTAAGGTTTAAATTTCGGTTCTTGTTTCAATTATTGTTAATTTCATTCAATGCATTATTGAAATAGAAATGATTAGATGATACTGATGTTTTTTCTATAATTCATTTTACATACTATAAAAGTTATGTTCAATTATATTAATATCATCTTACTACATATTTATATTTCCATAGCAAAATACTTATATTTTATTAAAATATCTTTAATTTAACTTTTAATAGCTAACAAAGAAAGAACATATAAGTATACAATAACTAATTGTAATAATTTATTATTAAATAAACACACTTAAATCACAAAAATAATTGTATTCTTACACTTTTTATTTGTCAAAATACAAAGTGTAAGAATACAATTGTTTTCGTTAAAATGTAGTGTAAGAATACAATTGTTTTTGTGATGTATGTGAGGTTTTTTTAATAACAAATAGTTATCGTCACTGCTTGTAAGTGTCAATATGGAATTTAATCGTAATTTTCAACACGTATTTTGATTTTACGTCCTATTTTGGTAATGACAATCCGAGTTTAAAAGCTTGAGTAAGGTATTTCTGTCCCTAGAGGACCTCACCTGCAAGAGTAAATTCGTTATCCATAATAAAGTTTAGAGCTTATTAACTTAAAGTTGGAGACAAGTTAGCAAATTATTAATAAACTTAGTTATATCGTGTCGTAAGACTAGTCATGTGGGATATATTGTGTTTAATTGGTGAACTGCTCTCTGACGAACTGTTTAAATAATCTCTAAAACATTAACTACGTATAACATTACATTTTGGTTATTTTTTTTTATGTTTTGTTAGTGTTTCCCTTAGCTTAATCGGGATCTGAAACTGGATAAAATATCCAGTTTCAGATCCCGATTTCTTCTATTCTGGTGATCGATGCATCCTGTATATCTTAGAAGCATTATAATAATATGAATTCTATAATTGGAAAGGCGGTCTCAGTACAATGGGCTTTTGACTGCTAACTGGTAATATTTTTAATTCAAACCTCAATGAACACTATCGAAATTTATGGAGGTTTTAGTAATAATACTTCACAATTGTGTATTACTAACTCAATTGTGGAGTATTATCTTAAAAGATATTAAGTTTAATTTTTTGTGCATCAATGAAACAAAATATATGTTATAAAATAAATGTTGTTTGTTCTCAAAAACGTTAAACTGTTTCCTCTCCACGTATTGGTATTAAGGAAATTATGTTTTTATAATGTTATACAATATACATTCTATACATATATTCTATATTACACATTCATGTTAAAACATTATGTATTATTGAAAATTATTTATTAAGATTTATAAGGTTTTTTTCACATATATGGTTTACAAATAGAGTAAAATAATTCAATCACATTACCATCAGCTCACCTTTGATTGAATAGCATTGGCGTTGATAAAAAAATATTCATACCTGCACCTTGTAGCCATTGAAGTATATTTATATTTCAATTGTTGCGACTGGCTATAATGATATATATATAGGCGATTTACCACTCACTGATTAATCACCAAGTCTCCGAACCTATCTGTCTGATTAACTTAAAATTTTACATAGTTACTTCTTTTGTGACGTAGACGTCCACTAAGAAGGGATTCTACGGAATTCCTATCCCGACGGATGTCAACTTTTTGCATTTCGCCAAGTTTTAAACGTGCAGGAGCTACGACAACGGTTACCATGACAACCAGAGGTTAAGGGAGGTTGCAAAAAGTTTGAAATTTGAAAATGAAAAATTGACATAAATAAAAAATCAAGCACGTGAAAATATGATTGATTACAAAATTTGTTATATTTGAAATATAAACAAATATTATTAAAAAAAAAAACAATATTTGTCCTTAGTTATATTCTGGCATTTTTTTCGTGGTGTAGGCCTACTGGGGATCCCCCCACATTACAAGACGGGAACGCATCCCAATATCATATCATAATCCAATCTGTGTATTTACTGACTGGCATTATATTTCTCTATTCAAAATTTAAAAAAATACACTAAATATAAAATAGAAATTAAACATTTTGTTAATAAAAGAAGTCTAAGTTCACACCCAAATTAATAGTATGCCCAGCGAAGCGGGCAGGAATCCGTTAACACATATATAAATATATAATACTGAAACGACCAATTGTCAAAGTGTCTACGATACTAGTGGTGATTTCGATCTCCACATTGGGAAACGATCGAACAACCTATTTTTTTCTAGTATCCGGGTGTTATTTGTGATTGTATGATTATATATTCATGAATTAATTAAATGTAAACATTTTTAAGATGCTAAAATTAAAAATTAAAGGCGTAAAATTGAAAAAATTTACGTATTTGTATATTAACACTAAACCTACCAAGTACCGGTCAAATTGACCGATCTTAAACTTTTGTAAAAATTACACATTTTTAAACGTTATAATATCGTTATCAAACTACATGACAACTCTTAGAATATGCATATAATATTTTCTACACTCTTGACTTTTAGTTATTTCCATTATTACCTGCGTTATATAATAAAATAACTTTTAATTACCGATCAATTTGACGGCGTGAGGTAGGAACAGGTATACAAGAATTATCGGTAGGTTTAGTGTTAATACTAACCAATATAGTTAGTGCATTACAATAGTGGAAGTATTGTGTTGTGTCTATACCACAATGTGATATTATGAATACACCTAACTCAATAACACACGTTAGGTTATGAGACACGTCTACTCTCAGTGGATGCAAGTGTAGGTGTATTTAATGTAAGTACTCTCTGGTACTACACTAAAAGAGTACTTACATTGAATACAGTGGGGATCTTGCCTACACATGGTTAGAAATTATTATAATATTATTGTATAACTAATTGTTATGAAATAAATAATAATAGACACATTTTCATATAATCTATATTTATTTGAGTGGAAAAACTTTTAATTTTTATATTACAACCGGTCGGACGTTCACGGTTTTTTTTATCGGAGCTTCAGCTAAAAAATGTATACGAGTATATAATAACTTTAAATTTGTTCTTTTATTCTTCTATCTTTTTTATAAATAATATTTCTATTTCCTTACACAATCTTGCATTTTTTTTTTAAACTCCAACCAACCAACCGAGCAAAAATGTTGGTGACAATATTTAATACATTTGAAAATAACTTGATAAAATGATAAATTTAAGTTGTTTATTCTGAAAAGTGTTGATAGTACAAATGGTTTCACTCTAAATCAATTAAAACATCGTCAGCGAGACTGTTATGCGAAGCGACGATAAAATGCAGTCCATATATTCATCAATCGGATCACAAAATAGGATTCATATTGCAACCCTAGTTTAAATTGATGACCGAAATATTTGTATATTCGTGTGCTGACCATATTTGTTGGTTTAGTGAGATTGATTTTTGAAATAATTGTTAAGGCGTGACAATGGTTATTATAAGATGTAGCCCGTTATTGTATTTCTTAAACTTAATGTGATTAATTTAATTTAATTTATTATTAATGCTGTTATTAACCTTCGAAACTCTTGTTCTCGAACACGAGAAATTATTTCAAGTAAATAATTTTTCTCTTACGGCTTTATTGATTTTCGAAAGTATCCAACTATCCACCTTAATATTGTGATTAATTACTTATTGTTATACTTACATATATATATATGGTACAATAGTAAAATGTATATTGTACCAACAAATTGAAGTATAATTATTTTAAGTATAGATATTTATTATTGTAAACTATTAATTATTTAATAAATTTTCAAACAAACCAAACAAAAAGACTAAAATAAGATTTAAAAAGCATTCTATATTCTAAGGAGAACAACATCAATTTGATAAGCAAGAATTCAATTTTAAAATTAATTGTTTAATGTTTACGTTAATGTTGTCAATGTCAAAAATATAATTGGACCCAGAGATTGTCGCCCGACGTAACAGAATAAATATAAAAAAAATATATAATGATTATAGAGGTGTATATTTTACCACAAAAAATATAAAATAAATAATAATATGTTCAGAAAACATTGTTAGTAAACAGTAAATGTTTTTTTATTATTATACAAATTATATAAAGTTATATATTTTACTCTTGTATAATAAAATTTTGTGACAATTTTGTTTTCCTTAGAAAATAATTTATTTTATTCATAGAATGAGTTTGTCATGTTTGACCATTTCACGTGTTGTAAATATTTTACACTAAATAAAAACATTTTTGATCCTTTAATCTTAGTGTATATTAAAAGTATTCCAACTCCTTTTTACTAAAGCCTAAGTTGGGTTTAAAATCGTTATAATAGAGTAAGTATTAATTGCATGAGATTATAATTAATATTATTTAATTTTATTAAATATAAAATAAAAATCAAAGCTGTTTTTTTATTTAAAATATATTGAACTGACACATACTCTAATTGGTCGGTTTAAAAGATATCCCTAGAGTAAAAATTACAAGTAATTACATAGATATTCATTTAATCGATAATTAATTTCTCTTTCAAACTAAATTAGAACATTTAAAAAGATCAGATTCATCCACTCTTGTCAGTATTATTCATACTATAATACTGATATGTATTATATAGTTCATAATTAAATAAAAAGTCAAATATACACAATTGTAAATTCCTAAGAATAAGAAAATACAGCAAACTTAAAAAATAACAATTTTAATTAATTAATACATTAAAATTTATTATCAATAATATTATGAATAACTCAAAAGAATTAATCACTAAAAGTTTCTAAAAGAATAAGTAAAAAATTATAATTACTCTCAGTACAATACCAATATGTTCTTATCACTGTCCAAGTCGTGCATAAGCAAAAAAGTAAATTGTCGAAGCGAGTTGTCTGCTATTTATACAAGTTCTCAAATAAGTTGATCGTTTGACTCGATTCCGTAAAACTCAATATCGCACGAACACGTGACAGCTTTGACTTGACTAATAACTTTAGTCAAATCATAGCATTAGAAATTATTGAATGCTAACTTTGATTACACTAATTCTTAAATGTGATTCTTATTTATTTTGACCTTAGCTTATTTTTCCAACGTCATTAAAAATGCAAATTACGCAAGAAATTGTTATTTAACCACAATATTTGTCAAAACACTATCCATTTATAAAAATAAAAGGATGGTAGGGTAGTCTTAAATCTACCTTACAATATTTAAGAAACACTTTATAAATATATAACAAATAGTTAATATAATAATAAGGCACAGCGGCGACATATTAGTTATATAATAAGGAAAATATAAAAAATATTTCACGAGGATTTTCTTCCTGATTTATACTATATATTTTGAGTAATTCTACTTAGGGGCGCATACGAAATGCCATCTGTCGGAATACGTCGGAATTAGATTAAACCGGACGGTCTGTCGCTCTACCAATTAGGCTACCGTAGTGCTTATTCTACTAACAGTAGAATAAACACTAAGGTGTTATATAAAATCTGAATGTATTTATACTATAAATACAATATAAAAAAATATATACCTACAAAAATAAAATATTATTTATTTTTTATACAAGATATATATTTTTATTTTTTATGGTTTATAAACACTAATTAAACATAAAACTGAGGGCAAATAAACTGTTGTAGTTGCAAAGTTAACAATTTCTCGACTACGGAATTAGTTCATCCAAGCGATGACCGAATAATTGGGTATATTTTATCAAAGTCAGCTTGAATTTTTTGTAAATATTTTTGGATTGTTTTTCATTGCCCGCCCGCCGATCTGAAAATGTAAAATTTGTACATCTGTTTTTAGCTGAGTGGAAGTTACTTTTTTTATGTCACAATCCGATGAAATATATGCAGTAGATATTATATATAATACTTGTATTTTATGAACAATAAAATACAATATTATTAAAATATTTTATCAGTCCACAATAATCATTTACTGTTTATAATACGTCCTTAAGGTAAGTTAAATGTTGTTTTGAAATTTTTTAAATATTTTTTTAATTTTTACATAGATATACTTTTTTCTATTTAGTTCGTTATGTTTTGGTTTTGTGATCCGGTTTTCTTGAATAAAGTTACGAATTTCTCTAAAATATTTAAGAAGGTTTTCGTTCAAGCTATGTCGATTTATATTAAAAATAAAATTTTAAATTTAGAAAATAAAATAAATGTTACTTGGGATGTTTTATCTACTGTTAGTAGGAAAATTAGTTCTGCTAATGGACCCATGAAATTATAAATTGTTAATATGGAAATAAATACAGATGTAAATGAGGTGGTTAGTTTTGAGATATTTTTACTGAAATTCTATTATTTCTCACCTGTAATAAAAATTCATCATTCATCTGAATAATTAATATGATAATATTGTATATGTGTAGTGTGGTATAATGTGTTTGTGCTCCCGTGAATTCTCCTGAACTGACCATGTCACCACAGTCAAATGCCGGTGCTAATTAAAAAGGTCAAATCAAATACAGTCTGATTGCCCAGACATGATGTATGTCTGTGCAAAAATCCACAGAGATTTAACTATCTCTCCAGTCTTGTAAAATATATGAAATACAGAAGAATATACTGCATGAAATACAGAAGAAGAAAGAACAAGAAAAAGAGTTAATTGCAATAAGTCTGGCCGTGAGCTGCACTCAAAAATCAATTCCACCACAAATGGAAATCAAAAAACAAGTGTGTCTGCACAAAAACAAGGAAAAAAAAGGTATTTCAAAACTAAAAGCAAAGTGTAAAATAACAAAGAGAACTTAGTGTGGTGACCTGTATGTGATATAATAACGAACATTTTATATAATAATATGTTCTATAGTTTTAGTTATTACAATTTCAATTTAAATTTTATATATATATTACAATTTGTTTCAATTGAAAGATTAATTTAATAATTTATTTTGTATAATGGTAAAAATGAGATGTAGTGTAATAAAATTGTAGAATAATAATGAGGTGTAAATAAGTTTCAAATATAATATTTTTATATGTATGTTTTACAATAATTTGTTGTTTATTTTTATTTTTATTTTTTATTTGTTTGAATCAATTTAATGTTGAATGCACAATTTAAATATATTGAAGATAATAATTTCTAAATAATATTTTCGAGCGAATTATTAGCATATTTTTTACCTTTTGTTTTAAATGTTGTATCCATTCATTGTGGTGAAGTACAATAGTTGTTATTTTTAATTTTATAATAATTTTTACATTCGTTATTTTGAATTTAAATTTATATTGCAATGTATATTATATTAAGTATTTCACCAATAATTGTTTGCTAGTTGTCGGTCCCAGATGAATTTATATAGTTTTTGTATTTAAATATTGTATTTATTATTGTCTGGTGAAGTACAAAAGTTGTTAATTTTTAATTTTATAATAATTTTTATATTCGTTATTTTGAACTTAAATTTCTATTGCAATGTATATTATATTAAGTATTTCACCAATAATTGTTTGCTATTTTTTCGGTGCCAGATGAGTTTATATAGTTTTTGTATTTATTATTGTATGTTTATATAAAAATGTGTGTATGTAATATTTAATATGAACAAATGCGGCGTTGGGGACCGCCAACCAACACGCCATGTTCCGAACGGCGGGAGGTGGAGGACGGAGCTACAAATAGCTACGTGGAATGTAAGAGGAGGAATGGAACAGAAGATGAATGAATTATTAGATGTGATGGATGACAAAGATCTGGATGTTATTTGTGTGTCTGAGACCAAGCGAAAAGGCAATGATACGATCGATTTGCCTGGCAACCGGGTCGCTTTCTGGGCTGGGGTTCCAGAGGGTGGGCGAGGTTGCCAAGGTGTAGGCGTATTGTTGTCTTCTCGAATGGTTAATGCTATGGTAGAATACAAGGCGATCAACCCGAGGCTTCTTTGGGTTCGCTTTAAGCTGGGGATAACAAGAGTATTCTTGTTAGCCGTGTATGCTCCAGTATCCTCAGCTCAAATTAGCGAGCTCGAGGAGTTTTGGGAGAGTGTCAGGGATGTTCTAAGTAGTGTCAGAAGTAATGAAAAGTTGATAGTATGTGGGGATGTTAATGGATGGGTTGGAACCGCGCGAAGTGGTTACGAAAGCGTGCTAGGCAAGTACGGTGATAAGAGAGTAAATGAGGCTGGAAAGCTTATTTTGGAATTTTGTAAAGAGAGAAATTTGTTTGTGGCAAACACGATGTTTGATCACAAACAAATTCACATGTACACATGGGAGCGAGTGGAAGAAAGAAGTATGATTGATTTATTCCTGGTGGATCAGCGAATTCGAAGCCAAGTTATGGACACGCGAGTGTTTAGGGGTGCTGATCTGGGAACAGACCATTATCTAGTCGTTGCTAGAATAAGAGGTCTGTTTGCAGGTTGGCGCAACCGCACGACGTGTCCAAGCTTGGAGTCGAATTATCGCATAAGAAGCTGGAAGCTTCAAGATCCACCGATCAGAGAGGAATATCAAGAAAGGATTTCCAAGAAGCTTGAAAGCTGTGATTCAGGAAATGAAAGTGTTAAAGTATGCTGGCAGAACCTTAGGAATGGTATGGTGAATGTAGCGACAGAGGTATGTGGTAAAAGGAAAAGAGGTTTTAGTAAAAAGCGCGATGAATGGTGGGATGATGAAGTGAAAGACGCTGTAGAGTTAAAGAAGAAAGCATGGTTGGATTATAAAGCCTCGGGTAAGGATAAAAGTATGAGAGAGATAAGAAAAAGAGAGTACAAGCTGCAAAAGCACAAAATGAAAGCACTTATAAAGATGAAGCGTGAAAATTCTGAGCGTGAAAGGGACGACAGGTTGACAAACAACTTCCGGGAAAATACGAAGCTTTTCTGGCGAGAAGTTAGTGATTCCCGGGGTTGTTCGGTAACCTGTAGAATGAAAGGGGTGCTTTCGAAGAGCGGTGAAATTTTATCTGAACAAGCACACGTTTTGCAGCGGTGGGCGGAGTTCTATAAGGAGGTGTATGAAAGTGAGGACGCCTCGGCCTTGAGCACCAGTGAAATGCTGAGTCCGGATGTAGCCGATGGTGAAATCAGTTTGGAAGAAGTGGAGAGCGCGATTCGAAGTCTGAAATGTGGTAAAGCTGCGGGAGCGGATGAAGTTACTGCCGAGATGATCAAATATGGTGGGCCACGCGTCTGGGACTTGTTCTGGTTTTTGTGCAATTTATGCTGGAAATCAGGGGAAGTCCCAGGCGATTGGCGAGGTGCAGTCATCGTGCCTTTGTATAAAGGCAAAGGTTCACAGATAGACTGTGCAAGCTATAGGGCTATCAGTTTGATCAGCTTGGGCAGTAAAGTTTATGCTAAAATATTAGCGAGAAGAATGCAAGAAAGATCTGAAAGGCTGTTGTGGGAGGCCCAAGGAGGTTTTAGACCTGGAAGAGGATGTATAGATCAGATCTTTTCCCTCCGCATGATCACGGAAAAGTTTTTGGCCCTAAACCAAAAGGTTTTCTGTGCTTTTGTGGATTTGGAAAAGGCGTTTGACAGGGTTGTGAGAAAGAAGTTATGGGAGATACTGCCCCGATACAACGTGAACGGACCCTTGCTACAGGCTGTAAAGTCTCTTTACAGAGATCACTCAGCCTGTGTGCGAGTAGGAGCTGACATGTCGCCCTGGTTTGACATCCAATCGGGTGTTAAGCAAGGTTGCGCTATGTCAGCTTGGTTGTTCAACTTGTATTTGGATAGTTGTCTCCAAGGCGTGAAAGACAGTGACATGGGAGTGAAAGTTGGTGACCTTAAGGTCAATTGCTTGCTTTATGCAGATGATGCAGTGCTCATTGCATCATCAGAATGCGATCTGCAGGCATTGGTCACCACTCTGAAAGATGGGTGTGAAAATAATGGTCTAAACCTGAATGCAGATAAGACCAAGGTTCTGATATTTGAAAGAAATGAAGAAAGAACAGAATGTAAGATCAACGTGAATGGTAAGATAATAGAACAAGTGAATGAAGCGGTATATTTGGGAAGTATGTTTAGCAGAGACGGAAGATACGAAATGGATGTGGAAAGGCGTATTGCTGCCGGTAACAGAGTCAACGGTGCTTTGGCTGCATTGTTGAGACGGCGAAACGTCAGCATAGCTGCACGTTTGGCTGTACACAATGCAGTTTTGCTACCGACGCTATTATACGGCAGCCAGACGTGGGTAACACAGAAGAAGAATGTAAGAAAGATGAATGCTGTGGAGATGCGATCTCTTCGTCGAATATGCGGAGTCAGTTTAGCTGACCGAATCCGCAATGAAGAGATGCACAGAATGGCAGGTACTAGCGAAGATGTTTCGGTAAGAATGAAGAAGAACGTGCTCAGGTGGTTTGGGCACGTCGAACGAATGAGTGATGAAAGAATGGTAAAAAAGATTTATAAAGGTAAAGTGAGCGGTAAGAGAGACAGGGGGAGGCCTCGAGTGACCTTCGAAAACACAGTAGCTACGATACTGGAGGAAGGTCACGTAAAAAGCATGAGGACCCCCCGGAGGGCATGTATGAAGAGGTTAATGTCTGTGGTCGAGGCGAAAGAGGTATGCAGGGACCGTAGCGTTTGGCGCTCCGTCGTCTCTGGCTACCCCGCAAGGGATATGGCGTGACGATAAGTAAGTAAGTAAGTATCTGATACGGAGAGTCCAGACGGTAGATTGAACTAATTCTTAATGGGCTAATTGTTGTCTAAAGATGAGTATTCCATAAGGATCTATTCTTGGCCTCTTTTTATTTTTACTATTTAAAAGACTTGCTCTTCTTTATAAAAGATCTATGTAACATTTTATTTGATGATACCTCGCTTTAATTTTATATAAAGTTGAACGTAATAGGACTAATTATGACGAAGTAAACAACTTTCTCTCAGTGTTCTTCATTGGTTAAAAGATAATAATTTGATCTTTAATACTGTTACTTATGAGCTGTTGTCCATTCACGATGACGCTCTGAGTGTTTTATTTTTTTAAAATACTTTAATTGAAGGTTGTTTTTTTATTAATAAATTATAAAATAAGAGAAGGAAACCGAAACACCTCCCTATTCCGTTCTCTTAAAATGAGTGTAAGAAAGAAACAGAAATATTTATTTTAATATTTTAAATTATTATTTATTTATTTATATCTTCTCCACTTTGAATCAATACCAATGATCACTTGTGTGCACGAAATAGGAGTGTCAGGAGGGTCTACTTTGATACCGTATGTATTGAAATAAGCCCTTCTGTAAAGACACCCTCCAACTTAAAATAAGGCTAAACGCGCCCTGCTCTGTGAAAAAATACGCAACAAACTCAGCCGGTTTTTTTTTTATGATCACTGTTTTACAAACGTCAATATATTTAGTGAGCAATGTACGAACAACTAGAACCATCACAATCAATTCGATAAGCGGGCCTAATGATAGTTAATAAAAATCTAAATTATAATCAAAGAAGTATTTTATCAGGCGCATTTTTGGTTTTACTGTACAAGTTTCATTAAGTAAAGCTTTGTTAACGCTTTCTTAATATTAAGTAACCTCCAACGATACGTTGTAATCCATGTCATATTATCTTTACCTATAATATCTTTAATATGTTAAAATTTTTTGTAAACGTTATTGAGCGAAGAGACTTTTTTATATTCTTTGTCACGAATAGGCTCGAAAACTACTTTAAAGAAAATTATGAAATTTTGCAATCAAAAAGACATTAGGTAAAAAAAATTGAAAAAAAATTGAAAAATGTCATGTCGTTGAGGAATAATCGTCAAAAACCTGACATCCCATTGAAGTCAATGGGAAACGATGAGTCATTACACTGGGCTCGCTTCGCTCAATATGCAAACGGTACCCGAGATTTCGCGAATCGAAATTGAGGGTCTGTTGGTGACCCTAGTATTAGTTAGTAAAGAAACGATATGTAAATGACTTATAATTTTAAACTACAACAAACTTGTAAACTTATTTAAAAAATGGGATCAATACATTTGAAAACGAACAAACTAAGTAACTAACAAAATTGAACACAATTTGATCCCCCTTATTATAACAGTGTAAATTTATTATATTATAATTTATTTATTTGAATAAATAAATGCAGCCTTTATATTCACTCTTTGACTACAGAACTAAAACATTTAGATTCTAGATAGACACAAAGCGTTAGTGCCCGAGGACAGATATCAACTGAATGCAAAATGTTTAAAACAATACCCTCTGGTACTTGATCTATCTGTTATATATTTATTAACTTACACTATCTGGGAGGAGAATTTTTGAATATTAGACAAATATTCCATAATTCAAAAAATACAGGAAATTAGGACATTCAATCTTTAATAAGATTGAATAGGGAGTAAAAGATAGATTGGATCTTTAGTTAGCGGCTATCGAAGTATACGACGAAATAAAAAATACTCAGCATTAAATAAATTAAATGTTGGAACACTCGCTCGGAAATAGTGATTGAATCCGGAAGAAATAACATTTGTAATTTTAGTAGAAACACTGCATAACACTTTGATACAAATATTTAATTTCTAATTATGGTTTCAAGAGTGTTAGTGTATTTTAGCTATAATATTCTTTAATAAATAAGTTATGAAATGTCGAAAAAATTGTTCTAATTCGACTACAAAATTCAGGGATTAGCGCTTTCAACAAAAAATAGACAAAAGTAGCCTTAATTATATTATTTTGCAAAGGTTACACATGACAAGTCAGACACTTGTAAATAATGCAGACCGTTCTGTTAGTTGTCTTAGCACTTCCTTAGTAGTTGTACGTACATTAGTTACACGTCTCGGAAACAGAGACTATTATACAGAATATCTGCAGTCCACTTGAGTAATACCTCTGTTTTAGCTCCGGTGCAGCCAATTACTATACAACTTGTAATATACCCTTTAATGTTGTGTTTATTTTGTTTACGTATTGCATAATAAGCCTTACTATTTAGTATAGATATTTAATATAGAATATCAATAACATTTTAAATATAAATTGTTTTTGGAAAACAATCCGATGGTTCTACATCTCAAGATACGGAGCTGATACCCGCCTCAATTAATTTAGAATTATATGTATAATAGTCTAATATCTATAAATCTTAACAAATATTTCTAACTTCACAGTATAGAAGATTTTAAAAGGATTCCATAGCCGAAATTAATGTTTGAAATTTTCTTTAAACTTTGCTAGCCATTTAGATATTTAAAAAATGTAATAAAGAATGCTAGAAGTAATTAGGCAAATGCCGGTATAATTAAGATGTGATTATTAACTTAATGAATGAAATCATCGCACAGTTATAAAAATATAACAGAATATCAAAATAGAGTTGAAGTTAAAGAATGGAACAAGAAATTGAATTTGTGTATTTAAGTGTGAGTGCTGTGGTTAGAACGTGATTTCTAGCCTCCCACTATTTTTGTTTACGCCAATAAAAAAATTATTGTGTGCGTGATGGCGTGTCTGTGTGTTTGTGTGTTAACCTTATTTGAAACTTCTCAACTGTGATTACTTGTATTTATAAGGTTGCACCTATTGTATTAGATTTTATTATCGAGATAAATTAAAATACCCGACTCCTCTACAAAGTAAACTAGCCGACTGAGAAAACTACTTTACTGTAACAAAGTAAGTAGGTCATTGAGCTCTTTAGAATACCGGCGTCGGCGTAGACGGACAGACGGACAAACTTAATAATTCAAATTAACATAGACAACGGAAAAACAATTACATTAGATTTATAATTTTTTTATCATTATATTATATTTAAAGATACCTTAGTCTTTTAAAAGTTTTCGAAAATTTGTATAAAATATTTTTATTATAATTTGTTATACAAAAAAAAATATTAAAAGATATTTATTTTATATGTTACTTACTTACTTTAAAAATAATAGTATAGTATTTTCTCTATTCTCATATACTCTGTACACTCAATGAGTGAGTTAATGAACGAACAAACGACTAATGACAATTGTCAAACGGAGTCGCTAATAAATGGTATGAATTACTTGGTGATCCTAGCGTCCAT
Source organism: Melinaea marsaeus rileyi (assembly GCA_918358865.1). Lineage (NCBI taxonomy): Eukaryota > Metazoa > Arthropoda > Insecta > Lepidoptera > Nymphalidae > Melinaea > Melinaea marsaeus. Next base: position 8,866,838 of record OU911088.1, on the reverse strand, counting down.
TGTAACGAAGCGAATAACTATTTACTTAATTCATTTATAGACACCTTTTCTCTTTGTTTCGTGATTAAATATATAAACAGACAACATTTTCTACTTCAACTTTTATATTATATATATTTATTATTTGTAAAGATGATTATTTCTAATTTGCAATATTTGAACATTTGATATATTTTTGCAAATATGTTGCAATTTTCTATTAAAAATATTACATATTTGAACACTGAAGCGTATATGATTCACATTTGCCAAAAAGTAACATTCACAATCACACCCATTTACGTATAATATATTAAACCTTAAAGTTAAATCAACTATTATCAGATTCATATTTGGTGCTAAAAGTACAGTTTTCCATTTCAAATTACTCAAATAATTTGATATCTTTTATATGTAATAAGTAAAATACAATTTAAATTTAATTTATCTTAAACTATAATTATAGTTAAGTTTAAAAAGTCTATTCAAATGGTAACTGTTTTTAAAAAAAGTTTTGGACCAAACCAATTTTTTTCTCGTAAAGCTAAAAAATAGTTGTGAATTTCATATACATTATTTTATTGTTAGTATATGATTATTTTATATAGATAATTAAAAATTGAAAAATAATATAGATTACAAATCTAAAGTGAAAATGGAATCTTTCTAAAAAATAACAGGCACAGATAAATGAAATTTAAACGAACGTATTTTCAGTCTGACTTGGACATAAATTCAGGCTTCATTTCGTCGTGAGCATACTATTAGCATAACGGTCTCCCTGACGACAATTTACTACTTACATTGAGACACCTGAGCAGGTAACACTTTTATTATTTTTATCTTTGACTATCTGAATCACGATGTATTAAATGAACGATAATAATATACTCATTCATTACGTACAATATATTTTATTAAACTTTTTATATAACTAAAATTAGAAGTAAAAACGTGTAAGAAGTGATAGTATTCGTCAATTAACAACTCAACATAACTAAAGTTATACTTTCAAAAATAGTAGTATGATCAGATTAAATAGATACATAAAACATCAAAAAGATTCAGATTGTGAAAAGTCAACGTGAAATGAGAGAGAAGTGATGCTGTAGGTAGAATAATTTTAACTCCGCATTGGTTTAAATAAAAGTTATACCAATGCTTTGATTATTTTTGTAGAAACATTGATCTTTGTTTCAAATATCAACTTTTCAGCCTTTGGAATTAAATTATTACTAACTAACATTACATCATTAACAAAAAATAAAAATATATAAAAATGTTTTATTTTATCTTAATTTCTCCTTTTTAGACCAAGAAACAAATAAATTATAATTGTTATACAAACACAATTAAAAAGGTTTCATGTTCGAACTTTTTATTCCTTAAAATATTTTGACATTCAAATGATCACTTCAAATAGTAAAATAAAAATGTAACCCACAAAAAAATATAAAAATACATAAAAAAATGCTTACAAAATAACTAAAACTCATATCTTTTATCATAAAATCTGTTTCAAATAAAAAAAATGGGGAAACTGGCGTACCTTTACACAGACTCCGAGGAAACGGAGGACACTTCAAGTTCAGTTGAAAATGTCAAGAAAAAGAAGAAACTTTCGTAAGTTCTGAAACTAATATGAAGCAATAAATTTAAAAGCGTCGATCGAAGTTTAATATTATTTACTTTTATCGTTCATTTCGTTATTATAAAAAAGTAATCCTTAATAGTTTACCAATAATTGTTATTCATTTGCTCTTAACGTTATTATGTTTAGATGTTGTGATTTTCCGTTAGCAGTAGAACATTATATTGTATTGTTTTGGGCTTTACCGAATATAATATATTGTTGAGTTTAAAAACTATAGTATCTCTAATCGATGGAGATATAAAGTAGAACTAAGTTTTTGTCTGTATATACTTATTTATTTTATTTATTTAAATTCTTTATTGCACAACAAGACACAAAGGGTGGGCTTAACACTAAAGCATTTTCTAACAGCCAACCTAAAAACTAATTCAAAATATTCTAAGTAACATATTCCAAGAACAATATAATCAAATAAGGAATAACATTTTTACACAAATCTTTTGTAGAATATTAAAATATACGAGTGGCAATTTAAAGAAGAAGAAATGCAAACTTCACACCAAGTCAGAGCCGGAGGAGTCAGACAGAAGCAGAAAGTCCAACCAAAGGATATTCAAACAGAAGTTGAGGGGGATATTAAAGCATACGGAGAGAGAATGTATGTATTATGTCATTAAAAGTGTGATAAATCAGCTTAGAATTACCGAAGTAGTTTCTAATATGTTTCGTAAGAATTGTTGAATGATGTTGAACAGTTTATTTCTTAATCAATGGTCTATAACAAATAAATTCGTCCGGTAGTTTCAAATATTTGAGTGTTCTACCGAAAAAAAACCTTAATGTTTGTGTAGATTGTAAGTGCACAATAATGTTTTCTATAATGATAAATCCAAAAGATAAATATTATAAAAATACGTAAGTTATCAAAGGCTTTGATGCATTCGTTTGATAGTTTAGATTACTTCATTAATATCGCGCTGTTGTGGCGCTATATGGGTTCATAACATGTGGGGAAGCCTTTGGGGAAAGGTTTTGGATATTTCTATAGGCCATTTATGTTTACTGCTTTTATGTTGTAATTGGTTATTATCGAAAAAGGATATTGGGTGGCAAACTATGGAATTTGAAATACCAGAACTGATATGAAAAGGAAAATTGGTTACTGATACGGTATTATCTGTTCACGAATAAATACGAATATGAATAAAACGTGGGCTTAGTATCAAGCAAATGTTAAAATTAATAAAGTTTATCATTTTTATTGGTAAAACATCAAGTTTTATTAGTAATATATAACAAAAATACATTTCCGATCAGATTACCATTAGATGGTCGGCACAGACAGTCTTGCCACTTAATGAAAGGGTATCGAGAATAATCCATCACGCCATTTCACTTATGGTGGGTAGAAATTTCCGCTATGCAAATTAACTTCCGGGACTTCCTTCCATCAGTAGCTTCTTCATTGCAACAACTTTAATATACTCATAAAATTACAACACCTATTACATTCCTAACATTTAGGAACTAAACCATTACAGCATCTGAAGAGGAAGAAGAAAGTGAGCCAAGTCGATCATTCCGTTCCCAGGACCGATGTCTGGTGGGCCAGGTGCCTCGAGGGGCGGGGGCTAAGCCCGGCCGGGGAGGTGGAGTCGCTATAATTGTCAAGAAGAATGTTAGCGTGAGTATTTGGAATTTAAATCAAAGGCTGTCTTGAATACAATTTTATGTTTTTGTGGTACACAAACACATAAAGTTAAGGAAGAAAAGTTAGTTAAGAGCCAAGACCAGCTTTGTCGAAGAGATTGTTAAGAAAGACACAATCTTGATGAATTTTAAATAAAATCTTAAACATCCACTCAAAATACTCGTATTTCCGTCCTCGATACATCCAATACCGAGAGCTTACTCTCGAAATCTGTCTGTGTTCACATTTATGTGCATCTGTGTGGTTCACAATACACATGTGATGATGACGTGGGTGTATTTAATTTTACTATTTATAAAACTCGATAATGTAAAAGATGTAATGGATTAGGCTTTATCACAAGTGCAATGAGCACTTACGGTTATAAGTTTTTGTCATCTTTTTTAAGGATTAATGGCATTTAATTCGTTTAGTCTGATAATCAGTTCTCCTTTAAGCATCTCTTTATTATGTTCTTAACAAATCTATATCATGGCTTAGAACTCCCTTCGGCGACGTTACAAACAATTTCACTATCTTGTGTATATCCTACCTATTGGTGACACAATATTGCCCCAAAACATTCACGCTAGAAACGATCCTATCTTTTTCTATTTGTGTCGATAGTTGCGTGAGACATTTTCCTTTACGTGATAAGCTTGTCGTCTGTCTAAGACGCCGATCTTTAGAGGATCTTACTGTAATCTCGGTCTTTTGAGTTGAATTAATACCACACTAATACATTTCCAATACTTTTATATTTCGATTTCTATATAGCAACCTGTTTTTTTTATTTATTTTAGAACGAGTTTTAAATATATTAAATGACGTCGTTTACAAATATTTGTAATACAATATTATTTTTATCATAAAATATTGTTCTGTTCCCGTTTTTGGATAAAGTTACGTGCTAGGGTCGGGGATTCTCATTCTTTTATTTATTTTCACGGTCTAATAACATGGATAAACGTGTAAAGTAATATAATGACTAAGCGTCGTTAAAATGGTTAAAAAAATATTAACATTCATCTAAGAAAAATCGTTTAGGAGTAAAATCAAAGAGTTTTAATAAAGTACATTTAAATTAATAAATAAATATAAATTAATTATCACAATTGACTATATATTTTTTTTCGGTTTGGCTGCCATGTTGCTAGAGATCTTCTTAGAAAAATTAGAAAATATAAAATGAATGTCTATTAATGATTTATATACAATTTTTTTTTAGAATCTCCCGTCCCAGCAGAGTTCCACTAGCGGCGGCAAGCGGCAGCATTCAGCACATAGACGCATCAGTAGGAAGCGCTCTTACTAAAAAATATCATTTTAAAAATATGAAAAAACATTTTCTACTTTATTATTTTGTGTTCCTGTTTACTTCCTTAATATATATTTCTTATCACTGGCGTTGATTTTGATATTTTTATAAAATATTCTATTTCTAACTTATTTATATTGTTGGTATTTCGTATATAGATAGAAAGCTTAATAGTATTTTAAATATTTCAACCAGATATTGGATCGCAAATAAATCTTAATATCTATTAAGATTTCGTGAAGTAAAGTTCCGATGAATACGCAAGAGATTAATATATGATTTATAATATATTCAATGAAGTAGTGTGTAGATAGTTACTTAATAAAACTTCCTCAGCGCCGCGTACTTACTATTAATAATTACTAATCAGAACCTATGAGTAGAAGTAAACTTTTAATTAACATGCACAGATAACTTACGCATTGAGTTATTTTGTTATTCTTATATTTCTTTTCAATCCCCTAAAGACACAGGTTTGCGCGTTTACCATTAAGAAAACCCCATTTGTCGTCTCACTGCTCTTCGAGAGCACTTCTCTTACTGCCTCGCCAAGTATCAGAATACTGGGTGTCGACATTTCGAGCGATTTTCAGTTTTGTGGTCATCTGGAGAGCAAGGCCAAGGTAGCCTCGATGAAATTGAGAGTGATCAATAGAATGAGGCAGTATTTCAATCTTGACCAAAGACTTGCGCTCTATTAGGCACAGGTCCGGTCACACACGGAGTACTGTTCTCATCTCTAGTCCGGATCACCCCAATATCAGCTTCTACCATTTGACCGCGTACAACGGAGAGTGTTCGGATTGTCGGGGACTCGGTGCTCTGCGAACGGCTGGACTCTTTGGCATTACGTACAGACGTGGCTTCTTTGTGCGTCTTCTACCGCATTTACAACGGGGAGTGTTCCGAAGAACTATTCGATGTGAAGCCTACCGCCGAATTTTATCACCGCACACCCTCGCCACCTCCACCTTTACCATCCATACCACTTGGATGCGTGGCGATCTTCCACTGTGCGGTTTTCAAGGATTTTTTACTCACGTTCCATTCGAATGTGGAACGAACTCCTTCGGCGGTATTTCCAGATCGATACGACATGAGTACCTTCAAAAAAGGCATATACCTATTTCCAAGGCCGGCAACGCTCTTTTGAATCCTCGGATGTTGCAAGAGTTCACGGGCGGCGCTGATCACATATAAACGGTGACCTGCAAGCTCGTTTGCCCTACTCTAACATAAAAAAAACATTTTATCTTCTTATATTAGGTCTACAACTTTGCTCCCGCCGTTTTCCAAAAGATGGCGCTAGTAGCCAGTAATAGTTCAAATAAATAAATCACAGTTGTTTTCCATCAGTTTTGACATCTATAAATATAACCTTACATCGATATTAGTTAATTTTTGTTTGCGTCATATAGTTACACTTAATTAAATATGTCAACTTATAAACCGAATTCACGTCATTTGCGGGAGATTTTACTTTTTCATTTCAACATGAAAAAATCGGCGGCTGAGGCTCATCGGGTTATTGCAAGGACTTATGGTGATGATACTATTAGTGAAAGAACGTGTCGCGCGTGGTTCCAGCGCTTTAAAAGCGGTGATTTTGTTGTTGAAGATCGACATAGCGGTGGCAGAGAAAAAACTTTTGAAGATGATGAAATGGAAGCTTTACTTAATGAAGACTCGTGCCAAACTCAAGAACAGCTAGCAAAATCATTGTAACTCAGCAAGCAGTATCCAAACGCCTGGAACAGCTGGGGATGATCCAAAAACAAGGATACTGGGTACCGTATCAGTTGAAACCAAGAGATGTTGAGCGATGTTTATTTGCTTGTGAACAGCTGCTTGAAAGACAAAAACGAAAAGGATTTCTGCATCGTATTGTTACTGGGGACGAAAAATGGGTGCACTACGACAACCCTAAGCGACGCACATCATGGGGATTGCCCGACCACACTCCTACAGCGACACCTCGACAGAATATTCACGGATCCAAGGTCATGTTGTGTATTTGGTGGGATCAGCTTGGCGTAATTTATTATGAGCTGCTAAAACCTTCTGAAAAAATTACTGGTGCATTTTATCGAACGCAATTAATGCGTTTGAGTCGGGCATTAAAAGCAAAACGGCCGCAATACGCTGATAGACACGAAAAAGTAATTTGCAACACGACAATGCTCGACCTCACGTGGCGAAAGTAGTCAAGACGTACCTCGAAACACTGAAATGGGAAATTCTACCTCACCCGCCATACTCTCCAGATGTTGCTCCATCTGATTACCATTTATTTAGGTCGATGGCACACGGCCTGGCGGGCCAGTGCTTTGATTCTTTTGAAAAAGTGAAAGAATGGATCGATTCTTGGATCTTATCAAAGGATGAAGAATTTTTCCGACGCGGGATTCTTTTGTTGCCTGAAAGATGGGCCAAAGTAGTAGAAAGTGACGGACAATACTTTGAAACATAAATAAGATACCATTTTTTTTTAATATAATTTTTAAAATTAAAAAAAAAACGGCGGGAGCAAAGTTGTAGACCTAATATATAAGATTTTTCTAGTGTTCTTCAAGAGTCGTTGTAATTAATAATAAAGTTCACACATTAACTTGAAGTTCGAAATAAATTTGCAAATAATTAAGTCTCATTAGGTAAAACCTTAAAATTAAGAAGCTACGAGAGACCTTAAAATTAATGTATTGTGCATATTGGACGCCTTTCACGAAGGCAAATTCACTCATCTGCATGGGATAACGCAAAATGGTCCACCCGAGAACTGATGCTACGCTTCATGTTGAAGAGATTCAACAATCGGTCTTACCTATACATGGTCTTATCTAAATATTCGGATATTATTCAAAACTATTTATTATTATTCAAAAATTATATATTTCTTTCAGCTTAATTACTAAATATTACAACACTATAAAAACTTTTTTGGGACTATATTACACTAATATAGTTACACACATACATACATTCCTCAGTATTGTAATCTTCTGGTAAAGAAATAACAAAATAAACCATTAGTAACATTTTCCCACTAGGCATATCCATATCTTTGTACCTCAGCTTCATCGCAGCTAAGAGCTCCCATCGGCCGCATTATCAGCTAGCTGTTCGTAATGCAATATAGCAACCACCAAATACATTTACGCCAAAAATGATCCTATCTTATTCAATTTGTGTTGAGTTTTCCGTGAAACATTTTCTATTATCAAATTAGTTCAAGGTACAAAATAAACCAAGCTTTTGAAAATAGTGATATCTTTTATTGTGAGATACTGCTGTGATTTCTATGTAATATATTTTCAAATTCAATGACTATTCATTTTCTCCTATCAACATTTTTTATTGCATGGCTGCATAATATAGATACTTACCCAATGTGATTCTATAATATTCGTCTTTTACTTAACAAACTTACCATTACTCCTTTGAATTTCTGTTTACCATTATTGAATGATGTAACCAATATAATGTGGTGATTACACAAATAATTTAATAATACTATCAATTACTTATTAGTTCCCGTAACTGGTTTTCGTAGACAGACCTGGGCGTTTATGTATGTTACCATAATCATAACGAGATCATAATAGTTATTTAATATATATTTACTTAACAAATACTACATATTTTAAGGATAAATTTGTAAATATTAAGGGAAAATGTAGCGATTGAGAAACGATACAGTTAATGCAGGTGGATTATAATTAAGGTAAAATTACATTGTTGCAAATTATTTGTTTTAGTTATCAGGCAGCGATAATATTTTTAGTAGTATATTAGTTAATGAAAATTGATCCAATTTAAAAATAATTATTAAATCCTAATTTAATTAAGAGTCGTTCTAGTCTGATCCAATGGTTATAGGTATTATATAGTAGTCTTCACAAACGTAAACGTAACTCGCTTCCTCAGTTACAAATTACCATGAACAATTGCACGTACCTACATATTTCTGCATCTCTTTAGATCTGAACTAAAAAGTAAAGTGCTAATATTTTAGATTGGCCTATATAATAATAAATTAATAAATATATGATAACCGAGATTACAATTGAAAATTATTTATTGAATGAATAGGTTACATATTCGATGAGCATAAAGACGCGTGAAGAACATACGTGACGGTACATACAGTGTGAATAATATAAAATATAAAAAGCACAACAGTGATTCTAGAACTCTATTAAAGCTAGAAAAGGAGATGGGCAGATCATATAACATAAACAAGTGGGTTGCAAGTTTCCAGAAAAGACTTATTGGAAGTTACCCTTTAAGAACTTTTCGAAAACGGTACAGTAGACGAAATTACATATTTATCAGAAACATTTGTTCAGATTATATATTCAATATTATGATACATGGCTAAAAAATAATATCTGGTAACTGCAAAAACGTAGTGATGGCTGTATCTTATTTTTAAAAAAATATCAGGCCGTCAAATTTGATACAGCAGATTATTTTTCTGTGGAGAATACACTCTTGAATTTTGTGCTCTAAGGATACCAGATTTTAAAATAATTATAATTTGTTTACATACACTACCTAACTGCAATATAGTCTCTGCATAAGCTAGCCATAATACAACATGAACTTAGAACATACAATAAATAACATTATACTTGTAGGTGATTTTAATATAGACTTGTTCTAATATACTCGTAGAATCTAGATTTCTTGCAATGTCTTTTGATATAATGTTTCTTTCATGTGAATAGAATTATAAGTTATTTATTCACATAAAAGAAGCAATAAGACAGAGCTCAAGTAACGACTTATTTGTCAGTGCCCAATTTATTATATTTAATAATTCATGTTGCAATATTTCGCATGTCTATTCTGGAGGAACAGGCTTTAGCTCAAACTTTGCGTGTCCTCCGGTTGCATAGTTAAAGTCAATATGGCAAACTGCGCAAATACGCATTTCTAAAACAAATACACTTCAAACCTTTCATACCACACTAATTTTGATCTCTTCACAATTAGTGTAATGTTTATTGTTAATTGTCTGTATATTCAAAGATTTATGATAATTTACTTCAACTTTAACTTGAATGTACAATATCTAAATCCAAGAAACTCATTTACAAACTGAGCGTGTCATGATAAACTCACTTTGTTGATATTAAACTAAATCTGGAGTGATGGTTAACACTATAATGTGTAGCGTTGTATCTCATATTATATTAAATCACGAAACAATCTGATCTGTGAAGTTAAGTGTTGCTAAAGTAATACCGTAATACCGTAGTATTAATAGTATCGCATAGTAATTAAGATGGAAAAAAGGCAATAGTAAACTAACAAAGTATCAATTATGACGAAGTGGTTGGGTAGCTGCTTCCATAGATACATATACTTAGTTCAGACCTATTTAATAACTTTTTATGGTCTTGCGAGACTTTTGCATTTTTTAACATGTTATGTTTTTGGTACTATTGATGATTTGTATAATTTATTTAGAAGAAACTATGAGTAAATAAAATTTTATGTAATGCATGTTTTATAATAAATCATCTTTGAGTAAATTAATAATAAATACATTTAACTCGATGTTAAGAGTTACTATAGCAACAGTTACCATAGCAACGGTTACGATGACAACGGAAAATATGACAAAGGATACTATAGCAACTAAAGTTCACATCCAAATTTATAGTGTGCCCAGCGAAGCGGGAGGGAATAAGCTAGTATTTGTATAACAGTGCCTTGATGGGTAGTACAATTCGTCCTATGTATGTATATATTAAAACTAGTACTAATATATAATATTAAAACTAGCGATAATCTATCGAGTAGGGACATTAAAACACTAATAGTGTCTTAAAACGACTGTTGATATTCAGTTGTTATTCAGTTTCATATATCTTTTGTGCGACTTGATTCGCCTGAAAGAGGATTATCGCAATTGCAAAATACTTAATATTTACAGATTAGGAAAATATTTTTAGAAGTGTTAAACTTCTGGTGATGAATGTTGGTGGGGAGTTTTTCCCACAGGGTTCTGGTATTTTGAGATAAAGGGTAACCTCAGATCGTGAACTATGAGTCTCCAAAAATCCAATCCAATCCTAGAACTTTGGTCGTGAAAAACGGATAAACACCATATCATATCATAAACATCAAACCTTCATATTTTTATTATACATCACGTCGTATGAAAATTTTCTTAAGTTTCGAATTTCTAAGACTATCGCCTTTGAATGTTACTCATCAACTAATTAGTCACGTTCCTTTCTAATATAAATTCCTAACACGAATACGAAAATTTCAGATTTCAAAGGAACGAATGAATCGCTGTTAATTTGAACGGTACATTTATGTTATTTTATTTATTGTGTTGCAATTAAATTGTAATTACTTAGTGTTTTTTTATGAGTCCTGTAAATTTTTTGTCTTATGTTTTGAATTGTGCAAGGCCAGTATTATAATAATAATCCGCTTATGGCGGCGGACATTTTAGAAAGTTTTAATTTGTTACAGAAGTTGTGTTATATACGTAATTCTATAAATTTTATACCTCCATTGTAAATTTTTTGTGTATGTCGGCAATATTGTATATGTAATTTTTGTCTGCTGCAACGAGCTTTATTTAAAAAGTATATTAATTTAATTTCTATATCAGTATAGTGGCCTTATCGTTACAAGTATTATACCTTAAAAATATTTTCCGGTCCATAAATATTATTTATATTACGTCTACTACATTAAATGTATCGTTTGTGCTATATCATTTTAATAATATTATTACAGAATAGCTTATTATCTTTGACTAGATTGCCTGGTTCGAAAATTAGATCCAATTATTACAATGACATAACCATAAGCCGAATCTGGAAATTCCCTAGTTTAAATTCGACTACGGATATCTTTGTGCATTTAATTGTATTCGGTGTCTGGGGAGATTGAACCTTTGTAAATTGACCAATTATTAAATAATCATATGTTGGAATATATTCTCAAAATTGTATTGGACATTTGGGCCCATTAGGATTGAAGTGCCGGTAGACCGCAAACTTTAAAATATTGCAAAATAAACAGTACGTAAAAATTTACTATACATTTTGGTCGGTCGGTGGGTCGGTGGTAGTTAAATAAAACTTCGATTATTTTACTACGTTCCTTATATATTATGAACAAAATGCAAACAAAAATATATGTCTAACAATATAGTCACATTATGGTATATGGAAATTGACCCTACTTTGTAACCGCTTCAAGCATTTTTATTAATCCTAGTTTAAAACACAGGCGAAATTTAACTTTGATATTTATATCCATGAAACCGTATCATTATAATTATATGAAAATTATTTTATTCAATTATGTTATTTAATATATAATTTATGTATCGATTATTTACTTTGTAAATGAAGGTTAATTTGTGTGTGTCCAATCTGAGTCTTCTTGAATGTATAAGTTATCTGCTAATTATGTTATGTTTTATACATTTGTTTATTAATGGTTAATGGTGACAGGTTTCGTTTTCCGCATGTAGTACCAAAGGGTCCATTGCGGGTATATCGAAGGACAGTTGGTCCAATTATATTAATGAGGTTTTAAATGGAGTCTAGGATAAACAGGGATCTGAGAATTTGTGGCTACTCTTCGAATTACTTCCGCAAGCATACATTATATGCACATTGTATAGTCGTTTCCCTTATTTTTGTAAATGCGTTTGCTTGAGAGGTACTTGCACGTTATATAATTTTTGGCGTTCTACTTGAGACTTTTTCGCGTTCTTTGTCACGAATAGGTTCGAAAACTACTTGACGGAAAATTATAATATTTAGCAATCAAAAATACACACATTTGAAAGAAAATTTGAAAAATGTTGAAAAATGTCATGTTGTTGATGAATAATAGTCAGAAAACTGATATCCCATTGAAGTCAATGGGAAACGATGAGTCATTAAACAGGGCTCGCTTCGCTCAATATGCAAACGGCACCCTAGATTTCACGAGAACAGCGAGTCGAAATTGAGGGTCTGTTGGCGCCCCTAGTTATTAGTGTGTATCTGTTCGTTATATCTATATACTGAGTGAATCAGTTTTGTAAAAATGAGTTACTTCTGTTATTATAATATTTCATAGAATGACTAATAGGTAAATTTGAATTAAACTTATCTGTATAAATATCTACAAAGGTTGACCGTTACAATTTTCTATATATTTTTTCTAACTGACCTAAATAAAATCATATACATTAAATAATTCATAATGTATTTATGTAATAAGAAATTTATTGACTTATGCGATTATGATATCAGATCAGACGAATCACGCTCATGCTACCATTTGTGATTCATTTATTGAATGTAAGAAAGCCTTCAGATTAAACATGTGTTTATTAACGATCTTTGACCTTTTGGTTACTAAAATACTACTTAAGTTATTATTGCATACCAATAATTTTGTTAATTATTGTGGTTAAGATACTGGATCGCTTTTCTTCGAGTTTTTGAAATATTACACAAAACGTAATTAGCTACATGCATTGCCTTTTTTCTTTTATATGTATTTTTTGCTTAAATTTATGATATTTGATGACAATTATTTTCTTAAGGGTTTTATAAAATTAAAACCATAGGTAGTCTATACTTTCATATAGGTAATACCTCAAATAGTACTTCACAGATGATAATTATTGAATATTTGTTGATATTTTCCTTTAATCAATAATACAGAAATCTTAAATACTTCTTTTATTCGTGCATATTTTTTTTAAAAGTTTAGATATATATATAATATAATATAAATCCTAAAGAAATTTTATGTTTTAAAATATGATATCGGACTGTACTTTATGAATTAGATATTAAGGAATAAAGGGAGAATCTTCATTCAAAACTTTTGACAGTTAATTAATCTCTGCAATTTTATTTTGACTTTGGAAACAGAGTTGTCATTTAACTTTGAATTTCAAACTTCTCGAAAACTTCATGTCAAAAACTGTATCTCATCATATAATTAGGAACACCTTTTGGTATAAATATTAGTGTCATAAATAACTTTAAGAATTATAATAATATACATTTTATTTTCCTTTTACCGGTAAAATTATTTACTATGGTGTAAATAATTTTCAAATTGATTTCGCTGTTGTAATTAAATTTGGGTATAGTCTAAATATGTTTTATAACTTCTCTACTTTGTTAATTTTTATAAAAATATGTTAGGTACTAAAGTAAATTATTACCATTGAGTAACATTAAAAAACGTAACATATAAAGATTGTAAATGTCTCATTGCATTTTTTTTTCTTAATGACATAATATTAGAACAGTCTTATTTCGAGTAATACATAACACACAAAAAAAGGGAGGCCCCAACCCAACCTTAAATACCTTACTTCCTCTCTAATATTTCTTATCAACCACTCTGAGGAATTAATACCCTTATTAACAAAATATACAGTTTATTGAGATATAGTTCCTTAGTTAAGCTTTCAATGTCATATTATTATTTCAATATAATATGTTATATTAATTAGATATTAGGATTGGTTTCCTAATTAATTAACAATTAAACATCGGTTACAAGTTACTAACAATTATACACGAAAATGTGAGAAATCAGGACTACATTTGTGGGCCTAGACCAAAAAAGATGACACTTGTCTACAAACGAAAAGATACCAGAAAATAATAATTGTTATAATATTATCAGTTATATTACAAATTTGAGAATACAACTGTCGCTCACCCCACGGACATCGAAGTACCAGTGCCACGCACCGACTTGTATCTGCTCTTACTTAATGTAAAGTTTTTGTCTGCCTAAGATATTATTTCTCGTACCTGGGCTAGACTCATTATTTCCCTTTCACTCGAATGTGAAAACAACGTTTGAAGATTAAAATAAATTTCTTGTTTATATTAATATTTATTTCGATCGTCCTGGCCATAGCACTTGCACAGCATTACTAAAAGTCACTGAAGATATCAGAGATGCGATGGACCATGGCCGTTTAACTGTGTTAGTGTTAATGGATTTTTCGAACGCTTTTAACACTGTTGACCATGATATACTCATCGCACTTTTAACTCATTTAAACATTTCGTCCAAAGAACTAAATTGGTTCTCCTCATACCTTCGGGATCGCCAGCAGGCTGTTTGCATTGACAATACTTTGTCTGACTGGTGCAACTTGGCAGCTGGAGTCCCGCAAGGTGGTATTCTCTCCCCACTTCTGTTTTCGTTGTTCATTAATTTCATCACTATTAATCTTTCTTCCTCTTACCATCTGTATGCTGACGATCTGCAAATATATACTCATGCAAAGCTGGAATGCATTGATTCTGCTATTGCTGCCATTAACAATGACCTGCAGCACATTCTTGATTGGTGTTTAAAATTTGGTATTAAAGTAAATCCTAATAAATGTCAGGCAATTGTTATTGGTAGCAAACATGGGCTCTTTAAATTTGATAGTTGTAATACGCCACCAGTTATGTATAACAATATTATAATACCTTTCACGCCTTCAGTAAAAAACCTGGGTCTTTATATTGACAACACGCTAAGTTGGAACGTCCACATAGTCGAATTATGCCGAAAAGTAACGTATTCACTACGATCTCTTTATCGGCATAAACACTTTTTACCCATTCGGACCAAAACTCTGTTAGTGCAGACCCTAATCCTTCCGCTCATTGACTACGCTGATGTATGCTGCTCTAATATCTCAGAATATAATTTAGATAAATTGGATCGTCTTCTTAACAGTTCCATTCGTTTCATATTTAATCTCCGAAAATTTGACCACATCTCTCAGTACCGCTCTAAGCTTAAATGGCTACCTATCCGCGAAAGAAGACGATCCAGAACTTTATGTCAGCTTTTCTCTATCCTGAATGATCCAGCTTCTCCTCAATACTTGAAATGTAAATTTCAGCTACTGCGGTCAACTCGCGAGTTACATCTTCGGTCAGATTCTAATCTTAGCTTATTTGTACCTTCGCACCACACTGGTTTTCTTTCTAACTCTTTCACAGTACACGCTATTAAACTCTGGAACGGCCTCCCTGATGTGCTTCGACGTGCCCCGAATAAACTTGTGTTCAAAAAACGTATCCGTAGATATCTTCACCAGAAATTACATAACCATTCTTCTAAATTTTCATAATTATTTTTGGGTAGTGATATTTATACCAATATTTATCTTTTGGCATAATATTATCCTTATCTTTATATATACATCATCGTCTTACTATCCCCCTATGCATGTATGTATGTATATGTATTTTTTTATATATATTTAATATATTTATACGTATTCATATAATATATTTATATGTAGTACAAGTATTTATATATATTTATCCATTTGTGTATTAATTGATATAAACATAAGTTGTGCGTATTTGTCTGTTCGTTTTCTATTGTACCTCTCATTTGTTTTTTCAGTATTTTATATTTCGGTTGACTGGTAGAGAATGCTATAGCATTAAGTCCGCCATTTGTATAATTTGTACAATAAAGTTTTTAAATAAATAAATAAATATAGATTTTAGTTATTATAAACTTTATTTTTAACGTTTTTATGCAGATTTTATCAGACTCAGTAAATTTATATAATTTTATTGAAATAACAATAATTAAAAAGTTAACATTAATTCTGTGTCAAATACACACACACACACACACACTAATAATAACGTAAACGAAACTATAATCAACGTTTTCTAAAAAAGTTAAAAACAAAGTCGCTTGCTGCGTCTGTTTATTTGTTCAGTTCCTTAACATTCCACACAACTCATTTTTAGGTATTGGCACTGTAGGCTATGGAATTTCGTAAGAAGGTTCATAAAACGTACTATGTTAAAGTAGAAAGTTAGAAATAGAGAAAAATCTAAGTTTTGCAATCAAGTCGTGCCTATTTATTTTAGGGCACTAAGATCAAAATAATGCACTTGGCAACTGCAGTTCTTAGTGTCTACATAAAAGTAAGTGTAAGGTTGGTACATACCTTTCTATAAGACAAGTTACTATTTTCATATAAATATGTTAATACATATTCATTTTTACTATTTATCATTACCTTTGTATTTAATCATCTAGCCTGTCCACTCTCCCCTATCTTTTATTCGTCTATTATCACCTATTTTATAAAAGGCTATAAATTTTAGTTTAAGTAACTTATAACCACCTCTAATTTAATTATAATACAGTCAGTATTTTTTTATGATGCGTGAAGATAGAAACTAACAGGAAAATTGTCTTGTTTGAGATGTACCTACATTTCAATAGCACTATAGAACCCCAATTAAAGAAGGTGTCACGGGCTTAAAGTAAAGACCACCAAAAAGAACTATTGCCTATTACGAAATGGTTTTAAATGATATATTTTTAGTCCTTATCGATATAAGTATATAAATTATATTTTACATTACCTGTCGCCTCAACTCCGCACAAAAACAAATATTAATTGATAATACTAAACTACATTAAATTCTTTCCTTTTCCGTATTGACTAAATGTTTCAGGTTAATAATAAAAAACTTGGGAGCTATAGAAATCAGAACTAGAAACATAATCCTTCGAATAATTAAGAACTTTCACATTTAAGAAAATTTTATAAACTTATTAATGTTATGTACATCAACTATGTTAAGTACATTGTATACAAAGATTACGTCACGAGATACACTTTATTAGCTAGTGAAGAAATGAATTAATTGTAATTCAATTATTCTGGACACTAAGAAATTTTTGATTTTTTTTCCTAAATCACTTGAAGAGTATGGACTCATAATGATATATTCCTACAAAATCTCGAATATTTATTTCATACTAATATTTTTAATTTTATCTCTAAAGGCACAAACAAATATGAATGCAAATTGTTTCGGCGATCGAATTTAAACGAGAATTTTCAGGCTGCCTGGTGTGAATTCAGGCTTCATTTAGCAGCGGCAGCCACATGATTAGCATAACCAAATGGTTATTTCAATGCTTCACGAAGCTGCTTACACTGAGACGGTTTTAGTTATATAAACTTATTCTCGTGGGTAAGTTTTTACTTTACTTTTATAAAGAAAATGATGACATGGCATTTTACTGGATTTAACAGACACTACGATTATGCGCAGAAAAAGAAAGTTTAGTAAAAAAATATTTTTACGATACTGCCGGTTTATGTCTGCAACGGTCAGTGTCTATCACCATGAACGCTGTTTTCCGTAAAAACTCTCTAAAGTTTACATTTTTCATAAATAATACTTGCTGTATGTACTTTGCCACGTTTCGCAGTGGCACATTGTGATTGGATGGGTGGAAATAACGGATAAAATAAAGAATACGTTTCACTAAAGTGTAATTTTGCAATATTTGTGGGTACACAATAATCATTGTCTGCATATATACAAAGGTTTGCTGATACGGGAACACACAACATAGAATTGTCCATCTTCAAGTCCAGCTGGTTGTCTCTGTGCTATCCTGGTTCCGTGTTACGTGACTGGACGGTGCTTAGTCTGTTAGTCTCTCGTACAGATAGCCGCTTTTCGTCAGTCATATTCGAAAGCAAAATTGTAAATGTCTTCAGTAAATTTTAAGGTCATTTTGGCATTTTGTACGTGTACTCTATGCAAAATAAAAGATATAGGACCGGCCATATTTATCGATACCATTCGAAGGATAAACACTCATATTGATTCGAATGCACTGTATAAAGCCCAAATTGTATTTTTGAACGATTTATTAGTTACATACCATATGCATTAAGAGAGCTCCTCTGTTTACATCAGCGTTTTGGCGAAAGTGTCTATCTACTTGAAAAAACAGTTAGAATTATACGAAGTGGATTAAGGAGTCTTTGTTGCACATTTGCATCTGTAAAATAAAAACGTTGTATTTTCTCTAGATTTATTGATACTTGGCAGTTTATTTCATTTGAACTACAGATGATCGGAAATGAAAATAAATCGCCATGCAGTTTCATTTCTGCTTATATAACTCTCAGTCAGGTAAATATTTCATCAATAAATCGTACTGCATTTATATCACTTTCATATATAATATTGATAACCTTAAGTCTCAAAACAGAATAACGATTAGTTCTACTATAGCTTATTTAATTCAGTGTAATTCCGCTTGGCTTCTGGAATTTGATTTCGTGTTTGGAATCCGAGTTTGAATTGATGGGTTAAATGGAGGCTGGAATTCTAAGTGTCATTATTATTCTGATGTTACATTGTCGAAAACAATTACTAATTTGTTTAATTATTAGTATTCGTTGCCTTAGAATATTTGTAGTACTTCTTAAAGTAAAATAAGAATATTGTTTTAAACATTGTGTCTGGTTTGGTTAACTTTTCTAACTCTGTTCTGGGGAAAACGAATAAATGTTTTCCACAAAATTCATTAACCGCGTCTAATATATCGATACCATGTTTTATCCTTGAAAATGTTGCTTCCTTAATGAGGTCGATTGCTGAGAAATAAGCTGTGTTGATCACTCACCATTAATAGATTGTACTACGTGGATCGCTCTCCAATTGTAGTGATATAATGGATATGTTATAAAAAACATGTAAATACTTACTTACTTACTTACTTACTTACCCTCACGCCATATCCCTTGCGGGGTAGCCAGAGACGACGGAGCGCCAAACGCTACGGTCCCTGCATACCTCTTTCGCCTCGGCCACAGACATCAACCTCTTCATACATGCCCTCCGGGGGGTCCTCATGCTTTTTACGTGACCTTCCTCCAGTATCATAGATACAGTGTTTTCGAAGGTCACTCGAGGCCTCCCCTTTTCTCTCTTACCACTCACTTTTCCTGTATAAATCTTTTTTACCATTCTTTCATCACTCATTCTTTCGACGTGCCCAAACCACCTGAGCACGTTCTTCTTCATTCTCACTGTAACATCTTCATCTTGTTTTTATTTTTATGCCCATTAATGTAAGTGCAAAATCTGAAGATCGTAATTGATGTTAGTTTCGATTTACAACAGTAATATAATTATATTATAATTAACTATATTTTTTAATTGGATGGTATAGGGATAAAAATTAAAAAAAAATGGATGACATAACAATAAAAAAATTTAGAGACTGTTTAAAGGTATTATAGTTAACTAGAATTGGTTCCAAATTTTAGGGTATTTATAATTCAAACTTCAGGTTAAAATTGTACGAAAATGTATCATATATTTGTTTTCCAATAAAAAGTCCCTAAATTTTTATTGAATGTTAGTTTTACAAAAAACATATTTTTATTGTCAAAGCTACACCTACTCGGAAAGTTGTTTGCCACTGGCTTGAGAAGAACTGGCAACAGAAATTCAGCAGACTTGTCTTGATCCTTTTTTTAACGCCGTACTTGAGATCTAACTAAAATTTATAATAAATGTTAAAGAAGCATGGCAGCGAGTGCTTCATACCCAGGGTGCATGTTCATGATTTAGATATTCGAAAAACAGTAGTATCCTAACCGTTCATTAATTTTTTTTTTATATACTAAAGTGTTAAATTTTAACTCTCATAAAAAAATTACTTACAATTTTGGTAAAGCAAGCTTGTTCTATTCATTGTACTTGTGTGAATTACAGTACTATGCTTAGAAACCCTTGGGGCCCAGATTGTAAGTTAATCGGATAGTTCTCTTTGCAAAATAAAAATGGTATTTATATCAGCGGCGTTATCCCAGTATTATTATGCTATGAAAATAACTATAATAAACTTGGCAGCAGTCTCATCAGTACATATTTATGTATTCTGATAATTACCTTTTAAAATCCGTTATAAAGTTTAGTATCGACCTTTCTTAATAAATCTATCAGTCTTAAATATTTGCAGTGGTCGACACAATGGCGTCATTTTAATATTATAAATGTATAAGATATTCAATTACGAAACTACCGTGAACAGTGAAAGATAAAATAAATTGCCAATATTAGAATTTTTGATAAATTATTTATTAATATGTGGTTAGTTTTGACATGTTTGTATTTTTTTTAATTTACATTGGTAAAAATAATAAAAAAATATATGGAAAATAGCACTGAGAGATATTTATTTTTATTACCATTATTTGCCTCATATAAGAATTTATAAACACCAAAAAAATAAATAATAAACCTATAATCTTATTTATATAAATAAAATAGAAATCACCTATATTCTCTCTTATACCCATAATTTGTAAATAAATAAACAAGCTTTTTAAATTACTTGTGGTAACGCGGTGGCCGAAATTTTATTGTAATTTTAACGGTCAATGTTTGTTAGCGAAGTTTTGGAGAACAATATTCGTATATTGTCTCTATATTTGTGTACAAGAAGATCGTTTAGAAGTACCATATGTATAAAAACTCTTCTTATTTCTTCTTCTCTTCTATTCTCTTCGTGTTTTGTAATTGTTAAATATTTAGATAAAATGATATTTTCTTATAAATAAGAACGCCACATCTTCAAATTTCCTGGTTTCGGGGAGGTACCGCTATTGTATTCAACGTTTAAAATTATTTCACCTGATTCCACTCTCTTTGTTATCTAAAATTTACTATATCTTATTCCGTTTGAGTTGATGAGTCTATGAAAAAAATATCTATGAAACTTATGTTTGGTTGAAATAAATGATAATTACGTACATAAATACGTGTTAAAACACCAAATTCCGTTGTAGACCAATTCATTTTAATTAAAATGTGCAATGTAGTTAATTTAAAATATTTCTCTAAAATATTTGAATAAATGATGAAAATAACTAGATAGAATCTTTAGTTTCCCCCAAATTTTAGAAAAGGTATTACTTTACATAAATGTTTAATATGATGGTTAAGTAAGATGCCATAACATACATTGTTGCCAAAGTCCTTTTTACAGATATACCCTGTAACTCAAAAGGTATTATTGATATCCCGTGTCTTAAAACTTAAAATATATCTTTGGGTTCAATAGTTATCAGATCAAAATATAGATAACATTATTCAAGGTTTCAGCAATGTATTACACCTATAATTATGTTAAGTTGTATTAAGTATTAAATAAGTATATACAGATATAAAAAGTGTATAAAGTGACAAAAAATTAGAAATTGCTAGATATGGGTTATTTAGCAATTTCTATATTCATTCACACCCTTAAATCTATATATTATATACGTTCTTAAAACCATCAACTTCTGGTAGAAATGTTTTTTGTAGAAAAGAACGAAATTTTTAACGGGTATGAATGAACTTTTCAAAATTGTTAAAGATCCAAAGGGAAATCGAGTTTGTAATCTTTATGTATCAGGTGGTCTTAAATTGAGATCCACAACATGTTTATGAAAATTGTATCATGCGATCAAATATTCACCAGCTACGCCTACTCGTGCTTCGAAAACGTACTGTAATTTACTACAATATGATAAATATATGAAAGATAAATATATGGATTTTGGAAAAATACATTACAAATAATATTTAATATGTAAAGATGTTTTTTTAATTATAATGAATATTAACGAGGAATAAGAAACAATTATCCAATGGAATCGGGTACGATTAATCTCAATACTTTTAATGAACATAATTATAATTAAAGTATTTTAAAGAATGATAAAAATAACATTAAAAATGAAAAATTTACTGTAGGTAAACTACTTACAATAAGTAATAAGAAGAATTTTAATATTCTAAAGTATTTTACACAATTCATATTCAAAGGAATGTGTATTCAGTCCAAGTCCAAGTCCAAGTCTCAGTAGTACTCGTAATAACATTAAAACATCAGCGTGAATGTCATGTTTCTATTCTAATATATAAATAAATATTTTCTCATAAATAAATAAATATTTATTGAGACTTGACCAGGACTGAAGTTGCAATCTTCGTTTATAAATCTAGCCTTAACTATTCGTAGTGGTCAGGAAAATATTGTTTTTATTTTACCTTCGTAATCTAGAATACTATTAAAAAATATATAAGTTCAAATTTTTATAAACCAATTACGCATAAAGCTAAATGGCAAAAAATAACAAATTTTACCATTTTTATAAATGATTGAATAACCAGCTGACAGACATGACAGCATGTGTACATTGAAAGAAATAAAAAAATTTTCAGAAAACCTTCAGAAGCAAATGCTGTAACAAAAAAAAGATATGCACGATATGAAAGAGGATATTAAAAATACAATTGACATAAATATAAACTAAAAGATTAAAAACCTATAAATATAGAACAAATATGTGGAAAATAAAAGAACATGCTGTACAAATAAACAATATTGAAAAAATTGTTATGAGAAACATAAATATAATTTTCTTGGAAAATGCAATGTTAAACATAATAAATAAACACTTAGGTTTCGGATAGGTTTAGGATATATTATTTCGGAAGTTGCTATAGTATCTAGCTAAGAATCTGGAGTAATTCCAAAAATACTTATTCTTCAATCTCATTGTCTTCAATTACTGAATTGTAATCACAACAACAATAAACTTAACATTTTGAGAGTGACGAAAATAAAAGGAAATGAGCTTCTAAAATTTTAAAGATCATAAGGACATAATCTACTTCTACTACGGAAAGGATTGCTTGCAAAGAGCATTTGAAATCTGTAAAATATATTTTTTTATTTAATCTGTGACACTCAATGTATAAGATAGATTCATATAAAGATACAGACTCTCCGGTAAATACTGTAAATTTTAGATGCCATTCTCTCTCTAGAGAAGAGCATCTAAAATTTAAAACAGTCTTAAAGGTGGGTGTCCAAGTAGGAGTAACGACTCGACTCGAATTTATTTTCTGCAAGTTAAGATTTAGTTTATAATTAAATAAATTATTATTGAAATTCAGAAGATTTTAAGTTTAAGTTTCGGATTCGGATTATTAATCGGTAATACCTGTTCTTATTTACGCTTTTATGGCGGCGTCGTCTTTATATTTATTCATGTGTAGAATTGCAAAGCTGATTGAATATTATGAAATATCTATAATGCCTATGATCGGAACTTCCCGGGCAGTTTATGAGAAGCACTTTCTTTTTGTTTTACTTCAATAATTAGAGTCGACATAGACTATTATGTTGCTTGAGAGGTTTTTTCTCGCATAAGTAGTTTTTTTTATTTATAATCGGAACATTTTTCTCTGACCTGTAACTGTAACTGTCGGTGAATGTGTTGCATGAATTAAATTAATGCATGAAATACATTAAATTCCTGATCCTCGTTTATAATACCGAGAAATTTTCTGGTGATTTTTGTTGAACAATAAATATTAATATTTTAAGAACGTTTCACCATGTCAAGAGAGCTTTATATGTCTTCACTTGTTCATTGTTAGAGGTGCCTAGGATTTAATTTAAGAGATCATACCATTAAGAATCTTACTAAGTAAAAACATAGTTTAACTCAAATGACCCACCGCTGAGTCGAGCTGGCACATTATATTTATTTTAAAATTTGAGAAATAAATTAGAAAGATAACAATATCTAAACTATACATTTGTTGGTAAAGTTATAGATTTAAAATAATTGTAATACTGAAAACTTAACTCAACAAATATCGCTCGGAACAGTAAGCGTCTTATTTTTTAAACTGCAATAAAAGGTTAAGAAAAGATAACACTACTTATACACATTCATTTATAGTCAATACTAGGAGGCTTCTATATGATATTTTATACATATTTTTATTTATTTGTGGTTAAGTTCAAAGACCCTGCATAAATAAGCGACAAGGTAAGACATATCAATTCAATTCATTGATCAACTGGAAGTTGTATGAAAAATCTTTTTTTATTTGGGAGAAGTCATTCTATATATTAGTAACAAGATAGTTATTGCAAAACGGCAACTCCACATTTTTTAGTTCATACTTATCGAAACTAAGAGCTCCCTTAGGGGACTTTGCCGCCATTTTCAATTCAAACCAATCTCACTATCTCATTCGCATTTCATTTTCTAATATTGCGCTAACAAAATACATTTATGATATCTTATTTAATTTGAACTAATCTGTGATACTTATACTTGGTCTTCTTGTTGATTTTGTTTTTGTCCTTTGTGTTGTTTTAATCTTTATAAGATTAAAGAAAAACCTACAAATTGCTGTTATTTTTGGCAACAACCAAAAATTTATAAATGTTTTAAAATATATCTAAAAGCGATCGACTACAAGCATAAACGCGAAAAAATAGAATATATTTTTTACTCAACAGTTGAAAATCAACCCATTTAGTTTATGTGTGAATAGAACATTTGTATACTAATTCTATTACTTCTCTGAATAGATTAGTATCATAATTATTAATGCTTAAAACAGAATCAAAACCACTTTATCCAAAGGTAACATGACATGGTGAGTTTATTAAAATATATAACCAAAGACTTTTACTATAACTATGCAAAAATTTAAGCACCTGTTTAAATATTATTATTAACTTATCCTAATTATTTCATTTGATTTGACTAAAAACCTTATCTCTATATAACAATAATAATAAAGATAACGTGAAGAATTTTGTCAAAATAAAGTATATATTTTTTTTGCTTTCTTCATTCTTATAGGAAATTCCACGGCTTCGTAGTTCATCTTAATCACGACTAAGAGCTCTCCCAGGACGAGTTAGTGCCATTTTCAATGTTCAAAACCCATTACACCTGCACCTCGTTATGCGATATGGCGCCAATAAATATATTTACGCCGAAAAGGGGCCTGGTATATTCAATGTGTGACATATATACCAAGATTAGCTTATGTTCCGGTTATTTAACATTTTTTATTACAATCATAATTTATTTTGGAGTTACGAAAAAATAAAATGTATGAATAAGGCTTGATTTTTTCTCCTTTAGATTAACTTATATAACACTGAATCGTAATAATATATTGTTAATCTCACCTTAAAGATTTACCGGTGTCAGAATATTATTCATTAACTGAGTATATTGTTTTAGATTCAGTTTGTTAAATTCTCAAACTATTTGACGTGCTTGTTATGATTTTGTCAAGTGAAAAACCTTTTATACTAAATAACGTAGAAGTTCTCAAATATATTCTTAACGCCTTGAGCTGATTAGGAGATTATTTGAGACCCGATTGTGTCGATAATATCATCTCTCAAAGAGTACTCCCTTGAGTAGATCTAAATTAAACAATCTTTTTTAAGCTTGTTGCAATAGGCAAAAACTCCTGTGTTTATGATACATAAATAACGGACACCAAGTAAACCTAGACCTGGTAAACCTATTTGTGGATAACATACATCAAACTTTCTTTTAGCAATCATACGCACTACAATTGTCTGAATATGAGAACTTATATAATGAGTAAGTGTCACTAAGTATTTTTACTATTAGCAGGCTATCATAACGTCACGATGTATAATGTATTTTTAATTTTTTTTACAATTTATCTAAAGTTCAATTTAAATTTGCTAAAGCCCTTACAAATTTTCTGTGACTTCGGACATCTTAAATAATTCTATCCAGCTAACGGCGTAAAAAATCGAAAATAGAACACAGAATAAAGGCGCGTGTACAGGCACTTTTGTAAAATACAAAGTTGTGATAAAGACTGATCCGATTTGAAATTGTATATATATATACCAAAATAAGTTCTTAATTTGACAATTATACAAATAAACTGACGTTAAATCTGAGTATTTTAAGTATTCATCGTAAAACTCTAAGTTTAAACGCTGCCTGATCACAGCAGTGCCATGTGGACTTTATATTTTAGTGAGGCATCTGAACTTTACTAGTAAAGCCAAAATTGGATTTTTTCGTTTAGATTCAGCATCTACAAAACGTGCCCGTATCCACGAGTATTTGATTGAGACTGGTCCCACTATTTCTGTGTATGTAGACAGGTTGTCAATTTTTACTTTGAATGTAGATATTTTTTTATGAATGCTTTTTCACAATAAGAGATCGTATTCAAAACGCCTGTACTAGGTTTGGCTTTAACGTCCCGCCGCGATATTACTCCTTTCCTTAATCCTACTAACGAATTTGCTTAAAATGGACTACATAAAGTTATTAATATGCATGCTTGCTTTTTGGGGTTATTAAATATAAAATATACCACACCACAAGAGCTTCTAATTACATGCTAATTGTTCTCTTGCACAAAGCAGCAGCATTCTGAGATTGTTTTGAATATGCTGGCTCCAGTTGCTGAAACAATATTCTTCCTCCTTTGCGCATCCTAAGATCAGAGATGAAATTTGAAACTCAATAATAAAAACCATTCTAGTTCCATTTAGATTTGTCTGATATCCAAATCATGATTTTTATTTTGATTTGAATTAATCCAGTACTCCCAGGGTTATTCAGACACAAACATGCCGTCTGAAATTCTCCAATGGTTGGAGGATAGCAGTAGAATCATCAAAAAATATTTGCCAAAACTCGAACAACATAGAGCTCACATATGTCTGATAAGCATTGCTCAAGTATTAAATGAAGTAATATATAATGAGATAGGTCTCAAATCCTTCTTGTAGCCCTACAGCATGTGCCCAAGACTGACCTATTTTCATAGTAGTAGTACTGAAGAAGCCGGAAAGGGACAACCACGATATTTTATAGGTCCATCGCATTTATATTATAAATTATATACGAAGGTGATTGGCCATTTTTAGTAAATAACGTCTCTTGCTATAGGTTGAAGCATAGTTGAATAAAATTCTTCGACTTTCTTCGTATAAGATTTTCGCGCACGAATCATTTTTTGTGAGAAATAAAAAGAAATAGCATAGCGCTAAATCTGGTCTACACAGAGGATATTAGTTCTACATCCAAGATTAAACAGTTGTAAGGATATAGAATACGTTTTAGGAAGATCTTCTTTCACACTTATCCAATTTAAATTTTAACCAATCCATATGATGGAATTTTTTCTCCCCAAAAACAAATTTGTAAATACAATACAATTTGTAAATTTTCATAAAAATAACCCTCCAGGAAGATTTACCCTCATTGATAATCATAAAAAGCCTAGCATGAAAAGCTTTTTCGAAAGAAAACGAGACGGTCATAGTTACAAAACATAATGGTTTTAACTAAAAAGTTATTAATGAGATTAATTCAAAAAATCCTTGCCCGCAGGGGGACACGCGTGGGTAGACCTCGTATGTAACTTGTTTAAAATATAACTCACTACCTAAGAATAACACATGATGCCGTTGTTTACATCAAAAATTTTCATGAAAAAATCAGTTTTTATTTTTTTCTCGGAAAAGGTATTTTTTTTGGAAATACTTTTGGTACTTAAATTTAGAGTAAAAAATAACCTTTCTATAAAAAATATTTGCGAGGAGGGAATATTTACCAGAAAAAAGTTGTCGTGGTTTTACCAATCTTAAATTTTCAAGCTAAAAGTGGTTTTTATTTTTTTTCTTGGAAACGGTACCTTTTACGGAAAAACTTTTGGTACTTAAATTTAGAGTAAAAAATAACCTTTCTATTAAAAATACTTGTAATGTAAGACTGCTTACCAGAAAAAAGTTATGATTTTTTTTCCAAAAATTTTCGGTTTTTTTACCTCCACCCCTAAGTTATTGAAGTTAGGTTTTCGGTTTATTTACATTAGTTATAGATATTTATCAAAAACATCATATGATATAAACGCAAATGATCTTCTTTGTATAGGGAAAAAGTTATCGTCGAAAAACTGAAATCAGAAAAAGTGAGGCCCTAGCGCCCCCCGTGGCCGGATTTCTCGGGTTAACGAACTTGACCTTCATTTTTAGATGGTTGATTTTTGTGCAAAGTTTGAAAGCAATCCGAGTGAAACTGCGGCCGCTATCGTGCTGACGAAAGTCGAATCTGGACGCACGCATATATATATTATATATATATAAACTTTTTGACCAATGGTCATTTCGGACTTAGGGGATCATAAGAAGACCTCCTGTGAAGAAATTTTTCCAAAATTCGAAAGTCCAGTACAAATGAATGGGCAGACCGTATTCTTCGAGGTCTACCCAAAACTGTCGCGCTAAAATGGAGATTATATTAACTTTTTTATTAAGTTTCGGAACAGCATTTGTACTTTAAGGCTCGTTTAGAGAAGTCTTCCTGCACTGGATAAAAGCCTACGTGATGTTGATGGGGAACGAGAGATCTGAGGAACTGGAAAACATGGGTAAATTTGAAAATTGAGGCAAGAACACAACCTCCGCCCGATCTCATTCATCAAACAAAGAGTCTGTGACGCTTGATAAATTATATTGAAAATAAGTTTAACTATTTCGAAAATGAAAACCAATCGTTATTGTTATTTAATAAAAAAAATAAGGGTAATTTTTTAATACTATAAAAAAATACATAAATTGATTCTCACTAGTATATAAAAAATAGAAAAGAATATCGATTGGCCTGTTTCCTGTGCATTTGACCATGTATTGTTGCCATTTTTACATTTGTTACATGAGCACAATGCGTTAGGTTAGAAAACAGCTCATAAATTATATTTATTTAACTTTTGAACATAGTAAAATTTATATATAATATTGTTGTTTTGAAACTTAGACATTAAAATAATTAATAATCTGATGATAGTTTTGCAGTGGTGTTATATTCATTTTTTATTTTAAAATTGCCACACATTTTTATAATTGACAAAAACCTATATATTGCTGCCATTTTCCTTGAAATGAAAATTGTTTAGGAATTATAGAAAGTAGCGGTGTTGCTATTGATTTATTTTGTTGGTTAATAATAATAATTATTATTAATATTGTTATTTGTATTAACTATTTCTCGTTCAAAATAAAATATATAAAGCCCGAACTCTCATTATAACTCGGCAAACAGAAATAAAACTAACTATTATACCTCTATATACATTTAGTATAGTTTACCGGTATTTATATTATAACGTTATAAAATAAATACTAATTTTGAGATTATTAGGTATGAATATCAAAATCGTAGTCGTAATATCCCAATAGATATATATTTAAAATGACTAATAAAAAGTTCAGATAGAAGAAAAAATATTCAACGCTAAAACCACCCGATTTTGTATTCGAGCAATCGTTAGTATTGAAACCAGTACACTTTGTTTGTGGACTGGGTTCGGTTTAATTAGAGTGCAGATACCAATCAATATCATCAACATAAACATTGCGACGCACAATATTGGATTAATTACGTGGAGCTGTAATTGGGGACCGAAGAAATAAAGACATTGATGTAATTGGTTCGTGATTTCATGGTAGCCTTATGGTAAAGGGGCAGTACAGGCCTTATGGTAAAGGTGCAGTGCAGACTTTAAGAAAATATTTGAAATAAAACCTTAGTTTTTAATTGCAAAACAAATAAACTTTTTTCTGGCGCTCCGTCGTCTCTGGCTACCTGCTGGCTGGCTCTGGATATGGCGTGAAGCTAAACAAATAAAATAATTTTTCTCTGGAAATTATTAATCATTCTTCTTTAAAATTTTTATTAAACAAAACAAAATGTAATTAACTACTGATTTACAATATTATTAATAGTAATAAAATATTAGTCAAATCTAAGAATTGGTAAGCCATAAAACTCTATACCTCGTCATTTTCTATAGGGAAAAATATATTAATTTGAGGATTTAAAATGAGTAAGGCACTTTGTATTGTAAAATAAAGTAGTTTCCAGAAATTTAAAGTAAAGGTCTTGGAATTTACACATTTCTAATTGACATGCTAAAATAGATCAGTAGCATAACAAACTAAATAATTACTCACAAAATTACGAAGTATCCACGAGCTGCCATAACACCTGCGATACTAATATACTTCCTAATTTACTAACTAGATCGCGATACTGTCATGGTAAAAATTTTAAACACTTAACTAACTGATCATCATCTTTTAAAATACGCGATATGGTTCTAGGTAATTTTATCATCTCCCGGGGAAAAATCTTTTGTTTTCGGACAGGATTTTTTCGAATTATTTCTCTTTTTACTTTGATAGCTTTGTTCGTACGAACACTACGTGATAGAGGAGGTTCCATTGTACCTATCAATAATCCAGTACACAAACATTTGAGTTTATGGGGGATTTTAAAAATTGTATTTGGCTCCATACCAACTTTTTGTAATGGAATCATAGGGATTCGGTTCTTTTTATCACTCAAAATACAGTTAACAAGCGTAAACTCTACTCTCTGGATAGTAATGGTTTTAATTTCACTTCCAAGTATCAATTAAGGGTCAAATGAATTATTTCTTAATTAGGATATTATTAGGTATACCACTTCATAAGTATAAACTTATTAATACAAATAAGAACAAGAAAATAAATTGTATAGATAAAATTATGCATAAACGCCAGTATATATATAATTTTGACAGATCTGCTTGTTTATCCAGCGATTATCAAAAAGTTATACACATTTTAGTTACATACATGTACATGTCATAAACTGAGGAAATTGTATCTACCAAATAAAGGTTTATTACTATGTATGAAATCTGTAAATAATAAAAGAAATATATTTTCATTTACTTATACACTGAAAATTATCAAGCTGGTAGGGCTCAAGTTAAAACTGGGATCTAGTAGTTTAGTTGTAAATTCTATATAAATATTATATAAAATGGTGAAATCCTTTCGAAAGTTGTAATATTTGTATTGATTTAATCTTTAAAAGATTTCTTATTCCGAGATAGTCTAAAAAAAAACTTATATTAGTCTTTGATTTAATCTTTCAAACAGTTAGTCCGGAGATAGTCTATAATTTAAAAAAACTTATATTAGACTCAATAGTTCTATTGCATTCGTACTCACACACTTCGCACAGTATTGTAACGGGTTCATAGGCGCCAGTCCCCGGAGGATGCCCGGGGCGCTAGTCATATTGACTCCACGCTTTACGACCAAAACTGCAGGATTAAAATGGAATTACTCTATCAAAAACTCTATTAATTATAGAAAAGATATGAGAATAAGGTCGAATTAATTTCAAAAACGTTTTTATAACTACTGTCTTAGAAACTAACATTGGTTTTGTATTTTGCCTTAATGTGACGACACACTAAATATTAGAAAATATGGTAAATTGTCTAGTATATGATCAAGGAAATTAAAATTATACTGTTAATGTAAATAGTTTTTTATATTCAAGTTGAATGTCTTTTTTTGAAAATAAAATGTATCCGATATAATTCAGTATTTTAATTGGAAGATTATTTTCAATTATTATACGAAACATCCGTTACATAATATTTTAATAAATTATATTGCGGTTAAATTACCGTAAAACTTAACAGGTTATGTTGTTTTATGCTATAAATAGTATATCGTCTTAAATTGTTGTTTAATGTGACGTCATAATCGTCGTTTGTGTTGGTTTCACGGTATATTCTCGAAGACCAACATTTAACGTTTAAAATTGTTAACTTTAGAGTTATTTGAGTTACAGTCTTATTGATATTTATATTAAAATAATAAATATATTGTGCCATAATACAGAACTCGGAATATTATTCGCAGCACTTTGTAATAGGTGCTAACAGGGAGGTCGCATTTGCAGAATCGTTATTTAATTATTCTCAGGCATCTCTGTCATCAACATTATTATTGTTAAAATTTTTATAATATGATAAGTAGGAGTAGTTGGTGCAGATGGGCTATAAATCTAGTATTCTTTAGGTCGGTGACAAATTTGTGTGATATATTTTAAAATGAATTCTATTATTCAGAATTGTAAAGAAAAGTCAATTCTTTATTTTAAATTTTAAATCAGATGAGGAGCTGCATGCCATAAATTATATGTATATAATATTTGTTATTATTATTCTATGTTATTTTATATCATATAATTCTGCTTACTTAAATAAATAAAATCAAGTTAAGTAATTGAAGTCAGGTTTGTTGTAATGATTTTTTTCCTATATAATATATTTAAATTTTAAGATATAAACTTACCTTACGTCATTTTAAGCTTTCCATTTGGATTTTCAGATGTCATTCGTGTTACGAATTTATATCAGGAAGGAACGTGACTAATTCTTTTATTAGAAACATTCAAAAGCTTTTGATTTACAAAGTTATTTATAAATAAAACTAACTTCGATGTATTTTTACCTTACAAGGAATTGAAGTAGAAAATAAAATAAAACTAAAGTATGTTTTGTAAACTCACGGTATAAAATGCTGTTAAGAATTATACACATTTTTGTTACTGACTGGATTATACCTATAACAAATGGATATGCAAGGTTGAAGTTGTCTGTAGCGTCTATTAAAGAAAAAGTGTTTTATCATACCGACGAAGCCTCAGTCACCGGATGTGACGCCATAATCGCATGAAGTTGCGTTATCACCACATTTTGATAATCAATAAATTTTTTGTATTGAGCAGCATTTTCATCACATCTCGATGACTCATCTTACCTTTAAACTACCTACTTTACATTATCATATTAAATTATTTACTATAATATAATCAAACACAAAAAAATATATATAAAGTAATACGTTGATAACTAATTATCTAAAAATAAATGTATACTTATTTTTAAATATATATTTTTTATACCCTGATGTAATTTTTTTATATTATATGTGATGTTTTTATTATACATTAATTTTGTTTTGTATTATTGTTTGATATTTATTTCATTGTATAATAATAATGGGTGTACAAATATATATGTTTTTTATTTTGGATCGTTTTTTAATTGCAGCTTTCTTGGACCCTGTCTAAAATGAAAAACATTTGAAATTGTAATAACAAACTGTAAAGTGTTTACATTAGATCGTGCATTTTTTTAAAGACTGACACATTAACGGGCTCCGTCGTGGGGCCGGTTATTTAAATTCGTTTTGCGAATACGAAATACAAATTCCGATAACTTGAAAAGACTAGAAATAAATTTTACCTCGTCGTTGTATAAATGGTAAAGATTGAATTATTTATTACTGCGACATTTAGATTTTAGATAAAAAGATCGTTTATTAGAATGTTAATGAGTTTGTAAATTACTTTTTATTTTGCTTTTTATGTGTGATTTTTAGATTTAATTATTTTTATTTTTTATAACAATGTAAAACATTATTATTCGTCTCTTGTAATAGTTACTGTTTCAGACACCTCAGGGCGATATAAATAAGAATCAATAAAGATATTTTAAGCTATAAGTATTGCAATGTGAGTTTTTTTACTCAATGTTACCAAATCTGTCTTAACTAAAATTTCTTCTATGGCCAGTGGGCCTCCGTTTTTACTATCTACTAAAAAAATAAAAAAATAACAACTTCATCATTAAAAAAATGTAATTAAAAAAGGAAATTGTCGCATGCAATCATTATCGAACATTATCCATACAAAATTATACAAGAGGGCTGCATTTAATCCAAACTGCAAAGAACTATTTAGAAATGCAGGTAAAGTCGCGAGTATACTACGAGTTTTTAATTAATTTTCGTTATAAATTATATTGTTAAAACACCTGAGGTTCTTGTCAAGTTGTTTGATGGTTATTTTTAATAGTGTTCCTTGACAAATGATCTTTTAGTTATAAAAGTTTCACCAAGACAATAATCATGATTAACTACCGCGTTACTTAGACGATTTTAAATTGGTTTGTTACCAACGCCCGCTTGAGGGTTTTTTGACATTGTCGACTTTATTAGGACCTAGCCAACTACAGGTGTTTTGCCATTACCTCTTTGTATTTCAAAATAATAGAAAGCATTATAAATCGAATCGAGGTTCCAGTTAATTAATTACCTTGAGTATGGCATTTGCCATGTAGATCTTTTTTTTAATGTAAGATGAGAGTAAACGAGCATACTAGTCAAGTAGTGTTGAAACGTGATCACCACCGCCCATGAAGTCTTGCAACATTTGAGGATTCACAAGATCGCTGCTGGCCTTGGAAGTAAAAGTATACTCCTTCTTTAAAGGTACCTATGTCATATCGAACCGAAAATACCGCTAAAGGGAATTCGTTCGAATTAGAGTGGTACGTGAAAGACAGGTCCTTGAAATCCGCACAGTGGAAGATCGTCATGCACCCTGTTGGTACGGGTGGAATTGGAGGCGATGACGTGCTATACGGTAATGTAATTCGGCAGGAGCCATATCAAATACTTCTTTGGAACAGTGTACTTTGCAAATGCGGTAGAAGACGCTTAAGAAGCCACGTTTCTTCGCAATGCCAAAGAGTTCAACCATTCTCAGAACACCTGGTCCCCGACAAACCCAAGGGCTTTCCGTTGTACGCGATCTAGCGGTATAAAACTGATATTAGTGTGATGCGGATCAGAAATGAGAATAGTATTCCATGTGTGGCCGGACCTGCGCCTTAAAGAGCTCAAGTCTTTGGCCAACCCTGAAATAATAGCCCGCCCTACTCATCAATTTCAATGTCAACGATGTCAACTTAGCGTTCTTCTCCAGATGATCATGAAACTGACAATCGCTCAAAACGTCGAGGTCTAGTATATTGATACTCGGTGAGCCATTGATAAGAGTGTCCTCGAAGAGCGGTGATATGCAAGTGGATCACCAGCTTCCTCACCGGGCGGAGCATACAGGTCGTTCTCGACGGTTTTTGCTCGGACCCCAAGCCCTTGAACGCTGGTGTACCCCAAGGCTGCGTGCTATCCCCAACTCTGTTCCTCCTGCACATCAATGATATGTTGGATATCTCCAACATACATTGTTATGCGGATGACAGCACTGGGGATGCGGTGTATTCCGGCCATGCAGGTCTCTCTCGGGAAAACGTCGACGAGTGCCGAAAGAAACTTGTGTCTTCTATAGAGACTTCCTTGGGGATGGTCTCTGAGTGGGGTGAACTGAACCACGTTCAGTTCAATCCCCTAAAGACACAAGTTTGCGCATTTACCACTAAGAAAACCCCATTTGTCGTATCACCGCTCTTCGAGAGCACCCCCCTCATTGCCTCGCCAAGTATCAGAATACTGGGTCTCGACATTTCGAGCGATTGTCAGTTTCGTGGTCATCTGGAGAGCAAGGCCAAGTTGGCCTCGAAGAAATTGGGAGTGATTAATAGAGCGAGGCAGTATTTCAAACCTGGCCAAAGACTTGCGCTCTATAAGGCGCAGGTCCGGCCACACATGGAATACTGTTCTCATCTCTGGTCCGGATCACCCCAATATCAGCTTCTACCATTTGACCGCGTACAACGGAGAGCCGCTCGGATTGTCGGGGACCCGGTGCTCTGCGAAAGGCTGGACTCTTTGGCATTGCGTAGAGACGTGGCTTCTTTGTGCGTCTTCTACCGCATTTACAACGGGGAGTGTTCCGAAGAACTATTCGATCTGATGCCTGCCGCCGAATTTCATCACCGCACAGCGCGCCATCGACTTCTTTACCATCCCTACCACCTGGATGCGTGGCGATCTTCCACTGTGCGGTTCTCAAGGACCTTTTTTCCACGTTCCACTCGCTTGTGGAACGAACTCCCTTCGGCGGTATTTCCAGATCGGTACGACATGGGTACCTTCAAAAAAGGCGTCTACTTCTACCTACAAGGCCGGCAACACTCTTGTAAATCCTCGGATGTTGCAAGAGTTCATGGGCGGCGGTGATCACAAGTCATTTGTGACCCGCTAGCTCGTTTGCCTTCCTCTTCCATAAAAAAAAAAAAAAAAAAAAAAAAAAAAAAAGGCAAATGAGATTTTCTTAGTGGTCTAACAGATAGTTTCGGAGATTTCGTGCTAAATCAGTGAGTGGTAAATCATATCACCTATGAGGTAAGATTTACCTCATAGGTGATAAGGAAATCAGTGTATTCACTGATTGGCATTATATTTCTATATTTAAAATTTAAAAAAAATACGCTAAATACAAAATAGAAATTAAACATTTTGTCAATACTAGAAGTCTAAATTCACATCCAAATTAATAGTGTGCCCAGCGAAGCGGGCGGGAATCAACTAGTACTTTCGTATATGCAACTCTTCCAAAATGTTTGTTGTTGTTATTATTTCATTCTTCTTTATCGACTTGTCTCTGATGGCCTGGAAGCTCATTGTTAAAGTTAACTATGAGATTTTAAGCGATCGGAACGAAAATGTACAAACTATAAAAGCATTGTAATTTTACTTGTTATACCTGGTGTTTGTTTGATACTTCTATGTCATAATTTTTTTGTATTAATTTGTTTATAATAAAATTTGACACACTATTTATTATAGGATGTTATTTCTTTTACAATCAAGGTCTATAAATTGGCAATTAACAATGATGGTTTACTATCATTGTATTACAAAAAAAATGTATTAATATTCATTTGTTAAAACAACAAACAAAATATGGCTAGGTCATGAGTATGGATGGTGAACGACGCAGTTGCACTTGACAGACAATACAGACAGCGTCGAGAGCTGGTTCGGTATTGATGGAATGGAGGACGTACAAGTGGTGTATTGGGGTTTTGTATGCATTTTATTATAATATCGTATTTTCATTAAAATAAAGCATAATTATTGGTATATTTTATTGTCTATTATATAGTCATATACTACACATCATACTATAAAGGTCAAACGTCGTGTATCGGGATGTTTGTTTGTCTATCAGTAATAAAGTACTTCTTACTATATGTTAAAAAAGATGGATTTGTATGGAGCTTTAATAAATATAGATCTGAAAAAACATAGAAAGGGATGGCTTAATTTAATATCCCAAAAATATTTTTTTTTGTAGCCACCATCACCCATCATCTGCATCGTTTATTATTTTATTTCAGTCATTTTTTCTAAATAGTTATCAGTTCTCAACGTCTTATCCCAATCTTATTTATACGAGCTCCACAATTATATGTTTCTAATGATATGATCTTTAATCTGTGCTTGGAAATAAAAAGCATATTCTTAATATACAACTTTATATTAATAATAAAAAAAATTATTGGAAATAGAATATTGAAAAAAATATATAGAATTGTGTTAAAACTTTCAATATTAATTAAGCATTGAACGAGAACTCCACTTAAATGCATATTGTAAAATAGATTTAAAAATGAAAAAGTTATACCCCTCAATTAATTTTCCTTTTAAAATTCACACAAAAAGTCTATAAAATTAGAAGTAGTTTAAGGTAAATATAAAAATAAAATACTTTTTATTGAAATATTTATTTAAAGAGGATGGATGGTCTTGAATTAAGTCCCTTGAATTGTCCCTTAAATAAAAAAAATGTGTAATATAATAAAAATATAATATAAAAGAAAGATAACACAGGCACACAAAAAAAATCATGAACCAGAGGAGAGACCCCATTATTCTTAGGGTTTTGGGATTGCTAAAACCGAATATGACAATAAAAACTACTTTTAATTGCCCGTTTTCCCGCTAGCACTCCCTTACTACCTCTTAAGGGGTGAAAATTAAAATTTTTGTATAAAATCAAGATAGATGTCTATTTCTACGTTTTTTGGGATGCTGA
This sequence comes from Melinaea marsaeus rileyi, assembly GCA_918358865.1. Lineage (NCBI taxonomy): Eukaryota > Metazoa > Arthropoda > Insecta > Lepidoptera > Nymphalidae > Melinaea > Melinaea marsaeus. The sequence goes on along the minus strand of OU911088.1, from coordinate 8,828,887 downwards.
AACTGGAAATGATAACTAAAAATAAATTTATGACCACTATCACCCCTTTACCACCCCTTACAGGGGGTGAAAATTTCAATTTTCCTATAAAATCAAGATAGATGTGTATTTCTACGTTTTTTGGTATAATGAAACCAAAAATGACAACCAAAAGTGAATTAGATACCTCTTTTATTCAATACCACCCCCAACCACCCCTTACGGGTGGGGGTAGTTTCAATTTTGTATAACTTCAAGATGTATGAAGAAATTTTAACGATTTACAGTAAATGACATATTTATCAAATTAGTTTGAGGTTACTCTTAGCTCTTACATTAGAAATTCAAATGCTTTATCAATCAGAAGTATCTGATATATATTCATGATTTAATGCTACTCTTAGCGTAACCCAGGAACAACGGCGTGGACGTAGTAGATTTCTGTTCCCTTTTGGGGTGCTGGAATAAAGTGAGTCCCCTTGCCTCTCACTATCCGGGGTGCTGGATTAAAGTGAGTCCCCTTGCTCCTCACCATTCAGCGTCTACCTGTTTCTACGATAACGAACCCTCTTGTTTTCAAAAGATCTTCTAAGTGGTTTCTTTTTATTGGATCTTTTCTGTTCTGGCAAATCTCTTTTTAAATTCCAACAGTAGTCTGCTAACATATTGACATCCCATTTACCCTGTTAGCGCTGTTCCATTATCTTAAGATCCTGATGAAACCTTTCACCTTGCTCCTCACTGTAGTCTCCAAAATTGTCAGGAAAATAGTCCCTTCTATTTTGGAGGCATAGAATTAGTTTCAGCATCTTTTAGTCTCCTAAATTGTCAGGAACATAGTAACAATTCTAATTCGGAGGCTTAGAATTAGGTTCAGCATCTTTTAAGCGTTTTATAAGACTGCCGGATGGATAACAGTATAAGTAGAATTAAATAAGAAACAAAAAAAATAAATTGAAAAAACTTGTTAAGAATAGGACTAAAATCATGATTCAGTCTTAACATCATAATAACAAATGTATGCATACAATAAGGTTACCATATACTTTATAATCATTTTTTGTCTCAGCATCTTGAAAAACATAGAAATACACATCTATCTTGATTTTATAGAAAAATTGAAATTTTCACCCCCTGTAAGGGGTGGTAAGGAGGCGATAGTGGTCATGAATTTATTTTTAGTTATCATTTTCGGTTGCAGCATCCCAAAAAACGTAGAAATACACATCTATCTTGATTTTATAGAAAAATTGAAATTTTCACCTCCTTTAAGGGGTGGTTAGGGGGTGATAGTGGTCGTGAATTTATTTTTAGTTATCATTTTTTGTCTCAGCATCCCAAAAAACGTAGAAATACACATTTATCTTGATTTTATAGAAAAATTGAAATTTTCACCCCCTGTAAGGGGTGGTAAGGGGGTAATAGTAGTCATAAATTTATTTTTAGTTATCATTTCCGGTTTCAGCATCCCAAAAAACGTAGAAATAGACATCTATCTTGATTTTATACAAAAATTTTAATTTTCACCCCTTATGAGGTAGTAAGGGGGTGCTAGCGGAAAAACGGGCAATTAAAAGTAGTTTTTATTGTTATATTCGGTTTCAACGATCCCAAAACCCTAAGAATAATGGGGTCTCTCCTCTGCTTCATGACTTTTTTTTTTGTGTTCCTGTGTAATTAATAATTGTTTGCAAGACTTAAAAAAAATAAAAAAATAAATAGGAAGGCTCTATAGCATAACGTCTTCTTTGAGAGAGCGCTGCTTAAACGCGATAAGACTGCTTTTTTCCTTTTTAATTTTTTGTATTGATTAATTTCGTTTGTTATTTTATTTTATGTGTTATTGTACTCAATATTACAACTATTATTATTAATATATTTGTATAATATATTGATAAACAAGTTGAGGATAATCTAAACAATATTACAACTGACTATTTCCTGGATCTTTGGATATTTTGAGAAAATATTTAACCATTTTACAGGAAATACCGTTATTTAATCCCTTAATGGCATGAATATCATCTTTCCTACTACCATTATTTTAACAATTCTTTGACATTAAGTTCACATACTTATATGTTTTACTTATTTTCTATTTAGCTTACATTGTGGTGACCGGGATTAGTAGTTATTATAGTAATTCATGTTGGATTTCCTTAATAATTTTTGGCAGTTGAACTGGGTGTACAATAAAAGATGTCACTGCGTTATAAATACATAGAATAAGATACTTCTATTATGACGATCACATGATCTTTGACATTCAATATGTGTTCTGATGTTTAATTTCCCTATTCAAAATAGAAACTAATTAAAAATTTCATAACATTTAATTATTTAAAAATATAGGATTCCAAAATTTCAACCACCCCCATTTATATTAGAAATGTTGAACAAAACATTCATCAATGCAAAGAGCAAAAACGTTTTTTTTTTGTTTTGTTTTTTTTTTGATAATTATTAAATATACTTTTAGATTTTATATATATAACCAGAGCTGATAAAAATCATGTGGGCCAAAATACGAGACATTTTAATGTACTAACAATTAACGAAGTTATCACTATTATAGTTAGAGGAATGGAATGCTTTGATATTGTGTACAGGACTGGGATGATAAATTATAACATGCTGAGAAAACGGTACTTAAATGTTAATGTCCCATTATTAATAAAGATGAAGTTAATTAAATGTGTTAGCAATAGACATATCGTAACAGATATACTAAGGATTTTAAGAATTTTTTTAGTCATTAAAATAATTGATCTAAGTACAGGTGACGAAACCTTCACCAGTTACTTCAAACATGGTTCAGGAAAATGAAGATAACATCTTGGACAGTCGGTGATTATTTTATTAATATGCTATTAATAGACGTGTTAAAATTATAATAGTATTACATAAAATAATCTAACCGTACCGGATGACAATTCCTTTAGTCAGTTTGTAGCGTACATCCCACATCTTCACAAGACGGGCTAAGCTGTTGGTGGACAATTAGTATGGTGTGTAAAAATGAACACGAAATATAGAATAATCCTTTACTAAGTGTTATTGTGTTAGGTTATGTATGTGTTATACATGAACGCACAGTTTAATATGATATTTACAATAATCGGTATCTATCGTTAATATTTAGGTTCATGTCAGAAGAGATTGTAATACAACATTTTAATGCTACAAAATTTGGGTCATAAATGTTGGATTAAAATGTTATTTTGTGTATAATGATTTCAGGCTGCGATCTCTTTTATCAAAATTTAGAATAAACCTTCAGGTTAAATATTATTCCTATAAAATCAAAGTATTTCTATTTCCGTTTGTAAACATCAAACATCAAAAACAAAACTGTGACATCAGTGACCTAATTAAAAATTGTTCATGATATTAATGCTCAGTCCAAGCACTCCAGCAATTATTTCTTGATGTCTTTTTTAATTCATAAAGTTTTGTCTTAATATTCGCTAAATTACTCAATATCGTGAAGTCATCTCAGTATTACAACTGCAAGACTTAATATTAAATTGCTTCTCATGTTATTTGCGTAGAGATCTTATAATTGATTGCTAATTATTTACACATTACTAACTTATAATTTAATTTGTAAAAATTACTGTGATTCAAATAAATATAATATATTAAACACAACCATCATACAAAAAGTCTAATCAAAATAGGTATTTATTTTATTAGTTAACAAAGTAAACATTAAGAAACACAATGAAAATAATAATTTTAAATAAATAAATGTAAAATCGATTAAATATTGATCCAATTTCGTCTTCACTTGTGTGTATGTAACTTGTAACAAAACACAACGTCCTAGAAAATAAAACATACATGAGTTGCCGACCGACTTGCTAATAAAAGTGCAAGGCTTTTAATATTTATATTTAGTTGCTCACTGTAGTCTGCACTGCTAGACCAGTCTAGTAACACTCGCTTACAGACAATAAATGTAGATAAATTTCAGACATTGAGGAAGTCGGTTGCCAAATCCCCTACCGTCCGTGTCTTTTCTAGTTTTCTAAATTCCTTATTCCTCAAGGGTGGCAATGAATTAAAAATTCTAGATATTGAGAAAATAAACACCTAACTAAATACAGCCTACAAATTAATATGAAGTAAATAAAATATATATGAATAGTAGTAGTGGCCTTTGTACGAATCTTTAAATAACTCTGTTTTTTATATATTTTGTGTGTACATATTAAATAAATAGTTTCTAAGTTGTCAAACATTCTATTGTACCAGTTCTTCACATTTAGTGCCAGTCATGGTGTACACTTAATAAATGTTAAAAACAAGAGGTAAAACTGATTACCTTATTTTAAGTGTTACTGCGGTTTACACTACTAAGAATTTATGATATTTACTTGAATTCCCTTAAAAAAACTTGTTTATAGATTCTATTAAGACTGCTTGAGGGATTAGACAATTTTGTCTTTAAGATATTTAGCAAATACATACTTTTATACATTATAATCGATTTTATTTTATCATTAGTCTTTAGAGATATTAAAGATTGTGCCTCACTCCAGCATACTGTTATTCTGTAAGATGAAAATATCGAGAGAAATTTGGAATACTTGATACTAATTGTAATCTCGATTTCGATTTAGTTAACACTAAGTATGCAACAAAATCTAAATAATTGATTAAATGCAACTCATATTATAATATATATTTATCAAAAACGATAAAATATCAACAGACCATATTTGATAATGTCGTTTGGATATACTTTTATATCAAATTTAAAAAATTCATGTATTAATAATGTTGTTTGAATACATTTTTATATCAAATTTGAAAAATTGTTAACAAAACCTTCAAGTTTACAACTTTAGTTCTGCATTTAAATTATGCGATGCGTCTTAGATGTAAAGTAGTTTTTAAAATGGTAAAATGTAAAGTATATCTTGAGTTAACAACTTTATTAAAATTGATTTGTTTTTGTAGTGACAATATTATCCATAAATTTTCTTTTTCTGAGGATTAAAAGACATTCTGATTGAAATTAAAATTAAATTTTTCAAAACTATTTTGAATCTTTTTATCATTATATTTCTCATACTTTAGTAGGAAGAAAATAAACCTACAGATTTATATATTTTGTATTATTTATCGTAACTCACAAGTTGCACTTAGTTTTGAATCTTTGTAACTTTTTAGTTACTTGATGTATGTATGTATGTATGTATGTATGTGTGTGTATATTTACAGTCGTCAATAATTTTAATAAAAGGCTTAATCCGTTGAAATGCGATTGTGATAGAGTATAGATTCTCGAGAAAATTCGTTATAATTTACCAACTTTATTAAAAAAAAATCACTTATTTCATTTTATTAATTAATAATACATTTTATATTCAATTGAAAAAATTATAATATAGACATGTCATGAAAACGGATGGTGAACGACGCAGCTGTACTTGACAGATAATAGAACCGAGCTGCTTCGAGAACTGCTTGTATTGATTGTACCGAAGACGGAGACACAAGAAAAAGGATTTATATTTTTAACTTGTCTTTTATTTTAAACTCGATATTTCCAGCGACTTCGGTTGTAACTTACTAAATTATAAACCATCTGTCATCGTATATATTGTCATATTCCATTTTAGTTTTATTATATTTAAACCCCAAACGAAATTACATGTTTTCGCCTGGTAATATATATTTAAGTCGTAAAAAGCAGCGTACTATCCGTTAACTCATATAATATGTTAACACAACACAACATTTAATTAAAAGCTCTCCAAATATAAAGCTCAACTTTGTATTTAAACTTTCGTTATTCACGATCACTGTTATATAAATTTAACCAACTGTGTTGTGAATATAATATATGGTGACAGAAACACAACGTTTCGAAATTGATAAAATAGATATGATATTTGAGTTTAATTTAATTATTGTATTGTGTGTTGTAATTAAAAAGTAATAATTTTAAATGTCATTCAACGATCTAATAAATCAATATGAGCCATCTGAAATAGTGTGGATTGTTGAGGTATTCATTAATTTTAATTAAAATATTTTTGGTAGTTTATTAAAAAGACATCATATTTATATTTAAACTTTATTCTATTAACATATTTGAAAGAACAACCGATAAGAAATTAGTAATTCCTAATTGTATTGTGGAATGTTCAATCCGTCAGAAATAAAGTATCAACTTTCAATGTTGATTGAACATTGAACGAGAACGCTTCAATATGCATTGCGTATTGTGAATCAGGCAGTAAACATTTTAATGATATCCAGTATGTCGTCTATTTGAAAATATTGGGAAATTTTAATTCTTTTACAAACACAAAGTTTGCAAACTATATTTTATTTATATATTATTTACAGAAGTAAAGGTACTATAGAACTAGGTTATATACCTATAGTTCTTTGAATTGTCGTATTCCATGCTTGACGATTTGTTGACTTTTTCGGGTCAAACGGCAATCTCCTTTAGGACTAGTTATACAAAAGACTGTTCTTTAAAATAAGAGTAGCCTAACATCATATACTTTCATAGGCGTTTAGTGCAAAGCTGTTAATTATTTATATGTATAGATATTATGTAGTTCTATTTTTATTTCCGTGTGCTTATTCGTACATCGTCAATGAAAAATATTAAAATAATGTCCATTTATAGAGTTCTTTTTATTATTTTAAATACATTTATCAATATGGTGTTATTCATAAATGTATTTGACATTTTATTTATTTGTGTAATTTTATCTTGGAAAATAAAGAATTGATTTTATATGTTTTATATCCGTTCTGGTATTTTATCTTTATCAGATTTATCTTAACTTTTCTACTAACAGACAATTATAACACAAAAGTAGTAAACACGGGTGACCCAAAGAGATGTCTGTTATCATTTAATAAGGCTTCTATCCTTGTTTACAAGCTACATAAGAACACCTCGAACATCAATATTAACAAGTTGGTTTTCCAAAATATATGAAGTGGTGTATGTTTTCTTGTACCTTTATTTTCTGGAGGATTAAGGGTATTATATATTATTGTTAACTTATTGTTTCTGGCAATTGAATAGGCTTAAAATCCTTAAATTAATGTCAAAAAATTAAAGTAATGATGAAATTGACAAATATATCAATTGGACATTGTAATATCTATTATATAATATTTATTTTCTTGAACGTCACACACATACACACACACACACATACACTTCTTTAACACACTAACGTCATAGGAATTGATCTTTATACTTTGGATAAAAAAATTGTACGATGATCCAGCCGGCATGTTTACGATACATAAAATACCACCAGTGTGCTTTTATAATTTTTAAAAACATGATTTAATCATAAAGTCTAAGATATAATAAAGACGAAGAGCTAGAGTTTTTATTATGTTTAATAAAACCCTGTTGGAACGATTTCACTAAATTACCTTGCAAATTGAATACTTAATATTTATATGTTTTAGAGGCACAAGGAGGTTTTAGACCTGGAAGAGGGTGTATAGATCAGATCTTTTCCCTGCGCATGATCACGGAAAAGTTTTTGGCCCTAAACCAAAAGGTTTTCTGTACTTTTGTGGATTTGGAAAAGGCGTTTGACAGGGTTGTGAGAAAGAAGTTATGGGAGATACTGCCCCGATACAATGTGAACGGACCCTTACTACAGGCTGTAAGGTCTCTTTACCGAGATCACTCAGCCTGTGTGTGAGTAGGAGCTGGCATGTCGCCCTGGTTTGACATCCAATTGGGTGTTAAGCAAGGTTGCGCTATGTCAGCTTGGTTGTTCAATTTGAATTTGGATAGTTGTCTCCAAGGAGTGAAAGATAGTGACATGGGAGTGAAAGTAGGTGACCTTAAGATCAATTGCTTTCTATATGCAGATGATGCAGTGCTCATTGCATCATCAGAATGCAATTTGCAGGCATTGGTCACCACTCTGAAAGATGGGTGTGAAATTAATGGTCTTAACCTGAATGTAGATAAGACGAAGGTTCTGATATTTGAAAGAAATGAAGAAAGAACAGAATGTAATATCAACGTGAATGATAAAATAATAGAACAAGTGAATGAAGTGGTATATTTGGGAAGTATGTTTAGCAGAGACGGAAGATACGAAATGGATGTGGAAAGGCGTATTGCTGCCGGTAACAGAGTCAATGGTGCTTTGACTGCATTGTTGAGACGGCAAAACGTCAGTATAGCTGCGCGTTTGGCTGTACACAATGCAGTTTTGCTACCGACGCTGTTATACGGCAGCCAAACGTGGGTAACACAGAAGAAGAATGTAAGAAAGATGAATGCTGTGGAGATGCGATCTCATCGCAGAATATGCGGAGTCAGTCTAGCTGATCGAATCCGCAATGAAGAGATCCACAGAATGGCAGGTACTAGCGAAGATGTCACGGTGAGAATGAAGAAGAACGTGCTCAGGTGGTTTGGCCACGTTGAACGAATGAGTGATGAAAGAATGGTAAAAAAGATTTATATGGGAAAAGTGAGCGGTAAGAGAGACAGGGGGAGGCCTCGAGTGACCTTCGAAAACACAGTAGCTACGATTCTGGAGGAAGGTCACGTAAAAAGCATGAGGACCCCCCGGAGGGCATGTATGAAGAGGTTGATGTCTGTGGCCGAGGCGAAAGAGGTATGCAGAGACCATAGCGTTTGGCGCTCCGTCGTCTCTGGCTACCCCGCAAGGGATATGGCGTGAAGGTAAATAAATAAATAAATAAATATTTATATGTTATGTCAAATCCATTATTCACAACTATAAAAAAATATTCTACTTATTTGCTTTAATTAGTCTTACTTTATTATTTTCACTTATTTTGTAAGCTGATCATTACTAACCTATTTGCTACAAGGCCCTTTACATTTTCAATTTACTAAAGGCCAATTTTGTAAATGAATTATTTAAAACTTCTGACCTTCAAAAACATTTATATTTTTGAACCAACCTCGTAATTATTTCTGTAAAAAAACACCGTGTAGACGTTTCGAAAATTTCTTCAGTGGTGACCATACTTTGTAACAATTACAAGTATTTGAGTCTGACCACTATCATTATAATTTTATATAAAATCGAAATGATTTTTAAATATATATATATATATATAATATTCACTTTAATAGTTTAAATAGTCATTATTATACTTAACAGGTATATAAGATGGATCGGTATAAGAGTTTTGAGGTCTATGAATTTTTTATTTTCTGCGTCCGATTGAATAACAAGATATTTCAAATATTTGTTACTTCTTGTATAACTTATAAACTAAAATCTGATTGGTGAAGCTTTTTCCGTCTTACTTTCTCTTTCATCCTTAGTTATTTTTATTCACCAATATATTTGCCTATGTCCCTGAATTAAATTTTGTTTTAGTTAATAATTGTTTGTCTTAGGAAAAATATCAATTAATAGACTTAGAAAGCGATCATTATTCTTTTTCTATTTTACTGTTCTATAATATTCCTATTTTATCCCATTCTTATTAAAATACATTCATTTATCATTCGATCTGTTTATTATTATTTTAAATTAAAAGCTCTATCAAGCTTTAATTTTTATAACTATAATATTTTAACATTTAAAAAATATTTTAAACAAACTTTCATCAATGTAAAAAATTCGTTGTTAACATTTTTCAAACTATAAATTGTCTTTTACTCCAAGAGCTTCGTAAATATTCAACTGGCACCGGAAAATAAGGTTATTTTTATGCAAGGCTTCAATTCAATCAACCTCTGTTTTTTGTCCAGACTGTTTGTGAAATTGCTCAAGCCTACAGTTGAATTTTAGTATTTTGACAAAGTTTTGTATTCCTAATAAAATTTTTCAATTATTGTATGTCTTTGCTTTATATCACATATATTTTATTTTATTTAGATATTTAAATTTATTCCTGAAAGTCAGTATTTGTCTTCAAAATAGGAGGATTGAGTAATAGGTCGGAGCTATATTGTTATTCTCTCTTATATTGTGTACGTGTTTGAGAAAAAGCTATTAAATTATCACATTGCAAATTATCAAATTATTAAATTATATGTATACCATAAAGTAAGTATATCGCGGTAAAGGTTATCAGTCTTTCATAAGTTTCTATAAACTGTTTAATATTGTGTCTCTTTGCCTGAACGTGAGGTCACAAACGTCATGTATGTTGGTTTCACTATATTTTTACTGTATTTAAAGAGTATTTTTTCCAAACTTAAAATTTATTTTCCGAAAATCGAGCAGACAAATGATATTTCATAGTGACCGGTGAGGTTTCATGTAAATTCTACATAATAATAAAATATGTGCAACTGCAAAAACCCTTGCAAAGTAAACCCTTCCAACACGATGGGTTTACCATATGATTCTACATTATAAATGTGGGTTTAAAAATACTTACCTAAGGCAATGAATTTTTAAGTATTGATTGTCGAAAAACAGCATTAATACACAAAAAACTTATATTGCAAGTGTGAAAGTTGTTTACAAAAAGAAATCCGTCGGAATTAGTCAGGTCATGAGATTTGTACTCATAGGACTTGGATTGTAACTATTGGAGTTATATATACATATATATATATATCTATGGGGTCATTCATCCCTATGGAAGATATATCAGTCATAGAAAAATATCATATATAAAGTTAAAGAAGGCATTAAGAATTATTTAAAGAAAGCGATAAAAATATTTTTGAAATAAAAGTAAATATTTAAAAATGGCAATGGTTTAGGAGTGAAAATTAAAGAAATAAGTATAAAAAAATATTTTCTAAACGTGGCATAATACACTAATCGGAAAGCAAAAAAAGAAAACAGAACGTAGGTTGAAACCGCAAGAAAAATGTTTTTCGCAAGCCACAACAAGAAAATATATAAGCAAAAGCTACAAATTTTGCGAATTAAAAGTTTGTATTTCAGTAATGCTGGCGAATTAAAATGTATATTAAAAATTTGGTTCTATAAAAGTTACAATAAATTGGTTCCAAATTAAAATTTCCTTTTAAATTTTTTTACCTACATTTTATTAATGAATAAAGAAGAGGTCCTTTGACTGCTGTTGCATATAAAATAACGTGCTACATGTTAAAAATTGTAGCATGTTTTTTAAATATAAAAAACCAATTAAACTAAACCGGAGAATCATGTAGGAAGACATTTGGTAGAATATGGAGAGTGGATCGGAATGTGATCATAATATTCTATACAACTCGCTTTGCATAAAGGTTATTTTATTGATTAGTGCAGCACGTTGCAGCACGTTCATCGATACCCAGAAAAAGTCACGTGTGGAAAATTAAAATATTATTCATAAATTGTGTATGTGTGTGGTGTGCTAAGGTTCCCTAACGTAATCGCGTTGTCGGGGTCGAAGAGTACCGACTTGGGTCTTTTCTTTATGACTTAAGGAGTCTTTCGGGCCCGGTATCCTGTGGCCTTAACCACCAACGAGTTTGCGTGTACCACAGCATTGTCAAAGTAGCTTTTGTATTTTTCAATTGTAAAAAAGTATCATTTACTACGAGTACAAATTTAATTAATCTATATGTTGAGAATATGTACCATATACATACATATAGTTATGAATGTTATTAATTAGAAAATAAGATATCCTTCATTTGTTTAACGTTGTTGAGCATTTATGTCAGAAAAAGAAATATATTTATATATTATTACAATAAATTTATCCTCTTCCGTTTAATATTTATATACAATCATCAGCTTAATTTTACATTTTAAATTACAATTACTCTAGTTCTGTAATTTTATTTAAAATTAATTAAGGTAGTTTAAAACAGGTTATCCACAAGGCCCTATCGTCGGCAGCGAAATGATATTTCTCTCTCTCCCTCTCTGATATCCATCTCTTCCTTGGTCACCCTCTTCTCTGATAACAATTCACACTTAAATAAAAGTTATTGAAATAAATGTTAATGTTAATTAACCAACTTGATATTATCTTCTAAAAAATTTAAAATATATTTAAAATATACGATATAAAAAATATTAAAATTACACTTGCGATCAGATATTCTGGAGTTGAAAACAAAATGATTTGAGTTTAATTTTAAATTTTTTTTAATTATTAAGTCCAAACTGCATACATTATGGCAAATCGCCGCTACATTAAGACTAATTAATTGCCCGTAAATGCAAACATGGAATGGTTTTGTTTAATTTAAAAATCAAAAATTCAGAGAAGTGAAGTTTTGCTATACCTACATTTTTAATACATTTAAACAATTTATTATCCTTTATAAGTTGCTTTAATTAATTGATATGACAAAAAAATACCATGTCTTATTTTACATAATATAATCAACCAACAAACAATCAGATTTTATAAAATAGTTATGGGTTAGAAGTACGTACTTATTGTATATCATGGTATATAATAAGTTATTTTAATAAGGTAATAATTAAATCTGCCTTGACAATATTTTCTTAATTTGACCACGACAATGAGACATGTTCAGTGCAAATCCCAAAGTATGTTAATACAATTTAAATACTTTACAATACAAATACTTCAATTCTTCGTATAATAATGGTTTCATCGGTTTGTAATTTGTAAAGATTAATATTAGATTAATATTTGATTAAAGTACATTTATAAACATATATCAAGCTCTAATAGCTGCGGTTGTTCGCAGTCGCTGTGATATCAGTAGTCATAAGCGCGTGGTTCATGTCACATCAAACGTGATTAATTGAAATATTAATTGCCTCACTCAAGTTGAAATTTGTTTGCCTTCCACGTACCTGTGCGATGTGGTGTTAGATGTTATACAACAAAAATGGTACGATAATATATATATTATATTATTTAGTAATAATAATAATATTAATATTTATAACCAATTATAATATATAAATCATAAATTGGACAAATAGGTAAAGATATAGGTATAAGATTATAGTGTGTGAGGCAAGCGAGACTCAAGTGTAATTAAAGAATCATTCCTCCTTATATTTTCAATACATTTTTAATATTACAAGCTATATTAAAAATGTATTAAAAACGGATTTCAAAATGTTGTCTTTCGTTTTTTCTCTTTTTTTTCTTTAATATTTGTAGAATTACATCAAAACTAACGACGATATATATTTTTGAATAAAAAAAAGAAATTTCAATAATTACATCAGTTTTATTACCTTAATAAAGCCTATGAATATATAATCATCAGCACATGTTCATAATCAGTACATTGCTTTTGGTGGTTTAGGCTTACTCCAAATACAAGAGTATATAGGCAAGTAAGTCAATTAGTTTGTAAGTAAAGATTAAAATAAGTATTGTGGTTCATTAAAATTTAGTCCTGTTACTATTTAACATTAAAATATAAATTCAAAAAGTAACGTACGGATACAATTATAATGGATATGTGTATTAAGTTAAAAATTAAAAACTGGTGTAACTAAATTAAACAAGTTTTGAAAAAATATTATATGGTAAAAAAATACCTACCGTAGTGACGACGACCTCATTAAATGATAAAGGCTTTTGCTTCAAATCAGAGTCGTAGTTTTTAGTTCAGGATTTTATGATATAAATAAAATATAAAATTATCATTTTACGAACGAAATATTATTATATTACAACACGAAATTACAACATAAACAACAAAATTACAACAATTAATATTTAGTATTATAATTAACAGTCCATTGACGGCATTAAGGCAATATTTTTGTTAACTTTGCAATACGAGTGCAGTTAATAACTATCCAAGGCTACGGTTAAACGAAATTCTCGTCCTCATACGGAGTGGAGCTAAACACAAACGTTTATTTTATTTTTAGCCTACCTAAGACATTCGAGTAGAAGCTGAAGTTTATTTTGCATTATCCAAAAAAATCTAATGTTTGTGAAATAAGACAAAATACAAATATTTTTTATCTTAAGTATCTTAATAAAACATTTTTATTTTTAAAGAAAACCATAAAAACCGATTTGGGATAAAATGACATTTCTAATTTTCAATCATATAATAGTTGATCTTATTAAATATAAAATAATATAGTACTTCTGGATGCTGTCGTAACATAATAATACCTCAAAGAGCAGTTTGCGAGGAAATATCGGTAATTGGATAAAGGCATTATAGTTATTCAGTATTGTAAAGGAAATATATATTTCAAATACATTTTATTCATAACAATATAAACTAATAACATTTAATTATTTGTTTAACGAATGCGTGAGGTCTTTCAATATCACAAATTTAATTTTAAGTAAAACTGGATAGCGATCCACGAGGTATGTTTACAACATTTCACAGAAAATGGCGTTATTGAGACACTAATTTCCCCGGAGATTCTAAACAGTTTATATTCTGTTTTACTTAAAAATAAGCGGCTGGATTTAATGAGATTTATAGTGCAAGATTTGATTTAAAGTAACACAAAAACGATAATTGTGTGATTTCTGTGATAAAATAATAATATTTTGTTGTAAAATGAAAAATATGTTGAAAAATATATTTCCTAGAAATAAATTAAATTGTGCTATGAAAAAAAAAACTATTTCACCTTATAATGATCACGTAGTTATCGTACTGTTTTTAACTATTATATTTTGGAATTCACATAGAATTTATCAGTTTTATTGAATGAGAATGATATGTAAACGAAGCAATAAAAAAGGCGAAGTACTTTCGGTGCTTATACCACATGCACAAAGCTTTTCGCAACTTCTAAAATATAAATCTATCTTCCTTTCTTTTTCTCTTTAGCTATTTGAAGATCTGTTTTCTCTATAGTGTTGTCAAAAACGAACAATGCTTTTGTGATTGGTTTGGTTTTGCTAGAAATGTTGGATGGCAATGTTTACCAACCAACGCGTGACTCACATGCTGTATGGCCTAGAAGGGTCCTCGTAGATGTTTATTTAATAAGCATGCAAGTATTGCTAATAATAATTTTTTATCTGGAAGTGCTTTAATCACTTCGACGGCTCTTATGACAAAAGCGTTCGGGGTTAGCCCTTTTAAATCAAAAGTAGAAGACTCTTAGACTAGGGAGTGTTTGGAACCCTCGTAGCCTTACTTTTAAGTTAAAGAATGTTTTTACAGAGGCATCAAAATAGGCCATCCCTCCACTTCCATTTCATTGACATAAGTGATCACTGGTATGTTTCGCCTTTCTGCCAAGCACAAACCTACGTGGATGCACCCAAGATCAAAGCACTGGCATCTTATCGGCTATGCCATCGTAAGGCAGCGAGATATTTCGCAAGTACAAATCACCCGCGTTATGCGATGTGCGCACTGTTGGACAGATCATAGGTTAGTCATCGCAAAACTGCTATTTCGATGTCGACGCCCCCGTAGATCTAACCAGAAAAAGACTCTCTGTATGAATGTGGAGAAACTTAGCAATACTGAAGTCAGGAAAGGTTACCAGCAAAGTCTTAACTCCAATTTATTGCCCTTCAGTAACACTGGTGATATTGAAGCTGAATGGATAATCTTAATGTCTTCTATACTAGACGTGGCCATGAACACCGTAGGCCTAAAAGTTAGAAAAAATGAAGACTGGTTCGACCAAAATAATGAAGATCTCGCTGATCCAATAACCAAACATAGACATATATTACGCAATAAAACGAATCAAGTTACAAGAAATAGTACAGAAATACAGATAAGGAACAGTGACCAAAATCTCGGCAAACTCACACGAGAAGTCAAAGATAAGTGGTGGTTGTGACAAGGCTGATTATATGCTCGTTGGCTCGTTGACAGTAATCAAATGGGAGAGTTCTACAACGAGCTTCGCAACCTTATTGGCAACAGTAGTTTTATAAAAGTCCCATTAAAGTCAGCTGATGGCAATAATCTTTTAAAGATCAAAGACGAAGTGCTTGGACGATGGGAGGAGCATTTCAACACTCTTCTGAATATAGACCGTCCAGCAAATTTGTCATACATTCATAGTCTATCTCAGTTACAAATTGCCAATGAACTTGATGTCACCTTGACCCGAAACGAGGTTGTGTCTGCTATAAAGCAGCAACAAAATAAGCGCGTGGTTGGTGTGGATTTTATATCGGGCGAACTGTTTAAATATGGCTTTGATGAGTTGCATTCTAAGGTCAGTGAAATGTTCGCTCGTATGTGGGAGGAGGAATAGGTCCCTAAAACTTTGAAGTTGTATCGCATTAGAGCCCTATACAAAAACAAGGGTGACCGAACGGGTTGCAGCTCGTACCGAGGTATCTCATTACTCTCAGTTCCTGGTAAAATCTTTGCTAGAGTTTTACTCAAACGACTCAAATCACTCTCTGAACGGATCTTGCCTGAAACCCAATTCGGGTTTCGACCTGACAGAGGAACTTGCGAGGAAATTATTGCAGTCCGACAACTTCAGGAAAAGAGTAGAGGGCAGATACCTGTACCTCTGTTTTGTAGACTGCTGCACGACGACATGGAGTGTTGTGTATCCGTCGACGGCGAACAAAACAAGCTTTTTCTTAGTACCCTGTAAAGTGAAGCAGGGCTGCGTCTTGGCAGCCACTCTGTTCGCCTTGTATTTTGCGGTCGTAGTGCGGGAACTCCTTAAGTCTTTTTCTGTAGGATTACGCATTCGATTTCGAACTGATGGCAACCTGTTCAACCTATCCAGGCTAAAAGCCAAAACTAAGGTTTCCTATGCAAGATCACGGACATCATGTACTCAGACGACTTGTGTTTTGTGGCGGAATCTCCCGAAAGTCTTCAGCTGCTGGTGACGACTCTTCATGAGCAATGCTGTAATTTCGTTTAAAAATCAGCGTCAAAAAGACGGAAGTTATTATTTACTTTTATACTCCAAATTCTGTTAATTTTAATTTTCTAGTCAAAGCTTAAATTTACTGTGAGATAAATGTCGTAACATTGAAAGCTATTTAATTTTGCATACTAATTATTTTTATTTATTTTACATGTATAGCATAGCTGTAGTGTACTGTTTCTACTTCAATTCGGAAAAAAAATGCTTTTGGATGTATCGGGATGTACGGCTGTTTCTCAATCTATAACTATATATATATATAACCTAACTTTTTCATCTGACAAATTCAAGGGGTCCGGTATGAGGTGTACAAAGTAATGAATAAAAAACGCCAATTTCCTGTGTCCCATTAAATCTTAAGATCTACAACTCTCAGAGCCTCTGATAATAGTTGATATAATCAATGGCTATATGAAAAAAATACTTAAGCAGATACCATCAGGAACAGGAAACACGATTTCTTTATATTTTTTATATATATTTCTTTATTTCACAGCACTGCTGCGCCTTGTTATATCTTTAAAAACGCTATTAAGTCCCGAAGCATAATGAATTCTTCTTTCTGTTTTTTTTGCATTTTTCTATTCAAATCGTCTTAGATGCAGTGTTTTTTTAAATATATTTTTAATTTTAAATGAAACTAGTAGTATTTATTTTGTGGACTGATATAAAATTAATTGAATTTCATTTTGGGAAGTTTGTTTGAACATATATTATATTTCATTTTTCCATTCTTCAGATAGAATTATTCAACTATGTAGTTATTAAGAGAATTTTTGTAAAGTTTTTCAACTAAAATTAAAGATTTGTTTATTATTATTAATCAAGTGTTTCATTTCGATCATTGGATTATTATTTGTAATAATATATTACAAACACATTATTATTTTCATTTAATATAGACTTAACTTTGTTATCATAAGTTTGTGAATGGTAATCCATCCAGTAGTCTTATGAATAATGTCTATTGAAATATCAGAAGTGCGTGCGGACAATGTGGCAGTGTCTCTCATGTCGAAACATTAACTCCTCACTCTCCTAAAGTTTCTTTCATTCAGCAGCCAATAGATTATACGCTTCTGGGCTGTGTAGGGTTTTCTTAACAAATAATTTTTAAACATTATTATATCTTTTATCCTTAATTATAATAACCTATCAAAGTTTAAGCTGGGCAAATGCTTGGTTTTTCGAAAAAAATAGGATTTTATCAGAATTGGTTCTTCTTTGTCCGCTTCTGAAGTTTTTATTATATCAGTTATATATATTTTAATTTCTTTCGGAAAATATTTAATTTTTATAAAAGAAAATGTTTTCAATCTACTCGTATGTGCAGGTCATAAACCTAATAGCATTTTAATAAGTTTTTCGTAGGTTTAAAAAGCTTATCATAGGTTTTTCAAATACAAATTCGTCGTTAAGGCACCATTTTTCAAATTTATTCAGAATAATTTGCGAATCCTAAATATGTTAATAATTCGGTTCGGTGGGTTTTAATTTGAAAACAACCTTTAATAATCGCGAAATACGATCGTCTGTGCCTAAATTATTGCCAAGAAACGAAAACAACCTGGATCGGTGACAGTTAAGAGATCCATAAGTGTCACCATCGTTATATTGGTCCGTTAAAAATAACAAGAAAATATGAACAGATGGTTCCAATAGCTAAAAGTTGTTATTGGTTTAGAAATTCCACAATGGCTTATAAGTTACGTTATACTTTCTAGATAGGCAAACACCGTAAAGTAATGTTGTTCTCAGGGTAGGTTGAAGGCGCTGTCCTTGCTCCTGCAATCTTTCGTCACATAAAATACCATTAGACATCAATCGATTTTTAGATTCTCATAATTTATTTTATAATAAAAACCAAGGCTCTAAAGGCCAATAAAGGAATATAAAAAATCCTCTAAATCGATATTGTATATTTTTCCCAAACATTTCAAAATTAAACAAAAGGTGGAAATGCGTAGTACGGCTTCCAGTTGATGGTAAAAGCATCATCATTCAAAGCTTTGGAATGCAGTTTCCATGTCTCATACATATTAGTTTTTTCGAATTTTTCAGATATTTTATTAAATAAGTCAGACAAAAATTAAAACTGTATATTGTGATTTTTTATTCTTCATTGTTTTTAAACTTGTTTAATGGCTTTTGTGTATATATAAGATACAATTAGTTTTACATGACGGTACTTACACCATTGCCAAATCTTTCTTTTTATTTTATTCAAATGTGAAAATTTTTCCGCCTAAACGTTTAATATATTTTATATAAGTAGTGTTATCGATGCGTAATAGCAATGGACAGTATTTTTATGTTTATAAAGCACTTGCCGCTAAAGAAAACCGATAGGAGTGCTAAATAATTTATATGAAATTTTTCTCAATTTCTTTCCATTTCTGTTGTTATAAAAAGCACCCCAACCGAAGCTCCAGTCAAGAAATCCAAATCATCATTTTTAATTTTTGGGGGCAGAAAGTTTAAAACATATTTCGTTTCCACCACAACAAGTCCGGTAATAATTAAATTAATAAAGTAATTCTACTTTAGAAAGATTTATTTGGCGATTATATTTAGGATTTTTTTAAAGAAACAAATATAAGACAACTCTTTCAAATATGTTTAAATACAGGGTGGGCCATGAATTATTTAACATTTGAAAAAATCGTATAAAAAAAACCATTTAACATATTTTAGAAATAGTTTATTTACGAGAAAGCTAATTAGTTGCAAATTATTTTTTAAAAATTATTTCGTCTAAATGACCACCGTTTCGGTTTTTGCACTCATCTAAGCGAGTCCTGAAGTTTTCGAATACTCTTCTGCAAAGAGACCGCGAGATCGCCGACATCTCTTCGATGATTTTTTCTTTAAGTTGACGGAGTGTATTCGGTTTATCAATGTAGACACGACTCTTTAAATAACCCCATAAAAAAAAGTCTGCTGGGGATAGATCTGGACTTCTGGGCGGCCATGGAATGTCACCTCGTCTGGAAATCAGCTTTTCCGGAAACATTTCTTTGACCACCGGCAAGGACTCGTTCGATGCGTGACACGTGGCTCCATCTTGTTGAAACCATGTGTTACGATTATAGCCAGAAAATTCCAGTAGCATCGGTGCTAAAAACTCCCGTAACATTTTCACATACTCGGCAGAATTAACAGTAACTGAACGGCCTCGAGAATCTTCAAAAAAGTAAGGTCCGATGATTCTTTTTGCTGAAATTGCAGCCCATACAATTACCTTAGGACAGTGAAGTGGCCTTTCATGTTTAGTTTTGGGATTTTCGCTGCTCCAATACATGTCCATGACTTACCCAAATTTAAATCATTAGGGTTTAGTTCTTGCACTATCTGGATCTTATATGGATGTAATTTCAAATCTAATTTCAAAATACGGCGTAATGATGTGTGGGATAATCCTAATTGAGCCGAACGTTTGCGCGTCTATATAAATCTGGATCACGTCGAACAGAAGCGGAAACTTGCTGCACGTTCTCTTCGCTTCGAGAAGTCCGCGGGCTGCCCGTTTGTTTCACATTTAGTGTAGATCCCGTCTCTTCGAACTTCTTCACCCATTTCTTTATTAAAGGAGCACTTGGACACTGACTTAAGTCGTGTAAACCATATTCAACGCGAAATAAGCGTCTCACACTAATGAGCGAAAAGTTGTTTAAATAAAACTGTTTCACACAGTAAGCGCGTTGTGGCCCCGTGAAGCGATCCATTGCGACTAAATTTCCAAGAAGCGAGCTATTGCCCCCGCCCGCGCCCGCGCCCCGCGCGGCAATAGTTTGCGTGGTAAGTTACATTTAAATGTTAACGAATTCTTGGCCCACCCGATATAACCATTCGTATCGAACAGCTGAGCACGCTGCTGTTGTCCAATAAATCGTGCAAATTCAGGAACAGTAACAAATTATAATTTTAAATATTTATTAACTAAACGGGCACTAAGAGTAAGAGCCGTTTTATTTAAGGGAAAAGAGACAGTCATGTTTATTGAATAAAAAATAAACCTCAAATGTTCAATTTTGCTTTGGTGAAATGCCACTTTTGTACTTAATAATGAAACCTAAACATTCAAGGATATGTATGGTGGCTCTTACATTTTTTAAGCAACCTTTATAATTAGCATCGATACATAGAGTATCATTTAAATAAATTACGGGAGTATATCCCCGAGCTTGTAAAGAGCTCATTATATCTTTCATTGTCTTTGTAAACATTCTAGAGGATAACAACAAATATGTGTTGTTGTCATATGTATATTAATACGAGTTATCATAAAAAAATTTAAATCATATATATTTGTGTAACTTTTTTGCTACAGGATCTAAGGGATAAGACTTCTTTTAAATCAATTGATGCGAGAAAACCGCTTCCTGGTATTAATGTAGGTGTTATCTTATAGTCATTCATTTTAAAATGCATTTTTGGTATAAATTTATTAAATAACCTTAATTGTGAAATAAGTTTTTTAGTCGTTTGGTTATAGTGCCAAGAATATTTTAGAGATGAAGTTATCCTAGGTGCATGATAATACAGCTCCTAAGTCAATCAATTTTATGATTTCTACTGGCACGTTTACTTAAACACGGTTTACCGGCGGGGTCACGTTGTCGATCTAGTATTTGTTGGCTTCAATAGAACTTAGGAATAGATTTTTTTTTAAGGAGAGCTTTTGTTTTCTGTAGTTTTCGTAGTTTTAGTGTTTTCAGAAAGATTACTTCCAAAAAAAAAACATTTCTTTCATTAACATATTCAAAATTGACTTATTGAGCGAAGCGAGCAGAGCACCCTACTGTAGACTTTTTTACATTCGTTGTCACAAATAGGCTTGAAAGTTACTTAACAGAAAAATATTAAAATTTTGCAATCAAAAAGACACACATTAGGTTATACTTTAAAAAAAATAATTGATAAATGTCATGTCGTTGAGGAATAATCGTCAAAAAAACTGATATCCCTTTGAAGTCATTGGGAAAAAAAAATCGCGCGACTATCGTGACAGTCGTGGCGAGACTGTCAGCCTAATCTGAAATCTCATACATTACCGACATTGTCCAAAACGATGCGTCATTACACTGGGCTCGCTTCACCCAATATGCAAACGGCACGGTACGGTTTATTGACGCACCTAGTCTAAATGGGGGGTCAATAATTTTAATCTTGTTTCAGTGTCCTCGAATGTTGTTGAAAATTTTCAACCTTCTTTGGGACTTAAAATCTCTAAGGGACTCGTTTATTTTCAAGGTTAAGTGATGGTACTTTCAATTATTTACAGTTTGGAGGTAAATAGTTAGCGACCCTACGCGAAGTCAGGATGAATGACTTCTTCATATTGAGGCCCTTCATCGATAGCATAATCTAATGCTTGCAAGTACTCAGAATTGAGTTCAGGTTCTGCAGAGATCTCCGATAACTCCTTGTGAATTGAGGGTAGATCAAAATTTTATCCGATTTAATTTGGTCTATTTCTCTCTTGCAAAATGCTTTCAGGTGTAACTTTTAATCGAGCATCTACAAAGCAATAAATGTGTTCATCATCGTCTTAATTTTTACTCTCTGCCCACATTAAAAAAAACCTGTAAATTTGCGGCTAACCGCGGGTACACTGTCATGTCACGTTACTTTGTAGTATAAGAATTACTACGTATTTAATTAATTATATCTGAATAATGAAGCAATGAAATAGATATTCATATAAAAGTTTGCAACTCTGACCGTACAAAATAAGTCAATCAATCAAAGTCAAGGTGAGTCGTATACGACAGCATGCCAAAAGTCACAATGGGGGACTGGGATTGCCGAATAGTGCGGAGGAAGAACAAAACCATCGCACTACTGGACGCTAATTACCCAGAGTCCCCTTACACAAATGCATGTAAGATGCTCGATCACCTGAGCACACAGGGAGCTGAAAATATTAACACAAGTCCAAAAACAATAAGCGTTGACGCTATGCGAGTTAGCTATGACAAAGAAACTGTAGCAAATCTCATAGGATGTATATATGCTTCAAGGTACCACGACGTGGTTGTATATGAAGACCGCGGAGAAGACCTAACGTTCCTTAAAATAAGAATAACACCAAATAGGACTACGACCCCCGAAAATAGCTGGGGTGAACCAAGCAACCAGAGCCTACAAAGCAGCGCCGCACGCCTTCAAGAGAAAATTGCCATCGAAATTCAATCCAACAAAATAACACAGGACAAATTAAAAACTAAGAAAGGATTTAATAAGATGATTACAATGTTAAAACCGAAGCAAAAATATCATAAAAAGAACAGAACTAGAGCCAACATGGGACAAACAAGTGCACCCGATTTACTATCCGCCAGTGGTGCCAACGAACATATGCGAAACGCGTTTCTTGAGTACACAGCATCTATAAGGGAAACAATCAAAACATTTTCAACAACATCACATCCGAATATGTACGGGGTAAAACACCTAAAATTCCCCACATGGCGACTTACAGCGTTAAAAATGGTTTCGTTAAAATAATTGAAACCCCCAAAGGAGTAACTGGACCGCCCAAGTATTTAACACTCGCCGAAGACTCAATACTTGTAGTAGCCCGCTTCACGGAGGTCTCGCTGGAAGATAACATCCTCCAAATGGCTACAGCCGTAGAGGATTCAGCAAGACCCTGGGAAGAATGGAAAGCACCAATTTTCCACTGGATCAACGGCGTTCCTGGATGTGGAAAATCGACTTGGGTAGTAAACAGCTTCGTATTTGAAAGTGACTTGATAGCAACAACGACGACTGAGGCAGCATTAGAGCTCAGGAATAAACTCGCCCTTAGTTGTCCAAAGGACGGGAAGATTAAAGTCCGAACGATCGCTTCAATATTAATAAATGGCGTTAAAGAAAAGCCTGAACGACTTATCGTTGACGAGGCCTTGATGAACCATTTCGGAGCGATCGTTATGGCGGCCCGACTAACAGAGGCCAAAGCAGTCACACTAATCGGAGACACAAACCAGATTCCTTATATATACCGGCTAAATCTGTTCCTTATGAAATATTATAATAGCCCATACCTCGTGACGTCTATCAGTCAAGAGCTCTTAAGAACCTACCGATGTCCCCTGGACGTAAGCTATGCTCTAAACGAGGTACACAACGGCATATACTCAGTCCATTCATTGACTCGCTCTCTGAGAACAGTCAGGTTTACGGGTGCTACCATCGAAGCTGATCTCCCTAATACCCTGTACCTGGTCCACACACAGACTGAAAAAGCGGACCTTACAAACCTAGGGTACGGAAAAGGGGAAAACTCGCGCATCCTCACCATCAATGAAGCTCAGGGATTAACATACGAGTCGGTAATAATCCTCCAAACCAAATCCAAACCAAAATCGTACCTGACAAGTGTCCCACACGCAGTGGTGGCTATATATAGACACACAAGAAGTTCTACGTACTACACGGATATCGACGAAGACGCCATTGTGAGATGCATTAGGCGGGCCGGCGATACCTCCGATAGAAACCTTGTAGAGTACAACCTCAAGATGGCAATTTCTCACCGTGACTCCGAGGCTATGAAAAAGCTAGTGAACTTAATAACCTAGCTTACTACTACTACTATTTACTTTATTTATTATTACTATTAATTTCTAAAATAGCTTTAAAAAACTTATACAGGTGTATAATTTCCTGCGAAGTTACCATCGCAATTAAAATCGTAACAAAATTGTTTTAAAATTACAATGAAAGGCAAGGACAAATGTCTATGGTCATAAAGAAAATATATATATATATATATGTGTGTGTGTAAAATATGACATAACTTTATTAATTGAAAGACAAAATTTCAGATTAAATTATGACCTATTTAATTTAAGGTAATTTAATTTGTGCTTGGCATGATTCATTGTGGTCTATTAACTAACGAATACCAAGTTTGTTTTGTTGGAAATTATAAAGGGATAAACGAGACAAATTATATTACATTCTAAGCATCGGGTGAACTTCACTCCAATCAGATGAAACGCTATGACTTTACTCTGTTGAGTTGATTTTACTCTTGTGAGCGGTATAATATTACAATTGTTTATACTCAAACTGTATACAAACGGCAGTTAAGAGCTGTCTACCGAAATTAACAACAATGGCGCTAACTTAAAGTTTTTCATTTACTTGTAACGATCTCTAAAATCTATACTTATTTTTCAATCGATATTTCGATATTCATAGTAATAAGACATCAAAAAAATATGTAAATGATATAAAAATATTGAATTATAATGATTCTAAAAGTTTTCAAATGAAGTTGCTAGAAAAATAAATGACTGTTCGTTTGAGCTACGTTAATTATTGAACGAAAAGCTATAGTGAATTCGCTTTTAATGCTTTTAAAGAAAACAAAGATCACTTTGAATTGACGCTTCGCATAAAAACAATCTTGTTGTCGAATGTTAAGAGGCACTGTTATTTGAAACCATTATAATGGAAGATTTTAGAATGTAAACAACAAATGAATTTTTAAATAAATGACTAACAAAATAATAATATTAATACAATTGTTTTATTTATTTTAATAAAAGTAATTTCTGAATCAAAATTGAATAATTACCATTATTTAAAACACCTACGATAGTATCAGTTATCTTCTACAACTTGTTTTTAACAAATTATATTCATATGAATAAAAATATATAATAAAATACTATTTTACTTGTAGATTAACAAACATGGCCATCCACGTGATATAATAATAAATTGTTAACTTTTGCATTGGTCTACAAATATATATATTTGGAGGTTCGTTTTTACGTTTGAGAAGGATTAATGAAGATAGAAGTTGGTGAGCTCTGAAATCCGGCTTTCTCAATCACCTTTATTAGCGACTTTACGCCGATTTTCTGTAAGAGGATGGCACCGCCTTGGTACAACTATCTCCTTCGCATTGCAGTTACTTTGTAGTATCTAGATTAGAGTCTAGTTAGTATAAGTATGCAATGACATTTTCGCATACAAAATTAAACATATAGTTCAACATTAAAACTATAACAAGCAAACTCAGTTCGGCCGTCTGTGCAATTAGAAAAGTTAGACAATTAACGGACGGTAATACGGCTCGACTTGTTTATTTTAGTTATTTTCATAGTATTTTGTATGTGAGATGTAATACCGATGAAAATGCACTAGAAAATAAAAAAATATTGACGTGAGATTGGACATCCAACGACATTAAATGTGACTAAGAAGAGGAATTTTGTAAATTTTGATATATTAGAGAATAAAAAAGTCTTTATAATTATAAACAGCAAGACAAGGTGCCAGTAGAAAAAATCTTTTATAAGAGTACTATTGTTATTATAAACACTTTGAGAAACTGGCACTGAGATTTAAACACTGGTTCATCATAGTACAGTATAATAAAACAATTAATAAAAAAATATATATGTTTCACAAAATTACGATTAATATGATATAAACTTTGACCTTGACACTTTAGATGATGGTAACTTATTTATTTAAGCTTGTGTTATTGGCTCAAATTAGATTAAATAATATTTCATAAGGAAATAGAAAAAATTGCCAATAAATATTTTTTGCCGTTAACGGTGTGTGTGTGAATAGCACAAGATCAGGCGACAACGCAGCCGGATACACAACTCCACAACTTTCTTTCTCTCTGTATTCCTGTCTTTGTTATTATGTTTTTTTGTCAGATCAAACGTAAATATTGTTTTATTATTGCAATTAATTGTATAAGTTATACAAGTATTTACTGTTTACATTCGTTTATTTCCTCCGACCGCACAATTTTTTTTTTCTTAAGAGGGTAAACAATTCTTTATTTGATGTTTCATATATTTTATAAGTAAAATTGAAGAGAATAAGTATTAATTCTAAAAAACACAAGAGTCCTATATCTTAAAGATTGTTTTTATTATGGTGATTTTCAATTTATTTAAGAAATCATATTCAATACAAAAATTAATGAATGTATTTATTATAAGCATTTTTTTTCTGTTCAAATTGATTTCATGTTGACAGATTTTTGGTAAGCGCGTTGGTTTTATAATTTAAAATCATCGACAAATTACGCTTACAGTGTTAAAACCTTAACTCTATTTTTATTAATGTTTTTAATTGTTTATAAAATTTTGTGAAAAATATAGTTATATTATTATAGATGTTTTGCAATTTCATTTTGGTGTACGGTATACGATACCGTATGTGAGTGCATTCTAGTGGTTTTCTCAGCGCTCTACTCCAAAACTGTTGATTTTACAGAAAAATGCAAGAAGAATTTTTGTAGACAATTACAATTATTTTTATTGAATTGTATTGTAGTGAGCGGTATGATTACGGAAGCTTGTGTAGATGCTTTGCATGCTATTATAGGGAGGAAATCAGCTTTACTCTTACGGCGTACGGCGTTGGCGTACGTAGCAGCATTCTGAAACGGGGTAGCAATTATATGTATATGTTTCGACTACCGACATACATAGATTCTTATATCCATTGTTACTAACTCAATTACAATTTTGTATATGGATATCAATCTGAGATTATTAGATAGATAATTATTACTTTTGTAGCCGCACCATATTAATGTCGATTTACATCTTTACCGTAACGCCGTAATAAAGGCGTACACAAGAATTAGTTCTTTGGAAAGTTTTCCGCAGATTGGGTTTAAAACACCTACAATGACTAGACTAAAATTTCTTGAAGTTGTAAATAATATTCATAAAATAACAAGGTACGTATTGATTTTTTATTTTTCATAATTTACTGAAAGTATCATTAGTATTCCGAAGCAGATTTTCATTTTTTCTTTTTTGAAAATATACTGTAAATTATATTCAGAAATTAAATTAAATTTAATTTAAATTAAACCTTGAACAATTAAACAATTGAACCTTGTGGGTTCAAATATTGTTTTTTAATATGTAGAATATTTAGAATGACAAAGAAATTAAAAATGGCAGCTTTTTTTTTTTACTTTTGAATTTTTTTTTCGAATGCTACAATAAGTTTTACATCGCTAAATATTTTATTTTTAATAATTTCATAGTTATATCTTATCCCAATTTTAGTATAATACAAGACAACGGAGACCAATAGGACTTCTTTGAATTAATTGTTATTCTGAGCCTTATATTTCTAGCTTAAAAATATTGTTATTTCATTTACTTTGAATCTGACATATGAAACAGATATTAATTTCTATGCTTATATTTTCTATAATTGTAAATCTGTACTCGTATCATATTTCGACCTAATTATAATCATATTTATTTTATATGTTAATAAAATATAACATAAATAAATAAATAAATATTATAAATTTATCTTGTTTCGTTTTCAATTTGAAACAGCAATCTCCCACTGAGTTTTTTTAATAAAAATGCTTTTAATTAGTTTCACAGAACTGATCTAATTTAAAAAGTGCTGATAACTGTTTTACGAGTTAATGAATAAATGAGTACACCTATTACATTCTTGACATTTAGGAACTAAACCATTACAGCATCTGAAGAGGAAGAGGAAAGCGAGCCAAGGCGTTCATTTCGTTTCCAAGACCGATGTTTAGTGGGTCAGGTGCCTCGAGGGGCTAAGCCCGGCCGGGGAGGTGGAGTCGCTATAATTATCGAAAAGAATGTTATTGTGAGTATTTGGTATTCAAATCAAAGGCTGTCTTGACTACAATTTTAAGTTTTGTGGTACACAAACTAATTGTTATTTACGATTTATGAACCAGATATAATTGAATCTATGAAATTTATATTCACATAAAACTGACGAAGAAAGGTTAAGGTATACTGTATATTATTATGTTAAGAGCCAAAACCAGCTTTATCGAAGAGATTTTTAAGAAGTCTTTCTTGATGATCACGATGATCATGATGATGACAAAAATGATGAATTTTAAATAAAATTTTAAACATCCACACAATATACTCATACTAACTCTAACATACTTCGGTCCGTAATACAATCAGAACCGAATAAGCTCTCGAAATCTGTCTCTGTTCACATTTAAGTGCATCTGCGTGGTTCGTGTTGATGTAATGATGGCGTGATATTTTAATTTTAGTATTTATAAAATTCGATCAGGTAAAAAATGTAATGGCTTTCTTATAAGTGCTCATTGATTATAAATATTTACTTTATAGCTTATAGCAGAATAAAACTATTTCATTCACAGTTCGACGACCTGATTGACTGATCTGACTTGTTAGCCGGAATGCCCATGGCCGCCAGCACAACTATCTTATTTGTCATCTTTTTTAAGAATTAATGTTATTTAATTCGTTAAGAAATAACTTTAATCTGATAATCCAACAGTTCTCTTTTAAGCATATCTTTATTATGTTCTTAACAAATCTATATCATGGTTTAGAACACCCTTCGGCGACGATACTAACAATTTCACTATCTTGTGTATATCCTACCTATTGGTGACACAATATTGCCACATAACATTCATGCTAGAAACGATCCTATCTTTTTCTGTTTGTGTCGATAGTTGCGTGAGACATTTTCCCCTAGGTGATAAGATTGTCGTCTGTACTACACCGATCTTTAGAGGATCTTACTGTAATCTCGGTCTTTTGAGTTGAATTAATACCACACTAATACATTTCCAATACTTTTATATTTCAATTTCTATATATCAACTTGTTATATTATTTATTTTAGAACTTTAAAATACATTAATTTTGATGTCGGTCTCAAATATTAGTAATACAATATTATGTTTGTCATATGTTTGTGTATTTTGTTCTATTCTCGATTTTTGTTAAAGCTACGTGCTAGGGTTGGGAATTCTCATTCTTTTATTTTTTTTACGATCTGAGATTAAACAATGAAAATATATGTAACCTATGATCTCTTCGAAAGTAATATGCTCAAAAGAATATTAACGTTATTCTAAAAATTCGTTTGGGAGGAAAATGATAAAGTATTAATAAAATACATTTAAAATTA
Source organism: Melinaea marsaeus rileyi (assembly GCA_918358865.1). Taxonomy (NCBI): domain Eukaryota; kingdom Metazoa; phylum Arthropoda; class Insecta; order Lepidoptera; family Nymphalidae; genus Melinaea; species Melinaea marsaeus. Next base: position 8,799,188 of record OU911088.1, on the reverse strand, counting down.
GTACTATATAAGTTAATTATCACAATCGTTGGAGATCTTCCTATAAATGTTAGAATATCTATAAATACAAAATGAATGTCCTTTACAGACATAATATTTTAAACATGTTACCTTGGTTGTACGTACAATATCTTATTTTCTTAGAATCTACTGTCCCAGCAGAGTTCCACAAGTGCACATAGACGCACCAGTAGGAAGCGCTCTTATTAAACATTATCATTTTAAGGATATGGAAAAACATTTTATAATTTATCTAATTTGTGTTCCTGTTTACTTGTTTAATATATATTTTTTATCACTGGCGTTTATTTTGACTTTTAATAAAATGTTATGTTGTTTAAGTTAATTATAAACCTAGTTGGCATTTCGTATATGGATTTTTTTTTTTACGTAAATTTGTTGTTATTCGGATTTTATTTCTAATTTTGCTCTTTCTAATGAAAAAATAAAAATAACTAAATGTCGAATTCACATCAGTAACATAGAAGATACTTTAAGGAACGAAACTTACCCTAGTCTTTTCGTCTTTATTAAGGATAGGTATTATATTGAACATCGTATTTTTTTTCTTTATGACAAATAGGTTTCCTTGTTTTATTTAAATAGATTTACTGCTTAGAGAATTAAAAGAAATTGATAACGAACCAATACAAATATAAGCACTGTCAGGTCTGAACTTCTGCAGAAATAGAGATTTGCAAACGTGACCCATGAGGAATGGAGAAGAAAGAAGACATACGGAGAGAAATAAAGAAGTGCCGACGGACAGGGACGCGTTCATATAAAATATGGCGGTAATATGCCAAACCAGAGGTAACTGTGACTTCTGTTACCTGTGAGCGGTGTTACCAGTCTAAACGAACTCAAGATGTCGCTCAAATTCGCTAGTGTGGCCTATAGGGTGTCTGGAATTTGTCTGGCAGCACCATTAGAATTTAACAAAATACTCGACTACCTGAATTTGGCACATATATGTTGTCGATTCGAAATGATTATTTTTATATGTTTTATTATTCAGGCCAAATTTCAATTGGGTCTACCGTACCCCTTGAAATTATTTTTTTGAGCTTTTAATTCCCACCCCTCACTATCAATTAAAAAGTTTTAAAGATTATGATAGAAAACTAATATTTTAAATATTTCTACTACATTTTGGATCGCAAATAAATGTTAACTTCAATTAGGCGTTGGTGAAGTAAAGATCTTATGAATCCGCATGAGATTAATATATGATTTATGATCTATCCAATGAAGTAGTGTGTAAATAGTTACTTATTAAAACTTCCCCAGCTCCGCGTTCTTACTAATAATAATTACTAATCAGAATCTATAGTAGAAGTAAACTTTTAATCATCATGCCCAGATAACTTACGCATTGAGATATTTCGTTGCTCTTTTTATATAACTTCTTATATATAACATTTATTAGTGTTCTTCAAGAGTCGTTGTTATTAATAATACACACAATTAAGTTATTGTGTGTATAGGACGCCTTTCACGAAGGCAAATTCACTCATCTGCATGGAATAAAGCAAAATTGCCCGTCCGGGAACCGATGCTACGCTTCATGTTGAAGAAATTCAACAATCGGTCTTACCAATGCGTGGTTTAGCTATACGTGGTCTTACATAGGTATTCGGATATTATTCAAAACTATTTAGTATTATTAAAAAAAATTCGATGCAAATATATATTAGTTTCAGCCTAATGACTAAATACTACAAAACTTTAAAAACTTTTGTGGGATTATATTACACAAATATAGTTACACACATACATACATTTCTCAGTATTGTAATCTTCTGGTAAAGAAATAACAAATAAACCATTAGTACCACTTTCCCACTAGGCATATCCATATCTTTGTACCTCAACTTCATCGCAGCTAAGAGCTCCCATCGGCCGCATTATCAGCTAGCTGTTCATAATGCAATATAGCAACCACCAAATACATTTACGCCAAAAACGATTCTATCTTATTCAATTTGTGCTGAGTTTTCTGTGAAACATTTTCTATTATCAAATTAGCTCAAGGTACAAAATAAACCAAGCTTATGAAAATAGTGATATCTTTTATTGTGAGATACTTCTGTGATTTGTATGTTATATATTTTCAAATTCAATGACAATTCATTTTCTCCTATCAACATTTTTTATTGCATGGCTGCATAATGTAGATACTTACCCAATGTGATTCTTTGATATTAGTCTTTTACTTAACAAACTTATCATTACTCCTTTGAATTTCTGTTTACTATTATTGAATTATGTAACCAATATAACCACACTTTTTTTTATGTTAGAGCAGGGCAAACGAGCTTGTGAGTCACCGTGGTTAAGTGATCACCACCACCCATGAACTCTTGCAACATCCGAGGATTCACAAGAGCGTTGCCAGCGTTGGAGATAGGAATATATGTCTTTTTTGACGGTACCCAAGTTGTATCGATCTGGAAATACCGCCGAAGGAAGTTCGTTCCACATTCGAGTGGAACGTGGAAAAAAAGTCCTTGAAAACCGCATAGTGGAAGATCTTCACGCATCCAGGCTCACTCACAAATAATTTAATAATACTATCAATTACTTATTAGTTCTTGTTTCGTGGTTTCGTTGACGGACCTGGGCTTTTATATAGTCTTTTATGTATATTACCATAAAATTCACAGACAACGCACCGAATTCATAATAGTTATTTAATGTATATTTACTTAATAAATACTACATATTTTAAGGTTAAATTTGTAAATGTTAAGGAAAAATGTAGCGATTGAGAAACGATACGAGTAAATGCAGCTGGATTATAATTGAGGTAAAATTACGGTAGTTGTAAATTATTTATTTTAGTTATCAGTAAGCTATATTTTTATAGTACTTATTTATTAATGAATAGTTTACACAGAGAATTCGACGATCATAAAGACGCGCGAAGCGTGAACATAGCCTGGATAGTCATAGCGTGAATAATATGAGATATAAAAGGCCCAAAATTTAGTTAGAACTCTATATAAGATAGAAAAGGAGATAGGCAAATCATATAATGAAGACAGGTGAGTTGCAAGGTTGCAGAAAAAACACTTATTGTAAGATGCGCTCCAAGAACTTTTCGAAAACGGTACAGTAGTGGATATTACCTATTTATCAGGAACATTTGTTCAGATTATATTTTCAATATTCAGATACATGGCTAAAATATTATATCTACTAATTGCAAAAATGTAGTGATGTCTATACTTTAGTTTAAAAAATATTAAGGCAGTCAAATTTAATACAGCTGATTATTTTCCTGTGGAGAATACACTCTTGAATATTGTGCTCCAAGGATACCAGATATTTTGAAATAATTATAATCTGTTTATACACACAAGTTAGATCCTATATTACAGAATTTCTGCATAAGCTAGCTACTACAACATGAAATTAGAATATACAATTAATAACATTATACTTGTAGATGATTTTCATATACACTCTTAAAATACCAAAATCGGAATCTAGATTTCTTGCAATGTTTTTTGTTATAATGTTTTTTTCATGTGAATGGAATTATAAGTTATTTATTATGCAGAACTCGTGTATTGACTTATTTATCAGTGCTTAAGTTTTTTAGTTAGTTTACTTATCTGATCATGAAGCAACTGAATTTTTACTGTTCCTATGTATATAAAAATCATTTCCATCGTATAGATTCTAGAGACATTTTTGTCATATCGTATTTAATCATTTTATGCTTTAATATATTTAATAATTCATGTTGCAATATTTCGCATGTCTACTTAGGAGGAACAGGTTTGGTCTAAACGAATTTGTCATTGTAATGTGCAGTTTTTTACTTATTATTAAAAGGACCTTCAGACAAGAGAACTAGAGGCCGAACTGAAATGTTTCGATGAAATTTGGAAAGTAATAGGAAAGGGTTGGACTGATAAAGAGATAGAACTATGTAAAGAAAAATAGGGTACACCTTTACTCAGTGACCTCTCTCCTTGAGTAAGGAAAAAGTAGTAAAAAAAGTTAAAAAAGTAAAATAATCAATTATACAGTGCATTAAACAGAATTTTATTAAACGAATATAAAAACTGCTTATTTAAAATAAATATAATGTCTTTATTTTAAATTTGATTCTTATTTTAATTATAACTTTTAATATATAATATAATAAATTAATAATTTAATATATAATATTATAAATTAATATAACTGAAATTTGAATATAACAATATATATTATATATCACATTGATATAATATTGTAAATTTAATTTAAATAACAAAATATATGAAGAATTCGTTGAATGCAACCGAGTATTAAATAACTTTTGGTGAAAGATCTGTATTATGGTCATGACACCCCTTTCATTCCGCAGTGTTTAATACTAGACATGATTTTCAGGAAAAAAGCTGTTACATAATCCGTCTTTAACTCGATGTTCATGAGTGGAGTGGGCCGTATGGGATTGAGAATATTTGCAAGTTCTTTTTAAATCGACTCTTAACACCGACTTCCATTGTTTGCACTGCCACAGGCCACCGACTAGAGTATCATCTTCACCATTAGGATACGGTTTATACTTCCACAATGCGACTTTCTAGGAATTTCCATTCTCATAGAATAAGCTTCCTGTAGGTTCCTTCCTAATATAGGTGCCTTCAAAAAATTGTTCCTCCAAAGCCGACAACGCTCTTATTATTCTACAGTCGTTACACTAGATTGTAAGCGGCGCTGATCACTTGCAATCTAGTGACCCATACGCTCATTTGCTCTCCTATAATATATATATATATATATATATATATATATATATATATATATATATATATATATATATATATATATATATATATATATATATATATATATACAAGTGTTCTTCCCAGTATTAGAAAGCCTTTATTACTGCCTTCTGCTCAAACTTTACGTGTCCTCCGGTTGCATAGTCTACATAGCTACCTACAATACGATTTGATTACAATTTAGATTCGTTCACAATGAGTGTAATATTTATTGTTAACTGTCTGTATATTCCAAGCTTTATGATAACTTACTTCAACTTTAACTTCAATGTACAACATCCAAATCAAAGAAACTTATTTACAAACCGAGCGTGTCATGATAAACTCACTTTGTAAATATTAAACTAAATTTGTAGTGATGGTTAACACTATAATTTATTAACACTTAATTTCAAAACAATACGATCTGTAAAGTCAAGTGTTGCTAAAGTTCATCTATCTAATAATATATGTCTTAAAGCTGTTATGTTTGATTGCATCTTCAAAGTTTCTCATTTTGATATTGTTATTCAGTTTCATATATCTTTTGTGTTCGCGTGAACGAGGATTATTGCAATTGCAAAATGCTTAATATTCACAGGATAGGAAAATATTTTTAATAATGTAGTAAAAGATAATGTCAAAGCTCTGTAACTTCTGGTGACGAATGTTGGTGTTGAGCTTTTCCCACGGGGTATTTTGAGATAAAAAGTAACCGCAGATCGTGAACTATATGTCTAGAAAAATCAATACACATAATTCAAGAAGTTTGATCGCGATAGACGGATAAACATCAAACTTTCATATTTGTATTATCAATCAAATTGTATGAAAATTTTCCTAAGTTAACGAACTTTAAGGCTACGCCTTTGAATGTTACTCATCAACTAATTAGTCACGTTCCCTTCTAATATTAATTCCTAACACGAATACGAGAATTTCAGATTTCAACGGAACGGCTGAATCGCCGTTAATTTGAACGGTACATTTATGTTATTTTATTCATTGTGTTGCAATTAAATTGTAATTACTTGGTGTTTTCTATGAGCCTTGTAGAATGTTTTGAACTCTGCAAGGCCAGTATAATAATAACAATCCGGTTATGGCGGACATTTTAGATTGGATTAAAAAAAAACTTTTATTACAAATATTGCGTTACATTTCCTCTATTTATTAAAAAAATATACTTAATGCTATAAAACTTCCCTTGTAAACAAACTTCTTGTGAAATGTAATACGGCAATATTTATAATGCAATTTTTGTCTGCTCAAACGAGCTTTTTTAAAAACGTATGTTAATTTTATTTGTATATTAGTATAGTGAATCGTTACAAGTATTATACCTTAAAAATATTTCCGGTTCATATTTTTCATTTATACTACGTCTACTATATTAAATGTATCTTCCTTGCAATATCATTTTAATAATATTGTTAGAAAATAGGTCATTCTCTTTGACTAGATTGTCAGGCTCGAAAATTAGACTCAATTATTACAATGAGATAACCACAAGCCGAATCTGGCAATTCCCTAGTTTAAATTCGACTACGAATATCTTTGTGCATTTAATTGTATTCGGTGTCTGGGGAGATTTAACCTTAGTAAATTGACCAATTATTAAATAATCATATGTTGGAATATATTCTCAAAATTGTATTCGACTTTTGGGCCCATTAGGATTGAAGTGGCGGTAGACCGCAAAATTTAAAATATTGCAAAATAAAGTTTTCTATACATTTTGGTCGGTCGGTGGGTCAGTGGTGTCATATCATTTTAAATGAAACTTCGATTCTTTTACGACGTTCATTATATATTATGAACAAAATTCAAACAAATATGTTTATCTAACAATATAGTCACACTTTCTTTATGGTCTATGGAAATGACTTTACCTACTTTGTAATCGCATCAGGCATTTTTATTAATCCTAGTTTAAAACAAATTCGAAAATGAACTTGGATATTTATGTCCATGAAACCGTATCATTATAATTATATGAAAATTATTTTATTCAATTATGTTATTTATTATATAATTTACTTATCGATTATTTACTTTGTAAATGAAGGTTAATTTATGTCTGTCTGTCCAATCAGAGCCGTCTTCAATGTACAGTTTATGTGCTGATTATGTTGTGTTTTATACATTTGTTTATGAACTGTTAATGTTGACGGCTTTCGTTTTCCGCATGTAGTACCAAAAGGTCCTTTAAAGGTGTATCGAAGGACAGTTGGTCCAATTATACTAATGAAGTTTTGAATGAATGGAGTCTAGGAATATTCAGGGATCTGAGAATTTGTGGCTACTCTTCGAATTACTTCCGCAAGCATACATTATGTGCACATTGTATAGTCGTTTATATTTACATATCATAATATTATGAGATTTAGCTCTAAATCTCTATCGCTCTGATGGGATATCCTGGTATGACAATTAGAAATGGCAACGAAACAAACTCCGTTTCACTCGAATGTGAAAACAACGTTTGAACATTAAAATAAATTTATTGGTTATTTTAATAATTATTTCGGTATAGATTTTACATACACATTCATCATTACTATTCATCATTTGTATCAAATCATCTCGCCTGTGACTTCATCATCTATCATCACCTATTTTATTAAAGGCTATAAATTTTAGGATTTATTAGCAATATAGCTCATTTTTTTTTACTTTCCAGTGAAAATGAGATTTTATTGTGTGCCCAGTATCTTTCATGTTAATAAGGAAAATAACTTATAACCACCTCAAATTTACTCATAATCCAGTCAGTAGTTTTTAGAATGCGTGAAGAAAGAAAGAAATAGAAAATATATTTTGTTTGAGTTGTGTCATGGCAGTATGGAACACGAAATATTTTTTCCAAAAAATATTTATGCTTTGATTTTGCTCCGATACCATTTTATTGATAATATCTTTCTACAATATAACATTAAAAAGAATACTACAGATGACATCACAGGTTTTGGTGACGACCACCAAAAATAATTATAGCCTATTACGAAATGGTTTTAATCGGTATACTTTTAGTTCTTATCGATATAAGTATATAAACTATATTTTACATTACTCGACGCCTCAATTCCGGACAAAGACAAATATAAGTTCAGAATACTGAACTCTATTAAATGCTTTCTCTTTCTTTTAGATAATGAATAAATGTTTCAGGATCATAATAAAAAACTAGGGGGCTATAGACTTCAAATCTAGAAACATAATCCTTCGAATAGTTAAGAACTTAAACAATTAATAAAATTACTTATTAAACCCACTTAACATCAAATATGTTCAGTATACTATAGACAATGGTTACGTCACGAGATACACTTTATAAGCTGGTGAAGAAATGAAATAATTGTAGTTTAATTATTCTGGAGACCAAGAAATTTTGGGTTTTTTTTCCTAAGTCACTTGGACAGTATGGACTCATAATGATATATTCCCACAAAATCTCGAATATTTATTTCATACTAATATTTTTAAATTTTATCTTTAAAGGCACAAACAAATATGAATGCAAATTGTTTCTGCGATCGAATTTAAACGAGAATTTTCAGGCTGGTCTGGTGTGAAATCAGGCTTCATTTAGCAGCAGCAGCCACGTAATTAGCATAACCAAATGGTTATTTCAATGCTTCACGAAGCTGCTTACACTGAGACGGTTTTAGTTATATAAACTCTCGTGGGTAAGTTTTTACTTTTACTTTTATAAGGATAATGTTGAGATGGCATTTTACTGCATATAACACATACTACGTTTACGCGCAGAAAAAGAAAATGTAGTAAAAAAATATTTTTACGATACTGCCGGTTCATGTTTGCAATGGTCGATGTCTATCGCAGTATGAACGCTGTTTTCCATAAAAACTTCTACGTAATCTACCGTCAAAAGTTTTAATTTTTCATAAATAATACTACCTGTACCCTGCCATGCTTCGCAATGGACCATTTTTATTTTATTTTTTTTGGTATGCCTTGCCATGCCTTTCATTGTAATTTTAAAACAATTTTGTCATGATTTTAATTACGATGGTAACTTCGCAGGAAATTGTACACCTGCACAAGTTTTTGAAAGCTATTTTAGTAATTAATAGTAATAATAAATAAAGTAAATAGTAGTAGTAGTAAGCTAGGTAGCTAGGTACTGCTTACGCAATGGCACATTGTCGTTGGATGGGTGGAAATAAAGGACAAAATAAAGAATACGTTTCATTAAAGTGTAATTTTGCTTTACTTGTGAGTATACAATATTTCTTGTTTTTTTCATTATCTGCATACATAGAAAGTTTTGCTGATACGGAAACACACAACATAGAATTGTCCATCCTCAAGTCTGGCTGGTCGTCTCTGTGTTGTTCTGGTTCCGTGTTACGTACCTGGACGGTGCTTAGCCTGTTCGTCTCTCGTACAGATATCCGCTATTCGACAATCATATTCGAAAGCCGAATTGTAAATGCCTACAGTAAAGTTTATGGTCTTTTTTGCATTTCGCACATGTACTCTATGCAAAATAAAAGATTTAGGACCGGACACATTTATCAACACCATGCGAAGGGAAAAACACTCATATTGATTCGGATGTACTGTATAAAGCCTAAATCGTATTTTCGGGCGATTTATTATTTATATGCCATATGCAATAAGAGAACACCTATACACCTACGAGTATATAGATACATGAGAATTTTTGCAAAATTGTCTTCCTGACAAAGTAGTTATAGTTGTACCAAGTGGATTAAGAAATCGTTGTTGCACATTTGCATCTGTGAAATAAAAACGTTGTCCATTCTCTCTCAGTTTATTTTATTTGAATTACAGCTAAATGGCGTTCATGCTTGGGAAATGAAAAACATCGCCATGCAGCCTCATTGCTGCTTATATACTTTTAGCAAGGTAATATGCAATTTCCCGTTATATATCCCGTTCATAAATAATATTCATAACCTTAAGTCTCAAAACAGAATAACGATTAGTGTTACTATAGCTTATCTAATTCAGTGTAATTCCGCTTGGCTCCTGCAATTTGATTTTGTGTTTGGAATCCGAGTTTGAATTGATGGGTTAAATGGGGGCTGGAATTCTAAATGTCATTATTATTCTGATGTTACATTGACGAAAACAATTACTAATTTGTTTAATTATGAGTATTAGTTGCCTTAAAATATTTGCAGTATTTCTTAAAGTAAAACAAGAATATTGTTTTAAATTTGTGCCTGGCTTAATTAACTTTCTTAACTCTTTGTGTTCTGGGGAAAACGAATAAATGTTTTCCACAATATTCATTAACCGCGTCTAACATATCGGTACCATATTTTATCTTGGAAAATGTTGCTACCCTAATGAGGTCGATTGCTGAGAAATAAGTTGCGTGGATCACTCACCATTAATAGATTGTACTGTAAGAATCATTCTCCAATGGTGGTGTTATAGTTAACTAGAATTAGTTCAAAATTTTAGAGTATTTATAATTCGAGTGTGTATTAAATACTTCAAACCGAATTATTTATATTAAATACTTCGAACCGTAAGAATAAGCATCACATGTTTGTTTTTAAATAAAAAAAACTAATTTTTTATTGATTGTTAGTTTTACACAAAACATTTTTACGTTGTCAAAGCTACACCAGGTCGGAAACTTATTTGCCACCGATTTGAGACGAATTGGCGACAGAAATTCAGCAGACTTGTCTTGATCCTTTTCTGAAAGTCATATTTAAGGTCTAAATTACAGTTATAATAAATGTTTAAGTAGCTTGCAAAAGCGAAGCGAAAGCAGCAGCGAACACTTCTTTTTTTTTTTTTTTTTTTTAGATGAGGGCAAACGAGCTTGCGGGTCACCGTTGGTATGTCATCACCGCCGCCCATGAACTCTTGCAACACCCGAGGATTCACAAGAGCGTTGCCGGCCTTGGAAATAGGAATATATGTCTTTTTTGAAGGTATGTCGTATCGATCTGGAAATACCGCCGAAGGAAGTTCGTTCCACATCCGAGTGGAACGTGGAAAAAAAGTTCTTGTAAACTGCACAGTGGAAGATCGCCACGCATCCAGGTGGTATGGATGGTAAAGGAGACGATGGCGAGCTGTGCGGTGGGGAAATTCGGCGGTAGGCATCAGATCCAATAGTTCTTCAGAACATTCCCCGTTCTAAATGCGTTAGAAGACGCACAGAGAAGCCACGTCTCTACGCAATGCCAAAGAGTCTAGCCGTTCGCAGAGCACTGGGTCCCCGATAATCCGAACGGCTCTCCGTTGTACGCGGTCAAATGGTAGAAGCTGATATTGGGGTGCTCCGGACCAGAGATGAGAACATGTGTGGCCGGACCTGCGCCTTATAGAGCGCAAGTCTTTGGCCAGGTTTGAAATACTGCCTCGCTCTATTGATCACTCCCAATTTCATCGAGGCCAACTTGGCCTTTCTCTCCAGATGACCACGAAACTGAGAGTCGCTCGAAATGTCGAGACCCAGTATTCTGATACTTGGCGAGGCAATAAGTGGAGTGCTCTCGAAGAGCGGTGATACCACAAATGGGTTTTTTTAGTGGTAAACGCGCAAACCTGTGTCTTTAGGGGATTGAACTGAACGTGGTTCAGTTCACCCCACTCAGAGACCATCCCCAGGGTGGTCTCTATTGAAGACACAAGTTTCTTTCGGCACTCGTCGACGTTTTTCCGAGAGAGACCTGCACGATCGGAATATACACATCAATGATATGTTGGAAATATCCAACATATCATTGATGTACAGGAGGAACAGAGTTGGGGATAGCACGCAGCCTTGGGGTACACTAGCGTTCACGGGCTTGGGGTCCGAGCAAAAACCGTCGAGAACGACCTGTATGCTCCGCCCAGTGAGAAAACTGGTGATCCACTTCCGGTAGACGTGGCTGTGGCTGTCCACGTCCGGTAGAGGAGTGTGCGTCTTTACCAGCTGGGACAGACCATTTGCCAGAGCAAACTTCATACCTAGGGTGCATCATGTTCTAGATATTCGAAAAAACAGTAGTATCCCTTACACACAAACGTTCCTTAACAAGTTTTTAAGTTTAAATTTATTAAAGTGAAAATTGAACTCTCATAAAAAATTACTCACAATTTTGGTAAAGCAAGCTTGTGTCTTTTCATTGTACTTGTGTGAATTACAGTACTGTGCTTATTAAAATTATCCTTATTCTAAAGTACATATTTAAGATTTTCAAAAATAGAATGACCAGCGACCATGAGTGTATTACATTGCTTAAATTTATCTCATAAGTACTTCTTAGGGCCCAGATTATAAATTGCACGGATAGCTCTCTTTGTAAAATAAAAATAGTATTTATATCGGCGGCGTTATCTCAGTATTATTATGCTATGAAAATAACTATAATAAACTTAGTAATAGTACATATTTATGTATCTTTTAAAATCCGTTATAAAGATTAGTTGCTACTTTTTTAAATTAATCTGTTCGTCTTAAATATTTGCAGTGGTCGTGAAAATGTAGCTTTAATTGAATTATTCAACGCTGGCTAACTCTGACCTTTTAATATTAGTCCTATTAATATTATAAAAGTATAAGATATTCAATTATGTACGAAACTAATGTGGACAGTGAAAGATGAAATAAATTGCCAATATTAGAATTTGCATGTGGTTAGTTTGCATTTTTTTTATTTACGACGTGAATTGTTTGGTTAATAGTTTGTGTATGTCATTATATTTGTCATCATTTCTATACACCGTAAACTCGAAATTCGATATCTCAGAATACCAATTTCATTTAATGAACTTGGCACACATAGGTGATCTCTAGCTTTAAGAGAAAAAAAAAATGCATGGAAAATAGCACTGAAAGATATTTATTTTTCACAATAAGTGATCGTATTCAAAACGCCTGTACTAGGTTTTGCTTTAACGTCCCGCCACGATATTATTCCTTTCCTTAATCCTACTAACAAATTTGCTAAAAATGGACTATATAAAGTAATTAATATGGCATGCTTGCTTTTTGGGGTTATTAAATATAAAACATGCCTGTATAATAAGTTGAAATGGTTGAGCGAATACAATCCCATCCACATCACATGAGCTTCTAATTACATGCTAATTGTTCTCTCGCACAAAACCGCTGCATTCCGAGATGGTTTTGAATATGCTGGCTCCAGTTGCTGGAACAATATTCTTCCTCCTTTGCAGATCCTTTTTTTTTTTTTTTGTCTTTGGAAAAATTCGTTACGGATACCCGCCGACCAAGAAGGTGATGGTCGGAGGGTTATGTGGGACTACCCGGCAGCATCGAGCACGCTGCCATTCTTAAGGCTACTCACTAAAAAACCAACGGATGCCCTCAACGCCTTAAAGGGACGCCATGGGATCGCTTGCGCACTCACCGTAGCGCCCCGGCCCTTTGCGGATCCTAAAAACAGAGATGAAATTTTAAACTAAATAATAAAAACCATTCTAATTTCATTTAGATTTGTCGGATATCCAAATCAAGATTTTTATTTTGATTTGATTTAATCCAGTACTCCCAGGGTTATTCTGACACAGACATGCAATCTGAAATTCTCCAATGGTTGGAGGATAGCACCAGAATCATCAAAAAACATTTGCCAAAACTCGAACAACATGGAGCTGACATATATCTGATAAGCATTGCACAAGTATTAAAGGATTACTTCCTTACAACAACATTACTTCCGTACAATGAGATCTCGAATCCTTGAAGCCCTACACCATGTACTCACGACTGACCTATTTTCAGATAGCCAGGAAACAAGTTATTGTAGTAGTACTGAGGAAGCCGGAAATGGACAACTACGAAATAGGTCCATCGCATTTATATTATAAATTACATACGAAGGTGATTGGCCAATTTTAATAAATAACGTCTGTTGCAATAGATTGAAGATTAGTTGTTGAAATTCTTCGACTTTCTTTGTTTACAATTTTCGCTCACGAAACATTTTTTTGTAAGAAATAAAAATAAATAGCAAAGCGCTAAATCTGATCTGCAGAGAGCATATTAGTACTACATCCAAGATTAAACAGTTGTAAGGATATACAGCATGTGCATGGATGCGTGGATACGTTTTACGAAGATCTTCTTTCAAACTTATCCAACTTAAATTTTAACTAATCCATATGATAAAATTTTTGCTTCCCAAAAGCAGTTTGTAAATTTTCATAAAAATAACCCTCCAGAAAGATTTACCCTTATTGATAATCATAAAAAAGTCCTAGCATGAAAAGCTTTTTCGAAAGAAAAAGAGACGGCCGTAGTTACAAAAAAAAAATTGTTTAATTAATAAGTTTAATTCAAAAACTGTTGCGGGAAAATGGCGATTATATTTACTTTTTTACTAAGTTTTGGAACAGCATTTGTATTGTCCGGCTCGTTTAGAGAAGTCTTCCTGCACTGGATAAAAGCCTACGTGATGTTGATAGAAAACGAGAGAGCTGTGGAACTGGCTGAAAACATGGGTAAATTTGAAAACAGAGGCAAGAACACAGCCTCCGCCCGATCTCATTCATCAAACAAAGTCTGTGACGCTGGATAAATTATATTGAAAATAAGTTTAACTATTTTGAAAATGAAAACCAATCATTATTGTTACTTAATAAAAAATAATGGTAATTTTTTAATACTATAAAAAAATAGATAAATTGATTCTCACTAGTATATAAAAAATAAAAAAGAATATCGTTTCCTGTAGATTTGACCATGTATTGTTGCCATTTTTACATTTGTAAGCAAGAACACAATGCGTTAGGCTAGAAAACAGCTCATAAATTTTATTTCTTTAACTTTTGCTCATAGTTAAATTAAGATCTAATATTGTTGTTTTGAAACTTAGAGATTAAAATAATTAATAATCTGATGATAGTTTTGCAGTGGTGTTGTCTACATTTTTTATTTTAGAATTGACACACATTTTTATAATTGACAAAAACCATTTTATTTTTTATTGCTGGCATTTTCCTCGAAATGAAAATTGTTTAGGAATTATAGAAAGTAGCGGTGTTGCTATTGATTTGTTTTTATTATTATTGTTATTTGTATTAACTATTTCTCATTCAATCATTAAGGTTTCGTTAATTGAACAATAATTAATTAAAAATATAAAAACTAACTATTATACCTCTATATACATTCAGTATAGTTTACCGGTATTTATATTATAACGTTATAAAATAAATACTAATTTTGAGATTATTAGGTATGAATATCAAAATCGTAGTCGTAATATCCCAATAGATATATATTATTAATGACTAATAAAAAGTTCAGATAGAAGAAAGAGTATTCAACGCTAAAACCACCCGATTTTGTATTCGAGCAAACGTTAGTATTGAAACCAGTACACTTTGTTTGTGGACTGGGTTCGGTTTAATTAGAGTGCAGACACCAATCAATATCATCAACATAAACATTGCCATGCACAATATTGGATTAATTACGTGGAGCTGTAATTGGACAACGAAGAAATAAAGACATTGATGTAATTGATTCGTGATTTCACGGTAGCCTTATGGTAAAGGTGCAGTGCAGGCCTTGAGAAAATATTTGTAACAAAACCTTAGTTTTTAATTGCAAAACATAGAAACTTTTCCCTGGCGGTCCGTCGTCTCTGGCTACCCCGCAAGGGATATGGCGTGAAGCTAAATAAATAAAATAATTTTTCTCTGGAAATTATTCATCATTCTTCTTTAAAATTTTTATTAAACAAAAAAAAATGTAATTAATTAATGATTTACAATAATATCAATAGTAATAGAATATTACTCAAATCTAAGAATTGGTAAACCATAAAACTCCATACCGCGTCATTTCCTATAGGGAAAAATATATTAATTTGAGGATTTAAAATGACTGAGGCACTTTGTATTGTAAAATAAAGTAGTTTCCAAAAATTTAAAGTAAAGGTCTTGGAATTTACACATTTCTAATTGACATGCTAACATAGATCAGTAGCATAACAAACTAAATAATTACTCACAAAATTACGAAGTATCCACGAGCTGCCATAACACCTGCGATACTAACATACTTCCTAATTTACTAACTAGATCGCGATAGTACTTTCATGGGAAAAATTTTAAACACCTAACTCATCCTCTTTTAAAATACGCGATATGGTTCTAGGGAACTTTATCATGTTCCAGGTAATAAAAATTTGTTTTCGGACAGGATTTTTTCGAATTATTTCTCTTTTTACTTTGATAACTTTTTTCGTACGAACGCTACGTAATAGAGGAGGTTCCATTGTAGCTATCACTAATCCAGTACACAAATATTTGAATTTATTTGGCTCCATACCAACTTTTAGTAATGGAATCATAGCGATTCGGTTCTCTTTATCACTCAAAACACAATTAACAAGCGTAAACTCTACATTCTGGATAGTAATGGTTTTAATTTGACCTTCAAGTATCAATTAAGGGTCAAATGAATTATTTCTTAATTAGGATATTATTAGGTATACCACGTCATAAGTATAGACTTATTAATACAAATAAGAACAAGAAAATAAATTGTATAGATAAAATTATGCATAAACGGCAGTATATATATAATTTTGACAGATCTGCTTGTTTATCCAGCGATTATCTAAAACTTATACACATTTTAGTAATATACATGTACATGTCACAAAGTGAGGAAATTTTATCTACCAAAGGTTTATTACAATGTAAACATTTGTAAATAATAAATGAAATATACATTTTTATTTACATATACACTGAAAATCATGCTGGCAGGGCTCAAGTTAAAACTAGGATCTAGTAGTTTAGTTGTAAATTCTATATAAATATTATATAAAATGGTGAAATCCTTCCGAAAGTTGTAAAATTTATATTGATTTAATCTTTAAAAGATTTATATTCCGAGATAGTCTAAAAAAACTTATATTAGACTTAATAGTTCTATTGTATTCGTACTCACACACTTCGCACAGTATTGTAACGGCTTCATAGGCGCTCGTCCCCGGAGGTCGCCCGGGGCGTTAGTCATATTGAGTCCACGTTTTACGAACAAAAGTGCAGGATTAAAATGGAATTACTCTATCAAAAACTCTATTATTAATAGAAAAGATATGAGAATAAGGTCGAATTCAATTCAAAAAGTTTTGGTTTTGTATTTTGCCTTAATGTGACGATACAGCAAATATTAGAAAATATGGTAAATTGTCTAGTATAGGATCAAGGAAATTAAAATTATACTGTTAATTTAAACAGTTTTTTTTATATTCAAGTTGAATGTCTTCTTTTGAAAATAAAATGTATCCGATATAATTCAGTATATTAATTGGAAGAAAATCCGTTACATAAAATTTATATAAATTATATTGCGGTTAAATTACCGTAAAACTTATCAGGTTTTGTTGTTTTATGCTATTAATATCTTATCGTTTTGAACAGTTGTTTAATGTGACGTCATAATCGACATTTCTGTTGCTTTCAACGTATATTCAAGAAGACCAACATTTAACGTTAAAACTGTTAACGTCAGAGTTATTTGAGTTACAGTCATATTGATATTTATATTAAAATAATAAATGTATTATACCATAATTCAGAACTCGGAATATTATTCGCAGCACTTTGTAATAGGTGCTAACAAGGAAGCTGCATATACAGAATCGTTAATGAATTATTCTCAGGCATCTCTGTCATCAACATTATTATTGTTAACATTTTTATAATATGATAAGTAGCAGTAGTTGGTGCAGATGGGCTATAAATTTAGCATTCTTTAGGTCAGTGACAGATTTGTTACTTTAGTTTTATAATGAATGCCATTATTTAGAATTGCAAAGAAAAGTCAATTCTTTATTTCAAATTTTTAATCAGATGACGAATTGCATGCCACAAATTATATATATATATATATTTTATTATTGTTATTCTTATCTTATTTTATATTATATAATTCTGTTTACTTTAATAAATAAAATCAAGTTAAGTAATTGAAGTCAGTTTTATTGTAATGATTTTTTTCCTATATAATATATTTAAATTTTAAGATATAAGTTTACCTTACGTCATTTTAAGCTTTCCATTTGGATTTTCAAATGTCATTCGTGTTACGAATTTATATCAGGAAGGAACGTGACTAATTCATTTACTAGTGACATTCAAAAGCTTTTGATTTACAAAGTTATTTATAAATAAATCTTCGATGTATTTTTACCTTACAAGAAATTGAAGTAGAAACTAAAATAAAACTAAAGTAAGATTTGTAAACTCATAGTATAAAATGCTGTTAAGAATTATACACATTTTTGTTACTATACCTATAACAAATTGGTATGCAAGGTTTAAGTAGTCTGTAGCGTCTATTAAAGTAAAAGTGTTTTATCATACCGACGAAGCCTCAGTCACCGGATGTGACGCCATGATCGCACGAAGTTGCGTTGCCAGCACATTTTGAAAATCAATAAATATTTTGTATTGAGCAGCATTTTCATCACATTTCGATGACTCATCTTACCTTTAAACTACCTACCTTATTTTATCATATTAAATTATTTACTATAATATAATCAAACACAAAAAAATATATATAAAGTAATACGTTGATAGCTAATTATCTAAAAATAAATATATACTTATTTCTTAATATATATTTTTTACACCATGATGTTGTTTTTTATGTCATGTGTTGTTTTTATTACACATTTAGTTCGTATCTTTATTTGATATTTATTTTATAAAAGTCAATAACATTAAAAAACGTAAAAGATAAAGATTGTAAATGTCTCATTGCATTATTTTCTTAACCACATTATATTAAAACAGTCTTATTTTCGAGTAATACATAACACACAAAAAAAGGAAGGCCCCAACCCATCCTTAAATACCTTACTTCCTCTCTAATATTTCTTATCAACCATTCTGAGATTCTCAATTAATACCCTTATTAACAAAATATATAGTTTATTGAGATATAGTTCCTTAGTTAAGCTTTCAATATTATATTAATAAAATATAAGGATTGGTTTCCGAATTAAGAAACAAATAAACATGGGTTACAAGTTACTAACAATTATACACGAACATGCGAGAAATTAGGACTACATTTGTGGGACTAGACCTAAAATGGTGGGACTTGTCTACAAACGAAAAGATACCAGAAAATAATAATTTTTACAATATTATCAGTTATATTATAAATTTGAGAATACAACTGTCGCTCACCCCACGGACATCAAAGTACCAGTGCCACGCACCGACTTGTATCTACTCGTACTTAATGTAAAGTTTCTGTCTGCCTAAGATATTATTACCTGCGCTAAAATAATTCTTTGTCGAGAATCGTGGAAACGCGACGTCGCACCTCACTGAGTAGTTAGGAATTTACTCTCAGCTTACTCGGAACTGAAAGAGTCAATAACAAATTCATCCGAGTAACTGAGACTTTCTGATATACAACAAAATTCAGGAATAATTTTACCTTAACCACATCAGCTGACATTCTTTCTATCATTACTCGCAGCTGATCTTTATTTTTACATAACATTAATGTACCAAATAGAAATTTAAAACAATGACTACTTTTTACAATATCATGCAAGTTCTTGACGTATAGTCGGCTATTGACGTGTAGCCACATCATACCTGGTAAGACACTACTATTATAAATAACAAAAGTTACAAAAACATTACTTAAAAGGCAACTATCTGGACTAAATCATGTGTTTTAAAATTACGAGGCAATAAATAAATTATATTATTGTGTACTTAAATATTATTTGGGAATAGGTATTTATTAATACTAGGATACCGACAATTCAAATGTTATTTTAAATTTTAATTTATACTCCACTATTATGAGATTTAGCTCTAAATCTCTATATCTCTATAGTCTGATGGGACATCCTGGTTTAACAATTCAAAATGACAACGAAATAAACTCCCTTTCACTCGAATGTGAAAACAACGTTCGAACATTAAAATAAATTTCTTGGTTATATTAATATTTATTTCGGTATAAACGCACTAGGTTAAAGTACAAAGTTAGAAATAGAGAAAAATCAAAGTTTTGCAATCAAGTCGTTCTTATCTATTTTAGGGCACTAAGATCAAAATAATGCACTTGGGAACTGTAGTTCTTAGTGTCTATATAAAAGTAAATGTTGGCTATTGATATGTAGGTTGGTACGTAACTTTCTAAGTGAGACAAGTTACCATTTTCATATAAATACGTTATTACACATTCATCATTACCTTTGTATTTAATCATTTAGCCTGTGACTTCGTAGATTTCACTCTCCCCAACAAAAGATATTTATTCATCTATCATCGCCTATTTTATAAAAGGCTATAAATTTTGGGATTTATTAGAAATATAGCTCATTTTTTTTACTTTCCAGTGAAAATGAGATTTTATTGTGTGCCCAGTATATTTTATGTTGATAAGCAAAATAACTTATAACCACCTCAAACTGAATCATAGTTCAGTCAGTACTTTTTTATGAAGCGTGAAGGAAGAAACGGACAAAAAAAATATATTTTTTGAGATGTGTCATGGCACTATAGAACACGAAATAATTTTATTTTATTGACTTTCTACGTTATATAATTACAATGAATAAAACAGAAGGCATCACTGGTTTAAAGACCATCAAAAATAACTACTGCCTATTACGAAAGAGTCTTAATCGCTATATTTGTAATCTTTATCGTAATAATAATTATATAATTTATACAAATTATGTATGACATTATGAACGCATAATGATATATTTCCACAAAATCTTGAATATTAATTTAATACCAATATTTTTAAATTTTATCTCTAAGGGCACAAACAAATATGAATGCAAATTGTTTCGGCGATCGAATTTAAACGAGAATTTTCAGGCTGCCTGGTGTGAATTCAGGCTTCATTTAGCAGCGGCAGCCACGTAATTAGCATAACCAAATGGTTATTTCAATGCTTCACGAAGCTGCTTACACTGAGACAGTTTTAGTTATATAAACTCTCGTGGGTAAGTTTTTACTTTACTTTTATAAGGATAATGTTGAGATGGCATTTTACTGCATATAACACATACTACGTTTACGCGCAGAAAAAGAAAATGTAGTAAAAAAATATTTTTACGATACTGCCGGTTCATGTTTGCAATGGTCGATGTCTATCAGTATGAACGCTGTTTTCCATAAAAACTTCTACGTATTCTAACGTCTAAAGTTTTAATTTTTCATAAATAATACTAGCTATACTATCACGCTTCGTAGTAGTACATTGTGGTTGGATGAGTGGAAATAACGGATAAAATAAAGAATACGTTCCATTAAACTGTAATTTTGCAATACTTGTGGGTATACAACAATCATTGTCTGCATATACATAAAGGTTTGCTGATACGAGAACACACAACATATAATTGTCCTTCTTCAAGTCTGGCTGGTCGTCTCTGTGCTGTCCTGGTTCCGTGTTACGTGCCTGGACGGTGCTTAGCCTGTTCGTCTCTCGTAAAGATACCCGCTTTTCATATTCATTCGGATGCACTGTATAAAGCCTAAATTGTACTTTTGAACGATTTATTAGTTACATGCCATTTGCAATAAGAGAACAAGCACCTCTGTATACATCAGCGTTTTGGCAAAAGGGTCTTCTTGACAAAGGAGTTAGAGTTGTACCAAGTGGATTAAGAAGTCTTTGTTGTACATTTGCATCTGTGAAATAAAAACGCTGTCCATTCTCTATATGTACTGATACTTGGCAGTTTATTTGTTTTGAACTACAGCTGGATGGCGTTCATGATTGGGAAAGGAAAAAATTGCCATACAGCCTCATTGCTGCTTATATACTCTTAGCAAGGTAATATGCAATTTTATCGATAAACCCTACTGCATTTATATCCCCATAAGGACCCCCCAGATGACATGTATGAAGAGGTTAATGTCTGTGGCCGAGGCGAAAGAGGTATGCACGGGATATGGCGTGAAGGTACATAAAATAAATAAAGAAATTTATATCCCTTTCATAAATAATATTGATAACCTTAAGTCTCAAAACAGAATAACGATTAGTGCTACTATAGCTTATCTAATTCAGTGTAATTCCGCTTGGCTTCTGGAATTTGATTTCGTGTTTAGAATCCGAGTTTGAATTGATGGGTTAAATGGGGGCTGGAATTCTAAATGTCATTATTATTCTGTTGTTACATTGACGAAAACAATTACTAATTTATTTAATTACTAGTATTAGTTGTTTTAGAATATTTTAAGTAATTCTTAAAGTATTGTAAATATAAATATTGTTTTAAATTTGTGCCTGGATTGGTTAACTTTTCTATCTCGTTGTGTTCTGAGGAAAACAAATAAATGTTTTCCACAAAATTCATTAACCACGTCTAACATATCGATACCATATTTTATCTTGGAAAATGTTGCTACCTTAATGAGGTCGATTGCTGAGAAATAAGCTGCGTGGATCACTCAGCATTAATAGATTGAACTGCGTGGATCACTCTCCAATGGTGAGGATATAATGGTTAGTTTATAACAATAAAAAAACATGTAAATAGTTTTTTGTTTTTTACTTTTATGCCAATTCATTCTGTATCTTTATTTTTAAATATATACATTTAAGAAGAAGACTAGTGACCGTCAGTATATTATCTTGCTTAAAATTATCTCGTAAGGAATCCTAAGGGCCCAGATAGTAAAATGCACGGATAGCAAAATAAAAATGGTAATTATATCAACGGCGTTAGCCCAGTGTAGGATATTATTATTATGCTATAAAAATAACTATAATAAAGTAGTCCCATCAGTACATATTTATGTTTTCTGATAATTATCTTATAAAATTATTTATAAGGTTTAGTTGCGACCTTTCTAAATAAATCTATCCATCTTAAATATTTGCAGTGGTCGTGAAAATGTAGCTTTAATGGAATTATTGAACGCTGGCTAACTCTGACACAATGGCGCCCTTTTAATATAATAAAAGTATAAGATATTCAATTATGTACGAAACTACTATGGACAGTGAAAGATGAAATAAATTGCCAATATTAGAATTTACGATAAAATATTTCATAACATGTGGTTAGTTTGCAAACAGGAATCACCAATTTTCTGTCTTCTACACACAATTTGTAAATAAAAAATAAACATATTTTTTCAAATTACTTGTGGTAACGCAATGGCTAGAAATTTTATTGTAATTTTAACTGTCAATGTTTGTTTGCGAGGTTTTGGAGAACAATATTCTTATATTGTCTCTATATCTGTGAACACGAAGATAGATTACAAGTACCATATGTATAAAAATAACTCTTCTTAAAATTGGAAGGCGAAATTTTTATTAAGAATTAATGTTAGGGATATTGGAAATCGAACTTTGTTATTATTAAATATTCAGATAAAATGATATTTTCTAATAAATAAGAAAGCCATATCTTCATATTTCCTGGTTTCGGGGAGGTACCGTTATTGTGTTTAATGTTTAAAACTATTTTACCCGACTCCACGCCTTTTGTTATCTAAAATTCACAAATAATATTAACACTATCATATCTTATTCCGTTTGAGTTGATGAGTCTATGAAAAAAATATCAATATAAATTTATGTTTGGTTGAAGTAAATGATAATTACGTATGTAAATTTGCGTTAAGACACCAAATTCCGTTGTAGACCAATTCATTTTAATTAAAATGTGCAATGTAGTTAATTTAAAATATTTTACTAAATGATGAAAATAACTAGATAGGTCGGTAGTTTTAAGAATCTTTGAATTCCCCCAAATTTTAGAAAAGGTATTACTTTACATAAATAATTTAATATGATGGTTAAGTAAGATGCCATAACATACATTCTTAACAAAGTCCTTTTTACGGATATACCCTGTAACTCAAAAGGTATTATTGATATCCCGTGTCTCAAAACTTTAAATATGTCTTTGGAATCAATAGTTTTCAGTTTAAAATATAGATAATATTCTTCAAGGTTTCAGCAAAGTATTATACCTATAATTATGTTAAGTTGTATTAAGTATTATATAAGTATGTGCAGATATAAAAAGTGTATAAACTGACTAATAATTAGAAAATTCTAGATATGGGTTATCTAGCAATGTCTATATTCATTCACACTCTTAAATCTATATATTATATACGTTCTTAAAACCATCAACTTCTGGTAGAAATGTTTTTTGTAGAAAAGAACGAAATTTTTAACGGGTATGAATGAACTTTTCAAAATTGTTAAAGATCCAAAGGGAAATCGAGTTTGTAATCTTTATGTATCAGGTGGTCTTAAATTGAGATCCACAACATGTTTATGAAAATTGTATCATGCAATCAAATATTCACCAGCTACGCCTACTCGTGCTTCGAAAACGTACTGTAATTTACTACAATATGATAAATATATGAAAGATAAATATATGGATTTTGGAAAAATACATTACAAATAATATTTAATATGTAAAGATGTTTTTAAAATTATAATGAATATTAACGAGGAATAAGAAACAATTATCCAATGGAATCGGATACGATTAATCTCAATACTTTTAATGAACATAATTATAATTAAAGTATTTTAAAGAATGATAAAAATAACATTAAAAATGAAAAATTTACTGTAGGTAAACTACTTACAATAAGTAATAAGAAGAATTTTAATATTCTAAAGTATTTTACACAATTCATATTCAAAGGAATGTGTATTCAGTCCAAGTCCAAGTCCAAGTCTCAGTAGTACTCGTAATAACATTAAAACATCAGCGTGAATGTCATGTTTCTATTCTAATATATAAATAAATATTTTTGTCATAAATAAATAAATATTTATTGAGACTTGACCAGGACTGAAGTTGCAATCTTCGTTTATAAATCTAGCCTTAACTATTCGTAGTGGTCAGGAAAATATTGTTTTTATTTTACCTTCGTAATCTAGAATACTATTAAAAAATATATAAGTTCAAATTTTTATAAACCAATTACGCATAAAGCTAAATGGCAAAAAATAACAAATTTTACCATTTTTATAAATGATTGAATAACCAGCTGACAGACATGACAGCATGTGTACATTGAAAGAAATAAAAAAAATTTCAGAAAACCTTCAGAAGCAAATGCTGTAACAAAAAAAAGATATGCACGATATGAAAGAGGATATTAAAAATACAAATGACATAAATATAAACGAAAAGATTAAAAACCTATAAATATAGAACAAATATGTGGAAAATAAAAGAACATGCTGTACAAATAAACAATATTGAAAAAATTGTTATGAGAAACATAAATATAATTTTCTTGGAAAATGCAATGTTAAACATAATAAATAAACACTTAGGTTTCGGTTAGGTTTAGGATATATTATTTCGCAAGTTGCTATAGTATCTAGCTAAGAATCTGGAGTAATTCCAAAAATACTTATTCTTCAATCTCATTGTCTTCAATTACTGAATTGTAATCACAACAACAATAAACTTAACATTTTGAGAGTGACGAAAATAAAAGGAAATGAGCTTCTAAAATTTTAATGATCATAAAGACATAATCTACTTCTACTACGGAAAGGATTGCTTGCAAAGAGCATTTGAAATCTGTAAAATATCTTTTTTTATTTAATCTGTAACACTCAATGTACAAAATAGCTTCATATAAAGATACAGACACTCCGGTAAAAACTGTAAATTTTAGATGCCATTCTCTCTCTAGAGAAGGGCATCTAAAATTTAAAACAGTCTTAAAGGTGGGTGTCCAAGTAGGAGTATCGACTCGACTCGAATTTATTTCCTGCAAGTTAATATTAAGTTTATTATTAAATAAATAATTATATTATTCCGAAAATCTAAGTTTCAGATTCGGATTAGGTAATAAGTGTTCTTATTAACGCTTTTAAGGCGTTGACCTTATATTTATTCATGTGTATAATTGCAAAGCTGATTGAATACTATGAAATATCCATAATGCCTATTGTCGGAGCTTCCCTGGCAGTTTATGAGAAGGACTTTTATCAACTTAGGCTATTATATTGTATTATATTATATTGCTTGAGAGGTTTTTTCCCGCAAAAGTAGTTTTTTTAAAGAGGAATATATATAACCGGAACATTTTTCCCTGACCTGTTGCTGTGACTGTTGCTGAATGTGTTGCATGACTTTTCATTCCTGATCCTCGTTTATAATACCGAGAAATTTAATGGTGATTTTTGTTGAACAATAAATATTAATATTGTAAGAACGTTTGACCACGGCAAGGAGGCTGTTTATATGTCTTCACTTGTTCATTGTCAGAGGTATCTAGGATTTAATTTAAGAAATCGTACCATTAAGAATCTTACTAAATAAAAACAGAGTTTAACTCAAACGACCCACCGCTGAGTCGAGCTGGCACATTATATTTATTTTAAAATTTGAGAAATAAATTAGAAAGGTAACAATATCTAAACTATAAATGTGTTGGAAAAGTTATTGACTTAAAATAATTATAATACTGAAAACTTAACTCAATAAATATTTCTCGGAACAGTGAGCGTCTTATATTTTTAAGTGCAATAAAAGGTTCAGAAATAGTCAATACTAGGAGGTTTCTATCTAATATCTTATACATATTTTTATTTATTCATGGTTAAGTTCAAAGACCCTACAGAAATAGGCAACAAGGTAAGACATATCAATTCAATTCATTGATCAATTAAGAGTGGTATGAAAAATCTTGTATTTTTATTGGGGAGAAGTCGTTTTATATAGTAGTAATAAGATAGTTACTGAAAACGGAAACTCCACATTTTTTAGTTCATACTTATCGAAACTAAGACCTCCCCTAGGGGACTTTGCCGCCATTTTCAAGTCAAACCTATCCCACTCGCATTTCATTTTCTAATATACATTTACAATATCTTATTTAATTTGAACTAATGTAAAAAAAATCTGTGAAACTTATATTTGGTCTTCTTGTTTATATTTTTCTTCTTTGTATTGTTTCAATCTTAATAAGATTAAAGAAAAACTTACAAATCGCTTTTATTTTTAGCAACAACCAAAATAATAAAGTTGTTTAATTATGTTTAAACACGTTTATAAATGTTTTAAATATATCTCTCAAATGATCGAGTGTAAGTATATACGCGAAAAACCAATATAATACACTTTTTACTTAACAGTTAAAAAGTAACTCATTTTGAGCATGTGTGAATAGAACATTTGTATACTGATTTTATTACCTCTCTGAATAGACAAGTATCATAATTATTTATGCTTAAAACGGAATCAAAACCACTTTATCCAAAGGTGACATGACGTGGTGAGTTGCTTAAAATATGTAACCAAGGACTTTTACTATAATTGTTAAAAAAATTTAAGCACCTGTTTAGATATTCAATAACTTATTCTAATTATTTCATTTGATTTGACTAAAAACCTTACTTTTATATAACAATAATATTTAAGAAAAAATGAAGAGTTTTATCAAAATAAGGTATATTTTTGTAAAAAAAATTTTTGGCATTTTTTATTCTTGTAGGAAACTCCACGGCTTCGTTGTTCATCTTAATCACGACTAAGAGCTCTCCCAGGACGAGTTAGTGCCATTTTCAATGTTCAAAACCCATTACACCTGCACCTCGCTATGCGATATGCCACCAATAAATATATTTACGCCGAAAAGGGGTCTGGTATATTCAATCTGTGTGAAATATATAAAAAGATTAGCTTATGTTCAGGTTATCTAACATTTATTATTACAATAATAATTTATTTATAAATGTAATGTATAAATAAGGCTTAATTTTTTTCTCCTTTAGATTAACTTATATAACACTGAATCGTAATAATATATTGTTAATCTCACTTTAAAGATTTACCGGTGCCAGAATATTCATAAACTGAGTATGTTGTTTTAGATTCAGTTTGTTAAACCCTCAAACTATTTGACGTGCTTGTTATGATTTTGTCAAGTGAAAAACCTTTTATCCTAAATAACTTCGAAGCCCACAAATATTTTCTTAACGCCTTGAGCTGATTATGAGATTGTTTGAGACCCGAATGAATCGATTGTGTACATCATCAAATTAAACAAACTTTTTTAAGCTCGTTGCAATATGCTATAACTTCTGTGTTAAGGGGCTTATTATACATAAATAACGGACACAAAGTATATCTAGACCTGGTAAACCTATCTGTAGATAACATACATCTAACTTCCTTAAAGCAATCGCACTACAATTGCCTGAATAGTGAGTATCACTAAGTATTTACTATTAACGCCACGATATATTATGTGTTTATTGGCACTCTTTTAAATTTTTCTTTACAATTTATCTAAAGTTCAATTTTAATTTGCTAAAGCTTACTCCCTTACAAATTATCTGTGATTTTGGATATCTTAAATCATTCTATCTTGCTAATGGCGTAATAAATCGAAATATTTATTTATTTATCAGGGCGGAATGATCAAAATTCTGAAGGAGGCTTCGCGAGACCTGCTGGAGGTAGTGGAGACGCTGGTCGGCCGCACTGCGGTGGACGAGATCAGACGACTGCAGGCCGACAACTCACGCCTGCACCGGGAGGTGGAGAACCTCCGGGCTGAGCTCAAAGCCCACAGGCGTGAGTTTGGCGATATGCGGTCTGCAGCGAAATCTGCTACTCCCGCTGCTGTGCCCTCCACGAAGGAGGACTATTTGGAGGAATTGAGGCGCTCGATTATTTCCTCAGTGGGCGTTATGATCAACGTCCGCTTCGAAGGTATTGAAGAGCGCCTCCTTCCTGAGAGGATCCTTCGCCCACCTCTCGCCGCGGACAAGAGAAAGGAAGCAGCAGCCTCCGCCGCCGCAAAACGGGACTCAGCTCTGGCGAGCCCGTCCCTGGCCGCCGCTCCAGAAGCTTGGACGACGGTGGTGCGCCGAGCCGGGAAGAAGAAGCAGCCGCAACAGTCTGCGCCTGTATCTTTGATAGCCCCCGCGGTTCAACCGCCGAAATCCAATCCCTCTCAACAGAGGAGGGGAAAGAAAGAAAGAAGGGAGAAAAACAAGGAGAGTGCTTTTCAGGGCGCTGAGAAAGCGAAGCCCAAGCTGCCGCTTAAAAGATCGCCTGCAGTTATAATTAAATTGCAGATGGAGGCAGCAGCTAAAGGAGTCACATACGCGTCCGTCCTCGAGCGCGCCGCCGAGAAAGTGGACCTCGGCGAGATCGGGCTCGAGGGCGGCCTTAGAATCCGTCGGTCAGTCACGGGGGCTCGTCTTTTGGAGCTACCTCAGGCGGCTCCAGAAAAGATGGATAAATTGGCCGCCGAATTGCGTGCGGCACTAGATGGGGTGGCAGAAGTTGTTCGGCCCGTCAAACGGGTCACTATTAAGATCAAAGGGCTGGATGACTCTGCTACAAGAGAGAAGGTTAGAAATGCCATTTGCAGCGTCAGCCAATGGCCTAACGAATCCATCCTTGTTGGTGTAATTCGTTGGGGCCACGGGGGCATGAGGGTGGCTTTTGCCCACTGCCCCGCGGCAAAAGCCGTTTTGGATAAGGGCAGACTGCTGGTGGGGTGGAGCTCGGCCGGGGTCGAGCTCCTTGAGCAGAGGCCAATGCGGTGCTTCAGGTGTCAGGAACCCGGGCACACGCGAGCAGTCTGCCCATCCGGGGTGGACCGCAGCACCGTGTGTTTCCGGTGCGGCATAGCGGGCCACACTCGCGATGGCTGCACCGGAGTGCTTAGTGACACGGTTGACAGTGCAATTAAGGGCTAGCGGGACATCACCGATTGCGTCTTGCCATGATCTTTCACTGGTTTCGACAGCGGTAAGCATCCCCTTTAATGTCCTCATTACACGTTCAACCTGCCCATTGGCCCTACAAGAGCCAGTTGCTATTAAGTGTAAGGCAATATTATGGGAATCACAAAACTCTTTAAAGTCTTTGCTAGCAAAACAATGACCCTGATCGGCTACAATTCTAGCAGGTGCTCCAAATAAGGAAACACTAGACTTGAGAGCTTTAATATAATTAGAAGTGTCGATCTGGGTAGTGTGATATAATAAGACATACTTTGTGAAAGAATCAATAAGAATTATGATGTATTCCTTGAAATCACTGTTTCCACTAAGTTTTCCTGTAACATCAATGTGCACAGTATGCCAAGGAGTACTCATTTTAGGTGTTGGATGTAATTCCGCTTGTACTTTGCCGAAATGCGATTTAGAGACTCTGCATGTGATATAGTTATCAACAAATTTTCTAACATATTTAGACATTTTATCGAACCAGTAGTGTTCATTAACCTTTTCAAGGGTCTTTTCCCAGCCTAAATGCATTATTGACTCATATATATGATTTATGACAGACCACCTATAAGATCGTGGTACTATGGTGGTAACCACCGAGATTTACCATTGCGTTGGATCTTGCGATACAAAACTGCTGATTGTAATTCATAGCTTTGAGCAACATCGGGGGTAAGAATATTATTTTTAAGATTTGAAACAATTGATTCAATTTCAGAATCGCGCTGTTGTTCAGCCATTAACCAATTATTAGACAAGGTTGTAATGTCGACCCGTTTTTGTTCTACTTTACTAATAGCAGTATTTGTCTCAAGAAGTTGCGGAAGGAGGTTTCTTGAAAAGAAGTCTACATGGTTCATATACCTGCCTTCTCTATATACGATATCAAAATCATAAGCTTGCAGGAAAGCCCACCACCGATATACCCGTGGTGTTAAATCGGCTTTACTTCGTGAAGCTTTATTTATTTATTTATTTAATTCTTCATTGCACAATACATAAAATAATGCACAAAAGGCGGGCTTAATGCCACAAAGACATTCTCTACCAGCCAACCTTAGGATGTACATGAGAGAACATTGGTAAGCGTGCAAAAAAAAAAACACAAAAACTAAAAATTATTTTAAAAAATCCAGAAATATAACTACAATCATATAATATAATAACAAATACAATACATTAAAATAATACTAATAATACATATATTAATTATTATATATATATATATATAATACATAATTTACATACATGCATAACATACACATTATAAATTATTCATTGAAATAAAGTTGTTTAATTTGGCGTTTGAAGGAGTCACGAGACGGCGCTTTTCGTATAATTTCCGGTAACTCGTTCCAAAGTCTGACGGCAGTTAGAGCAAATGAGTTGGATAAGAAACCAGTCCGATGAAGAGGAGTGTGGAGCAGTAAATTGCTAGAAGAACGAAGTAATCTGTCATGTACATCTGCTAAGAAGGAGAAATTGCATTTTAAATATGTAGGAGTAGAAGGATTGAACAAAATCGAGTAAAGGAGACACAAAATTCGTACATTTCGTCGTTTACGAATTGGCAACCACTTAAGTTTTGATCTATAGTCGGAGACATGGTCAAACTTACGAAGGCCGAAAATGAAGCGGATACACGTATTAAGGAGGCGATCTAATTTATTTAGAAGTATTTCATTGGCATCGACATAGCACACATCAGCATAGTCAAGGATTGGTAGTAGGAGCATGTTAACCACCTGTATTTTCGCTCTATAGGATAGAAAGTTTTTTAGCCTTAATAATGGGTGAAATGTTTTATAAAATTTACGAGACAGTTCTTTAACCTGATAATGCCAACTAAGAGAACTGTCCATAAAGATTCCTAAATTTTTTACTTCGGAAGAGAATGGTATTATGTTATTGTTATAAATCACATTCGGTAAAGAATTTGAGTCAATAAGGGCCAACTGGCGGTAACTACCAATAATGATTGCTTGGCACTTACAAGGTTTAACTTCTATACCGAAGTCATTAGACCAACGCAACATTCCCTCGAGCGCCGCGTTTATTTTGTGGATTGAATGGTCAATTAACCCAACTTCTGTGTGTATATAAAGCTGCAAGTCGTCGGCATAAAGATGATAACGACAATTTAAGATAGAGGTAATGGAGTTAATAAAATGAGAAAATAATAGAGGAGACAAAATACCGCCTTGGGGGACCCCAGCAACTACATCGCACCAATCAGAGAGGCTCTCATTAGTGCGAACGGCCTGCTGACGCCCTCGAAGATATGAGGAGAACCACTTGTTTGCAGAAACCGAGATATTGTACTTGGACATCAACGCAAGTAAAAGGTCGTGGTCAACAGCGCCGAATGCGTTACTGAAGTCTACCAGTACAAGAACGGTAACACATTTGTTTTCCATTCCATGGCGAATGTCTTCAGTGACTTTTAAAAGTGCTGTACTTGTGCTATGTCCAGTGCGGAAGCCTGATTGCAACGGGTCCAGCAAATAGTACTTTGAAAGGAATAGGGAAAGCTGGGAGTGAACGATGGATTCAATTATCTTGGATAAAAACGGTAATATTGAAATGGGACGATAATGAGAAGGTAAGGTGGGATTAGAGATTTTTGGAAGTGGTAGAATGTGAGCTTTGCGCCACAAATACGGATAAGTGTTTGAGGAAAAGGAAAAGTTGATTATTTTGGAAATAGGAGTAAGGAGTGTATCCATAACAAATGTTATCATAGTACGATTTATTCCGTCACAACCAGTAGCTTTTGATGTTATAGCTAAGAGGTGCTTCTTAACCTCGGCTTCCTCAACAGGTGCGAAGTAAAATATAGGAATATCGGGCTTAGGCAAACAGAGAATGCTTGAAAGGCTGTTAGCTTTTCTTTGGGGATCAATGGTTACAGTACAAGAGAAGTGGCGATTAAGAGAATTGACATCCACAGAAGAAGAGCTATCCAGATGTTGAGATTTGCTAATACCCAAAGTCTTAAGAAATTTTAAAGTTTCCACTGCAGAGGAGCAGGTTTTGTTGAGAATATGACGGCGTTTGAGTTTACGACATAATTGGTTACACCTATTTCTAGCAGCTTTATACACAGACCAGTTAAGTTGCGATCGATCATTTTTAAATTTCCGAAAGGCTCGATCTCTCTTCAGCATGGCTTTTTTCACGTCATCGTTGAACCACGGGGCCGAACGGTGACTTACTTTTATTCTACGAAGAGGGGCATGGCGGTAAAATTAATGTGTTCAAAAGTTGAACCATTTCTTCAATTGTTCCTAATTCTTCTATCGCGTCCCAATTTAAATTAGAGGAATCCATTGCAATCGCATGTCTATCAATGTCAGTATAATTGCGAAGAAGAACATACTGAGATTTTACTTTAGGCACTTTAGCTCGATATGAGAGAAATACCAAATCGTGGTGCGAAAACGCAGGAGCAGGTATCTGACCAAACTTACTGACACTTTGTGTTTCCGAGCAGATAATAAGGTCCAATAAAGTTGACGAGGACCTAGTATGGTGTGTAGGACCGAGTGCTAAAATTTCCAAATTGAGAGAGTCAGTTATTTGTCGTAATTGGTTAGACCTGGAATCTTGTCTGAGCAAACAAGTGTTGAAATCACCCATGACTATGAGATGTGTGTATTCCGAAAGCAAATCTTGAAAAACGCTTTCAAGTGTAGAGAAGTAGGTTATATTGGGAGGGGAGTAGACAACGCCAATGACGACTTTTTTGTCAATATTCACCTCAATAAAAAGATACTCCGGCAAATCATGGAGAGAAGAAGGAGATTGTAGAATGATTTTGTATTGAATATGACTACGAAGATAGATGCAAACCCCACCTCCGGCTTTACCAATGCGGTCGTTTCTGATAAGGATGAATCCAGGGAGTGAAAAAGAAGTGGAAGAGAGAGATGGCTTTAACCACGATTCGGAAACTAGTACAGCATGAACTGAATTAAGGTTAAAAGTACTGAGGAGATCTAAATGATGAGACGGAATGCTTTGTGGGAGTTACAATCATTTACAACCGTGAATCTACGTCCTTGCAATTAATGATGAAAGTGTTTTATTGCGTTTACTACTGCCAGTGTTTCTTGCTCGTAAGAGTGATATTTACGTTCTGTTGGAGTGGTTCTCTTACTGAAATATTCTACAACGTGCAATTTATTCTCTACTTTTTGAAAAAGAATAGCACCGTAGCCAGCACCGTATCAGCACTTGCGTGAGTGTGAAGCTCAATGGGATATTCCGGATTATAGATCATTAAAACTGGTTCACTAGTTAGAGTAGAAATAACTTTCTTTCGAATATTCTCATGTTTATCAGTCCATTTAAAGTTATGTTTGCCAGTTGTTAGAAAAAATAATGGTTTCATAATCTGAAAAATTTAAAATGAATTTTCTAAAATATGATGCAAGGCCTATGAATTGTCTCAGCTGGTGAGTTGTTTTGGGGGGGGGTTTTAGGTTAACTAAAACTTCTATTTTACGAGGATTCGGGTGAAGTTCTCCAACTGTAATTTCATACCCAAGATACTCAAATCGACACTTTAGAAATGAGCACTTACTAAGATTTATCTCGACTTGGGATCATAATATCATCAATATTAAATAATGACGTAAGTATTGACCAACTCTCCTAAAGCGTTAGCAACTGCACGTTGAAAAACACTTGGAGCATTTCGCAATCCGAATGGCATTGCTAAGTACTCAAATTGCCCATCGGGTGTAACAAAGGCAGTTCTCTCGATACTATCTGTATGAACGGGAATTTGGTGAAAACCACTGGTGCAATCTAAGCACGTATAAAAGTTAGCGCCACATAATCTAGCAATTTGATCTGATATAAGAGGCAGTGGAAATCTATCTGGTACAGTATTGCTATTAAGTGCGCGATAATCTACACACATCCTATCAGAACCGTCACGCTTTTTGACTAACAAAATAGGACTAGCAAATGGAGAACAACTAGGTGGAATTATTTGGGCATCAAGTAACTCATTGATTTTAGACCGTACTAATTGTCTTTCGTCAGGGGTAAGTCTGTATGGTCGACGATATACAGTTTTTTGTAAAAGGATCTATGAGACGTATTTTAAGTTCACTAGCATTAACTCTAGTATGTGGTAATCCATTCACAAAGGCATGAGAATATTTCTGAAGGAGTTCTATTAATTGTGGTTTGAATTCAGGTGGAATATCAGTAACAATATCTTTAAAGCCCACTGTCTCAGATACGGAACATTTGTCAATAATTTTCGATTTTGAAATATTGAAACTATTTTCGTTCATACTAACAGTGAAACCTAGTTACGGAGAAGGGACGTTTGCCCGACAATTTATTAGAAAAAGATTCGCTAATAAGGCTAATCTTTTTCTAATATAATAATAATAATACTAATAATATTAGAAAAAGATTCTCTAATAATTTGGGCAACGCGGACCAACATGCCCCGACTCTCTACAGCGGAAGCAGATGATCTTCTTTGGTGCCGGTTTATAGGAGGAGTTACTTGAAGAATACTGTTTAAATTTTTCCGCCTTTTTCTGGCAATTTGTGGATTTGTGGCCAGATATGCCGCAGAAGTGACAAACTACCGCAGCCGGTCTGAACCGCTTACTCTCAGTTGAGTCAGAATTGTCAAAGGAATCATTCTTCCACTTTCTGTTATACAGTGGCAAAACGCTCAACTCTTGCTGAAGCTTATGTCTATCGGCCATTTGGGAAGTAAATGCAAGACGGTGAGCATGTGAGTCAAACTTGGAAACATGTGCTAGTACAGTAGAAACAGCGATTTGCTGAACACTCAGGTTATTCCATTTAGAAGTAAGTGTGGTAACTAAGCGACTAGCATAAGCAGTTATAGATTCACCATCTTTTGGTTGGCCATTTTGAGGGTGAATTAGAGAAGCGGTTAAAGTTTCAGTTATATCGAAACGAGAAATCAGGAGATTTTTAAAGTTCAACCAGGTCATACCTGCATACGATACTTGGGAAAGCCATGTAGCAGCACTGCCCTTTAATGCTTTACTTAAAGCAATTATAAGAGATCCGCCCTGAAGTGGCTTTTCAGCCAGATATAAATCTACGGTATTACTCCATGCGAGAGCATTACAATCAGGCAAATCAGGATTAAATTCAGGCAAGCATATCGCAGGCGCAGTAGTGTTGGGCGGCTTAGCTTCAATTAATTGAGGCATATTACGGCTTTGAGGTTCTAATATTGCACGCCATGGATCCGCAGCCTGCGATACCGGCACTTGTTCCGATCCCACTTCTGATGTAGGATCAGGAGCCAAGAGCGGCATGTCAGGATTTGGAGTTCCCATGTTGTAGGATTAAGAAGATACAAGTTTACAAAATAGGATTTATTTACATAGTAAATCAGAATGTTACGCAAGCATAGCCAAGGGCAATTGTTATAGTAAGAACCAACTTGGTTTCACACGGTTAAATGCTGACACCACGCTTCGAGTATCCTGAAGACGACACCATACGGCTTGCGTTCTCACCATCGATGGGAATCGAGGATAAAATATATTCATTCTTGGGTCAATCGCTGACCTGGAATCACCTTTATTTAGTATTAATTAATTATAAGTTTTAATTGTAACTCTTTAATATAATTTTATAAAATAATTGTTTTTCGTTGCATCCTTCGCTGCCACCAAACTTAATTAGAAGATAAATTGTCGAAATAAACACAAAATAATAATTTACTATAACGAACAGGACTTTATTCGTACAGTGGCAACACAGCCACCGAAATAATAACGAACAGGACTTTAGTCCTTTGCTCGTATAGTGGTAACACAGCCACCCAAATAATAACGAACAGAACTTTAGTCCTTTGCTCTATAGTGGCAACACAGCTACCCAAATAATAACGAACAGGACTTTAGTCCTTTGCTCGTACAGTGGTATCCTAACCACCCAATAGCGCATCGCCGGAGCAATACTGCTATGGAAAAGGGTATCACGTCAGCGATCCCGCAATGCAATATAAAGCGCTAGGCTGTACTGAGTAAACCAACAGTTCTGTTGGGAGCGAGAGCTCTTGAGTCTGATCCGAAGACAGACTGCCCGCTACGGCCGATGTCGGCCCTTTTATAGTCAAATAGGCCACGCCTCTCCTTCCCCCACACGGCTCTGTTCAATGGCGTAAGGAAATACGTCACGTGTTTACTCGATCCAACTTACAAAAAGCATCTTAATCTAATTGTTTTAATTATTACAATTCGTCAAATAATCTAAAAGGAATTATCGTAAACTTATAACAGTGTTTTATAACAACTTAAATTTAATTGCAATAACAAAACATGATCTCAACGATGTTTTGTACAGTACCAAATGTCAGGCTTAGTTGTCAAATTTATGTGCTCTTTGGACAAATTTATATTCGCCTTCGACATATATACTCGTATATATGTTATTATTATTCAATGTTATTTTATATCATATAATTCCGGTTACTAAAGATTAAATAAATAAATTAGAGTTAAGTAATTGAAGTCACGTTTATTGTAACGATTTTTTTCCTATATAATATTTTTAAATTTTAAGATATAAACTTACCTTACGTCGTTTTAAGTTTTCCATTTGTATTTTCAAATATCATTCGTGTTACGAATTTACATCAGGAAAGAACGTGACTAATTCATTTATTAGTGACATTTTAAAGCTTATGATTAACAAAGTTTTTTATAAATAATACTCAGATGCTGATTTTTTGCTTTACAAGGACTTGAAGTAGAAACTAAATATAAACGAAGGTTTGTAAACTCATGGTATAAAACGCTGTTAAGAATCATACACTTTTTTGTCATTGACTGGACTATACCTATGTGATCCTCCAAACATTTTATCACACCGACGAAGCCTAGGTCACCGGATGTGACTCCATGATCGCATGAAGTTGCACGGAGCTACCAAAAGTAACCATAAATATCAAGATGTTGTCAGCACATTTAAAAAATCAATAAATATTTTGTATTTTGCAGCAATAAGACTCATCTTACTTTTAAACTCCGATATACCCAATATTTGATTTATGACTATTATTCATAACTACACGTTACATTATCATGTTATATTATTTACTATAATATAATCAAAAACAAAAAATATATATAAATTAATAACGTTGACAACTATTAATTATCTAAAAACAAATATGTACTTATGTCTAAATATATATTTTTTTACACCCTGACGTTATTTTTTTATATTATAAGTGATGTTTTTAATAAACATTAATTTTGTTTGTATTTTTGTTTGATATTTATTTCATTGTGTAATGCGGGTGTACAAATAAATATGTATTTGGTTTTGGATGTTTTTTTTATTGCAATTTTCTTGGGCCCTGTCTAAAATGAAAAACATTTCAAATTGTAATAACAAACTGTAAAGCGTTTACATTAGATCGTGCACTTTTCTAAAGACTGACACATTCCCGGGCTTCGTCGTGGGGCCGGTTATTTAAATTCGTTTTGCGAATACGAAATGCAAATTCCGATAGCTTGAAAAGACTGGAAATAAATTTTACCTCGTCGTTATATAAATGGTAAAGATTGAATTATTTATTACTGCGACATGCACGTTTTAGGTAAAAAGTTTGTTTATTGGAATGTTAATGAGTTTGTAAATTACTTTTTATCTTGCTTTTCATGCTTTAGATTAAATTATATTTATTTTTTATAACAATGTAAAACATTATTATTCGTCTCTTGTAACATTTACTGTTTTCAGCCACTTCAGGGCGATATACATAAGAATCAGTAAAGATATTTTTAAGCTACAAATATTGCAATCGGAGTTTTTTTTACGCAGTGTTACCAAATTTATCTATCTGAACTAAAATTTCTACTATGGCCAGTGGGCAGTCACCCTCCGTTTTTATTATCTATTAAAAATATTTAAAAAATAAAAGCTTCATCATTAACAAATATGGGATTAAAAAAGGAAATAATCGCATGCAATCATTATCGAACATTATCCATAAAAAATTAAACAAGAGTGCGGCATTTAATCCAAACTGCAAAGAACTATTTAGAAATGCAGGTAGGGCCACTAGTCTACTACGAGTTTTTAACTAACTTTCGTTAAAGATTATATTGTTAAAACACCTGAGGTTCTTGTCAAGTTGTTTGATGGTTATTGTTAATAGTGTTGCTTGAAAAATGATCTTTTCACCGAGACAATAATTATTATTAACTACCGCGTTACTTAGACGACTTTAAATTGGACTGTTCAAAATGGCAGCTTGAGGGTTTTTCGAAGTTTTCAACTTTATTAGGACTAACCAACTACACGTGTTTTGCCATTACCTCTTTGTATTTCAAAATAATCTTTGCATTATAAATCAAATGGAGGATCTCCAGTTAATCAATGACCTTGTATATAGCTTTCGCCATGGCCAAACAATTGATGACATTCTGATGTACCTAATACATATGATGGGCGGCGATCATTGAAAGATGACCATGCTCTATTTTTTATGTAAAAGGAGAGCAAACGAGGTTGCTGGTCACTGATGAAACGTCATCACCACCGCCCATGAAGTCTTTCAACAAGATTCACAAGATTAGGATTCACAAGACCATTGCTGGCATTAGAGGAGTATACTTCTTTTTTAAAGTATATGTAGAATTGATCTGAAAATACCACCACAGGAAGTTTGTTCGAAATCGGGTGGTACGTGGAAGAAAGGTCCTTCAAAATTGCACAGTGGAAAATTGGCACGCATCCTATTGGTACGGTTGGTATTTGAAACGATGACGTGCTATATGGTAATGAAATTCGGCAGGCGTCAGATAAAATAGTTCTTCAGAACACTGCTATTTGCAAATCGATAGAAGACGCATAGGGAAGCCACCTCTCTACGCAATGCTAAAAAGTTCAACCGTTCTCAGTGCACCGAGTCCCCGACAATCCCAAGGGCTTTCCGTTGTACGCGTTCCCAGGAAGATCTTTATAGAAGACATAAGTTTCTTTCGGCACTCGTCGACGTTTTTCCCGAGAGAGCCTTACACGACCAGAATATGCAGCATCCCTAGTCCTATTATCCGCATAACAATGTATCCAATACATCATTGACGTGCTGAAGGAACAGAGTCGGGGATAGCACGCCGCCTTGGGGTATACCAACATTCATGGGCTTGGGGTCCGAGCAAAACCGTCGAGAGCGACCTGTGTGCTCCGCCCAGTGAGAACTACTAGAGTAGTAGAAATGAGCTTAGCTCCAATAGTATTACTAGATTTAGAGAATAGAATATTGACATATTAAATACTTGCATATATGCACCTGTTTTAAAATGTTTGTTGCTGTTGTTTAATTCTCTTTATCGACTTCGTCTCTGATCGCCTGGAAACTCATTGTTAAAGTTAACTATGAGCTTCCAGGCGATCGGAACGAAAAAGTACAAATTATAAAAGCATTGTAATTCTATTTGCTATACCTGGTGTTTGTAGATACATTTCTATGTCATAAATTTATTGTATTAATTTGTTTATAAAAAAATTTTACACACTATTATTATATAGGATGTTATTTCTTATACAGTCAAGGTATATAAATTGGTAATTAACAATGATGGTTTACTATCAGTTTATTACAAAAAAAAAATGTTTTAATATTCAATTGTTAAAACAACAAACAAAATATGGCTAGCTCATGAGTATGGATGGTGATCGACGCAGTTGCACTTGACAGACAATACAGACAGCGTCGAGAGCTGGTTCGGTATTGATGGAATGGAGGACGTACAAGTGGTGTATTGGGATTTTATATGCATTTTATTATTATATCGTATTTTCATTAAAAGAAAGCGTAATTATTGGTATATTTTTTGTCTATTATATAGTCATATACTACACATTATACTATGAAGATCAAACGTCGTGTATCAGGACGTTTGTTTGTCTATTAGTAATAGAGTACTTCTTATATGTATAAAAAAGATGGATTTGTATGACGGTTTAAAAAAATATGAATCTGAAATAATATAGAAAAGGATGTCTTAATTTTATATCGCAAAAATATAAGCTTTGTGGTCATGAACACCCATCACCTGCCATTATCACATTACCATTTTTTTATAGTTTTCAGTTCTCTACTTCTTATACCAACCCTTTTAAATGAGCTCCAATTAAATTGGAAATAGAATATTGATAAAAATATATAGAATTGTGTTAAAACTTTCAATATTAATTAAGCATTGAACGAGAACTCCACTTAAATGCATATTGTAAAATAGATTTAAAAATGAAAAAGTTATACTCCTAAATTGATTTTCCTTTTAAAATCACACAAAAAGTCTATAAAATTGGAAGTAGTTTAAGATAAATATAAAAATAAAATACTTTTTATTGAAATATTTATTTAAAGAGGATGGATGGTCTTGAATT
This sequence comes from Melinaea marsaeus rileyi, assembly GCA_918358865.1. Classification (NCBI taxonomy): domain Eukaryota; kingdom Metazoa; phylum Arthropoda; class Insecta; order Lepidoptera; family Nymphalidae; genus Melinaea; species Melinaea marsaeus. Next base: position 8,758,259 of record OU911088.1, on the reverse strand, counting down.
AAGTCCCTTGAATTTAAATAAAAAAAATATGTAATTTTATAAAAATATAACATTAAAGAAAGATAATTAAAATTGTTTGCAAGACTTTAAAATATAAAAAAAATAATAGGAAGTCTCTATACTATAACGTCTTCTTTGAGAGAGCGCTGCTTAAAAGCGATAAGACTGCTTCTTTCCTTTTTTTTTTCGTATGGATTAATTTTGTTTGTTATTTTATTTTATGTGTTATTGTACTCAGTATCACGACTCTAATTATTTATATATTTTTATAATATGTTGATAAATAGTTGAACACTAATACAACCTACCACTTTCTGGAGCTTTGGAAATATCGAGAAAAATTTAACCATTTTACCGGAAATATTGTTATTTAATCCCTTAACCCTTTATAACTAATCACTCGTCGAGGCGACGACGCGCCACTTGACGAAATTCGAAATCACCTACTTCGCTCAGTCCTCTGACCTTGACTCTTTCATTACCTTTCTAATTTGAGTAAACAGTGCAGCCCGTGACGCTATTGGGTCCACGCGCATCATAGGACGTGCTCTGTGACCTTTTCGTCGTCCGCTGGACGAAGGTTTAGTAATAACAACAACTTTATTGTTACGGTACGTACATTCATAAATTCTTATATTTATTGTTTTACATATTGTAGATCTGCTTTTTATCGATAAATGTAGAATAGTATTTATTAAATTTCTAATTTAATTTATTGGATTGATTTAAATAGAAAGTTTAATGCAAAATTTAGTAGTAAGTAAATTTTTGGTTCGGTTTAGATACGGAGAGATGTAGATATGTTTTCACTTTTTTATAATTATTTTAGATAGATTTGAGGAATCAAGAGGATCAGATCCGTCATTGGCTGGAGTCAGCATCGGAAAGCGAATCGAAGGAGAGATCTGACAGCTGAACATCGGAAACGGACGACTTTTTAGAGAAATATATTAGTTTCATTTAAAGCCAAATCCAACAAAGTTGTATTTTTATTATCAACTATTCATGATCAATCTATTATTAATGAAACGACATGAAAACCAGAAATAAAACATTTTTATAATAGCACAAAAGGTGCAGTGGAAACTGTCGATCAAATGTGTGTAAATATAAGCTCTAACCAGGAAACCAAGAGATGGCCGATGTGTAACTTTTATAACATTCTCAATATATGTTCTATTAATTCTTACGCTATTCGTGTCTGTAACAACATGAGAAATAAGAAAAAGCCAATCACTGTGTGCGATTTTGTAATGAAGTTAGGAGATCAGCTAATGGAACCCTGGATTCGGCAACGATAACAGACCGTGAGTTTAAGGCGTAATATAAGGGTCATGATTGAGGATATTCTTGGCGAATCTTCAACAATAGAAGCTCCTGTTCCTTCTACGTCAAACGCGCGTAAAATTTGCAACCTATGTCCATCAAAGGCCCGGAGAATGACCAAGCACCGTTGCACCAGATGTAGAAAAGCTGTTTGTGGTCCACAAAATGTTGGTATGTGTGGTCACTGTGTAAATTGATATTATAACATTAATTAGTACTTAATTTGTTCATTATAATCCTTACTTTTGTGCCATGAAACAAGTTCCTATCTTAATTAAATATTTTTTATTATATTTCATTGTTTTATTCCGTAGTCCGTTGGACGAAGGTGTAGTAATAATGTAACAATGAAAACAGTTTAGTTATCTAGGGTTAATGGCATGAATATCATCTTTCCTACTACTGTTATTTTAACAATTCTTTGACATTAAGTTCACATACTTATATGTTTTACTTATTTTCTTTTTAGCTAACATTGTGGTGACCGAGAACAGTTCAGCGTGTTTTCAATTATATTGATTGCAATTTATTTTGATTAGTAGTTATTATAGTAATTCATGTTGAATTTCCTTTAATAATTTTTGGCAGTTGAACTGGGTATACAATAAAAGATGTCACTGCATTATAAATACATAGAATAAGACACTTCTATTATGACGATCACATGATCTTCAATATGTGTTCCGATGTTTAATTTTCCTATTCAAAATAGAAACCAATAAAAAAATTCGATAACATTTAATTATTTAAAAATATAGGATTCCAAAATTTCAACCACCCCGATTTATATTAGAAATGTTGAATAAAACATTCATCAATGCAAAGAGCAAAAAAAAGTTTTTTTTTTGTTTTTTTTTTTTTTTTTGATAGTTATTAAATATACTTTTAGATTTTATATACTCGTATATAACCAGAGCTGATAAAAATCATGTGGGCCAAAATACGAGACATTTTAATATACTAACAATTAACGAAGTTGTCACTATTACACTCGTAGTTAGAAAAACCTACTACAACAAATACTTCAAACATGGTTCAGGAAAATGAAGATAAGATCTTGGACAGTCGGTGATTATTTTATTAATTTGCTATTTTATTAAATTGCAATTCAAATTTATATTATATTTTAATATATATATATATATATATGACATGCGATTAATGTTAATAGTATTACATAAAATAATCGAACCGTACCGGATGACAATTCTTTTAGTCAGTTTGTAGCATACATCCCACATTTTCACAAGACGGGATAAGCCGCTAGTGAACAATTAGCGTGGTTTTTAAAAATGAATATGAAATATTGAATAATCCTTTACTACGTGTTATTGTGTTAGGTTATGTGTGTGTTATACATGAACGTGCAGTTTAATATGATAGTTACAATAATCGGTATCTATCGTTATTATTTATGTTCATGTCAGAAGAGATTGTAATACAACATGTTTAATGCTACAAAATTTGGGTCATAAATGTTGGATTAAAATGTTACTTTGTGTATAACAATTTCTGGCTGCGATCTTTTTTATCAAAATTTAGAATAAACCTTCAGGTTAAATATTATTCCTATAAAATCAAAGTATTTTTATTTCCGTTTGTAAACATCAAACATCAAAAACAAAACTGTGACATCAGTGACCTAATTAAAAATTGTTCATGACATTAATGCTCAGTCCAAGCACTCCAGCAATTATTTCTTGATATCTTTTTTAATTCATAAAGTTTTGTCTTAATATTCGCTAAATTACTCAATATCGTAAAGTCATCTCAGTATTACAACTGCAAGACTTAATATTAAATTGCTTCTCATGTTATCTGCGTAGAGATCTTATAATTGATTGCTAATTATTTACACATTGCTAACTTATAATTTAATTTGTAAAAATTACTGTGATTTAAATAAATATAATATATTAAACACAACCATCATACAAAAAGTCTAATCAAAATAGGTATTTATTTTATTAGTTAACAAAGTAAACATTAAGAAACACAATGAAAATAATAATTTAAAATAAATAAATGTAAAATCGATTAAATATTGATCCATTTTCGTCTTCACTTGTGTGTATGTAACTTGTAACAACACACAACGTCCTAGAAAATAAAACATAAATGAGTTGGCGACCGACTTGCTAATAAAAGTGCAAGGCTTTTAATATTTATATTAGGTTGCTCACTGTAGTCTGCACTGCTAGACCAGTCTAGTAACACTCGCTTAAAGACAATACATGTAGATAAATTTCAGACATTGAGGAAGTCGGTTGTCAAATCCTCTACCGTCCGTGTTTTTTCTAGTTTTCTAAATTCCTTACTCCTCAAGGATGGCAATGAATTAAAAATTCTAGATATTGAGAAAATAAACACCTAACTAAATACAGCCTACAAATTAATATGAAGTAAATAAAATATATATGAATAGTTTCTAAGTTGTCAAACATTCTATTGTATCAGTTATTCATATTTAGAGCCAGTTATGGTATACATTTAATAAATGTTAAAAAGAAGAGGTATAACTGATTTTTACCTTATTTTAAGCGTTACTGCGGTTTACACTACAAGAATTTATTATATTTTTTACCTGAATTCCCTTAACAAAAACTAGACTATAGACTGTATTAAGTTTTGCGGGTGGGATTAGAGGGATTACTTTGACATTGAGATTTTTCAAATACATACTTATATATATTATAATCTATTTTATTTTATCATTAGCGTTTAGAGATCTTTAAGATTGTGTCTCACGCCAGCATACTGTTATTCTGTAAGATGAAAATATCGAGAGAAATTTGGAATACTTGATACTAATTGTAATCTCGATTTCGATTTAGTTAACACTAAGTATGCAACGACATCTAAATAATGTATTAATATATATACTCATGTAATAATATATATAATATATAAAAACGATAAAATATCAACAGACCGTGTATTTATAATGTTGTTTGAATACACTTTTATATCAAATTTAAAAAATTGTTAACAAAACCTTCAAGTTTACAACTTTAGTTCTGCATTTAAATTATACGAAGCGTCTTAGATGTAAAGTAGTTTTTGAAATGGTAAAATGTAAAGTATATCTTGAGTTAACAACTTTGCTAAAATTGATTTGTTTTTGTAGTGACAATATTATCCATAAATTTATTTTTCTGAAGATTAAAAAATATTATTATTGAAATAAAAATTAAAATTTTCAAAACTATTTTGAATCTTTTTATCATTATATTTCTTATATTTTAGTAGTATAAGAATAAACCTACATATTTTTTTATTTTGTATTATTTATCGTAACTCACAAGTTGCAATTAGTTGTTTTTAATTACTTGATGTATGTATGCAAGGGGGTGTATATTTAAAGTCATTAATAAATGTAATACAAGGCTCAATCCTTTGAAATGCGAATGTGATGAATATAGATTCTTGTGAAAGTTCTTTATAATTTACCAAATTTATTTTTAAAAAATCACTCATTTCATTTTTTAATTAAAAATATATTTTTGCTTTAAAATGTATATTCAATATGAAAAAAATATTTAATATAGACATGTCATGAGTACAGATGGTGAACTACGCAGTTGTACTTGACAGATAATAGAACCGAGCTGCTTCGAGAACTGCTTGTATTGATTCTACCGAAGACTGAGACGCAAGTAGTAGGATTTATATTTTGAACTTATCTTTTATTTCAAACTAGATATTTCCAGCGACTTTGTTGGTCCCTTGCTAAATTATGAATCATCTAACATCTCTTACAACGTATATATTAACATATGTCATTCTAATTTGATTGTATTTACATCCCAAAGGGAATTACATGTTTTCGCTTACTAATATATATTTAAGTCGTAAAAAGCAGCGTACTATCCGTTAACTCATATAATATGTTAACACAACACCAACATTTAATTAAAAGCTCTCCAAATATAAAGCTCAACTTTGTATTTAAGCTTTCGTTATTCACGATCACTGCTATATAAATTTAACCGACTGTGTTGTAAATATATTATATGGTGACAGAAACACAACGTTTTGAAATTGATAAAATAGAAAAAAATATTTAGATGTACTTATAAAGTAATCATTTGAAGTGTCACTCAGTGATGAACGATCCAATAAATCCTTATGAGGCAACTGTAATATCGAGGGTTTCATTAATTTTTAAATAAAAGATTTTTGAGTGGTTTATTTAAATGACGTCATATTTATTTTTCAACTTTATTCTAATGACATATTTGAAAGAACAACTGATAAGAAATTAGAAATTTCTTATTGTATTTTGGAATGTTCAATCCGTCAGAAATAAAGTATCAACTTTCAATGTTGATTGAACATTGAACGAGAACGCTTCAATATGTACTGCGTATTGTGAATCAGGCAGTAAACATTTTAATGATATCCAGTATGTCGTCTATTTGAAAATATTGGGAAATTTTTATTCTTTTACAAACTACTACTACTAAACTACTACTATTTTATTTATATATTATTCACAGAAGTAAAGGTAATATAGAACTAGGTTATATACCTATAGTTTTTTGAATTGTCGTATTCCATGCTTGGCGATTTGTTGACTTTTTCGGGTCAAACGGCAATCTCCTTTAGGACTAGTTATACAAAAGACTGTGTTCTTTAAAATAAGAGTAGCCTAACATCATATACTTTCATAGGCGTTTAGTGCAAAGCTGTTAATTATTTATATGTATAGATATTATGTAGTTCTATTTTTATTTCCGTGTGCTTATTCGTACATCGTCAATGAAAAATATTAAAATAATGTCCATTTATAGAGTTATTTTTATTATTTTAAATACATTTATCAATACGGTGTTATTCATAAATGTATTTGATATTATATTTATATGTGTCTTTTTATCTTGGAAAGTAAAGAATTGTTTTTTTTTATGTTTCATATCCGTTCTGGTATTTTATCTTTATCAGATTTATCTTAACTTTTCTACTAACAGCCAATTATAACCTAAAACTAGTAAACACTGGTGACCCAAAGAGATGTCCGTTATCATTTAAGGAGTCTTCTATCCTTGTTTACAGCTACATAAGAACACCTCGAACACCAATATTAACAAGTTGGTTTTCAAAAATACATGAAGTGGTGTATGTTTTCTTGTAACCTTATTTTCTGGAGGGTTAAGGGTATATATTATGTTAAGTTTCTGACAACTGAACAAGCTGAAAATCCTTAATGAATAAAAATTAAAAAAAATGATGAAATTGAAAAATATAGACATTGTAATATCTATTATATAATATTTATTTTCTTGAACGTCACACATATACACACACACACACACACACACACACTTCTTTAACACACTAACGTCATAAGAATCGGTCTTTATACTTTGGATAAGACAAAAAATCTACGATGATCCCGCCGGCATGTTTACGATACATAAAATACCACCAGTGCGCTTTTATTATTTTAAAAAAGATGATTTAATCATAAAGTCTAAGAGATAATAAAGACGAAGAGCAAAGGCAAATTCACAACTATAAAAAAATATTTTACTTATTCGCTTTAATTAGTCTTACTCTGTTATTTTCATATATGTTGAAGCTAATCATTCGTAACCTATTTGCTACAAGGCCCTTTCCATTTTCAATTTACTGAAGGCAAATTTTGTTAATGAATTATTTAACACTTCTGACTTTCAAAAACATATATATTTTTGAACCAACCACGTAATTATTTCTGTAAAAGAACCCCGTGTAGACATTTCGACAATTTCTTCAGTGGTGACCATTCTTTGTAACAATTACAAGTATTTGAGTCTGACCACTATAATTATAATTTTATATAAAATCGAAATGATTTTTAAATATATATATATATATAATATTTACTTTAATAGTTTAAATAATCATTATTATACTTAACAGGTATATAAGATGGGTTGGTATAAGAGGTTTTTTCTAAGAGGTCTTTGAATTTTGTATTTTCTGCGTCCGATTGAATAACAAGATATTTCAAATATTTGTTACTTCTTGTATAACTTATAAACTAAAATCTGATTGGTGAAGCTTTTTCCATCTTACTTTCTCTTTCATCCTTAGTTATTTTTATTCACCAATATATTTGCCTTTCCTATGTCTCGGAATTAAATTTTGTTTTAGTTAATAATTGTTTGTCTTAGGAAAAATATCAATTAATAGACTTAAAAAGCAATCATTTTTCTTTTTCTATTTTACTGTTTTATAATATTCCTATTTTATCCCATTCTTATGAATACATTCTTTTATCATTCGATCTGTTTATTATTATTTTAAATTAAAAGCTATATCAATTTTATTTATTATAACTATAATATTATAACATTTAATAAATATTTTAAATAAACTTTCATTAATGTAAAAAATTCGTTGTTAACATTTTTCAAACTAAAAAATGTCTTTTACTCCAAGAGCTTCGTAAATATTCAACTGGCACCGGAAAATAAGGTTATTTTTATGCAAGGCTTCAATTCAATCACCCTCTGTTTTTTTTTGTCCAGAATGTTTGTGAAATTGCTCAAGCCTACAGTTGAATTGTGTGTGACAAAGTTTTGTATTCCCAATAAAAATATTCAATTATTGTATGTCTTATATTACATATAATTTATTTTATTTAGATATTTAAATTAATTCCTGAAAGTCAGTATTTGTCTTAAAAATAGGAGGATTGAGTAACAGGTCGGAGCTATATTGTTATTCTCTCTTATAGTATGTACGTGTTTGAGAAAAAACTATAAATGATCACATTGCAAATTTTCAAATTATTATATTATATGTATACCAAATAGTAAGTATATCGCGGTAAAGCTTATCAGTTCTTCATAAGTTTCTATAAACCATTTAATATTGTGTCGTTTTGCCTGAACGTGAGGTCACAAACGTCATGTATGTTGGTTTCACTGTATTTAAGGCGTCTCTAATATGTGTATGTTAGACATTATTTTGTTTTCCAATTTTTTTTTTATTTTCCGGAAATCGAGTCCTGTGGCTCGATTTCAAAAACCATTGCAAAGTAAACCCTTCCAGCACGAAAGGGTTTACTATATGGATCTACATTATAAATGTGGGTTTAAAATTATAAACTAAGGCTATGAATTTTTAAGTATTGATAGAGGTCGAAAAATAACATTAATACACAAAAAACTTATACTGCAAGTGTGAAAGTTGTTTACAAAAAGATTACTCTCGTATACCCTTTGGATTACTCAGATCATGAAGATAAAGACTATTGGCATTACATATTCTGATATATATATATGCCCTTTAGAAGATATATCAGTTATAGAAAAATATCATATATAAGGTTGAAATATTCATTAAGGATTATTTAAAGAACGTTATAAAAATAATATTAAAAAAAAAGTAAAATATTTAAAAATGACAATGATTTAGCAATGAAAATTAAGGAAGTAAGTATTATAATATACGAGTATCTTCTAATCATACTATAATACACTAATCGGAAAGTAGAAAAAGAAAACAGAACATTAATGAAAACCTCAAGAGAAAATGTTGCAAGACACAACAAGAAAATATATGAGCAAAAGCTACAAATTTCGCAAATTAAAAGTTAATATTTCAGTAATGGTCGTCACCATTAATAAAAATGTATATCGAAAATTCGGTTCTATAAAAATTACAATAATTGTTCCAAATTGAAATTTCCTTTTAAATTTTTTAACTAAATTTTATTAATGAATAAAGAAGTGGTCCTTTGACTGCTGGTGCATATAAAATAACGTGCTACATGTTAAAAATTATAGCATGTCTTTTAAATATAACAAAACAATTTAACGGAACCGGGAATCAAATCAGAAGACATTTAGTAGAATATGGAGAGTGGATCGGAATGGGATCATAATATTCTATACAACTCGCTTTGCATAAAGGTTATTTTGTTGATTAGTGCAGCACGTTGCAGCACGTTCATCGATACCCAGAAGAAGGCACGTGTGAAACATTAAATTATTATTAATAAATTGTATAAGTGTGTGTGTGCGCTAAGGTTCCCCAACGTAATCCCGTTGTCGGGGTCGAAGAATAGCGACTTGAGTCTTCTCTTTCTGACTTTAGGAGTCTTACGGGCAGCGTAGCCTGTGGCCTTAACCACCAGCGTGCTTGGGTGTACCACAGCATTGTCAAAGTAGCTTAGTAGGATTTTTTAATTATTAAAAAAGTATCATTTACTACGAGTATAACTTTAATTCATCTATATGTTGAGAACATGTACCATATATATAGTGATGTATGTTATTAGTTAAAAAAAGATATCCTGGATTTGTTTAACGTTCTTAAGCATTTATGTTAGAAAAAAAAAAAAATATTTTATACAATAAATTTATCTTCTTCCTTAATATTTATATAATTTATCTTTAATATTTATTGATCTGCTTAATTTTACATTTTAAATTACAATTACTCTAGTTCTGTAATTTTATTTAAAATTAATTAAGGTAGTGTAAAACAGGTTATCCACAAGGCCCTATCGTCGGCAGCGAAATGATATTTCTCTCTCTCCCTCTCTGATATCCATCTCTTCCTTGGTCACCCTCTTCTCTGATAATAATTCACACTTAAATAAAAGTTATTGAAATAAATATTACTGTTAATTAACCAATTTGAAATTATCTCCAAAAAAATTAAAAAAAAAAATTTAATATACGATATAAAAAAATATCAAAATTACACTTGCGATCAGATATTCTAAAGTTGAAAACAAAATGATTTAAATTTAATTTTAAATTAGACATTAAATTTTAAATGAAAACTGCTTGGCCCCATTAAGACTACATAATTGCCCGTAAATGCAAACATACATTGGTTTTTTTTAACTTAAAAATTAAAAATTCAGAGAACTGACGTTTGTTATTCCTATATTTTTAAAACATTTAAAGCAACTTATTATCCTTTATAAGTTGCTTTATTTAATTGATGTGACAAAATAATACCATCTGTTATTTCTATTTTGCATAATACAATCAACAAACATAAAATCAGATGAACAGATTTTTTAAAATATTTATCGCTTAGAAGTACGTATATATTGTGCATCATGCTTTATTGTAATTTTAATAGTGTAATAATTAAATCTGCCTTCACAATATTTTTTTAATTTGACCACGACAATGAGACATGCTCAGTACAAATCCCAAAGTATGTTAATACAATTTAAATACTTTACAATACAAATACTTCAATTCTTCGTATAATGATGGTTTCATCGGTTTGTATTTTGTAAAAATTAATATTATATTAATATTTGATTAAAGTACATTTATAAACATATAGCAAGCTCTAATAGCTGCGGTTGTTCGCAGTCGCTGTGATATCAGTGGTTATAAGCGCGTGGTTCGTGTCACATCAAACGTGATTAATTGAAATATTAATTGCCTCACTCAAGTCGAAACTTGTTTGCCTTTCACATACCTGTGCGATGTGGTGTTATATGTTATACAAGAAAAATCTTATGTTAATATATTATACTATTTAGTAATAATAATATTAATATTTATACCCAATTATAATGTATCATAAATTAGATAATAAGGTAAAGAATAATAGTGTGTGAGGCGAGCGAGACTCAAGTGTTATTAAAGAATCATTCCTCCTTATATATCCAATACTTTTTTAATATTACAAGTTAAATTAAAAGAAATATTGGCAAACGGAATTTAAAATGTCGTCCTTCCTTTTTTTTCTTTTTCTTCTTTAATATTTGTAGATCAAAACTAACGACGTTATATTTTTTTGGGTAAGACAATGAAATTTCAATAATTACATCAGTTTTATCATCTCAATAAAGCCTATGAATATATAATCATCAGCACATGTTCCTAATCAATACATTACTTTTGGTGGTTTTTTAGACAAAAGAGTACGGCAGCTAACTTTTAGGCTTACCCCAAATACAAGAGTAAATTGGTAAGTAAGTAAATTAGTTAGTAAGTAAAGATATATATGTAAAGTATTGTGGTTTATTAAAATTTAGTTCCTATCTAACATTAAAATATAAATTCAAAAAGTAACGTACGGATAGAATTAGAATGGATATGTGTATTAAGTTAAAAATTAAAAAGTAGTGTAACTAAATTAAACAAGTTTTGAAAAAAATATTATATGGTTAAAAAAAAATACCTACCGCAGTGACGACGACCTCATTAAATGATAAAGGCTTTTGCTTCAAATCCGAGTCGTAGTTTTTAGTTCAGGATTTTCTTATATAAATAAAATATAAAATTATCATTTTACGAACGAAATATCATTATTTTACAACACGAAATTACAACATTGACAACATAATCACAACAATTAATATTTAGTAATATAATTAACAGTTCATTGACGGTATTTGAGCAATATTTTTGTTAACTTTGTGGGTTAATTTTGTAATATGAGTGCAGTTGATAAAAATCTATACATGGCTACGGTTAAACGAAATTGTTGCGTTCTCATCCCAGTACGGAGCGGAGCTAAACACAAACGTTTATTTTATTTTTGGCCTACCTAAGATATTCGAGTCGAAGCTGAAGTTCATTTTGAATTATCTAAACCAATCTAATATTTTTAAGATAAGACAGAATACAAGTATTTTTTATTTTAAGTTTTAATTATATGAATGTTAAAAAAATATTAGGAGTGCTAAACAGTTGGTAAATAAACTAAATAGTTATATTGTGATTAGTCATCTCTCGTTCTCCAATGCTCAACATCCCTGGAACACTTCAGATGTTCCTGGTAGCAATATGATGGTGATTTGCACATATTGAGATCTTATTTTGTTTAAAGTCTGTTTTATCCCACCAGAAAGATTATAACAATCCTCATCTATATTTTCTATGTTGAGAATTTCTTGGGAAAATAGTAGCGGTAGGTTCCCAGGTCCTTCTGCGTTAGTCTTTTTTAGGGTATTTCATACATTAGCACAGTCACTGGTGGCTGCAATATTTACATTTATATCTATAGTAATAAATCTAAATAAATCGTACTTCTACAATTTATTTAATTATTATTAAAGCTCTACGGCCAAAGTAATATTTTTTACGCCATATTTATATAAGTAATACTACTGATACGCCATTGGCAAACTTTAACATTTGAAAGAGCACCAAAGAGTTATGTTATGAATCCAAGAAAGGTAGAATAAAATAGTAACGCGATATAAACCTGAGTCTGTTTATCTTCTTGTATATTCGCACTACAGTCAGAGTACTGAAAAGATTTCAGAAGAAATTTGGTGTAATTATAGCTTATTGTCCTCATCTACATTACATTTTTAACTTTTTAAAATGTTTTATTTTTAAAGAAAACCATGAAAACTGATATGGGATAAAATTACAACACTATATGAGAATTTTTATAACATTGACAATAGTAATAGCTTATTATTCGAGTCAGCATAAAGCATAATTCCTGTTTTTCTACATTTAAGAAAACAAAGTCACCATATAGCTCTTAATGTTATTAATGTGTCTATAATATTTGAAAAAGAATGTCATAAACACTTTAGTTACTTTTAAAATATAAATAAGTAATTACGACAATTATATCTCATTTGTATTATTAAATTATAAAATAGTTGGTCTTATTAAATGTAACATCATATAATACTCCTGGATTCTGTCGTAACATAATAATACCTCAAAGAGTTGTTTGCGAGGAAATATCGGTAATTGGATAAAGGTATTATAGTTATTTAGTATTGTAAAGGAAATTTATATTTTAAATACATTTTATACATAACAATACAAAACAAATAACATTTAATTATTTATTAACGAATGTGTGATGTCTTTCAATATCACAAATTTAATTTTAAGTAAAACTGGATAGCGATCCACGAGGTATGTTTACAACATTTCACAGAAAATGGCGTTATTGAGACACTGATTTCCCCGTAGATTCTCAACAGTTTATATTCGGTTTAACTTAAAAATAGGCGGCTGGATTTAATGAGATTTATAGTACAAGTTTTGATTTAAAGTAACACAAAAACAATAATTTTGTGATTTCTGTGATAAAATAAGAATATTTTGTTGTAAAACGATCCTGTAGACCGAGAGGCGATCTAAATTTAATTTGATACTAAAAAGAAACCTAGGCATCTACTGAGAGAAAAATATCTTGAAAAATATATTTCCTAGTAATAAATTAAATTGTGCTATGAAAAAAAAAACTTTTTCACCTTATAATGATCAGGTTGTTATTGTACTTTTTTTAACTATTAAATTTACAATTTCTTAAACGGAGATGATTGTTGAGTATTTTTGGAATCCACATAGAATTTATCACTTTTCTTGAATGAGAATGGTATGTAAACGAAGCATTAAAACAGGCGAAGTACTTTCGCTACTTATACCACGTGCACAAAGCCTTTCGCAACCTCTAAAATATAAATCTATCTTCTGTTATTTTCTCTTTACCTATTTGACGATTTGTTTTCTCTTTGATTTTGTGATTGGTCTGGTTTTGCTAGAAATGTTGGATGTTTACCAACCAACGTGTGACTCATATGCTATTTGACGAAGAAGGGTCCCCGAAGATGTTTATTTAAAAAGCATGAAGCCAATCCATAATCGATGGTTATAAGAAACCACGTAAGTATTTCTAAAAATAAATCTTTATCTGGAGGTGTTTTAATCACTTCGACGGCTCTAGCAGTTATGACAAGAGCGTTCGGGGTTTTCCCTTTTTAATCAAAAGTCTTCTTCTTAGACTAGGGAACGTTTGAAATCCTCGTAGCCTTACTTTTAAGTTGGAGGGTGTTTTTACAGAGGCATCAAAATAGGCCCTCCCTCCACTTCCATTTCATTTACATAAAATGATCACTGGTATTAATTCAAAGTAGAAAAGATATTGATAAATAAATATCAAGCTTTATACTGGTTCCTCATTAAAGCTTTATATTACAGGTTTTTTTGTGTATTGTTTCAGTCATTAATAATTTCAAAGCAAAAATAATAAAAAACGTTAGCTTTCAAAAACGATTTTTTACTTTTATACTCCAAATTCTGTTAATTTAAATTTCTTAGCCCAGCTTAAATTTACTGTGAGATAAATGTCGTAACATTGAAAGCTATTTAATTTTGCATACTAATTTTTTTATTTATTTTATATGTATAGCTGTAGTGTACTGTTTCCACTTCAACTCGGATAAAAATGCTTTTGGATGTATCGGGATGTACGGTTGTTTCTCTACCTATTAACTTTTTCATCTGACGAATTCAAGGGTCCGGTATGAGGTGTACAAAGTAATGAATTCCTGTGTCCCATTAAATCTTAAGATCTACAACTCTCAGAGCCTCTGATAATAGTTGATATAATAATAGGCTATGGAAAAAAACACTTAATATTAATTAACACAAATATATATTTTAAAATATAATGAAATCGAAACCCGATTTCTTTATATTTTAAAATATAACTCTTGGGCATGTTCAGGCGAAGATTGACGATCTGCCTTCACAGACTCCCTCCGCCGAAGTCGTAGTCCTCGGGGACTTCAATGCTCACCGTGCCAATTGGCTAGGGTCATGTGCCACCGACTACGCGGGGAGATCTGTGTTTGGATTTGCTCTGGCAAATGGTCTGTCCCAATTGGTGAAGACGCACACTCGTCTACCGGACGTGGACGGCTGTCCATATCCAATCCATCCGATCCTACAAAGAGGGCATATGGCTATATGCCTTCTTTGTTGGATCGTCTGCTGACTACACATCCCGGAAAGTACCAAGTCATTGTCGAGGCTCCCTTAGGATCCTCTGATCATTGCTTGGTACGGAATGTAGTGCCCATTGAACGCCCAGCTCGCACAAGACCCGCGACTCGACGCTTTTGGCACTACAAGTCATCCGATTGGGATGGAATGCGATCCTTTTTTGCATCCTACCCATGGGGGCCGATTTGTTTCCCTTCCAATGATCCTAGTGACTGCGCTGCGGCTGTAGCTGATGTGATACTTCAGGGCATGGAACTATTTGTATCAAGCTCTGTGGTACCACTTGGTGGCAGATCGCGGCCTTGGTTTGATGCGTCTTTCAGGGATGCAGCAGCTGGCAAACGGCAGGCTTATCAAGCTTGGGCTAATGCGTTGGTCACTAAGGATCCGAACTCTAGAGATCTGAAGAGGGAATATAATTGTGCCTCCAGATTGTTCAAACGGAAAATTGCTAGAGGAAAAATCCAGCATGTCGTCAAAATTGGGGATCAGCTGGCAAGGTACCCGCCTGGCAAGCGCAAGTTCTGGGCGCTGTCTAAAGCCACTCTGGGATCCTTTTGTCAGCCATCCCTTTGCACACTGGGAACGACTCTCTGGCCCACACGGCAAAAGAGAAAGCCGATCTCTTGGGCACTCTTTTTGCCTCAATCTTGACTTTGGACGACTAGGGGAAGAAACTTCCTATCATCCCGCGGTGTCCATATTTAATGCCGGAAATAGTTTTTCGGCAAAAACTCATCCGAAAAGCCTTCCGTTCCTTGAAAGTTCATAAGTCGAGTGGGCCAGATGGTAACTCTCCAGTTGTGCTACGAACATGTGCCTCTGAGTTGACACCAGTGCCAACGCATCTATTTCGGTACTCCTACCTTAAATGCGTAGTCCTAGTCTGCCGATCCCTAAAAAAGGTGATAGCTCGAACCCAGCTAACTACAGACCTATCGCCATTACTTCTCTTCTCTCCAAAGTAATGGAGAGCATTATCAATAAACAGCTCCTAACCTACCTCGAGGATCACCAGTTGATCAATGACCGGCAATATGGCTTTCGCCATGGTCGATCGCCTGGTGATATTCTGTTATATCTTACGCACCGTTGGGCAGCTGTTATTGAAAGCAAGGGAAAGGGTCTGGCAGTTAGTCTGAATATGGCGGAAGCCTTCGATCGTGTATGGCACAAGAGACTTCTTTCGAAGCTACCTTCCTATGGGCTTCCCGAGAGTTTATGCAAGTGGATCACCAGTTTCCTCACTGGGCGGAGCATACAGGTCGTTCTCGACGGTTTTTGCTCGGACCCAAGCCCGTGAACGCTGGTGTGCCCCAAGGCTGCGTGCTATCCCCAACTCTGTTCCTCCTGCACATCAATGATATGTTGGATATCTCCAACATACATTGTTATGCGGATGACAGCACTGGGGATGAGGTATATTCCGGCCATGCAGGTCTCTCTCGGGAAAACGTCGACGAGTGCAGAAAGAAACTTGAGTCTTCTATAGACACTTCCTTGGAGATGGTCTCTGAGTGGGGTGAACTGAAGCACGTTCAATTCAATCCCGACAAGACACAAGTTTGTGCGTTTACCACTAAGAAAACCCCACTTGTCGTATCACCGCTCTTCGAGAGTACTCCTCTCATTGCCTCGCCATGTATCAGAATGCTGGGTCTCGACATTTCAAGCGATTTTCAGTTTCGTGGTCATCTGGAGAGCAAGGCCAAGTTGGTCTTAAAGAAATTGGGAGTGATCAATAGAGCGAGGCAGTATTTCAAACCTGGCCAGACTTGCAGACTTCAAGACTCGCGCTCTATAAGGCGCAGGTCTAGCCACACATGGAGTACTGTTCTCATCTCTGGTCCGGATCACCCCAATATCAGCTTCTACCATTTGACCGCGTACAACGGAGAGCCGTTCGGATTGTCGGGGACCCGGTGCTCTGCGAACGGCTGGACTCTTTGGCATTGCGTAGAGACGTGGCTTCTTTGTGCGTCTTCTACGGCATTTACAACGGGGAGTGTTCCAAAGAACTATTCGATCTGATGCCTGCCGCCGAATTTCATCAACGCACAGCGAGCCATCGACTTCTTTAACATCCCTACCACCTGGATGCGTGGCGATACTCCACTGTGTGGTTCTCAAGGACCTTTTTTCCACGTTCCACTCGCTTGTGGAACGAACTCCCTTCGGCGGTATTTCCATGTTGATACGATATGGGTAGCTTCAAAACGTGACCCGCCAGCTCGTTTGCCCTCCACTTGCATAAAAAAAAAAGTCTATCCAGCAGTCTCACGAATAATGTCTATTGAAATACCAGAAGCGCGTGCGGCCAATGTGGCGGTGTATCTTATGTGGACACATCGACTCCTCACTCTCCCAAAGATTTTTTCATTCAGCAATAGCTTGTACGCTTCTGGCTGTGTGTGGCTTCTGGTTTTCTTAACGTAATAAATAAATTTTCTACATTATTATATCTTTTATCCTCCATTTTAATAATCTATCAAAGTTTAAACTGGGCAAATTCTTGGTTTTTCTAAAAAAATAGGATAGTATCAGAATTGGTTCCTCTTTGTCCGCTTCTGAAGTTTTTATTATATCAGTTATATATATTTCTATTTCTTTCGGAAAATATTTAATTTTTATAAAAGAAAATGTTTTCAATCTATGTGCAGTTCATAAACTTAATAGCATTTTAACAAGTTTTTCGTAGGTTTAACAAGTTTATCGTAGGTTTTTCAAATACAATTTCGTTGTTAAGACACTATTTTTCATATTTATCCAGAATAATTTGCGGATCCCAAATATGTAAATAATTCGGTTCGTTGGGTTTTAATTTGAAAATACCCTGTAATAATCGCAAAATATGATCATCTGTGCCTAAATTATTACCAAGAAGCGAGAACAACGTAGATCGGTGACAGTTAAGAGATCCATAGGTGTCACCATTATTATATTGCTCCTTTAAAAACAACAAGAAAACATGAACAGATGGTTCCAATAGCTGAAGGTTATTTTTGGTTCAGAAATTCCACAATGGCTTATAAGTTACGTTATACTGTCTAGCTAGGCAAAAACCGTAAAGTAATGTTGTTCTCAGGGTAGGTTGAAGGCGCAGTCCTTGCTCCTGCAATCTTTCGTCACATAAAATATCATTAGACATCAATAGATTTTTAGATTCTCATAATTTATTTTATAATAAAAACCAAGGCTGTAAAGGCCAATAAAGGAATATAAAAAATCCTCTAAATCAATATTGTATATTTATTCCCGAACATTTCAAAATTTAAACAAAAGGTGGAAATGCGTAGTACGGCTTCCAGTTAAAAGCATCATCATTCAACGCTTTGGAATGCAGTTTCCATGTCTCATACATATTAGTTTTTTCGAATTTTTCGGATACCGTCATACATAAATTAAAACTGTATATCGTGATTTTTTTATTCTTCATTGTTCGTCAAATTGTTTAATGGCCTTTGTATATATGTAAGATACAATACATGACGCTTCTTACTCCATTGCCAAATATTTCTTGTTATTTTATTCAAATGTGAAAATTTTTTCGTCTAAACGATTAATATATCTTATAGCAGTAGTATTATCGATACGTAATAGCAATGTACACATATTTTTATGTTTGCAAAGCACGTAACGCCAAAGAAAACCGATAGGAGTGCCAAATAATTTATATGAAAAGCTTTTCTTTCTATTTCCATTTGCATTTCTATTTTTACAAAAACCACCCCAACCTTAGCGTGAAGCTCCAGTCAAAAAATCAAAATCATAATTAATAATTTTAGGGGGACACGAAGTTTAAAATATATTTCGTTTCTACCATAACAAGTCCGGTAATAATTGGGTTAATACAGTAATTCTACTTTAGAAAGATTTATTTTGCAATTATGTTTAGGATTTTCTGTAAGAATAAAAGATTTCTCTCCTTAAAATATGTTTTTATATAACCATCCGTATCGAACAGCTGGGCACGACGGTGCTGTCCAAAAAATCGTGCAAATTCAGAAATAGTAACAAATTTTAATTTTAAATATTTATTAACTAAACGATCAATATGAGTCGTTTTATTTAAGGGGAAAGAGACAGTCAATTTTCAATTTAACTTTTGCGAAATGCAACTGTTTTGGTATTTAATAATAAAGCTTAAATATTCTAGGATATGAATGTGCGGCTCTTACATTTCTTAAGGAATTTTGATAATCTTCATCGATATATAAAGCATCATCTAAATAATTTAGGGAGGTATATCTCCGAACTCTTAAATAGCTTATTACCTCTTTCATTGTCTTTGTTAATATTCTAGGGGCCAACAACAAACCATAAGGCATATTTTTAAATTCATATATGTACTGTTACTATAACTCGTATAAATACGAGTTATAGTAACTTTTTTACTACAGCAACTAAGGGCTAAGACTCCTTTTAAATCAATTACTTTACTTTACTTTACTTTAGCTTCACGCCATGTCCCTTACGGGGTAGCCAGAGACGTCGGAGCGCCAAACGCTACGGTCCCTGCATACCTCTTTCGCCTCGGCCACAGACATCAACCTCTTCATACATGCCCTCCGGGGGGTCCTCCTGCTTTTTACGTGACCTTCCTCCAGTACCATAGATACTGTTTTTTCGAAGGTCACTCGAGGCCTGCCCCTGTCTCTCTTACCACTCACTTTGCCTGTATAAATCTTTTTTACCATTCTTTCATCACTCATTCGTTCAACGTGCCCAAACCACTTGAGCACGTTCTTCTTCATTCTCACTGTAACATCTTCTCATCTTGTAATCAATTGATGCGAGAAAATCGCTTCCTGGTATTAATGTAGGTGTTATCTTACAATCATTCATTTTAAAGTGCTTTTTTGGTATAAATTTGTTAAATGACCTTTAATTTAAAATAAGTTTTTTGGCCGCTTGGTTATAGTGCTAAGAATATTTTAAAGATGAACTTATCGTAGGTTCATGCGCACGGGAATACAACTCTTAATTCAATCAATTTTATGACTTCTACTGCCATGTTTACTTAAACACGGTTGTACGTTTTACCGGCGGGGTCGCGCTGTCGACCTAGTATGTGTTGGCTTCAATAGAACTGTATTCTTCTTTAAGGAGAGCCTGTGTTTTCTGTACATATAGTAGTTTTAGTTAATTCTATAATAATAGCCTATTCTAATACCCAATGTTTTTGTTGTTGAAAATTGTCAATCTTTCTGAGACTAACAATCTAAGGGACTCGTTTATTTATATCGTGATGGTACTTTCAATTATTTACAGTTGTTTGGAAATAAATAATTTGCCCTAAGTCAGGATGAATGTCTTCTTCATATTGAGCCTATTTATCTATAGCATAAACTAATGCTTGCAAGTACTCAAAATTGAGTTCAGGTTCTGAAGAGATCTCCGATAACTCCTTGTGAATTAAGGGTAGATCAAAATTTTTATCCGATTTAATTTGGTCTATTTCTCTCTTGCAAAATGCTTTCAGGTGTAACTTTCAATCGAGCACCTACAAAGCAATAAATGTGTTCATCATCGTCTTAATTTTCACTCTCTGCCCATATTAAAAACGTATCCCTTGTTAAATTCGCTGCTAACAGCGGGTACACTGTCCCGTTACGTTACTTTGTAGTATAAGAATTACTACGTATTTAATTAATTATATCTGAATAATGAAGCAATGAAATACAATTTCATATAAAAGTTTGCAACTACTGACCGTACAAAATAAGTCAATCAAACCACCTGGTGATAATCAAATGATGTCTTTTTCTCATAATTCCAAGAGTTTTTTTTTTAATTTATTAAATTAAATATTATATTATTATATTTTTCTTAGTATTAAATAAAAGTTATTTAATTTTAGCTGGTTACTTAATTTACTGCTTTTGGTAAAAAAATACATATATTTTACATGTAAAATAGTTCTATCACGTGCAACAGTTTTCTGAAGCTTTAATATATGTAAAATATGACATAACTTTATTAATTGAAAGACAAAATTACAGATTAAATTATGACCTATTTAATTTAAGGTAATTTAATTTGTGCTTGGCATGATTCATTGTGGTCTATTAACTAACGAATACCAAGTTTGTTTTGTTGGAAATTATAAAGGGATAAACGATACAAATTATATTACATTCTAAGCATCGGGTGAAATTCACTTAAATCAGATGAAACGCCATGACTTTACTCTGTTGAGTTGATTTTACTCTTGTGAGCGGTATAATATTACACTTGTTTATACTCAAACTGTATACAAACGGCAGTTAAGAGCTGTCTACCGAAATTAACAACAATGGCGCTAACTTAAAGTTTTTCATTTACTTGTAACGATCTCTAAAATCTATACTTATTTTTCAATCGATATTTCGATATTCATAGTAATAAGACATCAAAAAATATGTTAATGATATAAAAATATTGAATTATAATGATTCTAAAAGTATTCAAATGAAGTTGCTAGAAAAATAAATGACTGTTCGTTTGAGTTACATTAATTATTGAAAAGCTTTAGTGAATTCGCTTTTAATGCTTTTAAAGAAAACAAAGATCACGTTGAATTGACGCTTCGCATAAAAACAGTCTTGTTGTCGAATGTTAAGAGGTACTGTTATTTGAAACCCTTATAATGGAAGATTTTAGAATGTAAACAACAAATGTATTTTTAAATAAATGACTAACAAAAATAATAATATTAATACAATTGTTTTATTTATTTCAATAAAAGTAATTTCTGAATTAAAATTGAAAAATTATTATGCAAAAAACCTAAGATAGTGTCAGTTTATCTTACACAACTTGTTTTTAACAAATTATATTCATATGAATAAAAATATATAAAAAAAATACTATTTTAGTTGTAGATTAGCAAACACGCCCATCCACGTGATACAATAATAAATTGTTAACTTCTGCATTGGTCTACAAATATATATATTTGGAGGTTCGTTTTTACGTTTGAGAAGGATTAATGAAGATAGAAGTCAGTGAGCTCTGAAATCCGGCTTTTTCCATCACCGTTACCTTTATTAGCGACTTTACGCCGATTTTCTGTAAGAGGATAGCACCGTCTTGGTACAACTATCTCCTTCGCATTGCAGTTACTTTGTAGTATCTAGATTAGAGTCTAGTTAGTATAAGTATGCAATGACATTTTCGCATACAAAATTAAACATATAGTTCAACATTAAAACTATAACAAGCAAACTCAGTTCGGCCGTCTGTGCAATTAGAAAAGTTAGACAATAAACGGACGTTAATACGACTCGACTTGTTTTAATTATTTTCATAGTATTTTGTATGTGAGATGTAATACCGATGAAAATGTACTAGAAAATCAAAAAATATTGACGTGAGGTAGGACATCCAAAGACATTAAATGTGAGTAAATAGAGGAATTTTGATATATAAGAGAAAAAAAAATCTTTATAATTATAAACAGGAAGACAAGAAGACAGTAAAAAAAATCTTTTTTTAGAGTACTATTGTTATTATAAAAACTGAGAAATTGCACTAACATTTAAACACTGGTTCATCGTAGTTCAGGTTCACCACTTTTGCTTACTGCATAATAAAAAAATTAATAAAAAAATATATGTTTCACAAAATTACGATTAATATGATCTACCCTCAACTCACAAGGAATTATCGGAGATCTCTGCAAAACCTGAACTCAATTCTGAGTACTTGCAAGCATTAGTTTATGCTATAGATAAAGGGCCTCAATATAAAGAAGACATTCATCCTGACTTAGCTTAGGGTAAACTATTTAATTTCAATCAACTGTAAATAATTGAAAGTACTATCACGATATAAATAAACGAGTCCCAGAAAAGATAAAAAATTTTTCGACAACAAAAACATTGGGTATTAGAATAGGCTATTATTATAGAATTAACTAAAACTACTAAATCTACAGAAAACAAAGGCTCTCCTTAAAAAATAATACAGTTCTATTGAAGCCAACAAATACTAGGTCGACAACGCGACCCCGCCGGTAAAACGTACAACCGTGTTTTAGTAAACATGCCAGTAGAAGTCATAAAATTGATTGAATTAGGAGTTGTATTCCCGTGCATGCCCACCTAGGATAAATTCATCTTTAAAATATTCTTAGCACTAAAACCAAACGCCCAAAAACCTTATTTTAAATTTAAGGTCATTAACCAAATTTATACCAAAAAAGCATTTCAAAGGAATGATTATAAGATAACACCTACATTAATACCATTTTCATTTCATGAAAACATTTTCTTTTATAACAATTAAATATTTTCCGAAATAAATAAAAATATATATAACTGATATAATAAAAACTTCAGAAGCGGACAAAGAGGAACCAATTCTAATACTATCCTATTTTTTTTAGAAAAACCAAGCATTTGCCCAGCTTAAACTTTGATAGATTATTATAATTAAGGATAAAAGATATAATAATGTCGAAAAAATATTTATTACGTTAAGAAAACCGTACACAGCCCAGAAGCATACAATCTATTGGCTGCTGAATGAAAGAAACTTTAGGAGAGTGAGGAGTCGATGTTTCGACATGAGAGACACCGCCACATTGTCCGCACGCGCTTCTGATATTTCTATAGACATTATTCGTAAGACTGCTGGATGGATAACTATTCACAAACTAATGATAACAAAGTTAAGTCTATATTAAATGAAAATAATAATGTATTTGTAATATATTGTTACAAATAATAATCCAATGATCGACATAAAACGCTTGATTAATAATAATAAACAAATCTTTAATTTTAGTTGAAAAACTTTACAAATATTCTCCTTCTAACTACATAGTTGAATAATTCTATCTGACGAATGAAAGAATGAAATATAATATATGATCAAACTAACTTCCCAAAATGAAATTTAATCATTTTTTTACCACTCCACAAAAGAAATACTACTAATTTCATTTTAAATTAAAAATATATTTAAAAAATTAACATCTAACGCGATTTGAATAAAAAAATGCAAAAATAAAGAACAAAGAATTCATTATGCTTGGGGATTTAATAACGTTTTTAAAGATATAACAAGACGCATCAGTGCTGTGAAATAAACAAATATATATAAAAAAATATAAAGAAATCGTGTTTCCTGTTCCTGATGGTATTTTCTTAAGTGTTTTTTTCGTATAGCCATTGATTATATCAGCTATTATCAAAGGCTCTGAGAGTTGTAGATCTTAAGATTTAATGGGACACAGGAAATTTGCGTTTTTTATTCATTACTTTGTACACCTCATACCGGACCCCTTGAATTCGTCAAATGAAAAAGTTAATAGGTTGAGAAACAGCCGCACATCCCGATACATCCAAAAGCATTATAATCCGAATTGAAGTGGAAACAGTACACTACACCTATATTATACATATAAAATAAATAAAAATAATTAGTATGCAAAATTAAATAGCTTTCAATGTTATGACATTTATCTCACAGTAAATTTAAGCTTTGACTAGGAAATTAAAATTAACAGAGTTTGGAGTATAAAAGTATATAAAATCGTTTTTAAAAGCTGATGTTTTTTATTATTTATGCTTTGGAATTAATAATGACTGAAACAATACACAAAAAAACCTGTAATATAAAGCTTTAATGAGGAACCAGTATAAAGTTTGATATTTATTTATTTGATCTTTTCTACTTTGAATCAATACCAGTGATCATTTTATGTAAATGAAATGGAAGTGGAGGGAGGGCCTATTTTGATGCCTCTGTAAAAACACCCTCCAACTTAAAAGTAAGGCTACGAGGGTTCTAAACGTTCCCTAGTCTAAGAACAACACTTTTGATTAAAAAGAGCAAACCCCGAATGCTCTTGTCATAACTGCTAGAGCCGTTGAAGTGATGAAAACACCTCCAGATAAAGATTTATTATTAGAAATACTTACTGGTTTCTTACGAGTATAACCATCGATTATGGATTGGCGTCATGCTTTTTAAATAAACATCTTCGGGGACCCTTCTTCGTCGAATAGCATACGAGTAACACGTTGATTGGTAAACATCCAACATTTCTAGCAAAACCAAACCAATCACAAAATCAAAGAGAAAACAAATCGTCAAATAGGTAAAGAGAAAATAACAGAAGATAGATTTATATTTTAGAGGTTGTGAAAGGCTTTGTGCACGTGGTATAAGTAGCGAAAGTACTTCGCCTGTTTTAATGCTTCGTTTACATACCATTCTCATTCAAGAAAAGGGATAAATTCTATGTGGATTCAAAAAATACTCAACAATCATCTTCTCCGTTTAAGAAATTGTAAATATAATAGTTAAAAACAGTACAACAACAGTATAACAACGTGATCATTATAATGTGAAAAAGTTTTTTTTTTCATAGCACAATTTAATTTATTTCTAGAAAATATATTTTCCAACATATTTTTCTCTCAGGAGATGTCTAGGTTTCTTTTTTAATATCAAATTACATTTAGATCGCCTCTCGGTCTACAGGATCATTTTACAACAAAATATTCTTATTTTTTTTCTAACATCGGTTTTTTTGGTTTTCTTTAAAAAAAAAAATAAGTTAAAAATGTAATGTAGATGAGGACAATAAGCTATAATTACACCAATTTTTAAAAAAAAAATTCCAGTACTCTGACTGTAGTGAGAATATATAAGAAGATAAACAGACTCCAATTTATATCGCGTTACTATTTTATTCTACCTTTCTGTGATTCATAACATAACTCTTTGGTGCTCTTTCGGATGTTAAAGTTAGCCAATGGCGTATCAGTAGCATTACTTATATGGATTATAGATATTGCGTAAAAATTATTACTGTGGCGGTATTCTGTACTGCTTTAATTATAATTTAGTAAACATGTAGAAGTACGATTCATTTTGGTTTATTATTATAGATATAAATATAAATATTGCAGCAACCAGTGACTATGCTAATGTATTAAATACCCTCAAAAAAAACTAACGGAGAAGGACCTGGGATCCTTCCACGATTATTTTCACAAGAAATACTCAACATGGAAAATATATATCATGATAATAGTATGTTTTGTGACCCAACTAACGTTCGGCGCTGCTCAGTTTCCAGACTGGACGATGAGAAATAAGCTACTGGTGTTCCTGAAGGAGGCACACACCAGACCGTGATGGTTATAATGTTCCTGGTGTATTAAAACAGATTTTAAACAAAATAAGATCTCAATACGTTCTAATCACCTTATTGCTACCTGGAACATCTGAGGAGATCCAGGGAAGTTGAGCATTGGGGAACGAGAGATAATTAACCACAATATAACCGATTATTAGCTGTGACCAACTTTTTATCACTCCTTACATTTTTTTAACATTCATATAATTTATTGTTCTAAACTTAAGATAAAAAATATTTGTATTTTGTCTTATCTCACAAAAATATTAGATTTTTTTGGATAATGCAAAATAAACTTCAGCTTCGACTCGAATGTCTTAGGTAGGCTAAAAATAAAATAATCGTTTGTGTTTAGCTCCACTCCGTATGAGGACGAGAATATAACAATTTCGTTTAACCGTAGCCTTGTATAGTTATTAACTGTACTCGTATTTCAAAGTTAACCCACAAAGTTAACAAAAATATTTGCTCAAATACCGTCAATGCTCTGTTCATTATTACACTAATTAAGTTTGGTGGCAGCGAAGGATGCAAAGAAAAACAATTATTTTATAAAATTATATTAACGAGTTACAATTAAAACTTATAATTAATTAATACTAAAAAAAGGTGATTCCAGGTCAGCGATTGACCCAAGAATGAATATATTTTATCCTCGATTCCCATCGATGGTGAGAATGCAAGCCGTATGGTGTCGTCTTCAGGATACTCGAAGCGTGGTGTCAGCATTTAACCGTGTGAAACCAAGTTGGTGCTTACTATAAGAATTGCCCTTGGCTATGCTTTCGTAACACCTCGCCCCGTAGAACAGCGACTATTGAAGACCTTTATCGTAAATTGCGCTGGTAGATGATCTGATCCATTACATTGAGGTCTGGGATGATGGAGATATTCTGTTGTAATTCCGTAATATAGGTGATATCTTTGGTGTGCGAGTGCGTTCGTTGTTCTTACTGAAGTGTACTTGTGTTTGCAGTATGGTGGACTTCGGGCATTCTGCCTCTGTGTACTTGAAATCTTTCAGATGGATTGAAGGGTATTGGAAGTGAGGGACAGGAATCTCATGATTTTCGTTAGTTACTATGGATATCTTATACAAATCATGTGTGGAATAGAAAAATTTGGAATTGATATACTATGATTATTTCTTTAACTGTATCATATCTTAATATTCCCTCGCTCGTATATTTAATACTTTATTACTACCATAAATACTACGTGAATTACTTTTTTATTTGTCTATTTGTAGTGTTTTAAATTAGTTTTAGATTTTCTATTCAAAAGAATCGAGTAGCCGTAGTTTGTAGGAGTAGACCTAGCAGCATTAGTAAAAAAATATCAGTCAATCTCTAAAAAAAAAAACCAGGAATTATTTCAATTTGTTGATTTAAAAAAGTAATTCACTCAGAATATATCGATGTATGTTTTAAAGTTCCAAGTAACTTCAAAAAATACTTTTAATAGTAATTTACTTGAAATAAAAGAAATACTTAGATTAGGTAAAGATTAAGGTTAAAAATTAGGATAGGTAAGTCAGTCAAAATCTAAAAAAAAAAAACCAGGAATTATTTCAATTTGTTGATTTAAGACTAACTATTCTCATAACTAGCGATAACGTTGATAGGTTATCATAAGAGATATCTAAGCTACAGAATTTTTTAGCGTTTGTAAACAACATTTACAGCTGACTATGAAGTTTTTAATTTAAACTCTGATAGAACTATAATTAATAAGTAACGTAGTATTTATGGTAGTAATAAAGTATTAAATATACGAGCGAGGGAATATTAAGATATGATACAGTTAAAGAAATAATCATAGTATATCAATTCCAAATTTTTCTATTCCACACATGATTTGTATAAGATATCCATAGTAACTAACGAAAATCATGAGATTCCTGTCCCTCACTTCCAATACCCTTCAATCCATCTGAAAGATTTCAAGTACACAGAGGCAGAATGCCCGAAGTCCACCATACTGCAAACACAAGTACACTTCAGTAAGAACAACGAACGCACTCGCACACCAAAGATATCACCTATATTACGGAATTACAACAGAATATCTCCATCATCCCAGACCTCAATGTAATGGATCAGATCATCTACCAGCGCAATTTACGATAAAGGTCTTCAATAGTCGCTGTTCTACGGGGCGAGGTGTTACGAAAGCATAGCCAAGGGCAATTCTTATAGTAAGCACCAACTTGGTTTCACACGGTTAAATGCTGACACCACGCTTCGAGTATCCTGAAGACGACACCATACGGCTTGCATTCTCACCATCGATGGGAATCGAGGATAAAATATATTCATTCTTGGGTCAATCGCTGACCTGGAATCACCTTTTTTTAGTATTAATTAATTATAAGTTTTAATTGTAACTCGTTAATATAATTTTATAAAATAATTGTTTTTCTTTGCATCCTTCGCTGCCACCAAACTTAATTAGTGTAATAATGAACAGTGCATTGACGGTATTTGAGCAAATATTTTTGTTAAATTTGTGGGTTAACTTTGAAATACGAGTACAGTTAATAACTATACAAGGCTACGGTTAAACGAAATTGTTATATTCTCGTCCTCATACGGAGTGGAGCTAAACACAAACGTTTATTTTATTTTTAGCCTACCTAAGACATTCGAGTCGAAGCTGAAGTTTATTTTGCATTATCCAAAAAAATCTAATATTTTTGTGAGATAAGACAAAATACAAATATTTTTTATCTTAAGTTTAGAACAATAAATTATATGAATGTTAAAAAAATGTAAGGAGTGATAAAAAGTTGGTCACAGCTAATAATCGGTTATATTGTGGTTAATTATCTCTCGTTCCCCAATGCTCAACTTCCCTGGATCTCCTCAGATGTTCCAGGTAGCAATAAGGTGATTAGAACGTATTGAGATCTTATTTTGTTTAAAATCTGTTTTAATACACCAGGAACATTATAACCATCACGGTCTGGTGTGTGCCTCCTTCAGGAACACCAGTAGCTTATTTCTCATCGTCCAGTCTGGAAACTGAGCAGCGCCGAACGTTAGTTGGGTCACAAAACATACTATTATCATGATATATATTTTCCATGTTGAGTATTTCTTGTGAAAATAATCGCGGAAGGATCCCAGGTCCTTCTCCGTTAGTTTTTTTTGAGGGTATTTAATACATTAGCATAGTCACTGGTTGCTGCAATATTTATATTTATATCTATAATAATAAACCAAAATGAATCGTACTCCTACATGTTTACTAAATTATAATTAAAGCAGTACAGAATACCGCCACAGTAATAATTTTTACGCAATATCTATAATCCATATAAGTAATGCTACTGATACGCCATTGGCTAACTTTAACATCCGAAAGAGCACCAAAGAGTTATGTTATGAATCACAGAAAGGTAGAATAAAATAGTAACGCGATATAAATTGGAGTCTGTTTATCTTCTTATATATTCTCACTACAGTCAGAGTACTGGAATTTTTTTTTTTAAAATTGGTGTAATTATAGCTTATTGTCCTCATCTACATTACATTTTTAACTTATTTTTTTTTTTAAAGAAAACCAAAAAAACCGATGTTAGAAAAAAAATAAGAATATTTTGTTGTAAAATGATCCTGTAGACCGAGAGGCGATCTAAATGTAATTTGATATTAAAAAAGAAACCTAGACATCTCCTGAGAGAAAAATATGTTGGAAAATATATTTTCTAGAAATAAATTAAATTGTGCTATGAAAAAAAAAACTTTTTCACATTATAATGATCACGTTGTTATACTGTTGTTGTACTGTTTTTAACTATTATATTTACAATTTCTTAAACGGAGAAGATGATTGTTGAGTATTTTTTGAATCCACATAGAATTTATCCCTTTTCTTGAATGAGAATGGTATGTAAACGAAGCATTAAAACAGGCGAAGTACTTTCGCTACTTATACCACGTGCACAAAGCCTTTCACAACCTCTAAAATATAAATCTATCTTCTGTTATTTTCTCTTTACCTATTTGACGATTTGTTTTCTCTTTGATTTTGTGATTGGTTTGGTTTTGCTAGAAATGTTGGATGTTTACCAATCAACGTGTTACTCGTATGCTATTCGACGAAGAAGGGTCCCCGAAGATGTTTATTTAAAAAGCATGACGCCAATCCATAATCGATGGTTATACTCGTAAGAAACCAGTAAGTATTTCTAATAATAAATCTTTATCTGGAGGTGTTTTCATCACTTCAACGGCTCTAGCAGTTATGACAAGAGCATTCGGGGTTTGCTCTTTTTAATCAAAAGTGTTGTTCTTAGACTAGGGAACGTTTAGAACCCTCGTAGCCTTACTTTTAAGTTGGAGGGTGTTTTTACAGAGGCATCAAAATAGGCCCTCCCTCCACTTCCATTTCATTTACATAAAATGATCACTGGTATTGATTCAAAGTAGAAAAGATCAAATAAATAAATATCAAACTTTATACTGGTTCCTCATTAAAGCTTTATATTACAGGTTTTTTTGTGTATTGTTTCAGTCATTATTAATTCCAAAGCATAAATAATAAAAAACATCAGCTTTTAAAAACGATTTTATATACTTTTATACTCCAAACTCTGTTAATTTTAATTTCCTAGTCAAAGCTTAAATTTACTGTGAGATAAATGTCATAACATTGAAAGCTATTTAATTTTGCATACTAATTATTTTTATTTATTTTATATGTATAATATAGGTGTAGTGTACTGTTTCCACTTCAATTCGGATTATAATGCTTTTGGATGTATCGGGATGTGCGGCTGTTTCTCAACCTATTAACTTTTTCATTTGACGAATTCAAGGGGTCCGGTATGAGGTGTACAAAGTAATGAATAAAAAACGCAAATTTCCTGTGTCCCATTAAATCTTAAGATCTACAACTCTCAGAGCCTTTGATAATAGCTGATATAATCAATGGCTATACGAAAAAAACACTTAAGAAAATACCATCAGGAACAGGAAACACGATTTCTTTATATTTTTTTATATATATTTGTTTATTTCACAGCACTGATGCGTCTTGTTATATCTTTTAAAATGTTATTAAATCTCCAAGCACAATCAATGTTTCTTTCTTTTTTTGCATTTTTTTTATTCCAACCGCCTTAGATGTAGATTTTTTGTCATATACTTTTTTTTTTAAATGAAATCATGCAATTGTGAAATTCATCAACATTAACAGAACTTGAATTTGTGATTTGTTTATTATTATTTATCAAGTGGTTTATTTCGATCATTGGATTATTATTTGTAATAATGTATTACAAATATATTATTATTTTTATTGAATATGGAACTAACTTTTTTAGCGAAAGTTTGTGAATTTGTTGTCCATCCAGCGATCTTACGAATAATGTCTATTGAAATACCAGAAGCGCGTGCGGCTAAGGTGGCGGTGTCTCATGTCGACACATCGACTCCTCACTCTCCTAAAGTTGATTTCATTCAGCAGCCGATAGATTGTATGCTTCTGGCTGCGTACGATTTTCTTAACGTAATAAATATTTTTTCGACATTATTATATCTTTTATCATTAATTATAATAATCTATCAAAGTTTTAAGTGGGCAAAAGCTTGGTTTTTTTAAAACAGTCGTTTTATTTAAGGGGAAAAAGACAGATATTTATTGAATTAAAAATAAACCTCAAATTTTCAATTTTGCTTTGGCTAAATGCATCTTTTTTCATACTTAATAATAAAACCTAAACATTGAAGCTATTACTCTTCTTACATTTCTTAAGCAATCTTTTTAATCTGCGTCGATACATAGAGTATTATTTAAATAAATTACGGAAGTATATCTCCCAGTTCTTAAAGAGTTCATTACCTCTTTTATTGTCTTTCTAACCATTCTAGGGGCCAACAATAAACCATAAGGCATATTTTAAAATTAATATGTGTGTTTATACGAGTTATCATCAAAAAGTTTAATTCATATATATTTGCGTAACTTTTGTGCTACAGGAACTAAGGGATAAGACTCTCTTTAAATCAAATGATGTGTGAAAACCGCTTTCTGGTATTAATTTAGCTGTTATCTTATAATCATTCATTTTAAAATGCATTTTTTAGTATAAGTTTATTAAATGATTTTAAATTTAAAATAAGTTTTTTGGCTGTTCGGTTATAGTGCTAAAAATAGATGGGCATGCACGGGGACACAGCACCTAATTCAAAACGGTTGTACGGTTTACTGGCGGGGTCGCGTCGACCTGGTATTTCTTAGCTTCAATGGAACGGTTTTCTTTTTTAAGGAGAGCCTTTGTTTTCTATAGTTTTAGTAGTTTTAGTTTTTTCAGAACGATTTCTTCCAAAAAGAATTTAATTTATTTCATTAACAATTATATTCAAAATTGACTTACCTAAATGGGGGGTCAATAATTTTATTTATATTTTACTGTCCGCAAAATGCAAGTCTAAGAAAGTTCGCCTTATGTCAGAGAGTATCTTTATAGTTTCGATTTTTTTATCGTTGGTATACGAATTCGATATAGCCCTGTTAAGAGCGCCTATTTCAATACCCAATGTTTTGAAGTTGAAAATTTTCAATCTTTTTTGGGACTTAAAATCTCTAAGGGACCTGACTATTTTCAAGGTTAAGTGATGGTACTTTCATTTATTTACAGTTGTTTGGAATCAAATATTTTGCGACCACCCGTCACTGAGCTAATTCAAGATGAATGCCTTCTCTATTTAGGTCCTTCATCAATAGCATCGCCTAATGCTCGCAAGTACTCAGAATCGAGTTCAGATTCTACAGAAATCTTTAAGTTGTGAGTTGAGGGTAGTGGTTTATATTATATTATTATTCTTATTATTAAACAAATGTAATTTAATTTTAACTCGTTTCTTAATTTACTGCTTTTAGTTAAAAAAAAACATATATTTTATTTGCAAAATAATTTTATCAGTTAACAGTTTTCTGAAACATGTAAAATATGACATAACTTTATCAATTGAAAGAGAAATTACAGATTAAACTATGACCTATTTAATTTAAGGAAATTTAATTTATGCTTGGAATTCATTGTGGTCTATTCACTACCGAATACCAAGTTTGTTTTGTTGGAAATTATAAAGGGATAAATGAGACAAATTTTATTACATTCTAGGCATCGGGTGAAATGCACTCAAATCAGATGAAACGCTATGACTTTACTCTGTTGAGTTGATTTTACTCTTGTGAGCGGTATAATACACTTGTATTGTGTATTACACTTGTTTGTACTCAAACTGTATACAAACGGCAGTTAAGAGCTGTCTACCGAAATTAACAACAATGGCGCTAACTTAAAGTTTTTCATTTACTTGTAACGATCTCTAAAATCTATACTTATTTTTCAATCGATATTTCGATATTCATAGTAATAAGACATCAAAAAATATGTTAATGATATAAAAATATTGAATTATAATGATTCTAAAAGTTTTCAAATGAAGTTGCTAGAAAAATAAATGACTGTTCGTTTGAGTTACATTAATTATTGAACGAAAAGCTTTAGTGAATTCGCTTTTAATGCTTTTAAAGAAAACAAAGATCACGTTGAATTGACGCTTCGCATAAAAACAGTCTTGTTGTCGAATGTTAAGAGGTACTGTTATTTGAAACCCTTATAATGGAAGATTTTAGAATGTAAACAACTAATGTATTTTTAAATAAATGACTAACAAAAATAATAATATTAATACAATTGTTTTATTTATTTTAATAAAAGTAATTTCTGAATCAAAATTGAAAAATTACCATTATTTAAAACACCTAAAATAGTATCAGGTATCTTCTACAACTTGTTTTTAACAAATTATATTCACATGAATAAAAATATATAATAAAATACTATTTTAGTTGTAGATTAGCAAACACGCCCATCCACGTGATACAATAATAAATTGTTAACTTCTGCATTGGTCTACAAATATATATATTTGGAGGTTCGTTTTTACGTTTGAGAAGGATTAATGAAGATAGAAGTCGGTGAGCTCTGAAATCCGGCTTTCTCAATTACCGTTACATTTATTAGCGACTTTACGCCGATTTTCTGTAAGAGGATGGCACCGCCTTGGTACAACTATCTCCTTCGCATTGCAGTTACTTTGTAGTATCTAGATTAGAGTCTAGTTAGTATAAGTATGCAATGACATTTTCGCATAAACATATAGTTCAACATTAAAACTATAGCAAGCAAACTCAGTTCGGCCGTCTATGCAATTAGAAAACTTAGACAATTAACGGACGTTAATACGGCTCGACTTGTTTATTTTAGTTATTTTCATAGTATTTTGTATGTGAGATGTAATACCGATGAAAATGTACTAGAAAATCAAAAAATATTGACGTGAGATTGGAAATCCAACGACATTAAATGTGACTGAATAGAGGAACTTTGTAAATTTTGATATATAAGAGAAAAAAAAATCTTTATAATTATAAACAGCAAGACAAGGTGCCAGTAGAAAAAAACTTTTATAAGAGTAATATTGTAATTCTGAACACTTTGAGAAACTGGCACTGACATTTAAACACTGGTTCATCATAGTTCAGGTTCACCACTTTTGCTTAATGCCTAATAAAACAATTAATAAAAAATATATGTTTCACAAAACTACGATTAATATGATATAATCTTTGACCTTGACACTTTACATGATGGTAAGTTATTTAATTACGTCTGGGACATTGGGTTTATTTACATTTAATAATATTTCTTAATAAATAAAAAAAATTGTCTGTAAATATTTTTCCATGTAACGAAATAATGTTACCGTGTGTGTGTGTGTGAATAATACTAGATCAGGTGACAACACAGCTCTCTTTCTCTCTGTATCCCTGTCTTTGTTATTTTGTTTTTGTGTCAGATCAAACGTAAATATTGTCTTATTATTGCAATTAATTGTATAAGTTATACAAGTATTTACTGTTTACATTCGTTTATTTCCTCCGACCGCACCAATTTTTTTTTCTTAAGAGGGTAAACAATTTTTTATTTGACGTTTCGTATATTTTATAAATAAAATTGAATAGAATAAGTATTCATTCTAAAAAACACAAGAGTCCTATATCTTAAAGATGTCCTATATATTTAAGAAATCATATTCAATAAAAAAATTTATGAATGAAGTTATTATAAACATTTTTTTTCTGTTCAAATTAATTTCATGTTGACAGACTTTTGGTAAGCGCGTTGGTTTTATAATTTAAAATCATCGACAAATTACGCTTACAGTGTTAAAACTGTAACTCTATTTTTAATAATGTTTTTAATCGTCTATAAATTATAGTAAAAAATATACTTATATTATTATTACATTATAGATGTTTCGGAATTTCGTTTTGGTGTACGGTATACGATACCGTATGTGAGTGCATTCTAGTTGTTTTCTCAGCGCTATACTCCAAAACTATTGATTTTACAGAAAATACAAGAAGTATTTTTGTAGACAATTGCAATTATTTTTATTGAATTGTATTGTAGTGAGCGGTATGATTACGGAAGCTCGTGTAGATGGTTTTCATGCTATTATAGGGAAGAAATCAGCTTCACTCTTACGGCGCACGGCGTCGGCGTGGCAGCTCTAACAGCATTCTGAAACGGGGTAGCAATTATATGTATATGTTTCGACGAACAACCCTAACATAGATTCTAACATTCATTTTTACTAACTTACTAACGATATTGAATTTTGTTAATGAATATTAATCTGAAATAAATTATTATATTTACTAGGATCCGCGGCCGTACGCTGCGGGAGTTAAGCTGAGCCCCCTCCCCTTTTAAATATAATATTATATATATATATATATATATATATATATATATATATATATATATATATATATATATATATATATATATATATATATATATATATATATATATATATATATATATATATATATATATATATATATTTCTTTATTTATTTAGTAGTTATTTATTCATTTTATGTGATGTTTCTTATAAGCCTATTTCTAGGTTGGCGATCGGTAAGCCTGCGGGAGAAGAAACCGATTTTTGACCATCATTTCTGAACGTAAGGAGATATTTTAATTCTGCTTTTTAAAAACATGCTCATACCTAAGCTCTACAACTCTGCCAGTTTTTATTCAAATCGGTTCAGTAGTTTTTATGTGACGTTGCTTTAAAAAGAAGTTTCCCAAATGGCTATATTAATTGGCTATATTAATTGAGCTTCGCTTACGCTCAACTCAATTAATATTAGTGTTATTATTGTTATAAATTTTCTAGGCGGCATGATATAAATGTCGATTTTTCACATCTTCACTATAACGCCGTAATAAAGGCGTATACAAAAATTCAGCTGACTGGAAAGTTGTCCGCAGATTGGCCTTAAAAGGCCTGAAAGGACTGAATTAAATTACTTGAAATTGTAAACAATATTCATAAAAATATGACTGGAATTATCATTGGTATTCTTAAGCGGTGTTTTATTGTTAGTTTTTGAAACTAAAATAAAATTTAATATTTAGAAATTAATTAAAATTTAAATTGAACATCAACCATTCAAGGTCCAAATATAGTTTTTTTGATATTTTGAATTACAAAGTATTTAAAAATGGTGGCACATTTTTTAGTTTTGAATATTAATTTTTGCGAATGCTACAATAAGTCTTACATGGATAAATATTTTATTTTTCATAATTTCCTAATTCTAATTTCAGTATAATACAATGCAACGTAGACAAATAGGGCTTCTTTAAATTAGCGTCAGCCCGATAGCCCCTATGGTTATTCTAAGCCTTATATTTCTAGTTTAAAAATATTGTTATTGCATTTATATTTATAGTAATATATGAAACAGATATTAAATACTATGCAATTGATTTTAAAATGGATATTATATTTCGATTCAATTATAATCATATTTATAATATTATATGTGAATAAAATAGAAAATATGAAATAATAAATAAAAATATTATAAATTCATCTTGTTTCGTTTGCAATTTGAAACAGCAATCACCCGCTGAAAAACACAAGTTTTTTTAAATAAAAATGCTTTCAATTAGTTTAACAGAACTGATCTAATTTAAAAAGTGCTGATAACTGTTTTCATAAAATCAACTGGATTATTTATATTCTTTTATTATTGTATTGACTTTTCAGTTTTTGAATGCAGCTTAAAATAGAATTTTATTTAAAGTTTACATATATGTGTATATAAATTTTTATGTAACAGCAAACCCTTCA
Source organism: Melinaea marsaeus rileyi (assembly GCA_918358865.1). Classification (NCBI taxonomy): domain Eukaryota; kingdom Metazoa; phylum Arthropoda; class Insecta; order Lepidoptera; family Nymphalidae; genus Melinaea; species Melinaea marsaeus. Next base: position 8,720,839 of record OU911088.1, on the reverse strand, counting down.
ACGACTTTACTCGTCTTAATAAAACATTCTATACGGTACTATCTGAAGGATTTTTTAATTGTATTGTGTTCGTATTACATACATTAACTGTATTAAAATTAGAAAACTTTAGTACGTAATGTACTCTTCATTTTTCATCGATCAGATATGACTGAATTTATTTACAGTATTTAATTACTAGGATCCGCAGCCGTGCGCTGTGGGAATTGAGCTGAACCCTCTTTTAAATAAAATATAATATAATATTTTTTATTTTTTTATTTAGTAGTTTTTATATGATGTTGCTTATAGGCGTATTTCTAGGTTGACAATTGGCAAGCGCGTAGAGGTTCTAATAACGTTAAGTCTATGTGAGAAACTTATATATTTTCTGACCATCATTTCTGAACGGAATGACATATTTTAATTCTGTTTTTTTTTCATTCAAATCGGTTCAGCAGTTTTTATGTGATGTTTCTTCAAAACTAAGTTTCCCAAACGGTTAAGAGCTTCACTTATACTCAGCTCAAATAATGAAATAAAATAGGTACAGCTCAGATACTGATACTAAAGATTATAGTTTTTAATATAAAAAATATGGAAATAGCACATATTAACAGTATTGTATAGTATTGTATAATTAACAGTATTGATATTGTAGTAGAATCTGTCTGTAAAGTCTCTAAAGTCTGATGACTCTTTATAGAGTCATCAGACTTTCTGACTTCACTGTTAGTCGTTATTGGTCCACTACGGTGAGTATAAACAGAAAGAGAAAACCAAAAGAAGAAAACACCAAAATTAGTATTGTCACCAAAATCAAAATTTCGTCTCTATATATATTTTAAAGAAATAACCCTTGCATAGTGGAGGTTTTATTTCGTCACTTGACCTTTGTTTGTAATCCTTTATATATTATTTGTGTTATATTTTTAGTCTTGCAATGCAATTTTTTTATTTATCTATTGCTCAAAGTGTATAACTGTATTAAGTTCCTTACCTTAGATGACGGAATAATGACAAAAGTGATTCTTTATAAGAATTTTCAAATTGTAATTAAATTTAGTTTAGCAAAATATAATCAATATTTGTAAATAATTTTATTATATTTTGACTGTATATTTTAATTAAAATTTATTTTAAAAAGAGGAATATACGTATATATGAATGTATTTACTGAAATTAATCTCCGATATTAATCAACATATTTTTGTTACTTATAAAAGGTTTTATTCCTCAATCAATTAGTGAACTGAAAAAGCCAAAATCGTTTCAGGTTAAAGCTGCCTTATAAATAGATTATTATTAATTATTACCATAGGTTTAGGTGCTCGAATTTTCCAAACCATAGTACTCTAACATTTTTGAACTCCAAATAACATAAACGAAAAATATTTTTTGGAAAATAAAACTCTAATGTCATTGTGATACGGTACCGAATTAAATGCAAGAATAACAGTCATGCGCTTTCCTGTAAAGTTTGAATTTGGATCTGTGTTCCCTCCACATTTTCATTTCAGTCAGTATCCGTACAACGTTCACGGAAGTTGGACGTATATCGGTTATAGAAAAAAATTGTCGCGTATTGTAGTGTGTTAAATTATTTGTGCATTTGTGTTTACGACCGTTCTGAAAGAAACGGTCTTAGAAAATTCAGCGGTAAGTTTCATTGAGGCTTTTTGTTAAAAAAACGTTTAGAAAAAAATCAAAGGGCTTATGAAGGGTTATTTTATTCACCCTTAAAGTACATTTTGAGGGAATGGTCGGATTTTGTGATAGAGGCTAATTATACCATCATAAGTACTTTCTTTGATAGAAATGAATACCGTTTACAAAAAACCTTCGAGTTTGTTATTATTTTCTTTTATAATTATTATTAAACCAGATTTGTTTAATGTTATTATAAATTTAAAAAGTACATTTATTGTTGTATTTATAATAAAAGATATGCCTGGCTATTGATTTGTCGTCGAAATTAAAATAAAAATATTTTTAATAATATATATATTCTTTGTTATGTGATTATGAAAGAATCAGGATTAATCCTCAAAAAAGCTTTAGTTTAGAATAAATTAATACATCACGACTCTATCGTTTCGTCAAAAAATCTACTACTTCGTAAAATGCTAATTTGTTACCGTAAAATAAATCATAAAGTAAACAGACAAATGGAGTCTTAAGTAAACTGGAATTAATTAAATTACATTAAAGAGCTTTAGAAAGCTCATTAATTACATCTGTTAGATGTTTTTTACATAAACTTAAAGCTCTAAGCTAGAGTTATAGTGTCTTAACAATAAACTAAATGATAAAAACTAAAAAGAATTAAACTAGAAATTATTAACTATAATGATAAGTTATTATTCTAAATAATTATTATATTAATTCGTGATTACTTCAAATTTTACATTAATATAAATAAAATGTAATTTATAAGAAGAAAAAATAATATGGAATGCGATTGTCTTTTTTTGATAATATATTTTGCATATATTTATTTATATATACGCAAGTAGAGTGGTATATTTATAAAATCAGTATTAATAATATCTTGAAAAGAGGGATCTTGAAACAAAGGCATCATATTAATTTTCACAATATGATGTAATCTTATCAAGTTGGTTGAACTCTAGCAAGCTTATAATTTGAATAAATATTGAAAACAATGGAAAATAATAATCTGGTCTATCTGTTTGTCGAAGTGGAAGAAGATCAATAGCTCTGAAAATTATTTAAGATATTAAAGGTTAGTGAATCGAAAATATTTTTTTTAATATTGTGCTATGCTTATTAAGTTATTGTAAATATTAGAATTTATATTTCAGTATTCATGCAGAATATCGGAAACCGTTTTTTTTTGCATCGACGCACTTGAAATTTCAGGTTTGTACTCGAAACATCTCCTGAAACCACACGAGCAAAATCTATACCACATATATTTTAAAAGAGAAATACGAATAAACTACACTATAAAAAAAATTTAATATCTCTCGATGATTTAATTTTAGTTAAAAGTTTTCCGCCGTAGTAATGTACTCTGTTAACGCATCAGGCAATTTCCGTTAGCGCCGAAATATTAATGCGGTGTCTGATATTTTTAGGTCGACGTTTATAAAGCAACTATTTAGTAATTGGATGACCGTGACTGGACAAAAAGGTGATTTTTATTGTGTACCCAAATGTCGATACTTTATATATTGGACGTGGGTATGGCAACTGCCTGTCGCACTAACAAACAGTCTCTTGGCATCGCAACTATAACATCCAAAGTTTAAGGTGTTCGTCCGTCTGAGTTGATCCATCGATCAATTACTGGTCATGTTTCAATTTATTGGAGTGTTGAAAATAGTTTTTTATGTCTTATTCTATAGCATTAAATGAGAGTTAAGATAATTCAAATTCATTTAATTTAATAGAAAAAAATTTAAAGTAATTTCATTGAGATAACTCTAAAAATTTACGTTTTCATTAAATAATAAAAAAAAAGAATATTTAAAAAGATAAATAAAGAATAAAGAATTGTTTGTGTAAAGTGAAAAATTGTTTGAATTCAAAAGAAACAACTCCGTCACAAGTCTCAGGATAATTAATTTAAATCTCACCGTCCGTCACACTTTCTGTTACTCGGCCTATTTAAATTTAAGAAATGTTTTTTTGTTCTCTAAGGGTACGTTTACATGCGCTATTTTAACAAAGATTCATTCAATTTAAATACGCTGTTATTATTTTATTGGAAAAGTAGTACATAATTTATAAACACTAGGTGATTTTAAAATACCGTACCAGTCTTTTAGGTTGCGTCAACTTAGGTAACTTATATACATATTTGATATATTTTTTATTCATACAGTAACAAGAGTCTCCACTCCAGGTATATTACCGACGTAGGTTTTTACAAATATCATAAGAGCAAGCGGGGGTTGATTGTGAAAATATGTAAATATCTCGATTGCTCAGCAACACTCTGAGATGACATTTGGGTGACAAGTATGGACCCCTACCATTTGTTTCTTATTATTTATTGTTAAAATATTATATATGAATTTTACAACAAAGAAAATATATATATATATAAACTATTGAAATTTAATTAAAATAAAATAATTTAAAACAGATACTACCTAAAACATTTGAGTCATTGATAAAACATGACAATTTTTTCTTGTATGTTGATACTATGAGAACTAAAGATACAATATACACTTTCAGTTCAGATAAATGAGAAAATAAAATTTTTCACTAACATAAAGAATCTCACCTTCTGTAAATACGATAAATATTTTCTCTGTATTCTACACTTAATAGAAGACTATCTTTAATACTAAAAAATGAAGATTCGACTCGATAAACGATCAGTGCTTCGCACAATCCAGTTTTGATAGTAGTGGGCTTATACGACCCATCTACGTAGATACGCCTTGATTTATAAGTAACATTTAACTTTTTTTCGTCAAGCGTTTGTCAAACGAAAAATATAAAATGTTAAGATAGTAATAATAATAATCTTTATAGTTTAATGATCAAACAATGATAAAATGTGTTTGGATTTTATATTAAATTCAGTAAAAACTATTACAGAAAAATGTATAGATTGAGAAAACTAAATATTTCAAAGTGATTTAAGAAATTCTAAAGATGATTAAAAATAGTCTAGTGCGTGTCGATCCATGCGCAATGTAGGGTTTAGTTGTCCATGATGGAAAGACACATAGGCAAATACGAGATACCCCTTCGTGGGGTATTTCCTATTACATACTCTAAGAAGAATTAGATAAATAATATATACAACCTCTATAAGTGTAGATGAGCTACCACAAAAAAAAATCTACCAATGGTTGGCGTTGCTAATATATATGGTAATGCCAAATTAAGGCTTTCTAGTACTTAAAATGTCTGAGCTATGCTGTCCACAGTCCCCTAATAATTTCAATTATATTTAACTAGCTGTTGCTTGCGACTCTGATTGCATGGACTATATATCCATAATATTTGCATATGCTCCATTGTTTTGACGTCGACTTTATTTGAAAAAATAAATCTACATAGGTCTTTATTTTGAACGATATGATTTAACGAAAATATACAAGTTGCATTTGGGAAGTCTGCTCCCGCCTTAGCAGCAGTTCCTTTTTGGTTCAGTGAATTTAAACGTAGTCAAGAGAACCTAAACGATGACCGCAGATCTGGCCTACCGATAACTGCAGTAACCCAAGAAAACGTTATCAGGATGGAGTGGTTATTGAGAGAAAATAAAAACATTAGGTATCAGGAGATCCAGACGTAGCTAACGATTGGATCACAAGCAGTTTTCATTATCCTGCATGAACATCTGAATGATAGACTGGTTGCTTGACAAAGGTTACCTTATTTTCTCACCAAGGGACAAAAATATTGTCGTGTTTAAATGTATGATCCCTACATCCTTAAAAGTGAAAAATCTTGGATCTATCTACGATCTTCTCACAAAGTAGAAACCCAAGCAATGAGTGTTTAAAGAGGGCGAGTTGTCCACAAAACTTGTGTGCGTCAGGAGAGTGAATAAAAAAATATTTTATCGACGCTGTAGACACTAATTCCTCTAGAAGGTCGTAAGACAGTTACTAGTAAGTGATATTGCAAAGTTTATCGACCTCATGCTCTCGGGGAGTTGAATAGTGAGTGCCCAAGGAGCGGTGCCCGCGGCATTGTTTCCCACCAAGATAGCGCGCCCGCTCACACAGCTCCTATTTAACATATTTTGGGGTATAGATGTCACTCCATCGTCCGTACACCTCAGATTTAGCTCTTAACCATCTCTTTTTATTTTCCATAATTAAAAATATGCTTCGTTGACGAAAATTAACATCGCAGACGAGGCCGTCGAAAAATTTCGACTACTATTATTCGATGCCTCGAAAAAAAGTTTTAAAATGTTTTGAAAGCATCACTTATGCTAGATGCATAGAGGTTCAAGAGGGAAAGTTATACTGTTTTTCATCTCACTAACAATTATCGAAACAGAACTAATATTAGTCGCTGATATTATGGAACCAAGTGATTATTTAATTAATGTTACCAGTTTTTTTTTCTCTAATAGTAATGTAAGAATTTAGAAGAAATATAACATCCCAATCTTATTAGTTTCATTTAAATTAACTTATGAAATTCATTTTCTATATATCGAATTCGTCTGTTCTATTATTTTTAGTTATCATTTAGTTTAATAACTTTAGAAAGGTAGAAAGAAAGAAACAAAATGTTATAATATTTAAGGCTACCTATCATGTTTTGTTTCATTGTATTATTACTCAAAGCTAGTTTGATTTATTTTAAATAAGCATATATAGCATTATGAAATGTTACTCTATTGTTCTGTTTCATGTTAAGATACACGGAAAAGAATCTACAAAAAATCCTTGTAAAGATAAACAAAGACACAGTCAAATAAATAACAAATAAAGATATGAATAACTAATAAAAGGTTGTGAATATTAGGCTGGATGCACACCGCCAGTCCCCATGTATACCATTTTGTCATTACAATCAACGCTGTTGTTGTGGATAATTGTGTTTCTCATCCAAAGCGTGCTTGTTGTTGTTCCGGAAATTTATCTTAAATTTCAAATTCTACGGACGAGAATATGATTTTAATGATATATTTGTTTTTTTATCTTAACACATTGTTTTTCTATTGTTTGATCTTACATGTTATTAGTCAATATGACTATATTATTTATTAATTAATAGTAGGTTTTCTCAGTATTCGAAATCAAGTAATCTACCATGTTTAAATATAGTGAAACTTATTTTTCAATTCAGTTAAATCTAATACTAATATTTATTTAATAGATATTTTCAATATGAAACATCTTTACACCTTTGTTGATTACAACTTTTTTCCTTTGATTGTTATAATTGGATTTCAGGTACATGTTGAAACCCTGGCGACATCCCAGTTTATGTGAATATACAAGTTTATTCCTTACTAGTTCAAAACCCCTGCTCTACCTGCATGAAATTTTAAAATTTTTGTGATTTACTAATTGAATCAGTAGACATTTTTGGAATTACTGAAGCTACAAGATATTTTTACATATAAAACGGTATTTAAAATATTTTTAATACTCTTTGTAATGTTTTTGGAAAATGCTTTCTACAACTACCAACTCTTTGGGCTATATATTTATATATAAATTATAAGATAATTTCATAAATATTGGTCAAACTATTCTTAATTAAAACATTTATTGGCGTCGACACCTATTTGTACATAAGGTAATTAAACGTATTACATATACATTCTCATTAGAAGGTTAAGAAAGGAGTACTACAACTCGTTACTTACATCCATTCAAATAAGTTCATTCTTATAAATTATACATTCTCAATCAATAGTCTTTTATTTTAAATTTACGAGTATTTTATAAACAGAGAGAAATGTAAAATATGATTGTTTCAATAACTATAAGTATGAAGTCAGATAATAATTGAAGAATGTTGAAAATATAAACTCGAATAAATATAGACAAAGCGTTGTTACGAGCACCAGTATGTCAACTGAGGAATATTAACAGTTAAATAAAGCAATATAACTCGTCGAGTTACTTTTTCTTTTAATTCTTCATCCATTATACAAATAGCCGCTGCGTCCTTTAATAAATTGTGTTTATTTTCTTATGTTAATTGCCAGAGATAATGCCATTGTTAGAATTATATGAACCGCTTCAAAGCTTTTATAAAATGTAAGATTTAAGAAATATAATCCGTGGCTATGAATTACAAAAGTAACCCGTACCCGGAAATAATTATTCAAAATAAAATGGCGGTGTGAGTGCGGTTTGGTAAAGTGTTAAAGTTTTAAAAGAATGGTGTTGATATTTTTATTGAAATAGTGTACGGCGTTTGTTCACGTCATATTCATACATATAACAGACGAAAAAATCAATACATCAATCTGCTGATTTTAATCAACCAATAACCGCAGAATACAACACAGATTATTTGACTGTCTACATCAATTATATAAATGTACAATAACCCTTCCTTGCATTAGATATTAAATTCTTTATTAATGATTCAGAATTTTATGATTTGATGAGTTTTAGAATAAAAAAGTTTTAGCTTACCTAATGTTTTAAGATAGTTTAATGCAAAACAAACAAAATGATAGTACGTAAAGTATAGTAATTTGTTAAATTTTACTTTTGATTATTAATAATTTTATTTTACCTTCTTTTATTAATAATAACTCAGAACATATTATATTATATTGTTATATATAACTTAATATACATACACATCCTTATATAAGTATGTATGTTATATTTTTCTTATATGTTTAATACTTAAAATATTATTTTATATTAAATTTATGTTTTTAGTAAAGAGATGCGGAGTTATTTTGTATGCTAGTATTTGATACTATTTTACTTGCGTACCTTATAAAATTATTTTTTAGGAATGTTGTTCATATACAAATAGAAAATTCATACGTTAGAGGTTCGAGATATTTGTTCAACTTTCAGTTTTATTAAGGCATTATTCACTCCATTCACGTGTCGTTTAGAATTTCATATCGAAATAAACGGTAGTTCTGTGCGGTTAGTTATATTAATTTTTATTATAAATAATTTATGCACATTTTGTGTATACGTGCTTTGAATAATTATTCAATGAAGACATAATCATTTCTCGTCGTACCGAAGGAATACAGATTTCGTAAGGCTGTATAAAAATTATTTATATTTATTTCAACTTAACAATTAAGTACAACACGACTGTTTTGAATTTTTAGTACATAGATTTTGAAGAAAAATCGTAATCTTATAAAAATTTTAAAATTTGATCTAAATATTTTACTCACTATTTGCCTTATAATAAGCACCTTGTCATTGTCAAAAAATTCACGATTAACAAAAGAAAATTCGTTATCATCAATCATTGCAGAGGAAGTAATCCTTTTCAGGAAATAATTACTCAAAACAAAATGGCGGTGTCAGTGACGAGTTTTAATAAAATTACCCTAATGTCTTAAACGATTCACGATTATTATAATAGACTGAGGATGAAATTAATTCTTAAAATTTTCTTAGGATATTCTGTCAAAGAATTTTTGAACAAATTCTAGGAGGCTTCGAATAATTTGTATTTATGTGATCGCCCTTATCAGGTTACATTATTAAATATCTTCATCATTATTCATTAGAATTGAATACAAGTGTAAATTCAACGCGTAGAATGTAATTAATTGAAAAATATTTTGATAACGACATTCGTTTAACACAGAGTAATATTGCAACTGAAAGTGAAACGAAAATAATAACGGCCTACCCGAATGTATTATAGTTTAATGTCGCCTTGGCTTGTGGTATTCGTATCAAATCAATTTGAAAGGGACTTTTAAAGGCGATTAAAATTTATAGAGATTGCGTCAAGCCATATAATTATTAAAACAAAAACCATTTAGTTAATATTTAATAATGTTCCTGTACTGACAGTAAATTGTTATTAATACCAACATTATCTTTGTGTTATCAACTCAGCTTAATTGTTATAGGTTTTCATTAAAACTTTCGTCAACCAAATACCGTCGGTATGAAGGAAGTTAGACTATAAATTACAGAATTTTGTTGCGAAACGTTATATTAATCTTGAATGATGTCTTCGTCTCTTACATACAGGATGGCAGTTTCTTGAACTTGTTAATTTCATAAACGTATCTTTGAAGTATTTACAAAAAAAAATCCTAAAATAACTAATTTGTCATGAAATCCCTTGTTAATATTTCTGATTGGCTGATGGGGTAACAGACAACCAATCTCATTTTGTACCAATATAGAATATTTAAGATTTATTGTTTAAATTCAGCTGTTATATGGCTATACACACACATTAGTTTTAATTATATAAGTATACTAGCTGTGCCCATGACTTTGTTCGCGTGAAATATGTTTCCTTTAACCAAAATAGCCGAAATCAGAGATTAGCCGGACGAAGCAGACACAAAGAAAACCCTTTAAAATTTTTTTTTATGTAAATAACTATACACTTTCATATGCATTTAGTGAAAATCTATTAATTTGGAATTTCAAACAGACACTTCAATTTTATTAATATGTATAGATATGTGTGTGTGTGTTACAATTTGGTACATAGCAATAATTTAAGCCCACATCCCTAGGCTACCCGTATCCCAAGTGTTTTCTAAATAATATTTTATATGTCAGTCGTCGTTTTACGGCACTCAAAATTTTGATATCATTCCTTATTTCAACGGACTAGGAGTCGTTTTAGGTCGCAAGCGGCCAGAGCGGTCGCGGCGGTGACGGATCCTGACGAAGGAACGTACAGAGGAGGAGGAGAAATTCATAGAAACAGAAATATCAGAAACAAAGATTAAAATATAAAACTTTATTGAAAGTACACTAACTTACTACAAAAACATTATTTCATTATTTCAAAACTAAGCCCAGCTACCAGTTAGGAAAACCCTCTGACCCGAGAAGAGCTGGCGACAAAAGTCGGCGGCCTGGTCTTAACTCTTACGTTCCTTTTTTCATAAGAAGGAGCAATACAAATACGTTTAGATTTAACTTTTCTTTACATAGACTGGAAATAATCACTTAAATCTATGATCGTTATTTAGTGGATATGAATATTTATACAAATATAAACGAATTGCTTGAAACATCTGTATAACTTTTTTATCTTTAAGATATTCCATCGTGTAAAAAAATATTGGAATAAACAAATTAAAGAAAGAATATTATCATAATTAGAACGGTGGTTGGTATTTTTATTATAACGACGCCTTTTTTCGCTATTATCTATATATTATCGGTATTGGATGTTGTTTTGTATTGTTAGTTTAATTAAGTATCTTCTTATCTGGAGTTGTTACATGTATACACGTGTATCGTTATCAGTAATCAATAGCTCCTTGTTACTAATTAAACTAATAGTTTCAATTGATTTTGATTATCTCAAATGGTAATTATCTCAAAATATGTAATTTCTGCTAAATTCCGTGTTAATTCTGATTATCTTTCGATATGATGTTGTAATAAATAAAAAAAGCGACTCTAGAGTGCTGACAAATCATTTTCACTTATCCAGATCATCCTTTGTAGTCTGTGTATATAAAATAGAAAGAAAGCAAAATTAAGAGCTTTTGAATAACCCTGACAATAATAACAATAATTAAAATTTTAAGTGATAATATATATTTTTATTTATTTATATCTTTTTCACTTTTTATACCATACTTAAATAATAACTTAATATAACTTGAAATAAGGCTACGAGGTTTCCATATGCGCTCTGGTCTGAGAAGAACCACACAACAAACTCAGCCGGGTCTTTTTTATTGTGAATCGTCAATATATTAAGTGAGCAATATACAAACAACTAGAATAAACAATAGCTAAATTAATATTTCTTTTGATAAATAGAAACAAATTAAAATTTCGTTAATCGATCTAAAATATTATAGTTATCACAGCAGCTATGGAAGCGCTACAAATATTGTATTATATTACTATTCAATATATGAGTACGTCAAGATTAACAACCAATTCACATACAACATAAGGGTTCTCGTCGTTTCTTGATATCACCTGAGCCATTTCAGGTCGCCGGTACAAAAGTGTCTTCTTGTCAAACGCGATACATCTTGGATAGTATCGATATGTAACACAAAGTGAAATAACTTTCAAACGTGAGCTTATCATTTATATTCAAATACCTACATAAAATAGTGTGTATTCTACACGATAAAATTGAGGACGAATATAACTTTTAACTTTATTTATTTTCTTGTTAACAAATATATCAATTGATTTCAGATACATTTTTAAATATAAAAATATAACCGAGTTATTAACCAATCATGACACGAGCTGGCCTCGAATCTGCAACTTCTTGGACGCCATCTTTGTTCTTGTGGTTAAGGTACATTCGTAAAATGAAAATTATTACTCTAATTAGTTCTGTCTCTATTATTTTATGATCTAATAAATATATACCACTTCACTGTACTCGTAAAAAATGTCGTAAAATTTCACAAATCAAACATACCTTACGTTTTTTTTTGCAGTGTTACCTGCTTTTGAAAAAATATAATAAAGTCATAATTTCATTTAATTTGAATATTAAATTATGCGGCTTGTATGAGATCATAAAAGTTGAATCATTTGCATATTGTATATTATTAGTCAATATTAAAAGTTATTGCGGGATAATTAAATAATGGTTTCTTACTGTATACCATGGTCGGTTCAGTTCAAACATCCATTAAAGGTTATAAATATAAAATACATTACGGGATATTATTACGATTCTTTTTCTTTGACTATGAACAACTTATATAAATATAATAGCAAATATCTTTCATAATTAAATAATGCTTAAATTAAATAAAGAAGCGTCCCCTATAATCTGATAACGTTTATATATATATATATACATATATATACATACATATTTTTTTATTTACATACATCCGTTGGTGAAAAGCTTTTATGAATTCTTTTATCCGTTTTTCGAAAGTTAACAATTGATTTTGGTTGTGAATTTTTCAATATTCATTTATTTAAAAAAAATTGAAGCTTTTCGGATATTTGTAGTTTAAAAGCGCAACATAAAAAATGTGTCACGTTAGAACTATGATATTTTAAACAAATATTTCATTTCAATCACTTTATTTTATAAAATATATTCAAAATGACATTACAAATATACAGACCGTTATCATAACAAAGTAACTAATTAGATGATTTCTGATAAATTTGTATATAAAGGGCCTTAAAAAATATAACAAAATATAAATGGTAAACAAAGCACGATTACGAAAAGATCAGAATAAGGTACCATAAAACTTTGTCTCTCTCTCTCTTTCTCTCTTTGTAAGGTAATAAATGAGACAGACAAACTAAATTTTTTTCACTATACTTACGTATGTAACGCGTATCAACGTGAATATGCAACAACTACCTGATTGACGCAATTTAAATAGAAATTAGGGTGCGGGTTCATTAAATTATATTTAAATTATTCCTCATTTGAATAATACATATTCATATAGAATTTTAATATTCGTCATTATGTTATTTATATTTTATACATTATCTCTATTTCATTAAGTTTTTAACTCGTTGTTTTTGTTTCAACTAATTATATAAGTACTGATACTCGATAATAGTTTAATGAAATTTTCAAAGTTCAGTTCTAACAATAACAATAATATTCTCAAACTGCAAAACCAATAGCGGTCTTACGATTGTAATTTATTCAGTCTCTTTGTTCGAGTTTAATTAATGTTCTAACTTTAGTTTCAATGCAAGGATTTTCAAGGAATATCTATTTTTTTAGTTCAGTAGTTACTGAACTAAAAAAATAGATATTAGTTTAGATTATTAGTTGAAATAATAAGTTTATTTAGACAGTATTTGTGTTATTTTCTTTAGATAGATGTGTTTTGCTTGTGTTACAGTTTGTAAAGAACCAAAGCTTTATAAATAACACTAATAGGATATAGCTTATATTATGTCTTTGTGACTTAAAATTATTGGTAGATAGTAGTGATTGAAATTCAAAGTGACTTGGGAATTTGTCTTTAAAAATATTCCACAATAAATGTATACAAAATTATACAATATATCACTATTATATTATGCGGGTTATAAACATAAATGAAAATACAACATATTGTGTGTACTATGTTAGTTTCGAAGTAAAAGTATGATAAATAAATGGATAAATAAACATATATATATAACATTTTTATATATGAGTTAGGCTATGTACCTACTTAACACATATTAATTACTTTTACTTTAACATTTGACAATATTCGGCTTCCATACTATTGTTATATGTACAGATATTAAAAATATTTAATATTATATTCCATATATGAATTCTCGATACAAAATAAAATATTTAATATTAATTGGAGTTGTACTGACGGCTATAAGTATTTGCGGCGTCAAATCTAACGAACGAAACGAACGTATTTCAAATCGAAACTTGGAAATATTTGTATAACGTCACCATCACTATAATATTGATTGTATTTGTGAATATAATTTATACTAATATTATAGATGTCTTTCAATCTATTAAGACGAGAAAAAATTATTCAATTAAATGCAGACAAATATGTAATATTACAAAAAACAGAGTAACATTTTAAGCAATAGTACATTATCTTATGTATATATTACCAAAAAGAAACAATGTTTTTCTATAAAAAAAAATAAATGACAGATTGACTGACAGACAGACGACGTTCCCAGGATAACTCAAGAAGTTGAAATTTATACAGATTATTTATAATATTTTTAGGATATAGTGTATCTTTATACAGTATATTTTGTTTTATAGGTATTTCGAATTAAACAGTGAGAATTATAATATGAAACAAAATATTTTTATTTATTCGTTTGGTTAACTTTGACTACCGAACTGAATTTTTACGGAACAATAACTAGAGGTTAGTTCATTGGTTATTTTGCGAATACGGATAAAATAACATCGACCAATATGCATTTGGGGTTTGTTATGAAATTCATTATTTTATGAGTCTATATTTGTGCAAATTGTAATCAAATAAGCAGGGACAATTCAAATGTAGAATGTCCTTTGATTCAAAACCCTATTATTGTAAAGATAACAAATACCGATGGATACATGTTGTTATATTTAATGTGTAGGAGTTGTGTGTGTGTATTCATTCGTATGTGTTTTGGTATGAGATAGTTATTATCAGTATGATTGAATCCGACCAAACAACGCCAGGATTACCTCTACTGTTGACAAATTAACCTGCCTGTCATTAATTCTGTCTGTATTAAGTTTGCGATTTAAATTAACTGGTTTTGACTAATTTAATAGTTTGAAAAGCATAAAATGTATTAAAAAAAATATAATAAACTCGTCATTAGCAAATTGATAGAATACGAACGCATAAGCCATATATAAAAACATAACATGTTTTTTTTATTATATTTATTTAATTATAAAAATACAACATTATTACATAGCGTCTGATTCAATAAAAAATATTCTGTGGACAGAATAAACTTGACGGTACTTCTATAATAATGTCTCCTAGCAATTCATTATAATATATGCAGTGGTGCTTCATTACAGTCCATAGTAGATGTCTCGTTATGATTCACACATACAGCGTTGGATCCAACATGGCAAGACATTGAGAGACAGGGTATTAATATGAGTTATTATAAACAATAAAAACTACTAACTATACCAATAACAACAAACATCAAGTGAGAAAGAGAGAAAAAGTAAAACGAAAGAGGGCTGATAGAGACAGAAAAAGAGAGCTAGTATTTATAGGAGTTATAGCATACAATAAATACTATTTCCGTTATAATCATACTACTAACTACGAACTATACTATACTACTACTAACTATACCAGAGTCTACTGAAACATATTTTATATGATCATCATTACACCCTATAATGACGTAGGCAGTTTTTAATCAATGTGTAAGGGAAATGTCACAATTTTCTGTTGGAGAAACTAGAATTTATGTAAATTTTATGTTGTCTGAAAATTTAGATTATAATATTTATAACAGAATAGTCTACATTATTTTTTAATATATTTTTTATTTGGTACGTTTCAATCGAGCGGATGATCCATCTCGTTGTAAGTGGTACCATCGCCTATGGGCATCTATATTATAAGTCGCAGATGTGCTGTTAGCTTTGAAGAGTGGGGAGGGATGGAGGTCACTTGGATCGACAAAGGAAAGGAGGGTCTAAACCTAACCTCTCTGTGTGTGACTTATTTAGATTGTGGCTATTCTAATTCAGAGAACAATTGATCTTTGTCCTCATTTTCATACAAACCTGGTTTGATTTGATTGATCATAAAATCTATACTACCTCTATTATGCTATAAAAATACACTACATAACGTAGTTTTTATAACTTTATGATTTTATGATATTTAATCAGTCAAAGTAAATCAACCGGACTCATTATTAAAATATTGTTAATGCTTCATTATAGTCCGAGGTGTTTTACCGAATTATAACTTTTTAATTAATTTGAGGAACTAATTAAGAAGTTCGACGTCCCTTGATTCTGTACTTAAAATGAATTAAAAAGAACTCAATAAGAAAATAAAAACTTGTAAAAAGTTCCCGGTGAGAAGTTAAATCTATAATATTTTACAAACTGGGACACTGGGCTTTTAGTTTTACGGGATCTATGACGCAATTCATGAGCGGCAGCGATTTAAAAACGCTATTTAAATGTTGTCATTGGATTTGTATTACAGTGATGTAAGATAACAAACTTTAATAAATAAATATAATATCTATAACAATTTAAAATGTAGTAGTTTTAATTATTTTTCCAGGAAACGCAACTTTTTTTGGCAGTCGTTTCAGGTTGTTACTTGTACGTTAGACCGAAAGACGAAACGTGAGTCGCTTATGATATTGCTATTTGAACTATTCGCTAATGCAATTTTATTACCAGATCGCACTTCTGGTCACTCAAGTTTAGAACTTCAGGTACTTTTAAAGTCATATAACTTACGGCAAGTCGTGAAATAATTGTTGATGACTTTATTTTACTTTACCAAATTCAACCTTAACGATCGTTTGAAATATTACAGCTTACACTTAAAAGCATGATTTTAAATGTTTATATCTAAAGACATATAAAGATAATAATTCCAACAATAGAATAATTAGTGAGACATCATGTGAAAGTGATGTACTCCACATTAACCCAGTCTTTTGGGTAATTGAGTGAGCAATAAATACATCACGAGTATGAGAAGATTATTTACGAGTCAATCTCCGCTGGTCTTCCATAAATCATACCGAATTACAGTTTACTGCGTGACGTCATTTGGCATCGCTTTATAATAATTGACCTGAGTAATTGGGTAACATTCAACAGAACTGAACTGATTTATGTTGCTTTAGTGTTGATGTTAGTAATTTCATAAATTAATACTATATTTGTTTCCTTAAAAAAATCTAAATAAACCAATACGGGAGCTACGCATTATTGAATAAATCCTACGTCACAGGAGGAGGGAGGGGGGGCAGAAATATATAAATAACGGACAAAAACTACTTACAGATTGGAAACAACCATTTGTGAGTCACACATAAAATTTAGTGAGGGAATCGAATCTTTGTTTCCGTAGACATACACTTAACATTAGACGATTAATTTTTAATTGGTTTTGTATTACAAAGTCCGTTAGAAAAATATATATTTGTATATATAATGAAAGTAGTTTTTATAAAAAAAAATATATTAACCAACTATTTATTGACAAATAAACCCATCAAACGTCTATAAAACAAGTAACCAGTCATTTTCTTTGATATGAATGAGAAATACGAAGACGCAAACAATATAAATTATTTTCTAATAAAAATATTAATCGAAAGATTCATCATTAACATTGGCAGAATAGCCAGATTTATCATTATCATGAAAGTTCAATTGGCAGAGTGTTTGAATGACCTACGATATCTCCAACAGGATCTTCTTGATCCTGTTGGAGTTTTTTTTGTACATATTCAAATCGAATAAGCTTAACCTGTTACTAGAAAATTTTGTCGTACGACTAATAAGACATACATTCCAATGATATTTTTTTCATAAATCTCTTATTTTATCGTTTACAAGGGAAAAAGGAAACAAATCTCCCCTTTTTATAATATTAGTATTGATCTTATGGTTGCGCAAACCTTTGTAAAATATAATTTCATTAAAAGTCCAAAAACACCTTATTTTCCGAAAAGAAACCTCAGAGCAATAACTTAACTGTAACAATAAAATCTTTTAGCGAGACCTCTTGACACCAAAAAAAAGTGGATTAATACAAAACTCAAGTCCAGGGACTTAGCCAATTTAACTTTTCGAGCGACCCCACTTCCTCTGTTTACGACTTTCACTCACTGTTTCACCGCTAAGTAATAACTTTAATTCAATTGAATAACGAAAACAAACAAACATATATATATATATATATATATATATATATATATGTTTGTTTGTTTTAATAATAAATAATAATAAGGTATTAGTTATAAGTTTTAATAATAAATAATAATAAAAAATAATAATAAATATATTAATTTATACTTATTTTTAAGCCTTTCATTTAGAGGATTACTCAGTAACTGTCTTCTTAAATATACATCTATACCAAAACATTATCTCCACTTGATAACTTTTTGAGGTTTATCAATAATACAGATTTATATGTTTTATACATAATACTAATACAACCTGTTAATTTATCTCCTCAACTCTCTCATACATAACCCAACACATTCTAACACAATGCAGAGATATCTAATAATGTTCTTCTATATCTTCTTATAATACAAAAAAATTTACAACTTTTAAAACAATAAACGTAGTTCGTCGTCAGTTTCTTAGTTCCAAAACATTATAGGTTTCTGTCAATTAGAAAATTTTAAACATATGAAATAACGTTCCTGTTATTGATATTTAATTAAAATTATTTTATCTTCTACATATTTTTTTATGTTTTTACGTCTAAAAGAAATAAATATTTTGTCGAGAGAAACCATAAAACAAAATTTAATTATAATATTAGCAAATGTTGAAGCTTCCAGAGTAATGGCGACAATTTTGCATTTTGCAATTAACTATGCAAATGCTTTTGATGTATTTTTATGAAGTTTAAATTTATTTTCCGGAAAATTAAACATTTCATAAACGATCTTAGTTTGCGTGTTAGTACATTACATTAGTGATCGATATTACATTAAAGCATAATTTCCCCCCAGTTATTTTCTATATTTTTGGTAATATCCATTGAAAATAGATTTTTATTTTTATTATTAGATTTAGGTTTTACATTTTCATAAAATTTCCAATCAATCATATTTTTTACAAAATAATAAAGTATTTTCTGTACTTAATAACTAACATACAACAGCTTTTCAAAAAATGTTCAAAAAGACTAATTGTATTCCAACTTATAATTTATAGTTTTATTAAATATACTAAAATAAAAAAGTATATTGTGGGATAGAATTAAAATGTAATTAAAATAAAAAAAAATTCTTTTCTAATCATATATAATAAAGCTGCTCCAGTGCGGATTAATGAAATCTCCTTCAATTGGTTTTATATGCAGGTTTTCTAATTTCTTTCAGTGATCCTACCCAAAAAAAGCTCTCATAGCCGGGTATCAAACCCGAGAGCTGTCTCTTAAAAGGCTAAACATTTCTTCATTACTTCAGACGGTCATATTTAGTTTGGCCTGCCAGCCTGATTTCAGTTGGTTTAGTGCAATATTAATAATACATAATAAAAAACTGATAACTCAAAATAAATATATAGTTTCCATTTACAAATTGAAATCAATTTTAAGAATTAGTAAATAGTTTGTGACCCAATTGAAGTGGTTATTTCACTATGAACTGTAAGTCTTTTATCCCTCGGGGCCGATGTCTAACTTCGTCCATTCAGCATTACACTGCGAGCCGAATAATGTACACACTAAATAACAAACGAACTACATTATTTATTCAATACAATTTACATATTGGTGTTATTTGGAAATATTTGTATACATGTTGATATTTATCTGTTTATATATTTATGTATATACTAAACTATTTCTTTGATATAATATTTAATATTTTTTTTATTACAATTTAAAGTATCTATTGTTTCGACGCCTACCCAAGTGTCTGAATTGGTGGAACTAAATTGTAATAGTTAAATTAGGGGCAAAACATACTCCTGTTTTGCGTCATTATGTCGTTAAAAACGTCGTGATGACGTTCTGTGCACATAGTATATTTGGGTCTCTGGTATGTCTTATATTTCAGAAAAACAAATATAGAAATATTTCTTTCCATATAAGCAAAAAAGCTTTGCGTAGCAGCTAGTATTTTATCTATAACAATTTCCTTATATTAATATCATAACTCAATTATTGAAACAGGTTTACAGTTCAGTTTACAGATTTACAGTTCAGTCTTAATTATTTAAATTGCACCTTGAGAAAAAATGGCAGCCTACAAAGTTAAAAATATAAATCCATTTGGAATATTAAATCTTTAGTATCAAAATTAGTACATTAATTTTGTTTTTATTTTTCTATAATTGTATTTTTTTTATAAATAAAAGTGTGTCCGTGTATGACAACACTGCTCTTGAGTGTACTAAAAGTTGGCAGCAAGCATGTTACAAGTTTAAATTTGACATCATTATGATCTTTGTTGACAGAAATAAGTGTTCCATAGATATAACTATGATATGAATTTTCAAAATCGACTAACATCTGTATAATTTAATCAACGTGGGAGTTTTATTTATATGTAGATTCATATATACGATATGTCATCGGGATCTAATACTTTTATCGCTTTTGTATTTTCATTGGTGATTATAATGTCATTATTTCTATTATAATAAATATTCTTAATATGTTTATTTATTTAGATGTGAACTTCCTTATCTCTTTATCTCTTTCCTCCTCATTCCTTCTCATGTTATCAGCTGTTCATATTTGTTGGTGCCAATGCCTACCCACTAGTGTATAAAGATAAATAAAATTGTATTTTTTGAGTCTTTGTTGACATAAATTATACTATATAATATTTTGATATTAAAATTCTATGATATTAAACAATTAAAATGATTTTAACAGAACTTTTAATTAAATTATTATTTTCATAACTTCAATAATCTTAAGTACTTTATTTTAATTTGACTATAACTTTATTAAATATTAATATTCAAAGTCATAATAGGTTGAAGGGAACATTAACAGAGAGGGGAAGGTGTATCGATAGTGTTTTATAATATCTAAGAGTATATAAAAGACTGGTATATCTTCCTTATATTTTCATACACTGGGTATGAGATTAATAATCAATTATTAAGTAGGTAGAATAAACTGTACCCTGAACATATTACGGTAGTAATTAACAACAACCCTAAATGAAACCCTTAAGTTTAACATCCCCTGGGATCCGGAAATATTTTTCATACGGGATCGCTATCCATTGAGTAATTAAATTCGTCATTAATTAACTTTCAAATATCCTTATTACGTATTATAATATTTAAATATATCTGGGTTTTAGAATAAATTTCTAACACACTGAAGTATCTAGAACTATCTTACTAAAATATTTTATTTAATTAAATAAAAATTAATTAAAAACATATAACAGATATGAAAACTATTTGTCAAAATAAAGTATATTTATTATATATAATTCTATTTGACTGAGTTAGGAAAATAAACATTATCAGCCACTCAATTGGATATATACAAACACTCTAACATCCCCACTTGCACGACATATAAATATAAAACTACTAAAATGTCAAGACTACTTTTCCCAATTATGCACAGAATTATGTCCTTTCAATTGTGAGAACCAAAACTTTATCTTTCCCGTTAATAAATTCAGATTAACGGGTGAAATATCATAGAATATCTTTCAAGGTATATCGTCAATGTACATATATACCATTTGGAAATATTTATATAACAAAATAGTAGTGATTTAAAATAATAAATACGATATAAAAATGAAAGAAACAATTTCAGACATATTTAAAACATTTCACTTGTCCTAATCTATTACGTTACACAAACCATTTACTGAATTCACTGAATTTTTCGGAGCTGTCCAACTCTATTGAGTTAACACATTCCCATAGAATACAAATTGTTTTTATCTCCGGGTTCCGGATCCTCAGATATATTGGTCTGAAGATTAAAATGACAAAGTTTTTCAGTTACAAAGTTTGAATCAATTTAGCAATTGGGACGTGGAGTGGTTACTGAAATCTTCAATTCATATATATATATATATCAATAGAAAAGATGGAACTGTTTCCAAATGTTTAAAAGTTAGGTGTTAATTAATATAGTACAGTAGTTAGCTTTATTTGAATTTTCTTTGAGAACAAACAATTTTGATTGAACCAAATTTTATTATTATGGATCGTAAAATTGGTAACAATGGATACTATAATATAATAAACTATTTACAGCAACAAGTTAAATATATTGTGTGAATGATGTCCGCGAAATCGTTCAGGACATTTACAAATTTCACTATAACTATATGCACAAAAAATTTGAGCGTATAAAGTATTAGTATTTTTCATGTTAATCATATTTTTAATTAAAACCATCTTATATCTAGAATGTAAGATATATGTATACATTTCTTGTATAAATATACGTTCGTCCTAATCTCGTCGTGAAACAGGAAATGGCCGCAATCAATCACGCGTTAACTGCAAACAATCCTGCTTTCTATAGTAACGCTACTAGATGTAGAATAATGATTAATGGAATCTTATATAATAATATTATATTATATTATATAACCTTGTACTTGACCAGTTCCTTTTATTATGAAACCTCTTTGATCTTGTTTGGCGGGACTTAACAAGGATAAAGTAAATTATTTAAATAACAAGAGATTATTATTAAGGAAATATAATTACGCAGTGCATTAACTCGTGTATATATATATAGAATACATTTCATAGTCATATTCTATTAGACATATTTAAATCATTTTAAAAAGTTTGACGTTAGATAAATGTGAAATTATTTTAAGGGAAAATTAGCGAAAATTATGTATGTGTAGTTTCTGAATAATAGATTTCGAAAAATAAGTCTTGACCGTTTCATTACACATTAAATATACGTCAAAAATATTAGAATTTCAAATAGCATGTCTCATTAATCGATTTATCACTATCTGTTTAATAAATAAATAATTCAGCTCATTTCTTAATAGCAACTATTGATGAAGTCCAAACGACGGTCCAAGATCAGAAACCCAATTAGAGATAATCAAATGGAGATAGGATAAACTAATTTATCCCTTACTTTATTGTATTACAGACTATTATCGCATGACGTCTGAAACGATCTTTAATGTACGTTGAATGTTTCCTGACTTTATTGAGATCGTTACGATTAATTTTCATGACGAAGAAAAAAACAAACGACAAATAAGATTAAATAGGCGCTATTGGACTGAATTAGCATTATTATACCGAGATATCAACAAAATAAACAAAATTGATTAGCCCTTAGGAATTCATACGGAAAATAATCTTAATAGCTAAATATTTTCATTGTTATTGGAGTAACTTGTTTTTTACGTTAAAAATAAAAGTTGCATCAAATTTTTTTTTTGCTACATTGTTATTTAAATTCACTTATACATATATAAGTAGTGCGATATCTTGATTCATTTAAATTTTAGAATTAATTGTTAGTTATCAGTAAATAAAACAAAAAAGACCTACCTACCTAAAGAAAAAAGATTGTAGCTAATATTTTTGAAAACAATGTTTAATGTTTAAATTTTATTTCAGTATTATACATGTAAACTAAAATTGTGTACATATATATCAGTTTAAAATTACACTTGTTCTAGGAAACGTTTTAAAAGTACTCCCCGTGGGTGATTTTCTTATCTTTTCAGGTAGGACTTCCAGGGTAGTGAAGCCTGAAGTGGAAAAGATTTGTGGAAAATGCAGTAGAACTGTAGTGTTAAGATAAGGTGGTGACAATATTCTGCTGTGTCCCGAAATTATTTTGAAATTGTATTCGAGAAGTCTTCTTTAAGGCAGTAATTGAATATTCAATAATTCAAACATGTTACAATAGTTTAATGAAAAAGATTATAAAGAAAAAAATATTAAATATATAAATATATATTTTAATTTAATTTGTCTTAATTACAAAACATTACTTGTATATACGCATGAATTAATATACAAAGCCTTACAATGGCGATTATTAAAATGAATGCAAATAATCCTTAGATTGACGGGAAAGTAAATTTGGCAAACTAATTGAAAACAGCTGACGATTGAGAATTAAACGATTTTGGACTAAAAGGAATTAATTAAAAACAGAACTTGTTGAATTATTTATCCTTATATTTATATATTATTTACGTTACATATCAATTGTATAACCGATGAAAGCCTCGAATGTCTTATAAGTAAATGCTAAGAGTACTAAAAAAGTCAAAGAGGAAGAAAACACTGAAACGTTTCAAGTGCTCCAATCGAATACCAATCTCGAACCAATGACCCCAGAGAATTGTGAACGGCTTAAAGATGCAATTTATTTTTATTTTACAACTATTCAGGTAGTAGCTAGACGTTATTTAAGTAGCTCTTTTTTCCTATGTAAAACAGAATAAATAAAAGAAACATAAATAGAAGGATAATAATAAATGTGAAAATTTTATTGTTAAACATATGCTATTCAAAAACCCTAAATATAACTATATGGTTCCTTATTTGTATGTATTCTTACGGAAAACGTATGTATAGTGAAACCTTTTATTAATATTTTATCTATTTTTGTGCCATGACTTCTGTTTTTCTGTTTTAAAGTTTAATTGTATTTAATTGTACTGTTTAAAAACCATTAAAATGGTCTAAAATAACATTGCTTTATTAAAATTAACTGTCCGAATGGAATTTGCATAAATGGAAACACGTAATGGACCGTGATGATAAGTAACCAGTGTAATGAAAATATTTGAACACCGTCAAGAGTTTTATAGAAATTTTAAGAAATAACCATAAACATCGAGTTCATACATCAGATGGTATTTATGTGTAAAGTTGTAAACAGCCACGATATTAAGGTGTCGTTCACAGTAAATTTTATTGGTAGCGAGCAATCTGTTCGTCTCTTCAAAAGTTAATAGACATTGAGTCACCTCGCCCGCTTCCGCTCTCGCTTCCGCTTGTTAATTGTAAGTAACGCTTAAGCGTTCCTTATGTCCTAATTTCAGCTTCCGTCGCTTTCAGCCTATTTATTTTTAATGTACTTTGTAAATTGTTCGGGTATGAATGAATTTACGTATTTGTTTAGGAAAATAATTTTCAAATGCCTCGTCAAATTTAACTGTTCATTGTTACTCTTGACATTGATTTGTATTTATATGGAAGGTTTTCAAAAACAATAAATTTATTTTTCCGTGAATTATATAAGTAAAGCCCAATTGTGCTATGAATATTTGGATCTAAAAATTATAAGAAGAATATTTTTACCTACGAATTTTCCTTTACAGTTTTAAGTAAAGTATACGTTTTAATATTAAAAGTTTTTAACAAGTAAAACTTGTACACTTTACGAAGTTTTAAAGTAAGCGAAGTTATAACGAAACAATTACTTAGAGCATATTATGAAATCTGGAGTCTTGAGCTAAGTACGCGTTAGCTTTGTGTATCAAACTAATTAATTACTTACAAATTTACTTTATCCGATCCGATGAATGTGTACGTCCTAAACGGTTGACATTTACTAAATAAATTAGTTCATATCATTTGCTATGAGTCATAGATACTATAAAATATGATGAATACTTGAGGCATGGTTCACAAATCCATTATACGTTACCCGTATAATTAAGTTACATATTTAATACTTTGTTTTAATAGCATCTACAAAAATACCTTGAAAGTTACGGCGTCACGATTATGTTTGCTCTTCTCAGAATAATATTTACGAGTTATATAATAGTACGAGTTATTTAAAGGTTTCAAATTCAATAGTTGTAAGGTTACGTATATCTGAACAATTATGTATTAAAAGAACGAATCCATTATTCACAGCAAGTTCTACATGATATAGTTCAGATGTTATTAAGTAATAACGAAATATATTATAGCAAGAACATCCGTGACATGAAACTTACCTCAGGTATATTGACTATCATTTACTTACGCGCCATAAAATTCTTGTAACGAGATTGGGTTGAAATGGAGCGAAAACGTGTGTTCTTAAATTAAATAAATAAAAACATTTTATGACTATAAAAGGTTTATAAAAATGTACAGTTAACACTTTCAATTTATTACCATAATAACTTATTGTTATTTGATGGTTTGTAAGTCCGAGGTAAAAAATACTTTCACTATTACTCCTAGTTCATATTTTGTTTGCATTATAAAAGGTAACATAGTTTTTAAAGTATTTTAAAAAGTACTTTCCCTTATCTGCAAAAGAAATTGGTGGATAAAGAAAATGGTTTCATAACTATTCAAAGCTCTGCAATATACAGTATACCTACACGTATAAGAATATTTTCTATTACGAAAAAAATATCTAAGAAAAACCACTCCAATTAACTCCAATGATGATTACGAAGGACCAAACGCATCCAACCGGATTTATTTTTGTTAATCAACTTTTTTGTTTAGATACAGACATTGGCCTTTATAATATCTATATACATAGTATGTACAGTCTAAAAACTTAATACACATATTGTGACATGGTTGCACGTAGTATGAGTAGTCAGGTGATAATCACCGGTCACCGGCAAAAGTCTACTTCATTTTTGCTAAAGACAGACTAGTGGCAATAACTTTTATTAAAATAGTAAATAAATGAAACGTATTTAAAAAGTTGACTAAAAAAGGAAGGTGGAACTGAAGAGTGAAAAATATATGGAAAGGGGAAAAGTTAAATAGTTGTTATAATAAATTATATATAATCGTTATTAATATTAATAACGGACGAGTGACATCTCCACTTCGTACAGTATTAATTTACTAATGAATAACGTCTGAAATGCACTTGCAAGTTTAGGATATCGATTATATCCATTTAATATATTTAAAGTCATAAATATATTAACTGGATATAATCGATATCGAATCGATAGTCCAATTTTCAACTATTATTGTTTTATTTCGCATTATATATTTTTTTTATATCAAACTTGTCCTGACAACTAAACAGCGCAAAAACGCAGAGTCGAATCGAGGTATCAAGCGTTGGACGTCAAGACTATGGCAGTTTATTTTAATTGATATAAAAAAAATGCATTATAATAGTGAATATTGTTACATCAAAATAAAAATATTACAATATGTTTTTAATTTGTTAAATTAATTATAATACACAAAACATTGAAGTTATTTTCAATGCAGACGAGACGAGACAAGTTCGTTTGGGTACAATAAAGTAAAACCGAAGAATTTAATAAAACTTACGAAACAAGACTCTCACTTAATGAGATAAGACACGACGAAGTTACAATGCATCTCACATCAAATTAAGTTACATATGTGTAGTTCATTTTAAATGTACTTAGTTTCAAAGATTTTACTTCACAGACACAAACAAGTGATACTTCAACAATATTAGTACAGATAAACAAAAGTTATTCTGATATTCCTTATAATATATTAGACTAGAGGAAATTGAATTAGATTAATTAGATTGATTAGATATAAATATAATGGTTCCGGATATGGAGGAAGGTTTAGTTCAGAGATGAGTTTATTTTGGATTTTTATCGAATTCTTAAAAATTTAAAAAAATCTATAAGTAAAAATACATTTTTTAACTACATTCTAAAAAGTATCTCTAAGGTTGTTGTCTAAAGTTGTTGTGTCTCATGTAAACTTTGAACCGTGAAACTAGTCTTAAGCGATATAAAATAAATTATCTCTATTTGTAATTAAAAATATCCGTGACTTTATTTAAATATATGTTATTCAACCTCAAGCATAATATAGTTAATACTACCTATAAGACCCGAATTGGAACATAAACAAGTCCTCAAATTACATTTTTATACTCGGTACTGAATCATAAGTATCATAGAGCGAAAAAATCATAAACATGCTGTTATACGAGTATATTAGCACTTTGATAATTTTTATGTCCACATAAGGTTTCAGATTTAGATAAATATGTATTATATTTGTCATCTTGTTATATGTAGTTACAGTGGAATGTTGTATAGAAATTTATTTAAGTGATTTCCATTTATTGTCACTACCTTCGAATATTGATAGAGAATGACGGATGTGTACTGTATCTGTACTTCACATTCTTAATACTAAGAATGACGATGTTGAGACTGTTTAAAATGTGGGGGATATTATAACAAACAAAAAAATATGGTTATCTGTTGTGGGCAATATTTAGATTCAGGCATTCGAACCCAGGAATTGATTACTGTCATGTGCCAGTTTTAAAACTAACGACTCAATTTTTTAAAGTAACCAATCGGAAAAGATTGCGTAAAAAAAAATTAAAAAAAAAACTTTTGTCATCAATTGAAGTACTCTCATTGGTGTATCGAATAAATCTTCTAAGAAAGTGATTAGTACCCCATTTCTCATTTTGATCTGTAATGAGTTGTTGGCATTTCTTGCCAAATTACCTCATTACTTTTAAGCTAAAGAAATTGCCAACATTTTTGCATTAGCTTTAGATAATTCAGTCAATTTAACTTAATGATAGCTCTTGATTTATAATATAATATATATTATGGGAAAAAAAACATTAATATAATAAAAAAAGCTTACAAAAATACCTAAGTATATAATATATACTTAAAGGTATTAATAAATCTAAAATTATACTGGATAAATTTTATATGAATAAAAAAACAACAATTTTGTCTGTTCTTCGTGAAAGTAGATTAATGATGAAATGACAGAGGCCGCCGTCGATTCTAAATATATGTTACATCAGTTCTGGGTTTATTTTAGTTTTAAAATAAACCTTACTTCACAATGAATAATTTTATACATTCACGAGTGTGTTTTGTCTACGGATACTTTTATAGAATTCAGTGTCATATTTATAGACGTATTTTGGTTAACAAAAGAAAATTTAAATAGTTTTACTTACAATTATATACTTAACTATTTTTTTTTTATTTTGCATGTATTCTAACCATTATATTTGTTATTTTAAATTTATTTCATGTGAGTGTGAAACCGTCTTTATTTGTTGCGACTAACTCATTTGTTCTTGTTTATCGAGTTTAGTCTAAACTTTAAACGAAGTGTTGACATTTCATTACAATATAATATTCACACTAAATGATTTTCAAGGTTTACTGTTATTTAAATGTTACACTATTTGGTTTCGTTTTATATAATTGTGTTAATTATGTATGTTTATTCTATTTATTTATTCTATTTATTTAACAATAATTGTCATTTATATTTTCGTTGTGATTTATATTTTTGTTGTGATTGTCGTAACCTAATAAATCGCCTGACAAAAACAATACAAGCTTAAATAATAGATAGACTTCTCCCGCATTAAATGTATGGAATATTTAGCCAATATTTTATAGTAAGTCCTTCTATTTCTATGACTTATTCGAACAGTTAGGAAAATATGAATAAAATTTTTTATGTATTTATAACATTAAAAAGTCATATTTGGGAAAAACCCCAGCGTCAATCTACCTATAAATAAGAAACATAAAGTACCACCTTTAGTTTAGCAGTTATGACCTCAAACAATCTGACAGACACAACATTAGCTATAAATCTTACAAGGAAAGTAATATCACTGCTTCAACAAACAAACTGTCATCACTCCTTCAAAAGCTACGGAATTATATACTCGTTTATCATGAGAACAGTCCATTACGCTATGATCGTTACTAGTTCTATAATTATAATTACATTAATAACAATAACCAGAACAGACTGACAGGCGCTAGGTATTATAAATATATAATATAATAAAGTGTACGCAAAACAGTGGTTTTACTATAAAATTAGGTTCACAGCCGTTTGGATGTAGTCCAAATTCCATGAGTCCATGAGTCAGTGTAAATTGTTTACCATAGCTCATAAATAACGTTATCTTAAACGAACTCAACCGAAAATGATGTAACCATCATATTGTTATGTTCGGCTTTAATTTGACTCTTGTTTTTGGTTGTGTAAATTGAGCAAAATTATTTACAATATATACACAAATTGGTAATAAATTTGTTTGTCATATCATAATCATGAAATTTTCGAGAGAGATACAATTATATGAAGATAATTCAACTGGTAGTAAGTTGACTTGAGTATGGACATCTGCCAATATTGAACAGATGAAGGGCAGGATGAGATGAAGGATAATAGATTATAATATTCACAGGATTTTGAATATTCCATTGTTCCTCTTAAAATTAAACTATGGTATTTTTAATCTATAATTTGGACACAGGATTAAACCCTTGGCCATGTTTTTCAAATGTACAAATCAAAGATATATCTTGTTTTCCAAACGAATCTATCTACCATATTGTCATTAGGGTCTGTGCTAGTATTTAAATGTTATCTTCAGTAACATCTCGCCAAAAGATACTATCTTTTTTTAGAACAGGAAGAAATATATTAATTTTAACGAACGTCATTTGAGCGAGATGAGAGAGATGAGATGAAGAGATTTCAGCTCTTGATTCGCTATCGCAGTTAGAGTTTATGATATGAAGTAATGGATTTATTATAATCTTGATGTTAAAGGTGACCTACAAAATTTCTTTTTATATTATTTTTATTTATACACCTAATATATGTGTACTGTTACCAAAGTGTTATTTATTCCTAAATTATGTTATGCTAAGTTACATAATGTATTCAAATATATGATTTACGAATATTTACATAATTAACATTATTAAATTATTATGATTAATAAAAGTTTACTATATCAGATTGTTTTGGGGATAATTTTAATGTATTTCAATATTAACTAATATCCGTCATTTTGGCGCCATGCAAGTAATAATGTTTGTACATTGTGATCGTGGCGCTCGCCACAAAGCCGAAATATTGGTGATAAAACATAATAACAAAATACCATACAAAATAAATTACATATATTTAATTTAAAAATGTATTATATAATATTAAAATTATAATGTTTTAAACTGGCGCGACGCCATGTCTGATGCGTGGATCATGATCATGACATACGACTGTGACATGAAATATCTTATTTTTAGATTGTCTTTTAACAGGAAAAAAGCCCTAAATACAGTTACTATGGAACGTGAGAGATATTTCCTATAGTTTCATGGAGAATCAATTCTTTTATTTCGTATGTTATATATATAAATAAACATAAAAGATTTTATTATGAAACATCTGTTAGGCTCATTAACTTTTATTTATTCAATAAATTTAAAGATAAAACGTTGTATTTTCGAATAGAGTTTTAACGATTATTGCTGACTATCAATATATAATAAGCACTATTTGTGTATAATATATCATCAACATTTCGTAATTAATTGTAAACTTTATTTAGATTCAGAATTTCATCACTTTATAACAATTATAACCAATAATTACAGATTAACCTTGAACATAATAACTTGTGCAAGAAAATAAGCATACTGCGGTATTCTACAAAACTTACAAACTAAAACATGTATGTATGTATGTATAATTTTACATTTAAAAACATATTTAACATTACCGCCACGAATTTTTATTTCTTGCTACACTTTATGCATTGCGACTTATTTATTCTTTGTGTAATATCTATAATAACTTAATGGTCTTTATTTAAACTTTCTCTAACATTTATCCGTCTTATTATACATTGAAAATGACTTACAGACAAATGCTTATTTGTGTGTACGTACTTTTATGATTGTTTTAATAAAATATTTAATTACTGAAACTTAAATAATAATTCAGTGAAATATAAATGTCTCTCACCTGACATATTGACATTTGAAGAGAGAGAGACTTCAGGTCGGTGTCAAGTTTACATTTGGCAACCAGCGCCACGTGTAGTGTATTATTTTAACAAGAATAGTCCTACTAGTGGCAATACCGCCATTTTTGTTTTGTGCCAATAATAAAATTATATTACTGGTATGAAACAGTATTATCTAACCCGGCCTAGTTATCTGTAACAATAACAATATCTATTAACAAGAAAAACTATTTTTTAACAACCTTCAAGTAACTTTTTTAATATCTTATTTATTTAATACTAATTAATAATTACTGAAGAACTATTTTTTGTCAATCTTAATCATAGAAACAAAACAAATTTACTTTAAACTTTACAAAGACAAATAAATGAGGTTTATTTTTTATATTGATATAATTTTTTGAGATATTAAGTAAATCTATCAACATTTCAATGATTATAATTGGTACAACCTTATTTATTATTCTAATTGTAATACATACTGTTTCCTTACTTCCATTTATTTAATATTCCAGTATTAGCTGACTGAACATGCGCAAGAGTGCATCTGGCACGGACTCAACGTTACTTATTAATGAACAAAGCTTCCGACACTCGTTTGTTTTATCATTAGGGGAAACACGGGGAAATGACCAGCATAATACAGAACACTGTAACATTTAGAAACTAAGTTACAGGTATTTTGTAATATTATTACATAATTTGATTGAATTTTTATTGAGAAAAGTAATAGAAATAATAGAATATTCTTAATACAAAGTATTGCATTAAAACCCAAAGAGTTAAATACATTTTTCAATATATATGATCCAATAAATATTATTACACTTCCATATAGTGTCAATGTTACTGAGTGAAACCATCCGTGATTTGATTTCAATTTGATTTAATATGTCGTTGAAATAAAAATGTAGACATAATGTACGTTTGAATTAACTTTAAAATAATAGATATTATCAATTACAAATTATCATAAAACGAACTAGATATTGATAATAACATAATTATAAATCTGAAATATATTATTAATATTATTGTTAAACTATAAAATCATGTTGATTAAGAAGTGACAAATTCATGAACTTCATCGGACATTTAAAGAATCATTGAACAATAATAAAATAAAGTCATAATCTCATATAATCATTATAATATTCATTATAATATATAATTTCTGTTGGTTAAGATTAAAATGTGTGTAATTAAATTTTGTATTTTAGATAACGCTTAATAAGCACCGAAATGACCAGTCCGAGTCATGCAAATTTGAAATGAGCATCTACGAGTATTTGGTGGATGCAACTATTTGAATATTCGTGTGGTTTTTAAAACGTTTCACGACTACCAATTTACGGTTTTGATTTTGAGAGCGATTGATGTTTTGAAACCGGGATCAATCTGGGGCGGACTTCAAAAAATGTGTTGGATGAGTGCAGTTAATTTTCAGTTTGTTTAAAAAGTTAAAGTGCCCATTGTTTTCGTATACGTACAATTTTTGAAGTTAGAAAAGTTTATCTAATATATTTTATTATATTTTTTTCTATAAAGTGAAAAAGTAATATTTTTAGGATCTTAACGATATCTATAATCTTAATGCTATTTATTAGTGAAGCATTCAATTGTTGAAATGAATAAAAACTAAAACTTATGAAACACCTTCATAATATTATTAACAATTGACAATAACTATATTTGCATGACAGTCAAGACCGCTATACTCTAAATGACTTACAAAATAGAACACCTCTAGGATTAAAAATCAGTATAAATTTTCTATTCCTGCTTAAATTATTGTCGAAGTTTGCATTTCTCACCCCTACTTGTGTATATTGCTTTTGTATGTATTAACCCTATATTTTGCATGACAGAAAAGTTTCAGAATGCTATACTCTAAATGACTTACAAAATAGAACAAACACATCTAGAATTAAAAATTAGTATAAATTTTCTATTCCTGCGTAAATTGTTGTCGAAATTTGCATTTCTCACCTCTATTTATGTATATTGCTTTTGTTTGTATGTGTGTGTGTGTGTGTGGGTGTGTGTTGTGCGTGTATGCGTGTGTGTGGGTGTATGGGTGTGTATATTGTAGTTCATGAATCCAAAAATTGTACATGAATGGAGAAAAACAGTAGGGAGGAGTTAGAAACCTCATAATGACTACTACTTGAAAATAGTTAACTACTTTTTATATTATGTTATTTCAATTATTAACTTTGTATCTTAAGTAAAGTAAGTAATTTATTGTATAGTATATTATATCCAGTATTTCAAAAGGTTATAAATTCAAAAAAATAATTTTCCTATCTGATTGGTGGATAGTTTAATGATGAAACGACCAACCACAATTGTTAAAAGTACTATCAATGAATTTTTATTTTAATATTCTTCTAGAAACCAGTTACATAATATGATGAATAAAATAAAATGTGAAATAATAAATAAAAACCTATTTTTAATAAATTCATTTCGTCATAAAACAATAAATTGAATTTGAATTAATTTAATGTTATAATAAGAATCAGTTCAGAGCAATCATTATGAAAATTGATACACATGAAAGCAATACAACCTGATATTATAATAACCTCATTATAAAACTAAAGGATGTATCAAAAGTATATACAATTATTTATATTAAATTCAAATACTTCTTTACTATAATGAAAAAAGAAATTCCTTGTGACCTAACTGATTTTATCTAACTTTTTAATATAAAAAAAAATCCAAGTACAATCTTGATAGTTGATAATCAACAAAAAGCCAAAGAGAGCTTCACATCTGTTATCCACAGACAACACCGATAATAAACATTAGTCCATTAAAAAAAATATGAACTTATATTACAACAGATGAAATATTTCAACAAAGGCATTTCTTTTTTTAATCAAATGTTATCTCAGACAGCAACGTTCTAATTCAATCCAATATATGAATGTCTTCCATTAACATGTTAAGAGACACTTGACGGCAGTATCAAGTTCACATTTGGCAACAAGTGCGTGCTTATTGTAGTCTATTTAAAACAAAAGACAATGTTTAATATAATAATGAATATTTTTTTAGTCTGTCCTGATTTATTATTCTTAATTTAAAATCTGTATATTTTTCAAACATTTTATAGAACTGTCAATGTCAATTTATTTGACGGTTAAATTTAATTCAGAAATGTAATCTACATTCTTAATATATATAGATAGTATTTTTTTGAAGAATATACTCTTTTGGTATAGGTATTGCGATAGAAAAAATCTTATTAATATGAAAAATATACATGTTTAGTTATCTTTTTAAAATAAAATTACCTTTGGGGAAACAAATATTACAAAGTTAGTCACCATAATGCGGTCGACCGAATGTTTTTCTACACACGCTTGTATTCCACGTTGACAGATTCGCAGGAACTTGCTTGTTTAGATAACGAGATATATAAGTATAATGAACTTTATTAAATAAATTGTATGAGGGTTTAATTGAGCAGAGCGTAAGCGAAGGTCTTAACCGTTTGGGAGACCTTTTTTTTGTGTTTAGTTGTCTCCAGAATACGATGAGATAATTATTTCATCAGCTAAAAATTTTCACATGTATGTTTGAGCCGAACGCAGATGTAATAGCGAAAACAGATTGAAAAAATGTATAGCCATTCAAAAGTTATCAAGAAAAGAAGAAAGGAGAGTGGCTCAGCTTTGATCCGCCAAACGCGCCGCGCACGTTTGGCGGATCCTAGTAGTATTGTTTTGCACCTCATTTCTTTATTATAACTTTTTAACCTTATTTTTGTAATCAAACGTGAAAGAGTCGTCTAACAATTTTGTAATAAAAAACGAATCAAACACTATTGAAGTTTAACGAAATACCCGTTTGTTCTCTATTTTACGTAATATTGGCAGTTGAAGATGCGCAAGAGTACATCTGGCACTGATTCAATTTTATTTATGAATGAACAAAGTTTCCGATCCGCAACTTGTTTGTATTGTTACAGTGACAGCAATAATGGACAAAAAATATACAAATATAGTATTAAATGTATAAGTATACAGACATTTGCCCGCAGCTTCTCACGACTAGTACAAAAAACAATTATTCATTTATAACCTATAAAGAGAAACAAACTTCTGTATAAAGATCTTATAATATAATGTTTTTGATCCAAACTAATAACACAGGCACACAAATAAAAAAAAAAGTCATGAACCAGAGGGGAGACCCCATTATTCTTAGGTTTTTGGGATCGCTGAAACCGAAAATGACAATAAAAACTAATTTTAAATGCCCGTTTTCCCGCTAGCACCCCCTTACTACCTCTTAAGGGGTGAAAATTGACATTTTTGTATAAAATCAAGATAGATGTGTATTTCTATGTTTTTTGGGATGCTGAAACCGTAAATGATAACTAAAAATAAATTCATGACCACTATCACCCCCTACCATCCCTTACGGGGGGTGAAAATTTCAATTTTTTCTATAAAATCAAGACAGATGTGTATTTCTACGTTTTTTGTGATGCTGAAACCGAAAATGATAACTAAAAATAAATTCATGACCACTATCACCCCCTACCACCCCTTACAGGGGGTGAAAATATCAATTTTTCTATAAAATCAAGATAGATGTATATTTCTACGTTTTTTGGGATGCTGAAACCGAAAATGATAACTAAAAATAAATTCATGACCACTATCACCCCCTTACCACCCCTTAAAGGGGGTGAAAATTTCAATTTTTCTATAAAATCAAGATAGATGTGTATTTCTATGTTTTTAGGATGCTGGAACCGAAAATGATTGCTAAAAATAAATTTAAGACCTTTATCACCCATTTACATCCCTCACCAACTCTTACGGGGGGTGAACATTTCAATTTTTATATAAAATCAAGATGGATGTGAATTTCTATGTTTTTCAAGATGCTGAGAGAAAAAATGATTATAAAGTATATGGTAACCTTATTGTATGCATGTATTTGTCATTATGATGCTAAGACTGAATCATGATTTTTGTCCTATTCTTAACAAGTTTTTTCATTTTTTGTTTTCTATTTAATTTTACTTACGCTGTTATCCATCCGGCAGTCTTGTAAAACGCTTAAAAGATGCTGAACCTAATTCTATGCCTCCGAAATAGAAGGAACTATTTTCCTGACAATTTAGGAGACTACAGTGAGGAGCAAGGTGAAAGGTTCCATCAGGATCTTAAGACAATGGAACAGCGCTATCAGGGTAAATGGGATGTCAATATGTTAGCAGACTACTGTTGGAATTTAAAAAGAGATTTGCCAGAACAGAAAAGAACCAATAAACGGAAACTACTTAGAAGAACTTCTGGCAACAAGAGAGTTTGTTATCGTAGAAACAGGTAGACGCTGAATAGTGAGAGGCAAGGGGACTCACTTTAATCCAGCACCCTGAAAGGGAACAGAAATCTACTACGTCCATGCCGTTGTTCCTGGGTTACGCTAAGAGTAGAATTAAATCATAAATATATATCAGATACTTCTGATCGATAAAGCATTTGAATTTCTAATATAAGAGCTAAGAGTAACCTCAAACTAGTTTGATAAACATGTCATTTACTGTAAATCGTTAAAATTTCTTCATACATCTTGATTTTATACAAAATTGAAACTACCCCCCCCCCCCCTCCCTTAAGGGGTGGTTAGGGGGTGGTATTGAGTAAAAGAGGTATCAAATTCACTTTTGGTTGTCATTTTCGATTTCATCATACCAAAAAACATGGAAATACACATTCATCTTTATTTTATACAAAAATGGGAAACTTCACTCCCCATAAGGGGTAGTAAGAAAGTGTTAATGGGTTATGGAGGTCTTGAATTAATTTTTAGTTATCATTTTCGGTTTCAGCATCCCAAAAAAGGTAATACACATCTATATTGATTTTATACAAAAATTACAATTTTCACCCCTTAAGAGGTAGTAAGGGGGTGCTAGCGGGAAAACGGGCATTTAAAATTAGTTTTTATTGTCATATTCGGTTTCAGCGATCCCAAAAACCTAAGAATAATGGGGTCTCCCCTCTGGTTCATGACTTTTTATTTTTTTTGTGTGCCTGTGTAATTAATCTTCAAAGGTTTAGTTTAATAATACTTACGACCTTCTTTGATCCTAGACGAAAAAATATGAATAATTTTTCAAAAAACATAATGTCTATTTTATTGATTTTTATGAACCTAAGACCGTAAGCCATGTTTTACAGAACGTATTACTAGCAATAGTTTTTTTATGACATCATGCAGAAGGAGTCGTAGGCAATGATCGTCTTATTAAATAGAATACAGCAATATTGCAAGTAAAATATGAGTTTTTAATCAAAATAGCATTCATTAATAAACAAAATGTTACAAATCAATTCATGTTACAAGGAGCAAAAACTAATGATCTATGCAGCTAGAACTCGTTATTTCACAAATTTTAACATCCCGCCTCAAGCACTTTTATCCTCAAGTGTACTCGATTTTAATAAGGCCATGAGTATTTCTGTCATACAGAGTATCAGAAATAGTGGAAATTAAAAGCAGATACACTTGCACTAGTTTTCATAAAGTATACTTTGCATTCTGTCTCTTTTAATTACAGTTCATTACGTTAAGATATTTTAATTAATGACATATTATTTATTATATTATAACTGAGATGAGTATTTATTAATTTGAATGTACATGTCTCTCGTTCGATCTCTCCTTTGTATGTTGAGAGGGAAACAGAGGTCTACTTCATTAAAAGTAATAATGAAAGTATCCTCTAGTGAATGATTGTTGTCTGTGTTGTTGTGTGTCCGAAGTTCGAGAACTGTTCGTGTTTATAAATTTTTCATCAAATATTTATTTAAAAAATTTAAATTAACTTAGTTCCTTTTACGGTCATGGTCTAGTTGTGTTTAATCAAATGAGATGAATCAAGAAGATCTTTCGATATTCACAAACAAATATCGAAACATTAAATAAAAATTAAAAAGTACATTACATTATAGAATAATTAAAAACAAACTACGTCATTACTGCTACATGCAAAAATATGATATTCGGGTTCATTTAGAACATTAAAAAAATCTTTTTAAGTCTAAACTTAAACAATAAAAGGCAATTTAATAGTTTCTTATGTTTTTGTCTTTTACTCGGTTTGTCTGTGCTGAACCATAAAAGTACATATTACACCAATTTTGATTTTGATTAAGACAGTTGTAAGTTGTATTAAGGTAGTTTATTACACTCTTTTTGCCATAGGAAAGCCCAAATAACTATATTTGTATAAAATATAGTTATACATAATCATGTACTATCATTTGAGCAAGGAGGAGGGAGAGGAGATGATCAGACAAAGTCGCTGATAAGAGATTGTAAATAAATTGATATTACTTGCCCTATTTCTTAGTTACTATCAAAATTATTGGTAAGTTGAACTTTCAAAGGCTTCACGATTCTAAAACATGTGTGAAATACGTGTATGGATAATTTAGCGTTTCCTGAAATTTGACGCCATAATGTTAGCTTGTTAATGTACACTAGAATATTTAAACATCTGTTTGAAGTTCCTGACTGCAGCGCCGTGATTCATCTAAATATTATAAACTTTTACACTAGGGTTGATCTGAAAGCACTTTGTAGAGAACTGTAATTAAATGATTTTTATTATTTACTCTCTGTCTCTGTCATGTTGATTAGCAATCATTGCATCAATGTATTGATTCCTTTGATTCTTCGACCAGATGCGTTATGAGAGCCATAATAATATTATTTGCATACTTCTCAAGTTATAGGTTATTGAAGTTGTCAAATGTCTCTTCTTCTCCAGTTTATAATTAAATTTTTTTACAATAAAAATGGGGATATTTAATAAAATAAATTTAATAGAAAAATAATAGGATGTAATTATCAATTTGGTTGTAAAGTAGTAATAGTATTATAAAAATATTGATTACAATTTTGTTACAGTACCTAAAATATTTTACTGTTCTGGTTTTAGAGTTAAAACACTTTGTTGTTTTTGTTTTCATAATTATTATAGAATAAAAAAATAGGGATCCAAAACATATAAAAAAACTATTTTCGAAAAAGGAAAGAAATAAATCTGACAATTTCCAAAACAAAATAAAAAACCTTTTTTATCTATTAGCAATTTCGTTTGCTACATAATATTAATGGTTAAATTGTCTTCATTCCACGAGAGGTGACATTTATGTTGCCATGAATTATGTTAACTTCTGTTCACGTTCAGGAAAAATCAAGAACAGTAATCGATGTTATTTTTAATAAAAAAAGAAACAGTGAAAACTTGATCATAGTTTGTAAATTCAAGCTCATTTATTATTAATCTTCCTATTGTGGTGGAGAATGGAGAACATGGTGGAGAATAAGTAACACTATAATTTAAGAACTGAAATAGTTAAATCTATATACAAATTACATTTGTGTCTGTTTGTTTTCTTGTTGTACATTGTTTTATTGATTCTTCGCGACCGGTTTACAGTCTACTAATATATACGTCTGTTTGTATGTGGGTTGTTAGTGATCTTGTTTGTTTTGCCAATTCGTAGGTTTGATTTTCACACGAATTTTTTGTATGATCCACAAATTGTTGATCTGAATGTTTGTGAAGAGATTATTCTCTATAGAGAATACAGTTTCATAAAATAACAATTTTATTGTTATTTTATGAAACATATAATATTATATATATAATAAAAATATACGAGTACGCTCTCATCACCATCCAATATTAATATTCAGTTTTATATTTTAAATTGTTGCTCCTAGCATGAGGTAATTTCACATGTCAGTGATTTCATATTTAATGAGTTTCTGAGTGTCGTAATGTAACTAACTCAAAGATTAATAGTGCGTTGATAACTTTGAGATTGTCATACTTTGTTAAAGTACTGGTTAACCGACTTCAGAAAAGGCAGTAAATTGAATTAAAATACGCTTATATTAAAAGTTTATTATACTTCTAAACGGAAGTCCAAAACATATCTCTATGCAATATAAATATTATTAATCGGTTTCAAATGTTATTTTTGTGCTTTGAAATCTATTTTCATATTGTATAGATATTACGTAAAGTTATTTTACAATTACGTCTACGCAATGGTAATAAACAATTCCGAGTTAATCACTTGCTTCATATCTATAATATTCACTAAATTTAACGTGCGCACTGAAAGAGAATTGTTGATAAAAATAAATATAATATGTGACGCCTGAATGTATTTATATATACTTCATGCAATTATTTTGAGAACACTTTTCTTCGTTTATATTATTTATATATTTTTGTATATATTATAAACGTTGTGCGCTAAAACCAACTAAATACAAAATTCAGCATTACTCCTTGTGTCTTCTTTACAAAAAGTACATTTTAATTATATTTAAAGCAATTATTATATGATATAATACCATAATTAATACCCTTAATATATTAATAACGGGTAATTCTTAACCCATTATATAATTAAATAGGATAATTTAATATTTAATTAAGATGGCGACGTTGATAGCAACCATTACCATTACAAACATTAAAGTATATATAGAATATTTATTACTTTTAATTCCGAATTTATAACACTTTTTGGTATGAACTTCATAGGAACAAAATCATCCCAAAAAACTAATAGGAAAGTACGATTCGCAGCACAATTTCACGGTTCTGGTGTAGTTGGGGACATTTAAAAAAAAAGTGCACGCCGAGTCGGTACTGACGCGACAACAACTGTTTTAATATTCGAACGTTCCAAATTTGAAAACGTTCCGTGAATCCCAATTTAGGGATTTTGACGTTACGACTCCGTGAACGGATATTGCTTTTTTTTTTTAATGGAATCCATATGAGGCTGTAATTGTGATACTTGAAACAAGTAAATTAATACTTTTTATTACAAATACTCGTTTAATTCTCAGACTTTTCTTATTTAAAAAAATATATATTACCTATAACATTATATGTCGTTATTTCTATTATATGCAATATATTCACTATTTCCATATAACTTTTGTATTATAAATAAAATATCAAACAGAAACACATTAAAATATTAACGAAAAGGTATAAATTTTTATGATTTTACGTTTTTGAAGCACTTATTATATATTGTGTTAAAAATAAAATAATCTAAAATTTATTATGTTACAAGCCGACGCTTGGAATTATTTGAAAGTTCCACGAAAAAGAGTTAAAATTTAAAAAATGACCGAATATAGCAATGCGGATATAAAATTACACATTCGAAGCAGATTTAAGTTGATTCGTGAATACCGCAATATGCATGTTATTACGTTGCAGGCGGAGAAGTTAAATTTTGAGGTGCGTCATTATACGGCGCCGCCATTGTAATACAGGTCCTATTAACTTTTCAATTTTGTAGGTATCTCAGATTGATATTATATTATACAAAATTAAGACAGGTATGTAAAACCAAGTAACACTCGATAGTTAATAATTAATTTTGTGCGATAAAAATAATACTGCTAAGAGGTAAAAA
Source organism: Melinaea marsaeus rileyi (assembly GCA_918358865.1). Taxonomy (NCBI): domain Eukaryota; kingdom Metazoa; phylum Arthropoda; class Insecta; order Lepidoptera; family Nymphalidae; genus Melinaea; species Melinaea marsaeus. Next base: position 8,678,842 of record OU911088.1, on the reverse strand, counting down.
AATCATATAATAAATTAACATACTTCTTAATTTATTAACAAATAAAAATGAAACAGCTATAGGTTTCAAGAAATATAATTTTAACCTAGCAGGCGGAGTCGCTGGCGGACAGCTAGTCTATTAATATACCACGCATAATGAGAATCTGTCACAGTTATGACATACAGACTATATTTAGTTTATGATCCTATATTCATTTCTTTTGATGTCAAGGAAAAGAAATATATAAAAATCTAATATCTGTATTTCAATACTTTGATTCTAAAAATAAATGTTATAGAAAATATTAATAATGCTTATTCTTATTATATATTGAAAACTTTTGATCTTATATTTGCTTGATGTTATTAAATTTATATAAAAAGAAACTGTCATAAATCTTTTAAAGTTAATAGTAATTAATCTTAACTAGTTATGCCTACGACTCCGTCCGCGCGGATTTCTTTTTTTGTCTTTCAATCCATACATATTTAACAATACAGTAAATAATATATTTTTATCGAAAGTAAAACAATGTCATTGTTTTAATTGACAAAACATTTTATTTATTTAACGATTTTAATAAAACAAATACTAAGTTAAGGTTTCCTTAATGTGTGTGAAAACTGCATCCAAATCGGATAAACTATTCCAGAAATAAGCGCTCAGAAACGCAAAACCATGCAGAAGAACTGTTAATAATTCTAAAACTCATTTGATTTATTCGTTACTATTCTTTTATTGTTTTTTTTGTAATAATATTACTAGTAATATTTTTTATCAATTATCTTATTTATTATGTATATAATTTTAATTTCATATATAAACTTAAACAGTTTACATTTAATTTATTTTATTTTGATAAATCAAGTCTTTCTGTTACACGAGGTTCTCATTTCCCTAGTTTATTTTAGTATAATGTTAGGGAAACTTAATTAAACGTGTATAATCAAATGTTTATTTTGACTTATTGCTTCGCTAAATTACTTAACATTATAACGTATCAGCATCACTCGTAAGTTATGTAAAATAAGTTATATATATATATATATATATATATATATATATATATATATATATATATATATATATATATATTGTTATTTAGTATTCTGAGAGTCCGTCATCAGTCACCTTTGATATTGCAAGTGAAGTGTTGTGTGATGTATTACTGTATTTTCCTGAGACTACTTTAGGGAATATTTATTCATTAAATTATAAGAGTTGTAAATTATAATGCATTAAATAATAATAATTATAATATATTACAACTTGAAATTAGCAATACACAACCAAGACCAGAAGGTCATAACAAAATTAACCAATTGAATAGAATATTTATTTATGTATTTATTAAAGTAATTCTTGTGCCTGAATACACAGGCAAAAATCTCAAAAAAAAAAAAGAAATCAAAATAATAATTATAAAACAAATTAAAAATGGCATGGACTACAAGTCTATGGTAAATTTATAATAAAAATAATAATAAAAAAAAAAAAAAAAAAAAAAAAAAAAAAAAAAAAAATGCATTAAATAAATAAATAAATTTACTGTAATATGTTTATAAATAAGTATCGTGTGTCTATGATACTGTATTATCCTTTTGGTGAAATCAAATCTAAATCTTGAACTATCAAGCTCTCGGTTTCAGAGACGAAATTTATTAAATCTTACACAAAAATTTTTTTTGTAGATTTGTAAATTATATATTTCGCTTATATTCACCGTTGTTTATTAAAGCCTTACCTCTGCTAATTGCAAACCAATTAATTAATTCTGAAAATTATTATTTTAAAACGTACATTTTCAAGACTTTCTTTGTAATTAACGGATAGCATTCACCGCCAATTCATCTTCGTTTACAGAGAGACAGTACAGGATCTGAACATTAGTTTAAAACTAAGCAGAACTTGAATAAAACAGGATTTGTAAACAAAAGGTAGTAGAGGTTACCTAGTTTAGTTTATTTGACTGCATCTCAGCTCGGTTGAGGTACTACCAACCTGCATCCTGTGGGAATGCAATTCCTACTATCCCTGGACATGTTAGTTTATTCAACAACCTGCTATAAAATAGTTGCACTTTAATATTTTACTTAGGTATTGTTAGATATAATTATTCTTAAGGTTTTCAATTTTTTTATTCGCGTCGCATTTCCAAATACTATCTCGATGATAAAAAAATCAAATCGCCTTTATTATATCATAAAGTTTATATAAAATATATCTAAAATATTAATGTAATGGTCGCCTGTTAGTTATTAAAGAGGTGTTTCCGATAAATGGTGCTTATTGCAACATCGATCGGATTTGTAAGAAATTTATTAACTTTTTTACTCATTTCAATTATTAAAATAAATTTAGTATATATAGTTTTGTTCTGAACACTTTGATGTTGTGAGACATTATAAAAAATTATTGAACATCCGGCAAATGAATGAATGAATGGCTTTTCAATCATATAATGAACTATTATTTTTTGTGATTTTGTCGCGTCCGATACAGGAACAAATATTGATATTCTAGTATACAGACCTGACTCATGACATTTTATTATACTCGTATGGATAAAAGACATGTTATAACATGTCATGACATTATCTATTATAGCATATAAAAGCTTGTTCTACATTCAAATAATGTGATGGAAATACCACCCACCTTTATATATTCAAGTATTTAATACACAAACCTATAAATTACATAAAAACAAATGCACAGAATATTTAAAATATTCAACGGTCGTTAAGAACTGATTTTTTTTATATTTTATAATCTGTTCGATCATAAATAAGAACGCGTCTAGAATATTCGGAATGTGTTTCTGCTGGCCGCTGTGAAATGATGTACGCATCAATAAAAAAAGTTTTACTTCAAATGTCAAAACTGGCGCTGGAAGTTTGCCAAGACTAAGAGCGTGTGATGAAAATGACCTTTCATTTTAAATATTAAACTTTTCAACTGTGTTCTCTTATTAATTAAATTGTATGATAAAGTAAATAACTAAATTCATAACAAACAAAAATTGTCTCTTCATCTTAAAAATTTCTATTTATAGATTACGAAATTCGTTATTCGGATAATATTGTTGTCACAGTTGTAGCTCTGTAACTTTTAATTACTCCAGGTTACCCTTTACGATATTTTAAAATTAATCATGTTCAAATGATATACTGTTATCAAAATCAGGACAGCTCTCCAATGTAATTGAATCTACTATTTTTTAAAATAACATGGACATTAGTTAGAATTTGATTTTGTTCTCCCTTCTAAATAATACATTTATGAAACATCTAAATAAAAAAATAGTTTGTCTTAATCAGAGACGGCAGAGATTCAACTATATGGTAAACTAATGTCGCTAAAATACATCTCTAGAAATAACTTTAAGATACCCAACACATTTATCTTACGAAACGCAGCTGCATACCGATCACAACTCATAGTAACCCAGCATTTTTAAGCTTTTTAAAAATATAGTGTTGTCTTAAGTATAACACGTATTAAAATCAGTGATTTTGTAGCTAGCTCTTAGTCTAGTTAGGAAGCATCTATAAAAATAGAGCTCTCCAGTGTACGCATTCAGTTCACTAACGCCATAACAACACTTTTAATATTCGGACGCTACGAATTTTAAAACGTTTCCATCAAATTTTTCCAATTTTTATGATTTTATTTTTGGAATCAGATACGTTTTTTATAAGAATTGTATGTGTTCTTTAATTTATCAGCATTACGTCTTAAAATATTTACAGTTTTTTAAAATCTCCTTGTGACATTTATTGCTATCAAATTAGATTAATTAGACACTAAGTAGTACAATAAATATTTACTACTTAATGTAAGTACTTAATGTTACTTCATGTGTAGTTTGTTTTTACTACAAATTTTCCTAATGGGCTGGACTTTTCTCACATAAATCGCACGGCCATTAGGGAATTATATCTGATTTATGTTTCAGAACTAACGGTTCATATCGCGGTCAAGGATCACCAGAGTGATAAATGTACATACATATATCATTATATATATATATATATATATATATATATATATATATATATATATATACATTGTACACCGTACAATCAAAAAATTTAATTGTCTAATCTAATTTGAACTCTTTAGAATATCTCCGAGTTCAATAATTTATAGATATCATTTATTCATTTTAGGTTTAAAATATTATGCAATATAGTCAGAAGTAATGAATCTTTAATTAGAAAAAAAATATACATCTTCTAGTCGTAATGCTCGCCACGGATTTTCTTTTCCTTGTTAATCATTAGGCCGAATTATCGCATTGATTGCGATGGTTCTAGTTGTTCGTGGATTGCTCACTAAATATATTGACGTTTGTGAAACAGTGATCAGAATAAAAAAAATCCGGCTGAGTTTGTTGTGTGGTTCCTCTCAGACCAGGGGGCGTTTGAAACCCTCGATGCCTTATTTTGAGTTGGAGAGTGTCTTTACAGAAGGGCTTATTTCGATACGCACGGTCAAAATAGGCCCTCCTGTCACTCCAATTTAACGTACACTGGTAAGGATTTAATGTGGAAAAGTTATAAATAAATAAATATTATATATTAATATGAAATAAATAAATATAAATTATTTTAATTATAGTCATCTTATCTCTCTCAGGTACTGTGGCTAGTCAGTGCAGTGATGTGTCAGTGATGAGCATGGAGTCGAACCCACTACCTATCGAGGACGACGAGGGCAGGCCTCCACAGGGCTCCTCCACCGGCAGCGGCTCCTCCTCTGGTACTGGCTACTATGGACATAAGAATGGTAAGTTGGATTTTTTTACGCATAGATACGAAAATCAAAGAACATTACCATAAGATAAGCTTTATAAAAACCTTGCTGTTAATAAAATTGATTAAAAATAATAAATAAGTGTAAAGTGTACCACTTCTCAACATAACAAAAGTTATGAAACCAAACTTAAAATATTATAATATTTCTTATCATAGTATATACCAGAGCTTAAAGTATTATATGAGACAAATATTTATAATGTAACGGTCACTTTACAACAAATAAATAATGTATTAACACGATTTTATTTGTCTTACGTAATTTTATTTAACTTTAAGCGCTACAGATTAAAGCAATTTAAACGCTGTGTGAACGAGGCTGATAATTACTTTAAATTTAATTTGATAGTCATTTGAACTTAAGCGTTAGTATTTATGAGTACTTAAACTAACCTAGAATTACAACTCATAGTAACGAGTTCACATTAAAATGTATAATTAAAATGAAAATTATCAATAATAAATATCCACGGGTAGAAATTAAAAGTAGTTTAAAATTATACAACATATTTCATTGAAGACATTAAAATATTAACTTAGACCAAAAATAATATTGATATAAAATATTATATAAGCGAAATCAGGTTTCTATTTAAGTTTAATATAAAAATTATCACCACGATATGTAGTGATGTGTATTTTGTCATTACGCCTAAGCGTAGACTGGACCACAGTTTTGATGTTTTTTATGTAAAAACTATATATATACTACTATGCTATATAAAATGAAATGCACATAAAATATGTTGGAAGTTCAATATAATCGATATAACATGTGAAAACAACAAGTATGATTTGTAATACATAATAATGAATAAAATAGAAATCAGTTCTTTTTATTTCACGTTTGACCTTATTTTGTTCCAGAATATTGAATCAGATAAGGTTTATTTGTCGAACTTGTTACATAGAAATTACTGCTGATTATATCTATTATTTGAGTGACTTTATGGCAGTTCTATAGAATTACGGGACCTAATGACCGTGCTGTGTTTGATGACCTTTGTATGTTGAGTCACATTTTTTTATATTTATTTTACTTAGAAACATGCGAGTATTGTATTAGTTTAATGTCACGTCGACTGACCCGCTGACTACTAATATTTGTACTCGCCTAGCAAAACAACACTTAGAATTTTTTTCTTGCGATACTTGAAAACTTTGAAAACACAGTTAACTACAAAATAGCTTTTAAGTTCCATTGATATAATTAGACGGGTTCGGCCTTAGGCACAATGAATACTCTTTGACAGCTGTTACTATTAAATAGTTTGTATCGGAACATTGTTTAAACATTGCATTTGCATTTTATTATAAAGATATCTCACTATTTTTATTTGAGGTTCAGACGAAGAGTTCATATTGTATAACTATACTAATCTGTAAACGATTAATTACCCACCCCTGACACTCTTACTATACGAATCGTACCTCCTTCCTTCTTCAGACACAACAGATTTTCTTATTTTGGTAGAGGATATTTTTTTATTCTTATCTTGCTTATTATGTCAGTAGTGCTAGTATACGAACTGGAGTCTGATAACTTCAGCTTAGTTCTTACACTCAAATATACTGTATTTGGCTAATCTCTATTTGTGGCCAAACGATCATCTTATTAGGACCTCACACTATACACACACGCACACACGCACCGAAAAATAAATATATATATATTATCTAATTTACAAACAGAATAAAAGCTTATCTATTACATCATCAACCTGTAACAGTAAGTAACCAACATAATAAACAAACATACACACATACATACATACATACATACATACATACATACATAGACGTAAACAGGTAGATTAATGAGCGTCGTTCATAACATCCTGTATATCATACGCAGTTAATTTATTGTTTGTTTTGATACACGCTTCATATGATAAAGTTGCTTTTGCAGATGTATTAAATATTTGGAGGATCTTCTTATGAAAGTAGTCTTAAATATTGACATTCTAATATCACATATTTCATAATAGATTATTTTATAAATAAATAGTCAATTAATAATTAAACAGCCTTTGACCGCTCATTCGGCGAATGGACAATAATAATAAAATTATATGTATGTACTTATTTTGTAATTAAATAAAAATATTCATCTATTATCGTCTATTGTTACTTATTGTTTTAGAAACAGACTGACTAAAAAGCACAAAAACATACAATTAAAAAATTATTAGATAAGTGAGTCGGAAAACGTATTTTATTATAGCTCTAATAGCTCTACATCATATTTGTACATTTTCAACGCCTAAAATTATAATAATTTATTCGATACAATTATCTAACAAATATAATTATAAATATTTTAACCACATCATTTAGTTACGTTATATTAATTTGTACGGTGGTTAATAATGTCACATCTGTTATAATCTGTTCAATGCGGTGGATGGGTAAATACGGACTGACTACAGGACTCGTATATTATATATATATCAATACTTTAACACAATCAAAAGAGTAGATAAAAAATAATAATGAATTTGGAAGACATAACATAGATGGAAACTTCAACTTGAGTCTAAACAGGGAGAGCTGCTGTAACTGTATTAAATATATCATAGCGTTAAAAAAATATATTGTTAAGGAAACCTTCCTTCACCGACCTGACCGGGACAATAACTCATCACTTGAATATTTTATCACGACCCGGGATAGAATTCCCGACGAGTATCATATAAACCTACCATAGTTTCACATCATTTTAAAGATTGAAGAAAAAAATGTTATTAAGTATTAAATTGTAACATTGGGGGAGCATAGATTAAAAATAAATATATATAACCGATAATTCCAATATGATAAGAGTCATTGGAAACTAACTAGACTGTATTCTTTTGGTATATAAATAAAATAACCAGATACAAACAGTATTGAAAGTAAAAAGAATTGTCACTATACGCATATATGACATTATATAGTGTTAAAGCATATAGTTCCAATTAGTTTTATATAAGTAGATATAAATAAACCTGACTTTTAAATGAACTAAACACACAATAAAAAGACTAAAGAATGAATATAAGACTCATTGAGTTAGGAAGAGCAAAGAAAATCCAATATTCGAAGGATTTTCTTACGTAATCATTATGATTCAGACCAACATTAAGGCAGGTGGTTTTAATGCGTTTCACTACATTACTCCCATTGTAATACGAAGACTCTCTATATAAATATTCGAAATCCCAATACCAAGTGACCAAAGATCAAGTGTCAAGTCTTTTTAATAATAATCAAAAGGAAATCTCTATAGCAAGCAATATAAGTTATTAGTTAGTGGCAACATAACATGGATATTTCATGAGAGCGTAAAACTACCGAGCTGTAGCTAGAACATAGAAGCTGTCAATTAACAGTCGCACATATTGATTGTATATTACTAATATTAATATGAGAGGAATTTAATTTGCTATTAAATAATATTATCTATATTACGAATAATATAAAAGTAGATAAAGTAGAAAATATTATCGATATTAGTATGGTACATTGATAAGTGGTTATTAAACTGCAAAATTATGTTTTTTATTGCTTTTAAAGTGAAGTCTCACTTTGAGAGCAATGTAATTAAAAGCACTTAGAATTAAAAGTGTAAAAGCGCTTCCATGTCAAGATGCACATCTAAGAGTGTCTCTATACATACTCGTATATCTACTGGAAGAATATTATAATTTATAATATCTATTCTATTTTTAATATAAAGAAAATATTACCTTTGCTGCTTTGTCTGACTTTGACGTAGACCAGTTGTTTATGACAGTTTAACTACGCTACCAAGATTATTTAATTTTATACACGTTTATGATATTAATATTAATATTATAATATTTACAATATATTTATAGTATAGTTACACATACATACAAGTCTTACTTTTTAAAATGCAATATCAAATGAATAGAAAACGAAATATTATTAGATTTTATTTGACTATTCAATTTATATTAATATTAAATCATAGAATTCCATTTTCCTCACATTTATAATTGTCAATTATAATCCCATAACTGTGAGTGGAAATAATTTAAATGATCCCTCAAATTAAAACACAAAAGGTCCATTAAATCATATCCACAAATTTTATTAAATATTTTCGTATAAAATATAATAAATTTGATCCTTACGAGTCTTTTAGTCATAGAGGAGTATTTTTAATAATTAGAAGTTTAATTTAGATTGACCTTAATTGGTCGTGTAATTAGGGAGAAATCGGTAATGATCGGAGCTGTGTGCGGCCATTTGTAATGAGAATATAAATATACCAGATTAAATCTATTTTACTTTTATAGAATTTTAAAGTAATCCAATAATATCTGTCTGTATCAATGATATTTAGAATTAACATTAAAATATTTTTTTTATATATAATAAAATCAAGTGAAGCCATGGAAAATTTAGACAACAAAAGAGGATAAAAAATATTTTTTATAAAGGCCTCAGAATATTATTATAAGTGATAACCCAACAATGGCCGGCAGATTAGGGTCATATTTTTTTTTAATGGACCACCTGTGACCCATTAGCACCTTCCGGGTGTAACATGCGTGTCCTCGTACCATTTTCATAATTTAACACATTTTTAATTTATAAAAAAAAGTAAAATGTTTTGCGACAAAGACATATGTTTTAGAAATGCCTAAGCAAAATCAAACATGTATAAATTTTATATTTTGACATCGTGTACAAATACTAAATGAAGTTATTCTCCGATTAAAAGTTATCTGAGAATTGTAAACGTGATTACGTATTTGTTAAAAACTTTAAAATGAAAGTATAGTAGTAATAGTATAGTAGTAAACGTTTATGATGTGGAACATTAGGAGTCAGTTTTTTTTTGTTACTGATGTATGAAATTTCCAGATGATATATCAAAGGTTATCTTTCTGTAGAATAACTGAAGCTTTTTATATACTTTGTGATATATATTGTTCCTTATTAAAAAAATTTAAACACAACAAATAATAACTTATAGTTTTAGTTATTTTATTAATTCGATATATAATGGCCATGACTATAAAAATGTTTCTAAAAATGAGGTGTAATAATGTTAGGTGAAGGAGCGATTTTTCGATTCTCAAATAATTTAACTACGGAATAACTTATATTTTACAACTATGACAAAGTGCGTCACATATTGAAATAGCTGTTTTAAATACAAAAGCCTTAAAACTAAAGTTCGGTGAAGAATATACAAAATACACTGTTAAAATGGTAAAAGGAAAATAGAAATAGTTTACAAATGATATAGAAACGATTTTGAAATCAGACCAACTCGAAACGAGGTTTGAAACTTACTAATTGAACTAGAAAGGTCATCTAGTATAGTAGATAGTGCTGATGCATTGCTGTCAGTTGTGGTATACCATGTATATAACAGTAGAACTGCTAATTTTACTTTATATTTTAACATCAATATAACTGGTCCGATAAATTTGTAAATGAATTATGCAATGTTATATGTTATGAAAATTTATACATGTAATGAACTCGCACCAAAATAATTAATTTATAAAATATTTATATTTAAATAAAATATTCTGTATCATGTTTTTTAATTTATATTATAAAAATATTATGTAATTAAAATGGAATATGCAATCTTTCAAATATTTATATAAAACAGATACATTATATGTGTTAGTATTGATTATTGTTATATAAATATGTTGTTAGTTCAGAAACATCAGAAAAAAGAGGCCAACCAAAAGGGTCTTTAATGTCCCTTATGAAATTGGTAAATAGTTCGCGTGATACAGGACCCTTAGTGTACTATGATTGATAGTCTCAAATATCACAAATGATTTCTTTGTTACACTTCACTTCGACATCGGACACGCATGCTCTGGGTTAAATAACTCTGATAAATGTATTGTTTTAATGTTTTGAAATATTTTCATTCCTCTTAATATTTATATTTAAGTTATTTTAAAAACAATCAAAAAATTGTTATATATTATCTATTTATGATAGTATTTTTACAAAGATATGAGACTTAAGATGAAATAAATGTAAGAAATATGGTTTTAGAAAATAATATCTCAATATGAGTGTGTGCTTTTGTGATTTAACAAGAATAATAAAAAGTGTCTTTTAATAATTAATCCTTCAAAATTATCTTAAGATATTAGGGGTGCCAACAGACCCTCAATTTCGACTCGCTGCGCTCGCGAAATCTCGGGTGCCGTTTGCATATTCAGCAAGCCGAGCCCAGTGTAATGACTCATCGTGTGTGTGTTGTTTTTTGACTATTATTCCTCAACAACATGACATTTATCAATTTTTTTTAAACCATCACCTAATGTGTGTCTTTTTAATAGCAAATTTTCATATATTTCCGTCAAGTAGTTTTCGAACCTATTCGTGACAAAGAATGTAAAAAAGTCTCCAGTAGAGCACTCCGCTCACTGTACTCAATTACATTTATCGTGAAACAAAAATATTGATAGTAACTTTAAGCCATTTAAACTATCTAACATTAAAAAGGGTTTGTATTTCAATATCTAAAATGCCTAATACTTATATAATACAAAATGTATTTGCACGTGATGTTAGCTTCAATATGTTATTTCAATTATGTTAAATCGTTTCTTTATAATATCTCGCGGTATATAAAACTGTTCGCTTCGTGAACATTTTTCCCCAATTTAAATTACCATAACCTGGCGTTTAAACGAATATTGAGGCATATTGCTTCTTTATATTCAAATATAAGCTTGTGGAACAATCGTTAGCAAACATTGAATAAATACATTCAAATGTCTCACTTAAGAACAGTCATTACGTGAACATCGCATAGAGATATCTTTATAAGGTACACTGATAAAGAGAGAATTATGTCATCCTAAGAAAGTACGGGTGGGAAAAAAATATATACTGTAAATTAAAATTAAATAAAATTTAATTATCATTATCAATTTTACAATTATTAGGCGCGCTTTTTCTACTATTAACTTTTTTAAATAACATTTCCTTTCCAGGTACTTTATTTTGTTTCAGAACACATTTTTCTACAATTTGATAAAAGGTATAATATTTTATTTAACTTAGAAATATATAATATTACAGTTGTCATCTTTTAATATCTAGAGGTTTATATTTGAAAATAAATATTATTTATTGCTCACCAGAGTCGTGAATGGAATCTAATGTCGAAATTTCGTGATCTAGCTTCTAGATATATCAGGAATTGTAGTTTACGTGATTCTACCATTCATTGTTTAAATAGTGCGCCCAGCGTAATAGTGTGCCCATCGAAGCGGGATGGCATAAGCTTGTCATAATATATAGTAAGTTTTAAGCCGTGAAAATCTTAAATATTAGTTATATTAATTCCACTTATCAACCAACTCTCAAGATTCAGTAAACTTAATTGCACATGTAGTTAAATATAATATGTTTGCATTAAGCCGTCCATCCTGTTCATAATATTCAGTGATTTATCTTATGAAAGGATGAAGTTATGTAATACTGTATGTAACGGTTAATTTTTTTTAATTCATAAAATATATACTGTATGTTTGTATATAAAAGTGAAATAATGAAATACGGTGTTACTAATGGTTTCTAAAAAAAATATTTTAATTTATCAATCATTATAAAAAATTGTGATTGATTTTTTTTTGTGATGTGTCACACAAAAACAGAAATTATATCACACGATTTAGGTATAAAGTTTAGACAAACCGGATGTTAGAATTTTCAATATTACCGATTTTTCAGAATTGAGTGAGTTTATAGAAGCAAAGGGTAACCTAAAAAAATTAAAAAAAAATAAACATACACAAAGCGTGAGTTCGATTGTAAAGCCTTAAAATAGTACAGAAGCAATAGTAAAGATTGTTTTTAAAATCTACAAACCATGTTCTACGAATTCAAAACATAAAAGTTAAATAATTTATGAGGGAACATGTTACTATTATTTGTACCATAAATTGGTATTTTTTAAAACAGACAGACAAAGACTAAGCTTAATACATGGGCTATGTACTCGTAAGACCCTAACTCCGAACTAACTATGACTTTTCAATTACTCGCGACATGATTACACCCAACTTACTCCAATAACAAGACTATCTAGAAATACTATATTGATGACACTGTAAGCTCTTAAGTACTGATTTTACATGTAAATGTAAATATAATATGTTGGTTACTTAACCTTACTTCGGAATCGGTAAACTTTAAAAACATAGAGGTTGAATATCTTTACGCTATTCACTTTATAACAGTTAATAGACAATACTAACGATCGAACGTACAACTAACTGTGCCACCCGTGTCTATGCACAAATGGAAAAGGTTTTTACAATATTAATAAGTTTCTCAGTATGACAGAAAAATATTCTAAATAATGTCATGGTGTATCAAAGTTTATATATTGTGTTATAAGCGACATGGAGTCTCTCATTGTAAGCGGTATTCAGTGTCGTTGAGAAACAGAACTAGCGTATAATTAAAATACCTTTTAAAGGAGTTGAAAGTAGGGAAAGCATATGGCGCTTGAAAAATTATTTAAAACTAGGTTTCACTGCGTCTCTCATCGACAAATAATGAACTTTATAAACTCAACATATTGTGATAAAACTTTTGGAAGTTTTTTAAAATTCTACGTACGAAGTATGAAGAAATAAAACTTTCACATGCCGATAAAATAGTTGATATTTTCTTCTACATCGATTCAAGAATATCGAGATGGGTTATAGGTATATCGAGATAAAAATGGGTTTATTGATTACGAACAAACAATACATATATATATCACGCTATTATTATTTTGTTTGATATACAATTATTGAATATTTTCAGCAAAAACTAACCACTTTAAAACGGAAAGCGTTCTCAGGACGCAACAAATTTCTTCTTTTCACGGTTGAGTTTAAATACACGCACCCACCCTATGAACTCGACAAAGCCATTAAGGTTAATAGCAATAGTCATTTCCAAAAATTATATAATTTTTATTAGTCTTGTACGAACGTTTGTTCGTGATTTTATTTACAACTTTTATAGTGGACAACCAACCCATTAATGTCCATTTCAGATAAAGATATGGGCTCAATCTTATATAGTAGCATTTATGTACGATGTATTGTACGTGTAGTCAATAACTATTTTGTTAAATGTATATATAACCTTAAACAGTTACACGAGGAAATAAATAAACCGTAATACTATTTTTCTTTGCACCAGGAGCAAGTGTCAAGTGTCGCCGTTGTCATTTATTCTATATTTATGGAGCTAAACTCTTTTAAAATATTCTATAAAGAAAAATATCTTGAAAAAATTCCTACTATTTCTCGGTGCAATTTATAGAATTAATATTTATTATTTTTCATATTTTGCATGAATCTGTGAAAGATGAATGATTTGGTACCTAATAGTTTATGTTTATGTATCCATGTTGTGCAAGTCAATAATAGCCAGGAGAAATCGTTGAAAAATGTGATCTAAAAACATTTTTTAATTAAAAATCTATCTGAATAACACAAACAGAAAATTTTTTTTTTTTTGCTTTTTTTATATTTTATTAGTTTATTATAAAATAAAAATATTCTGCATCCATATCACGGAAATTAATAAAGTTGTTTGAAATAGATTTTCATGTTCGTTTAAAAATAAATGTGTCCCCATTATAAGTATTACAATACTACGAATGACAATGAAAGTGGAGGTTAAATGTTTGAGAAAACAAACAAAACGGGACCTTCACATTATTGTCATATTACATCACAGAAAATTGTGTAAAGACAAATACAACAACATTTGTGTTAGTTTTTTTGAAAGTAGCTACTCGGGTGATCCGGACCGGTAGGCGGCCTTCAAAGGTGACGGTAGCAGATATCCTCCTGTACGAACACAAATACCCTGGCGTGTTGTGTAAAATGATGTTCGAGTTTACACCTGGGGTATGATGGGGGATGTTGCAAAAGTCCACATGTAGAGTGGAGCGGGGTGCCGCTGTGTTGACTCGTCGTTTGTCCTCAATAAACACAAAACGCGATACTTTGCTCACTCCTGATGCGACGGGACGCCCGAGCAAAATCTAAGAATCATTCCCCCGATTTTGATCGAAGAGGGGTACTCCGGCTTCGTCAAAGCCGGTACCCACCCGGGGTATATTTTTTCGAGGTTTCATGTTTGGTGGGGAGTGTGGGACTTCTGGATTCTCTTAGTCATCGAAACATACTCAAATGAATTAGGTTATGTTTCTACAACTAGAGGTCCTTTTGACAGTCTCAGAAAGCTCTGATAATTTTTTTTTAATCGAGAAATTAAATATTTTAACAAATTACTTGTACAAAAGGGAATATTTTGATAAGTGTGGTATCAAAATAGACCAACCTGCCACTGCCACTTGACATACGCAAGTGATCACTGGTATTGATTCAAAGTGGAAAAAGATACAAATAAATAAATATATAAATTATAATTTTGTTGATGATTTCATTTATAAAAAAGTGGACACTTATTACTAACGAGACAGATTAAAACTTTGCAATAATATATTTGATAACGTAATATTACAAATTCATATTTAGCTTTATAAGGGTGAGAAGTCGTTTTTAGGACAAATAGAAAACGCACAGTGGCTTAAATATGGATACGTTTTAGACATATTGAAGATTTTTATCCATCATAGGCGATCGGTAATTCAATCCTACGTGTATAAATTTTGATTGGTTTTTAGCGTACTACTCGATAGCGCCGTCAAGTTGTACATATTTTATGCAAATTTGTATGCTTTCTGTACATATGTTATTCAATGCACTTAGCAAGATGTAAAAAACTAACAAATCCCTTCCTTCTCATACAACATTTATGTACAGAATCCGAGCAGGCATCATAAAATAGCTTTTACAACCCATCTACGTGCGGGCTAACCGACCGTCACCTCTACAATGTGGATAGCAAAAGCTGTGCAATCTTTATATGGTACGCTATCCTATTCAGAGACTACAAGTAAAGTAAATATTTAAAACATTATCGGTTAGTTGACAGAAATCATGGTGCCGCAGATTTTTTGAATCTAATAATATAATTAAAAATGACAATCATATCAAAATATGATTAATTTAATACATTCGTGCAAATATGAATAAGTATTTTCATTCACTTTAATCACCAAAAGACACTAAAATTGATTGATTAACCTATAATAAAAATATAAAGACAGAAGCGAACGACAACAAAGGCTATTATTAGACAATTTATCATCTGCATCACGAAAAGAAATCTGAACAATGACAGTTATTAATGAAATAAATTAGGACGAACAGCGCAACTATTAATTTTATTGGAATTGTTATCATTGTTGTTAAGAAATATAAAAAGATTCGATGATCCGTACATTCCGTATTAATACTATTGAGATAATCTTATAGAGTTTATCATTAATGCTATATGTTATTGTTTTTTTGTTTATCATTATCTAAATGTTTAAAATAGTTTCTAAAATGATTTACAGTAATTTAAATTCGACTTAGACTTAAACTTAGAATATTATTATTAATATATCAAGTGTCGATTTGGTTGGATTTTAATTAAATTATGGATTATATGTATGTCTGGCTACGTTCAATATTGTTAGACTATTTTCACCCGATAAACTATTACAACCCATTTTGATAACAGATTTGCTTTATATTCATAACATTGAGTACAATTTAAAAGCCTATCTTAAAGAATGTAATAAATAGTGTCCCTATGATCACAATAGATATTACAATTATATAGAAAAATATTTATATTTAATTTAAGATCGAGAAAGATCAGATCAGAGAACAGACAACTATGAGTAGGAGACGACGATAAATATCCTCATATCTCTAAGCTTCACGACTTGATTCTGAATTGTAAATTATAAAAGTCTTACTATTATATTAAAAATTATTACCGCATCTTTTTAATATTATATTCAACCACATGTCACCATAATATCAATATTATTTATGAGACAATATTCGCTTAAGGAAAATTATACATAAATTAAAATTATCACAACCTGATATGAAACGAATACTGAGTCAAATTACGTCTTTATATAACAAACAACAACAAATAAACAAACCGCTTAAAGTTTAATTAATGTTTTCAACAAAATATTTTTAATGAACCAAATTAAAGAAGCCTTCCATATATTTAATCTGTTTATTTTAAGAACGGACTGCGAGATTTCATCCGCACCACCTGCGGTTACTATTAAGATAACATATTACAAAACTTAACTCCAGTTTAATGATCATTTGTTCCAGCCGTCGAAAACCCTTCTAATTTGGCAGAAGATCGCCGGCCAGGCGTCAGTAGGGTTATAGGGTTTAATGAGTTTTTATATATTTACTCACCAGTGGCTTGCACGTTACAAATACAATGATGTACATATATTTAAAATTATTTATCATAATATTATGTAAATATCGAATTATATTAATTTCACATTTCAATCAATTCGCAATATCCAATGACCCAAATTACACATTTAACTGAAATAACGTTACAGCGGATGGTAAATTGAATACAATTACACTAAACCATCGGATTAATATTACACTCAATGATTATGTATCAATTATTAAAAATACCAATGTAATTAATAAAAACCGTTAAACAATAGTAATTAATGTTATATGATACGTATACATACGAGTATGTCACAATAGTAAACACGCTCAAAGGTAACCTCTACTTAAAGTCAGATCGTAGTTAGATCTTTTTCATGCATAAAGTACTTTTTGCTGTCTCGTTTATAACCAACGAGTCGACTCTAAATGGGTTTTTTTTTTTTTTTTTTTTTTTTTATGTTATAGGAGGGCAAACGAGCGTGCGGGTCACCGTTAATATGTGATCACCGCCGCCCATGGACTCTTGCAACATCCGAGGATACACAAGAGCGTTGCCGGCCGGCCGGTTGAAAAAGCTATTTTATGGCGCTTCGTTTTACCCGGGTTTGCACTTGTCCTTTAGACGTAAGGTTTATCTGTCTATAGCTTCTGAATATTCAATTATGTTTCTACTAATAAAAAACCAAAAAAAACGTAATAAACGTAAATACTTTTGGAAGAAAAACTCACTATAAATATTAATTTCCAATAATCATATAGATTTAAATGTTTAGAAAAAAATATATATTCTTTGATTGATTGTTCTAATAATGACATACAATGGCTTTATATCCTTATTATATATTATAATATAAGAATTATTCATATAAAATATAAATAAAGTTTTAAATTTACGTTTTTAGTGTGTATATAAGCTTGCCCTGCACGAAACAATAATCTCACTGTTGTAAGATATTGCGATATCACAGCTTCAGAGAATAACCCAGACTCACAATAACCTACAGATCACATAAAGAGTTCAAATCCACGACCCTCGAGTCAGCTGTCGAGATCACTAACAACTAACCCAACAGGTCACCGGAAGACAATTTATTATTCAACGATCACACCGCCGTTGTCACCAGATACGATTTTTATGTTTTGTACAAATATTTAAAATTATAAAATGGCTAAATATTATTTACATTCACGCTGAATCTTGAACTATTGATTATAATTTTTATTTCTTATAATTCCAATAATTGAAACTATTATAAATCATCTTTAAAACAATGTTGTTAATATTTTAATTTACTCTATCGTCTAATTTATACTAAAATTAAAAGATGAAACAAATTAAATTTTACTACAGAATACTTCGCAGATATGAACTAATTAGTTCGGCCGAAAAAGTGTATTGGCTCTTTGCCCAATAATTTCAAACTTTGAAGTTAAGATTGTGCAAGAATTAATAAAAGCATCCCTTATTATAATTTTAATTCACTTATATAACATGACCTACCTTTATTAGTTTTACTTAAATAAATAAATAGAATGAAAATTCATCAACCTTAGGGAACGGACTCCTAAAGACGCTTATTTTGCATTTATAATTATTAAATATCTAATGAATGAGATAATTCACAACGATTATTTCAACTGGGTTCCATCACTTAATAATACAGTTGAATTACTGTTAATACAGAACAATGTTATCTATGTACTTTAGATTGTCTTCGGATTCAGTCTGAGAAGTAACTTTGAAAACTTAAATTGAAACTAACTTATATATTTAGAATTTTATTTTTGTATCGATGTTACAAAGTTTTTTTAAATAAAAGTACATTTGTAGTTAAAAATCCATTATAATAAATGACCGCTTCTATTAGAAATACTTTACATCTGGTTATAAATTTCAATAACGATAAATGAAGGGAAATATATTTTTTCCTTTTTATCTATTAGACTTTGATGAAGACAAATCGACACACAGTGATTACACGAACTAGTTTGGCCTGGTTCCGAAGATAAGCAGCAATTGACCGCTTGAATACACATTTAGTTGAAATTCAATTTGAATTTAGTCATCCAGAATTACCTTACGATCACAATGGATCCAAATTTCCTAAACTAGAAACTGTACCCGAATTATCAGATTACCTAATCTATATAATATAATTTTTGTAAAAGTTAAAAGTTTTTTTTTATGAATCATGTAAACAAACAGTGTTTTTTAAAACGGTGACTACTAATACAGTTTCCAATTCAAAACTTTTATTGTTTGTATTTAGCATAACTTACTACCTCAAAATTTATTTTAAGATTTGTAAACATCCTCATAATATTTTCTTTCACCAAACTACACCCTTTGACCCGACAAATAAAAGTATTAATTGAAAATTTTACCTTATATATAGTGAATTAAACTACAAAGCCAAATCACAGCAAATCTTGGCACCGTTTCAACTTTTTATTTTTATATTTCAATACTTATTTAAAGGAAAACTGACATTGGCCAAAAGTAATTCAAGTATGGAGAAAATTCGACGCGCTTGTGATCTTCGAATAATAAGAAGTCTTCTATCCTTACTTCTGCATTTTATAGCGCAGTATGAGACTTATTATCATGAGTGACATGCGACATTTGTTACACTACTCGCATCTTCGTTATGATTATATCATCATAACGAAGATGCGAGTGATGTGATTATTTGTATCTAGCAAATTATATGGAAAGAAATTCTGAAGAAATCGTTTGGCAGATAAATAAATATTAAATCATCTTAAAATAAAATAGAAAATTAGATGAGTTGATAGTTGAAAGTATTGTGATTAAAGAATTTATTTAAAAAAACCCCGACATCAATTTTATTTTCACATATAGCAAGGATTACTTGCTCTAAGTCTTATGAAGAAATAGCTAAAAATGTATTTTTATATTATACTAGGTAATATATATAGTTTCAAATTTGTAAGCTTTGTTACTTATTAACTCTCAAATCATTTAGATACAACAAACTTTATTAATTAATTTCATAATATACTGCCGGTGACGGCGGCTTGGAACAGGACCCTCACATATCTCGAAAATACCGAATAAAGGACAAAAATGACTAATATATACTGCCAAAGGTAACAAATTCCAGGAAAACGGACGCTGAAGGAGGGAGGACACGAGGCCAACAGTCGGTCAGAAAAAAATTTGCGCTGATTCCAAAGTAATTGAAACTAGGGTGATGTTAACAAGTTAACTAAATAAATATTTAACACGAAACCTACCGACAATTCTTGTATACCTGTTCCTACCGCACGCTGTTAAATTGACCGGTAATTAAAAGTTATTTTATTATATAACGCAGGTAATAATGGAAATAACTAAAAGTAAAGAGTGAAGAAAATATAATATGCATATTCTAAGAATTGCCATGTAGTTTGATAACGATATTATAACGTTTAAAAATGTGTAAGTTTTACAAAAGTTTAAAAACGGTCAATTTGACCGGTACTTGGTAGGTTTAGTGTTAAGAAAAAAATATACAAGAGAAAAATATTAATGACACTATAATAACTGTTTTGTCTAATTTTCTTTCTATTCTCTTCGACTTACATTAGCATCTCTTTTGTTATTTCGTCTCATAGCATGTGTCATATTCATAATTATAATATATTTTAAGCAAACTAACACAATATTGTCTATTTGATCATTTACTTATATATATATATATATAGTATATAAATAATAGTAGAAGTATATAAACATTAATGTTATATATATGTACTTGTTTTTAATGCAATGGAAGAAAATACATATAAAAATCTGTTTCTATCAGCACAAAGCTTTCTTAAACAAAAAGGAAAACATTGTGTATTTCTTGATAATTCAAGGGTTGTTATAGAACTCTGTTGCACTCCACAATTACTTCTAACCGTATCTTCCTTGAATACAGTCAACCCACACAATGTTATCAAATAAAACTTTGTGATTTGTTAAATCTTACGAGTTGTTTGAAATTTAAATTACCTGGTATTGTATTGATGATATTGTTATTTTTATTTATTTACTGTCAGTAGTATATTACCATTATTTATATAAGGTTATTTTTTTATCTACATATTAATTAAATTACCCCTTTATTACAAAATTTTTAATTTAAAGACTATAAATTTATTATCGAAGAAACAAATTTGTATACGGCTTTAGAATCTTTCATTTTCTATGATAACTTGGTTTTTACAGTTTTAAGTTCCAAGATATAATGTTAGTGTAAACTAATATAAACTTTTTCAAGATACATTTGTTACTAAATTAAGAGGTAACTTTGATTATTTTAATGTAAAATTAGAATGAAGTACATTATGAAGTACCTGTTCGATATTTATATAGACATCCAATATTCTATAAGAAAGTTATTTAAGTTAAATTTCTACTTCAGATGTCTAAAACTGAAAACAACTGATACTCATAAAATAGTCAAGTTTCTTTAGTTAAATCGAAGACAAACTTTATATGGATACACTTTAAATGATAGTTTAAAATTTGCTGTCAATGTCAGAAGTATATATAAATATATATGTAATTATTATTATTATTTGCTTTATTTAACACCATACAAAATATACAAAACAATAGTTATAAAATATAACAGTTCAAAGAACAAGATGAATGATACAAATGTGGTCTTATTGCTCTAAAGCGATTTCTTCCAGACACCCTTAGAGACTGGAGATTGAAAGTAAAATATGGCAGAACGGTGAAAATATAAACATGAATATATACATAACTAAATTTATATACACGTACGTGCTAATACACATATATAATACTTGTATTACAACCAATTATTCATAAACCATACTCCAATACTATTATTCCCGAGTTGGATTGTCTGGACAGTAAAAGATTTGTGGACGAAAGTGGTTTTAAAGATTGACATATTATAAGACCAGATTATCATCAGATCTCAGGGTTTTCTGGTTTAAGAATATATTTATTCCAAAACCAGAAATTATTTATATATATATATATATATAGATTGGGAACATATATGGTATATGTATATATTATAGATATGTTCCAAATCTGTTACGTAAGTAACATCTTGAAATGTATATATTTTTTCCTTATGTATAATAAAAATCATATTTTTTCTAATAAATAAAATATTAATAACTCGAGCTATATTGAAAAATTTCTACGTTTCACATCAAAGATGTTACGAGAACGTAAATTAATGTATATTTTTTTGTTATTATTATTAAAATATAAATGTATATTTTATGTTATGTTAATATCTCTGTTATGACTATATCATAACATATAATTTTACAACTCTTCGAAATATATAATATATAAATATGTTAACTCATTATTATTGATATTATATATTATTAACATTATAGCTAAATCCCAAAATTTCTGTTTAGCAATATATTATTAATCGAAGAGTATATAACTTAATATGATGTTAAAATTACTCTTTTAAGCAAATAAGAATATTATTTTGCAATTATCAAAATTAATATTGAATTATAAGAAAAGAGAACTTATAAGGAGATTAGGATATATACATATTACAATAATATTCATTCCGTTTGTCACTCTCTGCATGTGTGATTATAACTCGACAGTGTTCCTGATTTTCATGAAAGCAAAAATTCTCAGATTCAATTATTTTAATATTAGAAACGTAAATGTTTCTAATATTAAAATATCACAAGAAATATTAATATAAAAAACAAACAACAACTGCATAAAATTTTAAGAAAAGTGTAGTGTAAGTAACAAGCTGGTTTTAATAAAGCTGTTATTAAAATTTCAAAGTGCATATTACGAATGGGACTCGACAGCTGCTGAGTTAGGATTTTCAATTCCAGGATATGTTAAAGTTTATTCCAAAAACTTAATTTCATGGAACTTTGCCAACTTAACTTGGTACGAAGTTGATTATTTTACACATGAGGTTTCAGTCACTTATTAGATCGATTTTATTTAATAAATTTATGCAAAATTGTCCACAACTTAATTCATATTTTATTCGTGTTCAGAGTATTTCTATTGGCCCTTGCTTTTTAGAATATTACTACATATAAATAGGTTATAACACATATTTAATAAACAGTGCATAACATAACATTGATAATTAAAATGTAAATGTTTTTTTTTACAATTTAGTACTTTCGCTAGTTCAGGATTTTATCTCCACCACTGTAATGGAAGTTGTAGATATCCTTCACAGCTTAACTCCACGAACTTCACAACTTTGAAAGAGTTCAATAGTTATTGAACAGGTTGGTTATCGAGAGATTCCGAAATATTTTTCAGATTGCATAAATTTTAAAAATATAAATATTTCATTTTTGTCACCTACCTTAGAAAGGTAAATCCAAAAGTTAATCAGGAAAATAAATCTGTTATAATAAAAAAAACTAAATTGCGTATAGTAATGCATATAATTTAGATTTTTTTAAAGTAACTTAAATTTTAGAGTAAATTACATTACAGTAAGCAATGTCACACTATTACTCAAAAAATACTTAAAAATATTATATAAAATATTAAAAATGTAAAATGTTTATTAATTTATGTTATAAGATGTTACACATAAACAAATAAATATTAAATGTAACAGGTAAAAATGTCTAAATCAAACCTTTTTAGGTGTTAGGGCCTAGCTGCAGTCATTTTGTTTTGATAGCCTAGGTTAGTACCGCCCTTTTATTGAACCATCTTCAATAAAAGGTATTATAGCTATGAATCCTCTAGAGAGTGAGATGTGTCAGATGCCTAAATGCCTTCGAATTTTTTTCCCTTTTCTTTTCTCTTCAATATTGCAACACATTTGCATCTATAAAACATCTGCTCGTTTCCCATCGTGACAAACAAACAAAACTTTTCAGATTTGTACACTATATATATATATATATATATATATATATATATATATATATTTCGGTTTTGGCTACAAATATATATATATATATATATATATATATATATATATATTTTTGTAGCCAAAACCGAAATAATGAGGCACTACTGCATATAAAAAGGAACCTCAATTATGATAACTCAAGAAATCAATAGAAACATACAATTACTCCAGTAGTCTATATTATACCAAATAGCTATTAACATAATGGATACATTTTAGACAATATACTGAAATGTAATTATGAAACTCTTTAAACACAGTTTAGCTTAAAATATATCGTAGAAATTGTAATTAATAGTTCAAAACAAACTAATTGGTTAAGTGCTTAAAAATTATTAGGTAGCACTTTGACAATGAGATTATCTTTAAAGTTTGGATTGTTTTCGATCTTTTGCTATTAAGAAATGGAATCCTATGAATATATAGTATGGTGATCTTAATTATTATAGTATACGTCGTATATAGTATACGTCGTATATAGTATACGTAGTTATACATAAAAGTAACAAAAATTTTGTTAATTACACAATTTTTATATAAACCTTTAAAAGTATCGGATGAAATGCAAGTATTGTGTCTTCTGTTTGTCTTTATTACCTCACAATCCAAAAGACAATCTGAGAAATGTTTCATGGAATTCCTTACCACAGGCTAATAGACATTTATATTTATATTATTTTATTAAAATTGCGTTTATATAGCAATTTCATTTAATTGACTTAAACTTAACTCCACTTATATTTCTTGTATTGTAAAGTAATAATCGAAATGAACTTCAATATTAAAACTAAAATACTTCATTAGTTTTAATAAAACGTAACAAAAAATACAAAAACTTCCCAACATTTAAGACGTCGCAAGACAAATAGATACATTTCTCAATTTTTGTTCCATTGTAGACGATTTATCCATCAGCAATGATCAAGACAAATTGGCAGATAGCTATTTCTCAAAGTCGTCTCGCTTAGTTTCGCAGATAGGAAGTAGCTGACCGCTTAGAAATATATTTCTGTTAAGTTCAGTTTAAATTGAACTACAAATAGAATATAGATTATTTAAACTATTTAAACTTCAATATCTAATTAGAGAGAAATATTTATTACAAATTTTAGAAATAACTATTTTGTAAACTCTAATTTAGAAACAAAGAAATCAAATTAATTAACTTCTTTATATTAAATCATTACTTCTTTTCTTAGTTTCTTAACGAAATTTTTATCTTATTACTTAAATGAGTATGCTGATACATGTCTAAAATGTAATAAAATTTATTTATTATTCTTGCCTAAAAGATGCTACTGTTAGCATCAATCAGTGTTTTTAAGATATGATAAAACTTTCTTAATTTACAACGCATTAATGTACACTTCCATTGATACACATACATATATATACCTACATACTATCAAGAATTATCAACACATTTGGCAAACGAAATAAAATAATAATTTTTATATATTTTACAAAATGGTAGTTAAAAGAAAAAGAAATATATAAAAAATTTGAAGTATTTATTAAATCATTCAAGTGAATATGAATAGTATAACCTTAGCCTTATCAATGGTATAGCCGAGAGCGGTTGAGATTTTAATACAATTAAAAAAATATTCATCAATCTCGGACGAGTCGAAGAAAAAACGCATAGTTAAATTCCTTCCTAAAGTTTGTATGTATGGATTTATCTCAAAAGCAAGAAGCCATTTTGTATGTACACCGTCGTATACCTTTATACCGCCTTTTGTTCTAACAGATATTATAAATAATTCCTTTTACATCGCTCCGAGGCTTCAAATCTTAAGATTTACATGTCAAAGTAATATTACCTACTTTACTTATGATTTATTTACGTAACACTATGTTTAACCCTTTTGAAAGGAAAATATTACAATGCTAGATTAAGAAACAAAACATTTTGATATATTTTTTTTATCTGGCTTTATAAAACCAATATATTAAAAAAAATCATTTAATTATAAGTATACTAATATAATTACAAAACGATTATGAAATATTTCATAGCAAAAATATCGTGCCTTTGTCCATCCGATCCCTAAAAAAGCCAACCCAGCTAACTACAGACCTATCGCCATTACCTCCCTTCTTTCCAAAATAATGGAGATTATTATCAACCGACAGCTCCTAATAAGAAGTTTATGGTTTTCTAATCCTTAAATAGATATAAACCTTAGTTAATAGGGTATGGTGGTAAACATTTGTTACACAACTGACGATCTTATTATCCGAAGTCATAGTCATAGTCAGCAGTTGGAACTTATCTTGAAGAAATAATGTATAATCCTTTTTAAAAGAGTGTTGGTTTAAATCCTACAATAACCCAATTTAAGGTTCAAAATGAAATTTACACACGACATTGTAGTATCAGCAAATTTTCTATACAATGTGCTGTATTGTTAGGACAGTTTTGAAATCCAGGTAAGATATATATACCTATCTCTTTCTTTATTCCCCGCACAAGAGCCTCGTTGGGGAGAAACTCTGTTGCACTATACTACTTTGAACCGACTTCAAGATATTATATTTATAAGATCATAACAAAACTTGCACCGATCCATCTGTTTAATATACATCTCTAAAATTTAATCTGAGTATACTTCACATTACTTTATACCCGGTACCTCGAAGCGAGGAAAAAACATCGACACGAGTAGGTATCTAATCTGCGATTTCTGGGACCGTCCTGTCGCTCTGCAAATTGAACTACCGTGTAATTACGAGCTTCGACGTATTTAATATTCTATATATACCTGATCACCTTTAAGGTTAATACATGTAAATATCCTTAATACAACTAATTGACTACGCTCAGTTAGCTGATAATCTGATATTATTTATATTCTTTCTTTTTGTGGTTCATAGTATTGAGGTTTAGAATATTATAAAAGGTTTATGTATTTCTTCCTGTCAGCACTTTTATTCACCTTATTTTATCTGTATGCAATCCTGTTTCAATACCGTGATGAGAGCCTATGAGCCTTGACAATGTAACTTTCGACAGACGAAAGAATTTTTAAAATTGGTCCAGTATTTTTGACACAAACATACAATCGAACCTAACGGTTTATAATATAAGTATAGATTTGAAACAAGCATTACTTCAGTTAAACATCCTTCGCATCTATCTAAGCTCATTGCGGTCCGTTGTTTTGTACATCATTAGACGAGGTGTTTGATGTTTCTTTGTACTTAACAAGCTTTACGTTACGAAATAAGTATTCTTTATACATTGCAAAACGTATCCTTGAACTAACAGACTTAAATAACAAAAGTATAGAAATATAACAAGTTTGTCCTTTCTAAGTTACAAATATAATTAAAATATGATTTATTGAAATTAACTTTTTAATTATAATAGTTTAATTACTTGCAAACTTTTTAACTTCAAAGCTGCCGTATACTGTATTACACACGAATATATTGAGAGTATTATATCAATAAATCCTTATTAAGCCTTTTTTTTGGTGTTAATAAAAAGTACACATATTTTATAGTACCCCGTATAAAATTAATTTTTAATAAAAATACAGAAATACTGATTTATTAAACCCCGTTAGGTAATTCCTTCATGTTTTACGATAGCTTTAAGTACGAGAAATATTGTGTAAAATAAAACATAAGTTTTAAGTTTATTGCAGCCATAATTTAATAGACCGGCCATTTACATAATTGTTTATGTTAAGTCCCTTTTTAATATCTTTATTGCGCTTTGGCTAATAAAATAACATTTCTGGTATATTTTTTAATAAAGGACTCCTATTTGAATTCAGGAAGCGCTGTAGTCAATTTATTTATTATTTTATTTTGTTATTTTGCTAGTAAAATTAGGCATAGTATTGTCTTCCCTAAGAAACCTATTTTTTACTCTTATATTAACGGCCACATATTATATGTAAGGCCATAAAGTATTATATAAAAAACAAGAAGTATTGTCAAGACAACGTCCCAAAACACATCTGTATGTTGCCACAGCTTGGTATAAAATAAAATAATCAAACCAAAAGTCCCAAAGTCGTAAAACCTTAAACTAGAACATAAAAAGTCTCGTTACGATGTCTAATGTATCCCAAAGTGTCACGACACCTGTGTCGTCTGATTGATGTCTTCATACAGTGTACAGAGTTGCATCCTTGTCAGGTTTTATGGTTGAAAGAAATTGAAACTTAAATAAACAAGAACAAAACGAGATCATTTTAGAATTATTTTAACTTCAAAGACTATTTTCACATTGAAAATATATACATTTCATGCTAATATAGGGATGAATTAGTGTTAATGTTTCGTGGCTGAAAAATATTTATCGAATAATTTCAATACTTTTAAACTTACTTCTACCTTCTTCTAGATATAGTGTACAAACTTTACTTACACGGTTCACGGTTCACTTCCAGGATAGTTTCATGCACCAGATGGTATCCACTTTTTAGAATACATTTCGTTATCTTAATATAATGTTTAAAAATATATACACTCTGGTTTCTCAAAGATTATTATTATTATTAGTAATAATAATTACATAAATGTTCCGAAATTAACTAAATCTACATTTTGAAAGTCTATATTCATCGCATCCTTTTCAGGAAATGTTTTGGGAATGTTAAATTAATTATTGTATTAATTTTAAACAGTCCCTCCTTTAATCATAAAATAATTGTGACGCTGCAACAACAAGCTGGAGATAACTATTCAACAAGTCGGGAGGAGAGTATTAATTATATCTTCATTAATGTTGTTGTGCGCTTTGTCAGCGTTATTAAAGATATCTTCTGTACCATTTCACAACAATAAACAATTTAACTGAAATAAACTTGAATAATTTTAATTATTATACGAAATTGAAATATTTAATCCACAATATTCTTTATAGCAATATCCTCGAGCTGTATGATATAACCTAATCAATAATATCAAAGAAAATGTCAGTTTTGTGCCATATAAAAATTTTAACGAGAAAGAAACTAGGGGGAGTTTCAACTACGTGGTGTCATTGTTTCTTTTTATCTTTCTCGTTTCTCTCCTAAAAGAATGAGATAGATAGAAACGAATGCTTATATTTAATTAAATAATAATAAAGTGAAATCAATTTGTCTCACAGTGTTTAACATATTTCTGTTATTGTTACATAATTGGAGATATTTATTATAATGTAACAACCGAAATAAAGAATCTCATAAATCGCAGTGAATGTTGTTTTTACGAGTTTGTTTGACATACGACCTCAACAAACACTCTCCGATACACAGGACTCCTCGCCACAGAGACAATATAATTTTATAATTTGATATTTATTTTTATTTCTTATAAAAAATATATTAGAATTTGTTATAGTTGCAGTTTCCAGTGTTTTAAGACGATATTTACTATGTGTTTTTTATTTATTTTTTTTCATTTCGACTCCATTACAGGCGCCATACTCAAGGACCAAACAAAAATTATTGAGCTGAGTGTAAGCGAAGCTCTTAACCGTTTGGGAGACCTTTTTTTGTGTTTAGTTTGTCTCCAGAATGCGAAGAGCTAAAAATTTTCTCATGTATATTTGAGCCGAACGCGGATGTTATAACGAAAACAGATTGAAAAAATGTTTAGGCATTCAAAAGTTATAAAGAAAAGAAGAAAGGAGAGAGGCTCAGCTCAACACTCGCCGAGCACGGTTGGCGGATCCTAGTATAGTTTTGGTTAAGAATGCTTATATTTTTCTATGTGTGGCATAAAAAACAAAATAATAAATTAGTATGACCGCTTCATTAACTCTCTCCAACCCATTGAGTCTGGAAAGGTGAAAATATTTAAAGGATGCTATAAATATGTGTATGTTTAGGGATTAAAGTTTGATATTATTGTGATATCTACACGTAGGCCCAGGTTTGAAGAAAACTTATTGATGATTTTTACCTTCGGTTAGAGGTTACTCAATTTTAAGTAAACATCCGTGTATGGATAAACGTTGTATTGTGTTTATTAATTGGTAATTTTCCCCAATAAGAGAGTATTCAATTAATCTTCAAAGCAAACAATTATTTCCTTTATCCCTATCTTCAACTTAATCATGTTGTAAGACACTGGTATTTAACAAAAACACATTAAATACATTTAATTTTAAATGTATACAAAGTGTTTAATAACAATTTATTAAATAAATTGTAACCGTATGAATAATAACTGTTGTATATTTTTACAATCCGAGGATGCCTCTGTGCATAAATAGTCTATAACCGTGTTGTTGCATGGCGACGAAATGAAATATGTGTGTATTTTCTTTCCCGGGACATATTTATTGTACGCCATGAAAAAATATAAAGATGTTTTGGACAGCAAATAGACCTGTCCGTATTTTTCCGTTTATTCTAAACGTATTCTACATCGAAAATAAGCATTGTTTTATAAAAAGTACGTACATTATTCATACTCTAGAAAAGATTAGAAAATACAGTTTTTAAAATAATACTATATTATTCGATTATTTACCCCTTATACGTAGAATCTTTTGTGACAGTAGTTTCTAAACTTTTCCAATAGATGGCGTTGTTTAATTTTACATCGCGGTATCGCTTTTTCCAGCGGAAAACTTGAATACCCCAAGAGTTTGAAGGGAGGGTATCGGCATGTGGCACACACTTGTGTAACACAAGCGGAGGTAGTATTTAGATAGTATCGGAAGTGCTATCGGATAATTAAAGCAATATTTTTGTAAAGGTGCTCATCCTTTCTGATTTGCACCTTAATTTTAATAAATTTTCATACTGGCAACTTGCATTTTCAGTAAGTAATAAAGTACTACGCGCAGCGCCCGTCACGAAAATAAAACAATATCTCCAATAATTTCAGTATTTAGTTTAAAAATATTTTATTAGGTACTAACTCATTAAGGTAGTCTATTTTCCCTATAACCAACTAACTACGCTTACTAGATACAGATTTTTTAATTACAACGTCTTTTATTGTACGATTTTTCCAATTTCGACAGATAAGCTATAAAATAAAAGGAGAATTTGGACAATGCTTGATTGTCAACTAAAATAACAAAGAAATACAATTACGCTCGCCCGGTTTGTGCTGTTTCGATGCTTTTGAGTTTTCGGAACATTTTAATGTCGGTTGCAATACTTTACTGATTAAAATAAATAACATTAAAAAATTATCTGTAATTATATTAACAAATTAAACAGTTACACAACACTATATTATTTATTTAATTGATCTTATCTTTATTTAGCATGCTTTACGATTATAACTTAAATCTAATCCCATTTGATGTTTTGTAAACAGGTACAGTCAGGGACGAAGTTTTACGATGTTTTACTAAGTTATACGAAGTTTTTCGTTTTATCATATTTGATATAATGTCCTTATACCAATTATATGCGTTCGGAGCAATATGTTCATTCCTTCCAAGCTCTTCTACCATTTCAATTGAAGTAATTAATGAACGTACACATATTTAGGAAAAGTAATTTATTTTATATTTGTACTTACTATAGAAAAAAGGTTTTATTGTACAACTAGCTTTTGCCCGCGACTTCGTCCGCGTTTCCGTCGTTTTTCGAAAAAAAATTAGCAGATGTCCTCCCTCATAGTTTTGACGTAACAGGCAGATTCACTTTCGTATTTTAGAAGGGCAATAGTAATATAATATGCCAATCCACAAAACTGTTGAAAAATATAAGTAACCGCAGAATATTATAATATACCCACGCTATACCCACGACTCGGTCAGCGTGTAACTCCTTGTTTTTTATTAAGATAATATATTGCTAATATTTTTAGATCAAATTAAAATGTTTCAGCGCAAAGCTTCTGGGTAGACTATGTTAAGAGTCGACCCGTCCGGCACGTGAACGTAAAGATTCCTAGAATTGCTAACCCGGGAAAGAGCGACGTATAATTGACCATGCGAGAAACAGCTAACACCGAGATCTACTCCAGCAACACGAAAAGTCTGCCCTTGAGCTTTATTGATAGTCATGGCTTAGCACACCGATACTGGGAATTGCGTTCTTTTAAATTGGAATGGAAAATTATTTGGTATTATGGGAATTCTGGGAATAAAGACAGTTTCTCCTGCACCGCAACCTGTTAAAATTTGAGCCTCGATTACATTTTGTTGCAACTGGGTTACTTTTAGCCGAGTTCCATTGCAAAGTTGAGGTGGTCTTAAATTTCGGAGCAGAATTATCGGTATGCCAATTTTTAAACAAATTATATGAGAAGGTAGTCCAGGCATACTTAAAGAATTTAAAAATTCTATCGGGTAATTAGTGGCTTCTTGTTCATCAACCATTCTATTTATTGACCTATAAACTTTGCTTTCTCCCTGTATATTAGACAGTATTTTATTATTAATTTCAGATGCCTGGTCATTGCGAGGAGTCAAAATGGACCTTTCGCAAAGCCAAGAATTGTTCCTATTTAATATAATTGTTATGTCACCGTAAACCGAAGATATAAGATGTTGTTGGGATTGCACTATACAACATAACTCAGGTGTCAGAATAAGTTTTCCTTGGTGTAGTTGTGGATAGGTACCTTCACCAATCTTCAATAATGTATCAGAAAATTCACGATTATCTGCGTTGTCTCCAGTTCTCACTCGCATATTTATAGTCAAATGCACCGATTGTATATCACGCCACAAATAAGAGCTTTTCAGGCAAGCCCTAATCTCATCAGCTCGGGTTCCCCGTGGTATTACCGGTAAGGTTTGTCGGAAATCACCACAAAATAAAACCGTAATACCGCCCATTGGTCGATCATTTTGTCTTATGTCCCTTAGAGTTCTGTCTACTGCTTCTACTCCTTTTCGATGGGCCATCGTACATTCATCCCATACGATTAAATTACACTCACGCAATACCTTAGCTTTGTCGCTATTTCTTGAAATACTACAGGTTGGACTTTCCGTGCGATCTAAATTAATTGGTATTTTAAACATAGTGTGAGCAGTCTTACCTCCTGGTAGCAATGTTGCAGCTATACCTGATGAAGCCACGGCAAGAGCGATTTTACGCTGATTTCGAACATAAGCTAATATTAATTTAGTCAAAAAAGTTTTCCCAGTTCCTCCAGGTGCATCTAAAAACCATATTGTTCCTAAATTATTCTGCACACTCTCGCACACGCGATCATAGACTAAGCGTTGTTCTGCAGTCATCATTGGGACACCGTTTTCTAATGTTACCAGCAGTTCCATTGGGTTGTAACCAATCTCTGCGGAATATTCCCTATTGGTAACCTCTCCGACTGAGGTTGGCGTTGGCAAACCATATTCACAAAGTGATTTACCGCCTACTGCTGTTAAGTCTTCCTGAAGAGCTAATAAGCACTGATTTATAGCCAGATCTCGAAAATTATCATTAGTTGCGCCTTCATTATTGTGAGATAAATTCCGAAGAAAGTCTTCTGCAAATTTTTCTTTATATTTTTCCCATAATTGGACAGGATCAGATAAATTACAAAATGTGAGTAATGTTACAAATAAATGGCGTAACCGTCGTGGATTATCACTAACACAGGATTCTGCTAAAGCGTCATCCCAATGTTGATCATTTTCAAGCAAATGACGCGCTTGGCAAGCTGCATGATAAGTTGGATAAACAACATCGTCTACTTTTCTCAAATCTATAAATGATGTTGGTCCTCGCACTGTATGTAATAATAATCTCAAATAAAAACACTCTGCGTTGTTAGGATGAACAGTATACACTCTACCAAGAACATGTTCTTTGAAAATACCTGTCTCGCCATCTACAGGCCTGCCTCGGCGTCTACGGTTAAAGACACCTCGTTGTTTATCGTAGGTATAATACGATGGAACTTCTTCATACAAAAGAGACTTTGCGAAATTATCAGTTTGGCAAAGTCGAAAGAATGCCAATAAAGTTGTTTGTCTAGGGTTCTCTAATCGTTCTGTAACATTTTCGGCGTTAAAATATATACGTTGACCGCCTTCCAGATGAACATCCAGATGGGTCACAGGTGGATATCTTTCGTGAATATTAAAACT
The DNA here is from genome assembly GCA_918358865.1 of Melinaea marsaeus rileyi. Taxonomy (NCBI): domain Eukaryota; kingdom Metazoa; phylum Arthropoda; class Insecta; order Lepidoptera; family Nymphalidae; genus Melinaea; species Melinaea marsaeus. Next base: position 8,644,761 of record OU911088.1, on the reverse strand, counting down.
TAAGATCCGCCACACAGCTTCTGAAGAGCTGATATATCTGCCTGACTGAAATCTAGTAACTTCATCATGTTCATTTCTTAACGCAAACGTAGCTTGGTCACTGCCCTTGTTAATGTACTTACAAATATATTTAATTGACTCTACACTATTACACATTTCTACATTTATGTGAGCTTGAAATGCTCTGGACAATACAGGCGAATACGGAACGACCCACCTATTATCTAAAGTAACCTGTTGTCCAGACATTCGCTTTTCAACAGTAAAACCACCATTGTCTCTTGAACGGCGACGATATAATGGGTATCCATCATGTCCTGTTACAGTTTCATCCACTAATGCTTTTGGATACCTTTTAGTGCAACGACCGTCTTGCATGCAAGGAGCATTTGCGTTAAATGCACCACATGGACCATGTATCATATGAGTTTTAACAATGTCGTATAACAGGGGATCTGCAGTCGGATCTGGAATTTCAGCACTGATTAATCTGTCTACATCATTAGGTCGAACCTTATCTTTTAACCAAAGCAAGATATGTGCGTGAGGTAAGCCGCGTTTTTGCCACTCAACACTATACATATAACACAATACTTCTCCAAAAATGTTATCTTTGGTAAGAAGATCTATCATTGATTTTAATTTTAAATGAAACACTCTTGCAATAATATCATGGCGGTCATGCGGTGCCTGACCCTCAAGAAGCTCCCGAGTGATTTCATCCCACTTGGGATTGGTAGTTACAGTAACAAATAAGTCGGGACGTCCATATTTTCTTACGTAACAAAAAGCGTCTTGAGTACGTTCATGCATGTAGCGTGGACCACCAGTAAAAGAAGAGGGTAAAATAACTAAACGACCCATATTCACAGTATCGTTATCTTGCTGCATGGCATCGCGAAGGTGCACGTATTCTTCAGCGCGCAGCTGCCTTTGATTAGATCGTATATAAACTAATCTTTCGGTTTCAATTTTTGCGTACATGTCAACAATAAACTGATTAAATAAGCCACGAAAACGTTGAAAGTATACCAATCTATTCCGTCTCACTTGCAGGTGGTAACAATAAAATTGAAGGCATGACACCTTTTTATTATAATTAGGTGCGCCTGTGCGCGGATCGGTTTGGTATACAGCGAAATTATAACCATCTTCCCCTCGACAGTATATCATAGGATATTGCAAACTGTCGTAAGCCCTGTGGGTTTCGAAAATACGTTGCAAACGATTGTCTCTGGAACGTATAACGATATCACGCCTATCACATTCCTGGTCGACCAGTACTACAGCAACTTCATTCGTGGATGGAACGTTATGACGCCCAGGGTGTTCCTGAGTTGGACGCTTATCGGCATTTATAACAATTTTATAATTGTTATTACCATCTTGAGAAAGGGCTTCTAATGCCGATTTAAAACTGCATACGTACGAATTAACCTGATGTAACATGTTCTGAAGTTGTGAAATGAGTTCAGTATTTAAATTCGGAAAATATTGATTTCTTATATTCGACTGTTCGTTGTAATCGGATACAAAATATATTTGAAGAAATTTAGGTTGTTCTTCAGGCAAAAGGGACCCTATCAAATGGTAAACCTGACCTTGTACCTTAAAAGTAGGCATGAAAGGGCCTTCTGAGATTTGTTTAGCACCAAAGGATGTCATTTGGAATGCACTATTATAAGTGCGATTATTATCTAAAAACTGTTTGGATTGCAAATGTTCCCCTAAAAGTAGTGATTTTAAAGGTTCCGGTGGGTCTTCGAACGAAGGCAAATTTATTTTACCTCCAGAACAACAGAAACCAGCAGACTCCTTCCTCCACTTCGAAGCATTACAAAAGGAACATACTACGTTCATATCGCCTATTTCAGAAGATGATCTGTAATCAATTGTGAGGTTATAAGCAAACCCACTTTTATATTTATCGGACCACGCCACCGAATTTGTAGATTGATCTACCACGTGTATATCTAAGTCATTAAGACCATGTCGAAATCTATCTGCAGTAAGACGGGCCTCTCGCTGTTCTTCTGTTTCAAGCGACCGAATATTTTCAATTCTTAATCTTTCATTAGATAAAGTAATCAATTGTTCTTGTCTCAAAGAATTGTAATAATCGCGTCCCGACTCTAGTCGTTGTTCATGCTCATGTTCATCTTCAAGAGATCGAATCATGTTATGGTGCGCCCTATCATTTGTCAAACGGTCTTGATATTGAGTAAAAGTTTCAGATTCTCGAGACAAAATATGACGTTCGCGATCAGCTGTAAGCCGTAATTCCCTCTCAGTGAAGGTTTCGGACTCGCGAGATAAAATATGACGTTCGTGGTCAGCTGTAAGCCGTAATTCCCTCTCAGTGAAGGTTTCGGACTCGCGAGATAAAATATGACGTTCGCGGTCAGCTGTAAGCCGTAATTCCCTCTCAGTGAAGGTTTCAGACTCGCGAGATAATGTATGCCGTTCGCGGTCAGCTGTGAGTCGCAATTCTCGTTGTAAAGCAGTTTCAGCTTCTCGGGATAACGCATGTTGTTCCCGGTCAATGGAACGCCTTAGCTCTCGTTGAGAAGAGCTTTGAGAAGCCCGTGTTGTAGCTCGTCTCGCTCTTTCAGCTGCTAATCGCATCTCTCTTTCTGGAGAGCTTTCATTAGCTCGAGATGTTGAGGCACTAACTCTCATAGAGTTTAACCGATGTGCTCTTTCCTCTTCCGATTCTTGAGAACGCGTCATTCTCATTCTCCTAGCTTGACTCGAAGTTCGAGATAAAGATGGTCGTTTTTTAGGTGGCATCGTTTATTTTATTTTTAATCGACGGTAACTTAAATTCTATTTAGTTACCCAACAAAAAACTTACGTCAGAGGTCCTAACTATAGCTAAGTATATAATAAATAGAATATAAATCTAAGTGCCTATTAAAACTAAAATAATATTCTAATCGAATTATAAATATGTACGTAGGTACCTACAAATTACAAAAGAATAAAAAATGAAAATAAAGCTATACTTAATGCGTGTGCAATACTATCTACACTTACCTACTTCACTTAAAAATGAATAATAAGAAATACCTACAACTACTGTAATTAATCAAAGTACCTATGCTAATACAAAAAAAACCTTAGATGTTCTAAGTACAGCTGCTATATAATAAAAAAATATAAATCTAAGTGCCTATTTAAACTTAAATACCTAATATTCTAATAGAATTAAACTAAGAAATATGTACCTACCTACCTACAACTTAGGTACAAAAAAAAAAGAAATGAAAATAAAGCTAAAACACGTGTGCAGTATAGGTAGATAGTAGGCAATATCTACCTATACCTACTTCACTTAAAAATAAATAAAAAATACCTATGAATACTATAATTAATAAAAGTACCTACCTACGCTTTTATCTACTCAATACAAAAAAAACTAAACATAAAATGCCCAAAACTAACCTATCAGTAACTAAAAATCTAACAATAATCTAATCTATCTATCTATTATCTAATCTAAAAATCGAATCTAAATCTACTTAAAAAGAAATAAAATAGGAACTATTAATAGTTAAGAATTTAAACAAAACTAAAACTAATTTAGAAAATAACAACAAAAGAAATTAAAATAAACTATTTAAAGACAAAAAGTCGCGCTGATAAGCACGGTTTATAAAATAACAATTATTGTCTGTCAATAAAGTTCAACACTCTGAACGCATCAACAGCCAAATATTGAATGACGCTTGCGCTCGCCTCCCGCCCCTTTTATACTCTGCCGCCGCGAGCCCCGTCGAGCGCGGCAACCGTTACACAAAAATAATCCTTATAGCTTGATTCACTATTCACGCGCGATGTCTTGTTGGCGTATTTCATGTAAGTAAGTATAAGTTTGGTGTTTCTATACCGATTTCAATGATTCTTTTTTTATTGAATTGGTACTAATGTTTATTTTTTTTTTAATTAGGAATGATGGTGAGCATTATTGGTTTTATAAACGTAAAAGTAAACAAATATAATAAGAAATCTCCGAACTGCTAAGCTATCGAGAGTTATGCGTGTTATTGTGAGTTAACTATAAAAGGTAGATATATGCTGTCTTGGAATATTTTTCGTGTATTTTTATGTAGAATATTTCCGTTATACATAGTTTCTATGTAGCTCTAACCATTAAGGCTGCACACGCGACGGAAGCTTAAAAAATCAAGCAACTTCTCCCATTTTCTCAACATTTCCTTTCACTGCTCTGCTCCTATTCATTGTAGTGTGATGAAAAGTATACTATTACCTGCCCAGGAGTATAAAGAATAATTGTACTAAGTTTCGTTAAAATCCGTCGAGTAGTTTTTTTTTCTATAAATAACATACAAACAGACAGACAGACAGACAGACAGACAAAAATTTTTTTAACTGCATTTTTGGCATCAGTATCGAACACTAATCACCCCCTGCTACTTATTTTGTAAATATATTTCATGTACAGAATTGACCTCTCTACAGATTTATTATAAGTATAGATATATTTTTATAACAGTTGACATAAATGAAATGCTTTTTCATTAATTATAATAATGCATAATAACGCACGTTCCAGTGTGTATTGTTAGAGTACTCAGGTAATGTTAACAAACGCCATCTCACGGATACATATAACAACTCATTGTTTTAATGTTTTTAATTATTATTATTTACTTACCTTAGTATAGAGAAACGTGTTCTGAACCTGACTCATGTATCACACAACCGCTGAACTTAGAAATATAATTTCGAAGATTTATATGTTTTTAACGTCTTTAATTAAAATTGTGTACACTCTTAACCGTTTGGGAAACTTCTTCTTGAAGCAACATCACATAAAAATAACTGAATCGATTTGAATTAAAATTGGCAAAGCTGTAGAGCTTGGGAATTAACATATTTAAAAAAAACAGAATTAAGATATCTCATCCAGGTCTTAACGTTATCAGTTTTTTTATACTTTATACATACATATGTATAATGTATAAAAAAAATATTACATTTTATTTAAAAGGCTCAGATCAACTTCAGCACGGCGAAGGATCCTAGTTATTTCTTTCATCTATTTTAAAGTTAAAATAGACGATATGTTTTATATATGAGTTAGAAGTATTAATTTGGATAACGATTCATATATATTTTAGTATGGAATAACTATAGTAAATGGATTATAAACAAAATAGTGATATTATGTGGAAAGAATATTGTTAATGAACAGAAGATTATCTGTACTTATTTACTTGGATAAAAGGAAAATTGAACACAAACGTATTTTGATTTTCAGGTCACGAATAGGAAATAAAAAACAAGTCACATTTATTTCAAACAAAAATCGAAATCAATTCACTTCAGGATAGAAATAGAAGTGGGCAATTTGGAGAATGTCCAAGTGCATCCAGTGATGTAGTGCTTCTAAAATAATTTAAGATCTTATCGGACAATGCATTCATTTTAGTATATCAATGAGGACTTGTTTATAACTTCAGTTATTTTTTATTTGTAAATATTAACTATCAATTAAGGTTAAATATTTATATATTAAGGAAAATTCATGTACGATGCCTTGTTTATGGAATTTCTTATCGATTCTGTTCCACGGACCTACTCTTTGAAACATTGTAAGTAGAATTGTTTCAAAATTGCAATGTGGGATACATTATTTTTTAAATAAAATCTTTGACTGTATAAATATATCGAAATCCATATTTGTGTCAGTATCAAATATTACATTATCAAATAGCATCAATTATAAATAATATATCGTCGTCTTAAATCACAGCTTTATTATTAATTACATACAAGGTCGAGAGATAACATCAATAATAACATATAATAGATAAATCTTTTGCCTAAAATACAGTAATATCTTAATATACAGACAGTTTGTGATTAAGCAACTTTATTTAACAAGATTTTTTTTTATTTTACTTAAAACTACCAAAAGAGTGCTGAGTGTGGTGGTAGAGGGATGTACAGGTAGAGAACGGCCGAAGAAAAGATGTATCGATTGCGTGAAAGATGATATGGAGAATTGAGTGTGTACAAAGATGACGAGTAACAGAAGAGAATGGAAGAAAATAACATACTGCGCCAACCCTAAAATTGAGATAAGGGCAAGAAGATGAAGAATTCTAGCGTTTGAAATACGGAACGAAACTTGAAGAAAAGGCAGAAGAATCTTCTGTACAATAATTATACTGTTTAAAAAATAATAACAGTCTGACCCAAACCTAATATTAAACATATGAGTATAAACTTTAAGTCTGATTCACACCAATGAGATTGTTTTATATCTAGCCTATATGGTGTTTAAGTAAATTTTAGAATAATGTGATAAAAAACCAAAATATTATTTAGTTATATTATTTTTTTATTCGCGATTGTTTTGAAAGAAGCCTATTTTTGCAATGAATTTATTGAGTTGTTTTGTTTGAAGGCCATTTTACGGTCAGTTCAGCTTTTATTATGAAATGTATTTTATACAAATTCAAATAGTCAATAAGTAATCTTAATGTTATATAAAAAAAATATTACATTTTTAATCAAGACGGAATTGAGATTAAAACTTACTTAGTGTAAGATGTATAAATTAGGTTCAATAAATTGCACTCAGGGGTTTAATTAGTGTTAAGTAATGGCGGATACGATCGAGTTTCATGGAAATACTTTCGATAACATTTATAACATTTGTTATTAGTTAAGTTTAAGAATACTTATTAATAACTAAACCCGAAATAGTACATTTTCAATTAAAAATATATTTTTATGAAAGGTACGACAATTTTCGTATTTCCAATTGACAGATCCATTTAGAAATCCAAGATCGCCAAGAAACTGCGTAAATTAAATTAATTAAACAAGATTTATTTCTTGGAAAGATTTAAGAGAGACTGGTATTTTCGATTTGAAGAGTAAGCATTACCAATTACAATATTAGTATCGCGAAAACGCCAAAACATTCCGCAGCCATGGCAATGAAACAATAAGTCTGTAAACCATATACTTACTATCGACCAAAATCAATAACCAATCTACAATCCTAAACTCAACCCATAGGCCTGTTGTTCCCATTGATAACTCAAAAATTGTTTCAGATTAATTTTTCTACACACAAACCGCTACATATGTTATTTTTATATATCGCTTCGTTTATTGCCTACAAATTTACTCCAACTAATAGTGGTGTATTAACAAATGTTAGTTGTACCAATCCCAATATATTATGTGAATTATTCCATAAAACTTGAATATTTTATCTAATTTATCTATTTTTCACCTCAACTACACCCATGGGTGTGGTAACCGGTTTAATATTTTGTTATAAATTATAACAAATATTTAATGTTCTATAATCCGGATAATAATTAATAAATAATCCTCATCCTTAGAGATCTATGTAATGTATATGTGCTCTAAATTATAAATAGTCGTTTATGAAAATGTATAGTGTTATAATATTGTGTCTAAGCCTTAATAAAAGATATGAAATATAAGATAAAGACTGCACGAGTGCACGAGATTTTAATTGTCAGTGCAAAAAAATAACGAACAAAAACCCTCAACAATATTTGTAATATTTTAATTAAATCGTTTATTTTATAATTTTCAACAGCAATTAATTTTGATTGCTATTAAAATGCTATTACTCCTAAATAAACATTTACAAGTACTTAATGCAAATATGTTTTTAATTAATTTGGATAATGTAATAAAATTTAATACAAATTAAGACTCATATGTAAATAACGTTTAGTCAAATTGAAGCCGTGATATTCACGACATTAAATTAATATTTTTAAATATAGAAGTAGTGTGTTATTATTTTAGATTTTGATTTCAGCTCTCAAAATGAACCATTTTTGGTGCGAAATGTTCAAATAATGAGCTGAACAATTAATATAATTACGATTAAAATCCGTTCAGTCGTTTTGATGTATAATTATACATTTTCTCGTTTGTCCGTGAAAATGAGATGATTAAATTAATATTATTTGATTTATTTTAAAGTATTATCCTACGGTTACCCACATCCCCTTATTGAGACCTCGAGGGATCGCTTTCTTCCTCGTGACACCCCAGACGTGTCGTATGATAAACTTATATCAATGTGCGAATGTGTTTCTTTTTCATATATTTTCGTTTTTATTAACACTAAACCTAACAAGTACCGGTCAAATTGACCGTTCTTAAACTTTTGTAAAACTAACATATTTTTAAACGTTATAATATCGTTATCAAACTACATGACAATTCTTAGAATATGCATATAATATTTTCTACACTATTTACTTTTAGTTATTTCCATGATTACCTGCGTTTTATAATAAAATAACTTTTAATTATCGGTCAATTTGACGGCGTGCGGTAGGAACAGGTATACAAAAATTGTCGGTAGGTTAAGTGTTAATAATTTAAACACAATCTACTAATTTTACGAGACTCGACTCAAAATAACCACTCAATGACTTACTTGTTATTTCAAGCAGATCTACTTGGACAAAGTACAAAGACTAACAAAGTAGGATGAATAACTATTAATTCAACTATTTCGGCTAATTGCACGCCACGTACAGCTCTTGTCTCGTTAAATGTCAGATCAGACTTATAGTATAAGAGCCAAAAGTGTTAATAATTAAAATCTTACCGAAATATAACGAAAATACGTTGAAACCATCATAAATGACGTTTTCGTTCGTTCGTTCGTTTCGTTCGTTCGTCGTCACATTCAGGCAAAGAGTCGAAGTAAGTCTGTTTATAGTACACTAAAATATAAAATAAACCGCGATATACTACAAGAAATATTATTTTATATCAAGAATATTTGGTATAATATTTTAATAATGTTCTTCCTTTTGTAACCTCTCTAAAGGAAGTGTAGTAAAAATAATCATATGATAAATGAACTTTTACGAGCTTTTTACGAATAGGTTAAAAGTAAGTTGAAAGGACACGGTATGAGTACCCTTCAAAGTAAGTGAATAAAAATGTTAAGTGTAAAATTAATTAATGAGAGAAATTAAAAAAAAATACACATTAATTGTGTGCTCTTTGCACTTATATTTCAAGCAGTGGATGTAAATTTTAGATAAAATTCGAGAAAAACATTTTGATTGACTACAGAGTAATCCATTTAACACGTATTACGCTCTTTTTGCTTCAGCTATGACGTCACATTCAGGCAAACCACAAAATCGATATTGGTTTCAAAGGTAACTTTGAATGCACGCGATGGCGTATGTCTCTAGTATGAGGATAGTCGAAGGCTAAAATGGATAAATATCTGATTTTTTAAATACAAAGTACGAGATGATACTATTGCTTATAAAACTATATAACTATAGGACTTTAGCATAATCGTGGACCTGACCCGAACTCGAAATTAATAACCGAATTGAATCCAATTTCCGCTACCACACATTGAAATTACAATCCACTTCTTGAGTTATGTTACCATTAACTGACCTCTGGATTGTGTTTGTAGATAGGTTGGTACATTGGCCTTATATGAATGTTCTCAAATGGTTAAATCGTTTACAATTCACGTGACAACTAACATTTAAATAAACCTTAAAAATAATAAAACAAACGTAAATAACGGCCTTCCTGATAATCATAACGAGAAACTCATGTCTGTCAGTCACACCGCATCAAATATACAAGTGATGTCGCTTATAATCTGACTGTAAAACTAATTATATATATTGCGATCGCTATCTCTTTGACTACATCGTTCACGGTCTGTTACGCTGCATTTAATAATATTAATAGTTGAGTGAAAACTAAATGTTAATTCTTATCTAACATTGGATGCTGTCTAACGTCCGATATTAATAATCGAACTTGATCCAATTTTTGCTATTAATATATTTATATTATTTTGTATTGTAAGTTGGCTTATTAATCGATTAATAATAAAAATATTTTGACCCTCAAATATGAACTGCAAAATTTACTTCAAATCTAATACTAATGTAACAAGAACGAGACGAAATAAATCTTACACAGTTAGTTTTAGAAAATAATTTAAAACATTCCGACATTAATATAGGTAGAAAAAAAACTTCTTTTATTTTTTCGCGACTTTGAACTATAATTTTCTGATAAAAGAATCTAAAATGCCAACAAGTTGCAACCAAAATATTAAAGTTATTACAGTACATACAGCACACAAATATATTATATTGTTCACATAAATTTAATTTAATAAATAATCCAAAAAAATTAACAACAATTTAATTGTGAACTAAATACTAATATCATAAAAGTAGTGTCACTTAGTTCTTACGACCAGATCTTAAACACTGTTTAGAAAAATTCTTTATATGTACTGGGGTCTATAATAAAAGTGAAATAGGTATATTAACAAAACTAAAGCTATCTCTTTCTCAGACGGTAATACACATTCGCGCATCAAAATCCAATATCGTATACACGTAGCTGTCATAAATAGCCAATTCTTGATTTCATAAAAGCTCGATCCGCCATTCAAATGGCGGCCATGATGGTAAATTTATGCTAACATTCTCAGACATTATCTGATCAGAAAGCCCTGTTATTGTAATATTGAATAAATACAATTTGAAAAAACTAATATATTTCTTACAACCAACTGTTTTAGTAAGTATATAAGGATGTTTCATATCCATAAACGCCGTCACGTTTGTATTCTTATTAATATTAGCTCTTCTTCAAAAATGAAATAATAAAGTATTGTTTTGTTTTGAAATTTTGGTTACATTATATAAAACTTTTAAAACAACGTTACCCACGAAATGTTTAAATGCAACGTAAGATTTTGATATTTGAAGCGTTAAGACGTCACTTAATGCACGGGCCAGAGATTTTAGTGAGAATATGGAGCGATATCGCGCCTTATTAAGATACATAACCCACGTTAGCTCCTTGGAGTGGAGACAAGAAGTAAATAAATGTGTTTTGGCAGAGAAATAATGTTAGTCATGAAAACGATATTGAATTTTTATTTAATAAAAGTAAAAGGGATTACATTTTTGTTATAAAATACTCTTTCCCAATAAAGCCTTCAAGCATTTGTTCAATGTCAATATTTTTTAAATTCGACTGCTCTAAAGAAACACATTCCTCTATATAGTTTTTCAATAAATCCACCATTAAAATATCAATTGCTGAACGATATAAACATTTTACTCTTGTCTCAACTCCATTTCTGTATTCTTATAAATTGTAAAACTTCAAAGACATCTCATTCTCAGCGAAGCATGAAGCACAACGCTTCGCACAGGATGAAGTAGGTAGTTGGGACAAGTTGAGAGCGAAGAGCGGTTTAATATTACAAAGTGCTATTTACACTCCACGATACACGAATTTTACATTGCGCAAGATAAAGATAATTACAGTAACAAACCCTAAAATAATAATAATAAATTTTTTGAAGGCAAATTCCTACAGCCAAAAAGCTATATTATTGGACTATAATTACTCGGATAACATTTGATCAGAGAAATGTTAAATTGTTTTATTAGCTCTATGTAATATCTGTAATATTTGACGGTAACATGTGTAACCTTTTTTTTAAAACCTTTTTCTTGTGGTTTAGGACGGTATAAATAACGAGAATTCACAGTGGCCACAACTAAACTTAGTACACACGTTAAAGTGCAATTTTCAGGGAAATTTCATATCATATATCATTTATGGTTTTGTTTCATATGAATATTAAAGTTGGTTCTGACTTTTCCAGAACATAAACTCGCATGAGAAATGAGCTTTATTTCAATCAAAACTAGTGTATTTAGTTCTTAGTAGTAAGTAAGATATTACTTTTTGGGTAATATTTTGATTTTGATTGTGTAATTCTTCTATTTTCAATATAATTCAGTGTCATTATTTTTATTTCATTTTGAGTTTTGAAATTACTTGGAGTCGGTGCAATATGTCAACCTTTTTGATGCCCTTCTATCATTCGTTATCAAAGTGGTGACTTGTTTTTTTTACCATAATATTATTCAATATTATAACCACCTACATTCATACTTATGACTTTTCTCTTACGACGCTTTTCATCTCTCCGCATTACATGACCACATCCACCATACCACACATCACTATAATATACCACATAACATCACACCACACTACATCATGCCACGCCACATTATACCACACCACACGACAACATGACAAACGATATCTTTCATATATCCCATCACCGGCGATGTTTTCATTATTGTCATCTGATAATACATCGTTACGGACAATAGAAGTGAAACGAAGCTTGAAACTGTTATCATTATTACAATTGATTTTGTAAAGATATAAAATTATTATTTGTCAAATAACTGACGAATACTGCAATGCATAGCTATATAAAAGTTGTATATACGTTTTAGTTTGCGCATTTCATTTTTTTTTAGCTTGAACAAGATAAAATATTAATATTATTAATAGTTTTATTATATTTATAACACAATAGTGTGGTTAAATGTCTCATAATATATACATATATTATTATTTTGATATTTAGCAAACATACCAGAAATAAAGAACCCAAGCGCAAGCTGCATTCAAAATTAAAACATCTTTACTCCAAACCACAATTCTACGCTTAAAAAAATCTTTTGAATCCGTGAAGATTGCTTTCTCCACACTTAACAGATAAAAGATGTATTGTTTCGGACAAGTTGTGAAACCTACATTTGCTAAAAGCGTGCTTTGGATGCTTTTTTGTTGTTTATAAGTTTTTTATTACTTAAGTTTATTTAAGTTGCTGTGTTTTATGAATAAGCCCAGAACATTCAACCACTACTAGTGTTGTTTTAATCAATAGTTTATAAACATTTCTGTGCGATTGACTTTGACCCAAAAGTCTTCAAATGCTTTTCATAATTGTATTATATTGTAATTATAGGCAAAAAATCTTTTGTTTTTATTTGTCCTTAATTGTGGATATGAAACACCTGACTTTAATTACAGTTTCAGGGTATTAGTCCAAGACAAGAAGTGAAATATAATTTTTAACGAATTACATACGTATATCTGACTGTGAATATTTACGTCGAATTTTTATTTTACCACAATGTTCTGTATCGTAAAGCTAAAACTTATATGTACATACAAAAGGTAATAGAAATAAACATGAATAATAAGCATTAAAAAGGTGTATACTTCGTTAATTTTCTTATATTTATGAGTTTATTTGAAATATTTTGAGCGAAACATTTCCCGCATCAGTAATTCGTAATGAGTGAAGCATTTCAAAGCCGAGTATCGAGTATATTTAAATTTAAACATGCAATAAAACGTTGTAAATTCGAAAATTTTTCAATTTGCTCTGCATTTTAATAAACTAATTTATTTAAGTTTTTATTTTTTATTTTATTAAAGCTTTCATATCCGTTTCTGACTTTAAAACATCACAGTAGGTTTCGTAGTATCTATAAACATATCTTAGAATTCTTTATTGTTTCCGGATACTGATAATATTTTCTTTAAGGTTCGATTTTCTATCTTACTTGATAGGATTGTCTTCAATTGTAAATTTTATATAAAACAACAATATAAAACTTCATACTTCAATAGAAATAAAAACATTACTTCCTACATTCTGGTTTCGCTTGGTTCTATTATGAGATTCATAATTCCAAAGTAATAACTTAATACACACAACGAGTTAATCCTTAGCTTATATTTAAAAAACACAGCTGAGTTTTTAAAAGCTCTTTCGTAACTAATTTCATAGCACGTATGAACTCCATCTTTGTTTCGTTTCGACGCACATTTAAAATAGTCGTCGGATTCGTATATAAAGTTTTTTAATTTTGGGTTTTAATTTTTTCGTACATTTATATATAATGGTAGCTAGAACGCAGAGAGGTCTTTCAAATTGTGCTACAAAATTTTGTAAAGTGAAAAGTTAAACATATTATTTTATATAGCGTTGTACAATACATTATTGAGTTCTAAGGGTTTCAGAGAATATATTTGTAATTTAAACATTACAATTAAGTAAATATATAGAATATACCAAGATACAATAAGATAAGAATTATAATTGTAAAATATAAAAATATAATGTCCCATTTCACACCAACCTCCTCTTATACTAAATAGAGTTGACATTTGTAGTTGATTACAACTGTCATTAGTACATGATGAATGATTCAACTAGCATGTGGGTGAAATAGGGCGTACAAGATCAAACTAATCTTTAATCGTTAGTGGAAATGTAAATTTACAATCATATATATTTTAAGTGGGTCAGGTTATTAATATTTGTAGTTATAATTTGATAAATAGCAATACAATAAATATAAATGTTATAACATTTAAATTATATAAATACCTTTGGCCTATGTGATTGCCAAAAATATCAGAATTACAAGCATTTCTGAGTAATTGTCAAAAATAAGTAACGAATTAAGCGCATTTCTTTCCTCTCTTCCTCGTATCCGTGAAAATAAAACCTATGTAAACTGTTATTATCAATTGGTAAATATTCTTACAATTGGTAACAAAATGGCGATGACTTCATCTGCCCACTGCCACAGATAATCAATAATCACAAATACACAGTTTAAAAACCTATCGCTTAGAATTAAAAAAAAGCTTTGTTACTATCACAGCTAAGGTTCAAATGCAACAAGCCCAAACAAAGGAAATATTTTTACATACAAAAGGAGTCTATGGACGAACAAAGTCAAAAGTCGGATCAAACGAAACTTTTGTCTCACTTACTATGTTTTAAATAAGTAGCTCAAGTATTACGTTCATAAAGTATATTTAAAATTAGGAACAATGAACGTATTCCCTAAAAGCTTAAAGTCCAGTGGTGATATTGTTTAAAGAAAACTTCAACGTAAAATTTTAGGTCGCTACATTATTTATTTAAAAACATATAATTTGTATTTATATTATGTCTGTCATATTGTAAACTATTTTCATAAACTAAGCTACATAAGTAGCTGTCATCTAAATATTTAAATAGTTCTCAATATGACAAAGGCATTAGAAATACATCTTATATCCATTTTCATCTCTGAAAGGAAATAATATTAAATTGTTGTAGAAAACGAAATGGAGAGATACATAAAATATTATAGTCCTCATTCAACCCTGCGAGTCCGCGATCCGGTTTGAAGCGACTTCAACTGGATTGAACTAGTTACAACTTGTTACTTGTTAGTACGGTAGCAGATGCCCGATTCACCTGGATTTTAAGTTTCAAGCGCTTTTAATAATTTAATAAATATAACTTGTGCAAAGTTGTCGTTTATTTCAATTCTATTTGCAAACAGACGGATGACATCATTTATCGTCATTAAAATAATAAATAATTAATACATTTAGCAAACAAAGTTTTTGCTGCAGAAATTTTTCCCCTTTATACGAAAATATCTCGAGCTAAGGAGGAGGTATTTTAGCGCTTTAAGGTTTACATGGAGAAGAAGTTTAGAAAGCTAATGATATATTATAAATAATGCCTTAGACAAACATTAAATTAATTTAAAAAATGCATTTGCAATACTAATAAATTTTAACTGTTTACGTTAGCAAAGACAAAGTCAAATAAATAATTTGATGTAAATGACAGATTATCTCTTGATGTAACAGAGTAAAAATAAAAAAATGAAAAGTTACAATGATTATAGGCGTGTCTTTCATAAATATTGAATATGGTCGAATTAAGACCACTTGACGACTAGTTTCAATAACGTTCTATTGTTTTAAGTATTACATTGTTATTAGACTTAGATGTATAAATTTTAATCGACAAACATTTAATACACATTTCATAATACATTGTTTTTAGGTAAGCAATATTTACCTCTTAAATGATTTAAGTAAATATATAACACGCATGGATGAATTTAAATCATCTTCACGTTTTATCTTCTAAGACATAACCTCGTTAACATTTTATCGGTATTTTGTCAACAATAATAAAGTAAAATAGATTTATACATTTTACCTAATATATCTCATAATAAATTGGCGGAGATTGAAATTCCACCTGCCTAGCTCAATCTGATGATATTTAAGCAGCTGACTTTACTGTTCTTTATACTGTCTTCAACTTCCTTCCTCCCTTTAAAACTAAAATGCTGCTATACACACTTTTACATTTTCTTCATGATAATGTTTTCGTCTGCTTTCTAGAAAGCATCTAGATACAAATGACAAGGTGCTTGGCAGATTAAATCGACTGCTAAAATATATATAGACTACTAAGAAAACTGACCACGATGCTTTCCTAAGTAACCCACTAAGCTTCGGATTACTGAGCTTTGATATTTCAGACAATGGTCAGTTTCAAGGTCTTTGATAAGATCATCTATACCGTGGTTTTTAAGGAACTTTGTTCCATGAACCATCAATAACATTAAATGAACTAATTTCAACGATATTTCCAGGTAGTTATGACGAGTATCTTGAAAAAAAGACAGAGTTTTTCAAGACCGGCTAAGCTTTGGACAGCCTCAGATATTTCATCAGAGAATTAATTTTTACCAAAAGGTGACCCTTATGAGCGTTAGCCCTTCAAAAGGCTCTTGGAGGACAAAATATAATGTTTATTATATTTATATATGTGTTTATAAACCTCAGTATGTTTGTTTGTTACTTATGCCGCAAATAATAAATGACTCCTTTAATTAAGAGTTTC
This sequence comes from Melinaea marsaeus rileyi, assembly GCA_918358865.1. Lineage (NCBI taxonomy): Eukaryota > Metazoa > Arthropoda > Insecta > Lepidoptera > Nymphalidae > Melinaea > Melinaea marsaeus. The sequence goes on along the minus strand of OU911088.1, from coordinate 8,628,122 downwards.
TGGTATCTGGTTAACACCGGAGATTCTTTGTGTCAATTAAATCTCATGTATGTAACATGAGTAAATACATACTTAAATAAATAATAGATTTTACCTAATAATGTATATAGATATTGCCTTAAACGTTAATAAACCGCTATTACTCAATAGGACCCCCATCGGCGATTACATCATTTGGGTATAACTTTAGGGTACATCAGGCCTTTAATAAAGACCCGCAGGTTCGATGTAAACCACATTTAAAGTTTAGTGACAAACTATGAACATTATTTTACAAACACTCCTTGTGAATGGAAAGTAGGATGTTACTCTATCTTTAAGTTTTGCTTTTGTTTAATAAAGTTACCTTTACTGTATCGCTTTCGCAAATGAGGACTTTTTAGATCCTTGTTATATCAAATTTTCTAGTAGGATTTCAGTTAACATGAAAAAGTTCAAGATGACTGTCACTATAAACACGTTTGTAAAGCCCTGCTTCCGAAGTACTGTATATTGACATCCATTCGTGTAAATTTACATAAAGACCGTATTAAACTTATTCAATCCAAAACGAGTACAGTTTTTGCCGAAATATAATCATGGCATTGATTAACTTAGGTTGTTGCCAATTATACTTTAGCAGCATAGTTAACAGAATAACCACTTATTACTATAGACCACGCCTTTGTCTTTTAGACAAAACACTGTTGTCTGAAAATCAAACTTACGTGACTTTCAGTACAGTTAAATCATAAGATATAGATACTTATTGAAAAACTATACTGTCCTAAATCAACAGGCAAATGGCCACAAACATTTCCAGCGATAAATAAAATATATAAAATAAAATAATAGTAAATAAAAACCATTTTTTACCACAAGCTTTTATTAAAAAACAATCAATTTATTTGATGAAACAACTTGTAGGATAATATAAAAGCTTCTCTCGAGATTTACCTGCTTTTTATAAACATATATTTTCCTGGAATTATCTGTATAAAGATCAAGTTAATTATTTTAAGGTTTATTTACATATGACATCTTATATTAAATATTTTATTCGTATTTTAATGTATTTTTACTATTAAATTATTTTATATTTTTTATGTCTGCACAAATGATACTTCGAATATCTTACATAAATCTACAGCAGCAAATTTATAATTCACAAAGGTATGAAGGCACCGGCCGACCATTAATGACTGATTAATGATAATTAATAGTTAAAATGCACAGAGTCCAATCTCGTACCACACTTGGCTATGAATCAAAATGATACCTTGTCATCATGTCATTTACCGCGCCATGTCACTTTGGTAATTCGGTAAATGTTTCAGTTGACATAAATCAAAAACGGTCTATCTTTACGACCAAATAAAGTTATAGCGTCTGTCTGTCACAGGATGTCACTCGTAAACATTATATACATGTATGTATATATACCAAAAACATAAATCTATATTTAAAAAAATACTCTTAATATGTTTTTATAGTAACTAAACGTGGCTTAATAAGGTTCTGTCGTAGACTAAAATACTTAATTTGGTCGACTACTATCAAAAAATATCTTAATTTGTTAAATAATCTAACTTAATTGACCCATCTACAGTAGAATCTTGTTTAATGTTATGTGATATTTGTTAAAATGATTTTTAATATGTTAAATGTTTGTTTCTCAAAAAAAAAATCAGCCATCAAGCATATCAGTGCAATCAAGTGCTTGTGTTAAACACTTAATATTTTGCTATCAAATACAACTTAATTTTTTTTTATTAGACCCAGCTCTGCTACTTAAATAAAAAAAACACTAAAAGTTTTCTTATCAACGACATATTTTATATTGAGATAGTATTTGAGATCAAATTTCCAACAAATATAATATAAATCAGTTGAATAATAATCAGAATCCCATCTAATCTAAAATATAAACCGAAATTCGGACAAAACAAGTTTCAAACAACATTCCCTTTGGGAAGCAACAAAAACATTTTGAACTAACCTCACTTGTTTCAATACGCCTCCATTTAATCTGCTACACAAGTTTTAATCTGTATCATATCTAAATGTCAAACGTTAATATTTCCGCAAATTATCTGAAGTTAGAATCAAATGTTAATATCCAATATTCATTTAAATAATAATTAGAGCTAGAAATAAAAAAATCCAGCTATGTTTAAATTTTTTTTACACATGAAATTTTTTATTTATATTATTAAAATATATAAAATAAAGTTCGAGATTATGTTATTTAATTAGAGATTATAATTAGCAAGATAGATAGCAAGCTTGTTGAATAAGTTGAGGTTTAGAATATTGTTTGTATTCCGATGAGCTTATAATGTGTTGAGATGAAAATAAAATTACCTTGAAATGAATGCACAAATTTATACACGGTATAAACACCTTATCCCTTGAATAACTGTAGGAGATTATTGTAATCTTTTAATTCAACCGAAGCAAAGCTATAAGCAATGCTATCCCCCGAGTCGCACAATTAACTTTTGCATTTGGCAAACATGACTTCAAAATGGACGCCTTCGAGTTTAACAAAGCAAATACGTGACTTCAAACAGGCGGTCCAACTAATTTAACATTCCATCCCGTATCGGTCAGTTTGGTTAATCTGACAACAAGTTGACATGGACCTCTGGGTGGGACTGTTGTTTGCAAAAACCTCCCCTGAGAGAAACACAATAGGAGCGAAATATGCATGATACCCCTCCGCATTCAATTCAAATACGATTTCAAACCCTGTCTTCAATTCAATTTCTAGAATTTGGGTACTTAGATAATATTATATGTTAAGTAAATATTTGTTTATTAGGCTTTTTTACTGTTACATTCATAATTTATATGGCTGTACAAAGACCCATTAAACAAGTTAATTAGTTAAATCGGAGTAAGCTGAACTAAGGTTAATTTATGCTAAACCAAAAACCGACCTATGGAACCTCCGAGCTAAGGTACCGCTATAAGTAACGAGATTTTTATATAAGCCACATTTTAAATAATATATATATTCTAGGAATGATTTTTAAACAGAGTTTCCAAACTGAAAAATAGTATTAAACCAGAAACAAAATATTTGGATCATATTTAATACATAAGCTTTAATCTCCATCGGTCTCATCTACCGGCTACATTCATCATCATACAATATTTATATAATAAGCCTATAGTTATTGCGTTCTTAAACCAAAATCATTATTATCATCTATGGACAATATTTCAGAAATTCCCGCCATATTTCCTGTCACTTGTGCCATAGATAAAATAAACAATCCAGTGCATATTATGTTTGAGTTGGCTGGATAAGTCAATCCGTTAAGTGGCATCAAAAATCTCTATTATTGTTAATAGACTTGTTTAATTTATGAATATATTCTTGAGATACTCTTAAACTATAAGTAATTAGTAATAGCTAAACAAAATAACCCGGTTTGGCTCGCGGCTCTGCCAATTAAAGCATAATCGAACTCCGATATGTTTTGTAATTTAAAATTTTCTGAGATTATATTTGAGAGTTTATCTATTACAAACACAGATATCCTGCCTTTTTATAATATAATATATTAATATAAATAAACATTTTGATATCACTTCACATTTCTGTATAACCCAACTTGCACTCAAAGACTTATTAGCATAGCATCTTCGCGCTTCACTAGATAAAATAAAATATTCATAACGAATAAATTTTGTGAAAATTGTAGAAGCGAGTAAATTTCAGAGTTAATCTTGACATGGTTTTATAAAATAAACTTTACTTTAGAGGGACTCAACACATTTGAATATACTCTAGTGTTTATTTTATACACGCGAGTGGCAATTAGTACCTACTTGTCAATTACCACTGAGAACGTAGGTTTGTACGTGATTTGGGAGATTTGTGTGTTAATTTTGATGCAGCCATGTAATACTTAGTAACGAATATAAAAATGTTATATTATTGGTGGGAAATAAAATTTATTTAAGAGTAATAAAGATAAAACTTTAAATTAGAAAAAAACTCAAAACAGGATTAAATCGGACTTGTTAAACAATGGTCTCAATATTTCACAACAATCAATATTTATGTATTATCATTACCATTACCACCAGGATTTATATTATGATGAAGAAACGCTCATCGCAATATCGATGTTCTTTTAAGTATCAAGCTTTTTATAGGCAGTCTGCAAAAACAGACGTTTCAGCTGATGATAAATGTTGCCATCACCTCTGGACATTCGCATAGATATTTGTAAATGTATTGCCACTCTTGGGACATGGAGAGAGATGAATACATAAAAATTATTTATATATATATATAAATACTATAAAGACCTTGTCATCTAAACAACTGCAATTGTTAAATGTTATTGAAATCGTTTCCAAAAGTTATATATGTCAAAGTGAACTTCAAATGTCTTTATGTAAAGGAGACAAACGAGCATATAGTCTGTTGCAAAGTTATCATTTATTCATAAATATCTATTTCGTTTACTTTAAAGTTACCCCCATCAGATATTACTTATAAAATTGTATTAAAGTATTTTTTAATTTTCGAAGCATTTCAAACAATAGTCTTTTTGTCATATTGATAGCGCCTTTATCACCTCAATGATAGCGTATCGTCGCCCTTTCATAGGCCTCTTTAATTGTGGGAACAAGAAAAACTTGCAGATCAGAAAAGTCTGTGGCATTAGAGTGTTGTCCACAAGTTCGTTCACAAGCATTCTGTCTGCAAGTCTGTGAGGAGGGCTGATATCATGGTACTAAGCCAAATATTATTCTTCCCCAAATTCGGGCGTTTCTGTTTCATATCTTACAGGTAATCTTCCTTATTGACTGTTCTACCCTGTCCCAAGAACTTATGTTAAACTATGCACCTGCAAAGGAAGAAAACTTACAGATTTCAAAACCTTCACATTCGACTGAAATTGGCGCGCTTTTTTAGTCTAGACTCGTGCGCCAGCTTCCATTGTTATAATTTCACTTCAAGTCATTATGTCTTAATGAATAATCACTAGTTATGAACTGCAACAAATTTAGTAAGGCTTTCGGGAATGTACTTATGAAATAACCGACTCTTGTTGAACGGTTCCAAAAGGTAGGTCCATGGATAAAAACTGTCAAGAAACTCCATGCATTTACTGCATAATAAATAAACATTACGTTTAATTACTAGTGAATATAGACAAAATTATTGGACTAAGTAATAATTACGAAATAAAAGTAATTTAAAATAAATATCAAAGTAGGTAATGTTAATGTTAATTTAAAATAAATAAAAATAACAATATTATTTTACTGTCATATTATTGTTATGTTATACAACAATGGTCAATAACATAAACTTAATGGATAGGGAAAAGTTAGGAAATTTATAATTAAAATGGAAGATTAAGCTGGGATGTAACGTAAATCTAAACTACTTAATATTTCAAAAGTTTTTACTGCAATATAAAAATGATTTGAAATTATTGGTTTTTAAATATTATTATATATTCAACCTTCGAATGTTTTTCACAATTCGGTTATATGAGACTTAATGAATTAAATAATTTAATTTTGTGGTAACATATTCAATACAAAAGATAACTTTAGATAAGATAAACTAATCTCACAACTTGAATAGGTGTACAGTTCTGTCAAACGACCAACCATTGAACATAACCGGACAATTAGTACCACCGCTAACGAACAAAGCGCTTAGCTTAATGCGGGCCGATATGGCCGATTATTGTTTGAAGGCACCCGCATACAATGAAATAAATACCGTAACTAGAAACTATTTGTGTTTTCTTAGTTAAATATATATAGTTATATTCGTTTGGGTAGACTTTTGTATTATTCTTGTCAATTGCAAAACATAATCTAATTCTTTATTTAGTTTCATTAAAGGTTTTAAAAAAGTTTATAATCTTAGTGATTTAAATTTATCTTTAATTAAGGGGTTAGTTCGGACAAATCGCAGTAATATAAAATATACAATTTAAATAGTATTTTTAATAACTCAAAAAAAAAATTCTACAAAACAAAACATAAATAATACGTTAATATATCTACATTATTATTTTCTTAATCTAAAACAAGATGGCGTTATTCGACATGTTAATAAGTCACCTCATGTTAATGTCAGGTAATTAAAAATCAATCACGTTGTTGTTAAACACGAAAATTTATGAAAACATCTAAATAATTCAGAGAACACTCAGAAATCCAATACTTCAGATTTTGACGTAATCGAGCATGGCGTAATGAAAAATAATATACGCCAAAGGGTCGTCTGGTGGGCGGTAAAAATGACAGCTGTCAAACGAGGATTAAAAATGGCGGTTGGTTCAGCTACGCGTTCAGAAATATTGGTTGTATTTAATTTTTACGGAAGGTTTTAAAATTTATAAAAGCCAGTTTTTTTTTTTTATTAGGCCGTCAAAATGGATTTGCTTCGCTTCGATAATCACACGGAAATGAAAATCTCGAAAAATGAACTGTTTTAACATTAATCTCCGACCCAATGTTTTAGAAGTCAATCAGATATTATTAGTCAAATTAGTATTAAGCTTTTAATGATGAATATAGGGTATTTATTTATTCATATCGTTATATTATCTCAAACAAAACAATTTCCCTTTCACAGGCGAATGGCGCGGTGAGCGAAGGATGTTAGATATCACGAGGGACAAACCTGTGAAGGTGTGCGTTCGAGTCGTCGTGCCCGTCAGGGACCACCCAAAGGTAAAGGATAATGCAGCAGTGTATCCTAAACTGTTGTCACTCTTCAGAATCTTTTATCTTATATATAATAGAATTGAGAATCAATTCAACAACCAAAGTAACAACCTCCTTTATTATATCCTGTATATAATTCCTTAGTATGTACTTTATCTAAGTATACATTGAATTCATTTTATTGTCACTTCGATCAATATGGGATATCCTTCGCTAAATCCTATACAATGTGGTCGTCTCATATTTATCAATAATTCATCTAACATGGGTTTTCTTATCAGTGTACCAGTTTTAAGGTACAAAAGCTTTCTATGACAGCCCTGTTGTCGTCTCGTGTCTCGTGGTTTGACAAATTCACATAAAATATATATCTATGTTTGACACGGGTCATCACGCCCCAATCTCATTTGTAAAGGTCTGAGAAATGTCCACAATCTTAAGGAATTTAAGGACAAGGGTTTACTAGGTTTTATTATTGTGTCAAATAAAATATACATTTACTAATTGAGAACTATTTTATTTAAATTGAGCTTCATATAATTTCCTGGAGACATCTTCACTTAAATCCCATATAACATCGTATATGTAATATTAAATATATGAAACCTTGGTCGATAAAATATCACAGTGAATGGCTTATCTAAAATGTTATTAAAAATTATTATTTTTTGAATTTTAAAATCTCACTCTCAGTGTGGCTCCAGAGAGTATTCATTTAGCGACACGTGCGATCCCTCCTAATGTCTAATTTTATCTTTATTCCCCTCAATAACGGCCCGTTAGGAATAGTTACAAAACTCAATATCTGCTGACACCGAAGAGATCAAATTGAAATATCTCGTAGATAAGATCATAACTAGTAAAACTATAAAAGAATTCATATACCTACGTGACTGGTATTTCCAGTCAGTGACTAAACATAAATTCACAGAAACCACAAAGCCTACGACTCTCAAACTTTCTTTATCCTAATTTTAACATGAATATGGTAATTTGAATATATAAAGTTTTTAAAATAGAGATTAATGATATGGTATTTCCTAATTTTCGAATAAGAAATATGTAATGTTATATCTAGATCGTTAATTAGAATGAAATAACAATTAAACAGACAACTACATGTACCGTACAGAAAACATTACTCTTACCAATATTTTAAATGATGATGAAGTGAGTTTGTTCGTTTGTTACTCTTTCAAACTTTGACCACTCAGACAATGATGATGAAATTTTGTACACACGTCATTAAGAATGCAGTAAGGAGAAAATACCTTTTGATCCCGACAAAAATTACATCTCGAGGAATAGAGACATAATTTTAAAATGGCCGTCTGATATAACGAGGCTGTTTCTGTGCCTATACAGCGCTGCTACAAGCTAGTGCTATATAAGAGATATACTGAAACTAATATAATGTTAATCAACAAAAATATGTTCAGAGAACTTAGTAAATAAAAGCTACCTCTTTGTACAAGGAACATTAATCAGACCTTTATTAGCCAAAGTAAACGGAGGAACTATCACCTTTCAGAACATTTCTATGCGGTCACGCACCACGTGTGGTCCAATTCAGAAACGAAAGCCTCGACTAAAACTAGTAGAATTTACAAAAACCGTCTGATCTAGTGTTAATTCCGGGCTGAGATCTTTTAATAAAGTGAATTAAAACCGACTCTCGATCCCAATTAAAGAAGTTTTAAAACTATCATTACTGAAGAGTAGTAAAACTTATAACTCAAACCAATTAGTCTCCGATATTTGTCTTTCACTAGTTGAAAAGCACATTAGAGCGGGACGTGGCACGCTTTTATTAAAACCCGCTGTATCAGATTACGACTTTAGTATTTTTACTTATATTTTCTGGATGAAATATAAACAGATTTAGATTTTAAAAAATTAACTACGAATCATAAATTGCCTTTTATTTTTATGTTAATAAATATGATCGATATTATTAGTACGTAAATCGATATTTTTATAACCTTGATAATAAATTAATAATAAACATAACAGTAATAAATATAACTCAGAAATTTGTAACCAATATATATATTGATATTAATATATCATATAATATCAATATCGAAAAAATATATTTCCAGGAAAGTGCAAGAAAAACTTACTACTTATTTATCATCATAGTTCTCAAAATTTACACAAACCTTCATAAAGCATTCCCAATGAGACTGCTTTATCCATTGCTAACCTTATCAAAATCCATTAATCAATATGTTATTATAATTACTTTATATTATTTTTGTGTAAAATAATAAGAGATTTTAAGTTAAAAAAGATATTTTCAATACGTCGCTATATACATTCTCTATTTGCTATCTTTAACTGATTTTATTCGAAATACATTTTGTATTACTTCCATTAAATTGCGATAATGAATGTGATTTAAAATAAAAGTGTGAATTCCTCTTGTTTTATTTGGCGAGACTCCAATGTTGTCTAGTCGAGAAGTACTTTATTTTGTTTGGCGACGGTCTTGCTTATATTAGTTCAGGTGTTGTGATGTTGCAGTCATTTTATATTCCTTAGTCGATGCACGATTTATCCAGAAATATTTTAAATGTTTATTCTTTGAAGATACTTATTTCAAACAGACCATTGTCACTTACATGAGAATAATACTTAACACATTATAAATTATATGTATAAACATCGTGATTATTTAAGCAATATATATATATTTTTGATTATATTTTCTTATAATTAGGAAATCACATAATTTATGAAGGTTTTACAAAATAGTAAAGGCATTTAGGAAATATCGAAAGTATACGATCGCCACAACAATATGGTAGTTACGTGTGTAGGTGACTGAAATATTTTTCTAAATAATTATTTGATTAAGGTTTACTAAGAAACCGGATGAAAAAGAGAAAGAAGAGATGAATGACTCATCTAAAACTATGTATACACCGATATACGATGAACCATTTAGCAACGGGCTATCAGGAATAACCTTAACAAGTTAAACTTCTGAAAACATAGAATTAAAAATGTCAATCGTTTAACCCAACCAAATAACTACAAAACTACAATCTGACGATTACAACTTCATACATAATACTAATTACATGCAAATTTAAAGCCTTGTTAGAAATATGATATAAAAAGTTAACTTTTGTTTTTGGTAACTCTATGTATTTTCTTAATACCAACTCTGACTTCGACATTTCATGAGACAAATGCAAGTTGGTGGAAAGCTGTCAAATGTCTGTATTTCGACACCATGGTATAAAAATATCTTTAATTTTAAAAGTTTATTTTTGTATTGTATTATTACAAAAATAGCTATACCTTAAAATACAAAATAAATTATATTTTCCGACGGGAGGACGTCTTTATTAAATAGTTGCGGTAAATTATGGTAATAAATTAGTATTGAAAATAATTTGTACTTTCTACAATTCAATACATTTCATATTTTCTTACTTCTTTTTCACTTTAAGAGGAAAATTTTAAGAGGGTAATGAATATATGTTTCCTCTTTTTATTTCAATACAATAACAATTTATTCTTAAATTTGAAACTAATTACGTAGGTATGGTACTTTGGCCATGGTATATATATAAATTTACTCGAAAAATAATATTATATTAAACCTTGTTTTTGAAATGCCTCTTAATTTATATATATGAATACTTATTTAAACATGTATATTTTCAATTTAAACTAAAAACTTTAATTTAACTAAAAGCTACTACAATGTGAAAGAAAAACAACATCTGAATCTTGAATGAGTTCACAGTTAAGAAATTCAATTGACTCGCCATTTTTAAAACAAACCTTTACATTTAAATAATTTTAAAAATATTAAATAATGCACTTTCGTTTCAAAATATATTGTTATCTTTAAAAGCATCAAGAGATCCGGCAAGAGGATAATCTATAATACACTACGAAATAATCTCAGACCGATTCCCAAAGGAAATTGATACATAGAGCTTGACTATCATGATATAAGTTTATTCAGTCAAAATTCATATTTTCTTAATGCTAGCGATTGAAATTCATGCGAACGCCTTGTGTGCCGGCAGCCTTAATCGTAAATCAATACTGAAAACATACGGTTTTCTATTACTCAATATATAATAGAATAATAATAATTCTTTGAATGTGGTGATTGTATTAAATTTATTTTTAGTTGTATGTAATAACAACAGTTACTTTTATTACCTTAGTTTTCGCTATATTATGATTTTCATATCATTTAACAGCCGATACCCATATAAGGAACTTAAATAGTTTTTATCTGCTTAAGAAACTGACAGTCTAATTAATAAAAATACTGAATAACTTCTATGCAGTTTTGTCAAATATAAATCAAAATATATACTTTCTCTAAAAATATAGGGTGTATGAAAAATGCTATTCCAGTGTCCATATTCTTCCGAAGTCCTCACATATTAAGGGAGGTGCAGTTATAAAAATATTGTTCAGAATGTATTTGGGTTTTGTTGATAATTATAATTGAAGCACCCTCTCGAGCTGTCTCCATTGGAATTAAAACAATATTATTCATACTGAATGAATATAAAATAAACAGGAGACTTGTGCTTGTTAGTTAAGAACTCGTCTTGTTCATTATTTTTAATTAATCCATTGAATATAATACATTTCACCTTTTCTCAAAATAATAATTATAAGATAATATTTAAGGTATATTTTTTATTTTATGCAAATCTTTTCAATGTGATATAAAGTTAAGACAATATTTCTTTAAATAAATAACAACTGTACCGAATATGCTCCTCTATATTCACAAACGATGTATTATAACCAAGAAAATGTCGATCAGTATGAATCTTCAGAGGGCCAATTTGTTTGAAAACGCCAAGGATTTGCCGCATTAAAAATGGCGACCATAAGCTTAAATAAATTTATGTTGACTTACTACGTAAAGTAGTAGTAATTTTGTTTAATTTTATAACAAGTCAGATCAATTAAAAATAGAAATGAAACATTACATAAAATACAAACCTACTAATTCATAATTGAACGACATTACTGAAATGAAATAAATTTCATAACAAATCTATTTGTACAACAACAAATGAAAAGAAGATTTTCATTTCCAAAATTCTCTTAAAAACAAAAGAAAATACCTCAATAACTAAATCATGTAACACGATAAAACATTTTGCCCAAATCCAATTTACGACTCGACACAGCCTTGAACTCCGGGATTCGAATCCCGGGCGGGCCGTTCATTGTCCGGTCAAGTCCGTTCTGGCCCATTGCCCATCAACCCGACGACACGTTAAGTTGAGGTATTACAAGTATTACTTTTTTATTCGTAAAACGTACGTATATCGGATTGGATGGCTTTTGCAAATATATGGAGGGAATGAACTCAATAATTTTTATTATTTTTTGTAAAATAATATATTTAGTGTTTATTTTAATACTGCCGTTAAAAAAACTCAATGGTAATTTTAATTTTTATGAATGTTTTTTTTTTTATTATTCAACAGTTATTAAATTGAAATAACTATTACAATAAATTGACTTCAAGGCTAACTAATGTAAGATAGAATAAAGAATGAAGAGAAAGATAAGAACTCACCTTTAACGAGAACTTTGGATACAACTTTTAAATGGCAGTATTTATTCTTTTTCTAGAATAATATTAAATTGAAGAGAGAAGATCTTCATTTAATAATCGCCTCGAGAATAGCTCTCAATAGACAATTAAATGTAATTACAGAAATTAAAAGCATTTCTAAGACTCGTCTAGCTAAGAACTTATTAAATAAAATTTGATTCAGCAATTTTCAAAAGATAAATTTTGAAACGTAGCTCCTTCGTTTTATTTTAAATTGACGTAATATCTATTCACACTGTTTTATTATGTATATACTGTTTTCTAACTAAAATACGTAGTTTGTTAGTTAACGGTGTTTGTGTGATCAGTAGCTCTGAACTAATATTACAAACGTTTTACGAACAACGTTCTATCTACAAATAAAATAGAAACGAGGCAAAATCTGTACATTGAAAGTTCACTCTGGAGAATTCGCTCATTTAATTTATAATTACTATAAATAAAAAAAATATATATAAATTTTAACTGATGATGGCTCTGTGATTTCTATTTAAAGACGCTGACATCGGCTAGTTTATATTATGTTGTCATAAAAATATTAAAACTACCAACAAAATGTTACCAACGATCACTTTAATGGTTCTTAGTGCTAACAGATCGACACACAGTGACGAGAGCTTCACAAACATTGAACACTCCGGGGTCAAGCTGTGAACTGTAGTTGAACTTCTGAAATACCTTGAATCGACTTTTAAATTTAAAACACTTAATTGTTCGGTACAGTTATAAATCCAACATATATATTTCTGTTATTGTCTTCGTATTTTTTAAATTGATATATTTTTACATTTAAAAACTCCATTAAAAATGTTTTTTTCCTAATGTAAATAATTCTGAAGAGAAATTAGAACGGACACGGAAAAACTTCGCATGAATATAAATTGAAAAATCTGCTAAAAAATAGGACGCCGCAGTATTTCAAACACATGCCATTCGTATTTCGTGTTAGAAACGCTCTGATCAATTAATCTTGACTCCATAGACACTATGACGATTATTTTTGTAATTAAAACACGGTAAAAAGAAACTTTATTGACTTTCAGGATCGGTAAATGACAATAATAGCTAATAATAATGATATTTTATAACACAGTCACAGTTTAATATTATTTATTATTTATATGAATATGAAAACTGTCAACATATATAAAACTTATAAACCTTTTTTTTTATTTTAGTTTAAGTTTGTTGTGGCTCTAAAGATATCTTGCATTAATTATTTACTTCAATAAAAACAGGAAGTTTTAGTTCAGAGAGCCGGAGTTTTTTCTACATTATAAATAATTCTGGCAGCGTCTTAATCCTGAGAAAAGTAAAATATTTTAATATTCACCATCCGTCTCTTAGTATAATTAATGTTCTGTCAAACGCTTAATGTATGCTTAAAAAAATAGATGAGTTTTATTTAAAGGCACAAGAAACTTTTTCTTTGAAATTTAAAGTTCTTCTCCAATCTATGTATAGGTATATTAAAGGTTTTAATATTATATGTACTCGTATAAAAAGTCAGCTGTGATTTGATGTTAGTTATTATATCAATAAGTTAACCGACTCCACCCTCTCACCCACCTCTCAACGATACTCTAATGACAAATGATTGTTTTTTACCAAAATTCCTTACCAATAATTTACATATAAACTTTATATATATATTTTTTTTTTAAATAACTCTAATACTAACTTTCATCTCTCACTTAAGGGTGAATATTCAAAAAATCTTGTGTTTCCGAGTGAAGCCCCAAATTAAACCCTACACAAAATATCAAAGTCCTAGTTCGTAACCTAATGTATTTTAGTCATTTCGTAAGAGTTAAGGGTATTTGATTTTAAATAACTATATATCAAATGAAATAGTTATATACATAGAAGAAAAAACCATTCAAAAGTATGTGTCAGGTCTTATCTCTAAAGCCGGCGAGTTTTATTTCTCTCCCCTATTCACGGCTTTATTAGCTACGTTCAAAGAGTAAGGAGACTTTTTACGAGTTCCTTTCAAAACATCAATTCCAAATCGTAAAAATATCCATAAACGTATATAAAACAAATTGAAAATATATGAGGGACCTCCATTGTTATTTTTATGTGTGATGTACAAACAAGCAGACGGGCAAAATGTCAATAACCTCCAGTGCAATTCTGTGAAATAAAAAGTATTTCAGATGCAATTATCCTTCGAGGACGGGGAAGGAATTAAGTAATCACTCAATTGATCTGGTTATTAGTATATAATTTTAGTACAACTAATTAAAATAGTTGAATTGCTACTGCCATTATCCTCAGTAATATTTACTGAACATTTAAGTTAATAAAATAATTACTATTGAATAAATGTAGACTTATGGACTAGAATTATGATTTATTCCTTTTTGATGGTTTATTATACAAAAATGAGTTATTTATTTATTGAAATTAAATAAAAGTTCTTTCTTTATAAGATTTTCAAAGCCACAACGTTTTGGTTCGTTTTATTAGAATTACAATATAATATTTTGTTTCCAGTTCAATTTCGTTGGTAAACTGTTGGGACCTAAAGGCAATTCTCTGAAACGTCTCCAAGAAGACACGATGTGCAAGATGGCTGTTCTTGGTCGAGGATCAATGAAGGACCGTCAAAAGGTATTTATTCAGTTTTATTTAATAATATTTCAGTGATATTCAATGGCATATCAGAAGATATTTATAGACAAATATTATATTCCATTAAATCGATGGGATGTATATATTTTATAATTATTATAATTAGTCCTTTTTTTAATAATCAACTTACTATTTACTTTAATTTAAAGATGTGAATAATAATACAGGCACTACCAAATTAACGTTCAAGTCAACAATAACAAAGAGTACTGAATAAAATTTACATAAACAATGGAGGACAGTATTTAATCAGGAAATTAAACATACCAAGTAATATACAACAATATTTTACTGCTGAAATAAAATAAATATCTTAAAGTCTCTATGGTTCTCGAACCAGGAGGAGGAGCTCCGCGTCTCTGGAGATCCCAAGTTCGCTCATCTGTCAGACGAGCTGCACGTAGAGATCAGCGCGTTCGCCACTCCCGCTGAAGCACACGCACGCATCGCGTATGCTCTCGCTGAATTAAGGAGGTTTTTGGTACCAGTAAGTAATATAATATCTTTCATATGTTTACATTTATACATTTATTCAGTACGGATGTTTTCTGCGACTGCCTCCACGCACTCAAAGCTAATTAAGTGCACAAGTACTCATCGAACTCGACGGCTCCTACTAATAATTTCCTATAATAAAAAAAATATGTTTCGTACATACCCTATTTTTCATATTTTAAATTTCTGATTCGAATTATTATCTCCACAAAATTTGAGCTCTCAAACAAACTGTGTACAAAAATAAATAAAGTTTTCATAATATTGGTATACGTGCAAACTGATCTATACATATAGTCATTCTAATGACTTTAAAAAATGTAACTTATTCATATGCAATTATATAATCAAATAATACAATATAAACACATGTTAAGTACCTACTCGGTAAATAGCACAATTCATGGGGTCGTTGAAAATATATAGAACTTAAAATTACTTACCTATTTGCCATTATAAGTTTAAGTTATAAAATATAATAAAAAGAGAAGAGCAATAGAAGCAATAATATTATCCAAAATATTGTTAAATTGACTATTGATGATACTCGTATATCATATACACACATCTATAAGAAAAAAATCTTCAAGGCATTACTTAAATCTAATTTCCAACATCGTTATTGATTTTACACGTCATCGGGTAACCTATTTAAAATAATTTGTGGGTGCCCTTTCGAGGGTTCATCCCCACATACCTCTCTTATGTGACCCTCGCCCATAATAAACCAATCTGTTGAAAGATTGATTTTGACTCTTCTACGTTAAATATTTCAGGTACTTTATAACGACATTTGAAATTTGATGTATTTAATCTAATTCAGAAGGTAACGTGAGATTGTTATTTGACAAATTGAATTTACAAATTCTCTTTTATTTACGCTTATATTTAAAGTGACTTAAACATTTTATTTATGTAAGTTTAAATGTCAACATAAGCTTTACAATTACACATTCAGGTTAGGGTTAATAATAACGCGAATATTATTAAATAATGTTACATATATAACATAATATATTAGGATTTTAATCCTTGTTTATGAGCACAGCACGCGCGAAAATTTGATTTTTACGAGCGCTCACTACTGATGAGAACAGTGCGGCGATTTAAACGTTGTTCGAAGACAGATTTACAACCACACGGCCCTTTGAACTATTCTATTTTGATGTTTATAGAGACATGAATAATATTTAATATCTCTTACAAAGTAGTGTTCAAAGGAACAAAAGTACTTTGTTCGATAAATATTTGATATTATTTTAAAATATTCGGTAGTCATTATCTTAATAAACATTTGTCCCTTCCGAAATTATATACATCTATATTTAATCTCCTAACAGATTTAGGTTCGCAATAATATTGCGAATTCAAAAACATTTTTATTTTATAATACGGTAACATAATTTTAAATAAACTTAATATTGAAGTAATATATAAAAGAAATACCAAAGTAATTGTATATATAAAAAAGTAGCACATAATAAACATTAAGTAAGTTTTCAAACAATAAGTAGTAAGGATATGAAGAATATATTTAATTTATGCTTAATTGTATTTTTGAGAATCAACGTACGGATCTGGTTTACTTTTTTTTCTCTTTTTTGCCTAAAAAAATGGGTCCAACGAGATCCGACCATTACGTCTAAATAATGAGAGATGAACCTTTACTCCCGAGCGACAAATTTACGCTTGTTTGTAATAAATCGCGTGAATTTCAACGAAGGGCGGATAAAAGTTACTTCGAAACTCTGACATTATCAATCTTACAGAGGATATTAACTCTTAAGATCAAAATAATAAAAAGTATAATACCATAAAATTCCCAAGCCATAACAAACGTTATCGAAATACTTTCATTTTGCGAGACACTTTTTATCGCAAAGGTCAAACACAAAGGGCGAAGTCGTCTTTTAAGAACACAAATATTATTTTTAAATGTTAAGACATTCAAAAGGTTCTAATAAATCTAAAAGTTTGGAGTCTGAATTAAAATTACCAAAAATGTTTGAAACATTACGATAAGGCTGTTATCAAAGCGGTTAGTAATTATAAATTGCTTTTGTTTTTGATTTTAATTACTCTTAAACATTTAAAGTAAATATATAATGCATTTGATACATTCATAATTATGTATTGAATATATAACACAATACATATTGCTTTCATCAGCGTTAATAGAGAAAATTCTGGACTTGTCTACACAACCTTTGTCCTTATCTAGTTTCCCGTCTACTGTTATAAATTATATTCCAACTTAAACAAAAGAAACAACAATAACTACTATAATCTTTAGCTACAAATTGAATATATTTTGTTTTTTAAGCACTTTCTGATACCTTCTATAAAAAATATTCAGTATAATTTTGCCGCTCGTAAGGGTCATAGCCTGAGGTTAAATAACCTACATCCTTCCTCGATAAATGAGTTAACAAATTGAAAATAATCTTAAATCTGTCTTAGTAATTTAATAGTTAAGTGGATTACTGTCATTCATATAGATTTTTCATAGAACCTGAGAATATAATTTAATTACATTGTAAACCCTGTGATATTTTTATTATATATTTTCTAGGATTACAACGATGATATTCGACAAGAACAGATGCTGGAGATGCAGATTCTCTCATCACAAAACGACCAGCGGCGTCTGACTCCGCCTGATTCCTCTAGAAGTGGTAGTGAAGAGACGTTGCCGATGCGTGATAATATTAACAAACAAAGAGTAAGTTTATAAAAACCCTCACATGTCATATACTTTTAAGTGTTAAATGCAACATTCAATAGGTAGGTTTATAAGACAACTTTGGCATAAGCTACGATAACCTGCAACTATAGGTTCGAGACCACAATCGCGTCATTTATTATATTTATTTAAGAATTTGGTAAAAAATGGTTTTGATTTTATAAGGTAGTAAGAGAGAATCGTCATAGCTGTATATATAAGGTTATAAAACGTTTATACATAAAATTAAACTTCTTATCATGTCTGATAAGAAATTGTCAACTGCCACTGGTACAATTTACCAGACATTGATACATCTTAAACAATTTTATAATCGGGTTCGTGAACAATGTATACTCCCTAGATAACGTCAAGTTATCCTTTAAGTCAGTTTGAATGGCCACCAGACGCAAGCCTCTGATAACTATCAGATATCACCCATATCAAACTGCTGACTCATATTAAACACATTCCTAAAGATACTACATAGGAACATCTAATATACTGCAATTTATATTATTTAACATATTGTTTTATCGACTCTCATGGCCACCTTGTGAAGACATTCTTATAATTTTCTTATCCTAGTGAATAATTGTGTGATTTACTTTGTTTACCATTTTTATTCTTAGGTAAGTCATTTCAAATTTCAACAGATTAAGGATCTATCAATGTTAATAAATGTGGAAACCATATTTCCTCTGACACAAGTATAAAAATATTTTTTTAAAAAAGGTCTACACAACTAGTTAATATTTTTGTAAGAAACTAAAAAAAATAATTACCGATATTTTAATTTCTAACCTGGAATTGTCGAAAACCTAATAATATCTTTTTTCCTTGCTATAACTGCTTGATATTATTTGAGCTCGAGCAGACTCTGATACATCCTGAAAAAACTGTCCTTAAAATATAAATGTAAGGACGTCGCAGATTTATTTTTAAAAAGTCTTAACTACTTAGTGACACTGAAAGCTAAAGTTTATTTATGATTTCGTAATTGGAAACTTTGCAATCTTACATTGAGGATTTTTAATTATTAAATGATTTGCGAGTTCAGACTTAGTTCAGTAGCAGGATGTTTTTTAAAACATTAAACTGTAATAAATGTCCTCCTTCTTAAGAATAAGTACCAAGGTTGGAAGATATTAGAAATTTAGACAATTCTGTTTAGATATTATTAATATATTACATTTTCAATCAATTTCAACTAAACGGTTACATATGTGTTTAGTCTGGTCTGTAATTTGTTTATTTATTTTTTATTCATTGCCATCAAAATTAGTAAAGACGATGAATATTTTAGGATCTCGAAAGAAAATCTTCTCGTTTGCAATCGTTTTGTTTTAATATCTGTGTAACCCTCGGTAGTTACCAACGACGCCGGTGACTCAGCCGCTACCGGCCGGTATAGTGAACCACACCAACGCGAGAGAATTCTCTCCGCCCGCACCCACTCCGGCACCTGAACACTTGGCTCACCACCAGGTAAGCCCTTCCATCTTGTAACCTATTATATGACCGTTAAACAATATAGGATACAACTGAACGAATAGGCTGCACCTTTAATTTCAGATCTACATTACCAACATATCTCAAATATCCAATTTTATTATTTACAAAAGAATTGTAACTTTAGATTTGACTAACCGCAAAAACATATTTTTAAAGATCATTCTAAAAAAATATTAATATATTTAACCTAATATAAGATAACTTTATAAAGTAACTAAAGTTGAACAAAACAACAGGTGACATAGTCTTTGTCAACTCTAACGATATAAGACTTGTCTCTTTGATATGCATACAAGTGTTGAGTATCCGTTTGAGGAATTCGCTTTATCGATAGTCCATTGATAAATATTCTTTATTGAATCTTAAATCTGTGTATGTCGCTTAATACACGTTTATTGAAATATGTTATAGTACCTCATTAATATGCAAACATTTAAAAAAAAATTTATACATATAATAAAATGGGATACGGATTTTCTAAAAGCTTTCTATGAAAGGATATAGAGTAAAAGAAAGAAGAAAGAAGGCGACGACAATGTTTACTAGAGGAAGAGATAATATCCGTTGGATTAGCAAGTTCTTAATATTTTTTTTCAACTATCATTTAATTATGTCACTTTTAATTTAAAATAGGGTATGGTCAGTATTCCTTATTGATTTATCGTAATATAATTTACTCCTTTATTATATATAAACAATGTTAATAAGATTAACGAGCTCAAAGGTGAACTTTTAAAAAAACTGATGTTGTATGTTCACAAATGTACATAAAAATTACTAGAAAGAATGACGTTTAAATGATCTTCTGTTTTAGTTATAATTTAATAACAATTTTTATTGAAAATCTGTTTAATTAGTCTTGATACCTACTTATCAATATCTTATGTATTGGTAATTGTATGACTACCTTATATTCAAGCAAAAAGAGGAATAGAAATCCTGGACACTTTTATTTATTTATTCAATTATTTAATTTCATTAATTCATTTAGATCTAATTTAGATTAAATTTTTTTGAAATACAATTTATTTTATGGTCAATCTCGCCGAATCCAACTTGGAAGCGTTCGGAAAGCTCGGAAACATCTTCTCGTCCAAAATACAGCAATGTCTGAAGATGAAGGTCTTTGACTAATGTGTGTTGCCAATGATGACTTGTCTCTGAGACGTGGTCGTTTACGATGGGCCTTTCAAGAAGACTCAAGGTCACCTAGATAGCAAAGGAAAGGGTTATGCTCAGAGTTTCGCTACGAGATCGAATGAGAAACCAGGAGATCCACAGGAGAAGCAAGATCACTAACATAGCTCAAAGAACTGCTCGTCGTTCTCGTAGGTGGACCGACGACATAGTCAAGGTAGCGGGCAGTCGCTGGATGCGGGCAACGCAAAAAGGAAATTGTGGTGATCTTTGGGGGAGGCCTATGCCTTGCAGTTGATGTCTATAGGCTGATATGATGAAGATGATGAGTTATTCTGAATTTGTATACAAGGAACAGATATAATGTTATATTCAAGATTATTTTACAATATCTTCCATATTATATTATAGTAGTTTTAGGAAAACCAATATAACTCTGACATTACTGAAAGAGAACTCCATTTTCTCGAAGTATTTTATACAAGACGTAAAAAATAATAGATGCCGTTGAATTGAAGCGAGCGTGTAGAGGACGAGAAATGTTCTATTTTTTGTTCTTGTTAGCAGAATCTCAGCTTTAACGCATTTGGTATATTTTTTGTTGAAAAAAAGTAATCCGTATTAGTTATCGGATTTTTGTATTATATTTTCTAATTGCATATTATTTTAAAACGTGTTTCTTAAAAAGGGGAATAGATAAACGAAGATCAGTTCTGCAAAATTATCTAGAAAAGACCGTTTTAAAATACCATTTTGTTCGAGAATAATATTATTTTTTATTAATACAAGAACTTACTTAAACAGTAGAATGGGTACAGTGTGTTTTTGCAGCACCTGTTTTGTATTATCTGTGCTTCAGATTACTGCAACGTTCATTATTTATTACAGTACAATTATTATAATATTTTCTAATCTTAGCAGCTCGCCCCCAGTCACGGCCACGGCTTGCTTGTCGGTGGCGGTGTCCTTCAACAGCCACCAACTCACCATTTACTCACACAGAACTCTATTTTAGGTGAGTTGATTAAGTCTCAAAAGGTTATGTATTTGTAAAATGTCTTTATACCTCTCATCTCATACTAATGAATAATAACATGTAAAGTATCTGAAAAATATTTTTTTTATAATTAAGAAATATTTGCAGAATTCATTATGTTCATCTCTAATATCAATGTTCTAATATTAATTGTCTAACTTTAACTAAAAAACTTGATGTGGCAGTGAATTATACAGAACTAAATAACTTATTCTACACCTCGCTTCTACTACCATTAAACTAAAACTAACCCCTACTAACCCCAGGCGGCGGGGACATCCTGGGTCTCAGCAGCCCAGTACTGGGTGGTGTGTTGCACGCGCACCCCGCTCTGCGAGGAGTCAAGCCGGCCGCCGTGCACGCGCTCGCCTCGCAAGGTCGGTACGTTGTGATTAGACGTCCATGTGGTTATAGCTTATGTATGCTTTCTGAGTAGTAAGCCTTCTAATTTTAATTTAATTTCAATGGTCAAGTAATCTTGGTGTTTAGAGATTTTAGGACTCCGAGTTATGCTTGGACGGTAAGTTGTGGTTGTGGATTAGTTTAGATAGACTTCATTAAAATACCTTGGATATTTTACGGTGCAAAACTGCAGGTGTGTTTAATTTGTTTGTTCTCATTAGTATTATAATGTATTCTTATATTTTTAAAACTTTATTAAATAATCGAATTATAGTTTTATAAAAAAATACTTTTGAAGAGAATAGGAAAAATGTTTTGCCTTTTACCTAAATTTACACAGAAATAATTTAATAACTCTAAAATAAATTCAAAAATTAGAATACATTTTCGAAATTACATTAGAAATTAACATGTTATGTGTCCAACCATTTCATAAAAGTTGACAAAGAGTTTGCAAGTCATCAAACAAACCAACTGAAAAGAGATTTTGAAGAGAAATCGGCGACTTTAAATATGTCCAAAATATAAAATATATATGACAGAAGCAATCTTACAACGCTTTAATTCAAGCCTTTGTAACAAGTTTTAAACCACGATGATGCAATTGATATCAAAATCTGTAAACTGTCCGTTCCTTTGTGATTTAATTAAACGTCTACCGGCCTTTTATAGGAACTCGAATGTTTGCGGCCTTCGAATACGCTGAAACTCCGCCGCAGTATTCTCTTGTATAATGAGAATAGTATGGATCAAGTCATAAGCAAATGTTTCATTTATCAATAATAATCTTCTGCAATAGTATTATTTTTTTACGATAAAAACACCATTATCTTGGATTGTATTTTAATTCTATTCGTATTCTTAATATTCTTATTTGTAACTTTTGTTATTAATATAAACGTAAATATATGTCTTTTTCATTTACCGTATAATATAAAAATGGCAAAATAATGTAATTCATTCTGCCTATTAACTTACTTTTCATTGGGATTTTGAACTCATTTTAGGGAACTTGAATTTTTGTCGTCATATATTTTTGGTTTGACAAAATAAAATAAGCTTCACAGGTAAACAGCCTCGCAGATAAAATCCTTATAACGTGATCCTGTCTGTTGATCGGATTCTGAAAGTAACATACGCATGTCGTTACAAATTCCAAAAATAAAAACATGTGATTGTAAAAATATATTAATTAGAGTTTACTCCAGCCTTGAGCAGTTGTTCTAAATAAATCATATATAAAAATGAATCTGAGTTCGCTAACCCCTTGCACCATAGACCAAAAATCTATTCAAAGTCTTTTGTTCGGAGGATATTTTTCAGATATCGTAACGCATTATTTCAACCGCAGAATGAAATAACAAAACATTTGTTTACTTTTCGCTGAATTATATACTTCTGCTGAGTTATGTACTTTTTGTAGATTTATGATACTAATACATTCGTTTTGGGAATTGAGGATCTCGGACAAATAAGTTGTTTGTTCTTGAACACTATTCATTAATTATAGCTTTATCAAAGGAAGATAATTAGACTGTATTTTTTTGTTTGACTATGTTTATGAATAAAAAAATGTACTTTTCTAAGATCATATGTCTAGATATAAAATCCTATTTTAAACAAAAGTTTGTAAGAATGGTTTAATGAATTTATATTTACATGGATGGACGTTGTTACTCTTTTACTACTTATACTACTGAACAGATTTAGATGAATCTTTATGGTTATATAGTTCACACATGTCAGAAGAACAGGCAATAAATCAATATAAATTGAAAAAAATTGAAGATTAATGTCATTTAAGCAGAAAAAAATCCCACCATCAGAGAGTTATGTGGGCGATAATGTATTTGTAATTTTGACATATATTAAAAACGTACCATAATTTGATGAAATTTGATGAAACTTTATCTCAAAATGTAATACATTACGAAAGTAGGTTATCTTCTTTCGGTCTTAGTTTAATGGCGTCTTAAATTTAAAACCTCAATGTTAGCCGAATCAGAGCTTTAATTTTATTGTCAAAGTGGAAACCATCAAATTGAGCTTTTAAGGTAAACGTCGTAAAATTAATTTAAAGACTTAAAGATAATCTTAAAACCTGTATAAGTATTTATGTTTTATTGAATTGGGTTTTATATCGTTTTGTTTTTATTCAGAAGTATAGTCTATAGTAGTCTATACAATTTTGTTTTATTTCACAATTATAACAAACAATTTTGTTATAAATCTCTTGTTATACTTACTTTAATGTAATATTTTCCTAGTGAAAAAAATTTTACTCAGAGATGTAAAATAATATAGACAGTATGACTTCTCGAAACAAGCATACGAGTATGACCGCGTAAAGTTAGATCCTTAAAGTTACAAACTTAGTTTTGGTTTGACTTTAAAGTTAGAAATTTTAAGCTCTCCTTAATTGGAGACACAACAGGGTATCCTTAGTGATAAGATATTTGAAACTTGTTCTCATAACTAAGGTGTTTGTCTGAACTAAGTAAACGGGATTTCAACACCTCTTTGTCTTACGTGTCAAAAGTATTCTACAATTACATTCTTGTTTTCTAATGAATAGCCATATTGTATAATTAGCATAAACACCGATTTTTTTTTCAAAATGTCCTAATAAGAAAACTGTGAATGTACCCAATTGAATGCAGTAGTCGGAAGGTTATCAAGAGTCATACATACAATGTGACTCTTGACAACCAGTTAACAGATAACACATCTGTTACAAATATAACTAAAAATACATAAATAAAATAAGTTAATGTTATTGTTTGCAGTCAAGTCAGTCCCGTTACCTATACTTAAAATGGAATGGATATAGAAAGTATTTGTATTGCATCCCGTTAGCTGTTAAAATAATGCTAATGGCTGTTAAGATATAGTTGGTATAAATTGTCAGCAGGTGCGGGTGGGGCGGGTGCGAGCGGGCGCAAGCGGCCGCTGCTGGGCGCGCGGGCGGCCATGTCCCCGACTAAGAGGGCGGTCATGACGCTGCTCGCCCGCGCCCGCGCAGCCACGCACAAACACGCCCCGCAGTGGCCCACCCACGAGTGAGTTCAACACCCGTCCTGCCCGTACCTGTACTAACATTTCTCTATGAAATGTATTTACAAATGCAAAGACAACCTCATAAACTTAACTATGAAAACCAAAACATCTAATAAGGCAAAAGTAAACTCACGTACGTAGTTTATTTAAGATTTCTTTTGCGAGATAATATGAGATATCTGGACATCCTATTATTAAAGTAATAAAATAGTACACCTGCCTACGCTTTCTTCTTGTCTATTTTCTTATAACTTATGATATCTTGCAGTGTAACACTGAACTGAACACCCACACTGTACCGTTTCCCACACGCGAGTTAGATAAATATCATACCGCCCACACCTGCTTAGCCTTGCTATGTATTCTTTTCCCCTCTCTATATTACAGCCGCTAATACATTTATATAATCCAACAAGACTAGTATTTGTATCTACGTTAATATCTTTCGTACACTGTATTTGATTAATTTTGTGTTCATAAAACCTTTGTTAAATCTACATATATGATTTACATTAACACAACTGGCCCAAAGTGAGATTAATGTGGGTTAGAAATTATATTTTGTTATTAAAGTGTCCTTTCTATCTTTGCAGACACGCAACCCTTCTTCCACTTATAAGGGATGACTTCGTGACCGGAGTCGGAGTCAATATCAACTTAGCATAATATAATGTTCTAGTCAAAAATAATATTAGGGAATATTAATGTAAATATTCATTAAACCGTAGCTCCAGTACTCATCTCTATTTGACGGAATGATTGTTAACGTCTATGTTTTTGTTCAATATATTTATCTGTATCGAGTAAATAAATATTATTATTTTTATATAATTTCATAATCATGCAGAAATAAAAATGTTTAACAAATGAAAAAAACGATAATAGTTAGTATAAAAAATAATAAAAAAAAATGTCAAAAAAAAAAACACTGAAATTATTTCAAAGAATTTTCTGTCTAAATTCAGTCAATTTCTGAAAAAAACCCCACTATTTAGGCTTTTAGTAAAAAAAAGGACCACGGTGTTTTATTATCCTAGGCCTTTAGAAGAATAGTTGTATATATTATTTAATTATTAGCCTTAAATAGAGACGTTACGATGAAAATTTCAATAATATTATATTATAGAAAATATTATAATACTAATAATATTTATTATTTTAAATATATTCATATACATATTAAGATATATATTGCACTGAGGCACCCTTCAAATAAAAATCTGATTCTTAAATAATATATAAATATAAAACACTTGCACACAAATCATTATTCATTTAATTATTCTCAAAAATAATTATAAAATACTTAGTTTACATTGTGAATATATAAAAAGTATTAAATTTTATTAATCCGAACAAGTTAAAATAAAACGTGGTTCAAACTTGTGTAAAATAAATTGTTTTTATTTAAAAGAAAACAAATATTTATTATATTTACAAACACGTTAAATTCAATATGATAAACCTAAGTTTACTTTACATATTATATTATAAAAAACTTTAAGTAGGCATATCCTTTGTGTAGCTGAAGGACGAAAGCCGAATAAACTTCACAAGAACTAAATATTATTGAGCGAAGCGAGCAAAGTGAGCGGAGCGCCTATTGGAGACTTTTTCATTGAGCGAAGCGAGCAAAGTGAGCGGAGCGCTCTACTGGAGATTTTCCACATTCTTTGTCACTAATAGGCTCGAAAACTACTTGACGGAAAATTATGAAATTTTGTAATCAAAAAGACAGATATTAGGTGATGGTTTTAAAAAAAAATAAAAGTGTCATGTCGTTGAGGAATAATCGTCAAAAAACAAAACACACACCATGAGTCATTACACTGGGCTCGCTTCGCTCAATATGCAAACGGCACCCGAGATTTCGCGAGCTCGGCGGGTCGAAATTAAGGGTCTGTTGGCGCCCCTAGATTTATATTATTACACTAAAAAGAATTATTAAATGTGTAACTTGCTATATATTATATAATTAAATATATAAGTTAAGTTACAGATTAAAATAAAGTGTTCTAATATTTCGTTTTAAAAATAATAAGAATTTTTGTATATTTACTTTGATATTATTAAGTATTGTTTGTAAACAAACACTATTAATTCGGAGTTTGTACCTGTATATAAACTTATTATTTTGTTCATTGTTATATAAAACATGATAAATTTTGTATAATTATTTATAAAATATATTTAAAGACTTCTCAGATAAGTTTGTATATTTTGGAATTAAATATCGAGAAAAATCCGGTTTACTTCTAAAATTAAACAGATTTTGATTGTGGTGGTGTATTTGATAGTTAATAATTTAGAAAAAACTTTGTATTATGATATAAAATCCTTTTTTCTTATTGAAACTATAAATAAGAATAAGATAATATAAGTTAAATAACAATTGTATTCAGATTTTATGAAAATATTGAGATTTTAATAACATTTCATCTACAAAACTTGTCATTATAGTCGTAAGTTGTATATGCACTGATTATATAAATAAAGTTAATAAATAGAGACAGTATTTTATTTACATCAACATTATACCAAATTTCTTTTTAAGGGTACTTATTTATTAAAACAAACAGGGCACTTTAGGATGAAATCATATTACGTTACACACATTAGTACACATCTTTATACATATAATACTTTGTAAGGATCAAATATATCCAATGATATATATACTCGTAAAATAAAGTATCTTATTTATTTATTTTTGTACCATAAATAGTGATAAACATTATAACAAAGAAAATTTACACAAAGGATAACTTATCTCTTGCAAGAGATCTCTGCCAGAAACCCTTAGTAAATGGAGATATTTATTGATATGGGGTATAGGTACATATCATAAATTACACATAGTTATTTTTATATACCAACATATTATATACTTATATACTAATATACATAAATTGAAATATACACATATATATATATGTGTATATTATATACCTCGAAGAAATTGGAAGTGATTAATAGAGCGAGGCAGTATTTCAAACCTGGCCAAAGACTTGCGCTCTATAAGGCGCAGGTCCGGCCACACATGGAGTACTGTTCTCATCTCTGGTCCGGATCACCCCAATATCAGCTTCTACCATTTGACCGCGTACAACGGAGAGCCTCTCGGATTGTCGCGGACCCGGTGCTCTGCGAACGACTGGACTCTTTGGCATTGCGTAGAGACATGGCTTCTTTGTGCGTCTTCTACCGCATTTACAACGGGGAGTGTTCCGAAGAACTTTTCGATCTGATGCCTGCCGCCGAATTTCATCACCGCACAGCGCGCCATCGACTTCTTTACCATCCCTACCACCTGGATGCGTGGCGATCCTCCACTGTGCGGTTCTCAAGGACCTTTTTTCCACGTTCCACTCGCTTGTGGAACCCTTCCTTCCCTTCGGCGGTATTTC
Organism: Melinaea marsaeus rileyi; assembly: GCA_918358865.1. Lineage (NCBI taxonomy): Eukaryota > Metazoa > Arthropoda > Insecta > Lepidoptera > Nymphalidae > Melinaea > Melinaea marsaeus. The sequence goes on along the minus strand of OU911088.1, from coordinate 8,599,401 downwards.
CAGATCGGTACGACATGGGTACCTTCAAAAAAAGGCGTCTACTTCTACCTACAAGGCCGGCAACACTCTTATAAATCCTCGGTTGTTGCAAGAGTTCATGGGCGGCGGTGATCACAAGTCATCTGTGACCCGCCAGCTCGTTTGCCCTCCTCTTCCATAATATATATATATATATATATATATATATATATATATATATATATATATATATATATATATGACGGCGCGTTGATTGAAGTTTATTTTAAATTATAAGTTGCGCAATTATATTATTTGATTCTGTAATGCATTGTTATAAAAAAAGAAGTGCACATATGCTAACCTATTGGCTCTAAATCCAGTTGAATCTTATTGATTGTGTGTGATATTTTGTTAAACAGTAAAAAAAATGTAATAATAACGTTTTGGACAATACGAGTGTACTTCTATTTTTGAATTCCTATCGTTACAACGCCCATTATGAACAATAACAGCCAAGACCGCTATGAGGCTTCTCCTGACGCTCTTACATATATATATTTACATTCACTTACATACACAACTGTCTACATAATACATATAACTAATGGATATATTATAAGTAAATAAGTGATGCTGATTAATACGAGGAAAGAGAAAGTAGGTGCTTCTTCAGTCTAAATTTGAATACAGTAAGTAGTACTAGGAAAGTCTTTGTAAATGAAATGGGGTAGTGAATTACAAAGTTGCATAGCAAGAACAGAAAAGGACTTACGATAAAAATTTCTATTGTATTTCGGCACTTCAAGAAATTTCAGTGCAACACAACTGCGTTCGGGTCGATTTCTAGGGGAGGATAAATGGAAGCGTTCCTGAAGGTATGTCGGACCATATCTTTTTAAAACATTGTATAATAGTGTTAGCACATGCATATTCCGGCGACAGCGAATGGGGAGCCACTTTAATTCACGGTGGTATTCGGAAACGTGATCGAATTTGCGCAAGCCGAAAATAAAACGAATGCACAAATTCTGGAGTCGATCTAATTTATCAAGTAGCTCATCAGTCGCATCTAAATAGCAAACGTCAGCGTAGTCGATTAGAGGGTGAAAGAGGGATTGTGAAAGTATAATTTTTGTTTTAACAGGAAGGAAATTGTGCAGTCGTTTAAGGGAATGTATGAAATGGTGAATCCGCTTACTTACATCATTAACTTGAGCTGTCCAACTTCAACAGTCTATAATTATTCCTAAATTTTTTGCATTGTCATTCCATCATAGACTAGGCAAGGAAGAGTCCTAAAATCGATTTTGCTACTACCTACTACCACGGCCTGGGATTTAAAATGATTAAGTAATAGGCCATAGTCTTGCGTCCAAGAGTGTATATTTTAAAGGTCGATGTTTATGGCATCAATAGCCTCTGCTAATTCAGATAAATTAGCATGTCTATATAGCGATAAATCCTCTGCATAGAGATGGTAGTTAGAAGATATAATCTTGGAAACTTCATTTATGAAAATTGTTAAGAGTAATGGAGATAGGACGCTGCCTTGTGGTACCCCAGCAGATAGATTAATCCAGTCGGAGGAATGCTCATTAGATTTCACAATCTGCTGACGACCGAAAATATATGTTTTAAATCAGTCAATAACGGATGGCGATATCAAGTAAGTTACAAGCATAACAAGTGAGTTAAATATCTTATATATATATATATATATATATATATATATATATATATATATATATATATAAATATCTTATATATATATATATATATATATATATATATATATATATTGTTTTACATATATATGTAAAACAAAATAACTGACATTCTGACATGTAATTGAATAAAAAATGGCGGCGAGGTAACGCGGCTTTTCTTATGCTTTGATAAAACCTTCGTCTAATCAAGGATGATCTTCAATTTATTGCTCTCTTTACATCCTTAAAAAAAACAACGGTCGGAATGTCGATGGCCACTCATCATATATTCAATATTTATAACTTCCAAAACAATATTAAGAATTTCAATGTGACAATTAAAAATATCTTACATATCTGTGGTTCTTTAAACTTAAATTACATATTTTCAATATATTTATCGATTTACAATCAGCAAGTACAGACTTATTCTCAACAATTTGTTACATTAGGTTTTGATGGGGAAGATATGTAATATTGAAATCAACAAAAAGTCAAGATGAGTTTTAAATAAAACAATTTTCTCTATTACTGTTTCTCAGTCATGTATATTTGATCAACATTTTTATGTTTATTATTTCTTTTAATATGATTTTTAATAACTAGTTTAGTCAGAGAAGTGTGTACGAGTTCTTATTAAAATTTATGATCCATCATGTAACATGAAGTAAATTAGTAAACGTGCAATAATTTAAACAGTAATTTAACTGAACTTCATAACAAGTTTAGTTTTGAATTGCCGCTGAATCCGTCGACACCTAAATGATGCCGTCCTCATTATAATGTTTGAAGTTTACATTTAAGCTTCTACCGTAATGTTTACAAAGTTTTCCACTAGTTAATTAATTTAAAATTATAATTATTTCAGAAGGGAAATATTATTTATTTCCAAAATACCTTTTGCCATTACCTTTAAAGCTATTATAGGTAAGTTATTACAGGATTAATTTCTCTTTTGACAAAATATGAAATTAAATAGTTTAGCCTATAAGTTATGACGACGTTCCAAGACCTGACTCTCATGTTTCTAGATAAGATAGATGATAGAATTAAACCCTAACCTGGCTGCCTTTCTGTCCTCCTTTTTAAAATAATAATGACATAAAGTTGTTTAAGGGTCACCTTGTATACTTAATAAGAGATATAATATTATTATTCCGATATGTGGAAATCCAATCCACAACTCGACAAATTTTAGTATAACAAAAAGATCTTAAAAACATGTATACTGAATATTACCTAAATTATAACATATATCCGGTAATTTACAGTTACAATCCCATTATCATAACATGTGAAATTTCATTAGATATTCAGGTGTCGTCAAACTTTATAATCTAATGGAGCCGGTCTCATTTTGTAGCTTCACATCAAATTATATTCAAACTTTAATTATACTCTATAATAAATATATTCATAGCTCTTTGTTGTATCAGATAAATTATTTCACTAACAAACTTCATAAACTGCTGCTATCCATTCGCTTCAGGTCTCTTAATCCTAATCCAACATTTTGTACGAAAGAATAAAATTTCAATTCCCTACTTAAGTTTTTAGTCATGATAATTAATTTCTACTATTAATCTAGTTTGATTTTTTTAAGATTGGACGATTAAGAAGAAACGAATTCTAAAGACTAAAAAATCGAAGTACATATAAAAATATAATTAACTATGATTCACCTCTACGAAACTTTATTTATTTATTTGATTACTTTCTTTAGAAACACCATAAGAAAACCTGTTTGTGAATCACTTACCTATAGTTATTGTTTATATTTTTTGCAGTTAAATATCTATTCATTTCATTTATATCTATCTTTTAAGTAATTACCTAAAGTAAACTAAACTTTCTTTTGAACTATAAAATTAGAGTTTCATATTTTATAAGTGCTATATTATATTAACCAAACTATACTAATGATGAATTATCCTTTTGTTCACAGTATAAGTACATTTTGTTGAATACTAGGATAAGATTCTGGCTTTCGAATATGAATATCAGAAAAAAAACAATTAATATAATAGTAGGTTAATAAAATCAAAATACATTCATTTCTTATGTTTTTGTTTTTTTTGTTAAAAAAGGAAAAAGTAATATGACTTCGTAATCAGATTATCAGTCTTTATTGTGTCATTTAGCATTCCTCTTTCACTTGCGTAATCAGCTGATGTGTTACAGATGTTAAATATTATGCATGGTTTTAACGGAGAAAGAAATAAAAGTAAATGTAATTAAAACGAAAGTCATGGTTTTTGATAAAGGTGAAAATTTGTCTGAATGCAATATTTTGATTAATGGAGAGTCAGTAGAACAAAATATATGTAGTGACTAGGATTGAGAAATGAATGCTTAGACGGTTTAGTTATGTAGAGAGGATGAAGAAAACGAGATTGACAAGTCAGATATACGTATAAAGCATGTATGGATGGAAAGGACATTTCTCGATCAAATTGAGGATGTTTTGAAGAAGGTACAGGTCAAGAGTAACCGTAATCGAAAAGCATGCATGAAGGGTCTTATGAGAGTAAAAGCGAAAAAAGTATGTAAAGATCATAGCATGTGAAAGTCTTTTGTCTCTATCTACCTACCCGTGAAATTGGTGTGATAATATGTAATGCAAGGTGGCTCAAAAGAAAGTTCACTTTTGTTTTGGTTATTGCGTCAACGCAACTATTTCGAACGGGACGGGGGGTGTGTCAATCGGTAGCCTGGCTCTTGGTAATTTAAGCTTGACTTGGTAAACCAGATGATTGAGAGTATTCCGACATTTACCAACATCTTGTTTTCAGATGAAGCCGATTTTCATCTTAATAGACACGTTAACAAAATTGCCGTTACTGGAATGAAATCAATCCAAAACAAAAACATCAGAAACCCCTACATTCGACTAACGTGTCCGTATGGGCCACAATGACAGCGCGAGGAATTATCGGCCTTATATTTTTTAACGTGAAAGGGACTCACAGTTAAATTAGAGCATTATGTGGAGATGTTAGACAATTTCATTGTGGCTGAGTTGGAAAACTTTCCTGGTTATAACCAAAGAACACGGTTCCAGCAGAACGGTGCAACATCAACTTTTCAATGAACTGCCAACTTTTTTTTTAATATTTTTTAAAATCTGAGCTTTTTTAGACGTATTTATCGCTTTATCGCACCGTGTTTATACCAAACCATAAACAATGTGTAAACCATAGACAATGTGCACTAAAATTAAAAAACTAAATATTCGCATTCGCATTTGCAGATATTCGCATATTTTTGCATATTCGCAAATGTTCCAAAAATAACATTCCTTACATGATAAATATGTATACACAAGTATATTTGTATACTTACTTGTACTTCTGTATTATTAATTTTTTCAAAACAATATTAAGTACGTTAGGGCAAATATATATGTCAAAGGTTTGTAAGGCTTAGCTTTTTCAGGTTTAGGCGCTAAAAAATAGACCACAAGATAATGAGACTGCGAAATCTGTCTTCCAACAATAAAGGTCCAACATAATACACCTAAAGTGACGCAATTAAATCAGTATACTTTGACAACATTATTTTAAGTTTTCTGATGTTTCTCCGAATTCAAATTTTACAAAAACCAAACGGAAGGCAAAAGCCTCTGAATGCAAAAAAAAACATAAAAATCAGTTCATCCAGTCAAAAGTTTTGAGATAACAAACAATACAAACTACAGACGAATTGAGAACCTCCTCCTTTTTTTTAGTCGGTTTAAAATAAAAATCCATTCATTTCTTATGTTTTTTTAATATAACAAAAAGTAACTTAAACTCGTAATCACATTATCAATGCGATTTGATATTATTTATTTAACACACACCTCGTTAATCAAGACCACTACGAAATCGCAGAGAATTAGGACTAAATTTGAAGAAAAAGACTGGATACTCGCATTCGCAAATGATATTCGTTACATCACTATTTTTTTTTTTTTATTTTATAAATTAAACAATACTTTTGAGTATGTACGAAATAGATATATAACATGTTACAAGTTTAAGTCTCTTATATATTCCTTTCAATTATAAAACTATTTTCCTGAAAACTAGAGTTACTATTATGTCATCTCGGTCCTAATTGAACATTAATAGAATAACCTGTTAAATGTAAATGTTAAAGCCATAATAAAGGCAGAGTAAAGCAGCCCATTACAGATAAGGGTCGGACGCGAGCAGCTTCCTGTGATCGAGGCGCGCCGGAGGCACCTTATCTAGCGACTACGAGCACGTGTTAGATATTACATTCTGCACAATATACCTACATGATACAATCTATTTTATCTTATATAATATATATAATACGATAAAAGAAATTACAATGAAATTATTCGGCAAAAACTTCACAAACGATGCTTCAATGCTGCAGGAGATCAGCATTGTACTGATCTAATTAAGAATCAGTATTAAAAGAGAGTTGTTTTTTTATTTCATATCATTTCATTCCAATCATTCGACAAAAGAGTGAATCCTCTTAAATCGCTGAATCACGCTTAATCTTGACGAGAGGAAACGGGATGGAACGCCGCAAAGCATGGGTACTATGGAATTTCTTTAACTCCAATTTCTGATTGATCTTAGTTAAAAAAATATATATTTATTAATATATAAGACACAACTAGACACATGTAAAAGGTCTAAACATATAATAAATTTAAAATAATGGATGTAATATTACTTAAAGTTTGGATCTGCCGCTTTTGACTTGAACCACACCATGCACATTTGTTTGTATCGGGGACCGAAATTAATTTGCTTTTCCATTGTGCACAGAACGTATCAGAAATTAACGAGCTCATGTTTTTGTTGCACCGCCTGTGTGTGATCTTTTATTCGATTACTAAAGATGGAGCAATTACTGTTTATAAATATTAAAAATGAGTAATTACAAATTTATCTATTTGTAATAATGAAATCGAAGAGCTTATTTAGTATTTCGTTTTATCACAAAGGATTTCGAACAAACGGTCTAAAATATGGTGATAAATGAAAAAAAAATGTAATAAAATTAATATGTTAGTATTAAACAACGGGTTCTTAATTCTAGATTTAGAATCTGTATAACCAGGAATTAAAGCGCTTTTGAGTAATACACTTTTGTTGAATAAAACTTATTAACACTAAACTTGTAGTTCAAGAAGTTATTTTCAATGTTCTTACTATAAATTATATGTTTGATTTAATCACTCACTGATTAAGAATAGGTTGTTATTAGTTTTTTGTTTTTTAGACTTTTTTTGTTTGTATACTCATATGAATACATGAACTATTTGCACGCATATATATATTATATTGACACGCAGAGATTAAATATTCTATAGGTTATTAGGAAAACTGTTTATCCAGGTTCAATTTACATTCATAACAACTTAATTGAAAAAGCTATTTTATTTGTTATTTTATAAAAAATGAATGTTTCTTCACCCTGTTCATAATTACACAGCGCTGAACGAACTCAATAAATGAATTCTGGTCAACTTTAATACTCTCATATTGTCTTATAGGAATTTAATAAACTCCTTGATAGCAAATAATTCGCAGGACATCTGGTGTCGAGGTAGGTCGATATAAATATTATTATGGTAGTTATAAAGAAGATTACATACGAGGACCCACGAATACTAGTAAATTTTAGGTTCTGTGTGTCTCAGAAGGTGCTATACTTCGTATATAATACAGGAATGAAATGAAATAATCCTAAAATCTCTATTGTCATAAAGGAGATCTTTGCTTAGATTTGGGGAGATTATAGGATATTTTACTATTAACTTATAACATGAAGAATTAACATAAAATGTATTTCTTATTTTACAATAAATTTTGTAACTAAAATGACTTCATTGGTTCTATACCCAGCGCTATTAAAGTCATGTGCACCGTTTCATTAGTACGGTCCCTCAGATGGATAAACATTTATTATTCACAGTATTAATGGAACTACGTGATGCTGTTGATACGTGTTATAGTGATACCACTGTAGTCTTCATTTGACGCAATATAAATCAGTTTGCAAATTGCGGTAATAATAAATATTTACAGATCTTAATGTAAGTACAGTATAAAATTGGGAACAGTTAAAGATTTCTTAAAACTTGAAAGTTTAATTTAATTTTAATATACCATTTATAACACACAGTTTTGTTATATTGATTGTTTAAGAACCATGAATAAAAATTTCTCCAAAAATTAATTTAAGTAAAATAAAAACTCCAAAATGAATTTAATTTCAAGTAAAACCAAAATAAGAAATCACTTACTGGTTTAAGGAGCAGGTCAAACTCGTATTACATTTGTAAATTTACTAAGACAAAGCCAGTCGTACAATATGTAGGGACACTACATAAATTCAACTCCAATTTTCTAAGTAATACGACGTCAATATATTTTATTGAAACTATATAAATAAAATTTTGATACTTACAAATTGTAAATAAAAAATACTTTTTGGTAAAATTTATCTTATTGAGTTCATTACTTCTAGCCTTTATCATAATACTGTGACATGTTTTAAGAATCGCATTTTATCCTCAACTATTTAAAACAAATCGGAAATGTAATAAATTTACAATCATGTTGTTGCTACAAGATATAGTAGAGAAGAGCAAATATGTCATTGTAACATCGACAAATAATGCATTCGTTAATGGAAATGTTAAGAGAGGATAGAGACGTTTGTGTTCAAATATATAATACATACATATATATATATATATACATACATACCTAATATAATTGAAATACTCTCCTTTCAAGAAACATTTTTTACTTCCATTAACAAACCGCAGTCAGATATCCATCAAATAATAATTGAAATATGGATTGATTGACCATTTCGAGGCGTTCATTCGACTTTTATTAAAGAGACAAGCACTATTATTAATGGCGGTGAGTTTTAAACTAAAAAACAGTTGTACTACTTTAAAAGAACTTCTAACCGATACTTTAATAGATATTCAGTTTGCAATTACCAGATGTAATGACCTAGTTAATTTACCAACTAAGAATATGGATCCCGTTTCTGTTTTCTATAACATTAATATTAAAAGAAAATGGCGATACATTTTTAATAATTCGAAACCTTTTAAAGCAAAGCACACATATGTTGTTGGATGGAGGAGCGTATCTCCAGCACGGCATCAGTCAGGCCTCGAGACGTGTGTGACGTGGAATAATATAAAAAGCTGTAGTCCTCGTTAAATATTTCACACACGAAAGTACAACTTGTAGATGCTGTGGAAGATTAATAACAAGAACACAGCCATCGAGCACGGATAACATATTTTTAACTTAATTTTCAGTAAATATATCTACAATAAAACTTCCGTACCGCCTCGCTCGTTAGCGACGTCACAATATACTATCATGTAAGTAGCATGGCTCTTTGCCAAATACAGACATTAATATGTTAGCAATCTGATAAAAACTGCAGTAACAAGGCAAAGCGATATTTTTTAAGTCCAGCATTTCTTTAATTGAATTCCCATTGCATTTACTATTAAATTAAATAAACTTCTACTAAAATAACTCAAGACGAATCCCTACGTTTCGTTTACGTTTATTTTGGTGTTTTATTGTTTATTTAATTAGACAATAAAACATTACAAAGATTTATCAAAAAGAAATTAATAAATTTGTAAAAAAAGAAGTCTACGAATCATATTGGATTAAAAACTTAATTTTTTATCGCATACATTTTCGTTTAACATTTACTAAATAACAAAGTAAAAAATCCGCTTCGTTTCTTTTAGACCCGCCATATTGAATTTTCAATATAATCATTTCGTTTATCGTGTCTTTCTGGTAACAATAACGCTTGATAACCTTGTCAAATATTAGCCTCCATCTTGTTATGTCCACCATATTGGATCAATCACGTCATTTCGTCTATGTATTCTAATAAATTATTACGATTATATTTACGGTTACCCAATTATAATTACAAAAATGTATTATAAATACAATTCCATAAAATTTTAAATTGAATTTATCGTAGAGCACAGATCTCTTAAACAGACGAAATATTAAATCCAGAGCCCTTTCCAAATACAGTTCCGAAGACAGGGAAGTTAGAATTATAAAAAATGTTTGCAGGAAAGATTGTTTTCAAATTCACTGAGACAAATGAAAAATATTTAAAACCCCCTCGACAAAGTGAGTTATAATGTATTCAGTTAGAATTTTACAGCAACACCAGACTACCATATTATATTGAAACAGAGACGTAATTCGACACGATACATTTTATTGTATCTGAGCTAATCACTACACCTTTAATATGTATATCTAGTGTAATATAGACGATAGACTCTTCAAGACTACTTAATAATATAATACTTCCATCGTACACGTCTATGTTTGTATCGTCTTTTGAAAGTAATTTAATTGTACATTGTATATAAAGAATATCAGGAATTAACAACCCACGTTTTGTTAATATACTTTTACGGACGTGGTTTAAAACTGTAGTCCTACATTGTATCATTTAATTGAAAATCTTCTACCATTGAAAATGTAATTTACACAAGCAAAATATATTAAAATAATACTGTCGATGCAATGTTGATGACATTGCTCGCAACGAACGAATGATAAATTATATTTCTTTTAAATATACTTTTTATTCAATAATCGTCCTCACAGAGTCTTTAGACAAATATAACTATTGAATCCTGAAGCCACAATTTGAGGAACTAACAAACACATAGTTTAAACCTTATCTTATGGGAATATATATCAAATAAAATGTGAAGAATATCGACAACTTACGAAATGTCTTACCTTACAAACTATGAAGACACTTCACGTGTTATTTTACAGTAATTCTCATTAAATAATAAAAAGAGATAAAGTAAAAAAGAAGAGAAATAAAGTAATCTTAACCTTAAAAGATTTTACTTTACTTTACTTTACCTTCACGCCATATCCCTTGCGGGGTATCCAGAGACGATCGAGCGCCAAACGCTACGGTCCCTGCATACCTCTTTCGCCTCGGCCACAGACATCAACCTCTTCACACATGCCCTCCGGGGGGTCCTCTCTCTTACCGCTCACTTTTCCTGTATAAATCTTTTTAACCATTTTTTCATCACTCACTCAAACCGCCTGAGCACGTTCTTCTTCATTCTCACTGTAACATCTTCACTAGTACCTGCCATTCGGTGGATCTCTTCATTGCGGATTCGGTCAGCTAGGCTGACTCCGCATATTCTGCGAAGAGATCGCATCTCCACAGCATTCATCTTTCTTACATTCTTCTATGTTACCCACGTTTGGCTGCCGTATAACAGCGTCGGTAGCAAAACCACATTATGTACAGCCAAACGTGCAGCTATGCTGACGTTTCGCCGTCTCAACAATGCAGCCAGGGCACCGTTGACTCTGTTACTGGCAGCAATACGCCTTTCCACATCCATTTCGTATCTTCCGTCTCTGATAAACATACTTCCCAAATGTACCACTTCATTCACTTGTTCTATTATCTTACCATTCACGTTGATCTTACATTCTGTTCTTTCTTCATTTCTTTCAAATATCAAAACCTTCGTCTTATCTGCATTCAGGTTTAGACCATTATTTTCACACCCATCTTTCCGAGACATGTCAGCTCCTACTCGCACACAGGCTGAGTGATCTCTGTAAAGAGACTTTACAGCCTGTAGCAAGGGTCCGCTCACATTGTATCGGGGCAGTATCTCCCATAATTTCTTTCATACAACCCTGTCAAACGCCTTTCCCAAATCCACAAAAGCACAGAAAACCTTTTGATTTAGGGCCAAAAACTTTTCCGTGGGAAAAATCTAATCTATACCCTCTTCCAGGACTAAAACCTCCTTGGGCCTCCCACAAAAGCCTTTCAGATCTCTCTTGCATTCTTCTCTCTAATATTTTAGCATAAACTTTACCGCCCAAGCTAATCAAACTGATAGCCCTATAGCTTGCATAGTCTATCTGTGAACCTTTGCCTTTATACAAAGGCACGATGACTGCACCTCACATATCGTCTGCGACCTCTCCTGATTCAACTAACTCTTTTTTATGAAATCGATTCATTATAATATTTATTCAAAAATATAAAACTTATGTATGACTCATTAATAATCAATTATATTCACACCATCCTGTAAATATTGAGTAGATAACACCAACTCACATAAACGTTTATATTACCAAGATTTCTAAAACAAATATGTGTTTAGTTAATTTATACATATTATATTAAGATCTAAAATATAATGCATGAAATATACGCTTCATAGTTAGTTAAATGTTTAATATCGAGATTGCCTTTACATAAAATATAATTCAACGAGCTCCTGTTAGCGAACAAATATAGTACATTATTAAAACAACTACTGCGGCACAGCGCCACCTACCGCATTGGGACCTGTAACTTTCTTAGCTGCCACTATACATATATTACATGTTGGTTCAGTAATATTTAATTTATTAATAACTATACATCGTAATTAATAAATCAAATGTCTTACAATAAAAAAGTATGAATTTTAATGTTGTATTGTTTATAACATTAAATAAAATATGAAGGCATTAATTATTCAAGCATTGCATATTATTTGAATCACTGAATACAACTGAATTATATTATAGTTATGTCATAGTGAACGTAATAATAAAATACAGTAACCGAAATGAGATTTTTGTGAATTTAAAATAAAGTTTGTTAAATAAAATAATTTTCAGGACTCTCCTACATACAGTGTGGTAAATTATTTACAATTACTACACATGTACATGTTCCCGAGTCCCGTGCTTCGTCCCGATGGAGTTTAGTTCATAGCACTTGACTTTACCGATACTGGGAATTAATAATGACGAAATACATTACTCTGTTTCATAAGTATATAATAATTAAAGAGAGTATTTTATTAAATTTTAAATAAACATACATTGAAATAACGAAGCCAAGTCTTCAGATTACATATGTTAATATTATTGTATTTAAAAAAATATCTCGTATTGTTTTACATTATTACATTACATTGAATATGATTTGAAATCCTTTGAAAATTATTATTTTACATTTTATTTTATTCTGTTTTACATAATGATGCTACAGAAAAATGATAATTTTGTAACATCACCAAAACATAAAAACAAACGAAAGATATCACTTCCCCCGACAGATTTCTCGATTAATACAGAACACAGCAGCAATAAGAATTCTCACCAACGGATATATTGAATTCCGTTAGATCGCTAAAGGATTACGATGTCCAGAATTCACTTACTGAGTTCTCACGGAGTGCAATTATGTGCGTCGCTGAAGATGAAAGGGAATTTCACTAATGGTATGATTCAGATGATTGTGTATTATGTAATATTTATTTTCAATTTAATTCAATTTTATAAATATTATAAATTAGATACTGTTATATTTTAAATAAACTTCTAATATAACAACAACCTGTCTCAAGTGAGGTTCTCGTCATGATACGTACAGACATTTTTAACTAAGCGGTTTTGGATGTGCTCTGATAGTTAAGTCGTACAAGATTAATTTATTTATTTTTATATTTATACATAATCATTCCTAAGCACCTTTGACTGACGGAATTCTAACTTGCATAGAACTAAATGTATACATTAGAGTAGTTCTAAAATAGTGTGTCTGTGTGCTTTTTTATTTCATTGTTGATTTGACAAACACACTTTATCACAAACAAATATTTATTATGATGTCTAAATAAAATAATAAATACTAAACTAACAGATGTTATTTCTATTATTCATATCATATTAAATTAAAAAGGAGTCGAGAAATAATAAAATAAAAAAAAAAAAAAGTAACTTATTATTTACACTGAATGACTATATAAATATACATCCTCAGAGCAATACTAAATGAAACAACAAGAAATCTATGTGGTACAATAACATTTAAGTATACGGGGCATTTTAGTTATATTTTATAGACATATAAAAAAAATTATTTACTTAGAAATAAATGTCAAAAAACTATTGAGAAATGTCTAATTCATTTACCACGGTGCTCATATATTGAACGTAAATATATGAACCACTTTAAGGTCTGTGAGAAGTTGAACCTTCTACCAGAAGGTAATAGTAAAAACTCGTAAATATTGACTTTTCGACTATTATTTTTCCTTTAAGAACTATTATAATAATTGCAATAAATATTTTTATTATGCAAGTAAAATATCAATTGAATTTAATATTTGAATTTTGTATTAACGTTTATTTGTTTTTACTATTATCTATAATTTTAATATCAATTATCTTCTATAATAATACTATAATCGTGTTAATATCAGAATCGTTTCCGCTCGTTAACAACTAATTTATATTTATTCTCCATACGCGCTACACTCAGAGCACTTATCGAAAAGAAATGCCAGTCTAACTCTAACACTCTAAGCGGCTGCAGCATATGGATATTTATTTGTGTGGTCGCTGGAAATGGATGAAGATTTCTTATTCAAGATATCAATCGCCCTACGTGATACGTTTTAGACGTGGAATGAATTCACAAAATTATTTTCCTTGTTAATATATGAGTACAATTTGTACAAGGAAGTTTAACGATCAAAAATAAATCTACCTTCACTTAAGGGATTCAAAAAAGTATTACTTTTCAGTAGAAACTATAAATTTAATCTCAACATTCTAACAGTACTAGTTTACCTTGCATCTGACTCGTGAGATTACAAAAGTAAAATATTAAAGTGAAATACTTTAACATTCATAGATACGCTTGGATTAACATAAAACTTCTTACATTTTCACCTAGAATTTTTACCTAGAAAGAGCGCTGCTGCTATTGACCTCAACCTTTAAAGGACTATATTGCAGCCAATACAGACCATTTTGAATAAACTTTATGTATTTTTAATGGTTTTTTGTATTATATTAACACAATGTTATAGTAATAAATGTTACGTACAATAGAAAAATGTTGTCTTTCTTTGTAACAATATTTATGGCAAGACGAAGTGAAGGAAGTGTATAAGGCTAGTACATAAGGAAAGTATATACGGGAAGTACATAATGCTAATCCATAAAGGGAGGTATATAAGGGAAATTCATAAAGCAAGGGCTAGTGCATAAGAGAAGTTTATACGGGTACGAAGATAAGGTTAGTAGATAAAGCAACTACATAAAAAATAAAACTCTATCACATGTACAGCATGCGTGCAAATTACTGATATGCAAATTAGTGATGTAACACAGTAATAAAAGTATTAGTATTTGCATTTGTATTCGAGAACATTTTTCCATATTCGTATTTAACTTTCTGCGAATATTTTGCGAACATGAATACCGGAAAACAAAGAATTTGAACATAATAGTAAGTTAGTAAAAAGTGGACTTCAAAAACAACTATTGCAAAACAAAAAAACGTGCATATAAAGTAAAAAAAACTTGTAAAAAAACTGATCACTTTAGGTACAATAACAACGTGCTCTTGCTGTTACAGTAATATTAGAAAAGGAAAATTCCAGCAACTGCAGATTGTAATAAATGATGCCTGCCGAAGTACCGCTTAAATTAGCCAATATGAAAAGCGTTAAAAACCGGTTTTTAACTTACAATATACTGTTTTTAAAGATTGTTATACTCAATAACCGTTTCGGGAATATGAAAAAAAAAACATTTGTTACATCACTAGGTTGAAAGCTTTTAAATTATAAATTAAACAATACGTTGTATGTTTACGAGAGTGTACGAAATAGATTCATAACATGCTACATGTTTAAGTCTTTAATATATTCCCTTTAATTATAAAATTATTTTCCTGAGAAACTGGAGTTACTATTATGTCATCTCGGTCCTAATTGACCATTAATAGAATAACCTATGAAATGTAAATATTAAAGACATAATAAAGGCCGCGTAAGGCGGCGCATTACAGACAAGGGTCGGACGCGAGCAGCTTCCTGCGATCGAGGCGCGCCAGAGGCACCTTATCTAACGACTACAAGCACTTGTTAGATGTTACATTCTGCACAGTAAAACTATGTGGTACATTCTATTTTATTTTAAATAATATATACATAATACGAGAAATCTTATAAACAAATTATAATAAAATTATTCGGCAAATAACTTCATAAACGATGCTTCGATGCTGCAGGAGATCAGCATTGTGCTGATCTATTTAAGATTCAGTATTAAAAGAGAATTGTTTTTTTGTTTTATATTATTTAATTCCAATCATTCGACAATAGAGTGAATCCTCATAAATTGCTGAATCACGCTTAATCTTGATTAGAGAGAACGGGATGGAACGTCGCAAAGCGTATTAACGGGATTTGTTTGATTCCAATTTCTGATTGAATTTATTATAAAAAAACTCCTCTTTAATTAATAACTGCTACACACATGAGAAAAACCGAAACATACAATAAATTAAAAATAATGAATGTAACATTATTTAAAGTTTAGTTGTATCGCTTTTGACTTGTGCCACACCATGCACATTTGTTTGTAACGGGGACCGAAATTAATTTGCTTTTCCATTGTGCACAGAACGTATCAGAAATTAACGAGCTCATGTTTTTGTTGCACCGCCTGTTTGTGATCCTTCATTCGATTAGTAAAGATGGAGCAATTACTTTTTATAAATATTAAAAATGTGTAATTATAAATTTATCTATTTGTATTAATGAAGTCGAAGATTTTATTAAGTATTTCGTTTTATCACAAAGGATTTAGAAGTAACGATCTAAAATATGCTGTCAAATAAAATAAAAAAATATACAAATAATTTAGTATTTTAGTATCAAACAGCTGATTCTTAGTTCTAGCCTTAGAAACTGTATAACCATGAATTAAGGCACTTTTGAGTAATGCACTTTCCCACAGTTTCATTAAATAAAACTTACTAATACTACACTTATAGTTCAAGTAGTTATTTTCAATGTTGATACTATAAATTATACGCTCAATTTAATCATTCAGTGATTATGAATAGGTTGTTATTAGATTTAATTTTTTATACTTTTTATGTTTGTATACTTATATGTATACAAGTGAGATCGACCGGCATCGTTCCACTTTCTGGATGAAGATCGTCATGAACTAGTTATCACGCCGGTCCCTCAAGAGTAGTACATATCCAACATATTTGTAGATATCTATAGAGTTTAAGAGGACTTTCTGACCGTTATACACGACGAGATGAAATATATCTTACATGTTATTTGGAAAACGGTATAACTTAACCAGTTTTAATTTACATTCTTAATTAAAAAGGCTATTTTAATTGTTATATTATAGAAAATGAATGCTTCCTCACCTTGTTCATAATGACATAACGCTGAACGAACTCAATAAATTAATTCTGGTCAACGTTAATACTCTGATATTGTCTTATAGGAATTTAATAAACTCCTTGATAGCAAATAATTTGCAGGACATCTGGTGTCGAGGTAGGTCGATATAAATATTATTATGGTAGTTATAAAAAAGATTACATACGAGGACCCACGAAAACTGGTAAATTTTAGGTCCTGCGTGTCCCAGAAGACGCTATACTACGTATATAATGTGGAACTTTAATAAAATAATCCTAAAATTTCTATTTTCATAAAGGAGATCTTTGCTTAGATTTGGGGAGATTATAGCATATTTTACTATTTACTTATAACAAGAAGAGTTAGAAATTAAATGTATTTTTTTTACAATAAAATTGTAAGTAAATGACTTCATTGGCGCAATACCCTAGCTATTTAAGTCATGTGCGTCGTTTTATTAGTACGGTTCCTGAGATGGATAAGCATTTATTATTTACAGTATTAATAGAACTACGTGATGCGGTTGAAACATGTTATATTGATACCACCTTAAGTACACATTTCACATAAAAAAGTCAGTTTGCAAAAGGCGGTAAAAATATAAAAAAAATATATAATTCAAAATGGTTGCTTTCAAAATACTTGCAGATCTTAATTTAAATATATTAAAAAGATTGCTTTTATATATTTTTTCTATCAACATTTAAATGTCTTACATTGCTGAGTCCATTAACTATATTTTCTCACTTACTCTTTGATTAAATCAACTTTATGTAAATTGGGAACACTTAAACCTTTCTTGAAACTTAATAGTTTACTTTAATTGTACATTTTACCATTTATAACAAATAGTTTTGTTGTTTTGATTGTTTAAGGATTATGAATAACAATTTCTTCCAAAACTTATTAAAGTAAACTTAAAATTTACTCTTAAATAAATCAATTATTTCTTCCAAAACTTATTGAAGTAAACTTAAAATTTTTGCTCCAAAATAAATGAACATTTTAGATGAAATAAAAATAAGAAACCGCTTACTAATTTAAGGAGTAGGTCATATTACATTTTAAAATTTACTAAAATAAGTAATCCTACTTTGCCTTCTCACTATCGACCAATATCTATACTCCCTTTGCTTTCAAAAATTCTCGAAGACACTGTACACAAGCAGCTCTTAGAATTCCTTCATGGTAATAATCTTTTAAGTCCTTTTCAATCCGGTTTCCATCCTCATCATAGCACTACCACAGCATTAATAAAAGTCACTGATGATATCCGATATGCGATGGATAACAAACAGCTTTCGATACTCGTTCTTCTGGATTTTAGTAATGCATTTAATTCAGTGGACTTTGATATTTTGCTTGGCATTCTCTCCACTTTCTCTATATCTCCTTCCGTTTTAAACTGGTTTAAATCATATCTTTACGGGCGTCGGCAGATTGTGAAATCTGATGACAGTTCTTCTCATTGGACGGATCTTTCTGCTGGTGTACCTCAAGGCGGCGTGCTATCTCCCTTACTCTTTTCTATATTTATAAACGAAGTCTCTAAAATAATATCTTCTCCCTACCATCTCTATGCAGATGATTTGCAGCTTTATAAGCACGACACTTTTTCTGGAATCGAACAGGGAATAGCATCACTAAACATCGACCTGGAAAACATACGCTTATGGGCAGAAGAATATGGTTTATTAGTTAATCCAATTAAGTCACAAGCTATTCTAATTTATAACAAACAATCTCGCAATAAAATCAATTTTTCTGCCTTGCCGTCTATTCTTTATGATGGTACTCCATTACAGTACCTAGATACTGTAAAAAATCTGGGATTAACAATAGACTCCCACTTCACTTGGGTAGCTCACTTCAGCGATATAAGCAGGCGCCTATATCGTTCGCTACACTCTCTTGAACATCTTCAAAATTTACTTCCTTTTAAAACTAAAATTATACTAGCCCAATCTCTTCTGCTTTCTCTTCTTGACTACGCTGACATTTGTTATTTAGATGCGACTGAGGAGCTGCTTGACAAATTCGATCGACTTCAAAATTTATGCATCCGTTTTATCTACGGCTTGCGTAAATTTGACCATATTTCGGAATACCGCCGTGAGTTAAAGTGGCTCCTTATCCGCTTCCGCCGGAATGTGCATGTATTAACACTTCTCTATAAAGTTCTTCAAAAATCTTCTCCTTCTTACTTGCAAGATCTCTTTCAATTATGTCCAGCAAGACAATTGCCTGAGCGCTCTTGTGTCTCCTTAAAATTTCTTGAGGTGCCGCACTATAACACTGCCCATTACCGAAAATCCTTCTCTGTTCATGCTGCTCAACTCTGGAATTCATTACCTCCTCACTTGTACAAAGACTGTCCCACTATTACTTCCTTTAAGTTTAGACTGAAGAATTACAGTATATATATTATATTTATGTAAGTATGTATTATATTTTTAATTTTTGTACATTTAAGTAATATATGTGTTTATATATTCGGATATAAATGTATGTGTATGTATGTAATTTGTATGTATTTAATTAATATTTGAATACCTTTTTAATATTTTTAATATATGTGTTTTTATCTATTTACCTTTTTTTCGATATTTATTGTACCTATTCCGCAAATATCAAAATATTTTCTCCAATAATGAAGGGTTTCTGGTAGAGATCTCTTTTAAGAGATAAGTCCTCCTTTTTGTGTACACTATATTTTATATAAATTGTTAATTGTATTTTTTCCTGGTACATAAATAAATAAATAAATAAGACTAAGTCAGTCGTACAATATGTAGAGACACTACATAAATTCAACTCTAATTTTCAAGTAATACGACGTCGATATATTTTATTGAAACAGATAAAGCGGACTGACAATACGAGTATTTCACACACAAATACACACACACACACAACCACAAATATATAGTGCACCAACCACAAATGTGTACATTATATGTAACTGCTTTAACTGCTTACACTCAGAGCTAGCAACTCTTAATTGTAGTGCGATACTATTATACAGTATACATTTTTTTTATATATAAAAAAACTTAAAAAATAAGTTACTAAATATATAATTACAACCGTTTTTGCTATAAAAAGTAAATATTTTACATTAAAAGTATGTTGTTTTATATCTCATAGGATAAATAAATGGCTTTTTGAACTATACTTGTTAAAAAAAAGAAATTATACCTTGCCTTAGTACTTTAATACAAATAAATGACTTTAGCTTAACTTTTATTCTCAAAAAGCCTAAGGCTCCCGCCATGTAATATATTAGTATTGGGGAGTATAAATAAACTGTTTCCTTTAGAATGCTTACAGAATGTACATAAATTCTCTCTTTGTTCTCGAAATTTGTCCCTTCCGCCGTCTGTTTTTCAAAAAGGAAGGCAAACGACCATACGTGTACATGGTGGAAGGTAAGCTCCGCTGCTCACCGTCTCCTACAATATCTTTAAGGAGACAATCAATCTGCAGATACCGCCAAAAAAAGTTCGTTCCACATCTTCGTAGTACGTGGCAGAAAGTTCCTTGAGAACGCCATATATCCAAGTAATAAAGATAATATTGCATAAGACAGTGTTCAGTGTGGCAATAGAATTTTTCGGTAGTAATCAGTCCATTTGATCACTCTTCGGCACAGTCTCGATGATAGATAGATGTGTTAAACGCACAGCAATACGACGTTTCTATGTAATGTCAGAGGATCCAACTTTTTACAGAATGTGGGGTCAGTGACTATCCCAATGGAAATTATATAAATAAAATTTTTATAATTATAAATTGTAAAAACATTTAACATCTTGGTAAGATTATCACCTTGGTGAGTTTTTTTCTTATAGAATTGTCATAATTTACTACCTGTTTCAAAAATCATTGTGTTACGTAAGCAATCACTTTATATTTGCAACTATTAAATACAACTTAAATATGTAACAAATGTAGTGTATTGAGAAGAGCAAAGACGGCATTGTAACATCGACAAATAATGTATTCATTAATGGAAGTGTTATGTTAAGAGAGGATAGAGAAGATTGTGTTCAAATATATACTACATACATACATACCTAATATATTTGAAATACTCTCCTTCCAAGGAACGTTTTATAAATTCTTTTAACAAACCGCATTTTAAAAATCCGGGAAACAATAATTAAAATGTGCATTGAGCCATCTTTTCGAGGCATTCATTCCAATTTTATGAAACAGACAAATAACTAATGTTAATGATGGTGAGGTTTACTAAAAGCACAGTTATACTGCTTGTTACAGATACTTTAACAAATATTGAGTTTGTAATTAACAGATAATTATATTAAATGATAGTAATTTCAAATGGTAAGTTAACTAAACTTACCATCTGAGAATATGGAACCCGTTTCATTTTAAATATTTTTTTTAATAATTCGAAACCTTTGACGTCAAGCACACATATGTTGTTGGATGGTGGAGCGTGTCTCCAGCACTGCATCAGTCAGGCCTCGAGACGTGTGAGACGTGGAATAATATAAAAAGCTGTAGTCCTCGTTCAATATTTCACACACGAAATTACAACTTGTATATGCTGTGGAAGATTAATAACAAAAATACGGCCATCGAGCACGGATAACAGGGCACATCAAATTTGAAAGTAATATGTTTAACTTTATTTTCTGTATATACATATACACTAAAACTTCCGTACCGTCTCACTCGTTAGTGACGTCACAATACACTATCATGTAAGTAGCATGGCTCTTTGCCAAATACAGACATTAATATGTTAGCAATCCGATAAAAACTGCAATACTTGTAACGTTAGAAAGCACAGCTATATATTTTAATTCTAGCTATTCTTTAATTCAATTCTCATTGCATTGACAATAAAAAAAAAGATAAATTTGTAAAAAAATAGTGACGAATCATATTGGATTTAAAAAACCTAATTTTTTAATACTTACTAAATAACGAAGTGTAAAAACCGCGGCATTTTTTAGATATTATTTCGTTTATCGTGTCGTTATTGTAAACAATTACACTTGATATCCATGTTAAATATTAGCCTCCATCTTGACATGTCCGCCATATTGGATCAATCACGTCATTTCGTCTATGTATTCTAATAAATTATTACGATTATATTTACGGTAACCCAATTATAATTACAAATATGTTATACCTATAATTCCATAAAATTAAAAATTAAATTTGTTATAAAGCAAAGATCTCACGACACACAAAGTGTTAAGTCATAGCCCTTTCCTTTACAAAGACAGGGTCAGAATTACAAAAAATGTTTGCAGGCAAGATGGCTTTAAAATTCACTAAGACAAAGGTAAAATATTTAAAATCTCCTCGACACTGTGAGTAATAATGTATTCAGTTAGAATTTTACAGCAACACCAGACTGCCATACTTTATTGAAATAGAGACGTAATTCGACACGATACAATTTACTGTATCTGAGCTAATCACTACCCCTTTTATATGTATCTCTAGTGTAATACAGACGATAGACTCTTCAAGACTACTTAATAATATTAATTGTAATAATTCTAAACTCACGACGCTCGAGACATTGTAGGTATATAAAGAGTATCAGGAATTAACAACACTCATTTGTTATCAAACCGCTGTGTCCGGTACTTTGTAAAGATATTTTATTTTTATTGGCTTAAAACTGCATTTCTACATTGTATCACTTAATTTAAGATATGCAATAGAAAATGTAATTTATACAACCAAAATATATTAAAATAATGCTGCCGATGCAATGTCTGACATTACTCCAAACGAAACTAAGAAACATAAAATTTAAATTTGATATACAGGAATATATATAACATCAAATGTGATGAATAACGACCAACTTATGTAATGTCTACCCTTACATACTACGAAGGCACCTCACGTGGTATTATATTATATAGTGATAACAACAGAAATAAATTAATCTTAACCTAAAAACGTTTTAGGAAACTCTTAAAATATAAAAACGTGAATCCAGCAATTGTTGTATATATTTAATTGATTTTAATACGATTATAATTTAAGTAATTCTTTTTTACGAAAACGCTTAGTCCATGTATTGTAATAGTTATTTTAAAAATATATAATTTGCATTTTTAATCAGTTATATTCCCAACATCCTGTAAACATAAATGTGTAGATAACATCGATTCACATCAACAATTATTTTACCAAGAGTTCTAAAACAACTATTTGTTTAGGTAATTTATATTATATTAAGATCTAAAATAGAATGCATGAAATATACGCTTCATAGTTAGTTAAATGTTTAATATCGAGATTGCCTTTACATAAAATATAATTCAACGAGCTCCTGTTAGCGAACAAATATAGTACATTATTAAAACAACTACTGCGGCACAGCGCCACCTACCGCATTGGGACCTGTAACTTTCTTAGCTGCCACTATACATATATTACATGTTGGTTCAGTAATATTTAATTTATTAATAACTTACTAATACATCGTAATTAATAAATTAAATGTCTTATAATAAAAAAGTATGAATTTTAATGTTGTATTGTTTATAACATTAAATAAAATATGAAGGCATTAATTATTCAAGCATTTTATATTATTTGAATCACTGAATACAACTGAATTATAATATAGTTATGTCATAATGAACGTAATAATAAAATATGATAACAGAAATGAGATCTTTGTGAATTTAAAATAATGTTTGTTAAATAAAATAATTTTCAGGACTCTCCTACATACAGTGTGTTGAATTATTTACAATTACTACACATGTACATGTTCCCGAGTCCCGTGCTTCGTCCCGATGGAGTTTAGTTCATAGCA
Organism: Melinaea marsaeus rileyi; assembly: GCA_918358865.1. Lineage (NCBI taxonomy): Eukaryota > Metazoa > Arthropoda > Insecta > Lepidoptera > Nymphalidae > Melinaea > Melinaea marsaeus. The sequence goes on along the minus strand of OU911088.1, from coordinate 8,575,619 downwards.
CTTGACTTTACCGATACAGGGAATTAATAATGGCGAAATATATTACTTTGTTTCATAAGTATATAATAATTAAAGAGAGTATTTTATTAAATTTTAATGTTATAATAATGTTAATATTATTGTATTTAAAAAAATATCTCTTATTGTTTTACATTTTTACATTACATTGAATATGACTTGAAATCCTTTGAAAATTATTATTTTACATTTTATTTTATTCTGTTTTACATAATGATTCGTACAGGAAAGAAAAATGATAATTTTGTAACATAACCAAAAACATAAAAACAAACTAAAGATATCACTTTCCCCGGCAGATTTCTCGATTGATACAGAACACAGCAGCAATAAAAATTCTCACCAACAGATATATTGAATTCCCTTAGATCGCTAAAGGATTATTAACGATGTCCAGAATTCACTTACTGAGTTCTCACGGAGTGCAATTATGTGCGTCGCTGAAGATGAAAGGGAATTTCACTATTGGTATGATTCAGGAGATTGTGTATTATGTAATATTTATTTATTCTTTTACTATCTTGTAGCCGTTTGTTCTGTCGATCAATTTTATAAATATTATAAATTAGATACTATTATATTAAATAAACTTCTAATATAACAACAACCTGTCTCAAGTGAGGTTCACGTCATGATACGTACAGACATTTTTAACTTAGCGGTTTTGGACGTACTCTGATAGTTAAGTCATTCAAGCTCAATTTATTTATTTTTATATTTATAGACAATCATTCCTAACCATTCACCTTTGACTGGCGGAATTCTAACTTGCATAGAACTAAATGTATACAGTACAGTAGTTCTAAAATAGTGTGTTTGTGTGCTTTTTTTATTTCATTGTTGATTTGACAAACACACTTTATCACAAACAAATTTTTATTATGATGTCTATAAGTAAAAGATTAAATACTGAACTAACAGATGTTATTTCTATTATTCATATCATATTAAATTAAAAAGGAGTCGAGAAATAATAAAATAAAAAAAAAAAAAAGTAACTTATTATTTACACTGAATGACTATATAAATATACATGCTCAGAGCAATACTAAATGAAACAACAAGAAATCTATGTGGTACAATAACATTTAAGTATACGGGTCATTTTAGTTATATTTTATAGACATATAAAAGAAAAATTATTTACTTAGAAATAAATGTCAAAAAAACTATTGAGAAATGTCTAATTCATTTACCACGGTGCTCATATATTGAACGTAAATATATGAACCACTTCAAGATCTGTGAGAGGTTGAACAGTTCTGGTACAACTCGTACGTAATGGCTTTTCGACTATTATTTTTCCTTCAAGAACTAATAATTGCAATAAATATTTTTATTATGCAGGCAAAGTTTCCATTGACTTTAATATTTGAATTTTATTATAATTTATTTGTTATTACTATTGTCTATAATTTAAATATCAATTATATAATAATAATATATAGACTTTTAAACTTATGAAACTATATCATTATCGTGTTAGTATCAGAATCATTTCCGCTCGTTAAAAAGTAATTTATATTTATTCTCCATGCGCGCTACACTCAGAGCACTTACCGAAAATAAATACCTACACCTCTAAGCGGCTGCAGCTTATGGATATTTATTTGTGTGGTGGCTGGAAATGGATGAAGATTTCTTATTCAAGATATCAATCGCTCTACGTGATATGTTTCCATAGTGGAGAGAATTCACAAAGTTATTTCCCTTGTTAATATATGAGTATCGTTTGTAAAAAAAAGATTAACGATCAAAAATAAATCTACCTTCACTTAAGGGATTCAAAAAGTATTTATATTCAGTAGAAATTATAAATTTAATCACAACATTCTAACAGAACAAATTTGTCTTGCATTTGACTCGTGAAATTACAAAAGTAAAATATTAAAATGATTTTTATTTATATTCAGATATTTCATATTCGGATTAAAATAAAACTTCTTACGATGGTCACTATATTTCTTTATTTTATCAAAAATAATTTTAATTATTACAAAGTTTAATTTTGAAAATAAAATTTGTGTATCGAAGAATAGGATATTTTTAAATACATACATTAAAAATGTTCTTTTCTTATTTTTTTTTTTATTACAGATTACTATTAAATATCCAAGTCATTAATACATTGGTATTTGATTTGTTAATCAACTGTATTAAAGTTACTCAGGTCATAATATACTATTAAGTATCTCATCTCATACTTCATTAAAACATAACTATAAAATAATATACGTATAGTATTCATAATTACTTAACACTGCAGTCTTGACTAGTGATTAATTTTTTTTTAATAATCAAGAGAAACATTTAAAAACAACTTCTTAAGATTACACAAAAAGTTATCAGATTTTTCATTTATTTTCCATCCAAGTACACAAATGAATTAATTAAGTCACACGGTTTTTTTTTAATCCAATTATGTCCATGACAATTTGGAATCCCTAATATAATCCATACGATTGATAGTGACTGATTTTCACCTAGAAAGAGCGCTGCTGCTATTGACCTCAACATTTAAAGGACTATGTTGCTGCCAATACAGACCACTTTGGAGAAGCTTTATGTATTTTTAATGGCATAATTATGTTTCAAATTAACACATTGTAGTAGTAATAAATATGACGTACAATAGTAAAATGTTGTTTTTCTTTATAACAATATTTATGACAAGACGAACTGAAAGAAGTGTATAAAGGACATAAGGAAACTATATAGGGAAGGTACATAAGCAAGTGTATAAGGCCAGTATATAAGGGAAATATATAAGAGAAGTTAATACGACTACCAGGTAAGGTAATAGATAATGCAAGTACATAAAAAATAAATATCTGTAATCTATCACATATATGCGTGCATGTTATTGATATGCATATTAGTGATGTTACGTAGTAGTAAATATATTAGCATTCGCATATTCGCATTCGCAAACTTTCTGAGAATATTAGTACCGGATCAAAAACAAATTTAAGATAATAGTAAGTTAGTAAAAAAAGAACTTAAAAAAAACTATTTCAAAACAAACTAATGTGCACTATAAACTAAAAAAAAGTATTTTTAAAAACGGTTTTTAAAGATTGTTAATACTTAATAACCATTTTATTCAAAAATGGCGCAAGACGCAGATCATTTTATTTACGAAGGATTTTGTTGAAATAGCTGAACGATAACACTAAAACTACATCGAGCTGGTTTAGTTTTGGTTGTGGAAGTGGTCTCGAGAAACTTTTAGGTTCTAGAGAATTCATCGTGGATATCCAAAGATTGACACTAGCATTAACTATTACCACGGTTATATTTTAAAATAACCATCTATATGAAGATGTGTAGTACCGTATGCTGCCTCTATTATTAAGCTGGGTTACAGTCGACAAATTGTTTACCCTGTGGTACCACCCTGAAAAACTTTGCAAAAGGGCAAATATATATGTAAAAGATTTGTAATGTTTAGCTTTTTCAGATTTGGTCGCGTAAAAATAGACCACAAGACGATATATCGTTAACGAAATTAACGAGACTACGAAATCTAATAAAGGTCTACAATAATATACCGCAAGCAAGTATTTTACACACACCTCGTTTAAACAACACCACTATGAAACCATAGAGACTTTGGACTAAATATGAAAAAAATACGAAATTTTCGCATTCGTTACATCACTGATTTAAAAGCTATGAGTATGTCCGAAATAGATTTATAACATGTTACAAGTTTAAGTCTCTTATATATTCCTTTCAATTATAAAACTATTTTCCTGGGAAACTGAAGTTACTATTATGTCATCTCGGTCCTATTTGACCATTTATAGAATAATCTGTGAAATGTAAAAGTTAAAGCCATAATAAAGGCCGCGTAAGGCGGCGCATTACAGATAAGGGTCGGACGCGAGCAGCTTCCTGCGATCGAGGCGCGCCGGAGGCACCTTATCTAGCGACTACGAGCACGTGTTAGATATTACATTCTGCACAATATACCTACATGATACATTCTATTTTGTCTTATATAATATATATATATATATATATATATATATATATTATATAAGACATATATATATATATATATATATATATATATATATATATATAAAACGAGGAACCTAACAAAGAAATTACAATGAAATTATTTGACAAATAACTTCACAAACTTCAATGTTGCATTATATTAGCATTGTGCTGATCTATTTAAGATTCAGTATTAAAAGAGAGTTTTCATATCGTTTCATTCCAATAATTCGACAATAGAATCCTCATAAATCGCTGAATCATGCTTAATCTTGATGAGAGGAAACAATTTTATTTTTAAAAAAATTTTCTTTATTTATAAATAATTGCTAGACACATGTGAAAGATCTAAACATACAATAAAATAAAAATAATTTATGTAATATTACTTACAGTTTAGTTCTATCGCTTTTGACTTGTACCACACCATGCACATTTGTTTGTATCGGGGACCGAAATTAATTTGCTTTTCCATTGTGCACAGAACGTATCAGAAATTAACGAGCTCATGTTTTTGTTGCACCGCCTGTGTATGATCCTTTATTCGATTACTAAAGACTGAGCAATTACTTTTTATAAATATTAAAAATGAGTAATTATAAATTTATCTATTTGTAATGAAATCGAAGATTTTATTTAGTATTAAGTTTTTATGACAAAGGGATTTAAAAGTAACGCTTTAAAATATGTTGATAAATAAAATAAAAAATATGTAATTAAATTAATATGTTAGTATCAAACAACGAGTTCTTAGTTCTAGCCTTAGAAACTGTATAACTATGAATTAAAGCACTTTTGAGTAATGCACTTCCCGACACTTTCATTGAATAAAACTTACTAACAATAAACTTGTAATTCAAGTAGTTATTTGTAATGTTCTTACTGTAAATTATATTTTGAATTTAATCAGTCACTGATTATGAAAACGTTGTTATTAGATTTAGTTTTTTAGCATATTTATGTCTGTATACTTATATGAATATAAGTGAGATCATCCGGCTTCCTTTCATTTTCTGGGTGAAGATCGTCATCAACTAGTTATCACGTCGCTCCCTCAAGAGTAGTACATATCCAACATATTTGTAGATATCTATAGAGATTAGCAGGACTCCCTGCTTGATTGACACGTCGAGATTAAATATTATATATGTTATTAGGAAAACTGCTTATCCGATTCAGGTTCAATTTACATTTAGAGAGACGAAGGTTCTTAGCATTCTATGGATTCACCGTGCGGGTGCTGGGCCCATCGCGTAGCAAGAAGAGGAGCGCAAACAATGCCTGGGACTTGCGACCCAGGTATAGGTTTAATGGGGCCCCTTTACTATGCGCATACACGCTCACCTTCACTGTTCACACTCCTCTCCCTACCTAACTAAATATCGTAAGAACCTACTAAAGCCGCCTTTAAAATGCGTTCCAGAAATGAACTGGTGATCTAGAAAGGCCGAGATCCTTAAATAAGTTATAGAGAGATTTTGCTTTTATACCTCTCGCTCCTACTTCTACAGCGTACAAATTAACTATAAATTTATTCCTGATCAGTTCGTTACATAGTTCGTAATACTTGTTAAGCTTAAACGTATGATTTTGTATTGCCTTTCATACGTGTCCATCATGAGAGTCCAATCAGGAGACGCGTCCAAGATGGAATAAGGTTTTAGTTTACCTTTTTTTGGACGATCCTGCCTTTACAAACTCTACTGATATTTTGGTGGTTGTTATACCCTTCTGCGTTTTTGCTACAGAGAGACTAACCGCTTCTCGTAAGATTGTAATACTTTATCGTGGCGACGCGAGTATTGACCTCTATTTAGAAGTACCCTACATCCTACTAGCAAGTGTTTCGCGATTCCTACTGCCTCCCCACAGATGTTGCAAGATTTTTCGGTGGCTTTGCCCCATCTTACTAAGTTACTTTGATCTGGGAGAGTAATTTGGAGTGCATTAAGATAAAATTTTAATAATGCTGGGGACCAATCAAGAAGCAGGGTGCGCCATCGTAAAGCTAGTGGAATACAAAAATATCCTATGGTCACCCATTCGTTTTGAACTTCTAGGATCATCGCGCACAACCGGTAATTATCATTTACATGGTGCCGAATAAAGAATTTCATTATTTCTATGTCTTGTTCTTTCCTACATGATCCTAGCCTTGCTTTATTTGTTTGAGCACCTATCATAAATTGTTTATGGAATTCAAGTCGTGACTCCAGCTCTGCGGCAATTTTATCTTTTGGGAGAGATGTTACAGTATCATCATTCGACTTTGAGATGATATGTCTTTTGGACACTCTTAGGTGTTTATAGAGTTCCGATGGTTTTTTTTAATTTTAACCCAAAATTGTGTCGGTCTCTAAATAAGATAGAAGAGTCCGCTAACCCGAGCCATGACTTCAATGTCCTTATGACGCTTGCATCTAATTTTAACGAAAGGGTCTTATTAATATCGTAAACGAGGAAAGGCCAATTTAGACGTGATGTTAAATAATTATTATATATCCAAGCCCCTTTGACGTTAATTATTGGTTGATTGTCTACATTTTTAAGTTAATTCAAAAAGCTATCGACTATTATATCTAACGATGAAGTACGCCTTTGGTAATGGTAATGGTGCGTTGGTAATAGTAGTAACGCACTTACCGCCTATTATAAGACACGGATCGTAAGAGGTACTAATGATCGTGGAGATCGTAATTTAAAAAGCAATTTTATTTGCATAATTACATAACGCTGAACGAACTCAATAAATGAATTCTGGTCAACGTTAATACTCTGATATTGTCTTATAGGAATTTAATAAACTCCTTGATAGCAAATAATTTGCAGGACATCTGGTGTCGATGTAGGTCGATATAAATATTATTATGGTAGTTATCAAATAGATTACATACGAGGAATACTAGTAAATTTTAGATCCTACGTGTTTCAGAAGGCACTATACCTACTATGTATATAATGCATAGATTTGCGGAGATTATAAGATATTTTACTATTTACTTATAACAAGAACAGTTATTAATTAAATGTGTATCCTTTTTTACAACAAAATTGTACCTAAAGTCATGTGCGTTGCTTTATTAGTATAGCTCCTCAGATGGATAAACATTTATTATTCAGAGTATTAACGGAGCTACGTGATGCTGTTGAAACTGTTGCTGTTGAAGCTGTTGCTGTTGTTATATAGTTAACATTTATGACCTCATTTCACACAATATGAATAAGTTTCTAAATGGCGGTAAAATTAAATAAAAATGCATGTTTCAAAATGGTCGCCCTCAAAGTACTTGTAGATTTTAATGTTAATTACATTTACTACTTACTTTACTTACTTGTACTTTTATAAAAGATTACTTTTATATATTTTTTCTATTAACTTTTAAATGTCTTACATTGCTGAGTCCATTAATAAAATTTTCTCACTTACTCTTTGATTAAATCAACTTTATGTAAATTGGAAAGGAACACTTGCAGCTTTCATGAAATTGAATAGTTTAATTTAATTTTAATAAACCATTTATAACAAACATTTTTGTTGTTTTGATTGTTTAAGTTTAAATTATGAATAACAATTTCTTACAAAACTTATTAAAATAAACTTAAAACTTTGCTGCAAAATAAATCAAAATTTTAAGTAAAACAAAAATAAGAAATCACTTACTGGTTTAAGGAGTAGGTCATATTACATTTTTTTAAATTTACTAAGACAAAACAATCGTACAATATAAAGACACTACATAAATTCAACTCCAATTTTCTAAGCAATACGACGTCGATATATTTTATTGAAACAGACAGAGTGAACTAGCAGTACGAGTACCTCACATACACAAACACACAGATGTATATTGTACCAACCACAAATGTGTACATTATTTGTAACTTTAACTGCTTACACTCAGAGCTAGTAACTCTAAATTGTAGCCCGATACTATAATACAGTATAAATTTTTGATATAAAAAATTACTTCAAACAAAAGCAATTAAATTATATAATTATATAATGTACTTCTAATATGTATTCTATCTTATAGGATAAATAAATGGTCCTTATGAATTAGACTTGGTAAAAAAGCAAGTTATACCTTGCCTTGCTATCTTCAACATTAAATGTTGTTACTTTAATACAATTGACTTTAGCTTAACTTTGTTATTCTCTAAAAGCCTAAGTCTCCCGTCATGTAATATATTAGTATTGAGGAGAAAAAATAAACTGTTTTCCTTTAGAATGCTTGCAGAGTGCTTGCAGAATTCCCTCTTTGTTTTCGAAATCAGTCCCTTTAGTCGCCCATTTTCTAGAAAATTACATTTATTTTTTTAAAGGAAGATAAGCGATCATGCGTGTACCTGGTGACCTCCGGTACCCACCATCTCCTACAATATATTTGAGGAAGCGCAATTTTAGAAAGCCTATGTATGTCATATAGATCTGGAAATACCGCCGAAGGAAGTCCGTTTCACCTCTTAGTGGTACGTGGCAAAAAGTTCCTTGAAAAGGTCATGTATTTAGGTGATAAAGATGGTGATTGCAAGAGATAGTGTGCAGTGTGGTATTTGACTTTTTCGGCAGGAAGCAAACCATTTGATCACTCCTAGGAACAGTCTCGATGATAAATGTGGTAGAACGTACAGACGTTCCTATGCAATGTCAGAATATTCGACTTTTACCAGATTGCGGGGTCACTGACTATCCCAATGGAAATTATATAAATAACATTTTTTTACATATAAATTGTAAAAACATTTAACATCTTGGTAAGATTATTTACCTTGGTGAGTTTTTTTTTATAGCATTTGTCATAATTTTAAAACTTGTTTCAAAAATCGTTTTGTTACGTAAGCAATCGCTTTCTATTTGTAACAATTTAATACATCTCGAAAATGTAACAAATGTAATGTATTGAGCAGAGCAAATATGGCATTTTAACATCGACTAATAATGTATTCGTTAATGGTAGTGTTATGTTAAGAGAGGATAGAGACGATTGCGTTCAAATATATAACACATACATACATATATACCTAATATATTTGAAATACTCTCCTTTCAAGGACCATTTTATTCCTTCTTTTAACAAACAGCCGTAAAAAATCTGTGAAACAATAATTGAAATGTGCATCGAGCCATCTTTTCGAGGCGTTCATTAGAATTTTATGAAACAGACAAATAACTAATGTTAATGATGGTGAGGTTTACTAAAAACATATGTTGTACTGCTTTATAAGAACTTGTTACCGATACTTTAACGGTCATACAGTTTTCAATTATCTGACAATTATATTCAATGATCTAGTTAATTTACCAACTAAGAATATGAGTACCGGTTCTGTTTTCTATAACATTAATATTAAAAGAAAATGGTGATACATTTTTAATAATTCGAAACCTTTTAAGTCAAGCACACATATGTTGTTGGATGGTGGAGCGTATTTCCAGCACGGTATCAGTCAGGCCTGGAGACGTGTGAGACGTGGAATAATATAAAAAGCTGTAGTCCTTGTTCAATATTTCACACACGAAAGTACAACTTGTAGATGCTGTGGAAGATTAATAACAACAACACAGCCATCGAGCACGGATAACATATTTTTAACTTTATTTTCAGTAAATATATCTACAATAAAACTTCCGTACCGCCTCACTCGTTAGTGACGTCACAGTACACTATCGTGTAAGTAGCATGGCTCTTTGCCAAATACAGACATTAATATGTTAGTAATCCAGTAAAAACTACAATAATTATAACGTTAGAAAGCACAGCTATATATTTTAATTCTATCATTTCTTTAATTCAATTCCATTGCATTACATTTACCTTTAAATTACATAAAAGTTCTACAAAATAACTCAAGACCAATCCCCACGTTTTTAAAATAAATTTACGTATTTATAAGCATCTTGAGTGAAACAGCAATTTATGAACATTTAATTTAATTTAATTGCATTGTAATTCCACACTATGAATATATTTCTGCACCTAAAATATACTGTACTGTGATGTGTCTATATATGTTCCTTTAATTTCATTCGTAAGCTATTCACATCTTGTGATATGCACTTTTATTTCTTTATGAAGTATAGGATACACTTTATTTATTTTGATGTTTTATTGTAATTAGACAATAAAATGTTACAAAGATTTATCAAAATTATTATTTATTTATTTATTTATTTATTTACCTTCACGCCATATCCCTTGCGGGGTAGCCAGAGACGACGGAGCGCCTAACGCTACGGTCTCTGCATACCTCTTTCGCCTCGGCCACAGACATCTATTTCTTTTTATCAAAAAGAAATTAATAAATTTGTAAAACAAGAAGTCTACGAATCATATTGGATTTCAAACTTCATTTTTTATCGCATACATTTTCGTTTAACATTTACTAAATAACAAAGTAAAAAATCCGCTTCATTCTTTTAGACCCGCCATATTGAATTTTCAATACAATCATTTCTTTCATCGTGTCTTTCTTGTAAACAATAACACTTGATATCCTTGTCAAAAAGTAGCCTCCTTCTTGTTATGTTCGCCAAAAAGAATCAATCACGTCAATTCGTCTATGTATTCTAATAAATTATTACGATTATATTTACGTTAACCCAATTATAATTACAAAAATGTGTTATAAATATAATTCCATAAAATGAATTTATCGTAGAGCACAGATCTCATAACAGACGAAATATTAAATCCACAGCCCTTTCCAAATACAGTTACGAAGACAGGGAAGTTAGAATTATAAAAAATGTTTGCAGGAAATATTGTTTTAAAATTCACTGAGACAAAGGTAAAATATTTAAAATCCCCTCGACAAAGTGATCATAATGTATTCAGTTAGAATTTTACAGCAACACCAGACTACCATATTATATTGAAACAGAGACGTAATTCGACACGATACATTTTATTGCATTTGAGCTAATCACTACACCTTTAATATGTATCTCTAGTGTAATACAGACGATAGACCCTTCAAGATTACTTAATAATATTAATTGTAATAATTCTACACTCACGAAGCACGAGACTTGCATCGTACACGTCTATGTTTGTATCGTCTTTTGAAAGTAATCTAATTGTACATTGTATATAAAGAGTATCAGGAATTAACAACACACGTTTTGTTAATATATTTTTACGGATGTGGTTTAAAACTGTAGTCCTACATTGTATCATTTAATTGAAAATCTTCTACCATTGAAAATGTAATTTATACAACCAAAATATATTAAAATAATACTGTCGATGCAATGTTGATGACATTGCTCGCAACGAACGAATGATAAATTATATTTCTTTTAAATACACTTTTTATTTAATATTCGTCCTCACAGAGTCTTTGGACAAATATAACTATTGAATCCTGAAGCTACAATTTGAGGAACTAACAAACACATAGTTTAAACCTTATCTTATAGGAATATATTATATCAAATCAAATGTGAAGAATAACGACAACTTATGAAATGTCTTACCTTACAAACTATGACGACACTTCACGTGTTATTTTACAGTAATTCTTATTAAGTAATGAAAAGAACAACAGAAATAAAGTAATCTTAACCTTAAGAGATTTTACTTACTTTACTTTAGCTTCACGCCATATTCCTTACGGGGTAGCCAGAGACGACGGAGCGCCAAACGCTACGGCCCCTGCATACCTCTTTCGCCTCGGCCACAGACATCAACCTCTTCATACATGCCCTCCGGGGGGTCCTCATGCTTTTTACGTGACCTTCCTCCAGTATCTTAGATACCGTATTTTCGAAGGTCACTCGAGGCCCCCCTCTGTCTCTCTTACCGCTCACTTTTCCTGTATAAATCTTTTTAACCATTCTTTCATCACTCATTCATTCGACATGCCCAAACCACCTAAACACGTTCTTCTACATTCTTACTGTAACACCTTCACTAGTACCTGCCATTCTGTGTGTCTCTTGCGATTGCGGATTCGGTCAACTAGGCTGATTCCGCATATTCTGCGAAGAGATCGCATCTCCACAGCATTCATCTTTCTTACATTCTTCTTCCTCTGTTACCCACGTTTGGCTGCCGTATAACAGCGTCGGTAGCAAAACCGCATTGTGTACAGCCAAACGTGCAGCTATGCTGAAATTTCGCCGTCTCAACAATGCAGCCAGAGCACCGTTGACTCTGTTACCAGCAGCAATACGCCTTTCCACATCCATTTCGTATCTTTCGTCTCTGCTAAACATACTTCCCAAATATACCACTTCATTCACTTGTTCTATTATCTTACCATTCACGTTGATCTTACATTCTGTTCTTTCTTCTTTTCTTTCAAATATCAGAACCTTCGTCTTATCTGCATTCAGGTTTAGACCATTATTTTCACACCCATCTTTCAGAGTGGTGACCAATGCCTGCAGATCGCATTCTGATGATGCAATGAGCACTGCAACATCTGCGTATAGCAAACAATTGACTTTAAGGTCACCTACTTTCACTCCCATGTCACTGTCTTTCACGCCTTGGAGACAACTATCCAAATACAAATTGAACAACCAAGATGACATAGCGCAACCTTGCTTAACACCCGATTGGATGTCAAACCAGGGCGACATGCCAGCTCCTACTCGCACACAGGCTGAATGATCTCTGTAAAGAGACTTTACAGCCTGTAGCAAGGGTCCGCTCACATTGTATCGGGGCAGTATCTCCCATAATTTATTTCTCACAACCCTGTCAAACGCCTTTTCCAAATCCACAAAAGCACAGAAAACCTTTTGGTTTAGGGCCAAAAACTTTTCCGTGATCATGCGAAGGTAAAAGATCTGATCTATACACCCTCTTCCAGGTCGAAAACCTCCTCCTCCCACAACAGCCTTTCAGATCTCTCTTGCATTCTTCTCGCTAATATTTTAGCATAAACTTTACCGCTCAAGCTAATCAAACTGATAGCCCTATAGCTTGCATAGTCTATCTGTGAACCTTTGCCTTTATACAAAGGCACGATGACTGCACCTCGCCAATCGTCTGCGACCTCTCCTGATTTCCACCATAAATTGCACAAAAACCAGAACAAGTCGAAGACGCGCGGCCCACCATGTTTGATCATCTCGGCAGTAACTTCATCTGCTCCCGCAGCCTTACCACATTTCAGACTTCGAATCGCGCTCTCCACTTCTTCCAAACTGATTTCGCCATCGGCTACATCCGGACTCAGCATTTTGCTGGTACACAAGGCCGAGGCGTCCTCACATTCATACGTCTCCTTGTAGCATTCCACCCACCGCTACAAAACGTGTGCTTGCTCGGTTAAAATTTCACCGCTCTTCGAAAGCACCTAAGCATAATAATCAGTTATATTCACACCATCCTGTAAATATTGAGTTAGATAACACCAACTCACATAAACGATTATATTACCAAGATTTCTAAAACAACTATTTGTTTACTTATTTTATATTATATTAAGATCTAGAAGAATGCATGAAATATACACTTCATAGTTAGTTAAATGTTTAATATCGAGATTGCTTTTACATAAAATATAATTCAACGAACTCCTGTTAGCGAACAAATATACTACATTATTAAAACAACTACTGCGGCACAGCGCCACCTACCGCATTGGGACCTGTAACTTTCTTAGCTGCCACTACACATATATTACATGTTGGTTCAGTAATATTTAATTTATTAATAACTATACATCGTAATTAATAAATCAAACGTCTTATAATAAAAAAATATGAATTTTAATGTTGTATTGTTTATAACATTAAATAAAATATGAAGGCATTAATAATTAATTCAATTATTTTTATATTACTTCAACCACTGAATACAACTAAATTATATTACAGTAATTTCATAGTGATTTTTGTAAAATAATATAACAGAAATGAAATCTTTGTGAATTTAAAATAATGTTTGTTAAATAAAAATATTTTCAGAGCTCTCCTACATGCAGTGTGTTGAATTATTTACAATTACTACACATGTACATGTTCCCGAGTCCCGTGCTTCGTCCCGATGGAGTTTAGTTCATAGCACTTGACTTTACTGATACTGGGAATTAATAATGACGAAATACATTACTCTGTTTCATAAGTATATAATAATTAAAGAGAGTATTTTATTAAATTTTAAATAAACATACATTGAAATAACGAAGCCAACTTTTCAGATTACATATGTTAATATTATTGTATTTAAAAAAATATCTCGTATTGTTTTACATTATTACATTACATTGAATATGATTTGAAATCCTTTGAAAATTATTATTTTAATTATTTTTATTTTATAACCAAAAACATAAAAACAAACTAAAGATATCACTTCCCCCGACAGATTTCTCGATTAATACAGAACACAGCAGCAATAAGAATTCTCACCAACGGATATATTGAATTCCGTTAGATCGTTAAAGGATTATTAACGATGTCCAGAATTCACTTACTGAGTTCTCACGGAGTGCGTCGTTGAAGATGAAATGGAATATCACTATTGGTATGATTCAGGTGATTGTGTATTATGTTATCTTTATTTATTCATTTACTATCTTGGAGTTGTTTTGTTCCGTGGATCAATTTTATGAATATTATAAATAAGATACTATTTTATTTTTAAACAAACTTCTAATATACTCGTAATATCAACCTATCGCGAGGTAGGGTTCACGTCACAATATGTACAAACATTTATTTTAACCAAGCGGTTTTTGATGTGCTCTGATAGTTAAGGCGTACAAAATTTATTTATTTATTTTTATATTTATACATAATCATTCCTAAGCACCTTTGACAGACGGAATTCAAACTTACATAGAACTAAATGTATACAGTAGTCCTAAAATAAGGGTGTCTGTGTTTTGGGTAGACCTCGAAGAATTCGGTCTGCCCATTCATTTGTACCCGACTTTTGAATTTTGGAAAAATTTCTTCACAGGAGGTCTTCTTATGACCCTCTGAGTCCGAAATGGCCATTAGTCAAAAAGTTTATATATATATATATATATATATGCGTGCGTGCGTCCAGATTCGACTTTTGTCAGCACGATAGCGGCCGCAGTTTCGCTCGGATCGCTTTCAAACTTTGCACAAAAATCAACTATTCAAAAATGAAGGTCAAGTTCGTTAACCAGAGAAATCCGGCCACAGGGAGCGCTAGGGCCTCACTTTTTCTGATTTCAGTTTTTCGACCATAACTTTTTCCCTATTCAAAGAAGATCATTTGCGTTCATATCATATGATGTCTTTGATGAATACCTATAACTAATGTAGATAAGCCGAAAACCTAACTTCAATAACTTAGGGGTGGTGGTAAAAAAAACAAAAATTTTTGGAAAAAAAATCATAACTTTTTTCTGGTAAACATTCTTACATCACAAGTATTTTTAATAGGAAGGCTATTTTTTACTCTAAATTTAGGTATCAAAAGTTTTTCCGTAAAATGTACCATTTCCGAGAAAAAAAATAAAAACCACTTTTAGCTTGAAAATTTTAGGTAAGTAAAACCACGGCAACTTTTTTCTGGTAAACATTCCCTCCTCGCAAATATTTTTAATAGAAAGGTTATTTTTTTCTCTAAATTTAAGTACCAAAAATATTTCCAAAAAAGATACCTTTTCCGAGAAAAAAAAATAAAAACCGCTTTTTGCTTGAAAATTTTTGATGTAAACAACGGCATCATGTGTTATTCTTAAGTAGTGAGTTATATTTTAAACGAGTTACACACGAGGTCTACCCACGCGTGTCCCCCTGCGGGCACGGATTTTTTTTATTTCGTTTCTGATGTGACAAATAAACTTTATCACGAACAAATATTTATTATGATATCTATAAATAAAATATTAAATGCTAAACTACCAAATGTTATTTCAATTCTTCATATGAAGTTAAAAGGAGTCGAGAAATAAAAAAATATAAAAGATTTGATAATTTAATTCAAGTCGATAAAACAACATTATTTTTTATTTATTAATATCACTGACTACAAAACTATACATCCGCAGAGCAATACTAAATGAAACAACAAATAAACTACATGGTACAGTAACATTTAAGTATGCGAGGCATTTTAGTTATATTTTACACACTATATAAAAAATTCATATTTGCATAAAATTAATGTTAAAAAAATTATTGATAAATATCTAGTTCTCATATATTGAACGTAAATATATGAACCACTTTAAGCTCTGTAAGAGGTTGAACCTTCTGGTGCAACTCGTACGTATTGGCTTTTCGACTATTATTTGTCCTTCAAGAACTAATCATTGCAATAAATATTTTTATTATGCAGGTACAGGTTCCATTGAATTTAAGATTTTAATTTTGTGTTACCGTTTATTTGTATTTACTATTATCTATAATTTTAATATCAATCATCTTCTATAATAATACTATAATCGTGTTAATATCAGAATCGTTTCAGCTCGTTAACAAGTAATTTATATTTATTCTCTATACGCGCTACACTCAGAGCACTTACCGAAAAGAAATGCTAATAACTTTACACCTCTAAGCGGCTGTAGCTTATGGATATTTATTTGTGTGGTCGCTGGAAATGGATGAAGATTTCTTATTCAAGATATCTATCGCAGTAAGTGATACGTTTCAGACGTGGAATGAATTCACAAAATTATCTTCCTTGTTAATATATGACTACAATTTGTAAAAGAAAGATTAACTAAAAAAAATAAATCTACCTTCACTTAAGCGATTCAAAAAAGTATTTATTTTCAGTATAAACTATGAATTGAATCACAACATTCTAACAGTACAGGTCTGTCTTGCATTTGACTCGTGAGAAATTATAAATGTTAATAAAAAAACAATTGATTTTTAAGTAAAATGGTTATGAAAATAAATTCTTAAAATTAATCATTAAAGATAACATATACTACACACAAATATAAATTGTAAAAAAATTTACACAAATTTTTATACACACTAATTAAAAAAAGAAAATTTTACAAAAAATTAAAAACAATGTTTTTTATGAAACTTAGCAAGACTCAATAGATGTTTTTCGATTATATAAAAAAAATCCCTACAAATTTTCAGGACTAAGAAAATTTTTCCCGTAAACCATCCATACATCCATCCATCCATCTGAAAAAAGTGAAAACAATACAGAACGAACAAAGTTCGTTCGTGAAAATTAAAGTGAAATACTTTATTAACATTCAGGGATATATTCGGATTAAAATAAAACTTCTTACGATGCTCACTATATTTCTTTATTTTATCAAAACAAATTCTAATTATTTACAAGGTTTTATTTTTCAAATAAAATTGGTATATCTTATTTGTATCGCAGATTACTATCAAATAATCAAGTCATTAATATAATTATCATTAATATGTTAATCAACTCGTTTTAAAGTTATTTAGATAATAATATACTATTGATTATCTCATCTCCTACTTCATTAATAGATGTAACTATAAAATAATATACGTATAGTATTCATCATTATTTGTAATTGCACTCTTGATTAAAGATTATAATTTTTAAAATATTTAAGCATAACATATAAAAAAAAATTCTTAACATTCCATAAAAAGTTATAAGATTTATTATTTATTTACCATCACAAGTACACAAATGAATTAATCAAGTCACACGGCTCTTTTTAAATCCAATTGTGTCCATGACAATTAGGAATCCCTAAAACAGTCCATAAGATTAGCAGTGACAAAGGAATGTATTGCAGCCCATACAGACCACTTTAAATAAGCTTTATGTATTTTTAATGGTTTTATATTAATGTATTAAACTAACACAATGTAGTAGTAATAAATATTACGTACAATAGTAAAATATTTATTAATATTTGTGGCAAGACGAAGGGAAGGAAGTGTATAAAGCTAGTACATAAGGGAAGTATACAGGGGAAATACATAAGGTTAATCCATAAAGGGAGGTATATAAGGGAAGTACATAAAGCAAGGCTATAAGGCTAGTATATAAGAGAAGTTCAGACGACTACAAAGATAAGGTTAGTAGATTAAGCAAGTACATTAAAAATTTTAATCTATCACATGTATTGCATTAGTAGAAAATTTATTAGCATTCGAATTCATAATCGCGATTATTTTTGCACATTCGCATTTACAAACTTTCTCTGAATATTTTGCGAATATGAATAAATAGTAAGTTAGTAGCGTACCGTACCGTAGCGTTTGGCGCTCCGTCGTCTCTGGCTACCCCGCAAGGGATACGGCGTGAAGGTAAATAACTAAGTAAGTAAGTTAGTAAAAGGCAGACTTCAGAAAAAACTATTTCAAAACAAATTAATATGCACTATAAAGAAAAAAATTATAATTTTATTCTAATTAAAATAAAATGTAAAGAAAGCCAATAAATTTATTACAACTTACTACGTGCTCTCACTGTTACAATTGCTGCAAAATTGTAATAAATGATGCCTGCAGAAGAGCGCTGAATTAACCAATTTGACTGTTTTTAAAGATACTTAATAACCGTTTAATTCAAAATTGGTGCAAAGCGCAGATTATTTTATTTGCAAAGGGTTTTGTGGGGCCACATGAAATTTATTTGGGGCCACACGGTAAGCGTAAGCATTTAAATACAAAAAAAAAACATAAAAATTAGTTCATCAAGTCAAAAGTTTTATATATATATCATAAATAAATCAAAAGTCAAAACAATACAAACTACAGACAAATTGAGAACCTCCTCCTTTTTTTTAGTCGGTTTAAAATATAAATCCATTCTTTTCTATGTTTTTTAATATAACAAAAAGTAACGTAAACTCGTAATCACATTATCAATGCGATTTGATATTATTTATTTAACACACACCTCGTTAATCAAGACCACTACGAAATCGCAGAGAATTAGGACTAAATTTGAAGAAGAAGACTGGATACTCGCATTCGCAAAGGATATTCGTTACATCTCTAATTTAATTTTTTTTATTTTATAAATTAAACAATACATTTGAGTATGTACGAAATAAGTATGTTTAAGTCTCTTATATATTCCCTTCAATTATAAAACTATTTTCCTGAAAACTAGAGTTACTATTATGTCATCTCGGTCCTAATTGACCATTAATAGAATAACCTATGAAATGTAAATGTTAAAGCCATAATAAAGGCAGAGTAAGGTAGCCCATTACAGATAAGGGTCGGACGCGAGCAGCTTCCTGTGATCGAGGCGCGCCGGAGGCACCTTATCTAGCGACTACGAGCACGTGTTAGGTATTACATTCTGCACAATATACCTACAGTATTAAAAGAGAGTTGTTTTTTTATTTCATATCATTTTATTCCAATCATTCGACAGAAGAGTGAATCCTCTTAAATCGCTGAATCACGCTTAATCTTGATGAGAGGAAACGGGATGGAACGTCGCAAAGCATAGGTACTATGGGATTTCTTTAACTCCAATTTCTGATTAATCTTAGATAAAAAAAATATATATATTTATTAATATCTAAGACACAACAAGACACATGTAAAAGGTCTAAACATATAATAAATTAAAAATAATTTATGTAATATTACTTAAAGTTTGGTTCTGTCGCTTGTGACTTGAACCATACCATGCACATTTGTTTGTATCGGGGACCGAAATTAATTTGCTTTTCCATTGTGCACAGAACGTATCAGAAATTAACGAGCTCATGTTTTTGTTGCACCGCCCGTGTGTGATCTTTTATTCGATTACTAAAGATGGAGCAATTACTGTTTATAAATATTAAAAATGAGTAATTACAAATTTATCTATTTGTAATAATGAAATCGAAGAGCTTATTTAGTATTTCGTTTTATCACAAAGGATTTCGAACTAACGGTCTAAAATATGGTGATAAATGAAAAAAAAAATGTAATTAAATTAATATGTTAGTATTAAACAACGGGTTCTTAATTCTAGATTTAGAATCTGTATAACCAGGAATTAATGCGCTTTTGAGTAATGCACTTTTGTTGAATAAAACTTATTAACACTAAACTTGTAGTTCAAGAAGTTATTTTCAATGTTCTTACTATAAATTATATGTTTGATTTAATCATTCACTCATTATGAATAGGTTGTTATTAGTTTTAGTTTTTTAGAATTTTTTTGTTTTTATACTCATATGAATACATGAATCGTCATGAACTATTTGCACGCATGTATATATTAGATTGACACGCCGAGATTAAATATTCTATAGGTTATTAGGAAAACTGTTTATCCTATCCAGGTTCAATTTACATTCATAACAACTTAATTGAAAAAGCTATTTTATATGTTATTTTATAAAAAATGAATGTTTCTTCACCCTGCTCATAATTACACAGCGCTGAACGAACTCAATAAATGAATTCTGGTCAACGTTAATACTCTGATATTGTCTTACAGGAATTTAATAAACTCCTTGATAGCAAATAATTTGCAGGACATCTGGTGTCGAGGTAGGTCGATATAAATATTATTATGGTAGTTATAAGGAAGATTAGATACGAGGACCCACGAATACTAGCAAATTTTAGGTTCTGTGTGTCTCAGAAGGTGCTGCTATACTTCGTATATAATACAGGAATGAAATGAAATAATCCTAAAATCTCTATTTTCATAAAGGAGATCTTTGCTTAGATTTGGGGAGATTATAATATATTTTACTATTAACTTATAACAAGAAGAATTAAAAATAAAACGTGTTTCTTAAAATGACTTCATTGGCTCAATACGCGGCGCTATTAAAGTCATGTGCGCCGTTTTATTAGTACGGTTCCTCAGATGGATAAACATTTATTATTTACAGTATTAATGGAACTACGTGATGTTGTAGATACGTGTTATAGTGATACCACTGTAGTCTTCATTTGACACAATATAAATCAGTTTGCAAATTGCGGTAATAATAAATACTTATAGATCTTAATGTAAGTATAGTATAAAATTGGGAACAGTTAAAGATTTCTTAAAACTTGAAAGTTTAATTTAATTTTAATATACCATTTATAACAAACAGTGTTGTTATTTTGATTGTTTAAATACAATGAATAAAAATTTCTCCAAAAATTAATTTAAGTAAAATTAAAACTTTGATCCAAAATGAATTTCATTTTAAGTAAAACCAAAATAAGAAATCACTTACTGATATAAAGAGTAGGTTATACTACATTTGTAAATTTACTAAGACAAAGCCAGTTGTACAATATGTAGAGACACTACATAAATTAAATTCCAATTTTCTAAGTAATACAACGTTAATATATTTTATTGAAACAGACAGAGCGGACTGACAATACGAGTATCTCACACACACACACATAACCAGAAATGTATATTGTACCAACCACAAATGTGTACATTATTTTTAATTTTAACTTGTTACACTCAAAACTAGCAACTATTATTTATAATCCCATACTATTATACAGTATACATTTATTATATAAAAATAGCCTCAAATATAAGCAATTAAATTATATAATTACAACCGTTTTTTTAAATGTTATAAAAATATATTTCACATTAAAAATATGTATTTTCTAATATGTATTATAACTTAAAATAGGACTAATAACTTTACTTATATAAGTAAAGGGCTCTTTTGAATTAGTCTTGTTAAAAAAGTAAGTTATTCCTTGCCTTACTATCTTCAACCTTAAATGAAGATGTTAATAAATGTTACTTTAATACAAATGACTGTATCTTAACTTTTATTCTCTAAAAGCCTAAGACTCCCGCTTTGTAATATATTAGTATCGGGGAGAATAAACTGGTTTCCTTTAGATTGCTTACAGAGTGTATATAAATTCTTTCTTTGTACTCGAAATCAGTCCCCTCAGACGCCTATTTTTCTTGAAAATTATATACATTTTTTTAAAGGAAGGCATACGATCAAGACTGTACCTGGTGCAAAATGACCACCGTTGCCTACCATCTTCTACAAAATCTTTGAAGAGGCGCTCTCCTAGAAGCTCTATGTCGTAACGATCTGGAAATACCGCCGAAGGAAGTTCGTTCCACATCTTAGTAGTACGTGGCAGAAGATTCCTTGAGTGAGAACGTTATATGTCCAGGTGATAGAGATGGTATTGAAAGAGGAAGTGTGCAGTGTGGCAATTAAATTTTTCGACAGGAATCAAATCATTTGATCACTCTTCGGAACAGTCTTGATGATAAATGCGATGTAGGACGCACCGGAATGCAACGTTCCTACGCAAAGCCAGAGGATCTTACTTTTACCAAAGTGCGGGGTCAGTATCCCAATCGAAATTATATAAATAAAATTTTGATACTTATAAATTGTGAAAAGAAAAAACTTCTTGGTAAGATTTATCTTATTGAGTTCATTACTTCTAGCATTTATCATAATATTGGGACATGTTTTAAAAATCGCTTTTTATCCTCAACTATTTAAAACAAATCGGAAATATAATAAATTTACTATCATGTTGTTGCTACAAGATATAGTAGAGAAGAGCAAATATGTCATTGTAACATCGACAAATAATGCATTCGTTAATGGAAATGTTATGTTAAGAGAGGATAGACGATTGTGTTCAAATATACTATATACTACGAGGGCCAAACTGAAAATTTTTAGAACTGGCCACTTAAAAGCATTATATTAAAAAAAATAGTTTAAATTTTGAAAATAGAACTCTTTACCAATATTATTGAGTGTACATTTCATTCATTTGTCATTTGTTTTACGATTTGGCGGCAAATTGAAAATTGTCTGTGCACGTCAGAATGAATTTAAGCCGAGAAAATTTTCGTGCAATGATTTTTTATGAATTTCGATGTCATTTAAGTCAACAAGAAAGTTATGATAGACTTCGATTGGTTTTTTACGATGAAGCCCAATCTCGTGCCACAGTTTACAACTGGTTTAATGAATTCAAACGTGGTCGAACTAATCTCACCGATGATTTGCGTGAGGGACGGCCTTCTACAGCGACGACTGAAGATAACATCAGTGTTGTGCGGCGTATGATAGAGACTGACAAAAGAGTGACCTATCAGCAGATTCGGACAAGTCTAGGCATAGGTATGAGTCAAGTGCACAAAATCCTCCATGAACATTTAGCGGTCAGGAAGCTTTGTGCCCGCTGGATACCGCATAATTTGACCGAGGCTCAGAAACTCCGCCGTGTTGATTGGTGCCGAGAAATGATCCAAAAATTTAACGGAGGTGACTCAAATGGTGTGTTCGACATACTAATGGGTGACGAAAGCTGGATTTACTGTTATGATCCGGAAACCAAAAGACAGTCTGCTCAGTGGGTGTTTCCTTCCGAAGAGTTGCCAACTAAAATGAAGAGAGGTCGAAGTGTTGGAAAAAAGATGGTGGCCTCGTTCTTCGGAAAGACAGGTCATTACGCGACAGTAGTCTTAGAGGATCAGAAAACGGTTAATGCAGAGTGGTATACTAACAATTGTTTGCCACTTGTCTTGGAAAAAGTTCGAGAGAAACGACCTCGCAGCAGGATCCTCCTTCATCACGACAATGCCTCGTCGCACACCGCCAGGCAAACGATCGACTATTTGGTGACCTCAGACGTGGAATTACTGGGTCACCCGCCGTATAGCCCCGACCTCGCACCCTGCGATTTTTATTTATTTCCGAAAATAAAAGAAAAACTTCGAGGAAAACGTTTTATAGACGCCGAAGAAGCAGTGGCTGCGTTTCAAAACGCCGTCGAAGAGACCCTTAAGGCCGTGTGGGCAAGGTGTTTTTCTCAATGGTTCCATCGAATGCAGCGATGTATTGATGTAAATGGACGCTATTTTGAAAAGTTACAATAAAACTAATAACTTGCTAGAATGCTTAGTTTTTGATTTTCTAAGAACTTTCAGTTTGACCCTCGTACACATACATACATATATACCTAATATAATTGAAATACTCTCCTTTCAAGAAACATTTTTTACTTCCATTAACAAACAGCAGTCTGATATCCGTCAAATAATAATTGAAATATGGATTGAGTAACCATTTCGAGGCGTTTATTCGAATTTTATTAAAAAACAGTTGTACTACTTTTAAAGAACTTCTAACCGATACTTTAATAGATATTCAGTTTGCAATTAACAGATGTAATGATCTAGTTAATTTACCAACTAAGAATATGGATCCCGTTTCTGTTTTATATAACATTAATATTAAAAGAAAATGGCGGTACATTTTTAATAATTCGAAACCTTTTAAACCAAAGCACACATATGTTGTTGGACGGTGGAGCGTATCTTCAGCACGGCATCAGTCAGGCCTCGAGACGTGTGAGACGTGGAATAATATAAAAAGCTGTAGTCTTCGTTAAATATTTCACACACGAAAATACAACTTGTAGATGCTGTGGAAGATTAATAACAAGAACACAGCCATCGAGCACGGATAACATATTTTTAACTTTATTTTCAGTAAATATATCTACAATACAACTTCCGTACCGCCTCGCTCGTTAGTGACGTCACTATACACTATCATGTAAGTGGCATGGCTCTTTGCCAAATACATACATTAATATGTTAGCAATCCAGTAAAAACTGCAATAATTGTAACGTTAGAAAGCACAGCTATATATTTTAATTCTATCATTTCTTTAATTTAATTCAATTCCATTGCATTTACCTATATTTTACATAAAAGTTCTACGAAATAACTCAAGACCAATCCCCACGTTTCTAAAATAAATTTACGTATTTATAAGCATCTTGAGTGAAACAGCAATTTATGAACATTTAACTTAATTTAATTGCATTGTAATTCCACACTATGAATATATTTCTGCACCTAAAATATATTAATTATATTATATATACTATACTGTGGTGTCTATATATGTTCCTTTTATTTAATTTGTAAGCTATTCACATCTTGTGATATGTACTTTTATTTCTTTATGTAAGCTATATTTTTTTAATGTCTTAAAAGACGCAAGACTTAAAAGGTGGTAAGAAATACTAATTATAATAAATAGCATGTACACACAAATACAAATTTAAATGTAATAATTATTTAAAGATCGATTTGTTGATTGTCCAGGTAAACGTTTTTTTTTTATTTCTGTAAATCGATTTGTCGAAAAGACGCTTGCTGAAAGTATTTCAAAGGTCCTAAAACGTAACCATATAACAAACGCGAGCTATATTGCATAAAACAGTTTTATTTAAATAAAACTTGGAAATATTAAGTAAAGTATAGAATAAACTTTTTATTTTGTTTTCTTATTGTAATTTTAATTAGACAATAAAACGTTACAAAGATTTATCAAAAAGAAATTAATAAATTTGTAAAAAAAGAAGTCTACGAATCATATTGGTTTTAAAACTTCAATTTTATCCCATACATTTTCGTTTAACATTTACTAAATAACAAAGTAAAAAATCCGCTTCGTTCTTTCAGACCCGCCATATTGAATTTTCAATAAAATCATTTCGTTCATCGTGTCTTTCTTGTAAACAATAACATTTGATATCCTTGTCAAAAAGTAGCCTCCATCTTGATATGTCCGCCATATTGGATCAATCATATCATTTCGTCTTATGTATTCTAAAAAATTAGTCCGATTATATTTAAGGTTAGGTACCCAATTATAATAACAAACATATGTTATAAAAATTATTGCATAAAAATTTTAAATTAAATTTATTATAGAACACAGATCTCACGACAAACGAGGTATTAAGTCCACAGCCCTTTCCAAACCCAATTACAAAGTCAGGGTCAGAATTATAAAAAATGTTTGCAGGAAATATTGTTTTAATATTCACTAAGACAAAGGTAAAATATTTGAAATCCCCTCGACAAAGTGAGTGAAAGTGAGTGAGTGTGAAATTCTAACTGAATATATATATTATATATATTCAGTTAGAATTTCACAGCAACACCAGACTACCATATTATATTGAAACAGAGACGTAATTCGACACCATACATTTTATTGTATCTGAGCTAATCACTACCCCTTTTATATATATCTCTAGTGTAATACAGACGATAGACTCTTCAAGACCACTTAATAATATTACTTGAAATAATTCTAAACTCACGAAGCTCAAGACTTGCATCGTACACGTCTATGTTTGTATCGTCTTTTGAAAGTAATTTAATTGTACATTGTATATAAAGAGTATCAGGAATTAACAACCCACGTTTTGTTAATATACTTTTACGGACGTGGTTTAAAACTGTAGTCCTACATTGTATCATTTAATTGAAAATCTTCTACCATTGAAAATGTAATTTACACAACCAAAATATATTAAAATAATACTGTCGATGCAATGTTGATGACATTGCTCGCAACGAACGAATGATAAATTATATTTCTTTTAAATATACGTTTTATTCAATATTCGTCCTCACAGAGTCTTTGGACAAATATAACTATTGAATCCTGAAGCCACAATTTGAGGTACTAACAAACACATAGTTTAAACCTTATCTTATAGGAATATATATCAAATCAAATGTGAAGAATAACGACAACTAATGAAATGTCTTACCTTACAAACTATGACGACACTTCACGTGTTATTTTACAGTAATTCTCATTAAGTAATGAAAAGTACAACAGAAATAAAGTAATCTTAACCTTAAAAGATTTTAATTTACTTTACTTTAGCTCCACGTCATATCCCTTGCGGGGTATCCAGAGACGCCAGAGCGCCAAACGCTACGGTCCCTGCATACCTCTTTCCCCTCGGCCACAGACATCAACCTCTTCATACATGCCCTCCGGGGGGTCCTCATGCTTTTTACGTGACCTTCCTCCCGTATCTTAGATACCGTGTTTTCGAAGGTCACTCGAGGCCTTCCCCTGTCTCTCTTACCGCTCACTTTTCCTATATAAAACTTTTTAACCATTCTTTCATCACTCATTCGTTCGACGTGTTCAAACCACCTGAGCACGTTCTTCTTCATTCTCACTGTAACATCTTCACTAGTACCTGCCATTCTGTAGATCTCTTCATTGCGGATTCGGTCAGCTAGGCTGACTCCGCATATTCTGCGAAGAGATCGCATCTCCACAGCATTCATCTTTCTTACATTCTTCTTCTGTTTTACCCACGTTTAGCTGCCGTATAACAGCGTCGGTAGCAAAACCGCATTGTGTACAGTCAAACGTGCAGCTATGCTGACGTTTCGCCGTCTCAACATTGCAGCCAGAGCACCGTTGACTCTGTTACCAGCAGCAATACGCCTTTCCACATCCATTTCGTATCTTCCGTTTCTGCTAAACATACTTCCCAAATGTACCACTTCATTCACTTGTTCTATTATATTACCATTTACGGTGATCTTACAGTCTGTTCTTTCTTCATTTCTTTCAAATATCACAACCTTCGTCTTATCTGCATTCAGGTTTAGACCATTATTTTCACATCCATCTTTCAGAATGGTGACCAATGCCTGCAGATCGCATTCTGATGATGCAATGAGCACTGCATCATCTGCGTTTAGGAAGCAGTTGACTTAAAGTTACTTTCACTCCCATGTCACTGTCTTTTAAGCCTTGGAGACAACTATCCAAAAATACAAATTGAACAACCAAGCTGACATAGCGCAACCTTGCTTAACACCCGATTGGATTTCAAACCAAGGCGACATGCCAGCTCCTACTCGCACACAGGCTGAGTGATCTCTGTAAAGAGAATTTACAGCCTGTAGGAAGGGTCCGCTGACATTGTATCAGGGTAGTATTTCCCATGATATCTTTCTCACAATCCTGTCAAACGCCTTTTCCAAATCCACAAAAGCACAGAAAACCTTTTGGTTTAGGGCCAAAAACTTTTCCGTGATCATGCGAAGGTAAAATATCTGATCTATATACCCTCTTCCAGGTCAAAAACCTCCTCCTCCCACAACAGCCTTTCAGATCTCTCTTGCATTCTTCTCGCTAATATTTTAGCATAAACTTTACCGCCCAAGCTAATCAAACTGATAGCCCTATAGCTTGCACAGTCTATCTGTGAACATTTGCCTTTATACAAAGGCACGATGACTGCACCTCGCCAATCGTCTGGGACCTCTCCTGATTTCCAGCATAGTATAGTGTTATAAAAGATTTTGGAGCTTAACAGATTTTGGAGACATGAAATATTAAAATATAAAAACGTAAAACCAGCAATTATTGTATATATTTATTGGTTTAAATAGGATTTTAATTCAACTAACTCTTTTTTATGAAATCGATTCATTATAATATTTATTCAAAAATATTAAATTTATGTATGACTCATTAATAATCAGTTATATTCACACCATCCTGTAAATATTGAGTAGATACCATGAACACCAACTCACATAAACGATTATGTTACCAAGATTTCTAAAACAACTATTTGTTTACTTAATTTATATTATATTAAGATCTAAAATAGAATGCATGAAATATACACTTCATAGTTAGTTAAATGTTTAATATCGAGATTGCTTTTACATAAAATATAATTCAACGAGCTCCTGTTAGTGAACAAATATAGTACATTATTAAAACAACTGCTGCGACACAGCGCCACCTACCGCATTGGGACCTGTAACTTTATTAGCTGCCACTATACATATATTACAAGTTGCTTCAGTAATATTTAATTTATTAATAACTATACATCGTAATTAATAAATCAAATGTCTTATAATAAAAAAATATGAATTTTAATGTTGTATTGTTTATAACATTAAATAAAATAAGAAGGCATTAATTATTCAAGCATTGAATATTATTTGAATCACTGAATACAACTGAATTATAATATAGTTATGTCATATGTTTTATTATTACGTTCTAGTGAACGTAATAATAAAATATGATAACAGAAATGAGATCTTTGTGAATTTAAAATAATGTTTGTTAAATAAAATAATTTTTAGAGCTCTCCTACATACAGTGTGTTGAATTATTTACAATTACTTCACATGTACATGTTCCCGAATCCCGTGCTTCGTCCCGATGGAGTCTGTTCATAGCACTTGACTTTACCGATACAGGGAATTAATAATGACGAAATACATTACTTTGTTTCATAAGTATATAATAATTAAAGAGAGTATTTTATTAAATTTTAAATAAACATACATTGAAATAACGAAGCCAACTTTTCAGATTACATATGTTAATATTATTGTATTTAAAAAAATATCTCGTATTGTTTTACATTATTACATTACATTGAATATGATTTGAAATCATTTGAAAATTATTATTTTAATTATTTTTATTTTATAACCAAAAACATAAAAACAAACTAAAGATATCACTTCCCCCGACAGATTTCTCGATTAATACAGAACACAGCAGCAATAAGAATTCTCACCAACGGATATATTGAATTCCGTTAGATCGTTAAAGGATTATTAACGATGTCCAGAATTCACTTACTGAGTTCTCGCGGAGTGCAATTATGTGCGTCGCTGAAGATGAAATGGAATATCACTATTGGTATGATTCAGGTGATTGTGTATTATGTTATCTTTATTTATTCATTTACTATCTTGGAGTTGTTTTGTTCCGTGGATCAATTTTATGAATATTATAAATAAGATACTATTTTATTTTTAAACAAACTTCTAATATACTCGTAATATCAACCTATCGCGAGGTAGGGTTCACGTCACAATATGTACAAACATTTATTTTAACCAAGCGGTTTTTGATGTGCTCTGATAATTAAGGCGTACAAAATTTATTTATTTATTTTTATATTTATACATAATCATTCCTAAACACCTTTGACTGACGGAATTCAAACTTACATAGAACTAAATGTATACAGTACAGTAGTCCTAAAATAAGGGTGTCTGTGTTTTTTTATTTCGTTTCTGATGTGACAAATAAACTTTATCACGAACAAATATTTATTATGATATCTATAAATAAAATATTAAATGCTAAACTACCAAATGTTATTTCAATTCTTCATATGAAGTTAAAAGGAGTCGAGAAATAAAAAAATATAAAAGATTTGATAATTTAATTCAAGTCGATAAAACAACATTATTTTTTATTTATTAATATCACTGACTACAAAACTATACATCCGCATGTTACGAAAGCATAGCCAAGGGCAATTGTTATAGTAAGAACCAACTTGGTTTCACACGGTTAAATGCTGACACCACGCTTCGAGTATCCTGAAGACGACACCATACGGCTTGCGTTCTCACCATCGATGGGAATCGAGGATAAAATATATTCATTCTTGGGTCAATCGCTGACCTGGAATCACCTTTTTTTAGTATTAATTAATTATAAGTTTTAATTGTAACTCTTTAATATAATTTTATAAAATAATTGTTTTTCTTTGCATCCTTCGCTGCCACCAAACTTAATTCGCAGAGCAATACTAAATGAAACAACAAATAAACTACATGGTACAGTAACATTTAAGTATGCGAGGCATTTTAGTTATATTTTACACACTATATAAAAAATTCATATTTGCATAAAATTAATGTTAAAAAAATTATTGATAAATATCTAGTTCTCATATATTGAACGTAAATATATGAACCACTTTAAGCTCTGTAAGAGGTTGAACCTTCTGGTGCAACTCGTACGTATTGGCTTTTCGACTATTATTTGTCCTTCAAGAACTAATCATTGCAATAAATATTTTTATTATGCAGGTACAGGTTCCATTGAATTTAAGATTTTAATTTTGTGTTACCGTTTATTTGTATTTACTATTATCTATAATTTTAATATCAATCATCTTCTATAATAATACTATAATCGTGTTAATATCAGAATCGTTTCAGCTCGTTAACAAGTAATTTATATTTATTCTCTATACGCGCTACACTCAGAGCACTTACCGAAAAGAAATGCTAATAACTTTACACCTCTAAGCGGCTGTAGCTTATGGATATTTATTTGTGTGGTCGCTGGAAATGGATGAAGATTTCTTATTCAAGATATCTATCGCAGTAAGTGATACGTTTCAGACGTGGAATGAATTCACAAAATTATTTCTCTTATTAATATATGAGTACAATTTGTAAAAGGAAATTTAACGATCAAAGATAAATCTACCTTCACTTAATGAATTCTAAAGTATTACTTTTCAGTAGAAACTATAAATTTAATCTCAACATTCTAATAGTACAAGTTTGTCTTGCATTTGACTCGTGAGATTACAAAAGTAAAAAATTAAAGTGAAATAATTTAGAGATATATTCGGATTAAAATAAAACTTCTCACGACAATCACTGTATATATTTATTTTATCAAAATGAATTGGAATTATTTACAAGGTTTAATTTTGAAAATAAAATTTGTGTATCTAAGAATAGAACTTGTATTAGAAATTACTATCAAATAACCAAGTCATTAATATTTTGGTATTTGATTTGTTAATCAACTGTTTTAAAGTTACTCAGATTATAATATACTATTAAGTATCTCATCTCAAACTTCATTAAAAGATATGACTACAAAATTATATACATAAAGTATATTCATAATTATTTATGATTGCACTCTTGATTGATGATTACAATTTTTTAAAATTCTGCTTTCTGCTTTTTAAAAACAACTGCTTAAGATTACATCAAAAATTATTAGATTTATTATTTATTTTCCATCAAAAGTACACAATTGAAATCCAATTATGTCCATGACAATTTGGAATCCCTACAAAAATCCATATGATTGATAAACTAATTTTCACCTAGAAAAAGCGCTGCTGCTATTGACCTCAACGTTTAAAGGACTATATTGCAGCCAATACAGACCACTTTGGATAAGATTTATGTATTTTTAATGATTTTACGTATTATATAGAAAATAGAAAAATGTTGTCTTTCTTTTTAACAATATTTATGGCAAGAAGAAGTGAAGGAAGTGTATAAAGCTAGTACATAAGGAAAGTATATACGGGAAGTACATAATGCTAATCCATAAAGGGAGGTATGTAAGAAAAATTTATAAAGCAAGGGTTAGTGCACAAGGGACATATATAAGAGAAGTGTTTACGGGTACGAAGATAAGGTTAGTTGATAAAGCAACTACATAAAAAATAAAATTCTATCACATGTACTGCAT
This sequence comes from Melinaea marsaeus rileyi, assembly GCA_918358865.1. Taxonomy (NCBI): domain Eukaryota; kingdom Metazoa; phylum Arthropoda; class Insecta; order Lepidoptera; family Nymphalidae; genus Melinaea; species Melinaea marsaeus. The sequence goes on along the minus strand of OU911088.1, from coordinate 8,543,599 downwards.
GCGTGCAAATTACTGATATGCAAATTAGTGATGTAACGCAATGTATTAGTATTTGCATTTGTATTTGAGAACATTTTTCCAAATTCGCATTTAACTTTCTGCGAATATTTTGCGAACATGAATACCGGAAAACAAAGAATTTGAACATAATAGTAACTTAATAAAAAGCGGATTTCAAAAACAACTATTGTAAAACAAACGTTCAATATAAAGTAAAAAAAAATGTAAACTTTAGGTACAATAACTACGTGCTCTTTCTGTTACAATAATATTAGAAAAGGAAAATTCCAGCAACTGCATATTGTAATAAATGATGCCTGCCGAAGTACCGCTTAAATTAGCCAATATGAAAAGCGTTAAAAACCGGTTTTTAACTTACAATACACTGTTTTTAAAGATTGTTACACTTAATAACCGTTTCGGGAATATAAAAAAAAAAACATTTGTTACATCACTAGGTTGAAAGCTTTTAAATTATAAATTATCAATACGTTTTATGTTTACGAGTGTGTACGAAACAAATTCATAACATGTTACATGTTTAAGTCTCTTATATATTCCTTTCAATTATAAAACTATTTTCCTGAGAAACTGGAGTTACTATTATGTCATCTCGGTCCTAATTGACCATTAATATTATATATATTAATAGAATAACCTATGAAATGTAAATGTAAAAACCATAGTAAAGGCCGCGTAAGGCGACTCATTACAGATAAGGGTCGGACGCGAGCAGCTTCCTGCGATCGAGGTGCGCCGGAGGCACCTTATCTAGCGACTACGACCACGTGTTAGATATTACATTCTGCACAATAAACCTATGTGATACATTCTATTTTATCTTCTTATATATAATATATTATATCTGATAAACAAATTACAATGAAATTTATCGACATGTAACTTCACAGACGATGCTTTAATGCTGCAGGAGATCGGCATTGTGCCGATTGATTTAATTTTCAGTATTAAAACGTGAATATATTTTATTGAAACAGACAGAGCGGACTGACAATACGAGTATCTCACACACACACACACGCACACATAACCAGAAATGTATATTGTACCAACCACAAATGTGTACATTATTTTTAACTTTAACTGCTTACACTCAAAACTAGCAACTATTATTTATCCGATACTATTATACAGTATACATTTATTATATAAAAATAACTTCAAACATAAGCAATTAAATTATATAATTACAACCGTTTTTTTAAATGTTATAAAAATATATTTCACATTAAAAATATGTATTTTCTAATATGTATTATAGCTTGAAACAGGACTAATAACTTTACTTAACTAGGATAAATAAAGGGCTCTTTTGAATTGGACTTGTTAAAAAAGTAAGTTATTCCTTGCCTTACTATCTCCAACCATAAATGAAGATGTTAATAAATGTTACTTTAATACAAATGACTTTAGCTTAACTTTTATTCTCTAAAAGCCTAAGACTCCCGCCTTGTAATATATTAGTATCGGGGAGAATAAACTGTTTTCCTTTAGAATGCTTACAGAGTGTATATAAATTCTTTCTTTGTACTCGAAATCAGTCCCCTCAGACGCCTATTTTTCTTGAAAGTTATATACATTTTTTTAAACGAAGGCATACGATCAAGACTGTACCTGGTGCAAAATGATCTCCGTTGCCTACCATCTTCTACAATATCTTTGAAGAGGCGCGCTCTTAGAAGCTCTATGTCGTAACGACCTGGAAATACCGCCGAAGGAAGTTCGTTCCACATCTTAGTAGTACGTGGCAGAAGGTTCCTTAAGTGAGAACGTCATATGTCCAGGTGATAGCGATGGTATTGAAAGAGGAAGTGTGCAGTGTGGCAATTAAATTTTTCGACAGGAATCTTATCATTTGATCACTCTTCGGAACAGTCTTGATGATAAATGCGATATAGGACGCACAGGGATGCGACGTTCCTACGCAAAGCTAGAGGATCTTACTTTTACCAGAGTGCGGGGACAGTATGCCAATGGAAATTATATAAATAAAATTTTGATACGTATAAATTGTAAAAAAATTAACTTCTTGGTAAGATTTATCTTATTGAGTTCATTACTTCTAGCCTTTATCATAATACTGTGACATGTTTTAAAAATCGCTTTTTATCTTCAACTCTTTAAAACAAATCGAAAATGTAATAAATTTACAGTCATGTTGTTGCTAAAAGATATAGTAGAGAAGAGCAAATATGTCATTGTAACATCGACAAATAATGCATTCGTAAATGGAAATGTTATGTTAAGAGAAAATAGAGACGATTGTGTACCTAATATAATTGAAATACTCTCCTTTCAAGAAACATTTTTTACTTCCATTAACAAACCGCAATCAGATATCCATCAAATAATAATTGAAATATGGATTGAGTAACCATTTCGAGGAGTTCATTCGAATTTTATTAAAGAGACAAAAAACTATTATTAATGGCGGTGAGTTAAACTAAAAAAAAAGTTGTACTACTTTAAAAGAACTTCTAACTGATACTTTAATAGACATTCAGTTTGCAATTACCAGATGTAATGACCTAGTTCATTTAGCAAGTAGGAATATGGATCCCGTTTCTGTTTTCTATAACATTAATATTAAAAGAAAATGGCGATACATTTTTAATAATTCGAAACCTTTTAAACCACAGCACACATATGTTGTTGGTGGAGCGTATCTCCAGCACGGCGTCAGTCAGGCCTCGAGACGTGTGAGACGTGGAATAATATAAAAAGCTGTAGTCCTCGTTAAATATTTCACACTCGAAAATACAACTTGTAGATGCTGTGGAAGATTAATAACAAGAACACGGCCATCGAGCACGGATAACATATTTTTAACTTTATTTTCAGTAAATATATCTACAATAAAACTTCCGTACCGCCTCGCTCGTTAGTGACGTCACAGTACACTATCATGTAAGTAGCATGGCTCTTTGCCAAATACAGACATTAATATGTTAGCAATCTAGTACAAACTGCAATAATTGTAACGTTGGAAAGCACAGCTATATATTTTAATTCGATCATTTCTTTAATTCAATTCCATTGCATATACCTTTAAATTACATAAAAGTTCTACGAAATAACTCAAGACACATCCCCACGTTTCTAAAATAAATTTACGTATTTATAAGCATCTTGAGTGAAACAGGAATTTATGAACATTTAACATAATTTAATTGCATTGTAATTCCATACCATGAATATATTTCTGCACCTAAAATATATTAATTATATTATATATACTGTACTGTGGTGTGTCTATATATGTTCCTTTTATTTCATTCTAAGTTGTTCACATCTTGTGATATGCACTTTTATTTCTTTATGTAAGCTATATATTTTTAATGTCTTAAAAGGCTGAAGACTTAAAAGGTGGTAAGAGATATTAATTATAATAAATAGCATGTAGACACAAATACAAATTTAAAAGTAATAAATATTTAAAGATCTATTTGTTGATTGTCCAGATAAACGTTTTTTCTTTATTTCTGTAAATCAATTTGTCGAGAAGACGCTTGCTGACAGCATTTCAAAGGTCTTAAAACGTAACCATATAACAAACGCGAGCTATATTGCATAAAACAGTTTTATTTAAATAAAACTTGGAAATATTAAGTAAAGTATAGAATACACATTATTTATTTTGTTTTTTTTATTGTAATTTTAATTAGACAATAAAACGTTACAAAGATTTATCAAAAAGAAATTAATAAAATTGTAAAAAAAGAAGTCTACGAATCATATTGGATTTAAAACTTAATTTTTTATCACATACATTTTCGTTTAACATTTACTAAATAACAAAGTAAAAAATCCGCTTAGTTCTTTTAGACCCGCCATATTGAATTTTCAATATAATCATTTCGTTTATCGTGTCTTTCTTGTAAAAAATAACACTAGATATCCTTGTCAAAAAGTACCCTCCATCTTGTTATGTCCGCCATAAAGGATCCATCACGTCATTTCGTCTATATATTCTAATAAATTATTACGATTATATTTACGGTAACCCAATTATAATTACAAAAATGTGTTATAAATACAACTCCATAAAATGAATTTATCGTAGAGCACAGATCTTATAACAGACGAAACATTAAATCCACAGCCCTTTCCAAATACAGTTACGAAGACAGGGAAGTAAGAATTTCACAGCAACACCAGACTACCATATTATATTGAAACAGAGACGTAATTCGACACGATACATTTTATTGTATCTGAGCTAATCACTAAACCTTTAATATGTATCTCTAGTGTAATACAGACGATAGACTCTTCAAGACTACTTAATAATATTAATTGTAATAATTCTAAACTCACGAAGCACGAGACTTGCATCGTACACGTCTATGTTTGTATCGTCTTTTGAAAGTAATTTAATTGTACATTGTTTATAAAGAGTATCAGGAAGTAACAACACACGTTTTGTTAATATACTTTTACGGACGTGGTTTAAAACTGTACTGTACTGTCCTACATTGTATCATTTAATTGAAAATTTTCTACCATTGAAAATGTCATTTACACAACCAAAATATATTAAAATAATACTGTCGATGCAATGTTGATGACATTGCTCGCAACGAACGAATGATAAATTATATTTCTTTTAAATATACTTTTTATTCAATATTCGTCCTCATAGAGTCTTTGGACAAATATAACTATTGAATCCTGAAGCCACAATTTGAGGAACTAATAAACACATAGTTTAAACCTTATCTTATAGGAATATATATCAAATCAAATATAAAGGATAACGACAACTTATGAAATGTCTTACCTTACAAACTATGCAGACACTTCACGTGATATTTTACAGTAATTCTCATTAAGTAATGAAAAGAACAACAGAAATAAAGTAATCTTAACCTTAAAAGATTTTACTTTACTTTACTTTAGCTTCACGCCATATCCCTTGCGGGGTAGCCAGAGGCGACGGAGCGCCAAACGCTACGGTCCCTGCATACCTCTTTTCCCTCGGCCACAGACATCAACCTCTTCATACATGCCCTCCGAGGGGTCCTCATGCTTTTTACGTGACCTTCCTCCCGTATCTTAGATACCGTGTTTTCGAAGGTCACTCGAGGCCTTCCCCTGTCTCTCTTACCGCTCACTTTTCCTGTATAAATCTTTTTAACCATTCTTACATCACTCATTCGTTCGACGTGCTCCAACCACCTGAGCATGTTCTTCTTCATTCTCACTGTAACATCTTCACTAGTACCTGCCATTCTGTGGATCTCTTCATCACGGATTCTGTCAGCTAGGCTGACTCCGCATATTTTGCGAAGAGATCGCATCTCCACAGCATTCAACTTTCTTACATTCTTCTTCTGTTTTACCCACGTTTGGCTGCCGTGTAACAGCGTCGTAAGCAAAACCGCATTATGTACAGCCAAACGTGCAGCTATGCTGACGTTTCGCCGTCTCAACAATGCAACCAGAGCACCATTGTCTCTGTTACCAGCAGCAATACGCCTTTCCACATCCATTTCGTATCTTCCGTTTCTGCTAAACATACTTCCCAAATATACCACTTCATTCACTTGTTCTATTATCTTACCATTCACGTTGATCTTACATTCTGTTCTTTCTTCATTTTTTTCAAATATCAAATCCTTCGTCTTATCTGCATTCAGGTTTAGACCATTATTTTCACACCCATCTTTCAGAGTGGTAACCAATGCCTGCAGATCGCATTCTGATGATGCAATGAGCATTGCATCATCTGCGTATAGCAAGCAGTTGACTTTAAAGTCACCTACTGTCACTCTCATGTCATTGTCTTTTAAGCCTTGGAGACAACTATCCAAAAATACAAATTGAACAATCAAGCTGACATAGCGCAACCTTGTTTACCACCCGATTGGTTTTCAAACCAGGGCGACATGCCAGCTCCTACTCGCACACAGGCTGAGTGATCTCTGTAAAGAGAGTTTACAACCTGTAGCAAGGGTCCGCTCACATTGTATCGGGGCAATATCTCCCATGATATCTTTTTCACAACCCTGTCAAACGCCTTATCCAAATCCACAAAAGCACAGAAAATCTTTTGGTTTAGGGCCAAAACTTTTTCCGTGATCATGCGGAGGGAAAAGATCTGATCTATACACCCTCTTCCAGGTCGAAAACCTCCTTGGGCCTCCCACAACAGCCTTTCAGATCTCTCTTGCATTCTTCTCGCTAATATTTTGGCATAAACTTTACCGCCCAAGCTAATCAAACTGATAGCCCTATAGCTTGCACAGTCTATCTGTGAACCTTTTCCTTTATACAAAGGCACGATGACTGCACCTCGCCAATCGTCTGGGACCTCTCCTGATTTCCAGCCTAAATGAATTTGCACAAAAACCAGAATAAGTCCAAGACGTGCGGCCCACCATGTTTGATCATCTCGGCAGTAACTTCATCTGCTCCCGCAGCCTTACCACATTTCAGACTTCGAATCGCGCTCTCCACTTCTTACAAACTGATTTCACCATCGGCTACATCCGGACTCAGCATTTTGCTGGTACACAAGGGCGAGGCGTCCTCACATTCATACGTCTCCTTGTAGAATTCCGCCCAGCGCTGCAAAACGTGTGCTTCCTCGGTTAAAATTTCACCGCTCTTCGAAAGCACCCCTTTCATCCTACAGGTTATCGAACAACCCCGGGGATTACTAACTTCTCGCCAGAAAAGCTTCGTGTTTTAAAAGATTTTGGAGCTTAAAAGATTTTGGAGACATGAAATATTAAAATATAAAAACGTAAAACCAGCAATTATTGTATATATTTATTGGTTTAAATACGATTTTAATTCAACTAACTCTTTTTTATAAAATCGATTCATTATAATATTTATCCAAAAATATAAAATTTATGTATGACTCATTAATAATCAGTTATATTCACACCATCCTGTAAATATTGAGTAGATAATACCAACTCACATAAACGATTATATTACCAAGATTTCTAAAACAACTATTTGTTTAGTTAATTTATATTATATTAAGATCTAAAATAGAATGCATGAAATATAGTTACATAGTTAGTTAAATGTTTAATATCAAGATTGCCTTTACATAAAATATAATTCAACGAGCTCCTGTTAGCGAACAAATATAGTACATTATTAAAACAACTACTGCGACACAGCGCCACCTACCGCATTGGGACCTGTAACTTTCTTAGCTGCCACTGAACATATATTACATGTTGGTTCAGTAATATTTAATTTATTAATAACTATACATCGTAATTAATAAATCAAACGTCTTATGATAAAAAAATATGAATTTTAATATTGCATTGTACATAACATTATATAAAATATGAAGACATTAATTATTCAATCATTTCATATTATCGGAACCACTGAACGCAACTGATTTATAATATAGTTATGTCATAGTGAACGTCGTAATAAAATAAAACAACAGAAATGAATTCATGGTGAAATTAAAATAATGTTTGTTAAATAAAAATATTTTCAGAGCTCTCCTACATACAGTGTGTTGAATTATTTACAATTACTACACATGTACATGTTCCCGAGTCCCGTGCTTCGTCCCGATGGAGTTTAGTTCATAGCACTTGACTTTACCTATACAGGGAATTAATAATGATGAAATACATTACTTTGTTTCATAAGTATATAATAATTAAAGAGAGTATTTTATTAAATTTTAAATAAACATACATTGAAATAACGAAGCCAAGTTTTCAGATTACATTTGTTAATATTATTGTATTTAAAAAAATATCTCGTATTCTTTTACATTATTACATTACATTGAATATGATTTGAAATCCTTTGAAAATTATTATTTTACATTTTATTTTATTATGTTTTACATAATGATGCGTACAGGAAAGAAAAATGATAATTTTGTAACATTACCAAAACCATAAAAACAAACTAAAGATATCACTTCCTCCGACAGATTTCTCAATTAATTCAGAACACAGACAGCAATAAGAATTCTCACCAACGGATATATTGAATTCCGTTAGATTGGTAAAGGATTATTAACGATGTCCAGAATTCACTTACTGAGTTCTCACGGAGTACAATTATGTGCGTCGCTGAAGATGAAATGGAATTTCACTATTGGTATGATTCAAATAATTGTGTATTATGTAACCTTTATTTATTCAGTTACTATCTTGTAGTAGTTTTGTTCCTTGGATCAATTTTATAAATTGATTATTTAAATATTAATTTATTTTTAAACAAACTTCGAATATAATAAGAACCAATACCGACTGAGGGCTTACGTCATGATACGTACAGATATTTATTTTTATTTGCTACCATAACCCTATTATGTAGGCTACTTTAATGACTATGGATACTCTACCTTTTTAACCTACCTACCTAACTACCTACCTTCTTGTAAAAGGAAAAATTGCAGTAGACGTAATAACAAGTAGAAGTAGTCGTTAAAACAATAAAATACTGATGCTGATTAAAACAATATGATCATGATTAATAACTTCATAATAAAGTAATACCTAAAAATTGTATTTCCGTTTAATTGTTTTTACTATTATCTATAAATTTAATTTCAATAATCCTTTATAATAATAATAATTGACTTTAAAACTTATGAAATTGTATCAATATCATGTTATTATCTGAATTATTTCCGCTCATTAAAAAGTAATTTATATATATTCTCCAAACGCGCTACACTCAGAGCACTTACCGAAAAGAAATGCCAATAACTTTACACCTCTAAGTGGTTGCAGCTTATGGATATTTATTTGTGTGGTCGCTGGAAATGGATGAAGAATTTTTATTCAAGATATCAATCGCCCTACGTGATACGTTTCAGACGTGGAATAAATTCACAAAATTATTTCCCTTGTTAATATATGGGTACAATTTGTAAAAAGAAGATTAAAGATCAAAAATAAATTTACCTTCACTTAAAGGATTCAAAAAGTATTTATTTTCAGTAGAAACTATAAATTTAATCACAATATTCTAACACTACAAGTTTTTTTTGCATTTGACTCGTGAGATTACAAAAGTAAAATAGTGATATACTTCAACATTCAGAGATATATTCGGATTAAAATAAAACTTCTTACGACAATTGCGACACCTTAATTACAAGGCAAAATTTTGAAAATAAAATTTGTGTATCTAAGAATAGGTAATTTTAATACATACATTAAAAATATCCTACTCTTGTTTTTTTTATTACATATTAGTATCAAATAACCAAGTCATTAATACATTGGTATTTGATATGTTAAACAACTTGTTAACTTGTTTTAAAGTTACTCAAATTATAGCATACTATTGAGTATCTGATCTCAAACTTCATTAAAAGATATAACTATAAAATGATATACGTAAAATACGATTGATAGTGACTAATTTTCACCTAGAAAAAGCGTTGCTGCGATTGATTTCAACGTTTAAAGGACTATATTGCAGCCAATACAGACCACTTTGGATAAGCTTTATGTGTTTTTAATGGTTTTATGTATTATATTAACACACTGTAATAGTAATAAATGTTACGTACAACAGAAAAATGTTGTCTTTCTTTGTAACAATATTTATGGCAAGACGAAGTGAAGGAAGTGTATAAAGCATAAGGAAAGTATATACGGGAAGTACATAATGCTAATCCATAAAGGGAGGTATGTAAGGAAAATTCATAAAGCAAGGGTTAGTGCACAAGGGACATAATATATAAGAGAAGTGTTTACGGGTACGAAGATAAGGTTAGTAGATAAAGCAACTACATAAAAAATAAAATTCTATCACATGTACTGCATGCGTGCAAATTACTGATATGCAAATTTGTGATGTAACGCAGTAATAAATGTATTAGTATTTGCATTTGTATTCGAGAACATTTTTCCGTATTCGCATTTAACTTTCTGCGAATATTTTGCGAACATGAATACCGGAAAACAAAGAATTTGAACATAATAGTAAGTTAGTTAAAAGCGGACTTCAAAAACAACTATTGCAAAACAAACTAACGTGCAATATAAAGTAAAAAAAAATGTAAAAAACTGATCACTTTAGGTACAATAACTACGAGCTCTTGCTGTTACAATAATATTAGAAAAGGAAAATTCCAGCAACTGCATATTGTAATAAACGATGCCTGCTGAAGTACCGCTTAAATTAGCCAATATGAGAAGCGTTAAAAACCGGTTTTTAACTTACAATACACTGTTTTTAAAGATTGTTACACTTAATAACCGTTTCGGGAATATGAAAAAAAAAACATTCGTTACATCACTAGGTTGAAAGTTTTTAAATTATAAATTAAACAATACGTTGTATGTTTACGAGTGTGTACGAAATAAATTCATAACATGTTACATGTTTAAGTCTCTTATAAGTCCTTTCAATTATAAAACTATTTTCCTGAGAAACTAGAGTTACTATTATGTCATCTCGGTCCTAATTGACCATTAATAGAATAACCTATGAAATATAAATGTAAAAGCCATAGTAAAGGCCGCGTAAGGCGACTCATTACAGAGAGGGTCGGACGCAAGCAGCTTCCTGCGATCGAGGTGCGCCGGAGGCATCTTATCTAGCGACTACGACCACGTATTGGATACGAGTATTACATTCTGCACAATATACTTATGTGATCATTCTATTTATCTTCTTATATATAATATATTATATCTAATAAACAAATTTTAATGAAATTTATCGACATATAACTTCACAAACGATACTTCAATGCTGCAGGAGATCAGCATTGTGCCGATTGATTTAAGTTTCAGTGTTAAAAGAGAGTTGTTTTTTTGTTTCATATCATTTCATTCCAATCATTTGACAATAGAGTGAATCCTCATAAATCGCTGAATTACGCTTAATCTTGATGAGAGGGAATGTCGCAAAGCGTGTTATGGGGATTTGTTTGACTCCAATTTCTGATTGATCTTATTAAAATAAATCTCTTCTTTATATATTAATAACTATTAAACACATGTATAAGGTCTAACAAAAAAAAATTAAAAATTATAAATATAATATTACATAAAGTTTAGTTCTATCGCTTTTGACTTGTACCACACCATGCACATTTGTTTGTATCGGGGACCGAAATTAATTTGCTGTTCCGTTGTGCACAGAACGTATCAGAAATTAACGAGCTCATGTCTTTGTTGCACCGCCTGTGTGTGATCCTTTATTCGATTACTAAAGATGGAGCAATTGCTTTTTTATAAATGAGTAATTATACATTTTTCCATTTGTATTAATGAAATCGAAGATTTTATTTAGTATTATGTTTTTATTACAAAGGATTAAGAAGTAACGGTCTAAAATATGCTGATAAATAAAATCAAACATTATGTAAATAAATTAACATGTTAGTATCAAACAGCGGGTTCTTAGTTCACGAATTAAAGCACTTTTAAGTTATGCACTTCCCCACACTTTTATTGAATAAAACTTACTAACATTAAACTAATAGTTTAATTAGTTATTTCTAATCGGCCTACTATATATAATATGTTCAATTTAATAACTCACTGATTATAAAAAAGTTGTTATAGGATTTAGTTTTGTTAGACTTTTTATATTTGTGTACTTATATGAATACAAGTGATATCAACCAGTTTTGTTTCACTTTCTGGGTGAACATCGTCATGAACTAGTTATCACGGCGGTCCTTCCAAAGTAGTACATATCTAACATATTTGTAGACATCTAGAGAGTTTAGGACGACTCTCTGCTCGATTAACAAGACGAGATTAAATATTGTATATGTTATTAGGAACACTATTCATCCTATCCAGATTCAATTACATTCATAATATAACTTAATTAAAAAACCTATTTTATTTGTTATATTATATAATAAATGCTTCCTCACCCTGTTCATAATTACATAACGCTAAACGAACTCAATAAATGAATTCTGGTCAACGTTAATACTCTGATATTGTCTTATAGGAATTTAATAAACTCCTTGATGGCAAATAATTTGCAGGACATCTGGTGTCGCGATAGGTCGATATAAATATTATTAAGGTAGTTATAAAAAAGATTAGATACGAGGACCCATGAATACTAGTAAATTTGAGGTCCTGCGTGTCTCAGAATACATTATACTACGTATATAATGTAGAAATTAAATAAAATAATCCTGAAATCTCTATTTTCATAAAGGAAATCTTTGCGTAGATTTAGGAAGATTATTTATAAAAATTAACTATTAAATTAAATGTATTTCTTATTTTACAATAAAATTGTAACTAAAATGTCTTCATTGGTGTAATACCCGCGCTATTAAAGTCATGTGCGCCGTTTTATTAGTACGGTTCCTCAGATGGATAAACATTTATTATTTACAGTATTAATGGAGCTACGTGATGCTGTTGAAACATATTATACTAATACCACTATAGTCCTCATTTCTCACAATATAAATTAGTTTGCAAATAGCAATAAAAATAAATGAGAACACACATTTCAAAATGGTGGCCTACAAAGTACTTGCAGATCTTAATAAGTATATTATAAAAGATTACTTTTATATAGTTTTTCTATTAACATTTAAATATCTTACATTACTAAGCGCCTTAACTACATTCCTCTCTTAAATTTCTTTGATAAAATCAATTTTATGTAAATTGGAGACACTGCTTTTCTTGAAACTTAATAGTTTAATTTAATTGTAATACACCATTTATACAAATACAAATAGTTTTGTTGTTTTGATTGTTAAAGAATAATTAATAATAATTTCTTCCAAAATTTATTGAAGTAAACTTAAAACTTTGCTCCAAAATGAATTAACATTTTAGGTAATACAAAACTAAGAAATCACTTACTGATTTAAGGAGCAGATCATATTATACATTTTTAAATTTACAAAGACAAAGCCAGTCATACAATATCTACATAAATTCAACTCGAATTTTCTAAGCAATACGACGTCGATATATTTTATTAAAACAGAGAGAGCGGACTGACAATACTAGTAGGACTTCACATATACATACACACTCACACACACTCACACATCGCTCACAACCACAAATGTATATTGTACCAACCACAAATGTATACATTATGTGTAACTTTAACAGCTTACACTCAGAGCTAGCTAGACTCTTAATTGTAATCCGATACTATTATACAGTATACATTCTTGATCTATAAAATAACTCAAAAATAAGCAAATAAATTATGACATAAACCCCTTTTTTTTTAGTGCTTAATAATGCATAATTTTAATGCAGTGATTCGACGTTCGCCAATTCGACGCAATGCTAGAGGATTCAGCTTTTTACAGAGTGTGGGGCAACTGGAATTATATAGATGCCAATGGAAATTATATAAATAACATTTTGATACATATAAATTGTAAATACATTTAACATCTTGGTAAGATTATTACCTTGGTGAGTTCATTTCTTCTAGACTTTATCATAATTAAAAATCGTTTTGTTAACTAGACAATCGCTTTCTAACCGCAAATATTAAAAAAACTTGGAAATGTAACAAATTTACAATTATATCGTTGCCACAAGTTGTATTGTATTAAGAAGAGCAAGTATGGCATTGTGACATCGACAAATAATGTATTCGTTAATGGAATTGTTATGTTAAGATAGGATAGAGACGATTGTATTCAAATTATCTTTTAAAATACCGCAGTCAGAAATCCGTCAAACAAATAATTGAAATGTGATTGAGTATCGAATTTTATAAAACAGACTAATTTAATAATTGTTAAACTGAAAACACAGTTGTACTGCTTTATCAGTCACTTGTCAGTTTACTTGTCACCGATACTTTAAAAGACATTCAGTTTGCAATTACCAGATAATGATCTAGTTAATTTACCAACTAAAATGGCGATACATTTTTAATACTTCGAAACCTTTCAAACCACAGCACACATTGGATGGTGGAGCGTATCTAAAACATGGCATCAGTCAGGTCGAGACGTGGAATAATATAAAAAGCTGTAGTCCTCGTTCAATATTTCACACACGAAAGTACAACTTGTAGATGCTGTGGAAGATTAATAACAAAAATACGGCCATCGAGCACGGGTAACAGGGCACATCAAATTTTAAAGTAACATTTTTAACTTAATTTTCAGTATATATATGTACAATAAAACTTCCGTACCGCCTCGCCCGTTAGTGACGTCACAATACTAGTGTATCATGTAAGTAGCATGGCTCTTTGCCAAATACAGACATTAATATGTTAGCAATCCGATAAAAACTGCAACACTTGTAAAGTTACAAGGCAAAGCAATATTTTTTAAGTCCAGCATTTCTTTAATTGAATTCCCATTGCATTTACTATTAAATTAAATAAACTTCTACTAAAATAACTCAAAACGAATCCCTACGTTTCTAAAATAAATTTACGTATTTATAAGCATCTTGAGTGAAACGCCAATTTATTGAGATTTATCTTAATTTACTTGCATTGTGTTTCTACACTATGAATATATTTCTGTAATTACAATATATTAATTATATTATATATACTGTACTGTGCTGTGTGTATGTATATATATGTTCCTTTTATTTCGTTCCTAAGCTGTCCACATCTTGTGATATGCACTTTTATTTCTTTATGTAAGTTATGTTTTTTTAATGTCTTAAAAGACGCCAGACTTAAAAGGTGGTAAGAAGTACTAATTATAACAAATAGCATGTACACACAAATACAAATTTAATGTAATAAATATTTAAAGATCGATTTATTGCTTGTCCAGATAAAGGTTTTTTCTTTATTTCTTTGAATCGATTTGTCGAGAAGACACTTGCTGAAAGCATTTCAAAGGTCCTAAAATGTAACCATATTACAAACGCGACCTACATTGCATAACAATTGTATTTGAATAAAACCTGAAAATATTAAGTAAAGTATAGAATACACTTTATTTATTTTGGTGTTTTATTGTTTATTTAATTAAACAATAAAACATTACAAAGATTTATCAAAAAGAAATTAATAAATTTGTAAAAAAAGAAGCCTACGAATCATATATTATATATTGGATATATTGGATTTAAAACTTAATTTTTTATCGCATACATTTTCGTTTAACATTTACCATTTTTAAAACAGGGTCAGAATAATAAAAAAAATTTGGAGGAAAGATTGTTTCAAAATTCACTAAGACAAAGGTAAAATATTTAAAATTCAATCGACACTAAGTTCTAATATAATCAGTTTGAATTTCACAACAACACCAGACTACCATATTATATTGAAACAGAGACGTTATTCGACACGATACATTTTATTGTATTTGAGCTAATAACTACACCTTTAATATGTATCTCTAGTGTAATACAGACGATAGACCCTTCAAGACTACTTAATAATATTAATTGTAATAATTCTAAACTCACGAAGCACGAGACTTACATCGTACACGTCTATGTTTGTATCGTCTTTTGGAAGTAATCTAATTGTACATTGTATATAAAGAGTATCAGGACAACCCACGTTTTGTTAATATATTTTTACGGACGTGGTTTAAGACTGTAGTCCTACATTGTATCATTTAATTGAAAATCTTCTACCATTGAAAATGTAATTTACACAACCAAAATCTATTAAAATAATACTGTCGATGCAATGTTGATGCATGCATGCATGCATGATGATGTATGAAGAGATTGATGTCTGTGGCCGAGGCGAAAGAGGTATGCAGGGACCGTAGCATTTGGCGCTCCGTCGTCTCTGGCTACCCTGCAAGGGATATAGCGTGAAGCTAAAGTAAAGTAAAGTAAATCTTTTAAGGTTAAGATTACTTTATTTCTGTTGTTCTTTTCATTATTTAATGAGTATTACTGTAAAATAACACGTGAAGTGTCTTCATAGTTTGTAAGGTAAGACATTTCATAAGTTGTCGTTATTCTTCACATTTGATTTGATATATATTCCTATAAGATAAGGTTTAAACTTTGTGTTTGTTAGTTCCTTAAATTGTGGCTTCAGGATTCAATAGTTGTATTATATAACAAAACGTGTGTTGTCAATTCCTGATACTCTTTATATACAATGTACAATTAAATTACTTTCAAAAGACGATACAAACATAGACGTGTACGATGCAAGTCTCGTGCTTTGTGAGTTTAGAATTAATACCATTAATATTATTAAGTAATCTTGAAGAGTCTATCGTCTGTATTACACTAGAGATACATATTAAAGGTGTAGTGATTAGCTCAGATACAATAAAATGTATCGTGTCGAATTACGTCTCTGTTTCAATATAATATGGTAGTCTGGTGTTGCTGTGAAATTCTAACTGAATATATTATAACTAACTTTGTTGAGGGGATTTTAAATATTTTACCTTTGTCTCAGTGAATTTTAAAACAATCTTTCCTGCAAATATTTTTTATAATTCTAACTTCCCTGTCTTCGTAACTGTATTTGGAAAGGGCTGTGAATTTAATATTTCGTCTGTTATGAGAACTGTTTTCTACGATAAATTCATTTTATGGAATTGTATTTATAACACATTTTTGTAATTATAATGGGGTTACCGTAAATATAATCGTAATAATTTATTGGAATACATAGACGAAATGACGTGATTGATCCTTTATGGCAGACATAACAACATGTAGGCTACTTTTTGACAAAGATATCAAGTATTATTGTTTACAAGAAAGACACGATAAACGAAATGATTATATTGAAAATTCAATATGGCGGGTCTAAAAGAACGAAGCGGATTTTTTACTTTTTTTATTTAGTAAATGTTAAACGAAAATGTATGCGATAAAAAATGAAGTTTTAAATCCAATATGATTCGTAGACTTCTTTTTTTACCAAATTAATTTATTTTTGATAAATCTTTGTAACGTTTTATTGTCTAATTAAAATTACATAAAAAAAACAAAATAAATAAAGTAATAATAATAATAATAATATACTTTATTGCAACCACAATGTAAAACAGTACAGAAAAAAAACATTTCAAATATGTGCGGGTATACAATAAGGCGGTCTTATCGCTAAGTAGCGATCTCTTCCAGACAACCTTATATCTCAATTTAAGGTGAGTTACATACAGAAGAGTGGTGCATAATAATAATAGACTTAATTTCACATACAAACATAAATACAAAATATACACAAATAAAAATAAATTTATCATAAATAAAATACATAATTCTATATATATATATATATATATATATATATATATATATACATATATATATATATCATAATAAAATATATATAATAGCATTATGAATACAGGAGAAAGATTATCTGATATGTGCATGAAAAATAGAGGAAAAATAAAATATAGAACAATATAATTACATATAATTACATATAATTAACATTATAATGACGAACAGAGGCCAAGATAATGATCTTTAACCAACCTCTTAAAGGCAGTCAAAGACCTTGCTTGTCTGATGACTACAGGTAACGCATTCCAGAGCAATATTGCTTGAACAGTAAAAGACTTTTTATAGAAACGAGTAGAGTGAGGAGGTAAACGGAGAGTAAGGTTATCAGAAGACCTAAGAACTTTATTATGAGTGCCCAGAAATAATTCCAGAAAAATTCCGGCGACAACGGATTGGTAACCACTTGAGTTTGGATCGAAATTGAGTAATATGGTCATACTTGCGCAAGCCAAATATGAACCGAATGCCAAGGTTTTGAAGTCTCTCAAGTTTATCAAGTTGTGCTTCGGTGAGATCAGGATAACTTGCGTCGACGTAGTCAAGAATAGAAAGAAGAAGAGATTGTGCAAGCATAACTTTTGTGGGAATAGGAAGAAAATTTTGCAAACGACGTAGAGAACCCATAGCAGCAAAATATTTTTTACAGACCTCTTTAATGTGATGGGACCAAGATAAAGTATTGTCTAATTGTAGACCGAGATTTCTGACATTATGGCTGTAGGGTATAATAACACGATTAATTGAAATTGGCGGTAAATTTGAGCAATCAACTCTAGCAATCATGCCTGGAGATCCAATAATTATAGCCTGGCATTTGGTTGTATTAATTTGTATTCCATAAGAAATACTCCAACTCAAGATTGATTTTAGATCTTTGTTTAGTCGCGCAATCGCAGAAGGCAAGTCTCCCAAGGTAGATTGCGAGTAGATTTGTAGATCATCTGCATACATGTGATAAGGAGAAGAAATATTTTGAGTAATTGTATTAATGAAGATGGAAAAGAGTAATGGTGACAACACGCCTCCCTGAGGAACACCGGAACTTACTTTCCTCCAAGAGGAAAACGATTCGTCAATCCGAATGCGTTGTCGGCGTCCGTGCAGGTAACTATGAAACCATTCAATAACTGATGGAGATATGTTGAGAGAAGCCAACAAATTCAGCATGATATCAAAGTCAACATTGTTAAAAGCGTTGCTAAAGTCAAGCAAAATCAATACTGTCAGTTGTTTACCATCCATTCCCTTTCGAATGTCATCGGTAACTTTTATTAATGTAGATGTAGTACTGTGGCCAGTACGAAATCCAGATTGAAATGAATTTAGTAAGTTGTTTTTATTCAGAAAAGCGTTTAATTGAGTGCATACTAATTTTTCCAAGATCTTAGAAAGAAGTGATAAAATAGAAATCGGTCGGTAATCGGAAAATGAGGACGGGTTGGATTTTTTAGGAAGGGGAATAATGTCGGCGTCTTTCCATAAAGTAGGAAAATCACCAGTTGAAATCGAGTAGTTAAGGATATGGGTGATTACAGGAGTCACAGTGTCAATTATGGGAAAAATCATTTTCCGACTAATGCAATCGCTACCAATGGCATTCGTCGAGATGGACAGTATGCTTCTCTTAACATCACATTCAGATAATTGATTAAAAGTGAACGGTGAGCAATTAGGAATCGGAAATGTTGAGATAGAATTTAAGGTATTTGTCTTCGTTATAATATCCAAAGTATTGTGAGATGCAGAGAATGAAGTATTTAAACTTTCAAGATCAATGTTTTGTATCAATTGTGTATCCTATACTTTACTTAATATTTTCAAGTTTCATTTAAATAAAACTGTTTTACGCAATTTAGCTCGCGTTTGTTATATGGTTACGTTTTAAGACCTTTGAAATGCTTTCAGCAAGCATCTTCTCCATAAATCGATTTACAGAAATAAAGAAAAAACGTTTATCTGGACAATCAACAAATTGATCTTTAAATATTTATTACATTTAAATTTGTATTTGTGTATACATGCTATTTATTATAATTAGTACTTCTTACCATCTTTTAAGTCTTGCATCTTTTAAGACATTAAAAAAATATAGCTTATATAAAGAAATAAAAGCGCATATCACAAGACGTGAACAGATTACGAATGAAAGGAACATATATGGACACAGCACAGTACAGTATATATAATATAATATAAGCACAATGCAATTAAATTAAGATAAATTTCAATAAATTGGCGTTTCACTGAAGATGCTTATAAATACGTAAATTTATTTTAGAAACGTAGGGATTGGTCTTGAGTTATTTTAGTAGAAGTTTATTTAATTTAATAGTAAATGCAATGGGAATTCAATTAAAGAAATGCTGGAGTTAAAAATATGGCTTTGCCTTGTAACTTTACAAGTATTGCAGTTTTTATCGGATTGCATTGCATGTTAATGTCTGTATTTGGCAAAGAGCCATGCTACTTACATGATATTGTATTATGACGTCACTAACGAGTGAGGCGATACGGAAGTTTTATTGTACATATACAGAAAATAAAGTTAAGCATATTACTTTAAAATTTGATGTGCTCTGTTATCCGTGCTCGATGGCCGTGTTCTTGTTATTAATCTTCAATTTGTAATTTCGTGTGTGAAATATTGAACGAGGACAACAGCTTTTTATATTACTCCACGTCTCACACGTCTCGAGGCCTGACTGATGCCATGCTGGAGATACGCTCCACCATCCAACAACATATGTGTGCTTTGGTTTAAAAGGTTTCGAATTATTAAAAATGTATCGCCATTTTCTTTTAATATTAATGTTATAGAAAACAGAAACGGGATCCATATTCTTAGTTGGTAAATTAACTAGATCATTGAACATAATTATCTGGTAATTGCAAACGCAATGTCTATTAAGGTATCGGTGACAAGTTCTAATAAAGCAGTACAACTGTGTTTTCAGTTTAACAATTATTAAATTAATCTGTTTTATAAAATTCGATTGAACGCCTCGAAAAGGTTACTCAATCCACATTTTAATTATTTCAATTATAATCCTCTGGCACTGCGTAGGAACGTTGAATCTCTGCATTAAATTTAAGCATTACTAAGTATTTAAAAAAAGGGTTTTATGATATAATTTATTAACTTATTTGTGAAGTTATTTTATAGATCAAAAAGATACAAATAATGTAAATATTTCTGGTTGGTGCAAAATACAATGTGGTTGTGTTTGTGTGTGTGTGTGTGTCTAAGAGAGGTACTCGTATTGTCAGTCCACTCTGACTGTTTCAATAAAATAAATCGACGTGGTATTGCTTAGAACAATAGTACAAACTTAGAACACTAGTACAAAGTACACTAAAACTTCCGTACCGCCTCACTCGTTAGTGACGTCAAAATACACTATCATGTAAGTAGCATGGCTCTTTGCCAAATACAGACATTAATATGTTAGCAACCCATTAAATACTGCAATACTTGTAAAGTTAGAAGGCAAAGCTATATTTTTTAAGTCAAGCAATTCTTTAATTCAATTCCCATTGCACTTTATAATTATTTCTTTAGGTAGTTTATATTATATTAAGATCTAGAACAGAATGCATGAAATATACGCTTCATGGTTAGTTGAATGTTTAATATCGAGATTGCCTTTACATGAAATATTATTCAACGAGCTCCTGTTAGTGAACAAATATAATACATTATTAAAACAACTACTGCGGCACAGCGCCACCTACCGCATTGGGACCTGTAACTGTATTAGCTGACACTATACATACATTGCATGTTGGTTCAGTTCACTTATTAGTAACTAATATACCGCATCCACGATCATTAATAATCAATAAATCAAATGTCTTAAAAAATCATGTAATTGAAGAGTTGTATTACATACATAACAGACATCAATTATCATTTACATCATTTTAATATTATTTGAACCACTAGTTATGTCATAGTGAACGTAGTAATAAAATATAATAACAGAAGTGAAATCTTTGTGAATTTAAAATAATGTTTATTGAATAAAAATATTTTCAGAGCTCTCCTACATACAGTGTGTTGAATTATTTACAATTACTACACATGTACATGTTCCCGAGTCCCGTGCTTCGTCCCGATGGAGTTTAGTTCATAGCACTTGACTTTACCGACACAGGGAATTAATAATGACGAAATACATTACTTTTTTCATAAGTAGTATTAATTAAAGAGAGTATTTTATTAAATTTTAAATAAACATACATTGAAATAACGAAGCCAAGTTTTCAGATTACATATGTTAATATTATTGTATTTAAAAAAATTTCTCGTATTGTTTTACATTACATTGAATATGATTTGAAATCCTTTGAAAATTATTATTTTACATTTTATTTTATTCTGTTTTACATAATGATGCGTACAGGAAAGAAAAATGATAATTTTGTAACATAACCAAAAACATAAAAACAAACTAAAGATATCACTTCCCACGACAGATTTATCGATTAATACAGAACACAGCAGCAATAAGAATACTCACCAACGGATATATTGAATTCCGTCAGATAGTTAAAGGATTATTAACGATGTCCAGAATTCACTTACTGAGTTCTATCTTGTAGCCGTTTTGTTCCGTCGATCAATTTTATAAATATTATAAATTAGATACTATTATTTTAAATAAACTTCTAATATAACAACCACCTGTCTCAAGTGAGGTTCATGTCATGATACGTACAGACATTTTTAACCAAGCGGTTTTGGACGTGCTCTGATAGTTAAATCATACAAACTCAATTTATTTATTTTTATATTTATAGACAATAATTCTTAACCATTCAACTTTGACTGGCGGAATTCTAACTTACATTGAACTAAATATATTCAGAACATTAGTTCTAAAATAAGTGTGTTTGTGTGCTTTTTTATCACGTTGCTGATTTGACAAACACATTTCATCACAAATAATATTTATTATGATATCTAAATAAAATATTAAATACTAAACTAACAAATGTTAGTTCAATTCTCCATATGAAGTTAAAAAGGAGTGAAGAAATAATACAATATAAAAGATTTGATAATTTATTTCAGATCGATATATATATATATATAGGAGTCGATAAAACTAGATTACTTTTTATTTATTATTCACACTGAATGACTACAAAAATATACATCCCCAGAGCAATACTAAATAAAAAACATGAAAACTATGTGGTACAATAACATTTAAGTATACGGGGCAATTTTGTTTTATTTTACACACTATATAAATTATATTTGCTTATAAATACATGTTAAACCAAATATTAATAAATACCTAATTCATTTCCCACGGTCCGTATATATTGAACGTAAATATATGAACCACTTCAAGATCTGTAAGAGGTTCGATCTTCTGGAACAACTCGTACGTATTGACTAATCGACTATTATATTTCCTTCAAGAACTAATAATTGCAATAAATAATTTTATTATGCAGGTAAAAATTCCATTGAATTTAATATTTTATTTTTGTATTACCGTTTATTTGTTTTTATTATTATCTAAAATTGTAACATAAATTATCCTCTATAACAATAACATATAGACTTTAAAACTGTACCATTATCGTGTTAGTAACAGAATAGTATTCGCTCGTTAAAAAGTAATTTATATTTATTCGCCATAAGCGCTACACTCAGCGCACTTACCGAAAAGAAATGCCAATAACTTCACAACTCTAAGCGGCTGCAGTTTATGGATATTTATTTGTGGTCGCTAGAAATGGATGAAGATTTCTTATTCAAGATATCAATCGCTCTACCTGATACGTTTCAGACGTGGAATGAATTCACAAAATTATTCCCTTGTTAATATATGAGTACAATTTGTAGAAGGAAGATTAACGATCAAAAATAAATCTACCTTCACTTAAGGGATTCAAAAAGTATTACTTTTCAGTAGAAACTATAAATTTAATCTCAACATTCTCACAGTACAAGTTTGTCTTGCATTTGACTCGTGAGATTACAGAAGTAAAAACTTAAAGTGAAATAATTTAACATTCATACATACATTCGGATTAAAATAAAACTTCTTACAACAATCACTATATTTCTTTATTTTATTAAAACGAATTCTACTTTTATAGAAGGTTTAATTACTCTTATATCTTATTATCTTACTTATATTACAGATTACTATCAAATAACCAAATCTTTAATATAGTTGTAGTCGATTTGTTAATCAGCTGGTTTTAAAGTTACTCAGATTATAATATACTATTAAGTATCTCATCTCATACTTCATTAAAACATAACTATATAATAATAAGTACAATAAAATAATATACGTATAGTATTCATTATTACTTAAGACCGCAGTCTTGATTAATGATTAAATTTATTAAAATATTGAAGAGAAACATTTAAAAACAACTTTTTAAGATTACACAAAAAGGTATAAGATTTGTTATTTATTTTCCATCCAAGTACACAAATCAATTAATCAGGTCACACGGCTCTTTGTAAATCCAATTATGTCCATGACAATTTGGAATCCCTAAAACAATCCCTACGATTGATAGTGACTAATTTTCACATAGAAAGAGCGCTGCTATTGACCTCAACGTTTAAAGGACTATATTGCAGCCAATACAGACCACTTTGGATAAGCTTTATGTATTTTTAATGGCATATTTATGTTTTAAATTAAAACAATGTAGTAGTAATAAATATTACGTACAATAGTAAAATGTTGTTTTGCTTTGTAACAATATTTATGGCAAGACGAAGTGAAAGAAGTGTATAAAGCTAGAACATAAGGGAACTATATAGGGAAAGTACATAAGCAAGTATATAAGGCCAGTATATAAGGGAAATATAAGAGAAGTTAATACGACTACCAGGAAGGTAATAGTTAAAGCAAGTACATATAAAATAAAATTCTATCATATGTATTGCATGCGTACAAATTATTGATATGCATATTAGTGATGTAACGTAGTAGTAAATGTATTAGCATCCGCATTCGTATTCGCGGATAGTTTTGCATATTCGCATTCGCAAACTTTCTGAGAATATTATTACCGGAACAAAAACAAGTTTAAGATAATAAGTAAGTGGTAGTAAAAAAAGAACTTAAAAAAAACTATTGTGCACTACAAAGTAAAAAAAAAGTTTTTCTTCTTACCAAAATGAAATGAAAAAAATCAATCAAATTAACACGACTTAAAAATAACAATAACTATATTATTACTGCTATTTTTAAAGTCAGGGAGGGTCATGCAAGGAAACACTACAATATACTAGCAATAACACAAGTGAGCTTTTATACGATAATATACTGTGACAATATCTGCGTTCCTGAAACTACAAAAAAATACAACACCTAATTAAACCAAACAAATGACCTTTAATGCAAACATATGCCGTTTGCAAATGAAGTATTTATCCACAACAGCGTGTCAATTTACGAGCAGATATGTATAGTAAGTACACTATTACCTGAAGAACTGATCACTTTAGGTACAATAACTACGTGCTCTTGCTGTTACAATAATATTAGAAAAAGGAAAATTCCAGCAACTACATATTGTAATAAATGATGCCTGCAGTACCGCTTAAATTAGCCAATTTAGTGACACTAGCATTAATTATTACCACGTTCATATTTTAAAATAATCATATATATAAAGATGTGTAGTACCGTATGCTGCCTCTAATATTAAGCTGGGCAGTTACAGTTAACAAATTGTTTACCCTGTGGTACTATCCTCAAAAAACTTTGCAAAAGGGCAAATATATATGTAAAAGGTTTGTAAGGCTTAGCTTTTTCAGATTTGGACGCGTAAATAGACCACAAGACGATAGATTGTTAACGAAATTAGCGAGACTACGAAATCCAAAAAAGGTCTAACATAATGTACCTCAAGTAACGCAATTAGAATGCGAACAAATCAGAATACGTTTACAACATTATTTTAAGTTTTCTGATGTATCTCCGAAGTCAAGTGTCCAACAATCATGAAATTTATATGGGTACACCCGGCAAGCACCAGCTTTTAAATGCAAGAAAAACAAAAATCGGTTCATCAAGTCAAGAGTTTTGAGGTAACAAACAATACGATCTACAGTCGAATTGAGAACTTCCTCCTTTGTTTAAGTCATTTAAAAATCAAATATAATTCATTTGTTATGTTTTTTAATACAAGTAAAAGTAACTTAAATTCGTAATCACATTATTGATGTGATTTGGTATTATTTATTTAACACACACCTCGTTTAAACAACACCACTACGAAACCACAGAGAGTTTGGACTAAATATGAAAAAAGACAAAATATTCGCATTCATTACATCACATATTTGAAAGCTATGAGCATGTACGAAATAGATATATAACATGTTACAAGTTTAAGTCTCTTATAAAGGAATATTCCTTTCAATTATAAAACTATTTTCCTGGGAAACTGAAGTTACTATTATGTCGTCTAGGTCCTAATTGACCATTTATAGAATAATGTATGAAATGTAAAAGTTAAAGCCATAATAAAGGCAGCGTAAGGCGGCGCATTACAGATAAGGGTCGGACGCGAGCAGCTTCCCGCGATCGAGGCGCGCCGGAAGCAACTTATCTAGCGACTACGAGCACGTGTTAGATATTACATTCTGCACAATATACCTACATGATACATTCTATTTTGTCTTATATTACATATATATATATATATATATATATATATATATATATATATATATATATATATATATATATATATAACACGATAGTACGTGACAAGCTATTTTTAAAAATAGCTTGTCACGTACTATCACCTATTCTCTGTCACTTGGTAAATCTTTGTTTCAGTAAAGGAGTGTTTCCAAATTAATTAAAAAAATCTGTCGTTATACCGGTGTATAAGTCTGGGAATAGAGATAATATTAGCAATTACAGGCCAATCTCACTTCTTCCTCGTATCTCTAAGATTCTAGAAAAAATAATAAATGTAAGACTACTAAGTTACTTGAACAAATTTAATATTCTTTCTAGTCATCAATATGGTTTTAGATACGGAAAGTCCACAGAGGACGCAGTCTCAGATTTAACTTCCTGATTTAGTAAATGAGGCAGACAATAAACGAAAATGCATAACGATATTTCTGGATCTCAAAAAGGCTTTTGATACCGTCTCTGTTCCCATCCTTATACAAAAACTAGAGGCAATTGGCATTAGAAATCAGTATTTGACTCTTTTTATTAGTTATTTAACCGACCGTAAGCAAAACGTAAGAGTTGAAGGTTATACAAGTGATGAAGCCGACGTTACATTTGGTATACCCCAAGGAAGTGTCCTAGGTCCAACTTTATTTTTAATCTATATCAATCAACTTTGTAATCTGCAATTGACTAATGGACAAATATTTTCATTCGCTGATGATACTGCCGTGGTATTTACTGGAATTTCGTGGGAGGACGTTCGTTTCCACGCAGAAATTGGATTGGCTCGTATAGCTGAATGGCTGAATATCAATCTCCTCTCTATTAACACCCTTAAAACAAAGTATATTTGTTTTACTATGTCTGAACGATCGCAACCAGTAGATAATTTTGTATTAAAAATGCATGATAATTGCTCCCAAACACAAGGGATTTGTTGTTGTTCTATACTGACTAAAGTAGCTTCAATTAAATATCTTGGAGTGATTTTGGACCAACGTTTATCTTGGCATCCGCATATTGAATTGGTCGCAAATAGAGTAAGGAAGCTTGTTTATATTTTTAAGATCTTAAGACACGTAGCCTCTAACACTATTTTGAAAACGATTTACCTAGCTCTGATTCAATCAATCTTGACTTACTGTATATCAGTCTGGGGTGGTGCCACTAAGACAAGATTTATTGAATTGGAAAGAGCTCAGCGGACAATATTGAAGGTTATGTATTTTAAGCCCTATAGATTTCCAACCGATCAACTATATATCACGAGCAATGTGCTTTCCGTCAGAAAATTGTATATCATTAATGTTATTTTAAGGAAACATCGAGCACTTCCGTATGATAATAATAAACAAATTATGAAACGAAGAAAAGATCTTGCTGCTCCTACTAGTACCACTAGAACATCTTTTGCCGGTCATCAGTTCATTAAGCTATCTAGCCATCTTTACAACATTGTTAATCGCAAGTTGCAGATCTATCCAATGACTACATACTTTTGTAAAAAAACAGTAGCAGAATTGCTTCTTTCTCTAAAATATGATGAAGTGGAGTTGCTTTTAAGTTTTATGAGTTGATTTTTACACCCACACACACATATGCACAGACGTACATACACACTTACACATACACACACTCACACTCAAAAACACAAACACACACTCACACATACATTGCACCTTATAGACTATTGTAATGTTTAATTAATAATTTAGTTTTTTGTAATATTTAATTAATAATTAAGTTTGCTATAATTATGTTGTTATGGAAGAGCAGAGTCTTCTGGCACAGGGATAAATTAACTATCCTTAAAAGAAGATTCTACTTTATTTGTGTATTTATAAATTATTTGAAGTGAAATAAATTATTATTATTATTATTATATAACGATGAACCTAACAAAAAAATTACAATGAAATTATTCGGCAAATAACTTCACAAACTTCAATGTTGCATTATATTAGCATTGTGCTGAGCTATTTAAGATTCAGTATTAAAAGAGAGTTTTCATATCGTTTCATCCCAATCATTCGACAATAGAGTGAATCCTCATAAATTTGTGAATCACGCTTAATCTTGTTGAGAGGGAACGGGATGGAACGTCGCAAAGCGTATTATGCGGATTTGTTTAACTCCAATTTCTGATTGATTTAAAAAAAAAAAAATCTTCTTTAAATATAAATAATTTCTAGACACGTGTGAAAGATATACAATAAAATAAAAATAATTTATGTAATATTACTTACAGTTTAGTTCTATTGCTTTTGACTTGTACCAACCCATGCACATTTGTTTGTATCGGGGACCGAAATTAATTTGCTTTTCCATTGTGCACAGAACGTATCAGAAATTAACGAGCTCATGTTTTTGTTGCACCGCCTGTGTGTGATCCTTTATTCGATTACTAAATATGGAGCAATTACTTTTTATAAATATTTTATAATAAAATGAGTAATTATAAATTTATCTATTTGTAATGAAATCGAAGATTTTATTTAGTATTAAGTTTTTATGACAATGGGATTTAGAAGTAACGGTCTAAAATATGTTGATTAATCAAATAAAAAATTTGAATTAAAAAAAAATAGGTTGTTATTAGATTTCGTTTTTAAGACTATTTATGTTTGTACACTTATATGAATACAAGTGAGATAAACCGGCTTCGTTCCACTTTCTGGGTGAAGATCGTCATGAACTAGTTATCACGCCGGTCCCTCAAGAGTAGTACATATCCAACATATTCATAGATATCTATAGAGATTAGGAGGACTCTCTGCTCGATTGACACGCCGAGATTAAATATTGTATATGTTATTGGGAAAACTGTTTATCCTATCCAGGTTCAAGTTACATACATAATATAACTTAATTAAAGCATCTATTTTTATTTGTTATATTATATAAAATGAATACTTTCTATGTAGGTAGGTAGGAGGAAGATCGATAAATATTATTATGATAGTTATAAAAAAGATTACATACGAGGACCCAGAAATACTAGTAAATTTTAGGTCCTGTGTGTCTCAGAAGGCATGTAGACACAATGTAGAAATTAAATAAAATAAACCTAAAATATTTATTTCCATAAAGGAACCCTTTGCATAGATTTAGGGAGATTATAGGATATTTTACTAATTATTTATAACAAGAAGAGTTATAAATTAAACGTATTTCTTTTAGTACAAAAAAATTGTAACTATATCTTCATTGGGTCAATACTCGGTGCTATTAAAGTCATGTGCGGAATTTTATTAGTACGGTTCCTCAGATGAATAAACATTTATTAATTTTAATAAATTTTAATTAAAATTAGTTTGTAAATGGCAGTAAAGTTAAATAAAAATGCACCTTCAAACTGATCACCTTCAAAGTACTTGCAGAGCTTAATGTGAGTATGTAATAAAATACTTTTATATTTTTTTCCTATTAACATTTAAAGGTCTTACATTACTGAGTCCATTAACTAAATTTTCTCACTTACTCTTTGATTAAATCAACTTTATGTAAATTGGAAACACTTACAGCTTTCTTGAAACTTAATAGTTTACTTTAATTGTACATTTTACCATTTATAACAAACAGTTTTGTTGTTTTGATTGTTTAAGAATTATGAATAACAATTTCTTCCAAAACTTATTAAAATAAACTTAAAACTTTGCTCCATAATAAATGAACATTTTAGATAAAATACACACACACACAAATGTATATTGTACCAACCAGAAATGTGTACATTTGTAACTTTTTGATCAATAAAATAACTTCAAAAATAAGTATATAAATTATATCATGAAACCCTTTTTTGAAATCTTTAATAATGCTTAAATTTAATGCAGAGATTCGACGTTCCTACGCAATGCCAGAGGATTCAGCTTTTTACAGAGTGGAGCGCAAATGGCTATGCCAATGGAAATTATATAAATAACATTTTGATACTTATAAATTGAAAAAACATTTAACATCTTGGTAAGATTATAACCTTGATGAGTTCATTTCTTCTAGACTTATCATAATTAAAAATCGTTTTGTTAAGTAGCCAATCGCTTATTATCTGCAAATATTTAAAACAACTCGGAAATGTAATAAATTTACAATTATATCGTTGCTACAAGATGTAGTGTATTGAGAAGAGCAAATATGGCATTGTGACATCGACAAATAATGTATTCGTTAATGGAAATATTATGTTAAAAGGGATAGAGATTATTGTTTTCAAATATATACTACAGACATACATACCTAATATGTTTGAAATACTCTCCTTTCAAGGAA
Source organism: Melinaea marsaeus rileyi (assembly GCA_918358865.1). Taxonomy (NCBI): domain Eukaryota; kingdom Metazoa; phylum Arthropoda; class Insecta; order Lepidoptera; family Nymphalidae; genus Melinaea; species Melinaea marsaeus. Next base: position 8,513,448 of record OU911088.1, on the reverse strand, counting down.
CATTTTATTACTTCTCTTAACAAACAGCCGTCAAATATCTATGAAACAATAATTGAAATATGCATTGAGTCATCTTTTCGAGGCGTTTATTCGAATTTTATGAAACAGACAAATAACTAATGTTAATGATGGGTGAGGTTTACTAAAAACACAGTTGTACTGCTTTATAAGACCTTGTTACCGATACTTTAATAGACATTGAGTTTGTAATTAACAGATAATTATATTAAATGATAATAATATCAAATGGTAAGTAAACTAAACTTACTATCTGAGGATATGCATCCCGTTTCATTTTTAATAATTCGAAACCTTTTAAGTCAAGCACACATATGTTGCTGGATGGTGGAGCGTATCTTCAGCACGGCATCAGTCAGGCCTCGAGACGTGTGAGACGTGGAATAATATAAAAAGCTGTAGTCCTCGTTAAATATTTCACACACGAAAATACAACTTGTAGATGCTGTGGAAGATTAATAACAAGAACACAGCCATCGAGCACGGATAACAAACAGGGCACATCACATTTTAAAGTAATATATTTGTTTACTTTTTTTTCTGTATATATATGTACACTAAAACTTCCGTACCGCCTCACTCGTTAGTGACGTCACAATACACTATCATGTAAGTAGCATGGCTCTTTGCCAAATACAGACATTAATATGTTAGCAATCCGATATAAACTTGTAACGTTAGAAGTCAAAGCAATATTTTTAAACCCAGCATTTCTTTAATCCAATACCAATATCATTTAAATTTACATTAAATTACACAAAAGTTCTACTGAAATACGTTTCTAAAATAAATTTACGTATTTATAAGCATCTTGAGTGAAACACCATTTTATGAAGATTTACCTTAATTGAATTGCATTGTTTTTTCGCACTATGAATATGTTTCTGTACTTAAAATAGATTTATTATATTGTATATACTGTATTGTCCTGTGTTTTTATAATTTTCCTTTTATTTCATTTGTAAGCTGTTCACATCTTGTGATATACACTTTTTTTTCTATAGGTATGAGCTCCTTTTTTTAAATGCTTTGCAGCAATAATAGCATTGCAATGACTTTGAGGGTTGGAAGAGATACTCATTATATTATATAGCATGGTTGTTGTTTTATTTTATTGTTTTTACAATTTTACAGTGTAAAAGATCTTTAAAAACCGATTTGTTGATAACCACACTATCTCAGTAAATGGTTTTTCTTTATTTCTTACAATCGATTCGTCGAAAAGACACTTGCTCTGAGCATTTCAAAGGTCTTAAAATGTTACCATAGTACAAACGCGAAGGAAATGCATAAAACAGTTTTATTTAAATGTGTAATTCTCTGAAAATATTAAGTAAAGTATACTTCATTTTCGATTTTTATTTTAATTTTAAATGTTAATTTTCCCTTAATTTGATATTGTTTACACATAAAAAAGATACATAAAAAAGTGACGAAGCACATTGGATTTAAAAACATAATTTTTCTATCGCACACATTCTCGTTTAATACTTACTACATAACAAAGTAAAAAAACCGCGGCGTTCTTTTAGAACCGCCATATAGAATTTTAAATGTAAACATTTCATTTATCGTGCCTTGTAAACAATTATACTAGATACCCATGTCAAAAAAGTAGCCTCCATCTTGTTACATCCGCCATATTGGATCATCACGTCATTTTGTCTTATGTATAATTACGATTATAATTAAGGTTACCCAATTATAATTACAAAAATATGATATAAATACAAGTCCATAAAATTTTTAATTAAATTTGTTATAGTGCCAGAGATCATGTCAGACGAAGTATTAAGTCCTCAGCCCTTTCCAAATCCAATTACAAAGACAGGGTCAGAATTATAAAAAATGTTTTTCAGAAAAGATTGTTTTAAAATTCACTAAGACAAAGGTAAAATATTTAAAATCCCCTCGACACTATGAGTTATAATATATTCAGTTAGAATTTCACAGCAACATCAGACTACCACCGTATTTTATTGAGACAGAGACGACACTCGACACGACACATTTTATTGCATCTGAGCTAATCACTTAGCCAGAAACGATGGAGCGCCAAACGCTACGATCCCTGCATACCTCTTTCGCCTCGGCCACTGACATCCACCTCTTCATACATGCCCTCCGGGGGGTCCTCATGCTTTTTTAGTGACCTCCCTCCAGTATCATAAATACTGAGTTTTCGAAGGTCAGTCGAGGCCTCCCCCTGTTTCTCTTACCGCTCACTTTTCCTATATAAATCTTTTTTACCATTCTTTCATCACTCATTCGTTCGACGTGCTCAAACCACCTGAGCACGTTCTTTTTCATTCGCACCATGACATCTTCGCTAGTACCTGCCATTCTGTGGATCTGTTCATTGAGAATTCGATCAGCTACACGGACTCCGCATATTCTGCGAAAAGATCGCATCTCCACAACATTCTTCTTCTGTGTTACCCACGTTTCGCTGCCGTATAACAGCGTCGGTAGCAAAACCGCATTGTGTACAGCCAAACGTGCAACTATGCTGACGTTTCGCTGTGTCAACAATGCAGCCAAAGCACCGTTGACTCTGTTGCAGCAATACGCCTTTCCACATCCATTTCGTATCTTTCGTCTCTGCTAAACATACTGCCTAAATATACCACTTCATTCACTTGTTCTATTATCTTATCATTTACGTTGATCTTACATTCTGTTCTTTCTTCATTTCTTTCAAATATCAGAACCTTCGTCTTATCTACATTCAGATTTAGACCATTAATTTCACACCCATCTTTCAGAGTGGTGACCAATGCCTGCAGATTGCATTGTGATGATGCAATGAGCACTGCATCATCTGCATATAGCAAGCACATCTAATAATTAATTCATCTTCTGTTCCATTCCTCCTCTTACATTCCACGTAGCTATTTGTAGTTCCGTCTTCCACCTTCCTCCGTTCGGTACATAGCGTGTTGGTTGACGGTCCCCAACGCCGCATTTGTTCATATTATATATTACATATTATATATTACATATTATTATTATATTAATACGATTTTAATGTCATTAAATATTTTTTATGAAATCGCTTAGTCGATTGATTATAATATTTATTCGAAAAATATATAATTCAAGTATCACTTTTTATTAACCAATAATATTCACACCATCCTGTAAATATTGACGAGATAACATCAACTTATATCAACTATTATATTAACAAGAATTCTAAAACAACTATTTCTTTAGGTAATTTATATTATATTAAGATCTAAAATAGAAACATGCATAAAATATACGTTCCATAGTTAGTTAAATGTTTAATATCGAGATTGCCTTTACATAAAATATAATTCAACGAGCTCCTGTTAGCGAACAAATATAGTACATTATTAAAACAACTACTGCGGCACAGCGCCACCTACCGCATTGGGACCTGTAACTTTCTTAGCTGCCATTGAACATGTATTACATGTTGGTTCAGTAATCTTTCATTTAGTAATAACTATATATCTTGTTCCAGTGTCCACGATCATTAATTCATTTAATTTTAAAGTTGTATTATATAAAATAAGTAGGTAATATAATACATATAAACGTAGTAATAAAATACAATAACAGAGATAATATCTTTGTGAATTTAAAATAATGTTAATACTACACATGTACATGTTCCCGAGTCCCGTGCTCCGTTCCGATGGAGTCTAGTTCATAGCTCTTGACTTTACCCTATCCCTATCCCTGTATCGACAGGGAATCAATAATGATCAAAATATGTTGATCCATAAAAATGAGATAATTTAAGCGAGAACTTTTATAAATTGTGTTGAGTTTAATCTGAATAATTTAACTTTTATTTTATTTTGGTGAATTTCAAAACAATCTGGAGTTTTCGATACTGCACTCTAATGTTTATAATTTTACTAAGGACCACGCTATCCAAACTTTAATAAATTAAAAAAGTATCCTTGTTCTAGTATTGTTTTAGTATATTAAATATGATTTGAAATCGTTTTAAAGTTTATTATTTTACATTGTATTTTTTTTTTGTTTTATTTTGCAAGAAAAATGATAATAGTCTTACAATTTGTTAAAAAAAATGTAATATTACCAAAAACATAAAAATACTAAAGATATCACTTCCCTCAATAAAAGTCTCGATTAATACAGAACACAGCAGCAATAAGAATTCTCACCAACGGGTATATTGAATTCCGTTAGATCGCTAAAGGATTATTAACGATGTCCAGAATTCACTTACTGAGTTCTCACGGAGTGCAATTATGTGCGTCGCTGAAGATGAAATGGAATTTCACAATTGGTATGATTCAGATGATTGTGTATTATATAATCTTTATTTATTCAGTTACTTGCTTGTTGCCGTTTTGTCCCGTGGCAAAATTTTATAAATATTACAAAAAATAATTTTATTATGCAGACAGAGATATCGTTGAACTGAAAATTGAAATTTTGTATTTCAGTTTATTTGTTTTTACTATTGTCTATAAATTAAATATAAATTATCCTCTATAATAATAAAATATTGACTTTAAAACTTATGAAATTGTATCATTATCCTGTTAGTTTCCGCTTGTTAAAAAGTAATTTATATTTATTCACCATACGCGCTACACTTAGAGCACTTACCCAAAAGAAATACTTACACCTCTAAGGGGCTGCAGCTTATGGATATTTATTGGTGTGATCGCTTTAAATGGATGAAGATTTCTTATTCAAGATATCAATCGCCCTACGTGATACGTTTCAGACGTGGAATGAATTCAGAAAATTATTTCCCTTATTAATATATGGGTACAATTTGTAAAAGGAAGATTAACGATCAAAAATAAATCTGCCTTTACTTAAGGGATTCAAAAAGTATTTATATTCAGTAGAAATTATTAATTTTAATCACAACATTCTAACAGTACAAATTTGTCTTGCATTTGACTCGTGAGATTACAAAAGTAAAATACTTTAACATTCATAGTTACGCTTGGATTAACATAACACTTCTTACGGCGGTCACTATGTGTTTATTTTATCAAAATGAATTCTAATTATTTATAAGGTTTAATATTAAAAATAAAATTTTGAACCTAAAAATAGGTAATTTTTAAAACATACATTAAAAATATTCTATTCTTGTTTTTTTTATTACAGATAAGTATCAAATAACCAAGTCATTTATACAATTGTCTTTGATTTGTTACTCACCTTGTTTTAAAGTTTCTCAGATCATAATATACTATTGATTATTCTATCTTCTACTTCATTAATAGATGTAACTATAAAATAATATACGTATAGTATTCATAATTATTTATGATCGCACTCTTCATTGATGATTACAATTTTTAAAATATTTAACAATAGCATTTTAAAACAACTTCTTAAGATTAAATAAAAAGTTATCAAATTTATTATTTATTTTTCATCAAAAGTACACAAACGAATTAATCAAGTCACATGGCTCTTTTTAAATCCAATTTTGTCCATGACAATTTGGAATCCCTAAAACAATCCATACGATTAATAGTGACTAATTTTCACACAGAAAGAGCGCTGCTGCTATTGACCTCAAGATTTAAAGGACTATATTGCAGCCAATACAGACCACTCTGGATAAGCTTTATGTATTTTTAATGGCATAATTATGTTTAAAATTAACACAATGTAGTAGTAATAAATATTACGTACAATAGTAAAATGTTGTTTTGCTTTATAACAATATTTATGGCAAGACGAAGTGAAAGAAGAGTATAAAGCTAGAACATAAGGAAACTATATAGGGATGGTACATGAGCAAGTATATAAGGCCAGTATATAAGGGAAATATATAAGAGAAGTTAATACGACTACCAGGTAAGGTAATAGATAAAGCAAGTACAAAAAAAAACAAATATCTGTAATGTATCACATATATGCGTGCATATTATTGATATGCATATTAGTGATGTTACGTAGTAGTAAATGGATTAGCATTCGCATTCGTATTCGCGGATAGTTTTGCATATTAGCATTCGCAAACTTTCTGAGAATATTATTACCGGAACAAAAACAAGTTTAGCAAAAGCAGGGTTAGGATCAAGTAGGAAACAACAAGACTTAGAAATAACAAAATCCTTTATTCGGCAAGATGAAAACGATAATTACCGGTTGCACGCGATGAGCCTAGAATTGCAAAATGAATGGGTGACCATAGGAGATTTTTGTATTCCGCTAGCTTTGAGATGGCGCACCCTGCTTCATGATTGGTCCCCAGCATTATTAAAATTTTATCTTAACGCATTCCAAATGACTCTCCCAGATCAAAGTAACTTAATAAGATGGGGCAAATCCACCGAAAAATCTTGCAACATCTGCGGGGAGGCAGTAGGAAGGAAGGCTAGTAGGGTGTAGGGTACTATTAAATAGAGGTAAATACTCGCGTCGCCACGGTAAAGTATTAGAAATCATACGAGAAGCGGTTAGTCTTTCTGTAGCAAGAGCGCAGAGGGGTATAACAACCACCAAAAAATCAGTAGAGTTCGTAAAGGCAGGTTCGTCCAAAAAATCTAAATTAAAACCTTATTCCATCTTGGACGCGTCTCCTGATTGGAATCTCATGATGGACACGTATGAAAGGCAATACAAAATCCCCGGGGATGTTTGTGTTTCGTCATCTAGGCCGGACTTATTCCTGTATTCAAAACAACTAAGGCGCGTTATACTTGTGGAGCTTACTGTACCCTGGGAAACAAACATACCCAAAGATCATACATTTAAGCTTAACAAGTATTACGAACTGTGCAACGAACTGATCAGGAATAAATTTATAGTTAATTTGTACGCTGTAGAAGTAGGAGCGAGAGGTATAACAGCAAAATCTCTCTACAATTTATTTAAGGATCTCGGCCTTTCTACAACGATCATCAGTTCATTTCTGGAACGTATTTCAAAGGCAGCTTTAGTAGGTTCTTACGATATTTGGTTAGGTAGGGAGAGGAGCGTGAACAGTGAAGGTGAGCGTGTATGCGCATACTAAAGGGGCCCCTTAAACCTACACCTGGGTCGCAAGTCCCAGGCATTGTTTGTTTGATACTTATAAATTGAAAAAACATTTAACATCTTGGTAAGATTATAACCTTGATGAGTTCATTTCTTCTAGACTTATCATAATTAAAAATCGTTTTGTTAAGTAGCCAATCGCTTATTATCTGCAAATATTTAAAACAACTCGGAAATGTAATAAATTTACAATTATATCGTTGCTACAAGATGTAGTGTATTGAGAAGAGCAAATATGGCATTGTGACATCGACAAATAATGTATTCGTTAATGGAAATATTATGTTAAAAGGGATAGAGATTATTGTTTTCAAATATATACTACAGACATACATACCTAATATGTTTGAAATACTCTCCTTTCAAGGAACATTTTATTACTTCTCTTAACAAACAGCCGTCAAATATCTATGAAACAATAATTGAAATATGCATTGAGTCATCTTTTCGAGGCGTTTATTCGAATTTTATGAAACAGACAAATAACTAATGTTAATGATGGGTGAGGTTTACTAAAAACACAGTTGTACTGCTTTATAAGACCTTGTTACCGATACTTTAATAGACATTGAGTTTGTAATTAACAGATAATTATATTAAATGATAATAATATCAAATGGTAAGTAAACTAAACTTACTATCTGAGGATATGCATCCCGTTTCATTTTTAATAATTCGAAACCTTTTAAGTCAAGCACACATATGTTGCTGGATGGTGGAGCGTATCTTCAGCACGGCATCAGTCAGGCCTCGAGACGTGTGAGACGTGGAATAATATAAAAAGCTGTAGTCCTCGTTAAATATTTCACACACGAAAATACAACTTGTAGATGCTGTGGAAGATTAATAACAAGAACACAGCCATCGAGCACGGATAACAAACAGGGCACATCACATTTTAAAGTAATATATTTGTTTACTTTTTTTTCTGTATATATATGTACACTAAAACTTCCGTACCGCCTCACTCGTTAGTGACGTCACAATACACTATCATGTAAGTAGCATGGCTCTTTGCCAAATACAGACATTAATATGTTAGCAATCCGATATAAACTTGTAACGTTAGAAGTCAAAGCAATATTTTTAAACCCAGCATTTCTTTAATCCAATACCAATATCATTTAAATTTACATTAAATTACACAAAAGTTCTACTGAAATACGTTTCTAAAATAAATTTACGTATTTATAAGCATCTTGAGTGAAACACCATTTTATGAAGATTTACCTTAATTGAATTGCATTGTTTTTTCGCACTATGAATATGTTTCTGTACTTAAAATAGATTTATTATATTGTATATACTGTATTGTCCTGTGTTTTTATAATTTTCCTTTTATTTCATTTGTAAGCTGTTCACATCTTGTGATATACACTTTTTTTTCTATAGGTATGAGCTCCTTTTTTTAAATGCTTTGCAGCAATAATAGCATTGCAATGACTTTGAGGGTTGGAAGAGATACTCATTATATTATATAGCATGGTTGTTGTTTTATTTTATTGTTTTTACAATTTTACAGTGTAAAAGATCTTTAAAAACCGATTTGTTGATAACCACACTATCTCAGTAAATGGTTTTTCTTTATTTCTTACAATCGATTCGTCGAAAAGACACTTGCTCTGAGCATTTCAAAGGTCTTAAAATGTTACCATAGTACAAACGCGAAGGAAATGCATAAAACAGTTTTATTTAAATGTGTAATTCTCTGAAAATATTAAGTAAAGTATACTTCATTTTCGATTTTTATTTTAATTTTAAATGTTAATTTTCCCTTAATTTGATATTGTTTACACATAAAAAAGATACATAAAAAAGTGACGAAGCACATTGGATTTAAAAACATAATTTTTCTATCGCACACATTCTCGTTTAATACTTACTACATAACAAAGTAAAAAAACCGCGGCGTTCTTTTAGAACCGCCATATAGAATTTTAAATGTAAACATTTCATTTATCGTGCCTTGTAAACAATTATACTAGATACCCATGTCAAAAAAGTAGCCTCCATCTTGTTACATCCGCCATATTGGATCATCACGTCATTTTGTCTTATGTATAATTACGATTATAATTAAGGTTACCCAATTATAATTACAAAAATATGATATAAATACAAGTCCATAAAATTTTTAATTAAATTTGTTATAGTGCCAGAGATCATGTCAGACGAAGTATTAAGTCCTCAGCCCTTTCCAAATCCAATTACAAAGACAGGGTCAGAATTATAAAAAATGTTTTTCAGAAAAGATTGTTTTAAAATTCACTAAGACAAAGGTAAAATATTTAAAATCCCCTCGACACTATGAGTTATAATATATTCAGTTAGAATTTCACAGCAACATCAGACTACCACCGTATTTTATTGAGACAGAGACGACACTCGACACGACACATTTTATTGCATCTGAGCTAATCACTTAGCCAGAAACGATGGAGCGCCAAACGCTACGATCCCTGCATACCTCTTTCGCCTCGGCCACTGACATCCACCTCTTCATACATGCCCTCCGGGGGGTCCTCATGCTTTTTTAGTGACCTCCCTCCAGTATCATAAATACTGAGTTTTCGAAGGTCAGTCGAGGCCTCCCCCTGTTTCTCTTACCGCTCACTTTTCCTATATAAATCTTTTTTACCATTCTTTCATCACTCATTCGTTCGACGTGCTCAAACCACCTGAGCACGTTCTTTTTCATTCGCACCATGACATCTTCGCTAGTACCTGCCATTCTGTGGATCTGTTCATTGAGAATTCGATCAGCTACACGGACTCCGCATATTCTGCGAAAAGATCGCATCTCCACAACATTCTTCTTCTGTGTTACCCACGTTTCGCTGCCGTATAACAGCGTCGGTAGCAAAACCGCATTGTGTACAGCCAAACGTGCAACTATGCTGACGTTTCGCTGTGTCAACAATGCAGCCAAAGCACCGTTGACTCTGTTGCAGCAATACGCCTTTCCACATCCATTTCGTATCTTTCGTCTCTGCTAAACATACTGCCTAAATATACCACTTCATTCACTTGTTCTATTATCTTATCATTTACGTTGATCTTACATTCTGTTCTTTCTTCATTTCTTTCAAATATCAGAACCTTCGTCTTATCTACATTCAGATTTAGACCATTAATTTCACACCCATCTTTCAGAGTGGTGACCAATGCCTGCAGATTGCATTGTGATGATGCAATGAGCACTGCATCATCTGCATATAGCAAGCACATCTAATAATTAATTCATCTTCTGTTCCATTCCTCCTCTTACATTCCACGTAGCTATTTGTAGTTCCGTCTTCCACCTTCCTCCGTTCGGTACATAGCGTGTTGGTTGACGGTCCCCAACGCCGCATTTGTTCATATTATATATTACATATTATATATTACATATTATTATTATATTAATACGATTTTAATGTCATTAAATATTTTTTATGAAATCGCTTAGTCGATTGATTATAATATTTATTCGAAAAATATATAATTCAAGTATCACTTTTTATTAACCAATAATATTCACACCATCCTGTAAATATTGACGAGATAACATCAACTTATATCAACTATTATATTAACAAGAATTCTAAAACAACTATTTCTTTAGGTAATTTATATTATATTAAGATCTAAAATAGAAACATGCATAAAATATACGTTCCATAGTTAGTTAAATGTTTAATATCGAGATTGCCTTTACATAAAATATAATTCAACGAGCTCCTGTTAGCGAACAAATATAGTACATTATTAAAACAACTACTGCGGCACAGCGCCACCTACCGCATTGGGACCTGTAACTTTCTTAGCTGCCATTGAACATGTATTACATGTTGGTTCAGTAATCTTTCATTTAGTAATAACTATATATCTTGTTCCAGTGTCCACGATCATTAATTCATTTAATTTTAAAGTTGTATTATATAAAATAAGTAGGTAATATAATACATATAAACGTAGTAATAAAATACAATAACAGAGATAATATCTTTGTGAATTTAAAATAATGTTAATACTACACATGTACATGTTCCCGAGTCCCGTGCTCCGTTCCGATGGAGTCTAGTTCATAGCTCTTGACTTTACCCTATCCCTATCCCTGTATCGACAGGGAATCAATAATGATCAAAATATGTTGATCCATAAAAATGAGATAATTTAAGCGAGAACTTTTATAAATTGTGTTGAGTTTAATCTGAATAATTTAACTTTTATTTTATTTTGGTGAATTTCAAAACAATCTGGAGTTTTCGATACTGCACTCTAATGTTTATAATTTTACTAAGGACCACGCTATCCAAACTTTAATAAATTAAAAAAGTATCCTTGTTCTAGTATTGTTTTAGTATATTAAATATGATTTGAAATCGTTTTAAAGTTTATTATTTTACATTGTATTTTTTTTTTGTTTTATTTTGCAAGAAAAATGATAATAGTCTTACAATTTGTTAAAAAAAATGTAATATTACCAAAAACATAAAAATACTAAAGATATCACTTCCCTCAATAAAAGTCTCGATTAATACAGAACACAGCAGCAATAAGAATTCTCACCAACGGGTATATTGAATTCCGTTAGATCGCTAAAGGATTATTAACGATGTCCAGAATTCACTTACTGAGTTCTCACGGAGTGCAATTATGTGCGTCGCTGAAGATGAAATGGAATTTCACAATTGGTATGATTCAGATGATTGTGTATTATATAATCTTTATTTATTCAGTTACTTGCTTGTTGCCGTTTTGTCCCGTGGCAAAATTTTATAAATATTACAAAAAATAATTTTATTATGCAGACAGAGATATCGTTGAACTGAAAATTGAAATTTTGTATTTCAGTTTATTTGTTTTTACTATTGTCTATAAATTAAATATAAATTATCCTCTATAATAATAAAATATTGACTTTAAAACTTATGAAATTGTATCATTATCCTGTTAGTTTCCGCTTGTTAAAAAGTAATTTATATTTATTCACCATACGCGCTACACTTAGAGCACTTACCCAAAAGAAATACTTACACCTCTAAGGGGCTGCAGCTTATGGATATTTATTGGTGTGATCGCTTTAAATGGATGAAGATTTCTTATTCAAGATATCAATCGCCCTACGTGATACGTTTCAGACGTGGAATGAATTCAGAAAATTATTTCCCTTATTAATATATGGGTACAATTTGTAAAAGGAAGATTAACGATCAAAAATAAATCTGCCTTTACTTAAGGGATTCAAAAAGTATTTATATTCAGTAGAAATTATTAATTTTAATCACAACATTCTAACAGTACAAATTTGTCTTGCATTTGACTCGTGAGATTACAAAAGTAAAATACTTTAACATTCATAGTTACGCTTGGATTAACATAACACTTCTTACGGCGGTCACTATGTGTTTATTTTATCAAAATGAATTCTAATTATTTATAAGGTTTAATATTAAAAATAAAATTTTGAACCTAAAAATAGGTAATTTTTAAAACATACATTAAAAATATTCTATTCTTGTTTTTTTTATTACAGATAAGTATCAAATAACCAAGTCATTTATACAATTGTCTTTGATTTGTTACTCACCTTGTTTTAAAGTTTCTCAGATCATAATATACTATTGATTATTCTATCTTCTACTTCATTAATAGATGTAACTATAAAATAATATACGTATAGTATTCATAATTATTTATGATCGCACTCTTCATTGATGATTACAATTTTTAAAATATTTAACAATAGCATTTTAAAACAACTTCTTAAGATTAAATAAAAAGTTATCAAATTTATTATTTATTTTTCATCAAAAGTACACAAACGAATTAATCAAGTCACATGGCTCTTTTTAAATCCAATTTTGTCCATGACAATTTGGAATCCCTAAAACAATCCATACGATTAATAGTGACTAATTTTCACACAGAAAGAGCGCTGCTGCTATTGACCTCAAGATTTAAAGGACTATATTGCAGCCAATACAGACCACTCTGGATAAGCTTTATGTATTTTTAATGGCATAATTATGTTTAAAATTAACACAATGTAGTAGTAATAAATATTACGTACAATAGTAAAATGTTGTTTTGCTTTATAACAATATTTATGGCAAGACGAAGTGAAAGAAGAGTATAAAGCTAGAACATAAGGAAACTATATAGGGATGGTACATGAGCAAGTGTATAAGGCCAGTATATAAGGGAAATATATAAGAGAAGTTAATACGACTACCAGGTAAGGTAATAGATAAAGCAAGTACAAAAAAAAACAAATATCTGTAATGTATCACATATATGCGTGCATATTATTGATATGCATATTAGTGATGTTACGTAGTAGTAAATGGATTAGCATTCGCATTCGTATTCGCGGATAGTTTTGCATATTAGCATTCGCAAACTTTCTGAGAATATTATTACCGGAACAAAAACAAGTTTAGCAAAAGCAGGGTTAGGATCAAGTAGGAAACAACAAGACTTAGAAATAACAAAATCCTTTATTCGGCAAGATGAAAACGATAATTACCGGTTGCACGCGATGAGCCTAGAATTGCAAAATGAATGGGTGACCATAGGAGATTTTTGTATTCCGCTAGCTTTGAGATGGCGCACCCTGCTTCATGATTGGTCCCCAGCATTATTAAAATTTTATCTTAACGCATTCCAAATGACTCTCCCAGATCAAAGTAACTTAATAAGATGGGGCAAATCCACCGAAAAATCTTGCAACATCTGCGGGGAGGCAGTAGGAAGGAAGGCTAGTAGGGTGTAGGGTACTATTAAATAGAGGTAAATACTCGCGTCGCCACGGTAAAGTATTAGAAATCATACGAGAAGCGGTTAGTCTTTCTGTAGCAAGAGCGCAGAGGGGTATAACAACCACCAAAAAATCAGTAGAGTTCGTAAAGGCAGGTTCGTCCAAAAAATCTAAATTAAAACCTTATTCCATCTTGGACGCGTCTCCTGATTGGAATCTCATGATGGACACGTATGAAAGGCAATACAAAATCCCCGGGGATGTTTGTGTTTCGTCATCTAGGCCGGACTTATTCCTGTATTCAAAACAACTAAGGCGCGTTATACTTGTGGAGCTTACTGTACCCTGGGAAACAAACATACCCAAAGATCATACATTTAAGCTTAACAAGTATTACGAACTGTGCAACGAACTGATCAGGAATAAATTTATAGTTAATTTGTACGCTGTAGAAGTAGGAGCGAGAGGTATAACAGCAAAATCTCTCTACAATTTATTTAAGGATCTCGGCCTTTCTACAACGATCATCAGTTCATTTCTGGAACGTATTTCAAAGGCAGCTTTAGTAGGTTCTTACGATATTTGGTTAGGTAGGGAGAGGAGCGTGAACAGTGAAGGTGAGCGTGTATGCGCATACTAAAGGGGCCCCTTAAACCTACACCTGGGTCGCAAGTCCCAGGCATTGTTTGCGCTCCTTTTCCCGCAACGCGATGGGCCCGGCACCCGCATGGTGAATCCATGGAATGCTAAGAAGCTTCGTCTCATAGTAAGTTAGTAAAAAAAGAACTTAAAAAACTATTTCAAAACAAACTAATGTGCACTACAATGTAAAAAAAAGTATTTTCTTCTAACTAAAATGAAATAAAAAAAAAATCAAATTATGACGACTTAAAAATAACAACAACTATATTATTACTGCTATTTTTAAAGTCTGGGTCATGCAAGGAAACACTACAATATACTGGCAATAACACAAGTGAGCTTTTATACGATAATATACTGTGACAATATCTGCGTTCCTGAAACTACAAAAAATACAACACCTAATTAAACCAAACAAATCACCTTTAATGCAAACATGTGCCGTTTGCAAATGAAGTATTTATCCACAACAGCGTGTCAATTTACGAGCATATTTGTATAGTACACTATTACCTGAAGAACTGATCACTTTAGGTACAATAACTACGTGCTCTTGCTGTTACAACAATATTAGAGAAAGGACAATTCCAGCAACTGCATATTGTTATAAATGATGCCTGCAGTACCGCTTGAATTAGCCAATTTGAAAAGCGTTTAAGAACGGTTTTTAAACATTGTTAGTACTTAATAACCGTTTTATTCAAAAATGGTGCAAAACGCAGATCATTTTATTTACAAAGGATTTTGTTGATAGCTGAACGATTACACTAAAACTGCATCAAGCTGGTTTAGTTTTGGTTGTGGAAGTGGTCTCGAGAAACTTTTAGGTTCTAGAGAATTCATCTTGGATATCCAAAGAGTGACACTAACATTAACTATTACCACGTTCATATTAAAAAATAACCATCTATATGAAGATGTGTAGTACCGTATGCTGCCTCTAATATTAAGCTGGGCAGTTACAGTCAACAAATTGTTTACCCTATGGTACCACCCTCAAAAAACTTTGCAAAAGGGCAAATATATATGTAAAAGGTTTGTAATGTTCAGCTTTTTCAGAACTGGACGCGTAAACATAGACCACAAGACGATAGATCGTTAACGAAATTAACGAGACTACGAAATCTAATAAAGGTCTAACATAATGTACCTCAAGTAACGCAATTAGAATGCGAACAAATCAGAATACGTTGACAACATTATTTTAAGTTTTCTGATGTATCTCCGAAGTCAAGTATCCAACAATCATGAAATTTATATGGGTACACCCGGCAAGCACCAGCTTTTAAATGCAAGAAAAAACAAAAATCGGTTCATTAATTCAAGAGTTTTGAGGTAAAAAACAATACGATCTACAGTCGAATTGAGAACTTCCTCCTTTTTTTTAAGTCATTTAAAAATAAAATATAATTCGTTATGTTTGTTACTACAAGGAAAAGTAACTTAAATTCGTAATCACATTATCAATGTGATTTGGTATTATTTATTTTACACACACCTCGTTTAAACAACACCACTATGAAACCATAGAGACTTTGGACTAAATATGAAAAAAAGACGAAATTTTCGCATTCGTTACATCACTGATTTAAAAGCTATGAGTATGTCCGAAATAGATTTATAACATGTTACAAGTTTAAGTCTCTTATATATTCCTTTCAATTATAAAACTATTTTCCTGGGAAACTGGAGTTACTATTATGTCATCTCGAGTCCAATTGATCATTTCAATTTATGAAATGTAAAAGTTAAAGCCATAATAAAGGCCGCGTAAGGCGGCGCATTACAGATAAGGGTCGGACGCGAGCAGCTTCCTGCGATCGAGGCACGCCGGAGGCACCTTATCTAGCGCCTACGAGCACGTGTTAGATATTACATTCTGCACAATATACCTACATGATTCATTCTATTTTACCTTATATAATATATAACGAGGGACCTAACAAAGAAACTACAATGAAATTATTCGACAAATAACTTCACAAACTTTAATGTTGCATTAGATTAGCATTGTGCTGATCTATTTAAGATTCAGTATTAAAAAAGAGTTTTCATATCGTTTCATTTCAATCATTCGACAATAGAGTGAATCCTCATAAATCGCTGAATCACGCTTAATCTTGATGAAAGAGAACGGGATGGAACGTCGCAAAGCGTATTATGGGGATTTGTTTAATTCCAATTTCTGATGGATTGTATTAAAAAAAACTCTTCTTTATTCATAAATAACTGCTACACACATTTGAGAGATCTAAACATACAATGAAATAAAAATAATGAAAGTAGTATTATATAAAGTTTGGTTCTATCGCTTTTCACTTGTACCACACCATGCACATTTGTTTGTATCGGGGACCGAAATTAATTTGTTTTTCCATTGTGCACAGAACGTATCAGAAATTAACGAGCTCATGTTTTTGTTGCACCGCCTGTATGTGATCTTTTATTCGATTACTAAAGATGGAGCAATTGCTGTTTTATAAATATTGGAAATGAGTAATTATAAATTTATCTTTTTAATCAAATATTTTATTAAGTATTACGTTTTTATCAGAAAGGATTTAGAAGTAACGGTCACAAATATGTTGATAAATGAAATAAAAAATTATGTAATTAAATTAATATGTTAGTAGCAAACATCGGGTTCTTAGTTTTAGCCTTAGAAACTGTATAACCATGACTTAATGCACTTTTGATTAATGCACTTTCCCACACTTTTATTGAATAAAACTTACTAACACTATACTTATTATATGTTCAATTTAATCACTAACTGATTATGAATAGGTTGTTATAAGATCTAGTTTTTTGACATTATATATTTGTATGTTATACTTATATGAATACAAGTGAGACCAACCGGCTTCGATCCCCTTTCAGGATGGAAATCGTCATCAACTAGTTATCACGCCGCTCCCTCAAGAGTAGTAAATATCCAACATATTTGTGGATATCTATAGAGATTAGGAGGACTCCCTGCTTGATTGACACGCCAAGATTAAATATTATATATGTTATTAGGAAAACTGTTTATCCTATTCAGGTTCAATTTACATTTAGAGAGACGAAGCTTCTTAGCATTCCATGGATTCACCGTGCGGGTGCCGGGGCCATCGCGTTGCAAGAAGAGGAGCGCAAACAATGCCTGGGATTTGCGACCCAGGTGTAGGTTTAATGGGGCCCCTTTACTATGCGCATACACGCTCACCTTCACTGTTCACGCTCCTCTCCCTACCTAACCAAATATCGTAAGAACCTACTAAAGCCGCCTTTAAAATGCGTTCCAGAAATGAACTGATGATCGTTCTAGAAAGGTCGAGATCCTTAAATAAGTTGTAGAGAGATTTTGCTTTTATACCTCTCGCTCCTACTTCTACAGCGTACAAATTAATTATAAATTTATTCCAGTTCGTTACATAGTTCGCAATACTTGTTAAGCTTAAATGTATGACCTTTGGGTATGTTTGTTTCCCAGGGTACAGTAAGCTCCACAAGTATATCGCGCCATAATTGTTTTGAGTACAGGAATAAGTCCGGCCTAGATGACGAAACACAAACTCCCGGGGATTTTGTATTGCCTTTCATACGTGTCCATCATGAGAGTCCAATCAGGAGACGCGTCCAAGATGAAATAAGGTTTTAGTTTAGGTTTTTTGGACGAACCTGCCTTTACAAACTCTACTGATATTTTGGTGGTTGTTATACCCTTCTGTGCTCTTGCTACAGAGAGACTAACCGCTTCTCGTAAGATTTCTAATACTTTATCGTGGCGACGCGAGTATTGACCTCTATTTAGAAGTACCCTACACCCTACTAGCAAGTGTTTCGCGGTTCCTGCTGCCTCCCCACAGATGTTGCAAGATTTTTCGGTGGCTTTGCCCCATCTTACTAAGTTATTTTGATCTGGGAGAGTCATTTGGAATGCATTAAGATAAAATTTTAATAATGCTGGGGACTAATCATGAAGCAGGCTGCGCCATCGTAAAGCTAGTGGAATACGAAAATCTCCTATGGTCACCCATTCGTTTTGCAATTCTAGGATCATCGCGCACAACCGGTAATTATCATTTTCATCGTGCCGAATAAAGAATTTTATTATTTCTATGCCTTGTTCTTTCCTACATCATCCTAGCCTTGCTTTATTTGTTTGAGCACCTATCATAAATTGATTATGGAATTCAAGTCGTGACTCCAGCTCTGCGGCAATTTTATCTTTTGGGAGAAATGTTACAGTATCATCATTCGACTTTGAGATGATATGTCTTTTGGTCACTCTTAAGTGCTTATAGAGTTCCGATGGTTTTTTTTTAATTTTAACCCAAAATTGTGTCGGTCTAAATAAGGTAGAAGAGTCCCCTATATTCGCTAACCCGGGCCATGACTTCAATGTCCTTATGACGCTTGCATCTAATTTTAACGAAAGGGTCTTATTAATATCGTAAACGAGGAAAGGCCAATTTAGACGTGATGTTAAATAATTATCATATATCCAAGAACTTTTGACGTTAATAATTGGTTGATTGTCTACCTTTTTAAGTTAATTCAAAAAACTATCGACTATTATATCTAACGATGAAGTGCGCCTTTGGTAATCGATTTTTTTGCCTAAGAATTTGAACGGAGCTGCGTCGGTAATAGTAGTAACGCACTTACCGCCTATTATAAGACACGGATCGTAAGAGGTAGTAGTGATCGTGGAGATCGTAATTTAAAAAGCTATTTTATTTGCATAATTACATAACGCTGAACGAACTCAATAAATGAATTCTGGTCAACGTTAATACTCTGATATTGTCTTACAGGAATTTAATAAACTCCTTGATAGCAAATAATTTGCAGGACATCTGGTGTCGATGTAGGTCGATATAAATATTATTATGGTAGTTATCAAAAAGATTACATACGAGGAATACTAGTAAATTTTAGATCCTGCGTGTTTCAGAAGGCACTATACCTACTGTGTATATAACGCATAGATTATAGGTTATTTTACTATTTACTTATAACAAGAAGAGTTATTAATTAAATGTGTATCCTTTTTTACAAAAAAAATTGTACCTAAAGTCATGTGCGTCGTTTTATTAGTACAGTTTCTCAGATGGATAAACATTTATTATTCAGAGTATTAACGGAGCTACGTGATGCTGTTGAAACATGTTATATAGTTAACATTTATGACCTCATTTCACACAATATGAATAAGTTTCTAAATGGCGGTAAAATTAAATAAAAATGCATGTTTCAAAATGGTCGCCCTCAAAGTACTTGTAGATCTTAATGTAATTATTTTATAAAAAATTACTTTTTATATTTTTTCTATTAACATTTAAATGTCTTACATTGCTGAGTCCATTAATAAAATTTCCTCACTTACTCTTTGATTAAATCAACTTTATGTAAATTGGAAAGGAACACTGGCAGCTTTCATGAAATTGAATAGTTTAATTTAATTTTAATAAACCATTTATAACAAACATTTTTGTTGTTTTGATTGTTTAAGAATTATGAATAACAATTTCTTACAAAACTTATTAAAATAAACTTAAAACTTTGCTCCAAAATAAATCAAAATTTTAAGTAAAACAAAAATAAGAAATCACTTACTGGTTTAAGGAGTAGGACATATTACATTTTAAAATTTACTAAGACAAAACAATCGTACAATATAAAGACACTACATAAATTCAACTCCAATTTTCTAAGCAATACGATGTCGATATATTTTATTGAAACAGACAGAGCGGACTGACAGTACGAGTACCTCACATACACAAACACACAGATGTATATTGTACCAACCACAAAAGTGTACATTATTTGTAACTTTAACTGCTTACACTCAGAGCTAGTAACTCTTAATTGTAGTCCGATACTATAATACAGTATACATTTTTGATATAAAAAATTACTTCAAACAAAAGCAATTAAATTATATAATTATATAATGTACTTCTAATATGTATTCTATATTATAGGATAACTAAATGGCCCTTATGAATTAGACTTGGTAAAAAAGCAAGTTATACCTTGCCTTACTATCTTCAACATTACATGTTGTTACTTTAATACAGTTGACTTTAGCTTAACTTTGTTATTCTCTAAAAGCCTAAGTCTCCCGCGATGTAATATATTAGTATTGAGGAGAAAAAATAAACTGTTTTCCTTTAGAATGCTTGCAGAGTGTATATAAATTCTCTCTTTGTACTCGAAATCAGTCCCTTTAGTCGCCCGTTTTTCTTGAAAATTACATTTATTTTTTTAAAGGAAGATAAGCGATCATGCGTGTACCTGGCGACCTCCGGTACCCACCATCTCCTACAATATATTTGAGGAAGCGCACTTTTAGAAAGCCTATGTATGTCATATCGATCTGGAAATACCGCCGAAGGAGTCCGTTCCACATCTTAGTGGTACGTGGCAGAAAGTTCCTTGAAAAGGCCATGTATTTAGGTGATAAAGATGGTGATTGCAAGAGATAGTGTGCAGTGTGGTATTTGAATTTTTCGGCAGGAAGCAAACCATTTGATCACTCCTCGGAACAGTCTCGATGATAAATGTGGTAGAACGCACAGAGAGGCGACGTTCCTACGCAATGTCAGAATATTCGACTTTTACCAGATTGAGGGGTCACTGACTATCCCAATGGAAATTATATAAATAACATTTTTTTACATATAAATTATAAAAACAATTAACATCTTGGTAAGGTTATTTATTACCTTGGTGAGTTTTTTTTTTATAGCATTTGACATAATTTTAAAACTTGTTTCAAAAATCGTTTTGTTACGTAAGCAATCGCTTTCTATTTGTAACAATCTAATACAACTCGAAAATGTAACAAATGTATTGTATTGAGCAGAGCAAATATGGCATTTTAACATCGACTAATAATGTATTCGTTAATGGAAATGTTATGTTAAGAGAGGATAGAGACGATTGTGTTTAAATAAATACTACATATATACATATATACCTAATATATTTGAAATGCTCTCCTTTCAAGGAACGTTTTATTACTTCTTCTTAACAAACCGACGTCAAAAATCTGTGAAACAATAATTGAAATATGCAATGCGTGAGTGACCTTTCCGAGCCGTTTATACGAATTATATGAAACAGACAAATAACTAATGTTAATGATGGTGAGGTTTACTAAAAACACAGTTGTACTGCTTTATAAGCACTTGTTACCGATACTTTAATGGACATTGAGTTTGTAATTAACAGATAATTTTTAGGTGGTAGAACCTAGCTTTAGGTGGTAGAGCCTAGCTTAGGTGGTAGAGCCTAGCTTTAGGTGGTAGAGAATAACTGTAGTTATTTGACTGCAGCTCGTATTGGGCTGGCTCGACCGGGGAAGGACCACCCTCTCACAGAAGACCAACGCATAGTAACCAAATTCATTTGGTTATGTTCCGTCGGTGAGTGAGAGAATCCGGAAGCCCAAACCCCCCCCCCCTCCCCCCGCCAAACATGAAAGCGATGCCCAAAAGAAATATACCCCAGGAGGGTACCGGCTTAGATGAAGCCGAGGACCCCCTCCCCGAGCAAAATCGGGGAAATGATTCTCGGATTTTGCTCGGGCTGCCCGTCATATCTGGGGCGGACAAAGTATCGCCTTTTGTGTTTTTTGAGGGCAAACGACGAGTCAACACAGCGGCACCCCGACCCACTTTAATTGTGGACTTTTGCAACATCCGAGGACTTCATTCCAACTTGAACGCCGTCCACTATCATCTAGAGACGGCGCAGCCGGCCTTGTTGTTTCTGACGGAGACGCAGATACCTCAACCTAGCGACACAGCGTACCTTTCATAACCTGGGTATAAACTAGAACACCATTTTATACCACACGCCGGGGTATTTGTGTTCGTAAGGAAGGATATCTGCTACCGTTGCCTTCAGGTTTTTGAAGGTCGGGACCTGTCTCTACTCTGGCTGCGCGTGGACATGGACGACCATGTCAGAGTGTACGCGTGCCACTACAGGTCCCATAGTGGTAATGCAGAAATGGATCAACTCTTGGGCCATGTTCAGGCGAAGATTGACGATCTGCTTTCACAGACTCCCTCCGCTGAAGTCGTAGTCCTCGGTGACTTCAAAGCGCACCATGCCGATTGGTTAGGGTCACGTGCCATCGACTACGCGGGGAGATCTGTGTTTGACTTTGCTCTGGCAAATGGTCTGTCCCAAATGGTCAAGACGCACACTCGTCTACCGGACGTGGACAGCCATATGCCCTCTTTGTTGGATCTTCTGCTGACTACACATCCCGGAAAGTACCAGGTCACTGTCGAGGCTCCGTTAGGGTCCTCTGATCATTGTCTGGTACGGAGTGTAGTGCCCATTCAACGTTCGGGTCGTACTACACCTGCGACTCGATGCGTTTGGCACTACAAGTCAGCGGATTGGGATGGAATGCGGTCCTTTTTTGCATCTTACCCATGGGGGCCGATTTTTTTCCCGTCCGATGATCCTAGTGGCTGCGCTGCGGCTGTAGCTGATGTGATACTTCAGGGCATGGAACTATTTGTACCAAGCTCTGTGGTACCACTTGGTGGCAGATCGCGGCCTTGGTTTGATGCGTCTGTCAGGGCTGCAGCAGCTGGCAAACGGCAGGCTTATCAAGCTTGGGCCAATGAGTTAGTCACTAAGGATCCGAGCCGATTCTTCAAACGGCAAATCGCTAGAGCAAAGTTCAAGCATGTCGTCAAAATTGGGGATCAGCTGGCAAAGTACCCGCCTGGCACGCGCAAATTTTGGGCGCTTTCAAAGGCCACTCTGGGCAACTTTAGCCAGCCGTCCCTACCGCCGTTGCACATGGGGAATGACTCCCTGGCCCACACGGCAAAAGAGAAAGCCGATCTCTTGGGCACTCTTTTCGCCTCCAACTCGAGTCGAGTGGGCCGGATGGTATTTCTCCGTTGGTGCTACGAACGTGTGCCCCTGAGTTGACTCCAGTGCTAACGCTCCTATTTCGGTACTCCTACCTTAAAGGCGTAGTCCCGGTCTCATGGAAGCGTGCCCTTGTCCATCCGATCCCTAAAAAAGGTGATAGCTCGGACCCAGCTAACTACAGACCTATCGCCATTACCTCTCTGCTCTCCAAAGTAATGGAGACCATTATCAATAAACAGCTCCTAACCTACCTCGAGGATCACCAGTTGGTCAATGACCAGCAATATGGCTTTCGCCATGGTCGATCGGCTGGTGATCTTCTGTTATATCTCACGCACCGTTGGGCAGCTGTTATTGAAAGCAAATTGGAGAGGGTCTGGCAGTTGCTCTGGATATGGCAAAAGCCTTCGATCGTGTATGCCACAAGGGGTTTCTTTCGAAGCTACCGTCCTATGGGCTTTCCGAGAGTTTATGCAAGTGGATCACCAGTTTTCTCACTGGGCGGAGCATACAGGTCGTTCGCGACGGTTTTTGCTCGGACCCCAAGCCCGTGAACGCAGGTGTACCCCAAGGCTGCGTGCTATCCCCAACTCTGTTCCTCCTGCACATCAATGATATGTTGGATATTTCCAACAAACATTGTTATGCGGATGACAGCACTAGGGATGCGGTATATTGCGTTCGGGCAGGTCTCTCTCGGGAAAACGTCGACGACGGCCGAAAGAAACTTGTGTCTTCAATAGAGACCTCCCTGGGGATGGTCTCTGAGTGAGGTGAACTGAATCACATTCAGTTCAATCCCCTAAAGTCACAGGTTTGCGAGTTTACCACTAAGAAAACTCCATTCGTCGTATCACCGCTCTTCGAGAGCACTCCCCTCATTGCCTCGCCAAGTATCAGAATACTGGGTACTCGACATTTCGAGCGACTGTCAGTTTCGTGGTCATCTGGAGAGCAAAGCCAAGTTAGCCTCGAAGAAATTGGGAGTGATCAATAGAGCGAGGTAGTACTTCAAACCTGGCCAAAGAGCTCTATAAGGAGCAGGTCCGGCCACACTTGGAGTACTGTTCTCATCTCTGGTCCGGATCACCCCAATATCAGCTTCTACCATTTAACCGCGTACAAAGGAGAGCCGTTCGTATTATCGGGGACCCGGTGTTCTGCGAACGGCTGGACTCTTTGGCATTGCGTAGAGACGTGGCTTCTTTGTGCTTCTTCTACCGCACTTACAACAGGGAATGTTCCGAAGAAATATTTGATCTGATGCCTGTCGCCGAATTTCATCACCGCACAGCACGCCATCGCCTCCAATACCATCCTTACTACCTGGATGCGTGGCGATCCTCCACTGTGCGATTCTCAAGGACATTTTTTCCACGTTCCACTCGCTTGTGGAACGAACTCCCTTCGGCGGTATTTCCAGATCGGTACGACATGGGTACCTTCAAAAAAGGCGTTTATTCCTACCTACAAGGCCGGGCACAGTCTTGTTAATCCTCGGCTGTTGCAAGAGTTCATGGGTGGCGGTGATCACGTCTATCCGTGACCCGCCAGTTCGTTTGCCCTCCTCTTACATAAAAAATATATATATATATAATAAGACATAGTGTTAGAAAATGTATAAAAAGACCTGCACTGCTGTCATCGGTGACATTATCATTTTGCTATTCGTTGCGATAGGTAGTGCGGTGTTTCATTGAACGGCTAATAATTTATTCTTACCTTCAAATTATATGTGATTTGTTATAAATTTAAAGTGATCTGTCCATTTAAGTGTTATTGATTGTGAAACTAATAATAAATAATTATTATTACGTAGGTGTTACGCAAGCATAGCCAAGGGCAATTGTTATAGTAAGAACCAACTTGGTTTCACAGGGTTAAATGCTAACACCACGCTTCGAGTATCCTGAAGACGACACCATACGGCTTGCGTTCTCACCATCGATGGGAATCGAGGATAAAATATATTCATTCTTGGGTCAATCGCTGACCTGGAATCACCTTTTTTTAGTATTAATTAATTATAAGTTTTAATTGTAACTCGTTAATATAATTTTATAAAATAATTGTTTTTCTTTGCATCCTTCGCTGCCACCAAACTTAATTGGCGCAGTCGGTAGGATATTCGAGATATATTCGGTACGCGTCGCGTCAAGATTTCCCCTAATATCGGTGCGAGATCCCACGTGACTAACCGATTTCGAGTATCCGAATCTACATACATCGTGGAGGCCAGCAGAGGTGAATCAAAATATCGATTCGGCAAAGAAAATCATGTTCATGTAAGTACTCTGAATCTTTCAAGTCCTTACCTTTCCTAATTTTTAACCTTAATCTTTACCTAATCTAAGTATTTTTTTATTTCAAGTAAATTACTATTAAAAGTATTTTTTGAAGTTACTTAGAACTTTAAAACATACATTGATATATTCTGAGTGAATTACTTTTTTTATTTGTCTATTTGTAGTATTTTAAATTAGTTTTAGATTTTCTATTCAAAAGAATCGAGTAGCCGTAGTTTGTAGGAGTAGACCTAGCAGCATTAATAAAAAAATATCAAAGCAGTCAAAATCTAAAAAAAAAACCAGGAATTATTTCAATTTGTTGATTTAAGACTAACTATTCTCATAACTAACGATAACGTTGATAGGTTATCATAAGAGATATCTAAGCTACAGAATTTTTTAGCGTTTGTAAACAACATTTACAGCTGACTATGAAGTTTTTAATT
Organism: Melinaea marsaeus rileyi; assembly: GCA_918358865.1. Taxonomy (NCBI): domain Eukaryota; kingdom Metazoa; phylum Arthropoda; class Insecta; order Lepidoptera; family Nymphalidae; genus Melinaea; species Melinaea marsaeus. The sequence goes on along the minus strand of OU911088.1, from coordinate 8,487,397 downwards.
TAAACTCTGATAGAACTATAATTAATAAGTAACGTAGTATATATGGTAGTAATAAAGTATTAAATATACGAGCGAGAGAATATTAAGATATGATACAGTTAAAGAAATAATCATAGTATATCAATTCCTAATTTTTCTATTCCACACATGATTTATATAAGATATCCATAGTAACTAACGAAAATCATGAGATTTCTGTCCCTCACTTCCAATACCCTGCAATCCATCTGAAAGATTTCAAGTACACAGAGGCAGAACGCCCGAAGTTCACTAAAGGGTATCTATGTGAAGAGATACACAACATACATAGTCGTACATCGCCGGATTGTGTAACAGCCCTCGTTACTACACAGTAAAAACTCCCCGAAAGTAAACCAGTCACCGTATCCCTACTTACGTCAGCCTACGAGAAACTCAACGATTGCCACTACACCATCAGCTTTCCAACTCTTACTAAAGTACGCTTGTCCTGCGATCAAGATATCTACAAGATGTTGCAAGGAAGTTATCTCGATATAATTCCATATGATTGTTTCATTCAAACAACAAAATTCATCATCTCGAACCTCAACGATCGACTAAAAGGTCAAGCCTTGAAGATAATAGATGTCCCTAATGAAAATACACTCAGTTCAGCAGTACATCTGATATTCAAATTAAACTCCATTAATTTGACTAATCTTCACGCTACCAATAGAGAGGTTATTCTACAGTCACCAGTAAACTTAAGCAAGAACAACGATATAAGCGTCTACCATACAACAATACCTTTATATACGTTACTATTCGGTGCATGTGTACTAATTAGCGGCCTTGCATACCGGAAATACCGACTTAAACATACGAAACACACCATCCAAAAAACTCAAAGGGATGAATCAGAACTTCCAGCGCAATTTACAACGAAGGTCTTCAATAGTCGCTGTTCTACGGGGGGAGGTGTTACGCAAGCATAGCCAAGGGCAATTGTTATAATAAGAACCAACTTGGTTTCACACGGTTAAATGCTGACACCACGCTTCGAGTATCCTGAAGACGACACCATACGGCTTGCGTTCTCACCATCGATGGGAATCGAGGATAAAATATATTCATTCTTGGGTCAATCGCTGACCTGGAATCACCTTTTTTTAGTATTAATTAATTATAAGTTTTAATTGTAACTCGTTAATATAATTTTATAAAATAATTGTTTTTCTTTGCATCCTTCGCTGCCACCAAACTTAATTTAGGGTAGATTTATTTTGTTTATTTTTTTTATTTATTTTTCAATTTTGACTATTAATATATATATATATATATATATATATTAAATGTTAATAATATCAAATGGTAAGTTAACTAAACTTACTATCTGATCCCGTATGCATCCCGTTTCATTTTTAATAATTTATTTTTAATAATTCGAAACCTTTTAAGTCAATCACACATATGTTGTTGGATGGGGGAGCGTATCTCCAGCACGGCATCAGTCAGGCCTCGAGACGTGTGAGACGTGGAATAATATAAAAAGCTGTAGTCCTCGTTAAATATTTCACACACGAAAATACAACTTGTAGATGCTGTGGAAGATTAATAACAAAAACACAGCCATCGAGCACGGATAACAAACAGGGCACATCACATTTTAAAGTAATATATTTGTTTACTTTTTTTCTGTATATATATATGTACACTAAAACTTCCGTACCGCCTCACTCGTTAGTGACGTCACAATACACTATCATGTAAGTAGAATGGCTCTTTGCCAAATACAGACATTAATATGTTAGCAATCCGATATAAACTTGTAACGTTAGAAGTCAAAGCAATATTTTTTAAACCCAGCATTTCTTTAATTCAATACCAATTTCATTTAAATTTACATTAAATTACACAAAAGTTCTACTGAAATACGTTTCTAAAATAAATTTACGTATTTATAAGCATCTTGAGTGAAACGCCAATTTATGAAGATTTACCTTAATTGAATTGCATTGCTTTTTCGCACTATGAATATGTTTCTGTACTTAAAATAGATTTATTATATTGTATATACTGTATTGTCCTGTGTTTTTATAATTTTCCTTTTATTTCATTTGTAAGCTGTTCACATCTTGTGATACAAACCTTTTTTTCTATATAAGCTCCTTTTTTAAATGCTTTGCAGCAATAATAGCATTGCAATGACTTTGAGGGTTGGAAGAGATACTCATTGTATTATATAGCATGGTTGTTGTTTTATTTCATTGTTTTTACAATTTGACAGTGTAAAAGATCTTTAAAAACCGATTTGTTGATAACCATACTATCTCAGTAAATGGTTTTTCTTTATTTCTTACAATCGATTCGTCGAAAAGACACTTGCTCTGAGCATTTCAAAGGTCTTAAAATGTTACCATAGTACAAACGCGAAGGAAATGCTTAAAACAGTTTTATTTAAATATGTAATTCTCTGAAAATATTAAGTAAAGTATACTTCATTTTCGATTTTTATTTTAATTTTAAATGGTAATTTTCACTTACTTCGATATTGTTTACGATTTTAAATTAAGATTTTTTTTTCAATTACACATAAACAAGTGACGAAGCACATTGGATTTGAAAACATAATTTTTCTTATCGCACACATGCTCTTTTAATACTTACTACATAACAAAGTAAAAAACCGCGGCGTTTTTTAAAACCGCCATATAGAATTTTAAATGTAAACATTTCATTTATCGTGCCTTTCGTGCCTTGTAAACAATTTTACTAGATATCCATTTCAAAAAAGTAGCCTCCATCTTGTTACATCCGCCATATTGGATCATCACGTCATTTCGTCTTATTTAATATTAAATTATAATTAAGGTTACCCAATTATAATTACAAAAATATGTTATAAATACAACTCCATAAAATTTTTAATTAATTTTTTTGTAGAGCACAGATCTCATGTCAGACGAAGTATTAAGTCCACAGCCCTTTCCAAATCCAATTACAAAGACAGGGTCAGAATTATAAAAAATGTTTTGCATAAAAGATTGTTTTAAAATTCACTAAAACAAAGGAAAAATATTTAAAACCCCCTCGACACTATGAGTTATAATATGTTCAGTTAGAATTTCACAACAACATCAGACGACCACCGTATATTATTGAGACAGAGACGACACTCGACAAGACACATTTTATTGCATCTGAGCTAATCACTTAGCCAGAAACGATGGAGCGCCAAACGCTACGATCCCTTCATATCTCTTTCGCCTCGGCCACAGACATCAACCTCTTCATACATGCCCTCCGGGAGGTCCTCATGCTTTTTAGTGACCTTCCTCCAGTATCATAGATACTGAGTTTTCGAAGGTCAGTCGAGGCCTCCCCGTGTTTCTCTTACCGCTCACTTTTCCTATATAAATCTTTTTTACCATTCTTTCATCACTCATTCGTTCGACGTGCTCAAACCACCTGAGCACGTTCTTCTTCATTCTCACCATGACATCTTCGCTAGTACCTGCCATTCTGTGGATCTCTTCATTGCCGATTCGATCAGCTACACGGACTCCGCATATTCTGCGAAGAGATCGCATCTCCACAGCATTCATCTTTCTTACATTCTTCTTCTGTGTTACCCACGTTTCGCTGCGGTATAACAGCGTCGCACAGTGTTTCGTGTAGAACATGCTAGGTGGACAAAATTATTTTATGTTATATAACAAGGCTTTTACTATTTTACATATAGGTAGTCATGTTTTTGTAATAAAAAACGAAAAATTGGTATAAAAACAGAAAATATATTCAAAAATATTATACAAACAACAAAAATAAAATTAAAAATACTAAATTAACCTAATAATCATCATCAGAGTCTTCTGATGAATCTTTTATAGTGTAATCTTCATCATTTTGTGGCATTGTGCGACAATATGATGACGATTCCGGCCTTGATTCTACTATGCTAGGGCTTACAATTAACTTTAAAACTTCTGTACATATTTTTTCCGGTTTTTTTCGGGGAATCTCTCGAAGGCTATTGATCAAAGGATCAGATGTTATAACTAACATAGACAGTAAGTCTCTATTCGTGGCAACACGCGAGCACTTGCGGGAGTTGTACTCCCTAAATCTGCGGCAATCTTTGTTACGTGCTTCCTGAGCCTCTTCGGAAAGCTGCCCAATCGGAAGCAATGCTGCTTTGATGACCTCTGTACTGTGAATTAATATTTTATGTACAGTAGCAGGCATACAGTACCACGAATAGAGACTAAGATAATGTCTTCTGGTTTCGAGACAAAATTTATTGAATTCCGCTAAGTTTATTTCGAATCCAGAAGACAATGTCCTCAAAATAACATCAAATTGTTTGATAATTGTAACATCTAACCCTGTGATGTGAGCACTCATCTCAGCATTCTTAAAAAAGCGACGGGCTGTGTTTCCATCATTTGAAGAACCAAATCCTGGCTTTGGTTTATCAACAATAAGCCCCATCTCGTTCTTAAATTTCAACTTGATTTCTTCGGAACGAACTTTGATATCTGCTTTGTCTTCGTCGCTTCTAGCCTGCCATTTCTTTATATTGAACTTGTAGCTGATATGTAAAAGGCATTCAAAGCAACGAATCCAAGCATGAAGTGTAGATAAACCAAAGCCAAAATGTTCTTGATTGCTGTTGAACTTCGCGGGATCATTGTTTTGGGGGTGGCGCCACAGATGAAACACTTTTGAGATGAACGAGTTTCTCTTAATGCGTTGCATACTTTTCCGTCTGTCATTGTCAGTAAAAGTTCGTGTTTCACAGAGATTTGAGAATCATCAAATTTGATAAGTGTTGGAAGAAGATCGTTAACTTCTTCCAACAATCTGTTTGTCTCCGCTAACGTGAAGTCGTTCGTTTCTTTAGCAAATATAAATTTGATTGGGCGACAATACATTGTTGATGAAGGCCGAGGATTTTGCCAAATAATTTTGGACCCATCATATAACTTAAGGGGAACCAAAGAAAATACAAAAAGAAACTCGTCCGTATCTTCAGTGTTTTCAAATCTCTGTTTGTATGTGCTGTGCCCAGAACTTCCATCACATCCCCATTTACTAACAAGTGTAAACGATGAACTTGTTGGGAGGACACTGCTGATAACTTCATTCTGTGCTAATATTAGACGTTCCACTGTTTTATTTAATAAGGCTTTATTTTTTTCAGCAAATTTATTTCAGCACGAGTTTCTGTTATAGCAATGTGCTCCTCTGCAGGGTGACAGGCCTGTTTGGACTTTCTTAAACTAAAATATGACGGAAATACATTATGTCCTGCCTTCATGGACCACTTTCTTGTTTGTTTGATTTAGAATCTATATAGTAAGCTAAGGCTTCGTCACTACTTAACTGCCTAGGAATAACAGAACTGGTATTTTTAGACTTCTTAATATTATCTGGGTTCTCACTAATGTCTCTAATCACGTTGGCAATTTTTCTTTGGCCTGTTGAACGCACAGCAATTTCGGCAGCAGTCACTAATTCACTGACACTTCGCGATTCTACGAGATCCACAACGCGACGTTTCTTCGTCTTAAACGATGATTCTTCGAAATCTTTGCGAGGTCTTCCTGCAGGAGTCACAGCCCCACTCGATGTCGAAGGTTGTGACGCAGAAGAACTCGCGGTGAACTGTATGGCTGCTTCATCCAGCCACGTCTTGTTTTTAATTAAAAAACGCTCCTTCGACTTTCCTGAAGCCAATCATTTGGTACCAATCTTATTTGAAAAGTTGGATATTTTCAAATTTATTTCTTTTCGGCTACTTTCAGTAATGTCACCAAAGTGAAATTTTGAAGAAAGGTAGACATATACACGCGAATTTTTTTCATTCTTCGTGTGTTTCAACCATTCTTCGAAAAAGTCTATCCTTGAAATGGAGTAAACGTGTTCTGAAAAAAAAAGAAAAAAACATGTTGTACTCAAGTGTGCTAAATATTATGTGTATTTTTATATAGAATAAAGTTATTCCTATGATATATCTAAGAATTAGCCCGAATAGAGGTGAATGTCTGTAAATTTAGCTCTGTCAAAGTTTTTTTTTTTGAAAAAATATACGCTAAAATATGTAATGTATGTTAAAATTATACTAAAAATACATTTCAATAGATTTTGTTTTAAATAAATACTTATTAAAAAATAGGACTTACCCTCAGTATTAATATGCATCACAAACACTCACAATATTACTATAATCTACTATGAGACGTGCACGAAAGTGTCGCTAAATTGCAACTGATTGATTGGAAAGGTTGCATTAAACTCATTACCTGCCTTCTGACCCCTATGACTCATCAGTTAAACATGTGACAAACAACAGATTCTCGGAATTGGAGTTTAGGGATGTTGTTTACGTTTTGTAATTAAGATTACCTGGAAATAATAACATGAATATTGTCCACCTAGCATGTTCTAGGCGAAATACTGTGCGTCGGTAGCAAAACCGCATTGTGTATAGCCAAGCGTGCAACTATGCTGACGTTTCGCTGTGTCAACAATGCAGCCAAAGCACCGTTGTCTCTGTTGCAGCAATACGCCTTACAACATCCACTTCGTATCTTTCGTCTCTGCTAAACATACTTCCCAAATATACCACTTCATTCACTTGTTCTATTATCTTATCATTTACGTTGACCTTACGTTCTGTTCTTTCTTCATTTCTTTCAAATATCAGAACCGTCGTCTTATCTACATTCAGATTTAGACCATTAATTTCACACCCATCTTTCAGAGTGGTGACCAATGCCTGCAAATTGCATTGTGATGAAGCAATGAGCACTGCATCATCTGCATATAGCAAGCACATCTAATAATTCATTCATCTTCTGTTCCATTCCTCCTCTTACATTCCACGTACCTATTTGCAGTTCCGTCCTCCACCTTCCGCCGTTCGGTACATGGCGTGTTGGTTGGCGGTCCCCAACGCCGCATTTGTTCATATTATATATTACATATTATTATTATATTAATATGATTTTATTTCACTAAATATTTTTTATAAAATCGCTTAGTCGATTTATTATAATATTTATTCGAAAAATATATAATTCATGTATCACTTTTTATTAACCAATAATATTCACACCATCCTGTAAATATTGACAAAATAAAATCAACTCACATCAACTATTATAATAACATTAACAAGAGTTCTAAAACAACTATTTCTTTAGGTAATTTATATTATATTAAGATCTAAAACAGAATACATGAAATATACGCTTCATAGTTAGTTAAATGTTTAATATCGAGATTGCCTTTACATAAAATATAATTCAACGAGCTCCTGTTAGCGAACAAATATAGTACATTATTAAAACAACTACTGCGGCACAGCGCCACCTACTGCATTGGGACCTGTAACTTTCTTAACTGCTATTGAACATACATTACATGTTGGCTCAGTAATATTTCATTTAGTGATAACTATATATCTTGGTCCAGTGTCCACGATCATTAATTCATTTAATTTTAAAGTTGTATTATATAAAATTTAATTAAAATTAAAATTACATTAAATAAAATATGAAGGCAATATAATACATATATACGTAGTAATAAAATACAATAACAGAGACAATATCTTTGTGAATTTAAAATAATGTTAATACTACACATGTACATGTTCCCGAGTTCCATGTTCCGTCCCGATGGAGTCTAGTTCATAGCACTTGTCTTTACCATATCCCTATCCCTGTATACAGGGAAACAATAATGATCAAAATATGTTGTTCCATAAAAATGAGATAATTTAAGCGAGAACTTTTATAAATTGTGATGAGTTTAATCTGAATAATTTAACTTTTATTTTGTTTTGGTAAATTTCAAAACAAATGGGGGTTTTTGATACTGCACTCTTATGTATATAATTTAACTAAGAATCACGCTATCCAAACTTTAATAAATTAAAAATGTATCCTTGTTATAGTATTGTTTAGTATATTAAATATGATTTGAAATCGTTTTAAAGTTTATTCTTTTACATTGTATTTTTTTCTTTGTTTTATTTTGCAAGAAAAATGATAATAGTCTTACAATTTGTTAAAAAAATTGTAATATTACCAAAAACATAAAAATAGTAAAGATATCACTTCCCTCAATAAGTCTCGATTAATACAGAACACAGCAGCAATAAGAATTCTCACCAACGGATATATTGAATTCCGTCAGATCGCTAAAGGATTATTAACGATGTCCAGAATTCACTTACTGAGTTCTCACGGAGTGCAATTATGTGCGTCGCTGAAGATGAAATGGAATTTCACTATTGGTATGATTCAGGTGATTGTGTATTGTGTAATCTTTATTTATTCAGTTACTTGCTTGTTGCCGTTTTGTCCCGTGGCACAATTTTATAAATATTGCAAAAAATAATTTTATTATGCAGAGATATTATTGAAATGAAAATTGATATTTTGTATTTCGGTTTATTTGTTATTGTCTATAAATTAAATATCAATTAACCTCTATAATAATAAAATATTGACTTTAAAACTTATGAAATTGTATCAGTATTCTGTGAGTTTCCGCTCGTTAAAAAGTAATTTATATTTATTCTCCATACGCGCTACACTCAGAGCACTTACCGAAAAGAAATACTTACACCTCTAAGCGGCTGCAGCTTATGGATATTTATTGGTGTGATGGCTGGAAATGGATTGAGATTTCTTATTCAAGATATCAATCGCCCTACGTGATACCTTTCAGACGTGGAATGAAATCACAAAATTATTTCCCTTGTTAATATATGGGTGCAATTTGTAAAAGGAAGATTAACGATCAAAAATAAATCTGCCTTTACTTAAGGGATTCAAAAAGTATTTATATTCAGTAGAAATTATAAATTTAATCACAACATTCTAACAGTACAAATTTGTCTTGCATTTGACTCGTGAAATTACAAAAATAATATAATAAAGTGAAATACTTTAACATTCAGAGATATGGTCGGATTAAAGTAAAACTTCTTACGATGGTCACTATATTTCTTTATTTTATCAAAACGAATTCTAATTATTTACAAGGTTTAATTTTAAAAACAAAATTTGTGTATCTAAGAATAGATTTTTTTATGTATGTATTAATAATGATTAATACATACATAAAAAATCTTCTATTCTTCTTTCTTACTTATATTACAGTTGACTATCAAATAACTGTTAATAAGCATGGCTGGATTATAAAGCCTCGGGTAAGGATAAAAGTATAAGAGAGATAAGAAAAAGAGAGTACAATCTGCAAAAGCACTTATAGAGATGAAACGATGAATTTTCTGGCGAGAAGTTAGTAGTTCCCGGGGTTGTTCGGTAACCTGTAGAATAGGGGTGCTTTTGAAGAGTAGTGAAATTATAATAGAGCAAGCACACGTTTTGCAGCGGTGGGTGGAATTCTACAAGGAGACGTATGAATGTGAGGACGCCTCGGCCTTGAGTACCAGCGAAATGGTGAGTCCGGATGTAACCGATGGTGAAATCAGTTTGGAAGAAGTGGAGAGAGCGATACGAAGTCTGAAATGTGGTAAGGCTGCGGGAGCAGATGAAGTTACTGCCGAGTTGATCACATATGGCGGGCCACGCGTCTTGGACTTTTCTTGGTTTTTGTGCAATTTATGCTGGAAATCGGGAGAGATCTCAGACGATTGACGAGGTGCAGTCGTCTTACCTTTGTATAAAGGCAAAGGTTCACAGATAGACGGTGCAAGCTATAGGGCTATCAGTTTAATTAGCTTGGGCGGTAAAGTTTATGCTAAAATATTAGCGAGAAGAATGTAAGAAAGATCTGAAAGGCTGTTGTGGGAGACCCAAGGAGGTTTTAGACCTAGACGAGGGTGTATAGATCAGATCTTTTCCCTTCGCATGATCGCGGAAAAATTGTTGTCCCTAAACCAAAAGGTTTTCTGTGCTTTTGTGGATTTGTTAAAAGCGTTTGAGAGAGATGTAAGAGAGAAATTCTGGGAGATACTGCCCCGATACAATGTGAGCGGATCCTTGCTACAGGCTGTAAAGTCTCTTTATAGAGATCACTCAGCCTGTGTGCGAGTAGGAGCTGACATGTCGCCCTGGTTTGATATCCAATCAGATATTAAGCAAGGTTGCGCTATGTCAGCTTAGTTATTTAATTTGTATTTGGATAATTGTCTTCAAGGCGTGAAAGATAGTGACATGGGAGTTGAAGTAGGTGACCTTAAGGTCAATTGCTTGCTATATGCAGATGATGCAGTGCTCATTGCATCCTTAGAATGTGATTTACTGGCATTGGTCACCACTCAGAAAGATAGGTGTGAAAATAATGGTCTAAACCTGAATAAAAATAAGACGGGTTCTAAGATTTGAAAAAAAATGAAGAAAGAACAGAATGTAAGATCAACGTGAATTGTAGGACAATAGAACAAGTGAATGAAGTGGTATATTTGGGAAGTATGTTTAGCAGAGACGGAAGATACGAAATGGATGTGGAAAGGCGTATTGCTGCCGGTAACAGAGTCAACGATGCTTTGGCTGCATTATTGAGACGGCGAAACGTCAGCATAGCTGCTCGTTTGGCAAACGTGGGTAACACAGAAGAGAAATGTAAGAAAGATGACTGCTGTGGAGATGCGATCTCTTTGCAGAATATGCGGAGTCAGTCTAGATGACCGAATCCGCAATGAAGAGACCCACAGAATGGCAGGTACTAGTGAAGATGTCACGGTGAGAATGAAGAAGAACGTGCTCAGGTGGTTTGAGTACGTCGAACGAACGAGTGATGAAAGAATGGCAAAAAAGATTTATACAGGAAAAGTGAGCGGTAACAGAGACAAGGGGAGGCCTCAAGTTACCTTCGAAAACACAGTATTTATGATACTGGAAGAAGGTCACGTAAAAGGCAGGACCCTTCGGAGGGCATATATGAAGAGGTTGATGTCTGTGGTCGAGGCGAAAGTGGTATGCAGGGACCGTAGTGTTTGGTGCTCCGTCGTCTCTGGCTACCTCGCAAGGGATATGAAGTGAATATAAATAATAAATAATAATAATATCAAATAACCAATTCATTAATATACTCAGATCATAATATAATATTGAGTATATCTCATCTCATACTTCATTAAAAGATAGAACTATAAAATAATATACGTATCGTATTCATAATGACATATGATTGCACTCTTGTAGAATTATGATATTAAAATATTCAAGAATAACATTTTAAAAACTTCTTAAAATTACATTAAAAATTGTCAAATTCATTATTTTCTATCCAAGTACACATGAGTTAATCAGGTGACCTTTTAAATCCAATTAAGGTGTTGGGGTTAAAAATACCAAGACTTTTGTCAAAAATTACACTAGTACATTTGATATTTACCGTGACAAAGCCACTCATATAATATGTAGAGACACGACTACATAAATTCAACTCGAATCTTCTAAACAATACAATGTTGGTATGTTTTATTAAAACACTTTACAAACGAGACTTGCTTATAAATGTTTTACTATTTTTGAACTTTCAAATCGTAAAAAGGCTTCACTACATGAAGTTATAAATCTTACTCTACTGTGTGTCAAAAGTATGTAGTGTTCATTTCGTAGTTTTTACAGCCCCTGTTATAAACAATTTAAATAATTTCCTTGAATATACATAATAAATATAATAATAAGATTTATATTTAAAATAAATTTTGCAAAATATTCAATTAGTTATTATTTTTTTATTTAAATACATAATAAAAATTAATTCCCAATGCCGTTTGACAACAGTAAATTTTATGCATTATTTACAACCTTGAATTTGTAAATTGTTTTTTTTTTTATATTTTTATGACACGATAATTTTATATCCGTTAAAACTAATCTAAAGTTACAAATAACGTAATTGGTTTTTATCAAAACCTCTATCTTACGTTTCTAGGTTTCCTTATCTGGCGATAATATTCCGATCTGATCCACAGACTGTAAAATTAACAGAGGTGACGAAAAAGTCATTTCATTAATTACTTACTATAATAACTAGGAACTAGAAAGATAGTTTCCTTTATTTTTCGAGACATTTCAAATTAAGTTATATTTATTTTTCCTGAAAGAGTAATTAAAATTGAAGTTACCAGACCCAAACTTACAATAGAATAACATCACTAAGTCCAGGACGGTTTAAATAAATATGTACTTAAAAGCCCCGGGTTTGTTTTCTTAGGCTGCATACTCATTACACAAAGGGGTATAAATTACACTTACGTAACTATAGCACGAAGTCAATTTGGAACTTCAACTGTTATCATGAATTAAATAACATGTTTATAAAAATTTTAGGATTATAAAACTCTACAAACGTACCGCCACTGTCGTCAGTCTGTCAAAGTATCGGATGTACCGATTTTCGTGATATTCTCAAAAGAGTTATAACAACATCGAATGATAAACCATTATTGGATTAACTTCTAAATTTTATTTCAAAAAAATATATTCTTCCATAATATTTAATCTATTGTGATTCTTGATTATAACTGTGCTAATAATATCTATTTGTTTGATGATCCTCTTGTGTTTTCTCACATCATAGGTTCTTAAAGTTTTTTCAACCCTATTGCAATAGGTTGTTTTAATTAGTAGATAGTTTATCGCAGTATGTTAATTTAAAGAATGAGGGCTCATTCTTTGGATAATAAAATTTAAATAAAAAAAAACAGTTGACAATAAAAATATAACGGAGAATGTAATAACTATTAAATCATAACGATATAATTACAAAAAAATATATAATTAATAAATAATTCACTACATGTCACTTCTATATCATCTTTTAAATAACTCTGTATGAAGACAATTGATTTGATAAGTGCAATCGTTTATTTGTGCTGGACGCAACTACAACAGTTTCTTGATTTCTGTGCTATGTCAGTTTGTTTATAATGTCGGAGAAAGGTATGTTGTTTTGGCTAGAATTATCTCAGTGCTTGTAAAAATAGAGAGATTTGTAATTCCATTAAGGCGCTGTCTGGCCACTAGCTGCTCGTTCCGCTAGTTGAGCTTGAATTATAAGTGTTTCAAACAAACTACTCCGTGTGGCACCAGCTTACATATATACAGGAATTAAATTAGCATGGAATAACTAAAGATGTTTCTAACCATTTCACAATATCTTACAAATAGTATTATGACGCATAGTGATTATCGAATGTTGTCATACTTCAAAGAGAAAGAAAATATTGCAATCTTACAGAATACTTCTAAAATATTATTATTGTGATATTTCTCAGTAAACACAATATTAAGGTTACATATGTGTGCGTTTTATATAAAAATAAAAATCAAGTCAATGTTTAAATTTTAGCTGCAATTATTTAAAAAAAACAATAATTCCATTATTACAAACTATAAATAATAATAATGGACTTTATAAATTGTATTGTATTAGTAAATACATAATTAATTAATTTTGAAAATAACAGTACTATAATTATTAAACCTCAATAATCTTATTATATAGCTGTGTTTATTTTACACACAATTTATTTAATATGTAATCAAATAACCTTTGTATAGCCACCATTTTAAAAAAACACACATTCCTCATGTGATATTATTTAGTTTAGTTAATCGGTAATGACTGATGGGGTCTTAACAATGAAAAAAGTGTTGATTTTTTGAAAATTAGGTTTTTATTTCCACAGTTTTCTTAATATTGTAATAATTTGTCCGTGAATGCTTGAGGTATACGAAAACTATACATTTTTACGTTACTATATCAAAAAGATTTACATCTTCCGCCAATATAAACTAATAAACCGAGTTCTGGACCGAATTAGGGATACAGTAGTAGTTGAAAACTCGTATCAACACTATACACGCCATACATGTAAGGAGTAATTCATAGTGGATTAAATTTGTATTAGATTTTGGCATAGTCTTTTCTCGTTCAATTTCAGTCCAGTAAAACGTTAAATAAATAGTGTCATCGACCCTAACTCGCACTACTCTTGAAATTAAGGTGAAAGAACCTATTAGTAGCTCATTACTTCGCACTACACTTATCCGTAGTGTATTTGTACGGACGAGTTAAACCCGATAACTGTATCTTAAGTACTAAGTCTTCGTTAAAGCTCTCCATTAACCTACATAATACTAGGACAAATACTGATCCAACAAATTTAAGCGACTGTTAAACTTTTTAATTTAACTATAGAACGTTACACCAGATGTCACTAGTTGAAATAAAAATATAGTTTTCGATTATAAAATAAACAAATACAAATAGTACATGTGTTTCACCTTCTTAACTTGTTATTTGTCATGATGTTAACGGGCTGTATGCGCCCGCGCATCTCACTAACCTTCGGCTATACATCTGTAAACATTAGGTAGTTTATCTTTGATTTAGTCACGCGATAACTATTGTAGGAACCACGTCTAACAATGAATAATCCATAGATTATTTCATTCAATTATTTTTATTATTATTTTTTATTAACGTTTTATTTTGTGTGTATGTGTTTGTGTGTGTGTGTGTAAACAAAACAGACATATATTAAAATGTGACCTTGGTAGCTAGTTGAATTTGCATATAAGTATAGATATTTATATTATAACAAGTACGTGCCCAGTTTGTTAGTATAATATAAATGTGGACCAAAGGCACTTTTGCGGCATTGTTGATAAAAAATAAAGGTAAAGTACAATATTCTAACAAGAAAATCACGAATCTGTGTTAACTTCATAATTGAATTATTTTTAAAATTTTACTATCTCTAAAACAGTAGAAATAACCTTCGCCATTTATCTTTAAAGGATTAAAACCATTTAAAAACTATTTTTTCATGGATAAACAAACTAACTATACGTAATGAAGGAAAACGTTACAAGTATGTAAGAATAAAAATCAAATGCTATAAGGAACTTGAGTGTTTAAAAGAATAATACCTGTTTTATCACCTAAAAGTGATACTATTTATCTAACCTTTGTTATTGACGACAACCATACTTTCTAGGTATTTATGCTATCCTTGAAATTTACTGAACTTGATGGAAGTATTGGAAACTTGTGTAAATCTTCTTCTTTATGAATTAAGTTTTCCATGATTAAAATAGAGAGCTAGGATTAAAGGACATAGGACATAAAAAAATTGAATGAATATCTGTCATTGTAAAATCTATTTTACGTTTAGATGTTGAGAAAGGCTATCGCAGCGAGGAGGACAATTCAACACCTCTCCTGCCCAATGTTGACGATAAAACTAGACCATCGAGTTACGAAGGGCGACAAAGGCCGCCAAGACCACGAAAACCGGCATTTGGAAAAGGAACCAAGTAAGCATTGTTTATAATTACGATGATATTCATGGTTATAAGGAAAAAAGTTAATATTATTTATAAGATACAGTTGCTTGAAAGAAATAATTACCTACATTTAATTTTAATTAGATACTAGCGCCGCTTTGCTAGAAATATGAAATCATCAGTTTTTTTAGTCAATGAAGTTATTAAACGTTAATAAAAAGATCGAGCAACCGACATTTATAAAATGGAAAATCACTTTTTTTTCAGCACCAAACCCAAAGTTCCGGTTCTGCAAAAGCTAAACGTGGAGCCAGCTGATCTATCTACACCAGACGAAACCCCGGTTATTGAAACATCAGATTTACACAAAAAATTCATTCGAGGAGATCGTCGCTTTAGACGATTGAATACCGAACTATTGAATGCAATTTGCGACCACGATATTGAAGAAGTTGAAAGGTTTTTACTGCCAAATATTATTTTCTATTAGAAGAACGGTTTTCCTGACTTATAATATATAGAATATTAAAACTTTACAATAATTAATATTGCTGGATCATTCTGGTATTTCTCTAATTCCACAGGTTGCTTAAATCTGGAGCCAATCCAAATGCAACATGTCGTTTAGACTTCGTCTCAGCCATTCACTTAGCGGCCGTAATGGGAGGAGATTCTTTAGATTTATTGTTAAAATTTGGAGCAGAGAGAAATCGTCAAGACAGGCTAGGAAGAACGCCATTACATCTTGCAGCGATTGCTGGTAACGCTAGGCAAATGGCAATACTGTTGAACGTTCCAGAAGGTGAGTGAAATCTGATGTAAAATATTTAGTTCTACGTTTCTGGTCCTTTCCATTTATGTAAGTTCTCTGTAATGCAAAATCTGAACTGATTTAGTAAAATTAAGATCAAACAACTAATCTATTAAATGGTCAACATACATCTCATTATTTTAATTTCAGTAATATCAATGCATAAATAAAATTTGCCATAATTATATTAGAATTAATATATTTAATTGAAGTTTAATCTTTTAAGACCTTCTCATTACTACGATAAGTGTAAACTCGTGGTCTGGAGCGACAACGGCTTCAGATTTTCGCGTCACAAGTCGCAGTACCATCAGCTCATCTGTTACATCCTGCAGCAAAGTTCATTATATCAAACTACTATTGGTGTACCCCCAACTATATTAAGTTCGACAATTTTCCTAAAACAATTAGGGTTTTTATTTTATATAACTCACTATTTCCTTCAAAGCGTTGGAAGCATGATGAGACAAGTTTCGCATATGAGTGGAATACGTTGCGGCCGTCAAGCTATCCAGGGTTGTGGTTTCTGGAAACCCTATAAAAATTTTCATGTTTTAAATTTAATTTATTACATTTAGATCGTTAATCGTCTTTGAAACCTGACGCGCTTGCCCTAATTTTTATAGCAAACTGAGATCAATATATTCTTCCCATATTCTCTTATCCTGTCACGTCGGTCATATCATGTCATGTCAGTGGAAACTTTGTCCATGTCTTCATACTTACGACCATTCCGCATTCCCATTTTAGAATGGGAATTCTTCTCTTTTGTTAATTACAGTAAGATTCAATGCCTACCATGGAATTGAAATATATAAGACGAATAACTGAAGTAAGGCAGTTAATTTAAGTAGAATCGTAAAAAAAGACGTTTTGCCAAATAATAAACTTTTACTTTATATCTGTAACTGTGTAACTTATATAGAATAGTAGAAAAACAAAGAAAGCAAACAAATTTATAACCACATCGATGATACATTTCTCTGTGATTTACCGTATCCCAGTTTATTCTAGTTTTGCAGCAGAGACAAACGACTTGAACAGAAGTTTTTCCAACAATAGCTGTTAAGTACAACGTAATTTCTCAGGAGACATTTTTATCTCAAAGTATATGTTTACACAATAGAGTAATCGTACTAAATGCTTTTTATATTTAAGGTTCTTATACTTTAAGCTTTCTGTTTGTGAGAATCAAAGGCGCGTTACTGAAATATATAGAGTATTTTTGTAATACGACTTTTGTTATAGATGGTGAAAGGACTAATAAATCTTGTACATTAAAATAATATTTTTTTAATTATAACTAACTCTTGTTGACGTAGAAGACACTAATATTTTCTATATTTTTTAAAGTACTTTGAAAAATAGAAAGTATTTTTCTCTCAAAAAGCAAATACAAAAATATTTTAAATACGATTGATAGTTCTAGAGAGTAATAAAAATGGTGATCAAACTATATTGATATTAATATAAACGTTGGCACCGATTATTAGTGATGATGTATCTTCTGAACTATTTGTTTATTTACACATTCACATATATCTTGTGGATGGAAAGTGTTCACGGATACAGTCTATAGCTACATTTATCTGCCAAAATAAACCTATTTCTAATAAACAAACTGACATTAACACAATAGATGATAAATCTTAAAATGACGTAAAACCTATTTTAAAATATACCAACAGTGTTGAGTGTGTTTGTCCTTGTGTATATCTTATACGGATAAAGGTAATTATCCTCTGTTATTATTATTTACTGTCAACATAACCCGACTTTGTTTTGGTGCTTAGCGTGTTAGCAGAAATTCACTATTCTGAATTTCTGAGTTATCCAAGGAGGATGTAAATATCCAAAAAATATTATTAAGGCTTGATAAACCTTCTATGGACAATTAACAACAAAAAAAAACAGTCAAGTAATTTAAACCGTTATCAAACGATTATCTTGTAAATATATTCATTATTAAACATTCACAAATATTAAAATTATTAAATATATCTCAGTTTTAATTCCTGTTTTTCAATTTTAATATGCAATAACATTAACAACTCTTAATTAATGACAAATTCTCAATAAACCATATAGGCATTTAGTTTCTTAGTCACTAACCATATAGCTATGATTAACGTTAGAAAAGAGGAGAATGAAAGCCGGATCCCAATTAACAACCTTTCTCCTCCCTTTCCTACATTCCTTCACCCCTCTCCATATCTCCAGGATGACAAATCATGAGTGATGAATCAACTTACCCTCGGGTAGATGGTCTGCTCCTTTTTCTACTATCACTTAAAATGCCCAAGCTTGGAGTGAATTGAAGTGGATTGCAATTGTTATATTCAAAGTAGGAATATAATAATAAACGTATCTTAAATAGCAATGCATCTACGTTTTATCCTTGTTTTATGAGTTCCTTTTAAAGTGATCTATTTTTAAATAAAATCTTTATTCACCTTAATGCTGTAGTTCCTGCAGTTAATTCGTCTCAGTATCAACCGTAGTATAGTAATTTGAAATGAAACAATAATGCAATTATTGTAAAACTTCCGTTGCTTGAATAGTTTTAATGTAGTCTCAATGCAATTTTTGAAGTCTGCACAATCGAAATTAAAATCCAGATAGTCTCATCCCTTTGTAAAAAGATTATAACGGAAATATCTTCTTTGAAGGATTCTATGGAATTTTCCTTTACTACTCTTATTCCAGGCTTTTAGAATGCTTAAATATTAACAAAATCTAAATACACGTAGTGATTTATTTATATTTTAACTCTAAAAATTCGATTTTAATGTCTAATAAACAAAAACAGATAATTTGAATGATATTTCAGCATAATACATAACATCATCGAGTATGTACATAACGTATTTACTTCAAAATAATATGTACAGAATTGATCTCGTTACCATTTTATTAATTGTCTAATGACTATAGCTTACCAACTTTATATCGATTATAATGTACATACCAAACCTTACCTTACCTTACCTCAGGTAACTCACCCTCACAGTTGACTATGATGGTGCCAACGACATTTCCGTTTTCATTAATCCTGGTCATGGTGTTAGTAGCCAGTGAACCCTATAATAATTATTAATGATATATTTAATTTAATAATATATATTTATAATAATATACATTATCCTATTATATATTAAGGAAAATTACTATACAACATACCTCATACTTCATACTTCAGAAACAATGTTTTAAAAACACCAATTTAATATACATTTTAAAAGATTAAAAACCCTACAGACTGGAGTGCTTAATTAAAGTGGCTGATAAAAAATTTCATTGGACAATAACGTTTACAATTTAAAATTGACGGTTCTCAACCGCAAGGCACTTCTGCTTACCATAAAATTCTGGGCTATCTCCATGATTGAGCTCTAAAAGCCTTCAGGAAAGCTTATAAAACAGCTTTATTAAAAATTGCGTCAAAACTGCTCTAAGACTTTTTTTAAAAGAACGCGATATATACATTCAGCCAGACATTTTTAAAACTTCTTTGAATACATCTTTTTAATTAGTTCAATGCTAGTATCTAAAATAAATTAAATTATTAACAAAATATTAAAATTAATAATAAATATTTAGGAAATAAAAGTATTAAATAAAGTTATTCAACTCTTAAAATAATGATTGATTTTATAATAATAAATGAGCCTCTTTAATTTGACTGCGAGAATGCAAATACGCTATTTCATTATGAAATATTCTCTAAAATACAAAGTAAGTAGTAAAGGAATTTGTTGAGATAAAGTATACAAAATCTTATATTACAGCCTAATATAGAAACCTGCATTATAATTTATAGTTATTATTATTGTTATTATAAAAAAAATTTAATGAGTTAGAGAGCTTTTCAAAAGCTTTTTTTGTGTTCTGTGCAGTTTTTTAAATTTCAGACTAATTTAAAAGTTAAATGCTTGCTGTAAAAGTCAAATGTGTCTTTACAATATTTACTGACCTCGTAACAATTATATACCTCCCTTTCTCCGTAATCAAATGCTTTTCATTCTGTTTCTATAAGCTTGGTAACTAACTTTGAGGCAAAACTGAATAATGACAATGACAATTAAACTTATGCTGTAACCTTAAAACTTAATTATATTACAGAAATGCAAAAACTAATAGATAACGATGATACCGCTACATCTGTAGACGACATTAAGAATGATTTTGAGTTATCATTTGATATCCGCCAAAAAACTCAAGATATTGTGAATGTTAGATGTGATCTTGGCGAGATTGAGGTGACGCTGCCAAAAACTTGGAAGGATAATATTGACCATATCTGCATGGACATAAAGGGGACCGTGAGTAAAAGATATTCGAAACATATTGGGATATTAGATTTCTTGTTAAATGCATTTTCTACTTTCAGTTACCCTTACTCCAACCTGGTTGGACACCTCTTCATATAGCTGCGTCTCGTGGTCGCCGCCGTTGTACCAGATTTCTTTTAGCTGCTGGTGCAGATCCAAACATCTGTGATGTCATGGGTCGCACTCCACTTGATGTTGCTGGTGCAGCTTATTACGATAAAAAAGAAATCAATCCAAAATGGTTAGCTATGTCAATAATAGTTTAATCTAGTTAACTTTCTAGACCTTTCGTGTTGATATTTATGATGTACTTATATCTAAAATTTCAGCTTTACTGAAGTCGTTAAGATGCTGCTAAGCGCCAACAGTACATTTAACACAATGAAAGCTGGTGGGATAATGTTAGACACTCCAATACATACAGCCGTGGAGCTCGGTAATTTGGATTGCGTTACAGAATTACTAAAGGCTGGAGTCTCGGTTTCTTGTCTCAATTCTGTTGGTAAAACGCCTTTACATGTTTGTGTTGAGAAAAAAATGGATCAAGTTTTAAAGGTAAGACATTTTATTATCTTGTATTCATTGTTACGTATTGCAATTTCCTA
This sequence comes from Melinaea marsaeus rileyi, assembly GCA_918358865.1. NCBI lineage: Eukaryota > Metazoa > Arthropoda > Insecta > Lepidoptera > Nymphalidae > Melinaea > Melinaea marsaeus. The sequence goes on along the minus strand of OU911088.1, from coordinate 8,466,402 downwards.
CATGATACGTTTTTCCAGATATTATCTAGTTATGACTACAAAAATTCAGATCCATTATCAGCAATGGTGGATGTTAAAGATTCAGACGGATATACAGTATTACAGGCAGCTGTTAAAAGTGCATGGGTACCAGGAGTATGTATCGCTTTGGAAGCAGGAGCAGATGTTACAATAAAGGTAAATTGAGTCATATAATATTTGTATATAGAATTCTATAAGTAACAATGACTTTTATGTTTTAAGGCAAATGATGGTGAAACAGCTATCCATTTAGCAGCAGCGCTTGGAAATATTGATGTTTTAGATGAAATTATTTTACTTACATATCAAAAAGACTTTATAGACTGTCAAAATGAGGAAGGAGAAACACCTTTATTTAAAGCAATTATAAATGGTCATTTAAATTGTGTTGAAACTATACTTGATAAAGGGGGATCGATACAAACTGTTATGCCTGGAGATATAAATGTTTTGCATGCAGCAGCTGAGCATGGGCATTTAAAAATCTTGGAATTCTTAATGGAGTATGAGAATGGGATTATGAAAAAAACAATAAATACAATAACAACGCCCGACAGAAGGGGTGTAGGTCCTATTCATTTTGCAGTATTAAATAATAATGTAAAGTGCTTAGAGTACTTATTATCTCAGGACGCTGATATACGATTACGAACTACTTCCAGTCCCCACAAGTCTGCAACACCATTGCATTTAGCTGCAACGAAAAATTATGTGGAATGTGCAAAAATTATTCTTAATAATGATAAGACAACTATACTTGAAGTAAATAGTCAGGGTTGGTACCCTTTACACTCGGCTGGTCACCATAGCAGTAGAGATGTAATAGCCTTACTATTACAAGAAGGTGCAGACTTATCAGAATACACCGCAGCACCTAAATATAGGAGAACAGCTATAGACATGATTATAAATAATTTGTCAAAACCTACAGAATTTCTAGAGAACGTCTTCGATTCATACATCTCGACAAATTCTCAAAATTTCCATGATTCAAAGTGTGAAGTGTCTGTGGATTACAAGGTATTATTGCCAACTGCATGCGAAATGGAACAAATGAAAGTCGTTGAATCTTTGCTCAAAACTGGTAATCGGTATGGCCAACAAAAACTTTTGGTTCATCCCTTACTTGAAAGTTTTTTATATCTAAAGTGGAAAGCTTTATTACCATTCTTTTATACTATAATAGCCGTCTATGCACTTTTTGTGTCTTCGCTGACAATTTTCATCACATCAATATTTTTTTACAAAGATACAAATTCAATGACACCTGCATACCTAATTCCGAAAATTTGGGGCTGTATTGTTTACATAACAATATGTTTGATAATCGTACAGGTAAGTTAAATGACGCTAATAAAATTATGAACTTATCATTTATCACAAGCCTCATGTATGTTATGAATTAAACTCAACTTTTTTTACCACATTACATGTTTCCAGGAACTCCTCTACATGAATTTAAAGAGTACGAGATATTTCCGGCAACTAGAAACGTGGATTAAAATCTTCTCCATTGTCTTAGCTGCCATTTTACCTCCAATAATTTGGGTAGGGTCCACCTCTATCATTGAATGGCCCAGACATATAGCTACGTGTGCATTACTTCTTTCTTGGATAGAACTGATGTTTTTATTGTCAAGATTTCCTAACTGGGGTTATTATGTTCTCATGTTCGGTAAAGTCGCTGCTAATGTAATTAAGGTAATTTGATAATTTTAAATATTAATTGACTCCTGATACAAAAACATTAAAATATGTTATTTATTTATTGTTTCAGATTCTCCTTACATTTGCATTTTTAGTTATTGGCTTTTCTCTAAGTTTTATGATCCAATTTCGTTCCGAAATTCCGTTTGATGGCCCTTGGGCAGCTTTTGTAAAAACAATGGTCATGATGACGTCAGAGTTTGACTATGTGGCCTTATTTGATAAAGAGCATTCCAATGAACTCGCCACGTCTCTGATTGTAGTTAGGCTTATCTTTGTGGCATTTCTTGTTTTGGCAGCAATAGTTCTTATGAATTTAATGGTTGGTGTTGCGGTAAATGATATTAATGACTTAGAAATATTAGGTAATATAAAAAGACTTGCCAAACAAGTGGAATTTCTGGGAACCTTAGACAACCTAGTTTACAATAAGTTTTTTAGTACTATATTACCACAAAGAGTGAGTAGGCGCATACAGAATAAGAGAAAAGTTATGAGTGTGATGTCGTTCTGTCCTGGAAAGACAAGATGGAGTTTCCAAAGAACCATACCATCGCGTATTAAAAATGCAATTATAGATATAGCACAACAACATAAGAAACAAATGGAAGACGAATTTCACATGGAAACATTTAAAAAGAAAATTGATGAAATGCATGATGCCATTACTAAAATACAAGAATCTAAAGACACTAAAGATAGTGCCAATAATGCTCCAAAATCAGATTTTGGTAAACAAATTACTCACCGTATTAAAAAAACGAAGCTTGAAGACATGACAACCCTAACTGTATATGACAGTGTCGCCAAAGTGAAGAATCAGGTGGTGACTCACGCGGAAGGAACAAAATGTTCCATTCAGGAATTAAACGTGAAAGTTGATCAAATATCTTTAGACTTAGAAGCCATAAAGATGTTTTTAAGTAGATTAGAAAGTAAAATGGGAAGTTTAAAAGAATAAACTTAATAAATAATAAAATAAATAATATAATAAATGGATTAGTATTCTGATGAAAATATGTAGTTATATTTGATTGTACTGTTGCCATACACTTTTCAAAAATCATGTTTCCTATATAGTAAATATTGCCTAAGATCGAATTGGTACACTTTTAACAATTGGCACCCAACCCTCTTATCTTTTCTTAACCCCAGCCCCTAGACATTGTCAAAGCCAATAGCGCTAAAAGCTTTAGTTTAGAAAAAAAATGAAAGGCCAATTAGGCGACCATCAACTCAAATAATCAACACAATCTTTTAGCTAAAAAATACTCCTTGCCGTCGTACTTCTCATTGGTTCGATCCGCCTTCAATAAATCGAAAACCAAACAAATATCGTAACTTTATCAAAGGTCAACCCAGGTTCATATATAATTCGAACATTGGGTCACTCCAAGTGTTTACTGAAGTAAGTTTCGACGGCAGTGGGTCTGAAAGTTTATAAACTTGGATCTTCAGACCTTTCAATTACTCCAATATATGTTTCAGAACTTGCAGAATATGAAATAAAAAATTTGATCACTTGCCGACTTCAGTTTATGTATGTTGTGTATTTAAGTTTTAACTTTTTATACATATCTATATATCTATATACTATCAAATATAAGATATCATCAAATATAAGTCATCAAACAATTGACGTTCACATTATTGAATTAATGATTCAATGATGTGAACATCTAAAACCCCAGCTCAAGACTACGGAAGAAAACCTTGGAAGAAAGAAGATTATTTACGTCATATATAATTTACGTTATATACAACCTATAACAGTCCTCAATAAGTTGACAATCAAATGCAAAATATTTTTTTATTATCCTTGGTTTAGTTATATTAAAAAAAAAATAAGTTCGTTTAAAAACTCACTTGAATTGAGTACGGTTAACGTTTCTCTTATTTCGCACCCTTTTTTATAACACTTAGTCTATTGGTACTGTTTGGGACTCAGGTGGTATATTGTTTCTCACAAACATCAATAAAAACTGTAACATATGAGGAAATTATAGTCATTCTAAACAAATATCTACAATAGAATTTGAACTTTTATAAGATCAATAAATTTACAACTACGACATGTTAACAAAAAAATAAAAAAGCACCAAACTGTCATTTGACAACTGATGAGGATTAAAAAAATATAATACCACAAAAGATTTTTAAAACATGTCAAAGTTATTTTATATCTGAATCCGGCTTGAAAATGCAAATTAAAATTAATAATTGTTAAAGTTTGAAGTGTCAGACGCATTCCCTCTCCCGATTTATATTAATTCCATTTTAATTGAAACGTAATTAAAACTGCTACTTCCGTGATGGCCACAATTCGTGAAGCGGACCGATGACAAGTTCACGAACCGCAGTGTCGATTAAATAACGAGGAAAATTAATTTAAAATTTGTTTTAAAATTAAAACTATACATTGTTTGTTGAGGTGCAGAATAAAATTTTAAGGCTAAAATCATTTTATTTCAAATGTTATTGAGTGAAGCGAACGAAGTGAGCGAAGCGTTTTACTGGAGACTTTTTTACATTCTTTGTCACGAATTGCCTCGAAAACTACCTGACGGAAAATTATGAATTTTCTTGACTTGACTTGACTTTGCAATCAAACAGACACACATTAGATGATGGTTTTAAAAAAAAAAATTTGAAAAATGTCCTCATAAAAATATTTTTTTTTTATATCATGTCAAATAACTGATATCCCATTGAAGTCAATGGGAAACGATGAGTCAACATACTGGGCTCGCTTCGCTCAATATGCAAACGGCATCCGAGATTTCGCGAGCGCATCGAGTCGAAATTGAGGGTTTGTTGGCGCCCCTAGTTTTACAATCATTTTTTTTTTCAAAATTTATCCACTAGTAAAATACTTACAATATATGTATATATTGTATATTTTTTATAAATCTGCTGACAACCTTAATTTCTGGGTTGTTTGTTTTATTCCGAATACATATTTTTTATCGTGAATGTAACTAAAAATAATTTTATGTATAGGCCAACTAGATTTTAAAGATACCATCATATACAGATTTTATAAAATATTTATCCTTTTATATTATTGTACCATATATTTTGTAATTATTATTTTATTATAATTATTAACAAATACAATGCCGGTACATGAGAAAAAGATACTTACAAGTGATGCCATACCAGACGTAAGAACTCATATTTATTAATGACTAATAAATAATTTGTATCCTGTGTCAGTATAAATAATTTTTTAAGAGTTTCGACAAGTCTACAGTCAGAACGATAAGGAGGATTGAAAAAAATTCACGCGTAATTGGAATTCTATTTCTTCGTAACAGTAAGTATTCAAATAATGCTACTATATGTCGATAATAAGGAACAGTCCTACATAACAATAGCAATAACGAAAAGAACTTTATATTTAAAATATTGAACAATTAACCGTATACATTAATTATATGCATATTGGAAAATAAATAAAAAATATATAACAATAAAAAAAAAAAAAGAACTCTCCGGCGGGGAATCGAACCCCGGTCTCCCGCGTGACAGGCGGGGATACTGACCACTATACTACCGAAGACGATAAGTTCAACAATGAAATAGCTTAAGATATAAAAACAACAAACACAATAGATAATTTTTTTTTTTTTAATATTTTTATTGGTAATATTATAAACATATTACAGTTATCTATTTATAATAATAAATAAATATTCACAAAAATACTGACAAGAGGCTGCATAACCTCCATAATTAAAGTTTACACTACAATTATGTTTTTTATTTGAAAGACAAACTAAAAATGATAAATAGCTTCAGACATTCTTTTATTTTAATATATTCTATCAGAAACTCTTATAAAATCCTCGGAACATGTCAAACTTAAATGTAGAATCACAAATATCATCAGGTGTTATTTGCTACTCACTTTTATCAAGGCGTTTTTGTGATGATTACAAAAGAAAGCAGCAAATCATATTTAATTGATTTATTCCTTGGTGTTTAGATTTTATCGAGCTGTGCACCTTACCGAGGACTCTATGTCAAACACTCTCAAGCAGGCTGCCCGCTCTGACAACACTATTCCGGCGTACAATTACCGAAATTGTATGTAACAATACCTATAAGTTAACGGATCAATATTTTTTATTGACAAGTTTGACATGTTGCATACAAGTAATGATAATAACATTATTCCCTTTTTCCCTTGAATCATGGCCATCAGGACGTTCTCAATGACATCACAGCCTACCGAATTATAACTAACAAGTATGAAATCACGGTGGTCCCCACAAATGAGTTTGCAGCTTGCGTGCTTCACAAGTTACACAAACCTGCGTTTAATAGAATTTAAAAGTAAGAAAACAATTACTTAACACATTTTTAGACTAGTTGTCTTGTCGCAAATATGCAATGGGTAGATTGTCAGAGCTTAGAATTTTTTATCATATACCTAAAACTCTTCAATTAATAAAAAAATGATATTTTCATAATAAATTAGGTTAATTATTTAATTCTTTCTATTATCAGAAATAATTTATTCAAAAATAATAAAATGAAGATCATATCAAATTTATTAAAAGATTCACATGACGAATGGCTGGTAAAAACTGTAAGTTAAATATTAAAAATAATTTTATATTTTGGTTCTTGTTGCTTGTTTTAATAATACTCTTGTTGTTTTAATAATAATCGCTATACATGTTACTTTTGACACTTATTAAATTAGATAATAAAGATAAACTAGTTTTTTTGTCTCACGCAGACGGACACGATAAATAAAGTAAATCCAATGGTGGACAGAATGATGGACGACGATTCTGTAGAAGGTGTTATCATGACAAACAAAGAAGGTTTACATACTTTATTATTAATAATAAAATTAAATGTTTGTTATTAACCCCCCCCCCCCCCCTTGTTATACTTAGTTTACTTTTATTATTTATATTTATTCGGTAGTCAGGAATAGGGATTACCTCTTTACTTACAACATACAAATAATAAATGTGGAAGATAGAGGTAGGGTAAACCATCTTATATTTGGTACAAATATGGTATAACCTGAAACCAAACCTTTTAATAGTAATTTACAAGGTATATGATTGCACAACTTACAATCATGTAATCCAGTCAGTACTAAAGGGTAGAGGTAAGGTGATCCAAAGTTTATTTCAGATATATATGGGACAAGCTGAAAAAAAATCCTAAAAGGTGTAACCATTTAAAAACGTTTATCAACTTTTTCAAATGACTCAAGTTAGATGGCAGTTAGGGTTTGTAAATAATTATAACTATTATAAATATTTTATCCTAATCTTTTCAGGAGCACCAATACTAACAAATATAAACCTAGTCAGTGCCACTAATTATGGGATTACTATGCAAAATTTGGGGCAGATGACACAGATAAGCGCACAAGAAATTGTAATTAGATTGTTCTTTAAACAAGTTCACATTAATTTATTTAATTTAATTACTAAAACATAATAATACTTTAATTAATCATATAATTATTAATTAAGACGATCTTTTCCTGAATGTTATTTGTAGTTTGTCTATGCTATTTGGCACAATGGCTTAGACGTAATTGTCCTTGGTTTTGGACATCTATCGTTTTTTAACAAATTATAAATTTTATGTCCTTTATTTTGCAAAATATTTTACTGTAAAAATTGTTATTATAAAATTTTCAGGATCCTTTTGATGAAGTTCTAGTTTTAAGAATTTTAACAAAGAAAATTGAGGTGATGATAGCGCCACATAGAGAATTTAACATCATTGTAATGCAACATTCAAGAGTCAATAAAAATAATACGGATACAATAAAAGAAAAAAATAAAGTTCACAATAAATAACCTATTCTTCTTTCTCTTTAGTCCAAACGGTTTTTATATGTTGAACGTAATAAAAAAATATAATAAATAACGTTTATTTATTTATGTGTCTTTGCATTATTATTTAAATCGTATGGAACATAAAAAGTTTCATAGCATCTACATATAGCAGCAGTTAATAAATTGTTTGATCGTATTTAAACATTTCAATACGATGTTGTCCTGAATTTTGAAGTTTTAGATTAATTAATCTTTAAAACAAATTACAGAATAATAAGTTAAATGATACTGATATTATTACTTTGAAAGTATTACAAAAAATATATATTTTGAATTTGTTTTTATTCTCTATCTGTCTGGTAATCTATATATATAAATAGCTGAATAGGATTTGATAAAATTTAGTCATTTCAAATTATTTTTCTTTAAAAAAAACATATTTACAAACAGAAGGGGGATGAAAGTTTGTTTGACAACCTCAACTTAGAATTCAGAATTATGCATTATATAGTTTCCGTAAAAACACCGCTGTGAGAAATAGATAGTATATTTCTTATATTAATAAAATTCTAAATTTATTAAAAAAATCGAAATCATCTAATCTCAGATAATTTTGAAATTAAGTTTAAATCTGTAAGTGGTAATTTAGGAAATCAAAAATATGTACCAGGTAAAGTCATAATTCTCTATTTTATAGCCTGTGCTCAAAACTTATTGTTGACTTAGTTCTGTTATTTATGTATATTCTATATCCGTTTAGCGTCGCAGCCGGTCGCCCGCGCCTTATATCGGTTTATTGTGGTGAGTTTCTGTGACTAGAAATATTTATTTTGTTTGTTAATTTATAAATCATATTGATAATTTAGTAAATAAGTTAATCAAAATGGCTGACAAATATGATAAAAATGGATACAATAGTAGTGATTTCAAAAGAAATTCAATGCAAGACCAACAAGATGAACATGACCATGAACAAGATGGCGAAGAAGGATCCAAATTAAACGAAAAAGCCGGTGAATATATGCGGGAATTACTTAGTGAAAAGATTAAGTTAAATAACTCTAAGTTTCCCGTTTCTTCAAGACTTATTGATCAAGGCAAGTTATTTTCTTATATCTGACATTTAGAAAATAAATATTGTGTTAATAATATATTTTTCCAAGTAAAATTTCTGTAAAAAACGTCAGTAATGTATTTAGACGATTTAACAATACAGTCCGGTAATCTGTTTTAAATTGTATATAGGTATATTATTATTATTTCTTAACTATTCCTTTCAACATGAACTCGAATGCCCTGTCAAAATAACGGTAATCGTAGTCTTTATAATAAAATTTAAAACAACTTTAACGTTGATTCAAAAATTATTTACAATTTTCATCCACTTGTAATCGAAATTGTAACAACATGCTTTTAAAAATTCCTATTACATTTAGTAAATATACATTATCGTTTTATTATCGTTTTTAGAAGTATCAAAAGTACAAGCATCTGGTCGTATACCTCCCAAAGACTTTAAATACTTGGATGTCTACAGAGAGAAGCCAATCAAAGTCACAGTGAAAGTCTTGGTGCCTGTCAAGGAACACCCAAAGGTAAGCATTTATTTAGAATATAAATTGTAACACAAAATATTTTATAGAACTTCATTTATACCAATAAATATCGTAGATGAACTTTGTTGGCAAATTGTTGGGACCAAAAGGTAACACAATGAAGCAACTCCAAGAGGAGACCATGTGTAAAATGGCAATACTTGGCCGGGGATCCATGCGAGACAGGTTTGTTAGCTATATTTATCTACTATACTTTTTAAGAATAATGTCTATCAACTTTGAAAAAATACATGGCTATATCTTCCATTAAGTGTTTGTTTATAAAATATTTTGCTTACATATTTGTAGTATATTAAAATGTCTTTCTATTAAATTTTGTAATTTTAGACAAAAAGAGGAAGAACTCCGAAACTCCTTAGATCCTAAATATGCACATCTGTCAGATGAACTTCATGTGGAGGTGTCGGCTTTGGCACCTCCTGCCGAAGCTCATGCAAGAATTGCATATGCACTTGCTGAGGTGAAGAAGTATCTGATACCGGACCCCAATGACATGTTTCGACAGACGCAGATGAGGGAAATTATGGAACGAGGTATGCATCACTTGTAGTCTGTACCACTTACACATTACACAGAATGATAATTATATTATTGTAATAATAAAATTTAATTTTTTGTTTGTTGATAGAAACGTTACTCTGTCCAATTATTATATTACCCCAATAGCAACTCTTTTTTACATAGCCAGTTAAATTAAAATTAAATTAAGCCTTTTTTTTTTTTTAGAATCTTTATTATAACCAATGATTTAAGTTAGGTTAACTTAACAACATAATGATTTTTAATAGTAAAAAAAAACTACAGTGGCGTAGTGAAATCACTTCACAGATATAATTCATGTTTTATTTTCTAACAAAATATTTTATTTCTTGGGTTGAAAATTTAGATTTCACAATTCATCACCACTATTAGTGATATGTGGATTTTTTTTTATATATATTATGCTTGAAGTTTTTGTTTTTGCAATTTCAAATGTCTATTAATTATTTAGTGGATGTTAATGTCTATCTTCTGATAACTGATAAAAAAAACACTCGAGCTGAGTTTGTTTTGTAGTTCTTCTCATTTCATAATCTAGTAGTTTATTATTTTAAGTTGGAGGGAATCTTTATAAAAGGGTTTCAATGAGTATGATATCAAAATAGGCCTTCCTGAAACTTCCGTTCAATGTACACAAGTGATCACTGGTGTTGATTCAAATTCAAAAATATATAAATGAAAAATTGGTTAATTATATTGTTGGACCCTCATCTCCCGATTGTTGATTGATTGTTGTGCAATTTATATTTATTCCTTAAATTTATGACGGGGAATTATATTCGATCTAATCAAATGTATCAAAAAACTCATTCAGTCTCCAATAATAATCCTATAATCAGCAAACTGAAGCTAAGGGGTCGTTTGTCCGTCAGATCACCGGGCGCCCTTGCTAGATCTACCACATAAGAGCGTGGTATACCGAGCGTGCACAGTCACCAAGAGGTCTCACTCCTACCAGAATCCCGAGCTTAGAATGGCAGGTGCGCCCAAATTTAATACTGATGGGGTTACATTTAGGAGTGAGATTAAAAAAGAATCATATAGGTTCATACTTATATGTTATGTAGATTTATCTTCCTCTTACTATCAGAAGTATCTAAATTCACTTATATACACAGATACACATTCATAGGATACAATGTCACCATTACAAAAATGGTCTTTCATGTAATGTAAATATTACAAACTATATTCCAGGTCCGGCCCCTCCCCCCCCACGTAGCCCCCCGGCCTGGCGCTCCCCGCATGCCGCCCTCGCAAATGCGTCCCATGCCCGCCAAGACCAAGGTGTTCAGTATACTAGACCGTGCTCGCTCCGCCATGGAATCCAGTTACTCATACGACGACCCCTATGCGGCTCCTGAACCGGTAAGTCGACTTGTGACCTTCTGAGACTATCTGACGCAAATTGGTAGATTAAATCCAACCTATACCTATAATTGTATTACAAAAAGATCAGATATCGATAATTCAAAATAGTACGTACAATCAGTAACAGAAAGTGCATTTAAAAAGTGTAAATCAAAATATATATAACATATGTCTTTATAAATTGTAACTAGCAACTATATTATTCATTAACTCCTCAGAGTACAAATCATTACAACACGCAGGTCCCACGGGGCCCCCCGCGGGCGGCCCCCGAGCCGGAGTACTACTACGAGCGCAACCAGGAACGCTTCTACGATGACGACGGCTACTATAAGGAGGAGGGCCGAGACTTCAAGGCGTCCGCCCGGGACGTGGGGACCCGTCGCCCGGGACCCTCCCACGGGAGGCACTTCACGCACCGGGCCTCCCCCTACGCGCGGGCCCCCAAGTAACGATGTTGGTAATTTATTAGTGTGCGGACAGACTGGTTGGTTGGGGAATTGTTATTAACTTTTTATACAAAAGTTACTTTCAAATTGACCACAACTAAGTCTGTATCCACACGCATTTTTTGTTTTGCTTTTTATGAACACTTTTATGTTACTTTTGTCTATTGCTTATTATTAATAATAATGATAATAAATAATTTTTCAATATGACGATACATTTTCAGACCTCCCCATAAGAAGCGACCAGAGTAAACGGTGAGTAGAGTTGACAAAAAAAAAGAGAAATAAAAATTTTAAGGAGCAAAAAAAAAATGTCAAAACAGAAAAATATATTACTTTAAGTATATACTTTGGACATAAATAATCTTGAAATCTATTGGTATGTCATTTACCAAGAAAAAAAAACTTTAAATATTTCACCAAACAAATTAATATGTACAAAAATAGAAACATAAATGTGACAAAAATTATGCGCGAGCGCATTTCATTTTAATATACTAAAATTTAATCTCTTAGTTAATAAGTTTGTTAAAGAACAAATAATTGATTATAAATTAAAAATAACTGGTCATGTAGTAAAATTTATTAGTTTTTAAATACTTTAAAATGTTCTATTATAAACTAAAATAAAAATAGTATAGTCTGTAGTCTTTACTAATATTAAAATTATGTTATTAAATTCTTTAACTTTTTAAATGTTTTCAAATATATTTCTTTGAAAAATGTTGGAAATAAATAAATGTAATCCGTACTTTGTGTGACTCAATAAAATATAAAATAAAAATCGAATTTTAATTCCAAATACCATAATGGAGATGAAGAATAAACCTATTTCTAGGAATGCAAAAAAAAAAATCCAGCTAAACTCTGCCAGCAAGTCTCTTAACTCCTAAAATATATACAATGTGCCATGTTGATAAAATTAAAAAAAAGTGTAGAAATTAAATTGTTCTCTCAATTTCATGGCAATTGGTCATGTTGTGTTAAAATGTTTAAAACCTAGTTTCAATAAAGAATACAATATTTTGGAAATGTAAAGCCTTTTTGATACTGTCTCAAAAAGGAGCCGTGTTAATCTGAATTCAACAGTAATAATAATGAAAGTAATATATGTTGCTAATAGAACTTCTTTTTCGAAATTAATTTTTCCTTAAAATAAAATAAAATTATAATGTTGCTACCGCAAAAAGTATACTCACAGAAATGTTGGTTCATTTTACGAAATAACAGACAAAGTACACTAATTTCTAGCGACTGAGTTATACAAAGAATTGTACCAAGGAATGGAACTTATGTTCTTTAAACCAGCATTTAGATTAAGTTAGTTATGCCACAACCAACAAGTCATCAATATGTTTTATTTTAAATTATTGGACTACTTTTAATATGAGTTTACTACTTTTTAATTGAGGACAATCACCAAAATAAATAAAAATCTTTCTGTAAAAATGTTAACAATTTCTGTTAAAAAATACAAGGTATAAAAATTACTCTTGGATCCTATACAAAAAAATATTCTTGGCTCCAATACACTGCTTATTTATTATGTATGGTTAGGTGCTTCACCTGTGGGAGTTATCAAAATTTGAAATAAAAATATTTTTTTTTAGAAAAAACTGTCTTTAGTATAGTATACATTATCATACTATTCAGTTGAAGCGTAAATTAACCATTATTAATTATTTTTAAAATATAATAACTCAGAAAAAAACATTAAAAAGTCTTTAAATAAAGTCATTAAAAGTAATTTTGACCACAGTTACAAACATTGAATGTACTTATAAACAACACTAAATAGTCCTTTGAACAATAGTGCACTTACGGAAAGACTATTTAAATAATTGGCTAACATAAAACTTCGGCCCATTAAAATATCAGTTTTTATTCATTTATTTATAATATTTAATAATAGTACAATTTCGTTTTTTTTTTGTATTCCTCAGCAATTTACGATACGAGACTCCTCTTTTGATTGTTTTAACTGCATGAAATGGCGACATGTCATTGTTAACCGTCAAATTACTTTAAAGATGTGTTGAAGTTTCTGATATTTATAATTTTTGTGATGTTTAGTTATTTAATTATTGTTAGTGACCACAGGTAGAGCCGTCCAAAGGTACAGCACTTTACTAGTAAGCGTCCAAATTAATTTATATTTGGAATATAATAATTTATCATGAACCCTGTAAAAATGACCGGGATAAAAATCTTATGACACCACAGAAGTCACATGAAATCTAACAATATGACTGTCTACCAGTTCATTAACAAATAATTTTTGTTCAGTTCATTAACATGAAATCTTAACAACTCACATTTTACAAATCGTTCTTACAAAATGCAGTAACAAAATTTCTTATTAAATTGTAAAAAAAACATGAAAAATGAAAAAGATTTTGTGGTCGGAAGTAAAAAGATTATTGACAAAGTCTACAATTTTAACTTTTGACTGAATAATATCAACTTATTAGAAATTATAATAATTAAATTGTTTTAACATAAAACTATAAAAGCCTTACATTGCAAAGAACCAAGAACTTTTTTATATCAGTAAAAATCTTTATATATCATAAGTATTAATTTTTTAAATTTAATCAACAGGTTGATTCAGGTAAGTACCTATTAAATCAAAGGCTACGAACTCATGACGCAAATTGAGCTCGTGCCAACAGAAATCTTATGCTTTGTGGAGTTTTGTATCTCTTCAGTCAAAGTTTTTAATATATATATCTTATATTACTATAAGGCGAGTTATAATCGCGTCGTGTTTTCTTAGCCTTAACATGTACACAGCAAGAAATCGTCGAATTTAAGGTGGATGAATACAAATCTTGTTTATAAAACTAAAACACCATAAAGTTGTTATTTGCTATGTCAAGGAGAATGTAGTTTTATAAACACCATTTGAGAAATATATTCTTACATGCATGCTCGTGTTGGTTACTTTAAAATAAAGTAAAGGAAACTAAAGGCAGTTTTATTTACAATCCCCCAAAATGAAACATTATAATGCATACAATTACTTTATTTACTTAAAATAAATAGATGATACATTGATTTAGTACACCAGTTACATACATTTCTAATTGCAATAAATGTTGCACTTTGACAAAAAAATAATTAAATAGAATGACACAAAACTAATATTGTTGCCATATTGTATTTCAATCTGTTTAAGCTCTTCAGAAAAGCTAAATGAATAACAGAATTTTGTGATGTATCAACAAAAATAAATGTTTAAACACAATGCACTTAAATAGGCAGTCGGTGTACTAGTCTGCTGTATTTTGAATGACTATGAGAATAAATTCTCTGTCAGGTGCAATCAGTATCTCGTGTCTTCTGCTTCTCACTCTTAGAAATGTCAATTCATTTGTGGAGTCCTGGAAACATTAATTGTATATATTTTTTAAACTTTATACAGGCAATACAAGTTTTTAATGTGTTACTTTAACAAATAGTTACTAGCATTTAAGTGAAAAGAAAAATTTGAATTTAACTAAAAATAAAAAGCTTAATATAATTTAAAGTAATGTTGACATATTCTATATTACCATTTCACGGACTACATTCCTGGCTTTCTCTGTCAGTTGACCTATTAGACCAGCATACAGCACTGATGTTGCATTGTCCAGGGAGCTTTTGATAGGAATCCCTAAAAAAAGCATTTATCCTATTATGTAACATTGTTGAGACCTGGACTATAGATGACGAACAAACAACATCAGTTTCTTATTGAATTGATAAAGTAAAAAAAATCGATAGAATTCAACACAAAGCAGACAGAAGAAGGATTTAATTTTAGGTAGGAAATGGAAATATAAATATTTATAGATACAGAAAATCAATAGCTGGAGTAAGTTTCTATGACAATGAAGAAAAATCGACCAAACCTTCGTGATTGACGATGACGACACCCATAACACCCTTATGTGCTTGAATCCTTTTAATAGTTTCTTCAACCTCTGTCGCCTACAACATACCACACATTATTATAACAATCAAACATGTAATATCTACATAAAGAGTGAACACACACCATACTGAAGTTTGTTTAGTTTAATAATAAAATAAATAATGAAGCAAGGCAAATTACAATCTCGGAAGTCACTTCTAAACTGACATGACATGACGTTTCATAGCAAAAGTGTTGTTTTTAAATTCTTTCAAAGGGGAAAGGCAAAGACCTTTAGATCATACAATCTCAAGACAGCAAAAGAAAACTAGTATAAGATAAGAAAATAATTTTTGGGTTCGTTTAGTATGGAATATGAAATTATTTTATATATTTTCATTTTGTTAAGATAAAAAAAAATATTTTTTTGCTAGCATTACTTTAACATTAATGTTCTAAATCGAAAACGTCCAAGTTGAAAATTGATATTAGATGCTCAACGAATTTTTAATTTCAGATTTAGTTTTTTAATTATACGCTAAAGTCTAATTATAAATTTAATCTACATAGTATTTTGCTAATGAATGTTTGTTATAAGTTATTTGTTACATACTTACATATTATTTATAGTCTGAGATATCTATAGCACTACATATAATAAATAAATTATCTGTAAATTCTCTTGACATTTATTCCATAGATTAAATTTACTAATAATACTATTATAAAAAATCTTTAAGCGTAACAGCATTACAAGGCTTTGAGTGCTAGAGCTTATTATTCGCTTTTTAGCGATGGCGATGCGGCACTTCTTTGTATAATAGCAATGAAATCTAAATAAAGCTTTACACTGAATGTAACTGTGGCTACAATGTATTTTATTTAAGAGAAAAATGACCGATAGCGTAGCAGAATGTACAGAAACTCTAGATCCTCGGGTGCAGGTAAAATTAATCGATACTAAAAATACAGTAATTGAGCAGCGAACAATAGA
The DNA here is from genome assembly GCA_918358865.1 of Melinaea marsaeus rileyi. Lineage (NCBI taxonomy): Eukaryota > Metazoa > Arthropoda > Insecta > Lepidoptera > Nymphalidae > Melinaea > Melinaea marsaeus. The sequence continues at coordinate 8,449,993 of OU911088.1, read as the reverse complement.
TATTTTTTAATGTAGGCGGCTAACATGACTAATGTTCTGTTATGGACTTGGAGGACAATTTAAGTGGTTTTAAATTGTTTATAATTTAAAAATACACGTTATGCAACTTGAATTTAAAATATTAAATAGTAAATATGTATTCTTATATTGATAATGTATTATTTTACTAAATATATTTCTTTAAATAAAAAAAAAAAAGTACCTATTAAAACTATATTTGCTAAATATATATAATAAATATTAAAAAGGCAAACTTTTCCAAAATATTATATTTATAAAAATCTTAAATATTTCTAGATCGAGCTAGAACGACTCAACACAGCAACAGATGAGATCAACAGACTAGAGGTGGAACTTGATGAAGCCCGTCTGGCTTTCCGACGTCTCCTTGCCGAGGGACACATACGGATACAACAACTTACTAAGAAACTTGGCACAAGTGTGCATAAAGCCAGGCCTTATTATGAAGCACGGTTTAGAGCTAACATTGTAAGTACATTTAATTAAAAAAGGAAGATTATAGTGTCACAAAAAAATTATGAGACAAAATAAAGCCCTATTGTGTTTTACTAAGTAATAATATTTACTGCTACTTCAATATTTGTGTGTCCAGTAATTATGAAATGTTTTTATTATAATTAAGATTTACAATGTCAATACACAATTTTAAATTTAAATTATTGTATTCTTATTATTATTTCAAAAAGATAATTCTTTCAAATCCGTAGAGTTCTTGATAAGTTCAGCGAGAAGGTGTGATAACAAAAAAAGATTGTTGCCGATTGTTGCAATATAGTAAGATCAAGAAGTCACAGCTATTTCAAATATCATAGAAATACTTCAATTTTATTAATATTGATAATAAAAGTTTTCACTTTATCACATAATTCCTTGACAGACCTCTCAAGAGCTGCTCACAGCAAACTTGGCGTATGACAAAGCTAACAGTGCCCATGCTGCTGCTCGTGAGATGGTGTACTTGGCGGAGCAAGGCTTGGCGCGTCTGGCGGACGGCTCTGGAGGCCTCACACTCGACCCAGCTTGGCAGGAAATGCTCAATCACGCCACACACAGAGTTAACCAAGTATGGAAAAGTAACTCTTATATTTGTTCCTGTGTTATTTTTGTGAAATATATATGGCAAAGAAGTAAGTCTCCACTGATATGTCGTACGGTAGTAGAGCGTGGAAGCAGAGTAGGACAATTCGCCCCCCCCCCCCCTCCCCCGAGCGAGATATTATTCGGAGCCCTTTATTTTAATTTCCCGCCCAAGAAACCAGAATGTATTGACTTATGTATTGATGTATTGCTGAATCGACCATGTATAGAGATCTTCGAAATATACAATAACTTAAGGAACTGAGTAATTTGAGAAATTAATATAATTTTAATTAATTACTTAATAATTGTTTCGCGGATCAAGACTGTACGACTGAGTGGAAGGTATTATCATATTGCGATGACTCCGAATTGATTGATTTATTTACCTATCATTAACTTACAGAACGAGGTTCTCACCCGGTTACGTTTCTTTCTTAATTTTTTTTTTATCATTATAAATTAATATCAACAGACATTGACTAACTTCGTAGGAAATTGTATATAAGAAAAATAGTATAAGTAAGTCTTAATTTAATAAGTTGTAATAAATAAGTAAAAAGTTTATATGAAAGAGTTTTAACAACTTTTGTAAAGGCGGAGGCGGACCGCGCGTCGTCGTCGGTGACGCAGCGCGGGAGGGCGGCGGCTCACCGCGCGGCCTCCACCCTCGTACAGCAACTTCAGAACGGTCTCAAACGACACATCGCAAAGTCACGGTGAGGTCACTTCGACGTCATCAATGTCAGATATAAATTTCTTGTATTGATTTTCATTTGCCTAGAATTTTCATGTTTAATGATAATGTTACATATTATTGTAACTTTATTTTAATATCAAAATCTTTTCAGTAGTATAGAGCTTACTAACTCGAGCCGTATCGCTTGTTTAGTTGCACTCGTCTCTTCCAGGCACGCCGCCGCCGGCCGCATCACTTTTGGTACATCTTTTTTTATTTCTTTTATTTCATTTTCGCTTGTAGATAACGCATACATCCTATGTAGATAAGCTGTTATATGCACGATCGAAGCTTTAATATCATTTTAGACATAAACTAATACAACATTAGATATACAAAATTCCAGACCGTACTTTGAGGAGAAGGCTCGCATCAACTCCTCCCTGGAGAGCCAGAAGGCTCGCATCCAGACCCTGGAACAGCAGGTGGGGGAGGCCAAGCAGAGGTACTCCTGCGCGCTCAGGAACCTGGAACGCATCTCGGACGAGATACACAAGCACCGCTCCAGGAGACAGTCCGCTAGGAACGGTGAGGATTGACCTTTGGACGAGCTCCTTAATCGAGGACTTGGACACCATTTGGTTTGATTCCTATAAGAATGTTATAAAACCTGTATGAAGACATATATATGTCATAAATAATTATTGTTGCCATTTAAGACTTTTTATATCATAAAATGTAAAATTTTAAGAGATTTTATTTATTCAATGAAATATTAAACATCTACGTGTTCAGACATAGACCGCTCAACGATAACGGACACTGCCAGCGAGTCGAACGCCAGCGAAGCCTTGGAGGAGCTCGTCAACAACGACGAGAGCGTGCGGGAGTGGCTGCGACGGGCCGACAGGAGCGACCCCGACACTTGGACAGAGATAGACCTGGACTACTCCAGCCCCGAGGAGGTGAACTTCCAGCTCGAGTTAATTTTATTAGATTGATTGTAGATTTTTTCAGTTACAAAATTTCATATTAAATACTAATTAAATATATGATAAATATACAACAGATAAGTTTTGAGAAGTGCTCCCTCCGTCCCCGGTCGACCCCGGAGAAGTCCTCGCCGCCCAGTCCACTGGAGTCCAAGGTGTCCGCGGCGTCCCCTCGCCGCATAATACGCGGGGACCGTGGGGGGGACCGGGGGGCGGCCCTCAGGGCGGAGCTCGAGCGCGGCCGCAGACAGAGCCTCGACGCCCTACTGCACGACACCGGGGAGAAGGTCAAGGAGATGTTCCAAGGTCGGTAATAGCAAAGAAACTTTTATACTATAGAAACCTCATGAGTTATCCGTCAATTTTAATGTTAACCTACATTAAAGCAGCATTGAACTGTGATCGTAATCTTAAAAGGGATTTGTGTCAACCGTTATCACAGGGTTGTCTCTGTTCGGAGAGCGGCGCGGCTCGGGTTCCGCCCCTCGCACCCCTCGCAGGGCTTCGCCCGCCCCCGACGCCGCCTCATCCGCCTCCGACGAGCGATACTCCGACACCGATAGCCTGGCCAGGTGCGGCTTTTCGTTTACCAATAAAATTAAGTATGATTAAAAATGTATACTCCATCTAGTGATGTTATATTTCATGATTACAGTGTGGAGATGCTGACGGACGATCAGATCGCGTCCCTAATGCTGGACGCGCAGCTTGAAGCGGTGTGCGAGCGGCTGGCCGGCGTGGCGCGGTCGCCGGACACGCGATACTGAACCTTACCCCCACCGCAGAGAGACCACGTTGCATAACACGACGCTACTGACGCTTGTATTGTGTCACGAAAATTCAACCTTATGTGGTCAATATTGCCACCACATAAACACCACATTACATCGCCATGACGCTACTGACCCTTTTATGTGTATCGGATATTGACCCTTACTGGTCATCTTAAGGGTCAATATTGTTGTTGGATATGTATGCTTTGCACTAACGACGGTCCCGTGCTGGCTTGTGACGTCATCGCTTTATGTATTACACGTCAAGAGTTAGTCGTGTTTGTTTGGTGCCTGAATATTAAAGATTTTCATTTAATTTATTACACAATAAAGTGTAATATTGCCCGTTAACTTGATCTCATACAGTTATGAATGTTTCTTCAGTTCAAGTATAAATGCAATACAGAATTAAATATAAATAAACTAGGGGTGCGACCGGACCTTGATTTTGACTCGCTGCGCTCACAAAATCTCGATCGAGTTCGGCGACTTTAGCGAAGCGAGTAATCTATCTTCAATTCAGCGTTCAAAGCTGAAGCCGACAGGCAAAAAATATGGAATAATTAAATATCAGATAGCGAAATTTTTAAAAATTTTTGGTCACTATTCCTCAACGACATGAGTTTTATTTTACTTTTTTTTTATAAACCATCGCAAAAACCATCGCCATAAATGTGCAAAATTTCTTGAAGATCGGTAAAGCCGTTTTCATGCCAAGCCCGGACATGGGATGCAACATGTCTCACATAGATCGCTCCGCTCGCTTCGCTCAATAATTCTCATTTTTAAAGAAATTGTTACGCAATAATAATTTTAAAATTGTATTTATGATATTCTTTAATATTGATTTTAAAATAAAATACACATAAAATACAAGGGAATTAGGCACCATATCAAGTTAATGTAAATTTCCCATCTGCTTACAAGTACTAGGCGATAATAATATTATATAATAATGCTAAATTGTTGTTATTTAAATGCAAAACTATTGTAGGATAGAAACATAATAATTGTACATTTTTTTAAATTTAATAATTTAATTTAACTATTTTCTTGCCCTATTTATTTACTTGCTTGCCACTTTAAGTATTTTAAACATGACAATTAATATAATAAATATATAAATAATATTATAATTAAAGTAGATTGATTATAAATAAAAATATTCTCTAAAATTTAATTTCGTTATAAATAATAATCTCATTTTTGTTTAGTCTTCCATAAATAAAATAATAAATACTGTTATATAGAAATTAAATGTCTATTAAACATATTAAGTTTTGAAAATGTATTTCATGCAAGGGATAATTAGTATAGTTATATAAAAGTAAGTCACTTTGTGTGTTTGTTTTAAATATAATTTCAATTATATATTTTAAAATGTCAATTATTTTAGTGAAATACGTTTTCAAAAATTATAATGAATACTAAATGAATTGTTAACTAGTACATAAGGCTTAAGCTTGGTTCGCACAAGTGTCATGATTGATGCATTTCAAGTGATCGTGTCGACATGCCTTTATAGCTGAGTATGGATAATGTTAGTATTTATATAAGATGTCCCTGAAAAATAAATCTCATGATTTATTATGACAAATAGTTGGTGATAGTTTACAAGTAAAGTGATTTACCGAGTAATGATTTATTAAAACTAAACCTACCGACAATTCTTGTATACCTGTTCCTACCGCACGCCGTCAAATTGACCGGTAATTAAAAGTTATTTTATTATATAACGCAGGAAATAACTAAAAGTAAACGGTGAAGAAAATATTATATGCATATTCTAAGAATTGTCATGTAGTTTGATAACGATATTATAACGTTTAAAAACGTGTAAGTTTAACAAAAGTTTAAGAATGGTCAATTTGACCGGTACTTGGTAGGTTTAGTGTTAATATATTTTTGACTTGAGTTTGTAAAAAAATTCATGTAATAAATACTTTGAGTCCTAAAAAACATATCTCAAATTAAACTTTGTCCTTATTTGCAGCTGTGTATTTTTTAATATGAAATATTTCTATTTCTAAATCTTACATACAAAAATGTAATTCTTGAGTCACAATATTTAAGTCCTTGTTTGTAAAAATGTAATTTGAAGTATCTTCCTCCATTTAAACTAAATACAAATGTATAATGCAATAATTAAACATAATACTTAGATGTACGCGTTAATAGCTTTAATTATTATTATTTTGTCCGTTGTGATATTACCCTGTACAAACATTAGATACACTATAGTTTAGGTAAGTGTCGGATTTCAGATAAATATATGTAGGTAATATTTATAGTTTGTTTTATTTTGCCTTAAAAATGTCATGCCAGTGATTTTTGGAACGAAATTCCTTAACGCGATTTGCGGGTATGCGATTTAGTAGAAATGTAGTTGTGTGTGCGCGTGCGTGCATTGAGAGCAGGTTGAGAGAGAGAGTTGTGGAACTCTCTTTCTCTCTCTCTCTTTGTATCCCTCTCTCTTTTTTTTAGTCCAGATTGTTGATGTAAATAATTTTAAATTGGCTGGTTCTCACCTAAAGATGGGTGTTCCACAAGGATCTATTCTAGTAAATTTAAAAAAAAAGATAAAATTATAAATATGAGTAGTGTAGAAAAATCCTTGAACGATAGTTGGAACGAAATGGCGGGATGGATAAGAACTGTGGCAAAGGATGTATTAGGAGAAATGAAAGGAAAATGTATGAAAAATAAGGAAACGTGGTGGTGGAATGGAGATGTGTAAAAGGTTCTGAAAGAGAAGAAAGATGCGTTTAAGCAATGGCAGGAAGTATCGGATAATAATAAAACTATGAAAGAGGAGATGAAAATGTAATATAAAAAATGTAAGAAGAGAGTGAAAGTAGCTGTAGCCATTGCTAGAGCTGAGGCACAAGAGGTGTTATGTAGGTTGCTAGAGTTTCCTGCAGGTCAAAAGGAACTCTACCGTATAACAAAGTGTAGGGAGAAGAATGCTAGAGATGACATACATGTAAAATGCATAAAAGATGATACTGGAAAGGTGTTGATGAGAGATGAGAATATAAAAAAGAGATGAAAGGTATATTTTGAAACATTGATGAATGAAAAAAATTATTGGAGTGGAGTTTTGAAAAACCAGCCGGTAAATAAAGGATTAGTGAAAGAAGTGACCGATGATGAAGTGAAAGTGGCTGTGCAAGGTATGAAGAAAGGAAAAGCTGTAGGGCCAGATGCGGTACCAGTGGAGGTATGGAAGGTTTTAAATGAATATAGATATAAGTGGCTGGCTTTGTTTTTCAATATTTTGTTGCATGAAAAAGTGATCCCTGGTGAATGATGCAATAGTGACCTAGTGCCCATTTATAAAAATAAGGGTGATATGCACTAACTGCAACAGTTATCGTGGTATAGGGTAAAGCTCATGTCACATACTATGAAAGTGTGGGAGAAAGTGATAGAGAAAAGGATGCGAGACGAGAGTGATGTTTCGGAGAACCAGTTCGGTTTTATGCCTGGTAGGGGTACAACAGACGCTGTACCATATTCGCTCTCCGTCAGTTGTGTGAAAAATACAGACGAGCTTACAAAAACCTGCACATGGCGTTAATTCCCCTTAAACTTAAGGGGAGAGAATCTATAAAAACATCATAAGACCTGTCGTTATGTATGGATCTGAGTTCTGGGCGATGAAGGTGATGGATGAAAAGCGTTTGCATGTAACGGAGATGCAAATGTTTAGATGGATGCGTGGGGTGACAAGAAGGGATAGAATAAAAAATGAGTATATTAGGGGAATCTTGGGAGTAGTGCCAGTGACAGAAAAAAATAGAGGCAGCCGTCTGTCATGGTATGGGCATGTTATGAGGAGAGATGAAAGGCATATGACCAAAAGAGTGCTGGGTATGGTAGTGGAGGGATGGACAGGTAGAGGACGGCTGAAGAAAAGATGGATGGATTGCGTAAAAGATGATATGAAGAAGAAGGGAGTGTGTACAGAGATGACAAGTAACAGGAGAGTATGGAAGGAAAAAACATACTGTGCCGACCCCAAAATGAGATAAGGGCAAGAAGATGATGAGTCTCTGTCTAGCTCTTCTCAGCAGGGCATCAATCCAAGCCGGTGGAAGCTTTCTCACAGACTGACTACACTGACCTTTTTTATTGTAATAATTGACGTTAAGTGCATTTTGATGCCTACTTGAATAAAGATATTTTGAATTACATTAATTTATCATATAACCATAACACAGAGTTGTGAAAACGCATTTATTATATGTGTTAGGTCATACGTAAATATTGTTTTATTATTAGTTATTTAAAAAAATTAAAACTGCATTAATTGTGTGTTATGCAGATTTAGGAAAAAAAGTTGTATAATTGATTTACTGTTAACATTCGTTTATTGTACTTGCGATTTTTTACTATTTATTTTAGTATTTAAAGTGTACGGAAACAATATTAAATTCATGTGTTCAGAGTATATCATATAATTTAATATTTTGTATTTAATTTGGTATGAATGAAACTAGAATGGAACTTTCTAATTTTATTTGTTTTTTAGATTATTTGCTTTGAAAAATATAGTAATATAAAAATTTCTAATTTAGACACAAATTTCATTTTGAATTACATTCGGAGTGGAAGATAAAAACGTAAGGAACAAGGAACTTCTTTTCTGACGGGGCCCCTTATATTTTTTTATAAGAAATCCTGAAGAAATTTTCTCATTGTGTTGTTTGAATCAGATGCCAGTGACTAGAGAAATACATTTTTTGGAACCAGCGTCGGACATCGATTCTCGATTTTTCAATATAAAATATATTTATCAAGATGTCAAATCAATAAAACTATATTCTTTATCTCATGACTTATAAGTTAAAGACGCTGACAGTAAACAACTGTTTACAAGAAAACAATTGTAATATTTAATATTTTATTATCAATATAATGGTTACAACGGAGTACACACGGACGGCAAATACATCCTATAACTTAACAACAGCGAACACGTACATATACAGAGTTACATTTACACGATCTATAAAAATACATTTTTGGTTAATATTAATTTGGCAAAACACATCCGGGACCCGAAACGATGACACCGACATTAAAACATTTATTATTCAGTCCACATTCATCAATTATTGTAAGTTATTACGACAACGACCTGCGCTTATCGACACTACAATAAAGTCTGAGTTATGTCTGTAAGTTCTGTATATAAGTTATGTCTGTAAGTTCTATAATATAAGTTCTGTCCGTAAGTTCTGTTTGTAAGTTATGTCTGTAAGTTCTGTAAATAAGTTCTGTCTGTAAGTTCTGTATGTAAGTTCTGTATGTAAGTTCTGTCTGTAAGTTCTGTATGTAAGTTCTGTCTGTAAGTTCTGTATGTAAGTTCTGTCTGTAAGTTCTGTCTGTAAGTTCTGTCTGTAAGTTCTGTCTGTAAGTTCTGTCTGTAAGTTCTGTATGTAAGTTCTGTCTGTAAGTTCTGTCTGTAAGTTCTGTCTGTAAGTTCTGTATGTTAGTTCTGTCTGTAAGTTCCGTATGTAAGTTTTGTCTGTAAGTTCTGTCTGTAAGTTCTGTATGTAAGTTCTGTCTGTAAGTTCTGTATGTAAGTTCTGTATGTAAGTTCTGTCTGTATGTTATGTCTGTAAGTTCTGTATGTAAGTTCTGTCTGTAAGTTCTGTCTTTAAAAAAAAAATCAGTGTCCCAGAAAACCAATTTGAACCAATTAATTAAGCTATATAAATTAATACAACAACGAGATGAAATTCAAACATTCTACCGTTCAATACTGCATTTATTTATAACTTTAAATACAACATATACCTACAACGTACCTACGTATGTACGACCGTTACGAAACATCACAATTACATTTCACTTTGAGCACGGATATATCTTAAAAATAAATTAAATTACAAAATAAATATTAAATTCGTCGTAATATTATCATTGGTTTTCATAAAATAGCAAAATAAACGTAATATAATAGTATTTGTACAATATTTTTTATTATATCATTGAAGTAATTACTTAATTAATAAGTTAAGTTGTTATTTATATAAGAATGTCAAAAAATATTCAACTTACCGAGTTCTTATAGTAGTGTCTCTTTTGGCGCATTTTTAATAAAAGATTATTAATTATATTCTAAATAAAAAAAATATAATGAATAACAGAATATTTTGTAACAGAAATAGAATAAAATAAAAGTCGAACAACATAAAACTAAAACATATATATATGCAAGTCAACGAGTGTAATAATTGTACATGGAATCAAGAAAATGTATACTTTTACTACTTTGGCACTAATAATACTACTCTAAAAGAATCGATCGGCTGTATTATACCTAAAATACTTTTAAAGAACCTAACCCCCCCCCCCCCCCCCCCAAATTGGCTCTTCCACTTCTGTATCGTGTTTTCTATTTTCAATGTCCTCTATTTCCTTAATGTAATACTTATTCTGATTGTACACGACTTCAATACACACGACATATTATCTTACAACTAATAATTATTTACTTTTTAACATTAGCGTCTATTATCACATTTGCATTTTTTGAAACAACTTTCACGTCTGTAATCGTAGTCCGAAGTCGAAGACGGGAAAATAGTGAAACGAGAATTAAAGCTTATAAAATTAATAAAATCATAAAACACAGATCGAGAAAGAGTTAATGATGAAGTTTAAATAAATAACGAGCTCCAAGAGTCGGAACCACTTAATACGGAAATGATTGAAATAGAACTAGGAGAAGCGCAAAGTCCGTAATAGTCAATGAGGGTCGCTCAGCGTGGTCGCCAGTCGGGTCGGCTGAGCGTGGGCGGCGGTCAGGGCGGCGCCAGCGCGTTGCAGGCGGAGCAGGCGTCCATGGCCACATTGTACCGCTCCAGCTGGAACGCGGCGCTGCTGACGCCGAATTGACGCCGCGCCAGCCGCTGACAGCGCGACAGCACCGCCTCCCACTCCGACAGCTCGTCTGCAACACGGCGAGGTCATGGGCGGGTCATGGACGTGACATTACTGTGATATAACGTGACAGCCACTTACCAATGGCCACGTGCGCGCTGAGTACCGTGTGGTGCGTGGATAGGCTCCAGGCGTGCAGCGAGTGCACGTGCCGCACGCCGCTCACCGCCGACAGGGCTGACACACACTCGCGGTATCTGCGGAAATCGTCGATATATTCATTTGTTTAAACACTGGTCGGATTCAGTCCTGAGATGTACCTGAAGTCACTCGGCACCGCCTGCATGAGCACGGCGAGTGCGTCGCGCACCACCCGCGCCGAGGTCACCAGCACCAGCACGCTGAACACAAACGTGCACAGCGGGTCGATGACCTGCGCGCTGGGCTGCGGGGTGGGGGAGGGTGTTAGCATTGTTATCTCTGTTACTTACACATCGACGGTTGCTTACATATATTTTGATGATGACGGCGGCGAGCAGCACCCCGCAGCTCTGTATGAGGTCTCCGATCACGTGTATGAGTGCGGCGCGGAGGTTTATGTTCCTGTTGACAGTGTTGTATTTATTACGGTGTTGTTTGTCGTCCGTGCTCGTATTCTTTCGACTCTAATTAGTACTAGTGACGAAACCTCGGGCGATACTGTTGAGTTTTTCTTTTGCAATATTCTTATAACCTCTGTAGCCCGACTACTTTATTCGCTTCCTTATCAATAGTAATTTTATAAAATTAGTAGATACCAATTTTGTTGCAGTCAAGAATAATATTTTTTTATTGAACCTATTGATGGGCATAGTTTATTTTTGTTTCTAGTGTAAATTTTGTGTATAATCATAATTTTTATTGATTTTAACATCTTATGTACAAATTAAAATTTCATAAACATAAGTCATAATTTTGAATTCTTTGAATTTATTTGGTAACGACGACATTTGTCAACCGGCGTATTTGGCGGAACTAAGTCCGTTAGAGAAAATCACATATATTGCATTATTGAATTTGATGGTAATACCCAAAAACACAGTAGAATTCACTAAATCCATTTTCTCAATACGCAATTGTACATTGGTTTTGAGTTTTTTCACATTGGGTATGATAAATTTAATATATTTTGTTTTTGTTTTTTATAACATCAGAGAGATCATTGTTTATATCGTCAATGTATACTGAATATTGTCAATTAATTTTAAAAGTTAGAGAAGCATCATCAGCAAACAACACTAAGCCATGTTTTTTTTTCACAAAGTAAGCATTATTTATGTAAATGAGGAAAAATATATGTCCTAATATAGAGCCTTGTGGCACGCCCTTTTTACCAAATTGACCAGGGGAACGCTTTCCATTCACGTCAACTTTCTGGAATCTTTTTTGATGATATGAACTAATCAAATCAAGAGCCTTATTTCTAATTCCATAACTTTCTAATTAGAGTTTCATGTTGTCCCCAATCCCAACCCAATCGAATGTCTTTGAAAAATCATAGAAAATGCTAATCAATCTTGTGATTCCTCCCTGATGAATCAAAAATCTTTTGACTCCTCCCTGGCTTCGAAAATATTTAGTAGTGCTAGCTGGAATGTCAGTGAAGAAAATTTCAAAATATTTGCAACTTCAAGGTCTGAAGTAACGTATTTAATTTAAAGTCAATCCTCTGAGATTTAACTTTTCCAAATTCATAATTTTTTATAAAATCTTATTTCATTATTGCTATTTCTATTCAGACCGTGATTTTGCTGTTTACATTATTTTTAAGATTTTTAATATTAAATAATTTTATATCATTTCTAAACTCCTTATTAGTATTAAATTGCTTTTTCGTATTCAGTTGATATTTTTTTCTGTACGTAACTGTGCCAATATGTACTCACTAAATACTAACGCATCTTATAAAAATAAAGTTCCCTTGTCATGTTAGGAACTGATTTATAATATTTAAAGTTTTCATTTGAATAAAAAGAATCAAGTAAATTTACTTAGCAGTATTCCCGCTGACATGAGCTTCTGTGCTGGAGAGATCCTTCATGGAGTAGTCTCCGTTAGCGACGGCCCCGTTTTGATGGCGTTCTCTATGGAAGAGACGGAACTTGGGACCCTCGGAGTGGGAGCACGCGGCCCCTCCGTGGGAGTGGTGGTGAGCTGTGATACATTATCAGTCAGACCGTGTATGCTAAGACCGATTAAGGAATTTTTATGGGACTAGCAACTCCTATTGGTTCTAAAATATATAAAGAGGGAATAGAAGGAGATGGAGGAAGAAATGGACTGAAATAGATCCATCTTGCTCATAGTATTAAAAAGAGCTACAGTGGCTAAGGAGACGAAGACAGGAATTGGACTGGATCCATTTCACTCATCGTATTAAAAACAGCTGATATTTCGCGAAAGGTTGGCACATAGGTCATAGCTATCAATCTCACCTATATCAGAGGCACAGCCGTGCAGCACCAGCGCCAATACCACATTGAAGGCGACTCCGCAACCAGACACCAGCATCATCATATCCGACTCGATGTTGTACTCGCCCGTGTGTATACGAAGTGCGGCCACATACACGAATATGCCAGTCAGCACCCAGATCAGCAGAACAGAGGCCATTGCCCCCAAAACCTCTGTTCAATTTTACAATAAAGCCTTAAACAAATACGTATAACATAATTGGTAGAGCGATGTATTGGTATATTTAAGGGAAGTTACGTTCAAAGGAAAACGAAATTATATCTCTGTGGATATTAAATTAATTATAATAATGTAGAAACGAAGTATATTTTTTTATATATGCGTCTGATTTATTTAAATAAAGTTACATTTCGATACAATACATATTTTTTTATGTGAATATAACAAAAAACATAGGTATATATCTAACAAAGACCTTCAACAGATCAATACACATCCCGACGCGGACACTCCATAGGACGGTGACCAGATCAATATTATACTTACAAATCATATTTATTTTATATATATATACATATAAATAAAATTGAAATGTCTGTTTGTTATTTGAAATTAGCAGTTTTCCACAAATGCTTATATATATATATATATATATATATATATATATATATATATATATATATATATATATATATATATATATATCCCTCTGTCGGACTGTCTGTTTGTTTGGTCCGGCTTATCTCTGAAACGGCTAGACCAATTTTAACAGAACTTTCACATTCGGATAGCTATTAACAGATAAACATATTCCCCGCGAACAATGTCGTGAGCATGGCTAGTTTAAATATATATTTTCTCTTATTATTCTAATCTTAGTTAATTGTCAATATTATTATAATATATGTAATGTTAAAAATCGTAACATCTAACAAAAAAATCTCTTGTTAACATCTTATCCGAATAAGACTCAATATGTTTATAGATAAGATAATTGATAACACGGACAGGTAGGATTAAAGAGGGATACATGTCCACAGACACGTACTGGTATTCAGAGAGAGACAGACACGGGTCTTAATAGGGTTAACATTAAACCTACCGACAATTCTTGTATACCTGTTCCTACCGCACGCCTTCAAAATGACCGGTAATTAAAAGTTATTTTATTATATAACGCAGGCAATAATGGAAATAACTAAAAGCAAAGAGTGTAGAAAATATTATATGCATATTCCAAGAATGCCATGTAGTTTGATAACGATATTATAACGTTTAAAAATGTGTAAGTTTTACAAAAGTTTAATAACGGTCAATTTGACCGGTACATGGTAGGTTTAGTGTTAACTAAAAAACATAGGTGTTAAAGAGTTGGATTAAAACTATTCTTCATTATTACTTCAGCCAAAAACACTACTACATTTACACGTACAATCCAACAAGTTATATATAGAATCTTTCTATAACTTACATTTCAACACTCGTACAAACACATTGCTAAATTTAAGGCGAGGCTGTATATAAAGGTTTACGATTAACACATTTGTAGCGTACCTTTTAAGGGCATAGTTAAAAAGTATGCAAGGTTTTTCTAAACTTTTTTAACGAACAATGCCAGCGGTCCGTTGCAATGTCAGCTCGTCAGCTCGATACGTCCAGTCATACAATCAATCAGTCTAGACGAGATTACACACAGACGACAGACAGACAGACGTATATACTAAATTAAATTTGAAGCTAAAAGTACCACGGGAATATATTAACCCTCTATGGGCCCGTGTAACTTACAGGTCACATATGAATTTATCGGCATTTTAGAAAATAATTTTAACGTATTTCATGAGATGGAGCAGAAACCTAACTCTATGACGTTACAAACACAGCCAGAATTAGTATTATTTAAACGCAAAAATTTGTTTTTATTTGCATATATAGGTTTATAATTTCAAATTTTTCGTTCCCACAGTTTTTTTGAAGTTAACACACAAATTCGGCCCATAAAGGATTAATAAAATTACCACTATATTCGACTATCGGGTAGTGTAATAAAGTGAAAAGATTGCAAACAATGTCTTTACCCCCTAATCTCTGTAACTAATTTCGATTTGAAGATTTTTTTTTTTGCCTTTGATATCTTATTTATTGCAGATTTTATGTATTAGTATTCTATACATAATCTACGCGAGCAAAGTCGCGGGGAACAGTGTTATTAAATATAACGATTAATTATGACATACTTGTAAAAACAATAATCCAGTAAGATGAAGCTTGTAGAGAATGCACGATGTTTGTATTATTATCGTCAAAACCTAGACGAACATTGTGAAGGCAGGTCAACGAACCCGAAAAGATTTAATTAAAAGGTTTCAGTTCATTTTATTTGTTTGATATCAAATGCTAAAACACGTAGACTTTTATGTAATGTAATCAAAACGATTCTAACATATGTTATACCAATATTATCTATCTGCATTTCTTATATAAATATTGTACCAAATCAGAATTTTCCGAGTGATTTTTATTATTTTTAAGTACGAGTGCTTTTTTGTCTTTACATATTAAAATATAATTATTTTAATGGAATTAGTATGACATCATCTTACCGGCTCGTCGGTATCCATATGACATGGTGGCGTTGGGCGGCCTATTCGCACAGCGAAAGGCTAGCAGGGCGAGGGCGAAGCCCCCGCAGTCACTCAGCATGTGCGCAGCGTCGCTCATCACAGACAGACTGCCGGCTAGATACCCTCCTACCAGCTCACATATCTATATACAAAACGTCCACTATAACCTGTTACTACTACTAATATATCATTATGGTTAATATATACCATAAAAACAGCACATAATGTAAGAGCAATCAGTAGTTGGGGCACCGCGCTCGGGGGCTCCGGTCTCGACCAGTGGCAGTGCTCCTCGGCCTCCGGGGGCACGGCGACGGACACTTCTGTGTAACTCTCCTGAAACAACAACAATTGAATAATGTTAAAGAATTTATTAACGACTGAAATTGATAATATTATTTTTGATACTAAATTATTAAATGCAATCTCGTTTATTAAATCAAATTATTAAAATGCAAACTCACTTGAGGTATCATTTATTGTCGATAATTCGTGAACATAGTTATGCTCTTTATATAAAATTGTTAATAATACTTTAATAATAAAATTATCAACACGATCAAAATCTGAAACTGCAATGACTACAATGAAGAGTTTTTTTGATCAAAATAATAATAAAATGTGATTCTATTACAACTAATGCAGTTCTTCCCATTAACAACTCGGTTAGCGATATTAACTATTGAAATTTATTAAATTTTCTATACATATTAAAAGATTTAATTCAATGGGATGAACAAACCTCTGAAAGATGGTTTAAACTTAGTTTAATTTAATTTTTATTAACATGTCAGTTAGTTGAGTTATTCAAAATCAAATATTACAAAAATATGCAAATTCTATCCCACGTTAGCTATCAATAAACCTTTTTATGATTGAAAAGATATACTTGGAGTCTCATATAAGTTTTTCCAATATCAGATAAACGAACTATACAAAGTTTAACCGCATTAACGGTTTCAGACGTGTTCGATGCGTCTACTTTGGAAAGCTTAAAAGAAACTCTTTAACACTAAACCTACCGACAATTCTTGTATACCTGTTCCTACCGCACGCCGTCAAATTGACCGGTAATTAAAAGTTATTTTATTATATAACGCAGGTAATAATGGAAATAAGTAAAAGTAAAGAGTGAAGAAAATATTATATGCATATTCTAAGAATTGTCATGTAGTTTGATAACGATATTATAACGTTTAAAAACGTGTAAGTTTTACAAAAGATTAAGAACGGTCAATTTGACCGGTACTTGGTAGGTTTAGTGTTAAAGGTACAAAATTACTTATTTGAATAAATCCAAAATGACTGAATCATTGAGCCGGTATTCGTGTATAAACATACATTACAATTAGTAACATTTTATATATAATTAAAACATTAATTATTTATAACTCATTCTCCAAACGCTTGTCAGTTCATTCCCATGTCAAGGATTACATGTATTTGACGAAGGGCTCATAAAATTAAGGACAATGTAGGACATTACGTTCGTATATCTTAAACAGCCCTCGGGTAACATAAAACATTTCAATTGTACTGCGTACAATTTTTATAAACTGAAGCAAAATTCAATAACAATATACATAAAGATTTATTTCTTATTGGATAATACAATAAAAAATATAACAGTACCTATAAAATATGAAATATTTTTCAAATATTATATATACTAGGGGCGCCAACAAACCCTCAATTTCGACACGCTGCGCTCGTGAAATCTCGGGTGCCGTTTGCGTATTGAGCGAAGCGAGCCCACTGTATTTACTCATCGTTTCCCATTGACTTCAATAGATATCAGTTTTTTGACATGATATTAAAAAAAAAAATTTTTTTTGTCATTTTTCAAAAAATTTTTTTTTCAAAAACCGTCACCTAATGTATGTCTTTTTGTTTGCAAAGTTTCATAATTTTCCGTCAAGTAGTTTTTGAGCCAATTCGTGACAAAGAATGCAAAAAGTCTCCAGTAAAACGCTCCGCTCACTTCGTTCGCTTCGCTCAATTATATTATATTTCTTTCATATATCAAACAATAAGTATATTATAGAATGTATATACATTTAAGGTTTGATCACTCGATCTAGGCTATGTACATACTAAGGATATCTGTTCTAGGAATTATAATTATATATCGCAAGACATGGTTTTGTACCGGTTTTGAGTTGAATTGGACCGTTTACTTGAACACGCAGTCACAAGATACACTGTCATCAAAATTATAATATTCATATCAATACTAACATTATAAAGTAAAATGTGCAAGTTTGCATGTGTTACTATATTCGAAACTATACATCAAATATTTAAAATGAATCTTTAGTGAACAAGCATCTGCTATTCCGTTAACACTAAACCTACCGACAATTCTTGTATACCTGTTCCTACCGCACGCTGTCAAATTGACCGGTAATTAAAAGTTATTTTATTATATAACGCATTTAAAAATGGAAATAACTAAAAGTAAAGAGTGTAGCAAAATATTATATGCATATTCTAAGAATTGTCATGTAGTTTAATAACGATATTATAATGTTTGAAAATGTGTAAGGTTTGCAAAAGTTTAAGAACGGTCAATTTGACCGGTACTTGGTAGGTTTAGTGTTAAAATAACAATCGAGCGAATGATTCGTTCTGTAGTCAGTGTGCGGACGGAGTCGCGGGCAATTAGTCACCTATACATACCAAGCCCTTCCCTTAAACTATACACAGAAATGACCATATAAAACTAGGGGCGACAACAAACCCTTAATTTCGACTCGATGCGCTCGCGAAATCTCGGATGCCGTTTGCATATTGAGCGAAGCGAGCCAGTATATTGACGCACCGTTTCCCATTAACTTCAATGGGATATCAGTTTTGGACATGATATAAAAAAAAAAAAAAAAATAAATAATTTTTTTTTTTAAAGTCATCACCTAATGTGTGTCTTTTTGATTGCAAAGTTTCATAATTTTCCGTCAAATAATTTTCGAGCCAATTCGTGACAAAGAATGTAAAAAGTCTCCAGTAAAACGCTTCGCTCACTTCGATTATTTCGCTCAATAAATATACTACCATCTCGTATACACATTGTTTATAAAATAGTTCGTCAGTCTCTTCGACCCTTTTCAGTCGAACGGAGTCGAGTCACTTAACTGTCGTTTACCCAAGCGTGCCCATCTAACCTTTTTTGATACTTAACTGTAACATAAATATCTAAATAAAAAGATAAACTTATTTCTATGTATGGCAATGTTAATATAACTAATTATGCAGACAGTATACATAATTACAGTGTTATTATAGGATAGATAACAAAATATAATAAGGTCACAGTCATTATAAACTTCACATCACGCTAGAGACATTACGAGCCAATATAATTATTTGTCGGTCGCCATTTTTTCGCAAAAAATACACACATATATATGTGTGTGCGTGCGTGCGTGCGTGTGTGTGTGTGTGTGTGTGTGTGTGTGTGTGTGTGTGTGTGTGTGTGTGTGTGTGTGTGTGTGTGTGTGTGTGTGTGTGTGTGTGTGTGTGTGTGTGTGTGTGTGTGTGTGTGTGTGTGTGTGTGTGTGTGTTTATTTATTTGTTTCTCTTTACACGCCTACGAACGTCTTTTCACATCCTAAGGTTGGCTGGTAGAGAATGCCTATTACAATTAAACCCGCTTTTTGTTTGTTTTATATTGTGCAATAAAGAAGTAAATAAATAAATATATTCACTTGTAACTATCTTATTATAAATATATGCCCTGGTTCTGGTACTTTATTTTTCTTAATATCTACCTAATATCGTTGGATAGGCTTTTTACACCCATTTCATCCTTAGGGGTGTTATTACGGATTTTTATCGATTTTGAACGTTTTCTTTATAAAAAGTATTTTATTTTGACACTTTATTATATATTTAAATACCATATACGCCAAAATTTAATTAAATTTTTGACACCCTAGAAGTAAGAGACATTATTTAATAAATCTAAAATTTAAGTTCTTATTTCGAAATATTTTTGTATTAATATTTTCTTAATACATACCTACTTCAATCCGCATACAGACAAACTCTCTCGCATACAAACAAACACGGAGAGTGAGAACTCTCCCTTTATATTAAATTAAATTTATTAAACACGCGATAACTGATTCAATCCGCTCCATTGAACTGAACGGTTGAACGTGTCACATTTTAATTATATTAAATCGATTTACGTTACTTGTTTACGCATTAATATTAATAAGCATCGGCTTAATCAAATCCCGGTTCAATCTTCTGATTGGTTGACATTGTGATAGACCACAATGTCAACCAATCAGAATCTGCTGCATGACAGCTGACTTAATATTTTTAAAACAATACGTAATAAAATACATGTCATTTTTTTTTTTTAATGTTTGTGGAGGGCAAACGAGCTGGTGGGTCACGGATGGACGTGATCACCGCCGCCCATGAACTCTTGCAACATCCGAGGATTTACAAGAATGTTGCCGACCTTGTAGGTAGGAGTAAACGCCTTTTTTGAAGGTACCCATGTCGTACCGATCTGGAAATACCGCCGAAGGGAGTTCGTTCCACAAGCGAGTGGAACGTGGAAAAAAGGTCCTTGAGAACCGCACAGTGGAGGATCGCCACGCATCCAGGTGGTAGGGATGGTAAACAAGTCGATGGCGCGCTGTGCAGTGATGAAATTCGGCGGCAGGCATCAGATCGAATAGTTCTTCGGAACACTCCCCGTTGTAAATGCGGTAGAAGACGCACAAAGAAGCCACATCTCTACGCAAAGCCAAAGAGTCCAGCCGTTCGCAGAGCACCGGGTCCCCGACAATCCGAACGGCTCTCCGTTGTACGCGGTCAAATGGTAGAAGCTGATATTGGGGTGATCCGGACCAGAGATGAGAACAGTACTCCATGTGTGGCCGGACCTGGCCAAAGACCTGCGCCTTATAGAGTGCAAGTCTTTGGCCAGGTTTGAAATACTGCCTCGCTCTATTAATCACTCCCAATTTCGAGGCCAACTTGGCCTTGCTCTCCAGACGACCACGAAACTGACAATCGCTCGAAATGTCGAGACCCAGTATTCTGATACTTGGCGAGGCGTTAAGAGGAGTGCTCTAGCGATTTTCCGTTTGAAGAATCTGGAGGCACGATTATATTTCCTCTTCAGAACTCGAGAGTTCGGATCCTTAGTGACTAACGCATTGGCCCAAGTCCTAGTCCTGGCAGTCCTGACAGACGCATCAAACCAAGGCCGCGATCTGCCACCAAGTGGTACCACAGAGCTTGGTACAAATAGTTCCATGCCCTGTAGTATCACATCAGCTACAGCCGCAGCGCAGCCACTAGGATCATCGGAAGAGAAACAAATCGGCCCCCATGGGTAGGATGCAAAAAAGGACCGCATTCCATCCCAATCCGCTGACTTGTAGTGCCAAACGCGTCGAGTCGCAGTTGTTGTGCGAGCCGAACGTTGAATGGGCACTACACTCCGTACCAGACAATGATCAGAGGACCCTAACGGAGCCTCGACAGTGACCT
The DNA here is from genome assembly GCA_918358865.1 of Melinaea marsaeus rileyi. NCBI lineage: Eukaryota > Metazoa > Arthropoda > Insecta > Lepidoptera > Nymphalidae > Melinaea > Melinaea marsaeus. The sequence continues at coordinate 8,428,965 of OU911088.1, read as the reverse complement.
GGAACTTTCCAGGATGTGTAGTCAGCAGAAGATCCAACAAAGAGGGCATATGGCTGTCCACGTGCGGTAGACGAGTGTGCGTCTTGACCAGCTGGGACAGACCATTTGCCAGAGTAAAGTCAAACACAGATCTCCCCGCGTAGTCGGTGGCACGTGACCCTAACCAATCGGTATGGTGCGCATTGAAGTCCCCGAGGACTACGACTTCAGCGGAGGGAGTCTGTGAAAGCAGATCGTCAATCTTCGCCGGAACGTGGCCCAAGAGTTGATCCGTTTCTGCATTACCACTATGGAACCTGTATAGGCACGCGTAGACTCTGACATAGTCGTCCATGTCCACGCGCAGCCAGAGTACAGAGAGGAACCGATCTTCAAAAACCTGAAGGCGACGGTAGCAGATATCCTCCCTTACGAACACAGATACCCCGGCGTGTGGTATAAAATGGTGTTGTAGTTTATATCCGGGGTATGACAGGTACGCTGTGTCGCTAGGTTGAGATATCTGCGTCTCCGTCAGAAACAACAAGGCCGGCTGCGCCGTCTCTAGGTGATAGTGGACGGCGTTCAAGTTGGAATGAAGTCCCCGGATGTTGCAAAAGTCCACATTTAGAGTGGGTCGGGGTGCCGCTGCATTGACTCGTCGTTTGCCCTCAAACAACACAAAAGGCGATGCTTTGCCCGCCCCAGATACGACGGGCAGCCCGAGCAAAATCCGAGAATCATTTCCCCGATTTTGCTCGGGGAGGGGTCCCCGGTTTCATCAAAGCCGGTACCCTCCTGGGGTATTTTTCTTTTTAGCATCGCTTTCATGTATTGCGGGGGGGGGGGGGGGTTTGGCCTTCCAGATTCTCTCACTCACCGACGGAACATACTACGTACTACGTACATACAACTTCGCGTCGGTCTTCTGTGAGAGGGTGGTCCTTCCCAACCCAATACGAGCTGCAGTCGGATGACTACAGCTAGGCTCTACCACCTATTTCTTTGTAATTTTGAACTTTAGTTTTTTGAAGGCATCAATTATCTTTAAATGTTATGTAAGAAACAACCTATTCTATAATCGATTTACCACTCACTGACTCATCACGAAATCTCCGAAACATTTACCGATTACCTTAAAATTTTATATAGGTAAGAAGTAACTTCTTTTGTGACGTAGACGTCCACTAAGAACAGATTTTACGGAATTCCTATCCCAACGGATTTCGACTTTTTTCATTTAACGGTTGGGTAAGAGTTACTATAGCAACGGTTACCATAGCAATGGTTACCATATCAACGGTTACGATGACAACGGATAATATGACAAAAGTTACCATAGCAACCTAAGTTCACATCCAAATGAATAGTGTGCCCAGCAAAGCGGGAGGGAATAAGCTAGTATTTACATAAATGCGATCTTTTGATAGAGTATCCTGGTTTTATACCCTCTCCTGAAACATTCTCATAATAAAACTGTCATGTGTTCTGGAATAAAATATAATATAACCTTAAAACTATCTGGAATAGACAACAACAACAACAACAACAACAACAATACATACAAAACTTCAGATATATCAAGGATCCAATGAATATAAACAATCTATCTAATAATTTAATCTCAATACGAAATATAAATGTTTAAAATTAATAAATAACAATTTATTAGTATTTTTATACACGTGTGGGTAATAAAAGTATATATTATATAAACACATATGTGAAGAAAAGAGTATTATTGATCCGCAAAAACTTTTTTTTCTATAGTACATAATTTTTGATAACTTCTAATTCTTTAATACTTAAAACGTACAATAAATTCATTGTTGTAAAGTATTTTTTCTATATAAATTACATAAAAATAATTTTCTTTTATTAATCTTTTTGTTTAGTGTAAATTTTTGGCGCCACTGTGCAGAGAAGCAATGGCGTCTAGCCAATTATGTTTTTAAATCGCGCCAAGCAATTTACCTCGTGGCTTTGTTACAGAGTAGTCCTATCTAAAAATGTAGGCTAACTGCTATGAGAGAAAAGGCACAAACTATTACTATACGCATGCAATTGCTTTACAGATTGCTCGAAAAAAAAAATTCAGTAGAAAATAAATGTAAATTGATCAAACCATAGATAGCATTCAACACAGATCGGTTTTCGGCACTGATAACTCAAGAAACGGATTGTTATTTCAATCTTAGACTGTGAGATTATAAGTTTTGATAGTTTATCTAATCGTGAACCGTCCTCCCTCTCTAAGCCTGTCTATTAATAGAATAAGCGATGAACTAAAGGTACAAAAGACATCAAAGTACAACAAAGTCACAACCGACCCTTCATACCTATATAATAAAACTGATATTATCATTTGGTTAGTTCAAATTGCTAATCAAATATATAAATATAAGGAAATAGCTATCTATTATGGCCAGACCAGTGCCAATAAAAATTTACTAAATGAAGTCGCGAGAAAAAACTAGTATCCTTTCAAATTAAAATCAACCAAAATGTCTTTGTTTTAAAGCTTTTACGAATTGCTAAATTTCAAAAAAAATAAATATGAAGGTAGATTGAATTCACGTTTTATCTCTAGGATAGGTACGCTTCTTAGATAAATAAACGATTCTTTAATATTGTAAAATTACAATATTAACGTTTTTTCAATATACATAGATTTATTCTCTTTTAATATATTTATATATTCAGAGTAACGGTGGGTCGAGACGATTAAAAGTTATAAATAATACATCACAATTACTCTATGTCTTTAAACGAAATTATATATAATTATAAATATTAACATATATATATATATAAAATTACAATGTTAACGTTTTTTCAATATACATTGATTTATTCTCTTTAAATATATTTGTATATTCATAGTAATGGTGAGTCGAGTCGATTAAGATATAAATAATACATCACAATTACTCTCTGACTTTAAACGAAATTGTATATAATTATAAATATTAACATATATATAATATAAGTGGAATATAAAAAAATAACACCCATATAAATTAATTTGAAGAATACAGAGATAGGTGACTAATTATGAATACTGGCATTGCTTTGTAACTAATAAAAATATTAACACTAAACCTACCGACAAATCTTGTATACCTGTTCCTACCGCACGCGGTCAAATTGATCGATAATTAAAAGTTATTTTATTATATAACGCAGGTAATAATGGAAATAACTAAACGTAAAGAGTAAAGAAAATATTATATGCATATTCTAAGAATTGTCATGTAGTTTGATAACGATATTATAACGTTTAAAAATGTGTAAGTTTTACAAAAGTTTAAGAACGATCAATTTGATCGGTACTGGTAGGTTTAGTGTTATTAGTGTTAATAGTAGTAGTAAACATAAAGAAAAAATCTTACTTGCATTTTTTTCATCTTGAATAAAATGTATGCAATAGAAACGATATTATTGTAATTTAACACAGTAACAGCAACACGATCGACACTCGAAAGATGAATAACATACGTGGGTAGCTTGAAACATTGTAACATTACAATACTAAATATACATTATACCTTCATATATAAATTTATTAAGTACCTTTGGAATTTCATTCTGAAAAAACTTTTAAAATTGCATAGCAATATTATATATACGCATATAATTATATAAAGATAATTATTCGCGTCTTCTGTAAATTATTATAGGTGCAAAAATTCATATAAAACTTTTTTTTTCATGCTAAACCATGAGGACCTCCCGGAGGGCATGTGTGAAGAGGTTGATGTCTGTGGTCGAGGCGAAAGAGGTATGCAGGGACCGTAGCGTTTGGCGCGCGTCGTCTCTGGCTACCCCGCAAGGGATATGGCGTGAAGATAAATAAATATATAAATATTGTTCTTAATTATGTAAGAAGTTGCACCGAATGTCGTTCATTATAATTTTAGTGAAATAATTAGTTATTTTGCATCCAACTTGTCTTAAGACGAGACAGTTCAAAGAGACGTCACTTTCTTGGTATGGAGGATTTAATGAATAACTAATTGGTCGCCTTTGATATATAATACCGGAGCTGTTATCAATCTCGTCTCTTGATGTAAATTAGTTTCATACATTGTAAATACAATGAAGATTTAGATATCTTATTCGTCACTATTTTTAGTGATGGTTGCATTTTATACAACCTTTTGTTTAATGTACCTTTTTTTTTTGTTTATTTTTTGTCATGTCCCATCCCTAATATAAAAATTAAGAAAAGCAATGACACAATAGCAAAGTTAATAGCCTTTTAGGGGTATCTGGAAAGTCCCAGATTCGAATACTGCTTGGATTTGGATTGGATTTTGGGTTGGATTTTATTATCATGACTAGTAGCATAGTATCTGTATTAATAGCATAATATCTGTACTAGAAGCATAGTATCTAACAGTAGTATATAAAATATATTTTAAAAGTTCTCATAAATTTTAAATTGCCATTTGAAACAAAACGTAAAACACTTCACGAAGATATGAAAGATCTAATATCTATACTTATAGAGATAAACTAGTTAGTATAGTAGAAGTAAGAGATAGACTACTACTAGTAGTAGTAGTTTCAAAAGTACTAGATTATAAAAACTACGTAAAACGATATAACTTTGTAGTCAAATTTAACATTACGTTTAAAATGTACAATAAAGTTTCAGTTCTGTTTAAAATTTCGTCAATTTTATGTTATCATACCATACTTTTTATTATTACATTGTCTTCATCACATAATCGCTATCTACAAAGAGATATATAATATACAATAATAGAGATATATATTATAAACATATCAAATAACATATTATTTTACCACCTGATAAATGACATATGTAAAAACCGTATCAATCACGTGCCTAGAAGAGTAAGTTGAAGTACATTGAGTCATAAATAAACAGACCGACAACATTTAAATGGTAATTATTTGTTTGCTTCTCTATTCTTTATACGACTGAGTCAGTATGTTTGTTATGTAATGAGTTACAAAAATATATATATATACATATATATATATATATATATATATATATATATATATATATATATATATACAAACACATAGCATGAACTTATTCACAAGCTTATTCGCTCCCGCTTCGCTGGGCACACTATTAATTTGGATGTAAACTTAGGTTGCTATGGTAACCTTTGTCATATTATCCGTTGTCATCGTAACCGTTGCTATAGTAACTCTTACCCCTGCGTTAAGTGTATAGTTCCTACATATAGGTTTAAAAATTGGTGAAATGCAAAAAGTTGAAAACCGTTTTGATAGGAATATCGTGAAATCCGTTCTTAGTGGACGTCTACGTCACAAAAGAAATAACAAAGTAAAATTTTTAGTTAATCGGACATATAGTTTCGGAGATTTCGTGATGAGACTATATATATGAAAGATAACTGTGACAGGTAGAAGTGCTTTAATCTTAGTTTAATTAATCGATTCGGAATCAAAGTTTAATAATTTTGATGTACACTTTTAGATACTTAATAGTACCTACTCTGTGGCGAATACATTTTGGCAATTTGTACTAAGTTGGCATAAACCGCTATAATAGTACGTGTGAATAGTATTATACAAACACCAAGACCTTCCTATGTGACGTCATTAATGCAATTATTTGATATAGGTAGGTGTGCTATTAGTATTTACTTATGCCGGTATGTCGCTAAATAAGGCGTAGTTAGCATCTATCTAAGTTCGTTAATGCTGATACTTCAAATGAAGTAGTATTGAATCGATACTAATCAGATAATATTAACACACTACTACCTACTCTGGGATGAGATGAAGATATTCTTTTATCAGTACGCAAAGTCTATATTTATCTTGTCTTGCTCGCGGTCTATGCACGGGTTTCTTATCGAAATCATTGACAACTACAAGCAAGACTAAGCTTCTCTTGCTTCCTTGCTTGCTATAAAGCTTGATAAATTAAATGAGTTATTAGTATATAGGTAGTATTAATATCTAAAAATAACAAAAATAATCGACATTTATTAATTTGGTGACGTATCACGCAAGGAATCTACGATAATTGTATTTTTTTTACATGTAATTTTATTACATACTCTGTCTGTCAAATAACTGAAATAATTCAAACTCTTTATAACAAAATAACTTTCTATATGTATCATTAATCTTATCTTGAATCATTATGATACCGTCATATAAAATAAAATATAAAAAAAATAACTCAATTACATTATACATAACTTACATACCTCACGACGAAAGTCGATCGATATAGACTATAAAGGTTTAATTATGTTTCCGACTCGCTTCAGTGAATTTATTGCGAGAATAGATCTCGTGGAAATTATTAGTTATTTAATAGAAAACAACTAACTCTTCGTTTATATTACGTTAAAAATACGTTAAATACGTTAAATTACATACATTTCAATATGTGTAATTAATTATTATTAATCTTCTTTGTATTTGTACAACGTGTAGCGTAATTTTCTCAATGGCTACTCATTTATAAGTATTATTTTCATTATAACATTTCACATATATTTTAATAAAAAGCACGCAATGCGTTTATCTCGAACTGTCAGGGAATTCCGTTTCGCGATAACAGTTGCTCAATTGTTTTTTTTTACTGAACTAAGTATATCCTAACCTAAATATATTTAATTGAAAATGTGTTTACAAAACTATAAAATAAATTTACCTTTTAAACGTAGCAATAGTTTCTGACTTAAAATTTGATTGAAAATAAATGGACTCCTATGTCATAATACACAAAATATAATTTAACACTAAGCCTACCGACAATTCTTGTATACCTGTTCCTACCACACGCCGTCAAAATGACCGGTAATTAAAAGTTATTTTATTATATAACGCAGATAATAATGGAAATAACTAAGAGTGTAGAAAATATTATATGCATATTCTAAGAATTTTCATGTAGTTTGATAACAATATTATAACGTTTGAAAATGTGTAAGTTTTACAAAAGTTTAAGAACGGTCAATTTGACCGGTACTTAGTAGGTTTAGTGTTAAATAACTATCACAATGTAACTTGGATAAAGATAGAATAATAATTGTCTATCAATTTGGAAAACTGAGGTATTTCTTTTAACTACAAAAGTTATCAAATTTCTAACTAATTGTTTTACAAAACTCAAATTGATATTTGGTATATTTTACAAAGATAATAAAATAAAAGATAGTAATATCTTGGGGTGGTTAAATAGGATATGGTACTTTTCACAACACCAATATTACTTGAATAAAAATAAAACTGCATATATTCTTTTTAAATATTGTTGAGACTTCAATTATGGATGTGAACAAAAAGTCAGAAGCAACTACTAAATTAGAAATTGCTTACATTATCATAGATTTACATAACTGTGGAACATGGATCATTTAAAGCAGCAATCTGTTTATTTTCTAAAAAATACTTCACTTAATGATCAGATGATTATATCAATAACATAATATGTACATTACAAAACAAAAATATTCTAATTCGGGATTAGACTATCTAGTTACAAAATATAGACATTTACTATTCCCCTCTCTTTCTCTCAAATAAAGTGTTTGAATATAATAGAAACCATTAAAATAGGATATCAACTATTCCTTAAAGAACTGTATGAAAGCAAATAACTGATAGCAAATACTTTAAAAACACATTAAATAATTTGTGTACCTTACTCGTTTTATTATGTATATAATAGATTGTTTAAAATGCCATTTAACATTAGACATATGACTGCCCGCTGATAACTTTGTTTCTTTAAGTCTTTGAGAAAATTGCTACATGTAATTATGGTATTCATATATAAATACTACAAGGACATTGTTGTTTATAATTTGTATTTACTTACATATGTTTTTTCAGTATATTTTCTGTAAGACCTCTACAAATTTATGGAATATTATTGATATAAACCAAGGGTCCAGAGGAATGTAAACATTTTATTTTCAAAATGTCTATGTACTTTGAATTTATAATAATTTAAAAAACAGACAAAGATTTTTTAACTCATTGTAATTCCTGCCCATACACGGTGTTGGTTGAATGAATTGACATTGTTGTGAATAAATTATGTATATCATTAAACTGTGTTTGAGTAAGCATTGTTTATAAAAATCTAAAAAGACAGGTATATTTATTTTAGTTCAATTGATAAAACTTAATATATTACGACTATAATTAAACAATATTTACTTTAAAACAAATTCATGTACATCATACAGATATATCGTAATTAATAATATTACAATTTTTAAATTAATATAAATAGTAAATAATACTAAAAAAATCTAACAATACATTTGGAAGCTAGAAAATTCAATGTTATTCGTAATCGGAAGAAAATTGCGCAAACACTGTGCGAAAGAAAAATAGGTAACCGAAAACAATGCACTTACCTCAGATAACAAGGGCGCTCGATCCAAGTGTTCTGATGATGCAAAGGCTGATTCGAAATAAGCCCCCCGACTCCTGTTTTCATATCTGGAATCTCCTTCATCCCACATTCTCGCTTCAAGTTCATCAGACATTCTGGTGCCGAACAGTCGCATACAACATATTATTAAAATAAAGAATCGACACTATCTGACTGAGAAAGCGTATTTCTATTTCATAATCATCATACTGGACGATAGAGGACTTACAATGTTATATATGAAATTAAAAATGATTAAGAGCGAGTATTAAAACCGAAAACCAAACCTCCTCCTACGGATTACCGTTCACAACTAAATAAAAGTGACATTTTATTTTAGTAGTGACAATCGACAGAACAAAGAAGAACTGGTTTCGTTCAAAAACATTTTGCAACTAATAATACGTACTTCATCGGACATATTAATTTTGTTATTCTTCTCAAATCTCTTTTTAAAGGTCTTAGACCCTAACAGTAACAGCTGCTATGATTTTTTAACTAAGTTTTTTATAAGCAATGGAATAGAAAAAAGTTTATGTTCCGTAGTTAAAATTATTTGAATTAAACCAGGATTGAAAGCGGAGACCTCTGGAACGGGATTCATTATTTATTTAAATTTTAAAAAACCATAATACCACTTTAATGATTATTAATAATCTGTAATATATATATATATATATATATATATATATATATATATATATATATATATATATATAATTTAATGTAATTATTTATTTAAGGAAAACTTGTTACAATTGAGGTTTTAATAAAATGTCTATAAGAGCCTCCTAAGGTTTAATTACAATAAAATTCGGCACGTGTAATCTGTATTATATGTATTGCATAAAAAAGGTGGAAAAAGTGTTTATAAACGGGAACAAAATTAATATCATGTAAATAAAACAATAAAATAAGACAGACACTTTATTAAAATAATAGATATAGATTTGATAAAATTACATATAATTATAAGTTACACAAAACAACTGACAAAAGCAGCCAATGTAAAATTATTACAATACTTACATTTATAACTAAACCATAAAATATGATACCTATTAATAACATTGGAAACTGTATAACTTATATTATATATTATAATGGAGAAGGCCATAGATACTATGTTTAACTTCAAAAAACATATTATTTATTACTAGTTTTTAAAATGATCTCCAACTCTCTAACCCATGCGAACAAAGTCGGGGACATAAGCTAATAAACAAATAGATAATAATTTAATTATATATTAAGGAAAAACATATTTCTTGGCATTACTTCAAGAAATGATATAATCAGGAATGTAAAATATTGATATATGCAGGGCCGGATTCGGGAGTCTTGGCCCCAGGGCAATGAGGGAGGCCCCTATTTATTCATTATTTTCCAAAAGACATTTCCTTTTGTCAAGTCTTTCTAAATTGTCGGCATATAAAATTATTACAATAAAGAATTTAGAAATTTAATAAAGTCAAATACAATTTATTAAAAACTGAATTAAATCGTTAATGAATGGAATTTTGCTAAATAGAAACTTGCAAACAGGAGTTTCTGATATATTGATTACAATATTATTGTTTGTGCAACTATTCTTTGTAGTATATTAAAATAATTTTGGTAGGAAAAACATAAAAATTTGGATACTTCTTATCTCTACTGTGGGGCCCCTCTCCTATGAAGGCCCCGGAGCCATCCCAATAATCCTGCCCTGAATATATGTAACAACTCGTATACAGTTAACAATGTTATTATAAAAATATCATATATGCTCCCCAACCGTCTGGTAATGTATCACACAAATGGATAAATTGGTGCTTTAATGAAAATATACTGTAAGAAATAAATTTGTCCCATATTGATCGTAAATGGAATAAAAATTGTATATACAATTGAATGATAACTAAAATTAATCTAGCGAGCAAAGCTGCAGTCGGAAGCTAGCTTGTACAATATAATTATTACCTTCAGTGTGAAAATAGTTTATAAATATCAAAGCAATATATATTTTTTCAACATGTCAATAATTTCTTCATTTCTTTCTCAATTAGTTTCATATATTTGATTTAATTGTACATTATTCTTAGCGTAAGTGTTTTTAGAAAAAATGGAATGACGTCTCTTTATATCGTAAGGGATCGGAAAAAATATCTCTCTTATTCTTAACCAATAGTTATGAGGTATAGTAGTCACTTTCGTAAAATTTATGTATTAGCAAAATTATTGAGTCTCATATTTTAATTTGATCGTCGACAATTTAAGGATCTAAGTCGTTTGTTTTTTTTTTATAATTTAGTTTATTTTTTTTAATGGTTCTTTATGAAGACCAGAAGAGAAAGATCCGAGAATATTCTACGATCAATTATTAAATAACTTCAGAATGCAATAATAAAAGAGTATACCAGAATTTAGGACGACAACAGTGTTTATAGAGATAATCAGTTAACTATAAGAATTATTAAGACCCCAAGTATTATGGCTGATGTAAATTCCATATTGATTTTCATGCAAAACCTATATATGGAATTTATTACAAAATTGGAACATGTCAGTTTCCCATATTGTATTCTGTTTAACACACATCTTGGGGGATCATGTATGTGTGTGTTTGTTTGCATGTGTGTATGTGTGCGTGTGTGCTACACGACGGAGACGGCTAGGAGCGGCGCGTGTATCATAAATGCGGCGGTGGGCCGCGCGGGCCGGGCCCCGCCAGCCGCGGCCAGTCCACGAACTCGGATCCGTGTCTGTCGACATTGTAATACACTATTAAAATTTAATAATAATCTTCGCAATAAAAGTATATCTTATTTTTTTTTGTACAGTATCGCAGATTACTTGCTTATAGAAACCAATTTCTTATATGGTCTACCTACATTTTTGGATTAGATTCAGAGTTTAGAATAATAAAAGAATAACGCCGACATATATCAGAGCTAAAAATCTTAGAAGCAATTAAAGAAGTAAAAGGATAACAAACTTGAAGATAAAGTTGAGCGTGGCCCCCACGCATGCCCCCCAGAACATAAGATACAGCAGCAGCGAGGGACCCCGCGGCGGCAGCACGGCGCCCGCGCACAGCATCGACACGCCCACTAGCAGCAATGACGGCAACTGAGAGGGAGGGGAGTGTCTATAGTTATATGGGGCATGTGCATGCAGAGTGTGACATGGCATTTTATTTATTTATAACTATATACTACTGCAATTGTTGTTAACTATGATGTAACTATTTGTTAACTTTTTTTTGTATATGTGTGTTTGTGTCCACAGTCGACGGCTCACCGTGAAGTACTTCCAGTCACGGTGTCTTCTGAGCGGGCAAAGCGCCGTGTTCCCCTCGCCCTCCGTCACCACGTATTTACCCAGGAACAGGTCGATGGAGTCCTGTGTAATTAGCGTTAGTTTAATTAAAATACAATTTCATTTGATACAAAGTAACGAAAACTTTGAATTTCTCTAATTTATTTCACAATAAAGGGGTCCAAAAATAAATTCTACTAAAACAATTCACCGACCTGTCTGAAGCCATCGCTGAAGTTGTTCTTGTAGTACCGCGTGAGCGAGTTGATCCCGTCCCGCACCAGCCCCATTCGCGTTCGCTTGCCCGTCCTCGTGAAGTCCGTCTTCAGGGCTCCGGTGCCGGAGTACTGAACTGATATCATGTCGGCATGATCCGCCCACACCTGGGGTTACAATAGTTAGTATTTACACATATATATATATTGTTATTACGCACCTCTAACTCTGCAAGATGAATCTCTCTCCGTTTAGTAAATTACTACTAACTATTAAGTACTATTAACTATTTATAGGTAGCACGGTCTCACCGTGTTGAAGAGGCGGTCGAAGTGGGCGTGGTCGGCGTCCGCGGATGTAAGTGCGAGCAGCCTGAAGGCCGCCAGCAGCTGTGTGCGCGCTAGCAGGCTCTGCACCACGTTCGTCCTGTCCAGGCAGTCCACACAGTTGGTGCGGAACACGCCGCTCTGGCGAAGCAGCACCGTGCCGCCGCGGGACAGGAAGTAACCGAACTCCGTCTGAGGGAATCCATAATTTAATGGATGTGCTGCGTAGTGGCAAGCTCGATAAAGGAGAGTAGGTTAGTGACCTGTTCGTGCGCGACGCGGTCGAGCAGCACGGAGAGCCTGTCGTACCTCATACGGCGGCACTCCGCGTGGAAGTCGAAGGGCTCGTACCTGACGGCGGGCAGCGCGGCCGCGGCCACTGCGGCCCGGTACCCGCGCTCGAGAGACTCCTCCTTGCCGTGGTGATCGATCTGGGAAGAGTGAACAATCACAATAATAATAAGCTGCAAACGTGGGTGGGAATCTTCCCCTGGAACGACGTCCTCACCAGGTTGAGTAGCACCTGGTTCCCGTAGCGCTGCAGCTGATCGCGCAGGTGCCTAGTGTAGGCGGCCACGTGGTCTTCGGCCGCCAGCGCCACGGCCGGTTTGTACTTGAGGTCGGGATACTGGGTCCAGTACAGCGGGATGGAACCTCGGGTCTGCACGAACGAACACTTCTCTCCCCCGCGTTCGATTATCTGCTCGGTCTCCACGAAATTTGCCACGTGGCCCTGGTGTAGTAGAGATTACTAATTAAACTTATGTAGATTGATTTATTTAGTATGTACTTAAATTAATAACAATACTTGTTACTGATATTTTCTCCTCCAGACTCCGTAATCGTAACTCCAGGATCTCCGAAAATCAGTAACTGAATCCGATATAAGGGTTTTTGATAGTTTCGAACAGTTAAGATATGTTATGTGATAGATTATATGAATATGTGCAACGTTTATTTCAAATTTAATGATAAAAATGGTTGACTGTTTGTATTTTTTCCTAAAACTAATCATGTATATATATATATATATATATATATATATATATATATATATATATTTATTGAGCGAAGCGAACGAAGTGAGCGGAGCGTTCTACTGGAGACTTTTTCACATTCTTTGTCACGAATTGGCTTGAAAACTACTTGACGGAAAATTATGAAATTTTGCGATCAGAAAGACACACATTAGGTGATAGTTAAAAAACTTTTTTTTTCGAAAAATGTTGACAAAAAAAAGTTTCTTTGAAAAATGTCATGTTAAAAAACTGATATTCCATTGAAGTCAATGAGAAACGATGAGCTATTAGACTGAGCTCGCTTCGCTCAATATGCAAACGGCACCCGAGATTTCGCGAGCGCAGGGAGTCGAAATTGAGAGTCAGTTGGCGCCACTAGTATATATTAGAAATATGACCGTGTTTGTTAAAGACAAATCTCTTCTATCTCTTCTTTCACGGGATTTAACATAAAATTAATATTTTTTTAAGATCCTTTATAAAAGTTAGTATTACTGTCTTGTGAGTACAGAAAACCACTAACTAAAACAGTGAGTAAGAAAGACAATGTGTAAGAGAGAGAGAGAGTGAGAGAGGGAGTGTGTGTACCTGAGCACATATTCCCCTGGTGAAGAGCCTGGTGCCGGCGCGATCCACCCCCCGACGTGACACCAGCGACCAGCTCAGCTGCTCCCCCTTCAGCACCACGCGGTTCACTGCCACGACTGATACGACATCGTTCAGGAAATTTATCACTCTTTTAAAATTTTAGCTTTATGATTATTTTTCATACATAGTGGGGATAAAACCTTTATATTACATTTCAAATTAGTAGTTCCAATCATTTGAATTCATCAGTGAAATAAAGTAACCTACAAAAAGTTAGTCCCGACTCGGTGTATTATTTTTTTAGTGTATAGAAATGTTGGTTTTTGTAAAAGGATACAGCCTTGAATGATAGGGAGAGCGAATTTGGCAAACTGCTGATGACAATACTCCTTCAGGAGGTGACCGTTCCACAGGAACCTTGAATCGGCACGGCTGGCTAGCGACATCTTAATAGATACAGAAATAGTAAAGATATTGTTTAAAGAAAGTAACAACAATATAATGGATCAAACAATTAGAAAATGGAATTGCAACTTCAAAATCTTTCGTTTGCTTGCAACATTTTTTGCGAAATACTAGTTTCCATCAGACGGGTTGTCTGTTTGTCTGCTTTAAATCTATAAAAAGTCCAAACCTTATGAAAATCCGGTGCAACCGAATGCAGCCGTTGCATGGAGTGGGTAAGGTCGTAGCCGTACGAGAAGTATATGCCGGGTGTGTCCAACGCCAGGCGTAACATGCGCTCGTATGTGTTGTTGTCCTCTATCTATTATAATAAATATATATATAAAATAATGCGAAAACCGTGCGATGGTAATCCTTAAAATATTTACCGACCTGCTTGTTAGTGAGGTGCGTGGTGGAACGAGAGTATGGGATGATATCTGTGCCCGCGAGCTGGTATATTTCTTGGCCATTTATTTTACCTATCTGCAACAAAAATACCGATGATAAGTTGCGATAAAAACCTATTCACTCTACTTCTAAAAGATTGTAAATTCTTTTTTTTTTCTTTTGGTAAAATCCGTTACGGTTACTCCCCGGCCAAGGTGATGACCAGAGGGTTATGTGGGACTATGCATGAGCGAACCTGGAATATGTATAAATTAAGCTTTCAACCTTCGGGATGATACCCAACTTCTTAGAAGTTGTCTTTGTTATAAACTCCATTTGTTGGCCGAAGTTAAGAACGGAGGTGAAGATGATGACCAAAAGTTGTAGGTGGTTAGTAATTGATAATACTCCTTGGAATGTGGTAACGAACTCGACTGTTATTTACTGAGATGAGACATAACTGGATTATAGACGGATTATACTAGACAAAGTAGGGATCGCCTCAATCGGACACCATCTTTAGCGTTCAATTTACCCAACTAATCAATGATTCTCTAAAAGACTAAATTACCCGTAAACGCGCATTAGACATACAACCTCTCCACAACGGTGCTGTCGTAGGAGAAAATACAAAATGTTAGCAAGTAGTTGATGTGAAGAAGAAATTAAGCTATAGAGACGATATACCCCCGAAGTACCCTTTTAATAATTAAATCGGACGAGTAGCCTTCCTTGATTGACCGATCCTAAGAAAGTTAGATATCCAATCGCAAAATTCAGGTGTGAGCACCAAAAAGATTTACTTCCTGCTGGGTAAGAAGCTATTCTATCTCCGATGCGGCAGAGGTGGTTGAAATAAGCTCCTTGAAGCTTGATCACCTTTTTGTAGGACTGGACTTTTGGTAGCAGCATTAAATGTTTTCTTTCTGTTAAGCAAATCCACATTCTTGCTTTTGTGTGCTTCAACCCACATCAAATAAGCTTTGCTTACGCTTACGCTTCTCAGTATTGAACCATGGACGAACCTTGGTTTCTAGGGATATGAAATTCTCTATCGCTATAAGAAAAGCAGACCTGCCACCACAGAAAAGAGGCAAAACAGTGACGGATCTCATCCCAGTCCGCCCACTTGTTTCGCAATATTCGCCTGGTGCCTTTCGTGCTAGTTGCTGGAGACGAGTGCGAAGCAAATTTCACCAGAGAGTATTCAGATGTTCCAAGTGGTGTTGAAGCTGACACCGCATTTTTATCAGATTCAGTCAACAACAGAAGGTCAAAACAGTAGTTAGGAACATCAGAATCAAGCTGGGAGAAGCCATAAGTTAATGACAAATTATTTTTTTTCTTCAGTGTAGTTTGTGTCACACACATGATATATAGTCACTCCCCCAGATTGACAATAATCTCAGAGGAGCACCAAATGCTCAGATGCAAAACATTGAAATTATCTGTGACAAAGCATTGTTTTAAAAAATAACAAAAAGCTCCCCTCTAATATATCGGCCAAAAATGATCTTACACCATATCAGCGTGATTATTTACAGAAACTACGTGATGAGCTGAAAGAAAGGGTAGATAGAGGTGAAAGTGACTTAACCATAAAATATATAAATGGAACCCCAAAAATAGCCAGCGGAAAAAAGCTATAACCGCTGACCCTGGCATTTTGGAGATCATTTTCTTCTACACAAACCTGGCTTCGATTATGGCTAAACGAGATTTACTTCTTATAGAGATAAACAAAATAAAACCTACTTTTATAGTTATTACTGAAACACATTTAAAGCCCACAATTAGTAGTAGTTTAGTGGACATCAGAGGTTTCACCTTATACAGACATGACCGAGCTAAAGGGACAGGTTGGGGCGGAGTGGCAATATATGTTTCACAAAAACTGTTTGACAAACCCATACATGTTACCGTTCATCCCACATACAATAATATGCAAGTTGAGGCCCTGTGGTTAAACATAGAGTTTTACAATTTCAAAATGTTGCTTGCAGGTGTCTATCGACCAACACAATACAATTTTTTTGCGTCTGATAAGCTACTATTTGACACAATTAAAAATGCCTCAGAAGGCCACAATGCTTTACTGGTAATGGGTGATTTTAATCTTCCTGACTTAAGATGGCCATTGTGTAATGTAGATGTTAAAAAATACAATTTGCTTCATGAACAATTTCTAGACATGTATGTAAATAGCAACTTGCACCAACTTGTAACAAAGGTGACACGAAAGAGAAATAAGGAGGAATCGCTTCTTGACCTAATACTTTGTAATGAAGAAGACTTTTGTACCAAAGTGGAACACCACCCCAACATAGGAAAAAGTGATCATCAGGTGCTAATAGCAACTGCTCAAATCAAGCGTCAGTCAACTAGCAAAATTTCTAGTATTCAAAACCGTCGTAGAAACTTCTTTAAAGCAAATTATGAGAACATATCCCAGCACCTTGCTAACAAAAACATTACAGATACCAACATTACTGATGTGCAGACTGCATGGACCAACTTTACAAGGAAAACACACAGTGTTATTGAAACTGATGTACCACTCAAAAGATATTTTAAGAACTTCAATATTAATAAACCATGGATTAACAAAATGGTCTTAGACTTGGCAGAAAGAAAAAAATATTTGTGGACGCAGTATAACTTGAATGACTCAAATGAGTCATATAGGAAATATAGGAAGGCGAACAATGAGCTAATTACTGTGGTTAGAAATTTGAGAGTAGAGTATGAGAAAAGGATTGTAAAATGTGGACCTAAGTCATTTTATTCTTACATGCGTCAACAATTGTCTTCAACGGTATCCGTGCCAGCATCGTTGAAGGATGACAGTGGGACAATTATAAGTGATCAAAAAATTGTAGCCGAATTGTTTGCCCGACAATTTGAAAAATCCTATGTTGTGGAATCATCTAACTCATATATACCACAAATACAGATGCCTCGAGTTAAAAACTCCATACAGACACTCATATTTACACCAGATAAAGTAACTAAAACCTTAAAAACATTTAGTGACTCCACTTCCATGGGACCAGATGCTTTGCCGTCTATATTATTAAAACAATGTAGCAATGTCCTCAGTCAACAGCTGGCACACATCATGAACCTGTCACTGGAAAGTGGAAAATTACCTCAAGAGTGGAAGGAAGCCCATGTTACTCCTATATATAAAAAAGGAGATAAGTACCTACCTGCTAATTATAGACCTATCAGCCTCACAAGTATTATCTGTAGAACTATGGAGAAAATAATAATAAATGAAATAAGAGCATTCATAGATTCGGAAAACATTATCATCGAAGAACAGCATGGATTTGTGCCTAAAAGATCTACCGTCTCGAATCTACTTGTATGCCTAGACAAGTGGACAAACCATTGGGATAATCATCAACCTACTGATGTTATATATTTAGACTACGAAAAAGCTTTTGACCGGGTCCCTAAAAAAAGGCTTCTAATCAAAATTGAACACCTAGGAATTCGTGGTCAACTTTTACGATGGATAGAGGATTTCCTAACAAACAGGAAATACAGAGTAAGAGTTGGTGATACACTGTCAGATGCTCATGACGTATGTAGTGGTGTGCCCCAAGGTTCCGTGCTTGGGCCGATCTTGTTTACGTTATTTTTAACGGACTTAAAAAATATAATCGTGTCTGACCTGTCAATATTCGCAGACGATACCAAAATTATGGGGAACCCCTTAATATCACAAAACGTAATCCAAAAAGACCTGGACCGAATAGTACAGTGGACAAGAGATTGGCTGATCTCACTCAATGAGGCCAAGTGTACCGTTTTGCACATAGGCAACAACAACCCTAGACACAGGTACACAATAGACTCTGTGCCATTGCAAGCAGTCAAGTCTCAAAGAGATCTAGGAGTCATTATAACACATAACTTGAAGTGGGAGGAGCACATCATAGGTATAACCAAAAGAACAAACTCAATGTTGTACATGATTAGAAAAGCATTCTATGCTATCACTAAGGAATTATTTCTCAATATCTACAAGACATACATACGACCTCTACTAGAATACGCTTTCCAAATATGGAGTCCCTATTTCAAAAAAGACATCCAGTTGTTAGAAAAGGTACAAAGACGAGCAACTAAACTGGTGACATCTCTAAGAAATTTTACTTATGAAAAACGTCTCTTGGAACTAAATTTAACCACACTAGAACAGAGAAGGCAGAGAGGAGACCTCATAGAAACTTACAAAATACTTAATAACCACTACAATGTAAGAAACATCGAGAAAATGTTCACAATGAACCCTAACAAGCAACTAAGAGGTCACTCCATGAAACTAAACAAACCTCTCTGTGCTAGCAATCCCAGAACACATTTTCTGCCAAATCGTATAGTGCATATGTGGAACTCCTTGCCAGAAACAGTGATAAGTGCACCTAACATTAACATTTTTAAAAATAGACTTGATAAACATATGAGAACTTTAAAAACACAAGTGCAGTGATATACACGCATCAGCTTTAAGCTGCTAGTGTATTATATATAATAATAATAATAATAATAATAAAGCTTAAATATGCCATATTCAAGTCATCTCTAGGTTGCCGCTGTGCGAAAGGAGATACAATTTAGCCTCCAGTATATAGCACGGGTAATGCAAGTATAAGTCAGACAATTACAGATCTGTGTCTGTGTTAAAAAGAGCCTGACTGTTTTTCACACATGGCTAGCATGTTAATTAAGTTTAATTAAGCACCATTCAAACTACGGGTGGCCAGCAGTGTGTTGTTTTCTTTTGATTCTACTACACTTCAGGATGCATCACCCTATGTATCAATGTATATATCATACTTAAACAGTTTAAAAACACAGCTCAATCAAACAGTTTGAAACTGTATGGGCATCTAATTAAACACAACTTTGAGAAAGGTTCAAGCCAGCTCAATGTGTGGCTTACTTATGTTGAAAGAGCTAGGCTCTACGAACTAGAGTAGTGTAGTATATTATATATTTAGTGTGAATAGCTTAATAAGCTTATTGATAAACATATGGTTTTTTCCAAAATTGATATACAAATTTATTATTATGAGTTACTCATTATTAGATAATTTGCTATAATAATAACTTACCAATACCCTATACTTAGCAACAACTAAATATAATCCAGATATAAGCTTAATGGAACCGAGGAAGCCACACACTGGTTTGTAAGCGTTTGCAGGGATTGGAATCTTGACCGTATTTATTTCTGAAAGAAAATAACATATTACTACACACAATACCAACTCTTGTGTCTGGACACTTAAATAAATTTCAGTGTTATTAGCAATGTTGTAGTTTTTTGTTAATATAAAGTACATTTTTCAATTACATGTTAGTAAATCAATTACATATAATATTATTTTTTTTAATTGTTACATTATTTTATGATTAAATCTATATTTACATATTGAGTATTGACAATAAGTTAATATTCATCTTTTAACATTTATTTGTAGAGGTGCACTCAGATGCCATTTTCTGCTACCCATATATATATATATATATATATCATTTACCTTTAACAGAAGCCTCGCCTGTTATCCTATCAATGACCATTATTTCTGTAGGATTGATAGTTGGTTCAAAATAAAACTTGTCTGATGTTGTGTATCTGAAAATATATTTTAGTAAATACAAGGTTTTTATATTGTTTTATATAATAATCAAACAAACTGTATACTTTTGTATACTTTATGTACTTTTTTTAGAAACATAATTAATGTAAGGTCATTAAAAATAATTACATCATTATCTTCGTTTTATTCAAATTAACATATTCATTAATACCTATCATTTCGATATAAATCTGTTAATGTAATTAATACCTAGTCACGGAGTTGTAATACTTACAGTTTGATATCATCGTGAATAAGTAATTGATCAGCCATTTTCACCGAACTTTCTTTACAAAATATTATTTTACCTATATCATAGCATGTACAACGGGTCTCCGTTGGTCCTACAATTAATAAATTACAATAAATAAAGTGACATTAAAACATCACGTTACTGAAGAATTAAAAATTGCTAATTCAACGAGAAATGAGTGATGCGTTGACAATTGACATATCACATAATTTAATGTTCAAAAACAATGTGGTTTAACCTTACACTGATATTGACAAAAAAATGTGTAAAACTAAATAAACCAAAATTTTATTTTTTAGTATAAAAAATAATTATATAGGTGGTCCTATATTTAAATAGATATATGTAATTTAGAAAATTTTAAAATAAAATAATATATTTCATATCATAATTCAGAACGATAAATAATAAAAAATACAAAACAGATTAAACAGCAGATACATGTGTTTTTGACTTTTAAAATTTAGATCTAACCTAAACAGCAATTTAAAATATTGCTTTTAATTTTTTTTTATACTTAGGGTTAAATATTATACTTAATAGTTTGATATGGAAGTGGAAGGGCATCCAGGTATAATAAAAACAATAAACGATGACGAGGAGGTAGAAGATTTTTCAGAAGAATCAGACGTAGAAGAAGACGTGAGTTTGGCAATATTTTACTTGTAAATAATATAGTTTAATAAACTCACTTGAACCTGTTTCTTCGCTTTCCTTTTTATTTGCCATAATAAAGTTAATATTCTTGTATAGCTATTTTATTGAAAATAATTACAATATAAAATAAAAACTATCAAAATATTGACACTGACATACTATAAACTTACAGAACATTAAATAGAAATAATACAGAAAAGGTTTTATTGAGACCAAAAATAAATAAATAAGATTTTTTTTCAGTATCAGCCAACTAAACATAAGGTGAAAAGACAGGCAGATTTTGATCCAACTTTTAAATTTATTGGATCTGTTGATGAGTATAATAAAGTAAGTACCCTAATACCTAAAATAAAATGTACATATTTTTTATAAAATATCAACTAACAATTTGATTTTGTCACATCTAGAGTCCATGGGATGATTTACACAAGTATGTCAGACGAAATGTGAAACAGACATTGGATCAAAAGATTGAGAAGAGAAGAGCTGAGGCTAAGGTCAAAGGCAAAATTGATGTAGACACAGATTCAGAAGAAGAGACCAAAGGTATATTGTTTTTATTGTTATTAACTATATAATTATAGACTTGTAATAGCTATTGAGAAAGCAAACAAAATTATTTATGATAAATAAAGAATTATATCAGTTTTAGTTAATATTTTGCTTATAAAAATGATAACTTGAAATCATTTGATAAAGCATGGGCCAATAATGTTTATTTTAATAAAGCCTTTATTATAAAAAGAACATTTCTCCAATATTATAATAAGTACATTGCATTCCCTTTGTTTTTCCTGGTACATACATGAAACCTACAACTAAAATGAAAAACAGAAATTGTGTTTAATTCAAAGTTAACTGATAAAGTTTCTAACCAAATATTTATTACCTTTAGAAGCTGATGTGGATGAGTTTCAATTATCTGATGACGAACTTAAAAAGGATGAAATAAAAACTAGGCAAAAGAAATTAACTAAAAAACAAAAACTGGAGGAAGTAAGTAATAATAATTCATTTATAGAATTGAGAAATTATTTCTATTGTTTTTTGGGTATATTTTAGTCTCATGACTCAATAAATACAAACTTGAGAAAGACAATAACTCTAGAATATGGAATATACTCAATAAAGAATCCTTATAGCATGTAATTAATACTTTTAATAAATAAAATCGTTATTAGGATTTTATTCTTTGTGTATTTATTTTTAGGAACTTAAAAAAGATGAGACCGAAGGTGCACGGATAGAGTATGACTCAGATTTTTTCGAGGAGCCCCCGGCCTACGACGAGCAGGCCACTTTCTACATGATGAATCTGTCGCGTCCAATGCTGAAGGCCATTGCATCTATGAATTATGTACACCCTACACCGATACAGGCTGCCACTATACCTATTGCATTGTTGGGTGAGTTTGAGATCTGTTGTCATTTAAAGGTTTAAAATTACCGACCTTAAGTAAAATATATGCCAAAAATAATCTAAATCAAGTGACAGAGTTTGTATATAGCAATGAAATCATGAATAGTAAATAATAAAAAGTTTATTATTAAATAAATCTTATTTTATTGTTCAAAAGTTTTTAGAGGATCAAATTGTGTGGAATTTAAGTTGTTGAATCATTTTCAGGGTTGATATTATGTTATAATGTTCATAATCTAAGATTTTTTATTACTTTCTTTATTGTAATAATTGAATATTCAAAAGTGCGTGTAAATGCCTACTTGAATAAAGATATTTTGAATCTACTCTACTAAAGAAGTAGTCTCTAGTTTTGTATTACAATAGTACCTGGTAGAGATCGCTTATTAGCGATAAGGACGCCTTTTTGTATAACCACATTATTGTGTTTTCTATTTGTAACGTGTAAATTAAAAAATATTTGTTTATCTGGTGTGCAATAAAGTATATTTATTATTATTATTATTATTATTACAATAGGAATCAACTGCAGCCAGAACTAATCCGTTCTTTCGTTTAAAGTTTGTGGCACAGTGACCACAATTTAAAAAAAACCCGGCTGAGTTTTTTGCATAGTTCTTCTCAGAGCAGGGTGCATTTGGAACACTCATAGACTTTTTCTTTATAGAGGGGCTTTTTCCGTAAAAATATAATATCAAAATAGTCCTGACACTTTGACGTACACAAATGATCGCTGGTACTGATTCAAAGTGGAGAAGATATAAATAAATTTCATTATGCACACACAGGCAAGGACATATGCGCTTGCGCAGCGACGGGCACGGGCAAGACGGCGGCCTACATGGTGCCGGTGCTGGAGCGCCTGCTATACCGACCTAGCGAGAGACGCACGAGGGTGCTCGTACTTGTGCCCACGAGGGAGCTGGGCGCTCAGGTAGAACCCCACACGGTCTTGTACCTCTTTGACCCTAGACTTAATAAATCCTTGGAAGAGTGAACCAGTATCGTTACTTGTAATTGTATTTCGCATGTAACAAGTAAACCAGTTCGAGTGAGTAAACCATTACCGTTGCTTGTCACTGTGGTTAGCATGTAACAAGTGAATCAATTTTAGTGAGTGAACCAGTCTGAGTGAGTGAACCATTACCGTTACTTCTCAATGTAGTTAGCATGTAACAAGTGCACCAGTTTGAGTAAGTGAACCATTGCCGTTACTTGTCACTGTGGTTAACATGCAACAAGTGAACCAGTTTGAGTGAGTGAACCATTACCGTTACTTGTCAATGTAGTTAGCATGTAACAAGTGCACCAGTTTGAGTAAGTGAACCATTACCGTTACTTGTCACTGTGGTTAACATGCAACAAGTGAACCAGTTTGAGTGAGTGAACCATTACCGTTACTTGTCAATGTAGTTAGCATGTAACAAGTGAACCAGTTTGGGTGAACCATTACCGTTACTTGTCACTGTAGTTAGCTGATGCGAGTGAATCAATTTGAGTGAGTGAACCATTACTGATATTTGTCACTGGTTAGCATGTAAATGTACTTCTTAAAAACACATACAGATCTCCCTTTTTTGTAAATTTTTAATGATGTCATGTTATTTATATTCAATATAACTTTATTTACTCTATTGTTTTAAAATTATATGTTATCTTAATAAATGGGTAATTGGTTTCTAATGTGGTTGATTTTTGAGATGATTTTCTCAATAGACCGAGGAAAGACCATATCTTTTTGATGAGCACTGCTGTATAAGATGAGTGTATGCTGCAGGTACACGCTGTTACTCGTCAGCTGGCTCAGTTCACTTCAGTCACTGTCGGCCTGTCAGTGGGAGGGCTGGATGTTAAGTATCAGGTAATAAACGTTTTACAATACTAAATAATTACTAATAATTAGGACAAGTGTGATGGTTCGGATTTTGATTTGTACCAAAAATTTTTGTTATCTTTTTTTTGTCATTTCCTTCTGTTTGTCTATATGTCCTTATGATTTTTTTATTTTTTGAGTCTTAAGACCACTAATACTAGTTGGTAATAAAATTAAGAAACATATATGTAAGATGTATGCTTTCAAAAGTGTCTTCTTACCATGTTACCAACAAATTAATATATAAAAGAAAATACTACTGTATATTTGTCACCGATAACAACAAAACATTTTAAACATTATGTTCTACATTTGTTTACTTTAAAAAACCTCCCGCCATCCAGGAAAGCGTGCTCCGTCGACATCCCGACGTAGTGATAGCGACCCCGGGTAGGCTGATTGACCACATCAGGAACACGCCCTCCTTCGACCTCAACTCCATAGAAATACTCATACTGGATGAGGCAGATCGGTGAGACAGCACTTAATTAATCGCAAAATATCAATATCTATGCCAACTTCAAATATTAATATATAACAATCCGTCTCCTCAGAATGCTGGATGAGTATTTCGCGGAACAGATGAAGGAGATCATCCGGCAGTGCTCTCCCAAGCGGCAGACCATGCTGTTCTCCGCCACCATGAGCGATCAGGTCCGAGATCTGGCAGCTGTGTCCCTCAAAAAACCCGTAAAGCTGTTCCTGGACTCCAATAAAGATGTAGCTTTCAACTTGAGGCAGGAGTTTGTACGGTAAATAATTTCATACATATTTATACTATATTCTAGAGAATTAATTGTCTTACTGACGACATTATTTTCAAGACTTATTTTGATAAGTATGGTAAAACGTAAGTCCTCCTGACACTTCCATTTTATATACACATACACGCACTTGCGCACACACACAAGTGATCTCTGGTATTGTTTCAAAGTGAAAAAGAAGTAAATTTAAAGAAAAGTTATTTACAGAAAAGCAAAATTGATCATAATTGATATGGGATATTAGACAATGATCAATGATTATGCATAATATCTGTTAACACGATCTGTCATTACAATATTGATTTAGAAGCATAAAGATACGAGACAGTTTGAAACCCTGTCTGTGCCAGTGGTAGCTCTGATGTATGTTTAATTCACCATCACCGCCGGCTCTTCATGAGTATGGACACTGTCAGCGTATTAGGAGGTTGCGGTTCGAGCCCCGCCCGTGTCGAAAAACGTTTCAAATGAAATAGTATAAACTTTGTAACATGTTTGTAAAGCATTGTGTCCGCCCTCAGTATCCGTGCGGAGCGCGAGTGCGACCGCGAGGCGGTGCTGGCGGCGCTGGTGTGCCGCACCTTCCGGGAGCGCGCCGTGCTGTTTGTGCAGACTAAAAAGCAGGCTCACCGGTTGCACGTGGCGCTAGGGTTGCTTGGGATCAAGGTACGGGGCTCATACCTAATATTATGAAGGGGGAAAGGGGAAGAGGCAGCGTTGGTGTGCCGCACAACTTTTTTGTTTGTTTGTTTGTATCGACGAGGATCCACAACCATTGGACCGATTGTAACCGTTTTTGCACTAATAGAGAGCTAAATTATCAGGAAATAACATAGACTACAATTTATTAAAAAAAAAAACACGTTACGTTAAAAAAAAGTCCTCAAATATGTCCTTTATTCTGACGAGCTGATTAAATAGTTAAAGATAAGACAAAATGATGTACTAAATAATTGCAGGACTAAAAACGATCTACAAAGAAATTCGCGAGGACTTATATCTATAACAGCTACGCTATACAAACGTATTCATATTTTATAAATTAATGAATAATGTACTTACTGCCTCATAAAATTAAAGTATTTCATAATCGAAATAATTTCAAGTAGTATTTTTTTTATCATTAAATTGGTCAATTAGTTGGTTAGATATAATTTAATTATGAACATTTAATAGAGCGGAGCGTTCTACTGGAGACTTTTTCACATTCTTTGTCACGAATAGGCTCGAAAACTACTTGACGGAAAATTATAAAGGTAGGACGGTATTAAAAAAAAATTAAATGGCGTCAAAAAAAGAAATATTTGAAAAATGTCATGTCGAAAAACTAATATCCCATTGAAGTCAATGGGATATCAGACCCGCGATCGAGTCGAAATTGAGGGTCTGTTGGCGCCCCTAGTTAATAAGTGATTATAAAAATGCAAAAGGCGAACTGTTTCGTGGCGTCGCGATATTCCCTTCTCTGTAGAGTGGCGTTGCCTATTTTTGGGGGGGTTTATGTCTATTAGTAAGGTATTATCATTTATTTGATTAATATTTTTTTATGTCCCACGCAGCGGGCAGGGGACAGCTAGTATTAATATATAATTAGACAATGTTATTATCGACATAGATTTGTATACCGATAGGTTTAAAAAAAAAGAATTCTTATGAATGAAGGAAGAAAACGTGAGATGTCCCCTCTTTTAACCTTGATACTCCAGGTGGCGGAACTCCACGGAGCCCTGAACCAGCCGCAGCGTCTGGACTCCCTAAAGCGCTTCAAGGAGGAGCAGGTGGATGTACTGGTAGCTACCGACGTGGCAGCTCGAGGTCTGGACATACCTGGGGTCAAGACAGTATTAAACTTCACCCTCCCGGCGACCATAGAGCATTACATACATAGAGTAAGTTGGAACTCTTTATATTTTAATATTCGCCATTCAAATGTTGTTTTAAATTGTGAATTATATATTTTGCTTAATTTTGTATACCAATAATATACCAAGTTTTTATATATTTATTTTATTTATTTATTACTTTTTCACTTCGAATCAATACAAGCGAGCACTCGTGTACGTCAAATGAGTGTCAGGACTATTTTGATACAATACTTATCGAAATAAACCCTTCCGTAAAGACACTCCAAATTAATATAAGGCTATAGTATAGTATTAAAAAGTATTGGAATGACATTGATACTTAATAAACGTATACTAATACTTAATAAACGTATGGGCCCACATGCAGTCAAAGGGTAAATGACACTGATACTTAATAATTTAAACGTATTTGTCCTCTCTATACAAAGTTCAATGACCCCACAGGTGGGACGCACGGCGCGCGCGGGTCGTGCGGGAGTGTCAGTGTCGCTAGCGGGGGAGGGAGAGCGCGCGCTCGTTAAAGCCATCGTCCGTCGGGCGCGCCGCCCCGTCAAGTCGCGAGCCCTGCCACCTGACATCGTGGCCAAGTATAGAGACCGGCTGGCAAAGTTGGAGCCCGAGATAGGTATGACATGTATAACACACAATTCACTGATTAAACTATTACGTATTCACTTAACAAATTAATTTTAATAGTTAAAATGTCACACAAAAAAGTATTTTATACCTAATAATAGAAGTATAGTATAATATTATTTTATTGTTTTTGTTGTCGCCATATTTTGTTATAGTATATATGCATATCTCAATCAAATCGCTAATTCGAGTCTGTTATGACCAGCCGCTATCCTGGACGAGGAGTACGCAGAGAAGCAACTAAAGAAGATGGAAAAACAGACGACTAAACTAGAAAGTGTGATTAAGAAGGAGAAAGACGACGCTCCCAAGTTGGAGACGCCACGACAGCATGACTGGTTCCAGACTCCCAAGCAGAAGAGAGAGGAGAAGGAGAGACTCGCGCTCACTCAAAATGTCGGAAAGGGTAATTTACTTGTAATAATTATAGCTATTACCTGTGACTTCATCTACTTACAAGAAATGTCTTATTTTTTTGACTTGAAAAATAAAAATATACATGGACGCCTCTATAGAAATGCAACATTATATACACCTAAGTCTGTTTTTACACGGTATTTTTTTACACGGTTTTGATATAGCACGGTTTGAAAATAAAATATTTTTAATTTTTTTACACGATTTTACTCCATTTAGCACGATTAAAAAATTTTTGGGCTTAATTTTTGTTTGTCAAATTTAATTTCTGTGAATATGTTCATATGACAAATTTAGGGGAATTCCCTTTTTGTGCATAAAAGCAAATTTACTGGCTAGAGCAATTGAAATGTGTTAATATTTTGTGAATAATCTTCAATAACTATCCTTGTAAAAATAAACATTGTATATGTGATTTTATTAAATAAACATGAATACTTGTTCTTAAAAAATCCTTGTTTCACAAATCACCAATTTTAATAGGTTTTAGAGATTAGGAACCAATCACCTATTTTTGCATACGATCAATGTCTTTTTTTTACACGGTTTTTTCTGGAACCAATCTGCAGTGTAAAAACGGAATTAGGTGTATATATAAATTATATAAAAATTTAAATTTTTCAGCTGAAAAAGCACAAAAAAATAAAGGTAAGAAACGAAAACACGACGATGATGACTCTGAAGATGACAGCAAAAAAAAGAAGAAGAAACAAACTAAACACGTGAAGGACTCCGCTGAGGAGAGAGTGAAGAGGGAAATGGAAAAGGTACTTATTCATCATTATATTATAGTGATCCCGTCCTAATGTATGTAATATTGAACATCACTTTTTAAATTATAAAAATTTTGGAGTTTTAAAAGGAATTTCTCATCAAATATAAACATTTCTTAAACTTACAATAACAGGTGGCGCTCTTACAATCGAGAATGGCAAAACGTACAAAGAAGCAACGCAGGATACGCGCCGTGGAGGACGACGACGAGAGGCCGCAGAGGAACAAACAAACTAAAAAAAGAAAGAAGCAGACAAACTTTGCAAATGACCTCACAGATGTATCCAAAGCATCCACGAAGAAACTTCGCTACGACGCGAACAGGGTGCAAAAGGGAATTCCTCTGAATGGAAAACCATTCCAGAAGAAGGGAGCGGGAAAAGGAAAGCCGAAGGGCAAGACTTTCGGAAAACCACAGGCTCCTAAAAATGCTAGAAAGAAAAATAAATAAATAAATATACATTATGTCTTCATTTGAGTTTTTCATTTTCGTGTTTTTCTATTAGAAGGTAATCCATCTTTGGAAAGAATCTGCAGCCACACTTACAAACAGTTTGGGATGGTTAAGTGTCTTCTACTTTATTTGGACAAAGTTTCTATAAAAAGATTGAATTGTAAATAGCTCTTCCCAAACTAAGCTACCCTTTTAGACCATTTTAGTCAATCTAAATATTAACTAATTAGTCAATACCATTGATCATCCTGAAACTAGTTGTTCGAAACTTTTCCGTTCTCGCGTAGAAAACCGTTATTGTTCATATAAATGTAATATATGTATATAAATGTATAGAATATATTTATTTTCAGCTCGTTAAAACCTCTATATAACAAACGATTTATTTTATATAACGAATATTTTCTAATTCCTTTTAGAAACGGTATATCACGGTTGTACTACTTGCAAAACTTTATTATATAAAATATAATAGAAAAGAAATATCAATTGAACAAGAAATAATTATGTGACTAAAAACTAAAATAATATATCACATAAACTAACTGAAAAAGTATTAAATTAATACGAGAAACTTTAATTAATATGATGATATAAACGATATAAATTAATAAGAAAAAACTAAATATCAGAACACTTGTGGAAAAGAGAAAACTAAAAAACGTTGAGCTGATACCCATGAGTGAGTGAGACAAATATTGCCAATCCCATTATTGTCAAGAATCATGAAATCAACATATTATAATGATGTGCAGTCTGCACTTTAGTGTCATTTAATCGATTACTATTCTAATCGGGAGGTAATATAAGTAATATTCGATTTTATCTATATAACTTTAAGAAACACTGAGAATTCTAATTTTAATAAAACATATTTGTTACTACTATGTTAATAATAAATAAATAGGTTTCATTATTATAATTTTTTTCATAATCAAAAGGGATTAATTTGTTTAAATCAACTTACAACAAATTTTAGGCGATTAAAATCGAGTACAATATAACGATCGATTTGAAGATTACCTACTTATGTTAGAGACAATCACTAGCCTATACCTCCTCCCGCGTACATAATTTCTTACCAACATTTAGTTCCCAAATAGTGTTGGAGCACAGTTATCTGCAGCAACTGCACAAAATGGAATGTATTTTGGGCAGGTCAATGTCACCATTCATTATCCGCTTTTTGCTATATTTTGTATAGAACTCTTCTAATAAATTATATATTTTATTAAAAGATTTGTAATTTTATAAACTCCTTAATAATTAAACTAAATATGAAATTAATAGTTTTCTGGTTGAATTTAGTACATGATATGTAATTGGTTTTCCGGAAAACACTGTAATGATTTTAATGAAATTTACATCTATTACAGCCAGTTGTACAGGAATAATATTTTACATATAATTGACACGAGTTGATACTATCCAATGCCTTGTAGGTTGCTTTATAGTAAAACTAATTTATTTGCTGACGCTACCTTTGTATTTTGATTAGGTTATAGCGTGATAGACACCCAATCACAATTTATGACAGAACTATCAATACATTTTTACTTTAATCATGTCATTAACGCCCGGTCTAAGCGAAAATGACATTACTAAAAATATTATTTAAATTATGCCCAACAAGATTGTAAGCTCAAAACGCGATAGACCAAAAATATTAACAGAAGATGACAAAAGATATAGTGTTGCAAAATAAAATAATAATAAATAATAATCTTATGACATTTTGCGACGCTCGTTTATCCAGGTACGTTAATGATTTAGTTAATAGTGGTGAACTATAAGTATTTGTAACATTTAATTATCATTTCAGCGTCATTATATCAATAGGATTTTATATTCAATAGACAAAATTCATAGATTATATAGAAATAGACTGTGGCGTCCATCTGAACTCTGAGCGGATATTGTTTATGACCGACATTTTCTTTGCTTGTAATCTTGTATTTGGAAGTAAATTGCTAAATATTGGTTTTATTTACATATCTTGTAAACTTTTTTAATGTGTTAGTTCAAACTAAAATAATTACGCTTCATTATGTGCCAATAAGTTATTGGACCTGTAGATGGTAAAAGTTTATTTTTGCAAAACTTTTTTCTCGTGCCAATATAGCGGGAAATCTACGTTGTGACGCGCACAAACTCTGAAAATTTGTCTGGTGTACTAGTGAAGTGTCGTAACAGATTGTTATGTGGTTATTTACGTTCTGACAGTGGATCTGAGTAGTATATTTAGATTTGACAATGTCGGACGAAATGGCGGTGGGTGATAACGTATCAAACGACGAACATAATGTCGGCAGCGACGATATGAAAACGGAGGCCATGGACTCTACAGATGCTACAGAACTTTCAGACGCGTCAACAGCTGCTGAGACAGAAATTAAACAAGAACAAAAAGGTAAGTTGACTTTCACATAACCTCTTATCTGAATGTTGACATACATTGTATTTTCTCTTCAATAGTTTTTTGTACCTTGGTAACATCCCAATAACCTTTCTCAAAAAAGTAGAATCTAAATTTACACGAACATTCCAATGTACTGTTTCTATACACTTTCTATTGTTTTCCTTACCCGTTAATAAATGTAACTTGAAGTAGTACTACATTTAGACATCATTAGACATGATCACAAATGATGTTATGCAAAAGCGAGTTTTTATCATTCTATATTAAAACAACAGTTTGATTTAGACAGCTCAATTTTTCTTGTATTAAGTTTTAATTTTGCATTTTTTTTATTTGGAAAATAAAAATGATTGAGCGGCAAGCATGCATGCACACAGGTAACTGTAGAAGTAAATTATTTATACCATCCAGTAATTAACTGTAGTTATGGAAATGTTTATTTGTTCAAAATGTTCTAAAAGCAATAGAGTTTTAATTTAAGATATTTTTCAAATAATAAATATTAAAATTCAGGCATTTTGTGACATTGTTTCTTTATAAATAAAATCAATTGGAGCATAGAATACTGAATAATTTAGTTAGGCGAACATTTCTTTGTCTGGTTATGAGCTAGGATTAGCCGTTATTTATGTGCTTCCTAAAATTATGACTGTAATCAAACCTTCAAATAAACATAATATTGGTAATTATTGAATTAAGTATTTGAGTGCTTAAAAGTCATGTTGTCAATGTGAAAATCAATGTATATACATTGTTGACTGATTTGTACTATTGGAAAATATTTGTGTGACTGTTATCATGTTATAATATGCAGTCAGTACGATTGTGTTGAATACATAAATTTTAATAATTGATTTTCTATTCATGTCGTTCAAGTATCATTTGACTGTAATTGTATGTTTACTCGAGTTTTTATATGATTGAATATAATATTTGTTTACCTAGCATTAATATACTATTATTAATAAATAATAATTGGTACCTTATATATATTTTTTAAGATAATAATGAAGCCAAGCCTGAAATCCAAACTGAACTGGACGAGAAGGAAGATGAAAAAGCTGAACTTAAAAAAGAGCCAGAAGTTGAGGAAGAAGAATTACAAGAAATGATGGAAGAAACCGAAGTAGAAAAGAGTGGTGAAGTCACACGTGGCATAAAGCGGAGAGCTTCATCAGCATTCAGCGATGATGGAGAAGAGTTTAAAGGTTTTGACCAATGTGAACAGAGCAGTCTGGCCGATTACAACACACTTGTGGGTGAGCAGTTTTCAAGTTTTTTTTTAGCCGTATCCATATTTACTATTTAGAAGTAGTTACAATGGTAGTATTACTGGTAGAGAAGTGGGATTATTATTTAGTACAAGTATTACTTATAAAGATAAATAGTACTTATAAAAATAAGAAATATTAGAAGTAATATAAAAGGATTTATATTGTATTGTTGTATTTTGTAATCCTTTATGTATACAATAATAATGTATTTTATTAAATGGAAAGTGATAGCATTTCTGATCATTTCATGCTATCAGATGAGGGAAGAAGAGTTAAACCGAGAACCTCCAGTGATAATGATGGTTTCAAAGGTTTTGATCTTATTGGGCATAACAACTTGACTGGATATTGTCAGGTTTTAGGTAAGCGTTTATATATAGATGTAAATGTTTTTATATCTTTATGTGTTTATAATTGAATTGATTGTGTTAATCATAATGGCATTGATAATGCAGTTTTTGTTTTCAAGATATACACAAATGTATATATTCGAGACCTTTTATAATTATTTTTTGTCGCAATATTATCTTTCTAATGTATTTCATAGATGTGTATAACTGTAAAGTTTTTTTATTGGTATATCCATTATATGTGTATATTCACCATTGCCACGATTTTTCAGAACGTTTGGAAGCTGAAGTTTCCGCAGCAGCCAAGTCGTTGACTCCGATCCGTCGTGTGATAACGTCACTAAGCAAGCGACAGAACACAGGTGGGACTACCAAGTGGTCTGAACACTTGGAGGCGGAAGTGTCCGCCATGGTGAGAAGCTTCTCCACTGATGATGAAAGCAAAGGGAGAAGGCGGCCTGGTGAGTGCCTTGAGTGGATAAAAATGATTTTAGTTCTCCAAAAACAAAATTTAATTAATTTTTTAATAATTTTTTAGATGGATCAAGACCATCGTCAGCATTATCATCCAGATCAGATGGTGATGGTGCCGTATCTACTGATGTAAGAATAATTTAGGGACAAAAAAAAAAAAACTAACAAACATTTTTTTTTATTGCTCATTAATAAACAATTATTAAATCATCCTTAACTAGGCATCATCATCACCAGCGGGTCGTGTCGGTCGTCGCGCCACCACAGAAATGTCATCACCGCTTTTAAGGATTCCCTTAGAGAGGGGATGGAAGCGAGAGCTGGTGTACAGGGCGGCGGGAGCCTCTAGTGAAGTGCCTCGACGGAATGCAGATATATATTATTACACTCCGAGTGGAAAGAAATTGCGATCTACCAGAGAGGTATTGTTGGATAACAGTATATAACATATAGTAAAGAATAGCTACATTTTATTTCAAAGCACAGTCATATTGTTGAAAATTGAAATTCAAAGTGGTATGTCTAGATTACATTTAATTGGAGTAAAAAGAAGTTAAATGTTTTTCATTCTTGAATATCATTTTTATATCACTTTCTCAAAGTTTTAATAAGTGTACCATCCAAATTTTTAATTAAATTATATTAAAAATGTTCACAGTAATTCATAAAGTTAAATATATTTAAATATTCCAGGTATCTGAGCACTTGACTGGCACTGGTCTCACATTAGAAAACTTCTCTTTCTTCAAAGAGCCCTTAGGAATTGAAGACCCCGAAAAAGAGATAATTAGGTGATATATATTTTATTAAACAACGGATAATATTATTTTATTTAACCATGGATATTTAATATTAATAATTGTAATATTTATATGTCTTTTAGGGATGCAAAAATTCAGACGCGTCGCGTCGAATCTCCGGTACCAGTTGCCGCTCCATTACTGGAATCCAAGCGCACCCCTAAACCAAAAGCCCCCAAGGGAGCCAGCCCCGAGCCTGTCAACAAGTCACCGCCAGCCAAAATAAAGGTTGGTGACACTATCTTAATTATAAATCTTTGAAACTAATCATAACCAGGTAGTACCAATTTTCCTGAGGTAGTTAGATTTAAATTTCTTAATTTAATCAAGAATTGTATGACACCTGATAATACAATATTTTTTGTCTGTTTTAACCAAATAACTTAGTATATTGAGTACATTGATTTCTCACTTGTTTGCTTTATTAAGAAAATTAACTTGTGAAAGCCTGTAATGAAATGTTCTAAAATGAACTTAACAGTATAAAAGTGTTGATATAGTTTATGAGTTGTGACAATAAGTAACATATCTTATCTAATATAGACACATGCACAGGTGAAATCGATGGGATCGCGTCTCAGTAGCAACGGCACCACTGCCCCAAAGCAGATCAAGAAAACCAACACTCCACAGACACCGGTCACTCCGGACAATAATAATTCAGCGGCCTGGAAAAAACCAAGGTTTCTGGCCATTATATTATACTTCATAGAATATAAGGATTTTGATGAGATTATAAAACTACCTGTTCATTTTGAATGGTTTTTTATACTTTCATTAAATTATTACGGCATATCGTCACTGAGTGGTTCACGACGTACTAAAAAAAAAACAAGTAATATAAAATAAACTAAATACACATATAATACGTAAATTGGTAAAACCGGATACAATCTAAACATAAGGTAAATTAATTTTTTTAATGTATTTAAATTTTAAAAAATAATTTAATTTCTATGATAATGGAAATTAAATAAAGTATATTTGCGAGTATTTAAACTATTTACAAAGTTATATTTAAAAAGCCTGCTATTACATCAAGTCTAAGAGAGCTGATTGACAACGCAATGAGCTCTTATCGTCGGGTACTGAGCGCGGCGCGCAGGTAACAGTGTGCGTCACAGGGGCCCGCCGCCGCTGCAGCCGCGCCCCGCGCATCCTGCGCAGCCTGTGCAGCCGATGCATCCCGTGCATCCCGTGCAACCCACCCAGCCTGTGCATCCCGTGCAGCCCGCGCACACCGCAATGCAGACGCCGCCCCCGCATCCTCCACACACGCCGGAGCGGGACGCACCGCCTGCACTGCACCATCAGGTAGTCCCCCGACTGACTTAGAAGGACATAATATAATCATTGCATATAGGTGTGCACTAATGAAGTCACCGTATGTGTCGTCAGCGTCGTCAGGTGCAGCAACCGTGCTCGCTGACGTGCGGGTCGGGCGTACCGTCCCTGGCGTGTGGCGCCTGCCTGTGTTTGTACCACCCCGCCTGTGTGGGGCTGCGGGCGCCTTTGGACAGGTTTCTGTGTAAGGTAAATGGATATGTAGACTTCATTGACACAAGTGTGGCATGATTAATATTTTGATATAAATCCAACTATTTTATGAAAATTTTCCTTGTTTGACGTAAAAATTGGCAATAATATAAATATGGAGCTATATAAAAAATACTTTTTATCTTAGAACTGCCGGAAATCGTCCTCCCCACCACTAGAGCCGCCCCCCCTAACCCATAAGTCCGGTGTGACATCACTGCCGGTCGGTGTGCCCTCCGCGTCCGGTGCCAGACGCCTGCCGGTGCCTTTGCCGGTGCCCGCTAAGGGAAGGAGCGATAAACGAGTGCTGCTAAGGATGAAGGTAAAATAGTTTTGTTTTGTACCTCCAATTATATCTCCTCGAAATGTAACAAATCTTAGTCAGTTTAACGCAGACAGGATTCACAGGTTGATATAAAACTAACTCTTATTACTTATTTTTAAAATTGTAACATTCAATTTAATAATTTTTCCATTCATACAATTATATTGAATTTTTTTTTAACATGAAGTGTTATCCTTCAGGTGGCTGGCGGTGGTCCGGACGGTGAGCGACTCTGGTCGGTGTCCAAGCCGGGCGCGCATCCCCCCTCTCCACCTGCTTCCACGCCCCCCCCTGCTGCATCCGTCCCCCCGGCTACCCTCCCCGCGATCCCCGCCTGCCGGCCCTCCCTGCCGCAGTCGCTCGTCGTACTCAACGGGAGACGGTTTATTGTTGTCGCGAGAGCTATGCATCAGTAACGATGTACAATATGGTTGGTTATGATATTAATGTGTGGTGTTTCGTGTAAAGCATAATATATTCATACAAAAATTCGTTCAGGATCTTGGTTGGAAAATAGTTTCAAAGTCTGTATTTTAACATTTGTTTTTTATTTTCAGATAACTACTCAACATGCCCTGAATTAAATTTACTTTCATATATCACAATACTTCAAAATACCTGAGACAAAATATGATGTCTGCGGAATATTGTATTAAATTAAAGGATTTTTAGTATATTCCTTTTGGACGTTAATATATACAAAAATGAAATGTCTTAAGAGTTTTATCTGCATGATCTGAGATTTGTTTGTGAATAGGTTTTGTATGTATTACAATGAAAATTATTGTATGCTGGCATAAGTGGTGATATTGTTTTTAAAAATTTAAGTTTTTTTATAAATATTGGAAACTACATCGAGTAATAACCTATTATGAATTGCCTTAACACAAGTGATACATGTAATA
The DNA here is from genome assembly GCA_918358865.1 of Melinaea marsaeus rileyi. NCBI lineage: Eukaryota > Metazoa > Arthropoda > Insecta > Lepidoptera > Nymphalidae > Melinaea > Melinaea marsaeus. The sequence continues at coordinate 8,391,440 of OU911088.1, read as the reverse complement.
TGAGCAATAATTTAAATAACTGCCTATATATTGTTACATTTCCTCTGCACCTTTAAAGCATAAAAAAAATGTGTTTTATTTTTTTTTAATCAGACCTATTTAAAGGAGGATTTGAGGTAAGTTACATTTCTATAGTTGCATATAAGGTAAGTGCATATTGGTCATAGACGTCGTGAACCACTCATAAAATATTTCAATCTCGAACGAATAATTACATAGCCCCGCCCACTAAAACGTAGCGGTGCGATGACGCCACGTTCCTGATTACCTGTATGTTTGCAGCGAGGTGAAGGTGACCCGCAGGGGCGTGTCCAACGGCGCCGCCTCTCCCCCGGCCCCGCCCGCCGCCTCTCCCGCCGCGCTGCGGCGGAGGGTCAAGCGCGACGACACGGACCATTTCACCCCCTTCTACGAGAAGGCAAAGGAGAGCGGCTTGAATGTAGCCGTGCAGGTATATTACAGGCTATACATTTTATTAAGATTTTAAAGAGTAATCTCGCTTAGTATCACCGAATAAGGAAGGATATATGAAGTTTTACAATATCTTGCAAATGCGTAAGGAAAAAATCTATTTACGCCTAGAGAAGCGAGGGTTTAAACATAAAAATTTTGGGTCGTTAGTATATATTTATAGTTCAAATAAACCATTCGTAACTTTAATATAACATAAGTATTGCCGAAATGTATAAACATATAATAGAAATGTACGTGTTTGTCAGATCTTTCAGTACTTGGGTATGCGGGACGTAGCGCGCGCGGCGCGCGTGTGCTCGCTGTGGAAGCAGCTGGCGGCGGCGCCCGCCCTTTGGCGGCACGTGAGGATGAAGAACTCGCACGTTAGTACCACACGAGACAACTCTAAGTAGCGACCGCATTGGTATAAGATCGATTGATTTAGCCGTCCCGGGTTCGATACCCGGCCGGATGAACGGAGGCTTCGGTCGTTAAAATATAATAACATAATAGAAACTGCAAATATAGAAAATAATTCTATGACGTGATCGCATCTATCGGAATGAAGCCTCGATGCCGGCGATCTTCTTTATCGTACAGGATTGATATGTATAGGATAATTATATATTTATTTTACATTTTACCAATATAATAATTTAGTAGCTCCGATGCCGATTTTTCTAAATTCAATTCATCATCTACATTCATCTATCCGTTTATTTATATTTGATACTTTTTTATAAAACCGGGAAACCGTTTGCTAAGTATGTATGTGTCAGGTGAGCGAGTGGGCGGGCCTGTGCTCGTCGCTGCGGCGGCACGGCACCCGCTGGCTGGACCTGCGCAAGATGCTGCTGCCGACCAACGACACGCTATTCTGGGATCAGTTCGCTGAGCACATCGGCACCGTTGACACGCTCGAGAGGTATCATATAGTAAATTTACAGACGAAATTTATTGGTTATGTTTAATACGCAAATAAATAGCATTAGTAACTGTGACTCTGAATGTCAGACTGGAGCTGTGCCGGTGTCCCGCCCGCGCGGTGGAAGCGGCGTGCGCGAGGCTGCCAGGGCTGCGCGCTCTGGCTGCGCCCGCCATACGGGACGCGCGCCTCGACCCCGCGCCGCTGGCAGCTCTGCCACGGTTGGAGCTGCTGCGCCTCAAGGTCATTTACAATTTAACCTTCGCCAATGTACCACTAAATATTGACGTTTGTGAAACAGACATCACAATAAAGAAATAACCTGCTAAGTTTGTTTAGTACTACTACTACAACATTTGAACTTACACTATCAACACTTGAGTGTCTTTACAGAATTGCTTATTTTGATAAGTATCGTATCAAAGTATGCCTTCCTAACACATAAGAGTCTATGCTGCCAGGTAGTCCCATATAACCTCACTCATTCGACAATTTATAATATTTTTTTTCTATGTCGAAATATCGTTTGACAGAATATTAGATAAATGCTCAAATAGTTGTTGATTCCATGAAAACATTAGTACCATACTACCTACCTACCTACTTACCATATTAGTACATCATGAACTAATATGGTAATCATATTAGATGATTAGTTGCACATAGAGTAGGATTGTAGCTAGAGCAATTTTGTTTTTACAGCCCACAACATACTAGGGAAGTACAATAGTGACTAATAATAATATGAATGGAAAAAAAAATACTGAAATCATTCAGTTTTAAAATCTTTGGAATGTTGGCTTGTCATAATGTAATGTTTCCCTACAGAGTCTAGCAGGGCTATCCTTGACGCGCGACCTGCGTCCCCTGGCCGCGTTGTCACGGCTGCAGCATCTGTCTCTAACCTCCATCAAGGAGCTGGGCTGGTGCGCCTGCGAGGTTGTGGGTCAACTGGAACAGCTGGAATCCCTGGAGCTGGGAGAGTGCTCCTTCGGGGGTTCCTTTGCCAGCGCCCTCGGGAAGCTCGTCAAACTTAGGAAGTTGAGATTGGAACGAGGGGTGGCGCACTGTGCAGCGCCTGCTTTGTTGCGAGCGTTGGCAGCCCTGCCCAAGCTCACGCGGCTAGAGCTAGTCAATTTCGACGTTAAGGCATGCACTTTATGCATATAATGAATATTTTTTTGATACGAAAAACATTCGTAAAATCCAAACATGTTTTATTTACCAGGTCGGATTCGACGATGCTCTCGCTGAGTGCAAAAATATCCAGAGACTACTCATCATACCCACATATGTGTCACAGTCCGCTACTACTAACAAACAGGTAATATGGTCACCACGCCTTAAATTTGTTGGGAGAATTATTATAAAATAAATATATTTTTTCATTTTCATTCTCTAGATTCATTAATGTCAGCCATGCGTCGACTGCCAGATAAAATAAATGTTTTAAAAAGAATTGATAACAGTAATGTATCCCACAGGTGCTAAGCGGCGTTCTGCGGCTAAAGGAGACGCTGACGCATCTCATGTGGGGCGTCACCATCGAACTGCTGCGGGTCACCGAGCTCTTCATAGACCAATGTGAGGCGGGCGACGGAGACACCAAGCGTCGCGACGTGGGGGAGTGCATCCCCGTGCTGAAGCCTGTGCCCGGCTGCCGGCTGCCAGACGACCATCGCACCGTGGCCGGCCCGCCGCAGGTACACGTACACACGCATACACACACGCACGTATAAGCACGCGTACACACACATGCACGTATACGCACACATGCACGTATACGCACACATGCACGTATACGCACACATACACGTATACGCACACACACGACAAGGATATACAGTAATGACTGTTTATACGCAGGTGGAGATCCTGCCCATCCCGACCCTCCAGAGGCTACTGGCGGCTCAGCTGCCGCGTACGAAGCTCAAGCTGCTCCGGATCCCCTTCCACGCCACGTGGAGACAGTCGCTCGCGGATTTCCAATAGCATCACACCTCCCTCGCTGTACTGACTGTGTTTCGGTCGTGACATGACACACCGCCATTTGCATATCCGCGTAACAAATGAGGATTGTATCTCGACGTCGAGTGATCGCGGAGTGTCCGGTCCCGTACAGACGTGTGACGTTGGTTCAGTACACGTTACGTATTACTTACGCACATTATGTCCGTCGCGGACACCGGCCGCCGAGGAGCGACACGCGGAGTTCGATCTTCCTTATAGTTAACATATTATTGTCAGATTGTACAGTTAGTCCCCCGGTGTTCGTAATGTTAAGGCGTCACAGAGAATAATTTATTGACGCCATTTCATATTATATGATGACGCATTGAAATATATATATATATTATAATTGTAGTTTTATATTTGTACTAAGATTGTATATAAATTACGCCTAGACGTCAGTGCCTGTAGTCGAGTCTTAATGTTGATGTTTGCGTCCGGAATGTCGGTGGGTTTGCGTTCAATAAATGTATTTAATAATTGTATGTTTAATAAATGATTTAAAATATATATATTTTTTTAAAATGATTCTTATAAAGTTAATTTTACAAAACCACCGTCATTTTGTTCCAACGATAGGAGGTATGTTAATGGGAACTGATACTTTATGGATATTAAAAATTAATTATGACATTTTATTGCAAGTCGTACGGCGGTACGCCTTCAGACATAATCGCTAATAATGTTACATCATCAAAGTAATCGTGTACGTCCGTGTGTCACACGACACTATTGTTTTCTCTCTTATATGTTAATAATTTATATCCGTCGTGTGACACACAAGTGGCCGCAGTCACGAACCTTGTGTTATAGTTATAACATAATGTATTTCTGAAAGAATATATTACATTTTTAGAATTATTGAATATTGTTCACTCAACTCGCTACTAAACTAAATTGTTCAAAGTGATAACGGCAGCCGCGCTCTCGATTAGGATAATTTTTAAAGAACTATAATTATATACGAGAGGGTGGCTCTTCCAAAAATATAGTATAGTTGTAATTTATAAAAGAAGATATTAAAATTAATTAGTATTTACAGAAGATAAATATTTTGGGATGTCCTACGAGCGAGCGAGATAACACCGTGTTTGAATATTTAAAATTATTATTTGAGTACACTCGGTATTTCGTTGAAAGCATAGCTTGGTAACTTAGACCGCGGTCTATTGTTTATAATCTCCTTTTAAATGCTTGTATTTTTATTGTAGTTATACGATGCGGTCTCGCACTAGTTTAATATACATATTTGATAGGAATATAAACCGACTGGCGACCAATAAACCGTTGCCCTGACATTTGTTGTTTGATTGTACGCCTCTCACTATATACTAACCTATATATATAATGTAATGCTTTATTCGTTCCTAAATACATTATATTACTTGACATTTTTAGACATAGTTCATGACTTCATTTAGTTAGCGTATTGTTAAGAAGGTGTTATACACTTATGATAACGCCACAGAGAATTAGATTATTTTAAAAATAATAATTAGCTTTATCATAATCAGTATTGAAAAAAAAAATATTTGAGAAAAAGAATAAAATTACAAGTTTAACAAAAATATAATTTCTGAAATACCATAATGATATTTTAAGACAAATTACAAATTGTATTTTAATAACTTATACTACATCTTTTTTTAATAAAAAATTATAATCTTATAATTTTAGATGAAAAAATCAATATTACTAACAATTATAATTCGTTTGAGTAAACTTATAGAACTTGTATTATGAAAACAAATAGTAAAGTTATTCGTAAAAACAATAGAAATTATTCTGACTACTAAAATGTTTAAAAAGGTTTCTATTCAAGTTCTTAAAGGTTTCTATTTCTTCGAATACTTTTACCCATTTATTTAGAGTTGTCTAAAGAGTAAAAATGAGCGTCCCTTAAGGGTCAACACTTGGTCCTATTTTCTTCTTAATTTATATTGTTGATCTTGACTATTTGAGAAACAAACAATGTAAAATATTCTGTTTCGCTGACCTATTGTCAGCGAAACAGAATATTCGCTTATTTTTAAAATGTATAGAAAGGACACAGACGTTGACACTTAATGAAACTGTATTATTAGTTATATCTTTGCATTTAAAATAAAATCCTGAAGCTAAACATTAATCTAATGTGAGCACATTAGATTAATGTTTAGTTTCAGGGCATATACGGTTTTGAACGATAGAGTTAGTTAGGCTTACTGTGGGGATACCCACAGCTACGTGAGTTTACTTTTCGTACTTTAATAATATTATGTCTTTTGGCATACTGCTCTGGGGACAGGCAAAGAATCTAATTAAATTTAACAAAAGAGATGCTAAACATGTGTCTGAGTCTGCCTGGGTCCTTGTGACTCCATTAAAACTGTTTTTAAGGGCAATAATTAACTTGCTTAGAGCTCTATACATGTTGCTTCACATTAACAAGTCCACAAACAAAATATTTGATGTCCAAGATTTGATCTGTGGACGGAAAATGAAACAAAAAATGCATATATTTAAACAATATCTATACACTAATAACATTTTATATGTAGTTAAATGATTCAATTGGAGAAAACGTTCTGGGAGTGAGAATCAGTAAAATCTTTGGAGGCGGTCTGGACTGCCTCGACGGAATTGAGTTTACAAATATTCAAAGTAAATGGTACGTACATATATATCTAAATGATACGAGTATATGTTCTTTCTCTGTTTAAGCACTTCCTTCCAAATAAACAAAAATGCAATTATATCAGTTTAATTTGCTAAGATATTTACTATTAATCTATTGTTTTTTGCACATTGATGGCAAATTAAAATAAATCTTTTAGTGATATTTATCAAAAAATAAATAAATGACACAAATTTAGAATAAAATATTTATTTTTTCTTTACATAAAAATCTAAAATCGTACAATAACTAAGCGATTACACGTTTGATTATACATTACATCTAAAGTTATCAAAGAAGGCACTCGCGTTATAACTAATTAGTTTTTGAATCGATCAACTTAGAACCGTTAGAGGTTCTTTTGCAAGAAATGTAATAAATAAAATACATACTATCTAAAGATTAAATAATACTCCAAGAGAGGCATATCGCTCCTATCAGTGAAGTTTGAAGAGTTTATGATGAATATTAAACAGCTGGTGTATTTCGTGGTAATGTTGTGGTCAGTTGTGGCTAGTTCGTGTGTGCGTCGGGATGTCTCTCGAGCAACATGGCGACGCCCTGTCCTCCCGCAGCGCAGGCGCTGATGAGACCGAACTGCCCGTCCTCCCGCACCAGGCGGTGCGCCGTGTGCATCGCCAGACGCACCTGCACGTACATTACATCGTACATATAATTCTTATCATTCATATCATCTCCAATCGCTTTTAATATATCCTCATCTCACCCCGGTAGCGGCGAAGGGATGTCCGATGGAGAGCGACCCTCCCCACTTGTTCCACTTGTCCAGGTCCGGGGAACCCACCTACGGATAACATAATTTGGACTTCATTAGTATAGATACGTTATTGAAATATATTGGTTTTTAAACAACATATTACCTTAGACTGACGGCCGAGGTAAGTTTGCGCGAACCAATCAGAATCCAGAGCTTTCAGGTTTGCTAAGATTTGACCCTGGGAAAGAAACACCGGGCGGTAGACATTAGCAGAATAATTAAAGTAACGTATATTTATTATATTAGGATTAAAGAATTCATACATTGCTACTTATTTTTTACTGTTTTGAGAAATTCGCGAGTAAAGCTGGTATGTAATCAAAAGATAACCCAGGTCAATGGTCGTCAATCAGTGTATCGATTTGATTTTGTCGATATTCTAATATCGATTTTAATCGTCGTCTAATCGACGTAACTGTTAAAAATCCAATGCTACTATTAGTCATAGCAGTCTTACGGCGAAGGCCTCGTGTATCTCCCAGGTGTCGATGTCCCCCACGGAGAGGCCGGCCTTGTCCAGGATGGTGGGGATGCCGTAGGCGGGACCCAGGAGCAGCTGGTCCACGGGGTCCTGGAATAAACATATAAGTTTTATTCTTGGAAAACGTACATATAAGTGTTAAAACTTTCTAACATCAGAATGTATGGAGAATGTATCTCATTGATAATGAAAAAAAATATATTATATATTTATTGTTTTTTATTTTATCTTTATGTAATAGATGTTACCTGAGCGACATACGTGAAGTCCCTGAGGTAGGCCTTCGGCTTAAGTCCCAGCTCCTTGGCCTTGGCCTCCGACATCACGAGACACGCAGAGGCGCCGTCCGTCTGATATTATTAAACCAAATAATATATATATATATATATATATAATCTACATGGTTTTATTTAAGTTGCAAAGTGTTTGTTTGTTCAGGTGAAATCTTGCAAATCAGTTTAAAATCAGTTATATTTAACCGATTGAGCTGAAAGTTAGTGAAATTTGATAGACACGCGTATTTTGGACATCAATGTATCCTTAGCATGTGACGTTATCTAAATTCCAATATGGCGGATCATGGAAGATGGCGGACTAGTTTTTTTCTACACTACCAAAATGTAGAGCTTGATGAGAAGAACATGATATCAAACCAACCAATTTAATACATGTATTACACAATTATATTAAAGGTTCGCGAGATTTTGTATATTGTATACTGAATATTTTCTTTACAATTATAAAATAGTACACGGGGAAATATCGTAGTGCAATATATATAATAAATTGATGGGTTTGATTTTGATTATCTTCACTTTTTAGGACAATTAAATATAAGCTGTTTTTAAGTTTTTTAATACATTTTTTTTACCAAAACTTTACTAGTGAGTTTTAGTTTACCAAGTGTATTACGCGATACTCACGAGGAAGGAGGCGTTGGCGGCGGTGACGGTGCCGTGCGGCTTGATGAAGGCCGGCCTGAGCTTGGCGAGCTGCTCCGGGCTGGACACGCGGATGCCGTTGTCCTTGTCCACCAGCGCGTCCTTACCCTCCACTGGGGACCATTTATTTATTTATATATATCTTGTCCACTTTGAATCAATACCAGAGATCACGTCAGGAATTTACTCAGAAAAGATATCATTTCAAATCAACATCGTCATCATAAAACCCACCCTTAACCGGCATGAGGTCGGTGAAGTACCCCTTTTGCTGCGCCTCGTGCGCCAGGGTATGGGAGCGCAGGGCGTAGTCGTCCTGCTCCTTGCGGGAGGCTCCGAAGGCGGCCGCCAGCCGATCCGCGCTATGACCCATCGTCTCACCGGATGAGAACTCCGCCACTGCCGGCAGCTGGGGGGGGGGGCGGGGGGGGGGGGTATGGTTATACTCTCTTATCGTAGATTGAGGGGAGCTGGTCATACTCTTTTAGCGCAGATTGAGGGGGCAGTGTGGTTATACTGTCTTAGTAGTAACAATGCACAGATGAAGAGTCATTTAAGGCGCGGTTCTCACCTCGGGAGCCAGGAAGTCCGGGCGGAGGGTGGCCAGGAGCTGGAGGCGCTGCGCCGGGGTCTTGGCCCGGTTGAGCCTCAGCAGCAGAGAGCGCATCTTCCGCGAGTGTCTGATGGGTACGTCCGACATAAACTCCACGCCGCCCGCCACTATCACGTCGTATGCGCCCGCCGCTATCATGCCGATACCTGCAGGATAAACACGATATATATATTGGATGTAGACCGGAGCGTCTTTAGCATTTATTGTCTGAAACTAACAGTCATATTAAAGTACCCTTCATAGTTATTATCACTCAAGTTACAGCATTTGTTTTGATTTGTTTGTAAATGTATATGTTAAAAGTATATTTATAGTTTCTTGTCCATCCTTCTCATCGCTTTGCAATTGAGTGTGATACTTAATACATGTGCATCATTGTCCAATTGAAATAAAAATCTTTGACCGTTATGAGATAAATTTGTTTTAATTTTTATGTTTACTATAATGACATTCATGGTTTTATTTATTGTTACCTAGTTTTAACCCTATTAGGGTTCTATGAACAGGTTTTATTTTTTATTTTTTTTATGTAAGAGGAGGGCAAACGAGCTGGCGGGTCACGGATGGATGTGATCACCGCCGCCCATGAACTCTTGCAACATCCGAGGAGTCCTAATATGAGCCTTGCAGTCCTAGTATGAGCCTTGGTGTTAAGGTCTTGTTGCTTCCAGTCAGTTGTTAAATGATTTAAATCATACCAGTAGTGATAGCCTGATTGGAGGAGATGCAGGCCATGGTGACGGTGTGGGAGGGAGTGCGGTCGCTAAAACCAGCAGCCAGGGCGGCTTCACGTCCTATGTTTGATGTCTTCACCTCTTGGATAACAGTGCCATACACTATGTAATCCACTACCTCCTTAGGTATGCCGGTTTTTTGTAGAAGACCCCTAGAAATATATGTCATATATACAAACCATGTCATTTTTATTTCTTAAAATTCCTTTCTTTGCAAAACACTTAAGTTATTTAGTACTCTTTAATTCATCATTCAAACTTACAACAAAGAATGTCTAGCGAGTTCATGCGGCATCATCTTAGAGTAATCGGTGAAAGAGACGAGGAAAGGTGTCCGCACTCCATCCACGAGTACCACATTCTTGCCGGTACGGTCTGGTAAGCTCTTTTTTTGCTGCAAGGCTGCACCCACACTGAGAGCCCGTCTGGCTGTATCTGAAATAATGACTCTTATATTACAAACACAATTTAAATTAATATTATTGTAATTTTGAATATAATTATCTTTATGTCAAATATTACGCATTAATAGAAGCAATATTCAGCCATTCTTTTCTTCTATATTTACAGGTGTCTAAATATTAAGCAAATACATATCAACATTCATTATTAAGTTACTGAAAAATATTTCAAATAGAATTATGTGTTTTTGGTTTCAATTGTATATAAATTTTACAAGAATGTATTTGCTTCTAAAATGATTACCTACTACAGATTCAAGATACCTACCTACAAATAACTAAGTTTGTGAAAAGTTAAACAAATAAGTAACATATTTACAAAGACTACTATTATACTAAATTAACTTAGCTGTGTTGTTGGCATCATGTTAATAAGTTGTTCTATATCATTTAATTTTTATATGTATTTTGTTTATTATTAATTATTGGTCATAAAAATATTTATTTTAATGTATGTCTTATTTTCAGTATCTAAAATTAAATAAAAGTAAAATTATAACAACTCAAAATGAAGGAAAAAAATGTGTTCCTTATAATTAAATTTAGGTTATTTTTTTATTTCGCTAACGTAATCTTTTAATTTCGAAACGTATTTTTGGAAATCTTTTGATATATAAACATTATTGCGTTCATGCCAACTTACGAAGTCCAAAGTTTAATTCTTAATTACAAAAATATTTGGTTGCCTCGCTTGTTTTAACAAAAATTACGTAGATGAGATTAACACAGAAGGTCAACATATTGAAAAGCTGATGTATTTTTGGGTAAATAGAAAATTATGATAAAAAAATTCTATTAAAAATAATTAGTTTCAATCAGCTTACCAAACTTTACAGTAGATGTAGGGCGAGCGGCTTTTATTAAAGATTTAGCAACTTGAGATGCCATGGTTCTAAAGTATAACCGAGTATTAAGTAACTGAATTTAAATAAAATTTACTAAAACCGCAATTTTAATTAATATCTATTACAAGACGATAATAATCTACAGTAAAAATTAAAATGTTGGACTATGACCTGTCATTCAGAGACAGCCAGAATGGTAGAGTCAGACACTTTCATTTTCGTCTATAAACATAACATCATGATAAAATTATAAGTTTTTGAACGTGCAGTTTTCATGTCATATATAAAAGAATATATTTTATTTAACGACAAAGAAATTTTAAATTTAAAGGAAAAAATTTAAAACCAACAGGAAAATATTAGGAATGGATTTTATAGGTTGGAAAGTAAAAGATCATTATGGACGGTTGACGTTAGGAGTATAAACCTATGCCAGGAACAAACTCAAAAGTAACATTCTTAAATCACTAAATAATTGTGCTCAATTACTTTTTTTTTCTATACAATGTTTATTTCATTGTAACATCCGCAGATTATTATTCCTATTTAGGTTGTAATCTCTATTACACCCTGTTTAATTCTATTTATATTTAAATGTACGAGGAGCATTTCTTGATGAACGTTTCTGAAATTCAAGGTTTTGTTTGTTTTTTTACCATGAAGGTGTCATGGAACAATAGCGCTAAAATCTTTGTTCTCGATGGATATATTTTTGCTACACTGATTTGGTAATCTTTTCTTCCACTCTCGTTTGCGCAAAATATGTAAAAAAAAAATTATACAAAACAATTAATTTAAGTATTAATAAATAAAAAGAGGCATTTAATTTTTTTTTTGTTAATAAATTAACCTTGTAACCCTTATCTACATTTTTACATTAAAATCTGCGGGTAGACTAAAAATATAAGTAATTTCTAATTTCTTGAAAGGGCTTTCTTCTTCACTCATCCCGGCCACGTGAGATTTATATATTTGAACTTAATATTATTGCTAATAATTATATACGTTAAAATGAAAGATTAAAATATACAAATAACAGTGTAATAAAAATGTAAGTATAAGAATATTATTTATAATTTAAATTCATTATCAGTACAGATATCCTATATGCAATGTGTTTCATTATATTTAAATCTTACGGGTATTATAAGTTCATTTTGTTTAGGAAGAAAAAAAGTAACAGCAGATTTAAAAGAAATATTTCTAAAACGTGGTAGTTCCTTTAAAAATTTATCATTTATTTCAATTTATAATTTAGTTCCTTTAAAAATTTATCATTAATTTCAATTTATAATTTATGTATCAATTTCTCAAGTATCATATAAATTTGTCTTATAAATTATCAAGTACCGTCTATGCAGGATGGCAGTTTTGGTCATATTGCTATCGTTGCTGGCAGTTAGTTCTGCACAATTTAAGGACGAATTACAAACATTTGAAACGGAGTGTCTCGTGGAAGGATCGTTTCCCTGTCTCTCCGGCGCGTGTATTCCTCCAGAGAAGTATTGTGACGGAATACACGATTGCAACGATGGGAGTGATGAAAATTTCTGTTGTTAGTATTCATTTAATTACATGGTCTCTGATTCGTTCTTACTTTTTTTAATTAATTAAATTTGACTTATGATTATATAACGTTGCGTTTTTTTATTTTTTTATTTATGAATATACTAAAATGTCAAACTACCCTTCAAATCGTAGTCAATCACCGTCCAGACGCCCAGTTATGTAATGAGACCCATCAGTTCCTGTGCAATGACGGCGTTATGTGTGTTCCTAGTACGTGGGTGTGCAACTATGTGATGGATTGTAAAGATGGCTCCGATGAAGTCGATTGCGCACTTCCAGTGGAACATAAGAATGTAGGTTTTTATCTTAATATGTTGTTACTTACAGTATAAGTACGAAAGAAAGGAGGTTCAGTAGTTGCTATTTATAATTGCTAAGTAACGTTTTGTATTCTATTTTATCTATGAATTTTATGGAAAATATTTAAAATCACATAAAAATGTCTTATCCTTGAACAAAATTGCCAAAGATAAAATTCCATTCCTAAAGATTAACAACGCCATTGAAGAGTTTATTTCTTCTAGTGATTTTACTTATTTATTTATAACTTTTTCACTTTGATCCAATATCAGTGATAGTGTACGTCAAATGGGAGTGGCAGGAGGACCTATTTTGATACCATACTTAATAAATACGAAATAAACCCTTCTGTAAAGACACTATTCAATTTAAAATAAGACTACGAGTGTTTCAAACGCGCTCTGGTCTGAGAAGAGCCATACAACAAACACAGCCGGTTTTTTTTTACTGTTTTTTAAACGTCAATATGTTTAGTGAGCAAATTACGAACACCTAGAACAATCGCGACACTTACATGGCATCACATTGGAAATACATCAAAATTTTTCCAGTCAACTTGCAAAGGATTTGAATGCGACGCTGGGAAGCGGTGTATATCGATGTTTTGGATGTGCGACGGATATTACGACTGCGATGATAAGAGTGACGAAGACGTTTTGGAAACTTGTCGTAAGATTTTTTTCGCATTGTTGTTATTAACAACTGATACATGAACAGCTGTTCATTGACGTTCACTTGGAACTGTCAGATGTCATTTTGGCGTTTTGTCTAAACTGCTTTAATTTTTTAAATTATATTTTATTTAATTACTTTTTAAAAAAAATTGGTTTTCAAAATGTTGAGGTCAATATTTACCGTATTTACAATTCTAATCGAATATAATATCTTTATACAATCTTTTCTTACTTGAAATCTTTTCTTTAACATCCATTTAATAATAATTAATCCAACTCATAATACTATGATGATGATGATTAAGTTAATAATATATCTATAACATGCAACTACAAATTTTTTATAAATGTAGACATCCAAAACTAACGACGCGGGCGGGACTCGAACATGCTTTCTCTGGGACACCGTCCCGTCAGCGAAATCAGAGGTTGCAAGTTCGAGTCCTGCCCTTGTCGTTGAAATTTTTATTCTATATTAGAAATTCATATAACATTATGAATAAAAACTATTATAGACAGTTCTACATTTATTATTTTTTACTACTTTTCATAAATAAAATGTTATTACTCCAAAACAGATCATGCCTTCCGACCAAAGCATCTTCACGACACCTTAAATTGCGACATTAGGTCAATGAACTACACATGTTTAGACAAATCCTACTGTATACCCGGTGATAACATGTGCGACGGACTGAAGGACTGCAGAGATGGCAGCGATGAGGGGGCCTTCTGTTCAAATTGTAAGTTATGGTATCAGTGTCGTATGATGCTATAACTGTACATCTCCATTACATTGTACTGTACCGTACCGTACCGTACTATACTGTACCGTATCGTACTGTACTGTATTGTATTGTCTCTGCAGGGCACACAATGTGCACAAACCAATCGTGTCCCAAGGACGCGACCTGTGTCTCGTCTCGCGACGGCGCCACGTGCGTTTGTCCCTCGTACAGCGAATATAACGCCACCAGCCGGCAGTGCGAGGGCTCCCGGCAGTGCCTGCAGGAGGTGCCCGTGTGCTCGCACGCCTGTGAGGACAAGGGACACTACTTCCGCTGTACTTGTGCCCCCGGATACAAACCCGACCGCGCTGATTACTTGTGTTTCGCTCCAGGTTATAAAGACTGACTTTTAATTTATTATTTATTACTTTATGTATTCATTAAGTGTATGAGATGATTAGAATTGTTATAAACAATATATTAATAAAAAATATGTAATGGGGATTAATTTTAGTTTAGTATACTTTAATGTTTGTTTTTCAGATCCAGAAGCAATGTTGTTTTTCAGCACTCCCAACGATATACGATATATCAAAGTTAAATCCGGGGTCACTGTTACAGTGGTCACTGGAATCAAGCGGGTAGATATTATTTAATATTATTTTTATTTTATTTTTTTATTAAATAGAAAGTTAAATTACAATAAACTTACAGCATAAAATAGTACATACTTTTTATACGATATATTAAAATGATGTTAAGACTTTATTTTCGCAAGTCCTTCAAAACAGATGCATTGTATCTACAACTCTCTTCATCTTATCTACATCTACAACTATTATCTACAATTTTCCACAGGCACATGGCGTCGCATATGATGGTAAATACTTATATTGGGTGGAAACAGCGGAGGGACACCAGGCCGTCATGAGGGCGCTCCTGGAGGACGTGGATGGGACAAAGCAGGTATTGCTTATTACAGATATAGCTTTAAACAGAGGGAGGTGAGGTCGCCGAGTTCTCGAAAATAGTTATGCACTTTAATGACAGTTTATATGATTGGACCAATTTTATACATAAAATGGATAACGTGCCATCATTCTGTCATACCCGCAGGTGGTGGCGGCGCTGGGTGTGCGAGAGCCGGGCGACGTGTCGCTGGACCACGCGGGTAACATCTACTTTAGCGACTCGTCTTTGGGCGCGGTGGTGGCGTGCGCCCGCGGCGGCCGCTGCGCCGTACTGCCCGCTGATACACACGCACCCAAATTCCTCACACTCGACCCTGGAGAGGGGTGAGGCTTTTTTTTATATTATGAGAAGGCAAAGGATTTATTATTTGGAGGCAAATCAGATGACATAATGTTGATACTATCCATGTCGTATCGATTTGTAAGTTTATTATTAGAATAATTTGCTCCATCCGCAGTGGAAACGTTATTGGTTAACTTTACCGTATATATATTTCATATTTCAATTATTGTTTTTGGTAATTCATGGTTCTTAATAATATATATCAATATTATATATATTTTTTGCAGAATTATGTATTGGGCCGATTGGCACGACAGGCCCGTCATTATGAAATCAAAGATGGATGGTTCGAAATCAGAGATATTGGTGGATAAATTAGGATCCTTTGCAACCGGCCTGGCTCTGGACGCTCCCAACGGCAGACTGTACTTTGTCGATAGAACTATCAAAGTAGTTATATTGAAGGATAAAAGAGTATATGTGAGTCATTAGTATGATAATGAGCGTAAGCAAAGCTCTTAACCGTTTGGGAATAAATTTTATGTCGCCACATCACATAAAAACTACTGAGTCGATCTTCATCAAAATTGGCATTGCTGTAGCTCTTGTTGACGGGCTTCTACAGAAGAAAACAGATTAATAAAATCTTGATTTGATCAAAAGTTATGGTCGAAAAACGGAAACCCCATAGACTAAGCTTAACTATTCTCGCGCTCGCTATGATGTGTCATTTGTGATTGTATCGCTCGTAGTCTAACTTTCATGGCGACAAACTTTTTCAATTAATTGTTTATTATTGTTATTTAATATTTATTTCCTTTTATTCTTTTGTAATGGATTTTCCTGCGCTCAGCTCAATTTCCGCCACGCACCTTGGGCGGATCCTAGTGTTTATATATATTTGATACATTGTTTTATTCCAGTCGTTGTTTGAGGAGCCTTTCCACCATCCCTACGCTGTGGCGGTGTTCGAGAACACTATATTCTGGAGTGATTGGACAACAGACACCATCCAGACAACTGATAAGATACACGGGACCTCCATCAATAGAAATATTTTGCTCACCTTGGAAATGCCCGTATTTGGTATGATACTCAAATAGTTTTAATGTATATATCATATCTGATAAAACTAAAAATATATGCAAGTACATATAGTCCTATAAAGGGAACTTATTATTTATATTATGTAAGGCGTGAGGGGGGGAAGTCTAGAGAAAAGCTTAAACTTTTTGTGGTCTTTCAATTTATCCAAAAATATATATCCAATAACTGTCACAGTTTTTTTTAATTTTAAATTAGTAGTTGTTTCCGACTCTGTCTGCTTCCCTTGTCTCTTTGAGATTTATTTTCAAATAAGTTTTTTTTATAACTTAAAAATTGGTATCCAAATAAAATTTTAGTTTATTATATTTATGCCGAAATTTTTTTTTTTATTTATCCGTGTAAATAGAAAATTTGCGCAATAAAAACATCTTAGTTGTTCACTTGCTAATAACCGAATGAGATTTCATCAAAACTATTTAGTAGTTTTTCGTGAAGAACTGTGAACTAACAAATAGACAAATAGAGAACTAGATTGTCGTAACTATTGTTAGGAGTTATACTAAACACGTAGCTTTTTAGTTTAAAAAAATCTAAAATAACTAGCTCAGGGTAAGTACACCGAAAAAAGGAAATCAGCGGAAAACAGTTTCACGAGTACGTTTTGGATATATTCTTTTTTATTATATAACACAGATTAATTTAATACATACCCAAGTACTATAATAATCATATTTTACCAGATATGCACATTTACCACCCGGTGCTGATGAAGGCTGCTCATCCCCCCTGCGCGGATTCCTCCTGCCAGCTCTGCCTGGCCACCTCTAACGTGAGCTCGGCCTGCGTCTGTCCAGACTCAATGGAGATGATAAACGGAGAGTGTCAGTGTGAGTAACTTAGTCTTCTCGGTGTAACACTTGTAACTCCGTGATCAAAAACACTGCATTCAGTCCCCCAGGGATCGCCTCAGTCCCTGGTGGTGGTATCAGGGTCACTGGGGTCAGTGTTGGAGGTCGGGGGTGTGTCCGCGCCGGGCGCTATCTCCGCGCTTGACGTCGCGCGGGCGCAGGCCCTGGCCTACGACAACCTCAGAGGTCGGTTACTTCATACTATCCTTAAGCTCTTCGGCCCTACCCACTATGACTACGGTGTTCATACGTCTCTAATGATAGAAAATGATAATTAATTTTGCTTGATAATAGTTGATTTATTCTGGCTATAATAATGATAGAAATGATAGAGAGAACGCGCGCTATGATTGCTTGTTGCGAGCTGAAAGTACGTCAATTATGATTTATAGCGAAACAACTAAAAAGCTGATGTGAGGTGTTGCACCGACAGTTGCATCAAACATATTTTAAAATAGTTACAAGTCGTGCACAATGAAGCGAACGTCAATAAAAACTACAATTACACTTTACATTAAAGCTTCATATGTTAACTTCTATAGAAAACAATAAAATCAAAATATAAAAGTTATGAGTTTGACTAAAATTCTCTTTGAAGAAATTATAAATGTCTGATATTTTTAGATACACTTTATATATACGATGGACAACGCAAATCTATCAAATCCATTCCTATGAAAGACTTCTCACTCGGTGTCACCAACCTCTTTATGTATAAAGGCTTCCAGAATATCGTGGATATGGATTACGGTAAGTTTAACTATAGCCATATTAACAATATCGGTAAACTCGATTGAAACCTTACTTGAATAATAAAACATAAGAATAATAATTTTGAGTCGACAACATATATCCGCAAAATTCGGATTGTCGAGTATTTTATTAATAATTAATGGTGCTGACAGACAAATCGTAGTCACCATATTGGCCATTAGCAAAACGTCACTGTCACCGGGCGCCATCTTGAGTTCGTTAAGGCCGATTCAAATCATACTTCTATTAATAATTATAAATACTAATATTCCTTGAAAACAGATAACTACAAAAAATATCTACCTGTATTTGAAGTAACATTTCATACGGGCGAAGATGGGGTTTTCATTTATTATACCTAATTATAAATATTATCTATTTTTTCTTCATTGCTATATATAAGGTTGAATTTTAAATCACTATTCTATACGGATTATACAATGAAATTTGTGAGTATACAAGAGTTTTATTTTAGATGCCGTCTCAGATTGTTTGTACGTACTGGACGCTGGACGTCGTGTAGCGGAAGTTATATCACTGAGGAACAAAGAAACAGCATTGCTTTACAGTTTTAGAGATGAGGAGATCCCTATAAGTTTTTGTGTTTTGTCGTCGTATGGGTAAGATATAATTAACATATTTAAGTATATTCAAGGCATTTTAAAAGTATATTCCAATTTATGGGCCCCCCTTCCAAAGCCAAATTTGGTAAACTTTTACACAGAAGTCGGGTGTAAAAAGGACAAAAAAAAGTTTTGTCCTTTTTACACCCGACTTCTACGCGAACAATATTTTATGTACAGACGGATGCTGGTAGCAGTTTTAGAGAGTGAACAAAATAATGCCATCTATATAGATTCGTTTGGACTAGACGGTTCTGATCGACAACGCCTTTTAGTTAAAAATTTACGTGGTAATTATATAATATTTATATATTTTCTATTTCCAAGGCCGGCAACACTCCAAAAAAAATATATGATTAATAAAATAATATGCATAATATTATGCAAATTACTAATTATAAATGTGTTTAAGGTCCAAATATTCGTATGAGATATTCTCCAGACATGGACATCGTGTATTTATCGGATGAAGGGAACGGAATAATAGATTTTTTGCATCCCCAAGGTAAATATACATTCACCCAGTATGACTATTATATGTCGATTTATATCAAAGCATTTAAGCATGATATTTCTCCAATTTGTATTACAATATTGTAGGTACTGGTAGAGAGAATTTCCGTGAAATCCTCACTACCGTAGCCAGTGTGGCGGTCACAAACACGCACGTGTTCTGGACGGACAGGCGGACCAACAGACTGTACTGGGCGGACGTGCACGAGGCCACGCGGACTATACGCAGGATTGAACTGAGTGAGCACGATTATATTAGGAATACATTTATTATTAATCGCAGTTTATTATGTTAATCAAAGAAAATTATTTTACAGCTATGTTCCCGAATACCACTCACCTGCTTTTACTATCGACTTCTCCACCTCCTAAATCTCACTCCAGTCATACCTGTTCTCAGCCAAGCATTCCCTGTTCTCACATATGCGTCCAGGCACCTCACGCATTCCAAGCCCCCGGTACCATTAGCTCTGCAGAGTCCATGGGGTATACTTGTCTGTGTCCCATTGGCTTAATAAACAATAATGGTGCCTGCTCTGAGGTCACGAGGTGTAAGCACCACGAGGTCTATTGCCACAGAAGTAATGAGTGTTTTGAAGGTAGTAAGAGATGTGATGGGATCAAGGACTGCAAGTATGGAGAAGACGAAGAAGGGTGTACAAGTAAGTGTGTAGAATTTAGAAATATGGTATATTTAAAGAAAGTGTTTTATTATTTTTGTCTATAAACATCCATGTTTTTAATATGAAGTATGAAAAAAACATGTACGGGAATTCAAACTTGCTATATCTGGGTCTAATTTATTAAATTGAAAGTAGATGTAGACTACATTGCTTTAAATTTTTTTTTCAGTTCCCGTTACACAAAATTCAGCGTTATGTCCCTCAGATCAAACTAATTGTCATGGGTCTTGTATTCCCAAAACAGAAGTCTGTCGAAACAATACTACAACTCGTAAGCATGTATTTTATAATTGGTTAGGGGTTTCCAGCTAGTTAGTTTTACCCTTTCTCCTTCTCTTTTTCTTCCGATTCCTCAAATTTAAATTTGCTTCCTGTCTTGTCTGTGTGTTTTATATGTGTGTATATGTGTGTGTCAGCGGCGGTGTGCTCGGCGGAGTGGTTCCCGTGCGGTGACGGGCAGTGCGTGGAGCGCGCGCTGGCGTGTGATGGTCACGGGGACTGCGCGGATGCCTCCGACGAGCTGCCCGCCACTTGCGACACCAGAGACTGCTGGGACACTGAGTATATGTGAGATACCAACATTACTTGTACAATGTAGCTCTATGTTGTATTAATATATTAAGTATAATATGGAAATAAGCTCCCCCGCCATTCCCACTTTTATACATTATCCATTTTAAACACAAGTGGTCTCTGGTATTGATTCAAAGTGGAAAATATATATATATAAATAAAAAAAAGATATTGGAGATTTTTTTTAATAGAAGTTTTTTCGGCAAAAAATATTTTATCGAGAACCCCAGTGCTGTCATCCGCATAACAATGAATGCTGACAATAATAACACATCACTGGTACTCAGAAGGAACTGTTTTGGGGATATCATGAAACCTTGGGTTTCCCCATTCTAGTGTTCATCGACTCGGTGTCAAAACAAAGTCCATATGAGGGTAGCTTCGAGAGTCCTTTATGCTATATATGGTCGAAGACCTCCGCAATATCGATACTATCTGCTAGCCGCAGTCCACAGTATTTTCTGTGACCGCCGCATATCGGCGTGCTAAGCGCATCAGAAGATCAAGCATGGTGAAAACCAATATTGTTAGTCAATAGTTAATTAACAAGAGGCGCCAACAGACCCTCAATTTCGACTAACTGTACTCGCGAAATCTCGATTGTCATTTGCATATTGAGCGAAGCGAGGCCAGTGTTTTTAAAACCTGTCACCTAATGTGTGTCTTTTTGATAGCAAAATTTCATAATTTTCCGTCAAGTAGTTTTCGAGCCAATTCGTGACAAAGAATGTGAAAAAGTCTTCAGTAGAACGCTCCGCTCGCTACGCTCGCTTCGCTCAATTAACTAGCGAATCTGAAAATTGGTAAAGAGCTGGCGGTTTATAACGCTGGCTATGATTTTGAAGAGCATGGAGATAATGACAATATGCTTGTAGCTAGCTGGATCCGATCGCCTTTTTTGTACATCGGATGAACAAGGACGGAGTTCCATGAGATCATGATTTTTAAATTGGAGTGTCGAATAAGACGTCTTAACACATGACATGTTCAGAGCTTGACTGGGTCAATGTCATCCGGATACTTTGCCGGGAAATGCCGTAAATGCGTTATAAATGTCTAATGAAAATTTATTTTATACACTTTGACACCGTGGGATGGCAGGTGACTTGCTTCCATTGTAATCCGACGTGTCCAGTATCCAGTGCCCAGAAGATCGGCTCTTCTGACGTGTATGCCATGATATCATTTTATCTGTTTAATCTTTATAACAAATAGTATTCATGTAGTATTGTTAATAAGGTGTACGTCGGGTTCCTGTATTCCTCTCACATGGCGATGTGATAGGAGCGCGGACTGCGCTGACGGCTCCGACGAGATTGATTGCGGTAAGATTTTTGGAATGCGCCAATATATTATAATCACCATAGTCTAGATATAGAATATTACATATAGTTATATAAATAATGTAACATAAGGAAGCACCTGTCCGTTGGGCTCGCTGGAGTGTGATGGTGGCTGCGTGGAGGAGTACAGACGCTGCGACGGCAAGGACGATTGCAGCGACCGACGGGACGAAGCCGACTGCGACGTCGACGAGTTTATCGAGCTTACGGTGAGTTTATATGAGCTATTATGTGTTTTAATACTGTCCTTATATATGTAATGTCCCTTATAAAATAATCCGCATCTCATCAAAGGTTTTAGAAACATAAATAACAAACACAAAGTTATATATAAGATCTACGTGGAGGTGTTGCCTCGAAAGATATTGATAATTGTAAATATAATTTTTATTTTGAACTGACAATTTACTATCTTTCGCTCTGCAGTCAGAGTACCATAACATCACAAATATTCCATAATATTGAGTTTTCAGATTTGGCTTTTAAAACGGTTGTAAAGTTATTTTATTCATATAGGACCATGTGGTGTGTGCGCCGTGGGAGTACATTTGCGAACATAACAACAGCATTTGTTTGCCTCTCACCACTCGGTTAGATTTTGAGATTTATTTTGTATTATTTTCTTGTTATTTGTCGGTGGTTTGTTGTTTTTGGTCATTTATATTTTTTGGAGCATAATATAATAACTTTTAATAAAATATTGCAATTAATAGCAATAATAAATATAATAACACTCAAGACCAGTAAAATTTTAAAAGTAGTTAACACAATGCATGTAAATGTTAAACGTGGGTGAGGGGTTCTATAAAAGTATATCAAAAGATATTAAAAGTAATTCGTGAGCACAATAATACTTTTAGTTACTATAATTACTAACTTTATACCTCTATCGGATCAAAAATACATATTATAACAATACGGAGTTACACCTAACGGACGTTAAATGCAGCTGCAACGGTCGCACGGACTGCCCGGGCGGGTCGGACGAGGCCGGGTGCGAGTACCGATGCGGGTCGTTGTTCGCGTGCGCGCAGGAACAGTGGTGCGTGCCTACAGGCCACGTCTGCGACGGACGAAAGGACTGCGCCGACGGATCCGACGAAACCCTTGGGGCCTGTACCGCAGGTCGGCCTACAACTTTAAGCAGATTCCACCGGTGACGCTGTCATGGCCACTAGGGCTAACAGCAGAGACACACCAAAAAAAAGCATGATTTTTTTTGTAATATTTATCGCTCTCGGGCTCGCGACAGCTATTAATAATGCCTCATAATTAGTGATTTCTACTTTTTTCTATACTATAGTTAATAAAACGAGAGTTCTCCCCCTTCCCGAAATGTCGTGTAAGGGATATCGTTGTGATGGCGGAGAGTGTGTGCAATCGAAGGACATGTGCAAAAATAAAACTGATTGTCCGAATGGATTCGATGACAAAGGAGTCTGCTGTAAGTAAAACGGTTCTTAAAATTTGTTAAGTGTCTCTTTCACGATAATAATTATTTATTAATAAATTAAGATTGTACTGTAGTTATATCAGCAATGTTACAATACCCAGATCCGCCGTGCGCCGGTGCGGCCGTGTGCTCGCACGTGTGTCACGCGCTTAAAGACTTTTTCGTGTGTTCGTGCTACAGAGGTTACAGATTGAGGTAAGAGTAATAAGAGATAAGTTGAAGTTTGTTTAATTAGGCATGAAAAGAAAAGAAATGTATCTGCTCGGCAAAGACAGATCCTTGGAGAAGAACCAGCATGAATCTCCATTGATACTATTTTCCAAAAGCTACTTTGACAATGCTGTGGGACACCCAAACCCGGACGACGCGATTACGTTAGGGTACGTAAAAGCGGCAAAGCGAACATAAATACTACACATACATACACACACAACGTCTTCGCCGGCGAAGACGAGGCCCCCACCCAAGCACGTTGCTCCGGCGTTCTGCCGTCGGAGGACGTTAGTGTCAAATCCTAACCCACATCCAACCCTCGCTTCCCACCTAACGGCGTCCTGAGCCGTGTTCCGAGCCTCAAAGGAGGCGCCCTTAGGACGCGCGTTCCCCTGGGGCCCTTCAGGCCCCCCTTTTTCAAGGGCGGGTCTCTGCGCCCGTCCATTCCACCGGTGACGCTGTCATGGCCAGTAGGGCTAACAGCAGACACAAAAAAAAAGAAGATACTATTTTTTATTATCATTAGGATGTCATTGGCTTACTGAAACAAACTTTAGTGCAAGTAGGCTTTAAAGTTTTTGTATTTTATATTTATTAAAAGGTTTGATTACTTGAGAAGATTTCGTTTGTAATTATTACAGTTGAAAAGACATAAAAATGTATAAAGTTGAAAACCAGTTTAGAATTGTTAAACCCATGTGTATAATATTCATCGAATCAAGTATCAATCAATCAATCAATTATCAATCAATTGTCAATACTTCAACATCACAACAACAATAAATAATTACAACCATCGCCCACCACAGGCTTATAGAACTCTCTACACTAATCGCCCGTGTACTAGTTTATCCTTTCTTAAACATAACTATCACCTAACCCTTAATAATCAACACACACCAATCGCTCGAATCGTCTAAAGTCCAAATAGGATCTGCCGGATGTAAGGTCGCTTGAAAATCGATTAAGCGAATCAATCGGATTACAGCCAAAAATCGGTAAAAATACTAAATACTCGATTTTTTTTTTGTTTAAAAGGTACCCCGCTGTACCCCTATACAGCGGGGTACCTACAAAGTGAGTAAAGATTTTTTGAATGTGTTATACTAATATTCATATACTCACTTAGTGGGTTTAAGTAGTTCTAGTTGATTTGTCCGAGTAGGCGTAGTTAGGTAATAGTATTTATAAGTAATTCTTTTATTGATAAGCAAAAACTTTTAAATATTTTTTTCAAAAGATATAAATAATTAGTTTGATTCGGTTTAAAACAAATATTTTTAGGTGTAGGTTGGAACTTTCTATTATATTTCTATAAATTAATTAAAACGAACCATGACCTCAGTGACCAAGATTGCTCATAGTGAAGTTTTAAACACAGTTTCTTTATTTGTAGATAGTTTTATACCAATAAGAAGGATTTATTTGGAATTGATAACATTTGGCATAAAACGTTTTAAACCGGTTATTTACATGTATAAATCTGCCAGTATTCGAAATCAAATTATGATATCCTGCTTAAAATACCCGGTATTCTTGACTTCCGTTTACGACAAGTTAACTATAATATAGTGTATACCTAAATTACCTTATAACTGAGACATGTAAGTACTTAACTCTAAAAAAAGGTATTATCCTTTATTGTAGAGCGGATCGTCGCTCGTGCAAGGCCGTGAGCGGTGTGTTTGAACCGCTGTACACGAGGGGGGGCGCGCTCTGGGGGCTGCAGGGACGTCCGGGACACGCCCTCTACCATGGGCCCGGGGACCTCGACGACCTGGATGGAGACTCCAGGTATTACTACTATTATTTGAACTACGGTTTTCGCTTGATGTAAAAGAATTTGCGATTTAGATCAGATTTTGCCGTGAAAGTAAACTGTATTTTAGATTCGGTACTACTACTACTGATACAATAAACAATCGCTTAGGCGTATTTAAAACGCGGTATTTTCACGAACGAACTTTGTTCGTTCTGTATTGTTTTCACTTTCTCGGATGGATGGATGTATGGATTACTGTGGACAGGAAAAATTTTCATTACTGTCGAGAGAGGGCGCTGTTTATAATTTACTGATTTAGTTTATTTTCATATTTAATTATATTATTATTTTGTATTATTATTAAGCACAATTTTTTTGTATTTTTTTAGTAATTATGAATATTAAATACATGTTAAATACATATTGTATTTAACATTTTCTTTTCATCAATGAATAAGAATAATTTTATTTAAAAATCCATTGTTTTTTTATTAACATTTATAATTTCGTCAAAGTTCGTTCGGGAAATACCCTAGGTATTCGCATATTTACTGGTTTATATATAATGACATTACATATAATATATTTTTGACGATGTGATAAATTAAACATTTTATTAAAGTTACATGTTAGTAACTCAAAAATATACTTTTGATTTTTGCGGTTATTTATTTATTAGGTCAAAAATTAAGAAAAATATTATACTATAATACTTGAGGTGGTGTTAAATATAATAATTTTATTTGGGAAGGCGGAGCAGACAATATTTGTTACGGACTAGTATTGAATAGCATTATAGTTACTTGTCATAATATTTTAAATGTATATCTCATATTTCGATAGACGAGGCAAGATATACTTGGCGTCGAGTCAAACCGGTCAATTGATTGAAGTGAGTCGTGGCGGAGGAGTCATAGACAACATCACTAACATCGGGAAACCTAACAAGGTAAAACTGACTTAAGATCACTAATTTGATATTAGTGTTCACGGTTTACAGAATAAGTTTTAAATAAAACTAGGGGCGCCAACAAACCCTAAATTTCGACACGCTGCGTTCGGGAAATCTCAGGTGCCGTTTGCATATTGAGTGAAGCGAGTCCAGTCTATTGACTTATCGTTTCCCATTGACTTCAATGGAATATCAGTTTTTTGACGATTATTCCTCAACGACATGACATTTTTGATATTTTTTTTTTAAACCTTCACTTAATGTGTGTTTCTTTGAGTTGGAGTTTTCGAGCCTGTTTGTGACAAAGAATGTAAAAAAGTCTCCAGTAGAGCGCTCCGCTCGCTTCGCTCAATAATATACTGTCTATGTGTGTATAAAAATCTTATGTAATTATATATAATTTCCCAGGTGGCAGTCGATTGGATAACTGGTAATGTTTACTTCGTAGACATCACTCCGTCGAACAGTTTCATGAGAGTTTGTAATTTTGATAAAAAAAGATGTGCCCGGCTACAGAAATTACCTTCCGACTCTCAGGTGTTTATCCTTATTTTTTATGCCATATATACGTAAAGCCATATATAAAAAACATATTCCGGCTCAAAGGACCAATTTTTTAATACTGATAAATTTAAAATGAAGTCATTTCCAGGTAACATCTCTCATCCTGGACCCGGCTAATGACCTGATGTTCTACTGCCTCTCGGGGGCCTCCGAAGCTCACGTCCGGTCGGCCTCGCTCTCCGGCCGCAGTATAGAGGACTTGGCCTCAGTGCCTAGCTGTCTCGGACTGGCTGCTAACTCCTTCGCCAAAATCCTTTATATTGGCACTCAGGCTGGGATAATGAAAGTCGATTACGATGGCAATAATCAGTAAGCATATTTATAATTTAACTTAAAATTAAGTAAAATGAGACAAGCTTTCTCTCTAAGTTAGAATTTTTATCTATTCCAGTGCATCAGTATTAAACCACGCAATCAACTCACCGCATCTAGCTCTCTTCGAGGACTACATTTATTTTGTTAACAATTCGTATCTCACCCGATGCCTCCTCTTTGGTTCTAAAACTTGCGAAACCCAAAATCATTTGTACAACGTATCCAACTTTGTATTGAGCCATGAGAGTATACAGAGAGATGACGTCATCAATAGCTGTGATAAGTATCCGTGTGCGAATGTGTGCGTGCTCGGCCGTACCGCTGTGTGCGTGTGTCACGACGGGGCGATCGTGAATAATGGAGTATGTCCCTTTGTCAATCCCAATGAGGTAAAAAAAATTGCGAGATCTCAGATATTTTTAAAAATAACTCCTTTATAGCTTTTTTAAATTCTGTATCGTTTAGAATTATAAGTAATGATTTGAAGCGAAAATTCGAGGGTAGATAAAAAGTCGTGATTGATTAATCTTTTTATAATTAATAGATACTTAACCGCTTGTAGGTTTCTGATACTTATAATAACAATGGTATGACACGGTAGCGAATAAAGTTGAAATTATTTACGCTTATACTTTTTTGAGTAATTTCGAAATGTACTCCCTCCAAAACCAGCTGGCGTGGTTCAAGGGTGTGTCCCAGGAGTCCCGTGGGATGTCGTTGACGTTGTTGTGGGTGGTGCTGCTGCTGGTGGCGCTGTACGCCTGCGCCTTCGTACACTACCGCCTCCTGAAGAAAAATACCCCTCGGAGTGGTGATTACATGCAGTACGTGAGGTGTATTATCACCCTAATATTATCACACTCAATCACTCTCTCACTCACTCACTCACTCTCTCACTCACTGAATCACTCACTCACTCACTCAAACACTCACACCTTTTCTATTATGAGGAATCGATAAGATTATTTTCGCATTTTTATTTATTATACATAATTTCGTTTTATTCTTCTTATTTGTACAAATGTACATCTTAAATTTCTTTTGAGAGTACATCTTATTAGGCAAAAAAGAATGATAAATATAATTTTTTGTTTTAAATTTTTGGTCAGTGACTGTATTGTTTAATATCTTAAATAACATGGATAAATATTGAATATATTAATATCTAACAATACTTCATATTCTTGTAGAAGACGTTGATCTTTCTAAAACGTACTTAATTTTCAGAGTGAGATATCACAGTTCAGAAGGGATGACGAATATTTCTAATCCAATTATTGAAATTTCGGAAGCGGGGTAAGTTATTTGGGAAAAATATTATTTTATTTTAGTTTCACGTTATTAAATTGATGTTTTGTTTTGACAGCGGGATCGGACACGAGTTCGTCAACCCGCTACAATTTGTAAAGAGCATGTGGCGGGAATCATACGAAAGAAAAAAACCTATTGTGAGATTATTTTATTACTCTAGCATTTTTTAGTTGTTAGCAATTCAGGAAGAATTTTTTTTTTATATTTAATAAGATATCTTTATTTATAAGTTTGTGTTAACTTGTCTTTTTATTAAAGTTATCTTTTCCCGGTGACTTGGAACGCCCTAGATTCTACATACTTTGGTATGTTTAAAAATTGTAACTATATTACAGTAAAACGTCATAGACTAAAGATTAACAAACTCTTGCATTTATAATTAGTAGGATTTTGAATTAGGAGTCAATCTGCATCGGTTTAGTTATGGTAGATAAATTTAGCATTGTTTGTGATGAGAGCATTCTTTTAGTTCACTCTGGATCAAATTGATAATTGGTTTCCTTGCATAAATAGGCATTGAAAGTTGACTCTATTTAAAATGCAATACCTAAACTGGCAACCAGGAGCAGAAATAGCTAAAGATTTGGCAGAGGGGGTCATGACCCTTCCGTGCTCACCTGCTGCCAACTATATTAGTACTATAATTCTATTTGAATATTTTTCAATGAAATGTAGTGTTATTTAATATTTCAGGTTAACACTAGTTTGGTGTATGAAACACATCAAGATCTCTCCGACACAGAGTCTGATTTGGATGTAAAAGAAAATAGAAGAATAATCAAATAAATGTATTATATTAACCTAATCATTCACCAAACACCTGTTGAATGTGTCCTTGCCGGCAGATGTGTTAGTACTAGATGCTATTTATTTAAGTTTGTTTCTTTACTTTAAGTATATTTGAGTGTTAATTACAGATATAATGATTGAGCATAAATATTTATCTGTCAATGAAACTAATAATGAATGTTGTATTTTTATTGTTTGGAGAATAAATAATTTTGTTATAAAGGTTGCTTTTATTTTATTTATCTGAGTGTTGTCTAAATATCAATCTTATAACAAAATGTGCTAAATTATGAACGTCATATCACATATCACCAAAAACCCTTGCT
The DNA here is from genome assembly GCA_918358865.1 of Melinaea marsaeus rileyi. Classification (NCBI taxonomy): domain Eukaryota; kingdom Metazoa; phylum Arthropoda; class Insecta; order Lepidoptera; family Nymphalidae; genus Melinaea; species Melinaea marsaeus. The sequence continues at coordinate 8,361,890 of OU911088.1, read as the reverse complement.
AGTTCTTTTAAAGTATGACAAAGAAAAAAAATCACAATTAATATGACGTATGGCATTACTGCAAGATGTAAATTAAAAAATAATATAAGACAAAAAATGTATTTACTAATTTAAAATTTTATGAATACAAAATGATATTACTTCCACAATTTCTTGATAGACATATTCTTCTCCGAGTCCTTCTGCATGACCTTGGCTACTGCCATTTCGAAGTCCTCCTGTGTGACATGGACTCGGCGTTCCCGGAGAGCGTACATTCCAGCCTCTGTACACACACCCTTAACCTCTGCACCGGATGCTCCAGGCATCAGCTCTGCTATTTTACGAAGATTGATACCTCTTGTCAGATTCATTTTTCGGGAATGAATTTTCAAGATATCCAACCTTGCCTCCTCATTTGGGGGAGGGAACTCGATTTTCCTGTCAATACGACCAGGTCTTAATAGCGCTGGGTCCAAGATGTCAATGCGATTGGTAGCCATAATAACTTTGATATTTTTAGTTGCTTCAAATCCGTCCAGTTGGTTAAGTAATTCTAACATTGTTCTTTGTACTTCCGAATCACCTCCACTGCCAGACTCAATGCGTGATGATCCAATTGAATCGATTTCGTCCATGAAAATAATGGATGGAGCATGTTCTCTAGCCATGACAAAGAGTTCTCGGACCATACGACTTCCTTCACCAATGAATTTTTGAACTAATTCAGAACCAGATACACGGATGAAGGTGCACTCAGTGTGGTGAGCGACAGCACGAGCAAGCAGGGTCTTACCGGTTCCAGGTGGACCATACAAGAGAACACCCTTAGGCTGGGCAATACCCAAGGCATCAAACAGCTCGGGATGTTTAACTGGTAATTCAATCACCTCCTTAATCTCCTTAATTTGTTTATCCAAGCCTCCCACCATTTCGTACGTTGAATCGGGCACCTTTTCTACCATCATAAGTGATACTAAAGGGTCAACCTTGTTAGGCAAGATCTTGTGAAGCGTATAGCTTTCATTTCGTAAAGCGACGCGACAGTTGGCTGTAACATCGTTGATGTCAACGTTTTTGTCCAGATCTACAACAAACTTACCTTCAGGATGGACTTTCACGAGTACCTTTTTCTTGTCCATCGGTTTGACTACCTCTCCCACGTATGACCCTTGCTCTTGTAAAAGCTGGAGCTCTTCACGCAGCATACGCACTTTAGCATTGAGTTCATTTCGTTGTGCTTGAAGACGCCGAAGATTCTGAGACTTCTCGGCAACGACAAGTTGTAATTCTTCAATTTTTGTTATGTAGTACGGTCTGAAGCCTTCTCCTTTGACGGAGTCCACCTCCATCTTAGTAAGCGTCATTTTGCTTACTTCTTGTTACATGAAACAAGAAGAATGGATAACGAACTTCCTTTTAGGAATAAATAAGTAATTCTTCACACAATGAAAAGTTAGACAGCACAATTCGATTTTGATGAGATGACACTTTATTTGACAACTAAAAATGACACAAATTACAATATTTTTCAAGTCACGTTCCATAGATTAAAATATGGTATAGTCTCCTTCCACTTCTTTTTCCTATTATTCTGTTGATTCTTAATACATAGCTGAAAATTATTATTACTTAATCTGTCAGTTTATTGCACTTAAAAAACTTTTTAAATATAGAATTTGAATTTTGGTTGCTTCATTTGAAGTGGTTTAAGGCAAAGCTTTTTGCTAACAACACTTTGTGGAAAATTTTAATTTCTGCTTTTTATTTAAAATCCCCATATCTAGGTTATTAAAGATACTTATATCAAAAAAATATGAAATAGAAAAATTTTTTATTTTCGTCTACAATATTTATTTTAATAACTAAAAATTTTAAAACACCTGTTAATTAAAAAATTTAATTACCTAAGAATTCTTATTTATGGAAAAAATCTCGCTTTTTTAAACTTTAATATTACAATAATTAAAAAAAATAAGAATATAATTTTTATAATTGTGTATGTACTTATAAAAGCTAAGCTAAGCTATGTTAAGATTTATATTTAAGGCTGGGCATAAATAATGAAATATATGTTTAATGTATTCCAACATGAAAGTAATCTATTCAGTTTTATAAATATATTTTCTTTATAGAGCATAAATATTGGTTACAAAATGTTACAATAATAATGTAAGGAGTTGACTTCTATAAACATGTACTACATTTTGAAAGCAATTTCAATATTTACTTAGCGTATTTCAGTGGTTTATTTCCAGACCAAATTTGAATCTTGAAAGCGATAAGATTGCAGTCGATGTAGCGTGACGTGCGACGCAAGTTGTGTCTCCTGTTGATCGCGACCGTGGCATTCGTTTTGTTATCAGCGACATTTAAGTAGGTAAATAAAAATATATTTGACAAGTAACCTCATCCGTCAAATTACTTGAATTTATTCAACAAAAATATTATTGATTTGTCCCATTTTTTTCGTATTAATGGAAAAAATTTATTTAACTTAACATTTATTGATAATTTGAATATGATAATTTATAATTTAAAAACAAATACAACAAGTGATGAAGAAAGAAAATTGAATAGTTGTTTAGTTAATAGACAGGTATATCCTTATTTGTCGTGTTCGATGTTATAAGTTTCCTTGTAAAGTTATAAGTAAGGTCAGCTGACAAGGCGATAGATTACAGAAAGGTTTTAGTACTCGTGACTGTAAATAGAGAACCTTATACTCCTACAACAGAAAAGTCTCATGAAATTATTGAACTAAAAAAATATAACTATTTAATGTTTTTTAAAAGGATAATTAATAAAATTTATTTGAAATGTGTAATCCTGTGTAATCCTGTTAATGCGAAACATTAGTGTACAGTTAATTCATAACCAAGATTGAAATATTATTTTAATTTTAATAAATATTTGTTTTTTTTATGATGTTGGTGTTGAATATTGAAAAAAGTGCAAAATAAAATTTAAAGTATATTTGTTATATGGATTATATAAAAAACTTAGCTTCCATTGATATTTTCTGAATAGTTTATAAAGTGATAAAAAAAAGTTGCCTAATTTCTATAAATTACATTTATTCCAGAATGGGTAACACTAGTAAAAAGCTGGCTGCCAGGTGTACACTCCTCACTAAAGAGGAGCAGAAGTATGTTGCAGCAACATTTCGAGCGGCAAGTAAAAACTCTGAGAGGATCCGAGAGGAGGACCTCATCGTGAGTGGCAAAGTAGATGCAGTGTCATTAGAAGTGTGTTCATTTTGTTTTACTCCTCATTTTTTATGTTTTAAACTCTCAGTGACAAGTGTTATTTAAAATTAATTTAATCACAAAAAATTTCTAGTTTTACCACATTACACTATATGGTTTCAGATTAAAATATTTCCAGATTAAAATAACTTGTTACTGAGCAATTTCTCGAAACGTTATTTACAAGTAAATTTAATGGTAAATAGATTTTTTTGAAGATACAATGAACAGAAAGATACTTGTATATAATGTTTGATTTAAAAATGGGCTTTTTAAACGATTCAGTTTTAGTAACAAATCAATCTGAGGTCCATTTTTATACTGTTTACTTGATATTCTGTTTTTGTCCCCGTGGTTATGGTATCAATTATCATCTCATCCCTTTATTCAGTTTTATTTGTTTACCCCTCACTCGTTTTAATTTAGTTGAAAGCTTTTTATTATTTGTATATAATTATGTGAATAATCATATATTTTTTTTTGTTTTTTACAAGGTCTTGTTGTTAAAATATCTGACATCGTATTAATAGTGTTTATATATTTTAAAATGTTGATTTTGTTTGTTAGTTTGTTCTGCCAGCCGTTATTACTGGTACAGAGTCGTAAACGTTTGGAATTGCAGAGCGACTGGATATAGATTTAGTTGGTTGTGTAAAGGAAATACTATTTCAGTGGCTAAACTTTGTTGACAAAGTAACAAAGTGTTTTACTTTGTTACATTGTTAACAAGGTAACAAAGTGATTTACTTTGTTACTTTGTAATATAATATTGATGAATATGATTTTCATGGCTTTTGATCAAGTTGCCATGATCCAGTGAAGCATTTATCTAATACATTCAATTTTCATAATTATTTGCCAAATGGATTTAATTTGTACGCTGTAGAAGTAGGAGCGAGAGGTATAATAGCAAAATCTCTCTACAACTTATTTAAGGATTTCGGTCTTTCTAGAACGATCATCAGTTCATTTCTGGAACGCATTTCAAAGGCGGCTTTAGTAGGTTCTTACGATATTTGGTTAGGTAGGGAGAGGAGCGTAAACAGTGAAGGTGAGCGTGTATGCGCATAGTAAAGGGACCCCTTAAACCTACATCTGGGTCGCAAGTCCCAGGCATTGTTTGCGCTCCTCATCTTGCAACGCGATGGGCCCGGCACCCGTACGGTGAATCCATGGAATGCTAAGAAGCTTCGTCTCTTGATACAACTACGGAGTACAGTTCGAAGGTGTATCAATTTGTTTTTGTTATTTGTAAACACTAATAGTACTTACATGGTCTCACGTCGGTCTGTACGTTCATTATACCAAAATTCATGTAGTCTGGAAGTTATTCTGGATTTGTTTGCACGTTTTGATTTACGATCCGCTTAATGGACGTCGAGGTGTAAACTTATTTTAAAATAGATCGTTCGGCTTCACGTCAATATAGGAATGCTCTAACAATGGATTTGATTTTACGCAACAGGAAGCGAAGTGGGCGCCTTTGATATACAATATTTTTTGTTTTATAAACATTTAGCAAATGTTTTACAATAAATATCCTTTTTATACATATTTGTATACACAAAGATCTGAACAACTAACTTCGCTTCCCTGATGGCATTTCTTAAATCGTATTCCGTTGCAGTACACCGTAGTGCATCTGGCTAATAATAGATATATAGCACAGATGCACTACGGTACACTTTTCTGATCATCTCGTTACAGATCTATTGGAATTATCTCCTTGGTCTCAAATATTTTGGAGAGCATCCTTGGCCGCAATCCCCTCGTTTATATTTCGGGTCACCATGACATATGAAAGACTTGAATGAAGATTCAAGTTTCGTCATCTTCAGTTACTTATATATTCCTGTGATCCTAACGCCATAGTTGGCTACTATTAATAGTAAAAGCCTTCGTCCTTCGCCCGTTCCCCAAGGCTGTGTGCTTTTTCTCGGACCCTTTGTTTTGGATGCATACTAATGATTTGTTGGATGTTTCAAACGTTTTTTACTACACAGACGACACCACAGCAGTATTTTCTATTTGATTCTATGCAAAAATGAGGTAAATTTAATCTTGTCTAGTTCTGCCTGTTTTCACTAACCAATTTTGGAATGAAGTAACTTTATAAATACTATATCGATTTATTGAATTTTAACAGCTCGCTAAGTATCGCCGAAGTCTTGGTATTCCTTTTTAACTTAACTTGGAGTTAACAATGGAGTAAACAAGTATCTATTGAAATTATGTATTGCAGAAAAAAAGTAATAAAATAAAAAAAACAATCTATTAAAAAACCTCATAGATAATTAAAATATTCTTTAATGTTTACGTAACACACATTTTTATTGTTTGCAAAAAAAATTAACACACAAGTGTTTTAAATTACAATAATTATTGTGTTACTAGTTTGTCGTGTCTGTCGCGCCCCGGCCTAGTTGTTTATGATCCCAGGCCCTACCTTCGTTTATGTTTAGATCGATATCAGTACTTTCTGGAACTGTTGATACACTATATAGTTTCAATTTTCATAATTTATGTACTTCGTATTATGTTTATGGCTGCATTAGTTTATTCTCTTTATATTTGTTCGTACATTAGGTACTTGTGAGCAATACACTACACTTTTTCCCAAACGTCTATATATGTATTGACGTTTGTTTGTTTGTTTATGTAGGTAAGACGAAGGTTCTGATTTGAAAGAAATGAATAAAGAACAGAATGTAAGATCAACGTGAATGATCAGATAATAGAACAAGTGAATGAAATGGTATATTTGGGAAGTATGTTTAGCAGAGACGGAAGATACGAAATGGATGTGGAAAGGCGTATTGCTGCCGGTAACAGAGTCAACGGTGCTTTGACTGCATTGTTGAGACGTCAAAACGTCAGCATAGCTGCACGTTTGGCTGTACACAATGCAGTTTTGCTACCGACGCTGTTATACGGCAGCCAAACGTGGGTAACACAGAAGAAGAATGTAAGAAAGATGATTGCTGTGGAGATGCGATCTCTTCGCAGAATATGCGAAATCAGTCTACCTGATGGAATCCGCAATGAAGAGATCTACAGAATGGCTAGCGAAGTACTAGCGAAGATGTCACAGTGAGAATGAAGAAGAACGTGCTCAGGTGGTTTGGGCACATCGAACGAATGAGTGATGAAGGAATGGTAAAAAAGATTTATATAGGAAAAATGAGCGGTAAGAGAGACAGGGGGAGGCCTCGAGTGACCTTCGAAAACAGAGTATCTATGATACTGGAGCAAGGTCACGTAAAAAGCATGAGGACCTCCCGGAGGGCATTTATGAAGAGGTTGATGTCTGTGGCCGAGGTGAAAGAGGTAGGCAGAGATCGTAGCGTTTGGCGCTCCGTCGTCTCTGGCTACCCCGCAAGGGATATGGCGTGAAGCTAAATAAATAAATAATATATAAATAAATACGTTTGTGAAACAGTGATGGAGTGATCACTATACAAAACAACCCGACTAAGTTTGTTGTGTGGTTCTTCTCAGAGCAAAGCGCGTATGGAGCCCTCGTAGCATTATTTTAAGTTAAAGAGTGTCTACAGAAGGGCCTATATCGATATGTATGCCTATTTTGATATGAAGGGCCTCACTCACTCCCATTTGACGTACACAAGTGATCACTTGTGTTGTTGTTGTGGAAAAGATATAAATAAGTATATTCCTTAAAACTTCATAACATAATGACTCATATATTTATCCCCACGACTTCCTACTTTCAAAGAATCGAATACTAAGTTTATTGTAATTATCCCTAAAGTATAAAACTTTAAGTGTGTCCATTTCTTAAAGCTGGTATATGGTACAGCTTGACTGCAAGTCGTATGAAAAACAGTGGCTGTTGTAGAAGATTTGCGTCAAGTGAGAAACTTTGCTATCTGATCCTATTATTCTTCTCTTTCTCGGATGTAGGATAGCTGGTATAGTAATTAAGATTAAAAAATATAAAGATATCTAGTGCAATATGTGGTAAAATCGTACAAAGTTACAAAATATAAGTATATTGTATCACCGTTACAGAAACACTCAATACATTTACGACTGCCATTTTGGAATTGGATATTTTACAACGTATTTAAACACTACGAGGTCGATTTAACGTCAGGAGCGAATAGTTTTTAACATCACTGCGGTTTGGAACTGCAAAACAGATAATAAAACTTTATCGTTTTATCGAATTCCTATTAAAATTACCTTTGTTTAATAGGTATCAGGTAATAATGGAAATAACTAAAAGTAAAGAGTGATGAAAATATTATATGCATATTCTCAAAATTATCATGTAGTTTGATAACGATATTATAACGTTTAAAAATGTGTAAGTTTTACAAAAGTTTAAGAACGGTCAATTTGACCGGTACTTGGTAGGTTTAGTGTTAATAGATAATAACAACGTAAAACGTAATGTGTTCAATATATTACGATTAATTTACATGACGAAAAATGTCCATGTCATGCCCATTGCAGTAGCCTTTTATGTATGACGAAATATGTCGTCATATCCCGTTAACAGGTTCAGAATCACGGGAAAAGGTGGTCGGTGTTTCAATTAATATTATATTAAACACTTATTTTGGAAGTGCCTTGCCTTACCTTGGTCTAATTCAAAATCCGTGTGGTATATGTATTAATGTCTACAATTAGATATACAGCAAAACCTTTGATAAATCACAAAATCAAACATAAATTCGGCATACGTAAACATTTATCGAGTTTATCCGATCGGAAACGCTGTTTATTATCTTACTGAAACAATACAGGGAAAAATTTTCACCCATCACACACTCTGGCCATGCAACGGGCGTGGAACGTACGAGAAAAAATATTTTAAAACGATTAAAATAATGAAATATTCATTTATAATTAATAATACATGATAGTGTTGTTTCACAGAATTTATCATACTATTTACTGAGTATATTTATAGCTGATTTATAAGCATTAAAACGCTTCTCTCGTGGCTAAACTTATGTGTAAGCAGCTAATCTATTGTTATGTACTAAGATTGACAGAAACCATGCCCCTAACGTAAATATTTGATGTATATTGTAGCAAGGAGTTACGATGGAGGTTTCTAGACTCTGATCTTTTAGAGCCACTGTTATCTTACTATAAATATTTTAATTCGGAAAATAACGGATTAACCTGAACGAAAAGTTATAAAGACAATTGTATGATTCAAGTCGATTCTTTAAAATTATTATTATTATTATTTTTTTTTATGTGTCTGCTGTTAGCCTTAAAATTAAATGTCGTTTTTGTTTTCGTTTGGGTTCTAATTTTATGATCTTTGTATATAAAGCGAGAATGTATAGTCATTTTAAAAATTAAATTATAACAAATGCGAAGAAAATAATATTTAAAAAGATTTATAAAGGAAAAGTGAGCGGTAAGAGACACAGGGGGAGGCCTAGAGTGACCTTCGAAAACACAGTAGCTATGATACTGGAGAAAGTTTACGTAAAAAGCATGAGTACCCCCCGGAGGGCATGCGTGAAGAGGTTAATGTCTGTGGCTGAGGCAAAAGAGGTATGCAGGGACCGTAGTGTTTGGCTCTCCGTCGTCTGTGGCTACCCCGCAAGGCATATGGCCTGAAGATAAATAAATAATAAAATAATATTAAAAAAAAAGTCCAAAGGATTTGTGATATAAAATGATGTTTCTTTATAAAGATATTATGAATTAAGTTCCCCGATAAAGTTGGCTTATAAAAATATCATTTCTACGTAAGGCTCGATCAAGGGAACAGGAAGGGATCAGGGATCAGGGAACCGTTTAGATAAAATACACACAACCAAGAGACGACGCACATGACAAAAGTAATAAAAGTATTCAGAGAATTTCACGGTCTCCAGAAAATGTTCAGCTAATTCTTTGATACTTGTTTATTTTAAACATAATAATGATTTGAATGCCGCTCATTAAACTAGTATAAACATCAATAACGTCTATGAAATGAACGTTAAAAAAATAATACGACTTGTTTATTGACTTGTGACTATATCATGAAAATATTTACAACATCTCGACACAGAATATGAAAAAATAATAAAGTTCTTGGAATAAATTTTGAATGTATGTAAACAAATAATGTAAAAAAATAAATTTACCTAAATCGAAACAGTATTTATGTCTTAAATAAACTTAAAAATAAGGCAAATTGTTTTTACTTATATAAAATTTATATACAGAAATTTTGGGGTCCGCAAATAGACCCAAGGCTGGCGCAGTACCTCACGAATTTTCTCTTTGGATCCGGTCAGCAGAAGACTCCTACTGTGGATTTCAACAGATTCGCCGAGTTATATGTCTTCAATGTCAGAGGTGAGAAGATTTTTTTTATCTCGCTATTGGTAATATAACCAAGGAATTTTTAATTGACCAGGTACTGTCGAAGAAAGGATGATGATGACGTACAACTGTCTCGGCATGGACTTCAATGAGGATGTGGAATTACCTTACCAGCTGCTTAAAGAGGTGAGAATATAATTAAATAAACATTTACAGTACGTTAATGGAACTCATTTACAGAGATTGAAGTTTTGGCAACCTTGCAATTACTGATGAATTTGAGTTAACGTTTTTATAATCGTTCAGTTATTATTGAGCGAAGCGAGCGGAGCGCTATACTGGAGACTTTTTCATATTCTTTGTCACGAATAGGCTCGAAAACTACTTGACGGAAAGTTATGAATTTTTGCAATCAAAAAGACACACATTATGTTTATGGTAAGGATTAAAAAAAAAATTGAAAAATGATCATGTCGTTGAGGAATAATCGTGAAAAAACTGATATCCTATTGAAGTCAATGGGAAACGATGAGTCATTACACTGGGCTCGCTTCGCTCAATATGCAAACAGCACCCGAGATTTCGCGAGCGCAGCGAGTCGGAAATCTCGGGTCTGTTGGTGCGCCTAGTTTAGTTAGAATGTTTTAAGAAATGTCTACTGCATTAACATCATAATTCGTATTCTACAGTATTGCGAAAGCATAGTATCCACGTACATAAAAATAGTGAAGTCGTCGTCGACGAAGCGCGCGACCACGTGGGTGGATAAAGGGTTCAGGGCGAATGCCTCTCACGTGCAAGCCCTAGGGGAGGCAGTAGCGGCGACTGTGGGAGACCTGGAGACCGGCCAGAATCAGTGTACCGCCGCGCAACTCTCCAAGTGGTAAGTGTCGAGGGGTTTGAATTATTTCAAAAACTAACTTACTTAGCCCGGCCATAAATTAACAAAAAATTGTTTTGAATTTGGAATCTGTAACCAGTTCTGGTCGTAATCCACTGGATTATGAATTATGGTCAGTTTTAAAGAGGCTTGCTCTAAAACGCCATGATAATTTGAAATCCCTAAAACAATCCATACGATTGGCAGAACAAATTTCCCATAGAAAGAGTTCGTGATGCTATTGGTAACTGATAAATATAATTTTAATAAATGTTACTTATAATAAAAAAAAAGTTTTTCTTTGTACCAATATTTATGACAAGACTAATTATAACAGAATAGACCATTGAAGAATAAACATGACATTGAACAAAAACATGCTGTATCTTTTACATCATTCGGAGAGTAAGTAACGTCCAACAACCAGGTTACAATCCAACATCCTGCTGAAGCAGCTAGCGGAGTTGGTGTACGTGAACCTCTACGGGATAAACAAGCGTGCAGGCGACGAGAGTCCCACGCCAATGCCCCCCGCCGCGCCATCACTGCTGCCCGCCGCTGACGGTAGGCATGCACGCATGCACGCAGACACACGCACACACACGCATGCTCACACGCACATACACACACACACACACACATACGCAAACGAGATGAAACAACATTATCAACACATATTTTTGTTGAAAGCACTTTTAATACTTTTTTAATATCTTTAAAATCAAAACTTTCTCCAATTTTATTATTTTTTGCATTAATTAATTATGAATAACATACAATATTTTTATACTCTGACGGATAACGCGTAAAATGCCTCATTATAAAATATAAAACTTAATAAATAACTATATATAAACTATAAACTAAAAAAATAATCATAAAGATTGCACCGAAATACTTAAGAAATCATTGTATTTTAGTATTTCTATCTTTGCATAAGCACTTATTTTTTTGGTATTATTTTTCAGAACACCGTCTCTTTGAAATAAGAGATTCTTTCCGTCCTTCTGGAATTAATTTTTAGATTTACTGTCCAGGTCTGGACGCAATGCCGGATTATCCCGCCTTCATCGACCTCTCCCACATCGTGTGGATCAACAGCCACCTCCCGCCGCAGCATCAGCACAAGTGGCGCTTCCTATTCTCCACCAATATACACGGAGAGTCCTTCTCTACTATGACTGGTGAGTGGATTGATCAGTTTTATTATTTACATTTTCTTCTTCTTCTTCTACTTCTTCTTCTTCCTCTTCTTCTTCCTCTTCTTCTTCTTCTTGTAAGTGTCGTTTGGATCATTTTCAATTTTGACTTTTTTCTTTCTTTTTCTTCTTGTGAGTGTCGATTGGATCATTTTCATTATTGACATTTTCTTCTTCTTTGTAGGTCGCATCATAGACCAGGGGCCGTCCGTGATAATTATTGAAGATTCCAGCGGCTACATATTCGGGGGCTTCGCGACGGCGTCGTGGGCCTTCGGTCCCAACTTCACGGGGTCCGACGAGTCGTTCCTATTCACCTGTGTCCCCAAGATGAGGGTCTATCCCGCGACCAACTACAACGACCACTACCAGTACTTAAACCACCACACCAAGACCTTACCCAACGGATTGGTAAGTGGTAGTTGTAATAAACTAATATACAATATATTATTAAAATATTTTTTTTATAATACTTAGACAACACAAAAAAGTATATCCCTTGACTCTTTGCAATTGTTACTTTGTATAGAAAAATTATGTTTTCTACATAATAAGTTTGCATAGTTTTAAGTGTAACAAATCACCTTCACCACCGACATATGTTAATAAAATAATATTTCCAGATCTGACTGAATTGTTTCTTCTTCTCTTCTTCTTTTTCTTCTGCTTCTTCTTCTTCTTCTTTTTACTGCGGCACAATATTCCCGAGAAACTTATATAAATAGAAATTGTATTCTAAGTTCCATTCGATTTGTATATTAATCGTAACGTTACTCAGCTAATGGGGGGCCAGTTCAACTTCGGAGGGGTCTGGCTGTCCGCGGAGCCCTTTGGGGAGGGTGCATCAGCGGAGTCCTGCAGCACCTACCGCGGGTACAGGCGCCTCAGCAAGGAGAACACCTATCGCCTGAGGGCGCTGGAGGTGTGGGCCGTCGGTGACAAACCCGTGCTCGACAAGGACGGGGTGGGTCTATACCTGATTGGGATTACCTATCGCTTCTTACCTGACATAATTTACCTGTTATTTTACCTATTCCTTTTTATTCAACTTTATAACCGTAAACCCTTAGATTGTCTTTATTTGCCTTTAACCCCATTCCCGACCCCCAACATAATTTACCTGTCGTTTTTACCTTTTATAACTTTCTAAAAATAGACCTCTAGATTAATTAATTTTAACCCAACTCTAAAGTTACCTAACCTCTTTCCCGACCCCCTCTGACCCCCACCCCCTATCCCAGAACGTATCCCCGGCCAGCAGTGCGTTAGACACCCACAAGTCAGAACGCAACTTGCTGGAGATGATCGGCAAGGCGCCCGTCAGCGACGGACTTAGAGACACGCTGGATGGTATATTATTAATGATAGTTTTAGAAATTGTTTATTATTTTAAAGAAGTACTGATGTTTTAATAACTGTATGTACTAGAATAGGATATCAAATACAACTAAATGATATAATAGAATTCATCTCGTGAAAGTTAATATAATTTTTAATATTCCCCGTAACTTAAGAATATTATCAGCTGAAATGTAGTGTTAAATGTATGTTTGTATGTGTGCAGGATGAGCGGGACGTGAGCATCCTGGACACGAACCCTGAAGCCAAGGCCATCCTGGACATGGCGGGGAGGACCAGGCACAGCGAAGGGCTGAGGGAGGAACCACCCTTATAATGTACGGCCTTTGGTAATACGGGACTAAAAGGATGAAAGTAATGAAATATAATATAAATGAAGATGAACTTAAAAAAATACTATACAATAATAATGAACTAGGGGCGCCAACAGACAGACAGGATATCAGTTTTTTGACATATATATATGGCTAACCGACGTCTCACTACTCATAATTATTACTTCTGGAAATTGATTGAGCGAAGCGAACGAAGTGAGCGGAGCGTTTTACTGAAGACTTTTTGCATTCTTTGTCACGAATTGGCTCAAAAACTACTTGACGGAAAATTATGAAACTTATAATTAAAAAGACACACATTAGGTGATGGTTTAAAAAGAAATTATAAAAAATGTCATCAAAACAATTTTTTCAAAAAAAAAATTGTTTTGATGACATTTTTTTTCAAAAAAAAAATTGTTTTGATGACATTTTTTATAATTTCTTTTTAAACCATCACCTAATGTGTGTCTTTTTAATTATAAGTTTCATAATTTTCCGTCAAGTAGTTTTTGAGCCAATTCGTGACAAAGAATGCAAAAAGTCTTCAGTAAAACGCTCCGCTCACTTCGTTCGCTTCGCTCAATCAATTTCCAGAAGTAATAATTATGAGTAGTGAGACGTCGGTTAGCCATATATAAGAGTATATACAACAAAGCATCTTAATACTAATATACATAAATAAAAAATCATTTTTTTACATTACAGGTAATTAACAAGAGGGAACCCAAAGTTTTATATTATTATTTGGTACGCCTTTTGCGACGCACGTGGATGAATACAAGCGAGTGTTAGCTGTCCGTCGGTTTGAACGTCACAGCGACACGACACGATATCGATACGATATTCCCTTTTTTTATTGTCAGATAGACTTATTAAACACTTAATTGAAAACATTTTGAAGTGTAACTTCTTTAGAGTTTTTGTAATTTGAAACTCGATGTAACGGAAATGCGTCACGATAAAGTAATAAGTATAGGTGAGAATGAGATGGAAGATATATTTCCCACTGCTGTTGTAGTGCCATCTATTGCTCGATCTTGAAACTAAGTTGTAATTTTTAAAAACTAACGATAGATGGCGTTGATACTTTGTAAAATTATTAGTAGAGATAAATTTTTATTTTATATAAGCAGCTTTATATAGAAATACATTTCTCCTAATACTCCAGACTCTATATCCATCTCACTCTCTCGTAGGCTTTTCATAACTTTTCCTTCTGCCGTGTGAATTGCACATACATTTTTTTATAATGTCTTTAAAAAAATATCGTGTCGGAATCGTGTCGTTGTATTTAAATTTAAAGTTTTTTAAAAACAATTTTGAATGACTAGTCATTAGTCGACAGTAACTATTATTATTGTATTTATTAGCAAAATCTATCGCCAAATGTGCTTTTATCGTGTGTTTTAAATATTTTATTACCAAATGTAGTTAGAATTAATTATAATTAGTATCTAAAAATACTTGAACGCACTAGTCAACATTCAAAATGGCGGTTTTTATATGTAATTGGCGCCAAATTTCATAAACAAAAGTGCCAAGGGATTGTAAGTCGTATTAATATTGTATTAGATAGTATAATTCAAATTACGCACAATTTTTGATATTCGCCACATTCCCGCAATCACTACCTGAGCCGGCTTACCTTTGATAATTAATTAATAATTGAACCGAGTCATCTGTAGAGTTACTATTTTATACATTAGTCATTTTATATATTGCCTTTTAGAATACAAGTGTTGCTAGTTCAAAAGTACAATTGTACCAAAATATCCTTCTCTTATTTGGTTTATCTTAAACAAATTAATTGAAACCAAACTATTACTATTTGTTAACAAATAGCAAAGAAAAACTATTACCATTTGTTAATATATATATATATATATATATAAGCGGAAACTCCAGTATGTCTGTCTTAATCGGAAGATTGTACAGAATATCTTAGTAGGAAATATTTTTAAAATATAGCCAAGAAAATCAGCCACAACTGACCGTCAATACAAAAAGAAGATATATATATATAAGGCTGGCAACACTGACTTATAAAATATATGTGGACATAATAAATCAATTTAATTGATGTTTAATATTACTATTAAACTATTTAATTTATTATTATTATTGTTATTTTTTTATGACTTCAATACAGATGTAGAATGTTGTTAAAACGTACAATTAAGGATTTCTTTTAAATAAAAACGCAAAACTAAGTCAAATATTAGTAATGTCTGATGTGAACAAATCAACAATTAATACAGTAATTATTATTATATATATATTTAAATACTCTGTGTTAGTTACGTTAAAATATAATATATTTTATTTGTACGTCCCGCTGAATGTAAATAAATGTGAATAAAATGAAATTGTTTATTTTTATGTAAGATGGTGTTATTAACACTAAACCTACCGACAATTTTTGTATACCTGTTCCTACCGCACGCCGTCAAATTGACCGGTAATTAAAAGTTATTTTATTATATAACACAGATAATAATGGAAATAACTAAAAGCTTTACTTTTAGTTATTTTAGTAAAGAAAATATTATATGCATATTCTAAGAATTGTCATGTAGTTTGATAACGATATTATAACGTTTAAAAATGTGTAAGTTTTACAAAAGTTTAAGAACGGTTAATTTGACCGGTACTTGGTAGGTTTAGTGTTAAATGTATTTTAAATTACGTTATTAACAATAGTTAGTTTGATGGTGGGATTGATGGGAAGAATGCTAAAATAAATGACCCTAATCTGACGTCACACTGACATCACTTACAAATCACGGGACTGATGTAAATATGACATCATGAATTTATCTTGTAATACTTATATCTTTCTTTTTATATATTGAACTGTGATATTGTAAATATTCAATAAAATCATACAAAAAGACAAACGTACACTGTCATAGTGATGTCATAATGACGTCATAGGTTAGGTATATGTCAGTTAATACACAAAATCTTTTTAGAATTTATTTTTTAATTAAAATACCACTTGTGATCTTATTCTAAGTGTTTTGAGACACTTCCTTCTTAATAGATAAGTCGATGGGGCCGTCCTGGGGGATCTTCTCCGTGTTGTAGAAGTCGTAGAACGCCGGTTTAGAGTTACAGGAGACCGGGATATTTCTTGAATGCAATCTGATGTCAATTAAAAGTATACTGTATTGAGAATATAATATAATATTAGTCACAATACACACTTTTAGGTGTCTATTATAAATGTGTATTATGCCTTATAAAGGTTTCTCAACGCGTTTTTTTCCATGGATCTAATAAATATATATATCTCTCTGACGATCTAGTGGTCAGTACTCACCAAGAATTACTCTCAATCTGTATTGAGATGGAATTATTATTTTTTTTAAATATAATTTTCTTACCGATTGAATGGCTACCTACGAATACTGGAAATATAACAAACTTCCGATCACCACCATCCTATAGGATACTATGAGAAAATAATTTCGTACAAAAAATATATAATGGCTTACAATAGGCAAACATATAATTAAAACTAAACTATTTCATAATCGAGCTAACGTTGCTACAATATAATGTATAGAGTTACAAGATTGCCGATAAAAAGTCTTAATCTGCAGCAGAATTAAGTAACTACTGAACACTCAAAATCTGCAGCAGAAAGATGTAAGTACTTGTATTTCCTGCAGGCATCTGCTCGGTGCCGCTCGAGGTATCTGTGCTGGCTGAAGGCCTTCCCGCAGAGGGCGCAGCGCCATACCCACGAGTGGTGTCCTCGAGTGCGCTGGTGGGCGCGTAGGTTGGAACTAACATACCAACTATATTAATACCTCCAGAACTATAAATGGTTAATACCAAACGGAATGTGAATGTACAAATGGCAATATTATATTTATTACGGGAATCGAACTCAAGACTCGATTTGATAACATTACATACGTACCGATCAGCAAACGTCCTACCACAGTGCGGATGAGGGCATGGAAAGGGTCTCTCTCCGGTGTGCAAGCGCAAGTGACCCTTCAATACCCAGGGTCTATCGAAACCCTTGCCACAGTACGAGCACACGTGAACTCGACGCTCCCATTCTCGAGGTTTATCTGTTTATTGCTCTTACTGAGTAACAAGTTTACAACAAACAAAATAATAGGCTAAATATAAGTCTATTGCAAAGCAATTGAAAGTATAAATCTTAATATATCTTAGTATATAAAGCACAAAGACACTCACTCACTGACTCATTCATCGCTCTACAGCCCATACCGTTATACCTAGAAAGCTGAAATTTGGACACAAGACTTCTAACATATTGAATAGGTGCAATAAGAAAGGATTTTGCAAAGGTCCAAACCGTTCCAAAGTTACAGCTAAAAAACTGCAAAAAATATAACGCGCCTATTTGATACCAGCTAGGTGGTGTGGCAATTCAAACAAAATGTTTGATTACTTTCGCCATCCGTCGCGAAACACGAACCTACTAATATAAGATATAGGTACAGGTTACAACAAACAAATCATGATAAGGTATTATTATGAAGCCTCTACATAACGCTACGTGTGCTACGAGGTTGGGGACAACTTGTAAGGCTTACGTCACAAACTTTGTCTAATTTTTTTACTTTTTATGTGCAAAAACTTTTAAATGCAATTATACTAGATAAATTAAAGACATTTGATTATACTGTACTCGATCATATTCAATCCATTTAATGGTACCTAAGACATTACTACCAAAATTTTTGATCTCTAGTTATGATTTGTCAGTCAGATAATTTTTAAGATACAAGTCAAGCTGTAGTCAATAGACTGGAGCTGTGATGGGTGTTATTTCTGAAGTTAGGTAAAGCAAAACCCTTTCTTTGTACCAGTCTCTAAGCTTAAGAGTATAAATGTCAAGCGATGGCACTTACCACCCGTTTGCCAGAAAATAAATTAAAAGTATTGGATTTATTGTACAAGTAAATATACCATTTTTCTTCCCATTATCCTCATCAGTTTCCAAATGAATCGTCTCAATTTGTTCCTCTCTCGCGGAGTCGAACGATTCTTTGCAAAACAACAATTCCCTACTAAGTTTCTCCTCAGCGTTATTTCTCACCAAACTCTTTAATTTCTCAGCTATTTTGTGTATTTCCGTTCCCTTCACCGTCTTAAACGGTTCCCTGTTCTTTATTTCCTCAATTATCGGCGCTAGGGGCTCCCTTTTATCTTTTTTAATTTGTGACTTGGATCCGCTGGAAATTTGGCTCAATTTTTTATTCTTTCTTTGTGCTCTTGTTTTTTGTGAAAACACTTTCCGTTCGGTTTTCGCTTCGTTTGATCTTAAATTGTAAGTTGATTTGTCATTTTCTTTTTTTACGTGACTCTTTTTGTGTAGTTCAGGTAAATTCACCGCCTTCTCGCTTTCAGACGCGTAATCGTAATTTTCTGTATCAATAAAATGTTGAATGAATTGACTCTTTTTAAGCAATTGAAGATAAAATCTTGTAGAAATAGGAACTTTGTCATGATAAATAGTTTCATTTAGTTTTAGAAGATTTTTGTGTTTTTTACTTGCTTTCGGAACTCTCGTCGGCTTATAATCATCTGGGGATTACACCATACTTAATTAACTGTATAAGATTTGGGTTATAGAGTCTATAATATACACTAAACGTAAATTTATTATAATTACAATAATAATACTTATTTCTTAACTAATCTACTTCCATGCCTCTATGATACAAGAAATAGAAATGCAACTATACAATTTATTATTATTTTGCAACTTATACAAAATGTTTTTTATACAAGACATTATAGAATTATTCAATAATCAAAGTACAATTTTAAGAACGAAAATAAACCTGTTTCTTGTCTGGAACACAATCGGAGAGGCCTGACAGAACTCAGAAAGCATCTAGGCATTATGTTTGTCAAATCAAAATTCTATAAAATACCAAATAATATCTTAAATATTACAATAATGTGATATAAGAACCATAATACTGTAAGGCACTTGTTGAAATTCGACAGCTAGAAACAAGGGAATGAATTATGAAGTTATATTTTTAAGAGTTCTGAATTTAAACGGCTGCGGCCGTCTTTCGCCTGCCAGTGTAATTTGCCACAGATGATTAATTGTGCATGACTTTGCGACACCTACATTTTTCATAATTAATACCTAAAATAAATTGAGCGTCATAAAATCTAAATCATAAATGTAAAATATTCCAGTTTTAATATGACTTTTAATATTATTATTATATATCAATAACCATTACGATATTCCGGCACAAAAATGAGATGACTGAAAATGAAAAGTGATTATGTTTAACGTTTGTAAAATACATGAAAACTCCTTGGTCCGAAGCTCAAGCTTCAACGATTTGAGCGTGAAAAGCGTGGAAATAACGCGCGCGCGGACAACTAGAGGGGAGGGGAAAACCGCGCATCGATTATTCGAGTTCGAACCCGCGACGCGGTCGGACGTGCCGCTCGGACGGGGAGTCGCTCGGCGAACGCGATATCGATGATAAACTGTAGGGCGTTGCGCGTGTGCCGTTGTTTTTATAAAATAAATTGTGTCTAGTTGAACGAGGACGTATGCGGTGATAATCTGTCTGTACGGCGACGCCATGGGCAACTCCTGCAGCTCTGGTCAAGCCCACAAAGACAAGGACAGCATCTCGCAGCACTCGGAAGAGTGAGTACCTCTGAATGTTGACGCGCATGAAGGTCGTCGGTCACAATACGCGACTAAATGAGATAAATGAAATTATTTGTATGTTAAAAAAAAATTCTTTCGTACAGATAAGAACGGATCATAATAAATCAATACTTCTGCCTACAGGTGCCCCGCTGACGAGAGTTTTGTAAACCAACTCGCATTTTATAATTATATCAATTTAATATACTTGTTTATTAGAATATTAATTAGTTATTCTGCGGTATGCAGATTTTGAAAGATGGCGATATTATGATAAGTAACGGAACTATTGATTTTTTTTGGCGTCGATTTTGAAAAGAAATTTAATAATAATAATTGGTATTTGCGCAACAATAAACGATACTCATTAATTTATTACACTACAAATATTGATTCTCAATTTCGTTTTTAAACGTGAGCATTAAATAAGTTTAATGAATCTTTATTAAAGAATTCAAATAACCCACGAGTCCAATTTGCGGGATGACGGGTTACTTAATAGACATTAATCAATCAGTTCCCAAGGTAGTATAATAATCTTTTAATGACTATCATTAAGCTTTTGATGGGGTGAAAAAAAGTTTAAGTGGCTTTCTTGATGACTGACCAAATGGTATTTAGAATTTATCTTTTGAGGGTTAACACAAAGGGTGGCAATATGTCCCTCTTAATAAGTCTTGTCTATCTGTTCGTCTGTGTGTGTGATTAAACTAGAAAAGACATTTACTAAGTATGTATCACTATAAATTGAAAAAATAAACCAAAAATGAATTCAGAATTGTCTTTTTGTGACGTTTTTAGCTTAATCTTAAAAATACATATATACTCTTAAGTATAACAAACTAAAAAAACAGCTAAGTGTGAGTTGAAATCGCTTTTTTTTATCATAAAATAATATTCAGTTTTAAATAATATTGATCTGTATCTAAAATAAAGTTTTTTAATATTTTTCGATTATATTTCTCATATATAATATAGATAATTCATGCAAAGGGTAAGTCCTTTAGAGAGGTTAAAAAACCTTTAGGTATGACAGATAACAGATAAGAAAAGTTAACTTTTTATTAAGATAATAAATGTACAAAATGCAAACACAATCCCAGATTGAAATGAACCTGAGACTATAGATTCAATGTTATACCAAAAATCGGATTGATTATTAATTTCGGTATCCTTTCAGTATTAAATACTAGGGGCGCCAACAAACCCTCAATTTCGACTCGCTGTGCTCGCGAAATCTCGGGTGCCGTTTGCATATTGAACGAAGTGAGCCCAGTGTATTCACTCATCGTTTCCCATTGACTTCAATGGAATATCATTATAAATTTAAAAAAATATATATTTTTTTGTCATTTTTCAAATTTTTTTAAAACCATCACCTAACGTGTGTCTTTTTGTTTGCAAAGTTTCATAATTTTCCGTCAAGTAGTTTTTGAGTCAATTCGTGACAAAGAATGTAAAAAATCTCCAGTAAAACGCTCCGCTCACTTCGTTCGCTTCGCTCAATAAGTAAGTTTTAATCCCAGTTATACTATATGAGTTATATACTAATGTATATAGTGTTGTCAAATGTATATATTTAATTATATTAATGTTATTCACATCACGTAGTTGATAGTGTGCTGGTCGCGATGTGAATTATAAAGAGCGTTTCTTATTTTTATATTTTGCACATTGTTTGAGTATTGAGTCTTTGTTGGACTTTTTAAAAATATTTATCTTATTAATATTATATAATTTGATGTATATAGATTTTATATTTAGTTTGAATCTTGTTTCTTTGGACTGAAATATTGTTTGCTCTACAAAAACTTAGAATATTCTTACTCAACGAAATATTTTAGTTTAATTTTTAGTTTTTTTATAAGTAACTTAAACTAATGAGTTAGTAATTATATATAATTATTCAATATCGTGTTTTCCTTTATGATATACAAAAATTAATAACTTCAAAACCTTGTAATGTCTGTCCGTTTTAGTGACAAATAATCCAACGAGTTCACTCCACCGGGTAATATCACAATCTCACTGATTGGCTTGAAATAGTTATCATAGTTTGATACGATAAGTGAGATTCCCTCGAAGCACCGCCCTTAACACTAAACCTACCGACAATTCTTGTATACCTGTTCCTACCGCACGCCGTCAAATTGACCGGTAATTAAAAGTTATTTTATTATATAACGCAGGTAATAATGGAAATAACTAAAAGTAAAGAGTGTAGAAAATATTATATGCATATTCTAAGAATTGTCATGTAGTTTGATAACGATATTATAACGTTTGAAAATGTGTAAGTTTTACAGAAGGTTAAGAACGGTCAATTTGATCGGTACTTGGTAGGTTTAGTGTTAACAGTCCACTTTAACTCCCATTTTTATCCATCTATACTATAATACTTCTCTACGGTTATTTGGTTATATGGGCACGCTCCTATCACTACAGTGGGATCCAGATCCAAACAGGAATGGTTATTATATATATACATTTTTATACAAACATTACTTTAGTAAATACAATGTAGTAACAATAACATCTTTTGGAATTTTTCTGTTTAATTAAAAATACATCTACCGCTGGCGAAGCTCTGAAACGTTTCTAGATCTTGCCCGTTTGTAGAGGGGCCATTAGATTAGTATTTCAAATATCGTGTTCACCTCTAGATGGGTTAGCTATTGGAATATTGGAGCTTACCGTTAAAGGATCTTTTTTATTTTTTACTATACCAACAAATCTGCCAGAAGTTCTCTAGATGGTAATAACCGCAAACCCCATTCAGTCCTTTGTACACAAATCTAACTCGACAGACAGTCAAACTTTGTCATACTATTTAGATATAGGAGATTTCCAAATTTATCTATTGGAGTCCAAATTCGATTTGATTAAGTTACACTTGTTTATACATTCAAGATAATTGGAATTTGGGATAGACGATATGGTTTCGTTTCAATCCCTTTAAACAATGAGGTTTAAAGATCTATCTGTCTGCACAATGATCTGAGTACTAACTACATAACTAATTTCTAATTTTTCCAAATAAATAGAACGAATCATGACAATTTAAATATATTATATAACATAAAAACATAAAAACAGCTGTAACTTATTATTTACTTTATTAATTGAGCTGAGCGTACGCGAAGCTCTTAACCGTTTGGGAGACCTTTTTTGGTGTTTAGTTGTCTCCAGAATGCGACGAGATAATTAGCTATTATTTTTCATGTATGTTTGAGCTGAACGCGGATGTTATAGCGAAAACAGATTGAAAAAATGTTTAGCCATTCAAAAGATATCAAGAAAAGAAAGGAGAGGGGCTCAGCTCAACACCCGCTGCACGGTTGGCGGTTCCTAGTATAATTATTATTACAAAGATACATTACATTGTTTATTAAAAATTATTTAACACACACATACGTACATGAACACACTTAACATATATACAAATATAATTATATCATTAACTATATTTATTATAGAAAACAAATTGTGGTTAAGTTTACGAATTATTCTATCGTGTTTTCCTTCACGGACCAAAAGTACAAGTATAAACTGCCACGATCAGGAACCGAACCCGGGAAATCATTTGAAAGACAATTTGTCGTAAAATTGGAATTTCTATTATTTGTAAAGGAGACCTTATTTGAATTATTTACATGGATACCTTAAAATTACGTCGAATCTTTCTTTATGTAAAAATAACAATGTTTTGTTCACTGTTAACACTTACTTGTTAATTAATTATGATTGATAGAGCTTTTTACTAATTCTTCAAAACATGACGCATGCTAAGACACCTTTGATCAAAACAACATTAAAAGCATTAAATTATTACGGACAAAAGTTTAAAAACAAAACACTTAATGAATGCTTATTAACGATCATAGTCTTAAAAAATAAACTTAGTTAAATTGGTTTAAATGAAAACTATTTTAATGTGTGAGCTACAATCGGATGGACAAGCAGACAAGCGGACATTATTTTATATTATTTATTGAGCAAAGCGAGCGGAGCGCTCTATGCGAGACTTTTTGCATTCCATGTACGGGGTTGACATGAAAACGGCTTTACCGATCTTCATGAAATTTTGCACATTTAGCAAAAAAGGCATGATTATTACGATGGTTTATAAAAGAAAGTGAGAAAAAACCCATGTCCCATAGACTTCTAAAAAAATTTCGCTATGTGATATTTGATTATAATGTATTTTTTGCCTGTCGGTTTCAGCTTTAAACGCTGAATGGAAGTTAGGTTACTCGTTTCGTTCAATTCGCCGAACTCTACCGAGATTTTGCGAGCGCAGCGATTCAAAATCGAGGTCCAGGTCGCGCTCATAGTTTATTTATTTGTAAGTGTACAATATAAAGTGAAGCTTTAAACGAATTCAAAAACAAGGCTCCAAACGTATTAACTATGAACTGACATAGTGGATTATACCTGTCTAATAATAATTTTAACAAGATATAAAATGCGATCAAAATGTAATTACAATTCAGTAATTTTACTTTTGATGTAGAATGTACAATTTTATGATCGAATTAAATATAATAATAATAATAAATAAATGAGACCCAATTACATACATCAATATGTCAAAAACGCAACTACGATGTTGACACCGCTTGACCCATTTCTTGTTGCTCGCGCGCCAATCAGCGGGACATTTTGGCGCTAAAACAAATTCTTCTAATTCAAAGGTTAACGTGAACACTGAACTATGAGCCCATCTTAACGCTTTAATAAACTATCTTATTAACGACGGAGACATGTATTTATAAGATAAAATTCTTTAGATCTAAAAATAAATACAACCCCGGGATACCTTGACCTTAAAATAGACTACGCCATCCTATCTCCGCCATTATTTTATAATATAATTTAAATGAAATTTTATTTCAGTGCTCGTCTCGTAATAATAATAATGTCGTTCTATGGACGCGTTGGTTGAAGTTTTGTGGTTATTGTTGTGTTTTATTACTTAATGTTTTATTACTTTTATTATTTCGTTCGTTATCAATAAAGTGCAGTGAGAATAAGTGGTTTAATATCATTTGTTTTTATTTATTATTTTATTGTAATTTGTTATAATACTTTTGTTGTGACTAATATTGACGTATTCTTAACATTATTCCTATAGTATCGCAGTATTGCTTGACGGATTGTTTTTCATATTTTTTTCACACTTTTCATTTAACATGGTAAAATTCTGAAATGTCAACGTTAATTCGTGAAGTGTATAATGTAAATAAGAAGTTATGCTGGACGATCGCCAGGACTATCTAATAACGGTTAGTGATGATTTTATTAATTATTAGTTTGTTTTGCAATATTGTGAATATAATTGGTGACGTCACATAATTTTTGGGATTAGTTTATTTTTACATTGACTTGTTAGAAATTATTTCATTTGAATATGTAAAATAGATATCTTAAGAAAGTTTAATTTTATTCCTATTAAACAATAGAAATCAAAGAAATGTTGGATCAAATCAGGTTAGTATGGTTAATAGAATTTATAAAGAAACAATATTAACACTAATCCTACCAAGTACCGGTCAAAATGACCGTTCTTAAACTTTTGTAAAACTTACACATTTTTAAACGTTATAATATCGTTATCAAACTACATGACAATTCTTAGAATATGCATATAATATTTTCTTCACTCTTTACTTTTAGTTATTTCCATTATTACCTGCGTTATATAATAAAATAACTTTTAATTACCGTTCAATTTGACGGCATGCGGTAGGAACAGGTATACAAGAATTGTCGGTAGGTTTAGTGTTAATAAACAAACCTAAACTCTTCCGCGTAAATGCATTTTATCGACACACGAGTATTCTTTGTGTCTTGTAATTGTCAGTGACACCCTGGGTCTATTATATGTATTGAATATTTAACTGGAACTATTTTGATATATAATTTCATATGACGAAGCATGTATCCACTAAAATGTATGGTAGAAGAGAATTGAAGGAATTGTCGTATTGACAAATATGTCAATAGACAGAGAGAGACAATAGAGAGACAGAGACAGAAATAAT
This sequence comes from Melinaea marsaeus rileyi, assembly GCA_918358865.1. Classification (NCBI taxonomy): domain Eukaryota; kingdom Metazoa; phylum Arthropoda; class Insecta; order Lepidoptera; family Nymphalidae; genus Melinaea; species Melinaea marsaeus. The sequence goes on along the minus strand of OU911088.1, from coordinate 8,335,891 downwards.
ATGAGGTTTTTAGCTAAAATACATAAATATCTTTTATATTCATTCGATTAGTTCTATTTTGTTTGTTTGTAAGTTTGTAAATTTCTCAAGTTGTGTATCTATGCTCACTCATTGATTAATCATTCAATCTCAAGCCGCTAAGATTACGATTACTATTGTCACTGAGAACGAGGTGTGAATCTTAAGATGTTTGAGACGAGATTTTAACTACCTCAAAACAGTCCTAGATGATCAAAGTTTTTGGGAGGAAGGAGTTAAAATCCTCATACTGTAATAGTGGTTTGATTGTGAGGAATTTCTAGAATGTATATAAGTTATAACGACAAAGGTTTTTCAATTACACTTTACGTATCTGTACTATTTATACTAGGGGCGCCAACAGACCCTCAATTTCGACTCGCTGCGCGCGCGAAATCTCAAGTGCCGTTTGCATATTGAGCGAAGCGAGCACAGTGTAATGACTCATCGTTTCCCATTGACTTCAATGGCATATCAGTTTTTGTATTTAAAAAAAAAAATTATGTCATTTTTCATATTTTTTTTTTAAAGTCGTCACCTAATGTGTGTTTTTGATTGCAAAATTTCATAATTATCCGTCAAGTGGTTTTCGAGCCTATTCGTGACAAAGAATGTGAAAAAGTCTCCAGTTAAACGCTCCGCTCGCTACGCTCGCTTCGCTCAATATAACAATTATGACAACGAAATTTGTTACGGTTTTTTATGGAATTATTATTATCGAGATTGGTATTTAAATAAAACAATTAACTAATTGTATTACAGTTTTATCGAATGAAGATAATTGTTTTATAAACAATTTGTTTAATGTGTATTTGTATTAAAAAAACTAAAAACTAACTGTGTTTTAATTAATACTAGAATTTACATTATAATTTGTTAGTCAATAAAACTAATCCTATGATGAGACTACTATTTTGTCTCAGAGCTCAGAGAGCAAGAGAGAGAGGGAGAGGAGAGAGAGAGAGAGCAGAGATTCCCCAAATTAAATTGTATTTGGTTTTTTTGTAGTAATTCTCTTACGTCTGTTAAGTGCTAACCTCGATATATAACATTTTAAATACATATTTTCCATTGAGGTTCTTAATTTTACAGTCATTACGGTCTGTTAATACAAAGCGCGCGTGTGATTGAAAAACAAAAGACAGTGACGTCACCTCGCGTGAGAAATCGGACGGAACTTACATAATCGATATATGGTAAGTCCGTTCCGTCTGTTGAAAATGACATTTACATGCAACGTTTATATCACGTTACGATTTATACTTAACGATCTCATTTTAAAATATTTATATTATTTTAAATTATAATGTTGGTTGAGTTGAGAATGAAGAAGAACGTGCTCAGGTGGTTTGGGCACGTCGAACGAATGAGTGATGAAAGAATGGTAAAAAAGATTTATAAAGGAAAAGTGAGCGGTAAGAGAGACAGCGGGGGGCCTCGAGTGATCTTCGAAAACACAGTAGCTACGATACTGGAGGAAGGTCACGTAAAAAGTATGAGGACCCCCCGGAGGGCATGTATGAAGAGGTTAATGTCTGTGGCCGAGGCGAAAGAGGTATGCAGGGACCGTAGCGTTTGGCGCTCCGTCGTCTCTGGCTACCCCGCAAGGGATATGGCGTGAAGTTAAATAAATAAATAAATATATAATGTTGGTATAGTATTTTATAGTGTCCCGCCGGGACGTCACGGTGAGTGCGCAAGCGATCCCGTGACGTCCCATTAAGGCGTTGAGGGCAACCGTTGGTTTTTTAGTGGGTAACCTTAAAAATGGCAGCGTCCTCTATGCTGTTGGGTAGTCCCACATAACCCTCCGGCCATCACCTTCCTGGTCGACGGGTATTCGTAACGGATTTTTCCAACGATATAAAAAAAAAAAGTATTTTATAGTTATAGTTTGTGGCAAGAAATTATGTGTTATTTGTGTTATGTATTAAATTTTTTATAATTAAAAAAAAAAACATTCTACTAGTTGTTGCACCTTACTTTGTCTAGAGTATAGACGACCTGGTTCTTGTTACTACTAAATTTGGACCCTATTTATTTTGGATGAAGTAAAATCGTAAGTGCAGTATTAAAGTCCATTATATTTAGTTTATTCTATCGGTGAAAGAAATTTGTAAGCGGTCGAACAGTTGCGTAGATTTCCTACATACAAACACATAAATCTCTGTGTAATATTAGTATAGATATTTTAACGTTTAACGTAACAATCACGTAACACTGACGTAAATTCAAAACGATTTAACTTATTCATAACTAAATTATAAACAATTACAAAGTAAATAAAAAAATGGCTTAAGAATTTTGATAAATGTATGACAATAAAACAGAGTTTCTTTTCACCATTGACGCTGTCGTGGCCAGTAAATTAAAAAAAAATACCGAGTGTCTTAATAAGGACCATCTCAACCTCAAGAGCGGTGAGGTTATGTCAATATGCTGTATAAAACAAAGCGTAAAGTGCGTCATCTTGCTAAGTAGGTCACGACTCGTCTCAGTTTATACAGGGTGATGTTACAATTACGTACTACTAATGAGAACTAACACTACTGATTCCGTGGTTGTCTGTACGATTGAAAGGAAAATATTAACACTAAACCTACCAAGTACCGGTCAAATTGACCGTTCTTAAACTTTTGTAAAACTTACACATTTTCAAACGTTATAATATCGTTATCAAACTACATGACAATTCTTAGAATATGCATATAATATTTTCTTCACTCTTTACTTTTAGTTATTTCCATTATTACCTGCGTTATATAATAAAATAACTTTTAATTACCGGTCAATTTGACGGCGTGCGGTAGGAACAGGTATACAAGAATTGTCAATACGTTTAGTGTTAATATGGAATCAAAAAGTTATCATCGACTCGATAGCTTAGTTGTTAGATCAATCCAAAAGTCGCTGGTTCGAGTTTTGTTAATGAATTTTTACTTAAACCCAAAATCATAGCAAATAAGTAATAATAATCAGTAAGATCCGGACCAATATAAGTAAATTTAAAAATTTAGTCTTAATAAAGTAATATTTGAAGTTAAATCTTTATGTGATTTTATTGAAATAATTTGTATATCTAATAATAACTGCGGCCATTTTTTTTTCTTCTATATAATAATAGATTATTATATCATTCATAATATATTTTGGCTCGCACTCGACCATAACAAAGATGTCGCCGGCATTTACACTTTAATATATGAATACGATTATTATTAACGAGAACTGATGGTCGTTATCATTGAGTTACTTATGAAGAATTCACGATATATATACCGATGCTCATAGTTCAAGACTCTTCAAAACTTTATATGAAATTGTTGAATGTTTTAATAAGGACCACTAATTTATTGAGCGAAGCGAATGAAGTGAGCGGAGCGTTTTACTGGAGACTTTTTACATTCTTTGTCACTTGGCTCGAAAACTATTTGACGGAAAATTTTGAAACTTTGCAATCAAAAAGACAAACATTAGGTGATGGTTTAAAAAAAATTTAAAAATGTCCTCAAAAATTTTTTTTTTTTTTAATATCTTATTAAAAAACTGATATCCCATTGAAGTCAATGGAAAACGATGAGTCAATACACTGGGCTCGCTTCGCTCAATATGCAAACGGCACTCGAGATTTCGGCAGCGCAGCGAGGCGAAATTGAGGGTTTGTTGGAGACCCTAACTATTTTTTGAAAAACAAATAATTGAACATTATTTTAATATACCTCAATAACCGTTCCATCTTACATGCAACAACTCTTCAAAGCTTTCATGAAACTTGTTAATGTCTTAACAAGGACCATAAATTTTTTTTTATATAGAATTGTAAAACATATGCTAGTAAGAACATTCAAAGCTTTCATGAAGCTTGTTAATATGTCTTAACAAGGACCACCAATTTTATTTTTTTATATAGAATTGTAAAACATATGCTAGTAAGAACATTCAAAGCTTTCATGAAACTTGTTAATATGTCTTAATAAGGACCACATTTTTTTATATGAAATAGTAAAACAAATTCTAGTAAGAACACCAAAATATGTATTACATTATAGACATTCGTGAGGCAGACATAAGCCGTACCGTGTTTCAGTCGTTGTCGTCTCGTCATCGTTACGTGGAGTCGTAAGCGGTAACAGTGACGTCACACGTACGTCACACGTGCGTCACACCGGCAAGTAGGTCACGAGAACCGTAATAATACCAAGGAATGTAGTGTTGAATTTTAATACATTTTATTAAATATCATAATTAATATAATGTTATCATATTATAGGATATATTTTTCTAAAACATATCCTATAATATCATATGTCTTTTTGTATTTAAAGACGTTTAAAATGTTATTTTTTTGAAAATTATTATATCATGTCCTATTTTAAAATACTCCTATAGTATCTGAGCAAAATATTCTCAATCCTATTTGCGCAGACCGTGGCTGGAAAATGAAAACGATTTCATTTATTCAAGAGAAAATGTACATTATACATATATGTACAAAGGCTTTGAACGACTTATAATATAATTTCAACATATTTTGGAATTGAAACATATATATGAAATTAAGCATAGCATTTAAGAACTGTTTTAAATTATCATATCCAAAAAAATATAATAGGTATATATTCAGTTATAATTCAGTTATAAGTAACATACATACATACATACATACATCATTACACCTCAGATAATTAAAGGATATCGTTCTTAATAATAAATTAATTAATGAATAAACTTTTGTTCAACTCGTCTCACAATGGCGACTTTTTTCACAGTTACAAGTAACATCATCTCACCTCAAATACTAAAAGGATTCTTAATAGATAATAACAACGTAGAACGTAATGCGTTCAGTATATTACGATTAATTTGCATGACGAAATATGTCGTCATGCCCATTGCAGTAAGCTCTTATGTATGACGAAATATTTCGTCATACCCGTAACAGTATTGATGTACTATCTCAGTAGTGCAGCCACGGGGATGTTCCCAGAGTTCGTGGGTTTGAATCCATTGGTGTTGATAATTTATGCTTTGTGTAATTATTATAAGTAGGTACATACATTGAAAAAAAATAAAGATTTGTGACCTAGCCTTCATGTTCCATGATCTAAGCATATAAAATAAAATTATATTCATTATAAATAGCATTTTTACAACGCTTACTTATTACAAGCTTAAAATTACATGTATAAAAAGTTTAATTTAAATATATATATATATATAGATAAAATGAGACAAACATACACCTCATAGCTATCTCTATCCTTGTCCTTCTCTTTCTCTCTTTCTGAATCTAAATCTTTACTGACTATGCCTATGGTCACCTAGAACAGACCTCGTGTGCTTTCTAATATAAAATAACATCAAAATTGTGAAACTCAAATTTAATCCCTTTGAATAGTTCATACAATCTGCAATCTTGTACAATAAATAGTTTAAGATATTAACACTAAACCTACCGACAATTCTTGTATATCTGTTCCTACCGCACGCCGTCAAATTGACCGGTAATTAAAAATTATTTTATTATATAACGCATTTAATAATGGAAATAACTAAAAGTAAAGAGTGTACAACATATTATATGCATATTCTAAGAATTGACATGTAGTTTGATAACGATATTATAACGTTTAAAAATGTGTAAGTTATACAAAAGTTTAAGAACGGTCAATTTGACCGGTACTTGATAGGTTTAGTGTTAAAAACAATAATGATATCCGCGTGTCGCTAGTTTATGATTTGGCACACCTTGTCCGATTCGCACCTGATTTGGATCGTGTTTGAAGTCGTGCCAGGCGATACTCCAGATATACTTTCAACAAATTAACATTATCAAAGTTTTGAAGCGACTGGATAAAAATACTATTTGAGACAAGCTCTCTCTAGGATCCATGGAAATTTCGTTCTGGACACTGGTCTTGTGCGGATTTCTATGGTTTTTCTAATGTTTAATATCAATTTTGAATATTTCTCACGATTTTGTTACTAAAAATATATGTTAATATGTAGAGATCAGAATGTCTTCAAAATTTTGGTAGGAAGAGATAAAATAACAAATTCCAAGCTTGAGCTTTGCAAGGTTTATTAAACTAACTTCAAAATAGAAGGTATCATTAACCACACGACAAAAACACAGTCAGAAACTACCCCCACTATTAAGAGCTGGGTCAATGACCTTGTATTAGAATCGGTTTGGTCCAGAATATTGTCAAGCACTCTCAGAATAAACATACAAATAATATTCGGTACATTCATTTAATATCATTCGTTTCTCAAAATATTTTTATAAACGACACCTGTTTTTAATATATTATAAAACATTTTTTAATAGAAATAAGACAAGAACTTCAATCCTTTTAAAATCTTAAAATAAGTCTAAGATAAAAAAGAGTAGGTATTAAAGAAAAAAATAATATAAATACAATAATACCCCGTTTTACGCGAGGGATACGTTCCAAAAAAAAATCGCGTTAACTGAAATTCGCGTATAACGAGGTTTATGGTTAAACATGGTCAAAAATTATTAAAAAAAAAATACAAATCATTTTAATCAATCACTTTAATTCTAGGAACACTTTATGCCATACATACTCTTATTTTTTACGGAAAAATACATCTATGTCGATGACTACATTATATTTATACACACTCTTTCGCGTAATTCGAGGAGGCATTTGAGCGCGAAATTTACATCCGCGTTATAGTGAAACCGCGTATAACGGGGTCGCGTAAAGCGGGGTATTACTGTAAATATATTTTTACACTGAACCTAATATTCATTGGACTATAATGAGAGCTATATTTAAGAAGATACCCATCGGTTGGCAACGCTTTTTATAATCATTTGTATATTGCAATTTGTAAAACGTGGACAGCACTCCAGTTACATAATGTAATCTAATTGTGATGTTCTTGTCTGAACTAACAAATTATTGGATTCTTAGAGATTAGTCAAAGTATGTTTTAGCTTTGAAAGCTGAAAATGTGAGGATATATGGATTTTCCTCATATTAAATACGAGTCTTTAACACTAAACCTACCGACAATTCTTGTATACCTGTTCCTACCGCACGCCGTCAAATTGACCGGTAATTAAAAGTTATTTTATTATATGACGCAGGTAATAATGGAAATAACTAAAAGTAAAGAGTGTAGAAAATATTATATGCATATTCTGCGAATTGTCATGTAGTTTGATAACGATATTATAACGTTTAAAAATGTGCAAGTTTTACAAAAGTTTACTTGGTAGGTTTTATGTTAAAAAGTATTCACGTTCCCAATTCGTGTGAAATGTAACAGCTGGTTTTTGAGCCTTAGATTTACATGAAAAGAGAATTTGACAAGTGCACATGTATGTGGATTAAAATGAACGTATAACAAAGAAAAATATTCCACTAAATAATACGATTTTCTTTTCTATCTGTAAAAGGATCGAATATAGTTTAGGAGCCGTTGTTTTCGGGACATCATTAAAGGTATGAATATTTTGCAAATGCAATATCTGTAAATCTTGCATCATTAGAAGAAAAGGGACTTAAAATATTCATGACCGATAGTAAGATAGAGAAGGGTATGAACCGTAACCCTCAAGCGAGAATTGAATCAAATATTTCTTTTGAGATCTGATTGAATCATCCCAAAGCTGTCTTGAAGATTTAAGGACAACCCAAAAAAGAAAAAATTTATAACGTCATATATACATATTGTAATTTTTGGGTTATAGATAGGCCAAGGGGGGGCAGAGATAATATGAGGGGCTCACCCACTTAGAGGACTCCTGGTTACTTCAAAACCCAGAGGTCATTCATCGCCATCACACCAAAGAAATAAATGACATAAAACAGGTCTATGATAAAAAGATCAGGAGCAACTGTGATAGGACATTATAATGAACGAATACATGTAAAATAAACACACACACACACACACACACACACTTATTCGGCAGCAATTGGTATCAATGTCTCTTTTGTGTGTAACTTGAGATTGTACACTAATGCTTTACTTGAACAAAATAAACGTTTCACAGAAATTAATACAGACATTCATAATAATATCATTATTTCTGTGAGAGAATTTCTTTGTGTTCATTGTTAAAAGTTTAATACTTTGAAAATCGACGGTTACCCTCATCTTTACCCTCATCGTTACCCCTCAATACGTCACGTAAAGGTCATATCAGTTTCTTTGTGACACCTGTAGAGGTACATTATATGGACCCTATCTATTATATTTTAACACTAAACCTACCGACAATTCTTGTACACCTGTTCCTACCGCACGCCCTCAAATTGACCGGTAATTAAAAGTTATTTTATTATATAACGCAGATAATAATGGATATAACTAAAAGTAAAGAGTGAAGAAAATATTATATGCATATTGTAAGAATTGTCATGTAGTTTGATGACGATATTATAACGTTTAAAAATGTGTAAGTTTTACAAAAGTTTAAGAACTGTCAATTTGACCGGTACTGGTAGGTTTAGTGTTAACGATCACATATCCCAATTTCTTATGCCGATGTATTTCGAGTATCTAACTGACTAAGAGGTATCGAAGAAATATATAAACAACATTATATTTGTCTTATATATAACATTATGTATCCGCCAACGCACTGAAAGAGGTGGAAATACGAATATGAATTCTCTTGACCTATATTACGACTGGAAATATGAAACCGAGTCACTTGTTGACGACTCGGTGACTAGTGGAAGTCGATTTATACTATCAATATAGTGTAAGATCGAACATATTCTTTATACGCCTATTTTAATGACTCACTTAAGTCGAATCTAGAAATGTTTATAATTAACATGCCTTGTATCTGAGGTTGATAAATGTTACCAAGTATAAAGGCAGTAATTTAAAAAGTTATATATAAGTATGGTATATATGGCAGTCAATTCAATTAATTGCTGTAGCACTTTATTCAAGTCGTGCCTCACGTGCATTAGTGATATTAAACTATAATGCTATGTGTAATTATTATCTACTAGCCTTTGCCAGCGGCTTTGCTCGTTTTTTAAGTAAAAAAGTGCAGCAACATGTCATAACATGTTAGGAAAACGGATGAAAATTTCATGATGTTTAAGGTTGTCGTTAAATTAAACCGGAGAATCTCGCAAACAAACAAACAAAATAACATTTACATATATAATATTAGTTACTATAAAAACGTGCAGAATATTTAAGACAATAATAGGCTTCATTTTCCTGAGGAAATATCCTAAGAGACAAAATCCGGAGTCAAAGGAAAGTTGATTTTGCAAAGTCAATATTTATATATGAAGAAGATTTTGCTCATCTTACTTTGGGGTTTATCTCAACCTCCCTTCGGCTATATTCATATAAAGCTATCAGAAATACCTTTTTACTTTTATCAGAAGCTTTTTACTTCATCATACTAAATTTATACATATATTATGATAAATTATAGACGAGGTCAAATTGTAAGTAGAAATTTCTAAATTAACAAGTAAAACAATAGTTATAAGTGCATTGCAAATAAGAAAAAGAAACACTTCTCTGTGATTGCTTGATGTTTCTCGTACACATAACGTCAAAACTACTAAACGTATTTTGATTAATTGCCAAGAGTAATGTCTTTATAGTTGGCTTATCACACTAATTACGGAGTGTCACCGATGACTGACCGATGACTTTGTATAAGTCCACTAATAGTTTTGTCAGTACCAAATTTCGGTTCGCACACAACCACACACACACACATACGCGTTCAAAGACACACACACACGCGTCTATCTAAAATCACTACTTCCAAGTCACTTTCACATGAATTATTATTTTCACATCACTAACACATTGTTTTAGTATTGCTATCAAGTATTATTCACACACCATTTTGTATCTTAATTGTAAACTAAATATTTATTTGATCTCTAATATATTGGCTAGTTTCCTCCCTATTTCAGTCAAAGTCTACTATTATATGGCCTTTTTTCATTGTCTCTTGATCATTTCTAACAGGAGTCGGGTGCAACCTCTGTGTGTTGCTCTGCCTGCGAGGTATGCTCAGTGCCGGCGTTAGGGGGGAGCGCGATGGGGTTACGGCCCGGGGCGCTAAATTTGGGGGTGCTGAGGTCTGGGGCCTCGGCCTTCTGCCTTCCGCTCTGTGTACCCTCAATACTGTGCTCTATGTGCCGTATTCACAGTTCACAGACGGTTAATCGACTGTGAATACGGGACTTACGTTCCTTGACTTGATTTCCTTAAGTTAGGACCAGTCTGATGCAAACCTTCTCGGGAACATTCGGAGTTTGGTGTGTTATATTTTGTCCTTTATCTTGCTCTTAACACACCTTCCTGACTGTATGTTTATATAAAAGTACTCTTTATGTTATTCTTTTTACAAGTAACAAAAAAGACTTAATAACTTGATGTATTGAATGAAAGCTTTCAAAAGTATAAAGCACATTAGCATTAACAAAATCTTAGTTGCATTATTAAATTGGTACCACGAGGTTTGTAAATGGATGATTACAAAAGAATCGACGAAAGATAATTCGGAGGCTTGTTGGTTAATAATAAGTTAATATTTTGGGTTTCATCTGATATTTCCTCTGAATAGATATTTCCTAATTGAGCTATCTTCCAGATCCACATGCCTTTTTTGCATATTAACTAGTATTTTTGTTTTTATCTTTCTAGTTGTCACTTAATTTGCACTTTTTGAATACTGATCATATTTAATGATTTGAAACAAGCTTAACATCATCAGTTTGCCCTTTGAAGAACCCAGGCCTAATAAACGACCTCAAAATACATTTAATAAAATATATTATCCAGTTAATACTTTTATCTATCAAAGTTTAAACAAGCACTCTCCGGTATAAATTCATATTGTTTCATTCCAACCTCTAAAGCATGAAGCCATTCAACTAACAAAACAAAACAGTTCAAATATTTGAAAGCTCGCAGATATCTAGGTCGCAGGGCGCGTCACGCTTGACGTCACCGGTGACGTCACGGCCCTCCCTCGACCACGCCTTCATAATTTTGTTTAGTCTTTCCAAATTGTATAATCTGTTGCTCAAAGAGGAATTATGTTAATACACCCTTAGGAAAACCTCTTTTACAATTTTCATTATAAAACTAAGTTGATTCATTGTTTTGTTTTTATGGAGAAAGAATTTAAATTATTTCATGGATATTTTCGTAATTGGACGATCAATGAATCTAATACTACTATTCCTACTACTATTCCTATTTTTGTTATTATAATCCGTTTATTTGTTTATTTGACGTTAGGCAAAAACTACTACTTTATACTTATAAGAAGTATTATTTTAGGGTTTCATCTCAATGATATACTTATTTAGTTTAAGTTATTCATATACACCATAAAACCCTACAATAGAGCCCTAAGTACATCGATACGAAAACAGCTTCTTTTTGCCAAAATAACTATTTCAGCGTCTATTTATTTATAAATACGAGTATAGGGTTAATGGTGGTATAAGATCGGTTAATAGGTAATAATTCTTTATAAGTTCCATAAAACGGTTAATCCCGACCTTCGAAAAGGGATAACCCTCATAAGATTCAACTTAATGACACCTATCAGGTAGTGATGAAACCTAATAAAAACCTAAATAATAAACTTACTTTTTCAAACTTAAGTTTGAAATTTAGATCATTTTTTGTTGAGAAGTCCTCTACTCTATTCATCAACACGAGTGAAGCCGCAGACAAAAGTTAGTTATTAGTAATAGAGTTTCAAAACATAAACAAGGCTTTAAATATAATTACCATACACTATACACGTCTGTGAGGTGGAAGCAGGATATTCATTTCCATGCAATTTCCCTGCAACATTATGTATCGGAGATTTGTTATTAGATTGACATAAAAGGCGAGTTGATTTACAATTTTTTTTAAAGATCGTGTACAATTCCTTATTTTTTTTTTCTCGTTCATTATACAATACTTAACCCCATTAATCATTAAGACATTTCGACACATCGTAGACCTAACTGCTGCGCGCGCAGGTCTCCGTCCTACCGAGTCACGAAGCCGTCGATCGACGCGAGCGTCGAGCCAGCGCAGGAGTTGTTGGAGCCCGTGCCGTCCTTCAAGGATAAGAAGCCGCAGCTGAAGGGGCCTAGACCTCCTGTCGGCTCCAGTGTTTCAGGTACACTAGTTATATTTATAGCATCTTTAACAGCTGCACCCAGATATTCACGCAAGTGCCACAGGTGAATCGAAGTAATAAATTGCAAAGTTAACATTTCAGTTACAATGGCTTAACAATCGCAAGGCACTACTACATATTCAGATTGATTTTTAAAGTTGTTTATACAGTAAATAATGTCATCGAACTAAAATAATATTGCTTTATCAACAGCGATTCGGCTTTTCCATGTTTTATCAGATATAATTTATGCTTATCCTCAATTCGTCCTGTATCTCCCATCTCTTGCTGGGCGTAAAAAGTAGGACATATTTCTTTTCGATGAATCAGAAACCCTGCTGTGAATGATGCGTTAGCTGAATTTTGCTAAAATGAGATTTCAACTGTGGCAGCCACAAGATCTTTCCTGTTTTTACTCCCTCAATGCTGACCATAGTGTGATAAGTATCGTAACCCTGGCTTTTACAGTTTTTAATAATTAATTGCTGTAATTCTTTCAATATAATGTCTGTCAAAAACTTCCCTCTTGTTATTGATACTAGAACGAAGAAAATGTTCTTCGAAAGTAACGATGCTGGTATTCGAGTACTCTAACATAACAGACATTGATTCAATCCGGCTGATGGCAGCTCAGCTCAGCTTATAATGTGGTACTTATTGATTTTTTGCTCTAATTAATGAAATAAGGTCAATTTAGATTTCAGGTGTTGTCCAGAAATCCAGAAGGATTGAGGAGTTAATCCTTCTGGATTTTATGGGAACGACTTAAATGACTGCATGGTCGCGGAGAGTTATTTAGATAATAATTCAAACAGATCAATAATATGCCGCTTTTTCCAATGTGATTCGGATCAAGAGATTCTGTTTGACGAAAAGCCAAGTTATGTGAATCTAAATAATATATGATATTAACTAATATTTCTAATAAAGTATATCAATATTATTGACTTCCTTGTATCAATCTCTCGTTTTCTTTATCAATTCTCATGCTTAGTATCTTTTTATAACTGCTAGCCATAGAACACACTTTTGAAATTTTAGATTTTCTGATTTCTAAAAAAAATAACGAAACCATTTCAATTTCCTGAATAATGTTCATTGCTATCTTAATTTCATTGAGCATCATTAACATTTAGGTAGAATATGTATTTGCTTGTTTGAGATTTACAGAATTCTGATTTTCTACTCCATCGAACATTTCCTGGTAATATGGCTTCACCGAAAATAATAGCAGTTCTAGTTCCAACACAGGTGTCACTGTTATTTATAGTTTTGTTGGACTTTTTGCCTAACTTTTTCCTCTTCTGCGTATTTTTTCCTATTTCTTTTAAAAAAAAATCCGAGTTTCTTTAGTCGATACTTTTGTTTTTGACTTCTTATGACGTCATCTTTTCATTCATTTAATAACCAGTAACTGTTTTCGGTTCTGCAGTTTTACAGTGGTCGTTCAACTTATTATACTGCTTGATTAGTTACGGGGCGCACTTATATATATATATATATATATATGTGTTCACGTCTAGAACAAATTTTTGTTGAGGTATTTTCATAAGTTATTGTGCCACCAAAAAGCTGCAAAGATAGAGACTTTAAATAAATTGCTTCTTCAGAACATCTTATCACATAGACACATTTTATATTCCTATTTATATTAGGAAGCTTTATCAAAGCTATATCTAACAGCATAAAATATAACATATACATGCAATTTCAAACCATTTTTCAGATTCCATCTCCCTTTCATCACCTGTGGCTTGTGCTTCTCCACGTGAAGATGTGGTGGGTCCTCCCATACCTGCGAATGTGGCAGCTCTGCCCGAAGAACAGCGCTCCTACCTGCTTGGAAGGATCCCAGTGCAGCGTACACGAAGACGGAAAGCCATGATCATCTATGTATGTGCGGCGGATTCTCAAGGTGACATATCTTCTACTACATATACGTTTCATTTTGTTACGTACATTAAAAGCTCAAAAAAGCTCATCCATTAAATAATTATTACTAGCTTAACCATCTCATATTGCGCCTCCTTTTCAATTATAAAAAGGGATTCCCAAACAACAGTTTTCTTTCTATATTTCACTCCAACCATTACTTCCAGTCAAGTTATTGTAATCTTGGTAGTTTTGTCAAGATTTGGCCATCAAATATGTAATAATAAAAAGACTGAACAGAGACATTGTTTAATTGTGAATCCTTATATCAGGAGAGTCAACGAAGAAGACATTATAGGAAATGTAAAAAAAATATATTGCCAAGAAGTTTGTCTCCATTAAGATTGTAAGTGACAGAAGACCACCAGTAGATTATTTTTCTATCTATTTAGGAAATCCTTATGTATATCCGCAGGATATACATAAGGATTTCCTAACGCATGAGTCAACCCTTTTATGGAATGGACTCTATTACGCGGTGAAAAAGGCAGCTCCAGAAGAATCGATAACAAAACTCTTGAATACACTTTTAACTTAGTAGTTTTCACTTTTGTATTAAAAAGAAGTATTGAAAAAAAAAATCATCATGCTCTGCACTTATAAAGACCGGCATCTCCGCCGGGCTGTTGTGTTTTACTGTTACGACAGAAAAACCTGTAGCACACCCTCTTTTCTCCCTTTTTCTCTTCAATGCAGAAGAGAGACAATCCTGAAAAAAATTTACTATTTCCAATACCATAGACGGCGCGAGCAGTGCCGAATGACGAAATTCATATTTTCTAGCCGTAACGTACTACTATCAGAGTGCTGGTCATTATTTCAGACTGCTGCACGGAGAAGGGCGCGCTGCACTGCGGCGTGGCTGCGCGGCTGCGGGTGCGTGCCCGGCGGCGCGGCTGGCGGCTGCACGTGGCCGACCTGCACTGGCGCTCCCCGCTCGAGCAGCAGCGGGACCACCGCTTCCCCGTGCTGTGCGTCGCCGAGCTGGCCCGTGAGCTCAACCTTTCATTACCTCATTTGTTCATGCAATTCATAACGGGCGCTTAATAAATCCATCTCATTATTTCTACAAAATAATCATAATTTCTCAAATGACATATACTCATATTCATGTTTATTTGGTAATATTTCTGGTTTACAAAGTTAAGTTAAAACTATTTCCAACAATATAAAATTGTCGGTTAGGGCGTCCCAAATCAGTCGTTAAAAATATTATTTATACGAGTACATTAGTACATTAATTAGCATTCTCAGATAACACTTTAATAATCAATTAAAATATTTAAATCATTATAATTAAACTAAAATGTTAAAAATGTCAAAAAAATATTTAAAAAAGTAAAATTCCAAAATCATATACGCCATAGCATGTCTAGTTCTAAAGTATATGGAATAATCTGTGATATTATTTAGTTTCATGGTAAAAAGCGGACCGAAACTTATAAATGGTTAATTTTTCGTTTATGTACAATGTTTGAAAAACAAATTTAATTAAAACAGTTTCTACATATTATTGATAGATTTATAGATGAAGCACTTTATAATATTAATTACTATCTATATTTAGTCAATGTTATCGGCTTAAAGACGTAAAAAGGACTGTCTATAGATAATTAAAATTATCAAATCCATAAATATTTTATTATATTATATATATCCTTTCAAATTCTTTTTCAGGTCAATCTGAGCTGGGTGCGGTGGTACCAATTCTATTCCTGAACACTAGTCTGGGGACTCCACTCTTACCACACACACTGGAATGCGCCGACTTCAAAGCCGCCTTGGAGACCGCAGAAGATGATAATGATAAAACATTGTTGAATAAATGGTATATAACAGATATTTGCATTATCTAATTCTATATACTTTAGAGCTAATAACACAAAATTTGAATAATAATTATTAAATAAAGTTCCGACACGATGGCTTAGTTGCTACAGTGACTGGGACAGAGTCTTAAGGGACGCGGTTTCGAATTTATAATGATTAAACTGCCTCATCACTAAATATGTTCTAATTTAGTGATGAGGCAATTTAATTGCCTTTTACAACGTAAGCTAAGGTGGGTTAAATAAAACGGGGCGGCGACTTAGTAAGCGTAGTCAAAATTAGTGCTTTTCATATAGGTCTGTAAGCGAAAACAACGTAAGTTAAAATATTAAACGCCTATTCTCCTCCAAGTTAGCAAGACTGCTGGCGACTATGAGCGGTAACCAGTTCCAGGCGACTTGCTGTCTCACTCCTTTGTAAAATATGAGAAAGAGACATTGCTAGAGCGGTCTGTTCCCTTCAGGTACTCATTGGACGGCAGTGCCACGCCCCCGTGCTACCGGCTGGTGCGTGGCGCGCCCGCGAGGTGGCGCCGCGAGATGGCGCGCGCGCTCGGCGTACTCGTGCGCACCCTGCCGCAGGAGGCCTGCGACGCCTACCTCACCACCGTCATCGAACAGGTACGAACACATTATATAGAACAGCCTATTAACTAACACTCTGATCAACAACAATCTGCCAGGCGGATGTAATAAACAGCGACATTACATTCAGATAATAACTAACATTGTATCTTCTTTCAATAACAATCTTCAAGGTGGATTTAGTACAGAGGGATATTGAAACCAGTTTTTAAAATAAGACAAAGGGACGATCAAACGAAAACTTTTTGTAACCCCAATTAATTTGGCTTAAAATTTAACTAAACTCTAACTGACATGCTATAAACTAAAAATCTAAAAAATCTTGCAGTAAATCAAGACCAGGATTTCAAAATCAACATCAGAGACAGTACCTACATGCACTTGTAGGTTTTCTCATACTCCGTCACGCATCTACGCACTTCTACTCGCTTTTGATTATAACTAAACTCAAATGAGTTATAACTCAGGAGGTGCAACACACCGTGCTGATGAGTTCCGACGCAGCGCGTCGGTGCGTGTGGGTGTGTCGCGGCGCACCCGACGTCACAACGGCGCACGTGACGTCAGACCCCGAGGCGGAGCACCACCGCGAGCTCCAGAGGCGCCTCGCCAACTTACACAAGGATCTCAAGGTGCGAGGAAGCATTTATACAAATACACTTATTTTATTAAATTATCCTTTACTACACAATTTAATTTAAAAACAGTTAAGTTAAACATATAATATATAATCAATACATAGATGATAGTTAAAACAAATATATAAATATTAAAAATGTGAGTCCGTAAACTGTATACCACTCCGTCATTTTGGAGTTCCAAAGCTGACGTACTCCTCCGCGTCCAGCTGCACCTGAGCGAGCGCAACATAATCCGCGCGTCCGTGCGTCGAGGTGGCGGCGAGGAGCAGTACGAGGCGGGCGTGCGCGGCGCGCTGGCCGACAGACTGGACGCACTGCTCGACGCACTCGCGCACGACGCAGACGCACCCGCCGGCTACGGGGGCGTACCCGCCAGGTACACTCGAATCCGTCCTATGGAGGAGTACGGATATCTTCCATTTTTTACCTATACATGTCTATTGAAGTTGTTCGTACATTGTTCACTATATTGACGTTTGTGAAATAGTGATAACAAAAAAAAAGTCGACTGAGTCTTTTGTGTGTGTCTTCTTAGAGCAAGGCGCGTTTGGAACATTCGTAGCCTTATTTTAAGTTGGAAAGTGTCTTTACAGAAGGGTTTATTTCGATAAGTAGGGTATCAAAGTAGGTCCTCCTGACACTCCCTCCCATTTGACGTACACAAGTGATCACTGGTCTTGATTTAAAGTGGAAAAGTTATCAATAAATAAATATCCTCTTGCAGTCTGTTTGATGAAGTCAGCGAACACCTCTCCTTCTGTCAGAAAGTGACCCAGTGCACCTCCAATCGTGAAATAACTCTGAATGAATTGAAAACGTAAGTGAACAATTAGCAGCATTTGCGATATATAGACGCAGAATTAAAATTTCTTATTATTCACATCGGATCTTCTCGCTGACTATTTATATATAGTTACATGCGGGGTGAGAGCTCGGTCCCCCTGGCGCTGCTGGGCGGCGCGGGCTGCGGCAAGGCCACGCTGCTGGCGCGTGCTGCCGCGCTAGCGCCCAGCGTGCTGCCCGACGTCGCGCTCGTGCTCAGGTGAGTACACAGACCTTTAGGCGGTCAGCTTATACGGGCACCATCCCCGCACAGAAAAGTGATGGAAATACGGTAACCCAAACAACAAATGCTACCCTCATCGCTGTCCAACTTCCCTTCATACATCACCATATACGTCGCAGGTAACGGCCACTGACCTGATGTTGCAGGTGCGGATTTTAAGCGATAATCATTTACAGAATAAAACATCAGTATTATAACACCTTGAGCATACCCCGCACAGCGCTCCGACATTGCATTAACGGCAATTCAGAATCTGAAACGGATCCCACTTTTCGATTTAGTCGCACATAACTCGTCATCTAACGCAAACTGTCTCTAGATTCGTAGGTCTGACGCCGCAGTCGAGCAGCTCGCACCAGCTTCTAAAGTCGATAGTGGATCAGCTGCACGTCCTTCACACCGGCACCGTATATCGAGGACGTAATGTACGCACCGCCCCCCTTATTATGTAATCACAGTATTTAAGCAATCGAACTTTAATATGAACAATTCGATCCACTCAATTCATGAAACTTCGTCGAAAACGTATATGAAATAAAATCTTTTAGTGTACGTATCCAAAGAGCTACTCCGTCGGTAGGATGAAGCTTCGATACATTTACATGCTAAGTAGACCTCGTGCCGTCACTTGTACTGGGTCGACAGATTAACTAGAGCCATGTCCTTATCAAGCATGAGATAGACTTGCCGTGACCCTCATCTGTAACCAGGAGGCGGCGGGTCTGTCGGGTGCGCTGGCGCGTCTGCTGGCGGCGCTGGGTCGGTCGCGACCGGTGCTGCTGTGCATCGCCGGCGCCGACGCCCTACGCGGCGCCCGCTGGCTGCCCTCGCGACTGCCGGAGAACGTCAAGATGATCGTCACCGTCACCGAAGGTATATATTGAGATTAATGGCTTATCTGTGCTGTGGGCTACAATTTTGTATATATAAATAGAGGAGCTTAATTTTTTTTATTAAATGAACCGTCTTTCCACATTACAGAAAAGGACGAGCCATCCAGTTCCGCGATAATGGCGGTGCTGTCGTCGGAGGAAGGTCCCCGGGTGGTGAGGGCTCCGCCCGTGGGCGCAGAGGAGGCACGCGCAGTGCTGCTGGCCACCGCCGCCGCCTACAGCAGGCCGGGGGCGGGTTCGCCGCCGGAGGCTGCCGTCAAAGCCGTGCAAAAGTGCACCTTGCCGCTTTATGCTAAGGTAGCTTTTTCTAAAGTTTTTTTGAATCCAATAACTATTTTTTTTTTGTAACTTTCTTATTTTACTAGATCCTAGCTTGGCAAATATCCCTATCGGCGGAGACCTTTACGGAGTTGTCGGAACCGGAGACGATTCCCGAGCTGGTCATCTGTGAAGACCTCGAAGGTCAGCTGGAACAGATACTGGTAACGACCGAGGCGGCTTTGGGAGCCGATCGCGTCAGGGCTTGTCTATCTCTTCTGACTGCCTCCAGAAGAGGACTCGACGACACCGAAATCTTGGACCTCCTGGCACACGACGACCTGTTTAGAAGCGAAGAAACTTACTGTGAGTTATCTTATATAGAGCTATATTTTGAACCCTTATATGAGATCGAGTAAAAACCTTACTCAAACCATGAGGTACCGGAATTCTCAGCACAAGCACATGTGAATAGCACAAGTGCATGTGATAACGATAACAAAGCCATTTAAGCGTTTCCATCCCCGGCAGTGCCGTGGGCGCCGGGCGCGTTGCTGTGGCCGCAGCTGGCGGCTCTGCTGGCGCCGTGGCTGCGCGAGTCGCGATGGCGGGACGCCGCCCTGGCCGCAGTGGCAGCCGACCGCTACCACGCACACATGCACAATGCACGACTCACGCTCGTCGAGTACTTCGAGGTGAGTCTTGAGAGGGAGCGTGGTACGGGCTATTAATACTGTCCAATATTACGTTTGTCGAATAATAGCTGATCGACGAGGTGCTGATATGAGTGAGATGGCTTGCGATTCGGTTTGGTAAAAAATAATACAAAAAGGAATCAACTCATCTTTGCTGTTCTTAGACTGCCAGTTTCATAAAAAATCCAATTTCAGGGAAAATGGTTCGTTGAAAACGACCCAAAAATGGCCGGGCGTTTGGTGTCTCAAGAGAACAAATTTTCTGATGATTGGTAAGTATTAAATTCGCCGTTTTAAATCATGAAATGGAATCTATATCATATTTTTATTATAAGGTACAACACGAGAAAATTCGACGAATTACCATTCCAACACTATCACATTTTGAAAGAAGATCCCGAAGCCTTCTCCGTGAAACCGTACTTTACGCAGCTGGACTGGATCCACGACAAGCTGGCGGCCACGGACTGCGGGCAGTTCCTCGAAGACATCGCCCTCGTGCACATCGACCCCCTACCGGAACATTTGGAGATATTAAAGGAGTTATTCGTTGCACACTCCTACGCTCTGGATTACGATCATAGACAATTCTACGGACTCCTCAGATCGGTGATGGAGAAGAGACAGCGCGATGGCGTGGACGTAGACAGCGAAATTGTTCACGATTGGATGAAGGAAATTTGGGATCCCCCTATACCAACGTTTTATCCGGCTAACGAGGATTTCTGGAAAGTGACGGAGAATAAGGAGAAGAGGGATGTGTCTATGGTGGAAGGGTTCGATAGCAAGTCTTTTGATTTGATAGTGAGGTTCGATACGAGAGGGAAATACGTCGCTACGGTGTCCACCGAGAGGGAGGAGATATGTGTGTGGGATGTTTTAAGGTACACTTTTAATTTTCGTTATGTTTCACTATTATATCATTATATATTAAAATTACAAGTTTAAAACTATTTTAATATCAAATAGATGTAAGATGATCAGGAAGATAACGGGTATTACTCATCCCATCAACCTGGTGCCCATCGACGAGTACCGCTGCGTTGTGCTGTGCCGACGGGAACTTAGGGTCTATGATCTAGATCAGGTTAGTATTGCAATTTAACATTTATTGTTAAAAGAATATTACCAAGGCATTGCCAATCTTCTTGTTACCTCTATTCTATTCTTTAAAAGAAGGATGAGTCGAGGTAAATATCCCAGGATGTCATACAATTTACTACCTCCAGGGCAAATACCTGGTAGCACTGAAGGGCGTCATGAACCAGAAGATGCCGTACTACGGTCTCCACGACGACGCGCACCTCGTGGCGCTCGCCAGGAACAGGATGTACGTCAACCTCATGAACATCGAGACTGGTGGGTTTAAGTGGAAAGATAACAGACCCTCTACCCCCCTCTCCCCTCTCTCGTGTCTCCTCTCTCTGTATCTTAACTGAGCTATCAATTTTATTATGAAATTATTACTTAGTTACTAATACTGCATGAATATTTTTGAAAGTATTATTTACTGTTATCAAGGATACAATGCTAAATCCAGAAACTTGGGAATAAAGTATTACTTGTTGTTAGGCGACTGCGTGACTACTTTCAAAGCTGGCGAGGACAGGTTTCTGAACTCTTTGCTCGTGTCTGGTGATGGAAGGTAAATATAAACAATTAACTTAATTTTGTAACTTAGCACAAAAGGAGAAAATTCAAGCTGATCCATGAGGAAAGGAGGCATCTATTGCTTTTCTTGCCGACTCTTCTTTAATTCTTCTTTCTTCACTGCTAATTATGCTAGAAGTTTCATAAACGGCTTCCATATCAGGGAATCTTTATATTACAGGGTATTAGTGTGTGGAGACGAGACTCAAAAACCTTTCCCATTGCTGGTGTGGTCGCTCACCTCCAGGAAGTTGCTGTACGACCTCAGGATACCTCATCATGACTTCGTCACCTCCAAAGCCGCTATCACATATGAAGGTACTACTTAGAACGTTAAAGTAGTTCTTTCCTGTTTCTCTATGTTAGAAACAATTATAATATACTAATTTGACTACACTGGTCAAAATTCGCCTAAATATTTTACTTACTTAATTTTTTTGTTAACCTAACTAGAAAACTGGTAAACAAACAGAAATAAAAACTACTACCCAGTTGTTGACTTTGCCTAATATATATAATATTTGTTGGCAGGGTCGTACGTGTGTGTAGTGTCCCGGGAGCTGGACGAGCCGACCCCAAACTTCATAGTGGTGTACGACCTGCAGTCCGGGACGCTGTTCAAGAAGTGGAAGCCGGGCTGCGACACCGTGGCGCTCGCCATCAGCTCCGTCGACGGCTGCGTCGTCTCCGGACTCGCCGATACCAGGATACTCGTGTGGGATCTCGTCACAGGTTAATTCTTATTTATTTAGGTGGCATAATTATGACATTATTAAAATAAGTTATAATAATAACCAGATCAAAGCGGATATTTAATTGTAAACAATAAATATTCTAACGTTACAAGAATTGTCGCATTATAACGTGTCGTTGGAGACAGCCAGCTCAAAATAACTTCTTCAATGACGTTCCATTTTTAAAATATTTAAAAAATAGAACATCATCGAATTTAAAATTATAACGGCCGCAGGCAACTGCCGCCTCACGCTGCGCGGACACCGCGCGGCGCCGTCGCTGCTGTCGCTGGCCCGCGCCGGCGCCGCGCTGCTGTCGGCGGACACCGAGCGACTGGACCGCTCCGTGCGCCTCTGGGACCTGCACACGGGTGGGCACACGAATATATGTATTGTACACACTTATGTGTGTGTGTGTGGGGAGCGCTTTTATTGTGATAACGTATGTAGAGTAAGTTTACTTTGCGCTGTGGTATATACCGGGTTATTGTGTACTTTTCATTTTGCATATACGGAAATACGGAAGAACTCTATCTTTGCGTATGTGTTGTAGTTTTTAAACATTTCTTCCTCTGGAACCGATCGTATTACTGTTGTAAGCTCGCTAATCTTTTATCTAAGCCTTGATTAATATCGGATCCCGTAAGCTGCGTTAGTTGTACGATAAGCGACCGTCTTTACAGGAAAGCTGGTAGCAGTGTACACACCACCAGAGAGAGTGACATCTTGCGAAGTCCTCCTCGGAGGGTCGGTCCTGGCGCTGGCTCTGGAGAATTACAAAGAAGTGCTATGCGTGAAGCTGCACGGCCCTCAAGTGGAGTCGGTTAAGAACGGAAGAGATACAGAATACGACGAGGCGGGGTACGGTCGGGAGGAGTTCGAAGGGAAGACCTTCGACGTGAGAGGAATGGAGAACACCTGATCATAGTTAAGGGACAAACTCGTTAGCAATAATGTTGTGTAATAAATATAAAAATATGTTTAATTAATTAACAGATTTTAAAGTTACTTTGTGAGTGTGCGGGTCACATTTCATGGGGCGGGCCTCGTTGTCACCGATGGCGCCACTAGCGGTTGTGTCATACAACATACACATTGTTTTATTAATTGTAATTGTAAACGTAATATGTTTGTTGAACTATTAATACCTAGTGGCGGACATTGTTAAGTTTTACAAACGAACATTAATTGTTCAGAGTACACGTAAAAGATTATTTCAATACGCTTATTTTTTTTATTTATTCTTTTTTTTAAAAGACAATCTATGTTTCATTGATACGTAAGACCGGATTGGATATGTCGATTCTCATGTATTTTGCACTTGCCGAAACTAATAATGGGATTAGATCTAGGTGTATCAATAATCGATCAGGATCAGTTGTTATTACAGTTATAATATTTGAACCAACGGTGAAATTAGATGAGAATCCTCATATCCATAGAGTTGCTCAATTATTTTTATTTCTGTTTGAGGCCTATAGGGTACAAATAAAATAAGCGTTACTTACCGATTATATTATAATACTCTGCGTGTGGTTTTGTAGATGTACGGAATAGTTAAAATATTAAAGCGACATTTAGTTCAAGTTCAGTTCAAAAAAACATTTAAATTTTCACTCATTCTAATATTGGATTTAGATATTATATATCATATTTTAAAGACTATTAATTCCCTTGTCTCCCTATCATCTTATCTGTATCGATCTAGAGAAACGCATAACGTGCATTCAACGGAGTCATGAAACCAACATTGACTTTGTACTTTGCCTGAACGTGACGTCACAGTTGATAAGAGACATACCGTATACAAACACACGTAGTAGATAAAATGGTAAATAGTAAATCTGATAGTCAAGGAAATTTAAATCGCAAAATTAATTTAAAAAAATCATTTTAAATTCTAAATAAATAAATACGGAAACTTCGAATTAGGTTATAAGAAAAAAAAGGTTCTTTAGTTTTTGCTCGCATTCATTATAAATGAATTAAAAAAAAATTAATATTTTAGTACTAATAAGTAGGTATCAGGTAATTCATAATTCTAGATACTTCGTCGATAGCTTTTCCTCTTTCAGGACATTATCATACCTTCTAATTACCAATATAATTGAGAATTATAACAACTAGGATCTGCCAACGTGCGCGGCGGGTGTTGAGCTGAGCCCCTCACCTTTCTGTCTGTTTTTCAATCTGTTTTCGCTATAACATCCGCGTTCGGCTCAAACATACATGACAAAATTTTTAGCTAATTACCTCGTCGCATTCTGGAGACAACTAAACACAAAAAAAGGTCTCCCAAACAGTTAAGAGCTTTCTTAATTACTACTGTAATATGGCAGTAAAACCACCGTAAAATTTATAATCTTGCATATTTTTGTATTATTGTATACAGTATAAACTGCACATTGTTCTCTCTTGTCTGAATGTGACGTCATAAAGTGATGTATGTTGGTTTCAACGTATTTTCGCCATGCCAGGTCTGTCAAAACTCAAAATGCGTAATAACATGTCAATTTTAGAGTAGACTGGACTGACTGAAGCAAGGGTTCATTTTGATGACATGTTACGATCATTATTATTATTATTATTTTATGTTAACAAACACACACGCAGAGTGCAGTACTGCCACATATATTAAACCTTTATTAATATTATAATACCCTAAATACTTGCGCCCAGCTAAGATTTATACTAAGTAATTAATAAAAAAAACATCAATGTTTTTGATCTATTACGCTTATTAATTAAAATAAAAATAATTATTAACTATTAATTGTATTTAGTGAGTTTTCTGTAATGTTAATGTTTAAAATTAAATTATATAAATTAACACGTAGCTGATTGGAGTATATTTTTTGAAATTTTTCTAAAACAAGATGGCCGCATTGAAGTAGACGCGAGTAATATTACATTATTCAATCGTGCCATCTTGTTTTGGTTAAAATCTAAATAATATAGATTGACATGAGTTCAGTGACTTCTTTATAAAATATTAAGCTCCTGATACAAAATACACTACAAGCTCACAGTTACATTTATAGTCTATATACTATAGCGGAGCACAGAATTTATAGCACAAATCAATAAATGGTCAAGGGCACAAAACTTGAAGGGAGAATTCAGGGCTTATATCACTAAGCGGGTGCTTAGCTGGAAGACATTGGAAAACTACATATACTTATTTCGCGTACCAATTTTACTGTCTTCGTGTCTTCATTAATTTATAAACTTCAACCTTAAATAAGTAAATGCAATATTCAAATACTTAATTTCATTTAAATTATTTTTACAAACGCAACTTGTAAGTACGATTGTGACGTACATTTTTATTTACCCTTTGAAATGAATTGATGAAATATTTTTCATAATCACTATCATATTACAGATTTTATCATATGACAAGACCAATGTAATTAAAATCTAGAATCTAGAACACTTTCCTATCTTTACTATGTAAATGTATCACGCGTTCGAAAATTAAAAATGGAGCGTAATTTCGCATTTGTTAATAATATTTTAATTTATTAATATGTACCGTAGTTTCCAACAGGCTGGTCCCTGTATGATATTCTGTTATAAATGATTTTAATGTAAATTATAGCGGTGGCGATGTAATCAATTGAATTGTTAACATTATTTATGTATTCTGGATTGAAACGTATATTGATATCCTGATTAAATAATTATCGTAACTATATTGTTGTATTTTTATTTTAATGTTTATAATATTATGTTGATAAACAACCATGTATAGAGAAACGACCGTGTTCGATCGTGCATGATGCAAAATCTAATCCTTTACAAACTGATAAAATTTTGTATGATTATTGTAGGTTAATATCCGGAGTTTTTTTTACTTGGGCAAAATTTCTCATACTTATGGAAAATCAAAACTACTGAGAAGAAGTGGCGATTGCACTGTATTTACTTATCCTAAGTTTGTTTTAAAGAATTAAATTTATTATAGGTTCTGAAGTAGTTAATCTGAAATCAAGCTTCATATCCACCGGACATCACGCTTTTAATATGCATGCACACAAACATTTCTTAATAACTTTTTAAAAAAGGTTAATGTTGAATTTTAACCTGAACATTAACAGCCATGAACTGTAATTATGTATTTAATGATCTTATATTTTTATTAGGTCATATAGCACTTTAATTAGTGTTTTTTTATTTATTTATTTCTGCTTCTACATAAAACTTTTTATTGTGTAAAATTCAGTGGTTATAAATTTGCTAAGACATGTCATGGATACATAAATTCAGGCAGTGGGATTTTGTAGGAAGCAATTTAAAGTTGATTTGAACCTCAGACCGTAAATCATTTATTAGATACTGCAATGCATTAATGCTAGAAGCAAGCAGTACATACATCTCTTCATTCTAGATACATTATTTTATCTATAGAATAACCAGACTTATGTAAAACTAAAAACAGGAATAAATTAGATTTTTTATTATACACTGAAAAATAATAAACTACATTACAATAGATAAATAATTAACAGGACTGGAACAGGCCCTTCTGGCGCATTTCTTCAAACTCTTTCTCGGCATCATATGTTCTGTCAAAATGAAATATTATAATGTTTGACTGTGTATTTATTTGGCACACGTAATTGGTTAGAAAATAATTTACCTGTAAAATTCAGCATACTTCCTCTTACGCTCATTGCCAACCAGCTGCTTGAAGGCAATCCCGCTGATGACAGCAGCAGTAAGCGAGAAGATAAGACTGCGTTTGATGGACGTGTTCAGGAGTCCACGCATCTGGGGCTTTGATGCCGTTGATACTGCCTTGTCTCCAGCCATCTGATATTCATAATTAATCAGCTTATTTTATTATCCCTCTAAGTTTTTTGTTATAAGTTTTGTAGTGATAGTAGTAGTACTGTTTGTTTCCACACCTTTCCAATAATGTATTAAAGATTAATGAAGTCGTAAAGTACTCTACTAAGATTGTAAGCTATTGAGTTATCATTATCAATAATATGCAATTAATAACAAAAGTACTTCATTAATTAATGGTATATTCTACATAAGAAAAAGTACGGGTCTTATGTTTAAAATTTTATTTCTGATTGATAATTTTTAACAAATTTCACCACTAGAAATTGCGTAGAGGTTAGAATTTACTTATCAGATAAAAAAAGATACTTTTTAACGTAATTATTAAAAACAAATAGTATACCCTAATGTTTTTTATAGTTCATTTAGATGGGTAATAAAATACAAATGTAGTATAAATATTGTTCAATAAACAATTTTGAAAAGAGAATATTGACGTTCTTACATAACATAGGAGTATTTTTTTCCTTAAGACTAGCAAAATTTTAAACAAATGCTTTCAGAATTAGATGATAGCGCAGACAATAAATTAGTAATAAAACATTTTAATACTTACATTCGTGAATTAATATTATAATTGAATATCAGTGTGGTCTCGAAAATACTGTGACAGTAGTTCGATAAATATTAAGTATTAGTTAGTTCTTGAATCCTGCCTCTTAACCAACAGATTATAAAACATACAGATATGTCATTGGTCGATATTAACCAAGAACAATTTTAGCCAATAAAATGTTTGAACTATTCAAGTATTTGTTTCGTTAATTGCTAATCATAAAAATAATCATTTCAATTTAGAATTTACAGATTCTAAAAAAGTTTTTCTCTGCTTTTATTTTCATTAGTTTTTGCTTAATGTAAATTAAATTGTAATTTGCAAAACACCGTTGACTCGATGTTTTTCAAATTCATGTTAAGAACACAAAATCTCTAAAATCTGTGCAACGTATAAAGTTGCATGCAAAAATGCACGTATGCCTATATATGCTAGAAAAATAATGTTTCAATTGAATCATAATTTACTAAATATTAATTATATAGATTAAACATTGCTCTCTTTATAAATGGTAGATTTGTATCTAAAAAAAAACAATACTGTACATTAATAGTAACTGTATATGTTAAGAATTTTATTTTTACTTGGATCGCTTTCATTTATGCAACAGCATGAAATGATATTTTCCAATTTTTTATTTTATTTTCCTTATACTGAGATCATTAATAAATATAGTCTATAAAGGTATACTCTTGTTAGATTTAATTTCTTTTTTTTTTTTGTAAAATATGACTGATAATGTTCGACTGGCAGGGCAAAATAGCAGTAACACAAAAGTGATATAACAAATATTTCAACCCTGTTAATTAACGTTGCAAAAACTGTTGAATAATAAAAATGGCGTTAAAGACATAATTTTGTTCATAATTGTTTTTTTTTTCGGTTTAATTGTGAAGGATACACCTTTTATTGAATAGTACTATTTCTCTTTTTGAGCGAAGCGAGCGGAGCGCTCTACTGGAGACTTTATCACGAATATGCTCGAAAACTACTTGACGGAAAATCATGAAATTTTTCAATCAAAAAGACAATTTAGGTGAAGGTTTTAATAAAGTTTTGAAAAATGTCATGTCATGAGGAATAATCGAAAAAAAACTGATATCCCATTGAAGGCAATGGGAACCGAGTCATTACATTACATTACAGTCTCGCTTCGCTCAATATGCATACGGCGCCCGATATTTCATGGGGGCAGCGAGTCGAAATTGAAGGTCTGTTGGCGCCCCTAGTTATATTTGTTTTTAATTAGAAACGATTGAAATGTTTTTTGCTTTTACAAAAAAATAATACCTCAAAATATAAGCAACAATTAAAATATTTAAGAAAAGAAATCATTTTAGAAGTATTTTTTCCGACAATCTATAATCTCGTCGCATTATTCAATTATAATACTTTTATACCTGAACTCTTTAAGGAAATCAAATCAAACAAGAATTGACGAAAGTTTACCTTTAACGAGTCGTTTTACTTACGTTTTTTTTAACTTACCATTTTATCTAATACTAACAAGTTGTAGCCCTTAATAATAAACGTAAACTTCAACCATTAATATCCAACGGGTAATAAAAAACAATATTTTTTTATTCATTTATTAATAAACTAACTTTACAAATTTAATAATAGCAGAACAATAATATTCCTTATTTCTTTTCATTCATAATAATATGATAATAATTCACCATGACTCATCGTACTTTATGAATATAATTATGATTTAAAAATAATGAAGAACGACAGAGAAAGCAACTTACAGAAAATAATGCACAATAATTATATAAAAAAAAAAAAGTATATTCGCAACCTCATCATTGCCAGCAACAAAAATGTACATGCTCTATGATTGACCTAAGATGGCGCCACCGCGCCCGCTAACAACACATCCTAGAAAAAATATTACAATAACGTAAAGTTAAAAAATTTTATTGTATCAATTCTTTATTTATTTATTTATTTACTATTTCTGCGATCTATTTACATGTTTATTAAATGTTTACATACCAAAACTATATGCTATCTCGTGTCTCGTAACCCCTAGCCTATATGTATAGTGTTTAACTATTTGTATTTCTCTTTTTATCGATATATAAACATATGATATATATATATATATATATTTATCAGCATAAATTACTATTATTAGTCCAAAAAAAAAATTAAAATAAAAACAAAACTAAATGATAACTATACACCCAATATACACAACTAGTTTTGAGGAGTCCACTCACTATAATTATATGGTACAAGCTTGAGAGTCATACTTTTAATTTACAGTACAAGGCTTTTTATCCTACGGGAGGCATCCGGGGATACACTCGGCGACTTTGATAATAATAATAATAATATAATAATTAAAAAAAAAAAAAAAAAACAATTACTTAACGCGTAACATAATTATATTAATATTCCCAACTGTACACCAATAATTTACAGGAACCCCTGCAACACAAAGCGTGCGGTTTTGACACCCCCTCCCACTATCGAGGCCTAAGCCCTCCCCCCCCCTATAACTAATAACATGTAGTACACAGCTCAATCACGGCACACGTGTTAGGGCACAATTTATCAGACGAATTTCTTTATATTTAATTATTAAAATATCATCAATATATAAATATTACTATCTATATTTTGTATTGTAGCACTATCACTGTCCAATCAATCTAAAGAACCTTCAACGCCGTCGAGTAAGTGACCGTCAAGGGCGCGTCGCACGAAAGAATACGGATAGGCGAATACTAGGAGGCAAAAATTTAAGGCAGTCTCGAAGGGACATCACTTATGTAAACAAAATTCACATCCACGTATTATTGCTTTGGATTGCATTCAGACCTAGGAACCGCAAAGAAAATATAAAAACTCACTAAGCTATATATATTTACGTAGTAGTCGATGCAAACGATCTTCGCAAAACACTTATATCAATAAAACAACGGACGTGGAACGGACACCAAAACGGATTTGCTATAATATTAATGTTTATGATTTATTACCTGTGATAATAAATACTATACGCTACTAATTTTTTTTTTTTTTATATACAGTGCAAAAGAAAATATAGGATCACTGGTTTGCATTTTTTATTTGTCAAATCTCGAGTCGCCGCTGAACCGGAACGGAATTGAAATTAACAGTAGAATGGGGCGTAGTAAATAAATGATTTAATATACTGGAAGCCCAATCAGACAAACTATTGAAACACTCAGTCACGATTATTATCAGTTCACTAAGAAATTATTCAAGTATCAATGTCGTATAATTACAATTATTGGTCGTGATTTCACTTACATATAAACCGCTAAAACCGTCGCGGCGGCGCGTCGGGGGGAAGCGGC
Organism: Melinaea marsaeus rileyi; assembly: GCA_918358865.1. Lineage (NCBI taxonomy): Eukaryota > Metazoa > Arthropoda > Insecta > Lepidoptera > Nymphalidae > Melinaea > Melinaea marsaeus. The sequence continues at coordinate 8,304,691 of OU911088.1, read as the reverse complement.
CGGGCGCCGTGTTCGTACAAAATTCTATGCGCCGACCGGTTCCCGACAGGACGTATTAAAACTACGCCGCCGGTCACCACCGTCGCGATTCTTAAGTGTTTAGTGCAAAAACGTATGAAAATATCTTTTTAAAACTTTATGCATCTTTATATCTCTCGGGTATTTTTATTTATCCTATTAACAAGGTGCCTATAAGACGGGTGCTCTTTTGTACAATAATGATACATCTCTATACACTAAACTAAGGCTTCACATTCGGTCGGAGCGCCTACGCTCCGGCCGCATGGTATTCAAGAGGCTCTTAAAAATACTCGATACAACGAAATTAACTTACAATTTAACAAAACGTCGAGTGCTTTATAGTGAATGGTAACATGATTTGTTCACTAATTAAAAAATAAAGTTCCGTCAGTATCCGGCGCCGGCCCGGCGCGGAGCCGCACATCCGCACAGCCGCCTTCGACACTTAATATAAAAGCACACATCTGTTAAAATTCCTCAGAGGATTCCCAATTTTATTGCACATTAATCAAATTTCCATTTCCATTTAACAAACGTGAGATTCATTAAAATAAAAAACCAAATCCACAAAGAGTTCACATCGATAAGCACAGTTCCCTATCGCCGTGCGTCCATCGCCGGATACGAGTCTAACCGATACACTGTCACTTGTCACTTTTGCATGGTCACCCCGTCCAACACCACGGAGTACAAACGCACAGAGATTCCACGCGCCCCGTATTCGAGGACGCGGGGGTCGGAGGGGGCGTCATTCGAGGGGGTACAGCAGCGGCAGAGGCAGCGCGTGCATCGGCAGGGGGAGCGGGAGGGGCAGGGGGAGGGGGTGCGTGTGGGGGAGGGGGTGCGTGTGGGGGCGGGGCGGGGGCGCGGCACAGCCCGCGCGGCGCCGCCGTCACTTGCCGTCGCGGGAAGCGCGCCGCCGCCGTACCGCGCCCGCAGCGCCCGCCGCGCCCAGTGACCCTACGCCCGCGCCCGGGCTCGCCGCTGCCGCGCCACCCGCCGCGACCGCCGCCGGACCTTCGCCCACTGGAAACGCAAGGGATCGTGTTACATTGTTGCTCTTTCTCCTAAGTATAGTTTATATATATTGACAAAATAAATATTGACAAATGTATTAAATCTCTATAAATTGAATTGACAAGACTTGACGCTCGTTTACAAAATTTATTTGAACAGTAAACTAAAATATTAAGCTTTCTCGGAATTAATAAATAAAATAGGAAGATGATAACTCACCCGCACTTCTCGTTTTCCGCCTGACGGGCGTGGTATTGGGCGGGGCGGGCGCGGAGGCGGGAGCGGGCGCAGGTACGGACCCGTGCCTCACGGAGCGCCGTGTCCCCACGCCCTCGGCGCCCACCACACCACCCTTCGCGACCTTTACCCCAGGCTTCACCACCTTTATCCCCTTACCCCGCACTTTACATATCAATGGCTCGTCGCTATCGCTGTCGGATTCTTTCTTTCCCTTCCCCCCGATCGCGACGGGATTTAGAGGTTTCTGGTCTACTCTTCTCGGTTTCTTCTTTAGGCGGCCCGGGGACACTCCCTCCTCGCAGCTTATGGTAGAGGCACACGAGCTTTCGGACTCTCTCCTCTTCCGCTTTACGGCAGGCGGTAGTTTGGTCGGAACTCCCGCCGCATTGAGCGTTCGGGGACTCGTTTTGTCCACGGAACCGCTTCGGAGACAATTTCTCGGCTGTAGGGCAGGTGAATCTGATCTATCCAGCTTATTCAATCCTGGACTCAAACGCGGCGTTTTTGGTCCGTCCGCTGGACTATTCATTTTACTACTGGACCTCGTCCGAACGCTACTTCTCGCTACCCTTTCCAATGCCGAAGGAGACGGAGACTCTGGCCTCTTCCCGACGTAATCGGGTGTAGGAATTTCTATAAGTAATTGCTCTAATAAGCTCTTGTCAGGAAAATCAGCCTTAAGCGGCAACCGCTCAATAACTGGTTCCTGTTTTTCTTTCACATCCGACTCTCCTTTCCTGTCGCCGTTCTCCGAAACGACACTAGGTTTTTCTTCTTTCGTTTCTAAAGAATCATTCACACACACTTTTTCTTGATTAGAATAGGTGTACAAGGGAGGCGAGACTCTGCTCGGTAAGTGATCGAAGTCGTCGACCCCTTTTTCTTTCTTAGGCGAGGTGGTCAAATCTTCTTTACAAACTTCGTCCTTTTGAGAATTATTTGATTCGAATTTTGCTTCAACGTCATTTGTTTTGGACTCTGTTTTCAATTCATTTGTAGCTTCCACATCTATACTCTTATTCGTTTTTTTATCATCATCCCTCAGGATAGGCGTTGGTTCTCTCTTCACTTCTTTGGTTTGAGTGGTCTCCTCGGGCGGTCTTCTCGGAGCGTCGTCCCCGTTTATATGGTCCGAATCCATCTTCGCCAGCTCCGCCTCGATGTCGCCCATGTCGTCAATGTCTGGAGGGCCGGGGTCGTAGTGGGGCGGACCGGACGCCAGCGACAGCCTCTCCAAGAGCTCGTCCGACGCAGGAGGTTGATCTATAACGCCTATTATCCTCTGCACGGACGTGGGACTTGTGGATCTGGGCATATCTAGTCGTTCTTTTCTCTGCGGCCCCGGCGGAGACTGACTCGCCTGGTTGGGAGATTTCTCCGATAGGGCGTCCATCGACTCTATGCCCGAGTCCTCGCCCTGGGCCTGCGAGTTGGGCGATCTGTTGCCGAACTTGTCGGCCTCCGGCCTCGCCGTCCTCTCGGCCACTAGTTTGCAATACGTCTTGTCCTTGGGCCGGTCCTTCCGGCGGGGAGACACGGCCCCGGAGCGCTGGCCGGCGGCGGGCGGCGACTCCCGCCTGCCTTCTATCGTGCCTATGTTTGTCGAACCAGGGGGATCTGGAACCCAAACATATAAGCCTTCACATTTTTGTTTTTTGTACCACTTGCGTACCGAAGGAGAGTTAACGCTGACGTACGTTTGCCTATTTACAGGTTAGTGTTAATTTACGCCACCATTGTTATGACCGAGATGTCGTTGTTAGCTAATAAGTTTCGTAACCCAAGAGTACAGTATTTAATTCGAGACCGGCAAATGGACAGATGCGAACTACTTCATGCTACAAAATAAAATGATCACTACTGTTGGGTCAAATAAATTTATTTTTGAATAGATATTAATTACATTTATATACATTATCAAGATTTCTACAAAATTCGACCTATTCTATTATACTTAAACCTACTTGTGAAGATTGCGTTAATAACAAATATATAATAAACAGTGAAATGATTTTGGTCCACATACAAAATTACAAAAGGCATTTACATTTTTTACACATAACACAATCCATAATATCATTTCATCATCCATTTAAGTAATTAAAACAACAATCATTAATATTTAACTGTCATTATGATATAATTTACACATGTCTGTTATATAATTACAATCCAGGCCGTCACGGGATATTATACATTTTAATACATTTAAAATGTCAATTAATATTACATGTAACGTCAGCCTGGAGTATATTTATATGCTACACTTGCAAATTAACATACATACCTGGACAGGAACTATGGCTAGTCTTCCTCTTCTTCTCAGTGATTAATCCGTTAGGGGAGGTTATAGCACTGTCCGTTAGTGTCCGTTTTAACTTGTTCTCGTCGCGATCGAACTTCCCCTCCTCCACACTCGGCGTCCGTTCAACACTTTTATGACACTTTAACAACCTGCCTTCCAACTCACTAGCACCAGATTTTATTTCACCGTAATCATCCATTTTAATGTCACTGGATTTTATATCACATTTCGCAACGTCCTTCTCCACTTTTGGTGTAGGTAACTTCTTTTTGACTTCGTGGTTGTTTGCCATCTCTCTGTATCCTTCGTTTTGAGCGTATTTGCCCTCCTTTTCTAACAAGTCGTTCCTCCATTCTTTGTCCCTCTCTTTCTCTATTGATTTGCCCTCAGTTAAAAGTTTGCATTTCTTTTTCAACTTCATACCGCTCAATGTCTGCACTTTGTTTAGGAGCTTAAAGTCGTGCGACTTGGTCACTATGTGAGCATTCTTAGATATAGTTTTCATCCTATACACATTATTGCCACCTGTGACGTCACTTTTTAAAGCCTCTCCTTCACCAAAATGATTATTAAGTTTCATATTTTTAACATGTAAATACTCATCAGTCTTTGAGTTTTCAGTGCTATCTGACTTCGAAGCCAGTGACTCGTCAGGGTCCCTCTTGTAAGGTAACTCTTCTTCCTTCTGTAAGGATCCCATAGACTTTCTGATCTTAATTTTCTTTGAGTGTAGATCACCCGGGCCAAACTTTTTCTTTTCTTTCTTGGAGTTCCTAATAACCGCCGAATTTCGACCCCTTAAACTTATATGTAAAGGCGGTACCCTAAGCTCGCCTTCCACTGGTTTTTCACCTTTCACCTGCTGGTTCATGAAACTAACGTCCGCTTTGTAAACGGGTTGGACTATGGGTTCGTTTTTGTCGAGTTTTAGTCTCAACTTTAACGACTCCTTCTCCCCCGACGGCGATTTCGGCCCTTCGGTACCAGGGATCGCGGGCTTCGCAACTTGAGGCCGTGGTAAGGCAACTTTCGTAGACTTTCCATCCCTTACTATCTTCTCTCTAAGTATTGCGGGTTTCTCTTTCGCACCCCCCGTCCTCAGCTTGCCTCCTTTCTGAGCCAGCAGCTTTTCATCTTTTTCTTTTTTAACTATCTTGTTTTTAAATTTAAGATCCTCTTCATTTTTACTCTCCTCCTCTATCGTCTTCGCAATGCCGAAAATATCGGGTTTCGTTTCGTTTGAGTTTTCTTTAACTTTGACCTGTGCGACGGTTACTTCCTCAACCTTTTTGATCGGGTCCTTAGGCGGTGGCGTATCGTCATCCCTCATTAAGGTTTTTATCAGGTACTGCTTGCTTTGCTCCTCGATCTCTTGAGCGGTGGCCTGTGAGCCGACCGTTGCCGTTGACACCGAGGTCGTTGCCCTCATCGGTACCCTCATAGGGGGAGGCATCGATGATAACTGGTTCGTGCTTCTATCGATTCTCTCATTAACATTCGCATATGAAGCGTTAGGTGGCGACTTGAAAGGTGGGTGGGTAATGGTGTGGTTTGGCGAATTAACAAACTTAGACGTCGACTGCTGAGCGACAGGGGCAGGAGGCGGCATAAACGTCGTCTCCGAATTTCCATCGAAAGATTCCGATGACTTTGAAGGCACATTACTATTAACCTGACTCGTGGTTGGAGTCGCATCGCTGTAGGGTCCGTTTAGAGCGGGGCCGGGGTACTGGCCGCCGGTGATCTCCTGGAGTAGCGAGTCGGGGGTAGACTCAGTATTGGTGGAGTCCTGTTGGTGGTCGTAGAGGAGGTCGAGCTTGGTGTTGGCATCGAGATCGGATATGGCGGAAAGGGTGGTGTCGTCCAGGTTGAGGTCGGCGCCCAGGGTCGGCAGCAGCTGGTCGAGGTCGCAGTTGTCGGGGAGGTCGGGAATGGTGAGACCCAACGTGTCCCGGTACGGCTCGTTCCAGTCGGGCTGCGAGGCGGCCCGGGACGCCGCCCGCTGCCGAGCGTTGTACTGCTGCTGGTAACGCTGGAACTCCTGTAAACACCAAAATACCATTTAATTTACAATGAAACAAAGTAAAAACTCACTAAAATATAGTCAATTTAAATATGTTTTATTTATGCCCATTTATCAACATACATGATATAATATATATTTACATTATGAGTTACAGTGATGTGTGTCAAATAACACAACCAGTTAAACCTGACAAGGAGAGTTGTTCTACACCTAAACAAAGATTACATTTGTAAATCATACAAATCAATAAGTAGTATCATATATTTTATAAATCTAATATTTGTGCCTTTTATATACCTGAAAACTAGACTGCGTTTTCTGGTCCATCGACGTTGTGGATGGCGGTAAAAGAGCTTGCAGATCCTCCGGAGTCACTCTAGGGGGCGGAGGTCTGGGCCTCGCTATCTGCTGTCTGTACGGCGGCGGTGGCGGCGCTGAGAAACTGTCATATGGGGTCGGAAACCTCGCCCTACCCACCACAGTGGCGTTTGGAGGCCTATACTGAGTGGGGGGAGTGGGTCGGGCAGGGAAGGCTCTCCGAACCATGGGGCGGGGCGTCCGGGGTGCGGGAGGGGTGGGGGTGGTCGGACGTGGGGTCGAGGGGCGTCCACCACGGTATTCGAACGGTGCACGACCGACTGCTAACTCCACCTGTCATTAAAAAAAAATCTTGAATGAACTATACTTTTTTAAATTCATTTTTTTAATATATACATCATAAGAAAAAACATTTATACTAAACAAAATAAACAGTTACCTGTGAATCCTCCAATCTATCTAACTTGGCGGGATTTGCTTTACTCCTAGGTTGAGGCGCGGGTGCATCGTTCTGGAGTAGATTGACCAGCAGGGGAGAGGACATGGCCACCGTGGGCGTGGGGGACTGGGGAGGAGCGGGAGTGCTCGGTGCGGGATAAGGGGGAGGGGGACCCGTGAACGAGGTCGACGGTCGGGGGAATTGGGGTTCAGTCGACGCCGGCCGGAGGGTGGAGCCTATACCTGAACGGAAGGATAAGAAAATTGATAATCAAGTAATTATTTAATATTACAAGCGTATCATATAACTAAGTAATGATTGCGCCATACCTAAGGTATTCTCTTTCCGATGTATAACCCTGGCCTGGGTCATACTGCCAAAGGGGTACTCGCACCGGTCGGTGGTGGGAGTGGGAATGTTCTGAGGTATCTTGCCGTCCATGGGGCACACAGTGTTGGGCGACTTGAAATTCTGAACCGGCTCCGAGCTGGTGGACGCTCCATCGTCGGCTATCAGCCGTCCGATCCCACCCAGCCCGGCTAGCAGCTCGGTGGACTGACGTGACGTACTTGCTTCTTGAATGTAAAAAAAATATATATTAAAACATTTTTTTTTTTTTAGAATTAGTAAGTATTGACAGTTTTAACTTATAAAATATTTATTTTTTTATGCTATACTATTATTAAAGAATTCATATGAAAAACTGGGAATAAATAATTTATATATAAGTAATGAGCGACTAGAAAGCCTTGGTTCTATTGGTTGACTGGCGTTTACAATACAACTAGTTTATTTATATAATATATTAAACAAATTTCAAAAGGATAAGAGAGGCGTGGTGAGATATCACTTGTATTTATATATATATATGTGTGTATATATATATATATATACGCTCTATTTTGCCAGGCGGGATACGGGAGTCAAAAAATTGCTAAAAGAATCTTATGGTGAAGACCACTTGTAGAGGCTTTTTTTAGATACTCCACTAACCATTTAAACTTTGAATAAATAGTTGAAAAATATAGTTGCATTCAGCTATTTATAGTTACAGCGCGTATCAACAACACACTGGGTGGTCTTATCCATATTCAGCCATATTTTATCATATATTAACATATTAATTTTAGATTAATGAATTTTGCGGTTATAAATATGAATTAAAGTAATTTTATAGGATTAAATGGTTGAAAAAATCTCATAGTTAATTAACTGTAACCTTACTATTTATACTATTTTATGTCACAATTAAAATACATTTATGTTATATAATGCAGTAAGTTAATTAATATTATAGAATGTAATCCGAATTATTATATAGCGAAAGCTGCTTTATAGAATCGTCAGGGATGTCCGTCCGTCTGTACCCTCCATAACTCCTGATAGACTCGTTACCATAAAATGTTATTTAAATTTCTTAACCCCCAGTCAGAGTTATGGATTCGTTGCGCTATCTTTTTCTCAGTCGATACATTCATGCTAAGTTATTCAGCATGTGGACATTCAAAGTATCTCTTCATGACAAGTTTAGCTTCAAAGCTTTAGGTGTATCTACTACGTACAACCGTCGAAGTCTAACTATCAATATTCGCGGTTATCACCGTCAGCATCGGTGTTGATCCTTAGCTCGGCGCCGTGCTGGAGGCGCAGCGACACCGCAGCGTCCCCGTCCAGCTGCACGGACAGGATTCCTAGCGCCCGCAGCTGAGGCGCGCCGGCCGCAGCCAACGCCCGCAGCCGGGCGGCGGCCGCGCGGGGCACCGACAGCGTCACGCGCACCGAGTTCCACGGCTCCACCTGGGGAGAGACGGAGGAATATTGAATACATTTTAATTTAATGGGAGTATTTTAATTTTGGAATTAATATACATGATCATTGTTATTGATAGACGAGGGGATATTAAATACCTTTACCTTTAAATGAGCTACTTTATACAACAACAATATTATGTGATAAAAAAAATACTTTTTACCACTATGTTTTTTTACTATTACAGGATTTACTTTATGAAAGAATGAATGAATGAATATATAAGAACATTACTACTAAAGGAGATCTCAATCCTGAATAAACACAGAGATATTATATAATAAAAGAAATTACTTTTTCATACTTAGAATAGAAGATTTGTAAGGCAAATTAATTTATAAATGGATGCAACTACAGGCATCGGCCATTTGATATAAAAATATATTGTAGTGAATCCCAATAATAATGTTCATTATGTTATGAAGCAGTATCTTTTTTACTTTTTAATTATAAATTAAAAGTAAAAATAAAGTGGATACTTGATACTTTTTTTTTACTATTTTATTTAGATTAGTCACATATAGTTTATTTTCTAACACATTTACTACAGTAATAAAAAAGTTTCCCAGTAAAAAGTATAGGTAAAACTTTCCAGGGGAAATACCAACAACAAAAATTGAAGTAATAAATCGACAGCAAACAAACAACTTCCTGTAATATTATAATGTATTTTTTTTACATAATAACATAAAAATATATTTAATCTAATTCCCTTTAACACAAACACAGTTAGTTCCTTGCAATGGATGATGCAATCTAATATTAAAATTTTTAAAAAGGACATACTCAAATATATTGTCACCAAGTATAGAATTATTCTTGAAAACACACACACAAGTGAAACATTAATAGTAACAGGGTTTGAAATATTTTGAAATAAAAACACTAATTTAAATGCATTTTGATTTGTTATTTATCATTAATAATAATATATTAACACTAAACCTACCAAGTACCGGTCAAATTGACTGTTCTTAAACTTTTGTAAATCTTACACATTTTTAAACGTTATAATATTGTTATCAAACTACATGACAATTCTTAGAATATGCATATAATATTTTCTTCACTGTTTACTTTTAGTTATTTCCATTATTACCTGCGTTATATAATAAAATAACTTTTAATTACCGGTCAATTTGACGGCGTGTGGTAGGAAGAGGTATACAAGAATTGTCGGTAGGTTTAGTGTTAAGCACTAAATATTACCAAAATAATAATCACCCAACCATACAACAGAGTATCAAGGTACTGTTAGATAATTTTATTATTAAAATTAAAAGTATTAGGATTAATGGCAAGACAATTTTGGAGTAAGATTTTAGTATTCAATTTAATCTTATAAATCCTCCTACTTATTAAATATTAATAAACTTCTTTATATGTATGAATGTATATGCACCAATATCATACATCTATATATATATTTGCCTATTTCTGAAACTCAGGAAATGATATCATTAGAGTAGAATGTCATTAAAAATCAAAAACTGTTTAATATTATTTTCAACCCTGACTTTTGGTTCTAAGACTGATTTACAGCCAAAATTAATAATTGAAACTCATCCAATTTTAGGTACACAAGGTTGTAATATCAGGGAATATCAAGAGCGTTGGTGGTCTTGGAAGTGGTTACATCGCCGAAGAAAGTTTATTCAACATCTTAGCGGTACAATGAAGAGAGGCACTTGAAAACCGCACATTAGAAGATCGCATCGAAATCAGATGGTACTAATGGCAGCGGCAGGTACGATCAAGATACCTCTTCCGAAACTCACCCCGTTGTAAATGAGTTAAAAGACGCACACAAAGAATTATAGATTTAAAATCACAAAATTGCGCCTACGCATATTTCACTAATATCCCACCTTGTTAACTTTGAGTGTGTGCGGGTGCGGCTCGGCGAGCAGGGCGCGCAGGTCTCGCAGCAGGCGGCGGAGGCGCGCGGGGAAGCGCGGGTCGCGCAGGTCGCCCTCGCACGTTACCACCACGCCGCACGATCCGCCGCCAGCCGTGCCTAGCCCATCGCTATCCGCTGCCATACTGGAAATTTATATTACATACTATAACTCAATGTATTAAAATTTTTTGTGACAGATTTTTATTAAAAAAAAAATTGTGTTGAAATGATACCAAGATAGTTTAGACTCAACACCAACCGGGTGACTGGTATTTTTGTCCATGGTAGGAAAACATTTGCTGCTAGTAGTAATATAGTATAAAAAGTATAGGGAATAGTATTAGAGCAAGGGCTACAGCAGAGCAAGTGTATTGTTGTTATTTTGAATATACATGTGTGAATATTAAGAGGGTGTTTGGGGCAATATTATGACACAACAAACACACTCACACACTTAAATTACAATGTTACTTACATACATACATATCACACATCAATAATTAAATTTTACTGTCACAGACTACATTCACACTATTTTAAATTAAAAAAAAATATTATATTATTTATAAACATCTTAAACTTTGAACATTGTCCTAGAACAAAACATTAATTAATAATTGCTTTCTTTTTTCTTAACTCTGACTTATATGTTGAAAAACGTATACAAAAATTGAATATATTAAATTTAAATAAATTATGCATTATTAAGTCACAATAATACAAATTAGCAGTTATTGTAACAATGATAACATTAATTATTATTAATTAAACACAATAAATGTTTATAGTTAATTCACTAACTGTGAGCTATCTTCATTTTATCTTTTGGTGTTGTAATGTATAATAGTTTTTATATTATTAGATATATTATATAGTAGCACCATTCTTGTTTAAAAAATGTATTAATAGATACTTCCTTATTTTTATAGTATTATTATCTGTGTTGAATTATCTTCATTTTATATAATTTAAGACGCCATGTTACTAAAATCATCACCATTGAAGAATACTATACTGACTTTTTTTTTTTTATTCATTATTTTAGGTAACGATTTATAACCGACCATGTCTTGTTTAGTTGCATTAAATTAATAAATACTCTTTACTTGATAAATGCACTATTGGATAGGAAAACATCATATCTATACATATAAATAAATTTGAGTCTTTGTAATTCCAAATTAACAGTATTTAATTAAATACATATGAAAAGATATATGTTTCTTAGATAAAAATATATATATATTTTTTTTTTTTCTCCATCCGTCTGTCTGGAAATGGCTGGAGTGATTTTAATACAACTTTTACTGGAAGATATTGTTATAAGAAGTATCTTAGGGAACTTTTAAAAAATATATGAACATGGTTGTAGGCACAGCAAATTCTAATAATAAATATTTGCAATTGTCAAAAAAATTATTTATAAAATGTTAAATATATTATTATTTCACTATTTCAGTCTACTAATTCATTTCATAATAAATAGAAAAGTCATAAAAAGCGATTGACGGCTGTGCTCAATAAAATTAATTAATTATCTATTTAATTAATTTTTTTCAACACATTTTCTATTGATTTGAGGTAAAAATAATCTCTAACTATTATTTTGTAATGCTTCAAGTACTGTGTACTGTACTCCAATTAACAAAATATGTTAATAACGAGTAGATTGTGAAGTAAATATTTTTGTAAGGTACTTGATATTTAAAAACTTTGTATTTACAGAATGAATCCCTTATGCACTGCAATTAATTTATTGGTAGTAGAAGAGGGTAATGACAAAAAAAATCTGTGTATATTACCACTTTTGTATATGTATATGTATATATATATATTCAAGTGCATTTTTGATTAAAATAATATCCTAGGAATATATCATAACATGCTGAAATTTAAACAACTAAAACAAGACTGACTTGTTATTTTTGATACTTTATTTAATACTGATTTTATTAAAACAATAATAAATATATAAAGATCAGTTATAATAAATTGTAACTTTTATGAATAGTATTTGTACATTAAGCACTCAGCTCAAACTATATTGGATTCTAACCTAAAAAAAAATTAATGTAGGAATAACATTAAAACTTTTTTATACCAAAATAGCTTGAAATATATAAATTATCTACATTTTTAGCACAAGATTCATTAGATTTGGTAATTTTGCAGAATTAAGCTTCAGTAATTATAATCTCTAAAATGGTTACGGCATAACATTGTGATAAATAGAAAAATAGATTTCAAAAATGTTTATAGACATATTGTTAACATAGTCAATGATAATTTTATACAATATCAATAACCTTACTTTCAATATCATGACTATTGACAAACATTACACATGCCAATAAGATCATAACCTAAATAGATCAGTATTAAAGGGTTTATTCCTTAATAGAAACGATTAGACCCCATGATATGTTAATGTATGGAATATTTTATATTTCACGACAAGGTCGGCAAAGCATCGTTACACAACTTTTATTATTACGTATTTCAAGTATATTCGTTGCGAGTGTATAAAATAATGCCTATCGAAGTGTAATCGCCCCGAGTACGTAAACCACCGCCGGCCGACCTGCTGTCACCCTTCAATGTGTCCATTTTGTAAATTTGTTCGAAACACCACTCGATCGTACACCCCGCAACATGTAAATAAACCAATAAAAATAAACTCACCTATCATACAATGTCACATTCCGCTCAATAACACACAAGTTCTATTGTCTCGTGTCCCAAATCATCCTGTAAAATCAAGTGCAACATTACAATCCGGCTCGGACGTAAGGCAATATCGGTCCTATGGTCACTGTGTCCACTACTGCCAAAACATATGATATGCCACAATTGTCCCGCCCCAGGATTTCCCGGGGCACTGTCCTTCGCTAAATTTCAAGTTTTCACATGGGATCACCCAACTAGAATCACGCGAATTTCTTCACAAAACAATACCACCGATTTATGTTTCAGTGACGCAAAGCTCATATATCGTGAAGAGCAGCAGCCATTTTGAAATGTACGGGGAGTTCAGTCACGGCATGGAACATTAGTAATTTACTATAGTTCCCGTCTCTTGTTTCATTCTCAACTTAACTCGCTAATAAATAAACTTTATACAGATTTCATTTTCACACTTTAGGTCACAGAACTTCACTCCATTTTCTTATTAAAACTATCCAAAACAACCTAAGCGACATCCGATAATTCCAGCTTACCCCATTTGCATGACACACATAGAATTTGAAAAAAACACTCAAAACACATAAAAACGTACATAAAACGTGTCGCGCCGAATCATAAGAAGTTATAGCATCGCATCAGTATAACAGTCCATTAGAAAAATCGCTAAAAAGATTAGTATATATTTTACAAATAGTTATTCGGTACGAACAATAACAACGGACGCCATTTGCAATTTTCAACTTGACATGCGCATTGACTCGAAGTAGACAAACATACGTGACGTCGCTTTTAAAAGTAGTAGGTTTGTATAATAATATTATTTTTTTAAAAGATTTACAATAATCTTCATTCTCCTTTTAAGAAACGAATTTTTAAAAATATATTATAGTAATTTAAAGGTCTACTTTCTGGATTACAAATTTTATTTTATGTTTTAGATAGTAAAGACGTCCCTACAAAGTTATATACCAAAAAGTTCATGCTCCATTGCGGGTGCTTTATGATTGGCGCAGAAAGTAATCCCCATGTTTTTTAAATAGTATGAAAGTTTATGATTGGCTGCCGCCATGAAACGTGAGGACACGATTCACTTCCTGTTGATATAATTTTATTTGTTGAAGATTTAAAAATGTTTTTATATTAATTGACAATATCATGGTCAATTGTATTAATTAATTATTAATAATAATACACCACTAAACAAATTATAATGAGATTTTAACACATATTTATAAAGGAACCCATGCCAAATATATATTTTTTTTATTTCGATCAGAATAACAATTTTTGACAATTTTAATTAAAAGTCTTAAAAAACTTAACATTACTTGTTTTTCATATGCTGATTATCCTTTAAAGATTCCTTTGGCACTGCCTGAAATAAACCTTTTCTTGCCATTTCATCCGCCCAGTCTTCCACCTCGGCTCTCCTGAAAATAAAAAATATTAAAATTAATACTAAATACAATTTTTAACTTAAGGTTTGTGGTAAATTACATAAATCAGGAAAATTCTCATAAACTTTTGAAAATTTCAAATAAATTTTTAAACGATATTCGTTTTGAAAATAGTTCACTTTGAAGAAAAAAACAAAGTATTTTTAAGTTATTAAAATAAATAGAAAATTACATCTATTTCTTTTTTATTATTTACGTGTTAAGGTACATTTTAATACTCACAAAAACTAAAGTATGTACCTAATAATATTAAATCCATTTATTAATATTCAACGAGTATCTCTACTTTGAATTTATCCATATGCTAATAGAAAAGAACCTACATAATTATTTCAATATTAATTAGTTTATTAATATAAAGAATCTTTCGGCTAATAAATCCGGAGGACCACACTATGGGGACCTAAGTCGAAACTAGAAATGTCAATTGTCAAATATCATAACTAACAACTAACAAGCAGCATCTGCTTTTAAGTTTTATTGACTTTTGTACGGATGTTAACTTTAAACTATTTATCGAATATCAAAATTTTAAACAGCGCTATCATCATCTTAGACCAGCCACGGATCAAGAATGCAGTTATGCTTCATCACTTAAATTAAAAGGTATATTGTAAATAATTCTTTTGTGATACTCATTTTTGGCTTCGTGTAAACAAATGTTGCGAAAAGATTATTAAATTGCTAAAGTAACACATCTTTTAAAATGAATGTGTAATGTTTAAAATTATTTTCTAAAATATATACATTTACTTAATGAAAGTAGGTAAATATAGAACTGATTTATAATTAGAAGTCTTTAAATCTATAAACGAGATTCAATCTGGTGATTAATTTTCAGGGAGGTCTATAATATTTCTCTCTTATGCTTCATATTTATACTCAAATTACTTAAAAATGTAATTGGGCATGCACAGCTATAAATTAAGGCAATCTGAACTATCAAAAAGATTTACCATACAATTAAAAAACCTAAAACATGGATTAAAAAATCCAAATAAAATTAATGTGGCTGTTGCAAAGACCAGCTCACTGTAAAAGTCACTCACCTTATGAAACTGATAGACAACAAATATAATAAAATGGTGACAAAGAAATAAAGTTTTTTTTTTCTAATGATGCTGTAACTGAGTGGATTTTAAATTAAATTCCTATGAAAAGTATGTCTTACTGTTTTTCTTTTCTTTTTTGTTCATTTTATATATCAGACCTACTTACGCATAAAATTCCTTGTATTTCTCTCTTCTTGGTGTTCCAAGAAACACATAGACACAAGCTCCAGCTATGCATGATAAGGTTAAAGCTTGATACAGTATTCTCTTGGTTTGTGTCCAATGTAATCCACGCATGATGGGTTTAACATAGCAAGGGGGTGGTGGCGGTGGAGGTGGACATATTTGAACGCAGGGATCAGGGGTTTTTGCAGGACAACTCATACTCTAAACAACAATAAAAATAATGTTTTCAACATTTTTTCTACATATTGTTTATTCTTGCTCATGTAATCTATTGTAGTTTCGAGACTCGTACTTTAAATTATTACAACTGCAATCTAAAGAAATAGACAGTTATCTTTTGTTTTTGTTTGCATGAATTAGTTAAATTGTGTTTTTATGTCTTAGAAAGCATTTTATTTAATTTGTTGGTTGTAAACTACATGAATGCAAAGCCTTTGTGTTATTTCTTTTCAGGTTAACACGATAGAACAATGGCACAAAGTTCACAAGGCAACAGTCATCGAAGAAGTCGTGACCATGATGGGAACTCCATGCGATACACCAATACCGACTGGGAAGCCAAGGAAGCCCTCTACCAGAGAGAGTTGGATGAATCCAGAGCAAGGGCCACTCAGATGGAGAAAACTATGCGCTGGTGGTCAGACTGTACCGCCAACTGGAGAGAAAAATGGAGCAAGGTTCGTAACGAAAGGAATAAGGCTAGAGAAGAAGCCAAACAGTTTAAAAATAAAGCCGATGTCCTCGCTAAGGACTTAGCAGCTGTGAGAACTGAAAAGGCAGATTTAGAGCAACAATACATAGAGCTTAAGAAAGATAATGAAACACTTTTAAGCATAGGTGAGAGCAGGATAGTGTCTGGTGAATTAACTGCCGATGATGGTGTGGAACTTAGGAGGAAAAATGTTGGTTATGTTTCCCCAAACGAGCCTTCGATGCGGCAGAGGGCTTCATTGGATTCTCACAAGTTTTCTAACGTAGACAACGTCCTAGCTAACAAATTAAGCGAAATGAGACTGAGGTTAGACGAAACATGCAAAAGTTTACAAAGTGAGAAAGATCAGAAAGCATATCTCTTAGCTAAGATAGAGACATTGACAGCTGAATTGCATAACACTAAGATGGAACTTACACATAACGATCGGACGCTAGGTTCAGATTCTAGTCACAGTGAGGTCGAAAGGCTCCAAAACGAGTTGCAAGATGAAATAGCTGCCAAACAAGTCTTAGAAGAAAAAATAGCTGAATACAAAATGGAGGTTGAAAGATTGAAGTCTGAGAATACTATCCAATGGAGCAAGAGGGAACTCTTGGAAACTGAAAACATAGCTATATTGCGAGAAAATAAGAAATTGTACAGTCAGGTCTGCGAATTGCGTGAGCAAATACACAAATTGAATAGAATATCTGATGGAAGTGCTTACGGCGTTCCCTTTGATCACAACAGGTTGGATACCAATGTACTTTACGCAAGGAAGACCAGTCTAAGTCCGAGATCTCACGAATCCAGCAACGGTTCATCGGAAGCTAATTTAACTAATTATGATAACAAAACAAATACTTCAGGTGAAGACGACGAATTAGCAATAGTTGAAAAGCATGAAAATCGTTAACTTACACCAAAACTTAGTGAAAAAAACTCGCCCCAATTGTTCTTAACCGATTCGATGTTGTCAAATGTCTTTAATATGAAGAGGTTTAAAGCAAATTATAAATAATTCTTAGTGCCTGGCATGTCATCCAGTACAAATTAAATTTGATAAGCAAAATGCCGAATATGCATTAACTACATTCCAAACAAAAATATTTACCTTTTATTGGACACTTGAAGTAGATTGTTAGGTCATTTTAATTGAATCCGATTTCCATTTTTCGTAAAGGCTGTACCAGACAAAAATACAAAAGATAGTAATCACTGGCCTAAGTTAAATTAGTGTTATTCTCATCTTTAATAAATTCTTAGAATATTTATCAATGTTAATAAAGAAAAATGTTATCGGGCTATCCTAAACATGCTTTACAAAAAATATATATTAAAATTCTTAAACATCTATACTGGTGCCAATACTGGTGCTGCTTTCATCAGGTCTTTGTATTAAGGTGGCCTAATCACATATACTTAATAACTGTTGTTAAAAATATTGATAGTCTAGTATGAAAGTACCGAGCATTACCTAAATATCAAGTATATACTTAATGTGGTAATAAACAGTATAATCTAGTTAATAAATTTAAAAAAAAGCATTTAATTAATTTGTTAGAATAATAAAGTCTCAATGGTGGATATGCCTAGTCATTGAAAATAAAAATCAATAAAACAGACTGCACACTCTGAAAAATAAATCTAATAAAAGTATTAATCTACGTAGGCCTTATTTGAGAAACAATTAATTTCAGGAGGCCTAAAACGAAATGTCCCTTCGTCTCTGTATATATTATAATTAAGAAATTATTTATTTTGCTGAACTTGCCGCTGTGTTTTGTTTTTAATGTGTCTATATTTTCTTTACAGCTTTATGTGAGAATAGAAAATGTTATTAATTTTATTGTTATTGCACAAGTAACCTAAAATTATACATGAATGTTTGTTTGTATACATTGATATAACTGATCCAGGCCTTATTTAATTAAGTTTTATTTGTAAGACAAGTGTCGTTAGAAATAATAAATGTGTATAAATAAAATAATTGTGTATTTAATAATTATTCTTTATATTTAACAGACATAATATTTTTTCTTATTTTAGATGCTTGCAACTTCATCTAGTAGAAACATTCAACGTTTTGTTACTAGAGTACACACACCCCCACACTTGTGTGTGTGTGTGTGTGTGTGTGTGTGTGTGTGTGTGTGTGTGTGTGTGTGTGTGCGCGTGCATGTGTGTAGTGTGTGTTAATAGTTGGGCTTCTTGTGTCGTTTTAAACCTTCGCATCTTCATTACTCTTTGGATCCTTAAAGTTAGCGACGGGCAATATCCCGAGGCGTCTGAATTTCGATTTCAGATGCCGTCGTTTCAGCTCGCGCTTCTCCGTTCTTTTAACTGGTGATTTAACTTGTTTAACTGTTGTCATTTTACCCTTCTTTCTGAACTCTTTGGTGAGTTTTCTTTTTGAGACCGGGCTTATGACCGCCATGTCTTCCTCGTCGGTTGGAGTTCCGCTGCTGGCGGATCCATCTTCACTTCTACTTTTATCTGCTTGATCAATGAATTCAATTTCCAATGATTTTTCTAGATCCTCCCTTATAATAACCGGCATGGAGTCTATATGAATGTCTAGTTGTTCTGTCCGTATCACTTCATCTGTTGAACCTTGGGCTATGACTTTGGCCTCCTCTTTATGAAATTCCTTCACATTAATATCCGCTGTTTCTTCTCGGTTCTCAGGTTTTTCTGTACATAATATTTTATTTTTGGTGTTTGAATTCGTCTTCTTTCGTTTCACGCGTTTAATCGGGCTGCAACTTTTAACTTTTCCGACCGGACTCTTTAAGTCTGTTTTAGAATGTTCCTTCGATGTCTGCTTTGGACTGCTTTTCGGTTTTCTGTAATATATATTATGACTTGGCTTTCTGATTATTTTAAAAAAAAGTCGCTTTTTTTTCTTAATTTAATTGTTCAAGAAATATAAGATA
Source organism: Melinaea marsaeus rileyi (assembly GCA_918358865.1). NCBI lineage: Eukaryota > Metazoa > Arthropoda > Insecta > Lepidoptera > Nymphalidae > Melinaea > Melinaea marsaeus. The sequence continues at coordinate 8,285,605 of OU911088.1, read as the reverse complement.
ATGATGAACTGAAGTCATTGTAACAAAGACCAACCTGTCTTCGACTGCTGTGAGATGCTTCATAGGATCCACAGTGTTCGAGAGAGCCTTAGATTTGATAGCTTGCACCGTGTCGTAGTGGTCTTCGGTAGGATGACCTATTGGATTAATAAAAAGAAACAGAATATCAATAAAAAGAAACAGAAGATCAATAAAAAGAAACAGAAGATCAATAAAAAGAAACAGAAAATCAATAAAAAAAAACAGAAAATGAAAAAAAAGAAACAGAAAATCAATAAAAAGAAATGTCCTGTCCAGTTATCGAGGAAACAGAGAATAAATTACATTAAAAGTGATCTCAGTCACCCGACAAACACCAAAAGAAAGTATTGGATGAATTTTGGACTCATGGAGGAATTTAAGAGAAAGAGAAGGGAACAATGGAAAATGGACGTCGCCCTTCCTTTGTAGCTATAATTAGTCATCTTTCATAAAATTAATGAAACAAAATATTATTAGGACCTTCCTATTCATACCTTCATCATCATCGTCTTCTTCATCATCAATTGCTCCATTAATTATTTTCTTCAAGGTAACATTCAACTCAAATGCAAGGTTTTCATTAATGTACTGCAGACTGGGATCTGGACGGTCGGCTGTAGAAAAGAAAGAGTAAATTGAATAATCTAGAAAATGTGCTTAGTTACACATATTTCTAAAAGAATTATTTTTGATTTTATAACAATTTACATAAAATATTCAATAACACATAACTTGGTTAACTCTCTGTCTCTAAAAGTCTAAAGACAATGAGAAATTCTTTTTGAAATTGACTTGCAGCTCTGCACTACTTGTAGGTAAATAACATAAACATAAAGAAACTTTCATTGATATCCCTAACTCACCACAGAGGGAGTCCTTTGCTTTGGAGTACTGCCGTGTGATGGTGCCGAGGTCTCTGATGATGTCCAACTCCTCATTCTGTTTATAGAACACACCCTTTGGACGGACTCCTAGCTTGTCTATACTTGTGTAACCTGCATCATAATATTGTTCACATTATTAGTATAGAAATTTCTAATATAATAACTTTTTATTTAATAATAAAATAAACAATGTAGTTCCTAATGTATCAAAGAAAAAATTTTTGTAAAAAGAATAAATTCACAGTTAAATAATTAGCTTTTTTGCAAATAGAACACTTACCATCCAAATACTTCCTCAATACAGATTCCATACCTCTCTCTCTTTCAACGGCATGGTACTGAGTAAACTTGATAAGAATTTCCCCCAAAATATATAAAACATCCAACCTTCTGTCCCTCCGGGCTACAGTTTCTATTCTTTTGACAGCTGGGATGTCATCCGGTGTTAGCCGAAGCCATGCAAAGTTAGGGTATGGTTGGAGGCTTAAAACTCCATAAACTAAAAATAAACCAGCCACTGATTCCTATAAGGAGAAGCAACACCTTTTTAGTTATATATCTCGATTTATTATATTTAGCAATTGTTCTTTTTTTATTTTTATATGGACACAAGTACACAAAAGCATAAAAGGAAGGACATTATTGTTTTAGATTGAATCTGAAAGTGTATCAATAATCTTTTAGGATTCTTACCTCAAAACTACTTGTGTCTTTTATCATATACTGTTTAGAGATGTATATAATCTCTTCTGATAACTCGGCTATTTCTGCACCTGTATTCCTACCGCTATAAAAAAAAAGAACAATAAATATACTTTAATATTTGCTAATAGAATAATTTACTTTATTTATTTTTTTATAAGTACTAAATGTTAGAGTTGTATTTGATTAAATCTTACTGAAAAATCATACTGAAGTCCATATCCTTCCAAATTTTGCTAAACTCTTGATAATCTAACTTAGGCACCTGTAAGCACCTGTGTATGAGTTCATCGCAGTCAATTGTAAACCCATCTGCTATATATACCTTGTATATATGGTGATTATATCCTAAAAATAATATTATTATGCATTTTCTGTGTGCATGTAAATATGTGTGCAACTAAATATGTTTATTTATTTCTATAAAATAATATAACATAGAGATGTAAAAAATACTAACTTGCCGCCATTCTACTTAATTTTTATTAGCAAATCTCAGAAAAAATAAATTAGCTTAAAATTTAAAAAAAATGTTTTCATGCACAATATCAGTTTCATACACCTTTTATTGATTTATAGCTCTATACATGAAATATACATATGTAAAAGTCGTAAGTTTTCTAAAACAAACAATAATTTTTGAACTGTCATTTGTCACTCTCACTGTCAAAGCATACTATGTTAACGTTTTCATTACCTTTGAAACCATCGATAATTTTGTTTTGCCTGAACTTGGCGTCACAGTTCAAACAAAAATCTAAAACATTATATATAAAAAAACCTACTGCTTGAAATATAAGTATGTTGAGCACACAATTTATTGTGTAATTTTCTCAGGATTAACCATTTTTTAAATGATATGTATCCGATATGATTAAGGACATTAGTAACTGTAAGAAATGATAGTGATTTAGTTGCCATTCCCTTTTTTTTAAGAAGATGAACTATTACAATATTATCGAAATTAAAAAGAAAATTTTTGTAGTACATCGTGGATAAATTATCGTAAAAATTATCAGTTTTTATTTTTATATATTATAAGCAACCTTTCGTTTTGAAATTTTGTCTGAATGTTGGTTTCAACGTATTTTCGTTAAGTTAGTATATGTATGCTTGTGACCTTCAAGCATACATATAATAACATTTCTTAAGTTAATGTTATGACTTCTCATGAACATCACATAAAGTACGAAATGATGTTAGTAAATACCAATGAGTAGTATGTAAATACTAAATAATCCCATTGGAAGTAAACTTTACTATTAAGAAAAAAATGATATATATATATATTAATATTATAATTATTGCTTAGATCTTACCATATTTTCTTTTTAAGAATCATTGCTATTCCGGATTTTTTGTAATTTATCGTGAAAATAGAGGATTTTCCACAAAAAATCTTATAAACTTAAATCTGGTATTATGGAATTTTTTGACATTTGTATTTTACTCTTTTTATCAGAGTATCCACGAATTATAAGATATTTTCGAACTCCGATGCAGTTTACTTTTTATTTTTTACTAAGCCTATATTACTGGCCTCATTTTTTAAACCTATATATACTAATATATTTTAATTAGCCAATGTTTATAAAATGTTCCACTCCACATGTTTGTTATCCAAGGTCAATCTGTATTCCAAACATTAACAAGAGAGGTTTCTTTATATAAAAATATTACATTTCGTATAAAAATAAAAAACACGATTAATTTATTAGACTTTAATTATCTACATAAAATAAATCCCGTTAACAACACAACACTGCATAGGTAACGATGTAACACTGATTGAGGCTTATGATTATTGAATGGTACGCATCAGGAACTGTGGAATCTTGCTTGGATGCGTTATTGCAGTTTATAATCACTACTAATATGTATAACTAAGTAGAATGGCCTTTAAAGAGGAGCTTTTTCGGTGAGTTTGTACCAGTGTCCACACTCACAGCGACGGGGGTGTTCCTGGAAATTGAAATTATTATTATTATTATTTCTTGTACAAGAAATATAACTCCTTCATATAATAGATGGATTATAAGTACTTGGTGTCTTATAAATTGTTTATTTTACATCTTTTTTACCATTTTGGTATTGACTATTAAATCTTTTGTCTTTATTCTGTTTTCCGGACAATTGCCTGCAGTAACAACTCTTTTTATTATCAATCTAATAGACTCTTAATTAGCGCGCAATTTATCTATTTTTGGTTTTAAATTGTTATTATTAAAATAAATTATAAACAGTTATTGTATAGTTTTATTTATTTCATCACTTATGTATCCTATTACTTGGATATTTTATAAATGAATTTTCCTTTTTTTGATTTGTTTATTCCTAAATTGCAATTCATTTTAGGTGGACAAACCATATACTACTTAAAGATTAAATCATTTATCTTACACTTACCTGACTTAATAAAAACCCTATATCTTTGTTTCATGTATTATATAACTAAACAATTTTAGTATAGAAAATTATAGATATGTAGTGAATTTTAGGTTTTAGGTAGAGATGGTATTATAGTACTACTATCAAAATATGAGCTACTTATAATAGTGACATATAATTAATACCTTATGTATCCACATCCAATTGATAGATGTTGAGTGTTCTTCACCTGTAAATGAAATGCTTTCATTTTATCATTTTCTTATTATGAGAACAATTGTTTTTACTACACATTAGATTTATGTCAATTTGTCATTTTATTCTTGTTTATGATAATTATATACTCACATATACATCCTACAATTCTAGCGTCAAAGCATGAGGGCACCAGTGTGGGTTGGTCACGGGTGCCGGCAGCCTTCTTCAATACTTTCATGTTGAAAGGATCATCGTTACCAGCCTGCATGGCCAAGAGTTCTTTCTTTTCTAGACCAGTCGCATGCTCCATTGGGTCAGGCATCACTAGTAAAGTAATTGTTTGTACAATTAGATAATATAAAATCAAAAAAAGAGGAATTATATGGTATATTATAAAAAATATATTGCAATAATTTAATATGTTTAACTATTGAACTGTGTAAAATAAATATGTATTATCTAAAATATATTATGGATTCTAATGTGACGAAGCTAGCTTTAAGCTTATGGGAATGATTTTGTATTTTAAGTCTTTGACTGTTTAAATTTGACATACAATGAAAACTGAAATGCCAAATTATGTAAGAAACGTTTCTATCCTGACCATTATACTAATAAAATGTGTGTATTCCAATTACTTTTATTGTATGAAAGTTAGAGTTTGAGATTATCATGTATATAATTAGGATGGAATTACTATTTTTTTAATCCAGCACATTTTACGTTGAGTGTTAAATAAAGTTTTGAATGAGTGTATCTACAATATTTATAAAAAATTTTGGTTCTTAACAGAATAAAATAATGAGGTCACACAGTACTATTTTTGTTGATTCCATTGATTGAATACTTTATGTTATGTCAGTTATTTCTGTAATACTCTGTGGAGTAAAGAACATATAATTATCCTGTTGTCATTATCATAGGAATTTAGATTCTGATAAGATACACCTAACCTATACTATTTGTTTCAATGTTTTTAACAAACATTATACATACAAAGTATGAATTATGAAAAAATCTTATAAAACTCATAAATTTTACGTGATATATTTTAAAGAAGGCATTATGTGTAGTATATAAATTCGTTGATCAATAAAATGTGCGCAACTTATTGCCATTTTCAATCTCTAAGTTACAATATAACAATGGTTTGTGTAAGTCAGGATTTAATTAAAACCTTTTTGATATTGATATCTTTTAAAGGGAAAACATATTTTTATAATAATTTGTGTGCTGTTCTATTCGAAATAAAGACATTTTTTGACATTACGTAACGTAACAATGACAGATATGGTTAAGAATTTCATATTTATTTGCATTCTTACTTTTGTCTGCATATCCCCGTCGACCAGTGCTCAGAAGAGCACTCCTGAGAGCATTTGCACGAACAATTTGTCTACACAACGAAGCCATTGCACTTTATTTCTCACTAGACCGCTTCTCACGATAGCAAGTGTAAATCAAGGGTTTATAATAGTGTTGCTATAAAAAAAATCGGTATATTTTTCATATTTTTTAAAATATAATCGATTTTTTATAATTACTAAAGACACTTTTGTGTAAAGAAAAACTTGTAACATAACAAAAGGCTTCCTGGTAACTTAAAATACGTTTTATTGTAATTCATTCTCGTAAAAACATATGTAATTCAAGAAGCTTTAGAAAATTGTTCCTAACTTAGAGAACGAAATTGTCGACTTCATACTTGATAGGTTATTTGCTATGATAACTATTTCGTTATACTGAATTCAATTATAAATTGCTCTTTGAGCAAAAACTGATGATCGATGAAAGTTCGAAAAGTTCCAAAAATCACACATCCCGCGTAAGGCAGGGTTTCCGTGTCCACCATCCAAAGAATGGGTTCCGTAATGGACGCCTGCCGGACGCTATAAGTTCACTTTAACACTAAACCTACCGACATTTCTTGTATACGTGTTCCTACCGCACGCGATCAAATTGAACGGTAATTAAAAAATATTTTATTATATAACGCAGGTAATAATGGAAATAACTAAAAGTAAAGAGTGAAGAAAATATTATATGCATATTCTAAGAATTGTCATGTAGTTTGATAACGATATTATAAGGTTTAAAAATGTGTAAGTTTTACAAAAGTTTAAGAACGGTCAATTTGACCGGTACTTGGTAGGTTTAGTGTTAAGGTAAATCTAACGCATAAAATATCTCATTCCAATTAAGTACGAGTTGGTATCGGCGGTGTCAGCCCTGAGGAGAGTAAGAATTTTTTTTGTTAATTATATAAAACTAAACTCTATAATTTTTTTTTAGTATGTGGGTTTTTAGGTAAGTCCCGCTTTTTTACGCCTAGGCGCCTATTGGTTTCCCTCATGTTTTAGAGTTGGTAACCCAACACGGAACTCTGTGGACCCCCCCGGCATTCATAAAGCTTTGTAACTTTTTGTTACTTTTTGTCTTATTTTTAGACAAAAAACACATATATATCATTGCTGTTTTTATATATGCATTTTTATTTCCCTTCAATATTCCTCTACGACTTGTTACTATATTTATTCTATTCTTAATATAAAAAAATGGGTTTTGAGATTTTTATGAGTACTGATGCATGCTGAATTATAAAATAATTTATATAATCAGATTGAAATTAAGCCATATGCAATAGACACGAACATACTCCTAACGTTGTTTTGTATTTATAATAAAAGGTTTTTTAGAAAATACATATATTTAAATTTTAATTACATTGATTACCTAATACACTTTAATAAGCCGTTATAATATGTATGACTAGGTATACCTATACAACATAAAATACTTATATATAAGTATTGTATGTATATAATTCCTAGTAAGAATATGAAAATATAAATAAAAAGACAAAATTAAAAAAATATACTATTAGATAAAAACAACTACATGATATTTAACATTTATAAGTATATTTTAATAAATAATTATTGAAACAATCATGTATCATACAGTGTCATTACCATTATAATAATAATATTTATTTATGACATTACTTGAACTCTGTTTAATGAAAATCTACACATATTATCAAATTAATTATTGCCAGTTAAATAAATCTTTTTTAAATATATCCAAAGGTGTTAAAATTGGTTTTTGAAAAAAAATCCTTAGATATATTAATAAATCTCAGTGTAAAATATTTGTTATTAGGTGTGTAAGGAACAAATATTTAAATACAAAGTGTCGTCAGATTAACTAGTTTTTAACGGATTTTAACTATCGTTAATTATTTACCTTTACCTTTGGGTGGCGGTTTTTATAATAAGTTACTTATTTTGACATATACTGCTAACGATATTTAGTTTAGGTTGCACCTTGTGAAAGGCCTTTTCCTTCAGGTACTGGTTTAATATATACCTAAATTAATACATATGATTAAAAGCTTTCATAATAGTTATTTTTATTGTTATACATGTATTTTTGTATTTACACAAAATGTTTATTTCCAAATTCAAAATTTAAATTGATTAGGCGATAGTTTTACTGGAAACTTATTCGTTGACATAAATATAAAATTATATTTACATCTGCTTAATCTTATGACCGTACGTGCGTGTGAAAGAGATGAAAAATAAAAATGACTATAATCCCTATGGAGTAAAATTACTTATATTTTAGTAATAGTCTAATAAATAGTCACTCCATAATTATTAACAGGACAGTTATTCAAATACTGTTTAACAATAATAATTGTAAAGATCACTGTAAACCCTTAATATATTAAATTGTGTATTTATAGTTAGTTAACAATTAAGTTGTGTCCTATGTCTTTCAAGAAAGTTTAAGTACATGTTATTGTTATAAGTCTGAAATTACAACTACAGTATTAATTCTGCTGATAATAAATAATAAGACTTAATTTTTCTATTTTTTGTGCTGAGATACGATAATATTATTTACAATAAAAAATTTTTGCTTTTTTTTTTTCTTGTTATATCTATGGTATTAGCCATACTGGCCATGACAGTGTCACAAAAAAAAGTCTGATATCCATTAAAGATAAAAATAACAAACATAATTTATATGTATTAAAATATTGCATTTGGGCGGCGTATTGTTATAATAGTTTTTATGAATGTTATCTTACTCGCTGTAGTCAGCATCTGAAAGATAAAAGTTAATTATTTATAATAATATTTCGTTTATGTTTTGTATGTCAGTCCTCAGTGTATATATAACACTTCCACCGGTGACACTGCCATGGCCAGTAGGGCTAACAGCAGAGACTCAAAAAAAAAAAAAAAAAAATATATATATATATATATATATATAGCAGTTTTAAAAATGATTCCTGTAATACGTATTGTGTTTGCATAATTAATATTACAGAGAGATCAGACTAATGAATTGATGAATACTTCGGTTAATTTTCGCTATATTAAGTATATAATCATAGTAAAAAGTAAAGTCATCAGTAAAAGGATGAAGAAAAGAACCACTTCATGGCAGTGGCGAAAAAATTTTACTTGCTTCAATAATATCAAGTTTTTGTCGTCTGTTATATATATTAAAGTATGATTTTATCTTACCAGAAAAATAAACCAAAACTTTCTTCGTATTTTGTTTATCTTGTTAACAAATAAGAAGAACGATGATATAACGTTTAAACGAAATCAATTTCTCGTCCGACCACTTCTTTGAATAAAACATCCTTTGAAAGAATTCAAACGAACGTCGATCTCTCCCTCCTCGAGCTGAAATTAAGGGTTCATTTATTTATACAACATTATTAATTAATAGTATTTATTTAACCGTCCGTTAAACAATGCAATAGGTTTACCGGATCTGATAGATATAATTCTCTGTAACATGACGGAGAAACACACTCTCGGATGCACCGAGTCCGCTGCAAGCCACTCATCTGGTTACAAGCACTGCTTTGTTCGCAAGCTGTTTCAAATTCGCGAAATATCATCTCCTGAAATCATATTGTGATAAAATAACAATTAGAAACTGATTGAAGATTATAAAGTACTACAAATAAATACAAAAAACTTACGTTCTTAGGAGAATCCTTGTATTGATATTCTTTAAACGAAAAAGTAACCCCTCCCTTGTCACTCATACATTTGTTAGTGACACAAGTTATTATGAAGAAGTGTAATAATATAGATTTTTGAACCATGCTCGTAAATGCCGTTTCTCTTTATTTCTTAATAATATAGCCTTGACTTAATCAATAAGCAAACCGCTTGCTGATTCGTGTTACTGCGCGCGCATGTAATCTACATTACAAGAACTAAAAATGTAAAAACTAAAATGATTAAAATCTTACAATTTATTCATATCCATATATCAAAAGAAGGTCAGATATCCATTCTGGGCACCTGATGGTATTTGACCATTGTGAAACAAGGACTCTCGTAACATTAGAGAAATCAATATAGCGTTGTCAAGCTTTTGACAAAGAAGTAGCGATTTATTTAAGGTACCCTTATTGTATAGACCTGAAAACCGACGAAGGAAGTTTATTCAATAAAGTTTTGGAAGAAAGTTATTTTGGGAATCGAAAAATAAAAGTATATAAACTCATACAAGAGGGTGCGTTTTTCAGTTCGCGGAATGGAGTACAAGGGGGAATATAAAAATTTTTCGGTTTTAATGTATTCCTGCAACTCTAATACTTTTCACAGACCTGTAAATTAGCTTGAGAATAACCTCATAAAAAAAATATTTATCTTTTTCTAAAAATACCTACGTTGCAACAGCATGCTTTACTTCTTCATTAGTAGGAAATATCTCTCATCGAAGCTCTTTTTTCTGATTTGGAAAGAGTCAAAGTCACTGGAAGCCATGTCCAGGCTACAAAGTGGGTGATCAATGTTATCGAAGACCACCTTTTGCAAAATAGTCAATGTAACTCACTCTAGCGAAGAGAAGGAGTGTCATGCAAGAGCAGGAAATCTTTAGTTCGGTTTCTTCTTTTTTTCTCTTTTATAGTCTATTGGAACTGCTCTAAAATGGAAGCGTAATGTTGTCCGGTTAAAAACACCCTTTTCCTTATAATCAATTAACAACATTCCTTCTACGTTTCAGGAAACTGTTACTCTGACCATTCCCGTCGACTGCGACTCCATGAATTTCTTAGGCGGGGGTGTGCTCTTTATATGCCATGGCTTAATTTATTGCTTATACTGAGGATCAAAATAATAAGTTTCGTCCTCAAGTAAAAATTCGCTCTATAACCTTCCTTGTCTTTATTACAGTGGTACAAAAACGCATGCGAACTTTCCACGTGCTGCAGTTTTTGTGACAGTGTGAGCATTCTTGGTATTTTATCATAAAGAGATGTTAATAGGCGACCCTAAGAATGGTTGTTTCAAACATTCCAACCATTTCTGAGAAATGTATTTTTTTTTTCGAACGTGGATCCCCCAATATAAAATTTACGATTTTTTTTTGGATAAAGTCTGGATAAACAAAACTAGTGTAATTAACTGACCGTCCAAGTTGGGATTCGACTTCAAAAAATTTTCGGACTCTCTGGAAAAAGTTGTGTCACTTGTATACCACGGTTTTGTACTTCACAATTTTTGGCGAACCGATGGACGATAGTTCAAAAACCCTGCCTGCTACCCTGCTTACCCTACGTAGAGCAGTGCATTTTCCTTTTGTAGAATGCAACGGATGTCCTAAGAAAGACCTCGAATAAAAGAGGAAGAGGATACTCCGACTGGATCTGATACACCTGGAGGAAAAATCTATTAACAGAACGCTGTGATATTCGGGGATGGGCGTCAGTGCTAGACACCTAGGAGAAAATCAGTGGCTTTTAATTACATAGCCGGTCAAATATGCTTCATATTCATGCTGCCATTTAAAGAGAGCATTCTACAACATTTTAAATCCTTTTAGATTTTTGTAAATGTTAGTTAAATAATTTAAAGCTTAGTATTAATTATTACTTATATAATAAAAATATGTATATATTTTTTATATTATACAATATTCATGGATTTGAGAATATCGTTTATAATTAATAAGCACGTATACCGATTTACATATAGTGTAACACCGGTTAACTCTTATATAAAATTAAAAAAGTGAAATGTCAAGTGTAGTGTTATTTTATAGCTCTGTCAAATTGTCAATGATTGTAGTCGAAACCTTGTAATTCTTCATTGATTCCTTTTTAAAGTTGATATTTTCAAGTTTTTATAACATAATTTTACTAATATTAAACTTTGGTGTTGCATTTTGCATTTTGAAAGACAGTGCAGTGTAGTGACAAAGAAGGAAGTTTGCATGTTAACTCACGTTCGTGGCGAAGAGATCACAATTCATCTAATTTCGTAAGTGATGTTTACGATATTCTCTTTATCCTGATTTATAATAAATCTGAACATTCACTTTGCATATTGATATCATTATTATAAATATTAGTGTTATTAATCTTTTTTATCTACATTTCTTATTTTTAAATGAAACATTATATAAATCTTATATGAAAAATGAAGTACCATTCGGATCTAATTCCTTTTAAAAGCAATATTTTTTGTTTCAAAGTTTTAATGGTGTATATTTAATTATCTTCTATTTGTGTATATTTAATTACATCAATGTATATAATAAAATATCTAGATTTAAAATACAGTCAACATCTTATTTAGATATTTATTTCTATGATTATGTAACTATAATTAATTTCGTATAATAATTGCCAATTCTAATTAGGTAAAAAAAAATAATTTCAAGTAATTAAATTATGAAATATGGTGTAAAAATATACCTTGTATCTGATTAGATTATATTCTGTTTAAGATTTCCATATTTATGTTGAACATTCTAAACAGAAAGTGTAGCAAGTTTAAAGAATGGTGACCCTTAGCCACAGTGCAAGTTTAGTGCAAGTGTACTGAATTAATAATTTGTGTTCCAATTTCTACTTTATTGAACAGTTTTAAAGTTTATTTTTCAATGTCCATCTATTTATGAGTCATTCTTTTAACATACAATTTTAACATCTATTCAAAAGGCTTAGGATCCATTATTCAATGAACCATTCAGTTCTTTAGTAATAGTTTTTTCTTACAAAATTGTTGTTTGTTTTATTTTTGATTTAATGTTGAAGAGGTGTGTTAACTGTTTTCCTTTTTTATAGTTTATAGTTTTTTTCTTCTTGCATGGTGTTCTTTGTCAATTAAATCTGACGAATTAGGTTTTATTTAATGTGATGAAACATAAAAAAATGTATTGTAGTTACTTATAAAGGTTTTCATCCCCAGAAATCGGACAACTTGCATTCTTTATACATCAAAACATATTCTAGTAAAAGTAAACCTAAAACTTCAAACCTGCTGACTGATAAACATCTATTTATTTATACCCTTTTTTTACATGGAATTAAAATGGAATCTCGGGGAGAAATCTTAATAAAATACAGTTCTGCTAACATTTCTGAGAGCTTGAAAGATGTATATGTTGGTTTAGGAATAAAGAATATGTTGATACATACATTAAATGTCAAGGTTATTTTTTTGGTGGATTTATAACAGCTACATTATAAAAACATCCTTGATATAAAAAAAACCATTTTCCTTATTAATGTCTTTGTTCTATGAAAGATATTTTAACACTAAACCTACCGACAATTCTAGTATACCTGTTCCTACCGCACACCAACAAATTGACCGGTAATTAAAAGTTATTTTATTATATAACGCAGGTAATAATGGAAATAACTAAAAGTAAAGAGTGTATAAAATATTATATGCATATTCTAAGGATTATCATGCAGTTTGATAACGATATTATAACGTTTCTAAATGTGTAAGTTTTACAAAAGTTTAAGAACGGTCATTTTGACCGATACTTGGTAGGTTTAGTGTTAAAGGTATATATAAACTATAGGAACAATAGTAAATGAGATGCTCCACCTCTGAAGCGTTGACCCAGTTGCATTTGAAACAGATATTACAATATTTAATACTATTAAATAGATCTGTTTCTGCTTTGTTTTATTGATGGGCTGTCGTCATATCTAAGTGATTAAAAAACATATTGATAATTTTATGATAATTATATTGATGGTTTGTTTGTTATCAGATTAAATGACCATGACCGTTGAACGGAGTATTCAGTAATATCTTGTTTTATACAAAATATAGTCTCCCTTGAGACCTCCTTCAGGATATTTCAAGTTATTTGTAATATTCACTTTTAAGTATGTATTATATTCCACATATATATATATACAGCATGGTAATATTACTCGGAAAAAATAAATAATATAGATATAAAGGGCAAAGGCAACATTGATGTCGGAAAACCCGCTCAAGATTGAAGTTAAACTGTTGTTTGTATAACAAAGGCAGATGTTTTAATTATTGCCATTTCCTTGTATCATATTAAATGTAAACCCGGTATACAGTTTTATCAGTGATAATTGTTGTCTGTATGTTTCATATTTGTATGATAATTATTTTGATATTTGCGTAACTGAATATATTAAACATGTGCTATCTTATCACATACTTATAAATAAAAAAAAATTTTAGATAAACCTTTTTTTTAATAAGGTTCTTCCTATTTGTTTTTACAATTACCTTATTTGTTTTTATCATTATTATTTAAAATTGGTATATAAATATCATATTCTACAAAATAAAAAACCGTTATCGCTACGCTGTGTCCCTGCCCTCATTAAGTATAATTGTACCAATTCCAGCAAAATATTATTATAATTACATTGTTTATTTTAATAACATACACACACACACACACACAGATGACATTTAAAAACGAATAACAAACACCTTATCAAATGTGTTTATATAATAATATTTTCGGAATCTTTTTAAACAATGATTAATTCCAATGTATATATTTTTTTTGTCGTCACAAGCCATAAGCCAATCTGTTATATAGTGAGATAAGAATTCATTATTTTAAAATCGCTAACGACCGACGTGTGAAGGATTATGAAGATAATTTCAAACAATTGAAGAGTTGTGATTGGTTGTCTATCACGCTATCAACCAATCAGAAAGATTTACATTAGTTTTGACAGCTAATTAGTTCTTTTTTAATTAATTGTTTTTCGTGGAAAGGAATGTAATATACTCCGATAAAAATAAATAATAAAATTAAGTCTTAACATTTAATAATCCTAGCATTCGATGTTTAATGGCATGTGACGTCACAGCATTTGTAAGTTTGAGGCATTGGTTTATCTTGATATATTTAAAAAACCTAAATAGCATTACTAATAATAAGTATAAATAATTCATATTAAGCTAATATTTGATTAAACTATATATATTTCAATAAATGAATACTAGCATGCATGTTGTCTATTGTAACGCGCTTGGGACACGTGGGAGCGAGTATTGTCTCCACAGTCCACTCAAAATATTCAATTATAACCGAACTGGCAACACTGATGGTATCCGTGTATAAAAATATTAATAGCAACATTGCACAAATATTGTAGTAATATTTAAGAGTATTTTAACTTTCCAAACTTGGTATGGCTATAGTTGAAGTTCATTATAATATAGTTACATGAAATAATAGTGTAAAATCTAAAAAGGGCTTGGAGAGGTCACACACAGACGCTGTGTTTTTAGAGATTTCCAGAAATATAGTGAATATCATATAGAAAACGTAGATTATTAATAATGCGTCAATTTCATACTGTGAAATGTACAAATATAGACGAGCATTTCACCCAGCTTACATAATAAATCATGAGGACTTGAGCGTTTAAAGAAAAGTATCCCTTAACTATGTCTATTATGGTTTATTTTCCCGTGACTTGGTTCATTGTGTTTGCTTCCAGTGCATTCGGTACAGTCGTCCTCGCTCGCGGCACATGTTATTTAATTATTAAACAGCAATGAGCATTGAGCTGTGTTGCAGAGGTTAAATAATTTTAAAATGGCGGTTCATATAATTTGAATTAGGAATATAATTTGAAATACGAACAGTATTTAGTTGAGCGAAGCGAGCGGAGAGTTCTACTGGAGACTTTTTCACATTCTTTGTCACGAATGGGCTTGAAAACTACTTGAGGGAAAATTATGAAATTGTGCAATCAAAAAGACACACATTAGGTGATGGTTAAAAAAGTAAATCAAAAATAGGAATTTTTTTTTTTTTCAAAAATGTCGTGTCATAAAACTGATATCCCATTGAAGTCAATGGAAAACGATGAGTCCAGATGAGAGAGAAACACTGGGCTTTGCTTCGCTCAATATGCAAACGGCACCCGAGATTTCACGAGCGCAGTGAGTCGAAATTGAGGGTCTGTTGGCGCCTCTAGTTATTACAATATATGTTATATTTCTCCTTCAGATACTTTATTATTATTATTATTATTATTTATCTTCACGCCATATCCCTTGCGGGGTAGCCAGAGACGATGGAGCGCGAAACGTTACGTCGTCGTCGTCTCCAGATACTTTAAATTGAGGCCATTTTTGAATTTATGCTAGAAATTGTTTTTGTATCTTTTTTGGGATGTTTTTTTTTTTTTAAATAATACTATTACGTTCATTTTGGGATTATATATATATATATATATATATATATATATATATATATATATATTTATGTCTGTTTGTAATTTAAAATTATCAGTTTTTCACTAAATGCATGTGAGTGTGAATCAATTTTTTATTATATTTTGTTTGTCTGTCTGTCTGTTTGTCCGGCTAATCTCTGAAGCGGCTAGACCGATTTTTATAAGACTTTCAAGCTGATTTTATAAGGAGTAACTTAGGCTACTTTTATTATATAAAACATATTTCGCGGAAAGCTGTGGGTTGAGCTTAATATATTTTTTGTGTCTTTCCTGTCTTTTAGCCTCAGTCAATACTGATTACAGAAATAAATAACTTGAATTTATAAGATTATTAGATTTTTTTTAATGGATTGGATGGAGATTGTAAATTTCATTATATCTATTTATAATTGTACTCAGTTTTTAGTCTTTATATACATATTGTGCTGTCACGATACTCGTATGTACTTATGTTAGAAAGAATCAAAGCACTGCACCGATTTTAATGAAATCGTGTACAGATTTCATTTTTGGTCCAAAGTTTTAAACTTTTTAATTTTTTTCTGAATTTTATGTTTTTTTTATACATAAAGGTATTAAATAACTTCCAAGTTCTATAAGTTTCATATAGATTGTTGTTGGAGTTCCACAATTTTCCTGAAACGAATTTTTAGGTCGTGTAGATATCCGATAGATGGCGCTGTGCTTTAATTTCACACTTTTTTATTGTATGCATGTGCGTGTGTTTTTGCGAAATAATGTTATAGATCATTATATAAATATTAAGTGACGATAGCGGTAGGTATGTGGGGGGCGGACGAAGTCGACGGCGACGACCAGTATTTATATATATTTCATATGACGTATAATAAATATACTCCTTGTTAATGTAAATAAATGAACACAACAAATATATATTGATAACAGTCCTACAAGGTCATTATTGTTTATCGTCGTCGGATGGTGATCTGTTTAAAATACTAGGGGCGCCAACAGACCTTCGATTTCGACTCGCTGCGCTCGCGAAATCTCGGGTGCCGTTTGCATGTTGAGCGAAGCGAGCCCAGTGTAATGACTCATCGTTTCCCAATGAATTCAATGGGATATCAGTTTTTTGACGATTATTCCTCAACGACATGACATTTTTAAATTTTTTAAATCATCGTCTAATTAATGTGTGACTTTTTGATTGCAAATTTTCATAATTTTCCGTCACAAAGTTTTCGAGCCTATTGGTGACAAAAAATGTGAAAAGTCACCAGTAGAACGTTCCGCTCGCCACGCTCGCTTCGCTCAATAAAAAACACAGCCTACCAAAATTTTGAAATAATTTTTAAATTAAAAAAACCTCGGTCACGGTTAAGAAATTTTATTAACTATAAAATTGTAAATCGCCTTTAGTGTTTATTAATTTGACTCGAGCCTTTGTTGTATCGTTAGTAAAGTTATTTGCGGGTATATAATGACAGAATATAAAGTTCATTGACCCATCTAATTGAAATGTTAACATCTGATAAAATTTAATGGCATGTGACGTCACAGCAATCACGTCATAAATATGTCACTTTATTTTTGTTATATGTGTGTTTATACGTTGTCTATGGTTCAACTAGAAGAGTATGTAAGAACTGATAGCTACTTTGAAATTTATAGAAAATATATATACAGGTGTTGCCATTATTTTTTTACTACATTCTTGATGTATTAAAGTTACGTATTATTATCAATATAAGTACAAACTGTGTACGATTTTAATGTTTATAGACAATTATTTAGCGTTTTGTTTACATTAAATTTAATTAATCTAGAATAGCAAAGGTTTATATTAAAAATGTGGATGAATGTGTATGTATATATATATATATATATATATATATATATATATATATATATATATATATATATATATATATAATAAAATGTGAAACTGTATAGAAAAATAGTATTTTTTTTTAAATAAGTCGAGTTCCTGTTATGTGACTGTTGAGAACTCAATTATTATTTTTTATATCAAACACTAAAACAATCCAGATAAATAATTTATTTTCGAGTCGTGTTTTTGTTTGTGTGTCGACGTCACCTGAGGGAGCGTCCAATGACAAGGGATAAAGTATATATATGTATTATATATATATATATATATATATATACATACACATTCATCCACATTTTTAATATAAACCTTTGATATTCTACGTAATATTAAATATATATATATATATATATATATATATATATATATATTTAATATTACGTAATAATAATAATAATAAATATTCCTTTATTTTAACGTATTTGTATGTAATATTTCATCAATAATAATTACTTTACAAAGTAATCAATTATTGTTATCTGCACCGAAAACCTAAACTAATTACGCACGCAACGTTTGTGTGCATCCTGCTTTT
The DNA here is from genome assembly GCA_918358865.1 of Melinaea marsaeus rileyi. Lineage (NCBI taxonomy): Eukaryota > Metazoa > Arthropoda > Insecta > Lepidoptera > Nymphalidae > Melinaea > Melinaea marsaeus. The sequence goes on along the minus strand of OU911088.1, from coordinate 8,267,489 downwards.
GATTTATTATATACTAGCAGGTTACCCGTGCTTCGCGATGGACGGCGAAAGTGAAAAAGAAAGGGAGCGGGGGGTAAACTTTGCAGTTTTTTAGCTGTAACTTTGGAACGGTTTGGACTTTTGCAAAATCCTTTCTTATTGCACCTATTCAATATGTCAGGAGTCTTGTGTCCAAATTTCAGCTTTCTAGGTATTACGGTTTGGGCTGTAGGGCGATGAATGAGTCAGTGAGTGAGTGTCTTTGTGCTTTATATACTAAGATTACATTTTTAACATTAAAGACCCAAATATTTAAAGTCCTTATATATAAATATGTATACATGTATATGTATATATATGCCATTTAATTATTATTATACAATTGTTTGTATTCATAATAAATAACTAAATTAATAAAGCCAAAAGTACTTGACATATTTTGATGATATTAAGTATGAGCACGTAGTGTGTGATCTCCATTTTCATTTCGGCTTCATATCTTTTACGATTAACATTTTGCGAAAATATTAATAAAACTAGAAATGTAGATCTGTTTTACTTCTTTGTGATGATTAATAGATTTTTAAAGTGGGTTTATCAATGTTAAAAAAACACTTTAACATACGTTACCGGGACCCCGTAACCGTAAAGGTGCCGAATTGCAGATCCCACGGCGAAGTGCGGAACACATTATGCTTATTCAGTTTTTTCATTATTAATTATTTTATATTCAGCTCTAGTTAAGAAATCAAGTTTTTATTATTTTTGTAATTTTAAATAAATAATTCAATTTTTTAAAAAACCTTTTTCTTAACCTCTAAACACAACTCATAGCGTGTTTATTTTAGTCATCACGCCCACAAAAAAACAAATGTAAAAATTTTTGTTTCGTAGTTTACTGTATTTTTATATATGGTTCATCTTACATATGTTGGTGTTAACTTGGTACTTGATAATTATATTATAATAGTCTTGTAGTAATCATTTCTCAGTCGATTTACTAAGACGTATCATTGAGATCAAACTGTGATTTTTATTTAATACGCTAGATGGCGTTGTTCATATAAAAATCGAGTTGGTAAGAAAACTCGAACTACCCACACTTAACTTTTATCGATATTTCATCGATATCGATAGTTCCAGTCGACAGAATGTCACCAAATATTTCTTTTCTTTCCAAGTGTATGTGGTTTTTGACCATTTTTTAATTGTTTTTTTTATAGTTTTATTTTATGTTCACAGATAAAAAATCTGTATGCACTCTTTAATTTTATATCTTATAAAGTTTTATTACTGAAATCTTATGTAATAACTAATTGTAGTTGTTTAATATCTTTTTTTATATTATGTCAGACGGCTCGTTTGATCTTAAGTTACATATATAGGCAATGTCTTACCAAAGATATAAGAAATGAGAGAGGGAGAGAGAAAGACAATCCGTCTCTCTCACTCATCATACCTACTAAAATAAGTGGTCCTGTCTAACTAGGCTCTACCTACGGGATAAGATATGTAAAATAATTAAAAGGGATCGCATCGATTCCCGTAAAAAAAGTTGTCCAATTAATCTAACCAGGAAACAAAAATTTACTATGCATCCAATAATAAGGAACCCATAATGAAAATCACGTTTTCAAAACGGGTATTTACGTGAAAGTTATGACGTCAGAGTTACGTAAGAGAAATGATGATAATATGACGTAATCAAGATACCATTCAGATTAGTTTTTTATTCACTTAACACTGAACTAAACTAAACTAGCAGTTGTGTAATAATGTCGATATTAATAATGTATCCCGATCTAATTATTGATAATAAAGATTGTAAATTATATACATATATATTTTTAACGATCGTTGCGATTGAATTAGGAATATATCTCGAAAGCCATGGAAGGTTCCAATTGTGTGTGAATGTTTGTCGGTGTATACATAAATAGTGTAATATACAGAAAAAAATATATATATATTTGTTTTTTTTTGTTTGTAATAACCTTATCACTGCAACATGTGATTAAAAGGCACCAGGTGTTCGTTTATCGCACCCAAAGATAAAATATCAATTTTTGTTTTAACAAAATATAGGATTGATTGTGAGTTTTAGGTAAAAAGATAATAAATAAATTTACTTTATACATATATATTGTGAAGGAAACTCGAAAAAGCTCCTTGTAACTAACCTTAAGTTGTGACAGTTAAGCTTTATTAATTTAGCGAAACGAGAGGAGCGCTCTACTGGAGACTTTCACATTCTTTGTCACGTATAGACTCGAAAACTACTTGACGGAAAATATGAAATTTTGAAATCAAAAAGACCTACAGTAGGTATGTCGATGAGGAATAATCGTCAAAAATCAACACACACACTTTGTCATTACACTGGGATTGCTTCGCTCAATATGCAAACGGCACCCGAGATTGCGCGAGCGCAGCGTGTCCAAATTGAGGGTCTGTTCGCTTCCCTAGTTAGTTTGTTTTAAATTACATTGTTATAGTTTTTTTTTTCTAATATTAAAAACTACTAATACAAGTATTCTTTACAATGTTGACAAAGTGACAGTTTTAGTAGATTATTTTTTAAATTTTAAAATGAAAGTAAAATTGGCCAGTCATTTTTATTTAATATTTTTTCTGTGTTTCTTTTTTTTATTTTTAACACACACACACACACACACACACACACACACACACACACACTAGACATTAGAAAAACTGAAAATTGAAATTTCAATGCAACGTGTTTATTATTTAAAGTAAGTTACTCATTCATTTTGTTTTGTTATTCTGTTTAAAACTTTTCTTTCGTAACCCCAAACAATGGATGTTATAATGTAATGTCTCTGTGTGTGTGTATGTGTGTATGTGTGGGTGTGTGTGTTGTAAATACATTTGAAAGTCACAGTTCAAAGTAATTTGACGTCAGTAATAACTATTGAATGTTAATACGTTACTTGTTTTTGTATATTTGTTTGTCTATTGCAAGAAATTTTTATATATATATGTATATGTTATTCTGATTATGATTCTATGATATGATTGATTCTGTTATTGGGATTGCAATAACTATCTTATAAAATATATTATATATATAAGTTGTTTCTTTGCTATTATTTTTATATTCAGTCGCCATCTTGAAATGTGTATACCGCGAAATATTTGACGTTAAATTTTTTTTTTTTAGTTATCTTTTTTTTTTATACTCAGATTGTACTCAATTGAATAGATACGCTTACATTTTAATTTTAACTTCACGTTTCGGTAAGTGAAGGCAAATCAAGTTTAACTCGTCGGTAAATTTTTCTTCCACCTACAACAGTTTGTTAGTATTTTCGATCAGAACGTCTTAACAATATCATAAGATCTCATAGTTTGGTCACAGACGTATGATTTTATATTTACTGAGCGAAGCGAACGAAATGAGCGGAGCGTTTTACTGGAGACTTTTTTTACATTCTTTGTCACGAATTGGCTCGAAAATTACTTGACGGAAAATTATGAAACTTTGCAATCAAAAAGATACATATTAGGCGATGGTTTTCAAAAATTTTTTTTTGAAAATAATAGATTTTCAAAAAATTTTTTTTTTTTAAATATGTCAAAAAACTGATATCCCATTGAAGTCAATGGGATACGATGAGTCAATACACTCTGCTCGCTTTGCTCAATATGCAAACGACAACCGAGATTTCGAGTCGAAATTGAGGGTTTGTTGGCGCCCCTAGTATATATATTTTTACTATTGAAATAAGAAAATCTTATAAAAATGATTTATTTAGTCCAACAGTCATTTATATTGAAGTCGTGTTAAAGAAAATGGCGTCATCGCTATCACATGTTGATTTTATAATATTCATTACCAGTAAAGATGAAGTTTGTTATTCTCTACAATGTGAATAATATCTATTAAATAAATTGAAATCATCAACAAAACCTTATATAACAACTTTAGCTAAATAAATATAATAATAAATATGTCTTTGTCTGTTTGTCTATTGTAGTATTTGTACCTCTTATCATTGTATGAATTGTAATAGTAAAATATGATCAAAACATAATTACTTATCGCCTAAATACTCTGATTGTTTCCTTCTCTGTTCGCATTACATCCAAATGTATTGAAATTGGTGTGATTTAGTTTTATTATATTACTAATGTAAGATGTTTCTTAGTCGGGTTATTTTTGTGGATAAACGTATGGATCTATGTGGGTTGTACCCGTATAAAACATAATACGTATAAATTTAAAGTGATGATAGATGGCTTATATAACTAGGGACGCCAACAAACCCTCAATTTCGATTCGCTGCGCTCGCTAAATCTCGGGTGCCGTTTGCATATTGAGCAAAGCGAGCTCAGTATATTGACTCATCGTTTCCCATTGATTTCAATGGGATATCAGTTTTTTGACATGATATTAAAAAAAAAAAATTTTTGAGGACATTTTTCAATTTTTTTTTTAAACCTTTACCTAATGTGTGTCTTTTTGATTGCAAAGTTTCATAATTTTCCGTCAAGTAGTTTTCGAGCCTATTCGTGACAAAGGATGTAAAAAAGTCTCCAGTAAAACGCTCCGCTCACTTCGTTCGCTTCGCTCAATTAATATGTATATAGAACGGGAGGATGGTATGGAAGACGTAAAAGAAGTGAAGTGTACCGCGTTGTTTGTTTGTATTGTTATCAGTTTTCAATATCCTTTTAATAGCCTTCGAAACAATACTGGCAGATTAAAGTATGTACAACCAGTATACTATACGTACTTTATAATATATATTAAAATAATAAATCATAAAAAAATAATGATTTCGAGCCGAAAACATATATCCGCAAAATTCGGATTGTCGAGTATTTTGTTAATTACAAATGGTGATGACGGACAAATCGCAGTCGCCATATTGGATACTAGCGAAACGTCACCGACACCGGGCGCCATCTTGAGTCGGCCCTAATAACAAGTATCAGTGAAATCACAGTTCAAAAAATAATTATTAATAACTAGGGGCGAGAATCGGACCTCGATTTTGACTCGCTGCGCTCGCAAAATCTCGATAGAGTTCAGCGAATTGAGCGAAGCGAGTAACCCATCTTCAATTCATCGTTCAAAGCTGAAACCGACAGACCAAATATATAGAATAATCAAATATCATATAGCGATTTTTTTTTACATTTAAGTCTATGTTACTGTAATTATTTGGTGATTATTCCTCAAAGAAATGAGGTTTTTTTAACTTTTTTTTATAAACCATGGCAATAACTATCGCTGTAAATGTACAAAATTTTATGAAGCTCGGTAAAGTTTTCACGCTAACCCCGGACATGGGATGCAAAAAGTCTCACATATAGCGCTCCGCTCGCTCTGCTAGCTCCGCTCAATCAATAATACCTACATTTTATAAAAGACTCAATTCATACGAGCGAAGCCGGGTTCTCATCTAGTTGTTTTTAAAACCACAATAGAGTAAACTCATCAAAATTTTGAACCGATTATACGTGTTTTAATTATAACGGTGTTGTAGAAATTAAGATTCCTATGAAACAGCGTCCGTCGTCTCGAATGTTTATTTCGGTTATGACCCAGATGTAGATAGATCTACTTTGTCCTACTACCGGTCTTTAATTCATATTTTATATACTATCGAGTTTATAAAATATGGAAACGGTTGTCGATCGAGTTTGCGTAGTTATGGTAAAGAAAATGTTACTAATAACAGGCTTTGTAGTTTGGTTTCTAAATAATGTTATATATTAATATTTCTAAAAGATTTTTCTCTTTGCTAAAAGTGCATTTTTTTTAATTATTCTGTTTTCTTTTATAAGTTCAGTTAATTTTTTACATATATAGTCAGTCGACTTTCTCGTTTCTTTTTATATTTTCTTTAATACTGGCAGCTAAATATGTCATATATCAGTTTGTGAAAAAAACAGAAGTTTCCGGAAAGACGGGTCGACCATTTGGCAACAGATAAGTAGTATCTCACTGTTATCTATCCCCCGGAGTAACTGTTTCAAAACATCATTATCATATAAATAGTTTTTATAAGTACACAGTACATTATACGACTAAATATGGACATTTAAAATAAACTTATTAATGATGAAACAGTATCGAAGTATAGATCACTCTTAAAAATACTTGGCTTATATATATATATATATATATATATATAGATAACGTCAAAGTGTAACGAATAATTGTATATAGGTACATTTTTTATTCGGAAGTTCGGGGAATTTGGCTGAACTCCAAATATCTACGCGTGATTACTAAATGAAAAAAAAAAACTAAACACCACTGAGTGATTTAGGGAAGGTTTTATTTTATCATACTATATTTAGATAGTATACCTTGTTAAATGATATCATATAAGAGCAATGTAGAGCATTTCTATGTTGTATTATATTTATGGATTTGTTTGATTATTTTAAAGTAATTAAATTTTATTCATATCTTTTTTTCCTGTTATTTGGCTGTTTACATCGCAATCTGTGCATATATTAAGAACTCAAGAAATTAAAAAAAAAACATGTAATTTTTTATTTGTTTTAGATAACATGTAAGCACTTAATGTAGGTATTGGAAAATTACATTGTACATAATCTCTTATTTACGTCTTACTTGTTTACTCGAGACAATTTACTGATTAAATAAAATAAATCTCTCTCTGATACGAATAATAATAGACTATGAATAACGTAATTCCTTAATAAAACTGATACTAGATGAAAAAATCATATTAATATTCTAAGGACACGAATAGTCTCGGTCTTATCATACGCACCCCGATGTCAACGGACTAAAAGTTATAGAAGAACAAAGGCGTCGATGTATGTACGTATTGAATAAATACATATTTTGCTTTTTCGATACACAGCGCGCCTCGTGTCTACTTTGGCGCGCAGTGAGCAACGGATACTCGGACCGGAATATCGTGATTGGTTCGATTTTATATTACATTTATCGGTACGACGAGTTCAACACGCGCGACACTTCACTCACATTATAATATTTAAATAAAGAATAAACTCTGTGCCTTTGTCGTGATTTAGTGAAAATATAATTAATATAAAAAAAAAAAAATCTTTTTTAATGTGAAATAGTTTTGTTACTGTGACATATTTATCGAAGAATTTTTGGCGGGATTCTTTTGTTGGCAAGGATAGTCAATCTCGATGTCTACAATTGGCATAACGGTGACGCTGAAAAAGAATGTGTGCAAAGTGAGTTAAACAAATATTTAATATAAATTAAAGAATATTCTAGAGTCTAGACTAACTAATCTCATGTTTACGTAAATGTACAACAAACAGTGTTGTTTTGTTTTATGTCCTTATTACGTGAGGAACTTGTTTATATTGGGATATAATCATTCGTTATCATAGATAAGGAAGTCTTATTGTTGTTTTTAAACAAAGAACAGATATATAGATTAAAAATATATATATATATATAAAACATGTATGTGTAAACATTTAGTTTTATTATTCGGCACTATGGATCGTTATTGTTATTATAATAATATGTTATTTAAATATAATATAGTTATTTAATGATATTCGTTTAACATTAAATAGATATGATTACAATAAATTTATCTTGGTATAATAATTAGGGTACTATACAAATTCAATTTACAATATATTATAGATATATAAGTAAACAAATATATGTTTACTTAAAATAAATAAATATGGAACGAAAAATCAACAGCACTAACGTTTTTTTAACTTGTGACTTACGGGGACTCACGGAGTTTCACGGGGTCTCACGGAGTGTCACGGTATATCACGGGGCGATATATTGATGAAAAATTGTATATTTTAATTATTTTAAATTGTTTTACCCTCTAACACTTTGATACGCAGACTTTTATTAATATAATTACTTTATTTATATAAATAATCAATAAAGAATAATCGTTTACACACACACACACGCACACTCACACACATATATATATATATATATATATATATATATATATATATATATATATATATATATATATATATATATATATATCGTCAAAAAACCTATTCGACCAGAAATATAATTTAATAATTTATCGGCTATATTAAAAAAACATCGACCCGTCTGTGACAAATATGAAATAAATTAAAATGAATTATGATACTGCGGAAGATATTGTTGTTAATCTGACCGGTTATGTATAATATATATATATATATATATATATATATATATATATATATATATATATATATATATATATATATATATATATATATATATATATATATATATATATATATATATATATATAAATTCGCATATAATTAAAGTTATCGACTCGTGCGTCACACGCCGTCGAGAAGTGTTACACTGGTTTTGTATTTGTAAATATAACTCTAAAACTAACGGACCGTGCAAAATTGTTATATATATATACGTATAAATAAAATTGGAGTGTCCGTTTGTAATTTCAAATTAATAGGTTTTCACTAAATATATGTGAAAATATAAATGTATATATATATATATATATATATCTATTTTCTGTAAGTCTCTTTGTGTGTTCTGGCTACGCTCTCTAAAAGCTGGAAAGAGTTTAACAGAATTTTCACTGGAGTAACTTAGGCGACTTTAAAAAAAACATTTTCTGCGCGAACAAAGTTGCGGACGCAGCTAGAAGTCCAATAAAAAAGTTTCTATAAAAACTTTTAACAATATTTTTATCCTTACCTTATTATATTTTTACCTTTACCTTAATAGGGATGTGGAGGCTGTAGAATCTTCGATTGCCAGTTTTGCACACGTTTTCTCAAAACATTAAAAAAAAACTCTTTCAAATTCTGTCAACCATTCCGATTATTTGACAGTATAATAAAAATACAATTACTCACTCACCTCACCGTGATCAAATGATTTTTACGAAAATCATTCATGCTGAATGAAAACTGTTTAAAAAATTAATAGTATTTAAATAATTTTCACTTCATTGATTTACCAGTCGCCTATCTGGATCGGTTATTGGTTTTGGAGTTTTTAACGTTCGATAATTTGTCTTTTGTTTCATCGGTGTCGTCCGTTATTATAAACTTAACCAAGAATAAGTATGTTAACTAGACGATCCCTATTATTTAGTCACCAGTTTTCCATGTGTAGTAAAAGCCTATGAGTCATGTCAAGTCGACCTTATCGCACATCTGTTTTAATTATACTATTAATGGAATTATTATTAGTTTAGTAAAAAGGTGTCTTAGTCATTTACACTGGGAATACCTTATATTATAATCGTATAATTTTATATATACACGAGGGTCAAACTGAAAGTTCTTAGAAAATCAAAAACTAAGCATTCTAGCAAGTTATTAGTTTTATTGTAACTTTTCAAAATAGCGTCCATTTACATCAATACATCGCTGCATTCGATGGAACCATTGAGAAAAGCACCTTGCCCACTCGGCCTTAGGGGTCTCTTTGACGGCGTTTTGAAACGCAGCCACTGCTTCTTCGGCGTCTATAAAACGTTTTCCTCGAAGTTTTTCTTTTATTTTCGGAAATAAATAAAAATCGCAGGGTGCGAGGTCGGGGCTATACGGCGGGTGACCCAGTAATTCCACGTCTGAGGTCACCAAATAGCCTGGCGGTGTGCGACGAGGCATTGTCATGATGAAGGAGGATCCTGCTGCGAGGTCGTTTCTCTCGAACTTTTTCCAAGACAAGTGGCAAACAATTGTTAGTATACCACTCTGCATTAACCGTTTTCTGATCCTCTAAGACTACTGTCGCGTAATGACCTGTCTTTCCGAAGAACGAGGCCACCATCTTTTTTCCAACACTTCGACCTCTCTTTACTTTAGTTGGCAACTCTTCGGAAGGAAACACCCACTGAGCAGACTGTCTTTTGGTTTCCGGATCATAACAGTAAATCCAGCTTTCGTCACCCGTTAGTATGTCGAACACAGCATTTGAGTCACCTCCGTTAAATTTTTGGATAATTTCTCGGCACCAATCAACACGGCGGAGTTTTTGAGCCTCGGTCAAATTATGCGGTATCCAGCGGGCACAAAGCTTCCTGACCGCTAAATGTTCATGGAGGATTTTGTGCACTTGACTCATATCTATGCCTAGACTTGTCCGAATCTGCTGATAGGTCACTCTTTTGTCAGTCTCTATCATACGCCGCACAACACTGATGTTATCTTCAGTCGTCGCTGTAGAAGGCCGTCCCTCACGCAAATCATCGGTGAGATTAGTTCGACCACGTTTTAATTCATTAAACCAGTTGTAAACTGTGGCACGAGATGGGGCTTCATCGTGAAAAGCCAATCGAAGTCTAACATAACTTTCTTGTTGACTTAAATGACATCGAAAGTCATAAAAAATCGTTGCACGAAAATTTTCTCGGCTTAAATTCATTCTGACGTGCACAAACAATTTTCAATTTGCCGCCAAATCGTAAAACAAATGACAAATGAATGAAATGTACACTCAATAATATTGGTAAAGAATTCTATTTTCAAAATTTAAACTATTTTTTTTAATATAATGCTTTTAAGTGGCCAGTTCTAAAAACTTTCAGTTTGGCCCTCGTATATATATATATGAGCGATTTACCACTCACTCTTACTTATCACGAAATCTCCGTAACTATCTGTCCAATTAATTTAAAATTTTACTTAGTTACTTCTTTTGTAACGTAGATGTCCACTGAGAACGGATTTTACGGAATTCCTATCCTAACGGATTTCAACTTTTTGCATTTCGCCAAGTTTTAAACCTTTAGGACTTAACGCGGAGGTAGGAGTTACTTTAGCAACAGTTACCATAGCAACGGTTACAATGACAACGGATAATATGATAGAGGTTACCATAGCAACCTAAAGTCACACCCGAATTAATAGTGCGCCCAGCGAAGCGGGAGTTAATAAGCTAGCATATATAAATTCAGTTTAGTATATGCTAATATGTTCACGACACTAGACGATTTCTTTACAACATATTTTCATTTTTAATTACTTTTTGCGGCTTACCTACTGCCATTAATTTTTTATTTCTCCAACGAATTATAAATAACTATTTGCACTGAAGTCGCGGACACAAGAGTATTATAATTACAAAGTGACGTGTATATATATATATATATTTATATAGAAGGTCACAATAACTCTTATGTACACGAATGTTACATTTAAATATTGATTATTTACATATATTCAAATAATTTTAAGGTATTGTCGTTCTAGTAAATAGTAAAATATTTGTAAATAACTAAACGCGGTAAGTTGAAGGGATTTTCAAGTGCATTTGCTTCAAGTGTATTTTTTTTTTTTTTTTTATGGAAGATGAGGGCAAATGAGCTGGCGGGTCACAGATGACTTGTGATCACCACCGCCCATGAACTCTTGCAACATCCGAGGATTTACAAGAGTGTTGCCGGCCTTGTAGGTAGGAGTAGACGCCTGTTTTGAAGGTACCCATGTCGTACCGATCTGGAAATACCGCCGAAGTGTATATCAAACTAGCAAATAAAGGCGCATTTATTTATTTCGAATAATGTTATTGAGCTGAGCGTACCTAAGCGAAGATCTTAACCGTTTGGGAAACTTCTTCTTAAAGCATAATCACATAAATACTACTGAATCGATTTAAATGATAACTGTCAGAGCTGTAGAGCTTGGGAATTGGCATATTTAAAAAATTGAATTAAAATATCTCATTCTGTTTAGATATGATGGTCAAAAATCTGTTTCTCCCATAGACTTAACGTTATCAGAACTTCCGCGCGCTTGTCGATCGTCAACCTAGAAATAGGCTTATAACTTATAAGCAACATCACATACAAACTAATAAATAAAAGAAAATAAAATATATATACTCACTGCGCTCGCGAAATCTCGGGTGCCGTTTGCATATTGAGCGAAGTGTAATGACTCGTAGTTTCTCATTGACTACAGTGGGATATCAGTTCTTTGAGGATCATTCCTCAACGACATGACCTTTTTGCAGTTTTTTTTAAAACCGTCACCTAATGTGTGTGTCTTTTTGATTAAAAATTTCATAATTTTCCGTCAAGTAGTTTTCGAGCCTAATCGTGACAAAGAATGTGAAAAAGTCTCCAGTAGAGCGCTCCGGTCGCTTCGCTCAATAATATTGTATATTATTTAAAAGCAGCTGAACTCCCGCGACGCACGGCAGCAGATTCTAGCTAAAAACTATCAGTGATGTTTTGGGAAGCTGCGTAAATCACAATATAGTATTCTGAAAACGAGCGATAGATAGTGAATGAGAAAAACAATAGTCAGAAACCGAGGTCTACTCGCGACCCGCCCTTATTTTACTTTATTAGCAGACTAAAAAAGATTTTTTATGTCGATTAATTAATTTAGTTATAAACAGAGCTTAAAACAAAATGGGTAAATTAGTTTTTGTATGATACGCGAACATATAGACAAAAAATTAGTATTCCGATTCCCGTACTGTTTGATATTTTATATGTAATTATACAGATTTGACCTCGTCTGTATCATATTAAGCGATTTCCTGTAACTTGGTAACTAGATTTAAGGTAATTTTTTTTGCAGTCGGGATCTAAACACATGGTAATTAATTTAACATAATAATAAATAGATTATTTCTTAGTTCTTAATGATAAAGGAAATAGTGATATAAAAGGTGAGACGGGAACATGGCGGCGTTTTATATTATTCTAATAAAATATACCATTTAAGTACATCGCAATATAATATGCAGATAATCTCCTTCGGATATTATATTAACGGTCGCTATTTATATTAAATTTATTAACATACTAGCTTATTCCCTCCCGCTTCGCCGGTCACACTATTAATTTGGGTGTGAACATAGGTTGCTATGGTGACCGTTGTCATATTGTCCGTTGCTATAGTAACTCTTACCCCGCGTTATGTGTATAGCTCCTACAGGTTTAAAACTTGGCGAAATGCATAAAGTTGAAATCCGCTAGGAAAGGAATTCCACAAAAATCCGTTCTTAGTGGACGTCTACGTCACAAAGGAAGTAACTATGTAAAACTTTATGTTAATCGGACAGATAGTATCGGAGGTTTCGTGATGAGTCAGTGAGTGGTAAATCGCTTTTATATAAAGATAATAATATGTATGTTTTGTATGTAATAACAACCATTATTATTCTGTCTGCAAAACTGCGGACTTAACTTCATCGATATTCGAAAATACATTTACAAATTAAGCGATGATTGTCTAAATATATATATTGTATTATAGAGATTTTGTTTGTTTGTTATTGTTTGCGAGGAGGTCATCTTTATTATACATATATATTTAACTTATACTTAGCGAACCAACTTTTATCCTCTATATACTTTTTTTTTTTTATTTTTAAAATTTTAAATTTTTTTTAGTCTTTACGTGAGAAAAAAGATGTTTTAATCAGACATTATCATGCCATCATCATTTTCACACATAACATATATACTTTTTATTTTGATGAAATTAATTCTTAAGCTTAACAACGATAGGCGTTGTTTAGTTACCTTTTACATGTGGGCTAAATAAACAGGTTGGAACATGTAAACCCAAAAAACACTATGTACACCCGATTGGTCTATGGATGTATTCAGGGACCAGGGAGTGTCATGGACGACTTGAGTACTAATGGCATGCACCAAAAAACAGCAGATAATGAAAGCAATAACAATTTTGCGGTTACAGTCTTTTTTACATTGATATTACCCACACACATTATTGAGGAGTTGTGGAGCCCTATTATGTTGCAGTAACCTTGCACAACACGTATTTTATTAACACTAAACCTACCAAGTACCGGTCAAATTGACCGTTCTTAAACTTTTGTAAAACTTACACATTTGTAAACGTTATAATATCGTTATCAAACTACATGACAATTCTTAGAATATGCGTATAATATTTTCTATACTCTTTACTTTTAGTTACTCCCATTATTAACTGCATTATATAATAAAATAACTTTTAATTACCGGTCAATTTGACGGCGTGCGGTAGGAACAGGTATACAAGAATTGTCGGTAGGTTTAGTGTTAATAATATTCCACTTCAACGAAAAAAAAACACATTAACTTTATATTTTTAATCGTATTATAAAAAGTAGTTTCTTATCGGTTCCACGAATCTATTTGTTAACTTAAACTTTAGTGATATAGTATCAATACTTGTGTGATGTAATCACATATCATCACGCGAGAACGACCCGCCGTGATGTGATGTGTCACGTGGGTGTAAAAGCAACACTTTACCATATACATTATAATAATTTTTAAACTACCCGCATTTTTTTGTTTTATATTTTCCTGTTAAAGTTATATAGGTTTAAGACAGCTTTGAGTTTATTTGTTTTTGACATGAATTTTCACTTTTTATTTCTTAAAATTAGTAATAAATTTATTAAACGTCATATCTGTTTATCTATGATACTGGAGGAAGGTCACGTAAAATGCATGAGGACCCCTCGGAGGACATGTATGAAGAGGTTGATGTATGTGGCCGAGGCGAAAGAGGTATGCAGGGACCGTAGCGTTTGGCGCTCCGTCGTCTCTGGCTACCCCGTAAGGGATATGGCGTGAAGCTAAATAAATAAATAAATCTGTTTACATCCTTATTAAGATTTCCTCCTCAATTCGATGATAAATAATATAAGCATAAGGCAGCGTCGAAGGGAAACTCTCGATTCTTATAATGGGAATAACCTATCAATAACGTGTATTGAGCACATGTGATGTGTTTACAAACACATTGTCAAGGTCTGCGTTAATTACTCAATAATAATCTAATAATAATAATGATATATAATAATGAAATGTGTGTCAAACACTTGTAATATCTTTATTATTGGTAGAGTTTCAAAATGGTGAATTAATTTTGATTGATTTGATTGATTGATTGATTGGTGAACTCTAACATTCTCATACAAACTTCCATCTCCTATCCGAAAGCTGTACAGTAGTTTTCAAAAAATTCAGCCTACATCCCAAAACAAATAAAGTTTCTATACAAAATCGTTTATATATCTATATATACTAGTTGTTGCCCGCGTCTACGTCTTTTTTTTTTAGGGTTTTACAAGTTTGAAATATTTGTTAACAATTTCTAAACCCTCGTACCTTGAATGCTTAGTGCGTTCAAACAAACTTTAAACTGATTACTTTCATTTTATAAGCGTAAATCGCTTTTCCACACATTTGCTTCATTAAAATAATATATATATCTTAAATATAAGGAAATTATTGCAGTTGTAATCCTAAAAATATCAACCTACAGTCACCTATCCTTACGCTGTCACAGCGCTGAGTGTCGCTCCAGTGCATTGAACCCAAACAGGTTTAAACATTAAAGTACCTACTAGCGATATTTAAAATTAATTTACAACTGTGACTTGTTGCTGTTTATATAGAGCCTTAAATATTAAACAGTTCACAGTACACTAGTAGTATTAATTAGTACAAGTTTCCTTTTAAGCATCAGTCGCAGAGTCGTTGTATACAATTTTTAAGAATGCAATGCAGATGTAATTCTTTAGTGTAAAGTATCTCCTCGGTATCTTTAAGGACACACATACACAAACGCACGCATGCACGCACGCACGCGCGCATGCACGCACGCACGCACGCTTGCACGCACACACACACACACACACAATTATGATGTTTTTGCAGCATCCACTGTGAGGGTGCTATTGAGGGTGGTGCACCCTCGCGACATGACATATTCGGGATGAAAAAGTCATCCCTTACGCAGTCACAATCGCAGCCATTACGATAGGCATATTTAATTTCATTTAATTCTAACTATTTATTTGGAAATTATATGTAATAAATATAAACATATAATATTTATTGTATTTTTATTAAATAATTAATGATTCACCAACTTCTTAATAATTAAATAACAAATAATAAAAATAAGATATTTATAAAAAAGTTGAAAAATCATTCTTCGTATCATCAGTCTTATGTTAAAAATATATATAAAAATGTTGGTCGCCTTATCTTTGAAAAGCTATTCTATATTCTCCGTGGAATAATAGCCCTCTTATCACAATATGATAAGATGCTGTGTGGTCGTAAAATATCCACATTATTAACACTAATTATTCCCCGCGACTTCACCTCCCATACTAACGTTATTACTAACTACCACCACCTATAATATCAAACAAAAATAGATGTAACTATTCGTATAAAATAATAATAAATAAAGTTTAATTAGCTCAAAACGACGCTTTCCGTCATTTAACATTTTTTTACAAAAAAAAAATAGTCCGTTTAATTCTGTACAGTTGTTGCTAACACAGATCTCATAAAACAGTGGAAAATTTATCTTTAAATTGTTTGATTAACACATTAATTGGTGTCTTGATACTGTTTGTATATAAAAAAACTGACAAGTGCGAGTCGGTAACCCATCGAGGGTTTCGTACAAACGGATTCGAGTCTCGCGCTATATTACTAATATTAAAAATAAAAGTTTTTTACTGACAACAAACTGATTAAATAAGGGTGGGGTCCTTTATGTCTTTTTGAGATACGGAACCCTAAAAGTTGTATTGTTAATAAAAACAGTTGTGCTTAATGTGTTTCGCAAATTATTAATTATAAAATGATAAGGTTTTCCCTGTAGCAGAAATAAATTGTCGTTATCGATATGTGTAAACATGTTTTATTATTAAAAAAATAAAAAAATCATAAAAAAAATACCAAGGGTTAACCTTTTGTCGTATAAAAAACTAGCAGGTTACCCATGCTTCGCAATGGAACGCGAAAGTGATCGAACATTTTGTTTGAATTTCCACACCACCTAGGAGGTATCAAACAGGCGCGTTATATTTTTTGCAGTTTTTTAATTGTAACTTTAGAACGGTTTGGATTTTTGCAAAATCCTTTCTTATTGCACCTATTCAATATATCAGGAGTCTTGTGTCCAAATTTCAGCTTTCTAGGTATTACGGTTTGGGCTGTAGAGCGATGAATGAGTCAGTGAGTGAATGAGTGTCTTTGTGTTTTATATTAAGATATATACATCTTCAAATGTTATAGTATTATATGTTTTATTGTATAATGCATAAGTATTAATATCCCGTGACTTCAAAATTGTTATTATTGAGTTTGTGTTTTTATTGTAATATTAAAAGAAAATCACACAACAATCAAAATCATTCCGTCCGTTCGTCCGTTTTTTTAATATATATTTTTTTAAAAGCTATATATAAAAAACAGCTAGTAGAAGAATCATTTTGTTTTCTGTCCGTACAGTTGTTCAAACACTGCGCTCACATCATGATAATAATAGAAATTGGAAGTGCATCGACCCCGCGGTGCTGAAAAGGAAATAGCGTATCATTTGTAATTTTAATATTAATATAACACAGATTAAAAATAAAATTATTATAATTAGAAATAAATAATTATTAATATAAATGAATACATATACAAACAATTTAATATTATTAAATATTGTTATCAAAAGAATTGATTTTTTTTTTAATTTAACACAGCAATGGCGGAAGTTTAAAGGTCTTGAGTCATGAGTTTCAATAATTTTAATAGTTTAAATAATAAAGTACGTAAGCGTCTTAACTGTTTAGTTTTTTTTACACGATATTTATGAATTAGGTGTTTTTTTTTTTTTTTTTGGAACCGACGTTCGAAGTTCGTTTTTTTAAGTTCAAAGTCATCTTCGTTCGTTAACGTTATCGTTTTTTGATTAAGTTAGATTTATTAAAAAAATACAATTTAATACCGAAAGATCAGAAGCTGATTGACCGTTGACTTTTTATTGTAAAAATATTATATATGTATCCGATTTTACAAAAAAAAAAAAAAACTAATATTTCGATGAAACAATACTTTACAATGAACATGTACGATACTTCTCATTTCGACAAAATCCAAATATATATATATATATATATATATATATATATATATATATATATTTTTAATGGGTTTAATGTCAGTATCATACTAATTTTATTATCTGAACTGTATTGTATTCAAAAGCATTATATTTGTAGGTTATATATATGTCATGTTTTACATAAATACTGAAGGTCTACTAAAAAACATTTTGGTAACTAAGAACTCGCACGTGACGGTCAACGTGCAATACACAATATCTATTATAGACTTTATGCTAATAGTTAATAAGTATCAGAATGGCTTGTGCTTTTTATTTAACTCAAGTAAAATTAATGATCTGATGACTTTGGATTTTAAAAGCAGAAAAAATGCGACGATGGGTTTAATTATTTTTTTAATTTGAATACTTTCATAATGAAAAGTATCAACACTGTTCAGAATTAGAAGAAAATAGTACACATAAATAATTATTGTTCTATTTTTTTTTTTTTTTTTTTTTTTTTTTTTTTTTATATATAAAAAGGGAAAGCTCTCGTCATATCGTCATACGATGTTATAACGTTATCCAATTTATTCACTCGAGGAAGGTGCTGTTAATATATCACCTTCCTCGAGTCACGGACGTAAATGAATTATTTTTAGCACGTAGTTAGTTAAAGGGCCTCAAAATTCAAGGTTGCATCGTTAATATTTATTTATCTGTTCAAATATTATATTAACATAGAAAAAAATGTTTTTTTTTTTCTATGTTAATATTATATAATGACACTGAGGGTTCCGATACAGCTCGTGGAGTACAGAGGTACAGACATACAATAATACTTTCCTGAGAATGTTTAATGTTTCGAAGTATATTATTAGTCTATGATCCCTGTGATTTAGGAGAACAAAAAGTCAATAGAGCTGACATAGTATTGACCAATAGCGATCTGATCGCAGTCTGACTTTAACACTAAACCTACCGACAATTCTTATATACCTGTTCCTACCACACGCGGTCAAATTGACCGGCAATTAAAAGTTATTTTATGATATAACGCAGATAATAATAGAAATACATAACTAAAATCAAAGATTATAGAAAATATTATATGCATATTCTAAGAATTGTCATGCAGTTTGATAATGATATTATAACGTTTAAAAATGTGTAAGATTCACAAAAGTTTAAGAACGGTCAATTTGACCGGTACTTGGTGGGTTTAGTGTTAATAATAGCAGAAATTATCAAGTAATCTAGTAACATATTCTGTGATCCTATATGAGTAGGTATGCTATGTATTGAAGAATCTGACCAAATTAGAAAAATACTTCCACAGATTTGTTAATTTTAATTCTAAGTATATACACTAATTGATTTAGTCTAACTTTAATCCGTATCGTTAATTTAATCGTATTTATCGGATTAATAATGATATAAAGCTATCAGTGTCAATCACGTGTTATATCACGTTTCACGATGGGTCTTCTGGTGCGCACATGCGACCAGAAGACCTGACATCCAGTGCCGGCGTTAGGGGGGCGCGCGATAGTGTGACGGCCCGGGGCGCCAAATTTGGGGGGCGCTAAGGTCTGGGGCCTCGGCCTTCTGCCTTCCGCGCTGTGTACCCTCAATACTGTGCTCTATGCGCCGTATTCACAACTATGTTCAGCTGTCAGATGATTTGGTTCAGCAAAAAATAAATACCCGATATTGATTTCCTTAAGTGGGCGCCTAAATATTTTTGCCAGGGGTGTCAGTAGCCATAACGCCGCTGCTGCTGATATAGTATACATCTTTGACAGCTCTACATTGTACAGATTTTTACATGTACAAAGCTGTCCTCATTGTTAAGTATCAAAAGTTTATTATCATCCGCTCTTGAGTATCTTAAAATACATAAAATAAATAATCTGAGAGAAGGTAACATTAATTATTAAAACCTGTTTGTATAAATTTGACATTTGTGAATTTATTTTATTCAAAGTCTTGATTAAATGTATTTTTTTTTCCGTGTTTGTGTCCTTATTCAGGATATCCGGTTATTTTTATAAATGATACTGTATCTATACAAAATGTTTATTACCGAAATTGTATCATTAATATGATTAACTAATAATTTTCCGTGACATCGCTTGTTTAATATAAGTATTTGTAGTAAACTTATAAGTAATAAAGCGTTATAAAACAATGTGTTGTTAAGAAATCAAAAGATCCCTTGCCTTTGTCGAATCATGTGTAATACGTTTTTCTCTGATTATTTAATTAAATATAAAAATTCATTTAATATTATATAAGTATTGAAAATTTATATGTACCTGATAAATTTGGAAAGCTTTACTTAAATTTAAAAGATAACTTTTGAGATAGTTCAGAACGTATAATAAGGAGAAAGTGAGAAGTTCCTAAGAATATCGTAAGAAACCATTTTGTTAATGGGGATATAAAAAAAATATATTGTGGAATATATACAATTTCGCATTGTTTTAAACATTACTTATATATACTCTGTCTGTTTATACATTTTGGTTTTAAAGTCCGAATTTTATTATGTTTTTAAGTGAAAATATCATCAAAATCAATCCAGTATTTTCTATTTCCCCGTTTGATATTGGCAATTTTTTTATTACCACTTTGTTTTATAATTATTAGAGTTGCTGCGGAGTATTATATAAAATCTATTAACAATTTATCTCTGTTAAGCGTCTGTCCCAATGTAATAATATGTCTAGCCAAGTTTGAGACTATATAAATTTATTTTATTTATTTATTTAAAATTATTTTTGATATTATATAACGAAATAATTCATATGTACTTTCTCTGTCGATACAATGCTTACGTCCCGGAGAGTAATTATGATGTACGACTTTGGCATGATACTTTCCCCCTCCTCCCTCCCACCTCCCACTGTGGTAGTGCTATAGCCTACGACCAAGTGTAGTATACAGACAGACATTAGATAGACTACCACGACGTATGTATGCATTTTGATGACGATTATCTCAGATATTTAGATCGATTTCCGGAGATTGTTGTTAATATTCTTATCTAAGTTTGATTACATCGAAGCACCTACCATGATAACAATACTATAAATAAAGGTGCGAATTTGTATTTTTCTGCATAATTTTATATCATTTTGTTGCCTATAGGCGGTTTTTTTAGTCATGGATTTATATTTAGCTTCGTGTTGTTTTGTGTTAAAAATGTAATTTTTTTTTTTTTTTTAATTAGTTTTTGAAGCATTAATTATATAATTTATCGTATGCAGGTACAATAGGCGGCGAGTGCCGCAGTCGCAGAGATGCGTTCCTTGCTAGCGTATTACGCAGACGCAGTGATGTCGGCAGCGAGGGGGACGGGCTGCGCCCTCGGCTGCAGCGGGAGGGGGGACTGCATGAACGGGACCTGCCTCTGCGAGATCAGATACTCGGGGGACGAGTGCGCGGGCCCCAACCTCCCCTATCACGCCTGTGAGTAGAACTGTCTGTTATATGATGATAGGAAGGTATGGTGGGACGTATCTCCTAGATGAGATATTTGGGGATGATTGGGTTGAATTAATCTGTTTTACTATGTGTGTAAGTAACTTGCCATCGAGATTAAAATAAAATTAAATCATGCATTGAAACAAAATTTTTGGTCGTTGAAAGAAAACTATTTAAGTCTTTGTTTTCGTGTCTCCGAAAGAAACATGTATGTATATACATACGTAATTTCTTCCTACAGTGCTCTGGGAATACCTAATGCTTATTATATATGTAATAAATAATATCACCATCTTGTTGACAAAGTGTCTAGTACTTGGTTATTTAAATTCTCGGAAGTGACAGTTGACCTCGACCCTCACTATCAACGACAACGCGTCATTATTTCACTCTATATTGTGCAAATATTAGGAATTGTTACTTGTGTTTGTATTCGAACTAATATGTATATAAACTAATGACATTTCCCTCTGTATATTTAATTTGAATACTAGTTTGAATTGAAATTAGATTTCCTTGTTTATTTCTAAGTTTGTTTGAAATAAAATCATTTTCCACCTATCAGGAATATTTTTTTTTTAATATATTGATAGTCAAATATCAAACTCGTAAAGAATTACTGATTATTTTGAGTCCAAAAGTAATGTAGATCCATGAAGAATGCCATCAAGACCTTACGCTGATTCTAAAGATCCATTACTATATTCAATTGTGTGATAAACGAATCATAAATAAAACTATGTTTAAACGTCACAAGTACATTGTTATAGTTAAAAATCTTTTATTTTTTATTTATTTATATATTTTCCTTATTGAATCCATACCAGTGATCACTTGTGTACGTCATGGAAGTGACAGGAGGGCCTATTGTGATATCGTACGTATCAAAATATGCGTAAGCCCTTCTGTAAAGACACTCTCCAACTTAAAATAAGGTTACGAGGTTTCCAAACGCGCCCTGCTCTGAGAATAACCACACAACAAATTCAGCTGTTTTTTTAAAATCGTAGTCATTGTTTCACAAACGTCAATATATTTAGTGAGCAATGTACGAACAACTAGAACCATAGTAATCAATTCGATAATAACTAAATATCTTGCTATAATTATATCTGTTCCAGGTATCGGCGGAGTGTTCCTGGTGGTGGCGTTCGTGTGCGCGATGCAGCTGACGGTGTGCGTGGTGTCGGAGTACAGACGTCTGAAGGCGCCCACCTTCCTCAGAGCATGCAAGGTCACCACGCAGAAGATGCTCTATCTCGTGGCGTTCCTCGCTTCGCTCATCCGCGGAGCTTACTTTGTGTCACCGGTGAGTTGATATTAATAACTTCGGACTTAGCTGATTGATTTTAGGGAAAGAGTCACATTAACTGTATGAATCTCCAGCTTACAATTGGTAGTTGATCTAGACTTACTGAAGACTCTAGTTTATAAATACACTAGCAGGTTACCCGTGCTTCGCAACGGAAGGCGAAAGTGATCAAACATTTTGTTTGAATTTCCACACCACCTAGGAGGTATCAAACAGGCGCCCTATATTTTTTGCAGTTTTTTAGCTGTAACTTTGGAACGATTCGGACCTTTGCAAAATCCTTTCTTATTGCACCTATTCAATATGTCAGGAGTCTTGTGTCCAAATTTCAGCTCTCTAGGTATAACGGTTTGGGCTGTAGAGCGATGAATGAGTCAGTGAGTGAGTGTCTTTGTGCTTTATATATTAAGATTAAGCGGTATAAGATTGAACAGGATAACAAATATAATATCGTTTCATATATTATGTGAGATATTAAATAAAATATTATAATATTTGACGTGTACATGTGATAATTACCACATGTTACGACGCCATGTCGGTTTGGCCTTTGAACTTGGAGAACATGTTACTAGCATCCCATGAGGATGTATAAACGAGCAAGTACTGGATTTCGTTGTACACATTTATATCGTAATATTGATAATTTAATAAGGTAGAAGGCGAATTAAATGGGTCCATTAAGCTACTTTCTTTTACTATAACTCTCCGGTTACGATTTGAAAGTCGCTCGTTTTTTAGAACGTTAATTTAAGGTTTAAAAACATACAGACATTTTTATATTTTATCTATTTTTCACTAAACCTACTCGTATTTATCACTAAACCTACCAAGTACCAGTCAAATTGACCGTTCTTAAACTTTTGTAAAACTTGCACATTTTAGAACGTTATAATATCGTTATCAAACTACATGACAAATCTTAGAATATGCATATAATATTTTCTTTACTCTCTTTGCTTTTAGTTATTTTCATTATTACCTGCGTTATATAATAAAATAACTTTTAATTACCGGTCGATTTGACGGCGTGCGGTAGCAATAGGTATACAAGAATTGTCGGTAGGTTTAATGTTAACCTCATCCCATCAGAACAAATTAGGGTATGAATTTTGGTTATTCGTTTTATGGTAATAATTAGAATGTCATACATTACTACTATTACCTCTTCGATATAATAGCAGTTCCTTTACTAATGTAATTCTTACATTGTTTGTCTATATTGGTACCGTAAGTAGTTAGTTTATTTTTATTGACAGTTCCTTTTTTACTATTATATATGTTATATTTGGGGAGGGTTGTTGTTATATTACATGTTTAGAATAGTTGGACAGGATGCTATACTAAACACCCCCCGGTGGGTCGAAACGCTCTCGGAAGAAATAGAATGTCGAAGAATAATGTGACTTTTTCATATCTGTGGGTATAGAGAATGTACATGAATACTGCTTCTTATAAAATTGGTTTCGAAAGATTTTTACAACCATATAGTAAATTTAGTTTTGAGCTGAAATTAAAGGAATTTCTTTCGGAGTAAAGAAAACTCTCAATTGAAAAATCTCAATTGATTGTATAAGAGATAACCTCTATCTATGAGTAATCCGTTCATGGTAGAGAGAGAGTAGAGAGAATATCTTCAAGTACGGCAGAGCTTCAGTTGAAGAATATTCCAGGTTAGGAGTAGAAATACAGATGACGGCTGCAAAAAATATATATAAAGTAGAAGTATGGACACTGTAAGTTGCTGAAATAATTTGATTATTTCAGCAACTTACAGGACTTACGAGGGCCAAACTGAAAGTTTTTAGAACTGGCCACTTAAAAGCATTATATTAAAAAAAATAGTTTAAATTTTGAAAATAGAACTCTTCACCAATATTATTGAGTGTACATTTCATTCATTTGTCATTTGTTTTACGATTTGGCGGCAAATTGAAAATTGTCTGTGCACGTCAGAATGAATTTGAGCCGAGAAAATTTTCGTGCAATGATTTTTTATGACTTTCGATGTCATTTAAGTCAACAAGAAAGTTATGATAGACTTCAATTGGCTTTTCACGATGAAGCCCCATCTCGTGCCACAGTTTACAACTGGTTTAATGAATTCAAACGTGGTCGAACTAATCTCACCGATGATTTGCGTGAGGGACGGCCTTCTACAGCGACGACTGAAGATAACATCAGTGTTGTGCGGCGTATGATAGAGACTGACAAAAGAGTGACCTATCAGCAGATTCGGACAAGTCTAGGCATAGGTATGAGTCAAGTGCACAAAATCCTCCATGAACATTTAGCGGTCAGGAAGCTTTGTGCCCGCTGGATACCGCATAATTTGACCGAGGCTCAAAAACTCCGCCGTGTTGATTGGTGCCGAGAAATGATCGAAAAATTTAACGGAGGTGACTCAAATGCTGTGTTCGACATACTAACGGGTGACGAAAGCTGGATTTACTGTTATGATCCGGAAACCAAAAGACAGTCTGCTCAGTGGGTGTTTCCTTCCGAAGAGTTGCTAACTAAAGTGAAGAGAGGTCGAAGTGTTGGAAAAAAGATGGTGGCCTCGTTCTTCGGAAAGACAGGTCATTACGCGACAGTAGTCTTAGAGGATCAGAAAACGGTTAATGCAGAGTGGTATACTAACAATTGTTTGCCACTTGTCTTGGAAAAAGTTCGAGAGAAACGACCTCGCAGCAGGATCCTCCTTCATCACGACAATGCCTCGTCGCACACCGCCAGGCAAACGATCGACTATTTGGTGACCTCAGACGTGGAATTACTGGGTCACCCGCCGTATAGCCCCGACCTCGCACCCTGCGATTTTATTTATTTCCGAAAATAAAAGAAAAACTTCGAGGAAAACGTTTATAGACGCCGAAGAAGCAGTGGCTGCGTTTCAAAACGCCGT
The DNA here is from genome assembly GCA_918358865.1 of Melinaea marsaeus rileyi. NCBI lineage: Eukaryota > Metazoa > Arthropoda > Insecta > Lepidoptera > Nymphalidae > Melinaea > Melinaea marsaeus. The sequence continues at coordinate 8,241,972 of OU911088.1, read as the reverse complement.
CGAAGAGACCCCTAAGGCCGAGTGGGCAAGGTGCTTTTCTCAATGGTTCCATCGAATGCAGCGATGTATTGATGTAAATGGACGCTATTTTGAAAAGTTACAATAAAACTAATAACCTGCTAGAATGCTTAGTTTTTGATTTTCTAACAACTTTCAATTTGACCCTCGTATTACTGTACTCAAAATAACTAAGGTGCGTTATACTTGTGAAGCTTACTGTACCCTGGGAAACAAACATAACCAAAGATCATACGTTTAAGCCTAACAAGTACTACAAACTATGTAAATAACTGATCAGGAATAAATTTATAGTTAATTTGTACGCTGTAGAAGTAGGAGCGAGAGGTGTAACAGCAAAATTTCTCTACAACTTATTTAAGGATTTCGGCATTTCTAGAACGATCATCAGTTCACGTTCCAGGAAACGTATTTCAAAGGCGGCTTTAGTAGGTTCTTACGATATTTGGTTAGGTAGGGAGAGGAGCGTGAACAGTGAAGGTGAGCGTGTATGCGCATAGTAAAGGGGCCCCTTAAACCTACACCTGGATCGCAAGTCCCAGGCATTGTTTGCGCTCCTCTTCTTGTAACGCGATGGGCCCAGAACCCGCACGGTGAATCCATGGAATGCTAAGAAGCATCGTCTCTCAACCATTTTGAATATTCCTGTCATCACAATCATTTTGGCATAGCAACGTCTATACAAGACATAAGTTATATCATTGACAAAATAGTTCCAAGGTGTCTTTTTTTTTCTGGAAATCCACACTATTGAGAAACTATGAAGTCTATGAAGTAGGTACGCACATGTTCAAGCATTGGAATGATGCAGTCAATAAAAAATGTACTTCTTTTGAATTCGTTTATTGAGAAATTTGCTTTAAGATTAAAGTAGTACCTCGCTCGTTAATTTAGGCTCTAGGTGTTATTATTATTATTAATTAAAAAGGCTTAAAAAATGGAAGGATGCTTTTGTTTTCAATATTTTTTGGCGTGGGTTTACACAAGGTAAAGTAGTGAAGTAGGAAGAAGTAGGAGAGAAAATAACATTAAAAGAATAAAAGTAATTCAAAATTTAAGTTTATAATATTTGGCTCCATGACGCAATTTTTTCGGCTAAGTGAAGCAACTTTTTATTTAACACTAAACCTACCAAGTACTGGTCAAATTGACCGTTCTTAAACTTTTGTAAAAATTACACATTTTTAAACGTTATAATATCGTTATCAAACTACATGACAATTCTTAGAATATGCATATAATATTTTCTACACTCTTTACTTTTAGTTATTTCCATTATTACCTGCGTTTTATAATAAAATAACTTTTAATTACCGGTCAATTTGACGGTGTACGGTAGGAACAGTTATACAAGAATTGTCAGTAGGTTTAGTGTTAAACTTTTCAAACCACCTCAAGTAATTAAATTTAATACAACTGGGCTCTACCCTCCAAAGGTGTTATCAATATTATAAAATAATATGAAACATGTCTAGTTATTATGGTTTTATTTAGTTATTATAATTTCAAGTATTATTGTTATTGAATTGTTATTAAAATTAAGGAAATTTAAAAACACATGCACTACAGCGTAATGAGTTTTTATTAATTCTACTTTCGGTATTTTAATGTCTTGATATAGAAACTAAAAAAAAAACAATCTGTCAAAAATGTTTTAATATGTACATTAAATAATAATTGATGTTTGCGTGTTTGTCGACAGTCAGCATTTCAAGAGGGGTGGGCCACTAGTCTCCTCTCTGCATACTACCCCCTCATGATGTCGGGATCATCACTCATAGTGTGCTTCTGGGCTGAGGTAAGCACTTATACCATAGTTATTGATATTGGTAAATGGTAAGTACAAGTGCTGCCGCGTGGTGTTCATAATTTAAACTAGCGAAAGCGGGTCAGCTGTCATAAGTGTATTATTAATTTGGATGGTATTGTGAACTCTAATTAGCAATTTTTTTAATTTTTTCAAATTGTTGGTTGAAAATCAAAGTAAAATTAAAATGGAAGATACTGTTGATAATTCGGGTGTACGTTTTTCCCCGAAAGAAAATAAAAGAAAAGCTTATTGTTGTGTTTATGGGTGTAAGAGTAAAGTAAAACAAATATTGCAAGGATTCCCGATTAATTGCTCGAAAAGTTTCTCACAACATTCTCTTAATGGTCGAAAGGGTTGTTCAGAAAGATTATGTAGGATTGATGACGAGGATGAGTGTGAAATCAAACTTTGGATAAGTCGTAAGTTCTCAGGAGAGACAGTTTCAACAGGAGGTTGCAGTGGAGCATGTCTTCCAGTTCTATGAAAAATACATTCAAAATATTGTGTAGAATAGAAAGTAAACATAACAACATGATTAAAGAATCGGAAATTTAGATGAAGTAAATGTTACGTATAAATCATGATTAAAATTGATTAAATTATTCCATAAAAATAGAAAAAAAATTGAAATTAATTGGTGAATATGTACAAAATTAATTAAATTAAAAACAAAAATTATTCATATAAACAGTGAATTGTAAAAATTGTTTATGTGAAAATTTACTTCATCAAAACTTTCATTAAAAAAAAAGAATCAATCATAAATAAATCATTCACGCTCGTACACATGCACTGATAAAGCTGATTTCAAATTCTTCGAAAAAAGTTTTTCTCTGATCGACTTCTTGACATCATCACTTAGTTCCTCATGATTTTTTTTTATATCAAAACAGCTGTGTTCACTCAAAGGCTTCGGATGATATTGTTCCAAACAAGCGTTGCGAGGTGCACTCCAAAGACATTTTCTATCTGTTGATGAAACGATTTTGAAGCCAGTCAAATCGTTACTAAAATAAAGAAAATATAATTTATTGAGCTTAGCAGTAAAAATTAAACATAAAGAAACATTTTCAATAATTTAAACGTACCGTGAACAAAATATCAAAACACCAGCACTATGTTTACATCTTTCACTTAACCCAGCTGTACAGCTGCATACTGAGGAAATAACCTTACCAGTTTTACTAATAACTGTAGTTATTTCATGAGGATCTCCTCGAGTATTAGATGATTGAATACAATAAGATAATAATTCGTATTGCTCATCATTTTCATTCAAAATTCCCGTGTAGATTAAATGATTAGAATTAACGACTTGCTCGCCTTCAATAAAGTTTCGGCTTTTCGTTGTAGAGTCCAAATGATCTAACACTTCACACATTGATAAGAACATTTTTTTTAAATTTATTTTTAACTCAAATTTTATATTTAACTTAACTTAATGTCCTTTCATTAAGTTAATAATTAATAAGACTTTAAAAACGGATTTGTTTACATACAATTTACATATGTCATTAATCAGCCGACCCGTTTTCGCTAGTTCAAGATATAGCCACCAGTTGGCGGGACCGCAACTCCCAGTTACCAATACTCGTACAAAAGTTGAATTATATAAGGTGCAACATTTTATTGATAAGCGCCATCTCTTGTATATTCGACGAACTAAATGTCACATGATTAGATTCAGATACGTTGCGATCTATTATAACAATAATTTTTCACACACTGCAAATAGATGTCGTTACGAATTCAATGTTTTGTTGAAATGAAAATTTTGTTTGTGTTTTAAATGTGATAGATTGAGGTAAACATGAAATATTCATGTAATATTAGACATAATACAATATTAAAAAGTAAATGAAAAAGTGGTTAAAAAATCTCTAAAATTATCACATAAGATCGTTTGAATATTAGAAAATTAGAGGTAGCCGTCTGTCATGGTATGGGCATGTTATGAGGAGATGAAAGACGTGTAACCAAAAGAGTGCTGGGTATGGTAGTGGGGGAATGGACAGGTAAAGGACGACCGAAGAAAAGATGGAAAGATTGCGTGAAAGACGATATGGAGAAGAAGGGAGTGTGTCCAGACCAGACATGACTAGTAACAGGAGAGCATGGAAGTAAAAAACATACTGCGGCGACCTCAAAATTGGGATAAGGGCAGGAAGATGATGATGAAGATCGTTGAAATGTTAGCAATTACAATTTAAAAATTAAAAATTTTATATACTTCTTAAAAAGTTACCTTTTTTATAACTATAAATACACCTAACATTTAATAACAGTATGTTTAAAACATACTTCAATTCACAATAATCTTTTACATTACAAAATAAAAGTAAGTAACAAAACCAGATTTGAATATCCAGTCGGTATTGAGACGATCCTTCTCGGAATAACAATATATATATATATAAATACATATGACATACGGACGGACGGGTATATTAATAATACATTCAACTATGTACCCGGTGTCATTAGATGAATATTTTTATGATGTTATCCTTCTATTACTGTTATTAACACATTCTTAAAGGTTACCTACATGTCAATGACAAAATTACGTTAACTTTGTCATATTATATACATATATAGTAATTTGTCTCTGTCTGTTTGTGTATCCCAATATTATTGAGTTTATTGAGCGAAGCGGCCGTAACGAGCGGAGCGTTCTACTGCTTTTTCACATTCTTTGTCACGTATAGGCTCGAAAACTACTTGACGGAATATAATGAAATTTTGCAATCCAAAAAGACACAGATTAGGTGATGGTTTAAAAAAAATATATTTTCAAAAATGTCGTAAAAAAAAAAGTTTTGAAAAATGTCATGTCAAAAACTGATATCCCATTGGAGTCAATGGGAAACGGTGAGTCATTACACTGGGCTCGATTAGCTCAATATGCAAACGGCACCTGAGATTTCACGAGCGCAACGTGTCCAAATTGAGGGTCTGTTGGCGCCGCTAGTTTTTAGTTCTTCTTTATTGTGACAATGTATGGAATTAAAATCCATATATCATGTAAAAAAAATTGCCGGTTTGATTTATAATAGGTATAAATTAATGGTTGAAATGACGGTTTATTAAAATGTAATATCATGATAAATGACTTAATTGTTATGTAATATATTCACATGTAAATCCATATTTGAGCCACCTCTTTATCATACGACCACTTGTCTCAAGCCAGAATCGAACTTAGTACCTTCAGTACCATACTACTTTAAAATAAATTAAATAAATGTAGGAAATAGGAAAAATTGGAGTTCTGTCACTATATTTAAGCCCTTTGAGATCAAAAACAGCTCTATCGGAACCCGCTCGTGTTGATTTGTTACTATCGTAATCTTTGTATTTTATTACATACTAGCTGATTCCCGCCCGCTTTGCCGGGCACACTATTAATTTGGACGTGAACTTAGGTTGCTATGGTAACCGTTGTCGTAGTATCCGTTGTCATCGTAACCGTTGCTATGATAACCGCGTTATAGCTCTTACATGTTTAAAACTTGGCGAAATGCAAAAAGTTGAAATCCGTTCTCAGTGGACGTCTACGTCACAAAAGAAGTAACTATGTTAAAATGTTAAGTTAATCGAACAGATAGCTTCTGAGATTTCGTGATGTGTCAGTGAGTGGTAAATCGCTTATATATATATATATATATATATATATATATATATATATATATATATATATATATAAATAACTTGTTGTCTTGTCATGTACAGACTAAATACTAATATCAATAGATTTTTATTTGCTGTTAAACTAAAATGTAAGACACAAATTAGATATATTTTTTAATACAAATAGAATTTAACTAGTATTAATTGAGTACTAGTCTTAATGGCGAGATAATTTTACGACTAAAAAGACAATTATAATATACAAGCTTTTGCCTTCGGCTTCGCACGCGATTTTAGTGTGACCATCACATAAAAATTATACACTAGATGCTAATCTTTATATTATTAACAAATTATAACAAATCTTAGTCCATGTGTTATTCCGATATGTAGTTATATTACTGTAAAGTTTCATCCAAAACGATTCAGTAGTTTTTATATGAAAGACTAACATTAGTACATTTCACAAAATTTCGCGTTTAGTTTATTTAGTTTTTCATATTAGTAGGATTATCTAATGAAATAATAGTATCTAATTTACGTCAATTTAATAATATTTATTTATTTATTTAATTCTTTATTGCACAATATAAAATAATGTATAAAATTCGGGCTTAATGCTAATAGGGATTCTCTACCAACCTTAAGATGCGAAAGAGAAGACGTCCGTAGGTCCGTCCGTGCAAAAGAAACAAAAATAAAATACAAATAAAAAGTATTCATAATATTAATATTAATATGGAAACAAAATAATATACTAGGATAGGATAAGCCCCTCTCCTTTCTTCTTTTCTTGATAACTTTTGAATGGCTAAACATTTTTTCAATCCGTTTTCGCTATAACATCCGCGTTCGGCTCAAACATACATGAGAAAATTTTTAGCTAATTATCTCTTCGCATTCTGGAGACAACTAAACACAAAAAAGTCTCCTAAACGGTTAAGAGCTTCACTTACGCTCACCTCAATAATAATACGTGTTTAACATAAATTACGATACAACATCACGTCCCTCCAATAAATTTAGTTTAAATTTAATCTTCTCACATATAACAGTACTCGTTCACTATGAACTAACTCGCATAACAGATAATAGAAACATTAAACTAAATTACTCATTATAACTATACAATTATACGTTTATTATGAAATATATGTGTATAATTGTGTTTTTATTATTATACACTTATACCATTATACGTACTAAACAAAATGATTTATATACAGTATGTGTATAATGAAATACCTCGTCCCATAGATGGCGCTGTGTTTAACATTGGTGAATAATTTTTATCTCTTATATATTAATGTATGGAATTTAATGTTTGAAATACGTCTCAATAAGGAAAAAATATCGATGCTAATTATTATAGCTCAATAGGGAATAATAAAACTAGGATTCGCCAACCGTGCGCTGCGGGCGTTGAACTGAGCCCCTCTCTTTTCTTCCTTTCTTGATAACTTTTGAATGGCTAAACATTTTTTCAATCTGTTTTCGCTATAACATCCGCGTTCGGCTCAAACATAAATGAGAAAATTTTTAGCTAATTATCTCATCGCACTCCGGAGACAACTAAACACAAAAGAAAGTTTCCCAAACGGTTAAAAGCTTCGCGTACTCAGCTCAATTAATATAAGGATTTTATTATATATAGCCTTTATATAGTACGTACAGACAGACGCACAGAATTTTAATATTTTTGGACTAATTTTTGGAAAAATATTTGAAAATGAGTTGTTGAATATAAGATTTGTATATTTTTTTTTTTAGTTAATATTTTTGTCAATAAAACGTGATCACAATTAAAATGTGTGAATACTTACTTGCAAAATAATTCAGTCAAATTGTAATGGATGGATGGTTGGATGGATGGATGGATGGATGGATGGATGGATGGATGGATGAATCGCTTTTCGACGAAACGAATATCTAACAAAGCATACCGTATACCACGGACGGACGAGTTTAAAAAAAAACCTATTTAATATATTGGCGGTAAGTGAAGTCATTATCTTTACATAATTACGGAATGAAAAATTATCACCTATATATGATAGACTCGTATTTTTGACGTAATTTATTTAAAATTTATTTTGCATTTTAAAATAGTAACACATTCTTATTAGGTTACTCTTTTGTAAGGTTTTGAAGTAAGTGTGATCTTTTCGTGAATATAATGTTTTTTTATACTGTTCTTTATTTTTTTTGTTCGATTGTTTTTCAAGGTCGCTCCTAGCATATCATTCACTGATGCAACACTTTTTAGATTATAACTAGGATCCGCCAAACGTGCGCGGCGGGTTTTGAGCTGAGTCCCTCTCCTTTCTTCTTTTCTTGATAACTTTTGAATGGCTGAACATTTTTTCAATCTGTTTTCGCTATAACATCCGCGTTCGGCTCAAACATACATGAGAAAATTTTTAGCTATTTATCTCGTCGCACTCTGGAGACAACTAAACACAAAAAAAAGGTCTCCCAAACGGTTAAGAGCTTCGCTTACGCTCAGCTCAATAAAATTAAATAACTTTAATGGCTGTAGTAAATAAATAATTTGATCTTAAAGCGCGGAAACAATCGCATCGCTAAATTTAACTATGCGAATATAACGAACTTAAAATGAAGAAAATTAAAAAGTTTTAACATTAAGATTCGTATATTCAAAGCCACTATTATATTAGAGCTCGAAATATTATAATAAAATAAGCACTTACTCGAATAAGGTAAATGGGTATTCGGTTGTATTTTAAAAATATCTTCTTCCATTCAATGATTTGAAAATTCGTCTTGTTTTCAATCGCTGCTTAGTTAGTTGTTTGTTGATAATAAAAATTCACCAAAACCGATCCACTCTTACATACTACGTCCGATCATACCTCGCACATAATAGTAGGAGGCGACGCGTTGCGCGGGAACGTTGCCTCCATTTTGATTTTTTTTTTTAAATTTTATTAATGTGTTTAGAAAAGAGTTTTGTTTTGTTTTTTTTTTTTTAAAGTAAAGTCACAGTTGTAATACATGGATCCTTAAATGTACGTATAAATAATTAAATTTTAGTGCTTTCATTCCTTTTGTTTATAAGATTACTAGTGTTAGTTTAAGTTTATCGACTGTTTAAAATTTACTAACAATCTGGTTGGCATGTGTGTTATGGTTTCGCTATTGAGAATTTACTATTTTTTTGGTACTTGATAGGTTTAATTTTGTTTTTTTTTTACTGATAATGTACATGAAAGTTGATTGTTTTTTTTACGTTCATTTCATTGTGTATTTTTTTAATAAAAAAAAATCTGTTAAAATCAAGAGAACTTGTTAAGTAACTGTCTTATATTATATATTTTTTATATGTTATATGTTATATTTATTTATTTATAGTTTAATTTAATAATATAGTATACAAAGTATGTTATTTAAGCTTTTTTTATATATTTTTTCTACAACGTTACCTATTTTCGTATTAATTCAACTTTCCTCTATGTTCTTTGTTCATTTCTAATACCTAAAAATGTACATATGATAATATACGTACAGTATAAGTCTTTCCTGTATCAGAACAATCAATTATTATTATTATTATTATTATTATTAACACCCACTTACCTCATGGGGTTCCCGAAACGTTATATTATATTCTATAACGTTTCGAAGTGATTTGGTATATTAAATTTAATGTTATAACTTTTCAAGTGTTATTTTGCAGTATAAGTGTTTTCACAACACATTGTTATTAACAAAGAACTCTTTTTTTTTTTTTTTTTTGTACTCTGTGGTACGTTCGTATGCATTTTTTTAAAGTAAGTACTTATATTAGGCTATGGTACGTTCATATGCATTTTTTAAAGTATTTTTTTAGGTCACAAGGACCTAAATATTAGGTCCTTATCATGGGACCTAATTTTTTTATATGTAACAAAATTATTAGTTTATCAGTAGATCCTAACTGTTATTACTTAGAGTTATAAAAAAAATATGATTTAATTATTAACTTATTTAAATCCCAAAAATAAAATTCTCAACATCATAAAACTTATGATAATGGTCAAAAAATATGATAAACCGATTTATATTATTGATTTAAATGAATTATCGTCGCTCGTAAGCGTATTTTCAAAACTAATATTTATATTTTAGAATCAATATTCGCAGTTTGAGAACCGCTGTCCGGTTAAATACCAAATGTATTATAGCGTTATGGAAAATTAGATTGGGACGATGTTTGACTTTTATTTATTAGAAAAATGCAAAAGAAAGATAAATTTATAGAAAAAAAAATATTTAAAATCAACTACTTGTTTATAAATAATATAATTGAGCGAAGCGAACGAAGTGAGCGGAGCGTTCTACTGGAGACTTTTTCACATTCTTTGTCACGAATAGGCTCGAAAACTACTTGACGGAAAATAATGAAGTTTTGCAATCAAAAAGACACAGATTAGGTGATGATTTTAAAAGAAAAATTTTTGAAAAATGTCATGTAATTGAGGAATAATCGTCAAAAAACTGATATCCCATTAAAGGCAATGGAAAACGATGAGTCATTATACTGGGCTCGCTTCGCTCAATATGCAAACGGCATCCGAGATTTCGCGAGCGCAGCGAGTCGAAATTGAGGGTCTGTTGGCGCCCCTAGTAAAGTAGATTTTAGATTAAATTAGATAAAAATGAAAGCCTCCATAAGTTGCCCCCTCCCCCCCCTACTCGGTGCACAAATATCGCAGCGCTACTTCGAAGGAAGAACGGACTGATAAAAAAACTAATAAAAATTAATTGATTAATTGGACTTTGATTTCTTACAACGAACATTTTTGTAACTAACTTTACTAATAAATGTATGTAGGTCTGTTAATTACATAGTAACCTCTAAAGGTCTTGACTTGATTTTGTTTATATTCACATGATATTATTTTGTATACGTATAGGTAGCCATCTTTAAATTATTGTAAGTGACAAAAATAAAATAATTTACAGAACCAATATTTGGTGTTAGTGTTAAATAATAATATGAGAGTGAGTTTTTATTTTAAATCGGTTAATTTTAAGTGTAATATTTGTTTTAACACTGCCGCCATGTTCAAATATTGCAATATATGAAATATTATATAATATATTAAATTAAATTGATTGTTGGTTCATCCTTTATATATATATATATATATTGTTAGTTTACGTAAATATTTATATACGTGTAAAGTTAAACGTATGTATGTATGTATGTAACGTATTAAATATAAAAGAGTGGTACCATCATATAGAACTAAATAATGTTTGGTCATCTATACCTACATTATAGTTTTTAAAACAGTAGTTAGTATTAGTTAAATAATGTACTATAAGCGATATGATAGAAATTTTATACTTGATATAGGATTATTCCTAAATTTAATATAACAACATATGTACCCAAATTTGTATTTGTATATATATATATGTGGCACACCCTCCGAGTGTTCATCTCACGGTCGATATTATAATTAATATATGCAAATAATTTCGCAATGTATCCAACATTCTGCAAGGTTCACGGTCTTGTAAATTTCAAACTGTCTCGTTTGTCCGTTTGTTTTCTCGTTCAGGGTCGGAGCGGATTAGTTTTAGTATAATATACTTATAGTATTGACTTTGGTGTTTGAACAAACAGACATCGGACCGGTATTTATATATATATATATAACAGGTTAGCTCCAAACAGACCGACGAAGTGTTAATATCTTTTATTATATATATATATTATAATATATTGTGAAATAGTTCAAGTACTATATATCTTTATGATAAATAGGAGATGTTTTCAAAGATTTCCTCGTAGCGTTTTCCTTTAATGAGTACAAAAGTTTAACGTATGCACAGACGGTCATTAATCACTTACAAGTCAAACAGTCATTACCAATAGGTATCAATATAAAATTAATTCCTGTTATATATATATATATATATATATGTTTAAGAATTGCATGTATGAAAGATCCTTATTTAAAAGCTGTTGAAACTCAGTGCTATTGGGATGAAGTTTTTATCAAGAGAAGCAATACATTGTCTCGTTTAACAAACTGTAGTTTGAAAAGTACAAAAAATGGCGGCAATATATATATTTATATAAAAAGTAATCAAAATGTTACAGTTAATAAAAGTAATTTCAAGGCTCATGAACAACAAAGCTACGATTAAAACAGACGGACAGACAGACAACGTCAAATCAACACGCAATTACACCATTGTACTGAACGCACATGACAACTTATGTTATGACATTATTAAGAATAAACGTAGTTTGAGAACCACTGCCTCATTTAAACGACACCGCCTTTATTACAATAATTGCTTAATTTTATAACTTAATGACAGGATTGGATAAATGGAGAGACTCAAATTATTTTAACTGTTTATTCTTTAATAAAAAATGTTATAAAGAATTAAGTTTCCATAAATTAATTACATCCATCTAAAAGTTTTATATTGCAATTAATTAAAAGATAGAGAGAGAGAGAGAGAGAGAGAGAGAGAGAGAGAGAGAGAGCACTCCTCTCAATGCCTCGCCAAGTATCAGAATACTGGGTATCGACATTTCGAGCGTTTGTCAGTTTCATGGTCATCTGGAGAGCGAGGCCAAGTTGGCCTCTATAAAATTGGGAGTGATCAATAGGGCGAGGCTTTACTTCAAGCCTGGCAATTTCCTTGCGCTCTATAAGGCGCAGGTTGGGCCACCAATGGAGTATTGTTCTCATCTCTGGTCCGGATTACCCCAACATCATCTTCTACGGTTTGACCGCGTACAACGGAGAGACGTTCGGATTGTCGGGGTCCCGGTGCTTTGCGAACGGCTGGACATTTTTGCATTGCGTAGAGATGTTGCTTCTCTATCGCATTTAAACTTCGAGTTCCGATAAACTATTCAATCAATCATTGCAATACATTAAGGTCAGTGTAGTCAGTCCGTGTGTAAGTGTACCATCAGAATGATGCTCTGCTGAGAAAAGCCAGCCAGAAACTAAACAGTAGTAGCTCTTTAGTTTTTTGTTTGAGTTACAATTTAGTTGGTTATCCGCTCCTTGAAGGTGATTAGTATAACGTTACATAACATTAAGGTCAATATGTAAATAAGAAATTGTAAGGTCGCGTGTGTAATATCCGATATATCTAACGGGTTTGATTATATATATATATATATATATATATATATATATATGTATATATAGAAATTTAGGTGCGTCTGTATGTTGTTTTAGGAATAAATGACTTATACTTGTATAAGATGAAATTTCTATTTTTTTTTTATTAAATCGCTTGTAGTAGGTATTCATAATACTTTCAAAATCCATATTGTATAGATAAACATTTTTTTTTAGTTTTAAATGATGGTACCACTCATATATTGTTTGATAGTTTGGGATAATAATGTCCACTTATATTTTAATGTTACACGTAAAACAATATTTACGTAAAATAAAATTACGTAAACTAAAGTTACGTAAACTAACAAAAAATATTGACATCAGTTTTCTATCTTTCACTCTGAGGTTTTCTCTTTTTTTTTTTTTTTTTTTTTTTTTTTTTTTTTTTTTTTTTTTTCAGTAGTCCTCGGGTACAAAAAAAAGTACAAAATTTGCGGCACAATCGCACGGTACACGTACAAAAAATAATAATAAGTTACAACTCTTTAAGTAGATCAAAAACAGCTGTAAATGTTTTAAAAACCATTTTTTTTATTGTTTTTTAACGCTGCTGTCAAAATATAAAATGTCTCATACAGATAGATTACAATAAAATAAAAAACTTGCCGGCGTGTGACGGCTTTCATAATTGGCGTGAAATGAAAACGTCTGAATCATTTTCAATTATATTTCACGTTTCAGGCAATCAACTGTTGAAAAGAAAAAAACTCTATAAAAAGATATCACTATATAAATCTACTAGCTGATTCCCTCCCGCTTCGCTGGGCACACTATTAATTTGGATGTGAACTTAGGTTGCTATGGGAACCGTTGTCATCGTATCCGTTGCTACGGTAACGCGTTAAGTGTATAGATCCTACAGGTTTAAAACTTGGCGAAATGCGTAATGTTGAAATCCGTTGGGATAGGAATTCCGTAAAATCCGTTCTTAGTGGACGTCTACGTCACAAAAGAAGTAACTATGTACAATTTTAAGTTATTCGGACAGATAGTTTCGGAGATTTCGTGACGATTCAGTGAGTGGTAAATCGCTTATAACTATTAAACGAAATAGATATAATAAACGGACTGTGTTTAAATCTTAATATATAAAACACAAAGACACTCACTGACTCACTGATTCATTCATCGCTCTACAGCCCAAACCCTAATACCTAGAAAACTGAAATTTGGACAAGAGACTCCTGACATATTGAATAGGTGCAATAAGAAAGGATTTTGCAAAGGTCCAAACCGTTCCAAAGTTATAGTTAAAAACTGCAAAGTTTACCCCCCGCTCCCTCTCTTCTTCACTTTCGCCGTCCATTACGAAGCACGGGTAACTTGCTAGTGTCTCCATAAATTGTAATTACAATACATACATACATACAAAAAATATGCTAAATTATTAAAACGCTTCGACTGTCTTCCTACCTTTATCCCGATTTTGGGGGCGCAGTGTCTTTTTTCCTCCCATACTCTCCTGTTATTCGTCATCTCTGTACACACTCCCTTCTCAATGTCGTTTCAAGCAAACCATCCATCTTTTCTTCATCACCTACCTGTCCATCCCTCCACTACCATTCCCAGCACTCATTTGTTACCCAGCACTCCTAGACTTTACTTATTGAAAATTCATCCAATTTGGATGAAAGCTTTGATGAAATAACATCAATTGATTGGATGAATGTTTTGTTTCAATTTAGTATCCTTTTTTTAGGTTCTTTCCCCTGAACTAGTGTTCAACGATTCTTATCACAATGCATACTTACTTGAAATAAATATGTTGACTTTGAAACGCACAAACAAACATTATTTAATATATAATATATATACATATATATAATGTAACTATCATATAATTAATTATTTCGTATCAAAACACTGTTTGATAAGATTATATAAATATGAATGAATCGATATTTATTTATTTCCGATAATATAATTTTGCTGCATAATAAATAAATATTATAATTGCAAATTAAATAAATACTGTCTTATCGTCGAAATCAATGAAATAAGTCTCCTTTTATTCGAAATGACCTCAATATTAATAAATATTTAGATTTAAACACTAGATAAATACCGACCTTCGCGGCGACCTTATTAATAATATATATATATATAAATAATGGGATGCACAAATTTCGATTCGACTCGAGAACTTGATAGGTCTTCAATGTAATTTTTAACAGATGAGGAAGTATTAATATAACACCGTTAAAGAGATATAATTATTTGTAAGACCTTGTTGTCTGTGTTTAGATGTATTGATTTAACATATTATAATTAGTTAATAATTTACACGCGCACGCACACACTCGCACGCACACACACACACACAGACACACACACACGCACGCACGCACGCACGCACGCACAATTACGTGTACTCGTCGATGGTACATTTAACTACTTTTGTTTTTTTTTTTGCTTAATTTGTAGACATGTATATAAAAATTTAACAAACAGCTGTTAATTGAATATATTTAAGGTTATATTTACCAATTACCTCGTTTGACTCATTAATATCAAACAGCCATGGAAACACACTGTGGTGTTTATTGTCGTTATTATTACATACTAGCTACCCGCCCCGGTTTTACACTTTCAATTTACTAACGAACCGTACATTTTTTTTTTTAAATATACAGATATATGGGAATTGTTTTCTTCTCTATATGAACCGGTTTTAAAGTATGTATGCATATAGAATATCAACTATATACCGTTAACCAAAATTCGTGTTAAAAAGTTATTAATTTCATATTTATATTTAAAAACACTTCCACTTGAGCTTTTAAAAATTAATTAATATACTTAAAGTTTTTTCTTCAATATTATTTTTACACAATACATATAAAAAATATATAAGAAGTTTGCTCTACTTGCTCTTAAGTGGAGCATCATTTACCCGTAATTGTTATGAAGATAGTTAATCATCACCAGGTGTTCCATCTCCGCGATATCCGCTGGGAGAGACCGAGGTTCCTCTCCAAGTCGTTCCTGGCGTTCGTGACCTTCAACGTGATCAGCTACTCTCTGCTGGCGGCCGAGGTGCTGACGACCAACGTGGCAGACACCTCCGCCGAGAAGAAGGTATTTTTTTCAAATTTAATATTTCAGGGATTTTTTTTTAAGTTTTAAAATACATAAATCAAGAGGGATCAACGCGTTTCACACTTTATGATTTTTATTTTTTTTTGGATTCTATGTAGTTGAGGTTTATCTAATCTAATCTACTGATCTAATTTAAAGAGACTAACTGTCAAAAAATTATCTATAAAGACAAAAACATCACAAACCCCTCTCGTTTAAAAGACCTTTAATATCCAAAGTATATATAAAGTTATATATATATATATATATATATATATATATATATATATATATATATATATATATATATGTATATATTCGTCCTTGACACACATAGAACATCTAATTGTTGTCTGTCCGTGGGTGTCATCTGTTTCTTATATACTAATAGGAGTATTAAATTATTAAGATTAAGATTGCATATTATTTTTAATTATATATTTTTATTTAATTTTAATATTGTATAAAATATATACGCGCATCTTACGTAAGTTGTGTACAGAAAATATTATTAAAATTTTACTATGTTTCAAAATAGCGATATCTCCAAAAAATACTATATCTATATCTTCACATATATATGATATTATTGAAAAGAAGTTTTTTTTTTTTATATTCCCCATGTAATTAATATATATTATCACAATCTATATACATATAGACGTAACAAGAAATATTAAATTATTTATCACTCAAACTTTAAAAGTCGTAAATGTCTTTAACACTAAACCTACCGACAATTCTTGTATACCTGTTCCTACCGCACGCCGTCAAATTGACCGGTAATTAAAAGTTATTTCATTATATAACGCAGGTAATAATGGAAATAACTAAAAGTAAAGAGTGAAGACAATATTATATTCATATTCTAAGAATTGTCATGTAGTTTGATAGCGATATTATAATGTTTGAAAATGTGTAAGTTTTACAAATGTTTATGAACGGTTCATTTGACCGGTACTTAGTAGGTTCAGTGTTAAAGAAGCCAAACTTAACAACTTTAAGTACCAAGTCAAAAGTTTGAAGATCGATGTCAAAAGTTTAATTTTTAAAGTCATACATACATCACTCGCACAAAGAAACCGCGAAGAAGAACTACCAAGAAACTATATAAACTCTTTTAACATATTATTTTTTATCGTTTGTTATTACACACACATACAAACACACACGCAAACACACTTATAATTTACATATTTAACTAATAATTTCACACAATAATAATTTAGTAACGACTTATTTTTGAACCGCAAATGCTTTTAAAGAACATATCCAATGGATAAACTAAAGAATTTTAAATCTTAGTCTTATTAAAAAAAACAACGTAATCACAAAGGAGGTTGACAATTAAATAAGTATTTAATTGGAATCTTCCTCATATATTATAAATAGTCTCCTATGTCCTTATAAATAAAAGAAATATGTGACTACTCTAAGTACTTTTCCTATTAGTATATATAATTATGTATATACAATGTAGTATGTAAAGAATAAATATATTTGTGCTATGTTTTAATTCCCGGGTGAAGCCGGCGACGGAGGCTAGTATATTTATAATATGAGTGTTGGTTAATTATAATCAAATGTATATGAAAACAAAGGTTTTTATTGTACCAACACACACACTCACACACAAGTGAATAAAATTAACTAAATGGCGTGTGTTTGTGTGTGTGTGTGTGTGTGTGTGTGTGTGTGTGTGTGTGTTTGTGTGTGTGGGTGTGTGTGTGTGCGTGTGTGTGTGTGTGTGTGTGTGTGTGTGTGCGCATGTGTTATGTATGTTAATTGTTCCAGAGCTTCTACCAGCACATCTTCAACGGCTGCTACTCGGTGCTCCTCTTCATCGTTGTCATATTTTTTCTCATTTACGGCATTGAAGTATATTTTAAGGTAAATATTGTTTTTTTTATGACTTATATATTTATATATATATTGAATTTATAGCTGTTTGTTTGTAATTCCAAATTAAGCTTTTCTCTAATTTGCATATGAAAGTATATATGTTACTTGCATAATTGTTATTTATCTGTCTGTTCCGACTAATCTCTAGACCAAATTTAATAAACGCTCACAGACGGATAGCCGACGTTATAACATGTGACTTGACCAATTTATTTAAAATATCATACACCGCGCGAACAATGTCGCGGGCGGAGCTAGTATTAAATAATTATAAATCAGAGTAACATTTTGTCTTAGACGAAATCGAATTATCCTTGAAAACTACAATAATTTAATAATAATATTATGTATGGCGGCTGTTGGCAAACAAACCAAATAGCTTACAATAATATTGCTATTATGCACCTTTTGTGGTATCTGAGGACACGCTAATGCTCCATTGTTCAATAATATATATGCTATTATGACTCTTATGTTTATTATGTTAGGGTATATTTTGGTATGAAATAATTTATACCACTGGTGGTCCGATATATTGAAATAATAAAACTATCTTTGGAGGTGTTTTATTTATTGAGGAAAAAAATTGTTTTCAAATGAAATTTCTCGAATTGTTAAAAAAATTATCTATTTTCAAAACTCGTCCTGATAATTTTTGTTGGTTAAAAATCGAATGTAAATCAAACAAAATTCCTGATAGTGTAGAGTCAAATTATTTTTATTTTAACACTAAACCTACCGACAATTCTAGTATACCTGTTCCTACCGCACACCAACAAATTGACCGGTAATTAAAAGTTATTTTATTATATAACGCAGGTAATAATGGAAATAAGTAAAGTAAAGAGTGTATAAAATATTATATGCATATTCTAAGAATTGTCATGTAGTTTGATAACGATATTATAACGTTTAAAAATGTGTAAGTTTTACAAAAGTTTAAGAACGGTCATTTTGACCACTACTTGGTAGGTTTAGTGTTAATAATTTCGTAAACGATTTATAATATATGTAATATAAACTGTCTATCAGCTCACAACTTAAATATTAATATAACTATTAAATCTATTATACATGATATTAAAGAGCTTATCTCTCAACGCTCTTTAAATCTAACCAAACGAGCCGTAGCTTGGTTTTTTTCTCCTTAAATTCCATAATCTATATGCTAAGAGAGGAGTCTTAAAGAATAGATTAATGATCTTATAAAATTCCCCCTCAGCTTCGCGGCGAATTCCTCAAGGAGACGAAGGTTTGCACCATCATATCACCCCGACCCGGACCATCCACAGCCGCAGAGGGTGACGACGTCCAAGATACGCTGGTCACCAAACAGGTTAGATCACCACGTCGGACTAGTTATCATCATCATCACCCACATTCACATCACCGTCGTCATCACATTATAAAGATAAATATATAATAACTTTACACTAAACATCACTATATAATCATCACCTCTGTCATCATCATCACCTTTATCATCATCATCATCACCATTCCTGTTCAACTGTCCGTACTAAGGTAAATGTTAGATAATTAGTAACTTATTGTATATAGTAAATACAAATCACCTAATTAATTTAAAACACGCACCAATTAATGAATAAATATATATGTGTGTGTGTGTGTGTGTGTGTGTGTGTGTGTGTGTGTGTGTGTGTGTGTGTGTGTGTGTGTACTTATCGACAACATGGCGTCCATTTGTTGTTGTTAATGAAGTTACACGTGTTTATTAAATGTTGTCCTACAACGTTTATAACATAGAGTTTATAAACAGAGCGGACCTAATACAAGCTTTATGGTTCAATTTATATATATATTAATTAAAGATACATGGGATAATATTTAATATGAATTGTTATGTAAATGTTAATTATTGAGTCGTTTTACACATACAGATATCAATCTTATAGTGTTTGGTGAATAAATACGTTTTTACAGTCCTTAATAGGTATATATTGAAGAGTATTCTTGTTAGTATAATAGTATAGAACAGTAAAAACTAAGTACACTGTGCACTAAACTACTGACGATACTAAGTACAATGTACACTAAACTACTGACGACACTAAGTACAATGTACACTAAACTACTGACGACACTAAGTACACTGTGCACTAAACTACTGACGACACTAACTAAGTTCAATGTATACCAAACTACTGACGACACTAAGTACACTGTGCTCTAAACTACTGACGACACTAAGTTCAATGTATACCAAACTACTGACGACACTAAGTACACTGTGCTCTAAACTACTGACGACACTAATTACACTCTACACTAAACTACAGACAACACCAAGCACACTGTACACTAAACTACTGACGACTAGCACTATTAATGACTAATTAGAACTCCACTCCATCCAGGGTATCCAGACGGACCTGTCCGACGGCGATGGGTCGGTGGACCCTCGCTCCGTGAACCTTTCCCAGCTGCACCAGTCTCGCCTGGGGCTGGTCAGCCAGGCGCTCATGCTGATACTCATAGCCGCCTTCCTAGCCTCGGAGACGCTCAGCGAGTTCTGGAAGACGAAGTGAGTTTATACTTTACTATTAATAATGACGAACATGAATATTAAGAAAAAAAAAATTCATTCCTATAGACTGGTCTGTCTATCGGGGAGTAGCTAGTTAAGTTTTACGTATGGCGAATGATTTAAAAAAATATATTTTGATCATATAATTGATTGTAACTAACAATCAATCACTTAAGCCAACTTAAACAGATTTAATATTGATAAAATGTCCTAAATACTAGTAAGTCGGCCGCCCAGAAGGGTTACCATCATTCAGATATGACGACTCAGCGGTGTTTAGTGGTGTTACTGACGATTCAGCCTTTTGGGCCGACATAACTAGCTACTGTGGTATAATGAAATAAAAAACAACACCCCGTATATGAGACTCAGCTGTTTGGACCGACGTATCCAGCTACTGCGATATAATTGAATAAAAAACATCATCCCGTATACGGGGCTCCGCTGTTTGGAACGACGTATCCAGCTACTGCGGTAGAATAAAATAAAAAAAAAATCACCCCTTATACGAGATAATGGTGTTCCAGGGTGCCGGTTGTGTCACGGAACTGGCACGACGTGGTGTTCCGTCTGGCGGAGATAGGTGTGGCGCTATGGTTCCCGTGCGTTCTGTGGAACTGCATGGCTCCGGAGAGACTGTGGCTGCTCAACCCGCGGCGGCTGCTCGCCCGCCAGCTCGACGATGCGAGGTTGGCCGACTTGTTGGCCAAGAACAGACCAGCCGATGCCAAGGTTGGTAGAACATCTGATTGTAATCGAAATGTCAGGTAACTCTGAAGTAAACTGTTCCGATTCGGAAAGTATACTTTTACCATTTCACAAACAATTCTATTTTTAAGTTTTGCTTGTTTGTCATGATTGTGTTAATTACCTAATTACTAATATAACTAACTCATTACCTTATCGAAACTATATGTGATTTGTAATTATCTTAGTCCATTTATTTTCCAGTTGATTGAAGTCTTTATGTCGTTTGAGTAGAGTCCGTAATTGTGTGCTTAGTTTGAGGATTGCTGCGTCTTCTCGACGAGCTTTTGTTATGTCCTTTGCATCGGGGTTTGTCGTATCGGTTGTTGCTTCCTGGCTTATCAGTGTTTTGTTTTCATGCGCCAATAGGGGTCAATGTTGGGTTAAAGCTGGTACATTTTGTACTAATCGCTCAATTCCTGGATATTCTTCTGCTATGCGATGCAAAAGGAGGCAAATGTATATCCTGAAGGTTAGAAATGACGGGTGATCTGAATTCCCAGAGCTTGGCCATGATGGCCGAACTGTCGTGGTGCGAACGGGCGATATACGTCTGTCGCCTCGTCCAACATACGCGCTGGTCTTTTTGGACGATTATTGTCACCCTGTTCTTTTATTCCAAACAAATGACGTCCATTCAGGCCGGTCCCCAGCCGGTGAGTGTGACGTTTCTTTACCTCAGATTTGTTAATTTTATTAGTTACATTCGCATCGGGGTCTACCTCTGTTATATCTTCCCGTTCTGAATAAGTGTTCGGTGTGCGGTGGAATAATATATCTAACAACAATAATCTTGCAATTATGACGTTATGTTGATATTAAACTTGTTTTACAGAACGTGGAGACGGACTCGCTGGTGGGCAGCGTGGGGTCGAGTCGCGACTGCTGGATCTGCTATGACAGCTCCCGGGAGGAGCCCCTCATCACGCCCTGCCGCTGCACTGGGGACGTGGCCGCCGTGCACCACGACTGTCTACGGCGGTGGCTCGTAGAGGTTCGTAGACCCGCTACGAATGCACCGACACAACTATATTGATACATAGTAGTGCTAGATCACGTCATATACGACCGATTTAATTTTAGACGTTTAAAGTAATATTTATCTTACAGACATCCGGAACGCCGGACGGCCTGAAGTGCAAGGTGTGCAACACGCCCTACATTGTACAGGAAACTAACAGGTACGGCAAGATATACACACGTAAACTGTTAAAAAATGGATGGACGATATATTATGTAACATTAACTTGTCGTAGGGTGGAGTGGGAGCGCGGCTTCACGGCGGGTCACTGGGCGCGCGTGTCGCTGTGCGTGCTGGTGTCGCTGGTGGCTGGGGGCGGGGCGTGGGCTTTGGTGCAACTGTTCCCGGGTCCGGTGCCGCGTGTGCTGGCCGCTGGCGCCGCTCTGCTCGTCTGCTACGTGGCTATCAGGTTGGCATCCAGACTTTATATCGAGTGTGCTCAGAGTAGACTTCCATCAGGTTATCCCTGAGACTATTTATATCGAGGGTCAGAGGAGACTTCCACCAGGTCATCCCTGAGACTATTTATATCGAGAGTCAAAGTAAACTTCCATCAGGTCATCCCCGAGACTGTTATATCAAGGGTCAGAGTAGACTTACTCAGTGTTCTCTCCATCAGGTTTCTCAGCATGAATACGGCGGCGGCGTACCAGCGCGCCAAGGTGTCGTCGCTGGTGATCCTGACGGAGCCCGCGGCGGGGGACACGCAGCTCGCCACCATCAGTCGCACCGTGACCGTGGACATCGCCGCCCGCGCCGTCCTGCACGCCGCGCTCAAGGGAGACGACAAGCAGTGAGACGATAGGGGAGAAACCTCAAGGACATCACCTGCCCCCAGATTACAGTGACGTCATCGTGGATATGGAGTCCTTAACAAAATGCCCGGTGTGATGTGAGCGATCGGTGATAACCGACCGGCAGTGTGGTGATGAAAATGAATATCAAAAAACTTGTTAAAATTGTGTAACGGTGGATAAAGTGAAGATGAAATTTAAAGTGTTATACAACAACGGTTACCCGGAGATGGTTCAAATTATCTATTAAAGTGTATAAGCAATAATTTCATTACATTTTCGATAGAGTGATAAATAAAATCGATGGGTCAATTCTATATTAAATTATTAAACGCCTAAGTAGTTCGGTGTGTGTAGAGTGAGACAGATGAGGCTCCGTCTCACTTCAATATATATTATTTAAATACGTTTGAGTGATAACTATTGTGATGTTAGTACAAACAGACTTACAAGTAAATTTCTTGGTCAATTTAAAAATTTTGCCAAATTTTAAATATTATAAGGACAAGGCGAGTAGTGTACCGGTAAATACGTAATATTTAAAATTTAAAACATTGTTTAAGCTAAAATAACGCATCTATAAAACTAACTTTAAAATAATAAATCTTTAATCTTATAAATCTTCTTCAATATTTTTAATTTGAATGCGGCATTTTCCACATCCTTTATAACAATGCCGCATCCATTTATTCCTATGCGTTGTTTTAGCTTAATAACAATAAATAATAGTTTTTTTTTATAATTTATTTGTATCAATATAATAAAAAGACATGAACAGTTCCATGGTTTTAGTTTAGTTATAATAAAACATTTGTAAAAATGTTTTTAATTAAATAATTATAAAACAAAAGTCAGTTTATTTGAATGTGGTTCTAATAAAATATATTTCTTTGTATATTATTCTATACAGAATGGCATTCTGATTATGCAATTATATATATTAGAGGCTTTTAGTTTATCGCAAAATTAACAACATGATAAGTTTTGCGTTCACTTCACATATGACTATGAGATGTTTGAGGCGAGGTCATTGACCTTAAATAAATTTGTCACAAAATTCGACACCAGTGCCAAAGAGTAAGGATGTAATAAAAAGCATTTACAATTATTTGTTTTATTTCTCCTAATTATTGTTTCATATACATTCAGTATTTTATAGTTTTTACATTTTTTTTTCTCGTGAAATAAACCTGCTTCTATCATGATTATTTTTATAATTAGCAAGATATTTTGTCACTGATTTATATATAGTAAGTAGTTGGCTAGCGTATTTAATGGTAGCGCCATTTTGAATTATTGACTGTTGTTTTTTTTTTTAATTTTCTGTATCTAGATAAAGGTTTAATTTCATTCAGGTAACTTGTATATTTAAATGTTACCATGTATATTTAAACAGCAGTCAATTTTAACTAAATTTTATTGTATTTAGATTAAATGTATAATAATTTTATTTAATACTTTAATATGTACCGGTAATACATAAATAGTATCTTAAATGTTTGAGATAAATTCTTAATCGTATTTTGTAAATATAGATAAAATAAGATGTTCCAGTATTTTCGTGTAATGGACGGTCTTGACGGATAAACAAATAAAAACTTATTATAGTATATGGCATTGAAGTTTCATTTTAAAAACCGATTCTTTGTTGTTCATATTAGTTATATATTATATTTTGTTTTTCATCTTTCTTTTTTACCTCTTTTTTTTAATATATACAATTGCTATTTGTCAGTTGTTTGTTCTCATTTATATAAGTGAAAATAATGGAGGATTTTTTTCTATATTACCGCTAATAATCAGTTAAGATATATACTTTTATTCCAAAATAAAATTTTATTCGTTTTCACGAAAATTACTTCAATAATTTAGGTGCTAAGTATTAGGTAAACCAAATATCTTCTATGTGTTGTAAGTTCCCTACTTATTCCTATATATATATACATTATGTAAACATATATAGAAGTTTACAATCTTGTGTTACGTCATTGTCAGCGTCTTAGCCAAACGAGAACGTCTATGACTAAGCCAAGATGGATTTCCTTCGATTCACAAAAGTAAAAGCTCACATGAATGTTATTCTTCAATTATTGTTTCAAATATTATAACAATTCTCCTTTACCCTGTTCTATATTGTTACCCTTTAAGGCGTCACTGGATAAAATGAGCGACTCATTATGAAATACTAGTAATTAAGATCTTCCTGTCTTCTCTCTATCTGTCTGGACAATGAGTGTACCAAATTAAAAATAATCAACTGGCAAGATTCTCTATTCTATGTCTGTCTGAGTTCACTGTGTCCGAGTCGTTAATAGCATTTTTACTATAATACTCAAGATCGAATAGATCAGATCACAACAGTCCCTGAGGTAGAAGAGACACTTCAGCAACAGTACCTTTAAGAGAATTTATCAATAACATTTACAATTGAACTTAAATTAGCTTCACGCCATATCCCTTGCGGGGTAGCCAGAGACGACGGAGCGCCAAACGATACGGTCCCTGCATACCTCTTTCGCCTCGGCCACAGACATCAACCTCTTCATACATGCCCTCCGGGGGGTCCTCATGCTTTTTACGTGACCTTCCTCCAGTATCCAGTATCAATTATTAATCAATAATTAATTATCAGTACAATTGTCAAATCCGTAATATCATGATTCTAAAAAAGGAACAATTTATATTACGAACATATGTTAAAACTGACTTTCGAGATTGGTTAAGTTACATTATTAAAGCTAAAAGTTAATTGAAAAAATCTAAAATATGTCCTTCTTTAGAATAGTGCTGATAACGAAGATCGCTTATAAAAATACCTAACGACTTACCCTTGAAAGTCAAGAAGCATCCAATGTTTGAGAAGTGCTCTTCTTTACGGGTTGTGATAATGTTCAGAACTACGGTTGTAACAGAAAATAGTCTACAAACGATATACCTTAACAACAATGTAAAATCAAATAAAGCTTACTTTTTTTGTCACCACAATGTTATGACGTAATATTGACGTTCAAATGACGTCATCAAGACATCATTATCATAATGTAAGTATGACATGAACAATGTATAAGTAATGACATTTATTCGCTAGTATTTGATGAATTGACTGTTTTCTTATTATAAATATATATTTATTCATATAAATGTTATGTTATTAGACATTTATAGATTACTAGCTTTAGCCAGCGGCTTTACCTGCGGTGTGTATTTAAAAAGTTCATAGTCAATAGATCACTTAAAAAGCACCCCAAGCTTTTTTCGTATTTACACTATATTCTTATTTTTTTGTTATTTTTTTTGGATTTTATGAAAACGTGTTTATTTAGTTTTTTTTTGTGTATATAACTATCTTGTTATGTCGGGGGTCATTTAAAATCTATACAGTTGCCCCCCCTATAACACGGTAGATTCGTTCCTCGTTATAGGAAAACGCGTTGTAGGATATTTTTGTATAACACGCTCATACAACCGTACAATGCGTAATATACAAATAATTCATGATTAACTTTTCTCGATAAAGGCGGTTTAAATGAAATTTTAAGAGAGAACTTATTTAAATTAAATTTTTACTTATTTTTATTTAATTTTATAACAACACAACGTTCAAAGGTAAGCGAAATTAATTATGAACTGGAAAAATAGTTAAATTTCATAGTATAAAAATGTAACGTAAGATATACCTGCGTTATATGGGGGAAAACACGTGTTATACGAGGGACTGAAGTCGCGTTATAATATTAACCATATCAAGCTTATTGTAAATAAATAAAAAATGTAAAATTCATAGACACGGACAGGTCCTGAACCTACGAGAAGATAATTTCAATCATTAATTTCGGTTGTAGAATCTTTTGAATGTTATTTATATTGCAAAACGTAGAAAATTTTTGCTATAACAAAATGTGAAACGCATCTCAAGGAATTTATCAAAAATTAACATCCCTACTTAACATCTGGAGGATGAGGAGATTAAAAATTGCAAATAATATACAAAAATAAGAACCACTACTACTATGGTGGTACCAATGTAGTTTAACGTATAATGTAGCTTAAGGTTTTGATAAAAGACACAGGTTTAGTTTATCAGTTATTAATTTATATTTATTAATTATCATAATTAACTAGGATCCGCCAACCGTGCGCGGCGGGTGTTGAGCTGAGCCCCTCTCCTTTCTTCCTTTCTTGATAACTTTTGAATGGCTAAACATTATTTTCAATCTGTTTTCGCTATAACGTCCGTTTTCGGCTCAAACATACATGAGAAAATTTTTAGCTAATTATCTCGTCGCATTCTGGAGACAACTAAACACAAAAAAAAGGTCTCCCAAACGGTTAAGAGTTTCGTTTACGCTGACCTCAATAATGGTTTATAAAATAACAAATATTATTATTTATTTATTTGGTATATTTTATGCATTCTTTCTTTCATTATCATTTCTTTAAACGTAACTATAAGAAGCACAGGATGTCAGTTTCAGTATTATTATCTTTATAATTGTTGTAATCATGTTAAGAACATTAATCCCATGACCTAAACTACAGTCATTTTCAAAAGTAATTATCAAACTATCAAACGATGGCTACAAACGTCCCATGATAAAAAAACATAAATTATTTATTTCTCAATGGCCTTATAACCGCTTTGATATTAACTATTTGTGTTTCGGTTAAAATAAACAGAGTTAACGAGTTTGTTTATATATTTATATGTTTATATGATCGTGTGGAGGTTGGTTCATTGATTTTTATATTTGGCCAGAAGCCAATACACCAAGGTCGAGGTACATCAGCAAATTTTATCAGAACACACTAATTTTACATAAACGGGAAGACTGATTTATATAAATAATTTGTTCCCGTTTTAAAAGTATTATGTAATAGAAAGAAACAGTACGCAAGAGCAAGTAAAGATTTTATACATGCGATTTAATATAATTTACATCTATTTTAGTTAAGATTTGAATTAAATTGTAAGATCTGAGGCAGTATAAGCGTATTTCTCTTTGTTGGTTCGCAACATATTAAAATTACAGATTAAAAACAATTCGTCTATTATTGTTGTTCTATATTTGAAGGTCTCGTTCAAATGTAGAATAGTGAATCCTACACCTAAATATTACAAGTCAATAAAAAATATATTTAACACAAGACCTATTTCAATTGCGTCATTTAATAATTTAAAATATAAATAATAAAACACAATGAAATATAACAAACCGCATGTAACAATGTGGTCTGTAAAATGAAAATGTAATTTAATTTTAGTTTACTGCATCATGACGTTGTATTTTATTATTAAAAATGGTCGCAAAACTCTTAAGTATTAGACACTGTTAAATATATCCTACTATTTGAGCGAAGCGAGCGGAGCGTTCTACTCGAGATTTTTTGACGCATGAATACGCTCAAAAACTACTAAACGGAAAATTATGAAATTTTGCAATCAAAAAGACACACATAAGGTGATGGTTTAAAAAAAAATGTAAAATGTCATGTCGTTGTGGAATAATCGTCAAAAAACTGATATCCCACTGTAGTCAATGTGAAACGATGAGTTAGTGGAGCGCCTGGGGGTTTTCACCTCGGATTAGAGTTATAGTGAATGAATTAATACGATCGATGTGGGATATTGTTTCTTAAACTATAAATTGCAATGTTTACCCATAATTTTTTTGTGCACTCCATTTTTTCATTGTTTAAACAAATTTTTATAAAAAATTAATGTTTGACCATATATTTTCACTTTAAACCGTTTTTTTTAAATTATATGTTAAATGTTACCTGAGTAGACATATAGTAACATATTTCAAAGATACCTATGTATAAATATAGCAGTAGGGATCTCGAATAGGTAGAAAAACGTGGAGGGGAGAGCGGAGCGACAGCTGCTATGTACAATGGATTTTCTCGGCTAGTTCAGTTTCAGTGAAAATTTGGTTTTTTAGTGAAAAATTTTTCTATGTTTTTGTACTGGAAGGTAATTAAATAATTAATAAATCGAAAATGAAAGATCAGCTTCAATAAAAAAAAAATATATGATAATAATTAGGGCCAGGAAGTTGGCATTTTTTTATTGTACAAATTTGAGGTTAAACATATGAATGCTCATTTGAAAGACTGCGAGTTTCCTGGCCCTAATAATAATGAATCAAATGCAATTAATTAATTACTAATTGTTTTTTATTAGATTTCGAACAATGGATAAACCAACGGCTAAAAGCATGGTTGATGAAAATAGCTGCATAATATGTATAAACCTGGGTTCACTTTCCGAAACAAATTCAAGTTTAGGTGAAATAATAAAAATTAGTAGAGGAATAACCTCTTTACAAGCTGCTTCAACTGAACGACAAGATGGATTGTTACCTCATCTACAAACTGAATTTGTTTATACTCATTCAAGTTGTCGACAAAAATATATTAATAAAAATTATATTGGAATATATAAAAATAAGGTCCGTGAAAATCTCTCATTATCGCCTCCGAAAAAAAACGTTGAAGTAGCATGAATTTCAATAACTTCAATTGGGAAAAAAACTGTTTTCTTTGCAGACAAGAAGCTGATAAAACAAAAGAAGCAAAATTAAATAAAGCTCGGCGTAGGCAGATTTCATACATCAACACTCCAACTTTAAATGAATCCATCATGAATTTTATAGCCGTCCAGAAAACTGATTATTATCGAGATATCCATAAAAGGATTGACTTACAGACACTTGCAGCAAAATATCATTCGGATTGTTATTGTATGTAATTTGCTGAAAAATTCAGTTAAGATATTTTCATCGAAATGTTTAGAAAAATCATTACCAAATTGTAAAGAACATATTCTTTTTTTACATGCCTTTACGGGTTGTGACACTACTTCTGCGTTTTTCAATAAAGGAAAAATTAAGTTTGCCAAAAATTTTGAGAAACGGATTGATTTACACGACTCAGTAAAAGTATTTGAAAATATCAATGAAGACACCAATAATATATTGCAAGCAGGTGTAGCATGTATTTTGAGTTTATATGGCGCGCCGTCTAAAACTCATGATTTAAATACATTAAGGTTCAATTCTTTCATAAAAGCAACAGCCAAAAATACGAGTGTTCTTTTGTCATCACTGCCTCCAACAACTGATGCAGCGTTTGAGCACCTTAAAAGAGTTTACCTACAAATTCAGATATGGCTAGGAAATGACGTAGTTATTGAAAATTGGGGATGGAAGTATTCCAATAACATGTACATCTCAATAACAATGAATCAATTACCTGCTCCGGATAATTTATTGCAAATGTTATTTTGTGATTGCAAAAAGGGATGTGGAGCTGCGTGTGGATGCAAAAAAAGTGTTTTATACTGCAGTGTTGTGTTACAGTGCAGCGGAAATAGTTGTTCCAATACTTCACCTATTATACAGATAGATGAAGTAGAAGAAAATATTTGATATAGACAACAATGTAATATATTTAAATTTACAGATTTTGTACTAATTTTTTTTTCTTTTCATTGGTCGTAATTAATTACCTTATTTTTTTTAATGTACATAATAGATTTATTTATAATTAAACTGGCCGAGAAATTCCATTGTGCACAGCAGCTTTCGCTCCGCTCTCCCCTCCACGTTTTTCTACCTTTTCGAGATCCCTACTGCTATATATATACACAGGTATCTTTGAAAAATGTTCCTATATGTCTACTCAGGTAACATTTAACATATAATTTAAAAAAATACTGTTTAAAGTGAAAATATATGGTCAAACATTAATTTTTTATAATAATATGTTTAAACAATAAAAACATGGAGTGCACAAAAAAATTTTGGGTAAACATTGCAATTTATAGTTTAAAAAACAATATCCCACATCGATCATATTAATTCATTCACTATAACTCTAATCCGAGGTTTTACGGGTTTGAATGCTCCAGGCACTCCACTAAGTCAATACACTGGGCTCGCTTCGCTCAATATGCAAACGGTCTGCTGACGACCCTAGTACTATCATAAGAGATGAAAAAGAAACAGTTAATACCCATTTATCTTTGATAATTCGATTGATAATAATTCAATTGACAGCTAGCTCTATTAAAAGATAATTAAAACATCCTAAAAATTGTATGTACATCTTCTTCCTGCCCTTATCCCATTTTGGGGTCGGCACAGTATGTTTTTTCCTTCCATACTGTTACTAGTCATCTCTGTACACTCTCCCTTCTCCATATCGTCTTTCACGCAATCCATCCATCTTTTCTTCGGCCGTTTATTGTATGTACCTAAAAATTGTATGTACCTAAACAACTAGGGGTGCCAACAGACCTTCAATTTCGAGTCACTTCGCTCGCGAAATCTCGGGTGCCATTTGCATATTGAGCGAAGCGAGCCCAGTGTTTCAGTGATTTCAGTTCAGTGATTCATCGTTTCCCATTGACTTCAATGGGATGTTAGTTTTTTGACATGACATTTAAAAAAAAAATTTTTTTTTGACGACATTTTAAATTTTTTTTTAAAACCATCACCTAAGATGTGTCTTTTTATTGCAAAATTTCATAATTTTCCGTCAAGTAGTTTTCGAGCCTATTCGTGACAAAGAATGTGAAAAAGTCTCCAGTAGAACGCTACGCTCGCTTCGCTCAATAAATACTATTCTAAAATCTTAAGTGGATCATAAAAGTACAAAATAATTTTAAATGCATATAAAGGTATTTCCTTTCTATCTTTTTATTATCAATGTCTAAAAGATCTATTGTTGTCCATTTATTAAGACCTTTAAAATTCAAAGAAACTAAAAATAGCAGCTATTGTAGGAGTAGGTCATGCGGAATGCATTTCATAGAGGCTTTTGAAAACTTCGAATAACTTTTGACTTTAACGTGGGTTTATAAATGCAAAGTGACCTTTAACGTTAGTTTATATATATATATATATAAGTTTATATATATATATATATATATATATATATATATATATATATATATATATATATATATATATAAGAATATTCACTCTTTTATATATATATAAAAGAGTGAATATTCTTACACCAGTAAGAATATCCACTCTTAACCAAGTAGTTTTAAAAGAGGAACTATTCTAAGAGGGTACCGGAAAATCTCTCTCCGAACATTTAAAGTCAGGCTATCTGTATTCTGAGTAGGACAAAAATGCCAAGGCTGAACGAGTTATTAACTCCTTCACAACCCATGCTACGATCATGTCAGACTTTAGGTACGACAAAAAAGATTTATAACCTTTTGATAAGTAATTAATACCACTATACTACATTATTACAACTAACATACATCGAGCATAGTCACACGTAACGTATATATCCTCATATATATTATATGACATTTATAAGTTATAAAGCAAAAGCTTGGTTTAATGTTATTAGTAATTTTACTATATCAGATATTTGGAGGGAGAGAGTTAAAGATAATTCGCTTTTGTGTTTTTATCTTTGTAGGGTTCCGTAGTCCTCTAGTAATCTTCATAGTTTCTTCATTTCTGTCCGTCTGTCTGACATTATTAGTATTAGATATTCAGCACGAATATTTTAGTCAAATCAAACAAATCTAATAAAAGATTAAAGTTATATTTTTTTAGGGTAATTTTACGCGTTTTATGATATAATTAATTAAAGGGTTAAAACTACACCTGGGTATCAAGTCCCAAGCATTGTTTGCGCTCCTCTTCTTGCAACGCGATGGGCCCGGCACCCTCACGGTGAATCCAGGGAATGCTAAGAAGCTTCGTCTCTCTTACATATATAAAGGATACATTACATATATAAGACATATTTGATTTCAGTTATGTTATCTCTGATGGCATATTAAAGTTAAATTTATTAACGTAGACCCTTCTTTATTAAAATAAATTAATAAATCCCGAATCGATTACTACGAAAGCAAACCAAACAGACAAACATGAAAACACTCATATAATTAAACGAATATGTTTTAAAATAATAACATGAAATAATTGTCACTCAAAATTATAGTTTTATATAGTGTCTGTCTGTTTGTCACGTCGCGGACGGACGGAAAATCATGAATATAAAGTAAATATAATAGTTTCTTACATAATGTAACAAAAAATATAACATTTGGTCTATAACAAATAATTGTTAAAAAATGATAATTAATTAATTATAAAAGAAGAACATATATTAATTTGTCTTAATTGTGTGAAGTTAAGATATTTCGAGTCGGAAGCAAAGTCGCTAACAACTAATTACTTATATATATATATATATATATTATTAATACTTTGCTCAGACCCTCCTGTACACACTAGGGTAAGCCCTTTATGTCCTGCAATACGTATTCGAAGTAGGGTTACTAAGAATTGTATTATTAAAACTAAGTTTGTCTCAAGGCACTGCTCGATAAAAATACCGAGTCAAATTTAATATCCATCTCCTAATTTTTAATATTCTATTTATTGGTTATATGAATAAAACTGTTTAAGTTTACAAAAATTGTGATTAAAGCTGAGATAGAGAGAGAGAGACAGAGAGAGAAAAATAAATGTATATAATTACATTGTTAATTCAAATTAAGTATAGCACATTGAAAATATATTTTTTGGTTACCAAATATAACTTTTCCGATCAGTAACAAGTAACATTGATAAGATGGAAATACTCGTAATACTAATAGTCTTATGATAAACTCAAACAGACACCTACTGTGAGTATGATATATACAGAAATAATTTATTAAACACAACAATTGCTCTTTGTACTTGTATTGATTTACATCGAATAATTTCAATAAAATACGTATCTTATTACTTGTGACGTATCAATATTAATTGCTTTTATTAGTATATTTATGTAACATTAAAATATATTTTTTGAGCGAAGCGAACGAAGTGAGCAGAGCGTTTTACTGGAGACTTTTTGCATTCTTTGTCACGAATGGGTTCGAAAACTACTTGATGGAAAATTATGAAACTTTGCAATCAAAAAGACACACCTTAGGTGATGGTTTAAAATAAATTTTGAAAAAAGTCCTCAAAAAAAAATATTTTTTTTAATATCATGCCCACAAACTGATATCCCATTGAAGTCAATGAGAAACGATGATTCAATACACTGGGCTCGCTTCGCTCAATATGCAAACGGCACCCGAGATTTCGCGAGCGCAGCGAGTCAAAATTGAGGGTTTGTTGGCGCCCCTAGTATTTAATATTTACAATTTAATCAAAAATGGTTTATATGAGATACATTTAACACTAATCATACCGACACTTAGTGGGTACCTACTTCTACCATAGCGGGTCAAATGACCCGACTTCACGTTTCCTGTTTGTATGTATGAAATATGGATGTTTGGAAGGTAATAGATAAAAAAAATAACTTATTATAATAAAAAAACATATATTTTGATCATTTCTATTACAAACCTAAAAAATAAGAATTTTTAAAATTAGTGCTCATCGCATTTTTTACATATAAGTATGTTCATTGTACATTTTCCGCAAACATATTTTTTACATTTAGAGCACATTTTGTTGGTTTTATTTATCCAAATTTATCTGGCTTGTTAGGCATATATTGCGTAAATCTACATCTTACTTTAGTCGGAAACAGCTGTTCGTCTATAGTAATATTACCACCCGGTTTATAACAATTTTGGCTGTTCTCAATGAAAATTTTCCAAATCGTAGATACCATAGCGAATTTGTCCATTTTCAAACGTTGGCTCCGCTGACTTTTTTTATCAAAACGGATAAATCTAAAAATTTCGGTGAAATTATTTCTGCTCATAGTTTCAGAAAAAAATTTAGGCCCCCACATGTTATTCCACAAAAAAGAAATATTCAAATGATTTGCTCCATATGCAGCTCGGGCATATAAAATTGCAATAAATGCATCTAATTTTTCCTGAGATAAACTCCAATCGGATTCTAACACTCTCTTTGTTTCTTCTATTGTGCATGACCTTATATGGTTCATAGTACGGTGGTCAATTATCAATGAAAATGCAGTACTAACTTTACCTTTCATTATATGACGTTTTGCATATCCTGTTGGGCCTACTTCTTGCCTAAAAATGTTATGAAGTGGTATTCTTCCAGGTGTGCCACCTACTTGTATTTTTTCCCAAACAGATCCATCATTCGCAACATGCTGTTTATTGATTTCTACTTCACTTTCTTCAGAACTTGAGAGTGTTCTTATTTTTTTTCGTCCACAACATATATTCACAATATTTTCCTTTTCATCGTCAGTATCTGTAGATTCAAACTCACTTTCATTTGAAACCAATATATCTTCATTTTCAAAAAATTCATTCTCATCAGTTTCCAAAAACTCTCCTATATCCTCTAAATACTTGTACTGTCTTGTTTGCTTCCACATTTTACAAAAAAGTAAAAAGTGAATTATATTTCTAAAACTATCGAAATATAATATAAGCTACTTACAAAATCTTTCAATTTTTGATATATTTTCAAACAATAAAAAGCTATCCATGTATACATCCAATCTAAATTATTGATATTTTTTTGAAATTATTCTCAGCTATTTTGATTGAACTACTTTACGCAACAGTCTTTGCAGAAATTTGCAACGACAGGATAAGCAATACGACTCGATATGCTTATAAAACAAAAGAATGATCTCTGGGTCAAATGACCCGTTGTGGTAGATAACGGTATACGACAAGTATTACTCAAAATAAACAAAACGAAAAAAATAAAAAAATACTATAATAACTGTAGATTAATTAGTTACAAAAAGTCATGAAGTCAAATGTGCAAAAGCAATAAGATGATACGTGCATTTTCAGTGCCAAAGTTCTACGTGGGTCATTTGACCCGTTATGGTACGATTAGTGTTAATATGAACAGTTAGTATTTAAGATGCGGTGTGTATTCACAGCCGTGAGTTTGTTACCTAACCGGCGATATTGATTTTTGTTTAGTGTTGCATAATGCCTTCATACCGTTTTAAATGTAACTATTGTACAATAAAAATAATCTACGATGACTAAACAAATAAATAAATAATATCGATTTGATGTCATATTTGTTCTATTTATAAAAAAACAACCAATTATTCGAAGTTTACAGTTCGAAAATAAACGAGTTTCAACGAACACGCCCGAAAAGAAAAGAAATGGTAAGGGTAACGCGCATGCTCCACCCCGGCTTGAATCACGTGACGTCAGCGTAGTGATGTGCCTTCAACCCCTTTAACGATAAAACATTTCAATTAAAAACAAAACAAAAAAATTGAAGAAAATTTATATGATATGTTTTTTCCTTGAGTCTAAAATAGAAATGAAGGTTATATCGTTAGTTTTAAGATTACAAGGAAACTTATGATAATGAAACGGCTGTCAGTGTATTAATTATTTTATTATCTTTCACCAAAGATATAGGATGACAATAATAGATCGTTTTTATACAGACTACTTTTGAGAAAATATTACAAGACAAGGTCAAGTTCAGTCCTTTTTTTATGTGATATAATTATAATATATAATTTTTATTATTTGTTTATGACTGACATTGATTTTAAGATTGAATATCATATTAATGCATCACTCGTTCACTGTAGTTTTGTAGACATAGTATATCGACATGCTCAATGAAGGTACAACTCTATCGCAGTTCCAATCTGCAGTCGCCAGTCAGTACAGTTTGCCCGGAGTTGAGGTTCGCTCGCGTTCGAAATTTTAAATTTCGAATGAAAACTCGGGTTGTAAAGATATCGTTTGTGTATGGCCAGTGTTGTTTGCGTCATATCTAAAAAGTAGGTTCCATTTTTGAATTTTCTTTTATTCACTTTCAGTTTTTATAAAACGCACATTATGTAATACATTTATTTGTTAATAAGATATTTTTTTAATGTATAACAATCTAAATAGATAATAAAATATTATAATAAATATATTTGTGCGCTAATTAACTTAGAGATGATAAAAAGTGCAGGTCTGGTGCAGTGGGCTCACATGTCCTGAAGGTGTTTTATTGATTGTGCGCGGGGGGATCGGGTGGAGGGGAGGGGGGGGGTAAGTTAGGTGAAAGGGACGACATTCTGGTGAGATTCCTTATCACGTAGAAAAACACGTGCTAAATCATCGTTTTATAATTGGCGAAGATGAATGGGTGTGAGTAGTGTATTTACGTGTGTGTGAGTGTGTATACGTGTGTGTTATGGCGAACAATTTTTCTAAGTTATGTAATAACATATTTTGTTAGTTTTGTTAAATTATTATCTATTCTTATATCAAGAGATTCCTTTTTAGATTAAAAGGTAAAAGAATGTCATTAGATTGTCATTTTTTTTTACTTTTTTTTTTCTCAGCCGTAGTAAGTCTATTGTTAATATTTTTTTTAATAATAATCACTACGCTACGTAATACGTACGTTTGTTTATTTTTAAACACGTGGTATGTAAGCACATTTTAACTTCTGTCCAATATAATTTTCAATTAAATACAAATATATTATTAATTGAGAATTGAATTTTACCTAAACTTGATAATATTTATAATTTTATGAAGATTCTTATAGACTCGTCATTTTAGGGATGTTTTTTTGCGGTTTTTAAAGTTTCTTTCTTTTTATTATATATTAATTGTGTTATATAATTAAATAATTGTTTTAATACAGCCCTATATTGTGTAATTTTTTTTTAAATTATAATAATTAAGACAAATGGTACCCTTATTTGAGAACAATTTACAAATATTTTAAATTTATCAACAATCCGACATCCCTTATATACACTTATATTAATAATAAAAATCTTATTAATTCATTATAATCAATAATAATTTGTTATTTCTAAAAGAAACACAAAAGTGTGTGTATTTTTATATATTTTAAAGAGGTGAAGTTTTCAATACACATATATACATATATATAATCGAACTATAAATATTAATCATTACGTAAATGGTATTACATTTGGTAGGTAAAGTATGGAGCGTAAGGTAGGTGATATCTATATTTATAAATATGTAAGTGATCGTTGTCTGTACGTGAAAGATATCTTGTTGAAAAGAGCCTAAAACAAAGATTTATATAATATCTGTTTGTTTGTCTGTGCGTTTGGGATCTAACCTCTTGAACGGCTCGTCAGATTTGCATGCGGTTTACACGGATATATTGTAACCTTCACTAAAATTTTATTCTATTGTTTTATAAAAAAAATATTTTAAGTCTTTTTACGCTTTAATATAATATTATTAATGAATTGTTTTGATGAACTGTCTCTTTAACATGTGTTGTGTGAAAAAATTTAACCTTGCGGACGGAGTCACGCGCACGGCTAGTTAGAAATATTTTATTGAATCTCAACATCGTATATTTCATTTTCTTTATAAAATTATATATATATATATATATATATATACTTCTCCAGAATGTTTTTTAGTATTAAGCCCGCCTTTTGTATTTTTTTTTGTTGTCGCGTATTCCAGAATAACCGTCTGGATCACCACAATGGGATATTGGTCAAGGACGCCCAACTGGTTTATATTTGTTGGGGCGCCGTGGGGCTGAATTCAATATTTGACGATCATAATTACAATTGTAATTCGAATTATCGAAATACTTGACATTGTCCTCGTTGTAATTTAATTTGAAGCTAAAAATAAAATAATTTAACCTTAAATATTATCTACTTAGATACATTAAAATAATTTTACTGTTTTATGTGTGTAGACACGGTTAATAAGTAACATACATACATACCCACATACATACATACATACATACAAAAATAACTATTACTAACATAGCATAACAGAGATAAAGAAATATAATTCGTTACTGAAATAAAACTAGGGGCGCCAACAAACCCTCAATTTAGACTCGCTGCGCTCGCGTAATCTCGGGTGCCGTTTGCATATTGAGCGAAGCGAATCCGGTGTATTGACTCATCATTTCCCATTAACTTCAATGGGATGTCAGTTTTTTAACATGATATAAAAAAAATTTTTTTTTTTTGAGGAAATTTTTCAAATTTTTTTTTTAACTATCACCTAATGTGTGTCTTATTGATTACAAAGTTTCATAATTTTCCGTCAAATAGTTTTTGAGCCAATTCGTGACAAAGAATGCAAAAAGTCTCCAGTAAAACGCTCCGCTCACTTCTTTCGCTTCGCTCAATAAAAAGCAGTATTCAATATAAAAAAATATAAAATAATTAATATTTTTCTCAGTGGAAGGATCTTTTTAAAGTCTACGCTCATTCTCTGGTTCTCACAGTTTGTTAAATCTTATAAAATACTTGGATCCGCCAACCGCGCGCGGCGGTTGTTGAGCTGAGCTCCTCTCCTTTCTTCTTTTCTTGATAACTTTTGAATGGCTAAACATTTTTTCAATCTTTTTTCCCTATAACATCCGCGTTCGGCTCAAACATACATGAGAAAATTTTTAGCTAATTATCTCATCGCATTCTGGAGACAACTAAACACAAAAAAAGGTCTCCCAAACGGTTAAGTTTCGCTTACGCTCAGCTCAAAGACGTAGCCAGTACTTCATCAGGTCACTCGTAGATCAATAACACTGAAGGGCATGGTAAGTGCTTCTACTTGACGCCAGAAGTATTGTATAAATCAAAGACGATTGTCTTTAAAACCTTCTTTAACAAATATAATCATTTTTTTATATAAATTAGTTTTTTTAAACTAGTTGTTGCGAACGACTCCACTCCACCGATCTAATAAGTTTTTATTTAATTTTCCGATGTAAATGTCCTATATGTTGACTGCAAAAACCACATCAAAATCTGTCAAGCACTTTACCATGCAAACATACGGACATAACATACTAAATATACGAAGACAAACAAATATTAAGTAATATACATATATTATTTATAAACACAGTAAAATATAAATTCGAAATATCTTTACTCAAGTAGGCATTTTTGAATTATCAATTATTACAATAAAAAAACGTTCAGTGCAGTCTGTGAGTAAGCTACCACCGGAATGCTGAGAAGAGCCGGCCAGAAACTGAACAGTTCCTCTTTTAAAATAAATATAACAATCTTAAATGATGTACATTCATATCAACAAATGAGTCAACTTAAGTTCCACACATTTCAATCCACTAAAACTCTTGAACGTTATAATAAGATTTATTTAATAATAAACTTTTTATTTTTAATTTAAAACTAATAAAAGGTAAGTCTAATATTCCTTAAGTGTTATAATAACAATATTAAGTTAATAAAAAGTAATTATTTTGTTCTCTGAAGTGTAAATCGCTAATTCCCCACACAATTTTCATTTTTTCATTCATACTGCCAATTAATTTGTTTTTTCATGCATATAAAATTTATTTACTAGTCACACATGCGACTTTGCCTGCAATTTGCATGACATCTATGTGAAACTTTATGATAATTGAGTTGGTACACATAAAAACGATATTTTGCTATTATTATGAATAAATTCTCAAAATAGTTTAACCCAAATTTCACGTACTATAATACCAAGAGAATTATAGTTTGTTTACGGACAGATTATTTATAGTTTTATTATTTAAAAACATTACTTTTATTAGAATAAAGTTAAATATTTTAAGACTTGTTTTCACTAACAGTTACGTGAATGTGTTAAAAAAACATTGAAGAAACCGTTGATAACTTGCTTCTTTATCATATTAAGAAAAGAGGGTGATCAAAGGATGTATACTCATCCTTCGATCACCCTCTTTTCTTATAACTTAAAATGCTGATAAAAAAAACTATCATCTTACTTAATAACTTGCTCATACACAAAACATCGTTCCATATACACATTACTTATATAATTTTCAAAGTCACTTATATTAAACATTAATCCAACGGCTGTCTAAAGCCTATTTTATCCGGATTTTATTACGGTGGCTAATGTGACCTACTTTAAAGGTCAACCCTTATGACCGGGGTCAGCTAATATTATATATAAAACGTGTTTTAGGGAACAAATACTTTTTCAATACATATATATTATATCGAGTACTAAAAGAGATTATAATAATCTTAATTTATAATAATTTAATGAATATAATTAAAAAAATATAATTTTTACTGTTTTTTATTAATGATATACGTTTTAAAAAGATTTATAATTATATATTTTTACGTTTGAATTTAATTTTTCTTCATCTTTTAACTTCATACTTGGTACATATGCCTGTGGTATATTACTACTATGGTATTACCAAATATATACTAGGGGCGCCAACAAACCCTCAATTTCGACTCGCTGCGCTCGCGAAATCTCGGGTGCCGTTTGCATATTGAGCGAAGCGAGCCCAGTGTATTGGCTCATCGTTTCCCATTGATTTCAATAGGATATCAATTTTTTTACATATTAATTTTTTTTTTTTTTTGAGTAATTTTTAATTTTTTTTTATAAGAACCATCACCTAACGTGTGTCTTTTTGTTTGCAAAGTTTCATAATTTTCCGTCAAGTAGTTTTCGAGCCAATTCGTGAAAAAGAATGCAAAAAGTCTCCAGTAAAACGCTCCGCTCACTTCGTTCGCTTCGCTGAATAAAATATATTATTACTAATGGTATATTACTTTTATGCCAAATTTTATTTATGTACATATTGCTCTGCCCATCTGTGACCCGACGCCCAAATATAACCGCCTAACATTCTAGGTCACAGATCAATAGTACTGCATCAATTGTATTATCCTCAACAAGGTATATAAGATGATGTTTATTCTTTTATTCGGATTATTAAATATTATTTTTACATTTATGACATGTTTTAGTCATGGATTTATTTATGAAGATGTAAACTAGAAACGCCTCGTGTTTTAACACTAAACCTACCAAGTACCGGTGAAATTGACCGTTCTTAAACTTTTGTAAAACTTACACATTTTTGAACGTTATAATATCGTTATCAAACTACATGACAATTCATAGAATATGAAAATAATATTTTCTACACTCTTTACTTTTAGTTATTTCCATTATTACCTGTGTTATATAATAAAATAACTTTTAATTACCGTTCAATTTGACCGCGTGCGTTAGGAACAGGTATGCAAAAATTATCGGTAGGTTTAGTGTTAATTCTGTAAAACAAAAACTACAAAGAACTGTCTTTTGTATTAACGATTTGCGATACATATGAATATGAATATCATTAATAAATTATATAAAGTGGTATGTTGTTTAACATACTTTTGTTTTAGTGTTTTAGGACAAAATAAATGTTTATAAACAAGGTCATTGTTGTATTGATAGTGTGTACTCGTTATTATTTGATTAACTGTTATTATTAGTTATTATTATTATTAGTTATTATTTTTATTATTTAATATTCGTCTTCAATATTTGATCCTAGTTCTAGATTAGATATGCAAGACACGAAAGTTCAAATGGCGGAGTGACTTAAACTTCTAGATGTCGCAGGTTCTAGCCCTGTCATTGTCATTTAATTGACATATTTTAACTAAATCTATACGTATAAATAAAATTGAAGTGTCTGTTTGTTATTCCAATTTAAGAGTTTTTCACAAATACATATGAAAGTATATTCGGTACTTACAAAAAAAAAAATCTTTGTCGGCTGTTTGTGTCGGCTAATTTCTGAAACTACTGGACCGATTTTGAAAGGCCTATAACTGGAGGATAGCTGATGTTATAAGGAGTAATTTAGATTACATTTATTAAAAAACATCCAAAATCATGGGTGCAGATAGTATAACGTAAATATTGATTCTAAATAGGTAACTAATTATTGCAAATTGTGAAAAATTTACTATCACAGATAGTTACCGCACGCCGGTCAAATTGACCGGTAATTAAAAGTTATTTTATTATATAACGAAGGTAATAATGGATATAACTAAAAGTAAAGAGTGTAGAAAATATTATATGCATATTCTAAGAATTGTCATGTCATAGTTTGATAACGATATTATAACGTTTAAAAATGTGTAAGTTTTACAAAAGTTTAAGAACGGTCAATTTGACCGGTGCTTGGCAGGTTTAGTGTTAAAAACAGCAGAAAATATTACAGCATATATAATGTCAAGGTCAGAATATGATATAAATTCTTTTATAATGTCATGACTCAATTGTTATCATGACTCACTGAGTGTTACGATAGATTTCATCTTCATACCTATGAATAACGTTTAATTAGACCTTAAGATGTGATGTCATTTAATTTTACCCACCAATTAAGTGGTTAAGGTCACCAAACTAGGTTAAAGAGGGGGACGCGTGCCAACGTTTCCATTATTATATATTTGGTGCCAAAACTGGAAGTACTTTGAACTATTATTAGTTGATTAAACCGGTTTTTAAATCGGTAATCGGATAAAGGTTTATACAGACGTGTAAGCCTATCGGTTTTATATACACCTATTTATCGGTCTTTATCTGGTATTGACGCAGATCAATAGATTACTGATTTAAACCTTTATTATATTATATATTGTATATAAATATAATTATATTATTATATATCATATATAAATTAGTTTTATCAACTGTTTAGTTCAGTGTCAGGGGATTTCGATTCAGATGCGGGTTTTCAGCGGGCTGTCAAAAGCTCCTATCACGGATTAAGCTTCTATATCAAATAACACTAGTTTTTAATCGCGTCACCGTCCGCATTTTTATTGAAATAAGGCAATTTAGGAAAATGAAGCCTCTAAACATCAAATATTTTTACATCTAATTATTCCCGTACTTATATTTATAAGCTATATGAACTTATATATATATATATATACATATATATATATATATATATATGTATATATATATATATATATTATTTATATAAGATTGTTAATGTTAAACCTAGAGATACAGTAAACTAGGCTGTGTATTGATCGCAGTAACATCAAAGAAAGTTGCTTAAAGCATAACTTTTATTTTTTAATATCCCTCCTAAATATTGCCAAGGTCACCAATGTTGGATCAAATGTTGGCCCAACGCCAGCCATCGTGCACAAAGGTCATGAAGAATGTACGTGGGTGTATGACTTTACTGCATTCACAACTTAAATAATCAATATCAAGTATCTAACACAATCAATACTGTTTATCTGCAATGAAATAGTAACGTGCTTGAATATGTACTTTATATATTGAAATAATCGCTGTATATGAAATATATACATATATATATACATTTGATTCGTCCAAGAAATGTACCAATTTGTGTATGTTGTTTGTTACCAAAGGTAAAAAATATACTATTTGTTTAGACTTGTAAAAGAGCCATAAAATTATTTTTCTCATTATAATTTAACTTGGAAAGCATCTTGTTAGGAAAAGTGAGCCCATTCGTCACCCAGACATCTGCATAAGTAACCCAACCTAGTTACCGAAGGGTGACACCCTTGGGAAGGGGTACAACAGGGAAGTGGGCTTCTAGAGAGATCTAAGAGTTACGAAATGCTTTAGTAATGTAAATGTTTTTTAAATGTACAAGTTGTACCTCAAAAACTTCACTTACACGACTCCAAGGAGGTCCAAAACGCTTGTAATATTAATAAATATCAAAATGTTATAATTTTTTCGTATATAAGATTGATTAACTTTGTTTCAGATATATAAATAATGTATATAATGGACTTATATCAGTGAATGTGATGATAGTTTAATAATTAAAGTACATCCCGTCCACTCATATGCACAGAGAGGGACTATACGTGTTTCGGGATTCGTTAAAATTACGTCAAAAGCTATTACAGAGGACAA
The DNA here is from genome assembly GCA_918358865.1 of Melinaea marsaeus rileyi. Taxonomy (NCBI): domain Eukaryota; kingdom Metazoa; phylum Arthropoda; class Insecta; order Lepidoptera; family Nymphalidae; genus Melinaea; species Melinaea marsaeus. The sequence continues at coordinate 8,197,582 of OU911088.1, read as the reverse complement.
CAACATACTTTAAAGTCGTGGAGTTCGTTAAGAAGGACGCCATCCGATACTTCACATATGATTACGAGATACACCAGGTTTAATTAATATTATGAACATATTCATAGGCAACGACTATCATTCCAAAAACCTCGTCAAATTGAAATTAATTTGATTTAAGCCGTGACAATAAAGTAACAATAGTATTTGGACTTTATTAATATCGATTTTGTTCGTGAGTAACGTAATCCAAAATGGCGGCGAAAGCAGAACCAATCGGACCCAGAAATGGGCATGAGTTGGCTCCATTGAACACTAGAGCCGATGGTAGTGAAAGACCTCATGGTGTGACGATCGTTCTCCAAGGCTCCAGAAACTCTTTACAAAGGGACGTCCCTGAAGAGGACAGAGCCGCTTGGTCTGGGAAATTGCAGTTCTTTTTATCAATTATCGGCTATTCGGTCGGCCTCGGCAACATTTGGCGGTTTCCATACTTGTGTCAACAAAATGGCGGGGGTAAGTCAACTCACTCTCAATCAAACGTATCATTCTTTTCATATATTTATTATTATTAATATTGATCAGTCATCGAACATATAAATCTTAGAATAAGTATTAAAAGATGACTAATATTATTACCTAATAAATATATATATATATATATATAAGTATACCGTATAAAAATCAAATCTTCGTCATACAAATTGAATCTAAAATTAGTCTGAACAGTACCTACTGCGGTATCGATTTTGAAGCTACGCCGCATGTCTACGCCGTAGACTGCTACGAGTTTCCGTGTAGCCGAGATTGCTTCTATCGTAATATAGATTAAACTATTATTAGATGGAATAGTTTTATACATTAAGGGTAATAATAAAGTATTATTATTATATCTTAAAACAACATCTAAAAGGGTCTTAATGGTTTTGTTGTTTAATGTATGTCGCTTATAGTTTATATTATTGTGTATTAATGAATTTTCATATTAAAATATTGTACAAAATAATAAAGTGAAATTTATTTAATTATAGCGGTAACCAACTAACGTTTTTCGTTAACTGTTAAAAGTGCCCTTTAGTTAACATTACTAACAAAATTTTATTCAAAGGAAGCTTTTTTTGTTATGATTTTAGGATATGCAGCGTACCTAAAACCGCTAAAAAATAATATAGGCATAAAAAAATGTTTTTATAGAGAAAACCCTCAATATTTTAGTCACGATCCCCCCTATCCATTGCAAAAACAAGAGATCCAATTCATAGATATTTAGCGTGGGTATAAGGTATTGGAATTACTATTACATCCAATTAAGCACTTTATTCTTAATGATATGGTATATCAAAACATGATTAAATGTCTTACGACGCTATAAAGCAACCAATATGTTTTTAGAAGTTTAAAGTTATCAAAAGTAGTAGAATCTGCGATTTTGAAAAGACAATTTATTTCAAACATTTTATATATTTAGTTTAAAGTCAAGAAAATAAAAAAAAACAGAACAATTTTATAATTATTTCGAGAGAAACATTATTTTATTTACTAAATTAATTATTTACAAGCAAGTTTCTTTGAGCTAAATAAGTTAAGTGGAGCTTGCAGATGACTCAACTTGTATTTCCAGGTGCATTCCTCATTCCATTCCTGATCATGTTAATCCTGGAGGGTATACCGCTGTTTCTGATCGAGATGGCCATCGGCCAGAAGATGAGGCTGGGATCCCTAGGGGTGTGGAACACCATACACCCCTGGCTCGGCGGTATCGGGATAGCGAGCTGCGTCGTAACTCTCTTCGTGGCTTTGTACTACAATGTCATTATTACATGGGTTTTCTTCTACCTGTTCAACAGCATCCGGGTGAGATTTAGCTTTGTGTGGAGTTGTAAGTTTTAGATGACATCGAAACATTCCTATGCTTAATTTATAGTTAAGCGCAGACCAGCTTCCTTGGGCGCATTGTCCGCAAGACAATGGCACCGCTGAGGCGGAATGCACCAAGGCCTCCGCCACAGTATACTACTGGTACAGAGAGGCTTTAGACGCGGCTCCGAGCATCGAGGAACCCGGCCTCCCGAGGTGGTGGATCGTCTTATATCTGCTGCTGGCCTGGATTATTGTATTCTTCATCGTGATGAAGGGAATCCAGAGCAGTGGAAAGGTTTGTCAATTTAATTTGCTTTAGATAATTAAGATTGACGGTCGTTCAATTTATTTTTTTGGTTTCAGGTCGTTTACTTTACATCCTTATTCCCGTATGTGGTGCTGACCATATTCTTCGTACGAGGCGTCACACTGCCCGGTTCCGCAGACGGTGTCATACATATGTACAAACCGAAGGTAATTATTATTAGCACATTCGAGTAAATCACGAAGTGTTTAGTGTCTATTATATAAAATCAATCTATTCGATAATGCTTGTGGTACAATATTTTTGTCCAATTACAAAATAACAATAGTAGGAAGATCTACTGAAGAGATAATTTAGATTTGGTCTTAAAGAGTTTTAGAGTGCTGTAAACCGTAATAATTTTTAGACTATATTTTGCAAAACACATTACTACTGAATATTTAATATAATTGAAAAATAAGCTATTTGAAAATCAGCAGATAACATCCAAATCTTGTCTCCAGCTCGCCAAACTCCTGGACCCAACGGTGTGGCTGGACGCGGCCACCCAAGTGTTCTATTCGTTCGGTCTCGCGTTCGGTTCCTTGATAGCCTTCGGTTCCTACAACACGCCCAATAACAATTGCGTGCGTGACGTGCTGCTGGTGTCCGTGTGTAACGCCCTCACCGCCATATACGCCTCCGTCGTCATCTTCAGCATCCTGGGCTTCAAGGCTTTTACTATGGTCGAGAAGTGTGTTGCCAAGTAAGTAACAGTTAATAGGAAAGATTGATTGGGAAACATCAGTTATGGCTGAAAAAATTTACTTTTTTAAAATATCTCTGCTATTAGCACTGCTGGCCATGACAGTGTCGGGGGGGGGGAGGAGGAAATTACTAATGATAATTTACAATAAAGGCAAGCCCTTTATGGACTATATTTAAGAAAATTTATAAAAATGAAACACATTGTGTTGTAGATGTTGTCAGCTTAATATTCTTATTGAGTTGAAATTAAATCCATCAAACAATATAAATACAACTATTTTAATACATTATTCATTATAATACCTTTGCCTTCTACATTTAAATGTAACATCATGTTAATTGGTAGTTTTCGTGTAGGAAGCTATTTCGAATAAAACCCATTTTATATAATTAGAATGACCTTTATATTACTCATCTATTTACTGGAAGTTTCTTCGTGATACGTCATGTCATGTGTTTAATATTTAAATATCATGATATTATAGTACTAGTTATAACAGAGTTCTTAGAATTTTTAATTTTCTGTTCCATTCTCTAATTATAGTGACTTTTCTTTTTTGGTTTTACATGTGACAACACAAATAATACGATCGGGTAATTGATTCAAAATTTTAATTGCAATTAACAATTGTAGCTGAGAACTTCATTACTTTGAATCATTTAACCAGTGAAGTGTATGTATTGTGATTCTGACAAATTGATCAGGACTGGAATTATAATTCCATATAATTATATTTTGCCATCAAATCGACAACACCGATGCAGTGCCTCGGCATATAGAGAATAGATATTTTTTACGTAATACATGTATAATCCAGGGAGATCAAAGTGCTAGCGCTGCACCACATCGGGGGGTTCACACTCAACTCCACTGCGGACTTCTACAACGAGCACTTCTCTCAGCTCGGAGACAACGTCACCAACGCTCTTAACCTCACCGGCTGTGCCATGAGCAAGCAACTAGATGAGGTCATTAATGCTTCCTTCTTCTTCTCTTTATGTTCTTCTTTATATAAATTAGTTTACTTTGTATCTCGTGTACTTTCATACTTTTTGCGCTGTCCCCATAACATGTAACAAGTAAATGTCCTGAAGAAATATGTTTTTTTACATCGGAATTTTGACCAAAGTCAATAAATAAATTTTTTATGATTTATTAGAATTTTCACAACGATTATCCTAATATATATTAATAACAATCTTTCAGGCCGCAGAAGGCACGGGTTTAGCATTCATCGTATTCACCCAAGCGATCCTCAAGCTGACTCCAGCTCCCTTCTGGTCCATCATCTTCTTCCTCATGCTGCTGTCTCTTGGTCTCGGCAGTCAGATCGGCATCATGGAGGGCATGCTTTGCACCATCTTCGATATCGACTTCTTCAAACGCTTCAGTAAGCCGGTACTTACGGGTAAGTTTATTTGTTTCCATTATTTATTAATATTAGATATATTGTCAGTTGTGACTATTATATTATTATGATTATTATATTATTGATTTTTTCGTTTGTAAAAATATATTTTTCTAAGTAATTATTGTGTAAAATATAGAAGCTACGTATAATATTAAAGAAATGAGGCTTAGTTTTTCTTCATTATTTGTCTACTTACTTACTTACTTACCTTCACACCATATCCCTTGCGGGGTAGCCAAAGACGACGGAGCGCCAAACGCTACGGTCCCTGCATAACTCTTTCGCCTCGGCCACAGACATCAACCTCTTTGTCTAGTGCTCACTAAATATATTAAACGTTTGTAAAACAGTGATCACAATAAAAAAAATCCAGCTGAGTTTGTTGTGTGGTTTTTTTCAGCAGGGCTTATTTCGAAAAGTATGGTATCAAAATATTCCCTCCTGACATATCCTATTTGATACACAAGTGATAACTGGTATTGATTCAAAGTGGAAGAGATATAAATAAATAAATACAACCGAATCTCCCAGGCGCCGTATGCACGGTGTGTTTCTTCGTGGGTCTGATCTTCACGACTGGAGCGGGCGAGTACTGGCTCAAGATGTTCGATTCCTTCGCTGGTACCATCGGACTGGTGGTGGTCGCGCTGCTGGAGATGGTGTCCGTCATATACATATACGGGCACGAGAAGTACGTCTTACCATCTCTGTTCTTTTAGGAAGTTTAAGATCGCTTCTTTAATAACCTGTTAATTCTAAGGTTCACAAACGATATCTACGAGATGACAGGCTACCGTCCGGGCTGGTACTGGCAGATCACGTGGCGCTACGTGGGACCGGTCATCGTATCCTGCATTCTCTTGTCATCTCTGGTCTTCATGGTGATGAACCCTCCCACATATGGAGCTTGGAACGCTGAGGAGGTCAGTGTCTTATGGTTCTGTGATATATGGCTACGAATTATTACGATTTTAATATGAATAGTCTTTGTTACCTTCTGCTACTAGTATGAGAACATCGGAAATCAACTTCAACATTTTATTAAGTCATCTAAATATTAGTTTAGAACGATTAATTTATTTATATCTTTAGCAATGTATTACATAAGATCGAATAGTAATATTATTATTATTACTTAACATGCAATTAAAAATAGTAAAAATTCAATATTTGAGCATGGAGCGAAGAAGTAAATGTCGAGTTCCATTCGATAAAAACCTAAAGTTAAGTCATTTGATCAGATAATGAAATTAAAGGTATATCAAACTATCCAGGGTCGAGTGGAAAAGACTCCTTATCCAAACTGGGTGTTGGGGATCGCAGTGGCCATGATCATGGCGGGGATTCTCCCAATCCCCGTGGTGCTGCTGCTGAGGAGGTTCCAGTGCCTCTCCCTGGATGTTGACATCCACCAGGGATCTATCAGGAGGATTGAAACCACCGTCTCCACCAAGGAGATGATGAGTGATCAGGATGTAAGTCTTTTTTAAATTTTATTCATTCACCAGTAACTAACACTTAAAATACTTGTTGTTTTAACTACTACTAATTACTAATTGTTTTTTAAATTCTTATTCTACTAAAATTTAATCTGAATCAAAATATTACATAAAAGTATTCTTTTACTTTTTGTAACATAATAATCATTCACAGAATCTCTGCAGGTTGGTATTTTCTTTCCATAATAATAATCATAATTTCACAGAGCAGTAAAAGCTTGAATGATAATTGTTCATGCTAAAATAAAAGTATCTAATAATGCTATGTATTGTAAATATTTACTATTTTGAAAAACTTTATAGAATGTCACAAAAACAGGAGCAACACATAGCTTCTGTAACATCCTTTCATAATTTATTCTATAAACTGTTTTTAAAGATTTTTAGCAGCGTTTTCCAGTTTACTAATGTTTATTATACCTCCCATTGTATAATGAAACAATCAAATATAATATATAACAGGAATAATTGATAATATCATATCTAATATTGTTTGTCTAATTTCATACATTTTTAGACGTCCAACATAAGAAGTACAATAACTCTGTTAATAAAATATAAGTGTCATAACCACGTGTTTTGTGTTTGTTACTAATACATGTACAATGTACAAATGTGTGCTCTGGTTACGTACATGTACATGTGTGTGTGCTCTGGTTATATACATGTACATGTGTGTGTACTGGTTACGTACACACATGTGTGTGTCCTCTGATTACGTACACGTACATATGTGTGCTCTGGTTGCGTATATGTACATGTTTGTGTACTCTGGTTACGTACATGTACTTGTTTGTGTTCTCTGGTGTCGTACATGTACATGTTTGTGTGCTCTGGAAACATACATTTACATATATGTGTACTCTAGTTACGTACATGTACATATGTGCACTGGTTATGTACGTGTACATGTGTGTTTACTCTGGTTACGTACATGTACATATATGTGGACTCTAGTACGTACAAGTACAGATGTGTGTGCACTGGTTACGTACACACATGTGTGTGTACTGGTTACGTACACACGTGTGTGTACTCTGGTTATGTACATGTACATGTGTGTGTACTCTGGTTACGTACATGTACATGTGTGTGTCCTCTGGTTACATACATGTGCATGTGTGTGTCCTCTGGTTACGTACATGTACATGTGTGTGTGCTTTGTTTACGTACATGTACATGTTTGTGTGCTCTGGATATATACATCTACATATATGTGTACTCTAGTTACGTACATGTACATGTGTGTGCTTTGGTTACGTACATGTATATGTATGTGTGTGTGTGGGTAGGTGTTGTCTCCGGAGAGTGTGCCGCCGTCGCAGTTGCTTCCCGACGCCACGAGGTTCACCATCGGAGACTTTGATGTAAGGGGGAGGGGAAATTATACTAATTGCTTTTTTAGTTGGTGATTGTATGGTGTTTTTATAATCAGGTCGCATGTAGTGCGTAAGAAGTCTTTTAAAACAACTTAAAACTTTTTTAAATAAGCATATTTATTAAATTAAATAAAATGATTGTGTGAGCAGCCTTTTTTTAACTCTTAATAATGTTCAATTTTTTCTCCATAAATAAGCGAACTTATTGAATAAAAATATGTGTTTTCAATAAACACACGGCAGAAGTAAAACTTTTGAAAAGTAACCTACAAGTTTAAGATTTATTATAGTTTCAAATCGCAACGATTCTATAGAAATCCACTTCAAAAATAGATTAATGTTTGAATTTTTTTATAATAAATGATATTTAAGTACCAAATACGCGTATAAATAGCTTTATGTGTAATGTCTGTAAATACTCTAGGGCGTGGACAGCAGTGATGAGAGACCGACGCGCCTTCCCACCAGCATCGTGCGGCGACCCAAGAAATAAATGTTTGTTTTAGATCTTACATTTTATTTTGAACTATTTGAGGTTCGGTTATAGGTGATATTATTTTGGGCCTTCCTATTACGTTTTTCAGGGTTTTGGTGCTTTTATTATTTCTGATTATATATAATAAATATATTTATTGCTTTTTGTTATTAGAAAATATTTTGTAGTGTGTATTTCATTGTATTTATTTTTCATAATTAGTTTCATCTCACATTATCGTATGATTTAACAGTTTAATACATTAAAAACATTATTATCATAAACACATCAGGTAATTACGTAAATATAGATATATATGTTACCACATATAGATATGTTTTTTTCTGGTTTCAGTCCTCAGACTCCGAACAAAGCCAGGTCCACCCCGACCGGTATGAAGACTCGTCGAGTGACGACGAAATATTAAACGCGAAATATTCAGGAACTGGAATACGACTCTCAATGAAACCCGTCACTAACACTATTACCAACACTAACACTTTCAAAATGGATGTCGTCGATTGATGATCGCTTTATTATAAATAGACAAAATCAGGAATCTATTTATTAAGGATATTTATTTGTACATTTAAGGATTATGTATAAAAAAAAAACTATAATTGAATTTAAGATATAAATCGAAATTCTCAATTATGCTTACAGTTTTAAGATACTATAAATTATATTAATTACTGCAGCAAAACACTTATATTATTATTAGTAAATGTTCCATTTATTCTGGAGTTAAAATATAATTGCCTAGAGTAGATTAGCTGTCAAAGTCAAATTTCAATTGACATTGACATTGCAAGATCCTTATCATTTTTTTTATATAAAAAAATTGCCATTGCAATAATAAAAATAGATAAATAATAAATTAAAAATAAAATATCAATATCCCATATAATTTTAGCGAGTAGAAATGTAGTTATTTTAATTATTTATTAATATTAATCGTTCGTTTTTTTTTTAAATATGATAATAAATTCATATTTTGATTTTTAACTATAAAAATATAAATTATTAAATTCCATAATCGTTGATATCAAAATAAAGCCTAAACAATTAAGATATTTAAAAAAAAGTCAATTAATTCAATACTTTTATTACGTATGAATTAAACAAAATAGTTTTTTCCCGAACAATATATCGCAAACATTAATCATATTGAAGTAATATGTTAAATAAGTGCCATAAAAATACATTAATTATATATTAAATAATCACTGATATAGATACAGCACTTCATTTACTATAGCTTAGTATAATAAGTAATATTTCTTTGTATTTAGGTCTCGCGTTACAAAAATAACGTAAAGCTGACAATTCCTGTTATTAGTAAAATACAACGTTGTAACAACAACTTGACTCATGATTAGATTAGATTAGATTAGATATGGCTGATTAGGCTGATGAGATAAAATTGTAGCAAATAAATTTACTATTATAGGTTAGTTAACAGACAAAACAAAAATATTCAAAAAAACATCCTCAAATATCTTGTTATGAAGAGCAAGAAATGGTGAGGATAATGTGAAATATTTATCATAAATAAGATCAAGTTAATATATAAATATTAGTAATATAACCAAAGGCAACCATTACCATCTGTTATGAACCACATAGTGGCGTTAATTGTTTGCTTCAAGCAAATCTTGTCACAAGTGAAATAAATATCTTTATTAGGATAAATAAGGAGTACCAGTGTCCTTAATTTAGTTAAGATAAATATAAGATAGGTACAAAGAAAATAAATGAAAGCTTAACAGAAGATCACAATGGAGATTGAGTTAAAAGTTAACACTTTCGCTGCCACCAGATTTTCAGAAATTGAGCCCTGTGTGCTGTTTAAATTTTTCATATAAACGTTTGCATAAAGGCATTTAAATAAACGGAAAAATAGTAAAAAAATTGTTGAGCCAATTAAATACTATAAAAAATTTACTTTTAATTGCTCCGTACATGCTACGGCCCTGGCACATAGCTATTAAGAACAATGTTATGCAGGCTAGCCTAACTAGCCTAATAATACCAGGTCCGTAGTATCTACGGAGCCAGCACACGGGGTGAAACTTGCGTCTCCGTACACGCTACGGAGCTGGCAGTGAGAGTGTTAATATTGTGAACAATCAAGTATTAGTGAATATATCTATAGTAATACATTTGTTTTTTGCCAAACTATCGTAGTGTTTAGTTTTATTTCAATATATAATTTAGTGATATCACTTATTGCGTATACGCATGGACACTGACGTCAGGGTAATGTATCAGTCACGTTTCTTATTTTAATTAATTAATTTTGATTCACCTCAATAGATTAAATAACTTTTGAATAGTCTTCCCTTAATAAAAAGAAAAAAAATAATTCTTTAACAGATTTGAAATGAAATTAAGAATTACTTCTTACAGTTTATTCATCACTTATTAAAGTGGTTGTTTTATTCGTTTTAATATTTTGTAAACATTCTAATTTTTGCCAAATATTTGTTTAAAAAAAAATAAAATAATAATGTTTAAATTTTTGTTATTAGTTCATTAAAAATGATCGCTCAAACGAGCTATAATAGAGTAAGTGTTGGTTCCGTAGATAGCTTCGGGATGACATCCCTCTAGTGTAGTAGTATTGATATAAGATAGATTACATTTTGAAATGCAAAATTAAAACTATTGCCACGTATCTCTGGTTTTATTTCAAACAACCATCTCATCACATGAGTTCGTTTATCTGTTATTCTAGTATGACTATCAATGACTTCTTTGAACGCAATATTGTTTTAATTCCGGACAGCTATAAGAAAATCCAGTTTCCACTAAACCAGTTATTTTAAACTGATCAACAGTTATGTGATATTTATGGAATACACGTAAGATAAAGAAAGTAATAAAATAATACCAATTTACCAAACTACATAACTTTATCTTTATTAATTAATGTAACCACACACACATCCTATCCCGTCCCATCCCATGCCATCCCAAACTATATACAATACAGTACAATACATTTTGACACAAAACTAAAAACGTTAATTATAAATAAAGTATCTAACAAACAAAAATTATCACAAACTATGTTATTTATTTATTTATTTAACTTCACGCCATATCCTTGCGGGGTAGCCAGAGACGACGGAGCGCCAAACGATACGCTACGTGTTATAACAACACTTTAAAGCAATCAGTCAATGGGCCAGTGAATATAACAATAATTTTTTACCATATACAAGTAAATGATTTAAAAAATTTATATTTTATGACGTCATTGTAGGACCAAACAATAATAAACAACTTGGATCCGCCAACCGTGCGCGGCGGGTGTTAAACTGAGCCCCTCTCCTTTCTTCTTTTCTTGATAACTTTTGAATGGCTAAACATTTTTTCAATCTGTTTTCTCTATAACATCCGCGTTCGGCTCAAACATACATGAGAAAATTTTTAGCTAATTATCTCGTCGCATTCTGGAGACAACTAAACACAAAAAAGGTCTCCCAAACGGTTAAAATTCGCTTACGCTCACCTCAATTATGGGTTAAGAAAGTAATCATACAAATATAGATTTAAAAAAAAACAATTAAAAAACATTAAATTCATAATATCTTTATTTTATCTAAATTCATTTTAAAATAATAAATTATCAGATATTATCAAACACTGACAGTAATACAAATCATATATAATGAAATACGTGTGACAAACGTACAAACAAAGAGAAACGGACTAAACAGTTAATAATAAAAATATATCTACAGACGACTTTTGTCGCAATACAATTATATCTATATATATAAATTAATAAGTGTCTGTTTGTAATTCCAAAATTTAAAAAAATCACTAAATGCACATTAAAATATATAATACTAACAAAAAAAAAATCTTTGTCTGTTTTAGTCCAACTAAAGAGAGAAACGACTGGACCACTTTTAACAGAATTTCACCGGCGAATAGTTCATTATAAGGAGTAGTTTAGACTACTTTTATTTAAAAAAACAACATTACGCAAAGTCGTGAGCAAAGCTAGTTAATACTAGTAAAAATAAATTTAAAAAATATTTAAATTGTGCTTACGAGTTCCGTATACGAGGAATTTGACACATGACATTTATTAATTTGATAAAAGTGTAAACTTACAATCGAATTATCATAATCGATCCATAAATCGATTAATCGTAAAAATACACGAGACATCGATACTAAATGTGAATTTTTAAGTAAATAACATATAATCATGTTATGCTCAAATATAATATAAAATTAACACTAAACCTACCGACAATTCTTGTGTACCTGATCCTACCGCACGCGGTCAAATTGACCGGTAATTAAAAGTTATTTTATTATATAACGCAGGTAATAATGGAAATAACTAAAAGTAAAGAGTGTAGAAAATACTCTAAGAATTGTCATGTAGTTTGATAACGATATTATAACGTTTAAAAATGTGTAAGTTTTACAATAGTTTAAGAACGGTCAATTTGACCGGTACTTGGTAGGTTTAGTGTTAATTAAGAATAAAACTGAAACCTGCGACCTCTGGGATGCCATCATTAATATTTCACATATATTTCACATATTTTGAGTGCCATTTATATCTATCAAGGGGCATATAACATATATGTAAAGTCATGCCCCATATCATTAAAAGTAAATTCGAATTAAGTACTTAATCTCTATTAAATATATTATCTATAGACTCAAAGTCAATTTATCTATATTATCATCTCTGTATATTAGAACCTACACCCCGCATTCACTCATGATACGATTTAATGATAAAATAATACATATTAATTAAGTTAAGTAAAATCTAAGTTAAAGAAAAAGTAAGTAAAATCACAGTTAAGTAAAAAGTATGTAAAATTTAAGTTAAGGAAAAAGTAAGTAAAACCTAAGTTAAGGAAAAGTAAGTAAAATCACAGTTAAGTAAAATCTAAGTTAAGTACATTTAGAGTCATAAGTGTTATTAATTCAGGTATCTATAGTCATGTGTATAAGGAACATAATTAAATGAGATTCTATATTTTAAGAATATTGTAATGCCTTTGCTTTAAAGTACCTTCGACGTTGTTTAGATAAAATTAAAAAAAAAAAAAAACCCAAAATTCAAATGTCAAAACATATACAATGATTAGGTACCTTCAGGTCTAGACGTTGTTTAGGTAAAATTAAAAAAAAACCCAAAATTCAAATGTCAAAACATATACCATACAATGATTTACTTTAGGTGTATGATTGACATTTCAAGGCTGATAGCAGAAGGGGCATAGTCTAAAGACGTACTGTTACATGGCCTCGCTCCTGCTGTTCTTCTGTGTGAGCTTACTCAGAGTACTTAGTTGTGGGAAGGCTGTTTTGTTTTGAACAGGGTTCAGTTTTGTTGTCATGTATATAAACGGTTCGTACAATGATGGGCGATCCATCGCTGATATTTCAAAGTGTCTGATCTTCTCTCTTGAGCACCAGTTGGCGGCCTTCGAACAAGTGTTCTCTAAGCTATTAACATCGTCTGGACCCGTCCTATTACCTATTACGAGCATAACTACCTGTAACACAATTATATTGTTTTAACATTCTTTTAAAAGACCAAAAAATGTCATTTCTTTAAAAATATATATAAATATATGGGTGATTCCACAAAAATACGGCAACACATCTAGGAGACATCGAATTTAAAGCTTATGTGTGGTCCAACTACAGATAAATATAAACCATCTGGTAACAGCGTAATATTGTTTAAAGAAATAAGATAGAAGAATGCTAGAAAAGATCTTTAAGTTATAAGAATCACCCAAATAAACTTATTATATCATTATGAAACTGTTTCCGTAACGACATTTGTGTCTACTTCGAATAAGGCATTCTAAAATATAAAAACAAATCAATTTCGCTCAAAGTATCTGATGTTTAAAGCGATACTGAAGATAATGTCCCTTTACAAGTGAAGAAATAAAGTACAAGATCAATCAAATAGATTCAAAATGTTATGTATTATTATATTCTAAAGAGGATATTCATCCTGTATAAAATTAAGCTGTGAACAAATAAGACCTAGCAAGCAAGGGATTATTTTAACACTAAACCTACCAAGTACCGGTCAAATTGACCGTTCTTAGACTTTTGTAAAACTTACACATTTTTAAACGTTATAATATTGTTATCAAACTACATGACAATTCTTAGAATATGCATATAATATTTTCTTCACTCTTTACTTTTAGTTATTTTCATTATTACCTGCGTTATATAATAAAATAACTTTTAATTACCGGTCAATTTGACGGCGTGCGGTAGGAACAGGTATACAAGTATTGTCGGTAGGTTTAGTGTTAAAAGAACTTATGGCGATTTAGTTATGCTGCAATTTGATTGCGTTATGATAATGAACAGAGAGTTAATATTTCTGAGAGAGAGAGAGAGAGAAGGGGGGGGGGGGGGGAGAGAGAGAGAGCGAGAGAGATACTATTTATTTGAGAGATGGTAACATTTCTTAAAATAGGTTATAAAGATACACTTCAACTAGAGAATGGTGTTGCCGATGCTCATTATGAAGATGTCGTTGAAAAAGTGTAATTTCTAATTAGATTGTTAAGGTTTATAAATTTAAAACTACTGTTGATGCATACTTGGTAACAGTAATACTATAAATTTTTAAGAATTTTGAGACAATAGCTAAGGTATGTTATAAATATAAATGTGATTTGATCTGTATCCATATGTATTCATATTCATCACTCCTTAACAATGTCCATCAGACCCTAGACTGCTAAATTTACAAAATTTATTTTCTTTATAAAATACTACAAAGGTTGAATGGTCTTTTCAAGTGTGAAATCAACAAGTCAACTATCATAAAAACTATTGATATCAGAAAGCAGGTTAAAACTACCAATATTCCAAAAGTTGCCCTATTTTCATGGAATCACCTATTATTACCAAATAGGTTTGACATCACTTACCTCTTTTTTATCCTTATTCCTATCAATATCTTTCTTTAAATACATCAAGACATCAAGAGACTCTGGTTTTGTAGTGTCATATACCATCACATAACCCTCTGCAAACCCAAGATAGTGCCGCTGAAGTACTTGGTTAGAGGTTAACTGCATTGTGGGTGATTGTGGTGGCCCTGGGAGTGAAATATTTAGCGTTTTTTTAATATGAAGTAAAAAAAATATATATCTCCACAATTTTTTTTTTACTGTAAGTTAGTTGTATATTTTTGAACTACTTTCTATCTGATTCATGGTTTAATGAATTATTTTTATGGTCAATATTGTAGAGCTTTTAGTAGTAAGTTTTTAATACAGCTATGTGCCAAAAAGTTGTTATGTAAAAGGCAAAGCAGAAAATAATCTAATTTGAACAAAAACCTTTAAACTCGCCTGTAAGTGGAGGCTCAAGTCCTGCAGTATCGTAAAAACATACGCGCTCTTTCGATCCACGATCAGTCTCTATATTGGCGACGTAAATATCTTCAATAGTAGGGTAGAAAGAGGACTTCAAATTCACATTTCCGTATATCAGCTGTTCCAATACCGCAGTTTTGCCTACACTTTTCATTCCACAAACAACTACTTTGCTAGTTTTGCCCATATTTGAAGAGAAAGTTAGATTTATATTTGGTTTTATATATTTTTCTAATCAAAATGTACAATTAATGTATTTATTGATATAAGCATTGCATATAAGGTTTGTTAATCCCTTCCTTAAATGTATTTTAAGGTTTAACCTAAAAACAATATTATATTATTTTGATTTCTTTGGTAGATAGTGTTTACGTAAACACAAATTAACGACAGTCAAAAGCCATTCATTAGAAGTAGGAATCGCGTAATGTTTTGACTTTGACAATTAATATATGACACTTGACACTTTAGTGCGGAGTTATTATTGCAAAGAAAATATCTTTTATAATATAAAATTACATCTAATATATATACTTTTTCGTCATGCGCTTGAATTTTGATCGCCAAATTTTAATACTTTGTTTTCATTTTCTTTTAATATATCTCTTGAAAATAATTTTAAATCATTCCTAATGCATTATAATAATTATCAAAGAAACTTGCACGTCTATAAATTGAAATATGGTAAAATAAGTAATAAGAAGGTACAATAAATAACAACCCTAACAATTATTTAACTTTTGTCACTTAGGACAATAGCACAAATCACTAATTATCACAGTAGACAGTGACATTCATGATTCATGGTAATTAATAAAGACTACTTTAAAGTGTAAACACTGGCTCTGTGGTGACATTATTCTGTTGTTATCGGTTATTTTTCTTTATTATATTATCATTTGACAGCATGGCAGCCACGGCATTAGATTCAGAAATTACCAAAAGTGATAAATATTCTATTTTATTACCAACTTACAACGAAAGGGAAAACTTACCGATAATAATATGGCTTATTATCAAGTACCTCGATAATAGGTACAATACCTACTCTATTGTTCCGTATCATTTAATACAAACAGCTTAAAACTTTTTTATTGTCATAATATATTTATATTTTTATTCCAGTGGATATGATTACGAAGTTATTGTGATTGATGACGGCAGCCCAGACGGTACCTTGGAAGTCGCGAAGCAACTTCAAAAAATTTACGGATCAGATAAAATAATCCTTCGACCACGAGAAAAGAAACTAGGTTTAGGCACTGCGTACATTCATGGTATAAAACATGCTACTGGTAATTACATCATCATTATGGACGCAGACTTAAGTCACCACGTGAGTACTTCCCTTATTCTCCTAGAGACATTATCAAATAACTCAAATGTTTCATAAATATTTAATTCGACAAGTTAACAACAACAACAACAATTTCAACAAGTTAATTTTGATATTGCAGCCAAAATTTATTCCACAATTCATTGAACTGCAAAAGAAACATGACCTGGATTTAGTATCCGGTACTCGTTACCAGGATGGTGGTGGAGTTTTTGGGTGGGATTTTAAGAGGAAGCTAATTTCCAGAGGAGCAAATTTTTTGACACAATTACTTTTAAGACCAGGTGCCTCAGACTTAACAGGATCTTTTAGGTATTTACTTAAATTTTATGAATCCTTGTTTCTACAAACTTATTATTAACAGAATATGAATATTATTATTATGAAATTCTTTGCAGACTGTATAAGAAAGACATCCTTCAAAAATTAATAGACAGCTGCGTTTCTAAAGGCTACGTCTTCCAAATGGAGATGATTATTAGGTAATATATATAATATAATATACAGACAACAATGTTATGTAGTATGTAAAAATTTAGATTTCTTTTATGAAATACTTATTTAAAAATACAAATATTCATTATATGTATATGTATTAAAATGGTATTGATCAAACTATTTAATGTGTGTTTTAAAATAGATTAATATGATTTTTTTTATTTTAGAGCAAGACAACTAGAGTACACAATAGGTGAAGTGCCGATCACATTTGTTGACAGAGTATACGGAGTGTCCAAGCTCGGCGGTTCAGAAATTGTGCAGTTTGCTAAAGCTTTATTGTATTTATTCGCCACCACATAGCTTTAATGTATTTAATAAAAACATAATTACTTTATAATGAATTATTGTAAAATGGATGTAGGAATTAAACTGACAGTTTTATTTTTTAAACAAACAAGGCATGGTAGCAAAGTGGAAGCTTTTTGATCTGTGGCATTATTGTAGTTTTCTAACCGACTGAATCAATCAATCAATCAACCATAATGAGTTAATACATATTGAGTTTGGTTAAGGTTATTTCGACTGATAACCGAATAATTGGATTGCAGTTCTAATATAAAAAAATGGACCAATTATTAACATTATTTAATGGAATTTGCGTTACCTTTGCTATATCGTTCTTTAACCTGTTAACCAGGGAGTTCCCATTCAAATTGTTCAAATGCAACATTTAAAGTGCGCGTGACACATTTATGCATCTTGCCCGGTTAATTTTTGGAATGTAAGTTTAAATAAAAATTACTCCCAATTAATTAATTAAAGTTTAACAGATAAAATAAACTCAATTAAGTTTAGTACAACAATTTTAATTTAAGTTCATTCCAGATATGATATGATAATCATACTAGAATAAGGATATTAGTTTTTGTATATTTATTAAATTAAATCTGTTGTAAATATTAATTTATTTATTTCCCAGTATTTTATTACCTGAATTGAATGATTATTACTATATAATTTATCCTTTACTTGACTGATACATAAGAGTATGAAAGAGAAAGCAAATACCAGTCTTAATCTTTTGAATATTTTATTAATATATTATAAATTTTGTAATATGTACTTCAAATACAAATTTAATTATAGTAGAAGGAAAAAAGATTTTTGAAATAATGTTGTGTTTATATTCTAACAAAATATGCTTAATATTTTTTAAAGTCAAGTAAGGTTACATTTCAATTTAACGTTATTTTAGAAATTTAATAACAATAAAATAAGAAGATATTAATAATTTAAAATCTCAGAAGTAGTTCAATAAATGTGGTTACAGTCAATTTCCAATGATAAATTAAATGTGTGGGCGATTCATTTAAACAATAATAGTTTTAATTTTAATAGATTAATAATGAAGACCAAAATATTTTGCGAAACAATACCGTCAACAATAATAAAAGTAAGTTAAATTATTTTTCAGTGACAACGAAATCTTAGTTTTTCTGTTCTTTAAGAAGTAAGTCAAAGTTTTATATGACTTAATTTCAAAATGAAATTAAATCGAAATTTGTTAGCACAACAATATGACAAAAAACCTAAAATATGTTCTTGATACTTGGTTTTTCTTTATAACACTTATAACCTATTTACTAATAGTATATTTTCATGCCTGAAACCGGCGTAAGACGGCGTCGTTTCTTATGAAATCGACATAACAAAATATCTAAATATTATTAAAAAAATGCTTAAAAAGATAAAATATAATATTAGAGTAAACATTATTTATATAGCATAATTTATTTAATTAAACGATCTTGACAGACACTTAAGTGTATTATTATTTCACGAAGAGAAGTCACTTCAGGTAATTATAAAATAAATTTTAACTTTATTTATTTAATAATAATCTAGCAGCAATCATACGTTTCCTTAAAAATTTTCAGTAATTTTTTCAGGACCTTATTTGTCACATATTTTTACAGACCGAAGAAACAAATGTCAATAATTTATATACCAGCCATCGCCATTACCCGATTGCTTTTATAAAGTGCATACAAATATAAAAAATGTAAAGATACAATATGTGTGGAGTTAATAGAAAAGTTTTTCATATAATGATGTAAACAAATATATATAATTTTATATTTTGGGTTTTTAATTCTTCTCTTAAGGCAGTAGTCTGCTTTAGGAGCCGAAAAAAAAGCGTTTTTTCAACAATTTTTTTGAAAGGGAAGGAAATGATTGCGGTAAACGAAATTTTGAGACGATAGTATATTATATTCAAGCTTTAAAAAACAATTTTTATTATTACAAATTATTGAAATTTGCCAAAGTTGTAACGATTTTTCTGGGGGGCCTGGAGTGTGCACTCGTAAATCGGTGCCGGTGATGGAGGTCGTGCGATGCATCTGAAACAGTGGAACCAAATTTTTTTTCAGTTTTTATAAGTTCCTTTTCTATATGAACTAAAAAAAATACCGAAGAAATGACGAAGTTCCAAATTTTTTCGAAGTTTGAATAAAAATTCCCTTTTTTGAAAAAAAAAAATCACTTTAAGTTGCAAAACAAGTAATTTAAATAGTACTTTTGTCCAACTTTTTTAGTTCAAATAGAAGATAATTCAATACTGAAGCTAGATCACTTTGGTTTTTTTCGATCGGACATATATTGTTTTTACTATCGCCGGCACCGTTTTCCAAAACTTGTGAAAATGAAAACTCGAGAAAACGGGCTGTAAAGTTTTCGGTCCAAAAAAATCTAAGTTTTTGGATACTTACACTAATTAGATGTTAATCGGCTATCCCCGGGCCATACAATAATCCTTCCTCTTCTTCAAAAAACTCGTTTTGGTGGAGGCTATCCGATCTTCGAGCTGTACGAGCCTCCTTGCTGGAAAATGATGCGCGCCGGTTCTCCCGCGTTATGCGCTCAGCATCGACGGTGTCAGCAAAATTTTTGCATTGCTGCCCGATGACAATATCGAGGAGCTGCATGGTAGAAAGCACAGCTGAATAGCCTTCGTTGAAAATGCCTGTCGCTATATTTGCTGCTATTTCGACGATTTTATTGCCGGAATTTAAGTGTTTCGGATTTAGGCGCCACACAATCGAATTGAACGATTCGTTCGAATTTTGAGTGTGTCCGCCTAAGCACCGCGTCAATAAATCGTCATATCATCGCTGCTTGCTGCCTTCAACTTTTGCTCACTGCGACTCGTGTGTAAGTCTCCGTCGTCCGATGATACACTGGTAAAACGATTGCCGTGAAATTTTCGCTTTCGCGGTTCCGCAGCACGCTGTCTTTTACATCGATCACCTTTCGGGTAGCTAGACATTTCGATGTGCGCTCGGCAAAATACAAAATGAAACTGAAAGTTGACGCTACAAATAGCAGTGTAGAGGCCGATTCCGAGAGCTATAGTTTACCGTTACATTGTATACCGTTATCTTAACAACTACTCGACACAGACCTCCAAATAATATTTCAAAGGACCGTTCAATCTTTTCAGGTATATACGAGTATAATCAAACAATAGAATACACGAAGGGGCGGAGCGCGCGCGCTCGGGTCTGCCCGAGCATTCGCACCTGCTCGACGCTCGGCCACTAAAACTGATCTAGCTTCGAAAATATGTCGAATTGGCCTCTAAAATTTTGAACACATATTCTTGGATAGTTTTGGGATAGATTTAAGACAAAAACGAAAAATCGTTTTTTTGAAGCCTGTAAAGCAGACTACTGCCTTAACGCTTTTTTGCTGGAACTGTGACTTCACAATTCACATTCACAAAATTAATTTTGTTTCAAAAGGTTGAATGTGTCGTGGTTTGAATGCATGCGATGCCATCTCTAGTACATAGATGCGCCTAGATAATTTATAAACTTGGTAGTTTTTTTTTCACGCCTTTCGTCGCATAAGTAGTATATTTAAGTTTATTAAGTGTTTAAGTTTTTTTTTTTTTTTTTTTTTTTTTTTTTTTTTTCACCTTCACGCCATATCCCTTGCGGGGTAGCCAGAGACGACGGAGCGCCAAACGCTACGGTCTCTGCATACCTCTTTCGCCTCGGCCACAGACATCAACTTCTTCATACATGCCCTCCGGGGGGTCCTCATGCTTTTTACGTGACCTTCCTCCAGTATCGTAGCTACTGTATTTTCGAAGGTCACTCGAGGCCTCCCCCTGTCTCTCTTACCGCTCACTTTTCCCATATAAATCTTTTTTACCATTCTTTCATCACTCATTCGTTCAACGTGCCCAAACCACCTGAGCACGTTCTTCTTCATTCTCACCGTGACATCTTCGCTAGTACCTGCCATTCTGTGGATCTCTTCATTGCGGATTCGATCAGCTAGACTGACTCCGCATATTCTGCGAAGAGATCGCATCTCCACAGCTTTCATCTTTCTTACATTCTTCTTCTGTGTTACCCACGTTTGGCTGCCGTATAACAGTGTCGGTAGCAAAACTGCATTGTGTACAGCCAAACGTGCAGCTATACTGACGTTTTGCCGTCTCAACAATGCAGTCAAAGCACCATTGACTCTGTTACCAGCAGCAATACGCCTTTCCACATCCATTTCGTATCTTCCGTCTCTGCTAAACATACTTCCCAAATATACCACTTCATTCACTTGTTCTATTATCTTATCATTCACGTTGATCTTACATTCTGTTCTTTCTTCATTTCTTTCAAATATCATAATATCTTTAAGTTAGTTAATAATATATAATATATACTGCTTAATATAGAGTTGTATTTTTGTTTACTTAATTCCGTGCTATGCTGCTCCGTCATTTGTCATTCGTTCATTCTTAAAATGTTACCAGTGTAATGAATTTTACACAAAAAACTGGTAGTTTCTACTAAATTGCTTTGCTTACTTTTGGGCAAATAATGTTTTTAGTGATTAAAGTTAAAAAAATATATCTGAATGAACTTTAAAAAAATAATTTCAAACTTATTAGTTTCACAAAGTATGTACCATCTATAAACTTCTGAAAATTAAAAATAGATAATATATTGTTAATTAATAAAAAATATATTATAAAAAATATATTTTTATTTGTTTACCTCATTTATAATATTTTTAACAAACAAACGAAACTGATTGAGTGAAACGAGCGGAGCGTTCTACTGGATACTTTTTCACATTCTTTGTCATGAATAGGCTCGAAAACTACTTGACACATTAGGTGATGGTTTAAAAAAATGAAAAATGTCATGTCGTCAAAAAACTGATATCCCATTGAAGTCAATGGGAAACGATGAGTCATTACACTGGACTCACTTCGCTCAATATGAAAACGGCACCCAAGATTTCGCGAGCGCGGCGAGTCGAAATTGAGGGTCTGCTGGCACCCCTAGTGCTAATATAACATTGTAGAACTGTGACTGGTGGGCCCCGCATTTGAATAATGAAATGGGCTCTTCAAAACATCTATCTAGTAGAAAGTTTAATAAAATCAGGCAAAGGGTTATCTTTTGTTGAGCGAAGCGAGCGGAGCGCTCTATGTGAGTCTTTTTGCATCACATGTCCGGGGTTGGCATGAAAACGGCTTTACCGATCTTCATGAAATTTTGGACATTTATGGCGAAAAAACTCAGGTCGTTGAGGAATAATCACCAAAAAATGACAGTCCCATAGACTTCAATCTAAAAAAATCGATATGTGTAATATATTTGAATATTCTATATATTTTGCCTGTTGGTTTCAGCTTTGAACGCTGAATTAAAGAGATGGGTTACACGCTTCGTTCAATTCGCCAAACACTACTGAGATTTAGCGAGCGCAGCGAGTCAAAATCGGGGTCCGGTTCGCGCTCTTAGTTATTGTATTGAATAAAATGGTGTTATTTTTAAGTTGTTGTTGGCAACACAGTTTCCGTGATTCAGTTATTTAGGTTGTCAGATTTTTGCAGACTTGAATCGTATTATTTAGCAATTTTGCAAAAGTGCATGTGCAATTTATTTTCATTAAATAACATTTATTAAACCAATGTAGTTGCGTTTCCCAAAATGCTTGGAAATTTTAAGAACGTGGGAGCCTTTATACGTAATTGCAATGGAACAACATTGAAGTACGATCAAGCCTGTTTGGAGATTATTACAACCGAGACAATATCGTTTTGGAGTCAATATGAAGTTTGTGAGGATTGTATGTTGTTGGAAACAAAGCTATTAAAATCGAACGGAACCGTTATCATCGACACCACAAGTCCATTGCGATATGCGATTAAGAATGGCAATGGACAAATTTGCAATGGTTTGTGTTTATTTTTGTCACTAATTCTTAAAATCCGGTTTAAAATTTTAATCCTTACGAATGATTGCGGGTTGATTTTGCATATTACATATTACGATACAGATCGTAATGCATGTTTGTTCAAATGTTTGAATGACTCATTGTCTTTGTTGAATAAAAATATGAAAACATGCTTACTTTTCAATTAATGTTCCAATTTTTCATGATTGATTTTCTGTATATAAGCAAAGGAGATAAGATTAACATATTTCCAAGTTTTATAAATGTTCACTTATCACAAAATTAAAGCCTTGAACATATTGCATGTTGCACTATATCTACATAAATAGTATGGAAATTCTAGAATAATACAGTTTAATACACACAACTGTATATTATTGCTAACTTAGGTCCATAAATGCTACATAATTATGGGAACAAATTGACAAAGGATAATAAATTAGAGTTTAACATAAAATTAATGTTCTTTAAAAAGTTATTATGTTGAATCTGCACTAAATATAAAACAAAAAGTATGTATGTTACATCCTTGAGAACAACACAAAATAATAAGTTATAGGTTTTTGTCTTTATTTTTTATGTTGATGTTCCTTCATCATACCAATTTCAATATAATAGAACAAAACTAACTATATGGATTTTAATAAATTTAATGTTGTCAGCTTATTATTAGTAAATGACTTATAGCTGTTGAAAACACCAAAATTGTTTGGGATTACAAATACAATAGTAAATTAAAAACAAAAAGTTTTTACTTGACCAAGTTGTTGTCAAGTCACTTACAATAGCAAGTAGTAAATATTTTTTTTATATAACTCTGTCTTTTATATAATTATGTTATGGATGATTTATTACTTATTAATAAGTAGGTTTTGCCAGTGACTTTATCTGCCCCTCCTACCGACCTCCTGACATAAATAAGCTGTATTGTAACATTTTTTTTTGCACCTATGTTTAAATACCAACCTACTAACTAGATATGTACAGGAGCAAAATATTGATTAAACTAGCAACATGTCTTATTTTGAAAAATATGTAATAAAACAATTTTTAGTAACTAATTGCTATTATAAGTATCTTGTAGCATAAATTTCAAATTATGTCTATGTTTTGCTTGATGCAATTGCTTCTATTAGAGATTTCATTGCTATTTGTAAAACATACAAAAAATTAAGTAATGTTAAAATATACTATCATTCAATATAAGTTAATAAATTGAATACAATATTATTCTAGGTACTTATGAGTTTGGTGAATATGGTCAGTACAGTCTCAATGTGGGCGAGATCACCAAGGATGAATGCCTTCCTCGTATGACAGCTGAGCCAGATGCAGCCTACTTGCCAATACTCACAGCGGCCGTGGTGCTGCTGGCTATGGCCACTCTCTGGTACATGGTCAAGGTTATCGGTAAAAAGGTGGTAGCTGGAAGATTGTATGCCAGGTATTTTGCGAGGTAAGTTGCATTTATTAACTCCAAAAATATTATTTATGTATTCATTAGAATATATTGCTATTTTGAAAATAATGTCCTAGAGTATAGATTTAGATCCCAACTGGACCAAATTCTAGATTCAAACTATCCATTGATCCATTTACAAACACAAAATATTGCAATTATTTTATGTTAATCATAATTTGTCATACTTAAATTCCATTAATTATTTATTTAACCCTTCTTAGTTTAAATGTAAAAACATTAAAAAAACAGTAACAATACAAAAAATTATAATAAATGTCACCTAACTATATAATATATATCACTAAATCATCCTTACTTAGGGAGGACAACGAGCTGGGCTCAGAGACCAGGGTCCTGACCACTGAGGGCAGTCTCCCCCGCTCGCCCTCACGCTCCAGGCTACGCTCACTCGATATATTCAGAGGGATGGCCATTGCACTTATGGTATTTAACATTTTATTTATAACAATACATATTAATTTTTTTCATTTGTTTATATACATTTTGGTAACTGCTGTTCTAATAATTAAAATGCTTTTTTAATATGCAGATCTCTTTCAAACAATATAATAATATAAATATAATTGTAGATCTTTGTGAATGCCGGTGGAGGTGGTTACGCTGTCTTCTCCCACGCTACTTGGAACGGTCTGACGGTGGCTGATGTAGTGTTCCCATGGTTTGCCTTCACCATGGGGCAGGCTCTGGTGCTGTCACTCAACGCCAGGCTCAGGACCTCCCTACCAAGGATGACAGCGTTGGGACAGGTATTTAAAATATTAACTAGATGTATTTATTGTGGTATTGTTTTTATTTATTTTGCATATGTTTAAAACCCATTCTAAATATTTGCCACTTCTAAGTGAAGCAACCATACTTACATTTACTATCTCTATAATTGAAATAAAATCAACATTAAGTACTCAATTAGTCAAACACCTGTCTCTAAATTTCTATGAAAAGAGTATAATAATAAATAAATAATAATTGCAGGTGGCACGCAGATCTCTCCTACTATCTCTCATCGGCATCTGTCTGAGTTCAGTGAACACCGACTGGTCCCACGTTCGACTACCGGGCGTGTTACAGCGCCTGGCCGCCATGTACTTGATAGTGGGGGCTCTGGAGTGCGCCTTCATGAGGACAAGTCAGAATATTACACCAGGTACTATCATAGTATTAAAATAAGGTAATTCATAAAAAAATATATATATATTTATATGTCTGTTTTTACACGATCTTTTTTACACGGTTTTGATTTAACACAGTTTGAAAATAAAATATTTTTTTTTTTTTTTTACACGATTTTATTCCATTTAGCACGATTTAAATTTTTTTGGGCTTAATTTTTTTCTTTTCAAATTTAATTTCTGCGAAATATGTTCATATCACAAATTTAGGGGTTTCAGTTTTTGTGCATACAAGCAAATTTACTGGTCAGAGCAATTGAAATGTGTTAATATTTTGTGAATAACTATGCTTTTAAAAATAAACACATACAACAAACATATGCTTGTAAAAATAAACATTGTATATGTGACTGAATTAAATAAACATGAGTACATACTTGTTCTTAAAAAATCCTTGTTTTTCACAAATTTTAATTGGTTTTAGATATTAGGAACCAATCACCTATTTTTGCATACAATCAATGTCTTTTTTTACACGTTTTGTTTTTTACCGTGTAAAAACAGACTTAGGTGTATATATATATATTCAATTTAAACATGTGATAAGGTATATCAAGCTAATACAGTTTATGTTTTTGTTATCAGTGATGTGGTATTAATAATAACAATATATTTCTATACTCAAATAGAAAATAGTTTATTACTAATGTAACAAATTAATTTTCTTCTAAGGTCGCTCGTTGTTCCGTGACATTGCTGCGGGCTGGCAGCAGTGGCTGGCTACGATATTGATGGTCTCTGTACAGGTATGGCGTTAGAATTATATAATGTATAGTTATTTAGTACCTGTGGTTCATTGGTTAATTTAGCTTGAAAGTTCTTATCACACTGTCAGGGTCTATCTATGATGTTGGTAGTGGGTTTGATTCCCACACAAAAAAATTTCTTTTATCAAAGTGCGTATCTGTTATTATGATTTCATGGGTTTGTATTTGAAATGAGAAAATGCGTTACCACCCTAAAGAATTGAAGGGATGCAGGAGACTCTCACTCTGTCTTTCTCACTCACCATACCAAACCTAAATATTAGTCGCTTTAGGCCCATTTGTGTAGTACTAAATTGATCCAACCAACCAGAGGGAACGTCTTATAGAATCCTGAACAAGTTGTAATATAATAGTTTAATATATGTATGAATAATTTTTTACCCTTCATTAACATATGATATATTATATATTGTTTTGTTGTAGGTGTGTATAACCCTGTCGGTGGCGGCTCCCGGCTGCCCGAGGGGGTACTCGGGCCCCGGGGGACTGCACCGCTCCGCTGAGGGCGTCAACTCATTGATGAACTGCACGGCCGGCATAGCGGGATACATTGACAGGTCCGTTCTTAATTGGTACACAGTACATGTGTGCGTGTGTTGTGCTTGTGTGCGTGTACGTCGTGATGTACGTAGGTATATTTCCTGTACCTGTACCGCGGCTCCATTTTAATGGATTATACGAAAATCAATTGAAACATTGCTATATATTTTTCTGGATGGCGTGTTTCGTCTCTGTGAAGCGTTACTTCTTACTCATAAAATAATATAACATTTTGAATTATTCAGATTGATCTTGGGACCGCACCATCTGTACCAGCGTGGTACGTTCTGGTCCATCTACAAAACTCAGCTGCCTCACGATCCTGAGGGTCTGCTGGGCATCCTCTCAGGGGTGCTGGTGGTGCAGGCCGGGGCTCACGCCGCCAGGATCATGCTGGTCTACAACCACGCGAGGTTAGTGCTGTCTCTTTCACTCTTATGGGTGAGCTGGTAATGTTTCCTTTTCGCTCATATGACTTGGAGGCTAGTGCTGTTGTTGAGAACGTTATTCGATAATCGAGGTGGTATTTATTGCCATTGATTGCAGTAGTATGTGACCATCGAAAATTTAACCCATTAACTTTAAAATCTAGTAATTGATTTGTATATAAACTTATATAAATGCTTTCTTTCAGAGCCAGAATCATGCGTTGGGTGTTCTGGTCAATAATTTTCGGCGTGGCAGGCGGGTCTTTGTGCATGTTCTCAGCCAATGGCGGGTACATACCAGTTAACAAGAACCTCTGGTCGCTGTCCTACTGCCTTGTGACGTCATCTATGGCGTTCTTCATACAGGCCGTTCTGTACTTTGTTGTGGACTTGAAGACGAAGTGGGGGGGACGGCCGTTTTATTATGCGGGTGAGTAAATAGTATATATTGAAACTACTAAAGAAGAAGAAACCGTAAAGTTTAGCCATTTTTTTATATATAGTGATACACTAGTAATGATTTGATAAACGTGATTCTTCCTTTAGGTCAGAATGCCTTATTCCTGTACGTGGGAAGCGAGCTGTTGAAGCGTCACTTCCCCTTCCGCTGGCACCTCCCCGCGCCCGCGCACTCGCAGCTGCTGGCCGTGCACGCCGCAGCCACACTCATGTGGCTAGCGGTCGCCGTGGCGCTGCACAGGAAACGCGTCTTTATATCACTTTAATAGAGAACGGTATTCTTCGTCACTGTTTGCAATTTGGATACCGTACAAGAGATGTTATAGCGATGTGTATTCCCTGCACCAGTGTTTTTTGTGAGTTTTTTTACCACCTCGATCGCGTAAATGTAAACTTAGACTTGTGTGAAATAACAACAATTTTGCATTCGTTACGCTAGATGGCGTTGTTCTTATTTCAAACAAATCGAAGCTTAACGCGATCCAGTTGGTAAAAAAGCTCGCAGTAGGCACTGCTTTCAGTGTCAACATAGGTACATAACGCAGCTTCATATAGAAACGTCTTTTTGCACCATTCTATTGACTATTCTGTACCCTTATAATAGAGTTCATTTTAAAACTATCATCATCTTTTAACGAGAATATAACCTTCATTATAAACTAATAAGACGATTTTGTATATAAGATGTGTACCCCTTAAAGACATTAATTAACATTCTACATATATAGGAAGTGATATTATTAAGTAACAAATTTTTGAGAGTCGGTGCTAAAATTATAATAAAGTATAGAGTATAAAAAATATTTTTGCATTTTTTTTCAAAGAATAAAGACTTTATGTATGGCAATTTTTTTTTTCAAAACTAAAGAAGATTTCAAAGAAATGTGATGTTTTGTTTTCGAATATTTGATGTATAATACGAAAGATATGGTTAAATAATATTGCTTATATGTTTTTAACAACAATTATTTTCGTTTAGTTTTTTTTTCAGTGCTTTTTTTTATATATTTGGAGTTTTTCATAACTCCATAACTTTGGAACAGAAGATTCATTATTCTTCCACAATAGTTTAATATAAACGATTTATTAATATTAAATATTGAATTATTTAGCAACTTAAATGTTTTATATCTCGAGTTAATTTTGTTTTAATAGATTACACTGTATGACATGTTTTAAAATGTATGACTTCAAAATAAAATATGAATATTAAATAATGTTGTTTTATTTTAATAAATATATTTATTAATATACAATTCAAATACGCGAACTGAAAATCTCCATCTGTTGGCATCTTAGAAATATCTTTGTATTTAATTTTTTATGATTTACAATAATATATTAAAATTTGTAATCTGAGCGTGCGTTTATGATGAGTGTGGGTAAAAAACTAGTCGGGCAAATTCCGATATATCAACGTGAGTACAGTCGGCTAAAATATAGCAATCATATAATTTTTTTCACATGAATTCATATTAAAAATCATTGTATTTATGATTTTTAAAGTTTTTACCATTAAATTGTTGTATTTTCTAAGCTGAAAACTAGAAACTAAACGCAAATAACCTTCAAGAGTCTTTGAAATGTCAAATGGACATACGTTATCAACCTTGTTGATACGGCAGTTTCGGAGTAGTTTATAACAAAAACGGACACTTTGTTTAAAAATGGAACCGAAAGTAAATTTATTAGAAGACTCCGCGTACAAAAAATTACAAGACTTTTACAATGTGAACTCTACGAAGATAAATATTCAACAATTATTCCAACAAGATCCGGATCGCTTCAACAAATTTAGGTATGCAATACTTTTCAATTAGAAAAAAAAAGGATAATAAATAAACATCTTAATTTTAATTAATTTAGAATGCCTCTAAACTATTGTGTTTTTCTAAGATATGTCAACTCTTTAAATATGTTAATTTATACATACTTCGGCTGTTATATTTTTTAAAAGGTCGTTCGGAACACGGCAATGTCATAACTAATAAATAAAATGCCGAATAAAATAATACTAGTAATTTACTAGTTTATGTAATAAAAGGTCTGTAATTTATTATTGGACCTGACATTTATTATAATCGAAAAGTGAAAGTAGCTCTGTATAATTTTTTTTTCATATAAAATATATGTACCTTGTTGTGCAATAAAGAATTGACATAAATTAATATTTCTTAGTGCATAATAATTTTAAATTGCTATATAAGATAAAATATTTTATATGATATTTGAGAAAATATATTAAAAATAAACTGCTAGTTTCCTTCATTAATTTTTTTTATCGTCATTTTCCTAAAATGAGTATAGCAAACAATTTAATTAAATTAAATCTGTAGCCTCCGCATCCCCACTCCCAATGATGGTGAAATTTTACTTGACTACTCAAAGAACCGGGTAGATGAAGAAGCTCTAGGGCTTCTGCTGCAGCTGGCGAAGAGCAGGAAAGTGGAAGAGGCCAGAGATGCCATGTTCTCAGGTTCATTTGTGTTTTTAATTATAAAATATTAATTAAGAATAAAATATATTTACTGACCAATTATTTAGCCAACACTTGTTATTTATTTACAATGTTATTACACATTATACCACAAATAATTTAGATAAAGATACTTATTCAATGATATAAATAGGTGAGAAGATAAATTTCACTGAAGACCGAGCGGTGTTGCACGTAGCGCTGCGCAACCGACAGAACAAACCCATCCTGGTCAATGGCAAGGATGTGACACCAGACGTAAACAGTGTGCTGCAGCATATGAAGGAGTTTACTAACCAAGTGGTCAGCGGGCAATGGAAAGGGTCAGTGAACTTGGGTTTAACTAATTTAATATAGGGAGCCATCTCATTATAACTCTGTATGGACACTACAGCATTTTCACGTTGCTTTTAATGCCTACAAAGTAATGAATGGCCAAATAACTAAAAGTATATTTGTAATATTTTACCTCATAATATCACACCATAGATACAATTATTATAATCAGTATTGCAGAAAAACATCCTAAAATATAATTTGTAACTCGGAACAATTGTATTTATTTATTTATTTAGTTTCACGCCATATCCCTTACGGGGTAGCCAGAGACGACGGAGCGCCAAACGTTACGGTCCCTGCATACTTCTTTCGCCTCGGCCACAGACATCAACCTCTTCATACATGCTCTCCGATGGATCCTCATGCTTTTTACGTGACCTTCCTCCAATATCATAGATACTGTGTTTTCGAAGGTCACTTGAGGCCTCCCCCTGTCTCTCTTACCGCTCACTTATTGTATTTAGTCAAATAATAAATATTTTTAAAATAATTATTATGAATATATATTTATTTCCAGATACACCGGCAAAGCCATCACAGATGTGATCAATATTGGCATTGGCGGCTCTGACCTGGGCCCGTTGATGGTCACAGAGGCTCTTAAACCTTATGCCAATCATCTTAAGGTATATTATTGTTTATTTATATCCACTTTGAATCAATACCAATGATCACTTGTATCAAAGGAGTCAGGACTTATAATAAGGCTTTGAGGTTTCCAAAGGCACTGCTCTGAGAAGAAACATATAACAAACTGAATCAGTTTTTTTTGTTGTGACTACTTTTTCATAAACAATATATTTAGTGAGCAATTTTGCAATATTGAATATATAATATAGTGGTGGATATAGTAATGATTTTTGTTCTTTAATTCATTAATAACATCGAAACTGGATTTACCGAACCCAATCAGTAACTATCCTAGTAACTATCCCTGGTGGGTAGCCAGAGACGACGGAGTGCCAAACGCTACGGTCCCTGCATACCTCTTTCGCCTCGGCCACAGACATCAACCTCTTCATACATGCTGGGGGGTCCTTATGCATATATGTATGTGTTGAATAATTTTTCAAGGTCCACTTCGTATCCAACATTGATGGAACACACCTGGCCGAGGTGCTCAAGAAGTTGAACCCGGAGACGAGCCTCTTCATCATCGCCTCCAAGACCTTCACCACACAGGAGACCATCACCAACGCCTCCTCAGCCAAGACCTGGTTCCTCGAGGCGGCTAAGGATGTAAGAATGATCTTACAATTTATATGGTTTAGTAGTTAATATAAAATATATTTAATTTCCAAATTTTACAGATTGCTCAACGGTAGTAAGTTTGATTCCCAGTCAATTCTTTGAGTATTTCATATTGTTAGTACTAGATTTTTATCTTTTTATCTTTTGTAATCAATCAAACCATCCATTTTTAATAGGTTTACACAAACTGACAAAATATATCAATATTTTTATATATTAATACTCTTCTATTATTATTTTCAGTCATCCTGTGTGTCAAAGCACTTTGTGGCGCTCTCCACTAACGCAGAGAAGGTCACCGCCTTCGGTATTGACCCCAAGAACATGTTTGGGTTTTGGGACTGGGTTGGAGGGAGGTATACTTAACACATACTTATATTAATATTATGTTAAGTTTGATATAAATTATATATTTTTTTATTATTTGTATGTGTCCATTTTAATTATCATAGATATTAAAATTTTTTTTTTTTTTTGGCAAATATTTTTAATTTGAGTTTCTATATGTAGTTATATTAATATGTGTATTCTTCAGATATTCTCTGTGGTCAGCCATTGGTTTGTCTATTTCACTCTACATTGGCTTTGACAACTTCGAGAAACTTCTAGACGGAGCCAACTTCATGGACAATCATTTCACAACAGCGCCTCTGGAGAAAAATGTAATTATATATTTATATAGATGATTGTTTGTTTATTTGTTCATTACATTTAAACTACTAAACGGATTTTGAGAAAATTCTGAATTGGCTTATTCATAAATAATCCTTTTTTTTTAATTCTCTTTCTCACTAATATAATTAATTTTATTTATTTATTAATTAATTGTGTATTAATATAATATTTCTGTAAATTAATATTAATGTCAGAAAAAAAAAATCCTAAAATTAATTGCAATCTGAGATTGCAGATCGGTTATTAGTTTCTGCAGTATTAATATGTAACTAATATGGATGGGGTATATGTGTGTAGGCTCCAGTGATTCTAGCCTTGCTGGGAGTGTGGTATGGAAATTTCTACGGGGCGGAGACACACGCGCTCCTGCCTTACGACCAGTACTTGCACAGGTAACAAATAAATATTGTTATCAAATGTTTGTAATGCGTTTAGAAACTTGTGTATGACATTCAATTTATTCACTCACTAACATCCGAACTAGTCTAAGCTGTATGGTGAGAAGACTTTAGCCTTTCATGAAAAAAAAAACATTAATTCTTTTACAAACATTTGAACTAGTCTAGGCTGTAAGGCCGAGACTTTAGCCTTTAATAAAAAATAAAAACAATTAAAGTATGATTCCAAATTCAAACAGATTTGCGGCGTACTTCCAGCAAGGCGACATGGAGTCCAACGGTAAGTCAGTCACTCGCAGCGGGGAGCGCGTCGCGAGCAGTACTGGCCCCGTGGTGTGGGGGGAGCCCGGCACGAACGGACAACACGCCTTCTACCAGCTCGTGCACCAGGGAACCAGGTCGGTCGGACGGTCGAATTAGAATTTTTTTATTAATAATAATAATTATGTGTTCCCAAACAGGCATTGCTAATTTTAATATGAAAGAAATTAAGATTGATTTATGTTTTTAATAATGTAGTATAGTGTTTTGAATCCAATAAGCAGTAAAAGGTAATACATATTGCAGGTTGATTCCATGTGACTTCATTGCTCCAGCGCAGACTCACAATCCCATATCCTCCGGGATCCACCACAAGATCCTGTTGGCTAACTTCCTGGCTCAGACGGAAGCTTTGATGAAGGGGAAGACTGCTGACGAGGTATTACATTATATTAGTGTTGTAATATTTATATTTTGGATTCCTTAATGTTACACGCAGAGATAAGCTTTTCTTTCCAGTTATGCAAGTGTATTTCACTATAATACAAGGCAGGTTTCAAAGAATTATATACCAGCTATTCAATTGGATAGATTCAAATATCCTAATTAAAATTATCATCGTTTAACTTCAAGATCTCCTTTCAGGCAAAAGTAGAGCTTCAGAAGTCAGGTATGGCCCCGGAGGCCATCGCTAAGATCCTCCCACACAAGGTGTTCCTCGGTAACAGACCTACCAACTCCATTGTGGTGAAGAAAGTCACTCCATTCACTCTGGGAGCCCTCATCGGTGAGTAAGAACCTCAAAAAATTGAATTCTATTAATAAATAGGTATAAAATAATATGATATTCCCAGCCATGTACGAGCACAAGATATTCACCCAGGGAGTGATCTGGGACATTAACTCCTTCGACCAGTGGGGCGTGGAGCTTGGGAAGCAACTCGCCAAGGCAATAGAGCCCGAGCTGCAGGACTCAGCCCCCGTCTCCTCGCACGACGCCTCCACTAACGGACTCATCAACTTTTTGAAAGCTAACTTTTAAAGAATAGTTATATATAGAATCAAGGTTATCATGTTAAATTTGTTAATGTTTAAAAATGATCTTAATATATTATATTTTAGTTATTTGGTAAATTTTAAAAGTATTTTGAAAGTTGTATTGCTTTTAGACATGCAAGTGATGAATGAATAAATATATAAATATTTAATCATTTTGTTTTCTATTACTTTTTCCCTCGACTGCACTTATACTATGCACCTAACATGTTAAGAACTAATGATTGAAAAGAGTAAATGGTTTTCTATGTATTGTATTTGTAACTATTTCTTAACATGCTAATTGTATAAATTAGTTTGATATTATTAATATTATTAAATACTAAGATTTATTCTTCAAAAAATCTCATTAAATATTTTTAGAAAATATATCAGATGTGAAAACGGCTGCTAACTTGTAAAACATATTTTCATTTAATAGAAAATATTTTTATAAAATTGATATAATAATAACATTTCATTTATTATGTTGTCTTTCTTTATTATATATTATATTTCATTTACAACATTATTTTCATTTCTGAAGCTCTCGAAGTATTGTTAATATTAGCATTCAAAATTTCTTCGAATGTTTCGCGAATATTACTTAATATCAGAAAAAAAATATTATGTGAAGATAATACTAGGTTGCTAAAAAACCGTATTTAAAACAACTTAATATGCATTAGAAAGTAAAGCATTTTAGAGTCGGTGTCAATGAAATGAAATACTGCAATGTACCACTAATAATACAAATGAGTTTATACAATAATATACTGTAACAATATCAGCGACATTGACACAAAAAAACCAACATCCAATGAAACTTAACAAATGACTTTTATACTACACTGCTAAGTGATGCGAGCGAGCGAAGATGCCTGCAGAAGTACCGAACGGTTTTTAAGTCGCATTAGACCTTTTTAAAACATTGTTAAACTTAATTTATTTGCAAATGATGTGTAAATAACGGTTATCACTGAAACTACATCAAGCTGGTTTAGTTTTGATAATGGAGTTTCGAGAACCTTTCATTTTCTACAGAATTCGTCGCGGATATGCAGACTGTATATACAAAGCATGCTATATTATATAGCATGCTTTGTACATACAGCCAAATTGTTAGTCCATTAACGACAGGGTACAACCTTTTAAAGAATTTTATTTATATTTATGATGCGTTTGCTAAAATGAAAATAAATTCGACTGTTATTATTTCATTTATTGTAATCTTCATGTACAGATAACAACAATATCAATAAAAAACAGACAAACTGACACTAAAATGCATTAAATTTATTATATGATAACAAACAGAGCAAATTAGATATGGTTAGGAGCAAGCCTGCGGATACATGTAATAACGCTTAGAACAAAATTTACATCACATAATTTTATCAAAAGAAATATATCTTCACAAAGTATAAGCTATTCAAGATGTCATCTATTAACTTAATGGACGTCAAATAAAAATAATATCTGAACAGCTTGCTACGAATTTGTACCACTTTCAAATATTTTTGTAGAATACACAATTTAAATTTAACCTTGAATACTATTAAATGAGATTAAAAACCACAAAATTAATAATTGATCTAAAATCCGAGATTTAACATTATATTGCTTCTAACAAACTTAATACACATTTGCATGGATAAATCCAGAAATTGCTTATTTAGTAGAAAAAATGATATCAGGATCGATTATTAATTTTGCACTTTTGACAATATTTCGCCTCGAACCTGCGATTATTCAGAAAACTTATATTAACTAATAATATCTTAAAAGTCAATCCTTAATTATTTTGGTTTTCTTCCTCTGCCGCTTTTAATTTTTTTATTTGCATTCTTCTTTTCTTCCTCCGCCTTTCTTTTCGGATTCGGAGTAGTCGATAGCACCTGAAATAAAACAATGAACAATTTGTATTTATACATGCCATATCCCTTGCGGGGGTAGAGACGACGGAGCGCCAAACGCTACGGTCCCTGCATACCTCTTTCGCCTCGGCCACAGACATCAACCTCTTCATACATGCCCTCCGGGGGGTCTTCATGCTTTTTACGTGACCTTCCTCCAGTATCATAGATACTGTGTTTTTAAAGTTAAGTTATTTATAGTTAAATTACAATAACATTTTGTCCCAAACGTTCCAAAGGACCAACTTATACTAGTCACCTCTGGCAGGTAAATAGATACTTTGAAAGCAATGGAAATATTACAATTTCTCAATGGGTGATAAATGTTAAATAGTATTAATTTTACTAAACCTGGACATTCTTCTTGCAGGTACAATATTTTTACTATCTTTTCAATACACAGATGCTATTGTATAAGGTAGTGACATAAAAACTTGTATAGTATAGTTTGTAAGTGATATTTTGCTCCACTCCCATATACCTTGAAGAACCCGTCCAACCTCCCCTGCGTGGTTCCAGTCCGAGCCTTCATTAGCTTCTTGGCTCCGTTCCTCACTCGCTCCTCGTTGAACTGTTTGTCTCCGCACAGGAACTTCACTAGACCTTCCTCATCCGGGTCACACCACTTCAACTGGTGACAATCATACATTATACATATTATTGTATGTTTTGTAACATCATTAACTTGGTAAGTCACTCAATGTACTGCTTCAAAGAACATTTTTCTGAATGGTCTTTAACACTAAACCTACCGACAATTCTTGTATACCTGTTCCTAACGCACGCGGTCAAATTGACCGGTAATTAAAAGTTGTTTTATTATATAACGCAGGTAATAATGGAAATAACTAAAAGTAAAGAGTGTAGAAAATATTATATGCATATTTCTAAGAATTGTCATGTAGTTTGATAACGATATTATAACGTTTGAAAATGTGTAAGATTCACAAAAGTTTAAGAACGGTCAATTTGATCGGTACTTGGTAGGTTTAGTGTTAAATGTCTTATAATATTGATATAAACCTCTACATCCTTGGCGGGAGTCACTTCAGGGTCGAGGAACAGTCTCCTCGCGTTCTCGTACTGCCAGTCCTCGGGGGGCGAATATTTCTTTGTGTCGATGTTGTGGAGAACCTTGAACGATGGACAATTCATTATTACATGAAATATTTAACAAAATTAGTAAACACTGATATAAATTTGATTGCTAAATATCTTTCTTAAATTATTAGTGCAAATAAATTGCCTGAGGATTAAATATCTATAATTTCATACTTAACTAACCTGTTCTATGGAGCGATGTTGTTTGATGAGTTCAATAGCTCGCTTGGGACCGATGCCCTTGATAGAGCCGCAGTAGTCACAGCCCAGCAGAATACACAGGTCAATGAACTGAAATATTTGTATAAATAAATAAAATGTTACTTGGGATAATGTTAGTCAAAGTTTTATTGTACTAAATAGTTAAAACAAATTCTGAATTTCCTTGTATTACTGTATTAGTTAAATAAATTATATATTAGAATAGTTTTTATCTTATCTTTACAAATATACAAGTATAATGTTATATGAACCTCCTTCTGCTCCAGCTGCAGGCCGTCTAGGACGTGGCTCAGCTGGAACTCCTGCACCGGCACTTTCCTCGCTTCCGAGAAGGTGAGGTGTCGCATCAGCACACCAGCGCCGAAGGTCAGCGCGTCCATATCCTCGGTTGCCACACCGTACACCTTGCCGCCTTTCACCTGCACACTCAGGTGGTGAGTATTTGTTTAAATGATTTAATGAATGAATGAATAACTGAATCGGGTATAGTACTAGCTCTGCGCACTGTGCCTCGGCCTCGCATGGCGCCTCCACCACGGGTACTCCCATGAGCCGGAGCAGCTGGCGAGCCTCCGCCCCATGCTGTGGAGTCACCTTCACAAGGCGGCGGTTGAACTTGTCTATTGACGCAGAGTCACCTAAAATGTGTCCAGTGGTTAATTATAAGGGTCATAAAAGAAGTATAGAAATCGCTGAATATTTAAGCACTCTTTACAAATAACTGTTTGTAGATTTAAGAGCTAGAATAGAGATTGATTCAATAATGTGCCATGAGAGTCAGTACATAATTTATTTTATAGGGTGGATCTATATTTGTCATAATTCAATTAGAATTTCCTTTTTTTTGTTCTCTTAGTAAAATAAAAATAAACACCAGCTTCAGTAGCCTTTTGTAGTTCCTTTTCGGCCTCCTCCCTTCTCTCAGCTCTTTTATTCAACTGATGTGACTTCATATCCGGAGGCTTGCCGTCAAACACATACACAGGTTTGATGCCATCCTCCACTAGACGGATGGTTCTGTAGAATGTGCCCATGAGATGTGATGTTGTTTCTCCATCTACGGATGTCAGCTGAGCACCTAATAACAGTATTGAGCAATGTATAAGTGAAGAGCCATTAATAAAATGAAAGGTTATATTTTAGAGATTAATATAATTGTATTATATGAAATACATGACTGGAAATTTAAATTATTTTGAATACTGTGTTAAAACGTAGCTTAAATCATGTCTCACATGTTTAGAAATATTAAAAGAACGATAAAGTAAATTGTTACTTGTCTTTCAATATTAGTTTTACTAAATGCAAATAAAACTAATCGAACAATATCAAAAGTGTATGTAAATAACCATAAAAATACCTTGACTTCTAACAGCTATCAAGAATTGATACAAGCTCATAGATGCGTCAATCGCGACTTTTCTTCCTGTAAAAATAAATAAGAATAATTATTTTAAGTGTATATGATGTCTACTTTATTAAACAATGAAGTACACAAACCAAAATAATTCTTTATTTCCATTTCTTTAACTGCGTGTGGAGCAATATCAGCAATCAACTTTGATAATCCTAAAATACCCATATTGTTGAAACTAAAACCACTTTTTATAATAATAATAATACTACTCTATAGTTTTAACAGATTTTAGTATACTGAATAAAATCGTTTACAATTTTTGTAAGAAGCGGGAAATTTGACATTGAGCGAAACATTCACATTCTGTCAAAATTTTATGCCACTTTGACATGAAATTGTTGATTGTTCTATGTATTCTTAGATTTCAAGTATCAACGTCATAGTGATTGGACTCGATTTAAATTTAAAATCGATTTCTATGTCTTTTATTATCAACTGAAAAAATATTTTATAATAATTTAGGGAAACTTTAATTTTAAATAATATATATTTATTAAGAGCTCCTTAAACATTAAGAAAAAGAAAATTCTAAACGCGACTTATATTAGTATGTCAATATCTCCAGTCTCTACTCTCTACTAGTTTAGTGTCATTAGAAACAAGAATTGAATCAGTTTGGAAGTATAACTACAGAATATAGACAAAGAATTCTAAAAAAACACTGACATGATTTTGTTACCGTTATAAAATAAACTAGTTTTAACTTCACATTACCTAAATCAAAAATATAATTCAAAGATAATATTGCTTTGTCTACTTATCAAGTTAACTGTGATAAATAATTCCTATTTAATAATAACTTATTATTAATAAATAAATAAATAATTATCACAAGCAATATGGGTAGTTATATGTCAATAAACCTGGAAGATCAGTACAGAAAAAATGAAAGATTTCTACAAAGTTTAAATGAAATTACAGTAAGTAATGATTTGTTCTTTGTACTTATTTGTTAACAAAATATTTTACATAAATAATTACATTTTAGATGGAGAGACAAATTCAAATGAGAAGCCAGATGGCTGAGAGGCAAAGGGCAATGGAGATTGCCAAAAATAGAGACCTATTTCTTTGGTACACAGCTTTTTATTTTGCAGCTGGAACTGGTTTGTTTACAGGGTAAGACTTATCTGTTGATAAATATTAGAGATATGCACATTCATATCAGTAGCAATTATTTTATCTTCAGTTCGCTGCACAGTTTGCAAAAGTAAACAACTTAATCTATACAATTAATCTCTTTCCACAACCAGGTTTCGAAGAACGAAGAGAGCCTATTTCTTGTTTCCTCTTCTACCCTTGACTTTTGTTAATCTCTATTATTGGGATCTAGCATATGGAAATAAAGTACATCGCATTAGAAGTGAGTGAAATACAGATTTAATAAAAAAATCATAATTATTTATTAATGATAACACTTGATGATAACATTTGGTCGTATTTTAAGTAACTTAAACTAATTACCCGATTAATAAACAATAATTTCTGATATTTAGTGGAAGCTGAACATATAATGACTCATGAATCAGACATGTTGGAATTGCCGTGCGGTCTGCCGACACCGTCTTCACTAGACCAAGGTCGTTTGGAAGAGGAAGAGAGAAAGAAAATTCACCCACCTCTACCGTAACTTGAGTTGGTGTTGCTTTAAAGAGTGCCTTCGCTGTACGGTTTAGAAGGCATTATTGAAATGTTACCGCTAGTTCGCTTTTAGATTCCACAATTTTTAATATGTCCATTATTGAAATCAAATAAATTATTTAATTAAAATAGATACACATCTATTACACAAGTAGGTATTTATAAACTTTATATGAGTATGTTTATAACATTTTGTTATTTACTTTAATAAGTGTCAACATATTTTTAAGACTTTTATCAAATGTTTGTTAAAAAATATTTATTATTATTATGTAGTAAAGAGTTTATTATATTTTTTTAAATTTTGTACTGCTTTATTTTATTTTTTATTGTATATTGTGATTAATTGTGTTCCGTTTGTGTTTAGTTGTCTCCAGAATGCGACGAGATAATTAGCTAAAATTTTCTCATGTTTGTTTGAGCCGAATGCGGATGTTATAGCGAAAACAGAATGAAAAAATGTTTAGCCATTCAAAAGTTATCAAGGAAAGAAGAAAGGAGAGGGGCTCAGCTCGACACCCGCCGCG
This sequence comes from Melinaea marsaeus rileyi, assembly GCA_918358865.1. Classification (NCBI taxonomy): domain Eukaryota; kingdom Metazoa; phylum Arthropoda; class Insecta; order Lepidoptera; family Nymphalidae; genus Melinaea; species Melinaea marsaeus. Next base: position 8,156,423 of record OU911088.1, on the reverse strand, counting down.
CACGGTTGGCGCAATTTTTATAAGATTTTTTTAAAAGATTTTTATGTTTTTACAACACACATTATTGACTAAATACTATATATGTATGTTAAGTTTTCACAATTCATTAATCAAGTGTAAGACGTTAATTAATATTTAAGAATAATAAATAAAAAATAATTCAAAAAGTATTACTAGCATTTAAACTTTATTGTACTGTAATTTCAAATAAAGTTATCAAACATTAATGATATTTGTTATTTCCTTACAATATGAAAAATTAATGAATTATACAAAATCGATATTACTATAATTGAAGGTATCGATTTAACAAAAAACTCGTAAGCTATCATTAAAGTAATTGACACCGTTGTCATGGCAACGGTCAGCTTGTTTGGCGCCGTAAACAAATGAATTTCGTCAAGTAAAACAAAACGTGCTCATATTGAATTTTATATAATATTTGTTGGTGGTGTTTATAATATGGAATATAGGACCAATACTATTTTTAACAAATGTAAGTGTTACAATAATTATATATTATGAAAGAATTGATAATTCGATATGTTGTAAAGTTGAATGACTTCAATGCAGATATATTTTTGTATGGACCGATCGGTTGCTTAGTGTACCAATATAATCGATTGTATTTTAAATTTATGTAGTCATGCTGCTTTATTCAAATTTGTTAACGATAATTTAGAAAATTTACATATATGATATCATTTGTCCTTCAGTAGTATTACAATTTTAGAGGCGTATCTTAACAGTGGTTTAATCAATCGGAAAATGAACCAAGTACAGGGAAACGTTAAGCGGGATGAAAAAAAGAAAGTGTCAAAAAAAAGTCCAGAAAAAAACATGTCCGAAATCGACGAACACATACTAAAGAGGTTCGATATCAAAAAGAGATTGGGTAAAGGAGCGTACGGGATTGTCTGGAAGGCCGTTGACAAGAAGACAAAAGACGTTGTGGCAATAAAAAAAATATTTGATGCGTTCCGAAACCAGACGGACGCCCAGCGCACTTTTAGAGAAATAATTTTCTTACAGTCCTTTCGAAATCATCCGAATATTGTGAAATTACATAGTATACATAGGTAAGTTTTTTTTAATAGATTAAAGCCTGGAATCTAAAGATTTTTTATAGTTATTATAAAACCTTGTTCAAAATTCATTTAAATATATACTGAGAGTTATAGTATACATTGTCCACTATGCATAAGTTTCTTTCCAAATAAAGAAATGTTTATGTAGTTTTATACAAGATCTTTTATATATTAAAGAATCTCGTAAAAATATAATACCTGAAAAGGTCAAATCTAAAATAAGTTAGTATGCCACTAGTCCAAGATTTTGTATTTTTATGATTGCCTCATACTGTACCAGTTATATTGGTGGTATACTAGAATCCGCCAACCGTGCGCGGCGGGTGTTGAGCTGAGCCCCTCTCCTTTCTTCTTTTCTTGATAACTTTTGAATGGCTAAACATTTTTTCAATTTGTTTTCGCTATAACATCCGCGTTCGGCTTAAACATACATGAGAAAATGTTTAGTTAATTATCTCGTCGTATTCTGGAGACAACTAAACACAAAAAAAAGTCTCCCAAACGGTTAAGTTATTTATTGTGTTTTAAGTAATTAATAACTTAATATACATTTAAAATAAACAATATAAAATCTACGATATATTGGTGATATAAATACCTATATAGCCTTTTTTTATAAATCTTGCCTTTATATTGTAGATACATTATACCTTAGTTTCGTATTAAAAAACTCACATCGTAATCGTAGTTTAGAGACAAAAATTTCTTGTTTTATGATCACAAATGTGAAAGCAAGTCCAGAAATCGTAATAATCTCTTTGATCAAAGCTACATTTGATAAATTTTGAGTTGAAAAAGCATTCTTCAAAAAACCAGTCCTCATATTTGACTTGTAATCAATATTGGGAAATAAATTACAACATTTAAGTGCCAAACGTCTATAACTTAAAAAGTTATATACTTTCTTTTGGTTCTGCGTGTTTTTTAACAGGTAGGTATTAGATTGGGTTGCGTTATTTGCGTCAACCATGCCAATATATTTATATATTTATATTTATTTAGCCTCCCGCCATATCCCTTGCGGGCTAGCCAGAGACGACGGAGCGCCAAACGCTAGGGTCCCTGCATACCTTTTTCGCCTCGGCCTCCAGGCCTCTCCTATTATATATATTAAGAGCTTCAATTAAATAAAATAGCAAATCAAGATACTTTGATTTAAAAACGTTAAACATTTGTAGAGCGTTCAACAATCGCGATATTTATCTTGGCTTCGAATACATGGAGACGGATTTGCACAACGTGATCAAAAGGGGTAATATCCTGAAGGATATACACAAGAGGTACATTATGTATCAGATGTTGAAGGCAACCAAGTACATACACTCTGGTAATGTTATACATAGGGATCAGAAGCCGAGTAACGTGCTCATTGATAGCGCGTGTAGGTAAGTTTTTTTTTTATCGAAGCTCGCTTATAAGACCTCCTTCAATTATTTGAATATTTTTTATCTATACTATTGCCTAGATATAATATGTTTTTGCGGTTCAAAAGTGTTGAAAACGAGGTTGTATCGTAGGGTGAAGTTGGCGGACTTTGGTTTAGCTCGCTCAGTATCGTCCATGTACTCTGGAGGTGAGGACGGAGCTGATCCCTGTCTCACTGATTACGTGGCCACCAGATGGTATCGTGCTCCAGAGATACTTATAGCCAGCAAGAGGTAAGTGGAAGAGTATCTTTGGTAGGAGATTGAGTTTTTTTTTGCTATCTCATTTTGACAATGTGATTTTGTGAGCTCACCTTCCTCTAGTATTTCAAAGGTTCTTACAAAATATAATTATAGTAATAAAAAATATTACTGTGAATAGCTATACAAAGGGGATAGATATGTGGTCTCTGGGTTGCATCCTGGGAGAGATGTTGACTGGCAAACCCCTGTTCCCCGGGACTTCAACGGTTAACCAGATAGAACGGATAATGGCTGCTCTACCGCGACCGTCAGCTGAGGGTATTTATATTTTTTTATCTATTAAAAATAAGTTACTACTCTCTTTAATAACTCTTTAAATTGTTATAGTAATACCTAATTCTGGATCATGTTAAGTTCACTCTTCACTTTTAGTTTTCATAACTTTTGAAAATGGCATTGAAACATTAGGCCTTCTTACTTACTTACTTATTTATCTTCACGCCATATCCCTTGCGGGGTAGCCAGAGACGACGGAGCGCCAAACGCTACGGCCCCTGCATACTTCTTTCGCCTCGACCACAGACATTAACCTCTTCATTCATGCCCTCCGGAGGGTCAACTTAGGCCTTCTTTTAACTCTATATCAATAAAAGAAAAGTTTTTTAAAATGGTTTATGTAATTTTATATAATTATAATGTTTTTTTTTTGCCTAAAATTACCTGATTAGTTTGAAAACTTAGTTCTGGTTTAAATATTATAAATATTAAGTGATCGTGTTTATAGAATAACTTTGATATTCATTAACACATCGCATCAAGAAGAAATTTATGTTTTTACTTCTATATACGTTATTCTCAAAAAAAGGTTACCATTTTCAAAAATTAACAGTTTTATGAAGTATTTTTTATTCACTCTCTTTAAGACACTGATAGTCTTTTTCTATTCAAGCGAATATCAACAGAATCTGATATTCAAAAACATATTATCTGATTTCAGAGTCCGTGGTGATCTCTGATTATATTTTTTTTTAATTTTTATGTATCATTTTAAACCAATGACATACACACACACAGTTCAAATATGAACTACATGAAATATGTGCTTTTGCATATCAAAAGATCTATAGATAAGGTATTTAAGATATCTCGAATATACTATGGCTTTAAGATTTGTAGTCAATTAAAAACCCATCACATCCGATATCCTGATGCCGATAAACGACAAGAGTTTACAGCAAATCTCGGTTTATATTACAACCAAACCCGACACGAACGCCATATCCACATCCTTCCCAGACATTCAGGCGGTATGCAGCGGGTATGGATCGTCCTTGATCCGCGAGCAGGCGGCTGTTGGAGGAGGGTCCTCCCTCGGGGCGCAGCTCGCGAGCGCCCCAAGAGACGCCGGCGACCTCGTGAGGCAACTACTCCTCTTCAATCCCAACAGGAGGCTGAGTGCCGACAGAGCACTGCATCACGACTATGTCGCCAAGTGAGTGAGTGAGGGAGGATGATAAGAAAAAATTAAGGATGTAGTTCTAGTTTTATTAGGAATAAAGTTTGATAAGCCTTCATTCCAGATTCCATTGTGAAAAGGCCCAATAATAAGTCTCATTCCAGATTTCATATGGGAAAGTCCAATAATGTCTCATTCTAGATTTCATCGTGAGAAGGATGAGCCGATCCTGCCGTCAGACGTCCTGTTGCCGCTGCGAGATGACAAGCAGATGTCAGTAGACGATTACCGTAACAAGTTGTATAGCATCATGGCGAAGGGATTTGGTACTGGCCCTGGAACTGGAAGACAGACGCACTCTAGGTCAGAAGATTAGATAAGAATATTTTGTATTTAAACCCTTTCCATTCACAAAACACCTGGAAATAAAATTTATTTCCTTTTCCATCAGCTAAGGTGCTTTTGATATTAATTTAAGGAGTTTCTTCTTTCAGCAGCAAGTCCCATACAGTAGCGGCGTCCACCAAAAGCAAAAGTTTCCAAGAGACTAGCTCGTACTCCAACGACATGTCAAAATACAAAGCTAAACTCAGCTCATCGGCGGATCAGAAAATTCGACCGAAACCAAAGGAGCGATCGGTGAAGGAGTTCAAATCGGAGCAGGCTATATCCAAACCCATGAAGGCTACGAAAATGTTTGAAGCCGGAGGTCAGGATTGGTTGGAGAACTGCCACGGGGATTACTTCCCGACAAGAATTCCGGATAAAACCGTCCAGCAAAGGAGGAACTCCACTTCCTTTTCGACGATATCCATCGGGGGTGACGGTTATTATGGTCAAAGGCACGGCGTTATCACGGCGAGCGCTCTCATGGACTTGAGGACCAGCATCCGTTGATATAACTACCGTCTTATTATTTATTTGAATTTATTCCTTACATTGACATTTCGGTTATAGAGTTGCCCAATTTACCCCAAATTTTACCCAGTTTTCGGGTAAAATTTGGTCTATTATATTGACACCCGAATGAATAAGTGTTCGATTATATGGCAACATATGTATAAATATGTTAATAATTAACGTGTTTGTGATCTTTTCTAGTCAATATCACAATGAACCTCACCTTTTTAGATTTTAGTATCATAATTTAGTCAATATAAAATTTATTAGTGAATTAATTTTTAATGTACTCGATATTACAAATTTGATATTATACAGTTTTTAACGGAAATAGTGAATGCGATTTTTAATTATCAGAAAATAGCTCAATAAATAGTTCCTAGTCAAGAAATAGAATTTTTTTATCTGTAATAATTTTACTGATATACACTGCCACAATTTTGTTTATCCAATAAAGGTGTTTTTATTAGTTTGGTGTTTCATTTCTAAACCCATCTTGAGTATGGTTTAACCCCAAACAGTGCAGAATGGGGTTGGCGTTAATGAAAAAAAAAATTGAAGTTGAACCTTTCTACATGACTCCATTTATATACTGAGTTGAGCTGAGCCAAATCAAAAATAAATAAATAATATTAATAATAAATCGATACAGTACTTTTTATGTGATGTTGCTTATAAGCGTATTTCTAGGTTGACGATCGCTAAGTTCGCAGAGGTTCTAATAACGTTAAGTTAAGAGAAACAGTTTTTTGACCATCATTTCTGAACGGAATGAGATGTTTTAATTCTGTATTTTTAAAATTAAGCCCATTCTCAAGGTCTACAGCTCTGCAAATTTTCATTCAAATCGGTTCAGTAGTTTTAATGTGTTGTTGCTTCAGCAAGAAGTTTCCCAGACGGTTAAGAGCTTCGCTTACGCTCACCTCAATACCGAATAAGCGTTTATGAACAATGGTTGAGTTAAGTCTTGCATGTTTATGAAAATAATCTTAGAATTGTAAAAAAACAACGAGAATTAGCGACATCTGTTGGTAAAATGGTCCTAGTTGTGAACTTTAATCACTAAAACGCTTCGGTAATAATAATATTGTGTATAGAAGGAAGCTATATCCACTTCTTGAAGGAAACTTAAAAATACATAAAGAAGTTGAAATGTCAATAATGTGACAGAACATTTTATATTGTCTATACAAAATAATAAAAAAAATGTATATCATAATGAAACTTCTACCGATATTATTTATAATTGGTTTTAATTACGTGTTAGCAGACAGCCTCGTGCCCGTCATATCTTTAGCTCACAAACAAAAAGTACAAAATAATACGAAGAAAGAACCCTTGAAGGTACTGGCCCTAAGGTCTTATTTGAAAAGTAATCCTTTTATTTCTTAGTGCCAACTCCTAGTAAAAAACGAGTAACATAAGTGCAATACATTATTAGCTTCAAGTTGATATACTAACTTTACCGTTAGTTATATAAAATTTTATTATAGAATATGATTCTTTTGCACAAGGAAAATAAAATAATGTATAAACTGTAAACAAATACGAATGATCAAACATGTTATATTTTATTTTTATTCAATAGAGAGGTATCACCATGGACTTGCGTTCACGAAAATTTCATTCAAATTTTGCATTCATTCTACCATTTTATTCTACGCTTCCATTTGCAGAAGAAATATTATTGTAATCCCTGCTACCAGCCGTCAAGTTGCTAATAGCTAACAGCTGTCTAAACAATGTTGTGAAACTTTTCTAATTAGGTTTAAAAGTTAACTCGCTGCCTAACCAAAGTAGTCTTAAATGGTATTTAGATTTATTTCTTATTCTCTTACAAACAACGTATTTTTTCAACCTTATCACTTAGCACTTATCCCTTTATATTAACATAATACATGCAGTAACTGCTGCTATCGGGAAATATACTTATATTTACTCGTAAAAATTTATATTTATACGTTATAATGAAGAAACTTCTTAATTTAATAAGTATTTTACATAATAGGAACTGTCTAAATATAGCTTTTTAAAATTGCTGTCTATACACAATTTACTTTCTCCAGTTCCTGCCCTTTATTATGCTGATCGAGCAAGATAAAGACACGAGCGAGTACTGGCGGGAAACGGAGGTATTATCACTGGTGCAGAATAACGCTGCTGATATAGATTACGAAATGTGCAACATGCACAGCCCCGAGAAGACCATTGTTCAGTTCCCGAGTAGGAGAACAGTCAGACCCATCTGCAGAACCACTTATGGTACTTGACTGTAATAATATTATAGCTTTTGAGATTATTTATGCCATTATTAAAATATTTCTCAACGACATTTTTATAAATGAGCTCCGTTAGAGGCAAAAAAATAACTTTTTTTCCTTTTTTTGAAAGTACGTAATAGGACGTGTGGGTTTTTTTGAAAAAATTACTTTATGAAAAAGTGCTTCTCCTTTATACGATATTATGTATACAATTATATTGTATGAATATTTATAACCATTTACGTCTTAAAGTGGGCTTTATTCAGCTATTTATTATATATTTTTAAACTTTTATAACTTAGTTGATCTCAATATGTTGTTAAATCCTAATGTCTTTCTATATTACGAATAAAGGAAGGACAAATAAATCCTTACCATTTACCATTTACCATTACAGCTTTGTTTCAGATTACCAGCTCTGCCCTCAGTGTCCACGTTTCAATAATCAAACAGAATGCGAATTGTTCCGTGATTCCTGCAAGTGAGTATTATATTTAAATCCACTTTATTATATACATACTTTAATAACATTTCCTTACTTATTAATATCTCCATACGTACCAATTAAGTCCAGAGGGTCCAGATTTTTGTTATGTAGCATCCTTATTGTCAGCGGCGGCGTTACAGCTACTGACACCCCGGGCAAAAATGTTTAGGCGCCCACTTAAGGAAATCAAGTCAAGGAACGTAAGTCCCGTCATTACAGTCCCGTATTCACAGTCGATAACCGACTGTGAACTGTGAATACGGCACATAGAGCACAGTATTGAGGGTACACAGAGCGGAAGGCAGAAGGCCGAGGCCCCAGACCTCAGCGCCCCCCAAATTTGGCGCCCCGGGCCGTCACCCCATCGCGCGCCCCCCTAACGCCTGCACCCATTATTGTGTATATATTAGTTGTTTTGCCTAGTTGCAATCTGTATACCATATTACATCACGGCTGCGTATGTAGTGTTGTATCAAAATATCTGTTCTCATTTGGTTTGCAATTTAGTCAATTTAAATGATAATTTCGATGTCCGTAAATCATAATAATATAATAATATATATTTCATCTCCTGTACCAGGGAACGCAAGGTGCATCCATCAGAATACCGCACATATTGTGACAAGAAGTACGGTAAGTGGCGCGCCATGTTGATTCCCGCTGATCCAGTGCAGTGTCGCTGCTGTGATGACTGTGTCTTCTATAGAGGTATTACGTGCTGTTTGTTTATAAATATACCTTGACTGTTTATATAATATATATATACATATGTTTTTGTTAGAACTCGACCAGTCGTGTGTTCAAGATGAATATAACTTCGATTCGGACGAGTTTTTGCCTGTTACTACAATCGGTTGGTTTATTTTATTTTAATCGATATAACACATAAATCGATAGATAATAATCGATCTGCAATCCGAGATTGTTATCCAATCTAGATTGCTTTCCACAAACTCAAATCATTGCTAATTAATTTTTAGTTCAACTCATGAAACGGATTCTAATTATTTCAATCTTTTGTAACAATAATTGGATCGGGATTGATTATTAATTTTGGTTATCAATAAACGAATTTTTGTATCAGATTTTAGAGCGGGTTGCAATCCCTACTGGGGTCATCCGGAGCAAGAGTTGAGGGCGCTTCGTTGTGATAAAGTTCTAAGAAGATGTAAGATATACATTTTACTTCTATAAAGTTAATAGAATTGTTTTATTTTTTTTATATTTATATAAAATCACCTTGTTTTAATAGAGATGAATAATTACAGGTGTTCCTGTTACGATACCAGTATTGCCCAGCGAGACATTGAATGTGTAAGAATCATGTGATTTAATTATAAGGAAAAATCCTAGATATTCTTTAAAAAGCACTTGTTATTTTCGGTTAAAGTAAGACCAAAAGAAGTCTCATAACATGTCAAGTCCTAGTAAAATATATATTATTTATGATTCTGGTAGTGCCATTGTATATAATATAACAATTATGTATTTTGATAATTACATTATATTACAGAGAATAGGTATATATAAATTTATATATAGGTAACAAAATTAGAAGCTGTAAATTTAAAATAAAGTCGAAACTACATGACGCCAATCAGTTTTTCACTATTTGACATTTTTAAAAAGCTGCAGTGGATTAGTCGATTATAAATAATAATAGAATTAGCGAGCGTAGTTTGTCCAGCCGTCGCTAGGTTTGAAAAGATACCACTGAAGTATCGATACTTTTACTCGATACAATATCGGTCGTAAAGTACTAGTATCGATATTTTTTATTTATAAAATTTCGAATGAAATAAACAAAAATAGTAATAAATATTGTCATTATAAATCGATGATAAAAGGTCAGTTTATGTGGTGCTCCCCAAAAATAATAGATGTTTTATAATGTGACTGACAGTCAGTTACTCGTAAGTGGCGATTAGATGTTTCTCATATGGACATACAAGCTTGCGAACTACATAAAATTAAGATTAGGATTAGGTTTCAAGAATACGATAAGTATCGGTCATAAGTACTCGTATATACGATAACGAGTACTTTTGACAGATACGTACTCGATACTTGGTTTCAGAGCATCGATACAAAAAGTACTTCGTATCAGAAGGATAGTACTTGTAAAAAATAGAATACGATCAGTAAGTAGGTATCGGTAAAAAACAAAGGACTCGTATATACGATACGAGTACTCTAGTACGTACTCTATACTTGGTTTCAAAGTACTTTTATTTATTTATTTATATATTTTCCACTTTGAATCACTTGTGTATCAAATGGGAGTGCCAGGACTATGATACCACACTTATCGAAATAAGCCGTCTTCAATTTAAAACTAGGGGTGCCAAGAGACCCTCAATTTCAACTCGCTGCGCTCGCGAAATCTCGGGTCCCGTTTGCATATTGAGCGAATCGAGCCCAGTGTAATGACTCATCGTTGTGGACAATGTCGGTAATGTAGGAGATTTCATTGTAAAGCAAATTTTTCGTAAGAATTTTTTTTCCCATTGACTTCAATGGGATATCAGTTTTTTGATGATTACATGACATTTTTAAATTTTTTTTAAATCATCGCCTAATGTGTGTCTTTTTGATTGCAAAATTTCATAATTTTCCATTAAGTAGATTTAGTGCCTATTCGTGACAAAGAATGTGAAAAAGTCTCCAGTAGAACGCTCTACTCGCTTCGTTCACTTCGCTCAACAACAAAAGGAAGTACTTGTAATCGTATCGTGTCATCCCTAGTCGCCGCAGCTTCCGCTTCGAGCCCCCATCTGCGGAGGACTGCCCGGTCTGGTGCCGCGGGTGGGAGTGCGGGAGCGGACAGGTGAGCGAGTCCCGTTGCCCCCCCGGCGCCTTCCTTCCCGACCGGGACACTTGCAACTGCTGCGGACGATGCAGTACCTACCAGCGTTAGTTTACTTTTTCGTTACTTTGTTTTTTACTCTAAAACATGTCTTGGAATATCGTCGTCTTTTATTTTTTGTTATAAACAGTAACTAATAAAGCCTAGCCTTTGTTTTTTTCTTTGACAACAAACAAAGTAGAAGGGAATCACCGATATATGCTTGATTATTTTTTGTATCCATAGAGTTGAGCCAGAAGTGCGCAGAATTCAAGAAGACAGTTCATAACATCAATGGCACCAAAGAGACGGAGGTATAAACAATAAATTAAAACTAATTTGTCGCGGGTTTTAAATAATAACATTTTTATACAAATTTACTCTTTCTTCGATTTAAATTAATATTGCTGTCTGTTCATACTTATATGTTTCTCTGAAGAGATCGCTGTTTGCTCTTTAGGGAAAACTTTTTCTTGACCAAAGAGTTTTTATTTAAATATAGGTGGAAGAAGAGTTTCTGGAGCCGGGCTGCGATGATGGTCTGGTGTGCAGACAGGGGCTGTGTCAGGACATACACGCGGTCCACGGCGCTCCAGGAGTGAGGCGGAAGAGGGACGACGGGCTCCTGGAAGCTTATGGTTGGATGTGAAGTGCTCCTTTGAAGGCCTATTGGCATTTTGGCTTTTATATTACCCTAGACTAATGAGGCTATTAAAGGATTATTTATTGATTGTAGCTGCTATATTTGTTAATTAGTATCATACCCCTTTGACAGATGATTCGGCTACAATAGTTATTCAGATGAGTTTTCTTGTTTTAATTCTTAGATATTTAACCTTTATTCACCTTCCCAAGTGTCACTCACCCTCGTCTCTATTTTTGGACATGTGCAAATTCTTTATAAGGTGCAAGGCAATTATCTCAAATATAAGTCGCCATTTCTGTAACTGTAAACAGAAATGGCAACCTATATTTAATACAGACAGTTGTATTAAAGGTAACAATAACTTCCTTAGAACCATGTAAGAAGGAGTTAAAATATTTCAAGAAGAAATACGGCAAAGACGGTCATTTACACTTCAACGCCCCTCAGTGCACTCCCCTCTGGCTCTACGCTCCCGTCCAGGTGAGAATACACCCTCGAAAGAACACTCTCAATTGAGAAAGTAGAAATTAGAAAGTATGAAAGGAGGAAGACTTAGAAAATGCCATAGAAACAACAATGAAAGTATGAAAGAAATAAAATGGCAAGGACATAACAATCTTGTACATGTTATTTTATAACCCTTCGCTCCCAACTCTCCCCCAAATGACCGAAACCCCATTAACCCTCATAACACATTAAAATGTCATTGCAGTGTCGTCGTTTTGTCTGTTACTGTGCCTTGGAGGACGGTACATTCGTTCAAGGCATCAAAGTACCACGTGTTGAAGTTTCCAATATGAATTGCGGTAAATGGACCTGTTTAAATAATTATATATATATATATAATAAGTTTGCCTTTAAATTATTGAGAGGCAGCATTCTGTTATTCTTCTGTTATTGTCTGCCTTTCGTTAATTTTAATAATATCTAATATGTTATTGTATTATTTTTAATAATTTGTATGATATAATGTATATGTAATAAATAATAATAGTAATAAAATAGTTACAAATATTGTTTATTAGTTCTAAAAAACAACACATTTAAAAAAAAATGTATAAAAGGGGAACAGATTAATCAATATTTTTTTATAGACTGCGTACGAGAAAAATGTCGGACGGGTTCGGATATACAGTGCGATGGATACGGCAACTACAAGGAGGCGACATTTACACACCACGTGGACGACTGGCGTGAGGAATACGACACGACTGAAGGTAAAGTCACTTGCAACGACTAGTCGTAAATAAATATTTGTACTCGAAGGAATATTGTTTTGCGGGTCCTTACAATATAAATCTATTTTACACGTCACGATTAACAGACATTTGTCGTATCGATTACGTCTCGTGATCACAAATATTAGTTGAAAAAATATATCTTATTGTGCATAATATCTAATATGTTTTAGGAAAAGTATTTATAACAAATTTAATATCTTATTTTGCGAATTTATTTACAATGATTTAAAAACTATTATTAATTAGATTTACATTGAAATAATATCGAGATAATTAAACAGACATCGAAGTGAAAAACGCCTACTTGGGTGTGAAACTTGAAACTTTAAATACAAACTAACGCCATCTACAATCTCTGGATAAAATTTACAACAATCCCGTAGTGTCTTTAAAATTGACAATACTATGTCAAAAAAACCATTTATCCGGTTATCCTAGTGTTCATCAATCTCCTCTCAAAGCGTATTTATATCTATATTAAAAAGTGTATATGTATAGACAATTTGCCACCGGAATCATCATATGATTGTTTTGCAACCCGGTTAAATAAAAATTTTTACGAGTATTATCGAGTATTCCTTTTCTCTAGTTTAATGTATACATAGAAGCCATTTTGTTTTTTAGAGATTTTCCGCCTGTCATATAAATGGTAATATTTTAATTAGAATTATTATTAATTAATTGTTCATTAACCTCCTACATTTTGCTGCTGATAGCTAACAAGCCTTTATATATATTTGCAGCTACAAAGAAAACAACTCGAGGATTAAGAACTGGATATGAAGCAGCACAGCCTACGGAGCCGTCCTGAATCATCTATTAATAAATCTATCGTATTAAAAAATGTTTTATTTCGATGATTTAAATAGACTAAATAGGTATTCATACCTTCATAAAATACTAAACGATTAAATAAAATTAAGTTATATCAAAGGTAATAAGTCTTAGAATAATAGATAAAATAGTTTGTTAAAATATTCATTGCTTAGTAATTCTAGTAGTATCTGAATACTGTAATATTAAATGTCGTTTTCAAACAAATACCAATTTACTTGGAATATAACACTGTTGGTTTATATTGTGTAATGAATGTCATTTTAATTTAGCACCATTGGCCGGTCGCGCCTGCGCTCTTTTCATACCAACAGCTGATCGTTATGTCAATATGAAAAATACACAATGATGAAAAATATATTTTTATAAACTATAGTACGAATATTTATATAGAAAACGGTTAAAAGTGAAATGAGATAATCGTTTTCTAATAACCTTCACCTAGCCGCTGAAGCGAGTATTTTTGTGCCCTTGTGACGTCACCGTTACGTTATACGCTTACCGTGTTGCCATGTTTCAAACTTATTCAATATATTATGGTATAGTAGATTGCAATGTTTGGAGTAACGTATTACACTTACAAGTTTTAATTTATCTCTTTTAATATTGCAGCGAGTGAATTTTTCAAGGACTCACTGAAGTTAATTATTAAAAAAATATTAAAAATATATATACATAATTTTTTCTGAAATTTACACACTTACATTGCTTTTAACAGTATAATATGTTAGTATATTATATAACATAAACACATAAATATTAAAAAGTATAAATAGGGAAATATAAATTTAGAATCTGGCAACAAGTTTCAATGCTAGCAGTCGAGTCGATATCGTGCGGGAAGAAGCATCGTCCATTGTGAATTTTACTTTTTAATTTTTGAAAGCTGTGATAAAAGTTATTATGCCTAATATTATAAATGAGGTTAAACTAGATTTTAAGGATGTGTTACTACGGCCGAAGCGGAGCACACTGAAGAGTAGGAACGATGTGAGTTATGTTTAATGTTAAATGTTTTCTAGTTTATGAAAGATCAAGGTCTATCAACACTGCAGTCTTGCTGAAACTATTTTTAATATGCAGAATGAACCGAAACTTTTTCTTAATAAGTTTGAAGAGAATTCTATTAAAAAAAATATATTGATTGTTAATATCTTATTTCTTTTAGAAAATTCTTTATAATAGGTTGATTCTCTTGAATATTAATAATAATATAGTTATAGATTTTAATATTGTAAGGACAAATATAATTGAACTATCATAATATAAGTTAATAAAATAAAATAACACTTGTGTTTAGTGTCAATTTGTTGCATTGAAGCGTTAAATGAGCCAAATATAAGCGTAAGGTCCTTCGTTCGAATCCCAGGTCGTACAAGTTTTTTGGCAATGTCTTGTTCAATTCAGGAAATGTGCTCTGAAAAGTTCATATGATACAGTAGACCTTTGCAACGAAAAATAGCAGGAAGATTATTTCAAGAGGTGAAAATTCTGAGATAAGTTTATGGAATCAATTTAATGAATATGTACATCTAGGATTTATGAAATAATGAGATGTCATTAGGTCTGAAATCCAATTCTTTACAGTTTATGCTGGTCATAGTTTGCACATGCAAACAATTTAAATAACTTTGATTAATATTATATTTTGTCAGCGGCTTTGCCTTCAGTTGAAGGTAAAAATGGGTTTACGTAAAAATGTAAACACACACACACCCGTACACATGTATACACGCTCACACACACACTCACACACGCACACACACGCACACGCACACATACACACACACACGCGCACACACACACATACACACGCGCACACACACACACACATACACACACACACATATATACACACACACATACACACACACACACACACACACACACACACACATACACATACACACGCACACACATACACGCACACAAAATATTTTTTTAACAAATAAGTAATTTCATGATTAACGGTTAGTAACAAATTTAAAAACAGTGTAATTTAGGTCAGCGTGTCATTTATTTATATAGCAGTGTACATTTCGATTTACTAAAAACATAAAAATCTGATGATTTGAAATGTTCCTTTTATTTTCAAGTCGGTAAAGGTGCTACATTGTAAAGTATCACCTACATGACAATTTTATCTATAAGAACAAACTAAGCTGGTAAGCCGACAAACGGATTAAAATAAAAATGCTATTGCAGAAATAAAGACGAGGACATTAGCTATAATATTAAACTAGTTTTCACCCTCGGCTTTCCTCAATTTGACTCGTTCCTTATTCCTTTAGTGTTTAAATATGTATTACATTATGAGTTACTAGATCGTTTTACAAGATTTCTAATAATTAATCAAGTATATAATAATATATATATATATATAGACAATTATAAATGTATGTTTGATTCGCCTTTAAATTATATATAAAAAAAGGGTGTTTCATCCAAGATAATAATGTTTTAAAATAGTTTTATTTTATGTGGTGACGATTAATTTCGACATAAAATACAAATTACGATACTTAACGCGACACTAAAAAGAGATCTCGCTACAAACTCGGTAAAAGCCGTGTGATTTTTATTATTTAAACTCAAACAATTCACTTCAGTATTATTTACAATATTTAAAAGAATATTGATAAAATTAATCAAAATTCTAGGATCCGCCGCCCTGCGCTGCGGGAGTTGAGCTAAGCCCCCTCGTTTTTTGATCATAATTTCTGAACGGCATGAGATATTTTAATTCTGTTTTTTTAAAAACATGCCCATTCCCAAGCTCTACAGTTCTGCCAATTTGCATTCAAATCGGTTCAGTAGTTTTTATGTGATATTGCTCCAAAAAGAAGTTTCCCAAACGGTTATAATATAATATCTAAGTATTTTATATCATATGTGTATTAATTTCTAAGTCCATATTTAAATATTTTAACTAATCAGTCATAATACATAAAAAATAATAAATTAAAATTCATACAACCCTATCAAAAGAAGACTTTAATGTTTATTAATAACTTTACCACTTTGAATCTATACTAATGATTTGTGTCAAATTGGTGTGTCAGATTTATATATATATATATATATATATATATATATATATATATATCTCATAATTAATAAGGCCTTTTAATAGTTTTTTATTAACCAATAATAATAATACACTTTAACATTTTGTACAATTTGTAAAAATAATTTTAATTTGTATTTTTTTTAGATTACTATCAGCAATTATTTTCACTCATTAGTGCTATAACGGTATTCGGTTCGGAAAACTCATTTCATTCTAAATTATAACTCGTTAATGATCCTTGATACTGAAATACTTCAAAATGGTGACGTTTATATGATTCGTTAAATTCAGTTCCATTATTATTATTTAGAATAAATTCGTTTTTTGATTGTAGTTATTTAATTATATACCATACTACACTCAATCGATTTAATTACTAAGGGCGCGAACTTTTTCACTTTCTTATTTATAAACCACCCAAATAACCACCGCATATAAATGTGCAAAATTTCATGAAGATCGGTAAAGCCGTTTTCAGGCCAACCCCGGACATGGGATAAAGTCACATAGAGCGCTCCGCTCAATTGACTTGTACATATTTGGACGGGAAGAAGGTTAATATGTACATATAACGTTTACTGCGAGCATCGCCTCTCAAATCATTCTGAAGGCCTCGTATTACGACTTATTTGTTCAAGATAACGATCACAAATACGTCACACACACATTTTCTCCGACGTAGTAAAAAACCCAATTTTACTTGTTTGAATTTCAATCTACAGCTATTTTTTTATATCTAGTTTGCAAGATCCATTATTAATGATGGTCGCAAGTTACATAAGTACCGGGCAGCACAGATTACACTTTAATTTTAAAACTACCCACTACATCATCATCGGTTGCTATCGCATTTTTCCGACTATACCTCCAGTATGAGGTGCCACGAACTAACTCTAGCGCTCTGAAAAACTATAATCTATCATTTATGTTGATATTCTAATGAGTCGTAGCTTCTTTGGTACTCCAGACCATTCCCTTTTTAATGCATTACCTACTCCAGTGATCCAGTGAAATATAAACGCATTCAGCACAGAGCAGCATCTAAAATATATAACTCACGTGTGCATTAATTGCTGTGCAGATGATGTCATTAAACTATTAAATAATGGAAAACTCACCTGCATAATATCTCACTTAGACACTGAGTGTTTGATAACAGTTCTCTTATCTATGCAAGCAGTAACTGTACTCCAAAATAATACTGACGAAATTTACTGACATGTCTAGAGGTTCCCAAAGTTGAGAACTAAATTGCCGAAAATAAATATTTAATTTTAATGTTTGTAATAACATTCTGATGTGTTTCCCGGATCGATTTTCAGTAAATGGTAGTTTTGTAATTATATTATATTTATAACGGAATTAATCTAATCGGAATACATATATATACATACATACTATGTATCCATTATATGACTAGTACACGAACGGACATAATTATGACTAACATTTTTCATTGTTTCTGTTATATAAAAGTTATTACCTTCTGTTGAGTTCATTTACTTTTAATTCTTATAATTTATTATATATACCAACTTCTATAGGTCTATTTTTAGGTGGTAGAGCCTAGCTCTAGTTATTTAATTGCGGCTCGTATTGGGCTGGCTGGAAAGGGAAAGGACCTCCCTCTCACGGAAGATCGACGTGTAGTAACCAAATTCATTTGGTTATGTTTCGTCGGTGAGTGAAAGAAAACGGAAGCTCAAACCCCCCCCCCCCCTCCCTCCCCCCTGCCAAACACGAAGCAATGTCTCAAAATAATATACCCTAGTAGGGTACCGGCTCTGACGAAGCCGGAGAACCCCTCCCCGAGCAAAATCGGGGGAATATTTCTCGGATTTTGTTCGGGCTGCCCGTCGTATCTGGGGCGGGCAAAGTATCGCTTTTTGTGTTTTTTGAGGGCAAACGACGAGTCAACGCCGCGGCACCCCGACCCACTCTAAATGTGGACTTTTGCAACATCCGGGGACTTCATTCCATCTTCATTCATTCATTCAAACTATAACACCATTTTATACCACACGCCGGGGTATCTGTGTTCGTAAGGGATCCTCCCTGCTACCGTCGCTTTCAGGTTTTTGAAAGTCGGGACCTGTCTGTACTCTGGCTGCGCGTAGACATGCACGACCATGTCAGAGTCTACGCGTGCCTCTACAGGTTCCATAGTGGTAATGCAAAAACGGATCAATTCTTGGGCCATGTTCATGCGAAGATTTACTATCTGCTTTCGTAGACTCCCTCCTCTGAAGTCGTAGTCCTCGGGGACTTCAATGCGCACAATGCCGATTGGCCAGGGTCATGTGCCACCGACCGACCGAGTGTGGTGCCCATTGAACGTCCAGCTCGCACAAAATCTGCGACTCGACGCGTTTGGCACTACAAGTCAGCAGATTGGGATGGAATGCGATCCTTTTTTGCATCCTACCCATGAGGGCCAATTTGTTTCCCTTCCAATGATCCTAGTGACTGCGCTGCGGCTGTAGCTGATGTGATATTAGGTCTACAACTTTGCTCCCGCCGTTTTCCAAAAGACGGCGCTAATAGCCAGTAATAGTTCAAATAAATAAATCACAGTTGTTTTCCATCAGTTTTGACATCTATAAATATAACCTTCCATCGATATTAGTTAATTTTTGTTTGCATCATATAGTTACACTTAATTAAATATGTCAACTTATAAACCGAATTCACGTCATTTGCGGGAGATTTTACTTTTTCATTTCAACATGAAAAAATCGGCGGCTGAGGCTCATCGGGTTATTTTATTTATTTCGGGTTATTGCTTATGGTTATGATACTATTAGTGAAAGAACGTGTCGCGAGTGGTTCCAGCGCTTTAAAAGCGGTGATTTTGTTGTTGAAGATCGGCATAGCGGTGGCAGAGAAAAAAAATTTGAAGATGATGAACTGGAGGCTTTACATAATGAAGACTCGTGCCAAACTCAAGAACAGCTAGCAAAATCATTGGGAGTAACTCAGCAAGCAGTATCAAAACGCCTGGAACATCTGGGGATGATCCAAAAACAAGGATACTGGGTACCGTATCAGTTGAAACAAAGAGATGTTGAGAGACGTTTATTTGCTTGTGAACAGCTGCTTGAAAGACAAAAACGAAAAGGATTTCTTCATCGTATTGTTACTGGGGACGAAAAATGGGTGCACTACGACAACCCTAAGCGACGCACATCATGGGGATTGCCCGGCCACACTCCTACGGCGACACCTCGACAGAATATTCACGGATCCAAGGTCATGTTGTGTATTTGGTGGGATCAGCTTGGCGTAATTTATTATGAGCTGCTAAAACCTTCTGAAAAAATTACTGGTGCACTTTATCGAACGCAATTAATGCGTTTGAGTCGGGCGTTAAAAGCAAAACGGCCGCAATACGCTGATAGACACGAAAAAGTAATTTTGCAACACGACAATGCTCGACCTCACGTGGCGAAAGTAGTCAAGACCTACCTCGAAACACTGAAATGGGAAATTCTACCTCACCCGCCATACTCTCCAGATGTTGCTCCATCTGATTACCATTTATTTAGGTCGATGGCACACGGCCTGGCGGGCCAGTGCTTTGATTCTTTTGAAAAAGTGAAAGAATGGATCGATTCTTGGATCTTATCAAAGGATGAAGAATTTTTCCGACGCGGGATTCGTTTGTTGCCTGAAAGATGGGCGAAAGTAGTGGAAAGTGACGGACAATACTTTGAAACATAAATAAGATACCATCTTTTTTTATATAATTTTTAAAATTAAAAAAAAAACGGCGGGAGCAAAGTTGTAGACCTAATACTTCAGGGCATGGAACTATTTGTACCGAGTTCTGTGGTACCACTTGGTGGCAGATCGCGGCCTTGGTCTGATGCGTCTGTCTGGGCTGCAGCAAACGGCAGGCTTATCAAACTTGAGTTAATGCGTTAGTCACTAAGGATCCGAAGTCTAGAGTTCTGAAGAGGAAATATAATCGTGCCTCCAGATTCGGAAAATTGCTAGAGCAAAGTTCAAGCATATCGTCAAAATTGGGGATCAGCTGGCAAAGAACCCGCCTGGCACGCGCAAGTTCTGGCCGCTGTCTAAAGCCTCTCTGGGAAACTTGTTAGCCATCCCTACCGCCATTACACACTGGGAACGACTCTCTGGCCCACACGGCAAAAGAGAAAGCCGATCTCTTGAGCATTCTTTTTGCCTCAAAATCGACTTTGGACGGCCAAAGTTCGACCGACTTTGGAAGTTCATAAGTCGAGTGGGCCAGATGGTATCTCTCCAATTGTGCTACGAACATGTGCCCCTGAGTTGACACCAGTGTTAACGCGTCTATTTCGGTACCCCTAACTTAAAGGCGTAATCCCGGTCTCATGGAAGCGTGCCCTTGTCCACCCGATCCCTAAAAAAGGTGATGGCTCGGACCCAGCTAACTACAGACATATCGCAATTACCTCTCTTCTCTCCAAAGTAATAGAGAGCATTAACAATAAACAGCTCCTAACCTACCTCGAGGATCACCAGTTGGTCAATGACCGGCAATATGGCTTTTGCCATGGACGATCGGCTGGTGATCTTCTGTTATATCTTACGCACCGTTGGGCAGCTGTTATTGAATACAAGGGAGAGGGTCTGGCAGTTAGTCTGGATATGGCAAAAGCCTTCGATCGTGTATGTCACAAGGGCTCCTTTTAAATAAAATAAATATATATATATATATTCAGTGTGATAGTAAAGTGGTATAAGAACATGAGAGATGAGACTGGTATGTGGGTTAATGGATGGTTTGTATGAATGATCACAAAAAGATTAAGAGAGTTGAGACAGAAGATGGATGGTTGGAATTAGTGTCAATACTCTAACAAATCATACTCAGGCATCATTGAAGTTCATTCACGTCATATCAGTTGCATTGAAGATGTGCTCAAGATGATCCAATGTTTGGCAACACTTGGTGGCACGCGGCCAATGTTGGTTACAATGTCACAGTTTCATTGTAGGGAAATAAATGTAGGTGAGAGAAAAATCTATATTACTGCATAAGCAATATCGTGTCTAAGACTTTTTATATTTAAACTGTCACTGAGTATAGATAATAAAATAGTACAATAATAATAAATATCACATGTATAAAAAGTATTATATATTATTAATATAATAGTAATTATAGTATAAATTATATTGTATTTAATAATCTGTGACGTAATGCGGGCGCCATGATATCTAAAGCAAATATGGCGTCACACGGCGTCTCGTCATTTGGCAGCTCTTCAACAGTACGAATAGTTTCAAACTAAAGTATTCTATTGTCTGAAATAAGAAAAAATCACTTGAATATTAAATGTTACATATTTATTATTAAAAGAAAGACAAATTTCTTAATTATTTATAATATATATTTTCATAATACCATACTATATATTCATTTATTGGTGTTTTCATTCGTTCACACATTCTTTTAAATATCCATTCACTCACTTACGCCATTGAATATTTCATATGAACTATATTCGTACCTATATCTAATACATGTATATAAGTGCATATGCAAAATTTATTAGATAGATTTTGATGAAACCTTGCTTGGTTATAGATTATTGCCTTGATCTATATAACATACCTCATTTACACGAGAAAACACAAAAAATACTATCATTCCAAGCAAAAAATATGGATTTGTATTTGTTTTAAATGGTAGATGGTTTATATATTTAACACTAAACCTACCAAGTACCGGTCAAATTGACCTTTCTAAAACTTACACATTTTAAACGTTATAATATCATTATCAAACTACATGACAATTCTTAGAATATGCATATAATATTTTCTACACTCTTTACTTTTAGTTATTTCCATTATTACCTACGTTATATAATAAAATAACTTCTAATTACCGGTCAATTTGACGGCGTGCGGTAGGAACAGGTATACAAGAATTGTCGGTAGGTTTAGTGTTAATATCAATGGTGACTTACCATCTATAATGGTACGTTTATATTACTGTTTGTATGACGAGTGACAGACAAGAAACAATCAAATAATCATTAAATATACATTTATTATTTGTAATGGTGCTATAAGATTGTCGCGGACTCGAACTAGTTCTGTTCTGACATTTCTTTTTATGTTGGTATTAATTTCATGATTTGTTTCAGGTGGATCTATACAGGGAGATCACATTTCGCAACTCCGGACAGACGTACCGGGGGGTGCCGATCATGGCGAGCAATATGGATACAGTTGGTACCTTCGAAATGGCAAAGGAATTATCAAAGGTTTTTAATTATCATTAAAATCAATACACTTTCTTTTTAATATTAAAAAAAATAAACTTTATTTCAGTAATTGTTCATAAAGAGCTGCCTTTTCAATCCTCAGTAAAAAAATTCTACAGATTACGGAAATTACTGTCATATTTTGACAGATATTCCATAGAAATTACCATTTTTTTTTAAATTTACATCGTGATTATATCTCACCTGAGGACTAAAAATTCGGACCTAAATAAAAACTCTTTAATAAAAAACAAAAATTAATAATTTTGTATTAACAAAGAATGAAATGTATACCCAAATTAATACAACCATAATCCTTCTATTAGTAAGGTCAGTGTAATTAAATCCTTTTTCACTTTATTATATTTTATCACAGCCATTTCTTGGACCCTTCATACACTAAATACATACACAATGTAAGAATACCTTATACACACATGCATAACAAATTTTTAAACGCTCTTTGTGCCATACCTAAAATAAAATACCGTTTTCTGATCTATGATCGGAAATTCAGAAATAAAATGGCGGCAATTTGGTGTAATGACGTTGTATTATACAAATGTTAACACAATTTATCAACTTATGCTAACAAATATTAATCTGTAAACCGTTTTGAATATATTCGTACCTAATATTCAAACCGAAGATTTGATATTATTGCAACTTTTTTTATACATGACAAATATGAACATTTAATCTTCAATAAGTAAGAAACTTACTACTGTATATGATTGAGCTGAGCGTAAGCGAAGCTATTAACCGTTTGAGAATCAATTTTATGTCGCCACATGAAAACTCTTATCACTACTCAGCCTATCTTCATCAAAATTGGCATTGCTGTAGCTCTTGTTGACACCCTTCTACAGAAAAAAAAGTGATTAGTAAAATCTTGATTTGATCAAAAGTTATGGTCGAAAAACTGAATCCCCAAATACTTAAGCTTAACTGTTCTTGCGCGCGCTTGCCGATCGTCTTCCTCAAAATGAGCTGAGTCGCTTTATCATTTGAATACTACTGGAGCGATTTTAGTCAAATTTGGCACGAATGTAGAACTAATAAATAAGCATCTACAGAAAAAACAGAATGAAAATAGCTTCATTAAATCAAAAGTTATAAAGAAAAAACCAAGAGACTCGTGATTGTGTCGCTCGTCTAACTTTCAAGGCGACAAACTTTTTCAATTAATTGTTTATTATTGTTATTATTATATTTATTTCCTTTTATTATTTTCTAATGGATTTTCCTGCGCTCAGCTCAATTCCCGCCACAGAGGGCGGATCCTAGTATATTGTTTTCTTCTTTTTTTTTCTGAATGATTTCATAGTCCTGTAGTATAACTGTAATTATTCAAATAGTAAAAATATAGAAAAAACACTATGTTAACATATTTGAGATTAATCTTTGGAACTCTTCAACTGATTCCATTAAGGAAGAGAGATGATTTTTTTAACGCGCAAGACTCGAACTTGCGACCTATATTTATTTCATTATTATTCGATAAGCTCCTTTGTTTAATTACATCATATTAATTCCAGCACGGGTTATTCACATGTATTCACAAATACTACTCATTAGAAGAATGGAAGAAATTCGCTGAAGAAAATCCAAAGTGTTTAGAGCAAATGGGTGCGTATACATACTATTATAATATTTTTCTTTAAAATAAATTTTATTTTAAGACGTTGAATTTCATTGATGTCTTAGTTATTTTATGTTTGAAAAATATTTTACTTATTATAAATTAAATCTGCGTATTTAACGTCAAGTACTACTTTTTCAATAAGAGCGACTCCGAGTGGCTTAACTAGTATATTAGTTATATTATTTTAAATACAATAATTATTTAACAAAATTAATAATTTACGTGTTCGCAAATTGCTTATCCGATTATGATGAAACTTTAATTTATATAAACTAAAGTTGTGGAAAACATTAAAACTATTTCTATTTCTTCTAGCTGCAAGTTCAGGTACCGCCGAAGCGGACTTCGACCGTCTCTCTGAGATCCTGAACAGCGTGGAGGAGCTGAAGTACATTTGCCTAGACGTAGCTAACGGGTACTCGCAGCACTTCGTTGAATACCTCAGGAGAGTGAGGGCGGCCTTCCCCACGCATACTATTATTGTGAGTAGTAGTGGTAGCGGTAGCGGTAGTGGTAGCGGTAGTGGTAGCGGTAGTGGTAGTGGTAGTAGTAGCAGTAGCGGTAGCGGTAGTGGTAGCGGTAGTGGTAGCGGTAGTGGTAGCGGTAGTGGTAGCGGTAGTGGTAGCGGTAGTGGTTGCATGGTGCAACAACTTAATTAGAAAAAAAAATCCAGAAACAAAACATGTGAGTGGCTGTAATAAAATTTACAGTAATCTCTTTTTTAAGTATGAATTTATACAAATATTTGGTAATAATAGATAGTTTCTGAATAAAGTTTTGTAACAAAAATGGAGAAAGAAAGAAAAAATTGAGTAAATCTAAATAAATAATAAGTAAAAAATCAATTTAATTTAAAAATATTATTTGAAAAAAAATAAAAAATATTTCCCGTACCGGGAATCGAACCCGAGCCTCCTGGGTGAAAGCCAGGTATCCTAGCCACTAGACCATACGGGAGATGTTAGGTACAGCAATAATATTCATATAGTATTTTGAATATTCACAGTTGACTTATATTAATGTTAATTTTCTGATTTCAAACCAGTCCTCGTATCAAATCGTATTATAACTAGGATCCGCCAACCGTGCGCGGCGGGTGTTGAACTGAGCCCCTCTCCTTTCTTCTTTACTTGATAACTTTTGAATGGCTAAACATTTTTTCAATTTGTTTTCGCTTTAACATGCGCGTTCGATAAAATATACATATATATATATATAGAAAACTTTTAGCTAATTATCCCGGCCCAATCTCGAGACAACTAAACACAAAAAAAAGGTCTCCCAAACGGTTAAGAGCTTCTTATATTGTAATAAATAAAATAAGGATAATTAAAAAAAACTGTGTATTCTTGATGATGGTGATGATATATTTGTCCCAGGCCGGCAACGTGGTGACCGGGGAGATGGTGGAAGAACTCATTCTATCCGGAGCGGACATTATAAAGGTATACACACATTATATATAATACTAAATAGATTTAATCGTTGATATCCCATGTCCCCAGGTGGGTATAGGTCCAGGGTCGGTGTGCACGACCCGCAGCAAGACGGGCGTGGGGTACCCCCAGCTGTCCGCCGTCATCGAGTGCGCAGACGCCGCCCACGGCCTCAAGGGACACATCATATCGGTGAGGACGGCCCCAAGGGACACATCATATCATCACATCATCTAACTGATCATCATCTAATTTGGATATTAATTTATAAATTAAGAGATTAAAAAAAATAATTCTAATTGTCCATAAACTGGCATATAATAGTGGAAAATTAACACCACTTAGCAAACCTAATTAGTAATGCAAAATTATAGTCCAGATATCGGAGCGGTTACCAGTTACAAAAACTTAAAGATAATTATTGGATGGCTTAAAAATAGATCCAGTTTTTCGTTTAGTTACATACTAAAAACGGCATAACGAAAATAAGTTGAAACCAACATACGTTACGTTTGTGACGTCACGTTATGGCAAAAAAATATTCGATACTTACGTGTCAGTACTAAACACAAATAGAATAAACTTATAATAATTTGTAGAATAATTTTAGTTTCCTTGATTGCGATACTTTATTATATTACGCATATACGCATTACGCTCTTTTTGCTGTAACTGTGACGTCACGTTCAGGCATAACAAAATCAATGTTGGTCTTATCAGGATGGCGGGTGCACGTGTCCAGGGGACGTGGCGAAGGCGTTCGGGGCGGGGGCCGACTTCGTGATGGCGGGGGGCATGTTCGCGGGACACGACCAATGCGCGGGGGACTTATTCACCAAACCCGACGGGAAGAAGGTCAAGCTCTTCTACGGGATGTCGTCCTCCACCGCAATGTTGAAGCACTCCGGTGGCGTCGCGGAGTATCGGTCTTCCGAAGGTAATATACTTCTGAATTGAAAATAATGATGCCAGACCCGATATTCTGATATTGTTGTAAAGGTAATACGGTAGAAGTTGAGTACGTTATACTTCTGAAATGAAAATAATGATGCCAGTCCCGATATTCTGATATTTTAAAGGTAAGACGGTTGAAGTGGAGTACCGTGGGGGCGTGGAGGTGACTGTGAGAGACATCCTGGGGGGCTTGAGGTCGGCTTGCACGTACGTGGGGGCCTCCCGCCTCAGGGAGCTTCCCAGGAGGGCCACCTTCATCAGGTGTTGTAGACAAGTCAACGACGTGTTCTCTTAAGATTGTTACCAGTTTAGATATTGCTTCATGATTTATCAATTAATAAAAAATATAAAGACATTTGTGGGATAATATGTTTGCGTGCTTTAGTCATGAGTTCCTAGCTCGGAAGATTTAATTGTTTATTTTTACTAGTGTTATTTATTTTAAGGGATTTGTGGTTATTGAGAATGATAGAAAATATATAATTAAACAATATTATACATTGAAAATTTAAAAATTCATTAAGATTTTGCTTGCTTAGGTCAAAATTTGCTTCATATTTGATTATTAAAATAAAACTGATTTTTTTTCTTATTTAAAATACTTAAAAATTTACAATATAGAAATAAAATATGAAATCAAAATTGGTATTAATAAATTATATATAAAAAATTAGTTAGAAAAATATACATTTTAATGCATTTTAAACAAATAGATCTTTATTTATTACAATAGATATAAAATAAAAAATTGGAAAAAAAATTATATTTTTTTCAATACAATATTTTAATTCTTAATTAATTATTAACACTAAACCTACCGACAATTCTTGTATACCTGTTCCTACCACACGCGGTAAATTGACCGGTAGTTGAAAGTTATTTTATTATATAACGCAAGTAACAATGGAAATAACTAAAAGTAAAGAGTGTAGAAAATATTATATTCATATTCTAAGAGTTGTCATGTTGTTTGATAACGATATTATAACGTTTAAAAATGTGTAAGTTTTACAAAAGTTTAAGAACGGTCAATTTGACCGGTACTGGTAGGTTTAGTGTTAATATTAAAATATAAATAAATGTAATAAACGTTACTTCCAATATAATAAATTGAACAAATTAAACATATAAATGTATAAAATGAAACGCATAAATAAAACAGTTGCACAATACTAGAACACAATTATAATTTTTTATTATTTATTTTAATTGTATTTTGTTATAAAGTTTGTGTGAAATCATGTAATATAATTTAAAAAGTTATTATTGTTTTATTACTTTAGAACCCCCTTTTTTATGTACACAGAAAAAGTTATTTTATTAACTAATAATATCAAATTGAAATATAAATTTTATTGAAATTATAACTTTAGTTCAGACTTAATTTGAACGGTTATAAGTATTCATTATTATGATAGATAGATAGATAGATAGATGAAAGTGCCTATAATGTGAATGTAAAAATACATACAATATGCAAGTAAGATCAAAATAAAAGACTCCAAATCCAAAGTTCCTACTTGTGAAGGTCCTGTTATACATTTTGAGGTTATAATAGGTTTGTAAGTTCAAGGTCAGTAAATTACCGCCCCTTTTGTTATGAGTTTGGAGCAAAAGTTGTGGCTTTGTTACACATAACCTTCCGGTATTTGTAGAGCATCTACATTAAACATATTTTTTTGAATAAAACATCCTTAAAATCGTGTTTTGAAATATTATGTAACGAAAATGCAAAAGAAAGAAACAAATACATAGATGTATAGGATTAAGTCAGCGAGAGAATGAGAAAGAAGACATTACGAAGTAGGTTATATTATGAATATTCGTTTAGAATTCCTTTGTCTCGGTAATTTTTAGAAAGTTTTACTTTTTTCTTATTTAAATTATTTGTTTTCTATTGCTGAATAATAAAAAAATATTATATAATTAATTGTAGCTGTATATAAACTTTAGAAATATTTGTTACATTAAGTTATAAAACAAGAGACATGAAAAAAAAATCTTGTTACATATTCACGTTTTTTTCCCCACCTCTTTGAGTTGAACATGAAAAAAAAATACATAATAGAAAAATGTCTCACCGTGTGATTTTTTTAATATCAAAAAGTAATATTTAGCCAAGCCTACCATGTGAATGTAAATGTACCACCATTAAAAAAAACCGTGAATGTGTTAATGAATTTACTTAAGTAATAATATATTTAATCAAGATTTGCGATTCAAAACAGTATAGATTTAAAAAATATTTTTCAGATCCGATATATCGTTGTATTTTATACGCGACAAAGACATTGCCCGCTGCTGTTATGGTGCCATCTATTGCTCAATCTTTAAACTAAAGTGTTATTAGAGGCATATGGCAAGGCATTGAACTTGTTACGTTTTAGAAATTACGATAGATGGCGTTGGTACTTTTGTAAAATTGTTAGTTGAGGTAAGTTTTTCAACATTATATAAGCAGCTTTATAAGTTAAGTGAAACTTTTCAGAAGTTTCACTTCTGTCGTGTGTGAATTAGCGCCGTATATTCAGGGTAGTGGTTCATTAATAAAGTAATTTAATTTAGTGATTTATTTCTTTTGCATCAATTTATTAATTAAATATATCATAAAACGTTAAAAACTACAAGGACTTAACGCTCTTCCGCTTCTTCAGAACAATCAACAGTGGTACAGATGGCATTTCCGTTTGTCAAACAAAAACATAAATTACAACCCAATTGATATGAATAACCCACCGGGCAAGCCTCACTGTTCATCATTTGAACTGGTATTAAGTCTACTGTGACAGGTTCAGAAGACCTTTTTGCGCAGATTTTAGAAGAACACACAATAGTCTTGCCATCAGACAGACATCGACATTGGTTGCAGTCTTTCTTGTAATAGTGGGCCGGATCACAGTATCCTTCCAAAGAAGTAGAAGCCCTGCTATTTTTATCACAGTCTGGATTGTGCTGACATATCTGGTGCTTGACTCCTTCTATAGTATAACAGTAGCACAATTGACAGTTCATCTTATACACTTTTCCAATAACGCAGTCGTTTTGTTGGAGTTCTATAGCTGTTTTTTTACTTGAACAAACTTTAAGTGAGCAGTCGAATACTTTGACATTTTGTACCTTTATACAAACGCAGATGTTGCATTCTTTTTTGTATTTAGTACCCGGAATGCACAAATCATCGAGAGGCGGACGCTCTACCGTCTTTACTTTTGGTGGTATAATTTCTTTATCGACACTCGATAGTTTAAGATTAATTTTGTTATCAGCAAACGACAGCTGTGTACAAGTCCTGATTGTGCAAAATAATCTAACATATTTGTCGCAGAAACAAAGATTACAATCCATCTCAAATTTTTCATTAACACGTTTGCCTTCACACAGACCGTAAGCTACATTATTTTCGAACTCTTTATGTTTTTTGCGTTTTTTTAGTTTTTTGAAGATTTTTTGCTTTCTTACTTTACTTTTCCTTCTGACAGATTTCAAAGTATCTAACGACAACTGATTTTCTGAACAGTTATTACACAGAAGTCTATTGTTTTTAAGGCAGAAGCATGACATGCATCCAAGATCGTATTTATAACTTGGATCACATGATGCATAAAACTCCGAAGCTTCCTGATGAGGTACTTTCAATAATGAGTTTTCTATTGGTTGATTATTTGGCAGCGCTGGATCATCAACCTGACATTCTTTCTTCGTGCACACTTTAGAGTCAAAATATCCTGACAACGAACAGATGCAGACGTTACAGCCAATGAGATATAACTTACTAGGAGAACATGTTTTATTAGTGTCAAAATCTTGGTAGACCCCCTCTATAGTATGAAGTACTCTGAAGAGGTCTCTGCAGACTGGGTTAGGCCAGTTGCCATCTTCATCACATAAACAAAGCACGTCTCCTCTGCGGTAGGGGACCCCTGGGGTACATGGAGTTTTCATAGATCGCCATGACCCATGTCCTTCCATACCCACGTCGATCTCTCGAATAGCATCTAGTAAACATGTATCTTATGTAAATAAGCAATAAATATTTTAGGTTTATATGATTTAATAACGAACTAGAGAAGTATATGAACAAACTCTTTAATAATTTCAATTTTTTTCAAATTCAAAATTTCTTTATTCAAGTAGGCATTTTTGCACTTTTACACGTACACTTTTGAATCGTCAATTACTACAATAAAAAAAAAAGTCAGTGTAGTCAGTCCGTAAGTAAGCTACCACCGGCTCGGAATGCTGCTCTGTTGAGAAGAACCGGCCAGAAGCTCAACAGTTGCTCTTTTCAAAGGAAATATATAGGTAATGTATATTATAATATAAATCCTGCAAATGATTCTTGTTGAATTAAGTTCCACATATTTCGATCCACTAAAAACTCTTGAACGTTATAATATGCTTTATTTAATAATAAACTTTTGATTTTAGATTTAAAACTAAGAAATGGAAGGTCTAAGATATCTTGTGGAACTTTATTATATATGCGTATACTCAAACCCATGAATAATTTATAAACTTTTTGAAGCCGAAACTTTGGCGTTACGAGTTTGTTTTTATTTCTTGTAGAATAGAATTAATAGAATTAAAATGAATAAAACCTTTTGAAGTACCTTTAAAATGTCCAAACATATCAATCTCTTCACAAACACGGGCTTTGCAGTTATATTTCTGTTTGGTGTCGCATCGGCACCAGTTACAGTCATTCAGCACTATGGAGTTCCTCTTGCAATCTTCGTTCCATAGCTTTTTGGCCAACGCTTTATATACAAGACATTATTTATTCTCTTTGCCAACTACAGAAAAATTTATAACAAATTCAAAGAACTTAAATAGAACTTACGTTTTTGATGTCTATATGTTAATATATAAGTAATTTGTAAAATAATAATATAAGCCTTTATATACATAACTGTTATAAATAACTTTAAGTTCCAAATATTTGAATGTTCAATTTCATAATGCTGACTTAGATTAGCCTAAATATTACAAATGCAGCATTATAATAATAATAATTTTCTTAGATAAAGTTAATTATTGTTTGTAATTAAAAATAAGCAATTAATATTTTATTAGTGATCGTAAAAATTTAAGTTCTGATGACAATTCTTGAAAAAAAAATATCGTTAAAAAATTGATTCCTTTGAATCTTTGTAAATTTTGTATTTTTTTTGCTGAGTATGACAATAGATGCTGCTAGATACTTGATTCCACTTATTGTTACATTTCTTCTAAAGTAATAACAGAAATACGTTTAGTCACTTGTATTTTACTTTACTTTACTTTAGCTTCACGCCATATCTCTTGCGGGGTAGCCAGACGACGGAGCGCCAAACGCTACGGTCCCTGCATACCTCTTTCGCCTCGGCCACAGACATCAACCTCTTCATACCCTCCGGAGGGTCCTCATGCTTTTGCTGCTATGCTTATGCTAGTATTTTAATTATTCATTCTATTTATATTTTACTAATATAACAAATAACTATAAAATATTTAATTAAATAATCTGTATTCTCTTCTAAATATAGATTTTAATAATTGCTTGTAGAATTTCTCTCCGTACTGATACCTTAACATTGTTTGTGCATTATTTAAAAAAAAACTACATAACGATTATTTATTTTTTTAAACTAAAATTGTAAGGGTATCGCAATTTTGACATTATAAATAGCATAGCTGAGGATAGACCTCTGAAGATTAGAGTGAAGTGTTTGACCATCACTGATTAACTTTTTGGATTTGAATAAGCCAAATGTGATAAGTTGTTTCCAAATTATATATCACTTAAAACCTCTTTGATTGTACCGTTCTCTTTGTTACATTACATCAAAAGAGTGGAATTTCGTAATTGAAATTTAAAATACGGAATATGATTATTTATTTACAAGTATTTTTAGTACATAGCATTTTACCATTAGATAAACAAAAACAGGTATTGCATTTGTCTTTTACCGTACTACCAGGTAAGCAATTGCGACCAGATTCTAAAGACACCATCGATTTTCTAAGAACTAAACTCAATACTTTTTCTATTACGGACGGAATATTAATTGTTATATTATGACTTTGATTATTTTCATTAATAACATCAGAATGTTTTGAATCAGATTTTTTAGATCTCTTCTTAAATGATTTATTCTTTTTGAATGTTCCAACAGATATATCATTCGATGCATCATTTGTAAATTCTTTCGAAGTTATGATATCTTTATAGTAATGTGTTGCTTCAAGTGATTGTTGATCTTCATTTACCATCCTGTTTTTGTCATTGCTATGTTTTTTTATATTTGTATGAGAGTATTTGTCGCTGCTTTCTATTAACTCTTCCGGGGAATTATCGTCATCCTCGAGGAGTATAGCTGTCGTCATCGTTTTTAAATCTTTATTAGCTCTGGTTTGAGTTTTGCTAGCTTTTTGTTTAGATCTTTGATGTTTTTTCGGTATTAAATCAGATAATTCTTTTATAAGATTATCACCACATTGATTTAGTTCATATTGTCCGAGATTAATTCTAATAGTTTTGGGTTTGTTGTTGCAGACTAATTTGTGTTTATTAGCACAGTAACAGAACTGGCAGGGTTCCAAAGTATAGAATGTTTTAGGGTCACAGGTGCCCACTATAGCGTCTGATCTGCGAGTCTTATTCAAATTAACACAATCGTGTTTCGAACAACGATTTATATTAATTTTACCATCTGGACCGCAATAACAAACATTACAATCAACAAATACATACTTGTTTGGAACACAAACATCATTTTTGATTTCAGAATGAAATGTTGAACATTCCTGATTTGCCCATGTACCGTTGGTTGTACAAATACATGTTCTATTATCATCTGTATATACTGTATTAGGATCACATTGTGAACTATCATTTAGGTTTATTGTGACAAAGTCTAAAATTCGAGAAAAATTAAAATAATTAAACAATTAAAAACGTTACATCTTGACTGTGATATTTATAATAAAAGTATAATTACCAGTTTTGATTAAAATTAAATTAGCAAGTAAAAAACACGTGACGGTCAAAACAAACATCTTGTAGAATCACTTATCGTTAATGAGCAATGAGAGTAATGAAATTGGATCAGAAATTTATGGCGATTGACGATTTATTAATTAAAATTATATTTGGAATGTTAGAAGCAATTTTTTAAAATTACCTTCACTGTCCTTTAAATATTACGTTTGTTAATGAGTAAAGGCGAATAAAGACACATGTTTAAATAAACAATTTGTGGTTTTTCGAAAAATTTTACACTGTTCATAAACTTTACACTGTGATATTGTCAGCCACTACAATACCAATTCCGCAAGTATTGTAAACTGAAAATCATGAAGTGTAAATTTTAGTCGTTACAAATAAAAATCGTTCGAATCATGTACCCCTTTAATATTGAGAGATAAATTTAATTTCACATCTGAACAGTTGGCTGCATCACTCTTGAAGCAGTGTTCTTCGATGATAAGATTATTTTCACACTGGCATATATAACAGTCATCCATAATAGTACCAGGTTCGTCACATTTGTGTGTAGTATGCTTTACATGGGAAACAGTTACTGTGAACCAATTTTCTTTCGTATTTTCTAGGGATGTAATATTGGCTAAAATAAAAAATAATATGTATACCAAAAATAACATGGAGCTGACGCTGAAATCAGTGGTAATAAGATACCTTGATGCCTGCGTCCCATTGACAAATAATTGTATCCTGGGAAAGCTTTTTCACAATAAGTAGATTTGGGAAGCGGTCGACAGAAATTATTAATGTTCCCAATGTATGGACAAATACACTCCTTACATCTGTAATAAATTTACCACATTTTAAACATTGTACGTAAAAACAAATAAATGTCTCAAAAAATATTTTTAGTATTTACCTAATAATATACATAGATCCCGGAGTACAGTCTTTTATTTCTGCACTGTGAGAAACGTTGACAAAAAAACACGAATTGTGCACATCTCTTTTCAGTCTTCTATGTCTAGCTGCGTGCTTTATAAATTTATATTCATTTTCCTACAAAATAATGTAAAATTGGCCTTATTCAGAAAAAATCGTTGATATAAAACAGCAAAGTTTTCCCTAGGTTTATCCATTGAAACACTTGCATAGCTTTGGAGAAATTCTATAATATGTCTAACCGTGTTGCGGTTAATTTTTTATTTATACTAATATTTACTTCAATTACGATTAAAAAAATTTATACCAAATTGTCGGGGGTCCTACTATTATCGTCCTTGGAGAAATTTCTAAAACTTATTTCGTCATTGCACAATATCGCCTCACAGGTTGCATACACCTTCAATCCGAGATCTGGACATACGCATAGATTACAACCCATTACGAATTCTTCACCTGGGTAACATAAATCCAAACTTCTCGTTGAATCCTTGTTTATTTTGTTGTCAGTCAAATCATGTGAAAGTTTAAATGTATTCCATGGTGAAAGGTTACATGTATGGTTGGTGCATACTTTGTCTAATTTATTGCCATTTGGTGGACACAAGCACACATTACATTCATCGCTAAAGAGGTTTCCAGGAATACAATCATCAGACCTGAGGAATGCCTTGCTACATGGGTTTTTAGTGCATTTAGCGACATTTTTAAGTCCATCTTGTGGACAAAAGCATATATTGCAATCAACTTCGTAATATGCGAGCGGTTCACAAGTAAACTTTTCATATGTCATTTCCACATTAACTAGGCACGTATTTTTTGTGCACACTCGTTCTTTGAGGACACCACTATCAGGACAAATACATAAATTGCATTTTAATTTTGATATTGAGCCTGGAATGCAAGGTCCATTTTCATCTTCTGTTGGATTAATGTAAGGATAAACCTTATGCGACTCTTTGACGATTCTCTTAGCTTCACAATCGTCATCGGTACACCACTTCAGATCAATTTTACCTTTTTTATTGCAGTAGCAGGTATTGCAGTCGAAATCCACTAATGTATTTGGTTCACAATTTTTAGTTAAGTCTAAACCTACGTTTTCTTTTGAGACTTTTGTAGTTTTTGTAATTTTTCGGATACTTTTCATGAAAGATGTGCAAAATTTGAAATATTCATCTTTACTGTCAGAACATAAACAATACCTGCCGCTATCGATATAAAGAGTATTTATTTCACAAGCCTCGCCTTTTTTCGCTGTTTTTACTTTACTTATATCGATTAGACTCCTGTCTGTAAGACTGTGATTCAAAACAGTTTCTAATATGTTCAACTTATTTTGGTACGTACAGGCTCTTGTACAATATATATCTTTAATTAGTCCATTATTTAAACAAAAGCATTCTACACACACTGGAATTAACTCGCCAGGACTACACACGTCTGTTTTAACATTTTGTTTGAAATCGAATGCTTTAGAACAGTCGAGTTCGAGGCAGAACCGTTCATTGATAGTTTCTTCAGAACCACATTCACAGTAAAGACATATAGGCTTTGTAAAAGACAAAGGATTGCAACGATTTGGTGTAGTTCTCAGTGTATGCAAATATTTATTGTTACTACATGT
The DNA here is from genome assembly GCA_918358865.1 of Melinaea marsaeus rileyi. Lineage (NCBI taxonomy): Eukaryota > Metazoa > Arthropoda > Insecta > Lepidoptera > Nymphalidae > Melinaea > Melinaea marsaeus. The sequence continues at coordinate 8,120,136 of OU911088.1, read as the reverse complement.
TCCTTTTACACAAAGGCGTTCATCGGATATGCTGTTATTAGGACAACGACAGACATTACAGTCCTGTCTATATAAAGAACCAGGAAGGCATCTGCGCTTATGCTCAATATGCGACTGACATGTTTCCAAACATTTATCAATAATAAAGTAACCTTTTTCAGAACAAAGACATTGAATACAAGGAAACAAGTAAATAACATTGGGCAAGCACTGATTACTCGCTGATAAACTTGGAATATCTGATGTGTGCATTTCAAGCGAGCATGACGAATCAGCTACACACTGTGCCTGAGATGTCATCCCTGAAGCAGGACAGAAACAAAGGCTGCAGTTAACATAGTACGATCCAAATGGAGTGCACTTTGGACCGTATTGCAAAAGACTCTGTTGAATCTTTGTAGAATCGTTGCAATGGTTATCCGTACACAGAAGTTGCCCATTATTTTGACATATGCATTGATTGCAGCCCTGCCATACAACCTGACCGGGTTGGCACGGCTGCTTTCGAACAATCAATTTGCAATTAGATTCAGCCCATCTCCCTCGATAATCACAATAACATACACGACCATTCATTGTGAAATAAGCATTCGGATAGCACGTACCTAAGAAAAATGGAGGCGAAGAAAATTATTTTCAAGAAAATTATATAATGATATGAAATTGGAATTGTACTCACGGATGGCACTTAAATAATAAGGTAGAAGTGTTAATAAAACAAAAAATATCACACACGATGACATTTATGAAGTTACTTTAAATGAAAATTATTCTAATGTAATCAATAATAAACTTAAAACTAATTTCACGCTCAAAAGGCGGTTAAATTAATAAAAGTCTTACTTGTAATGTGTTTATTTATTTCTTCTAGAGTTAAGAGTCCATGAAATGGTATTTTTTTTTATTTTTATGACCAGTATAATTGAATTTGAATTTTAAATTTGAATGTTACAATAATTCCACTTGGAATGAATCAGTCTAATTGCAAAAAAAAAAATAAGTCATTTGTAGTAGACTTCGCCGTATTGTTACAATGAATAAGATAATTCAGCTCCACATAATCTTTTGAAATACTTTGTATATTTTGTAAGTAATCTAGGTTACACGAGAGGAGCGATCTAATCGATCCATTAACATTAAACCTAAAATATTAATCTGACTTGCGATCTAAAAAAATTAATTCAATGAAGGAGGATTTTTAATTATTGATTAAACAATTTCGTAGAAGTAAGAAAATAAAATAATCAATGAATACTTTATTTGGTAAATTACACAACATAAATTATTTTCAAGAAGTCTCTGCGACATTATAGTCCATATTTCTCCAAATAGGCTTCACGTTTTTGTAAATCTTTTATTTGGGAGAACGTGAGGCAAACTTTTTGAGTACATCTAAGACCACCATCGGCTTGGCAGTAGCAGTCATTACAATGAGCTCTAAAAATTAAGTTACTTAATCTTAATGAAAAAAATACAAATTTTCAGGCATGCAATAATGTTTAAACCATAGTAACGTTTCTGAATTGAATTACTATGAAAATATAAGCATCGAGTGAAACAATCCACGGAAAAAGAAAAATAAAGAATATTAGCAATTATTTTGTTTGGGCTATTATTGAGACAATTTTCTATTGACTATAATATTTGTTTTTTTATATTATGGTTTCAACAAGTCATACCTGTAAGTAACGTTGGGTGTACATTTATCTTTTTTCACATCCAAAGCCAATTTGACGATGGAGCTATTACCCGACAGCAGCTGTTTACCAGTTATGATCTTATTACAATTCTTCAATAACTTGCATGAACTTTTTTTATCTTTACACAAACAGCGGATGCAATCTTTCGTGAAATCTTTATCACAGGGCTGACCTGAAGAATAAAACACACCAATTACCAAACGTTCACAATACCTATTAATAAAACACTATATATAAGCCACATTAAATGAACACATCATATTGTAACAAATTTCAAACCATTATATTCCCTAAGGGCTAACTCTGACAAGCTCTGTACTTTAACACAGTATTTCAGGGAACAAAAGAGGTCTCGTCGCTGAGCACAAAAGCATATGTTGCACTGTACACGGTAGGACCTGCCGGGAACGCATTCCGCCCCTATGTGCGGTAGTTCAGGTAAGTCGTGTATCCGCGGTTGTAATGCTGATATATCTTCATCATATAACCGATCTGGAAACAATTGTTACTTAAAGAATTAAGCCATTCGTTCGTTATTAATTATCATTGTGTAAAACAGGTTTAATAAATGCCAAATTTTCACTAATTTTCAACTGAAAATCAATTCGAAAATTCCATTAGTAAAGTTACCTTAAATACATTTTTAAATTAGAATTATAAGAAAAACATTTACTTTAAGTTAAAAAAAATATTACTCACTACTCAGTAATGTTCTTTTTCTGCAAGTCGCTGTGCAAATGGGTGTATTTTTAGATGTGCAGAAGCATTTTTTACACCCTCTGCTATAAATTTTTCCAGGCACACATTTGCCTTTGGGTAACCTTGGTAGTTTTGGTGGAGCGTTGTCATGCCTTGATTCTTTATTTCGCCTAATTTTTACGTTGTTTTCCAATTTAGTTTTATTATTTAATTCAATTTGCCCTTTCGTTCCCGTTCTAAGATGGTGTTTTGTGGTTTGCATTTGATTTAAAATAACTTTTTCAAGACAGGCCATTTTAGTGCAGATTTGTGAATTGTTGCGGCCACATCGACAAGTGTTGCATGAGTTTTTGTATATTTTACCAGAAATACAACTCTGACCATCTTGGAGTGACGGCAGGTCTTGGTGATTTATGTTTGTAAAGTTTGCTAAAATCATTTAATATTTTAACATATTTAAAAGTTGCGTTGCGTTGCTATTTAATATTACTTTATAATTAGTCTATAGAATATTCTGAATATAATTAAAATATTAAGTATGATAAAAATTATAAAATCCTATCTATCAAGTTTTTTTCAGAATAAGATAATTATTAATTATTATGCTGTAAATGTCTGATCATTAATGTATATATGGTAAGTGGTTCGTTGCGGTAGACGTTTCTTCTACTAATATGTCTTCCAAACACACCATTGTAGTGCAAGACAATTTGGCATTCTTGGTACATATGCAAGTATTGCATTTTATTCTATATTTCTTTTCTGGTATGCAATTCTCATTCTCATTTTCAATATGCGGCAGATTGAAAAAACCTTCTCTGAGTGAAGGTTTTATATCTCCACTATTAATGATTTTGTCACAAACATTATTAGTACAGACCAAATTTTCCCTTTCATCACAGGTGCAATGATTACAGTTAATTTTATATTCTTTATGTGGTACACATATTTCTGTGTTTATAGCCCTTCTAGTGTTTTGTACATTTGTTATCTTTGCTAGGTCCTTTTCTTTAATTTCTTGGACATTCTTTTCCTGTACCTTTACACAGAGACGATCGATGTAGTAGCCGATATCACTACATAAGCATATTTCATCTTCTATTCTAAGAAATTCTCCGAATTTGCAACGTTGAGCCTTATTGCCCTTGGAACAGAGTCTATTTGTGCATGACGGTGATTCGATAAAACCAGACGATTCGCATTGACAAATGTTACAGTCTATTAAGAACAAAGATTTAGGCGTACATGAAATGTTTGACCTCAAAGAATTCTTCACAAGAGTCGTATTTGGCTTTAAGAATTGAAAAGTTTCTCTACAGTTATATGACATCCACTTGTTATTGTAATTGCAGATGCAGAAAAGGTCATCATATCTGTATGTCATTTTAGATTGACATTCATCTCTCGTCGATATTTGAGGATTTACTGGAAAAGAAAAGAATTTTAGTCTATATCCTTAATTTCAACATTCACTACATATTACATACATGCATTGAGTTGTTATTTATCTTTATGAAAATATAAAAAAACCTTACCGTAAGTTTTATTCTCGCATTTGGTGTCGTGACATATGAACACCCCGCGCGTGTCACAAACACACAAGTGACACGGTCCTGTAACAGTTGTGGTCGGAACGCAGGACTTCTGCGGATTCACTTGCCATTGTCGTAGAAAACGTTTCGCGTATTAATAATCATATTGTATTTACATCGCCATATTTCGAAGAAGCGATTTTGGTACATTTTATTATAATTAGTCGAATTTAGCAAATATATTTTATATCTTAGGTCTATAGATACATTTTTAATAGTTTTCTTATTAATAAAATTACTTAAAAGTTTAACTATGGTAGGTCGCCTAATAAAGGCCGGCTCCAAATAAGGACAATCGTTTAAATTTCTCCAACTTAATATTTATATTGAAACGGACATCGTGCGGAACTTCCTCAGTAACCAAGCATAACACAACGAGGTTCACTGCTTTTGTGCTGGTCATATTGTCATTGATTCTTTGTTAAAGCTCAGAAGTCGAGGAGTGTAAATAAAAAAAAAATACTAATTAAATTTTGCATGTTTTGAGCAAGAAAAAACCCTATTTAATATTTAGTGATTCTTATATAGTATTGTTACAATACTAGTAAGTGAAATTAACAGGGAAATTAACCAAAATGGTTACTTTTTATCTCGATTTTGTTTGTTTTCCTAAGGGATATATCTAATTACCGAACACAATCTACCCTGTTGCCTCCACATGAAGCCTGGACCATTATTTTTAAACATTTAACAAGGTCATAAACATTTAATAAAGTAAATGTAAGTGTGTTACCTAATAAGGTAAAAGGAAAAACTGAAGAAATTATTGATACGTAAATAAATTAAATTAATTTAATTAATTACTAAAAGCAATATCAATTAGCACAAAACTACAATTTGTTTTATTTAAAGCTACAAAAGAAGATTAGATTAACTCAAATACATTTTTAAGACCTTATAAGGGCCACGACACTAATTGTTTTATAATTCTAAACATGTGAATTTAATAGCCATTTAAAGTAAATGCTTTTTTCGATATGATTTTTTTGGTATAAAATGCCTAAAATATTGCTGTTCATTTATGGACTTTATTAAGAACCGTAATATCCAATAACGACCGACACACTTAAAAAATACAACCCGTTTTATAAGTAACTGGTCATTAGTGTTTTGTACAATATTTTCTCTTTAAATATAAAAATTTTATATATCTTACTCTAAAATGTAATTATAAGGATTTCCAAAAACACGGCCCTTATTAGATGCCTTTATGTATAATAAAAAAATCTTAAAACTAAACAACATTAATACTTACACAATATACAATTTACACTTAATAATATATTAAAAAATATGAGGCATGTCCACGTCATTTTAGGAGTTGTTTTAAATTTGAACAAACAATATTAAAGGCTTAAAATTAATTATGCTTCAGATTAATGTTGATTTGACAAATTAAATTCACTCGTAAAGATAAGAACAAATAACTTGGTGATAAAAGGTTAATTATAAAAGCAGTCATTTAATAATGTTCGTGTATTACCTACTTTTATTTGATCCTTTAAGACTATATAATACTAGGATCCGCCAACCGCGGCGGGTGTTGAGCTGAGCCCCTCTTATTTTCTTGATATCTTTTGAATGGCTAAACATTTTTTCAACCTGTTTTCGCTATAACATCCGCGTTATGCTCAAACAAACATGAGAAAATTTTTAGCTAATTATCTCGTCGCATTCTGGAGACAACTAAACTCTTTAAACTAAATTCGTTAAGAGCTTCGCTTACACTCAGCTAAATAATTTAACGTAGTGATATAATATGTATGTATCATATTGTTATGCTATGTAGATATGACTGTCTGTACATAAATCTGACATAGCATTAAAATTATAAATGTTATTTATCTTGAACTATAATCAATTATTACGGTAATGGAGTTTTAATTGAATTACTGAGTAATTTTTATGAATAAATTTTAAGTTCCACACAAGTTTCATCCAAAAAAAATATAGTAGTAGCAGAAAATATTCTTCCAAATATAACAATTATAAACACATACATACATCATACATTGCTTTGTAAATTTGTATTAAATTATTGTTATTTATCTCTATGTTTTTCCAAAGCCTACATATGTACTTTCTCATAGAAGATCATCAAGAGATTCGTATTACAGATTTATTTAGTGTGGTGAATGTGAGATCTAGAGTCTTACTTAATGCATTCCTTCATACTACAAAGGTTTATTCCACTGAAATTTCCATATTTTATTTGTACAGTAATTCCCCCTATAACCCGGTACTCTTGTCTGAATTATTTTATACAGTTCATAATTAATTTCGCTTAACTTTGCACATTATGTTTTTATAAAATTAAATAAAAATTTAAATTATATAACTTCTTTCTTAATATTCCATTTAAACTGCCCTTAACGAGAAATGTTAAACGTGAATTATTAAAGTACATAACCTGTTATATAGCTATATGAACCTTTATATAAGAATATTCCTACAATGCGTTTTCCTATAACGCGGAACGAATCTACCGTGTTATAGGGGGCATTAATGTATGTTTCTCGGTTTGTACATTACGCCATACATTTAATTACGTTGTATGTTTGCTTAAAAGGCACCAACTACGCACAAGAGCTTTATCTCTGGATTATTTAACACTAAACCTACCGACAATTCTTGTATACCTGTTCCTATCGCACGCCGTCAAATTGACCGGTAATTAAAAGTTATTTTATTATATAATGCAGATAATAATGGAAATAACTAAAAGTAAACAGTGTAGAAAATATTATACGCATATTCGAAGAATTGTCAATTTGACCGGTACTTGGTAGGTTTAGTGTTAAATACATACAATCACAATTTGCAAATTATTTAAAAATACATCTTATTTCTAAAAACAAAAAAATAAAACAGCTTATAAATTTGAATCTCTTTATTCGTGTCTCGGTTAAGTTCACACAATAATAAAATATAGATGTCTATGGTCGGGCTTTTCATTGTTTAATATTGTTAATCTTAAAATAAGATATTTTAAATATTTTTCATCAATTTTCGAAATTATATTAAAAAATTTGAGATGCCCTAATACGAACACACAGAAGTACAACAATTACATGAAATAAAAATAATGAACAACCGATATATATGTTCTTAAGAGAAATTATTAATATTCAAAGATTATAAAGCTACGATCTTACAGAGATTAAAATAGAGATATAAAAAGGCGAGGTTACACTTAAAAAAACACGACGACATTTAATCTATTGAAACTATAAAAAAATATTAATGTTAAACAAACATACATTCAAGTCGCTTAATTACATACTAAAGATTGTCTGGTTACATATTTATTTTAATGATATTTCTTCTACTATTCATGGTATCTGAAAAGCCTGTATTTTGGAGAAACTTTAAAAATTGTAAAGAGAGGATACAAAAATTTTCGTACCATTTCGTTGTATTGTCGTCTGTACAAACTAAACATCTTACAATAATCTTAATCTAATGTAAGGAAACATACTAATGCTGTCCAAATTAAGTGAACGATTTAAATACTTTATTTTATGAATCATAGTCCATAGATCACATAACGTGACGTCGAGATAGATAAACACGATGTGAGCCGATACAAAGGAAAATCACCTGTGACTTAAAAATGATTTTTAATAGGAAATAAATCATGAAGGTATCGAGATTCACATCGCGTTATAATTTAAACGTCACAGAAACGCAGAGTGCAGAAGATGCTCTTTCCGTCCGCGGAGCAAGTGCAGTCGTTGCAGTTGCGCTGGAACTGCTCTCCAGGGTTACAACGGAAGTCAGGATCCGATTCTGTTTATAATAATAAATGTTTACTTAATAATTTTCTTATAAATTTAGTCAAAGTTGCAACAATCATTATTATATTATGCAATAAAGCAGAATACATCCGCAAGGTTTGCTCATCCGCAGATTCTTAAAAAAAATTTTTTGAGTAAAATATTAGCAACCTCTTCTGTTGGAGTGTTTTGCGGGACCTATGTTAAAAGATTTATTATAAATTTAGATAGATATATATAATTTTTCCAACCTGGTAGGTTTATATCAGCTTGGTTATTGTCGCATTTTTTGATGGTGCAGGTGGCGTGTCCCCCGTCGGTAGTACAGCGACACGTGTTACACTCTTGGGAGAACACACTACCGGGCGTACAGTCAGACTGTACGTACGTTGATACCTCTGTATTTGTGTTATCAAAAATAATTTAAATGGATTAGATTATATTAGATAATCTGATTTACATGAGTGGAAGATGTTAACAAGATTTCCAAAGTGAGAAAGAGAAATGTAAAGTCATTAGGAGTCATGTCAAGCAACATAAAACGAAAATATCTGACCTCTCCTAGCTCTGGTGCCTCCATTGTTGTTGCTGTTAAGCGCTGCACAGTCTATGCGTGTGCAGGAGAAGTTCTGTCCCTCATTGTCACAGAGACACTTGTTGCAGTCCATGCGGAACTCCTGCCCCGGCTGGCAGTTCTTCGGCGTTCCCTACTGAACATTATATGCGTTATTTCCGATACTTTCAAATTTTTATATATATTCTTAAAAATTAAGTATTGGATGAAGGAAAAAAGTGATTGTTCCATCATTTTCTGTTCCTTTAGTTTTTTGTAGATTTTTACTTCATTTACTATCTCCCTAACGTAGTTTTTGTAACAGGTGCAATAGAATCTCTCAGAATTTATTTGGAACCAAATAATCTTTAGAAAATTCGTTAAGTGCAGGTTCCACATTGATTCCAACGCACCTTTATTAACGGTGCAAAATGTGGTGCCTCAGCCGTTCTTGAGGATTGCTGTAACAGATTAATCAATAAACAATACTACATACATACTATATACGTAATACGATGATATAAATACCTGCGAGGTTGACCGTGTCCTCCTTTTCAAAGGAAAATCCTGTAAAAATAAATAAATGTATGTAAAATTTCTTTCATAAATTAACTTAAATATCAAAAACTAGATAGTTATTTTAGTCAAAGGGTGTCATAAACATTTAAGTGATATAGTATTATAGTCCCTTATGGGAATCGAACCGATAGTCAGGGTCTTTAGACCAACTGGACTGAATATATACATAATTCAAACAAACCTCTTCGATTGGACAAGCCCTTCGCGTGCACGAAAACGACAGTCCGTCCGGATTACAGCGACACATGTTGCAGTCCAGCTCGAAGACCTCGTCTGGGCGACAGCTGCCGTTGACTTCGTGGATCTTCTGCAAATCAGATTAATTGTTTTCAAAGCAATTTGTAATTCAAACATCAAGTGTACTTTCCATATGCGTTTCTTTTTAACATTTCAGATCCATTTTCAGTTTTTTTTGTAAGCTTATGTCCAAATGGAGTAATATTTTTATGTTATTTACAATTACAGAGATAATGTTCAAAATATTTACTATTGGCATCTCCGGTACTTCGTCAGGGAGGTCGTCAACACAAACTTTCCGTGTACAGAAGTAGCTCGTTCCATCTTCGTTACACCAGCAAGTGTTACAATCCTTGATGAACATGCGGTTAGCAGCGCACACCACGGACTTGGATGGTGATCTTAGGACCTATAATGTTTATTTTCTTGTAATATAAGCCAGTAACCACATTGTGGGTGTAAATAAAAGACAAGAATGGAACCATTGGTTTATTTAATTTATTATTTTGTATAGTTTGAAATAAAATATATATATATTGTTTTCTTTTGATGATAACGCTAATTTAGTCCCACTTTTTAACGCGTTTTCCACTAAGGTACGATGCGTTTCTTTTCCTGAAAAAAAATGGAAAATTATATTATTAATCAATGATTTAATCCAAAAAATCATAAGTTAAAATATAATTATCATTACTCTTAATTCGTGGAAGACTTCCACATCATCTGGTAACGGGCAAGGCTTGTTTGTGCAGGAGTAATTGGAACCATCGATGTTACAGAGGCAAGTGTTGCACCCCACATTGAAGGTACGACGGGGTTTGCATACTTTAAGATCTGATTCATCCGACTGTTCTTTCGATATTCTGTCCTGATGATGAATGTGATATCTTATTTTCTCAATACTGTGTATAAGCTCTTTTTGAAATTTAGAAAAGATTTATTTTTTACTGTGGGCGTGATGGAAGGTGTGAATATCCTTCATCAACCAAACCCAAATCCAGACCATTCCAGACTCTAGTCAGAGTTTAGTCCATTATTGACTAGACCAAGCCATTGGGTATTGGGTTTTGGGTCTGCCCAGACAATAATGGGAACAAAAAACTAGTAAATTTCAACGTTAGCATTTACACGTTATTGAAATTGTCAAAATCGTTTAATATTTTATTCAATAAATTAGTGTTGAGATAATTTGATGATATAAAATTTACCTCATCTTCCTTAAAAAGTTCAACATCGCTAGTATTAATATCTCCCTGGAAGCACCCTAACATGGAACAAGTAAAACTTTGTCCGTCGCTCGAACACAGACACGTATTGCATTCTATTCTATACTTTGATCCTGGAAGACACACTGTTGATCTTTTCACTAAATTATTATGAGTTCCCTGAAATATATGAAAATTGTATTTTAAAATCATTTTACTGAAAATTTAAACTACTAGTGATGTTTTTTGAAATAGAAAAGCCATTAAGAACTTATGACATGAAAACATTTGCTTACCTTATTTTTAATTACAGTGCAAACACGAATTGTGCCTTAATTATTTGACTGTTACTTCATTTTCACATAAAATGTTGAATTCCGTCTCCAAAACAAGGTTAGAACGAACCAAAACCGATAATTACGTAAATTACTGTGCTTATGTTTTGTAGTTTCGTGCGAACTTACTAAATTTAATATTTATATTAAGTTTAGTTTGATAATTGAGACTACGTATAGAATAGCGTTAAAATGATCGCCGACACCGAATGATTACGATAATGATCCTATATATATATATTCTTCTGTTTAGGTAATATTTTAAACTTACCGGTCCAACTTGATCGCTTTTTTTTGGTTCGAGAATAGATTCCATGACTGTAAAAATATATAAATATATTACAAATTTGCATTTCCAACTAATTTAATTATTTAAATTTGCTAAAAAATATCAATAAAAACAAAAAATATTGAATGTTATTGTCGAAATGGTAATTAAATTAAATATATTAATAATCAATAACAATACAATGTGTTAATGATTTTGTTTTCAATTCAATTATTTTGATTATAATTAAAATTATTTTAAATCGAACTTACGCCATGTTGATGACAAACATCCCTTTAGTGTACAAAGCCCCATACCGTTTTCCAAACATCTGCAAGTGTTACAGTCTCGTTTGAAAGAAGTCTTCGGCTTACACCTTATAGGTTCACCTGTAGATAAAAATCGTTTATTAATAATATATATACTACATACATGTTAAATATAAATAATAAAGCATATAAAAATAACATCACTGTTCAACACCACAACATCTACCAATTGACTAAATTTTACTTGCAGTTGTAATTTTGCATTTATACAATTTTTGCTATCAATTATTATATTCAGAAACAATACTGAAAAACCTCATTCAAATCTGATACTTCATAATAAAAATGACTAGGGGCGCCAACAAACCCTCAATTTCGACTCGCTGCACTCGCAAAATCTCGGGTGCCGTTTGCATATTGAGCGAAGCGAGCCCAGCGTATTGACTCATCGTTTCCCATTGACCTCAATGGGATATCAGTTTTTTGACACGATATTAAAAAAAAAAAAAATTTTTTTTTGAGGACAAAGAATGCAAAAAGTCTCCAGTAAAACGCTTCGCTCACTTTGTTCGCTTCGCTCAATAATACATAATGTAAAATACCTTTTAAAATAATAAATACTTACCATAGTTCTTATTGCACGTTTCCAATCTCGTACAAACAGCAAGTCCATCGTCAGAACACCGGCACTTATGACAGTTACTCTCCCACTCGCTACCCGACAGACATTCGGCTTCTCTATTTCGTTGTACGTCTAGTTTTGTTGCTGTAAATATTTTATGTAAATTAATACTATGACAATCGTTTATTTCATGCAATTAAATTATTTACCTTTTTCATTATTTTCTGTGATACACCCCTCATCTTTTGAACCGGGTGTGCATTTTAAGACTGCAATAGAAATATTTTTTAGATTAAAAAAAATATGTACTAAATTCTCTGTAGCATTATAGTTAATAATAAAATATTGCAGAAACCTTGAGAGTAATTTTAAATTGAAATTTAAGTTCACAGTTAAAAGTTAATCTTAATATTAATAGTAGTATGTAATGAACGGTCATTGTAATTTTGATGTTCCATTTCCCTGTACCAAAAGTCACGTGACGTCCCGTTGGACGGACCGATCAAATTACCCTTTAACCTCGCAATTATTGCAGTCCTATTAATAGCCACAACAATTGTCTCAATAATTACTCCTCGACTAAGATAGCTTTGTCGGCGGAAAATGAAAATTTTAACCTAAACATCACCAACGGACCAATTCAGGATTGTAAACGATCGAGTGATCAGCCAATAAGAGAACACTTAACTGTTTAACTACTTCATATTTATATATAGCTTTTATTAACATTATTATTATCTGTCTGTGTCTGTTGTTAAGCTAAAAGTACTGTTAAACATAATAGACGCAAAAACACGAGTTATTTCGTCAATTAACATATATAATCTTTGAAACACATAATCCAATACTTATCTAGCCAATAAGAGCGCAATTCAACTTTTAACTACTATATACTATATATATATAGCTTTTATTAACATTATTATCATTGGTCTGTTTGTTTTAAGTAAATAATACAATAAAAAAGCTAGAAGTTAAAAGTACCTACTGTTAAACATAATATAAGGAAATAACACGAGTTATTTCGTCAATTAACATATATAATCTTTGAAACACATAATCCAATACGTATAAATTAAATCATCGATTCAGAGAATTCATTATCGGTGACCCTTATCAAAAACATAACGAGCATGTGTGCATTTCGTAGTAAACAGTTATGTCGGTAAACGTAACGCGACCCCAGATAACATGAGATAAGCTCATTAATGAATTATAATTTAAATGTAATAAAAATATTAATTATAATTCATGTAATATATGTTGAATGCTTTATATATGTGTAGGAATTAGGTATTTTTTACATTTAATTTTTTTAAAGCGAAATATTCAAAAATAGCTGTCAGTGAGTGTCATGAAACAAGTCATGTCTCATGAAATCCTTAATTTAGAACAACCAAAATATTTTCAATATACCTATAGATTTAGTGTAAATACGAAATAAATAAATATATATATATATATATATATATATATATATATATATATATATATATACATTTTTTCTCACATACGCACCAGGCAAGAATAAAAACCAAAAATACATCGTGTCAGGAAGCTTTAAATTCTAATGATAAATTAAAATTAAAGGTCTAGGACTCAATTAATATAAACGTTGGAATGTTGAGACGCAGTCAATTGGTGACATGGTATCATGATTTAACATGTAATGATCATGATATTATAAATAATATTTACTAAATCAGTTGTCACGTTCATACTTTACTTTATGAATACTTTATTTTAATGGTGACGGTTTACGCATATCATGAGCGAAAATATACAACCTACAGACAGTAAAACACACATTTTTAAATAATATATATATATTACTGTATAATAGATATAAATATAATAATAAAATATGATTGTATAATAATACAAGAAGAACAACACTAAAGAAATGATTTTTGTTTTCTTATTTTTATGATATTAGTTAAAGAAATATCCTTGTATATAATATGTTATAAACAATGTCTATCTAAATTCCTAACATCAATTTTGGAGGCCAAATAAAACAATTCGTAGACATTAATTGTGATCATTTTAACTAATTGGAGGCGAGACTGTCGACGCCGATCCATTTGTGACAAATATGTCGCCAAAAATATCATTTATTATTATTATTGGCGCTGCTTACAGACTATATGTTTATAGATCTAACTGTAAGCATTGCTTTACAGCTCGTAAAAGGGCTAGCTATAATATCACTCTTATAGAAGATGAAGTAGCTATTTCAGGTTTATTCATAGTGTCGAAATTAAACCCCTTAGTTCACTCTATCCTAGTCTGCATACTCAAAGAGCTTAACTACATTTCATTTTTGTAGATGTTCACCTTTGATGAATAAATTCCCCGGAAACCAAACAATCAATACATTTAATGATATCTGATTAATGTCCAGTATTGATATATGCAATGTAAAAAGCATGTGAACGAGTTCTCGCTCCTAAGTAACTGCTTTAAACATAAAAAACGGAAATAGGGAAATTTTTTGACACCTTGGTTCCCTTATAGAAAATGATGGCAAAATTGATCGACACCAAGCACAGAACCAAATGGAATGGATGAAATGACAGGTCACGGGGTTATAGGCGTTTCCAGAATTCCCATTAAATATATAGAACCGTATAGAACCATTATAAGACCTGTCGTCATGTATGGATGCTGGGTGACAAAGGTGAAGGTTAAAAAGAATATGCATGTAACGAAGATGCAAATGTTAAGATGGATGTGGGTGACAAGAAAGAATAGAAGAGAAATGAGTACATTAAGGAAAGCTTGGGAGTAGGGCCAGTGACAGAAAAAATAGAGGTAGTCTGTCATGGTATGGGCATGTAATGAAAAGAGATGAAAGGCATAGAATCAAGAGAGGGTTAGGTATGTAAGTGGAGGGATGATAAGATAGAGGACGGAAGAAAACAAGATGGATGGATTGTGAAAGAGGATATGGAGAAGAAGGGAATGTGTACAGAGATGACGATTAACAAAGGAGCATGGAAGGAAAACTATTTATTTATTTAAATTTGTTTTGCTCCATATAAATAACAAGAAAACGGGGAGTAACATAACTTTTCACTGAAGATTAATTACGTTTAAATGACATTACAACGATAATGTAGTTGTAATTATTTAAATGTTAAAGTGCAAACAATTTATTTATCTATAATATATATAAATGAGATCATTAAAGATATAATTTAAAATAAGCGTAGAATATACAATATTTTATTAATATATGCTAAAACCAAACATGAATATACTAGGGCGCCAACAAACCCTCAATTTCGACTCGCTGCGCTCGCGAAATTTCGAGTGCCGTTTGCATATTGAGCGAAGCGAGCCTAGTGTAATGACTTATCGTCTCCCATTGACTTCGATGGGATATCAGTTTTTTTAAATGATATTAAATATATATAATTTTTTTTAGGACATTTTTTTTTTAAAAAACCATCATCTAATGTGTGTCTTTTTGATTGCAAAGTTTCATAACTTTCCGTCAAGTAGTTTTCGAGCCAATTCGTGACAAAGAATGTAAAAAGTCTCCAGTAAAACGCTCCGCTCACTTCGTTCGCTTCGCTCAATTATTCTAATATAACAAAAATAATACATCACAGCTCAGAATATGCGAAATTTTATTAATATACGATAAAACCAAACATGAATATATTCTAATAAGAGCTTATTTATAATAGTTGTATATATTTTATTTTACAAATGTAATATGTTATTAATAATTCATAGAAATATGTCAAACTAAATTCAAAGGCCATTTATCAATATTAACACTAAACCTACCGACAATACTTGTATACCTGTTCCTACCGCACGCCGTCAAATTGACCGGTAATTAAAAGTTATTTTATTATATAACGCAAGTAATAATGGAAATAACTAAAAGTAAAGAGTGTAAAAAATATTATATGCATATTCTAAGAATTGTCATGTAGTTTGATAACGATATTATAACGTTTAAAAAGGTGTAAGTTTTACAAAAGTTTAAGAACGGTCAATTTGACCGGTACTTGGTAGGTTTAGTGTTAAATCAGATTTAAAACAAACTCGAAGCATAGGTGAGTGTCAGACGCAGGCTAATGCCCTCGCCGACAATCTCGTATTCATACACCTAGTGTCTGAGAAAGTGTAAATCATTATTTATTTAGTTTAAATATTTTTGTTAAAGAATTTTTCTGTTATAATAGTTTTTTTTGTTAATAAAAGTTTGCCTGAGTTCGGTCAAAACTCTGAACTAATATTCCATACGTGTTCTGTCTGCGCTTTTGCAGTCCACGCGGAAGACGTCGATGGAAATGGCTAGTAAAATTATATTATTCATATTTAGGAACGACAGATGGCGCTGTAGTCATGTAAATAAAATCTATATTTATAGACGGAGCAGTGCAAAACAGCTAGTATAATTAAATTTCGTATCAGAACGAGCGTCATTCATGTTTGTTAACGTGTTATTTTATTATGTAAACATACAAAATATAATTGTTTAAACACCATAAAGTCAGGAATGCGCCATTTTATTTTAAAAATTTCTTTTGATATAAAAATAGGTTATAGGCCGGCTGTTTTTGCTTACACGTTCAGATTTAATATATATGTTTAAGTTAGCTTGTCTGAATGAACAGAGATAACGCTTTGTTTGA
Source organism: Melinaea marsaeus rileyi (assembly GCA_918358865.1). Taxonomy (NCBI): domain Eukaryota; kingdom Metazoa; phylum Arthropoda; class Insecta; order Lepidoptera; family Nymphalidae; genus Melinaea; species Melinaea marsaeus. The sequence continues at coordinate 8,103,646 of OU911088.1, read as the reverse complement.
TGTAGTTATTAAAATTATAAGAATAATTGTTAATTATAAAATATTTTATATAAGATTCATTTATTTTCTCGTCCATTGACATTGTATTGGCTCGATTTGTACTGTTTTATAATATGCTAAACACGTGGTAACAGTTCTGCTAAATAACGGTACATATATTAAACAGGTTATCCGTTTAGTTCATTTGTATTTACCATATAAATGTATATAGTTTATAGTTCAAGTGATTTATAAACAAGAATAAATAATAAATTATGGTTTTTATAATAATATTACAACAAAATCCAAAAAAACTATTTTGAGCTATCATTAAGACACCAAAAGTAATTTTGGTGATCTTCTTTGAAGTCTGATTTTTTGGTGTGTGTTTGGGATGATTGTATAAATGTTAATGATACTGATAAAATGATTATTATATTATAAATACTAATAATTTCGTTTGTTTGTTTGTGTATAAGACAGTAGAAATGTACAATTTTCTACAAAATATCATACTTAATACTTAAAGTTCAAAAGAAATCTATTCCGGATATTAAAAACTTTAAGGATATTCAAGGGTACAGAACCTGTATACCTTTCCAACATTTTACCGACTGCGAACGAGTAAAGAAGGGTATTGTATTGTTACAAAAAGCAAAAATTATGGTTAAAAAGATAAGCCCTTTTTTTGGTTCTAAAAATATACTTAAAAAGAATATATTATTAAGAAGTAATGTTAACTAAACACACAATGTGTTAGAAAAGCAGGACCCACTAACCCAAAACCGAGTTCGTTATAACTCCGGTAGAAAGTTGTTTAGAGACGATCAAATTATAAACACTTTGACATGTCTTAAAACATTTCCTTATTCTGAAAGAATTAACACGAAATGATTTAACAAAAATCAAATGTCCTTATTCTGAAATAACAAAAAAAAATTACAAAACCATCAAGAACTGTGAGTGGTATGATATGAACTAATCAAAAACGAAATGGGAATTGATAGTTGAGTATTTTTTTTTATTAATCAGCCATTTTTAATTTTTAAAATATATACAGCGTCATGATAATGATCGAAATAGTCTTTAAACTAAATATTTAAAAATGTTGTTATACAAAAGTATGTTACAGCGACACCTACCGGGTATGATTGTGAAATTAAACCATCTTTAAACACATTTCATCATAATCGGTTTCATTCAGACGTTTTTTATTAAACACGTATAAAAGAATTACATTTATAAAGATAGAACAAAGTAATAAAAAGATACTACGGAATTATGACGTTGCTAGTACCAACTTTGACCTCCGATATGACGTATCTGATATTCGTACACTTATATAAGACTAACCTATAGTTAACTGCTTCTTATATTAATTTTTATTATTACCCTAAAATATCTGCAACATAAATTATTCTAGATACGGTGAAAATAGCCATTTCCTTGTAGTGAAATTGAAATGCACAGCAATGATAAATTCTAGGTTATCTTAGAATAAATATCACAAATGTACAGCTAGTCGTTCTGTTTTAACACTAAACCTACCGACAATTCTTGTACACCTGATCCTATCGCACGCGGTCAAATTGACCGGTAATTATATGCATATTCTAAGAATTGTCATGTAGTTTGATAACGATATTATAACGTATAAAAATGTGTAAGTTTTACAAAAGTTTAAGAACGGTCAATTTGACCGGTACTCGGTAGGTTTAGTGTTAAAGGTTTTAGTTAGATTATTTGTGTTACCATTACAAAAATAGTTTAATTATGTACGCAAAGGATCTAATTATCAGGATATTTGATATATTTAATAAGTTTGAAGTTTATAGAATAATATATTTCTTTCAGTTGTGTTTTTACATTTACAAGTTTTTATTAATGGATTATTTTGTTATTTTTTTGTCTTTATTAGCAGTAATTTTGAGAAATTTGTATTAAAAATTGTGATCTATTTATTTCTTTGTCCATGGCTACAAATTATATATAATATATCAGTAAATTAGCATGGAAAAGGAGACTTATGTTATGGTATTTCTGCAATAGTTACTGATAATAATGGGAGTATTTTTGTATTAATTTATTGTCTATACAATTGCAATGACATTACATGATGCGTATTTACAGTTGGAGATGTGTTGTCACATAGAAAGTACATCCGTGAATTAATTGCATTGAATTGTACTAATTATAAGGAAAAAAATGACAATTCGTTTATAATAACAACAATTATATCGTGAAGCAATTATTGTAATTGTGTGTGTGTGTAATTGTGTGTAGGCTTGATTACATGTGATCAGATTATTTGTTAACATTTTTTTTTTATATTTGCCTACTGATACTGTGTATTTGTAGTATATTTTAATATCGATATCAGATTTGAACACTAAACCTACCGACAATTCTTGTACACCTGTTCCTACCGCACGCCGTCAAATTGATCGGTAATTAAAAGTTATTTTATTATATAACGCAGGTAATAATGGAAATAACTAAAAGCAAAGAGTGGAGAAAATATTATATACATATTCTAAGAATTGTCTTGTAGTTTGATAACGATATTATAACGTTTAAAAATTTTTAAGTTTTACAAAAGTTTAAGAACGGTCAATTTGACCGGTACTTGGTAGGTTTAGTGTTAAAGAATGAGTGTTAACGTTGACGACGTTTCGAAATAAACTTAAACACTGTGAAAACGCTAACAGTTGGAGGTTTGTGTGTTAAGTACATTAATCTCTTAAACAAATAGTTTTTGGTAAATTTACTAAATGTAACTGACGTTTATACTTTTTGAAAAAGCATTTTTTTATTCTTTAATCTTAAGAGTTCAAATGGCAATTGAAAAAAATGTATCATTTATAATGAAATGTACAGAATTATGTGTAGCTATGTCCGTGAATATCATTATAACTTATATACATACTTATATATATATATATATATATATATTATATATATACTTACTTATATAACAGAAAAAATATTTTTTGTAGTTTTTATATTTTAAAGTTCATAAAAGTATTATGGAATTCTTTTGCCTTTTAGTCTATTTTTAGCAGTTAGTTTAGAATTTTAATATGATTATTGAAGAGTCAAGGAAGGCTTAATTGTTAATCCTTAGCTTTGTTATAGGTAGAGTGGATCTAAGCGAGGGTAAACGTTGCTCTACGTGTTGGCATAGAGTTTGAGTCACGTAGAGTTTATCTCTTATGGTACTTCCAAATCCGGAATATTATTTCAGTTCATTCGAAAGCAACATCCATAGGATGCAGTGAACAACAGATAAAATAGTACAAAAAATTATAATTCTTTAGAAAAATACAATAAGAATTCTAATTCTTAAACTTTCAGGCTTTTGACAATAAAGAATTAATAAAAAGTATTATCAGTGAAATATTAATTATAATTCTCAGTTGCTAATATAATATAACTATTTTTTAACCGAAAAAGTAATATAATTAATATTTTTTATAAAAAATAAAAATTGTAAAACCAAAAAGCGAGGAAATTCTGCTTAACTATCTAGACTGAGTTCAGAGGTTAATCACAGTTAAGATAATTCATCATTATTCATATATTTAATTAACGCAAAAAAAATAAACAAGAAAAATTTAAACTTAAAAAAATATTTATTTATTGGAACAGTAGAACTTTTGTTTCAGACTGTACCTTAATTAAAATGCTTAATTTATAAATTCAAAACTCACCACCCCCTCTACAGAACGTCGCCAAACACAAGATCAAGGCTGCCACAACCCACTTCATTTCACACAATCCTTAAATTAAACACAACACTAATTAAACCCTATACCGACCGACACGACCACCTCTCAGCACGGCCTGCTCACTACTGATCCTCTTATAATACTGCCCACTAATACACTATCATACAGCCAATTTAATTTTTTAATCATCCCCCATTAAATCCTGCTTACACGGTTCATATTCAACCTGTTTTGATTTTGACAGACGAAAAAAAAAAGTTGTCTAGTTACGTTATCTGTGATAATTGGAATAGTTTTAAATGGAATGTAATCAGAGGGACCGACGGCGGGCGTGGTTATTAATGATATCATGATATTAAATATAAAATTTACTTTTATGTGGGAACTTGATAAAGACAAAACTATACATTATCAAATATATTATGAACATTTTTTTACAAGTATACATCTATACCTACATTATATACACAAAAAAAATAGGAATATAAATTTTGAAAACAATTTATTTCCTACCGATCCCCAATTTATTCTATTTAAAAGTACCTTTAGCTCATTAAAACTTTTTGAAAGTTTTATGTTCCATGGCGGGATTTAAAGGCTCGCAAAAAAAAAAAAACCGCAGCTAGCAACAGACTGGCCACTCGGTTCAAAAACAAGAATAAAAGCGGGAAAATGCGAATTCTAAATATAAACGGTTACATTCCAAAGAGAACAAGAACTGTCGTAAAAAGCGCAGTAAAGTTAGAGATACACATCTCTAACGACACTACATTTAGATAAACAGAATTTTGATTCAATATTATATTATAATTAACAATAAATTTTTATAAAAAATATTGTTTAAACTTTTTAATTTACAATACATTAAAATAAGTTTTAATAATTAATATAATTTTATAGAAACAACAATGTATATTTTGTAATTAATTTTATTTTTTATTGTAGTATATTATTTATTTAATTTATAATAATAATCGTGTCGTAGCCATGTCGTGTGTATAAAAAGTCATGAAAGGCGGCACCTTTGACGGCGCACGATCGAGATTTGAGACGCGAACAGGACTAAAATTGGATTACTGGATTTTTAAACCTCATTTTAAATTCAGAACACATTTATATGAGCGCTATTTATATCTACCCTCAGTCTAACTTGAAAATTCTTATCTCCTTTACTTCACTAACTTTATTACACGGATCCGCCTGAACATTTTATTGATAATTTTCGATTATGCGTATTTTATATTAAAAAGACATTAAAAATATAAAACACACTGAGTGATTGATTGATTGATTACAACTGTTGAGTCCTGTCATAAGTTAACACTAAACCTACCAAGTACCGGTCAAATTGACCGTTCTTAAACTTTTGTAAAACTTACACATTTTTAAACGTTATAATATCGTTATCAAACTACATGACAATTCTTAGAATATGCATATAATATTTTCTACACTCTTTACTTTTAGTTATTTCCATTATTACCTGCGTTATATAATAAAATATGTTTTAATTACCGGTCAATTTGACGGCGTGCGGTGGGAACAGGTATACAAGAATTGTCGGTAGGTTTAGTGTTAAAATAGTCTTAATAACCATGTTAATGATTTTAATCGGTCTTTTCATTCAAACTAACAAACATACCAACTATAATATAATATTATAAAAGATGTTTTTATAAGATAAGATGTTTTATTCAACGTTATATTAAAATAAAAAAGCGATTTAATGAAAACGTAAAAACTTTTTTAAATTAACTTAGTTAAAAAAAAACACAAAAGGTTTACTGGATTAATTAAATAAAATGTATTAGTATATAATTCAATAAAATATTCATATTAATAAATTTTACGAATTGCTATTATTATTTTAGTATGAGGAAAATGAACATCACGAGTCATCAAAGTGATCAAACAAGAAATGATTATTTAAATAATTAATCTTAAAGATGATGTTATTATATATAAAGTATAATAATATTGATTGATTTCATTGAATAGTATTTTTATATAAACTTTATATATAGTGGGATATATACACACACATACACACACATACACACTGTATGTTATATGATTTGTTTTTTAATATTTCATATGATTTCAACGATTATCGTCCCCTCATGCCCAATTTGTTATTATTTTTCATATACTTATATTGTAAATTACAATCTATACATATAAATAAAGTTGAAGTGTCTGTTTGTAATTTAATTTTTTTTAACTTTTTACTAAACGCGTATAAGGTAGTTTCAAAAAAAAAAAAAATTACTCTCCGTTTTTTTGGTCCGGATAATCTTTGAAACGGCTGGACCGATTTTAATAGGACTTTCACGTGTAATTGCGCCGTATAATAAATATAAATCATGTTATAAGTAACTCAGGCAACTATTTTAAAAACTATTTTCTACAAACAGAGTCGGGGGCATAACTAGTAAATGACGTAATACTCATCAAAGATTTACTGCTGTCAAGATAAATGTGCATAATAATATTTGAATATGAATAATTCATTGAGCTGAGCGTAAGCGAAGCTTCTAATCTTTTGGGAGATATTTTTTGTGTTTAGTTGTCTCCAGAATGTGACCAGATAATTAGGTAAAATTTTACTCATGTATGTTTGAACCGAACGCAGATGTTATAGCGAAAACAGATTGAAAAAATATTTAATCATTCAAAAGGTATCAAGAAAAGGAGAAAGGAGAGGGGCTCAGCCCAACACCCGCCGCGCACTGTTGGCGGATCCTAGTTATATAAGCTTTTTTCGTGTCTTTACCTAATCGTCGAACGCTCTAAGAAATATGATATTATTTATAAAAAATCCTGTTTTAATCTTTCCGATAATGTTACAGACACATCACACCTCTAGAAAGACGAGATTATAAACACCAATCGTTTATAATTCTTTCTTTCTTCCTCAAATCATTTATTTTACATATATGAGAATGAAATAACAATAACATATACTAATGTTATAAATGTCAACATTTTTTGTTCTTTTTCCTCTACTAATTAGATTGAAAAACATTATTTTTACACCACTGTATAAATTTGTATTAAAAATAGTTTTAAAAGTACCAAATATTTGATACTATTTGGTAAGAATATAGACTACTTGTTGGGACATGGGTATTTTTTAATATAAGTTGTCTATCTGCTTCAAACAAAGATTGGTTACTTTTATATATACATAGTAGTTCATTTATATATACTGATTATACATATACATATTAAGGTTATGTAAAGCATTTGTCATTTTAATCGCTTTATAAAGTCCATTAACACTAAACCTACCAAGTACCGGTCAAAATGACCTTTCTTAAACTTTTGTAAAACTTACACATTTTTAAATGTTATAATATCGTTATAAAACTACATGAACTTAGAATATGCATATAATATTTTCTTCACTCTTTACTTTTAGTCATTTCCATTATTCCCTGCGTTATATAATAAAATAACTTTTAATCACCGGTCAATTTGACGGCGTGCGGTAGGAACAGGTATACAAGAATTGTCGATAGGTTTAGTGTTAATAAAATATATATTAGTAATAATATATTTAAAAAAAAACGATAATTGTACACTTGTAGTGAATAAAAACAATAAAATGATCGATTATTTACATCTTGTTGGGTTTCAGCAGCAATTAATAGTGTTGTAGCCATAACCTCAATGTAACGATTTTTCCAAATATATAGAACAAATAACTAGAATTAATATGAAGTTTAGTATTTTTTTTTTGGTTATGGCTTCATTCACAAATAAGCTTGGAATATTTAATCAATTTCAAGTTTCTGTTTGTGAGACTTGTTGTTGTAGACCAATACATGTAGTAAAGAGTGGAGAAAACATAGTTACATCTAATCAAAACCAACCAAGATATTAAAGAAATATTAATTTGACATTTATTTGTCATATTTATTTCCTTTTTTTTTCATAGGTTGAATGTGTTCTTCCTTTCATTGGAACGTGGTTAATTGACTGTTCTTACATAGTTTTTATCTAGAAAGATCTTCAAAGATGTGCCTTCAATTGGCTCGTTCAATTCTTATTTGCCAAGTATTAAAAAAAAACTAAATGTGACATTCAAATAATAGTTCCGTCTCGGTCGTTGAAAAATGAAATGGTTTCAATTATGTTCAATTGTTATTTCTTTATTGAGGTTTATATACGTATATGTTTCAGTTCGAGTCAATCAGTCAATATTATCTTTTCTTATTTATAATATATATATCTTTTATTGACCATATCAGTACAAATATTAATATTGTCGTTCGAATACTTATGTCACGGTCAGAAACATCCAACAATTTTAAGTTGTCAATTTAATAAACACCGCCATATTTAATAATAAATAAAACTATTTGAATGTGTATATCGAATTAATTTTTATTTAAACTTTTTAATTAAATAAAATAACTAGTTTCGAGTTTTTGAACTGAAATATTAAGAAATATTACCGCGATTTTAGTTTATAGTATCTGACTCCTCTTCAACCTAGTTCCATTAAAGCTAGTTGACATACATTTGAATTTGTCATTATAAGCATTTACGTTGGATACGATGAGAGAAGTCAAGATACCCACTTCTCCTTTTTCAATTCTTCTTTTTTCCCAAAGTGGAAAACGCATCTGCACGTATATTGTAGAAGTTCATGGATGCATTACTACCAGTTTTGCTACCCTGACAAATATAAAAAATAGGACTAAAAGCGGTAGAACTTGGATCTGCCAACCGTGTGCGGTGGGTATAGAGCTGATCCCCTCTCCTTTCTTCTTTTCTTGATAACTTTTGAATGGCTAAACATTTTTTCAATCTGTTTTCGCTACAACATCCGCGTTCGGCTCAAACATACATGAGAATATTTTTAGCTAATTATCTCGTCCTGGAGACAACTAAACACAAAAAAGGTCTCCCAAACGGTTAAGAGCTTCGTTTACGCTCAGCTCAATTAAGTTGATGTTTGAATTATTTTATAAAACTGGGTCGTCTAAAAAAGGATTTTTTAATTCCTAGTTGTCCTAACTTGGGTGCAACAATAAAGAAAGTCTTAAAAGTATCAAGCGATGTTACATGGATATGAAAAGAAACTTCAAAATTCATAAACTTTATAAACAATAAAATTTATATAACGCTTTAATCTAAAACAACTTCAAATAATACAATAATCAACAAGATCCGAGAACCGGCGCTAATGATGCGTCATTATTGATAAGAAATTTCATAATGCTGTTTTACTGAACGTTCCCACGGTCCGCGCTCCGGTTTAGAGTATCTGTATCCTGTATCTCTATATTATAAACTATTATTATTATTATGTGATGAATCTTTATAAATGAAACAAGACAATAAATATCAAATACTTATTTGACATTTAAGTCTTTTTTTTTTAAACTGACGTTTATTTATTTTTTTACAACCTGACGTAAGGTCCACTGAAGAGTTTTTAATAATTAAGTAATAATCTTAAACTGTTTATAGGAAACATAATCGAAAGTGGTTATTCTCACTGATTTAAAAAACTGTTTTTATTTTAATCTTCACTATCAAAAATAGGATCAGCAAGGATTAATTATTTTTACAATAAGTATAGTCTATGAACTATGACCGCTTGAAATAAAGAAACATGTATCTTTATTTCGTCAAAGGGTCATTAGATACATTATTCTTATTAAGTGTCATCATATGATGTCAGTTTTTGTTAGTGATAAGCAGTTTAATTTAACTAATTAAGGTAGTATTGTTATTTGAAAAGTAAGATAAACCTAAACATTACAGAATTTAATCAACATTAGCACAAATGTTTTTTAGCGAACGATAAGCCTACATTTGTTAAGAGTTAGTATGATAATACAAAATGAAACATGAAATTTTAAAGAGTAAATTATAATAACATAACAATATGATAGCACGTATATCTTAAATGTCACCTATTTAATATAACTTATGTAAAATATAATCAATTTTCATTAATTTAGTAATTTAATTTTGACTATGGTATTAAATAATTTATTGCTAAGGAGTGACTAAGTTATTAATTTCTTCTTTATTTTATTTATATCTTTTCCACTTTGAATCCATACCAGTGATCACTTGTGTACGGCAAATAGGAGTGACAGGAAGGCCTATTGATAACATACTTATCTAAATAAGACACTCTCCAATTTTAAGTAAGTCAACGAAGGTTTCAAACACGCCCAGGTCTGAAAAGAAACACACAACAAACTGGAACCATCGTTATCAATTCGATAAACTGACCTATTGATAAGTTAATAATAAGAGAAATAAGACGACCAGTCAACACAAGCAGCACCCGTTCACGAGCATAATGCAAGTGTCAGCCATCACCTGCTTCGCCATATTTGAGGGAAGGGGGCAACCAGGCCCCCACCGCTACCCCACTTTTAAGTGATACAGCCAGTAGATCTAAAAAGAGTAACAAGAAAGAAAGAGAAAATTACGTAGGTTATTAGTTAATCACTATAATAAATATATATAACCTTTTACACTATAAAATCTTTTTTTAATAAATTCCTTTTAATGACTATGAATCTTTTTTTTAAATATTCCTTTACTTTGCATAACAAATTGTATATATGCTTATTTGAACCAGCGTATGTGGTAGAAATTATTTTTAGTTACAAATAATATTTAACTCTCGTGTTGCTTTTCGTCGATTGGCTTATAATAAACATTGTACATGTGATTTCAATCATGTATTATATTATTATATAAAACATAAAATAACATGAAATTAAAAGTTTTATCTATGATATATTATTAACAGTTTAATTTAAAAGATATATATTTAATGATATGAAAATAATCTACCGATCATGTTAAAATTTATATCACTATTAAAAATAAATAAGGGTATTCAAGATCATTATGTATCCCCTTACTGTACCACTACTTGTTAATAGGAAATATGTACTAAAATCTTCTTTGTTACTATATCCTTCCCTTGTACCTTCATTGTATATGAAGGAAAACAATATAGGCCTTAACGAGCCATTTCTACCAAATAATATATTGAGCGTCTTCTATAGTTTTTCAGCCGCCATTCTGGTAACTCAAGCATTTTAAATCAAATCAAAACAACGTCCTAAAAAGTAGCATAACTTATATGCACCTCAAATGGTTCGTAAGCTAATTAAACAAACATTAATTTAAAATTAGACATTTTTTGAAGAAAACTAAATCGATTTAGATTTTAGTAAATTTATAATAACAAAGTAATATTTCAATTTTGTGTATTTGTTATAATACCTGCTATATAAATGATTTCCTGTCTTAATTTAATAATTACTCCAGTAATTTACGCTGTTTTTTTACCCTGTGTTTAAAAATTAGATTTTAATGTCAAGTTGGAAAGTAAGCTAATGTCAGTTGTCACTAGTGTCACAAGTATACAATATATCATCAAAACAAATCGATAAGAATTTTTCAAATATTAAAACAATTTTCAAATTAAAAAAAACTATATTAACATTCTGATGGAGGGTGGTAATTCAATAATATACGGACTCGAACATCAAGTAAATAAAAACATGCTACAATGATATAAAAAAATAATAAATCAGTTTCTTTCTATTTCAAGCTTACATTAGGTAAATTTTAGTTGAACTTCTTATAAATTTTTAAAAACATATAAAATTGTTTTAGACTAGAGCTCTGTCACCACAATATGGTGAGAGTGATGCAATAAGATTTCTCATAGGCACCCAGAGTTTGAAACCCAACACCAACCAGATACATGTTGTGGAGCTGGAAGAAGATACTGGTGAATTGCATACCAAGGTTTGTTATAATATTACAAATACTAACTATTGAATTTATCTTTAAACTTATTTGCAATGTTATTTAATAAATAATCAGTATCAACAGTTTTTTGTCCAGATTTGAATAACATTATTAATTTCAGTTCATTAATTGTTATCTAACTTAATTACCAATACCGCTTTAGGTTGTACAAGGTTTTAATTCACATACTATATTATTTAAACACCAAGAAATAGAAAACAAGGCCTGTTCTCATAGTTAATAATCAAACATATATAATAAAAATGTTTTAAAGGTATTTAAACATGACATTGGAGAGATTTGGCACCTTCGCTGCTCTCCTCACGATGCAGCCACTCTCATCACAACACATAATGCCTACAACCCTGATACCAGCCAGTGCGTTATGGGAGTCTCTATCTTTAGACTACCTACTACCGAGGTATGGATTAGTTTAAAAACTCATAAATTATCTCATAATAGTAAAGTCTTTTTACAAATGTTATGATCTAGCTATTAATTTCCAAGTGTTAATAATATTTTTCTCATAAGAATATTTAAATTTTGTGTTGCTATTTTGTATGTGAAGTTAATGTTACTATTGGTTTTTACTGATTCTCACTCGCAGGTGATTCCGAAAGATTTAGATGCATTAACTATTATGCATAATAGAAATGCAGAGGACATGGAGCTACTCAAAACTATGACACCAGAGGTAAGCCGATTTTAACAAACTTTCTATGTGTTTTTATAATTTTAATTGTTATCGATAAAATGAGTATTAAATCCCAATTTTGATATTAGAAACCAGAAGAAGAAATCCGCTGTGCTGAATGGCATCCTACAGATGCAAGCCGGATTGGCATAGTTCTAGATAATTATGTCAGCATCAGGGATACAAGCTCGGGGGAGCAGGTCGGCAGAGTGGCACCTGAGGGGAGAAGCCGCCTTAAGTTTAGTGGAGGAAAGTGGAGTCCACAAGGACAAAGTCAGGTAAGTTAGAGATATTAATATATACATATATATATGATTTTTTTAATGAATGATTGTTTATTGAACATTAAAGCTCAGATTAAATTTGTATGTTTGTGTATATTTCAGTTGATTTGGAATATGATTAATATGAATAATATTTGTGTCATGTACCTTATGCTGTTACTTGCTATTATCGTGTTGTTATTGCAAAAAACATGTTAAATCAAACAAGAGATGGAAAGTTGATTTTTATACGGGATATTGCCAACATGCATTTTATATATATATTTCAGTTTGCAGTTTTACAAGATACGCATATAAAATGCTTTGACACAAGGACGGATTGTACCAAAGCCGCCTGGAACATTGACAGTGCTCACCGACAGCTAGCTAGAGATTTAGATTTCAATCCAAATAGGTAACCCATTTACATTTATAAAGTTATTTTATTATATAACGCAGGTAATAATGGAAATAACTAAAAGTAAAGAGTGAAGAAAATAATATATGCATATTCTAAGAATTGTCATGTAGTTTGATAATGATATTATAACGTTTAAAAATGTGTAACTTTCACGAAAGTTTAAGAACGGTCAATTGGACCGGAACTTGGTAGGTTTAGTGTTAAGTTTTAAATTTAAATAAATGGCAAAATAATTTAATTTGTTTCAGACAATTTCACCTAGCAAGTGCTGGAGATGACGCAGCTTTAAATATCTGGGATTATAGAAATGGGAAGGAACCTATTTTTACGAGAACTGATCATTCTCATTGGTGAGTTGTGAAAAATTATAGTTAAGTACCATCAGATCTGCAGTCTGTACAGGTTGGCCATATACATGGCTTACATACTCTTATAGACATTTACTAGAGACTATGCGAATAATTTTATCTAAAATAAATACAAGTTGTTTCATCTACAAAATATAAGCATACTAGCAGGTTACCCGTGCTTCGCAACGGACGGCGAAAGTGGTAAAAGATTTTGTTTGAATTTCCACACCACCTAGGAGGTACCAAACAGGCGCGTTATATTTTTTGTAGTTTTTTTAGCTGTAACTTTGGAACGGTTTGGACATTTGCAAAATCCTTTCTTATTGCACCTATTCAATATCTCAGGAGTCTTGTGTCCAAATTTCAGCTTTCTAGGTATTACGGTTTGGGCTGTAGAGCGATGAATGGGTCAGTGAGTGTCTTTGTGTTTTATATATTAAGATTACTTATAAATTGAGATTATCCAGTGACAGCTCACTATTGAAATACCTATCATATACATCCTGTAAATACACCAACAATATTAAAATAGAAAATATATATATATGCTTTTTAATAAAACTTACTGTTTTTTTTTTGTTTTTTAAATAAAATCTGTGTAATTTACTGATTTATTTCTTTTATTTAAAAAAATCCTTCAGAGGAACTCCCAGATGACCTCTGATAGTCTCCTCGTGTTGAAGAATTCTTATATCTCCATATGATTTATCTCCAGGGTGTGGTCGGTGAGGTACAACACATACCACGAGCAGCTGCTGCTGACGGGCAGTTCGGACGCACGCGCGCTGCTCACCGCCGCCGCCTCTGTCTGCCGCGACGAGGAGGGGGACAGGATCAGACAAGTGTATGTACAGACAGCATTTAGATAAAGATAATACCAAAGAATGAGTAGGACGTAGATAACATGTACAGAGAAGGATAATAACAAATAATAAGTAGGATATATATAACATGTAGAGAGAAGTATGTGTAGGATATGAAGCCGAAGAATGTGTAGGACAGATGCAATGACAAAGAAGGGTAAAACCAAAGAATGAGTAGGACACATAGCAAGACAAAGAAGGACAATATCAAAGAATGAGTAGGACATATATAACATGTAGAGAGAAGTATAATACCGAAGAATGTGTAGGACAGATGCAATTACAAAGAAGGATAATACCAAAGAATGAGTAGGACTCAGATAGCAAGACAAAGAAGGATAATACCAAAGAATGAGTAGGATATAGATAACATATACAGAGAAGGATAATAACAAATAATAAGTAGGACATATATAACATGTAGAGAGAAGTATAATACTCAAGAATGAGCAGGACATAGAAGACATGACATGTACAGAAAATAGTAATACTGACCAGGAATAAGTATAGAGTATGTAAACACGGTAACATTAGTAGAGGTATCTTTTAAGAGATAAGTCATCCTTAGTATTAATTGTATTTAATATAGATTTATATATGTATTTATTCCTGGTACATAAATATAAATGGTACATAGATAAATAAATAAAAAATAAAATAAATTAATTAATAGATAGGTACATAGGTATTCTACTTTAAGAATACTTTATTTTGAGCAATACATAGATAACAAAAAAATTACAGAGTGCATATAAAAAAAGCAATATTAAATTAACTAAGGATATTAATTCACACAAGTATATATTTATTGCCATTTGTGGTTGCTACTGGCATATCTATATTTTGATATAAATATTTATTAGAAAATATCTTGTGCTAGAAGAAACAAATATAATTGAAAAAATTATGGATAATTATAGGGAATAAAGTTAATTCGGCAACATTTAAATTTGTTTAGGAAAATAAAGCAAAAAAATTGGAGGAATATACAACAATAAATGTGGTCAAACAATTGTCATGAGACACAGGTTAGTCTTTATTGTGGGTATTATATTATGAATTTAAACTTCAAGGTTGGAAGATGGAGTTCTGCAGTCCTATGAGCAGCATGAAGACTCTGTTTACTGTGCGGAATGGAGCGCTGCAGAGCCCTGGACCTTCGCCTCGCTCAGCTACGACGCGAGACTTGTTATATCACGAGTGCCCTTACACTTTAAATATAAGATACTCTTGTGATGTTAGTAAAATGTATTGTGTTTATATAAGAAAATAATTTTAAATCAAATTAATTAATATATAAATGTTTTGTTTAGTAACATTCCATCTGATATGTAAATAATAAAGCAAATATTTGTATAAATACATTTATTATCTATTAAAACCTTTCTGCAACTCTTTTAGCGACATTTCTCAAGTTACCATAAACTTTAGAAGGTGGTGAGCCCATTATCAAGTTGCAAATTGCTCGTCTTGCCAGTGCTATGTTCTGAAAACTGCCTAATATGTGAATTTTTGAGTCTGCCAATACAATCCTTGTTTTGGTCACATTTTCTATAGTAAACTTGGTTCTGCCCGCTTTGCCAGCTAATCTTCCAATGGCTCTGCCTAAGTGATCACCTTGTAAGGTTTTAACATCTTTTATTTCAAAGGATTCAACAAATAAATCATCAAGTCGGAGTAAAGCCAATGCATCTTCAACATCAAAACCATATATAAAGGCCTGAAAGAAACAATATATACTAATTAAGTGAGTATTTTAAAACATTTAATGAATTGCATAATAACTTATTATATAAATAAACAAGTTATAAATTTTTTAATAACAACTAAAATATTCGTTTTATAAATAATACAATACCTTAACAAAATCAGCTGCTTTTTGAAGATTAGCCACATCTTTGGTCTCTGGTCCAACTCTGATCTCAACATTACGAGTCTTAGTGTTAAATCTTACTTGTAATAATAAATGTTCGACTATGGGTGTAAATATTTTTAACCAGCTTTCTCTTAATGGTGTGTACCTAAAAAATGTTTAAACTATTAAGGATACAGAAAATACTTTATTAATTTTAATTATTAACAGTTCTACTTGACAGTATATTTTGATAAGGTCATTGTGATAGAAATTTTATTGTTTTATATCATTATGGAAGAAAAAAATTTATTCTTTTTATCTTAAATAGTTGTTGTGTTAACAAACTTATGTTTGAGGTTATACCTGTGTGCGGGCACGGCAATTTTTCTCATATTTATTTTACTTTCATTTGGTTCTTCATTTTTTTTAGATTTTTTACCTCTCTTACGCTTCGGCTTTGATTGAGATGAGATTTGTTCTTCCACATCCATACCTTCACCCGATTCTGATAATGCTTTTCGCTTAACATTTTTTAATTTTATTGGGTTTTTTGCGGGCAGGAACTCTTCTACGTTTATATTTTCTATCTCCATTTTAAATATTACTGTATTTAAACAAACACTTTATATCACTTTTATAATAGAATCACTAAATTGAGTTATTATTTATATTTATACGTAAATTTTACAACACATGGTTAAACTGAGCTATAGACAAAAGGAATGTCTTATGTCAGTTCAGACTTCAGATGTTATATCAGTCATGGACTGCAATTCACAAAATCATATATATTTTTTATATAAATACATATAAAAATATAAATAAATACAGAAATCATTAGAAAATCATAATTATATAACTATGTAATTTTTTTTAATATCATAGAACGCATAGGAAAAACGAAACGCAAATGTCAAAAATTTAATGGACATGTTATGTCACATCTTTGATACGAATTGTATTATTATGAAGTAAATTAAGGTAAGAGTATTTAAGATTGTAACAAAAATTGTTTCGAAGTGTTTGTTATATAACTTTTACTTTATATTTTAGCCAAGAATCAATATGGCGACTCTTATTAGAACTACATTCGTGAAGGTGATCACCCCAGCTCAGGGTGGAAAAATTGCAGGATGTACTATTGTACAGAACAGAGGCATAATGGGCAAGGCCCTCCGCGAGTCTCTTCCGCCACCACCACCTAAACCCGCACCATTCGACTATGTCAATAAAGACTATTCTTGGTTACGTAGCTTAGTTGATCGCACTACCCACAGATTTGACGACAACACCAAATTCGTGGTAGTAGAAGGTCCCGTGGCGGCGGGGAAAACTCAGTTCGCAGCAACGCTAGCTGAAGATTTGGGTATGAAACATTTCCCAGAAGCTAACATGGATGTCCATTATATCCGCCCAAATGGTATTGATCTTAGAATCTTTGACAAAGATGTGCCAGAAGATACCAGAACTTTCGATCATGTGAACTTTAACTGTTTCCCCAATCATCGCCTTGCTGGCAACTATCAGATTATGATGTATATAGCTAGATACAGTCAGTATATTGATGCATTGGCACATCTTCTTAACACTGGCCAAGGTGTTGTCCTGGAGAGGTCACCATACTCTGACTTTGTATTCTTAGAGGCTATGTTCTCACAGAAGTACATCAGTAAGGGTGTCAAATCAGTCTATTACGAGTTGAGAGCTAACACTATAGAAGAACTAATGAGACCTCATTTGGTTATCTACCTTGATTTGCCAGTTAACAAAGTAAGGAATTACTTATTAATTTGATACTAGCATAGTAAAACTATGGGTATAGTTATGCCAATATTTTTATTAAGTTGAAATTCTTAAGCTATTGTTAAAATAAATCTATTTAGTACTTAGTGCAAGTTAGAATTAAAAAGGCTTTAAAATTTCACAAGATGTGTGATTCCAACAATAAATTGTTCTTTAAAAAGAAATGTCATTATTTTCTATGAACTGTTATTCTATTCTATTTATATATTAATCATATTAAATTGCAGGTTCAGGAAGCAATAAAAAAACGTGGCCACCAACATGAGATTGATGGTAAAGCTTTAACACCTGCATTCCTAACTGAAATAGAGCATCAGTACAAGAACAAATACCTAAGAGATATCTCAACCCACGCTGAGCTCCTCGTATATGACTGGACTGGTGGTGGGGATGCTGAAGTGGTAGGAATCATTATTATTATTATTATTACTAAATTTGTTTATTTAAGAAAGCAATGTGCCTCTGGTAATTGGTGTAACTCTATTGTGAAGTTGTTGTAGTCTCTAGGAAGTGTTAAGTAGTTTTTACAACTGCATATATAATTGAGCTGAGCGTAAGCAAAACTCTTAACCATTTGGGAAACCTTTTTTTGTGTTTAGTTGTCTCCAGAATGCAACAAGATAATTAACAAAAAAAATTCTGTATGTATGTATGTATGTATTTTTGAGCTGAACGCGGGAGTTATAGTGAAAACAGATTGGAAAAATGTTTAGCCATTCAAAAGTTATCAAGAAAAGAAGAAAGGAGCGGGGCTCAGTGCAACACCCGCCGCGCACGGTCGGCGGATCCTAGTCTAATATTGTGGCTAGGCACAAACTCAGCTATCAGATAATTAGGTTTTGTTCAAACAACTTAAAAGTTGTTATCCGTTATCCAATGCTAACATTTGATATAATCTGAAATGTGAGCAAACTGGTTGTCACAAGTTATTGCATAATACTTTTAAGCTTTCAAGGACTAAGTCATTAAAATAAACTATTATTAGATCCAAGCCTGAAGGTATGGAAATGGCTAATTGTACTTTGATTATGGTCTTATAGACTTTTTATTTTGCTTTAATGGCTAATTGTACTTTGATTATTGTCTTATAGTCTTTTTTATTTTGTCTTTAAAATACACAATATATTAATATACATTAATATATTCTGATCATATATATTGAAACTGTTACTTATAATACTTTATACACAGGTAGTAGAAGACATAGAGCGTCTAGACTTCAACAAGTACACGGAGCGAGAGGAACCCAAGATGAAGGACTGGCGCCTGCCTCGGGAGGTGGAGTGGGCCGACCAGAGACAGGTGTACACCAACAACAAGCACTATCTCATGAACCTCTTCAACGTTCCAAGGACAGATGTACCAGAACTGATCACCAATGGAGATGACGGCTACGAGAGAGATAAGGTGGGCTTTTCATTGTATGTTAACACATGTCGATTTGTTGTTAGTTATGTTTGGAGTTAACAAGTATTTTCCATATTTTTTTTATTTTTATTTTTTTTCTCAATTTTTTTGTTTTTTTTTTGTCAATTTTTTTTTTTTCTTTTTGTTTTGCCGTTCCTGGCCATGACTGTCACCGGTGTATTTTCCAGATTATCTACGGTCATCCAGACTTCCATTACATAGAGGGCTACTCGCAGGGAGAGAGTGGGCTGCTATTCAAAAACAAAGTTCCCAAGTACACTGAATATGTATAAATGTAAAAAATAAAAAGTAGTTTATCTCGGAAATAAAATGTCGATTTATATAATGTTTTTTATTTCTTGAGAAATATTTTTTTTTTTTATGAATACTATTAAAGATGAACAGTTTTTTTATTGCTGTATACAACTGGTACAAAGGCCTTATTACTTCAAGCGGTTTTTTACAGGCAACCAAAAAGGTACATACATATATATATATATATATATACCCACATACTATATATGTTATATAATAATACATATATATATATAAACACTAATTATACATTTACTAATTCTATAAGATAATGTAAACTATTATGAACTATACCATACTATATAATACATAAATATTTCATATTATAAATAGTAAAGATATAAGTAGTGGTTCTTAAGACGGTTTTTAAATATAGGTATTGCGTAAACCCAAAAAAAAAATTTCACTGCGTAATCAAAGGATCAAATAATTTTTTTCCAGCAAGTTATCATTTTGCGAACGAAGTACCATAGAAAGTGAAGAACTGCAACTGAGATAAGAAAACGTTCTTTAAGATATGGAGTATTAGGGTGGGAAAGAATTTTATAAAGAGAAAGACAATGAAAATTGTTACGTTGAATAGTAAGTCATTTGAGCTGAAGGAATGAATGTATGTTGTGTCAAACTTCTTTCATTTTTTTTTTTTTTTTTTTTTTTTTTTTTTTTTTTTTTTTTTTTTTGTTTGTCTCTGCTGTTAGCCCTACTGGCCATGACAGCGTCACCGGTGTAATGGACGGGTGCAGAGACCCGCCCTTGAAAAGGGGGGCCTGAAGGGCCCCAGGGGAACGCGCGTCCTGAGGGCGCCTCCTGTGAGGCTCGGACCACGGCTCAGGACGCCGTTAGGTGGGAAGCGAGGGTTGGATGTGGGTTAGAATTTGACACTAACGTCCTCCGACGGCAGAACGCCGGAGCAACGTGCTTGGATGGGGGCCTCGTCTTCGCCGGCGAAGACGCTGTGTGTGTGTATGTGTAGTATTTATGTTCGCTTTGCCGCTTTTACGTAGCGTTCCCTAACGTAATCGCGTCGTCCGGGTCGAAAAGTACCGACTTGGGTCTTCTCTTTCTGACTTTAGGAGTCTTACGGGCCGTGTATCCTGTGGCCTTAACCACCAGCGGGTTTGGGTGTCCCACAGCATTGTCAAAGTAGCTTTTGGAGAGCCCCTTGAAATACTGTGCGATCGTCGGTAGATCTAAGTCTCTGTGCAAGTCGATATTACGCATATACCACGGTGCTCCAGTGGCGAGCCGCATGAATCTGTTCTGAAGCACCTGAAGGGGCTTCAGGTTCGCGTGAGCGAAGGCAACGCTTGCATAGGACATGACGGAGCGTATGCAGGCTTTGTAAAGTGTGACCTTATTTCTAAGGGACATTTTACTCCGCTTGCCTAACAGGGGATAAAGTCGCCCTAGGATAAAGGCCGCTCTGTTGCGAACGTCCTCGATATGTGAAGTGAATACTAGCTGTTTGTCCAGCGTCACTCCTAGGTACTTGGCCTTGTTTTTCCAAGGAATCGGCTTGTCAAAGAGTTTAATCTCCGGGCCCCTTGTGGATCGTGACCGTTCAAAGAGTACCGCGGTGCTCTTCTCCGGGTTCACCTCAATCCTCCATTTCCGAAACCAGTTCCCGAGGGAATCGGCTGCGGATTGGAGGCGTTGAGAGATCTCATAAGGATCCCTTGAGGATGTGTAAATTGCGGTGTCATCCGCGAACATTGCAAATTCTACTTTAGAACGCGGCCTAGGAATGTCGCTGGAGTAAATTGAAAAGAGAATTGGTGAGAGGACTGAACCTTGAGGGACGCCTGCCCTGATGGGGCGGGGAGTCGACATCACGCCTTCCACTCTGTAGCGGAAGGAGCGATTCGACAGGAAGTCCCGTATGATTAGTACGAGTCTGTCCGACACCCTGAACTGGTATAGCTTGTATACCAGTCCATTGTGCCAGATCCTGTCGAATGCCTTCGCTACATCGAGGAAGAGCGACTTCTTTCATCATATATCATCATCATATAGATTGTTCAGATGTAGTGACAAATCGAAATAGCATGTATCTGCATAGCCAAGAACTGGGAAAGGTGTTTGGACCAGAGTAATTTTCGTTATAACTGGCAAAAGATTTTTCTTCCTTAACCTACCTATGCTACAGAACACCCTATGACTTAACTCAGATCTGACGACCCCAGGTTAGGTCATCCATCATGATACCCAAATTGCAAACCACCATCTGCAAGGGAGTATCATCAAATACTATCAAGGGAAGGAAAAATTATTAAAAAAAAACTAATTATATCTATGATTTTATTATATTTTCTAAAAACTTACAAAACATATATAGCCTCCATTCATAATACACAGATATTTTTAAAATGTCAATAAAATAATCATTTAACACATAAAAAAAATTATTGAACATATGAAAAAAACAAAATAATCTTCAGAATATGGAATGTGTTTTTTTATTATTGTTTTTTATATTCTAAACAGCTGTTACATAAGATACAATTATTACAAATACATTGAGCAATAGTTATATAATATTATATGTATCTGTTATAATATTATTTATTTATTATTATATTGCAAAATTGCCAAGAAACTACATAATAAAAATAATTTAAAGTAAGATTTTTAGGTAATATGAATACAATTTTTTTATACTTTTATTAATAAAATTATTATTGAAGTATTTAATAAATAATTTAAAACATACAATTCCATTTGTCATTTTTTTTATCCAGCTTTATTTAAAAAAATTAGAACAATAATTGTATAATTAAATAATAATTAATATGAAGGTATAACAATAGAATATTTTATCTGCTTTAAATATTACATATTAATTATAGTCTGTGGTATCCGTCACCTGTATAATCTGAGTCACATTATAACCTGTCACTTTACTATCTCTGTCACATTATAATCTGTGCTACATGTCAAGTAAGTAAGGCGAGTCCAGAGCCCCGAGGCCGGCGGCGACTCCGCCCTCGTTTGCGTCCGCCAGCTTTGTACGAAGCATGTGACCCACTTGCTTATTGCAGTAGATTTTATCCTTCGTCCTTAATTTTAATGGCGAAGGTAATTTATATTAATTTTAAAATAAAATTGCATAAATATCGTTTTATAGGGTTCATTCTAAAAGAATCTATAAAATTGGACATGTTTTATTTTCATTAATAATATTAACAAAAATAATACATTTAATTAGGTGGCAGTTAAATATAAAAATATAATCTTGATTAGAAAATAAGGTTGTGGAGTGGAGCTAAATAATATTTGTACTAACCCAATAATAACTCCGAATATCCCCAACTCTGACACCAGGTCAGTGGAGGGGGGAGGAACAGCTGCGCCGGGACGGACGACGTACCCCGCAACCTGGAACATACATCATACATACATACATAGTATGATATCTTAAGATTAATTTAAGAAACTTCTATAATTAATGAGGTAGGATTTGACACTCATGAAACAACATTAAGTAAAGAAAAATCCCCTGTCTGCGGAGGGGGGAGAGTGGGGGAATCGTTTGTACTAACGAGCGGCGGTAGGATCCTCTCCATGAGTATGTAGGCCGCCCTCTCCCTGCTGTGTCTCATCCGCTGCAGCGCGTCCCTTATCTCCGCGCCGTACACGTTGTTCCCTCCGCCCTCTCTCTGCGGCTTCAACACGAACCTAGTATATATAATTTTTAGTTAATATCAATAGATTAAGAAATAATAATAAAATAGTGTAAATTTTTAATGTCACAATTGTTGCAATGAAATACGGTTTTTTGTATGTACGTTATATAAAAAAGATATATGTAAAAGAAACCTCTCAGCATCAGCCAGCGCCATATCTACCGCTCGTTCTCCACTTTCATCGAAGTCCAAGGAGTACAGGCCGGTGAAGATGTCCCTCACTCTACCAGTGGTGGCCCCGGCGCCCATGAACTTCTCCAGGGCTCCGGGAGCCGCCAGCGCCTGCTGGACTTTCTTGGTGCCGGCCAGCTGGTAGTGGATGGATGGACATTTGATTGCCCTCGAAAAATAAAAAACAAATAGATATATTTTTCGTCCATATATCCTTTTCCTTCTAATAAATAATATTTAGACGGTAAAATCTTTATTCAATTACATATATAATATAAATATAGTTATACAATACTTACGAGGACCTCTCCACCCTGAGCCTGGCCTCCCACTCCCTGGTGCTGGGGTACTGGGCCGGCTCGTACCCGGACCGGTAGTACACCACCGCCACCGGACGATTGTCACTAGATAAATTTATTATCATATAACAAATTGTATATATAATCTATTGTGTTGAAAATAACACTCACAGTATGAGCTGCTTCTTATCATTGAGCGTGGTCTCTTCGTAAATTTCGTTGAGAGTTTTCCTATAGATCTACAAAATATAGCAAATTTTGTTAAATTGCATGATTTGGATTCGATTAATAAATTTTCTTGAAATTTAGTTTATAAAACCGGAGTGAAAACAAGTTTAAAGTAATACATTATTACATAAAAATTTCACGGAAAAATCTATTTTTAAGTTTTCTTAAAATTTATTTTAAAAACCGTTAAAAAAATTTCATAAACCCTCACCATTATATCCGGTCGTTTTTCCGATATCTCGAACTCGTGGAATCTCTGGTCGCATATATTGTAAGAGACCTCCTCCACCACGAACAGCACCACCGCCGATGGGACTCCGAACAGGTCGTACGCGTCAGTTATACCAGTACATAACCCTGAGAGAGCTCGGTTTTCTGGCATCTGAAATTAAAATATATATTAATATAAAAAAAAAGAAAATTTCATAAAAATTTGTGAGATTTTATATTTTACTTACATTTTTTATATTATCACTGTGTCCCAACTGACGAAGAATGTAGCTAAAAATAAAAAAATAAAGTTTTATTTAAAAAAAAAACAAAAAGTGCATAAAGCATGCGAACTTTTTTTATAGGATGAATCTCTCAGAAAAATATCATTTTTTAAGCTTGTCTTTTTAAGATTAGACAAATTTAGTTTGAGAAATCTATTTTGAGTAGTTTTATTTAGATATATGATATCTCTAATAAATTGTAATGGGTTATTGCTTCTTCATTTAAAATAACAGAATGCAGTCAAATAAAAATTAAGTTAGGGAAAAGAAAGTAAGAAAATATTAATTAAATTGTATGTAAATATTTATATACACATGCACACATTCACCCACATACAATAAACGATTTACATTTTTTAACTATCATTACATGCATAATGAAATGACTGTTACTATGATTACTTTCTAAAGTACATGCTAAAAAACTATTTAACTACATACAAATAATACTTATAAAGAATTCATATTTTTTCTTTCACAACTTTAATATATATATATATTTATTCTTTGACTTTGATCCGCAATCACAAAGTTTAATATATTTTATAAGAATAAGGTATTATTTAGTTGTTTGGATTTATCTTCTAAAACAGTGCATATTTATGAATAATGGGAATAGAACCCTGGTCCCTCTGATCGTTACATAAATCCCAGAGCCACATAGCGATTTAGTTTATTAACTTTAGGTACAGTTTTGCCATTTAAAACAGATTCAATATTGCTATAATATTAATGATTTAATATTTTTATTAACATTTTGACATATATTAATGATTTTGTTAAAATATGCATGTGAAAAATTGAAAGATGTGTACCCTACACGTCCCGGTATAATTGGACAAAATTATAAAAATAAATAATTCTCGTAAAACCGACAGCGTCAGGGAACATCTCTCAAATATCAGCTAAACGCTTCAAAACATGCACGCCAATATGGAAGCACACTAAAATTTACACGTACTTAGTACACTATATATACTTAAACTAACAAAATAAATAACGTGCAAAACAAACATGCGTGCAAAACAATAAGCTGAATAATGAAAACGTGCGTAAACATAAGCAGATGAGAGATGTTGACTGAAAATCTTCGTGCGGGGCGACCTTAACATTGCATAGACAATGATAAATGTTGAGGCAACCACACACTGTCGGTACCGAAACATGGCGGGAAGGTTTGACGTGAGCGCGCCGAAACTCGACGCGATCGTGTTAAACTCCACTTGTTTGATCTGATTACCGTCCGGGTTTTGCATCAAGTAGTCGGATCTGAAGAGACCGAAGCTGAGCGACTGAAATTTGTCCAATTATACATAATAATGGTGTTGGTTGAATTAAATTTATAAGATTATTAAGTGGTATTATGAAAATGACTGCAAAGAATAACCTGGAAACATTGAAAGTATGTACGTTTTGTATAACCACTTATCCTATAGTAGAGATAAAAACGTTTTACAATCTAATAATAAACAAAACGTGTAATTATATTCCTAATATATTATTTGAACAAACGACATTAAATATGGGTAATTTTTTATAGAGTAAAAAATATCTTAAACCAAAACTTGTGTTAAGTGTAAAATGTAATTTTGAATAATTGTATGCAAGGCTAAATAGGTTATATATAATCAATAAAATACAACAATTGAATTTGTGACGTAGATAAATAAAACAATATGATATAGATCATCTTGCAATTAGACAAGTAAAATCCTATCTTGAGCTGTGGTAAAATATTTATTTATAGAAAAGTCTTGATTTATTACGATTGCTTGTCACAATTGACGATAACATTGTCACTGGGTTTCAATCAACAGTAACAACGTAATTCTAACATTCAATGTACAATAATATCAATATAATAATTCGTTACTAATTTACGTCAATTACTTATAATATTTTATCGTTACGTAAACCCCATTAGTTAATTCTTGTATAAATTAACGTAATGATAATAGAATTCTTATCATTATTAACGGCCTATCATTTGTCAAGTTTCTCTTTTCAGACTATATGTAAGTATATGATGTTATATGTATTTATGTATATCTATTTAAATATTAATAACAAAGGTTATATTAATAATTTTATAAGAATTCATACACAAAAATAAATACTTTTCACATCTAACTGATACTATTCAAAAGACAGGAAAAACATTAAAATGGGTGACGAGATACAAAAAATATTGAATGAAATGTCATTTTAATTTATGTACAATATGAAGATAACAAATTTTTTTGTTATTCACTCATGAATTGCTATTTAATTTAAATTTTATTGGTAATAATGATATAATGTCTTTACAATTTCAAATTTAATTAGAAAAAGGACATTACAACAGTTAATTATCTTAAAACTTGTTACAAACACAATAAATATAAATGTAACAACTATATCTGTTATAATAACTTATCTTTCACCCATTTTAAGCAAAACTACCTCTGTATTTCCCTCGACACTGGTCCCAGATGTCCGAAACCAGATGCAATACTATTAATCTCCACTTGCTTCCAAGAACAATAGGGTGTGTGTTTAGCACACTGGTTTACTGTGTGCGGACATCTGGATTCTAGCATGATGTCAGACCTCAGCATTCCTAGTGATATCGGCTAAACCGAACATGTTTCATTCAATATTTACATCATAGTAACATAACTGACCATGAAAATTAACATAATGCTATATATAATCAAAGATTTGTCGGTTAAAACATGATCAAGTCAGTTTTGCCTACCCGTGAATCTAGCAGAGCAATAACAATAAATTGCAATAATTCTTTGTTAATTAATAATTTATACATTGACATTTAGCAATTAATAGAAGTAGGTAGGTAGGTAGGTAGAACCATCAAAGCTTGTTCTATTATTACCTAATTTTGATAGTATTTCATTATTTGTGAAGAAAAATACTTTTATACCATTATATTTGAGTTGTGTATTAAATATAATAATTATATGTAATTTCATTACCTGTGTTATTCCCTCTTCCCTTACTTTGACCCATATATCAAATAGGTTCGAGGTGAATTCATCAACTTGAAGTGCATTTTGGAGTGTGTGTTCTAGAAATTCATCGTCATGTGCAACCTACAATGATTGTTAGTGCAATTTATATTTATTAAAATTATTTGTTTCACATTTTGCACGGAAACTGTTAAATACCTTGTGCATTAATTCATTTAAAATTGGCTGTAGCTCAACGGCTTTGTTAAATTCTGTCCTAGGAAATGGTGATGGCAGCAATACAAATGGGGCAATCTGAAATAAGATTAAAAAAATATATAAAAGTTCATCTATTGATGAACTTTCCTACTATCCTATCCTAGTGTCAAGTATCAGTTCAATAAATGAAATTTTTGTTTTTAACTTCTTAAAAGGTATAAATAGTATTAGTTACTAACTGTCAGTAAAATAATAGGATGTTTAATGTTATAACTATGTAAACAAAAACAAATTGTAACCTGAATGACATCTTTGTTGAAGTGTTTCTTGTCTCGCATGCCAACGCCGTGCATCAAGGCCCAGTCCTTTGCTTTTTCTATCACAGTCACCAGTAACTTGTGCTCAATTGGCAAAGGAATACAAGATGTTAAACGCGATTGACTCATTTTGTTTACTTTTTTAATGCAACATATATTGACATATATTATACAAAGTACACTAAAGAGAACCGGAGAGTATGAAGTTAGTAAAACGAATGATATCAGCTAACGTTCTTAGATAAATGAACGTCGCTGTATTGCTATATAATTAAAGTTTTGGATTGAAAAGTTAAAACTGCTGATTTTGAATTGTGAAATTGTATTTTGACAAAGTGTTGACTATGGTTTGTCATTTTCTTATGTCAGTTCAGATATGAGCGTGTTTTTTCTGTCTTCCTTTCTGACAGTATGATTATGGCTGGCAATTATTGTATTTTTTTTCTATTAGTAGAACTGACATTTATAAACTAATTGAAGTAATTATTTATTTTAAAATATTTTCGATTAAAGTGAAATAGTTTTCACTATGGCAATGTAAAGATATAAAAGAATAGGTCATTATTATATAATATATTGAATATTTTTATAATACAATGATTAACCATAATTATAAAAAATTAACAAGAATATTACATCGAATTAATTTGGTAAAGCGAAATCATTGCCTTACTAATTTCTTTCTAACAAATATTTTTATGTTTAATATTTTAGACTATTAATATTCTGATATTCCTGAAATTAATTACCATTACACTTTATTTCTGTATAGAAAGCTTTATTTCTTTTTTTATTTATTAATAAATGGTAATTTGAAATCTACTGCTGACTTCTCATTGTTTTAGGATACCAATATCGCTTTATGAAAAGATATAAGAACCTTTTAGTTACTGATCCTATCTTGATGTTTTGCTAATGTGTGATTGGTGCTGTTTGGAAAAAAATTGATTTTTTTTAAAATTTTTAAACATTTGACTTTCAATTTGAGATCAAACAAGTCAAAACCACTCAAACTTGTTCGGAAGTTAGTTTGACATTTAAACTCGTCTGTCTTTCAATGATTTCATAACAGATACATCTGATGGTTGTAAAATAAGAATATTTAAAAGTTAATAGCTGCGTATTTCCCTTAAACTGTTCGTAAGTTTGTTTGTCTTTTTGTATGTTTTTTTCCAATTGCACCAGCGCCCACCATCAAAGTGATGTTGTGTTATCCCGACTAATATAGAAATTACTCTCGTAATACAGGGTAACCTACTAATACGTTTGTTTATTTTAAACTTTTCTTAAATCTAATTTCGTCTTAATTCCAAATTACGATTGTATTGTTAAATAATTTTAATTTAATGTTTTATACACTGAGTAGAAATAAAGTAGTTTTCTGTATTATATTCGGAAGTAATATAGTAACACTAGCTGATTCCCGCCCGTTTCGCGGGGCAAATAATAACAAAGAAGAATTGTATGTGGGTAAATTTACAATATTCACAAATAATCACAAAGTTTATGAAGGTAAATATAACATAATCACAAATAATCACAAACTCTATGTGGGTAAATTGAAAATAAAAACAAATTGTATGTGGGTAAATAGAAAATAATCACAAACTCTATGTGGGTAAATTGAAAATAATCACAAATAATCACAAACTGTGTGTGGGTAAATCGATAATAATCAAAAATAATCATAAACTGTATGTGGGTAAATTGAAAATAATCACAAATTGTATGTGGGTAAATAGAAAATAATCACAAATAATCACAAACTCTATGTGGGTAGATTGAAAATAAAAACAAATTGTACGTGGTTAAATAGAAAATAATCACAAACTCTATGTGGGTAAATTGAAAATAAAAACAAATTGTATGTGGGTAAATAGAAAATAATCACAAATAATCTCAAACTCTATGTGGGTAAAATGAAAATAAAAACAAAAAGTATGTGGGTAAATTTAAAATGATTGCAAATAGTCTCTGTGTGAGGGTAAATTTAAAATAATCACAAATAATCACAAAATGTTTGTGGGTAAATTGAAAATAGGCACAAATAATCTTAAACTATATGTGGGTAAATTGAAAATGATCACAAATAATCCCAAACTAATTAATCAATCACAGCAGCTGAATTTGGTCTATATACTGGAACTAATTAATTTGTCCTGCCGATTACAGATTCTGTTTCTGTTTTATATTAAGAGTAGATTTTATAAATAACATAACTTCATGCAAACTTACGATATACTACACGTGTATTAGTTGTTTAGGAACAAAGAGTCTTAACTTTAATTAAGATTAGCAAATAAAGTGATATAAATGGTAGGTACATGTGAATACGCATTTATTTTAGTAACAACCCCTGTACGTACGTACGTACGTTTAACATTAGTACGTAGTACGTACGTAGTACGTTTAGCATATAACGAATAATTACTCAATCCAGTCAACAGATACCGCCATCTGTTAGAATCGTTTGGAGTTAACTGACTATTGTGACTGCCAAAGAATAAACAAATAATTTGCAATATAATAATATAGCGTCTATGACTTGAAATGAAAACGATCCAATCTTTTAAGTTCGATTAAACTGCACGTGGTGTGTAAATTGTATTAAAATTAGTTAAATAGTTTAGGAGTCCATCGCGGACAAACAACGTGACACGTAATTTATATATATTAAGATAATATTGTAAAGCCTGACACTGACCTTCAGACATTAATTTATGTTGCTGCGTTAACTTATATTTATGAATCGTGTTTAATTTACAACTATAAATAAAAAATCCACAATTTTCTTA
The DNA here is from genome assembly GCA_918358865.1 of Melinaea marsaeus rileyi. Classification (NCBI taxonomy): domain Eukaryota; kingdom Metazoa; phylum Arthropoda; class Insecta; order Lepidoptera; family Nymphalidae; genus Melinaea; species Melinaea marsaeus. The sequence goes on along the minus strand of OU911088.1, from coordinate 8,073,014 downwards.
CTCTTTTTTTACCGAAAAATTATGTAAACCAGGTCTGGAAAGTGTATTCTCCAAGTTTTTAATGGCCCAATGCCATGGTATGGTTATGACTTCCATTTTGGCCAATAATATCTAATACTTCCTATCTTTTTAAACCAAAACCTTAACTTTTATTGAATGTAGAAACTAAGTTAACTTTGTTTCAACTTCAGCTTTTAAGAGCTGAAAGTTCAAAAGAGTGCATCGTCTCCCGAGATAATTGAATTTTGTGTTGGTTTTAGAAATTGCACAGTTTTATAGCCAACCACGTAATATGAACAAAGATACAAATTTTTATAATAATTGTATATGCAATTTATTAATTTATAAATGTCGTGGTAACTATTCTACTTTTCTTGTAGTAGCCACAGTGAGACAGATATCTTCTGGACAATATACTCGTATGTACTCGTATATTTGTCTTGAGCCAGGGCCATTCTTGATGGTTTGAAAGTTCAAAATTATTTTTGATATATATATTATTTATATTCATTTATTTGAAATATATAATGATTACATACATAAATCATACAAAGTAAATTGCCACAAATACCTCACTATCAGGGCAAGTGATCATTCGCAAGAAAAGTATTCTTTTTAATTAAAGTACATTGGTAGTAGTTTATCTTATGTATTGAATTTAAGTTAATTTATTAAAAGGTTTTTAATCTATTATGTATTTTTTATTATACAACAGTATTTGCACTCACTAAAGTACGGTTGATTTAAGTACATAGTATTTTTTGAGCGTATAGAAATATTCGTTGTTTTTACATTTATAACGTTTTTCTAAATAATCTGGTACGTTATTTTAAATGTTTGGTATAAGAGTTTTTAACATTCTTGTAGCACACGTATTATTAGTCTTAGGCACACAAAATTTCTCAGTATATTAGCTCTAAGATTATTAGGTCTCTGTTTTTTTGTAAGAAAATATGGATCATTAACTTCGATTAATGTTTTGTATCAAAATTTGTCATAAATGTTCATGATATTACAATACTTAAATAATTTTTTATCGTTATATTTTAATCTGCTCAGGATTTGCCTGGGAACCAACAATTTTAATATTCTTAGCTGAATTTTATAATTTCTTTAAGATAAGTTTTGTAGGTTCGTCCAACTACTTAACCCATAATCGATAACTGAATCTGCTAGAGCCATATATATTAGCCTTTTACTTCTAAAAGGCAGCTTATGTTTTAGTACAAATAATTGGCTAAAAGTAGTAGGTAATTTAGAGCATACATGTTATATATGGGGTTTCCAGTTATAACGGTTATCAATTATAAGGCCAATATACATATGTTGACTTGTCCGTGTACGAGTCTGCTATTTTAACTATTGTGTATCTATTGTTGTGGTAATCCTTTATTAACTTTAAAAGTGGACCTTGAATGCCACATATTGATAATTTTTCGTATAGTATGTTATAATTTAGCATATCAAAGGCCCTGCTGAAATCGATGATTAAAGCCAATACGTGAAGTTTATTATTGAGTGAATCAATAATTTCGTCCGTAAATTTACGTAATAATTGTGTTGTGCTTTTATTTTTCTGAAATCCAAATTGTTTTTGATTGATGTGATAAAACGAAGGACTAAAAATATATGAGAAATATTTGCGGTTTTGCGCTGAACCTACTGTGTCAAATTATAGTTCAAGTAGATGCTCAGTTCTATATATAGGCACTGTAATTATTATTTTTAAATATCTTTATTGCCAGATGCAATAGAAACCGGGAATCGCACCCTCTGGGTCCGTCCGGGAGTAACTGTTGAACTCATACGATTAAAATTTAAAATTAATTTAAGTTTAAATACTATCTGCAAGTATTTAAGGCTAAAGTAACAACTTCATGTGGACATTTGGTTTGTCAAGACTGGAAGATGCCAGCGTGCCTGGTAACATTCTAATCTCACTGTTTTTACTAGGGCATTGGAGTCTATAGTTTTTTATATAGCAAAGCTTATACATCCTTATTTCTGTTAAATCTAGAATAATAAGACATTACTGCATCGCGTATATTAACCTTGTCTATTGACCTCGATTAACCGTCGGTTATCTCTTCATCTTCTGTATCTAGGAACTCTTCAAGTAAAACATCTTTTGTGATATAAACAAAAAATATAGACATCTGTGAATGAAATCGCTAAATTATATGTTGGCTCAGTCCAACCGCATTTTTATAGCACTGGCCTTTTTAACATAACATCTCTTTAATGTAAGTAAAAAAAAAATTCCAAGGTTGATACACAGTTTATTGTATATGTTCTGTATAAGTTTTGCAGACCTGTTTTAATTTATGCACTGGGTATACTAGCTGTGGCTAACTCTGGCCTCGGTGATAAAAAATAAAGGTGATTATATCTTTTCTAGTTGTTTCTCTAATTTTTCAATCTTCTTCCTTTTTATTTTTGGTTAATTGCCACTAGTTGAACTAAATATTGCAGTTTAACAAAATATCGCAGTAGGAGGAACTTTTTTCTCAGTGGATCAATTATATTCGAATTCTTTCACGATTTGAACTAGTACAAAAACAGTGTAAATTTTGAAGAATACATTCTTTAAACATATATTTTGAGCTGGCAATAGATATTCAGCGTGCTTATCTTATATAACTTTATATATGAAGAAAAATTCCATTTATAATAAATCTTAAAATATCCTGAGAACGAGCGCTTCGCACCTAAAGTGCATTACGCGCTCGATATTCGAAAATATGTTGAATGTTTATAAAAAACTTTTAAAAAAGTCTAAAATACGAAAGTGTACTGGCAGCTTGTTAAAAAAATGTACAGATTGCCCAATAAAGAGTTTTTAATGTTTTTTGAGTTATGATAGGTAACAGAATCCTCGTGTTTTATTATGTATATGAGTATGCTTTATAATCAAGTATAATTGTTTCTATTTCCAATTTATGATAATAATTATATAATCTATGTAAATTGGAATATACATTTTACATAGATTATATAATTATTGACCTCGATTAACTTAAATTATATATTACACATTGTTGCCAAGATGTCAAACCTGATAAATTAAAATGTTTTATTAAAGAAAAGGGGATTTATTTTTATTACTTGAGATATTACTAATTTATTGCCTATTGTTATAATATGTATTCTATATCATATAAATTATTTTTAAATAGGTAGGTAAAAGTTTTCAGGCAGAATTCTTTTAAAATGATAGTAGTAGTTATTTTTTAAATGATATCCTTATATTTTTATAAAAGAGGGATCGACAGTTCCGCACTAAAAAAACCTATTGGGTACAAAAATTACCAACTGAACAAACTTACAAAAAACAAAACAAAAATGAAAAATTGATCCTGCTGTTGAAGACTGTGACAAAAACGCACAGAAAAATTAAGTTATAAGATACAAATTAGTTTAAGAATACTTTACTTTAATTTACTTTAGCTTCACGCCATGTCCCTTGTGGGGTAGCCAGAGACGACGGAGCGCCAAACGCTACGTTCCCTGCATACCTCTTTCGCCTCGGCCACAGACATCATCCTCTTCATACATGCCCTCCGGAGGGTCCTCATGCTTTTTACGTGACTTTCCTCCAGTATCTTAGATACCGTGTTTTCGAAGGTCACTCGAGGCCTCCCCCTGTCTCTCTTACCGCTCACTTTTCCTGCATAAATCTTTTTAACCATTCTTTCATCACTCATTCGTTCGACGTGTCCAAACCACATGAGCACGTTCTTCTTCATTCTCACTGTAACATCTTCACTAGTACCTGCCATTCTGTGGATCTGTTCATTGCGGATTCGGTCAGCTAGGCTGACTCCGCATATTCTGCGAAGAGATCGCTGTGGAGATCCACAGTATTCATCTTTCTTACATTCATCTTCTGTTTTACCCACGTTTGGCTGCCGTATAACAGCGTCGGTAGCAAAACCGCATTGTGTACAGCCAAACGTGCAGCTATGCTGACGTTTCGCCGTATCAACAATGCAGCCAGAGCATCGTTGACTCTGTTATGGGCAGCAATACGCCTTTCCACATTCATTTCGTATCTTCCGTCTCTGCTAAACATACTTCCCAAATATACCATTTCATTCACTTGTTCTATTATCTTACCATTCACGTTGATCTTACATTCTGTTTTTTCTTCATTTCTTTCAAATATCAGAACCTTCGTCTTATCTGCATTCAGGTTTAGACCATTATTTTCACACCCATCTTTCAGAGTGGTGACCAATGCCTGCAGATCGCATGCTGATGATGCAATGAGCACTGCATCATCTGCGTATAGCAAGCAATTGACTTTAAGGTCACCTACTTTCACTCCCATATCACTGTCTTTCACGCCTTGGAGACAACTATTCAATTATAAATTGAACAACCAAGCTGACATAGCCCAACCTTGCGTAACACCCGATTGGATGTCAAACCAGGGCGATATGTCAGCTCCTACACGCACACAGGCTGAGTGGACACACACACATTGTATCGGGGCAGTATCTCCCATAATTTCTTTCTCACAACCCTGTCAAACGCCTTTTCCAAATCCACAAAAGCACAGAAAACCTTTTGGTTTAGGGCCAAAAACTTTTCCGTGATCATGCGGAGGGAAAATATCTGATCTATACACCCTCTTCCAGGTCTAAAACCTCCTTGGGCCTCCCATAACAGCCTTTCAGATTTCTCTTGTATTCTTCTTGCTAATATTTTAGCATAAACTTTACCGCCCAAGCTAATCAAACTGATAGCCATAGGGCTATCAGCTAGCATCACACACAGTTCACACAGTTCACAGATAGACTGTGCAAGCTATAGAACATGAACCTTTGCGTTTATACAAAGGTACGATGATTGCACCTCGCCAATCCCCTGGGAACTCCCCTGATTTCCAGCATAAATTGCACAAACACCAGAACAAGTCCAAGACGCGCGGCCCACCATGTTTGATCATCTCGGCAGTAACTTCATCTGCTCCCGCAGCCTTACCACATTTCAGACTTCGAATAGCGTTCTCCACTTCTTCCAAACTGATTTCACCATCGGCTACATCCGGACTCAAGGCCGAGGCGTGCTCACATTCATACGTCTCCTTGTAGAATTCCGCCCACCGCTGCAAAACGTGTGCTTGCTCTGTTAAGATTTCACCGTTCTTCGAAAGCACCCCTTTCATTCTACAGGTTACCGAACAACCCCGGGAATCACTAACTTCTCGCCAGAAAAGCTTCGTGTTATCCCGGAAGTTGTTTGTCAACCTTTCATCCCTTTCTTTCTCAGAATTTTCACGCTTCATCCTTCTAAGTGATTTCGTTTTGTGCTTTTGCAGCTTGTACTCTTTTTTTCTTATCTCTCTCATACTTTTATCCTTAACCGAGGCTTTATAATCCAACCATGCTTTCTTCTTTAACTCCACAGCGTCTTTCACTTCATCATCCCACCATTCATCACGCTTCTTACTAAAACCTCTTTTCCTTTTACCACATACCTCTATCGCTACTTTCACCATACCATTCCTAAGGTTCTGCCAGCATACTTCAGCACTTTCCTTTCCAGAGTCACAGCATTCAAGCTTCTTGGAAACCCTTTCTTGATATTCCTCTCTGAACGGTGGATCTTGAAGCTTCCAGCTTATTATGTGATAATTCGACTCCAAGCTTGGACACGTCGTGCGGTTGCGCCAACCTGCAAACAGACCTCTTATTCTAGCAACGACTAGATTATGGTCTGTTCCCAGATCAGCACCCCTAAAGACTCGCGTGTCCATAACTTGGCTTCAAATTCGCTGATCCACCAGGAATAAATCAATCATACTTCTTTCTTCCGTTCGCTCCCATGTGTACATGTGAATTTGTTTATGATCAAACATCGTGTTTGCCACAAACAAATTTCTCTTCTTACAAATTTCCAAAATAAGCTTACCAGCCTCATTTACTCTCTTATCACCGTATTTGCCTAGCACGCTTTCGTAACCACTTCGCGCGGTTCCAACCCGTCCATTAACATCCCCACATACTATCAACTTTTCATTACTTCTGACACTACTTAGAACATCCCTGACAGTCTTCAAAAAACCCCTAGAGCTCGCTCATTTGAGCTGAGGATACTGGAGCATACACGGCTAACAAGGATACTCTTGTTATCCCCAGCTTAAAGCGAACCCAAAGAAGCCTCGGGTTGATCGCCTTGTATTCTACCATAGCATTAACCATTCGAGAAGACAACAATACGCCTACACCTTGGCAACCTCGCTCACCCTCTGAAACCCCAGCCCAGAAAGCGACCCGGTTGCCAGGCAAATCGGTCGTATCTTTGCCTTTTCGCTTGGTCTCAGACACACAAATAACATCCAGATCTTTGTCATCCATCACATCTAATAATTCATTCATCTTCTGTTCCATTCCTCCTCTTACATTCCACGTAGCTATTTGTAGCTCCGTCCTCCACCTCCAGCCGTTCGGAACATGGCGTGTTGGTTGGCGGTCCCCAACGCCGCATTTGTTCATATTAAATATTACATACACACATTTTTATTTATACATACAATAATAAATACAAATTTTAAATACACAAACTATATAAACTCAACTGGCACTGACAATTAGCAAACAATTATTGGTGAAATACTTAATATAATATATACATTGCAATATAAATTTAAGTTCAAAATAACGAATATAAAAATTATTATAAAATTAAAAAATAACAACTACTGTACTTCAAGATACAATAATAAATACAAATATTAAATACAAAAAATATATAAATTCATCTGGCACCGACAACTAGCAAAACAATTATTGGTGAAATACTTAATATAATATACATTGCAAAATAAATTTAAATACAGAATAACGAATATAAAAATTATTTCAAAATAAAAAAAATAGGAATAGGAAGAAATTTAAGAATAGGAAGTATATCTTATATCTTTTCCACTTTGAATAAAGTGTGATCAGTTGTTTATTGGTTTCGTTATTATCATCTATTCATGACCTTAAACTTGTGCTAGTCTGCTATCGTTAACTGAGCTTAAGACTTGTTGTGCAACGACAGATTAAAAAAATTGTAATAATTGGAAGTGTTCTTAATTAAAAAAAAAATATTTAGCTTTATAAAGTATTAACACGTGTACTTAAAAAAATACATTAAAAAAATTGGAAAAGTGTTCTTAATTTAAAAAAGTTATTTTATTCGGTTCTACAATGTATTGTGTATGATATTTTTGTAAAAGAAGATTTTTATCGGTATGTATTTTGTATTAATTGTATAAACAAATTAATTGTAATTAAGATTTAATTAATGTTTCTTTGGTTAAGGGTCTATTCTGAAACATTTTATCATAACATAACTTATAATAAATTTATTTCGTTTAGGATATAACTATTATTATATTGTTTAAACAAATATTTTTAATATAAATTATAAAGAACTCAAACAATTATTAAAAAGATAGAATTTACTTATTTACAAATAACACTATTAAATAAAATTACATTTTTATATGATTTTTATTAGAATTTTATATTTTTACAATTAAGTATACACATTTGTTTTTTATTATAGGCCTTTTCATTTTTAATCTTAACCCAAATCTTAATTAGAAAACAAGATATTTATTGCATATTTTTAAATAAAATATTATAAAAAAAATATTATGATGAATGTAGTTAGTTATCTTAGTATTAAGATTAGTACAATAGAATAATAGAATTAGAAAGAATATGCTTTTTAAAAATACTATTATAAGATATTAAAACCAACTAAATCTCAAACGTGATTTTAAAGAAGCAGGCTGTATAATTGGGCTATGTTTTAAGATTTGTTCACACTAGTACATTCTATTTACTATCTATTCTTCATTCATTCATTCTTTAATTCTTCATTCATTGTATTTAATGAATAAATGATCATACAACTGATCATTTATTGTTTAGCATATAATAAAAGACGTACCCTTTGTCGTACCTACATTATAGGGAGTTAATATTCAATAGTATGTTTTATATATATATATTGAGTCTCAAAACAACTGAGGTTAGTGAACTTCAAAATTAGGTAATAAAATCTAAATTATGTATGGTAATCATATCATTAATAATAAGTATTATGTTACGACGGAAATGAATAATTTATTCATTAAATATATATGTCACTAACTAACTAACTAACTGTTATTTTTGTTTTTTTTTTTGTATTTGATTTTAAAAGTTTAGTGTCCGGCAGTAAACATACCAAGCAGTTTATTTATTATTCCCTTGCTTCCTTGGTGATACTTAGCGAATTTATAATTAAAAAAAAAATCTGTCTTTAAAAAAACATTTTTTTTTTTTTATTATATTTAAATATGGACTTGTTAAACATTGTTTCATAAATGTTGCGAGTTCTGATTAGCATAAAAAATATAATTAAAATGATATAGTCAACATAACAGATATGGTATTTCTACAGTACACTGCACTAAGCCCCCCATCCCCTCTTAAATATTTCGTGACGTTTATTGAAACCTTTTGATCCCTAATAAAGCCGCCTTGTATAAAAACGTTGATTCTCATTAATTTGTAACTAATATTTGAGTACCTTGAGTTTTTTTAACCTTTAAAATGCAAAAATTATGTTTATAATTTGAAATGTTTAAGCAATAACCTCTATTGTATCATATTAAATTCAAGGTCAATACCGCCTATTAGTTTTTTATCTGTTAAATTTTGTATATATTAAAATAATTCAATCACTTTTTTTTTTAAACTCCTTTTTTAATGTAAAAAAGTTTATTCGTAAACCGAATGGTGCGCTACAGTGGTTTTTAATGGCTCCCTGATAAAAATTTTTATTAATAAATTTTTTAATCTGTTATGTTAAAAACTTGTCAAACATGGCCGATAATACACATGTATTTATTTCGACCTTGATGCCTAATTAACCTTCACAAACAAACTAATTTACGCAATTGCAAAAATAGTTTGATATATATCAATAATTTTATCAAGGTTTTTTTATTCCCATATATTATTATTATGTTCCTTGATACATGCGGATATATTTAATATTCAACAAATATTATATTCCTATTTATTATAATCGGTAAAATACAAACTTGTTATAAATATGCATTAATGCAACGATGATTATTATTAAGAATAAGGAAAAATATTAGTATTTTTGTTCACTCGTATTTAAATTATTATTAATATTGATCGCTTCTTGTTATATATTTCATGTTTCAATTTTTTATTAAGAAATTCGAGGTTGACTCGCTGTGTTCTCAAAATCTCGGTAGAGTTCGGCGAATTGAGCGAAGCGAGTAACCCATCAATTCAGCGTTCAAAGCTGAAATCGACAGGCAAAAAATATAGAATAATCAAATATCATATAGCGATATTTTTTTACATTGAAGTCTATGGGACTGTAATTTTTTGGTGATTATTCCTCAACGACATGAGTTTTTTTCATTTTTTTTATAAACCATTGCAATAACCATCGCTTTAAATATGCAAAATTTTATGAAGATCGGTAAAGCCGTTTTTATTCCAACCCCGGACATGGGGTGCAAAAAGTCTCACATAGAGCGCTCCGTTTCGCTTCGCTCAATTATAACGAAATGTCAACATGCCAATTAAGACTACATACATATATATATATATATATATATATATATATATATATATATATATAAATATACGTTTATTAGTGTGTCACAGTTCCGAATTTAGTTGTAAATGTCTATGAACTATCGGGTTCAGTTGTATTTTTTAATATGTTTATTAATTAATCGATCGGTAGTTTTAGTTTTGTTTTAAAAGATTAATATAGCCAACCGCTAACACGTGACAAGGTAATATATAAAACTTAATCGTATATAATTGAATGTGTGAGACAGACAGTCATATAATTATCTAACATATAATGTTTATGTTACCCGCACTTCCTCATGTCATACATATGAGGAAGTAGGGGTTAAATAACACTGCAATAATATAGAATTACTGGAAACTTGTCTTTGTAATATTATAATTATGCGTATGAATATATTTATTATTAATTTTGTATAATTAAATAAATATATTTGTACAATGTGAATTGTAGATATTGTACAAAATGTTACAGAATGTTACAGAATATAATCATACTTATAAACATTTAAATAAAATTAAAAAGTTAACCTTGTAATTAAAAATTTAAATACAGCTATTGAATTGTAAGCTTCTATTACTTGTAAGCTTAAAAGGAAAATAATAGCAATGAAAGCAGGCTGTAATTTTATTGAAAACAATTTTTTTTTATAAATTACTCGCTCTTTCTAGCTTTAAGGGTACATTTTCTGAAAAACAATAAAACTTTCTTCAAACAAATCCAAACGAACAAGAAAGTTGCCATAGCGAACTCACTAACTAGCCAACTAGTCAACACAATCTTGATTTGAATTTGAAGAAAATTTTGAAGTTGACTACCACCCTGTAGAATCACCACCCTAAGGGTGCCTCGGGCACCTCAGAACACCCCTACGCTAAGAGTTACCCCCGTCTCCAAGTCACTACAGCTTGTAAAGTGTAGACGTTAATAACGGGGTATTGTGTTTGATGCGAACAATTTTTAATTGAGTTTCTGTGGTATAAAACTAGATTAACATTATTTAAAAGAATTACTTTTTTGTATATTAAGGAAAGAATTCAGCGATTAAAAAATTGACTACTCAAATATCTTGTTTCAGTAGTTCATAATTAATATTTTTACAATTACGCACTTTTCTGAATATGTAAAAGATATATTTCGGAAAAAAAATATTTAATCAAGGCAGTTTTAAGGTCGTAATAAACTAAACATTAGGAAGTGTTTAGTGCATGCATGCATTTAAATTACCTGTTATTATTATTATGTATATCATTGGACTGCGCATAATACTTAAAATTATCTCAGCACACATGAAATAAATAATATTTAAATTTGGATTATAAAAACAAAGACAGCGTCTCAAGATGAAAGATGTTTCGGTCAATCTGAAGAGCAGAAGTTTGGAGGATATGTATCTTTGATTTTCTTTACACTCCTGAAATGACGAACTTAGTTGAAAGTTATAACCTGAAGTAGATAGAACTTTTTAAAATTTAGTAATAAAAAAAAAATGTTTCGACCAGATTAATGGAAGAAAACATTTTAAAAGTATAAATTTATTATTCGTTTACAGTTTGTTGTTATTATATTGATTTAATCTTTACCTTTTAGTTACATTTTTTATTTGACAATAATAAAAAAACATGCGATAAACTGATTTCCAACTCCGGATAACATTCAGCTGCTATATATTGTTACATCAGTCTGTGTATAACATATTAAAAACATATTAGAATGTACGAGTAAATATAAAATTCCTAACAACTATAATTATATTTTTATTTTCAAATTTGAAACAAAATTTCATTTTTTTCTTACAGTAAAATGATAGGCGTGATAAGGGTAATATCTATTGTAGGCTTACTGGGACCTTGGATAGTGAGTGCCTTCGAACCACCCCCCGAAATTGGATACCCAGCAGGTTACATACCAGAATGTAAGTTATTAGATAAAATAATGATATTATTATATAAATCCTCTCCAAATAAACTGAGTCTGTCTGAGAGAAATAAACAAATTTTTCATATATAGATATTTGTGGAAGCCGGCAACATGTATACACATTTTTTTTTATTCAATTAAACATTTATTTTAAGCTCGACTATTTTATTATTTCTAATTATAATAATTTGAAAAAAAAAGTTTATACAACTTTTAATGAATACTTACTACTAACAGATGTCTAAAGATATTTCTTAAGAAGTAAGTAGTGTGTATTCGGGGGTTCTGCCTCATTGGTATTGGGGGATGTTCTGGCTCAGCGGGGGTCTCGCTCAAGTTTGGGTCTGATTCAGACTAAAAAAAAAAAAAAAAAAAAAAAAAAAAAAAAAAAAAGGTTTTGCTATCATCTAAATCGTTTGCTGCTATCCCCGTTGCGCTAGCTCTTACGGTTACAGAGATAGCTTTTTGAATTCGACTACCTGGCCGAAGGCTGATAAGACCATTCATTCCCTACTCAACTCGCCCGGCGTTATCGCCGCAGGCCGATAAGGCCCACCGACACTAATTACTACAGTATTTGTTTATATACATGTTTGTTTTATGCAATAATACCACAAATTAAAATTTATATTTTATTTAAAATCATACTTGATTAAATTATCAATTATTACATCCTAACCAAATAATCTATTTTATATAGATTTTTATTTTATGCAATAATTATTACATCATTGTACAGGGTTTCATCTTCATCGAATATCCTAAACATAATCTATACAACCTAACATAACCTAACCAAATATAATCTATACAACCTAACATAACCTAACCAAATAATCTATTTTATATAGATTTTTGTTTTATGAAATAATACCACAAATTAAAATTTTACATTGTATTTAAAATAATACTTGATTAAATTATCAATTATTACATCATTGCACAGGGTTTCATCTTCATCGAATATCCTAAACATAATCTATACAACCTAACATAACCTAACCAAATATAATTAAAATTTTACATTTTATTTAAAATAACACTTGAATAAATTATCAACTATTATATCATTGTACAGGGTTTCATCTTCATCGAATATCCTCACGAAGTTCTGCATGCTCTGACCGTAGAACATATGATGTAGGTATACCAAGCAGTATTCACCACACACCGAAGTCCACTCGTTTTGTATTTTCTTACTATTAAAATACCATATTTTACAGTTTCTATTAAGAAATGCTTTATGGAAGCCTTTCGGTGCTCGGCCAAATGAATCAAAATATTGGCCGATTTTGTTTTTGTCTACATGTATGGCTACCCAGTGAGAACCTGGCTGAGTATCATAATCTAGATTGCTTACTAAAAATGTAGGGGCTTCAATATGTATCGGCAATCTGTTTGCAGGAAATACATTCATTTGTAACAATGGATTAATCCTATTTAAGCATTCCTGAATTTGTAGGGTATTCATATTTTAGAATAGATATGTGTACACGTGCTCTATCATGCATAGACATGTAGTGAATAGTTAGGCATCTTAAAACATGTCTTTATAGTAAGGAGATTATGTACAGCAAGCAATGCATACGCTAAATCGTTGGAATTTATAAACTAGTGACTAACGTTGAAATACCAAAGAAATAGTTTTAAGGAATTTTGAATAGACAAACCATTACTTATCAGGTTTTACTCATAAGTCAACAATGTAAATGTTTCGTTTAGAGTTATCGTTTTACGATAATAGTAAGCACTTACTATCGCTATATAAGTCCAAAACGAAAGAGGACCACCACATAACAATATTCGTCTACGTGCAGTACAGTGTATCCAAGTTACAAGTTATTGTGTGGTTACATTAAATTTCTTTGGGGTCACCATGGAGGTAAGCTAACTATTTTTAAATATTTATTCGTGTTGTATTTCTTTCAATATGTCTTACATGGATCTAATCACTTTTAATCTAGTGCGTGTGTTATGTTTGTGCTTAAAATGAATGTTATTGTTACAGAATAAATTTGAAGAAAATACATTCAAAGATTATTATTACAAAACCCTATCGGATGATAGCAACGATAGTCTTATGATTGCCAGAGATTCGTCAAAACTTAAAGCGAAACGTGGAGAAGAAGACCGGCTTGACGACTTGTTCAAGTTAACTACTAACAAAAGGAAAAAGCAGTGCTCGTCTGTATCGCGAGCGCAAGCAAATGGAGGCGTAGCATTCATATCAACAAACAGAGAAGATGCGGCCTCATCATCTCACTTGATAAAAATAGAAGTGTATGATATGAAGAAACTTGCCAACGTGCCACAAGAACAACATTGAAAGAATGCAAATATTAGATTGAAATATTTTACCAACGATACTAACCAACACATGGAATCTATCAATAAGATAATTTACAGTATAACGAAAGAAATAACACAAATAGATAATTGTAAAAAAATGTGTTTCAATAATAACAATTAACGATATGAATGTTTAGATTTTTTTACAACACAAAAACTGTTACTTGAATATACTGTTTCAATGTAATAAGGTATTATAAAAAATAAAGGCTTTAAATTCATTTTATCATTTTATTTATAAACAATAGGGACAACTTAACCTAAAATACAATAGAAAATCTTAACTACTATAATCTACGATTACATTGCGATTCTTATCTATTTCAATAACATTATCGAATTCAGCATAAACAATACAGTTTATAGTTTGCGTTAGAGAAGATTCAAAACGAACTTCTAATCTTACACTACCATTCCTTATCAAATTCCAATGACTTGAGGAGTTAGCTGATAAATCAGGTGTTAAGTCAAAAGCTAAAAGACAATAACCATTCGCATATTGTTCTCTAGATATTCCATTGCCCTCATTTAAAAAATGTATTCCTGTTCCAGAGAATAACGAATGGTAAGCTGAAGTGAACATGTTACTTTCAAATGATGGTTGCAATGCTTTAGAAGGTATTTGCTGACCGTCAACGTATAAACAAAATGAACTCATCTGATAGTTCTTGAAATTAAAAGGATTTTTAACAAGAGTACCATTGAACGCTGCATTATTGATAAATCCAACAATACATCTTTTTGGAATTTGGCCAAGAAAGATATTATCCAGAGTTTTTCCTTGAACACCTGAAGGTATAGTTAAAACTTTAACTTCAGCACGGGTAATAGGATACTTTGCTGTTGTAGAGGCTAAAACTTTTTGATGTGCAAGTAATACACTTGGATTAATTCTGGCTCTACGAATTATGAGAGTAGCATCCGAAATACATACTTTTAACTTTAAATCACTTGAAGATGCCATCAAATTAAAGGTTTCTCTAGATCTTACTAATTTAACAGACATATCAACCCCATTTATCAAAAATTTTTCTTGATTGAATAAATCACCATGTAAATGTCCAATCATTTCAACTTCTTTGCTTTCGGCTATAAGCTCTTGACGTTTTGTAAATCCTTTGTTGGCTTCGTCGGTTGATTCCATCTTTTCAGAAGTATCTTCATACCAGAGACCGCAAGTCAGGTGAGACGTTTTAGCGGCCGGGGCATAATTAAGTAATGTCTCTATATATGAACGGTAAGCATATGTGTTATTAGGAGGTGAAATAAGTTTTTGATTTAAATAGATATCAAGCTGACTGAAAAGTGAATGCAACCAATTATTAACTGGAGCCACAACTGCTGATGAATTAAGTTTTGTAGAGTCTTGATTTATAACTTTTGCTTTTATGTGTATCAGCGTGTGAGATAAATCCATGTAATCATCACCAGCTCCCGGTACTTGGAACTCTATAGGTCCATCATCAGCAAGTGAAGAAATTGGTTTGTAATGTATCCATGACCCATTTTCTATACTAGTTTGAGTAGAGGGCAAGGCAAACAAATCTAATTCGGACTTAATACATTCACAGGAATGGTTATGTAAAAATGACATTTTATTATTTAAGAAAAAATGTCTTTAGTTACTTTTTTAGTAAATTTCTTGCTCTTATTAACTTTCCCGTTGGCGGTAGACGATGAACTGAATGAAGTCAGACGTTTTCTCTTCGTTATATATCCTGAACCGGACATATTAATGCGGTCGATTTTAGCATCTGCCTTTCTTTTCAAATTGGAACCTGCTTCCTTTAACCGTGATTTAACAGCTTCTTCCATAGATCTAGAGGCCACCATATCAGATAAAAGTCCTACACCAGCGTTTAAAGCTTCTTTACCGATAGCTCGAGCACCACTAGACAGTAATGGAAAAACACATCGAAACAACCCTCCTAAAAAGCTACCAATTCCGTGACCTCGTTGATACGGGGCTCCCTTATAAATAACTCCAATACCAGATCCGGCTTGGTGAGAATAATAATGTTCATAAGGACAAATAATTTTATTACTGTGAGAATACATGATTATAATTTTCTAAAATGGAGTTTAATACACACTGTTCCAAACTGAAATGGTATTTTTTGACCGGTGCTTGTTCTTATATCTATCTCAATTGTATCGAACTCTCTTCGCATTACTGGCAAGTAGTGAGGTGGTGAAAATACATGCATTTTGTTGGCTCCGTAAATATACTTAGATGGGTCTAATGGTATTATTCTTAATAAGGGTGTCATAACATCTCCAACTATTTGTGGTTCAATAATATCGCAGTAAATAAACAACTGTGGTGGCAACCCCAAATGAAGATTAGCTGGACATTTTCCTAGTCCTTTTTCTACTAGATTCTTATTTGGTTCGAACCCAAGTTGAAGCGATAGCTGAGTTGATAAGGATAATGATTTTATATTTTTGTCCATTACGACAACATGAACATACTTTGATAATTCATCATATCGAAATTTTACTTGTTCATTTATATTGTTTAAGGCCGTCAATATATGGTTAATATTATCATAGTTTGTTGCTGGAATATGTTTTTTGTAGTAAACGGTTGAAGTACCTATTTCATTGGGCATTTCCATTGTTTTAGTCACATATACCATACTTTCTTGTTCTTGCACAGTAAACATTGTACATGGATATTGAAACTCAACGATACCAACATCCCACGTTCCTTCAAGTACTATTGGTTTCGGTAACTTTGTTGAAAAGCGTGTTGTCGTATTGTTAGGAAAGTACTCCATTGAACTGTTACTGAGTAAAGTTAAATAAAAACTTATTTTCGTCATATTTGTTTTAAATTTGAGGCTAAAACCCAACTGTTAAATTTATCTGGATAACCTTTCCACTTGACTAACACTTCCTTTCTGTTTCCAGAGAAGCGTGAACGAATTATTTTATCTATTTTATAATTTAAAGTGGTGTCATATGTTACCTTTTGTAATTCTCTTTCATAAAACGTTCCTACTATCGGCTCTTTTACTAAATCTGTCAGTGTGTAGACCACCCATGGAGAACGATCTACAATTGATGAAATAATGAATATTTCATCACTCCAATTAGATTCATATCCCTTTTGAAACATATGTTTAAATTTAGTTATTCTGACATAATCTCCTACATTAAATTTTGGCTGTGAAAGGTATGAAGTTTTTGTATCTTTTGTTTTCCTATCATATAAATTTCTCCAAACTGTCATTATATTCCCTGAGCTAACATCGCTAGGACTCATTTTTATACTAGAGTGACGACTATGATTATATGCATACATTAAATCTTGTAAAACATCTATGTACCTGTAAGTGTTCCTGTGAGTAAAATATCGCCACATTTTCATTTTTAAAGTCCTTTGAAATCTCTCAACAACACTAGCCTTAATGTCAGGGTTGTTTGTAGTATAATAATTAATATTCTTGGTTTTAAAGTAACGTTGTAAATCTTTGGAAACGAACTCCGTACCTTTGTCGGACTGTATATGAGTAGGGGTACTGTTCGCTTCTTCAAATATACTTTCAAAAGATTTTTTTATAGTTTGAGAATTTTTATTTTTTATTGGTCTAGCATAAGCATACTTAGAAAAAACATCAATAACACAAAGTATGTAATTATAGTTGTCATTATATTTCACATAAGTTCTCATATCACTTAAATCAACTTGCCAGAGTTCGTTAAAATTTGATAAAACATACTTATTTCTAGGAAATTTTCTATTAACAGGTCTATGGAGCGTATATGTTTCTTGAGACTGCAACCAATTTCTTACTTCATTTTTATTCATATATTTATTCATAGCTTTAGTTAATTTTTCAATGCTACTATAACTAGCAGGGTGCGATGGATTATAATAAATTTCGTTAATCCGTTCTAGTGGATTGATTCTATCATTATCTAGTAGGGAGTCCATTTTTCCCAGTCAAGTTTTTTATGGATTTTTTTATTCACAAGTT
The DNA here is from genome assembly GCA_918358865.1 of Melinaea marsaeus rileyi. NCBI lineage: Eukaryota > Metazoa > Arthropoda > Insecta > Lepidoptera > Nymphalidae > Melinaea > Melinaea marsaeus. Next base: position 8,055,135 of record OU911088.1, on the reverse strand, counting down.
TGTTTGAAGGAGTAGAATATTCTTCATCCGGTGAGAGATCGCCAAGGTGTCTTAATTTCAATTTGTTTATAAATTCAACTCTCTTTGGATTGCCTAAGTATGTGAGTGGGATTTTTATTTCATGTAACGCCTTTGCAAAGTGTTCCCAACCTATTGGATCATCTCTTTTAAGTGGTCTTAGTAAATCATTAACCAAGTCTACAATATTGCTTCCCGAAATACTCTTGTTATCTATGATAATCGTACCATTCTCATTCCAACGAATTTTATTTTTACTTAAAGATATTAAACGTAACAGAGTTTCACCTTTTTTCACATACGTTTTTGGTATATGACTCAGTATTTGATTTGTTGAATAAAGAGGATCAATTTCCGATGCTGGTTTAAAATCAAGCTTTTCATCCTTCAATGCTTGGTTCGAGACTGAATCTTTAGTATCAATTCCATCATTTATATTCGTTTCCATGTTTATTTCATTATTAGCCATTATTGGTAATTCAATAGGTCGTCGATTTTCTTCATTGAAAAGTAAATATCTTTGTAAAATTTGTAAGTAAAGAATACATTTCTTTCTGTCATCCATATTGCTATTTAAAATAGTTTTCATCTCACCATCTAATCTAGATGTTGGATTATCATCATTATTATGGTTATTTAACTTTTCAATAACACTTGGTTCAATTAGTATCATTTTCTTAGCATGTTGCATTTTACAATCTGTTAGTTTACAGAAGCGATTGAACAATTACACTCAAAATTGAACCTAATATTATTGGTAAAAATGCACCACCTTTTTGAATAATTATCCTCTTCCTTAATTTATTTGCGCCTTTTTTGACTAACTTGCGTAGAACAGATTTATATTTTTGTAACTTTTTCTTATGTTTATCTTCGAGGGGTACTTTCCCTTGCAAAACGTTATGAATACACTCACAAATACAGTTTATCTCATCTTCATCACAAGATTTTAACAAAGCTGCTCTATATTTCGGTTTGAGCTTATGCAATGCTAACAATAAGTCTTTATGCGTGTTGACACTTCGGGACATTATTTATAAATGATTGGAATTTGTTGGTTATCAGCGTATTTAAAACCCTTTGTAGGTACGTATACTTGACAGTAACCATCCGAAGGAAAAATATTTGTTTTTATACGACATATATCGCTTGTACCTTGCTTTAAATCGATCATTAAGTATCCATGAGCTTCTTTTGTTGCATCTCTGTAAGCATCTTCAAGGAATTTTGTATTTTCTGGTAATATTTGTCGTGCCAAATGTCGGATTTGAGTTTTGTCTCGAAGATTTTTGAAATAAATCATATAACTAGAGTTTAAAGAAATATCTCTTTGTCCCTTCCCTTGATGAAAGAGATTTTGTGTTATGTAAAATACGCTTAAGTTTCTATGATGACTACCCTTAGTGAATATATCGACAATTCGACCATCGGATTCCCTCATGAGATCATCAATTATGATAAGATTTGGTTTTTTACCATCAAACATATTTAGATCTGGAATGCCCTGATAAAAATTTACATTCTGTAAATTATTGTACAAAGGTTGCATTTCATCAAAACACCACATTATCTGAGCAAATGAAGTATTACAAATATCATTTGTAGACTTTAAAAAGTTTTTTACAAAATTCGATTTTCCACAGCCACTTGGCCCCGCTACTATTGCAGTGAATGGATGTACAAAATGAAACATTTTGTAATACGTGTGAATTATTAAAAGAGTAAATTAGAAGTGAAGACTTTTATTGGATAACAACCATTTTATTTTATTTCATAAAGAACTTAACATACTATACATATTATAATTTTATTTTATTACATTTAGTCTAGAACATAACATTTTTTGTATCTTAATATTAACAACCTTACAATTTAAAGATAATACATGTCTGAATAACAATGATAATAATTGACAATCAATAAAAAATATTAAAGCTTCGCTTACATAAACATCGCTATTTCAATTTATAGTGACCCCAAGCCAATGTGTCCACGTTATTTGGTAAAATGTGCCTTTTCGTATCATTATAGGATAAACATACTTTATTAACTTGCTGTGTAAAAATGGCGTGTTTAATTGATCTGAATCTTAACATTTTATCATATTTAATATTTTTATTATAAAGACAAGATTTATAACTCTCCATCGTCATTCTTTTTGTAACGCTTTTGTTAACACCTTTTGCTTTAGTTGTTAATTTTGTATTCGTTTCTATTGCATACATTTTTGATCTTAAACCAACGAATTCCTTAACAATATTTCCGTTGTTTTCATCTTTAAAAAATCCTAACTGTTTTTTATTTATTAGCGGATAATCAAATAAATTATTTAAGGGATAATCGGATGTATCAAATCGCAAAGCAAGATCAGGTTTTATATCATCATAAAAATCCTCAGTAAAAATTTGATATATTAAGCTATCAGTATCGGTATATAATAATTTAGTTTTGTTTTCAAATTTTGGTAACATGTAATCATAATGAAATTCGTACATGAGGGTTTTCGACATATCTAAAATGGAAAATCCTAAGTATATTGGTTTGTCATAACTGATTTTAGTCTTTTGTAACTGAACAGCTACTAAATTTTCTGAAAATATCGATAAAGTTTTAAATTCAGGTTTAGCTATTAAATCTTGGACACCTAGACTTTTTCCTACATTTTCCCAATGAGTTATTAACTTAACATTTACTCTTTTTTCAACATTTTCCATGGTTTTACCGAATACAGAATTATTCATTAATTTAAAGAAATCTTTTTCGAAGTTAGATTCTGCTTTTTTCCTTAAATCTGTATTTAAATCAATATATTTTTTTAGCCATGGACTCTGTCTAAATTTTAAAATTCTATGTACTTTTGTTAATTTAAGACCTAATTTTAAATATTGTTTTAAATTTCTATAGTGAATTTTATATTTTTCTTTGTTGTTTAAATTTGGGATGAGTTTTTTGTCCTCCGATCTACTTATGGATATATTTTCTGGACATAATGGTAAATCTGAATGCAAATCATGAAGGTGTTCAGGATATTCCAAATCAACTTCTAAAATGAAACCAAACTCAGATGTGTCTTCAACTTCAAAATTGGTCTCTGGACTAGTCCACTCAAATTTATCTAGAGGAAGGTATTGTGACATAGCCCATCCATAAAGGTTATTAGCATCAAAGTAAGTTATATAAGATGAGGGTTCGTTTTTATTAAAATCGTTTAAGTACTTATTATTAGCTTTTGCATGACGATTACTACATTGAGATACACCTCCTCGAATCCCTGATTTAATGAATGATATTTGATCTATGTCCGTCAATAACTCTAATCTAACTTTTGTTAATTTTAACATTGCATCCCAACTAATTCCTGGTGCTGTATAATAGTGAGCAGCATCTAAATCATACGTTTTGAGACAAAGATTTCTGAAATTTTCAAAAATATCGACTAACAATAAAACATCTGTCTTTAAATATAAGTTTGAATAGTCTAACATATTGCGACAACCAAAATGTTGCCAAACGTCTTGAGCTCGATGGTAATCGTCTGCCGTTATGTTTGTATCATTCAATGAGTCATAAAATTCATCTTTACTTGGTAATTGTGTACAGTTTAATAAGTCAAATGATTTCATGAACTCATAAGGATAGACTCCTTTCTTTCGTAGGCGATTGAAATCTTCTATCTTTGGAAAGTTTTTTTTAAGATCATGAAATTCTTCATCTTTTAAATTTTGAGCTAATTTATCAAGACTACATGACAAAAATCTAAACGAATCTACAAATCTCAAACTAACTTTTTGATTGTTAATGCAAATGCTTTTAGAAAATGAAATATATTTTTCTTTATTTTGTGGTATTAAGTCTATTCCACCTTCTACAAAATTAAGAGCATGAACAATGAAATGAGCATCGTAATTGCTCAAATTATGTAAAAAAATAGGGATGTATCGCGGGACATGACATTTATTTATACAGATTTCATGTACAACACCTTTAAAATCACCAGTTTGCCAGTCAAAATCTAAGGAGTTTTTGTTATTCAAATCTGTTTCACAAATGTGACAAAGTTTGGCGTTACTTATTTTATAATTATCTACTTCTGACAATGGTTTTGGAGATCGTCGAAAATTATTCTTTTCATATATTAATTTTACATCATTGTATAATCGTTTCATAAACACTTCTGAACAATTTGGACCACTGTATGACTCATATTTATTCAAAGTATTATCAAAAGAACATTTAATATAATAACCAAAACTGTAAGGTTCATGTTTTTGTATGTTATTTGTAAATGGTTTTGAATTTAAAGTGTAAGATGATGGTCGATCGGAATTTTTGTTCACGGGGTATAAAGCCGAAAGTATAGACCACTTTAAGCATAACTGATCTGAGTTTTTAACATTTATAACAGCTTTTTTAAGTTTTATATCTTTTGGTAAGTCAATGTATGAACCACTACGAAATGGAGTAAATTTGTTTATATTTAATTCTATGTAATTTATATGTTTTAAACTCCAACCACTATCTTTTCTTTCAAAAGAACTAATTTTATTTGACAGCATATCTTTCAACGATATCATAAAAATGTTTAAATCGTCAGCTTCAGTTATTATAAAATTACTTGTTTGAAAATCAAAGGAGTTATTTATTTGTTTTGTTTCATGCACAAAATCAGCATGTAGAACAAAGTTAATCTTTAAAGATCTATGTTGTTTGATGACTTCATTGATTAAAAAAATAATATCACTTTTGATAGATTGCAAAAATAATTCTGGTGTTTGGAATGTTATGTCAGATTCTTTTTTACTTTCAATTTTAAAAGATATTATGCGCTGTCCAAAAGCGGAACCTACAACAGACACATTGGCAAGGGAGCAGTGTGATTTTAAAACATTATTTTTGTGTAAATTACTCTTGGTATGATTTACAAAATATCTTCTATTAACGTAAGTGTTACAAGTTTCACAGAGTACCTTATTCCCATCTTCGGTTGAAGTTGACGGTTCCTGGTGTCGTGGTCTCTTGTCTTGACTGCTGCTTTGTCCGGAGTCGTCCATTAATTTTTTTGCTCCACAACCCGTCTGACATAGTGGTGGCTGACTGTGGATGAACTATATTGATTACTTTTAATACACCAAAATACATTATTTACACTACTAAACCGATTAGTCACTGATTTCACTAAGTACATACCTCTCAATATCTGACTGTGTTATTTCTTTCGTTATACTGTAAATTATCTTATTGATAGATTCCATGTGTTGGTTAGTATCGTTGGTAAAATATTTCAATCTAATATTTGCATTCTTCCAATGTTGTTCTTGTGGCACGTTGGCAAGTTTCTTCATATCATACACTTCTATTTTTATCAAGTGAGATGATGAGGCCGCATCTTCTCTGTTTGTTGATATGAATGCTACGCCTCCATTTGCTTGCGCTCGCGATACAGACGAGCACTGCTTTTTCCTTTTGTTAGTAGTTAACTTGAACAAGTCGTCAAGCCGGTCTTCTTCTCCACGTTTCGCTTTAAGTTTTGACGAATCTCTGGCAATCATAAGACTATCGTTGCTATCATCCGATAGGGTTTTGTAATAATAATCTTTGAATGTATTTTCTTCAAATTTATTCTGTAACAATAACATTCATTTTAAGCACAAACATAACACACGCACTAGATTAAAAGTGATTAGATCCATGTAAGACATATTGAAAGAAATACAACACGAATAAATATTTAAAAATAGTTAGCTTACCTCCATGGTGACCCCAAAGAAATTTAATGTAACCACACAATAACTTGTAACTTGGATACACTGTACTGCACGTAGACGAATATTGTTATGTGGTGGTCCTCTTTCGTTTTGGACTTATATAGCGATAGTAAGTGCTTACTATTATCGTAAAACGATAACTCTAAACGAAACATTTACATTGTTGACTTATGAGTAAAACCTGATAAGTAATGGTTTGTCTATTCAAAATTCCTTAAAACTATTTCTTTGGTATTTCAACGTTAGTCACTAGTTTATAAATTCCAACGATTTAGCGTATGCATTGCTTGCTGTACATAATCTCCTTACTATAAAGACATGTTTTAAGATGCCTAACTATTCACTACATGTCTATGCATGATAGAGCACGTGTACACATATCTATTCTAAAATATGAATACCCTACAAATTCAGGAATGCTTAAATAGGATTAATCCATTGTTACAAATGAATGTATTTCCTGCAAACAGATTGCCGATACATATTGAAGCCCCTACATTTTTAGTAAGCAATCTAGATTATGATACTCAGCCAGGTTCTCACTGGGTAGCCATACATGTAGACAAAAACAAAATCGGCCAATATTTTGATTCATTTGGCCGAGCACCGAAAGGCTTCCATAAAGCATTTCTTAATAGAAACTGTAAAATATGGTATTTTAATAGTAAGAAAATACAAAACGAGTGGACTTCGGTGTGTGGTGAATACTGCTTGGTATACCTACATCATATGTTCTACGGTCAGAGCATGCAGAACTTCGTGAGGATATTCGATGAAGATGAAACCCTGTACAATGATATAATAGTTGATAATTTATTCAAGTATTATTTTAAATAAAATGTAAAATTTTAATTATATTTGGTTAGGTTATGTTAGGTTGTATAGATTATGTTTAGGATATTCGATGAAGATGAAACCCTGTGCAATGATGTAATAATTGATAATTTAATCAAGTATTATTTTAAATACAATGTAAAATTTTAATTTGTGGTATTATTTCATAAAACAAAAATCTATATAAAATAGATTATTTGGTTAGGTTATGTTAGGTTGTATAGATTATATTTGGTTAGGTTATGTTAGGTTGTATAGATTATGTTTAGGATATTCGATGAAGATGAAACCCTGTACAATGATGTAATAATTATTGCATAAAATAAAAATCTATATAAAATAGATTATTTGGTTAGGATGTAATAATTGATAATTTAATCAAGTATGATTTTAAATAAAATATAAATTTTAATTTGTGGTATTATTGCATAAAACAAACATGTATATAAACAAATACTGTAGTAATTAGTGTCGGTGGGCCTTATCGGCCTGCGGCGATAACGCCGGGCGAGTTGAGTAGGGAATGAATGGTCTTATCAGCCTTCGGCCAGGTAGTCGAATTCAAAAAGCTATCTCTGTAACCGTAAGAGCTAGCGCAACGGGGATAGCAGCAAACGATTTAGATGATAGCAAAACCTTTTTTTTTTTTTTTTTTTTTTTTTTTTTTTTTTTTAGTCTGAATCAGACCCAAACTTGAGCGACATCGAACATCCCCCAATACCAATGAGGCAGAACCCCCGAATACACACTACTGAAGTAGATTGGTTGGTAGAGCCTAGCTGTAGTCATTAGTAATATGACTGCAGCTTGTATTAGGCTGGCTCGACCGGGGAAGAACCATACTCTCACGGAAGATCGACGTGTAGTAACCAAATTTATTTGATTATGTTCCCTGGGTGAAGGAGACTTTCACCCCCACCATCCCTGCTAAACATGAAAGCGATGCATCAACCCTTCCTCGAGCAAAATCTGGGGAATGATTCTCGGATTTTGCTGGGGCTGCCCGTCGTACCGTTTTATTTCCCTTCCAATGATCCCAGTGATTGCGGTGTGGCTGGGCTTGGCTAAAGGTTTCCCGGAAATAGCAGCAAGTGGATCACCAACTTTCTCACTCTGCGGTTCATACAGGTCGTTCTCGACGGTTTTTGCTTTGTTTTTGCCCACCAATGATATGTTGGATATTTCTATTATATATTGTTATGACATGACTGGAATGACAGCACTCAGGGTGAGGTATTTTCCGGCTGTGAAGATCTCTCTTGGGAAAACGTCGAAGAGAAGCGGAAGAAACTTGTATTTTCTTTAGAGATCTCCCTGGGGATGATCTCAGAATGGTGTGAATTGAGCCTCGTTCAGTTAAATCCCCAAAAGACACAAGTTTGCGCGTTTACCACTAAAAAAAACCATTTATCGTATCTCCGCTCTTCGAGAGCACTCCTCTCAATAAATCGCCAAATATCAAAATATTGAGTCTGGACATTTTAGACTGGTCATCTGGAATTAATTAGAATGAAATTGGGAGTGATCAAGAGAGCGGGGCAGTATTTCAAGCTCGGCCAAAGACTTGCGCTCTATAAGGCGATAATCCACTGTGTGGTTTTTAAGTACATTTCTTCCACATACTACTAAAACGTGGAAAGAAGTTCCTTCGGCGGTATTTCCGGGTCAATACGACATGGGTGCCTTCAAGAAAGATTACTTCCACCTCCAAGGCCAAGGCAAGAGTTCGTAGGCGGCGATGAACTCCTGTCATCGATGACCCGCGTGCTCGTTTATCCTCCTCTGACATAAAAAACAAATATTTTCTTAAAAAATATTACAGACTTACGATCACAAATATTTATATGATGAATATTTTTATTTATTGTACTGCTTATGTTTATGTTTAATCTAAACACAAATGTAAAATAGACCGTACGACTAAACTTAATGAGATCTATTTCTCAGGTCCTGGAGTAACAAAGAACGCAACTATCAGTTCAGGTATGATGCGGAAATTGCAGATGACGGTTCATAGGATATCTGAGGCGGGACAGATAACTAGGAAGACATTCCCTATTCTGACTGCCCACAGAACTATACCGAAAGAAAAACATATTGGTGGGTTTAATAATTTATTCACAAAACTTGCTTATATTTTTCAAAAAAGCTGTCAACACGAGCTATTTGCAATAGTGTGCTTTTATGTTTATGTTTCTAGAAACTATAATTAGTATGCCTGTCTGGACCTAGGATGCTTGAAAACCTACTGAATTTGATATTGGCATCCCAACTGAACTGAAACAGATTCTTTATAGGACATCAATGCACCGTCTTCTCGCAATACATAATATTAATATTACAACTATCTATTATATTTAATTCCAGATTTCAGAAACAAAAAGACTGTAATATATGCAGTAGGGTTCTTCGACAACTCAATATTCCTTCACAGCCAGGCGGTAGCAACCGCCTACTCCAAACGCGGATACAACGTGCTCATGACAGAAACCTTTGCATTTCTTTCATATGTTTATCCCAAGTAAGTGAGAATATTACTGATCAACAGTTTCACACTTTTTACTAAACCATATTATAAAGAAACAAGCGGTTTAGACTGTCCGATGGGTGTTAATGTGTCTGATAAGGCATAGCAGAACTGAATATTATTGTTTCTTCACATTTATGAAATACTAATGTCTAATGTCTACTTCGTTACAAGTGATATTGATTTTGTAATTCTATATTTATTTAAAATATAAGCGATTTTAACAACAGCCAATTAAATTTTTTTTTTTCGATTTCGTACTTTTATCAGGAAAAAATACAAAAATGTGTTCATCTATAAATCTATAATTAAAATTTACGCAAAAACAAACTACGAGTTGAAAAAACTGTTGTGTTCAAACTGAATGTCCGGGTTATATAAAGAAGCTTCATTGAAATATTGTTAAACAATTATATCTAAATATAAGTTTTAATCATGATTTATTAAAGTACTAGTCATTTGATTTCTGCGTAATTGTAGTAATTACGTAAATAAAAAGATTATATTTCTTTTTCAAATGTCATTCGTCTTATGTTTGGTTTAGGTTTTTTTTTATTTAATTAGTAAAGAAATTAGTAAATTGTTTGTTCTTTTATCACTTTTAAAAACAAATAACTTATTCGATGTTTAGCGTTGAAGTAAAGTAAAATATTATATGAAACATATTATATATATATTAAAGTAATCTTAATATTACATAATAGTAGCAATTATATGTAATAATCTTTACTGCTGTTTACTTGTGGTTTGTATTTTGAAATGTCAATTAAATAAATTATCTATTCAGAACTTTATTATTGCCTAGAAATATGTTTTTTATTTGCTGTTAATACTTAACAGTACATTGTAGTGTGCAGTTAAGAATTATTAACTTTAAAAGTCGTATCAAGACAACGTTCCAAACAAATTGCGTTAATTTTTCAGATCAGTGCGACTCGTCCGAGTCATTGGGAAGAAAATCGGAAAATTTCTCGTTAGATTGAGAGAATACGGTTTAACTGCTGACAATTTAGAATTGGTTGGAACCAGTCTAGGAGCTCACGTTCTTTCTCACGCTGCGAAATATTTTTATATTGCAACTGGTAAAAAACCAGCCAGGTTAACCGGTCTGGATCCAGCTGGTCCATGTTACAGAGCATTACCAGGGACAGAGAGATTCGACAAAACTGACGCTCAAAGAGTAGACGCGATCCATTCGAATATAGACGGATTCGGTATCGCTGAAAACCTCGGACATATAGACTTTTATGCGAATGGAGGAGAATATCAGCCGGGAGATATTATAGCTATACCCTGTCTTGTAGTCTGCAGTCATCTCCGCGCTGTAATCTACTGGTGGCAAGCTATTGAACATCCTAAAAAGTTCATCGGAGTTCAGTGTCATTCGGTACAAGAAGCAAGATTGGCTAAATGTTTCAACAATACGGTTGTCAACTATCTCGGTCTATCAGCTGACTTTTCGAGACCCGGAATATTTTATTTGCCGACGCATAACGAATTTCCATATTTTAGAGGAAAGGAGGGTTTGAAGTCTGAGAATGAAATTTACGAATCGTTGCTTAGAAGGATTAATTCTGACGACATATTCACGGTTTAGTTATAACCGTTTTTGTATAAACTATACTGTTCCTCAAATTTTCGTGTTCTTCTATAGGACTCTGTATTGAGACAGTATCTAAAGTGATACTATTAATATTTTTAAATATATAATAATAAAGCGTGTTATATCCAAGAATAATAATTATGATTAGTTATCTTTACTTAAGAAGAATAAAGATGAAACGAAAAGAAAAATTAAACTGTATTAGTTTTAAGTAATGTGGTTTTAGTATTATTAAGTAATAATACTTATACTTATTAAGTAATAATAATATAATTTAATAAAGTTATTACGTGAGTGTACACAAATAATGGATATTAAATATTTGTACAATTATTTATAAGGAATAATAATATTTACATTGTAAAAAAAAGTGTATTTTTTTTTCAAAGTTGGTCCGTATAATATTTGAAAAATAATTCAATTATATTGTTACAAAGTATATTTGCAATTGTTTCATTTTATTTCATACTTTTTGTTTGTAACAAAGACAAGAAATATTTCGTTTTTATATTTACTATTCGGACAGAAGGTGATTTGGCGTACTGACAAATTGTTTTTCCCTCACTCGCCGAGCCAAGTGCTTTAACTGTGAACTAATGTAAGAACTAATGAGAAGACATTTGTACTTTGTCTTTTACAGTAATACCAGGAAAGATAGCATTTTCTTAGGTAAATTAATTAAAAATGTTTCATTAATTAAGCAAATAGTTTGTAATAAAAATATTACACATTTTTACGCAGTAGGGATTTCTGTGAGTCTATCTATATATAGGTCTGAAGGTTTTTTTGGAATATATCTGTAATATAAATTAAAGTAATGGCAGAAAGAGTTTATTATTATTGTTTAGTAGGTAATAAGAATTATCTAAATATTATAATATATGTAAGTAATTTAAAATTTGTTATGACTATTATTTGAAATTGAGGTCGAGTGATTTTATAATGTAATATAATGAAAATCAAGTCTTTTACGCCCTCTACTCTTAATACAAACATACAAACACATATAAACATAGATAAACGCACACACAAACACTCATAAAGATACTAATTAGTCCCCAATAACTATAAATATTCATATTGTAACTTAACACAGTTCGCACACCATTGCTAACTGCTCACTGTGAGGTATAGTTAAATTTATAAGATTTGCACATATATTATTGTGTATTAAACAATCCATAATAAATATAAATCTATACAAGTATTTTTGAATAAAGAAACTTAAGGATATTTATATTTATTTTACTTTAAGAATGTTAACCCTCGATCAAAGGTATATATTTTTTTAATACGTACAAAATTAAAATATACTGAATTGTATCTCAATAGAAATATATAATGTGAATAGTATGAGGTAGTCAAAAAGGGAAAATCTTATTAACTATAAAACTGAAAGATAAATTAAAATATAAAATTATTAGTTATTGTAAGACTCTAATATAACCGAACAGACTTATACGCTGGAAATAATGAATTATGCAATATACAAGAGAATTAATATATTGAGGCAGCTATCAAAAAGTATAACTCTTGATATATCACTACAACATTATAACCAAAATCGCAAGGGATGACGGATTTAAGCTAAATAAGCTTCCTCTGATAAATTTTCTAATGTTCTATCTGAAGGAATGCTATATTTCCTTTAGCAATAAACCCTAAGGTTAGTGTGTAATAATTTTCACATTGATATGCCTACATGGTGAGTAAGATCTTATCGCATTACAACTGAATCTTGTTAAAACTAATTTTGTAGTAATTGTGAGATATGAAAATCTATACAAGTCTATAGTTGTAGAAGTCTAGTCTATATCATAAAAATACTTAGCAAATTGGTGTCTTATTCAATTTACCTAGCGGGACTTACAATTAAATTTTAATTAACTAAAAAATTTATTGAAATTAACGTAAATTTAACCGTTATAAGGTAGTGTAAACGATCTGGTTTCTTTTAAATAAAGTTTCTCATTTTTAATTAATCTTAAATAAATGCAACGGGAACTTGTTCTGTATAAATCAATTTCAATGGTTATTGAAGTTGTACTTTAAAAGTAAAAATGCAACTCCAAGTACATTATGCACTAGAAATAAAACAAATTCATTTTTATATAATGTAGAAAAGATGTTGCTTTAAATTTTTGAGAAAATAGTAGGACAAGACTTTATAGTGTAATTCATACTCTAACAAAAATCAACAATTATTTCGTACTTTATTATCTAGTTCTATTAATTTAGATTCATCTGCATTTAGATATTTTCTATGTGATATATTTCACAGGTTGGTATAATTTGTCTAAATTAGCAAAAATGATACCTAAAGTTAGTCATAAACTTTATTACCAGCTGCGATACCTTGTTGTTTTCTATTTTTTTTTGCCTTAGTGCTTTTGGTTTCGGTGTAAATTTTTTAATACAATTTTATTGAGTGTTTTTTTAATTTATTGATTGTGGGAGCACTCTTGTCTTATCAATCCAATCAATCAAAAACCTGAGAAAGAGCCAACGTCTTAACGTCGCATTGATTTCTTCAATAGACAGAATGAAAAATGTCTAGTCTTGTAGGCTGGCTACCTGGTGTGACTATTTCTCACCAAGGTTAGATTGCTCATCCAGGAAAGCGATTTCCACTCGATGGTAGCTTGACCTCGAACAGTGAGGCGTTGGAGATCTCAAATCTGATATACAAATCACACATTACTATCTCTACGGTCTTCTCGTCTCAGTCACTAGTTGGCCAGGATTAGAAGACGAAAGAATTACTAAACTAAGCTTTTTCCTGATCTTCTTACGTCGCGTGGGTTCCCGAAGCTGCAGATTTTTTCGTTCAAGTTCGTTTAGTTTAGGTTTGATTTGTTCCCTGAGGACAATTTAATTTCCCGATATTTGTATGTTAATCACCGCTCGAGGAAAATCTCGAACTCCCTCAGGCTGCGTTTGGGGAAGAAGTAAGCCCGAACAACGACATGCATGCTGCTATCGCACCACTACCAAGTCTGACGGTATAAAAACTACACCTAGACTAGATCAAACACTCTCACTTCAACTGGTGCCTGACCGCCCACTACATTTTCCTTTCCTAACTTCTCCTCGAAAGTTACCCCTTTGGCATTGTGAGTAAAACTGTCACAAAAAAAAGAAAACCAAGCACAAATACACCTTTTTTATATTTTTTTCGGTTTGTTAGTTTTTTTGGTCACGTTTCCAAACTCACGCTACTAAGCTACGCTCCAAGGCAGCCAAGTGAAGTTGTATTGGATTAAAGAAGAAAAATATATATACGTAAAATTTATAAATTTGCAAGTATATAATCTTTTGCATTAAAGACGTAATTGCTTCTCAGCAAAAGAAACATAAGAGAGAATTTTCGTCAGAGAAAGTAATAAACATTAGTCCTATGAAGCTATCACATAAATTATAGCAAAGTTAAGTCTGATAACTCTATGCTTATGAAGTAATTTAAACTATTAACACCGACCTGAGGGGTAAATATTTGCCTAAATTAGCAGCCATGAGTCTTCGCCTGGTCAGAAACGTAATTTGTGTTAAACAAATTACAGAATCTGTTTCATGACTTTGTGACTTTTCAAAATGATAAATATTATTTTGTTTTGTTATGTTAAAACAAAATCATCATTTATTTATCTCTAATATTTCATTTCTAACCATTTATCTAAACTCAACAAAAGTCCCGTCACTTGAGATAATTTGGCTTTGTTACAAAATGTTTTTCCTTACTTCACGAGCCAAGAGCTGTAACTGTGATCTTAGGGAGACTATGACAGAGTAATTATCACTTTAATGTTTGATTTTATTGTTATATTTTTAATGTTATTTATTAAAATAAAGTTTTCCATATTTCATTAAAACATATTTCAACTATATATTTCATTAATATTATATTTCAATAACATATTTTATTAAAAATATGTTACATTAATGCTCCCAAATATTCTACTAATTTTATAGTAATGAAAGTTTTGATAGTTATTATTCATTACCTCAAGCTTAATGGTTGATTAAACATTTTTTTATTGACCTAAAATATATTGCAAAATGCAGGGTAATCTACTGACGTTCTTTTAAACCTAACATGATAATTTTTTTAAGTGCTCTACATAGTTGCCGAGTAGGTACACACCATTATACATAACGCTAGGCGCAAACTACGAATTTTCTGCATCATGTTCAAAAGTGCTGCAGAATAATATTAATTTGCAATGTTCTAACATTGTTTTAAATGGCATTGTGTGCGTTAACCAAAAGTGATAGCTACTATGAGAAGTCTAACAAGTTACAACTGATTTATAATTTACAAGTTACGTTTAACTTGACTAAATATTATTTTTTTATTTAAATATGTTCTTTTTATGGACAATCAATAAACGTATAAGGAATTACTATAGTGTAAGACTAATCACATAAAAACACACACACACACACACACATTGTGATATTAATAAAGTTCACATCAAAATCGTTTGAGTCAACTCGAATACTTTCTTCCATCAAATATTTCCAATAAAATAAGATATTTATATTGTGGAAGGTCTATATATATATATATATATATATATTAGTATTATAGAAAGTCAGATCTCTTTCTGTCACAAATAGAGGTTTAATTGTACCTATCTATAGCCCGGTACACAAACATTTGACTTATACTAAGCGTATGGAGTATTTCAAAAATTATATTTGGCTCCATACCTACTTTATGTAATGCAAACACAGCGATTCGGTTCTCTTTATCAGCCTACTTCATTACAATATCTTTTTCTTTACAATATATTGGTGCGAAACGAAAGTAAACACAATGAACAACCGTATAAAAATGACAGATTCCAAATTCCAAAATTATTATTTGTTTATTTTTAATTGTAATTCTATTTACGGTCAGACTAAGTACTTTCATTTGCATTCAGTGAAAGTTATTAATTTGGAGATACAAACAGACACTTCAATTTTATTTGTAAATATATTTCCTTTAGCGTAATTAGAATTATTATTGACAACACATCTAATTGGATTGTGAGGAACTAGGTTAAGTTTAGAATTTATCGGATTTACCCGAGTACGTTTGCATTAAAAGTTTTAATGAAACACGAGCTTACAGCATGTGCACTCGTTGTTTAATCTCTTTGAACAAGGTTCGGAGGTAAGTACGTGTGTAAGTGTTGTGTCAGTTGGTTTGAACTTCGGTTTGATGCTAAATTATTTAAATTGTATAAACTGTAAAGGTAAAAAAGATGAAACAGTTTTCTAAAGTGTTATGTTTTAAAATACAATGACTCTACTTAGTATAAACTTTAAAAATTAAACAATTTTGATGCAGAATTTCATTTCATACTATTTAAAAATAAATCAATACATAACGGTCGCTATCTGAAAAAAGAATACAAGTGGTTTTCAATAAATTGTCAGAAGGAAGGAACTGGGATAAAATGTAACATGATTTATATGTTTTTACACATATTGAAATATTTAAAAAGCGTTGAGCGAATATGGAACACATTGAACAAATTTTCTAGTATTATGTACATGGACCTATATATGTACTAATTAGTATATAATTAATAATAAATATAATAA
Source organism: Melinaea marsaeus rileyi (assembly GCA_918358865.1). NCBI lineage: Eukaryota > Metazoa > Arthropoda > Insecta > Lepidoptera > Nymphalidae > Melinaea > Melinaea marsaeus. The sequence goes on along the minus strand of OU911088.1, from coordinate 8,038,796 downwards.
TAATAAGTGTTATTTAATAATATCAAAGTAATATTTGCAAATAATAATGAACGGTGTTTAAAATATAGTGTGTATTATCATATTTTACCTGTTGGCATAATATTTGTTATAATATGTAACATTAGAGTCTCATCATAGTAAATATAAATACTAAATACAAAGAAAAAAAAGCGCAATTAAATATTATTTCATATTTATCATAATTAATCCAAAGCAAAGCAATAACAAGATATGAATAAAAATACCTCCTCCTCCTTCTATAGATATAGAAAAGTGTAAACTGTCTAATTGTTAAAAGATTATTTTGCTATTTTATTGACTTTAAAGTCAGTATTCAGACACAAAGCAGTAAATAATTTGAATAGATTCTTATTTGTAGTATGATTTAAACACATTCTACATCAATATATTTTCAAGTTAATACATTTTCTTAATAATTTACGTACATTATTTGTTAAGCGTCTTGGGTTTCATGTATCTATATTACTTTGTGGAGAAAATGTATTATTATAAATCCCTCATAGTGGTCCAATCCATTTATTTAACATTTCACGCTAAGATTTGAAAGTTTTCATTAACAAAAATTATAACAAAATTAATGTTATAGTATATTGACCTTGTATAAACGGAAAAGATTGCGGTGAACCAGTTTATTTAACGTTCAGTCTTTAATGCTGCGTATCTTCACTATCTACCAAAATGAATATTCTTCGACTCATATACAGCAAGGATATTGTAAAAAAGCACATATAAAAAGACCGGGAACGCCTTGTAATTCTTCTAATGCTACAAGAGTCTGTAAGCAGAAGTAATATTCTAATACAATTTCTTAATTTTAAACTATTCATTTTGACGATGGTGATAAATTTAGGGTCGCGTTTAACCAGCATTTTTTATCGAAAATTTTTAACATTACGTTTTAATGTTGATCTTCATACAGGTGTTATAAAATACAAAACATGAAGTTCGGGTGAAATTTAGTTGAATTGCAGTTACTTCTTAAATAGTAAATGAAATCCAGTCTATTTTAAAATGAGTACAATAAAACTGAGTGCGGAGTACATAATGTATATTTTCATTAGACTCGTTGTAATTCAACAGCACAGGTTTAGAAGTTACGAGGGCGTTAACATTTTTATGATCAGAATTTTATATTATTGCAATAAATTTCATATGAATTTAATGTTACTTTGAACACGGTTTGAACAATTTGTCAAATTTGGAATTTACTCTTATAATAATTTTTTACGTAATTTTTTTTAACGTGAAAGGTGATTTACCAAGGAAGCATAATACTTATGAAATCATACAAGCACTCATTATTTTCAGGACATGATGATGACGGACATGACATGACGATGATCGAGCAAAAGACAAGAAGTGATAATGTAATGAAAAATTAACGATCACTGTGAATGTTTTCCTAGTGTCTGTCGAGCTAAGCTGACTTAAAATTGTTTTAGTAAATAAACAGTACAATTTGGAATTATAAAATGATTATACCTTATAGTAGAAAATTATTATTAATATTAGGGAAGACTGAGCTACAAATAGCTACATGGTATGGAAGAGGAGGAATGAAATAGAAGATGAATGAATTATTAGATGTGATGGATGACAAAGATCTGGATGTTATTTGTGTGTCTGAGACCAAGCGAAAGGGCAATGATACGACCGATTTGCCTGACAACCGGGTCGCTTTCTGGGCTTGGGCTCCAGAGGGTGAGCGAGGTTGCCAAGGTGTAGGCGTGTTGTTGTCCTCTCGAATGGTTAATGCAATGCAATGCAATGCAAGGCTATCAACCCGAGGCTTCTTTGGGTTCGCTTTAAGCTGGGGATAACAAGAGTAGCCGAGGAGTTCTCCCAAAACTCCTCCAGAGATGTTCTAAGTAGTGTCAGAGGCAGTGAAAAGTATATATAAGTATAAGTATAAAAGTAAAGATGGTATGTGGAGATATTAATGTTGATGATGACAGTGCTTTTACAGAAGGGCTTATTACGATAAATCTGGTATCGAAATAGGCCCTCCTGACACTTCCATTTTGACGTACACAAGTGATCACTGCTAATGATTCAAAGTGGAAAAGATATAAATAAATAAAAAATAAATAAATGATGAATGAGATTGGCTAATTTGAAGATGGCTTATTTAAGTACAATACTAACTGATATTCTGTTGATGCTGTTAAATAAATTGTATATTATTGTGGTGTTCTTTTACGTCATTTAAATTAATTCTTTAATATTCGCGCTGAAATGTTCTACTAAAATAATTTTAGGTTGTTATGTCCGTACTTATATAGGCACCTAATCTAAATTATGCATTTTATTCCATTACTTTGAATCCGCAACTTAAGTTAACATTAAACCTCATTTATTTCAGATTTAGGATATTTACAAACGAGGTAAGTGTTTAAAAGAAAACTAAATCAAGATCTCAAAATAGAAATGATACAAATGTTGGTTTATAAAAATAATTGCAACAAAGCCGATTTTATTTTATTTTATGGACTGGTCTCGGCCTAAACTCTACATATACTATATAATATATATATATATATATATATATGCAATACAATTACAACTAAATTCTGTCATCATCATGCGGACAATATTATTTCATGTAAACGAGCGGGCCCCGACGGAAGACTATTTGTTTACAAAATGTGTTACAAATTTATGTATTGTTACTTGAGACAAATAGGCGAAGTTATGCGCTAGCTTTTAGTGAAGGTATTACAGAACATTAGCTGGTAAAGTTTTAATGCAATGTCGACCACAGCATGTGTCCTTATTGTTTAATCTCTTAACAAAATATACATTATAAAATATACTATGAATAATTATTACATTAAATGATTTATATTCTAACTAAATAAACGGGACATTCTTTTTAATTATTTGTAATGAACAGGTTATTACATAAGGAAACATGTTATTAAAACAAATTTTATTGGAACGAGATACGAATAGAAAAGTATGTGTCAGCTTGTATTGATTGTTTTAGAGAATATATACATCAAAATATATAATATAAAAAATTTACACATAAGCTTGCTGTTTAATCTATTAAAAAAAAAAGTCCTTTGGTATATTTGTTGTTTGTGTTTATGTTAACAATTGTCAAAAGAATGAAAGGAAGGTAAAAGATAAAAAAAAAAGATTACAATTATAAGGACTGAACCTTTTCCATTTTTACTGAGAATGGTCTTTACTGGTCTGCATTTCGTTTTTGTCTATCCCCTCGTTTTCTATTCTAAGAATAGTGCAGTTTCTCCAATTAATGTTAATTAGAAATATTGTTAGGCAAGGTTTTACAAAAAAGATATAGAATGTTAATAACACTTAATATTTTATTTCATTTTGGTTTAACATGTTACTTAGTATAAAGTCAATAGATTAAAGTACGCTCAAACAAACAAGCTTAATACTAATGCATAATCTGCAACAGAAATAAAATTAACTCCACATTTAATACAAACACTTAGCTAAGCGGTGCTTTGTTTCAACTAGATTTGAAATGTAATTTAATTTAAGTTTGCATGACCGCTTATTTTTCAGACTCAAGCTTAATTGATTTTAATGTTTCCGTGTTACTACCAAAAACAAATTACCGCAAACCATATATTACGGCAAATAAATTGATAATAAATGAAATTACAAAATTTTATAAATAACGTTATTAAATTATTCAACGCCAATATTTCTTATTACAAAAAATTTAAACCAATGCATTCTAAATTTGAGGTCATTCTTTTTAAATGAAATATGTATTTATAGCGTGCTTTGTCTCTGCGTAACAAGTCTCCAGTGGATTGTACATTTTACAAAAGAGTGGGAATACACGCATAGTTTCAAAGCTCCTAACTGAGACAGCATTTTTCACGAGTAGCCATACATATAGAGGTGTAAAGGACGGTGGGACGATAGTCTTATTGACATTGTCATAAAAAACGATAGATAATGAAAAATTAATATTATGAATGTAATGTTAAATATTTTGCAATTTGGTAAACATTGTAATAATGTTTTTAATTATAATAAATTTCAGGAGCATTAAAAAAAATTAAAGCATTACATCCTGAAAGCATTGAAGTCTTATATATTAACGACACTTGAAATATCCAAGGGACATCGTGGAAGGATACAAGGGACGCGGTCAAGTGATTATAAAATCAAACGCAGTTCTCTTCATTCTGCTCATAAAGAATGCGCCGAAGCGTTAATAAATATCGCGCTCTTAACCCTCGTTAAATCGAAATGTAAATTTATATCAGAGTCAACCAACCTCGTAAACTTTTATAGAACTTAAAGATGTTAATTAGTTCTTATATATATGTAACAAATGTACTGCATAAAAAATATTATATTTTTGTAAATAACTAATATTAAGACAATTACGTGTATAATACCGAATAGCTTTATTGAAATATATCATTAATGTCACGATTTGAATTGATTGCTTATTTTTATTAAATACCGAATAATACAAAATTTATATTTAAATAAATATTATTTAGGTGTAAGGAACATTAAAAATATAAAATCACAAAGACAAATTTATAAATGTTGTGTAAGATTAATCAAAACAACAGCAGAGTTTTGAGAATTTGCTGTTCGTGTCGTAGATATTAATTTGTTTTCATAGAAATCTAATATTTGTAGCATGAAATATTATATTTCAAATGAAATTGTCATAACATGAAGACATTAATTATCAGTTACAAAAACTAAATAAAATAAACAATATAGTAATTATTGATTTTAGAGTAAGTTTTGTTGGTATTTATTTAATTTATAACACATTTATTATTGTTTTTCCAGTTTCATATAAATATAAATATTACTCATGGCTGCTTAAACTATTGTTAACTAAAATAGCTTTCGAAAACTTGTGCAGGTGTACTATTTCCTGCGAAGTTACCAACGCCATTAAAATCATAACAAAATTGTTTTAAAATTACAATGAAAGGCATGGACAAATGTCTATGGTCATTAAGTTAAAAAAAAAAAAAACTATTGTTAACTTAATGGATATTTGTTGGCATTAATATATTAAAATATCCTTTTAAGGTCCATTTATTCTTCCTAATACATTAACTTACTTGCACTTTTAATAGCTTTTCGCTCCATTAGATCGCAACGCGAGTATAAAGGTTTTCTGATCTGACCATTATTCTCAATTAACTTACTGCCTTTAAGCTTCGAGGGAAGAGAATATAACTTTTGGAAAATGTTTACAAAGAAATAATACAAAGGGTTTCATTCTCTAAGGTTTAAATAATATTTACAATTACGTATCAATGTTTAATTAACGTTACAATCTGGTTGGTATGGTAATACAACAGGTATGGTTAAATATTCAAGCCACTTATGAAATTAAAAGTAATAAATATACATTAGTAACAATTTATACAAGTAGCGTCTAACTGTGGACATTTCAATGAACTTGGCATACGGAGTGACCCAACCGCACATTATTTCGCCTAGAACATGCTAGGTGGACAATATTCATGTTATCATTTCCAGGTAATCTTAATTACAAAACGTAAACAACATCCCTAAACTCCAATTCCGAGAATCTGTTGTTTGTCACATGTGTAACTGATGAGTCATAGGGGTCAGAAGGCAGGTAATGAGTTTAATGCAACCTTTCCAATCAATCAGTTGCAATTTAGCGACACTTTCGTGCACGTCTCATAGTGGATTATAGTAATATTGTGAGTGTTTGTGATGGATATTAATACTGAGGGTAAGTCCTATTTTTTAATAAGTATTTATTTAAAACAAAATCTATTGAAATGTATTTTTAGTGTAATTTTAACATACATTACATATTTTAGCGTATATTTTTTCAAAAAAAAAACTTTGACAGAGCTAAATTTACAGACATTCACTTCTATCCGGGCTAATTCTTAGATATATCATAGGAATAACTTTATTCTATATAAAAATACACATATTATTTAGCACACTTGAGTACAACATGTTTTTTTCTTTTTTTTTCAGAACACGTTTACTCCATTTCAAGGATAGACTTTTTCGAAGAATGGTTGAAACACACGAAGAATGAAAAAAATTCGCGTGTATATGTCTACCTTTCTTCAAAATTACACTTTGGTGACATTACTGAAAGTAGCCGAACAGAAATAAATTTGAAAATATCCAACTTTTCAAATAAGATTGGTGCCAAATGGTTGGTTTCAGGAAAGTCGAAGGAGCGTTTTTTAATTAAAAACAAGACGTGGCTGGATGAAGCAGACATACAGTTCACCGCGAGTTCTTCTGCGTCACAACCTTCGACATCGAGTGGGGCTGTGACTCCTGCAGGAAGACCTCGCAAAGATTTCGAAGAATCATCGTTTAAGACGAAGAAACGTCGCATTGTGGATCTCGTAGAATCGCGAAGTGTCAGTGAATTAGTGACTGCTGCCGAAATTGCTGTGCGTTCAACAGGCCAAAGAAAAATTGCCAACGTGATTAGAGACATTAGTGAGAACCCAGATAATATTAAGAAGTCTAAAAATACCAGTTCTGTTATTCCTAGGCAGTTAAGTAGTGACGAAGCCTTAGCTTACTATATAGATTCTAAATCAACAACGCATGTAAACAAACAAACAAGAAAGTGGTCCATGAAGGCAGGACATAATGTATTTCCGTCATATTTTAGTTTAAGAAAGTCCAAACAGGCCTGTCACCCTGCAGAGGAGCACATTGCTATAACAGAAACTCGTGCTGAAATAAATTTGCAAGCCTTATTAAATAAAACAGTGGAACGTCTAATATTAGCACAGAATGAAGTTATCAGCAGTGTCCTCCCAACAAGTTCATCGTTTACACTTGTTAGTAAATGGGGATGTGATGGAAGTTCTGGGCACAGCACATACAAACAGAGATTTGAAAACACTGAAGATACGGACGAGTTTCTTTTTGTATTTTCTTTGGTTCCCCTTAAGTTATATGATGGGTCCAAAATTATTTGGCAAAATCCTCGGCCTTCATCAACAATGTATTGTCGCTCAATAAAATTTATATTTGCTAAAGAAACGAACGACTTCACGTTAGCGGATACAAACAGATTGTTGGAAGAAGTTAACGATCTTCTTCCAACACTTATCAAATTTGATGATTCTCAAATCTCTGTGAAACACGAACTTTTACTGACAATGACAGACGGAAAAGTATGCAACGCATTAACAGAAACTCGTTCATCTCAAAAGTGTTTCATCTGTGGCGCCACCCTCAAAACAATGAACGATGATCCCGCGAAGTTCAACAGCAATCAAGAACATTTTGGCTTTGGTTTATCTACACTTCATGCTTGGATTCGTTGCTTTGAATGCCTTTTACATATCAGCTACAAGTTGAATATAAAGAAATGGCAGGCTAGAAGCGACGAAGACAAAGCAGATATCAAAGTTCGTTCCGAAGAAATCAAGTAGAAATTTAAGAACGAGATGGGGCTTATTGTTGATAAACCAAAGCCAGGATTTGGTTCTTCAAATGATGGAAACACAGCCCGTCGCTTTTTTAAGAATGCTGAGATGAGTGCTCATATCACAGGGTTAGATGTTACAATTATCAAACAATTTGATGTTATTTTGAGGACATTGTCTTCTGGATTCGAAATAAACTTAGCGGAATTCAATAAATTTTGTCTCGAAACCAGAAGACATTATCTTAGTCTCTATTCGTGGTACTGTATGCCTGCTACTGTACATAAAATATTAATTCACAGTACAGAGGTCATCAAAGCAGCATTGCTTCCGATTGGGCAGCTTTCCGAAGAGGCTCAGGAAGCACGTAACAAAGATTGCCGCAGATTTAGGGAGTACAACACCCGCAAGTGCTCGCGTGTTGCCACGAATAGAGACTTACTGTCTATGTTAGTTATAACATCTGATCCTTTGATCAATAGCCTTCGAGAGATTCCCCGAAAAAAATCGGAAAAAATATGTACAGAAGTTTTAAAGTTAATTGTAAGCCCTAGCATAGTAGAATCAAGGCAGGAATCGTCATCATATTGTCGCACAATGCCACAAAATGATGAAGATTACACTATAAAAGATTCATCAGAAGACTCTGGTGATGATTATTAGGTTAATTTAGTATTTTTAATTTTATTTTTGTTGTTTGTATAATATTTTTGAATATATTTTCTGTTTTTATACCAATTTTTCGTTTTTTATTACAAAAACATGACTACCTATATGTAAAATAGTAAAAGCCTTGTTATATAACATAAAATAATTTTGTCCACCTAGCATGTTCTACACGAAACACTGTGAACCGGTGTATTTCCATTCAAAGACATAGTGGCTACTATTTAAAGTTCACAACTTTTAATATTTACAGATTCCGAAGGACAGTGAAATACCTGTCTGCTCTTTTGCTATTCCATCATAAACAGTACATATATATACAATAATATATACATAATAATATTTGGTGATTGTATCGAATAAAATATCGGTACAAAAAAGAGACTTGGATATTTTTTGATCTAAAACTGTTTTATATAACACTCAACAAGGCTTGATCGAGCGATGAAACTAATAATCACATTTCTATTCCTCGTCGTTCCTTTTAGACTACGTCAGCGGCGTACACTCTCGGAAGGGATGATGCATTTGTACTGAACTAACTTTTTAATTTAAAATATAAATTTATTTTTCTAATTATAATTACTTGATTATAATAAAATTATAATATTTTTTTTAATAACGCCATTTGTTTATTGTTTTCTTGTTGTTGTTTTATTGTTGCTTGTTTTCTAGGTGCTCGTAATTTATTAATTATTATTAATAGTACCAGTAGGTGTCTGGGACTTTGTCTTCTACATTTCTGCTTAATTATAATTTTTCACACAAATCCATATTTTTTATTATGTTTTAAATTTACAGTAAACCTGTTTAAAAATGTCAGTATAGCTGCACGTTTGGCTGTACACAATGCAGTTTTGCTACGGACGCTGTTATACGGCAGCCAAACGTGGGTAACATAGAAGAAGAATGTAAGAAATATTAATGCTGTGGAGATGCGATCTCTTCGCAGAATATGCGGAGTCAGTCTAGCTGATCGAATCCGCAATGAAGAGATCCACAGAATGGCAGGTACTAGCGAAGATGTCACGGTGAGAATGAAGAAGAACGTGCTCAGGTGGTTTGGGCACGTCGAACGAATGAGTGATGAAAGAATGGTAAAAAAGATTTATATAGGAAAAGTGAGCGGTAAGAAAGATAGGGGGAGGCCTCGAGTGACCTTCGAAAACACAGTGTCAATGTTACTGGAGGAAGGTCACGTAAAAAGCATGAGGACCCCCCGGAGGACATGTATGAAGAGGTTGATGTCTGTGACCGAGGCGAAAGAGGTATGCAGAGACCGTAGCGTTTGGCGCTCCGTCGTCTCTGGCTACCCCGCAAGGGATATGGCGTGAAGGTAAATTAAATTAAATTAAATTAAATTATAAAATACGTTCGCAATTTATTTGCAAGTTACAAAAAGACAAGGAAATCTTTCTATTTTATATTTTATTTCTTTCTATTCGGACTCGAGTCCTGACGCTGAAGGTGATTTGGCGTACTGACAAAGTGTTGTCCCTCACTCGCCGAGCCAAGTGCTTTAACTGTGCACTAATGTAAGAATTAATGAGAAGACATTTGTAATTTGTCTTTTACAGTAATACCAGGGAAGAAAGCATTGTTGTGGTAAATTAATTTAAAATGTTTCATTCATTAAGCAAATATTTTGTAACAAAAATATACAAATATATATAAATATTACACCTTTTTACGCAGTAGGGATTTCTGTGAGTCTATCTATATATAGGTCTGAAGGTTTGTATGGAATATATCTGTAATATAAATTAAAGTAATGGCAGAAACAGTTTATTATTATTATTTTAAAGTACTAAGAATCATCTTAATATTATAATATATGTAAGTAATTTAAAATTTGTCATGAACATTATTTGAAATTGAGCTCGAGTGATTTTATAATGTAATATAATGAAAACCAAGTCTTCCATGCCATCTACACTCAATACAAACAAATAAACACACACGAACACAGATAAACGCACACACAAACACTCATAAAGATACAAATTAGTCCTCATAAACGATAAATATTCATATTGTAACTTAACAGAGTTCGCACAACATTGCTAACTGCTCACTGTGAGGTATAGTTAAATTTATAAGATTTATGTGCAAATAGTATTGTGTATTAAACAATCCATAATAAATATAAATCATTACAAGTATTTTTTAATAAAGAAACTTAAGGATATTTATATTTATATTACTTTAAGAACGTTAACCCTCGATCAAAGGTATATATTTTTTTAATACGTACAAAATTAAAATATACTAAACTGAATCTCAATAGAAATATATAATGTGAATAGTATGAGGTAGTAAAAATGTTATTAACAATAAAACTGAAAGATAAATTAAAATATAAAATTATTAATTATTGTAAGGCTCTAATAAAATCAAACAGACTTATACGCTGGAAATAATGAATTATTGGGAAATTTCAAGATAATTAATATATTGAGGCAGCATCATAAAGTATAACTTAATATATCACTACTACATTATAAGCAAAGTCGCAAGGGATGACTGATTTAAACTAAACAAGCTTCCGCTGATAAATTTCCAATGTTATATCTGAAGGAATGCTTTATTTCTTTCAGCAATAAACCCTAAGGTTAGTGTGTAATAATTTTCACATTGATATGCCTACATGGTGAGTGAGATCTTATCGCATTACAACTGAATCTTGATAAAACTAATTTTGTAGTAATTGTGAAATATGCCAATCTATACAAGTCTATAGATGTAGAAGTCTAGTCTATATCATAAAAATACTTAGCAAATTGGTGTCTTATTCAATTTACCTAGCGGGACTTACAATTAAATTTTAATTAACTAAAAAATTAATTGAAATTAACGTAAATTTAACCGTTATAAGGTAGTGTAAACGATCTGGTTTCTTTTAAATAAAGTTTCTCATTTTTAATTAATCTTAAATAAATGCAACGGGAACTTGTTCTGTATAAATCAATTTCAATGGTTATTGAAGTTGTACTTTAAAAGTAAAAATGCAACTCCAAGTACATTATGCACTAGAAATAAAACAAATAAATTCATATAATGTAGAAAAGATATTGATTCAAATTTTTGAGAAAATAGTAGGACAAGACTTTATAGTGTAATTCGTACTCTAACAAAAATCAACAATTATTGTGTACTATATTATCTAATTCTATTAATTTAGATTCATCTGCATTTAGATATTTTCTATGTGATATATTTCACAGGTTGGTATAATTTGTCTAAATTAGCAAAAATGATACCTAAAGTTAGTCGTAAACTTTATTACCAGCTGCGATACCTTGCTGTTTTAGGTAGATTCCATAGATGAATCTACCTATTGCAATCGATGCGATGACGAGACCCAGACCCCAGAGTAGGGGCGCTACGCCGATTATGAACTGGAGATTGAAAATCCGTCGAAAAAAAAAATGTATATATCCCTCTATATATATATGTATATATGATCCATCAGTCCGAATTCATCGTAGGCGAAATCTGACTTCACAGGTCGATAGGATAAATTAGTAAGACAAACGAAACATCTCAATTTTTTGGAAAAAGTGAAAGGGGTGGCTGGGAGGGGGGAGTGAAAGTGCAAACCTTTGGGACACGCTACAGGTCGCAAATATTGACGGAGGATTTTCAAACTCGGTATACACATTCTTAAGGAGAAAATGAAGGTTATGTTCTTGAACGGGGGAAATCGGTCGGGAGGTTGGGGGTTGGGGGGGGGGTTGCAAGTTTAAAAAAATTAAAAAAAGTTAAAAAACACAGATGAAGGCAAAATTGTAAAGTCGGAAAAATCTTAGAAAATTAACAAATTAAAAGAGGAAACTTTTTTGTAGGAAATTTTTTTTGTTGCGACCCCCCGTTTAGGAAATAGGGGTGGGGGGTGGTTCCCCGCTTACCCAATATATGCAGAGTGACCCGTCATAAGACTCGTAATGACCAGTAGAATACTGCTGGCTAGTTTTCTTTGTCGAACCGACCGACGGGAATCTACCTAACACGATCGACCCTGTCGAACGAGGTATTTTATTTTTAGTGCCTTTGGTATCGGTGTAAATTTTTTAATACAATTTTATTAAGTGTTTTTTTAATTTATCGATTATTGTGGGAGCACTCTTGTCTTATCAATCAAATCATATCTAAACCTTTTTTAGGTGATATTGCAGACCTGAGAAAGATCCAACGTCTTAACGTCGCATTGATCTCTTCAATAGACGGAATGAAAAATGCCTAGTCTTGTAGGCTGGCTACCTGGTGTGACTATTTCCCACTAAGGTAAGATTGCTCATCGAGGAAAGCGATTCCCACTCTATGGTAGCTTGAACTCGAACAGTGAGGCGTTGGAAATCTCAAACCTGATATTAAAATCATACGTTACTATCTCTACGGACTTCTCGTCTCAGTCACTAGTTGGGCAGGATTAGAAGGTGAAGGAATTACTAAACTAAGCCTTTTCCTGATCTTCTTACGTCGCGTGGGTTCCCGAAGCTGCAGATTTTTTCGTTCAAGTTCGTTCAGTTTAGGTTTGTTTCGTTCCCTGAGGACGATTTCATTTCCCGATATTTGTCTGTTAATCACCGCTCGAGAAAGATCTCGAATTCCCCCAGACTGTGTTTGGGGAAGAAGTAAGCCCGAATAATGACATGCATGCTGTTATCGCACCACTACCAAGTCTGTCGGTATAAAAACTACACCCAGACTAGATCAGATAGTCTCATCTCAACTGGTGCCTGACCGCCCACTACATTTGCCTTTCCTAACTTCTCCTCGAAAGTTACCTCTTTGGCATTGTGAGTAAAACTGACACAAAAAAAAGAAAACCAAGCACAGACACACCTTTTTTATATTTTTTTCGGTTTGTTTGTTTTTTTGGACATTTTTCCAAACTCATGAAGCTACGCCCCAAGGCAAACAAGTGAAGCTGTATTGGATATAAGTATATAATCTTTTACATTAACACTTTCGCTGCCACCAGATTTTCAGAAATTGAGCCCTATGGGCTGTTTCAATTTTTCATATAAACGTTTGCATAAAGGCATTTAAATAAACGGAAAAATAGTAAAAAAAATGTTGAGCCAATTAAATACTATAAAAAATTGACATTTAATTGCTCCGTACATGATACGGCCCTGGGGTGAAACACGGGGTGAAACTTGCGTCTCCGTACACGCTACGGAGCTGGCAGTGAAAGTGTTAAAGACGTAATTGCTTCTCAGCAAAACAAACATAAGAGAGAATTTTCGTCAGAGAAAGTAATAAACATTAGTCCTCTGAAGCTATCACATAAATTATAGCAAAGTTAAGTCTGGTAACTCTATGCTTATGAAGTAATTTAAACTATTAACACCGACCTGAGCTGTAAATATTTGCCTAAATTAGCAGCCATGAGTCTTCGCCTGCTCAGAAACGTAATTTGTGTTAAACAAATTGCAGAATCTGTTTCATGACTTTGTGACTTTTCAAACTGATAAATATTATTTTTGTACCACTGTTATTTTATAACAAAATCAACATTCATTTATCTCTAATATTTCAATTAAAACCATTTATCTAAACTCAACAAAAGTCCCGTCACTTGAGGTGATTTGGCTTTGTTACAAAATGTTTTTCCTTACTTCACGAGCCAAGAGCTGTAACTGTGATCTTAGGGAGACTATGACAGAGTAATTATTAGTTTAATGTTTGATTTTATTGTTATATTTATAATGTTATTTATTAAAATAAAGTTTTCCATATTTAATTAAAACATATTTCAACTATATATTTCATTAATATTATATTTCAATAACATATTTTATTAAAAATATATTACATTAATGGGAGCATTATTGTAATATATTTTTATTATTACTCACATATTCACTAAATCATAGTCAATCATAGTCAAAAATTAGTAAATATTCTACAAATTTTAGACTAGTGAAAGTTTTGATAGTTATTATTCAATAGCTCAAGCTTAATGGATGGTTAAAGATTTTTTTACTGACCTAAAATATATTTCAAAATGCAGGGTAATATACTGACGATATTTTAAACCTAACATGATATTTTTTTTAAGTACTCTACATACTTGCCGAGTACACACCATTATACATAACGCTAGGCGGAAACTGCGATTTTTTTGCATCACGTTAAAAAGTGCTGCAGAATAATATCAATTTGAAATGTTCTAACACTGTTTTAAATGGCAATGCGTGCGTTAATCTAAGGTATGAGAAGTCTAACAACTTACAACCCTACCTATGCGAATGGTTTTCAAAACTGTACTAAATTAATTTGTCATAACAACGCGATCTATATAAAAGTTTCAAAGCTCTGGAACAATGAGTCCAACTATTATAATAGTTTTATTAACGTCATATAATAACGCTGCTGTATTTACTGTATGTTCAGTAAATATATCAGTAACAAAGCATAAGATAATTTAAAATAAACAGCCACTGAAACGGAGGCTTATAATAAATAACTTGTTATAAAGTTTCACAAAGAACTTATCTTGACTCAATAATTAGTTTCTGATTCAACTATGTTCTTTTTGTGGACATCTACCAATAGACGTATAAGCGATAATTAAAGTGTAAGACTATTCATATAAAAACACACACACACACACACACACACACACACACACACACACACACACACACACATTGTAATATAAGTAAGGTTCGCATCAAAATCGTTTGAGTCAATTCGAGTCTGCGATCTGTAGTCACACGATAACCGCTAGCTCAATCAACAACATAATTAGTAAGATTTTACACTGATTAATCTAATATGCCCTAGTAAACTCAGTTAATACTTTCTACCATAAAATATTCCCAATACAATAAGTTATTTATATTGTGGACGGTATATATATTTAAATTTGTATTGTAGACAGTCAGATCTCTTTCTGTCACAAGTAGAAGAGGTTTCATCGTAACTATCAATATCGGTTCAAAAGCATTTGACTTGTATCAAGTGTGTGAAGGATTTTTAAAATGATATTTGGCTCCATACCTACTTTATGTAATGCTAACATAGGATTCGGTTCCTTTTAACAAAGCACTCCATTTTTTTTTTACAATATATTTGTGCAAAATTAAAAACACAATGAACAATCATGTAAATACAGGGTGGGCCAAAAATTTTTGCACTTTTGAAACATGTCTAGAAATAAAAGTACAAATGTTATTTTGTTTATGATTTATTTAATGTAATTATCATTTATTAAAATTTATTTTTTAAAAATGACATCGTCGAGATGTGCTCCGTCTCGTCGTTGGCACTCCTGCAATCGACTACGTAAACTTTGGAAAACTCGTTGACACATGCTGCGAGGAATCGCGGCTATCTCCTCGTGGATGTTTTCTTTTAATTGGGATATGGTCGTCGGTTTATTAAGGTATACTCGACTCTTCAGATATCCCCACAAGAAAAAATCGCAAGGTGTAAGGTCCGGGCTTCTGGGATGCCATGGGATATCACTTCTGCGAGAAATCAATTTGTTAGGAAACATTTCATTGACCACCGGTAAAGTCACGTTTGATGTATGGCATGTTGCTCCATCTTGTTGCATCCAAGTCCGGCTATTGTATCCTTCAAATTCATGCAACTGTGGTGTCAAAAACTCTCGCAACATTTTCACGTATTCCACTGAGTTCACAGTTATGTTATTTCCTTGATTATTTTCAAAGAAGTATGGACCAATTATGCCCTTTGCGGATATGGCAGCTCACACTGTCGTTTTTGGTGAATGAAGAGGCTTTTGGTGTTTATAGTGAGGGTTTTCCGTGCTCCAATATCGACAATTATGTTTATTTACGTGACCATTAATGTGAAAATGGGCCTCGTCCGTAAACAATACATTCTCAAGGCTACAGAATCGCTCCAGTATAGTGTCAGCAAATAACTTGCGTTGAATGTAATCGTTTGGTTTCATCTCCTGTACAATTTGAAGCTTATATGGGTGCAGTTTAAGGTCCAAATGCAAGATTCGCCGCAGACTAGTTCTTGGTATAGCTGCAGCCGCCGACCGCTTACGCGTAGATGATTCTGGATCGTCCCTTACAGAAATTTCAACCTCCCGAATGTTCTCTTCGCTTCTTCTTGAACGTGGTCGCCCAGTTTGTTTAATATTCGTTATCGATCCCGTTTGCTCAAACTTTTTAACCCAAGCTTTAATTAAATTAACACTTGGACACTCACTTACACGTTGTAATCTGTATTCAACTCTAAAGAGGCGTCGTACAGTAACGTAGGAATCGTTGTTTTTGTAAAATTGTTTTACGCAAAAAGCACGCTGTTGTCCCGTGAAGCGCTCCATCGTGACTAAAATTGCATTAAACGACGCACAATTCCCCGCCACCCGCGCGTCCCTTGCTTTCACGGTTTTGGAGAAATCAAGTGTGGCTATTTGCAAAAATTTTTGGCCCACCCTTTATAACAGTATAATTTTGTCATAGTAATAATTTTTTTATAATTTTAATTCTAACTCTATTTACAGCCAGACTAAGTACTTTCATTGCATTCAGAGAAAAGTTGTTAATTTGAAATGACAAACAGACACATTATATATATATATATGTATAGATTTCCTTTAGCGTGACTATTATTGACAACACGTCTAATTGGATTGTGAGGAACTGGGTTAAGTTTCGAATATATCGGATTTACCCAAGTACGTTTGCATTAAAAGTTTTAATGAAACATGAGCTTACAGCATGTGCACTCGTCGTTTAATCTCTTTGAACAAGGCTTGGAGGTAAGTACGAGTACTTGTGTAAGTGTTGTGTCAGTTTGTTTGAACTTCGGTTAGACGCTAATTAGTTTAAACTGTATAAACTGTTAAGGTAAAAGAGATGAAACAGAAGTGTTATGTTTTAAAATAGAACAACTCTACTTGGTTAAAATATAAGTTAAACAATGATCGCAGAATTTCATTGCATACCATTTTAAAATTTACTAATACATAACGGTCACTATCTGGAGGAAGGAACTGGGATAAAATATAACATGATTTATATGTTTTTACACATATTAAAGTATTTAAAAAGCATAGAACGAATATGAAAAACATTGAGCAAATTTGTTAGAATTATGTACATGGACCTGTATATATACTAAGTATATAACTAATAATATATATAATAATAATAATAATAATCTTTCCGCTAATCTTAAGATCGACTGATAATTATTTTGCAAATCATAATGAACAGTGTTTAATATATAGTGTGTATTATCACATTTTCCTTGTTGGCATAACATTTGTTTTAATATGTAGCACTTGAGCCTCATCATAGTAAGACATTAAATATAAATACTAAAATCAAAGCGAAATTAAATACTATTTTAATATTAATCAAAATTAATCTAAATTACAATAATAAGCAATAACAAGATATGAATAAAAATACCTGCTGTAAAGATATAGAAAAGTGTTAACTGTCTAATTGTTAAAAGATTATTTTGCTATTTTATTGACTTTAAAGTCAATATTCAGACACAAAGCGGTAAATAATTTCAATAGATTCTTATTTGTAGTATGATTTAAACACAATCTACATCAATATATTTTCAAGTTAATACATTTTCTTAATAATTTACGTACATTATTTGTTAAGCGTCTTGGGTTTCATGTATCTATATGACTTTGTAGAGAAAGTGTATTATTATAAATCCTCCAGTGGTAGTGGTCCAATCCATTTATTTAACATTTCACGCTAAGATTTGAAAGTTTTCTTTAATAAAAATTATAACATAATTAATGTTATAGTATATTGACCTTGTATAAACGGAAAAGATTTCGGTGAATCAGTGTATTTAACGGTCAGTCTTTGATGTTGCGTATCTTCACTATCTACCAAAATGAATATTCTTTGACTCATATACAGCAAGGATATTGTAAAAAAAGCATCTATAAAAAAGACCGGGAACGCCTTGTAATTCTTCTAATGCTTCAAGAGTTTGTAAGCAGAAGTAATATTCTAATACAATTTCTCAATTTTAAACTTTCTATTTTGACGATGGTGATAAATTTAGGGTCGCGTTTAACCAACATTTTTTTATCGAACATTTTTAACATTACATTTTAATGTTGATCTTCATACAGGTGTTATAAAATACAAAAGCTGAAGTCCGGGTGAACTTTTGTTGAATTGCAGTTACTAGTTAAATAGTAAAAGAAATCCAGTGTATTTTAAAATGAGTACAATAAAACTGAGTGCAGAGTACATAGTGTATATTTTCATTAGACTCGTTGTAATTCAACAGCACAGGTTTAGAAGTTACGAGGGCGTAACATTTTTATGATCAGAATTTTATATTATTGCAATAAATTTCATATGAATTTAATCTTACTTTGAACACGGTTTGAACAATTTGTCAAATTTGGAATTTACTCTTATAATAATTTTTTACTTAATTTTTTTAACGTGAAAAGTGATTTACCAAGAAAGTATAATACTTATTAAATCATACAAACACTCATTATTTTCAGGACATGATGATGACGAACATGATATGACGATGGTCGAACAAAAGCCAAGAAGTGATAATGTAATGAAAAATTAACGATCACTGTGAATGTTTTCCTAGTGTCTGTCGAGCTAAACTGACTTAAAATTGTTTTAGTAAATAAACAGTACATTTTGGAATTATAAAATGATTATAGTAGAAAATTATTATTAATATTATGGAAGACTGAGCTACAAATAGCTACATGGTATTGAAGAGGAGGAATGGAATAGAAGATGAATGAATTATTAGATGTGATGGATGACAAAGATCTGGATGTTATTTGTGTGTCTGAGACTAAGCGAAAGGGCAATGATACGACCGATTTGCCTGACAACCGGGTCGCTTTCTGGGCTGGGGTTCCAGAGGGTGAGCGAGGTTGCCAAGGTGTAGGCGTATTGTTGTCGTCTCGAATGGTTAATGCAATGCAATGCAAGGCTATCAACCCGAGCCTTCTTTGGGATAACAAGAGTTTTCTTGTTACCCGTTTATGCGCCAGTATCCTCAGCTCCAGTGAGCGAACTCGAGGAGTTTCTAGAGAGTGTCAGGGATATTCTAAGTAGTGAAAAGTTGATAGTATGTGGAGATATTAATGTTGATTAATGAGATTGGCTAATTTGAAGATGACTTATTTAAGTAGAATTGTACTAGTACTAATATTCTGTTGATGCTGTTAAATAAATTGTATATTATTGGGGTGTTCTTTTATGTCATTTTAATTAATTCTTTATTATTTGTGCTGAAATGTTCTACTAAAATAATTTTAGGTTGTTATGTCTGTACTTATATAGGCACCTAATCTAAATTATGTAATTTATTCCATTACTTTGAATCCGCAACTTAAGTTGATATAATCTCATTTATTTCAGATTCACGATATTTACAAACGAGGTAAGTATTTAAAAGAAAATTAAATCAAGATCTCAAAATAGAAATGATACATTCATAAGAACGAGCGAGCCCCGGCGGAAGTCTAATTGTTTACAAAATGTTTTACAAATTTATGTATTGTTACTTGAGACAAATAGGCGAAGTTATGCGCTAGCTTTTATGGAAGTTATTAGAGAACATTAGCTGGTAAAGTTTTAATGCAATGTCGACCACAGCATGTGTCCTTATTGTTTAATCTCTTAACAAAATATACATTATAAAATATACTATGAATAATTATTACATTAAATGATTTATATTCTAACTAAATAAACGGGACATTCTTTTTAATTATTTGTAATGAACAGGTTATTACATAAGGAAACATGTTATTAAAACAAATTTTATTGGAACGAGATACGAATAGAAAAGTATGTGTCAGCTTGTATTGATTGTTTTAGAGAATATATACATCAAAATATATAATATAAAAAATTTACACATAAGCTTGCTGTTTAATCTATTAAAAAAAAAAGTCCTTTGGTATATTTGTTGTTTGTGTTTATGTTAACAATTGTCAAAAGAATGAAAAGAAGGTAAGAGATAAAAAAAAAAGAACTTTTCCATTTTATTTTGAGAATGGTCTTTACTGGTCCGCATTTCGTTTTTGTCTATACCCTCGTTCTCTACTTTAAGAATAGTATACTTTGCTTAATTGATATTAATTAGAAACATCATTCACAATCAGTGAATGCGAATATTGTGTTAGGGAAGGTTTTACAAAAAAGACATAGAATGTTAATGATACTTAACATTTTATTTCATTTTGGTTTAACGTGTTACTTAGTATAAAGTCAATAGATTAAAGTACGCTGAAACAAATAAGCTTAATACTAATGTACATTCTGCAACAGAAATACAATTAACTTCTTATTTAATACAAACACTTAGCTAAGCGGTGCGTTGTTTCCGCTAAATTTGAAATGTAATTTAAGTCTACATGACCGCTTATTTTCAGACTACATTCAATTGATTTTAAAAATAGTTTAAAGTGTCTTCAATGTTAAACAGGCAACTACTTTAATGTTACGAGTTACCTGCTACCAAACAAATTAAGGGAAAAACATAAATTACGGCAATCAAATTAATATTAAATAAAATTCAGTAAATTTTATAGATAATGTTATTAAATTATTCAACGCCAATATTTCTTATTCCAGAAAAATTAAACCAATGCATTCTAAGCATGGGGTCATTCTTTTTACATGAAATATGTATTTATAACCTGCGTCTTCTCTGCGTAACAAGTCTCCAGTGCACTGTACTTTTTACAAAAGAGTGGGATTACACGCATAGTTTCAAAGCTCCTGACTGGGACAGCATTGTTCACGAGTAGCCATACATATAGAGGTGTAAAGGACGGTGGGACGATAGTCTCATTGACATTATCATGAAAAACGATAGATAATAAGAAAATTTTTAGATTTTGTATTTTTATTAAAATATATTTATTGTCATAATAAGAGTAAGGAAATTATGAACTTGATGAGATGCTAAAAGTATAAATTATTGGCATTTTGTTATATCTTTAATCTTGTTTTATTTTTTATTGTTTTTCTGTTTTTGTTCTATCACACATCATGTACTACAGGATAGTGTGTATTATTAGATTTTCTAATTAGAATAAATTTGCTGATGTTAATTAAATAATATCTTATTCATAAAGTATAATGCTCAGAGACAATACCTTGGATGCGGATACGTTTATGACTTAACATGTGCATAATTGTTAGAAAGTTAATTATAGCCATAACTTCCTAGCGTCAACAAAGTTTTTAATATTATATTATATTTTGAATAGAATACTGATTTTAAAATGTTATTAATTTTTAATTTCTGTATCCGACAGGTCTCTGATAGATTTGTACAAATACTGGAACTAATAAATTATGAGTATCTTTAGTGTTCATATTATGAAAGTAATGTTAAATATTTGCAAATTGGTAAACATGATAATGATGTTTTTAATTTAAATAAAATTCGGGAACATTAAAAAAATGAAAACATTATGTCCTGAGAGCATTGAGGTTTTATATAATAAAGACACTTGAAACAGCCAAGAGATATCGTGGAAAGATACAAGGGATGCGGACGAGTGATTATAAAATCAAATGCAGTTCTCTTCATTCTACTCATAAAGAACGCGCTGAAGCGTTAATAAATACCGCGCTCTTAACCCTCGTTAAATCGAGATGTAAATTTATTTCAGAGTCAACCAACCTTGTGAATTTAGATGTTAATTAGTTCTTATATATATGTGTCAAATGTACCGCATAAAAATATTATATTTGTAAATAACTAATATTAAGACGATTACGTGTAGAATACCGAATAGCTTTATTGAAATATATCATGAATGTCACGGTTTGAATTGATTAGTTATTTAATACATTTTACTTTTTTTATTATAAGCCGAATAAGACAAGGTTTATATTTAAATAAATATTATGCAGGTGTAAGGAACATTAAAAATATTAAACCACAAACACTAATTTATGAATGTTGTGTAAGATTATCCATCTTAATCAAAACAACGGCAGAGTTTTGAGAATTTGGCTTTCGTGACGTGAATATTAACTTGTTTCGATAGAAATCTAATAAGCAGCTTCAAATTTTATATTATAAATGAAATTATGACAATAATGATTAGTTATAAAAACTAAATATGACAAACAATATAGTAATTATTCTGTTAGGATTTTAAAGTAAGTTTTGTTGGTATTTATTTAATATATAACACATTTATTATTGTTTTTCCACTTTCATAGAAATATAAATATTATTCATGGCTTCTTAAACTATTGTTAACTTAATGGATATTTGTTGACATTAATATCCTTTTAAGGTCCATTTATTCTTCCTAACACATTAACTTACTTGCACTTTTAATATCTTTCCACTCCATTAGATCGCAACACGAGTATAAAGGATTTCTGATCTGACCATTATTCTTAATTAAGTTACCGCCTTCAAGCTTTGAGGGAAGAGAAAGTATCTTTTTCGAAATAGTTTATACACATTATTATGTAATATTTACAATGTATCAGTACAAACGTATCAGTGTTTATTTAATTACAATCTGCAAGTATGGTTAAATATTCAAGCCACTTATGAAATTAAAAGTAATAAGTATACATTAGTAACAATTTGTGTAAGTAGTGTTTAACTGTAGACATTTCAATGAACTTGGCACTCGGACTGGCTCGACCGGTGTAGTTCCATTCTCTCAAAGAGCATCTGCCTTGAAGTACTCGTACATATAGTGGCTACTGTTTAAAGTTCACAACTTTTAATGTTTTGTTTGTCTGCTTTTTTGCTATTCTCTCATAAACAGTACATATATATACAATAATATATACATAATTATATTTGGTGATTTTATTGAATAAAATATTGTTACAAAAGAGAGACTTGGATATTTTTTAATCTAAGACTGTTTTATTTAACACTCAACAAGATTTGATCGAGTGATGAAACTAATAATCACATTTCTATTCCTTGTTTCTTTTAGACTACGTCAGCGGCGTACACTCTCGGAAAGGATGATGCATTTGTAATGAACTTACTTTTTAATTTAAAATATAAATGTATTTTTCTAAATATAATTACTTGATTATAATTAAATTATAATATTTTTTTAAATAATTCCATTTGTTTACAGATGTATTATGTTTTATAAGCAAAATTTTTTACATAACATGGTACTAAAACTTTACCTCAACTTCCATGACTAAGATGTGCTCGACTCTGTAGTGCTTGTTTTCTAGGTGCTCGTAAATTATTAATTATGAATAGTACCAGTAGGTGTCTGCGACTTTGTGTTCTACATTTCTGCTTAATTATAATTTTTCACACATATCCATATATTTTTATTATGTTTTAAATTTACAGTAAACCTGTTTAAAAATGGAAAAAAATCGAAAAACCTTTTTAATAACATCCTATATTGTTAACTTAGAATGTACTTAATGAAACATCAATTGTAAAGCATGCACTTCAAATATTATTGTTATTTTTTAAAAAAATTTTTTGTTTAAGATATTTCGGGTCAAAATAATTCAAACAAACAACAACAATTAGGTCAAACCACTGTTTTCCTTTTCCAATAAAAAAAAGTATTTCATAAAAGGTATATATAGTATGTTCAGCGGGAAAAAATCTAAAAACATGACATTATGCGCAAAGCCGTCTTATAGATGCCAACAATTTTTGTTTTATGCCAAGTGCTGTTGATATCTGATCTGTGAAAACTCAATTACTTTCTAAATTCAAAACTTCAAAAATATATATATATTAATAAGCGAATACATGAACATTTTCGGGAAGCATGTTACTTTTAGGTTATCGGGTTATTGCGTCTCGTGACATTTTACGTCTTTTAAGTGGCTTCTGCAGCCCTTTCAACTTGGTCTTGCTTGTAACCTAATTGTATAAAGGAATAAATAGAAATATCTTGAACCGAAAATAAAACAGATAGACTTAAATTATCTTAATGCTCATTTTTCTTCTCTATCATTTAAACTTAGTGACGTCCAAAAAGTCTTAACTCTTCAAAAATTGGCTTCTGCCACCCCACGTAACTGTGATTTATTCGTTTTTCAAAACATTACGGAAGCTGATATTAAAAAGAGCATCTTGTCCATTTCTACAAAGGCAGTGGGTCATGATAACATCAGTCGTGACATGCTTATTCCTATAATTGATATTATAATTCCCTTTATTACTCACATTCTAAATTTCTCACTCCTAACCAACTACTTCCCCAGTGCTTGGAAGTCTGCGCATGTCATGCCACTGCCCAAAACTTCTAATCCAACCTCCGTTTCTAATTTTCGTCCCATCTCAATTTTACCTAATCTTTCTAAAGTTTTAGAAGATGCTGTCTACAAGCAACTTACTTCCTACTTATCTATTAATAACTTATTTAACCCTCTACAATCTGGTTTTCGTCCGTTACATAGTACCACGACTGCCTTACTTAAAGTGACGGAAGATATTCGGTATGCTATGGACAATAAAAAATTAACAATCCTTGTTTTATTAGACTTTAGTAATGCCTTTAACTCAGTTAATTTTGATATTATGCTAGGTGTTCTTCGCTCTTTTAATGTCTCAGCTCCAGTATTCAATTGGTTTAACTCCTACCTTCATGGACGTCGGCAGAGAATCTGTGTGAATGAGGCCTACTCAGACTGGGCAGAAACCTTTGCTGGCGTACCACAAGGCGGCGTTCTATCTCCTCTTCTATTCTCTTTATTTATTAATCAGCCCTAGCCCCTACATACATACATACATCCCTAGCCGACCTTAATGCTACTATTGAATTACTTAACGATGACCTTAGGAAGATTAAGCAGTGGGCCGAAGAATACGGCCTCCTTGTCAATCCGCTAAAATCACAAGCATTAATTATAGGCAGTCATCAATTGCGTAATAAAATTGATAATACACTTTCACCCACTATTATCTACGATACCATACCCTTACCTTTAACAGAGCAAACAAAAAATCTTGGCATCATATTTGACTGTCATCTCTCTTGGGCACCGCAAATTAACGAAATTAGTAGAAAAGTTCATTATTCTCTTCACTCTCTCAGACGGTTGCAGAATTTCCTTCCTTTAAAAACTAAAAAAATCCGTGCCCGCAGGGTGACACGCGTGGGTAGACCTCGTGTGTAACTCGTTTAAAATATAACTCACTACCTAAGAATAACACATGATGCCGTTGTTTACATCAAAAATTTTCAAGCAAAAAGCGGTTTTTATTTTTTTTCTCGGAAAAGGTATCTTTTTTGGAAATACTTTTGGTACTTAAATTTAGAGTAAAAAATAACCTTTCTATTAAAAATATTTGCGAGGTGGGAATGTTTACCAGAAAAAAGTTGCCGTGGTTTTACCTATCTTAAATTTTCAAGCTAAAAGTGGTTTTTATTTTTTTTCTCGGAAACGGTACTTTTTACGGAAAAACTTTTGGTACTAAAAATTTAGAGTAAAAAATAACCTTTCTACTAAAAATACTTGTAATGTAAGAATGTTTACCAGAAAAAAGTTATGATTTTTCTTCCAAAAATTTTCGTTTTTTTTACCCCCACCCCTAAGTTATTGAAGTTATATTTTCAGTTTATCTATATTAGTTATAGGTATTCATCAAAGATATTGTATGATATAAACGCAAATGATCTTTTTTGTATAGGGAAAAAGTTATGGTCGAAAAACTGAAATCAGAAAAAGTGAGGCCCTAGCGTCCCCTGTGGCTGGATTTCTCTGGTTAACGAACTTGACCTTTATTTTTGGATGGTTGATTTTTGTGCAAAGTTTGAAAGCGATCCGAGCGAAACTGCGGCCGCTATCGTGCTGACAAAAGTCGAATCTGGACGCACGCACGCATATATATATATATATATATATAAACTTTTTGACCAATGGTCATTTCGGACTCAGGGGATCATAAGAAGACCTCCTGTGAAGAATTTTTTCCAAAATTCGAAAGTCGGGTACAAATGAATGGGCAGACCGAATTCTTCGAGGTCTACCCAAAAATGCTAGCACAAACTCTTCTCGACTACGCTGACGTTTGCTATCTAGATGCATCCGAGGAGCTACCTGATAAGCTTGAACGACTTCAAAATTTGTGCATTCGTTTTATTTACGGATTGCGCAAATTTGACCATGTATCCGAATATCGATTACAATTAAAGTGGCTCCCTATTCGCCTTCGCCGGAATGTGCACATTCTATCACTTCTTTTTAATATTTTAAATAACGCTTCCCCCCTTTACCTGCATGAGCGTTTTCATGTGACGCCACCAAGGACGAGACCATCTCGTGAATGCGTTTCTTCAAAATCCTTAGTAGTGCCTTTTTACAACGCTATATTTTTCAAAAAATCTTTCTCGGTTGTTGCAGCACGGCTATGGAACTCTCTTCCCCAGAGTATTCTGGATGGTAACCCTTTCCTCAACTCTTTTAAGCTAAGGGTTAAGCAGCACTACCTATTTTCGGAAATATAACTAGTATTTCTTTTTATTTTTATTATTTTTATATTATCTACAAATGGTTATATTTATTTACATATATGTATATATATATATGTGTGTGTGTATATATGTGTATATAAGTATGTATATGTCTAAGTATTTTATATGCTATATTATACAGGTAATTTGTTAAATAGCTCTTAAAAGATTTATCTATTTTGAATGTCATTTCTTTGTTCTCTTTTATTTGTATTTAGTTTAAGTGTACCGAACTGTCTTGAACACCCTGTCTCACACCAAAGGGTAACTGGGAGAGATCTCTAAAAGAGATAAGTAATCCCTTGTACTACATTGTTTTCTGTTTTTTGTATTTGTGATTTTTATTGGTACATAAATAAATAAATAATAAATAAAATGTTTTAATAAAATAAAGTAGTCATTAATGGCTAATCATCAAGAATATGTCGAATAATTGTCATATTATGTCGAGTGTTCAATGTTTCACAAAATGTTATAAATACTTCCAAAATATAAATTTAAAATTAGGTTATCATAGCTTAAAAAATATATTATGGTACTAGTTTCAGAAAATCGATTAAAATCTATTTTGATTTATTTTACGCTTTAAAGATAGTAAAAAATATACCGCTATATTTAATATTTTTATCCGTCCCTGGTCCCTCCTGAAAGAAAATTTATAATATTATAATGTTTAAAGTTTAAGATTTGAAATAAAATAATATGGTTGATTTTCCCTTAATTTTTTTTTAATTTTAATTTTCACTCAAATCTCTAGAAGCATTCTAACTTCATAACATAAAAACTATGTTTAGAATTTAAAGTCCATCTTATACTGAGTAGTATTAGCTAAGCGTGTTTTTAATATAAACAAAACTCTGTTCACTTTACCAAAAAACAATAATAAAAGCAGAAACTTTACAATAAACATAATCTCAAGTGTTCGTACCAAGTGATATAAAGTACATACTCGTAATATAGTTAATGTTCATACAGCCATAGAATTAAATAAGTTACATTCAGTTAAGTTAAAAGGAATCGTGTACATGTTTATGTTTATACTAATCTCTAAAATAAGAGACTTATTTTGATGATCATAGTTTGTCCCCCAAACTCCTTCTGTTTTTTAAGGTCCCAAAACTAAGTGCGTTTATAGCTTTAACATTTGTTAAGGTGTGTCTGTCTGTCTAAGATACCACATACATTTGTTGATTCAGTTTTAGTTCTTTTTTTAATGGAAAGTAAAGTTAAGAAAGAGTGTTCATAGAATCATTCAAAAAATTTATTCAGTCATTTGAAGATTAGTAGCTCTTTAACGTTTAATTAATTTGGTAATTTATATTACTTTGGTATATTTCAGCGTAGTCTTAATGTGGAACACGTTTAACCAATATCAAATAAAAAAATACATGCCCTGAAACTTTTAACTATATATTTTATTAAAAACATGTATTATCGGTAACAATCGTTAGTGTTTAAAACGTTCTATAAAATTAATATTTGTAACTTCAATAACTTTTATTGAAAGGATCGTTCCTGCGCCCCAAAGTCAACTCGTTGAAAGTTAAAAATTTTATTAGAATTTTTTTAAAGAAATAAGCGCTGATTTAAAATTTTAAAGGAATATTTTTTATAACTCATAATTTTCTTAATATATTTTTATTTTTTTTATCTTAAGTTGTGTTGTTTAGAAATGTCGGTATATGTATTTACAACAAGACTTTAAAGTTTTCAGTCAAATTAATGCAGGTAACACGTGCGACTTGGATAATAAATAACGATATATTTATTGAAATTGTCGTATTGGGAAGCGGGAGAAATAGTTGAAACTAAGCGCCGTCTGCCAAGATATATTAAGGCAATAGTTGTGTGTGTATTTTAAGAAAGCGTTGAAAGAAATACTGGTTCCGTAAGTAATATTAATAGAACAAATGCTAATCACAATTTACTAGCTGAAGTAGTGGATTATTACCATTCTGTTTGTTTTGTAGAACAAAATAGTTTAATAAGAAGAAGCAACCTGCTATCACTGTTTGTGTTCCGTGACATGTTTAACAGCAATGTATTGTTTTAAAACTAAACAAATTTTGGTTTACGAGTATTTCATATCTTATACAATGATTTTAAAACATAAAAAAACTTTCAGATTATTTTATTAGTTATTAGTTATGGATGGATACTAATTCTAGTTGACTCTAAGTAGTTAATTGTTTAATATATAATATGCCAGGAACTTACAGTTTGAATTTTTAAACAGTTGCAACAAACTTTCAATTTAGTTTATACAAGTCAATGAATTAAAAATATAAATTTACTAATATATGAAAATTAACTTATTCTTTATATATGAAGTATTTTATAAAAAAGGTGTTTGAGGTGTACTTTAAATAAACTACGAAACATATATTTTTAAGGAAGGTTTGAAAAGAATATATAATATACTCACGCAGGCTTATTGGTAAAAAGTTTTCCTAAACTATCCTTGAGAAAATACCCTGACATGTTGAGGTTATTTATCATTGGTGGTGGTGGAATAAACGAATTTAACTTTGTCAAAAAATAAAAACGGATTTTAAATATTAGCGGACTATTTTGTTCACATTATGAACCGACTATGCTAATAATTAGGTATTTTGTTCTTCAGGTAAGTCCAGAGTGTAAATTGCAGAACCTCTTTTGTTAAAACAGACGGAATTCATAAGCTTTTTTAATTTAAACCGTCGTGTCTTTGCCCCTTGTGGTTTCACTCGGATTGCACTGGAACGGGACATTTTGATGTTCGAGTCACATTTAGTATGTAGGGTTCATATTTTTTTTACCTTCACGCCATATCCCTTGCGGGGTAGCCAGATACGACGGAGCACCAAGCGCTACGTATACACAAATAACATCCAGATCCTTGTCATCCATCACATCTAATAATTCATTCATCTTCTGTTCCATTCCTCCTCTTACATTCCACGTAGCTATTTATAGCTCCGTCCACCTCACGCCGTTCGGAACATGGCGTGTTGGTTGGCGGTCCCCAACGCCGCATAAAGGGTTCACCATGTAAGTTTATTATATTTATTTCGTTTATTGTCAGTTCAAATATCATATAAATATTACATCTACGTTACGTTATCAAAGTGTTATGATAATCGCAATGAAGGTTGTGTTGTGTGTAAATTTTCGTTTCCAATACTTTAAAAGTGCATGCGTTACGTTCTCTTCGTATTTTTGCCGTATTGCGGAATCCTAAAACATTCATGTATACAAATTGAAATTATGTAAACATGTTGCACGTCCGAGAACCCGTGCGGGATATTTTACAACGGCTTTAACATTATGGATGAATTTATGGATTTTTTAAATTATTGACTGACCGATGAAGGAAAAGAATTTTCATAGACGGTTTTAAATGAGCTATCCTAGACTAGGCTATGACTAGACTATCAGATTAGACCCCACATTAATATTTTTAAAAACCCCGGAACCGTTGATTCTTTCGGAACCATCGGTTCCAGTAATAGCCTTATCCATTATTAATAAACTTTTAACTAACAACTACTAACTAACTAACACAACTGCGAAGTGAAGTGATTTAAACAAAAGAAACAAAAGAACAACTATTATTATTTTACTTGGTCTTACAAGATTGAAATCACTAATAATTAATCACCTGAAAATAAACACCATTAAATGGCAAAACAAATTGACAGAAAATAAAACAAATAAATAATCTTTCAACCACACACAATATAATAGAAAATAAATAAATGATTACAAAGGTAACCTCACCAGCCGGGTGCTCGAACAAAAAGTGCCCACGATACGCTGAGCGGTCTATTTAGACGCGTGCCGCCCCTCTTTGCTTAGCAGTGATTGGTTGGAGTTCATTAGTTCTCCAATATGACACTAGAGGCGCTGCACACATTTAAATTTATCAACTTGACAAAATAAATTACTCAAGTAAACCATGATTAAATACAAAAGATATTTCAGTAATCGTAATTAAATAATTTATCTAAAAGAATAACCCTAAAAACATAAACTGATAGCTAAACTAAAACAATTAAAAATAAGTAGTGACATGTAATGATACAATGAATAATAAGATGGCGCCACACAAAACAACTTTCAAACAAAAATATTTAAACAGAGCTTATTTATGATATAACTTGATTTTTAAATTAAAACTAATTTATAGTAATAAAGTTACTATTATTTAAACTATTGCACTGATCTTTTATATTTACATATCAGTGCAAACATCAAAGAAACTTATAGAAATCCAAGCCTACCCGCCGATCGAAACCACCTTCAACATTTGTAATAAAGATGCGGCGACACGGCCATACTGATAAGCGGTGCGTGCCCTGCAGCGCCATCAAAATATAATAATCTTGTACGTCTAGGTACCTCCACAGTAAACCTAGGTATAATGATGTTGATAAAATTATAGCTATAGTTTGTCTCTCCACGTGACAAACAACCAATTATCTATGAGACCAGTTTGTTGGTAAAAATATTAATCCCAGTAAAGTAACATTTCACGATATGAAATAGGTACTATACTGCGACTTTCAAATTGTTTGGTTACGAGTCGCCGAAACGAAACATAACATCTTTAGCTGGCTTTGGGGCATCACACGAACACACATAACATTAATATGATTATGCCATAGACGTCTTCACCCGTCTACAACATTTAATAACTTTCATAGCAATTTTTTTTAATAATTTTTTTTAATAATTTTTTTTTTTTAATAATTTTTTTTTTTTTTTCAATATTTTTATGTTGTCATAGGACGTCTCCACCCGCCTACAACAATTAAATTTGTTATGGGTCGGATCCGCACGCCAAAAGCATCTTTTAACATAATTACTAGTCACATCAACAAGCACTGATCGTGAGTTAGACGTCTGACAAGGTTTCTATAGGTAGCTGTGGTGTATTAATTCTTACTCCAGATGGTCCTGCCTCCTGTTCGTCTGTCGGCGACACGGGTTCTTCTGCGTTGTCACCACGACTTGGTTGCGGGGCTCTTCGTAACTGATCATGCGCTACTTTTCGGGGACGCCCGTGATGGCCGATCACTTTCTTAACAAGATATCGATCATTCTCCAACACTCGATAGATTTCATAAGGCTGACTAAACTTGAGATCAAGTGAGGTCCGATTTCTTGGGTTGTTTTTAATCAGTACAAAGTCACCTCTTTGGAATCTTTGTATCTTAGCTCTACCTCTGTCAAATCGTATCTTGTCTTTTTGTGCTGCCTCGACCATCCTTCGTTGAATATGTCGTTCGACTGATTCAAAGTCAATAGTATGGTTATTTAGATCTACCAAGTTCAGCAATTCTGGAGGTACGCAGTTCTGACGACGGGTAAGTAATGTTAGAGGAGCGATGCCAGTTGTTTTATGCATAGTACAATTCAGGGCCAATTGCAGACTGTCTAGAGCTGTATACCAATCTGGAACTTCATAATTTTTAATCATGATAAGACCGTTCTTCAAAGTAGCCATAACACGCTTAACTTGTCCATTAGCTCGAATACTTCCTGGTGCAATTGAGTGTATCTCTATTCCAAAATGATCACAATAGCTTTTAAACTCGCCAAGAAACTCACGACCACCGTCCACTACTATCTGTTTTGAGGTTCCAAATAAGTGTATCACCTGCTTTAAGGCTCCCAGAGAACTGTGCTGGCTCTTATCATTTGCATGGCGAAGTAAAACATACTTGGTATAGGCGTCCACTGTGACAACGACGTATTCTTGGTCTTGTGAAGTCCCGAGCTTACCGGTGATATCCATGTGAATAACTTCGAACGGGGTCGTTGGTTTAGGAATAGAATGAAGTCCCACCTGCGTTGCGCCTGAAGATTGTTTGGATGTTCGGCAAACGACACAATTATCTACAAAATCTCGGATGACAGTGTTCATTTTATCAAAGTAGTAAGTTTCTCTGATTTTACTTAACGTCTTCTCCCAACCCGGGTGCTTAAGAGATGCATGAAAAGTATTTATTAAACTCCATTGGAATGATTTGGGAACTAAAATAAGTCATTGGCTGCCGTATACGGGGTCTTGCCTTTCACGTTTCAAAAGATTATTTTCGAGTACATACCCAGGCACAGATTCACCTTTATGTAGAGACTCCACAATTGATCTGAGCTGGGGATCACGATACTATTCCACATTAAACCAGTCCAGGTTTCTTGTCATGATGTTTACAGTAACAGAGTTAGAGTTTCTACTGAAGAAATCTGCGTGCTGCATTCGTTCCCCTTTCCTGTATTCTATGTCAAATTCAAAATTTTGTAAATAAGCCCACCATCTGTATATCCTTGGCAGAAGATCTCGTTTATGTTCAGAGGCCTTTAATGCGTTGCAATCAGTGACTACCTTGAACTTCCGCCCATATAGGTAGTGTCTGAAATGTTTAACTGCTCTCACCACTGCTAGGGTCTCGAGTTCATAGGAGTGATACCTGCTTTCGGTATCAGTCGTCCGCATGCTGAAGTAGGCAACCACATGTTGCCGGCCGTTGATAGCTTGCACCAGTACAGCTCCAAAACCAAGACTGCTGGCATCGGTATGCAGTTCAACAGGATCACCTTCTCTAAAAATAGTAAGTATAGGACTAGAAGTTAAGTAATGGATGACTTTTTGACGAACCTCTTCGTGTATATTAGTCCATGACCATTTGACACCTTGTTTTGTTAAGTTGTACAAAGGTACCATTGTACGAGCGAAGTCTGGAATGAACCGACGAAAATATCCCGCTAGACCATTAAATTGGCGAACCTGTTTAACAGATGTGGGAACAGGGGCTTTCAAAAGCGCTTCAACCTTTTTGGGACTTGGACGGACCCTACCCTCTTCGATAACATTTCCAAGGTATTCGATAGATTTCTTGAAAAAGGAGCATTTTTCTACATTAATGGAAAACCCAGAATCCCGTAAAGCAATTAGAATTCTTTCGAGAAAAGAAAGACCAGAGGAGAAGTCACGACACTTACTGATGACGTCATCAATGTAGACTTGGGCTACGCTGTCATTTGTGCCATTATTAGCACTACCTGAATTAAGAAGAGGTCCTAGCGCGCGATTAATACACCTCTGATATACAGCAGGTGCATTACATAGTCCGAATGGCATGGTCAAATATTCATATAATCCGTCTGGGGTAATGAATGCAGTTTTCTCAATCGAATTGGGAGAAATGGGGATTTGGTGAAAACCAGACGCCATATCAAGCGAAGAGAAGTATTTCCCACCTGCCAACTGGTCTATCTGGTCTCCAATTAAAGGCAATGGATAATGGTCGCGTATTGTATTGGAATTAAGTTCCCGGTAATCTATGCACATCCTATCATCCCCATTTTTCTTTTTAACCAAAATTATGGGACTGGAGTAAGAGGACCTACTTTCCCTTATAATGTTATTATCGATTAATTCCGAGATAAGAACCTTAACCTTTTGGCGTTCAACGGGACTCAGTCGGTATGGCCTACGTTCTACATATTTATTAGGGTTTTTTAAACGGATTTCAAGGTCGCCCGTAGTCACACGAGTTTTAGCGAATCCTTGAGTAAAAAGGTATGAATATCGATTCAGTAGTATTACCAGTTGATCGATCTCAGCCTGGTCAGTCAAATCGTAATCTAGGTGGTCGAAAGCTGAACTATTCGACTGGAAATGCATCACTCGGGGCTGAGATATCAAGATTGCATTATCCTTAGAAACAACTACACTTAGGGCAGTATCGCGTAACAAGTCTGCCCCAATTAAAACATCTACAGTCATTTCAAGGTCGGGTAAAATATAGAACATTATTTCTACATTGAAATTATTAATAACGCATATAGCTGTTAAAGTATTCGTGGAAATTACGGGGACGGGACCTAAACCGCGTAAGTAGTTAACAGCTTGCTGTCTACGTCCTGGAATCTTATTTGCAATTGTCTCTCGAATTACGGAACATTCTGCTCCACTGTCAAAAACAGAATCAAAATCTACTGTACCCACGCGAATACGCATCGTATTTAAGTTGCTCTTACCGTCAGACACCAAGTTGATCTTAGGTGTTATTTGATTTTCTCGTCGATAACAGGTTTCAATTGTATGACCAGGCTTGAAACAAAAAGTACAAGACTTACCTGCGCTATTTGAGCTTGTAGTAGGCGTGCTTGGGGATACAACTGGCGCATTATTAGTCCTTGGTTGAGAATTATTCACCTTCCTGTAACGACAATATTGAGAAATATGTCCAAACTTTGCGCAAATATTACAATATTTGTCATTGCCATAGTATTTGGGTCGCTTTTGGAGAGGGCTTTAACCTTATGGATGAGGCTACCGAGATAAGTTCAGGTACCGTCTTGGCCCTTACATTCATCAATTCAATTCTAAGCCGTTCATCGCTTACCATCCCGATGACTGCCTCAACTGCGTCACTATTGTCTAATTTATCCTTAGTAATGCGCCTCCATAGCATCCACCCGTGAGATAGAAATTCCGCGATATCCTTGTGGGGACTGTATACATGCTCCCTAAATTTAAGGATGTCACGAGAGTAGCGGTTTTCGGGTTCAAAGGTAGCAATTATGGTTTCTTGTAACTCCTTCCAAGTAGACGTGGTTACCAACCAATTATCTGCCCACATACGGGCTCTTCCTTTCAGCAAACTGCTGACCTTCATACGCACGTCATAGTCATTGAGTTGATATGTACTTACTGCTGTGGAAATGTGATGGCACCATTCGCGAACACCAACACTGCCATCAGGATCAAAAGAAGGCAAAAATATGTCCGTTATTTTTACTTTCTCACTTGGCTTCTGCAGCAATCTTTCACTCATGTTCTGCATCATAGTCATCATCTGAAGAAAGAACTGTGGAAGTACATTACCCGACAACGACTGTTGCATTGTCACATTATCTATTGGGGTGTTACTATGATGAGGGGATTCCATCGTGTGGACCCTCTGTCGAGAAGCACTTGAAGATATTTCTTCACAACCAGCCTGCGAGACAAGCACCTGGAGCCTCCACGTTAGATGCATTTGGCAACAGGCCTGCGTGGTTAGCTTGTTGTGCTGGAATTACTGTATGTGGCAGACATGGTGCCACAAAGTCAGGATCTGAAATTATATGACCGGCAGAAAGGGATCGCCGGAGCGATCCCACTTCTGATATCAGATTAGACCCCACATTAATATTTTTAAAAACCCCGGAACCGTTGATTCTTTCGGAACCATCGGTTCCAGTAATAGCCTTATCCATTACACAGGCACACAAAAAAAAAAAAACGTCATGAACCAGAGGGGAGACCCCATTATTCCTAGGTTTTTGGGATCGCTGAAACCGAATATGACAATAAAAACTAATTTTAAATGCCAGTTTTCCCGCTAGCACCCCCTTACTACCTCTTAAGGGGTGAAAATTGAAATTGTTGTAAAAAATCAAGATAGATGTGTCTTTCTACGTTTTTTGGGATGCTGAAACCGAAAATGATAACTAAAAATAAATTCATGACCACTATCACCCCCTACCATCCCTTACAGGGGGTGAAAATTTCATTTTTTTCTATAAAATCAAGACAGATGTGTATTTCTACGTTTCTTGGGATGTTGAAACCGAAAATGATAACTAAAAATAAATTTATGACCACTATCACCCCCTAATACCCCTTACAGGGGGTGAAAATTTCAATTTTTCTATAAAATCAAGATAGATGTATATTTCTACGTTTTTTGGGATGCTGGAACCGAAAATGATAACTAAAAATAAATTCATGACCTCTATCACCCCCTTACTACCCCTTAAAGGGGGTGAAAATTTCAATTTTTCTATAAAATCAAGATAGATGTGTATTTCTACGTTTTTTAGGAGACTGGAACCGAAAATATGTGAATTTCTATGTTTTTCAAGATGCTGAGAGAAAAAATGATTATAAAGTATATGGTAACCTTATTGTATGCATATATTTGTTATTATGATACTAAGACTGAATCATGATTTTTGTCCTATTCTTAACAAGTTGTTTCATTTTTTATTTTTTTTTGCTTTCTATTTAATTCTGTTTATACTGTTATCCATCCGGAAGTCTTGTAAAACGCTTAAAAGATGCTGAACCTAATTCTATGCCTCCGAAATAGAAAGGTTACTATTTTTCGGCCAATTTAGGAGACTATAGTGAGGAGCAAGGTGAAAGGTTCCATCAGACAGGATCTTAAGACAATGGAACAGCGCTATCAGGGTAAATGGGATGTCAATATGTTAGCAGACTACTGTTGGAATTTAAAAAGAGATTTGCCAGAACAGAAAAGAACCAATAAAAGGCAACCACTTAGAAGAACTTTTGACAACAAGAGAGTTCGTTATCGTAGAAACAGGTAGACGCTGAATAGTGAGAGGCAAGGGGACTCACTTTAACTCAGCACCCCGGATAGTGAGAGGCAAGGGCACTCACTTTAATCCAGCACTCCAAAAGGGAACAGAAATCTACTACGTCCACGCCCTTGTTCCTGGGTTACGCTAAGAATAGAATTAAATCATGAATATATATCAGATGCTTCTGATCGATAAAGCATTTGAATTTCTAATATAAGAGCTAAGAGTAACTTCAAACTAGTGTGATAAACATGTCATTTACTGTAAATCGTCAAAATTTCTTCATACATCTTGATTTTATACAAAATTGAAACTACCCCCACCCCCTCCCCCCCGTTAGGGGTAGTTAGGGGGTGGTTTTGAGTAAAAGAGGTATCAAATTCACTTTTGGTTGTCATTTTCGGTTTCATTATACCAAAAAACGTAGAAATACACATCTGTCTTGATTTTATAGAAAAAAATGAAATTTTCACCCCCTGTAAGGGATGGTAGGGGGTGATAGTGGTCATGAATTTATTTTTAGTTATCATTTTCGGTTTCAGCATCCCAAAAAACGTAGAAAGACACATCTATCTTGATTTTTTACAACAATTTCAATTTTCACCCCTTAAGAGGTAGTAAGGGGGTGCTAGCGGGAAAACTGGCATTTAAAATTAGTTTTTATTGTCATATTCGGTTTCAGCGATCCCAAAAACCTAGGAATAATGGGGTCTCCCCTCTGGTTCATGACGTTTTTTTTTTTTTGTGTGCCTGTGTTATTAATAAACTTTTAACTAACAACTACTAACTAACTAACACAACTGCGAAGTGAAGTGATTTAAACAAAAGAAACAAAAGAACAACTATTATTATTTTACTTGGTCTTACAAGATTGAAATCACTAATAATTAATCACCTGAAAATAAACACCATTAAATGGCAAAACAAATTGACAGAAAATAAAACAAATAAATAATCTTTCAACCACACACAATATAATAGAAAATAAATAAATGATTACAAAGGTAACCTCACCAGCCGGGCGCTCGAACAAAAAGTGCCCACGATACGCTGAGCGGTCTATTTAGACGCGTGCCGCCCCTCTTTGCTTAGCAGTGATTGGTTGGAGTTCATTAGTTCTCCAATATGACACTAGAGGCGCTGCACACATTTAAATTTATCAACTTGACAAAATAAATTACTCAAGTAAACCATGATTAAATACAAAAGATATTTCAGTAATCGTAATTAAATAATTTATCTAAAAGAATAACCCTAAAAACATAAACTGATAGCTAAACTAAAACAATTAAAAATAAGTAGTGACATGTAATGATACAATGAATAATAAGATGGCGCCACACAAAACAACTTTCAAACAAAAATATTTAAACAGAGCTTATTTATGATATAACTTGATTTTTAAATTAAAACTAATTTATAGTAATAAAGTTACTATTATTTAAACTATTGCACTGATCTTTTATATTTACATATCAGTGCAAACATCAAAGAAACTTATAGAAATCCAAGCCTACCCGCCGATCGAAACCACCTTCAACATTTGTAATAAAGATGCGGCGACATATATATATATATGTATATATATATACCCAGGAATATGAAACTTTTATATTTAAGAATATATGAAAAGATAAATTCAATATAAGAACTATTATTTAAATGTAACATATTTACAATGTAGAAAGATAGGAAAAATAATATAGAAGTTCGACACTGACCTGCAGGAAACTGAGATGCTACCCTCTGTCTGATACGGTAGATTACGTTTCTAAGTCTAAGACAAACGAAATATTTTGAAAATGAAATATATCCGATATAAATAAGGATTATAATTATTAATAATCATGACATATGGTATTATAATGATTTTCTCTAAAGTGGTGTCAAGAAGGGAGCTGATTATTAAATAATTTTAAAAAAAAACCTTTATATAAATTGAAAAATATAACAGTATATTGCGGTTAATCTGTCATAACACAGTGCCTTACATGCTTGTATACTTTAAACAGTTTAACATTCTGCCTTTTTGCCTGAATGTGACTTCACAAATCTATGTTGGTTTCAATGTTTTTTCGTTATGAGGAGTATGCAGGTTGAAACTGTAATTAAAAGCGCCAATACGGATATCCTTCCACTAACCAAGAGAGCAAGAGCTTCTGACACACCTTTTAGGAATTTACATTATTTAATGTAGGACACAAACATATATATACATATGAAGACAGAAGACCGACGTGTAGTAACCAAATTCATTTGGTTATGTTTCGTCGGTGAGTGAGAGAATCCGGAAGCCCAACCCCCCCCTCCCCCCACGCCAAACATGAAAGCGATGCCTAAAAGAAAAATACCCCAGGAGGGTACCGGCTTTGATGAAGCCGGGGACCCCCTCCCCGAGCAAAATCGGGGAAATGATTCTCGGATTTTGCTCGGGCTGCCCGTCGTATCTGGGGCGGGCAAAGTATCGCCTTTTGTGTTTTTTGAGGGCAAACGACGAGTCAACGCAGCGGCACCCCGACCCACTCTAAATGTGGAATTTTGCAACATCCGGGGACTTCATTCCAACTTGAACGCCGTCCACTATCATCTAGAGACGGCGCAGCCGGCCTTGTTGTTTCTGACGGAGACGCAGATATCTCACCCTAGCGACACAGCGTACCTATCATACCCCGGGTATAAACTCGAACATCATTTTATACCACACGCCGGGGTATCTGTGTTCGTAAGGGAGGATATCTGCTACCGTCGCCTTCAGGTTTTTGAAGGTCGGGACCTGTCTGTACTCTGGCTGCGCGTGGACATGGACGACCATGTCAGAGTCTACGCGTGCCTCTACAGGTCCCATAGTGGTAATGCAGAAACGGATCAACTCTTAGGCCATGTTCAGGCGAAGATTGACGATCTGCTTTCACAGACTCCCTCCGCCGAAGTCGTAGTCCTTGGGGACTTCAATGCGCACCATGCCGATTGGCTAGGGTCACGTGCCACCGACTACGCGGGGAGATCTGTGTTTGACTTTGCTTTGGCAAATGGTCTGTCCCAATTGGTAAAGACGCACACTCGTCTACCGGACGTGGACAGCCATATGCCCTCTTTGTTGGATCTTCTGCTGACTACACATCCCGGAAAGTACCAAGTCACTGTCGAGGCTCCCTTAGGGTCCTCTGATCATTGCTTGGTACGGAGTGTAGTGCCCATTGAACGCCCAGCTCGCACAAGACCTGCGACTCGACGCGTTTGGCACTACAAGTCAGCGGATTGGGATGGAATGCGATCCTTTTTTGCATCCTACCCATGGGGGCCGATTTGTTTCCCTTCCAATGATCCTAGTGACTGCGCTGCGGCTGTAGCTGATGTGATACTTCAGGGCATGGAACTATTTGTACCAAGCTCTGTGGTACCACTCGGTGGCAGATCGCGGCCTTGGTTTGATGCGTCTGTCAGGGCTGCAGCAGCTGGCAAACGGCAGGCTTATCAAGCTTGGGCTAATGCGTTAGTCACTAAGGATCCGAACTCTAGAGTTCTGAAGAGGAAATATAATCGTGCCTCCAGATTCTTCAAACAGAAAATTGCTAGAGCGAAGTTCAAGCATGTCGTCAAAATTGGGGATCAGCTGGCAAAGTACCCACCTGGCACGCGCAAGTTTTGGGCGCTTTCCAAAGCCAGTCTGGGAAACTTCTGTCAGCCTTCCCTGCCGCCATTGCACACTGGGAATGACTCTTTGGCCCACACGGCAAAAGAGAAAGCCGATCTCTTGGGCACTCTTTTTGCCTCAAACTCGACTTTAGACGACCAGGGGAAGGCACCGCCTATCATCCCGCGGTGCCCGAGCTTAATGCCGGAAATAGTTTTTCGGCAAAAACTCATCCGAAAAGCCCTCCTTTCCTTGGAAGTTCATAAGTCGAGTGGGCCAGATGGTATCTCTCCAGTTGTGCTACGAACATGTGCCCCTGAGTTGACACCAGTGCTAACGCGTCTATTTCGGTACTCCTACTTGAAAGGCGTAGTCCCGGTCTCATGGAAGCGTGCCTTTGTCCATCCGATCCCTAAAAAAGGTGATAGCTCGGATCCAGCTAACTACAGACCTATCGCCATTACCTCTCTGCTCTCCAAAGTAATGGAGAGCATCATCAATAAACAGCTCCTAACCTACCTCGAGGATCACCAGTTGGTCAATGACCGGCAATATGGCTTTCGCCATGGTCGATCGGCTGGTGATCTTCTGTTGTATCTTACACACCGTTGGGCAGCTGTTATTGAAAGCAAGGGAGAGGGTCTGGCAGTTAGTCTGGATATGGCGAAAGCCTTCGATCGTGTATGGCACAAGGGGCTTCTTTCGAAGCTACCTTCCTATGGGCTTCCCGAGAGTTTATGCAAGTGGATCACCAGCTTCCTCACTGGGCGGAGCATACAGGTCGTTCTCGACGGTTTTTGCTCGGACCCCAAGCCCGTGAATGCTGGTGTACCCCAAGGCTGCGTGCTATCCCCAACTCTGTTCCTCCTGCACATCAATGATATGTTGGATATCTCCAACATACATTGTTATGCGGATGACAGCACGGGGGATGCGGTATATTCCGGCCGTGCAGGTCTCTCTCGGGAAAACGTCGACGAGTGCCGAAAGAAACTTGTGTCTTCTATAGAGACTTCCTTAGGGATGGTCTCTGAGTGGGGTGAACTGAACCACGTTCAGTTCAATCCCCTAAAGACACAAGTTTGCGCGTTTACCACTAAGAAAACCCCATTTGTCGTATCACCGCTCTTCGAGAGCACTCCTCTTATTGCCTCGCCAAGTATCAGAATACTGGGCCTCGACATTTCGAGCGATTGTCAGTTTCGTGGTCATCTGGAGAGCAAGGCCAAGTTGGCCTCGAAGAAATTGGGAGTGATTAATAGAGCGAAGCAGTATTTCAAACCTGGCCAAAGACTTGCGCTCTATAAGGCGCAGGTCCGGCCACACATGGAGTACTGTTCTCATCTCTGGTCCGGATCACCCCAATATCAGCTTCTACCATTTGACCGCGTACAACGGAGAGCCGCTCGGATTGTCGGTGACCCGGTGCTCTGTGAACGGCTGGACTCTTTGGCATTGCGTAGAGACGTTGCTTCTTTGTGCGTCTTCTACCGCATTTACAACGGGGAGTGTTCCGAAGAATTATTCGATCTGATGCCTGCCGCCGAATTTCATCACCGCACAGCGCGCCATCGCCTCCAATACCATCCTTACCACCTGGATGCGTGGCGATCCTCCACTGTGCGGTTCTCAAGGACATTTTTTCCACGTTCCACTCGCTTGTGGAACGAACTCCCTTCGGCGGTATTTCCAGATCGGTACGACATGGGTACCTTCAAAAAAGGCGTCTACTCCTACCTACAAGGCCGGCAACACTCTTGTAAATCCTCGGATGTTGCAAGAGTTCATGGGCGGCGGTGATCACAAGTCATCTGTGACATGCCAGCTCGTTTGCCCTCCTCTACCATAAAAAAAAAAAAAAAAAAAAAAAACATATGAAGTAACTTTTTGTAATATGTATTGTTTTGTAGATATTTCTGTTTGCTTTAACATTACAATGGATTTTCAAAAAACATCTGTGATTAGCTCTTTTTGCAATTGTGTAGCGAAATTTGAAATTATAGTTAAAACATTTTTATGTTAAATACATACTCAAAAAATAAAAAGAAAAATTTTTGAACAAAAGAAAAACTGAATATACTGAAACCGTATAAATCAATGAGAAAAACAAGTAACGGACACGAGGTTATAAAGAGGTGCGAATCTTTTGTGTAACTTTTAGTTAATAAATAAAATTATTGTAAGTAAATTATCAAACAAATGAGGAGAAATTTTGTTATTTTTATAGTATTTCGTATTGTCTGGTGTGCTGTATTTTTAAATCTCGAAAAGAATATCTCTCGTATTTAAACAAGATTAAAACATCAACTTCTTTCATCATATCTTAGTTACCGTGAATAATATATTAGTATTTGGTTTTCGTCTTTATTTGAACACCATTTATATTTTTTACAAAAGAGATTAAATATTTTTAATCGAATTAAGAAAAGAAACAATGGACGATTGTAATATTTCTTATGTGAAAGAAATCAAAATGAAACACTTTTGCTGAATATAGGAATAAGATGATTCATATTATATTATAATAACGGACTTAAAAAAAATCTGTCGTAGGATAGTGTCTTTTATTGTTATAATAACTTCTCATATTCGTATGAATTTTATATTACTTGCATGTTGAGAAACGTAAAAAATTTTTTTTTTTCTATTATATTTATATTAAATATAATAAATGATTACTCACCTAAAATATTTTGATGTTTCATGTTTATAAAACATGAAGTTGTGTTATCTATAATAACTAGATTTACCCCATGACTTTTATATTCTTATTAATAGTCTAGATACAACTGATTTGTTTATTGTAACTAGTACTAAACCAATACAATGTATTGAAAGCTACCAAATAATTTTCTAGTTTTTATTACATTGTGTTCGTGTAATCAAAGTATCCTAAATATAATAAAATGTTTTTTTCCCAAACACATTTTCCACGTACATAATGTAAGTAACATTCTAATAACAATAATTATTACATAAATAAAAAGAGTACTAAGAGTTAACTTTTTTAACCAACCAAATTATTTTAATAAATAATACCGTTTGATTGATTTTCCATAATTATATGCCATTATAATAAGTATAACCTACGAAAAACAATTGATTAGTTTTTAATAAAACACCACGCTTCATACAAAAATTGAACCACCTCTATAGAGATACTAAAATATTTACGCCCTCGTAACTCTTAAGCCGATGTAGTTAAATCACAACAGCATTATAAAAATATACTTCATACATTCGCACAGTGTTATTGTTTAGATCATTCGAGATGACGTCGGGATTAATTAACTTTATCTATTGTGTGGTATTATTTACACTGTAGTGTACGCTGTACCTGTACCACAATGTACACACCATGTCAACATATCCTGGTTCGACGATACACGATATACGTAGATGACACTGCTCACACACAACACTAACCAGAGACTATCTTTTCTATATTTTACCACATCATAGTACTACCATAATTAATATACTCACACAATCACTACATATAATATGCAAGTTAAATATTGGAGTTTGAAGGAGATTTAAACTATAACCATTA
Source organism: Melinaea marsaeus rileyi (assembly GCA_918358865.1). Lineage (NCBI taxonomy): Eukaryota > Metazoa > Arthropoda > Insecta > Lepidoptera > Nymphalidae > Melinaea > Melinaea marsaeus. The sequence continues at coordinate 7,994,688 of OU911088.1, read as the reverse complement.
TTAAACAATTTTTTTTTCCTTATCTACATTAAAGAACCAGCATAAGCTCACTGAAGTCAAGGTACCAACGTAAGCAGCTTCCAGCGCTTTGAGACAGTAAATTACCTCTCTAGCAGGCACAATGTACGAGTTCAGATACACAAATGAAGTTATTGTAATTCTTAATATAAACGAGACTTCAAAATTATCACAATATAATTAATTATTTTTAAATTAAAAATATTTCAACAATAAAAGCTGATAAATACTAAAATTTTCAAACCGTGTATTAAATATTGAACACGTTACATGAAATATAAATTATTAAAAATAGTTTTGTTTTAATATATTGGTATTTTTAAAATAAAGCAGGGCTAGCACTGACGCGGGCGGTCTTTTATAATATTACTTTTTTACGAAACTGTTTCTACTCGTATTTCTTCATTTTATAAAAATACTATTCCAATTTTATTAGAACTCTATGTTTATGATTTATATAGCATTGTAGAGCATACACAAGTTCAAAATTAAATAAAGTAACTACGACATAACTACGATAATTTATTAAAACACCAAGAAGAAAGTGAAATAAATAATATGTTCTGTTTAATTTTTTCAGCATTAACAAAGAAAATGAAACATTGCAACTTTAAAAAAGAAATACACCATTTAAATGGTGGTATTACAAGTAAAACGGTTTAATAACTGAAATAAAAGAGTAGAAAGTACAATTTTATACAATTAAGTTCAATACATATATATATATATAATGTATATTACACTAAAGCCTTTGCGATTTTCAAACTAAATAAAAATAATTGTAAAAATCGGCCAAGTGTGTGTCGGATCACGCGCAATACAGGGTTCCGTAGTTGGCCACTATCAATAGACATATTATTTATATATAGAATTGCAGACTGTTTGTAGATCTTTTTACATTATACAATTCAATAGTACATTATTTAGACCTAGCTTTTAAGATTTAGCCAGCGTTTGCATTCTAAGCGCACAAAAATATATATTTTAAGTTAACAGAATATTACTCGTAGAATAGTAAAGCCTACTTAATTGCGATTGTTTTCGCTTTTAATTTCTTATAAATAAATTTTTATACCTCCAAAAAAATTGCACAACATATTTTATAAACGAATTCCTTATTCGAAATCCTACTATATTTTTCAAAGATATGGAGTACTCGAGGAAAAATAAATATAAGTGTAGATTAACTACCCCAAAAAATTCTTACATTTTATTCTACCCCTTTGAAAAAAATCAACATGAGCCTGATTAGCGCTTGTCACCTGCCCCTTTTCCAATTGACCTTTATCGTCGTTACTCGATTTCAATAATTAACAATTGTAAATCTTTTAAAAAACATAATTGCTTTTTAAGTAACTCAAAATTTTACCCGGCAAATTATTAAGAAATTTGTAAACGAATAAATTTTAATTTCACTATTAAAATGATCAGAATTTTATTAAACAAATATATTAATTATTTTACAAAAGCGCGCTGAGCGTGTATTACAGCACGGCTTCGGATTAAATATTCTGAATTCATTAGCTTTTTTTAATTTAAAGTGACATCTCGTTGCCCCTTGCGGCTTATATCAGATTGCACTGGAGTTGAACATAACTGATGTTCGAGTAACATTTATTATGTAGGGTTCATCATTTTAGACTTTTCTTAATTCAAGTAAAGTATTTAATTATAACATATAATAAATATGATTGTTATTAAATAAAAAAAGCATGAAGCGAGACAAATGCATAATATGTTGTATTAATGCTATTCAAAATAAATTTATATATATTTATATATATCGCGATATAATTGCTGCGGAACCTTGGAACATTGATTACTCAAATTGAAATGATGTTAACGCGACGGTCGTCCGGGAATCTGTATTGATTATTACACAAACGTTTAAACACTTTAAACATTTCCTAAATTAATTGATATTTTAATTACTTTTTTGCAGTATGAAAGGATATACAAAATAATGAACTGCACTGTACAGAAAGGTTTACTTAAAAATTATAGTTTAAAAGTATTTAAAGTAGTGTTATTGTTTCAAGATTTATCTTTATATTAACCAATAAAATATGCTTATTTAAAAATACGTATAAAATGAAACGAATTAATAAATCATATTAGTCTCACTAAAACATATCCCTGAAGTTATATATTCTATGTCTATCAAAATCTGTACTTTGAATAAGTTTTGAAAATCCTTATTGCTACGTGATGAGCACAGAAAAAATGTTTTATAGTTTGCTTGATTGTCTTTTTATCTGTTTGTTTGATCGCTCCTTATTGTAATACTACTACTAATAGATGGATTTTGATGAAATTTGATATGCACATAGATTATGGCTTTGATCAATATATAAGCTACTTTTTATGGAAAACTAAATAACTTTCACGAGGAAACCCAATACATAGGTTTGAAAATACTACGAATAAAAAATTGCTGAATAAATTTTTATAACAAATGATTAGTTTTAATTATCCCTAATTATTAAGATCACTTATTTTAACGGGTTAATGGAAAGTATAATTTGGAATATAATGAAAATACAAAACAATTATTGAACAGAGTTTAAAGAAATATGGTATGATAGTACAGCATACTGTATGCTCTCCATTAAAGTAAGCTTTCTCATTTTCTCAAGAAAACTGAAAAATTTGGCATAATAACAATTAAATAATGGATTCGTAAATATTCTGTGATGAAAGATGGTCAATGTTTGGATTAGGATAGGATAAGAGGAGGAAAGGTTTTTCTAAGTTAATTAAAACGATTCTAACTTAGCTTTGTTGAAACTTAAATTATGACTAGTTTTTTACTAAACTTTTATATTAATATATTTAATTAAAACTCAACTAATCAACGATTAAAAATATTATCACCAATAAAACTTAGTAATAAACTATACTACACTTATTTATTAATAAATATTTGTATTTAATTAGGCATATAATTAACCAACGACACGTCAAATGATCATACAAAAAAAAACAAGTTGAGTTTGTGAAATATTGCTTTATTTTAAAGTAAAATTGAAAAAAAAAAAATGTACTTGAAGATAATACGGTCAAAATAATTCAGTACCCTACTATTTCGTGTAGCAGAAGTGGAGAGCTCTAAATTATTTAAAATAATTCACATACGTTTAATATTAATAACTTTTTTTGACATGATAGCTATGGGGAAGGCATAAATGCAGTTTTTTAGATGTTTTTTTTGCCAAACAAGTAGGATAAACAGGTATCAATTTAATAATTTTGTGATTGTTTGTAAAAATGAATGATAATGATGATAATGATTATATTTACGATTGGTTAGCCCTAAACATGTCACGTTGAAAAGAAACTAGAGCCCTATTATGTAGCGGGCAATATATAAAAAAGAATAATAGGTCCTCATTACATCGTGAAATATTATTGAGGAAAATTGTTTATTTTATGGTATATTTATTTATAGTGTGAAGGAACTGAACATGCATGTCTTAGTTGTTAATAAACTGTCTGTTGCCGCTGGCTTCATTTTCATATTTTATATGATTAGAATTCTTTTTCAGTATGACCAGGCATTATGACCAATTAATACCAAAATAAGATAAACGGGCAATATGGTCCAATCATTAGCTTGACACTTGTAAGCTTCATGTCACTTAAATTAAAAATAATATTTACTTAAGCTCACATCTTAATAAATATAGTTTTAAAGGTCATTCAGAAATGTCTTAACATTATGCTGTTTTATAGTACAAATATTGTAACACAAAAAGCGATACTTTCAAAGCATTTTTTTTATATAAACATTTGTCCGTCATTCTGTCCTCAGAGAGTAGATCAAATCACCATTTATCTTTTTTTAGTCACAAAATCCAATGAAGCGTGATTTAATCTACAAATAAATAGGATGATTATGTTCCAGACTACATTCTCATCAAAATAAATGATGCTATTTTATTAACATATTAACTAATTAATTTATAAATTGGTTATTTCTAGATATATTTTTATCAAAAAATATCTAAACTTACATTAGATATATTAGTATTTACGTTGCATAAAAAATACTCTTAATGAGTAATAAAATTAATTGAAATAAATTATGAACATTTATGTTACTTTTGCCACCTATTTGTTATTTCATTACAATTAATAATCTGTATCTTTTAATTCCAATCATACTCATTATGTCTAATACTTCGTATCCTTTATATAAATTCTAATTTGGCAGAGTTCCATACGAAATATAAATCGAATTTTTGGTTGTGGTCTTCACAACGCACGGTAAGAGGACTAAATACAGCAACACCCAATGGTTACCCTCATCGTATCGTAACTATATTTAGCGATCGGCAAAACTGTAATAAATTCAAGGAAAATTGTAATAAATATAATATATAGAGTGTAATTTCACTTACAGTGAAACTGTACGTGTAACAAAATATAACAAAGTGTTCAGCAGTCTAAGAGAAAGCTACTAAATATATCGTTTTTAATATCCTTCCGGCTGAATATTATTCACCCACCAAAATATAACTATAGTGTTTATGACATGTGAATCTAACGAGTAGAAAAAAGTTGAATAAATAGCGAAAAGTTATCTTTATCATATTATTTCAAGCACATTACCAGTTGTTTTTTGTTTGTAAATCCCGGTAAAGTCTAAGGTTATTAAAAGTTGATGTAGACAAATTCCGGGTTCACAAAGTAGTCTTGCTGTAGTCAATGCGGATACAAAAATAGGTTGAGATGTTAGCGTGATGCGGTTCTTTTATATTGTATGTAACTCTGAGACAATGATAAGAGTCAGTAAATCTTGTTTGTGCATTCTTTAATCACACGTCTGCTTTGTAGCTTGTTTGAAGAGTTTATGAACAATGCGAACAAATAAAATACACTGTAAAAGTCATTCACATCCTAATTAAGTGTTGCTTCTCAAATTACTTCTATTATCTTAATTTAATGCTACTTCTTAAATTACTACTTTATATTTACTTGAATGTTGAGAAAATTATATTTTCATTAACAATTTTTTGAATCACTTGTCGTAAAAAAGAAACAAAATTCATCTTATATTGTACTTATAATAAATTTATAAGAATTGCATTCCTTGAGATATCTTAATGGAATCGTATAAAAGAAAAGAGATTCAAGAGTTCAATTGTGTTGAAAGTGCAATTTAAGTTAATATTGAATCAAATATATTTTTCAGATTTACTTTAACTGCGCGTATCTTTGAGCGTACGAAGTATGTATAATTACGATTAAAATTAAGAAAAGACATAGGCGAGGTTATGCGTTTACTTTTATTAAATCTACTTAAGAACATTATAGTACTTTTTCACATCCTAGTTAATTTAAACAACCAAAATCGACTTTATACGTCATAAAAGTCATAGACTTTTGACCACGTCATCTGAATGTAAAAACAGATGCCGGGTATTCGTGGGGATTTGCAAAGGTGGTTCGTCTCATATATGGCAAAGACAAGACAAGCTTTGGCATTAGGAAGTGCTCGTAGCCATTATGTATTCACAACATCCGATGTGCTCCAGGGCTCCATTATTGGCCCCTTACTGCACAATGCCTACGTATACGATATACATACTGCCTTAAAGTATTCCAGTTTTATAATGTTTGCAGACGACACAAAAATCTATTTACGAATTAAATTACTAACAGATTGTCACAACGAATTAAGTTTGGTGGCAGCGAAAGATGCAAAAAAAACAATTTATTTTATAAAATTATACTAGTGAGTTACAATTAAAATTTATAGTTAATTAATACTAAAAAAAGGTGATTCCAGGTCAGCGATTGACCCAAGAATGAATATATTTTATCCTCGATCCCCATCGATGGTGAGAATGCAAGCCGTATGGTGTCGTCTTCAGGATACGCGAAGCGAAGTCAGCATTTAACCATGTGAAACCAAGTTGGTGCTTACTATAACAATTGCCCTTGGCTATGCTTGCGTAACAAACGTATAATAGGATTTATTTATTTATTTATTTAAATGTTTTCCAATTTGAATCACTTGTGTACGTCAAATGAAGTGACAGGAAGGTCTTTTTTATATTAAATAAGCCCTTCTGTAAAGACACTTTCCAACTTAAAAATAAAGCTACGAGGGTTCCAAACGTGCTCTGGTCTGGGAAGAATCACCCAACAAACTCAGGCGGTTTTTTAAAAATTGTTTCATAAACGCCAATATATTTAGTGAGCAAAGTACGAATAACTAGAACCATTGCAATCAATTGGTATAATTGGATAAGCCGGCCTGGTGATTATTAAGAAAAAGGAAATCCATGGTTAGTGGAGGTGATTTAAATAGGCTCCTTAAGCATGTGTGATAGATTATGTGAAGAAAATTAATATAAAAACAGACCACTTATTGAATTATTTTCCAAAATATTAGTATTGAAATCTCCACATATAATTGGCTGTTTATTTATACATTTTAAGTAAAACCTCATCCATAATTTGCTAAAATTGTTCAAAGTTAGAAGATGGTGACCTATAAACGCTTACATTGATGAATCGTTCTAATTCTATTGAGGCTAGTTCAATCAATCATCGGTTCAACAGAGAGGCTTTCTATATTATTACGGTCTTTGAATTTTATTTATTTATTGAAGAATCACCATGTATGGAATTAATTCTGTTAAAAAGAACTACCAACCTGCTGGTTATTGGAATTAATCGCACACGCACATGCACGGATACGCTCATCCACACTCGCACATGCACGGACACGCTCATCCACACTCGCACATGCACGCACGCCTTCCTCTTTTGCGTCTCAACATTTATATCTTTCAGTAAAGTATTTTTATTGTTTTTTTTATTTGATTTCAAACATGTATTTCTTAATTGTGTAATCCTATTTGGTCTTCACCAAAATCAAAATTTTGTAACACTGTTTTATTACCAAATAAATAAATAAATAAAAGAATGTTGTAAAATAAATAAAGAAATATATGATTAAAACAAATTGTCGTATTAGGTGGAGATACAAATAGACGAAGTTATGTGTCAGCTTTTATTGAACTTAAGCAACATATTTATAAAAAGTTTCAAAATAATATTTATATATATATAAGATTGTTGTTTAATATTTTTTTGACCACTCTTTTTTGTATGTTTGTGTTGCCTGTCTTTATGTAAAAATTGGTCAAAAGCAAAGTAATTAAAAACACGAGTATAAAAGAAAGCGAGGGAAAATATTTTATAAAGCTAGTTGGCCAATTATGTAAAACAAAAACCTAATTTGACCCGAAAAGGTGACAATGTCAGCATTTACATTTTGAGACTTGAATATCAAATTATTTTTTAATGTAATGTAATGAAATGTTAAAATTTTTCAGTAACTTTTAAAGTAGCTTACTTTCAGTAAATAATATACTATATTTAATATTTATACTTATATAATTTTTTTTTTCCATCTTTATATAATATAAATATTAATATTAGTCATGGCTGGTTTAACTATTGTCAATTTAATGGATATTTGTTGACATTAATATATTAAAAATATCCTTTTAAGGTCCATTTATTCTTCCAAATACATTAACCTACTTGCACTTTTAAAACCTTTTCACTCCATTAGATCGCAACACGAGTATAAAGGATTTCTGATCTGACCATTATTCTCAATTAAGTTACCGCCTTCGAGCTTTGAGGGAAGAGAAAGTATCTTTTGGAAAACGTTTACTCAGAAATAATACAAATGGTTTCATTTTGTAAAAATTAAATAATATTTACAATTTGAATATTTGAATACATCTTATATGATACTAGAACATACACGGAGTCCCGGAGTGGGCTCCAATGCTTAAACTATAGTTACAATCTTTAGGTATGGGTAAATATTCAAGTTACTTACGAAACCAAAAGTAATAAGTATACATTAGTTGCAGTTTATTACAAGTAGAGTCTAACTTTAGCCATTTCAATGAAGTTGGCATACGGATTAACTCAAACGGAGTGGTACCATCTTCTCCAAGAATCATTCTCATCCTTTGCCATGAAGTGGATATAGTGGCTACTCTTTAAAGTCTACAACTTTTAATGTCTGTTCGTTTGTTATTTGATTACAAAACAAATACACAGAATTTTATTTGGTGATTTTATTGTTACAAAAGAGATGTTGTTGACTTGGATATTATTAGATCTAATACTGTTTTGTTTAACCCTCAACAAGGTTTGATCGAGTGATGAAACTAATAATAGCATTTTTATTTCTCTTAATTTTTTGTGGACTGCTTCAGCGGCGTACAGTTTCGAAAAGGACGATGAATTTTTACTGAACTCACTTTTTATTTTTTTAAATATATATGTATTTTTCTAAATATTTTTGCTCGATTATAATAAATTTATATATTTTTTTTAATAACGCCGCTTGTTTGATTATGGAATTGGACTTTCAAGACCACATCCCAGTATTTATACTTCGTTACCTTACAAAAGAATATTTCTTTACATGTTCCAAGCATAGAGGAATCGTTTGAGATTCATGTATTCTTCTTATAGAACATATCTTAAACTGGACGTTCACTCACCTTCCATAACTAAGATGTACTCGAATCGGTAGTTTTCTGGTATTCATAATCTATTAACTATAAGTAGTACTTGTTGGTATCTGGGACTTTGTCTTCGACATCTCTGATTATAATTATTATAATTTTTCACACAAAGCCATATTCAATTTGTTTTAAATTTACAGTAAACTTTTGTTTGTGTCTTGTAATGTTGATATCCGATCTGTGAAAACCTCAATATCTTTTTAAACTCAAACCTTAAAACATATTTATATATAATAAGCGAATACACGAACATTTACGGGAAGAATTATATTTTTATTTTAACGGGTTATTACGTCTCGTGACATTTTACGTCTTTTAAGTGGCTTCTGCCGCTTTTGCCTTTTCATCTTGTTTGAAACTTACTTGTATAAAGGAAATAGAAAAAGGAAAAGGAATAGAAAAATCTTGAATTCTGATATTTATTCCGCCCCTGGTCGCTCTTGAGAGATATCTTTATAATAATGTTGAAAGATTAAAAGATCTGAAATAACATTATATGGTCGAACTTCCCTTTTTATAAAAAAAACAAAATTTTCACTGGTAGCATTCTGAGTAGTATTAGCTAAGCGTGGTTTTAATATAAATAAAATTCTGTTAACTTTACTAAAAACAAAACTTAAGCAGAAAATTTACAATAAACATAACCTCAATTTGTTTTAATTTGAAAAGTAAAGTTAATCAAGAATGTTCATAAATATCATTCAAGAAAACCTGTTCAGTCATTTGAAGATTAATTTGCAATAAATTTATAATAAAAGGCATATAAACATATTTATTATAAGTATAAGTCGTTAGTGTTTAAAAAGTTCTATAATTTTTTTTCTTTTTAAGTAATACATTTCATTAAAAGGGTCGTAAATGCGCTTCAAAACACACGTAGAAAGTTTAAAATCTTTTTAGTATTTTTTAAAGATAAAACGGCTGATAAAAATGATATTTTATAACATATAATTTCCGTAATATATTTCTAAAATCTTGTGATTTATTTATTTTAAGTTGTGAAGTTGGTTCGAAATCTCGCAATATATATTTACAACAACACAAGTAAAAGTTATCAGACGAGTTAATGCAGGTAACATGTGCAACTTTGCTTATAAATACGGAAATATTTAACAAATTGTCGAATTGGAGAGCTGGAGACATAGTTGTAACTAAGCGCCGGCTGCCAAGTTATAGTAATGCGATAGTTATATATATTTGTGATGAAAGCCTTGAATTAAATCCTGTTCTTGTAACTAGTATTAATAGTATCAGTGGAAATCATATTTTGAGTACACGAGTTGTAATAGTAGGATTGTCAGTTGGTCTGTTTGTTTTGTAAATCGAAGTATTGTTATGTCAGCTGTCACTGTTTGTGTTGCGTGACTTGAATAATATTATTTTAAATATAAACAAGTTTTGCAGTAATTAAAACTTTATATAATGGTTTTGACAGGAAAAGATACTTTTATATTATGTTATTCATTATTAGTTATGGATGGATACTAAATCTAGCTGACTCTAATCAGTTAATTGTTTTACGAATATTGGTTTATAATATATTAAGAAACAGCTTATATATTACATTTGAGTATTTAAAGCATTTTAAATTAAAGATATTTATTTTGTTAAAGATTATATAATTTCATTATTAAATATGAATTTTGATATCATTTTCTATTCTTTCACTATTCATTTACCAAAATTCTTATGGAATTTGGCCGTCAAACACGATGTTATACTATAATAGTGTCACGTCTTTGTCCTTCCTAACAGCTTTAAGTTTTATCGAATTCTGTTCATTTTAAGTATCAAAAGTATCAAAAAGGAAAACGCAGTTACTCTCAAAGTTATTGAATATATTACTTAAAAATATTGATATGAATTTAATTGGAGACTGAACGTAGAGCCAGCTTGCTTTAATCCTGTTTTCCAAACATGAGACTACGAAAAAAAAATGGAAGAAACAAAATCAAAATTTTTATGTAAAGGTAAGTTTTATACAAAATAGTTTTTCATTGTCAAAGCTACCTTCAGCTCGGAAAGATATTTGTCAAAGACCTGAGAAACCATCGCGAAGAAAACATTTAATAATTATGATAATACTTTTATGTGAAAATCTACTTATTTTATATTTTACATATTAAATATTTTATAAAAAGAAGTATACTTTAAGTATACTTTAAATATGTATTTTTAAAGTAGTTTTAATAACAATGTATAATATGTTCACATTGAAATATCAAAACAACAAATCTTTTTTTTTTATATTGAATATTTGTTTACCTTCTTGTAATTATATTTCTTGTAACTATAGGTAAATTTTATGAACTAAAAAGAAAAAAACATTTTCTTTCAGTAGTTCTCTTTTGTTCGTATCGTATCGTTCGTATTTTTAATTATAACGAAACCAGATACCGAATGTAATATCCAAATGAAAGCCAAAGATATATAAATACTAAATGCACGTAACTCCGATACCCGTGAGAGGGTTTTACTACTTTTGTGTTAATTAAATACGCAGAAAATAATTGGGAAACAAATAAACTGAAAACCATTGAGTTATTACATGTTAATCAACGATATAAACGCACTAGCTTATTGCCCCCCGCTTTGCTGGGCACACTATTAATTTGGATATGAACTTAGGTTGCTATAGCAACCTTTGTCATATTATCCGTTGTCATCGAAATCCGTTGGGATTTGAATTCTGCAAAATCCGTTCTTAGTGGACGTCTACGTCACAAAATAATAGTAATAAAAAATAAATTAATAATAATATGTATAATTTTAAGTTAATCGGACAGATAGTTTCGGAGATTTCGTGATGAGTCAGTGAGTGGTAAGTGGCTTATATATATATATTGAGATGTAAGTTTTTTTGTCTTATTTTTTGTTTAGGATATAACATTATTGTAAGTAAATTCAAACAAACAAGGAAAACTTTTCTGGTATACTTTAGATACTTGGTTTGATAAAAAAAATACTTTGTTAAAAGTTATTATTATTCATATTCAAAAAAATTAAAACAAACGTTTTTTATTATATCTTTGTTAAAGAAAAAGAGTACTAAGAGTACAACGTTTATTACCTACTAACATTAAAATACCTCGTAGATTCCCGTCGGTCGGATCGACAAAGAAAAACTAGCCAGCAGTATTCTACTGGTCATTACGAGTCTTATGATGGGTCACTCTGCATATATTGGGTGGCGGGGAACCACCCCGCACCCCTATTTCCTAAACGAGGGGTCGCTTAAAAAAACTTCTCGGACAAAAAAGTTTCCTCTTTTAATTTGTTAATTTTCTAAGATTTTTCCGACGGCAAAATTTTGCCTTCTGCTGTGATTTTTTTCGGTTTTTAACTTTCAAGCCCCCCAGCCCTCCAACCCCCCGACCGATTTCCCCCGTTCAAAAACCTAACCTTCATTTTGTCTTTAAGAATGTATATACCAAGTTTGAAAATCTTCCGTCAATATTTGCGACCTGTAGCGTGTCCCAAAGGTATGCACTTTCACACCCCCTCCCAGCCCACCCTTTCACTTTTTCCAAAAAAACGATATGCTACGTTTGTCATACTAATTTATCCTATCGACCTGTGAAGTCAGATTTTGCTTACGATGAATTTGGACTGATGGATCATATATACATATATATATAGAGAGATATATAAATATTTTTTTTTCGACGGATTCTCAATCTCCAGTTCATAAACGGCGTAGCGCCCCGACTCTGGAGTCTGGGTCCCGTCATCGCATCGATTGCAATAGGTAGATTCATCTATGGAATCTACCTAAAATAACATTGTTTTATTAATTTTATATGATTATGTGCCGTTCTGAAAAGTACAACCTGCAAAAAAAAAAAAAAACTAAATAAAAAATCTAACATCATAAAAAAGTGGACAACTCCTATAAAATACAGATACTAAAATATTTACGCACTCATAACTCCTAAGCCAGTATTGTTGAATAACAACAACCGTAATTAAAACGTATTTTATACATTGGGACAGTCTTATTGTTTAGACCGTTCAAGAGGACGTCGGTTAATTAAATTAAACCATTGTTTAGATATTTATAGTGTAGTGTTGTACCTGTACCACAATGTACACACAATATCAACATACCCTGGTTCGACAACACACGATATGTGTAGACGATACTTTCAGGTCACACTAGCTCTTCTAGCTTTCAATGTATACATATTATACACTCAGCAGTTTAACCAACCACAACACCATTAATATGACACAGTATGAGTACTACCATAACTAACACACTGACGCAATACAATCAATACATACATATACCATGCAGTTAAATTTGGGACAATGAAGGAGATTTTAACAACAACCATTATGAAAGTAATGTTTTAAAACTTTAAAAAGAAAATCATATAATACTTTTTAATGTTTTCAGCGTTCTGTAATTCTTGTAAATTTTATGAAAATACTCGTATCTGTTTCATAATAAAGTAAATGAAACATTAACATTTATATGAAAAATAAATACACCATTTAAATTGTCCTTCCTATAAGTATAACGGTTTAAAACTACTACTACTCTACTAGATGTAAAGAGTACTGCATAATTATGTTAAATTATGTTCAGAATAAATGTGTATTAAATATACAAATTCTTAGTGATTTTTTAAATTAAATGACATAACGTTAGTAAATTACACCCGAGCAAGGCATGGACGGGTTAATAGTTAAAATAAGGTGAATATACAATTTCAGACACAAACGTTCTTACTGCCACCGTCTGTTGTCTTATTACATTACTTTATTTACCAACAAACACACCGACTAACGAGAAACGTACTTTAAGTTAGTGACCTTTCTTTTGTATAGTACATATTTAACATTTTATTTGTCTCTAACCTTTGTTATATATCGTACAAACATACTTTAGGAACTTGTTTAAAGAGATTAAACAAGCATACATATTCTGGCCTCTGCCAGATTTAAACTATGAACACAAATGGTCTGTGATATTAGTCGCAATAAGATAATTAAATTGTTATTATTTAATAGAAATGTGACCATGTAAACTAACTATAGGTAGCGGAAAGGCTTTTGAATTAAATTGTTCCTTACATTTTTAAATTACTTGACCACAAAATAATTATATCAACTTTGTTACAAAAAAAAATCTACATTAATAACTATAGTTTACTTGTAATCCTTATAAATACGGAAGCTATTGTACAACAAAGAAATCTAGGTATAAGGCAGAAAAATAATAGTAACTGAAGTAATCATATAAAGTAAATAAAATTAAAAACAAATTTACACAAGTATCACAGCTAGTGTCCGTGTAAAATCAGAATTAACTCTATTTGCACTTCACACACATTTTGGTGTTTCAAACAGATATTTTAAATCCTGAATAAAGTTGAGGTTAATTTTAAGAGAAGGTTAATTATTTTGTTTACTTGTAGTAGTTTTATTTAAACAAAATAATTAAACTTCCTTTAAAACGAGAACTATATAGCTGTAACTAATACTATAGTAATATTATTTTTAATAATGATTTGAGATGTTAAATATGTGAGATTTTAAAAAATCAAGTAAGTACTTCACAGCCGTTATGCTTCTCTTTCTTTTTGCTGTCACACGGTTTGTCTAATAAGAAAAGAAATAAATATTCGAATTACAATCGGATATTCATATTAATTTTAATTTGGTTCCTACCAATTTAAGGCAGAGTTATTTTACAAATAAAACGATATGTATAAATATTCAGTATCTTTTATCAGACAATACAAAATCATATGCGTTTACAAATATATCGAATTAATAGTTAGCAGATTTCGATTTGATTTTAGAATTTTACAATCTGAAGGCAATTCTACTGACTATCTGCAAATTAATAAAATTTCATAATTAGATACTTTTTTAAATATAATTAAAAATTGCATGTTTACCTTTATTTATTGATAAAAATTTTTGTATCGAAATAGTTTTATTATTATTTATTTATATATAAATATGTCTTAAACTTAATTCAAACTCAATTGTCAACAGAAATATTATTTGCTAAGTTGTGTTAAATTTATAATTCTTCCGGAAAGCATTCTATTTATATCTTATTCAATTTCGGTTTTTTTTCTGATAAGGAAAACAGTTTTATGTGTAATTATTACTTTACAATTATGTTCACATTTCTACAAAAGCGTAAACGAGAATGACTTTTAATGATTTCAGGTTACATTAATGATTACATTTCACAACGTGAAATATTATTGTGGTCACTTATTTTTGACAAGGCGGTACAGATGTTTAAGATGTTAATTAACTACTCTTAATGAGTATTAACATTAATTCAAACAGATTGAAATTATGAATACTTATGCCTTATTTTTATTTCATGATAATTTTAACACTCTTTATACTTTAATGGCAACAACATTTATTATATCTAATATTTCTTTTCCTCTGTGTAAATTCTAACTCGGGTGAGTTACATGCGAAGTATTAATCGGATTTTTGGTTATGAGAAGGGGACGATATACAAAATTAAATAAATAAAACCTTTAGGTAAGGGTCTTTTATTTTAAAATTTTGCGACCCAAACAGATAAGTTATTATCACGAGTTAACTTTAGCAGCTGCAGTTAACTTATTTAGTTACTGGGGAAAAAAATAATATAAAAAGTATATACTTTTTATTTTATTTCTAAATAAAGAAATATAGGGAACATTATATCAATATAAAATTCTAATTACATTTTTGTACTTAACATAAAATTGTACATATCTCACATGTCAATTTTAAATATCACCAAATGTCAATGTGTTATATGAGTGACGAATGGACAAACAGTTTGTGCATACAAGTACCTATTGCTAACTATCTAATAAGGTAGAAGCAACTATAAAAATAGGTCAAGATGTAGTCGGTGTGGTTCCTTAGTAGATAACTCGCATTGTTCACAAATACGATTCACTGTAAGTGATTCATATCACATAAGAACAATATATAAGTATAATACTTTTAGCTCTTTTTTTCTTGAATGTTGCGGTAGAAATGATTTTCTTTCACAATTTTTATTGAATCACTTGTCATAAAATAGTAACAAAATTCTCAGTACGTAGCAAAGATTTATTAAAATTCTACGCTATTTTGTAAGTGTTCATTAATGTCGTTCTAATTAAGTCATTAATGTGCTCTCTCTCTAAAATAATGTAATTATGTCTCTAATTGTATAGACACTTAAGCTTACTTATTCCCGTTGTTTGCGTTACATTGAAAGTGCAATTTAATTTAAAATTGTGTCACATTTATTTTAAAGATTCAACATTAATTGTGCGATATCTTTATCTCACTAATTTTACTTTGTTATACTCAACGAACGCAATATTTATAAGAAAATTTAATCAAGATTAAAATGTAGCAAAGATCTGTGTATAGGTATGACATGTCTGAGGTGGAATCCTAGATTCGAATTTGTATTTAATAACTATTGATATCATAAAGAATATTTTGTTTAAAATTAACGAGCGAAGCCACTGGCGGAAGACTAGTTGTTTATAAAATGTTTTACAAATTAATATTTTGTTACTTGACACAAATAGGCGAAGTTAGGCGCTTGCTTTTATTAAATGCATCAGAGACTATTATCTAGTAAACTTTTAATGTACTGTCGTCCACAGCATATTCCTTGTTTAATCTCTTTGAACAATACACTAGACATTATAAGATATACTATGAATAATTATTACATGGAACGAATTATATTCTAACGTTGTTGTCCTTAAATTTGATTTTTCAAATGAAAGCAGACTATTTTTAACACAATTCGTAATAACAGGTAAGAAATGAATGTTATATAATAAATAAGGAAACATATTAACAAAACAAATTGTCGTATTAGGAAGATATATAAATACGAGTATACAAAGTTATGTGTCAGTTTTTATAGAATTTATTAGATAAAAATATTTTTATATGCGAGTCTGTTATTTATCTTCTTCAACAATGACAATGTCAGCATTTAAATTTCGTGATCTAAATATCAAAATATATTTAATATAAATTAAAAGTGTACCAAAATTTATTTATTTATTTATTTTATTTTAGCTTCACGCCATATCCTTTGCGGGGTAGCCAGAGGTAATGGAGCGCCAAGTACTACGGTCCTTGCATACGTCTTTCGCCTTGGCCACAGGCATTAACCTCTTCATACATGACCTTCATGCTTTTTACCAAAATTGTTGTCAATATATTTAATCTTAAGCAAAAAGTCCGTTAGTTAAGTTAAGTTCATCTACGTTTTGCTCTCGAGAAAACGGCAAAATGGGAGAGCTTTATTAGTGTTTACCTACCATCTAGCTACCATCTTCATATTAATTTTCAAACCTTTAGCATATAATAACCATTATAATTAGGTATAAATTGTAGATAAGAAATTTATGAAATAAATATTTATTTACAATATTTTAAACGTTTATTTCATCACATTGTCCTTTTCTCACTCTAATACTCTACAGTAGTATTATTAGTCTAAATATCTAAAAGCGGCGATTTAGTGCGTAAGTTTGTAATTTACCAAGGTAAGATCAAGATCTAGATAATTTTGGTGACCATTGACCGTCTAGATCATTCGACTCGACTTTCCTATTTAACTAGAAATAATTAATTTGTTAGCTCGAAGATTATAACCAGAACGCCATAACAGAAAATTTAAAAAAACCGCCATCAGGATAATTAGTACCCAACTTACTTTGCTAGGAAAATAATTTAGATGATTCAATACAATTGCACTTCCGGAGGTTTTCAGGAAATATAGATTTAAGAGGTTATTTAATATTAGTTTATTACAATAAAGTTTGCTTGATCAAAGAACCTTTGTACTAATTCGTACTCCGCAAACAAACAGAAATAAAATTAACTCCTCATGTAATACAAACACTTAAGCGGTACTTTGTTTCCGCTAAATTTAAAGTGTGTTTTAAGTTATGTTTGTATTACCGCTTATTTTTCAGACTTAAGTTTAATTCAGTCTAATGTAGTCTGTCTGGTACACAATCATCCTATTTATTTGTAGATTAAATCACGATTAATTGAATTCTGTGATAAAAACTAGACTTACGGTGATTTGACCTACTCTTTGAAGACAGAATAACAGACAAAAGTTATTAATATTAAAAACTAATACGAAAAGATACGAAAATGAAGTTGACGGAAACACATTCTGTATTCCATTATACCATAAATCCACAATAATATTTCACCATATATTGAAGCGCATAAATCTTTTTTAAATATTTCCTGATACATAATAGGGCTCCAGTCGCATTGGAACGTGTATGTACGTGAACGTGAACATGTATCTAGAGCTACCTTATGGCAAATATTATTATGTAGTTCTTGATTTTCAGTTTCTTGATGGTAGTCCAAATAAATAAAGTGCACCGGTTTACAACTTTAAATCTCTATACATGAAGTTGTCACGACGACTTGTAAAATATCCAGAAGACGCTTCTCTTTAAGCTTGCTTTTCAAACTCCGGAAGAAGACATTCAGAAGAAGACCAAATGGTATTCTAATTAAACAAGTGAATAAATATAGCAATTTTTACTGTTTAAACTCGATAGATTCGTAGAATTTTAATTTTAACGCGATGTTTCAAATGCTTTAAAATTAATAATTTTCACGGGAAGACGTAACGTATATATCGTTAATCTGTCATGATCTAACAGTAACTTTAGGTCTTACAAAAGTAATATATTTTATTTTTCGTGAGAGGGTCCTAAAATATGTAATTAATTTTAAAAATGTATTTTCGTTCAACTCCAGTGACTTTAATTTATCAAATCTGAACTAATGATTGGTTATATTTTATACGTCCAAACGTGACCTACACCGTCGTTGGCCCATCTGAGATATGTTCTCCCATTCTAGTAACGTGCTTCCTCTTTGTTTGAGGGTCGTATGCCAAGCCACAATCAGTATGTGTGAACATACAACAGACAAGATATTCTAAGCTAAAATCTATAACGTGTATATTCGAAAGTAGCCAAGTAATGAAATCAAAGACAGTAATATGGTTATGCTTCCGTCACTTTATATCTTGGAGAATATTATAAACGTCCAGGAGTGGTTGTTATAATATATAAAAATGTTTAATATTAATTTAAGTAAGAAACAACAAATTGATTTTTTTTTTAGCTTTTATTAATAAAATAATTTTTTTTACCAACTGCATTTTTTCAAGTAATGACCTAAAATAGGTTTGAAAAGTTACTAAACCATATATGATATTCATATTATCAAGGAAAGTATTGACTATGTATTTTTTTAATATGAACCTAGGAAAAAAAAACATTTTTCTAAAAAATTGTCTACACTTTTTTTTTGTAAAAAATGAAATTATAATACCTTGTATATTTCTTTATATACCTACGTGATACTGGTACAACATTAACTAAGTGTTCATATCATGACGAATTGTGCTATAGAAACTTCATTATTTTTTTAGATAAAACTAAAGCACCCATTTTTTGAGCTAATTATTAGCATATATTTTAGTAAGAGATGATAATCATATAAAACCATAGATTCGTCAGTGTTGAAAGGTATTTCTAACTAAATATGGCTTTATTTTATAATATTTTCAATTGTTATTCAAAATGTCATTTCGTGAATTATTAAAAGTTGAAGGTCCTATACCTTAATAATATACTTTTTTCTAGTTGTAAAATTCCATTTCATGATGATTGTTGTTAATTTGATTAATAATACAGTTATCTAAGTGTAATTTGTTCATGTTTTCTTAATATACAACTATATTATGAAAACCAAGGAAGATAAAGGGACTTTAGCATATCGGAGTATAAATTACTTAAAGTTTCCATAAAAAGTCTGTGCGATGATGTTCCCATTCTAGGGTTAAAATGAGAACCAAAACTTTGTTCAGGATTTTTATTTATCTGTTAAAAAACCCAAATATATAAATAAGTATATATTTGTTAGGTTGTAATAATATTTTTTTATAATTATTTATTAATAATTTCTTAAATTTAATGAAACTATATTAATTACTACAAATGCTTTAATATTGGAACATCAAACCAGATAAGAATTATACATTTCATTAAATATTTGTTTAATTATTGAATTATCCAAAACTGAAAGGTTTCAACAAAGTGAACTCACAATTGAGAGAATTTGTACACTATAAATAATAAATATCTAAACAAATCTAACAGAGGCTGGAGTGTGTATGCTTGTTTAATATCTTTGAATAAGTTCCTAAAGAATGGTTGGACAACATGAAATAACAAAGTTTAGCAAATGAAATTTTAAATATGTACTATACAAAAGAAAGGTCCACCAACTTAAACTGTACATTTCTCGGCAGTTGTTGTTTGTTATGTAAAATAAGGTAATGTTGTTAGAAGACAGACGGTGTCAGTGTTGATTTTCGTGTCTGGGATTATATATTTACCTTATTTTTAACTAACGACCCATGCCTTGCTCGATGCAATTTAATAAATATTTATATAGATTATACGTCAATATATTTGTACATTTACCTATTTTTAAGGCTTTTCTTAAACCTTTACTACCTACTTAACCTACCTACTACTAACCTACTTAAAGGATAATAATTTAAACGGTCTATTTGTTTTTAACATAATTTGCAATATTTCATTTACTTTATAATGCGGTAGATACATATGAAACATATATAATAAATGAGTGACTAAGAGTTTACAATAATTTCAGAATGCTGAAAATATTAAAAAGTATTTACTCGACTTTGTTCTCAGTGTTTTAATAATGCTGTAGTTATTGTATTTAAGTTGTAACTCAAAGGTGTTGTAGCCCTTTGTAAACGCGGTGCTGTATGCTTTGAGATACTCACTTAACAAGATAGTTTGACAATCTTAACATAGTTTATATACGTGTGACGTTAATCATAAACAGAGAATGTTATAGCGTGAGAAAGATTGTGGAAGGTGTTGCTTTTAAAATGTAAATTTGGTTTTGTTATATATATATATATATATATATATATATATATATATATATATATATATATATATATATATATATATATATATATATATAATATAATTATATTTACAATCTATCTCAGTTGTCGTTAAAACAGTTCATAAATAGAAAGCGAATTCTCGACACAGCTAGTCAGTGTTTACTCAAGTATATTTTTTGAAAAACTATTTGCCTCAGTAAATTCATATATACACATTATATTTCTTAATATAGATCATTACCCATAGGTAAAGAATAACATTCGTATTATCTCTGTGTGTTTTAATAACAATATCATTGCCATATATAATAACACCATTTTTACTTTTTCAGTATCACAGCGATACCAATATTAACAATAGGCAAAAATTTTGCCAATGAGTAAGTTTCAATGCAACAGTTTAGGTCACAAATATTTTATTTATTTGTCTTATTTATTTATCTTAAGTTTTTAAATCTAAGCACAACTTATTATGTATACAAATATTTAATTCGATATTTATAAAGTATTTAAACAAGTTAATGCAGGTAACATCTATAACATTGATAATTAAAAACAAAACTTTTAACAAATTGTCGTATTGGGACCCGAATAAATAATTGTTGTTAAGTCTAGCTGACGAATATTATAATGTGGCATTTGATTATTTAATTCAAAAAGCCTTGAATTAAAAAGTTTGTTCCTATATGTACAGTAATAGTAATAATGGTCATATGCAAACTATATTGATAATAATACTTTATAAGGTACACGAGCAGAATCTACTTTTTTTTCCTAAAACAAATTAATATTATCAAAATCAATGGAGTCATTGCTAGCGCTGCATGATTTGTATATATTAAAATAAAACTTCAATATTTTTCTTTCTTTTTTTTTCTTATACTATCTAGGTTAGTGCTTGACTACATTTCACCTGATGGAAAGTGGAAATATAGTCTTAGATGGTAAAGTGCATTAACCTAGTAACCTATTCACTCTTCTCTTGATGATACCCACATTGTATTTGGACGGAAATACTGAAGCAGGCAAGCTGTTCCAGTCCTTCGCTGTACGAACTAAAAAAGGCCGAAGCAAAGCGCTTCGTTCGGACATTGGCAATGTCCGCAACCTAAGAATGGATACCTGCCGTGCCGATGACGTTCCGATGAACGTCCTATGATGAAAGGGGGACGGAGGAATTAGATCGTGTAATTCCAGCGCACACTCACCAAAATGTATTCAATAGAATACTAAGAGCCTAGTAATTCTACGCTTGTGTTCAAGGCTGTGGAGGTTGGCTTCAACCGATTCAGGGTCGCCTATAAGCCTCTTTGCTCGCCTCTCAATTGAGCCCAGAACCGCAAGATGAGAATTTATATTTTATATAAAGTATGGTTTAATATTTATAACCGAGATTTAAAATTTTAATATCATACAATTCACTAGCTTTTATTCGCTTTCAGTTTTGAATAATTTTGAATTAAAAGGTTTTTTTTTAAAACACAATATTTTATACATTGTGGTAATTCTTATATTCTAGAAATCAAATTATAATTAGTCTATAAATATAACTATACAATAGCAGTAGCTGGAGTATTATTTACGGCACCGGAAGCTGTTTACTTGATACCTTAACTTCAGTGAGCTTAAGCTGGTTTCTTAATGTAGATAAGCATAAGTTTGACAATCAATATTCGAAATTTCACTGCAAGCTATACCTATTGATTGTGTAAGTATCTCTGTGTTTTAACTGAGCTGAGCGTAAGCGTAGCTCTTTACCGTTCATATTGCTGTTTTACGACATCGGTAATTTTAAAACCTATAGATGTATTTTTTTAGAATTTGGCACATGGCTAGATCTTTTACTAAAGATGGTTCAGCAAAAGTTAAAAAAAGTTGAGATTCATTTAAAAGACAGATATATGGCTATAATTTTATTGATGATGAACTGTTTTTTTTTTCAATTGAGATTCTAAACCGATAGTTGCTGAGCATGTTATAGAGCAATATTATATGCTAAGTTTGTAAGCATTAAAGAAGGGGAGGGCGCTCTGCTCAACTCTCGCAGCGCACGAGGGCGGATCCTAGTTATAGTTCATATATGGTATTGGATATGCTGAAAGTCTCTGATTAGTGTCGTGTGTGGCCAGTGACTTGAATGTGTCTATGCATATTGTGTGTTGTCGAACCATGTATGTGGATGTTGTGTGAACATTATAGTACAGATACAGATTACGCTATAGTAACAAACATAATGGATCAAATCAAATAATCCCATCGTACTTTTGAATGATCTAAACAATAAAACTTTTCATGTAGGAAATATATTTTCATTGCGGTTGTTGTGATTTAAATACATTTTATGAGTTACGAGCGCGTAAACATTTTAGTATCTCTATTTTATGCGTCTATAGGAGTTATCCACTTTTTGTATGAAGCTTAGTTTTTTATTAGAAAATAAACAAAAAATATGATATTTTTACTAATTATACTTATTGAAACAAACACAATATTATATAGAATCAATAAAACAATATTATTAAAATAAGTTGCTTGTTTAAATTATTATAAGAAGTTTAAACTCTTAGTATTTTTTATTAGTTGTAATTATTGTACTTAGAATATAACCAACTCGCATGGATTGAAGAAATAAAAATATTTTATCTTATCTAGGACGCTTTCATTACACGAATGCGATGTAATAAAAGCTAGAAAATTATTTGGATTTTAATCGACAGGTCAGTCCTATTGGTTTGAATGAAAGTCGTGTAGTAAAGTATTTTCATATTGACTTATTTCTCAATAAAAATATTAATATCCGTTTATCCATTTCCTCATTTTTAAGTCGGTTAAAAACCTTTCGTCACCATGTAAACGAAATATTAATGATGTCCAAATAAAGATAAAACCCAATGTTCACGAGGCAATGGATCGATGAATGAAGTGGATGTTTTAATTTACTTTTTTAAACACGGGAAAAAAGTTACAGAGATACCTGAATTAGAAATAAGTAACATACATTGCAGACAACAATTTATCTTCTATATATTTGCAAGTGATAATAGATTTCAACGTGTTTATTTCCATTTATATTTTCACTGATAGCTTAGTTTTTGTCGCCGATGGTGTGTATTAAATATATTAGTTATTCATTTAACTATTTGAAAAAAAACGAAAATGATCAAACAAAATATAATAACTAATAATATATATATTAACAAAAGAGATAAGCTTTTATCAAAAAAGTTTAAAAAATTTCCAAAGAAAACTAGTCTACTGTTATATTATTGTTTAAGTATTTCGAGGAAAAATAATTAGAACCTTTGTCATATTCATTTTTGCTCTTAACAAAGAAGCTATAGTGTACCATAAAAAACTATAATATGGTCAAAATTATCATTTTTTTTAATGGTAGTATTTAATTTGCTTTCAATCATTTTATTTTTAAACAAAACGATCACAAAAGATTTACACCTCTTTATTACTTCGCTACGGGTTTTTATCATTGATTAATATGTAATAACTCAATGGCTTTCAGTTTATCTCTTCTTTTGTTGCCCAATCATTGTTTGCGTATATATTTAACACAAAAATCACATATTTATTTATAAAATCTTATGTTATGTTTAAACAAACAGGAAAACTTATAACATAAATATTTTAAAAAGCACCTTATTATATGTTTATAATTTGTAACATCAAGTCCTGTAAATCTACAATAACCAGGACACTAAGTCCTGACATGTATATCAGGAATCTCTTGCTCCCTCGATTAATGGAAGCACGACAAGGACAGCGGTATTGGCCGTTTTATTTCAGTTTCAACCTTCGAACAACCACATAGTAGATTCGGCATAACAAAAATACATTAACATACATTACGTTTGTAACGTCACATTCTGCGTCCGTATCAGATTGAGGGTAGCATCCCAGTATCTTTTAGGTCAGTATCGAACTATTATAGTTAGTTATAGTGTAAGTATTATTATTGTAGTATTATTGTCAGTATTAGCTGATAAATAAATTATAAATACAATAAACATACATGCTGAAATCTGCATATTAAATATGAGTCTAACATTAAAGTGTCCAATTCCGTTGCAATCCGAGCGAACCCGGCAGGGACGAGGAGACGACAATCTAAATTAAAAAAGCTAATGAATTCCAACTGTTTCATCTGAAGCTGCAATGTAATACATCCAATGTACTCTCCTAAAAAACAAAACAACTTATATTTAGAATAGATTTTTTTTTTATATTTGTTAAAAATATCAGTCAGTTGTTATTTATTGATAAAGTTAAATTCACTTAATCAATTACTTTTAATGATAAAAAACTTCAACATGACAGGCTATTTTCCTTATAATAGTTTAGGAAAACTCTTTACAGGTAAGTCTTAGCCGAACTTAGATTTAGTCAAGTAAGTAAAACCCTCTTACAAGTTTTGGAACGACTTACGTGCTTATAATATTTATATTTCTTTGGCATTCATTTGGAAACTGGTTTTGTTAAAAAATTACATATAAACAAAGGAGGTCTCGTAAAAGAAAATGTCTATTATTCAGTTTATGAAAACGCCCTTAAATACATATATATATATATATAAGAAAAATAATTACAAGAATTAAGAAAATTAAAAAACAAGAAATAAATTTTTTATCACTATTACCATCTTTATTAAGTTTTTGTTGAATTTCTTAATACATTTATACTTTATACATTTAATCTTTTGGAAAATGTTTTCTTCGTCAGTTTTTTGCAGTTTTGTAAATAATAACTAATACGAGCTAGTAACTTAAACTAACTTTATAAGAATTGTTAGGAAGTAGACGAGTTATTATGTTATTAGATAACCCCGTGTTTGGAAACAAAGTTCCCCAAAGATTTTGGTAAATTACAAAGAATGATATAATTCATCTATAAAGGTGTCAAATAGAAAATAATATCAAAATTCATATTTCACATTGAGAACATTTTTTTTTTACCAGAATATATTTTATTCGGATCCGATAGAAGGTGGTCAATTAAGTGAAATTAGTGACCCGGGGACTTATCTAAATTATATAAATCTTTATATAATTTTGATATATATAATCTTTATTTATAACTGTTAAAATATCAAATGTGACATATCTAAAATTGACACTAGAACTATTGGCTTTCATAAGAACTAATAAACTTGTTTAAAATATTAAGTTGTAGTGCAACAGTATTGTATTAAATAACTCACTAGGCATACGACAACGACTGATCTGAACTAAATCCTCTAAATAGTTCCTTAGTAGATTACATATACTTATTTATTTATTTATTTATTTAGCTTCACGCCATATCCCTTGCGGGGTAGCCAGAGACGACGGAGCGCCAAACGCTACGGTCCCTGCATACCTTTTTCGCCTCGGCCACAGACATCAACCTCTTCATACATGCCCTCCGGGGGGTTCTCATGCTTTTTACGTGACCTTCCTCCAGTATCATAGATACTGTGTTTTCGAAGGTCACTCGAGGCCTCCCCCTGTCTCTCTTACCGCTCACTTTTCCTATATAAATTTTTTTACCATTCTTTCATCACTCATTCGTTCGACGTGCCCAAACCACCTGAGCACGTTCTTCTTCATTCTCACCGTGACATCTTCTCTAGTACCTGCCATTCTGTGGATCTCTTCGTTGCGGATTCGATCAGCTATACTGACTCCGCATATTCTGCGAAGAAATCGCATCTCCACAGCATTCATCTTTCTTACATTCTTCTTCTGTGTTACCCACGTTTGGCTGCCGTATAACAGCGTCGGTAGCAAAACTGCATTGTGTACAGCCAAACGTGCAGCTATACTGATGTTTTGCTATCACGTTTTTTTTAGATTACATATATTGGTAAAATAATTAGGTACTTATATTCAAATAGTCTTAGTATCTAATCTAGTCCAATGAATATGTTTTTGCTGTCAAGACTATTATATAAAGTATTATTTAGGCCATAGCTTGTTTAGATTTAAACTAATATTATTCAAGTCACGAAACACAAATAGGGACAGCTGTCTGATTCTTCTTATAATATTACTTTGTTTCACAAAACAACAGTCTGACTGGCAACAATCCTACTATTACAGCTCGTGTACGCAAATTATTATTTGCACTGATATTATCACTAATATTTGCAGAAACAGTATTTAATTCAAGGCTTTCCTGAAATACATACACAATTATCGTCTTATTATAACTTGGCAGCAGGCGCTTAGTTTCAACTATTTCTCCCTGTTGCCAATACGACATTTGATTAAATATATCATTATTTATTATGAAAGTTGCATAAGTTCTCTGCAGTAACTTGTCTAAGAACTTTTACGTGTCTTGTGTGATTTCAAACCAACGTAGAATATATAAATTACATACATATACATATTTATTAAATCAAATTCAGTTGAACAATTTCAAAGTCAACATTTTTTTGACTGACTTTGGTTAAACGTATTCCATATTAATATTGATTGACTGATTGACAGACCGATACATATTAATTATTGTTAAAGTTTTAAATACATTTAGTTTTGGGTCGTTAAAAAAGAGGTAGATTTGCAGAAAAATCTATTTAAAATACTATATAATAGCTGATAATTTAAATATTAGTATTGGAGTAAATATGTATACGGTTTCTTTAAACTGAGCTGAATGCAACTAATTTCATTCTGTTGTATGCACACTATGATACAAATATGTACTGTATGTCATTAACCTCTTTGTAGGAATACTTAAAATTAGGTTTGCTTTAATCTTTCTGTTTTTAATTGTATTATTAGTAAAATAAACGAAGTTTTTCTAGGTAAAAAAATGTACAGCTAATACTATTCAGTAGAATGTTGATATTCGAGCATAGTTTTATTTTATTAAGGTATTTTGGTATTTGGGACTTTTATTTACTATGATATAAAATTAACGCTTTTTAATTTTATTAAAAGGAATATTCGACCCTAAGTAATTCCTTAGTATTTTAAAAATAAAAAGACAGTGTATAAGATAGAATTCATTAGATTTATGAATAGTGGCCGCTTATTTTACAATATTATTTTAAATCTTCTGAACTTTAAACATTATAAAAAACTCGAATGAACGGTCAGGGAGGGTATAATGTAATAGGTACATCGCGATGTATATTATCTTTAAACCTTAAAATAAATCAAAAGATGTTCGAATAGATGTTCTAAAACGTCAAAAATACAATTTTTTTAAGCTATAATATTGTAAATTTATATACAAATATTTAAGTATTGACACAATTCTGTGAAATATTAAACACTTAGTTGACATAATATAAACGTATTAAATATTTAGTAACAAATTATTGCATAACATATGCGTCTTATATTATGAATAACTAAATATTAAATTAATTAACATTTTGCGCCGAGAGTTGCCACTACACGATGAATTACCAAAATCCTTGCACTTTGAGTATAAATATTACAGTACTAGCTTATTCCCTCCCGCTTCGCTGAGCACACTATTGATTTTTATGTGAACTTAGGTTGCTATGGTAACCTTTGTAATATTATCCGTTGTCATCGTAACCGTTGCTATGGTAAACGTTGCTATAGTAACTGGTACCCCCGCGTTAAGTATAGCTCCTACAGGTTTAAAACTTGGCGAAATGCAAAAAGTTGACATCCGTGGGGATAGGAATTCCGTAAAATCCCTTCTTAGTGGACGTCTGCGTCACAAAAGAAGTAACTAAGTAAAATTTAAGTGATTCGGACACAGATAGTTTCGGAGATTTCGTGATGAGTCAGTGAGTGGTAAATCGCTTATATATATATATATATATATATATATATATATATCTATATATATATATATATATATATATATATATATATATATATATAGATAATAATAATGACACTTGATAATACAAACAAATGACAATATGATAGTTTCACAGTTTCTATGAAATTAAATGTAGTCTTATAAACTAAATCATCCAGAACAATTAAAATGAAGATAATTAATATCTTTATCAATGAGTTTGCATGTTTGTTTAAAAATTTTTAACTGATATTTTCTGTTCACTGGAATATGAGATTTAAGTGTCACAATAAGATAATTGTCTGTGAAGTTATGGATTCCTATTCATTATTTTAAAACATTGAATTTCCATATCTATAGCAGGTTAATAAAGTTCAAAGTAAATATTAAAAAGAAATAATAATATATTATTTTTGTTTGAGGGTAGTTTATGTTTAAATATTGACTTTCTCAACAATTGTATTTGAAAAAAAATCGAATTTATTTCAATAAATTATGCTTTTAATTGAATTACAATTATACTAATAATAAGTAGCAAGATAATATCGCTAAATATATGTAATTAAATACAATATGTATTGTATTAATTTAATTGGGGTATATATTTTCTTTTATTAATTTTAATATTTCTTAACAGCAATTTGGATATCATTATAAAAATCTTACTCTCAATTAAAGATTTTACATTTATTTCCTTTCCTTTTTATAATTAAGTTTCAAAACAAGACCAAGATGAAAAGGCAGACGGGTGCAAAAGCCACTTTAAAACGTGAAATGTCACGAGACGCAATCACCGGTTAACCTAATAATAACATTCTTCCCGTAAATGTTCGTGTGTTCGCCTATTTATAATTATTATTTTTTAATCTGAATTTATAAAGATTTCTAGTATATACACAAACATTAACAACAACATTGTATGACTCAAAACAATAGTTGTTATTGTTGTTTGCTTCTTTGTTAGTTAGAGCGTCATACAAAATATTTAAGAAAATGTGTAATGAAATTCGATTTCATTTTATTTTAATTTAACTTGACCGTTAATCGTAGTTTACTTAATATGAGATAGGTGCTACGTTTCCCGCCTTCTACGCAGTGCATTTTAAAAAGCGATAAAAGCAATAGCGCTAAAGGAACCTTTTAAATCTAAGCCTCCGATCTAGAATATAAGAAGTCTGTCTGCTTTTTGTTTTGGTTCTGTATGGTTTTCTAATTAGATACATGGTTACACCTAACAGTATTTGTCGTTTTAAAAGACATACTGCTGATGTTATTATTTTTATGCATGGGTAGAATCCATGATCTATCCTTTTTAAGAACAGATCCGGAACATTGGGTTCAATGCAATAACTTTATTGCCTTTTAGCTTCATGTCGTCATCGTCGAATTTTAGGCAGTCTGGTTGGCAATTATTTACTAATGCTGAAAAAACAACAACATGGGAACTCAGCTAACTATACTCACGAGCCCACTCTGCCAGGTAATGGGGTTAGAAAGACAAAGAAATAAAAAAGAAAGAGTAGGAAATAGAAGGCTGGAAACGTAATCCCGATCTCATATTATTAAGTAAGCATCTAATGATGTTATTTATATCAGTAATTAAATTACTTTTTTTTTAGTTTATTGTCGCATTATAATTTGAAAAATTAATCAAATAACATGTAGAAATGACACCCTAAAGCAATAATTATATTATTTAATCAAACTTTATACTGAAATCCAGTAAAGAAAGCTACTTTAGAATTTACTGAAACTATTTTACACCATTGAATTGAAACTTTATATGATTCTTTAAGCTACATAAACATAGTTTCCAGTTCTGAAATATCGTGATTATTTGGTTAATATACAGTTATCTTATGGTGGTTGTTATAGATGTGAGGAAGCAACTTTAACTGAATATTATATGTTTTTTACTGCGTCAACATTTAAAAAAAATGAATAAAACCAGTTTAATAAAATATTTATCTTATCTTTATTTATATTTATGTAATCATTATTTAAATAGTTGTGTAGTAAAGATTTCCCATTACCATTTTAAAGTTTTTACCCATTTTTATAAATGGGTACCAAGCATAAATATTCGTGTTCATTTTGAAATATTGATGCTTTCTTAGTATGGAAACAGAATAATAATAATAACGTTGTAGAGTTTGTCTTTGGTAGTAACAAGGTACCTTTAAAACAGTTGCTTGTTTAACATAGAAAATACTAAAAGCTGTTTTTTAAAATCAATTAGGTCTTAAAAATAAACGGTCATGCAAGCTTAACTTAAATTACATTTTAAATCTAGCGGAAACAAAACGCTTAGCAAAAGAATTTGTATTAAATGAGTAGTTAATTTTATTTCTGTTGCCGGAGATAGAATAGTATTAAGCTTATTTATTTCAGCCTACTTTAATCTATTAAGTAACATGTTAAACCAAAATGAAATGTTAAATGTCGATAACACGCTATTTCGTTAGAATGAAATGTAGAAAAAAAAGATGAAATAGGGGACAAAAAGAAGTGCAGACCAGTAAAGTCCATTCTCAGTAAAAATTTCAAAGGTTAAGACTGTTTGTTTGCAAATTTTTAAGTAAACATACATCGCCACAAATTGATGATCATTTTTATTTTTTTATTAGGTATCTTCATTGAGCAATGTTTACATTCTTCCTATCTTTTTATTTACCTACATCAAGTCCGGAAGCACAGAAGACGATGAAAGATTGTTCTGTATGAGAGTATAAATGCATAATAAATTATTATTAATTATACTAGTCATCCAATGGATGCGGGCCGCTTTGGACCGATCACGGTGGAAGTCAATGGGGAAGGCTTACGTCCAGCAGTGGACGCACGACAGCTGAAAATGATGATGATGATGATGATACTAGTCATTGGCCACTGATGTTATATTTTTATCTTTCTTACACTTTATATGCTTATGCTCAATCACGAAAAAAGAAATAAAAATTGTTTTTAATGCAAAATTTTATTATCTGTTGGCACAAAATAATATTTCTGATCTTCAATCGAGTTTTTCAAACAGCTTCATTATTAAGAGATAACTACATAGGAACACGAATTAGAAAAATCATCAAATGTTCTTTATTAAATTTAACAAAAAAATATGTTTATTTTCGGCATTTAAATCTTTCTTTAAATTGAGATCTTTTTAAAAACAGTTACTGACAACTTAAAGTATTTAATACCTAGCCTCTTACAACATGGGCAATAATAACATTCTGTTGGAATTTTAACCCAAAAGTAGTATTTTGCGTTTTATTTCATAGACTGTAACTCGTAGGCCGATCGACCCGGAAGAATCATATTGACTGCGAGTAGCGCGTGTTATCTAAGTCTTCAAATTATTTAAGTAACGACTTAGTTTTTAAAATTGTTACACTGCAACTTAACTTGGTCGTCAATATTGATATTATAATTGCTACTATTTAAAATTAAAAGATAGGTCTGTTCAGAACGTACTTCAATATTATAGATTTTTCTGGCTTTTGGGTCAAATTTTTTTTAACATTTTGACTAACAAGCTTATAAAAATATTTACATCGCTTTCTTTTATACTCGCATTTTTAATAATTTTGATTTTGACCACTGTTAATATTCAGACATACAAAACAAAAAAAAATATATCGTTGTTATAAAAAAATTTAATAGGTTATATATGTATAAAAATGTTTTA
The DNA here is from genome assembly GCA_918358865.1 of Melinaea marsaeus rileyi. Classification (NCBI taxonomy): domain Eukaryota; kingdom Metazoa; phylum Arthropoda; class Insecta; order Lepidoptera; family Nymphalidae; genus Melinaea; species Melinaea marsaeus. The sequence goes on along the minus strand of OU911088.1, from coordinate 7,962,653 downwards.
TACTAATTAAAACTTTTCATGCAAATGTTCTCTCAAATAAATCCAATAAAAGCTGTCATATAACTTCTATATGTATCTCGTTCCAATACGACAATTTGTTTCAATAAAATGATTTCTTATTTATTATATAACTGTTACTTTTTATTACGAATTATTACTAACATTACGTTAAAAATAGTCTGGTTTCATTTAAAATTTTAGATTTTAGGTGCAAGAACTTTAGAATATAAATCGTTGGTGGTATAATTATTCATAGTATATTTTATAATACCTGTATATTGTTCAAAGAGATTAAGCAACAAGGACAAATGCTGTGGTCGACATTACATTAAAACTTTGCCAGCTAATGTACCTTAATAACTTCAATAAAAGCTAGCGCATAACTTCGCCTATTTGTCACAAGCAACAATACATAAATTTGTAAAACATTTTATAAATAACTAGTCTTCCGCCAGCGACTCTGCTCGTTCATAATAATATATTCTATATGATATTAACAGGTAACTGGTATTAAATACAAATTCGAGTCTAGGGTTTCGATTCAGACATGTTATAAAAACAAATCTTTTCTTTATTTTAATCTTTATTTTATTTTGTTTTAAATACTTCGTTCGTTCAAAGATATCGCGCAATTAAAGTTAAGTCTGATAAATAAATGTGATTCAATTCTAAATTAAATAGCACTTTCAATGTAAGCGAAACAAAGCATAATATAGCTTAAGTCTCTGTACAAGTAAAGACATAATTACATTAATGTAGCAGAGTCTTTCAGAGAGCACATTAATGTTTTACTTAAAAAGATATAATTGGAAACTTATATCATAATGTACAATTTTCTTAACTTAATAGCTTATTACTTCGTTACACTTAGTAGAGAAAAAACTAAAGGGGTGTTATTAGACATGACGATTACATGTTATTAGACAACTTTTTTAATGCGTCAAGGAATTTGAGTGATGTCCAAAATCTTAATTGGATTTGGACATGATTCAAATATTCTCAAGAATAAACTTAATCAACGATTAATAAGTCTGAATAAATGAAATCAACGATCAATAAATTAAATTAAACTTATGTATATTTTCATAACAAACTTGTAACTTAAAATATTCAAGTAAAGAATTTTTAATCGCTTCTTCTATACAATTCCAGTTAGATATTTCAAGAATGCGTTTTCTCATAAATTCATTGATTAGCATAATGTAAGATTAGTTTTGATACTATTTTATTTGAAAAAATGTCACGATAATTGTGAAAGAAGTCAATTTCATTCCCAACATTCAAAACTTTAAGGGCACAATGAAAGTAATTTGAGAAGCAACACTTAATTAAGATGTGAATGACTTTTACAGTGCCATGTATCTTATTTCTTTGCATTGTTCACTAACTCCTCAAACAAGCTACAAAACAATGGAAGTATGACTAAAGCAACCACAAGCAAGATTTCCTTACTACTATCATTGTCTCAGAGTAACATAAAATATAAAGGAATTAATCACATCACATCCTCTCAACCAATTTTTATCGTTGCTGTTACTTGACTATAGCGTTGACTATAGCAAGACTACATTGCGCATTCTTGATCATTAATATAAACTACATTTACTTATTTAACAGAATTCATTAACGAAAAACAACTGTTAATTTTGCTTTCCATTAAATTATGATTATTAAATTGAGACAGAAAGAAGTTGAAAACTATATACTTGAGAAACTTTTACTTAGACTGCTGAGCATTTTGTTATATTATTTTGTACTTATAGTTATTGTAAGTGCAATTATAAATTATTTTAAGTGTTATATTTATTTGAATTTTTCTTCAATTTTTATTCTATATCAATAGCTGCTCAAACTGTCATCATTAGACAGTTTGCGGCTATCTGTATGCTCAGTCTATTTGTCCATCCGTCACTCATATATCATATTGATATGTTGATATTTGACATTGATATGTTAGATATATACATTTTATTATTTGGTGACAACATATTTTATAGAAATTTTTAGCTGAAACCTTGTGGAAACGCTGTTCTATGATTATATGCTTTGAGGTAACAAGGTATTTTGACGATCCTAATATAGTTTATAAAACTTTAATGTGTTTGAATTATAGATAGAGAGAGCTATAGCGTGTGAGAAAGAATGATTGCATTAGATTGGATTGGAAGGTGTTACTTTTGAAATGGAACTGGTTTCTAATGGTTTTACTCATATATAATCTCAGTTGTCATTCAAAGTATTGAGAAATAAAAAAAGAAATACTCATCACATAGTCAGTATCCGTATTTTCAGAATTAAAAGTAATTACATTTCAAACAAATGAGCAAGCATATTTTATGAATAAGTTATTGCCTAAGAAAATTTGCATCATATTTCTTCACTTAGCTCATTAATCCGTAAGTAACGACTATAATTTGTATATTTAATAAAAAAAATAACAACACTATTTTTGCTTTATGTAACATCTGGGTTCCGAACGCGCCCTGGTCTGAGAAGAATCACAGAACAAACTCAGCCTGGATTATTTTTATTGTGATCACTGTTTCCCATACGTCAGTATATTTGTTGAGCAATGTATGAACAACTAGCACCATCGCAATCAATTCGAAAAGTTTAATTTCTTATGATTAGTTAATAATAAGGAAAAGGAAATCTATGGATATCAATACGACCAGTCACCGCAAGCAGCATCTGTTCACGAGCATAACATAAGGGTCAGCCATCACCCCAGAATGCAAATAACATCTGTACATTTGATAATAAATAACAGATTATTTAACAAATAATTGTATTAGGACTCGAAGAAGTTACGCGTTGGCTGTCAAGTTATAATAAAGTCATATTTCAAGAAACTAGTTACAATTAAATTAAAAAGTTTGCTGCTGTAATTACTTGTAATATTGGCAATTGTCATATGAGTACACGAGCGAGAACTGTAGGGTTGTTTCATAAAACAAAGTTATATTATAAAAAACCGTAAGTTTGAAGAGACCGGTTCAACACCGGCAAAACAAAATTCCGTGCGTCAGGATCTTCAAGAACTGTCGAAAATATAGACAGTGTCACCCAGTCTATTCTGGACGATCCGAACATTTCAATTCGGAAGCGTGCTGTGACCTTAAACGGGCACAGATCGTCATTTTGCATAAAGATTTAAACCTTTACCCTTACCAAATTGGTTGGTGCAAGAATTAAAGCCTCAGGATGCTGGTCAGAGGCTTGACTTCGTGAACCAGACGATTGAGAGTTTTCCGACGTTTACTAACCTATTGTTATCAGATGAAATCCAATTTAATTTTAATGGACACGTTAACAAGCAAAATTGCTGCTACTGGAGTGCAACCAATCCAAAATAAAAACATCAAAACCCCCTACATTTGCCTAAAGTGACCGTATAGGCCGCAATGTCGGCGCGGGGAATTATCGGCCCTTACTTTTTTGAAGATGAAAGGGGACGCACAGTACGGTGAATTCAGAGCGTTATGTGGAGATGTTAGGCAACTTTTTTGTACCTAGAGTTGCGAAACTTTGCTGGTTATAACCAAAGAACATGGTTCCAGCAGGATGGTGCAACTTCACAAACGTCCTACAGATCTCTGCCTAGAGTTCGTGATTTTTTTCCTGACTAATTGATCTTTTGGAGAGGTGACATAAGTTGGCCTTCGTGTAGTCCAGGTGTGACACCTATCGACTTTTTCCTTTGGGGTAAGTTCAAACCCAAAGTTTACGCACAACAAACAACAAACCGACTTCCCTGACACAGTTAAAAGAAAATATCCGTCATGAAATGGCGACCATCACGAAAAATACCTGTCGAGCCGTCATAGTATATCATAAAACTTTTTGAAAACATTTTATTTAATATTAACTTATTTTTGAGAACTCTTGTACCTCTGTAATACACGGTCATGCAATGTCTTCCAAGTGTGCTCATTATGTGTAAAACATGAAATCAGATTCAGTCACAGATTTTGTGTTCTAATTTTTGTAGTAAATGTAGGGTTAACAATAAAGCTCTTTTGTCATCATATTCTAAAACAACTTTATCTATTCGAACGATTTGACATAGACTTTTTAATTTTCTGATTGATCATAATAACTCCACAGTTACTCCAGTAAAAATCAAAAGAAAACTCAGTCATAAGACTAAAAGTCAAAATTAAACAAAACATGTTGTGATAAAATTTGGTTACATCCTTTATTGTGTAATCTAATTTTTTAAGGATAGTTCATTTACATCCGTGTATTAAATTTATCTGCCTTCTATTATTAACTGTCCGTTAAAGTTAATACTTGAAAAATTCATTAATTCAATTAGAAAGTTAAAGCAATTGTGAAATATCTAATACGGTTTCCCGGACGCCCAACATTTTTAACATAATTTCAATTTGTATAAATGAATATTTTAGGGTTCCACAATACAGCAATACGGGAATAAGTAATGCAGAACCGCTTTTAAAACGTTTGTAATATAAAAATTACCTCAATTTCGATTATCATAAAACTTTGAAACGGTAAAATAAACATAATATTTATATATTTCAAATAACAAAAAAATAAATAAATACAATGATGAATACATGACGAACCCTACATAATATGACACTAACATAAAAATGTAAAATGCGGTGCAATCCGAGTGAAACCGCAAGGGGCGAGGAGACGACAGTTTAAATTAAAAAAGCTAATAAATTCCGGCTGGTTTTATCTGAAGCAGCGCTGTCATACAAAATCTATACTTTGTTGAAAGACAAAACAACAGATTTTTAGTATATATTTCTTATTTTTCAGACATTGATAATGTTAGCATAATAATTTTCCAGTATTTAAATATAAATTAGTCTTTATTTATTAATTAAGTTCAATTCGCTTATTCCACTACTACAAATGATAAATCATTTATGAGGGTATTTTGCTTAACATAGTTTAGGAGCCGAACTTAGCCTAAGCCAAGTTGTAAAACCTTGTTATAGGTATTTAGCTATTATATTTATTTATATCTTCTTGTATTTATATCTCTTTGGCATTCATTTGGATGTTACATTCAGTAGCTAGTCTAATTAACATAAAAAAATAAATACAAAAAGTGGAGGACTACTGAAAGAACATATTTGTTTTTCAGTTTATAAAAACAAAACCTAAAATATATCTAGGAGAAACATAATAACAAGAAAGTAAACAAGTGTTAAAAAATAACAGAAATCTTCTATCATTATGATATTTTAAAGTGAATATATTATATGGCGGCATTTCCGTAGCTATGATAGTTTAGCTGTGGTATAGTATTCCACATCTTCGATTTTCAAAGTTTTGGTAGTTTTTTCCTTTCCTTAGACACTAAATTTATATAATGTAACATACTAAATAATATATGCTATATTAATTAATTATAATATATAAACTACGAGTGCGAACCGGACCGGACGAGTAGAGCTCGGCGAATTGATCGAAGCGAGTAACCCATCTTCTATTCAGCGTTCAAAGCTGAAATCGACAGGCAAAAAATATAGAATAATCAAATATCACATAGCGAATTTTTTTTGACGTCTATTTATTTTTATTATATTATTTTTATAAACCATCGCTAACAACAAAACAATTCAAAAAGTTTTGATTTCGGTTTTCAGCTAGATTCTAAATTTTCATTAAATTTTCAAAATTTTCATTGAATTCAAATTTCAATTTCCTATACAATATAAATAATGTACGTTTTAAGATATAAGATAACTGAAAATAAAAAACTAGGTAACTCAACTCAACTCAGTCAACATTATATTAATGAGAAGTATTTTCATACACTACTAAAACATCATCAAAAAATTTAGCCCGAGGTAAATTATTAGACCGATGTCGTAGTAACAGGAGAATAGCCAGACTTAGTATTCATGATCAGAAACGTTGATTTTTAACAAAATATACGCACAAATTACTATGATGCAAAGACAAACAAAGAAATGATCTGAAAATAATATCGATTTACAATAATGTCTAGCAGTAATGTCAATTGTCAAGTTTTTTTAGTGTTGCATATACAAAATTTAATGTTCAATCGCTCTTCATCGTCTATTCATGTATTATATATACCTATGACCTAACACAAAAATACAAATATCAAATGCGTTTTCACAATAAAATTCACGTGTTTATACAATCCTGTGCTTAGGTTATATGATAAAAAGAGACAGGAACACAAATAAAGAGAGGGAGTTGGACGCCTGGCTGCGCCCTTTGCTCATTTATTTGTAGTAGGCTCGATACTCGCTCGCACACACACAGCATACGGCATTTCATTACGTGACGATTTTTACTAAATCAGACTACCCGTAAGACGTGTTAATGTAGAAATAGTAATGTCAAAAATACTTATATAGTTTTATTAGATCTACTCGGGTAAAGTTATAAAAAATAGAAAAGTATGGATCAGTAAACAGTTGAGTGATTAATAATAAATAGATTATAATGTAAGCATCATCAGTCCCAGACACTAACTTGTAATAAATATAGTCCATAAAATATGAATACCAAGAAAGCAAGCACTTGAATACCTTGGTTGAATAGCACTTGAATGCCGCAGTTGAGCGAACATAGACTTCTTGTATCGTATTATATAAAATGCTTATTAACAAATTATGAAACATTTTCAAAATCTGTGCTACAAGCTACAATCTGTGGTGTGGAAAATATATAATTCGCACCAGAATGTCCTTATAAATTATTGTTTTTTGTGATGTAATTGCAATCAAACAAAAATAAAAACAATCAAGCTTTAAAACACATTTGAGTATATGTTTTTAAGTAAAAAGTCAATTTAGTACAAATGCATCGTCCTTTCCGTAAATGAAAGCTGCAAAAGTAGTCTATAAGAAATGAAGAGAACTAAAAATGTGATTATCGGTTTCATCACTCGATACAACCTTGTTAGGTTTAATAAAATAGTGTTAGTTCCATTAATATCCAAGTCTACAACATCTTTGGTAAAATTATTTTATTCATTAAACTTAAACTAAATAAAACTAAAGTATGTCAATAGTCTGTATATATGTATTTGTAACGGAATAACAAAAGAGCAGACAAGTTTTTTTCTAAAAATCGAAATCAAACAGAAAAAAAATTGTGCACTTTGAAAAGTGGCCACAATAGGAACAGATCCTTTTTGAGAGAATGAAAGTAATCTGTTTGTGCCAATTCGTACGCCAATGCATTCAAATAACTACAGTAAGACTCTACCTAAAATAATGGTTGTATTGTATGATTTTTATTTTAGTTTAAAAAGTGATTTAATTATTTACCCAGTACTGCTATTTGTAACCATGTTTTAAGCATCGGCACGTCACTACTTACCCTTGAAATGAAAGGCTTTCTATTATTTCTTTGTAGGCGATTCGTAAAAGATACGTTCTCTTTCCTCAATACTCAAAGGCGGTCACTTAATTGAGAATAATGTTCCGATCAAAAAGACCTTTATTTTCGTGTTTCGATCTAATGGAGTGAATAGGTTTTAAAAGTGCAAGTAAGTTAATATATTAGGAAGAATAAAGGAAAGTTAAAATGGATTTTTTTATGTAGTAACGGCAAAAAATATCCATTTATATAATGATAATTAAACCGGCCATGAGTAATATTTATATTTATATGATATATACCTGTAAAAAATGCGGTACATAGTAAATAAATATAAAAAAGTTATAATATGCGGCTTACTAACAGAGTATCAGAGAGTAATGTTTAGTTTATTATTTTCTTTTAAGTCCAGTAGATAAGTGTAAAAGCGTTATAGATTATTTTATTATTAATTCATTTTTACTCTATATTGTGATCATTTTATTTAAAACATAACGTTTAAAAAGGCTTCATAAATTTCAATCAAAACAAATTAATATTCATAACACGAAAAGTAAATCTCTGAAGTCTGCTTTGATTAAGGTTATTAGGCTTATATAATTTTCATAAAATGGTCTCCGTTTTGACGTATTTCTAATGTTTGTTCAACCTTAAAAATATGTTATTGTATATATTTCTGGTCTTGCTGCGGTTTTAATTAAAAAGGTTATTTAAATAAAAATCTTAAATAGTATGAAAAATTAGCAATTAACTGAAGTTGTTACTTTAAAGTTATGAAAAATGCAATGAAAATATTAGGTAGTCTATATGTAATCGACATAATATTAGCTATTAACAAGACACAATATTTTTATGCGATTTAATTATTACATCTATAGAAGAACTAATTAAACCAAACAAGTCAGCTTTGTCAAAGTTTACAACAATGGTTGAAATCTGATATAAATTTACATCTCGATGTAACGAGGGTTAGCGGCGCGGTAATTATTAACGCTATGGAGCGTTTGTCAACAGAATGAAAAGAACTGCGTTTGCAAATTGGTTGAGAAAAAATGTATCCTAATATTAATATTAAAAATACTTACATTATTATAGTTCTATGGCATAAAGAAATTAAAGATCATATTTAACGCAGTCATTTGCTATTAAATATAAATATAAAATCTTTGTTGTTGTTAGGGAGGACTTTCTAACAATTATGCTCATGTTGCTTCATAACCGTAACCGCTACCAAGGTATTATCTCTTAGAATTCTACTATGAGACCAATGCAATATTTCATTAGCATTATTTTAAATGTTTAAGGATGCAATTCTTTAAGAAATTTGTTCGTAGTATGAAATACGATAATAATTACCATCTCGTCAAAAGAAACAAAAAGAAATTGACATAGATACACTCTAAAATAAAATAAAATATAATACTTATTATTTGTATTTTCGAGATTTCATAAATTCCATATTCTTACAATAAGATATCTATTTAAAAATATAAAAATCTAATAAATTTTTCACTACCTCATGTATTCATTTTCCTATTCTTTTTTATGACAATGTCAATGACACTATCTTCCTACTGCCTTAACCACTTTATATGTATGGCTATAAGCGAACAATTCTGACTAAGCAAAAGGATTTGAAACTGAGCGAATATTATAACCGTATGTATAACACGTATAGAACCCTAGAGATTTCTTACGCACCCGAGAAGACGCACAATGTTTTAAATGCATATTTTATGTAGAAGAAATGAGTTCAGTAAATAAAATAAACTAATAAAATACTGCGTAAATTTAATATTTTCAGCGGCAATATAGTGAACGATATCACATTTTCCTTTAATATATTTTTCAATTTTACGGTAGTGATTTTAATAATCATTAAAATATCTTTATTTCGACGACTAATAATAAATGTTAGTTACATTTATTATTAGTCGTCGAAATAAAGACTAGACTTAACTATAGACGTATTTGCTAAATATTAAATGCATTTTCAAATATATTGCTACATTTTAAATTTATATTTAAAATATTTAGATATTCAAGTCACGAAATGTAAATGTTGACATTGTCACCTTTTCGGGTCAAATTAGGTTTTTTTACAACATTGGCCTTATAAAATATTTTTCCTCGCTTTCTTTTACATTCGTGTTTTAATTACTTTGCTTTTGACCATTATTAACATACAGACAGACAATAGAAACGTAACAAACGGAGTAATCCAAAAAATATTAAACAACAAGTATATATGTATAAATTTTACATTAAAACTTTTAAAAATTCATTTATATAAACAAATATAATTAAAAGAACGTAATGACATAGTAAGCCTCTCTGTTGAACGGATAATTGAACTAGCCTCATTAGAATTAAACAAATCATCATTGTAAGCGTTTCTAGGCCACTGTCTTTTAACTTTAACAACTTATGGAGCAAATTATGGATTAGGTTTTACTTTATGTATTAAGTTTTTAAATTTATTTTCTTCACATAATCTATCACACAATAAAATCACCTTCACTAGCGTCACCTGTATTGATAATATATTTACTATTATTAACCCAAATCAAATTTTAATCAATACACCGTGGCCAATTTATTAAGTTGAAAAGTAATATGAGATCAAATTTAAAAAGAAAATAATTTTTGTGCCAGTAACTGCCGACTGAATAAGTAAAATTAAAAATGATTTACTAATGTCTGCGTTTAATGCAATGAGATTAACCGACAAGGACGCATGCAGTGGCCGACGTTACATAAGAACTTTATGAGCTAATGTAATGTTCTTTAGTAAATTTAATACAACTAAACGCATAACCTTGTCTATGTCTTTTCTTCATTTTAATCTTGGTTAAATTTTCTTTTAAATACTTCTTTCGTTCAAAGATACGCGTAGTTAAAGTTAAGTCTGAAATATATATGTGTTTCAATATTAACTTAAATTACACTTTCAACACAATTGAGCTTTTGAATCTTTTTTCTTTTATACAATTCCATTAAGATATCTCAAGGAGGAAAGCACTTTCTTGTAAATTTTTGATAAGTACAATATAAGATGAATTTTGTGTTACTATTTTACGAAAAGTGATTCAAAAAATTGTTAATTGAAACATTATTTTCGCAACATTCAAGAAAACATAAAGTAGTAATTTGAGGAGCAGCACTTAATTAAGATAATAGAAGTAATTTGAGAAGCAACACTTAATTAGGATGTGAATGATTTTTACAGTGTATTGTATTTTATTTGTTCGCATTGTTCACAAACTCCTCAAACAAGCTACAAAACAAAGGACGTATGATTAAAGCAGACACACAGACACAAACAAGGTTTACTGACTCTTGTCATTGTCTCAGAGTTACATACAATATAAAGGAACCGCATCACGCTAACATCTCAACCTATTTTTGTAGCCGCATTGACTACAGCAAGACTACTTTGCGAACCCGGAATTTGTTTACATCAACTTTTCATAATATGAGAAATTGCCGGGATTCACAAGCAAAAAACATTCAATAATATGCTTTAAGCAATATGATAATGATAACTTTTCGCTTTTTTTAAACTTTTTTTCTACTTGGTGGATTCACATGTCATAAATACTATAGTAATATTTTAGTAGTGGGTAAATATTCAGACAGAAGGAAATTGAAAACTATATATTTGAGTAGATTTTGCTTAGACTACTAAACACTTTGTTATATTTACTTATCTGCATAGTTTACATTTACAGTACAGTAAGTGAAATTACACTCTGTACATATTTATTACAATTTACTTTCTACTTATTACAATTTTGCCGATGGCTAAATGTGGTTACGATACGATGAGGGTAACCATTGGGTATTGCTGTATTTATTCCTCTTACCGTGCATTGTAAAGACCACAACCAAAAATTCGATTTATATTTTGTGTGGAACTTTGCCGAATTAGAATTTATATAGAGGATATGAAGTATTAATGGATTTAAAAGATACAGAGTGTTTTAATTATAATGAAATAACAAATAGGTGACAATAGTAACATAAATATTCATAATTTATTTCAATTCATTTTATTACTCATTAAGAGTATTTTTTATGCAACGTAAATACAAATATATCTAATGTAAGTTTAGATATTTTTTGATATAAATATATCTGTGAAATAACCAATTCATACATTAATTAGTTAATATGTTAATAAAATAGCATCATTTATTTTGATGGGAATGTAGTCTGGGACATGCTCGTAATCATCCTATTTATTTGTAGATTAAATCACGCTTCATTGGATTTTGTGACTAAACAAAGATATATGGTGATTTGATCTACTCTCTGAGGACAGAGTGACGGACAAAAGTAAATATTGGAAAGCTGCTTCGAAAGTATCGCTTTTTGTATTACGTTATTTGTACAAAACAGCATAATGTTAAGACATTTCTGAATGACCTTTAAAACTAGATTTATCAAGATTTTTATTTATTATTTTTAATTTAAGTGTCATGACGCTTACAAGTGTCAAGCTAATGATTGGACCATATTGCCTGTTTATCTTATTTTGTTATTAATTGGTCATAACGCCTGATCATACTGAAAAAGAATTCTAATCATATAAGATATGAAAGTGAAGCCAGCGGAAACAGATAGTTAACAACTAAGACATGCAATTTCTGTTCTTTCACACCATAAATAAATATACCATAAATAAACAATTTTCCTCAATAATATTTCATGTTGTAATGAGGCGCTATTATTCTTTTTTATATATTGCCCGCTACATAATAGGGCTCTAGTTTCTTTTCAACGTGACGTGTTTAGGGCTAACCCATGGTAAATATAATTATGTAATATATTGTACTAGCTATTGTCCTTGACTTCACGTTCCTTAATGATTAGTACACGCTTTATATCAAATTCTAAGCTACCAAAGCGGCTTGTTTATGATTATGTTTAGCGTATTTCGTGTATTTTGGTAAAAGCTTTTGCCTAAGCTTTCCAAACTTGAACGTAATTAACATCCTTATGACGAGATTCAGCAGAAGACTGAGGTAACAGTATTTTATGTCTCACAGAAGTAAAATGTAATATTTCTCATGAGCGGTCCTAAAGTCTGTGAATCTTATTCCAAATGTTTGTTCTTTCAGACACTAGGATTATTAGTTCATCAAATCTGAAGTAATCATTGAGCTTGTATTTTATATGTTACTACGCGACCAACACTGCCATAGGCCTATCACAGATATGTTATGTAATTCTAGTACCGTCGATACTTTTTGTTTGAAGGTCGTATGACAAACAAGTCCAACCAAATAAGTATGTATGAATAGATAAAATAATCTTAGCTATCTACAACATGAATCCCGAAAAGTTCCTAAGTAATATTTTCAAAAAAGTTAACGTGCTTACGTTGCCGTGACTTCATATATTCGATAATATTTTAATCCGAGTAAAAAATAACCAAGTTCCCTCGGCCCATCTATATATTGCATATCGCCTTGCTAGGTCGTGATACGGAATGGGCCAAGTTCCTTTCGCCTACATAAGTTATGATATCCAGGTGGGCCAAGTTCTTTTCGCCTTCGTAGGTTATGATATCCGGGTGGGCCAAGTTCTAATCACTTCTCTCTTTGAATATTCGATTCCAAAATATTGGTGTAATTTAGAACTTGGTGCTTCGGCTTGCTGAAAGTTCAGTCCTGATTACTGATAACTTTTGTGAAGGCAAGGGGCATGCTGATGTAAAAAACATTTTTTGGAAAGGTCAATCCTGATGATGATAACTTTTGTGAAGGCAAGGCGTCCGTATCACGACCTAGCAAGGCGATATGCAATATATAGATGGGCCGAGGGAACTTGGTTATTTTTTACACGGAGTGTTTTGGTTTGGATTTCATCTCTTTTTGTACAAATAATTAAGTCATGCAGTTTTAGTGCAATTAACACCGGTTAATGACGGTTATGGCACAGTTCCATGCGCCACCAACTGAGGTTGTGCCCAGACGCTCGTTGTGTTGGTTTTGAGTGCACACTCCCCTGTAACCAGCTCGTTGCATGTTTCAATAAAAAAAGAATGAATTTCTCTTGCATAGGAACCGATTATCAACTGACTAGAAGAGTGTTCAGAGATAGTTACCAGGCCTATTTCACCCCATTTTTATTTTTGTTTGATTTTTACTGAGCCTCTGACTCATAACGCTCACCCTGTACCTATGTAGGTGGCTACCAGATATCAGAGGTCAGTCTACTTGTTTTTAAGTTGTCTCATTTAATGTTACTTTTTATATTTATTACTGATCCTCTGACTCATAACACTCACCTATGTATGTAGGTGGCAACCAGATATCAGAGGTCAGTCATTAGTTATGTTTTAGTTTCCACATTTATTTTTATTTTTGACCAGATCGCAATCACTCGTCGACCCCTATGAAACGCACAGACCTGCAAGATACTATCTCTGTACATGACCTCCTTAGCTGACGCCGGCGTCATCCAGGAGTCATGTACCTACATAATTACACCATACTATGAACCACCCAACCACCCGTGTACTATTACATAGGTCGCCTTCGTGTACGTCTTATGCTGCAAAATTTACGTACAGCAGGCCGGCCACGCTTTGCTGACTGAAGTGATTCCTCAGTCCTGGCCTCAGCTCGAGAAACTCCTATAGGGGCAAGAGAGGGGGCTACTGTGCCGCGCCCTAAGCCACGGCATTGGCCACGTGCACCACGCCTCCGCGGAGGACGCCCACGTGTTGGCAGCTTGGGTAATTCAAATCAAATCAAATCAAAAATCTTTATTGAAAATAAGTTTCATACAAAACATTTTTTCATTGTCAAAGCTACCACCAGCTCGGAAAATTATTTCCACAGACCTGAGAAGAGCTGGCGACAGAAACTCAGCGGGATTGTCATGATTTTATTTATTTTTTTTTTCTTAAATTCTAAATAACATAAATACATTACACAATATTAAATAAATAATCTTGAAGCAGCCTGGCAGCGATCGCTTCATACCCACGGTGCATTATCCTCTAAGTATTCAGATACATTGTAGTATCCTTTTGCACACAAACGTTCCTTAGCTATTCTCTTAAATTTGTTAAATGGTAATACTTGAACGTTTGCTGGGACTTTGTTGTAAAACTGTATACATTGCCCCATGAAAGATTTATTAACTTTTTAAGTCGAGTAACAGGTAGCGCGAGCTTGTGTTTGTTCCTGGTATTTAAAGTGTGTATATCACTATGCTTAATAAAATTGTCAGTATTTTTATGTACATATTTCAGATTTTCAAAAATATACTGACTGGCGACCGTAAGTACATTAATTTGCTTAAACTTATTTCTTAAAGAATCTCTAGGGCCCAGATTGTAAATTGCACGGACAGCTCTTTTTTGTATAACGAAAATGGTATTTATATCAGTAGCACTACCCCACAGTAGGATACCATAAGACATTATGCTATGAAAATAACTATAATACACTAACTTAGCAGTAGTCTCATCAGTTAGGGATCTAATTTTTTTAACAGCGTACGCGGCAGAGCTAAGTTTACTAGCTAATCCAGCTATATGAGGGCCCCATTGTAGCTTAGCATCAACAGTGATTCCTAGAAAAACTGTGGATTCCACGACTTCCATCGCTTCCTCATTTAAAAGTACATTAGTTTGCACCTGTTTAATATTAGTAGTAGAAAATCTAAGAAGTTTAGTCTTCTTACTATTAAGCAACAGGTTGTTAACACTAAACCAATGCACTATTCTAGAGAGAGCCTTGTTTACATCGTCATACATTACCTGATGCCGTTTTACTTTAAATATTAAAGAAGTGTCATCAGCAAACAATACTATCTCATTATGTTTGTCTACAAAAGTAGGCAGGTCATTTATATAAATAAGGAAGAGAAATGGACCTAAAATTGAACCTTGAGGGACCCCCATATCAATCGGAGCCCCAGTCGATCTTTTTCCATTCACCTCTACCCTCTGAATTCTATTAGACAAGTAAGAAATCAAGAGTTTGAGATCAATGTTCTTAATGCCATAGTGGTACAATTTCCTGACCAATGTTTCAAGCTGAACACAATCGAAAGCCTTAGATAAATCACAGAATACTCCAAAAGCATCCTGTGACTGATCCCAGGCCTCATATATATGTTTTATAAGAAAGACGCCGGCGTCCGTAGTAGAGCGACCTCTAGTAAAACCGAACTGTTTATGGTGAAGCAATTTATATTTATTAAAATGATCTATCAGCTGATTAAGCATGATTTTTTCAAATATTTTACTAAACGAAGGCAATACTGATATTGGTCTGTAATTAGACGGATCTGAATTATTGCCTGATTTTAAGAGTGGTATTACTTTGCTATGTTTCATTAGGTCAGGAAATACTCCACAAGAAATACAGTCATTAAAAATGGTCGCTAAGTAAGGCGCAACGAGGTCCACTATTGAGCCAATCACCTTTACAGATATTCCCCATAAGTCAGGAGTATTCTTAATATTTAAGGTCCTAAAACATTTAATTATATCATTGGATTCAATTTTCTTCAATTTAAAAGGAATGTTACATTTTTTTTACATTTTTTTGTAGTAATGACTCAGCGACTACAGGAGAAGAAATTAAAGAAGAAGTGGTAGAAGCTGGATTTTTTTTTAAATAATTCTCAAAAGCAGAGGCAACTTCCTTATTTGATTTTATTACTTGATTATCCATTTGAAGAGAAAATTTGGAGTTGCGAGCTTTGCTTTTACCAGCTTCGTACTTTATAATATTCAAGGTCATTTTAATTTTATTTAAAGAATTACTAATTAAGTTTCTAATATGTAATGACCTGGCTTGTGAACAAACTTTATTAAATAATTTAGAATAATTTCTAATATATTGAGCAAACGAGTCACTGCGATTGAGCTCCCTCTCATTGTAGAGTTCAAACAGTTTTTGTCTACTCTTATGAATTCCTGGGGTCGCCCACTCATTAAAAGAAAGGTGATTTCTCAAAGTGCAAGTTTTGGAGGAGAATGTCGATTTGAATTCATTATTAATAATTTTGAAAAATTTATTAAACAGTTGTGAAGGATTTTTATTGTATTCCAGATATGAACATTTGGCCAAAATATTATTTTTAAACTTATCCATGCGCCTTACAGTTATAGGAACAAACACAATTTCTTGTTTTTCTTTGCTGAATTTGTAATTAAAAGATATTAATTGCCCACAGTGATCAGAATTTAACCTATCAATTATTTTCTTATTCTTCGGTATAAAGTCTGTGAAAATATTATCAATACAAGTGGAAGTAGACTCAGTTATTCTAGTGGGCTCTAAGAATAAGTTAATAAGGTTATATGATTTTAACAATGATCTGAATCTAATAGTGGTAGCGGAGTTATCTAATAAGTTTATGTTAAAATCACCACATACAATAATATTTTTATTAGACGCAGACAGTTTTAATAAAACATTTTCAAAAACAGGTTCAAAAGAATCATATAATGAACTTGGGGGTCTGTAAACACTAACAACAATGAAACGTTCAAGCTCTGCACAGGCTATTTCAATAGTCCGCTCTACAGAGAGGCTCACAATATCTTTACGTTCCTTAAATTTTAAATAATTGTTGACAAGAACTAAAGAGCCACCGCGTATAGCATTCACCCTGCAGAACGAACTAGCCACCTGGTGATCCTCAAAGTTAAACAACATTTCATGGCTTTTAAGCCAATGCTCTGTAACACACATTATATTAATTTCATTACTTTTCAAAAATAGCTCAATTTCAATTTCCTTATTCATAATTCCTTGAATATTCTGATGCACCAGGTGTATTAGATTACTAACATTATTATGGGCAATGCACTGATTACAAGATTTAATGTTTTTCTGTAAAAAATTTTTTGTTATTGCCAGAGAGTATCTCCTTTGTCTTATTTTCTAATTTAAATTATTTGATTCCAAATTCAATGTCAAATTATTAAATGTCAAATTATTAGATGTCAAATTATTATTCTGCTCAATAAAAGCAGTAGTCTTATTAGCCAAATATTTGGCTGAATTAAAATGTAAATAATAAGATAGCGCATTAGCTACCAGTTTAAAATTATAATATGATAAATAAAACCTATCAGATGTCATAATACAAAAGTTATTGTATCTATTTTTTGTTATACAATTAATATCTATTACATGACTTTTCATAGAAAATTGATTACTAATATAATTGTCATGTGTCAATGTGTATAACAATTCATTTAATGAAAATCTTATGTTATTTTCATGAGGCAAACCCTTTATATAAGGAAATGTAAAGAAATTAACTTCTTTAATGTTTAGTTGTGATATTCTATTGAATAATTTAATTAAGTTATTTCTATTAACACTTCCCCTTTTCCCAATAATAAAAACTAAGGTTGTGTTGGGACTATGTTCAATATTTATGGCTATACTTACAATTTGAAGAAATGAAGCTCCGGGCATGCAATAGTTAGTTATTGACTGTCCATAACACTCCCTGTAAAGTACAGTGCCCATATCCTTGCCTATTTCATCACTAAATACAGTTACATTTGCCGTCAAGGATGAAGGCAAAGTATTATTGAAGTGAAACTTCTTTAGGCGCATGAGGGTAAAATTTTTACAGATGAAACGTCACGCCGGTATGCAACGGAAAAGAGAGAGAGAGTGATCGAGAGCGATTGAGAGAGAGTAAGACAGGGCGAACGTAGCATGAGCAACTAGCCGTGGAGTGAAAGTAGGGAGCAAGCGAGTGAGAAAGATTGAGAGAAAAAGTGAGACAGAGCGAACGTCGTATTACTATTGGTTGTGTATTCGTTTACTAGTTAATTTTATTTTAATGACAATTAAATTCCTAACCTATCTTCCTTTTTCCCTTCCTCTTAATGTTGGAAATTTAAAGTTTTAGATTTGTATAAATATAAACAAGATTTATAAATTAGTTCGCCAAAGAAGTTTCACTTCTGACATGTGTACTTTGTACGCACGCATGTTTTTGTTTTTTTTTTATTTGTGCTACTGACATGTATATTCTTATTTAAACTATATAGGTCCTTGGGCACAGAATTACTTGGTAAGGAATTATTAAAAGAATATGTATTATAATTTCTGGTTAGTGAGTCAAACCGCTCTGAGTTCTCATTACAAATTTTTACCAAGTCATTCATGGCTAGGATACGTTCTGAGATTTCCTTTTGGGCTAATTGATATTTATTACTTATGTAATTTAATGATTTGCCTAAATTTAATATTTCAGATTGAAGAGTATCAATGTCAGCTTTATATTTTATTTCCATGTTTTGAGCTTCAGCACACATAATATTATATTGATTGTTCAGCTCATGTTTCTCTGTAGACAATTTGGAATACTTTAAATTAAGGTTATTTATCTTTTTAAGGTGTTGTGTTTTTCTTATGAATTTATTTAATTTAACATAATTCTTGAGCTTTCTCTTAGATAGAATTGGCTGGGAGGTCACACAATCATCACCAGTCAAGTCAATAGTGCTAATATTTGTTTTACTGGTGGTACATGGTGAAACTAATGTAGAATCATTCCCAACCAATTCGTCAAATAGGCTTTGGGTTTGATTTGTAGTTAGGTCTGATATAGTACTTTGAAGGCTGGCAATTTGATCTTGGGCCTCTTGGAGGTTTAGCTTCAGTACATCAGTAACCCTAAGTGCTTCTTCATATTCAACACTACATTAATCAAACCCATTGACTACAGATTGAAGCTCACAATTCTTTTCATAAACAATATTATATTCTGAATACAATGTACCCATTTCATTTTTTAATTGAGTATTTTTATTAATTAATTCTATGAGTTCCTTTTCATTGTCATCCCTTTCTTTTAAAAGTTGATCACACTGTTGTTTAGAGGCCTTAAGTTCCAGAAGAGCCATTTGGAGTTGGTTCTCCTCCTGGCGCGACTTAGTACTACGGGTCATCATATTTATAGATTAAATTTATTAAATTAAAGAAAAGTCACGAATATGTGACAGAGTTGTATTATTATATTTATTGTAATAAAGGAATAACAATGAAAATAATTCCAATATGAGTTCGTTACCTGGTCTGACAGTTGGCGAAAACAAATTTCATACACAACACCCGTTACTCACTGAATTTAGAACTATATTACAAATTTTATATTACTATTGCGTAATAAATTATATCACTATTGTAAAATAAATTAGTATTCTAAATAATATAATTAAATAAAATTGGGAGAAGGTTTAAGACGTCTAGTCGATGGGGTTGCCACACAAAAAAAAAAAAGAAAAAAAGAAAAAAAAAAAACAATTCCTCACTACTGGCCTCAGCTCGAGAAAGCAGCCTAATTAAATACAAATATTTATTAATAAATAAGTGTATTATAGTTTATTACTAAGTTTTATTGGTGATAATATTTTTAATCGTTTATTAGTTGAGTTTTATTCACACATATTAATAAAAAAGTTTCATAAAATACTAGTCGTAATTTAAGTTTCAACAAAGCTAAGTTAGAATCGTTTTAATTCTCTTAGAAAAACAATACAATTTTAATTCCTTTGAGAGAACTTTGAAGTTATTTTTATATACATATTTATTTTTTTATTTATATACTTTCCACTTTGCATAAAGTCACTCTCCAACTTAAAATAAGGCTACGAGGGTTCCAAGCGCGCCCTGATCTGAGAAGAACGACAACAAACTCTGCCGGGTTGTTTTTTATTGTATCACTGTTTCACAAACGTCAATATATTTAGTGAGCAATGTATGAAAAACTAGAACCGTCGCCATACCAGAACCATAATATATAGTATTAAAAAAAATAACAAGGTATCGATATTAATTTCACTGTGTTCAAATAATACACTATATAGGAAATTTATACACTTACTACTTACTATATGCAATTATTATCGCTTTGATATTAACAGTTTGTAGTTTGTAAAAAAATATATTTTTAAGCATTTATAAAAAAAAATTGTTGTAATTTTTTTATTTGTGATCTGATCCTATCATTTACATTAACTAACTTCTGACAGCGACTTCGTCTGTCTCCCTCCGCCTTCCCTCCTCCTGTCCTAGCCTAATCCAAACATTGACCATTTATCATCACAATATTTACGAATCCATTATTTAATTGTTATTAGGCCACAATTTTTCAGTTTTCTCGGGAAAATGAGAAAGCTTCTTTTAATGGAGAGCATCCTGTACGCTGTACTATCATACCATATTTCTTAAAACTCTGTTTAATAATTGTTTTGTATTTTCATTATATTCCAAATTATACTTTCCATTAACCCGTTAAAATAAGTGATATTAATAATTAGAGATAATTAAAACTAATTATTTGGAATAAAAATTTATTCAGCAATTTTTAATTTGTAGTATATTCAAACCTAGGTATTGGGTTTCCTCGTGAAAGTTATTAAGTTCTCCATAAAAAGTAGCCTATATATTGATCACAGCCATAATCTATGTATATATCAAATTTCATCAAAATCCATCTAGTAGAAGTAGTATAACAATAAGGAGCGATCAAGCAAACAGATAAAAAGACTATCAAGCTAACTATAAAACATTTTTTCTGTGCTCATCACGTAGCAATAAGATTTTTCAAAACTTATTGCTACGTGATGTGTGAACATATTTTATTGGTTAATATAAAAATAAATCTGGAAACAATAACACTACTTTAAATACTTTTAAACTATAATTTTAACGTAAACCTTTCTGTACAGTGCAGTTTATTATTTTGTATATCCTTTCATATTGCAAAAAAGTAATTAAAATATCTATTAATTTAAGAAATGTTTAAAGTATTTAAACGTTTGTGTAATAACCAATACATATTCTCGGACGGCCGTCGCGTTAACATCATTCCAATTTGTGTAATCGATGTTCCAGAGTTCCGCAGCAATTATATCGCGATATATATAAATATATATAAATTTATTTTAAATAGCATTAATACAACATATTATGCATTTGTCTTACTTCGTGCTATTTTTTTATTTAATAACAATCATATTTATTATATTTTATAATTAAATACTTTACTTGAATTAAGAAAAGCCTAAAATGATGAACCCTACATAATAAATGTTACTCGAACATCAGTTATATTCAATTCCAGTGCAATCCGATATAAACCGCAAGGGGCGACGAGATGTCACTTTAAATTAAAAAAAGCTAATGAATTCAGAATATTTAATCCGAAGCCGTGCTGTAATACACGCTCAGCGCGCTTTTTTAAAATAATTAATATATTTGTTTAATAAAATTCTGATCATTTTAATAGTGAAATTAAAATTTATTCGTTTACAAATTTCTAAATAATTTGCCGGGTAAAATTTTGATAGGTACTTAAAAAATAATTAGGTTTTTAAAAGATTTACAATGACTTATTATTGAAATTGAGTAACGACGATAAAGGTCAATAATAAGCGGTGCAAAGTGCTAATCAAGCTCATGTTGATTGTTTTTAAAGCGGTAGAATAAAATCTAAGATTTTATTTTGGGGCAGTTCATCTACACGAATAGTGGGTTATATTTCTTTTCCTCCAGTACCGCACATCTTTAAAAGTATGGTGGGATTTCGACTAAGGAATTCGTTTATGAAATATGAAGTACATTTTTTTTGGAGGAGTAAAAGTTTATATATATGAAATTAAAAACGAAAACAATTGCAATTAAATAGGCTTTACTATTGTACGAGTAATATTAGGTTAACTGAAAACATACATTTTTGTGTTCTTAGAATGCAAACGCTGGCTAAATCTCAGAAGCTAAGTCTGAATAATGTACTATAGAATTGTATTTTAAAAAGATTTACAAACAGTTCGCAATTCTATGTATAAATAATATTTCTATCTATTGATAGTGGGCAACTACGGAATCCTGTATTGCGTGTGATCCGTAACGCACTTGACCGGTTTTTATTATTATTATTATTCCCATTTACACTTTTGTAGTAATGTGAACATATTCTTTAAGTAACAACATATAAAACTTTTTGCTTTGTCAAATGAATTAAGTCAGAATTAAGTATAAGATTAATATTAATATTAAGATATAATATATTAATATTAGTATTAAGATATAAAAAATATAATTTAGTTTGAAAATCACCAAGGCAAGTGTAAGAGTATTTTATATATATATATTTATTTGGAAATCGGAAGTAGATTTATTTTAAAAAAATCAATAATACCACTTAACTAAATTATTTATTTCTTAAAAAGTAATTTTGACAATAAAATCAACTAAATAGAAGGAACAAAATCTTAATAATTAAACAGTAACTAAACTACAGGACCGGTGTGCACACTACGAACGCTACGAGCTAAGTGGGGCGCGGCGGTTTGATTGCTCCCTTTATAAAGAGAGGTGCAAGTATTCTTGAGGGTAGTAGCTGACTGCTTATAATATATATATTGAATTATTTTTGTTTTATTGTGTATTCCACTCTTTTATTTTAGTTATGAAACTGTTCTACTTATATTACTACCACTTATTTATTTTTTACCTAGAAATTTTATTTCTTAAATAATAAATATAATATATATAATATTGCATTGTATATATATATATATATATATAATATATATATATATATACAGTGCAAGAAGCCTTGGATTAATAAAGCTGGTACCTGTGAGTGTTGATAATATTTGTAATATATAATGCAAATTAATTGGAATATTATTTTCATAAAAGGAAAGTATACGAGCGGAAACAGTATGTGTGTTGTAAAACAGGAATATTTTAAAAAACCCACAGTGGCAGTGCCAGTGTTACGTTACTTTAAAAATACCAATATATTCAAACAAAACTATTTTCAATAATTTATATTTAATGTAAGGTGTTCAATATTTAAAACATAGTTTTAAATTTATTGGCTTCTGCTCGCTTTTAGTGTTAATTATATTGTGATAATTTTGAAGTCTCGTTTATATTAAGAATTATAATAACTTCATTTGTGTATCTGAACTCATATATTGTGCCTGATAGAGACGTAATTTACGATCTCAAAGCGCTGGAAGCTGCTTACGTTGGTACCTTGACTTCAGTGAGCTTATGCTGGTTCTTTAATGTAGATAAGGAAAAAAAAATGTTTAATAATGGTTATAGTTTACATCTCCTTCAAACTCCAAAATTTAACTTGCATGTTATATGTAGTGATTGTGTGCGTATATTAACTATGGTAGTACTATGATGTGGTAAAATATAGAAAAGTTAGTCTCTGGTTAGTGTTATGTGTGAGCAGTGTCATCTACTCACATCGTGTATCGTGGAACCAGGATATGTTGATATTGTGTATATATTGCGGTACAGGTACAGCGTACACTACACTATAAATAATACCTCACAATAGATAAAGTTAATTAATCCCGACGTCATCTGGAATGATCTAAACAATAACACTGTGCGAATGTATAAAGTACATTTTTATTAGGCTGTTGTGATTTAACTACATCGGCTTAAGAGTTACCAGGGCGTAAATATATTAGTGTCTCTATTTTATAGCTCAATAGAAGTGGTTCAATTTTTGTATGAAGCTTGGTGTTTTATTAAAAACTAATCAATTGTTTTTTGTAGGTTATACTTATTAAAATGTCATATTATTACAGAAAATCAATTAAACAGTATGATTTATTAAAACAATTTGGTTGGTTGGTTAAAAAAGTTATACTCTTAGTACTCTTTTTATGTATGTAATAATAATTGTTATTAAAATGTAAGTAACGTGTAAGATGTGTTTGGGATAAAAATATTTTATCATATTTAGGACATTTTAATAACAGGAACAGAATGTATTAAAAACTAGAAAATTATTTGGTAGCTTTCAATACACTGTGTTGCCTTAGTATTAGTACCAATCAATCAATAAAACAAATCAGTTGTATCTAGACTATTAATAAGAATATAGAAAGTTATGTGGTAAATCTAGTTGTTATAGATAACACAACTTCATGTTTTATAAATATTAAACATCAAAATATTTTCATACTACGCACCAATGTACTTTATCTTAATCTATATTATTTGTCACCATTTGAATATAAAACTTTAACTGTTTTAACTGATCCTGGGTTACGCTAAGAGTAGAATTGAATCATGAATATTATATCAGATACATTTGACCGATAAAGCATTTGAATTTCTAATATAAGAGCTAAGAGTAACCTCAAACTAGTTTGATAAACATGTCATTTACTGTAAATCGTTAAAATTTCTTCATACATCTTGATTTTATACAAAATTGAAACCACCCCCACCCCCCCGTAATCGTAATCGTATCAAATTCACTTTTGGTTGTCATTTTCGGTTTTATCATAACAAAAAACATAGAAATACACATTCATCTTTATTTTATACAAAAATGGATAACTTCACTCCCCATGAGGAGTAGTAAGAAAGTGTTAATGGGTTATGGAGGTCCTGAATTAATTTTTAGTTATCATTTTCGGTTTCAGCATCCCAAAAAACGTAGATATACACATCTATCTTGATTTTATACAAAAATTTAAATTTTCACCCCTTAAGAGATAGTAAGGGGATGCTAGCGGGCAAACGGGCAATTAAAATTAGTTTTTATTGTCATATTCGGTTTCAGCGGTTCCATAAACCTTTTTTGTGTGCCTGTTTAATTTATTCATCTTCTTCTCGAAATTATTATGAAGGAAATTGCAAACATCATAATACAACTAGTCATAATTATTAATAATTATTATCCTTGTTTATACCGGATATATATCATTTCAAAATATTTCGTTTGTCTTAGACTTAGAAACCTAATCTACCGTATCAGATAGAGGGTAGCATCTCAGTTTCCTGTAGGTCAATGTCGAACCTCTATATTATTTTTCCTATGTTTCTGAATTGCAAATATGTTATGTTTAAATAATAGCTCTTATATTTAATTTATCTCTTGATATATTCTTAAATATAAAAGATTCATATTCCTGGGTAGTAGATATATATATATATTATTGTTCAATCTAAGTCTAGTCGTAGTCTAGTCTAGGATAGCTCATTTAAAACCGTGTATGAAAATTGTTTTCCTTCATCGGTCATTCAATAATTTAAAAAATCCATAAATTCATCCAGAATGTTAAAGCCGTTCTAAAATATCCCGCACGGGTTCTCGGACGTCCAACATGTTTACATAATTTCAATTTGTATACATGAATGTTTTAGGATTCCGCAATACGGCAATAATACGGAGAGAATATATCGTAACGCATGAACTTTTAAAGTATTGGAAAGGAAAATTTACACACAACACAACCTTCATTGCGATTATCATAACACTTTGATAACGTAACGTAAATATAATATTTATTTGATATTTCAACTGACAAAAATGAAGTAAATATAATAAACTTACATGATGAACCATGCATACTAAATGTGACTCGAACATCAAAATGTCCCATTCCAGTGCAATCCGATTGAAACCACAAGGGGCAAAGAGACGACGGTTTAAATTAAAAAAGCTTATGAATTCTGGCTGTTTTAACAAAAGCGGCTCTGCAATTTACACTCTGGACTTACCCGACGAACAAAATACCTAATTTTTAGCATAGTCGGTTCATAATGTTAACAAAATAGTCCGTTAGTATTTAAAACCCGTTTTTATTTTTTGACAAAGTTAAATTCGCTTATTCCACTACTATCAATGATAAATAACTTCAACATGTCAGGGTATTTTCTCAAGGATAGTTTAGGAAAACTTTTTACAGGCAAGCCTGCGTGAGTACGTATTATTTATATCTCTTTAGCTTTCATTTGGATGTTACATACTATAGCTGGTTTATAATTATTAAAAATTTACATACAAACAAAGGAAGACGAGTGAAAGAAAATGTTTGTGAAAACGCCCTTAAATATAAAAGGAAACATAATTACAAGAAGGTAAACAAATATTAAAAATAAAAGAAATTTTTTATCGTTATGATATTTCAATGGTAACATATTATATATTATTTTCAACCTTTCTTTAAAAATATATGTTTCGTAGTTTATTTAAAGTATACCTTAAACACTTTTTTTTATAAAATCTTAATATATAAAACACAAAGACACTCACTGACTCATTCATCGCTCTACAGCCCAAATCCTAATACCTAAAAAGCTGGAATTTGGACATAAGACTCCTGACATATTGCATAGGTGCAATAAGAAAGGATTTTGCAAAGTTAAAAACCGTTCCAAAGTTACAGCTAAAAAACTGTAAAAAATATAATGCGCCTGTTTGATACCTAATAGGTTGTGTGGAAATTGAAACAAAATGTTTGATCACTTTCGCCTTCCGTTGCGAAGCATGGGTAACCTGCTAGTACTTAATATATAAAGAATAAGTTAATTTTCACATATTAGTAAATTTATATTTTTAATTCATTGGTCCGAGGACTTGTATAAACTAAATTGAAAGTTTGTTGCAACTGCTTAAAAATTCAAACTGTAAGATCCTGGCATATTATATATTAAACAATTAACTACTTAGAGTCAACTAGAATTAGTATCCATCCATAACTAATAACTAATAAAATAATCTGAAAGTTTTTTTTATGTTTTAAAATCATTGTATAAAATATGAAATAAACCAAAATTTGTTTAGTTTTAAAATAATACATCGCAATTAAACAAGTCACAACAGTGATAGCAGGTTGCTTCTTCTTATTAAACTATTTTGTTCTACAAAACAAACAGAATGGTAATAATCCACTACTTCAGCTAGTAAATTGTGATTTGCATTTGTACTATTAATATTACTTACAGAACCAGTATTTCTTTCAATGCTTTCTTAAAATACACACACAACTATTGCCCTATTAAATCTTGGCAGAAGGCGCTTAGTTTCAACTATTTCTCCCGCTTCCCAATACGACAATTTCAATAAATATATCGTTATTGGGTAGACCTCGAAGAATTCGGTCTGCCCATTCATTTGTACCCGACTTTCGAATTTTGGAAAAATTTCTTCACAGGAGATCTTCTTATGACCCCCTGAGTCCGAAATAACCATTGGTCAAAAAGTTTATATATATATATATATATGCGTGCGTGCGTCCAGATTCGACTTTTGTCAGCACGATAGCGGCCGCAGTTTCGCTCGGATCGCTTTCAAACTTTGCATAAAAATCAACCATCCATAAATCAAGTTCAAGTTTGTTAACGAGAGAAATCCGGCCACAGGGGGCGCTAGGGCCTCACTTTTTCTGATTTCAGTTTTTCGACCATAACTTTTTCCCTATACAAAGAAGATCAATCGCGTTCATATTATATGATGTCTTTGATGAATACCTATAACTAATGTAAATAAACCGAAAACCTAACTTCAATAACTTAGTGGTGGGGGTATAAAAACCGAAATTTTTTGGAAAAAAATTCATAACTTTTTTCTGGTAAACATTCTTACATCACAAATATTTTTAATAGAAAGGTTATTTTTTACTCTAAATTTAGGTATCAAAAGTTTTTCCGTAAAATGTAAAATTTCCGAGAAAAAAAATAAAAACCACTTTTAGCTTGAAAATTTAAAGTAGGTAAAACCACGCCAACTTTTTTCTGGCCAATATTCCCTCCTCGTAAATATTTTTAATAGAAAGGTTATTTTTTA
Source organism: Melinaea marsaeus rileyi (assembly GCA_918358865.1). Lineage (NCBI taxonomy): Eukaryota > Metazoa > Arthropoda > Insecta > Lepidoptera > Nymphalidae > Melinaea > Melinaea marsaeus. Next base: position 7,934,693 of record OU911088.1, on the reverse strand, counting down.
CAACAAAAAGATACGTTTTCCGAGAAAAAAAATAAAAACCGCTTTTTGCTTGAAAATTTTTGATGTAAACAACGGCATCATGTGTTATTCTTAGGTAGTGAGTTATATTTTAAACGAGTTACACATGAGGTCTACCCACGCGTGTCCCCCTGCGGGCACGGATTTTTTATTATCCAAGTCGCACGTGTTACCTGCATTAAATTGACTGAAAACTTTAACGTCTTGTTGTAAATACATATTCCGAGACTTCAAAACAACAACACAATTTAAGATAAATAAAATAAAAATATATTAATTAAATTATGAGTTATAAAAAATATCCCTTTTAAATTTTTCATCAGCGCTTATTTCTTAAAAAAAATACTAATAAAATTTTTAACTTTCAACGAGTTGATTTTGGAGCGCATGCACGACCCTTTCAATGAAAGTTATTGAAGTTACAAATATTAATTTTATAGAACGTTTTAAACACTAACGATTGTTACCGATAATACATGTTTTTAATAAAATATATAGTTAATAGTTTCAGGGCATGTGTTTTTTTATTTGATATAGGTTAAATGTATTTCATATTAAGACTACACTGAAATATACCAAAGTAATATAAATTACCAAATTAATTAAACGTTAAAGAGCTACTAATCTTCAAATGACTGAATAGATTTTCTTGAATGATATTTATGAACAAGAAACTAAAACTGAATCAACAAATATCTGTGATATCGTAGACAGACAGCCACACTTTAACATATGTTAAGGTTATAAACGCACTTAGTTTTGGGACCTTCAAAAAAGAAGAAGTTTGGGGGAAAAACTATGATCATCAAAATATATCTGCTATTGTAGATTAGTATAGTCGTAAACATGTAACGATTCCTTTCAGCTCAATTGAATGCAACTTATATCAATTTGTGGTTGTATGAACATTAACTATATTACGAGTATGTACTTTATATCACTGACCACTTTGTACGAACATCTGAGATTGTTTGTTGTAAATGTTTTGCTTTTAACTTTGTTCTTAGTAAGGTGAACAGAGTTTTGTTTATATTAAAAACACGCTTAGCTAATACTACTCAGTATAAGATGGACTTTAAATTCTAAACATAGTTTTTATTTTAAGAAGTTAGAATCCTTCTAGAGATTTGAGTGAAAATTAAATTAAAGAAAAGTTGAAGGGGAATTCAACCATATTATTTTATTTCAAATCTTTTAAACTTTAAACATTATAATAAAGATATCTCTCAGGAGGGACCAGGGACGGATTAAAATATTAAATATAGCGGTATATTTTATACTATCTTAAAACCGTAAAATAAATCAAAATAGATTTTAATAGATTTTCTAAAAATTCTACAACTTTATATTTTTTAATCTATGATAACCTAATTTTATATTTATATTTTGGGAGTATTCACAAAATTTTGTGGAATATTAATCACTTGACATAATATGACAATTATACAAACATTCTTGATGATTAGCCATTAATGACTACTTTTTTTCATTAAAACATTTTATTTTCGGTTCAAGATTTTTCTATTTATTCCTTTATACAATTAGGTTACAAGCAAGACCAAGTTGTAAAGGCTGCAGAAGCCACTTAAAAGACGTAAAATGTCACGAGACGCCATAACCCGATAACCTAAAAATAACATGCTTCCCGAAAATGTTCATGTATTCGCTTATTAATATATATATTTTGAAGTTTTGAATTTAGAAAGTAATTGAGTTTTCACAGATCAGATATCAACAGCACTTGGCACAAAACAAAAGTTGTTAAAATTGTTATCTGATTGTTTGTTAGTTAGTGCCTCACGCAAAATCTATAAGATGGCTTTGCGCATAATGACATGTTTTTAGATTTTTTCCCGCTGAACATACTATATATACTTTTTTATGAAAAACTTTTTCTTTATTGGCAAACACAAACAGTGGTTTGGTCTAAAATTATTTTAACCCGAAATATCTTAAACAAAAAACATCTAAAAAAAAAAGGAATAAGTTAACAAAAAACAGTATAGGATGTTATTAAAAAGGTTTTTCGATTTTTTTTCCATTTTTAAACAGGTTTACTGTAATTTTAAAACGTAATAAAAATATGGATTTGTGTGAAAAATTATACTTAAGCAGAAATAAAGAAAACAAAATCCCAGACACCTACTGGTACTATTCATAATCAATAAATTACGAGCACCTAGAAAACAAGCACTACAGAGTCGAGCACATCTTAGTCATGGAAGTTGAGTTAACATAAAGTTTTAGTATCGTGTTATGTAAAAAATTTTGCTTATAAAACATATTACATCTGTAAACAAATGGCGTTATTAAAAAAATGATTATAATTTTATTATAATCGAGTAATTATAATTATAAAAAATACATTTATATTTAAAAATTAAAGTAAGTTCAGTACAAATGCATCATCCTTTCCGTGAGTGTACGCCGCTGACGTAGTCTAAAAGAAACGACGAGGAATAGAAATGTGATTATTAGTTTCATCACTCGATCAAACCTTGTTGAGTGTTAAAGAAAACAGTCTTAGATTAAAAAATATCCAAGTCTCCCTTTTGTATCAATATTTTATTCAATAAAATCACCAAATATAATTAAGTATATATTATTGTATATATATGTGCTGTTTGTGATGGAATAACAAATGAGCAGACAGGTATTTCACTGTCCATCGAAATCTGTAAACATTAAAAGCTGTGGACTTTAAACAGTAGCCACTATAAGCACTTCAAGGCAGATGCTCTTTGAGAGAATGGAACTACCCCGGTCGAGTCACTCCGTATGCCAAGTTCATTGAAATGTCTAGACTCTACTTATATAAATTGTTACTAATGTATACTTATTACTTTTAATTTCATAAGTGGCTACAATATTTAACCATACTTGCAGATTGTAACTTTAATTAAATATTATTTAAACCATTGTAAATATTATTTAAACCTTTGTATTATTTCTGTATAAACTATTTCCAAAAAATACTTTCTCTTCCCTCAAAGCTTGAAGGCAGTAACTTAATTGAGAATAATGGTCAGATCTGAAATCCTTTATACTCGTGTTGCGATCTAATGGAGTGAAAAGGTCTTAAAAGTGCAAGTAAGTTTATTTATTAGGAAGAATAAATGGACCTTAAAATGATATTTTACTACGAGTAAATATACAATAGTTAAACCAAGCATGAGTAATATTTATATTAATATGATATATAACTGAAAAAAACAATAATAAATGTGTTATATTTTAAATAAATACAAACAAAACTTACTCTAAGATCCTAACAGAATAACTAGAGAGTCCTCTATTGGTTATTTTATTTAGTGTCTTTAACTAAAAATTTGTTTTTTTCATGTTATGACAATTCTATTTAAATATAAAAGTTAAAGCTGCTTATTAGATTTCTATCAAAACAAAATAATATTTACGACACGAACAGCAAATTCTCAAAACTTCCTTACACCTTAATAATAATTATTTAAATATAAATCTTGTTTTGTTCGGTTTTTAATAAAAAAATGAAAAAAATAACTAATGAATTCAAACCGTGACATTCATGATATATTTCAATAAAGCTATTCGGTATTCTACACGTAATCGTCTTAATATTAGTTGTTTACAAATATAATATTTTTTATGCGGATATTATGTTACATATATGTAAGAACTAATTAACATCTTTAAGTTCTATCAAAGTTTACGAGATTGGTTGTTTCTGTAAATTTACATCTCGATTTAACGAGGGTTAAGAGCGCGGTATTTATTAATGCTTCAGCGCGTTCTTTATGAGCAGAATGAAGAGAACTGCATTTGATTTTATAATCACTTGTCCGCATCCCTTGTATCTTTCCACGATGTCTCTTGGCTATTTCAAGTATCATTAATATATAAGACTTCAATGCTTTCAGGACGTAATGTTTTAATTTTTTTTAATGCTCCTGAATTTATTAAAATTAAAAACATTATTACAATGTTTACCAAATTGCTAAATATTTAACATTACATTCATATATTATTACATTTCTTTTGTAAATGGTACAGTGCACTGGAGCCTTGTTACGCAGAGAGGAAGCACGTTATAAATACATATTTCATGTAAAAAAAATGACCTCAAACTTAGAATGCATTGGTTTAATTTTTTTTAATAAGAAATGTTGGCGTTGAATAATTTAATTACGTTATTTATAAAATTGTGTAATTACATTTATTATCAATTTATTTGCCGTAATATATGTTTTGCTGTAATTTGTTTTTGGTAGTAACACGGAAAGATTAAAATCAATGAAACTCAAGTCTGAAAAATAAGCGGCTATGCAAACTTAACTTAAATTACATTTCAAATCTAGCGGAAACAAAGCACCGCTTAGCTTAAATGTTTATATTAAACGTGGAGTTAGTTTTATTTCTGCTGCAGAATGTGCATTAGTATTAAGCTATTTATTTCAGCGTACTTTAATCTATTAACCTTAGAGTAAGTAACATGTTAAACTAAAATGAAATAGAATGTTAAATGTCATTAACATGCTACATCTTTTTTGTAAAACCTTCCCTAACACAATCATCGCATTCATTGATTGTGTATGATATTTTTAATAGCCATTAATTAGAAAAAGTCTACTCTTAAAATAGAAAAAGATGGGATAGGGAAAAATTAAGTGCAGACCAGTAAAGACCATTCTTAGTAAAAATTTAATACTTTTTATTGCTTCCTTTTTTCTAATTACCAAATTATTTATATCTGAAACGCCACAATTTGGTGATTATTCTTAATTTTCATTAAGTAATTTAACCGAGAGCAACGTTCGTATACCTCCTATACTTTTATTTATCTTCATCTAACAAACATCTATAGAAGATGTCAAAGGATTACTTGGTATACGGTGGGTGAAAGTTTTTATACAAAACAAAATATTTTCCATGTAGGAGATTTTTCTTCAATCAATTTAACCGATTTTGTAAATCGTTTATCTTTATAAATTTAGGTCTCAAGAAAGCCAACTATGATGACAGAAAGTTATATTAATTTTCAGATTAATTATACGACTTGACAACTGATGTCCTATTCATCGAAATTCATTTTTCTTACACACCTATGTGCTTATGAAAAAAAAATAGTTGTTTTTTATTTTTTAAAAGCATTATAAATTTTTCAACTATGAGTAAATGTATATTATATCATAATTTTTTTTGTATTAAATTCAATAAAAACGAATGCTTGTTTTCGTCAGTTAACTCTCATAAATAGGATAATTTGTTATTTTCTTATATTAATTAAATTAAAAGGCTACCTTGGATATATGTAATGTGTTATTAAAACCACATGTTTTGTATGAAAATAATAAAAACGTATAAAATACTGCCTTAATGAAATATTTTCATCGGCAATGCTAAAAAAAAACATTAACATTTTCCCCTATTAAAGCTATCTCAATTTACGGCAGTGACTTTAAAAACAATTAAAATATCTTAAATTAGAATTTCGAGGACGAGTAAATTTAACTGTCTGAGGATAATAAACAAATTTACAAAAATATGGCTACATTTTCAGTTTATATTAAAAATAATTTGATATTATAAGGCACGAAATGTAAATGCTGACATTATTACCTTTTTTACAAATTGGCCAACAAGCTTCATATAATCTTTTACCTTTCTCTCATTCTTGTGACAATTGTTAACATACACACAAACAATACAAACATACCAAAAGACGTTATTAAAAAAGATTAAATAGCAAGCTTATATGTAAAAATTTATTACATTATATATTTTCATGCGAATATAATAAATTCTATAAAAGCTGACACGTAACTTCATGTATTCGTATCTCGTCCCAATAAGACAACTTGTTATTATGTTTCCATATGTATTATATAACATTCCATTGTTACCTGTTATCACAATTTTATAAAAAAAAGGGCTCGTTTATTTAGTTAGAACATAAATCATTTAATGTAATAATTATTTATAGTATATTTTATAAAGTATGTTATGTTAAGAAATAAAACAACAAGGACACATGCTGTAGTCGACATTGCATTAAAACTTTGTTAATAACTTCAATTAATTCTAGCGCATAACTTCGCCTATTTGTCTCAAGTAACAATACGTTCATTTGTAAAACATTTCATAAACAATTAGTCTTCCCCCGGGGCTCGTTCGTTCTTTCGAAATAATATGACTGACATTTAGTTGTAATTATATTCAGTGCCGGCTCAAGCTCGTGTAGCGCCCGTGTGCAATGAAACCCAGGCGCCCCCTAGGCCTGCCACGATGGTCCAAGACGACGCTCTTAGCCGTCTCAGGGAGCGCCGCGGCGACCCCTTTTATTATTATTTATTATTTTAATTATTTTCATAATTCAACATTTGTATCATTTCAATAATTGATTCTTGATTTAATTTTCTTTTAAACGCTTCCCTTATAAGAAAATGTCCCAAATAAAAGTAAATCTGAAAAATAAAAGGAATAAACGCATAATTCAGTTTAAGTGCTTATATAAGTACAGATATCATAACATTATTTCAGTAGAACATTTCAGAACCCACATTAGTGAATTAATTAAAATCACATAAACATTTTATACGTACAATCTGGATGCGTGGCGATCTTGATCTGTGTGATTTCCAAGGACCTTTCTTCCACGTACCACTACGATGTGGGCTGAACTTTCTTCAGCGATACTTCCAGATCGATTCGACATGGGTATCTTTAAAAAAGGTATCACAACTCAAAGGCCACCAACGATGTTGTGATCGTGATAACATGTCATCAGTGATCCTCACATTCGTTTGCCCTCCTCTTACATAATAATAATAATTATTATTATTATTATTGTGTACTACTAAGTACTCAATTGTCATTTTATCATTCCAAAATCTTACTATTTATTTATTAATTTATGTCGGCTCAGCTCGTCTGACACGAAAACATCCACAGTGAACGTCAATTTGTCATTTTATTTTCACGTCGTTTTCACATATTTTAAGATTTAATATGTTCTTATTTCCAAACAATTTTGTTTTTTGTTCGAACATTCGTCATCATCATGTCCTGAAAGCAATGAGTGTTTTTTATGATTTAACAAGTATTATACCTTCTTGGTTAATCTTCTATCAAAAAAAAAATGTAAGTAAAAAATACAATAAGAGTAAATTTCTTTGTTTTACAATTTATTCAAACAGTGAACAAAGTAAGATTAAATTCATATGAAATTTGTTGCAATAATATAAAATTCTGATCATAAAAATGTTAACGCCCTCGTAACTTCTAAGCCTGTGCTGTTGAATTACAACGAGTCTAATGAAAATATACATTATGTACTCTGGACTCAGTTTTATTGTAGTCACTTTAAAATAGACTGGATTTCATTTACTATTTAAGTAGTAACTGAAATTCACCCGAACTTCATCTTATGTATTTTATAACATCTGTATATCGTGTTTATACCGTGTGGGTATATCTTATTTTGATATTGGTGGTCGTAATGTCTGATGATACTTTAAAGGATTGCTAATCACATAACATATGAAAGTGACGTAACCAGATACTTTATTAACATCTTAAACACTCATTTTGTATTGCCTTATGAAAGATAGGTGACCACAATAATATTTCACAATGTTATGAGATGTTATTATTCTTTTATATATAATACCCGCTACATAATAGGGCTCTAATCTCATTTGAAGTGATGTGTTTCCGACTCTCATAAGCAATATGATCAAACGGAAGTCATTATGTAACGCGAAATCGTTAAAAGTCATTCTCGATTACACTTTTGTAGAAATGTGAAATTAATCATTAAGTAATAATTAGACATTTTTGCCTCATCAGAAATTAAACTAAAATTATATAAGATATAAACGAGATGCTTTCCGAAAAAATATAATTTTAGCAAAACTTAGCAAGAAACTATTTCAGTTGAAAGTTGTAGTAAGTTTGAATAAAGTTTAAGATATATTTGTATATGAATAAATATTATTTATTTATTCATTTATTTATTTATTCATTTACCAGATTTAGTAAAAACAAAATATTCAGAGACATGAAGAACATTGGATGAGCTTATCTCTAAAAAGAGATCTCTACCAGCTACCCATGAGAGTGACAAAGTTCAATTAAAACGGCAGAAATAGGTATACACTACATATAGTACATATTCTTAATAGTAAATAACTAACTAAACCCTACTTATATAATAAACTAAATTATACCAATACATAAATAAATTCAAATACTTATCAATATAATAAATTGAAAATATATACAAATACATATATGATATTTAAACATATAATATTACAAATGCAGATATAATACATATATTTATAACTGGGAATTTATAATATAATTATATCAATGCTAAACTTTTTCAATAAATAATAAAATAATACTACATTAAATATTTATCTAATCATGTAGTTTTATTTATTTGCAAGGAGACAATAGAATTGCCTTCAAATTGTGAAATTCTAAAAAAAAATATTGGCTAACGATTTATTGGATATATTTGTAAACGCATATGATTTTGTATTGTCTGATAAAAGATACTGAATACTTATACATATCGTTTTATTTGTAAAATAATTGGCACCTGCATTAAATTGGTAGAGACCAAATTAAAATAAATGAGGATATCCAAATATAATTCGAATATTCATTCTTCTTTCCATGGCAGAGAAATCATGTGAAAATAAAGAAGAATAGAAACATAATAGCTCTAAAGTAATTAGTTGAATTTTTGGTATCACACCTATTCAATGTTTAAAAATAATATTACTATAATATTAGTTTGTTAGCAAACAGCTTTTAAAAACAACTGAGTTTCGCGTTTTAAAGGAAGAGTAATTATTTTATTCAAATAAAACTACTACATGTAAAAAAAATAATCAGCCTACTCTTAAAATGAACCTCAATTTTGTTCAGGATTTAAAATATCTGTTTGAATCCCCAAGGTGTGTGTGAAGTGTAAGTAGACTTAATTCTGAATTAACACGGACACTAACTATGATACTTGTGCAAATTTGTTTTCAATTATATTTAATTTGTCTAATTTTTTCAGTTACTATTATTTTTCAAGCCTTATTTCTATATGTTTTGTATAATAGCTATTAATAAAGATAACAAATAAACTAAAGTGATTAATATAGATTTTTTTTGTAACAAAGTTAATATAATTATTTTGTGGTCAAGTAATTTAAAAAAGTAAGGAACAATTTTATTCAAAAAACCTTCCCGCTACCTATAGTTAGGTTACATGGTCCAATCCAATATGTTAAATTATAAACCATATTTTACAGTTTTATCACACACCATTTGTGTCCATTGTTTAAATCTAACAGAGGTCGGAATATGTATGCTTGTTTAATCTGTTTAAATAAGTTCCTAAAGTATCTTTGTACGATATGTAATAACAAAGGTTAGAGACAAATAAAATGTTAAATATGTCTATACAAAAGAAAGGTCACGAATTTAAAGTACGTTTCTCGTCAGTCGGTGTGTTTGTTGGTAAATAAAGTAATGTAATAAGACAACAGACGGTGGCAGTAAGAACGTTTGTGTCTGAAATTATATATTTACCTTATTTTAACTATTAACCCGTCCATGCCTTGCTCGGGTGTAATTTACTAACCTTATGTCATTTAATTTAAAAAATCACTAAGAACTTTAATATTTAATACACATTTATTCTGAACATAATTTAACATAATTATGCAGTACTCTTTACATCTAGTCTGTTTTAAACCGTTCTATTTATAGGAAGGACAATTTAAATGGTGTATTTATTTTTTATATAAATGTTAATGTTTCATTTACTTTATTATAACACAGATACGAATATTTTCATAAAATTTACAAGAATTACAGAACGCTGTAAACATTAAAAGTATTACTTGACTTTCTTTTGATGTTTTAATAAAATGTCATAGCTATTTTAATTACCTTTTAACTTGGAGTTGTGAACTTTATCATACAAACAAGAACTTTCTAATGTAGTAAATCTTTTGTAAACCCTGTGTAGACAGACGCTATGCTGTATGCTCGAAGATAACTAACAAGACAGTTTGACAATCTGAAAGTACTGTATACCTATAACGTGTTTGAATCATGGACAAAGAAGGTGTTGAGTTTTAAAAGGAATAACACGTTTTGATTATTTGAAAAGAATGTAAGTAGTATCAGGGATCGCAAATAATTTACCTTAAAAATCCAAAAACCAAGCTATTGCTACTTATATTCAAGAAATATTTGCCCTTTAAAGTAAAACAGTCATAAACATATTTAGAACAATAATTACTCCATTAGTATACCTCAACTTGTAGATCGCAGCCGCTTGAGAAGTAATTAATGGCCTCAAGCAGCTGAAAGCTGATTACACTGGTATACTTATTCTGGTTTGTAAATGTGGATAAAGATAAGATATTAGTTTCATAATGGTTATTGCGGAAAATCTCCATCATTCTCCAAAATTTTACTGCATGGTATATGTATGTATTAATTGTATTGCGTCAGTGTGTTAGTTATGGTAGTACTCATGCAGTGTCATATTAATGGTGTTGTGGTTGGTTGAACTACAGAGTATATAATATGTATACATTGAAAGCTAGTGGAGCTAGTGTGACCAGTGACGTAAAAGTAGCGTCTACGCATATCGTGTGTTGTCGAACCAGGATATGTTGATATTGTATGCACATTGCGATACAGGTACTACACTACACTATAAATATCCAAGCAATGGTTTGAGTTTATTAATACCGATCTCCTCTTAAACGGTCTAAACAATAAGACTGTCCAAATGTATAAAATATTGTTGTTGTTATTTAACAATACTGGCTTAGGAGTTATGAGGGCGTAAATATTTTAGAATCTGTATTCTATAGGAGTTTTCCACTTTTTTATGATGTTAGATTTTTTATTCAGAAGAGAATCAAAAAAGTATTTTTTTGCAGGTTGTATTTTTCAGAACGGCACATAATTATATAAAATTAATAAAACAATTATTTCTTAAAGTAAGTTACTTGATTATAAACGTTGTACTCTTAGTACTCTTTTGCTTTAAAAAAGACATAATCAAAAACGTTTGGTAAAATTTTTCTGAATATGAATAATAAGAACTTTTAACAAAGTATTTTTTTTTATCAAACCAAGTATCTAAAGTATACCAGAAAAGTCTTTCGTGTTTGTTTGAATTTACTTACAACAATATTATATCTTAAATAAAAAATAAGACAAAAACTTACATCTCTTTATAGCCTCATTATCTATATATACATAAGCGACTTACCACTCACTGACTCATCACGAAATCTCCGAAACTATCTGTCCGATTAACTTAAAATTGTACATAGTTACTTCTTTTGTTGCGTATTTAATTAACACAAAAGTAGTAAAACCCTCTCACGAATATCGGAGTTACGTGCTTCTACGAGTATTATTTATATATCTTTGGCATTCATTTGTTGTTACATTCGATATCTGGTTTTGTTATAATTAAAAATGGACATACAAACAAAGGACGACTACTAAAAGAAAATGTTTCTTCTTTTTAGTTTCTAAAATTTCCTGTAAATTTACGTATAATTACAAGAAGGTAGACAAATATTCAATATAAAAAAAAGGTTTGTTGTTTTGATATTTCAATGTGAATATATTATACATTGTTATTAAAACTCAAATTCAAATTCAAATTCAAAATATCTTTATTCAAATAGGCATTTACACGCACTTTTGAATCGTCAATTACTACAATACAAAAAAGGTTAGTGTAGTCAGTCCATAAGTAAGCTACCACCGGCTCGGAATGCTGCTCTGTTGAGAATAGCTCTTTATTTAACAATAAACTTTTGATTTTAGATTTAAAACTGAGTAATGGAAGGTCTAAGATATCTTGTGGAACTTTATTTACTACTACTTTAAAAATACATATTTCGGGGTATACTTAAGTATACTTCTTCTTATGAAATATTTAATATATAAAGTATAAAATAAGTAGACTTTCCAAGCTGGAGATAGCTTTGACAATGAAAAACTATTTTGTATAAAACTTGCCTTTAAATAAAAATTTTGATTTTGTTTCTTCTATTTTTTTATTCGTTTTCTTATGTATGAACAACTGGATTATAACAAACTCACTCTACGTTCAATCTCCCATTACATTCATATTAATATTTTTAAGTAATATATTCAATAACTTTGAGAGTAACTGCGTTTTCCTTTTTGATACTTTTAATACTTAACGTGAACAGAATTCGATAAGACTTAAAGTTGTTAGGAAGGACAAAGACGTGACATTATTTCATAGTATAACATCGTGTTTAACGGCCAAATTTCATAAGAATTTTGGTAAATTAATAGTAAGAGAATAGAAAATGATATAAAAATTCATATCTAATAATGAAATAATTTACATATAATTTTTAACAAAATAAATATCTTTAATTCAAAGTGCTTTAATAATAACAATACCAATATTCATAAAACAATTAACTGCTCAGAGCCAACTAGATTTAGTATTCATTCATAACTAACAATGAATAACGTAATGTAAAAGATTTTTATCTGTCAAAACAATTATACAAAGTTTTATTTAAGCCAAAATTTGCTTAGAATTAAAATAATATTATTCAAGTCTCGCAACACAAACAGACAGTTGACATAATACTCATAATACTTTGTTTTACAAAACAAACTGACCAACTGACAAGAATCAAAATTTGATTTGCACTGATACTATTGATAGTACTTATAGACGCAGTATTAAATTTAAGGCTTTCTTGAAATATATAAACATCTAACTGTATTGTAACTTGGCAGCTGCGTTTAGTTTCAACTGTCTCCGGCTCTCCAATACGACAATTTGTTAAATATTTCCTTATTTATAACTCAGGTAACAAAGTTACACATGTTACCTGCATTAACTTGTCTAATATCTTCTATTTGTGTTGTTTTAAATACATTCAATGAAATGTATCAAAGTTACAAATATCAATTTTATAGAACTTTTTAAACACTAACAACTTGTACTCATAATAAATACTTTTAATATAATATATAATTTCAGTTATAATAAACCTAATGCAAATTAATCTTCAAATGACTGAACAGGCTTTCTTAATGATATTTATGAACACTTTTGATTAAGTTCACTTTCAAATAAAAAGAAACTAAACCAACTCATGAAATATCTGTGGTATCGTAGACAGAGAGACAACTTAACTAATGTTAAGGTTATAAATGCACTTAGTTTTGGAACCTTAAAAAAACAGAAGGAGTTTGAGAGAATACTATCATCATCAAAATATGTCTATTATTTTAGAGATCAGTATAGTCGTAAACATGTACACGACTCTTTTTAGCGTAACTGAATGCAACTTATATCATTCTGTGGTTTTGTGAACACTAACTATATTACAAGTATGTACTTTATATCACTGACCTCTTTGTAAGAATACTTGAAACATATTATAATTATTACAAACGTAGCAGACAAAGTCCCAGACAACCAACAAGTACTACTTGTAATTAATAAATTATGACCACCTGCAAAACAAGCACTACCGGATCGAGTACATCTTAATCATGCAAGTTAAGTGAACATCCAGTATTAGTATCCAGTATCAGTATAGTTCTTGCAACATAAAAAGTAATATTCTTGTGTAAGGCGACTAAGCATGGATACTGGCGTATGGTCGTGAGACTTGAAATTGATAATAAAACAAATTACGTTATTATATAAAAAAAAATTATAATTTTAATTTAGATGAAATAAATTTAAATTTTAAATTAAAAAGTTAGTTCAGTACAAACGCATCGTCCTTTCCGAAAGTGTACGCCGCTGAAGTAGTCTGAAAGAAACGAAGAGGAGAAGAAATGTGATTATTATTTTCATCACTCGATCAAACCTTGTTGAGGGTTAAATAAAACATTTTTAAATCTAAGAATTTCCAAGTCAACAACATCTCTTTTGTAACAATATTTTATTCAATAAAATCACCAAATGTAATTCTGTATATATATATACGAAATACCAGACGAGTATTTTATTGGCCATCTGAAAACTGTAAACATTAAAAGTTGCGGACTTTGAACAGTAGCCACTATATGTACATCAAGGCAGATTATTTTTGAGAAGATGGTACTACTCCGGTTGAGTCAACTGTATTGAAATGACTACAGTTAGACTCTACTTATAATAAATTGTTACTAATGTATACTTATTATTTCACGTCGCTAAGCTTACACTACATTCATAAATTTGTGTTTGTGGTTTTATATTTATAATGTTCCTTACACCTAAATAATATTTATTTAAATATAATTCTTGTCTTGTTCAGTTTTTAATCAAAAAGTAAAAATGTAAGAAATAAGCAATCAATTCAAACTGTAACATTAATGATATATTTCAATACAGCTATTCGGCATTCTACATGTAATTGTCTAATATTAGTTATTTACAAAACAGAATATTTAATTGTTGTATTTACATAAGAATTAATTAAAATAAACAAGTATTTAAGTTTTATCAAAATTTAAAAAGTTAGTTGGACTCTGATAAAATTTACATTTCTAAAAATAAAAATTCTATTTATCTAATATATTTTTATATTGTTTTTCATAGCAATATCAATGAGATTATTGTCCTACCGTCCTTAGTACTTCTATATGTATGGCTACTCGTGAACACTGGAGATTTCTTACGTACTCGAGACGATGCACAATGTTTTAAATACATATTTCATGCAGAACGAATAAGTTAAAGCCTAGAATGTTTTGTTTTTTTTCATAAGAAAAGTCGATGTTAAGTAATTTAATTACTTTATTTATGAAATAAACTACATTACTTTTATTATTATTTGTTTAATCACAATATTCAATATTTACTGACAATAATATACGCAGGATTTTAACCTTAGAACAAATGTTATATTGGTTTAATTTTTATACTTAAATGCAGTAAAGTAAGCTACTTTAAAAGTTACTGAAAAATTAACATAATTGAAATGAAACGTGACATGACATATCGCACTATGTATTTCATATCATGTTGTTCAAAATATTTAATAACAATATATGTAATGTATTTATTACCTTAAAACTTTTATATCAAATGTTATCAAATAAATACAATAAAACCTGACACATACTGTCTGTTATTTGTATCTCGTTTCATTATTATAATTTGTTATGATAATGTTTCCTTATTCAGTTCCATTCACTTGTAACGTGTTATTACGAATTATATTAAAAGTAGTCTCATTTCAGTTGAAAAGTCCAATTTTTATTGTCATTGTATATTTTATAATATCTAGTATATTGTGTAAAGAGATTTAACACATGCTGTGTATAACACTACGGTAAATTTTTCCCTGTTAATGTTTTATATATAATATATATAATAAATTCAATAAATGCAAAGGCATATTTATTTATTTATTTTTTTATTAAAACTTCATTGCACAAAAAAATGGTACAATTGGCGGACTTAATGCTATCTAGGCATTATCTACCAGTCAACCAACAATATTAACAGAAAAAATAAAAACAATGAGGGTAACAAGTAAACAAAAAAAAATGAATGAAAGAAAATCACTTATAAATGAAATATACTATACTATACTGAAATTATTATTATTATTATTCTTTAATAATAAATACAACATAATTATCTTATTGCTATAAAATAAACTAAATACGAAAGTGTAAATAACTACAAATACACAAATTTAAGAGTCAGGTAGTAGATGAACCATAAAATATTCACTGCGTTCTCTCATGAAGAAATGCGCTTCTTAAATATTTGTCGGTTGGGAGCACGACTCAGAGTATCAGGAATTCTATTCCACAGTTTAATGGCGTGTACTGTGAAGGAATTAGACATAAAACCGGTATGGTGCGAAGGGATACATAAACTTAAGTTCGATGATGAACGGAGATGAAAGTTATGAGTTGTCCTCCGTAGTTGAAATTTGTACTTCAAGTACAGAGGAGAGGATGGATCATTTTAAATAGAAAATAACTGACAGAGAGTTCTTGAAATTCTTCTTTTTCGGATGGGAAGCCAGTCCAACCACCGGTATTCAGGTACTCGTATGTGATCATATTTACGTAAGTTAAAAATAAAGCGAATGCAATTATTGACGAGACGGTCCAATTTATTTAGATTGGCTTCAGAGATATTAAAGTAACATACATCAGCGTAGTCAATAAGTGGAAGAATAAGGGACTGCACCAACAGAGTTTTGGTTCGAATGGGTAAAATGTTTTTGTGCCGATAAAGTGAACGTAACGAGTACGTAACTTTTCGACGTAACTTAGTTATATGGACACTCCAACTGAGCGTATTATCAATAAGAAGGCCGAGAATTTTTACGGACTGCGTGAGTGGTATTCTAACAGTATTGTAAGTCACTGGTGTTAGTGCAACGTAATCTATCTTGTTAAGACCATGCTTACTGCCGATAATCATCGCTTGATACTTTTGTGGGTTAACATTAATTCCAAAGTTCTTACACCAATCATGGATCCGAAACAAGTCCATGTTAACACAATCAATAGCGGTGTTTATAGAGTATGGCATGAATATAAATTTGTAGATCATCGGCATACAAATGGTAAGAGGAGGAGAGGTTAAAAGTAATAGAATTTATGAAGTCAGAAAAAAGAAGCGGGGAGAGAATACCACCTTGCAGAACACCAGATACCAAGATGCACCACTCTGACAAAATTTTGTCAATGCAGACGGCCTGCTGGTAATCCCGAAGGTAAGAGGAGAACCAGTTTAGTTTCTTGGAAGAAATATTAAGATGTCTTAAAAAAGCCAGAAGTATGTCATGATTAACTGCATTAAAAGTGTTAGAAAAATCAATTAAAACTAAAGCAATTAAAGGAGAATGCTCCATTGCTTCTCGGACATCTTCAGGAACTCTAAGAAGAGCTGTGGAAGTGCTGTGACCAGGACGAAAGCCAGACTGAAAACTACTTAGAAGACTGTTCTTTAAAATGTAGTCAGAAAATTGTTTGTAAACGATTGCTTCAAGGATTATGGATAGGTAGGGTAATATAGATATGGGACGAAAATCATTGCAAGCAGTGGGATTAGAAACTTTTGGAAGAGGAAGGACACGGGCGGAAAGTTTAGGAAAGTACCCAATGGATAAGGAAGTATTGATGATATGAGTCAGAGTGGGTAAGAGAAAATCAAGTAATGTGACAATCATACGCCGGCTTCGCCAACAGTACAGTAAATAAATACAATAAATTGTTACTGATGTGTTTTTGTTATTTTAGTTTCATAAGTGACTTGAATTTTTTGCCAGTACAGCAAATTGTAACTATGTTTTAAGAAGTGGTATGTAAATATTGCTTAAACCTTAGAAAATGTATTATTGCCTTGTAAATTATTTCCAAAAGATAATTTCTCGTTTCTCAAAGCTTGAAGCTGGTAACTTAATTAAGAATAATAGTCCGATCACAAAACCTTTATACTCGCGTTACGATCTAATGAAGTGAAAAGGTGTTAAAAGTGTAAGAAGTTAAAGTTAAATTGTAAAATAAATGGACCTTAAAAGGGTATTTTTAATATATTAATGTCAAGAAATGTCATTTAAGTTAACAATAACGTTAAGCCATGTCAAGTGTTTATTATTTTTATTTATGTAATATATTACTTAAAAAATTAAAAAAGTAGTATATTAAATGAATAGAAATAAGGCTTTCTCTAGTCCCTAATAGCGTAACCTGAGAGTAATGTTTAGTTTGTTTTTTTGCAGTAAGTGCGAATAAAAAATGTTTTCAGTTCTTGTTTTAACATTTAAATAGTCGTTTTTTACATATTGTAACAATCAACGTAAGTAAACAGATTATTTATGATGCTTATCAATTATTATATGTGCATAAGAACTATTGATCTTAAAAAACAAGTCTTTATGTTATATCAAAGGTTACAAGATTGGTAAAACTCTTATAAAGATTAACATTTCGATATAACGAGGGTTAACGCCGCGGTATTTATTAACGTTTCGGCGCGTTCCTTATGAGCAGAATGAAGAGAATTGCGTTTCATTTTATAAGCACTTGACCCTTGTATCTTTCCCATTTCGAGTGTCGTTATTACATAAGACTTCAATGCCACTACACCATTTTTTAAATATTGCTTATTAAGACTTTTTTAAGATGCTGTTAAAATATTTTAATAAAATTTTAGAAAACTTGATTTTACAATGATTACAAAATTTATAAATATTTAAATATATTATAATACATTAAAGTTTATAAATATTTAATTTATAAACTTTAATGTATTAAATTAATTAAATAACCTCTTAAAACTGATAAATCTACCTTTCCTGACAACCTTCTGAAGTACAATCTTTGTAATGAATCATCTACTTTATTTTCCTGTAAAGTAAGTTGCATACAAGTTATCCTGACTGTGGTTTATTTCAATTTTCTGTTATAGAGTTCTGGGAGTCCTCTTTGTGCTAAGGAATTAATTATATCTAGTTAAAAAGGTAAATCTAATGATCTCCACGGTCGATGGTCATCAAAATCATCTAGGTCTTGATCTTATCTTCGTAAATTACAAACTTACTCACTAAATCGCCGCTTTTAGATATTTAGACTATTAATACTACTGTAGAGTATTACAGTGAGAAAAGGAAAATGTGTTAAAATAAACGTTTAAAATAAATAAATGTTTACTTCATATATTTCTTATCAACAATTTATACTTAATTACAATAGTTATTATAAGCTATAGATTTGGCGTTTGGCGCTCCGTCGTCTCTGGCTACCCCGCAAGGGATATGGCGTGATGGTAAATAAATAAATAAATATATATCATAAACAAAAAGACAAAAAACTCACACCCCTTTATAATCTCGTTCTGCTTTTTTTATCGTTGATTAATATGTATTAACTTAATGGTTTTCAATTTATCTTCTCTTTTGTTTCCCAATTATTTTTTGCGTATTTAATTAAAACAGAAGTAGTAAAACCCTCTCACGGGTATCGGGGTTACGTGCATTTAGTATTTATATCTCTTTGGCATTTATTTGGATGTTACATTCGGTATCTGGTTTTGTTATAATTAAAAATGGACATAAAAATAGAGGAGGACTACTGAAAGAAAATGTTTCTTCTTTTTAGTTCATAAAATTTCCTGTATATACCTACCTATAGAAATATAATTACAAGAAGGTAAACAAACATTCAATATAAAAAAAAATATTTGTTATTTTAATATTTCAATGTGAACATATTATATATCGTTCTTAAAACTAGTTTAAAAATACATATTTCGCAATAAACTTAAAGTATACTTCTTCTTATGAAATATTTAACATACAAAGTATAAAATAAGCTGATTTTCACAATTTTCTTCGCGATCATTTCTCAGGTCTGTAACAAATAATTTTCCGAGCTGGTGGTAGCTTTGACAATGAAAAACTATTTTGTGTAAAACTTTCGTTTAAATAAAAATGTTGATTTTGTGTCTTTTATTTTTTTCTTCGTTTTCTCATGTTTGGACAACATCATTAAATCAAGCTCGCTCTATGTTCAATCTCCCATTATATTCATATTAATATTTTCAAGTTATATATTTAATAACTTTGAGGGTAACTGTGTTTTTCTTTTTGATACTTTTTAATACCTAAAGTGAACAGAATTCGATAAGACTTAAAGTTATTACAGGGGACAAAAATGTGACATTATTTGATTAAATAACATCATGTCTTTAACCCTAAGGATTTTAGTAAATGAAGAATGAGAGAATAGAAAATGATATCAAAATTTATATTTAATATTTAAATTAATAATTTTTAAGAAAGCACTTTTGATTCAAAATATGTTTGTATTCGATTGGTGGAGGTCAGTTAAGTAAAATCATTGGATCGGAGTTTTATATAAATTAAATTAAAACTAAATCATTCCGAACAAATTATTTAAAATCTCAAATGTTATATATAAGCTGTTTCTTAGTATATTATATAACAATATTTGTAAAACAATTAACTGCTTAGAGTCTAACTAGATTTAGTAACTAGATTTAGTATCCATTCATGACTAAGAATGAATAACATAAGGTATAAGTTTGTTTTCTGTCAAAACCATTATATAAAGTTTTAATTAAGCCAAAACTTGTTTAGAATTAAAATAAAATAATTCAAGTCATGCAACACACACACAGTGACAGCTAACATAATAATACTTTATTGTACTAAACAAACAGACCAACAGACACGAATCCTACTATACTACTACAGCTCGTGTACTCAGATTACGATTTGCACTGATACTATTAATACTAGTTACAGGAACAGTATTTAATTCAAAGCTTTCTTGAAATAAATAAACAACTATCGCAATATTACAACTTGGCAGCCGGCGCTTAGTTTCAACTATGTCTTCAGCTCCCCAATACGACAATTTGTTAAATATTTCCTTATTTATAAGCAAAGTTGCACATGTTATAATACCTGCATTAACTTGTCTGATAACTTTTACTTGTATTGTTGTAAATACATATTGCGAGATTTCAAACTAACTTAAAGTAAACAAATCATATGATTTTAGAAATATATTATTAGTTATAAAATATATCCATGTTTCATTTTTCATCAGCGGTTTTTATTTAACACTTTTTTTAAGATGTTAAACTTTTAACGTCTTTATTTGGAGCGCATTCACGCTCTTAGCAATAAAATTATAGAAATTGTCCATATAAATTTTATACAGTAAGGATTTTCACTCATAGTAAATATTTTTAATATAATATATTATAAATTTAATGCAAATTAATCTTCAAATGGCTGAACAGATTTTAATTGATTGAATTGATTTGAATTGAATTGATTGAATGATATTTATGAACATTCTTGATTAACTTTACTTTCAAATTAAAACAAACTGAGGTTATGTTTATTGTATTTTTTCTGCTTTTAGTTTTGTTTTAGTAAAGTCAATAGGTTTTTGTTTATTTTAAAAATACGTTTAGCTAATACTATTCAGAATGCTTCTAGTGATTTGAATGAAAATTCTGTTTTTTTAAGATATATTTAAGTAAATATAAGAGTAAAAAGGAAGTTTGACCATACAATTATATTTCAATATAAAGATATCTCTCAAGAGCGACCAAGCGAGCAATAGAGGCGGAATAAATATCATAATTCAAGATTTTTCTTTTTTTTTCCTTTATACAAATAAGTTTCAAACAAGACCAAGCTGAAAGGCAAAAGCGGCAGAAGCCACTTCTGCCACTTAAAATATCACGAGACGCAATAACCCGTTAACGTAATAATAACATTCTTCTCGTAAATGTTAATGTTATTCGCTTATTAATATATATATTTTTTAAGTTTTGAGTTTAGAAAGTTATTGAGTTTTTCACAGATCGGATATCAACAGTACATGACACAAAACAATAGTTATTAAAATTGTCATCTCCTTGTTTGTTAGTTATAATACTTTTATGCGGTTCTATTGTTTCATATATATAAGAACTAATCTTTAAGTTCTTTTAAAGTTTACGAGGTTGGTTGACTCTAATATAAATTTACATCTCGATTTAACGAGGGTTAAGAGCGCGGTATTCATTAACGCTTCGGTGCGTTCTTTATGAGCAGAATGAAGGAAATTGAGTTAGATTCTATAAATACTTGACCGCGTCCCTTGAATCTTTCCACGATGTCCTTTGGCTGTTACAAGTGTCGATAATATATAAGACTTCAATGCTCTCAGGACATCATGTTTTCATTTTTTTAATGCTCCTGAATTTTATTTAAATTAAAAACATCACTATCATGTTTACCAATTTCCAAAAATTTAACATTAATTATATTAACACTAAAGATACTCATAATATAAGAATTCCAGTATTTGCACAAATCTATCACCGACCTATTGGTTAAAGAAATAAAATATTTATAATATTTTTAATTCAGTATTATATATATTCTAAATATAATTTGTAAGGGTAAAGGATTAAACCTGTATGCGAAATATGGCACAGTGACAATCCGTGCACGTTTAAGGCCATAGCACGCTTCCGAATTGAAAGGTTCGGATCGTACCGAATAGACTGAGTGTCACTATTTACGTGCTCGACGATTTTTGAAGATCTTGGACGTCCGGATTTTGGATATTCCAGTGTTCAGCCGGTCTCTTCAAACTTTCGACTAACACTGTCGGCTTTTAATAATATTACTTTATTCTAGAAAACAACCGTACAGTTTTTGCTCGTGTAAAAATATTACTCAAATTATAATTTATTTATTTGCATTTTTAATGTAATTAAAACTTGTTCTTGAAATAAGTTGAATAACTTTATTATAACTTGAGAGCCAACGCTTAACTCCTTCGAGTCCCAATAAATAATTTGTTAGATATTCTCTTATTTATTATCAAAAGTACATATGTTACTTGCATTCTGGGGTGATGGCTGACCATTGCTTTAAGCTCGTGAACGGGTGCTGCTTGCGATGAGAAACGCATTTATGAGAAAGCGCCTCCTTGAAATATCTAAATAGAATTGTATAGAAGAAGAGCGTTTAAAAAATCTTTACTTAAATATTTCAAATGACAAGTTTCTTCTGAAAATATTTCCAAGTTTTATTTTATTTGTTATTCGTTGATTTTACTTATACCTGAGAATATTTGGATTATATCCAAATCCTAATTGGGTTTTGGATATCTCTCAACAATTCCTTGACGCATTAAAAACTTGTCTAACAGCATATAATCGTCATGTCTAATGACAACCATTTAGTTTTTTTCTCTACTAAGTGTAGCGAAGTAATAAGCTCTTATAAGTTAAGAAAATTTTACTTTATGATGTAAAAGTTTCCAATTATATCGTTTTAAATAAAACATTGATGTGCTATCTAAAATACTCTGCTACATTAATGTAATTATGTCTGTATTTGTACAGAGACTTAAGCTAAATTATGCTTTTTACTTTACATTGAAAGTGCAATTTAAGATAAAATTGAATCACATTTATTTATCAGACTTACTATAATTGCGCGATATCTCTGAACGAACGAAGTATTTAAAATAAAATAGACTAAAAATTTAAATAAAGAAAAGATTTGCATATATAACATGTCTGAATCGGAACCTTAGACTCGAATTTGTATTTAATACCAGTTACCTGTTGATATCATATAGAATATTTTATTATGAACGAACGAAATCGCCGGTCGAGGACTAGTTGTTTATAAAATGTTTTACATATTAACGTATTGTTACTTGAGACAAATAGGCGAAGTTATGCGCTAGCTTTTATTGAAGGTATTAGAGAACATTAGCTGGCAAAGTTTTAATGTAATGTCGACCACAGCATGTTTCCTTGTTGTTTAATCTCTTTGCACAATAAGTAAATATTTTTAAATATACTATAAATAATTATACCATCAAACGAATTATATTCTAACGTTCTTGCACCTAAAATCGGAATATTTAAATGAAACGAGACTACTTTTAACATAATATTTGTAATAATTCGTAATGGCATGAAACTATTATATAATAAATAAAGAAATTGTTTTATCGAAACAAATTGTCGTACACATTAATTTGGGACACATTACAAATTGGGATGAGATCCATTTAGAAGTTATATGTCAGCTTTTATTGAATTTATTTGACATAACATTTGCATGAAATGTTTTAATGTAACACATTTTTATACATAGATAAGCTATTATTTTTTTTATAACAACAGTATATATTTTTTTGTTTTGTTGTCTGAATCTTAACAGTGGTCAAAAGCAAAGTTATTAAAAATGCGAGTATAAAAGAAGCGAGTTAAATATTTTTATAAAGCTTGTTGGTCAAAATGTTTAAAAAAATCTAATTTGACCCAAAAGCTAGTAAAATCAATAACATTGAAGGGCTTTCTGAACAGACCTATCTTTTAATTTTAAGTTGTAGCAATTATAATATCAATATTGACGATCAAGTTAAGTCGCCGTGTAACAATTTTAAAAACTAAGTCGTTAGTTAAAAGATTTTAAGACTTGGATAACACGCGCTAATCGCAGTCAACATGATTCATCCGGATCGGTCGATCTACGGGTCACAGTCTATGTATGACATAAAACGCAAAATACAACTTTTGGGTTAAAATTCCAGCAGAATGTTGTTGTTGCTCATGTTGTAAGAGGCCAGGTATTAAATACTTTAAGTTGTCAGTAGCTTCTTTAAAAAAGATCTGAATTTACAGAAATTTTAACTTTATTGATTCAAGATACTTAAAACATCATAACTTCTTCTAAATTTTAATATAAGGATATTAATTACGTTCAAATTTGAACAGCATAGGCAAAACTTTTACCAAAATACACGGAATACACAAAACATAATGATAAATATGTCACCAAGGTAGGTTAAAATTGTATGTATAGAAATGTTATGTAATAAACTGAGCAATTTGTTTGTTTGGACAATAATACAGTTTGGATGTTGGAGACTTACAGCTTTTACTTAAGCATTTTGAGGAGACACTATCATCATATAATATCGTATTTGATTCTTTCCTTGAAAAAAATTAAAGATTTTTTAAGTCTTTTACAAAATTCCGAGAACATTGTCTTTAACAAAATCTAACAGGATTAATAACCCGAGCGTGTACTAACCATTAAGGAACGTGAAGTCAAGGACAATAGCTAGTACATAATACTACATAATTATATTTACCATGAGGTAGCCCGAAATACATCACGTTGAAATGAAACTAGAGCCCTATTATGTAGCAGGCAATATATAAAAAAGAATAATTGCGCCTCATTACGTCGTGAAATATTATTGTGGAAAATAGTTTATTTATGGTATATTTATTATAGTGTATTTATTTATTTATGGTGTAATGCAAAACATGTTTGTCTTACATGGTTTTACTTTCGTATCTTAAATGGTTTGAATTCCTTTTCAGTATGCTCAGGCATTATGACCATCAGTTAATACCACAATAAGTTAAACGGTCAATATGGTCCAATCATTATGTTGACGTTTGTAACCGTCGTGAAATTTATATTAAAAGTAATATTTATTATAGATTAAAAGTAATATATATTTATAGATATTATATATCAGATATTTATATAAAAATATCTAAACTTACATTAGATATATTTGTATTTACGTTGCATAATAACCACTCTTATTGAGTATTAAAATTAATTGAAATAAATTATGAATATTTATGTTACTATTATCACCTATTTGTCATTTCATTACAATTTTAACACTCAGTAACCCTTAATTCCAATCATACTTATTATATCTAATATTTCGTATCCTCAATATAAATTCTAACTTGGCAAAAGTTCCTTACGAAATATAAATCGGTATTTTTTGGTTGTAGTCTTTATAGTGCACGGTAAAAGGAATAAATACAGCAACACTCAATGGTTACCCTCATCGTATCGTAACCACATTTAGCGATCGTAATAAATTGATTGTAATAAATTGACGGAAAATTTAATAAATATAAAATATAGAGTGTAATTTCACTTAAGGTGAAAATGTACATATAAGAAAATATAACAAAGTGGTCAGCAGTCTAAGAAAAAGCTACTCAAATATATAATTTTTAATAACCTTCCCTCTGAATATTTACCCACTACTAAAATGTAACTATAGTATTTATGACATGTAAATACAACGAGTACAAAATAGTTGAAAAAATAGCGAAAAGTTATTATTATCATATTATTTAAAGCACATTACCAGTTGTTGTTTTTTTGTAATCTCGGTAATTTCTAAGGTTATTAAAAGTTGATGCAGACAAATCCCGGGTTCGCAAAGTAGTCTTGCTGTAGTCAATGCGGCTACAAAAATAGGTTGAGATGTTAGCGTGATGCGGTTCCTTTATATTGTATGTAACTCTGAGACAATGATAAGAGTCAGTAAACCTTGTTTGTGTCTGCTTTAATCACACGTCCTTTGTTTTGTAGCTTGTTTGAGGAGTTTGTGAACAATGCGAACAAATAAAATACAATACACTGTAAAAGTCATTCACATCCTAATTAAGTGGTGCTTCTTCTATTATCTTAATTAAGTGCTATTATATATATATTACTACTTCGTGTTTACTTGAATATTATGAAAAAAATATTTTAATTAACAATTTTTTAAATCAGTTGTAAAAAAGTAACAAAATTCATCTTATATTGTACTTATAAGAAATTTATAAGAAAGTGCA
This sequence comes from Melinaea marsaeus rileyi, assembly GCA_918358865.1. Classification (NCBI taxonomy): domain Eukaryota; kingdom Metazoa; phylum Arthropoda; class Insecta; order Lepidoptera; family Nymphalidae; genus Melinaea; species Melinaea marsaeus. The sequence goes on along the minus strand of OU911088.1, from coordinate 7,908,481 downwards.
TTCCTTAAGATATCTTAATGGAATTGTATAAAGAAAAGAGATTCAAAAGTTTAATTGTGTTAAAATGCCATTTAAGTTAATATTGAATCATATATTTTTCCGACTCAACTTTAACTGGGCGTATCTTTGAAAGAATAAAGTATTTAAAAGAAAATTTAATCAAGATTAAAATGAAAAAAAGACATAGGCGAGTTTATGCGTTTAGTTTTATTAAATCTACTGAAGAACATTACATTAGCTCGTAGAGTTTTAATGTAATGTTGGCCAATGCATGCGTCCTTGTTGGTTAATCTCTTTGTATTAAACGCAGACATTAGTAAGTCATTTTTAATTTTACTTATTCCTTTTTAAATTTGATCTCTTGTTACTTTTCAACTTAATTAGCCATGGTGGTGTGAATCTATTGATTTGATGTGGGCTAATAATAGTAAATATATTATCAGTACAGGTGACGCTAGTGGTCATGATTTTAGTAGCCTCCACTAGCATGTGTGATAGATTATGAGAAAAAAATAAATTTAAAAACTTAACACTTATTAAGTAAAACCTCATCCATAATTTGCTCAAATAGTTAAAGTTAGAAGACGGTGGCCTATAAACGCTTACAATGATGATTTGTTTCTATTCTATTGAGGCTAGTTCAATTAGCCATTCAACAGAGAGATTTACTATGTTTTTACGTTCTATGAATTTTATTTGTTTATATAAAAGAATTAAAGAACCACTACGTATGGAATTAACTCTGTTGAACAAATTACCAACCTAGTTATTAAAGTGTTATTAAATTTACACACACACATTCACAAGCACACGAACACGCCCACTCGAACACGCACACAGACGCGCTCACTCACGCACGCACGCACGCAACCCTCTTTTGCATCTTAACATTTACACCTATCGGTAAAGTACTTTTATTATCTTTATGATCGGATATTAAACATGTATTTCATAATTTTGTAATCCTATTTTGTTCTTGGTCATTAGCAAAATATTGTACCGATATATAATTTTGTAACACTGTTTTATTACCAAATAAATAAATAAAAGAATGTGATATAATGAATAAAAAACATATGATCCAAACAAATTGTCGTATTGGGATGGGATACAAATAGACGAAGTTATGTGTCAGTTTTTATTGAACTTCGAGAACATTTTCAAAAGTTTGAATGTAATATTTATACATATAAACTAGTTGTTTAATATTTTTTGAACTACTCCCTTTGGTATGTTTCTATTGTCTGTCTGTATGTTAATAATGGTCAAAAGCAAAGTAATTAATAACACGAGTATAAAAGAAAGCGAGGAAAAATATTTTATAAAGCCTGTTGGCCAATGTTGTAAAAAAATCTAATTTGACCCGAAAAGGTGACAATGTCAGCATTTACATTTCGTGACTTGAGTATCTAAATATATTTAATATAAAAAAAAATGGAAAATATAGCAATATATTTGAAAATGCATTTAATACTTAGCATATCCTCTGATAGGTATCTCTACTTATTATATTTATTTTTCGTTGTCGAAATAAAGATATTTTAATGATTATTAAAATCACTACCGTAAAATTGAAAAAAAATATTAAAGGAAAATGTGATATCGTTCACTGTATTGCCGCTGAAAATATTAAATTTACGCAGTATTTTATTAGATTATTTTATTTACTGAACTCATTTCTTCTACATAAAATATGCATTTAAAACATTGTGCGTCTTCTCGAGTGCGTAAGAAGTCTCTAGAACTGTACGTGTTATACATATAGTTAAAATACACGCCCAGTTTCAAATCCTTTTGCTGAGTCAGAATTGTTCACTTGTAGCCATACATATAACGTGGTTAAGGCAGTAGGACGATAGTCTCATTGACATTGTCATAAAACACAATAGGATTTTTAATAGATATCTTATTGTAGGAATAACAGTAGGGAAGTTATGGAATTTATGAAATCTCGAAAATACAAAGTATAGCCGTTATATTTTATTTTAATTTAGAGTGTATCTATGTCAAACTCTGTTTGTTTCTTTTGACGAGATGGTAATTATAATAGTATTTCATACTACAAACAAATTTCTTAAAGAATTGCATCCGTAAACATTTAAAATAATGCTAATGAAATATTGCATTGGTCTCATAGTAGAATGCTAAAAGATAATACCTTGGTAGCGGTTACGGTTATGAAGCAACATGAGCATAATTGTTAGAAAGTTAATTATAGCTAAGCCTCCGTAACAACAACAAAGTTTTTTGTTTATATTTTTAATAGAAAAAAGACTTCGTTAAATATGATCTTTACTTTTTTACCATAGAATTATTATATTATGAGTATTCTTAGTGTTAATATTATGATCAATTTTATTTAATCAATTTTCAAACGCAATTATTTTCATTCTGTTCATAAACGCTCCGTATCGTTAATAAATACCGCGCCGAATATATACGAAGGCTAGCTTCGTTACATCGAGATGTAAATTCATATCAGATTTCAATCAATCCTGTAAACTTTGACAAAGCTGAAAGACTTGTTTCTTTTAATTAGTTATTCAATACATATAATAATTAAATCGTATAAAATATTATTTCTTGATAAAGGCGATTACATAATATAGACTACCTAATATCTCCATTGAACTTGTCATATCTTTAAAGTAACAATTTCACTTAATTGCTTAGTTTGATACTATTGAAAATTTTTAATTTAGTTATTTTTTTATTAAAACCGAAGCAAGAGCAGATATATACAATTAAATATATATTGAAGGTTGAAGAAACATAAGAAATATGTAAAAACAGAGTCAATTTTATGAAAATTATATAAGCCTAATAACCTTAATCAAAGCAGACTTCAGAGATTTACTTTTCGTGTTATGAATATTAATTTGTTTTGATTGAAATTTATGAAGCCTTTTTAAACGTCATGTTTAAAATAAAATTATCATAATATATAGTAAAAATCAATTAATAATAAAATAATCTATAAACGCTTTTACACTTATCTACTGAACTTAAAAGAAAATAATAAACTAAACATTAATCTCTGATACTCTGTTAGTAAGCCGCATATTATAACTTTTTTATATTTATTTACAATGTACCGCATTTTGTACAGGTGTATTTCATATAAATATAAACACTACTCATGGCAGGTTGCCGTTAATTTATTAAAAATATCATTATAACTTTCCTCTTTTCTTCCTAATAGATTAACTTACTTGCACTTATATAACCTTTTCACTCCATTAGATCTAAACATGAGAATAAAGGTCTTTTGATCTGAACATTATTCTTAATTAAGTGACCGCCTTCGAACATTGACGGAAGAGAACGTATCTTTTAAGAATCACCTACAAATACATATTAGAAAGGCTTTTATATCAAGGTTAAACAATTACGTACCAATGTTTGAAACATAGTTACAATATGCAGTACTGGATAAATATTCAAATCACTAATGATAATGAAGTAACTATCATACAATAGTAACAACTATATTAGCTAGAATTTTAATATAGTTATTTGAATGCATTGGCAAACGGACTGGCTCGAACAAAGTACTTTCACTAGTACCATCCTCTCAAAAAGGATCTGTTCCTATTGAGGCCACTTTTTACAGTGCACATTTTTTTTTACGATACGATTACGATTTATAGTAAAAAACTTGTCTGCTCTTTTGTTATTCCGTTTTAAAACAAATACATATATTACAGACTAATGATATTTTTTACTTTCATTTAGTTTAAGTTTATTGAATAAAATAATTTAACCAAAGAGATGAGAGTTTTACTTAACCCAACAAGGTTTTATCGAGTGATGAAACCGATAATCGCATTTTTAGTTATCCTCTTTTCTTATAGACTACTTTTGCAGCATTCATTTATAGAAAGGACGATGCATTTGTACTAAATTAACTTTTTACTTAAAAACATAATATATCCAAATGTGTTTTTTTAAAGCTTGTTTGTTTTTAATAATTCCTTTTGTTTGATTGCAACTACATAACAAAAAAAATAATTTATAAGGACATTATGGAGCGATTTATATATTTTCCTTGTAACACAGATTTTAAAAATGTTTCATAATTTGTTAATAAGCATTTTATATAATACGATAAAAAAGTGGATGTTCGCTCAACTGCGACATGACCAAGGTATTCAAGTGCTTGCTTTCTAGGTATTCATAATTTATGAACTATATTTATTACTAGTCAGTGTCTGGGACTGATGATGCTTAAATTATAATCTATTTATTTATCAATCACTCAACTTTTTTTGGATCCATACTTTTCTATTTTTTATAACTTTACCCGTGTAGATCTAATAAAAATACTAGGGGCGCCAACAAACCCTCAATTTCGACTCGCTGCACTCGAGAAATCTCGGGTGCCTAAATATAATATTATAAAAAAAAAAAAAAATTGAGGACATTTTTCGATTTTTTTTTTAAACCATCACCCAATGTGTGTCTTTTTGATTGCAAAGTTTCATAATTTTCCGTCAAGTAGTTTTCGAGCCAATTCGTGACAAAGAATGTAAAAATTTAGAAAATTGAATGAAAATTTAGAATCTAGCTGAATACCGAAATCAAAACTTTTTGAATTGTTTTGTCTCTTAATTTGTAAATATGGTTTATTTTATTTATTTTAGGAGAAAATGAACTCAAGATACATTTTGAATGGTTGATTGTAATTATGTTACGAGTATGTTTAGTGTAATTTAGTAGATTGCCCATATCCTGTTATACATATATTGCGACAAGATTGTCATAATTGTTTAGATCTTTAAAGCTATTTACATTTTTGTGTCGTCTGCAAACGTTAGAAAATTTGAATATTTTAAATCAGTATTTATATCATATAGATAGACATTGTACAATAAGGGGCCAAGTATGAAGCCCTGGGGGACACCGGATATTGTAAAAACATAATAGCTACAAGCATTTCCCAGTGCTGAAATGACTACAGCTTTCTTTTTACTGCTTGGCTTCTTTTTGTAACATATGAAACGGACCACCTACGCAAGTCACCATGAATAAGATAAGTATAGAAGGATTTCTGGTTTTTATTTCGTGCAACCAAAAGTATAAGAGTAAAATAAAAAGAATGGGTAGTGTTAACTGACATTTAAACCAATTATAAAGAAGTGGAATTGAAATGCTATTTTATGAAATGCTAATTGAAATCTATATCTCGTATACTAGTAAAAACTCCATTTGCTAGAAAAGATCGGATAATTTCTTTTAAACAAATGTGCAAATTCATATTCATTAACATATTTTTTATCTTATTTTTTTACCGTTCTGTTTGATCTGATTTGATAACTGTAATTCTCTGACTCTACTATTGTGAAACTGTATTGAACTTTCATTGTCATTTTGAATTATACATATTTTTTTATAAAGTTCAAATGTCATTATTATTACTACACACTGTAATATTGTTTAAAAGATTAGGCAATAAGCGTGTGCTTAATATAACTTTCTAGATATGAAGAATTATGGCAAATCATCGTGTAGTGGCAATTGTCGCCGCCAATATGTCAATTAGTTTAATATTTCGTTATTCATAATTCGTTCGTTATTCGTTATGAATAATTACGATGTATTATTTTATATCTAAAAAAAGTTTTAATTAATTTTACTTTATTTAATGATCTTGATAGAAAAAAAACATTAATTGTCTGTTATTAATATTACTATTAGTATTTTACATTACTTAAAGGTAGTTACTAACTCTATTTGAATTTAGGCAGCCTAAAATCAAGGAGCTGTTTGGGGTGATACGATCGATACAGAGGATCACAACAGTTGTAACAAAGTTTGATTAAATTTAGATAAGTCCCCGAACCAATTATTTTATTTAATTAATCACTACCTATCGAATACGATTATGATGATGAAAAATATTTTTTCAAAATTAAATACAGTTTTTTTATCATTTTCTATTTGATATCTTTGAAGGACGATTTGCCAAAATGGTACAATACATAATTCTTCATTATTTACCAAAATCTTTAGGGAATTTGATCCTCAAACTCGAGGTTATTTAATGAAATAATCTCTCTACTTTGTTCTTCCTAACAGTTAAACGAGTATTCATTACTTTAGGTATTAAAAGGCATCAAAGAGATAGACAAAAGAACACAGTTGCTTTAATCTTTAGAATATATAATATTATTTTTATAAATTACATAACTAAACATTAAATATAAATGAATTACTAAATTAACTTAATTTAGGGAAGCAAGCGGAGCGCTCTATCTGAGACTTTTTGCATCCCATGTCCGGGGTTGGCATGAAAACGGCTTTACCGATCTTCATGAAGTTTTGTATATTTTTATAAAAAGAATAAATAGACGTAAAAAAAAATTCGCTATGTGGTATTTGATTACTCTATATTTTTTCCTGTCGGTTTCAGCTTTGAACGCTCAATTGAAGATGGGTTACTCGCTTCGATCAATTCGCCGAGCTCTACCGAGATTTTGCGAGCGCAGCGAGTCAAAATCGAGATCCGGTTCGCGTTCGTAGTTTATATATTATGATTAATTAATATAGTATATATTATTTAGTATATTATATTATATAAGTTTAGTGTCTAAGAAAAGGAAAAAACTACCAAAACTTTGAAAATCGAAGATGTGTGAAATGTGGAAGATGTGTAAACTGTCATAGCTACGGAAATGCCGCCATATAATATATTCACTTTAAAATATCATAATGATAGAAGATTTCTGTTATTTTTTAACACTTGTTTACCTTCTTGTTATTATGTTTCTCCTAGATATATTTTAGGTTTTGTTTTTATAAACTGAAAAACAAATATGTTCTTTCAGTAGTCCTCCTCATTTTGTATGTAATTTTTTTATGTTAATTAAATTAGTTACTGAATGTAACATCCAAATGAATACCAAAGAGATAAAATAAATACTACAAGATATAAATATAATAGCTCCATACCTATGATAGGGTTTTACAACTTGGATGAGGCTAAGTTCGGCTAAGTTCGACTATGTTCGGCTCCTAAACTATGTTAAGCAAAACACCCTCATAAATTATTTATCATTTGTAGTAGTGGAATAAGCGAATTTAACTTTATTAAGAAATAACGACTGATTTATATTTAAATACTGGAAAATTATTATGCTAACATTATCAATGTCTGAAAAATAAGAAATATATACTAAAAATCTGTTGTTTTGTCTTTCAACAAAGTATAGATTTTGTATGACAGCGCTGCTTCAGATAAAACCAGCCGGAATTTATTAGCTTTTTTAATTTAAACTGTCGTCTCCTCGCCCCTTGCGGTTTCACTCGGATTGCACCGCATTTTACATTTTTATGTTAGTGTCATATTATGTAGGGTTCGTCATGTATTCATCATTGTATTTATTTATTTTTTTGTTAGTTGAAATATATAAATATTATGTTTATTTTACCGTTTCAAAGTTTTATGATAATCGAAATTGAGGTAATTTTTATATTACAAACGTTTTAAAAGCGGTTCTGCATTACTTATTCCCGTATTGCTGTATTGTGGAACCCTAAAATATTCATTTATACAAATTGAAATTATGTTAAAAATGTTGGGCGTCCGGGAAACCGTATTAGATATTTCACAATTGCTTTAACTTTCTAATTGAATTAATGAATTTTTCAAGTATTAACTTTAACGGACAGTCAATAATAGAAGGCAGATAAATTTCATACACGGATGTAAATGAACTATCCTTAAAAAATTAGATTACACAATAAAGGATGTAACCAAATTTTATCACAACATGTTTTGTTTAATTTTGACTTTTAGTCTTATGACTGAGTTTTCTTTTGATTTTTACTGGAGTAACTGTGGAGTTATTATGATCAATCAGAAAATTAAAAAGTCTATGCCAAATCGTTCGAATGGATAAAGTTGTTTTAGAATATGATGACAAAAGAGCTTTATTGTTAACCCTACATTTACTACAAAAATTAGAACACAAAATCTGTGACTGAATCTGATTTCATGTTTTGCAAGATATTACACATAATGAGCACACTGGGAAGACATTGCATGACTGTGTATTACAGAGGTACAAGAGTTCTCAAAAATAAGTTAATATTAAATAAAATGTTTTCAAAAAGTTTTATGATATACTATGACGGCTCGACAGGTATTCTTCGTGATGGTCGCCATTTCATGACGGATATTTTCTTTTAACTGTGTCAGGGAAGTCAGTTTGTTGTTTGTTGTGCGTAAACTGTGGTTTGAACTGTGGTTTGAACTTACCCCAAAGGAAAAAGTCGATAGGTGTCAAACCGGGACTACACGGAGGCCAACTTATGTCACCTCTCCAAAAGATCAATTAGTCAGGAAAAAAATCACGAACTCTGTAGGATAGGCAGAGATCTGTAGGACGTTAGTGAAGTTGCGCCATCCTGTTGGAACCATGTTCTTTGGTTATAACCAGGAAAGTTTCGCAACTCTAGGTACAAAAAAGTTGTCTAACATCTCCACATAATGCTCTGAATTCACCGTAACTGTGCGTCCCCTTTCATCTACAAAAAAGTAAGGGCCGATAATTCCCCGCGCCGACATTGCGGCCCATACGGTCACTTTAGGCAAATGTAGGGGCTTCTGATGTTTTTATTTTAGATTGGTTGCACTCCAGTAGCAGCAATTTTGCTTGTTAACCTGTCCATTAAAATTAAATTGAGCTTCATCTGATAACAATACGTTAGTAAACGTCGGAAAACTCTCAATCGTCTGGCTTACGAAGTCAAGCCTCTAATCAGCATTCTGAGGCTTTTGAGCATTTGAGCATTTCTTGCACCAACCAATTTGGTAAGGGTAAAGGTTTAAATCTTTGTACAAAATGACGATCTGTGCCCGTTTAAGGCCACAGCACGCTTCCGAATTGAAAGGTTCGGATCGTCCCGAATAGACTGGGTGACACTGTCTATATTTTCGACAGTTCTTGAAGATCCTGACGCACGGAATTTTGTTCTGCCGGTGTTGAACCGGTCTCTTCAAACTTACGGATGAAACTGTCGGTTTTTAATAATATAGCTTTGTTTTATGAAACAACCGTACAGTTCTCGCTCGTGTACTCATATGACAATTGCCAATATTACAAGTAATTACAGCAACAAACTTTTTAATTTAATTGTAACTAGTTTCTTGAAATATGACTTTATTATAACTTGACAGCCAACGCTTAACTTCTTCGAGTCCCAATACAAATATTTGTTAAATAATCTGTTATTTATTATCAAATGTACAGATGTTACTTGCATTCTGGGGTGATGGCTGACCCTTATGTTATTTTCGTGAACGGATCCTGCTTGCGGTGACTGGTCGTATTGATAGTCGTATTGATAGCCTTTTCCTTATTATTAACTAATCATAAGAAATTAAGCTTATCGATTTGATTGCGATGGTGCTAGTTGTTCATACATTGCTCAATAAATATATTAACGTTTGAGAAACAGTGATCACAATAAAAATAATCCAGGCTGAGTTTGTTGTGTGATTCTTCTCAGACCAGGGCGCGTTCAGAACCCAGATGCACATAAAACATAAAACAAAAATTGTTATTAAATATACAAATTATAGTCGTTACTTACGGATTAATGAGCTTAGAGAAGAAATATGATGTAAATTTTCTTAGGCAATAACTTTTTCATAAAATATGCTTGATCATTTGTTTGAAATGTAATTACTTTTAATTCTGAAAATACGGATACTGACTATGTGATGAGTATTTCTTTTTTTATTTCTCAATGCTTTGAATAACAACTGAGATTATACATGAGTAAAACCATTAGAAACCAGTTCCATTTCAAAAGTAACACCTTCCAATCCAATCCAATGCAATCATTCTTTCTCACACGCTATAGCTCTCTCTATCTATAATTCAAACACATTAAAGTTTTATAAACTATATTAGGATCGTCAAAATACCTTGTTACCTCAGAGCATATAAGCATAGAACAGCTTTTCCACAAGGTTTCAGCTAAAAATTTCTGTAAAATATGTTGTCATCAAATAATAAAATGTATATATCTAACATATCAATGTCAAATATCATGTCAATATGTTATATGAGTGACGGATGGATAAATAGACTGAGCATACAGATAGCCGCAAACTGTCTAATGATGACAGTTTGATCAGCTATTGATATAGAATAAAAATTGAAGAAAAATTCAAATAAATATAACATTTAAATAATTTATAATTGCACTTACAATAACTACAAGTACAAGACAATATAACAAAATGCTCAGCAGTCTAAGTAAAAGTTTATCAAATATATAGTTTTTAACTTCCTTCTGTCTCAATTAAATAAACATAATTTAATGGAAAGCAAATTAACAGTTGTTTTTTGTTAATGAATTCTGGTAAATAAATAAAGTTTATATTAATGATCAAAAATGAGCAATGTAGTCTTGCTATGGTCAACGCGGGTAACAGCAACGATAAAAATTGGTTGAGAGTATGTGATGTAATTCCTTTATAATTTACGTTATTCTGAGACAATGATAGTAGTAAAGAAATCTTGTTTGTGGCTGCTTCAGTCCTGCGTCCATTGTCTTGTAGCTTGTTTGAGGAGTTTGTGAACAATGCGAAGAAATAAAATACATGGCACTGTAAAAGTCATTCACATCTTAATTAAGTGTTGTTTCTCAAATTACTTTCATTGTGCTCTTAGAGTTTTGAATGTTGCGAATGAAATTGACTTCTTTCACAATTTTGAGACATTTTTTCAAATAAAATAGTATCAAAACTAATCTTATATTGTACATATCAATAAATTTATCTGAAAGCGCATCCTTGAAATATTTAAATGGAATTGCATAGAAGAAGCGATTAAAAAATCTTTACTTGAATATTTTAAGTGACAAGTTTCTTCTAAAAATAGACATAAGTTTAATTTAATTTGTTGATCGTTGATTTCATTTATTCAGACTTATTATTCGTTGATTAAATTTGGTCTTGAGAATATTTGAATCATGTCCGAATCCAAATAAGATTTTGGACATCTCTCATATTCCTTGACGCATTAAAAAAGTTATCAATAATATGTAACCGTCATGTCTAATGACAACCCTTCAGTTTTTTCTCTACTTTGTGTAACGATGTAATAAGCTCTTAAGTTAAGAAAATTTTACATTATGATAAAAGTTCACAATTATATCGTTTTAAGTAAAACATTAATGTGCTCTGTAAAATACTCTGCTACATTAATGTAATTAAGTCTGTACTTGTACAGAGACTTAAGCTAAATTATGCTTAGTTTCTTTTACATTGAAAGTGCAATTCAATTTAGAATTGAATCACATTTATTTATCAGACTTAACTTTAATTGCGCGATATCTTTGAACGAACGAAGTATTTAAAAGAAAGTAAAATAAAGATTAAAATAAAGAAAAGATTTGTTTTTATAACATGTCGGAATCGAAACCCTAGACTCGAATTTGTATTTAATACCAGTTATCTCTCGATATCATAAAAATATATTATTTTACATGATCGAGCGGAGCCGCTGGCGGAAGACCAGTTGTTTATAAAATGTTTTACAAATTAACGTATTGTTACTAGACACAAATAGGCGAAGTTATGCGCTAGCTTTTATTAAAGTTATTAGGGAACATTAACTAACAAAGTTTTAATGCAATGTAGACCATAGCATCTGTCCTTGTGGTTTAATATCTCCGGAAAATACGCACATATTATAAAATACAGTATAAATAATTATACTATCAAACGAATTATAATCTAACGTTCTTGCACCTACAATTGTAAATTTTATTTATTTTATTTTATTCGTAATAACAGGTAACTGTTATATAATAAATAAGAAATCGTGTTATCGAAACAAATTGTCGTATTGGGAAGAGATATATATAGAAGTTATATAAAAGCTTTTATTGACTTTATTTGAAAAAACATTTGCATGAAATCTTATAATTTCATCATTCTATACATATATTCATATTACTTCTATACATATATAAGTTATTTAATTTTGTAAGATAATTATTTGATGATATGATTTATAGTATTTTTATTGTAGTACATTATTCAAATATGTTATTATTGTAATACTTTGATACACACCATAAAGTAAATTATTGTATATGGCAACTGGAGAGTGCATTGTGAAAGGGGAAAAACGTTTTGTGGTCTGGTAAAATTTGATATACAAATATAGTGTCATTAAGGATTGAATCCTTGAATTGTGAATACAAACATTAAAGTGAGTAAATAAGTGAATTATGAACAGTGAATAATGAACAGTGAATAATAAAACAATAGTTAAATCGTGTTTTGTGTTATTACTGAATACGACTTGAGTTGATCTTTTAGCTTTTTAGTGGGATGATTAAACCCAAAAATGATTTACGTATTAAAAAGTTTCGAATAAAAATTCTTGTGAACGCTCAATATGGACAGTGATAGAGAAAGTGCCGGCCGAAAGCGTAAAACGTCGCCTCGTAAACAGGGCCATCGTCGAAAAACTTTACGTTATCGTAGTAAAGATCGTGAAAACATAAGTCAAGGTGAACATGATGGTTGAATACAATCATCGAGCACTCGGAGTCGTGATTCCCTGACGCCTGAACGAAAGCGAAAAATGAAGAAAAGTGACAATCGTCGCAATAGCAGCAGTGAGGTTGAGTCAAGTTCAGCAGCGGACTTAGATGTTCACGAGAGACGACGACACGGATCGAGAAGACAAACAAGACGCGTGAGTCGTTCAAATTCAAAATGTGAAAATACTCAATTAATATTAATTGAATTAATTAAGTCAATTGTTTGTAATCGTTCTGAAGGCAATAAGTTTCCTGTATTAGGTAATGTGATACCAGAGTTTGATCCGATGGTCAAAGGGCAGACTACGGATACATGGCTTAACAAAGTTGAAGAGTGTGCACGGTTATATAAATGGAGTGATGATCAAGTGATTCATTACGCTCTTCCAAAATTAAGTGGTGTGGCCAGAACATGGTATCAAACTCTGCCGTCGATGTCGTTTTCGTGGTCGGAATGGAAGGTTAAAATAATTGAATCATTTCCATCAAGCGATGACTATGCGGAACTTTTAACGGAAATGTTAGCTAAGCGGGTGAAATATAACGACTCACTATTATTATCAGAAAATTAATTTATTAAATCGATGTGATATTAAAGGTAAACGTGCGGTAGATTGTTTATTATACGGATTAGAAGATCGTAATTTAAGATTGGGAGCTAAAGCCGCTAAATGTGAAGAACCTGAACAGGTTTTAAAATATTTTCAATCCGTCAAACAACAGCCGCGTGAATCGGATAGTAAATCAAGGGTTAATTTTGACAAAAGATTTAATTCAAATATTATTAATACTACTAATAATCAAATAAATACGTCATCAATCCGATCAAATACTGAGAATGCGAAACCAATAACGTGTTTCAATTGCAATGAACCCGGTCATTATAGTTTTAGATGTACAAAATTTTTTTTAAAGTGTAACATATGTAATAAGCTAGGTCATTTGACAACTAATTGTTATAAATTATCAGTTGATAAATCCAAACCACATATAGATAGAGAAAAGTCAGTTTTGGCGTTAGACACCATTTCTAATACGAGTAATGATAAATATCTTGTAAATCTTAAATTTAATGGTCAACTTCAGCAAGGCTATTTTGATTTAGGCAGTCAATGTATATTATTGCGTCGTAGTATTGCCGAAAGCTTAGGGATTCAATGGTCAGTAGGTCAGATGCCAACTTTACGATGCATAGGTTCAAATGTCGTTTTGCCAATCGGAAAAGCTTTAATTAATATCGAAATACAGAGAATAACAGAATTGATTGATGCTTATGTCGTTGAGGACCATATCGTTAAATACGGAGTATTGATTGGTCACAATTTTACGGAAACACCAGGTATCACTATAATGAAAACTAATAATTCATTAATATTTAGAAGGACTTGTTCTTCGAAATTAAAACTTACACTTTGTAATAACATCGAGATTTTGTCTAACAATATAGCTATCGCTAACATTTCCACGGATATCGAATTCTCTGGTACGGTGTATGTTAATGGTTCTTTGAGAGGGTTACCCGGCAAAGAATATTATTTGATGCCTGGTGAATATAATATTTTAAACGGCAAGGGAGCTTTATTGATTCAAAATATATCGACTGAGGTATTAAAATTCGGTAGAGAATTTTTGTTAACACGAGCATTACAATACGATAAAAGTTTAAATGTCAATTTACTGGATTTTAATGATTCTAAAACGAGTGACTTGCTTAACTATGACAAACATTTGTCTCGAAATGAGGTCCATCAGAAAAGGTCCATAAAAGATTTACTACAAAATTTTAATGAATGTTTTTCACATAATTTGACAGATTTAGGTTTTACAAATATTGATAAAATACAAATAGAATTAACTGATACCAATTCTGTAGTCTATAGGCCCTATCGATTACCTTACCCAGAAAGAGAACAAGTTAAATCAATGGTTAAGGAAATGTTAGATGCGGATATAATTTGTGAGTCAAATTCAACATATGCTAGCCCAGTTCTTCTGATCAAAAAGAAAACCGGTGATAAGCGTCTCTGTATTGATTATCGCGCTCTCAATCGAAAGACTAAAAAAGAGCATTTTCCTTTACCATTGATCGATGATCAACTGGACCGTTTGGCGGGAAATTCATTGTTTATCAGTCTGGATTTAGCGTCTGGATACTATCAAATTGCTGTCGACGAAAATTCACAAGATAAAACTGCGTTCGTAACTCCTGATGGTCAATATCAATTTAAAAGGATGCCTTTTGGCTTGGCAAATGCGCCATCAGTTTTTCAAAGAACGATGAATAAAATTCTCTCTGACGTTTCTTATGTCTTAGTTTTTATGGATGACATATTAATACCTGCGCGTACTTTTGATGAAGGATTAGTTAGATTAGGTGAAGTGTTGAGTATTTTTCAAAATGCAAAATTAACTCTTAAATTGCAAAAATGTTTTTTCTTTTTTAAGAAAATAGATTTTTTAGGTTTTGAAGTTAGTGGTTCAGGTATTCGACCTGGTTCCCAAAAAATTGCTGCAGTATCTGACTTTCCAATTCCCAAAAACATTCACGATGTTAGACGTTTTATTGGGTTAACTAGTTTTTTCAGACGATTTGTCAAAGATTTTTCTTTAATTGCACGACCGTTAACAGACCATTTAAAAAACCATTTTACTTGGAAATGGACAGACGAACATCAGCAACCATTTGAAATTTTGAAAACTAAATTGATCGAACGACCTATACTTGCATTATATGACGTAAAATCAGAAACCGAGTTGCACACAGATGCATCGAAATACGGTGTCGCAGGTATCCTTATGCAACGTAACACTGACGGATTCATGAAACCTGTAGCTTATTACAGTCGAAAAACTACAAACGACGAAAAAAAAATGCATTCATATGACTTGGAAACTTTGGCTGTAGTGTCATCTTTAAATATATTTAGAGTTTATTTATTGGGTTTAAAATTTAAAATAATAACAGACTGTAATGCGCTACGGACAACAATGACAAAAAGAGATGTAATTCCTAGGATAGGTCGATGGTGGATGCAGCTACAGGAGTACGACTGTGAAATAGAGTATAGGTTAGGTTCAAAGATGTCGCATGTTGATGCTCTAAGTCGTGCTCCGGTCAGTTAGCCCACTGTTGTGGACAAGGTTCACGTAATTGATATTCTTACCTTAGACATCCAAGACTGGATCGCAACTGTACAAAATGCAGATGATGATGTTAAGAGAATACGAGAAATTCTAGTAGACAAGGATACGAAAAATATTGTAGACATATATAAAAATTACCAATTGAAGGGTAACCATGTATACAGGATAGTAGAAGGCGGAATTCGTTGGGTAGTACCTAAATCGGTGAGGTGGCAGCTATTAAGAATGAATCATGATGAAGTGGGTCATTTCGGATATGACAAGACATATAAAAGATTGTTGATCACAAAAAAATACGTTTTTGCGTGTTTACAATGTGCTTACCACAAAATGCCTGGAGGTCCAAAAGAGGGGTTGTTGCACCCTATTCCAAAACCTGATAAACCTTTTCACACGTTACACGCAGATCATTTAGGTCCTTTCGTTCGTTCACGGCGAGGCAATAGGTATTTATTAATAATTATTGACGCTTTTACAAAATATATCAATATTACTCCCGTTAAAAACACAAAGACTTTAACCGCCATTCGTATATTTAAAGATCATTTTAGTTATTTTGGGACACCTTCACAATTAATTACGGATAGAGGTACATGTTTTACGAGCTCAAAATTTAAATGTTTTATGAAAAGTGTCAATATTAAGCACATTTTAAATGCAGTAGCAACGCCTCGAGCAAACGGACAAGTAGAGCGCTACAATAGGACAATATCGGAAGCTTTGAGTACGAAATGTCATGATAAGAATGATAATACTTGGGATGAATATGTAGGAGAAGTTCAATTGGGCATAAATACATCAATAAATAAAACAACGGGAAAAAGTCCGTCCGAGCTATTATTTGGGTATAACATTACAAGTACAGCATCAAATATACTTAATGATGTTATTAATGAAACTGTAGATAGGGTTAGCGGTAACGATTTGGTAGATTTGAACAGAACAGAACAGAACAGGAGTATGCAAAAGACCGATTCGACAAACATAGGAAATTACCAACGAGTTATAATGAAGGTGATCTTGTAAGAATAGAAAGAACAATGTTTGACAAGGATAGAGTAGGGAAATCTAAGAAACTTATGCTTAAATTCCATGGGCCTTACCGAATTGTTAAAATACTACCGAACGATAGATTTCTAGTCGAGGATACTCCTCTTACTAGAAATAAAAAGTATGAAAATATTATTTCAATTGATAAAATTCACCCAAGGTTAAATAGTTTTCGATTATAAACTATACATATACGATAAGATAATGAACGATTAGGCATGTTAAGTAAAAATGAAAAGAGTTGAGATGAGTGTGAGAGATGTGTTGATATGATTATATGCTGTAACAGTTCCAATAGAAATACAAAGTGTTATTAAACTAAGTTTATAATAGATGATCGGTGATTGGACGAGATGTTACAGTGAAAGAATTGATTTGCATTATGGAGTCAGTATTGTGAGTAGTCAGCGTTAACTACGCAGATGATTACAGATCACAATAATGATTGATGGATGATGACAAAGGAACATGGGTTATGAGCTTACAGTGCATTATGGAGTCAGTATTGTGAGTAGTCAGCGTTAACTACGCAGATGATTACAGATCACAATAATGATTGATGGATGATGACAAAGGAACATGGGTTATGAGCTTACAGTGCATTATGGAGTCAGTATTGTGAGTAGTCAGCGTTAACTACGCAGATGATTACAGATCACAATAATGATTGAAGGATGATGACAAAGGAACATGGGTTATGAGCTTACAGTGCAGAAAGGGAATGGTATCGGTTTTGATATCGCACAGATGTTCGCAGATCATGACAGACCATGTGATTTTGTGATCGCACAGATGTTCGCAGATCATGACAGACCATGTGATTTTGTGATCGCACAGATGTTCGCAGATCATGACAGACCATGTGAATTTGTGATCGCACAGATGTTCGCAGATCATAACAGACCATGTGATTTTGTGATTGTGAATAATGATTAATTGATCGATTAAATTATAATAAAATAATTAGACTGTATTCTTGAGTAAATTTTAAAATGGTTATAATTAAAAACTATGTAAAACTATTAGGCGAAATAAAATATTGATTAAGTATGTAATAAAAGTTTATTGCAATATTAAAATAGCATCATAATATATTAAGAATGTAAAATTTATTTTAACTGTTTTGATGTAGATTAAAATTTGGTGTGAGGACCTTAATAAGGATGGACGAGCTGTAAGATAATTATTTGATGATATGATTTATAGTATTTTTATTGTATTACATTATTCAAATATGTTATTATTGTAATACTTTGATACACACCATAAAGTAAATTATTGTATATGGCAACTGGAGAGTGCATTGTGAAAGGGGAAAATCGTTTTGTGGTCTGGTAAAATTTGATATACAAATATAGTGTCATTAAGGATTGAATCGTTGAATTGTGAATACAAACATTAAAGTGAGTAAATAAGTGAATTATGAACAGTGAATAATAAAACAATAGTTAAATCTTGTTTTGTGTTATTACTGAATACGACCTGAGTTGATCTTTTAATTTATTTATAACAACAACATATATTTTTTGTTTTTTTCTGTCTGAATGTTAACAGTGGTTAAAAGCAAAGTTATTAAAAATGCGAGTATAAAAGAAAGCGAGGTAAATATTTTTATAAAATTGCAGTGATAAAATTTTTAAAACTAAGACTTTACTTAATAGATTTTAAGAGTTGGATAACACGCGCTACTCGCAGTCAACATGGTCATTCATCCGGGTCAGTCGATCTACGAGTCACAGTCACAGTCTATGAGATAAAACGCAAAATACAACTTTTGGGTTAAAATTCCAACAGAATGTTGTTATTGTTCATGTTGTAAGAGGCCAGGTATTAAATACTTTAAGTTGTCAGTAGCTTTTTTAAAAAGATATCAATTTAAAGAAATATTTAAATGCCGAAAATAAACATTGTTTTTTGTTAAATTTAATACAGCACATTTGATAATATATGTAATTCGTGTTCCTATATATTAAATTGTAGTTATCTCTTAATAATGAAGCTGTTTGAAAAAATCGATTAATTTTTCTGATCTTGTTCCAACAGATATTAAAATTTTGTATTAAAAAAACTCTTTCTTTTTTATTTTGTGATTCATCATAAGCATGTAAAGTGTAAGAAAGATAAAAATATAATATCAATGGCCAATGACTAGTATAATAAGTAATATGACTATCTGTTATTATAATTGACTAACTTGAAATAATAAAAATAAACAATTTACAAAACTGGTTATCCTTTTACATGACAATATTTTGTTATGCATTTATATTCTTATACAAAACAACCTTTCATCTTCTTCTGTGCTTGCGGGCTTGATGTAGGTAAATAAAAAGATAGGAAGAACGTGAACGTTGCTTCATGAAGATACTTAATAAAAAAATAAAAATGATCATCAATTTGTGGCGATGTATGTTTACTTAAAAATTTGCAATAAGAGCTCAAACAAACAGCCTAAACCTTTGAAATTTTTACTGAGAATGGACTTTACTGGTCTGCACTTCTTTTAGTCCTCTCTTTCATCTTTTTTTTCTTCATTTCATTCTAACGAAATAGCGTGTTATCGACATTTAACATGTCATTTGGTTTAAAATGTTACTTAATAGATTAAAGTAGGCTGAAATAAATAAGCTTAATACTATTCCATCTTCTGCAACAGAAATAAAATTAACTACTCATTTAATACAGATTCTTAAGCTAAGCGTATTGTTTCCGCTAGATTTAAAATGTAATTGAAGTTAAACTTGCATGACCGTATATTTTTAAGACTTAATTGATTTTAAATATAGTAATTGTTTTACGGGTACCTTGTTACTGTCTAAGACAACTCTACAATGTTATTATTAGATATTATTCCGTTTCCATACTAAGAAAGCATCAGTGTTTTAAAATCGAAACAAATTATTAAGCTTAGTACCCATTTTTATAAACTTTAAAATAGTAAGGGGAAATCTGTACTACACAAATATTTAAACAATGTTGTATATAAATATAAATAAAGAGAAGATAAATATTTTATTAAAATGGTTTTATACATATTTATTTTTTAATGTAGATGTAGTAAAAAATATATAATAATCAGTTAAAGTTGCTTCTTCACATCTATAACAACCACCATTAGATAACTGTATATTAACCAAAAATTCACGATATTTCTAAAATGGAAACTATGTTTATTTAGCTTAGAGAATCATATAACGTTTCAATTAAGGGCATAAAATTTTTTCAATAACTTCTAAAGTAGCTTTCCTTACTAAATTTAGGTATAAAATTTGATTTAATAACATAAATTTGGATTATATGTATGTTATTTGTTTTGTTTTTCAAATTATAATGCGGCAATTAAATAAAAAAAATAGTAATTGGTTAATAATATAAAAATAACGTAATTAAATGCTTACTTAATATGAGATAGGTACTACGTTTTCAACCTTCTGTTTCCGTCTCTTTCGTCCGTATTTATTTTTCTTTGTAACCCCACTACTTAGCAGTGCGGGGCTCGTGAGCGTTTTTAGCTGAGTTCTCGTGTTAGTTTCAGTATTAGTAAATTAATGCCAAACAATCGAAACAAATACATCTGTTTTTAAAAGTAATAAAAAGAGCAATATGTCTTTTTAAATGCCACCGTTGAGTGTAATACCTAATAAAAAAATATATAATAAATAGGCGAATACACTTACATTTACGGGAAGAATTTCAGTATTAGGTTAACCGGTGATTGCGTCTCGTGACATTTTACGTTTTTAAAGTGGCTTTTGCAGCCGTCTGCCTTTTCATCTTATTTTGAAACTTAATTATTAAAAGGGAAAGAAATGAAAGAAAAATCTTTAATTGAGAGTAAGATTTTCTAATGAACTCCAAATTGCTTTTAAGAAATATTAACACTAATAAAAGAAAATATATACATTAATTAAATTAATACAATACATTTTGTATTTAATTATGCGGTATATCTTGCTAGTTATTATTGGTATAATTGTACATCTTACTAGTTATTATTGGTATAATTTTATAATTGTATTCAATAAAAAGCATAATTTATTAAAACAAATTCGATTTTTTTTAAAAATGTGATTGTCAAGATAATCAATTACATTTAAACATAGACTACCCTCAAACGTTTCATCCCTATCGCCAATAATATATCATCATTTCTTTCTTACTTTGAACTTTATTACCCTGCTATAGATATGGAATATCTATATTTAAAAAAAAAAATAGGAAACAATAATTTCATAAATATTTATTTTATTTACAGACACTTAACTCTCATATTCCAGTAAACACTCTTGCTAGAAAATATCGGTTGAAAATTTAAAATATGCAATTTCATTGATGAAGATATTATTTATCTTAATTTCACTATTGTGGATGATTTAAAGTTTATAAGACTACATTTAATTTCATAGAAAATCTGAACTTATCATTTATAAATATTATACAATAACGTTTAAGTGTAATTATTATTATACTGTAATATTTATACTCAAAGTACAAGGATTTTGGCAAATCATCGCGTAGTGGCAACTCTCGCCTCCAAACGTAAATTAATTTAATATTTCGTTATTCATAATATAGGATGCATATGTTATGCAATAATTTGTTACTAAATATTTAATACGTTTATATTATGTCAACTACTCATAAGTGTTTAATATTTCACAGAATTTTGTCAATACTTAAAAATATACATATAAAAATTAAAAAAATATAATATTTTTGACGTTTTAGAACAATTTCTATTCAAATATGTTTTGATATATTTTAAGGTTTATTGCGACATTTTACATCTAATTCTGTCTCCAGTCGCTCTTAAAAGATTTTTATTATAATGTTTAAAATTTAAAAGATTTGAAATAGTATTGTAAAATAAGTCCATCCACTATCCATAAATCTAATGAATTCTATCTTATATATTGTCTTTTTATTTTAAAAATACTACGGAATTATTTAGGATCGAATATTTTCTTTTAATAATATTAAAAAGTATTAAATTTATATAATAATAAATAGAAGTCACAAATGCCAAATGCGATAGATATAATTTTTAAAATCACACAGTTTCCACCCCAATCTTCAGAATGTAATGGAGATAAGTAAATAATGGACGTAAAAAACTTTATAAAATAAAACTATGCTCAGATATCAACATTCTACTAAATAGTATTATCTGTACAGTTTGTTTACCTAAAAAAACTTCGTTTATTTTACTAAAAATAAAACTAAAAGCAGAAAGTTTAAAGTAAACATAATTTCAAGTATTCTTACAAAGAGGTTGAGATATACGGTAATGAAATTAGTTGGATTCAGCTAAGTTTATAGGAGCTGTATACATATTTACTCCAATACTAATATTTAAATAGTTTGACATTATATAGTATTGAACCAAAATTTAATTTACATTTTTTTATCAAACTACCTCTTTTTTGATGATCCAAAACTAAGTGTATTTAAAACTTCAACATTAGTTTAGATGTTTCTATCTGTCAGTCAGTCAGGCAGTCAGTCAGTCAGTCAATCATAAGTCTTAATATGAATTACGTTAACCAAAGTCAGTTAAAAAAATATTGATCTTGTAAATGTTCAACTGAATAGGCATTAAATAAATATGTATATGTATGTAATTTATTTATTCTACGTTGGTTTGAAATCACACACGACAAGTAAAAGTTCTCAGACAAGCTAATGCAGGCAACTTGTTCAACTTTCATATTAAATAATGATACATTTAATCAAATGTCGGATTGGCAAGAGGGAGAAATGGTTGAAACTAAGCGCCGGCTGCCAAGTTTTAATAAGACGGTAATTGTGTATGTATTTCAGGAAAGCCTCGAATAAAATACTGTTCCTGCAAATATTAGTAATAATATCAGTGCAAATAATAATTTGCGTACACGAGCTGTAATAGTAGGATTGTTGCCAGTCAGTCTGTTTGTTTTGTGAAACACAGTAATATTATAAGAAGAAACAGTCAGCTGTCACTATTTGTGTTTCGTGACTTGAATAATATTAGTTTAAATCTAAACAAGCTATGGCTTAAATAATACTTTATATGATATTCTTGAATCTTGAGTCAGCAAAAACACTTTCATTGGACTAGATTAGATACTAAGACTATTTGAATCTAAGCACCTAAATATTTTACCAATATATGTAATCTACTAAGGACCTATTTAGAGGATTACATCAGTCGTTATCGTATGCTTAGTGAGTTATTTAATACAATAATGTTACAGTACAACTTAATATTATAAACAAGATTAGTAGTAGTCTGATAGCAGCCAATAGCTTTAGTGTTAATTTAAGACATGTCACATTTGAGATTTTAACAATTATAACAAAGTTTTAATAAAATTTAGATATGTACCCGGATCAATAATTTCACTTAATTGACCAGCATTTATCGGATCCGAATAAAAATATTTTAGTAAAAAAAAAAAAGATTTTCAATTTGAAATATGAATTTTGATATTATTTCCTATTTGACACCTTTATAGGTGAATTATGTCATTTTTTGTTATTTACTAAAATCTTTGGGGTACTTTGTTTCCAAACACGGGGTTATTTAATAACATAATATTTCGTCTTTTTCCTTCCTAACAATTCTTATCCAACACTATTTATTACTTTAGGTATTAAAAGGTATCAAAAAGACCGAAAGAAACACACAGTTAATCACAATGTTTAATACGCATAATATTAGTTTTATAAAAAATTATAACTTAAAATATCAGTATTAATGTAACGGGCGCTTAAACGTAAAGTGAGGTCAATTTAATCTTATGTTGTACAAATACTAAAAATCGAAGAAAAATAAAAGCAAAAAAATCAGAATTGAAATTTAAGTTTTATAAAATTACTTGCTTTAATTGTCAAAGTTACTAGGTCGCATTAGCTATTATATACAGAGCTGCAAAAAACTGGCGAAGAAAACATTTTCCAAATAATTAAATATTAATGAATAAGGAAATGCAACAAAAAACTTAATAAATATGGTAGTGCTGATAAAAATTTACTTATTTCTTATATATAAAATATTTAAAAAGATAAAAGATTTTTTTTGTTTTTTTTTTTTTATATTTTTCCCCTATCTATATTTAAGGACGTTTTCATAAATTGGAGAATAAACATTTTCTTTTACTAGACATCTTTTACTTATATGTATTTCTTTAACAAAACCAGTTTCCAAGTGAATGTCAAAGAGAAACAAATATTATAAGCACGTAACTTGTTCTCGTTCTCGGCTAAGTCTAAGCTTGGCTGAGACTTACCTATTAAGAGTTTTCCTAAACTATCATAAGGAAAATACCCTGACATGTTGAAGTTATTTATCATTAAAAATAATTGATTAAGTGAATTTAACTTTACCAATAAATAACAACGGACTGATATTTTAAACAAATATTTAAAAAAATATATATTCTAAATATAAGTTGTTTTGTTTCTTAGGACAGTATATTGGATGTATTACATCGCAGCTTCAGATAAAACAGCTGGAATTATTAGCTTTTTTAATTTAGATTGTCGTCTCCTCGCCCCTGCCGGGTTCGCTCGGATTGCACTGGAATTGGACACTTTAATGTTAGACTCACATTTAATATGCAGGGTTCAGCATGTATGTTTGTTGTATTTATAATTTTTTTCGTCAACTAATACTGACAATAATAATACTTACTGTAATAGTTCGATACTGACCTAAAAGATACTGGGATGCTACCCTCTATCTGACATGGACGCAGAATGTGAAGTTCATAAACGTAATGTATGTGAGATTTAATGTATTTTTGTTATGCTGAATCTACTATGTGGTTGTTCGAAGGTTGAAACTGAAATAAAACAACCAATACCGCTATCCTTGTCATGCTTCCATTAATTGAGGGAGCAAGAGATTCCTGATACACCTGTCAGGACTTGTCCTGGTTATTGTAGGTAGGTTACAAGGTACAAGACTTAATGTTACAAATTATAAACATATAAATAGGTGCTCTTCAAAATATTTATGTTTTAAGTTTTCCTGTTTGTTTAAATATAGCATAAGATTTTATAAATAAATATGTGATTTTTGTGTTAAATAAATAAGCAAAAAATAATTGGGAAACAAAAGAGATAAACTGAAACTGAGTTATTACATATTAATCAATAATAAAAACCCGTAACGAAGTAATAAAGAGGTGTAAATCTTGTGTTGTGATCTTTTTTGTTAAAAAATAAAATTATTGAACGCAAATTAAATATTATCAATAAAGAGAAATGATAATTTTGACCGTGTTATAGTTTTTTATGGTAGCTTCTTGGTTCGGAGCAAAAATGCATATGACAAAGATTCTAATTATTTTTTTTCCTCGGAATACTTTAACAATAATATAACAGTAGACTAGTTTTCTTTGGAAATTCTTTAAACTTTTTTAGTAAAAGCTTATCTCTTTTGTTATGTATATATATATATATATATATATATATATATATATATATATATATATATATATATATATATATATATATATATATATATATATATATTTAATATTATATTGATAGATTTAAAAAATATATCGAAGGTTAGTGTCTATGTCTTGCATTATTTTTTTATGTAGACTGTAAAAGTCCAACTTTTATTAAAATAATACATATTTTTTGTTAATTATGTAATTAATTATGATAAATCTTATTCTTAATTGTCAAAGTATTTACAGTTTACCGACCAATAATTAAACTTCTGTAGTATTCAGCTGTATTAAACTTCTTATTATTTCTATCTGATCTTATGAATATGACAGTTTAGCTATTTTACTTTTTTAAATATACTGTTGTTACTCAACAGAAGAAGATGCAGATCAGTTAGTAACAGTAATATTATCCTTAAAGTATTAATTATTATTGTATAAATAAAACTATTGTTCCTAATTTCGTATTAATTAATTACGTGGATTATAAAGTTTAACTGTAGGTTCCTTTTAGTTAATGAAGTCTATCACTTTTAAGTTAGTAAAGTGATATATTCATAATATATTACGAGTCTATACAACATGAACTAGTATGTACTATAATAATTCGATTTACTACACGACTTTCTTTTCTTTCTAACCAATAATATAGGTAAGACTAATCTGTTGATTGAAATCCAAATAAGTTTCTAGCTTTTAGTACATCATGTTCGCGTAATCAAAGCGTCCTAGATAAGATAAATGATATTATTATTATTATTTTTCTACAATACATCATACAACTTGGTTGTGTTTTTACTACAATAATTTTAACATTAATAAGAAATACTAACTAAACTAATCAAAAGTATAACGTTTTATAATGTCTTAAACAAGCAACTCAGTTTAAGAAATAACATTGTTTTATTGATTCTATATAATATTATGTTTTTTTTAATTAGTATAACTTGTGAAAATATTAACTTTTTTGTTTATTTTCTAATAAAAACTAAGCTTCATACAAAAAGTAGACAACTATAGACGTATAATATAGAGATACTAAAATGTTTACGCGCTCGTAACTCCTATAATGTATTTAAATCACAACAACCGCAATGAAAACATATTTCTTACATGAAGAGTTTTATTGTTTAGATCATTCAAAAGTACGTCGGGATTATTTGATTTGATCCATTGTGTTTGTTACTATTGCGTAAGCTGGATCTGTACCATAATATTCACACAACATCCACATACATGGTTCGACAACACACAATATGCATAGACACATTCAAGTCACTGGTGGCACACGACACTAATCAGAGGCTAACTGTATTAGCTTTCAGCATACCCATATATGAACCCACCATAATTAAAACACTGACAGATACTTACACAATTACTAGGTATAACTTGCAGTTAAATTTTGAATATTGATTATCAAACTTATTTGTTATGCTTATCTACATAAAGGAATCAGTTTAAGCTCACTGAAGTCCAGGAATTGTGCTATAGAAACTTCATTATTTTGTTATATAAGACTAAAACACCTATCTTTAGAGATAATCATATCAAACCATAGATTCGTCAGTGTTCGTTGAAAAGGTTTTCTAACTAAATATGGCTTTATTTTATAACATTCTCAATTGTTATTCGAATTGACATTTCGTGAATTATTAAAAGTTGAAAGTCCTGTACCTTAATACTTATACTTTTTTCTAGTTGTAAAATTCCATTTCATGATGATTGTTGTTAATTTGAATAAAAATACTGTTATCTAAGTGTAATTTGTTCATGTTTTCTTAATATACAAATATAATATGAAAACCAAGGAAGCTAAAGGGACTTTAGCATATCGGAGTATAAATTACTTAAAGTTTCCATAAAAAGTCTGTGCGATGACGTTTCCATTCTAGGTTTAAAATGAGAACCAAAACTTTGTTCAGGATTTTTATTTATCTGTTAAAAAAACCTAAATATACAAATAAGTATATGTTAGGTTGTAATATTTTTTTTAATAATTATTTATTAATAATTGGTTATATTTAATGAAACTATATTAAATAACTCTACACTATCATAATGACTACAAATGTTTTAATATTGAAACATCAAACCAGATAATAATTATTCAAAACTTAAAGATTTTTA
The DNA here is from genome assembly GCA_918358865.1 of Melinaea marsaeus rileyi. NCBI lineage: Eukaryota > Metazoa > Arthropoda > Insecta > Lepidoptera > Nymphalidae > Melinaea > Melinaea marsaeus. The sequence continues at coordinate 7,881,146 of OU911088.1, read as the reverse complement.
AAAAAAGTATATTCATAATTGAAAGAAATGTTCACTATAAATAATTAATATCTAAACAAGTCATCAATAGTTAAGTAAGATGTGTAACTTTTCTATTAAATAAGATCAATTTAATTAATGTTTAATTATCTTATTATGACTTGATATTAATATATTAAATTATACACTAAACTTTTTAGTGTTTATCACAAAACTATTGTACTCGTATCCATAGATTTAATCTAACCGAGGCTGGAATATGTGTGCTTGTTTAATCTTTTTGGATGAGTTCCTAAAGAATGGTTGGACAACATTTAATAACAATGTTTAGCAAATGAAATTTTAAATATGTACTATACAAAAGAAAGGTCCACGAACTATAACTGTACATTTCTCGCCAGTTGTTGTTTGTTATGTAAAATAAGGTAATGTTGTTAGAAGACAGACGGTGTCAGTGTTGGTTTTGGTTTTTCGTCTCTGGTATTATATATTTAGCTTCTTTTTAACTAACGATCCACGCCTTGGTCGATGCAATGTAATAATAATAATTTTAATAAATATTTATATAGATCATACGTTAATATTGTGCATTTTCCTTTTCTTTTCAGGCTTTTCTTAAACCTTTATACTTATAGGAAGGACAACAATTTAAACGGTTTATTTGTTTTTGACATAATTTGCAATATTTCATTTACTCTACTATGCAGTAGATACATATGAATCATATATTATAAATGAGTGACTAAGTATTAACAAGAATTTCAGAATACCCAAAATATTATAAACATTTACTCCACTTTGTTCTCGGTGTTGTAATAAATGCCGTAGTTATTTTATTTAACTTGTAACTTAAAGGTGTTGTAAGCCCTTTGTAAACGCTGTACTGTATGCTTTGAGATACTCACTTAACAAGATAGTTTGACAATCTTAACATAACGTATACACGTGTAACGTGAATAATGGACAGAGAATGTTATAGCGTGTGAGAAAGATTGTGGAAGGTGTTGCTTTTGAAATGTGAAATTGTTTCTTCTTATATTTGTATAACTATATATATAATATAATTATATATACAATCTATCTCAGTTGTCCTTAAAACTGTTCTTAAATAGGAAGCAAATACTCGTCAAAGTTAGTCAGTGTTTATTCTCGCAGAATTAAAATTATTTTAATTTCAAACAAACGATCAAATAACGAACAAAATATTTTATAAAAAACTATTTGACTGAGTCAATTTATGTTACATTTCTTCATTTAGCTCATTTATATATAAGTAAAGAATAACATACGACGAATTTGTTTTTAACAACAACATAATTGCCTTCTATAATAACAATTGCAAATAAATAAGTTTTAACGAAACTAACAATTTACTTGATTATATGGTCAGAAATGTTTTATTTATTTGGTTATGATTTTCAAACAAATTTTTAACTCTAAGCACAACTTTAGAAAAATATTTAATTCAATATTTATAAAGTGTTTAGACAAATTAATGAAGTTATATAAATTTGATAATTAAAACAAAAGTTTTAACTACACGACTTTCTTTTATTCTAACCAACAGTATAGGTAGGACTAATCTGTTGATTGAAATTCAAATAAGTTTCTAGCTTTTAGTACATCATGTTCGCGTAATCAAAGCGTCCTAGATAAGATAAATGATATTATTATTATTATTTTTCTACAATACATCATACAACTTGGTTGTGTTTTTACTACAATAATTTTAACATTAATAAGAAATACTAACTAAACTAATCAAAAGTATAACGTTTTATAATGTCTTAAACAAGCAACTCAGTTTAAGAAATAACATTGTTTTATTGATTCTATATAATATTATGTTTTTTTTAATTAGTATAACTTGTGAAAATATTAACTTTTTTGTTTATTTTCTAATAAAAACTAAGCTTCATACAAAAAGTAGACAACTATAGACGTATAATATAGAGATACTAAAATGTTTACGCGCTCGTAACTCCTATAATGTATTTAAATCACAACAACCGCAATGAAAACATATTTCTTACATGAAGAGTTTTATTGTTTAGATCATTCAAAAGTACGTCGGGATTATTTGATTTGATCCATTGTGTTTGTTACTATAGCGTAAGCTGGAACTGTACTATAATATTTACACAATATCAACATACATGGTTCGACAACAGACAATATGCATAGACACATTCAAGTCACAAGAAACAATTTTACATTTTAAAAGCAACACCTTCCACAATCTTTCTCAGACGCTATAACATTATCTGTCCATTATTCACGTTACACGTGTATACGTTATGTTAAGATTGTCAAACTATCTTGTTCAGAGAGTATCTCAAAGCATACAGCACAGCGTTTACAAAGGGCTTACAACACCTTTAAGTTAGAAGTTAAATAAAATAACTACGGCATTTATTACAACACCGAGAACAAAGTGGAGTAAATGTTTTTAATATTTTGGGTATTCTGAAATTGTTGTAAATTCTAAGTCACTCATTTATTATATATGTTCATATGTATCTACCGTATAATAAAGTAAATGAAATATTGCAAATTATGTTAATAATAATATAATAATATGTTAAAAACAAATAGACCGTTTAAATGATTGTCCTTCCTATAAGTATAAAGGTTTAAGAAAAGCCTTAAAAAATAGGTAAATGCACAAATATATTGACGTATAATCTATATAAATATTTATTAAATTACATCGAGCAAGGCAAGGGTCGTTAGTTAAAAATAAGGTAAATATATAATCCCAGACACGAAAATCAACACTGACACCGTCTGTCTTCTAACAACATTACCTTATTTACATAACAAACAACAACTGGCGAGAAATGTAAAGTTTTAGTTGGTGGACCTTTCTTTTGTACAGTACATATTTAAAATTTCATTTGCTGAACTTTGTTATTACATGTTGTCCAACCACTCTTTAGGAACTTATTCAAAGAGGTTAAACAAGCACACATATTCCAGCCTCTGTTAGATTACATCTATGGATATAATTGTTTTGTGATAAACACTATAAAGTGTATAATTTAATATATTAATATCAACTCGTAATAAGATAATTAAATTGTTCTTATTTAATAGAAAAGTTAATCTTACTTAACTATTGATGACTTGTTTAGATATTAATTATTTATAGTGAACAATTCCTTCAATTATGAATATACTTTGTTCAAAAACCATTAAGTTTGAATAATTCTTATCTGGTTTGATGTTCCAATATAAAAACATTTGTATTTGTAGTATGATAAGGTAGTGTTATTTAATATAGTTTCATTAAATTATTAATAAATAAATATTTGAAAAAAAATTACAACCTAACAAATACATACTTATTTGTATATTTGGGTTTTTTAACAGATAAATAAAAATCCTGAACAAAGTTTTGGTTCTCATTTTAACCCTAGAATGAAAACATCATCGCACAGACTTTTTATGGAAACATTAAGTAATTTATACCTCGATATGCTAAAGTCCCTTTAGCCTCCTTGGATTTCATAATATAGTTGTATATTAAGAAAACATGAACAAATTACACTTAGATAACAGTATTTTAATTCAAATTAACAACAATCATCATGAAATGGAATTTTACAACTAGAAAAAAGTATATTATTAAGGTGCATTTAAAATTCACGAAATGACATTTCGAATAACATTTGAGAATATTATAAAATAAAGCCATATTTAGTTAGAAAACCCTTTCAACGAACACTGACGAATCTATGGTTTGATATGATTATCATCTCTTAGAAAAATATATACTAAAAATTAGCTATAAAGATAGGTGCTTTAGTCTTATATAACAAAATAATGAAGTTTCTATAGCACAATTTGTCATGATATGAACACTTGGTTAATGTTGGACCAGTATCACGTAGGTATATAAAGAAAGATACAAGGTATTATGATTTAATTTTTTACAAAAAAAAGTGTAGACAATTTTTTTGCAAACTATTTTTTTTTTCTAAATTCATATTTAAAAATTCATAGTCAATACCTTCCTTGATAATATTAATATCATATATGGTTTTGTATTTTTTCAAACCTATTTTAGGTCATTACTTAAAAAATTCAATTGGTCAAAATAATTTATTTCATTTATAAAAGCCAGAAAAAAAGTACAATTTTATGTTTGTAACTTAAATTAACATTAAACATTTTTATATATTATAACAACCTCTCCTGGACGTTTATAATTTTCTCCGAGATATAATATGACGGAAGCATAACCATATTACTGTCTTTGATTTCATTGTTTGGAAACTTTCGAATATACACGTTGTAGATTTTAGCTTAACTATCTTGTCTGTTGTATGTTCACACATACTGATTGTGGCTTGGCATACGACCCTCAAACATAGAGGAAGCACGTTACTAGAATGGGAGAACATATCTCAGATGGGCCAACGGCGGTGTAGGTCACGTTTGGACGTATAAAATACAAGCCCAATCATTAGTTCAGATTTGATAAACTAAAGACACGAGTGTGGACGAAGATACATTTTTAAAATTAATTACATATTTTAGAAACCTCTCACGAATAATATAATATATTACTTTTGTAAGACCTAAAGTTACTGTTAGTTTATGACAGATTAACAATATCTACGTTACGTCTTCCTGTGATGAAATGGGAAAGATGTGAAAATGATTAATTCAAAGCATTTAAAACATCGCATTAAAATTTAAATGCTACCAATGTAATCGAGCTTAATCCGCGAAACTAGCTGTATTTATCCACTTATCTAATTAGTATATAAGCGTCTTCTGGATATTTAAGTCGCCGTGACAACTTCATTTATAGAGATTTAAAGTTATAAGCCTGTGTACTTTATTTATTTGGACTACCATCAAGAAACTGAAAATCAAGAACTACATAATAATATTTGCCATAAGGTAGCTCTAGGTACGAGTACATGTTCACGTTCACGTACATACACGTTCCAATGAGACTGGAGCTCTATTATGTATCAGGCAATATTTAAAAATTATGTGCCTTATTATATAGTGAAATATTATTGTGGATTTTTTTAATTTATGATTATTTATTATGGTAAATTGATTTATTTATGGTATAATGAAATACAGAATCTGTTTCCGTCAGCTTCATTTTCGTAGTTCTTCGTTTCGAGTAGGTCAAATCACCGTAAGTCTAGTTTTATCACAGAATTCAATGAAGAGTGATTTAATCTACAAATGAATAGGATAATTGTGTACCAGACCACATTCCCATTACAATGAATGTTCAAAATATTACTTTTAAATTATTCTTATTCTTATTTATATTTATTTATTTAGCTCCACGCCATATCCCTTGCGGGGTAGCCAGAGACGACGGAGCGCCAAACGCTACGGTCTCTGCATACCTCTTTCGCCTCGGCCACAGACATCAACCTCTGTATACCTGCCCTCCGGGGGGTCCTCATGCTTTTTACGTGACCTTCCTCCAGTAACATTGATACTGTGTTTTCGAAGGTCACTCGAGGCCCCTGTCTCTCTTACCGCTCACTTTTCCTATATAAATCTTTTTTACCATTCTTTCATCACTCATTCGTTCAACGTGCCCAAACCACCTGAGCACGTTCTTCTTCATTCTCACCGTGACATCTTCGCTATTACCTGCCATTCTGTGGATCTCTTCATTGCGGATTCGATCAACTAGACTATCTGCGCAGATTCTGCGAAGAGATCGCATCTCCACAGCATTCATCTTTCTTACATTCTTCTTCTGTGTTACCCACGTTTGGCTACGCTGACGTTTTGACGTCTCAACAATGCAGTCAAAGCACCGTTGACTCTGTTACCGACAGCAATACGCCTTTCCACATCCATTTCGTATCTTCCGTCTCTGCTAAACATACTTCCGAAATATACCACTTCATTCACTTGTTCTATTATCTTATCATTCACGTTGATCTTACATTCTGTTCTTTCTTCATTTCTTTCAAATATCAGAACCTTCGTCTTATCTACATTCAGGTTTAGACCATTAATTTCACACCCATCTTTCAGAGTGGTGACCAATGCCTGCAAATTGCATTCTGATGATGCAATGAGCACTGCACCATCTGCATATAGCAAGCAATTGACCTTAAGGTCACCTACTTTCACTCCCATGTCACTGTCTTTCACGCCTTGGAGACAACTATCCAAACACAAATTGAACAACCAAGCTGACATAGCGCAGCCTTGCTTAACACCCGATTGGATGTCAAACCAGGGTAACATACCAGCTCCTACTCGCACACAGGCTGAATGATCTCTGTAAAGAGATTTTACAGCCGTTCACATTGCATAGGGGCAGTATCTCCCATAACTTCTTTCTCACAACCCTGTCAAACGCCTTTTCCAAATCCACAAAAGCACAGAAAACCCTTTGGTTTAGGGCCAAAAACTTTTCCGTGATCATGGGGAGGGAAAAGATGTGATCTATACACCCTCTTCCAGGTCTAAAACCTCCTTGGGCCTCCCACAATAGCCTTTCAGATCTCTCTTGCATTCTTCTCGCTAATATTTTAGCATATACTTTACCGCCCACGCTAATCAAACTGATAACCCTATAGCTTGCACAGTCTGAAACCTGTGAACCTTTGCCTTTATACAAAGGTACGATGACTGCACTTCGCCAATCGTCTGGGACCTCCCCCGATTTCCAGCATAAATTGCACAAAAACCAGAAAAAGTCCAAGACACGTGGCCCACCATATTTGATCATCTCGGCAGTAACTTCATCTGCTCCCGCAGCCTTACCACATTTCAGACTTCGAATCACGCTTCTTCCAAATTGATTTCACCATCGGCTACATCTGGACTCAGCATTACGCTGGTAGTCAAGACCGAGGCGTCCTCACGTACATACATCTCCTTATAGAATTCCGTCCACCGCTGCAAAACGTGTGCTTGCTCAGTTAAAATTTCACTGCTCTTCAAAAGCACACCTTTCATTCTACAGGTTACCGAACAACCCCGGGAACCACTAACTTCTCGCCAGAAAAGCTTCGTGTTTTCCCGGAAGTTATTTGTCAACCTTTCATCCCTTTATCTCTCAGAATTTTCACGCTTCATCTTTATTCGTTTTGTGCTTTTGCAGTTTGTACGCTCTTTTTCTTATCTCTCTCATACTTTTATCCTTACAAGAGGCTTTATAATCCAGCCATGCTTTCTTCTTTAACTCTACAGCATTTTTCACTTGATCATCCCACCATTCATCACGCTTTTTACTAAAACCTCTTTTCCTCTTAGCACATACTTCTGTCGCTACTTTCACCATACCATTCCTAAGGCTCTGCCAGCATACTTCAACACTTTCATTTCCAGAATCACAGCTTTCAAGCTTCTTGGAAACCCTTTCTTGATATTCCTCTCTGATCGGTAGATCTTGAAGCTTCCAGCTTCTTATGCGGTAATTCGACGCCAAGCTTGGACACGTCGTGCGGCTGCGCCAACCTGCGAACAGACCTCTTATTCTAGCAACGACTAGATAGTGGTCCGTTCCTAGAACAGCACCTCTGAACACTCGCGTGTCCATAACTTGACTTTGAATACGCTGGTCCACTAGGATTAAATCAATCATGCTTCTTTCTTCCGCTCGCTCCCATGTGTACATGTGAATTTGTTTGTGATCAAACATCGTGTTTGCCACAAACAAATTTCTCTCCTTACAAAATTCCAAAATAAGCTTTCCAGCGTCATTTACCCTCCTATCCTTGGTCTCAGACACACAAATAACTTCCAGATCTTTGTCATCCATCACATCTAATAATTCATTCATCTTCTGTTCCATTCCTCCTTTTACATTCCACGTAGCTATTTGTAGCTCCGTCCTCCACCTTCCGCCGTTCGGAACATGGCGTGTTGGTTGGCGGTTCCCAACGCCGCATTTGTTCATATTATTTATTTCATTTTAACATACAATCATGATTTAAATTCAAAATACAAAATACTAAATTGTAAATATTTTTAAATTATTTACATAAAAAATACATTTATATTCTTTTCTTTGACCTCCCTTGGACAAATATTCATTTTCACTATTTGGACTTTATTCAATGTTTAATAATTTTTTAATCTCTCACAAATATCGAAGCACCCTCGTTTCACAATTGTATGCACGTCCGTTCACCTTTTAACTAAGTCTTTGTTTCCACACAATTCTTCGTCTCCTGATCAGGATAAACAGTTGAACAGTTTATTGATTATAACGTTCACAATATTACAATATTAGTCACAGGATAGTCGGTTGTTTCGATTCAAAATAGTTTATTATCACGAATCACTCACACGGATGACGTCCGCCCGAGCGGCCGGTCGTCGCGGATTCAATTGATGTTTTAATTTCAAATATATTCATAAGTATTTCCTTTTAAGTATTTTTCCTTTTCTAGTTTTTGTATATAAAATTAATAATTTTAACCACTGACCCAAAAAGGTTTGAAAAAACCTTTAAACTGAGGTGCCAAATAAATAGGAAAATTTAGGCAAAAAGGATTTGTTTGCCAAAGAAAACATCTAAAACCTGCATTTATGGCTTCCCCATAGCGAAACTGTCAAGAAAGGTCAATATTTTTTTATATGAACCTAAAAATGAAGTTATTGATATTAAATTAATGTGAATTATTTTAAATAACCTAGACCTCTCCACTTTATCTACACGAAATAGTGGGGTCTTTAATTATTTTGACGGTATTATCTTCAAGTACATTTTTATTTTTTTGGGTATCTCATAGGTCCTGACTTCATATTATAATTACACAGGCACACAAAAAAAAAAAATGTCATGAACCAGAGGGGAGACCCCATTATTCTTAGGTTTTTGGGATCGCTGAAAACGAATATGACAATAAAAACAAATTTTAAATGCCCGTTTTCCCGCTAGCACCCCCTTACTACCTCTTAATGGGTGAAAATTGAAATTTTTGTAAAAAATCAAGATAGATGGGTATTTCTATGTTTTTTGGGATGCTAAAACCGAAACTGATAACTAAAAATAAATTCATGACCACTATCACCCCCTACCATCCCTTACAGGGGGTGAAAATTTCAATTTTTCTATAAAATCAAGATAGATGTATATTTCTACGTTTTTTGGGATGCTGGAACCGAAAATGATAACTAAAAATAAATTCATGACTACTATCACCCCCTTACCACCCTTTAAAGGGGGTGAAAATTTCAATTTTTCTATATAATCAAGATAGATATGTATTTCTACGTTTTTTAGGATGCTGGAACCGAAAATGATTACTAAAAATAAATTTAAGACCTCTATCACTCATTAACATCCCTCACCAACCCTTACGGGTGGTGAACATTTCAATTTTTATATAAAATCAAGATGGATGTGAATTTCTATGTTTTTCAAGATGCTGAGAGAAAAAATGATTATAAAGTATATGGTAACCTTATTGTTTGTGATGTATGTAATGAAAAATCTTGTTAAGAATAGGACAAAAATCATGATTCAGTCTTAGCATCATAATAAGAAATATACTTCACTTCACTTGATCATATATTGATCGAAGCAATAATCTATAGATTATACCAAATTTCATCAATATCGGTCTAGGTAAGGCTATCGGTCATACTACTATATTACAATAATGCGTGATCAAACAAACAAATAAAAAGACAATCAGGAAAACTATATATATATTTTTTCTATGTTCATCACGTAGCAATTACATTTTTTTAAAACATATTCAATGTACAGATTTTGATAGGTATCGAATATATAACTTTAGGGACATGTTTTGGTTATACTAATAAGATTTACAATTTTTGTTTCATTTAATACGTAGTTTTAAATGAGAATATTTTATTATTTAATATAAAGATAAATCTGGAAACACTAACACTAACTTAAATACTTTTAAACTATAATTTTTAAGTCAACCTTTCTGTACAGTGCAGTTCATTATTTTGTATATCCTTTCACAATTTTAAAATTAATTAAAATATCAATTAATTTAGGAATTTTTTAAAGTTATTAAACGTTTGTGTAATTATCAATACAGATTCCCGGACGGCCATCGCGTTAACATCATTTCAATTTGAGTAATCAATGTTCCAGGGTTCCGCAGCAACTATATCGATGTATATATATTTTTTGGTGTGATTTTAAATAGTTTTAATACAACATATTATGCATTTCTTTCGCTTCGTGCTTTTTTATTTTATTTAATAACAATAATATTTATTATATTTTATAATTAAATACTTTACTTGAATTAAGAAAAGCCTAAAATGATGAACCTTAGATAATAAATGTTACTCGAACATCAGATATGTTCAATTCCAGAGCAATCTGATATAAGCCACAAGGGGCGACGAGATGTCAGTTTAAATTAAAAAAGCTAATGAATTCAGAATGTTGTATACGAAGCCACGCTGTAATACATGCTCAGCGCGCTTTTGTAAAATAATTAATATATTTGATTAATAAAATTCTGATCGTATTAATTTTAAATTGTCGGGTTAAAATTTGCGAGTTACTTAAAAAACAATTATGTTTTTTAAAAAAATACCAATTATTATTTATTGAAATTGGGTAACGACGGTAAAGGACAATGGGAGAAGTGAAAGGTGTTGACGAATCCACAGAGGTGACAAGAGTTATTTAGGCTCATGTTGATAATTTTTTCAAAAAGGTAGAATAAAATATAAGATTTTTTGTTGTAATACTAAAAAACAAAAATAATAATTTGCATTGTATTATAAAAATTGTATTATAATAATAGTGTATATATATATATATGTAAGCTTTGTATATTGTATGTTATGTACATAGACTAATGTACGAGTATCTGAACGCTGCCTAATATCTATGATATGGCAATTAACAAATGACAATGACAGCGGACTTCATATGGAGATTTTAATCCTGCTCATCAAGTAATATAATTGTTATCTCTCATTGCCTGGATAATCTTGGAAGTAAAAACCTTTAATTGTCGATTTTTCTGTTTTAGATAAATGCAATTGTGTGTTTTTTTACTCCGGTATCATCCATCATATTACAAATCGACAATTGTCAGAGTTTGTTTGGATAATCATGGCAAGATTACAATTTCAAGTTGAGCTGGCAGCAGATGAAGATCCGAAGAATAACATCATAATTATAAAATCAGTAACAAAAGAGGATGGAATATCTTATCTCATACCGCCATGTTTTCAAGCAACAAAACACCACCCTCAATTGACAAAGTTACCAGAATTTTTGAAAATAAAAAAAACATTACAGAGAAGAGGTCATAATAGAAAGGTGTGGATGTCCATGCCATGTGATGTTTTAGCACTATACAAAGATGATGCTGGAAATATGGTGTTTAATGATTATTTATTACAAGAAAATACTCAAGTCACAAGCCAGGTTATAGATGGAAAATTATTGGAAATTTTAGAGAAACTAAGTGAAAAATCTAATGTCAACAAAGAAAAACATAATAATTTAAGCAAATTAAATGAAAAGTTTGTTTTAAAAAAGTTTGACAACAAGAACACTAATGCCAAACAATGGTTGCAAAGTTTTGAAAGTGAATGTACTAGATTTGATTTAAATGGTGATACAGAAAAAATTAGTGCTTTGAGATTATTTTTGAATGACACAGAAAGTGACTGGTATGGGTCTATGTTAATTAAACATAGTTTAAACTCGATATGGAAAATATGGCAAGAAAGTTTTCTTAAAACGTTTGCAGATAAAAGTTGGTCTTCGGTAGTGTATGCACTCAGTTTCAAACATTTAAATGGCTCTCTGCTAGAATATGCATTGAAAAAGCAGAGATTGTTACTAGAGTATAACAGTGATATAGATACCAGAACTCTTACTGACTTAATTGTTGCAGGATTGCCAACTTATATTACAAGTAAACTTGATAGACAAGAGGTGACAAACCCAACTCTTCTGTTTAGTGCTCTACGGATACATGAAAATCAGAATAAAAATGTACAAAAACATTTTACGGAGAAGAAAAACTCCACCAAATCAGAAACGGAATGTAAAAAAAAAACACCTTGTCAAATATGTTACAAAATGGGAAAGAAAAACAGATTTCACTCTGAAAATTTGTGCTGGTTCAAAGAAGACAAGAACAGTAATGACAGTGTAAAACACTGCAAAAATTTAATGTTAGAAATTGATCAATTTCAGGATACAAAAAACTAGATATTCCCCCACTAATAGAAGTTACAGTTATACTAAATGACACATTGAAATGCACAGGTATTTATGACCCTGGCTCAAATATAACCTTAATAAATTCCAAATTAATAAAAGTAACAAATTCAAAGAAAAATTATTTTGAAAATAAATTCAACACAATTGGTGGTGGGGGAAAAACAACAGGTTTAATAAGATTAAATGGGAAAATACTAAATATTGAAAAGGAAATAAATGCATTTATTTGTAATGATAAAAATTTTACCCATGATTTGCTTTTAGGACTGGATACAATAAAGCGGTTTGGGTTGACCCATGATGGGAATTTAAACATCCAACTTCAGAAAAATTACAGCCTAATTGCAAATGAATATATCAGCCCTAATGAAGATAAAAAACATGGTAATCAAGAAATTGAAACCAAAGAGTTTAAGTCAGAAATATTTGATTATAAAATAAATTTTAATGAGGGCATAGATGTGAATAAATTTAATATAGATACAAATCACTTGGAACACAACCAAAGAATAAAAATTAGTGAATTATTATATGATTATAAACATATATTTGCTAAAGATAAGTATGATGTCGGCCAAGTAAAAAACTATGAAGCATTTATAGATCTCCAAGTAGAGAAATATTGCTCAAAAAGACCATATAGATGCTCCTTAGATGATAAAGAAGAAATCGAGAAGCAAATTGGACAATTGCTAAAAAATAAATTAATTGAAGAATCTTACAGCCCCTTCGCAGCACCAGTAACATTGGCATTCAAACGGGATGAAGAAAAAAAGTCGAGATTATGTATTGACTTTAGAGATCTTAATAAGATTATTATCCCACAACCACAGCCATTTCCTTTAATAGAAGATCTAATGGTAAGGACTATAAACTGTAAGTATTTTACTACTCTTGACATTAACTCTGCTTTTTGGTCTATACCGTTGCGGATCAGTGACAGAGAAAAGACAGGCTTTGTTACACAAGAAGGTCATTATCAATGGACTTGCCTTCCTTTTGGACTGAAAACATCCCCAGCAATTTTTCAAAGAATCTTGACCAATATAATAAAAAAAAATAACCTGTCAAATTTTGTAATGAACTACATTGATGATATTATGGTGTTTTCAAAAACATTTAGTGAACATATTAACCATTTATCGAAACTTCTGGATGCAATTGCTGAAGAAGGATTCCGTCTGAAATTAACAAAATGTAAATTTGCAGCACAGTCTGTAAAATTCTTGGGACATATAGTAAAAGGTAATACAATAACACCTTTAAAAGATAACCTCAGATCTATAGCAGAATTTGCAGCACCACAAAACAAGAAGCAAATAAGACAATTTCTGGGTAAAGTAAATTTTTATAATAAATATATTCCTAATGCTACAATAACTCTTGATCCAATACACAATTTACTTAGAAAGAATGTCAATTTCGATTGGTCGCCTGATTGTGAACAAGCTTTTCAGACAATAAAAAAATATTTATGCTCTGCTCCAATTCTAGCAATTTTCGACCGAGAGGCGCCAACTTTTATATACACTGATGCAAGTATAAAAGGAATCGGTGCAATACTAAAACAAACTCAAAAATGTGGAGAAATCAAACCAGTGGCGTACTTTTCAAAGAAGTTGAATGAATCACAAAAAAAGAAGAAAGCCATATTTCTTGAATGCTTAGCCATAAAAGAAAGTTTAAAATTTTGGCAACACTGGCTAATAGGAAACTTATTTACAATTTATACGGACCACAAGCCACTAGAAAATTTAAACATAAAAAACAGAACAGATGATGAATTAGGAGACATGACTCATTACTTATCACAATACAACTTTGTAATAAAATACAATCCAGGTAAAAACAATGCAGAAGCGGACTGCTTAAGCAGAAATCCTGTGTATGAAAGCCACGAAAACAAAGAAGATAACTTGAAAACAGTAAATATTGTAAAGATTGAGGAAATATTGGATGACCAGAACAAAAATCCAAACATAAAGAACCAACATAGTTTTATTCGAGAAAATGGTATATATTACAAATGGAACAAAAAGAAAAAAAAAATCGTTTTGTCCGAAGACTACAGTAAGACATTAATAAAAAAGGTACATGAGCATTTCTGTCATATAGGAATAAATCCGATTGAGTCAAAAATAAGACCTTTCTACACAGCACCAAGGCTACTGGATAATATAAAATTGATTTGCCGGCAATGTGAAGTATGTATAAAAAACAAATCACGATTAAATAGAAATTATGGACTCATGTCACAATTAGGACCAGCAGAAAAACCTTTCCAAATCATGTCTATAGATACGGTAGGGGGATTCGGTGGTAACAGGTCTTCAAAAAAGTATTTACATTTATTAATTGATCATTTCACACGTTATGCTTACATTTCATGCTCAAAGACACAACTGGCTAATGACTTTATAAAACTGTTAGATCAAGTGATCAAGGACAATGACGTTGAGATATTGCTCTCCGATCAATATCCAGCCCTGAATTCGAAAGAATTTAAAAATTATTTAAAGAACCACTCTGTCAATTTAATTTTTACAGCAGTGGATGCTCCTTTTTCTAATGGTCACAATGAAAGGTTGAACCAGACACTAGTAAATAGGATTAGATGTGTCTTGAATAGCAAAGGAAAAAAAACAGCTTGGACAACCGTTGCAATGGATTGTGTGAAAGCTTACAACTCAACAAACCACACTGTGACAGGTTATTCGCCTCTGTATCTGTTAAATGGAGAGCAAACTGATGTATTACCAATGGACCTAAGAAAAAAACAAATGGAACCTGAAATACTGGAAAAAGACCGACATACAGCATTTCTCAGATCAAAAAAATCACATGAATTGAACAAGGAAATTTTTGACAAAAATAGAATGGATTACAAGTTTGAAAAAGGTGATATGGTTTACATAACGGACTGTAATAAGTTAAACAGATCTAAAATGGATGAAATTAGAATTGGTCCTTTTGAGATAGAAGAAATGATATCAGATTCTCTATGCAAAATCAACACTGGAAAGAATAAAAAGTCCTTGGGATTATATCATGTGACAAAGCTCATTCCCCAGTTTGATTACTCAAATTAACCCCAGCTAATTTGCACTTTTGAGGGGGGGAGATGTAAGCTTTGTATATTGTATGTTGTGTACATAGACTAATGTACGAGTATCTGAACGCTGCCTAATATCTATGATATGGCAATTAACAAATGACAATGACAGCGGACTTCATATGGAGATTTTAATCCTGCTCATCAAGTAATATAATTGTTATCTCTCATTGCCTGGATAATCTTGGAAGTAAAAACCTTTAATTGTCGATTTTTCTGTTTTAGATAAATGCAATTGTGTGTTTTTTTACTCCGGTATCATCCATCATATTACATATATATATATATATATATATATATATATACACTATTTTTCTAGTTAGTATTTAAGACTGATTAAACAATTTTCATTATTTTATTAAACTTTGAACTATCTAACTTAAAGAAAAATCGGGATCTTAAAATTTTTCAATCAAAATAAAATGCAACGAACCATTTTAGCTACGAATTTCTTTAAAGGAATTGAATGAAACACAACTTTCAATATGGAATCTGTATATTTGAAAAATGAAAACAATTTTTTTATTTATTATTAGTGTTTCGAAAAAAGTTATGCGTTGGTTCTCAAGTTATTATAATATAGATAACATTTTAAGGAAGCCTTGAATTAAAAAAGATTATTTCTGTATTGGTAATATTGGTATATATTATGCAAATTATATTTGGAATAGTGTTCTTATAAAAGGAAGGTATACGAGCAGAAACAGTATTTGTGTGTCGTAAAACAGGAATATTATAAAAGACCGACCGACGGTGTCAGTGCTAGCTCTGCGTTACTTTAAAAATACCAATATATCAAAACCAAACTATTTTCAATGATTTATACTTCTTGTAAGGTGTTCAATATTTAATACACGGTTTGAAATTTAAATTTTTTATTTCTATACAATTTATCAGCTTCTACTCGCTTTTAGTGTTGAATAATTTTGAAATTAAAAAAGATTAATTATATTGTTATTATAATTTTAAAGTCTCGGTTCTATTAAGAACTATAATAACTCCAATTGTGTATTTGAACTGTAGATTGTGACTGCTAGAGAGGTAATTTATAGTCACAAAGCACTGGAAGCTGCTTACGTTGGTACCTTGACTTCAGTGAGCTTATGATACTCGTATAATAAGAAGCTGATGTCCTTATTATCCTTTCACTAACGCAGCTAGCAAGAGCTTCTGACACACCTTTTAGGAGATTTACATTATTTAATGTTACTCACTAAAATATACAATTACTTTTTAAAATAGGTATTCTATTCTAAATTTTCCTAATTGTTTTAAAGTTACAAATGATTTTCTAAAAAAATATGTGATAATAGAGTAAATATTTTAGTAAAGTTTAAATTTAAGTTTTGTAATTATAAAATTTAACCATTTTTATGTTGAATAAATACGCAAAAAAATTGAAGCAATAGGAACTGATTATACTGAAACCGTTTAAATCAATGAGAAAAGCAGGTAACGGTAATGAGGTTATAGAGGTTAGAGGTTAGAGATGCGAATCTTTTATCTTACGTTTAGTTAATAAATAAAGTTATTGTAAGTAAATTAAATACAACCACTGAGGAGAAATTTTATTATTTATATATTTTATATTGTCTGGTGTATTGTATTTTTAAATCTCGAAAAGAATATCTCTCGTATTTAAAGAAGATTAAACATCAACTTCTTTCATAATTTCATTGAATAATATATTAGTATTTGATTTTTATCTTTGTTTGAACACCATTTATGGTTTTTTACATAAGAGATGAAATATTTTGATCAACCTAAAAAGGAGAAATGCACGATTGTAATGTTTTTTATGTGAAATTTTACAATAAATCAAAATGAAAATACTTTTGCTAATGCTAATGCTATCATGTGTACAGTTAGTTTGTGATTCGTTTACGCATATTGTGTATCGTCGAACCAGGATATGTTGACATGGTGTGTATATTGTGGTACAGGTACTGCGTACACTACACTATAAATAATCACACACAATAGATAAATTATTAATCCGTACGTCATTTCGAATGATCTAAACAATAACACTGTCCGAATGTATGAAGTACATTTTTATTAGGTTGTGATTTAACTACATCGGCTTAAGAGTTACGAGAGCGTAAATGTTTTAGTATCTCTATTTTATAGCTCAAGAGTAGTTCAATTTTTGTATGAAGCTAGGTTTTTTATTAGAAACTAATCATTGTTTTTCGCAACTTATACTTATTTCAAATATAATTATAGAAAATTTATAAAACAATATTATTCCTTAAAACAAGTTACTTGGTCAAAAAATTATACTCTTAGTACTTTTTTATTTATGTCAGAAAAGTATATTTGTGAGAAAGTAACCAATATGTAAGATGTGTTAGGAAAAATGTCAAATGTCAAACGCTTTGATTACACGAACACAATACTATAAAAGCTAGAAAATTATTTGGTACCTTTCAATACATGGTGTTGGTTTAGTATTAGCTCCAATATACAAATCAATTGTATCTAGACTATTAATTAGATTAAAGAAAGTCATGTGGTAAATCAAGTTATCATAGACAATACAAGTTTATGTTTTATAAACAAGAAACATGAAATATTTTATGATAGTAATTATTATTATTAGTTTTATTTAGTATAATTTACGTTTTATTAATCGTATTAATTATGGTTAAAAATAGTAGGCTTTTTCAACATTTTATACCACACACACACACACATTAGAAATATCACAACCGTCCATTTCTCCTTTTCTTAAGTCGACCAAAAATATTCCACTTATAAAAAAAAAATGGAGTTCAAATGAAGAAGAAAACCAAATACTAATATATTATTAAAGCACCAATGCAATGATGAAAGAAGTTGATGTTATCAACTTGTAAATACGAGAGATTTTATTTTAGACAATTAAAAATACAGTACACCAGATAAGAAGAAATACAAACAAAAGTAGTAAAATTTCTCCTAAATGGTTGTATTTATTTTACTTACTATAATTTTATTTATTACAAAAAGTTACACAAAAGATTCGCACCTCTTTATAACCTCGTTACCGTTACTTGTTTCTTACTCACACGTTACTTTTCTCATTGATTTATACGGTTTCAGTATATTTAGTTGTTATTTTGTTCCAAAATTTTTCTTTTTCTTTTTTTTGCGTATTTATTATAAACAAAAATGTTTAATTAATTTGGATTTCAAAACTCGAATTTAAATTTCAGTAAATGATTGTAAATAGAGCAAATAACATATTTTTTAGACAATCTTTTGTAATGTTAAAGCAAACAGGAAAATCTACAATAGAATACATATTTCAAAAAGTAACTATGTAGATATATATTTTTGTTTCTGTCTTACATTAAATAATGTAAATCTCCTGAAAGGTCTGTCAGAAGCTCTTGCTCGCTTGGTTAGTGGAAGGATAGCAAGGACATCAGTATAGGTGCTTTTTATTACAGTTTCAACCTGCATACTGAAAAAACCTTAAAACCAACATAGATTAACTTTGTGAAGTCACATTCAGACGGAAAGGCAAAATATTAAACTGATTGAAGTATAAGCAAACAAGGCACTGTGTTACGGCAGATTTACTGCGTTGTACTGTAATAATTTTCAGTTTATATAAGGAATATTTTGTAAAATAATTTAATAATCACCTTCCTTCTTGATTATAATTTAAAGGAAATTGCAATCATCATATTGCCATTAGTCGTAATTGTTCATAATTATTATCCTTATTTATACTGGGTATATTCGTTTTTCAAATTCATATTGTCCGTCATCGATTTAGAAATGTAGTCCACCATATCAGATATAGGGTATCTCTTGATATATTCTTAAAGAATAAAGTTTCATAGTCCTAGGTAAAAGGTTTGTATATGTAGTATTGATTACACTATCATGCGGTATGTCCCAACTGTTCTTGTTACCAACTTGTAAAACTTTTAAAATAAAGTAAATATAAAGAAGTCATAATTTGAAAATTTTATGTTACATATACTTTTTTTTGTAATCTAATTGTAGAATAACACATTTAAAACCGTGTATGAAAGCTATTTTCCTTCATCTGTCAGTCAATAATTTACAAATCAATAAATACATCCTGAAAATTAAAGCCGTTGTAAAATATCTCGTATGGGTTCTCGGACGTTCATGTTTACATAATTTCAATTTGTATACATGAATGTTTTAGGATTCCGCAATAGGGCAATAATACGGGAAGAATATATCGTAACGCATGCACTTTTAAAGTGTTTGAAAGGAAAATTTACACATAACAGAACCTCCATTTCGATTACCATAAATAACACTTTGATAACATAACTTAAATAGTATATTTATATGATATTCCAACTTACAAAAAACTAAATAAAGACGAGTATCATAAACTTACATAATGAACCCTACATACTGTGTACTACATATGTGACTCGAACATCTAAATGTCCCATTCCAGTGCAATCCGAGTGAAGCCACAAGGGGCAAACAGACGACGTTTTAAATTAAAAAAGCTTATGAATTCCGGCTGTTTTAACTAAAGCGTTGTACTAATCACTCTGGACTTATGTGTCGAACAAAATACCGATTTTTTATTATAGTCGGTTCATAATGAAAACACAATAATGCACTATTAGATTACTTATTAAAATTAGACTTTATTTTTTGATAAAGTTAAATTCGGTTATTCCATAGTTATGGATATTTTGTCTAAGACAGTTTAGGAGAGCTTTTTACAGATAAGTCTGCATTTGGATTGTCAGCCTCTGGCTCTCATTTGGATGTTATATTCGGTAGCTAGTTTGTTATCATAAAAATTAACATACAAACGAATGAGGACTAGTGAACGAAAATGTTTGTTTAGTTTCTGAAAACGCCCGTAAATATAAAGAGAAAACAAACAAATATAAAAATTAAAAGAAATCTTTTATCGTTATGATATTTCAATTTGAACATATTATATATTATTTTCAAACCTACTTTAAAAATATAAGTTTATGTATGTTAAATTCATTGCCTCCAGGACTTGCATAAACTAAATTGAAACTTTGATGCATTTGCTTAAAAATTTCAAATGTAAGTTCCTGGTATATTATATACCCATATTTATTCAACAATTAACTGCTTAGAGGCAACTAGAATTAACATCCATCCATAACTAATAACTAATAAAACAATGTAAAAGTTCTTTGGTTTTAAAATCATTGTATAATGTATGAACTAAACTAATATTGGTTTGGTTTTAAAATAATACATCGCTATTAGTCATGTCAAGGAACACAAACAGTGACAGCAGTCTGCTTCTTATTGACCGAAGGACGAATGCTGAGCGTAGCGAAGCGTTTATCTGAAGGACTACGTTTCCAGTAGATAGGCCCATTCTGCTATTTTTCCGTAGGTATGTAGCCCAGCTTGTTGTTGTTGTTGTTTATTGTTGGCGTATTTTTCATCCTACCGTCACGAAAATTGCCAGGCGTATTCTTTGAATTATTTGAATTTTTATGTTTTTTTATTGGGCGAAAAAATCCAAAATGGCGCCGTTTTTTAGTTTTGTTTTTGGTGTAGCAGGAGCAATTTTCATCCAATCGCCACAAAAATTCGTGATCATGTTGTTTGAGTTATTTAATTTTTTTTGTTTGCCCATTTTTCTTATTGGGAGGAAAAATCCAATATGGCGGTGGTTGTATTGTGTGATTGTTACATAGAAGTGATGATTTGTGAAGGGTTTTTTAAAGACATGAGTCGGCAACAATGTTCGTTATTGCGGAGGTTCAGTGTACGGACGTTACTGGTGTGGCGGTGATCATACTTGGTTCATGGGTGAAATATCGTAACCACTGCACCTCGTGAAATCCACTATAAATAAATTCCCAACATTGTCTCATCCCATAATGTACTGAGGTCTGCTATTCGCAAAATGACTAGTTAAACTATTTTTTTACAAAACAAACAGACCAACTGGTAACAATCCACTACTGCAGCTAAACAATTGTGATTTACATTGGTATTATTAATGGTTCTTACAGGAACAGTATTTCTTTAATGGCATACACACATACATATAACTATGACCTTATTATATTTTGCCGACGGCGCTTAGTTTCTACTAGTTCTTCCGCTTCCCAATACGACAATTTCAATAAATACTGATGATCCTTATTATCCAAGTCGCACGTGTTACCTGCATTAATTTCACTGAAAACTTTTATGTGTTGTTGTAAATAAATATTCCGAGACTTAGAAACAACTTCACAACTAAGAAAATTATGAGTTATAAAAAATATCCTTTTTATTTTTTTATCAGCTCTTTTGTCTTAAGAAAAACACGAAGAACATTTTAAACTTTTAAAGTGTATTTTGGAGCGCATTCACGATCCTTTCAGTGAAAGTTATAGAAGTTACAAATGACGATTTTATAGAACTTTTTAAACATTATCGATTTTTATCGATTATTCATGTTTTTAATATAATATTTAATGCCAATAAATTATATGCAAATTAGGTTGAATAGTTTCAGGGTTATTTTCACGAACGAACTTTGTTTGTTTTGTATTGTTCTCACTTTTCTCGGATGGATGGATGGATGATTGGATGTATGGATGTCTGTGGACAGGAAAATTTTTCATTACCGTCGAGAGATGGCGCTGTTGATAATTTACTGATTTAGTTTATTTTCATATTTAACTATATTACTATTTTGTATTATTATTAATTACACTTTTTTGTTATTTTGTTTTTGTAATTATAAATAAACATGTATTTAACTTTTCTTCAATAAATAATAATTATTTTAATTAAAAATCAATTGTTAAATTTAAAAATCAATTGTCAATGTTCGTTCGGGAAATACCCTGGTTAAAATTATATTTAAGTAAATGTAAGGGTCTAAAGGGAAATTCAACCACATATATTTATTTCCAATCTTTTGAACTTTAAACATTATTAAAAAGATATCTCATTTCAGGCACGGAATAAAATATAAAACATAGCGGTATATCTTATACTATCTTTAAACAAATCAAAATAGATTTTAATAGATTTTTAAAAACTTGTAGCATATTATATTTTCAAGCTATTATAACCTAATTTTATATTTATATTTATATTTTGGAAGTATTCACAATACTTTGTATAATGTTTTAACACTTGACATAATATGACAATTATTATATAAGACAAGTTTTAAACAAGAACAAGTTGAAAAGCCAAAGGCTGCAGAAGCCATTTAAAAGACGTAAAATATCACGAGACGCAATAACCCGATAACCTAAAAATAACATTCTTCTCGTGAATGTTCATGTATTCGCTTATTAGTATATATTTTTTAACTTTTTACTTTAGGAAGATATTCAGTTTTCAATATCAGATATCAACAGTACATGGCACAATAACACTAGTTGTTAAAATTGTTATCTGCTTGTTTGTTAATTAGCGCCTCACGCAAAATTTACAAGACGGCTTTGAACATGGCATGGCATGTTTTTAGATTATTTCCCGTTGAACATACTACATATACTTTTTATTATGAAAAACTTTTTTATGGGAAAACACAAACACTGATTTGGGCCAAAATTATTTTGAACCGAAATATCCTGAACAAAAAAAAAAATAAAAAAATACATTTCAAGTGCATGATTTCCAGTTGATGTTTCACTATTTGAGTGAGAATATAGGATGTTTATATGACACCAACTAGTACTATTTATAATCAACAAAATATGAAAGCTAGAAAACAAGCACTACCGAGTCGAGTACATCTCAGACAGAACGTCCAGTTTTAGTATCGTATTGTGTCAAAATGTTACATCTCTAAAATATATTCTATAAGAAGAATACATGAATCTCAAACGATTCTTCTGTTCTTAGCACATATAAACTAATGTTCTTTGGTAAGGTGATGAAATTTAAATACTGGAATATCTTGAAAGTTGAATTTGATAATCAAAAAAAAATAATAATTTTGTTATAATCGAGATATATTTAGAAAAATACATTTATATTTTAAATTACGGAGTTAGTTCAGTACAAATGCATCGTCCTTTCCGAAAGTATACGCCGCTGAAGTAGTCTAAAAGAAAAGAAACGGCAAGAAATAGAAATGCGATTATTAGTTCCATCATTCGATCAAACCTTGTTGAGGATTAAATAAAACAGTTTCAGATCTAAGAATATCCAGGTCTACAACATCTCTTTTGTAACAATATTTTATTAAATAAAGTCACCAAATATAATTCGGTGTATATACTCGGATATATATATATATATACCGAATTATATTATATATGTATGTAACCATTACAAAACAAATATATATATATATATATATATATATTTATTACGGTTACTTCAAACGAGCAGACGGGTTTTTTACTAACCATCGAAATATGTAAACATTAAAAGTTGTGGATTTTGAAATATAGCCTTTCTATGTAATTCAAGGCAGATCTTCTTTGATAGGATGGTATTACTCCGGTCGAGCCAGTCCATATGCCAACTGCACTGAAATGTCAACAGTTAGACTCTATTTGAAATAAATTGCAACTAATATACACTTATTATTTTTAGTTTCTTAAGCACTGAAACGTAATTGTAAATATTAGTTAAACCTTCGTATTATTTATGTGTAAATGTTTTCCAAAAGATACTTTCTCTTCCCTCAAAGTGCGAAGGTGATAACTTAATTGAGAATAATGGTCAGATCAGAAAACCTTTACACTCGTGTTGCTATCTAATGGAGTGAAAAGGTTTTAAAAGTGCAAGTAAGTTAATGTATTAGGAAGAATTAAAGGATATTTTTAAGATATTAATGTCAACAAATAACCATAGTAGTATTTATGTTTTTGTGTAATATTTATATAGGTACGGATAAAGGCGTGTTATTTAGTTTTTTTGAATTATTAATTTATTGTCTCCATGTTATGACCACTCATTTTCAATAAAAAATTTCAAGCTGTTTATTAGATTTCTATCGAAACCAATTAATATTCACATCACTAAAGGCAAATTCAAAAAATTCTACGGTTGTTTTGATTAAGATTGATAAGCTTACACAACATTCATAAAATTGTGTTTGTGGTTTTATATTTTTAATATTCCTCAATAATATTTTTTTAAATATACATCTTTTTCAGTTTTTAATAAAAAAAAAGTAATAATGTAAGAAATAAGCATACAATTCAAACTGTAACATTAATAATATATTTCAATAAAGCCATTCGGTATTCTACATGTAATCGTCTTAATATTAGTTATTTACAAATATAATATTTTTTATGCAGTACATTTGTTACATATATATAAGAACTAATTAACATCTTTAAGTTCTATCAAAGTTCACAAGGTTGGTTGATTCTGAAATAAATTTACATCTCCATTTAACGAGGGTTCAGAGTTATTTATTAACGTTTCGGCGCGTTCTTTATGAGTAGAATGAAGGAAAATGCGTTTGATTTTATAAGCACTTGACCGTGTCCTTTGTATCTTTCCACGATGTCCTTTGTCTGTTTCAAGTGTCGTTAATATATAAGACTTCAATGCTCTCAAGACATAATGTTTAAATTCTTTTAAGCTTTGTAATTTTTTATTTAAATTAAATAACATATAGTGTAGCAATTTGCAAATATTTAACATTACTTTCATAATATTAACACTAAAGATACATTTTATAGGTGTTATAGTATTTGCAAAAATCTATCAACGACCTGTCATATAAAGAAATTAAAAATAAATAACATTTTTAACTCAGTATTCTATTTAAAATATAATAAAAAATTAAAAACTTTGTTGATTGTAGGAAGTCACGGCTATGATTAACTTTCTAACAATTATGCACATATTGAGTCATAAACGTAACCGCAGTCAAGATATTGTCTCTGAGCATTCAACTTTACAAATAAGGCATTATTTAATTAACATTAGCAAACTTATTCGGATTAGGAAATCTAATAATATATACTATCCAGTAGTACGTGATGTGTGAAGAAACAAAAAGAGAAAAACACTCTAAAATAAAAAAAAGCTTAAAAATTTAATAAAATGACTATAATTTGTAGTTTAGGGATCTCATTAAGTACGTAACTTATTATGATAATAAGAGAAATAAAAATTGTGAACAATTTTTCATTATGTATCTATTTTCATGACAATGTCAATGACTATCGTTACACTTTGCACGTCTTATAGACCTTAAACCTATAGAGGTGTAGACATACATATAGATGTATGGCTACTCGTGAACAGTGTTGCCCAGCCAGGAGCTTAGAAACTATGCCTGTAATCCCACCCTTATGTAAAAAGTACAATACACTGGACTTTTTACAATACATATTTTATGCAGAAGGAATGACTTCAGGCTTAGAATGGTTTAATTTTTTTGTAATAAGAAAGGTTGGCGTTGAATAATTTAATTACGTTTTTTATAAAATGTACAAAATAATTTTTGTTATTAGTTTATTTGCCGTAATTTGTTTTCGGTAGTAACTAGGTAATATTAAAATAGTTTCCTGTTTAACATTGAAGATACTTTAAACTATTTTAAAAATTCATTTAAATGTAGTCTGAAAAATAAGCAGTCATGCAGACTTAAATTACATTTCAAATTCAGAGAAAACAAAGCACCGCTTAGCTTAAGTGTTTGTATTAAATGTGGAGTTAATTTTATTTCTGTTGCAGAATGTGCATTAGTATTAAGCTATTTGTTTCACCGTACTTTATTGCAATAATATAAAATTCAGATCATAAAAATGTTAACGGCCTCGTACCTTCTAAACCTGTACTGTTGAATTACAACGAGTCTAATGAAAATATACATTATGGACTGCAGAGTCCATAATGTATATTTTCCCAGTTTTATTGTACTCATTTTAAAATAGACTGGACTTCATTTACTATTTAAATAGTAACTGAAATTCAATTAAATGTCGCACGAACTTCATATTTTGTATTTTATTACATCTGTATGTAGATCAACATTAAAACGTAATGTAAAAAAAATTCACACAATTAAATGCTGGTTCCACGCGACCCTAAATTTATCACCATCTTCAAATTTTCTCGGTGGTAGACCATAACATCAGGTCGCCGGCAAGGTTTTTTTTTTTTTTTTTTTCTTTTTTTTTTTTTTTTCCTCCTACATAATAGGAGCCTTTTTTAATCTACTCTTTCATTCCAGTTCTCGCGCTTTTCCATCGGCTTTCATTCCTCATACTATTTCTTTCTTTCATCCATCCGCTTGCATTAATACATTGGTGGGATTCCCATGCTATTCCCATGCTATTTCTACTTATCTCTAGCTTAAATTATAAAGTGGGTTTATTTAACGCAAATAAAACAAAAACCTATTCCTAATGATTCTGCTAATACTACTTACTTACTTACTAAGCTTTGTTATATACCTATACAATTTTATAAAGACAATCTTATATATTATAATTTCAGAGAAAGCTATCTATTTACACTACTCTATTTCTACTAATACATTACTGATTTATTCTTACACGGATTTATTAACATAAAATAAAGTATGAAAGCAAATTAACTCAATTATTCTTTATATCTGTGCCTACGTACTAAGTTTTATTTAATGATATTAACCTAAATCCTTATAATTATAGTATTTTATTCATTTATTTTTAATTCTAACTAACTCTACTATCTTTTTACAATATTCTATAAACTTATCTCTACTTTCTTTATTATTTACAATTTCTGATACTATTTACATTTATACAAACTCTCAGCTGTTCCTCTATTTGTAGTCTTCTATATTCATAGATGGGATATTCTGCCAGTAGGTGAAGAACGCTCTCTTCCACGTCTGGGTCGCATCTGCATGAGGGGCTCTCTCTACACCGGAAACGGTGCAGGTAAGAGGCGAACCCTCCATGTCCCGTCATGAGTTGTGTGAGTGTGGCATCCACGTTCATGTTTTTGATCGTTGGGTAGGCTGCCACGGCGTCTGGAAAGAACATTTTAGTGACTGATGCAGTGCTTCCAGTCTTGTATCGACGATCCCATTCGTCAAGGGACTCTAGGCGGATCTGTCGCTTCACGAATGACACCGGGCATTTGTCTTGTTGCCTACTAGCCCTGCATGCGCCTTTATCCAGTGGAGGCTTACTGGTTTGCCTCTCTCACGTAGAAGGTCCATATTTTCCCTTATCTGAACGACCAAGGGGTGTCGTGAGGTGACGTTTGAGGTCGTTTCTAGGGCGGCTCTTGAGTCACTGTAAACCTTGATGTCTGTTGGTTTGCATTGCTCTGCTCTCTGCTTGGTAAACAGTGCAGTATGCCTCCAGCTTCATCTTTCTGTGCCTTGTTTCTTCGCCATTTGCCCATACCGACACCGCTGCTCCGACTTTCCCTTTAATTTTGCTGCCATCTGTATATAGTTTCATTCCTTCTCCATTGTTCCTCTCTTGTGTGTTGAGTCTTTAAAAGCCATCGGGCTCTCCATCTCCCGATCTCCCACTATTCGCTGCGTGAAGCCTTTCTTTATTGCGTAAAGTGAGGCTGCTTCTCGGACCCTGATGTCCAAGGGAAGCAGCCCCGCAAGTAGTAGTGCCGAGTTTAAAGAGACGGTCTTGTAGGTCTTTACTATTTTTTGTACAAAGCCGCGTTGCACTGCCCATGCACTTGCAGCGTACATGATTGTTGGCTCCACAACCGCTATGTAAATGCTCCGGATGACCTCTGGTTGCAGACCCCACTGCACCTTAGCAGTTCTGGAAAGCTGCTTGTAGAAGTTGAGAGCTGTCCGGCAGACGTTCCCAACATGCTTGTTAAAGGTCAACTTATTGTCTATCGTGAGGCCTAGTAACTTGATATCATCAGACATAACAATCTCTACCCCGCCCATACTCAACCGTGGAGTGTCATACTTGAGCTTCTTTGTGATGACCATAGCGCTGGTTTTATGTGGCGCGAACTTCAATTTATTTCTGACACCCCATCCCAGAATGTATTTTAGGGTTTCATTTGCACGACGTTGTATTTCGGAGCCCGAACTTCCTGCAAACACCAGGACCACGTCGTCTGCGAATGCCTGCGCGTACTCTCCTCTGCCTTCTAGTCCCCTGAGGAGGGGGTCAAGTAGCAGGTTCCACAAAATGGGGCCTCCTATGAAGCCCTGCACACAGCCTTTTGTGGTGGTTTTTGCGTACTCCTCGCCGGCATATTGTACCCTGACCCTTCGCTCACTCATGTAGCTATCGAAAACTCTTCTAATATTTACAGGGCATCCTTCCTCCGCCAGACGCACTCTAATGGCCGGCCACCAGGCGCTGTCGAAGGCTCCCTCTATGTCCAAGGAGATCAGAGTTACGATCATTTTTTGTTTGAGTTTCTCTCGAACGTACTTAATGAGGGTATAGAGGGAGTCCTCCGTGCCCCGCTGCGGCATAAACCCGTACTGATGGATGCTCATTTTAGGGATCAGGTGGTATTTGAGTCTGGCCACCAGCATTTTCTCAAAGACTTTCCCCAGTACACGCAAGAGCCCAATTGGCCTGTAGGCTTTTGGTGAGTCGTAACTGTCTTTCCCAGGCTTACGTAGTATGACGACTATAGCTTGCTTCCAGACACTTGGGAAGTGACATAGCTCCAGACACTCGTTTGCAATTGCCTGGAAAACCCTTGGGTCGCTCTTTATTGCTCGGCTACATATGTCCGAGGTCAGCCCATCGCTTCCTGGAGCCTTCTTGGGGTTGAATCCGTTGCCACATGGAGTTCGGTCCGAGTGAATGGTGGGTCGCAAGTGTCACCTTGTTCCCCGACATTCACTCTTTCCGCAAGATCCCTCAACAGCCGGTGTTCCTCCCCTTCACCTTCCACCGAGTCCTCTGGATAAAAAATATTTGCAAGAAGTCGGACAGACTCTTTGCTGTTCAAGGTTTTACCTTGGTCTTGCAAGAGCCGATCCTCTTCTCTAGTTTTCGTCCTTCCTATTACTCTGTAGATTCCTTCCCACATCCCTTCCCTGTCCTGCCTCTTACAAAACTCCTTCCAACTGTCTGCCTGTGCTTTCCCAGCCGCTAACTCATACTCTTTTTTCTTTTCCAGGTACTCGTCCACGACCAGCGCTCTTCGGACTGGCGCAGCGCAGCGGATCCGGTTTTTCCTGGAGCGTACTGCCTTCTTTAGCCTTTCCAGATCTTCAGACCACCAAGGTACAGTAAAAACTTCTTCCTGTTTCTTTTTTGGTATTGTTGAGTTGCATGTTTCGGTGATTATTTGTGTGTAGCTCTCGATTGCTGTGTCTATCTGTTCCTTGGTGTTGATTCTTTGTATGTGTTCTATTTCCAGGTTATTCTCTAATATTAATTGTTTCAGCTTCTCATCAAATTCGATCCAGTTGGCTTTTTTCGTATTGTAGATGCGGGTTGTCCTCAAGATTCTCGTACCTTTCGATCTTCTAAGTTGAACTTCGAAAGATATTGCGTTGTGATCTGAGCTTGTTAGGCTTTCTGCGACCTTCCAACCCTCTATATAGTTCAACAGGTCCGCAGAGCACGCCGTCACATCTATGAAGCTATGGTATCTTCTATCCCCTCTGATCGTGTTGAATGTTGGTGTGTTTCCCGCGTTTAACACGTGCAAGTTGAGCTCTTCGAGGGTTCCCGCCATATCCTCGCCTCTGTGGTCAGTTTTAGGGCTTCCCCACCAAGGACTTTTAGCGTTAACGTCTCCGCCAATCAACAACCGCCGACAGCCTGTCTTCTTTATGATTTTTGTAATATGCTCTAGGTACGGGGCTATGGGTTGATCGGGCTCAAAGTAATATGACACCAGCGTGATCTCCCAGGCTTATGTTCTGGCGCTAACCACCACGATGTTATTGGTGGTTAGGTCTGGGTACTGGATAATATCCAGAGTGGCGTCCAGAACGACTATCGCCGCCTTCACTGTTCCCTCTCCTTGGGATTGGCTCTGGAAGACCCTTACGCCCTGGTGTGTTCTCATACACTTTTTCCCCCCCACGTATGGTTCCTGGAGTAGAGCCGCTGCTGCCTTCCGCTTCTTGGCCTCAATGAGTATCTCGGCGGTTGCCAATTTCTTCCTCTGGAGGTTTGCTTGCAAGACTCTGTGGACAACTTTCTCAACAATAAGCTACGGCACTTCTCGCTATCGTCTCCCATTTTCGCCTTACTGTGCAATCATTGCTGAAAGTGTTGTGGTCCACCTTCTCCAGTTTAGCTTTTACACAATTTGTGCAGCTAGGGGGAGTGTCTGCAAGCCATTGCGGACATTCTGTCCTCATGTGCTCACCTCCGCAGTGACTGCATATGTCCACAGTAGTTTTGCAGAACTTGCGACCGTGTCCATACCCTAGGCAACGTGAGCACTGGACTAAGGGAGATTGGTCTGCGACTTTCACTCTCTGCATGTCTCGTGCCTAGCCTAACTAGTGCCTCGCCAGCGTCGGTCAGCCTTCGCCAGATAAAAGGTGACACTCTTACTATAACATGCGCTACGTGTGGGTTCCTTGCCTTTTTTCTGTACTTAACCTCTATTCTATTGTCTTCTTCGGTCATTCCTTTTAGTAAGTGCTGGTTTTGTTTTCTTAGCGCAGTGGCTATGTCTTCGTTCGTGTTGTACATTAGAACACCGAAAAGGATAATTAATGGGTCTTTGTTTTTAATTTCCTCCACGTTTAGCTGACTCCCTTTCCCCGGATACTTTTCTTTATTTTATTTATATCATCTTGTGTTCGACAGCCAAGGTTATAGTGACCTTGCGGTCTTTAGCTTTTCGCACTTTATCTATTTGCACCCCTCCTTCCTTTGCATTTACAGCTGTCCGTATTTGTTCAATTACTCTGTCTCCAGTGTCCGTTCCGTTTTTAGCTGTAACTACCACTGAGTACAACGCAGTTGGAGGAGGCGTTTTCTTAACGCTCCCTCCCGTTGTTACACTCGCATAAGTGGTTGCCTCCAGACTTGTCCGGTGTTCTCCCAGTTTAACCTTCAGTTCGTCTGTTTGCTCACTATTCTGTTTTAATAATCTATTATGCTAGTCCAGTTTCCTCATCAGGGCTTCTTGGTTGGGGAGGGCTGCGACTGTCGGAGGGAGGGCTTTTAGTCTGGCGTCGGCTTCGTAAGTGAGCCAACGTACCGACTCCGCCTCCTTCCGCGTCTTCTCCACCTTTTCCAGGATTTCGCTGTTGGCCATTTGCTTTTCCTTGACCAATCTACCCAGAGCGTCAGCGTGTCTTGCCTCTGTCTTCGCCAATAATTGCTCCCTCCTAGCAACTATTTTTTTCCTTCTCCGTTATGTGCCGGTTTCTAGAGTCAGCTAGTCGCAGGATCATTTGGTACAATCCATGGAGACCGCCTATAACCTTCTCCCGGATGTCCCTATTTAGGTTACGGGACTCCTCTAACCTAGTCTTGGTTCACTGTAGAAGCTCTCCAGCTAGCCTAGGCATATCGTGGAGAGCTCCTCCGCCGAAACTTGACACATCCGAGCGCAAGGTTCCGGCATTTTCCTCCTCGGTCTCGGATGCCAGGTTGACACCTGGTCTCCAAACTGGCTCGCGAGCCGGCTCGTACCTGGGCTGTGATCCTCAACAGCGCTGACTCTGATTTTGTCTTATTTTGGAGACCATTTTCCGGCGTCGATGTCATAGTTGTTAGGCCTCCCTCGCTTTGCGTTTCATTAATAGCATCCTGGTAGTCGTCCTCTGGTCCTCGAAGTGAGGTTACTTCTGCATCCAAGAGCCTTGCCTCTTCGGATGTTATCGGAGACAAGGCCCTCCCCTTCTCCTCCGTGGGTTTTTGTCTTGACGCTCTCTCCTTTGACGGTGCCCCTTTAACTGGGATGCAGGGCTTGCGGGGGACCTTTTTGGAGGCTATTGTGCTCGTCGACATCCTCGGATCTCTTTAAGCTCTGTGGGTCAAGACTTTAGCGGGGAGAAGGGTAGGAGCGGATGGTTGGATAAGGTGTTTTTCCCAGTCTCGATGGTGACAAAGAAGCGTTAGGGGTAAAGCCTCTATGTAGAGTCGATGGGGACAGGCTGCCAGGGGCTACTTGAAGCTGAAGAAGTAGGTCAGGGCGATTTGAGAGGGTAAAAATGACTCCATGTAAAACTCTACCTAGAGTCACAAACAAACGTTGTCCGATAAGAGAGTCCAAAGATCTTTCGAACGGAAAAAACCGCAGTCTGCTACGATTCTCCGTTCAAGAGATACTGCCGAAAGAGTTTTTCGGGGCAGTTTCAAAGCAAGGAGTTGGGTGGGGGGTGTAAGTTGCTTCTTATAGTATGCTCCTGGCCTCGAAAAAGGTCTCAGCGAAAATCCGAGCTCGATAGAAACAACCGTTGCTGAAATATGGGGAAATGAAAATATCCAAGATGGCTGACTAAAATGGCCGCCAAAACAAAAACGTTCGTATCTCCCTAACCAATGACCGCAGAGATGCGGGGTTTCTTTCACTATGGATGTCGGGAAAGGCTGCTCCGCCAGCTGCGAAAAATCCCAGGGTGGCTCCATCGTGCTGGTTGGCGACCAGATGAGGAGACCCGATGGCGATCCCTGGGGGGGTTCGGGCGTCCCCGCAGTTTCCAGACTAGCCTCCCAATGACATGATATCACCAATTTTGACGTCGGGTTCGATACGTACCGCCTCGTTCAACTGCCATTTCTCATCCTATTCACTCTTTGATTTTAATTTTTTTTAATGAAAAAGTCCAATAAACAGAACAAGTTTTCACAGCGGTTGCACTCCTCCTCATTCAAAGTGCAGCTCACTAATATCGGGGGCTTGCACTCTAATCTCCAGCCTGTCCACCACTACTTAGAGACAGAGCAACCGCACTTGCTCTTTTTGACGGAGACGCAGATACAATGTCCTTTGAGCACTGCGTACCTGGATTATCCCGGCTACTCGTTAGAGGACAACTTTCGCTCGCGTGCCGGGGTCTGTGTGTACGCGTGGAACGACCTCTGTATCCTGCGTCTCCGTCACCTTGAAGACCCCACTTTTTCTTCCCTATGGGTTTTAGTAGACACAGGAAACGAAAAAATCCTGTATTCCTGTGTTTACCGTTCGCACAGCGGCGACCAGGAGACAACTAGATTATTTGAGCTACTCGGTGAGGTTGCTGATTTGGCTCTACATCAGTATCCTTTAGCGCAGCTCGTCTTTCTGGGGGACTTTAATGCCCTTCATCAGGACTGGCTGTTCCCGTACCAGAAGACCGACCATGAAGAAAATACCGAGCTTGAAGAGAAGCGCGGAATTTTGCGTTGTCCTTCGACCTCTTTCAGCTGGTGAGGCAAGCGACAAGGGTACCAGATGTGGTAGGCCATACAGCCAATTGCCTGGACCTTCTGCTGATAACTGATCCGGACAGGTATAGTGTTGAGGTCACTTCCCCCTTGGGAACCTCCGATCACTGTCTGGTGAAATCTGTGTTTACATATTCCCCACCAGTTTTCGAACCACATGGTGTTAGGCGAGTATGGAAATACAAGTCAGCAGATTGGGATGAGATGCGTCACTTTTTTGCGTCTTAGCCTTGGCGGCAGGTCTGCTTCTCTTCTTTGGATCCGTCGAGTTGCGCGGATGCTATAACCGATGTGGTGCATCAAGCAATGGAGTATTTCATTCCTTTTACTGACGTACCCATCGGTGGCAAAGCTCGCCCATGGTTTAATGCCGAATGTGGTCGTGCTGAAGACCGCAAACATTCGGCATATCTCATTTGGGCTGATGCTCGAAGCCGCAAGGCTCCGGATGTACGTTCAAAGAAGAGAGCCTATAACCAAGCTGCTAAGTCCTATAAAAAGGCATTACGGAAGGCTCGACGCGATCGAATTGCTAAGAATGGCGAAAAGCTCTCTGTCAGACCTACTGGCAGTCGAGCTTTCTGGTCTCTTGCCAAAGCGATCGAGTCGAACTTCTGCCAACCCTCACTGCCTGCTCTGCTGAAGCCGGATGGATCTCTGGCCTATACAGCGGCAGAGAAAGCGAATGTATTTGCTTCTCTGTTTGCTGATAATTCGCATCTAGATACTGGCAATGCTTCTCCAGCACATGTTCCTCACTGCGGTATTTCGATGCCGGAAATCCGCATCACTAACAAACAGGTATGGAGAGCATTGTGTCGTCTTGATGTGAATAAAGCCAGTGGTCCTGATGGTATACCAGCCATTCTGCTGAAGATGTGCGCAGCTGAGTTGTCTCCTGTATTGACACGTCTGTATCGCCTCTCTTTCAAGACTGGAATAGTGCCGAAATCCTGGAAGCTTGCAAACGTGCAACCAGTGCCCAAAAAAGGCAGCCGTGCCGATTCTGACAATTATAGACCAATTTCAATCACCTCCATACTCTGCAAGATTATGGAGCGTGTATTGAACACGCGTCTTCTAGCGCACCTTGAAGGTAACGATCTCCTCAGTGACCGACAGTACGGGTTTCGCCGAAATAGGTCCACTGGGGACCTTCTAGTGTATTCTACGCACGTTTTAGGCGAGGCCATCGAGAAGAACGGAGAAGCGATCGCCGTCTCTCTGGACGTCTCGAAGACATCTGACAGGGTCTGGCATGCGAGCCTTATAAGCAAGCTTTCAGCGTAGGCATATCCCCTGGTCTGATCGGCTGGGTAACGGACTTCCTCAACCAGAGATCTCTCCGAGTAGTTGTCGACGGATCTTCCTCGGAACCCTTGACAATTAATGCCGGAGTGCCCCAGGGATCCGTTCTTTCTGCAACTCTTTTTCTGCTGCACATTAACGATCTGCTGAAGCCCGGTATCTATGGGTATGCAGGCGACAGCACAGTTGTAGAAAGATACCTGCCGAGTAGTCGGGCTAGTAGAGATCAAGTACAGTCAGAAAGAGAAGCCATGGTGCAACGTTTGAGTGACAAACTTCAGGCAATCTCTGCATGGGGCAATGCCAATCTTGTCAAATTCAACGCCACCAAAACGCAGACGTGTCTGTTCACCTCCAAAAGGAGCCCTTTCACCTTGGCTTCTACTTTCCAGAGTGTATCTTTGGAATACAGTGACCGGCTACAGTTGTTAGGCTTAGAGATTTCCTCGAACCTCAACTTTGGTCGGTGTATTGAGTCCAGAGCAAGAGCAGCTGCAGGGAAGCTTGCCGTTCTTGCGAAAGTCCGTCAGTACTTTACACCGGGACAGCTTCTTGTATTATACAAAGCACAGATCCGGTCGTGTGTAGAGTACTGTGGTCACATATTCGCTGGTGCCGCAAAGTCTCATCTTGCGGTTCTGGACTCAATTGAGAGGCGAGCAAAGAGGCTTATAGGCGATCCCGAATTGGTAGAAGCCAACCTCCACTGCCTTGAACACAGGTGTAGAATTGCTAGACTCTTAGTATTCTATAGGATACATTTTGGTGATTGTGCGCTGGAATTACACGACTTAATTCCTCCATCCCCCTTCCATCACAGGACGTCCCGACGCACGGCAGGTATCCATCCTTTCGTTGTGGACATTCCCCCTGTCCGAACGAAGCGCTTTGCTTCGTCTTTTTTAATTCGCACAGCGAAGGACTGGAACAGCTTGTCTGCGTCGGTTTTTCCGTCCGAATACAATGTGGGCGTCTTCAAGAGAAGAGTGAATAGGTTACTAAGTTAATGCGCTTTACCATCTAAGACTACATTTTCACTTTCCATCAGGTGGAATGTAGTCAAGCATTAACCTAGAAGGTATAAAAAAAATAAAAAATAATAAAAAAAAATTATTAGTTTCAAATTAAGAAACGGCTTCAAAATAATTTCTTGTATATCTTTGGAGTTATTGATGTACGGGAAAGACTGTACAAGTTTTCTCTCATATATATAAATGCTTAACGTGGCTATTTATGTATAACCATATTGAACATTTTTTGTATCTTGATTTGTCTAAGTTTATATCTTCCTATATTGTATAAAGGCAAACGAGTAAAAACCTACGTAGTACTAGGAGATTTCTTCTGCCTAGCGGTTGTCGTTTGACTACAGAACGCAGACTCTAGTTAACTACTTTGATATGTGTGCGTGTGCATGTGCGTGTGCGTGTGTGTGTATTTTTATGAATAGTCATACATTTTAATTATCGCTTATACTATTATTGGTAGATGTCCACAAAAATAACATATTTGAATCAGAAACTAATTATTGAGTCAAGATACTTATCTTATCAAAGAACTTTTCTTTGTGGCGTTTTATAAAAGGTTATTATAAAACTCCGTTTCGGTGACTGTTTACTTTATATTGTGTCATGAAAAAAATTGTTGTATCATGAAAAAAATATAGATTTAAAAACCTTTCCCAACGTTAATGGGTTGTAGCTTGTTAGACTTGTTAGATGCATTGCAATTGCAAAAAAAGGGTTAAAAAATTGCAAATTGATTTTATACCCTAGCACTTTTTAGTGCTGCAGTGCTTTTTAGAATATTTAGATGTATAAATGTAAAATATTATTAATGAAATACGAAAAAGTTAATTTAATAAATGACATTAAAATTATAACACAAAATACGTACATTAAAGTGATACTCGTAAGTACTCGGTCATAGTCTCCCTAAGATCATAGTTGTAACAAAACCAAATCACCCAAAGTGATAGGACATTTGTTGAGTTTAGTAGATAAATGGTTTTAAATAAAATATTTAATATAAATAAATGTTGATTTTGTTATAACTTAACAATATTTATCTTTAATATTTAAAAGTTTTGAAAAGTCACAAAGTCATAAAACAGATCTTGTAATTTGTTTAAGACAAATTACGTTTCTGACCAGGCTAAGACTCATGGCTACTAATTTAGGCAGATGGTTACCGCTCAGGTCGTAGTTTAAATTACTTCATAAGCATAGAATTATCAGACTTAACTTTGCTAGAATTTATGTGACAGCTTCATTATATTACTGTTCTCTGACGAAACTAGGATTTTTGTTTCTGCTAAATACTGAGAGAAATAATTTCTTATGATTCAAGAAGCCGTCATTTCTATAATGTAAGAGATTATATACTTTTAAAGTCATTTATTTTTATGTATATATTTTTTTCTTCTCTAATCCATTACAGTCTCACTTGCCTGCCTTGGTTCGTAGCTTCGTGGGTTTGGAAAAATGATCAAAACACAAACAAACCGAAAAATATATAAAAAAGGTGTGTTTGTGTTTGGCTTGTTTTTTTTGTGTCGGTTTTACTTACAATGCGGAGAAGGTAACGTTCGAGGAGGAGTTAGGAAAGGCAAATGTAGTGGGCGATCAGGCACCAAATTAAGCCAGAGTGTCTGACCTAGTCCAGGTGTAATTTTTAAACTGTCAGATTTGGTAACGGTGCGATAGCTGCATGTATGTCTTTGTTTGGGCATACGTCTTTCCCAATCGCAGCCTAGGCGAGTTCGAAATTTTCCTTGCGCGGCGATTAACAAATAAATATCGGGAAAAGACATTGTCCTCAGCAACCGAAACGAAACTAAACTTAACGAAGTTGAACGAAAAAATCCACAGCTTCGGGGACCCGCGCTTCGAATGACAATGACAAAGCCCAGAGTTAGTCATATCTTCAATCTAATCCTGGACAACTATTAAGTGAGTCGAGAAGTCCGTAAAGATTATAATGGATAATTTTTATATCAGATTTGAGATATCCAGCGCCTCACTATTCGAGGTTAAGCTACCGTGGAGTTGCTTTACTCGGTGGGCAATCTAACCGCTGGCTTGGAAAATGGTCACGCCAGACTAGGTTAACCTACAAGACTAGGCATTTTGCATTCCGCCTATTGAAGAGACCGATGCGACGTTAAGACGTTGATCCTTTGTTAGGTCCGCGATACCAACTGAAAAAAAAAGTTCGCTATGATTTGATTACATTTGATTTGCTCAGTATTTGAATTAGTCACTATGACAAGAATTGCACATGTTACCTTTTTAGAAATACACGCCGCATTCCAAGTGAGAGGAAGGCGACGGTCATGTTGGACTCCCACATACTAAACCATACGGTCAACATAGCGCATTCGGCGGTACATTCGGCGACTTTACATTAGACGACTCTACACTCGACTCTACATTCGACTCTACATACGAGTCTGCATTCGACGACTCTACATTCAACGACTCTACATTCGACGACCCTACATTCAACGGCTTTACATTAGACGACTCTACATTCGACGACTCTACATTTGACTCTACATTCGGCGACTTTACATTAGACGACTCTACATTCGACTCTACATTTAACTTTACATTCGACTCTACATTCGACTCTACATGCGCTCTACATTCGACAACTCTACATACGACTCTACATTCCACGACTCGACATTCGACTCTACATTCGACTGTTCTTTATTCGACTCTACATGCGACAACTCTACATTTGACTGTACATTCGACTGGTACATACGACTTTACATTCGACTCTACATTCGACTGTTCTTTATTCGACTCTACATGCGACGACTCCACATTTGACTGTACATTCGACTCTACAATCGACTACATGCGCTCTACCTTCGACAACTCTACATAGGACTCTACATTCCACGACTCGACATTCGACTCTACATTCGGCTCTATATTCGACTGTTCTTTATTCGACTCTACATGCGACAACTCTACATTTGACTGTACATTCGACTGGTACATACTACTTTACATTCGACTCTACATACGACTCTACATTCGACTTTACATACGACCCTACATTCGACGACTCTCTCTACATTACAAGATTAAGTTTATTGGAAAGAATACTGCTATAATTTCAATTTACATTAAAAAACAATTTAATATTGAAGTCACGAAATGAAAATGCTGACTTTGTCACCTTTTCGGTCAAATATTTTTTTTTTATATTTATTAAATTTTTTACCTCACTTTCGTTCAAACTCTTATTTTTATTTACTTTGCTTTTAACCATTATTAACGTAGAGATAGAAAATACAATCATGCACAAATTTGTTGTTAATAATATTAAACAACAAGCTTATATTTAATACGTTACATTATATCTTTTCATGCAAATTTAATAAAATTAATAAAATCTAATACATAACTTTATCTATTTGTACCTCGTTCCATTATGACAATTTGTTTTGATAATGTTTTCTTATTCATTTGCTATTTACTTGTTACCTCTTATTATGAAATACGTTAAAAATGGTTTCTTTACAGTTGAAAAGTTCAATATTCATTTTCAGTGTATATTTTATATTGTCTAGTATATTATGTAGGAGATTTTACACATGCTGTGGATAACATCAGTTTAAAATTTTTCTTGTTCATGTTCTAATAACAACAATAAGTTAATTTGTAAATTACATAAATAATTATTCATTGCCAGTGGCTCTGCTAGTTGCAGTTTTAGATATAAATTCGACTCAGACCTATAATTTGTACATAGTTTTTCTTTATTTTATTAAGGATATAATTTTCTTTTAAATATTAAAATTAAATAAGCTCTAACGTGTCTATACAAGTACTTGTGACTGTACAGACATAACTTCATTATTTTAGTAAGACATGTTAGAGAGCACGTTAGTGACTTAAAACGACAACTTATCGACTTATTGAATACATTTACAAGGTAAATTTGAATTTTCTTAAAACTTTAAGAGTTTTTTAAATCGTTTCATTTACTAGAGAAAAAATTGAAGGGTTGTCATTAGACATGACGATTACATGTTTTTAGACCACTATAAAAAGTTAACCTATCTCTAGAATCCCTATAGAGATAGGTTAAATTAAAAATTAATTAACTGCCGTATAAATCTGAAAAGTAATTTGGATTTTTTACACTATTCAAATATTATCAAATAAGTGTGAATAAATACTATCAACTGATATTTGTGATATTTACAGATGAAACTGCTCACTAGAAACCATTAAATAAACATTTTTTAATGTCTCTTCTTTTATACAATTCCAATAAGACGTTTCAAGAAGGAAAGCGTTTACTTATAAATATATTAATAACTACAATACAACTTAAATTTTAATAGTATTTTATGACTTGTTATTTAAAAAAATTACAAATAAAATCATTTCTTCACAACATTCAAGAAAACACAAAGATCAAAATGAAAGAAGTAATTTGAGAAGCAACACTTAATTAAGACGCGAATGACTTTTACAGTGCATTGTGTTTTATTTATTCACATTGTTCACAAACTCATTACCAAAGCTGCAAAACAAAGGACGTATGACTGAAGCAGACACAAACAAGATTTCCTGACTCGTATCATTGTCTCAGAGTTACATGCAATATAAAGAAACCGTACCAACAACATCTATGACAATAAAACCTAAGTCTATAGTTATTGTTACTCGCGTTAGCTACAGCAAAACTACTTTGCGTATCCAGGATTTGTCTGCATAAACTTACTCTTAATAACCTTAGAAATTACCGGGATTCATAAAAAAATGCTTTAATTTAAATTGTGAATATGAACATTCAGACGGAAGGATATTAAAAACTGTATATTTGAGAAGCTTTTTCTTGGATTGCTTGGACCATTTTGGTATATTATCTTATACTTACAATTTATAAGTACAATTATAAATTGTTTGGTGTATTTTAATAACATTTTTCTCCAATAATCATTGACAGATCGCACGTTGATTTTATTGATAATACACGAATATATTAATTATATATTGACAGCTGATTAAACTGTGAGATAGTTAGCAGCTATTTGTATGCAACTGTTTGTCCATCACTCATATAATATATTGACGTTTGGTGATATTGGATATTGACTTGTGAGATATATACTATATATTATGTTTGATACAAATACGTTATCAACATTTTTTAATATATACTTTGATATAGGCATAACTTCAACTTATTTCAGCAGTTTATTATTGTTTAATTAATGTTAATACTTAATTTAGTAATGTTATGCAACGCAAATGTAACTAAATTAAAGGTATGATTAGATATTTTTAACATAAACAATCAAATTTAATAATAAAATAATTATTATATTAATAAGATGTCCACATTATTTCAAATGGAAATATAAGCTGGTCATAAACATCCTATTTATTTGTACATTAAATCACGCTTCATTTGATTCTGTACCTGAAACAATTAAACAAGATAAATGTTCATTTGAATTACTCTCTGAGAATGACGGAAGGAAAAGTTAATAATATTAAGAAATTCCTTCGAAAAAAACTATTTTATATTACTGTAATTGTATTATGCTTTAGAACAGTATATTATTTAGATGTTACTGAATGAGCGACAAAACTAGAATTATTAAGACTTGGATAAAAGTAAATATCTTGACAATATTTGTATATTTAATGTAAGTCTTGTCACGCAGTAATGATTGTACAATGTGGTATTATCCATTTTTAGTATTAACTAGTGGTCACAAGGTCTGGTCATACTGAAAAGAAAATCTAATTAAACAAGTATAAGAACCGAAAGTGAAGCAGAAGGAAACAGTATATTAACATATAAATATTTCATGATGTAGGAAAGCGCTATTATTGTTTTTTATTTATTGCCTGCTATACAATAGGGCTCCAGTATTATTTGAACGTGATGTCTTTAGGACTACCTCATGGAAAAATAATTAAGTAATAAAGTGTACAAGTTGTAATTCGTGACTTCACGTTCCTGTTCACGTTCACGTGTACATTCAAAATATTAGTTTCCAACTCCTTTTGGATTTTGGTAAAGGTACCATTGTCCTTATTTTGTAATACACTTTTAAGACCTTACATTTCTCAAGAAAATAAACAATACACGATATTATTTGACAATAACCTCACTTCAAAAAGCTCAAAAAAATGAGTAGTATGCCTCAAATATTCAGAATATTTTTTATTGACCGAAGGACGAATGCTGAGCGCAGCGAAGCGTTTGTCCGAAGGACTACGATTCCAGTAGATAGGCCCATTCTGCTATTTTTCCGTATGTTCTTCAGCACGTTTGTTCCGGCGTAGCCGGCGTATTTTTCATCCTATCGTCACAAAAATTGGCAGGCGTGTTTTTTGAATTATTTTAATTTTTATGTCGAGCCGTTTTTTTTTTTAAAAATTAAAAATGGCGGATATCTGATCCGTACAACAAAAACGGACCTGCGAGCTGAAATTACGTCTAAGTATTCTTTGCTAAAATCTAAGGTGTTTCTTTGTTATTTCAAAATCTAAAATGGCGGCCATAACGAATTATCAAAAATTTAAAAGTTGTTATCTGTTGGAGCCAAATTTCGTTCGGTAGTTATGTACCTACATACATACATAGGTATACTTATTCCTTTTTGGAAAAGGCACTTAAATAATTTCCCAACATTCTCTCATCCCCTAACGTACTGAGGTCTACTGTTCACAGAACGTCTAGTTTAGATAAAAAATTACTGTGGTGAATTACTTTAAAACTCTAATTTAGAATACTAAATTGCGGGCTTGTTTATCATTGTACCGCGTATTCCGTGTATTTTAGATTATTATCCAGAAGATGCTTAAAGTATGACTGTGATAATCGGATTTTAGTTTGCCTAAGCCTTCCAAACTTTAACGTGAGTAGCATCCTTATATTGCAAGTCATAAGCAGACCTCATGGTGTTTTAAGATAAGTGGATTAAATAAAACTATTTTAACATATTTAACTCGAGTATATGTTGCTTAATATTAATTTTAATGCAGTGTTTTAAATGCTCTGAATTAATCAAGTTGACGGAAATAAAAAAATAGGTATCAGTAATCTGTCACACACTAAAATTAACTTAAAGACTTACGGATGAATTTTCTTGAGAGGGTCCTAAAGTCCATGATTCATTTTAAAAATGTATCTTCGATCCCACACCCCTGATGTGTCTTTAGTTTATTAAATCTAAAGTAATAGGCCATAGGCCTATCCTAGATATGTTATCTCATTCTAGTACCGTGGTTCCTCTTTGTTTGTTCTACAACATGGATCCTCAAAAGTACCTGAGTAATGAGTTCAAAGAAGTTCTTATATTGTTTAATATTAGTAGCGACTTTCACAATATTAATATGAGTACGGGACACCAATTTGTAGTTCCTTTTCTAGATTTTGTAAATTAAATAATTAAATTTAATAAGTTAGTTAATAAAAATAAGTAAATTAAATAAGTTTAAAAAAACACTTAAACACTAATACGTGTTTGTCCTATTTATTTGGGCAAAAAACATTAAAAAAACTGAGCTTATGCCTTTCCAATGGCCGTACTGCCAAGAAAGGTATATTTATTTAAATTTGAACCTACAAATGACCTTATTATTATTAAATTTATGTGAATCTTTTTAAACAATTTAGAACCCTTCATGTCTTCTACACGAAATAACTTCGTGGTTAATAATTTTTATTGTTTTATCTTCGAGTACAATTTTGTTAATTTGGGTCTTATTGGTGGAGTTCATAATATGATAATCGAATAGTAAATAATAATATAAATTTTATAAAACCACAAAATAAAAAATATTTTTTAAATATTAATGAAGTAACTTTTGTTGTGTTTTACTGTTATCATCTGACCTTTCAATAAAAACTTGTATTAGTAAGTTCAGTACACTTCAGATAAAAAGACATAGATAATCGGGTAAACATAA
Source organism: Melinaea marsaeus rileyi (assembly GCA_918358865.1). Taxonomy (NCBI): domain Eukaryota; kingdom Metazoa; phylum Arthropoda; class Insecta; order Lepidoptera; family Nymphalidae; genus Melinaea; species Melinaea marsaeus. The sequence goes on along the minus strand of OU911088.1, from coordinate 7,837,343 downwards.
AAAATGTTATATTTTTTTTTATCTGGTACGTTTTCATCATGTCATAATTAAAATTATCAAAATTATTCAATGTAAAGATTTTTACCGAAATAGATTATATCATTTTAAGAACTTTTAGTTTACAAATACGCTTTTTATATAGGTAAATCTTGAACCTAAATCTTTATTTAATATAAATCATTAATACTACTTTTAATACCTTTAAAATTCTATTAAATTTTGCAATTAGTTCCCGGATGGCCGACGCGTTACTACGAGTATACTTTATTTTTTTGTAATCAATATTTTAGGCTGCCGCAGTAATGACATGTATATTTTGGAGTGTAAACATACATACAATACATAAATAATCGCCGCTTCGTGTCTAAAATATTACGATATTACTGTATTTAAAATATTAGGAGATATTTAAAAATCAATTATGATTTTTTTATTGAAATCGAGTAACGACGGTACAAAAAATTAATAATACCAAAAAAACCTCTTTCTTTCACGTGTTTTATGATTATATGTAGTTAAATATTTTTTTTTAATCCACAATGTTTTTTTATTATTTATCTTGAAATCTTTAAAAATATTCTCGTTTAGACTTTTATAGGAAAGTGAAAAAAAAATTAAGTACCTATTACACATAAAACTTTTGCCTTGTCATGGAGGAAACCAGAATTAGATAAGATATAACTCGGATGCTTTTCTGAAGAAATATAATTTAAGTAACACTTTGTTATAATGTATTTTATGAGAGAGTTGTAGTGATTTTGAAAAAAGTTTTAAATATATTTAAGACAGAAATAAAGTGGGTAAAGATCCAAATTAAAATTTGTTGTACATTTTATTTATTTGCAAAGAAACAATAGAATTGCCTTCAAATTGTAAAATCCAAAAACCGTTTAGAAAATAAAAGAAAGAGAAGCAGACGGCTGTGGAGTAATTACTTGAGTTAGTTTGGTATCCCTCATAAAAACCACAAAAGAAATTTTTAAAATTATAATGAACTAAGGTGAGGTGTAAGGTAATTATTTTGTTCAAGTAAAACAATATTTAAACAAAATAATTAACCTTCTCTTAAAATGAGAACCTCAACTTTGTTCAGGGTTTTAAAATTATCCGTTTGAAATCCCGAGGTTAGTTAGTGTGTGTAATGTAAACAGAGTTGATTCTGAATTCAAACGAACACTTTAACTATGATTCCTGTCTGAGCATGTTTCAATTACATTTAGTTTGTATGACCACTCCAGTTACTATTATTTTTCTGCTCTTATTCCTAGATTTTTTTTTGTGATATAATATTTATAAAATAACATAAATAATTAAGGTTATTAATATATATATTTTTTGTGCTAAAGGTGATATAAAAATTTAATGATCAGGATCACCTGTTCCTCCTGTCAAATCCTGACAGGTGTGTCAGAAAGCTTGCTCGGTTAGTGGAAGGATGACAAGTAGTATAGGCGATCGGAGTTTCAACCTGCATACTAATAATGAATCGGCATAACGAAAATTGAAACCAACAAAGATTAAGTTTGTGAACATTGAGGCGAAAAAGCAAAAGTTAAATTGATTAAAGTATACAAACATATGAAACATTGATAGACATTTTGGAAAGTTTTACCATATTGTTTAACAGTGTTTCAAATATTTGTAACAATTTACATTTTAAATTTAATATATTTTGATTTATAATTGAAAATATTTTTTTTTTGGAACCATTTTAAAGGCAATTACAGTCGTCAAAATGTTATATTGGGCATATTTAGTTTTTTTGAAATGGTTCTTCTCTATTCGGTTTAGAGATGTACTCGTCCGTGTAAAATAGAGGGTAGCAACTCACTTTCTTCTAGATCAGTGTCGTAATTCATCGTAAGATCTATAATAATTTCTCCAAAGATAAGTTCAGAAAGTAATAGTGTTTTCCTTTCGATATAATTTTCCAAACGATAATGATCAACAGACAGACAGAAATCGTTCAATATAAGTGTACGAGACAGACAGAAATCGTTATATGATAAAATTTCATAATCATAGATATAAGATATGTCTATATATTCAGTATTGAGCATACTGTATCATGCAATATTTCGCAACTGTATTAGTTATCTGTAACAACTTGCAAGCCATGAAAAAAATTCAGTCTCAACTTACATTTTTTGTTTTCTAGCTTACGTTGTAAATATAGTTTTTAAAGTAAATTTGTAAGACTATCACAATAAACTTCTTTTGCCGTAATGTCCCAAAACAACTAATTTTCCATTCAAACGATTCATCGTTTTTTCGTTTTCCTATTTACCCTTTTTTTTTTTTTTTTTTTTTCATATCGTTGGAAAAATCCGTTACGGATACCCGCCGACCAAGATGGTGATGGTCGGAGGGTTATGTGGGACTACCCGGTAGCATCGAGCACGCTGCCATTTTTAAGGCTACCCACTAAAAAACCAACGGATGCCCTCAACGCCTTAATGGGACGCCATGGGATCGCTTGCGAACTCACCGTGGCGTCCCAGCAAAAATTATTTTCTCCGATATACTGAGATTTGAACCAGCGGCGATGATACTGAACGACGTATATCCTTATGTCTATGACATACACTACGGAGGACTTTTCCTATTTACCCTAATATGGGAGGGTGCTTTACTAAAAAACCAAAAAAAAACTTTTTAAGTAGTAAATATAAAAGTTAAGATTAAACAAGTTATATTTTGATAAATTTTTGTTACATATACTTTCACTTATTGTGTAATAAAGTTGTTCAAAGATTATTTTCTATCAGCGGTCAGTCAATAATTGAAAAAATCCATTAATTCACCCAGATAAAGCTAAAGTATTTGTAAAATATCCAATACGGATTCCACAGTGATCAACATGTTTACATAACTTCAATTTGTATCAATGAATGTTTTGGGGTACCGCAATATAAGAATAATACAAAAAAAAATATCATAACCCATAACTTTTAAAGTATTTGTAAAGAAAATGTATATATCCTTCATCTCTATTATCATAACACCTTAATAACGCAAAGTAAATATAATATTTATACGATAAATCAGCCAAAAAAAAGATTAAACAAATACAATAAACATACATGATGAACCCTGAATAATAAAGGTGGCTGGAACATCAAAATGTCCAATTCCAGTGCAAACCGAGCAAAACCGCAAGGGGCGAAGAGACGACGAGTTAAATAAAAAAGCTAATGAATTTCGGCTGTATCATCTGAAGCAGCGCTGTATTACACACTCTGTACTCTCCTGACGAACTAAATAATTGTAGATATTCATAATATTAGAAAATAATTTACCAGTATTTAAATTGTAAATCAGTCGTTATTTTTTGATAAAGTTGTGACTGTAGTAGTAGTAGTAGATATATGTAACCAATCTTGCTTTGCTTCGACAAGTCGACTATCCTCCGTCAGAGTTCTCATGTTCCAGTCTGCAATTCGAGGCCGCCTTTTCTTGCCTAGTGTCGTTGTACTCTTTCCGACCTGGTTTCGTACTGTGTTCGTTTCAAAAATCTATTATTAGTTTCAAGAAAGCGAGCGATTAGCCCACTGCACTCTAGTTCACGTTAGGATGCACATGCTCGATCTAGTTTCGGTTTCTCTCTCTGGCAAGATGGTTTTGTTTTAAGGTTCAGAATACTTGCCATTACCCCTTGCATCTATTAACAGCGTAAATTTAAAATTAAGGGTGGCGTCCCGAAACGCTGCCATTGCAGCAGGTCACGGGAAGGTGGACGCGAACATGAAGGATTCAACCTTCCTGGACCCTGCTTCGGATGGTACTTCATGACTAGTACTGCAGGTAGCTTCTTAGTACTTTATAGGGTAATTGTTACCACTACAGATTCCCCCCAAGACCATGCCCTAGCTTCCCTTCCCCGTTTCAAATATACCTTAATTAAAATAGATAAAATAAATGGAACCACAATTTTATCTTAAAGTTATAATAATTTATCAAGAGAAAATATATTTTCGATTACTCATGTTTAGAGAACAAGATTAAATCAACCTCACTTTATGATCAATCTCCCATTATATTCATATTAAAATATTCCAGTAAGATTATTTTGAAAAAAATATTATACATACTAAAATTACATATATTATAAATTAAATTAAATCTAAAACATTTGCAACAAATGGTTAAAAATCTCAAATGTAAACTATAATATAACCTGTTTCTTAATATATTATATTAAGAATATTTGTTAAACAATTAACTGCAGTCAACTAGACTTAGTATTCGTTGATAACTAACAATAAATAACATAATGTAAAAGTTTTTTCTGTCAAAACCATTATATAAGGTTTTAATTAAGACACAACTTGTTTATATTTAAACTAATATTATCCAAGTCACGCAACACACACAGTGCAAGCTGACATAATAATACTTTGTTTTACAAAACAAACAGACCAACAGACAAGAATCCTACTATAACAGCTCGTGTACTCAAAATATGATTTACACTGATACTATTAATACTAGCTACAAGAACAGGATTTAACTCAAAGCTTTCTTGACAAATATATACAACTATCGCTTTACTGCATGACTATAACTTGGCAGATGCGATTAGTTTCAACTGTGTCTCCAGCTTCCCAATACGACAATTTATTAAATATTTCCTTATTTATAACCAAAGTTGCACCTGTTACCTTCATTAGCTTGACTGATAACTTTCATGTGTATTGTTGTAAATACATATTCTGACATTTCGAACTAACTTCAAAACTTAAAAAAAAATCACATGATTTTAGAAATATAATGAGGTAGTTTAATTTGTTTTTGGTAGTGACACGGTGACTTTAAAATAGTTGCCTGTTTAACATTGAAGATACTTTAAACTGTTCTTAAAACCAATTGAACGTAGTCTGAAAAATAAGTGTTCATGCAAACTGAACTTAAATATCATTTTAAATCCAGTGGAAACAAAGCACCGCTTAGCTTAAGTGTTTGTATTAAATGTGGAGTTAATTTTATATCTGTTGCAGAATGTGCATTAGTATTAAGCTGTTTTTTACAGCGTACTTTAATCTATTAACCTTATAGTAAGTAACATTTTAAACTAAAATGATTTAGAATGTTAGGTATCACAACAGTAAAAACCATTTTCAGTAAAAATATAAAAGCTTTAGTCCTTTTAATTGCACCCTGTTTTACTAAGTATCATATAATTATATTTGATACGGTACAAATTGATGATCATTCTTACTTTTTATTAAGTAGCTTAACCGAGAGCAACGCTCGCATACTTCCTATACTTTTATTTATCTACATCTAACAAGTATGTATAGAAGATGTCGAAGGATTACTTGGAATAAGGTGGGTGAAAATTCATATACAAAACAAAATAGTTTCCATGTTCCATATAAAAGGTTTTCCTTTAACAAATTTAACCAATTTTGTAATTTTTATCTCAAGCAAACCAACTGTGATGATTCAGTTTACACTTTATATGTTTATGGCAAAAAAAAAAATGTTTTTTTTTTTATTTTTCTTAATGCAAATTAAAATGTTTTCCACTACAAGTAAATGTTTAGGAGAATCAATTACAAGTAGATGTATATTAAACATAATTCTTTTAATAAATATCAAAATGAATAAAAACTGATGCTTGTTTTCGTCATTAAATTCTTATAAGTAGGATAATTTGTTATGGTATTATATTAATTAAATAAAAGGCTACCTTACATATATGTCATGTGTTATTTAAACCACATGTTTTGTATGTAAATAATAAAAACGAATAAAATACTGCGTTAATGAAATATTTTCATCGGCAATGCAGTAAAAATAAATTTAACATTTTCCTCAATTAAGCTTTCTCAATTTACGGTAGTGACTTAAAACAATTAAAATATCTTAAATTAAAATTTCGAGGACGAGTAATAATTGTCTGAGGGTAATAACAAATTGACAAAAATATTGCTAATTTTTCAATTTATATAAAAATAATTTGATATTTAAGAAAAGTAATGTCAAGGCTGATGTTATCACCTTTCGGGATTAATAAGTTTTCTTTACAAATTTGCCAACCAGCTGCATACAATCTTTTACCTTCCTCTCATTCTTTTGACAATTGTTAACATACAGACAAACAATAAAAATACCAAAGAACTTTGTTAAAATAGATTAAATAGCAACCTTATATGTAAAATTATTACAATATATCTTTTCAAATGTTCTCTAATATATTCAATAAAAGCTGAAATATTTTCATCAATATTTTGACACATACTTTCTTATTCGTATCTCGTCCCAATACACAGTACAATTTGTTTTGTTAACATGTTTCTTTATTTATTAATGTTCATTACAAGTAATAAAAAAAAATGTCCAGTTTATTTAGTTAGAATATAAATCATTTAATGTAATAATTATTCATAGTTCATTTTATAATGTATATTATGTTAAGAGATTAAACAATAAGGACACATGCTGTGGTCGACATTGCATTAAAACTTTGTTAGTTAATGTTCCCTAATAACTTAAAAAAAGCTAGCCCATAACTTCGCCAATTTGTCTCAAGTAACAATACCTTAGTTTGTAAAACACTTTATAAACAACTAGTCTTCCGCCGTGGCCTTAATAATATTGTCTGACTTACTAATATTTAATAGTAATTATATTCCATAACATGGTATATATAAAAACTAATGTAGGCATAGACTTGACCATAAAACAAAATAAAATCGGCATTGTTGCAATTATTTTTATAAACCAACATTTATATCATTTCGATATTTGGATCTTGATTTTATTTTCTTTTAAACACTTAACTTAAATTGCAGATCCAAAATAATGGAATAAAGTGCATAATTTAGTTTAAGTGCCTATATAAGTACAGAGATCATAACATAATTTTAGTAGAACATTTCAAACTGCACATTAGTGAATTAATTACAATCTCATATTTGGACACTTTATAAGTACCATCTTCAGCTCCAAAGTACCTTAAGTGCGGTTTCCAAGTACCTTACTTCAACTATGTGGATTGAATTTTCTTCGATGGTATATCCGGATCGATTCGACATGGGTACCTTTGAAAAAAGGAGTCACAACCAAAAGGCCGGCAACGCGCTTCGTGTTTGCTTATTATAAGTGACCGCACACTCGTTTGCCCTCCTCTTACATAAAAATAATAATAATTGTCTACTACTAAGTACTCAATTGTCATATACTTTGATCAATAAACTAATATGCTTTATTGGTCAATCACCTATCACGTTAAAAAAATCTAACGTTATATAAATTACTTTGTTTTACAATTTATTCATACCGTGTTCAAAGTAAGATTAAAAATTCATATGAAATTTATTGCAATAATATAGAATTCTGATCATAAAAATCTTAACGCCCTCGTAACTTCTAAACCTGTGCTGTTGAATTACAACGAGTCTAATGAAAATATACATTATGGACTTTGCACTCAGATTTATTGTACTCATTTTAAAATAGACTGAATTTCATTTACTATTTAGGCAGTAACTGAAATATCAACAAATTTCACCCGAAATTCATCTTTTGTATTTTATTATAACATCTGAATGATCAACATTAAAACATAATGTTAAAAATTTTCGCACAAAAAAATGCTGGTTCCACGTTACCCTAAATTTATCACATCATCAAAATGATTAGTTTAAAATTGAGAAACAGCTTCAAAAAAATTTATTGTAAAGCTTTGGAGTTATTGATATACGGGATAGAGAGTATTAGTATTATCTTATATAAATGCTCAACGCGGTTATGTATGGAATAACAAGATTAAACAATTTTTAAATCGTGACGTTTTTTTCTTCTATATTGTATAAAGGTAAACGAGTTATGATCTAACTAGTATTAGGAGATTACGTCTGCTTACAGACTCTTGAACCTTTGAAATTACAAAGGCGTTATCGGTCTTTGAGGTATAGAAAGATCAATCGAAAAAAGTGAAGATACGCAGCGTCAAAGACTAAACCTTTAAATACATTGGTTTACCAAAATTCGACCTTTTCCGTATAATAACTTCAAATAGTAAATACAAGGTTAATTTACTATAGAATGAATTATGTTATAATTTTTATTAATGAAAACTTTTAGATCTTAGCGTAAAGTGCGAAATAAATTGATATGTATGTATATTTGTTTGTAAATTCATGAAACCCAAGACGTATAAATAATGTATGTAAATTGTTAAGAAAATGTGACTTGAAAATAAATTGCTGTAGATTGTGTTTAAATCATACTACAAATAAGAATCTGTTCAAATTAACTATTGCACTGTTTGAATATTTATTTTAAAGTTAATGATATAGCGAAATAATAATTAAATTTTTTATACTTTTCTAAATCTTTAGAGGGGGTACTTTTATTGACATCTTATTGCTTATTATTGTAATTTGGATCAATTTTAATAAATATATAATAAAATTTAATTCGCATCCTTGAAAGTATTATAGCGGATTCTGATTTTTTTCTTTGTATTTAGTATTTATTTTTTATGTCTTACTGTAATGAGGCTCCAGTGCTACAAATTAACAATAACAAATTTTATGCCAACAAGTAAAATGTGATAATACACACTATATGTATATTAAACACTGTTCATTATGATTTGCAAATTAATTATCAGTCGAGGTTAAGATTAGCGGAAAAATTACTATTATATATACTACTAGTTATATATTTATTAGTATACATACAGGTCCATGTACATGTAATGTCTTTCATATTCGCTCTAGGCTTTTTAAATATTCAATATGTGTAAAAACATATAAATCATGTTACATTTTATCCCAGTTCCTTCCTCTCTACAATTTATTGAAAACTTCATATTCTTTTTTTTTCCAGATAGGAACCGTTGTGTATTGGTAATTTTTTAAATAGTATAATAGTATAGTTTTTTTAATAGTATATTTTTAAAGTTTATACTAAGTAGAGTCATTCTATTTTAAAACATTACACTTTAGAAAACTGTTTCATCTCTTTTACCTTTACAGTTTATACAATTTAAATTAATAAGCATCTAACCGAAGTTCAAACCAACTGACACAACACTTACACACTTACTTACCTCCGAACCTTGTTCAAAGAGATTAAACAACGAGTGCACATGCTGTAAACTCGTGTTTCATTAAAACTTTTAATGCAAACGTACTCGGGTAAATCCGATAAATTCGAAACTTAACCCAGTTCCTCACAGTCCAATTAGACGTGTTGTCAATAATAGTCACGCTAAAGGAAATCTATATATATATATATATATATATAAAATTAAAGTGTCTGTTTGTAATTTCAAATTAATAACTTTTCTCTGAATGCAATGAAAATAATTAGTCTGGCTGTAAATAGAGTTACAATTAAAAATAAAGAAAATTATACTATGACAAAATAATTCAGTTATATTTACATGATTGTTTATTGTGTTTTCTTTCCTTTCGTACCAACATATTGTAAAAAAAAAAAAAATTAAAATGGAGTGGGGTAATAAAGAGAACCGAATCCTGTGTAAGCATTACAGATTTTTTTTTTACATAATATTTGGCTCCATACCTAAGTATGGAGCCAAATATAATTTTAAAAGTCCTTTATATACTTGATACTAGTCAAATGCTTGTGTACCGATATCGGTATAATGAAACCTTTTTTACTTGTGACAGAAAGAGATCTGACTGTCTACAATACAAATTTAAACATATATACCGTCCACAATATAAACTAGGGGCGCTAACAAACCCTCAATTTCGACTCGATACGCTCGCGAAATCACGGGTACCGTTTGCATATTGAGCGAAGCCGGCCCAGTATCATACTCATCGTTTCCTTCAATCTTCAATGGGATATCAGTTTTTTTACAATATATTAAAAAAAATATATATTTTTTTTGGGGCAAATTTTCATATATTTCCGTCAAGCAGTTTTCGAGCCAATTCGTGACAAAGAATGTAAAAAGTTTCCAGTAAAACGCTCCGCTCACTTCGTTCGCTTCGCTCAATAACTTATTGTATTGGAAATATTTTACGGTAGAAAGTATTAACTGCGTTTACTAAGGCATATAAGATTAATCCATGTAAAATCTTACTAATTATGTTGTTGATTGAGCTAGCGGTTATCGTTTGACTACAGATTGCAGACTCAAATTGACTGAAACGATTTTGATGTGAACCTTACTTACATCATAATGTGTGTGTGTTTGTGTGTGTATGTGTGGGTGTGTGTGTTTATATGAATAGTCTTATACTTTAATTATCGCTTATACGTCTATTGGTAGATGTCCACAAAAAGAACATAGTTGAATCAGAAACTAATTATTGAGTCAAGATAAGTTAAAGGTAATAATAAAATAATAAAACTCTGTTTCGGTGGCTGTTTACTTTATATTATCTTATACTTGCTTACTGATATATTTACTGAATATACAGCAAATACAGCACCGTTATTATATGACGTTTATAAAACTATTATAATAGTTGGACTCATTGTTCCAGAGCTTTGAAACGATTATATAGATCGCGTTGTTATGACAAATTAATTTAATACAGATTTAAATTAAAAACTTTTCGCAACGTTAATGGGTTGTAGCTTGCTAGACTTGTTAGACGCAATGCAATTAAAAAAAGGGTTACATTGCAAATTGATATTATACTGCACCATTTTTTACAGGGCTGCACAAAATTCGTGGTTTGTGCCTAGCGTTATGTTTAATGGTGTGTACTCACCAAGTATGTAGATTATTTAGAACACTTAACGTTAAAACGTTAGGTTTACTAGTCACCGTGTAGTAAAATGCAGAGTATCTGTTTCTACGACGCGATGACTTTGCATTTTGTAATATATTTTCAGTTAAAAAATAATAAAAGTTTGTTTAACTAATAACTATGAAAATATTCACTGTTATACCTTTTTTAGAATATTTGGGAGAGATAAATAAATGTAATATTTTATTAATGAAATATTATATATTATTAATGAAATATGGAAAAGTTTATTTTAATAAATGACATTATAATTATAACACAAAATACGTACATTAAACTGATAAATACTTAGTCATAGTCTCCCTAAGATCATAGTTACAGCTCTTGACTCGTAAAATCATTTTATAATAAAACCAAATCATCTCAAGTGATGGTGCATTTGTTGAATTTATATAAATGGTTCTAAATAAAATATTAAAGATAAAATATTTAAGACAAATTACGTTTCTGGCTACCAGGCTACGACTCATGGCTGCTAATTTAGGCAAATGGTTACCGCTCAGGTCGGAGTTCGTAGTTTAAATTACTTCATAAGCATAGAGTTACCAGATTTAACTTCACTAGAATTTATGTCATAAGTTCAGAGGTCTAATGTATATTACTTTTCTCTGACGAAACTAGGATTTTTGTTTCTGCTAAATACTGTGAGAAATTATTTCTTATGTTCAAGAAGTAATCACGTCTATAATGTAAAAGATTATATACTTCCAAATTTATTTATTTTTATTTATATATTTTTTCTTCCTTAATCCATTACAGACTCACTTGCCTGCCTTGGTTCGTAGCTTCGTGTGTTTAGAAAAATGATCAAAACACAAACAAATCGAAAAAATATAAAAAAAATGTATTTGTGCTTGCTTGCTTTTTGTGTCGGTTTTACTTACAATGCGTAGGAGATAACGTTCGAGGAGGAGTTAGAAAAGGTAAATGTAGTGGGCGATCATGCACGTAAAGGGCACCCCGCAACGAGAGGCCCCCTCCATAGTCGGCAGGCTTGATAGATCGCGGGGGGGTCCCCTCCCCCCCACCCAAGCCCACCTTAAGAAGAAGGCCGAAGCCCTCTTCTAGCCAGGCCCGGTCCGGAACCCAGACGCCCGGAGGAGTCTATGCTTAACCCCAAAACTCCTAAAGACCTCGTCCAGGCCCAGCGCCCTCGGCGATGATCTTCCAGAAGGAAGACCACCGTTCGGACCCCACATGAGCGAAGCGTCAAGCACGACCCGGCTGGCTGGCAGGGAGAACTACCAACGGACCGCCGCCGCGCAAGACCACCACTCAAAAAGGGAGCCCGACCTCGAACCCGACAGGCCTCTACCGTCGAACACGGTGGTCAACCGAGTCCAGCAAGAAAGAGGCATAAGTCGGGAACCCACCAAGCCGGGACTAACGATCGCCGAGCAAGACCGTGGTGTCACGTTCCACGAAGGTTAATCCGGGCACCATCTTTTGCTAGGGGAAACGACCTTCCGCACCGCTCCTTAGAGAACGACTCGGCAGGAAGAACCCCAAGCCCTAAACGCCCCTAAAACCCTGCAACCACGAGGCCACCCCAAGGTCAACACTGCAAACAGAGAAGTACCCGGAATGACCCCGTGGCTGTCCCCCGGAAAAGAGGGCCTGTGCCTTCCCACCGAATTGCCCAGGCCCACTTTCCATCGGCTGAGGCCGAAGGAAAGGGACCCGAGCCCGCCGCAGCAGACGGACCACCCCTAAGGGGAGACCGCCGCGTGAACCCTCCCTTGTCAACCATGAGCCAGACTCGGGCACCTCATGGCTGACAACCCCGTGCTGGACATTAGCAGACGGCTAACGCGATCCCGAAAGACCGCATAAACCGTCCCCCAGGGAGCACCGGCCCGTACTGCTTTCAATCCGAACAACATTGGTAGCGGACGGGCACACGAGGAGGTTTCCAGTATGGCCCCCCTAGAGTGTCTGACCTAGTCCACGTGTAATTTTTAAATCGTCAGATGTGGTAGTGGTGCGATATCTGCATGTATATCTTTGTTCGCCGTCTTCCCCAATCGCAGCCTGGACGAGTTCGAGATCTTCCTTGCGCGTTGATTAACAGACAAATATCGGGGAAAGACATCGTCGTCAGCAAATAAAATGAAACTAAACTTAACGAACTTAAACGAAAAATCCACTGCTTCGGGGACCTGCGCCACGAATGACAATGACAAAGCCCAGGGTTAGTCATATCTTCAATCTAATCCTGGTGAACTAGTAAGTGAGTCGAGAAGTCCGTAAAGATTATAATGGTTAATTTTTATATGAGATTTGATATTTCCAGCGCCTCACTATTCGAGGTCAAGCTACCGTGGAGTCGCTTTCCTCGGTGGGCAACCTAACAGCTAGATTGGGAAATGGTCACGTCAGGTGGCCAGCCTACAAGACTAGGCATTTTTCATTCCGCTTATTGGAGAGACCAATGCGACGTTAAGACGTTGATCCTTTCTCAGGTCTGCAATACCAACTGAAAAAAAAAGTTCGATATGATTTGATTACATATGATTTGCTCAGTATTTGAATTTGTTACTTTGACAAGAGTTGCACATGTTACCTCTTTATGAATACACGCCGCAATCCAGGGGAGGCGAAGGCGACGGTTATGTTGGACTGCCACGTACTAAACCATACCGTCAACATAGCGCCGTATAGAGGAGCATCACGGGAACGCTTGCGCATTCATCCTTGTTGCTCTAACGGCAGGCCAGCTACGTGAGCGACTACAATGGAGCGGCGCAAACTATTGACAAGAATGCGCTCCACTCCGGCTTTTTTTCTCGCGGCTCCCCCGCCCCCTGCCCAAGGCAACCCAGCCAGGTCAGATCCGGACAACCTTCTTCACCGAGCCGACAGCACGCTGTGCTCAGAATAAAGGAGTCCCGAACTGACTCATCGTTTCACTCCAAGCATTTTCAATCTTGGCCATGGCGTTGACCACAGTCGGGAACGAGAGGTCCGTCCCAATAGTTGCTACGAGTGCATACCTGCATTTACTTGTCTGAGAACTTTTACGTTTTACGTAAAATTCGAACCAACTTTATACATCTTAATTGAATTATTAATTAATTAACAAATCAGGCTTACATTACATTACAAATAATTTATAAGTTTACATTGCCAAAGTAGTCTACAAGAAAAGAAGAGAGAAAGAAATACAATTATTGGTTTCTTTACTTGATCAAATCTTGTTGGCTTAAATAAAACTGTTTTCGAATCAAGTTATCCAAATCTACAATAGCTCCCTTTTTGACATATTTTATTTAAGAAAGTATCTATTAAAAAGTAAAACATCTCAATAACCCGTTCTTTTTTAAATTGTTTATTTATTTTGTGATTGAATAATAAACGGGTCACTGGTTCTTCAACTATTCATCTCAATTTGAAAAGATGTGCAATATGAAAATTAACGACTATATATACTTCAAGGCAGATCCTAATTCAAGAGGCCGCTGGTGAGAGGTGATTCAAAGGTGATTCAAAGTAATATCACTACTTTGAAAATGTAGATATTCAAACCCGCATTTTTCCATACTTTTGTTATAATAAGAACACATTGATAAAAGTATGCAAGTTAGAAAAGTGGCCGCAAATAATATACACATTAATTATATTATTTTTAAATAATGGTCATATCTGGAAAACTTTATACTCTTTTTGCAATCTAATGCAATAAAAAGATTTTAAAAGTGCAAGTAAGTTAATTTATGAGGAAAAATAAAAGAACATTAAAAAGTATTTTAATATATTGTCAAGGAATATCCATACAGTTAAGTCATGAGTAATGTTTATATTAACATTATATAAAATAAAAACAATAACAATAAATATATTATATATTAAATAAATACATACAAGACTTACTCTAAGATCCTAACAGAATAACTAGAGAGTACTATGATGTTTATTTTTTTGCTTTTAGTTTGTAAGAATAAAAGGGTGTCTATTTTTTTTTTAAATAATTTATCTAAACAAATTAATATTTATAAAACGAAAGGCAAATACCCAAAACTCTGAAAATTGTTTACATTAAGATTGTTAACCTTACATAACATTCATAAATTATATTTTAAACGTTTTTATATATTTCTAATGTTACTTATACCTGTATAATATAATATATTATATTAAAAAATAATCCTTTAAAAAATAAGCAATCAAATTAATCTTTGACATGAAAGACAAATCAATAAAGTTATTTGGCATTCTATATTTAATCAATTGCCTTAGTATTAGGTATTTACAAAATGTTATATTTAAAATGCGATTCCTTTGTTATATATATGTAAGAACTAATTAAAATAATAATGGCCCTGTTATATCTTACGCACCGTTGGGCAACTGTTATTGAAAGCAAGGGAGAGGGTCTGGCAGTTAGTCTGGATATGGCGAAAGCCTTCGATCGTGTATGGCACAAGGGACTTCTTTCGGAGCTACCTTCCTATGGATTTCACGAGAGTTTATGCAAGTGGATCACCAGTTTCTTCACTGGGTGGAGCATACAGGTCGTTCTCGACGGCTTTTGCTCTAACCCGTGAATGGTGTACTGGGGTACCCCAAGGCTGCGTGCTATCCCCAACTCTGTTCCTCCTGCACATCAATGATATGTTGGATATCTCCAACATACATTGTTATGCGGATGACAACACTGGGGATGCGTGTGTCGGACGTATGTGTTTATAAAACAAAGTAATGTTATTGAAGACAGTCGGTGCGGGTAATCGTGTATTATATTTCATGTATGGAATTATATATTTACCTTATTTTTAACTAACGACTCGCTCACGCCTTGCTCGGGTGCAATTTACTAAAGTGATGTTATTTAGTTTTGAAAATCACCAAGAACGTAGATGTATTTTATTTTGAACTTATGTGTATAAGGTTGTGCATTCTACTCTTTTGTTTTAGTAATTTTATAATTCGTTCTACTTAGACAACAATTTAAATGGTGTATTTATTTTTTATATAAATGAGTAACTCTAATTATTTACAAGAATTTCAGAATGATGTAATCATTAAAAAGTATTTACTTATTAATTTAATATTAAAAGAGAATGAATTATATTTTAGCAATTCTTTAATTCTCATATTTCTATTTAAAATTACTTCATCAGTATAGCTTAACTTGTTGATCGTAGCAGCTTGAGGAGTAATTTAAGGCTACAAGGAGCTGGAAGCTGCTTGCTTGGTACCTTGACATCAGTGAGCTTATTGTTCGTTAATGTAGACATGTATAAATAATTAGTTTGTTAATGATTATAGTTTAAATCTTCTACATTCTCCGTTAATGTAACTGCATAGTATATGTTGTGGTTAATCTTAGTGTCCGTGAGTCTGTCAGCTACATATTGTGTTACACCGACAGCGTACAGTATAAATATCCAAAGACAATAGATAAAGTTAATTATTCTCGACGTCCTCTCGAATGATGTAAGCAATAAAGCTGTCCAAATATATAAAGTACGAATTCATTGTTGTTGTTATGATTTAATTATACCAGTTTAGAAGTAACGAGGGCGTAAATATTATATTATCTGTATTTTAAAGCTCTATATTAGTTATAAATTTTTTTGTTTGTAGTTTGGACTTTTGTTAGAAACTAATAAAAAAATTAAAACAATTCACAACTTATATTCATTAAAACGATATATAATTATAGGAAATTAATAAGACAATATTATTATTATTATTTATTATTATTTAGCTTCACGTCATATCCCTTGTGGGGTAGCCAGAAACGACGGAGCGCCAAACGCTACGGTCTCTGCATACCTCTTTCACCTCGGCCACAGACATCAACCTCTTCATACATGCCCTCCGGGGATCCACATGCTTTTTACGTGACCTTCCTCCAGTAACATTGATACTGTGTTGTCGAAGGTCACTCGAGGCCTCCCCCTGTCTCTCTTACCGCTCACTTTTCCTATATAAATCTTTTTACGATTCTTTCATGAATCATTCGTTCGACGTGCCCAAACCACCTGAGCACGTTCTTCTTTATTCTCACCATGACATCTTCGCTAGTACCTGCCATTCCGTGGATCTCTTCATTGCGGATTCGATCAGCTAGACTGACTCCGCATATTCTGCGAAGAGATCGCATCTCCACAGCATTCATCTTTCTTACATTCTTCTTCTGTGTTACCCACGTTTGGCTGCCGTATAACAGCGTCGGTAGCAAAACTGCATTGTGTACAGAAAAACTTGCAGTTATGTTGACGTTTTGACGTCTCAACAATGTAGTCAAAGCACCGTTGACTCTGTTATCGGCAGCAATACGCCTTTCCACATCCATTTCATATCTTCCGTCTCTGTTAAACATACTTCCCAAATATACCACTTCATTCACTTGTTCTATTATCTTATCATTCACATTGATCTTACATTCTGTTCTTTCTTCATTTCTTTCAAATATCAGAACCTTCGTCTAATCTACATTCAGGTTTAGACCATTAATTTCACACCCATCTTTGATAGTGGTGACCAATGCCTGCATTGCATTCTGATGATGCAATGAGCACTGCATCATCTGCATATAGCAAGCAATAAACAAATATTACTTCCTAAAATAAATTGCTTGTTTATAATAGTTTATACTATTTTATTTTTATTATACTTATTATTGTTAGAACCAACATGTGTGATGTTCTGTGTAAAAATAACATGATGTACTAAAAGAAAGACAATTATTTGGGATTCAAACGACAGATAATTCTTATCTCGGCTATTGTTTAGAATAAAAGTATATTATGTAGTATAATAATATAATATATATAATAATATATAGTATAACTCGGTTATAGATAAGATTATATAGATAAGACAAGAGAAGTACATGTATTATGGACTTGTAAGATAATATGAATATATCACTTTACTATCTTGAACTAACATAATATAACACCTAAATGGAATCTAGTTATACTTTCTAATTAAATTAACAGAGGTTAGCAGATGATATAATTACAACTGATACTTTTAATATATTTATTTATTTATCTTCACGCCATGTCCCTTGCGGGGTAGCCAGAGACGACGGATCGCCAAGCACTACGGACCCTGCATACCTTTTCAAGTTTGAATATACATAACAATAATTAATACTTTAAGAATACTGTTAGTCTTATTAACTGAACTGCATCTTGTATACTTTTCATAACTTAAACATATGTATTTTAAAATTTCAATACTAGACATTACAATATTGTAAAAACTAAAATGACCAAACTGTTATACACAAAAAAATATAAAAATATTGCAAAGTTTAAATAGCTGAATACATGTTATTAGTTTTTAAACTGTAAATACTTTGACAGTTTAGGGTAAAATTTATGAAAACCTAAATTATCACAATGTAAATTGATATTCCTTTTTGTTTACATAAATTATCTTTTAAAGTCTATCTAAAAATAGATACATTTTTTTAAATACTCAAATATAACATAAATGTATTAAAATATATAACGAAGAAAAAAACAAGAGCAAAATAGTAAAAGATAATGAATGTGTGATGAGTAATTTTCCTTAATTTTGTTTACAAAAACCCATAATTGGAATTGTCATTATAAAAAGGTATACGTATAAAAACTTCAATAGCTTTAAGTTAACAAATATTAAATGCAAAACTTTTAAAGAATTCCCCAAGTCTGAATACCTAGACTGCTGTTATAGCTTTGTTAAAGTTTTTGAGTATTAATAACAACAACCTATAACAAATATTTGGATCAAAAAACTTTCTAAAGTACACCAGAAAATACTTTCTACCTTAAAGATTGTATTTAATTTACTTACAACAATAATATTTATTAAACAAAAAATAAGACAAATAACTCACACCTCTTTTTAACCTCGTTATGGTTTTATATTGTTGATATATATGTAATTACTCAATGGTTTTCAGTTTATCTTCTCTTTTGTTTTCCAATTACTTGTTGGTTATTGCTTTAATACAAAAATATAAAAAAAAATTATGACTTAACACGAAATTAAATGTAATTAAAAGTTTTTTCAGAAAATCTTATGGAATATTAAAATAAAACAGAAAAACCTACACTAAAATAACTATTATAAAAGTACCTTTATAAATTTATAGTTTTTATCAAGAACTGTAAATCTAAAATAACCAATACACTCAAATTCTGACAGGTGTATCAGAAAGCTCTTGCTTGCTCGGTTAGTTGAAGGATGACAAGTAGTGTAGGCCGTTTTTTTTAGAGTTTCAAACTGCATAATTAAAAGGAATCGGCGTAACGATAATTGAAACCAACATAGATTAAGTTTGTGAACTCGCATTCAAGCGGCAAAAATTAAATTGATTAAAGTATACAAACATATGATAAATGTTTTACCATAACATTTATCAGTGTTTCATATGTTTGTAATAATTTTCAATTTATATTAAATATGTTTGTATAATAATTTAAAAATCATCTTTACTTGAAACCTTTTTAAAGGAAATTTCAATTATCAAAATGTCATAATTATTAATAATTATTATCCTTATTTATACTGGGCATATTTCATTTTGAAAATGATTATTCTTTATACGATTTAGAGATGTACTCGTCCGTATAAAATAGAAGGTAGCATCCCAATTTCTTCTAGATCAGTGTCGTAATTTGTCGTAAGATCTATAATAATTACTCCAAAGATGAGTTCAGAAACACTCAAAAAGTTTTCCTTTCGATATAATTTTGCAAACGATAACGGTCTTCGAGACAGACAAAAGTTGTTCTACATACGTCTACGAGACAGACAGAAGTCGTTTAATGATAAAATTTCATAATCATAGATAAAAGATATGTGTATATATATTCAGAATTGATTATACAGTCATGCAATATTTCGTAACTGTATTAGGTATCTGTGACAACTTGCAAGCCATGAAGAAAAGTTCAGTCTCAAATTACATTTTTTGTTATCAAATTTATGTTGTAAATGTAGTTTTTAATGTATATTTGTAAAAATATCACAATAAACTTCTTTTCCCGTAATGTCCCAAAACAACTAGTTATCCATTCAAACGATTAATTGTTTTCTTTAAATACTAAATATAAAAGTTAAGATTAAACAAGTTATATTTCGATAAATTTTTGTTACATATACTTTATTATGTAATCTATTTGTTTAAAGATGGGTTACTTAACACCGTGTATATATATTATTTTCCTTCGTCGGTCAGTCAATAATTGAAAAAATCCATTAATTCATCCAGATAAAGTTAAAGTGATTGTGAAATATCCAATACGGATTCCCCAGTGACCAACATGTTTATATAACTTCAATTTCTATCAATGAATGTTTTGGGGTACCGCAATATAATAATACAGAAAAAAATATCATAACCCATAACTTTTAAAGTATTTGTAAAGAAAATGTACATAACCTTCATCTCTATTATCATAACATTTTGATAACGTAAAGTAAATATAATATTAGTATGATAAATCACCTGACAAAAAACTAAACAAATACAATAAACATACATGATGAACCCTGAATAATAAAGGTGGCTCGAACATCAAAATGTCGAATCCCAGTACAATCCGAGGGAGACCGCAAGGGGCGAAGAGACGACGTGCTAAATTAATAAACCTAATGAAATACGGCTGTTTCATCTGAAAGTTGTATTCCCTTTTTTACTACTTCTAATGATAAATAACTTCAACATTTCAGAGTAGTTTAGAAAAACTCTTTACAGATAAGCCTTAGCCGAACTTAGCCTTAGCCAAGAAGTAAAATCCTCTCACAGGTATCGGAACGAGTTACATGCTTCTAGTATTTGTATCATTTGGATGTTACATGACTTAGCTGGTTTTATAAAGAAGATCAACTGAAAAAAGTATTTGTTCCTCCGTTTAAAAAACAACCTAGGAGAAAGATAATTACAACAAGGTAAAGAAATATTAAGAAAAAAAGAAATCGTTTATCGTTATGATATTTCAATGTGAACCTTATATATTGCTACTTTAAAAATACATGTTTCTATTTAAAGTATACCTCAAACTACCTCTACTTCTATACATATAAAGAGTAAATTGATTTTAACATAAAAGTATAAAGTGGAATTTCGAAACTCATTTATATTTTAATCTTTTGGAAAACGGATTCGTCGCCAGCTTTTGTCATGTCTGTAGCAAATAACTTTACTAGCCGGTGGTAGCTTTAACAGAAAGTGGAATGTACCTTTCTATAAAGATTTTGATTTTGTTTTGTTTTTTGCTTCGGTTTCTTTTGTTTGTGCAACAAAAATAAATTAACCTCACTACGTTCAATCTCCTATTAAATTAACACTCATATTTTAAAAATATATATTTTTGTTAACATACTATTATGCATTCTGAACATTGAGAGTAACTATGATCCTCTGTCTATCGTTTTGAATTTTAATATCTAAACTGATAACCATAATAAGATAATTAAATATAAGATAATCTTAGAATTGTTAGGAAGGAGAAATGCGAAACATTATTATTTAACAATAGCTTTATGTTAGGAGACAACTTTCCTAAGGTTTTTAATAAATGTTGAGGGATGGAGTATTTCTCCTATAAAGGTGTCAAATAGAAAATGATATCCAAATCAGATTATTTGGGTTTCAAACGATTGATGAGATTATTAATGAGAATAAAAGAATATTATGTAGTAAACCGAATTATAGATAAGACTAGTTCACATTTTATACGGACTCAATAGCTGGTGGTCAATTAAGTTCACTGGTTCGGGGACTTTTAGAATTTTTATTTAACTGCTTATCTATAATTATTTTCCATCCTTAAATAGTAACTTACAACTAATTATATAATGTGAAAGTTATTTATCCGTCAAAATCATTATATAATGTATGAATTACGCCAAAATTTGTATAAATTTTAAAGTATTATATCGGTATTAGTCAAGTCACGTAATACAAACAGTGACATCTGTCTGCTTTTTCTTATAAAATTACTTTGTTTTGCAAAATAAAAAGATCGACTGGCAACAATCACACTATTTCAGCTCATGTACCCAAATTAAGATTTGCACTGAAACTATTATTACTACTTTCAGAAATAGTATTTAATTTAAGGCTTTCTTGAAATACATACACCACTATTGCATTAACTATTTCTCCCGCTTCCCAATACGCCAATTTGTCAAATGTATGTTTATTTATTATTAAAGTTGCACATGTTACCTGCATTAACTTGTCTGAGAACTTCTACGTATTGTGTACGATTTTGAACTCACTAAGACCAAGAGAACCATTTTAAAATAAATAAATAGACAATTTCATGGTCAACATTTATTAGATTTGACATTAGGTGGACGTATTTCATATTAAGAGTAACCTGAAATAATTGAAAGGTTTACCAAAGTTTCAATGCTTACTTACATTACAAGTTTAAATAACTGATAATCATCAATGGACTGAACAGATGATCTAAAAAGATATGATGATAATAATATGATAGGAGTAGGATTTGACGTGAGTAGTAATTCAAGTCGAGTCAGTGAGTCAGTGTGCCTGCCAACTACATTGAACTAACTATAGTCTACCTACAATAAGTTGTTACTTTTAGTTTCATGACTTGAATTTTTAGCCAGTACAGCAAATTGTAATTATGTTTTATGCATCGATACGTAAGTAATGTTTAATCCTTAAAATAAAATCCTTTGTATTATTTCCTTGTAAAATATTATTTGCAAAAGATAAATTGTCTTTTCTCAAAGCCCGAAGGTGGCAACTTAATTAAGAATAATAGTTCGATCACAAAACCTTTATACTCGCTTTGCGATCTAATGGAGTGAAAAGGTTTTAAAAGTGCAAGTAAGTTAATTTAATAGGAAGAATAAATGGACCTTAAAAGGGAATTTTTAATATTTTAATGTCAAAAAAAGTCCATTAAGTTCACAATAACGTTAAGCTAAGTGTTTATTTTTTTTATATAATATATTACTTATAAAATTTTAGAAAAGGGTATATTAAATGAATAGAAAGAAATAAGGCTTTTTCTAGAACTTAGTAGCGCAACTTGAGAGTAATGTTTAGTTTATTTTTTTCAGTAAGTGCAAATAAAAACGTATTTTTAAATTTAGTTTTAACTTTAAAATAGTAGTTTTCTACATATTGTGATGATCAACGTAAGTGAAGCCGGTTAAATATATATAAAAATTAACATGTATTATTTACAAAATAGGTTATTTAGGATGCTAATCAATTGTTATATGTGTATAAGAACTATTGTTTTTAACAAACAAGTTCTTATGGTATATCAAAATTTTTATTTGAAAAACAAAGATTGGTTAAACTCTGATGTAGATTAACATTCCGATTTAACGAGGGTTAACGCCGCAGTATTTATTAACGCTTCGACGCGCTTTTTATGAGCAGAATTGCATTTTTTTATAAGCACTTGACCTCGTCACTACTATCATTCCCATTTCACGTGTCGTTAATACAAGACCTCAATGCCTCAATTGCGTTTCTTAAAACTTTTTTCAGAAGCTGTTAAAATATTTTAATAAAATTTTTGAAAACTTGATGGTACAAGGATTGCAAAATATAAAAAAATAATAATTAATTAACACTAGTAATACTCATAAAATAATAGTTCCTGTATTCGTATAAATCTATCACCGACCTGTGGAATAAAAAGTAATAATAAAATATCACACCGTCAAATATATTTTGCTTTTGTTTTTATAACAATTTCTCTCCCCTGTCGTTCTTAAAACTTATATATGGCTACTCATGAACAACACTGTCTCAGCCAGAACCTTTGAAATGTGCGTGCAATCCCACCCTTATGTATAACAAGTGCACTAGAGACTTCTTACATACTGGAGAGAGCGCACGATAATTTAGATCCATATATTATTCACAAGGAATGAGCTCAAGTCTAGATTGCATTGTTTTTGGCGATTTAATGAAAAAAATACTCTTATTCTTTAATTACCACGACATTTATATTTTAATACAATTGAAAAGAATATATATAACTTGTATAAAAAGTGGTCAAAACAAACAGTGAAATCTACAACAAACAATTAATACGTTCACATGATATTTACACAGTATATTAAATTTCCACTTCTGAAATATCATGAATTTTAGGTTAAAAAAACAGGAATCTAGCAGCGGCTGTTGTATTTTTAGATGTAAAAAAAAAACATTAACTGATTTCTATTGTTTTGCAAAAATATAAAAAAAACGTTTAACTAAAGATTTTCGTTCCCCCTACTTCTATCGATACATAACATTATTTACAATTACGTTATGTAGTAATATTTTATCTCTCATTAATTTAAAGTTCATTACAATAGTCTTAAAGTTTGCTTTCACTGCAAAGCTCTTACTCTGCCAAAGTATGGAAACGGAATAATGAAAATAATTATAATAGCTATGTCCAGTTGTATTACAGTGCTTTATTTTTGGTAGTTACAAAATAACTTTATACCAGTTGGTTGTTTACCATTTGAACTTCTTTTAGACTGAATTAAACTTAAGTCAAAAAAATAAGCGGTCATACAAACATAACTTAAAACACATTTTAAATTTAGCAGAAACAAAGTACCGCTTAGCTTAAGTGTTTGTATTACATGAGGAGTTAATTTTACTTTTGTTGCGGAGTTTGCATTAGTACAAAGGTTCTTTGATGTAGCAAACTTGAATGTATTAAATTAATATTAAATAAAACTGATTAATCTTTCAGTCCTTAAAACATTAGGAAGTACAATCTTTGTATTGAATCAACTTTTTTATTTTCCTGTAATGTAAATTGCGTACAAGTTATCCTGATGGCGGTTTTTATCAATTTACTGTTAAGGAGTTCTGAGAGTCCTCTTTGTGCTAACGAATTAATTATTTGTAGTTAAATAGGTAAGTGAGTACTTGTCCACTCGAATGATCTAGACGGTCGATGGTCACCAAGATCAACTAGATTTTGATCTTACCTTGGTAAATAACAAACTTACGCACTAAATCGCCACTTTTGGATATTTAGAATACTAATACTATTATAGAGTATTAGAGTGAGAAAAAGACAATGTGATGAAATAAACATTAAAAATAAATAAATGTTTATTTCATACATTTCTTATAAAAAATTTATACCTAATTACAATGGTTATTATATGCTATTGATTGAAAAATAATATAAAGGTGTTACCTGACTCGTAAACTAGGGGATAGGTAAACACTAATAAAGCTTTTCGATTTTGTGGTACTCGTACTTTCGAGGGCAAAACGTAGATGAAACTAACGTAACGTAGACTTAAGTATTTGAGGATTTGCTAAAGACTAAATAAATAGACAAGAATATTGATACATTTTCAATTTATTTAAGAATTATTTGATATTCAAGTCACGATGTTGTAAAAGCAGACATTGTCACCTTTTTAAGTCTAATTACTTTTTTTTACAAATGGGATAAAAATATTTTTCACTGTATCTTTTCACGCAAAATGTTCTCTCAAATAAATTCAATAAAAGCCGACATGTGACTTCTATTTGTATCTCGTCCTAATACGACAATTTGTTTCGATAATATATTTGTTTATTTATTAGAAAACAATTCTCGTTTCATCTAAAAAAAAAATATATATATAATAACTTTAGAATAAAAATCGTAATGTTATAAATTCAATATATATTTTAAAATGTCTGTGTATTTTTCTAAGAGATTAAACATCTAGGATACATAACATATAGTGTGGACGACGTGGCATTAAAACTTTGTTAGCTAATGTTCTCTAATAAATTCAATAAAAGCAAGCATATAACTTTACCTATTTGTGTCAAGTAATAATACATTAATTTGTAAAACAATTTATAAACAATTAGTTTTCTGTCAGTGGCTCCGCTCGTTCATATGAAACAATATCTTTTTATGGATATCAAAAGTTAAATGGCATTAAATACATTTCGAGCCCAAAATTCACACTCAGACTTCTTTTTAAGTCTTGACTTTTTTTAAATACTACTTCCTTCAAAAATAACCTGCAATTAGAGTTAAGTCTGAAAAATAAATGTGATTCAATTTTAAATTGAATTTCACTTCCAATGTAACGATAACAAAGAACATAATTTAGTTTAAGTGCCTATACCAGTACAGAAGTAATTACTTTATTTTAGTAAAGTATTTTAGAAAGTACATTAGTGACTTAATTACAACGATGCAATTAACATTTTTACAAGATAATGTAGAATTTTCTTAAAACCTTGAAAGCTTATTACTTCTTTACACTTAGGAGAGATAAACTGAAAGGTTGTCATTAGACGTGACGATTACATGTTGTTGGACAAATTTTTTTAATCGTTAAGGATTTGTAGTTGTAGTTCCTATTTTGATACCATACATATCATAACAAACTCTTCTATAAAGACACTTTACAACTTAAAAATAAGGCTACGAGGGCTCCAAACGCGTCCTGGTCTGAGAAGAACCACACAACAAACTTCGTAGGATATTTTTTTATTGAGATCACTGTTTCACGAAGGTCAATATAATTCCATTAAAATATTTAAAGGAGAAATGCGCTTTTTATACATTTATTTATTGATAAGTATTATGTTTCATACATTTTGTTACTATTTTATGATATATGCACCAACCAAAATTGTGAAAGAAAATAATTTCTTTCGCAACACTCAAGAAAAAAAAGAACAAAAATTAAAAAGTAATTTGAGAAGCAATACTTAATTATTGTTCTTATGTGATATGAATGACTTTTACAGTGCATCGTACTTTATTTACTCTGCATTGTTCACAAACTATGTATGTATGACTGATGCAGCCACAAACAATATTTCCTGACTTGTTTCACCGTCTTATAATTACACGCAAATTAAAGAAACCACAGCAACAACATCTCAACCTATTTTTATAGTTGCTGTTACCTCTATAGATAAATAGCAATATCTACTTGTATCCATAAACTGTTTGTCCATTCGTCACTTATAACAGTGACATTTGGTGATATTTAATATTGCCATGTGAGATACGTACAATTTTATGTTAAGTACAAATATGTACTCAGAATTTTTAAATTGATATTATGTTCCCTATATTTCTTTATTTATTATACTTTTTATTTAATTTTTTCCCACTAACTAAATAAGTGCAGTTAACTTATTTAGAACTACTAAAGTTAAATACGTGATTACTTTTAAGTACGATTACGATACGATGAAGATAATCATTCTCTAATCTTCTCACAATCAAAAAATTATTGTGAGAAGAATAAGATATCCGAAATGATCCAAATCGATTGATACTTCTTATGTAACTTACCTAAGTTAGAATTTATGCAGACGATACAAAATATTAGATATAATAAAAGTTGTTGCCATTAAAGCATAAAGAGTAGTAAAAGCATCATGTAATAACAAATAGGCATAAGTATTCATAGTTTCAAATTGTTTGAATTAATGTTCGCATCGCAATCTTATATATGTATAAATATTTTTAAAATAAATATAACCAAATGGTAACCTACGAGGGGAGGTCCAAAAGTTCGTGGAATGGAGAGGATGGAGCGGGGGTAGGGGTGCTCGCTTGGTGTCATACGAATCGGAGACTCATCATTAGTATAAATACCGAGTTTCAACCCGATTGCGTCAGTCGTTTACGAACAGTCGCCTGCTGAACAAGTCAATCCGGAAGAAAACTGAAACTATGGAGAAAATTGAAAACCGCGCTATGGGAAAATTCCTTACCAAGCAAGGAAAGAACGCTCAAACTATTTTGAATGAAATGGTAGTCGTTTATAGGGAACAGTGCCCTAGTAGGTCAATTATTTACAAGTGGCATGGTCTTTATAAACATGGTCGAGAGTCAATAGAAGACGACCCCCGCTCAGGAAGGCCAGTTGAGACCACCACATCGGACATCGTCGAAAAAGTGGAGAAAATTGTATTAGAGGATGCCCGTTTAAAGAATAACAATTATCTGCATTAGTTGGAGTATCAGATACCACCATTTTGCGAATCCTACATGATCACCTGGGCATGACAAAAGTCAGTGCAAGATGGGTACCGAGAATGCTCACGCTGTTTCAGAAAGAGCAGCACGTCGATGCGTCAAAGCATTTTTTGGAGTTGTGTGGAGATAAACCTGCACAGATTTTGGACCGAATTGTTACGGAAGATGAAACATGAGTTCATCACTTTGAGCCTGAGTCCAAACAAGAGTCCATGCAATGGCATAAAAAGGGGCACAACCGCCAAAGAAATTCAAGGTGACGGAGTCGACTGGAAAGATGATGGCTACTGTTTTTTGGGATTGCGAGGGGATAATCTTGATTGATTACAAAAAAAAGGGAAGGACTATAACCGGAAAATACTACGCAAATATATTAGAAAAATTAAAGGATGCCGTCAAGGAAAAGCGGCGAGGAAAATTGACAAAGGGTGTGTTGCTCTTGCAAGACAACGCGCCGGTTCACAAGAGCAGAAATGCAATGGCTGCTCTGCACACGTATGGGTTCGAATTCCTAGCTTACCCATTCTACAGTTCAGACCTGGTCCCGACTTTTTTTTTTCCCAATTTAAAAAAAAGACTTAAGGGGAAGGAAATTTTCCGACGACAATGAGGCAATTTCGGCTCATTTTGACGGAAAAGATAAAACATATTTTTATAGTGGTTTAGAAAAATTGATTCATAGGTCTAATAAATTATTGAGCTTAAGGGTGATTATATTGAAAAGGAAAAATAGTTTTGTTATTTTATTTTATTTAGATCCCTTTTATTCTACGAATTTTTGGACCTCCCCTCGTATATATAAGATATAAATTTGTTAATATCTTAATAAAATAGCAACATTAATTTTAATGGGAATGTTGTCTGGTACATAATCATCAAATTTATTTGTAGATTAAATCAAGCTTCATTGGATTCTGTGACTAAATGTAGTGATTTAACCTACTCTCTGAGGGCACAAAGACGGACAAAAGTTAATAATATTAACAAATTTAACACGAACAAATCGCTTTTCATAGCACTTCATTTGTAGGATGATTTAGAACAGTATAATATGATAAAACTAGATATGAAGACAAGTAAAATATGTCTTGTGATGGCAACATTTACACATTTGATGTCAGTCTTAGGCACTTACACAAGCACTTATCTTTATACCATGTGGGTTTATCGAATTTAGGTATTGGTGGTCGTAATGCCTGATGATACTGAAAAGGATTGCTAGTCATATAAAATACCAAAGTGAATCCGCCGGAAACGAATAGTTTATTAACATCCTAAACACTCGTTCTGTATTATCTTATGAAAAATAAACGACTACAATAATATTTCACGGTGTAATGAGGCGCTATTATTCTTTTTTATATATTGCCCGTTACACAATAAGGCTCTAGTCTCATTTTAAGTTATGTTTTAAAGGCTACCTAAATCAAAAAAAATAATTAAGTAATATATTGTGCTATCTATTGTCTTTGATTTCCCTATCCACGATGATAGTACACGTTCAGGATATTAAGACTTAAATAAATAAAAATATTATTTTTTTCAAACAACCAAATTGCTCAGGTTTTTACATTAAAACTCTACATATAAAGGTCTAAGCTACCATGGTGATCTATTTATCATTATGTATCGCGTATTATATGTATTTTTATAAACTACCCAGAAAACGCTCAAAGTACGGATGCGATAATCGGAGTTTAGTTTTCCTAAGCTTTCGATTTAAATGTAAATAGCTTATGATGTAATTCAGAGCCAGACTACATCGTGTTCTGACTAAGATATGTAGATGAAACCAACTAATAACAACTTTAGGTCTCACAGAATTAAAATTATATGTTTCATGAGAGGGTCTTGAAGTCCATGAAAATGTTCAAAAATGTATTCTCATTCACACACGAGGCTCTATAGTACTAATGTTTGGGCTTGTCTTCTATACGTTGATTGGTTACCAATATTGCCGTAGTCTCATTTAACATATGATCTCTCATTCTAGTACCGTTGTTCCTCTTTGTTTGAGAGTTGTATGTCAAGCCATGAACAAACAAATCAGTATGTGTAAACATACTTTGGACAACATAGGCTGAGCTCATTTATCTCTGATTGTCTATGAAAATAGATAGGATAGGAAAATGAAAATTTATTTGGTTTGATATTGTTAGATAATTTGCCATGTGTGAGGAATATTTCTAAGAGTCAAGACAATATATATATATATATATATATATATATATAGCGAGTTACTTAAGACAAAATTATGATAATTTCAAAAATTAATATTAATTATATTATATATAGAATTATTGTTTAATTAAATCAAGTATCGACGCTATAGGTCACCTGACCTAACCAGGTTCGAATCCAGCTGGTGTGAATGTTTTTTTTTTTCATATTTATTGAACAAAATAAAGCTGTACGTTGTAATGAATAGCAAAAAGTATCTTTCTTATACATATTGTATGGTTCTGTTCAATTATTATTTTTTTAACTCTATAACTACAGCATTAAAAATTTTGTATTTCGTTTAAAGTATCATGACTCTCATAAACAATATGACCAAACGGGTTTCCTTAACTTTAATAAAACTTTCCAATGTATTTTATTAAGTAAGTGAAATTATTACAAGTCATTTTCGTGTACAATTTTCTAGAAATATGAACATAATTTAAAGTAATCATAACAAATTATATAAGATATAAATGAGATGCTTTCCGAAATAAATATAATTTTAGCAAAACTTAGTAAGAAATATTTCAGTTGATAGTTGTAGTTGTAGTTTGAATAAAGTTTAAAATATATTTATATACAAATAAATATAATACAGGGTGGGCCAAAAATGTTTGCAAATAGCAACACTTGATTTCTCCAAAACCGTGGGAGCAAGGGGCGCGCGGGTGGCGGAGAATTGTGCGTCGTTTAATGCAATTTTAGTCACGATGGAGCGCTTCACGGGACAACAGCGTGCTTTTTGCGTAAAACAATTTTACAAAAACAACGATTCCTACGTTACTATACGACGCCTCTTTAGAGTTGAATACGGATTACAACGTGTAAGTGAATGTCCAAGTATTAATTTAATTAAAGCTTGGGTTAAAAAGTTTGAGCAAACGGGATCGACAACGAATATTAAACAAACTGGGCGACCACGTTCAAGAAGAAGTGAAGAGAACATTCGGGAGGTTGAAATTTCTGTAAGGGACGATCCAGAATCATCTACGCGTAAGCGGTCGGCGGCTCTTGCTATACCAAGAACTAGTCTGCGGCGAATCTTGAATTTGGACCTTAAACTGCACCAATATAATTATTATTACGTTCAAATAAAACTCTACATGGAAACAAAATAATCAACCTTCTCTTAAAATTAACCTCAACTTTGTTCAAGATTCTCAAATTATGTGTTTGAAACACCAAGGTCAGTTGTGTAATGTACTGTAATGATTGTCTGACGCCAAGTCTGCTTGGGGCGATCGCGTTAACGCTTTCCTCGTCATATGTTCAAGGTCCTTCGGAAAATATGACTAAATCTCATCTCAGCGATCTCAGCGTTTACAGAGATCCGGATTTGGAGATTTTCTCAGGCTAGTAGACATCGAGGATACGACGAAGACAGCGGTTGACACGACCTAAAGCGGACGGGAGATGTCTTTTTTGACCTTCCGCAAGTTTGTGAGTTTTAGGGACGAAGTTGCGCAAAGGTGACTCTTACAGTGGCGATTCTTGTAGCAAGTACACCTTAGCGTATCGAAAACTTTTTTGAAGACCACGAATGTCAAACACATTTTTCTCTGTAATTTTGATGCCTGTTCGAGGATAATGCTCAAGATATTAATGTGGTTCGTGCACGATCGACTGGGTCGAAAGCTAGCCTGATCTTTGGGGAAAAGATACTCAACGGCACCCGATATTCTAGGATGTGTGGGATGTTCTTTCTGAGCACCTTCGATAGGATCGAAAACAAAGTAATACTGAGGTATTACTATTGAGGTATTGGTGAGCCAATTACCATATTCTTAGGAATGGTGACGAGGAGGCGTTTATTTTAGTCATCGGGTAGCGCTTTAGTTGACCAGGTTTTAGCGCGCATGCGGCGGTGAGCATGTTTGCTTTTAGCATTTCGATATCGGCTCCTGGCACTTTATCATTTCTAAGTGAGCTGATAGCTTGTACCACTTCCATTACAGTGGGTGGAGACACGTCAATGTCTAGGTTTTGTGCGGGAGAGCAACCAGCAGGTGTGGTCGTGGAATCCATGTATAGTATGCATAATATTATTTTTTTCAAAATAATATTATGCAAACTATACGTAAAGGGTAACTGTGATTTTGTTTATCTTTTTGATACTTTTAATGTCTAAAGTAAACTGAATTCGATAACCCTTAAAATGGTTTGGAACTATAAAGACATGACATTATTTTACTAAATACCCTCGTGTTTAGCGGCCAAATTCCCAAAAGATTTTGTAAACGAAGAGAGAGAGAAAAGAAAATTATATCAAAATACATATTTAATATTGAAATCAATAATTTTTAACAAAATACATTTGATTCAAAATATGTTTGGATTCCATTGGTAGAAGTCAATTAAGTGAAATCATTGGTTCTGGGACTTATATATATTAAATTGAAACTAAAACATTCGCAATAAATGATTTAAAAACTCAAATGTAATATATAAACTGTTTTTTAATATATTATATACCAATATTTATTTAACAATTAACTGCTTACAGTCAACTAGAATTGGTATCCATCCATAACTAATAACTAATAAATGGATATTTTTTCTGTTAAAACCTTTACATAAAGTTTAAATTGAGCCAAAACTTGTTTAGAATTAAAATAATGTTATTCAAGTCACGCAACACAAACAGTGACAGCTGACATAATAATACTTTGTTTTACAAAACAAACAGACCAACTGACAATCCTACTATTACAGCTCGTATACTCAAGTTATAATTTGCATTGATACTATTAATACAGGAACAGGATTTAATTTAAGGCTTTCTTGACAAATATATACAACTATCGCATTACTGCATTACTATAACTTGGCAGCCGGCGCTTAGTTTCTCCAGCTCTCCAATACGGCAATTTGTTAAATATTTCCTAATTTATAACCAAAGTTGCACATGTTACCTGCATTAACTTGTCTGATAACTTTTATTTGTGTTATTGTAAATATATATTCTGATATTTCGGACAAACTTCACAACTTAAAAAAATCACATGATTTTAGAAATATATTGAGGTAATTATGAGTTATAAAATATTTCTATGTTTCATTTTTCATCATCTTTTTTTCTTTAAAAAAATATTGAACAGATTTTAAAATTTCAACCAGTTGATCTTAGAGCGCATACACGCTCCTTTCAATAAATTATATGGAAATTACCCAAAAATTTTATAGAAATTGTAAACAGTAAGGATTTTTACTCATAGTAAATATTTTTTATATAATATATAATGCCAATTATTATTAATTTAATGCAGAATAATCTTCAAATGGTTGAACAGATTTTCTTGAATGATATTTATGAACATTCTGGATTCAGCTCCCTTACAATTAAAAAAAAATCTAAACTAAATCATCACATATCTGTGGTATCGTGGACAGAGAGATTTTTCTATGTTTTTTTTTATACAATTAAATTTCAAAAAAGATGAAGTCGAAAAGGCAAAAGGCTGCAGAAGTCACTTAAAAGACGGAAAATGTCACGAGACGCAATACCCCGTTAACCTAATAATATAATTCATCCCGTAAATGTTGATGTATTCGCTTATCAAT
Source organism: Melinaea marsaeus rileyi (assembly GCA_918358865.1). NCBI lineage: Eukaryota > Metazoa > Arthropoda > Insecta > Lepidoptera > Nymphalidae > Melinaea > Melinaea marsaeus. The sequence continues at coordinate 7,803,841 of OU911088.1, read as the reverse complement.
ATATTTTATATATATTTTCCGAGCTGGTGGTAGCTTTGACAATGAAAAAATGTTTTGTATGAAACTTATTTTCAATAAAGATTTTTGATTTTGATTTGATTTTTTTTTTTGATATTTTAAGTTTTGAGTTAAGAAATATATTGAGTTGAATTGTTATAATTGTTATCTGTTTGTTTGTTATTCAGCGCCTCAAGGAAAGTCTACAGGATAGTTTTGTATTATTCTCCTCTCGTTTTTTTCATGGGAAAACACAAATACTGATTTGGGCTAAAATTACTTTTACTCGAAATGAACAAAAACACCTTAAATAAATAATTTCATTTGAGGTATATGATTTACAGTTGATGTTTCATTATATAATTCAAGAATATTGAATGCTTATAAGGTTTTTGAGAAATTTTTCAATTCTTAAAAAAAGTTTACTGTAAATTTAAAACATCAAAAAATTATGGATTTGTGAACAATTGTGTGAAAAATTATAATAAATCAGAAATTGAGACGACAAAGTCACACCAACTAGTATTTTTTTACTATCAATGAATTATTAACACTTAGAAAAGAAGCACTACCGAGTCGAGCACATCTTACATTTAGTCATGTAAGTTGAGTGAAGTGAGTTTTAGTATCGTATTATGTAAAAACGATTCTTCTATTCTTAGAACATATATATTCTTTTGTCAGGTGACGAAATATAAATACTGGAATGTGGTTGGGAAATTTGAATTCCATAATCAAACAAATGGTGTTATAAAAAAATTCGTAATTTTGTTATGAACGAGTAATTATAATTAGAAAAATATATTTATATTTTAAATTAAAAAGTAAGTTCAGTACAAATGCATCGTCGTTTTCGTAAGTGTACGCCGCTGAAGCAGTCTAAAAGAAAAGACGAGAAATAGAAAAGTGATTATTAGTTTCATCACTTGATCAAACCTTGTTGAGTGTTAAATAGAACAGTTTAAGCTGTAATAATATCTAAGTCTATAACAATTCTTTTATACTAATATTTTATTCAATAACAGAAAAAAATTGAGTATATTTGTTTTATAATGAAATAACAAACGAACAGACATTTGAATTTGAAGAGTAGCCACTATATGTACTTCAAGGCAAAAGATGAGGATGATGCTTGGAGCGTATGTTACCACTCCGGTCGAGCCAGTCCATATGCCAACTTCATTGAAATGTCTGCAGATAGACGGCACTTGTAATAAACTACAACTAATGTATACTTATTACTTTTGGTCTCGTAAGTACGAGTAACTTGAATATTTACCCATACCTGCAGATTGTAACTATAATTTTAAGCGTCATTGTTAATATTATTTAAATAATAGAAAATGAAACAGTTTGTATTATTTCTTTGTAAACGTTTTCCATAACTTATATTATTTACCCTTAAAGCTCGAAGGCGGTAACTTAATTGAGAATAAACCTTTATACTCATGTGGCGAACTAATGGAGCGAGAAGGTTTTAAAAGTGCAAGTAATTTAATTTATTAGGAACAATAAATTGAATTTAAAAGGATATTTTTAATATGTTAATATCAAGAAATGTCCATTAAGTTAACAATAGTTAAACCAGCCATGAGTAATAATTATATTTATATGATATACAGCTTGAAGAAGCGATAATAAATGTGTTATAAATTAAATAAATATATTCAAAACTTACTCTAAGATCCTAACAGAATAAGTATGGAATACTATTATATATTGTTTATTTTATTTAGTTTTTCAACTAATAATTTCTTGTCTTCATGTTATGACAATGCTATTTGTAATGTAAAATTTCAAGCTTAAGCAGCAAATTAATATTTATGTCACCAAAGACAAATTTTCAAAACTTTGAAGGCTGATTTGATTAAGATTGTTAATCTTACACAACATTCATAAATTTGTGTTTGTGGTTTTATATTTTTAATGTTCTTTACACCTACATAATACTTATTTAAATATAAATCTTGACTTTGAGGAAAAAATGTAAAAAATAAGTAATCAATTCAAATAGTGACATTAATGACATATTTCAATAACGTAATCGTCTTAATATTAGTTATTTACAAATAGAATATATCATTGTTGTATGTACATAAGAACTAATTAAAATAAACAAGTATTTAAGCTTTATCAAACTTTATAGGATTGGTTGAAATTTACTTCTCTAAAAATAAAAAATGTAAACAATTTTTCTTTAGGTACCTAATATATTTTTCATGATATTGTCAATCAGACTGTCGCTGTACCGTCCTTAAACTTCTATATGTATGGCTATTCGTGAACTATGCACTGGAGATTTCTTACACACTGGAGAAGACGCACAATGTTTCAAATACATATTTCATACAGAACGAATGAGTTCAAGCCTAGAATGCACTGTTTTTTTTAATTAGAAATGTTGATGTTAAATTATTTAACTACTTTATTTATAAAATAAACTCAATTACTTTTATTATTATTTGTTTAATCATAATATTCATTATTTACTGACAATAATATACACAGAACTTTAACGTTAGAACAAAAGTTATATTGGTTTAATATTTATACTTAAATGCTGTAAAAGTAAGCTACTTTAAAGTTAGTGAAAAATTTTAATACTATTGAAATGAAAAGTGACACGACATATCGCATTATATATTTGATTCTTTCAGCTACATAACTTCCTCAAATAAAGCTATATATCTATTAAAATATCTATATCTCGAGGACGAGTAAATTTAACTGTCTGAGGATTTGCTTAAGATTAAATACATTGGCAAGAATACTGTTATATTTTTAATTTACATTAAAAAATATGTCTGGATTTATTATTTTGTAAATAATAAAAATAAATGTGATTAAATTTTAACTTAAAATGCAGTTGGAATGTAACGGAAACAAACAGCATAAATTAATTTACGAGTCTATACAATTACTTGTGACTGTACAGACATAACTACATTATTTTAGTAGAATATTTTAGAGAGCACGTTAGTGACTCAACGACGACTTATAAACGACTTAATTGAATACTTTTACAAGGTAATTTAGAATTTTCTTAAAACCTTAAGAGCTTTTTAAATCGTTTCATTTACTAGAGAAAAAACTGAAGGGTTGTCATTAGATATGACGATTACATGTTGTTGGACAACTTTTTAGTGCGTCAAGGAATTCTAGAGATATGTTAAATGAAAAATTAAATTAGTTCCGTTTTAGTCTGAAAAGTTTTGTTTGGATTTGTACACTATTGAAATATTCTCAAATAATTGTGAATAAATAGAATCAACGATGATATTTACTGGTGAAACTGCTCACTAGAAACAATCAAATAAACATTTTTTAATCTCTCTTCTTTTACACAATTCCATTAAGACGTTTCAAGGAGGAAAGCGCTTACTTATAAATATATTAATAACTACAATACAAGTTATTTTTAATACTATTTTATGACTTGTAATTTAAAAAATTGTCAAATAAAATCATTTCTTCACAACATTCAAGAAAACACAAAGATCAAAATGTAAGAAGTAATTAGAGAAGCAACACTTAATTAAGATGTGAATGACTTTTACAGTGCAATGTATTTTATTTATTCACATTGTTCACAAACTCCTCAACAAAGCTGCACAACAAAGGACGTACGACTGAAGCAGACATAAACAAGATTTCCTAACTCGTATCATTGTCTCCGAGTTACATGCAATATAAAGAAACCAGACCAACAACATTTCAACCTATATCTATAATTGCTGTTACTCGCTTTAACTATAGCAAAACTCCTTTGCGTAACCAGGATTTGTCTGCATAAACTTACTCTTAATAACCTTAGAAATTACCGGGATTCATAAAAAAAATGCTTTTATTTAAATTGTGAATATGGACATTCAGACGTAAGGATATTAAAAACTGTATATTTGAGAAACTTTTTCTTAGATTGCTGACCGTTTTGTTATATTATCTTATGCTTACAATTTAAAAATTATAAGTTATAAATTGTTTGGTGTATTTATTAAAATTTTGCAGGAAAATTTGCACGTTTATTTTATTGATAATACACGAATATATTAACAATATATTGACAGCTGATTAAACTGTGAGATAGTTAGCAGCTATTTGTATGCAACTGTTTGTCCATCACTCATATAATATATTGACGTTTGGTGATATTGGATATTGACTTGTGAGATATATACAACATATTATGTTAGATGCAAATACGTTATCAACATTTTTTTATATATACTTTTATATAGGCATAACTTCAACTTATTTCAGTAGTTTATTATTGTTTAATTAATGTTAATACTTAATTTAGTTATGTTATGCAACGCAAATATAACTAAATTTAATGTATGATTAGATGTTTTTAAAATAAGTACTAAAGTAAAATATTAAAATTATTAACAAATTAGTTAGTATATTAATAGAATGTCAACATAACTTCGGATGGGAATATAGGGTCATAAATATCCTATTTATTTGTAGATTAAATCAAGCTTCATTAGATTCTGTACCTGAAACACTGAAACAAGATATATGGTCATTTGATTTATGTTTTGAGACGAATGATGGACGGAAAAATTAATAATATTAAGTAACTGCTTCGTATAAATCGTTTTTTGTATTACTATAATTGTACCATGCTTTAGGATGACTGATAAAACTAGAATTACTAAGACTTGGATAAAAGTAAATATCTTGTTATAATAATGTTTGTTATTTAATAAGTCTTGTCACGTAGTAATGATTGTAGAATGTGGTTTTATCCATATTCAATATTAAATAGTGGTCGTAATATCTGATCATACTTTTTTTTTTTTTTTTTTTTTTTTTTTTTTATTATTTAATAGGAGGGCAAACGAGCTTGGCGGGTCACGGATGGACGTGATCACCACCGCCCATGAACTCTTACAACATCCGAGGATTTACAAGAGTGTTGCCGGCCTTTTAGGTAGGAATAAACGCCTTTTTTGAAGGTACCCATGTCGTACCGATCTGGAAATACCGCCGAAGGGAGTTCCTTCCACATTCGAGTGGTACGTGGAAAAAATGTCCTTGAAAACCGCACAGTGGAGGATCGCCACGCATCCAGGTGGTAAGGATGGTATTGGAGGCGATGGCGCGCTGTGCGGTGATGAAATTCGGCGGCAGGCATCAGATCAAATAGTTCTTCGGAACACTTCCCGTTGTAAATGCGGTAGAAGACGCACAAAGAAGCCACGTCTCTACGCAATGCCAAAGAGTCCAGCCGTTCGCAGAACACCGGGTCCCCGACAATTCGAACGGCTCTCCGTTGTACACGGTCAAATGGTAGAAGCTGATATTGGGGTGATCCGGACCAGAGATGAGAACAGTACTCCATGTGTGGCCGGACCTGCGCCTTATAGAGCGCAAGTCCTTGGCCAGGTTTGAAGTACTGCCTCGCTCTATTGATCACTCCCAATTTCATCGAGGCCAACATGGCCTTGCTCTCCAGATGACCATGAAACTGACAGTCGCTCGAAATGTGGAGACCCAGTATTCTGATACTTGGCGAGGCAATGAGGGGAGTGCTCTCGAAGAGCGGAGATACGACAAATGGGATTTTCTTAGTGGTAAACGCGCAAACCTGTGTCTTTAGGGGATTGAACTGAACGTGGTTCAATTCACCCCACTCAGAGACCATCCCCAGGGAGGTCTCTATTGAAGACACAAGTTTCTTTCGGCACTCGTCGACGTTTTCCCGAGTGAGACCTGCACGGCCGGAATATACCGCATCCCCAGTACTGTCATCCGCATAACAATGTATGTGGGAGATATCCAACATATCATTGATGTGCAGGAGGAACAGAGTTGGGGATAGCACGCAGCCTTGGGGTACACCAGCGTTCACGGGCTTGGGGTCCGAGCAAAAACCGTCGAGAACGACCTGTATGCTCCGCCCAGTGAGGAAGCTGGTGATCCACTTGCATAAACTCTCGGGAAGCCCATAGGAAGGTAGCTTCGAAAGAAGCCCCTTGTGCCATACACGATCGAAGGCTTTCGCCATATCCAGACTAACTGCCAGACCCTCTCCCTTGCTTTCAATAACAGCTGCCCAACGGTGAGTAAGATACAACAGAAGATCACCAGCCGATCGACCATGGCGAAAGCCATATTGCCGGTCATTGACCAACTGGTGATCCTCGAGGTAGGTTAGGAGCTGTTTATTGATAATGCTCTCCATTACTTTGGAGAGCAGAGAGGTAATGGCGATAGGTCTGTAGTTAGCTGGTTCCGAGCTATCACCTTTTTTAGGGATCGGATGGACAAGGGCACGCTTTCATGTGACCGGGACTACGCCTTTAAGGTAGGAGTACCGAAATAGACGCGTTAGCACTGGAGTCAACTCAGGGGCACACGTTCGTAGCACCAATGGAGAAATGCCATCCGGCCCACTCGACTTATGAACGTCCAAGGAAAATAGAGACTGCCTAATAGTTTTCTGCCGATAAACTATTTCCGGCATTGAGCTCTGACACCGCGGGATGATAGGCGGTGTCTTCCCCTGGTCATCCAAAGTCGAGTTGGTGGCGAAAAGAGTGCCCAAGAAATCGGCTTTCTCTTTTGCCGTGTGGGCCAGAGAGTCATTCCCCATGTGCAACGGCGGTAGGGACGGCTGGCTAAAGTTTCCCAGAGTGGCCTTTGAAAGCGCCCAGAATTTTCGCGTGCCAGGCGGGTACTTTGCCAGCTGATCCCCAATTTTGACGACATGCTTGAACTTTGCTCTAGCGATTTGCCGTTTGAAGAATCTGGAGGCACGATTATATTTCCTCTTCAGAACTCTAGAGTTCGGATCCTTAGTGACTAACGCATTGACCCAAGTTTGATAAGCCTGCCGTTTGCCAGCTGCTGCAGCCTTGACAGACGCATCAAACCAAGGCCGCGATCTGCCACCAAGTGGTACCACAGAGCTTGGTACAAATAGTTCCATGCCCTGTAGTATCACATCAGCTACAGCCGCAGCGCAGTCACTAGGATCATCGGAAGGGAAACAAATCGGCCCCCATGGGTAGGATGTAAAAAAGGACCGCATTCCATCCCAATCCGCTGACTTTTAGTGCCAAACGCGTCGAGTCGCAGGTGTTGTGCGAGCCGACCGTTGAATGGGCACTACACTCCGTACCAGACAGTGATCAGAAACTAAGGGAGGGAGAACCTAAGGGACCCTCGACAGTGATCTGGTACTTTTCTGGATGTGTAGTCAGCAGAAGATCCAACAAAGAGGGCGTGTGGCTGTCCACGTCCGGTAGACGAGTGTGCGTCTTTACCAGCTGGGACAGACCATTTGAAAGAGCAAAGTCAAACACAGATCTCCCCGCGTAGTCGGTGGCACGTGACCCTAGCCAATCGGCATGGTGCGCATTAAAGTCCCCTAGGACTACGACTTCGGCGGAGGGAGTCTGTGAAAGCAGATCGTCTATCTTCGCCTGAACATGGCCCAAGAGTTGATCCGTTTCTACATTACCACTATGGGACCTGTAGAGGCACGCGTAGACTCTGACATGGTCGTCCATGTCCACGCGTTCAAAAACCTGAAGGCGACGGTAGCAGATATCCTCCCTTACGAACACAGATACCCCGGCGTGTGGTATAAAATGGTGTTCTAGTTTATACCCGGGGTATGATAGGTACGCTTTGTCGCTAGGTTGAGATATCTGCGTCTCCGTCAGAAACAACAAGGCCGGCTGTGCCGTCTCCAGATGATAGTGGACGGCGTTCAAGTTGGAATGAAGTCCCCGGATGTTGCAAAAGTCCACATTTAGAGTGGGTCGGGGTGCCGCTGCATTGACTCGTCGTTTGCCCTCAAACAACACAAAAGGCGATACTTTGCCAGCCCCAGATACGACGGGCAGCCCGAGCAAAATCCGAGAATCATTTCCCCGATTTTGCTCGGGGAGGGGGTCCCCGGCTTCATCAAAGCCGGTACCCTCCTGGGGTATTTTTGTTTTTGGCATCGCTTTCATGTTTGGCGCGGGGGGGAGCTTGGGCTTCCGGATTCTCTCACTCACCGACGGAACATAACCAAATGAATTTGGTTACTACACGTCGGTCTTCTGTGAGAGGGTGGTCCTTCTCCGGTCGAGCCAGCCCAATACGAGCTGTAGTCGGATAACTACAGCTAGGCTCTACCAAAAGTGAACTATACTGAAAAGTGATTCTAATTATATAAGATATGAAAGTGAAGCAAAAGGAAACAGTATATTACGATTTAAGAGACACATGTTCTGTATTGCCGTATAAAAATACTACCAAAAAAATAAATAAATACAATAATATTTTATGATGTAAGGAAGCGCTAGGTATTATTGTTATTTTATTACATGCTACACAATAGGGCTCTAGTATTATTTGAACGTAATGGGCTACCTCACGGAAAATAATTAAGTAGTATATTGTACCAATTGTAATTCGTGACTTCACGTTCCCGTTCACGGTCACGTGCACGTTCAGGATATTAGTTCCCACCTTCTTTTCGATCTCGGTAAAGATACCATTATCTTAATTTTGTAATACACTTACAAGAACTTTCATTTCTCAGGAATCAAAACACGATATTAGGTATATGACACAAATCTCAAAAAGCTCAAAAAAGAGTAGTAAACCTCAAATATTCAAAATATTTTTTGTCCAGACAACAATTTACTCAGGTGCAGTACTTTCAAACTCTAATTAAGAATTCTAAACTGCTATCATGGTATCGCATATTTCGTGAATTTTAGTATATTATCCAGAAGATGCTTAAATTATGACTTATGATGCAATTCAGAAGCGGACCACATGGTGTTTTAAGATAAGTGGATTAAATAAAACTATTTAAACTGATTTAACTCGAGTGTGAGTATGAGTTGCTTCATTTTAATTTTAATGCAATGTTTTAAATGCTTTGAATGAATCAAATTAAGTAAGTATCACACATCAAACTTTTGGCTTATCAAGAATGAAACCAGAATTAAATAAGATATAAATTTTTGGCTTATCAAGAATGAAACCAGAATTAAATAAGATATAAATTTTTGGCTTATCAAGAATGAATCCAATATTAAATAAGATATAAATAGGATGCTTTTATGATGATAAACAAATATAATTTAAGTAAAACTTTGCAATAATATACTTCATTTGAAATTTGTAATTATTTGAAATAAAGTTTGAGATATATTTACGACAGGCATTTAAATATAATATAAACTTTCAATGCTAAAGTTGTTTATAATTAAAGTTGGAAAAGATTCAACTTACAGTGAAGTTAAAAATTGTTCTAAGTATGGAGTTTTATCTATTTGCAAAGAAACAATAGAATTGTCTTTATATTTTGAAATTCAAAAATCAAAGAATCTGCGTAGAAATAAAAAGAAGGAATAGCTGACAGCTGTGGAGTAATAACTTGAGTTAGTTTGGTATCACCCATAATAGAAAACAAAAGAAATGTTTAAAAATAATATTAGTATAATAATAGTAAGCAGGAAAACACTTTTTGTAATGAACCGAGGTTCTCATTTAAAAGTAAGGCAATTATTTTGTTCAAAGTAAAACAACTATATTTAAGAAAAATAATTAACCTTCTCTTAAAATAGAAATCAACTTTGTACAGGATTTTAAAATTGTGTTTGAAATCACGAGGTTAGTTAGTGAGTGTAATGTAAACAGTTAATTATGCATTTGCACGAATACTTTAACTATGATATCTGTAAGAGTTTGTTTCAATTTCATTTACTTTGTATGACTGCTTCAGTTACTATTATTTTTTTGGCCTTATTTCTGAAAGGATTTCAGAAATAAGGCCAAACAAATAAGGTTTGTTTTTGTATAAAAAATTACCGTATTTATACAAATAACACATTATTTATACTGATTTATCTTCTACTACAGTAAATATAAAATTTTGTGGTTAAGATCAGGATCATCTTTATTTTTTATAATATTAAAAAAATAAATAAACAATTTAATAAAAAAAAACATGTATTCAAGTAATTGTAGTAGGAATATCACAATTGCTTGAATAAATAATACGAGTATACGTCTAATATTATCTTATAAAGATCGTGATATAAATAACAATTACATTAAATAAAAGGTTTCTTACTTATCCAACACAATTTAAAGCCTTACCTTAACTAACCCTTAGGATATTAGGTTTACAGCACAAAATATTCAACTTGAGAGATAATTGTCTTAAATAGATAGTTCTTCAATAAATCTTAAGTAAGTAAACGATCAAAGAAGCAAGCCGGTGATTAAGTAAAAGTAATTGTAAACATCAAAAAGTTAAATAATATCTAAAGATTTAGAATATTATATAATTTTTCAATTCATTTCATCTTTTAGAGTCTAACATTCTTAAATGCGGAATATAATTTGTGTACTAAAGTTTTAATTATCTTATTGGCCCGAGGAAACAGTCCCGGGACAGTAATATGTGAAATTTTATACTACATTTTATATTATTCATCACGGAGAACTTGTGTCCATATGACTGACTCTGGGACCATTATTGCGGCTGCGGCTATTACATTCTCTGTCTATGATTCAAACACGTCACAAGTATACACTAGTTTGTACGTGTACTCAGAGTGTCAAACTATCTTGTTAAAATAATAAGAATACAGGTATAATAATGTAATATCTAAAGTTTGAAAATTAAATGAATTAATTACGACTTTTTATGAAAACATCAATAATATAGTCGAGTAAATACTTTTTATTGATTTCAGCATTCTGTAATTCTTGTAAATACTTATAGTTACTCATTTGTATATAGAATAAATACACCATTGAAATTTTTGTATTATAAGTCCAACGAATTAAAAAAAAACCTATATTAAAAGAGTAAAATGCACAATGCTTAATAAAGTTCAAAATAAATATACATAAATGTTTTTGAAAGTACACTTGCACTTACGTTCTTGGTGATTTTCAAAACTAAATGACCTCACTTTAGTAAATTGCTCCGGAGCAAGACGTGGACGGGTCGTTAGTTAAAAATAAAGTAAATATATAATTCTAGACTCGAAATATAATATACGAATATGCACACTGACTATCTTCTAACAACATTAGTTTGTTTTATAAACAAACATACCAACTGCCGAGAAACGTACAGTTTTAGTTCTTTGACCTTTCTTTTGTATTGTACATATTTAACAATTTATTTGTAACCTTTATTATTATTGATGTGCTATATAATTGTTGGTCAACCTAGTAAATAAGTAAATAAATAATTAAAGAAGTTTCAAACAAGACCCAGATGAAGAGGCAAAAGGCTACAGAAGCCACTTGAAAAACATGAAATTTCACGAGACACAATCGCCATTTAACCTGATGTTAACATCCTTCCTTTAAATGTTCATTTATTTAGACGCTTATTTATTTTTAATGTTACAAGGACTTTAAGCAGTCGCAGAATAGTGACTATACACCGGTGGAGTACATGACTTATAACAATAGTTGTTAAAATTGTTGGCTGCCTGTTTGTTATTTAGCAGCACGCAAAAACTACAAGACGGCTTTGCATATAATATGGATATGGTTTCATATTATTGCTCCGGTCACAAAATACCATACTCTTTACTTCGAAAAGCTTTTTTTATGTGAATACACAAATATAAGGGCCAAATTAATTTGAAATATCAAACCGAATACCTGTATACATATCACTAACAACAAATTTCCCGCACAGATTTTAATTAGACAAACAAAACAAGCTACATCAAAGGTAGTTGTATTATCTAAGTCAACATATAAAATGTTTATAAAAATAAATTATAGAAAATTTTCATCTTTTTTAAAAATGGTTTTAAATGTATTTGTGAAAAAATATTCATGGTTTCTTATCAGATTTTTCAAATTTTCAAATTTTTTATTTACTATGTTAGATTTTTAAAATGTATAAAAATTTGAAAAATATGGATATGTAAACAATTAAGTGATAGATACATAAATATATTATATTTTAAGCATAATTGGTCTCAGACACTAGCTAGTAATAAATATACTCAATAAATTATGAACGCCTAGAAACCAAGCACTGGTATGTCAAACATGCCTTGGTTATCCCGCAGTTTAGCGAACAACCACTTGTACTACTGTAGTATACAAGATGCTTATTAAGAAAATATTTAACATTTTAAAAATCTCTTCTATAAGGAAAATACGTTAATCGCAATTAGCTCTTCTATTCTTATGAAATATAAATAATATTCCTTTGTACTGAGTTGAAATATAAATAATTGACTTTGACTCTGAGAGTTAAATGTGGTAAGCAAACAAAAGGTAAATAAAAAACAAGATTTTGAAAAATACACATTACGATTTATATATTAATTTTAAAAGTTATATTAGTACAAATGCATCATCCTTTCCGTAAATATAAGCAGCTAAAGTAGTCTACAAGAAGCGAAGAGAAATAAAAATGCGATTATTGGTTTCATCACTCGATCAAACATTGTTAGGTTAAATGAAACGGTTTTAGTTCAGGAATATCCAAGTCTACAACATCCCTTTGGTGAAGTTGTTTTATTAAATAAAATCATTAAATAAAAAATAAAGTATCTGAATAGTTTCTAATATATTTCGTTTTGTAATGGAATAACAAAGGAGCAGACAGGTCTCTTATTACCCATCGAAATCAAACATAAAACAGCGGCCACAATATGTACTTCAGAGCAAATCTTCTTTGGAGGATGGTACTATTCCGGTCAAGCCAGTCCGTATGCTACTTGCATTGAAATTTTTACAGTTACTTATAGATTCTACCTACAATTAATTGTTACTAACGTATATTCGTTGCCCCCCCCGCCAAACATGAAAGCGATGCCTCCAAAAATTATACCCCAGGACGGAGGACGGTACCAGCTTTAATGAAGCCGGGGACCCCCTCCCCGAGCAAAATCGGGGAAATGATCCTCGGATTTTGCTCGGGCAGCCCGTCGTATCTGGGACGGGCAAATTATCGCCTTTTGTGTTTTCTGAGGGCAAACGACGGCAAACAGCGGCACCCCGTTCCACTCTAGATGTGGAATTTTGCAACATCCGGGGGCTTCACTCGAACCTAAACGCCGTCCACTACCACCTTGAGACGGCGCAGCCGGCCTTGACGGAGACGCAGATATTTCAACCTAGCGACACAGCGTACCTATCATACCCCGGGTATAAACTAGAACATCATTTTATACCACACGCCGGGGTATTTGTGTTCGTAAGGGAGGATATCTGCTACCGTCGCCTTAAGGTTTTTGAAGGTCGGGAACTGTCTGTACTCTGGCTGCGCGTGGACATGGACGACCATGTCAGAGTCTACGCGTGCCTCTACAGGTCCCATAGTGGTAATGCAGAAACGGATCAACTCTTGGGCCATGTTCAGGCGAAGATTGACGATCTGCTTTCACAGATTTCGTAGTCCTCGAGGACTTCAATGCGCACCATGCCGATTGGCTAGGGTCACGTGCCACCGACTACGCGGGGAGATCTGTGTTTGACTTTGCTCTGGCAAATGGTCTGTCCCAGCTGATAAAGACGCACACTCGTCTACCGGACGTGGACAGCCACATGCCCTCTTTGTTGGATCTTCTGCTGACTACACATCCAGAAAAGTACCAGATCACTGTCGAGGCTCCCTTAGGTTCCTCTGATCACTGTCTGCTATGGAGTGTAGTGCCCATTCGACGTCCTGCTCGCACAAGACCTGCGACTCGACGCGTTTGGCACTACAAGTCAGCGGATTGGGATGAAATGCGGTCCTTTTTTGGGCCGTCCTACCCATGGGGGCCGATTTGTTTCCCTTCCAATGATCCTAGTGACTTCGCTGCGGCTGTAGCTGATGTGATACTTCAGGGCATGGAACTATTTGTACCAAGCTCTGTGGTACCACTTGGCGGCAGATCGCGGCCTTGGTTTGATGCGTCTGTCAGGGCTGCAGCAGCTGGCAAACGGCAGGCTTATCAAGCTTGGGCTAATGCGTTAGTCACTAAGGATCCAAACTCTGTTCTGAAGAGGAAATACAACCGTGCCTCCAGATTCTTCAAACGGCAAATCGCTAGAGCAAAGTTCAAGCATGTCGTCAAAATTGGGGATCAGCTGGCAAAGTACCCGCCTGGCACGCGCATAATCTGGGCGCTTTCAAAGGCCAGTCTGGGCAACTTTAGCCAGCCGTCCCTACCGCCGTTGCACATGGGGAATGACTCTCTGGCCCACACGGCAAAAGAGAAAGCCGATCTCTTGACCAAGGGATCACACTGCCTATCATCCCGTGGTGTCAGAGTTCAATGCCGGAAATAGTTTTTCTGCAAAAAACTATCAGGCAGTCTCTGTTTTCCTTGGACGTTCATAAGTCGAGTGGGCCGGATGGCATTTCTCCATTAGTGCTACGAACGTGTGCCCCTGAGTTGACTGCAGTGCTAACGCGTCTATTCCGGTACTCCTACCTTAAAGGCGTAGTCCCGGTCTCATGGAAGTTTGCCCTAGTCCATTCGATCCCTAAAAAAGGTGATAGCTCGGACCCAGCTAACTACAGACCTATCGCCATTACCTCCCTTCTCTCCAAAATAATGGAGATTACTATCAACCGACAGCTCCTAACGTACCTCGAGGATCACTAGTTGATCAATGACCGGCAGTATGGCTTTCGCCATGGTCGATCAGCTGGTGATCTTCTGTTATACCTTACGCACTGTTGGGAAGCGGTTATTGAAAGCAAGAAAGAAGGTCTGACAGTTACTCTGGATATGGCAAAAGCCTTTGATCGTGTATGGCACAAGGGGCTTCTTTCGAAGCTACCTTCCTATGGGCTTCCCGAGAGTTCAAGTGGATCACTTTTGCTCGGACCCCAAGCCCGTGAACGCTGGTGTACCCCAAGGCTGCGTGCTATCCCCAACTCTGTTCCTCCTGCACATCAATGATATGTTGGATATTTCCAACGTACATTGTCATGCCGATGACAGCACTGGGGATGCGGTATATTCCGGTCGTGCAGGTCTCTCCCGGGAAAACGTCGACAAGTGCCGAAAGAAACTTGTGTCTTCCATAGAGACTTCCTTGGGGATGGTCTCTGAGAGGTGTGAACTGAACCATGTTCAATTCAATCCCAAGAAGACGCAGGTTTGCGCGTTTACCACTAAGAAAACCCCATTTGTCGTATCATCTTCGAGAGCACTCCCCTCATTGCCTCGCCAAGTATCAGAATACTGGGTCTCGACATTTCGAGCGATTGTCAGTTTCGTGGTCATCTGGAGAGCAAGGCCAAGTTGGCCTCGAAGAAATTGGGAGTGATCAATAGAGCGAGGCAATGTTTCAAACCTGGCCAAAGACTTGCGCTCTATTAGGCGCAGGTCCGGCCTCTCATGGAGTACTGTTCTCATCTCTGGTCAGGATCACCCCAATATCAGCTTCTACCATTTGACCGCGTACAACGGAGAGCCGTTCGGATTGTCGGGAACCCAGTGCTCTGCGAACGGCTGGGCTCTTTGGCATTGCGTAGAGACGTGGCTTCTTTGTGCGTCTTTTACCGCATTTACAACGGGGTGTGTTCCAAAGAACTATTCGATCTGATGCCTACCGCCGAATTTTACTACCGCACAGCTCGCCATCGCCTCCTTTATCATCCATACCACCTGGACGCGTGGCGATCTTCAACTGTGCGGTTTTCAAGGACTTTTTTCCCACGCACCACTTAAATGTGGAACGAACTTCCTTCGGTATTTCCAGATCGATACGACATGGGTACCTTCAAAAAAGGCATATATTTCTTTCTCCAAGGCCGGCAATGCTCTTGTGAATCCTCGGATGTTGCAAGAGGTCGTTGGCGGCGGTGATCACATACCAGCGGTGTCCCGCAAGCTCGTTTGCCCTCCTGTAACATAAAAAAAAAAATACTTAACTTTAGGTAAGCCAGCCATGAATAATGTTTATATTAACATTATATGTGGTTAAAAGTATTAGAATAAATTTATTATATATGAAATAATTAACAATTATTTTCTCGTATTGTATTCTTGATATTATAATAATTATACGAGTATTTGAAATATAAAATTGAGAGTTATTTATTTCTAACATTGTTTAGACTTGAATAACATATATCTAAATATATTCCATGTCTTGTAAGGTTTTTAATAAAATTATACAAAAATGGGCAATCAAGTGATTTAAAAGACAAATCAATAAAGCTACTCGGCATTTTATATTTAATTAATCACCTTAATATTAGTTATTTACAAAATTTAATATTTATAATGCGATTCATTTGTTACATACATGAAAAAAAAAAATAAGCAAGTTTTTAAGATTTATCAAACTTCACAAGGTTGGTTGACTTTTATATGGATTTTCATCTCGATTTAACGAGGGTAAAGAGCCGCGGTATTTATAGACGCTTCGGCGCGTGCTTTATGAGTAGAATGAAGAGAATTGCGTTTGATTTTATAAGCACTTGACCGTTTTCCTTGTGACTTTCCACGATGTCTCTTTATTGTTTCCAATATTGTTAATACTTCAATGTTTTCAAGACAATTTTTTTATGAATCCTGCCAAAATGATTTATTTGAATTTAAAAAATATATTAACAATGTTTACCAATTTAAAAATATTTAATAAAGAAAGCAGTTTTCTTAATTTTAAAATTAGAAATACTCATATCAAGAGTTCCTGTATTTTTACAAAATTATCACCGACCTGTCGAATATTTATTTCAAATAGTAGCGTTTTACCTGAAACAAAACGCAAATTAAATTACTTACTTTTTTCAAAGCCTATGTTAAGCTTAAGCATAGGATAGAAATTGTGCAACAGAATCGTACTATAAGGTAAATTATGAATTAAATGAAGATCGGAAAGAAATATAGCTACTTCGTTTCCGTCGGGATTATAGGAATTTAAATGATGTTGCTTAGACCACACCAGCCATCTCTTTCAAGCTTTTAGAGTTGAAGCTCGTCAACACTTCTTCAGTATTCAAGTCAAGGCATAATTCACAACAATATGTGCTCTACTGGAGGCAAACAGATCTATCTGAGGAATGCCCTATTTGGCAAAAACTTTTTTCATGCATTTGGGCAACAGATGCCATTCCGGAAAGTCCCTGAACCTCGGCAAATGGTCCGCATGACAGTCGATATCCCGGAAATATGAAAACTTTTAACTTGAATTTCGTATTTTTTTTAAATTTTAAAACCTTGTAAGTTAGATACATTACTGTGGATCTCGTGTACCCTTCGTATTGCAAAAAGGCAATTACAGTTTTGTTGTCGCACTGTACTAATACTGTACTTTGGCGAAACAGCTGGCAATGTTCCTGTAACACTTTCAGAATGGCTAGCATATCCTTCTGGTTACAGTGCTGATGTTACTCGTGGTCCTTCCAGAAACCTTGCAGAAACAAGTTAAATTATCTAAAAGGGCTCCCCATGCAATGTCAGACGCATCTATAGTGACATTAATTCTTGTATAACGCCTGATATTTTGAAGCTACCGTACTAAGTTGTTTTTGTCTTTGACAAGAAGCATACGTCATTTGTGGTTTAATTTCAACATTCTGTTGAGAAGATTCAACAACGCTCGATAATTGAGTCGGCCTATTAAACTGTAAAACTAGCAAAATTCAGCAGTCCAACCAGACTCTGAAGCTCTTATAATTTTTTTGTCGTGGAAAGCTTTAGATTAAGATACTCGTAAATTAAATTCTCTTTCGAGAGTTGCTTGCAATTTGTCCATATCTTCCACTCAATGCCCATAAACATAAAAATTTTCGGAGGAATTAATATAGATCTCTCTTAAACAATAATCTCTAAAAAAATAATATTGACTTGTTCCATGAGAGTCTTGACGAGTCGTCCAAATACACTACAATTCATGTCCCGCGAGTTTTGAGCATGTTGGCAACCCAAATTTTCACTATTGCGAAAGTTATTGGAGGAGCACTGCGACCAAAATGTAAATATATCATTTCCAATAGCTCGTTTTAATAGAACATACGAAGGGATCTTCTGTGGCTGCTAGTCACTCAAATGTGAAAATAGTCTTGAGAAATATTTGCTTTGCACAGCTAATCTCTTTGTGGCAGAAAATCTGAGCACAAACACGCTGTAATATATCCGTTTTTTGAAAGTCGCTGCAATTTATTAATTGTGTTAATTTATTATTAATGGTCTCATAGTGTGAAGTTATATCTCTAGACCAACGGACAAAGTCAAGCAAAACCTTCTGGAGTGAATCTTTTTGCTTCAAAACGCACGTTGTTAGGGCAGCAAAGACTTGTCGGCATATATCAAATGGCGAGGGCACTCAAGTGCTACAACTTCCTCATTTGTTTGGATCTCCGTAAAACTCGGTTTAAAATTATATTTTTTTCTATATCGAAGTACCTTATATCATTATAATGATTAGTATCGAAATATTTAAGATTACAAACAATTACAAGTGAGCTTCAGAGGTCTTAAGCATAGAACGCACTTTAAGTGAAGTTTTTAAATCAAAACATGATTTATCACGATCGATAGCCATCAAATTCATAAAATTAATAGATAATACGTCGTTTCCATTAAAAGAATGATTGCTTTTCCCAAAACTTTTACACTGATTTGTGCGCGTAGATAACAATTTACGAAGATAACGTCTTTTAATAATTTACGATATCTCTGTTTCGATCGGTCTCTTCTAGTGCTTTTCATTTTTTCGTAATAATTTTGAAACTTGATAATGATAAGGAACTACTCTAAGACTTACTGCTGCTCCTTGCTCTTTGAGAAAAGCTCCTTGAGATAAATCAAATTAATATCATATTTAACGCGTTTTTCTGTTCAAAATAGAATATAAAATACTTGCTTGACGATAATAAGAAATATGATAATAAATACCATCTAGAGTTTTGCTTCATGTCTGAAGAAACAAAAAGAGATTGACCTACAAACACTTGAAAATAAAATGAAATGCCTCTAATTCTAAGTTTCGGGATTTCATCAAGTTCATAACTACCTTACTTTTATTCTTAGAATAAATAAAAATATCAAAATAAAAATAAAAATACTATTTCACGTTCTTTCCTATTGTTTTTCATGACAATGTCAATAACACTATCGTCCTAGGATTCTTAACACTTCTATATGAGAGCTACTTGTGAACAATATTGTCTCTGACTTGTTACGCACTCCAGAAGACGCACGATGTTTTAAATAAATATTTCATGAAGAAGGAATAAATTCAAGTCAAAGCAGTCTAACGTTTTGTTCTTTTATGTAATAAGAAATGTCGGTGTTAAATAAATAAATTATATTATTTACAAAATAAACTAAATTTCTTTTATTATTAATTGTCTGACTGTAACATAATTTAATAAAAAGTTGTTTTATTTAATATTTAGACTTAAATGCAGTAAAGAAAGCTACTTTAAAAGCTACTGGGAAATTTGACATAATTGAAATAAAACGGTTTTACATGACATATCACACTGTATGTTAAATTCTTTTAGCTATAGAATTTTCTTAATTTAAATTTCTTTCTTTCGAGGACGAGTAAATTTAACTATATGGGGATTTGCTGAAGAATAAATACATCAGTAAGGATACTGCTACATTTTCAATTTACATTTAAAAATAATTTGATATTCAAGTCACGAAACGTAAATGCTGACTTTGTCATCTCTTCGGTCAAATTATTTTTTTTTTATAAAATTGGTCAACAAGCTTTATAAAATCTTTTACCTCGCTCTCGTTTATACTTCTATTTTTAATTACTTTACTTTTGACCATTATTAACATACAGAGAGACAATACAAAGATATTAAAGGTTGTTGTTAAAAATATTAAACAACAAGCTTATTTTTAATGTATTACATTAAAACTTTTATGCAAATGTTCTCAAATAAATTCGATTAAAACCGACACATAATTTTGTCTACTTGTATCTCGTTCAAATATAACAATTTGTTTTGATAATGTTTCCTTATTCATTTACGATTCACTTGTTACCTGTTATTAGGAATAACGTTAAAAGTAGTGTCATTTCAGTTGAAAACTCCAATTTTCATTGTCATTGTATATTTCATAATGTCTAGTATATTGTATAAAGTGATTTAACACATGCTATGTATAACATTACGGTAAAACTTTCCTAGTTAATGTTTTCTAACAAATTCAATAAATGCAAGCGCATATTTGTCTCGAGTGACAATAAGTTAATTTGTAAATTTTATTAGCAACTAGTTTTCCTCCAGTGGCTTCACTCGTTCCGGTTTTAAATACAAAATCGAGTCAAGATTTCAGACTCAGATATGTTATTTGACATAACTATTCTTTATTTAAACTGGATGTAATTTTCTTTTAATTTTTAAATATATATGTGATTCAATTTTAACTTAAAACCTAAAATTGTTTCAATATAACGGAAACAAAGAGCATAAGTTAGTTTACGTGTATACACAAGTACATGTGACTGTACAGAGGTATCTCAAGGAGGAATGCGCTCTCTTATAAATATATTGAAATGTACGATATTAGATGAATTTTGTTATCATTTTAAGACTAGTGACTTTAATTTTTTTTAAATAAAATGAAATCACAATATTCAAGAAAACACAAAGATCTAAATGGAAGAAGTAAATTGAGAATCAACACTTAATTAAGATGTGAATGACTTTTACAGTGCATTGTATTTTATTTATTCTCATTGTTCACAAACTCCTCAACAAAGCTACAAAACAAAGGACGTATGACTGAAGCCGGCACAAACAAGGTTTCCTGACTCGTATCATCGTCTCAGAGTTACATGCAATATAAAGGAACCACACCCACAACATCTCAACCTACATTTGTAGTTGCTGATAGCCGCGTTAACTACAGCAAGACTACTTGGCGCATCCAATGTAGAGATTTAAAGTATATAATTTTAGGATTAACTTTGGGTTTACTGATATACTTTAATAAAAATTACGTTTTATATAAAGATATACCTTAAACCTAAATTTTAATTTAATAATCTAATAATACTTTTAATGCTTTTAACGAACATACGAGTATATATATGTTTAGAAAAAACAAAGTTCGCGTAACCTATTATATTTTGTAGTTAATTATTATATATAATCTTAAAAAAATGGATTTATGTATTTCAATTCTAAACAAAAATAAGTTATTAAAAATCAATTTATTTAACAAATTATAAAAAGGTTAAGAAGATTGTGAAATAACACATACAGATCCGAACGTCCAACGCGTTATCATAATTATATTTTTTGTAATCAATATTTTAGGATTGCGCAGTAATGATATGTATAATTTTGGAGTCTAAACATACATAAAATACATAAATAATCTATTGTACGTAAAGCTTCGCTTTGTACGCTTCGTGTGATATTTTATAATTATGTACTTTACTTGAGTTAATTAGAATTTAAAATGTTGAATCTTATATAATAAAGGTTACTTGAGAATCAGAGATGTTCATTTCTAGTACAATAGAAGCCGCAAGGGGCGAAAAGATGACAGTTTAAATTAAAGAAAGCTAATGAGTTCACAGTCTTTTCTCTGAAGCCGCTGTAATACACGCTCAACGCGCTATTGTAAAATAGGTAATATTTTTATTTAATAAAATAACTAATTGAGCAGTTAAATAAAAATTTATTGGGTTTGAAATTGCTAAATTATTTGTCACATGTGAAATATATAGTAATATATGTTACTGTTAACAGTCAAGACAAAGAATATTTAAAATATTACGAGTACCTAAAAAGCAATTATGATTTTTTTATTGAAATCGAGAAACGACGGTACAAAAAATAAGTAATACCAAAAAAATCTCTTTCTTTCACATGTGTTATGATTATATGTAGTTAAAACAATTTTTAAAATCCACAACGTATTATTATATATTATTTACCGTGAAATCATAAAAAAATATTCTCATTTCCACTTTTGTAGGTATTTGAATATTGTTATTATATATAATATAATTGTTAAGTAACTATTACATATAAATCTTTTTGCCTTGTCATAGAGGAAATCAGAATTAAATAAGATATAACTCGAAAGCTTCTCTGAAGAAATATATGCTCGGTTTAAGGTAAGGTAATTATTTCGTTCATGTAAAACGATATTTAACAAAATAATTAACCTTCTCTTAAAATGAGAACCTCAACTTTGTTTTGAAATTATCTGTTTGAAATCCCAAGGTTAATTAATTCTGCATTCAAACGAACATTTTAACTATAATACCTGTCTGAGCATGTTTCAATTACATTTAGTTTGTATGATCGCTTCAGTTACTATTATTTTTCTGCTCTTATTCCTACATTACATGTTTGTCATAAAAACTACCATATTCATAAAGATAATGCAAGTAAATTAAGGTTATTAATATATATATATATATATATTGCTTGTATCAAAGTTGATATTAAAACTTCATTAAGTTTCATTTCATTACATTTTATAGTATTTATTACACTCATCGAATAATTTTCTAAAGTACTCGTATGTTAGTACGATATAATAACAAAGGTTACAAATAATTTTAAATATGTACAATACAAAATAAAATTAAACAAACTAAAACTGTACATTTCTCGGCAGTTGGTATGTTTGTTTGTAAAACAAAGTAATGTTGTTGAAGACAGTCGGTGTGGATATTCGTGTATTATATTTCACGTTTGGAATTATATATTTACCTTATTTTTACCTAAAGTGATGTCATTTAGTTTTAAAAATCACCAAGAACTTAAGTGTAAGTGTACTATTAAAAACATTTATATATATTTATTTTATATATTTTTTTATAAAATTGTGCATTCTACTCTTTTGTTTTAGTTATTTCTAAATAATTGTAACATTTGTTACTGCGACAATAAATAACAAAATAGTTTTAAAATTTCAAATTGAGACGCGAGAAAGTAATTGAAGTTAAGCATTGGCTGTCAATTTGACAGCCAATGCTTAACTTCAATTACTAATATACAATATAATAATGTTTAGGTATTTCGAAAAAGCTGTTTGTAATATGAAAGCTTGTTTCTGTAAGTACTGGTCATATGGTCTTATGTAAATTAAAATTTTAATAATATTTTTATAAACGTACATGCGGAGACACAGTACGTTTTTTTATTAAAACAAAGTAATACTATTAAAAGCCGACAATGTCACAATAATAGAGTAATAGCAATATATTAAAATAACACTATCTACGATCATTTATATTTCATATAAGGTATTTATCAATATTTTAAACAACTATGTATAATTTATGTTTTGATTTTCTTACAATATACTAGTTTTTGCTAGATTTTAGTATTTTTTTTTTTATATTATTAAATTAATGATATCTTAACAATTTTAAAGCTCTCGAAATTCTATTTAGAACTACTTCATTAGTAAGTCTTAACTTGTAGATCGTAGCAACTTGAGGAGTAATCTACGGCTTCTCGCTGCTTGCATTTGTACCTTGACATGTGTGAGCTTATTATTCGTGAATGTAGACATGCATAAGTAATTAGTTTTGATAATGACTAAAGTTTAAATTTCCTTCATTCTCCGAAATGTAACTTCATAGTATACGTTGTGGTTAGTCTTAGTGTCTGTAAATCTGTTAGCTATATATGTTATTGTGTTATACCAACAGCGTACAGTATAAGTATCCAAAGACAATAGATAAAGTTATTTATTCTCGACGTCCTCTCCTCGATGTAAACTATAAAACTGTCCAAATGTATGAAGTACGTTTTCATTACGGTTGTTGTGATTTAACTATACTGGTTTAAAAGTGACGAGGTCGTAAACATTGAAGTATCTGTATTTTAAAGCTCTATAGTAGTTATAATTAAATTAAAATATTTATTTTAAAACTTCAATACTAGACGTTACTATATTGTAAAAAGTTAAATGACTAAATTGTCTTATTTAGAAGAAAAGATAGAAATAATGCAAGGTTTAAACAGCTGAATACTTGTTATTAATGTGTAAACTGTGAATACTTTGACAATTTCTGGTAAAATGTATGAATGACCAATTATGTAATTTACATTACCACAATATAAATTAACGTGTTATTATTATTATTATATGTTATTTTTTTATTAACATAAAATATCGACTTTTAAAGTCTACATAAAAATAGAATTAATGCAAGTCATAGACACTAACCTTGGACACATTTTCTTTAATCTTTCAATATAACATAAATGTATTATAACATATGACGAAGAACAAAACAGGAGCAAAATACTTACAAAAGACAAAAAATATATATCAATATATACCAACTTGTCTGTCTTTATAGCTTTGTAAATGTTTTCTGTAATGAGTATGAATAACAACAACCTTAAACAAATTAATATTTGTATTAGAAAACTATCTAAGGTACATTAGAATTTTTTTTCTTTCTTAATGAGTGTATTTAATTTACTTACAACAATATTATTTATTAAACAAAAAATAAGACAAGGAAAGCCACACCTCTTTATAACCTCGTTATGCTTTTATAGCGTTGATTAATATGAAATAACTCAATGGTTTTCAGTTTCTCTTTTGTTTCCCAATTATTTGTTTTCTATTTATTTAATACAAAAATATTTTCTTTTTTTATTAAACGACTCGAAATTAAATTTAACTAAAAGTTTTTTAATTTCTTTAAATCTTATGGAATGTTAAAACAAATACAAAAGCCTACAATAACATAACTATTTTAAAAGTACCCTTATAAGTTTATAGTTTATTTCAAATACTGTAAATCTAAAATAGCCAATATACTAAATTCCTGACAGGTGTGTTAGAAAGCTCTTGTTTGCTTGATTAGTGGAAGGATGCCAAGTAGTGTCGGTGATTTTATTAGGGTTTCAACCTGCATACTAATGATGAATCGGCATAACGAAAATTGAAACCAACATAGATTAAGTTTCTCAACTCGCATTCGTTCGAAAAGGCAAAAGTCAAACTGATTAAAGTATACAAACATATGAAACACTGATAAATTTTTTGGCAAGTTTTACCATATTATTTATTAGTCTTTCCAATGTTTGAAATAATATGTAATAAATAAATAATATATAAATAATTTTCAATTTATATTCAATATATTTTGAACAATAATTGAAAAATCATCTTGACTTGAAACCACTTTAAAGCAAATTGCAATCATTTGTCATAATTATTACTATTTATTATCCTTATTTATACTGCGCATATTTCATTTTTGAAATGATTCTTCTCTATTCGGTTTAGAAGTGTACTCAACCGTATAAAATAGAGGGTAGCATCCTAGTTTGTTCTAGATCAGTATCGTAATTTGTCGTAAGATCTATAATAATATCTCCAAAGATGAGTTCAGAGATACTCAAATATTAATAGTGTTTTCCTTTCGATATACTTTTCCGAACGATATCGGTCTATGAGAGAGACAGAAGTCGTTCTATATACATTTACGATACAGACAGAAGTCGTTATATATACGTCTATGAGACAGATAGAAGTCGTTCTATATACGTCTACAAGACAGACAGAAGTCGTTCTATATACATTTACGATACAGACAGAAATCGTTCTACATACGTCTACGAGACAGATAGAAGTCGTTCTGTATACGTCTACAAGACAGACAGAAGTCGTTCTATATACGTCTACGAGACAGACAGAAGTCGTTCTATATACGTCTACAAGACAGACAAAAGTCGTTCTATATACGTCTACGAGACAGACAGAAGTCGTTCTATATACGTCTACGAGACAGACAGAAGTCGTTCTATATACGTCTACAAGACAGACAGAAGTCGTTCTATAGACGTCAACCAGACAGACAGAAATCGTTAAATGATAAAATTTCATAATCATAGATAAAAGATATGTCTAAATATACTGAGTATTGAGTATACTGTCATGCAATGTTTCGTAAATGTACTAGTTACCTGTGACAACTTGAAAGACATGAAACCAAGTTCAGTCTCAACTTACATTCTGTAAATGTAGTTTTTATAATAAATTTGTAAGACTATCACAATAAACTTATTTTGTCGTAATGTCCCAAAATAATCATCCATTCAAACGATTGATCGTTTTTTCGTTTTCCTATTTATCAAAATATGTGAAGTTGCTTTACTACAAACCCAAAACAAAACTTTTTAGGAAGTAAATATAAAAGTTAAGATTAAACAAGTTATATTTTGACAAATTTTTGTTAAATAATATATGTGTTATTATGTAATCAAGTTGTTCAAAGATTATTTTCTTTCAAAGTTCAGTCAGTAATTGAAAAAATCCATTAATTCATCGAGTTAAAGTTAAAGTGATTGTGAAATATGCAATACGAAATCCTCAGTGACAACCATGTTTACATAAGTTCAATTTGTATTAATGAATGTTTTGGGGTACCGCAGTACAGCAATAATACTGAAAAAAGATATCATAACCCATAACTTTAAAAGTATTTATAAAAAATCTATATAGCCTTCGTCTCTATTATCATAACACCGTTATAACGTAAAGTAAATATAATATTTACATCATAAATCAGATGATAAAAGACTAAACAAAAGCATTAAACATACATGATGAACCCTGAATAATAAAGGTGGCTCGAACATCAAAATGTCCAATTCCAGTGCAATCCGAGCGAAACCGCAAGGGGCGAAGAGACGACGGGATAAATTAAAAAAGCTAATGAATTTCGGCTGTTTCATCTGAAAGTTAAATTCGCTTTCTTTACTACTTCTAATCATAAGTAACTTGAACATGTCAGTGCAATTTAGGTAAACTCTTTACAGATAAGTCTTAGCCTTACTTAGCCTTAGCCCAGGATTAAAACCCTCTCACACGTATCGGAACGACTTACGTGCTTCTAGTATTTATATCTCTTTAGCATTTATTTGGATGTTAAATGCGTTAGCTGGTTTTATAAAGAAGATCTACTGAAAAAAGTATTTGTTCTTCGGTTTATAAAATAACCTAGGAGAAACAAAATTACAACAAGGTAAAGAAATATTAAGAATAAAAGTATATCTTTATTATGATCATCGTTATGATATTTCATTGCGAACCTACTTTAAAAGTACATGTTTCTAGGTATTTTTAAAGTATACCTTAAACTACCTCTTCTTATGAAATATTTAATATACTTACAAAAAATAAGTTGGTTTTCACACACAACTATTAAGAGGAGATTCGAAATTCATTTATATTTTAAACTTTTGGAAAAAGATTTCGTCGTCGGCTTTTGTCAGGTCTGTAGCAAATAACTTTACGAGCCGGTGGTAGCTTTGACAGAACGTGGAACGTACCTTTCTATAAAGATTTTGATTTTGTTTTGTTTTTTGTTTCGGTTTTTCTTGTTTGTGCAACAAAATTAAACTAACCTCACTACGTTCAATCTCCTATAAAAGTAATACTCATATTTTAAGGTTATATATTTTTATAAACATATTATTATTGACATTGAGAGTAACTGTGTTCCTCTGTCTATCGTTTCGATAACTTTTAATATCTAAACTAATAACTATAATTAGATAAAACTTAGAATTGTTAGGAAGGACATAGGCGAAACATTATTACTTAACAATAGCTTTATGTGAAGAGATCATCTTCCCTAAGGGCTTTGATAAACCATGAGGGATGGTGTATTTCTCCTAAAGAGGTGTCAAATAGAAAATGATATCAAAACTCAAATTTAATGTCGAAATCAACAATTTTT
The DNA here is from genome assembly GCA_918358865.1 of Melinaea marsaeus rileyi. Classification (NCBI taxonomy): domain Eukaryota; kingdom Metazoa; phylum Arthropoda; class Insecta; order Lepidoptera; family Nymphalidae; genus Melinaea; species Melinaea marsaeus. Next base: position 7,776,187 of record OU911088.1, on the reverse strand, counting down.
TTACCAAAATATATTTGATTCACGATTTATACGGACTCGATAGCTGGTGGTCAATTAAGTTCATTGGTTCGGGGACTCATATAACTTATATTTAACTGCTTATCTATAATTATTTTCCATCCATAAATAGTAACTAACAAATAATTACATAATGAGAAAGTTATTTATCTGTCAGAAAATGATTCTGATTCAAATATATATAATGATATAATACATGAATTAGATTAGAAATTAGAAAATAATACATCGCTATCAGTCAAGTCAAGTAATACAAACAGTGTCATCGGTCTGCTTCTTCTTATAATATTACTTTGTTTTACAAAATAAACAGATCGATTGGCAACAATCCCATTATTACAGCTCATGTACTCAAATTAAGATTTGCACTGATAATATTAATACTACTTTCAGAAACAGTATTTAATTTAAAACTTTCTTGAAATACATACACCACTATTGCATTATTATAACTTGGCAGCCGGCGCATAACTCCAACTATTTCTCCCGCTTCCCAATACGACAATTTTTCAAATATATCGTTATTTATTATCAAAGTTGCACATGTTACCTGCATTAACTTGTGGGAGAACTTTTATGTAATGTCTTTGAACTCAGTTAGACCAACAGACCAGCTCAAAATAAATAAATAAACAATTTCATGGTCAATATTTACTACATTTGACATTTGGTGGACGTATTTCATATTAAGACTAATCTGAAATATATTGAAACGTTTACCAAAGTTTTAATGCTTACTTACATTACAAGTTAAAATAACTAATAATCTTCAAATGGTTGAACAGATTTAAATATATTATGAAAATAATTAATATGATAGGAGGAGGATTTGACGTGAGTAGTAATTTAGGTCGAGTCAGTGAGTCAGTGTGCATTAGAATTGCATTGAACAAACTACTAAAGTTAATAGATTCTACCTACAATAAATTGTTACTTTTAGTGTCATAAGTGACTGGAATTTTTAGTCTGTAAAGCAAATAGTAACTATGTTTTAAGCATCGGCACGTAAGTAATGTTTAATCCTTAAATAAAATACTTTGTATTATTTCCTTGTATATTATTTGCTTATTTTTTCTCAAAACTCAAAGGTGGTAACTTAATTAAGAATAATAGTCCGAACACAAAACCTTTGTAACCGCGTAGCGATCTAATGGAGTGAAAAGGTTTTAAAGGTGCAAGTAAGTTAATTTATTAGAAAGAATAAATGGACCTTAAAAGGATATTTTTAATACATTAATGTCAAGAAATGTCCATTAAGTTAACAATAACATTAAGCTAAGTGTTTATTATTTTTATTTATATAATATATTACTTAAAAAATTAAAGAAGAAGTATGTTAAATGAATATAAATAAGGCTTTCTCTAAACCCTAATAGCGTAACCTGATTTTTTTTTTTTTTTTTTTTTTTTATGTAAGAGGAGGGCAAACGAGCTGGCGGGTCACGGATGGACGTGATCACCGCTGCCCATGAACTCTTGCAACATCCGAGGATTTACAAGAGTGTTGCCGGCCTTGTAGGTAGGAATAAACGCCTTTTTTGAAGGTACCCATGTCGTACCGATCTGGAAATACCGCCGAAGGGAGTTCGTTCCACATTCGAGTGGTACGTGGAAAAAATGTCCTTGAGAACCGCACAGTCGAGGATCGCCACGCATCCAGGTGGTAAGGATGGTATTGGAGGCGATGGTGCACTGTGCGGTGATGAAATTCGGCGCAAGGCATCAGATCGAATAGTTCTTCGGAACACTCCCCGTTGTAAATGCGGTAGAAGACGCACAAAGAAGATTAATGTTTAGTTTATTTTTTTGTAGTAAGAACGAATAAAAAGTGTTTTAAGTTTTTATTTTAACTTTTAAATAGTCTTTTTTTTATATACTATGACAATCAACGTAATGAAGCTAGTTAAATATATATAAAAATAAATATGAATTATTTATGAAACAGATAACTTATGATTCTAATGAATTGTTATATGTGTATAAAAACTATTGATCTTAAAAAACAAGTCTTGGTGGTATATCAAAGTTTATAAAATTGGTAAAACTCTGATATAGATTCACATTTCACTTTAACGAGGGTTAACGCCGCGGTATTTATTAACCCTTCGGAGCATTCTTTACGAGCAGAATGAAGAGAATTGCGTTTCATTTTATAAGCACTTGACCCTTGTATCTTCCCCATTTCGAGTATCGTTAATACATAAGACCTCAATGCCCCAAACCCACTTTTAAATTATGCTTTTTAAGACTTTTTTAAGATTTTATGGTTTTGTTAAAATATTTAAATAAAATTGTAAAAAACTTGATGGTACAATGATTGCAAAATTTATAAATATTTAATTAACATTAGAGTTCAAGTGTTTATATGTCATTATTATTATCATATAAGATTCATATATTATTGCATTAATTTGTTTAAATATATATATATATATATATATATATATATATATATATATATATATATATATATATATATATATATATATATATATATATATATATATATATATATATAAATATATTTACAAATATTACATTACATTACATTTTACTCTACGAGAGATATCTTTAGAATAAGTTTAAAAGATTTGAAATAACATTGTAGAACAAGCTTTCACTATCAACAACTTCATTGAATTATATCTTATATAATATTTGTTTATTTAAACATGCTAAGGACTTTGTTAGGATCGAATTTCTAAAAAAAATTCCAAGTATTTTAAGTTAAATATACTTTTCATTAAAGTGACAAATATTAATTTCCTTATTACAAAATTAAAAAATTAAAACAAAAAAATATAGAATTTTCTCCCAAATCATCAGAATGTAATGGACATTTACGTTGTAAAATCAAATTACGTTTTGGTTATCAACATTCTAGTCTTAGTAGTATGAAATGTGGATTTTTTACTAAAAAACAAAATTCTGTTAATTTTGCTAACAATACAGCTAAAAGCAGAAAAATAAACATAATCACAAGTATTCTTACAAAATGGCCAGTGATATAAAGAACATACTTGAAATATAGTTAGTGGTTATACAACCACAACTGTACAACTACAGAATGAAATTAGTTGCAATCAGCTCAGCTCAAAGGAACCGTATATTTATAACTTTAATATTTATTAAATTTATACACTACGTATAATTTTAACATTTAATGAGGTTTGTCTGTATATCTACGACACCACACACATTTTATGATTTCGATTTAGTTTTTTGTATTTGAAAGATAACCTAATCAAGAGTGTTCATAAATATTATTTAAGCAAATCTGTTAGCCATTTTAAAATTATTAGCTCTTTTCATTTTTGAAGTATGTAAATATTAAAAGTTCTTTAAAGTTTCGTTATGTTTCAGGTTAGTCTTAATATGAAATACTTTTACTGAATGTCAAATAAAAAAAATATTGAACATGAAATTGAAAAATATGTACATAATATAAATATACATGTACATATTTTTTTATGTACATATTTTTCTATTTCAATGCAATTTATTTATTCTATTTATTGGTTCGAAATCACACATACCTTAAAGTTCTCAGACAAGTTAATGCAGGTAACATGTGCAACTTTGACAATAAATAACGAAAGATGTATTTAAGAAATTATCGTATTGGAAAGCAAGAGAAATAGTTGGAATAATAAAGCGATAGTGGTGTATGTATTTTAACAAACCCTTAAATGAAATACTGTTTTTGGAATTAGTATTAATAGTATCAATGCAAATCATAATTTCAGTACACGAGCTAAAATAGTCTGATTGTGGCCAGTTTGTCTCTTTTGTTTTGTAAAACAAAGTAATAGCGATATATTATATTAAATCAAAACAAATTTTAGCTTAATTCGTACATGATTAGTGTTTTTAACAAATAAAAAAACTATCACATTTAGTTACAAGTTATTAGTTACTAATTATGGATGGATACTACTTCTAGTTGACTCTATTGTTGTTGTTGTGGTTGACAATAAAATGTTTAACAAATAATTGAATATAATATACCAATAAATTGCTTATATACTTGAGATTTTAAAGCATTTTTAACAAAGGTTTATTTTAATTTTAATTTTAGCTGAAGTAATGAATTTACTTAATTGACCAGCATTTATCGAATGCGTATATATTGTGACTCAAAGGTATTTCGGTAAAAAATTTACGATTCAGAAGTAGATATGATTATTAATATTATTTTTTGTTTGACACCTCTAGGGTTGAAATACAATCGTTTTATTATTTACCAAATACCTTAGGGAAGTTGGTCCCCAAACACGAGGTTATGTTATGAAATAATATCTCGCCTTTCTATAACTAGACGTATTTTGAGATATACTTTATATATACTCAGAAACATGTACTTTTAAAGTAGTTTGCATTTAAAATATCGATAAACGATTTCTTTTCTTTTTAATATTTGATTACCTTTTTGTAATAATGTTTCTCATAGCTAGTTCTTATAAACTGAAGAACAAATGTTTTCTTTTAGTGGGTTTGTATGTAATTTTTAATGATAACAAAGCCAGTTAACGACTGTAATATAGAAATGAATATCAAAGTGATATAAATTCTAGAAGCAAGTAACTCGTTCCGATATCCGTGACAGGGTTTTATTACTTATCTAAGGCTAAGTTCTTTAAACTGTAAAAAGTTTTCCTAAACTATCCTAAGGAAAATACCCTGACATTTTGAAGGTATTTATCACTAGAAGTAGTGTAAAAAGCGTTTAAAACATTATCAAGAAATAAAGACTGATTTATACTTTAAATACGGGATCATTATTTTTCTAACATTACAAATATTTGCAAAATAAATATCTATAATAAAACTTTATTAGTCAAGAGAGTAAAGAGTGTGTTAATCAGCTTAGCTTCAGATAAACATCTGGAATTCATTAGTTTTTTTTATTTAAACCGCCGTCCTCTCGCCCCTTGTGGTTTCCTCGGATTGCACTGGAATTGAACATTTTGATGTTCGAGTCACCTTTATTATTATACATGATGAACCCTATCATGTATGTGTATTATATTTATTCACTTTTTGGTCTGCTGATATCTCATATAGATATTATATTTATTTCATCAAAGTTTTATGTATTGCTTTCAAACCCTTTAAAAATATTAAGCATTGTAAGCATGATATATTATTTAGGTATTGCTGAACCCTAAAACATTTATTAAACAAATTTAAATTATGTAAACTTGTTGGATGTCCGAAAACTGGCATTCGATATTTCACAATCGCTTTAACTTTCTGGATGCAGTAATGATTTTTTTTCAATTATGGACTGAAAATAATTTTAATACTCCGATTAATACGATGAGCACATTTGTTAGCTGAACAGAGGGATACCATTTGGATAATTAAATGTATGCGGTATAAATAAGGACACTAATTATTCATAATTATATCAAATGGTTTAAGATTATTTTAAGTTATTTGAAGAGGATGAAAATTATATAATTATTATAAAAAATATCTCTTATATACATTTAAAATTATGGAGAACAAAGAGACGAAGCTTTTTAGCATTCAATGAATTCATAGGATTGGAATTTAATACAATTAGTTGTATAATAACAAGCCTTCAGCAGGGTTTAATTCATTAAAATGTACCAAGAGTAGGTTAACACGTTGGAGATTAAGATTAACACAATATGATTTTGAGAACATACACAAAAGTGGCAGAAAAAAAATGAGGATGTTTCACCCCGAATTCACATTAACGCAAAAGATAAAAAGAAAATATGTCAAACGAAGTAAATGTAGATAGAGAAACTAATTGTCTAGAAGAAATATGGAAAAACAGAAAGTCTAAAAGAGTTAGAAAGATTAAAAAGAGGTATTTTCCCTGATTCTGAATCATCTAATAATTTCGACCCTGAACCAAAATAATCTATTAATATCCCTGATGAAAATCCAGAAGAAACCTTTTCAGTTACAACTAGGAACAGATTACCTTATTCCATACTATGTCCTTATGTCCTTCTAGTTCCACCTTCCACCAACCAACCACCAACAGCGTCTGCAATTGACACAGTGCATTCAGCACGTGATACAGAATCTAAAGGAATCCTTATACTATAGGAAGTAATTCATACCAAACCTACCAAAATTAGTTTTGATGTTGTTTATTGATAAGTTAAAGATTTATCAAGGCCTAAGCTACGTATTTTAGAAATTAATTTACCCACAAATAGACCAGATAAACAATTTTTAAAGGAATTTATTAAAAATAAGACCTAACATTTACTTTTTTGAAGATGATATTCATCGCAGACAATTTTCAGAAACGTGTGCAACTATGGGAATGTACAGAGCGCATATGTTTTATAGATAGTGAAAATGGTCAATGGAAAACTGTAAAAAATATCACGAAGGAAAAAATTACCATAGAGGTAATTGAAAAATTTTAGGCCACATAAACAAAAACTCTTATAGGAATTGCAAATAATCCAAATTCTATGGGTCTTATAGAAAGATTCCATTCTACAATTTTAGAAGTTTATATATTTGATAAATATGAACAAAAATATACCGATGCAGCTTCCGTAATAACATATGCAAAAATGGCGTTTAATAATTCAATATATTCTACAACTGGTTATTTAAAACACAAGTAACCAAAAAGATATTTAGAAACATTGTCCCTGTTGTAATGAAGAACTTAAGTAGAATAAAACGATTTTATTAAAAGCATATCTTAAAGGTAATTACACTACCTATTTTTTGGAAATACCTATAAGTGAAAATCATACTTATATCTGTTATAAGATGATTCCCTTACCTGTGTTGTCGCATGACTCCACCATTATTATTGTTCCTAAATGAAGTGAAAGTTGAGTCTGGGAATTTGAAAAGGGATCAGATAATTTAAAAAAATGAAAGTCACTCAATACGACTAGTGATTAATCTACCTTCAATAACTGAAGCCAATTAAAATAAAAGGTATTGACTTTAAGGATCTGAAACTTCTTGCGTTAACTTTAAACAAAAAGTTCAATAATTGTAATTTAGTATTTAAAATGTGTCTTCAAAGTTCTTTTGTTTTATCAGAAAACTCCAATTTTAAAGAAGGAGGAGTTACGTCAATCCAAACAGCTGTACACCAGAAAAGATCGCTGAGTTGACATCTAGCAATGTTCGCACGCTCATATTAGAATTATTAAAAATCAATTATATTTCAAATAAAATCTTATTTTTTAATCATTTGCCGTGCAAAAAACTTGACTAGGTACTTTTTAAAATATTTCTGTCATAGATTTTACTCTTTATTTTAATATGTAATAAGATTTTCTAAAAACAATATATGATAATAGTATATTATCGTATATTGTTATTTGTAAAAAAAATAGAGTGGTGTACTAAAAAGTTTACAACATTTTTGTGTTAAATAAATACGCAAAAAATTTTCGGGAAACAAAAGAAGAGATACACTGAAAACCATTGAGTTATTACATATTAATCAATGATAAAAACCCGTAGCGCAGTTATAAAGAGGTGTAAATCTTTTGTGATCTTTTTTGTTTAAAAATAAAATTATTGAACGCAATTTAAATATTATCAATAAAGAGAAATGATAATTTTGACCGTGTTATAGTTTTTTATGGTACTCTATAGCTTCTTTGTTCAGAGCAAAAATGGATATAACAAAAGTTCTAGTTATTTTGCCTCGGAATACTTTAACAAAATTATAACAGCAGGCTAGGTTTCTTAGGAGATTCTTTAAAAGTTTTTGAAAAAATCTTATCTTTTATATTATTTTAAAAAATCTTATATATATATATATATATATATATATATATATATATATATATGTCGCCGCATCTTTATTACAAATGTTGAAGGTGGTTTCGATCGGCGGGTAGGCTTGGAATTCTATAAGTTTCTTTGATGTTTGCACTGTTATGTAAATATAAAAGATCAGTGCAATAGTTTAAATAATAGTAACTTTATTACTATAAATTAGTTTTAATTTAAAAATCAAGTTATATCATAAATAAGCTCTGTTTAATATTTGTATTGTTTGTAAATGGATGACAGTATGACTATACACCGAAATAATTCCTGGTTTGAAATTACGAATAGTAATTTCAGAACAGCCTTCAATTTATCTCCTGAAATTAAAATAATTACTTAAATGTAATTAACGAATTAATGTTGTATTTTAGAACCTACAGTTTAAATATTTTTGTTTGAAAGTTGTTTTGTGTGGCGCCATCTTATTATTCATTGAATCATTACATGTCACTACTTATTTTTAATTGTTTTAGTTTAGCTATCAGTTTATGTTTTTAGGGTTATTCTTTTAGATAAATTATTTTATCACGATTATTGAAATATCTTTTATATTTAATCATGGTTTACTTGAGTAATTTATTTTGTCAAGTTGATAAATTTAAATGTGTGCAGCGCCTCTAGTGTCATATTGGAGAACTAATGAACTCCAACCAATCACTGCTAAGCAAAGAGGGGCGGCACACGTTTAAATAGACCGCTCAGCGTATCGTGGGCACTTTTTGTTCGAGCGCTCGGCTGGTGAGGTTACCTTTGTAATCATTTATTTATTTTCTATTTTATTGTGTGTGGTTGAAAGATTATTTATTTGTTTTATTTTCTGTCAATTTGGTTTGCCATTTAATGGTGTTTATTTTCAGGTGATTAATTATTAGTGATTTCAATCTTGTAAGACAAAGTAAAATAATAATAGTTGTTCTTTTGTTTCTTTTGTTTAAATCACTTCATTTCGCAGTTGTGTTAGTTAGTTAGTAGTTGTTAGTTAAAGTTAAAAGTTTATTAATAATGGATAAGGCTATTACTGGAACCGATGGTCCCGAAAGAATCAACGGTTCCGGGGTTTTTAAAAATATTAATTAGGGGTCTAATCTGATATATATATATATATATACATATATATGTTAATATTTTTATTGAGCACTAAGTAAATGTGAAAATATTATTGCCAAAATTTACAAATATGGTGATTTATGCTAAATTGAAGGATTAAAAAAAATATCTAAGGTTAGTGTTTATGACTTGCATTATTATATTTTTTACTTTAGTCGAGGTTTTATTGAAATAAAATGTATTTTACGTTAACTGTGTAATTAATAATGATAACTCATACTTTCAATTGTCAAAGTATTTACAGTTTACAGACTAATAAGAAATATCTAGTTGTTTTATTTTTTTATTATTTCTTACAATATATTTTCTTGTCAATATGTCAGTTTAACCATTTTAGTTTTTAAAATATACTGTTATTACCCAATATTTAAAATACATATGTGTAAGCTGCTTTAAAAATAGACGATGCAGTTTGATTAGTAACAGTAATAGTATTCTTAAAGTATTAATTACTATTGTATAAATAAAATTATTAATCCTTATTGTCTCATTTACTAAAGTAAGTTATGTGGATTAGAGAGATTAACTGTAGATTCCTTTTAGGTTAACACCTAACAATAGATCCTTAAAGTTTTGTAATGAAGTCTATCACTTTTATGTTAATAAAGTGACATATTCATAATATCTTACAAGTCTATACAACATGAACTAGCGTTATTTATAATAACTCGATTTACTACGTGACTTTATCTAGATCTAGATAGGACTGATATGTCGATTGAAACCCTAATAATTTTCTATAGCTTTTAGTAATGTTCATGTAATCAAAGAATCCTCGATAAGATAAAATATTTTTTTTCTACAATACATCATACGAGTTGTTTTTATTCTAACTACAATAATTATAACATTATTAAAAAATATTAAGAGTATAACTTTTTATAAGAGTTTAATCGAGCAAGTTATTATAAGAAATTATTTTATTTTATTTATTTTATATAATAATATGCTTTTTCAAAAAGTTTAATTTATGTGAATATTTAACTTTTTTTATCCTTTTCTAAAAAAACATACTTTATAGTATAAGTGGACAACTCTTATAAACCTATAAAGTAGAGATACTAAAATGTTTACGCCCTCGTAACTCCCAAACCGGTATAGTTAAATCACAACAACCGCAATGAAAACGTACTTCTTACATTTGGAGAGTTTTATTGTATAGATAATTCAAATGGACGACCAGAATATTTGACTAGATCCATGGTATTTATATATTCATAATGTGTACGCTGTATCTATGCTACAATGTCCACACAATATCAACACACACACACGTTCGACAACACACAATATCCGGAGATGACACGTTGAAGTCAGTGACCAGTGGGTAATACACGACGCTAATCAGATACTAACTGTATTAACTTTCAGCATACCCAACACCGTATAACACGTATATACTACGGTAGCTAACACACTTATAGACAGTTAGATTTTGGATAATGAATTATCTAACTAATTACTGCCGCTTATCGACATTATGGAACCAGCTTGATTCACTGGAGTCAAGGTATCAGGTAAGCAGCTTCAAGTGCTTTGAAGCCATAAATTATTACTCAAGCAGCTATAATCTGTAAAATGAGTTATAATGATGGAATAATTATAATAAGATTCGAGAATTTCACAATGACAATATTATCAATCATGTTTTAATTCAAACTTATTCAATACTAAAAGAGACCCAAGCGAGCTAGTGAATTTTATGAAACCAAAAAATAAAATTTTAAAACCATGTTTTAAGTATTGAAGAACACATTATATTAAATATTAATAATTTTTTTATTACAGTGACGCAAACGAAGTCAATGTCAACTGATACCGTTAACTTCATATAATATTATTTTTATTTACCAAATAAATATTATTAAATTTATAATTTTCATATGACCATTACTACTATTGGTATTGTATGAGTATTATATTTGATTCAGTTCTCAGTTTAAACGTGAACTTTAAAAAAATGTGTTAAAGGAAAATAGTGCAGTGAACTTGTGTTATAATTTTCTTCATTTACCCACATCAGTTGTTTTTTACGTGGAAGCGAACTGGATACGCATTACAAAATTTGTTTTTCTGACTGTCAGAAAGTTTGGTGAAACGGTTACATATTGGCAACGAAAACGTGTTATCGCGTGTTGAATCCCCCCACAAGATTGCAACTTTTGAACAATTTTTAACAATTAGTTCACAAACTTAAGATTGGACTTAACAAATACAAGAATTGTAAGGTGTAATATCAAAACAGAAAAAAGAAAGTATACAAGTTAAAAGAAATAAAAGTAAAGTTTGGTTATGTAATTCTGTAATCGATATTATTTAAAATAATTACCATTTTTGTGTAAAGACAAAGAAAAGTGGCCGATTTGATCTAAAATAAACCCTGACATTTATTAATTTTTAATTTTATTTTTTGTAATTGTTAATTGGTTTATAGTGAAATTATTTATTTTTGAAATAATGATTTAATTTATTAAAATTTAATTGGAAAATGAACGAATGCGGCATTGGGAACCGCTAACCAACACGCCATGTTCTAAAACGGCGGGAGGTGGAGGACGGGGAGCTACAAATAGCTACGCGGAATGTATGAGCAGTTTGGAATAGAAGATGAATGAATTATTAAATGATTGATGGATGACAAAGACCTGGATGTTATTTGTGTATCTGAGGCCAAGCGAAAAGGCAATGATACGGCCGATTCGCCTGGCAACCGGGTCGCTTTCTGGGCTGGGGTTCCAGAGGGTGAGCGAGGTTGCCAAGGTGTAGGCGTGTTGTTGTCCTCTCGAATGATTAATGCAATTGAAGAATACAAGGCCATCAACCCGAGTCTTTTTTGGGTTCGCTTTAAGCTAGCGATAACAAGAGTATTCTTGTTGGCCATTTATGCGCCAGTATCCTTAACTCCAGTGAGCGAGCTCGAGCAGTTTTGGGAGAGTGTCAGGGATGTTCTAAGTAGTGTCAGAGATAATGAAAATTTGATAGTATGTGGGGATGTTAATGGATGGGTTGGAACCGCGCGAAGTGGTTACGAAAGCGTGCTAGGTAAGTACGGTGATAAGAGAGTAAATGAGGCTGGAAAGCTTATTTCGGAATTTTGTAAGGAAAAAAATTGAATGAATGATGAATGAATGAAAGTGTCGAAGTATGCTGTCAGAACCTTAGTAATGATATGGTGCAAGTAGTGACAGAGGTATGTGGTAAAAGGAAAAGAGGTTTTAGTAAAAAGCGCGATGAATTGTGGGATGATGAAGTCAAAGACACCGTGGAGTTAAAGAAAAAAAGCATGGCAATATTATATAGCCTCGGGTTAGGATAAAAGTGTGAGAGAGATCAGAAAAAGAGAGTACAAGCTGCAAAAGCACAAAACGTAAGCACTTATAAAGATGAAGCGTGAAAATTCTGAGAGAGAATGACGAAAATTCTGAGAAAGAATGAAAGGTTGACGAACAACTTCCAGGATAACACGAAGCTTTTTCGGCGAGAAGTTAGTGGTTCCCGGGGTTGTTCGGTAACCTGTAGAATGAAAGGGGTGCTTTCGAAGAGCGGTGAAATTTTAACTGAGCAAGCATACGTTTTGCAGCGGTGGTCGGAATTCTACAAGGAGATGTATGAACGTGAGGACACCTCGGCCTTGAGTACCAGCGAAATGCTGAATCCGGATGTAGCCAATGGTGAAATCAGTTTGGAAGAAGTGGAGAGCGGGATTCGAAGTCTGAAATGTGTTAAGGCAGAGCAGATGAAGTTACTGCCGAGATGATCAAATATGGTGGGCCACGCGTCTTGAACTTGTTCTGGTTTTTATGCAATTTATGTTGGAAATCAGGAGAGGTCTCAGACGATTGGCGAGGTGCAGTCATCGAACCTTTGCATAAAGGCAAACGTTCACAGATAGACTGTGCAAGCTATATGGCTATCAGTTTGATTAGCTTGGGCGGTAAAGTTTATGCTAAAATATTAGCAAAAAGAATGCAAGAGAGATCTGAAAGGCTGTTGTGGTAGGCCCAAGGAGGTTTTAGACCTGGAAGAGGGTGTATAGATCCGATCTTTTCCCTCCGCATGATCACTGAAAAGTTTTTGGCCCTAAACCACAAGGTTTTCTTTGCTTTTGTGGATTTAGAAAAGACATTTGACAGGGTTGTGAGAAAAAAATTATGGGAGATACTGCCCCGATACAATGTGAGCGGACCCTTGCTACAGGCTGTAAAGTCTCTTTACAGAGATCACTCAGCCTGTGTGCGAGTAGGAGCTGACATGTCGCCCTGGTTTGACATCCCATCGGGTGTTAAACAAGGTTGCGCTATGTCAGCTTGGTTGTTCAATTTGTATTTGGATATTTGTCACCAAGATATGAGAAACAGTGACGTGGAAGTGAAAGTAGGTGACCTTAAGGTCAATTGCTTGCTATATGCAGATGATGCATGGTTATTGTATCATCAGAATGCGATTTGCAGGCATTGGTCACCACTCTGAAAGATGGGTGTGAGAATAATGGTCTAAATGGTAAAAAGCATGAGAACCCCCCAGAGGGCATGTAAGAGGTTGATGTCTGTGGCCGAGGCGAAAGAGGTATACAGGGACCGTAGCGTTTGACGCTCGTCGTCGTCGTCGTCGTCCGTCGTTTCTGGCTACCCCGCAAGGGACATGGCCTGAAGCTAAATAAATAATAATAATTACTTTTGGTATACTTATAGGAACAACCTTTTTTAATTTAACACTTTCCGTCCCATCGGCCCTCTTCTGACAAGCAGTTCTTCGAGATATGGCGATGATCTTTTTTCTTCTGCGAATGTCGTTGTTGTTTATTCGACCTCGTAGTTAAACTCCGAGAATAGCCCTTTCCATTGCTCTGGAGGACCTTGTGCCTTTTTATATGGCCTGTCGTAAGATACGCACATTTGTCAAAGACCTTCGTCTTCAGACATTGCGGTATGCTGGACTTGAAGATGTTTTTGAGCGGAGATTTATAAAACGTTTTTAAATTGCACCCGAGCAAGGCAAGGGTCATAAGTTAAAAGTAAAATATTATAAAATCCCAAACACGAAATACGAACACTGACACCTTCTGCTTTCCGTAATGTAGTAAACATTACCTTGTTTTACATAACAAATATACTAACTGACGTAAAACGTTCAGTTTCAATTCGCTGACCTTTTTTTGTACAATATATATTTTAAATTTCTAATCAGTCTTTAGGCATTCAATGAGATTAAACAAGCACACATATTCCGGTCTTTGCTGAATAAACATTATAAACACAAATGTTCTGTTATAAATACTATAAAATGGGCTTCCAGATTTTCTCCTACTCATCGACTATACACAGCAAATGAATTTAGTCGAGCCAGCTCAACACGAGCTGCTGTCAACGAACTACAGCTAGGCTCTACTTTTTATCTTTAAACTTTATTTACATTACACTCACACTCCTTGAGGTTTAAATTTTTGTTTGGTTTAATATTCTCACTTATTACACTCACCTAACTAATTAGTTTGAAGTCACTATTTGTGAAGTCACAGTCATATTTTGAAATTAAAATGTTAAATTCCAGTATAAGTTGAACCTTTTTTCTTTATTTATTGACAATACGATCGAAATAACCCTAAAAACGGATTTCATTAACAATTTTTTTGGTGTTCCGTAGTTCACTAGGAAGCACAGCTTCTTGAAATTTATTCAAAATTGTATACTTTAAAACTTCATATAATTTTTTGTCTTGTAAAGTTTTGTTAAAATTTTAAAATAGCTTCAGGTGTAACTATTATTTAAAAATATATTCACTTCTGTATAAAAGTGGAAACAATGAAGAATTTTATGATTTCATGTTACATAATAAAAATTACAAAAAAGTATTGTAATCCGTGGTAATCCATAATAATGAAATCCGTTAGATAATAAATATTGTTATAATATATGATACTTTTAACTGTCTACACAAACAATACAAATGTCTTCATTGTATAAAAGTAAACAATTGTACGTTACTACATTTAACCTTTAAAAACGTGAAAGAAAGATATTTTTGGTATTAATGACGACATTTATCTATAGTTTAAATAAAAATAAAAACTAGAGCCGAATTACAAACTGTGACCTCCATCCTCGTCTTTTCCCAACTTCTTATGGGTGTTATGCGATTTCATCCAACAATCGTTGTATAGAAATCGAGATTATTTTTTTGATAATTGTTTTTAGACAGTTTCAGTTTTTAAATTGCAATATTTTTTTAACTGTTAATTCCCTAGTCAATTTCCATTCGACTATTCTGAATCTGCTTCTGACTATTCTGATTCTCCTATTAAACTGTTCATTTGTAAGGTAACGAAATATAAATACTGGAATGTCGTGAAACTTGTATATGATAATCAAACAAAAAAATATATAATTTTGTTATAAACGAGATATATTTAGAAAAATACATTTATATTTTAAATTACGAAGTTTGTTCAGTACAAATGCATCGTCCTTTCCGAAAGTATACGCTGCTGAAGTAGTCTAAAAGAAACGACAAGAAATAGAAATGCGATTATTAGTTTCATCATTCGATCAAACCTTGTTGAGGATTAAATAAAATAGTTTTAGATCTAAGAATATCCAACTCTACAACATCTGTTTTGTAACAATATTTTTTTTAATAAAGTCACCAAATATAATTCTGTATATGTATTATATTTTTAATTGTTTTGTAATGGAGTAACAAATGAACAAACGAGTCTTTTACTATCCATCGAAATATGTAAACATTAAAAGTTGTGGACTTTGAAAAGTAGATACTATATGTACTTCAAGGCAAATCTTCTTTGAGAGGATGGTACTAGTCCAGTGGAGCCTTTCTGTATGCCAACTTCATTGAAATGACTAGAGTTAAACTCTACCTATAATAAATTGTTACTACTGTATACTTATTACTTTTAGTTTCGTAAGTGACTTGAATATTTGCCCATACCTGCAAATTTTAACTGTAATTTAAGCATTGATACGTAATTGTAAATATTATTTAAACCTTAGAGAATGAAACCCTTTTTATTATTTCTGTGTAAATGTTTTATAAAAGTTACTTTCTCTTCCCCCAAAGCTTGAAGGCGATAACTTAATTGAGAATAATGGTCAGATCTGAAATCCTTTATACTCGTGTTGCGATCTTATGTAGTGTAAAGATTTTAAAAGTGCAAGTAAATTTATATATTAGGAAGAATTTCCATTTACCTTAAAATGATATTTTTAATATGTTAGTGTCAAAAAATGTCCATTAAGTTAACAATAGTTTAACTAACTACGAGTAATAATTATATTTATATGATATGTAACTGGAAAAAACAATAGTAAATGTGTTATATTTTAAATAAATACATTTAAAACTTACTCTTAAAATCCTAACATAATAACTTTGGAGTACAATATTGATTATTTTATTTAGTTTTTTAACTAATAATTAATGTTTTCATGTTATGACAATTCTATTTGAAATATAAAAGTTCAGGCTGTTTATTAGATTTCTATCAAAACAAATTAATATTTACGACACGAACAGCAAATTCTCAAAACTCTGCTGCTGTTTTGATTAAGATTGTTAATCTTACACAACATTCATAAATTTGTGATTGTAGTTTTATATTTTTAACTTTCCTTATATCTAAATAATGTTTATTTCAATATAAATCTTATCTTGTTTTCAGCATTCTAAACCTAATCGTCTTAATATTAGTTATTTACAAGTATACTATTTTTTATGCGGTACATTTGTAACATATATATAAGAACTTATTAACATCTTTAAGTTCTATCAAAGTTTACGAGGTTGGTTGACTCTGCTATAAATTTACATCTCGATTTAACGAGGGTCGTTAATATATAAGACCTCAATGCTCTCCAGACATGTTTTCATTTTTAATGCTGCTCTAATTTTTTATTTAAATTATAAGCTAAGCATTATTACAATGTGGAGCGATTTGCAAATATTTAACATTACTTTCATAATATAATACTAAGGAAACTCATTATATAGGAGTACTAGTATTTGCACAAATCTATCACTATATAAATATATAAAAAAATTAAAAATTATTAACACTTTTAATAATACTATCCAGTAGTACGTTATGTGCGAAGAAACACAAAGAAAAAAACACTCTTAAATAAAAAAGCTTAAAAATTAAATAAAATGACTATAATTCATACTTTAGGGATCGCATCAAGTATATAACTTCCTTTCTCTTATTATCACATTAAGATATATATTAATAAAAATAAATATTCTAATCAATTTTTCATTATCTATTGCTTTTCATGATAATGTCACTGAGACTATCGTTCTACCGTCTCTTACATATATATGTTACTCGTGAACAATGCTGTTCCAGTCAGGAGTTATGAAACTATGCGTCTAATCCTACCCTTATTTAAAAGGTACAATGCACTGGACTTTTTTGAGAAGATGCACGATATAATACATATTTCACGCAGAAGGAATAACCTCAAGCTTAGAATGCATTGGTTTAATTTTTTTCTAATAAGAAATGTTGGCGTTAAATAACATAATAATTATGTTATTTATAAAATTTACTAAATTATTTTAATTATTACTTTATTTGCTGTAATATATTTTTTGCCGTAATTTGTTTTCGGTAGTAACTAGGTAACATTAAAATATTTGCCTGTTTAACATTGAAAATACTTTAAACTATTTTAAAAATCAATTAAACGTAGTCTGAAAAATAAGAGGTCATGCAAAACTTAACTTATATGACATTTCAAATCTAGTTGAAACAAAGTACTGCTTAGCTTAAGTGTTTGTATTAAATGTGGAGTTAATTTTATTTCTGCTGCAGAATGTGCATTAGTATTCAGCTACTTGTTTTAACGTACTTTAATCTATTAACCTTATAGTAAGTAACATGTTAAACTAAAATGAATTAATTAGAATGTTAAGTATCACAACAATAAAAACCTACCTATACTTTTATTTACCTTCATCTAACCAGCATGTATAGAAGATGGCGAAGGATTACTCGGTATATGGTGGGTGAAAATTCATAAACAAAACAAAATAGTTTCAATATTCCATACAAAAGGTTTACCTTTGACCAATTTAATTAATTTTGTAAATTGTTTATCTTTATAAATTGATATCTGAAGAAAGCCAGCTGTGATGATTCAGATTACACTTTATATGTTTATGGCAAAAAAAAAATATTGTTGTTTTTTCTAATTTTTCTTAATGCATATTCAAATGTTTTCAACTACAAATAAATGTATAGGAGAATCAACTACAAGTAGATAAACATAAGTTTTTTTGATTCAAAATCAATAAAAACTGATGCTTGTTTTCGTCATTTAACTCTCATAAATAAGATAATTTGTTATGGTAATAATGTATTACTTACATTAAAATTGTTGTGTTATTTAAACTACAAGTTTTGTATGTAAATAATAAAAACGTATAAAATACTGTGTCAATAATATATTTTCATCGGCAATATAAAAAAAATATATATCATTTTCCCTCAATAAAGTTTTCTCAATTTACGGTAGTGACTTTAAAAATAATTAAAATATCTTAAGTTAAAATTTCGAGGACGAGTAAATATAACTGTTTGAGGATAATAAATAAATTTGCAAAAATATTGCTACATTTTCAATTTACAAATATTATACAATTTACAAATACATGGGTATCTTGCAAGAGTTCATGGGCGGCGGTGATCACAAGTCATTTGTGACCCGCCAGCTCGTTTGCCGTCCTCTTCTATAAAAAAATAAATAAAAAAATAAATTATTAAAATAATTAGATATACAAGACATATAATGTAAATGCTGCCATTATCACCATTCAGGATTATTAAGTTTCTTTTTCAAAAAGGCCAACCAGCTTCATACAATATTTTACCTTCCACTCATTCTTTTGACAATTGTTAACATACACACAAACAATACAAACATACCAAAGGATGTTGTTAAAATAGATTAAATGGCAACCATATATTATAGAATTATAACAATATATCTTTTCATTGTTTTTTATGTATTTAATAAAAGCTGGCACATACTTTTCTATTCGTATTTCGTCGCAATAAATTTGTTTCGTTAACATGTTTCCTTATTCATTAACGTGATCATTACAAATAATTTAAAAGAATGTCCAGTTTATTTAGTTACAATATAAATCATTTCATTAAATAACTAGGATCCGCCAACCGTGCGCGGCGGGTATTGAGCTGAGCCCCTCTTCTTTCTTCTTTTCTTGATAACTTTTGAGTGGCTAAACATTTTTTCAATCTGTTTTCGCTATAACATCCACGTTCGGCTCAAACATACATGAGAAAATTTTTAGCTAATTATCTCGTGGCATTCTGGAGACAACTGAACACAAAAAAGATCTCCCAAACGGTTAAGAGCTTCGCTTACGCTCAGCTCAATTATTCATAGTATATTTTATAATATGTACTATGTTAAGAGATTAAACAACAAGGACACATGCTGTGGTCAACATTGCGTTAAAACTTTGTTAGTTAATGTTCCCTAATAACTTAAATAAAAGCTAGCGTATAACTTCGCCTATTTGTCTCAAGTAACAATACGTTAATTTGTAAAATATTTTGTAAACAATAATTCTTCAGCAAGGGCTTGCTCGTTCTTATGAAATAATATTGCCTGCATTATATCTACGACTGAATGATTTTTAGTTATAATTATTTATACCATATCATGATATATATATGTATATAGAAACTTATGTAGAGTTTAGGCTCAAATGTCCTAATAAACAAATCATTATTACTGCCATAATCTTTATAATCCAACATTTGTATTATTTCGATATTTGGATCTTGACTTAATTTTCTTTTAAACACTTCTGTCAAATGAAAACATCTCCAGATATAGAAAATGTGAAAAATAAATGAGATTTACTGTAAACTTAAATTGCAGATTCAAAGTAATGGAGTAAACGCATAATTTAGTTTAAGTGATTATATAAGTACAAACATAAACATCAGTAGAGTATTTCAAAACGCACGTTAGTGAATTAATTAAAATCACATAATTGAATACTTTGTTAGTACCAGCTGCATGCGTGGCGATCTTGAGTTGTAAGATTTCTAAGGATCTTCCTTCTACGTACTACTACGTTGTAGGCTGAACTTTCTTCGGCGGTATTACCGGATCGATTTGACATGGGTACCTTCAAAAAAGGTGTCACAACTCCAAGGCCGGCAACGCTCTTGAGATCTCGATCACATGTTATCAGTGATCCGCACACTCGTTTGCCCTCCTCTTACATAATAATAATAATAATAATTCTCTACTACTGAGTACTCAATTGTCATTTTATCATTCATATCTCTAACCAATTTAGTTTTTTTGTTCGAATATTTGTCATCATCATGTCCTGGAAATAATGAATTTATGATTTAACAAGTATCGATCGATGTCGATCATCCATCACGTTAAAAAATCTAAGTAGAAAATATTATAAGAGTAAATTCCTTTGTTTTACAATTTGTTCAAACCGTGTTCAAAGTAAGATTAAATTCGTATGAAATTTATTGTAATAATATAAAATTCTGATCATAAAAATGTTACGCCCTCCTAACTTCTAAACCTGTGCTGTTGAATTACAACGTGTTTAATGAAAATATACATTATGTACTCTGCACTCAGTTTTATTGTACTAATTTTAAAATATACTGGATTTCATTTATTATTTAAGTAGTAACTGAAATTCAACTAAATTTTACCTTTTGTATTGTAAAACATCTGTATGAAGTTCAACATTAAAACGTAATGATAAAAAATATTTCACTAAAAATTTTGGTTAAACGCGATCCTAAATTGATCACATGGTCAAAATGACTAGTTTAAAATTGAAAAACAGCTACAAAATAATGTCTTGTTAAACTTTGGAGTTATTGATGTACGGGAAAGAGAGTATTAGTATTCTCTTCTATATAAATGCTTAACGAGGTTACATATGTTTAATTAACCGCATTACCACATTAAACAATTTTTAAATCATGATGTTGTGTAACTTTATTTCTTCTTATATTGTATAAAGGTGAACGAGTTATAATCTAACTAGTATTAGGAGATTACGTCTGCTTACAGACTCTTGAAACGTTGGAAGAATTACAGATGCGTTATCGGTCTTTGGCATAAGTGCTTTTTTAAAGTATCTTTGTGGTTGAGGAAAAAGTGAAGATAAGCAGCCTCTAAGACTGAAACCTTTAATTACACTGATCACCAAAATTCAATCTTTTCCGTACAATATCGTCGAATGGTAAATACAAAGTCAATTCATTATAACAATAATTATGTTATAATTTTTGATCTTAACGTGAAGTGTAAAATAAATTGATATGTATGTATATTTGTAAAAACATGAAACCCAAGACGCTTAATAAATAATATATGTAAATATATATGTATATGTATAAGAAAATGTATTTACTTGAAAATAAATTGCTGTAGATTGTGTTTAAATCATACTACAAATAAGAATTGTAATTTGGAATAATTTTGATAACTATAGAATAACTAATAACTAATAAACTAATAATATTTAAATTCGCATTTTAAATCCTTGAATGTATTATAGCGGATTCCGATTTTTTTTAATTTAATATATATATTTAATGTCTTACTGTAATGAGGTTCCAATGTTTACATATTATAACAAATGTTATGCCAACAAGTGAAATGTGCTAATACACACTATATATTAAAAACTGTTCATCATTATTTGAAAAATAATTATCAGTCGAGGTTAATAATAACGGAAAGATTATATATATATATATATTATTAGTTATATACTTATTAGTGTATGTATAGGTCCATATACATAATTCTAGCAAATTTTCTCAATGTTTTTTATTTTCACATAAATCATGTTACTTATTATCCCAGTTCCTTTCTCTTAGCAATTTATTGAAAACCACATATATTCTTTTTTTTGCAGATAGTGGCCGTTATTTATTGGTAAATTTTTAAATAGTATGAAATGAAATTCTGCGATAAAATTGTTGACTTATATTTTTACTAAGTAGAGTTATTCTGTTTTAAAAATATTACACTTTCTAAAACTGTTTTATCTTTTTTACCTTAACAGTTTATACAATTTAAATTAATTAGCATCTAACCGAAGTTCAAACAAACTGATACAACACTTACACACGTACTTACCTCCGAGCCTTGTTCAAAGAGATTAAACAACGAGTGCACATGCTGTAAGCTCATGTTTCATTAAAACTTTTAATGTAAATGTACTCGGGTAAATCCGATAAATTCGAAACTTAACCCAGTTCCTCACAATCCAACTAGACGTGTTGTCAAAAATAGTTCTAGTTACACTAAAGGAAATCCATATATATTTATAAATAAAATTAAAGAGTCTGTTTGTAATTTCAAATTAACAACTTTTTACTGAATGCAATGAAAGTACTGGTCTTGTCATAAATAGAGTTACAATTAAAAATAAACAAATTATTACTTTGGAATTTGGAATGTAATTTTTAACGATTGTCCATTGTATTTTCTTTACTATTGAGCCAATATATTGTAAACAATATTTTTTTATATTAAAATTGATTGAGATGTTAAGGAGAACGGAATCGCTGTGTTGCTTTACATAAAGTAGGTATGGAGTCAAATATATTTTTTTAAATCCTCCATACGCTTGTTATTAGTCAAACGTTTGTACAATGGTACAATGAAAGCTCCTCTATTTGTGACAGAAAGAGATCTGGCTGTCTACAATACAAATATAAATGTAAATACCATCCACAATATAAATAACTTATTATTTTGGGAATATTTTATGGTAGTAAGTATTAACTGAGTTTACTAGGGCATATCTAAATGCAGATGAATCTAAAGTAAATTTCTATAATATAGTAGGAAGTAATTGTTTTTTTTTGGAATGTAATTACATTATAAGTATAAAGGCTTGTCGTTTTGCATTTGCAAAACCAACATAAAACACTATGCAAATCAAAAAATTATTTTCACACAAATTTAAACCAACATTTTTTCTATATTATATAAAAATTAACGAACTTGCTTTATTTCTAGTGCATAATGTACTAGGAGTAGCATTTTTATTTTTGAAGTACAACTTCAATAACCATTGAAATTTATACAAACAAGTTCTCGTTACATTTATTTAAGATAAATTAAAAATGGGAAGCTTTATTTAAAAGAAACAAGATAGCTTACACTACCTTATAACGGTTAAATTTACGTCAGAATTTATTACAAAATGGAAGTACATTGAGTAATAGACCAATATGCTGAGTAATTTTGAGACTAAATTTAGACTGAGATGTAGACTAGATTTATATTAATTATGGATTATTTAATACACAATAATATAAGTGCAAATCTTATAAATGTAACCATACTTCACAGTGAGCAGTTAGCAATGTTGTGCGAACTGTGGTAAGTTATAATATGAATATTTATAGTTATTGAGGACTAATCTGTCTCTAAATGAGTGTTTGTGTGTGCGTTTATCTGTGTTTGTTTATTTGTATTAAAAATAGATAGCATAGAATACTTGGTTTTTATATTATTACAATATGAGATCACTCGGACTCAACTTTCACATAATGGTTTAAACAGCGTAGTAAAATTTTAATTACTTAAACATTTTAAGATTTCACATGATTCTTATTATTATCAGCTAAACATTAATAATAAAATGATTCTGCTGCTGCTGTTTAATTTATATCACAGATATATTCCGAATAAACCTTCAGATCTATATATAGATGGACTCACAAAAATTCCTACTGCGTAAAATGGTAAAATATTTTGATTACAAATTGTTTGCTAAATGAATGAAATTTTTTTTAAATTAATTTACCTAAGAAAATGCTATCTTCCGTGGTATTACTGTAAGAAACAAAGTACAAATGCCTGCTCATTAATTCTTACATTAGTGCCCAGTTAAAGCACTTGGCTCGGCGAGTGAGGAAAAAACAATTTGTCAGTACGCCAAATCACCTTCTGTCCGAATAGTAAATATAAAATAGAAAGATTTCTTGTGTTTTTGCAAATTGCAAACAAATTACAAACATATTTTGTAAATATATCATTGAACTATTTTTCATATGCGTATAATAAGCAACAACTTCGGAAAAATACACATTTTTTAACAATAAAAATATTCCTTCCTTCCTTATAAATGGTTGTACAAATTTTGTATATCCATTATTTGCATACATATCATTACGTAATAAATAAAATAATACTAGAATCGCCAAATTACTTAAAACTATAACAGTTTCATTTTTTCAGTTTCAGGTTTTCCCGCGAGTTAATACGGATCTTCGGTAAGGATCGATACGCTCCGCTTTCAATAGGTATTGTCATGTATTCGCGTAGCTACGTTTATCAATTAGTTTTATATCTCATCTATCTGTTGCTATTGTTCTTACGCTCACTCCTTCTATACATTAATTCCAGTAATTGCGTTTTTATGCTTTTTCTACAGAATAAACAATATACGTGAAAATAACTGTGTTTCGTTGTTCTATTAATTACCACCTAACTCAGAACCTAAGGTAGGGTACTACAACAACCACCACAACATTAATGACCCACTCGCTACAATACATTAGTGCTCCAAAACGAAAAGAGAGAATAATAAAAAAAAAATATTTTTGATTCAAAATATATTAGGATTCAAAACCAAAACATTTGCAACAAATGATTTAAAATCTCAAATGTAAGCTGTAATATAAGCTGTAAAAATAATAAATAACATAACCAATATTTATAACATAATGTAAAAATTTGTATATCTGTCAAAACAATTTTATAAAGTTTTAATTAAGCCAAAACTTGCTTATATTTAAAATAATATGATTCAAGTCTCATGATTTTAGAAATATATTGAGGTGATTATGAGTTATAAAATATGTTCCTATTGCATTTTTCATCAGCTGTTTCTCAAATGTCTGAATAGTTTTTCTTGAATGATATTTATGAACAGTCTGGATTAAGTTCACTTTTAATTTAAAAAAACTGAAACTAAATCATCAAATATCTGTGGTATCGTAAACAGACAGATTTTTCTGTTTTTCTTTATACAATTAAATTTCAAACAAGACCAAGTTGAAAAGGCAAAAGGCTACAGAAGCCACTTAAAAGACGTAAAATGTCACGAGACGCAATACCCCGTTAACCTAATAATATAATTCTTCCCGTAAATTTTCATGTATTCTCTTATCAATATATTTTATATATATTTAAAGTTTTGAGTTTAGAAAGATATTGATTTGATTTGTTAAAATTGTTTTCTGTTTGTTTGTTATTTTGTGCCTCCCGCAAAGTCTACACGATAGTTTTGTATAATTTTCCGCTCGCTTTATTATGAGAAAACACAAATACTGATTTGGGCTAAAATTATTTTTACTAGAAATGAACAAAAAACACCTTTAAAAAAATTACATTTGAAGTACATGATTTACAGCTGATATTTCATTATGTAAGTCAAGAATATTGTATGCTTATAAGGTTTTTCAGAAAATTTTCAATTATTAAAAAAGTTTAGTGTAAATTTAAAACATCAAAAAAAATTATGGATTTGTGAACAATTGTGTGAAAAATTATAATAAAGCAGATAGATATTGAGAAGACAAAGTCACATCCACTAGTATTGTTTATAATCAATGACTTATTAACATCTAGAAAACAAGCACTACCGAGTCGAGCACATCTTAGTCATGCAAATTGAGTGAAGAGAGTTTTAGTAGCGTATTATGTAAAAACGATTCTTCTTTTCTTAGAACATAAAAAGTAATATTCTTTTGTCAGGTGACGAAATATAAATACTGGAATATGGTCGTAAAATTTGAATTCCATAATCAAACAAATGGTATTTATATTTAGAAAAATATATTTATATTTTAAATTGAAAAGTAAGTTCAGTACAAATGCATCGTCGTTTCCGAGAGTGTAGGTAGCTGAAGCAGTCTAAAAGAAAAGACGAGAAATAGAAATGTGATTATTAGTTTCATCACTTGATCAAACCTTGTTGAGGGTTAAATAAAACAGTTTAAGCTCTAATAATGTCCAAGTCTACAATATTCCTTTTATAACAATATTTTATGCAATATAATCACCGAATAAAATTCTGTATATTTGTTTTGCAATGAAATAACAAACGAACAGACATTAAATTTGAAGAGTATCCACTATATGTATTATACTTCAAGTCAGAGGATGAGGATGATTCTTGGAGAAGATGGTACCACTCCGGTCGAGTTAGTCCGTTCATTGAAATATCTACAGTTAGACTCTACTCGTACTTGTAATAAACTGCAACTAATGTACTAATGTATACTTGTTACTTTTGGTTTCGTAAGTAACTTGAATATTTGCCCATACCTGTAGATTGTAACTATAGTTTAAGCATTGATAAGTAATTGTTAAAATTATTTAAACCTCAGAAAATGAAACCCTTAGTATTATTTCTGTACTAGGGGCGCCAACAAACCCACAATTTCGACTCGCTGCGCTCGCGAAATCACGCGTGCCGTTTGCATATTGAGCGAAGCGAGCCGAGTATATTGACTCATCGTTTCCCATTTACTTCAATGGGATATCAGTTTTTTGAAACGATATTAAAAAAAAAATTTTTTTTTGATGACATTTTTCAAAAAAACTTTTTTTTAAACCATCATCTCATGTGTGTCTTTTTGATTGCAAAGTTTCATAATTTTCCGTCAAGTAGTTTTCGAGGCAATTCGTGACAAAGTATACAAAAAGTCTCCAGTAAAACGCTCCGCTCGCTTCGTTCGCTTCGATCAATAAACATTTTCCAAAAGATACTTCCTTCAAAGCTTGAAGGCGGTAACTTAATTAAGAACAATGGTCAGATCTGAAATCCTTTATATTCGTGTTGCGATCTAATGGAGCAAAAAGGTTTGAAAGTGCAAGTAAGTTAATTTATTAGGAAGAATAAATGGACCTTTAAAGGATATTTTTAATATATTAATAATAAGAAATATCCAAAAAGTTAACAATAGTGAGACCAGTCATGACTAATATTTATATTTATATGATTTATAACTGGAAGAAACAATTATAAATGTGTTATATATTAAATAAAGACAAATAAAACTTACTCTAAAATCCTAACAGAATAAGTAGGGAATACTATAATGTTAATTTTATTTAGTGTTTTAACTAATAGTTTAATATCTTATGTTATGACAATTCCATTTGAATTATGAAATTTCAAGCTGTTTATTAGATTTCTATCAAAACAAATTAATATTCACGACAAAAAGCAAATTCTCAAAACTCTGCCGTTGTTTTAATAAAGATTGTTAAGCTTACACAACATTCATAAATTTGTGTTTGTGGTTTTATATTTATAATATTCCTTGTACCTACATAATATTTATTTAAATATAAATCTTGTCTTGTTCGGTTTTTAATAAAGTTAAAATGTAAAAAATCACTAATCAATTCAAATCGTGATATTAATGATATATTTCAATACAGTTATTCCGCATTCTACACGTAATCGTCTTAATATTGGTTAATTATAATACGGAATATTTCATTGTTGTTGTAAGAACAAATTAAAATACACAAGTATTAAAGCTTTGTCAAATTTAACAAGATTGGTTAAACCCTGATATAATTTACATTTCTAAAACTATAAATGCAAAACAATTTTTCATTATCTGACATATTTTTCTATTGTTTTTCATGACAATGTCAATGAGATTCGTTCTACCATCTTTAACACCTCTGTGGGTATGGCTACTCGTGAACTGGAGATTTCTTACGCACTCGGGAAGACGCACTATGTTTTAAAAACATATTTCATGCAGAACGAATGAGTTCAAGCCTAGAATGCTTTGTTTTCTTTTCTTAAAAGAAATGTGTAAAGTTATTTAATTACTTTATTTATAAATATAAAATAAACAAAATTACTTTTATTATTATTTGTTTAATCATAATATTCATTATTTACTGACAATAATATACACAGGACTTAAACCTTAGAACAAAAGTTATATTAGTTCAATTAATATTTATACTTAATTACAGTAAAGAAAGCTCCTTTAAAAGTTACTGAAAATTTTTAACACTATTGAAATGAAACGTGACATGACATACCGCACTATGTATTTGTTTCTTTAAGCTACATGACTTCCTTAGATAAAGCTAAATATCTATTAAAATGTCTATATCTCGAGAACGAGTAAATTTAACTACCTCAAGATTTGTTTAAGTTTAAATACATTGGTAACAATACTGCTACATTTTGAATTTACATTAAAAAATAATTTGATAGTCACTTTTTTGGTCAAATTAGTTTTTTTATAAAATTGGTCAACAAGCTTTGTATAATCTTTTACCTCACTTTCGTTTATTCTCTTATTTTTAATTATTTTGCTTTTGACCATTATTATCATACAGACAGGCAATACAATCATACCATGTTAAACAACAAGCCAAAAATATTAAACAACAAGCTTTTATATATGGTATAATATTAAAACTTTTATGCAAATGTTATCAAATAAATACAATAAAAGCTGTCACATAATGTCTTCTATTTCTATCTCGTTCCGTTATGACAATTTGTTTTTATAATGTTTCTTATTCATGTACGATTCACTTGTTAACTGTTATTACGAATTATATTAAAAATAGTACCGTTACAGTTAAAAAGTCCAATTTTCATTGTCATTCATTGTATATTTCATAATGTCTATCTAGTATATTGTGTAAAGAGATTTAACACATGCTATGTATAACATTACGGTAAAACTTTCCCTGTTAATGTTTTCTAATAAATTCAATAAATGCAAGCTCATATTTATCTCAAGTGACATTATTGTCACTATAATAAATTTATGCTTATTCGTAGATTTTATAAACAACTAGTCTTCCGCCGGTGGCTCCCGTCGTTCCGGTTTGAAATAAAATTTCGGGTCAAAGTTTCAGATTGAGACCTATTATTTATACATAACATTTCTTTATTTGATTTCTGGATTTTATTTTCTTTTAAATATTAAAAATGAACGTGATTCAATTTTAACTTCAATTGCAGTTTCAATATAACGAAAACAAAGAGCATGTGTTAGTTACGTGTCTATAAAAGTACTTGTGACTGTACAGACATAACTACATGATTTTAGTATAATATTTTAGACAGTACGTTAGTGACTAAATTAGAACGACTTAATTTAATACTTTTATAAGAGAATGTAAAATTTTCTTAAAGCCTTAAGAGCTTATTATTTTGTTTTACTTAGTAGAGAAAAATCTGATGGCTTTTCATTAGACATGACGATTAGATGTTGTTAGACAACTTTTTGCGTGGCCTCAAGAGATTCTAGAGAAATGTTAAAATAAAAATTACATAAATCCGTATTAGTCCGAAAAGTAACTTGGATTTGGACACTATTTAGATATTCTCAAGCAAGCGTGAATAAATAAAATCAACGAACACTAAATAAGATTAAACGTAAATGTATTTATAAAAGAAACTGCTGACTAGAAATAATAAAATAAACATTTTTTAATGTTTCTTCTTCGATACAATTTCATTCAGACGTTTGAAGGAGGGATGCGCTTTCTTATAAATATATTGATAAGTACAATGTAAGAGGAACTTTGTTACTATTTTATGTTTTACTTAAAAAGTTGTTAAATAAAATCATTTCTTTCACAACAACATACAAGAGAACACAAAGATCGGATTTTGTCGACATAAACTTACTTTTAATAACCTGAGAAACTATTGAGATTAAATTAAAATTAAAAAACAAAAAACAATTGTTGATATGTTTACCTTTAACTTGTGAATATGAACATTCAGAAGGAAGGATATTAAAGACTATATATTTGAGAAGTTTTTTCTTAGATCTTTTTGTTGATCGTATTGTTATATTATCTTATACTTATAGTATTACTGTAACTAAAATTTTTTATTTGTTTGGTATATTTTATTACAGTTTTCAACCAATATTCATTAACAGCTTGCAAGTGGATTTTATTGATAATACAGAATATATTAATTATATACTGAGAGCTGATTAAACTGTGAGATAGTAAGCAGCTATTTGTATGCAACTGTTTGTCCATCACTCATACAACATATTGACATTTGGTGATATTGGATATTGACTTGTGATATATACACTACATATAATGTTAGATACAAATACGTAATCAACATTTTAATATATGCCTATATAGGCATAACTTCAACTTATTTCAGTAGTTTATTATTGTTTAATTAATGTTAATACTTTATTTAGTTATGTTATGCAACGCAGATATAACTAAATTTAATTTATGATTAGATGTTTTAAAATAAGTACTAATGTAAAATATTAAAATTATTAACAAATTAGTTAGTATATTAATAGAATGTCAACATAACTTCGGATGGGAATATAGGGTCATAAATATCCTATTTATTTGTAGACTAAATCACGCTTCAATGTAATCTGTACCTGAAACACTGAAACTAGATATATGGTCATTTGATTTATTCTCTGAGAATGACGGACGGAAAAGTTAATAAAATTAAGTAACTGCTTCGAAAAAATCGCTCTTTGTCTTACTATAATTGTACTATGGTTTAGAATAGTATAATATTTAGACATTTTTGAATGTTCGCCCAAACTAGATTTACGAAGATTTGGATAAAAGTATATATCTTGCGATGACAATTTTTGTATATTTAATGTAAGTCTTGTCACGCAGTAATGATTGTAGAATGTGGTTTTATCCATATTGAGCATTAAAAAGTGGTCGTAATATCTGATCATCCTGAAAAGTGATTCTTATTATATAAGATATGAAAGTGAAGCAAAAGGAAACAGTATATTAACACTTAAGAGATGCATGTTCTGTATTGCCTTATGAAAAAGCCTTACAAAAAAAATAAATTAACACAATAATATTTTATGATGAATTACGTCGGCCACAACAGGAGGATCCAAAAGAATACAAATTTATTGACTTAATATTTATTAATTGTAATTAAATAACAAACTACGTGATACTCGCTCAAAGTTGGAGACAAGAATGAATATAATAAAATGAAATTATAAATAAAAGAATACAGAGAAATAAATGTAACAAACAAAGGTTTCAGATATTACATTCTGGGATTTTAACATGCTACAAGGCACCTGCGCCTAATCAGCGTTTCTACGATTCGTAAGAATGCAATAAATGCGAATTTAACAATTTTATAACAAATAAGAATATAAGAAATATTTAATTAATAATCACAAGTATATAGGACTATAACAGATGTAAGAAAGCGATATTATTGTTATTTTATTGCCTACTACACAATAGGGTTCTAGTATTATTTGAACGTAATGTGTTTAGGGTTACCTCACGGATAATAATTAAGTAGTATATTGTACCAGTTGTAATTCGTGGCTTCACGTTCCCGTTCACGTTCACATTCACGTGCACGTTCAGGATATTAGTTTCCAATTTCTTTTCGATCTGGGTAAAGATACCATTAGCTTAATTTTGTAATACACTTATGAGAACTTTCATTTCTCAAGAGAAGAATCAAAACACGATATTAGGTATATGACAACAACCCCGCCTCAAAACGCTCAAAAGAGAGTAGTAAGCTTCAAATATTCAAAATATTTTTAGTCCAGACAACAATTTACTCAGGTGCGTTACTTTAAAACTAATTTAGAATTCTAAACTACTATCATGGTATTGCGTATTTCGTGTATTTTAGTATATTATCCAGAAAATGCTTAAAGTATGACTGTGATAATTGGATTTAAGTTTGCCTAAGCCTTCCAAACTTTAATGTTAATAGCATCCTTATGATGCAATTCAGTAGCGGACCACATGGTGTTTTAAGATAAGTGGATTAAATAAAAATATTTTAACATATTTAACTCGAGTATATGTTTTTTCATTTTAATTTGAATGCAGTGTTTTAAATGTTTTGAATCAATCAAGTGCATGGGAAAAATAAAAATAGGTATCAGTAATCTGTCACATACTAATAGTATATTAACGATCTACAGATGTAGAATGTTGTAATAATAATAATAATAATAATAATAATCTTTTATTTGCAGAAAACATGGCATACATAACACAATATCGTTAATATATATGTACATGTTTAGTCAACGGCGTAACATGCAAAATTTTATTACAGACTATTTTAACTTCATAAATATAACATTAACTAAAATTATCAAATTAAATTGTATTATATAAAATTACATTTAATTAACTAAATAAAATAAAATAAATTATACAAGATTAAATTAAGTCAAATAATTATATGTCAAGTCCGAAAATTATTGTCTTGTATTTTATCAATATTAATCTCAATTTGGAGACATGAAGAAGAATTTCAGATAAGCAATCCTTATTTTTTTTTTTTAATTTTATTTAATTATTTATATATGTTTTTACATCAAAATCACATATTACAAAATTCTTTTACGGAGTAAAAGCATTTGTCAACCAACCAGTCACGAAGTTTCACCTTAAATCTTAAGTATGGCAAATTTCTAATCGCAGAAGGCAATTTGTAGAACGAAGCGAACGAAGTGAGCGGAGCGTTTTACTGGAGACTTTTTGCATTCTTTGTCACGAATTGGCTCAAAAACTACTTGACGGAAAATTATGAAACTTTGCAAACCAAAAGACACACATTAGGTGATGGTTCTTATAAAAAAAAAAAAAAAAATGTTCCCAAAAGAAATATATTTTTTTTAATATCACTTCAAAAAACTGATACCCCATTGAAGTCGATGGGAAACGATGAGTCAATACACTGGGCTCGCTTCGCTCAATATGCAAACGGCTCCCAAGATTTCGCGAGCGCAGCGAGTCGAAATTGAGGGTTTGTTGGCGCCCCTAGTTATAGATGACTATCATCATGTGATAGCAGTTTTTAGAACAAAAAGCAGTCCTAATTTGAGGGTAATAGATTTTATTCTTATCCCTTGTATTAAATGATAGCACATTTCCACGAGTCTCGTAGTAGTCATGGCCAAATCTTTTCATAAAACACCCAAGTTCGTATATATAAATGCCTGGCAACGTAAGAATTTTAAGATGCCTAAAATTTGGTTTACATGATTGCATCGGATCCATATTACAGATTGCCCTGATGCACTTTTTTTGTATGAGAAATACTTTATTTATGTCTGAGCCATTTCCCCAAACCAAAATCCCGTAACGAAGATTTCATTCAACGTAACCATGATATGCCAATAGTGCTGTGCTCTGATCAGCAATCCTTGAAATTTTTCTTAAGGCATAGACAAAAGTATTAATTTTTTGACATAAGGTTGCTATATGAGGACCCCAGGAACAAAATTCGTCTAAACGTACACCTAAGAAACTTATTTCTGTAACTTGTTCTATTCGTTCATGGGCACATGTTATTACGTTACCTTTAATAGACATTTTCCTATTCCTAAGCATCATATATTTGGTTTTTTTTTAGGTTTATACACAAATTGTTCATTTTTAGCCATTCGTGCACATCTTTTAAAGTGTTGTTTATTTCTATACAAATATTATTATTTTTTATACATGCTACGATGATTGATACATCGTCTGCAAACAAAATACATTTGTGTTTTGTGCAATTAGGAAGATCATTAATATATATTAAAAAATAATAGTGGCCAAAGAACACTACCCTGGGGTACGCCAAAAGCATTTATTTCGAAAGACGAGTTAAAATTTGTTAATATCTTTTTCTCGTTCAATTTCGAAATTTGAACAAACTGTTTTCTGTCTTTAGGATAGCTTTCCAACCATTTATTGCATACTCCACGTAGCCCATAGCATTCGCATTTTTTCAATAATAAGTCATGCGACACATCATCAAAAGCCTTTGTCATGTCGCAGAACATAACACAGGCTGGACTACCGCTGTCAATAAACGATATAACGTTTTTTAGTAACATAAAAAGTGCCAATGTCGTTGATTTCTCTTTTTGAAATCCATTTTGTTCATTTTTAATTGTCTTGCATTTCGTAAGGAAAGTAATAATACGTTTGTGCATAATTCTTTCAAACACTTTAGAGATAATTGAGGTAAGTGATATAGGACGATAATTATTGATGTGTTTCCAAACCCGCTGGTGGTTAAGGCCACAGGATACACGGCCCGTAAGACTCCTAAAGTCAGAAAGAGAAGACCCAAGTCGGTACTTTTCGACCCGGACGACGCGATTACGTTAGGGAACGCTACGTAAAAGCGGCAAAGCGAACATAAATACTACACATACACACACAGCGTCTTCGCCGGCGAAGACGAGGCCCCCATCCAAGCACGTTGCTCCGGCGTTCTGCCGTCGGAGGACGTTAGTGTCAAATTCTAACCCACATCCAACCCTCGCTTCCCACCTAACGGCGTCCTGAGCCGTGGTCCGAGCCTCACAGGAGGCGCCCTCAGGACGCGCGTTCCCCTGGGGCCCTTCAGGCCCCCCTTTTCAAGGGCGGGTCTCTGCACCCGTCCATTACACCGGTAACGCTGTCATGGCCAGTAGGGCTAACAGCAGAGACAAAAAAAAAAAAAAAAAAAATTATTGATGTCAGTAATATTACCCTTTTTATGAACTGGCTTTATAATGGACGTTTTTAAATTTGACGGAAAAGTGCCACAGATAAAAGACAAATTAATCAAATAGCACAATATTGGCGACAACTCTTCAACAGCTACTTTTAGCACCATAGTACTTATACCATCCTCTCCGACCGACTTTGTGTTTTTTAAGGATTTTATAGTAGTAGTAACCTCTTGTGTGCTGCATGGCTCCAAGAAAATTGATTTGCTGACTTCATTTCCTGTCAGGGTCATTTTATTGTGTTTCATTAAGTCACACTTATTTTTATTGTCGACAAAGAGGTCGTTGAACTTATTAGCAACATCAACAGGATTTTTAATACTCATACTATCAATCACTATTTCTTCCAGATCTTTAAGTTGATTGAAATTATGATCGCATCCTTTAATAACAGTCCAAGCAGCTTTGCACTTGTTAACTGACGAAGCAATATATTTTCTGTTTGTCTTTTTTTCGGCTCGATTAATACAAGATTTAAATATTTTAGTGAACTTCAAATAATTATCTTTATCTTCTATTTTATTCGTTTTGTAGCTCTTATATCGCAATTTTCTTTTTGTTTTTGCTGATTTTTTTAATCCACTTGTTATCCATTTTATAGTTTTGGGTTGATTTGTAATTTTTATCTGTATTTGAGGAAAACAGAGTTCATAGAATAACAAAAGTTCATTGAAAAATATGTTGAAGATTTTATTGTAATTTTGTTTTACAGTGTCAGTATCAGCATGATCGGTGATGTCTGTTATTTGTTTCCATGTAATAGCTTTCATGCAGTCCTTAAATTTTTTTATGTTATCTTTACTATAATCTCTTACAGTAATAAAATAATACATGAGAAGTTGTGGCTTCGATTTTACATTAAAAGTTATAGTTTGACAAGTATTATGGTCAGACAACTCTGATTGAAACACACCTGCTGTAACTTCGTCTATGGTACTCGCTATATGGTCAATACATTTGTTACGTCTAGTGGGTTTATTTATGTGGCATTTAATATTATAATTATCTAATAACATTATTAATTTCTTTGTCACATTATTGTCAGATAGTAGGTCAATATTCAAGTCACCGGCGATAATAACACTTTTTTTCGTATTTTTGAATGCATTCAGTGTTAAGTCCAAATTTTCAAATAATATATTTACGTCAGAGTTCGGAATACGATACATACATAGGATGATGCAACGCAGTTCAATTAGTTCAACAGCACAGCACTCAAACGTATAGACTAGAGCGAATTTTTTTACGTCTTGTATTTCTTTAGTTTTTAAATGTGTCCTTGTGAAAATACACACACCGCCACGTTTTACATCTCTAGAAAAATTAGCTGCTAAATTGAAGTTATGAAGTTTGGCATTAGCTTCAGAACCACTTTTTATAAAAGTCTCAGACAAACAGACAACATCCACGCACACGCTACTATCATTTAATTCATTTAAGTATATTTCGAATAAATTTTGTTTATTTAAATATCCCGCTATATTTTGGTGCAAAATGGTACAAGAATCGTTTTTATAATTATTGAAAAAAGGGACGAAAGGAATTTTTAGGTGTCATACTTACCCTGTTTTGGCCATGGTCCGAGTCTTCAACTAGGTTGCTATCAATGACCGTTTTGGGTATAACCTTAAAGTAATATGGAATGGTTCCAGGTTTATAAAATTTCGAATTGTGGTTTGTACCATGAAAGTCATCTACAACCGTTACCGACTTTTTTTTGTTCGTTTTAAAATAGAAAGGTATAGTTCCCGGTTGATTGACCTCCTTCACCCTATGTATATTAGTTTTTTTATTAAATTTCAATAAATAATTTTGGTAATAATAAGAATAGTCAATAAGTAAATTAATTTTTTTACAAATGTCAATAAAGTAGTCTCGTCTGGTTTTATAGTACCTATACAATTCAATAAATTGAGCGTTTTTTTAGTGATTGCAATATAATTTTAACAAATTGTTTAACTTAATTACACTTAATTACACTTAATATAATAATTTCAACATGTGATCCAAATAAATTTATAATAGTACAAATGTCAATTCCTAGTTTAGCAGGGTTGCAGTCATTTTCCCCTAAGCATAAAATTACCTTATCTGCTGAATTTACTATGGTATTTTTACAACATTTAATAAATTCTTCTGTTAATGCATTTGGTTTCGTTATTGACTCAATAATGTATTCTTTATATGTAGTGTTGTGTCTAGAATATATAAGATTTGATGCTAGATCAGTACATTGCTGTGTTCCAAATATCAATTTTTTTTTCTTCTTTCTGTCTATCGTTGAGCCCGGTGAATTATTCGCCTTAAAACTCCTCTTAATATTTTTTTTCAAATTATTATCCCCACATTTTTTATTTAAATCCGAATCATTTGGTTTTTTTGCGGATTGGATCTGTCTGTTAGAATTATTATTTGTTTTCTCCGGAGTTTCCGAGCTGCATATTTGGTTTAAGTTCTGTACAGATAAGCCAAGACTTTTTTTACCTTTTCGTTTTCCGTCAGATTTACTTTTCCTAGAAGTCATGGGCGTCGAATTTAAATATTTATATCTGTCATTTTTCTTCTCCAGCTCTTCAATGTAACGTTTCAATTTACAGTTTTCAGAAAGAAGTAACTCAATCTCTTGATGTGAACTTTGTAATTCTCCTTGTAACTTTTCTATGTTTTCGTTTAATTGCTGTATTTGTAAGTTACCAGCTCGTATAGACAAGTCAGGAACCGAGTACATTGAGTCATCAAGCGATAATCTGTTGTCACTGAGGGAATTTAATGATGATGTCAGAAATTTGTTGGTTTTTCTTTTATTTCTTTTAGTTATGTTATCGTTAATGGAGATATCGAACGACATATTTATATTTTATTATTTATCTTATATTTTAATTAAATTATAAAATTAAAAAATAATTCCTTAAATATATTAATAATTATATGCCGGTATAAACAAAATTATAATCAGAAATTATATTACTCTTATCGCCATCTAGTGGCAAAAAGCATAACCACAGTATTCTCAGTCAATATTTGTAAGGTAAAGTGGCGCTAGTAGTAAAGTTTTTCTATAAATTAAACGAATTTTTATATATGGTATCACTAACAGCGTCACTGGTGGCAAGTAGTGGTATCTACTAATATTTGTTCTCGTCACTTCTATGTCGAAGTGGCGCTAGTTGTATGGTTTATATTAAAGGTTCAAAGTTCATTTTCTTTCAACGGTCGCGCAAATGTAATTTACTTGAAAGAATACGAAAGATATTGATTATTGTAACAAATTAATGCACAGTATTGTTCAATATTTGGAACCACTAATGTCTGAAAACTGTCTTCACTAATATAAAATAGTTTTAACACCACACAAAGCAGTCCACCAAAATTTGTTGATGTTTATCTCTCACTTAATATAATTTGTCACAAATAGTTTTGCTTAGTCACAGTCATAAATAAACTCGATTGCACAGGTATTTACACTATTTGGGTTAAACTTTTAATTATTTACGAAAATTAAACTATGATAACGATGTTAACAAAGCTGGGGTTGCCAGTATTATTTTTCAAATCGTTCAAATTTGTAATCTACATGAGAGGGTCCTAAAGTCCATGATTCATTTTAAAAATGTATCTTTTACTTTTGTATCTTTATATTTTTTTGTAGTTTATTAAATCTAAAGTAAGATTGGACTTTTATCTTATACGTTCATACCCGATCAACACCGCCATAGGCCTATCTGAGATATTTTATCTCATTCTAGAACCGTGGTATCGCTTTAATATATAAAAAAAAAGTATTGCAAAAAAATCTCTTTCTTTCACGTGTTTAATGATTATATCTAGTATCATATTTCTCACTATAATAATATGATTAAACTGATTTCATTAACTAAAACAATACTTTTCCATATTTTAATTATATTAGGATCCGCCAACCGTGCGCTGCGGGTGTTGAGCAGAGCTCCTCTATTTTCTTCTTTTCTTGATAACTTTTGAATGGCTAAACATTTTTTCAATCTGTTTTCGCTATAACATCCGCGTTCGGCTCAAACATACATGAGAGAATTTTTAGCTAATTATCTCGTAACATTCTAGAGACAACTAAACACAAAAAAGATCTCCCAAACAGTTAAGAGCTTCGCTTACGCTCAGCTCAATAATGTGAAATCATTAAGTCGTTCTCGTTTACACTTTCGTAGGAATTTATTTCTTTACGCGATGGGCCCGGCACCCGCACGGTGAATCCATGGAATGCTAAGAAGCTTCGTCTTATTTTAATTGACAGCTCGGAGAGACGGGATGACGCTGGAAAGACAGATGACGCTGGAAAGACAGCTGGCAGCTGGAAAGACAGATGACTGTTGGAAAGACAGCCGAGGGCGACGGCCTAGCAAGCCAAGCCCGGGAATTTCGTTCAAAGCTAAAAGTCCAAATAAGAAAAATACCCCTGGGACAGTCCGAGAGGAGGGGCGGAAGAACTGTCCATCGGTTGATATTAACGACGAAAACGGCGCGAAAACGGAATTGAAATGCCCTACGTGCGGGAAAATTTACAAAAGACGAGCTTGGTTCATTAAACATCTGAAAACACACGATGGTGCTGAAGCGCGGCAATCGCCGGTAATATCTTCAGTTATCACTTCGGATAGAGTTTACCCTCATATATCCCATGGTGAGCCATTGAATGCAAATCACCAGGAGTCCATGACCATCAGGACGCGTCTTAGCATTCCCAATATTAAACAATCAACATGGAAAATACATGACCAAAATATAGCGGACCTGTTAGAGCATTCGGGCTCAAACCAGGTACTCGACGAGCAAGTAGAGACACTACAAAACACTATTTTTGATTACTTCAATGAGAACTATCCACCTTCGAATCGTTATGCCCACAAGTATAAAGAAAACAGTTTTAAATTGAAAATGAGAAGGAAAAAAAGAGACCTCATAAAGAAACTTCGTAGGGCCAAAGCCATGGGCGACAACGAACTTAGTCACCAACTGTCTAGGGCATTAAGGTCAATTCTTAAATTAATACAAGGCATATCACAACAAATAACAAAAAACCGTGATAGCTTTGACCGGGCAAAACACGAAGTAGACTTTGACAAAAATCCTTTTAAGTACTCCAAAAACATTTTCAAAGACGAAAAAGGTAAGCTTCTCTTGACCAACGAGCAAATTTTTTATTATTATAAAAGTACATACGAAGTGCCAAAAAATCAAAGGCTATATAAGGATCCCAACGAACGAAAACCTGAGATTCCTTCCATAGATTTTCATGCCAACCCTCCAACTTTGGAGGAAATCAATAAAATAATTAAAAAGAAACCATCTAAGTCAGCACCAGGTCCGGATGGTATCCCTTATATAGTTTATAAAAAATGTCCGTCGATTCATAAACATATATTGAATAAATTCGGTAAAATCTGGTCAAGAGGACAAACACCGGTAACATTCGAAAATGCTCTTTTTGTCCTCATTCCCAAACGTGACAATGTCTCGGATCCTAGGGACACTAGACCGATAGCTCTTACAAACACAATATCAAAAATATTTTTTTCCTTTTTACAAACGGAAATGACGCAATTCATGATAAATAACAAATATTTCGGGCCTAATCACCAGAAAGGGTTTTTGCCTGGCATTTCTGGATACCTCGAACATAACACGTTACTATCTACTACTACTAGAACGATCATCAGTTCATTTCTGGAACGTATTTCAAAGGCGGCTTTAGTAGGTTCTTACGATATTTGGTTAGGTAGGGAGAGGAGCGTGAACAGTGAAGGTGAGCGTGTATGCGCATAGTAAAGGGGCCCCTTAAACCTACACCTAGGTTGCAAGTCCCAGGCATTGTTTGCGCTCCTTTTCCTGCAACGCGATGGGCCCGGCACCCGCACGGTGAATCCATAGAATTCTAAGAAGCTTA
The DNA here is from genome assembly GCA_918358865.1 of Melinaea marsaeus rileyi. Lineage (NCBI taxonomy): Eukaryota > Metazoa > Arthropoda > Insecta > Lepidoptera > Nymphalidae > Melinaea > Melinaea marsaeus. The sequence goes on along the minus strand of OU911088.1, from coordinate 7,735,724 downwards.
GTCTCATATACCAGGAAAAAATACATTTAACAATTTATATAAAATATAGTATACACAAAAAGGATGAATTATCTCTTAAAAGAGATCTCTACCAGAAACCCTTCATTATTGGAGAAAATATTTTGATATTTGCGGAATAGGTACAATAAATATCGAAAAAAAAATTAAATAGATAAAAACATATATAATACACATATATACATAAATATAATACATACTTACATAAATATAATACATATATATAGCGAGGACATTTTAGAAGGAGAGGAAGTAATTCTTCAGTCTAAACTTAAAGGAAGTAATAGTGGGACAGTCTTTGTATAAGTGAAGAGGTAATGAGTTTCAGAGTTGAGCAGCATGAACAGAGAAGGATTTTCGGTAATGGGCAGTGTTATAGTGCGGCACCTTAAGAAATTTTAAGGAGACACAAGAGCGCTCAGGCAATTGTCTAGGTGGACATAATTGAAAGAGATCTTGCAAGTAAGAAGGAGAAAATTTTTGAAGAACTTTATAGAGAAGTGTTAATACATACACATTCCGGCGGAAGCGGATAGGGAGCCACTTTCACTCACGGGGGTATTACGAAATATGGTCAAATTTACGCAAGCCGTAGATAAAACGGGTGCATAAATTCTGAAGTCGATCGAAATTTTCAAGTAGCTCCTCAGACGTATCTAAATAACAAATGTCAGCGTAGTCAAGAAGAGGAAGTAGAAGAGGTTGGGCTAGTATAATTTTAATTTTAAAAGGAAGTAAATTTTTAATGCAGAAGGGAATGTAAAAGTTCTCAAAGAAAAATTTAAAATATATGTTATAATAGGTAATAGGATATCGATTATAGGAATAAGCATATCTCTACTAATGTCATCATTACCGACGGCCTTAGAAGAGATAAAAAATAGGGAATTTTTGACATCTCCCTCCGTTAAATCCTGGAAGAAAAAAGAAGAATCACAGATAAGTGGGGTCACATTTGACAATTGTTGCAGGGTTTTAGATTTACGTTCTGTAGAAAGAAAGTATTAAGGGTGGAGAAGAAAAATGTGTATTTAAAAGATTTAAATCAACAGTATGATTGAGAGTATTACGATTTTTACCCACACCTAGTGACTTTAAAAAGTTCCACATTTGTGCACCCGAAAGATTGTGTATGGAGGAAAAGACATACACACATACATACATACATTATACACATTCTACACATTCTATTGCAGAGATCACGCAGTTTTTTGTAAGTTTCAATTTTATCTGGAGATGAATCAGAATTGTTAAGTAACTATCATACATCAAACTTTTGGCTTATCAAGAATGAAACCAGAAATAAATAAGATATAAACTTTTGGCTTATCAAGAATGAATTCAGTATTAAATAAGATATAAATAGTATGCTTTTATAAACAAATATAATTTAGGTAAAACTTTGCAATAACATATTTCATTTGAAAGTTATAGTAATTTGAAATAAAGTTAAATTACGACAGAAATTTAAATATAATTTGAACTTCTAATGCTAAAGTTGTTTATAAATAAAGTTGGAAAAGATTCAACTTCAGGGAAATTAAAAAAATTCTAATATGGAGTTTTATCTATTTGCAAAGATAAAACTCCATACTTTTACTTTAGCTAGTTTGGTATCACTCATAATAAAAAACAAAAGACATGAGTTTCTCATTTTAAATTAAGGCAACTATTTTTTTCAAAGTAAAACAACTATATTTAAGCAAAATAATTAACCTTCTCTTAAAATGAGAACTCAACTTTGTAAGGGATTTTAATATTATCTGTTTTAAATCACAAGGTTAATTAGTGAGTGTAACGTAAGCAGTTAATTCTGCATTTGCACGAATGTTTTAACTATGATATCTGTGAGAGTTTGTTTCAATTTCATTTACTTTGTATGACTGCTTCAGTTATTATTATTTTTCTGGCCTTATTTCTGAAATCCTAGGTTGATTTTTGAAAAAATAATTACCGTATTTACACAGATAACACAAGTAAACTAAGGTTATTAATACTGATTTAACTTGTACTACAGTAAATATAAAATTTTGTCGTCAGGATCTGGATCATCATTATTTTTTATAAAAATAAGAAATTAAAGAAACAATTTAATTTAAAAAAAAACATTTATTAAAGTAATTGTAGTAGGAATACCACAATTGCTTGAATAAATAATACGAGTATACGTCTAATATTATCTAATAATGAACGTGCTATAAATAATAATTACATTAAATGGAAAGTTTCTTGCTTATCCAAGACAATTTAAAGCCTAACCTAAACTAACCCTTAGGATATTGGGTTTACAGGACAAAATATTCAACTTGTGAGATAATTGTCTTAAATAGATAAGTCTTCAATAATTCTTAAGAAAGTAAACAATCAAAGTAGCAAGCAAGTGATTAAGAGGTTAAGCAAATGACATCAAAAAGTTGAATAATATCTAAAGATTTAGATTATTATATAATTTTTCAATTCATTACATCTATTAGAGTCTGAAGACTAGTCACGTCTCAATATTCTAAAATTCTTAAATGCAGAATATAATTTGTGTACTTAAGGTTTAATTATCTTATTGCCACTCCCGGGACTGTAATATGTGAAATTTTACACTACATTTTATAGTATTCATCACAGAGAACTTGTGTCCATATTTTAAATGTAACAGAGGACGGAATATGTGTGCTTGTTTAGTTTCTTTCAATAAGTTCCTAAAGTGTGTAAAGTCGTGCTTTGAAGTTAAAAACTTGCTCTGAAAATTATAAACAAATCAAATAGATATGTCTAACATGATCATTAACTAAATTGTTCTTCATATTAAAAATAATTGGTAACACTTTGCTGACTGTTAATGTTAGCAGCGCAGTGATACTTCATACATTCAACGTTGTGTCACGTCCGATGACTGTTTTTGTATTATAAGTCCAACGAATTAAAAAATAACTATATTAAAAGAGTAAAATGCACAATGCTTAATAAAGTTCAAAATAAATATATATAAATGTTTTTGAAAGTACACTTGCATGAACGTACGTACACTTGTATTGTACACTTGTATTGTACACTTGTACTTGTGTATGTACACTTACGTTCTTGGTGATTTTCAAAACTAAATGACCTCACTTTAGTTAATTACGGGTAATTAGTTAAAAACAAAGTAAATATATAATTCTAGACCCGAAATATAATACACGAATAGGCACATCGACTATCTTCTAACAACATTACTTTGTTTTACAAACAAACATACCAACTGCCGAGATACGTATTGTTTTAGTTCTTTGACCTTTCTTTTGTATTGTACATATTTAACAATTTATTTACTTATTTATTTAACTTCATGCCATATCCCTTACGGGGTAGCCAGAGACGACGGAGAGCCAAACGCTACGGTCCCTGCATACCTCTTTCGCCTCGACCACAGACATTAACCTCTTTTTACGTGACCTTCCTACAGTATCGTAGCTACTGAGTTTTCGAAGGTCACTCGAGGACTCCCCCTGTCTCTTTTACCGCTCACTTTTCCTTTATAAATCTTTTTTACCATTCTTTCATCACTCATTCGTTCGACGTGCCCAAACCACCTGAGCACGTTCTTTTTCATTCTCACCGTGACATCTTCGCTAGTACCTGACATTCTGTGGATCTCTTCATTGCGGATTTGGTCAGCTAAACTGATTCCGCGTATTCGGCGAAGAGATCGTTTCTCCACAGCATTCATCTTTCTTACATTCTTCTTTTGTGTTACCCACGTTTGGCTGCCGTATAACAAAGTTGGTAGCAAAACTGTATTGTGTACAGCCAAACGTGCGGCTATGCTGATGTTTTGTCGTCTCAACAATGCAGCCAAAGCACCGTTGACTCTGTTACCGGCAGCAATACGCCTTTCAACATCCATTTCGTATCTTCCATCTCTGCTAAACATACTTCCTAAATATACCGCTTCATTCACTTGTTCTATTATCTTACCATTCACGTTGATCTTACATTCTGTTCTTTCTTCATTTCTTTCAAATATCAGAACCTTCGTCTTATCTACATTCAGGTTTAGACCATTATTTTCACACCCATCTTTCAGAGTGCTGATCAATGCCTGCAAATTGCATTCTGATGATACAATAAGCACGCATCATCTGCATATAGCAAGCAATTGACCTTAAGGTCACCTACTTTCACTCCCATGGCACTGTCTTTCACGCCTCGGTGACAACTATCCAAATACAAATTGGACAACCAAGTTGACATAGCGTAACCTTGCTTAACACCCGATTGGATGTCAAACCCGGGCGATATGTCAGCTCCTACTCGCACACAGGCTGAGTGATCTCTGTAAAGAGACTTTACAGCCTGTAGCAATGGTCCGTTCACATTGTATCTCCCATAATTTCTTTCTCACAACCCTGACAAACGCCTTTTCTAAATCCACAAGAACACAGAAAACCTTTTGGTTTAGGGTCAAAAACTTTTCTATGATCATGCGGAGGGAAAAGATCTGGCCTATACACTCTCTTCCAGGTCTAAAACCTTCTTGGGCCTTCTACAACAGCCTTTCAGATTTCTCTTGCATTCTTCTCGTTAATATTTTAGCATTTACTTTACCGCCCAAGCTAATCAAACTGATAGCCCTGTAGCTTGCACAGTCTATCTGTGAACCTTTGCCTTTATACAAAGGTACGATGACTGCACCTCGCCAATCGTCTGGGACCTCCCCTGATTTCCAGCATAAATTGCACAAAAACCAGAACAAGTCCAAGACGAGTGGCCCACCATATTTGATCATCTCGGCAGTAACTTCATCTGCTCCCGCAGCCTTACCACATTTCAGGCTTCCAATCGCGCTCTTCACTTCTTCCAAACTGATTTCACCATCGGCTACATCGCAACTCAACATTTTGCTGATACTCGAGGCCGAGGCGTCCTCACATTCATACGTCTCCTTGTAGAATTCCGCCCACCGCTGCATAACGTGTGCTTGCTTAGTTAAAATTTCACCGTTCTTCAAAAGCACCCCTTTCATTCTACAGGTTACCGAGCAACCTCGGGAATCACTAACTTCTCGCCAGAAAAGCTTCGTGTTTTCCCGGAAGTTGTTTGTCAACCTTTCATCCCTTTCTCTCTCAGAATTTTCACGCTTCACCTTTATAAGTGCTTTCGTTTTGTGCTTTTGCAGCTTGTATTCTCTTTTTCTTATCTCTCTCATACTTTTATTCTTACCCGAGGCTTTACAATCCAGCCATGCTTTCTTCTTTAACTCCTCGGCGTCTTTCACTTTATCATCTCACCATTCATCGCGCTCTTTACTAAAACTTCTTTTCCTTTTACAACATACCTCTGTCGCTACTTTCACCATACCATTCCTAAGGTTCTGCCAGCATAATTCAGCACTTTGATTTCCAGAAACACAGCTTTCAAGCTTCTTGGAAACCCTCTCTTGATATTCCTTTCTGATCTGTGGATTTTGAAGCTTCCAGCTGCTTACGCGATAATTCGACTCCAAGCTAGGACACGTCGTGCGGCTGCGCCAACCTGCAAATAGACCTCGTATTCTAGCAACGACTAGATAATGGTCCGTTCCCAGATTAGCACCCCTAAACACTGGCGTGTCCATAACTTGGCTTCGAATACGCTGATCCACTAGGAATAAATCAATCATACTTTTTTCTTCCGCTCGCTCCCATGTGTACATGTGAATTTGTTTGTGATCAAACATCGTGTTTGCCACAAACAAGTTTTTTTTTCTTACAAAATTCCAAAATAAGCTTTCCAGCCTCATTTACTCTCTTATCACCGTACTTGCCTGGCACGCTATCGTAACCACTTCGCGCGGTTCCAACCCATCCATTCATATTTCCACATACTATCAATTTTATATGCCATATAAATTAATATTCCTTTGTACTGAGTTGAAATATAAATATTTGACTTTGACTCTGAGAGTTGAATGTGGTAAGCAAACAAAAGGTAAATAAAATAAAAGATTTTGAAAAAAAACACATTACGATTTATATTTTAATTTTTAAAGCTAGATTAGTACAAATGCATCATCCTTTCCGTAAATGTACGCAGCTAAAGTAGTCTACAAGAAGCGAAAAGAAACAGAAATGCGATTATTGGTTTCATCACTCGATCAAACATTGGCAGTTTAAATGAAACAGTTTTAGTTCAGGAATATCCAAGTCTACAACATCTCTTTGGTGAAATTGTTTTATCCAATAAAAACATTAAATAAAAAATAAAGTATCTGAATAGTTTCTAATATATTTAATTTTGTAATGGAATAACAAAGGAGCAGACGGGTCTCTTACTATCCATCGAAATCAAACATATGCAACAAAGCGGCCACAATATGTACTTCAGAGTAGATCTACTTTGAGAGGATGGTACTACTCCGGTCGAGCCAGTCCGTATGCCACCTGTAGATAGATAGATAGATAGATAAGCTCTTTATTGCACACAAAATTAATATAATGAAACAAAAACTAAATATGCGAAGGCGGTCTTATTGCTAAAAGCAATCTCTGACAGACAACCTTCAGGTGAAAGAATTTCAGTAATAAGTACGGGATAGTGCTAATACGAGAAATAATATTTAAAATAGATGCATAGAATAAAGCATTAATTATTTCCACATATGCCCTATAAACATTTAACTAATTAAATTACTTTTAAATAAATATAATATTTATAAAATAATAAATTAATTATATATATACATATATATAAACATATATACAAATAATATAATTAAATATATATACACATACACATATATATACACAACTAAATACGTAACTATATATAGGTACATATACTAAACAAAGATAAATTCCTACATAACGACAGTTTATAATGACGATAATGACTAACGAAAGTGTTGAGTGTAAATTATTCTAGAGAAAGGTAATAATTAAATAATCTATTTTTAAATGAAAATAGCGAAATTGAATGTATTGAAATGTTTACAGTTACTTATAGATTCTATCTACACTGATTGTTACTGACGTATATTCGTTGCTTATAGATTCATAACTTGAATATTCACCCAGTACTACAAATCGTAACTATAGTTGAAACATTGATAAGTAATTGTAAATATTATTTTAACCTGAAAATGAAATTCTTTGTATTATTTTTTTTGTAAGAGATTTCCAAAAGATAGTTTCTCTTCCCTCTAAGCTCGAAGGCGGTAACTTAATTGAGAATAATGGTTAGATCTGAAAACTTTTACACTCCTTTTGCGATCTAATGGAGTGAACAGGTTTTAAAAGTGCAAGTAAGTTCTTACATTAGGAAGAACAAAGGAACCTTAAAAAGGTATTTTTAATATATTATTGTCAAGTAATATCCATTTACTTAACATTAGGTAAGCCAGCCATGAATAATAGTTATATTAATATGATATGTGGTTAAAAATATTCGAATAAATTTATTATATATTAAATAAATACAGATAAGACTTACTCTAAGATCCTAATAGAATAACTAGAGACTACTTTATTGTTTATTTTTTTGCTTTTAGTTTGTACAGATAAAAGCGTCTTTATTAGTTTTTTAACAATTAAGTTCCCGTATTGTATTCTTGATATTATAATAATTTTATTTCAAATATAAAATTTAAAGTTAATGATTGTTTTGCCCAAAATTTTACACTAATTTGTGCGGGTAGATAAACATTAACGAAGATAACGTCTTTTAATAATTTACGATATTTCTATTTCGATCGGTCTCTTCTAGTGCTTCTCCTTGTTTCGTAATAATTTTGAAACTTGATAATGATAAGGAACTACTCTAAGACTTACTGCTGCTCGAGCTCCTTGAGATAAGTCAAATTAATATCATATTTAACGCAGTTTTCTGTTCAAAATATAATATAATATAAAATACTTGGTTACTAAGAATAATAAGAAATATGATAATAAATACCATCCAGAGTTTTGCTTGATGTCTGAAGAAACGAAAAGAGATTGACATACAAATATTTTTTTTAAAATAAAATGAAATGCCTCTAATTCTAACTTTCGGAATTTTCTCAAGTTCATAATTAACTGTTATTATTAACTTAACCTTACTCTTGTTCTTAGAATAAATATAAAAATCTAAATAAAAATACTATTTCACGTACTTTCCTATTGTTTTTCATAACAATGTCAATAACACTATCGTCCTAGTGTCCTTAACACTTCTATATGAGTGGCTACTTGTGAACAATACTTTCTCTGACTTGTTACGCACTCCAGAAGCCGCACGATGTTTTAAATAAATATTTCATGAAGAAGGAATAAATTCAAGTCAAAGCATTCTAATGCTTTATTCTTTTATGTAATTATTATAAAATAAACTAAATTTCTTTTATTATTTATTGTTTAATTGTAACATTATTGAAAAAAATTGTTTTATTTATATTTATACTTAAATGCAGTAAAGAAAGCTACTTTAAAAGCTACTGGGAAATTTGACATAATTGAAATAAAACGTTTTATATCACATATCACACTGTACATCAAATTCTTTTAGCTATAGAATTTTCTTAAATAAAGCTAAACAACTATTAAAATATCTTTATTTCGAGTTACGTTAACTTTCTTAAGTAACAAGTACTTGTGACTGTATAGAGATATCTCAAGGAGGAAAGCGCTTTCTTATAAATATATTGAAAAGTACGAGATTAGATGAATTTTGTTACTATTTTAAGACTAGTGACTTAAATTTCAATTGTAAAATAAAATAAAATCACAACATTCAAGAAAACATAAAGATGAAAATGTAAGAAGAAATTAGAGAAGTAACACTTAATTAAGATGTGAATGACTTTTACAGTGCATTGTATTTTATCTATTCGCATTGTTCACAAACTCCTCAACAAAGCTGCAAAACAAAGGACGTATGACTGAAGCAGACACAAACAAGGTTTCCTGACTCGTATCATCGTCTCAGAGTTACATACAATATAAAGGAACCACACCCACAACATCTCAACCTACATTTGTAGTTGCTGTTACCCGCGTTAACTACAACAAGACTACTTGGCGCATCCAGAATTTGTCTGCATAGACTTATTTTAAACCTCAGAAATTACCGGGATTCCAAAACAAAAAATAGCTGTTTGCTTTAAATTAAATTGTGAATATGAACATTCAAACGGAAGGATATTAAAAACTATATATGTTAGAAGCCCTTTTTTAGATTGCTGAGCGTTTTGTTATATATCTTATACTTATAGTTATAAGTATAATTATAAATTACATTAATTTCAATTTTCCTCCCATATTTGTTGACAGGTTGCAAGTTAATTTTATTAATAATATAGAATATATTAATTCTATATTGATAGCTGTTTAAACTGTGAGATAGTTAGCAGCTATTTGTATGTAACTGTTTCCATCACTTATAAAATATGTTGACGTGACGTTGGTGATATTGGATATTGACTAGTGAGATATATACTATATATTATGTTAGACATACAAAACTAGATAAGAAGGACTTAATACAAAACTATATAAAGAGGCATTGAGGGCAACAAAATATATTTTTTTATTCTTTGTTATGTTCTGATTATGTAGCAATTAGATTTTTCTAAACTTATCCAATATACAGATTTAAAGTATATAATTTTAGGATTAACTTTGAGTTTACTGATATACTTTAATAAAATTTACATTTTAAATAAAGATATATCTTAAACCTAAATTTTAATTTAATAATCTAATAATACTTTTAATGCTTTTAACGAACATACGAGTATATATATGTTTAGAAAAAACAAAGTTCGCGTAACCTATTATATTTTGTAGTTAATTATTATATATAATCTTAAAAAGATGGTATTACGTATTTGAATTATAAACAAAAATAAGTTATTAAAAATCAATTTATTTAGCAAATTTTAAAAAGGTTAAGAAGATTGTGAAATGACAGATACAGATCGGAACGGCCAACGCGTTATCATAATTTTTAGGTCTACAACTTTGCTCCCGCCGTTTTCCAAAAGATGGCGCTAGTAGCCAGTAATAATTCAAATAAATAAATCACAGTTGTTTTCCATCAGTTTTGACATCTATAAATATAACCTTACATCGATATTAGTTAATTTTTGTTTGCGTCATATAGTTACACTTAATTAAATATGTCAACTTATAAACCGAATTCACGTCATTTGCGGGAGATTTTACTTTTTCATTTCAACATGAAAAAATCGGCGGCTGAGGCTCATCGGGTTATTTCAAGTACTTATGGTGATGATACTATTAGTGAAAGAACGTGTTGTGAGTGGTTCCAGCGCTTTAAAAGCGGTGATTTTGTTGTTGAAGATCGGCATAGCGGTGGCAGAGAAAAAACTTTTGAAGAACGATGAACTGGAGGCTTTACTTAATGAAGACTCGTGCCAAACTCAAGAACAGCTAGGATAATTATTGGGAGTAACTCAGCAAGCAGTATCAAAACGCCTGGAACAGCTGGGGATGATCCAAAAACAAGGATACTGGGTACCGTATCAGTTGAAACCAAGAGATGGTGAGCAACGTTTATTTGCTTGTAAACAAGTGCTTGAAAGACAAAAACGAAAAAGATTTCTTCATCGTATTGTTACTGGGGACGAAAAATGGGTGCACTACGACAACCCTAAGCGATCACATCATGGGGATTGCCCGGCCACACTCCTACGGCGACACCTCGACAGAATATTCACGGATCCAAGGTCATGTTGTGTATTTGGTGGGATCAGCTTGGCGTAATTTACTGGTGCACTTTATCGAACGCAGTTAATGCGTTTGAGTCGGGCGAAACGGCCGCAATACGCTGATAGACACGAAAAAGTAATTTTACAACACTACAATGCTCGACCTCACGTGGCGAAAGTAGTCAAGACGTACCTTGAAACAATGAAATGGGAAATTCTACCTCACCCGCCATACTCTCCAGATGTTGCTCCATCTGATTACCATTTATTTAAGTCGATGGCACACGGCCTGGCGGGCCAGTACTTCGATTCTTTTGAAAAAGTGAAAGAATGGATCGATTCTTGGATCTTATCAAAGGATGAAGAATTTTTCCGACGCGGGATTCGTTTGTTGCCTGAAAGATGGGCCAAAGTAGTGGAAAGTGACGGACAATACTTTGAAACATAAATAGAATACCATTTTTTTTATATAATTTTTAAAATTAAAAAAAAAACGGCGGGAGCAAAGTTGTAGACCTAATAATATATATTTTTTGTAATCAATATTTTAGGATTGCGCAGTAATGATATGTATAATTTTGGAGTCTAAACATACATAAAATACGTAAATAATCTATTGTACGTAAAGTATCTACCGCTTCGTGTCATATTTTATAATTAAGTACTTTACTTGAGTTAATTAGAATTTAAAATGTTGAATCTTATATAATAAAGGTTACTTGAGAATCAGAGATGTTCATTTCTAGTACAATAGAAACCGCAATGGGCGAACAGATGTCAGTTTAAATTAAAGAAAGCTTATGAGTTCACAGTGTTTTCTCCAAAGCCGCGCTGTAATACACGCTCAACGCGCTGTTGTAAAATAGGTAATATTTTTATTTAATAAAATAACTAATTGAGCAGTTAAATAAAAATTTATTCGGTTTTAAATTGCTAAATTATTTGTCACATGTGAAATATATAGTAATATATGTTACTGTTAGTAAACAGTCAAGACAAAGAATATTTAAAATATTACGAGTACCTAAAAAGCAATTATGATTTTTTTATTGAAATCGAGAAACGACGGTACAAAAAATAAGTTATACCAAAAAAATCTCTTTCTTTCACATGTGTTATGATTATATGTAGTTAAAGACAATTTTTAAAATCCACAACGTATTATTATATATTATTTACCGTAAAATCATAAAAAAATATTCTCATTTCCACTTTTGTAGGTATTTGAATATAATTGTTAAGTAACTATTACATATAAATCTTTTTGCCTTGTCATAGAGGAAATCAGAATTAAATAAGATATAACTCGAAAGCTTCTCTGAAGAAATATATGCTCGGTTTAAGGTAAGGTAATTATTTTGTTCATGTAAAACGATATTTAACAAAATAATTAACCTTCTCTTAAAATGAGAACCTCAACTTTATTTTAAAATTATCTGTTTGAATTCCCAAGGTTAGTTAGTGTGTGTAATGTAAACAGAGTTAATTCTGCATTCAAACGAACACTTTAACTATGCTTTAACTATGATACCTGTCTGAGCATGTTTCAATTACATTTAGTTTGTATGACCGCTTCAGTTACTATTATTTTTCTGCTCTTATTCCTACATTACATTTTTGTTATAAGAACTACCATATTCATAAAGATAGTGCAAGTAAATTAAGGTTATTAATATATGTATATTGCTTGTACCAAAGTTGATATTAAAACTTCATTAAGTTTCATTTCATTACATTTTATAGTATTTATTACACTCATAGAATAATTTCCTAAAGTATGTTAGTACGATATAATGACAAAGGTTACAAATAATTTTAAATATTTACAATACAAAATAAAATTTCACAAACTAAAACTGTACGTTTCTCGGCAGTTGGTATGTTGGTTTGTAAAACAAAGTAATGTTGTTGAAGACAGTCGGTGTGGATATTCGTGTATTATATTTCACGTTTGGAATTATATATTTACCGTATTTTTACCTAAAGTGATGCCTTTTAGTTTTAAAAATCACCAAGAACTTAAGTGTAAGTGTACTATTAAAAACATTTATATATATTTATTTTATATTTATTTTTATAAAATTGTGCATTCTAGTCTTTTGTTTTAGTTATTTTTTTATGATTGTGACATCTGGTACTGTGATAATAAATAACAAAATAGTTTTAAAATTTCAAATTGAGACGCGAGGTAATTGAAGTTAAGCATTGGCTGTCAAATTATAATAATATTTATGTATTTCAAAAAAGCTGTTTTTTAATTTAAAAGCTTGTTCCTGTAAGTACTGGTTATATGGTCTTATGTAAATTAAAATTTTAATAATATTTTTATAAACGTACGTGCGGAGACACAGTACGTTTTTTTCTTAAAACAAAGTAATACTATTAAAAGCCGACAATGTCACATTAATAGAGTAATAACAATATATTAAAATAACACTATCTACGATCATTTATATTTCATATAAGGTATTTATCAATATTTTAAACAACTTTGTATAATTTATGTTTTGATTTTCTTATAATATACTTACTACTTACTAGTTTTTGCTAGATTTTAGTATTAAATTTTTTTAATTTTTAATAATATTAAATTAATGATATCTTAGCAATTTTAAAGTCCTCGAAGTTCTATTTAGAACTACTTCATTAGTAAGACTTAACTTGTAGATCGTAGCAACTTGAGGCGTAATCTACGGCTTCTCGCTGCTTGCATTGGTACCTTGACATGTGTGAGCTTATTATTCGTGAATGTAGACATGCATAAGTAATTAGTTTTGATAATGACTAAAGTTTAAATTTCCTTCATTCTCCGAAATGTAACTTCATAGTATACGTTGTGGTTAGTCTTAGTGTCTGTAAATCTATTAGCTATATATTATGTTGTACCAACAGCGTACAGTATAAGTATCCAAAGACAATAGATAAAGTTAATTATTCTTGACGTCCTCTCGATAGGTGTAAACTATAAAACTGTCCAAATGTATGAAGTAAGTTCATTGCGGTTGTTGCGATTTAACTATACTGGTTTAAAAGTGACGAGGACGTAAACATTTCAGTATCTATATTTTAAAGCTCTATAGTAGTTATACTTAAATTAAAATATTTATTTTAAAACTTAATAAGAAAGATTATTTAAGAATTAATATTGTGTGCTAAATATTATCTGATAATTATGAAATGTGACGTGTGTTTTAAACAAGCCAAAGATGGCACAACTCTAATTTGTTCGAAATGTGGGAAGTGTTTTCATATGAAATGTTTAAATTTGTCACTAGCGCAGTACAATAAAATAAAAAATAAAAATATATGGCAATGCACTACGTGTTTCATAGAAGTCACAAGATGTGAGGAAACTCCAATAATGAGAACATCGGTGGTTGATGAAGATTCAAGTGCTTCGGAAACAGACATAGGTGAGTTACACACCGATCCGCAATTCTGTAAGAAATCCAAGCCTACCCTCACAATATCATGTCCCGCCATGATGTCAACCTTCGGATGCTTCTCTAAATACTTTGCTTATGAACATATCATCTCAAATTACGGAATTACAAACTCAAGTGTTCTCCATACAATCAATAAAAAATGACATAAATTCTATTAAAAATGATATTTTGGAATTAAAAAATTATTTTTTTTCGAAACTCGAAGTTTTAGAGAATCGTGTATCAGATATGGAATTTAAGATTTCTGAGATAGATGAAATTAGAGCAGATCATGAACATTTAAAGATGAATATTGCTCAAATTATTGAAAATTGTAATAAGAATGAGCAATGGATGCGAAGGTCCAATATACAAATAAATGGTGTTCCACAAAGAAAAGACGAGAACCTTATTCAAATCATCAAAAACTTAGCCGACTTGAGTGGTTATTCTTTAGACCCATCTAAGGACATTGATTTTATTACCCGTGTTGCGGTCAAGAATGATGTCGACGGCTCGTTTCCAAAGCCTATTATTATAAAATTACTGGCAAGATACAAAAAAGATGACTTTTTATCTTCACTACGACGTTTGACGGATTTAAAAGCGTCAGATATAGGTTTTCCTGGAAATAAAAGTCGTATATATATATAAATGACCACCTCTCTAGCTACAATAAAATGCTTTTAAAGAAAGCAAAACTAAAGGCGAGTGAAAAAAGATATGCCTTTTGTTGGGTTCGCAACTGCACTATCATGGTTCGTCAAAATGAAAAATCCAAAATCCTTCACATCACCTCCGAAGAGTCTTTAAAAAAAATTGTTTAAGTAATATTGTATTCGTGTTAAGTGAAATTTTTAGTGATTTGTTAAAAAACTGGTTAAATTGGTGTTGTGTTAAAAATTATAATTATATAGATTGTTATGCAAAGGGGAAAAGGTTTGTAACTTCTGTCCGCTCATTAGTGTTATCGGTTTTATTGTTCTCATACTTTTATATTTGTTATGCGAACAATGTGAATTTATTTTCTTGTACTTTATTCATTGCCATTTATACTATTGGAGATTTATATTGTATAGTAATGATACCCTTAGTGAATTCTAATTGCTTATACGAGTATGAATGTTTGGACTATGTTCATATTTACGTTCTTCTCAAACTTGATTTTGACTATATTACTAAGTATATTTATCTCGTGTTTGCATTTAGCAATTTATATTTTATTGTCATTTCATTATTTCAGGTCATTCGCAAAATGTTAAGTCACTTAGAAAAGGTAGTGATCTCGAATAATATTCATGTTGTATTAATTTCAAATTTACCTCTAACTAAAACACAAAATATTTGTAGTAGTTTTACAATTGTGTACTTAATCAGCATTATTTTATCTTTAAATAACACTTATTTAGAATTATTGAGTCATAGCTTTGATTATTTATTACAAGTTACTCTTCAAATTTGCCAATATAATAATACAATGCTCTCGCCTCATCAATTATATCACATATATAAAATTATAAACAAGTTTAAAAAATGTTCATAACTGTTTTTTATCAGAATGTTCGTGGGTTACGAACTAAAACTACTGAATTCATAAGTAATCTTTTACTAAACAACTATCATATTGTTTGTTTAACTGAAACTTGGTTGTTGCCGGGAATTAGGGACGAGGAATTGTTGAATCCCCAATATGGAGTTTATACTAACATGCTAGAAAAAATACAACTAAAATTTTTAAAATGTCTTAATAGAAGATTTAGAACTGAATGTTATGTTCCTACGAATTTTATTTCTTTAAAACAGAGGCGAGAACACAAAGACCAAATTTTTCTAAACAAAATCATTCATGGCTTGGTTGATTCCTCTTACCTTTTAAGTAAAATATCCTTTAATATACCAAGATTCAATAAACGTAATTACAAAATGTTATCTGTTCCAATTGTCAAAACCAAATACGCAAAAAACAGCTTCTTAATTCGAGTTTGTAACGCATACAATAATAAATATGGTACCATTGACCACTTTAGATATAATTGCACTAAATATGTGTCTCTTGTAAAAAATACTAATGATAAAGTTTAGATAGATTAGATTAGATTAGATAATAAATTTTATTATATGATTCTTAATATGTGATTCCTTAGTAACATATATATTTCTTTAAAAACTGTAATATTTGTTATGTCGAAATCAAAGTCACGCCTTTCCTAAATAGTAAGATTTATAAAGTTATAATTTGTCTGTGTTTTACCTGCTTATCATGTATTGTATATTTTGTGAAAACTTTATTGGCTATTGTACAAACTAAATGTAGAAATTAAGACGTTTAATTGTAAACGCTGTTTGTTTTCCTTAATAAATGAAAAAAAAAAAAAAAAAAAAAAACTTCAATACTAGACGTTACTATATTGTAAAAAGTTAAATGACTAAACTGTCTTATTCAGAAGAAAAGATAGAAATAATGCAAGGTTTAAACAGCTGAATACTTGTTATTAATGTGTAAACTGTGAATACTTTGACAATTTCTGGTAAAATGTATGAATGACCAATTATGTAATTTACATTACCACATTATAAATTAACGTGTTATTATTATTATTATAATTTTTTTTTTTTTTAACATAAAATATCGACTTTTAAAGTCTACATAAAAATAAAATTAATGCAAGTCATAGACACTAACCTTGGACACATTTTCTTTAATCTTTCAATATAACATTAATGTATTATAACATATGACGTAGAACAAAACAGGAGCAAAATACTAACAAAAGACAAAAAATATATATCAATATATACCAACTTGTCTGTCTTTATAGCTTTGTTAATGTTTTCTGTTATGAGTATGAATAACAACAACCTTTAACAAATTAATATTTGTATCAGAAAACTATCTAAGGTACATCAGAAATTTTTTTCTTTCTTAATGAGTGTATTTAATTTACTTACAACAATATTATTTATTAAACAAAATACCTCGTTCGACAGGGTCGATCGTGTTAGGTAGATTCCCGTCGGTCGGATCGACAAAGAAAAACTAGCCAGCAGTATTCTACTGGTCATTACGAGTCTTATGACGGGTCACTCTGCATTTATTGGGTGAGCGGGGAACCACCCACCACTCCTATCTCCTAAACGGGGGGTTGCATCAAAAAACTTTTCGGACAAAAAAGTTTTCTCTTTTAATTTGTTAATTTTCTAAGATTTTTCCGACTGCAAAATTTTGCCTTCTTCTGTGACTTTTTTCGGTTTTTAACTTTCAACCCCCCCAGCTCCTCAACCCCTAGACCGATTTCCCCCGTTCAAGAACTTAACCTTCATTTTGTCCTTAAGAATGTGTATGCCGAGTTTGAAAATCCTGCGTCAATATTTGCGACCTGTAGCGTGTCCCAAAAGTTTGCACTTTCACCCCCCCTCCTAGCCCCCCCTTTCACTTTTTCCAAAAAAACGAGATGGTAAGTTTGTCCTACTAATTTATCCTATCGACCTGTGAAGTCAGATTTCGCCTACGATGAATTTGGACTGATGGATCATATATACATATATATATAGAGGGATTTATAATTTTTTTTTTTCGACGGATTCTCAATCTCCAGTTCATAAACGGCGTAGCGCCCCTACTCTGGGGTCTGGGTCCCGTCATCACATCGATTGCAATAGGTAGATTCATCTATGGAATCTACCTAAAATAAGACAAGGAAAGCCACACCTCTTTATAACCTCGTTATGCTTTTATAGCGTTGATTAATATGAAATAACTCAATGGTTTTCAGTTTCTCTTTTGTTTCCCAATTATTTGTTTTCTATTTATTTAATACAAAAATATTTTCTTTTTTTATTAAACAACTCGAAATTAAATTTAACTAAAAGTTTTTTAATTTCTTTAAATCTTATGGAATGTTAAAACAACTAGAAAAGCCTACAATAAAATAACTATTTTAAAAGTACCCTTATAAGTTTATAGTTTATTTCAAATACTGTAAATCTAAAATAGCCAATATACTAAATTCCTGACAGGTGTGTTAGAAAGCTCTTGCTTGCTTGATTAGTGGAAGGATGCCAAGTAGTGTCGGTGGTTTTATTAGGGTTTTAACCTGCATACTAATGATGAATCAGCATAACGAAAATTGAAACCAACATAGATTAAGTTTCTCAACTCGCATTCGTTCGAAAAGGCAAAAGTCAAACTGATTAAAGTATATAAACATATGAAACACTGATAAATGTTTTGGCAAGTTTTACCATATTATTTATTAGTCTTTCAAATGTTTGAAATAATATGTAATAAATAAATAATAAATAAATAATTTTCAATTTATATTTAATATATTTTGAACAATAATTGAAAAATCATCTTGACTTGAAACCACTTTAAAGCAAATTGCAATCATTTGTCATAATTATTACTATTTATTATCCTTATTTATACTGCGCATATTTTATTTTTGAAATGATTCTTCTCTATTCGGTTTAGAGATGTACTCAACCGTATAATATAGAGGGTAGCATCCTAGTTTGTTCTAGATCAGTATCGTAATTTATCGTAAGATCTATAATAATATCTCCAAAGATGAGTTCAGAGATACTCAAATATTAATAGTGTTTTCCTTTCGATATACTTTTCCGAACGATATCGGTCTACGAGACAGACAGAAGTCGTTCTATATACATTTACGATACAGACAGAAGTCGTTATATATACGTCTACGAGACAGATAGAAGTCGTTCTATATACGTCTGCAAGACAGACAGAAGTCGTTCTATATACATTTACAATACAGACAGAAGTCGTTCTATATACGTCTACAAGACAGACAGAAGTCGTTTTATATACGTCTACGAGACAGACAGAAGTCGTTCTATATACGTCTACGAGACAGACAGAAGTCGTTCTATGTAAGTCTACAAGACAGACAAAAGTCGTTCTATATACGTCTACGAGACAGGCAGAAGTCGTTCTATATACGTCTACGAGACAGACAGAAGTCGTTCTATATACGTCTACAAGACAGAAAAAGGTCGTTCTATATACGTCTACGAGACAGACAGAAGTCGTTCTATATACGTCTACAAGACAGAAAAAGGTCGTTCTATATACGTCTACGAGACAGACAGAAGTCGTTCTATATACGTCTACAAGACAGACAGAAGTCGTTCTATATACGTCTACGAGACAGACAGAAATCGTTAAATGATAAAATTTCATAATCATAGATAAAAGATATGTCTATATATACTGAGTATTGAGTATACTGTCATACAATGTTTCGTAAATGTACTAGTTATCTGTGACAACTTGAAAGACATGAAACTAAGTTCAGTCTCAACTTACATTCTGTAAATGTAGTTTTTATAATAAATTTGTAAGACTATCACAATAAACTTATTTTGTCGTAATGTCCCAAAATAATCATCCATTCAAACGATTGATCGTTTTTTCGTTTTCCTATTTATCCAAATATGTGAAGTTGCTTTACTAAAAAACCAAAACAAAACTTTTTAGGAAGTAAATATAAAAGTTAAGATTAAACAAGTTATATTTTGACAAATTTTTGGTAAAAAATATATGTGTTATTATGTAATCAAGTTGTTCAAAGATTATTTCAACGTTCAGTCAGTAATTGAAAAAATCCATTAATTCATCGAGTTAAAGTTAAAGTGATTGTGAAATATGCAATACGGACTCCTCAGTGACAAACATGTTTACATAAGTTCAATTTGTATTAATGAATGTTTTGGGGTACCTCAGTACAGCAATAATACTGAAAAAAGATATCATAACCCATAACTTTAAAAGTATTTATAAAAAATCTATATAGCCTTCGTCTTTATTATCATAACACCGTTATAACGCAAAGTAAATATAATATTTATATCATAAATCAGCTGATAAAAGACTAAACAAAAGCATTAAACATACATGATGAACCCTGAATAATAAAGGTGGCTCGAACATCAAAATGTCCAACTCCAGTGCAATCCGAGCGAAACCGCAAGGGGCGAAGAGACGACGGGATAAATTAAAAAAGCTAATGAATTTCGGCTGTTTCATCTGAAAGTTAAATTCGCTTTTTTTACTACTTCTAATGATAAGTAACTTGAACATGTCAGTGCAATTTAGGTAAATTCTTTACAGATAAGTCTTAGCCTTACTTAGCCTTAGCCCAGGAGTAAAACCCTCTCACACGTATCGGAACGAGTTACGTGCTTCTAGTATTTATATCTCTTTAGCATTTATTTGGATGTTAAATGCGTTAGCTGGTTTTATAAAGAAGATCTACTGAAAAAAGTATTTGTTCTTCGGTTTATAAAATAACCTAGGAGAAACATAATTACAACAAGGTAAAGAAATATTAAGAATAAAAGAAATAGTTCATCGTTATGATATTTCATTGCGAACCTACTTTAAAAGTACATGTTTCTAGGTATATTTAAAGTTTACCTTAAACTACCTCTTCTTATGAAATATTTAATATACTTACAAAAAATAAGTTGGTTTTCACACATAACTATTAAGTGGAGATTCGAAATTCATTTATATTTTAAACTTTTGGAAAAAGATTTCGTCGTCGGCTTTTGTCAGGTCTGTAGCAAATAACTTTACGAGCCGGTGGTAGCTTTGACAGAACGTGGAACGTACCTTTCTATAAAGATTTTGATTTTGTTTTGTTTTTTGTTTCGGTTTCTCTTGTTTGTGCAACAAAATTAAATTAACCTCACTACGTTCAATCTCCTATAAAAGTAATACTCATATTTTAAGGTTATATATTTTTATAAACATATTATTATTGACATTGAGAGTAACTGTGTTCCTCTGTCTATCGTTTTGATAACTTTTAATATCTAAACTAATAACTATAATTAGATAAAACTTAGAATTGTTAGGAAGGACATAGGCGAAACATTATTACTTAACAATAGCTTTACGTTAGGAGAGCATCTTCCCTAAGGGCTTTGATAAACCATGAGGGATGGTGTATTTCTCCTAAAGAGGTGTCAAATAGAAAATGATATCAAAACTCAAATTTAATGTCGAAATCAAAAATTTTTTTACCAAAATATATTTGACTCACGATTTATACGGACTCGATAGCTGGTGGTCAATTCAGTTAATTGGTTCGGGGACTCATATAACTTATATTTAACTGCTTATCTATAATTATTTTCCATCCATAAATAGTAACTAACAAATAATTACATAATGAGAAAGTTATTTATCTGTCAGAAAATGATTCTGATTCAAATATATATAATGATATAATACATGAATTAGATTAGAAATTAGAAAATAATACATCGCTATCAGTCAAGTCAAGTAATACAAACAGTGACATCTGTCTGCTTCTTCTTATAATATTACTTTGTTTTACAAAATAAACAGATCGATTGGCAACAATCCCATTATTGCAGCTCATGTAGTCAAATTAAGATTTGCACTGATAATATTAATACTACTTTCAGAAACAGTATTAAATTTAAAACTTTCTTGAAATACATACACCACTATTGCATTATTATAACTTGGCAGCCGGTGCATAGCTCCAACTATTTCTCCCGCTTCCCAATACGACAATTTTTCAAATATATCGTTATTTATTATCAAAGTTGCACATGTTACCTGCATTAACTTGTGGGAGAACTATTACGTAATGTCTTTGAACTCAGTTAGACCAACAGACCAGCTCAAAATAAATAAATAAACAATTTCATGGTCAATATTTATTACATTTGACATTTGGTGGACGTATTTCATATTAAGACTAATCTGAAATATATTGAAACGTTTACCAAAGTTTTAATGCTTACTTACATTACAAGTTAAAATAACTAATAATCTTCAAATGGTTGAACAGATTTTCTTAAATATATGATGAAAATAATTAATATGATAGGAGGAGGATTTGACGTGAGTAGTAATTTAGGTCGAGTCAGTGAGTCAGTGTGCATTAGAATTGCATTGAACAAACTACTAAAGTTAATAGACTCTACCAACAATAAATTGTTACTTTTAGTGTCATAAGTGACTGGAATTTTTAGGCTATAAAGCAAATTGTAACTATGTTTTAAGCATGGGTACGTAAGTAATGTTTAATCCTTAAATAAAATCCTTTGTATTATTTCCTTGTATATTATTTGTAAAAGATAGCTTCTTTTTTCTCAAAACTCAAAGGTGGTAACTTAATTAAGAATAATAATCCGAACACAAAACCTTTGTAACCGCGTAGCGATCTAATGGAGTGAAAAGGTTTTAAAAGTGCAAGTAAGTTAATTTATTAGAAAGAATAAATGGACCTTAAAAGGATATTTTAAATACATTAATGTCAAGAAATGTCCATTAAGTTAACAATAACATTAAGCTAAGTGCTATAGCTATAGCTATTTATCACTAGAAGTAGTGTAAAAAGCGTTTAAAACATTATAAAAAAATAAAGACTGATTTATACTTTAAATACGGGACCGTTATTTTTCTAACATAACAAATATTTGCAAAATAAATATCTATAATAAAACTTTATTAGTCAGGAGAGTAAAGAGTGTGTTAATCAGCTTAGCTTCAGATAAACATCTAGAATTAATTAGTTTTTTTTATTTAAACCGCCGTCCTCTCGCCCCTTGTGGTTTCCCTCGGATTGCACTGGAATTGAACATTTTGATGTTCGAGTCACCTTTATTATTATACATGATGAACCCTATCATATATGTGTATTATATTTATTCACTTTTTGGTCTGCTGATATCTCGTATAGATATTATATTTATTTTATCAAAGTTTTATGTATTGCTTTCAAACCCTTTAAAAATATTAAGCATTGTAAGCATGATATATTATTTAAGTATTGCTGAACCCTAAAACATTCATTAAACAAATTTAAATTATGTAAACTTGTTGGATGTCCGAAAACTGGCATTCGATATTTCACAATCGCTTTAACTTTCTGGAGGCATTAATGATTTTTTTTATCAATTATTGACTGAAAATAATTTTAATACTCCGATTAATACGACGAGCACATTTGTTAGCTGAACAGAGGGAAACCATTTGGAAAATTAAATGTATGCGGTATAAATAAGGACACTAATTATTCATAATTATATCAAATGGTTTAAGATTATTTTAAGTTATTTGAAGAGGATGAAAATTATAAAATTATTATAAAAAGTATCTCTTATATATATTTAAAATTATAGAGAACAAAGAGACGAAGCTTTTTAGCATTCAATGAATTCATAGGATTGGAATTTAAAACAATTAGTGAACACAAGCCTTCAGCAGGGTTTAATTCATTAAAATTTACCAAGAGTAGGTTAACATGTTGGAGATTAAGATTATCAGAATATGATTTTGAGAACATACACAAAAGTGGCAAAAAAAAGGAGGATGTTTTACCCCGAATTCACATTAACGCAAAAGATAAAAAAGAAAATATGTCAAACGAAGTAAATGTAGATAGAGAAACTAATTGTCTAGAAGAAATAAGAAAAGTAACAGAAAGTCTAAAAGAGTTAGAAAGATTTAAAAAAGCTATTTTCCCTGATTCTGAATCATCTTACATTTTCAACCCTGAACCAAAATAACCTATTAATATCCCTGATGAAAATCCAGAAGAAACCTTTTCAGTTACAACTAGGAACAGATTACCTGATTCCATACTATGTCCTTATGTCCTTCTAGTTCCACCTTAACAGCGTCTACAATTGACACAGTGCATTCAGCACGTGATACAGAATCTAAAGAAATCCTTATACTATAGGAAGTAATTGATACCAAACCAAATCAAATTAGTTTTTATGTTGTTTATAGATAGGTTAAAAGTTAAAGATTTATCAAGGCCTAAGCTACGTATTTTAGAAATTCATTTACCCACAAATAGACCAGATTTAGTTGAACAATTTTTAAAGGAATTTATTAAAAATAAGATCAAACATTTAATTTTTTTGAAGATGATATTCATCGCAGACAATTTTCAGAAACGTGTGCAACAACAGAACGTGTGCAACTATGGGAATGTACAAAGCGCATATGTTTTATAGATAGTGAAAATGGTCAATGGGAAATTGTAAAAAAATATCACGAAGGAAAAAATTACCATAGAGGTAATTGAAAAATTTTAGGTCATATTAACAAAAACTCTTATATTAATTGCAAATAATCCAAATTCTATGGGTCTTATAGAAAGATTCCATTCAACAATTTTAGAAATTTATAGAATTGATAAATATGAACAAAAATATGCCGATGCAGCTTCCGTAATTACATATGCAAAAATGGCGTTTAATAATTCCATATATTCTACAACTGGTTATTTAAAACACAAGTAACCAAAGAGATATTTAGAAACATTGTCCCTGTTGTAATGACTAATGATCGTTATACTAAAATTCCAATAAGGAACGTTAAACAACTGGTTCTGATTCTGGTCCCGGTGATGTGAACTCAGGCCCTTCAACTTCAAGAACTAAATGAAAATCCTGGAGTAAGTTAAGAAATAGCGTTGCCATCGTATATTGCCATCGAGTAACGAAAAATGGGCAATCTTCCAAGCATTCGTTTTAAGATCTATATAAGACATAAAAGATAATTTTTATAAATGTACGCAGTTAGTTAAGTAAGTTGATAAATTTATTAAATTCTTTGTAGATATTAGAATCCAAGCGATATACATAAAGAACTTAAGTAGAATAAAACGATTTAAATAAAAGCATATCTTAAAGGTAATTGCACTACCTATCTTTTGGAAATACCTATTATTATTGTTCCTAAATGAAGTGAAAGTTGAGTCTGGGAATCTGAAAAGGGATCAGATAATTTAAAAAAATGAAAGTCACTCAATACGACTAGTGATTAATCTACCTTCAATAACTGAACCCAACTAAAATAAAAGGTATTGACTTTAAGGATCTGAAACTTCTTGCGTTAACTTTAAACAAAAAGTTCAATAATTGTAATTTAGTATTTAAAATGTGTCTTCAAAGTTCTTTTGTTTTATCAGAAAACTTCGATCTTAAAGAGGGAGGAGTTACGTCAATCCAAACAGCTGTACACCAGAAAAGATCGCTGAGTTGACATCTAGCAATGTTCGCACGCTCATATTAGAATTATTAAAAATCAATTATATTTCAAATAAAATCTTATTTTTTAATCATTTGCCGTGCATAAAACTTAACTAGGTACTTTTTAAAATATTTCTGTCATAGATTTTACTCTTTGTTTTAATATGTAATAAGATTTTCTAAAAACAATATATGATAATAGTATATTATCGTATATTGTTATTTGTAAAAAAATCGAGTGGTGTACTAAAAAGTTTACAAAATTTTTGTGTTAAATAAATACGCAAAAAATTATCGGGAAACAAAAGAAGAGATACACTGAAAACCATTGAGTTATTACATATTAATCAATGATAAAAACCCGTAGCGCAGTTATAAAGAAGTGTAAATCTTTTGTGATCTTTTTTGTTTAAAAATAAAATTATTGAACGCAATTTAAATATTATCAATAAAGAGAAATGATAATTTTGACCGTGTTATAGCTTTTTAAGGTACTCTATAGCTTCTTTGTTCAGAGCAAAAATGGATATAACAAAAGTTCTAGTTATTTTGCCTCGGAATACTTTAACAAAAATATAACAGCAGGCTGGGTTTCTTAGGAAATTCTTTAAAAGTTTTTGAAAAAATCTTATCTTTTATATATATATTTTTATGTTTTATTTGAACTTAATTGATATTTCCTTTACATGGTGATGAAATGCTTTTAGCTGGCTCAAAAACTAGGAAATAAACAAACGGATATTAATATTTTTATTGAGCACTAAGTAAATGTGAAAATATTATTGCCAAAATTTACAAATATGGTGATTTATGCTTAATTGAAGGATTTAAAAAAATATCTAAGGTTAGTGTTTAGACTTGCATTATTATATTTTTTACTTTAGTCGAGGTTTTATTGAAATAAAATGTATTTTACGTTAACTGTGTAATTAATAATGATAACTCATACTCTCAATTGTCAAAGTATTTACAGTTTACAGACTAATAAGAAATATCTAGTTGTTTTATTTTTTTTTATTATTTCTTACTATATATTTTCATGTGAATATGTCAGTTTAACCATTTTACTTTTTAAAATATACTGTTATTACCCAATATTTAAAATACATATGTGTAAGCTGCGTTAAAAATAGACGATGCAGATTGATTAGTAACAGTAATAGTATTCTTGAAGTATTAATTACTATTGTATAAATAAAATTATTAATCCTTATTGTCTCATTTACTAACCTAAGTTACGTGGATTAGAAATTTTAACTGTAGGTTCCTTTTAGGTTAACATCTAACAATAGACCCTTCAAGTTTTGTAATGAAGTCTATCACTTTTATGTTAATAAAGTGACATATTCATAATATCTTACAAGTCTATACAACATGAACAAGCGTTATTTATAATAACTCGATTTACTACGTGACTTCATTTTTTATCTAGATCTAGATAGGACTGATATGTCGATTGAAACCCTAATAATTTTCTATAGCTTTTAGTAATGTTCATGTAATCAAAGCATCCTGGATAAGATAAAATATTTCTTTTCTACAATACATCATACGAGTTGGTTTTATTCTAACTACAATAATTATAACATTATTAAAATATATTAAGAGTATAACTTTTTATAAGAGTTTAATCGAACAAGTTATTATAAGAAATTATTTTATTTTATATAATTATATGCTTTTTCAAAAAGTATATTTTGTGTAAATATTTAACTTTTTTTATCCTTTTCTAAAAAAAACATATTTTCTAGAATAAGTGGACAACTCTTATAAACCTATAAAGTAGAGATACTAAAATGTTTACGCCCTCGTAACTCCCAAACCTGTATAGTTAAATCACAACAACCGCAATGAAAACGTACTTCTTACATTTGCAGAGTTTTATTGTATAGATCATTCAATTGGACGACGAGAATATTTGACTAGATCCATGGTATTTATATATTCATAATGTGTACGCTGTATCTATGCCACAATGTCCACACAATATCAACACACACACACGTTCGACAACACACAATATCCGGAGATGACACGTTGAAGTCAGTGACCAGTGGGTCATACACGACACTAATCAGATACTAACTGTATTAACTTTCAGCATACCCAACTCCGTATAACACGTATATACTACGGTAGCTAACACACTTATAGACAGTTATATTTTGAATAATGAATTATCTAACTAATTATTGACGCTTATCGACATTATGGAACCAGCTTGATTCACTGCAGTCAAGGTACCAGGTAAGCAGATTCAAGTGCTTTGAAGGCATTAATTATTACTCAAGCAGCTATAATCTGTAAAATGAGTAATAATGATGGAATAATTATAATTAGATTCGAGAATTTCACAATGGCTACAATATTACTAATCATGTTTTAATTCAAACTTATTCAATACTAAAACAGACCCAAACGAGCTAGTGAATTTTATGAAAACAAAAATTAAAATTTTAAAACCATATTTTAAGTATTAAAGAACACATTATATCAAATATTAATGTTTTTTTTATTACAGTGACGCAAACGAAGTCAATGTCAACTGATACCGTTGATTTCATATATAATATTATTTTTATTTACGAAATAAGTCCCCTGTTTCTGACGGTGTACCTTCCTCCTGTAAATATATTAAATTTATAATTTGCATATGACCATTACTACTATTGGTATTGCATGCGTATTATATTTGATTCAGTTTTCAGTTTAAACGTGTACTTTATCTTAAAAAAATGTGTTTAAGGAAAATAGTGCAGTGAACTTGTGTTATAATTTTGTTTATTTACCCACATCATTTGTTTTTTACATAGAAGCGAACTGGATACGCATTACAAAATTTGTTTTTCTGACTGTCAGAAAGTTTGGTGAAACGGTTACACGAAAACGTGTTATCGCGTGTTCAATCCCCACATGATTGCAACTTTTTAACAATTTTTAACAATTAATTCAAAACTTAAGATTGGACTTAACAAATACAAGAATTGTAAGGAGTTATATCAAAACAGAAAATAGAAAATATACAAGTTAAAATGAAATAAAAGTAAAGCGTGGTTAAGTTATTCTGTAACCGATATTATCTAAAATAATTACCATTTTTGTGTAAAGACAAAGAAATGTGGCCGATTTGATCTAAAAGAAACCCTGCTTCAATACAAAACAAAGATGCTAACCAAATGTGACAGTGAAAGGTGACGCGAAGTGGTTACGAAAACGTGCTAGGCAAGTACGGTGATAAGAGAGTAAATGAGGCTGGAAAGCTTATTTCGGAATTTTGTAAGGAGAGAAATTTGTTTGTGGCAAACACGATGTTTGATCACAAACAAATTCACATATACACATGGGAGCGAGCGGAAGAAAGAAGTATGATTGATTTATTCCTAGTGGATCAGCGTATTCGAAGCCAAGTTATGGACACGCGAGTGTTTAGGGGTGCTGACCTGGGAACGGACCACTATCTAGTCGTTGCTAGAATAAGAGGTCTGTTTGCAGGTTGGCGCAGCCATACAACGTGTCCTGGCTTGAAGTCGAATTATCGCATAAGAAGCTGGAAGCTTCAAGATCCACCGATCAGAGAGGAATATCAAAAAAGTGTTTCCAAGAAGCTTGAAAGCTGTGATTCTGGAAATGAAAGGATTGAAGTATGCTGGCAGAACCTTAGGAATGATATGGTGCAAGTAGTGACAAAGGTATGTGGTAAAAGGAAAAAAGGTTTTAGTAAAAAGCGCAATGAATGGTGGGATGATGAAGAGAAAGACGCCGTGGAGTTAAAGAAAAAAAGCATGGCTGGATTATAAGGCCTCGGGTAAGGATAAAACTATGAGAGAGATCAGAAAAAGAGAGTACAAACTGCAAAAGCACAAAACGTAAGCACTTATAAAGATGAAGCGTGAAAATTCTGAGAGAGAAAGGGATGAAAGGTTGACAAACAACTTCCGGGAAAACACGAAGCTTTTCTGGCGAGAAGTTAGTAATTCCCGAGGTTGCTCGGTAACCTGTAGAATGAAAGGGGTGCTTTCGAAGAACGATGAAATTTTAACTAAGCAAGCACACGTTTTGCAGCGGTGGGCGGAATTCTACAAGGAGACGTATGAATGTGAGGACGCCTCGGCCTCGACTATCAGCGAAATGCTGAGTCCCGATGTAGCCGATGGTGAAATCAGTTTGGAAGAAGTGGAGAGCGCGATTCGAAGTCTGAAATGTGGTAAGGCTGCGAGAGCAGATGATGTCACTGCCGAGATGATCAAATATGGTGGGCCACGCGTCTTGAACTTGTTCTGGTTTTTGTGCAATTTATGTTGGAAATCAGGAGAGGTCTCAGACGATTGGCGAGGTGCAGTCATTGTACCTTTGTATAAAGGCAAACGTTTACAGATAGACTGTGCAAGCAAGATCTGGTGTTAAACAAGGTTGCTCTATGTCAGCATGGTTGTTCAATTTCTATTTGGATAGTTGTCTCCAAGGCGTGAAAAACAGTGACCTGGGAGTGAAAGTAGGTGACCTTAAGGTCAATTGCTTGCTATATGCAGATGATGCAGTACTTATTGTATCATCAGAATGCGATTTGCAGGCATTGGTCACCACTCTGAAAGATGGGTGTGAGAATAATGGTCTCTACCTGAATGCAGATAAGACGAAGGTTCTGATATTTGAAAGAAATGAAGAAAGAACAAAATGTAAGATCAACGTGAATGCTAAGATAATAGAACAAGTGAATGAAGTGGTATATTTGGGAAGTAGGTTTAGCAGAGACGGAAGATACGAAATGGATGTGGAAAGGCCTATTGCTGCCGGTAACGGAGTCAACGGTGCTTTGGCTGCATTGTTGAGACGGCGAAACGTCAGCATAGCTGGAAGTTTGGCTGTACACAATGCGGTTTTGCTACCGACGCTGTTATATGGCAGCCAAACGTGGGTAACACAGAAGAAGAATGTAAGAAAGATGAATGATGTGGAGATGCGATCTCTTCGCAGAATATGCGGAGTCAGTCTAGCTGACCGAATCCGCAAAGAAGAGATCTACAGAATGGCAGGTATTAGCGAAGATGTCACGGTGAGAATGAAGAAGAACGTGCTCAGGTGGTTTGGGTACGTCGAACGAATGAGTGATGAAAGAATGGTAAAAAAGATTTATACAGGAAGAGTGAGCGTTAAGAGAGAAAGGGGGAGGCCATGAGTGACCTTCAAAAACACAGTATCTAAGATACTGGAGGAAGGTCACGTAAAAAGCATTAGGACCTCCAGAGGGCATGTAAGAGGTTAATGTCTGTGGCCGAGGCGAAAGAGATATGCAGAGACCGTAGCGTTTGGCTCTCCGTCGTTTCTGGCTACCCCGTAAGGGATATGGCGTGAAGTTAAATAAATAAATAAATAAATAAATTGTTAAATATGTACAATACAAAAGAAAGGTCAAAGAACTATAACAATACGTATCTCGGCAGTTAGTATGTTTGTTTGTAAAACAAAGTAATGTTGTTAGAAGACAGTCGATGTGCCTATTCGTGTATTATATTTCGAGTGTAGAATTATATATTTACTTTATTTTTAACTAATTACCCGTAAATTACTAAAGTGAGGTCATTTAGTTTTGAAAATCACCGAGAACGTAAGTGCAAGTGTACTTTCAAAAACATTTATATATGTATATATATATTAGGGTGATTCAAAAAATCCTAGTTTTAAATTTTTATAGGGGCACCATCTTGTATGGTTCCAATATGAAAAAAAATAAACCCATATTTTTTTTTTTTATTTAAGTCAACTTTAGGGGTCGCTACCATCCATTAAAGTTTTTGAAAAATGCGTTACATACGGTAATGGGGTTGCACCCCTTGGGAACCAAAATGGCGGTGCCTTTGTGTATTTTTGTACCTGAGTGTAAACAAGGTACGTTAGGTATCTGGTACATATCCTCTATTCACGTTTTTTAACCTCTTCAGTCTTCAGGTTATTAAGCTACAGAAAGGGTTTAAAGATTAAAGTTGTAATTTCGCAATAGAGTGTGAGCTAGTTTTTAAGTAAGTAGTAATATAGCCAACCTGTTTTAATGTCGTCGTCTTCGGCCTCTTTAGACAGTGGGCCGGCTACTCTATTGTAAGGACCGTCTACCTCGAAGCCACAGCGAAAACAAGGAAGGAAAGAATTAATCGATGACCGTTTGGCTGTAAGTCTTCATGTTGCTAAGTTAAGCGATCGAAAAGCTGCTGTTATATTAACAACGACTCTCAAGAGCACTGGCTGTGATGCTGAGAAGTATAACGTTAGCTTTCTTCTATTCGGCGTCAGCGAATGCAGCGACGAAAAAAATCGCAGAATCTCTAAAAAGCGAGTTTAAGCCAGAGGTTCGGCTTACCGTTCATTAGGATGGCGAAATGCTCGAGGACATAACGGGACATGAGGTTGATCGCTTACCTGTTATAGTATCAGGACAGGGAGTGGAACAGCTTTTGAGTGTTCCAAAACTTCCGAATGGAAGAAGGCAGGCGATGGCCACAGCTGTTTATGAAATGTTATTGTCCTGGGGCTTGGATGAAAAAGTAAAATCGATGTGTTTTGATAACACAGCATCAAACACAGGTCGATTCAATGGAGCTTGTACCTTACTAGAGCAAAAGCTGGAGAAAAAATTATTATGGCTTCCATGCAGGCATCACATTTTGGAGATTGTGCTTGAAACCATCGTAGTTTCAGCAACTAATGCTTCTAGTTGGCCAGATATACAAATCTTCAAAAGACTGCAAAAACGTTGGCCTAAAATACTAAAAGAGGACTTTAGGGCAGCTACTGCGGACTCTGAAACTCTAAAACAAGTAGCAGATGTTACCCAAAAGATGACATTATTTGCTGAAAGCTAGCTTAACGAATTTCAACCACGAGACGATTATAAGAAACTACTTAACCAGATAATCATATTTTTTGGGAGGAACACTTGAGAAAGGTGTATCTTTTCGAGCAACCTGCTGGTCTCCACCGGGCAAGGTGGATGGCAAAGGCCATCTATTCTTTTAAAATATATCTTTTTCGGGAACAGCTAAAACTGACGAAGAGGGAAATTAAAGGAATCAAAGAAATTTGCATTTTTATTGTACGGGTTTACGCCAAATACTGGTATCAAGCTCCTTGCGCGCCTCCTGCGCCAAGGAATGACTTACAACTTTTGAAGGATTTATTAGCTTACAATAAAGTGAATGAATCACTTTCAAAAGTTGCTATGAAACAAACGTTGGGGCACCTTTGGTATCAGAAAAACTTGTAGCTTTGGCCTTCTCTGACGACCAAGTTTCTTTGGAAACTAAGCGAAAGATGGTTGTTGCTCTTCAAATAGAAGGATCAGAAGATTCTCCAAAGCGAGCCATCCTGGATCAAAACCTTATTGCAACAAAAAACCTGGAGGACTTCGTATCTTCTCACACATTAACGTTTTTTAAAAGTATCTCCATCTCCTGCGATTTTTTAAAAAAGGACGTGCAGACCTGGAAGGACGATTGTGTGTTTAAAAAATGTGTGACTATTGTAAAGGGTCTAAAAGTTATCAACGATACAGCTGAGAGGGGAGTATCGTTGATTGAAGAGTACAATAGCCTTTATACGATAGACGAAGACCAGAAACAGTACCTATTTTTGGCGGTCAAAGACTTTAAAAATCTACAATAACATCTTAAGTTACTAGTCTTAGTTATAATAGTAGTTATTCTTAAATTTTTATTGTAGTTATTTAATAAAATAGGTTATTACTTATTTTTTATCCGTTCACAAAACCCAACACTTTTCATCCATGGTAGCGACCCCTAAAACCTGTTTTAAAAATCTAAAAAAAAATTGGTGGAAGTTTTTTAACCAATAGAACAAAATTACAAAAATTAAAAAATTTTCACATGCATTTTTGAATCACCCTAATATATATATATATATATAACGTATGTATTATATTTTTATTTGTTTTGTAATGGAGTAACAAATGAACAAACGAGTCTTTTATTATCCATCGAAATATGTAAAAATTAAAAGTTGTGGACTTTAAAAGTAAATACTATATGTACTTCAAGGCAAATCTTCTTTGAGAGGATGGTACTAGTCCAGTCGAGCCTTTCTGTATGCCAACTTCATTGAAATAGCTAGAGTTAGACTATACCTATAATAAATTGTTACTACTGTAGACTTATTACTTTTAGTTTCGTAAGTGACTTGAATATTTGCCCATACCTGCAAATTGTAACTGTAATTTAAGCATTGATACGTAATTGTAAATATTATTTAAACCTTAGAGAATGAAACCCTTTGTATTATTTCTGTGTAAATGTTTTATAAAAGTTACTTTCTCTTCCCTCAAAGCTTGAAGGCGGTAACTTAATTGAGAATAATGGTCAGATCTGAAATCCTTTATACTCGTGTTGCTATCTTATGTAGTGTAAAGGTTTAAAAATTGCAAGTAAATTTATATATTAGGAAGAATTTCCATTTACCTTAAAAGGATATTTTTAATATGTTAGTGTCAAAAAATGTCTATTAAGTTAACAATAGTTTAACTAACTACGAGTAATAATTATATTTATATGATATGTAACTGGAAAAAACAATAGTAAATGTGTTATATTTTAAATAAATACCTTTAAAACTTACTCTTACGATCCTAACATAATAATTTTGGAGTACTATATTGATTATTTTATTTAGTTTTTTAACTAATAACACAGGCACACACATAAAAAAAAACATGAACCAGAGGGGAGACCCCATTATTCTTAGGTTTTTTGGGATGCTGAACCGAAAATGATAACTAAAAATAAATTCATGACCACTATCACCCCCTACCACCCCTTACAGGGGGTGAAAATTGAAATTTTCGTATAAAATCAAGATAGATATGTATTTCTACGTTTTTTGGGATGCTGAAACCGAAAATGATAGCTAAAAATAAATTCATGACCACTATCACCCATTAACACCCCTCACCAACCCTTACGGGGGGTGAAAATTTAAATTTTTATATAAAACCAAGATGGATGTGAATTTCTATGTTTTTCAAGATGTTGAGACAAAAAATGATTATAAAGTATATGGTAACGTTATTGTATGCATATATTTGTTATTATGATGCTAAGACTGAATCATGATTTTTGTCCCATTCTTAACAAGTTTTTTAATTTTTTGTTTTTTTTTTGTTTTATATTTAATTTTATTTATACTGTTATCCATCCGGCAGTCTTGTAAAACGTTTAACAGATGCTGAACCTAATTCCATGCCTCCGAAATAGAAGGGACTATTTTCCTGACAATTTACGAGACTACAGTGAGGAGCAAGGTGAAAGGTTCCATCAGGATCTTAAGACAATGAAAGAGCGCTATCAGGGTAAATGGGATGTCAATATGTTAGCAGACTACTGTAGGAATTTAAAAAGAGATTTTCCAGAACAGAAAAGAGCCAATAAAAGGAAACCACTTAGAAGATCTTTTGAAAACAAGAGAGTTCGTTATCGTAGAAACAGGTAGACGCTGAATAGTGAGAGACAAGGGGACTTACTTTAATCCAGCACCCCGGATAGTGAGGGGCAAGGGGACTCACTTTAATCCAGCACCCCAAAAGGGAACAGAAATCTACTACGTCCATGCCGTTGTTCCTGGGTTACGCTAAGAGTAGAATTAAATCATGAATATATATCAGATACTTCTGATCGATAAAGCATTTGAATTTCTAATATAAGAGCTAAGAGTAACCTCAAACTTGTTTGATAAACATGTCATTTACTGTAAATCGTTAAAATTTCTTCATACATCTTGAATTTATACAAAATTGAAACCACCCCCACCCCCCTAAAGGGGTGGTTAGGGGGTGGTATTGAGTAAAAGATATCAAATTCACTTTTGGTTGTCATTTTCGGTTTCATCATAACAAAAAACATAGAAATGCACGTTCATCTTTATTTTATACAAAAATGGAAAACTTCACTCCCCATAAGGGGTAGTAAGAAAGTGTTAATGGGTTATGGAGGTCTAGAATTAATTTTTAGTTATCATTTTCGGTTTCAGCATCCCAAAAAACGTAGACATACACATCTATCTTGATTTTATACAAAAAATTTAAATTTTCACCCCTTAAGAGGTAGTAAGGGGGTGCTAACGGGAAAACGGGCAATTAAAATTAGTTTTTATTGTCATATTCGGTTTCAGTGATCCCGAAAACCTAAGAGTAATGGGGTCTGCTCTCTGGTTCATGATTTTTTTTTGTGTGCCTGTGTAATTAATGTCTTCATGTTATGACAATTCTATTTGAAATATAAAAGTTGAAGCTGCTTATTAGATTTCTATCAAAAGAAATTAATATTCACGACACGAAAGGCAAATTCTCAAAACTCTGCCGTTGTTTTGATTAAGATTGTTAAGTTTACACAACATTCATAAATTTTATATTTTTAATGTTCCTTACATCTAAATAATGTTTATTTCAATATAAATCTTATCTTGTTTTGTTTTTAATTAAAAAAGTAAAATGTAACAAATAAGCAATAAATTGACATTAATGATATATTTCAATAAAGCTATTCGGCATTCTACACCTAATCGTCTTAATATTAGTTATTTACAAATATAATATTTTTTATGCAGTACATTTGTAACATATATATATAAGAACTAATTAACATCTTTAAGTTCTATCAAAGTTTACGAAGTTGGTTGACTCTGATATAAATTTACATCTCGATTAAACGAGGGTGGTTAATATATAAGACCTCAATGCTCTCAAGACATGTTTTCATTTTTTAATGCTGCTCTTAATTTTTTATTTAAATTATAAACATTATTACAATGTGGAGCAATTTGCAAATATCTAACATTACTTTCATAATATGAATACTAAGGAAACTCATCATATAGGAGTACTAGTATTTGCACAAATCTATCACTTACTTACACTTACAACAAATATATAAAAAAATTAAAAATTAATAACACTTAATAATACTATCCAGTAGTACGTTATGTGCGAAGAAACACAAAGAAAAAAACGCTCTAAAATAAAAAAAGCTTGAAAATTTAATAAAATGACTATAATTCATACTTTAGGGATCTCATCAAGTATATAACTTCCTTTCTCTTATTATGACATTAAGATATATATTAATAAAAATAAAAATCCTAATCAATTTTTCATTATCTATTGCTTTTCATGATAATGTCAATGAGACTATCGTTCTACCGTCTCTTACATATATATGTATGGCCACTCATGAACAATGCTGTTCCAGTCAGGAGCTTTGAAACTATGCGTCTAATCCTACTCTTATTTAAAAGGTACAATGCACTGGACTTTTTACGCACTTGAGAATATGCACGATATAATAAATATTTCACGCAGAAGGAATGACCTCAAGCTTATAATGCATTGGTTTAATTTTTTTCTTATCAAAAATGTTGGCGTTAAATAATTTATTTATGTTATTTATAAAATTTACTAAATTATTTTAATTATTACTTTATTTGCCGTAATATATTTTTTGCCGTAATTTGTTTTCGGTAGTAACTAGGTAACATTAAAATAGTTGCCTGTTTAACATTGGAAATACTTTAAACTATTTTTAAAATCAATTAAACGTAGTTTGAAAAATAAGCGATGATGCAAACTTAACTTATATGACATTTCAAATCTAGTTGAAACAAAGCACCGCTTAGCTTAAGTGTTTGTATTAAATGTGGAGTTAGATTTATTTCTGTTGCAGAATGTGCATTAGTATTCAGCTACTTGTTTCAACGTACTTTAATCTATTAACCTTATAGTAAGTAACATGTTAAACTAAAATGAATTAGAATGTTAAGTATCACAACAGTAAAAACCATTTTCAGTAAAAATTTTAAAGATTTAGTCCTTTTAATTGCGCCCTTTTTTCCTAATTACCAAATATATTTATATTTGATACGCTACAAATTGGTGATCATTCTTACTTTTCATTAAGAAGCTTCATCGAAAGCAACGTTCGCATAGGTACTTCCTATACTTTTATTTACCTTCATCTAACCAGCATGTATAGAAGATGGCGAAGGATTACTCGGTATAGGGTGGGTGAAAATTCATAAACAAAACAAAATAGTTTCTATATTCCATACAAAAGGTTTTCCTTTGACCAATTTAACCAATTTTGTAAATTGTTTATCTTTATAAATTGATATCTGAAGAAAGCCAGCTGTGATGATTCAGATTACACTTTATATGTTTATGGCAAAAAAAATATTGTTGTTTTTTCTAATTTTTCTTAATGCACCTTCAAATGTTTTCAACTACAAATAAATGTATAGGAGAATCAACTACAAGTAGATAAACATAAATTTTTTTGTATGAAAATCAATAAAAACTGATGCTTGTTTTCGTCATTTAACTCTCATGAATAAGATAATTTGTTATGGTAATGTATTACTTACATTAAAATTATGTAATATTATATAATATTATATAAATGCTGACATTATCACCATTCAGGATTATTAAGTTTCTTTTTCAAAAAGGCCAACAAGCTTCATATAATATTTTACCTTCCACTCATTCTTTTGACAATTGTTAACATACACACAAACAATACAAACATACCAAAGGATGTTGTTAAAATAGATTAAATAGCAACCATATATGTAGAATTATAACAATATATCTTTTCAAATGTTTTTTATATATTCAATAAAAGCTGGCACATACTTTTCTATTCGTATCTCGTCCCAATAAATTTCTTTCGTCAACATGTTTCCTTCATTATTCATCATTACAAATAATTTAAAAGAATGTCCAGTTTATTTAGTTACAATATAAATCATTTCATTAAATATTGGTATTGAGCTGAGCCCCTCTCCTTTCTTCTTTTCTTGATAACTTTTGAATGGCTAAACATTTTTGCAATCTGTTTTTACTATAACATCCGCGTTCGGCTCAAACATATATGAGAAAATTTTTAGCTAATTATCTCGTGGAATTCTGGAGACAACTAAACACAAAAAAAGGTCTCCCAAACGGTTAAGAGCTTTGCTTACGCAGCTCAATTATTCATAGTATATTTTATAATATATACTATGTTAAGAGATTAAACATTGCATTAAAACTTTGTTAGTTAATGTTCCCAAATAGCTTAAATAAAAGCTAGCGTATAACTTCGCCTATTTGTCTCAAGTAACAATACGTTAATTTGTAAAACATTTTGTAAACAATAATTCTTCAGCAAGGGCTTGCTCGTTCTTATGAAATAATATTGTCTGCATTATATCTGCGACTGAATGATTTTTAGTTATAATTATTTATATCATATCATGATATATATATGTATATAAAAACTTATGTAGAGTTTAGGCTCAAACGTCCTAATAAACAAATCATTATTACTGCCATAATCTTTATAATCCAACATTTGTATTATTTCGATATTTGGATCTTGATTTAATTTTCTTTTAAACACTTCTGTCAAATGAAAATATCTCCAGATATAGAAAATGTGAAAAATAAATGAGATTCAATGTAAACTTAAATTGCAAATTTAAAGTAATGGAAACGCATAATTTAGTTTAAGTGATTATATAAGTACAAACATCATAACATTATTTCAGTAGAGTATTTCAAAACGCACGTTAGTGAATTAATTAAAATCACATAATTGAATACTTTGTTAGTACCAGCTGCATGCGTGGCGATCTTGAGTTGTAAGATTTCTAAGGACCTTCCTTCTACGTACTACTACGATATGGGCTGAACTTTCTTCGGCGGTATTACCGGATCGATTTGGCATGGGTACCTTCAAAAACGGTGTTACAACTCCAAGGCCGGCAACGCTCTTGAGATCGCGATCACTTGTTATCAGTGATCCGCACACTCGTTTGCCCTCCTCTTACATAATAATAATAATAATAATTCTCTACTACTGAGTACTCAATTGTCATTTTATCATTCATATCTCTAACCAATTTTGTTTTTTTGTTCGAACATTCGTCATCATCATATCCTGGAAGTAATGAATGTTTTTATGATTTAACAAGTATTATAATTTCTTGGTCGATCATCCATCACGTTAAAAAATCTAAGTAAAAAATATTATAAGAGTAAATCCTTTGTTTTACAATTTGTTCAAGCCGTGTTCAAAGTAAGATTAAATTCATATGAAATTTATTGTAATTATATAAAATTCTGATCATAAAAATGTTACGCCCTCGTAACTTCTAAACCTGTGCTGTTGAATTACAACGTGTTTAATAGTACATAATGTATATTTTCATACATTATGTACTCTGCACTCAGTTTTATTGTACTAATTTTAAAATAGACTGGATTTCATTGAAATTCAACTCAATTTTACCTTTTGTATTTTAAAACATCTGTATGAAGTTCAACATTAAAACGTAATGATAAAATTTTTTGCACAAAAAATTTTGTTTAAACGCG
This sequence comes from Melinaea marsaeus rileyi, assembly GCA_918358865.1. NCBI lineage: Eukaryota > Metazoa > Arthropoda > Insecta > Lepidoptera > Nymphalidae > Melinaea > Melinaea marsaeus. Next base: position 7,696,162 of record OU911088.1, on the reverse strand, counting down.
ATCCTAAATTTATCACATCGTCAAAATGACTAGTTTAAAATTGAAAAACAGCTACAAAATAATGTCTTGTTAAACTTTGGAGTTATTGATGTACGGGAAAGAGAGTATTAGTATTCTCTTCTATATAAATGCTTAACGTGTTACATATGTTTAATTAACCGCATTACCACATTAAACAATTTTTAAATCATGATGTTGTGTAACTTTATTTCTTCTTATATTGTATAAAGGTGAACGAGTTATAATCTAACTAGTATTAGGAGATTACGTCTGCTTACAGACTCTTGAACCATTGGAAGAATTACAAAGGCGTTATCGGTCTTTGGCATAAGGGCTTTTTTTAAAGTATCTTTGAGGTAGAGGAAAGTCAGTCGAAAAAAGTGAAGATAAGCAGCCTCCAAGACTGAAATCTTTAAATACACTGATCACCAAAATTCAATCTTTTCCGTACAATATCGTCGAATGGTAAATACTGTAAAAACATGAAACCCAAGACATTTAATAAATAATATATGTAAATATATATGTATGTGTATAAGAAAATGTATTTACTTGAAAATAAATTGCTGTAGATTGTGTTTAAATCATACTATAAATAAGAATTGTAATTTGGAATAATTTTGATAACTATAGAATAATATTTAAATTCGCATTTTAAATCCTTGAATGTATTTCAATGTATGAGGTTCCAATGTTACATATTATAACAAATGTTATGCCAACAAGTAAAATGTGATAATACACACTATATATTAAAAACTGTTCATCATTATTTGCAAAATAATTATCAGTCGAGGTTAATATTAGCGGAAAGATTATATATATATTATTAGTTATATACTTATTAGTGTATGTATAGGTCCATATACATAATTCTAGCAAATTTTCTCAATGTTTTTTATTTTCACATAAATCATGTTACATATTATCCCAGTTCCTTTCTCTTAGCAATTTATTGAAAACCACATATATTCTTTTTTTTGCAGATAGTGGCCGTTATTTATTGGTAAATTTTTAAATAGTATGAAATGAAATTCTGCGATAAAATTGTTGACTTATATTTTTACTAAGTAAAGTTATTCTATTTTAAAAATAATACACTTTCGAAAACTGTTTTATCTTTTTTACCTTAACAGTTTATACAATTTAAATTAATTAGCATCTAACCGAAGTACAAACAAACTGATACAACACTTACACACGTACTTACCTCCAAGCCTTGTTCAAAGAGATTAAACAACGAGTGCACATGCTGTAAGCTCGTGTTTCATTAAAACTTTTAATGTAAATGTACTCGGGTAAATCCGATAAATTCGAAACTTAACCCAGTTCCTCACAATCCAACTAGACGTGTTGTCAAAAATAGTTCTAGTTACGCTAAAGGAAATCTATATATATATTTATAAATAAAATTAAAGACCAAATTAATAACTTTTTACTGAATGCAATGAAAGTACTAGTCTGGTCATAAATAGAGTTACAATTAAAAATAAACAAATTATTACTTTGGAATTTGGAAAATAATTTTTAACGATTCTTTATTGTATTTTTTTTACTATTGAGCCAATATATTGTAAACTAATTTTTTTATATTAAAATTGATTGAGATGTTAAGGAGAACGGAATCGCTGTGTTGCATTACATAAAGTAGGTATGGAGTCAAATATAATTTTTTAAATCCTCCATACGCTTGTTATTAGTCAAACGCTTGTACAATGGTACAATGAAACCTCCTCTATTTGGGACAGAAAGAGATCTGGCTGTCTACAATACATATATAAATGTAAATACCATTCACAATATAAATAAATAATTATTTTGGGAATATTTTATGGTAGTAAGTATTAATTGAGTTTACTAGGGCATATCTAAATGCAAATGAATCTAAAGTAAATTTATATAATATAGTAGGGAGTAAAAGTTTTTTTTTAGAATGCGAATTACATTATAAGTATAAAGGCTTGTCCTTTTTTCTTGAAAAATCAACATAAAACACTATGCAAATCAAAAAATTATTTTCACACAAATTTAAACCAACATTTTTGTTATATTATATAAAAATGAACGAACTTGCTTTATTTCTAGTGCATAATGTACTAGGAGTAGCATTTTTATTTTTGAAGTACAACTTCAATAACTATTGAAATTTATACAAACAAGTTCTCGTTACATTTATTTAAGATTAATTAAAAATGGGAAGCTTTATTTAAAAGAAACAAGATAGCTTACACTACCTTATAACGGTTAAATTTACGTCAGAATTTATTACAAAATGAAAGTACATTGAGTAATAGACCAATATGCTGAGTAATTTTGAGACTAGATTTAGACTGAGATGTAGACTAGATTTATATTAATTATGGATTATTTAATACACAATAATATAAGTGCAAATCTTATAAATGTAACCATACCTCACAGTGAGCAGTTAGCAATGTTGTGCGAACTGTGGTAAGTTATAATATGAATATTTATAGTTATTGAGGACTAATCTGTCTCTAAATGAGTGTTTGTGTTGTTGTGTGTTTGTTCGTTTGTATTAAAAATAGATAGCATGAAATACTTGGTTTTTCTATTATTACAATATGAGATCACTCGGACTCAACTTTCAGATAATGGTTTAAACAGCGTAGTAAAATTTTAATTACTTAGACATTTTAAGATTTCACATGATTCTTATTATAATCAACTAAACATTAATAATAAAATGATTCTGCTGCTGCTATTTAATTTATATCACAGATATATTCCGAATAAACCTTCAGATCTATATATAGATAGACTCACAAAAATTCCTACTGCGTAAAATGGTAAAATATTTTGATTACAAATTGTTTGCTAAATGAATGATTTTTTTTTTAATTAATTTATCTAAGAAAATGCTATCTTCCGTGGTATTACTGTAAGAGACAAAGTACAAATGCTTGCTCATTAATTCTTACATTAGTGCCCAGTTAAAGCACTTGGCTCGGCGAGTGAGGAAAAAACACTTTGTCAGTACGCCAAATCACCTTCAGCATTAGGACTCATGTCCGAATAGTAAATATAAAATAGAAAGATTTCTTGTGTTTTTGCAAATTGCAAACAAATTACAAACATATTTTGTAAATATTGAACTATTTTTCATATGCGTCAACAAACAACAACAACAACAACAACTTCGGAAAAATACACATTTTTTAACAATAAAAATATTCCTTCCTTCCTTATAAATGGTTGTACAAATTTTGTATATCTATTATTTGCATACATATCATTACGTAATAAATAAAATAATACTAGAATCGCCAAATCACTTAAAACTATAACAGTTTCATTTTTTCAGTTTCAGGTTTTCCCGCGAGTTAATACGGATCTTCGGTAAGGATCGATGCGCTCCGCTTTCAATAGGTATTGTCATGTATTCGCGTAGCTACGTTTATCAATTAATTTTATATCTCATCTATCTGATGCTATTGTTCTTCCGCTCACTCCTTTTATACTTTAATTCTAGTAATTGCGTTTTTATGCGTTTTCTGCAAAATAAACAATATACGTGAAAATAACTGTGTTTCGTTGTTCTATTAATTAGCACCTAACTCAGAACCTAAGGTAGGGTACTACAATAACCACCACAACATTAATGACCCACTCACTACACTACATTAGTGCCCCAAAACGAAAACAGAGAATTATTTTTAACAAAATATCTTTGATTCAAAATATGTTAGGATTCAAAACCAAAACATTTGCAACAAACGATTTAAAATCTCAAATGTAAGCTGTAATATAAGCTGTAACAATAATAAATAACATAACCAATATTTATAACATAATGTAAAAATTTGTTTGTCAAAACCATTTTATAAAGTTTTAATTAAGCCAAAACTTGCTTATATTTAAAATAATATTATTCAAGTCTCATGATTTTAGAAATATATTGAGGTAATTATGAGTTATAAAATATGTTCCTATTGCATTTTTCATCAGCTGTTTTTCAAATGGCTGAACAGTTTTTCTTGAATGATATTTATTTGGATTCATTCATTCTCCTTGTTCAGTCATTCTTCTTCAGTCTTGAATGATATTTATTTGGATTCATGAACACTCTGGATTAAGTTCACTTTCAATTTAAAAAAATCCGTGCCCGCAGGGGGACACGCGTAGGTAGACCTCGTGTATACGAGTAACTCGTTTAAAATATAACTCACTACCTAAGAATAACACATGATGCCGTTGTTTACATCAAAAATTTTCAAGCAAAAAGCGGTTTTTATTTTTTTTCTCGAAATAGGTATCTTTTCTGGAAATATTTTTGGTACTCAAATTTAGAGTAAAAAATAACCTTCCTATAAAAAATATTTGCGAGGAGGGAATATTTACCAGAAAAAAGTTGCCGTGGTTTTACCTACCTTAAATTTTCAAGCTAAAAGTGGTTTTTATTATTTTTCTCGGAAACGGTACCTTTTACGGAAAAACTTTTGGTACCTAAATTTAGAGTAAAAAATAACCTTTCTATTAAAAATACTTGTGATGTAAGAATGTTTACAAAAAAAAAGTTATGAATTTTTTTCCAAAAATTTTCGGTTTTTTTACCCCCACCCCTAAGTTATTGAAGTTAGGTTTTCGGTTTATCTACATTAGTTATAGGTATTTATCAAAGACATCATATAATATGAACGCGATTGATCTTCTTTGTATAGGGAAAAAGTTATGGTCGAAAAACTGAAATCAGAAAATGTGAGGCCCTAGCGCCTCCTTTGGCCGGATTTCTCTGGTTAACGAACTTGACCTTCATTTTTGGATGGTTGATTTTTGTGCAAAGTTTGAAAGCGATCTGAGCGAAACTGCGGCCGCTATCGTGCTGACAAAAGTCGAATATGGACGCACGCACGCATATATATATATATATATATAAACATTTTGACCAATGGTCATTTCGGACTCAGAGGGTCATAAGAAGACCTCCTGTAAAGAAATTTTTCCAAAATTCGAAAGTCGGGTACAAATGAATGGGCAGACCGAATTCTTCGAGGTCTACCCAAAAACCTAAATCAAATCATCATATATCTGTGGTATCGTAGACAGACAGATTTTTCTATGTTTTTCTTTATACAATTAAATTTCAAACAAGACCAAGTTGAAAAGGCAAAAGGCTACAGAAGCCACTTAAAAGACGTAAAATGTCACGAGACGCAATACCCCGTTAACCTAATAATATAATTCTTCCCGTAAATTTTCATATATTCTTTATTTTAAGTATTTTATATATATTTTAAGTTTTGAGTTTAGAAAGATATTGAGTTGATTTGTTAAAATTGTTTTCTGTTTGTTTGTTATTTTGTGCCTCCCGCAAAGTCTACACGATAGTTTTGTATTATTTTCCGCTCGCTTTTTAATGGGAAAACACAAATACTGATTTGGGCTAAAATTATTTTTACTAGAAATGAACAAAAAACACCATTAAAAAAAATTACATTTGAAGTACATGATTTACAGCTGATATTTCATTATGTAAGTTAAGAATATTAGATGCTTATAAGGTTTTTCAGAAAATTTTCAATTATTAAAAAAGTTGAGTGTAAATTTAAAACATCAAAAAAAATATGGATTTGTGATCAATTGTGTGAAAAATTATAATAAAGCAGATATTGAGAAGACAAAGTCACACCAACTAGTATTGTTTATAATCAATGAATTATTAACAACTATAAAACTAGCACTACCGAGTCGAGCACATCTTAGTCATGCAAGTTGAGTGAAGTGAGTTTTGTAAAAACGATTCTTCTATTCTTAGAACATAAAAAGTAATATTCTTTTGTCAGGTGACGAAATATAAATACTGAAATGTGGTCGTGAAATTTGAATTCCATAATCAAACAAATGGTATTTATATTTAGAAAAATATATTTATATTTTAAATTGAAAAGTAAGTTCAGTACAAATGCATCGTCGTTTCCGAGAGTACGTCGCTGAAGCAGTCTAAAAGAAAAGACGAGAAATAGAAATGTGATTATTAGTGTCATCACTCGATAAAACCTAGTTGAGGGTTAAATAAAACAGTTTAAACTCTAATAATGTCCAAGTCTACAATATTCCTTTTGTAACAATATTTTATTCAATATAATCACCGAATAAAATTCTGTATATTTGTTTTGTAATGAAATAACAAACGTACAGACATTAAATTTGACGAGTATCCACTATATGTACTTCAAGACAGAGGATGAGGATGATGCCTGGAGGGTATGGTACCACTTCGGTCGAGTTAGTCTGTATGCCAACTTTATTGAAATGTCTACAGTTAGTCTCTATTTGTAATAAACTGCAACTGATGTATACTTATTACTTTTGGTTTCGTAAGTGACTTGAAAATTTACCCATACCTGCAGATTGTAACTATAGTTTAAGCATTGATACGTAATTGTTAAAATTATTTAAACCTCAGAAAATGAAACCCTTAGTATTATTTCTGTACTAGGGGCGCCAACAAACCCTCAATTTCGACTCGCTGCGCTCGCGAAATCCTTTATACTCGTATTGCGATCTAATGGAGCAAAAAGGTTTGAAAGTGCAAGTAAGTTAATTTATTAGGAAGAATAAATGGACCTTTAAAGGATATTTTTAATATATTAATAATAAGAAATATCCAAAAAGTTAACAATAGTGAGACCAGTCATAACTAATATTTATATTTATATGATTTATAACTGGAAGAAACAATTATAAATGTGTTATATATTAAATAAAGACAAGCAAAACTTACTCCTAACAGAATAAGTAGGGAATACTATAATGTTAATTTTATTTAGTGTTTTAACTAATAATTTAATGTCTTCTGTTATGACAATTCCATTTGAATTATGAAATTTCAAGCTGTTTATTAGATTTCTATCAAAACAAATTATTATTCACGACAAAAGGCCAATTCTCAAAACTCTGCTGTTGTTTTAATAAAGATTGTTAAGCTTACACAACATTCATAAATTTGTGTTTGTTGTTTTATATTTATAATATACCTTGTAACCTACATCATATTTATTTAAATATAAATCTTGTCTTGTTCGGTTTTTAATAAGGTAAAAAAATGTAAAAAATAACTAATCAATTCAAATCATGATATTAATGATATATTTCAATACAGTTATTCCGCATTCTACACGTAATCGTCTTAATATTGGTTAATTACAATACGGAATATTTCATTGTTGTTGTAAGAACAAATTAAAATACACAAGTATTAAAGCTTTGTCAAATTTAACAAGATTGGTTAAACCCTGATAAAATTTACATCTCTAAAACTATAAATGCAAAACAATTTTTCATTATCTGACGTATTTGGGTAGACCTCGAAGAATTCGGTCTGCCCATTCATTTGCACCCGACTTTCGAATTTTGGAAAAATTTCTTCACAGGAGGTCTTCTTATGACCCCCTGAGTCCGAAATGACCATTGGTCAAAATGTTTATATATATATATATATATATATATATATATATATATGCGTGCGTGCTTCCAGATTCGACTTTGTCAGCACGATAGCGGCCGCAGTTTCGCTCGGATCGCTTTCAAACTTTGCACAAAAATCAACCATTCAAAAATGAAGGTCAAGTTCGTTAACCAGAGAAATCTGGCCACTGGGGGCGCTAGGGCCTCACTTTTTCTGATTTCAGTTTTTCGACCATAACTTTTTCCCTATACAAAAAAGATCATTTGCGTTTATATCATATAATGTCTTTGATAAATACCTATAACTAATGTCGATAAACCGAAAACATAACTTCAATAACTTAGGGGTGGGGGTAAAAAAACCGAAAATTTTTGGAAGAAAAATCATAACTTTTTTCTGGTAAACATTCTTACATCACAATTATTTTTAATGGAAAGGTTATTTTTTACTCTAAATCTTTAGTATGAAAAGTTTTTCCGTAAAAGGTACCGTTTCCGAGAAAAAAAATAAAAACCACTTTTAGCTTGAAAATTTAAGATAAGTAAAACCACGGCAACTTTTTTCTGGTAAACATTTCTTCCTTGCAAATATTTTTAATAGAAAGGTTATTTTTTACTCTAAATTTAAGTACCAAAAGCATTTCCAAAAAAAGATACTTTTTCCGAGAAAAAAAATAAAAACCGCTTTTTGCTTGAAAATGTTTGATGTCAACAACGGCATCATGTGTTATTCTTAGGTAGTGAGTTATATTTTAAACGAGTTACACACGAGGTCTACCCACGCGTGTCCCCCTGCGGGCACGGATTTTTTTTTCTATTGTTTTTCATGACAATGTCAATGAGATTCGTCCTACCGTCTTTAACACCTCTGTAGGTATGGCTACTCGTGAACTATGCACTGGAGATTTCTTACGCACTCGGGAAGACGCACTATGTTTTAAAAACATATTTCATGCAGAACGAATGAGTTCAAGCCTAAGATGCTTTGTTTTCTTTTCTTAAAAGAAATGTGTAAAGTTATTAATTACTTTATTTATAAATATAAAATAAACAAAATTACTTTTATTATTATTTGTTTAATCATAATATTCATTATTTACTGACAATAATATACACAGGACTTTAACCTTAGGACAAAAGTTATATTAGTTCAAATAATATTTATACTTAATTATAGTAAAGAAAGCTCCCTTAAAAGTTACTGAAAAATTTTAACACTATTGAAATGAAACGTGACATGACATACCGCTCTATGTATTTGTTTCTTTAAGCTACATGACTTCCTTAGATAAAGCTAAATATCTATTAAAATGTCTATATCTCGAGAACGAGTAAATTTAACTACCTCACGATTTGCTTAAGTTTATATACATTGGCAACAATACTGCTACATTTTCAATTTACATTAAAAAATAATTTGATAGTCTTTTTTTCGGTTAAATTAGTTTTTTTATAAGATTGGTCAACAAGCTTTGTATAATCTTTTACCTCACTTTCGTTTATTCTCTTATTTTTAATTATTTTGCTTTTGACCATTATTATCATACAGACAGGCAATACAATCATACCATGTTAAACAACAAGCCAAAAATATTAAACAACAAGCTTTTATATATGGTATAACATTAAAACTTTTATGTAAATGTTATCAAATAAATACAATAAAAGCTGTCACATAATGTCTTCTATTTGTATCTCGTTCCGTTATGACAATTTGTTTTTATAATGTTTTTTATTCATGTACGATTCACTTGTTACCTGTTATAACGAATTATATTAAAAATAGTACCGTTACAGTTAAAAAGTCCAATTTTCATTGTCATTGTATATTTCATAATGTCTATCTAGTATATTGTGTAAAGAGATTTAACACATACTGTGTATAACATTACGGTAAAACTTTCTCTGTTAATGTTTTCTAATAAATTCAATAAATGCAAGCTCATATTTATCTCAAGTGACATTATTGTCACTATAATAAATTTATGCTTATTCATAAATTTTATAAACAACTAGTCTTCCACCGGTGGCTCCCGTCGTTCCGGTTTGAAATAAATTTTCGGGTCAAAGTTTCAGATTGAGACCTATTATTTATACATAACATTTCTTTATTTGATTTCTGGATTTTATTTTCTTTTAAATATTAAAAATAAACGTGATTCAATTTTAACTGCAATTGCAGTTTCAATATAACGGAAACACAGAGCATGTATTAGTTACGTGTCTATAAAAATCCTAGTGACTGTACAGACATAACTACATTATTTTAGTATAATATTTTAGAGAGTACGTTAGTGACTAAATTAAAACGACTTAATTTAATACTTTTATAAGAGAATGTAGAATTTTCTTAAAGCCTTTAGAGCTTATTATTTTGTTTTACTTAGTAGAGAAAAATCTGATGGCTTTTCATTAGACATGACGATTACATCTTGTTAGACAACTTCTTGCGTGGCCTCAAGAGATTCTAGAGACATGTTAAAATAAAAATTACATAAATCCGTATTAGTCCAAAAAGTTACTTGGATTTGGACACTATTTAGATATTCTCAAGCAGGCGTGAATAAATAAAATCAACGAACACTAGATAACATTAAACGTAAATGTATTTATAAAAGAAACTGCTGACTAGAAATAATAAAATAAACATTTTTTAATCTTTCTTCTTCGATACAATTTCATTCAGACGTTTGAAGGAGGGATGCGCTTTCTTATAAATATATTGATAAGTACAATGTAAGAGGAACTTTGTTACTATTTTATGTTTTACTTAAAAAGTTGTTAAATAAAATCATTTCTTTCACAACAACATACAAGAGAACACAAAGATCGGATTTTGTCGACATAAACTTACTTTTAATAACCTGAGAAACTATTGAGATTAAAACACAAAAAACAATTGTTGATATGTTTACCTTTAACTTGTGAATATGAACATGCAGAAGGAACGATATTAAAGACTATATATTTGAGAAGTTTTTTTTTAGATTTTTTTGTTGATCGTATTGTTATATTATCTTATACTTATGGTATTACTGTAAGTAGAATTATTAAATTGTTTGGTGTATTTTATTACAATTTTCCACCAATATTCATTAACAGCTTGCAAGTTGATTTTATTGATAATACAGAATATATTAATTATATACTGAGAGCTGATTAAACTGTGAGATAGTAAGCAGCTATTTGTATGCAACTGTTTGTCCATCACTCATATAACATATTGACGTTTGGTGATATTGGATATTGACTTGTGGGATATATACTACATATAATGTTAGATACAAATACGTAATCAACATTTTAATATATGCCTATATAGTAGGGTGATTCAAAAATGTATGTGAATTTTTTTTTTTTTTTTATCGTGGCACCCTTTCATTTTGTTTTATGTGTTAAAAAACTTACACCAAATTTTTTTTAGATTTTTAAATGAGGTTCTACGGGTCGCTACCAGGGATGAAAAGTGTTGGGTTTTATGAACAGGTAAAAAATAAGTAATAACCTATTTTATTAAATAACTACAATAAAAATTTAAGGATAACTACTATTATAAGTAAGACTAGTAACTTAAGATGTTAATGTAGATTTATTACAATCGGGGAATTTTCGCCTAAAGTCTTTGACCGCCAACAATAGGTACTGTTTCTGGTCTTCATCTGTCGTATGAAGGCGATTGTACTCTTCAATCAACGATACTCCCCTCTCAGCTGTATCGTTGATAACTTTTAGACCCTTTACAATAGTCACACATTTTATAAACTCACAATCGTAGTTCCAGGTCTGCACGTACTTTTTTAAAAAATCGCAGGAGATGGAGATACTTTTAAAAAACGTTAATGTGTGAGAAGATACGAAGTCCTCCAGGTTTTTTATTGCAATAAGGTTTTGATCCAGGATGACTCGCTTTGGAGAATCTTCTGACTTTAATAACCGCCGAGCGTTTTGCTTTGTTTTCTTTGTTTTTTTTCAATTTCTGCCACTGCAATTTGCAGCTGAACTATTGTTTTTTTCCTTCACAATTTTATAGTAGAAGAATAAGCTCATGACCTCTTATGTAGACGGTAATCTAGATTGAGACAATGTATCTGTAAGCTGTCCAATAAGCCAAACTTCGGTTTTCATCCTAGTCTTAACGGCGCTTTTGCTGGTAGACGCCATTGTTCTGTACGATACAATTACACACTTAGTTTAAGAGCAAAAGGTTGGCTATATTACTACTTACTTAAAGACTAGCACACACTTTATTGCGAAATTACAACTTTAATCTTTAAACCCTTTCTGACGCTAATAACCTGAAGAGGTTAAAAAACGTGGATAGAGGATACGTACCAGGTACCTAACGTACCTTGTTTACGCTCAGGTACAAAAATACACAAGGGCACCGCTATTTTGCTTCCCAAAGGCTGCAACCCCATTGCCGTATGTAACGCATTTTTCAAAAACTTTAATGGATGGTAGCGACCCCTAAAGTTGACTTAAATTAAAAAAAAAAATATGGGTATATTTTTTTTCATATTGGAACCATATAAGACGGTGTCCCTATAAAAATTTAAAATTAGGATTTTTTGAATCACCCTACTATATAGGCTTAACTTCAACTTATTTCAGTAGTTTATTATTGTTCAATCAATGTTAACACATAATTTAGTTATGTTATGCAACGCAAATATAACTAAATTTAATGTATGATTAGATGTTTTTTTAAACAAGTACAAATATTAAATATTCAAGTTATTAATAAGCAGTTAGTATATTAATAAAATGTCAACATTACTTCAGATGGGAATATAGGGTCATAAATATCCTATTTATTTGTTAAAGATTAAATCACGCTTCATTAGATTCTGTACTTGATATATGATAGAAGATATATGGTCATTTGATTTATGCTTTGAGAATGACGGACGGAAAAGTTAATAAAATTAAGTGACTGCTTCGAAAAAATCGCTCTTTGTCTTACTATAATTGTACTATGGTTTAGAACAGCATAATATTTAGACATTTTTTAATGTTCGCCCAAACTAGATTTACGAAGATTTGGATAAAAGTATCTTGCGATGACAATTTTTGTATATTTAATGTAAGTCTTGTCACGCAGTAATGATTGTAGAATATGGTTTTATCCATATTGAGTATTAAGAAGTGGTCGTAATATCTCATCATCCTGAAAAGTGATTCTAATTATATAAGATATGAAAGTGAAGCAAAAGGAAACAGTATATTAACACTTAAGAGATGCATGTTCAGTATTGCCTTATAAAAATACTACAAAAAAATAAATTAACACAATAATATTTTATGATGAATTACGTCGGTCACAACAGGAGGATCCAAATGAATACAAATTTATTGGCTTAATATTTATTTATTAAAATTAAATAACAAACTACGTGTTAATCGCTCAAAGTTGGAGACGAGAATAAATATAATAAAATGAAATTATAAATAGAAGAATACAGAGAAATAAATGTAACAAACAAAGGTTTCAGATATTACATTCTGGGATTTTAACATGATACAAGGCACCTGCGCCTAATCAGCGTTTCTACAATTCGTAAGAATGCAATAAATGCGAATTTAACAATTTTTAACAAATAAGATTATAAGAAATATTTAATTAATAATCACAAGTATATAGGACTATAACAGATTTAAGAAAGCGCTATTATTGTTATTTTATTGCCTGCTACACAATAGGGTTCTAGTATTATTTGAATGTAATGTGTTTAGGGTTACCTCACGGATAATAATTAAGTAGTATATTGTACCAGTTGTAATTCGTGGCTTCACGTTCCCGTTCACGTTCACATTCACGTGCTCGTTCAGGATATTAGTTTCCAACTTCTTTTCGATCTCGGTAAAGATACCATTCTTAATTAATCTTCATTTTGTAATACACTTATAAGAACTTTCATTTCTCAAGAGAAGAATCAAAACATATGACAACAACCTCTCCTCAAAATGCTCAAAAGAGAGTAGTAAGCCTCAAATATTCAAAATATTTTTAGTCCAGACAACAATTTACTCAGGTGTGTTACTTTACAACTCTAATTTAGAATTCTAAACTACTATCATGGTATCGCGTATTTCGTGTATTTTAGTATATTATCCAGAAAATGCTTAAAGTATGACTGTGATAATTGGATTTAAGTTTGCCTAAGCCTTCCAAACTTTAACGTAAATAGCATCCTTATGATGCAATTCAGAAGAGGACCACATGGTGTTTTAAGATAAGTGGATTAAATAAAACTATTTTAACAGATTTAACTCGAGTATATGTTTTTTCATTTTAATTTGAATGCAGTGTTTTAAATGTTTTGAATCAATCAAGTTCACGGGAAAAATAAAAGTAGATATCAGTAATCTGTCCCATACTAATAGTATATTAACGATCTACAGATGTAGAATTTAGATGATTCATTTTAATTCATTGCATTCGTTTCATTCATTTCATTCATTTCATTCATTTCATTCATTTCATTCATTTCACTCATTTCACTCATTTCACTCATTTCACTCATTTCACTCATTTCACTCATTTCACTCATTTCACTCATTTCACTCATTTCACTCATTTCACTCATTTCACTCATTTCACTCATTTCACTCATTTCACTCATTTCACTCATTTCACTCATTTCACTCATTTCACTCATTTCACTCATTTCACTCATTTCACTCATTTCACTCATTTCACTCATTTCACTCATTTCACTCATTTCACTCATTTCATTCATTTCATTCATTTCATTCATTTCATTCATTTCATTCATTTCATTCATTTCATTCATTAATTTTTTTGTATCTTTTACTTTTGTATTTTTATATTTTTATGTAGTTTATTAAATCTAAAGTAATGATTGGACTTTTATCTTATACGTTCATACGCGATCAACACCGCCATAGGCCTATCTGAGATATTTTATCTCATTCTAGTACCGTGGTACCTCTTTAGTATATAAAAAAAAAATATTGCAAAAAAATCTCTTTCTTTCACATGTTTAATGATTATATCTAGCATCATATTTCTCACTATAATATTATGATTAAACTGATTTCATTAACTAAAACAATATTTTTCCATATTTTTAATTATATATGGATCCGCCAACCGTGCGCTGCGGGTGTTGAGCTGAGCCCCTCTATTTTCTTCTTTTCTTGATAACTTTTGAATGGCTAAACATTTTTTCAATCTGTTTTCGCTATAACATCCGCGTTCGGCTCAAACATACATGTAACATTCTGGAGACAACCAAACACAAAAAAGGTCTCCCAAACAGTTAAGAGCTTCGCTTACGCTCAGCTCAATAATGTTAAATCATTAAAAGTCTTTCTCGTTTACACTTTCGTAGGAATTTATTTATTTATTTATATACCAGGAAAAAATACAATTAACAATTTATATAAAATATAGTGTACACAATAAATACAAGGTACAATAAATATCGAAAAAAAATAATTAAATAGATAAAAACATATATAATAAACATATATATAAACATATATACAAAAATATAATACATACTTACATAAATATAATATATATAGCGAGGACATTTTAGAAGGAGAGGAAGTAGTTCTTCAGTCTAAACTTAAAGGAAGTAATAGTGGGACAGTCTTTGTATAAGTGAAGAGATAATGAGTTCCAGAGTTGAGCAGCATGAACAGAGAAGGATTTTCGGTAATGAGCAGTGTTATAGGGCGGCAGCTTAAGAAATTTTAAGGAGACACAAGAGCGCTCAGGCAATTGTCTAGGTGGACATAATTGAAAGAGATCTTGCAAGTAAGAAGGAGAAGAGTTTTGAAGAACTTTATAGAGAAATGTTAATACATACACATTCCGGCGGAAGCGGATAGGGAGCCACTTTCACTCACGGCGGTATTCCTAAATATGGTCAAATTTACGCAAGCCGTAGATAAAACTGGTGAATAAATTCTGAAGTCGATCGAAATTGTCAAGTAGCTCCTCAGACGTATCTAAATAACAAATGTCAGCGTAGTCAAGAAAAGGAAGTAGAAGAGATTGGGATAGTATAATTTTAATTTTAAAAGGAAGTAAATTTTGAAGACGTTTAAGTGAGTGTAGCGAACGATATAGGCGCCTGCTTATATCGCTGAAGTGAGCTACCCAAGTGAAGTGGGATTCTATGGTTAATCCCAGATTTTTTACAGTATCTAGGTACTGTAATGGAGTACCATCGTAAAAAATAGAAGGCAAGGTAGAAAAAATGATTTTATTGCGAGATTGTTTGTTATAAATTAGCTTGCGACTTAATTGGATTAACTAATAAACCATATTTTTCTGCCCATAAGCGTATGTTTCCAAGATCGATGTTGATTGATGTTATTGACTGTTCGATTCCAGAAAAAGCGTCGTGCCTGTAAAGCTGCAAATTATCTGCGTAGAGATGGTAGGGAGAAGATATTATTTTAGAGACTTCGTTTATAAATATAAAAAAAAGTAAAGGAGATAGTACGCCGCCTTGAGGTACATAAACAGAAAGATCCGTCCAATGAAAAGAACTGTCATCAGATTTCACAATCTGCCGACGCCCGTAAAGATATGATTTAAACCAGTTTAAAACGGAAGGAGATATAGAGAAAGTGAACAGAATGCGTCTTCGAGAATTGAATTGAATTTGAAAGGAAAGGGAGTATAGATATAGGTCGATAGTGAGAAGGCAAGGTTTTACGTAGGATAAGGATTACTTATTTTAGGTAAGGGAATTATATGAGCTGCCTTCCATGCAGAAGGGAATATAAAAGTTCTTAAAGAAAAATTTAAAATATATGTTATAATAGGTAATAGGATATCGATTATAGGAATAAGCATATCTCTACTAATGTCATCATTACCGACGGCCTTAGAAGAGATAAAAAATAGGAAATTTTTGACATCTCCCTCCGTTAAATCCTGGAAGAAAAAAGGAGAATCACAGATAGGTGGGGTCACATTTGACAATTGTTGCAGGGTTTTAGATTTACGTTCTGTAGAAAGAAAGTATTCCGCATTTGTGCACCCGAAAGATTGTGTATGGGGGAAAAGACATACACACATACATACATACATTATACACATTCTACACATTCTATTGCAGAGATTACACAGTTTTTTGTAAGTTTCAATTTTATCTGGAGCTGAATCTGAATTGTTAAGTAACTATCATATATCAAACTTTTGGCTTATCAAGAATGAAACCAGAAATAAATAAGATATAAACTTTTGGCTTATCAAGAATGAATCCAGGATTAAATAAGTTATAAATAGTATGCTTTTATAAACAAATATAATTTAGGTAAAACTTTGCAATAACATATATCATTTGAAAGTTATAGTAATTTGAAATAAAGTTAAATTACGACAGAAATTTAAATATAATTTAAACTTCTAATGCTAAAGTTGTTTATAAATAAAGTTGGAAAAGATTCAACTTCAGGGAAATAAAAAAAAATTCTAAGTATGGAGTGTTATCTATTTGCAAAGAAGCAATAGAATTGTCTTTACATTTTGAAATACAAAAATCAAAGAATTTGCATAGAAATAAAAAGAAGGAATAGCTGACAACTGTGGAGTAAATACTTTAGCTAGATTGGTATTACTCATAATAAAAAACAAAAGACATGAGGTTCTCGTTTTAAATTAAGTCAATTATTTTGTTCAAAGTAAAACAACTATATTTAAGCAAAATAATTAACGTTCTCTTAAAATGAGAACTCAACTTTGTAAAGGATTTTAATATTATCTGTTTTAAATCACAAGGTTAGTTAATGAGTGTAATGTAAGCAGTTAATTCTGCATTTGTACGAATGTTTTAACTATGATATCTGTGAGAGTTTGTTTCAATTTTATTTACTTTGTATGACTGCTTCAGTTACTATTATTTTTCTGGCCTTATTTTTGAAATTCTAGGTTGGTTTTTGAAAAAATAATTACCGTATTTATACAGATAACACAAGTAAACTAAGGTTATTAATACTGATTTAACTTGTACTACAGTAAATATAAAATTTTGTGGTCAGGATCTGGATCATCATTATTTTTTATAATAATAAAAAATTAAAGAAACAAATTGCACAAAAACTAGAACAAGTCCAAGATGCGTGGCCCACCATATTTGATCATCTCGGCAGTAACTTCGTCTGCTCCCGCAGCCTTATCACATTTCAGGCTTCGAATCGCGCTCTCCACTTCTTCCAAACTGATTTCACCATCGGCTACATCGGAACTCAGCATTTTGCTGATACTCGAGGCCGAGGCATCCTCACATTCATAGGTCCTTCCTATATATACTCACAATCATTCCTTGTAGAATTCCGCCCACCGCTGCAAAACGTGTGCTTGCTTAGTTAAAATTTCACCGTTCTTCGAAAGCACCCCTTTCATTCTACAGGTTACCGAGCAACCTCGGGAATCACTAACTTCTCGCCAGAAAACGTTTTTACATCAGAAATCACACTGTATATCAAATTCTTTTAGCTATAGAATTTTCTTAAATAAAGCTAAACAACTATTAAAATATCTTTATTTCGAGTTACGTTAACTTTCTTAAGTAACAAGTACTTGTGACTGTACAAAGATATCTCAAGGAGGAAAGCACTTTCTTATAAATATATTGAAAAGTACGCGATCAGATGAATTTTGTTACTATTTTAAGACTAGTGACTTAAATTTCAATTGTAAAATAAAATAAAATCACAACATTCAAGAAAACACAAAGATGAAAATGTAAGAAGAAATTAGAGAAGCAACACTTAATTAAGATGTGAATGACTTTTACAGTGCATTGTATTTTATCTATTCGCATTGTTCACAAACTCCTCAACAAAGCTGCAAAACAAAGGACGCATGACTGAAGCAGACACAAACAAGGTTTCCTGACTCGTATCATCGTCTCAGAGTTACATACAATATAAAGGAACCACACCCACAACATCTCAACCTACATTTGTAGTTGCTGTTACCCGCATTAACTACATTTTTTTTTTTTTTTTTTTGTGTATCTCTGCTGTTAGCCCTACTGGCCATGACAGCGTCACCGGTGGAATGGACGGGTGCAGAGACCCGCCCTTGAAAAAGGGGGGCCTGAAGGGCCCCAGGGAAACGCGCGTCCTGAGGGCGCCTCCTGTGAGGCTCGGACCACGGCTCAGGACGCCGTTAGGTGGGAAGTGAGGGTTGGATGTGGGTTAGGATTTGACACTAACGTCCTCCGACGGCAGAACGCCGGAGCAACGTGCTTGGATGGGGGCGCATTAACTACAGTAAGACTACTTGGCGTATCCAGAATTTGTCTGCATAGACTTATTTTTAACCGCAGAAATTACCGGGATTCCATAACAAAAAATAGCTGTTTGCTTTAAATTAAATTGTGAATATGAACATTCAGACGGAAGGATATTAAAAACTGTAGCCCTTTCTTAGATTGCTGAGCGTTTTGATGTATTATCTTATACTTATATAAATTACATTTATTTCAATTTTCCTCCCATATTTGTTGATAGGTAGCAAATTAATTTTATTGATAATACAAAATATATTAATTCTATATTGATTAAACTGTGATATAGTTAGTAGCTATTTGTATGCCACTGTTTGTTTGTCCTTCACTTATATAACATATTGGCGTTTGGTGATATTTGATATTGAAATGTGATATATATACTACTTATTTTGTTAGACATTCAAAACTAGATAAAGATAATGAGGCCAACAAAATATATATTTTTATTCTTTGTTATGTTCTGATTACGTAACAATTAGATTTTTCTAAACCTATTCAATGTACAGATTTAAAATATACATATAATATTAGGATTAACTTTGGATTTACTGATATACTTTAATAAAATTTACATTTTATATAAAGATATACCTTAAACCTGAATTTTAATTTAATAATCTAATAATACTTTTAATACTTTTAACGAACATATATATATATATATATATATATATATATATATATATATTTAGAACAAATAAAGTTCGAGCGGCTTATTATATTTTGCAGTTAATTATTATGTATAAACTTAAAAAAAAATTATTATGTATTTCAATTATAAACAAAACTAAGTTGTAAGTTATTAAAAATCCATTTATTTAAGAAATTTTAAAAAGGTTAAGAAGATTGTGAAATAACAGATACAGATCCGAACGGCCAACGCGTTATCATAAATATAATTTTTGTTATCAATATTTTAGGATTCGGCAGTAATGATTTGTATAATTTTGAAGTGTAAACATACATACAATACATAAATAATCTATTGTACGTATATAGGTATCGCTACGTGCGCTTCGTATCATATTTTATAATTAAATATTTTACTTGAGTTAAGAATAATGTAAAATGTTGAACCTTACATAATAATGTTACTTAAAAATCAGAGATGTTCAATTCTAGTACAATAGAAGCCGCAAGGGGCGAAAAGATGTCAGTTTAAATTAAAGAAAGCTAATGAGTTCACAGAGTTTTCTCCAAAACCGCGCTGTAATACACGCTCAGCGCTCTATTAAATAAATAATATTTTTATTTAATAAAATTGTAACCATTGGTACAGTCCAATGAAATATTATTCAGTTTGAAATTGCTAAATTATTTGTCATGTGTGAGATATATTACAACAGTCTTGACTCTTGACAAAGAATATTTAAAATATTACGAGATACTTCAAAATTAGTTATTTTATTATTTTTTTTTATTGAAATCGAGTAACGACGCTACAAAAAATAAGTAAAACCAAAAAAAAACTTATTCTTTCACGTGTTTTATGATTATATGTAGTTAAATACAATTTATTTTCGTTTATATTTTTGTAGGAATGTAATTTTTTTTAAGTAACTATGACACATAAACCTTTTTGCCTGGTCATAGAGGAAACCAGAATTAAATAAGATATAACTCGGATGCTTTTCTGAAGAAATACAATTTAAGTAACACTTTGTAATAAGGTATTTTATTAGAGAGTTGTAGTTATTTTGAATAGTTTCAAATATATTTAAGACAGAAATAAAGTCGGTAAAATTCAACTTAAAGTGAAATTAAAATTTGTTGTACGTTTTATTTATTTGCAAAGAAACAATAGAATTGCCTTCGAATTGTAAAATCCAAAAACCCTGTAGAAAATAAAAAGAAAGAGAAGCAGACGGCTGTGAAGTAATTATTTGAGTTAGCTTGGTATCCCTCATAATAAACTACAAAAGTAATGTTTAAAATTGTAATGAACTGCTCGGTTTAAAGTAAGGTAATTATTTTGTTCAAGTAAAACAATATTTAAACGAAATAATTAACCTTCTTTTAAAATGGGAACATCAACTTTGTTCAGGATTTTAAAATTATCCGTTTGAAATCCCAAGGTTAGTTAGTGTGTGTAATCTAAGCAGAGTTGATTCTGAATTCAAACGAACACTTTAACTATGATACCTGTCTAAGCATGTTTCAATTAGATTTAGTTTGTTTGACCGCTTCAGTTACTATTATTTTTCTGCTCTTATTTCTACATTATATTTATGTAATAAAAATACCATATTTATAAAGATAACGCAAGTAAGTTAAGGTTATTTATATATATTTCTTATACCAAAGTTGATATTAAAATTTAATGATCAGGATCAGCATTGTCTTATTTTTTAAATATACATAACATATGTTTAATATTATTTTATAACTTCTGAGATAATTCACTAAAACAGATGGGAAACAATAAGTTAAGCAAGTCAACGAACAAGTCAAAAGAACAAGAACATCAAAAAGTTGAATAATATCAAAAGGCCTAGATGATTATATAATTTTTAATTCATTATATCTTTTAGAGTTTGAAGACAAGTCGTTCTACAATACCCTAATACTCTTAAATGCAGAATATAACTTGTGTACTTAACGTTTAATTGTCTTATTACCACGGTACTGTAATATGTGAAATTATACACTACATTTTATAGTATTTAACACTAGATTGCCGAAGGAAGTCATTTTGACTGCTTTTCAATTTACATCATAAAAACTGTTGTGTATATACAGACACAGATTCTTAGAATTTTGTGACTTTTTGTACAACATATAAATGCGTTTATTAATCATAGTAGTTGCCTCCCCCCCTCTTTCATTTCCGGTATATATGTGTTATACCTGTATTGCCGAAAAGCAGTCATTTTGACTGCTTGGGAAATTTTAAATAATTAAATTACTTTTATTTTTGGTTTAAGTAAATTTCTTATATGACCGGATCGGCTCCGAATTCGCATAACAGTTTATATATTTTTTTATTACCGTCAATAGTACGTGACTTGTTATTCGAATCTTTATGCCAATCCTGCCCACGCATCTCATTATCGTTATCGCGCGTTCAAGGGGAATGAGATGATCCTAGAATCCTAGATCAATGATCTTTTTTTTGCCCAGAGCTACGTAGCTCTGGGAGGAAGAAAGATCATTGATGTAGGATTACTTACTGTAATCGATACACTTTGATAGAGTGACAGGACCGCGATCTGGGCACGTTTTGACTTTGGACCGGCTTGCTTTATGCAGTGACAGTCAGTCTAACACGTTATTCAGTTTATTTCTTTTGCGCCCTAAGTTCATAAAAGAAATGTCGAAGGGAAGAGAGTTATTTGAAAAGCTAAGAAACATAGGTGAAGAGTGTTCTGAGATAGAATCAGATGCAACAAATTGGGACCTATCATCTGAAGATGAATCGGATTATGTTCAAAGTGAAACATCTGATGCTGAAGATAGCGATGAAGAGGCGATTACCAACGTAAAAAATGAAAGTGTCATCAATGTGCCCAGGAGGAGGTGTAGGGTGCTAAGTAGTTCAGACTCTGATAAAGAAACTGCAAACAGAATTCAGGAAACCAAAACAGCTGTTGATGGTACTGTGTGGAGAAAAATTGCCGAAGGTGGTATTCCTGGAAGGTCACCATCTACTCATGTGTTCAAGGGTGTGAAAGGGCCAACAGGCTACGCAAAAAGGAACATTATGGCAGATAATCTTGTCAGTGCATTCTCATTGATAATAGATAACTATATTATCAAACATATACAAAAGTGCACAGAAGAAGAAGGCAGCCGAGTTTTGGGGTACGAGTGGACAACATCATTACCGGAAATACGTGCATTTATTGGGATTTTATATGCTCGTGGGGCCTACGCGGCAAAAAAATTAAAACTGAGTTATTTGTGGTCAGTAAAGTGGGGTCCCGAATTTTTTTGAAGAACTTTGCCCAGAGACACGTTCAAGCAAATCCTGCGATTTATTCGGTTTGATAAAAGAACCGAAAGAAGTAGGCGTCTACAAACAAATAAATTCGCCTTGGTTTCGGAAATATGGGACAGGTTTATTGCAAATAGTCAAGCTTGATATCAACCAGGGCAAAATATAACAGTTGACGAGCAACTATTCCCAACAAAAGCCAGGTGCAAGTTTATACAGTATATGCCAAATAAACCCAACAAATTTGGCATCAAATTCTGGCTTGCATCAGATGTTAGTAGCAAGTACATTTTGAATGGTTTTCCTTACTTGGGGAAAGACGAACAACGACCATCGTCAATGCGTCTCAGTGAACACGTTGTCCTGAAACTGGCCGAGCCATACACAAATTGTGGAAGGAATATCACGACCGATAACTTTTTCACCAGCATGTCACTCGCGACGAAATTATTAGCCAAAAAAACAACACTAGTTGGAACTATTAGGGGAAATAAAAGGGAACTACCCAAAGCAGCCAAACAAACGAAAGATAACATGCCTCGTTTTTCCACTCTCTTATATAAATCGGAAAATTCTTTCCTTACAATATATAAAAGCAAACCAAATAAAAGAGTAGCTGTTCTAAGTTCCAGGCATAAATTTGTGAAAATTGTTAAAAGTAATAAAAAAATATTACCGGACTCTATTCAATTTTATAATAAAACCAAATTTGGAGTTGATATGACGGATCAAATGGCCAGAAAATATACCGTAAAATCTAATTCTCGTAGATGGCCCCTCCAAATATTTTTCAACATTTTAGATTTGGCTGCTATAAATGCTTGGATCCTTTATAAGGAAGCCACAGGAATACAAATACAACGAAAACAGTTTTTGTTTCAATTACCAGAACACCTCCCACCGATTACAAAGATGCAAGACAGAAAAAGTCATCAAAAAATGAACACCCACAAACATCAAATACAACATATTCTAACAAACGAAAAATTGGTCAAGTACGACTTTGCAATAATAACAAAACAAATACTGTATGTGAAAAATGTCACAAGTATGTTTGCGGAAAATGTACACACACAAAGATTTCCACTTTCATTTGTTTAAAATGTACAAATAATGCATAAAATATTTTTTTCCCAAGTGAAGTAATTTTTTTTATTGTTAATACTTACTAATAACTTGTTGTATGACTGTAAATAATATAAGAAATATTAAAAATTAATTTTAAACAAATTTCTTTACACATTAGTTATTTTTTCACAATGCAGTCATTTTGACTGCTTTGGGTCAATGTACAATATACAAAGCTTCCGTCTTTCTAGTGTTAATACACTCTTCGAATAATTTCCTAAAGTATTGTTAGTACGTAAAGTTAGTACGATATAATAACAAAGGTTACAAATAATTTTAAAAATGTACAATACAAAAGAAAATTTCACAAACTAAAACTGTACGTTTCTCGGCAGTTGGTATGTTTGTTTGTAAGACAGAGTAATGTTGTTGAAGACAGTCGGTGCGGGTAATCGTGTATTATATTTCGTGTATGGAATTATATATTTACCTTATTTTTAACTAACGACGAAAAGTGTTGTTATTTAATTTTGAAAATCACCAAGAACGTAAATGTATTTTATTTTGAACTTATGTTTATAAAGTTGTGCATTCTACTCTTTTGTTTTAGTGGTTTTTTAATTCGTTCTAGTTATACAACAATTTAAATGGTGTATATATTTTCTATACAAATGAGTGACTATAATTATTTAAAAGAATTTAAGAATGCTGAAATCATTAAAAAGTATTTACTTATTATATTATTATTAAAAGAGAATTAATGATATTTTAGTAATACTTAAATTCTCGAATTTTTATTTAGAATTACTTCATTAGTATAACTTAGCTTGTTGATCATAGCAGCTTGAGGAGTAATTTAAGGCTTCAAGGCGCTGGAAGCTGCTTGCTTGGTACCTTGACATCAGTGAGCTTATTGTTCGTTAATGTAGACATGTATAAATAATTAGTTTGTTAATGATTATAGTTTAAATCTTCTACATTCTCCGAAATGTACCTGCATGGTATATGTTGTGGTTAATCTTAATGTCTGTGAGTCAATATTACTTCCTAAAATAAATTGCTTGTTTATAATAGTTTATACTATTTTAATTTTGTTATACTTATTGTTGTTAGAACAACCAACATTTGTGATGCTCTGTGAAAAAATAACATGAATTACTAAAAAAAAGAAAATTATTCGGGTTTCAAACGACAGATAACTCGTCTACGGGTTAGAATAAAAGAATATCATCTCGACTACTGATTAGAATAAAAGAATATTATGTAGTAAACAGAGTAATAGATAAGACTACTTCTTGGTTTATGGATTGTAAGATAATATGAATACTCGTATATTACTTTACTAACTTGAATAAACATAATAGCTATATAACACGTAAATGGAAACTACAGTTATACTTTCTAATTCACTTAACTTATAGAACTTTTATTTACCTCCTTATCTATAACTATTTTCCATCATTAAATAGTAACTAACAACTAATTACATAATGCAAAAGTTATTTATCCGTCAAAATCATTATATAATGTATGAATTAAGCAAAACTTTGTATAAATTTAAAACAATATATCGCTATTAGTCTGCTGTCTGCTTCTTCTTATAATATTACTTGTAACAATCCCACTATTTCAGCTCATGTACTTAAATTAAGATTTGCACTGACACTATTAATACTACTTTCCGAAACAATATTTAATTTAAGGCTTTCTTGCAGTACATACACCACTATTAAATTATTATAACTTGGCAGCCAGCGCATAACTCCAACTATTTCTGCCGCTTCCAAATACGATAATTTGTCAAATATTTATTTATTTATTTATATTTTATTTATTGTCAAAGTTGCACACGTTACCTGATATATTGAAACGTTTACCAAAATTTTAATGTTTATTCACATTACAAGTTAAAATAACTAATAATCTTCAAATCGTTCAACAGATTTTCTTAAATGATATGATGAAAATAATTAATATGATAGGAGGAGGATTTGACGACACGAGTCGAATCAATGAGTCAGTGTGCATGCCAACTGTATTGAACTAACTATAGTCTTCCTACAATAAATTGTTACTTTTAGTTTCATAACTTGAATTTTTAGCCTGTACAGCAAATAGTAATTATGTTTTAAGCATCGATACGTAAGTAATGTTTATTCCTTAAAAATAAAATCCTTTTTATTATTTCCTTGTATATTATTTACAAAAGATAACTTCTCTTTTCTCAAAGCTCGAAGGTGGTAACTTAATTAGGAATAATAGTCCGATCACTAAACCTTTATACTCGCTTTGCGATCTAATGGAGTGAAAAGGTTTTAAAAGTGCAAGTAAGTTAATTTAATAGGAAGAATAAATGGACCTTAAAAGGGTATTTTTAACATTTGTATGTCCATTAAGTTCACAGTAACGTTTTTTTATATAATATATTACCTAAAATATTTGAGAAAAGGGTATATTAAATGAATAGAATAGGCTTTTTCTAGAACTTAATAGCGTAACTTGAGAGTAATGTTTAGTTTATTTTTTGAAGTAAGTGCGAATAAAAACGTATTTTTAGTTTTTGTTTTAATTTTTAAATAGTCGTTTTCTACATATTGTGGTGATCAACGTAAGTGAAGCCGGCTTCACCGGTTAAATATATAAACAAATTAACACTTTAACCGGTTAAATATATATAATAATTAACATGTCTCATTTACAAAATAGGTTATTTACGATGCTAATCAAATATATAATAACTATTGTTCTTAACAAACAAGTCCTTATGGTATATCAAAATTTTTATTTAAAAAACAAAGATTGGTTAAACTCTGATGTAGATTAACATTCCGATTTAACGAGGGTTAACGCCGCAGTATTTATTAACGCTTCGGCGCGTTCTTTATGAGCAGAATTGCATTTTTTTTATAAGCACTTGATCTCGTCACTAGTATCTTTTCCATTTCAAGTGTTGTTGATACACAAGATCCCAATGCCACAACACCTTTTTTAATTGTGTTTTTTAATACTTTTTCAGAAGCTGTTAAAGTATTGTAATAAAATTTTAGAAAACTTGATGGTACAAGGATTGCAAAATTTATAAAAAAATTTATTAACACTAGTAATACTCATAAAATAATAGTTCCTGTATTCGTATAAATCTATCACCGACCTGTGGAATAAAGAAATTAAAGATAATATTAAACGGAGTTGGGTAGACCTCGAAGAATTCGGTCTGCCCATTCATTTGTACCCGACTTTCAAATTTTGGAAAAATTTCTTCACAGGAGGTCTTCTTATGACCCCCTGAGTCCGAAATGACCATTGGTCAAAAAGTTTATATATATATATATATATATATATATATATATATATATATGCGTGCGTGCGTCCAGATTCCACTTTTGTCAGCACGATAGCGGCCGCAGTTTCGCTCGGACTGCTTTCAAACTTTGCACAAAAATCAATTATCCAAAAATGAAGGTCAAGTTCGTTAACCAGAGAAATCCGGCCACAAGGGGCGCTAGGGCTTCACTTTTTCTGATTTCAGTTTTTTCGACCATAACTTTTTCCCTATACAAAGAAGATCAATCGCGTTTATATTATATGATGTCTTTGATGAATACCTATAACTAATGTGG
This sequence comes from Melinaea marsaeus rileyi, assembly GCA_918358865.1. Lineage (NCBI taxonomy): Eukaryota > Metazoa > Arthropoda > Insecta > Lepidoptera > Nymphalidae > Melinaea > Melinaea marsaeus. The sequence continues at coordinate 7,668,830 of OU911088.1, read as the reverse complement.
ATAAACCGAAAACCTAACTTAGGGGTGGGGGTAAAAAAACCGAAAATTTTTGGAAAAAAATCATAACTTTTTTCTGGTAAACATTCTTATATCACAAGTATTTTTAATAAAAAGGTTATTTTTTACTCTAAATTTAGGTACCAAAAGTTTTTCCGTAAAAGGTACCGTTTCCGAGAAAAAAATAAAAACCACTTTTAGCTTGAAAATTTAAGGTAGGTAAAACCACGGCAACTTTTTTCTGGTAAACATTCCTTCCTCGCAAATATTTTTAATAGAAAGGTTATTTTTTACTCTAAATTTAAGTATCAAAAGTATTTCCAAACAAGATACCTTTTCCGAGAAAAAAAATAAAAACCTCTTTTTGCTTGAAAATTTTTGATGTCAACAACGGCATCATGTGTTATTCTTAGTAGTGAGTTATATTTTAAACGAGTTACACACGAGGTCTACCCACGCGTGTCCCCCTGCGGGCACGGATTTTTTTACATTCAAAGTATAAAAAATAAAACTAAATACTACATATGTTGACGATAGGCATTAATCAACTTTCTGACAGTTATGCTGCTTCACTGTAACCGCTTATAAGGCTTTCAATCGGTTACATATTCTCTATTAGCATTGTAATTTTTTAATTAAGGCATTATTTAATTACAACAATTTAAAATATTTATGAATGAAATTTATGAAATACTTTATTGGTAGTAAAATAAATATAATAATAAATATAATTCAGTGATTTTGAGTGATGCGAGAAAAACAAAAAGAAATTGACATATAAACGCACAAAAAATAAAATACTAATAAAATATCACACTGTCAAATATATTTTGTTTTTGTTTTTTATAACAATTTCTCTGTCCTGTCATTCTTAAAACTTGTATATGGCTACTCATGAACAATACTGTCTCAGCCAGAACCTTTGGAATGTGCGTGCAATCTCACCCTTATGTATAACAAGTGCACTAGAGACTTCTTACACACTGGAGAGAGTGCATGATCCTTTAGATCCACATATTATTCACAAGGAATGAGCTCAAGCCTAGATTGCATTGTTTATGGTGATTTAATGAAAAAAATACTCTTATTCTTTAATTACCACGACATTTCGAATTTCCTATATTATACCTAGAAATATAACTTTCAATCGATAATTATATTCGTTAGACGAAACTTTATATTTTAATACAATCGAAAAGAATATATAACTTGCATAAAAAGTGGTTAAAACAAACAGTGAAAGCTACAACAAACAATTATTAATACGTTCACATGATATATCACACTGTATATTAAATTTTCACTTTTGAATTATCGTGAATTTTAGGTTAAAAAAATAGTAATCTAGCAGCGGCTATCGTATTCTTAGATGTAAAGAAAAAACATTAACTTATTTCTATTATTTTGCAAAAACATAAAAAAAACGTTTAACTAAAGGTTTTCGTTCTCTCTACTTCTATCGATACATAACATTATTTACAATTACGTTATGTAGTAATATTTTAACTCTCATTAATGTAAAGTTCATTACAATAGTCTTAAAGTTTACGGAATGCTTTCACTTCAAAGCTCTTACACTGTCAAAGTGTGTAAACGGAATAATGAAAATAATTTTAATAGCTATGTCCAGTTGTATTATAGTGCTTATTTTTGGTAGTTACAAAATAACTTTATACCAGTTGGTTGTTTACCATTCGCCACCACCAAATCGCCACTTTTGGATATTTAGAGTATTAATACTACTGTAGAGTGTTAGAGTGAGAAAAAGACAATGTGATGAAATAAACATTAAAAATAAATAAATGTTTATTTCATACATTTCTTATAAACAATTTATACCTAATTACAATGGTTATTAATGCTATTGATTGAAAAATAATATAAAGATAAACTAGAGGGTAAGTAAACACTAATAAAGCTTTTCCATTTTGCGGTAGTTTCGAGGGCAAAACGTAGATGAAACTAGTAGACTTAAGTATGTGAGGATTTGCTAAAGACTAAATAAATAGACAAGAATATTGATACATTTTCAAATTTTTTTTTAATTATTTCATATTCAAGTCACGATGTTGTAAAAGCAGACATTGTCACCTTTTTAACTTCTATTTGTATCTCGTCCTAATACGACATAATTAGTTTCGATAATATGTTTGTTTATTTATTAAAAAACACTTCTCGTTTTTTCTGAAAAAAAAATAATTATAATAACTTTAGAATATAAATCGTTTAATGTTATATATATTTTAAAATGTCTGTGTATTTTTCAAAGAGATTAAATATCTAGGATACATAACACATAGTGTGGACGATATGGCTTTTAATTATGTTAGCTAGTGTTTTAATAAATTCAATAAAAGCACGCATATAACCTATTTGTATCAAGTAATAATAAATTAATTTATAAAACATTTTATAAATATGAAACAATATTTTATTACGATATCAACAGGTAACTGGCATTAAATACATTTCGAATCGAGAGTTCACACTCAAATTTTCAAAGGTCCAAAAGCCAGGTCTGGCCAAAAAGGTCTGAGAAGAACCACACAACAAACTCCGTAGGATATTTCTTTATTGTGATCACTGTTTCACGAAGGTCAATTCCATTAAAATATTTAAAGGAGAAATGCGCTTTTTTATATATAATTTGATTGATAAGTACTATGTTTCATAAATTTTGTTACTATTTTATGAAATATGCACCAACCAAAATTGTGAAAAAACATCATTTCTTTCGCGACATTAAAAAAAAAGAACAAAAAGTAAGAAGTAATTTGAGAAGCAACACTTATTTATTGTTCTTATGTGATAGGAATGACTTTTACAGTGCATCGTATTTTATTTACTCGCATTGTTCACAAAGTACACAAACAAGCTGCAAGATAGTGAACGAATGACTGAAGCAGCCACAAGCAAGATTTCCTGACATGTTTTGCTGTCTCAGAGTTACATACAATATAAAGGAACCACACCAATAACATCTCAACCTATTTTTACAGTTGCTGTTACCTTATTAGAGAGTTAGCAATAGCTATTTGTATGCACAAACTGTTTGTCCATTCGTTACTCATATAACACATTGACATTTTGTGATATTTAATATTGACATGTAAGATATGTACAGTTTACAATTACAAATATGTAATCAGTATTTTTTAAATTGATATTATGTTCCTTATATTTCTTCATTTATTATGCTCTTTATTTCTTTTTCCCTAGTAACTAAATAAGTTAACTGCAGCTACTAAAGTTAACTACGTTATAATTACTTAGTGGTTAGAATCCCAAATTTTTGAAATAAAAAAACCTTACCTGAAGGTTTTTGTTTAATTTTATTACCATTACTTTTAAGTGTTTAATACGATTACGATACGACTAGGATAACCATTTTGAATATCGTCCCCTTCTCACAACCTAAAATCAGATTAATACTTCGTATGTAACTTACCCGAGTTAGAATTTATACAGAGGATAAGAAATATTAGGTATAATAAATGTTGTTGCCATTAAAGTATAAAGAGTGTTAAAATTATCATGAAATAACAAATAAGCATAAGTATTTATAATTCCAACTTGTTTGAATTAATGTTAATACTCATTAAGAGTAGTTAATTAACATCTTAAGCATCTGTATCGCCTTAAGTGATCACAATAATATTTCACGATGTAAAATGTAATCATTAATGTAACGTGAAATCAATAAAAGTCATTCTTGTTTAAACTTTTTTAGAAATGTGAACATAATTGTTATATAATATTATTATTATAGTATAATTATACATAAAACTGATTTCCTTATCATAATTGAAACAAAATTAAATAAAATATGGAATGCCTTCCGGAAGAAATATAATATTAGCAAAACTTACCAAGAAATATTTCAGCTGACAGCTGAAGTAAGTTTGAACAAAGTTTAAGATATATATAAATAAATATAATATAATTATTTTGATACTAAACTTTTTGACAATACATAAAGGAAAACATTCAATTTATAATTATATTAAAAAATTAACTAAGCATGGAATTTCATTTATTTGCCTTCAAATTGTGAAAATTTTAAATCAAATTTTAATCTGCTAACGATTAATTTGATTTGTAAAAGCATACGATTTTGTATTGTATGGTAAAAAATACTCAATATTTATACATATCATTTCATGTTTAAACTAATTGACATGTATCTTAAATTGGTAGGAGCCATCTTAAAATTAATATGAATTTCCGTTTGTAAATAAGTTGATTATTAATTCTTCTTTTCTTGAAAGCGAAACCATGTGATAGTTAGAAGTAAGAGAAGCATAAAGGCTGTGAAGTAATCAATTGAATGTGGTTTTATATCACACATATTACATATCTCCAAAAAAAATTTTACACACATTATTTACACGGACACTAACTATAATACCTGTGTAAGTTTATGTTCAATTATATTTAGTTTGTATGACTTCTTTAGCTACTATTATTTTTCTGCTTTATTCGTAGATTTCTTTTTTGTACAATAGCTCCCGTAATAATAACCATAACATAAGTAGATAAAGTTATTAAAATAGATTTTTCTTGTAATAAAGTTGATAAAAACGGTTTTGTGGTCAAATAGTTAAAAAAAGTAAAGAAAAAAATTAATTCTAAAAACCTTCCCGCTACCAATAGTTAGGTTATATTGTCAACATTTCTTATTAATAATAACAATTTAATTATCTTATTGCGACCTGACACTGATATGTTAAATTATGAACTACATTTTACAGTATTTATCACAGACCATTTGTGTCCATAGTTTAAATGTAGCAGAGGTTGGAATATATGTGCTTGTTTAATCTGTATGAATAAGTTCCTAAAGAATGTTTGTAAAATATGTAATAACAAAGGTTAGAGACAAATAAAATGTTAAATTAATACTATACAAAAGGTCACGAACTTAAACTACGTTTCTCGTCAGTTGGTGTGTTTGTTGGCAAAACAAAGTAATGGCATTAAAAAACAGACGGTGTCAGTAAGTATTTTCGTGTCTGAAGTTATATATTTACCTTATTTTAACTATTAACCCGTCCATGCCTTGCTCGGGTGCAATTTACTAACGATACATCATTTAATTAAAAATTCACTAAGTATATATAATACACATTAATTTGAACATAATTTAAAATAATAATGCTGTAGACTCTTTAATTCTGGTTATTTTTTAACTGTTTTACTTATAGGAAGGACAATTTAAGTATATTTATTTATCATATAAATGGTAATGTTTTATTTACCTTATTAGGACATAGATACGACTATTTTTATAGAATTTACAAGAATTACAGAACGCTGAAAATATAAAAAGTAATACTTGATTTTCTTTTAGGTGTTTTAATAAAATGTCTTAGTTATTTTATTTAACTTTTAACTTGGAGTTATGGACTTAATAATACAAACAAGAAGAACTTTCTAATGTAGTAATGTATTAAAACTTTTGTTAACCCTGTGTAGACGCTGTGCTGTATGCTAGGGTATAATGACTAACCTAAAAGTTTGACAGTCTGAATGTACTGTATAACTGTAACGTGTTTGAATCATAGACATAAAATGCTAAAGTCTGTGATAAATAAATAAATATTCTAGATTAGGTTAAATTACATTTATTTAGAGATTGGACTCCAGAACTATTGATCATCTGCAAATTTTTAATCCTCCGTGTTGTTGTTGTCTTGTTTTCTTTTTTATTGCATAGTAAGATTATAAGAATTATAAGTATTCTCATTTCAAACAGAAAAAAAAAGGATTTTTATATTACAAACAAACAAAAAAAATGGCCTGCAAACATTTACATTATATTTCTTCACTTAAGTCATTAGTCCATAAGTAACGAGTAAAATTTGTATAATATTTAAAAAATACAATACTGTTTTAACTTTAGCTCGGCGCAAAAAGAATTAGTAACCCTTGGAACATGTGGTCATCCCGACGAAGCTGTCACGTTCATATGAAGTATCACGGCGCTATCAACATTAACAGTCCGCAATTAAAGTGTTGTGAATAAATATTTTTTAATAAAACGAAGTTGTAGTGGTAGTAATGGTCATATGTAATTTGTAATTTTAATATTTTTTTTATAAAAAGAAGAAAACGAGCAGAAACATTACGTTTGTTTCGTAGAACAAATTAATATTACTAAAAGCCGACGGTGTCAGTGTTAGCGTGACATGAATAATAGCAATATATTATTTAATTGTATAATTTACATCAAATATAAATTATTAAAAATATTTTAATAATTAATAAATAAAAACATGGGTTTTAAAATTTAAGTCTTGATTTTCATATACTTTATTAACTTCTGTGTTGATTAAGTTTGAATTACAATATAAATCTCCTTCATTGTCCCAAATTTAACTGCATGGTGTACGTATGTTTTGATTGTATTAGTGTGCGTCAGTATGTTAGTTATAGTATTACTCATACAGTGTCATATTATTTGTGTATTGTGTCATGTAATTGGTTGGTTGAACTACAGAGTATAGAATATGTAAACATTGAAAGCTATTAGAGCTAGTGTGACCAGTGACCTAAAAGTATCGTCTACGCATATCGTGTATTGTTGAACCAGGATATGTTGATATTGTGTGCACATTGCGGTACAGGTACAACACTACACTATAAATATCCAAACAATGGTTTTATTTAATTAATCCCGACGTCCTCTTGAACGGTCTAAACAATAAGACTGTCCAAATATATAAACTACGTTTTCATTACGGTTGTTATTATCCAACAATACTGGCTTAGGAGTTAGGAGGGCGTAAATATTTTAGTATCTGTATTTTAAAGGAGTTGTTCCCTTTTTATGATGTTAGATTTTTTATTTAGAAAATTTAAAATTTTTTGCATGTTGTACTTTTCAAAAGGGCACATAATCATATAAAATTAAATAATATTATTTCGTAAAGTAAGTTACTGGATTACAAACAATGTACTCTTAGTACTCTTTTTATTTATGTTATAATTATTGTTGATAGAACGTGTGTGTTGAAAAATAACACGAATACTAAAAGCAAGAAAATTATTTGGATTCCAGTCGAATGATCATACTAAAAATAATTATGTCGTAAATCGAGTTGTTATAGATAACACTAGTTCATGTTTTATAGACTTGTGAGATGTTATACATATGTAGTGATATATTTATAATATAGTGTCACTAATTTGAGATAAAACAATATCATTACAAACTCAAATTATGAAACAATCAAATTATGAAACAATTACGATTAACAGTTTTATATATACAATAATTATAATGAATACTTTCAGAATACTGTCAGTTTTATCAACTGATCTGCAACAATATATTTTGAATAGTAAATTGGCTAAAATATCCTAGTCACTAGAAAAGATAGAAAGAACAAAAAGTTAAATTTTGACAGCCATGTTGTAAACTGTAGCAATTAGGTTGTAAGCTGTCAATATTTTGACAATTTAAGAAAAGTTTTATTAAAACTAATTCTATAATAATTTAATTAATCTAACATAACATGTAAATCAAAGCATTTTACAATTTTTTTTTTATATTTCTCCATTTTCGTTTAAAATACTTTTCGACCCTTATTTAAACAAACCTGAATGATACTCAAATAGAGATAAAACTAAATAATAATTATTCCCGATGGCCATGAAAAGATGAATGAAGTGGGTTTTTGTATTTACTTGTTTAAATATGAGTTCAAAAAAATGTCCATCTATCTTTTTGATGTCATACTTGACTTATTTTCTTGTGTCCCATATGTGGGACAGAGGGCGTCCACAGTATGCTGACATCCCGTTAGATTTTGAGATCTTGTTTCATTATGCTCAGTCTTTCCAATGTCCAATTCGCCTGCGTTCGTACTGCAATGATTGTCTGACGCAAAGTCTGCTTGGGGCGATCGCGTTAACGCTTTCCTTAGGTCTTGCCTCGTCATATGTTAAAGGTCCTTCGGAACATATGGTCAAACCAGTTACACTTGCGGCATTAGATCTGTTTGCCGATCAAGATCTCACCGCAGAGTTTATAGAGATCCGGATTTGGAGATTTTCTCAGGCTAGTAGACAACGAGAATACGGCGAAAACAGCGGTTGACACCATCTAAAGCTGATGCAAGATGTGGCTTTTTACCTTCTGCAAGTGTGTGAGTTGTAGGGACGAAGTTGCGGGAAGGTTACTCTTACATTGACGATTCTTGTAGTAATAGCAAGACAGCCCTGACCAGTCGGTCCCAGGTGCAAGTTCACCTTAGCGTATCAAAAGCCTTTTTTACGTCCACGAAGGTCAAGGTATATTTACCTCTGTAACTCTGATACCTTTTTGAGGACAATGCTCAAGATATAAATCTAGATCGTGCACGATCGATTGGGACAAAGGTCAGCCTGATCTTTGAGGAAAAGAGACTCAACGGCACCCGAAGTTCTAGGATGTGTAGGATATGTCGGATGTTCTTTCTGAGCACCTACGATGGGATTGAAAGCAACGTAATACTGAGGTATTAATATTGAGGTATTGGTGAGCCAATTACCATATTCTTAAGAATTGTAACGAGTAGGCGTTTATTCCAGTCATCGGGTAGTCCTTTGGTTGACCAGGTTTAGCATTTCCACGTGTTGATATCGGCTCCTGTAACTTTATCGTTCCTAAGTGAGCTGATAGCTTGTACCACTTCCATTACAGTTTTTTCTTTTTTTTATATGTAAGAGGAGGGCAAACGAGCTGGCGGATGACAGATGGACGTGATCACCGCCGCCTATGAATTCCTGCAACATCTGAGGATTTACAAGAGTGTTGCCGGCCTTGAAGGTAGGAGTAAACGCCTTTTTTGAAGGTACCCATTACGTACCGATCTGGAAATACCGCCGAAGGGAGTTCGTTCCACAAGCGAGTAGAACGTGGAAAAAAGGTCCTTGAGAACCGCACAGTGGAGGATTGCCATGCATCTAGGTGGTAGGAATGGTAAACAAGGTCTCTATAGAAGACACAAGTTTCTTTCGGCACTCGTCGACGTTTTCCCAAGAGAGACCTGCACGGCCGAAATATACCGCATCCCCAGTGCTGTCATCCGCATAACAATGTATGTTGGAAATATCCAACATAACATCGATGTGCAGGAGAAACAGAGAACAATCGAAGGCTTTCGCCAGATCCAGACTAACTGCCAGACCCTCTCCCTTGCTTTCAAAAACAGCTGCCCAACGGTGCGTTAGATATAAGAGAAGATCACCAGCCGATCGACCATGGCGAAAGCCATATTGCCGGTCATTGACCAACTGGTGATCCTCGAGGTAGGTCAGGAGCTGTTAATTGATAATTCTCTCCATTACTTTGGAGAGAAGAGAGGTAATGGCGATAGGTTTGTAGTTAGCTGGGTCCGAGCTATCACCTTTTTTAGGGATCGGATGGACAAGGGCATGCTTCCATGAGACCGGGACTACGCCTTTAAGGTAGGAGTACCGAAATAGACGCGTTAGCACTGGAGTCAACTCAGGGGCACACGTTCGTAGCACTAATGGAGAAATGCCATCCGGCCCACCCGACTTATGAACGTCCAAGGAAAAAAGAGACTGCCTGATAGTTTTTTGCCGAAAGACTATTTCCGGCATTGAACTCTGACACCGCGGGATGATAGGCGGTGACTTCCCTTGGTCGTCCAAAGTCGAGTTGGAGGCGAAAATAGTGCCCAAGAGATCGGCTTTCTCTTTTGCCGTGTGGGCCAGAGAGTCATTCCCCATGTGCAACGGCGGTAGGGACGGCTGGCTAAAGTTACCCAGAGTGGCCTTGGAAAGCGCCCAGAATTTGCGCGTGCCAGGCGGGTACTTTGCCAGCTGATCCCCAATTTTGACGACATGCTTGAACTTTGCTCTAGCGATTTGCCGTTTGAAGAATCTGGAGGCACGGTTGTATTTCCTCTTCAGAACTCTAGAGTTCGGATCCTTAGTGACTAACGCATTAGCCCAAGCTTGATAAGCCTGCCGTTTGCCAGCTGCTGCAGCCCTGACAGACGCATCAAACCAAGGCCGCGATCTGCCACCAAGTGGTACCACAGAGCTTGGTACAAATAGTTCCATGCCCTGAAGTATCACATCAGCTACAGCCGCAGCGCAGTCACTAGGATCATTGGAAGGGAAACAAATCGGCCCCCATGGGTAGGATGCAAAAAAGGACCGCATTCCATCCCGATTCGCTGACTTGTAGTGCCAAACGCGTCGAGTCGCAGGTCTTGAGCGAGCTGGGCGTTCAATGGGCACTACACTCCGTACCAAACAATGATCAGAGGACCCTATGGGAGCTTCGACAGTGACCGGGTACTTTCCGGGATGTGTAGTCAGCAGAAGATCCAACAAAGAGGGCATATTGCTGTCCACGTCCGGTAGACGAGTGTGCGTCTTGACCAATTGGGACAGACCATTTGCCAGAGCAAAGTCAAACACAGATCTCCCGCGTAGTCGGTGGCACGTGACCGTAGCCAATCGGCATTGTGCGCATTGAAATCCCCGAGGACTACGACTTCGGGGAAGGGAGTCTGTGAAAGCAGATCGTCAATCTTCGCCTGAACATGGCCCAAGAGTTGACCCGTTTCTGCATTACCACTATGGGTTCAGAATACTTGCCATTCGTCCTGCATCTGTTAACAGCCTAAACTTAAAGTTAAGGATGGAGACCCAAACCGCTGCCATTGCAGCAGGTCCCAGAAGGTCGATGGACCTTGCTTCGGATGGTACTTCGTCACTGGTACAGCAGGTGGCTTCTTGGCACTTTATAGAGTAATTCTCACCACTACAGATTCCCACCAAGACCATGCCCCAGCTTCCCCGTTTCAAATACACCTGAATTAAAATAAATAAAATAAATTGAACCAGAACTTTATTTTCAATTTATAATTATTTATCAAGAGAAAATATATAGTCGATTATTCATGTTTAGAGAACAAGATTATATCAACCTCACTTTATGATCAATCTCCCATTATATTCATATTAAATATTCAAGTAAGATTGTTTTTAAACAAATATTATGCATACTAAACGTTAAGAATAACTGTGATTTTCAGTCTGTCTTTTTGATACTTTTTAATATATAAAATAAATAGAACTTAAAATTGTTAGGAAAGACGAAGACGTGACATTATTTCATTAAATATCCTCGTATTTGGTGACCAAATTTCTTAAAGATTTTGGTAAATGAAGAGTATAAGAATAGAAAATGAAATCAAAATTCATATTTAACATTCAAATCAATTTTTTTTAACTAACCACCTTTGATTCACATTATGTTTGGATTCGATTGGTCCATTAAGTTCGGTCTTTTATTTTAATTTTTAAAACTAAAACATTTGCAACAAATTATTAAAAATCTCAAATGTAAGCTATAATGTAACCTGTTTCTTAATATATTATACACCAATATTTGTTAAACAAATAACTGCAGTCAACTAGATTTAGTATTCATTCATAACTAATGATGTAAAAGTTTTGGGTCCGTCAAAACCATTACATAAAGTTTTAACAAATACAGTTGATATGTTCTAAAGTCAGCTTCAGAACTTAAAAAAAAATCACATGATTTTAGAAATATATTGAGGTAAGGGTAGGTAGGTAAAATATGTCTCTGTTTCATTTTTGATCATCTGTTTTTTTCTTTAAAAAAATATTGAAAAGATTTTCAACTTTCAACGAGTTGATCTTAAAGCGCGTTCATCGTTCCTTTCAATAAAATGTATGGAAATTATATAAATTTTATTGAACATTTTAAACAGTAAGGATTTTTACTCATAATAAATATTTTTTATATAATATATAATGCCAATTATTATAAATTTAATGCAAATTAATCTTCAAATGGTTGAACAGATTTTTTTCGAATGATATTTATGAACTCTCTTGATTAAGTTCACTTTCAATTAAAAAAAAACCTAAACTAAATCATCAAATATATCTAGTATCGTAGACAGACAGATTTTTCTATGTTTTTCTTTATACAATTAAATTTCAAACAAGACCAAGTTGAAAAGGCAAAAGGCTGCAGAAGCCACTTAAAAGACGTAAAATGTCACGAGACGCAATACCCCGTTAACCTAATTATAACATTCTCCCCGTAAATGTTCATGTATTCGCTTATCAATATATTTAATATATATTTTAAGTTTTGAGTTTAGTAAGATATTGAGTTGAGTCGTTAAAATTGTTTTCTGGTTGTTTGTTATACAGCGCCTCACGTAAAATCTACAGGCTTTTTTTATGGCAAAACACAAATACTGATTTGGGCTAAAATTATTTTTACTAAAAATGAACAAAAAACACCTTTAAAAAAATTACATTTGAAGTATATGATTTACAGCTGATATTTCATTATGTAAGTCAAGAATATTGAATGCTTATAAGGTTTTTCAGAAAATTTTCAATCATTAAAAAAGTTTAGTGTAAATTTAAAACATCAAAAGAAATATGGATTTGTGATAAATTGTGTGACAAATTATAATAAAGCAGATATTGAGAAGACAAAGTCACACCAACTAATATTGTTTATAATCAATGAATTATTAACACCTAGAAAACAAGCACTACCGAGTCGAGCACATTTTAGTCATGCAAGTTGAGTGAAGTGAGTTTTGTAAAAACGATTCTGCTATTCTTAGAACATAAAAAGTAATATTCTTTTGTCAGGTGACGAAATATAAATACTGGAATGTGGTCGTGAAATTTGAATTCCATAATCAAACAAATGGTATTTATATTTAGAAAAATATATTTATATTTTATATTGAAAAGTAAGTTCAGTACAAATGCATCGTCGTTTCCGAGAGTGTACGTCGCTGAAGCAGTCTAAAAGAAAAGACGAGAAATAGAAATGTGATTATTAGTTTCATCGATCGATCGATCAAACCTTGTTGAGCGTTAAATAAACAGTCTTTAACATTCCTTTTGTAACAATATTTTATTTAATAAAATCAGAGAATAAATTTCTGTATATTTGTTTTGTAATGAAATAACAAACGAACAGACATTAATTTGAAGAGTAGCCACTATATGTACTTCAAGTCAGAGGATGGGGATGATTCTTGGAGAGGATGGTACCACTCCAGTCGAGTTAGTCCGTTCATTGAAATGTCTACTTGTAATCAACTGCAAGTAATGTATACTTATTACTTTTGGTTTCGTAAGTAACTTGAATATTTACCCATACATAAAGATTGTAACTATAGTTTAGGCATTGATACGTAATTGTAAATATTATTTAAACCTTAGAAAATGAAACCCTTAGTATTATTTCTGTATAAACGTTTTCCAAAAGATACTTTCTCTTCCCTCAAAGCTTGAAGACGGTAACTTAATTGAGAATAATGGTCAGATCTGAAATCCTCTATATTCGTGTTACGATCTAATGGAGTAAAAAGGTTTAAAAGTGCAAGTTAATTTAATAGGAAGAATAAATGGACCTTTAGAGGATATTTTTAATATATTAATAATAAGAAATATCCAATAAGTTACCAACAGTGAAACCAGCCATGAGTAATAAATATTACATTTTTATTTGATTTATAACTGGAAAAAACAATAATAAATGTGTTCCTGAAATAAATATCTATTAAGTATCTATATATCTATTAAAATGTCTAAATTTCGAGGATGAGTAAATTTTACTACCTGCTGACGATTTGCTTAAGATTAAACACATTGGCAAAGATACTGCTACATTTTCAATTTACATTAAAAAATAATTTAATATTCAAGTCACGAAATGTAAATGTTGACTTTGTCATCTCTTCGAACAAATTAGTTTTATTTTTAATATAATTGGTCAACAAGCTTTTTAAAATCTTTTACCTCGCTTTCGTTTATTTATTTTTTTTAATTACTTTACTTTTGACCATTATTAACATACAGAGAGACAATACAAAGATATGAAAGGTTTTTGTTAAAAATATTAAACAATAAGCTTATACTTAATGTATTACATTAAAACTTTTATGCAAATGTTCTCAAATAAATTCGATTAAAACCGACACATAATTTTGTCTATTTGTATCTCGTTCCAATATGACAATTTGTATTGATAATGTTTCCTTATTCTTTTACGATTCATTTGTCATGTGTTATTACGAATTATGTTAAAAATAGTATAGTATCGTTTCAGTTAAAAAGTCCAATTTTAATTTACAGTGTTTATTTTATAATGGTTAGTATATTGTGTAAAGAGATTTAACGCATGCTGTGTATAACATTACGTTAAAACTTTCCCTGTTAATATTTATAATAAATTCAATAAATGCAAGCGTATATTTGTCTCAAGTGACAGACAATAAGTTAATTTGTAAATTTTATCAACAACTAGCCTCCGTCATTGGCTTCACTCGTTCCGGTTTTAAATTTACCTCAAAGGCCGGCAACGCTCTTGTGATTTCTCGGATGTTGCAAGCGTTCATAGGCGGCGGTGATCAAACATCAATCGTGACACGGTGCAAGCTCGTTTATCCTCCTCTAACATATATATATATAAATTCGAGTCAAGGTTTCAGATTCAGACCTATTATTTATACATAACTTTTTTTTATTTAAGATGGATTTAATTCTCTTCTAAATTTTAAAAATAAATATGTTTAAATTTAAACTTAAATTGAAGTTTTAGTGTAACGGAAACAAAGAGTATAAGTTAGTTTACTAGTATGTACAAGTACTTGTGACTGTATAGATATATCTCAAGGAGGAATGCGCTTTCTTATATATATATAGTAAAAAGTACAATATAAGATGAATTTTGTTACTATTTTATGACTAGTGACTTAAATATTGTCAAATAATATCACTTTTTCAAAATATTCAAGAAAACACAAAGATCAAAATGTAACAAGTAATTTGCAAAGCAACACTTAATTAAAATGTGAATAACTTTTACAGGGCACTGTACTATATTTTATTTATTTACATTGTTCACAAATTCCTCGACAAAGCTGCAAAAACAAAGGACGTATAACTGAATCAGACACAAACAAGATTTCCTGACTCGTATCATTGTCTCAGAGTTACATGCAATATAAAGGAACCACACCCACAATATCTCAACCTATATTTATAGTTACTGTTACTCGCGTTAACTACAGCACTACATTTTTAATTTATTTCAATTCGCCACTAATAGTCATTGACAGATTGCTCGTTGATTATATTGATAATACACGAATATATTAATTATATATTGACAGCTGATTAAACTGTGAAATAGTTAGCAGCTATTTGTATGCAACTGTTTGTCCATCACTCATATAACATATTGGCATTTATGGTAGTGATATTGGATATTGACGTGTGAGATATATACTACATTTTGTGTTAGTTATATATGTAATCATTTTTTTTATATATTCTTTTATGTAAGAATAAGTTCAACTTATTTCAGGTGTTTATTGTGGTTTAATTGATGTCAATACTTATTAAGAGTGGTTGTTATGCAACCTAAATTTAATGTATGATTAATAATTTTTTTTTAATATAAATAATACAAATAATCAATTTATTAATAAATAAGTTAATAATTAATAAAATGTCAACATTATTTCGGATGAGAATATAGGCTAGTCATAAACCTCCTATTAATTTGCAGATTAAATCGCAATTTATTGGATTCTGTACATGAAACACTGAAACAAGATATATTATGGTCATTTGATTTACTCTCTCAGAATGACGGACGGAAAAGTTAATAATATTAAGTAACTGCTTCGAAAAAATCGCTTTATGTAGGAAGGTGTTAATTTGAAAATGATATATAGTCTTACAAAAACAATCTTAGTTATCATTCATATTGTTTATAAATACTCGCAGAATTAAAAGTATTTTCGTTATAAACAAACGATTAAGTACATTTTCTGGAAGTGTTTATCTGAGAAAATTTATAAACAATTACTATATTTAGATTATTAGGTCATAAGTAACGAGTACAATGTATAAGTTATAATATAATAAAATATTTTTTTACTTTTTCAGCTCGACGTTCAAGGAATTAAAAAAGTAACCCTTGGAAAATTTGGTCATCCCGACGAAGCAGTCACCGGATGTGACGTCACGTTCATATGAAGTATCACTGAGCTACAACATTAACAGCCGGCAAAGTAACCAATGAATTATTTTTAATAAAACGAACAATTTAGTTAATTTAATTGACTTATTTATGTTTTTCAGACTAAGTTTTTAACTCTTAGGCACAATTTTTAAATATATTTAATTCGATATTAACAAAGTATTCAGACAAGTTAATGCTCGTAATATCTGTAACTGTGATGATAAATAACAAAATAGTTTAAAAAATTGAATTGAAACGCGGAGAAGTAATTGCAGTCAAGCGTATATTGTCAAGTTATAATAATGTGCTACTTGTTTATGTATTTCAAAAAGGATGCTATTTAATTTAAAAGCTTGTTCCTTTAAGTACTAGTTATATGGTCTTATGTAAATTATAATTTGAATAATATTTTTATAAAGGTCCGTGTGGAGACACAGTACGTTTGTTTCGTAAAACAATGTAATATTATTAAAACCCGACAACGTCAGAGTTAGCGCTGCCTAATACGATTCATATATTATATTTCATATAAATAAAATTTTTATATATTAAACACCTTTATAAAATTTTATTTATATTTTATGACAATTTAATAGCTTTTGCTCGCTTTAAGTATTAAATAAATTTTAATTAATGATATTTTAATGATTCAAAAATTCTATTTAGAATTACTCCATAAGTATAACTTAACTGATCTGATCTGATGAATTTGTTGATCGTAACAACTTGAGGAGTAATTTACGGCTTCAAGGCATTAGAAGCTGCTTGCATTGGTACCTTGACATCAGTGAGCTTATTGTTCGTTAAAGTAAATGCATAAGTGATTATTTTGATAATGGTTATAGTTTAGTTAATTATTCTCGACGTCCTCTCGAATGATGTAAACTATAAATAGGTCCAAATATATAAAGTACGAATTCATTATTGTTATTATTTAACTATACCAGTTTAGAAGTAACGAGGGCGTAATGATTATAATATCCGTATTTTAAAGCTCTATAGTAGGTATAAATTTTTTGTTTGAAGTTTGGACTGATATAATTAGAAACTGATCAAAAAATTAAACCAATCCTCAGCTTATATTTATAACAACATATAATTACAGGAAATCAATAAAAAATATTCTTAAAATAAATTGCTTGTTTATAATAGTTTATACTCTTATTTTTGTTGTTAGAACAATCAATATGTCGGATGTTCTGTGAAAAAATAACATGAATTACTAAAAGAAAAAAAAAATCGGGTTTCAAACGACAAATAACTCTTATCTCGGCTATTGATTAGAATAAAAGTATATTATGTAGTACACAGAGTTATAGATAAGACTAGTTCTTGGTTTATGGATTTGTCAGATAATATGAATACTCGTATATTACTTTACTAACTTGAATAAACATAATATCTATATAACACCTAAATGGAATCTATAGTTATACTTTCTAATTCACTTAACTGAGGTTAGCAGATGATATAATTACAATTGATAGTTTTAATAAACACAACAATAATTAATACTTTAAGAATACTGTTAGTCTTATTAACAGAACTGCATCTTTTATACTTTTGATAGCTTAAACATATGTATTTTAAAATTTAAATACTAGACGTTACTATATTTTAGAAAGTAAAATGACTACACTGTCTTATTTACAAGAAAAGGTAAAAATAATAAGTTTAAAAAAGGTAAATACTTGCAATTACACTGTAAGTTATTTATTAATTTAGGGTAACATTTATGAATACCAATTATGTAATTTACATTATCACAAAATAAATTGATTTGTAAGTTATTTGTATTTCTTTTTGTTTACATAAATTATCGACTTTTAAAGTCTACATAAAAAAAGACACATCTTTTAAATCCTCGAATATAATATAAATATATTAAAATATATAACGAAGAACAAAACAAGAACAAAATACGTAATAAATCATGATTTTATAAAGAGTAATTTTCCTTTACTTTGTTTACAAGAACCCATAATTGTGATTATAAAAAGGTGTACGAAAAGCTTCAACAGCTTTATGATAACAAAGATTACATCAAAAACGTTTAAAGAATTTCCCAAGTCTAAATACCTAGACTGCTGTTATAGTTTTGCTAAAGGTTTCTGAGTATAAATAACAACCACCTTTAAGAAAGTAATATTTGGACCAAAAAAACTATATAAAGTACACCAGAAAATACTTTCCTCCTTAATGATTGTATTTAATTTAGTTAAAACAATAATATTTATTCAACAAATAATAATAGAAAAAACTCACACTTATTTATAACCTCGTTCCTCGTTCATATCATTGATTTAAATATAATAGCTGGTTGGTTTTCAGTTTATCTTTTTTTTTGTTTCCCTGTTATTTGTTTATCTATTTAAAACAAAAATGTTTTATTTTTTTTTATTACATACCTCGAAATTTAATTTAACGAAAAGTTTTTTCAGATAATCATATGGAGTGTTAATGCAAATAGAAAAACCTATAATAAAATAACTATTTTAAAAGTACCCTTATAAGTTAATAGTTTGCATCAAATATTGTAAATGTAAAATAACCAATACACTCAAGTCCTAACAAGTGTGTCAGACAGCTTGCTCGACTAGTGGAAGGATGACAAGTAGTATCGGCGGTTATATTAGAATTTTAGACAAATAAATCGATTACCAAGGGCGCACTCCATCGTTAGATATAATAGTCGATAGCTTTTTGAATGATCTAAAAAAGGTAGACAATCAACCAATAAGTAACATCAAAAAGACTTGGATATACGATAATTATTTAACATCAGGTCTAAATTGGCCTTTCCTCCCTTACGATATCAATAAGACCCTTTTGTTGAAGTTAGATGCAAGTGTCATAAGGACATTGAAGTCATGGCTCGGGTTAGCGCATCTAGCGGACTCTTCTACCTTATTTAGAGATCGACACAATTTGGGTTAAAATTAAAGAAACCATCGGAACTCTATAAACACCTAAGAGTGACCAAAAGACATATCATCTCAAAATCGAATGATGATACTATAACGTCTCTCCCAAAAGATAAAATTGCCGCAGAGCTAGAGTCACGACTTCAACTCCATAAACAATTTATGATAGGTGCTCAAACAAATAAAACTAGGATCAAGTAGGAAAGAACAAGACTTAGAAATTATAAAATCCTTTACTCGGCAAGATGAACACGATAATTACCGCTTGCACGCGATGAGCTTAGAATTGCAAAATGAACGGGTGACCATAGGAGATTTTTGTATTCCACTAGCTTTGAGATGGCGCACCCTGCTTCATGATTGGTCCCCAGCATTATTAAAATTTTATCTAAACGCATTCCAAATGACTCTCCCAGATCAAAGTAACGTAGTAAGATGGGGAAAAGCCACCGAAAAATCTTGCTACATCTGCGGGGAGGCAGTAGGAACCGCGAAACACTTGCTAGTAGGGTGTAGGGTACTTTTAAATAGAGGTAAATACTCGCGTCGCCACGATAAAGTATTAGAAATCATACGAGAAGAGGTTAGTCTTTCTGTAGCAAGAGCGCAGAAGGGTATAACAACCACCAAAATATCAGTGAAGTTCGTAAAGACAGGTTCGTCCGAAAAATATAAACTAAAACCTTATTCTATCTTGGACGCGTCTCCTGATTGGACTCTCATGATGAACACGTATGAAAGGCAATACAAAATCCCCGGGGATGTTTGTGTTTCGTCATCTAGGCCGGACTTATTCCTGTACTCAAAACAACTAAGGCGCGTTATGCTTGTGGAGCTTTATTCATTTAAGCTTAACAAGTATTACGAACTATGTAACGAACTAATCAGGAATAAATTTATAGTTAATTTGTACGCTGTAGAAGTAGGAGCGAGAGGTATAACAACAAAATCTCTCTAAAATTTATTTAAGAATGTCGGCCTTTCTAGAACGATCATCAGTTCAATTCTAGAACGTATTTCAAAGGCAGCTTTAGTAGGTTCTTACGATATTTGGTTAGGTAGGGAGAGGAGCGCGAACAGTGAAGGTGAGCGTGTATGCGCATACTAAAGGGGCCCTTTAAACCTACACCTGGGTCGCAAGTCCCAGGCATTGTTTGCGCTCCTTTTCTTGCAACACGATGGGCCCGGCACCCGCACGGTGAATCCATGGAATGCTAAGAAGCTTCGTCTCGTCTCTGCATACTAATAATGAATCGGCATAACGAAAATTGAAACCATCATAGATTAAGTTTGTGTACTCGCATTCCGGCAAAAAGGCTAAATGTTAAATTGATTAAAGTATAAAATAATATGAAACACTGATAAATGTTTTGACAATTTTTATAATAATATTTATCAGTGTTTCATATGTTTGTAATAATTTTCAATTTATATTAAATATATTTTGTACAATAATCTAAAAATCATTCTGTTCTTGAAACCACTTTAAAGGAAGTTGCAATCATTAAAATGTCATTTGTCATAATTATTAACAATTATTATCCTAATTTATACTTTACATATTTCATTTTTGAAATATTTCTTCTCTATTCGGTTTAGAGACATCTCTAATAGTACAAGTACATACTTGTCCGTATAAAATAGACGGTAGAATCCCAGTTTCTTCTAGATCATTGTCGTAATTCGTCGTAAGATCTATAATAATATCTCCAAAGATGAGTTCAGAGACACTCAAATAGTAATAGTGTTTTCCTTTCGATATAGTTTACCAAACGATAACGGTCTACGATACAGACAGAAGTCATTCAATATATGTCTACAAGACAGACAAAAGTCGTTATATGATAAAATATCATAGTCATAGATAAAAGATATGTCTATATATACTCGTATATTGAGTATTGAGTATACTATCATAAAATGTTTTGTAACTGTATTAGTTATGTTCTTTCTATATTATCAATTCCTTGTTTTCAAATTTATGTTGTAAATTTAAAGGCACGATGGCCCGTGTACGCCACGAAAATAAATTTACACAACAGTTTAATGTCACAAGCGGAGTTAAACAAGTTTATATAATGGCTCCAACCCTATTTCCTATTTACTTTGCTGCAGTTATGAAGGATGCAATTAGGAACTGCAATGGGGGTGTTTCATTAAATGTTCGCATGGTTGTTACTCGTTTAAGAGCAAAACGTAAAGTCCAGCAAACCTCTGTACTGGAAATTCTTTATGCCGACGATGTCTGCCTTATGGCTGACAGTGTGAAGAATCTGCAAATATTTGCGTATCGTATCTACGTATCCTACGTTGACAATTTCAATGACTCCTGTCGAAAATTCGGCCTTGTAATCAGCGCGTCGAAAACTCAGATTCTGAAACAGCCCGAAAGAGGAAAATTTGCTTATAGCACCGCTGTCTACTTAGGTCGGAAAAAACTAGACGAAGTCAATGCCTTTTGGTATTTAGGAAGTCTTGTCATCTATAGAGCAATAATACTTCCTCTGCTTCTGTCTGCCTCGGAGACCTGATGTCTCTACAAGGGTGACATCAGACGTCTTGACATCTTTCACATGAAGTGTCTCCGTGCCATCCTTCATTGAAATGGCAGGATCGTGTGTCTAACTCTGAAGTTCTTCGTCGGACTAAAATGACCGGTATGCAGAGTCTGCTAACGAAGTGTCAACTACGCTGATCTGGACACCTAGTGGGTATGGACTCGTCAAGGTTGCCAAAGTTAGTCTTTTATTCAGAACTTAGCTCAGGAAAGCGCAAACCGGGAGGACAATATCTACGCTACAAATATGTTCTGAAATGCCACCTAACATCCTGTGGGATATCTTGAGATTCTTAGGAGGAGTTTGCTACTCAGAGACCGGAGTGGCAAAATGCTGTCAAAACGGACATTAATAATTTTGAGCGCGCTCGCATCGAACATCTTCACGCCAAACGCCAGCTTCTAAAAACTCGACCCAAGCCCTCCTATAATTATACTTATAATGATAGCGGCCAGCTTCACTGCGGTAGCTGTGACCGAATCTTTAAAACTAAATTCGGTTTTGCGAGTCACATTCGCGCTCACGAACGTCGAACTAATTACTAATAACAGTGCGTCGCCGTCGACGGATACGTCTGGGAGGACATCATCATTACACATAGATTACCTAGTTGATTAACGATAGTTTACTTAAAACCGTGTATAAAGATTACTTTCAGTTTCGGTCAGTCAATAATTGAAAAAATGCATTAATTCATCCAGATAAAGTTAAAGTAATTGTAAAATATTCAATACGGATTCCCGAGTGACCGATATATTTACATAACTTCAATATGTATCAATGACTATTTTGGGGTACCGCAATATAGCAATAATACTGAAAAAAATACCGATAACTTTTAAAGTATTTGTACAGAAAATATATAAGGTCTTCATCTCTATTATCATAACACTTTTACTAAGTAAAGTAAATATAATATTTATATGATAAATCACCTGACAAAAGACTAAACAAATACAATAAACATACATGATGAACCCTGAATAATAAAGGTGGCTCGAATATCAAAATGTCCAATTCCAGTGCAATCCGAGCGAAACCGCAAGGGGCGAAGAGACGACGGGCTAAATTAAAAAAGCTAATAAATTTCGGCTGTTTCATTTGAAGCAGCGCTGTAATACATACTCTGTACTCTTCTAATGAACTAAATAATTGTAGATATACATAATATCAGAAAATAATTTTCGAGTACTTAATATGTAAATCAGTCGTTATTTCTTGATAAAGTTTGATGATAAACAAATTCAACATGTCAGGATATTTTCCTTAAGACAGTTTAGGAAAACTGATAGCCTTAGCTGAACTTAGCCTTAGCCAAGGAGTAAAACCCTCTCACAGGTATCGGAAATAGTTTCGTGCTTCTAGTATTTATATCTCTTTGGCATTCATTTGGATGTTACATGCGTTAGCTGGTTTTATATAGAAGACCAACTGAAAGAAATATATGTTCTTCAGTTTATAAAACAATTTAGAAAAATAACAAAACAACAACAAGGTCAAGAAATATTATAATAGTTCATATGAAGTATAAATTGATTTTCACATATAAGTATTAAGTGGAATTTCGAAATTCATTTATATTTTAAACTTTTGGAAAATGGTTTGTCGTCAGCTTTTGTAAGGTCTGTAGCAAATAACTTTACGAGCCGGTGGAAGCTTTGATGGAACATGGAACATACTTTTCAATAAATATTTTGATTTTATTTTGTTTTTGCTTCGGTTTCTCGTGTTTATGCAAAAAATTTAATTAACCTCACTACGTTCAATCTCCTATTAAATTAATACTGATATTTTTAAGTTATATATAATGTAAATATATAATATGCATTCTGAACATTGAGGGTAACTGTGTTCTGTGTTCCTGTCTATCGTTTTGATAACTTTTAATATCTAAACTAATAACCATAATTAGATAAAACTTAGAATTGTTAGGAAGGACAAAGGCGAAACATTATTACATAACAACAACTTTATGTTAGGGGACAAACTTCCCTAAGGTATTTGAAAAATCACGAAGGAAGGTGTATTATATATATTAAAGGTGTCAAATAGAAAATAATATCAAAAATCTAATTTAATATCCATATCATAAATTTTTTTACAAAATATATTTGATTCACAATTTATACGGACTCCATAGTTGGTGGTTAATGAAGTTCATTGGTTCGGGGACTTATATAACTTTTATTTAACTGCTTATCTATAATCATTTTCCATCCTTAAATTGTAACTAACAAATTACATAATGTGAAACTTATTTTTCCGTCCAAATCATTATATAATGTATAATTTACGCCAAAGTTTGTATAAATTTAAAATAATACATCGCTATTAGTCAAGTCACGTAATACAAACAGTGACATCTGTCTGCTTCTTCTTATAATATTACTTTGTTTTGCAAAATAAACAGATCGACTGGCAACAATCACACTATTTCAGCTCATGTACTCAAATTATGTTTTGCACTGATACTATTAATACTACTTTCAGAAACAGTATTTAATTTAAGGCTTTCTTGAAATACATACATTTCAGTTATAATAATGCAATAGTGGTCTATTGCATTATTATAACTTGGCAGCCGGCTCATAGCTCCAACTATTTCTCCCGCTTCCCAATACGACAATTTGTCAAATATATCGTTATTTATTATCAAAGTTACACATGTTACCTGCATTAACTTGTCTGAGAACTTCTACGTACTGTGTATAATTTTTAACTCACTAAGACCAACAGAACCATCTTAAAATAAATAAATAGATAATTTTATGGTCAACATTTATTAGATTTAACATTAGGTGGACGTATTTCATATTAATACTCTTAATCCCCTAAAATAATTGAAACGTTTACCAAAGTTACAATGCTTACTTACATTACAAGTTAAAATAGCTACAGATGTTCTAAAAAGATATGATGAAAATAATTAATATGATAGGAGGAGGATTTGACGTGAGTAGTAACTCAAGTCGAGTCAGTGAGTCAGTGTGCATGCCAACTGCATTGAACTAACTACTAAAGTTAGACTTTACCTACAATAAGTGACTTGAATTTTTAGCCAGTACAGCAAATTGTAACTATGTTTTAAGCATCGATACGTAAGTAATGTTTAATCCTTAAATAAAATCCTTTGTATTATTTCCTTGTATATTATTTGCAAAATATAGCTTCTCTTTTCTCAAAACTCAAAGGTGGTAACTTAATTAAGAGTAATAAGCCGAACACCTTTATACGTTGTGATCTAATGGAGTGAAAAGGTTTTAGAAGTGCAGGTAAGTTAATTTATTAGAAAGAATAAATGCACCTTAAAAGGGTATTTTTAAAACAATAATGTCAAGAAATGTCCATTAAGTTAACAATAACATTAAGTAAAGTGTTTATTATTTTTATTTATATAATATATTACTTAACAAATTATAGAAGTATATTAAATGAATATAAATAAGGCTTTCCCTAGGCCCTAATAGCGCCGGGGCGGCACGGTGAGTGCTAACGCGATCCCGTGTCGTCCCATTAAGGCGTTGAGGGCAACCGTTGGTTTTTTAGTGGGTAGCCTTAAAAATGGCGGCGTCCTCTATGCCGCCGGGTAGTCCCACATAACCCTCCGGTCATCACCTTCCTGGCCGGCGGGTATCCGTAACGGATTTTTCCAATGCAAAAAAAAGGCCCCTTATAGCGTAATCTGAGATTAACGTTGAGTTTATTTTTTGCAGTAAGTGCGAATAAAAAGTGTTTTAAGTTTTTGTTTTAACTATTAAATAGTCGTTCTTTTTATATATTATGACAATCAACGTAAGTGAAGCCGGTTAAATATATATATAAGTTTAAAAGATTTGAAATAACATTGTAGAATAAGCGGTCACTATCAACAACTTCAACTTATATAATATATTCTTTATTTAAACATGCTACGGACTTTGTTAGGATCGAATTTAAAAAAAAAATTACAAGTATTTTAAGTTTTATGTTACCTTAAATATATTTTTTCAATAAGGTGACAAATATTAATTTCCTTATTACAAAATTTAAAATTTTTTACAAAAAATATAGAATTTTCTCCCAAATCATCAGAATGAAATGGACATTTACGTTGTAAAATCAAATTACGTTTCGGTTATCAACATTCTAGTCTTAGTAATATGAACTGTGGATTTTTTACTAAAAAACAAAATTCTGTTAATTTTGCTAACAATAAAGCTAAAAGCAGAAAAATAAACATAATCACAAGTATTCTTACAAAATGGTCAGTGATATAAAGAACATACTTGAAATATAGTTAGTGGTTATACAACCACAACTGTACAACTACAGAATGAAATTAGTTGCAATCAGCTCAGCTTAAAGGAGCCGTATATTTATAACTTTAATATTTGTTAAATTTATACATTGCGTATAATTTTAACACTTAATGAGGTTTGTCTGTATATCTACGACACCACACATATTTGATGATTTCGATTTAGTTTTCTGTATTTGAAAGATAACCTAATCAAGATTGTTCATAAATATTATTTAAGAAAATCTGTCAGCCGTTTTAAAATTATGTAAAACTTTTGTAAAGTTTCGTTATGTTTCAGGTTAGTTAGGTTTACTCGATGTCAAATAAAAAAAATATTGAACATGAAATTGAAAAATATGAACATAGAATAATAAAAATATGTATATGTATGCAATTTATTTATTCTATTTATTGGTTCGAAATCACACATACCCTAAAGTTCTCAGACAAGTTAATGCAGGTAACATGTACAATAAATAACGATAGATGTATTTAAGATATTGTCGTATTGGAAAGCAAGAGAAATAGTTGGAAGTTATGCGCCGGCTGTCAAGTTATAATAAAGCGATAGTCATGTATGTATTTTAACAAACCCTTAAATGAAATACTGTTTTTGGAATTAGTAATAATAGTATCAATACAAATCATAATTTGAGTACACGAGCTAAAATAGTCTGATTGTGGCCAGTCGGTCTCTTTTGTTTTGTAAAAAAAAGTAATAGCGATATATTATTTTAAATCAAAACAAATTTTAGCTTAATTCGTACATGATTAGTGATTTTAACAAATAAAAAAACTATCACATTTAGTTATAAGTTATTAGTTACTAGTTATGGATGGATACTACTTCTAGTTGACTCTATTGTTGTTGTTGTTGTTGACAATAAAATGTTTAACAAATAATGGTGGTAACGCCACTTTGTGGCTTTATATTCATAATAGTGAATGAGTCAATTGTTATAGTCTCCCGTATTAAGTGGTAGTGCCAAATCGCGAGTGTTATTGGACGTCTATAGAACTAGCTTGCGTGTTTGAACTTTAACCGTCACGCGCCGTCGACCTTCCTGGATTATCTGGCTGGAGCTGCCCTGGATTCTAAGGTTGGTGCACGCATAGTTTCCTATTTACTCCTATTACCCTTGCGAGTCACACATTGCTACAATTTACTGCTCCCCGGTGAGCGTGTCGAAGAAGAAATTGCTTATGTACTTGAGATTTTAAAGCAACTGTAACAAAGGATTAATTATTATAATTTTAATTTTAACTGAAACAATGAATTTACTTAACCCTAGTTGCATAACGTGAGTCAGAACGACTCACGCGTCAAACGTTTTTATTTCTCTCTCTCTTTCTATTTGATGTATCGCGTCGTCCGTGTGAGCTAACTCAATACGCAGTCCGAGGTTCCGAACGGTGCACGAGCGTCGCAGATAAGCATTGTATTTACGTGGATATAGTAACACAGTGAGTCAGAATGACTCCACGTTATGTGATTCGTAACATTTAATGCGCCTTAATACTATTTCGATTAATTTATTTTATTTTTAATATATTTTGATTATGTTCTTGTTTTAGGTTTTATAGTTGATTGTTCGGCTAATTCTACTCCAGGATGACATCGTCTTGGCGGCTGGAAGAATTCAAAACTGAAAATTTGTTGTTAGAGGAAGAGTCAGAAACTTTTGATGCATTTAGTGAGAACGAAGAGGATTATACGAAGGTAGATGACGTACAAAGAAATTATGAGAAGACTAGATTATTTCAGTAAAAGTTGCGGAGGTAAACGAAAATATTCCAAATAATAATATAGAACCTTGTCCTTCAACTTCGACGACAAATCGAATAATCATATTGCCTCAAAGATCTGCTGTTGGTCTACAGTAAAGGTATAAATATGGTACGAGTAGCAAGAGGACCAACGAGAATGTGTAGAAAACTATTTCAACCATTCTTGTGTTTTGGTACATTTTTTACTGACGAAATAATTAAAGAAATAGTAATATGGACCAATGTCGAGATTAGTCAAAAACATAACATGAATGATGTGTCTGCCGAGACACAAATTTTGTCGAGACGAAAGTTTTTATTGGAATTTTAACTGTGACCGCAAAAATGAAAGACAATCACCTCACGACTATTGAATTGTTTGATATTTCACATTTCATAAGTAGAGGTCGATTCGTATTTCTCCTAGCATTCCTCCGTTTTGATAACAAATCTATACAACCTACTAATCGCTCTCTAGATGTTTTTGCTCCCATCTAAAAAGTTTGGAATTTGTTTATTACACAGTAGAGAATAAACTACATAGCAGGATCTCATGTGACTGTCGATGAACAACAAATCGTGGATGGAGAAAAGGATAGAAATTTCTAATCTGAGCAGAAAATTTCGTGAGAACATACAGAATATTATATGAAATTCTTCTGTAAATAACCTAGTACAAGGTGACGATGAACCTCCTGTAAAGAAAAAAAAATACTGTGCCTTCTATCTATGGAAACTTGAAGAAAAATACAGGCAGAGTGCAACAAATGTAAAAAACCTGTCTGTGGCAAGCATAAGATATTGTCTTGCTTAGACTGCAAGTAGTTCCTATTTCGAGACTGATTACTTAATATTTCCATTTTTTTAATGTTTTGTGTTTATTTAAATGTATTGAAAAATTATAAATAATTATTTGTTAAGTCTTTTTTGCCTTAAAAAAGAAGAGATAGTCAATTTATGTTTCATTTTCTAAGAATTCTTGCCTTTTTTTGTTAGTATAAGTATAATAAAAAAAAACAATTATTTGATATTATTACTTTATTTCTTAAATACCTTTAAACATGTTATTTAACAAACATTATTGAAGTATTAAAAAAACAATTCCGTTCTCGTTTATAAATTGGTTGTGAGTTGTGTGTGTCAAATTGACCTCACGTTATGCTATTAGGGTTATATAGAAACGTTATGCATCTAGGGTTAATTGACCAGCAGTTATCGAATCCGCATATATTTATTTATTATTTACCAAATACCTTAGAGAAGTTGTTCCCCAGATACAAGATATTATTTCATAATTTAATGAAATAATATCTCGCCTTTGTATTACTAGACGTATTTTGAGGTATACTTTATATATACTCAGAAACATATACTTTTAAAGTACTTTTTAAAACATTGAAATATCATAATGATAAACGATTATCTGAGCGCTTTCCAAAGCCAGTCCGGGTAACTTTTGGCAGCCATCCCTGCCGCCATTGCATACT
Source organism: Melinaea marsaeus rileyi (assembly GCA_918358865.1). Lineage (NCBI taxonomy): Eukaryota > Metazoa > Arthropoda > Insecta > Lepidoptera > Nymphalidae > Melinaea > Melinaea marsaeus. The sequence goes on along the minus strand of OU911088.1, from coordinate 7,639,752 downwards.
GGGAGCGACTCCTTTACCCACACGGCAAAAGAGAAAGCCGATCTCTTGGGTACCCTTTTTGCCGCAAACTTGACTTTGGACGACCAGGAGAAGCCACCGCCTATCATCCCGCGGTGTCCAAGCTTAATGCCGGAAATAGTTTTTCGGCAAAAACTCGTAAGAAAAGCCCTTCTTTGCTTGGAAGTTCATAAGTCGAGTAGGCCAAATGGTATCTCTCCAGTTGTGCTACGAACATGTGCCCCTGAGAAGACACCAGTGCTAATGCATCTATTTCGGTACTCCTACATTAAAGGCGTAGTCCCGGTCTCATGGAAACGTGCCCTTGTCCATCCGATCCCTAAAAAAGGTGATAGCTTGGACCCAGCTAACTACAGACCTATCGCCATTACCTCCCTTCTCTCCAAAATAATGGAGATTATTATCAACCGATAGCTCCTAACGTACCTCGAGGATCACTAGTTGATCAATGACCGGCAGTATAGCTTTCGCCATGGTCGATCAGCTGGTGATCTTCTGTTATACCTTACGCACCGTTGGGCAGCGGTTATTGAAAGCAAGGAAGAAGGTCTGGCAGTTAGTCTGGATATGGCAAAAGCCTTTAATCGTGTATGGCACTAGGGGCTTCTTTCGAAGCCACCTTCCTATGGGCTTCCCAAGAGTTTATGCAAGTGGATCATCAGTTTTCTCACTGGGCGGAGCATACAGGTCGTTCTCGACGGTTTTTGCTCGGACCCCAAGCCCGTGAACGCTGGTGTACCCCAAGGCTGCGTGCTATCCCCAACTCTGTTCCTAGTGCACATCAATGATATGTTGGATATTTCCAACGTACATTGTTATGCGGATGACAGCACTGGGGATGCGGTATATTCCGGTCGTGCAGGTCTCTCTCGGGAAAACGTCGACGAGTGCCGAAAGAAACTTGTGTCTTCAATAGAGAACTCCCTGGGGATGGTCTCTGAGTGGGGTGAACTGAACCACGTTCAGTTCAATCCCCTAAAGACACAGGTTTGCGCCTTTACCACTAAGAAAACCCCATTTGTCGTATCACCGCTCTTCGAGAGCACTCCTCTTATTGCCTCGCCAAGTATCAGAATACTGGGTCTCGACATTTCGAGCGATTGTCAGTTTCGTGGTCATCTGAAGAGCAAGGCCAAGTTGGCCTCGATGAAATTGGGAGTGATCAATAGAGCGAGGCAGTATTTCAAACCTGGCCAAAGACTTGCGCTCTATAAGACGCAGGTCCGGCCTCACATGGAGTACTGTTCTCATCTCTGGTCCGGATCATCCCAATATCAGCTTCTACTATTTGACCGCGTACAACGGAGAGCCGTTCGGATTGTCGGGAACCCAGTGCTCTGCGAACGGCTGGACTCTTTGGCATTGCGTAGAGACATGGCTTCTTTGTGCGTCTTCTACCGCATTTATTTATTTATTTATTTATTTATTTATGTACCATTAACTTACAAAAAACAGAAAAATATACAATGACAAAAAAAAAGTGTACAAAGGTTTAACTTATCTCTTTAAGAGATCTCTGCCAGTTACCCTTCGGCAAAAAGGAAAAATTTAAAATGACAATGCGGATTGGTACGTTAAAAACATAAAAAAAAAACCATGCAAAACAAAAAAAAATATATATATAAAGCAAATTTTGTATTATTAATATATATATATATATATATATATATATATATATATATATATATATATATATATATATATATATATAGGTACATATATATACATGTCATATAATACATAAATATTAATACATACCATGAATATATATATTTTTACACACCATATATACATACTATATACATACTATTATACATATATAAATATTGGCATACAAATTACATACTAATTTACATATATTAATTATGATTAAGAGGAGAGGTAGTGTTGTTTTAGTCTTAGCTTGAATGAGCTAAGGGTTGGATTTCCATAAAAGATATTATCTGGAAGAGAATTCCAAAGACGAGCCGCAACGACAGTAAAAGAATTTGAATAAAAAGAAGTATTAAAGTGAGGCACTTCCAGAGATTTTAAAGAGACACACGAGCGATGTGGTCTTGTTCTGTGTGGGGTTAGTTGAAAACGTTCACGTAAATAAGAGGGAGAGGAGTTATGTAAGATATTATAAAGAAGAGAGAGAATATGTACATTCCGGCGAAGGCGGATAGGGAGCCACTTTAATTGAGTTCGATATTGAGATATATGGTCAAATTTACGCAGTCCGTATACAAAGCGGATGCATAAATTTTGAAGTCGGTCGAGTCTATTTAGCAGCTCCTCAGATGCATCTAAATAACAGACGTCAGCATAGTCGAGCAATGGTAAGAGAAGTGTTTGTGCTAGCATTATTTTAGATTTGAAGGGGAGGAAGTTCTGCAACCGCTTAAGTGAGTGAAGTGAGTAATACAGTTTCCTACTAACTTCATCAATTTGAGCTGACCATGAGAGATTACAGTCCAGAATAATTCCAAGATTTTTAGATTTGTCGACAAATGGTATTAAATTAGCATCATAAGTCAGAGCAGGTAAATTTAAAGTTAAAATTTTTTTGCGCAATTGCTTGCTGCCTATAATCAGGGCTTGTGATTTCGTAGGATTAATAAGGAGGCCGTATTCATCAGCCCACTTCTTAATTCTACTGAGATCACTATTAAGAGCTTTGATAGTACAAGCCAGATCTTTTATTGTAGTGTGTCGATAAAGCTGCAAATCATCTGCATAGAGATGGTAGTGACATGAAATGACTTTTGTGATTTCGTTAATAAACAATGAAAAGAGAAGAGGAGATAACACACCGCCTTGTGGTACACCTGCAGAGACATCTGCCCAGTCTGAGAAGTTCTCATCTGTGCAGACCCTCTGCCGGCGTCCATGAAGGTAAGAGGAAAACCAATCGATTACTGGAGATGAGATGTTAAAAGAGCGTAATATCCCTAGCATTACGTCAAAGTTGACTGAATTGAACGCATTGCTGAAGTCTAACAAGATGAGTACGGTAAACTTTTGATTGTCCATAGCATGGCGAATATCTTCAGTTACTTTGAGCAACGCAGTTGTAGTGCTATGTAAAGGACGGAAGCCAGATTGGAAAGGATTATATAGATTATTGGAAGCTAGAAAAGAGGTGAGTTGCTTGTACACCCCATTTTCCAAAAGCTTGGATAAAAAAAAAACATTTACAACGGGGAGTGTTCCGAAGAACTATTCGATCTGATGCCTACCGTCAAATTTTACCACCGCACAGCGCGCCATCGACTCCTTTACCATCCCTACCACCTGGACGCGTAGCGGTCCTCCACTGTGCGGTTCTCAAGGACCTTTTATGCACGTTTCACTCGCTTGTGGAACGAACTCCCTTCGGCGGTATTTCCAGATCATGACATAAAGGTCATCATGACGACATGGGTATCTTAAAAAAAAGGCGTTTACTCCTACCTACAAGGCCGAAACACTTTTGTAAATCCTCGGATGTTGCAAGATTTCATGGGCGGCGGTGATCACGTCCATCTGTGAACCGGCAGCTCGTTTGCCCTCCTCTCAAATAAAATATTAAAAAAAACGGTTTTTTAATATTTGTTTACCTTTATGTAATAATGTTTCTCATAGTTATTTTTCATAAACCGAAGAACAAATGTTTTCTTTCAGTAGATCTTCTATATTTGTACGTAATTTTTAACGATAACTGGCTAATTATTTTTCTAACATTATAAATTTCTGTAATATAAATATCTATATTAAAAATTTATTAGTCAGGAGAGTAAAGAATGTGTCAATCAGCGCAGCTTTAGATAAACATCTGGAATTCATTAGTTTTTTTAATTTCAACGATCGTCTTTTCGCCCCTTGTGGTTTCCCTCGGACTGCACTAGAATTGGACATTTTTATATTCGAGACATCATGTATGTATATTATATTTATTTACTTTTTATCTGCTGATGCCTCATATAGATATTATATTTATTTTATCAAAGTGTTATGATAATGCATTACAACACTTTAAAAATGTTATGCAATGTAAGCACGATATATTATTTCCGTATTATTGTTTTATTGCTGAACCCTGTAACATTCATTTCTACAAATTGAAATTATGTAAACAACTTGGATATCCGAAAACTCGCATTGGATATTTCACAATTGCTTTAACTTTCTGAATGATTTATTTTTTCAATTATTTACTGACAATAATTTTTATACACATATTTAACTAAGATCTCCAAAGATTAACAAAACATTTGTCAAACCATGACTTGTTTCATTTTGACATTTCTTATTCCTTTGGGTTTTTACTGAAGCTACTTCCACTGGAGCTTACTAAGCTAGCTACTTTTTACTGTATACTGTACTTTTTATCTGAAACAAATTTATCGAATGGATAAAGTTATTTCAGGATATGACGATAAAGGAGGTATTTTGTTCTAGTTTTTTTTTCTTAAACTACATTTACAGCAAAAAATAAAAAACAAAAAAATGTGTTTCTGAACGCGTTTTTATGCTTTGCGAGTTGTCCCAGGTAACGAGCACCGATGCTTGATATTGATACATGACAGAGTACACTATAATAAATATCCAGGGTTATGAAACTATGATTTAAGAATAAATCAAGAAAACATGATATAAAAATATATAAAACTATTATTTAAACGTAAAATATTTGCAATGTAAAAAAATATATATATTATTTTAAGTATCTGTTGTTAGTAAATTTAATTGTCTTGATCTTTTGAAACCTTCGACCGTCCACCATTCACTTTATTAATTAGAAAAGTATGTCGAAGGGAAAACACTATTAATATTGGCGTTTATTGGCAATTCATCTTTGGAGAAATTACTATAGAATATTGATACTGACCTAAAAGAAATTGGGATGTTACCTTTTATTTGAAACCGATACGAGTACGTTTGTAAGCTGAACAGAGAGAAATCATTTCGAAAATGAAATGTATGCGGTATAAATAAGGATACTACCTATTAATAATTATAACAAATCGTTTAAGATGAATTTTAATTTATTTGTAGAGGAAGAAAATTATTTAATTATTACATTAAATTATTGAGAACATAGAGGCGAAGCTTCTTAGCATTCCATGGTATCATCGTGCGGGTGTCGGGCCCATCGCGTTGCCAGGAGAGGAGTGCAAACAATGCCCGCGACTTGGGATCCAGGTGTAGGTTTCAGGGTTTCCTTTACTATGCGCATACACGCTCACCTTCACTGTCTACGCTCCTCACCCTATCTAACCAAATTTCTATATCTTGGTAATACCGCCGTAACGCTTATCAGTGGTTTATATGTTTATATACTGTAAACAGTTTATCATTTTATCTATGTGTTTGAATGTGACTTCTCAAACGTAATATTTGTCGGTTTCAACGTGTTTTTGTTATGCCAATCTAGTATGTAGAAAGGTCATCAACACTGCTGTCCTTGTTATCCTTCCATTAACCGAGCGAGTAAGAGCTTTCTGAAACACTGGTCAGGATTTTAGTGTATTCGTTATTTTAGTTAACAATACTTGATGTTACAAATTATAAACATATAAATAGGTAGTTACATCGGTCCAAACAGCTAAGTCGTCTTTCGCAACAGTAAAGACTGCTGAGTCATCTAGCAATGTTCTCACGTTCATATTCCAATGATGGGAACAATACCCTTCTAAGTGGCCTGCATACTAGTATTTAAGACAATGTATTAATTTTACAGTAGGCGCTACTTTATTACAAGGTCCAGTTGGCAGTAATAAACCTATTGCTTATGCAAGTCGTACATTAACAAGTGTTGAAACACGTTATAGTACTACTGTATGGTAGAAAATTTAAAACAATTACTGATCACAAGCCTTTAATTTGGTCTAATTCCTTAAAATATAACAATAGTACGTTAACAGGTTAGAAATTAAGATTATCAGAATATGATCTTAAGATCATACATAAGAGTGGCAAAAGAAAATTTAATGACGATGTTTTACTCTGAATTCGCATTAACAAAACAGATAAAAAAGAAAATATGTCAATCGAAGTAAATGTAGATAAAGAAGCAGAAGAAGAAATAAGATAAATAACAGGAGGTCTAAAAGAATTAGAAACATTAAAAAATATATTCAATTCAATTCATTAAAAAATATAATCATATTTTCCATGATTCTTAACCGTCTAACATTTTCAATATTGAACCGAAATAACCTATTAATACCTTTGTTGAAAACTCAAAACAAACCCTTTCAGTTACAACTAGAAATAGATTACCTTATTCCATACCTTATGTCCTTCTACTTTCACCTTAACAGCGTCTGCAATTGACACAGCATTCAGCACTTAATACATAATCTGAAGGAATCCCTAGACAAATAAATATAGCAAACAATTGATACCAAACCAAAACAAATTTTAGTTTTTACATTGTTTATAGATAGGTTAAGAGTTAAAGATTTATCGGCCTAAGCTGCGTATTTTAGAAATTCATTACAAATGGATTTAGTTAAACAATTTTCAAAAGCATATGTTAAAAAAAAAAACCAAACATTTTTTTTATTTTGACGATGATTGATATCCATCGCAGGCAATTTCCAGAAACAGTTATAGCTCAATGTAAAAAAGAATCTGTTCGACTATGGGAATGTACAAAGCGCTTAAGTTTTATTGACAATGAAAATGGTCAAAGGGTAATTGTAAAAAATACCACGAACGAAAATTTTGCCATAGAGGTAATTGAGAAATACTTGTATTAAAAAAACTCTTATAGGCACTGCAAATAATCCGAAAATCAATAATATAAATTTAGATGTAAAATATTCAAGATGTAAAATATAATCTTTCAGAAATATGAAAAACCAACGCTCTTAATCACATAAGAACTTTTATAATTATTACATACGATTTGTGAAGCCATAATTTTCTAACAATCTATATAAAAATAAATGAAATAGGAACTAGTTTTGCATTAAGTAGATCAGGAATATTACATCAATCAATTATAAAATCTATTATATTTTTAGGTACATTAGAAAACATAAGTATCTAGGAATGTTCGCACGCTCATTTTCCAATGATGGGAATAATACCTTTCTAGAGAGCCGACTTTCTAGTATTTAAAACATTGTATTAATATTATGTCAGTCTGTTTAAGGTAGCTTAAGTTATCGGTCATTAATTAAAAATCAATTATATTTTAAATAAAATCTTCTTTTCTAAAAAGTCATTTGCTGAGCATAAAACTTAACAAGGTACTTTTGTAAAATATTTCTGTTATTTATATATCGTTACAGGTTTTACTGTTTGTTTTAACATATAAGATTTTTTTTTAATAATATGATGATATATGCCCTATATGGAGGCGTTTAGTTAATTTGTAAAAATAAATCGAGTGGTGTAATAAAAAAATTACTTTTAAATTGAGTTATTACATATAAATCAATGATAAAAACCCGTAGCGAAGTTATAAAGAGGTGTAAATCTTTTGTGATTTTTTTATTTTAAAAATAAAATTATTGAACGCAAATTAAATATTACCATTAAAGAGAAATGATAATTTTGACCGTGTTATAGTTTTTTATGGTACTCTATAGCTTCTTTGTTCAGAGCAAAAATGGATATAACAGAGGTTCTAGTTATTTTGCCTCAGAATACTTGAACAAAAATATAACATCAGACTAGGTTTCTTAGGAAATTCTTTAAAAGTTTTTTGAATAAATCTTATCTTTTTTATATATATGTATATATCTATATTATAATATAAGCGATAATTATTATATAAGCGATTTAGCACTCACTGACTCATCACGAAATCTCCGAAACTATCTGACCGATTAACTTGAAGTTTTATATAGTTACTTCTTTTGTGGCGTAGACGGATTTCAACTTTTTACATTTTGCCAAGTTTTATATCTGTAGAAGTTATAAATTTAACGCGGGGGTAAGAGTTACTATAGCAACCGTAACCAGGTTACCATGGCAACCTAAGTTCACATCCAAATTAATAGTGTGCCCAGCGAAGCGGGAAGGAATAAGCTAGTATAAGTTATTTGTTATTATACATTGTTTAATCAATTAGTTTTTTTTTTAATAGGTTAATTAATAATTAATAGATTTAATAAACATCGTTACAGATATATAAACTAAGCTCTCAGTAAAATATAAATGGAAATAAACACGTTGAAATCTATGATCACTTGCAAAAAATAATATATATAAGATATATTGTTGTCTACAATTTATGTTACTGATTTCTAATTCAGGTATCTCTGAAACTTTTTCTCGTATTTGAAAAAGTAAATTAAAATATCCACTTCATTAATTGATCCATTGCCCTCGTGAACACTGGGTTTTATCTTTATTTGAGCATCATTAATGTTTCGTTTACATGGGTGATGAAAGGTTTTTAACCGACTTAAAAAATAAACAAACAAATAAAGAGGAAATAAACAAAGGGATATTAATATATTAATTGAGCAATGAGTAATTGTAAAATGTTGTTGCCAAATTTACAAATACGGTGATTTATGTTACACTGATGGATTAAAAAAAATATAGTGTCTATGACTTGTATTATTTTTTTTATGTTAACTGTTAAAGTTTTTTATTTTGTGTTTGAGGAGGGCAATCGAGCTTGCGGATCACCGTTGTTGTGTGATTACCGCCGCCCATGAACTCTTGCAACATCCGAGGATTTACAAAAGTGGTGCCGGCCTTGGAGATAGAAGTATATGCCTTTTTTAAAAGTACCCATGTCGTATCGATCTGGAAATACCGCTGAAGGATGTTCGTTCCACATTCCAAAAGGGAAAAAAGTCCTTGAAAACCGCACAGTGGAAGATCGCCACGCATCCAGGTGGTATGGATGGTAAAGGAGCTGTGAAGTGATGAAATTCGGCGGTTAATATTGGGATGATCCGAACTAGCGATGAGAATAGTACTCCATGTGTGGCCGGACCTGCGCCTTATAGAGCACAAGTCTCTTAAATACTGTCTCTCTCTATTGATCACTCCCAATTTATTCGAGGCCAACTTGGCCTTGCCCCCCAGATGACCACGAAACTGACAATCGCTTGAAATGTCGAGACCCAGTATTCTGATACTTGGCGAGGCAGTAAGAGGAGCGTTCTCGAAGAGCGGTGATACGACGACGACGACGAATATACCGCATCCCCAGTGTTGTCATTCGCATAACAATGTATGTTGAGAATATCCAACATATCATTGATGTGCAGGAGGAACAAAGTTGAGGATAGCACGCAGCCTGGTACACCAGCATTCACGGGCTTGGGGTCCGAGCAAAAACGTCGAGAACGACCAGTATACTTCGGCCAGGGAGAAAACTGGAGTTCCACTGGCATAAACTCTCGAGAAGTCCAAAGGAAAGTAGCTTCGAAAGAATACAGGATCGAAGACTTTTGCCATATCCAGACTAACTGCCAGACCCTCTCCCTTGCTTTCAATAACCGCTGCCCAACGGTGTGTAAGGTATAAAAGAAGATCACTAGCTGATCGACCACGGCGAAAGCCATACTGCCGGTCATTGATCAACTGGTGATACTCGAGGTACGTTAGGAGCTGTTGGTTGATATGTATCTCCATTATTTTGGAGAGAAGGGAGGTAATGGCGATAGGTCTGTAGTTAGCTGGGTCCAAGCTATCATATCAAGGGCATACTTCAATGAGACCGGGACTACGCCTCCAAGGTAGGAGTTGCGAAATAGACGCGTTAGCACTGGACATAATTCAGGAGCACACGTTCGTAGCACCATTGGAGAAATGCCATCCGGCCCACTCGACTTAGGATTGTCCAAGGAAAATAGAGATTGCCTGATAGTTTTTTTCCGAAAAATTATTTCTGGCATTGAGCTCTGACGTAGCGGGATGATAGGCGGTGTCTTCCCTTGGTTGTCCAAAGTCGAATTGGAGGCAATAAGAGTGCCCAAGGGATCAGCTTTCTCTTTTGCCGGGTGGGCCAGAGAGTCATTCCCCATGTGCAATGGCGGTAGGGAGGGCTGGCTAAAGTTGCCCAGAGTGGCCTTAGAAAGCTCTTAGAATTTTCGCCTGCCACACGGGTACCTTAGCAGCTGATCCCCAATTTTGACGACATGCTTGAACTTTGCTCTAGCGATTTGCCGTTTAAAAAATCTGGAGGCACGTTTATATTTCCTCTTCAGAACTCTAGAGTTCGGATCATTAGTGACTAACGCGTTGGCCCCAGATTGATAAGCCTGCCGTTTACCAGCTGCTGCAGCCGTATCAAACCAAGGCCGCGGTCTGTCACCAACTGGTGCCACAGAGCTTGGTTCGAATAGTTCCATGACCTGTAGTATCACATCAGCTACAGCCGCAGCGCAGTCACTGGGATCATTGGAAGGGAAAAAAATCGGCCCCCATGCGTAGGATGCAAGAAATGACCGCATTCCATCCCAATCCGCTGACTTGTGGTCCTTCCTGGTCCTTCCCCGGTCAAAGTATTTACAGTTTACAGACTAATAAGAAGTATCTAGTTGTTTTATTTTTTTTTCATTATTTCTTACTATATCTTTTCTTGTGAATATGTCAGTTTAACCATTCTACTTTTTAAAATATACTATTACTACCCAAGTTTTAAAATAAATATGTGTAAGCTGCGTTAAATATTGACGATGTAGTTTGGTTGGTAACAGTAATAGTGTTCTTAAGGTATTAATTACGATTGAATATAAAAAACTATTAATCCTACTTTTCTCATCTATTTCGTTAGTTACATGGATTAGAAAGTTTAACTGTAGGTTCCATTTGAGTTAATAACTAAAAAAAGATCCTTAAAGTGTTGTAATGCAGTCTATCACTTTTATGTTAATAAAGTGACATGTTCATAATATCTTAGAAGCCTATACAACATGAACTAGCGTTATTTATAATAACTCGATTTACTACGTGACTTCCTTTTCTTATCAATTGTCTAGATAGGACTGATATGTCGATTGAAACCCCAGTAATTTTTATAGTTTTTAGTAATGTTCGTGTAATCAAAGCGTCCTCGATAAGATAACATTTTTTTTTTCTACAATACATTATACGAGTTGTTTATGTTCTGAAAACAACAATTATAACATTATTAAAATACTAAGAGTATAACTTTTTATAAGAGTTTAATCGAGCAATTTATTATAGGAATAAATTTTTTTTTATTTATTTTATATAATAATATTTATTTATTTATTTATTTATTTAACTTCACGCCATATCCCTTGCGGGGTAGCCAGAGACGACGGAGCGCCAAACGCTACGGTCCCTGCATACCTCTTTCGCCTCGACCACAGACATTAACCTCTTCATACATGCCCTCCAGGGGGTCCTCATGCTTTTTACGTGAATAATATAATATGCTTTTTCAATAAGTATAACGTGTGTAAAAATTTAACTTTTAATATTTTTTTCTAAAAAACTAAGCTTCATTTAGAAAGTGGACAACTCCTATAGACCTATAAAGTAGAGATACTAAAATATTTACGCCCTCGTAACTCTTAAACTGGTATAGTTAAATCACAACAGCTGCAATGAAAACGTACTTCTTACATTTGGAGACTTTTATTGTTGAATGATCTAAACAATAAAAGTCTCCAAAGGACGACGAGAATATTTGACTAGATCAAAGGTGTTTATATATTTATACTGTAGTGTACGCTGTATATATACCACAATGTGCACACAATATCAACACACACACTTTCGACAACACACAATATCCGTAGATGACACATTGAAGTCAGTGACCAGTGGGTCATACACGACACTAATCAGATACTAACTGTATTAACTTTCAGCTTACCCGACACTATACATAACACGATCGTAACTAACACACTTACAGACATACAATTACTACATATACAGTTAAATTTGAGATAATGAATTATCTAACTAATTATTGATACTTATCGACGTTATGGAACCAGCTTGATTCACTGGAGTCAAGGTACCAGGTAATCAGCTTCAAATGCTTTGAAACCATAAATTATTATTCAAGCAGCTACAATTTATAAGTTGAGTTATACTCATGGAGTAATTATAATTAGATTTCGAGATTTTAATAATTACAATGATAATATTATTCATATTTTAATTCAAACTTATTCAATCCTAAAAGCGACCCAAAAAAGATAATTTTATGAAAACAAAAATAAAAATTTTAAAACCAGGTTTTAAATATAGAACAATACCTTATATCAAATATATTTTTTTATTATATTGTTATTGTTTGAGTGAAGATGCTGGTGGCAAGACTAAAGTTTCACCTGATCCCAAAAACGAGCGTCCAGCAGTATGAATTCATGCCGTAGCGGAGCACGGAGGACTCCCTCTATACCCTCATTCACTACATTCGAGGGAAACTTGATCAGAAGAAGATCGTAACTTTGATTTCTTTGCACATAGAGGCAGCCTTCGACAGCGCATGATGGCCGGCCATTAAAGTCCGCCTGGCGGAGGAGAAATGCCCTATAAATATCAAGCGAGTCTTCAACAGCTGCATGAGCGATCGAAGGGTCAAGGTTCGCTACGCCGGGGAACATGGAACATGAAACAGGAACATGAAAAGACCACTACGAAAGGCTGTGTGCAGGGCTCCATAGGAGGCCCCATATTGTGGAACTTGCTCCTCAACCCCCTCCTTAGAGGTCTAGAAAACAGAGGGGAGTAAGTGCAGGCATTTGCGAATGACGTGGTCCTAGTTTTTGCAGGAAACTCGGGCTCCGAGATACAACTACGAGCAAATGACACCCTTAGCTACGTTAACAAATGGGGTGTCCGAAACAAGCTGAAGTTCGCGCCACACAAGACCAGCGCCATGGTCGGACAAACGGTGAAGAGACTGAGCGCAGAAAGGTGAAATTGGAGAAATACTGCACGGTATACTAGGCATAGCTGCTCGCCTTACTGGAAGCCATTAGCTTAGCCCTGTGCTGCAACCCAACCGAGGTAAAGATTTACAGCGACTTAAGAGCTGCTTTAGAAAATCTTTTAAACATCACCTCACATCACCCCCTGGTCGTTCAAATCAGGGAAAATATGGAGCTTTTACGTGAAAGAAGTAAAACAGTCAGCCTCCATTGGAATAAGGCGCACGCAGGGCTAGTGGGCAAGGAACGACGGGCGAGTTTGCCAAAACTGCTGCCCTTCGACTAAAAGTAAAACCGAGCTACGATAAATGCCCGGTGTCATTCGTGAAGCGACAGATCCGCTTGGAGTCACTTGACAAATGGGACCGTCTCTATAAGAATGAAAACACCGCGTCGGTTACAAAAAAGTTTTTCCCGGATGTCATGGCGGCCTACCCCATCATAAGGAAATTGAACGTGGATGCTACTCTAACCCAGTTGATCACAGGTCACGGAGGGTTCACCACTTATCTGCATCGTTTCCGGTGTAAGGAGAGCCCATCATACAGATGTGACCTAAACGAGGAAGAGAACATCCTGCACATACTGACAGAATGTCCTATGTAAGACTACAGGAGATTAAAAATAAAGGAAGAGCTGGGAGTAGATATAAATATAAATAGCATATCAGCATTGTAAAAAACAAATCAAGTAGAGATAAGTTTATAGATTATTGTAAAGAGATAGTAGAGTTATTTAAAATTAGATATAAATGAATAAAAATACCATATTTTTATTGACTTTGGATAATATTATAATATAAATATCAAAATTAGTACGTAGGCATAGCATAGCATCTTGTGTAAATAAATTTGTGTAAGAAAATAAATTTGTAATGTAAATGGACAGCTCCCTTGTAATAATGATTATACATAAGATTCTCTTATATTATATTATATACGTATAGGACAAGGAACTTTATAAAATCTAAAATAGTATAAAAACAGTATAAGCATAGTCATTAGAAAAAAAGATGATAAAAGGCTCCCATTATGTAGGAGGCAGCAGAAAAAAAACCTTGGGGTTTCATTTTTTGTTTGGTTTAATATGTGGGATACCGAACTACACTCACCTAACTAAGTAGTGTGAAGTCACTAACTGTGAAGTCGCAGTCGTATTTTTGAAATTAAAATTTTAAATTCCAGTATAAATTAAACCTTTTTTTCTTTACTTATTGACAATACAATCGAAATAACCCTAAAACTTGATTTCATTAACTTTTTTCTTAAACTTTATTCAAAATTGTATACTTTAAAACTTTATATAATTTTTTGTCTTGCAAAATGTTATTAAAATTTTAAAATAGCTTTAGGTGTAACTATTATTTAAAAATATATTCACTTTTTTATAAAAGTGTAAACGATGAATAATTTTATGATTTCACGTTACATAATAAAAAATGTAGAAAAGTATTGTAATCCATTGTAATCCATAATAATGAAATCTGTTTCATCATATTGCTATAATGATACATAATAGTTTTAACTATATTCACAAACAATAAAAATGTCTTCAATGTCATAGTTATAAAGACAAACAATTGTTTACTTAATACATTTAACCATTAAAAACGTGAAAGAATTATATTTTTTGTTTCTACATACAACGCTCATCTTTATTTTATTTTAAATAAAAAATAAAAACTAGAGCCGAATTACAACCTGTGACCTCCATCCTCGTCTTTTCCCAACTGACTTATTATCGTTGTTATGCGATTTCATTGTTTCAAAATATAAGAATTTCAATGTTTAAAAATCGAGATTATTATTTTAGATAATTGTTTTTAGACAATTTCAGTTTTTAAATTGCAATATTTTTTTAACTGTTAATTTCCTAATCAATGAATTTCAATTCTACTTTTCTGAATCGGTCTGAATCTAATTAAATAAAAATATTATTTAATTTACTAGAACGCGCCGAGCGTGTATTACAGTGCGGATTTGAATATAACATTCTAAATTCATTAGCTTTTTTTAATTTAATCTGACATCTCGTCGTCTCTTGCGGCTTCTAACGAATGATTGAAATATTTTTTTATGGAATTGAACATTTATTATGTTCGAGTGATTATTATTAAATAAAAAATGTATAAAACACGAAGCAAAAGAAATGAATAATATGTTAAATAAATGCTGTATAAAAATTACTATATTGCAATATATTATTGCTGCGGAAATAGTGATTACACAAATTGAAATTATGTTAATGTGTTGGCCGTCCGGGAATCTGTTTTAGTTATTTCACAATCCTTTGAAAAAAAATTAAATTACTTTTTTTTATGTTGAAAGTATATAATACCTGTTTTGCTCTTCAACAGATTATTCGTAATAGTGAACTACATAACTAGAATAAGGTTACCAGAACTCTGTTTTAAGTAATTAATTATTACTTTACGTTTACTAGTGTTTAATGTCGTACGTACATATTGTTTCAAGATTCATGTTTATGTTAAATTATAAAAAATGATAATTTAAAAATATTTATAAAATCTAAAATTTAATAAAGTATATTGGTCAAACGAAAGTTATTCCTAAAATGATATTATATTCTATATCTGTCAAACCTATACATTCCATAAGTTTCAAAAAATATAAATGTTAAGTGATCAAAAAATAACAAATAACAAAAAGGATATATTCTTTTTTGTCAGATTGTGTGTACGTCTTTATATTTTTTTGTTTGTGTATTGTAATACTACTGGTTGCATTTTTATGAAGTTTTGTGACTAGAATATTGCTCCGGCCAATGTATATTTAACTTTTTTTGCGGAGAATTTTATATTATTCACACAAACACAAACTGATTATGACTTTACCTATAAATTAACTGAAGGAGAGAAGGAAATAGGCTGAAAGAGGAAGGGGAAAGCCAAAGACAAAGTATATAAATATTTTTACCGTTTGCAAAGCTAAAAATCACTACCAAACGATTCTACGGTATACTTTCATTAATATATAAAATATTGTTACTTATTTTTTTTATAACTTTATACTTTAATATCAAAGTGATAAAAAATGTATACGAGTATAATAGTAGGTATATAAGAATCTATATGGTGTCCTATTTGATCAGATTTTCGAAGTGTGTTTAATATAAATAAGTGAGAAATTTTTTATCATATCTCGTGTTAATCTTTTCATCTGTATGACGTAACAGGCAGAAAATAGTTATATTACCTACAGTTATATTCCGGGTAAAAGCGTAAATAGCGTATAGGTGTATAAAAAAACAAGTATAATATGAAAATTTTTAAAATTTACTTCAATCATCCGTTCTAAACCGGCTTTTAGAAGAATTAGCAAATTTTAGAGGAGAGATACCGATACCGATAACTTGTTACACTTATTTCAAAATACTGCATGTTATTTAAAAATTTGAAATTTCTTCAAAGTTCTCTCATGTGAATAAAATTCTTTTTTTGTTGAAACTTAAATTACGACGACTTTTGCATCAAAAACTTTTTTTAATACATATGAATAAAATTTTATTTATTAACGATTATTTATACATATATTTATATATATTACAAATAAAACTTAGTATTAGTATTTGCTAAAAGTTTACAACATTTGTTTAGTAATAATTGTTTTTATCTAATTAGGCATATATTGCACCAATGAAACTTCAGATGATAACATCAAAACAAAAATGTATTATTTATGATATGAACAGGTAATAGGTATTAAATACAAATTCAAGTCTAGAGTTCAGATTCAGACATGATAAATATATATAAATTCCCGATTTAGTTTTCTTTTAAATACTTCGTTTATTCAAAGTGATATCTTTGAATGAACGATACGTGCTATTAAAGTTAAGTCTTAAAAATAAATATGGTTCAATTTTAACTTAAATTTCACGTTCAATGTTACGAAAACAAAGAGTATAAGAATAGATACTTTAACTAATTTAAGTATCCATACAAGTACAAGTGTTTTCCTTCGCAACATTCAAGAAAACACAAAGTAAGAAGTAATTTGGAAAGCAAAACTTAATTAAGATGTGAATGACTTTTAGTGCATTGCTAACAAGCTCGTAAAACCAGCAACAAAACAAAAGACAAACAATTCAGTCGTACACAGCAGCCAGAGACAAGACTTCTTGACTCGTTTTATTGTTTCACAGTTAAATTTAAAATGTCTGTTTTCAAGTAGACATTTACACGAAATTTGAAAATCGTTAATTATTACAATAAAAAAAGTCAGTGTATTTAGTCCGTGAGTTAGATACCACCGGCTCGGAATATTGCTCTCCTGAGAAGAGCCGGTCAGAAACTCAACATTTAACAATCTTAGATGATGTACATTATAATATCAACCCTGCAAATGAGTCAACAACTTCATTTTCACATATTTAAATACTCTAAAAACTCTTGAACGTTATACTTAAATTTATTTAACAATACGCTTTTGATTTTAAATTTAAAACTAAGAAAAGAAAACCTGGACTAAGATAATAAGTGAAACTTTGTTATAGATGCGTAATCTAAATCCTATTAAGGATTTGTTAACTTTTGGAAGACGAAATTTTGGCGTTACGAGTTTGTTTTATTTCTCCTACTTATCGTTCATCTGTAACAGTTTTAATAAATATGTTATTCAATATGTATTGAGAAGCGATTGTAACAATACCTATTTCATTGAAAACATCTCTTAGAGAAACTCTAGCTTTTAAGTTATAAATAGCCAGCACAGAACTTTTTTGTAAAATAAATATAGAAATAACTTCAGGATCACTGCCCCATAATATAATACCGTAAGATAAAATACTATGAATAAATAACTAATATAAACAAGTTGAGGCGTATTAACGTCCGTTACTTGTCTAACTTTTTTAATTGCGAAAACGGCCGAGCTAAGTTTATCTGCGAGTGTTGAGAGATGGCGGTTCCACTGGAGCTTTTTATCTAAAGTTATACCTAAGAAATATGTTGAGTCTGTCAGTTTCATTACTTCATTATTAAGGAGCAAGCTACAATATTTACTTTTTACATTAGGAAGTTTAAATTCTATGCATTTAGTACTTTGCATTTAAATTAGAACCAATAAAGGACACGTGACAGAGTTCTGTTTACTTCAGCATAATTAGTCTTATGACTCTCAATTATAAAAATAAACGAGGAAATAAGAAAAAAATACAATGCCACATAGACCTTTAACGAAAAAGGGTAAGTCATTAATATGAAGTATAAATAAAAAGGGGTCAAGTATAGATCACCCAACTATAGGTGAGAATCAGCAGATTTAGAATTATTAACGTAAATCGTCTGGACTCTTTTATTAAAGTGAGAGGCAGTAAGATCAAGCGTGGTTAAGTTTGCACAACAACGTTTAGATGGTGCACGCAATTAAAGCCTTTGGACAAACAAAAAAACATCCAGATTGCATTCATTGATTGCATTTTACAGTTTTTTATTAAATCCGGGAATATACCGGTTACAATACATTACTTAAGAATAAGGAATAATTGTGGGGCAATATGATTTATAATAGTGCCCAGTAATTTAACTGATATTTCCCACAGATCACCAGTTTTCTTCGGATTTAAGCTTCTAAATGTTTTTAAAATGTCATCTGAAGAAACGGGTTACCTTTGTATTGTAGGAACCACACCAACAACAATCATCATCTTCCTGCCCTTATCCCACTTTTGGAGTCGGCACAGTATGTTTTTTCCTTACATGTTATTCGTTATCTCTGTACACACTAGCTTCTTCTAAATATCGTCTTTAACGCAGTCCATCCATCTTTTCTTCGGCCGTCCTCTAACTATCCATCCCTCCACTACCATACCCAGCACTCTTTTGGTCACATGCCTTTCATCTTAACATGGCCATACCATGACAGACGGCTACCTCTAATTTTTTTGTCACTGGCGATACTCCCAAGCTTCCCCTAATATACACACTTCTTATTTTATCTCCTCTAGTCACCCCACACATTTATCTTAATATTTGCATCTTCGTTACTTGCAAACGTTTTTCATCCATCACCATTGTCGCCCAGCACTCAGATCCATACATAACGACAGGCCTAATGATGTTTTTATAGATTCTCCCCTTTAGTTTAAGGGGAATTCGGGCATCGCATGTTATCCCGGTGACTTGTCGCCATTTCATCCATCCCGTGTTGATTCTGTGCTTTACGTCCCGGTCAATATTGCCATCGCTTTGTATTAGAGAACCAAGGTAGCTATACTCCGAGCACACCATCTAACAAAATAGGAACAAAATCGGAAACACCGCCGAAATCGCAAAACATATGGTCGGTTTTGATTCTGCTTATTTTCAGGTAAATACTCTCCAGCTTTTTTTTATGTTAGAGGAGGGCAAACGAGCTTGCGGGTCACCGTTGATATGTGATCACCGCTACCCATGAACTCTTGCAACATCCGAGGATTCAAAAGAGCGTTGCCAGCCTTGGAAATAGGAATATATGCCTTTTTTGAAGGTACCCATGTCGTATTGATCTGGAAATACTGCCGAAGGAAGTTCGTTCCAAATCCGAGTGGAACGTGGGAAAAAAGTTCTTGTCAACCGCACAGTGAAAGATCGCCACGCATCCAGGTGGTGGTGGTTTACGGATGGTAAAGGAGACGATAGCGTGCTGCGCGGTGATGAAATTCGGCGGCAGGCATCAGATCGAATAGTTCTTCGGAACACTCCCCGTTGTAAATGCGGTAGAAAACGCACAGAGAAGCCACGTCTCTACGCAAATCCAAAGAGTCCAGCCGTTCGCAGAGTACTGGGTCCCCGACAATCCGAACGGCTCTCCGTTGTACGCGGTCAAATGGTAATATGCTAATAAAATGTGAACATTCAGTTTAATGAGAATGTAGTCTGGTACACAATCATCCTATTTACTTATAGATTATATCATAGTTCAATGAATTCTTCAGTTCATTACATACATTTATTTATTTATTTAAAATCTTCATTGTACAACAAAACGTAAAATCAAATCTTTATTGCAAAATAAAACAAATACAACTATTTATAAGACTGTCTAATTTATACAAATTGACTTCGGATATATAAGAATAACACACATCAGCATGGTTAATAAGAGAGACTGCACTAAAAGAGTTTTGGTCCAAATAGGAAATAAGTTCTTATGTTGATAAAGAGAACGTAATGTAAGATGTCATTTTACGAAATAACTCAACTACATTGATGTTCCAATACAGTGTGCTATCTATGTGAAGGGCAAGATTTTTCACCGATGGCACAAATGGTATGTCGGTATTGTTGTACTTAACTGGTAACATACTACTGCCTGTATACTTATTTAAACTAAGCCTGCTTCCAACAACAATTGCTCGACACTTTTTGGTATTAACATTAATATTGAATTTGTAACACTAGCCAATAATGTACTGAAAGTTTTTATTAATTTCAACAACGGTGGAATTAACTAAGTTAATGAACAATGAGACAAGAATTGGTGAAAGAATACCACCTTACGGGACATCAGTTTTCAGGTCGCACCACTTTGACATTATCAAAATTAACGACCTGCTGGTGACTTGAAGTTAAGAAGAGAATCAATCTTGCTCCGTAAAAGAAATATTAAGGTAAGCTAAGAAAGCAATATGTATACCATCATTAAAAACTCAAAATCAAGAAGAATTAATACCGTAAATTTTCCACACTCCATTGCGTCCCGTACATCCTCGATAAGCTTACCGGTACCAGTATAAAAGCTAAAGATCACTAAGGAGGTAATTTTTGAGAATCAAGTTAGTAAGTACTTTATTGATTGCAGCTTAAAACATTTCGGAGAGATATGGTAACATTGAAATAAGACAGAATTCATTATAGATTCTACAGTTAGGAACTTTTGGTAAATTAATGATATGAACTCATCGGCAAAGTTAAGAATAATATCCATTAAATAAAGAATACTTTACTAGATAGGTAAGAGAAGGTTGTACAAAATAAAGCAATTGCACAACCATAAAATGACTTACATTGTCATCACCAGTATCATTCGATCTAACAGGCTGCACAGTTCTTATTTTATTCCTCGGAGAAAAGAAAGAGAAAGAGAAAAAGTTAATGAGTTATTATTAAGGGCTGCGAGGCAAGATATACAATAAATAGTGTTAAATTTTATATTGCTGTCGAGGATTATCATTGTTACAGATAAATGATAATAGAATTAATCCTTATGATGATTATAAAAGATAGATAATAAAATTAATCCTTAGGATCTCATTTTCTAACAATTAAACAATATTTTCAGTTACGTACCCATTCTTAAAACATAGTTACAATATTCAAGTCATTTATGAAACTAAAAGTAATTCAAGGCATTAGTAACAATTTATTGTAGGAGGAGTCTAACTGTAGGTATTTCAATGCCATTATGAAGTACATATTGTGCTATTTTTAAAAGTGCACATTTTTAAATATTTGCAGATTTAGATAGGTAGTAACGAACCATCTGCCGGATTATAACTCAATCACAAAATTAATAATTAAACAAAAATAATTTTAAAAGTAGTACTAATACTGAGGTATTTTACATTTTACTTATTTGAAAGATAAAAGTGTTCATAAATATCATTTAAAGATTATCAGTTCTTTTTATTTTTGAAGTAAGTAAACATTATTGCTTTGGTAAAGTTTCGTTATGTTTCAGGTTAGTTTTAATATTAAATACGTTTAACCTATATCGTATCAAAAAAATATTGACCGCAATAAATAAATATGTAATTTATTTATTCCAAGTGGTGATAATGTCCAATTTTCTTAATATATTGCACATGTTACCTACAAATTGTCGTATTGTAAGGCAGGAGAAATAGTTAAAGTTATGCGCCGGCTGCCAAGTTTTAATAAGGCGATGGTTGTGTATGTATTTCAAAAAGCCTTGAATTAAATACTGTTCCTGCAAGCACTAGTAATAGTATCGGTGTAAATCATAATTTGAGTACACGAGCGGTAATAGGATTGTTGCCAATCGGTCTCAGCTGTCACTGTTTGTATTTCGTGACCTGAATAATATTATTTTAAATCTAAATAATCTTTAGCTTAATTTATACTTTACATAATCTTGACAGCAAAAACATTTTCATTAGAAAAGACTAGACAATGAGACTATTTGAATCTAAGCAGCTAAATATTTTACCAAATTATTATAAGTAATGTACTATAGAAGTGTTTGTGTTGATTGCGATTCACATCAGTCGCATAGGAATAACAATGCCTAGTGAGTTATTTGATACAATAGTATAACCTAATATTTTAAGCAAATTAAGTATATTTTGACATTCAATTGCTCTAGTTGAAATTTTAGATACAACACCATTGCGATATTAACAGTTATAACAAAGATTTAATTAAATTTATTTAAGTTTCCAGAACAGTGATTTAACTTAGTGACAACCAGCTATCGGATTCAAATATATTGTGAATAAAAGGTATTTTAGTAAATAAAATAAATCTTTTCCCACTTTGTTTGTATGTAAATCTTTAATAATAACAAAACCAATTACAAAATATCATGTGCAAATGCATGCCAAAGAGATATAAATACTAGTAGCACTTAACTCGTTCCAATACCTGTGAGAAAGTTTTGTTACTTTACCAAGGCTTAGTTTGGCTAAGGTTTAACGAGTACTGTAAAGAGTTTTACTAAAACAAAAACTTCTATCTTAAGGAGTTATTTATCATTGGCAGGAGTTGAATAAGCGAATTTAACTTTAGCAAGAAGTAATGACCGATATATATTTTAAATATATTTTAACTATTTTTCTAACCTTATAAGTATCTGCAGAATAAAAATCTGTACTAAAAATTGAGCAGTTAGTTCGTCAGTAGAATAGAGAATATGTATTACAGCGCAACTTCAGATGAAACAGCAGAAATTCATTAGCTTTTTTCATTTAAACCGTTGTCTCTTCGCCCCTTGCGGTTTCGCTCGAATTGCACTAGATTTCACATTTTTATGTTAAAATCACATTTATGTAGGGTTCATTATTGTATTTATTAAGTTTTTGGTTAGTTGAAATATCGTATAAATATTATATTTACTTTATGTTTTCAAAGTTTTATTATTTTCAAAATGAAGGTTGTGTTGTGTATAAATTTTTCTTACAAACACTTTAAAATTGTTTATGTAGTACGATGTATTCTGTTATTGTCGTGTTTAAAAAACCTTCATTTATACAAATTGAAATAATTTAAACATGTTGGGCGTCTGATAACCCCTATTGGCTATTTCACTATCGTTCTTACTGTTTGGAAGAACTAATGGTTTTTTTCTTAATTATGGATGGAAAATAATTTTTAAAATACGAATATAAATGGGCTATCACTAAATTATTAAAATGTTATGATAAAAATGTGTCAAAACATGACTTTTATCTATATGACTTAAAAAATATCTTTGGTTTTTTACTGAAGCAACTTCACATGTTGCGATGAATAGGAAAATGGAAAAAGTCTGAATCACGTCATTCGAATGTATAAAGTTGTTTCGGAACATGACCAAAGAGGTTTATTATTATAATTTTAAAAGTTACTTTTAAAACTACATTTACAACTAAAATTTGAACCCAAAAAACTGTGTTGCGACTAAAAGTAATATCATGTTTCAAAAGTTGTCACAGATAACAAGAACAGTTAGGAGATATTGCATGCCAGTTTTCTCGGTACTATATACATAGCAGCATTTATTATAGAATAATGGAACTTTTTTATTTTAGAATATATCAACAACTTACAGCAACATACTTGCAATCTAAAAATAAAATTATGTTATTTTAAGTATCTGTTGTTGGCAAATGTAAATTTGTTGGTCAATTTTTTGATACCATCCACATACTAGATAGGACATCGCGCGTATTTAATAACTTCTGTCTGATAGATCTTTACCATTTGAAAGAATAAGTCGAAAAAAAAACTATTCACTATTTGTGTTTGTAAATTAATTTTTGGAGACATTACTATAGAAGTACGATACTGGCCTAGATGAAACTGAAGATTCTACCATCTACCTGATACTGATGTGTAAGCTGAACACAGAAGAACCATTTCGAAAATGAACTGTTATCGATTTAAAAAAGGATAACAATTATTACCAATTATGAGAAATGGAAAAAGAGAAGGAAAATTAACGAATTATTATAGAGAATATCTTTTATATAAATTGAAAATTATTACTATTAGTGCTGCATAGTTTGGTATACATAAATCAGTTTAACGTTCTGTCTATACACCTGAATGTGACTTCACAAACTTAAATTATGTTTGTTTCAATAAATGTTCGTTATGCCGAGTCTAGTATGAAGGTGATCGAAAGTTGAAACTGAAACAAAATCGCCGTTACCGCCGCTGTCTTTGTCACCCTTCCTTTAAAGGACCAAGGAATATCTTTCTGACAAATCTGTCAGGAGTTTAGTATAATCCTTACATTTATGATTTACATTATTTAATGTCACAAACTAGCGGTCACCACATGTAATTATGAGACGGTATAAGTATAATATTACCATAGCTACTACTGCTACTAACACATTAAGAGACACTTACACAATCACTTTAGCAAGCAGTTCAGGAGCTTCAAGAAGATTTAAACTATAGCTATTATCAAACAAATAATGTATGCTTATCTAAATTAATGAATCAGATTAAGGTCATTGAATGCAAGGTATAAATGTAAGCAGCTTCCAGCAACTTGACGCCGTAAATTACTCCTCAAGCAATTACAATTTACAAGATGAATTTATAGAACTAGAGAAATTCTAAATAGTTTCTAGGTTTTAGAAATTGTCATTATACTATGAATTCTCATTTAATTCATTACTAAAGTTTCAGTACTGGTTAGTAAATTATATGAAAATAAAATAAAAAAATTTAATATTAAACAATACAATATGAAACGTAAATTATTAAAATAGTCCTATTTAATTATTCCTAGTCCTATAACTTATTCTGAAATATATAAACAAATTAATAAAATGTTTCTTCTGACTATATAAACAACTAAATTGTTTGATTTATTTAATATTTTAATTGACAGCGTCGCGATACTTAAATAAACGTGATGTCACGTCCGGAATTTGCTTCGTCGGGATGACTAAATGTTCCAAGGGCTACTATTTCTTTGGGCAACAAGCGTAGGACAAAAGTCAGTGTAGTTATTTTTCTATTCTATCATACAAATTTTACTCATCGCTTATGGCCCAATAAGCTAAATGTAATATAATATAAATTTTCTGGGACAAAATATTTTCATAAAACATACTTGCTCGTTTGTTTAAAATGAAAATTCTTTTAATCCTGGGATTGCGGACAATGACTATTTGACAAATATTTGCTTTCTTTTAACGAACACTTTGAATGCCAATTTATAGATTATATATGTATACAATAATATAAACTATTTTTCATTTTAAAAGTAACACCTGCCACAATGTTTATTTCTCATATGCTTTAGCATTTTATGTCTATGATTCAAACACCTTACCAGTATACACTATGTTACAACTAAAACTCTTGTTAAAGGTATTATATCAGAGCACACAGAAAAGCGTCTACACAAAGTTTACAACATCTTTTAATACATTGTTACATAAGAAACTTCTTCTTGATTGAATAACCACGACTCCAAGTTAAAAGATAAATACGATAATTTATAAAAAAAACACCAATTCTTAGAACTTACTCATTTAAATAATATACTAGCTGTGCCCACAACCAGTAACAGTGAAGATCATATTAAAATCGGCCGTATCGTTTTAGAGATTGGCCGGATCATACAGACCGCCAGAAAAAAAAAAAAATTACGGAAGTACCTTAGATACTTATTATATACATATTTCATTTAGTGAAAAGCTGTTAATTTGGAAATACAAACAAACAATTCGATTTTATTTTTATGTATATTTTTTCTATAATTGTATATGTCATAAAGTTAATGAAACATTGACATTTATATGGAAAAAAAACAGCATTTAAATTGTTATCCTTCCTATAAGTAGAACGGTTTAAATAATAACTGGAATAAAATACTAGAATGCACTATTTTATAAAATTGTGTTCAGAAATAAATATTCTATATATATTATATACAATTCCGTTCTCGGTGATCATCAAAATTTAATGACATATCATTACTAAATTGCACCCGAGCAAGGCATAGGAGGGTCAATACTTAAAGGAAATGTATAATTACAGACCCTAAATGCTGACGCTTACTGTCTTATAACTATTACTATTAAAAGTAATAATAAACCAGGGAAGATGCAAATTCCCAGGGTATTTCCCGAACGAACTTTGACGAAATTATAAATGTTAATAAAAAACAATTGATTTTTCAGTAAAATGATTATTATTAATTGAAGAAAAGAAAATGTTAAATACATGTTGATTTTTAATTACTAAAAATTGCAAAAAAGTGTCTTTATTAATAATACAAAATAGTAATATAATTAAATATGAAAATAAACTAAATCAATAAATTACAAACAGCGCCATCTCTCGACGATAATGAAAATTTTTGCTGTCCATAGACATCCATTCATATATGCATCCGAGAAAAGTGAAAACTATATAGAAAGAACGAAGTTTGTTCGTGAAAAAAACTATTAAATATATTTTATAATATATAGTAAAAATAATAAAAAAAAAATTAAAAAAAAAACAAAGGTTTTACTTAAGAAATATACCAAATTAGATAGCTTTAGATAGTGAACCTTTTTTTGTATAGTACATCTGTAAAATTTTATTTACCTCTATCGTTATTACGTATTGTACAGCCATACTTTAGGAATTTATTCAAAGATTTTATTTAGTATCCAGGTTTTGAACATATGCAAAGAAAATATATTTACTTTATTTTATTGTTCTAAATTGTCTAGTTGAAACCTATGTTAACACAAAGGTTGACATAGATGGCGCAGTATGTACGCAATACCATTATTATATTATTATCTGTAGTACTAGTAGTTATGCTAAAGAAAAGGATTATAAGTCTGTCAAAAACAAGGAACTCGTAAAATTTATGACACAATATTGGAAATTAAAGAACATTTAAAAAAGGGAATTTGGAATTCAAAAAATACATTTTAATCGTCGTTTCTTTGTTTTTACAGATAAGATATTAATTTGTTATTGGTAAATAAGTGTAAATATTCTCTTTGCTAAAATAAAACTTTGTTTTATTTTATCAAAGACAATATATTGCACAGTTTTACTAATACTGAATTTGTATAGGAAAGCATGCCACATATTTTATTCCTGCTTAATTTCTGACACGGCGAAATATCTTTAATTGTAATTATTTTTTAAATATATATTTACATTTCTATAAAAATATAAACGAGAAAGACACGTTACATAATAAAAAATATAGGAAAGTATTGATAAAATTAATAAAATCTCTTCGATCATGTTAAACTAAATATAAATATATTTAAAGCAATAATTATAAATAATATAATAATATCGAAGATATATTTTTAGAAGAATTCACGGGTTTGACGACCATTTTATAAAAAATATAACCTTTTTTTTTGTGAGACCTAAAGTAACTGTTAGCTAGTTTTGTAATCTTCATAGATTGCTCATAGCTACGTTAGAAATTCCCGGGAATTTATTACAAAGCATTTGAAACATCATGTTAGAAGGTACTCGAGCTAAATGCGTATAAATAGCTGTTTCTCATTTTAGTCTGAACATCAGGTAGTCTGTTTATATATTATATCATTTGAATTTACGTTCAAGTTTTAAAAAGCTTAGGCTAATTAAAATCTAATTATCACATCCATACTTTAAGCGTATTCTGGATATTTTACCAAAATGAATGAAATGAAAGAATTTTATATTTAAAGTTTTAATTTATTAAGCCCGACCAGTTTGGTTGTTTTGATTTTTTTTTTTATGAGGCTTACAGCTTTTTTGGATAGTCTGACGTGAGTCTATTGTCATATAATATCATACTTTGATTCCTCTTTTGAAAAAATCAGTTAATGCTGTGTTTACCGAGATCCAACAAGAGTTGGGAACTTATATCCCGAATGTGTATTACCATCGGGAAACGTCAAGTCGGGGACCATAGCTAGTGCAATTTGTTATTTAAAAATAAAAATATTAACGAATTTTCTTACGAAGTATTAATTTGACAGTTATATTTATGTCAAAAAAATTTGCTACATAGATTTAACACTAAACCTACCGACAATTCTTGTATACCTGTTCCGACCGCGGGCCGTCAAATTGACCGGTAACTAGAAGTTATTTTATTGTATAACGCAGGTAATAATGGAAATAACTAAAAGTAAAGAATGTAGAAAATATTATATGCATATTCTAAGAATTGTCATGTAGTTTGATAACGATATTATAACGTTTAAAAGTGTGTAATTTTTACAAAAGTTTAAGAACGGTCAAATTGACTGGTACTTGGTAGGTTCAGTGTTAATTAAATTTGCTTTGGACAATAATCACTCTTATTTAGTATTAACATTAATTAAAAGAAATTGAAATTATGAACACTTATACCTATTAGTTATTCACGATAACTTTAATTCTCTCTATACATTAATGCCAATAACATTTATCAGTATTAGGTATGCTTGTTATCCTTAACATAAATTAAAATCACCCTCAAGCACATTAACAGCTGTTTTGTTTATGAATTTTGGTAATTTGTAGTCAAAGCGGGTAACAGCAACTTTAAAAATAGATTGATATAGTGTGATGTGGTCCCTTAACATTGCATGTAACTCGGAAGCAATGATACAAGTCAGGAAATCTTGTTCGTGGCTGCTTTAGTCATACGTCCCTTGTTTTGTTCTGTTTTATTTGAGGAGTTTATGAACAATGCGAATAAATAAAATATAATGCACTGTAAAAGTCTTTAACATCTTTAGGCGTTGCTTCTCAATTTTTTTAATATTGTAAAAGAAAATTATGAAATATATATGAAAGGAGATACCATAATTTATGGTATCTCATTATGTATGTAAGACTCGCTACACATTTAATTATAACATTACATAAAAAATAAATATATTATATTAATATCATAAAATCTACAAGAAAGTGCAACCCGCCTTGAAAAACTTATTGCAATTGTACGTTAAAAAAATATTTGAATCGTGTTTAAGTCCTAATTATTTATCAGATTTTTACGGATTGTGACATGTCTCTACAATACCTTGACGCATTAAAAAAGTTGTCTAACAACATGTGATCGTCATGTCTAATGACTTGTCTTTCATATTTTCTCTACCGTTAAATATAACGAAATTTTTTTAAAAAAAACCTTTCTTTTTTTCACCTTTATTTTCCTTTTTTCACGACTTTTCTATAAAGTAACAGGAAGTGGTTACTTAAAATTCTTTTATTTATAATTTGCAAGGTAATGGAAAGTAAAATTTGTTAGGTCATTAAAAATTGTATATAAAAATGGTCTGCGGAACACATTGTAACACAAAATGGCTCTGTAATGTCAGCTCGTTAAGAGAAGGTCCTATCCTTAATGGTCTATCGCTTTATTATATTGCAAAGTATAATAAAAATAACAACATTGATATCTTCATTTAGCAGGAGCGGGAACTTGTCTACGTTAAGGTATTTATTTTCTAAAATAATTTATAAAAATTCTTTTAATATAGCTTTACAATTCATAAAACCGTCAGAAGTTGTACGTGCGAGAACCTTTGAGATACCGTACCGTTTTACATTTTATATTTAATGGGAACAAATATTTATAAAAGTAAAGCAATTTTTTTATTGGCAATTAGAAATAGGTTTTTTGTCTGATTGTATCTCTGTCTATCTCTTGCTCCATGTTTGTTATGTTAAAATTCATTCATCCCATTTGTTATAACTAAGTATGAAGATATAATGATACTTTTCTTAATAGTTATGTTTAGTTTTATACATTAATCTTTTTACAATGTCGTGAATATATATTTTTATGTATTTTCCAAAATTCGTTTTGTTTTTACATCTTTCGTTTTTTAAAATTTACAGCGAGCTTTTAATCAACTTTCAACTGCCAACTTCAATTCCGTTGCCAATCAATATTCAAAAATGTAACAAACAATCGTTCCACTTGGCACATTTTGAACAAACCTTTAGCTGGAAGCTGTTTTGAATAGTTTAATATTTTAAAAGGGTCTATTAAAGAACCGAGGCTGTCAACAAATAGTTTTGTTATTTCCAATACAACAGAAAATAATAACGGTGTATTATATCATAAACGGGGAAAACGGTAAAATATGGTATTGTTATGATAAAATGATTTTATGGTTCCTTTATTTGGATCTGTTATGACGTCGCCGGCAAAAGTAGAAATGAAATGATTCATTCATTGATTTGTATAACTTTTGTTTATTAAATCTGATAACGTTGATGCGTAATATCCGGTTCTAATATTTTGATTTTATATTTTTATTTATATAAATGCTGTTTACAATTACTATATTGCAATATATTATTGCTGCGGAAATAATGATTACACAAATTGAAATTATGTTTATGCGTTGGTCTTCAGGGTATCTGTATTAGTTATTTCACAATCGTTGTAATATTAATACAAATATTTTTAAATATTAAAACATATATTTTCTTAAATGTTGATTAGAAGATATAACTGGAAAAAGGTTATCAGAACTTTGTTCTAAGTGATTAATTGTTACGTTTCGTTTACTATTTTTTAATGATGTATATATTGCTTCAAGGATGTTTATGTTAAATTATAAAATATGCTAATTTTAAAATTCATACTTATAAAATGTAAAAATTGAATAAAGCATATTGGTCAACTGAATGTTCCTAAATTTATATATTTTATATGTAAAAATCCATACATTCCATAAGTTTAGAAAAATGTAATTGATAAGTGATCAGAACATAACAGATAACAAAAAGTGTATATATATTTTTGTGCAAGATTGTGTGTACGTCTATATACCTACTTTTTTCATCGCGCATCATTGTAATACTACTGGTTGGATTTTGATGAAGTTTTGTGTATAGATTATTGCTCCGGCCAATGTATATATTTTTTTTAATTTTGTATTATTCACGGGAAAACACAAACTGATTATGACTTTACCTATAATTTAACTGAAGAAGAAATAAAATAGGCTGAAATAGGAAGGGGACAGACAAAGTCACTGTCAGCAGCTAGTATATAAATATTTTTACCGTTAACAAAGTAAAAAAATCACAACGACAAATTGTACGGTATATTTTTATTAACATTTAAAAATTTTTTGTTACTTAATACTTTTTATGTCTTATTTGATCAGATTCTCGAAGTGTGTTTAATATAAAAGATGATGTAATAGAAACAAAACAGTTATATCTATTATTAGCAATCAGGAGCGAGTTATATTTAAACATATAAACACAAATCACAAAAATTACATGTATTACTTATTTAATAAGAACTCAAAGAATGACAAGGAATTTATCTAAACAAATTAGCCAAGCAAAATAACCACCAATTCATAATAAATTGAAAACGTGAATTATGACACTATGCCGTAGACACTTCCAGCGAGACGACGACTGATGGTGCTTCGTCCTCGGGCAATACTTTGCGCCACGCTTTGATCTTGCACAGTAGCGGTATACGAAGGGCCAGCCATGATATCGTCATTGTCTCTATCGTGAGCATCTGTCGTAAAAATTAACGACAACAAACAAAGTAAACGAAATCTATTATATTATTACGTGTTTTTTTCGTTCATAATCTTTCGAGGGCCCTCTTTCATTTCTCACATTCACATATCATATCTTACAAGAGGTAGAACAGAAAAAAATTAGAGATAGCCTGATGATAGATAGCATGGTATATGGTATGGTATCTGTCTGGTATGGGCATGTTATGAGGAGAGATCAAAGGAATGTGACATGGTAAAGTAGGCATGGTGGTAGAGGAATAGACAGGTAGAGGACGGCCAAACAAAAGATGGATGGATTGCGTGAAAGACGATACGGCAAGAAAATGATAATGATCATATATATTTTCCGGACAGAGGGAGTATTGCGCGATGTCCTTTGTGTGAAAGGGCACACAGAGGCAGTATTAAGCGATGTCCTTCGGGCAGAGGCAGTATTACGCGATACCCAATGTACAATAAACAAACAGAGGCAGTATTACGCTTGTCTCAAATAACCAAACAGCAATGGTGACATGTCGTACTGGCAACATGCTGGCGTCATCATAATTGCACCACGCTGCACTGCTACACGGAGTCACAACGACCGCGACGGTGCGTGATCATACGTGAAGATATCTAACGGAACACACGACTCTCCGTGTACGAACCTTGCTGTAACATAGTCAATTGATTTAACTAACTCACCCTCGAAACACGCTGCACAGCTATCGGGACACCATTCTCCATTCCAGAGAATCATGAATTGTGCCGCCACTTGAGTAGTTTTACCACGGGCACCACTCAACAGCTTTAATTCGTAATGATCGCTTGGCAGAACCTTAGTCACTCGATATGGGCCTCGAATTCATAGATCGAGCTTCCCGGTGGAATGGGAATACTTAATGACGAACACAGTCACCAACCGCAAACGTCTTAGCAGGCTGTCGATTATGAGCATCTCGTTTCTCTTCGTTCTTCTTCAGTAGGTAGCTGGTTCGGCTCCTACGTAACTCTCTAGAAGCTTTCCGACTAGATGGTGAACAATCGCACGCTTTGTCTCTAACAAGATTTCTTATTACAGCTGTAATTGTCTCAATACCAATTAACAAAATCAAATCAGAGAACTGTGTGGTTTTTTTGCTAAGTTATATAAGTACAAGTTGTATTTTACATAAAGAATCTGACCAACACTTATCTTTAATATTACTGTCAATACGAATTACATTCAACACCGTACGCACGTATCGTTCCGTCTGACCATTAAAATGGTGTATTTCGGGCGTTATATAATTTCACAATCCAAGTGCAAGTGCAGAACCACTTGGATTGTGAAATTCATTAGGTAGTTGGGTTTCTACCCAACTGGTAAAACCAGAAACTTCGAACATACGTCCGTGATCACAAACTATCAACTTAGGAATTCTAAATATGGAAATTGTATTATCAATTACACGTTTCAGGTCGTTTGTATCCTGATGATACATAGGATACAATAAGCAGAATTCTGTAAACGAATCCACCAGAATAAATACAAATTTGTAAACTTTAGATTCTGGTAAGTAACCTAGCACATCGACATGAAGATTTGTTCATGAAGTGATGGATTGCTAAGGAGTTCTAGGGACTCGTTTCCTTGCTAAAAAAAGTGATGTAATGAGACACGTACTTTACCACAAACTGCTTAAGACCAGGGAACCAAAATGTTTTCTAATGAGGTTTACAGTTTAGTCGTTTCCAATATGGCCCTGTTTGTCGTGGAATACGCACAGCAAACTGAGCCTATGGCCCTAAAGAATATAACATAGTAACCTGGAATCCTCTCCCACGGGAGTATAGCGGTAATAAAGTAAATCATTACTACATTCATAGAGCCGCGTTTCTAGTTGGCACTCACTGAATTTTTGAAAAAGCTCGCAAGTTTTGTCACCAGCCGCCTGAGCCATTTGGGCCCAGTTACGTGGCTTGTCGATATGGTTCACGTGCTTGGCCGGTGAATTTCTGTTCAAATAGTCGGCGTGCGTCATCGTGCCTTTTCGGTATCCAATGGTAAAATTGAAGTCCTGCAAATAAATCCACCAGCGTGCTACGCGTGGGACCAAGTCTTTCTTGCGCTCAGTCACCTTCAGAGCGTTGCGGTCAGTGACTATTGTTAGCACCAACAGTCACCTTGTTGAAGTAGGCTACAAACCTTTTAATGCCACTGCTATGGACTTGCATGAAGACTACTCCGTAGCCCGTGCTGCTCGCATCGGTATGCAGCGCCGTAACTAAAAATGAATCGAAAATCGCAAGTACCGGTTCAGTTGTTGAATATTTAATTATATACCGGCGGACCGACTCTTGTTCAGGACCCCACCGAAATGGCGTTCTTTTCTTCATCAGACTTTAAATAATTGCGGTCTCCGTTGCGTACTCTTCACTGTAACGCCATAAGTATCCTGTCAAACCAAGGAACTGACGAACCTGTTTTACTTTACCTGGTGCGGGAGTGCTGACCAATGTCTCGATTTTTCGGCGACTCGGCCTAACCTGACCATCCTACCCAAATATTCCGCCTCTGTCGTGAGAAATGAACATTTCCTTATTTTTATCGAAAACCATGCTTCGTTTTTAAGAACCGTAAGATAATCAAACCATAAGAAAATCAAAGTACTTTCCTTGTAAGGGAGTACTTATGTCATTTAAATAATTTGATGTTACATTATTAACTTTTGAAACAGATTGACTTGCGAACGGGTTATGCATTGTTTATCTTTTGTACGGAAAAACGTGTATTGTTACCGTTTTAGGCACGAGATTTGGCAAACAACAACATCAACATTGGCAACAAAATCTTTCTTCGTGACCGGCCTTCTTACAAAACGTACCGATTTGGAAGTACTTTCTGGTAGCCTAGTCCTTTTTGGGCAATTGTTACGGGTATGTCCGCTTTTGTTGCAAATATAGCATCAAGGGTTAGAACTATTCGTATTCCTATTTTAAAAGATTCTATTATGAGTTACATCTCGCGTATTGGTGCCGTTTGGCTTTACGTATATAACTAGAAACGAAACTATGTTTTCTACTGACAAGTTTGCATTAATTGCGGCCGCTCTAATTCGTTCGTCAGTGATTCCGCGTATATCTATTTCTGTCATTAACTCTTCGCTTAAACCCTTAACGATATGCAAACGCAATAAGGAACGTCGGGCATATTCCGCGTACGTTGGGACTCGGTCGGAAGTTGTAGTCAGAACCTCAAAAAGAATATCAGCGCTATTAATTCTTTACGGACACAAGGAACCAAATTCCATTTTGAAATTTGACCACGATCGATCGTTTGTAGACCACTCGTTAAGCCATAACTTTGCATCGCCCCGTAGACAGTTAGCAACAGGAGAAAGATACTCTAAGTCACCCCACTGATTCGCTGACCTAGCACGCTCGACTTCATTGCACCACACCTCAAAATTGTGAAGATTTGGATCGAAATTCGAAACAAAATAATGTTGTTGTTTCATGCGGGCAATCGCAAAAAGAGTGTCAGCGAAAGATTGAGCTGAAAAACGCGGATCTTCATTACTTTGAGGCATGTTGGGAATATCATTATGCACCGGTGGGGGTTGCATTAGACTAATGCGCGGCCGTGGCGTTCGCGAAGCACTCCCAGTGTTTTCCTCGACAGCGTTTAATCTAGCCGTCATTGTATTAAGAGCTTGATGTATAGAGCTATCACAACTATTAGAACGCGAATGACGTCGATTTGAACGGTTACGAGCAACGCTAAGCGAAACGCGACGGTGCGACCGTGACCGAGAACCGCAATGATGTCAATGACGACTCGACTTACGCTTCGACATATTGCGCGATAATTCAACTGGACTATGCGAACGGGACTCACGCGGTATCGTGAAACAAATTGGTGGCTATTCAGCTGCCTAAACACACTCAGTGGGCACAAGAATACAATCCCACTTCTGATATTAGCAAACAGGAGCGAGTTATATTTAAAAATATAAACACAAATCTCAAACATTACATGTATTACTTATTTTATAAGAACTCAAAGAATCACAAGGAATTTATCTAAACAAATTAGCCAAGCAAAATAACCACCAATTTATAATGAATTTAAAACGTCAACGAGTTATACAATGCTTCCTAGTACATTATGACACTATGCCGTAAACACTTCCAGCGAGACGACTGACGCGTGTCAGAGCAAGTATCGGTATCTCTCGGCTAAAATTTATTAACATGTAAAAATATCAAGTTCTATTAAAAGCCGTTTTCAGTAAGGATGGTTGAATAAATATGATGTTTATGTTTATTTTGGTATTATATATATTTTTTTTTTATATAAAAACACTTTTATCTTTAACTAGCTAATTTTCGCTCGCTTCGCTGGGCACACTATAATTTGGATGTGAACTGTGACTTGACTGTGAAATGTGACTTGTTAAGAGTATATATATATATATAAGAGTACTTAATAAAATTTGTGTGCTATCTATGTGAAATTTCCAAACTTACTTTTACTTACTTTTTACAATATAATTATATATTCAATAAGTATTTATTTCTTTTATTTTAACAATTGTGCCATTAATGGATTTTTTTTTTTTCATTAACATATTTTTAACAAAGTTTTAAGTTCCTATTATTCTTCTTATTAATAAATAAACTTGGTTTCAGTTTTAAGACTAAACCTACCGACAATTCTGATGTACCTGTTCCCACCGCACGCGGTCACATTGACCGGTAATTAAAAGTTATTTTATTATATAACGCAGGTAATAATGGAAATAACTACAAGTAAAGAGTGAAGAAAATATTATATGCATATTCTAAGAATTGTCATGCAGTTTGATAACGATATTATAACGTTTAAAAATGTGTCAGTTTTACAAAAGTTTAAGAACGGTCAATTTAATCGGTACTTGGTAGGTTTAGTGTTAAGACCTTTTCATTCCATTATATCGCTTTCTGATTTGACCATTATTATCAAATTTGTTACCAATTTCGAGCTTTGAGGGAAGAGAAAGTATTTTTTGGAAAACGTTAAAAAAAATAATCTCATTTTCTAAGAACTAAAGAATAGTTTCAGTGCCGTAAGAATTCTCAAAAACATATTTACAATATTCAAGTCGTTTATGAAACTAAAAGTAATAATCATCTATTAGTAACAATTTATTGTAGGAAGAGTCTAACTATAGGTATTTCAATGCAATTATGAAGTACATATTGTGCTACTTTTTAAAGTGCCAATAAAAACTATTATTGTAATTCAATCACAAAATTAATAATTAAACAGAAATAGTTTTAAGAGTACAAATTCTTGATATATTGTATATTTAATTTATTTTTAAGAGAAGAGCGTTTATAAATATCATCTAAAGATTATCAGTTCTTTTTATTCCTAAAGTAAGAATACATTAAGGCTTTGGTAGAAGTTTCGTTATAATTCAGGTAATTCTTAATATCAAATACTTTTAGCCCATATCGAATCAAAAAAATATAGAACGCAACAAATAAATATATAATTTATTAATTCTAAGTGGCGGTAATGTTCAATTTTCATAATATATTGCACATGGTACCTACAGATCGTCGTATTGTGAGGCAGGAGAAATAGTTAAAGGTATGCGCCGGCTGCCAAGTTATAACAAGGCGATGGTTGTACATGTTTTTCGGGAAAGCCTTGAATTACATACTGTTCCTGCAAACATTAGTAATAATATTAGT
Organism: Melinaea marsaeus rileyi; assembly: GCA_918358865.1. Taxonomy (NCBI): domain Eukaryota; kingdom Metazoa; phylum Arthropoda; class Insecta; order Lepidoptera; family Nymphalidae; genus Melinaea; species Melinaea marsaeus. The sequence goes on along the minus strand of OU911088.1, from coordinate 7,602,487 downwards.
GCAAATCTTAATTTGAGTACACGGCCGGTAATAGGATTGTTGCAAATCGGTCTCAAACACCTGTCACTGTTTGTGTTTCGTGACTTGAATAATAATTATATAATCTTGACAGTATAACCATTTTCATTTGACTAGACTAGATACTGAGACTATCTGAATATAAATAGCTAAATATTTTCCAATATTATTATAAGTAATGTATTATTGAACTGTTTGTGGTGATAGCGAGTGATTAAGAGGATCACATCAGTCGCTGTTATGCCTAGTGAGTTATTTGATACAATATTATAACCTAATATTTTAAGCATGTTTAGTAGATATGATCGGATCCAAATGTATTGTAAATAAAAGGTATTTTAGTAAAAAATAAATCTTTTCCCACTTGTTTGTATGTAAGTCTTTAATAATAACAAATATTATTTATTTATTTATTTATTTATTTATTTAGCTTCACGCCATATCCCTTGCGGGGTAGCCAGAGACGACGGAGCGCCAAACGCTACGATCCCTGCATACCTCTTTCGCCTCGGCCACAGACATCAACCTCTTCATATATGCCCTCCAGGGGGTCCTCGTGCTTTTTACGTGACCTTCCTAAAGTATCGTAGATACTGTGTTTTCGAAGGTCACTCGAGGCCTCCCCCTGTCTCTCTTACCGCTCCTTTTCCTATATAAATCTTTTTTACCATTCTTTCATCACTCATTCGTTCGACGTGCCCAAACCACCTGAGCACGTTCTTCTTCATTCTCACCGTGACATCTTCGCTAGTACCTGACATTCTGTGGATTTCTTCATTGCGGATTCGATCAGCTAGACTGACTCCGCATATTCTGCGAAGAGGTCGCATCTCCACAGCATTCATCTTTCTTACATTCTTCTTCTGTGTTACCCACGTTTGGCTGCCGTATAACAGCGTCGGTAGCAAAACTGCATTGTGTACAGCCAAACGTGCAGCTATGCTGACGTTTTGCCGTCTCAACAATACAGTCAAAGCACCGTTGATTCTGTTACCGGCAGCAATACGCCTTTCCACATCCATTTCGTATCTTCCGTCTCTGCTAAACATACTTCCCAAATATACCACTTCATTCACTTGTTCTATTATCTTATCAATAACAAATCCAGTTACAAAATATAATGTGCAAATGCATGCCAAATATATATAAATACTAGTAGCACTTACCTCGTTCCAATACCTGTGAGAAAGTTTTGTTACTTTACTAAGGCTTAGTTTAGCTAAGGTTTAACTGTAAAGAGTTTTCCTAAACTCCAACTTCTATCTTATGGACTTCTTTATTATTGGCAGTAGTTGAATAAGCGTATTTATCCTTAGCAAAAAATAATGACTAAAATATAATTAATTATAATATAATTATTTTTCAAACTTTTTAAATATATGCAAAATAAAAATCCGTTCAGAAAATTTATCAGTTAGTTCGTCGGGAGAGTACAGAGTGTGTATTACAGCGCAGCTTCAGATGAAACAGCCGAACTTCATTAGCTTTTTTAATTTAAACCGTTGTCTCTTCGCCCCTTGAGGTTTCGCTCGAATTGCACTGGATTTCCCATTTTTATGTTAGAGTCACATTTATTACATAGGGTTCATCATTGTATTTATTTAGTTTTTGGTTAGTTGAAATATTATATAAATATTAAATTTACTTTACGTTTTGAAAGTTTTATGATAAACAAAATGAAGGTTGTGTTGTGTGTAATTTTTTCTTACAAAGACTTAAAAAAGTGTTTATGTATAACGATGTACTATTCGCGTGTTATTGTCGTATTAAGGAAGCCTTCATTTCTACAAATTGTAATGTGATGTGATGTGATGTGATGTGATGTAAGCAAAACAATCTTTAAAACACGGATATAAATGGGTTATCCCTAAATTATTTAAACGTTGTAGCAAAAATGTGTCAAACATGACTTTTATTTATATTAAATCTTTGGTTTTTTACTGAAGCCTCTTCACATGTTGCGATGAATCAGAAAAGTAAAGAAGTCTGAATCAAGCAAGTCATTTGAATGGATAAAGTTGTGTCGGAACATGACCTTACAGATTTATTGTTAAACTTTTAAAATATACTTTAAAAACTACATTTACAACAAAAATTTGAACACAAAAAAAAATTGTGTTGCGACTAAAAGTAATATCATGTTACAAAAGTTGTAGTAGTACAAGAACAGTTATGAGAAATTGCATGAAAGTTTACTCGGCTATATATATATATATATATATATATATATATATATATATATATATATATATATATATATATATATATATATATATATTAATTTAAAAATATATCAAGAACTTACATCAACATACTTGCAATCTAAAAATAAAATTATGTTATTTTAAGTATCTGTTGTTGGAAAATGTAAATTTGTTAGTCAATTTCTTGATACTATCCACATCCTAGAGACGGCATCGCGCGTATTTAATGACTTCTGTCTGTTTAGTAGATCTTTATCGTTTGGAAAAGTATGTCGAAAATAACACTATCAGTATTTGTGTTTGTAAATAAATTTTTAGAGACATTACTATAGAAGTTTGATACTTTTTGTCATTGCACTTGGTTTAATTTTTTATAACACATAAAAGAAAATACAGCGTACCTCCTACCTCTTTCTTTATTAAAAAAAAACTTCTTTTACAGACCATATAAACTTACCATAGACTACCTATAAAACAGATTATTACAATTGCATATATCATCAATACTGACCTAGAAGAAGCTGGGATTCTACCCTCTACCTGATACCGACGTGTACATTTCTAAGCTGAACACAGAATAACTTTTTCAAAAATGAAATGTATCAGATTTAAATAAGGATAAAAAGTTTTACAATAATAACAAATGGAAAAGAAAAAGAACAATAAAAGAGAAAGAACAATAATCAATTATTATACAAAATATCTTTTATATAATATATTAATTTAGCTTCACGCCATATCCCTTGCGGGGTAGTCAGAGACGACGGAGCGCCAAACGCTACGGTCCCTGCATACCTTTTTGGCCTCGGCCACAGACATCAACCTCTTCATACATGCCCTCCGGGGGGTCCTAATGCTTTTTACGTGACCTTCCTCCAGTATCATAGATACTGTGTTTTCGAAGGTCACTCGAGACCTTCGCCTGTCTCTCTTCCCGCTTACTTTTCCTGTATATATGTTTTTGACCATTCTTTCATCACTCATTTGTTTGACGTGCCCAAATCACCTGAGCCACTTCTTCTTCATTCTCACCGTGACATCTTCACTAGTACCTGTCATTCTGTGGATCTCTTCATTGCGGATTCGGTCAGCTAGACTGATTCTGCATATTCTGCGAAGAGATCGCATCTCCACAGCATTCATCTTTCTTACATTCTTCTTCTGTGTTACCCACGTTTGGCTGCCGTATAACAGCTTCGGTAGCAAAACCGCATTGTGTACAGCCAAACGTGCAGTGATGCTAACATTTCGCCGTCTCAACAATGCAGCCAAAGCACCGTTGACACTATTACCGGCAGCAATATGCCTTTTCACATCCATTTCGTATCTTTCGTCTCTGCTAAACATACTTCCCAAATAGACCACTTCATTCAGTTGTTCTATTATCTTACCATTCACATTGATCTTACATTCTGTTCTTTCTTCATTTCTTTCAATTATCAGAACCTTCGTCTTATCTGCATTCAGGTTTAGACCATTATTTTCACACCCATCTTTCAGAGTGGTGACCAATGCCTGCAAATCGCATTCTGATGATGCAATGAGCACTGCATCATCTACATATAGCAAGCAATTAACCTTAAGGTCATCTACTTTCAATCCCATGTGACTGCCTTTCGCGCCTTGAAGACAACTATCCAAATACAAATTGAACAGTCAAGCTGACATAGCGCAACCTTGCTTAACACCCGATTGGATATCAACCCAGGGCGACATGCCAGCTCCTACTCGCACACAGGCTGAATGATCTCTGTAAAGAGACTTTACAGCCTCTAGCAAGGGTCTGCTCACATTGTATCGGGGCAGTATCTCCCATAATTTCTTTCTCACAACCCTGTCAAACGCCTTTTTCAAATCCACAAAAGCACAGAAAACCTTTGGGTTTAGGGCCAAAAACTTTTCCATGATCATGCGAAGGGAAAATATCTGATCTATACACCCTCTTCCAGGTCTAAAATCTCCTTCGGCCTCCCACAACAGCCTTTCAGACCTCTCTTGCATTCTTCTCGCTAATATTTTAGCATAAACTTTACCGCCCAAGCTAATCAAACTGATAGCCCTATGGCACGCACAGTGTATCTGTGAACCTTTGCCTTTATACAAAGGTACGATAATTGCGCCTCGCCAATCGTATGGGACCTCCCCTGGTTTCCAGCATAAATTGTACAAAAACCAGAACAAGTCCAAGGCGCGTGGCCCACCATATTTGATCATCTTGGCAGTAACTTCATCTGCTCCCGCAGCTTTGTCACATTTCAGTCTCCGAATTGCGCTCTCCACTTCTTCCAAGCTGATTTGACCATCGGCTACATCTGAACCCAGTATTTCGCTGATACTCAAGGCCGAGGCGTCATAATAATTTTCAATTAACATAAAAATTATTACTATTAGTGCTGGATATGTTGGTATACTTCAATAAGTTTAAAGTTCTGCTTTTACGCCTGAATGTGATTTGACAAACTTAATTTATGTTGGTTTCAATATGTTTTTGTTATGCCGAGTCTAGTATGAAGATGATCGAAGGTTGAAACTGAAACAAACTCGCCGATACCGCTGTCTTTGTCATCCTTCCGTAAACCGAGCATGTAATAGCTTTCTGACAAATCAGTCAGGCGTTTAGTATACTCCTTACATTTATGATTTACATTATTTAATGTCACAAACTAAACATACATAAGGGCACTTTTAGGTTATTCTGTTTGATTTAATATTGCATAAGACAAAAAAAGATGTGATGCTCTATTTTTTCAACTTTGGTTAAATAAAAAAATTGCAACATTTTTGAGTTAAAAAAACTTATAATGTAATTCCACAACAAAAGAGAAAATATACTAGAACCAAAACTATAACATCTATATCACAAATATTAAAAAAAAATCCTGTAATACCCGCAGGCTAAACAAGTTTAAGTAGAACTAGGTTTGTGAGTAAATCATTGGTTAAACAAAGCTATTGAAACTATTCTATTGAAACAAGTTTATAATCATAATTCATTTGATAATAGTAATAATTAGTAGTTTTTTAAGCAAATTAAGGAAAATTATTCACCATTGTAGTGTTACATCGTTATCGTTATATATTGTTTTATATTCTTCGTGTTTTTCAAATAGTTAAGTTATCTGTGAAAATAGAAATGGAAATAATCATGTAAGAATTATCTTTTGCAAGAAAAAAAGTTAAATTGTCTGTGTATAATTTATGTAACTTACTTTTAATTAAATATCTTTGAAACAATTTTCTTAGAGGTCGTATTTAAACTTCAGTCATCGTTTCACTGCCATCGTGTTTAATATTGGGCTTTTATCTTTATTTCAATAAAAAATGAAATTTTACACGGTTTTAATACAAAACAATATCTTATATAAATATAAATTATTAAAAATAAGTTTTATTTCATTTCATTTCTATTATTAAACTCATATATTTAATATTTTAATTGACATTTTTTTTTTTTTTTTTTTTTTTTTTTGTTTTGTCTCTGCTGTTAGCCCTATTGGCCATGACAGCGTCACCGGTGTATTTTTTTTTAATTGACAGCGCTGTGATACTTCATACAAACCTGACATCACGTCCGGAATTTGCTTCGTCGGGATGACCAAATGTACCAAGGGTCTAAATTTTTTTTGGGCGTTAAGTTAAGGAAGAAAAATCAGTGTTATTATTTTCCATGAAATAATATACAAATTATACTCATTAATCATGGGCCTAATGAACTAAATATAATATAATGTAAATTTTCGGGAAAAAAAAATCCATAAAACATACCTGCTTGCTGGTTTGTTTAAAATGAAAATACTTTTAATCCTGGGCCTATGGACATAGACTATTTGACAATTTTTTTTTTAACAAGTTGTTTGTCCGCGATGGACTCCTAAACTGCTTAAGCGATTTTAATAACATTTACACACCACGTGCAGTTTGATCTAACTAAAAGGATAGAATGGTTTTCATCTTCATTCATAGTCGCAATATTATTTTATTGCAAATTATTTGTTTATTATTTGGCAGTCACAATTTTCAGTTAACTCTCAAGGATTCTATCAAATGGCGGTATCTGTTGACTAGATTGAGTAATTATTCGTTATATGGTGCTATGTTAAACGTACTGTAGTGGTTGTTATAAGTGGGTGTATCATGTATAATACTTTATTAATAATCTTAATTTGAGTTGCAATTCCAAGTCGTATAATTTTTATCCCGAGCTAATCAGCCGGTACGAGAGATGTCTGTATGTAGAGAGTATTATAATAATGATAATAAATCCACAGTAGTATCAACAATGCCATTCCGTAGAGGAGGGAGTAGGTGGTACGATTGTTGGACTACGGTCTGAGTGTCTATTGAGTACACTAGTATGTGCGAATGTTGATGAAAGTTTGCGTGTGTGAACTGTGGGAACACAAACAGTCCCTACAGTTCAAAATTTATGAATAGATTCACAAAAAATCGAGATCAATAAGATCGATTTCTCAAATATCTATATAGAAATAATTAGAAACTATTTTTCATTTTAAAAATAACACCATCCACAATCTTTATTTCTTATATGTTTTAGCATTTTATGTCTATGATTTAAACACGTTACAAGTATACACTATGTTACGACTAAAACTCTAGTTAAAGCTATTATCTCAGAGCACACAGAACAGCGTCTACACAAAGTTTACAACATCTTTAATACATTGTTACATAAGAAACTTTTACTTGATTAAATAACCACAGCTTTAAGTTAAAAAATGACTACGACCTTTTATAAAAAACAACAAGAAGAAATTCGAATTCTTGTAAATTCTTAAAACTTACTACTTACTTACTCATTTATAGTAAATACTAGCGGTGCCCACCACCGGTATAGTGAAGGTTATATTTAAATCTGCCATAGAGTTTCAGAGATTGACCGGATCTAACAGACCGACACAGAAAAAAATTTAAACTGTTTTCTTACGAACGCAACTTATATACTTATTATTTATACATTTCATTTAGTGAAAAACTATTAATTTGGAATTACAAACAAATAATTCGATTTTATTTTTATGTATATTTTTTTCATACTCGTATAGATATCACCATAACGTTAATGTTATGTTAATGTTAACATTGACATTTATATGAAAAATAAAAACACAAATTAAATTGTTGTCCTTACTATAAGTAAAACTGGTGATTGTCAAAAATTAATGACATTTCATTACTAAATTGCATCCGAGCAAGGCATAGGAGGGTCAATACTTAAAAATAAGCGAAATCTATAATTACAGACCCTAAATGCTGACGCCTTTTATCTTATAATTACTATTACTATTACTTTGTTTCACTTAACAAACATGCAAATTTACGAAAAACAGACAGATTTATTTATTTTATTTTATTGATTTATTTATTTATGTACCAGGAAAAAATACAATTTACAATCTATATAAAATATAATATACAGAAAAAGGATGACTTCTCTCTTAAAAGAAATCACTACCAGAAACCCTTTATTATTGGAGAAAATATTTTTATAGGTACAATTATTATCAATATAAAAGTATTATAAAGAGATATATATATAAAATCCATGAGGACCCCCCCCCCGGAGGGCATGTATGAAGAGGTTGATGTCTGTGGCCGAGGCGAAAGAGGTATGCAGGGACCGTAGCATTTGGCGCTCCGTCGTCTCTGGCTACCCCGCAAGGGATATGGCGTAAAGCTAAAATAAAATAAAATAAATACGTACAAATTACATACATACTCATTTATATCTGAGTATATAAACAAGCATATTACTTAAATATACATAAATATAAATATAAATATAATACATACTTATATATATAATATTTATACTGAGGATATTTTAGAGGGAGAGGAAGTAATTCTTAAATCTGAACTTAAAGGAAATAATAATGGGGTAATTTTTGTACAAGTGAGGAGGTAATGAGTTCCAGAGTTGAGCAGCACGAACAGAGAAAGATTTGCGGTAATGGGCAGTGTTATAATGTGGCACCTCAAGAAATTTTAAAGAAAAACAAGAGCGCTCGGGCAATTGTCTATGTGGACATAATTGTAAGAGATCTTGCAAGTAAGAAGGAGAAGATTTTTGAAGAACTTTATGGAGAAGTGAAGTGAAGAACATGCACAATCCGGCAAAAGCGGATAGGGAACTTTAACTCACGGCGGTGTTCCGAAATGTGATCAAATTTACGCAAGCCGTAGATAAAACGGATGCATAAATTCTGAAGTCGATCGAATTTATCAAACAGCACCTCAGTCGCATCTAAATAACAAATGCAAATGCGTAGTCAAGGAGAGGAATAATATTAGTTTTAAAGGGAAGTAAATTTTAAAGGCGTTTAAGTGAATGTAACGACGGATATAAGCGCTTGCTTATGTTGCTGAATTAAGCTGCCCAAGCGAAATGGGAGTTTATGGTTAATCCCAGATTTTTACGGTATCTAGGTACTACAATAAAGTACCATCCTAAAAAATGCAGGGCAAGGTCGAGAAATTAATTTTGCTGCGAGATTGCTTGTTATAAATTATAATAGCTTGGGATTTAATTACATTAACTAATAAACCATCTGCCCATAAGCGAATGTTTTCAAGTTCGATGTTGATTGATGCTATTTCCTGTTCAATTCCAAATAAAGTGACGTGCCTGTAAAACTGCAAATCATCTGCATAGAGATGTTAGGGCGGAGATATAATTTGGAGACTTCGTTTATAAACATAGAAAAAAAAGTAATGGAAATAGTACGCCACCTTCGGCAGTACATCGGCAGAAAGATCCGTCCAATGACAAGAACTGTCATCGGATTTCATAACCTGCTGACTCTCGAAAAGGTATGATTTAAACCAGTTTAGAAGAGTTTTAGATCGTGAACATACATATGTAAAATTTTATTTGTACATTGTTCATACATATGTAAAATTTTATTTGTACATTGTTCATACATATGTAAAATTTTATTTGTACATTGTTCATACATATGTAAAATTTTATTTGTCTTTGTTTAATTTTAGTTTTATTTGTGAATTTGAAGACAATTCTATTGTTTCTTTTGCAAATAAATAAAACTCCATGCTTAGATCTATTTAATTTTTCCATAAGTTGAAACTTTTCCTTACGAGTACTCAATTTATTTACAACAAGTTTAGTATCATATATATGTAAAGAAAATATATTTACTTTATTTTATTGTTCTAAATTATCTAGTTAAAACCTATGTTAACACAAAGGTTGGCATGGATGGCGCAGTACAATACCATTATTATCTTATCTGTGTGTTCTAGTAGTTATGCTAAAGAAAAGGATTATAATTCTGTCAAAAACAAGGAACTCTTAAAATTTATGACACAGTATTGGAAATTAAAGAACATTTAAAAAAGGGAATTTGGAATTCAAATAATACACTTTGATCGTCGTTTCTTTGTTTATACAGGTAAGATATTAATTGGTAATTATTGGTTATTGGTAAACAAGTGTAAATATTATGTCTTGTTAAAAAATAAAACTTTGTTTTTTCAGAGCAACAAGTGGTTATTATTTAACAAATATTCCCAAAAAAACATATATATATATATATATATATATATATATATATATACATTCAGTCAAAATTACTACAAATCTCAAATGAAATATTTTATAGCACAGTTATACTAAAACTGAATTTGTATAGGAAAGCATGCCACATATTTTATTCCTGTTTAATTTCTGACACGGCGAAATATCTTTAATTGTAATTATTATTTAAAAAATATATTCACGTAGTTACAAAAATGTAAACGAGAAAGACACCTTACATAAAAAAAAATATAGGAAAGTATTGATAAAATTAATGAAATTTCTTCGATCATATTAAAGTGAATATAAATATATTTAAAGAAATAATTATAAATAATATAATAATATCGAAGATACATTTTTAGAAAGATTCACGGGTTTGAGGACCATTTTATCAAAATATAACTTTCCTCTTCTGTGAGACCTAAAGTAACTGTTAGTTAGTTTTGTAATCTTCATAGATTGCTCATAGCTACATTAGAACTTCCCGGGAACTTAATTCAAAGCATTTGAAACATCATGTTAGAAGGTACTCGAGCTAAATGTTTATTAAAAGCATTTTAGTCTGAACATCAGGTAGTCTGCTTCTATGTTATATCATTTAAATTTACGTTCAAGTTTGGAAAGCTTAGGCTAATTAAAATCCAATTATCACATTCATACTTTCGTTTCAAGCGTATTCCGGATATTTTATCATAATGCACGAAATGCGCTATACACAGTGATGAACAAGCCGCCAAGAGAGCGTAGAATTTAATATTTAGAGTTTTAATTTAATAAACCTGACCAGTTTGGTTTTTTGAATTTTTTTTTAATGAGGCTTACAGCTTTTTTGGATAATCTAAAATGAGTCTATTGTCATATAATATCGAGCTTTGATTTCTCTTTTCGAAAAATCAGTTAATATTGTGTTTATCGAGATCTAACAGGAGTTGTGCTTTGCACAACAATCACTATTATTTAGTATTAACATTCACTGAAACAAATTGAAATTATGAACACTTATACCTATTAGTTATTCACGATAACTTTAATTCTCTCTATACATTAATGCCAATAACATTTATTAGTATTAGGTATGCTTGGTATCCTTTACATAAATTTAAATCAGCCTCAAGCACATTAACAGTTGTGTTTTGGTTTGAATTGCGGTAATTTCTGTGGTTATTAAATTCTTAGGTCGTAAAATTCCAGGGAGACCAAGTAGTCTTGTTGTAGTCAAAGCGGTTAAGAGCAACCGTAAAAATAGGTTGATATAGTGTGATGTGGTTAATATTATATGTAACTCGGAAACAATGATAGAAGTGAGGAAATCTTGTTTGTGACTGTTTCAGTCACACGTCCTTTGTTTTGTAGCTTGTTTGATGAGTTTGTGAAAAATGCGAATAAATAAATTAAAATGCACTGTTGAAGTCATTCATATCATTACGCGTTGCTTCTCAATTTCTTGATTATTTTGAAAGAAATGATGGTATTTATTCTCGCTATATTTATAACATTACAAAAAATATATATATTTTCTTTTAATATCATAAAATATATAAGAAAGTGCAACTCGCCTTGAAAAAAAATATTGCAATTGTACGATTAAAAAATATTTAAATCTTAATTATCAGACTTATACGGATAGTAACATTTCGCTACAATTCTTTGACGTATTAAAAAAGTTGTCTAACAACATGTGATCGTCATGTCTATTGATTTGTTTTTAATATTTTCTCTACTGTCAAGTATATCGAAATTAAAAAAAAACCTTCTCTCTTTTTTTCACCCTTATTCTCCTTTTTTCACGGCTTTTCTAAAAAGTAACAGGAAGTGGTTACTTTAAATTTTTTTATTTATAAATTGCAAGGTAATGGAAAGTGATTTTTCTAAAAAGTAACAGGAAGTGGTTACTTTAAATTTTGTTATTTATAATTTGCAAGATAATGGAAAGTGAAATTTGTTAGGCCATTAAAAATTGTATATAAAATGATCTGCGGAACACATTGTTACACAAAATGGCTCTGTAATGTCAGCTCGTTAAGAGAAGGTCTATCCTTAATGGTCTATCGCTTTATTATATTGCAAAGTATAATAAAAATAACAACATTGGTATCTTCATTTAGCAGGAGCGGGAACTTGTCTACATAAAGGTATTTATTCTCCAAAATAATTCATAAAAATTCTTTAAATATAGCTTTGAAAATCATAAACACCGGCAGAAGTTGTACGTGCGAGAACCGCTGAGATACCGTCCCGTTTTTCATTTTATATTTTATAGGAACAAACATTTATAAAAGTAACGCGACTTCTTAATAGATAATTTCAAATATATTTTTTTGTCTGCTTGTATCTCTGTATCTTGCTCCATGTTTGTTATGTTAAAAACCATTTATCCCGTTAATTATGTACGAACTAAGTATGAAGATATAATGATGCTTTTTGTTATATATTTTTAGATTTATAAATTATTGTTTTTAGAATATCGTGAAATGTAAACTTCTATTTTTTTTTATGTATTTCCCAAAATTCATTTTATTGTTTTTACATCTTTCGTTATTTTAAAAGTACAGCGAGCTTTTAATCAACTTTCAACTGCCAACTTCAAATCCGTTGCCAATCAATATTCAAAAATGTTACAAACAATCGTTCCACTTAGCACATTTTGAACCAATCTTTAGCTGGAAACTCTTTTGAATAGTTTTATATTTTAAAAGGGTGGATAAAAAAATATAATATTGTTTTATTATTTCCAATATAAAAGAAAATAATAACGGTGTATTATATCATAAACGGGGAAAACGGTAAAATATGGTATTGTTATGGAAAAATGATTTTATGGTTCCTTTATCTGGATCTGTTATGACATCGCCGGAAACGTAAAAATGAAATGATTCACTCATTGATTTGTATAACTTATGTTTATTAAATCTGATAACGAAGTCGTAATGTGCAATATCTGGTTCTAATATTTGGATATTAATATTTAAAATATATATATATATATATATATATATATATATATATATATATATATTAATTGCATGGACCATATGTCCATGTAATTAATATATATAAATGTCATTTTATAAAATGAAAAAAATTGTAAAAAATCATTTCTGATCATAGAATTCATGACTATCATCAAAAGAAATAAAAGAAATACCTCGTTGCATTAGTTATTTTAAACTTTGGGATTATTTTTATTCATAATTGTTAAATATAAGGTTTAATAAGAGAAAATATTTTTTGTAGCCTATAATCATGTCACCTGTCGTCGTCGTTAGTAAGGAGAAAAGTATCTAACACACTTAGAATGCGACTTTCCTAACGAAATAATACATGAAACTTATTTCCCGATGTTCATCTGTAAACAAGCAGAATGTGTTAAAGTAGAAAAAAAAACTTCAACACGAAATCCTCGGTTCAAGGGCTGCCTCTCATATATCAAACATATAAAGATTTCTTTTTCTAAAACACTAATAATAGATTTGCTTGTACAATATTTCTTTTTATACTTATAGCTATATAAAAGAATACCAAGAGAAAAAAAAAATTAATTAATCTATCTTTTATGTAACTCTCTTGTCACTGGTAACATCTGTAAAAATGACGTTTCATTTCAGCAAATTCATGACTAATATATTCGTTCTCACCAGTTATTACCACCCAGAGAGAGACAGCATTTGGCATGCAAATTAACACGAATATTGCGAACATAGTAAAGTATAGTATGTAATATGAACCTTACTGTTTGAATATTAAGGTTCATTTTAGTTATTTTTTTTAATACGACTTGCTTTGAAGTTGTTACTTGTTAGTAGTGAAAGCGAGGAGGTGTTGGAGCTATAAGAGGTTGAAGAAAATACAACAGGGATATTTTATTAACTATATTTAACCGGCTTCACTCTTGTTGATTGTATCGGAATTACACTTTATAGTTTACAAACCCATTTCGAACCCAAGAGCCCGGAGCATGACAGAACTGCGTGCAACAGCTCTCTGGGTACACCGCGAGGGTGATGGGGTCGAGGGTAAGGACGTTATAGGATCGTTTTAGTAACTGAAGTAACTGTATTACTTTTTAATTTGAATTTGATTTGCGCCTGCTTTTATTTTTTCGGGCATATTATAAATAAGGATTAGGATAAAAGAATATTTGCCCTTTATCTATGTAATTAAATACATTGTTAAATTAGAAACAAGCCATATTTATGTCAAGGAGAGATAAATAGTATTATGATTATAGTATTTACATTTTAATGAGCAGTACGGAATGATGTATGAAATGTACCTTTGAAAATCGCAGATAATTGGTGAAAATTATAATATTTGTAATTTTATAATTCAATAAGGTACCCTAAATTTATCAAAATTAGTTTTACTTATAATAAATGTATCTAAAATATAAATTTTTATATTGTTGATGAAATAGTTATCGTTATTTGAAACAACAACAAATAATTATATACAAAAATATTGATAATGCTTAGTATAATATATATTTTTATGTAGTATGATAAACAATTGTATAGAAATCTAGGAGTATATAAAAACATACTCTCTGCCTGTAAAAACATTTTCTTTATTCCAATTTAATTTATCTTAACATAAAATAGCTTTTGGACGGTTAAGGCCTTAATACAATAGCTGTTTGGTTTCCTGCAGTTGCGCTAGCCACAATCCCGTTGTTCTACAAGAATGTTCTTTATTCTTTTTGACTTATTTCAATACTAATAAAGGGATGTGGAACGCTTTGGATTTCTTTGTTATAGAGCTTAGTTTTGTCCTTATTAATTCTATATTTGATTTTTGCTTCCGTTTTCTCTTACAATAATCCTATTTGCCTTAAAATTTAAATTGGTATTTGAATATGGTTGTTATTTATTTTTATTAGCATTTAGCAATGTATTTGTAAGAAGATTTTTGAAGATTATAACAAAGTTTATATCTTTATATGTAGATAAACTATATATATAGTGTAGACTAACCTTAATAAAACTTAATCATCCATAGAGACATTGAATCGTCGGCGTTGATAAAACCAATCTAGCCTTTGAGTAAATAGAGCCATACTTATATTTATAGATTTAATACTTATATGTGTTGGGTTTAGACAAGGATAACTTCGTGAGAAACCGATCATCTTAGAATAAATTCAGTGATATGTAAATTTCAGCCCGGGAGAGCGGTCGCTTAAGCTCCATACCTTTTCCATAATTGAAGAAATTCTTAAATCAGTTATGCGGAAAAAAGGGACGGATTGAGTACAAGGGATAAGGTACTCGTCCCTTCATGCCTGTACTCTACCCTCCTTCTGCAAGAAGTTGTGTGTGTTAAAAATTAAGATCACGTCTTTTCAGGATTGTGTAACGAATTTGTAACGAGACAAATGTTTAGAAAACACTCTGAAACTTCAAACGTTAAAAAGACGTTTATGTTAATTTTATTTAAATATTCAGTATATTTCTAAAAAAGTTTGGTTTATTGTAGAAAAGGTATTTATCAGGTATTGTAAAATTATAGACATAGACTCATATGGCTTCAAAAAGTATACAATTTTAAGTTTTATCTTTTATGAAGCCATTTTTTTACTTATTCAGATTAAAATATAGATTTGAATCTGAAAAAGTCAGACAAGATTTTATATTTCTAGTATTATAAGTGAACTAGATAATAAAGGTAAAATAAAATGTTTTACTAATGTATAAAAAAAAATATATATTTTTTTATTTGAAGACTGAATTTCTTTGTTCCGACAGCTCAATTATTAAAGGCTCATTTATACACTGAGAATACTGTGTCGCCACTGGCACTGACTTACAGGGATGCGTTCATAAAATCATGGCGGTACTGTGCCGGACTAGACGGAACTGCGACTTCATTGACATTAACTTCATTGAACGAACTCAAGATGGCATTCGGTATCCGTGACTTATCGCTAGAGTGGCAAATATGGCGACTGTGATTTGTCTGTCAGCACCATTAGAATTTAACAAAATACTCGACAATTTGAATTTTGAGGATATATGTGGTCAACTCGAAATCATTATTTTTTTATGTTTTATTATTCAATCGATCCTACAGTAAGTTTAGCGAACTTAATATAGATATTAAATTTAGTTTTAAAAAATTTGATGTACAAATTATATATTTTATTTAAATAATTTATTGTCAGATAAGGAAATATTCAAAAATGTGATAGACGAATGCGATCGAGACATTAGGGTCGCGACTTGTTTTATTAAAATACTTTCGTCTTACTGAATGTTAACTACTATTGGAACTCGAATAGAAAAGGAATGTTGATTGTGATACTTTTTTTTATAACTTTTATTAGCAAGAATTCATGAAACTTTATTATTATTGAGTTTTAAGCTAATAAGAATCCCAGGCTAAAACTTCGAAAATGTTTTTCAACTGAGATAAATCGTGAAAGACGTTCTTATTTCTTTTTCTTCACACGATAAAAGAATATCTTTTTAAACAAAATTATTTTGCTAAAATATTTACATTTGTCTAATTTTAAGGATTGTAATTCTATAAATCTTGATTTAATGAGTAATAAAGGTTATTTAAGGTTAAAGGCAAGATATACTATTAAAACTACATATATTGAAAACTCTAATGATCGCTTTCGAAAACTTGTGCGGTGTACAATTTCCTGCGAAGTTACATCGCAATTAAAATCGTAACAAAATTCTTTTAAAATTACAATGAAAGGCATGGACAAATGTCTATCTATTATTAAGATAAAAAAATAAAAAAAAAACTTTAATGATTTAAGCTATTTGTTGATAAATCATTCAAGATCAAGTTTCTTTAAAGTATAGGTGTCCATATTTTAACTATATTTTAAAGATATTGATGATATAATTCGAGAACCACTAGTTAGAAAGGAACACGAGTAGTATGCGGCATAATAAAGCATTGTGGACTAAATTTGCATGCGGAACTCAACGCTATGAGCTAATGCAGTTTTAATAGCTTATATTATTAAACACTAGTTTTCAGTAATTAGTTGCGTGGCAATAATTCTAGGTAACTTATTAATTCCAAATAACTTTTGAACTCAAATAATAATTATTATTTTCTGTTTTAATTATTTATGAATGTTAGCTTAAGTAGTTGCAGTGTTGTGTTGTATGTTTAATTATTGCCTGGCAATGTCTTAGAAATTATAATTATAGAGGACAATATTATCAACTACCAAAAATAATAATATTTCAATATGTGACTATTATTATAAATTTTATTCAATAATTTGCACAGAAAATAACACTATTTCCCTTACCTCCTTCGTCTCCCTTGCTAACTTGTTAACTTTTAGGCCATTTAGAGGATTTTCGGAAATAACCAGAAGCCTATATAATAAAAGTTTCAGATATTCAGAGTGGTTACGAGAGCAGTAACACCTTAGTTACGTTTTGCTGTTCCAAGTTATGGGAGAAGAGGGAAAAAGGAGAAGGAATTATATATTATATTTGTATATACTAGCTAACTCACACCTACATACATCAATTATCATTTTTTAACTATTAACTAAGAATATTATAATTATATATTCATTATTGTAAGAATCTGGATAGACTGGAATTAGATTAAATTAAATGTGCATATTTACTTAGTAAAAGTAAATTCCAATACTGTAAAAAAACACAAAACAATAATATTTTTTTTGTTTGTATCGTAGCTATGAAAGTTTTTTAATCGTATTTGTATATAAATAATATTTTTTAATTTCATTACGCTTGATTATAACTGTATTGTAAGTGAAAATAAATCTTAGATCTATAATTAATGAATGAAACCCAATTAAATGTATGAATCGAAACATTCAAATTCACAAACTAATTTTATTGATTTTTCTGGACAATTACATGATCACTAAATAAAAGAATAGTTAGATACATCTTGGGCCAGACTATAGCAAAGAAAGTAGCGATTCGTTGAGTACCCAAACTTACAATATCCAATTTTAAAGTCTTGTAAAGTCGGTCCGAGTGACTGGTAATGTTTAAACAAACCTCAACCCTCAATTATAAAACTTAAGGTGTCTTTTGCTTCAACTAAATCAGAACTTGAAATAGCTATCATATATTGGCCGGAAGATTCTAAAAGTTTTAGCCTCATGAGAAGTAAAATGAACATAAAGTCCACACGAGCGTAGTGTGGTTGTTAATTTCATATAAGATTTCATGGCTCTTTTATATATTTTGGATCTAGGCTATATTGCCTTAATAGAACGTAAAAGTACGCTAACTACACTAGTAAGGTAATGATGTATGTTAGTGGTCAGTAAACCAGTTTTATCACTACTCATCACATAAAATTTCAAATGGAATCCGTTTTAAATATGGTTACATTAAAAATATTAAGTTAGAAATATATTTATCTTTAAATCTTAATTAAATGTAAAATATAAATTTATTAAGAAGGCCATGAACCTGTGACCTGCAGGATACCGTCTCGTCCTGTTAATTGAGCTACCTTGTCGTCACTAGTCTCGATTAATCCATCGTGTAGTTGTTCTAGTTTGAACCCCAGGGGAAAAAATAGGTGGCTTTGTTTAATACATCTTAAAGTTTGCTTTGTTTCTAAAGTTTAAAACTTGATTTATCAGCGATGCGGGTCGCAAAATAATTGTCATTCAGAATAATAATAAATACTTTACAGATAAAATTTAGTTAAAACATTTCAAGAATAGTTTTTCAGGTATTAAATCTGGGGTCAATATATTTTTAAAACTCTTTAATTGGAGTGGGTGATTCTATTTAATGACTATAAATAAAGACACCCTTCCAAATTACTTGTAACAACACCATGCGACATTGGTAATTCTAACTTTAATTGAATTGCTCTTCATTCTCTTGATGGTTTTTGGTACTAAAAACGAATTGGCTTAATTCCTTTCTTATGTTTTTATATTATATCAGGTTCGTCTTATGTAGGGATGAAAGGTTTTCTTTTTTATCCTAAGCTTTTATGGAACTATGATGTTTAAATGTGTTGTAAATTATTTTTTATATATTTGAGAGCAAGATGCTCCTCAGTATATTGAACCCTAGAGCCTGGTCTCTGACGCGGCTTTCGGGCTTCCATATTGAGTATACGTGATATCAGGCGGCTGTCAATTTCAATAAAAAGGAATTACCATAACAATATTTTATTGCCAATCAGTAATCTGTTACAAGAACTGTGTAGTAGTAATTCTACCGGGTGTTACTTCTTCGAGCGACCAATGTGGAATGAGCCTCGTATCACTGGCATAAACGAGTACTTTTATACTGTTTGAGTACGGTGGAGACTGCTACACAGTTGTAGGCACTTTAGTAAAAATATTAAATGACATATTATTAAACTTTTCAGATTTTAACAATAATTATTGATAAAAATATTAATAATTGTTACTTAATTTAAAAGATGATTAAATTTCATAATAAATCAGCTAAAATATTTAAAATAACATAAGTGATATCTAAATATCGACACGGCAGCTAATATAATTTATCTTAAATATAAACTTAATATTACAGTAGAAATTTTAATGCTTTGTTTAAGTATTGAGATGTTGAAAACCGTTGGAGGTAGATTATTAAGTAACTTACTGACAAACACCAAAAATGAGAAAAATTTAAACGGAATTTGACTTATGTAGATACACAGAAGTTAAAATCCGTGTTAACTAGTTGTATGTTAAAGTATACAAATTAGCTTTAACACCTGACACATTCATCACAAAATTAAAATTCATACAGAAAAAAAGAATGTATTTTTATCTCGTCGGTGAGGGCTCACTAAAGTACTCAATTTTTCCAACGTTAATTGGTTTATCCAATTCAGCTGTTAGTTAAAACAGCATGAACGTTGGGTAATCATTCGAGTTAAATAATTGAACATTTTATATGATAAAGTTAATAGTTTAAAACAAATAGACCAACACTTTCTATCAGTTACGATGGAAAATTTATTATACATTTCGAAATTTGCTTTTTTTAAAATTCAAACTTTCATTCTTTAGTATCGAGTCGATTAAACATTTAATTATTTGTTCGATTTTACAGGGAAGTTAATTTCTTATAGTTACATAATTAGAGTTTTCATTAAATTGAAAGTTGTAAGAACCGAAAGTACTAACTAGTATAATTAGGAAGTTAACTATTATTCTTTCATAGTATCTCTTTTACTATTTCCACTTACTTCTTATTTATGTCTGACATCATTGTTCAAATGAGCGACAATGTAAAATACAATACATTTAAAAAAATATATAAATAAAACTATATCAGTTATTATTTCTGACCATATTGCATTTAGTTCAAAAGATTTTTTGTCATTATATGTATACACATATATATATATATATATATAAATATATATATGTTTTTCTTTAGAACTAAGATAGAAATTATAATTCATTTACATATGTATTGCGATTCACAGTCTACTGACTACTGACTGAGACGACTTTAGAGATAAGGTAACCTATTTTTTTATGATTCTTTATGGATTATTATTTGTATATGCAATTAAGTTATATTAAGTTATTTAAATAAATTTATAGAAAATATTTTTAACCAATTTATGACCGTCTTTATGACTTAAAAGTATCAAAAAACATTCTATCTTGCCGTTATGAAGCTCCATAAAATTCTATTGAGTCGAATGTCTATTGAATCGAAGCAATAAAATGGAATAGGAAAGCTGAAACCGATATTGCCGTATCAATTAGTCAAGGTTGTAACCATTTCACGCCTAGAGAATGTTTAGTAAAGATATGTTCACAGTAGTCGAGATAACAGTTAGGTGTGTATTTTTTATTTTGTTAGTTTTAATAAAGACCATCCATCACATTGTAATGGTAAATATTAAGAGGTTTTTAGCTTGTTGCTTTTGGGACTACTGAACAGCCTAGTTGTAAAAATATGACAATACTATAAATGAAATTGAAGCAACCAAATGACACTTATTTTTCCCGATTTCCTCCTTTTCTAAGTATTTTTCTAATGTTTGTTTAATCAGTAGGATGACATAGAGAGACAAGAGCAATCGTTTACTGCAGCAAACAGCCTGGTAAGGCTCGTATATACTCGTTCTGATTTTATTTTTTACATAGATTCTATTATCCTCTTTTAAAGTGCCAAGTAGGCAATTAATTTTTCTGAAGTAGTAATAAAACTTAAATTAGTTTGTGATGGATATGGATAATTACCACGTTATGGGTCTTTATAGTCTGAAATAATTAAAGCTTGATATATATATGGTTACCTTTGATATAAAAAAATGAGTTTGTTTATTCAATGTGAATGAAACCTATCCTAGGATCAAATGAGAGAAGACTATTGAAGTTCGCAATTGTCTTGTAGACAATATAACTAGGAACGTGACGACAGATGACCAGACTATTACACTGCGTTATTCGTGACATTTGTAGTGTATTAGCCCTAACCCTAATGAACAAGTTTTGCGCAATATAAATGTGAGACCAAACTGTAGTTTTGCTAGTAATCTTCAAAGTAATTGTTAAAATATATAGAAAAGATTCTTGAAAGAGTATTTATGTATTTATTGAAATGAAGGTTAAAAATATACTGACGTACATAATCAAAATGTAATTAAGCATAATATTTCCTGATTTTCTTGTATTATAGAAGGGCGTTTAGCACATTGGTAAGTGATCGAACCTGAAAAAAGGAAGATTATCAGCATACTTGCTGTATGTTTTTAAAAATATTCGAATGCGATTTGATACCAATTCTAATATGTTCTTCTATAAATGAGCTAATGTAAAACCACATTTCTATTACCAGAGATAAGTAAGTTCAAATAAACAAACTTCTCAGTATTTTTTATTAATTTATATTTACTGAAAGGTGATACTTATTTCGTAGTTATATAAAATAAAAGGTGATATTTGTACTTAAAATCAAAAAGTGAAAAAATATTTAAAATGGCAGTAGACATGGACATCTGCAAAAGTGTATAGACAAAAACATGACAAAACATGAACGACGAGTATGACAATGAAAAGTAGAGGAATATTGGCCAGTAATTGCAGCTACGGTTTTGTCACGACATGCAACCATATCAAATACTTTAGGCCGATCTTCTGTAAGAGGTAGTAATACCCCGATCTAGCCCACCTGTATTAATTTCCTAAGTTCTATATTACAAGATAATTCGTTCTCATTTTCTTTGGTATGGTACGACAATTATGTCATCATTATGAACTAAACTTATGAACTTTACATAAAATATTTCGATTTGTTATCTGCTACATAATATGGTATAATTTAAAACTTTAATATACTGAAATGGTTGTATTATAAAAAAAAATATAGAAAAGTGTTGTCAAGTTTTAAAAGTTAAAAGTTCTCTGTTTCTAGTTTGTTGGACATAGTGAACACATGCTCGGTTGTCATCCTAGAGGTATTTTCAAATTGAGACCTACAATTGCTTTTGTAAAAGTATTTTTCGTATAAACAAGTTTGTTCCAAGAAATAAATTTTATATATATTATATTATTATATACTTATTACAATACTAGGTAGGAGGTACCGGATTTGAAGCCCGAGAACCCCTTCCCTAGGAAAATCGGGGAAATGACTTTCGGGTTGCGCTCAAGCACCTCGCTCCTTTTTGAAACCAATCTATACTCTTTCTGCTCGTAGACATTGACGATATGAGAGAGTCTAAGTCTACCTCTACAGATATTATAGTGATAATGCAGAAACAGAATAACTCTTGGACCATGTCCAGGTGAAGATAGACGACCTGCTTTCACAACCTCCCTCCGCCCATTTGTAGTACTCGGGAGCTTTAACAGGCGCAATGCCAACTGGCTAGGGTCACTTGCCACCGACTACGTGGGGCAATCTGTGTTTAACTTTGCTCTGGTAAATAGTCTGTTAAAGTTGGTCAAGACATCCAGTAGACAAGAGCACAGCCACACAGCACACACACACACAGAGTGGATAGTCAGATGCCCTCTATGTTGGATCTTCTGTTGACAACAGGTTACGGAAAGTACCGGTTACTATCGAGGCTCTCCTTGGGTGATATGATTTTTGCTTGGAACGGCGTGTATTGTATATAAAGGAAATAGCTTGGACCCAGTTAACTACGAACCTATTACCATTACCTATCTTGTCTCCAAAGTAATGGAGAGTATCATCAATCAACT
This sequence comes from Melinaea marsaeus rileyi, assembly GCA_918358865.1. Taxonomy (NCBI): domain Eukaryota; kingdom Metazoa; phylum Arthropoda; class Insecta; order Lepidoptera; family Nymphalidae; genus Melinaea; species Melinaea marsaeus. Next base: position 7,579,548 of record OU911088.1, on the reverse strand, counting down.
GCTCCTAACGTACTTCGCGGATCACCAGTTGATCAATGTCCGTCAATATAGCTTACGTCATGGTCCATCCGTTGGTGGTCTCAGAGCTAATCTATATATGGCGAAAACCTTCGATTGTGTACGGCACAAGGAGCTTCTTTCGAAGCTTCCTTTCTATAATTTTCCCCAGAGTTTATACAAGTAAATTACCAGCGTACTTATACTCATGGGCAGAGCATATAGGTCGTTCTCAATGGTTTTTTGTTCGGATTCCAAGCCCGCTGACGCTGGTGTACCCCGAAACTGCGTGTTATCCCTAAAATATAATTCTCTTGCACATCAATACATGTTGGACCCGTCGAATACTTCCAACATACATTGTTATTTAATACCCAAAAGACACAGTTTACCATCAAGAAAACCCGATTTGTAGTATCGCAAGTATTAGAATACTGGGCCTCAACGTTTCGAGCGACTGTCAGTTACGTGGTCACCTGGAGAGCAAGGCCAAGTTGGCCGCAATAAAATTGACTTTGATAAAACTGGTCTACTGCCTAGATGCATGGCAATCTTCTACTGTGGTTTTCAAGTACCTTTCTTCCACATACCACTAAGATATGTAAGGTATTTTCTTTGTCAGTATTCCCGGATGAATACGACATGGGAACCTTTGAACAAAGTATATGCTTCTATCCTAAACCTTCAAGACCGGCAATGCTCTTGCGATTCCCCGGATATTGCAAGAGTTCGTGGGAGGCGGTCATGATAGACCGGAATGCAGGTTTGCCCTCCACTTACGTAAAAAATAGAATTAATATATGTGAAAACAATTAAAATCCACATACCTCTGTAAAGATAATTAATTATCTTATTCTTTCACATGGCCCGTCCGCTTCTTATCTTTTTTTCTATATTAATTATATCAACACAAAAATTATATTTTTATTCGAATCACACTAACAAGAGCCTAAAAACAGCAAAAAAAATACAACACTAAATAACATATTTTTTTGTCTATATAGTAAGAAAAGGTTACCACATCCCTACAGCCTCTTATCTAAGAACTATGAAACCGCAAACTTCCACAACGCTAATTTTAATAAACTATCCTTTTTATGACAATGATAGATATTGCGTATAGAATGTTAAGGGTAATTTAATAAATATTAATGTCCTCATTCCCATTATCCTTTATAGTGCCTTCTTTTCAATACAACATCCATTTAGACCATCCATCATTATGGGATGACACTATAAGGGTTAAAACTGTTAATGAATAGGCTAAAATATGTTTGTGTAAAGATTATTAAAAGCATAGATCAAGTCATCGACCAAATTATAATATACGAGTATATTCTAATACTATATAAGCATAATCTTACGGTATTAGACAATTATAATGTGTTCATTAGCTTTGTAATGGTCTATAAACATATTCTGACATTAAACTTATAATTTTTTTGTTTTTTTTTTATAATGTATTATAAACTAATAAAAAAATACCTTTTACATGCTTATTGATAATTTTAAACAATAATTTTATTTATGTCTTCTTCGCAATGTTACTTTTTACTGTAAAGTTAAATATATGTACTCTGATTTTGTAAAGAACTCTAACTTTCTTTGATATCGCCTCCGTCTTTTTAAAGATATAAGTAGAAAGTTAGATTTAGTGACATGATAGTCCATTTGTCAGACCGACTGAATGTTATATCAGAGGTTCGAACTCAGCTACAAATAGAGTAATAAGTTTTTCTTATAATTGAACACTTGTTGATTCAGAATATGTTATTTCATAAGAAATTAATCTGTTTTAACATACTTATAAAATTACAAAAAAATATCCAAAATGTATTTTTTTTGTAATTTTAATTAGCTTATGTACCTCTGGTTATTATTTTATATTTAGTCTTTCCTTGATTTTACTTTATTTTGTCAGTTGGTGCCTGATTTATAATTTTGTACACATACTTCAATGTTTATATAATAGGAATCCAAAATACAACATTAGAAATAGAATACGTTAAATAAATACAAATACAACCATACAATATAAATCTTTAATGTAATATAGGCCGATTTTACAAACTGGTCTCCAGGTGTACAAAAGTCCGACACAGAAACTACCAGGTAGAAATTCAGATACAAAATGCCTACAGTCAGAATCAAATTGCTTTTTGATGATAAAAAGAGTTGAATACAGGCACATCTGTAGAATTATTTATTGAACGCTCAAAATCGTTTAGGAAATGGAATGAAATGATATTTCAGAATATTTTCTGTAAAAATTGTAAGATATAAGTGACATTATTATGGGTTTAAATTACTGTTCTAAAATACATTACACTATTATCAGAACAAGTATTTTTAATACTTTTTAATACTTGTTTTCGTGACCTAATTTATCTGTTTATAGCCATTTAAGTCATTATCGTATATATAAATATATATATATTACTATCATTTATTATAGTTTTTATGACGTCTGTGTTAGAAACCCAAGATATTTCTAAGATAATACCTGTATCACCATATTAAAATACATGCAGTACTTTTGCTATTTTCATGTATATTTTGATAAACGAATACACAAAGAGATCAAAGGATACAATTTGCCACAGTTAAAATTTTAGGCTTTTACCAATTAAGATGAAATGTTTTGTTTTCTTTCAAATAAAGTTTTGTTATGTTTTCTTTTTTTATAATAAAATCAGTAAGTGGTGGAGTAAACCGCAATAACGCATCCGAAACCTCACATACGTGGTGAAATAAAAAATTTACAACCCTTATATATTTTTAGATTCTTTCATGATTTTTACATCATATCCCTAGGGCGTAAAATATAGATTTTTAAAATCTTTATCGTCTGTTTGTAGACATCTATGTGTATTGTGTATGGGTTATACTTTTATAACGTTAATTATATTTTTTAGAGTGTTTGCAACATATTCGAACTCAGGGATAGATATTCGGAAGTGCCAAGTTCGGGTTTTGCCAGTGTTGCTAAATCTATATCTTTTAATTTTATCATTGATTAAAGCTATTAATTTTATTACTAATATAAGATATATTGAAACAAAATAATTATAAAGTAATAACAACTAAATCCTTAAGACCATTAATCCAGCAATTTACTGTAGGAAGATTCAATGCAAAATAATTGAATTGAAATTAAACATAATATACAAAATGAAATTCCTCATAAACACGCTGTGTAATTTTTAGTAAGCAACAAAATTACAAGTGAGGATACTTACTTGTCTGATGTACATCATAAATATAATATATTTTTTAGCAGTTTTAAACGTGAAATGTTTACACAAAATAATTGAAATATGATCTTTCTTTATAATTTTTTAAACCAATTTACTTATAAAAGTTTAACATTACTATTAAATCTGTGTTATCGGGAGTTTTTTTCATCCCTATGTTTACATTATTTGACCGATCAACCGTTAAATTGACGATGAGTTCTCTGGAATAAAGTGATTTTTCAGCAATAATTCAATTGATTTGTGGTACATCAATTATTAAATTTTCGAATGTACTCATAATTGGACAGAAGACGCGCATGAGTGACATAAAGTGTTTACGTATATTTTGTTGAAACTGTTATATTTTAATAATTTTCTGTTTATAAATTTTGAGTACATAATAAAATATAACGAAGATATAAGAGAGCTTTTCAGTGTTGAGCTATATAAGTCATATATAAACTTTTTTTCTAAACATCTAATTACACAGGCACACAAAAAAAAAAAAACGTCATGAACCAGAGGGGAGACCCCATTATTCCTAGGTTTTTGGGATCGTTGAAACCGAATATGACAATAAAAACTAATTTTAAATGCCAGTTTTCCCGCTAGCACCCCCTTACTACCTCTTAAGGGGTGAAAATTGAAATTTTTGTAAAAAATCAAGATAGATGTGTCTTTCTACGTTTTTTGGGATGCTGAAACCGAAAATGATAACTAAAAATAAATTCATGACCACTATCACCCCCTACCATCCCTTACAGGGAGTAAAAATTTCATTTTTTTCTATAAAATCAAGACAGATGTGTATTTCTACGTTTCTTGGGATGCTGAAACCGAAAATGATAACTAAAAATAAATTTATGACCACTATCACCCCCTAATACCCCTTACAGGGGGTGAAAATTTCAATTTTTCTATAAAATCAAGATAGATGTATATTTCTACGTTTTTTGGGATGCTGGAACCGAAAATGATAACTAAAAATAAATTCATGACCACTATCAACCCCGTACTACCCCTTAAAGGGGGTTAAAATTTCAATTTTTCTATAAAATCAAGATAGATGTGTATTTCTACGTTTTTTAGGATGCTGGAACCGAAAATATGTGAATTTCTATGTTTTTCAAGATGCTGAGAGAAAAAATGATTATAAAGTATATGGTAACCTTATCGTATGCATATATTTGTTATTATGATACTAAGACTGAATCATGATTTTTGTCCTATTCTTAACAAGTTGTTTCATTTTTTGTTTTTTTTTTGCTTTCTATTTAATTCTGTTTATACTGTTATCCATCCGGCAGTCTTGTAAAACGCTTAAAAGATGCTGAACCTAATTCTATGCCTCCGAAATAGAAAGGTTACTATTTTTCGGCCAATTTAGGAGACTACAGTGAGGAGCAAGGTGAAAGGTTCCATCAGACAGGATCTTAAGACAATGGAACAGCGCTATCAGGGTAAATGGGACGTCCATATGTTAGCAGACTACTGTTGGAATTTAAAAAGAGATTTGCCAGAACAGAAAAGAACCAATAAAAGGAAACCACTTAGAAGAACTTCTGACAACAAGAGAGTTCGTTATCGTAGAAACAGGTAGACGCTGAATAGTGAGAGGCAAGGGGACTCACTTTAATTCAGCACCCCGGATAGTGAGAGGCAAGGGGACTCACTTTAATCCAGCACTCCAAAAGGGAACAGAAATCTACTACGTCCACGCCGTTGTTCCTGGGTTACGCTAAGAATAGAATTAAATCATGAATATATATCAGATACTTCTGATCGATAAAGCATTTGAATTTCTAATATAAGAGCTAAGAGTAACTTCAAACTAGTTTGATAAACATGTCATTTACTGTAAATCGTCAAAATTTCTTCATACATCTTGATTTTATACAAAATTGAAACTACCCCCACCCCCTCCCCCTCGTTAGGGGTAGTTAGGGGGTGGTATTGAGTAAAAGAGGTATCAAGGTATCACTTTTGGTTGTCATTTTCGGTTTCATTATACCAAAAAACGTAGAAATACACATCTGTCTTGATTTTATAGAAAAAAATGAAATTTTCACCCCCTATAAGGGATGGTAGGGGGTGATAGTGGTCATGAATTTATTTTTAGTTATCATTTTCGGTTTCAGCATCCCAAAAAACGTAGAAAGACACATCTATCTTGATTTTTTACAAAAATTTCAATTTTCACCCCTTAAGAGGTAGTAAGGGGGTGCTAGCGGGAAAACTGGCATTTAAAATTAGTTTTTATTGTCATATTCGGTTTCAGCGATCCCAAAAACCTAGGAATAATGGGGTCTCCCCTCTGGTTCATGACGTTTTTTTTTTTTTTGTGTGCCTGTGTTATCTATGGGTGAAGAAATATTTAGAGGTAGTCATTTGCAGGGTATTTGACCTCAGTAGAAACACCGGCGCGCTGATGATTAGCATAAAGTACCTACGATGAAACTTCTAGTTCAAAGTGCTGTGTTCCCGAAGGTACTCTCTTCCTCTCCATATCTCCGAGTTGCCTATATCTCTCCCCAACGGCATATCGGCAATGCAGATGTGCATCGCTATCGGCGCCACTTACCTTAAGGTGAACCGTCCGCTTATTTACTCATCAATCCCATAGAAACGTATTGATATAATGAGTGCGAGTGGCTTATAAAATCATTATGGACATTATCATGGGCGGCGGTGATCACATATCAACGATGAGCAGTAAGCTCGTTTGCCCTCATCTAAAATAAAAAAAAAGTTATAATATTATTTTTCAAAAAGTCCACCAATCACCAATCGACTATTAAATAAAAAAATATTACAATATCTCTTCGTAATAGAATTGCAATATTTAATAAACTGTAAGTGTATTTAGGAGAATTATCGTTTTTTTAATACATCATTTTGTCGAGGGACGTAAAAGAAAACATTGTTTAAAATATAGAATAAGTTTTAAATTATTCAAAAATAAGTTTAAAAAAACAATATCGAAATTTCAATTTATAGACAGATAATTTATCTATTTTTAAAGTCTTAGGTAAAGAAAGATTGTAATGTTATTTTATCGCATAATAGACACAGACTAATTATTAGGAATTACCATAGTCTTACAGTAATAAAAAAAATTGAAAATGTATAAAATATGCAATCTGTCGCGATGGCAGTGGCCGGGGCGATTTACACTTACAGCTGACTTAGTCATATATTTATTAATAACTCCTCCCCCAAGCTGAAAATAGGAAATGGTATGCGGTTTATTCTTTTTCAAATAGAAGTTTTATAAAAGTCTTTATGTCGAAAAATCTAATAACAAAAGCAGATTTTTGTTAGAACTAGTTAAAGAGAGTTAGAGAAATAGGATATGGTAAATTACGCGATTACTTACTAAATACAACACTACAAGTCGATGTCCTGACAGCCTACGGGATTATTTACTCAGTGTCAAATAAATTTAGAAGCTTTTTGTATATATATACTATTTTATATAAAGATAGAAACTGTACAATATCAATTATCATACTACGCTTTTTACGTATTATAAAATTAATAAAAGTTTTTTTATTCAAATATTGCTACAAAAATGAAGTATTATTTTCTTTAAACAATATAATAGCTAAATCTATCAGATTATATACTAAATTCAAGTAGTCATTATAATAAAAAAGTACCTTTGTTAAACAATAACTTTAATTTGAAAAAATAGTAGCTTAATAAAATATGTTATTTTGATATTTGGTAATGCTTTCAAATTCTTACAACAATAATATCAACATTGTTCTTGAGATACGGTTGTAATTCTATATTAATCAAAACATTCTATACATTCTAAATACTATCATTAGGACGGAAAACAATCAACTACCCTGGCCAAAGGTTCTATAGTTTAATATACTAAGGGTAAATAACAATGGCACAAATATGTTCAGGATTTAATATCGTCGATGACGCTGGTACACTGAGCCATTCATCAACAAATAGGTCGGCAGGTAGCTGGTGGTGGCAGTGACAGCGTTTTTATGTAGTACTTTTACCTTTGATGAAGACATTGTCTTTTTATTGTATAATCAAAATTTTATACAACGATTATTGTATGATAACATCTAATTTATTTATTTATTTATTTATTTATTTATTTATGTACCATTAACTTACAGAACAGAAAAATATACAATGACAAAAAAAAGTGTACAAACGTTTAACTTATCTCTTTAAGAGATCTCTGCCAGTTACTCTTCTAATCTGTCGAGAATAAATATAAGAATATAGTCTTTCAAATTTAGTACCAAATTTTCGGTTTTATGACTTTTAAAAATATAACGCAAATTGATACATATTATTTTATCAAGGATACTGTTTACGAAAGCATATTCGGTTAAAAAAGATGTGTTATCGGTTCCGTTTTTAGGTGTTACATATTTGTGTACATAAAATTTAATATTAAAATAAGAATGATATTAGCAATATATAATACTATAGATAAAATACATATTTTCTCGTATTTGTTCAGTTTTTCTATACAATATAAGTCAAAATATCAAAGTAATTCCATAGTTAAAAACGAGTAGGTATTAAAAAATATATATAATTATGTACAATCGCCGTTACACGAACCATACATTTTATAAAGTTTGGAAGGCACACAATGTTTTCATGAAATATGTAATAACAAACAAAACTTAATAATGCCGACTGAACTAATGCTCTATTACACTTAAATTAAGTTTGTTTCTGAAATAACTTTGGTTTTTATTAAGTATCAGTTAAGTTTGAGAAATTGTTTATCATATATTATATTTATTAAAAATGTAAGTATTAAAAATTTCATTGTTTACTTGTAATTCAATATATAAATATTTTACCATAAAACAAACTTGAAAACTTAGCATTGGTTAAGATATATTATATATATATATATATATATATATATATATATATATACATATATCAATTAAAATACGGAAGTATTCATAAAAAAATATATGGCCTCGCAAGATGTTCTTACTATAGAAATTATAATAGCAATTTCAGATTACAAAAAACATAAATAAATGACGATAAGGACTATTGCGGATAGTTTTGTTATCTGTTCTGTCTTTATATTATCGCAAATGCGTCACCAGTCAGATGTTATTATGAGTTCCTCGTATCTGTATTAAGGATCAGTATAACACACCCCTAAATGATTCTATCATAATACTTATGATTTTTTAGAAGTTTATGACGTGGGAAACTGCATTTTGTATTTCTAAAAAAATATTTTCTTAATAGTACGTAAACCTTTAAAGAAAGAATATTTTTAAATATTTTTCTTCACTAATTAGACAGACTCATTTAAAAAGCTATAAATTCCTGAACACAAAGCTTTGTAGTACTTATTTTGATCACGAATAATAGAGATTCATAGTCGGAATATTGTTATAAAACGTATACTGTATGGTATAATTACAATAACATATCAGGCGGAATGCTTCTGTTAAATTATTATAACATCTGTAGGAGGTCAGCCATTTGTTGGCAGGACTGGCTAAAATAAAAATAAAAATAATAATTTACGGAACTAAAAACAAAATTTTAGTTATCTTCAACTTTTATGCCGGTAATGTACGTGCAATTTAATGAAAATCTTAAAAACAATTTCAGAAAACTATTTATATTATGTTAAAGAACTTGTAAAATTAGTTGTAACGCCTTCATTTGGCAAACTCATATGGAAATAAGGCAAAACTGCTGTTCAAATGTGTTTACAAGGATAAACATTATATTGTAATATTTTAATTAAGTAGTTAAAATTTAACAGTCTTCTAAGAAAAAATCATTTAGTTTTTAGTTTTGAGACAAAAATATAATGTGAAAAAGTTATTGGGGAGTCTCAGAAAACTAAAGGATATTTGGGTTACGTCTCTAGGGAGATCCACATCCGCCCAGAAACGCGTTATCTGCAGAAATGCGGATTTAGCGGGTACTCAAACAAAAGTTATGAGAATTGAGAATCTTAGTGAAATATCAAATCTTTCGATTTATGAAGATGGAATGTATTTATTTTTTGTATATTTTTGTTGACGCAAGTATTGATTGCAAAGTTTATTTAAATTTATAAATATAATTTAATTTTTCTTCCAATGTCATCAGAATCCATAACCTTCATTAAAATAGAAAAGAATTTTGCAACTTTGTATTGGAAATGTAGTGCTATTTTATTTTGTTAAGTAAAATCAGAGACAATCCTCATTCTGATAAAAATAATACAGTAGTAACAATACCTTGCAAGTAGTAACAGTAGTAATAAAAAAAATAACTACTAATATTAATTGAATAAATAAAAACAAACTATTAAAATGGTAATATTAGAAACTTCGCTTGTACGGGCTGATAGTGGTTTAATTGCACTAATCTTGTTTGTTTAATTTATTCTATTTTATTTAATCTATACCAGAAAAAATTTCAGAACCGATTTTTCGAGTCTAACCATTCAAATATAATGTCAACCATGTTTTTCACATTTCTTATTTCGATAAGGGCTGTCGTCGCCCAAGGATAGTATAAAGAGATGTGTCAACGAAAACGTTGATAAAATATTTGCTTAACAGGATAAGAAAACATATTTGTTCAGCAAAATTACATGTTATAAAAACAGGAGACTAATCAATAGTCCGACTTAAGATTTTGTTATGTAATATCTCTATAAAAATATTTTTATTCTACTGTTATTTAATAGATTCAAATGTAAACTCAGATTTTCAGTTCTACTTCAAATACTTTTTCATTTTTATTTCTGCGACTCTTGAAATTTCAAACCTCTAAGTAACATATCATAATTACCATTCTTTGCACAAAACCCTTTTTAAAATGATAAGTTAATTCCAACATTTATCATTCATATTTTCGTTATGCGGGAATTCTTTGAAATTAACGCTTCGGTGAGCGCTATTTCGTGTGGAGTAAGATCTCATATACCACGTTATACTTTTGAAGGTTTATTTGTACATTTTTATATTTATTATGATCTTGGTAATGTATACACAGACATTCAAACGTTTATTTTCTTATTGGAATCTTAATAATAATTTATAATGCTATTCATATACTAGGTGCGTTTAGTACTGACTTTTGAATAGTGAGTAAGAACTGGCGAAAATTTTCTGTGTTTTTATATGACTATTTGTGAAAATGCAAGAATTACACATTCCATAGTTTAAAGTTATTTGACGATTGAAAAATTTGTGTTTATTATTTTTACATTTGTTACATGGTGTGTTAATTAATTTCCTATATTTCAAGCAATATTATTGTCTTTTATAACTTTCTTTGTGTAAACGATATTAGAAGTCGCCATTCAGAGGGTAACTCAAAAAAACAAAGTTGTCCAAGATTAAAAGGTTTTAATATTTGTAACGGAAAGTTTAGAATAAGAAATATTAATCTCCATGTTTTTAAAAACATTTAACAGCAGTTTCTATAAAACTGATACAGTTAGTTATATTTTAAGTTTAATATTTATTTACTTTTGTAATAATAAAAAAAAATTGTTTAATTTTTTAAAGTTTATTTCATTCGGAATCGTATAAACTGCTAACTGTATTGTTTTCATTTAACTTTTAAAGTAGAAATTTAGTTAGAAAGTGGGTGCCTCCGTAATCGTTTCGGCTTCAGTATTTATGTTTTGTGTATTAACCTCTTCCGCAACAAGTATCATTTTAATTATATTGTTCTGCGGTAAATTGAGTTAAAATGTAAAAGCTTAATGTAATTTTAAACTATTTGTTTTAAATTACATTAATTCGTTAGATTTGCTAAACATTGTTTTTTTTTTATTTTATTTATTTTTAAAGACATTAACAGTTATATTATATTGCCATTACTCTTTCGACTTAACACTTAAAGTATTTTTTTAGTTCTGTGAGAATCGCCACAAAATGGGCCTCTTCTAAATCGGAATGATTAATTATATAATAATAGGTGATTGAAAACCACTTTTAACTTTACGAAGATATTTCCATTTTAAGCATCTGACATTACTATCTGCGTTCAGCACTTTGCTGACACGGACAGAGATCAAATTATCTTTCTCTCTCACACTTCAGAATGCCGTAGTAGGTACACTTCAGAAGTTGATTTTCAGTTTTGCCCTAACCGTCGTTGGGAGAGGACGTGATAGCTGAAGCCGGATTTGCGCTCGACTTTAAAATTGTTGTCCTATCGAAACTTTTTAGTGATTAATTTGTGAATAGTGAAGTGAAACTTGGTTGTGTGCCTGCCAATTATTTGGGATGAAAATAGCATTAATATTTCAGCCAAGCCGTTGGATTTTAGTGAGTTATTTTAATGATTTATTATTAGCTTTATATATTAGTGGAATATTATATTTCTATGAGATTATAAAAAGTTTTAATTGAAAGAAAATGTTATTAACGACAAATTAATGTTACTAAGTAGTAGTTTTATTAAAATTTGATCTCATTGAAGTTAAAAACTCATTTAACTAAAGTGAACTCGTTTCACCTTTGTGTATAGATGTGTGAGTGTTTTTTTTTGTATAGAGTTGTGTAATAAAATGTTGTGTAATGTAGAAATTTGCTACAAGTTCATTAAAAAATTATGCAAATTTAAAATGTGTTTGTGTAATAAGATTTATATAATCGACAACATCGAAATAACTATTCAGATCTTTATAAAAATTATAGTACTATATAACTAACTATATATAAAGGGTTATCATGCTACACATTTGAGTATTTGTGACTGAATTCGTCTATTTTATGGAAGTTGAGATGAAATTAGAATATTTTGGTTACATCAAATTGTAAGCATACTATAAAATTATTGAAACATATTTTGAAAACTTAAGAATTTTAAAATAAAATGGTATAAGTTTAGGAATTTACTTGGAAGTTTTATTAAGTTATATTATATTTTTTGTAAAAGCATCCCACATTTTTAAAGACAAGGTCATAACTCTAGTGTCGATCTGAATAACTTTTATATGAATATAGTTGAAAATATCTTGAAATTTTTTTAGTGCTTTAACAAATTCATTTAACTCATGCTTTTGTATTGTATACTCTACTGCGTAAGCGATAAGGTTATTTTTTTATTGCTGTTTTTGTTTTATAGTATTTATTAATTATAAATATTTTATTTTCCTTTAACGACTACGTCCTACTAATTGAAACCGGATATAGTCAACGTTAATTGAAATATGATTAATTCTCATTTTATAAATTATTTTTTATTAATTTTTAAGATGTAGCCGTAGAATCATTTGTAGTACTTTATATTACTCATTAAAAATATAATATTATATCTCAAATATATTTATGAGATGTATAAAAATATTCAAGTAAGTTTTTTCTACGGTTTACATAAACTGTAGCCATAATCGAATTACCGAGCAGCCCTCCTGTCGCCGTAAAAGACGTTTGGACTACAATTTTGTATTTCTATTGGACTTCCAACCCTTTCCGATTTGACTGAAAAGGAAATAAATTGTGACAGTTCTATAAATTCAATAATAAACATGATAGAATTTACTTTGAAATAATACGATTTGAAAAGTTCTTTCAAAAATAGAATAAAGCGATAAATTAATGTCATATATATATATATACCTATAATTTTATCAATATATAAATTGAAATATATAAATAGTAGTAAATTGTTTTATGACTACACACAGGTGTAGTAGTTATGGAACACCGGCGTAAAATGGCTATGATTTTTGCGGTAAGTGAGAGCCAGACGCTTGAACAAGTTTTTCTCATCTTGCCGCTTCTCCACTCCACTTATCATCAGGAGGTTCACTGCTGTTTGCCTTTTTCATAAAAATAATTAAATATCAAAAGAAAAGAAACGCAAAACTATTGAGAAACTATCTCTAACATCTATACTAATTTATGTTTTTTCCCTGTTATTTATATATTTTCCACTCTGAATCAATACCAGCGATCACTTGTGTATGTCAAATTGGAGTGGCAGGAGGGTTTATTTCGATATCATACTTATCAAGAGATAAGTCCTTCTGTAGAGACACTCTCCAACTTACAATAAAGCTACGTGGGTTCACTACTTCACAAAAGTCAATTATATTTAGTGAGCAATGTAAAATCAACTAGAACTATCTCATTCAATTCGTTAGGGCAGTCTAATGATTAGTTAATAATAAGAAAAAAGAAGTCCATGGCTTGTAAATTTAACTTAGTAAGTATAGTTTTTTTTATATAAGAATTCTCAAATTAATAGTAGTTGCATAATCTTTAAATTATAGAAGCTCACTACCATTCTAATATATGTTTAGTCAATGTTAATTAATTTCTTATTTTTAACTTCCAGGGTAACTATTCCATACTAAAGTAATGAAACAGCTGGAGAAGTTTAATATTATAACTCTAAGTTTAAAGAGTGTTTATTGGTTCTTACACGCGAATTTCATCAGATTATTGTCATAACTTGTTATATGTTAATAAATTCCTATTGGTGCCTAAATTTATAATGCGGGTTATAAAAGATAATAAAAGAAGTGAATTTGGTGACAAAATTTGAAAAAAAATCCATAACAAACAGTACTGTCTTAGTTTAAACTAATTCCTATGAAAAACTATTCTACCTTAGGGAATAAATTAGGTACAAACCAATATGGTTTGTTTATTCAATAACAAGTGAACACCGACTTATTTCCTTGAAATAAATTACAATACACCGTTGAAAATTTACTCTGTAAGGCCAAATTTGTTTTTGTAATAGACATAATCTCATGATCCTCTCAATAAATTAGAGTTCTTATTTTAAGCTTATTATTTATCCGGGTGTTTTTATATAATTAATGTTGATTTTCATACATGAATGTAATATTAATCGTACGTTTATTTAATTTAATGTAGCAAGAAATTATTATTATAAATGTATTAAAATAAAGAAACAAAATATTCGTCGAAATTATTTGTAAAGACAACGTTCGGCAATTCAATAAATTGCTCAATTATCACTAGAGTGTAAAAACAAAAGAATGACAAAAATAATTGATATAAAACAACACGAGAGTCATCTTTCAAAAACTTTTTTTTTTTCATTTGAACAAAAATAAAAGTAATGATTTAAAGTCAGCAAAAAAAGCTGAGATAAAGACAACAAAAATATAAATTAAGTTTTTTTAATTTTTATTTTAGCTTTTTTAAATTATTAATTGTACAATATAAATATTACTTGTTATATCTATCTGTATAATAAAATAAAAGCCGTCATTTTTCTATTATTAAGAAATTTTTATATTATAAAGAATTCGTATTTAAATTGAAAATGTAGTACATATAAGTAATTTTAATACGAACCAACTCGAGCAAACAACTCTTTATTCAAAGATTGTTGACTTTGTATCAGGCGCTGTCTTCATTATGTACAAAGTTTCTAATTTAGAGTTATGAATTTATTTGATATATAATTTAAAATCATGAGGCAAGAAACATCGTAAAAACTCATATACAAGCTTTATGACAGGACATGAACAAATTGACAAAAATATTTTCTGTAAAATTACGAAATACTTCTGAAGATATAATATATTTTTATTATTTGTATGATATTGTAATATTTGAGATTTTACCGTCTAGTGCGTTTTGAGTGTTTGTGAAAGAAATGTGCTATATGAAAATATATGTAAATCTACTATAAAGTATTGTATTCTTTTTATTATAAATATGGTCAATAAACTGAATAATATGTTCATATGAAGATTGTATTTATAATGTTTTATAATTTATTTCAGGGCAATGTTCTTACCATTTCTATTTAGGATTTTTTTTGGCTAAAAAAGTAATTTCAAAATCTGATCTTTATAATTGTATTGTTTCATTAAATTACAACAAATGTTGATTGAATTTACACATAAGGTCAAACACTACTTGTTTCAGGTGGGAATGGAACTCACGACCTTTGGCTTGGTAGCCAGGCTACGAAAATTTAAAATTTAAATTGTATACAATAAGTATTTACTAACATTTTTTTTCTATTTTGTTAAAGGTACCATCTATTCGGTAAAGTATTTTCACAGCACAGATCTGAGAAGAGCTGGTGACAAAAACCAGTTCGTCTTTGGTTATTCTAGGTTAAACTTAGATATAATGCTTTGGAAACTTATTGTAAATTGAAAAAAAATACCTTAAAACCTATTGTCTAAGAAATATATGAAAGAAGGTGGAAACGCTCTTGATGTTCTAAATACGAAAGAAGACTTAGAATATTATCATAACCAACAACATAAAGGTTTCATTTTATGTTTCGTCATAAGTACACTTTCTTCCTGGATGGAGAAAACAATTTCCTTAAACGTAAGACGTATTATTAAAACCAGTTTCATATCTGAAGTAAATGTAATACTCGAGATGAATTTACCGGAATAGGCATAACTTGCGTCATTCCATCTGCACTTACAACTTTTTCAATTTAAAGCTTAATTGTTTTGGTGCATCCAGAATCATGCAAGAGTTAGTTTTATCATATTTAGTTTAAAAAAACTGTTACTAAGCTAAAGTCTTATACTAAATATTAATATTAAATTCTGTTTCTATATCTATTGTTGAGGTGAACTTACTTAATATATATATAAGTTACTTTATCTCAAAAAAGATAACACCCATTTAAATTAGTAGCATGTATATTAATCATTGAAGGTGATATTGATTTATGTAAAGACTAGTTTTTGACTGAGATGACATATAGTAGTAGACCGTATGAGGTATTGACATAGTATTTCAGCGACCCTAAGTAAGTGGGATAAGGGCACGTGAACAATGTATATTTGTATAAAACAAACATTCAAATTAGTGTAATATATCATAAAGCATAAAAATTAAAACCTTGTAATTTTGCAGATTAAGTTCAAAAGAACAAGACTCGTAATATTCTTTGAAAAGTTTCATAAACATCTTTTAGCTATGTCGAGCTTATTTATTTTATCAATATTTCAAAATTGTTTCTATGATAAAATAATTGTGCAAGCAAGCAGCTGATAATAAATTGTTATTCTCTTTACTTTATTAAACAAGAAATAAAAAATCTATGAAGTAGGAAAATAACGCCTCAGAAGGAAATGTTTCTCGGAAATGCGACATGCCAGAATAATATTTCTCGTTTGAAGTATTTTTCCGTTTTGGATGAGTTTTCGTGAAGTAGTACCTACTAAGTTTATAATAATTTTATATATGTTTTTGTTAAGCATTACAAAAACATATATAAAGTTCACTAGCAAGTGAAGCTTAATATTGAAGTGGCTATTACGATTATTGTATTACAAATTTAATAAAGTTTTCATTTGTTGAATAGCAATTTCAATTGTGTACTTGTAATTGAACAATAATATTAAAATTTGATAAATCAATATATAATTACATTAGGAAAACGTATGTTTGTCATCACAATTAAATATAAATATAACTATAAACTAGTACGGTACATTGTTTGTTGCGATGTGATGTGTGTTGTGATGTGTAAGTTCTATGATTATATAATAATGATACAAAATAATTTAACATAGTATCATAAATGTCATAAATAAATTCCATAACTCATTGTTTGTGACATTAATACTGATTCAGATTTGGGCAAGTGCCCGTCGCAGCGGCACACCGACCGTTCTAACACAGAGATATAAAATAACAGACTTAGTTTTACTTTATATTTCGACTAAAAAGGTATAAAAAGTCTTATAAAGATTAAAAAACAGTCTTAAAGGGGTTTTTATTTTAAATTTTATTATAAAAAGAAATTTCATAAAATTATATTGCATTTATTTTTATTCTGAAGCTACAAAAAGATATTTGGTCCAATAAATTTAAAAAGGGTTTTACAAGGCCTGCCCCGCAGTGATTTTAATTAAGATATTCCGGACTTATGATAATTATGTAAATACAATATTAAATTACCATTATCGTACCGCGAGTGAAAAAAAATAACAAGCGAAATTACAATGAATTAACCGCATTTTAAAATCTATATAAGGAAATAATTGATATGAATAATATAAACATTTTTCAATACCATAGAATAAACGTTTATTTATTATATTTATAGATTTCTAATAACAACAACAAATAATTTTAGTGTTTTTGTTCTATCAAAATATGATTGTGTGATAATTAAATTATACTTTTTATGTTAGATATTTTCAATATTGTGTATTTATCTTGCAATAGCTTAAGTAAATATATTCTTTATATTTAAAATAATTGTTATACACTAAAAATATATGTAAATAAAAAGTTAGTGCCTGTTTATAAATGATTAATTCCTTATAAAACATATACAATTTTGAAGGATATTGGTAGCACTTTATTAAAAGTAATAATAATATTATGTAGTAGTAAAATAGTAACAAAATGTCCATTTAAATATTTAACTATTTCAGGCGGCATAAAAGTTTACCTCGACGTTTAAAGTTAAGAGCATCGTTTATTTTCTTATTGATCAAGTATGAAATAATCCAGCACCTGATATAGAAATAACATTTATAAATACTTCTTTCAATAAAAGCTTAATTCAATTAAATTTTTAGAATTAACTATTAGCTGTAAAAAAGAGAGACATTTAAAGCGAAAGTATTTTTGCCCGTATTTTCTGCAGAAAATGGAATATGAAGACGGTAGAAATGGTGAATTTTAAATTAAAACTAATGCAAAACTTGTGTAATTCTTCGTACTATTTAAACAGATATTTGTAACTTACTCTTACAATTCTTAGGTTGAGTTCTGATGAATTTGAGTGATCTCAAAAGTTTGAATATTGTTGGAAATTGTAAAATATATTAGTTGAATCTTTTTTAAGACCTGACGAGCATTCAGTTGAGTCTAAATTAAAGTCATTATTGGGATTAAGACTCAACTTATTTAGTTACAGCATTAAAGCTTTAAATGAAACACATTTGACACAAGACTTTGTAATAAAAAGAATAATTTATCAAAAGAGGAATATATGAAGCGGTTAAATTAATTAAATCAAAACAAGTCTATTCTTCAGCTAACAAAATGTCGAGGAACTTTTCCAGGGGTTTATGCTTTTCTTATAATTTTCATTTCTTTAATCGGAATATATTTCGAAATCAAATTCCATTCTGCAATATTACAGTCAGAGTTCAGATTCCTCGAAACAGATGGACACGCCAAATCGTACTAGAACCTGAATAAGCAAGACCAAAGCAAGACAAGAGCTTCCACATTTGTGGCAAAGACGAATAGATATCAAAGCTCTTAGTTCCATTGAGATGAATATCTCATTCAATTCAAAACTCTGTATATTAGATATTACTTAGTTTAATATTATATAGGTTTATGTCTTTAATAATATCACTATATTCTCTATAATTATTATTGATAATTATTCACGCTATTTATAATATTATATTGTTCAAAAAGGAGTTACGTCGATTTCAATTTTGCTACGTATGAAGATGATAAAACGTAGTGAATTTATTTAACTCTGCTGTAGCTAATACGGATGGAGTCAACAACGAATTTTGTTAATTCATTTTTTATGTCAACGAGAACCTGGTGTTAGTTAGTGATTGGATTAGCCCATTGGTATGTTATTCATCACGACTTACTGAATTTTTTTTTTAATTATGAGTATAAATTACTAAAATTAACTTTCAACCAGATATATTATTAAATATGATATTATTTACTTTGTTAGGATATACCGGATATAGAAATTTCCTTTCGGAATTACCGATGATCTTCCTCTGACCTGATTTGACTTTCATCTAAAATAAACCATAAATAGTTGTGATTACAACTTACAATCACTTGAAATTGTTTGAAATGTAAAACTTACTATTTGTATTTATGATATTTTAACAATAAAATACATTATTACATAATGTATACAAAATTTAAATTAACATAAGGATTTAATGTGTGTATTTATTTCAAATTTCTTATTTAATAACGAGAAAATATATCTCATAAAAGAATTATACTGCACTTATGTATTTAGAGTACAAACATTCAGTGTAATATACAAAGAGGTTTCTAGAAGCCTCTAGAACTTTATCTCTTATACTGGCTCTGCTTCCGGATAGAGTGTGTGTCTGAGAAATAAATTTTATTTCAAAAGTTAAATTGCAAAAGTTTTATCAGAAACGATGT
Organism: Melinaea marsaeus rileyi; assembly: GCA_918358865.1. NCBI lineage: Eukaryota > Metazoa > Arthropoda > Insecta > Lepidoptera > Nymphalidae > Melinaea > Melinaea marsaeus. The sequence goes on along the minus strand of OU911088.1, from coordinate 7,560,197 downwards.
AATAAAATTGTAAAATTGTATTATTATTAATTAAGGAAAGTAAATAAAAATATTTTAATTACTTATAAACGTAATCTGAATTCAGTTTTAAAAACTTCCGTACTGATGATACTTTCAAAATAAGACTGAAATGTAATTACCTCAAATATATTGAATAATAATAGGATGAAATCTTCAAATATGCTGACATTCTTAATACCTATCAATAATTTACAGAAGCACTTTCATTCCTCTGAGAAAGATCTCGGTGCCGGTATACTGTACCTAAGTAGGTACCCTATCTATATAAAGGTATCCAACCCTTATATATTCATCCTATCCATTAATTCTTGTTTCCATTCATCTGTATATATATAGGTTACAGTTCTATTGATCAGATACTTGTATCAGTCCAAATTTTATATATATTTTTATTGTTCGAAATAACTGTTTGTGTTTTACGTTTAACGCCGTGTTATAGAGAAATGATATTTTTTTTCTAATATACCTAATAGCCTTGTTTTTGTTTTGACAATATTTTGAGCGGGCAAATGTATATTAACACAAAATGGATTTCAATTTATCAGTGTTATTTTGTTAATTAAAAATTATTGGAACCCTTTGTGCGTGATTTGTGGTGTTTGAGTTTTTTCCATATTAGGGAATTTGTATACTAGTAAATGTATATAAATTAGCTGATTTTTACAGAAATATATTGCAACATTTATAACTTTTTGATAATATATTTTTCATATTAATAAAATAAATGCTTAAAAGAAATACGACGGGGACTCGATCTTGCGGCTTTTGATATACTATACATCGCTTTGCAAACTGAGCTACCATCTTAAGAGTGAGCCAGGGCTCCATTGAATAATCTATTTTAAACACAGATTCTTTGTATTTTTTATTTTTCTTCAATAGTATGTAGCAATGTAAAAATCTTACCACAGAATTCAAATCACAAAAGAAACTTACCACCACAGTGTTCGTGGGATTTACTTGAATATATGGTAGTCGTTTAATATAGCGTCACTATCCCATTTTTCAGCTCTCCTCCGTGCCTGGGCACGCCTCGACAAAATTTAGTAACGGATTATTTTCACATCTTCTATAAGCTTAGGTGCATTTTTCAATATATTCCCACTTGAGTAACAGATATACCTTACATATAACTTTAAAAATAAATATATTGAAGTTTTTTTTAAGATGTGATACATATTATTAGTTTTATCTATTTTTATTATTAATAATGTTATTACTAATATAAGAACATGTGATATTATATAGTCAACGGATGGTAATTGTTTAAATAAATAACAGGAGCAAATGCAATACACATGTTTAAATACATAAATTATGAAACTCAATTCCAGACGCTCAACGCGAATGCCGTCTCGTATAAGATATTCAATTTAATTTTTGTTCTTGACGATCTTAACCGTGTTCTTATTATATTTACATGTGAAATTGTTTATTTGGCATAAGAAATTAACTTGTAAGTAGCTATATAATTAAAATTAAATGATACCTTTATTTAAAAAAATTATTGGTCGAATTTTTTTTGGTACTATTATGATGTAATCAGCAAAGCATCATTGAGTTTTGTTTAGCCATAATGAAATAAAAACGTTATTAAATAATATCTGTACGTATTAATCTTAACAATTGTAATATTTCAAACGGTCCAAATCTAAAAATATTTTCTTAGAAGTTTTCTCCTTGTAATTTAATAAAAGGAATCTTCATCTCAAGTGATAACAAAAGCTTTCATTCTAATCATTTTATTATATATTTATTTTGGATTCGATTAAAATATTAATAACCATATCGAATATGAAAATGTAAATAAAGTAAATGCTTATAATAAATGAAATACTACGGAAGTGACGGCTGCAAAAATATTTTACACGTTGAAAAAAATGATATTATATTATATTCCTGCTATAAAGCTATTGTTTGTAACGTTTTTTTAACCTGGGCTTTGTTACGAACTGGCAATATTTAACTATATAGTTCACCTCGACCTTAGCAGAGTGTGTTTTTCTGTAGTTAAGTAAGCAACTAAAATAAAGATTTTCTAAGTTCGCAAGCTACACGGTTAATGATATTTTTTGCTTACAGTTCTTCATATATTCAATATTAATAAAAGTGTATTATATTTTAATTATAATCCTTAAAAAATTTGAAAAATATATTAATGTTTACCCTTAATGCAAATTAAGAATATTGGTTAAGATTTCTTAAGATCCCTAATATATGCTATCTCCGTTCCAATACAGACAATTATGTTGTATAAAATGCTAGATTCTTTAAGGTTGGTGACACCGTGGCTCAATTTGTAAATGATTGTAATGATGGGACGGTAATTAAGAAATCGCAGATGTATGTGCCCTTGTTGTTGAATTGTTCTTACAATACAAGTTTCAAACAATACTTATTTATTCAATCTAACATTTCTAATGTTATTTTGTATATATGAAATGAGGCAATAATATAATTGCCACTCTATTTTTTTACATTTTCTCTTTGTTTGATAACAAAGGTGAAGGAAATGGCTGAGATCTTTATGCTTATTATATATATCATAGAAACAGTTACACTATTTCTAACTACCTTATTGAGATTTTTTCATCTACAAAAAATTGGCACTGATTATTTAAAACTAAATATAGTCGAATATTCGAAACTTAATACAATATAAATTATGAAACTAGAAAAAACTTAAAGTATTGTTATATAATATTTGTTTGTTAAATCATATAAATAAAAGCGTTTCAAATCATAGTGTTCTATAATAATGTTACGGTGTTCGCTTACGACAGAGATGAATGAAACAATGTTGCTATGTACGTAATGTTTTAATAATAAATAATTATATTATAAATACGTAGTGTATATTTATTTTATATAGAAAGGCACATAAAATTTTGTTGTTCCAAGACGGAAATTGAGGAATAATTCTCTCCAATTTCAAGAGTTTTAGTCCTTTCTTTCTCACTGTGTATATAAAAATATCTTTAAAGTAGTATTCTGTCACATTATTAGTCATGTAATGGCTTACTTCCATAAAATTTAAATTAAATTCATAACACTCCTCTTAACTCCGCTGTTGAGTAATAACATGAAATAATTTTGAACACTTTACTTATTTATGATACACATACTGCTTTATGATATTATTTTAGGCAAATGGCGTCATAAAGTAACATTTAGATAGACATCTGCACATCAGCGTCGTTAAATAAAGCTTTTAACAGGAAATTACTTAGGATTTACTCACAAAGATAAATTATATGCAACGGGTTTTTACTATATATACTATGATAAACTCGGGAAAATGTAATTAAATTATGATATTCCTTAATAGATAATCCTTATGCTTGCGATTTCGTCAACGCGGATTACAGAAGACAGCGTTCGTTAGAAACGCTCTTGCTGTGCAATTGTTGTTTAACTAAATTTAAAATTTTCGAATTTGGTGTTCATGAAAAGTTTTGAACTAAACAGGAAATTTTTTAGGTATATTCTAAATATTAGTTCAATATATTTTGAAAAGTGATGTGTAGTTTAAAACATACCGACTTGCGAACTCGCAAACTTACAAACTTACCTCTTTATAATATTAAGACTTTAGTTCCGGCTTTGAACCCCGGGGAAAATATATATAAAACAACATGTTTCGAGAATTACATACTCCCATACAAAACTTACATCCCCTATTTAACCCCCTTAGGAATGACGTTATACATTCCGGCGAAATTTCTGATTTCTAACCCCAAAAACTTGGGTGTGCATTGATAGATCACTCAAACAGGACTAGTAATTTTATTGAATAAATATCGCTAAGGGTGGTTATATACGTAATATCTTTATATTACGTATATAACCACCTTTATTTAATAAATATTACGTATATAACTGCTTTAATTAATAAATTTCTATTAAGCAAGAGGCTGCTCTTGTATATATTAACATAATAGTAAAGGAGAACTAAAGTTAAAATCAAAGTTCTATAAACAATCAATATTTTGAATCAAAGTTGAGACTGAAACATTTACTTTGAATTTGTTCGAACTTACCTTCTATAATCAAAGTTTAACTAGTCGCAAGCAAAAGTAAAAGTAATGATATTCTTTAAAGGAAATTTATGGCAAAATCGGAACATTCTATTGGTTTAAAATGTTTTTCTTTTGTTCCCAATTTCAGTTTACTTAATCTGATTTTTCTAAGGATGCTGGCTAACATATCTTATGTCACTTTTGGAAGAAATTGAATTTACAACATCTTTTGAAAGGAAACTAGTCTGGGAATAACATATAACAACGTTGTATAAAGGTATAGAATTTATGCTTTAGCTAGAGCATAAATAAAAATATAAATACATAAAATTGTATAAAGTTCAGACTTATTTGGAATTTTGTTTGTGAAATTCAGTACATAATTTTTATCCACTTTTCTTTACGATTTTGTACCGTGTTCTTTGAGCATTCTAAAATTCTTAGCATTAATAGTGAAGTCAAGAAAAATGGCCACGATGCATCGCCGAACTTAAATAGTCATTTACTGTTTATTCTATCTTCAGATTCATTTGTTGTCAAAATAAATCGATTTACCCCAAATCTTAAGATAAGACCTTACAGGAATCTGTACATTATTTCATCTGGTTATTTAAAAATATTTTCTTTTATATTTAGAATAGTTCATTGAAAAAAACAATTATTATTTTATTTTTATTTTACTTAACGTTTATTCTAAATAAATGTAATTAGGGCAAATCTATAATTTGTATATACAACGTTTCACATATGTTAAGGAGATTTAGCTACACATAGATTGATTTCAAAGGAACTGCCGCAGTTTCTGGTCTTTTGCTAACGATAATTGCATTCGATTGCAATTCCGCTGCACTCTCGTAATGAATACACGGAATCGGGAATGTATTCATTATATAAGTGATTCATTCAGCGCATACAAGTATTCAATATTTTTTTTATTACTAAAGTTTTTGTAAAGGCTCACCTAGGATGTTTGTATAAACCTATGTTAAATATATAAACATCTGGTTTACTTTTCGCTTATTAAAAAAATCTTAATGGAATATATTAATGAAAGTAATAGATGTGCATAATTATTAAAATAATTGCACCATTTTTTACCATTTTATCGTATACGGTAATATGTACGGTCCCTTTTATTATTATGTGATAAATTATTTTACTTGAGCTCTATGTAAAAATGTTATTATGGCTCTATAATAAGCCCTATAATACCTTGTCTACGGACTTTAGATAAGAAAGCTATGTATCTGAATTAGTTTTCATATGATTTAACATAATAAATATACGACATAATCATTTCATCATTTAAAACGAAAATTAATAACCTAATTTTGTAGAATGTGTATCCCTAACTGCTAAGGCAGTAAAAAAACGGAAATCTAGGTCTCAGATATACAATAGTAGTATTAAAAGACCTTTTACAATTTTTTTGTGAGAGTAAAATGTAACCAAAGCGAGGGATTTAAAAGAGGGTAGATGCAGAATAAAAGCAATAATTTTAGATACACTATATCATAGATGATAATAAAACAACTTACGTCACAAGTAGTCCTGTAAATAAAAAGCAAAATATCGGTTTCTTTGGCATATTTTGTTCGTCGTTGTCAAAGTTTTTCAGCAACAAAACCTTTTCTAGTAGACAGCATTATCTTGGTAAGTATTTTCTATTGAATATATTTTTATCACCTGTGTAGGATTTGTTTTTGTTTCATTTCATACTCAAATAATATTATAAAAGAATGGAACGGTAAGTGGTATGGTACTCCCAACCATCATAGTATTAAAAAAAGAGGAACAAACACACAGACTTATATTACATTTATAAAATTAGGGATATTTTTAACATTATTAAGAATAATCTCTTTGTTAAACGTTTATTTAAAATGTAACTCGTGGAAGAGCACTAAATGTCAAATAATGTTACAAATTCTCAAAATTGGAATAAAAAGATTTTCATCTTAAGAAGCGGCAAAGGTCTTGCGCTCCAATTACTTTAAAGCAGCTATTGCATGGATATCGTACATGTGATGTGAAATGTCGGAGTCTTTAATATTAAAAATGATAGTAATGAAATAGGGGTAATAATGTACATACTATAATAAAAGGTGCGATCATGACACCTCTTATTCTTAAACTTAAACTTAAACATACAAATCACATTATAAAGCTTCTGAATTGTTGAAGATAATATTTTAAACACTTTATATTACTATTATAGTGATATCAAATAATACATATATATTAGATTTATTTGTTAGATAATTGATCGCAATAAAATCGTATCCAACTGCAGAAATGTTGCTTAAAATATGTGAGGGTTATTTAGGACACATAAAAATAAAACAATAACAATAAATATATTTACTTCTAGGTACATTGCAGACCTCGAAATAGTAGTTTTTTAATGTTAATTTAGTAAAAACAACTCTATATGTTTTGACACAGACTGTAATCATAATATCTACGATATGTGTGGTATTAACTTATTGTCCAACTCAAAGTATTGGACATTTTTAATGCCAAATTTTCATATAAAAAAATGTAAAGTTGGGTTATAAGTAACACAAAATAAGAAAGGAATATATATCTCATATAAAGTTTGTATGATAAAATATATCTGTTTTGTTATTTGGGATAGGAAGGAAAAAGAAGAAAAAGTCGGTAGGATCAGAAAAACAAAAGGCAACCCGTAATTTTTTTTCCGAAAAATATGTTTTAAATAAAATGTTAAATGTAACCTAATTCTCGCATTTCATATAAGTCGGACGGACATACAAAATTATATACTACGTTAGCAAGATTGCGGGTACTTCCTCTTTGGCCTTGGCAAAGATGAATGTATCTCGAGACTGTCGGTTCCGTTTAGATGATATCCTCATTCAGATTGTATTCTGTTATTCATGTTATTTGGTTGGTTGTAAATAAAATTTATAATTTCCACATTTCATTTCTACTTTTAATAAAACAATTTTCAGCCATCTAGTTTCCCAGTAATCAGTTCTACTTACGTAATCCTTTTAACATAAAATAGTATAAAACTTAACCCTGTATGAATATATTAATATTTAAATAAATGGTTTACTTACACTTGGCAAAGCGCATAGCCAAGTTATGAGGTCGTGACCCGATTAGAGCCCTGAAGCTTTAGTTATCAATTAATAGTTGTAATAGTGTCACTATAGTGATTTTTATATAGTTCATTTTCATATAGTTCAAAACATGACATTACGTAACCGCTGGCTCTTTACATAAAGTATGATGTTTTATTTAGGAATGCATAGATAACTGAATGTTTTTTATCTCAAAATCATGTCATTTTTGTACATACGTTTAAACTTTTATGTAAACTACCACGTTTAATTAACACAAAACTCAATTTTATAACAAAAATTATTAATTAATTCTTTATCAATGGGACTAAAACGTTAAAAATCAGGTTAGCCTCATGTGCATTAACACATTGGCACTAGTTCTAATAATTGTATATCTTAAATCTCTATAACATACTATGTAATATCGACATTGTAAAATATTGGGTTTATACGAGTATCTGGAATTTTAATCTGTTGTAGAATAAGCATGAGAAAAACAGACGAGCCTCTTAGCCTATCTAGCTCAACTATAAAGTCAATATCAGATCGGATGAGGCGTAATATATTGGAGAATATTTTAAGATATGAAAGTATTCATTCGAGAGATATCGGAAATCTAGATATCGTTATGGCATCAGTGACACGTTGACCTGATTAAAATATGCTTTAGATTTTGTTAACAACAATTTGTTGTACAAAATACGTTATATTTTTCTAAAACGATTTATTCATTTTTTTACCTTTAAGTCAAGGATATTAAAAAACCAAAAGATAATATCAAGTTCAAAAAAAGAAATGATGGTCTTTGGATCTCATGGCTGATGGCTGTTTACAAAGGTGGATTCCTACAAGAGACAACTCTTTGTGTGAGTGATCCATAGACTGTTGATCCGAGTCTAGGTGTAGTGAGTCTGTTTTATCAACTCCTGAGACAAACATTTTTCTTTAATACGGGAACAATTTCTATAAAAAAGGTAATACATTTTCATATAATAATAATAGTGACCCAAGCTGTTCATCTATGAGACTAGAGAGCCGGTTAATTGAAAGTCTCATCGTTAGAAGCAGGCCAACTCATTCCTCCCAATTATTATCTAACATCTGTGACTAATAGGTGAACCCTGAGTAGTTTAGAATAGCCACGTCTAAAGCAGATTTCTACGTTCGTATTACCTTGAGAAATAAAATAAATTGAATAAAAATTAAATTAAATATAGAGATGGCATAGAACATTTATTGACGACACTTTTATCGTTACATTAAACGAATGGTCTCGTAATTTTGATAAAGATCTATGATTAAGTGACGTTAAATGGTGCTTTTAACCTGTAACGACTAAGGAATTACACACAAAAGATGTTGAAATTATCTTTTTATTTTGTTCTCGTAAAGTAAAATACAACAAGTCTTTAAAAACGTCTTCTTTATATAATAAGAAAAGGAAATACTTACTATGATAGTTTATGTAATTGAGTTGGTGAAGCCCAACTGTACTGAATAAGTATTTATAACACAATGAAGATAGTTAGATGGTTGGTACATTTAAACCTGATTTATATTTTGTAGTAGCTTTTACCTCGTTCTCTTGCTTAGGCGATATTTTATACGATGGCATTTCTGTAAAGCTACTTACGTCACTTCTCATACTATTATTGTATAAAGAATTGTCACTTTAAAGGCTGTGACTTTTTTATTGTTAATGAAGATATAATTAGATTAAAACCAACCCTTGAATCTGAATATAATGAATTATATACTAGGTCGATTGGAATCAGAATATTATTTTAATTGCAATTAGTGCTATAATACCTATATATAAGATATGTTTGCATTTTTATTCTTCTGGATAATTAACGTTTTACAAAAACCCTTTTTTACCAACAGCAGTTCACAACCATCCCAAAATAAGAATTATTTCTCGATTGGGAAAGTAACATTTGAATTAAATATCATGAAATTTTAATTTCTTCATGTGAGAATTCTAAATTAACATCGCTTTTGGATCCATTCGCTTTTCATTCAGTGTTAAGACTCATTTATTTCTGTCAAAAGAACTCCATTTACACGAACATTAAAATGTAGCTGTTTGAGATATAAGTGTAACTTTTGTAAATTATTACGTCAGTCTATATCTTCTGCGTGTTTTGTAGTTATTTTTTTAAGAGTAGGCGGTCTAAATTCTCCCTTTTCCCCTGTTATCATTCTTTATTTTCTGCTCAACAAGGTTGGCCACATAAACGCCCATAAAGTATTTACAACCTAATCGTTAGTTCTATTATTTACCGAGAATACTGTATCTTTATTTAATTTGATATTTAATCTAATGTACAAGGAGTATAAAATTTTACTATAAATTCATAGTAATCAAAACTTGTTACAATCTGACGATATAATCATTAAAGTTGCGCTAAGTGATCAAACATTAGAATTCCATTTCAGATAGATTGAAGAGCTTTGACCACTGATTGATTCAAAGGATGTCGTTACGTCAATTTCTGTGTGTTTTCAAATCATTGATTGGCTCCGTATTGAAACTGATTAATAGTGAACTGTTAAAGGAGGTAGGATTGTTCACATTTTTAAGTGGAGGTATTAAATAAAGTATATTTATGAGTTCAAAATAATTATAAAGATATTTTTTCCTTTATCTTTTAAACCCTTAAAATAAACTATCGCCAGTAAAACAAGTTTACCAGACAACGATGAAGTGATTAAACAACACTTTAAACGTTTTCGTTATAGCAACAAATGAATTCGATTTTAGAGAGTTCTGTCAATACTTGTATTTTATAGTCTAATGCGTTAAAATATAAAATTATATATTTCAATGTTGGTTCTTACTATTCAAAGACGATTATTCTGAATTTATATAATCAGAACCATTTCACGATTTCTTTATCTGATTGATGTTTTATACAAAAAATATTAAAAATGTATAATGATATTTCATTGATATGATTTAAATGATTTTTATAAAATATATACTTTAATATTACTTTAAATATATTTTTGAAAGTAGAACACAAAATAAACACAAACTTATTTTTATCTCATAACATAATGGGTAAACTATATTATCTTTTTATTAAAAGATTCAGTAAAATGTAACAATGCTTCAATAAATGTAAGAATGAGGCTAAAGACAGATTGTTAATAAAAATAAATTGTAAGAAACGTTGTTAATGTTCACTTAAGAAAGCGAAAAATTCTTCTAGATAAATGTTTTACTTTGGGCAGGAGGGAAATTTTGGAAGGGATACAAATAGATTTTTAAGATCTTATTGCAGTTTTTGTACATAAATTTAGTGCAGTTTGAAAAAACCTCTTGTTTAGTTGCTTTTATAGTATATATACATATAAATAAAAATACTATATAATCCCCTAGTAATAAATGAAATATAATTACTATTTAAATAAAATTACTGTTTAAATGTAAATTTCGAGAATACATACAATAGTATAGACAGCCCGTCTGTAATAAAAACGAAATGTTGTCTATACTAAAATTAAAAACTTTTTGTCATTTAGTTTTGGTGATAATCTCTTTAGTTATCCAATCGGATTTAAAAAATATTTTTCATTTGCATTTAACAGAGTATTTTATAAACAGATTATTATTTACATAAAATTATTATTTGGCTAAAAAAGATCACAAATTTTCTTTTAATATAGTATTAAAAGGAAATAATAATTGAAATATTATTAGCAACAACAAACCATTTTATAATATTTATATGTGTTATTGTTCCAAACGTGTACGGTCTTTCTTTAATCTACGCAGACTATGTGGCTCGGAATAATTAAGATTTTTAAAATATAAATATAAACTGGAAATAAATAGCAAAATGTACATCTTGTTTGAATCAGATTTTGTACCAAATCAGTTAAAAATATTAACAAGAAATATTATACAATCATTAATTCAATATAGTGTTCATATCACGCTTAATAATAGTATCCTCATAAGTTTTCCCATTACTTTCCAAACTTTATTATTTTTCCTTCTTCCTTGAAAAAGACAAAGTATCTTCATCGCCATGAGTATATATGGGGATATTAGGTAACTATCAGATAATTCGTCTGCATTTAAGGTTATTTATGATAAAAAGACAATTACTATGTCCAACTCATGAACTTTTACAGATTTTGGTTGCAAGGCAGAAATTACTAATACTTATAAGGATATTAGAGCCTATATAGGTAGATTGCATATCACACGGTATGCAATATCGAGTAACACTAACAAATTACTAAACTTATCTCCCATATCTATATGATATTCGTTTTTCCAAGAGTGAAATACAAGATTTCAATATATGACAGATAACGAATTTTCTTAAAGTAAAGTTCATAAACTATTAAAATGTCGTACCGGTTAGAACGCGTGTCTAGAAAATGAATTGAATGCAAAGTTAAATTGTTAAAGTTTTATCACCAGCGGCCACTTAAATCTGTCAAGCGTAAAATGTGTAATTCATTTTTAGAAAGCATGTTTAAATTACTTGGTCAGCTCCACTAATTTGGAGTTAAAGGGTTTTAACCGTTATATATTATATCATTTGACTGACGGGATCATAACGAGGTTTTGCCAATATAGGCTCTAACTTACTAAGAGTTAAATGTTTTCAATATACTTGTTGTTTAATGTGTCATATATTTACACGTAACATTAATGAATAGAGTCAATATTTTGCTCTCCTGAGCAATCTATCATCCTGTCAAATATTAGGATTTATATGAACGAATCCTAATACTTGACAGAAATAAGATATTACCATTGCACTACACTTTTAAATCAATATAAGTATTATATTCATCAAGGCAAATACCGACATCATGTTTGAGTTCTCTGAATGACAAAAATCAGTCGCTATTGAGCTTTTTATAGCATATTACTACAACTCGCTGACGTTGTTTTAGATATGTATAATAATTTTATAGCAATAGTTTGAATGTTACTAAAGTTAATACAATGCAGCGTCGACATCTCACGACATTTGGTTGATGCGGCACAGGTGTAGCAAACTTGTCAACCTGAAAGTCGAGCTCGAGTTCGAATTTCAAAAGTATTCTTGTCTACAAACCTTTTCTAGTAATTAGTATAAAAAATTAAAAAAAAATATTACGAACGTCAAAGTCCTTCATCAAACAGATGTTAAAACAAAGGGCTTATACACATTATTGTTTTTAAACGAGATTATGAAAAATAATGTTTAAAGTGTAAATAACCTCATCACACGTATAATATACTGAACAATTAATAGGTACACAGACACTGCAAAGCATTGCACTGCCTCTGTACGTTTATATAGTGTCGATGGCAATTAAAGCATTTTAGTCTATATGACGAATAAGATTCACAAAATTTTTCTTTACGATAATTAATTAAAAATAACGTGAAATAGCTCCTGCGCAGTCACTTCGACATAATATATAGTAAATGTAAAAGGGATAAGATTAGGTAACTTTGTTTCTATTTCAATTTGTTGTTGTATCGGCGTAATAGTAATAAATTAACGTGTAGAATTGGACCACTCTTGGCAATGATTATTTTATAAATACTGTATTTTAATATTATTTGTCATCTTATAAAATGTTTTTATAGCAAAACTATTATTACTACTATTAATACGACTAAGACGACTAAATTGCACCGGTCTCTATAGATAAATAAATCAGTACAACGTTCGTACGAACAGTAACGGCGTTTGAATAAAATTCAAAATAGTAGAATTTGAAGGCATAATTTAACTTTTAATTTCATACTAATTTTTAACCAAAAAATGTGCATCTGTATATTAAATAATAACAATAACATTACATATATATTTGGTTACAAAAGTAAAAACGTCAATCATCGATTATAATTCTTAAGATTGATTTACACGTTCGATCAATTAATACAAAGAAATGGAAGTTTTTTGTGGCCTTAAACATCTATTTATTGATTAATCATCTTAGATCCCCCTCCCTAGTCCGCCAATTAGTAATTTGTTAGTTTCCGTGAATTTCCGTAAATTTGTTTTTTTCCACGAAATAAAGTACATTCAATGCTTAGTTTACTTATTATTATTTTTTATAACGAGCTTTCTTTGCAACTATAAAGATACTAATTCGACAGAGCACATGCCGTACATTCATTTGTAGTCACGAAATAACATTATAGAATCAATGAACTCTTGCATTATTGATAATGGCGGCCATATTAAGTAAAAAAATTAACATTAACATGATTGGTACAAGTTTAATAACGAAAGTTATTATAGTGAAAAAATAAAGCATTAAATAAGAAGTGATCAATGAATATGTTTTAGTTTAAATGTACATTTAACTTCTAATGAATTCGACGTGCGCTGTTGCCGCTCTGCATAGGTTTGTGACCTATATCCATATTGACACCAATAATGTATTTTTATTAGATTATTTTTCCGATTTATTTATTTGAGATTTTTACTTTTACTATTTGAGTGTAGGTTAGGTAGCTTAAATGAAGTTATAGGATTAATTATGGTTTACTGTTATAATTCATTTGCCCTTTCATTTACTGTAAAACAAAAAAAAATGTAAATCTATGTAAGTTTTGATAATGCTTTTCTGATCATTAATATTTACTTTGCTTTATCTTTTCAGATTAAATCGGACCTTCAATCAAATAAATACCCACTTGTTCGGAAGTTAGTCAGGTGAGACTTGGAATAAATGTTAAAATTATATTTTTAAGAATTATTTCTTTTAAATAAATGTGTTACTGCTTGAAATATTGAAGTTAGAACTTAAGTAATTGACTTTCAATGCAACTCGGAAGTCAGGAAACCATTTTCTTTTCATTTAGTTCACGGCTAAGCTGATTTCACTCGCCTTGCCTTTTGAAAATAAATTTAATTACGTCAAAATTCAAACGAAATGCTTGAAACCTACTGCAGAAACAGAATAGAATTAAAAATTTTACTATACACTATTAAATATATTGTTCTAATTGTTTTCAGCTACTTCTGCTCCCTTATCTGTCTACCCCATTCTATTTTAATCCATCTATCATCACTTCAAAAGTAAAATAAAATCATTTTTGGTTGTATTGTATTTACAACCAAACTATTTTTTTACAGTGAAAATCAATTTACAGTAAATTATAAATAAATTTACCTAAAAGTAAACTATATTTTGTGTATGTTTTTTTTTATTTGAATATAATACTGCACACATTTTCATTAAATTCACTGATGTAGTAAATTTTGCATGATGAGGAATAAATTATCCGATAAAAGACAAATAAATATCTTATGTCTCGTTATTATTTATTATTATATTAGTAAATATCTATAATTGTTAAACACCTTCAAATACCTTAATAAAAATAGTAAGATCCCACATGATGGATGTAACTAAGTCAGGGTAGCATTTACTGAGTTATTGTATATTTATTACCTAATATACATTAATAATCCAATAAATGTTTATTATTGCTTTATTAAGTATGTTTAAACGATATCCACCTCAATCAGTAATTTAAATATACCACATTACCTTGTACTGATGAAACCTTAGCAATGATAAATAGAAGGTTTGTTCAGTATTGTAAATCTAGTGACATTTAAGAATATTTTTGGTCCAAAGAGTCATCATCATTATATAGTGTTTAGTCATCATCATTATATAGTATTTATGAATGTAATGAATTTGGAATATGTAACCTGGAGACTTTTCTATAGATCTACATCTACTACCTTTGGAATCATGCTAACTAAATATTTTTTATAACTTTGATTAAATAAAGATAAGTCACGTTTTTAAAAGTATCTGCGATTCGCCTTGTATAGAACATATTATAAGTGTAAATTTACCTAAAGAAGAAGAAAATGATCAAAAGAACTGATATTAATGAATAGTAATGAGACAGAAGTTTATAGGTTTTCATTTTAAACGCAAATGAACTCGATTTGGAAGCACTTTGGTTAAATCGTTTTTTGGTTTTAAAATTTAGATGTTCACTAAGCGGTGATGATAATCTAAATGCTAATGCTTTTTCTGATATTTTTATACTTAAAAATGTAGGTTAGTTTACCCTACAATAAAATCTGTATTTATTTAGAAAATCTAGAGTTTTATTTTTTCCCAACTTAAAAGTATTAAGTTTTTTCAATTAAAACGATATAATGGTTTCGAAAATCACAATGTTTCAAACGATAAAGAATCTGAATGAAAATTTGCAGGAGGCTTTATATGAAATCAAAATATTAATAGTCTATTTCACATGATAATTTCTCAAATGAAATTGTGTTTGCTTAATATAATTAAAAATTATAATTATTTTACTTCGTACCTGTCTACAAGACTAAGACTGGATGTGGACTTTATCTGTATTAAAATTTTGATAACCTTATAAACCCTAGTCAGAAAATGACTTTGTTCACTTGAAATTAAGTTAAAATCATATAATTGTATTAACAAAACTACATATATGAAACAATGAACATCTATAATTTAAATAAATTAACAATGCAATTTTTTGTATCATGATAGTCGAAGAATCAAGTAATTAGTAATACCGTAAGAGTAGATTATATAAATAATACGGAATTTATAGTATAAATTTGGTAAAAGTATTGGCTGTTTTATTTTAAAGAGATAACATGCAGGCTATGTTTGTCTTCATCCTGTATTTAAAACATTGATTAAATAATTTGAAAACGGATGAGAATTTTAAATATTGTCTACACCCATGATAACAACTTTAATCTCTTGATATTAGTATACATTTATGACAAAAAACTTGTACAAAACCCGAAGCTTTACAGAACGGAATTTACGATCGGTTTTGTATTAATAATTCCCATTGTTATTGTGATTTTATTATTTTCCCTCATACTCGTTTTCTATTCACAAAATGAATTACTTTACATTTTCATACTGAAAACAACAAAAGTATTGTATAAAAAAGTAAAGAATAATCATTTTTACTTTTAGTGTAGATAATAAAAGTTTCTATTGTTATATTGGAATTATCCATTACTTATTCAGCGGTGGTTACAAAATGACATTCAGTATTGTAATTTGATATTTTTATTCCTTCCATTCAGAAAACACTACTATTCATAAAACTTGTTTTTACAGAATTCTGTCGTGTACTTCCATCTTAATGTTAAATTAATAATATTTATGCAAAGTACATACTGGTTTTGTAAATAAAAATATGTTTTTTGGTTTGTTCTTCTTTCAGGGTTAAAATTGCTTATAATGTGAGGAACACTGACACTTAAAAATAAAGTAAGCTTCTCTATTAAAAAAAAACAACCTTAAAGGGAATTTAAGTTTGAATAGAATATTATTCATTACTTAAAAGTAATACCTGTTTTATAAGACATTTTTTCTATGGGGTGGTTGAAATAAAATACCCAACAATAAGTTCATCTGAAACAGACGACGCGAGGTAGCACATATTATTATAATATGTTCTATAGTATATCAAGCTTGTAATAACAGACTCATAAAATACATGATAACACTCGCAATACTCATCTTCATAAAGAAGAGCTCTATGGTGGCAGCTACGTATGAAGTTAATAAATTTAATTCCTAATTAGGAAACGTTGTTGTATTATATATTGTATGGTGCGTCAAATATTAATTTTAATAATTGTGAATAAAATAATAATTTTTATAAATAAACGTATACTCTATATATATACCTGGATATATTATCATTTAAAATATTTCGAATATATTACACGTATATATATAAAGGTAAAATTTGTAAGTTTGGATCTAGGATATAGATTAAAGATTAACTATTAATCCGGAATTAATTCACTTAAATTTAAAATGGTCCTTTGAGGAGACGTTAAATAAAGAGCTTTTAGCGGACATCAACTTTGCAAAACACGCAAAAATGTGTCGTGTGGTTCTTACTACTTCTTACTACTACCAACATTGCGTATACTACGATAGTAGTATACGCATTTATGTAAAAAAGATAAAAAACTTACAAGTCAGTGTAATAAAACCACAACAGGATCTATAAAATCAGAACCAAAGAAGTATAAAAGAAATAAATCTCGCTAAGAAGTGACTTCGAATCACTTGTAATGCTTTGTAGAGGCAGTAATTGTTTATTTGTAGCAAAAGAACACAGAAGGGGAGGTTTCGGAAAGGGAAGTAAATAAATTTCTAGCTTCGACAGTTTTAACGCATTCACTGTGAATGGGCGTAGCGGATCCGATTCCCGCGGCTTTGTCATTTTTTCTTATAAGTCAATAAATATTGTTATATTTAATTCAGGCAATATATAATGGAGCATTATATATTGCCATTATATATTGTCTTCATTATATATTGCCTCAATTTATCTTGAGTATCAAATAAAATAACAATAACATTTTCACATCTCTTATTTGTAAATTGATGACATCATCAACTCAAACCACTTCAATAATTAATAATACCATAATCCTAGTAGACAATTATTGGCCATCATTTCTGATAAATTAATTCATTGGAGATTTAAAAACTGAAGGACAATAATAATTATAATACACGTTCGATAGATACCATGTTTTTAAAAGTGCAATGACCGGGATTGTGTCTTTGAAAGTCAATCATGAAATAATTTTTTTCTTCATAACGCTATCACTCTTAACGTGACCTCTTTCTGTCTCCATTGCGGTTTTGTTAGATAATACTAACGTTTTATACAACTGGAAGTAGTATTGTTTGTCTTTGTTTATAGATGGATTGGTTTAGCAGATATTGAACGATTGGCCAATCTAAAATAGGCCTTATATCATACCAGTAAATCTCAAAATATTTTTTTTACTTTGATCTAAATTATATTCTATAGTAGTAGTTTTATTTGCTACAACATTTTATTGGATTTCTAATGCGGTATGGAGTAATTTATTTTTAATGCAGTACTTTTTATATTATGAATTATTGATGGTTACGAATACGCTTTTCATGTATTGAACAATATAAAAATACATAATGCGGTGTAATTATATAATCTTTGTTTCGTTTGTTATAATATAATATAGATAACATAATAAAATAGCAATTTACAACAACGTATAAGAAATAATTATAATATATTTCGTGTTGCAACAACCACAATTCATTTAATATCTGCTAAGAACCACAACCCTAGGATTATGTATTATAAAAAGGAACAGGAGTATAATACCTGTGGTAAAGACTTTGATATTCATTATTAATATTTTTGTTTTAACTGACTGCGAAACAAATATTTTTCTTAGCAATATTATTTTATTATATATTTGTATGTTATTTTGTATTTAATAAGTGGAAAATTGTAAATAACTTGTCCCGGATTATCCAATACAGACAGACATATAACGAAGTAATTCTAAGATGGTTTCTCTTTCTAGTTTGAAGGACGAAACCACAAAAATACATTAGGATATTGATCCTCTTTTTGAAATTACATTTTTAAAAACCTACCTTCGAAATTCGAAAATTATTATATTTAATAATAAGGTAAATATTCCAGTAATTTATAATGTGTACTTACCGTTTTTGTGGTAATTTTAAGGAACATACAACTCTAAGGGTTTAATTTATCTGTTAATATCTAACTTTAGCATACAATAATAAAACGTACGCAGGGATAGGTTTCAAGTGAGATATTATTTATGTGTTCCGCAGCGGTCCATTCATAATCTGCAGCTTCATTCCACGCGGCGGCCATTCTATTTATGGCTACTGCGACTTTAGACTTGACTTCCAACAAAGAACTATAGTGGGTTTGAATAGGGACGCCTATGGTATTATATTTTGTTATATATATATATATATATATATATATATATATATATATATATATATACATATATATATTTTTAAGGCTGTAATCTAGTGTTTTGATAAATGTGTAAAATATCTGTTTTGAAATAAAATTTAATCTTTAGTTAATAATTACCCGGGGAATATAAAATTATCCCATTTATATATTACTAGAATACCAATATGTTCTTATATGTCTTATTTTCGAAATTGCTTTGGTATAGTGTTTATATCCTAGAGTCTGATTATATATATTTAATATACCACAGGCGGTGTTAACGTGAATAGATTTGAAGCAGATATTATTTATGTGTTCCGCAGTGGCCCATTCATAATCTGTTGTTTCATTCCACGAGACGGCTATTTGTGGCTATTACGAGCTACGTTTGACATGCTTTTGGAACAAAGACAATTTTCGTAACAAACTGTTATTAATAATACTGTTAATATTATAATATATATTAGAAATACTTTAAACTATAAACTAGTATATGTTATGCATGAAGTGTAGGTAGGTTTAAGATTAAGTTTCAACATTTTGAAAATATATGGGAATATATCGGAACGATCAGAAAACTATTTTAAGTCTACGAGTAGCAAATGATATTCCTTAATATATCAGTCTGAAGACTTACGTGGGTTGCTCGAAAATAACGTTTCATCATTATCGGATAGAAATCGAATCACATTAAATGAACGAGCCATTTTCTGCATCGCTGGTCTCGTACACACGTAGCTTCTGACTTGGTGTTTTTGAAGCCAATTCGTTCATAAGCCTATTTGTTCAAAGAGTTTGGACTCAGCGTTGGACAGCTTAACTATAAACTATAAAATTTATAAAGGTTTTACATCCCGCAATATGAAAGCAATAAGCCTGTTTTATAATACGAATGAATTTGAAACTTCGTAATCAAATAACTTTTAAATTTATCTCCAGAAATAAATATATATCGTCAGGCGCACTCTCAGATGAAATCTAGATACTCTGTCTCAATGAATCGTCTTAGTTATATCATTTGTCTAAAGTACGCCTATCTGTTTCTGTCTTTATACAAAAGAAGGGATCGTAAGAAACAGTTATGTCATAAATTCTACTAATGGAAGTAAGCTATTGTTGAAGAGAAACAGTTGACTATCTCTGAGTTCTACAATAGATATAATGTCCCGTTAGTTAGTAATTACATCGCCTTTGTTTCGTTTAATCGAAGCACTGCAGCGTGTATTATAATTAGAGAGTATTTACGCCCTCTATTACGGACTGTATTAGCTGAATAGTTTAATACTGCTGGTTAGTGAAGTTCAAAGTTAAAGGAATTGATGGAGCTTTTTAATTTGGTGGATTTTGATGCAAGTCTTGGCTTAGAATTAAATTCGAGTAAAATTAGTTTTAATTGTCAATTATTAATTTGATTTTCAAGGTTGTCTTGACCTCAGGAATCTTACGCTAACATCTAAATTATTCAAGCTGGGGTTACTTCCACATTTTGCTCAAGATGTTTACTTTTATTGGTACATGCGGTTTTCAATCTTATGGTTAAATCATAAGGGTTATAATTGAGTAAAGATCTTAAAGTAGGTATGTTTTTCGTTACCAATCTTTCCAGTATAGTAATTATGATTAAAAATAAGAGAGAAAAAAATTACAATCTGTACGATATGTGATTAAAATATAAATAATAACTTAAAATCCCGTTTAATTCTTCTGTAAGCTTTGTTTTTTGAATTTTGTTATTTATATTTACTTGTAAAATTGTTTCTTCGAGTTTTGATGTATTCTTATTTTCATTATATAATAATAATAACTAATTCAGTTGTTCGGTCTGATCTTAAACGAGTTAAGTAGCAGTTAACTGGGAAACTTAGATATTATAGGGAGATAATGCACTTAGCTGGAATTATCTGGAATATGTTTTATATAAAAAATTGTAAAAGATAAATTTGACAATAGAAACTAATTTATCCACGTTTTCCTCCACGTCGACTATGCTTAGCAAGTTTCAAACTGTTGCTTTGAACATTTAATTCAGGAATCGCTATGAAGTGTGTGTAATCCTTTACTACAATAGAGCAGCTCGTGAACGATTAGTAACCAGCCAAAACCAAAATTAAGCTTTAAAACATAGTGTGTAAGTTCATTATTTATCAGCGGCAAGCCGGATGAATTGACAAGGGAATCAACTTGTTTGGAGGCAACTTTGAAAGACCCAAATAGTGAACATTGATAACGTCAGTTGTAACTTATTAGTCGCCTAGTTTCTGTCGCCGGTTCAGTTCTGGCTTAATGGGATTACATTCCTTTAGTTTATCCATCGCACAACTAAAGTTGAATCTAGATTCTACCATAGTTTGATATAGATACTGTTGGAATTGTGATTGTATTGTTTCAAAGTTATTGTTTATATAATGTTTGGTCTAGAATAAATAATTAGTTTAGGAGTGGTGGTTTAAGTTTCAGCAGATGGAAAGGAGGCGTGTGTCCAGCTCGCGGATCGTGTATACGCTTATAATTGATGGTATGGAGGAAGAGAATATTATTTTATAATTTACGGTATTTTTTCTTAAACAAACAAACAAACAAACATAAAATAGTTATATATAAATATTAGTACTTTGCACAATTATCCAGTTCTAGTAATTTCTGTAACATATAAATAGTTTCCAGTTTCTACCCGTAGCGTGCGAGAAACATTCTGCTATCCCAAACGATGCACTTCAATGGTATTTATGATCTAGAATGCTATCTAGACTGGGCCAACGCCTAAATTTCAACAAATTTGTAGCAAATAACATTGCGTATAATTTCTGTTAGTTTTTCGAGTTTGGTATCTTATATCTTTTAAATATTTTTATTACATAAAAAAAAATATTTATTTGTGATGTTATTAAATAAATAATTTCATTTTAATAATTGACGAGACACTGTCAGAGCTAAAATTCAGTGACCATAAATTAATGTAAATTGGAAAACTTGACCCTCCCTTGTCAATAAATGAAATGCTTTGAAGAAAATGTTGGAAATTAATAGAGGAAGTGGTCTGCTTTAATATGAAAGAATAAAATAAAAAATGGACTTAACCTATTTCTGAATGTGAGTATTATATAAACACGACTCGAATTTTGTTATATTATATATTTGATACATTAGTGAAATGTATTTAATTATTTTCATTAATTCACTCTTATTCACAGTGAAATATTCTTGTTATTTATTTCATACATATTTATGAAAAAGTTGTTACCGCCTGAATAAATTTTAACAATATTAGTAATAATTAATAGACTACATGACAACAAATTGTTTACTAATACAGAGCCAAAACTAGTAATCACAGGTACGGCAATATGCCTTTTGTAAAGACTGGTTCAATTGACAAATCTGTCAATACAAAGAATACACGTTGAAGTTAGAAACTCTAAATCATTGTTGTAGATTTTTGAATGACAATGGAAATTGATGAATGTTCAATTGTCGATTTAAAAAACTAATTCATATAGCTAATTGTGTTAAAATATTTGTTATAAGCTAAAAAATAAAAAAATATAAAAAAAATGTTATGCTCAGTTCACTTTATCACAATGAATACATTTTAATAAAAACATTAAAATAAGAAACTACGCTTCTACTATGGGCAAGTGAGAAGATTTTCTTTGTTAGATATTGTAGGGGATAAAGACAAATTATAAAAATTTTATTTATAAAACTGCTCTTCTACTCTAGGTAAATAAAACGCTGTTGCGAAATTTAGAACACCATTCCTTTAAAATGCTGTCCCAAATACTAAAACGAAATATAATCTTTCAGCAGAAACATGAATTTTATGAAATATTTTTTTCTACTTTGTTGCTCTTATGTGTCTCTACATTATATCTCAAGGAATAACTATAATAAAATATTCAGTAGGAGGATGTTCTGTTGTGTTCTTTCTTGTTTTGTTCTATTCTATAGTTGAATAAAGAATAATTAAAAGTTTCGAATGAGAAAATCTATTTAAATTACGTTCCCTGAATTGTTGTAAAATACAAGAGAGAGCCCAAAATGGTTTTTATTGTCTATATACAAACAAAGGCTTTAATGAGTTTAGTTTAATTAAATAATACAAATATTTTTTCGGGTTTCAATTCAATTGATAGATATTTGGTGCAAGGAATTTTCACGTTCATTCATTTAACATTCATATAAAATAAAATACGTAGATTTAATGTGACTTGCCAAACATCATAATTACTTTTTATTGAAACATGGTATGTTGTATGTAAAAAGGGTCAAATAATTGTCATAAGCTGATAGGGTAAAATAATATAATATCGCCATTAATACAAATTCTTCTAAAAATAAAAAAATTGGAAAATATTAGAAAAGATTACAGAAGTGATTGCTAAAAAAGCGTATTTCAAAGTTAAGCTACAGTATATTCGACATATAAATAGTTATGTTTAAAGTAAAATATATTTTTTTATTTACCTAAGTGCCGCTGCCACAGCGGGATAGGTATAACGATTAGTACCTTTTTGGATACATTCTGCTGGATTTTATGCGAAATCTACGTGGTTATAGTTTCCATTCAAATGCATAATATTATTTTTAGAGACTTTACTAGGTACGTGACCTCTTTACTGGATCATCATCTATACATTCTAGTTGGAGTCTAGTTCATCGTTCCTCTTGGGTTATATGGCCATTGAGTGTAGTACCACATTATTAACTGTTCTGCAAAACGTCTATGATCTGATATGATAATTTAGTTTGTGATGAGATGAGATCTTTTTGCATTCCACTTTGGGAAAACACTTTTCTCCTTTGTGTATTGTGTGCAGAATATTCTAAAGACGGGACACGAATAGCACTAGAAAGAAATGAATTAACGACTGTTTCTAAAAAGTAATAAATGTGATTCTTGTAGATAAAGAGTAACCGTAAAAACATAACAAAGTATAAATTATAAGGGTTGTTACCAGAACGTTATTCTTATACGCGTTGACATGAATATTATTTTTTTGGGATTCTAATATCATTGATTATCCATTCATATGTGATGAGATGTAGAACAATAACATCTTGTTATTGTTCCGTGGTTTCTCTAATGAGAGTAGGGTCTTTACTAAATTTTATTTTTACCAAGCAAGTCTGGTAATCATTGTTATTGGTGATGATCGGTTTGAATCTCTAGTTCAAAGATAAAGATTCGATGTCAATTTTATTCAAACCTAGATATAATCGATAATACAACGTATTCCTATCTCTGATTCATATCCGTGGTTCATAATGCAATGAAAAAGCAGATTTTCCAGAGAACTTTGTCTTCACCAAAATTTTGATGACCACGGAAACTTTTACATTCATCCATTTTCTAAACTCTTCATCCATCTTATTCATAATAAAAACTTACCTTTGGATATTAATCATTAAAATTAAACGAAATCTTATTGTTTATTATTCCAACGCAACAAAGAAATTGTTTGGACGCTTTTGTAAAACTTTATAAGGGTTCACAAATTTATTTTCTATTCAAAAATTAAAACTTTATTATTACACCTTTAAATATATATTAATTATATTAAATATAAATTTGTGTATATATATATATATGTACACTTTTAAAATTATTTCTTTATCTTTTAAAGTATTTGGTTACACAAGTAAAGACCAAAATTAAAATAAATATGTATAAAGGAAATGGTTTCAAGAAAGTTATTGAGCGATTATTTTCTTATAATAGAAGTATAAAAAGATTTTATTAAGAAGTTATCATCATACAAAGAATGTAAAAATATCGAGTTTCTTTATTTGCCTTGCTTTTCTTCCTTTCAACTTTTTTAATAATGATGCTTTAAGAATAGAACCGACAAATGTTTTCCAAGTTGTATTATTTAAATTTATTTTAAGACTTCCATTAAATTGTTGGTAGAATATAATAAAATAAATAATTAGTTTTATATACACCAATAAGCTTAACCAACTTCCCCGAATTGTTAATTGGAATCTTAGCTGTCATTAATAACATAACAATCTTTAAAATAGTCGTAAATGTCTTAAATATATAAGACTTTAAATATTTTTAGCGTTTTAAGAGTAATTCTTCAATGTAATTTTCAATACATAAATATATTTTGTAACAGCATGACTTATTGTTTTATACGGTCAAGGAGGTAATTCATTTCTATACCGCATTTTAATCAGTTTTTGTGTCTGCTGTGGTTAGTTTTAAAGCTCTTAATATCATAAGCTTTGGGAAAATATTTCGGAAAAAAGAACAAGCTTTAAACATACTTTTTGTATTCTTTTTATTAATTTAATATATATTAATTTCCCAAAAAAGTCATGATTGTCAAGACTAATTAATATATGAAAGTATCTCGAAATTCATAATTTATAACAATTGCGGAGTTTGAAGCGTTAAGGGAAAGTTACTTGTTATTTTAATTGAGATCCTAAATAAATAGATAGAAGAAGGACGTATAAATTAATCTTTATCCGCGTGATTTTCTGCAAATGAAGTTAAAATTATCTGTGATAAAAAAAACGTCATTTGATGTCAAATGATATATTCATTCAACGTTTATGTATAGTTTTTTAAAACAAGCTCGTTAAGAATTAATAAATCTGTGTTATGATGTAAATTCTGTCGAATTCTCCTCAGGTATTAAGGTTATCAACCTTAAGATCTGTTTCTTGTTTCTTATATTTCTATAACGTTTGTGACGCAAATCCGTCAAGATAATTTAATTACTAGAATATTTTTATAATAGGAGATATCTTATTTCATAATCTAGATATTATTATTCACCTGAAATTAATGAAAAAAGTATACGTCTATTGACAAATAAAATTGAATGTTGTTTGTTCTTCTTTATAATCTGTAAACTGTTAGGTATTTATTTTTTTTTGCAATAACTTATATTTTTGTGTGTTTATATTATTTTAAAAATTTTTATATAGGAATAAAATGTAAGTAAATGAAACTGTTCAAGAACTGAAAATGGGGTAATCTTAGATTATGGAAATATGCATATTCATATTATGTAGACTAAAAAAAAAACTTGATTTGAATTTTGGCGTTTAAATTAATTATACAACATGTAATGGACGGTAAGCCCTTCTCGCTTTAATTTATCGCAACTAAAGTTACAGATTTCGCAATCCAAGATTTCAATATTCAACGATTATTATGATAACTTAGATTTTATTTCGTAATTTCTCTGGTCCGTAATACTTTTAAATATTTTGTCGTATGTAATAAATAATATTATTATTGAATTGAATGAAATTTACAAAAAGTTTACACTTATATACTTATTTGAATGTCTGCTTATATATATATATATATATATATATATACATATATAAAATCTCTTAACAACTTTAGCGAATAAGCTAATAGCATAGTTTTTGGTAATTGTATGTTATGTTCGTAATTGGCAAATAAAATAAGAAAATATTTTGAGTGGGAAAGTAAGATATTTGAATGCCATGTTAACACACTCCTGATGTCTTCATTAGCATCTAAATAGTATTCCAGGGCGACTCATTACCATAATAAAATGAAATATATATAAAACACTTTTTTCTTAATAGAATAATAGATTGTTATTATCTCTAGCTTAAAACTAAAACTAAAAATAAATATTTAAATAATCTTTCCGAGAATATTTCATATTGAATGCCCGAGCCCGAGATAAACAAATAATCCTGGCAAAGAAGAAGAGTTAACTACAGATATTTAAATATGTTACATAAATTTTATGTAATTGTTTAATTGTTTATAATCTGAACTACTAATGTTAGGTTATAAATAATTATATACAATTTATGAAATATATCTTTTTACCGCAAGACAAGTCTCATCTTCCGTATCCTGTTTCATTAAAATTATAATATTTTGTTTTTAATTAACATCCTGTGATAAAAGGGGCACTAAATAATTAATATAAAAATCAATATTCATTAAAAGGAGATTAAGGTCCATTCAGATGAGATGGATAAGACGCGGCTGAAAGAAAGGATTAGCCAAATCATTTGTTAAAGCTGTAAAGTGCAGAAAATCTAAAATTACAAACGGAATGTTATAAGCAGTGTTTTTGTTTTTTATAAACAAAATATCACCTGCGCTTGCGCTGGATGTAAGTTACTAATGTAAAATTCGCTTAGAATATAAATGTTAGGTATAATTATTTGACAAAAGGACTTGTCAGCGGTTTGGATGTTTCGTTGACAAAGAAACTGATTAACAACAACGAACTAAGCTACATATTTATATTTTTTATAATAAAATGTAAATAGCCAATATAAAAAAAAAACTTGATCCGGATTTACGAACATTACAAATAAAAAAATAATCTAATCGGTCAAGCCCTTATCAAGACTTGCTGTCAAACACTGTATCTCGACACAAAAGAATGATGTTGACATTGAACCCCATTTTTCTAGTATAAAAGTAGCCAAATTACTCCTCATAACATTAACAGTTAGTGAAAATCCCGTTTCAAAGAAATTTATCCACTACAGAAGGTCAAATAAACATACTAATAATACTTTTTTCGTTTATTTGTTATTTTACTTGTAACATACTATAATTTAATTTTACTACACCATTTGGGTATTCATAAAAAATATCGCATATCAAAAAATTTTACGGTATACATAATTTATTACAATTTTATTATATTTTTCATACATAGTATAATAAAATAGACTGACTTGTAAATGTTATTTATTATAACACTGACTTGCTTTTTATAGAATACAAATAGAGCTTTTATGAAAAGGAGGTTTTATTATTCAAGTATAGTTTTTGGATATAAGCTGGTATCCACGACCTTGTTATATAAATAATATAATATAAACTTATTAAAAATCAAAAGATACCATTATTAAAATCAGGTTCATATTATGGAAATAAAGTGATCCAAATATATTTGGTAATTATATTAAATTAAGGGCAAATTAACTCTCAAAACCAAAGTTAAAGGCTGTTCATAATAAAGCTATAAAAATATATTATGGCCAAAGTATGTTATTTTGTGCCTTTATAAACAAATTAATATTATAAACTATTAAATGAAGAGGTTAAAATGTAACAGTTTTAACGAGCCGGTCATATTATCATTACCCGGTCACTGAGCTACCCGGTTATAACAGTCTGATGCATCGTTTACAGCGTTGTTTAATTAGTCGCTATAAGTACTGAAAATTAACTGTTAAATTGTATTATTCTGTTACCATTTACATCTCAATTCTCTGTTTACTTGTAATTAGCAATTTAAAGATCGTCTACTATAATAATATTCTCATTGTTGGTGTTAAATGTGAATTGTTAATTTTAAACGAATTTCATTGTTTGGTTCATATTTATATTATATGGAACTTGTTTTGAGGAAAGTAAAAGAAAAATGAACACAAAGGTATAATAGTTTTAATTTTATTTTAAATATTTAATTGTTTGTGCTTGACCTCAAAAGATGTAATTTTATTTTAAAATATTTATAAATAAAGTACCGTGAATGTTGCTATAAATGGCTGTTAAGTTTCAAATTTAATGTAAGAATGTTAGTTATGTTAAACTTGAAACTTAACAGCCATTTATAGGAAGTATGTAAGTATCATAAAGGATCAAACTGAGCAGACTAAGTGAGATGATTAATATTATATTGTTGAACCAAAGTATGATGTTCATAATGACTATGAACACCGACTGATGGAGCGAATTATGCATAGACTTGCAAAAGGGTATCGTAGGGAACGTGTTGAGTTTCTGGCTATGCGATGCATATCTGTAATTTTTGGCAGATGTAGTACCTTCATCATTTGATGAGCAAAATTTCTTGGCACTATACCATAATTTTGTGAGTATATTGGAGAGATTGTAATGAAGATTAACATACAAGTCAAGCAAAATTGAAATAATTTAATATATTAAATTTTTATTCGTAAATTTTTCTATCAAATCACACTAAAAGGATCAAAGTCAATTTGGATAGTGTATGCATAAATAAAAAATTAGCTTTTTTAAAAATAACTTGGATGTTATGTAAAATTATTATATTTTGCATAAATTTAAAACATAAAAAGGAAAATATTATTCACTGTTGTTATGAGCATTAACAATAGAAGTTATTTATTTGATGAAATAAACGTAAATAATTTGTCTCAATTTAATGATGATTAATTATTTAATAACGTAGAAAATGTTACAAAAACGATGATAAATGCTTCGTTGAAAAATTGCAAGAAAAATTTATGTAATTAATTTTATAACTTTAATGAATGTTTGTTGTTACGGCACCAAAATTCTGAATTGGTTTACTTATTTATTCATGCACTACCCTTACAATTTAGTATAAAAATATTAAATATTTTTTATTAAATATTAGTATTTAAAATTTAATCAATAGGTCTTATTATTCCTATGAGTTTACTCAGAAAGGAAGAAAATTAATAAATTTGCTTCGATATGAGGTTTAGTATTCCTTAGAGCGCGAGTCGAGATGATTCTCGGAGCAAGGCGCGGCACTCGCACACCACTGACGGAATCGAAGGTCTTTCTTTTATCTACATATCGATCTACAGTATCCGTAATCATGTTTTTTTTATATTTTTTTAATACTTACTTAATATTTATAAAAAAACTTAAAAAGTGTATGACATAATTTTGGTCTTAATAAATAAAGCTTTCATTGCAAAATAATTAATATAAATTTATCATATTAAATGAATTGCACAAAGTATCCACAAATGAAATGTGTTTTCCTTTGTCTAACTTACACATTAGCTACATCTCTAAGCTAATAAACCATAATTTGATGTTTCGTGTGATTTTACGTTCAAATAAGGTAAATTTGGTATTGAAATAACATGTTAATTCAAATTATGATTATGTCTAATTAAATTTTACTTATATGTATTTAGTTAATTCGTTCGTATAATATTTTGTTATGTCAGTGAGTAGTCTAAACCACAATGTATATTTTTTATAAAGTCTATAACATAACTGTTTTTATTAAAATTCAATTATACTAAAAATATTATTAGTTCAAAGACTTTTTATAGAAGTTTTTGAGGTATGTTAATTAGAGAGTTACTTATTATATGTTACCTATATTTATGAAGGAATAAAAATAAGAGGAAAATTGTGATTCAATTTTATATTTTTTTATCGTGCTCTAATAAGTACGAATTAAGGACACTCGAGGAAAATTATAAATATATTTAAGTTTAAAGTTAACATTAATTATAGGATTCTCGAAAACATCATTCAACGGAATATTCTTATTTCTACAGTTCCATTTCCTTTACTCCAATAATATTTATATATATATACAAATATATTTTTCTATTAAGAAGTTTATTTATGTTTCAACTCATTTCTATTTTGTGTATAATGATTTGTTTACAATATCATTTGGTTTATTTATTAATTTAAAATAAATCTTTTAACAAAGTTGATTTATAATGAGTGTCGTACAGTTGTAATCTTTTTTATAATTTGAGAACAAATTTTGAGTTAAAGTTCCGTTTGTTAACTAAACGCAACAGAAGAGAAAAGTACACTTATTATTTTTTAAGTTCAGCTGGTATAGTGACCACAACTGAAATCAAGAGTACTAACTACCTCTTGAAACCAACCTAATGAAAAATTTTTCTAACTTACTAAAGTTAGATAAATTTTTCATTTTGAATCGTACTCAAAATAATGATTACGTAAAAGGTAATTAAAACAGCCTAATGATTCTTTTACAAAGTGGTTTATTTAGTTGGTTTAGTGGAACTGTTAAATAAACATTACAATATTCATTACATTGTAATTTATTTACTAACTAACTTCCTCTCTATATTGTAATTAATATGCAAAGGTCGTCTGCCGTTTTAATATAAACATCCATGTTAATATTTACTTTGACATAGAGGGCAAAGATATACAAATAAATCGTACATATTTATGTATTAGGGATTAATTTATAATTGTATGTACTGAAAACTTCTTAAACTAGTTGTTAGAATTTTTGTAATAAATATTTTATTATTACTGGGTTTGGCCGAGTTTAAATCCAAGACTAATTATGTTCTTATTTTCTTATCTATGTTCTTTTATACATTCCCAAGATTTTGCTAATACCTTTGCATATTAGATAAACAGTAGTCCAGCCCTTAAATAATAATTTAACAATTTAGCAATTATGTCTCGTTGGTCCATTCCTTTAAAAGAAGTCTATATAAAAGTTATATGAAAAGATTATATAGAAGTTAGTGTCTAAAGATTGTAAATGTAATGTTAAAAAAGCAAATTGTGTTCACTCGAGGGTTTTCCTGTGTTAATGAACATGCTGACTGCGATGTATACAATGAAACATGTACTCTTTTGTAAGAAACCTGTCAAGGCATTCAGTAGTCACAGGTGCGAGTCTCGCGGGTAACCCTCATTTCTTTAACCATGTTATTTGTTATAAAATATATTATAATATAGAAATTGTCAAGGAAAACGGTACGAAGCTATCATGTTATAAATAACATACAATTTTCTATATATTTTTATTGAAATTTTTGCTGCGTTAGGAACTTGATAAAATTTCATAATTTAATTTTAAAGTATAAAATTTTATCAAACAATTATTTAAACATAATTTTTTAGTTTAATATATTGTATAAAATATATATTTTTTATATAAATCTAATTTGGAGCAAACTACGTGAACGTGCACGTCTCTTGGTAGTAAAAAATTACGTCTGGGGATTTTAGCAAGATCTGAGACTGCACGAGAGCGTTGCCTGCACAAGACCATACTTTTTACACAAATTGAAAAAAAAAACGGATGTTTGATGTATTTGTCAGGTTGTACGATCTTAATTATGTGCTGATTAAAATTAACACAATTCCAACTTTTTAATCTTCTGTTCTAAATGGTATTACTATAATAAAAATATTAAGAAAGGTTTAGTTTTTTAAATTAAATAACTTATGTTTTAAAAAGTATATCTAATGAGATTTCAATTTCCTTTATCTCTCGGCCCCATTACGTCTTAACATAATATTACAATATAATAATAGTAACCGCTATAAAAAAGAAGAAGAAGCTATAAAGAAGATAATTCTTATAAGAATACTATCTAACGCTACATATATAAAAAAAAACAAAACATATTTGTATTATTTGGTGCCTTTTGGAATGTGTAAGCCGGTCTTCACCAACCCATTTTAATTTGTGATAAAGATATGGAGGCATTTTATATTTAATTATCCCAAACAGTAGTGTGGCAAAATGTAACTGTCGACGATAGTCCATCTTCAGCATGTGGGCATTATTTAATAATCTGTTATTTTTTTACAATTTAATAAAACCAAATCTCTACGCATATTTATAATTAAGACATCATACTATACATATTTCCAATAATTAGGACGAAAACCATCGCCAGCTCCTGTTAAGTGTATAATTGTGTAAATAAATCATTGATTTTAACTACTTTCTAATTTAATACTTTTAAAATTTACTTCTTTCAACTAACAGAAAATATGCTTTAATTTAGATTTTAACAAGCTCTTTGAATTTACGACTGGACGGTTTCTGAGAAGTGCTGGCGAAAATTGAGTTCCAATTTTATTAAAACTACTTCTACGTGATTGCATCTTGGAAAAATCTTATGGTAAAAATGACTTAGTATAAGAAAATCGTTAAGTAAAATAAGTCCTTAAATAAATAAGAAGAATTATATACGCTTTGTTAGTTTAACAAAAATTTCAAATTTTTGTTTTGGAACAATAAATGTTCTAAGGACTTTTATATTACTAATTACGTTAAATCAATACATAAAGACTAAGTGAATTAATTTATTAACTATATGCAAATTTTATTAATCATAATAAAATTTAAGGAAAAAACTTTAGACCATACTCGTTACAATATTTTTTTAATTGCCGTAACACATTTATAAACAAATAAAAATTTTACCTATTCAGGGGAAAAATTTACATTTTTAATGGTTAATATTAAAATATATTTTTATTTATTCTACTCTTAATATTTATATTAATTTTGAACGGAAGTGACTTAATGAAAACTAAGACGCAGGGTTCGTTACGACTAAGCGAGATGAAAAGATGAAGTCAGACAGCAATATCCGGTTGCTGATATCCTTAATGCGATGAAAAAATATTAAATGTGTATAATTATTAATATATTTTACTTTAACTATATATATACTTTAGCAAAAAAAAAATCACTTAGCGTTTCCACGACTTTATCAGCGCGAACAATAACAGGTTAGCACTATAACAATCAGTCTGTGTCCATTATTTTCTACGTACTCTTAAACTTATAAATGTTTTTTTAAACTATATGTTAAATAATATAGATTAACCCAAGAGCTTAATAATATTTAACGTTCATAATATCCTGTCTAAACATGTTATCCCCAAGCCACAAATTGATTATCAAAAAACATACTACTATAATATTAATCAATTCAGAACATGCGTAACAGGGATCGAATGCGTGACCGATTTAGTTCATCCGGATAATTCAAATTTCAACCCGGATATCCGTGAGCGAACGTGACTTCGCCGCTTAATTGAAATCCGGATTGTGGATATCTTAAGTTATACCGTACTGAATGTTTATATCCAGATGATCTTAAAACAGTAAAATTCATTACATCTTCTTATATTAGATTATATTGAATCATTAATATTGTTAATGTATTTCAAAAAATATAATTAAATACATGTACCCAAAAAAATACGCTAAGTTAAACTTAACTTATGTGATGTTTCTTTCTATAATTTACTTCTACTAAAGATTACTGTGGTAATTTTCATTATAATCATTATTGAAAGTAGGGAAAAATCTAATAACACCATAACATCTTACATCGCAAGTGATATAACGAAAGAAAGAAACAAATTTAATATTTTATGCGATCTTTACTACTTCCACTATAAATTACTAATAGTAACACTAAACAACTGATTATTACTTTTTAGTTAATTAATAATGATTATAAAATTCAAAATATGTATTAATTATTAGTTTATAGATGGAGACACTTTACAAGGACTCATGGAATATTAAGCTTGCGAAAATTAGAACCTGAAATATAAGTGCCAATTTCTCATTGCTCTCTTAGGACATAAGAACCTAATTTTGAAGTTAATGAGCAACTGTATACCTACTGTTACAAATTTACTTGTAACGTAAATTATTCACAGGGTCCTGTCTAAAATTTAATATAAAATAATATTACTTAAGATAGATATTAACATTGTTTAATAAAATTTTTCACAGGTAAAAAAAGGAGAATTGCCTTCGAATATTACGGTAGGAAATTTACTTTAGGCATAATTTTAAACCTTAAAATATATTACAGTCACACATTATAATTTAAATTTAATACCAATAAAATGAATTA
Organism: Melinaea marsaeus rileyi; assembly: GCA_918358865.1. Taxonomy (NCBI): domain Eukaryota; kingdom Metazoa; phylum Arthropoda; class Insecta; order Lepidoptera; family Nymphalidae; genus Melinaea; species Melinaea marsaeus. The sequence continues at coordinate 7,525,875 of OU911088.1, read as the reverse complement.
ATTTTAACATTCCTCCCCCATTAGCAACATCTGTTGTAGTAACGGACTACAGATAGATAGTTATTAATAAAAGTAATAGTGAAATATAATTCTTATTTCTTCAATCATTCCCACAAAGCTGCAAGATAAATATTTTTATTAAAATGTTCAATGCTAAATTTATATTGACGCTTTGAAGCAATTGTAATTCAAAAATACAATGCATTGCAATAATATCAGATATTGAAGCTTTATATTACCATTGCCGTTTTTTGTTTTGGTAATTTTAAATTTGATTAAATCGTGGCGCGTTGGAACGACTCCGTATTTTTGGGTCCTAATTTTCTCTAAGGTTTTGTTCTTTCAGTTTTTCTTTGTTCGTCGCTTTATTAATATATCAATTAGGAAATAAATTGCAGGGTGGATTGCTTTAATAATGTGTAACGATTTTATTTTTGTAAGCTTGAGGGAGATTCTTTTGAATACATATATTTATTTATTTATGTATAAACGAAATATTTTAAAGTGATGATTTTTTTGTTGTTGTTATACAGTTAGTTGCGCAGGTATATTTATGATTTATGCAGCATGTAATACAAGATTAACATGAATCGGTTTTCTCCTCATAAATATTCTGAATGCTGAATAAACCCTACTGTGTATATCCCGTAGACGACTAAAATCGCAACCATAGTAAAGCAGGATCCTACTTGCTCGAGTAAATTTATCATGAATCACTATTCATATCGTTTCAGTCATTTGAAATGTTGTCATAAACCACAATAGCAGCTATTGAGTTAGAATTTAAACTACAGTGTGTTTGATGAAAAATACCTTAGATATCGCTTTTTCTGTAGGTACCTATTGGTTTTATAACTATTTTAATTTTATTAATTATCTTCTAAATCCAAAGTATCGGTTCAAAGTTTTCCTTTAAAACAATCACCCCTTTGATTTGTCATTACAGCCCTTGTTATATCAACTTTGATGATTGAAATTCAGTAGCAGTTGCGCTAAGGCTAAAGAATAAATTACTCAACTTTTAAGGATCATCATTTGGTATATCGGATGTTGTTTCAATATTCACAATAAAATGGTCGGAGAAATTGGTCAAGTTATATAAGTAAAAAGTGTAATATACATCTGAAATAATTTGATATATATTTAGGTTATTTAGGCTGCCTGATACTTATCGACTATCGCTTAAATCAAACTAAATTCAATTGTATGCTTATAAAATTCACATTTTGACTAGAATTTGGTTTGATTTATAAATGCTCTAAGTAGGACATAGGTTATTTTCTAACTAAAAAATAAAGTGTTTACAATAAATCTATGGGCGAAGCCACAGTCAAGAAGTAGTATCAATAAAAAATCTTTGTCCAAACAGTGAAATTGAATAATAATGAAAACATTATTTATATATTTATAATTTTGTAAGTAGAATTTTGATAATAATGAACCATTATAATAATACGGACCACAATAATAATCTTGTAATCAAAATTTCTTCTAAAGAACAAATCCCTTAATTAAATTTTAAGTCGACTCTAATTACCTAAAGCATATTAAACTCAGTCTATACGTTATGCAATTTTCAACCCTGTAGGCTTTAAAATAAGGTTTTGTAATAATTTTAGCAGCGTGTCGTCTTAAAACCAAATTAGTTGTTAGACTGCTTCTGAAGGCCCTGCAGTGTCGTTTACAGAATCAATGATAATATTTATTGGAATATATAGTATATATATACATATATATAGATAACATAGGCTAATGCCTTCTGATAAATATAACAGAGAGTGTCCTTTCTTTTATATGTATCACATACTAAATACACACGGCAAGGTATAAGACAAGGTATATTTTTTCAAACAACATTATGATATATACCTTCTACAATTATAAAAATTAGGAGCATAGAGTACAACGAAAGTCAGACTAAAAATCTGTGAATCACAAATATATTTTTTCTATGAACTTTAAGTGTACAGATGGATTCCAATCACTAGGCTACGTTACCATTAAACATACACATACACATAGTACAGGGTGTAATATGTGTATATTTCTCTCTGTACCAAAATTTAACAATGTTAGTTAACAAATTATTTTATGTATCTATGTAGATACATAATATAATTTTGACTATAATATATAATGCTACAATAGCCCTCAAGGCATTCTCCAATAGACGGAATATGTTTCCTTCAATCAGAAATCGAAACAATACCAAAAATTAAACTGTATTGGATAGATAGAGATGAGAGACATTATTTAAAACTTGTCAAAAAAATTATAAATATTTATTTAATTTGTAGGTTCTAACGTACTTGTAGTTATTTCAATGCAGTTAGCATACTGGCTGTTCCAGATAGTACGTACGTGAAGGTGTCGCGCAGGAGATAGGGGTGCAGTAGCTATGGATAAGGTTTTAGTATTTTCTTAATTTCCTAGCCGATACTGAACTTCAAAATGCTAACACTCCAAAATAAAGTACGGTGACATTTTGATTGAAGTGGCAAATGGTGTGGCCGCCATTACAGTCGGTCAAAACGGATATCCGGACCGCTATAAAGATACCCGGCAGCTGGTCAAACTGTGGGGCGGTTTTATCAAAAGTATTCTGGGACGCGTTATCTAAAACCGTTTTCAAGTTACGTTTTTTCCAGGAAATGGGTTTTTGGTTTATTATTTTTTGGAGATTTATTCCATGAGTTCCGTAGAATGAAATAATAGCTAGAGGTCATAATACATAAAGCATAAAAAGAATTTAATAACTGCAGGTATTTCAATTTTTGACTTTTTAGCTGATAGGTTGAATATTGGTAACAAAGTTCGGTATCCATTACATTTAAACTATAAAATAAAATTTGTGATGATTAGATGTTTGCAATTAAAACCATTTCATGTATCACTTAAAAATGTCGTTATTAAATAACTAAATATTACCCATTTTTTCCTATTTTTATTCAAGTAACAAATAAAAAAAAATAAAGTTCGAAGAACAGAATCAAAAAACTATTTTCAGAGACGCCGACGCAAAAATAACCCTCAACGAAAATTATGAAGTAAGTTTTGTGTTTCTCAAAGTATACAAATACAATATTGACATTTCGCAGGAACTTGTGCCATGCAAAGTTCAAAATGTCTCTCTTGCAACATGAAAACATTGATATATCTGGGAGGGTATTGAAATATATTTATAACGAGATTGAATATTAAGTACGTGTATCCTATTGTTTAGTTTAATAGAAGTTGTTGGCGTATTTAGTATTGTTGGAGAGTTTCGAATATTATATCGAGTTTGTGCAAAACGTATTTTGGAATAACTTTAAATTTAGTAACCTAGTTGTTGCATCGACTTCCTCTTCCACCGATCTATTTAATAATTTATGATCATATAACATTTGTATATGTCTTTTTGTTTTAATTTCATTTTTTTTTGTTTTCGTATCAAAATGGAATGTTTGTCAAAGTATAAAAGTAATTTTGGTGTCTCTCGAAAAATATAAAACTAACTAAGTTTTTTTTCCATTATATAGCGTATACATTGCATTATTTAATAAAATATATCCATGATGATTTTATGATCTCCGATAACTAAGAGATTTCGCCACGTAACTATTCTATCGTTATAAAGAGATAAAAATCAGTCATATGATATCGAGTCTAAAATTTAAATAATCTAAATAAAAAATGAAAAAAATATTACTAATATGATATTTTAGAAGAGTTTTTTTGTGTAATTTATTAGGTATATAATTGTATATACATATTATATACATATTAAAGAAGAAAGTTTTCGGAACTCACCATAATAAAACCGAAGGGTAGTCGTTTTTAACCATATTGATTATATTACACTGAAGCAACAAATATTATCCAAAATTGATTAGAATATGAATATAAATTCTGAGTTAAATCTGTGAAAATTACTAAATGCCAATATGAAAAACCTTTGTATAAAATTTATTTCTAACCATTACACAACATTATTTAATTTCACAATTTTTTAACGATAAAGTACGATTACATGTATAAAATTAAAAACGTTACAATCAAAGCAAACAATATGTATTAAAAAAAATGCAATCGGGACACCTCCGTCAGGAACGAAATTCCTTAATTTTTCTTCAACTCCGAATGTAATTCAAGTTGAAATTTTATTTTTTTATATTATTTTTTCATGGCAAATAAAGTAAAGGAATGAATATGAATATGAAAGAAATTAATTATTTATTCGTAAAAAATTATATACAAAATATTACACACCCAGGACTTTAAATATACATGAAAAAAGATTAAATCTCATCATTATGTTCTTTCATAGAAATTATTGGTTTATGATAACTATTTCACTATTGTCTCCTTATACTTTAAATATTAAAATAAATAGTACACACTTAAACACAATCCACGAATATTATAATAATAACAATAGTTAGTTATATACTTGTATCAAGTTACACAATTTTAGCATCTTACTTTTCTACATTTTTATTAAACACATTTCTATTTTTATTGCATTGATTTGCATTCGACTTTAAATTCAACTCAATTGCAATAAAAACACCAATTAACAACAACAATTAGAATGAGTCATGAAAGAATGGTAAAAAAGATTTATATAGGAAGAGTGAGCGGTAAGAGAGACAGGGGGAGGCTTTCGAAAATACAATATCTACGATACTATAGGAAGATCACGTAAACAGCATGAGGACCCCCCGGAGGGCATGTATGAAGAGGTTGATGTCTCTGGCCTAGGCGAAAAAGGTATGCAGGGACTATAGCGCTTGGCGCTCCGTCGTCTCTGGCTGCTACCCCTCAAGGGATATGGCGTGAAACTAAATAAATAAATAAATAAACAAAATAAAAAATACTACCAGTACCAGTAGTATTTCCGTTACATTGCTTTACAATAGTTAATTAATGACAGGAGTGACGTTATAGTGTAAAGTCACAAACACAAGTCGTAAATTGAATCCGTCACCTGTAAACAATATTACAAAGTTTCAGCGAATAGAGTGATTGAATAATGAGGAAAGGATTTGGGTGTTGACGTTCTTTGCCATACGAAGCTGAAATAATTTCGCTACTTACATGATATTCAACTCTATACCTTGTTATTATAATACAGCTAAATTTAGATTTATTTACCAAGGAGACGTTTGGGTTATTTAATGAGGACAATAAAGTGACAGACGTACTTGGCAGTATAATTTATGTTAATGTTTTGTGTAAACCATACGATTGTATTGTTACATCTGTATCTCCGTTTTATTATACATTGTTCTAAATCATACCACATATTGCATTATTACAGTACGCTGATCATAAAAACTCCCTTACTAATCTATTTGGTGACAAAGCGTAAGTGTAGCCGGCAGTTTTGCTAATCTTGGCACCACGCCCTTTTAAGGTCGTAGTCATAAAACTGGAGCTACATTTCGAACCGTGCCTAACCAATAAAAACGTACAAAATGGGAATTCCACGGAATTTCTCGACTCCGTGTTTCGTAAACAGAGGTGGGTTTTGCGGTTGCATAGTGATGGTGCTTAGTTCTATCGATAGTTTTTTTTTAATATACCAAATATTACTTATTGCAATTCTTCGGGAACCCACCCTCGTGTTAATGTGTATTGTTTATCGGAAAATTATATAGAATATATTTAAATATAACATTCAGAAATATTGATATGATTGAGATTATATTGACGTTTTGGATTTTTTTTTAAATTTTCGTTTTACAATATATATAATTAAAATCTTCTTATTTAAAAGTATCATTTATACAAGTAGTTTCAATTTCCAGATTTAAAGTATTATCGATAAATTTGCTTGCATTACTATAAAAAACCGCGTCGTTGAAACTTTGTTTAAGGCGATTTTATTAAAGTTTGCTCTGCAACGTTCTTGGTTTGCGTAACAGATAAGTAGCAGCTCCAATAGTGTTTTAAATAAAATACTGCGATTGAATAAACTTCATATTATGGTAACCGAATAATTTTCTTGACTTTTGTTATCAATATTTATCAATTTTTATGAATACACAGTTAAACATTATGTGTTAACTCTTTTATCAACAATTAATGTATTTATTATACATTGGAATATTTAAGGGTGAGTTTGAAAAAATAATGGTTGATTTGCATTCGACTTTAAAATATCATTATTTCAATTGTAATAATGTTAAACAAGTATAATATAATTCCGAATACCTGAATAACTGAATAAATTGTTTAATTTGTATGATTGCGAAAAACAATAAACGAGAGAAGAAACAATGAGAAAAATGCAAATTAATAAAGAATATAATGAAAAACAAGAAATAAAATGGTTTTAACTCTTCGATTTTATTTTTCAGAAATCCAGTAATGACCGGTAGTTAAATGCTATCGCTTCATGCTTCGGTAAATAGGTCTTGCGTTAAGATTTCTTTTTATATGTGATTTGAATTAAGAATTTAAAATTAAATGAGCAAAATTTCTACACCAGCGTGGACAATAAAGAGCTTATGAACTCATTTCCGTGTTCAAGCATTATTTAAATGCTTGGATGAATAATGAATTTTAATAGTTCTTATATGTTATACTTAAAATGGTTGATTTTATAAAGTGACGCTCCGAATGATAAGGGCGTTTAGAGTTCCTTTAACATAATATTCATCATTTATTTCAAGAAATCGTGGAAAGAAGATAGTCCTTCCCTTAAGTAGAACGTTATTTTTTCACACACATACCATACACGGCAAAAATAGATACAATGTATCAGTGACATATCAAATCTGTAATGAAATAAAGATAAAGTACGAGTAAATAAATCTCAAAATAAGCAACAAATTCTATTTTATATTCTCATTTTAATCTCATTCTGTTTACTTTTTTTACATCTCAGGGTATAGTTCTTTTTACCAAGACATTTCGAGGAGTTACAGTAGCGTCTTGGATTAAGCTTCAACTACTATTTATATTTTGAAACGAGAACTTACTGCTATACAATTTTATATGTAAGGTAGCAAGCACCCTTTTCCGTTAAGTCTCCTTTCGCCTTTTACGCGGATCACCATATCTTTATCAACTTCAATATCCAAGACAAGAAACTCTTTTAAATATTAGCGTGACTAGGAAAGATTTTTAATACTTAATGAAATGTACTTAATTTAGATTTTCAATACTTAATTTTGTATACTGTCACGATCTAAGACTATGCAACTACATTCGCGTTAAATTTATTTTCGCTTTGCTTTTATTTATACAAATTTGTCACTTTTAATTGTACAAACTGTAAATTACATGAATGCGTATTTTCCTATTTTCTGAATTTCTAGTCGTTAATTTAGACTTAAAAGTATATATTTAGAGTACCCATATTTTAAAACTAAACAAAAGTAATTCTCGAACATACTGAAAGATATATATATGTACATGATCTATAACTGATTTTATTTATGTAAAAAATATGTCAGGAAGATATTTTTCAAGTTGTATAAAAATAGATATAAATAAAGATTTTTTATACAGATATTTTTTCAGATGAGTCATGAACCGATCATTTATCGTACACAGAAAGTTAAACCTTCCTAATTAATATAACCGAGATACTGTCTATTTACGGCATGGAGCATAAAGTAATTCTCATCTCATTTTCCTCGGACTCCAAGCTCGTGAACGTTTTGATGTTCTCCAAAGCCAGGTGTCGTTACCGAACCCTGTTTCTTCTGCATATCAATGGTAAGTTGAATTTGCTAAAACTTCATTGTTATGCAAATAACATTACTTGGGATACATACAGTATTCTGGGATACAGTATTCCCGCTGTACAGGATTCTCTCGTGTAAATGTCAAAAAAGCTTGTGACTTCAATTGTGCTCTTCCTAGAGAAGGTTTTGGCATGAGGTAAACTAAATCTTGTTTTGCGCGTGTACCACTAAAATAACTTAATTGGTCATATTACCACTTTTGAGAAATTATAGCATTTACAATGGAAAGTGTTCGTAAGAGTTTTTTGACCTAATTTCTAATGCCAAATTCCATTATTGCACTTTTCGGTGTCAAAGGTCGGTATTGCTCTTAGTATTTAAAAAGGACGTTGGCGGCGGTCATCGCTTTCCACCAGGTGACCATGGAAGAAAGGACCGTACCCTTTACTCTCTTATAAATAAAAACTTCTACCTCTATTATTCAACCTATTACAACAGTTATTAGAGTTAAGGTTTGTACGATCACCATATCCACTTTCTCCATTCCCTACATCTTTATCTTTTCACCCCTTTCTCTAAGCTGATGATACTTATTCAAACTTTACCAGTAACTGTCTGAGGATTTTAACTAGTTCTATAAAGATTAATCTTGATTTCCTTGTTATTTAAAAATCATTTATAATAATAAACATTTTCAGTTATAATATACTCGTAAGTAACAGAGATATCAGTATAATTCTCATTCGAGTTAATTATAGTTCTTTTACTTATCTTTACTACACATAAGTAGTTTAACCTAGTTACATGACTTCGAAGTTTGCACACTTGTGGGAATGTGTTGAATCGTCGACAACTTTCCAGATAAAGATCTTAAAACTTTTAGCACATGATTACAGTAGTTCAGTTATCCTATTTATCTCTTAAAGTTATTTCACCCCTATTATAACAAGTTAAGTGTGCAGGAAACGTAAGTACAGTAAGCAAAAACATATTTATTTATTTCTATACTTAAAGTTATAGAATATATGGAGGCAGACACTGTCTTATTATTTATATATAAATATTATTTTGGATATAGACGTCCATATAATTAAACTAATTTATTTTATTAATATATAAGAATAAGACGTTAAAATCATTGTAAGTTATTACTTGTATAATTTGTACGAAATGCAGACGATTTTTTGTAATATATCGAGATAAGAGAATAAAGCGATAGTGTAGGTTCAGCAAGAAACTTTACACTTCCCGGCGGTTATATTTACAACGTCGCAATTAATATTAATATCACCTCGTTGACTGTGTAATATTTTATTACTAGTAACTTGTAAGTTTACTTTAAATAATTTCCTTAACATATATATTAAAATCTACACGTCTGTCGCTAAAATACAGTTCTTGGTCTTAGTTTAAATTGGTTTAAATTCTTATGAAAATGTTTTAGGTTGCTCAGCGCTCAAATACGTGTTTATGTAAGAAGCACACATGCATACATAATCGTGTTACTGTATAAAGGCACATTATGCTTTTATCTTCACAATTTTCGCCACACACTTCGCCGTCCTATACCTTTTTTGCTTTTTATTATACTCCACGGAGATATATCTATGGGTTGGATCGAGTGAAGACCGTTTCTATAAAGTTATATCTTTAAGTATTACTATGTAACAATCACTGTAATAAAAGTGTTTGAACCATTAGAAATAGTATCAAAAAGTAAACTAATAAAAGGGATTATTTGATAGAATTCATCATTTACTATAATCAATGTTAATAGTCCCAAAATCAATTTTTTAAGGGATAATACACGTGTTGCGGCAGTTTTAAATTATAAAAATCTATGGAAGGAACAAGAATTATCTGAAGTGGAATTGATTCAAGTCACCAATTCCATTGGATTCGTGGATCGATTCGTTAATCAACAGTTAAGATCATTAACCACTAGATCAACAAAACATAAATGTTGTTCTTTATTTGCCATTTAATTCAAAACGCCACGAATACTGCGGATATTATGTGCTATAAATCTGTCAACCTATCACCCGCAGTTGGTACTACTTATAATTGCAAGAATTCATTTTGCTTCAGATGAACAAATTCTTGGTATAATTTTTTCAAATCCTTTAATATTAATAATTTTGGTATCACATTCTTTTTAAAAAAAGCATTTATTTTAAATGCAATTTTTATTTGTATATATATTATTGAAATACTGCTTTCAGACGTTTTACATTCAACAAACTATCCCGAGCTTTAACAACTTAAGCGATTCAGTTGCTGCAATATTGAATAGTTTCTTTAGTATAAATACAGTTGGTTTGGTGAATGGAAATTCATGGAAGTAACAATATGAGAATTATAGATTTACTTCGATATAAACCCGCCTCTCTTATTAATAACCGTCATGGAAAAAAGGTTAGCGATTACTTTGAACCATGGTTCTTTTTATAAGGGATTTATTTACAACATTTATAAATATAATGTACGTTATTAAATTGGGTTCTTATTCCAGTATATATCTGTAGAAAAAACCTTTGATGGTTTAATCGAACTTGATTATAAATTCTACCCCTTATTAATTGTTAGATACTTTTAATTAACCCTTAACATTTGTTGTAACAAAATTAATTATTTCCTAAAGTGGATAACAGTTTGGTTCAATGTATACTTATTAAAAAAAAAAAATCAACATGATTTTAAGTTAATAATTATATCTTCTTGGTTTGTATGTTTGTATGTGTTTGTAATATGTTTAATTACATCATTTTAAACCTATATGTAAAAAAGATCTAATTTTAATATTTAAAGAATTCGTTTCATCTGATTTGCTTTTTATGTCTGTAAATATATCATAACTCCACCATACTTTATATTAAACTGTTTATCCCTAAAATGGTCTATATTGTCGCAATAATGTACATAAAATATAATATTCGCTACAGAACATCTGTCAGAATTTTTTTCCGTCGGTTGTCAGTCGTGCCGTCGTTGCGTCATACAATTCATCATTCATATGACTTCCAATACAAATGCTATTCAGATGTCACGAGGATGGAACGAGACAGGCCTGAAGGTAGATGTTTATGGATAGATTTCCCTGTTGTTGTTTTAAGCCCATCTCTTATCATACATACATATTCATGAGATTCAATTTATGTAGTCTTGGTCACGTGTTCGATTCCTTGGTTAAATTGAATCTAGAAGCGCAGAAAGTTTAGCATTACTAATTTAACTTCATTTTTCATTTCTTTGGTTCTAAGCTTTTATTATAAATTCAAGAAATGGAAATAAATATTGTATTCTCGACAGAAATATAATATAAAAGGTAATTAATATACGTTTTAGTGTAATATACATTTAAAACTTATACAAACCGACTACATTTATATTATACATAACAATTTATCGACCATGCGGTGGAAAGATTTTACACAATTACCCCGTCCTCATAAAATAAGCTTATCTAAGATCTCTGCCAAGGATGCACTACCTTATTTCAAAATATTTTTATTTTGGAATGCATTTAATATACTAGACCATAAATATGACAAAATATAAGACAATTTATTATATTAACTTTATCGGTGCTTTACTAATATTTATTATAATTTATTTATTATAAAAATATTTACTTTTTAACCATTTAGGGTAATATTCAAGTCTAAGAAAAGATATCGTGTTTTAAAATAATACATTTTTGGGTATGATTACGAATGAAGTAAAATAATATGTACCTACTTATAATGGGATAGGAGGTTTAGGTTAAAAAAATAAACTTATTAAAAGATAAAACATAATTAACTGACATATTTACTCTGCCCCACTTTCAGTTTAAATTCTTCGCGAGATAAGCCTCCTTTATATAATTATACTCTCGACTAAAAGATCTTTAGTATTTACGACACGATACGATTTCTTTCATAATTTATGTAATTTCTTACCTAATTTCAATAAAGGCATTCTCTTAATCTTTCACTGGATAGTTCCATATTAAATCTATATAGATAATATTAAATCTAGGATGTATAAGTCGTTTTAAAAGTATGTTTTTTAAAATAACTGATCAAAATTAAAAATAAAGTTATTTCGTTACGTATAAAAAGCTTTTTTCGAGTGTTCAGCCACAAGACTTTTTATTTTTGTTTGTTGAATTAGGGAGATTTAAATGCAAGCTTAAATTTATGGAAGTTTAATAGTTTGTTTTGTTTAAGGTACAGCTCTGCTTCCGGCGGTATTTATGTAAGTACCAATTAATTAAGTTTAATTGTTATTAAGATAATAGGATTGAGGAAGATAACAGAATTGAAATAACATAATACATTTTAAAAGCATAAAGCTAAAGCTATTGTTATTCTGTAATAAACCAACATACTCCATACGATAACAATCATATAATGAATACAGCTGCGATGTTATAAATATAGATGAAGACGGCACACGCTTTGTGGGTGATGAGACGGAAAATTTAGAATTGGATGTGGTTCAAGTTGATTTATACTATATCGTTATCACATGTTGATATTAAATATTTATTTCGATATAATTTTTAATGTTTATGTCATTATCATTTTAATATTATCGATACTAATATGATAAATCTTAATAGTTTTTTTTATGTGTTTAAAGATACTAATCTGTGGAATTAGCAACGTTTTTTATTGATAGCCTATTTATGGGGAAGGTTATCAAAGTACCTTTACAGCTAACAGAAGAACAGTGCATTGTATATAAATATTAAAACGAATTGAACGTGCGTTCTTCCTATTACTATTTCATTCCCAGGTTTAATCCGTAGTAGAACCTTGTAACACCCTTCTGTAGTCCACACGGATAGATTCGCTGAAAACAGTGGCAGTTGTCTGTATATTATTAAATTAATAATTCAAGATTTTTAATTGACAAATCTTTTTCTAGTGAAGATGAGATTTTGTTTTATTTACAGAATAAAATATAATAATACAAATCTGTAACTGATGGCTATCTGCACATAGAAGATATTTGAGAGAAAACATTACTATGGGTCTTTAGTAACTAATTAAACTTTTGGCTGTTTGTCTTATTATCTGTATATTTGTGCGCGATAATCTATTGAACGGCATATGCGATTCATGCGGTTTTCATGAAGATGTTGTTGTAATCTTCACTTAGGATTTTGTTTTATTTCAGTCGGTCAATAATGAGAACAATATGTTATACCAAAAATATGTTATATGAATACGTTTAGTAAAAATATTATAAAGAAACTGTTTGAATTTGAACGAAAACTTTAACAATTGTGTAGTCTGCCGAAAAAACTAATTCCGCGCGAACAGTGTCTCGGGCGCAGGTAATATTATATATAAATAAGAATATTTTGTTTGGAACCAAATACAAAAGTATTTTTTTATAATTTCGCTGATGCTTAAAAATTGGACTAAACATCAAAGGGTTTTATAATAAACGCTTCTAAGTTGGCATTGTTTTGCATAAACAGTTTTGCGTGGGTTAGCTTGTCAGAGTGTTTACTTACGGAATTAAAGATTATATCTCTGTACCTACTCGAGATAAATTGATATTTGGTATATATTAGTTAATTTATAATTAAAACTAAATATAGAATTGTCATTTAGCAATATAGCACCATATTAACAAAATTATTATATTGAAAAAAAATATATAACAAGAAAGAGATAATGACAATTAAAAACACAATTAAATATTTTCAAATTGTTAATTTCTTCGTAATACTTCGGATTTATTATATAATAAATAAATTAAAGAAATTCTTTATAAAGTAGACTACAACAACAAAAATAATAAGTTCATGTTACTAAAGATAATAATATTGAAATAGGTGCAAGTACTGTATTAGTACCTTAGTACCTTAGTTCTTGATACATGAAAAATATTCAGTGTTTTCTGAAACTGATAGTTATTAATTTCACAACGTTGCTCAAAGACAAATAAAACTTACAAAACGTACCCAAAACACTTTAAATACAATGTAAAAAATATAATTTAGGTTACACATAGAGTGACTTAGCAAAAGTTCCTCATAAACAAACATACTTATTGAAGAAAGTTCTATAGTTTTAGAATAAATAACTACCCATCCTTTCTTCACTAAGTAATTTATGGAATATGTTCTAAAGCGTAACTTTCCTTCTCTGAAAAGAAATAAAACTTTTCATTCTCCAAGTAAAGGGGTGTAATAAAGTGCCCATAATTCTTTGGAAACTTCCTTGATGTAATAACGTCCTATGTGCATAGTATCAAATATATTTGAAGCAGCTTACAATGAAATAACACATAATAAAAATTACGAAGGAAAATATCAATAACTACTATTTCTTAAGTTTCGTAACTCAAAAAAAGTCCTAAAAACAGTACACCAAAACATAAACAATGTATTTTATTTTCTTAAACAAGAAAATAAAATACAAATATATTCGTTAACATTTTCACAAAATCAAAAACAAATCCAACAAAGTTATGTGTCACGTTTTGTATGTAAAAGTGTAGACGCACGGTTCACGGAAAAAATATGATCCGGACGATTTTTGACTTTCAATTCGGTACGGTGCACAAAGTAGATTATTTATATTTTTATATTGGGGGCTACGTTGAAAAACTCAAAATATATATTTTTTTTAAACTTTCACCCACACCGAAATAATTAATGGCGTTATAAAACTTTGTTCATCATTCATTTTTCTCTTTATAATTTTATATAAAAAAATTGAAACAAAGTACAGGTTAAGTCTGCACCGCAAAATTTGAAATTAATGATTACAAAACATTCAAATAAATTTAAAAATATCATCAGAAACTTCTCTTTGAGATTAAGGACTTAATTTGGTAAAGTACGTTTTTGTAAATTTCGCAAATAAATCGGCAAGATGGCGGCCAAAATACGCGGTAATGGGGGCAATTTTTTAGCGAGTTACAAGCCATTATACGCGTTACCGTTATTCGTTAGGATAACAGACTTTATGATTTCAGCTATTTTATACTAAATGTAGAAATATAATACCTTTAGGTATAAAATCCGAAGTTTATATTATTAGGCACAATATTATTTTGAACATTCTATTAAACATATTTGAAAACTTACTCTAAACTTTAAAAATATTATTAGCACATAATGGTTTTAAAACTGTTTATTTTTTTTATCGAAAGTGTCAAATAACTCCTAACTAATCGATTTAATATAAAAAAAAATACATAATAAAATTAGAAAATTATATATTACAATACTAATAACACTGAAGATTAATGATATTTTTATTAAACGATAGACAAGTCATTATCTATGATTAGAATTATTGAATAATTCTATCCTATATATTTAGTCCAAGTCTTATATAAATTTAAAGAATCAAATAAAACTCGATATCAAGTCAAGTGACCTAAAGTCAATACCGTTCAAAAACAGAACGAGAAATATAAGGAAGGAAAGAAAGAGAACGAAAATGTTATATGTCTTAGAAGTGAAACGTCAAGTGGAAAGAGCGATGGATTTTTTACGTGTGGAAATAGTAAAGCTACAGGTTTTTTTAAACTTAAATAGATTTTGTTTCGTAAGTCATGAAAGAGATAAAGTATTTATTTTATTTGCTATTAAATCAACATTAATTAATTTTTTTAAGGTCCACGGTCGTTTAGCTTCCGCTAATAAAAAATGTAGTCAATGAGATAATATGTTTTATTAATTTCCTCGTTAATAAGTAAAAAAATGTTAATACAAAAAACTATGAAAATCTGAAATTCTGAGTACCTACTTTAAAAAAATATGGAATTGCAACAATAACTAATATTCAAATCTTTCATGAATATTCAGAACAGGATAAATATAATTAATGTTATTTGCTGTTAATGATAACTACAATTTAATTAGAAGGAACAACGGTATTTTACGATTTATAACTTTCTAAATTTAAATGTACAATATTTAATATATATATTTGTTTAAACCTTGATAAAATGATATTTATTATGGATTATATTATAATTAAAAGTATAAAAATTAACGTATAATTTATAATTCATTGAATTTAGAATATATTCTAAATTTAATAAATTCTACTATAGATTATAATATAATATAGATTATAATAGATAAAATGTATCTCATGCTTTAAGAGGCTATTTAATAATTCATGAAAATATACCATTGATAACACAGACCTTATTTGAATTAAAATCACAAGTTCGATATCCAACTTTAATTCCCGTGTCACGATTTTATATAAAAGTGTACCGGCATACTGCATGACGATGTATGAATATCAAGTATGTACGGTCAGCAGAAACTTTATTTTTATTACTCAGTAACGAAATATACAAATTCAAATAGCAAAATAATAAAATATTTACTTTATAAAAATATTTTTTCTTATCAATATATAAAATCTGTGAAAGTATCTAAGAAAACCTGATAGTAAGTAGTATCGTGGCCGATCACGTACAAAATAAAAAAAAAATTAATACGTTTACAATTGCGTCTGTTTTTAGTCATAGATAT
Source organism: Melinaea marsaeus rileyi (assembly GCA_918358865.1). NCBI lineage: Eukaryota > Metazoa > Arthropoda > Insecta > Lepidoptera > Nymphalidae > Melinaea > Melinaea marsaeus. The sequence continues at coordinate 7,509,693 of OU911088.1, read as the reverse complement.
TTACGCAGTAGGTTCTATTACTTATAGTTAGAAATGCAAATTTTCTTTCTATGTTGTTTTATTCCGAAAAACGAGTCATTTCTCAAGATTGGCAACATATTTGCATCTATATTTGTTAATGCCAATGAATTACGGCCTAATTTACCATTAGGTGGAACATCTGTCGTAACATCTCACCACCTCGGCCCAATAGACAAGGATACCACGACCGAGACACCTAATTGTAGTCAAAGAAAACTGCAGTTACGCTTTACAACTATTTAATTGAATAAAAAAATAATTGAAATAAAAAAACAATCACGATTCTTAGTCCTGGTATCTGTTTTAGATGTAATTTATCCGAATCACATTAAATTGTCCAATAACCGTTGTATTTACGAGTATGACAGAGAGAAAATATCATCAGTCACTCTTTTTAATCTCAAACTTTCCTTTGTTGAATCCTCATTCTTTGTTCAAAGAGATTTCCTTTGTTATAAATGATATATCAAATATCAATGATGTTTCATTATAAGCAAATATCACATATTCTTTCAAAAGCATAAGCATTTTATGACTGATGTTTGAGATGTCAAAGGAACGAAATGATATTTCATCCTCCTTGCTATGGTATATGTTTTTGATTTAAAATAATTAAAAAAAACATATTCAATTTACTATTATATACCATTATAGCATTCAATTGTGATAATTATCAAATTTGCCAGTAATATATAGCTACAGAAATATAATTTATTATATAATAAACTTGTGACAAATATGAGAAAAGATATTTTTCTAGTTTTTATAAAATATATGTAAAACATATGAAATATTATCTACACTTGCACAATCATATATCTCATCATATTATTATTAAAACAAATACTATTTGAATACAAGATCTAGTAAGAAATTAAATTACGAATATAATATAAATCTCAGCTGGATTCCTTTAACTTATAAAGGGATAAAAATAAGCGATGTACATTTATAACTCTATAGAAGGTACTTTGATATCTTCATAGATATTATATTGTATATCAAGTCAATTGACCCAAAGCTAATAATTTTGTTCAAGATACGAAATATAGAGGAAAGGAAGACAGAAAAATGTGATACGTCTTAAGAAGTGAAATGTCAAGTAGAAAGACGGATGGATCATATCAGAACTTATTACATGTATAAATAACGTCTGAGGTAGTCTTTATACCAGTACATGCAATCAAAACATTATTAAACAAATATTTAACTAGTAAAAAAAGTGATAATATTTATATTCTTTTATTTAATGGTGCATGGATAACTATAAGCTTAAGCCTTAAGGCGTATAAAAAGTCTAAAAATATATTATAAGTACGTAAAAGTCAGAGTAATTATGGTTTCAATAAAGAGTGACTTGTTTTAAATCAAACAATAAATGTAATGTTATATTCAATACAAAAAAATGATATACCTTAAGTTATTTTATTTTAAATAAAATAAGGTTTAGGTTTGTTAATTGATAACAATTTCTATTACCATACGTAATACGAACATCGTGTGGCCCGGCGAATGTTACAAATTTCGTATCTCGATAACACAGATATATCCTCTTCGAGTGCTATTCCAAAGTGAAGAATCATCTTAATATGACTCATAATATGATAAAATACTAGTATATCTTTTCGATTCTGTATTAAAATAATATAATTCTTTTTTTCAATTATTCGTTAATTTGTTCTTGATTTTTTAAAGAAATATAAACTTTTGAATAAAAATTTATCGTTCTATGTACTCTATCTGGCGTTCCTTTATTAATGGAAGTTTTTGTTTATCGGTTTTTATTTTAAAACAACATAATCTTGACATATATTAATGTTATATAAATAATATATATTATTTAGACTTGGTGGAGTCATAGGATTGAAAGCTACAACTAATAAAGTATTTATTAGTCTGTGAAGCTAAACACAAATAAGCTTTTAACTACACATCATATTGCTTCTATCAAAGATCAGAAATGTTGCTATAAAACCCAGAGGAAAGGAAAGTTTCAATGAATGGGTACGACAAGAAGAAGAAACTTCCTGACAGACTAGAATCACTATATGACATAATTAGATCATGTTCCGATTACAGAAATTTTAAATGATTCCCCGTCATTTCAGTATCTAAAATAGAATTTTGATTGTTAGGGATTTTGTTTGTTATTTAGCTTCGAATTACTAGATCAAATATAAATATATCCTTAAATAATTAAATTATATTTCAGATATTATATTATTTAATCTCTATAGAATATGTAACTAAATCCTCCAAACAAGATTAAGCTAAAAGCTAATTGGGCTTTGGAATACTACGAACTTAATAATGACTTCATTATATTTTATGTATGTAAATATGTAAAGCTCGACAAAACCACACTACGTTACAATGATATAAGGATAATATTTTGCATAGGAGTTAATATATTATATATTTTTCGATAATAATATTATTAAAATACACATTAACCAGAGTCTATATAATTACAAAATGGCTGTCTCTTAATATAAATAAATTCGTTGGGTCTATAGTTCATTGTTTTAAAAACTAGGGTAAATTAATTATTGGGGTTAATTTAAAAATACATTTGTTTATTGTTAAACACAACATTACACAGCGTCTGAGAACTTAGGGAAAATTGTAAAATATTCAAGCATTCGCTTTGACTTATATAAATTATGTTGAAAATCTTCTTTAATAAATTTCGTGTACGTTGTACCTATACAAGCTCTTATTGTTTTTATGAATTCAATAATTTTGTATTTAAGGGTCAAATGAAAATTTCGCAATAATAATTCTTTAAGGACCTCATAGGTCTATTGATAAAGCTTAGAACTGATTATCAAATTCTATGAAATACCGTCAAAGTTTCTCGTCTTGGATTTACCAAATTTAGTAAAGTATATTTATAAATGTTTTGGAAATGAATCTCCAAAAGAGCACATAAATAATCGGTAATCACCAGCATTTTATCAGAGCCGCTTATTTGTTTCAACCCTTATTAATAATAACAGACACAGGTTTATAACAGAAGAAAATAAAAACAAACGAAACCAAAAAAGTATAATATAATATATCTTCTATTTTATGATATTTTATCATTATCTAATCTTTTATAATAAATAATAGTTAATAATTAATTAGGTGACTGTAATATGTAACCTTTGTTGATTATAAAATTTATTTATAAAATAAGTCTTGAACAACATATCAATTTATATTTATTAAAAGTTTTGGTCGCCTTATTCCGTTTTACTTTAAGCTAAAAGTTAAAATTTAAGAGATAGCTGTTTTGGAAACTTTTTTAGTTAAGAGATGTAAAAAAAGTTACTTAATGAGTAATTCCTCGGTTATTTTCTTAGGACGAGACATTAAATCTGATTAAACTGATGATTACAAAATATTATAAAATATTTTACATGTAGCAATATTTAAAGCTACCTTTAATCAAAACATATCTGTAAAGTTTTTGCGACAGAATATCTTTCGAAGTTTATATCTGCAATATCTTTTAGTATTAAGTTTATTTATTTCGGGAACCAAATATATTACGTAAAGAAAATTACATTCTCAATGAGCAAAACATAATTGCCTCATCATCATATTAACCCGCAAGTTACGAATAAGAGGTCATTTTGGGGGACTGAATTAAGCATTTCTTGCTTCATATATTAACAACATATTTTTGGCTTTCTGTCGCTTGTGACCACTTGAAGGGACTTAATGTTTATTTATGGATACATTAGGCTACAATTTATATTTACTGTAGGGTTGTATTATTTGTTTTATAAGTTATACATATTTAAGTTATACTAATAATGTATAATAACTATCTTAATATGTTATTTTAATATGTTTTGTCTCAAAAATATTTTTCATATAACAATTATATTGTATATAATTTCTATTATGTCAATATTTAAAATGTTTTGTAATATTCATTTTTATTTTAATAAATTTAAAATAACAATGCAAATAGCCTTAAAATTCCTTGTATTCTTTATAGCACAATATTTTTTTTTAGCGAAGAAAGCAGTATTTCAAGTCAAGGAACCCGAAAACATTTGTAAGATAAGGAGCGATAGGGAGAGAAAAATTCGATACGTCATGTTAAATAGAAAGTTGATATCTCCACATAGATATATCTTGTTATGTCGATAAACTTACCAATAAATTTAAAGATAAAAAATACCTATGATTGATAACTTTCCTTTGTTTATTTTTTATTTACTTTATACTATAAATGTAATTATGTAAGATAACTTATTACTTCTGGAGTACACTTCATATTGAAGTTTTATTGCAAACAACATTTTGTTCATATGTTTTGTAGTTTTAATATAGGGATATATTGAAACTCTCATTACTTACTGAAAAATAAAGTAATGAATCTTCAGATCCCACAAATGTATTTTTTTATCCCTGTTGCTTTGATTACGCTGCTACCTCGCTACGGTAATTAAAGCTTTTAAGGTCACATTAAAAGTTTTATAACAAAACAAGATAAATTTACCTTAAATTTCGATGAGATTTTTTTTATTTACTTGCTTTTAATATAAAGGGTTCTTAAACTTTTTGCATATGTTATGTTTTTTTATTACTTTATTTAATATTCTTTTAATAAAGCCCTAACATTGAAAACATTATTTATGAAAATATTACCATCATTACAGTAAATTCTATATAATATATAATAAATTATATAATATATTTATTAAAGTATATCATAACAAAGTTACCATTTATATTTTCTTTTATATCACACAAGCAGCTGTGTCCGGCTGCTGTTAAATAAATGAAACTTCATGTATACAGTCATTCATACTTTACGAGACACTCATCTAAGAAGTGTCTTAAGATAAACGAAACAAAGAAAAAATATCCTTGTGGTCCTTGAGTGATTCTAGTTGAAATTATATATTAATTTTATAAATTAATTTTCGAAATTTGTTGTCCGCTACTGGCTTAATTAATCCTCAGTTTCTATTTAAATCTTATTTACAGTCTAAATATATTATTCAAGTTTCTTACTTTAAAAAGGAAAAAACTGTAGAGGCTCCGTTGAAGATTTTAAGATTTATCTCTTTAGTCTACCAGTGGGCTTTGCCTTTAAATATAAATATATAATTTCTTCAACCTATTTTTCTAACATAACCTAACCCTAGATAAACTAAGGTTTTCTTGTTTACAAAGAGGGTAGTTACATTTGAACTCCTTTGAGTCTGAATAAGTGAGCAGGGCTTGGGATACCTTTGTGTCTTTCGGTAGACGTGAACTCATCACCTTACAGGGATGACACAAAAATGTATATTTAAATTGTGTCTGTCGGTATTTGTGAAAACATCAACGATAAATATACTGAAATTCAGTATAGATATATCAAAATAAACTTAGTAATATGAATTTTACTTTACAGAAAAGAAAATAAAAAAAAGAAGCTTCACAATGTATATTATAATATAATATTCTTTATTTTAGTTTTAAATGTTTAAGTTCTATAATATACTTTTAATGAAAACATTTTCTTCGTTAAAAATACTATTATGTTATCCTTGAAAGACTACCTTTAGCTTTATATCTCCAATTGGATCATCTGACCCTTGGATTGATAATCAATTTATATTTACTCGGAGTTCAATATAGTTGATTTAATTTTAAGCAAGAGGCTAATAACCAAGATAAATATCTTGGATTAATTAAGCAACTGCCAGCACTATCTCTTTATATGTAATGCATTGAAATTACCTTATTAAGTAATGATATTTAACATGTAAATAACATTAGGACATTCAAGTATAAGAAGTATAAGAATTCAAGACGTATTAACGTCCTGTGTAATCATTTTTAGGGTTATGCCTTTATATTATATACGTAACGTAAAGAATTTTATTGAAAAATATTGTTAAATTCTGGTTATTTTATTAACTTATTTTGTAATCAAATTGTGCATACAACAACAACAACTACAAACTAATCTGTTTAATAACGTCTATTGATTTGCGGTATCGATACATTAATTAGATGCCTCTGTAAGTGAACGAACAATATAGTTAATTTAGTTATAACATAATGCATAACTCAACATTATAATACATTTGAAATATAGTAATCTATACTTATGATTTTTATATTAGCCAATACTTTAGGTAAAAGTTCCATCAAGGTACTTGGTTGGTGTAGATATGTTGGACTCATTAGCAAAGGATATCGTTTCCTTTATGCTGTTAAAAATACTTACAACAATTGCTTACCTATCTAACCACGAGCCACGAAAATCTTTACTGGCCCCCAAGGAAGCCTCTAAAAGTAAACCCCTGTCGCAAAAAACATTTTTTATTGAAACATTTTCCGTCTTTAGTAAAAATAGTTTGAAGATTATATGTCAAAAGATTTATTTATTTAATGTCGTTTGATGAATAGCATCAAAATACTTTTACCGATGTTACTTAAAAGAAAACTTTAGACCACTTAATACTATCAAAAAACAGAGTTGAATTATATTTAATACTTTCCACAAATATAATAAAATATAAATACGCATAAAAAACATTTTAAAGTCAAAAACAAATATAAAGGGAAGATGTGAAAAATCACCCCAATAAAAGAAAGTTGACAATAAAGATATATCTTCAAGTTTCCGACAATTGCCTCAAGTGTAAAATCTTTTGTAGAAACTTTCACGTACAAAGTGCTAGTTCTTCGAAACATTACATATGTTCTCGAGGACTTTGAAAATTGATATCTGACCTGTTCTACATATTTCTTATAGATATTTCTCTAGAGTACATTAAAGGCTTATTAAAGGTTACTTGTTATTTTGTATGAATACAAACCCTGATATTTTATGTCAAATATTTCATGAAAGTACTTTTTGCTGTATAAATTAAATAATCTATATAAATTGCTTATATAAAATTACAATTTTTCTTTGAGATATCTAAAATAGAAATTGATATTACATTACTTATCAAAACCAATAAATTACTAATTTATAATGTAACATGATCAGTGATGAAACTTCGTTTAAAAGATTCTGTTAACAGAAAAAAATAAGATGCTAAATAAAATATGCTAAAGCTATATTAATTAAATAAAGAAATTTTGATGATCTACATATATATTTAATAAATAATACCTCTTTAATATTGTTCAAGCTCATGAAATATAAACGAGGTCTATTGTTGAATATTATATAAGATAGCAATATATTTACCATTCATTCGTGCGTCACTAACTTAAGAGATTTTCCATGAGTCCAGGTAAATTGGGAGAACACAAAAGACTTCCAGAGCTTGCTCACTTATTCATAGAGGCAGAAAGGGTTCAATTAAAACTACCCTCTGTGTAAACAGTTCAAGAAAACTTTCGTATGAGTAGGGTTGTGTAATGATAGCGTATTAAAAACTACCTGTGTTTAGTTACTACGCCCGCATGGAGATAGAAAAGCTTTCGGAATACGTTCGGTATTTTAGTTCAAAACTCGGACCCGGAAACAAAAAATATTACCCGCATATCTGCATCCTTTCTTTTAAAGCGCTACTGTTTGTTAAAATTATAGGGTTATGTTATACACTCAAACCCACTTTCAAATACAAAAACATTCTTATAAATTCGACTAATAGTTCCACAGATTATTTCCTTAAATAAAATTAAAACAGCTTTATATAAATATAAACATATTTATCTTTTGTGTTCATATTGTTCTGTTTGGTTATTCTTTTAAATATTTGTTTTGTAAACATTCAACATTTCTAAGTCAATCAAATAATAATATTTACATAACTTAACTGAACTGTTTGTACTTTTCTTTCAAAACATGAATTTATATATTCAGTAAGTTCAGTAATATTTAACAGACTTTAATCCAAAACGTCATGGTTATGTGAGGCTGCACTTTGTAACCACTCACATAAAGAATTCATGACTGAAGTATCTACAAAAATATACATTCACTTGATACAATCCTGTGGGAGTTGTTATATAAATAGACTATAAAAATATTTTACTCATTTAACATATTGCGTATAATAATTAGAGAAAGAAATAAAAATATCAATCAATCAATGAAATTTAAGCAAATTTTTTAAACAATATTAATTCAAACTAAAAAAATCCTGTTCATAATATTATGATAAGTTATGACATCCTTCTGTGTAGATATTTCATGTCTGACATCTGTGAAAATCCTTTAAACCTACACGGTTGCTGTCAATATATATATTTTTAATTCGAACTGATTATATAAAACAAACGGTTAAAAACTTTCATAAACCTATCAAAAATGAAAATATTTATTTACATTGAACCATTACATTGACAAGAGGAATGTCAGGCACTAAATGGGAATGCCGAATTTAGGTTCAAGAGAGCCCAGGAAATTCGTTCTACTAAAAAATATTTAATATAATTTACATATTGAACTCTGCTATTCATGGTGAGATACAAGACCGTAATAAAAAATAAAGATAGGTAATGCAACGTGGAAACAATTTAAATGAAAAGAACTAAACTTATTTTTGCTTTGCTGCCAGTAACTTTGTGAAAAATTAAATAGTTAAAAAAAAGATTTACTTGTGCATTTATATTTACTTTAACCATGCGTTTGTGTAACAAGAAATTCCACTACATTATATAAAACTATTTAAATGTACACATTGAAAAAAATACGTTGAAGTTCAATGACGACGAAGATCGATTGATCGTTACATTTTGTATATGTAATGACAATACTAATAAAAACTTGAGAGTTAACATTACTGCTAGACGTAATTGTAAATCAATATCATCTTTAGATAATTTCTTGGTTTGTCTTTGCATCATAGTGATTTGCTCGTATATTTTGTTAAAAATCAACGTTTCTGAACATCAATACTAACTCTGGCGATTTTCTTATAATTACGCCATCAATCTAATATTTTACCACAGGCTCAATTTTTGATGTTTTGGTAGTGTGTGACGATACTTCTCATGAATAAAATTTTGACTAGTTACCTAGTCTATTATTTTCAGCCACCTCTAGGCATAAATAACTATGGAGGCCTGGCATTTTTCTTTATTACTATATTTGTAGCTTAATCTGTTATCATACTTGTAAGGTATCTATTTATTATCTCAAGGTATTAATTTATTGGTGATATGGAGATAGGCTACAATACAAATTGGTACCGCATAATAGAATTTTGAATAACTGTGTTTAATGATTAGTTATAATTCGAGATGGCTCTTTAATTTGATTAATTAAAAATCTAAAAAGGCAGATTAAATAAGATGGTCGTGTACTCAGTTTCTTGTGATTGATAAATATCTAGATGTATAAACAATGATGATAACTAACAATAAAGATAGGGCCATTATCGTATCTTATTTTCACTTTTGTTACAAATTATTAATTTAATAGAATATAAATGTCGCTGATTGAAATCAGTGTTCGAGTAATAAATAAAGTGAAAACATTGCCCTGAGATACTCTATTGAATTGAAATCCCAGATTTATCACCATGGACACGTTTATATCGAGATCTGTTAAAGGGTGTCTCTGATTCACTCACTCGGTTAACAAACATTACAAATTTGAGGACGTGCCGATTGATAAATCCAATTTGATCAAAACGTTTTTAAAAAGACTATTAATGGTATCCAATATTAAAAATAAATTATTCACTTAATTATAAATAAGCCTCTCTCTTTTTTATTAAAAAATCATCACCTTAAATTTCATTGAATAAATCATATTTTATATTAGATTGAGGTTGTTCTATTTATAACTATCATAAAATTAAATTGAAAATCGACAGAGGCGAAGTTTATTTTCTGTCTGCAAACTTAAAATCTATTTCTTCTGCCAAAACAAACTGACGTTAATTGACAGTTTCGAAAATTTTAATCTTTTAATTCTACGCACGCGTTGGATGACTAATGCTTTGTAATTAACACAAAGTTTTTAAACATGTGTTGTGTTCTACAGACGTATTTTATTTAATATAAAATACATTCCGTATCTGAATGTATCTATGGTCAATAATGTTTACATGAAAGTATATTTATGGTTAGTAAATATTGATTTAAATGTATCAAATGACTAGTCTGATTCATTTCATGACCTGTTTTAATGTAATATTTGTAAGTAAATTCCATATTTAATTTGATATTTATGTGTTATATATATATATAATATATTAATTTTGAGTTAATACAGTATCTTTTAAGTTATAAAAGCAAACGTAGAAAATTACCGTTTATTTTTTTAGGATTAATTAAAATTAACTTATAGTTAAATACTAAACACAAATACCCCAGCTTAGTACTGGTAATTGAATTAGATAATTGCAATCCAAAGTTAAACTTCATTCTTAAACTTTTTTCTTTTATTTTATCCTTGATAACAAATTATATATATGGATATAAAATAAATTAAAATATATAATACCTAGTTAAGTATTATTTTTATTTTGAATTAGGCTATGATTTGATACTAAGTCGATCACATTTTAAGGTCAATAGTCAGTGTCCAAAATACAAATTAACAACATTGCGAAAAACATGATTTCAAAAAGTATTCATAGAAAATATTTAATCCTCCCTCTTGACAGTAGAATACTTTATGTGTTATTTTATAGTAATTAAAATATAATTTAATTGCTAGGTTCTGTTCATTATTGCTGTTAAGCTTCAGCGTTAAAATTATTTCCAGATCATCGAACCAGTAACATGAGCGAAGTAGAGTTCACCTTTATAAAGCCAATGTAGGTGTTATTAACTGAACAAACCAAGTGCATCCGGAGTGTGTTCATGGTTTATATTTTTTTATTACATTATTTTTTTTTATTTAGGTATATATATAAAATACGGTTCATTATGTTTGTGTCATCAAAACTGGGAAAGTAATCATTGGATTGAATTGATTTATTTCATCTTTTCAATCTATACAAGTAAATAAAAAATCCATATTCAATATGCATTTCAATCAGATTTTTAAATTCAAGTGCATTCCAATTCATATACACGATGTGCAATAATTTTAAAAGCTCATAACACATCAACTTTAAAAACAAAATATTATCTTTAAACCCAATTGACGTAATAAAGGCTAAATATTTGGAGATTGAATGAAAGTTTAAAATAGCATCAACTGGTCATGATATGAAATGTTGGCTGTTTTCCAAACCACTTCATACCTCGCCCTGGATTGGTGACTAAATTAAAATTCTCAATTAATTGTGAATGCTATGAACATTATTGCTTATATCTCAGAATAAATGAAATAGTTTCATTGGAGTTTTAATACCGCTTTAATTAAAACGCTGTAGCTAATAAAAAGAAGTTGAAAAGAAAAAAATACATTTAAAATGTCCCATAAATGTTTTATCGTAGTTTAATTTAATTAATCCCTCGATCCTTTTTGTACTTCAGTAACTTTTAAAATACCCTTTCTAATAATGTTTAATTAAGTTACTCTATTGTTCCTTTCTCTGATTTTTTCCTCAGTCGTTATTGAAAGCTTCATGTTTCATTTAATCCGATTACTTAGTATTTAATAACGGCTTTCGGAAAGTTTCACCTAAATATAAAGCTGATGACGTTAAATATATTCCAATAATAAAGTACGTAGAAACACCAGTGGACAGTTTTATGTTCTTTTTATATGGGACTCCAAAAAACATTTCAACCAGAGCTTGCATTTTGCAATTATGCGTCGGTTTTATGGGGACCATAAAACAGTTGTTTCCGAAACATTTCACGTCCAAAAACTTTATACTAAAAAAAGAAAAAAATATAATCTCAAACTTTTTAATTATTTTTTCTCTGTAACCAGGTTATAAAAAAGGGCATTTATTAAATTATTAATTATACGTGTCATTAATGTTAAAGTTAAAAAGCAAAAATTTGTGTTCTTTAGCAATTTGTGTATATCTCCGTAATATTAACATTTGTTATATATAAAGTAATATAATACCCTATACTATCCCTTTTAAAGTGAACGTTTTAAGGACAGCTTCTAATAAGATTTTCCACTTTATGTAAGTGACTGACATAATGCTCTCGAACCTAATTTACTATACCGTACTTTGTATTCAATTAATGTTTTTTAAATATTGTCTTGTATTAAATATTCTTTGTCAATATCCTTGTTTTTAGATCGATCACTTACAAAGAAGTGTCCTGGAACGGTGCCAGAAGATGACCCGTGACCCGGTTAGAATTATTTTAAAATATTTAAACGTAAGACGCCTTGACCAGAAAATAGGTTATCTTTTAGATTATTCTCAAGGTTTCTTACCCTGCGTTTATTTGTTATAGAAAAATATACATGTTATATTGAAAGGCAAATGTATAGAAATTTAGGATACAATTTTTATTATTATTTCAGTTTAAACAAAACAAACAAAATACTTATTTCAAACAATACCTAATAATATAATAACATTTAGACTCTTAGAATATAAGCTAAATGTGTTCTTATAGCAGTTGAGCTCAAAATTTTTATTTTAAGCAATGGCCTTACCAACATTTACATTACTGTCATATAGAACGTCTGTCAAGAATATTCCTATGTTAGTGTCATTGACACAATACATTATGTTTGTTAAACAAATATGACATGATCTTGTCTGTTATAAATTTTTGATATGATTGACTGTTTTATTATTATACTGGCTGTCAAAACCGGTTTTATCTGCTCTCCCTTCCTCGCTTAGAAATCAGTTAATTTGTACTTTCATTGTTAACGTGGATGAGATCAGAATTAGGTGTTCCTTGAAAATGTGACATTTTCATGTGACATAAATAATAATTAAAAAAACTAAAACAGCGCCTTCAAAAAATCTAAATAAAAAACAACTAATAAATAAATTTAAATTAAGAATAGTGAAAATAAGAAAAAAAATATTCTAATGTAAAAAGTATACGGTGTTTTTAAGTAATCTATTGACACCATGCACTATAGAAAGACAAACCACCCACAAATAAGATAAAAGATGATATATATATATATATATATATATATATATATATATATATATATATATATATATATATAATAGGTAAATTAATTAATGATATAAGATTTGCATGAAAACTTTAACTTGCCACAGTTTGTTTTACGATATCTTTCATTCATAATACAAGTTATATTTTAGATATTAATTTTGATATCAAAGTTCATAGTTCGTAAAAATGGAAGAAGTTTGCAAAAAAAGAACAAGTTCAAAGTTTAGAGAATTAATAATTATTCATTATTAGAATACGTCGACTCAGTTCTTGATCAGACGTAGAATCGTAATATTTAAAACTACTTCAAACTAAAATGTCCTCTCCTACTTGGCAGCGGTGCTGTGGTCAGGCCAAGGCAAAACATTGCGATGCATCATAACTGTGAAATGCAGTGATAATTGACGGGACATGTGATATGGACATGTGAGTGGCAGTTATTTCTATTGTAATATGCAAGTAACGATAGGAAGTCAAGGTTATTTAACTGTTTTTCGTTAGAGATTAACTTACACCGAAATATGAAGCAATCAGATTAAATATTTTATATGTGGTTTTATAAAATGTAGTACCTAAATCATAAAGCGTTTAAAACAATCTTACGCCTCCGAAAACCTGACAAAAAAGTTTAAATATAATTGGATTCCTTAATTAATATGCCAATTTCATTTATTCAAATCTTCGAACAATTTCATTCTGAAGATGGCATCACGTACATTCCAAGTAGTTTTACTTTTATTATATTATGAAATCACCATTGATTTTTATTATGCCTGATCGTGTCGTCAAAATTGAAGTATAAAGAGCCTCATACAAATTAGACAACATGGTAAATGGTAAATTTATTCTAGTAAGGCCAATTGAATTTGCAATGTTAATATAACCAGTTTTTTTCGTTTAAATTCGGTAAATAAGTGAATAAATCATTTTAGAAATATCGAATTGCTTTATATATTTATATCCTATAAACAAACAATTTTTTGTAATTTTTCCTTAACGAAATGTTTGGTGGTTTCAACTGATTTTCGTGTCTTCTCTAGTATGCGTGTACTCAAAGATCTATAACGATATATATCTGTGAAAAAAAAGTCTGAAATTATTTTTTTCTTCATCATTTTTTTATTCAAACATGTGTTATACATATTTATTTAATTGAATTAAATTGTGATTTATTTTAATTCATTACGCAAATGTAAATTTTTAAAGGGGTCATTTACGTTGTACCATTATTTGAGGTTAGCCTCAATTCATTATATGATTTTAAAGATAACAAATAAATTCAATATAATGAATATTTTAAAACCACAAACAAGAAACCAAGAAACAAATGTATCGCTTACAAAAATATTATATTCGAAATTTACTCATTTTAACTTTAAAAAGCGAGTTGGAGCAAAATAAACAATCATAATGAAATAAATTATTTTTAACTTCTTAACTCAATATGCAAATAACGTCATTTATGATTCATATGTTTTTGTATATCCGTATATTGGTTTGATGCATGTCAAAAAAAAATTTAAAATAAATTCTGATTGCGGTAGCCTAAAAATATTTTTTATTATATTACTTAAAACAGTTTGTAGAACAGACGATTCGTTAAATCCTAATCTTGAAGTTCTGTAATAACCTGGTTATTAGGAATTCATGGTCATAGTTAAGTATCTTAAAAGTTCTTAGTCTGATTTAAGTTCTACAGCTTCAAACAATGTTATATGCGAATACAAGTATTTAAGAGAATAAAAATATTTATAAATAAAAAAACTGAAATCTTGCTTGTACAATATGCTTCGTTACATTTTGTATGAAACCTAGTTTAAAAAAAAATATATATATATATTTTTTATAAATGAATGAAGATGAATACTACTAACATAATAAATGTAATTTCTTTAGACATTGGAGGTTTATTTGATTATTACGCAGAAAATCATGATATAACTTTAGACGAAATTTCGAAAACAGATAAGCTGGAAGAGAATATGGATTACTTTTCTATAAAAAAATATTATCATTAATCAAAAAAGACAATTTTTATTGCCAACAACTTTAGATTTAATGAAGTCGTCCTTTAACCTCGTTCAAAAAAAGTTAAACCTCAAACAAAAGCTATTTTATTTAAAGTAAAAAATTGAAAAATCTTAATCTAACAATATATTTTTTACATTTAGTTAATCGTAGAAGAAATGGTTAATTTAATTAAGTACTTAATTGTAGAAACAATAAATAACGAGTAACTACGCTAAAAAAGGACATTTTTTCCAAACATGTAATCGTATTTAAGCCAGTTTATTGTGAGAGTTAAGTGCTTTTTTCTCTTTAAGAAAACGTGGACAAATAGCACGTATTTTAGATCTAAATTGTTCAATAAGTGTACCGCGTGGAACACTACAGACCGTTAACATCACGTATGGCACAATTTATAGAACTGAGATTTTTCTTTATTAATATTTGATAAAACTTACTGATTCTTGTTCAATATTTCGTCAATAGATTATTCAAAATAAATATAGAATTTACTTAACAACATAGATATTTATAATATATAAGTTAAACATTCCGCTTAGTTTTAATTTATGTATGTGAAAAAAAACTGATTAACATATTCGTATTTCAATTATACTTTTAATTCTGATCTTTGATTTTGATATTTTGTACCAAAACCAGTAATCACTATAACATAAACATCATTTCGTTTATAAATTAAACCAAACAACAACTACGCTTTAGCAAGATCTGTTATTGGCTTTATTTTCTAAATACACAACTCGACGAGCTCAAAGTAGTTGTTACAGTCTAGAACAAAAGCTTAATTGTGAAAATTATTTCAGAGATATTCTTGTATAATAAGGGCTTGACGGAAAACTAACAATAAAAAGTGGTGTACAGGCATCCGAATAAACTTTCGGTTAAAAGTACCATTGATTTTTCATAAAATAAAATAAATAAATTTTTCTCGTATTTATAAGATGGTATATTTAAATTATAATATGTTATACATAAAATTTATATTATAGAATATAATTACTATATCTCATCACGATGTCAGATCAGTTTTACTAACTTCATATTTTTACTGCAGAAATTAAAACTATAGTATTCTAAAATGACATAAGTTGAGAATATAGTAATTGTTAAATTCTGATTTTATTATTCAAGAGTATTAACAATATAATTTACGACCTCGCCTGAGTTCTGACCTAATTTAGAGCCATTCAGTAAGTCAATGCGCCGCGTCGAAACTTCGATCATTTTGTACAAAGTTTAATCCTATAAATTTTAAAGTATAATTTTGTTTGCATTTTAACAAATCAGATTGTTACGAGTTTTGCTTACAAAAATCATCAAATGAATTCCCCAAACTTGTATAACAATTTTCCTAACAAATTATATTAATTATCATGCTTTATGTTAATAATTACTTTTAGGGTTGTTATCCTTTATAACAAGCCGTGGTTTAAAAATGGAACATTTTTATTGTAATTTCAAACAATATAATTAAAATAAAGTCTTTTGTTATTGCGTCTTAAATTGTTCTGTCAAGAGTATTCGTAACTTTGCGTAAATATAAATGTGAAAAAGCTTTGTTTAATCTCCAGTAATCAGCAATCTCCAGCAATCTTGAGAAATGTTCAACTCATTGCTATCTGATGATGTCGCATAAAACACAAACGATCCTCAGGGATATTCCTCTAAGATAAGTGCAAGAAAACTCTGATAAGTTAAAACATGATTGAAAATATATGAATGTTTGTGCTTTATTTTTATTGTAATTCTAGTTTGAATACATTTTTTTATTACATATATTGATATGTCATAACTAACATAACTTTGTCATTAATTGTAACGTGCTCTTGTACTGATAAAGTGTTCTGTCACTGTAACATTTATAAAGAGATGATTATATTAAATTTAAGTTCATACTCAAATGTTTAAAAATTTTAATATTGAACTGTTTAAAATTTTTCTCTGTTAATTATATTAATCATGAAATTCAAAGGCCCCAAAAACTGACTTGGAAACCTGAGAATAGAATCCTTACTTTTAAAACTAATATTGCGCAAATAGTGCTTAAAGTATATATAAGTGATGATAACCAAAAAAAATATATAATAAACTTTTGGTTTCTTTTAATAATATTTTTAAGCCAAAAATATTATCTAAAAAAATTTAAGCTTAAATTTAGTGATTGGGCTAATGTAGGAATATAAAGAAGCAGAGAAAAATTATACCATAGATTTATTTGATGAGAAGCAGTGAAATCATGATCTAGTGTTTTTGACTAAAGTTAGGAATTTCTCTACAATATTTAAGAACGTTTGTGTACCAGCTTATTCGTATTATATTCGAAATAAAAACTTAAATTTAGAAGAAAAAATTAAGGCAACTTGGGATGTTTTATCTAGTGTAACTGGGAAAAGTGAAACTGCCAAAGGACCTATGAAATTAAAAAATTATTATATTAAGATAATATCAAATAAATACAGATACAAATAGGGCGGCAGTCTCTGTTTTACCGACATGAAGTAAGATCTTCGAAAAAAATATTCTAAACCAAATGACAGATATTGTCTATAGCAATAAGCAAAGTGAACAATACTGTTTCACCAAAGGTAAATCAACAACCTATGCACATTTACGACGCATGGGAGAAGTCACAGAATGCAATCGGGGGTTTTAGAATTTGTCCAAAGCCTGTGATTGATTGATTGTTGCCAAGCAAACCTAACTATTATGGTGTATATAGCGCTGCACTTGATCTTATTGCCTCTTACCTGAATCAAAGAGTCGAGACGGCTTGCGTAAATAATTCTAAATTGGCTGATTCTCACCTAAGAATGGGTGTTCCACTAGGATCCATTGCTAGCCACTTTTTATTTTTGCTTTAATAATGACTTCCCCTTTTTTGTAAAAGATTTATGTGACATTGTACTTTTTGCCCATGATACTTTGCTTTTTTTAAAATTAAAACGTGAAAGGACTACTAATGAATTAAAATTTTGCTACAAGATTTAATGGTCGCTTATTTTATTTGTAGGTGATGTTTATTGTTGGTTGGTTAGTCCTAACGTTGATTCTTATCAAATAAATGCAACTTTTGGTAGCGATCCAATCTGTAATTTTTAATTACAGGTTAGATATTTTTTTTACAACGACATATTTTCCTAAAAGTTCGGGAGTGTTCTTGGAGATTAATTATTATTGAACAGAGTAGTTATAGGTAGTAAAAAAACCTTTAGACTAGTGAGTCGATGTAGTGAAATAATATTATTTCTTTTAACTTTTATGTTACAAAGATATCATAATGAAATGTGCTCTTAACGGTTAAATAAAAAACAATTACGATGAAGATAAAAAATCCAATAAATTTTGTGCAAATATTTAACTTTCATCAAACTTTTAAAACATTATTTCTTTATAAAGTCATTAGTAACTTTTTACAATCGGAGATTATAAAAAATATAGTAATTATCTCTAAGAATAACATGAAATATTTTATTTTATCAAAAGTTATAAGATATATCACAACGAATTGTATGAATGTAAATACAAATGAAGAGATATAATATGATGAAAGGTATGTAGAATAGAAATAATTTATGTTAACATAAATGTAATAATATAAAAAAGTCTAAATCTTAAAGATCAAAGACACGCTATTTACATCAACCTTATGTACAGCAAGCTTATAAAGTGTAGGCTTGGTAAAGGAAAATATTATGTTATAGGCGGCAAGCCGTACAAGTGCGGCTTGCTTGCTTTAAATAAATCATAGCTATATGAATAACATAACATAAACACTTCAGTAATACACATATTGTACCGAAATGTCTGTACTATGTATGGACAGTTTCGCTAGAACAATTACTTTTAATATAAAAGACTAAAATATTATAAATGAAAAACTGAACAGAATTCGCTTAAAAAAGGTTTTATTTTAGAAATCTAGTTAAGACCTTTAATTCTTGTAGCACTTTTAATGACGTCGCTCAACTTTTATATCACTTTTAATGACCTGCACTAGATTTCCCTGGGCTTTAACTTACTTATTACTAAAGGGATTTCTTGTTAAATTTAGTTTCAACTCGCTGCTCTGCGCTTTTATCGCCTTTTTAAGTTTTTGTGTTATGTGAAAGTACTTAATATGAATAAATTAAGTAGCTTTTGCTTCGCCTCGTGGACGAATTCTATAAAATATTTTGACATAAAAAAACGCATTATCATTTCCTATTTACCCGCTTAAAACTAGGTTTGGGAAAGAGTTACAAAAAAACCTATTTTAGGCAGTGAGCATTTATAGATCAGTTAGTTAGGACAACACATTTTGTATAGCATGACGTAGGAGTAAGTAATTATAAAGTTAAGTATAAGCACGTAAGTTTAAGAGCAATAATGCTACACGATAATATACTTTTATACATAAATGAAATGTCCTGAAATACTATTTCTTTCGACTGCTTTTATTTTTTAGATAGCATTGTTATGGTATCATTTTTATTTAATATTAACGTAACGATGAAGTGCCAGTCGCACTGTGAAGTAATCTTAGTTAGCGTAGCTCAGCTCAAGTGGAGTTTATAGCTCAAGCTTTGTGGAGTTCTTCAGCTCAACATGAGCTTAAAGATTCATTAGAAACATCTATTTATTTTACACTATATTACTGGTTTTTGTATGATTTAAGTTTTATACTATATTATTTTAATTATGAAAAAAGCTAAACTTTTTGCTACAAGTTTCATTATTGTTATTTTAAAATATTTCTTTAGCTAAGCTTTTATAAAAGTTAATAACGACTTCCAATCATAAAAATATTTTTAAAGAGTTTTTATAACATTATTAAGAAATATTTTTAAATTTATAATATTTTATAACTTTTATTGCTTCTTTATTATAACTCTTTGTCAGTAATGATCTAAAACTAATTTATAAGACTCATAATTGAGATGGAGTACTTTACATTAGCCATTAATAATAAACATTATGGAGCTATTAACTTTAATGAACGATCAATAAAAGAAATTAGATAAATTATGAACTTTCGTTTTTTCAAAAGCTTTCATTATTTTTTCAGAGATAAGTTTGAAGCAAGGATAACTTCAGAGCGATGTTGACACGAGGCAGATCCCTGATTTGTAGTAGTAGATATAATTTATGGGAAAAATTTGGAATAAAGGTGGTGTCGGAACAAAATCGATATACAAATACACTACGGGATTCCGTTATACTTACTTACCTTAACTACACGAATAATTACTTCATAACTACATATCGAACCATGGAAGAAAACAAACTCTAACATTATATAGTGAAAGATACTTTCAATATAATGCTTTATTTCTTTTAAACACATTTCATATCTTATAATAAATGCTTTAGGAATTTTGTTTATTCTTTGAAGCAAATAGCGTTCATTAAAGAAATTTAGAATAATTGCACGAGCAATTTAATTAAGAGGTCTGAGTTGTTTATGCTACTTTATATAACGTCTTCCAGTATACATTTTATTTACATTTGAGTTTCCTATATTTTATATTATATGTATTTTTAAATACACTAGCTTATGCCCATGGCTTCACACACCTGGAAGAAGAGAATTTTGAACAGAATTCATCTATTAAATTCTATTCTAAATCTAGATGGTAACCCGGCTTTGCTTGGGTTAAATGTGACTCTTCTCATCAATATTTTATATAATGTTGGTAGATTGTTGTAGTTATAGCTTTGATTAACGAAATCAAGATGGCGTCCGGTGTCAGTGACGTTTCGCTAGCATCCAAAATGGCGACTGCGATTCGTTTGTCATCGTCATTAGAATTTAACAAAATACTCGACAATCCGTATTTCGCGGGTACATGTTGGCGACTTGAAATTATTATTTTTTTATGTTTTATTATTGAGGCGAAGTTTTAATTGTTAAACATTAAATATTGTATTCATGTTGTTTTAGTGCTGACGATATTGATAACGATAATAATATTAGTTAGTCTTTTTACATAACATTCAAATATTCTATAAAAAGCAGTTATGATCACCTTTAGTATACAACTGATGGTCAGATAGATAGATAGAGAAATGAATTGTTTCGGTTACCGTAACGCATATTATTCATTTTATGAAAATGCCATTAAAATTGTATGGTACTAAATACAACTATATATCTCTTTTATGGACTGACTATTTTATTTTTGAATTATTTTGAACAAAAAACACGGGCTTAAGCAATATATACAATTATGGAACTTGAATACATATACAAATATGATTTGTATAAGATATTTTGACTTTACATAAAATTTCTGATGTAATACTGTTAGTTAGTTATAATAATAACAATAAACTATCATATATCATACACACATAATACATGGACATAACATTTACCCATATAAAATTACGTTACCGCATGTGTTGGACACTTTCTTTATTTGAATATTTTTATTTTGCATTTCCATTTTGGCGTATTGTATAAAACAAATCCAAACAAAATGTATTGTCATCAGTGTGAAATATTTTAAAATTACTTTCGGGAAACAATTTTCTCATCGTTTGGAAAATATTTTCCTTCCATCGCAGCACTACCATTAACTGAAAAGGTTGTGATGTTGTTTATTGCAAATAAAAATAATAAATATCTCAGTTAGGGGAAAAGATTTAACTATTATATTTTTTAAATATATTTTTTTTTACTTTTAAAACAGTACATCAAAAACAAAATTTTCCTCCGTCATAGATTATATTAATAATATAAATTTTAAATTAATGTAGGATAAAAAACTTCGACACGGGTAGGTTTCGTAGCTGCGACGTTTGGAAAACTGTCCTATCACTTTCCCAATTGTAAGAAACTTTAATTAGGATTGCTGTAAAGGCTAAATGTTGCATCTGCTTCGTTAGAGGCAATTATATATAGAATGTTACGAATGTCATGAAAGCTTAAGCAATAAAAATAAGTTTAATATTAATCTTCAACATTACCCATTACATCCCTCTTCATCAAGATTTCATAGCATTAGAATTAAATTTAGAGAATAAATCGCTAAATCTGTCTTATTTAAAATTGCATTACATATGTATGTATGCAATACATCCCAAGACAACTTTTAAATGGCAGATTTATTGCTCCATCAAATTCTATATGTTATGTAATAAATCTAAGGCGCGGGGGTTTTTGCTCGGGGAGGGGTTCTCCGGCTTTGAGGTAAATTTTTTTTCATGAATCGCTTACATTTTTGCGAAGGGGTGGGGGATGGTTGGGCTTCCTGATTCACACACTCACCGACGGAACATAACCAAATTACCAAATTAATGTGGTTACTACACGTCGATCTTCCGTGAGAGGGTGGTCCTTCCCTGATCGAGCCAGTCCAATAAGAGCTGTATTAAATATATACACCTAGGCTTTATAATTATACTAAATTATTCTATAATATTTTTCTAAAACTAATAATATTTTATTTTATGGTGGTTGTATTATATGTTGAAATTTAATTATAATATTACATTATATATACTTGTTCAAACAATTTCTAATAATAAAACTTGAAATAAGTTCGTGTGATCCTTTTATTAAAATGGAAAGTTTTGATTAAATTAAGTAGTTTTAAAAGTGCTGAATTTCAATTTTAACTTCATATTTCATCCCAAATTTCTGATTCGCCTTTTAAATGTTAACGAAGTTTTGACGTGGACTGAAAATTTATTAAAAATTATAGTTTTTTTACAAAGTTCTATAAAAATTTCAAGAGTTTTGATACATTGTCTAACTTTAGTCATAATTGAATGGTAACCTATTTCAATGTAGTAATCTACAACCAAAACTTTTTGATGGATAGTTCACTTCAAACTAGTTTGAAATAATCCAATAAAATCATTATTCAAAAGTTTAATTTACAAAGCTGTTTTGATTTATATTATCATTCGATAATTGAATGTAAACTTTTGTTTATTTTAATCAGTTGTTCATTAGTATGACATGAAAGGCGTCACGAATTAGGAGGATTATCGAATTTGTAATTCTGGTATTCTGCATTCTATGAAATAAATGCATTTTTTTCTTAGGAAGCATTAGAAACGAATACCGCGTGATAGCTATTGACATAATTTAACAATAATAATAAATTTGAAATAAAGGTTTTCTTAATTTTCAATTCAAACGGTTTAAGAGAAACTATCAAAAGCAGGCTTTGAAAACTATATAATAATATTCCAAGACGAGTTCTCAACGACTGAGTTTCGAAAAGAAAAAAATAACTTTCCGGCGCAATTTCCTTTCAGAAAAGAAAGACTGCCAATTTATGAACAGAGACATACAGCCACGGAGGTTTGGACAACTCCTATATACAATAATTAACATATTTTATTAATGTATTACTATGTACGTCTCCAATGAAAATGTGTTAATATGTATACTAATATAACTAATTTGCGGTTTTTAGAAAATGTGTTAGAAAAATATAATTTTTTTAATGAGAACAAAATGAATTAATAATAAATCTCTACATAAAGTATAATTAAATAGTAGTATCCAAAATTGATTACGAAGTGTTTGTTACGTGACTCTTAAGTCAAAGTAATTAACAGAACACAAGCTATTTTATTAAATAGTTTTTATATCATAAAAGATCGTGAAACTACCCGCAATTTCCGTACACAATGACATTTACTTCGAAGGCACTGTTTTAAGTAAATTATTCTTTAAGCCTTAGAGAGTGTTGCCTAAATATTTTACATTCTACAAGTGATAGAGTCATAAATCTGTTTTATGAAATTGTTCTTGTTCTTTTGAATGGCCTATGAAAATTGATATATTGCTGCAGTTGATTTATTTTTTATTGTTGTATTTATTTGTTCCTCACCTTAATTTACAACCTATATTTAAATAAGAACAATGGTGTTTTTCGAGTAAGTAGAAATTATAAGCAAATAATATTTTGTATATGAGTAATAAATTATATTTATACTTTTACTATTATAAAAGAGTTGAAATGTTATCCAAATATATAAACCATAAACATATAAAAAAAAATTGTATCGAATTCGAAGGATATCATTACTATCTGAAACTATGATTAACAATTTAATTAGATCTCGTTAAGTGTACAGTGCTGTAATCTTTTTTTACAGATCGCATTACTAATTTCATATCGTCTAGAAGTTCATTAGTAATTGGTTACTAATGATTTTTATGTTTATTTTTTATGCTATCGAGCAATAATAAATTTTTTTTCAATAGAAATAATTAAATCATTTAATACTGACCGCTAATTATTATCTTATTTAGGTTATAAAAAAAAACAAAAATGGTTCATTTTTGAATAAAATTAGTATGTCTACAATAAACATAAGGTAAAATTGTATTGTGGTAACGAATTTTTATTATTGTTATAAGATTATTAGATTGATGTCTAATAATACCTCAAAATATGTTGTCATTTTAGAATATAAACACTTTGTTTAATCTTGAAAAGAAGTAAACTTCACTTTAGGTATTTCTACACACCATTATTTCAAGGTCGGTTCGAATAGCGATTCTCAAAGATTTTGTTACTGCAAATTGTTCTAAGCCTTATATTTTATATTCCTTGCTTACATTCAGTCACTGTTCTGGAAAACTCATATATACTGCTTTACGCTCCAAATAACCACATAAATATTTAGAAGTGTTCATAATACATAGCACCAATATTTAATGTTACGTTAATACCGTAATTTGGGTTATTCCCTATGGCATGTTAAATTAGGTTTAGATTGTAGAATTTTGGAGCTATTATAATAGAATAACAGATATAACAGATCATTGCTTAAATAATAAATTTATTAGCCGACAATAGCTTAGTAATATCATAATTATATTCATCAAATATACATATATATTTGTACTAAGTGTCAAGTAATTTGAAAATATCGAATAGTATTGAATACATTGGGTTATATTTTTTTTTATTTTAAATGAAAGTTATCTCACCTTATTTTTTAAGCTACCAATTATTATTAAAAAACTAGTTTTAAAATACGTTTGTTTTACTTTTCGTGAACGAATACTGCGTAGTTATTATATAAATAATATTACATTTAATTTAGACACATTAAGGGCCTATATTCCACTAAACATGTGAGTGGTTACAAAAAGCCGGAAATATGAACAGACGGAAACGACGACAAAGGACTCGCTAATGGCATCTATACAAGAATACCTATGTCATTATAGGACACTGTGGACACAACTGACACTTTTGATCTTACATAGAAATCAAGAGGTCACCCTGGGGAAAAGTAACAATACAGTAAATACTGTTATTACTTAGTAAATACATTTGAAGAGTTTGTTTTGTTTGAAAATAATTATCAGGCACTATCAGTGTGACAGAGAAGTTTTTTACTTAAATACTGAAATCGTTATCCGCAGAGTTACAAGCTAAAACTTTTGCAATATTTATATAAAAATATAAGTTATTGGTTGGTTGACTTTTGAGTTGATATTTTTAGGAAAAACGCGCAAAACAAAATATAACACTGACGTTTCCAATTTAGAAACATCAATTTTATATTTTATATATATATATATATATACACATCTTATACACAAGCTACAAAAAATACCTATATATTTTTCTTGTTTACCCGCCTTGCCACTGGTGGATAAGGCGGATATATATAATATAATGGTCTCTTGGTATACAATATTCCCATTCTGGTGAGTGGCAACCCTTAGTATCTTTATACACTGTAAGATAAACCACGTACACTGCAACCTTTAGAGCTGTACAAACAAACATCCACACATTAAACTGTGTACGCAATAAACCTCCCTATTCCATGTACCAAAAAGAGCTTTTCAGTAATCACTTTGTCCCAGACATATAGTTTATGTAAGCAGAAGTCTAAACTCAGTTTAACTAGCATTAAGGTTGATTTTAGCTTACAATATTTTTTATAATAAAGTCTGCTGTCAATGTCTAAGTATTTTTAAGAATGTTTTTAAGATGATATAAAATAAAATACTTTATGCTGGAAAATTAAAAAATACTAAACATTTTACTCCTAGCTATATACTATATACATATATATATATATATATATATATATATATATATATATATATATATATATATATATATATATATTCCATAAATAAGACAAATACAACAATTGTATTACATTGTATACACAAATATTTTATAATTTTTTTTTACTCGAAAAAAGTGGAAATACAGTTGCCTAACTTCGAAAGTGGGAACAAGCTTCTTATTAGTTAAAATTTATTTGATTAAATGTAAAATGATTTCCACTTTCTAATATTATTAAACTCAATATCCTGTTTCAAAACATAACATATTTTATAATTGACGGAGTGTACGAAAATATACTCTCAATAACAACAAAGAACTCAAAATAAACAAAATATATTCTGATGTTTAACAATTCGCCAATTTAATAAAACATTGTTATTAAAAATTTATAATAAGTATTAATTTTGTGTTTTGAATGATATTTTTATGTTTATTAACATATTCCTATTTTTTTGTTTTTTTTTAAAGGTCTAATGGTCCTGTGTTTCTTACTGACTGGTTTGTAAAAGCTGTGGGATAAATTCCATAAAGGGATCAGTTTTCATATGATCTAAAAGATTTTTTGAGTTTTTTCTATTTTATTTGCGTCTGTCAAATTCCAACGATACAGCACTTAATATCGTATTAAGTCAGGAAAGTGTCACTGAGGTAAATTTTTATAAAAAAACATGATTTTTTTTAATACGGAGACGGAATCTCGGATGTCGCAGGATAAATTCTACTTCTTAATGTTTGACAATTTATATCAAATGTTGATTAATTTCTGCCGATATTTATTAACATTTGATGTTGTTATTAACATTCAATGTTTTTAAATGAAAAAAGCCATAAAAAGTAATCAAAAACTGGACCCTTTAATATTAATTATGGTTTTCGTTATACATTATGTATCATTATACATTTTTGTAATAAAATACAAACACAATGTAAATTTAATCTTGTTCATATTATATAGACATAGACAGTAGGCCAAGGAGACACCTCACTATTTATAATAGCAGTAGTTCCGCAACTGACATCACCGACTGGCGATTTATATTGTAATGTGTTATTTTGAATATCGTGATTAATTATTTTAAGAGATTTTTAATGTGTCTGGAGTTTAATGAGGTATGGAACAATGAAAAATGTTATTATATATTTAGACGTTAGTTTATTAATAAAATAATATAATAAATAATATTTATTATTTAAAAAATATACTTTGGTACTCTATCTTATCTAAGCATACATAACTTATAACTTAAATAATCTACAATTAAAATTTTCCACATCAAATAATAGACAACTGTTTAAATTCTCACATAAAACACAAACAGTCTCAAATAAACTACACGGTTTCATCCACTTTCACGGAATTCATTAAAACCAACCATCCATCCAGGTCACCTCAAACAGTTGGTTCAAAGTAGTGGAAAGAGCTTTATCGTTCACTAAAACCGCCGTTGCCTTCAAATAGCGTATTTTCTCAAAACGTGCGATGTTTAGAAATGTGTAAACACATTTGTCTGCTCTTAATTCTTTATGTGTAGATCAAAGAAATTAAATCCAAAGTCGCGATGACATCTTTTAATATTTTCAATGAGACGAAACATCAATAAAAGTCTGTTTATGAAATGTTTCTAAATTTCTTATTTAATCTAAGAAATTTACTTATGTATATTAACTGACAAACATTATAACATATTAACATATAAGCTATAACATAATATTAGTAGGACGCAATAATAAAATATTATAAGAAATCTTATGTAATTTATATTTAATATCATGAATATATCATAATTAAATAATCATATTAAGAGTCGGAACCAATTAAATACAGAAGATAAATATTTAAGTTACAAAATATAAAAGTGAGAGAAAAAATTATTTTAAACATTTAGAAAATGGAAAAATTTAATTGTTTCTTTGTAACTCTTCTCTCAGCCCTTTGATGTTATTATAATAACGTGATAAAACTTTTCATTTGATGTCTGTTCGATAAAATGACACTCGATCTGATTTTATTATGAAGTTTACTATTTATATAATTTGTACAAAACCACAACATCTACTAATACAATTCGGAAGTACGTTTATTTGTATTTATTAATATAATAAAATAAAATATTCATTGCATAAATTTTTATAAATATTTGTTGTACTATATAAGTAATAATTGGTAAATAGTAATTGTAAAACTATTTTTCATTAACATAGACTATTTGATTATTTATATAACATTTCAAAGTCAAGATGTTTGTGTAATTAACACACCCATTTAATATTCATTTGAATAATATTTAAATAATTGCGGCTGACTTCATAGTATATTTGTATAAACGTCACAATTACTTTAATTTAATCCATCCAACCGTTCACCCTTCCAACATAATAACCTGAATCTAGTATGTAAATTACTTTTACTCACTTTTCAAATTATTAGGCATAAAACTTTATTGTTGGTTACATTATTATTAACTGTCTCCTTGTTAGATTGTATTACACGTGTTTATATTATTGTATGATATACTCGTACATTAAAGTCAATATGTATTAAACGGGTATGTAGTCAAAATATCTTTGTCGTATTTTTGGTTTGGTTTTTTTTTATAAAATATTACATAATTTAACAAAAGGGTGGGTGACTTCTAGGATAAGAGTCGTCTCAACTGTATTAATAACTTCAGTATTACTGTATATAGTCATAGTGAAGTTATTTATCATATCATATCATATTAAATATATTATATAACTATGTTGGTTTAGTGCCAAAACAGAAAATCATTACTAGATTGAACATATTCGGTAATCTATGTAATGATGATCGCAGTAGATGTTTTGGGAGCAAAAGTAATAAACAATATATTATCATCACGAGCGGAACCGGGAACAAAATTTAGTTATACATCTGATAAATCAAACTCAAATGAACCTGAATTCGATCTCTGAAACTAAATGTCTCGTCTGTAACTTACCTAATAAAAGGGCATTCTCATCAAAGACAAAAACTTTATAACGGAGACAAGGAAGTTTCTTATTTGAGTTGTAAAGCCCTTCCGTTTCTGTAGTATCGTTAAGGGAATATTAAATACGGTGTAAAAAGCATTCCAAGTGTTATCTCTTCACTATTAGCAATGATAACGGTATACTTAACTTTGCGGTGTCGTATATTTCAAATATACTTTAGATTCAAAGTAAAAGGTTTTAATTTACATTCATATAAATAGCGCTTATGAATGAATGAAACTCTAATTTCACGTTTCCAAAGAGTAGGTTCATGGAGAACAACTGACAATAAATCTCTGGATACTGTCTTAACTTTTTATTTATTTAAAACTTTTATAGTATACACTATTGAGTCATAGTCATGCTTGATAAGTAAATTTTCTTTATTATAGACTCTACTTCAAATTGTAATTTTAATATTTAGAAAGAAGTCAAACAAGCTCAAGTTGATGTAACAACGAATATATTTTTATTTATATTTCCACTATTTTCGTAATAATATTATCAAGAAGACTAAATGAGATTATTTCATATATGTCAACAGTATCTCAAGATATACTTTACATAATTGAATGAATGAATAAAAACGACTATTTATTTTGTATTGAAATGAATTTGAAAGTCGGTTTATTTAGTAGAATCTTAAATTATTTATTATTTCCTAATTTTTACTTACGTTTTTGCTAGGTTTACGAAGTAAGAAACGACGATTACTTTACATGATGACATTCTGAAAAAAATAGCCTATTGAATGTTATAAAAAATGTTGTTGAATTTGTATAAATAATCTGCTCTAAAAAGACATTATTCTGAATGATAATTTAAAGTACATTATAATTAAAGTTAGTAATAACCTCAACTTTTAGTTAACTCGATCCATGTGGTCATAAAGATACTAATGCGTTAGCCGCTTGAGTAATAAGAATGGTTTATTTTTAAAAGGATGCTGTCTAGACGACGGAATGTCTGGCGCTCTGCCCGGAGCTGGAACTAGTGTTTGAGATCACGTTCTGAACAAACTACGAAGGTTTTCATAAACCTCATCTAGGTTTTATATAAATGTTAATGGGTTAAAAAAATAGATAATTTTAAATTCTAAAATTATTTTAATCTTATTTGAAATGCGTAAATTTTTTGTCATTGAATATTTTACTGATAAATGTATAATTAATTCTTAATAGAATACTTAAAAACCAAATCGATACTAATATTTTGATATATTAAATATTTTTTGTGTCGACTCTTAGTGTATTTTAATTTCTATTTTAATATTTTTTTGTGTATATTTCTTACTATTGAATCTCGGCGGTATGCCAGCATAATTTTATTGAATGCTTTTATTTTTATAAATATTATTTATAATATAATTATATACAAACTTTTTGTGTGATCATTTGATATTACATTTATTTCAATTTATATATTTGCATTTCAATTCGTGACCTGGTAAATTAATTCCTGTCATTAATATATAATTACCGCATCACATGGGCACAAAATGGAATATATAATCTATTTATAAGACACAAATAATATATGTTACTATTTAATCGACGCTTATGAAATGCTCTCAGGATGAGCACACACTATATTTTCTAAACTGTCTGTTGCATCTTATTGATATCAGTTGTAGAATATTTATAATTGGAATTTGGAGCTTTGAAATGATCACCTGTCCTTAAGCTCAGGCTACATTATGGCATAAGAAATCATCTATATACAAATCCACAACTACCTTCAAAGCTTCAAAATTTAAAATTTGTTTTAAAGGCACACATTCAATATAAGTCTATATCGCAAGTTTGCAAACGGATTATTACAAAGTTAGTGTTAGTATTACTAAGCGTCATAAAAATGGGAATAAAAAGCTTACTATGAATACAAAAAGCTGATCAGAAAAGTAGAAATATCTCTCTCGCAATAAAAACTTTTATCGATAGATCGGATTACCAGCACCTTTTGTATCCAAGAGTATTTTTATTGACTACTGTATCTTTTACTGGATTAAAATTTTGTTTTGATTTATAAATGATGAATTATTATTAACTGTATTTAAATACTGCAATTAAATAATTGTCAGTTTATTATTGTCTCTATTGCAGGGATTCATCTACAATAATCAAACGCCCCTATACATTTGGCCACTATACACTATATACACTATAGAATTATCTATTTTCTATTTTATTTAGTAACAATAATTTTAGCAGGAATTTTATAATAACAGCTCATAGATTACGTTCGAGATACTATCTCTCAAACAAATTTGCATTTTTAATGAAAAAGTTAATTCTGCCAACTGTAATATTTGTGATAAGACCAAAGATGTTCAGCATTTACTTGTAGAATGCAGTAGATTCAAAGTGCAGAGGAGTAATCTTTTGCAGAAGTACAATATAAGCAGATTTGATTTAGGTGGTGTTACGAAGTTATATTGCCTTCCGGCAACAGAAGGTTTTATATCATTAATTAATATATTATATTTATGAACAGTTAGTAATATATCTTTCTCCATATATTTAATGTACCATTACATTTTATAATTATTAAGTGTATATATTTATAAGTCAGGCTCTGATGGGGCTGACGTGTCCTTGTTGGATAGTCCTTAAAAAAAAAGACAAAAAAAATTTAAAAGTCCTAAGTCCTAAATATTTAAATTAATAGTCACTCTATATCTTCCAAATTTATTATAAAAAAAATATGAAAGCAATTACAGTTCATATTTATTATGTAAAAAAACTGATAAATGACGAAGAGCCAATAAAATAAATAAAGCTTTTGATTTTCTTAAAGTTGTAGGTGAATTTTATGCAGAAATCTAGACACTTTACAACGTTTCTATGTACTAGAACATAAATAATATATGCATAAAAATATTTCAATTATAATTTACTACTTTTAAAACATATGATATGTAATAAAAATATGACACGAAAAAAATATTTATTAAATATCATTTTTAAGCGTAATATTTTTTAAACAATTTAAATAAATATTATAAGAACATAATTCGTTTTCTCTTTATTGACATATAATATACGTTATAGTAAATGCAGGAAAGTGTCATGCAAAAGGCTTAATCTTTTTACATACAAGATACATTTTTAAACATTTTGAACGTTTTAAAAGATTTCGATGTACTAAAACCTTTATTTAGATAATTATTTTATAAAAAGAAGTGAAATTCAAAATAGAATTAAAAATAAATAATCACGGTAATATGATTTCTAAAAGTTTAAAAAATGGTTTTCTTCTCTTTTTAAAGTAATACTATCTCGGTTAAACATTCAAAGTCCTTTTATACATTCCGAGTTAGCTCTTGAGACAAAGGCAATAACATGTCTGGTATAAGGTTGTATTTACATTCAAAATGGTTTAAAGATTAAGAAGAAAATTTTCGAAATAAAAAAAAATATTCTACTTTGGAATTAATAATTAAATTACTTATATTTTTAAAACTAATATACATGTAAACAAATCTGTCTAACTTAATTTTTATGAATAATTAGATTACTTTGGATGGAAGTTAGTTCGTTATTTAAGTTAGTTAATTTCCTCTGATACATAGACGAATGAAACCTTAATTTTATGCAAACTTACACGTATGAACGATGAAAATATTACGTTCAACCCTTACAACCACACCCTTATAGTCACGATGTGAAGTAATCTTCAAGTGTCTCCATGCAGCAAAGAGCTTGATGGTTCTGTGAAGACCCCATTTATTCACTCCTCCTACAATCTTGAAATAATAGACATAATGATAATTTTATCACGTTCGTCTTAACTTAACGTTATGTCATACAAATAAATATAATAGAAACGACTCGAAGAATCACTAATTTGATAAATATATAGTGACATTAAATTATTTAATTAAAACCTGATGATTGATTTTTTATTTCATCATGACAAAAAATAAGGATTAAAAGGGAATTTTCCAAAAAAATATACTATTGTTAATAATAAATTTAAATCTGAAAAATTTAATAAAAATATATTTGTTTAAATGTATAACCGTGAACACAAGAAAGCGAACGATTAAAGAATTAGTAGAAATTAAACATTTACAAAATTAATATACAATATATAAAAACCAAATACTACACGTCTGTCTGTAATGGCCTCTACACAGTCGAGTGCGAGGCAATAATGCCAGCGATTTATACTTTATTTTATATGTTCATTATAATTTTTATACATATCAGTGGGATTAAAACCTTCCAATGTATATAATTTTGCTTTTTTATGTTATTATATTATTGTAAATATTTAGTCAATATCAATAATTTATTATAATGTAAATTTTTTATTAGCGATTACCATTGTGCTAAATTAAAGTGTAGGGCACTAATAATGGAAGTGTTTATTTATTTTAAGCCTTCACAAACATCACACAAAATTTTTCAAGCAATTATAAAAATATATATTTTTTCCTTAATATACAATACCAATAAGGATAATTACAATAAAATAAATTACAAAACCATACTTCTTAAAACCCTGCTCCGTATTATATTAAACCAAGGGAAAAGAAAATCGGCATGTAAAAACAAGTCCTTTTCAATTATTTTAAGTGATTTTCAGTGATTCATGTGGATATTTTTTAAATTTCTTTTGGAATACAAAAGCTCTTAGAAGTATTACATCTTAATACAACCACAATGAATAATGGAGATTAACGTTGTAAAACCAAGAACCAAGACAGATCGACTCGAAGATCGTTTTAAAAATCTTTCTGTGCTATTAAAGACTTTAATGCCTTTTACAGAAAGAATACTATTTATTGATAGTATTTGAAGGGAATAAATATATTAATAAGAGAAATACCTACAAGGGCAATTTTTTTTTTTCATTTGTTTATTATAGTATGTATAAAGTTTATATAAGGAATACGTTTTATGTGACAGTTTCTTTATTTTTAATGAACACAAAATGTTATAAGTAGATTAATAAAAAATTCTCAAATTTAAGTTTATTTTTAAAAATCATTATTTTAATTTGAATCTCCTGACGAACTTTAAACAAATCAGAGAAAATATTATGTATTTAGTTATGGAATTGTTTTAAGACAATATAATAACATTTTTTTTTCTTGTTTCAGAACCAAAGCTCCAGAACCAATGTGAGATCTGAAGATCATTTTGAGTAGCGCAATACTTATATGTAAAAATATAAAACTTTATCAACTGCTCAGGTCTCCAAACTTATTGTCTTTGGAAGCAGTGTTATGGTGTGTGTGTGATAAGTGGCAGTGATGTGTTGATGTCAACGCTACTAATGCGGGGTGACGGCTGCACTGGCCGGCAGGTCAATGACATCGCCGGCAGTTTTACTGTGTTTCATACTTGGTGAGTTGGATATTTTCATACTTTTTTTGTGTAGTGAATTCGATTTGGTTGTTGTTGATAACTGATACGTCTTTATTCATTGTTTATGTTTAAAAAAAAATGGTATTTCTTATAGTATCTTAGTCTATTTTTTTTTCATATGAGAATGTCCTATAAAATATCTTAAACATAATGAACCTCAATTCAATACAACATACCACGATATAAGTCACAAAATCACCGAATTGCCAAGAAGCGTACATAATTTTACGGAATACGAGGGAAATTCAAAATAAATGAGTTGTGAAGCGAAATCCGAATTATCCCCGAAATCCACGGCACTGCAGATGATTGATTGAGGAAAATCTCAATTATCTTTATATCATGTTTAAATCCGTTTTAATTTATGACCTCTTCTGAACGATTTTATAATAATGAAGAAGGGAATTTATAATGGAGAAATATGCTTATTGAAGGAATATAAACCACGTTTAATTATGCAACCCGTTTTAATATCTAAATTAGGAACAATATAATTTATTGTTAAAAATTATAACTAATTTTAAAGAGTCATTACTGTAGAATGTTTAAAGTCTTCACCGTCAAAATATTTACAGTTAAATGAAAAATAAA
This sequence comes from Melinaea marsaeus rileyi, assembly GCA_918358865.1. Lineage (NCBI taxonomy): Eukaryota > Metazoa > Arthropoda > Insecta > Lepidoptera > Nymphalidae > Melinaea > Melinaea marsaeus. The sequence goes on along the minus strand of OU911088.1, from coordinate 7,474,673 downwards.
AAATAAACTTTTTATTGTTTAAAAAATAACTGAAATATCTTATTTACTTATTTATGCGGAAGAGATGTATACATGTTTAGCGTTATTCTTAATCTAGTCGTCCATGTAGTTTATTTTGACACAAATATTTTTATATGAAAGCGACTCGAAAAGCTGGTACTGATTAAATAGTTTTTGAGTGATTGGCCAAGCTCATTGCAATCCAAGGAAACTAATGGACTATACAATTTATTGAGTATTGATCCATATTGTCAGTTACTATTCATGCTAAGGTGATTTGGAATGAATTTATATACAATTCGTATTCCAAAAGCTGCTGTGAAAATGATACCTAACTTTGTCTTTTAAACAAACCATTGGCTAATCTTAAAATATATTACTACCAGATGAAAATTGTTTTTTTTGATTCCATTTAAACATCCTTAGCAAAGGGTATATACTTGGTAGAAAGTGATGACTTATCCTAAGATAGGAAAACTTTATCTTGAAGATATCTTTTCGTTTCTTTCTTGTTTCAAAGAGCGTGTTCAAATTTGTTAAGACCAATTTTTAGAAGCGAATTAAAAAATATTGCGACATAAAGATGACATAAAGATATAGGGGTTCAAATCTGTTCAATAAGAAGTGGTAAAAAGCAGAAGACTGAAATGATTCTAGAGAAACTTTCTAAATTAATCTGGGAGAACAGAAGTTTTTTAACTGTGCGATGACCAACATAATTCAAAACCACATGAAAGTATCAGTTTAATTACACTAACTAAATTAGATATTGCGTTACGACAACGGTTCTCTTAGCTGATTGAGTTGGTCCCCAAATTAACTACATGCGGACTGTTTATATATATTTCATCATTATAACATTGTGATCTGTATATCTTAAGACTAAAGGGGGAAATATATATATGACATAGAGCAAGAAAGTTTCAGATGAGAGGATATATCCTAAAGAGTTCAAGAAAGAAAAAGGAATATAAGTATGTATTAATGAGAATAGGTCTAAGTCTTGTTACGACACCAAAATCTATCCTAATTCCTAGAGTCAAAAGTACGTTGAGACAGTTAACGATCTGATTTTTTTTTATTTTTGAACAAACTAGTTAACATGATGAGAAAAAACAATTAGAATATTACGTTATAAATGTAATGGATCCATCCCTACTAAATATAAAAAAAAAAAAATTTAACGTAAGATAATTTTATATCCTAATTACCCTTTCATCTAGCGCAATCATTTCATTTGATTTAACTAGTTTTAATTCATAACAAATTACAACCCGTTTGGTCATATAGCCAAAAAATTTGGTTTAAAGTACTAGAAATTACAAATACCAACCAATTATTACATATAAATAAATAATTAACATATGTTAATAAACTTTTATTAAAATAGTTAAAACACAAAAATGTTTGCGTTTGGGACTACTTTTTCTGAAAGACCAAAAAAAAACCAGATTATTGATTTAAATATAACATATCACTTATACATTTTTTTCCACGTTTATTTAAGAAGTAAATAATTATAATATTAAATTACAAATACTTAAACATCAATATATGAAAATAATAATTAATTGAATAGTTCTTACAAATGATTTATAGTACAGAACAAAGTCATTAATATAAAAGCTTTGAGAAAATTGGGTCCTTCAATTTTTCATTAATTTTAAAAGCAATATCTTAAAATTTTATAAAACTACAAAACTAGGTGAACGTCTCCTTTTAGGAGTACACCGATTGGAATGCTATTATTTTCTCTGCTTTCGACTACTTTATACAAGTAAGAAAAGTCCAACAAAGGAAAATCTTTTATTTGGTTTGTTATTAAAATGTGCTCATTAATACATTTATTACTTTTAATTCTGTCATTACACTATTCATAAATTATTAAGCATTGCAAATAATAAAATTAATTTAATATTTGCAATACTATAACAAACAAGTGTTTGTTTGTGTATTTAACATAATACATTCACTGATATCACAACCCATTTTGTTTTACATAACCACTATTTCAGTATAAGAATAATGATCCCACATATTAAATAAATGTCGCCCGCAAAAGCCTTAGTCATTAATTCAATATTCTAAGCTTATTCTAATAAAACCGTTCGAGCTCTTGGCTTTCCGCCAAGGAAGCAGCTGCCTTTGGATTATAATAAAAATACGCCAGTTAGGACATGTTTTTTGAAGCCCTTTACATTACGTTTGTTATGATGAACGTGACCTTTTTGTTATTTTTTATCTTTTTTTGTAACATATTTTAGGTATTCAAATTAATCATTTATTATAATTAATAATAGTAATAGTAATTGTAATTGCTTTCATTGCATTGCATTTCTGATTCTGCAATCTATAATTAATCTCGCACATGTGTCTTCATTAACATAATGAGTTCAAAATAAGTACATATAACATTAATTAGTGTAGGTTTACTTTTAATCCACTGTTTGGAAACTAATGTAAATAAATTTGTTATAAAGTAATTCAGTATATGAGAATATAATATTCTTAACAAATGTGCATTTGTTTATATTAAGTCCCAATTTGATGAAGATCGAGAAAATCTTATTTGCCTAAATTAGCAATTAGTTTAAGAATAATACAAAATAATTGTGACTTTTGTTTCAATTTTATTATCATTGACATTGACATTATTGAAACATTCAAATATTAAACTGTGAAAAATTTATGCTCACCTCAAAATGTTATAGCATGGTCCAGCTTTTGGTTATTCGTTTAAATAAAATAAACTTTTAAATATTGTAAATAAACTTACGTTAGACAGAAAGTAGTATGAAAATATTAATATTTTTTTTATTTTATATAATGTATTTTTGTAAAGATATACGACTGTAATATTAAAGGAAGTTTCTCAAGTATATGAGCAATATATTTTAAACAAACTATGCCTCGAGCGAACCTCACAATATTAAAATTCTTCATCCTTTCTAAATTAAACAACGAAGGGATTATTACAAAAATTTGTTGTGATTTTTGTTACTTTAATTATAAAATATAAGTTCATTTTTAGAAAATATACGTGTATATATATTACATAATTTTATTATATATAAATATATATTTATTGAAATTAATCAATAACCCAGGCAATTTATCCATATTTTATGAAGCAAAACCTCAATTTGAAGCAAAAAACTGATTGTTTATAAAAATAAAACTGGGTTTCGTAATGTATTTACATTCATACAAGCAAACATAAAGCGTGCAAAAGGGAGAATCTATAGAAGAGGGTAAAGCACCGTGGCAAGTAAAGGTCCCTTGGGGCTCAGCCTCGGGTCACATTAATTTGTTCGTGAGAGCATCAATGCTGCGTCGCCGCTAGTAATTTGTGTCACCGGGATAAGCATTCTGATGAAAAAAACTGTAATCATCTGAAAAGGCTTTACAATTTATTGCATACTTTTTACTATAAAAATTCGACGCAAAGCTGAAACAGTCTTCAACTTATTAGAACATAAAAAGAATATGACATGTTTTTAAATAAAATTTAAATTGAAATTTTTTGAAAAGGTATTTAAACAATATCCATCGGTAAAACTTGTTTGAAAATCTGCCTCGGGTCGTCTTAGTTTATTCATCACAAGGGGTCATTCATGTTACGGAGGCAATTTAATGGTGTAGGTTCCGTGATAAGATCTTATATAAAAATGCAGGATAGTAGAAAATATGTATATTGATGTGCTTAATAATATAAAGGAAGTTAAAGCGAAAACGATTTATCGTAATGTACTTTAAATAAACAGAGAATTATCGTGTTAAATAATGACGAACAAGATAGTTTTTAGTTTTGTACGTAGACATTAAAGACAGTGAAAATATTTAGACGATTAAGCATTCAATTAAGAAACCAAAAGCAATTTAATAATTAAAAGAGAAAATAGTTTCAAAAATATTTTCAACAGCTATGATTTAATATATTTTATTTAAAACCAAATAGTTTAACGAAAAAACAATTACTAATATGTATTTTAATATTTTTGTGATTTGTAAGTATTAATGTTGATATTTCAATCTTACAGTTTGTTCCACTTGTGGATTATCATTAGACCAAACAGCTGATGATAAGATGATTAAGAAACGGAGCATAATGGACCCAATGCATGGATTAGTTAAAAAAGCCATAAATAATATAGATCTGATCGAAACTAGGACCAATGTACTTAATAATGAGATAGATAAGGTAGAAAATATAAAATATGAAGGTGGTGACTATGGTTTAAAAGTAAATTCTCTTGATGATGTTGTAAAATTTGATGATATATATACAGAACATGATGAGGTTTTTAATTTAAATGCAAATGAAAATTACGTAGATAAATTAAGAAAAAAGAATACGATCAGAGACTTTGTGATTGATTTTGTACCAAAGAAACGAGTAAAGAGAGATGATGATCAAGATACAAAATGTGAAAGTTTTAATTTTGATAAAAATAAGAAGTATATAACACATCCACACGGCGAAGGCGATAAGAAAAAATACTACTTTAGTCACATGGATTGCGTTACTGTTATAAGTGGTAAGTCATTTTATGTATATGCAATGGCATTACGTGTGTATGCTATGGCACTTCAATGTCGTCAATTTTTGTTTAATAAAAAATTCTAACAGTTCATAGAAAATCAATGTCACGCGTTGATTTCTACTTTGACTATATCTGACAAAAACTGAAAAAAATACTTTTTCATACCAATAAATATAAATAAAGCATCTGTCATAGGATATTGTCTTTCAAAGTAATTCTTAAAATGCCAAACCTAACAATTTATGAATTTATAAAATATATTTCATTAAGAAAAAAAAAACACAGAATATCCCTTTAAATAATTTTTAATACTTACTGGTCCCCCTATTCATATAATTTGATTTAAATTGGTTTTTATTACTTTAAATTTTTGAGCATTTGATAAATATAAAATTTAAACGTACATTTTAGGAGCTGAAGGTGAAGTGGTGCAGCTAACGTTCGTTGATATGTTCCACATAGAGTACCATCCAGAATGTAGCTACGACTATTTAGAGGTAAGTTAAGGGAATGAAAGTAAATAAATTTTTACTAATTTATTAAATTTGACGAAGTATTATTTGATGAAGTTTTATTTTAACTATATATACAGTTAACATCATATCATCTGCCCAGTTGATATTGGTATACTAAAAAGATTTCGAATACTTTTTAAAACGAGTAATAAATACACCTGATGAACGAATAGTGAACAAAATTAAAATTTACCTTACTGACCTTTATATTCAAATAAGTTTATCCTATTTTTTCAGATTCGTGATGGTAAAAGGGGTTATGCAAAGCTTCTTGACAAGGTTTGTGGAGAGGCTTTTCCTCGTACTTACACGACGACCGGTCCCCACGCTTGGCTGAAGTTCCATACAGATGACACGATCGAATATGAGGGCTTCCGTATAGATATCAAGTTCATTCACACTCCCACCAGTTGTAAGTAATAAATAAACATCAACACGGTAAATGTTTCGCATGTAAATTGTAATTTTACAAAGTATACTTAAACAAATATATTTTATTATAGTGGTATTTTGTTCCTGAGAAAAATAAATAAATGTTAATTATTATCGTAGTATTAGTTATAAGTTTTTTTGAAAAGTGTTTTGTTTTTTACAATTTATATTGTTATTTTTAAAATCAGATAGTATACCAGAGTCCTGTTATAAGGAGTTATCGGGGAGTAGACACGCGGTCATAGTATCTTCTCAAATTGATCAGGACTGCTTGAGTAGAACTGCTGATCAGGACCTGGACTTTCTATGGAATTTCACAGCACCCCTTGGTCACAAGGTTTGTTAGAACAAGTAGTCACTAACATTCGCACTTCAACGTAATCAGCTCAATCTCAAGGATCTCTAATGATCTTAACAGGCTTTGTGTTCGATTTTTAATCTTTTTTCTTTTTTGCTAAGGTCACATTAATTTCATGATATCAAATCATCTCTTCAGCATCCAATTGCTTATTGTTGTTTTTATTTACCAGTTTTCTAAAAGTAAGAAACGTTCAAGGTTAAACACAAAATAAATGTAAGAGAGGCTACGACTCTACTAGGCTATGATCTTAGTTTTTGCATAATGAAAGAAACAGATCAGATAACTAATATATTTTAATAGATTTTAACTAATATATTTTACTATATTTTTTTTCTAGATCTACCTTAACTTCACGCAATATACTTTGGCGAGGCCCAATGAATGCGAGCATAATTTTGTAGAAGTTTTTGGACATGTATTAGAATCGGATGCCAGGTTTGTCTCGAAGTCTATTACTATAATTATACTAGAAAAATCGAGTATTTCTCTAGTATATTCATAAAAAAAGGAATCATAGACCAGATTTTTTTAAAAGCAAATACTATATTAACAAGTATACGTAATGTATAATAATTTTAACATATACATCTACGAGTATAAATAATTATGCATTACTTATTCATAGCAATATTAATAATAAATGAATTCCAAATGCTGAGATTAATATTATGATACAACGAAATTATCTTTTAATAACTGCTATTATTTGTAAAATCAACACATAAATATGTTTAACAATACCAAGCATTTAAACTATATTTTATTTTAAGACTTGTATTATACTGTGGCTCTGTCGCAAATCCAGTCACGACAAAAGGCATTGAAGGAATAAAAGATGGTGATGACAAAGGAAATATCATGTATGTTCGACTCTATGTTTCTAAAGCTGGAAAAGGCTCTTATTTTAACGCAAGCTTTATAGCTTATAGAACTTTAGATACGTCTAAAGAAGGAGGTAAGTTCAACAAACGTTATTATATGACGTTCAATATGAAAACAATGAATAAAAACGCTTAAAGTGAAATCGTAATTTTTTACATTTATATTATTTAAAAGAACCGAATTGAAAAAAAAACAATCATATGAATTAATATGTAATACATAATTACTTTTCTAGATAAATGCGACGAAGAGACTGAATTTGATTGTGAAGACAATACTTGCATCGATAAAAATTTAAAATGCGATAACACTGCCCAGTGCAGACTGAAAGCGGACGAAGAAAAGGATAGATGTACGGTAAGTTAATTCACATTAACTCCTTTAATAAGACACGTGGCGTGCTTTTCACTGATCTACAATTTTAAATATCGTCAATACTATGCAGAGCTCTTTGCAGAATATTAATGATAGCTTATTTATTTCCAAGTACATTGTATTATATAAGCAAGTTCACACATTTTATTAATATTACGCGTGTTTTAGAGTCCAGCTGATTCAATGATCGACCAAACACACATCAAAGTGATCCTCATCATCTTCTGTCTCATTTTGTCTGGAATGACCTTCGTTTTCTTCTTCAAGTGTATCAGAAAACTTTATGAGGATCATAAGATAATCAAAGTAAGTTAGTAATTAGTAGTAGTTTAATTATTGCAATAATGTTTGGTGAATTTTTGTTATATATTAAACTTACAACATAATTAGAGTTAGTAATAATATGTAACTTTATATAATTATCTAAATTAACGAGTTCAAATAAAAGTTTTTGAAGGCAGTCTTTCAACAACAACAAACTCATAATCTGAACCTGTCATCAAATAATCAACCCTCATCATAAAATGCTTTATAAAACCATGACATGAACCATGACCATATTAAAATACATATTCATAAAATAAATGTAAGATATAAAATACGATATCTGTGTGTAATAAATTAATAAGCCGCTAAACCAAAAATACATATTTATGAAAGTATACTCGTTTTAAAGTTTTTTAAGTTAAAAGGTAATATTTAAAATAAAATACTTATAATAGACCAGGACAGGGTTGTCTCATTTTATCTATACAACTATAATATGTAATAAACTTGAAGTGTCTATTTGTAATTCCGTTGAATATGCGTTTGAAAGTATATACGGTACTTACATAAAAAAGTAAATTTTTCAATTAGCCACTGTCTGTCTGCCTCTTTGTTTGTTGCTGCTAATGTCTGAAATGCATGGACCGATTTTAACATTATTTCCAATGGCCGGTAGCCGATGTTATAAGGAGTAAGTTAGGGTATTTTTATTTAAAAAAACATATTCCGCGCAAACGAAGTCGAGGGCATAGCTAGTTGTAAACACAAATGAGTTGCTAGAATAGAAAAAACATACAGAGCATAAAATAGAAGCTAGTGACACCAACAGCTGCCAAATTCAAAGTTCTTTTAAGTTCTTTAAGGACCTTCGAGTTTTTGGGCATTGTAATTCAAATGAATTTTAAACAATGCAATTCTTGACAAAAAATATAAGAGAAGTTTACAATTTTAATTAATTAAATAACGAGACTGTGGTTTTAAAATGTATTTTTCGGTAGAATTAGATAAAAAAATGTTGATTTTTATATTTTATGTGATCATATTAAAGTTGTATGATTTTTGTTCCGCAATACTTAACTTTCAACAATTAATCTAAACCATGTAATTAGTATTACTAATATCGTGTTTTTTTTTTTCAAGAATAATATATTTAACTTCTTTACCATAAAAATCTTTGTTTTCATCCTCAGGAACACATACGTCAATCGTGCGAAGACCGTTTAGACATGGTAAGCAGTCGTCTAACGCTGGATGCTAAGCGTCTTCAGCGCGATAGTGAACCTAGAGCTAGCTTAGAGAGAGATAATCAGACAAACGAAATGTTCAAACAGCAGAGAAAGTTCTCGCAGCAGAAAATCCGGGTATGAATTAATTAAAAAGTTTATTTATAAAAAATATATAATTTGTAGTTATAATAGTATGTTTTATATTAAACAATGTTGTTTACAGATAATTTGAGATTTATCAAATGTATTGCATATTATTTTCAGCCAACCAGTATAGATTCAGACTTTATTCAGGAAACACGCTTAGACTTAGACGACGATGATCCTTGGCGACGAGAGGTCGATAATATTCCTGCAGAACAAGAGAACGTAAGAATCGAACGTAATGGAAGAAGTAGACGAAGTGAAAGTAAAAAGGAAGAATCAATGAAAATTAAACAAGAAAGCGTTGAAAAGAAACAAATCAGAGATGTGTCGGTTGGTGCTCCTGATACTAAAGAATCCGGATGTCAAACAAGAGAGAGCCTCTTCCAAACCGATCCAGCAATTAGTTCGGATGGTAAGTTTTGGTAAAATATTTAATAATACAATTATTTTTGGATACTTTTTATCTTGTACTTGTAGTACGCAATGAAATGAAATTATAGGCCCAAGGATCTGATGAAGCGAAGCTGAAACTTAGATAACTTTGCATGTTTATCTAAAATGATAAGTGCTATCATTTTGTTAAAGGGCAGACATGCGGATATCCCTTTAGTTATATATATTTCAGTAATAGGACTTACAAAAACTTCATGCAAGTAAATTTAAATTATATTTTAATAGGTATATTACTTTTGATGAATTTTCAAATATTTTTTTTTTATTTTGCATTTTAATTTGAAATTAGTTAGAACGTGGATTATCAATTTGAAAACTTAACAATATTTTTGAAACAAATTTTAACTGATAAACTTATAGCTATTGGATATGATATTTATTGTCCTTAAAAACATAATAAGAAAATAACATCCTATTCATTATTTTACTCATTATTTGTTCTGTATTCCGTTTTTATGGTAATTACCTAATAGAATCGCACCATAATTTATCGAGATGTCACGGGCTAAAACCGTAAAATAAATTAAATTACTTACAGTTCATTTATTACACCTCTTTTCGTTTTCTTGTTATAAACATAAATAACTCATATAACGTTTATTTTTAATTTATTTTTCCAAGAAACGAATAAAAAATACTATCTGCCACAGTTTTTAACGATTTTAGAAAAAAAAACGTTTGATCGCAATTGGTTGATTGTGTATATAGTTATAATACGTCAAAGACAGATTGAGTTTTGAAACTGTAATAGGATTACAAGATGTCTTTCGTTGGTTATTTCGGGTGCAAATACTTTTCATCGTCAAAGTAAGAAGAATTCCACCTGTTTTAAAAGAAACCATCGAAAAAATATTATTTAGGGAAAATAATCGATCAGGAAATAAATTTCCTTTGATCTGATCGTAACTAACATTATCAAAGAACGTTGCTGATTTGTAAAGATCAGTTAGAATCTTCAAACTAACTTTTTTCTTTTATTATAAACCGTTTAAAGTTAAGAAATAACTTGGCCGTAATTTTTTTCCTATCATAGCGAAATTACCTTGCGAAATAGTCACCTAAATGAAGACTTTGCCTAACCTTGAAGAACGTACGAACTGACAGAAACACGGATGAAAGGAGAGACCAATAAGAAGAAATTATATGAGTTCTATTTTTAATCAATTTGAATATTTTTCAAACTATTTATCCAATATTATAACTGCCCTTAAAACACCACTTTATACTTTAGGTTCGGGTACAACAAACAGCAGAGGGTTCTCCACATTTGGCTATTCCGGCACCACCATTGTCCGGCCTTCGCCCCCTCAGACTAACACATCGCAGATCACTATAGAATTACTGCGACATGCTGCTGAGAAAGAAGAGAAACCACGTGAGATATATCTTAATTTTGACATTTAGTGAAATTCCAAACATATCTTTTATTAACATAAGCTATTATTTACATAATATTAAAATTGTAAATATTAAATTTATTGTGTATTAATAATCATTATTTTAGTAGCGTAACTCCTATTATAATTTTTTTCCTTAATATTTATTTATACATTAGAGCCCATTTTAGTTTTGAAAAACATGAATTAATTGATTGATCGTTTTCCGAAAACTACACTTTATTAAATATAATATTTTTATTAATTATGAAATAGTTATTTAAAACTGAGTGTAAATAAGTTCCAATCCTCTTTATCTCCTAGTTTTTATTGTGATAAAATTTAAATTCATATTAATTTTTAAAAAGTTTTCGGTATCCTAACCAGCTTTATGATGTTATATGGTTTTCCAATTTCTTATACAATCAGAGCTTTGTCCCAGATTTGAGTCCGATACCAATGGTAAGTCGGTTACTCGACAATTAATTTGCATACTGACTTAATTGAGTCTGGAATATAGGACAAATGGATGAATAGTGTCAATACAGAAGAAAATAAACGAATAAAAATTTTTGAAAACAAACATTTACACTTAAGTGTCAATAAATTAAAAAATAATATAGAAAAAACATTAAATTACTTCAAATGTCTATTTCATTCACAGAAAAGAAATATCCAGATCGACGGCCGATGAGCACCGAGACTACCCGATCCGCCCCAGACGTCATCATAGTATCTAAACCGATTCGCTGAGATTGACCTTCGGGGCCTCCGTGGGCCCCATGGCCCTGTGAGGCTCCTTGGCCCTGTGAGGCCCCTCGGGAACCTCGGACTTGTCCCGAAGGTTCCTACCAACCTCATACATGTTACGATCTATCAAAAAGTGTCTCATTTGAATCCTGTGGTGGTTATTATAGTCAACATTTTGATGAAGGACCAAAACTTTTTTACGATTATTGCCTCAAAAGTGATTTTAAAGCCAAAACACTGCCAAGAAACATAGGGTCATCAGTAGATTATAAGAAAGTGTATCGGCAGAGGAGCGTGTGTTTTTATGGTGTAGAATCGCCAACTAGGTGTAAAAAGACATTTTTAGTGCACGCGGACATCGAGCCTCCGAGATAACGAAGATATTAATAACAGATATAATTAGATAATTGATACGATTTAAACTATAAAAATATTTATTTAATTTATATATAATTATGGATACCTGTTGTTATTAATCTTATTTTATGAATTGTACTATGATAGTGTAAATGGTATTTTATTTAAATTAATTAATTGTTATTGTTGTTGGTTTATTATAATTCTATTTATTTTTAAGAAATATAATAATAACATTAAATAAAATTAATTTTATCACTAATATCACTTAGATTAGAATAAAAAATATTTAAAATTGTTCTAAATTCTTCTCACTTTATGATAATTATTAGTTATTAACTGTTTTTTTAGAAATGTTAATGTTTTTAGTATAGTTAATAAATTAGTGAAAGACCGTGATTTTGATGGAATGGATATCTTTAAAATATTGTTTATATCAAACCAACATCTCTCAGATGTTATTGAAAACAAGAAAATACCAGAAACAAATATGAATTGCTCTATGTTTATCATTTTATTTCATTTTAGTTCCATATCATTACTATGTCAATATTAACATAATGGTACAGTGCACTTCGTAATTGATATTATAGTCATATATCTTAATATTTGTTAAGTGTTCTGCAAATATCTCATACTAAGTGCCTGTTAGTGCGTGATATTGACATATTTAACATGAGATCATATTGATACTATGAGTTTTATATTCGTTAGGACCGATTTCATCTTTTTTTTCAACTATGTGTCTAAGTGTTTATATTTCCATAAACTCCTTATTATTATTACCTTATGATTATGTTTAATCTTAATTTACAAATCAAACGAATGTTCATCTCATAAAAAAATATTGTCAACGTCTTTCTCAAAACATTATATAGAACTTATAATTGAGTTATAAATATGTAAAATGTAGTCAAAATTAATACAACAACTAATATCAAGTTATTTAATACAAATAAATTTGGGTCTAATATAAAGAAATAAAAAATACAGATGTTATTAAATATCGAAGACATTAAAGTTTGAAGTAATATAAAGTTTAACTATAACTAACTGGCCAGATTATGATTAATTTAATCCTCTTTTACGCTATCGGTGTAACCTAAAAATTGATTTTTTTGAAATAACTTTAATTAACAGTGGACTAAGTGTTACTCCATGTTGGTGAAATCGGCCTTAAGTCAAAGTAATTGAATATAGTTTTTTTTTAATATGGCTTTAAGTTTGTCTATTATTTTATGGTCGCCATATTTTTAGTCAGGTTCTATGATAATTAGACAATTTTGATCTGTAATTATTCCATACTTAGACATTTCATACATCAGCAAATATAAAATATTGTAATTATTATGTTATATTTACACTATTCTTAACTACTCGTATATACATACAAACTCATCAATCTATATAGAATATAATATTATATACCAAATATCTTACGTTTTTTAAGAAAATTCTATTAAAATATCATGAAGTTTGTTATGCTTTTTATCGATGGCCTAAGATGTCCTTCCTCTTTGTATATGTTTTTCTCTCAATTTATGAATATCTCGTGTCTGGATGAAAATTTAAAAGTGTTTTAAGATAATGTGTTTGTAACTTTAAATAACATTATTGTATAAATGCTCTTTTTATTAAATATAATAATATTGTGCAATAACTCTAATTTAATAATAGGACATAATTTTGTAAATAATGTTCATAATAGGTGAAACTAATTTATACGTATTGGTAAATTTTTAATTTATTAAGAAAATAAAGTTATGTCGTTTATAGTTTATTATTTTATAATCCAAAATAGATATAAAATATATTTAGAGAAAGATTATAATAATACTTGTAGTATATGATTTGTCTTGGAACATGATATTATGAATATTCAGTGACTCGTTAACACACACGTAATTTGTAGACGACACGCCGGGCTCTGATCAGTGAATCTAACTGAAAGTATCCTTAAAATATATAACATGCAAGTATCAGAATACTGGGTCTCGACATTTTGAGCGATTGTCAGTTTCGTGGTCATCTGGCGTGGCTGACGTGACGTGGCTTCTTTGTGCGTCTTCTACCGCATTTACAACGGGGAGTGTTCCGAAGAATTATTCGATCTGATGCCTGTCACCGAATTTCATCACCGTACAGCTCGCCATTGCCTCCTACACCAACCATACCACCTGGATGGGTGTCGATCTTCTACTGTGCAGTTTTCAAGGACTTTTTTGCCACGTACCACACGAATGTGGAACGAACTTCCTTCGGCGGTATTTTCAGATCGATACGTCATAGATTCCTTCAAAAAAGGCATATATTCCTGTCTCTAAGGCCGGCAACGCTCTTGTGAATCCTCGGGTGTTGCAAAAATTCATGGGCGGCGGAGATCACACATCAACGGTGACCCGCAAGCTCATTTGCCCTCCTCTAACATAAATTAAAAAAAAACATGCTCTGCGGGTGCTACCACGCTTTACCGTGAGACATTATATGTATAAATATGTTTGTATAAGCACTATATTCCTGTGTTATTAAAATTGTATTAATCTTCATTAGGTTAATAATTGTATGATTTAACAAAATCATATAATTCATTACCCAATGACATTTCCTCTTGTTATTAACATTACAGAATTGTTTTATTTAATTTTGAGTTTTTCAATATATTGAATTTTGTTTTATTTCAAGAAATACTATATCTTTAACTAACTTTCTATCAGCTTTGCAAGAGCTTAACTCCAAGTAATTATTTATTCACAGAATGAACATCTGAATTTCTGATTGTATATGGACGAGTAACCTTAATTTAATACAAGAACCTTAATTTAATGCAAGACAAGATGCAAATTAGTGTATTACGTCCAAGGAGGATTGCTTTTTTATTTATGAAAGCCTTTTATTTAGGAAATCTCATGTGAAAATAAGACCAACGTTATATTTCACATATATTTTATTTTCAATATTCATGACAATTAAAAGCTCTTGTAGCTGTTAAAAAATGGAGTGGGCGAATATGTTGAAGAACACCATCTTCAGTGTGTGATTGAAATGTGCTTGCTATAGTAATAAGTTATAACAGCTTTTATAAGAACGTAAATGTAATAATACGTAACGTTATAACATTTTATGTTAAACAAAGAACTACTATTTCTAAAATCACATTCAGAGACAACAATGTTTTTTCAGAATTTTCCTCTTGAATTAACAACGCCAAATTTTTAATACGTTTCATTCAACTTTTGAAATAGATTTTTCATATTAGTAAAACAATATTTAAATGTATCTAAATATTACGGGATTATTTTTTCATTATAATAGCAAATAAAACAAAAGGAAGCCGATACTATTGTTACATCACATTTTCCGGGTATGAAAAAATATAACGGCTGTATACAGATAAAAGGAGATTAACATCTTGTTTATTTGAATATTAACTGCATTTTGATATGTATTTATTAGTATGAATAAAAAAAGCATGTAATAATTGCTAAAATAAGAGGATATATTTCCTGGGGTCGTAGGTTCCAATCCTGCCCGTATCGATGATATTTTCATTATTTATTTATTTTAAAAAACAAACTAGAATAATTAGGCTTTGAGCCACAACTTTGGCTAAATAGTAAGTATCACTAATTATTTAACCGGTTATTTAAATAAGCAGATTAGAAAGTTAGTTCAACATTTGTGATCAAGCAGTTTCCTTAGCTACCACATTACGAGTACATCAGCGATGCAATACTATTAAATTTTCGAAGAAAGAAGCAGGTACTTTAAAATAAGACGTTTCAACTTTTCAATTCATAGTAACCATAACTATTAAAAATGATTGTGATAGTTATATGTTTTACATAAAATATACTACAAGTGTTAATACAGTGTTACAATTTTCTATTTATGATCTCTGTTTTTAATATACCTTAAAAGAACGAACGAACTTTAATAATTAAAATGTATCCTTTTCTTTTCTTTATTTAGAATATACAATTTATCGACCGCATTTGATTATCCGCAAGTTCCATCTTTTATATAAAAAAAATATATATATTGCATATTTATAAAAAATAGAAGCTGTTTACCCTACTTAATATACTTAATATGCAGTTACAAATAAAGTTAATCGTGAAAGCTGGTAAGTGTATATACTCGTATTTGTTAAGAATTACAATACAGGGTTCCTAAAAAGTCCATAACTCATAGTGAAACTCGTTCTTGAGCAAAGACTCCTATAGAGTAACCCTTATCACGTTAACGGTCCAAGCTTGTCCTTAAAAAAACCTTTAAGCTATTATGAAAACGCTCGGGACCTTGTATTTGTGAAAAAAATATGTTGTAAATGAATTACGAACATTGAAGTTTGAGAGCATTGTAAAGAGAAGTTTCCTGAAATATAAATGCTAATATAAGAATAAGCTTTGCTTTAAAGTAATACATCCGAAAATCGTACTTCAAAAATTATACTTAAACTAAAAATACGTTCAAACATACAATTATTAAATATGTAATACTTTAGTGGGCAGAGCGACGGGCGATTGGACAGTATCCAAAAAGGTAAATCTGATTAGAGCCAGGTTTAGTAGTGTCTATGGTTTCATATGTAGTGTCTATGACGCTGGGATAAATAAATTTGGCACAGGTACATTTCTCATAATGAATTTTGAAATGGTTTAGATAAGACAAAAAGAATGAAAAAATATATATGTGATTGATTCACACCAAGGCACAAGGGCATTTCTTTGGCCAAACAGTATATAACATTTCGATGTCCTGCCCTTACTGACAAATTTATCACCCTATGTTCATGAATGAACTTTGTTCGTTCTGTATTGTTTTCACTATTGGATGTCTGTGGACAAGAAAAATTTTCATTACTGTCGAGAGATGTCAATTACAATTACAATTTACTGATTTAGTTTATTTTCATATTTAATTATATTACTATGTTTTATTATTATTAATCTATTATTATCACTTTTTTGTATTTTTTTAGTAATTATAATATATATATGTATTTAACATTTTCTTTTCTTCAATAAATATTAATATTTTACTTAAAAATCAATTGTTTTTTTATTAACATTTAGTTTTTCAATTTCAATTTCGTCAAAGTTCGTTCAGAAAATATTCTGAGTATTTGCATCTTCACTGGGTTTTTTTATTTTAAATATTAACTTAGCTGAGCATGTTAACATGGATACTATCAAACTTTAAGAGAATGTATAAAATGAAAATAAATTTATAATCATACCTACTACGTGTATGTGAGATAATCGAGATAGAAAGAAAGAAAGAAAGTGTGCATGTGTATTAATTAGATAGACCGTATTTATTTGTAGTCACATCTTTTCGGGTTTGCATATTGACATTATTCTGTTTCTATTTCGTTACTATATTTCACAAAAATGGTCGATTGATTAGTTAGTTTGGTCATTGATAACTATGGCCGCTGGAATAAAATACTTAAAAAATGCCTGTATTGGTTACTTCATGTAAAACCTGAGTAGATACTTCACCGAGACTAATTACAATCTACATGGAATGGCGTCTATTGTAGTCGATAACTCTGAGAATTGCACGACCTCAACAATTAAAATTCTTTTTTTATGTTGCTGGTAAAAAGGAAAGAATATATCTACCTCGACAATACTTACGGAGATTAAAAGACAAGGAAAGATGCCTTTACGGTATTGCTACCACACAGATTCCTGATGGTAAAACATCAAAAACCACACTACTTTAAATTCATTACGATTGGAAGGAAACTCTTGTATGTGCTGGGAGAAGGCACACGTTTGTAAATATTGTTTAGGATGAATGAACAATATTAAAGCAGCAGAAGTTGTAGGACATATGAAAATATATACGGATAAATGAGCATTTTGTATTGTTACTATCACTTTATTTTTGAGGATTCAACCTTCAAACCTTAACTTTTGTCTCTCAAAGTGAGCAGATGACAAATTTATGATTTGTCGAATTTATGACCCTAATGTTATATTGAACACTGTTTTACATATAAGTACACATTCATTTTAATAACTTGAACGAAGTAGCAGGAAAGAGCTAGTATTTATTGTACATTTCACAATTTACAATCACAGTTTATTTCATAATTTACAAGATTTAATGTGAGATTGAGATCAACTTAAACTTATAAATCTACGAACAGATATTACTATTAATCTTAAGTTACTGTCAGTCTTAAATTTTTAAAAATTTTGAATAAATATTTTTTACTTCAGTTTTCTATACCAGTGTATTGAAACATTTTATAAATGTTTTCTTTAACTTTTTAATAACCTTTAAACTTGATGGTAAAACATTAGAAAACATTCAGTCATTTCTATTTTTAGTATTTTTATTAACTTTTGTATATTAATTATATTGTACCTATTACCTATATTATACCTTTAGATAGTCTGGATAATTCAAATTATAGTAAACGCTAGAGCAAAATTGCCTTTCAAAACATTCATTCTCAAAGTACATCAAGTAAATAAAAAACCTGAAAAGAGAGAGAATCTACAGAAATGTGTAAAGAACCGCGGCAAGTAAAGGTCCCTGGAGGCTCAGCCTCAGGTTACGTTAATTTCTTCGTGAGAGCATCAATGCTGCATCGCCGCCAGTAATTTGTGTCACCGGGATAAGCCTACTGATGAATATCTTTCATCCCTTTTACATGGTTTAAGTTCTCCGTTAGTTTGAAATAATTTTAAAACTATTATATAGTTTTTATTTATTAATTAGCACTTTTTTATAACATATAATTTGTTTTAATCACGTTGTTTTTACTAATGATTATATAATTATAAGAAGTGGGTAGATCAAAGAATATTCATACACTAATATCAAAATTGCTTTTAGAATAAAATTATCAAATGATACCAACAACAATCTATTATTTTTTTGCTTTTTATTAAACAAATCTATTTGATCATTTTTTAAAATAGGATATCTGTATACTGCAGTCAATGAAGGCACTATAATTTTCTATGAAATAGTTATATTATTTTTACTACATTCTATAGTATATATAGTACTAATGTCAATTATGCATTCTCATTAAAAAAAAATTATAATAGATAAAAAGTATATATATTTTATATTTAATATGAAGTGACCAGTAAGGATTGGTTTTACGTTTCCTTTCATACTTAAAATAACTTTGCATTACAAAGATAAAGACTCCGTCTAGAATTTAATTTTTAACTACTTGATACGTTCATGTTAAATTTGAACTTCAATTTTAAGGGCCGAAAGTTTACGTGTTCGGTGAAAATTCTATCTAGCTATTAACATTTAGATTTTAACTAATATGAACGAGCACAATTTGGCACCTGTTATTTATTGGAGATTAGGTTATTAGATTATATAAGATTTAGATGTAATTTTTGTTTAACTAATAACGTACTGTTCCGTCAATTTAATAATTACTTACTAATATTTTTGTTCCAATAATTATAATCAAGAAAAAACGAAGTTTTGACGTTTCAATCAATACCGTAAAAAAACAATTTAAGAATTAAGGACGAAAATATTATTAAAAGATCAAAATATCAAAACCAAATTAAAAGTATCAAATTGACGAAATCTATTATATAAAAATGAATCGCAAAATGTGTTGGTAAGCGCACAACTCAACAACGCAGGGACCAATCTTAACAATTCTTTTTTTAAAATATTCCTTGAAGCCCAAGGATGGTTCTTACGGTGAGAAAAAATCGAATAATTTCCAGGAAAACCCTAAAAGAGTCCTTTTCTTTTTCCTATACAAATATTTTCTAACTAAATTTAGAGTCAATTTGAACTGTATTGCTATACAATAAAGTTCATATTAAATTACAAGCACTCATTTTTGTCTAAACAATGTAAGTGTGTTGCTAACGTCGAAGAGTCAATTCGCACTTTATTGTCTCTGCACAAAGTTCAAATTCAATCAAATTTATGTGTGTGCAGGTTCACGCAAAAGTGATAATATCGTGAACCCGACCAAATTGAAAAGTCAAAAAATTTAAGAGCTATAGATTTGATTGGCCTTGGAATATTTTTTCTTTTGTTTTAGTTTTGGAATGCGACATAAATTGTCATCAGTTTTCACGTCATTGCATCTGTCAAACAAACCGCGTTAAAAAGCGTTTATAATATTTAATAATTAATTTTGATTGTTTTATATCGTGTTTTGTGCAAAGTTTTTTAATACCTGTGATTAATAATTATTGCATGTGACATAATTTAGGTGAGTATATTCGATATGCCTCCTATAAGACGAAGTAATTTAGGTAGAAGAACCCGAAATGCTACAAACCAAACTAATTACCGATCTTATCATACTGCACAAGAACGTGACGACCGAAAAGAACGTGAAAGAATTCGTATATCACGAACGCGGGAAGCGAGAGCGAGAGATTCAACCAATAATCCCGAAAGTTTGAATCGAGCTGCTTTCAATTATGATTTGTCAATTGACTACAGTAACCACCAATGTGTTACTATTGGATCTATGAACTTGGTTTGCTCTTATTGTAAGGCAAATGAAGCCAATGGATTGTGTTGCGCAAATGGGAAAGTGAAATTGATACCATTGGATCTACCACCAGAGCCATTGTATTCATTGGTTTCAGGAATAAAACCAGATTCCATACACTTTTTGTTAAATATCCAACAATATAACAATTGCTTTCAAATGACGTCATTTAGGGCATATCAATTATAAATTGGGGATTCAAATTAGGAGACAGATATACTTTTTACGAACAAATATTATTATATTTGACAAAAATCATTTTTTTTAATTTACAGATACAAAGCCAACTATATCATAGCGCAGGTTCACTGTTACCAGTGTCAAATAGCAATTACAAATTCTTGCAAATTTATTTCATTGGCAGAAATTGATATGCGTTGTTCAAATAACAATTCAGTAAAGAGGTCTATTGTAGAACAATTACAAACTTTATTTCATGAGTACAATCAATTGATTATGTTGTTTAAAACTGCACTGGATCTGTCGCCATCTGATAATCACAAAATTGTAATCAGAGCTGATAAAACACCTGTTGGCCAACATGCAAGACGTTTTAATGCACCAACTATTGATGAAGTTGCCATCGTTGTAGTTGGAGAAAAGTTGGAATCCCTTGATATTGTTTTACATCGTCGGAATGATCAATTACAACGTATAAAGGAAACACACCGCTCATATGACGCATTGCAATATCCCATTATATTTTGGCAAGGTGAAGATGGCTATGATTTCTCAAACAAGATGATAAATCCCATTACAGGTAATAAAAAATATTAGTTTAGCAAGGAGATATATTATCAGTCACTACATTATTTTTTTTTATTTTCAATGTTATGAAAACAAAAATCTATTTTCAGGTTCTAAAACCAACAGAAAAGTCAGTTCAATGAACTATTATTCCTACCGCCTAATGATGACAATCACATACTCAAACGTCGGCGATTATATCACAAGTATGTTGTAGACATGTATGTTAAAATTGAAACGGAGGGATTAACGTTCATCAGGTTGAATCAGACAAAAATCAGATCTGAAGAGTATATTCACCTTCGAGATGCGATTAATACTGATGGTAATGCACAGAATCTTAGTCGAATAACTATTCTTCCAGCAACATACATCGTAAGCCCTCGACATATGCATGAATATGCTCAAAATACCATGTCATATGTTTGTCATTATGGTACAGCAGATTTGTTCATCACATCTACATGCAATCCACACTGGATAGAAATAGACACAGCCAGAGTCTTTATACAAAAGTTGAAATCTTTAATGGATTTCATTGTGAAACATTATGTGTTTGGAGAGACATGCCGCTGGATGCATTCTGTGGAGTGGCAGAAACGGGGATTGCCACATGCACATATTTTGATTTGGTTAGTTGACAAGATAAAGTCAAATGAAGTTGATGCAGTAATATCAACTGAAATCCCTAATGTAGAAGTAGATCCTGGATAGCATGAGGTAGTTATCAAAAACATGGTCCCTGTGGAACTCTTAATCAAAATTTACCATGTATGGTGGATGGTAAATGTTCAAAACGATATCCACGGACTTTAATATCTGAAACAATCACTGGTATTGACGGTTATCCTTTGTATCGTCGCCGATCTACAGCAGAAAATGGAAGATCAACAATTGTCAAATTAAATCAACAAGATATTGAAATAGATAATCGCTGGATTGTTCCATATTCACCCATTTTATCAAAGACCTTCAAAGCGCACATCAACGTTGAATCTTGCCATTCAGTAAAATCTATTAAATACATTTGCAAATATGTAACCAAAGAGAGTGATATGGCTGTGATTGGTATTAATGCAGAGAATTCCAATGATGAAGTTACCCAATACCAAATGGGTCGCTATGATAGTAGTAATGAAGCAGTTTGGCGAATATTTTATTTTCATGAGAGACACCCTACTGTTGTTCATTTAGCTGTGCATTTAGAAAAAGGACAAAGAGTATATTTTACAGCACAGAACGCAGTACAAAGAGCTGTACAGCCACCATCTATTATATTAACCAGTTTTTTTTGACATGCCAAAACGTGCTTGGACATGTGCTTGATGATGTCAAACAAACTATTATTTCAATTAGGCCTGGCCGCGCCCAATCGTACAATGCATGATGCTTTTAACCAAGGGTTGCACCGAGAAAAACTGTATGATCTCAATACTTTGAAAGAATTAATTCAAACAAATCTTTCACTATTGAATGAACAACAGAAGTTTGTATTTGATACACTTATGAAAGTAATAAATGATAAAAGAGGAGGGATTTACTTCTTAGATGCACCTGGTGGTACAGGAATTTTTTTTTGATTTTATTAATATTAGCAACATTCGCTCACAAAATAAAATTGCACTTGCACTCGCTTCATGGGGAATCGCATCAACTTTGCTTGAAAGTGGTAGAACAGCTCATTCAGCACTAAAATTGCCATTACACATGCAAAGCAACGAAACCACAACCTGCAACATTTCGAAGAACTCTGCAATGGCAAAGGTTTTGCAGCAATGTGAATTGATTGTTTGGGATGAATACACGATGGCACATAAAAAATCTTTTGAGGCTTTAGATAGAACCTTACAAGATCTACGGAGCAATCATAACCCATTTGGTGGTGCAATGATTTTATTAGCAGGAGATTTTCGTCAAATATTGCCAGTGATTCTACGATCAACGCCAGCTAATGAACTTAATGCATATTTAAAGTCCTCCAATTTGTGGAAGCATGTGTAGGTATTACACTTATGCAAGAATATGCGTGTCAAGTTGCAAAATGACCAATCTGGAGACATATTCTCTAAACAACTCATTGACATTGGTAATGGCAAATTTCCTATAGACACCTTGACTGGTTGCATTAACTTTCCTCAAAGTTTCTGTCAGTTAACTAGATCAAAAGATGAACTTATTCAAAAGGTGTTTCCAGATGTTGCTCAAAATTACAGAAACCATGATTGGTTAAGCGAAAGGGCTATATTGGCTGCAAAAAACATAGATGTAAATTAATTAAATTTCAAAATTCAAGAACAAATTACAGGCGAATTGAGGATATATCAGTTGATTCGGCTACTAACCAAAATGATGTCGTCAACTATCCGCCTGAATTTTTAAATTCGCTGGATTTACCAGGATTGCCACCTCAAAATCTTTAATTAAACCTTTAATTATCGTTAGTTATAATGTTGAGAAATATCAACCAATCACGTATTTGCAACGGCACACGGTTAGCGATAAAAAAATTATTGAACAACGTGATAGAAGCAACTATACTGAAAGGAAAGTATAAAGGAGAAGACGTGTTGATACCACGCACCGCAATGATTCCGACTGACAGTTTACAGTGCGGCTTGCTTTTGCTATGACCATAAATAAGTCCCAGGGTTTAATTGTATGTTGCCTGTTCCTATGTTGGAAAACCATCAGATTTGTTTGTATTCACCAGGTAATCAAACAAAAAACATTGTGTATCATAAAGCACTACAATAAAAATAAAACAGATTTTTGTTATTAATACGATTACTGAAAATACTTATATACGTTTTATTTCATTATTCTTTATTTCATCTTATTAAAATGATAAAGTAACATATTAAAAAAAGGATAATTTTACGATTTATTTATCATATTATTTAAAATATTAAATGATAAAAAAGATCCACCAGAAATCTTAATATGTATAAATCACGTGTCACGTTGTTTGTCCGCGATGGACTCCTAAACTACTTAACAAATTTTAATAAATTTACACACCACGTACAGTTTGACCTAACTTAAAAGATATATAATAATTTTCAACTCAATTCATAGTCGCAATATTATTTTATTTGTTTATTATTTTGCAGTTAGCTCCTAACAATTCTAAAAGATGGCGGTATCTGTTGACTAGATTGAATAATTACGAATGATGTATCTACCCTACCTACCTCATTCGTAAGTTTAATATTCCAAGTTATTTACTAAAAACTTTGTAATTTACAAATAGTGTTATAAATTTGGATTAAATTTAAAAAATAATTTTGTTTCTATTTTTGCTTAATATCGACTGTAAGAAAAAAATTATGATTTTCATGACAGAAGTACTCTGAACGTTACCCCTTAAATAGTTTACTACAATGTAATATATCAAAAACAATAGTCACAGCAACGCGTGACCGGGTCTGCTAGTATATTATAAATTTCCTTATTGAATATTCAAGTTAGGTTTAAAGAATTTATTCTCAAAAAGACAGATTCACTTACATGAGAACAATATAATAAAGTAATAATTAAAATGGTCGCCATACAAGTAAAAGTACTCAGTTAAAGGAATATAATGTTATTAAGTTGTTTTATATGTTTTAGATATTCTAGAAAGGGATATTCTCTAGAATATATTTTGAGAGTTGGGTCTTGAAACCATTAACTGAGTTTACATTTTTTATAGAAGTAGGTAAATTGTTGTAAAGTTGTGCTCCATCGAAATCAATATTTTTTTTTGCAAATTTAGTTCTAACCTTTGGAAGAACTAGTAAACCTGGTCTACGAGTTTATTGTTTTTTTTTTATTAAAATTAAATTTGAGTGTATTGATCCACTAATAATTTTTCTAATAAAAATACAGGAATTATATATATAGTTGTCGTAAGTTCATAATATTTGTTTTCTTATAAAGTGTAGTAGTTGGTGTCAAAGGTGAATATCGAAAGAGTATTTTAATTAATTTATTTTGTTTTCTTTGGATTTTTTGTAGTTTTGTTTTGCCAATATTACCCCATATTTCTATTAAATATAATAAATATGATTTTACTAAGGAATTGTAAATGTTATATTTTAATTCCTTATGGTATGCATTTTGAAATATTAATAAATGAACTAATTAAAGAAGAAAGTTTTTTACTTATATAGTCTATTTGATATTTGAAAGTTAAATAATTGTCTATTCGTAAACCTAAGTATTTTTCATAAGTTTTCTCCTCGATTGGAAAGTTGTCAACCGTTAATGGGTCATGCGGGGCAATAATTTTGTTTTTTGTTTTAAATATAATATAACAAGTTTTGGAAGCATTAATAGTTAGAAGATTTTGATAGAACCATTTATGTAAAACATCTAGATCTTGTTGAGCTTGAGAAATTATTTCAATTTCAAGTTACAAATTTTAAATACAAGTAATTAACTCACTGAGATATTTTTTTACTTTGAATACGATAATACAAATTGGATTTCAAATATTTTGTTATTCGCATAACAATAGAAAACAGGACAGAATTCCTTCGAAATTAAATTGTCTAAAATTAATAGATTTATTAACTCGTTTTACATTTTACAAAATGATATCAACAAATAAAATATATATTTCAAATTTGTAAAAAACTAATTAACGTATTAAATTCAAATATAATAGCCGTGAATAAAATTTATATATAAAGTTATTTTGGTAATCGATATACAACAAGATTTTTAATTTGAAATTATGATAAAATAAAGGCATCATGTATCTATTTGCAACGCAACGCTCTTGCAAGTCCCCGAATGTTGTAAGAGTGACGAACGGAGTGATCACTCGTCACCCGCACACTCGTTTGCCCTCTTCTAACATAAAAAGAAGAAAAATCTTTAAAACGATTTTATAGATCGAAAAGGGTTTAACCTGTTCGATTTTAAGTGTAATTTAATTAAATTTGTATAATCATATCACATGAGATAAATCTGAATGGAAATAAATTAAACTGTTTCCATTTAAGCTTGTGGGGAACCGATGCCAAAGGTAAAGTTTTTTCGATTGTGTAAAAGCCTTTAAATTGACGATTTTATGTTTCAAATCACTTCTAGATGCAAATGCGAATGTCCACTTTTAATTAATTAATTCTCGTTACTTTGATGTTCAAAGTCTATTTTTAAAATATTATTTTTCCTTAGTATATATATTATCCAGGCACGTTTCTAGTTAAATTAATGTTTTGGTTTTCTATACTATTTTCACATTTTACTTTAAAGCGAAATTTCAATTCAGTGAATCAATCAAAATATTATGTTTTCATAGTTTCTATCATTACGTCGTTTATTGAAAATAATATAATCTCCATCGATGGATTGTATTATGCATTAAAATTCCATGAATTTTGATTTTGAAACAGTACAGTAATATTTCCGTTTATTTTTTGGAAAGCGATTATTAAATAGCTGTGAAAAAAAATATTGTACAAAACCTTTCTAACTAAATTAAGCTAATATGTTTATACGCTTTATTGAATTTTTATTTTGTATAATGTATTAGTAAAATCATAACACAGTTACATGTACTACAAACTCATGTACTATACAGGTGATTATCCCTTTGATGGACAGATCTTCCCCATCCCCAAGACAATACGTCACAGACACTCTCATATATGGTTATTGTGATATTCAGATGAAATAGAAGATAATGCGCCAAAACTTTTGATTAGGAACAATTACAAAAGTCCAAGTAGATTTACGTAATTCTATTAATTTACATTTGTGTACTGGACTGTGCTCACGTTGACCTATTCGGACCTGACCCTTGTGGCGCACAATGATGGGTAGTACACTCTATGTTATGGATCTCAAAGCAAAATATAATGTAATGTAATAATGTAATTTTACCTCAAAATAAGCAAAATCTGTTTACGGTTATATAGTATTAATTATTTTAAGATATTAAAACTAGATATAAATTATTACTTATGTTACTGAAAAATAATCTTAGCCTATCAGGTCTAGCCGTTGCAGCATCGATATACATATGCCAGATTCAATATTATGTTACATGCTAAATATACTTAGTAACTTATACAACTACCGTGATCACCAAAAGTGCTGCAGATAACTATTATAGTTAAAAGATACTAACATTACCTTAACTAACAATAATCCACACATACATTGTAGTGAGCTTATAATAAATGAAATTTTGATTTACAGAATTTAGAAATTACAAGATGAAGTATTAATTATATATATATATGTTTATCACATATTTAAGTTATCATTATTTTTATTGAAACAATAGTTTACTTTAACTTTTTTTCCAACAGTATTTATTTTAGCTTCTATTAAATGGGTCAAATTAATTAAACAACGATACACTCAGCTCATCGCCATCATCATCTCTTTGGTGAGGCACTCCCAATAAAATTAGTTTACATTTCATCTCAGCTGTACTGCGTTGAGGAAATGAACTAGCGCTTAATGAAGTAACTACATTTACTCTTCTTTACATATACTTACAAAAAATTGTGATGGTAGTCCCAACTTTATTTGGAGGTTTTCCTTTGAGAATGTTTGAGTAATATTTCTTAATATCTTAAATTATAAATAATATATAAAAAAATTAAATTTCTTAAATTAACCCAACCCTATTCATTATAGGAAAGCTTTTAAATTTATTTATCCAATAATTACAACGTAAAAAGGGTACAAAAGTTACTATATTTACATATGATAAATCAAGTACGACACTACCTAGAATGATCACGTTTTATATTATTTTGTACTTTTAAAAATAATTATTAATCTGAAACGATAGCATTGTCAGTTTGATCAAAAGCCATCTTGTGTTGTTTGAAAGTAAATTTAGTTTTGCCTAACTTACACTATTATTTCTGTTTAGTTATCTTTTATATTGTGTTATAGAAAACATACGAGATAGTAAATTAATGTAACTTTAACAAAATTATAAACATAATTAGCAAATATTTGTGTCTAGACAATAATAATGAAACATACTATTAAATATTACATATATTAAAGAAAAAAGTTAATATTATTCGTGATTATTTCTTTCGACAAGCATTTTACAAATGTCATTTTTTCTATATTATGTGGAAGCCTTCGTCCTTCTTCCTTCCAAGTTATGAGCCTGTCGCTAGAATGAAAACAATTTTTGATCACGACAATTTATGTCTTTTAAAATACAAATATAGATAGCTCAACTAGGTTTTTCAACGCAGGACATCTAAAAAATAGAAATAAGAACTAGAGGCGCCAACAGTCCCTCTATTTCGACTCGCTGCGCTCGCGAAATCTCGGGTGCCGTTTGCATATTGAGCAAAGCGACCCCAGTGTAATAACTTATCATTGTGGACAATGTCGGATATCAGTTTTTTGTCAATTATTCCTCAACGACATGATACTTTCATATTTTTTTGAAACCATAACCTATAATGTGTGTCTTTTTGATTGCAAAATAACCAAATTTTCCGTCAAGTAGTTTTCAAGCCTATTTCTAACAAAGAATGTGAAAAAGTCTCCAGTAGACCGTTCCGCGCGTTTAGCTCAAATAATAGAAAAAATATAACTATATGTTAATAAAAGACAATATAATATTATACATATAATTACATACAATTTCTGTATGGGTATTTTATAGCAAGAAAATATATCTAATTAACTTGAATAATAATTATTGTAACGCTTGAATTTTTTTAAATCATCATCACCCTTGAATGACCTTTCAACGCTGAAATATAAACGTGCAGATTAAATATTAAAACCGTAATTATATCTGTTTTGTATATAAACATGTAGGCCATGTTAAACTTTATTTAAATTAATTATTATGCTTGTGGTCAAAAACCGAATAACTATCACTATTCATATCACGTAAAGCAACTGGAAAGGATAAAAGTTTTAAATTATAACATAGAAATTGATCATAAATTAATAATAAAATAACCATAACTATCAAAATTAATAAGAATAATATTACAGCCACATTTAAACTTGCCTTTAAATTATGATTATGTATTATGTATTATTATTATATGTTTATATTTTTTGTATAATAAGAGTAAGAGAGAGAATAAAAAGAGTCTTATACCTGAATACAGCAAAAAAATAATGTAGACACTATAACATTAAATTAAACAAAACTAACATAATACCATAACAGAATATATTAGTATCGACATAAAGACTCCTCTGATCTTGTTTATATCACTTTTTAAGAGCTTATACATTTTAGAAGTTTCCTATAGTTTTATCATCTGTAATATTAATTCAATAAAAGGAACATTAAAAAATCATAATTTTATATTATTTTTTTATTTTTTTTTTTATGGTAGAGGAGGGCAAACGAGCTGGCGGGTCACAGATGACTTGTGATCACCGCCGCCCATGAACTCTTGCAACATCCGAGGATTTACAAGAGTGTTGCCGGCCTTGTAGGTAGGAGTAGACGCCTTTTTTGAAGGTACCCATGTCGTACCGATCTGGAAATACCGCCGAAGGGAGTTCGTTCCACAAGCGAGTGGAACGTGGAAAAAATGTCCTTGAGAACCGCACAGTGGAAGATCGCCACGCATCCAGGTGGTAAGGATGGTATTGGAGGCGATGGCGCGCTGTGCGGTGATGAAATTCGGCGGCAGGCATCAGATCGAATAATTCTTCGGAACACTCCCCGTTGTAAATGCGGTAGAAGACGCACAAAGAAGCAACGTCTCTACGCAATGCCAAAGAGTCCAGCCGTTCGCAGAGCACGGGGTCACCGACAATCCGAGCGGCTCTCCGTTGTACGCGGTCAAATGGTAGAAGCTGATATTGGGGTGATCCGGACCAGAGATGAGAACAGTACTCCATGTGTGGCCGGACCTGTGCCTTATAGAGCGCAAGTGTTTGGCCAGGTTTGAAATACTGCCTCGCTCTATTAATCACTCCCAATTTCTTCGAGGCCAACTTGGCCTTGCTCTCCAGATGACCACGAAACTGACAATCGCTCGAAATGTCGAGACCCAATATTCTGATACTTGGCGAGGCAATAAGAGGAGTGCTCTCGAAGAGCGGTGATACGACAAATGGGGTTTTCTTAGTGGTAAACGCGCAAACTTGTGTCTTTAGGGGATTGAACTGAACGTGGTTCAGTTCACCCCACTCAGAGACCATCCCCAAGGAAGTCTCTATAGAAGACACAAGTTTCTTTCGGCACTCGTCGACGTTTTCCCAAGAGAGACCTGCACGGCCGGAATATACTGCATCCCCAGTGCTGTCATCCGCATAACAATGTATGTTGGAGATATCCAACATATCATTGATGTGCAGGAGGAACAGAGTTGGGGATAGCAAACAGCCTTGGGGTACACCAGCGTTCACGGGCTTAGGGTCCGAGCAAAAACCGTCGAGAACGACCTGTATGCTCCGCCCAGTGAGGAAGCTGGTGATCCACTTGCATAAACTCTCGGGAAGCCCATAGGAAGGTAGCTTCGAAAGAAGCCCCTTGTGCCATACACGATCGAAGGCTTTCGCCATATCCAGACTAACTGCCAGACCCTCTCCCTTACTTTCAATAACAGCTGCCCAACGGTGTGTAAGATACAACAGAAGATCACCAGCCGATCGACCATGGCGAAAGCCATATTGCCGGTCATTGACCAACTGGTGATCCTCGAGGTAGGTTAGGAGCTGTTTATTGATGATGCTCTCCATTACTTTGGAGAGCAGAGAGGTAATGGCGATAGGTCTGTAGTTAGCTGGGTCCGAGCTATCACCTTTTTTAGGGATCGGATGGACAAAGGCACGCTTCCATGAGACCGGGACTACGCCTTTCAAGTAGGAGTACCGAAATAGACGCGTTAGCACTGGTGTCAACTCAGGGGCACATGTTCGTAGCACAACTGGAGAGATACCATCTGGCCCACTCGACTTATGAACTTCCAAGGAAAGGAGGGCTTTTCGGATGAGTTTTTGCCGAAAAACTATTTCCGGCATTAAGCTCGGACACCGCGGGATGATAGGCGGTGCCTTCCCCTGGTCGTCCAAAGTCGAGTTTGAGGCAAAAAGAGTGCCCAAGAGATCGGCTTTCTCTTTTGCCGTGTGGGCCAAAGAGTCGTTCCCAGTGTGCAATGGCGGCAGGGAAGGCTGACAGAAGTTTCCCAGACTGGCTTTGGAAAGCGCCCAGAACTTGCGTGTGCCAGGTGGATACTTTGCCAGCTGATCCCCAATTTTGACGACATGCTTGAACTTCGCTCTAGCAATTTTCCGTTTGAAGAATCTGGAGGCACGATTATATTTCCTCTTCAGAACTCTAGAGTTCGGATCCTTAGTGACTAACGCATTGGCCCAAGCTTGATAAGCCTGCCGTTTGCCAGCTGCTGCAGCCCTGACAGACGCATCAAACCAAGGCCGCGATCTGCCACCGAGTGGTACCACAGAGCTTGGTACAAATAGTTCCATGCCCTGAAGTATCACATCAGCTACAGCCGCAGCGCAGTCACTAGGATCATCGGAAGGGAAACAAATCGGCCCCCATGGGTAGGATGCAAAAAAGGATCGCATTCCATCCCAATCCGCTGACTTGTAGTGCCAAACGCGTCGAGTCGCAGGTCTTGTGCGAGCTGGGCGTTCAATGGGCACTACACTCCGTACCAAGCAATGATCAGAGGACCCTAAGGGAGCCTCGACAGTGACTTGGTATTTTCCGGGATGTGTAGTCAGCAGAAGATCCAACAAAGAGGGCATATGGCTGTCCACGTCCGGTAGACGAGTGTGCGTCTTTACCAATTGGGACAGACCATTTGCCAGAGCAAAGTCAAACACAGATCTCCCCGCGTAGTCGGTGGCACGTGACCCTAGCCAATCGGCATGGTGCGCATTGAAGTCCCCAAGGACTACGACTTCGGCGGAGGGAGTCTGTGAAAGCAGATCGTCAATCTTCGTCTGAACATGGCCCAAGAGTTGATCCGTTTCTGCATTACCACTATGGGATCTGTAGAGGCACGCGTAGACTCTGACATGGTCGTCCATGTCCACGCGCAGCCAGAGTACGGACAGGTCCCGACCTTCAAAAACCTGAAGGCGACGGTAGCAGATATCCTCCGTTACGAACACAGATACCCCGGCGTGTGGTATAAAATGATGTTCGAGTTTATACCCAGGGTATGATAGGTACGCTGTGTCGCTAAGTTGAGATATCTGCGTCTCCGTCAGAAACAACAAGGCCGGCTGCGCCGTCTCTAGATGATAGTGGACGGCGTTCAAGTTGGAATGAAGTCCCCGGATGTTGCAAAATTCCACATTTAGAGTGGGTCGGGGTGCCGCTGCGTTGACTCGTCGTTTGCCTTCAAAAAACACAAAAGGCGATACTTTGCCCGCCCCAGATACGACGGGCAGCCCGAGCAAAATCCGAGAATCATTTCCCCGATTTTGCTCGGGGAGGGGGTCCCCGGCTTCATCAAAGCCGGTACCCTCCTGGGGTATTTTTCTTTTAGACATCGCTTTCATGTTTGGCGAGGGGGGGGGAAGGGGTTGGGCTTCCGGATTCTCTCACTCACCGACGAAACATAACCAAATGAATTTGGTTACTACACGTCGGTCTTCTGTGAGAGGGTGGTCCTTCCCCGGTCGAGCCAGCCCAATACGAGCTGCAGTAAGATAACTACAGCTAGGCTCTACCACCAAAAATATATACTCTTGCTTTTCATTGAATTACACTTAATAATCATAGTTCTGTATTAATTAACAAATTTTAAGTCACAGACTGGAAATTGATCGAAACGGCTCAGTTTTAAATATTTTCTTAAACATTTGAATTTACCTATTTATTGATTCTATTTGTTTCCTACAAATTGTAATTACTGCTTTTTATTTTGAAATAGATATGTTTTATATTATTTACAAATGGTTAATTAGCAATCATACAGTTTTCATTTCAATGAACATAGCTAACCACTACATATAAAACTATTTTTTTCAGCGGTTTTCCCACGTACAAATAAAATTTATATTAAAAAACTCTAGATCTGTCAAAGATTCTAGAAGACCTATCTTAGGAACAATATAATATAAAGATAAAATAAGTAATGTAAAGATTTGATTTATTAAATCCAGTAGATACATATTCATATATCAATCAAATGACCAGATAAATTTAAAGATGTATGTATATTATTTATTTCGTTATAATATACGTACTATTTAGTAATTTCCTTTGACACATTTTGCTGAATGGCCAGCCATCGAATGTTTGATCGAGTTACGGGCTATGATGAATTTAAAGAGTTATAAGTCATTGTCTTGGTGTTGTGATTCAATTAAGTAATTATTGCATCACAATGATGTCAAATGATTGTTTGTTTTCAGTTTTTTCTTCCTCCTAAATCAGAAATTCTTATTGTATTAATATTCCATTATCTTCCTCTAACGTTACATTTCATTTAAGATTACATTTTTTAATATTCCATTATGCCAATTACACATATAAGCGTTTCTTAAATCAGCGAAAATAAACGTTTAATTTTGGTATAAATGACAAAAAATCTACTAAAATACTCGCTCATATGTGTTATGTATTATCACTAACAGCAACGGTAATTATAGCAGTAATAGCTTTCTCACACAAGGTCGCTTGGGAGATATTAGTTCAGAGGTAACAATGTTAACTGAGATTAAGAGATTCATGGCTGACCTGAAAATCCCATACGCGTGTGTTCTATTAATTGAATAGGTAAGCAATTATTATCTTCATTATCTACAATAGTAGTATATTTTTTAATTATCATTGGGCAGGGTTATGCCTAGCGAGATACGTTTAAGGCGATATTTCATATAATTACTTTATTATTACTACTTTATTCTGTATTGGTTACTATGCAATTATCAAGCTAACTAGCAGTAATATTTGTAAAATTTCGTGCTAAGACGGTCTTGTCGCGTTATTCAATCTGTTACAAACAACCTTTGATGAACGATGGCAATTAGAGAAGTCACAAGGTAGTACAAATTAAACTACTTCACAATCATAATATATACTCTTATATGATTGTGAATAAGTTTAATAAATAAATGCAATACAATCAAATAAATAAACATTATAATCTATGTTATACATAAACTACCAAAAATATACAAATATATTTTATGTGGTTTATTATTTTTAAATTTAGTTAAATAAAATTGCATCATCAGTGCAACATTATAGATTTAACGGTGAAAGAGTTACTGTGAAGTGTGAAGGTTTAATTCTGTGTCTGTTATTAGAGCGCAAACTGCTCATGACTGTGAGCTAAGAAAAGTGAAGCGCTCTTTGAGATAAAGAGGAGTATAAATATGAATATGAAAAAGTGTAAAGATGAACAAGAGCAAGCATATTTCGGAAGTGTCTTATGGGTAACCAACCTAGCTGTTTACGGTATTGCGGCACACGCTCAATATTACGCAGCCTGAAGACTAAACGGGAATTTCAGGATAAGAACAACTAAAGCTTTTCTAAACTAAAGGAAATTAATACAAATAAATAGGTGGAACTTGAATATGTGGCATGTACAACAGCGTTTAGCATTAATAATACAAATAAGCATTTTATTTCAGATTATTAATCCATATGAAAGTGTGTGTTAGTTACAATATTCTTAATTTCGAAACTACCCAGTTTTGTTACATTTAAATTATTTCAAATAAAAATCAAAAACAAAATCATCATTAAAATAAAAAATCAAAATTGAGAACAAAAATTAAAAATTAAATCAAATCAAACCGAATTAAAATTAATATCAAAATAAAAAATAAATTACAAAAATAAATGAATTGCTAAACTTACACACATAATAAAAATCAAATTAATCAAAAAACATTCATTCCTTGAATTCATTTTTCACTATATCACATTGATATTTTTTTAAGTATTTAAAGTTTCTAATTATTTAGCTGTTCGGTTAGACAGTATAATTTGCATGATGGTCTAATGTCTAAGTATGGGTCCATCGGAACGGTCCGCCACTGTACGCAGGACGCTGTTTGTGCTTCCACGTATCCGTCTCCATAGCGATGCCACACGCTTACGCATTACTGCCAGAAAACCGTCTATACGTTCTCCCGCGAACATACCAGAAGCACTGCAGTATCGCGGGAGCCCCAAGAGAGCCCTAAGTACATTGTTATATTGGACACGCAGGACGCTGTAGGCTTTCTTTGTGTAATTAATCCACAAGCTGCAAGTGTAAAAAGTCCGACAGTATGCCCTGAATAACGTTATTTTAACTTCATTTGTGCACTTTGCGAACATTCGGATCAGCATGTTACTTCTGACCGCCAGCGCCCTACGCTCCCGCTCCAGGTCTATGTCATCACACTGATCAGCAGTGACCCAGTGCCGCAAGTACTTAAATTTTGAAACAATTTTAAGCGATGTGCCACTTATGGCTATCGGATTGAAGGATACCATTTATTGCCTGCTTTAAATACAAGTAATTCTTTTCGGCATTGTACTTGAGGCCATGAGCCTCTGCATATCTGCATATCTGAAAATCTCTGCAAAGACCCTATTAACTTTCTAAGCGCGCTGACTGAATGACTCAGCAGCACTATATCATCAGCATAGCTTCTATTGTTAACAAATGTTCCACCTGCTGAACATCCGACTTCAATGCTGCTCATTAAAAAAAACATTTCAAAACCAATAACATTAAATTCGCTGGCTCTAATGTATTGTTCAACGTAGTCAGGTGTAACAGTAGTAAAGTGAATGGTTCTCTCTAGTATTTGTAAATATCGTATAAGTTCCAGGGTAAAACATTTCACATATAGATTGAGATTAGATGCATTCATTAAAAACATTGTTAGAACTATCAATATGGTTTGAATCATCAACGCAGCGTTGACGTCCATTCCATGAGCCTTTAATCTCTTCCACACATCAGCAGTTTTCTTGTTTATTAATAAAATTAAAATAAACTTACGGCGTGCATCCCTACAAACTCTTGAACAACGATTACGTCGTCGCTGAATAATTGACGGTTTCTTTTTTTGGTGAACGAACTTTGTACGATGACAAGAAAAATATTGGCTGGAAATTTACCATGTATGCTTACAAAAAAAATTGGAAAGATACTATCATTACTTTCAATTTATTCAGAATATAATTTGGGAAAAATGTGTGGCAGCAGCTTTAAGAATATCAAGATTACAAATATTGACAATGTGTTTTAGGTATAGACCAGGATAGCAAGCATTCCAGGCACCAACAACAATAAGATAAGACCCATACACATACATTCATTTTAACTCACATCATAATCATCGTACAACACCTAATTATGATCTCTGAATACCCTGAAAAAAAACTAACACTAAGGGGTACGAGTATTCATTATAAAAAGTTAACAATGGATCTTCTACTTCTTCTCAAATCTAACGGTTATGTGAAAGTTGACGATGGTGAATTGAGTTGTATTATCATTGAATTGTACATTGGATTATTTAGCATTATCTTCTTAAGAATCTTCAGGACTCGGACGGATGGACGGCGCTTCATTTTTGTAGTTAAAAAAATAATATTTATCTGAGAAAACAAATCTTGATAGGCAAAAAAAACTGATAGTAAAGTTAGCAAACCACGAAAATTAATATTACGGTAAATTAGCTAGACTGTGATTGTGACTTTTCGTACTTCGGATACACAAAGAAGATCAATGGCACGGGACAGGAAATCACATTTTGGATGTCATGGAGTAAATCAAAGTCAGCAGTCCATGAACCGAAGTCAGACAAAATTCACCCATTATATAAGATATGATAAATCGAAGTTCGAGAAAACGATTACCTGCGGAATCGGCCGCAAGGCTTTTGAAATTATCTTTTGGTCAATTAGTACTGGGATTTCGGGTATTCATCTCAATTTAATGTTTGGTGTAAAGTGTCTACAGATTGTAAAATTTTATCAATATTGATTGTTTCCTTTGTTCTATCGTACCAATTACATTAAGGTTACCAAATATCTATGGGTATCATATGTAATAAATTATCACACGCATATGTTCTGTTATTCAAAATAAAATAAAGAATTGATTTAATTATTAATATCAAATAAAATTCTCATCCTTGAACATAATGGTACAGTGCATTCAATAATTGATATTATAGTAATATATCTTAATATTTATTAAGAGTTCTGAAAATATCTCATACTAAGTACCTGTTAGTGCGTGGCATTGACATATTTTATATGAGATTATTGTTGTACTCTGAAATAATTAAGATCAAGACCTAAGATGTCCTTCCTTTTTGTATAGGTTTTTTACTCAATTTATGAATATCTCATGTCTGGATGAAAATTTAAAGGTGTTTTAAGATATTGTGTTTTTAATTTTAACGTTCTTGTTTAAATGCTCTTTATATTCAATATAATAATATCGTACAATAACTCTAATTTAATAATAGTACATAATTTTATAAATAATGTTCATAAAAGGTGGAACTAATTTATAAGTATTGGTAAATTTTTAATTTATTAAGAAAATAAAGTTATGTCGTTTATAGTTTATTATGTTATAAACCAAAATAGGTATAATATATATACGAGAGAATATAGAGAAAGATTATTATAAAACTTGTAGTATATGATGTGTCTTATAACATGATATTATGAATATACAGCATTACATCCCTGTGTTATTAAAAAATTTAAATCTTCATTAGGTTAATAATTGTATGATTTAACAAAATTATATAATTAATTACCCATTGACATTTCCTCGTGTTATTTAACATTACAAAATTGTTTTATTTAATTTTGGATTATTTCAATAAATGCCATATCTCCAACTAACTTGCTGTCAGCTTTGCAAGAGTTTAATTCCTCCGTTAAATAATTATTTATTCACGGAATGAACATATGAACCTCTGATTGTATATGGACCAGTATCCTTAATTTAATAAGAAGTCCAGATGCAAATAAGTGTATTACATTCCAAGTGAATTGGTTCTTTCTTATGTATCGTGAGAAATTCATATACAATGAAAGCCTTTTTATTTAGAACTCGTAAAAATTAGACAAACGTTATATTCCACATATATTTTAATTTCAATATTCATGACCATTAAAAGCTGTAATAACTGTGAAGGATTGAGTCTATGTTGAAGGATTTTACCTTCTTCAGTGTGTGATTGAAATTTGCTTGCTACAATAATTACAAATCATACCAGCTTCATAAGAACGTAAATGTAACGTTATAACGTTTTATGTTAAACAACGAACTATTACTTCTGAAATCAAATTCAGAAAGAACAATGTAGAAATTAACCACCAAATTTTAAGCACAATTCATTCAACTTTTGAAATAGATTTTTCATATTAGAAAAACAATATATAAATGTATCTAAATATTACGGGATTATTTTTTTTATTATAAGAGCATATAAAATAAAAAAAAGCCGATACTTTTGATACATCACATTTTCCGTGTATGAAAAAATATAACGGCTGCATACAGATAAAGGTGATTAACATCTTGTTAATTTGAATATTAACCGCATTTTGATATATATTTGTAAGAATTAAAAAAAAGTGTGTAATAATTGCTAGAGACGGGACATCTTTCCTGAGGGCTTTGGTTCCAGTCTTGCCCGTGTCGATGAATTATTCAAACTTTATTTATTACAAAAACTATTACATTGGGTATATAAACTAGAATAATTAGGCTTTGAGACACAACTTTGGCTTAGTAATGAATATCACTAAGTATTAAACCAGTTATCTAAATAAGCAGATTAGAAAGTTAGTTCAACGTTTGTGATCAGTTTTCTTAGCTACTACATGAAGGGTACATCAGCGATGCAATACTATTAGATTTTCGTTCTTTAATATAATTCATTTTAACTTTTCATTTCTAAGTAAACCTCAAACATAACTGTATTAAAAATAATTGTGGTAGTACTACTACTAACTACTACTACTACTAACTAGTTTGTTTTATGTTGCACATAAAACAAACTGCAAATGTTAATTCAGTGTTACAATTTTCACTTTTTGATAACTATTTTTAATAAACCTTAAAAGAACGAATAAACTTTAATAATTCAAAATATCCTTTTCTCATTTTAATTTACGGTATACAGATTATCCGCAAGTTCCATGTTTTATATAAAACAGAAAAATAATAGCATAAATATATTGCATATTTATATAAAAATAGAAGCAGTTTACCCTACTTAATATATACCCTACTCAATATACTTAATATGTAGTTACAAATAAAGTAAATCGTGAAAGCTGGTAACTTTATATATTTGTAAAGAATTACAATACACGGGTCCTAAAAAGTCCATAACTCATACTGAAACTCTTTCTTTATCAAAGAGTCCTATAGAATAACCCTTATCACGTTAACGGTCCAAGCTTGTCCTTATAAAAACCTTTAAGCAACTATGAAAACGCTCAGAACCTTGTATTTGTGAAAAAAAAAAGTTATAAATGAATTACGAACATTGAAGGTCGAGGGCATTATAAAGAGAAGATCCCTAAAATCTAAATGCTAATATAAAAATACGCTTTTTTTTAAAAATAAACATTCGAATATCGTTCAGTATTATATTAAATAAAATAACATACAAGTGATAACACGCTATTACACTCCGTTTTTTATTCATACATTATAATTCAATACTAAAAATATTATATCTACGAGTATGTTTATATTATATAGTTATTATTTTTATTTCCATCGTTTATAAAAAATCTATTAATTTGTGTTGATTCTATTAAGTATACTCCTAGTATACTAAATAGAATCAACACAAATTTAGTTAGTCCTAACTAACCTTATATATATAAAAACAATGAAATATGAAGACTAACATGTTAATTGTCGTTAAATGTATATATATAAATAATATATATAAATGCATCATCACTGACTAACAAACATTTTATGGACAAATTAATTTGATTGAGATTGTCTTGTGAAGAAGAAGTTTGTTTAATACACCGTCTATCATTACAAATAGTTATAATAATCTTTAGTGATGACTTCTCAATAAACTTTATTGTTGGCAGCTCAATTGCCAGACCGATGGGATGTCTCAAATGTCACAGGTTTGCGTCCTGCCCCTATTGATAAATTAATCAACCTATGTTTTTCTTTAATTTTAAACGTTAACTGTGCTAAGCATGTTAACATCAAAACTATCAAAATTTAAGAGAATGTAAAAATAGACGTAAATTTATAATTATATCTAGTACTTGTCTATGAGATAATCGAAATAGAAAAACATATGGAGGACGGTTTTTGTTGTGCATGAGTGCATGTGCGTTGATTAGATGGACCGTATTTATTTGTAATCGTGTCTTTTCGAGTTTGTATATTGTCTATTGTTCTGTTTCTATTTCGTTACCATATTTGACGACAATGGTCGATTGATTAGTTTACATTGATGACTACGGATGCTGGAATAAATTCTTAAAAAATGCCTGTATACTTCATGTAAAACGTGAGTTATCTACTCGCTACTTCGCCGAGACTAATTACAATCTACATGAAATTGCTTCTATTGTAGTCGAGAACTTTAAGAATTGTACGACCTCAACGAATAAAATATTTTTTTTACGTTTACACTGTTTAAGGGTACAATATAAAACACTAGCACTTTATAAGAAAAATAAAAATAATTCATTACGTTTGGTTTAATTTATATAAAGGCGTGGTTAATTAAACCAAATAATATTTGTATTTTAATTTTTTATTAAGAAAAAATATTCTGCTATTAATGAAATCACTTTGCATATTTTTTTTACTGCAATAATATCTAATAAAAATTATTTTTTTATTTCAGAATGATTTAAATCAGAAATAATATGTTTTATATTTTGTTACTCAAAAGGATAATTAATTTTGGACATTTTGAAAATAATTAAAATCAAAAATATTAGAAACAGTGTTAAAATTGAAAACATTAAAAATACCTTCAAATAATGTCGCACCACTTACACATAGCAAATCTTTTAAGATTATTCAAATAATAGAAAAAATGGGAATCAAAGTAATAAAATATTACCAAATATATACTACAACAAATGTCGCATAGCATTTATTTTGCAATATTTTTTTTAACATAATCACTATAGAAATATAATAATAATGAACATATTAAAAAAACTTCAATCGCAAAAAACATTGTCATTAATTCAATACTGCAAGCTTGTTTTAATAAAAGCGTTCGAGCTTTTATTTTCCCGCGACGGAAGCAGCTTTATTAATGTAATAAAAATATGCCAGTTAGAACATGTCTTCATTTTCTAAAGTCCTTATCATTTGCTATAGTTATCGGTTTGGGAATTTATAATATTATTTTGTGGAATTACTTAAAAGCTAAATCATAGTTTTTCCAAATTTAATTTCAAGATAATATCATATTAAATCCTGTCAAAAGTTATAATGTCATCTGACTTTTTTTTATGTTTACCATAGCCATTAAATAAATATAATCATTAAAATCCTCGGACCTCTACCAAATCTTAGTGAGATCGTGATTCTCGATTAAACAAAGAAACAGACAACTTATTTAAAAGCTTTTATATATATTTAATACTGAAAGAGAAAAATATGTGAACGTTAAATATAGCTCGTATATAATGTTTGTCCTTTATTACTTAAAAAAATGTACATGTTTCAAAAATATCCTGCTTTAAGCAAATTTCGGTTGCTTTAGATTTATTTTACAGCTTTTGGCTTTTATTTTAATACTTCACCCTCACTGATATGATACTGTTATGTGAAACTGATTAATTTCAAAAGATATAATAAAAATCACTCACTCACGTTGGAGTCTTAAACTTTATGATTTTATAATTAATCCTAAACACCTTCCGGAGTCTTCTCAGATTTTTTAACCTGATTCCAAAGCGAGGGATATATTAGTTATGTTTCTCTGTGAATAACTCTTGTTTATAGAAATGATTCTGAGCTTTGTTTAGCTGACATAAAAGTAGTTATTTTTAAGATGGTGGATTTCCTTATTGGAAGTAGTGACATAATTTCAGGCTAACGTGAATGCAATCCTAAATATTTGCCAAATTTTTTATAAATATGTTTCATTTCAGTTTTCAACACCAGTCTATCGAACTGTTTTATAAATGTTTTCTTAAAATTTTTAATAACTATTGAACTTGGTGCTAAAACCATAAGCGACTAAAAATAAGAAGCATCTAGGAAACATTCAGTCTTTTCCATTTTTAGGATTTTTAATTTTTAATTTTAATATTCGTGCATTAATTTCAACATTGCTTTTAGAATAAAAGTATCAAATGATACCATCACCAATCAATTATTTTTTGCTTTTTTTAATTTAACAATTCTATTTTACAATTTAAAAGAAAATGATGTTTTAGTATACAGTCAATAAAAGGAATTATAATTTTCAATGAAAGAGTTATATTGTT
Organism: Melinaea marsaeus rileyi; assembly: GCA_918358865.1. NCBI lineage: Eukaryota > Metazoa > Arthropoda > Insecta > Lepidoptera > Nymphalidae > Melinaea > Melinaea marsaeus. Next base: position 7,432,317 of record OU911088.1, on the reverse strand, counting down.
TTTAATACATACTATAATATATATAGTACTGATGTGATTTATGCATCTAAAAAGGAATATTCTATATTAAAAAGTAAATGTAATTGAATTTAAAATTTATAATAAATACGAAGTATATACTCTATATTTAATATGATTATATATGTAATTGTTGTCTTTTCGAAAGATTAAGAAAGTTATTTGAAAAGAAAAAGATTTATTAATAATAACAAATAATATATTAATACTAATAAATCTTTTTCTAGATAATTTTCTAGAATAAGGTATAATATTAATAATAACAGAAATAACTTTCACCATGATCCCTTTCATACTTAAAATTACTAAACATTACAAAGATAAAGACTCCTTCTAGAATTTAATTTGTAGCTACTTGATACCTACATTTTAAATTTGAACTTCCATTTTAAGAGCCGAGGGTATACGTGTTCTGTGAAACTTCTATCTAGCTATGAATATTTAGATTTTAGAGGTAAGTTAACTAACTAACAAGAACAACTTCGTACCTGTTATTTATTGGAGATTAGAATATTAGATTAGAATAGATTTAGATGCAATTTTTGTTTAAGTAATAACGTTCTGTTTCTTAACGTTCTGTTTAATAATTACTTAAAATTATTTCTTTCCCAATATATAAACAAGAAAAAACCAAGCTGTGACGTTTCAAACATTACCGTAAAAAAATATTTAAGAATTTAGGAGTAAAATATTATTATAAGATCAAAATACCAAAACCACATTAAAAGTATTAATTTTATTATAGACAAAATATATAATTATTTTCCTTATTGAATATTCAAGTTAGAAATTTTAAATAAAAGTTGTTAACTGACTGACATATTTTGTGACTTTGAATACGATAATATAAATTGGATTTCAAATATTTTGTTATGCGCATAACAATCAAAACAGGACAGAATTGCTTCGAAATTAAATTGTCTAAAATAATAGATTTATTAATTCATTTCATTTCAAATTGATAGAAACATATATAAAATAAAATATATAAGTTTTAGAATTGTGATGGACTAATTAACGTTTTAAATTCAAATATTATAGTCGTCAAATGATATAAACAAAGTTTTTTGGTAATCGATATGTAACAGTACATTAATTTTGAAATTATAATAAAATAAAAGCATTATGTATATGCATCGCAATGCTCTTGCAAGTCCCTGAATGTTGCAAGAGTTCGCGGACGCCGGTGATCACTCGTCACCCGCACACTCGTTTGCCTTCTAATAACATAAAAAAAAGAAAAATCCTTAAAACAATTTAATAGATCGAAAAGGTTTTAACCTTTTCGATTTTAAATGTAATTAAATTTGAATAATTCTGTCACATGAGATAAATCTAAATGGAAATAAAATTAGACTGTTTGTAAGGAAACGATGACAAATGTAAAGTTTTTTCGATTGTGTAAATGCCTTTAAAAATGTACAATATTGTGTTTCAAATCACTTCTATATGCAAATGCGAATGTCCACTTTTAATTAATTAATTCTCGTTACTTTGATGTTCAAAGTCTGTTTTTTAAATATTCTTTTTCTTTGATACATATATTACACAGTAACATGTTTCCAGTTAAATTAAATGATTTTGGTTTTCTATACTAAAGCGTAATTTTAATTCAGTGAATCAATCAAAATATTATGTTTTCATAGTTTCTAACATCACGTTGTTCATTGAAAATAATATAATCTCTATTGATTGATTGTATTCTCTATTGTAATTGGAAGAATTTTAATTTTGAAACAGTTATGGGATTACATAATATTTAAGTATATTTTTGTGGAAAGCGATTATTAAATTTCCGTGCAAAAATTTATTCACCAAAACCTTTTTATTCAAACTCTATTTTGTATAGTGTATTAGAAAATAACAAAACATAACGCAGTTTCATGTTCTACAAACTCATGTACTATTCAAGTACCCTATCCCTTCGATGCCTAGATCTTTCCGATCCCCAAGAAAATAACAGACACTCTCATATATAACTATTGTGATCTGCAACTAAGACAGAGGATAATGTGCCATAGATCTTGATTACAAACAATAACAAAAGTCCAAACAGATTTGTCAAATTCACGTAAATTCTATTAATTTAATTTGTTTACTGGACTGTGCTCACATTGACTTAACATATTCCGACCTCACCCTTGCGACGCACCCTGACAGGTTTTACACTTTATGTTATATATAGGTCTCAAAGCAAAATATAATGTGAATTTACCTCAAAATAAGCAAAATCTTTTTGCGGTTATATAGTATTAATTATTTAAAACTCGGTATTAATTATTACTTATGTTTCTGAAAAATAATCTTAGCCTATTAGGTCAAGCCATTGCATCATCAATACACATTTAGCGGGTTCGATATTATGTTACGTGCTAAATATACTAAATAAATTATACAAGTAGCGTGATCACCAAAAGTGCTGCAGATAACAATTATAGTTAAACGATACTAACATTACTAAGGTAATGTAAAAATGTAAAGATAACTAATAATAATCTGACAAATACATTGCAGCTTATATTAAATAAAATATGATTTATAAGATGTAATATTGAAATTACAAGATGAAGTATTAACTATATATATTACATTTTTATACAAATATGTTTATCACATATTTAAGTTATCATTATTTTTATTAAATCAATAGTTTACTTTAACTTTTTTGTCAACCGTATTAATTTTAGACGAGCTCCTATTAAATGGGTCAAATTTATTATACATCGATACACTCAGCTCATCGCCATCGTATACTCTCTTTGGCGAGGCACTCCCAATAAAATTAGTTTACATTTCATCTCTGCTGCACTGCATTGAGGAAATGAACCAGCGCTTAATAAAGTAACTTCATTTACGAGTATTTTTTTTTTTTTTTTTTTTTTTTTTTTTTTTTTTTTTTTTTTTTTTGTATGTCTCTGCTGTTAGCCCTACTGGCCATGACAGCGTCACCGGTGTAATGGACGGGTGCAGAGACCCGCCCTTGAAAAGGGGGGCCTGAAGGGCCCCAGGGGAACGCGCGTCCTGAGGGCGCCTCCTGTGAGGCTCGGACCACGGCTCAGAACGCCGTTAGGTGGGAAGCGAGGGTTGGATGTGGGCTAGAATTTGACACTAACGTCCTCCGACGGCAGAACGCCGGAGCAACGTGCTTGGATGGGGACCTCGTCTTCGCCGGCGAAGACGCTGTGTGTGTGTATGTGTAGTATTTATGTTCGCTTTGCCGCTTTTACGTAGCGTTCCCTAACGTAATCGCGTCGTCCGGGTCGAAAAGTACCGACTTGGGTCTTCTCTTTCTGACTTTAGGAGTCTTACGGGCCGTGTATCCTGTGGCCTTAACCACCAGCGGGTTTGGGTGTCCCACAGCATTGTCAAAGTAGCTTTTGGAGAGCCCCTTGAAATACTGTGCGATCGTCGGTAGATTATTTACGAGTAGTTACTCTTTTTTTCATACACTAACAAAAATTTGTGACAATAATCCCAACTTTATTTTGAGGTCTTCCTTTGAGAACATTTATGTTTTGTTCGTCTTATCAATTATATGTTTGAGTAATATTTCTTAATATGTATCTTAAATCATAAATAATATATTAAAAAAATTAAAATTTCTTAAATTAACCCAACCCTATTTATTACAGGAAACCTTTTGAATTTATTTATCCAATAATTACAACATACAAAGGGTACAAAAGTTACTATATTTACATATGATAAGGCAAGTACGATACTACATAGAATGATCACGTTTTATAATATTTTGTACTTTTAAACATAATTATTAATCTGAAAATATAGCATTGTCAGTTTTATCAAAACGCCATCTAGTGTGTGTGTAAGTAAATTTAGATTTGCCTAACTTACACTATTATTTCTGTTTAGTTATCTTTTATATTGTGTTATAGAAAAAACGAGATAATAAATTAATGTATTTTTAACAAAATTATAAACGTAATTAACACATATTTGTGTCTAGACAATAATATTAAAACATACTATTAAATATTACATATATTAAAGAAAAAGTTAATATTATTCGTGATTATTTCTTTCGAGAAGCATTTTACAACTGTCGTTTTTTTTATATTATGTGGAAGCCTTCGTCCTTCTTTCTTCCAAGTTATGAGCCTGTCGCTAGATTGAGTACAATTTTTGATCACGACAATTTATGTCTTTTAAAACACAAATATACATAGCTCAACTAGTTTTTTCAACGCAGGACATCTACAAAATAGAAATTAGAACTAGGGGCGCCAACAGAGAAATCTCGAGTGCCGTTTGCATATTGAGCGAAGCGACCCCAGTGTAATGACTTATCATTGTGGACAATGTCGGATATCAGTTTTTTGTCAATTATTCCTCAACGACATGATACTTTCATATTTTTTTGAAACCATAACCTATAATGTGTGTCTTTTTGATTGCAAAATAACCAAATTTTCCGTCAAGTAGTTTTCAAGCCTATTTCTAACAAAGAATGTAAAAAAGTCTCCAGTAGACCGTTCCGCGCGCTTAGCTCAAATAATAGAAAAAATATAACTATATGTTAATAAACGACAATATAATATTATACATATAATTGTATACAATTTCTGTATGGGTATTTTTTAGCAAGAAAAAATATCTAATAAACTTTAATAATAATTATCGGAACGCTTGAAATTTTTTAAATCATCATCATTCTTGAATGACCTTTCAACGCTGAAATATAAAAGTGCAGATCGAATATTAAAACCGTAATTATATCTGTTTTGTATAGAAACATGTAGGCCATGTTAAACTTTATTTAAATTAATTGTTATGCTTGTGGTCAAAAACCGAATAACTATCACTATTCATATCACGTAAAGCAACTGGAAAGGATAAAAGTTTTAAATTATAAAATAGAAATTGATCATAAATTAATAATAAAATAACCATAATTATCAAAATTAATAAGAATAATATTACAGCCACTTTTAAACTTGCCTTTATATTATGATTATGTATTATGTATTATTATTTTATGTTTATATTTTTTTGTATAATAAGAGTAAGAGAGAGAATAAAAAGAGTCTTATACCTGAATACTGCAAAGAAATAATGTAGACACTTTATAATATTAAATTAAAAAAAAGTAACATAATGCTATAACAGAATATATTAGTATAGACATAAAAACTCCTCTGATCTTGTTAATATCATTATTTAATTGAATTTATATCACTTTTTACACATTTTAGCTTATACATTTTAGAAGTTTCCTATAGTTTTATCATCTGTAATATTAATTCAATTAAAAGGAACATTAAAAAATCATAATTTTATATACTATTGCTTTTCATTGAATTACACTTAATAATAATAGTTCTGTATTAATTAACAAATTATAAGTCACAGACTTGAAATTGATCGAAACGGCTCAGTTTTAAATATTTTCTTAAACATTTGAATTTACCTATTTATTGATTCTATTTGTTTCCTACAAATTGTAATTACTGCTTTTTATTTTGAAATAGATATGTTTTATATTATTTACAAATGGTTAATTAGCAGTCATACAGTTTTCATTTCAATGAACATAGCTGACCACTATATATAAAACTATTTTTTTCAGCGGTTTTCCCCACGTATAAATAAAATTTATATTAAAAACTCTAGATCTGTCAAAGATTCTAGAAGACCTATCTTAGGAACAATATAATATAAAGATAAAATAAGAAATGTAAAGATTTGATTTATTAAATCCATTAGATACATATTCATATATCAATAAAATTACCAGATAAATTTAAAGATGTATGTATATTATTTATTTCGTTATAATATACGTACTATTTAGTAATTTCCTTTGACACATTTTGCTGAATGGCCAGCCATCGAACGTTTGATCTGGTTATGGGCTATGATGAATTTAAAGAGTTATAAGTGATTGTCTTGGTGTTGTGATTCAATTAAGTAATTATTGCATCACAATGATGTCAAATGATTGTTTGTTTTCACTTTTTTCTTCCTCCTAAATCAGAAATTCTGATTGTATTAATATTCCATTATCTTCCTCTAACGAGACATTTCATTTAAGATTACATTTTTTAATATTCCATTATGTCAATTACACATATAAGCGTTTCTTAAATCAGCGAAAATAAACGTTTAATTTTGGTATAAATGACAAAAAATCTACTAAAATACTCGCTCATATGTATTATGTATTATCACTAACAGCAACGGTAATTATAGCAGTAATAGCCTTCTCACACAAGGTCGCTTGGGAGATATTAGTTCAGAGGTAATAATGTTAACTGAGATTAAGAGATTCATGGCTGACCTGAAAATCCCATACGCGTGTGTTCTATTAATTGAATAGGTAAGCAATTATTATCTTCATTATCTACAATAGTAGTATATTTTTTATTTATCATTGAGCAGGGTTATGCCTAGCGGGATACGTTTAAGGCGATATTTCATATAATTACTTTATTATTACTACTTTATTCTATATTGGTTACTATGCAATTATCAAGCTAACTAGCAGTAATATTTGTAAAATTTCGTGCTAAGACGGTCTTGTCGCGTAATGCAATCTGTTACAAACAACCTTTGATGAACGATGGCAATTAGAGAAGTCACAAGGTAGTACAAATTAAACTACTTCACAATCATAATATAACCTCTTATATGATTGTGAAGAAGTTTAATAAATAAATGCAATACAAGCAAATAAATAAACATTATAATCTATGTTATACATAAACTATCAAAAATATACAAATATATTTTATATGGTTTATTATTTTTAAATTTAGTTAAATAAAATTGCATCATCAGTGCAACATTATAGATTTAACGGTGAAAGAGTTACTGTGAAGTGTGAAGGTTTAATTCTGTGTCTGTTATTAGAGCGCAAACTGCTCATGACTGTGAGCTAAGAAAAGTGAAGCGCTCTTTGAGATAAAGAGGAGTATAAATATGAATATGAAAAAGTGTAAAGATGAACAAGGGCAAGCATATTTCGGAAGTGTCTTGTGGGTAACCAACCTAGCTGTTTACGGTATTGCGGCACACGCTCAATATTACGCAGCCTGAAGACTAAACGGGAATTTCAGGATAAGAACAACTAAAGCTTTTCTAAACTAAAGGAAATTGATACAAATAAATAGGTGGAACTTGAATATGTGGCATGTACAACAGCGTTTAGCATTAATAATAACAATAATTTCAGATTATTAATCCATATGAAAGTGTGTTAGTAACAATATTCTTAATTTCGAAACTACCCAGTTTTGTTACATTTAAATTATTTCAAATAAAAATCAAAAACAAAATCATCATTAAAATTAAAATCAAAATTGACAACAAAAATTAAAAATTAAATCAAATCAAACCGAATTAAAATTAATATCAAAATAAAAAATAAATTACAAAAATAAATGAATTGCTAAACTTACACACATAATAAAAATCAAATTAATCAAAAAACATTTATTCCTTGAATTCATTTTTCACTATATCACATTGATATTTTTTTAAGTATTTAAAGTTTCTAATTATTTAGCTGTTCGGTTAGACAGTATAATTTGCATGATGGTCTAATGTCTAAGTATGGGTCCATCGAAACGGTCCGCCACTGTACGCAGGACGCTGTTTGTGCTCCCACGTATCCGTCTCCATAGCGATGCCATACGCTTACGCATTACTGCCAGAAAACCGTCTATACGTTCTCCCGCGAACATACCAGAAGCACTGCAGTATCGCGGGAGCCCCAAGAGAGCCCTAAGTGCATTGTTATATTGGACACGCAGGACGCTGTAGGCTTTCTTTGTGTAATTAATCCACAAGCTGCAAGTGTAAAAAGTCCGACAATATGCCCTGAATAACGTTATTTTAACTTCATTTGTGCACTTTGCGAACATTCGGATCAGCATGTTACTTCTGACCGCCAGCGCCCTACGCTCCCGCTCCAGGTCTATGTCATCACACTTATCAGCAGTGACCCAGTGCCGCAAGTACTTAAATTTTGAAACAATTTTAAGCGATGTGCCACTTATGGCTATCGGATTGAAGGATACCATTTACTGCCTGCTTTAAATACAAGTAATTCTTTTCGGCATTATACTTGAGGCCATGAGCCTCTGCATATCTCTGCATTTAAGACCCTATTAACTTTCTAAGCGCGCTGACTGAATGACTCAGCAGCACTATATCATCAGCATAGCTTCTATTGTTAAGAAATGTTCCGTCTGCTGAACATCCGACTTCAATGCTGCTCATTAAAAAAACCATTTCAAAACCAATAACATTAAATTCGCTGGCTCTAATGTATTGTTCAACGTAGTCAGGTGTAACAGTAGTAAAGTGAATGGTTCTCTCTAGTATTTGCAAATATCGTATAAGTTCCAGGGTAAAACGTTTCACATATGGATTGAGATTAGATGCATTCATTAAAAACATTGTTAGCGCTATCAAAGTCAAGGTTTGAATCATCAACGCAGCGTTGACGTCCATTCCATGAGCCTTTAATCTCTTCCACACATCAGCAGTTTTCTTGTTTATTAATAAAATTAAAATAAACTTACGGCGTGCATCCCTACAAACTCTTGAACAACGATTACGTCGTCGCTGAATAATTGACGGTTTTTTTTTTGGTGAACGAACTTTGTACGATGACAAGAAAAATATTGGCTGGAAATTTACCATGTATGCTTACAAAAAAAAAATGGAAAGATACTATCATTACTTCCAATTTATTCAGAATATAATTTGGGAAAAATGTGTGGCAGCAGCTTTAAGAATATCAAGATTACAAATATTGACAATGTGTTTTAGGTATAGACAGCAAGCATTCCAGGCACCAACAACAATAAGATAAGACCCATACACATACATTCATTTTAACTCACATCATAATCATCGTACAACACCTAATTATGATCTCTGAATACCCTGAAAAAAAACTAACACTAAGGGGTACGAGTATTAATTATAAAAAGTTAACAATGGATCTTCTACTTCTTCTCAAATCTAACGGTTATGTGAAAGTTGACGATGGTGAATTGAGTTGTATTATCATTGAATTGTACATTGGATTATTTACCATTATCTTTTTAAGAATCTTCAGGACTCGGACGGAGTATAATAACTGTATTTTTATTACGTTAATGCAAAAGCTTCATTTTTGTGGGACAAAGAGGCATTAGTTAAAAAAATAATATTTATCTGAGAAAACAAAACTTGATAGGCAAAAAAACTGATAGTAAAGTTAGCAAACCACGAAAATTAATATTACGGTAAATTAGCTAGACTGTGATTGTGACTTTTCGTACTTCGGATACACAAAGAAGATCAATGGCACGGGACAGGAAAACACATTTTGGATGTCATGGAGTACATCAAAGTCAGCAGTCCGTGAACCGAAGTCAGACAAAATTCACCCATAACATATGATAAATCGAAGTTCGAGAAAACGATTACCTGCGGAATCGGCCGCAAGGCTTTTGAAATTATCTTTTGGTCAATTAGTATTGGGATTTCGGGTATTCATCTCAATTTAATGTTTGGTGTAAAGTGTTTACAGATTGTAAAGTTTATCAATATTGATTGTTTCCTTTGTTCTATCGTACCAATTACATTAAGGTTACCAAATATCTATGGCTATCATATGTAATAAATTATCACACGCATATGTTCTGTTATTCAAAATAAAATAAAGAATTGATTTAATTATTAATATCAAATAAAATTCTCATCCTTGAACATAATGGTACAGTGCACTCAATAATTGATATTGTAGTAATATATCTTAATATTTATTAAGAGTTCTGAAAATATCTCATACTAAGTACCTGTTAGTTCGTGGCATTGACATATTTTATATGAGATTATTGGTGTACTCTGAAATAATTAAGATCAACACCTAAGATGTCCTTCCTTTTTGTATAGGTTTTTTTCTCAATTTATGAATATCTCATGTCTGGATGAAAATTTAAAGGTGTTTTAAAATATTGTGTTTTTAATTTTAACGTTCTTATTTAAATGCTCTTTCTTTATATTAAATATTATAATATTGTACAATAACTCTAATTTAATAATAGTACATAATTTTATAAATAATGTTCATAATAGGTCGAACTAATTTATCCGTATTGGTAAATTTTTAATTTATTAAGAAAATAAAGTTATGTCGTTTATAGTTTATTATGTTATAAACCAAAATAGATATAATATATATATGAGAGAATATAGAGAAAGATTATTATAAAACTTGTAGTATATGATGTGTCTTATAACATGATATTATGAATATACAGCATTACATAGGTTTAAAGAACTTTATTCTCATAAAAACATTAAGTTTACTTAAAATGAGATACAATAAATTTTCTAAAAAAATAGTATAACAATAATTTGCCTTTGGAGCGACAATTCAAACATTTGTAAAAATTATAACAAACTTTTTTTAAAACTTATTTAACAGCCTTGATAAGATTTTATATACATATTCCTTTAAGTTAGCTTTAAATATACTCATGCTTTTCTCACCTTTAAGATCATTCGGTAAGTTATTATATAGTTGCACTCCCTCAAACAGTATTGTTTTCTTGCCACTCTTAGTGCGCACACCACTTAGCATAAGTTTATCTTTATTTCTTAAATTATGTTTATCTATTTTTTTGTCAATTTTAATGTTAGAGGGAATTGAGTTGGTGATAATGTTTTTTATCAGTATGCAGGTGTAATAGGTATATAGTTGAGTGATATTTAGTAATTTTGTTTCTTGATACAATTTATTGGTTGAGGTGAGATAAGGGTAGTGGAATAGCACTTTAATAACCTTATTTTGTATTCTTTGTAAGGTTATTAAGTTTGTCTTGGCGGCAGATCCCCATACTTCTATTAAATATTCAATTTTAGATTTAACTAAGCTGTTATATATTATCAAACGTATTATACTTTCTTGGGAATACAGTTTGAGACCTTTCTTAATGCACACAGTATAGGTACTAATTTGTTTCTAACGTGTTCTATATGATCTTTCCAAGTCAGCTTATCGTCCATCCACAAACCTAGGTATTTCTCTTTTGTTGAGCGTTGTATGATTTTATCGTTAACTGTAAGGGGTGTAATATCCGGTATATGTTTATTCTTTGCACAAAAAATTGCATTAGTTGCATTTATAGTTAGAAGATTGTAATGTAGCCACTCACTCAGCATATCTAGATCTTTTTGAGCTTTACTTATTAAGTCTTGAATAGAGCTACCATAATAAAAAAGGCATGTATCATCCGGTATAGTGTAAGTTTAATTTTCCAGCTAGATTAATTTTAATAACATTGTTAATGTAAATTAAAAACATTAACGGTCCAATTATGGATCCTTGTGGAATTCCGCATGTAACATTTCTAATGGAACTTGAAAAATTATCCATTTTTACAACTTGCTTCCTATCTTGTAAATAAGATTCAAAAATTTTAAAAGCCCTACCTGTAATCCCTGTGTTATTAAAAAAATTAAATCTTCATTAGGTTAATAAGTGTATGATTTAACAAAATTACAAAATTAATTACTCATTGACATTTCCTCGTGTTATTTAACATTACGAAATTGTTTTATTTCATTTTGGATTATTTCAATAAATGCCATATCTCCAACTAACTTGCTGTCAGCTTTGCAAGAGTTTAATACCTCCGTTAAATAATTATTTATACGCGGAATTAACATATGAATCTCTGATTGTATAAAGACCAGTATCCTTAATTTAATAAAAAATCCAGATGCAAATTAGTGTATTACATTCCAAGTGGATTGGTTCTTATCTATCGTGAGAAATTCATATACAATGACAGTCTTTTTATTTAGAATTCGCAAAAATTAGACAAACATTATGTTCCACATATATTTTATTTTCAATAATCATGACCATTAAAAACTGTAGTAACTGTGAAGGATTGAATCTATGTTGAAGGATTTTACCTTCTTCAGTGTGTGATTGAAATTTGCTTGCTATAGTAATTACAAATCATACCAGCTTCATAAGAACGTAAATGTGATAATAGCGCGCGACACGCGAGTGTTTAGGGGTGCTGATCTGGGAACGGACCACTATCTAGTTGTTGCTAGAATAAGAGGTCTGTTTGCAGGTTGACGCAGCCGCACGACGTGTCCTGGTTTGGAATCAGATTATCGCATAAGAAGCTGGAAGCTTCAAGATCCACCGATCAGAGAGGAATATCAAGAATCGGTTTCCAAGAAGCTTGAAAGCTGTGATTCTGGAAATGAAAGTGTTGAAGTATGCTGACAGAACCTTAGGAATGGAATAGTGAAAGTAGCGACAGAGGTATGTGGTAAAAGGAAAAGAGGTTTTAGTAAAAAGCGCGATGAATGGTGGGACGATGAAGTGAAAGACGCTGTAGAGTTAAAGAAGAAAGCATGGCTGAATTATAAAGCCTTGTAAGGATAAAAGTATGAGAGAGATAAGAAAAAGAGAGTACAAGCTGCAAAAGCACAAAACGAAAGCACTTATAAAGATGAAGTGTGAAAAATCTGAGAGAGAAAGGGACGACAGGTTGACGAACAACTTTCGGGAAAATTCGAAGCTTTTCTGGCGAGAAGTTAGTGATTCCCGGGGTTGTTCGGTAACCTGTAGAATAAAAGGGGTGCTTTCGAAGAGTAGTGAAGTTTAAACAGAGCCAGCACACGTTTTGCACGTGGGCGGAATTCTACAAGGAGACGTATGAATGTGAGGACGCCTCGGTCTTGAGTACCAGCGAAATGCTGAGGCCGGATGTAGCCGATGGTGAAATCAGTTTGGAAGAAGTGGAGAGCGCGATTCGAAGACTGAAATGTGGTAAGGCTGCGGGAGCAGATGAAGTTACTGCCGAGATGATCAAACATGGTGGGCCGCGCGTCTTGGACTTGTTCTGGTTTTTGTGCAATTTATGCTGGAAATCGGGAGAGGTCCCGGACGATTGGCGAGGTGCAGTCATCGTGCCTTTGTATAAAGGCAAAGGTTCGCAGATAGACTGTGCAAGCTATAGGGCCATCAGTTTGATTAGCTTGGGCGGTAAAGTTTATGCTAAAATATTAGCGAGAAGAATGCAAAGAGATCTGAAAAGCTGTTGTGGGAGACCCAAGGAAGTTTTAGACCTGGAAAAGGGGATATAGATCAAATCTTTTCCCTTCGCATGATCACGGAAAAGTTTTTTGGCCCTAAACCAAAAGGTTTTCTTTTGTGGATTTGGAAAAGGCGTTTGACCGGGTTATGAGAAAAAAGTTATGGGAGATACTGCCCCGATACAATGTGAGCGGACCCTTGCTACAGGCTGTAAAGTCCCTTTACAGAGATCACTCAGCCTGTGTGCGAGTAGGAGCTGGCATGTCGCCCTGGTTTGACATCCAATCGGGTGTTAAGCAAGGATGCGCTATGTCAGCTTGATTGTTCAATTTGTATTTGGATAGTTGTCTCCAAGGCGTGAAAGACAATGATATGGGAGTGAAAGTAGGTGGCCTTAAAGTCAATTCCTTGCTATACGCAGATGATGCAGTGCTCATTGCATCATCAGAATGCGATTTGCAGGCATTGGTCAACACTCTGAAAGATGGGTGTGAAAATAATGGTCTAAACCTGAATGCAGATAAGACAGAGGTTCTGATATTTGAAAGAAATGAAAGAAAGATCAGAATGTAAGATCAACGTTATTGGTAAGTAAGTTATTAGAACAAGTGAATGAAGCGGTATATTTGGGAAGTATGTTTAGCAGAGACGGAAGATACGAAATGGATGTGGAAAGACGTATTGCTGCAGGTAACAAAGTTAACGGTGCTTTGGCTGCATTGTTGAGACGGCGAAACGTCAGCATAGCTGCACGTTTGGCTGTACACAATGCGGTTTTGCTACCGATGCTGTTATACGGCAGCCAAACGTGGGTAACACAGAAGAAGAATGTAAGAAAGACGAATGCTGTGGAGATGCGATCTCTTCGCAGAATATGCGGAGTCAGTCTAGCTGATCAAATCCACAATGAAGAGATCCACAGAATGGCAGGTACTAACGAAGATGTCACGGTGAGAATAAAAAAAGAACGTGCTCAGGTGGTTTGGGCACGTCGATCGAATGAGTGATGAAAGAATGAAAGATTGGTAAAAAAGATTAATACAGGCAAAGTGAGCGGTAAGAGAGACAGGGGGAGGCCTCGAGTGACCTTCGAAAATACTGTATCTATGATACTGGAGGAAGGTCACGTAAAAAGCAAGAGGACCCCCCGGAGGGCATGTATGAAGAGGTTGATGTCTGTGACCGAGGCGAAAGAGGTATGCAGGGACCGTAGCGTTTGGCGCTCCGTCGTCTCTGGCTACCCCACAAGGGATATGGCGTGAAGGTAAGTAAGTAAGTAAGGCTGCATACAGATAAAGGTGATAAACATCTTGTTAATTTGAATATTAACCGCATTTTGATATATATTTGTAGGAATTAAAAAAAAAGTGTGTAATAATTGCTAGAGAGACGGGACATCTTTTCTGAGGGCTTTGGCTCCTGTCTTGCCTGTATCGATGAATTATTCAAACTTTATTTATTACAAAAAAGGATCAATTGCATTGGGTATATAAACTAGATTGATTACGCTTTGAGCCACAACTTTGGCTTAGTAACGAATATCACTAAGTATTAAACCTGTTATCTAAATAAGCAGATTAGAAAGTTAGTTCAACATTTGTGATCACGCAGTTTTCTTAGCCACCACATGAAGGGTACATCAGCGATGCAATACTATTAGATTTTCGTTCTTTAATATAATTAGTGTTAACTTTTCAATTCTAAGTAAACCTCAAACATAACTGTATTAAAAATAGTTGTGGTAGTACTATGTTGCACATAAAACAAACTGCAAATATTAATTCAGTGTTATAATTTTCAATTTTTGATAACTGTTTTTAATAAACTTTAAAAGAACGAATGAACTTTAATAATTTAAAGTATCCTTTTCTCATTTTAATTTACGGTATACAAATTATCGAGCGCAGTTAATTATCCGCAAGCTCCATCTTTTATATCAAACAGAAAAATAATAGCATAAATATATTGCATATTTATATAAAAATAGAAGCAGTTTACCCTACTTAATATATACCATATTCAATATACTTAATATGCAGTTACAAATAAAGTGAATCGTGAAAGCTGGTAACTATATATATTTGTAAAGAATTACAATACACGGGTCCTAAAAAGTCCATAACTCATACTGAAACTCTTTCTTGATCAAAGAGTCCTATTGAATAACCCTTATCACGTTAACGGTCCAAGCTTGTCCTTATAAAAACCTTTAAGCAACTATGAAAACGCTCAGAACCTTGTATTTGTGAAAAAAAAATGTTATAAATGAATTACGAACATTGAAGGTCGAGAGCATTGTAAAGAGAAGATCCCTAAAATCTAAATGCTAATATAAAAATACGCTTTTTTTAAAAATAAACATTCGAATATCGTTCAGCATTATATTAAATAAACTAACATACAACCGATAAGAACATAACTCGTTATTACACTCCGTTTTTTATTCATACATTATAATTCAATACTAAAAATATTATATCTACGAATATGTTTATTTTATATTTATTATTTTTATTTCCATCGTTTATAAAAAGTCTATTATTTTGTGTTGATTGTATTAAGTATACTAGGACTAACCTTATATATATATAAAAACAATGAAATATGAAGACTAACATGTTTATTGTCGTAAAATGTATATATATAAACAATATATTTAAATGCGTCATCACTGACTAACAAACATTTTATGGACAAATTATTTTGATTGAGATTGTCTTGTGAAGAAGAAGTTTGTTTTATCCACCGTCTAGCATTACAAATAGTTATAATAATCTTTAGTGATGGCTTCTCAATAAACTTTATTGTTGGCAGCTCAATTGCCAGACCGATGGGATGTCTCAAATGTCACAGGTTTGCGTCCTGCCCCTACTGATAAATTACTCAACCTATGTTTTTTTAAATTTTAGACGTTAACCGTGCTAAAAGAGAATGTATAAACAGACGTAAATTTATAATTATATCTAGTACTTGTCTGTGAGATAATCGAAATAGAAAAACATAAGAAGGACGGTTTTTGTTGTGCATGAGTGCATGTGCGTTGATTAGATGGACCGTATTTATTTGTAATCTTGTCTTTTCGAGTTTGTATATTGTCTATTGTTCTGTTTCTTTTTCGTTACCATATTTGACGACAATGGTCGATTGTTTAGTTTACATTGATGACTACGGATGCTGGAATAAAATTCTTAAAAAATGCCTGTATTGGTTACTTCATGTAAAACGTGAGTTATCTACTTACTATTTCGCCGAGACTAATTACAATCTACATGGAATGGCTTCTATTGTAGTCAAGAACTTTGAGAATTGTACGACCTCAACGAATAAAATATTTTTTTTATGTTTACAGTATTTAAGGGTACAATATAAAACACTAGCACTTTATAAGAAAAATAAAAATAATCCATTACGTTTGATTTAATTTATATAAAGGCGTGGTTAATTAAACCAAATAATATTTGTATTTTAATTTTTTATTAAGAAAAAATATTCTGCTATTAATGAAATCACTTTGCATATTTTTTTTACTGCAATAATATATAATAAAAAATATTTTTTTATTTCAGAATGATTTAAATCAGAAATTATATGTTTTATATTTTGTTACTCAAAAGGAAAGGTAATTAATTTTGGACATTTTAAAAATAATTAATTAAAATGTAAAATTTTAAAAACAGTGTTAAAATTGAAAACAGTAAAAATACCTTCAAATAACATCACACCACTTACACATAGCAAATCTTTTAAGATTATTCAAACAATAGAAAAAATGGCAATCCAAGTAATAAAATATTACCAAATTTATACTACAACCAATGTCGCACAGCATTAATATTGCAATATTTTTTTAACATAATCACTATAGAAATATAATAATAATGAACATATTAAAAAAACTTCAATCGCAAAAACCATTGTCATTAATTCAATACTCCAAGCTTATTTTAGTAAAAGCGTTCGAGCTTTTATTTTGACGCGACGGAAGCAGCTTTATTAATGTAATAAAAATATGCACGTTAGTCTTCATTTTCTTAAGTCCTTATCATTTGCTATGGTTATCGGTTTGGGATCTTATAATATTATTTTGTGGTATTACTTAAAAGCTAAATCATAGTTTTTTCCAAATTTAATTTCAAGATAATATCATATTGAATACTGTCTAAAGTTATAATGTCATCTGACTTTTTTTTTATGTTTACCATGGCCATTAAATAAAGATAATCCTCGTACCTCCACCAAATCTTAGTGAGATCGTGATTCTCGAATAAACTAAGAAACAGAAAACTTATTTAAAAGCTTTTATATATATTTAATCCTGAAAGAGAAAAATATATGAACGTTAAATATAACTCGTATATAATGTTTGTCCTTTATTACTTAAAAAAATGTACATGTCTCATAAGTATCCTGCTTTAAGCCAATTTTGGTTGCTTTAGATTTATTTACCTACTTTTGGCTTTATTTTAATACTTCACCCTCACTGATATGTTGATACTGTTATGTGAAACTGATTAATCTGAAAAGATATAACAAAAATCACTCACTCACTTTGGAGTCTTAAACTTTTTTATTTTATAATTAACGCCTTCCGGAGTCTTCTCAGATTTTATAAACATGATTCCAAAGGGAGGGATATATCAGTTATATTTATCTGTGAATAACTCTTGTTTATAGAAATGATTCTGAGCTGTGTTTAGCTGACATAAAAGTAGTTATTTCTATGGTGGATTTCCTTATTGGAAGTAGTGACATAATTTCAGGCTAACGTGAAGGCAATTCTAAATATTTCCAATTTTTTTATAAATATGTTTCATTTCTGTTTTCAACACCAGTCTATCGAACTGTTTTATAAATGTTTTCTTAAAATTTTTAATAACCTTTGAACTTAGTGCTAAAACCATTAGCTACTAAAAATAAAAAGCATCTAGGAAACATTCAGTCTTTTCCATTTTTAGGATTTTTAATTTTAATATTCGTACAATAATTTCAACATTGCTTTTAGAATAAAAGTATCAAATGATACCATCACCAATCAATTATTTTTTTGCTTTTTTTAATTTAACAATTATATTTTACAATTTGAAAGAAAATGATGTTTTAGTATACAGTCAATAAAGGAATTATAATTTTCAATGAAAGAGTTATATTGTTTTTAATACATACTATAATATATATAGTACTGATGTGATTTATGCATCTAAAAAGGAATATTCAATATTAAAAAGTAAATGTAATTGAATTTAAAATTTATAATAAATAAGAAGTATATACTCTATATTTAATATGATTATATATGTAATTGTTGTCTTTTCGAAAGATTAAGAAAGTTATTTGAAAAGAAAAAGATTTATTAATAATAATAAATAATATATTAATACCAATAAATCTTTGTCTAGATAATTTTCTAGAATAAGGTATAATATTAATAATAACAGAAATAACTTTCACCTTGATCCCTTTCATACTTAAAATTACTAAACATTACAAAGATAAAGACTCCTTCTAGAATTTAATTTGTAGCTACTGGATACCTACATTTTAAATTTGACCTTCCATTTTAAGAGCCGAGGGTATACGTGTTCTGTGAAACTTCTATCTAGCTATGAATATTTAGATTTTAGAGGTAAGTTAACTAACTAACAAGAACAAGAACAACTTCGTACCTGATATTTATTGGAGATTAGAATATTAGATTAGAATAGATTTAGATGCAATTTTTGTTTAAGTAATAACGTTCTGTTTCTTAACGTTATGTTTAATAATTACTTAAAATTATTTCTTTCCCAATATATAATCAAGAAAAAACCAAGCTGTGACGTTTCAAACATTACCGTAAAAAAATATTTAAGAATTTAGGACTAAAATATTATTATAGGATCAAAATACCAAAACCACATTAAAAGTATTAAATTTATTATAGACAAAATATATAATTATTTTCCTTATTGAATATTCAAGTTACAAATTTTAAATAAAAGTTGTTAACTGACTGAGATATTTTGTTACTTTGAATACGATAATATAAATTGGATTTCAAATATTTTGTTATGCGCATAACAATCAAAACAGGACAGAATTGCTTCGAAATTAAATTGTCTAAAATTAATAGATTTATTAATTCATTTCATTTCAAATTGATAGAAACATATATAAAATAAAATGTATAAGTTTTAGAATTGTAATGGACTAATTAACATTTTAAATTCAAATATTATAGTCGTCAAATGATATAAATGAAGTTTTTTGGTAATCGATATGTAACAGTACATTAATTTTGAAATTATAATAAAATAAAAGCATTATGTATATGCATCGGAGTGCTCTTTCAAGTCCCCGAATGTTGCAAGAGTTCGCGGACGCCGGTGATCACTCGTCACCCGCACACTCGTTTGCCTTCTAATAACATAAAAAAAAGAAAAATCCTTAAAACAATTTTATAGATCGAAAAGGGTTTAACCTTTTCGATTTTAAATGTAATTTAATTAAATTTGAATAATTCTGTCACATGAGATAAATCTAAATGGAAATAAAATTAGACTGTTTGTAAGGAACCGATGACAAATGTAAAGTTTTTTCGATTGTGTAAATGCCTTTAAAAATGTACGTTATTGTGTTTCAAATCACTTCTATATGCAAATGCGAATGTCCACTTTTAATTAATTAATTCTCGTTACTTTGATGTTCAAAGTCTGTTTTTTAAATACTCTTTTTCTTTGATACATATATTACCCAGTAACATGTTTCCAGTTCAATTAAATGATTTTGATTTTCTATACTATTTGTACATTTTATTTTAAAGCGTAATTTTAATTCAGTGAATCAATCAAAATATTATGTTTTCATAGTTTCTAACATCACGTTGTTCATTGAAATTAATATAATATCTATTGATTGATTGTATTCTCTATTGTAATTGGAAGAATTTTAATTTTGAAACAGTTATGGGATTACATAATATTTAAGTTTTTTTTTTTGGAAAGCGATTATTAAATTTCCGTGCAAAAATTTATTCACCAAAGCCTTTTTATTCAAACTCTATTTTGTATAGTGTATTAGAAAATAACAAAACATAACGCATTTTCATGTTCTACAAACTCATGTACCTACTATTCAAGTACCCTATCCCTTCGATGCCTAGATCTTTCCCATCCCCAAGAAAATAACAGACACTCTCATATATAACTATTGTAATCTGCAACTAAGACAGAGGATAATGTGCCATAAATCTTGATTACAAACAATTACAAAAGTCCAAACAGATTTGTCAAATTCACGTAAATTCTATTAATTTAATTTGTTCACTGGACTGTGCTCACATTGACTTAACATATTCCGACCTCACCCTTGCGACGCACCCTGACAGGTTTTACACTTTATGTTATATATAGGTCTCAAAGCAAAATATAATATGAATTTACCTCAAAATAAGCAAAATCTTTTTGCGGTTATATAGTATTAATTATTTAAAACTCGGTATTAATTATTACTTATGTTTCTGAAAAATAATCTTAGCCTATTAGGTCAAGCCATTGCATCATCAATACACATTTAGCGGGTTCGATATTATGTTACATGCTAAATATACTAAATAAATTATACAAGTAGCGTGATCATCAAAAGTGCTGCAGATAACAATTATAGTTAAACGATACTAACATTACTAAGGTAATGTAAAAATGTAAAGGTAACTAATAATAATCTGACAAATACATTGCTGCTTATATTAAATAAAATATGATTTATAAGATGTAATATTGAAATTACAAGATGAAGTATTAACTATATATATTATATTTTTATACAAATATGTTTATCACATATTTAAGTTATCATTATTTTTATTAAATCAATAGTTTACTTTAACTTTTTTGTCAACCGTATTAATTTTAGACGAGCTCCTATTAAATGGGTCAAATTTATTATCCATCGACACACTCAGCTCATCGCCGTCGTATACTCTCTTTGGTGAGGCACTCCCAATAAAATTAGTTTACATTTCATCTCTGCTGTACTGCATTGAGGAAATGAACCAGCGCTTAATAAAGTAACTTCATTTACGAGTAGTTACTCTTTTTTTCGTACACTAACAAAAATTTGTGACGATAATCCCAACTTTATTTTGAGGTCTTCCTTTGAGAACATTTATGTTTTGTTCGTCTTATCAATTATATGTTTGAGTAATATTTCTTAATATGTATCTTAAATTATAAATAATATATTAAAAATTAAAATTTCTTAAATTAACCCAACCCTATTTATTACAGGAAACCTTTTAAATTTATTTATCCAATAATTACAACATACAAAGGGTACAAAAGTTACTATATTTACATATGATAAGGCAAGGTAAGTACGATACTACTTAGAATGATCACGTTTTATATTATTTTGTACTTTTAAAAATAATTATTAATCTGAAACGATAGCATTGTCAGTTTGATCAAAACGCCATCTTGTGTGTGTGTAAGTAAATTTAGATTTGCCTAACTTACACTATTATTTCTGCTTAGTTATCTTTTATATTGTGTTATAGAAAAAACGAGATAATAAATTAATGAAACTTTAACAAAATTATAAACGTAATTAGCACATATTTGTGTCTAGACAATAATAATGAAACATACTATTAAATATTACATATATTAAAGAAAAAGTTAATATTATTCGTGATTATTTCTTTCGAGAAGCATTTTACAATTGTCGTTTTTTTCTATATTATGTGGAAGCCTTCGTCCTTCTTTCTTCCAAGTTATGAGCCTGTCGCTAGATTGAGTACAATTTTTGTTCACGACAATTTATGTCTTTTAAAACACAAATACACATAGCTCAACTAGTTTTTTCAACGCAGGACATCTACAAAATAGAAATTAGAACTAGGGGCGCCAACAGAGAAATCTCGAGTGCCGTTTGCATATTGAGCGAAGCGACCCCAGTGTAATGACTTATCATTGTGGACAATGTCGGATATCAGTTTTTTGTCAATTATTTCTCAACAACAGGATATTTTTTATATTTTTTTTAAACCATAACCTATAATGTGTGTCTTTTTGATTGCAAAATAACCAAATTTTCCGTCAAGTAGTTTTCGAGCCTATTTCTGACAAAGAATGTGAAAAAGTCTCCAGTAGAGCGCTCCCCGCGCTTAGCTAATAAACGACGAATATAATATTATACATATAATTGCATACAACTTCCGTATGGGTATTTTGAGCAAGAAAAAATATCTAATTAACTTGAATAATAGTTATTGTAACGCTTGAATTTTTTTAAATCATCATCATTCTTGAATGACCTTTCAACGCTGAAATATAAACGAGCAGATCGAATATTAAAACCGTAATTATATCTGTTTTGTACATAGACATGTTAGCCATGTTAAACTTTATTTAAATTAATTAGTATGCTTGTGGTCAAAAACCGAATATCTATCACTATTCATATCACGTAAAGCAACTTGAAAGGATAAATGTTTTGAATTACGGAATGGAAATTGATCATAAATTATTAATAAAATAACCATAATTATCAAAATTAATAATATATGTTTATATTTTTTTGTATAATAAGAGTAAGAGGGAGAATAAAAAGAGTCTTATACCTAAATACAGCAAAGAAATAATGTAGACACTTTATAACATTAAATTTAAAAAAAACTAACATAATACTATAACAGAATATATTAGTATAGACATAAAAACTCCTCTGATCTTGTTAATATCGTCCTTTAATTGAATTTATATCACTTTTTAAGAGCTTATATATTTTAGAAGTTTCCATAGTTTTATCATCTGTAATATTAATTCAATAAAAGGAACATTAAAAAATCATAATTTTATATACTTTTGTTTTTCATTGAATTACACTTAATAATAATAGTTCTGTATTAATTAACAAATGTTAAGTTACAGACTTGAAATTGATCGAAACGGCACAGTTGTATATATTTTGTCAAACATTTAAATTTACCTGTTTATGGATTCCATTGTTTCTGACAAATTATATTTGCCGCTTTTTATTTTAAAATACATATATATTATAATATTTACAAATGGTTAATTAACAAGCATATAGTTTTCATTTCAGTGAACATAGCTAACCACAATATGTAAAACTAGTTTTTCAGCGGTTTCAACCGGGAAAATAAACCTTATATTGCGACCTTATATTGCCTTATATTATTTTCATTATATTGCGACGGTTCTAGTTGTTCCAAAATAGCTTTTAAGATTGACATTTGTGAAACAGTGATCACAATATAAAAAAATATATATCCGGCTGAGTTTGTTGTGTGGTTCTTCCCAGACTAGGACGTGTTTGGAACCCTCATAGCTTTAACATTAAGTTGGACAGTGCTTTTACAGAAGGGCTTATTACGATAAATCTGGTATCGAAATAGGCCCTCCTGACACTTCCATTTTGATGTACACAAGTGATCACTGATAATGATTCAAAGTGGAAAAGATATAAATAAATAAATAAATAAATAAATAAATTATATTAAAAAAACAACATACTATTTTTAACATTCTATTCATTGATAAATAATCATTTATGTAATTGACAAATTTTGGACTCATTTTTAGTGAGGTATATTGTAATAATGTAATAATGAAATAATTCGTAATCATTGGTTCAGTTGTAGTTAGTTTCGCAAATAACAGTGATTGTTTATCTTGTAACAATTTTTTCTCATTAGAAATATTGAAATAAGTTTAATATTTATTAACCGGACGGATTCTTAAATACAACGAACCACTACTTTATTTGATACTCCGAGAGCTCTTTATTATAATGTAAACATTTTTAGGTAATTTAGCGTAATATTCAGTCTAGATCTGTCATAGATTCTAGAAGGGTCATCTTAGAAACAACATAATATAAAGATAAGATAAGAAATGTAAAGATTTGATTTAAACCATTGAAACATAGATTATAATATATCAATCAAATAGCCAGATAAATATGAAGATCGATGTATTATTTGTATCGTTATAATATATGTGCTATTTAGGAATTCAACCTATTTCCTTTCACACATTTTGCTGAATGGCCAGCCATCGAATATCTGATCGAATTACGGACTATAATGAATTTAGAGAGTAATAAGCGATTGTCTTTGTGTTGTGGTTCAATTAATTAATTATTGCATGACAATTATGTCAAACGATTGGTCGTTTTCACTTTTTTCTTCATTCAAAATCAGAAATTCTAATGGTATTAATATTCCATTATCTATCTCTAACGTTACATTTAATTTAAGATTATTTTTTTTATCCCAATTACACATATAAAGCGTTTCTTAAATCAGCGCAAACAAACGTTTTATTTATTTAAATTTATTTTAAAGTGACCAACTATTATTTTTTATTTTTGGAACTTTGTTAAGTTGGTATAAATGACAAAAATTCTACCAAAATACTCGCTCAAATATGTATTATCAGTGACATCAACGGTAATTATAGCAGTAATAGCCTTCTCACACGAGGTCTCTTGGGAGATATTAGTTCAGAGGTAATAATGTTAACGGAGATTAAGAGATTCATGGCTGACCCGAAAATCCCATACGCGTGTGTTCTATCAATTGAATAGGTAATCAAAACGTAATTATTATTTTCTTTATCTACAATAGATACATTTTTAATTATCAATGAGCGAACTTTTCCCTAACAGGAAACAATTAAGCCAATATTTCACTTAATTACTTTGATGTGGAAAAAAAAAACTGAAACCAGTTACCTAAATACCTATCTTGTATTAATCGTACACTATTTATTATTACTACTTTATTCTATATTGATTACTAAGCTATTATTCAGGTAAAATGCACTAATATTTGCAAAGGCGGCCTTATCGCTTAAATCAATCTTTTAAAAACAACCTTAGCCGAGAGATTAAAGGCTATTAAAGTAGTCACAGGGTAGTAGAAATTAAAGTACTTCACAATCATATAAGAGTAACCATCAAGTAAATAAAAATGTTGTAATCAAAACAGTACTTAAACCGATAAATATATAAGAATATATTTTTAATGGTTTATTATTTATCTATTTTGTTAAATAATATTGCTTTAGTAAATGAGTTTAGAAAATTAATATTTATTTTTTGATTTTCTAATGGTAGATCAACAACAGTGCAACATCATAGATTTAACGGTGAAAGAGTTAGTGTGAAGTGTGAAGGTTTAATTTGTGTCCGTTAATGGAGCACAAACTCATGCTCATGACTGATACTACCCTAGATATAACATTTTGTAGTGACATAGTGAGATCAATGATTAATCAACTGTCATCATTATTGTTTTCAAATTTGTCATTGGTTTTTGAAGCCTTTCTGATATAACAATTCGTGGTGTTAATCATAAAAAATAATCAAATAACCAATATAATCAATGATGATTGAAACAAAATCAATACGAGGATACATATTCAAATCAATTTTACTTCCATTGTATAATTTTGTATTACAAGTCTGATTAATCATTTGATTATTAATTTTAAAGAAGATTTAATTAATTTAAATAGATATCAGTAACAAAACTATATATTCGGGTGATTCAAAAATACATGTGAAACTTTTTATTTATTTTTTTTATGGGGGCACCCTGTCGTTTTGTTCTATTGGTTAAAAAACTTCCACCAATTTTTTTTTAGACTTTTAAAAGAGGTTTTAGGGGTCGCTACCAGAGATGAAAAGTGTTGGGTTTTATGAACAGGTAAAAAATAAGTAATAACCTATTTTATTAAATAACTACAACAATAATTTAAGGATAACTACTATTATAACTAAGACTAGTAACTTAAGATGTTAATGTAGATTTGTTACAATCGGGGAATTTTCGCCTAAAGTCTTTGACCGCCAACAATAGGTACTGTTTTTGGTCTTCGTCTGTCGTATGAAGGCGATTGTACACTTCAATCAACGATACTCCCCTCTCAGTTGTATCGTTGATAACTTTTAGACCCTTTACAACAGTCACACATTTTTTAAACTCACAATCGTCCTTCCAGGTCTGCACGTCCTTTTTAAAAAAAATCGCAGGAGATGGAGATACTTTTAAAAAACGTGAATATGTGAGAAGATACGAAGTCCTCCAGGTTTTTTGTTGCAATAAGGTTTTGATCCAGGATGGCTCGCTTTGGAAAATCTTCTGACCCTTCTATTTGAAGAGCAGCAACCATCTTTCGCTTAGTTTCCAAAGAAACTGGGTCGTCAGAGAAGGCCAAAGCTACAAGTTTTTTTGATAGGTACCAAAGGTGCCCCAACGCTTGTTTCATAGCAACTTTTGAAAGTGATTCATTCACTTTATTGTAAGCTAATAAATCCTTCAAAACTTGTAAGTCATTCCTTGGCGCAGACCATGCGCAAGGAGCTTGATACCAGTATTTGGCGTAAATTCGTACAGTAAAAATGCAAATTCCTTTGATTCCTTTAATTTCCCTCTTCGTCAGTTTTTGTTGTTCCCGAAATAGATATATTTTAAAAGAATAGATGGCCTTCGTCATCCACCTTACCCGGTGGAGACCAGCAGGCGCTCGAAAAGATACACCTTTCTCAGGTGTTCCTCCCAAAAATATGATTATCAGGTTAAGTAGTTCCTTATAATGGTCTCGTGGTTGAAACTCGTTAAGGTGGCTTTTAGCAAATAATGTCATCTCTTCGGTAACATCTGCTACTTTGTTTTAGAGTTTCAGGGTCCGCAGTAGCTACCCTAAAGTCCTCTTTTAGTATTTTAACCCAACGTTTTTGCAGTCTTTTGAGGATTTGTATATCTGGCCCACTAGAAGCATTAGTTGCTGAAACTACGATGGCTTCAAGCACAATCTCCAAAATGTGATGCCTGCATGGAGGCCATAATAATTTTTTCTCCAGCTTTTGCTCTAGTAAGGTACAAGCTCCATTGAATCAAAACACATCGATTTTACTTTTTCATCTAAACCCCAGGACAATAACATTTCATAAACAGCTGAGGCCATTGCCTGCCCTCTTCCATTCGGAAGTTTTGGAACATCCAAAAGCCGTTCCACTCCCTGTCCTGATACTATAACAGGCAAGCGATCCACAACCTCATGTCCCGTTATGTCCTCGAGCATTTTACCATCCCAGTGAACGGTAAGCGGAACCTCTGGCTTAAACTCGTTTTTTAGAGATTCTGAGATTTTTTCGTCGCTGGATTCGCTGACGCCGAATAGAAGAACGTTGTACTTCTCAGTATCACAGCCAGCGCTCTTGAGAATCGATGTTAATACCACAGCAGCTTTTCGATCATTTAACTTAGCAACATCAAGACTTACAGCCAAACGGTCATCGATTAATTCTTTCCTCCCTTGTTTTCGCTGTGGCTTCGAGGTAGACGGTCCTGGCAATGGAGGCCGACTGCCTAAAGAGGTCGAAGACGACGACATTAAAAAAGGTTGGCTATATTACTACTTACTTAAAGACTAGCTCACACTCTATTGCGAAATTACTACTTTAATCTTTAAACCCTTTCTGTAGCTTAATAACCTGAAGTCTGAAGAAGTTAAAAAACGTGGATAGAGGATATGTACCAGATACCTAACATACCTTGTTTACGCTCAGGTACAAAAATACACAAAGGCACCGCCATTTTGGTTCCCAAGGGCTGCAACCCAATTGCCGTATGTAACGCATTTTTCAAAAACTTTAATGGATGGTAGTGACCCCTAAAGTTGACTTAAATAAAAAAAAAATGGGTATATTTTTTTTCATATTGGAACCATATTAGACGGTGCCCCTATAAAAATTTAAAACTAAGATTTTTTGAATCACCCTACTATATATGTCATAATAATAATAATGATAATAATAATAATATACTTTATTGCAACCACAATGTAAAATAACAGTACAGGAACAAAAAAACATTTAAACTATGTATGGGTATACATTAAGGCGGTCTTATCGCTAAGTAGCGATCTCTTCCAGACAACCTTATATCTCAGTTTAAGGTGAGTTACAATACAGAAGAGTGGTGCATAATATTAATGGACATAATTTCACATAAATAAAATGTATACACAAATATAAATAAATACAACATAAACAAAATACTTAATTTAATAAATATATATAACATATTAAAATAAATATAATACTATTATGAATACAGGAGACAGATTATTTGATATGTGCATGAAAAGAAGAGGAAAAATAAGAGATAGAATAATACAAAGATATAAAAAGCGTTAATGGGTAATATATATAATTACATATAATTTACATTATAATGACGAAGAAATGCCAAGATAATGATCTTTAACCAACCTCTGAAAGGCATTCAAAGATTTTGCTTGTCTGATAACTACAGATATTGCATTCCAGAGCAATATTGCTTGAACAGTAAAAGTCTTTTTAAAGAAAGAAGTAGAGTGAGAAGGTAAACGGAGAGTGAGGTTATCAGAACTAAGAACTTTACTATGAGTGCCCAGAAATAGGATTATTATTATTAATAGTAAATATTTTTTAAATTCAAATGTACAGCTTTGACATGCTATGTATCGGACCCACTGATTTTTAATATATATTTAAAAGTAAAAAACTAATATTTATGTCTATAATATTTCACATCATGTCTATACTTTTAATTTTTCTTAGAATCGTAACGTTTCATTGAAAGAAGTACTTAATTATAAAAAAAATACGGTGATATTATTTTTGAAACAATTTTAACCGAATTATGTTGACTGTATATATTACTCCAATGAAAACAATATTGCCAAGAATATCATTTTTGTGTCATGAAAATTATATTATTCACAAATAGAAAGAGAGCCTTGGTCTCTACCATCATCCAGATACGGTCAGAAATCAATAGGCTGGTTTCAACCACTTTAAAAATATACTTTTACGATTGAAATGTCAATGACTTGTATCTACTAATTAATATGCAATGCTTATTAAGTTGAATTATCAATTATCATGAGTTAATTGCAATGAAACTCGAAATTGAAAAATTAACTCATTATCTTCTTTAAAATGTTATGGTTTGAGAGTAATATTATCTACATTTTAGCACAAATGTTTTAAAGTATAAAATAAATTAACATTAACATTTATTAAAAATTTTCTTTCCATTAAATCAAATAATATATATATATATATATATATATATATATATATATATATATACTCGTACTTATAGTTAGAGGACTCTGACTTCCCGGCATCAGCCAGTCCGAGTTACAGGTACGCGACCCTGACTTGCTCGAGCTATTTGCTTACAATCCCTTGTCTATCCGTGTAAGCAATATCCCCCCTTTCCTTTCTTTTCCCTTGAATATACCTACCCCCATCCCATTCTCCTCCAACCGACCGATGGCGGTATATCCATCACAATCAGTGCAGCTCGAAGTAATATAGACTGGTGTCGGGCAGCAGCGCCACCGGTGTGAGGAGCTGCGCACTGCGCTCGCCAACCCGTCTGCCAAGCGTGGCGAGTATGGCAAATTCTCCCCTTTAAATATGACAGACGCAAACAGGACCAGGCCCCCAGTACCCGGCAGTCCCACTGTTCCCGGCTTCGGTAGCGGCCGTGGTTATGGTGGGGCAGGGGGTGCTAAGAATCTCCGGATGGGATCGGGCTACTACCCCAAACGACACCTGGCCCTGGTAACACACAATGTCCGCACTTTGCGGACTGACGACAGGATTGCTGAGCTGGAAGAAGAGATGAGTAGGTTACGCTGGGATATATTAGGGTTATCTGAAGTCCGTAGAGAGGGGGAGAACACGATAACCCTCAAATCCGGAAACCTGCTATACTACCGGGAGGGCGACCAACAGTCCCAAGGAGGTGTCGGGTTTATGGTCCACAAGTCCCTCATAAACAACATTGCAGTCGTTGAAAGTGTGTCGTGTAGGGTCGCGTACCTTATACTCAGAGTTTCTAAAAAATACTCGTTGAAGGTCATACAGGTCTACGCACCGACCTCCGCACACCCAGATGATGAAGTAGAGGCTATGTATGAGGATATCAGTCGGGCCATACATACTACAAAAACTCACTTTAATGTTGTTTTGGGGGACTTCAACGCAAAGCTGGGCAAGAGAAGCGACGACGAGTTGAGAGTAGGACAATTTGGATATGGGTAGCGGAACCCTAGGGGACAGAGGCTGGCCGATTTTCTGGAGAAAGAGGGACTCTTTATGATGAATTCCTTCTTCCAGAAGCCGCCTCAAAGGAAGTGGACCTGGTTAAGTCCCGATGGTTCCACTAGAAATGAGATTGACTTCATCTTGACCACTAGACGCCAGATATTCAACGATGTCTCTGTGATCAACAACGTACAAACAGGGAGCGATCACCGAATGGTAAGAGGCACGCTGAATCTCAATATCAGGCTGGAACGATCTCGGTTGGTGAAGTCTACGCTCCGTCCATCTAAAGCTCATATTCAAGATCTCGAAAGCTTTCAACTTGAATTATCGAACCGCTTCGCTTGCCTAGATGATTGCGCATCCGTGGACCAAATTAACAACAGGTTGGTAGAAACTGTCCATACGGTCGGAGGAAAATTCTGCAGACCCGGCCGTAAGAATAGACCCCAAAAACTAGCCAACGAAACTCTCAAACTTATGGCGGAACGACGCGCGTTGGCACTTCAGTCCCTCAATGATACCGAGACTTATAGGCAGCTCAACAGACGCATACGGAAATATCTGCGACACGACATCCGTATTTTCAATACTAACCGTATTAAAGATACTATAGAGCGGAACCAAGGCTCCAAAGTGTTTGCGCGAGATTCGTCAATTGGGCAAAGCCGGTTATCGAAGTTGAAATTGGGGGATGGAAGCACAGTGTCGTGTAGGGCTGACATTTTGAGGGAGGTCGAGAGGTTCTATGGACACTTATATACCTCGGTCGCTAAACCTGTTGATAGCTTAGCAGAAGACCCAAGAGCGGAGCTTACCCGACACTATTCCGATGAAATCCCGGACATCAGCTTGCACGAGATCAGTGTGGCCCTAAAACAGCTTAAAAACAACAAGGCACCAGGTGAAGACGGTATCACATCAGAGCTTCTGAAAGCGGGCGGATTGCCAGTACTTAGGGTCCTTCAGAAGCTCTTTAATGCCGTTCTGCTTGAGGGTGTAACGCCGGAAGCATGGAACAGAAGTATGGTGGCCCTATACTTCAAAAAAGGCGATACTACTTTGCTGAAGAATTACAGGCCCATCTCGCTTCTGAGCCATGTTTATAAGCTGTTTTCGAAGGTTATCACGACTCGTCTCACGAGCAAGTTTGATGACTTCCAGCCTCCCGAACAAGCCGGTTTCCGAAAAGGTTTTAGTACCATAGACCACATTCATACGCTGCGGCAGATTATACAGAAGACCGAGGAGTATAATCGGCCATTATGCTTAGCGTTTGTGGACTATGAGAAAGCCTTTGATTCGATCGAAACGTGGGCGGTACTGTCGTCTCTTCAGAGGTGCCATATTGACTATCGGTACATCGAAGTGTTGAAGTATTTGTACACAAACGCCACCATGTCGGTTCGAGTCCAGGAGCATTGCACAAACGCTATTCCTTTACAGCGAGGCGTGAGACAGGGAGACGTTATCTCTCCGAGACTATTTACCACTGCACTGGAAGACGCTTTCAAGCTCCTGGAATGGCATGGACTCGGCATCAATATAAACGGCGAGTACCTAACTCACCTTCGATTTGCCGACGATATAGTAGTAATGGCAGAATCCCTGGAAGACCTCAGCACTATGCTCGGCGATCTTAATGGAGTCTCTCAACAGGTGGGCCTTAAAATGAATATGGACAAGACGAAAATTATGTCGAATGTCCATGTCACGCCTATCCCGGTATCCGTTGGGAGCTCCATTCTCGAAGTTGTCGACGAATATGTCTACCTGGGACAAAAAGTCCGATTGGGCAGGTCCAACTTCGAGGGAGAGGTCAATCGACGAATCCAACTAGGATGGGCAGCGTTCGGAAACTTAAGGAGCGTATTTTCGTCCAGAATACCGCAGTGCCTTAAGTCGAAAGTCTTCGACCAGTGTGTGTTACCAGCGATGACTTATGGAACCGAGACGTGGCCTCTAACAAAGGGACTCTTAGAGAGGCTTAAAGTCACTCAGCCTGCGATGGAGAGGCTATGCTGGGAATTTCGCTGCGAGATAGAGTCAGAAACGAAGAGATTCGCAGACGAACAAAAGTAAGCGACATAGCCCAACGGATTTGTAAGCTGAAGTGGCAATGGGCTGGGCATATAGCCCGCTCAAGTGACGGCCGATGGGGAAAAAGGGTCCTTGAGTGGAGGCCACTTACTGGCAAGCGAAGTAGAGGACGACCGCCAACTAGGTGGACAGACGACATAAAAAGAGCAGCTGGAAACCAATGGATGCGGGCCGCTTTGGACCGTTCGCGGTGGAAGTCAATGGGGAAGGCTTACGTCCAGCAGTGGACACACGACAGCTGATAATGATGGTGATGATGATATATATAATATTCTTGTTATTTATATAGAATAAGCTCCGATATTTAATACTATTTAATCTTAGATTGTAATTAAAAGCCTACCTCAAAATCGTTTTACAAATACTTTTCAATCTAGTACATCTATGCCATAAGCACCGTAAATATTAATATAAGCCTTAAGCTTATTAAAGGCTTAAGTCTCATAAAGGGCTAATACTTTGGCAATCTATCAATTAGCTACGATGAAAACTTCGTAAATGTAGATTTAATAGTAAATTTTAAAGGTTGTTATAAATTGATTCTTTAAGTCTTAATATCAGTTTTAAAATCATAATATTTGATCACATTCACAGAATTTACTGAAATAGGTATTTATAATGTTTTAATGGATGGTTAAAATATAATATAGCATAAAAAGATACAAAAGAATAATAGCAAAAATAATTACAACGTCATCAGCTCTATATTGTCGGCAATAAAATCTACTAGCTCACGCAAGCGGGGTCGTGAGCTGAGCTAATTTTTGCTCTGTGCACGGCAGGCTTGTTACTACGATGTTCTTTAGCGTAGTCCTTACAAACGCTACGAGATTTAAATGGAAATATAGGATATTATCAATAAACCATTTGCCAAACATGCCAAGCTTAATATTCGTTTCAGATCTTTAAATGAAAAATTTTCTACAGAATTGCTCATAACACCCTTCTTTTCGTAATAGCATCACGCTGAAACAATCAGGTCCACTGCGATACTATTGATACAGTTGAAAGTAAATACTTTCAAAAATTTTTATGATGATATCGTGGCACGTTCTCAAACAACAGTAACTTCGTCAATTTTCTATGGCAGATTCACTTAGAGTTCCTAGCAGACAGCTCTAGATCTTATTTAGCATTTTTTTCATTTAAGAATCAAGTTAACTTTACGATAAGCTAGCTAGACGCATAATATTACTCAGACACGGCTTGGGTATTCTGGTATTCTGGTAGTTACAAACTTTCTTAGATTTCAATCCACTCGTAACTCTTGCATCGAGCAGGCGCGCGCTGGTGAGTCACTAATCGAACTAAATTAGTTCTGTTAATTGTTCAAGATCTGCCGATCGAAATTATCCGAAATTTTTCTCGCAATCGTTGTGGCGAGTTTCGTTAACGTAGCTCGAATAGTTTTTAAAATCAGAGAGTTCCATTTTTTGCGATCTGACCAGTTCGCTTCGCTCAGCTCAATAATTTTATAACACGAGATATCTGTTTAGGAAATGTATGTAAAGGAAAAACAATTATTAAATTTATATCATATTTAATAATTAATGAAAAAAGACACTTATAAATACTCAGCGACTATGGTTTCATATATATATTTATATTTATAAAATAAGGGACTTTATACGATACTTATTACGTATTCCCCAAATTTCGTTTCGGATATCATAAATTGACTATATGTGTTAATTAATAATAATATACAAAAATAATAATAATGTAACCCGATAAAATAATTAGAAATAAAAACATGGCGTCAAAATATTTGTCGCAGTAGAGATTAATGAGCAGGCACCAATCCGTCACGTTCAGTTTCAGGTGTTGATTCATCTCTTAGTTTCAGGCCTTAATTAATTATATCAGTTACGAACTATCACTTAATTAATATAAATTGATGGATACGACTTCTATTTTATCGACTCGAGATATCTTTGTTATGAACCGATATATATATATATATATATATATATATATATATATATATGTATATATATATCGGTTCACAAGACATATACTTGGTTTGAAAATTTTAAAATATTAACAATGCCTTCTATCTATATCTTAGAAATGTTAATGTTTACACGTAAACAACGCCACTTGTTTCACTTAAATGAAACTACATATAACATTCGTAGAAAACAACATTTAGATTACCCTCGTGATCAAATGATGCCTTTAGTAAAAAAGGTACTTATTGTATGGCTATAAAAACGTACAATAAGTTACCAAATAATATTAAAGGAATTTAAAAAGACGCTGTTTTTTATAATAAAATTAAACAACTGTTGACATCAAAGGTTTATTATAGTTACGACGAATATTTAAAGGATAATTTGAATAATATTGACATACAAATAATTTGTTGACACACGTATTTTAAATTTATTATTATGATTTTGGTATTTTAATTTTATTTTTTTACTTTTTCATATATTTTTTGACATTTATTTGAATATTTTAATTGATATTGTTATTAACGATATTATTATTATTGATATTGTTATTATCAGAAAATGCTAATTAATGTAGTAATGTATAAATAATATTTTTGACGACTGATTTGGGACGCCCTAACCGGCTAATTTATATTTTTGGAAATAGTTTTAATACGAATACGAATACGAATACGAATACGAATACGAATACGAATACGAATACGAATACGAATACGAATACGAATACGAATACGAATACGAATACGAATACGAATACGAATACGAATACGAATACGAATACGAATACGAATACGAATACGAATACGAATACGAATACGAATACGAATACGAATACGAATACGAATACGAATACGAATACGAATACGAATACGAATACGAATACGAATACGAATACGAATACGAATACGAATACGAATACGAATACGAATACGAATACGAATACGAATACGAATACGAATACGAATACGAATACGAATACGAATACGAATACGAATACGAATACGAATACGAATACGAATACGAATACGAATACGAATACGAATACGAATACGAATACGAATACGAATACGAATACGAATACGAATACGAATACGAATACGAATACGAATACGAATACGAATACGAATACGAATACGAATACGAATACGAATACGAATACGAATACGAATACGAATACGAATACGAATACGAATACGAATACGAATACGAATACGAATACGAATACGAATACGAATACGAATACGAATACGAATACGAATACGAATACGAATACGAATACGAATACGAATACGAATACGAATACGAATACGAATACGAATACGAATACGAATACGAATACGAATACGAATACGAATACGAATACGAAAGTAACAACTATTAAAGAAAATAAACATTCTTAATTATTTAAAGTGTTTTTTCAATTAATAGATGTTTTCATTGTTACTTTTAAAAATCCAATCAAATATTCATAAGCGACCATATTAATAATAATTAACAAACAAATAAAGTCATTAATATTATCACTGTTTAACTTGATTACAAATTCTTTAATCTAACTCATTATAAGAAATCATATAGTAAAAAGAACAAGTTCAACTGGACCAGTTAATAATAATTAATTTATCTTTACTAATTTACAGCAGGTTATTCAAAAAACATAACATTTATTTTATTTATTTTTATTTATTTAAATATTTTGAATCCATACCAGTGATCACTTGTACGTCAAATGGAAGTGATAGGAGGGCCTATTTTGATATCGTATGTATCAAAATAAGCCCTTCTGTAAAAACACTCTCCAACGTAAAATAAGGCTACGAGGGTTCCAAACACGCCCTGGTCTGAGAAGAACCACACAACAAACTCATCCGGTTTTTTTTGTATTGTGATCACTGTTTCACTAACGTTAATATATTTAGTGAGCAATATACGAACAACTAGAACCATCGTAATCAATTCAATAAGCCGTCCTAACATCGTAAACATTTACCTCTGCTTCATTTTATTAATTACTATAATATATCAATTCACACACTAAATTAGAATTATTTTAACGTGATGATATAATTAATTACTCGTTTAACATAATCATTACACACCCATCAACCACTGTATGTTATGATTTTGTTTCATGACGTTAATTGACGTGATAGACTAATGCAAAATTAAATCATCAGATATCATTAAAACCATTGAAATAATAATATGATTCGTTTCATATAATACGTGCTTATATACAGTTCATTTATTTTAGTTATATTGTATATGGCAATTTTTTTGAGGTAGGGTTATTGTTTACGAGTATATTGTAGCTAGCACCTGACTGTTATAAACATTTGTAAGGGTTAATATAGTCTAGTGTTGGTGCAATAGTCAAGCTTGGACCATAAATAATAATTTTTAGGTTTATATCTCGTTCATTGTATATTTATGATTATTTACTTTTATTAATACTAAAAATAGGAAAAATCCTATCAATAGCTCTAAATGCTAGTATCAACGATTATAAATAACGTTTTATTAGTATTTTTACTGATGACACTAACGCCCGTAAACAACTATAAAAGTAAAAAAAAATTAAAATAGACTTTGCGAAATAAAAAAATAAAAGCGACATAAAAGTATTAATTAACCTTATTTGTAAACATTTTAGATAATGATTATTAAAAACTATATATAAGAATTAATTTGATGAAAATGAAATATTCAACATATGGAAACAACTCGAATTTGCGAACTCTGAGGTGTCATCTTCGTCACTCTACCTATTAGGTTGTAGTGTCTACCTTTATTATTTTAATATAATATATATTGTTTGTTAAAGTTTTTATCAAGACCTTCTATTACAATCTGTATAAAATTACAACAAATATTTTTTATAATCAGTAGTGTATTTTATAACAATATAGCAAATATGTTAATATGATTTGTGGCTTGAGTTTGACCATATTCGAAACTTAGCAACTTAGGGATAGCACTGAGCCACATTTTATTGGCTGCTCAGAACAGTGTTATTACTTTTTCAATAAAGCGTAAATATATATACTTTTAATATCCGATTTTAATAAGGTAGGTACTTATAAAAAATGTGAGAACACTGAACGTTAAGCAAAGGTTTTATGTTCACAAACTAAACGTTCGATGCGAATGCATTTAAAAACTGGTTTGCGTTTTGTCCTGGCCATACTTGAACCAAATGGAAGTCAACAAAGTCAACAATGGTGGCTTATTTAAAGAAATGTTGATGAATTAACAATAACACAAGTACTAATTGTTACATCATTTATAATAACCCTGAAAGAACTAATGGACAAAGTATTCATTTCAAATCAAAAATATGTAAAATATTTTAGGTAAAGGATAATCAAATGGAAGTAAAATGACACCATAAAACAAATACTTTAGATGCGTCGTTTCACTTAAGGCTGGATAAGTAAACTTTGTTTTTATATAAAAAGGGGTACTTCTATGTAACCACCATTCCGACTTCAGTAGCGTTTCTGCCATCTTGTGTTACTTCATCCTGTCTTACTATAAAATGTTCAGAATAACAATTATCATATCTTTATTGCTTATTGGTAAGGAGTTTATCATTTTTTTTTCGTTATGTCTTTTTGTTTTCTTGTGATAAAAAAAAATAACTCATATAACGTTTATTTTTAAATCTATACGAATAATCTTCCAAGAAAAATTATTTCCAAGAAACAATAAAATATACTATCTGCCACACTTATAACGGTTTTAAGAGACAAAATGCTTTTGATCGCAATTGATTAATTGCGTATCTAGTTACATCAAAGAAAAATTTAGTTTCCAAACTGTAATAGGATTACAAGATTTCTTTGGTTCGTTATTTCAGGTGCAAATACTTTTTATCGTCAAAATAAGCAGAATTTTAACCATTTAAAAAAAAACTATCGAAAAAAATATTATTTTGTGAAATTAATCAATCAGGAAATAAATTCCTTTGATTTAATCCGTATAACTAACGTTATCAAGGAACGTTGCTGCAAACTAATACGTATTTTTTTTATTGGAAAACATTAATACTTATGAATTAAAATAATTTGGCCATAATTTTACTTTATCATAGCGAAATCACCGTGCGAAATAATCACCTGAATAAAGACATTCGCTTAACCTTGTCTTGTTAAAAAAAACGTACGTCTGACAGAAAGACTGATGAATGGAGACACCAATAATAAGAAATTATATGAGCTCTCTTTTTAACCAACTTGAGTATTTTTTAAAACATTTGTCCAATACTATAACTGCCCTTAAAAACCACTTTATATTTTAGGTTCGGGTACAACAAATATAAACTTATTAATAAATAATGAAATAGTTATTTAAGACTAGGTGTAAATAAGTTCCAATCCTCTTTTTCTCCTAGTTTTTATTCTGATGAATCCAAATTCATATCAATTTTAGAAAAGCTTCCGGTGTCGTGACCAGCTTTATGATTTTATATTGTTTTGCAATTCCTTATACAATCAGAGCTTTGTCCCATAATTGGGTCCAATACCAATGGTAAATCGGTAACTTGACAATTGATTTGCATACTGACTTAATTGAGTCTGGAATATAGGACAAATGGATGAATTGTGTATATACAGAAGACAAATAAGGCTATAAAAATTTTTGAAAACACACATTTAAACTTAAGTGTCACTAAATAAAAAAAATAATATAGAAAAACCTTTAAATTACTTCAAATATCGATTACATTCACAGAAAAGAAATATCCAGATCAACGGCCGATGAGCACCGAGACTACCCGATCCTCCCCAGACGTCGTCATAGTATCTAAACCGATTCGCTGAGATTGACCTTCGGGGCCTCCGTGGGTCCCATAGCCCTGTGAGGCTCCTTGGCCCTGCAAGGTCCCTCGGGAACCTCGGACTTGCCCCGAAGGTTTCTACCAACCTCATACATGTTACTATCTATCAAAAAGTTTCGTGTTTGAATCCTGTGGTGGTTATTATAGTCAACATTTTGATGAAGGACCAAAACTTTTTTACGATTATTGTCTCAAAAGTGATTTTAAAGCCAAAACACTGTCAAGAAACATAGGGCCAATCAATATATTATAAGAAAGTGTATCCGCAGAGGAGCGTGTGTTTTTATGGTGTAGAATTGCCAACTAGGTGTAAAAAGACATTTTTAGTGCACGCGGACATCGAGCCTCCGAGATAACGAAGAACTTAATAACAGATATAATTAGATAATTGAGACAATTTAAACTATAAAAATATTTATTTAATTTATATATAATTATGGACACCTGTTGTTATTAAAATTATTTTATAATTGTAATATAAATAAATAAATATAAATAAATAAATAATAATAATATAAGTAGTATAAATGGTATTTTATTTAAATTAATTTATTGTTATTGTTGTTGGTTTATTATAATTCTATTTATTTTTAAGAAATATAATAATAACATTAAATAAAATTAATTTTATCCCTAACATCACTTAGATTAAAATAAAAAATATTTTAAAATTGTTCTAAATTCTTCTCACTTTATGATAATTATTAGTTATTAACTGTTTTTTTTAGAAAAGTTAATGTTTTTAGTATAGTTAATAAATTAGTGAAAGACCGCCATGTTAATGGAATGGATATCTTTTAAAATATTGTTTATATCAAACCAACATCTCTCAAATGTTATTCAAAATAGGAAACTACCAGAAACAAATATGCATTGCTCTATGTTTATCATTTCATTTTAGTTAATGCTCCATATTATTACTATGTCAATATTAACATAATGGTACAGTGCTCTTAGTAATTGATATTACAGTCATATATCTTAATATTTATTAAGCAAATATCTCATACTAAATGCCTATTAGTGCGAAGTATTGATATATTTAACACGAGATCATATTGTACTATGAATTTTGTATATTCGTAAGGACCGATTTCAGCTAATATCATTAAATATATATATTTAAATAAATTGCTTATATAACCTTACGTTTAATCTTAATTTATAGATTAAATTATTGTTTATCTCTTAAAAAATATTATCAATTGTCTGTCGTAAAACGTTGTGTACAACTTAAAATTGAGTTCTAATAAGTAAAATATAGTCAAAATTAATACAACAACTAATATCAATGATAATTATTTAATACATTAGAATAAATT
The DNA here is from genome assembly GCA_918358865.1 of Melinaea marsaeus rileyi. Classification (NCBI taxonomy): domain Eukaryota; kingdom Metazoa; phylum Arthropoda; class Insecta; order Lepidoptera; family Nymphalidae; genus Melinaea; species Melinaea marsaeus. Next base: position 7,391,886 of record OU911088.1, on the reverse strand, counting down.
TGGCTCTAATATAAAGAAATAAAAAAATACAGATGTCATTAAATATCGAAGATATTAAAGTTAATTAAATTAAATACATTAAATTAAATATAACATTAAATTAAATATAAAGTTTATGCATTGATAGCTGATCAGATTATAGTTATTTTAATCCTCGTTAACGCTTGGTGAAAGCTAGAAATTGTTTTTTCTTGAAATAACGTTAATTAACAGTGGACTAAGAGTTACTCCGTGTTGGTGAAATCGGCCCTAAATCAAATTAATTGAATATAGTTGTATTGTATGGCTTTAAGTTTGTATATTATTTTATGGTCGCCATATTTTTAGTCAGGTTCTTTGATAATAAGATAATTTTGACCTGTAGTTATCCCACTTTTAGACACTCATTTAATTATACATCAATAAATAAAAAATATTATACTTATTAAGTTATATTTACATTATTTTTAACTATATACATACAGCCCCATCAATCTATATACAATGTAATATACTAAATATCTTACGTTTTTGGTTAAAATTCTATTAAAAGATCATGAAGTTAAAATCTATTGCTTTTAAGTTTAAATAACATGCTTGTATAAATGCTCTTTTTATTCGATATAATAATATTGTGCAATAACTCCAATTTAATAATAGTACATAATTTTGTAAATAATGTTCATAATAGGTGAAACTTATTTATACGCATTGATATTTTTTTAATTTATTAAGAAAATAAAGTTATGTCGTTTAAAATTTATTATTTTATAAACCAAATTAGATATAATATACATATATATAGAGAAAGATTATTATAAAACTTGTACTATATGATGTGTCTTATAACATGATACTATGAATATTCAGTGACTCGTTAAGACACACGTTTTTTGTTGACGACACGTCTGGCTCTGATCAGTGAATCTAACTGAATCTATCCTTAAAATATATTATGTGTTCTACCCACAGAGCTCTACCACGCTTTACCGTGAGCGCGAAACATTGTATGTTTAAATATGTATGTATAAGCACTACATCCCTGTGTTATTAAAAATTTTAGTAATCTTTACTAGATTAATAATTGTATGATTTAACAAAATCATATAATCAATTACCTATTGACATTTCCTCTTGTTATTTAATATTACAAAAACGTTGAATTTTCCAGCATGTTGAATTTTTAATAATTTTTAATTATCTCAACTAATGCCGTATCTCCAACTAACTAATTTACCATTGGCTTTGCAAGAGCTTAACTCCTCCGTTAAGTAATTATTTATTCACGGAATGAACATCTGAATCTCTGATTGTATATGGACCAGTAGCCTCAATTGAATAAGAAAACCAGATGCAAATTAGTGGATTACATTCAAAGGGAATTAGTTCTTATTCATCGTGAAAAAATCCTATGCAATTAAAGCCTTTTTATTTATAACTCATGAAAATTAGACAAACGTTATATTTCACATACATTTTATTTTCAATATTTATGACAATTAAAAGCTGTAGTAACTGGTAAAAAATGAATGGGTGCATATGTTGAACGATTTTACCTTATTTAGTGCGTTATTGAAATGTGCTTGCTATAGTAACTACAAGTCATATCAGCTTTTATAAGAACGTAAATGTAAGGTTTTATGTTAAATAAAGAACTACTATTTCTTAAATCACATTCAGAAAGAACAATGTATTATCAGAATTTTCCTCTTGAATTAATAACGCCAATTTTTAGATATGTTTCATTCAACATTTGAAATATATAATAAATATATTTTTTATATTAGTAATACAATATTCAATAAAATATATTGCATATTTATAAAGAATAGAAGCTGTCTACCCTACTTAATATACTTAACATGCAGTTACAAATAAAGTAAATCGTGAAAACAGGTAAGAATTTATTTGTTAAGATTTACAATACACGGATCCTAAAAAGTCCATAACTCATAATGAAACTCGTTCTTGATCAAAGAGTCCTATAGAATAACCCTTATCACATTAACGGTCCAAGCTTGTCCTTATAAAAACCTTTAAGCTACTATGAAAACGCTCGGAAAAAATGTTATAAATGAATTACAAACATTGAAGGTCAAGGGCATTGTAAAGAGAGTATCCCTAAAATCTAAATGCTAATATATTTTAATTTTTTTTTAAGTAATACATTCAAATATCGTACTTCCAGTATATTAAATAAAATTACATACCACCGATAAGAACATAACACGTTATTCTACTCCGTTTTTTATTTATACATTATAATTCAATAACTAAATATATTATATTCATATTTATTTTTATTTTATATTTATTATTTTTATTTCCATCGTTTATAAAAAACTCTATTATTTTGTGTTGGTTGTATTAAAAATACTAGTTACCTAGCTAACCTTATATGTATAAAAACAATAAAATATGAAGACTTTGTACATGTGCATTAATTAGATAGACCGTATTTATTTGAAATCATATCTTTTCGAGTTTGCATATTGTCTATTTCGTTACCATATTTGACAACAATGGTCGATTGATTAGTTTCATCAATGACTACGAACGTTGGGATAAAATTCTTAAATAATGCCTATATTGGTTACTTCATGTAAAACCTGAGTAGATACATCGCCGAGACTAATTACAATCTACATGGAATGACTTCTATTGTAGTCGAGAACTTTGAGAATTGTACGACCTCAACGAATAAAATTCTTTTTTTATGTTGGTGGTAAAACGGAAAAATATTTCTACATCGACAATTATTACGGAGATCAAAGAACAAAGAAAGGTGGCTTTACAGTACGGTATTGCTACCACACTGATTCTTAATGGTAAAACAGCAAATACCACACTTAAACTCTTGAAATTCACACGTTTTTAAAAATTGTTTAGCGGATTGAACAATATTAAAGCAGCGGTTATAGGATATATAAAAAAAATACACGGATAAATGAGCATTTTGTATTAACACTATCGTATTATTTTGGAAGATTATTAAGAAACCCTAACTATTGTCTCTTAAAGTGAGTAGACACGGTAAGTGTTAAATCTGTCAATTTTATGACCTAAAGATATATTCAACACTGTTTTACAAATAAGTACACATTCGTTTTAGTTTCATGAATGAAGTAGCAGGAAAGAGCTAGTATTTATTGTATACTCGTATTTCACAATTTAGAATCTTTAATACGAGATTGATACCAACATCTGATTAGGTTTCTTATAAATTAAATACATACTTTATTTAAGCATATAAATCTACGAAGAGATTTTAATAACCTAGTTCTATGTACACTTTTTTGTTGGTACATTATAAGATAGTAGGATATTTAATTGCTTAAACTCACTTTATACTAGTCGTTCTGTGAACAGTAGACCTCAGTACGTTAGGAGATGAGATAATGTTGAGAAATTATTTATAGTGGATTTCACGAGGTGCAGTGGTTACGATATTTCACCCGTGAACCAAGTATGAGCACCACCCCAGTGAGCTCCGTACACTGGACCTAAAACTAAACAAAAAAAAGAATACTTAGACGAAATTTGGCCGCCATTTCTGAATTTGAAATAACAAAAAAAACACCTTAGATTTCGGCAAAGAATACTTAGATGAAATTTCAGCCCGCTAGCTACCGCAAAGTCTGTTTTTGTGGTACGGATCAGAAACCCGCCATTTTGAAATTTTTCGCCCAAGCAAAAAAACGGCTCGACATAAAAATTTAAATAATTCAAAGAACACACCTACCAATTTTCGTGACTATTATATAAAAACATACGTCTGCTACGCCAAAACAAAAACTTAATTCACCTCTATTTTGGAATTTTTCGCCCAAGCAAAAAAACGGCTCGACATAAAAATTTAAATAATTTAAAGAACACACCTACCAATTTTCGTGACGATTATATAAAAAACATACGTCTGCTACGCCAAAACAAAAACTTAATTCACCGCCATTTTTAATTTTTCCTCCCAGTAAGAAAAATGGCCAAACAAAAAAAAATTAAATAGCTTTAAGAACATGATCTCCAATTCCGATCCGATGGAAATGGCTCCTCCTAGGTCAAAAACAAAACTAAAAAACGCCCCCATTTTGGTTTTTTGGACTGAATCAAAAAAATGGCTCGACATATAAATTCAAATAATTAAAAGAATACGCCTGCCTTGAACTTGGTGGTAAAATAAGAAACTTCTAGGAAACATTCAGACATTTCTATTTTTAGCATTTTTATTAACTTTTACATATTAACTTGGATCCTCCAACCGTGCGCGGCGAGTGTTGAGCTGAGCCCCTCTCCTTTCTGCTTTTCTTGATAATTTTTGTATGGCTAAACATTTTTTCAATCTGTTTTCGCTATAATGTATATGTATATGTATATATAATGTATTCTATAGTATATTGTATTGATATAATTTATGCATTCTCATTAAAAATATAGTTTTCAAAATTAAAAAGTAAATGTGAGTGAATTTAAAATTTATAATGAAAGAGAAATATATATCCTTTATATTTAATATGAAGTTATCCGTAATTGTTGTCTTTTCTAAATGTTAAGACAGTTATTTGAAAGAAAAAGATTTTCTTTCTTTCTTATAAATTATTATTAATATTACCAGAAATAACTTCCATCTTGATCCCAAAATCAATTTTATGAATTGGTTTTACGTTCCCTTTCATACTTAAAATAAATTTACATTACAAAGGTAAAGACTCCATCTAGAATTTAATTTGTAACTTCTTGAGACCTACATGTTAAATTTGAACTTCCATTTTAAGAGCCGAGGGTATACGTGTTCTTTGAAACTTCCATCTAGCTATGAATATTTAGATTTTAGAGTAAGTTAACTAACTAACCTGAACGAGCACAACTTGGTACCTGTTATTTATTGAAGGTTAGGTTATTAGATTAGATTTAGATGTAATTTTTGTTTAAGTAATAATGTACTGTTCCGTCAAATTTAATAATTACTTAAAATTATTTTTTGTTCCAATATATGATTAACAAAAAAACAAAGTTTTGACGTTTCAATCAATAGTGTAAAAAATAATTTAAGAATGAAGGACTAAAATATTATTATAAGATCTAAATATCAAAACCAAATTAAAAGTATCAAATTTATTATTGACGAAATATATAATAATTTTCCTTATTGAATATTCAAGTTACAAATTTTAAATACAAGTAATTAACTCACTGAGATATTTTGTTACTTTGAATACGATAATACAAATTGGATTTCAAATATTTTGTTATGCGCATAACAATTCATAAGCATAAGCATAGCATAAGAAAAAAGGACAGAATTCCTTCGAAATTAAATTGTCTAAAATTAATAGATTTATTAACTCGTTTTACATTTCACAAAATGATATCAACAAATAAAATATATATTTTAAATTTGTAATAAACTAAGTAACGTTTTAAATTCAAATATAATAGCCGTGAATAAAGTTTATATATAAAGTTATTTTGGTAATAGATATATAACAAGATTTTTAATTTGAAATTATGATAAAATAAAGGCATCATGTATGAATTTGCAACGCAACGCTCTTGCAAGTCCCCAAATGTTGCAAGAGTGACGGACGGAGTGCTCACTCGTCTACCCGCACACTGGTTTGCCCTCTTCTAAAATAGAAAAAAGATAAATCTTTAAAACGATTTTATAGATCGAAAAGGGTTTAACCTGTTCGATTTTAAATGTAATTTAATTAAATTTGTATAATTATATCACATGAGATAAATCTGAATGGAAATAAATTAAACTGTTTCCATTTAAGCTTGTGGGGAACCGATGACTAATGTAAAGTTTTTTCGTTTGTTTAAAAACCTTTAAATTGACGATATTGTGTTTCAAATCACTTCTAGATGCAAATGCAAATGTCCACTTTTAACTAATTAATTCTCGTTACTTTGATGTTCAAAGTCTATTTTTTAAATATTTTTTTTCCTTAGTATATATATTATCCAGTCACGTTTCCAATTAAATTAATGATTGTGGTTTTCTATACTATTTTCACATTTTACTTTAAAGTGAAATTTAAATTCAGTGAATCAATCAAAATATTACGTTTTCATAGTTTCTATCATTACGTCGTTAATTGAAAATAATATAATCTCCCTCGATGGATTGTATTATGCATTAAAATTCCATAAATTTTAATTTTGAAACAGCACAGTAATATTTCAGTTTATTTTTTGGAAAGCCATTATTAAATTACTGTGAAAAAATTTATTCAAAATCAAAAAATCAAAATCAAAAATCTTTATTGAAAATAAGTTTCATACAAAACATTTTTTCATTGTCAAAGCTACCACCAGCTCGGAATATTATTTCCACAGACCTGAGAAGAGCTGGCGACAGAAACTCAGCGGGATTGTCATGATTTGTTTTTTTTTTTTTTTTTTTTCTTAAATTCTAAATAACATAAAAACATTACACAATACTAAATAAATAATCTTGAAGCAGCCTGGCAGCGATCGCTTCATACCCACGGTGCATTATCCTCTAAGTATTGAGATACGTTGTAGTATCCTTTTGCACACAAACGTTCCTTAGCTATTCTCTTAAATTTGTTAAATGGTAATACTTGAACGTTTGCTGGGACTTTGTTGTAAAACTGTATACATTGCCCCATGAAAGATTTACTCACTTTTTTAAGTCGAGTAACAGGTAGCGCGAGCTTGTGTTTGTTGCTGGTATTTATAGTGTGTATATCACTATGCTTAATAAAATTGACAGTATTTTTATGTACATATTTAAGATTTTCAAAAATATACTGACTGGCGACCGTAAGTACATTAATTTGCTTAAACTTATTTCTTAAAGAATCTCTAGGGCTCAGATTGTAAATTGCACGGACAGCTCTTTTTTGTATAACGAAAATGGTATTTATATCAATAGCACTACCCCACAGTAGGATACCATAAGACATTATGCTATGAAAATAACTATAATACACTAACTTAGCAGTAGTCTCGTCAGTTAGGGATCTAATTTTTTTAATAGCGTACGCGGCAGAGCTAAGTTTACTAGCTAATCCAGCTATATGAGGGCCCCATTGTAGCTTAGCATCAACAGTGATTCCTAGAAAAACTGTAGATTCCACCACTTCCATCGCTTCCTCATTTAAAAGTACATTAGTTTGCACCTGTTTAATATTAGAAGTAGAAAATCTAAGAAGTTTAGTCTTCTTACTATTAAGCAACAGGTTGTTAACACTAAACCAATGCACTATTCTAGAGAGAGCCTTGTTTACATCGTCATACATTACCTGATGCCGTTTTACTTTAAGTATTAAAGAAGTGTCATCAGCAAACAATACTATCTCATTATGTTTGTCTACAAAAGTAGGCAGGTCATTTATATAAACAAGGAAGAGAAATGGACCTTGAGGGACCCCCATATCAATCGGAGCCCCAGACGATCTTTTTCCATTCACCTCTACCCTCTGAATTCTATTAGACAAGTAAGAAATCAAGAGTTTGAGATCAATGTTCTTAATGCCATAGTGGTACAATTTCCTGACCAATATTTCATGCTGAACACAATCGAAAGCCTTAGATAAATCACAAAATACTCCAAGACCATCCTGTGACTGATCCCAGGCCTAATATATATGTTTTATAAGAAAGACGCCGGCGTCCGTAGTAGAGCGACCTCTAGTAAAACCGAAATGTTTATGGTGAAGCAATTTATATTTATTAAAATGGTCTATCAGCTGATTAAGCATGATTTTTTCAAATATTTTACTAAACGAAGGCAATACTGATATTGGTCTGTAATTAGACGGATCTGAATTATTGCCTGATTTTAAGAGTCGTATTACTTTGCTATGTTTCATTAGGTCAGGAAATACTCCACAAGAAATACAGTCATTAAAAATGGTCGCTAAGTAAGGCGCAACGAGGTCCACTATTGAGCCAATCACCTTTACAGATATTCCCCATAAGTCAGGAGTATTCTTAATATTTAAGGTCCTAAAACATTTAATTATATCATTGGATTCAATTTTCTTAAATTTAAAAGGAATGTTACATTTTTTTACATTTTTTTTGTAGTAATGACTCCGTGACTACAGGAGAAGAAATTAAAGAAGAATTGCACAGAACCTTTCTAACTAAATTAAGCTAATATGTTTATACGCTTTATTGAATTTTTATTTAGTATAATGTATTAGTAAAATTATAACACAGTTACATGTACTACAAACTCATGTACTATCGAGGTGATTATCCCTTCGATGGCCAGATCTTCCCCATCCCCAAGACAATACGTCACAGACTCATATATGGTTATTTTGATATTCAGATAAAAGAGAAGATAATGCGTCACAAATTTTGATTAGGAACATTACATTACAAAAGTCCAAGTAGATTTACGTATTACGTATTTTCTATTAATTTACATTTGCTTACTGGACTGTGCTCACGTTGACCTATTTGGACCTGATCCTTGTGGCACACCCGGATGGGTAAGTACACTCTATGTTATGGGTCTCAAATCAAAATATAATGTAATTTTACCTCAAAATAAGCAAAATCTTTTTACGGTTATATAGTGTTAATTATTTTAAGATATTAAAACTAGATATAAATTATTACTTATGTTACTGAAAAATAATTTTAGCCTATCAGGTCTAGCCTTTGCAGCATAGATATACATATGCCAGGTTCAATATTATGTTACATGCTAAATATACTAAGTAACTTATACAAGTACCGTGATCACCAAAAGTGCCGCAGACAGCTATTATAGTTAAAAGATACTAACATTACCTTAACTAACAACAATCCGACAAATACATGTGATTTGTTAAAAGCATTTTGTTAAAAAAACATAATTAGTACATATTTGTGTCTGCACAATAATAATGAAACATACCATCAAATCCATACCTATATTAAAGATACAGTTAATATTATTCGTGATTATTTCCTTCGAGAAGTTTTTCACAATTGTCGTTTTTTTCTATATTGTGTGGAGACCTTCGTCCTTTCGCTAGATCGAGTATAATGTTTAATCCCGACGATTTTGTGTGTTAAAACACAAACATACATAGCCTAACTAGGTTTTTCAACATAGGATATCTAGAAAATAGAAATTATAGATAGTAAAAAAATATAAATATATGTTAATAAAATACAATATAATATTATCATATTATATTGTCTTTTACAAATGCCCACATACAATTTCTATGTGGGCATTACTTATCATGAAAAAATATCTAACTAACTCTAATGATAATTATCGCAATACTTTTTTCTTTCAAATCATTATCCACTCTTGAATGAGGCACGTTTCTACGCTGAAATATAAACGTGCAGATCTAATATTAAAACCGTAATTATATCTGTTTTGTACATAAACATGTTAGCTATGTTACACTTTATTTAAAATAATTAATATGTTTGTGGTAAAAACCGAATAACTATCACCATACATATCAGGTAAAGTAACTTGAAAGGATAAATTAAATGGAAATTAATCATAAATTTATAATAAAATAAGCATAATTATCAAATTTAATAAAAATTATATTACAGCCACATTTAAATTCGTATTTGAAATATAATTAATTATGTATAGTGTTATATGTTAATATTTTTTTGTAATAGAAGAGTAAGAGAGAGAATAAGAAGAGTCTTATACATACATGAATACTGCAAAGAAATAATGTAGACCCTTTATGATATTGAATAAAAAATATTAATGTATTATTATAAATAATATATTAGTATAGACATCAAAACTCCTTTGATCTTGTAAATACCATCCTTTAATATATTTTGTTGCTGGAATAATTGGATTTATATAATTTTTTAAGACTTATATATTTTTTGTAAGAATAAGTCTAAAACAGATTTCTTGAAACATTCTATAGTTTTATCATGTGTAATATTAATTCAATTAATGTAACATTTAAAACTCCTCATCTTATATACTGTTATTTTTAATTGAATTACACCCAATACCTAGGATCCGTCCATCGTGCGTGGCGGGAATTGAGCTGAGCGCAGGAAAATCAATTAGAAAAGAATAAAAGGAAATAAATATTTAATAAGAAAAAGTTTGTCGCCATGAAAGTTAGACTACGAGCGACACAATCACGAGTCTCTTAGTTTTTTCTTTATAATGTTTGGTTTAATCAACCTTCTTTTTATCTGTTTTTTCTGTACACGCTTATTTATTAATTCTATATTCGTGCCAAATTTGACTAAAATCGCTCCAGTCGTTTTGATGTGATGAAGGGACTCAGTTCATTTTGAAGAAGACGATCGGCAAGCGCGCGCGAGAACAGTTAAGCTTAAGTCCATGGGGATTCACTTTTTGGACCATAACTTTTGATCAAGATTTTATTAATTCGTTTTTTTCTGTAGAAGCCAGTCAACAAGACCTACAGCAAGTAGTTTTTATGTGATTTGGCGACATAAAATTCCCAAACGGTTAAGAGCTTTGCTTACGCTCAGCTCAATAATAGTTCTGTGTTAATTAACATATTTTAAGTCATAGACTTAAAATTGATCGAAAAGGCACAATTATAAATATTTTCTCAAATATTTGAATTTACCTGTTTAGGAATTCCATTGTTTCCTACAAATTATATTAGCCGATCTTTATTTTAAAATAGATATACATTATATTATTTACAAATGCTTAATTAACACGCATATAGTTTTCATTTCAATGAACAAAGGTCGCCGCGACCGGGCAACGAACCCACGCAGCACCGAGGTCACCGGCGCCGACGGTGACAGCCCCGCACCGGACTTCGTCGACGTCGCACCCACCAACCCTAGCGACGGCCGTAGCCACGTCGACGCTGGACACGGAGTCGTCCAGTCCCGAAATGCGCATTTCTGCGCACTTCATGGGTCTAGAGACCCTGACCTGCCCTACGGGCAGTGACTCTCTCAGCTTGTTAGCGAGAGAGTCCGCCATACCCCCGGTATTCGCTCCGGGCAGTTCCAGGATGCGGCCACCAGTGACCCCCTTCCTAAACCTTAGGTCCCTTATACCCAGGTCGGCCAGGTTGACCTTCTGCTTCGCCTCCGCCAAGACCTGAGCGTAAGTCACGCCATTGGCCTCGGCTTCGGGATGCAGAGTCAATACCACAGCCGTGGTATTGACTCTGAGGATACGTGGTAACTACAATATGTAAAACTAGTTTTTTCAGCGGTTATCCCACGTATAAATAAAGTTTGTGCTAAAAAAGAAATAAAATTTGATGATTTTATTTTTAACATTTTTATCATTGATAAATAATCATTTATTTAATTGACAAATTTTGGTCTTATTTTTAAGTGAGGTATTGTCCAAATAATTATCAAATAATTACTAAAGTAAAGTAGTAAGTAAGCAAGTAAGTAAATTCAGTTCAGTTGATGTTGGTTTCTCAAATAACATTGATTGATTATCTTGTAACCATTTTTCCTCATTAGAATAGGTTTAATAGAATCAATAGGTTTAATATTTATTTATCAGACGGATTTTCAAATACACCGAACCAATATTTTATTTGATACTTAGAGAACTCTTTATAATAATGTAGAAATTTTAGATTAATACAGCGTAATAATTGGTTTAGATCTGTCATAGATTCTAAAAGCCCCATCTTAAGAAAAATATAATAAAATAAGATAAGAAATGTAAAGATTTGAATTATTTAATCCATTAAAACATGCATATTCATATATCAATCAAATAACAAGATAAATATGAAGACGTATGTATATTATTTGTATGGTTATAATATAGTATTTAGGAATTCAACCGTTTTCGTTTGACATATTTTTCTGAATGGCCATCGAATATTTGATCGGGCTATAAGTTACGATGAATTTAGAGAGTAATAAGTGATGATGTCTTTGTGACGTGGTTAAATTAAGTAATTATTGCATCACCATGACGTAAAATTTTTTGGTTTCACTTTTCTTCATCCAAAAGCAGAAATTCTAATTGTATTAATATTCCATTATCTACCTCTAACGTTACATTTAATTTAACATACATTTTTTTATGCCAATTACACATATAAAGCGTTTCTTAAATCAGCGAAAACAAACGTTTTATTTATTTACATCTATTTTTGGTTAAACTGACCAACTTTATATTATTTTAATTTTTGGAACCAAGTCTAAATGTTAACTTGGTATAAATGACAAAAATTCTACCAAAATACTCGCTCAAATATATATTATCAGAGACAGCAACGGTAATTATAGCAGTAATAGCCTTCTCACACAAGGTCTCTTGGGAGATATTAGTTCAGAGGTAATAATGTTAACTGCGATTAAGAGATTCATGACTGACCAAGAACCATGACCATGAATGACCATGAAAGATGCTTATATAATAATAAATTAAACTACATGACAATCATATAAGAGTAACAATCAAATAAATAAAAATATTGTAATCAAAACATTACATAAACTGTTAAATGAATACAAATATCTTTTTAATAGTTTATTATTTTTCTATTTAGTTAAATAATATTGCTGAAAATGAGTTTAGAAAATTAATATTTACCTTTGAATTTCCAATGGTAGATGCAGTGCAACATTATAGATTTGACGGTGAAAGAGTTACTGTGAAGTGTGAAGTTTCAATTTGGGTCCATTAATGGAGCACAAACTCATGCTCATGACTGTAAGCTAACAAAAGTGTAACGTAACAGTGAAACAAATATAACAATAGTAAAGTAAAAGGCTTTTTCTGATCTTTGCAAATATCGTATAAGTTCCAGGATAAAACGTTTCACATATTTATTGAGATTAGATGCATTCGTGAAAAAAATTGTTAGCGCTATTGTCTACAAACTCTTGAATAACTATTACGTCGTCTCAGAATAATTGACGGTTTCTTTTTTTTTGGACGAACTTAGTACGTAGAAAAAGTTAGGTTATGATAAGAAAAACATTGGCTAGAAATTGATCATGTATGCTTACAAATACAGGGAAAGATACTATCATTAAGTTCAATACATTCGGAATAAAAATTGAGAAAAATGTGTAGCAGCGGTTTTAAGGACATCAAGATTACAATTTTTGACAATGTGTTCTGGGCATCTAGCAAGGGAATTACAAGCATGTATTAAAATCTTCCACAATCGGCAAAGGGACTACATTTTTCAGGAAGATCTTTAAATATATCAAATTGAATTGTGTTGTATTATCATTGAATTGTACATTGGGATATTTAGCTTAATCTTCTTAAGAATCTTCAGAACTCGGTCGGGGTATAAAGAACTATATTTTTATTACGTTAATTCAAAAGCTTCATTTTTGGGGGACAAAGAGGCATTACTTAAGATATTAATATTTATATGAATTTTGATATTTATTTGGTTTTGAGCAAACAAATCTTGATAGACAAAAAAACTGATAGTAAAGTTAGCAAACCAAGAAAATTAATAATACTGTAAGTTAGTTAGTTAGACTGTGATTTTGACTTTTCTGTCTGTGTATTAGGATTTCGGGTATTCATCTCAATTTAATGTTTCGTACAAAATATATACCAGATTGTAAAGTTTATCAATATCGATTGTTTCATTTGCCCCACCGTACCAATTACATTAATGTTTACAAATGTCTATGGGTAGAATATATAATAAGTTATCACATGCCTATGTACTGTTATTCAAAATGAAATAAAGAATTGACTTAATTATTAATATCAAACAAAATTCTCATCCTTGAACTACGAAAACGTATAGGGGAGTAATCAGTCATAGAAGATGTATATAACTACGTGTATGTGTGGTTTTCATATCGACTATAAATATTAAGCATAATGTTGATATCTCTCAACAAGAACTTTTTTACCAACTTTTAATCAAATATAATATCTTATTTGAGACAAAGTTCAAAAGTAATTTATAATTTCACTAGATATAACATTAGTAGTGACATCAATCACCAATCAACCGTCATAAATATTATTTTCAGTTTTGTCGTTGTGTATTGATGACTTTCTGATATAACGATTCGTCATGAAAAATAATCAAATAACCAATATAATCAATCTAAATTAAATACGTGGACACATATTTGGATAATTCCATTGTATACTTTTGTATTACAAGTCTGATTAATCAACTGAGTATTAATTTTAAAGAAGATAAAAGTAATTTAAATAGAATTTCATTAAAATATATAATATATTTGTAATAATTTTTATCAATTTCAAATGTGCGTCTTTGACATTCTATGTATCGAAGGCAATGATTTTGACTACGTATTTAAACGTAAAAAAATAATATTGATTTTTATTATATTTCACATCAGGTGTATATATATTTTTTTCTTAGAATCATAACCTTTTTTTAAAGATGCATTTACATAATAAAATAATACGGTGATGTTATTATAACCGAAATATGTAAACTATATATTGCTACAGTGAAAATAATATTGTCAACAGTATCATTTTTGTATCGTATGAAAATTATGATATGAGTTCGACCAAATTCGATAGCATAATAACTGACCCACATTTTGTTGGCTGCTCAGAACAGTGTTATTACTTTTTGAATAAAGCGTAATTATATATATATATTTTTAAATATCTAATTGTAATGAGGCACTCATAAAAAAATGAATACTGAACGTTAAATAAATGTTTTAAATTCATAGATAAAACGTCCGGTCCGAATGCATTTAAAAAATGGTTTGCGAATTAGTTAATGTTTTTAGTATAGTTAATAAATTAATGAAATATCGTCATTTTGATGGATTGGATATCTTTAAAATATTGTTTAAATCAAACCAACATCTCTCAGATGTTATTGAAAATAAGAAAATTTCAGAAACAAATATGAATTGCTCTATGTTTATCATTTCATTTTAGTTAATGCTCCATATCATTACTATGTCAATATTAACATAATGGTACAGTGGACATAGTAATTGATATTACAGTCATATATCTTAATACTCATTAAGTGGTCTGCAAATATCTCATACTAAGTGCCTATTATTGCGAAGTATTGATATATTTAACAGGAGATAATATTGATACTATGAATTTTTTATATTCGTAAGGACCGATTTCAGCTATGTATCATTAAATATATATATTTTAATAAATTTCTTATATAACCTTATGTTTAATCTTAATTAACAAAATCAAACGAATGTTCATTTCGTAAAAAAATTATTTTCAACGTCTTTCGAAAAACATTATGTAGAACTTATAATTGAGTTATAATAAGTAAAATATAGTCAAAGTTAATACAACAACTAATATCAAGTTATTTAATACATCAGAATAAATTTGGCTCTAATATCAAGACATAAAAAAATACAGATGTCATTAAATATCGAAGACATTAATATTTTAAGTAATATAAAGTTTATATACTGATAACTAACCAGGTAATAATTATTTTAATCCTCGTTTACGCTTCGGTAAAAGCTAGAAATTGTGTTTCCTTGAAATGACGTTAATTGACGGTGAAATACTGCTAAGTTGGTGAAATTGGTCCTAAATCAAAGTAATTGAATATAGTTTTATTGTATGGCATTAAGTTTGTATATTATTTTATAGTCGCCATATTTTTAGTCTGGTTCTATGATAATTAAACAATTTTGACCTGTAGTTACCCCATATTTAGACACTTACTTCTTACATCAACAAAAACATAAAAAATATTATAATTGTTATGTTATATTTACATTATTCTTAACTATATACATACAATCCCATCAATTTAAATACAATATAATATTATATACTAAATATCCTACGTTTTGACGAAAATTCTATTAAAATATCATGAAGTTAAAACCTTTTTATCGATGGCCTAAGATGTCCGGAAGGAACCTTGGTATAGGTTTTCTCTTAATTTATGAATATCATATGTCTGGATGAAAACTAAAAAGTGTTTTTAGATATTGTGTTTGTAATTTTAAATAACATTATTGTATAAATGCTCTTTTTATTAAATATAATAATATTGTGCAATAACTCTAATTTAATAATAGTACATAATTTTGTAAATAATGTTCATAATAGGTGAAACTAATTTATACGTATTAGTAAATTTTAATTAATTTATTAATTAATTTATTAATTTTATTAAGAAAATAAAGTTATGTTGTTTATAGTTTATTATTTTATAAACCAAAATAGATATAATATATATGTATATACAGAAAATTATATAATAATAATTATTATACAACTTGTAGTATATTGTCTTGGAACATGATATTAGGAATATTCAGTGACTCGTTAACACACACATTTATATAAGCCCGTTATATAAGCCCTGTGTTATTAAAAATTTTAATATTAATTAGGATAATAATTGTATGATTTAACAAAATCGTATATTTATTAATCCATTTATATTTCCTCTTGTTATTTAACATTACAAAATCGTTTAATTTAATGTTGAGTTTTTCAACGTATTGAATTTTGAATTATTTCAATAAATGCCATGTCTCCAACTAACTTGTTATTAGCTTTGCAAGAGCCTAACTCCTCCGTTAAGTAATTATTTATTCGAATACGAAATGAACATTTGAATCTCTGATTTTATATGGACCAGTAACCTCAATTTAATAAGAAGACCGGATGCAAATTGGTATATTACATTCAAAAGGAATTTGTTCTTATTTATCGTGAGAGAATCATGTACAATGAAAGCCTTTTTATATATAACTCAAAAAATAGACAAACGTTATATTTTACATATATTTTATTTTCAATATTCATGACATTAAAAGCTCTTGTAACTGTTCAAAATGGCGGAGGCGAATATGTGGAAGGATTTTACAATCTTCAGTATGTGATTGAAATGTGCTTGCTATAGTAATTACAAGTTATACCAGCTTTTATAAGAACGTAAGTGTAATAATACATAACGTTTGATTCAAGTTTTGAAATAGATTTTTCATATTTGTAAAACAATGTTCAAATGTATCTAAATATTATGGGATTATTCTTGTCATATATAATAGCATATAAAACAAAAGGAAGCCGATACTATTGTTACATCACATTTTCCGGGTCTGAAAAAATATAACGGCTGCATACAGATAAAGGGGATTAACATCTTTTTTATTTGAATATTAACCGCATTTTGATATGAATTTGTAAGAATAAAAATAAATACGTAACAATTTCCGCAAGTTCCATCATATATATAAAAAAGAAAAATAATATATAGCATTTGCAAGCATAGATATATTGCATATTTATAAAGTATAGAAGCAGTTTACTGTACTGAATACTTAATATGCAGTTACAAATAAAGTAAATTGTGAAAGCTTTTAAGTGTATATACTCGTATTTGTTAAGAATTATAATACACGGGTCCTAAAAGTTCCATAACTCATACTGAAACTCGTTCTAGATCAAAGAATCCTATAGAATAACCCTTATCACGTTAACGGTCCAAGCTTTTCCTTATAAAAACCTTTAGACTATTATGAAAACACTCAGGACCTTGTATCTGTGAAAAAAATATGTTATAAATGAATTATGAACATTGAAGGTCAAGGGCATTGTAAAGACAAGATCCCTAAAATCTAAATGCTGATACAAGTATATGCTTTTTTTTAAGTAATACATTCGAAAATCGTACTTCCAGCATGATACTTAAATTAAAAATACTTTAAAAATACTATAGTATGAAATAACTTAGTGGGCAGAGAGACAGACTATTGGGTAGTATCTAAAAAGGTAAATCTAAATAGAGCTAGGTTTAGCGAGTGTCGAGTACGAAGACAAATGGTGAGTTTCATATTGTCTCTGATAACTTAATATTTTTTATGTTTATATATGTTTATTTTTCTTATTTCCATCGTTTATAAAGAGTCAATCATTTTGGGTTCGGTATATTAAGTGTACTATAATTGACCTTGTATATATTAAAACAATAACATAAAAAGACTAATATGTTCATTGTCATCAAATTTATAAATATAAAATAATATATTTATAAATGCGTCATCACTGACTAACAAGCATTTGATGAAACAATTTAAATTGATTAAGATCCTATTGTAAAAAGACAGAATTTGTTTGATCCATCGTCTATCATTACTATTTAGTAATAATAATCTTTAGTAATGGCTTCTGAATAAACTTTACAGTTTCTTGAATAACCATATGGCAGCTCAATTGCTAGACCGATGGGATGTCTCATATATCGCAGGTTTGCGTACCGCCGTTACTGATAAATTAACCATACTATGTTTTTTTTATTTTCAATGTTAACTGAGTTGAACATGATAACATCAATACTATCAAACTTTAAGAGAATATATAATATGGACAGTACTTGTCTGTGATATAGTCGAGACGTAGAAACGTACGAAGGACGCTTTTGGTTGTACATGTATGCATGTGCATTAATTAGAGATACCGTATTTATTTGAAGTTATATCTTTTCGAGTTTGCATATTGTCTATTATTCTGTTTCTATTTCGTTACCATATTTGACAACAATGGTCGACTGATTAGTTTCATTGATAACTACGGAAGCTAGAATAAAATTCTTAAAAAATGCCTGTTTTGGTTACTTCATGTAAAACCGGAGTAGATACTTCGTCGAGACTAATTACAATCTACATGGAATGGCTTCAATTGTAGTCGAGAACTTTGAGAATTGTACGAACTCAACGAATAAAATTATTTTTTTATGTTGCTGGTAAAACGGAAAAAATATTTCTAACTCGACAATGCTTACGAAGATTAGAAGACAATGAAAGGTGCATTTACTGTATGTACAGTGTTACCACACTGACTCCTGATGGTAAAACAGCAAATACCACACTTAAACTTTAAATTCATTACGGTAGAAAGGAAAGTCTTGTATGTGCTGTGAGAAGGCACACATTTAAAAAATTAGGACATTTTGTATTGTCACTATCATTTTTTTATTGAGATTAATCCTGAAACCCTAACTATTGTCTCTCAAAGTGAGCAGATAGGTTGAGCGCCAATTCTGTCAAATTTATGACCTAAAGATATATTCGACACTGTTTTACAAATCATTCGTATTAATCGCGTGGATGAAGTAGCATGAAACAGCTGGTATTTATTGTACATTTGACAATTTATATCACAATTTACAATCTTTACTCCGAGATTGATATCAACTTCAGATTGGGTTTTTTACAAATTAAAGGCACACTTTATTTAAATTTATAAATCTATGAAGGAATTTTACTATTAGTGTTAAGTTAATATAAGTTTAATGTAAAACGGAAAGAAATGAATCTAATCAAGTTCTAATTACACTTTTTTGTGGGTATAATATTAAATAGTAAAATATTTAATTGTTTAAATTAACTTTATAAAAAAAAAAAAAAAAAAAATACGAATACGTTTGATTAAATTTATATAAAGGGTTAGTTAGACCAAATAATATTTGAAATTTAAAGATTTTTTTAATAAAAAATATTCGGAATGCTGCAATTAATAAAATCACTTCGCATGATTATTTTTACCGCAAAAAATCAAAAAAGTATATTTTATTATTACAGTACCAGTTTAAATCAATAATATGTTTTATAATTGTTTACTCAAAAGAACAGGAACATTGTGCACATCTTTATATAATTAAATTAAATCAAAATTTTTAAAAATAATGTTTAAATTAAAAATATTTATAACCTTCAAACGTCATCGCATTACATACACATAGCAAATCTTTTAAGATTATTCATATAATAGAAAATTTAGGAATCAAACTAATAAAATATTACCAAATACATACTACAACAAATGTCGCACACTATTTACATCGAAATATTTTTTTAAGCTAACCACTATAGAAATATAATAATAATGAACATATTAAAAAAAATCAATCACAAAAACCATTGCCATTAATTCAATACTCCAAGCTCATTTTAATAAAAGCGTTCGAGCTTTTATTTTGCCGCGACGGAAGCAGCTTTATTATTGCAATAAAAATATGCCAGTTAGAACATGTCTTTATTTTCTTAAGTCCTTGTCATTTTCTATAATTATCACTTTAATATTTTAAAATATTATTTTGTGGAATTATTTAAAAGCTAAATTATAGTTTTTTAAAATTTTTAATTTCAAGATAATTTCATATCAAAAACTGTCTAAAGTTATAATATCATCAAACTTTTTTTTTTTATGTTTACCATGGCCATTAAAAATAATCATTAAAATCCTCTATATTCTATATGTTAACTCGGACTATGCGCTATTCCCACCAAAGCTTTGTCAGATCGTGATTCGCGAATAAACAGAGAAACAACAATTAATTTAAAAACTTTTATATGTATTTAATACTGAAAGAGAAAAATATGACAACGTAAAATATAACTCGTATATAATGTTTGTCATTCATTACTTAAAAAAGTTGTTGGTTAAGATTTATCTATCTGCTTTAGGCTTTATTTTTGT
The DNA here is from genome assembly GCA_918358865.1 of Melinaea marsaeus rileyi. NCBI lineage: Eukaryota > Metazoa > Arthropoda > Insecta > Lepidoptera > Nymphalidae > Melinaea > Melinaea marsaeus. The sequence continues at coordinate 7,371,509 of OU911088.1, read as the reverse complement.
ATATCACCCTCACTGATATGATGCTGTTATGTGAAACTGATTACTCTTAAAAGATGTAATAAAAATCATTCACCCACTTTGGGGTCTTAAACTTTCTTATTTTATAATTAGTTAATTATAATCCTAAGTGCCTTTCGGAGTCTTCTCTTATTTTTTAAACCTTGATACTAAAGGGATATTATCAGTTTTGTTTCTCTGTGTATAACTTTTGTCTATAGAAATGATTCTGATGAATGATTAGCTGAAATAAAGGCAGTTATTTCAAAGATGGTTTCCCTTATTGGAAGTAGTGACATGATTTCAGGATAACTTGAAGGCAATTTTGAATATTTCCAAATAATTGTATATATAAAAACAATAAAATATGAAGAGTAATGTTTATTGTCGTAAAATTTGTAAATATAAAATAACATACAAATGCGTCATTACTGACTTGAACATTTGATGAATAAATTAAATTGATTGAGATTGATTTGATCTACTATCTATCATTACATATAGTAATCATAGTCTTTAATGATGGTGCTGAATGAACTCTTTTGTTTTTTTATACGATTATGGTTCTCATCAAATTTTCTATCTATACGAATGGTGACATGGCAGCTCAATTGCCAGACCGAAGGGATGTCTCAAATGTCATAGATTTGCGTCCTGCCCTTCTCATACAAGGTTTCTTCGGAGATATTAATTCAGAGGTAATAATGTTAACTGAGATTAAGAGATTCATGGCTCACCCGAAAATCCCATACGCGTGTGTTCTATTAATTGAATAGGTATGCAAAACGCAATTAATATTTTCTTTATCTACAATAGATATATTTTTTAATTATCATTGAGCGTACTTTTCCCTAGCAGGAAACAATTAAGCCGATATTTAATTACTTTGATGTTGAAAAATAAAATCTGAAAACAGTGATCTAAATACAAGGTATCTATTTGTATTTGAACCATTTGTATGGTACAAATACAAATAGATACCTACCCTGTATTAACCGTACGCTATTTATTATTACTACTTTATTCTATATTGATTACTAAGCTATTATCCAGGTAAAATGCACTAATATTTGCATAGGAGGTCTGATCGCTTAAGACAATCTCTTAAAAATAACCTTTGCCGAACGATGGCAATTAGCAAACTTACAGGGTAGTAGAAATTAAACTACTTTACAATCATATAAGAGTAACAATCAAATAAATAAATATATTGTTATCAAAACAGTACATAAACCGTTAAATATATACAAATACATTTGTAATGGTTTTTTATTTTTCTATTTAGTTAAATAATATTGCATAAAATGAGTTTAGAAAATTAATATTAACTTTTTGAACTTATAATGGTAGATCACCATCAGTGCAACATTATAGATTTAACTGCGAAAGAGTTACTAAGAAGTGTGAAGTTTTAATTTGTGTCCATTAACGGAGCAGAAACTCATGCTCATGACTGTGAGCTAAGAAAATTGAAGCGTAACAGTGAAGTATGTGTATTAAGTAAGTATTTGCAAATATCGTACAAGTTCCAGGGTAAAACGTTTCACATATGGATTGAGATTAGGTACATTCGTTAAAAAAATTGTTAACGCTATCAAAGTCGAGGTTTGAATCATCAACACAGCATTGATGTCCAATTCCAAGAGCCGTTAAAAACTTCCACATATCAGACATTTTCTTGTTTATTAATAAAATTAAAAATAAACTTACGGCGCTCATCCCTACAAACTCTTGAACAACGATTATGTCGTCGCAGAATAATTAACGGTTTCTTTTTTGGTGGACGAACTTTGTACGAAGAAAAATTAGGTCATGATACAAACAGTCCGCTGAAAATCGACCATGTTTGCTTAGAGATACAGGGAAAGATACTATCATTAGGTCCAATACATTCAGAATATAATTTGAGAAAAATGTGTTTCAGCGGTTTTAAGGATATCAAGATAACAATTTTTGACAATGTGTTTTAGGCATCTAGGAAGGGAATAATTTTTTTACAAGTATGTATTGAAATCTTTCACTCTGTGATCGGCAAAGGGACAAATTTTATCAGAAAGATCTTTAAATATAACAAAATAGCTCATGGTAACAGATGGACTAAAGAAAACACCGAGAAGAAGTTTTAGTTTATCTAAAAAATACTTCGATAAAAAGATTTTAATACTATTCCAATTTTTCAATTTCCGGCACCCACAACAGTAAGATAAGACCCACGGATTATCATATAACCATTTTAACACAAGTCACAATCATCGTACATCACCTAATTATAATCTCTGAATTACCTGAAAAAAACTAACACAAAGGGCTACGATTATTAATTAGAAAAGTAAACAATGGATCTTCAACTTTTTCTCAAATCTCAACGGTTATGAAAAAGTTGAATTGTGCTGTATTATCACTGAATTGTATATTGGGTTATTTATCCTTATCTTCTTAAGAATCTTCAGGACTTGGTCGGGGTATACTGAACTGTATTTTTATTACGTTAATTCAAAAGCTTCATTTTTGTGGGACAAAGAGGTATTACTTAAGAAATTAATATTTATCTGCACTTTGATATTTATTTGGTTTTGAGAAAACAAATCTTGATAGGTGAAAAACGGATAGTAAAGTTAGCAAACCTTGAAAATTAATATAACGGTGAGTTAGTTAGTTAGACTGTGTTTGTGATTTTTCAGATTTCGGATACATAAAGAAGATCAATGGTACGGGATAGGAAACACATTTTGAATGTCATGGAGTACATGAAAGTCAGCAGAGCATGAACTGACATCAGACAAATTTACCCATTATATAAGATGGGATGAATCGAAGTTCGAGAAAACGATTACCTACGGAATCGGTCACAAGGCTTTTGAAATTATATTTTGGTCAATTCGTATAAGGATTTCGGGTATTCACCTCAATTTAATATTTCGTACAAGATGTGTACAGATTGTAAAGTTTATCAATATTGATAGTTTCCTTTTGCTTCACCGTACCAACTACATTAATGTTTACAAATATCTATTTTATCTTTTATCTTTATCTAAGAACTTTTTTTACCAACTTTTAATCAAATATAAAAGTTGGTAAGTGATTCTGAAGAAACTTTATCTGTCAGCTCTCGAACACTCAGTGTAGATAATTCTGAAGGTGTAATAGAATTTTATGATCAATAATGACTATGGTCTCACCTGCTTTAGTGGGTGACGACTCAGTCCAGCAAGTTTTAAACTGCAGGGGTTTTTATCGAATGTAATTATCTAGACCAGTGATTGATGTTTGTACTGTAGCGTTTTTTACCAAGGGGTATTTAACCTAAACCAGCTATATAGACTAGATATAAGGGATGATGTTGTATTTTTGTTCTGCAGAACCACTCGAGGGCGAGTGATCGTCAGAATGGCCATGTCGGCAGCCACGCTATTTATATGCGGCTTCAAAAAACAGCGTCCATTAGGCACTAGTGGAACGTACACCGAACGCAAGTTGCGGGTACTCCGAGAAAATAAAATTTATCTTTCCTTGAGATTCGACTATAAAAGTAGCCCACTCCGAGTAGTCGCCACGCATTTCTAACTATTGCGTCTCGGTGTACGGATCACTGTCTCTTGATAGTCGAATACACCATATAGGTATTGAGCGGCGAAAATTGTCTTTGATAATAATAAATAGTGCTCGTATTGCCGTGGGTGCCCGAACTCTGTCCCTGATAGTTAGTAGGCCCTATGTGACCGCCCGACATAGCCTTATTGATTTTAATTATCGTAATTCTGTTACGCGTTAGTTAGTAACTGTAGTAACAATTGATCAGATTATTATTAATATTTTATTTTTAATCTTACAAATTCTTTTGTTCTGTGTGTGTGTAAACTGTAAATAAATTTTGTTATAATATTTGTTTGTTTGTATAATATTTGTTATATTTCTTCCTGATGTCTGAGCAAAACCCGACATCAGAAGTGGGATACGATTCTCCACCCATCTCTGGCACCACACGGAACATGCAAGAGAACTTATCGCTACCGCTCAGTAGTTTTCTCGAAATTTTCTGATGCTTTGCTGTTCCGGCAAAGTAGAAAGTTATTTGAAAAGAAAAACATTTTCTTTCTTAGAAATTGTTATTAATAATAAGAGAAATAACTTTAACCTTGATCCCAAAATAAATTTTATGGGTTTGTTATACGTTACCTTTCATACTTTTAATAACATACATGTTAACGCAATAACGCAATGTAAACATTACAAAGATAAAGATTCCGTCTAGAATTTAATTTGTAACTACTTGGTAACTACAAGTTAAATTTGAACTTCCATTTTAAGAACCGAGGGTATACGTGTTCTGTGAAACTTTTATCTAAATATCTAACCTGAACAAGCACAACTCGGTACCTGTTATTTATTGGAGATTAGATTATAAGATTATTTTAGATTTAGATGTGATTTTTAATTAAGTAATAACGTTCTGTTTCGTCAATTTAATAATTACTTACCAATATTTTTTGTTCCAATATATTATCAAGAAAACACGAAGTTTTGACGTTTCATTCGATAATGTAATAAATAATTTAAGAATTTACGACTAAAATATTATTATAAGATCAAAATACCAAAACCAAATTAAAAGTATCAAATTTAATATTGACGAAATAAATAATAATTTTCCGGATTGAATATTCAAGTTACAAATTTTTAAATAAAAGTTGTTAACTCACTGAGATATTTTGTTACTTTGATTACGATAATATAAATTGGATTTCAAATATTTTGTTATGCGCATAACAATTGAAAACAGGACGGAATTCTTTCGAAATTAAATTGTCTAAAATTAATTGATTTATTAACTCGTTTCACATTTCACTAGATGATATAAACAAATATAACATAAAAGTTTTAAAATTGTAATGTATTAAATAACATTTTAAATAAAAATATAATAGTCGGCAAATGATATATATAAAGTTTCTTAATATAAATTTTGAAAATATAATGAAATAAAAATATGTATACGCAACGCCACTCTCTTGCAAGTCCCCGAATGTTGTAAGAGTTTGTGGACGGCGGTGATCGCTCGTCACCCGCACACTCGTTTGCCCTCCGATAACATAAAAAAAGAAAAAATCCTTAAAACGATTTCATAGAACCAAAAGGGTTAAACCTTTTCGATTTTAAATGTAATTTAACTAAATTTGAATAATTATATCACACGAGATAAATCTTAATGGAAATAAATTAGACTGTTTGAATTTAAGCTTGTAGGGAACTGATGCTAAATGTAAAGTTTTTTTGATTGTGTAAAAGCCTTTAATTGACGATATTGTGTGTTCTAATCACTTCTAGATGCAAATGAAAATGTCCACTTTTAATTAACTAATTCTCGTTACTTTGATGTTGAAAGTAATTTTTTTTAATATTCTTTTTTCCTTGGTACATATATTACCTCGTCACATGTTTCCAGATGAATTAAATGGTTTTCTATATTACTTTCACAATTTACTTTAAAGCGAAAATAGACATAGCGGATGTTTAAATCAGTGAATCAATCAAAATATTATGTTTACATAGTTTCTAACATCACGTCGTTTGTTGAAAATAATAATATCTCCATTGATTGAATATATACGATTATATATGAAATTATAAGAAATTTTAGTTTGAAACACTTATAGTATTACGTAATATTTTAGTTTATTTTTTGGAAAGCGATAATTAAATCGGCGCCTAATGAAGTAACTTATTTTACTACATTTAGAAAAAATAGTGGTGATCATTAAAATTTTTTGAGTTCTTCCTTTGAGAACATTTATGTTTCGTTCGTCTTACCAATTATATGTTTGAGTTATTACTCATATTATATTTATAGATATTACATTTAATATATTATGATGATGATATGATATTTCTTAATATATATATTAAATTATAAATAATATAAAAAAAATAATTAAGTTAACCCAACCCTATGTGAACATTTCTTAACATGAAAGAATATCTAATTAAATTTAATGAAGATTGTCGTAACACTTGAACTTTATTTTTCAAATTATTATCCACTCTTGAATGAGGCACGTTTCAACGCTGAAACATAAACGTGCAGATCGAATATTAAAACCGTAATTATATCTGTTTTGTACATAAACATGTTAAACTTTATTTAAATTAGTATGCTTGTGGTCACAAACCGAATATCTATCTCTATTCATATCAGGTAAAGCAACTTGGAAGGATAAATGTTTTGAATTACAAAATGGAAACTGATCATAAATTAACAATAAAATAACCATAATTATCAAATTTAATAAGAAGTATATTAGTCACATTTAAATTTGTGACTAAAATATAATTATGTATAATATTATATGTTTCTATTTTTTTGTAATAGAAGAGTAAGAGAGAGAATACGAATACCTGAATACTGTAAACAAATAATATAGGCATAGGCACTTTATCAGATAAAATAAAAAACAGTAACATATTATTATAACAGAATATATTAGTATACACATAAAAACTTCTTTGATCTTGTTAATATCTTCCTTTATTCTACTTTTGTTGCTCAAATAATTGGATTTATATCTTTTCTTAAGAGCTTAGACATTTTATGTATATATGTAAAATATTTTTTTTTAGAAGTTTTCGATACTTTCTTGATCTGTAATATTAATTAAATTAAAGGAACCTTAAAAACTCCTGATCTTATATACTCCTGTTTTTAAATGAATTTCACTCAATAATAATAGTTCCGTATAAATTGAATATGTCTCTCCAGTGATTAGAATTTGATCAAAACGGCACAGTTATAAATACTTTTTTAACCATTTGAATATATCTGCTCATGGAGTCCTACAAATTGTTATTGCGGCTTTTTGTTTTAAAATAGATATATATTATATTATTTACAAATGGTTAATTAACAAGTATATAAGTTTCATTTCAATGAACATTGATAACCACAATATGTAAAACTAGTTCTTTCAGCGGTTTCTCTATGTATAAATAAAGTTTGTGATAAAAAACAAATCAAATTTTATTTTTAAAATTTAATTATTGATAAATAATCATTTATGTAATTGACAGATTTTGGACTGATTTTTTAATTAGGTACATGTAATAATTAAATAATTACTAAAATTTTGTTCAGTTGTAGTTGGTTTCGCAAATAACATTGATTGTTTATCTTGGAACCATTTTTTCTCATTAGAAATATTGATATAAGTTTAATATTTATTTATCAGACGGATTCTCAAATACAACTAAACATTATTTTGTTTGATACTCAGCTCTTTATTGTGAAGTAGAAATCTTTGGTTCTTATAGCGTAATAATTGGTCTAATAATAATCTGTCATAGATTTTAGAAGCGCCTTCTTAGGTACAATATAATATCAAGTTACGATAAGTAATGTAAATATTTTATTTATTTAATTCATTAAAATATACATATTCATATATCAATCAAATAATCAGATAAAAATGTAAATGTATGTATATTACTTGTTTCGTTATAATATATGTACTATTTAGGAATTTAACCTATTTCCTTTGACACATTTTGCTAAATGGCCATCGAATGTTTGATCGGGTTATGGGCTATGATGAATTTAGAGAGTAATAAGTGTTTATCTTTGTGTTGTGGTTCAATTAAGTGATTATTGCATCACAATTATGTCAAACGATTGTTCGTTTTCACTTTTTTCTTCCTCCTAAACCAGAAATTCTAATTGTATTAATATTCCATTATATACCTCTAACGTTACATTTCATTAGCAGCACTATTTTAAATGACATTTTTTTATGCCAATTACATAAATAAAGAGTTTCTTAAATCAGCGAAAAATAACTTTAAATTTATTTAAATTTATTTTCGGTTAAACTGACCAAGTCTTGTTTTGTTAACTTAATTATTTTTCCATTTTTGTCTAAAAGTTAAGTTGATATAAATGACAACAATTCTACCAAAATACTCGCTCAAATATATATTATCAGTGACAGCAAAGATAATTATAGCAGTAATAGCCTTCTCACGCAAGGTCTCTTGGGAGATATTAGTTCAGAGGTAATAATCTTAACTGAGATTAAGAGATTCATGGCTGACCCGAAAATCCCAAACGCATGTGTTCTATTAATTGAATAGGTAAGCAAAATATAATTATTATTTTCTTTATCTACAATATATTTAGATATATTTTGGGTAGACCTCGAAGAATTCGGTCTACCCATTCATTTGTACCCGACTTTCGAATTTTGAAAAAATTTCTTCACAGGAGGTCTTCTTATGACCCCCTGAGTCCGAAATGACCATTGGTCAAAATGTTTATATATATATATATATATATATATATATGCGTGCGTGCGTCCAGATTCGACTTTTGTCAGCACGATAGCGGCTGCAGTTTCGCTCGGATCGCTTTCAAACTTTGCACAAAAATCAACCATCCAAAAATAAAGGTCAAGTTCGTTAACCAGAGAAATCCGGCCACAGGGGGCGCTAGGGCCTCATTTTTTCCGATTTCAGTTTTTCGACCATAACTTTTTCCCTATACAAAGTAGATCAATCGCGTTCATATTATATGATGTCTTTGATGTATACCTATAACTAATGTACATAAACCGAAAACCTAACTTCAATAACTTAGGGGTGGGGGTAAAAAAACCGAAAATTTTTGGAAAAAAATTCATAACTTTTTTCTGGTAAACATTCTTACATCACAAGTATTTTTAATAGAAAGGTTATTTTTTACTCTAAATTAAGATACCAAAAGTTTTTCCGTAAAAGGTACCGTTTCCGAGAAAAAAAATAAAAACCACTTTTAGCTTGATAATTTAAGGTAGGTAAAACCACGGCAACTTTTTTCTGATAAACATTTCCTCCTCGCAAATATTTTTAATAGAAAGGTTATTTTTTACTCTAAATTAAAGTATCAAAAGTATTTCCAAAAAAGATACCTATTCCGAGAAAAAAAATAAAAACCGCTTTTTGCTTGAAAATCTTTGATGTAAACAACGGCATCATGTGTAATTCTTACGAGTAGGTAGTCAGTTATATTTTAAACGAGTTACACACGAGGTCTACCCACGCGTGTCCCCCTGCGGGCACGGATTTTTTTAATTATCATTGAGCGGACTTTTCCCTAGCAGGAAACAATTAAGCCGATATTTCACTTAATTACTTTGATGTGGAGAAAAAAATCTAAAAAGAGTGACCTAAATACAAGGTATCTATATGTTATAAAACACTTGTGTGGTACAAATACAAATAGATACCTACCTTGTATCAATCATACACTATTTATTATTACTACTTTATTGATTACGAAGCTACTATCCAAGTAAAATGCACTAACATTTGCATCTTATCGCTTAAAGCATTCTCTTAAAAACAATCTTTGCTGAATGATGGTGTGAAGTAGTTTAATAAATAAATACAATACAATCAAATAAATAAACATTATAATCAACATAATACATAAGCTATTAAAAATATACAAATTTATTTTTATATCTCTGTTTAATTAAATAATATTGCATAAAATGAGTTTAGAAAATTAATATTTACTTTTTGAATTTCTATTGGTATATCACCATCAGTGCAACATTATAATGTTGCACTGATGGTGATATACCAATAGATTTAATGGTGAAGGAGTTACTGTGAAGTGTGAAGTCTTAATTTGTGTCCATTAATGGAGCACAAACTCATGCTCATGACTGTGAGCTAACAAAAGTGAAGCGTAACAGTGAAGTAGGTGTAACAGTAGTAAAGTAAAAGGCCTTCCCGATATTTGCAAATATCGCATAAGTTCCAGGGTAAAACGTTTCACATATGGATTGAGATAAGATGCGTTCTTTAAAAAATTGATAACGCTATCAAGGTTTGAACCATCAACGCAGCTTTGATGTCCAATTCCAAGAGCTGTTAAAAACTTCCACACATCAGAAGTTTTCTTGTTTGTTAATAAAATTAAAAATAAACTTTCGGCGCTCATTCCTACAAACTCTTGAACAACGATAACTTCGTCGCATAATAATTGACGATTTCTTTTTTGGCGGACGAACTTTGTACAAAGAAAAATTAGGTCATGATAAAAAAAACATTAGCTGGAAATTGACCATGTATGCTTACAGATACAGGGAAAGATACTATCATCAAATTCAATTAATTCGGAATATAATTTAGGACAAAATGTGTGGCAACGGTTTTAAGGATATCAAGATTACAACTGTTGACAATGTGTTTTATGCATCTAACAAGGAAATCATTTTTTTCGAGCATGTATCCACTATGTGATCGCCAAAGGGACAAAATTATTCAGGAAGATCTTTACATATAACAAAATAGCTCATGTGAAGAGATGGACTATTTTAAAACATCCAAAAGAAGTTTTAGTTTACCAAAAAATACCTCGATAAAAAGATTTTATTACGATTCAAATTTTCCAGTTCCAGACACCCACAACAATAAGATAAGAACCAAAGACTGTCACACACTCATTTTAATACACATCATAATTATCGTACATCACCTAATTATGCTCTTTGAATTTCCTGTAAAAATTATTAAGAGCTACGACTATTAATTATAAAAAGTATACAACGAACCTTTGATTAGAAATCCAAAAAAATGGTGGTAAAAAAGTTGAACTGAGCTGTAATATTATTGAATAGTACATAGGGTTATTTAGCATTATCTTCTAAAGAATCTTCGGGACTCGATCGGGACAGTACTTTATCGGTATTTTTATTACGTTAATTCAAAAGCTTTATTTTTGTGGGACAAAGAAGTATTGCTTAAGCAATTAATATTTATCTGATCTTTGATATTTTTTTGGTTTTGAGGAAACAAACCTTGATAGATGATAAAACTGATAGTAAAGTTAGCAAATCACGAAAATTAAGATTACGGTAAGTTAGTTAGTTAGACTGTGTTTGTGACCTTTTAGACTTAGGATTCACAAAGAGGATCAATGGTACGGGACAGGAAACACATTTTGAACTTCATGGAGTACATCAAAGTCGGTAGAGCGTGAACTGACGTTAGACAAATTTACCTATTATATAAGATGTGATGAATCGAAGTTCAAGAAAACGATAACCTACGGAATCGGTCACAAGGCTTTTGAAATTATCTTTTGGTCAATCATTAGAGATTTTTTCATGTTTATCATGGCTATTAAATAAAAATCATCTTTAAAATCCTCTATACTCCATATATTGACTCGGACTATGCGCTATTCCCACCAAAGCTTAGTCATATCGTGATTCGTGAATAAACAGAGAAACAAACAATTAATTTAAAAGCTTTTATACACATTTAATTCTGAAAGAGAAAAATACGAGAACGTAAAATATAACTCGTATATTATAATGTTTGTTCTTCATTATTAAAAAAAATTTACATGTTAAAATTATTTTTAGAAAAAAAATAGTTTATTTAAATGCTTTAGGCTTTATTTTAATATTTTACTCTCACTGATATGATACTGATATGTGAAACTGATCTTAAAGATGTAATAAAGATCACTCAATGACTTTGGAGTTAAACTTTCTTATTTTATTATTAATCCTAAGTGCCTTCCGGAGTCTTCTCCCATTTTTAAAATCCTGATACTAAAGCAAGGGATATTATTAGTTGTCTTTCTCTGAGTATAACTTTTATTTATCAAGATGATTCTAGGCTTCTTTTTGCTGAAATAAAAGCAGTTTTTTCAATGATGGCCTCCCTAATTGGAATAAGTGACATAATTTCAGACAAACTTGAAGCCAGTCTTAATTTTTTCCAAATTTTTAATAAATAAGTTATATTTCAGTTTTCTATAGCAGTCTATCGAACCGTTAGATAAATATTTTCTTTAAATTTTTAATAACCATTAAACTTGATGGTAAAACATTAGAAAACATTCAGTCTTTTCCATTTTTAGTATTTTTATTAACTTTTATGTATTAATTATATTGTACCTATTACCTTTAGATAGTCTGAATAATACAAATGATAGTAAAAGCTAGAGTAAAATTGCCTGTCGTAACATTCATACTGAAAGTACACCAAGTAACTACAAAACCTGAAAAGAAAGAAAATCTACAGAAATGTGTAAAGTACCGCGGCAAATAAAGGTCCCTGGAGGCTCAGCCTCAGGTCACGTTAATTTGTTCGTGAGAGCATCAATGCTGCGTCGTCGCTATTAATTTGTGTCACCGGGATAAGCATTCTGATGAAAATCTTTCATCCATTTTACACGGTCTAAGTTTCTCGTTGGTTTAAAATAATTTTATTATTTTTAAAGTAGTAGGGGCGCCAACTGACTTCGAATCGTTACGCTTGTGAAATCTCGGGTGCCGTTTGCATATTGACCGAAGCGAGCCCGGTGTAATAAATCATCGTTGTGGACAATGTCGGTAATGTAGGAGATCATTTTTTTGACAACAACGTGACATATTTAATTTTTTTTAAAAACCTAATGTGTGCCTTTTTGATTGCAAAATTTCATAATTTTCCATCGAGTAGTTTTCGAGCCTATTCGTGACAAAGAATGTGAAAAAGTATAAAGTACTAATGTAATTTATGCATTCTCATTAAGGATATAGTCTTCAAAATTTAAAAGTAAATGAAATTTTATTTAAAATTTATAATAAATAAAAAGTACCTATAAAATATATTTATATTTAATATGAAATGATCAGTAATTGTTGTCTAATAGAAAGATAAGATAATTGAAAAGAAAAACATTTAAAATTTTTAGATTTTATATTAATAATAACCAAAATACCTTTAACCTTGATCTCCAAATTAATTTTCTGGATTGGTTTCACGTTCCTTTTCATACTTAAAACGACATTACAAAGAAAAAGACTCCTTCTAAAATTTAATTTGTAACTTCTTGATACCCACATGTTAAATTTGAAATTCCATTTTAAGAGCCGAGGCAATACGTGTTCTGTGAAACTTCTATCTGGCTATGAATATTTAGATTTTAGAGGTAAGTTAGGTAACTAACTAACAAGAACGCACACAACTTGGTACCTGTTATTTATTGGAGATTAGATTATTAGATTAGATTAGATTTAGATGTAATTTTTGTTTCAGTAATAAAGTACCTAATTTAATAATTACTTACTATTGTTTTTTGTTTCTATATATGTATTTTTTTATAATCAAGAAAAAACGAAGTTATGGCTTTTCAATCAATACTGTACAAAATAACTTAAGAATTTAGGACTAAAATATTATTATAAGATCAAAATATAAAAATATCAAAACAAAATTAAAAGTATCAAATTTATTATTGACGAAATATATAATAATTTTCCTTATTGAATATTCAAGTTACAAATTTTAAATAAAAGTTGTTAACTCACTGAGATATTTTGTTACTTTGAATACGATAATATAAATTGGATTTCAAATTTTTTATGCGCATAACAATAGAAAACAGGACAAAATTCCTTCGAAATTAAATTGTCTAAAATTAATAGATTTATTAACCCATTTTACATTTCACAAAATGATAGAAACAAACAAAATAAATATATAACTTTTAAAATTGTAATAAACTAATTAACTTTATAAATTCAAACATAATAGCCCTCAAATAAAATATATGAAGTTTTTGTTAATCGATATGTAACAGTAACTTAATTTTGAAATTATAATAAAAACATTATGTATACGCAACGCCACTCTCTTGCAAGTCCCCGAATGTTGCAAGAGTTCGTGGACGGCGGTGATCGCTCGTCACCCGCACACTCGTTTGCCCACCTCAAATATAAAAAAAATCCTAAAAATGATTTTATAGATCGAAAAGGATTTGAACCTTTTCGATATTAAATTTAATTTAATAAAATTTTAACAATTATATCACATGAGATAAATCTAAATGGAAACAAATTAAACTGTTTCAATTTTAGCTTGTTGGGAACCGATGATAAATGTAAAGTTTTTGGGATTGTGTAAAAGCCTTTTAATTTACGATATTGTGTTTGAAATCACTTCCAGATGCAAATGCGAATATCCACTTTTAATTAATTAATTGTCGTTGCTTTGATGTCCAAAGTATTTTTTTATATATTCTTTTTCCTTGGTACATATATTACCTCGTCACATGTTTCCAGTTGAATTAAATGGTTTTCTATATTACTTTCACATTTTACTTTAAGGCTAAAATAGACATAGCGGATGTTTAATTCAGTGAATCAATCAAAATATTATGTTTTCATAGTTTCTAAAATAACGTCGTTTATTGAAAATAATATAATCTGCATTGATTGATTATATACTGCATTGAAATTCTAAGAATTTTAATTTTGAACCAGTTATAGTATTACATCATATTTTAGTTTATTTTTTGGAAAGCTATAATTAAATTTTTGTAGAAAAATTTACTGCACATTACTTTTCTAACTAAATTAATCTATTAGGTTTATGTGCTATATTGAAATTAAATGATATTCTGCTAAAAGAGAAGATAATGCGCCATAAATTGATTACGAACAATTACAAAAGTCCAAGCAGATTTGTCGAATTCACCTAAATTCTATTAATTTACATTTGTTTATTGGACTGTGCTCACGTTGACCTTAGGACCTGACCCTTGTGACGCACCCTGGTGGGTGGTACACTCTACGTTAAAGATCTCAAAGTAAAATATGATGTTAATTGACTTCAAAATAAGCAAAACCTTTTAACGGTTATAAAGTATTTATTATTTTAAATTCTTAAAACTAGGTTTTAATTATTACTTATGTTTCTGAAAAAAAGTCTATTAGGCTAGACCTAACCGTTGCAACATCGATACACATTTGGCGAGTTCAATATTATGTTACGTGCTAAATATACCAAGTAACTTATACAAGTACCGTGATCACCAAAAGTGCTCCAGATGAATATTATATTTAAACGATACTAACATTACCTTAACTAATAATAATCCGACAAATACATTGCAGCAAGCTTATAATAAATGAAAATTAGATTTATAAAATGTAATATTTAGATTACAAGATGAAGTATTAATTACTGATGAATGATAACTTATATATGTATAACAGATATTTAAGTTATCATTATTGTTATTAAAACAATAGTTTACTTTAACTTTTTTGTCAACGGTATTTATTTTAGACGAGCTCCTATTAAATGGGTCAAATTTATTATACATCGATACACTCAGCTCATCGCCATCATATACACTCTTTGGTGAGGCACTCCCAATAAAATTAGTTTACCTTTCATCTCAGCTGCACTGCATTGAGGAAATGAACCAGCGCTTAATGAAGTAACTTCACTTAGTTACTCTTTCTTTCATATACTAACAAAAAATTGTGATGATAATCACAACTTTTTTTGAGGTCTGCCTTTGAGACTGTTTATGTCTTGATTGTTCTTACCATTTATTCGTTTGAGTAATATTTATTAATATTTAAAAAAAATCTTAATAGAATCCAACCCTATTTATTATCGGAAACCTTATAAATGAATTCCAAAAAAATATCTAATTTAAAATCCAATAATATAAAGAAAAAAAAACATACTATATATATATATATATATATAAATACTAGCAGACCCGGTCACGCGTTGTTGTGACTATTGTTTTTGATATATTCCACTGTAGTAAACTATTTAAGGGGTGACGTTTAGAGTACATCTATCATGAAAACCATAATGTTTTCTTACAGTCGCTATTAAGCAAAAATGAAAACAAAAAAAATGTAATTATTTTTTTTATTTTATCCAACTTTATTAACACTATTTGTATATTACAAAGTTTTTAGTAAATAATTTGTAACACTAAACTTACGATAGGTAGGGCAGATGCCCTACCTACTTCATTCGTAATTACTCAATCCAGTCAACAGATACCGCCATCTGTTAGAATTGTTAGGAGCTAACTGGAATAGTTTAGGAGTCCATCGCGGACAAACAACATGACACGTAATTTATATATATTAAGATGATAAGGCAAGTACGATACCACGTAAAATGATCAGGCTTTACATATTTTTTAAATAATGATGAATCTGAAACGATAGACTTGTCCGTTTGTCAAAAACACCATCTTGTGTGTGTGTAAGTAAATTTAATTTTGCCTAACTTACACTATTAATTATATTTAGTTATCTTATTTGCTGTGTTATATAAAGAAACGAGAGAATAAATTAAATATGATCCTTAACAAAATCTTAAACCTAATTAGCTTATATTTGGGTCTGGACAATAATAATGAAACATACCATCAATGGTATAGATATACATACATATATTAAAGATACAGTTAATATTATTCGTGATTATTTTTTTCGAGAAAGTTTTTACAATTGTCGTTTTATTCCATTTTTTTTATTTTATTCTTCTTTCCATGTTATGAGCCTGTCGCTAGATTGAGTATAATCTGTGATCCCGAAGATTTTGTGTGTGTTAAAACACAAACATACATAGCCCTACTAGGTTTTTCAACACAGGATATCTAGAAAATAGAAAATATAGATAAAAGAAAGAATATCAATATATGTTAAAAGACAATATAATATTATACATATAATTGCCTACAACTTCTATGTGGGTATTTCATAGCATGAAAGAATATCTTATTAAATGTAATGACACTCGTAACGCTTGAATTTTTTTTCAAAATATTATCCAGTTTTGATAGTTAGTTTAAGTTAAACGCTAAAATATAAACGTGCAGATCGAATATTAAAATCGTAAATATATCTGTTTTGTTCATAAATATGTTAGCCATGTTAAGCTTTATTTAAATTAATAAGTATGCTTGTGGTCAAAAACCGAATAACTATCACTATTCATATCACGTAAAGCAACTTGAAAGGATAAATGTTTTGAATTACAAAATGTAAATTGATCATAAATTAATAATAAAATAACCATAATTATCAAATTTTATAAGAATAATATTATAACCACGTTTAAACTCGCCTTTGAAATATAATTATGTATAGTATTATATTTTTAATTTTTTTTGTAATAGAAGAATAAGAGAGAATAAGAATTCCTGAATACTAACAAATAATGTAGACACTTTATCAGATATTAAGTAGTCGTTCTGTGAACAGTAGACCTCACTACGTTACGGGATGAGACAATGTTGGGAAATTATTTATAGTGGATTTCACGAGATGTAGTGGTTACGATATTTCACCCGTGAACCAAGTATTTGATAATTAGCTATTTCCGCCATTTTGGATTTTGAAATAACAAAAAAACACCTTAGATTTCGGCAAAGAATACTTAGACAAAATTTCAGCCCGCTAGCTGCCGCAAAGTCAAGGTACGGATCAGAAATCCGCCATTTAGAAATTTTTCGAGCATGCAAAAAAAACAGCTCGACATAAAAATTTTAATAATTCAAAGAACACACATACCCATTTTCGTGACGATTGCATGAAAAATACGCCTGCTACGCCAAAATAAAAACTGAAATTACCGCTATTTTGGAGTTTTCCTTCCAGTAAGAAAAATGGTCAGACAAAAAAAAAATAATTCAAAGAACACACCTACCAATTTTCGTGACGATTGCATGAAAAATACGCCTGCTACGCCAAAACAAAAACTGAAATCACCGCCATTTTGGATTTATCCTCCCAGTAAGAAAAATGGCTAAACAAAAAAAATTAAATAACTCAAAGAACATGATCATCAATTTTTGTGGCGATCGGATGAAAATTGCTACTGCTACGCCAAAAACAAAACTTAAAACGCCCCCATTTTGTTTTTGTGCCTAATAAAAAAAACGGCTCGACGTAAAAATTCTAATAATTCAAAGAACACGCCTGCTAATTTTCGTGACGACAGGATGAAAAATACGCCGGAACAAACGTGCTAGCATACATACGGAAAATAGCAGAATGGGCCTATCTACTGGGACCGTAGTCCTTCGGACAACTAACATATTTTATTATATTATAACAGAATATATTAGTATAGACAATATAACTCCTTTGATATTATTAATAACTTCCTTCATTTTCCTTTTGTTACTCGAATAATTGGATTTATATAATTTTTTAAAAGCTCATACAGTTCAGAAGTTTTTTATAGTTCTATCATCTGAACAAATAAAATTAAAATGACCTGGAATATTATAAAGTGCGAAGCTGGTAAAAGCAAAGCTCGCAACTCCAAATTTTCTCTTCAAATGGATAATCAAGTAATAAAATCAGATAAGGAAGTTGCCTCTACTTTTGAAAATTATTTTTAAAAAAATCCAGCTTCTACCACTTCTTCTTTAATTTCTTCTCCTGTAGTCGCTGAGTCATTACTACAAAAAAATGTAAAAAAATGTAACATTCCTTTTAAATTTAAGAAAATTGAATCCAATGATATAATTAAATGTTTTAGGACCTTAAATATTAAGAATACTTCCGACTTATGGGGAATATCTGTAAAGGTGATTGGTTCAATAGTGGGCCTCGTTGCGCCTTACTTAGCGACCATTTTTAATGTATTTCTTGTGGAGTGTTTCTTGACATAATGAAACATAGCAAAGTAATACTCTTAAAATCAGGCAATAATACAGATCCTTCTAATTACAGACCAATATCAGTACTGCTTTCGTTTAGTAAAATATTTGAAAAAATCATTCTTAATCAGCTGATAGACCATTTTAATAAATATAAATTGCTTTACCATAAACAGTTCGGTTTTACTAGAGGTTGCTCTACTACGGACACCGGCGTCTTTCTTATAAAGCATATATATGGGGCCTGGGATCAGTCACAGGATGCTCTTAGAGTATTCTGTGATTTATCTAAGGATTGTGTTCAGCATGAAACATTGGTCAGGAAATTGTACTACTATGGCATTAAGGACATTGATCTCAAACTCTTGATTTCTTACTTGTCTAATAGAATTCGGAGGGTAGAGGTGAATGGAAAAAGATCGGCTGGGGCTCCAATTGATATGGGGGTCCCTCAAGGCTTAATTTTAGGTCCATTTCTCTTCCTTGTTTATATAAATGACCTGCCTACTTTTGTGAAAAAATATAATGGGATAGTATTGTTTGCTAATGACACTTCTTTAATATTTAAAGTAAAACGGCATCAGGTAATGTATGACGATGTAAACAAGGCTCTCTCTAGAATAGTGCATTGGTTTAGTGTAAACAACCTGTTGCTTAATAGTAAGAAGAATAAACTTCTTAGATTTTCTACTTCTAATATTAAACAGGTGTAAACTAATGTACTTTTAAATGAGGAAGCGATGCAAGTGGTGGAATCCACAGTTTTCTAGGAGTCACTGTTGATGCTAAGCTACAATGGGGCCCTCATATAGCTGGATTGGCTAGTAAACTTAGCTCTAACGCGTACGCTGTTAAAAAAAATTTGATTATTATAGTTATTTTCATAGCATAATGTCTTATGGTATCCTACTGTGGAGTAGTGCTACTGATATAAATACCATTTTCGTTATACAAAAAAGAGCTGTCCGTGCAATTTACAACCTGGGCCCTAGAGATTCTTTAAGAGATAAGTTTAAGCAAAGTAATGTACTTACGGTCGCCAGTCAGTATATATTTGAAAATCTTAAATATGTACATAAAAATACTGACAATTTTATTAAGCACAGTGATATTCACACTATAAATACCAGTAACAAACACAAGCTCGCGCTACCTGTTACTGGACTTAAAAAAAGTGAGTAAATCTTTCATGGGGCAATGTATATAGTTTTACAACAAAGTTCCAGCAAACGATCAAGTATTACCATTTAACAAATTTAAGAGAATAACTAAGGAACGTTTGTGTGCAAAAGGATACTAAAATGTATCTAAATACTTAGAGGATAATGCACCGTGGGTATAAAGCGATCGCTGCCAGGCTGCTTCAAGATTATTTACTTAGTATAGTGTAATGTATTTATGTAATGAATTTAAGTTCTAATTAAAAAAAACAAATCATGACAACCCCGCTGAGTTTCTGTCGCCAGCTCTTCTCAGGTCTGTGGGAATTATTTTTCCGAGCTGGTGGTAGCTTTGACAATGAAAAAATGTTTTCTATGAAACTTATTTTCAATAAAGATTTTTGATTTTGATTTTGATTTTGATATTTGATTTGAACTATTAATTCAATAAAAGGAACATTAAAAAATCATAGTCTTATAGACTCTTAATTTTAATCGAATTACACTACAGAATATTAATAGTTCTGCATTAATTTAATATATCCCTCTTGTGACTAGGAATTCAAAACGGCACAGTTATAAATATTTTCTCAAACATTTGATATATCTGTTTATGGAGTCCATTTGTTTTCTACAAATTATAATTCCCGCTTTTTATTTTAAAATAGATATACATTATATTATTTACAAATGGCTAATTAACAAGAATATAGTTTTCATTTCAATGAACAAAGGTAACCACAATATGTAAAACTATTTTTTTCAGCGGTTACCCCACGTATAAATAAAGTTTGTGCTAAAAAACAAATAAAATTTTATGATTTTATTTTTAACATTCTAATCATTGGTTAATAATCATGTATGTAATTGTCAAATTGTGGACTGATATTTATTGAGGTAAATTGTACATTTGATAACGGTATAATTACTAAGATTTGGTTCAGTTGTAGTTGGTTTCGCAAATAACATATCTTGTAACCATTTTTTATCATTAGAATATTGATATAGGTTTATTGATACTCGTATATTTATTTATCAGCCGGATTCTTAAATACAATGAACCAGTATTTTTTTGATACTCAGAGAGTTCTTTATTATAATGTAGAAACTGTTGGTTAATAAAGCGTAATAATCTAGACCTATCATAGAGTCTGGAAGCCCCTTCTTAAGAACAATATAATTTAAAGATAAGAAAAAAAATGTAAAGATTTGATTTATTTGATTCATTAAAACATTCATATTGTTATTGATATATAAATCAAATAACCAGATAAATAAAGTACGTACGAGTATGTATTTTATTTGTTTCGTTATAATATACTATTTAGGAATTCAACCTATTGCCATTGACACGTTTTGTTGAATGACCATCGAATGTTTGATTGGGTTATGGGTTAAGATGCATTAATAGAGTAATAAGTGATTGTCTTTGTGTCGTGATTAAGTTAAGTAATTATTGCATCACAATGATGTCAAATGATTGTTTGTTTTCACTTTCTTCTTCCTCCAAAAGCAGAAATTCTAATAGTTATAATATTTAATTACATCTATATCTAATGTTACATGTCATTACTAACACTGTTTAAGATAACATTTTTATGCCAATTTCACATATAAAGCGTTTCTTATCTAATCAGCAGAAAATAATTTTAAATTTATTTGAATTTATTTTCGGTTAAACTGATCAAGTCATGTTTTTTTAACTTTATTATATTTTCATTTTGGTCTAAATGTTAAGTTGGTATAAATGACAAAAAATGTACCAAAATACTCGCTCAAATATTTATTATCAGTGACAGCAACGGTAATTATAGCAGCAATAACCTTCTCACACAAGATCTCTTGGGAGATATTAGTTCAGGTAATAATGTTAACTGAGATTAAGAGATTCATGGCTGACCCGAAAATCCCATACGCGTGTGTTCTATTAATTGAATAGGTAAGCAAAACGCAATTAATATCTTCATTATCTACAAAAGATATATTTTTTAATTATCATTGAGCGGACTTTTCCCTAGCAGGAAACAGTTAAGCCGATATTTCAGTTAATTACTTTGATGTGGAAAAAAACTAAAATATGAAAACAGTGACCTAATTGTCCATTTGTATGGTACAAATACAAATAGATGTCTACCTTGTATGCTATTTATTATTACTACTACTTTATTCTAAATTGGTTACATATATATTAAAATAATATTGATACAAACAAGTTGAAAATTATTAGTTACTCCGATTTTTGAATTTCTAATGGTTGATCATTCCAGAAGATTTTCCGGTGAAGAATTATTGTCCAAACGAGTGTTTAAGATAGGAAATTTTAATTTGTGTTAATAGAGCATAACTCATGCTCCATTATTAATGACGTGATGAGGTAAGAAAACTGAAGCGCTCTCTGAGATATTTCATTTTATCATATTTTTAGTCAGGTTCTATGATAATTAGACAATTTTGGGCTGTACTTATCCCTTATTTAGACACTTAAGACACTATAGATGTGAAGGACATCTCTTTGTATAGGTTTTTCTCTCAATTTATGAATATCTCATGTCTGGATGAAAATTGAAAAGTGTTTTAAGATATTGTGTTTGTAATTTTAAATAACATTATTGTATAAATGCTCTTTTTATTCAATATAATAATATTGTACTCTAGTACACCTCAATTAATTTCACTTTTAAAAAAAAACAATCACAGAATAATGTAATGGTTGTTATTAGAAACTTCACAAAAATAACAAATTACACTAATTCTTTAAATAAAAAATAACTTCAATACATTCAAACCGATAATAAGAAAATGAATTTACAATTTAAAAACACAAAGTCTAATCACGTACAAAAAATATCACTAAACACGCGATACAAAATAACGACAACCGAACGAGTCGAGAGTGACGCAAAAAGTGAGCACGAGCATCTACCCGCACTGGCTTATATTCAATTCTTCAACGGTTGGTCTGAATTATCTTCTACACGGCCTCTCCTGACAGGAGACCGTCCTCGGACTCCCTTTTCTTTATTTCAAGAGTGGCATAGAAAGCAAAGTCCCAGACTCTGCTGAAGGCAAGTCGCAATCTTGAAGTTCTTGGACTTCTAGATCGGTAGTAGCCTGTAGAGGCTGCTGATCTCCAGATGACCCCGCTTCTGGCTCTAAGCAGTCTGTTTCTGTTTCTGTGTCTGCACCTACATGAAAAAAAATATAAAGCAAACACTATAAAGGACAAATCAAAATGTATACAACGATACACAACCCGCAAATAAGACGCGTCCGCCCTATCAACAAGCAATGTAACGCTGCTTTAGTGATTAAGCCATAGGCACGACGTTAGCATTCACTTAATCACGGGCACAAGTCAGAGGCGCTACGTGAAGCTATAACTTTGCCTGGCACAAGTCAGAGGCACGACGTGAAGCAATAACTTGGCATAGCAATTGTTAGCCAGAAGCACGACGTGAGGCTAAAACTAACAATTGTTAACCAGAAAGGAAGCACTACGTGAAGCTATTATCTGGTACACTAACTACCAAGTAACGGTCTGCAGCCCGCACTTGCGTTAGACTCACTTTCAAAATAAGCAGCACAAACTTCAGGTGTCCATTCTCCACGCCATGGGATCATATACTCGGCTGCGGCTTGCGTTAATTTCCCGTAGGACCCTGCCAAAAGTTGCAGTTCATAGCGCCCATGGGGGAGAACCTTTAGAACTCGGTAAGAACCCCGCATTCCGGAGTCCAGTTTCCCCGTTGACTGCGCTTTCTTTCTTACAAAAACCAAGGAATTTAACTCATAAAGACGGGCAGGTCTCCTGTCTTGATTAACGTAAGAATCTTGGTCCTGTTGATTTTGTCTCAGTCGCTCTGACGCTCGTTGGCGGGTCAGCTCTCTTAGAGCCTCGCGATTTGGACTAGAGCCTTCCAGTGCCACATCTCGTACCAGACTTCGAATAAGAGGTGTCGGCGCGTCAATACCCACCAACAGGTTGAGTGCTGAACGCTGTGTTGTCCGATGTCGGGTGATATTTAACACCAGCTGAAGCTTCCAAGTGACGCTAGGCCACCTCTGTTGACGGTAGTTAACCTCAATGCGGATCATATTCAAGATTGTCCTGCAATAACGCTCGACCTGTCCGTTAGATTGATGCATCTCGGGAGTAATCAAATGTACATCAGTTCCCATATTTTTAACCCAGTCGAGAAAACTAACACTTTGAAACATTCGTCCCCTGTCAGCAATAATTAGTTTCGGAGACCCAAATAAAGAAATGGCATTAGTAACATGACGCTTTAATTCCTCAGAGTCTTGCCTATACATTGGGTAAAGTAAACAGAATTTAGAAAATGCATCCACTATTACAAGAATGTATCGGTAACCATCTACTTCGGGAAGTGGACCCATCACGTCCATATGAATGGTGTTAAAAGGTACATCGGGTTTCTCCCATGAATGAATAAGTTGTAACGGCTCTCGTTGTACTTTCTTTTGAGAAATACACACTAAACAGTGTAACACATATTTTCGAACAAAAACACGTAACTCTGGAAACCAAAAATGCTTTAAGAGCAAATCAATTGTTTTGTCCACACCAGGATGATCGTGTTCGTCATGAAACACTCGAAGTAAACTTAACCTATGCCCCCTAGGTATATAACACAAATATCTGACGGACTCACCAGTAGGTGTATACTTGTAGTAAAGTATGTCATTTTTAACAAAGTAACGGCTAGCGTCTAACTGACCATCATTCAGTTTCTGAATGAGGTTCCGAGTTTCCTCGTCTGAACCCTGAGCAATCTGTGCCCAATTCAGAGGCTTCTGGACCGAACACACATTGACAGGATTTCGACTTAAATAATCGGCGTGAGACATTTGAGTACCCTTACGATAGTCTAACTCAAAGTCAAAATCCTGCAGGTATATCCACCACCGAGCTACCCTAGGAAGTAAATCTTTTTTCCGTTGGGTTAACTTCAGTGCATTGCAATCGGTGACTACCATGAAGTGTACACCCACAAGATAATGACGAAAGTGCTGTAGCACTTTAACTACCGCCAGTGTTTCCAACTCATAGGAGTGGTACTTACCTTCAGCACCCTGCGTTAACTTACTGAAGTAAGCAACTACTCGCTTATGACCACCTTCGTGTATCTGTAAAAATATACCACCATAGCCGATGGAACTGGCATCTGTATGTACTTCGATTGGTAAGGATGGATCATAAACAGAAAGCACCGGTTCACTGGTTAAACACTGAATAATTACCTCACGAGCAGTCTGCTGTTCTGGTCCCCACCTAAATGGGACACCTTTACGTGTCAATGCAGCGATACAAGCAGTTTTTTGAGCAAAGTTAGGTATGTATCGCCGAAAATAGCTGGCTAAGCCCATGAACTGGCGAACCTGTTTAATATTTTTGGGATCTTCAGCCCCTGTTAAAGCTCTTACCTTTTCACTGCTCGGCCGTACCTGTCCTTCACTAATACTGCGACCTAAATATTCTATTGAACTGGAAAGAAATGAACATTTCTTTAAGTTGATTGAAAATCCCGCATTTGTTAGCGTATCGAGTACCTTATGCAAAAGGGTCAATCCGCTGTCTATTGACGCGCTCATAATTAAAATATCATCGATATATACCAGGATATCACCAGATTCTATGAACGATCTTAATGTTTTTGAAATTATCCGCTGATACACCACGGGAGCATTAGCTAAACCATACGGCATTTTTAAATACTCATAATGGCCTTCGGGTGTGACAAAGCCAGTAAAGGGTACCGAAGATTTTTGCAAGGGTATTTGGTGAAACCCGGTCGCCATATCTAATGAGGTAAAGTATCTATTACGTCCCAGTCGATCAATGTGATCATCTATTCGAGGTAAGGGAAAACGATCTTTAATGGTCACATCATTTAATTTCCTAAAATCGACGCACATGCGATCTGAGCCATCCTTTTTCTTCACCAGAAGAATAGGACTGGCATAGTCAGACTCAGACTCTTGTATAATCCCAGTTTTCAACAAGTCTTTAACAATATCGCGAACGCGAAGTGTCTCAGCATAAGACAAACGATATGGGCGATAACTAATAGGAATATCGCTCTTCAACCGAATGGTCATACTACCAGTATTAACCGTTGACGTGGCGGTGCCAGATATTAAAAACTTTGAAAATGTCTCTACTATTATCAACAACCGTTGAAGCTCATTACCAACAAGAGGTGTGTTTACAGGGATAGATACATTTGACTGAACAGTCATCACTCTATTTACATTGAAGTTTCTAGTCAAAATCTGCTTGTCACGCGTGCGAATATAACTAACGCCTTCTCTATTAAGTACATCCGTACCTACAATGACCGGGGTATTCATATACTCGGTGTCAACTATATAAAAGTCAACATCAAGAGACAAGCCGTCAAAATTCAATTAGTAAGGTTACATAAGAAGTACTCTCAATCTCCTGACTACCTAAACCCTTGAGTATACGAAATGTAGGCTTATGCGCGCAACTAAAATGTTTTAATAAGTGAAACGAGATTAATGATATCGTTGAACCACTATCTATCAAAACATCGACAGGTACGCCTTGAATAACGGCAACTATTACATCACTATTGTAGGTAACCTCCTGTTTTCGGCAAAAATTGACATTATTTTTATTACGTGATTCCGACTTTAACTTAGCAAAACAATTCTCGGTTTTATGACCGGACTTTTTGCAAAACGTACATGTATCGGGTTTTGTAGGAACAAAAACAGGCTTAGAGATCAAATTATCTTGGTTTTGAGGGCGCTCGTTTGAATTCGACTTGAACTTCTTACATACAGCCTGAGTATGCCCTGGCTGACCACACGAAAAACACTTACCCGATTCAAAATGTCGTTTTCTTTGATTAGGATACCGTGATTTACTTTTATTTAGGTACGAACCGCTAGACCTAACTGGAACCGAATTAACCCCAGACGTGGAAGGTTTAACATAATTAGAAAAGAAATCTACGAGATCGTTTGGAGATAGTTTGGCATTTGTAGCACATGCCTTAATATGGGGGTCGTTAATACCGCGAATCACAATGGCTGTAATCAATTCATCGCTTAGTCCCCTTACAATTCGCAAACGAAGAAGTGACCGGCGAGCATAATCGGCGTACGAAACGTAATTATCCGAATTAGTGCTCATTACGTCAAACAAAATATTGGCGACGTCAGGAACTTTTGGACACAAAGGCTTAAACTCCCTCTTAAAATTGGACCAACTACGTTCGGCGGTCACCCACTCACTTAACCATGACTTAGCGTCCCCCTTAAGGCAGTTACCGATTCGTGAAAGACATTCGTAATCGTTCCAGTTATTCAGCGATTTGGCACGTTCCACCTCTTCGCACCAATCATCGATATTCTGTAAATTTGGATCAAAATTAGAAATGTAACAGTTTGTATTTACAGAACTATTGGTATTAATTGCGCGGATAGCATCTACAATACGGTCAGTAAACGTCGACGGAACACTTATATGAGTGGTATTACGCTCCGAGTCTAAATCTGGTACAGACAGTGCTTCCGGGGCACCTCGCGACGGCGGAGGGATCGACGGAGTCATAGACTGTTGATCCCTATGCGTAGACAATCCAAAACCTTTAACTAAGGAGGTCGCGTCGCGTTCAATCGGTTCGTGACGTGGTACTGGTGAAAGCACGGGCCTCACTTCACACTGCACCGGTGGCGGTGTATTTCGCGCAGCTACCTGATTCTCAATAGATCGGAGACGATCTAACATTGTTTCCATATCGCGCCTTAATTGACCGTTTGAGGAACGATCGCGATGTCTACTACGTCGATCATCACGACTTCTCCTGCGACTTTCACGTTTACGATAATTACGATCAGACATTATACACAATGTAGGTATATCGAAAACTGAATAAAATAAAAATCACGAATTGATAGTTAACAAAAAGAAACCGTAAAATTTTAACGTAAGCAGAATCAGAACGGACGAGCAGGATAGGATCACGATAATCCCATCCCACTTCTGATCTAGTACACCTCAATTAATTTCACTTTTAAAAAAAAACAATCACAGAATAATGTAATGGTTGTTATTAGAAACTTCACAAAAATAACAAATTACACTAATTCTTTAAATAAAAAATAACTTCAATACATTCAAACCGATAATAAGAAAATGAATTTACAATTTAAAAACACAAAGTCTAATCACGTACAAAAAATATCACTAAACACGCGATACAAAATAACGACAACCGAACGAGTCGAGAGTGACGCAAAAAGTGAGCACGAGCATCTACCCGCACTGGCTTATATTCAATTCTTCAACGGTTGGTCTGAATTATCTTCTACAGTACAATAATTTTTTATTTATTAAGAAAATAAAATTATGTAGTTAGTTAGTTAGTTTATTATTTTATAAACTAAAATAGATGTGAAAAAAATGTATAAAGAACGATTATTATAAAAGTTGTAATATATGATGTGTCTTATAATATGATATTGTGAATATTCAGTGACTCGTTAACACACACACGTTATTCGTAGAAGGCACGTCCGGCTCTAATCAGTGAATCTAAAATCCTTAAAATAAATAATTTGCTCTGCAAGTATTACCACGTTTTACCGTAAGACATTGTATGGTTAAATATGCATGTATACGCACTACATTTCTGTGTTATTAAAAATTTTATTATTCTTCACTAGGTTAATAATTGTATGATTTAACAAAATTAATTAATTATTCATTGATATTTCCTTATTATACTTATTATTTAACATTACAAAATTATTTAATTTAATTTTGAGTTTTTCAACATATTGAATTTTGAATTATTTCAACAAATGCCATATCTCCAACTCTTTCTCAATCAATCTCCACTTGTTATCAGCTATGCAAGAGCTTAACTCCTCAATTAAGTAATTATTTATTCGAATACAAAATGAACATCTGAATCTTTGATTGTATATGGACTAGTAGCCTCAATTTAATAAGAAGATAAGATGCAAATTAGTGTATTACATTCAAAGGGATTTGGTTCTTATTCATCGTGAGAAATTCATATACAATGAAAGCCTTTTTATTTATAATTAATGAAAATTAGACAAACGTTATATTTCACATATATTTTATTTTCAATATTCATGACAATTAAAAGCTCCAGTAACTGTTAAAAAATGGAGGGGGCGAATATGTTGAAGGATTTTACCTTCTTCAGTATGTGATTGAAATGTGCTTGCTATAGTAATTACAAGTTATACCAGCTTTTATAAGAACGTAAGTGTAATAATACATAACGTTATAACGTTTTATGTTAACCAAAGTACTACTATTTCTAAAATCACATTCAGAGACAACAATATAGTATTTTCAGAATTTTCTCTCGAATTAACGAAGTCAAATTTTAAGTATAAAAGATTCAATTTTGGAAATAGTTTTTTCATATTAGTAAAACAATATTCAAATGTATCTAAATATTGCGGGATTTTTTTTTATTATAATAGCATATAAAACAAAAGGAAGCCGATACTATTGTTCCATCACATTTTTCGGGTCTGAAAAAATATAACGGCTGCATACAGATAAAGGGGATTAACATTTTGTTTATCTGAATATTCAATGTATTTATTAGTAAGAATAAAAAAAATGTAATAAATGCTAAAGTAACGGGACATCTTTCCTGAGGTAGATTTCAGTCCTGCTCGTATTCTTTCGCCTCGGCCACAGACATCAACCTCTTCATACATGCCTTCCGGGGGGTCCTCATGCTTTTTACGTGACCTTCCTCCAGCATCATAGATACTGTGTTTTCGAAGGTCTCTCTTAACGCTCACTTTTCATATATAAATCTTTGTTACCATTCTTTCATCACTCATTCGTTCTACCTGCCCAAACCACCTGAGCACGTTCTATCTTTCTCACCGTGATATCTTCGGTAGTACCTGCCATTCTGTAGGTCTCTTCATTGCGGATTCGATCACTTAGACTGACTCCGAAGAGATCGCATTTCCACAGCATTCATCTTTCTTACATTCTTCTTCTGTGTAACCCACGTTTGACTGCCGTATAACAGCGTCGGTGGCAAAACTGCATTGTGTACAGCCAAACGTGCAGCTATGCTGACGTTTTGCCGTCTCAACAATGCAGTCAAAGCACCATTGACTCTGTTACCGGCAGCAATACGCCTTTCGACATCCATTTCGTATCTTCCGTCTCTGCTAAACATACTTCCCAAATGTACCACTTCATTCACTTGTTCTATTATCTTATCATTAACGTTGATCTTACATTCTGTTCTTTCTTCATTTCTTTCAAATATCAGAACCTTCGTCTTATCTACATTCAGGTTTTTTTTCTTCGTAGCCTCGGAGTCACGGTGAGAAATTGCCATCTTGAGGTTGTACTCTACAAGGTTTCTATCGAAGGTATCGCCGGCCCGCCTAATAAATCTCACAATGGCGTCTTCGTCGATATCCGTGTAGTACGTAGAACTTCTTGTGTGTCTAGATATAGCCACCACTGTGTGTGGGATACTTGTCAGGTACGATTTTGGTTTGGATTTGGTTTGGATGATTATTACCGACTCGTATGTTAATCCCTGAGCTTCATTGATGGTGAGGATGCGCGATTTTTCCCCTTTTCCGTACCCTAGGTTTGTAAGGTCCGCTTTTTCAGTCTGTGTGTGGACCAGGTACAAGGTATTAGGGAAATCAGCTTCGATGGTAGCACCCGTAAACCTGACTGTTCTCAGAGAGCGAGTCAATGAATGGGCTGAGTATATACCGTTGTATACCTCGTATAGAGCATAGCTTACGTCCAGGGGATATCGGTAGGTTCTTAAGAGCTCTTGACTGATAGACGTCACGAGGTATGGGCTATTATATTTCATATGGAACAGATTTAGCTGGTCTATATAAGGAATTTGGTTTGTGTCTCCGATTAGTGTGACTGCTTTGGCCTCTGTTAGTCGGGCCGCCATAACGATCGCTCCGAAATGGTTCATCAAGGCCTCGTCAACGATAAGTCGTTCCGGCTTTTCTTTAACGCCATTTATTAATATTGAAGCGATCGTTCGGACGTTGGTCTTCCCGTCCTTTGGACAACTGAGGGCGAGTTTATTCCTGAGCTCTAATGTTACCTCAGTCGTCGTTGTTGCTATCAAGTCACTTTCAAATACGAAGTTGTTTACTACCCAAGTCGATTTTCCACATCCAGGAACACCGTTGACCCAGTGGAAAATTGGTGCTTCCCATTCTTCCCAGGGTCTTGCTGAATCCTCTACGGCTGTAGCCATTTGGAGGATGTTATCTTCCAGCGAGACCGCCGTGCAGCGGGCTACTACAAGTGTTGAGTCTTCGGCAGGTGTTAAATACTTGGGCGGACCAGTTACTCCTTTGGGGGTTTCAATTATTTTAACGAATCCATTTTTAACGCTGTAAGCCGCCATGTGGGGAATATTAGGTGTTTGACCCCGTACATATTCAGATGTGGTGTTGTTGAAAATGGCGGCTTTTTCTTCCTTGAGTAATACTTTAAGAAGACCTTCGTTTTCAAGTTCGAAGGTCCGCCTGATCTTTCCACAGATCGCAAGGTTAGTTTTGATTGTTTCCCTTATAGATCCTGTGTACTGAAACGTGAAACGCGTTTCGCATATGTTCGTTGGCACCACTGGCGGATGGTAAATCGGGTGCACTTGTTTGTCCCATTTCGGCTCTAGTTCTGTTCTTTTTATGATATTGTTGCTTCGGTTTTAGCATTGTAATCATGTTATTAAATTCTTTCTTAGTTTTTAATTTGTCCTGTGTTATTTTGTTGGATTGAATTTCAATGGCAATTTTCTCTTGAAGGCGTGCGGCGCTGCTTTGTAGGCTCTGGTTGCTTAGTTCGCCCCAGGTGTTTTCGGGGGTCTTAGTCCTATTTGGTGTTTTTCTTATTTTAAGGAACGTTAGGTCTTCATATATGTACCGCCCAAGCTAATCAAACTGATAGCCGTATAACTTGCACAGTCTATCTGTGAAGCTTTGCTTTTATACAAAGGTACGATGACTGCATCTCGCCAATCGTCTGGGACCTCCCCCGATTTCCAGCATAAATTGCACAAAACCAGAAAAAGTCCAAGACGCGTGGCCCACAATATTTGATCATCTCGGCAGTAATTTCATCTATTCCCTTAGCCTTACCACATTTCAGACTTCGAATCACGCTTTCTACTTCTTCCAAACTGATTTCACCATTGGCTACATCTGGACTCAGCATTACGCTGGTAGTCAAGACCGAGGCGTCCTCACGTTCCTACATCTCCTTGTAGAATTCCGCCCACCGCTGCAAAACGTGTGCTTGCTCAGTTAAAATTTCACCGCTCTTCAACAGCACCCCTTTCATTCTACAGGTTGCCGAACAACCTCGGGAACCACTAACTTCTCGCCAGAAAAGCTTCGTGTTTTCCCGGAAGTTGCTCGTCAATCTTTCATCCCTTTCTCTCTCAGAACTTTCACGCTTCATCTTTATAAGTGCTTTCGTTTTGTGCTTTTGCAGCTTGTACGCTCTTTTTCTTATCTCTCTCATACTTTTATCCTTACCAGAGGCTTTATAATCCAGCCATGCTTTCTTCTTTAACTCTACAGTGTCTTTCACTTCATCATCCCACCATTCATCGCGCTTTATACTAAAACCTCTTTTCCTTTTACCACATACTTCTGTCGCTACTTTCACCATACCATTGCTAAGGTTCTGCCAGCATACTTCAACACTTTCATTTCCAGAATCACAGCTTTCAAGCTTCTTGGAAACCCTTTCTTGATATTCCTCTCTGATCGGTGGATCTTGAAGCTTCCAGCTTCTTATGCGATAATTCGACGCCAAACTTGGACACGTCTTGCGGCTGCGCCAACTTGCAAACAGACCTCTAATTCTAGCAACGACTAGATAATGGTCCGTCCCCAGATCAGCACCCCTGAATACTCGCGTGTCCATAACTTGACTTCGAAGACGCTGATCCACTAGGAATAAATCAATCATACTTCTTTCTTCCGCTCGCTCCCATGTGTACCTGTGAATTTGTTTGTGATCAAACATCGTGTTTGCCACAAACAAGCTTTCCAGCCTCATTTACACACCTATCACCGTATTTGCTTTAGCACGCTTTCTTTCATTATCAACTTTTCATTATCTCTGACACTACTTAGAACATCGCTGACACTCTCCCAAAACTCCTCGAGCTCGCTCATTTGAGCTGAGGATACTGGCGCATACACGGCTTACAAGAATAATCTTGTTACCCCCAGCTTAAAGCGAACCCAAAGAAGCCTCGGGTTGATCGCCTTGTATTCTACCATTGCATTAACCATTCGAGAAGACAATAATACGCTTACACCTTGGCAACCTCGCTCACCCTCTGGAACCCCAGAAAGCGACCCGGTTGCCAGGCAAATCGGTCGTATCATTGCCTTTTCGCTTGGTCTCAGACACACAAATAATATCCAGATCTTTGTCATCCATCACATCTAATAATTCATTCATCTTCTGTTCCATTCCTCCTCTTACATTCCACGTAGCTATTTGTAGCTCCGTACTCCACCTCCCGCCGTTCGGAACATGGCGTGTTGGTTGGCGGTTCCCAACGCCCCATTCATTCATTCTATAATATAATCATATTTTAAATTGGTTATTATATAGTTACAACATATTAAAAAATATAATATTAGGTCTACAACTTTGCTCCCGCCGTTTTCCAAAAGATGGCGCTAGTAGCCAGTAATAGTTCAAATAAATAAATCACAGTTGTTTTCCATCAGTTTCGACATCTATAAATATAACCTTACATCGATATTAGTTAATTTTTGTTTGCGTCATATAGTTACACTTAATTAAATATGTCAACTTATAAACCGAATTCACGTCATTTGCGGGAGATTTTACTTTTTCATTTCAACATGAAAAAATCGGCGGCTGAGGCTCATCGGGTTATTTCAAGTACTTATGGTGATGAAACTATTAGTGAAAGAACGTGTCGCGAGTGGTTCCAGCGCTTTAAAAGCGGTGATTTTGTTGTTGAAGATCGGAATAGCGGTGGCAGAGAAAAAACTTTTGAAAATGATGAACTGGAGGCTTTACTTAATGAAGGCTCGTGCCAAACTCAAGAACAGCTAGCAAAATCATTGGGAGTAACTCAGCAAGCAGTATCAAAACGCCTATAACAGCTGGGAATGATCCAAAAACAAGGATACTGGGTACCGTATCAGTTGAAACCAAGAGATGTTGAGCGACGTTTATTTGCTTGTGAACAGCTGCTTGAAAGACAAAAACGAAAAGGATTTCTTCATCGTATTGTTACTGGGGACAAAAAATGGGTGCACTACGACAACCCTAAGCGACGCATATCATGGGGATTGCCCGGCCACACTCCTACGGCGTTACCTCGACAGAATATTCACGGATCCAAGGTCATGTTGTGTATTTGGTGGGATCAGCTTGGCGTAATTTATTATTATTTCAGAAGGTTTTAGCACAAAAAATTACTGGTGGACTTTATCGAACGCAATTAATGCATTTGAGTCGGGCATTAAAAGCAAAACGGCCGCAATACGCTGATAGACACGAAAAAGTAATTTTGCAACACGACAATGCTCGACCTCAAGTGGCGAAAGTAGTCAAGACGTACCTCGAAACACTGAAATGGGAAATTCTACTTCATCCGCCATATTCTCCAGGTGTTGCTCCATCTGATTACCATTTATTTAGGTCGATGGCACACGGCCTGGCGGGCCAGTACTTCGATTTTTTTGAAAAAGTGAAAGAATGGATCGATTCTTGGATATTATCAAAGGATGAAGAATTTTTCCGACGCGGGATTCGTTTGTTGCCTGAAAGATGGGCCAAAGTAGTGGAAAGCGACGGACAATACTTTGAAACATAAATAAGATACCATTTTTTTTATATAATTTTTAAAATAAAAAAAAACGGCGGGAGCAAAGTTGTAGACTTAATACTAAATTAAAATTAACATAAATTACAATTAAACAATAACAAAAAAAAAATTACAATAATATTATGACTAGAAAAAATTTGATATCGTAACTAAAATTTTTCACTTCTGCTGTAAGTCTTTCTGAACGCTTCCAACTTGCATCAGGACCAGGACATATGTTTAAGCACTTGATACATGTTTAAGCACAGACTGCGGTGGCTGCACTTGCACTTCATTCTATATATATTATCAAAAAAGATGTATTACATTGGGAATACAATTTAGAATAATTAGGCTTTTGACCACAACTTTGGCTTAGTAGAGAATATCACTAACCATTCAACCGACTATCTAAATAAGCAGATTAGAAAGTTAATTCAACATTTGTGATCAGGCAGTTTCTTTAGCTACCACATTACAAGTAAATCAGCGGTGCAATACTAAAATTAATTTTTCGAATAAAAAAAAAATTCTTTAATATTAATTATATTAACATTACAATTCTAAGTAACCCTCGAACATAACTGAATTAAAAATAATTGTGATAGTACTATGTTTTACTTAAAACGTACTACAACTGGTAATTCAGTTTTACAATTTTCTATTTAAGATTACTGTTTTTAATACACCTTAAAAGAACGAATAAAGTTTTATAATTAAAATATATCATTTTCTCATCTTTATTTATCGAGCGCATTTGATCATCCGCAAGTTCCATCTTTTTTATAAAAAATTAAAATAATAGCACAAATATATTGCCTGCTTATAAAAAATTGAAGCAGTTTACCCTAATTTATAGTTAATACAGTTACAAATAAAGAAAATCGTGAAAGCTGGCAAGTATATATATTAAGAATTTTTTTCGTATTTGTTAAGAATTACAATACACGGATCCTAAAAAGTCCATAACTCATACTGAAATTCGTTCTTGATCAAAGAGTCCTATAGAATAACCCTTATCGCGGTAACGGTCCAAACTTGTCCTTATAATAACCTTTGAGTTATTATGAAAATGCTCAGGACCTTGTATTTGTGGAAAAAAATATGTTATAAATGAATTACGAACATTGAAGGTCGAAGGCATTGTAAAGAGAAGATCCCTAATATCTAAATGCTAATATTAGAATACGCTGTTTTTTAAATATAAAATTCGATAATCGTACTTCCAGCATTATATTTAAATTAAAAATAATTTCAAAGGTACATTTATTAAATATAAAATAACTTAGCGGGCAGAGCGACGGACGATTAGGTGGTATCCCAAAAGGTAAATCTGAATGAAGCTAGATTTAGCGAGTGGTTAGTATGAAGTCAAACGGTGAGTTTCATATTGTCTCTAATTTCATTAAGCTTTGAAGAATAATTTTAGCACAGGTACACCTGTTATTTCCATTCCATTTCGCAAAATGAAATGTTGAAATGGTTAAGATTAGACAAAAATAATGAAAGAAAATATGTGTGATTGAATCACACTAAAGACATAAAGGCATATTTACGGTCATACACTAAATAACATAATTATACATATAATAATTAACATAAATATAATTTCGCTTCGATATCAACCAAATTTTAAAACATTCGTCGACCACGATCTTTAATATATTTTTAATAAGTAATAGTCCTTAGCTGATTATTATTATAAAAAATAAAATAGCACCGATAAGAACATTACATATAATTCTACTCCGTTTTTTATTTATGCATTATAATTCAATAATTAAATATATTATATTGTTTATTTATTATCCTACGTTTTTTTTAATTTTAAATGTTTACTCAGCTGAGTACACTATCAAACTTTAAAAGAATGTATAAAAGGAGAATATATTTATAATCATACCTACTACGTTTCTGTGATATAAACGAGACGTAGAAAAACGTCCGGACGCTTTTGGTTGTGCATGTGCATTAATTAGATAGACCGTATTTATTTATAGTCATATCTTTTTGAGTTTCCATATTGTCTATTATTCTGTTTCTATTTCGTTAACATATTTGACAACAATGGCCGATTGATTAGTTTTATTGATGACTACGGACGCTGGAATAAAATTCTTAAAAATGCTGTATTGGTTACTTCATGTAAAACCTGAGTAGATACTTCGCCGAGACTAATTACAATCTACATGGAATGGCTTCGATTGTAGTCGAGAACTTTGAGAATTGTACGACCTCAACGAATAAAATTCTTTTTTTATTTTGCTGGTAAAACGGAAAAAATATTTCTTCGTCGACAATACTCACGGAGATTAAATGACATGGAAAAGTGCCTTTACTATATGTACAGTGTTGCTGCCCACACTGATTCCTGGTGGTAAAATAGCAAATATCACACTTAAACTTCAAATTCATTACGATAGAAAGGAAAATCTTGTATGAGCAGGGAGATCACGTTTGTAAAGATTGTTTAGGATGAATGAACAATATTAAAGCAGCAGAGGCTGTAGGACATACGAAAATATATACGGATAAATGAGCATTATGGTTGTCACTATCGTTTTACTTTTGAGGATTATCTTCAAACCCTTACTATTGTCTCTCAAAGTGAGCAGACAACAAATTTATGATCTATTAAATTTATGACCTAAAATTATTTCAACACTGCATTACAAATAAGTATACATTTATTTTAATTACGTGAACAAAGTAGCAGGAAAGATTTATACATTTATTGTACATTTTACAATTTACAGTCACAATTTATTTAATAATTTACAAAATTTAATCTGAGATTGAGATCAACTTAAGCTTATAAATCTACGAAGAGATATTACTGTTAATCTTAAGTTACTGTCAGTCTTAATTTTTTCAAAATTTTGAATAAATACTTTTCTTCAGTTTTCTATACCAGTGTATCGAACCATTTTATAAATGTTTTCTTAAAATTTTTAATAACCATTAAACTTCATGGTAAAACATTAGAAAACATTCAGTCATTTCCATTTTTAGTGTTGTTATTAACTTTTGTATATTAATTATATTGTACCTATTACCTATATATACCTTTAGATAGTCTGGATAATTCAAATTATAGTAAACGCTAGAACAAAATTGCTTTTCGAAACATTCATTCTCAAAGTACATCAAGTAAATAAAAAACCTGAAAAGAGAGAGAATCTACAGAAATATGTAAAGAACCGCGGCAAGTAAAGGTCCCTGGAGGCTCAGCCTCAGGTCACGTTAATTTGTTCGCAAGAGCATCAATGCTGCGTCGCCACTAGTAATTTGTGTCACCGGGATAAGCATTCTGATGAAAATCTTTCATTCCCTATACACAGTTTAAGTTCCCCGTTGGTTTGAAATAATTTTAAAATAATTTTATTATTTTTGTATATGAAATAGTACTTTTTTATAACATATATTTTATTTTCACGTAGTTTTTAATTAATGATTATAAGAATATTCGTACAATAATTTCAACATGGCTTTTAGAATAAAAGTATCAAATGATACCATCACCGCTCAATTATTTTTGCTGTTTTATTAAACAATTCTATTTGATCAGTTTTTTAAATAGGATATCTTAGTATACAGTCAATTAAGGAAATATATATAATAGTATTTATAGTACTAATGTAATTTATGCATTCTCATATATATAAGAATATAGTCTTCAAAATTATTTATATGTAAAATATATATACTTCCCTTTTATTAATTTATAATAAAAAGAAGTGTATATATTTCATATTTAATATGAAGTGATCAGTAATTGTTGTTTTTTTCAAAATGTTAAAACAATTATTTGAAAAAAAAAAATTTTCTTTCCTCAAAATTTAGTTATTAATTACAACAGAAATAACTTTAACCTTGATCTCAAAATCAATTTTATGGATTGGGTTTACGTTATCTTTCATACTTTAAATTACTTCACATTACAAAGATAAAGACTCCTTCTAGAATTTAATTTGTAACTTGTTTATACGTACATGTTTAATTTGAACTTCCATTTTAAGAGCCGAGGAAACGTGAAACTTCTATCTAGATATGAATATTTAGACCTTAAAGGTAAGTTAACTAACTAACCTGACCAAGCACAACTTAGTAGGTACCTGTTATTTATTGGAGATAAGATCAATAGATAAGATTAGATTTAGGTGTAATTTTTGTTTAAGTAATAACGTATTGTTCCGTTATTTTGATAATTATTTCAATTGTTTTTTTCCAATGTAATTTTTTTATAATCAATATACAAACGAAGTATTGGGGTTTTAATCAATACTGTATAAAAATAATTTAAGAATTTAGGACTAAAATATTATTATAAAATCAAAATATCATAATACCAGAACCAAATTAAAAGTATCAAATTTATTATTGACGAAATATATAATAATTTTTCTTATTGAATATTCAAGTTACAAATTTTAAATAAAAGTTCTTAATTTACTGAGATATTTTGTTACTTTGAATACGATAATATAAATTGGATTTCAAATATTTTGTTATGCAAATAACAATCAAAAACAGGACAGAATTCTTTCGAAATTAAATTGTCTAAAATTGATAGATCTATTAACTCGTTTCACATTTCACAAACAAATAAAAAATAAATAAAATTGTAATGTACTTATTAACGTTTTAATTTCAAATATTATAACAGTTGTCAAATGATATATACTAGGGGCGCCAACAAACCCTCAATTTCGACTCGCTGCGCTTGCGAAATCTCTGGTGCCGTTTGCATATTGAGCGAAGCGATCCCAGTGTATTGACTCATCGTTTCCCATTGACTTCAATGGGATATCAGTTTTTTGACATGACATAAAAAAAAAAATTCGTTCGCTTCGCCAATAAAGTTTTTTGTTAATTGAAATGTAACAGTACTTTAATTTTTAAATTATAATACAATAAAAGCATTATGTATACGCAATGCCAGTTTCTTGCAAGTCCCCGAATGTTGCAAGAGTTCGTGGACGGTGGTCATCACTTATTATCTGTGACCCGCTCCCTCGTCTGGATTCCTCTAACATAAAAAAAGGAAAAATCCTTAAAATTATTTTATAGATAAAAAAAGGTTTAACCTGTTCGATTTTAAATGTAATTTAATTAAATTTGAATAATTATATCACATGAGATAATTCTAAATGGAAATAAATTAGACTGTTTCTATTTAACCTTGTGGGGAACCGATGACAAATGTAGTTTTTTTGATTGTGTAAAAGCCTTTTAATTTACTATATTGTGTTTCAAATCACTTCTAGATGTAAATGCGAATGTCCACTTTTAATTAATTAATTCTCGTTGCTTTGATGTCCAAAGTAATTTTTTATATATTCTTTTTCCTTGGTACATATATTACCTCGTCACATGTTTCCAGTTGAATTAAATGCTTTTCTATATTACTTTCACATTTTACTTTAAAGCTAAAATAGACATAGCGGATGGTTGATTGAATTTCTAAAATAACGTCGTTTATTGAAAATAATATAATATTCATTGATTGATTATATACTGCATTAAAATTCTAAGAAATTTTATTTTGAAACAGTTATAGTATTATATAATATTTTAATTTAATTTTTGGAAAGCGATAATTAAATTTCTGTAGAAAAATTTATTGCACAAATCTTTTTTTAACTAAATTTTATATGATTTATTGAAGCTCTATTTTGTATAGTGTATTAGTAAAATGATAAATCATTACCCAGTTACAAGTACTGCAGATTTTTCAAATTCACGTAAAATGTACTAATTTTTTTATGACCTATCCCGATCTCGCCCTTGCGACGCACCCAAAAATAATCTTAGCCTATTAGGTCTAGACCTAGAGCATCGATACACATATGGCGGGTCCAATATTATGTTACGTGCTCAATATACTAAGTAACTTATACAAGTACCGCGATCACCAAAAGTGCCGCAGATAACTATTATTGTTAAACGAAACTAACATTAACCTTAAGTAACAATAATCCGACAAAAACATTGCAGTGAGCTTGTAAATGAAATATGATTTATAAAATGTAATATTTAAATTACAAGATGAAGTATTAATTATATATATTATATTTATATGTAATTTATTTAAGTTATCATTATTTTTATTAAAACAATAGTTTACTTTAACTTTTTTGTCAACGGTGTTTATTTTAGACGAACTCCTATTAAATGGGTCAAATTTATTATACATCGATACACTCAGCTCATCGCCATCGTATACTCTCTTTGGTGAGGCGCTCCAAATAAAATTAGTTTACATTCCATCTCAGCTGCACTGCATTGAGGAAATGAAGCAGCTCTCAATGAAGTAACTTCATTTAGTTACTGTTTTTTCATACACTAACATAAAATTGTGATGATAGTCACTACTTTTTGAGGTCTTCCTTTGAGAACATTTATGTTTTATTTGTCTTATCAATATGTTTGAGTAATAATTCTTAATATACATCTTAAATTATAAATAATATATAAAATTTTTAAATTTCTTAATTTAACCCAACCCTATTTAGTATAGGAAACTTTATAAACGAATTCAAAAAAATATCTAATTCAAAATCCAATAATTACAACATATGAAGGAAAAAAAACTTACTGTATATATATAGTAAATATATATAAATTATATAAATATATATTTACATATGATAAGGCAAGTAAATACCACGTAAAATGAACTGGTTTTATATATTTTTTAAATAATGATGAATCTGAAACGATAGAATTGTCAGTTTGTTCAAAACGCCATCTTGTGTTGTTTGAAAGTAAATTTAGTTTTGCCTAACTTACACTATTATTTCTGTTTAGTTCTTTTTTATGCTGTGTTATATTAATAATATTATAAAGAAACGGTTAATAATAATTAAATGTGATCCTTAAAAAAAAACATAAACATAATTAGCACATATTTGTGTCAATAAAAATTAAACATAGCATTAAATGTGTACATACATTAAAGATACAATTATTCTTCTTTCGAGAAGGGTTTTACAATTGTCGTTTTATTCTATATAGTTTTATTTTATTCTTCCTTCCATGTTATGATCCTGTCGCTACTTTGTCGCTTTTTCAACTCAGGATATCTAGAAAATAGAAATTAT
Organism: Melinaea marsaeus rileyi; assembly: GCA_918358865.1. NCBI lineage: Eukaryota > Metazoa > Arthropoda > Insecta > Lepidoptera > Nymphalidae > Melinaea > Melinaea marsaeus. The sequence continues at coordinate 7,329,874 of OU911088.1, read as the reverse complement.
AGATATTAGAAATAAAATTTAATATATGTCAATAAAAGTCAATACAATATTATACATAAAATTCCATACAACTATGTGGATATTTTTTTAGCATGAAAGAATATTTAATTAACTTTAATGATAATTATCATAGCGCTTAATTTTTTTTTTCAAATCAATATCCACTTTTGATAGCACGTTTTAACACTGAAATATAAACGTGCAGATCGAATATTAATGCCGTAATTATATCTGTTTTATACATAAACATATTGGCCATGTTAAACTTTATTTAAATTAATTAGTATGCTTGTGGTCAAAACCTGACTAACTATCACGTAAAGGATTTGAAAGGATAAATGTTTTGAATTAAAAAATAGAAATTGATTATAAATTAATAATAAAATAACCATTATTATCAAATTTAATAAGAATTATATTACAGCCACATTGAAATTTGTATTTGAAATATAATTAAGTATAGCGTTATATGTTTATATTTTTGGTAATAGAAGAATAAGAGAAAGAATAAAAAGAGCCTTATACCTGAATACTGCAAAGAAATAATGTAGACACTTTATAACACTAGTTGTTTTGTGGACGGTAGATCTCAGTACGTTAGGGGATGAGACAATGTTGTTAAATTATTTATAGTGGATTTCACGAGGTTCAGTGGTTACGATATTTCACCCGTGAACCAAGTATGAGCGCCACACCAGTAACCTCCGTACACTGGACCTCGTGAAATCCAATGTTAGGTATTTTCCAAGGCGCACCCAGGAGGTAATACCTTATTCGCTATGGCCGCCATTTTGGATTTTCAAATAACAAAAAAAACACCTTTGATTTCGGCAAAGAATACTTAGACGCAATTTCAGCCAGCTAGTTGCCGCAAAGTCCGTTTTTGTGGTACGGATCAGAAATCCGACATTTTGAAATTTTTCGCTCAAGCAAAAAAAAGGCTTGACATCAAAATTCAAATAATTCAAAGAAAACACTTACCAATTTTCGAGACGATTGCATGAAAAATACTACGCCTGCTACGCCAAAATAAAAACTCAAATCACCGTCATTTTGGATTTTTCCTCCCAGTAAGAAAAATGACCGAACAAAAAAAAATAACTCAAAGAACATGATCACCAACTTTTGTGGCGATCGGATGAAAATTGCTCATGCTACGCCAAAAACAAAACAAAAAAAATGCCGCCATTTTGTTTTTTTTTCGCCCAATCAAAAAAACGGCTCGACATAAAAATTCAAATAATTCAAAGAATACGCCTGCCAATTTTCGGACGATAGGATAAAAAACACACCGGCTACGCCGGAACAAACGTGATGAAATACATACGGAAAAATAACAGAATGAGCCTATCTACTGAAAACGTAGTCCTTCGGACAAACGGATCGCTGCGCTCAGCATTCGTTCTTCGGTCAATTAAATTAATAAAAACTAAGTATACACATAAAATATCTTGTTAATATCATCCTTTAATTTACTTTTGTTGCTCGAATAATTGGATTTTTATCACTTCTTAATAGGTTATATATTTTATGCAAGAATATGTCTAAAACAGTATTTTTGACGTTTTCTATAGTTTCATCATCTGTAGTATAAGTCAAATAAATAAAAATTGTAATCAACATAATACATAAAGTATTAAAAATATACAAATATATTTTTAATGGTTTATTATTTTTCGATTTAGTTCAATAATATTGCTTTAATAAATGAGTTAATAAAATTAATACTTACTTTCGTAATTTCTAATGGTAGATCATAATCAGTGCAACATTATAGATTTAACGGTGAAAAAGTTACTGTGAAGTGTGAAGGTTTAATTTGTGTCCGTTAATGTAGCACAAACTCATGCTCATGACTGTGTGCTAAGAAAAGTAAAGCGCTCTTTGAGATATTGAGGTGTATGAATATGAAATAGGACAGTGTAAAGATGATCAAGGGCAAGCATATTTCGGAAGTGTCTTATGGGTAGCCAACCTAGCTGTGTATTGCGGCACACGCTCAAATTTACGCAGTCTGAAGATAAAACAGGAATTTCAGGATAAGAACAACTAAAACTTTTCTAAGCTAAAGGAAATTGATACAAATAAAGAGGGAGAACTGGAATATGTGGCATGTACAACAGCATTTAGAATTAATAAAACCATTTTAAACCAATAACATTAGTTTTGCTGGCTCTAATGTATTGTTCAACGTAGTCAGGTGTAACAGTAGTAAAGTGAAAGGCTCTCTCTGGTATTTGCAAATATCGTATGGTCCAGAGTAAAACGCTTCACATAAGGATTAAGATTAGATGCATTCGTTAAAAAAATTGCTAGCACTATCAAAGTCAAGGTTTGAAGCAACAACGCAGCGTTGATGTCTAATTCCATGAGCATTTTCGAAAAATTCCACACATCACCAGTTTTCTTGTTTGTTAATAAAATTTAATTAAACAGGCGGCGCGCATCCCTACAAAATCTTGAACAACGATTACGTCGTCGCAGAATAATTGACGGTTTCCTTTTTGGTGGACGAACTAAGTACGAAAAAAAAAGTTGGTAATGATAAGAAAAACATCGGTTGGAAATTAACCATGTATGCTTATAAATACAGGGAAAGATACTATCATAAAGTCCAATACATTCAGAATTTAATTTGGGAAAAATGCGCGGTTTTAAGGATATCAAGATTACCACTGTTGACAATGTGTTTTAGGCATCTAGCAAGGGAATTACATGTAGCGACATCTTCTACTATGTCATCGGCAAAGGGAAAACATTTTTCAGGAAGATCTTTAAATATATCAAAATAGCTCATGTCAAGAGACGGACTACAGAAAACAACGAAAAGAAGTTTTAGTTTTTAAAAAAATACCTCGATAAAAATATTTTAATACAATTCCAATTTTCCAGTTCCAGACACCCACAACAATAAGATAAGATCCATATACATATGCCCAGTTTAATACACATCACAATCATCGTACAGAGAGACGAAGCTTCTTAGCATTCCATGGATTCACCGTGCCGGTGCCGGGCCTATCGCGTTGCAAGAAGAGGAGCGCAAACAATGCCTGGGACTTGCGACCCAGATGTAGGTTTAAGGGGCCCCTTTACTATGCGCATACACACTCACCTTCACTGTTTACGCTCCTCTCCCTACCTAACCAAATATCGTAAGAACCTACTAAAGCCGCCTTTGAAATACGTTCCAGAAATGAACTGATGATCGTTCTAGAAAGGCCGAGATCCTTAAATAAGTTGTAGAGAGATTTTGCTGTTATACCTCTCGCTCCTACTTCTACAGCGTACAAATTAACTATAAATTTATTCCTGATCAGTTCGTTACATAGTTCGTAATACTTGTTAAGCTTAAATGTATGATCTTTGGGTATGTTTGTTTCCCAGGGTACAGTAAGCTCAACAAGTATAACGCGCCTTAGTTGTTTTGAGTACAGTCCGGCCTAGATGACGAAACACAAACATCCCCGGGGATTTTGTATTGCCTTTCGTACGTGTCCATCATGAGAGTCCAATCAGGAGACGCGTCCAAGATGGAATAAGGTTTTAGTTTACGTTTTTTGGACGAACCTGCCTTTACAAACTCTACTGATATTTTGGTGGTTGTTATACCCTTCTGCGCTCTTGCTACAGAGAGACTAACCGCTTCTCGTACGATTTCTAACACTTTATCGTGGCGACGCGAGTATTTATCTCTATTTAGAAGTACCCTACACCCTACTAGCAAGTGTTTCGCGGTTCCTACTGCCTCCCCACAGATATTGCAAGATTTTTCGGTGGCTTTGCCCCATCTCACTAAGTTACTTTAATCTGGGAGAGTCATTTGGAATGCATTAAGATAAAATTTTAATAATGCTGGGGACCAATCATGAAGCAGGGTGCGCCATCGTAAAGCTAATGGAATACAAAAATCTCCTATGGTCACCCATTCGTTTTGCAATTCTAGGCTCATCGCGTGCAACCGGTAATTATCGTTTTCATCGTGCCGAATAAAGAATTTTATTATTTCTATGTCTTGTTCTTTCCTACTTGATCCTAGCCCTGCTTTATTTGTTTGAGCACCTATCATAAATTGTTTATGGAATTGAAGTCGTGACTCCAGCACTGCGGCAATTTTATCTTTTGGGAGAGATGTTACAGTATCATCATTCGACTTTGAGATGATATGTCTTTTGGTCACTCTTGGGTGTTTATAGAGTTCCGGTTTCTTTAATTTTAACCCAAAATTGTGTCGGTCTCTAAATAAGATAGAAGAGTCCGCTGGATGCGCTAACCCGAGCAATGATTTCAATGTCCTTATGACGCTTGCATCTTGGGTTTTGTTCTCAATCCGTCCGTCCAAGCACAGAAATCCTCCACAACATTTAAAAGTAGCTGACATTGTTTTGGATTACGTGTCAGTATCTCGAGATCATCTGCAAATGCTAGTATGGATTCTGTGTATTTATTGTTAAACTTAAACCGATAACCCCATTTCTTTTCGTTTTTAATTAATTTATCTATTAAAATATTGATCACTACGTTAAATATAATTGGAGAAATACAACAACCTTGAAATAAACCTACGTTGTAATTTAATGGTTTAATGGTGAAAATTTTAATTTTGAATAATATGATGCAATCATGTCACTTACTAACGTTGGAAAATTATACCACCTTAGCGCGAACATCATCAGTTCATGTCGTACCGACCCGAAAGCGTTCTCTAAGTCTAATTATGATCTCTGAATTACCTGAAAAAGCGAATACTAAGGGCTACGAGTATTAATTATAACAAGTAAACAATGGAACTTCTACTTCTTCTCAAATCCAACGGTTATGTGAAAGTTGAATTGTGCTGTATTATCCTTGAATTGTACATTGGGTTATTTAGCCTTATCTTCTTATGAACCTTCAGGACTCGGTCGGGGTATAAAGAACCGTATTTTTATTACGTTAATTAAAAGCTTCATTTTTGTGGGACAAAGAGGCATTACTTAAGATATTAATATTTATCTGAACTTTGATATTTATTTGGTTTTGTGGAAAAAAATCTTGATAGGTGAAAAAACTGATAGTAAAGTTTGTAAACCACGAAAATTTAAATTACGGTAAGTTAGTTAGACTGTGATTGTGACCTTTCAGACTTTGGATACACAAAGACGATCAATGGTACGGGACAGGAAACACATTTTGGATGTCATAGAGTACATCAAAGTCAGCGGAGCGTGAACTGACGAAAGACAAATTCACCCATTATGTAACATGTGATGAATCGAAGTTCGAGAAAACGATTACCTACGGATTCAGTCACAGGGCTTTTGAAATTATCTTCTGAACAAGTCGTCTTAGGATTTCGGGTATTCATCTCAATTTAATGGTTCCTACAAGATGTGTACAAATATCTATGGTTATAAACATATGTAATAAATTATAACATGCATATGTTCTATTATTCCAAATATAATAATGAATTGATTAATTATTAATATCAAATAAAATTCTCATTCTCAACTATAAAATCGCATATTAGAGTAATTTGTCATAGGACGTGTATATAATTACTGTTTGTGTAGTTTTCATATCGACTAAAAATGTTAAGAACTTTTTTTACGAACTTTTAATCAATAAAACTTTATTGGAAACACCAATTTACAGTTGAGTGTTGAAAAATACTTTATAATTCTACTAGATATAACATTTTGTAGTGACATAGTGACATCAATCATCAATCAACCGTCATCAATATTATTTTCAGTTTTATCGTTGTGTGTTATATAAATGGTAATTGAAACTAAATAAAATACGTGGATACATATTTGGACCAACTGATTTTTAATACGTATTTAAACAAAGAATAATAATATTTATTTCTATTATATTTCGCATCCTTTATTTTTATTTTTCTAAGAATCGTAACTTTCCATTGAAAGATGCACTTACATAATAAAAAAATACTATAATGTAATTTTTTCAACAACTATAACCGAAATATGTGAACAGTGAAAACAATATTATCAAGACTATAATTTTTGTATCGTATGAAAATTATATTATTAAGAAATAGAAAAACATTCAGGTACGATAAGCAATCAATAAGCTACAGCGGGTTTCAACCACTTTAAATATATACTTTTATGATTGAAATGTCAATGAATTGTATCTACTAATTAGATATGCAATGCTTATTAAGTTGAATTATAATTATCATGAGTTATTTGCAATCAAACACGACAGATTTAATTATTATCTTCTTTAAAATATTATGCTTTGTGATTAATATTATCTTCATTTTAGGACAAACTCTTTAAAGAATAAAATAAATTTACAATAACATTTATTAAATACAGATTCCATCGCAAATTATATATGTTATTGTTATCTATATTTGAATTATTGAAGCTCCGATATAAAATAGTACTTAATCTTTCATTATAATTAAACCTAAAAAACATACCTCAAAATATTTTAATGTTTACAAAAACTTTCAGTGCAGTACATCTATCTATGTCTTAATAACCGTAAATAATAATATAAACCTGAAGCTTATTGAAGGCTTAAGTCTAGCTACTAAAGGGCTAATACTTTGGCAATCTATCAATTAGCTACGATGAACACTTCGTAAATGTAGATTTAATAGTAAATTTTAAAGGTTGTTATAAATTTATTCTTTAAGCCTAAACATCAGTTTCAAAATCAAAATATGTGATGACATTCACAGAATTTACTGAAATAGGTATTTATCATGTTTTAATAGATGGTTAAAATACAAAATTTCATATATATAGCTTAAAAAGAAACAAAACAGTAATAGCAATACTTATATCGTCACCAACACTATATTGTCGGCAATAAAATCTATAATTTTATAACACGAGAAAAAACAATTATTAAATTTATATAATATTTAATATTTAATGAAAGAAGATACTTATGAATTCTCAGCAACTATGGTTTCATATATATACTTATATTTATAAAATAAAAAGGACTTTTTTCAAGGTTTAAGCTATTTGCAAAATTTCGTTTCCAAAATAATAAATAGAGTATATGTCTTAACTAATAATAAGTTACAAAAATAATAATAATGTAACCTGATAAAATAATTAGAAATGTAAGCATGGCGTCAAAATATTTGTCGCGGTAGAGATTAATGAGCAGGATCCGATCCGTCACGTTTTGACATATTGGTTCAGTTTCAGGTGTTGATTCATCTCTTAGTTTTAGGCCTTAATTAATTATATCAGTTACGAACTATCACTTAATTAATATAAATTGATGGATACGACTTCTATTTTTACCGGCTTGAGGTATCCTTGTTATGAATATATATATTCATAACAGATATATATATATATATATATATATATATATATATATATATATATTCCGAACGGCGGAAGGTGGAGGACGGAGCTACAAATAGCTACGTGGAATGTAAGAGGAGGAATGGAACAGAAGATGAATGAATTATTAGATGTGATGGATGACAAAGATCTGGATGTTATTTGTGTGTCTGAGACCAAGCGAAAAGGCAATGATACGACCGATTTGCCTGGCAACCGGGTCGCTTTCTGGGCTGGGGTTCCAGAGGGTGAGCGAGGTTGCCAAGGTGTAGGCGTATTATTGTCCTTTCGAATGGTTAATGCAATGGTAGAATACAAGGCGATTAACCCGAGGCTTCTTTGGGTTCGCTTTAAGTTGGGGATAACAAGAGTATTCTTGTTAGCCATGTATGCGCCAGTATCCTCAGCTCAAATGAGCGAGCTCGAGGAGTTTTGGGAGAATGTCAGGGATGTTCTAAGTAGTGTCAGAAATAATGAAAAGTTGATAGTATGTGGAGATATGAATGGATGGGTTGGAACCGCGCGAAGCGGTTACGAAAGCGTGCTAGGCAAATATGGTGATAAGAGGGTAAATGAGGCTGGAAAGCTTATTTTGGAATTTTGTAAGGAGAAAAATTTGTTTGTGGCAAACACGATGTTTGATCACAAACAAATTCACATGTACACATGGGAGCGAGCGGAAGAAAGAAGTATGATTGATTTATTCCTAGTGGACCAGCGTATTCGAAGTCAAGTTATGGACACGCGAGTGTTCAGAGGTGCTGATCTGGGAACGGACCACTATCTAGTCGTTGCTAGAATAAGAGGTTTGTTCGCAGGTTGGCGCAGCCGCACGACGTGTCCAAGCTTGGCGTCGAATTATCGCATAGGAAGCTGGAAGCTTCAGGATCCACCGATCAGAGAGGAATATCAAGAGAGGGTTTCCAAGAAGCTTGAAAGCTATGATTCTGGAAATGAAAGTGTTGAACTATGCTGGCAGAACCTTAGGAATGGTATGGTGAAAGTAGCGACAGAAGTATGTGGTAAAAGGAAAAGAGGTTTTAGTAAAAAGCGCGATGAATGGTGGGATGATGAAGTGAAAGACGCTGTAGAGTTAAAGAAGAAAGCATGGCTGGATTATAAAGCCTCTGGTAAGGATAAAAGTATGAGAGAGATAAGAAAAAGAGCGTACAAGCTGCAAAAGCACAAAACGAAAGCACTTATAAAGATGAAGCGTGAAAATTCTGAGAGAGAAAGGGATGAAAGGTTGACGAACAACTTCCGGGAAAACACGAAGCTTTTCTGGCGAGAAGTTAGTGGTTCCCGGGGTTGTTCGGTAACCTGTAGAATGAAAGGGGTGCTTTCGAAAAGCGGTGAAATTTTAACTGAGCAAGCACACGTTTTGCAGCGGTGGGCGGAATTCTATAAGGAGATGTATGAACGTGAGGACGCCTCGGTCTTGACTACCAGCGTAATGCTGAGTCAAGATGTAGCCGATGGTGAAATCAGTTTAGAAGAAGTAGAGAACGTGATTCGAAGTCTGAAATGTGGTAAGGCTGCGGGAGCAGATGAAGTTACTGCCGAGATGATCAAATATGGTGGGCCACGCGTCTGGGACTTTTTCTGGTTTTTATGCAATTTATGCTGGAAATCTGGGGAGGTCCCAGACGATTGGCGAAGTGCAGTCATCGTACCTTTGTATAAAGGCAAAGGCTCACAGATAGACTGTGCAAGCTATAGGGCCATCAGTTTGATTAGCTTGGGCGGTAAAGTTTATGCTAAAATTTTAGCGAGAAGAATGCAAGAGAGATCTGAAAGGCTGTTGTGGGAGGCACAAGGAGGTTTTAGACCTGGAAGAGGGTGTATAGATCAGATCTTTTCCCTCCGCATGATCACGGAAAAGTTTTTGGCCCTAAACCAAAAGGTTTTCTGTGCTTTTGTGGATTTGGAAAAGGCGTTTGACAGTGTTGTAAGAAAGAAGTTATGGGAGATACTGCCCCGATACAATGTGAACGGACCCTTGCTACAGGCTGTAAGGTCTCTTTACCGAGATCACTCAGCCTGTGTGCGAGTAGGAGCTGGCATGTCGCCCTGGTTTGACATCCAATCGGGTGTTAAGCAAGGTTGCGCTATGTCAGCTTGGTTGTTCAATTTGTATTTGGATAGTTGTCTCCAAGGAGTGAAAGATAGTGACATGGGAGTGAAAGTAGGTGACCTTAAGGTCAATTGCTTACTATATGCAGATGATGCAGTGCTCATTGCATCATCAGAAAGCAATTTGCAGGCATTGGTCACCACTCTGAAAGATGGGTGTGAAATTAATGGTCTTAACCTGAATGTAGATAAGACGAAGGTTCTGATATTTGAAAGAAATGAAGAAAGAACAGAATGTAAGATCAACGTGAATGATAAGATAATAGAACAAGTGAATGAAGTGGTATATTTGGGAAGTATGTTTAGCAGAGACGGAAGATACGAAATGGATGTGGAAAGGCGTATTGCTGCTGGTAACAGAGTCAATGGTGCTTTGACTGCATTGTTGAGACGGCAAAACGTCAGTATAGCTGCACGTTTGACTGTACACAATGCAGTTTTGCTACCGACACTGTTATACGGCAGCCAAACGTGGGTAACACAGAAGAAGAATGTAAGAAAGACGAATGCTGTGGAGATGCGATCTCTTCGCAGAATATGCGGAGTCAGTCTAGCTGATCGAATCCGCAATGAAGAGATCCACAGAATGGCAGGTACTAGCGAAGATGTCACGGTGAGAATGAAGAAGAACGTGCTCAGGTGGTTTGGGCACGTTGAACGAATGAGTGATGAAAGAATGGTAAAAAAGATTTATATGGGAAAAGTGAGCGGTAAGAGAGACAGGGGGAGGCCTCGAGTGACCTTCGAAAACACAGTAGCTACGATACTGGAGGAAGGTCACGTAAAAAGCATGAGGACCCCCCGGAGGGCATGTATGAAGAAGTTGATGTCTGTGGCCGAGGCGAAAGAGGTATGCAGAGACCGTAGCGTTTGGCGCTCCGTCGTCTCTGGCTACTCCGCAAGGGATATGGCGTGAAGGTAAATAAATAAATAAATAAATATATATATATATATATATATATATATATATATATATATATATATATATATTATAAATCTAAATAAATAAATAGATTAAAATTATGTTTCGTACTACATATAGTCTTAAACGTAAAAAATAAATCTTAAGAATTCAATCAAAAAAGAAATGGTTCTGTTTGTTAACAATTTTTCAAAGATTTTTAGACCAATAGTCCACAATCAACCACACTTAAAACGGAAAAATATATTCTCAAAACCCATGTGCGTTTGAGGGCTTCGTGTATCTGCCTCACGCCTGACCAAAGGCTTGGTACTCCTTTTTAAAGGTTTTGTCTTACTACCATTATATGTAAAGATATATAATGAAATTATGAGTACCAAAATTATTTAAAATGCTTTTATATTACTAAACTTTATTTTGTAAAAAAAAAAAACTTCTACTGGCAACTGGTGTTATTCAAGTTACTGACTATTTTGTTTATGTTGAGATTTTTATCGTTCTATATATGGACCGTTTATTTTGAAAGTGGTGTAAGTCCATTTTTTTAAAAAGATGAGCTATTACATAATTCGTGCTCAATTTAATGTTTATTTTTTATGTATAACCAGTCCATGTTTGATTTCTTAAATACTCATAATACTTAATGTTTTGTACAACTTAAAATCTGTCGGTAAATGAAATTACGTAATGATCGATTATAAAAGTAGTGTAAGTCCAATTGAAAGAGGTAGGTGGCTTAGCAGGCGGTTGCCAATTAGTAATCTGATATTATTCATTTGTTTTATATTACGTGCCATATTAAGTGTTAAGAATCGCTATCTTAGGTTATAGAGTTGTTAATTGACTCTAATTGTTTCTTAAAATGGATAACTTCATATTAACATCAGATAGTGATATAGGTAAGAACAAATAGTGAATCAATATTATCTTTTAACAATTGAAAATATTTATTTTATTTCATTTTAAAATTCACACAGACATAAATCCCATAAACATAAATAGAAGAAAAATCGTAGGTTCAGAGGATGAAAATAAAAAATTCTGCTGTGAATAACAAGTAAGCGAATCGTAGAAAAAGATAAGAATAATAGAGGTAAAATATTTATTAAATGAAGATATTGAGTATTTAAATTCTGTAGAACAAAACAAAGAAAAATATTTGCAACACGAACAAAATTAATCGAAATAGTGGACAACGGTACTATACAAAAAGAGGAAATCTCATTCCAGCAAAACAATTTGAATCCAAAAATTCTAATTGTTCGAAGAAATGTATAGAACGTATTTTTGATAAGTTCTAAAATATAGGTGATTTTATTAAGTAAAATGTATTTCTATATGGTAGTGTTCAACGAGAATCTGTTAATAGCAAAAGACCTAGAAATAATTCGGGCTCTAAAGCATACTTCGAAATACTGCCACATGCAGAGCATAAGTAAAATCTATCCGTGTCTTGTAATTTTGACAATGTAATGAGCATCTAAAATTAAACTGTGTCTTGTTATGCGTATTTGTAAACAAAATTGGATTAAAGTGAAGTATATATTTATACTTGAGTTATAGTTATATTATATTATTATAGTTATATTTAAGTTATACCTGATTTTTGCAATATTGAAATTAAAGGTTTTACAGTAATTTTGAAAGTGGTGTAAGTCCATTTATAAAATTTTAAACATATACTATTATAATCTAATTCGGATAAAACAAATTAAATATCTATAAAACAGTACAAATATTGCCACACTTCATATAATCTGCCTACATTTTTTAATTAACAGATATGCTAATCTTTAATTTTCTCGAAACAAAAGAAAATGGACTTACACCACTTTGAAAATAAACGGTTCATATTACTATTTTATCAGGAATAAACATTTTTTTTTTAGAAATTTTACAAGAAATATTTTTAATATGGAATAGAAAATGTATTTTATTTGTTTAAGAATATTTTTCATAAAATGAACCAATGCAATAAAAATAAGATTTATAGAATATAACTTAGACTTTAAATGTAAGAAACGAAAATATCAACTATTTAAAAAAATATATTCCTAGATATTTAAAATGTGTCGTATCACCGCTCTTCGAGAGCACTCCCCTCATTGCCTCGTCAAGTATCAAAATACTGGGTTTCGACATTTCGATCGATTGTCAGTTTCGTGGTCATCTGGAGAGCAAGGCAAAGTTGGCCTCAAAGAAATTGGGAGAGATCAATAGAGCGAGGCAGTATTTCAAACCTGGCCAAAGACTTGCGCTCTATAATGAGTAGGTCCGGCCACACACGGAGTACTGTTCTCATCTCTGGTCCGGATCACCCCCATATCAGCTTCTACCATTGGACCGCGTACAACGGAGAGCCGTTCGGATTGTCGGGGACCTGGAGCTCTGCGAACGGCTGGACACTTTGACATTGCGTAGAGACGTGGCTTCTTTGTGCGTCTTCTACCGCATTTACAACGGGAAGTGTTCCGAAGAACTATTCATACTGCGCGGTTCTCAAGGACCTTTTTTCCACAAACGACCGACCTTCAAAAAAGGCGTTTACTCCTACCTTCAAGGCCGGCAACACTTGTAAATCCTCGGATGTTGCAAGAATTCATGGGCGGCGGTAATTACGTCCATCTGTGATCCGCCAGCTCGTTTGCCCTCCTCTTAAAAAAAAAAAAAAAACATACATACCATCGAAAACATTTACCTCTGCTTGATTTGATTAATTACTACAATATTAGACACACATTATTCACATACTAAAACAGAATTATTTTAACGTGATGATATAATTAATTATTTTGCACTCGTTTAACAAAATCATTACACACCCATTAACCACTGTATGTTATGATTTTGTTTCATGACGTTAATTGACGTGATAGACTAATGCAAAATTAAATCATCAGATGTCATTAAAACACTATACAGTTAATTTGTTATAATATATACGGTATTTTTTTTGAGGTAGGTTAGATTATTTATATTGTATCTAGCATCTGACTGAAATAATTATTTGTAAGGATTTATATAGTCAAGCTTGGACCATAAATAATATTTTTAGGTTTTTATCTCGTTCATTGTATATTTGAGATTATTTACTTTTATTAGTGTAAAAAATAGGAAAAACCTATCAACAAATCTAAATACTAGTATCAACGATTATAAATGCTAGTATCAATGTTTTATTAGTATTTTTAATGCCGACACCAAAGCCCGTAAACAAATATAAAAAGTAAAAAAATGTTAAACTAGACTTTGTGAAGAAAATAAATAAAAGCGACATAAAAGTAAATAGTATTATATAAACTTATTTGTAAACCTGTTAGCCATATAATGATTGTTACAAATTTTATATAACAATGAATTTCATGAAAATTTAAAATTCAACATTTGGACACAATTCGAATTTGCGAACTCTGAGGTGTCGTCTTCGTCACTTTACCTATTATTAGATTATAGTGTATTTACCTTTATTTTAACATAACATATATTGTATGTCTTGTTATCGATGTTTGTTGTTATTGTATTGTATGTCTTTATCAAGACTTTCCAAAACGCTCTATAAAATTACAACAAATATTTTTATATAATTAGTAGTGTATTTTATATAGCAAACAAGTAAATATAATTTGTGGCCTGAGTATGACCAAATTCTAAAGTTATCAACTGAGGGATAGCATTATAACTGACGCACATTTTATTGGATGCTCAGAACAGCGTTTTCACTTTTTGAATAAAGCGTAATTATATATTTTTTTAAATATCCAATTGTAATGCGGTACTTATTAAAAATGAGAACGAATGAGAACGTTAAGTAAAGGTTTTATATTTATAGATAAAACGTTCGATGCGAATGCATTTAAAAAATGGTTTGCGATTTGTCTTGGCTATACTTGAACTAAATTGAAGTCAACAATAGCGGCTTATTTACAGAGATGTTCATGTTTTAACTTAAACACAAGTGCTAATTTTTACATCATTCATAATAACCCGAAAGAACTAATGGACAAAGTATTCATTTCAAAAATATGCAAAATATTTTAGGTAAATGATACTATAATCAAATGGAAGTAAAATGATACCACAAAACAAATACTTTAGATGCGTCGTGTCACTTAAGGCTGGATAAGTAAACTTTGTTTTTATATAAAAAGGGGTAGTTCTAAGTAACCACCATTCCGACTTCAGTAGTGTTTCTGCCATCTTGTGCTACTACATCCTGTCTTGCTACAACATGTTCAAAATAACAATCATCATATCTTTAATGCTTATTGGTAAGGAGTTTATAATTTCGTAATATTTATATTTAAAGTTTTATATAGGGTTGAATATTAATATTTATATTATTTGATTCTTGTTTGTACTTTCAGCCAGTGCATGTGCTATGAGTCTCTCCTGTGAGTCTTGTGGCAGCGAGTGCGCTCCAGCCTGCGGGACTAGGCGCTTCCGCTCATGCTGCTTCAACTATCTGAGGAAAAAACGACAGGATCATGGACTAGACTACAAAATTGAAAATTTTAAACAACCGAAGCACCAACTATTTGTATTAGATGACTCCCCTGAAGCCTGGAGCAATGTTGTGTCCAACGATTTTAAGCTTTACCCCCAAGATGATTTTATGATGGCATATTATAATTGAACGCTAGAGTATTATTTTGATAGATATTGCGTAAAGTTACGAAACGAATATTATTAACAGTATACAATGTCATATAAACTTATTTTGTAATTTAGAATTAACAATCATATTCTGAAATATATTCTGTTAAATTACTGTAGAATATCTCATTTATTCTCTGAATGAATCTTTCTGATATTTCCGATTTCTTATCTAGGTATATATGTTGTATCTCTTATCGATATATTTTTAATAGTAATCTCATACCATATACCAGTAATAAAACCATGTACTACCTAATGATGTTTTTACTACATTCATTTTATTTTCATACTTATTTATTTTATTTATAATTTATATAGCACTACTCCAGCTACTTGTTAAATTACAGTTAGTAATAAATACAAATAATAAAAAATACATACCACATAACAGCAGTGTAAATATCGTTTTTAACATTACATTTATAAAAAACAATAATAATAATAACAACAATTAAGTAGCATTATTTCCGTCTATGGAATACAAGCAAACGTTACTTCACACTAAAAACTCTTTTAATTTAATCAAGAATAATGTAGCGTTTTAAAAGTAAATTCATGATTACGACTGTTATTTCATTATTTTCTTGATTGTATATTATATCACTATCATTGTTATATTAATTAAAAAATTCTAACTTAACAGACAAGGAAACAAATTCTTTTTTAAAAATTATTCAAACGTCAAATGTCATTTTACTGTCCCATCGAATTGTATTAACTTTAACAATAATAACATTTTTTTACTGATTTGCACATATTGAATTGACGTTTCCAGTAGCAAGACATTTAATTAGTAATCAATTAACGATTCATTAACCCATATCTCGTCTTTCCAAAGTGGCTGTAAAACATTCGAAACATCAGATTACAATTAAAATTAAAGCTTTAAATGGTAATTCAATATAAAAGAGTTGAATTCGACAAAAATATATTAAAATGTGTACTTATGAAAATGTAAGAATATATTTTGTAGTTAAATTTTGATATAAAAAACTATTTCAATGAATTGCAAACATTACTTCAGTGAAATAATATAAATAAAGCTATATTTGTAAAAATCCAGATAAGATAGATTTATGGTGATAAAAATATGAGAAATATACTTGAGATTTCGGATTATTTAAAAACTAAGCATTTTAAAATTCATTGAAATGCTGCGTTAAGTTGTTGAAACACATCCTTAAGTTGTAACATTTCGACCTGTCTTTTAATACTGATATATTTATTAGAATAATATTGTATTGTTACCTTCTGCACTTTCAGACACTTAATATCAAAGTAACATTAATGAAGTATATGTAATTAAAATTAAGTATATGAAATTAAAATTCTGAAAGACGAAATGTAAACAAAGAAATGTTACCACAAAATTGACTGACGCTGTCGTCTCTCATAGTTAAAAAAATATTTTTCCTGTTTCTTGTTACTTACTTCTAGCTTTTTTCATGGAAACGCTTCCACAGCTTTTATAGAAGCGAAAGGAAATATCTTATACATTAACTAAAAAGATTGATGTATTAAGTCAAATCATATATGATTTGACTAAATAATAAAACAAATTACTAACTATTAATATAAATTATTTCTTCAATTAACAATTATCTAAAATCAATCAACCATTCGAATATCTGTATTAGTTAAATAATTCAGTCAGTATAAGAGCTGATGGCAGGTGAACAAACACGATTACACTAGGGAATGAGTCTCGAGATACTTGTGTAATTACACGAAATAGGGTGACATCATTTTCTTCATTTAATTAGTATTTTTTTGCAATTAATGTGTAACATATGTCTAATTATATTTACATTTTAAATAATTATTTTTTAAAATATGATAATGTTCCATGAATTTAAATGAATTATGGTTACTATACACAAGACAGCGCACTTCCAATCGACACAAGTTTCATCTTAGAAGCGCGAAATCAGTCAGAGAACTAGACTATTAATTTAATTATATTGTAATCGAATTGAAATCAGTATTTGCACTGCCTTGTAGACTTACCAGGTCTAATACAATTAAGATATTGAAGAATATTTCAATTCATATCTTTTTATTGAAACGGTTTAATTATTTTGCAATTAATGTTAAGAAAGATGAAATTTGCTGTCGGACTCTTTGCAACTTATCATGTAGCTCCATTGATTCTTCATTTTAAACAAAGAGTTCATGGACAAAAAATATACTAATAAGCCTTATAATGTGACTACAGATATGGATTGTTTTAGATTTATAAAAAATATTTGTTATTTATTTTTGTCTGAGTGTCTGTCACATGACATATAAATTTTTAGTAACAAGTTTGATACTGAGCTTTTTTAAAATAGAAGTTCAAGAACAAAAAATCTTATTCTATTGTTACTTTTTCATTTCTTAAAATACAGCCTTAAGAAATAGATCAATGCAAGCAGCAATCTCCTACAATGACTTGCAATTTAAAAATGGAAATACTATATATATAGTGAAATAACTAAAACATAAAATATATTGTGATGCCTAGATTACTAAGCAATTGACGCTAAATTCGGAGCGACGGACGGGTAAGCCACAATTTGTTATATTTGAAAATCCCATAGGCGATTATCTAGTTGGATGAGCATTTGGGGTAATCACATCCGATACGTCAATTAACGTGTCGAATGCTCTCACGTCAATGGATGTTACAATACAAGAAGATAATCTACTGTCATGGTGTTTTTGGACGCATGGTTTACTATGATGTGATTAGAATATTGCATTTTAACACGTTTTTGGAACTGTATTTTAAATAAATTTTTCAGTATTTGTTTACAATGTAATTGATAAAGTAACTAGCCACCATATAAAAAAATGCTATTTTTTGTACCACACAAATGTTAATGTTACTATAGTCAAATGACTATAATAACATTAAGATAGTAAAACATATCAACTATTAATAGTATCAAATAAAGATAAATATTACGTATTGAGTCAAGATTTCTAATGTACATAAATAAAGCTTTACAAGAAAGAAAATGTGTGTAAAATGATATCGTAGAGTAAATAATCCAAATGCTTCCTTCAACCTACGCCTCGTAAGCAAACTTTAGGTTTATATAAAAAGGGGTAATATTTAGTAGCTGGCATTCTATCTTGAATTGCAGAACAACCAATTCTTCTAAGCGTGTAGTTACTCAGACATGTTAAAAGTCATAGCCTTGGTATATATAATGCTTATGGGTAAGAAATATTGTAAAATATTTCAACTATTAAAATCTATAAAAATAGATGAATTTAAAATCGTATGGATATTTTAGTAATCAATTTTTTAAATTGCGAATACATCTGCAAATTTTGAATAATCCAGTTATTGTATTGTAGTGTTGTTATCTAATTTTTTAAATGTTTTTCCAGTAAGCACCTTCAGCACCGCGAATCTGCACTGTGACTCTTGTGGCATCGAATGCGCTCCAGCATGTGGCACACGTCGCTTCCGGTCATGCTGCTTTCACTATCTGAGAAAAAAAAACCTGGATTATGATTCAGATTCAAATATACCAATTTTTCCACTTAACAAATTACCTGATTGGAGGTATGCTTTTGCAAATAATATCCAATTCTAACATCACGGAGATATGGGTGGAAAAGAGATGAAGACTCAAAATGGCGCGTAAAATGTAAATTCTAAAATATTTTAGAAAATTTAATAAAGAAAATTGCAGAGCCTAATTTAAATTTAATATAAAATTTTCAATATATTAGAAATGAAAAAATATCATTGATTTATTAGTAATTAATTTAAAGATCTTGAAATATGTTAAAGAAACAAAAGGAATTTAGGTCATAAAATTTAATTTTGTATACTTTTAACAACGTGTGTTATTATATTTATTAGCACTCGAATTTTGTTTTTAACATTTTAAAATAAATTTTAAGAATGACCGGTTATGCTTCATGTTAATAAAAGAAACAAAAAGTATCAAATAAATTTAAATTTTCATTTTAATTGTTCATGGTACCTGAGATTTTGTGATATTTTTAGATACGCATTCATAACCCTTTCGAGTCAGATGTGAACTTTACAATAAAAACTAGATATGAGTTGGAAAATATTATTCCGACTAAAACATCTCCGGGGACAAATCTTTGTTCCAGTTAACTTATTACAACAGAAGGTGTGTCAAGAGCTATTACACTCGAGAGCGACTCGCGACACCGTCGACACTTGTGTAATTAGACGAAGTAGGGTGACAATAGTTTAGGCTTAGAAATTGATTTGGTTTTTGTTTATATTATTTGTAACTATACAAAAAAATATTGTTTTTATTGATTTCTATAATAAAGAAAAGAATAAGTTGTAAATAAGGA
This sequence comes from Melinaea marsaeus rileyi, assembly GCA_918358865.1. Lineage (NCBI taxonomy): Eukaryota > Metazoa > Arthropoda > Insecta > Lepidoptera > Nymphalidae > Melinaea > Melinaea marsaeus. The sequence goes on along the minus strand of OU911088.1, from coordinate 7,310,506 downwards.
TTTCACAAGAATATTCATATAGCTTATTTCCTCGTAAGTATATGAGATATTTTAATAAAAATTATCAATTTATGAGAACATGTAATTCAAAGTTGCAATTTTCTAAATTTGTTAGATACGGTTACCTGAAAAGTTATAAATTATCTTAAATGTTTTAAAGTGATAGTCACACTATAAACCAACACTCGCTAGGAATGGAGTGGTTTCATCTCACGTGCACTGAGTCACAGATCCAAACGATTAACTGATTAATTATACTATTAATTAAAATGTAATAGGAATCGTATTTGAATCACAAATTTGAATGGAGATTTTATTTTATTTATTAACAAATATTTAGTGTAAAAAAATCTAACATGAGTAGTAGTGATTTTTGATTAATTATTAGACTTCAGGATTACCGCCAATCAGCGTAAATACTATTGTAATGAAACTAAGATGTTATTATTTATACATTTTAATAATGCTATTGTTTTATATGGACCAAGTAATAAAGGTGTAAAAAAAGTGTAATTTATATAATTCTTTAAACTTCACTAATATTTATTCATTTAGAATAAAATGAAAAAATAATGAGAAAAATAAAAATATCGATAAGAAAAATGTATGGAAATAAAAGATATTAAATAAATGGAATAGGTAGTATTATGTGTTCTATTATTCTTATTGTATTTTTTGTATTTACAAGATAACAAAAGAAATTATTATTTTAAACCTGGGTTTAGAAAAATAATTACAGACACTACAAAAAAAACTACAAACAATTTTAAATACAATTAATTAATCTTAAGTTACTCTAAGTCAAACTTTATTCGTCTCTGACTTTGGAATATTTAGTTATGATGTTTTAAATGTTTGCTTGAGAAACTATTTTAAATTATTATTATATGTAATTTACAAATAATAGAACAATTGTGCCTCTTTAATATATCTAATGCTACTATAGAGAGTAAGTGAGATACTAAACATTGAGAAAAACTAATAACTCATTTTCCAGAATACCTCACGCTCAACATACAATATAAAATTTATTATACCATAAAATACGTAATGTTAATAAGACAGTTTCTTTGTTTCCTATACAATCAGATTTTTCAATAATTGTACAGTTGAAAACTCTGTATCTTGTAACCAATGATATTTGTAGTTAAGTTTTTGTAATCTATACATACTTTAAATTTATAGCACAGTCTTATAGCTGAACATAAAATCAAGATGCTGTGTCAGCTGCTTACTGATCAGAATGAATGTTTATGTATCAGAGACATTGTTGACATGGCGTCATAAAGTTGTCGAAGTACGAACAGCGTTTAAGTTCCTATAAAAATATTATTAAATATAACAATGTATAGTAAAAACTAGAAATAATAAAAATTATGAATTGACCAATTTATTAAAATACCAAACAGAAAAAATGAAATAAAATAAACCAAAACAAAATAAATAAAAATAGTTTTTATGTGTGTAAAGTTGAATGTTACAGATTTGTTTCACAGCAGTTGAGTACTTTGTGGCGTTATTTATTACGAGCGTATTTTAATGTTTTATTTTAATCTTTTGCTACATATATTTTATTGAATAGCTTCAATGATGCACTGATTTATTACCAAATAGATTTTTTTTAGACTTTTGTATTAATCGGGTATGTCCCTTTATTTAATTGACCACTATGAAGAAGGAAAGGTAATTTTGTTAATATTTAAACAATTTATTTATTAAATACTTAATTTCATTACAAAATTTTAGCGCCCAAAAAATAGTATTACTTTTATTAAACATAGAGTAAGATGAAACTTTTAGCTTCAGTAAATAATAGTTCAAAGTAATTCTTTTATTTTTATGTGCAAATCAACAGCAACAGTGAAAATTATACGTTAATAACATTTTTGAAAGGCAAATTATCTTTCGAATAACTAGTATTTAACCGTATGGAAACATTTTAGTTAAAATCTCTTCATATCGATATTGCTTGAAGTTGTTGATATTCATGAATGTAACACTTCTCGAGAGATATATATCGTCAAATATATATTATAACGTTATCTGTATTTAAAGCTATAATAGCTGATGTACTAAACGTTCGCCATTATTGGGCATATTTTATAGAATAAATATAACATTGTGTTAATCCGGATATAACGGTAAATTTTATGAGGTTTTCAGTATCAAACAATTATTGTAATATTAAATACCCGTATTAATGAAAAGTTAAGAAATGTGATCTATAGACGAGAACATATGACCGCCGAACATCCGACAAACATACGAAACCTTTTTGATAAGCTGAAACCTCGTTCAAATAAATAATCAAATATTTTTATTACCTTTGCGAAAGGTATTGGAAACTCAAACGAATAGTCAAGAATACAATAGAGCTCATTATTTAATAAGTTTTCTCTATCCTTTTTTCAAATAACTAACGTTGAATAAAACCTGCTAACTCACTTAAATATTCTGTACTTTAATATAAAGGTAAATCAGGTAATAGAAAGGTTCTGATAGTTGTCCAACAATACAAAATACAAGTATGTATTCACCGTTACAAAACATTATTTTATATTTGATTATATTAAATTATTATATATTATAGCATTTTGAAACAATTAAAATGAAATATTTTTATTTGACAACACCATTCTTAAAAATAGATAAAACTAAAAAATATCAAAAATAAAAATAAATTTATAATACTAATAACAATAAATAATCGGATTTTCCACACAACGCTAAGGTTGTACTATGGTAATTGACAATTGATGAACATATAAAAACTTTTGTTTCATCGTAAATATGTTTGTTAATATGTTTTAAAACATATACAATACAAAATTATTACATTGTCTTTCTAGTGTGTTTGTTAATAGTCCGATTTATAATACTGCGTCATCCCAACATCAATGTCAAAGTCAGTTTTTCATTTCAAATAGACATACATTGCATTCAGTCAAATAAATTCTTTGACAGAATATTGGCATAAAGATTTTTAGACAACGCTGTGCTCACCATGAAATAGAAAAAGAATTTATAAGTTATCTAAAGTTACTATATAAGTTGATTTCATATTACTATATTTATTAAACTTAAATAGTTTATAAAATTCCTCATTTTAAATTATAATTTTTATTCTTGTGCAAATTAATATTATAATTTAATTTAATACCAGTTTTCTTATGCTTAAATTATGCTTTCTTGCTTCCAATATATAGCAAAAATCCTGTTAGAATTATTCTCGTATAATGCTGGCCTTAAAAATATCCAACGTATTATTAAATTGTAGTTATCTACTTACAAATCTACCGATCCTTTGTGAACTAGTGAGTTGAAACTGCACAGACCGATCTTTGATGGAGAATTTGTACGGTCAGAACAAGAGATTTATCAATCCAATAAAACTCAATATATACTTTTATATACCTCACATTTGATTTCCAATCAAGCGTAGTTTAGAATTACTCAACATCGCAGGATGTTCATTCATCCGTAGCTTAGAATTTGGTATAAACGCAACTCAAGAAATTGGAACTAAAAAAAAACGAAACATTAAAGGAAGAACTTGCTAGCTTTAAGCTGCATAAGCAATTCATGTCAGATAACAGCAATATATTGAAAATATACAAAACTTATGACTTCAGAATGAAACTACATCACACAGTGAGACATATCATTTCACATTACAATATTTCAGAAAGAAAATCAATGTTATGGCTTTGACCACCAGCAGTTATATTTTCTTAAAAGAGTGAGACAGAATTTTAAAACTGTATCTTTTTATGTATAAATTATGTTTATATTATGCCAAAAAATATATTGCATACGGCAACATACATATTTTAATATTAATGTCACCGTTTTTCATATACGTGGAACAAGTAAACCCTTTTGAAATACGTTAACATGTCTCTTAAATAGATTAAAAGGGTTATCTTAAAATGAATTCTCATTTCAATGTATTTCACTATTCTTAAGGATATTTGTAATAAATTTTTTAAACTACTACCTTTTTTTAAATATGACAGATTGTTATATTTAAAATTTATTATTTTGATAGCAAAGGTTTTTACAATTTTCTTACAGTATTAAAAGGTTATCACCATTTTTTTTTCAATAAATTTAAAAATATATACTATCAATGCATTAATTCAATATTTTTTTATTATGGTCCCTGAATTTATTTGATTATATATTCATATTGGTATAAATCCAGTTTTAATATTGTCAGTATAATTTGAGATTTTTATGCCATGATGTAAGGTAAAATCGGTAACTTTAACACGAACTCCACCTTAAAATACAATCATATTTAAACATGTCAGAAGTGAAACTTCTTTGGCGAACTAATTTATAAATCTTGTTTATATTTATATAAATCTAAAACTTTAAATTTCCAACATTAAGAGGAAGGGAAAAAGGAAGATAGGTTAGGAATTTAATTGTCATTAAATTAACTAGCTAACGAATACACAACCAATAGTAATACGACGTTCGCTCTGTCTCACTTTTTCTCTCAATCTTTCTCACTCGCTTGCTCCCTACTTTCACTCCACGGCTAGTTGCTCATGCTACGTTCGCCCTGTCTTACTCTCTCTCAATCGGTCTCGATCACTCTCTCTCTCTTTTCCGACACTTCCGTTGCATACCGGCGTGACGTTTCATCTGTAAAAATTTTACCCTCATGCGCCTAAAGAAGTTTCACTTCAAAAACTTTATAATATGACGTTTTTTTTTGTTCTTCCATTTAATGAAATAATATTCTATAACCGCCACTTTGTTTAAAGTTAATTAGAAAAATGTAAAAATCCAGTATTATATATTTGTAAAAATTTTATGTTTTTTCTTTTTTTTATTGAAGTACTTTTAAAAACTTATTGATATATAATCTCAGTTAGAAATCTAATGCTAAAAGCATGAATAGCGAATGTGTCTCGGAATTTTTATAACCATTTGAAACTCCATCTAATCGAGTTAGACTTTGAGAGCCAATTAAAAACCACAAATTGAGAACAATCCTTTAAATATTGTCAGTATAACTTGAGATGTTTATGCAATGATGTATGGTAAAATCGGTAATTTTAACATTAACTCCACTTTAAAATACAATCATATTTGAACATCTTTATAATATGACTTTTTTTTTGGTCTTCCGTTTAATGAAGTAATATTTTATAACCGCCACTTTATTTAAAGTTAATTAGAAATATGTAAAAATCCAGTATTACATATTTGTAAATTTTTTATGTTTTTTCATTTATTTATTGAAGTACTTTTAAAAACTTATTGACATATAATCTCAGTTAGAAATCTAATGCTAAAGCATGAATAGCGGGTGTGTCTCGGAATTTTTATAACCATTTGAAACCATATCTAATCGAGTTAGACTTTGAGAGCCAATTAAAACCCACAAATCGAGAACAATCCTACTTGTAATACGAGTAGTACAACATCCATTATTCTGCAAACCTAAAAGTATAATAGGTATATAGATTTGTAAGTTCTTTTTTAGTAAAAAAATATTGATCTTTAATTCCATAATATTTTGGGAAAAACATTCCTATCATCAAATATGTGATAAAAATTCAGGTATTTCATACAATAAATGGGACCTTACTGTCCCTATCTGTATTTTATTTATGAAAGATAAATTATAAATAAAACAATGAAAGAATAGAAAAATTTTAATATATATTTTTCTGTTTTGATGAAGAATGATATCTGAATTGACAAAAGTTATTTTTTCTAAAATGGCCCTGGTTATGTTATAATAAGTTTTATTTATACTTAACAATAAATTCCATTGAACAATATAATGTAATTAAATACCAAATATTTGATCTTCAGTATTAAAATGGTAAGTCACTTAATTTTATCTCGTGGAAAAGTCTTTAGAGAAAAGTTTCCCAAAAATGACTTACCAACAACGATTATAGAACGTCCGTTATTTAATCATCGTTATTTCAAAGCTGTTGAGCACAAAGTTACTAAAAATTACTCTGCGATAACTGAATTATATTTTTTTCCACCGTAATGGGTGTAAAATGTTGTAAACTTTTATAATGTAATTAATTATTTTATTATTTTATTTTTGAACATAAATAAATAATATTTATATCTGAGACTAACTCCAAGAGATCGCATGTTTGAACCTGCGATCTCTTTGCTCGTTTTGATACTATGGAACTATTTTTTTCAGATTCATTTACATTTTGTGAATAATGAACTCCTGATGCACAGTAAAGTTAATTCCTTTGCAACAACATTTCACAGGTTTTACTTCTTGTCTTACACGTAATAATATTATGTAAACAACATAAGTAGTAGGTATAGATATTGTTATAGATTATACACTACATCAGTCACAACTTATCGACGTTAGGATGTGAAAGACATCTTTCTCAAAACTCTTTTCCTGAAAAGAGTCTCAGCCTGCTTTTGAAAGTAGATTTGTAATAATCGTTTTAATACACAGGGAGAAATTTTTATTTGATATGTTATTTCCCTTCCATAAATCTACGGTGTAATGGTGTCAAGTGATATAAATCTAACCCGTGTTACGTGTTAATGTGATATATTGAAGAGGGTCATAGTAGTTACACTTATTTTACTCTATTGTTATCATTTATTTTGTTACGTAGAATAAGTTCCGAACTTCACTTATTATAACATATATTACAAAGTCTCATTATTTTTACAATCACTTATCCCATTAACTAGTAAACCTTACTTTCGACTTTGTTTTTGATGGAATAAAAACCATCTTGCTTAAAGTCTATATCATAAACCATACATTAGAAGTTTTAAGTAACTAAGGTTTCATTAGTACAATATCCGATCAGATCTTCCAAAATAACAAGCTATTCACCGAGGGCAGTCAAAGAAATTACTGTATCTGATGATTATTGAGTAAAAAGAAGAGCATTAGCACTTGTCTGAAAAAATATTTTTCATGATACTGATTATGTGATAACAAAAATTTAACGGTTAAGAGGAATATACAAAATATTTTAATTTATTTTATATATTCGAATGATATTTTTTCTTAATACATTATAAGATGTACATCGAAATTATGTTTGTTTAAATAAAATGGTATTCAAATTAACTATACTCCTGATTTGTGAGACCTCAGGGTACTTGTCTTGTCTTGTAAATCATTTCAAGTATCTTCGTTGCTTTAAAGTAAAAAAAAAGTTTGATTCTTTTTGCATTTATAATTAAATGTTTAATATTATAATCATATAAATTAGTGTTATTGTTATATTATATCAGTGTAATACTTCTATAGTAGATGATAGTCTATAGTAGATGATATAAAAGCTTTAACCCTTTATTTAGCATGTGGATACAACTACCTGTTTTTTTTTGCTAAGCTTTTGAACAATGTTCTTTGCAGCGTTATGAATGTCAAAAAAGTCTTATAATCTGTACGGAAAAATATTAATAGAGGAACTCAGTTTGACAAGTATAGCGCTAATGGGAGATATGATCGTGTTTACGTTATTATTAAAGTACAGTTATAGTATATCGTATATACTTATATCAAAAAGACGATCCAGTTTATCAAGTACAAGATTGAGGTCAGCGTAACATATATCCGATAGTAGATAACAGGTAATATCAATGTTTGCACTTAAAGTAATTTTAATTAGTGGGGGAAACTTGTTGTCGGTAAAGGGCTCGTAGGATTGAGTTTACTTTTTCACATACTTCATTACTTGAGATGTCCAGAAATGAATGGTGTCAATATGTTAATCACAATACCTTACCATAGACAGGACTAGTGTTCTAGACTCCTAATTTCATTCCAGCAGGTTATTGAAAATAAGAAAGTGTAGAACATATTTATTGGAGCAAATAATATGAAATTACACTGGAAATATTACTGATGTCTTCTATTTATTATAAGTTCTACTTTAAATCGTAGAAAACAGAATACTAAAAATAGGTATTGGACATGCCAAACACCACGACTAACACGCATAAAGTAGTGAATAACTTCAAATAAATCTTGTTATAAAAATATCTTGTTTTTACTTATTTTCATAAAAATCTAAAAATCCATATCGTTTCATTTAATATTGTAATGTAATTAATACGGTTCTTTTATGTATATGTTACATTTATAACATACAATCCAACAGTATAATATCAAAATTTATGATGTCACTTGTTAACTCAAACTACCAAAAAATACTTTTCTTGTTGGCATACGATAGAATATGAAACCAAAATGAATATTTGCAAAAACTTCTATCTGAATAAACTTAAAATAATTATAAAATACTATGCAAAGAACAACAATGTAATCTCTTACATATGTTGATAATGTTATATATTTTATAATGCAACAACGAAACAGTTTCAAAAGAATGCATGAGACTGTTTCCATTTTTCGTACCTCCATATATCTGATGCCTCGGGGAAATTATCCCGCATACAACTGAGAGAGAACCGTGAAATCTATGTAAAACAATTTTTTAAATCCTTATCAAAAAACAAAATATTAATGTGAATATGATAAAAGTTCCGAAGTTTAAAGTTTTAACAATATATTGTCGTACATTTTAGTTTTAATTCTTTTTCAGTCAATCTATGTGTTATGAGTCTCTCCTGTGACTCTTGTGGCAGCGAGTGAGTTTCAGCCAGCGGGAATTCAACTGACAACTAACAACAAGAAACGCCAGGATCACGCCTATAAAATAGAAAATACTCAACAATTTTTTTTTTTTTTTGATAAAAACCCTATAGAAATTGAAATTATGTTTTGTGCAATAATTTCAAACTCAACCCATGACACGATTCCTTAGAAAGTAAGATAGAAGATTTTTAAGAAAAGAAAAGAAAAATTACAAAATTGTTAGAAATGTTATATACTACATTATGGAACGTAACAGAAAATAAAACATATATACATATAGTTCTGTACATTAAGTAATTTTATTTTTTTTGTAAATGTGATGTACATTTGAAGATCAAAATTTAATGTCTGTGTCTGATCAAATGAAAAATAGATCAGTTTAATACTACTTTTAACATTGACAGAAAAGTTGATTTAATTTGAAAAACTTTATATATATTTATATTTTTTTCAAGTTTGAATCAATACCACCGATTGCTTCTGTACTCGCCCTGGTCTGAGACGAACTACACAAAAAACTCTTTTGGCTATTTCTTTATTGTGATTACTGTTTGTTTACTAAAAAATTAATAAAAGTATAATAATTTGTAATATTTCCATTTCGTTGATGTGATAGAAATGTATGTATGTAGCAAGCAACAAAAATTACGTGCAAAGTAGTCCCAGAAATGATTTTTCCTAACCCTATATATATATATCGATGTAGTCAGAATACACAAGAAATAATATAGCATAAGGTGAGCTAATGGTTTCTGTGAATTCGTGTGTGAATTCAATTCAAGATAAGATCTCAAGTTAAGTATTGACGTGCGTTGGACTGGATGTAAGATCTTGCATTTTGGATTCTTAACATTTTTAAATTATTATATTTTGAATTTATTTTTATATAAGAGAATAGTTGAAATTGTAGATACAAATATATGAAAATAATATTGAAACACACGTTGATTAAAATAAAAAGTTTTTATCTACACTAACATTCCAAAGAGAATATTATTGTTATATTCGTTTTTACCTTCTTGACTCAATAAGTACTAAGCCGAATTGAAATTTTCTTAGCCAACAACAAATAAGATAAACATAAATATCACACGATAATTTGATCACAAGTCAAAATGTTCGACAACCAATGAAGTGGGTCCGAGTCAGTTAGTATAAAATCATTCTTTATTATTTCAAACATCGCAAAAAATAAAATATTATAATTATATTTATACAATATAATAATATTATTAGGTCTACAACTTTGCTCCCGCCGTTTTCCAAAAGATGGCGCTAGTAGCCAATAATAGTTCAAATAAATAAATCACAGTTGTTTTCCATCAGTTTTGACATCTATAAATATAACCTTACATCGATATTAGTTAATTTTTGTTTGCGTCATATAGTTACACTTAATTAAATATGTCAACTTATAAACCGAATTCACGTCATTTGCGGGAGATTTTACTTTTTCATTTCAATATGAAAAAATCGGCGGCTGAGGCTCATCGGGTTATTTCAAGTGCTTATGGTGATGATACTATTAGTGAAAGAACGTGTCGCGAGTGGTTCCAGCGCTTTAAAAGTGGTGATTTTGTTGTTGAAGATCGGCATAGCGGTGGCAGAGAAAAAACTTTTGAAGATGATGAACTGGAGGCTTTACTTAATGAAGACTTGTGCAAAACTCAAGAACAGCTAGCAAAATCATTGGGAGTAACTCAGCAAGCAGTATCAAAACGTCTGGAACAGCTGGGGATGATCCAAAAACAAGCATACAACAAGTTTAAAAGTTTTTTCTTAAAAGTTCGTTTCTAAGTTCGTGTCTATTGTAGCATGGTGCTATTGATGCAGTAGTTAACGCAACGCTAACCAACTGAGTTAAGGGGGCGATAATTTATCACATTTCATTGCTAGTTACTAATTACAACACTCGTAGCAAATAGAAACACGATTACAACAACACAACAACAACAACATTGACAAGGATAACTTCTGTAAGGAAATAAATAATTAAAATAATATTGATTAAAAAAAAACATGATTTTGTGTTAGTACCTTTCCCATTTAAGTAGATTTTATGAAACCTAATTTTACAATAAACAAACTGTAGCATTTCATGTTTCTATAACATTTATATAAAACGTACGTGTTCATCAACAGGCTACGGGGGACGGGGACAGTTCTAGAGTTTACAGGTTCAAGTTCACATTTTTGTCAACGCCGTAAGACCTACTTATATTTTTCCTAACGTATTGTTTCCTTAACAGGTGGCCTAATTGTGTATAAGCTTGTAATATCTAAAATGATTATTGACATATTTACTGTTCAACCCTAATAATAAAGAAATATTAAAATTAAAAAACCCTTGTACTCTGATTAATTAAAAAATAATTAAGAAATTAATTAAAATGTATTAATATAATATGATAACATATGAGGGTAAAAAAGTAAAATTTGTGTTAATATTATCTTACGTACTCATATTTCTTTCGTGCTAAAAACGATGGAAATGCATGTCATATAGAGCGATATGAAACTGAGGTGTAAAGCACTAATTAGTAGACCTTTACACAATAAAGTGCGTACAACGCAAGGTACAGGTAAATCAACTGACTCATCACTTCACGCGGTGGTGAGCAAAATTGAAAGAAATATTCAAGGCAGAAACATGTGGCTAGGAGATAATTAACGCCTACATTGACATTAAACAGGCCTTTGACAAATAAACAAATACCGTCCTAATTAACTGGATAGAGAACATTCTGAAACCAAGAATATTAAAATTTGTTAAGGATGGCTCGCAAAAAGCCTTAATGGCTTGTGGATGCACCCAAGGTGGCGTGCTGTCCCCTATCTTATGGAATTTTGTAGTTAGTGAACCGAAAACCAGATCAAATAGGCAACATCTTTACACAATTGGCTACTCAGACAACCTTGTCGATCTCATCGCAGGGAAGTTTGTCAACATTATCTGCGACGTAACATAAACCGCTCTCCGCAATGAAAAAAAAATGATGCGAAGAGTTCAATCTAAAAGTTGCCCCGCTAAAACTGAACTAGTAATATTCACAAATAGCAGATCACTTCTACAAACAAACTATTTGGACTAGGGCACAGGCACATTCCCGCTGACAGCAAAGGTAAAATACCAAAGCGTTATCCTAAACAACAAGCTTAACAGTAGCTCAAGGAGCAAAACATCTTGATAATAAAATAAATAAAACCTGTGAGAACTTCTAGTCATGCAGAAGGATGGTAGTTAAAACATAGGGGTGTAGTCCTAAAGTCATCTTGTGACTAGACAGTATTTAAGTTATCTACTAGTTACGGAGGCGTCGTTAGGTGGCCGAGAACTAATATGACCACCATCAAATAAAATACAACACAGACGGCAGCTATAAAAGCTATTTTGTTGTTTCTACCCTGCATATCTTCGTGCAGCAGGAGGCAGCCACAGCAGCAGTAAGGTTACTAACGTTAGACCTGTGAAATACCTATCACAAGAATACATCAACAGTCGACTAGACTCGAGAATATAACGATGGTTCAACCGATGATGGTACACCAAACGAAACAAATTCGAAAGCGTTTGACAAAAAATACATACTGTTCCGGCTGCGGCTGCTAAGAGCTGGCGGTCTATACCGACGATCAAAACTGCTAACCACGTACTTCTTAAGTGCGAAAGAGTAGCAATACAAAGGGCTATGTTGTGTTAATATTTTATTAATATTGAGAAAAATAAGAAAAAATATAATAAGCTGTATAATTTTGTACATTGTAAAATTCAGCACAGCAATATATACTAAACCGTCCAAGAAGTTTCATAGTAGATCATATACTTAAAATATAGTGATATTCATACCAAATATTTATCGAAAATAACAATTTATAAAATTTATCTATCGTGAACTCCATGAACTCTTCATTAGACGAGCGCTCTCGCTCGCCTAATAAAGAGACATTTCACTTCATGTGCACAGATTCTCTCAATTTGTTAATAAACCGTATGGTTACTTTATGTCTATTACATTAAATATGCAAAAAGATAAAAAATTAAAGGAGGAAATTAAGAATTGCAGAGATAACTAAACTTGAGGATATGTTTTGTTATTTATTTTATCCATTTATAACATTTTTTTTCAATACAGAAATAATATAGTACTTTGTTATTAGTTGTACTAGCTCATTGTCATTTTTGTGATACCTATTAATACAGATGCTGTAATTTTGAGAGAACGGTATCTGAATACCGACAAAACGTAGTTTTAAAATATATTTATATATTAGTTTAGGGAAGAAAGCTCACTTTGCCCTAGAATAATAATTTTTTTTCATAAACAAACAATTAGTTCATAAACATATTATAATTAAAAGCCCTGTATACCAAGAGTTAAAAGTTAAATTATTTAATGAAAAATCTGTAAACCGATATACGAGAATATAATAAACGTTCTCTGTATTTATCGGTTTTATGTATGTATATATATATGTGTATGTATGTCAATTCATTCCGACACTCAAAGTATAAAAAATCGTTATAAACTATGAAAAATTTTCTTATAAATTACCCTACCTTGACTTGGACAAAAATATGTTAGTAACCTACTTTTTAACGTAATAAAAAAATATTAAACTCAGTTAATTCATTTAATGGCTTTAATACGTCCATGAGAAAATGGAATTTCACCGTAACGTTATTAGTGCTGCCTGTATGTGAGTATATAATTTCGCTGCAACCGATGAAAGGTCTCACAAATTTCCAGTTTTTATTGAATTACCCTCTTCCTTATTTTATATATGTGTGTGTGTGAATACAAAATAAAAAACTAAATATCGATTCGAAAAGATCATTATACTCTTTTGTATTATATTTTAATTCATGTTTGAGGGTATATATTCAGTTAATTGAAAAGCAATCATCGGTTATGAGAAGTCAAGAGGTTTACTTGGTTCTCAGATTGATGGCACTTAGGTGAGTTCGATGACAAAGGGGTTTTATTCAAGCATCTAACGGAATAGCTTTTGATAGTTTACTAATAAAACTATTACTTTTGCAATAAACTTGAAAATAGTGATGTTATTTACTACTTAGTCTGGCCATAAATACTGTTACATTTAAAAATAAAAACAATATTACTTTTGAATTTGGAATCTGTCATTTTTATACGATTGTTCATTGTCTTCTTATTATTCGGGCTAATATATTTTAAAATATTTTAAGATATTAAAATGGAGTGCGGTAGTATAGAAAACTTAATTGCTGTGATTGTATTCCATGTTTGGATATTAATAGGTACAATAAAACCTCCTCTGTTTGTGACAGAAAAAGATCTGGCCGTCCACGTAGTGTTAGTACAAAAAAGCCGTAATTGAAGGAATTCGAATAAACACTGTCCGAAACCAAAAGATTTTATCTGGAGAGATAAAGTTAGCACTTAGAAGCATGTCGCATGTTTTAAAAGATGACTTAGAACTTGCAGCCTGTAAGAGATTTACTGATCATTAATTAAGTGATAATTAAAAAAATAATAAAATTCTTAACTAATAATTAAATCAGAACAACTACTTAAGCGGTACACAAATGGAGGTTAAAAAGAAAAAATTGTATACGGATGAGAAACTTTTTACAATTGAACAATATTTTAACAAACAAAATGACCGTATTCATACTTAAAGCTCTAAAACAGCTTCCCAATTAGCTTTGAAGGAATAACTGAGCCACATTTTTATGAAAAAGGTATCAAGATATTGACATAAATGTATCAAGATACTATTCAAAATAAATTGGTTGAGCCCAACAACACCATGTTCAATAACCAAGAATAATCCTTTCAGCAAGACTCGACACCGGGTCACAAAGCTCGTTCCACTAAATCTTGATTAGAAACGAACGTTCCGGACATCGTCAGAGCTGAAGACATCTAGTGGATAATGATTTATGGTCAGTTTTAGAGAGTAAGGCTTTTCTAAACGCCATTATAATTTGGAGTCTTAAAAACAATTCAACGATTGGCAGTGAAGAATTTTCCCATCGAAAGAGTGCGTACTGCTATTAATAACTGGCTTCAACGCTTAAAGGACTGTATTACAACAAATTTCGCCCACTTCAAACAAGGTTTGTACATTTTTAATGTTTTTTTTTATGTATTAAACGAACACACTGAAATTGTATTAAATGTTGTGTACAAAAAACAAAAATTTTTCTTTGACAAGATTGATTTTCATAAATAAGCTGACAGTCTCTCTAGTGGTAAGTGGTGCAGGCGCTCATCGCTCTTAAATATGGAAATAAAAATATTATATTAATAAGTGTAAGAAAAATGTCGTGTTCCTTTTTACGGCAATTCCAGACACTAGCATGCGTCTTATAAAATAAATTTAAACGTTTATTGTTTTCTTTAACACTGTCAATGTCAAATACATAATTTGTTAGAAAGGATTTATGGTCACTTGATTTGTGAGAATGACATTTAAAATAGATAAATGCAATGATTTTTTTGTCCAAAGCCTTATTAACTTTTACACATTGAATTTCGGTCGACTTTCGGCAACTCAGTGATCGATATTATATATAAATTCATTACCAGTCTTGACAAATGGGGATTCATATAATTTTTTTGTCTATTTGTAAGAGATACATTATTTTAAGAAACATTCTAAAGATGTTATCGTATATATCAAAATCTACTTGAAAATGTCGATTGATAAACATTAAAAAACAACATAGGTACTTCATGTGTTTAAAATAACTTAAAAAAATATACACCACATGATTTTTTTTCTAAGAGTCGTTGTGTATTGTTGTTTCTATTGTATGAAGAATAGCTATTTGTTAACATACATGTGTACTGTAATAAAGAAGGGGAAGACCCCTTAGTATCTCACAAGACGTGGTATTTTACCAAAAGAAATAATGTAAACCAGGCATTTATCAGACTTTTCTAAACCATACTACTTATGTATAATTTACTTTATTAATTAATTTATATATTAAATAAGCGATCTATACGTTCATACTTCTTTTTTAGAATGTTTTCTTCTTTATTATAAAAAATTTGCTTATTATCTTTTCGTTCGTGCCAATCGTTCTAAGTTTCGTGCAAATTTATGCAGTCACCGGAATTAGTAAGGTGTCTGGTAAAGAATACTTGTACCCTATTATGACTTTTTTGACATCTTCAAACATTTGACACTTTAATGTCAAACTTATTTTACATTGTGGTTGCTATAAAGTATTTTATTGTTATGTTACATAATCCTTAAAAAAAAAAAAAAAACCTGGCTTAGTTTGTTGTGTGGTTCTTCTCAGACCAGGGCGCGTTTGGAACCCTCGTAGCCTTATTTTAATTTGGAAAGTGTCTTTTCAGAAGGGCTTATTTTAAAACATACAATATCAAAATAGGCCCTCCTGTCACTTCCATTTGACGTACACAAGTGATCACTGATATGGATTCTAAGTAGAAAATATATAAATAAATAAATAAAAATTTAGATGAAATACTTATTTATCCTGTTTTATGTTGTACATTTAAAAAATAAATACATCCATAGTACTATCTGTACTAATATAATATAATAATATTAGGTCTACAACTTTGCTCCCGCCGTTTTCGAAAAGATGGCGCTAGTAGCCAGTAATAGTTCAAATAAATAAATCACAGTTGTTTTCCATCAGTTTTGACATCTATAAATATAGCCTTACATCGATATTAGTTAATTTTTGTTTGCGTCATATAGTTACACTTAATTAAATATGTCAACTTATAAACCGAATTCACGTCATTTGCGGGAGATTTTACTTTTTCATTTCAACATGAAAAAATCGGCGGCTGAGGCTCATAGGGTTATTTTAAGTACTTATGGTGATGATACTATTAGTGAAAGAACGTGTCGCGAGTGGTTCCAGCGCTTTAAAAGCGGTGATTTTGTTGTTGAAGATCGGCATAGCGGTGGCAGAGAAAAAACTTTTGAAGATGATGAACTGGAGGCTTTACTTAATGAAGACTCGTCAAACTCAAGAACAGCTAGCAAAATCATTGGGAGTAACTCAGCAAGCAGTATCAAAACGCCTGGAACAGCTGGGGATGATCCAAAAACAAGGATAGTGGGTACCGTATCAGTTCAAACCAAGAGATGTTGAGCGACGTTTATTTGCTTGTGAACAGCTGCTTGAAAGACAAAAACGAAAAGGATTTCTTCATCGTATTGTTACTGGGAAAGAAAAATGGGTGCACTACGACAACCCTAAGCGACGCACATCATGGGGATTGCCCGGCCACACTCCTACGGCGCCACCTCGACAGAATATTCACGGATCCAAGGTCATGTTGTGTATTTGGTTGGATCAGCTTGGCGTAATTTATTATGAGCTGCTAAAACCTTCTGAAAAAATTACTGGTGCACTTTATCGAACGCAATTAATGCGTTTGAGTCGCGCATTAAAAGCAAAACGGCCGCAATACGCTGATAGACACGAAAAAGTAATTTTGCAACACGACAATGCTCGACCTCACGTGGCGAAAGTAGTCAAGACGTACCTCGAAACACTGAAATGGGAAATTCTACCTCACCCGCCATACTCTCCAGATGTTGCTCCATCTGACTACCATTTATTTAGGTCGATGGCACACGGTCTGGCGGGCCAGTGCTTCGATTCTTTTGAAAATGTGAAAGAATGGATCGATTCTTGGATCTTATCAAAGGAAGAATAATTTTTCCGACGCGGGATTCGTTTGTTGCCTGAAAGATGGGCCAAAGTAGTGGAAAGTGACGGACAATACTTTGAAACATAAATAAGATACCATTTTTTTTTATATAATTTTTAAAATTAAAAAAAAACGGCGGGAGCAAAGTTGTAGACCTAATAATAATAATACTTGTCTATTCTCTTTGTATAATCTATTAGTATACTATAGTAATTTAACGATCCTAGTAGTTTGTTAAACTGCACTCTGTCAGTTTGTTTATTGAGACATACATTGTAGAAGAAATGACTTTCAACAATAATAATACTTTGATTATAAAAATCTAGAAGTATAACTTATAAAGAAGAAAGAAAATATTTCACAATAATAGAGGATATTAGGATTTCGATAAGTGATTAGATTAAGATAGGGAAACGGGATTAATATAGATAAGAATTTTGACAAGGATAAGACTAAGGATTAGGATTAAATTAAATTAAATTAAAAGTTAAGATTAAGTATTCAATCTTAACTTAAACTTTTAATTTTACTTCGAAACTAAATCGAAATTCTAATCCTATTTTACTTTAGTTGTTTTGTTTAAGACTCAAAGAGTAAAAAATTACTGCACCGATTGATTTGGATACGACACACAACCTGTTTTAAGAAATGTTTGCTATCTATCAACCCTATCTTTTTTATGTTATCTACATCTTTTTTTTATTTTAAGCGATTCAATGCACGTTTCGCTCTTACAAGAGGCGTTCAGATGAAAACTTTAAATGTACCGTATTTGCAATGCGACACAACAACTTTGAAATTTGAACGTTTGGACCACTTGTTAATTTTGTTTTTATGCTGTTTTTAAAACAGACGCAGTACCAGTTAACGACAACTATTTTTCACCCATGCAACTAGACTGTGCAACTGCTAAGCATGGCGTGGCGTGGTAAAGATAATTTATAATCAAACATTATTCATGAATATGCTAAAATGCTAATATAATTATTGTAACATATATTTGAGAGAGTATACATAGAGTTGGGCACCCCTCCTCAAATTTATAGTTTTTTTTTTTAGAATCTTATAGCCTCTAAGAGACTGTTGTCCTTTATGGAGTGTGCTACAAATGTCGGAATGATCGGAATATTTTTCGCATAACAGCGAATAGTTCAATAATCTGGATTGGAATGAAGATCGTTAATTTTGATGTTATCCGTGATGTAGTTACGGTGAATTCCTCGGAAAATTCTCATATGTTCCGACTGTGATCTGTGACGAAATAATGCAATTTTATAAAAGGTAAGATTTCAAACACAACAAATATTCCCAAGCAATTAAAATAATTAAACTGAAATTCTGGATAGACGACATCCAAGTAAAAAAATACCTACGTTTTAAAGTTTTATTGTAATTATTCATAAATATTTTGGCATACTACATTTTTTTTTTCAATTTTTATTATTAAAATTATCATCAAAATACTTTAAAATCATAGATATTTAAATAATTTTTTATGTAACTTAAAAAATCGTTTTATTATATATTATGTTATCCAATCAAACTTGAACATAGTAATATATGATTATATATCGTATTTTTAGTTTAATATTGTAACAGGACTGATTTTTGTAGTTAGACATATACTGACTGAGGGTCTGGATCCCTTAGGATCTGTAATTTCATCAAAGCTTTAGCTTTTAAAAGTAATAAATTTTCATGAATTCTGTAGTAAAATCATATGCTACAAAACCAAACTCCTTACGTGGGAACTTCATTTATTGAAGTATTAACTTAAATTTGGGTTCATATTAAATTATTTATTTCAATAAAAATTACGTTAAAAAGTATTATCCCCTTCAATAAATCGTGGGTGTAATGCTATCCACCAAATCTAAATTCCATGTGTTTCTATTGAAGAAAGGTCGTGATAGTTATAGTTGCTATACATTTTCTTGTTATATGTAAAGTTTTATACAAAAAAAAAGTTACGCCATGCTTGGCTGTCCCTCAATCTGGTATTATATTTTATGCAATTAATTAAACATATTTAAGAGAACGCGCAGATTTTAAGTTTGTAGGTTTGAGAACACAATAACATAGAATCTGTTTTAAGGTATACATAGATATCATTCATCATATGGGATATATTCGGTTTTATAAAATATACATACTATCACATATAATTGTAGGTGCTTGTAAATAGATCCTATGATGTCATATTAATATGCTTCTTTACGATTCTTCCACACTCTGCAGACAAAACTAGAATAGTTACGATACGTTAAGATTTATTTAAATAAAATGCAGTGACTTCATTCCTGATTTATGAGACTACTGGGTGTTTTATTTATTCGCTGGCGTATTTGAAATTTAGTTGTTGCTTTATAAGAAGAAAAACATATTTATTATGTCTTTATTTGTTGATTTATTTATCCTTGTGAAATATAAGTAGTCATTAGTACCATACCAGAACCCCTTAAATAGGAAAACCTTAATACTCTTTAAAAATGTACCTTCACTATTTTATATCATATAAGTAAATAAAAACAAATTTTACATTACAACAATATTATACAAGTACTAAAACTTACAATAGCCATGATATTTCATGTTTTTTTTAAAGGGATTTATTTCACAGGCATGTTATGAAGGAAAATATATGAGAATATTTTCAGAGACCGGGAAATGTTCACGAAATAAGTCTCTTAAATCAAATTAGGCCCTTAACCTTTTTGAAAATAATCACTTGACTGCCAATCGTCACTTATATAATTTCTAATAATATTTTACCAAACGACCCTTTCATTTGGTGAAAGAAATATTTAACTAAGCTCATTAGAAGTATTTTTGATTAGATAAATCTTAAATTTCAGTCATAGACGCAATTATATCTATAAATTATGTTCAATATTTTTGTTCAAACTCTAAAATTTTGTTCAAAGAAAATATGTTATATAGAGACAAACTGACAAATAAACTTTAATACTCGTAAGATACATACTAGTCAATTTAAAGTATGTATCAATTTGTCATACGGATAATTCCCATCATCCGGATAATGTTTTGATGGTTTAGACCATTATTTATTTTGTCGTCTTTCTGTCAGAAAAAACAGAACATAAGTTTCAACTATTCTTGTTAATTTAATTTCAATTGGATTTGTTAAGGCCAGTTAAATTATATATTATATGCAATGAATATTTATTACAAATATTATTAATAATTAAAATATCTTAAAATAGCTGTTACCGAAGACTTCATTTACTCTCTTTCCTTTTCGTATTTCCAGTGGTAGGCAATTTCCTAAAGTTTATTTAAAATTCCTATATCTTTTATTTATTTAATTATTTATGTACCATTAAGCGACAGAAAATACAAATACTATTTCATAAAAAGACAGCGGCTAACATTAAAAATCGAAATTAAAAAAGAATAAAATAAAAAGAAAGCTCTTAGATAAATTCTAAAATAATACAGATTGATAATAATAATATAAATATTATAATACGTGTGGCAAAGACTTTGTGTCTATTTTTTAGAAACTTACGCATCCACACACGTGGAAAATGGTCCCGTTAAAATTTATTTGTTGAAAGTAGGAAGCAAATATTCGTATAAAAAAATGAAACAAGAATACCTTAAATTAATAAAAAGAACCTTACATACACTGCCATAAGTTTGAAACCTTACACATTCAATGAGAAATACGAAATTTTAATTCACTGAAATATTACAGTTTCAGGTCGTAGCGAGCGTTTTTCAGGGGACGAAATATTATTTTATGTACCTATAAAAATCTAAATAGTTTTCTCAGTTTTCAGATGCGATGCGACCAAGGGTAGACTGTCAAATTTAAATATTCAAAGATGTTATTTTAATAATTATATATTAATTTATTAGAAACTGTATGCAGAATCTATCAAAACATTACCAATATCAATAAAGCGTGAAGAAGGCGATTAAATTAAATGGCGGAGACACATCGTTTTGCACTAATTTAATAAGTTAATCCGAGCAAGGAGCTTGCATATATTATTTGGTCTCTATTAAGACGTTACGTTGCAACAGACGGTCTCAGGTGTACGAAGATATTTACTAATATTACCCGAAGAGCTACACTCGCGACAAGTGTATGTGTGTAATTATATAGAAAAGAGTACCCATTGTATTGATGTTGCCTAAATCTATGCAATAATGTTTTGGAAAGTAAATAGATATAACTATTAAATAATATAATAGAGTATAAATGATTTAACAGAGTAGCCATGCTGCCTTCGGTTATTTAATTAAGAAATTGTTATTCATCCGGGTATAGTCATAAACATTACTGACAAAGTCATAGCTGATTCTTTCGTATACATTTACGAGACTATACGTACATAAGTATACAATGCCTACGTATTCGTTCACGATATTTAGTTCGTATACGATACTATACGTACGTATGTATACGTATACGTATTTGTAGCATGGCATTTTTTGAGAATGTTGAATCGAAAGTCGAAAAATTCACACTTTTTTCATTTTTGAGGTTTTAATATATTTTTATTTGTTTACATAAAACGTAGTAAACGTAGTAATACTCGAGACAGACATTTAAAAAATTTGGATAGACCAAGGTAATGATTTGACGTTTGGTTTTGACTTTGAATGTCAATATAACAAAGATATAGATGAAACGTTAGTTTACGTTTATAGACATTCATTGTAGCACAATTCTTTTGAAAATCAAAAGAAGTTTTAGAAGATGCATTGAAAAGATAGAATCACTAAATTTCTACTGAGCCACGGGTATTTTGTTTCATATTTGAAGATGATGGAACTTTTGTGACGTTTGTAATAGAAAATTATAATAATTTAAAAATGCTAGACCGTTAACAAATGAGAGTAAAAACATTGATTTCTTACTTTCTTTTATGTTAAAGAAGAACACAATAAGTTATTTATGAAATTAAATGAATTTGAAAATAAGGTTCACAGATCTAAGGTTATTTATTTCCCAAAGGGAAACAGTGCTTTAAATAAGGTAATAAAATAGTTTTTGTTTATATTATAGGCGACCGAAAAGAATCACTAAATGGTGATCACCATACACACACACACTTGAACATTATTACTGGACACTTTTGAACACTATTGTACATATCTTTTGAACACTTAAAATAATAAGTATTCTAGAGAACATTCCACTAAATATCTCTTTATTTTCTCCTTATTGTGAAGATTTATGAAGAGTATGACGTTTTAGTAGGTATATTGCAGTCAGATTTGTATCCAGAATGAATTTATCCTAAAGTTATGGAAATTATAATATGAAAAAAGGTTATTAAGAACTTTCATATTAATAATGTATATCCTAGTTCAGTGTTGTCGCTATTTTATTATTTACAAAAAATAGTTCTACGGGTGAAATTCAAGTTTGTAAAACGCTCTTCTGTCAAAGGACAGTTATTTTGCTAGTTTGTTCATATGAAAATTATCTAAATGACTTTAATACAAAGATATGTCAGTTAAATATACAAATCAACGTTCAAACTATCCGCAGATAAATAATTAAACCAAGTTAAATGTCATAGTGAAATCAGGTTTTATTTGGTTTTTGACTATTACAAATTAAACACTTAAAAATTTACGATAACCATAGTGTATTCAATTATTTCATTTGACATTTTGGTTGGTTTATATAATTGGCAAAACAAATTTTGATAACAATAGTTTCCAGTAAAAAAAATCGGAAGTACTTTTTTAATGAAAACATTTTAAATTAATCTTTGTAGCTGTTTCTATTCAATTTTTCTTTTTTAGAACGATAACTATCCTAAAATTTTACAACGGGTATAAATATTTCATAAGGCAAACCTCACTAAATTTTTTACAGAATTAACCAAGGTTGTCAAAGTTCAGTTCTTATACGAAGATGTTATCTATTCACTTAGCAATTCCCACTGACTAATCGCTTATGGATCAGTAAGTTTAAAATGTATGAAGTGAAATTTGATAGGGATCTTAAATAAAAGGTGGTCTCTTTTATTTAAGAATCCTTTATTAGAAGATACTCATAAGATGCCTTAATCAAATAAAACTGAACCTTTCAATAGTGGACATTTTATTTTACATTTTTT
This sequence comes from Melinaea marsaeus rileyi, assembly GCA_918358865.1. NCBI lineage: Eukaryota > Metazoa > Arthropoda > Insecta > Lepidoptera > Nymphalidae > Melinaea > Melinaea marsaeus. The sequence continues at coordinate 7,287,080 of OU911088.1, read as the reverse complement.
ACTTATTATTATAAATTCTTTCAAACCACACATGGAATTATATAAATAATCAAAACATTATGCTTGAAATAAATATGCAATTAAAAATTCATCGGGCTGGGCTCGAAATCGGGTGAATTTAACACTAGGTATATATTAATTTAAATTTTAAATGAGCTTAACGGTACACCACCTATTTACAGACTGTTTAAAAATATAGAAATGATTGGCTTATGATAACTATATAAAAACATATAACGTACACTCAATTTTGTTAAAAAATCTCGAATAAACATTAAATATAAATCTAATAACTAGATTTTTATAATGTCCATGAAAGAGCCAAAAACTTAGTACAAAACTTACACTTATTTCATAATAATCAACCTTTGTGTGTCATTAGTTAGATAGAGGATATCTCCAAACCATGCAGATGATGCAAAAACTTATTGCATTTCTCCGACCAGTACATCTTCGCTTGTAGGTGTGACCTAAACCTTGTTATGTTGAATATACTTTGTAATATTGAATAGTCAAAGTGTTATCATAAAAATATTTTCTTATCAAGAAGACGACTTTTTAATTAATCGAAAACCTGTCTCTAATATCGGTGACAAGCACGACGACTTTTTTATTAAAGGCGAATAAAAAGTCCTTGATATGGAAATGTTAAATGTCGTCATGAGGTGGTACACCGTAACACCATTTTAATGAAATATTGAAATATTTTTAGATAGTACGATTGTATGTGCAATATGGTTGAAACCAAACATTTCAAAATATTCTTGAAACGGTCTTGAAAATGACTTCAAGGCAAGGCAGTTACTGCAATTTTGTTATCCGAATTGAACATTGATATTTAATATTAATTTAATAAATAAAAAAATATGTTTACTTGTGGAACTATATATATTATAAATTAAAGAAGTCAGAAGTTTTAAAATTGCCACAATATTTAAGGCCAGAACTTGCTTGCTATTGCTTAATTCACAATATTTTCTTCTTCTTCAATTCTGTTTATAACAAAAAAATATATCTTCTTAATACATTTTACACCACTACTTGAAACAAAATTGTTTAAAACGAAATTGTTTACAATATCAAAGTTACCGAAAAAAAGTTAATTTTAAAATCTTGTACAATTCAAGAGAACCTTAAGAAAGACACCATCTTTGATTTTACATACTCAGTGACAGAAGAAACAAAGAAATATTTTAATAATCATGCAAGTATTTGAAACAAACTGTTTATTTTCTGCAGCAATCGTATTATGTAGGTGTCTTTCTGAACTCTGTCTATACAATACTACTTTTAGCTATCGTTTTAGTGTAAGCTATAACATATTTTAAAAATATAATAATTACATATTAAAATAATAGTAATCTTTTGGTAAAAATAAGAATTGATAATGACTAACAGTACTCGTTACTATGACGGAAGTTCCGATTCTGATTGATTCACAGCAGTTATCGGCTTAGTGAAAACTAGTAGTAATACAAATGTGATTAGTGTTATGTCCTGTAAAGGTATTAGTTTATTTATTTATTTATTTATTTATTTACCTTCACGCCATATCCCTTGCGGGGTAGCCAGAGACGACGGAGCGCCAAACGCTACGGTTTCTGCATACCTCTTTCGCCTCGGCCACAGACATCAACCTCTTCATACATACCCTCCGGGGGGTCCTCATGCTTTTTACGTGACCTTCCTCCAGTAACATTGATACTATTAAAGTATTAGTTTAATTAGTCACAATTTATTTGTATAAAGAGCATTTTTTTATGAGTATTAAGCCATTGTAATGTTAGAAATAATTATTATATCTTACAATTGTGACACTTTGTATTCTTGTTAGAACTCAATTGTCTTTATAATATTACATATACTAATTTATTTTCTCCAGAGAACGTTTTTCAGTTGTTTCCGAAACAATGTCAACAAATGGCGCTGCAATTCGTCATCTTCAATACCATTCAACGAATAACTATAAAAAAGATCATAGTAGGTATTCTATTCAGGTATGGTAAATACTTTCGTGTTACCTATCCTAATGTTACATTTTACCAGATGGTGTTGCAACGTTTAATTTTAGTATATATGTTTTAACGATGGTTATGGGTAAAATTATACATTGGAACAGGTAACATAAATTTGAGGTAGAATAACGTGATTTGCTGCTGTAACAATATTTCAAGTTTTTTTTATTTTCAGACAATATCAGACAATATTAAATTTCAGACAACAAAGAGATGTTAGTTAAAGTTAGTGAATAATATCATTTCGCCTACATTATAATCTTTTGTAAGAAGTCTACTCTTTACAAGGAAGTATGTCTTTTTTAGTAACATTGTAACATTCTAAAAATAAAAAAGTGAAAATTAAAGTACAATAATTTTTACATTATGAAAGATAAATTAACTTTTAATGTATAAAAAACAAATTATCTTTTGAATTCTAAAAGAAATTTAATTATAAAAAACAAATTTACTTTTAAATTATGAGAGTAATCAAATTCTTAAAGACAAATTATCTTTTCAATTAAAGTTATTAAAGACAAATTAACTTTTAAAACTTTACAATTCGGCCTTCAACTAATTTTGGAAGAATAATGTAAAAAATGTTAACATGTGAGCAATGTTAGAGAAATAAATAAATCAATAATAAATAAATAAGAACATATCTCAACAGTAACGAACCCTAACTTTATGGCTATTCATAATACTCATAAAGTGTTTTTACGAGTAGTATACACTTCATAACAATGCCGTAAGTTCTAGTAATTATAATGTTGTTAGTGAGCCTACAGAATAATTACTTAAAATTATATTATGTACATAAAAGTAGATATAATAAATAAACATTGCAAATAAAAAGATAATAAAATATGTAATATTAGCATTATCCATTTTATTCCACATACATAAAACGCTAGATTTATTAACAGATTGATAAATTGCTATTGAATAAGTATAATATTAATGTAACCTAAATTATACCCAAGAAATAAAAGTTTAATAATATAGAGTGTATGGTTTTTTCCAGTTGTTTTTCGTTAATCTTAAATCGCTCTTTAATAAGTGAGCTCTGGACGACTCCGAGAAGATTATATTTCTTATCAAAGTAAATTAAAAATGTAATGCGGATGACAGCACTGGGGATGCGGTATATTCCGGCCGTGCAGGTCTCTCTCGGGAAAACGTCGACGAGTGCCGAAAGAAACTTGTGTCTTCTATAGAGACTTCCTTGGGGATGGTCTCTGAGCGGGGTGAACTGAAACACGTTCAATTCAATCCCGAGAAGACACAAGTTTGCTCGTTTACCACTAAGAAAACCCCATTTGTCGTATCACCGCTCTGCGAGATCACTCCCCTCATTGCCTCGCCAAGTATTAGAATACTGGGTCTCAATATTTCGAGCGAATGTCAGTTTCATGGTCATCTGGAGAGCAAGACCAAGTTAGCCTCGATGAAATTGGGAGTGATCAATAGAGCGAGACAGTATTTCAAACCTGGCCAAAGACTTGCGCTCTATAAGGCGCAGGTCCGGCCACACATGGAGTACTGTTCTCATCTCTGGTCCGGATCACCCCAATATCAGCTTCTACCATTTGACCGCGTAAAACGGAGAGCCGTTCGGATTGTCGGGGACCCGGTGTTCTGCGAACGGCTGGACTCTTTGGCATTGCGTAAAGATGTGGCTTCTTTGTGCGTCTTCTACCGCATTTACAACGGGGAGTGTTCCGAAAAACTATTCGATCTGATGCCTGCCGCCGAATTTAACAGCGCACCATCGACTTCTTTACGATCCCTACCACCTGGATGCGTGGCGATCCTCCACTATGCGGTTCTCAAGGATCTTTTCTCCACGTTCCACTCGCTTGTGGAACGAACTGCCTTCGGCGGTATTTCCAGATCGGTACGACATAGGTACCTTCAAAAACTCCTACCTACAAGGCCGGCAACACTCTTGTAAATCCTCGGATGTTGCAGAAGTTCATGGGCGGCGGAGATCGCGCCCATCTGTGACCCGCCAGCTCGTTTGCTCTCCTCTTACATAAAAAAAAATGTAATATAAAACATAATGTAATTAGTATCTAGAAACAACATTTTAAAAATGTTATAAAAGTTACTCGTATGTTTTAAGCCAGATTTTACAACATTAAATTTAAACTAAAGTACATTTGAAAGGTTCTTCGTTTTTTAAAAGAGTCCTTGTTAATAAGCTTCCGTTCTACTACAAATCAGACTTAATGATAGACTTTCTGTACTTCTAGTAATACCCAAGTTACAGCAGCACTTCTCATATATTATACATTTATACAATTTCAAGCTATATAGCTATACAGCTATAGCTTTAGATTTTGAAGTAATTCCACTTACAGCACGCATCATGCCAGAGGGACATTATCAATATCGAAAAACACTTCATGTTTTGGCGAATGCACCAGTGATCTACTAGCGCATAAAACCATCGATCAGGGCTTAATTTTGTTAAGTAAGGTTATGTTGACAAGGGCTGGTTGATAGAAAACAAGTTTCAGCTTTGTGTCCCGGACTCCTAAAGTATGGACATGTTTCGAACTTTAAAATAAAATATTGGTATTTTTATATAAAGGTGCTGACAAGGTGTTAAAAAATTTAGCTCAACTTACAATTTTACAAAAGTGTCAACGCCATCAATCGTAAGTTTTATTAAATAACAACTTCAACATATGTCTGTAATAACATTTTAGTGTAAAGATTGTGCAATAGATGACGCCCTAACAGCAGTGGATAATATGTCTTCTATTTCATTTTCTCTTATACATTTATGTGTTTGTTTCCGTAACGTATTCGATGTCATACTCGTAAGTACTGACATAACTTTTTTCATCACTGACACGAATAAATATATATTTATACCTACAATTTTAGACATTATCGGTGTGATTTGAAAAACAAAACAAAAATCAACAACTCAATAAAACTAATTATTATTATCTAACATAGAAAATTTTTCTCTGTTCTATATACAAATATTCAACAAAACTTGTTACCTCACTCAAATATCTTGTCTTTTGCAAAAAATAATAAAAATCTTTTGTTAGTTTCGTAACAATGGAATATAACGTTTGTAAATAAAGAATACAAATTTGATTTCTCTGAACTATTCAATACAGGATTGTATTGACAGTCAATTTATTTGTTAATTTACCTTTAATATCATAGCTACATTTGATGTTTATAAATGTAATAGTGGTCGACCAGGTGCCGAAATTCAAGGGTAATTTTTAATGTCAATGTTTAAGACAAGAACGAAAACCAAAAACTATGAACAATAAACATCGCATATATATAATTACTGTTTTATATAAAATATTTGCATTGCACTCATATAAGCTTCAATTAAGATAAACGAAATATTTTTAGTCCTTATTTTCGTAAAAATTACAAACATTATACTTCACTTATTAATATAAAGATTAGGTACTCTGGAATAGATGGGAATGAGATAGAATGGAGTGAAGTAGACGAATGCAGTATTGTGTGATAATAGATAACAGGTAGAGCCTGTTTGTAGCCAATTGGTTGAAGTTCATAAACTGATTAGCTGGTTAAAAATATAGTTCAGTTTAGTCATTCTTCATAAAATATGTGATAAATGATCATATTGTGTTAATATATAAATATCATGTCATTATTGTTAATTCACCGAAATAAAATAAACCCTTTTACTTTCATTTGAATAAAGGTTTACCTCCGTTTTGAAGAAGGGTCACACAAAAGCATAATAATTATATTTAATACATTTCATTACTCTTTTTGAATATAGCTTTCAATAAGACAAGATATTAATTTATATTAAATAAGTTGAAAAACTCTCCTTATTTATTTAATTACTAAGTATTACTTACTAAGTATTACTTATTATACTTAGTAATTAAATTAATAAGGATAGTTTTCCAAAAATAAATAAAAAACCTAAATGAAACCGCGTAATATAACTTTATGTCAAAAATTTACATCTTCGTTAATAAAACTTAGTCACCTAACTTTACTTCATTAAAAAATCGAAGTTTCCCAAAAACGTCTATTCGAGTTTCAATTTAATAACTTTCATGAGATTTTTAAATTTTAATTAATTATTGTCCATTCTTTAATCATCGACACTCTAAAGCTGTTTAGTATAAAGTTATAAACACTCTCTCTGCGGTACTAAATTATGTATTGACTAAATTATATATTACAAACTTTCAATTTAATTAATTTTAACTTTAATATATTTTTAATACATTATACGTTATCTTCAATAAATAGTAAGTTATTCTGAATAAATATAATATAAGTTATACAATACAAGCCTCATCACGTATTTGTAAGTTTTGATACTTTGTCTTAACAGACTTTCAAGTGAAGCAAGTAAGTCAACTAACAGTTGCGTAATCTAATATTTTTATAACTTATAATAACCAATCATTACACATGATTCGGTCGATATTAATATTATTGGATTTAAGAAAGGAACTTGTTTTACTGATAATATTTTATATATTGAGTTATATTTCTCAGATGAATAACTTAGTTTTCAACGGAGTTATCAAGTTATCAATAGACTATTATTGAAGATTTATTTTTGAAACTGAAAACTATAATAGACTAAATACAATAATTAAAAAAACTATACATTATATTCAAAAGTTTAAAAAGTTGTTACAAAACAACCTGAATTTAAGAAAGCGTTACATGATTGACAATCTAACTGACTTTCTGAAAGGCACCTACATCTCCTCTTCCCGTGAACTCGATTGTTGCAATAAATTTTAAAGTTCAAATAAAAAGCTTTTGAAAGTTAGACATCACAACATCTAATGTGAATGTGGACTTTTCGTGAAAATCTTATTAAACATTATTGTTATTATTCCTCAATAATTGAAATAATAATAAAATTTTAATAGGTAGTAAAAAATGCCGTTAACTTTTGTTTATACTATACCTTTTAGTAAAGTATAAACAAAATTAATCTAAATAACATGTCGCGTTGTCAATGTCCATGATCCATCTGCTCTTATACCAATTACTTAAATCATACACTTCATTTAATGACATCTGACTATTGAAGGCAATGGGTCTACTTCTTGGATAGTACTCTAGTAAATTATATAGATTATTTATTATATAGCTTATCGAATCCAAGTGAATAGAAAGAAATATTTAACTGGGAAATTAACTGGGGTAAAGAATTTTTAGTCGATTATTTGTTTTATTATTATGCCCGATAAAATTACCTTCAATATATATTATACCTTCAAAATCATATTCCCTTTAAATGCTGAAAACTACAATCATCGTATTTCTAACGAATATGGATAAAAAATAACAAGTGAGTATATGTTATACCATTCTAAAAATAATTATATAAAAAAGTGCTTACACGTATATAAAAAACTTGTGAAATATTAACATTGCGATAACAAAGTAACATAAACTTTACAAGCAGTGAAACCTTGAAATAATTCTTGGATCTTCTTGATGACTGTTAAGAAAACTTTTACACTTAAACCATAAGGTACCGCGTAGCTCATTTGTTTAGGGATTTTGATTGTTTTGACTTAATGCTTAGGAAATAACTTACAAACGAAATAATAATCCAATAAACAAACATAAAATGTATTATGTTTTTTTTATAATTTTATTTTTCTTTTTTCAGCCAGTGTACTATTTATCTCCTGTGGATCTTGTGGCAGTGAGTCAGCTCCAGCGTGCGGGACTAAGCGCTTCCGTTCATTTTGCTTCAACTATCTGAAAAGGAAACAACAAGATCATAACAAAAAAGAAAACACTCAACTACCAAAACTAACAGTGTTTGTTTTTGATGAATTCCCCAAAAATCGTAATGTTATGTTGTCAAACAGATTGAATCTGGACAAACCAGCTACCAGACATACTTGAAGTTTTATTTATAGAATACTAGGGGCGCCAACAGACCCTCAATTTCGACACACTGCGCTCGCAAAATCTCGGGTGCCGTTTGCATATTAAATATCGCAATAAATTAAACACTATAACTGTACTAATACATTAATAAAAACATGATAAAAATTTTAATAAGTGATATAATACTATCTTAATGAGAAATAATCTCAAAAATCCTATAATAATATGCACAAATTTGTGAAGATTTATTTTTAGAGGTTCATTCCTATTACTGATTTTTTTTTTCTAGTTTTAATTCTGTTGTGATACCGTACGTATTATACCTACCAGCGTACCCATTATACCCAGGGTATAGTAGGTACGCTGTGTCGCTAAGTTGAGATATCTGCGTCTCCGTCAAAAACAACAAAGCCAGCTACGCAAGTTTCTAAATGACAGTGGATGGTTTTTAGGTTAGAGTGAAGTCCCCGGATGTAACAATAGTCGAGCAAAATCCGAGAATCAGCACAACAAACGCTGACTACTAACTTTTTTGGATCAATTTCCGCTTTTGATAGGATTTGGCTGGCTTGCCAGGGTCCAGCCATTGCGATGAGCACTTTCAATTATTGTAAAGAATCCACTTTTCATCACAGATAATAATTCAATTTAGAAAACCCTTATTATTGTGTCGGTTAAGTAATGTAACGCAGCAGTCGATGATGGTTTCCGTTTTGCTTCACTCAATTCGTAAGATACCCACCCACCTATTAAGCTTTTTAATTTTACCAATTTACTTCAAGTGGATTAAAACGATTTTATCACTAACACCGCAGCCTGAAGCTAAATCAGACGTGGTAAGCGATGAATTCGCTTCAGCTATAGCCTTCAAATCTTCATTATCAACTTAGGTCTCCGGTGGTCCATAGGCCTTGTTTTGTAAGTCAAAATTTCCAGAACGAAAACGTTGGAACCAAAAACGTACTGTGTTTTATTTTGCGGTACTACCGCATCATTAACCCTTGGAGTCATTTCCATAGCATGGCCCCACGGTGGATCTCGTACTCGTAAACAACTTTTTTTTTTTTTTTTTTTTTATTGAAGAGGAGGGCAAACCAGCTGGCGGGTCACAGATGACTTGTGATCACCGCCGCCCATGAACTCTTGCAACATCCGAGGATTTACAAGAGTGTTGCCGACCTTGTAGATAGGAGTAGACGCCTTTTTTGAAGGTACCCATGTCGTACCGATCTGGAAATACCGCCGAAGGGAGTTCGTTCCACAAGCGAGTGGAACGTGGAAAAAATGTTCTTGAGAACCGCACAGTAGAGGATCGCCACGCATCCAGGTGGTAAGGATGGTATTGGAGGCGATGGCGCGCTGTGCGGTGATGAAATTCGGCGGCAGGCATCAGATCGAATAGTTCTTCGGAACACTCCCCGTTGTAAATGCGGTAGAAGACGCACAAAGAAGCCACGTCTCTACGCAATGCCAAAGAGTCCAGCCGTTCGAAGAACACCGGGTCCCCGACAATCCGAACGGCTCTCCGTTTTACGCGGTCAAATGGTAGAAGCTGATATTGGGGTGATCCGGACCAGAGATGAGAACAGTACTCCATGTGTGGCCGGACCTGCGCCTTATAGAGCGCAAGTCTTTGGCCAGGACTGAAGTACTGCCTCGCTCTATTAATCACTCCCAATTTCTTCGAGGCCAACTTGGCCTTGCTCTCCAGATGACCACGAAACTGACAATCGCTGGAAATGTCGAGACCCAGTATTCTGATACTTGGCGAGGCAATGAGGGGAGTGCTCTCGAAGAGCGGTGATACGACAAATGGGTTTTTCTTAGTGGTAAACGCGCAAACTTGTGTCTTTAGGGGATTGAACTGAACGTGGTTCAGTTCACCCCACTCAGAGATCATTCCCAAGGAAGTCTCTATAGAAGACACAAGTTTCTTTCGGCACTCGTCGACGTTTTCCCGAGAGAGACCTGCACGGCCGGAATATACCGCATCCCCAGTGCTGTCATCCGCATAACAATGTATGCTGGAGATATCCAACATATCATTGATGTGCAGGAGGAACAGAGTTGGGGATAGCACGCAGCCTTGGGGTACACCAGCATTCACGGGCTTGGGGTCCGAGCAAAAACCGTCGAGAACGACCTGTATGCTCCGCCCAGTGAAGAAGCTGGTGATCCACTTGCATAAACTCTCGGGAAGCCCATAGGAAGGTAGCTTTGAAAGAAGCCCCTTGTGCCATACACGATCGAAGGCTTTCGCCATATCCAGACTAACTGCCAGACCCTCTCCCTTGCTTTCAATAACAGCTGCCCAACGGTGTGTAAGATACAACAGAAGATCACCAGCTGATCGACCATGGCGAAAGACATATTGCCGGTCATTGACCAACTGGTGATCCTCGAGGTAGGTTAGGAGCTGTTTATTGATAATGCTCTCCATTACTTTGGAGAGCAGAGAGGTAATGGCGATAGGCCTGTAGTTAGCTGGGTTCGAGCTATCACCTTTTTTAGGGATCGGATGGACATGGATGGTCCTTCCCAGTGTGCAATGGCGGTAGGGATGGCTGACAGAAGTTTCCCAGACTGGCTTTGGAAAGCGCTCAGAACTTGCACGTGCCAGGTGGGTACTTTGCCAGCTGATCCCCAATTTTGACGACATGCTTGAACTTTGCTCTAGCAATTTTCCGTTTGAAGAATCTGGAGGCACGATTATATTTCCTCTTCAGAACTCTAGAGTTCGGATCCTTAGTGACTAACGCATTAGCCCAAGCTTGATAAGCCTGCCGTTTGCCAGCTGCTGCAGCCCTGACAGACGCATCAAACCAAGGCCGCGATCTGCCACCAAGTGGTACCACAGAGCTTGGTACAAATAGTTCCATGCCCTGAAGTATCACATCAGCTACAGCCGCAGCGCAGTCACTAGGATCATTGGAAGGGAAACAAATCGGCCCCCATGGGTAGGATGCAAAAAAGGACCGCATTCCATCCCAATCCGCTGACTTGTAATGCCAAACGCGTCGAGTCGCAGGTCTTGTGCGAGCTGGGCGTTCAATGGCCACTACACTCCGTACCAAGCAATGATCAGACGACCCTAAGGGAGCCTCGACAGTGACTTGGTACTTTCCGGGATGTGTAGTCAGCAGAAGATCCAACAAAGAGGGCATATGGCTGTCCACGTCCGGTAGACGAGTGTGCGTTTTTACCAATTGGGACAGACCATTTGCCAGAGCAAAGTCAAACACAGATCTCCCCGCGTAGTCGGTGGCACGTGACCCTAGCCAATCGGCATTGTGTGCGTTAAAGTCCCCGAGGACTACGACTTCGGCGGAGGGAATCTGTGAAAGCAGATCGTCAATCTTCGCCTGAACATAGCCTAAGAGTTGATCCGTTTCTGCATTACCACTATGGGACCTGTAGAGGCACGCGTAGACTCTGACATGGTCGTCCATGTCCACGCGCAGCCAGAGTACAGACAGGTCCCGACCTTCAAAAACCTGAAGGCGACGGTAGCAGATATCCTCCCTTACGAACACAGATACCCCGGCGTGTGGTATAAAATGATGTTCTAGTTTATACCCGGGGTATGATAGGTACGCTGTGTCGCTAGGTTGAGATATCTGCGTCTCCGTCAGAAACAACAAGGCCGGCTGCGCCGTCTCAAGGTGGTAGTGGACGGCGTTTAGGTTCGAATGAAACCCCCGGATGTTACAAAAGTCCACATCTAGAATGGAGGGGGGTGCCGCTGTTTGCCGTCGTTTGCCCTCAGGAAACACAAAGTGCGATACTTTGCCCGCCCCAGATACGACGGGCAGCCCGAGCAAAATCCGAGAATCATTTCCCCGATTTTGCTCGGGTTGGGGGTCCCCGGCTTCATCAAAGCCGGTACCCTCCTGGGGTATTTTTCTTGTAGGCATCGCTTTCATGTTTGGCGTGGCGGGGGGGGGGGGGTTGGGCAACTATAATTTCAATTGGTATCAATAAGGTTAGCTTTCATCTATAATATATTTTATATTATATGTTTACATATATACAAAACACAGGAACATTTACTATTTTTAAAGCTACCTATACAAATATATTTCGTAAGATTCAACACGCTTTTTAATCCCATTTACTCACTACATTTCACTTTCTATTACATTCACCAGAAAAAAAATACAACGAACTTTACACTAATCATCTTAATGTTTTCGTTTTGACAAATATATAAATAAATTACATATACAAGAAAAAACATACTGATATTCATATTAACATTGTTAAAAGTAGAGATAGAGAGCAGTGTTAGTAAAATAAAGAGGTACTTGAGTAATATTGTATATTTATTGTATTGCATATTAATAATATTGTATTGTAAATGTTCACAACACTGCACTCTACGCTCGTTTGTACACAAACAATTAAACTACCGTCGGTAATAAACGTACTCATAAAATTATTAAAGACTCCGGAGCCAGACAACTAAGTGTTACCTTTGAATTTAATTAACAGAAAAGTGTAAGTAATTACTATTTGTTAAAATTGTAAGTAAATTTATTAAACTTTATAAACAAGTAGTATTTGGTATTGACTCCAGTAATTTATTAAAGTTAATATTTCACACTAACCTGTTTAGTCTAAAAACATATCAATACATATAATATAAACATTTCATGGCATAGTTTTTTAGCATACCTATTTTAGTTAAAAAATTAATAGCCATTCGTGATACCGAGATATCACATTTCGTTGATGTGATAAGAGTGTATGTTACAAGCAACAAACATAAGACACAAAGTGGTCCCAAAATAGATTTTCCCTCACCTTATCTACATATCGAGGTAGTCAGAATGAACAAGAAATAAAACAGCATAGAGTGAGTGAACAGTTTTTGTGAATTTCTGTGTGAATTCAATTAAGATGAGATCTCAACTCAGATATTGAAGAGCACTAGACTGGATATAACATACAATAAATATCACTCATTAATAAAGTAAAATAAACTATTCTTAAGTTTATCTAAATAAGCTATAACTTAAATAAAATTGTGAATAATTATTAATAATTTACGCATATGAAAACGAATACCACAGACATTTGTATATAATTTTTAAACCCAAAGTAGGCACAGGAACTGGAAATTCTTAGCAATTCATGTCGTCATGCCATGCAATTTGCGGACATCAGCCAGTTTACATGTAAAAATATAAATATATTAGCTTTTTCTAGCGGCTTCGCTTGCAATTGAGTCATTAAATAAGTATTAGAGATCATTGCGATAGTAATGAATCAATACGATAAATTTACTTTATTGCTTGGCTTGGATTGTAAATTTTTAAAAATTACTACACACAAAAACTTAAAATATGCTTTATTGAATTACAAGAACAAATTTAAAAATATATTTTGCTGTGACAAAAATAAATGATTTCGAATTCTAACAATTTAAAAGATAAAATGCAAGGTATTAATCTTCTATTATATAAAAATGAATCGCAAAATGTGTTGGTAAGCGCACAACTCAACAACGCATGGACCAATCTTAACAATTCTTTTTTTAAAATGTTCCTTAAAGCCCAAGGATGGTTCTGACGGCGAGAAAAATTCGAATAATTTCCAGGAAAACCCTAAAAGAGCCCTTTTCTTTTTCCTATACAAATATTTTCTAACTAAATGTAGAGTCAATTTAAACTGTATTGCTATTCAATAAAGTTCATATTAAATTACAAGCATTCATTATTGTCTAAACAATGTAAGTGTGTTGCTAACGTCGAAGAGTCAATTCGCGCTTTATTGTCGCTGCACAAAGTTCAAATTCAATCAAATGTGCGTTCACGCAAAAGTGATAAAATCGTGACCCGACCAAATTGAAAAGTCAAAAAATGTAAGAGCTATGGATTTGATTGGCCTTGGAATATTCTTTCTTTTGTTTTAGTTTCGGAATGCGACATAAATTGTCATCAGTTTTCACGTCATTGCATCTGTCAAACAAATCGCGTTAAAAAGCCTATATAATATTTAATAATTAATTTTAATTGTTTTATATCGTGTTTTGTGCAAAGTGTTTTAATACCTGTGATTAATAATTATTGCATGTGACATTATTTAGGTAAGTATATTCGATATGCCTTCTATAAGACGAAGTAATTTAGGTAGAAGAACCCGAAATGCTACAAACCAAATTAATTACCGATCTTATCATACTGCACAAGAACGTGACGGCAGAAATAAATGTGAAAGAATTTGTATATCGAGAATGCGGGCAGCGAGGGCGAGAGGTTCAACTAATAATCGCGAAAGTTTGAATCGAGCTGCTTTCAATTACGATTTGTCAATTGACTACAGTAACCACCAATGTATTACTATTGGATCTATGAACTTGGTTTGCTCTCATTGTAAGGCATTTAAATACAAAAATGATGCCAATGGATTGTGTTTCGCAAATGGGAAAGTGAAATTGATACCATTGGATCCACCACCAGAGTCATTGTACTCATTGGTTTCAGGAATAGAACCAGATTCCATACACTTTTTGTCAAATATCCAACAATATAATAATTGCTTTCAAATGACGTCATTTGGGGCAACAAACGTAGTTCGGGAAAATTTCATGCCAACTTTTAAGGTATGTATTATAGCAGTTATCATTATTATTTTAATGTACAAAATTTCCTGTTAACTAAGTAAATAAGTGCCATTAACCTTCAGTTCTCTAGACCCCAACACATATATTACTTAGTCATAATATTATTTGGTGATTCAGTATTAGCAACACTTTTATTATTTTGAAACACAATATAAATATTTGATGATGGATATTAGTTACAAATAATTATTACATATTGACATACCTAAGCATATCAATTATTATTTGGTGATTCAAATTAGGAGACAGATATATTTTTTAGGAACAAATATTATTTATATTTGGCAAAAATCATTTTTTTTATTTACAGATACAAGGAAAAATATATCATAGAGCAGGTTCACTGTTACCAGTGTCAGATAGCAAATAGAAATCCTGCAAATTTATTTCATGGGCAATTCACCACAAGAAATTGATATGCGTTGTTTACATAACAATTCACTAAAGAGGTTTATTGTAGAACAATTATAAACTTTATTTCATGAGTACAATCAATTGATTATGTTGTTTAAAACTGCACTGGATCTGATGCCATCTGATAATGACAAAATTACGGAATGATCAATTACAACGTATAAAGGAAACACCCCGCTCATATGACGCACTGCAATATCTCATCATATTTTGGCAAGGTGAAGATGGCTATGATTTCTCAAACAAGATGATAAATCCCATTACAGGTAATAAAAAATATTAGTTTAGCTATGGAGATATATTATCAGTTACTATATTATATTATCAGTTACCTATATTTTTTTTTATTTTCAATGTTATGAAAACAAAAATCTATTTTCAGGTTCTGAAACCAACAAAAAAGTCAGTTCAATGAACTATTATTCATACCGTCTAATGATTCGTGAAAATGAAGACATACTGAAATGTCTGCGATTATATCACAAGTATGTTATAGACATGTATGTTAAAATTGAAACGGAGAGATTAACAGTCATCAGGTTGAATCAGTCCAAACTCAGATCTGAAGAGTATATTCACCGTCGAGATGCGATTAACTACTACTACTGACTATTTTTCTAGCACCATACATATGCATGAATATGCTCAAGATGCCATGTCATATGTTCGTCATTATGGTACAGCAGATTTGTTCATCACATTTACATGCAATCTACACTGGATAGAAATCAAGCAGGAGTTATTCCCTGGGCAATCACCCATTGATCGTCATGATATTACAGCCAGAGTCTTTAGACAAAGTTGAAATCTTTAATAGATTTCATTGTGAAACATTATATGTTTGGAGAGACACACTACTGGATACATTCTGTGAAGTTTCACAAACGGGGATTGCCACGTGCACACATTTTGATTTGGTTAGTTGAAAAGATAAGGCCAAATGAAGTTGATGCAGTAATATCAGCTGAAATCCCTAATGTAGAAGTAGATCCTGGATATGTAGTTATCAAAAACATGATTCATGGTCCCTGTGGAACTCTTAATCAAAATTCACCGTGTATGGTGGATGGTAAATGTTCAAAGCGATATCCGCGGACATTAATATCTGAAACAATTAGTGGTAATGACGGTTATCCTTTGTATCGTCGCCGATCGACAGCAGACAATGGAAGATCAACAATTGTCAAATTAAATCAACAAGATATTGAAATAGGTAATTGCTGGATTGTTCCATATTCACCCATTTTATCAAAGACCTTCAAAGCGCACATCAACGTTGAATCTTGCAATTCATTAAAATCTATTAAATACATTTGCAAATACGTAACCAAAAGGAGTGATATGACTGTGATTGGTATTAATGCAGAGAATTCCAATGATGAAGTTATCCAATACCTAATGGATCGCTATGTTAGTAGTAATGAAGCAGTTTGGCGAATATTTTCTTTTCCAATTCATGAGAGACACCCTACTGACGTTCATTTAGCTGTGCATTTAGAAAATGGACAAAGAGTGTATTTTACAACACAGAACGCAGTAGAAATAGCTGTACAGTCACCATCTACTACATTAAACAGTTTTTTTTAGATATGCCAAAACGATGCTTTTGCTCAAACATTGTTATATTCTGAAATACCAAAATATTATACTTGGAATCAATCCTCAAGGAGATTTATACGAAGGAAACAAGGAAAACCAGTTCCAGGATACCCAGATGTATATTCTACCGATGCGATTGGTCGAATTTATACAGTACATCCAAGCAACGATGACTGTTTTTATTTACGACTGCTATTAGTCAATGTACGTGGCCCAACATCATTCCAACATGTACGAACTGTTGGTGGTGATTTGTGTGGATCATACAGAGAAGCTTGCCAACGTTTGCGATTGCTAGAAAATGATGTTCATTGGGATCAAACTCTCAATGATGCTGTAATATCATCACAAGCTCATCAAATACGAACATTGTTTTCTATAATCATATCTACATGCTTCCCATCAAACCCAAAGGATTTGTGGATCAAGTACAAAGATAATATGTGTGATGATATTTTGGATCAAATACGGATTAGAAGGGGAAATTCAAATATACAAATAAGCGAAGAAATTAACAATGAAGTATTTATTTCAATTGAGGACATGTGCTTGATGATGTCAAACAAACTATTATTTAAATTAGGCCTGGCCACGCCCAATCCTCCAATGCATGATGCTTTTAGCCAAGAGTTGCATCGAGAAAAACTGTATGATCTCAACACTGAAAGAATTAATTCAAACAAATCTTCCACTATTGAATGAACAACAGAAGTATGTATTTGATACACTTATGAAAGTAATAAATGTTAAAAGAGGAGGGATTTACTTCTTAGATGCACATGAAAAACTTTTTTGATTTCATTGATATTAGCAAGAATTCGCTCACAAAACAAAAATGCACTTGCACTCGCTTCGTCGGGAATCGCAGCAACTTTGCTTCAAGGTGGTAGAACAGCTCATTCAGCACTAAAATTGCCATTAAACATGCAAAGCAACGAAACTCCAACCTACAACATTTCGAAGAACTCTGCAATGGCAAAGGTTTTGCAGCAATGTGAATTGATTGTTTGGGATGAACGCACGATGGCACATAAAAAATCTATGGAGGCTTTAGGTTCTATACCTTACAAGATCTACGGAGCAATCATAACCCATTTGGTGGTGCAATGATTTTATTAGCAGGAGATTTTCGTCAAACATTGCCAGTGATTCCACGATCAACGCCAGCTGATGAACTTACTGCATGTTTAAAGTCCTCCAATTTGTGGAAGCATGTGTAGGTATTACACTTATGCAAGAATATGCGTGTCAAGTTGCAAAATGACCAATCTGGAGACATATTCTCTAAACAACTCATTGACATTGGTAATGGCAAATTTCTTATAGACACTGTCTGGTTGCATTAAGTTTCCTCAAAGTTTTTGTCAGTTAACTTGATCAAAAGATCTTCTTATTCAAAAGGTGTTTCCAGATGTTGCTCAAAATTACAGAAACCATGAATGGTTAAGCGAACGGGCTATATTGGCTGCAAAAAACAGATGTAAATGAATTAAATTTCAAAATTCAAGAACAAATTACAGGTGAATTGAGGATATATAAATCAGTTGATTCGGCTACTAACCAAGATGATGTCGTCAACTATCCGCCTGAATTTTTAAACTGGATTTACCAGGATCGCCACCTCACAATCTTCAATTAAAGGTTGGATCGGTAGTTATAATGTTGAGAAATATCAACCAACCGCGTCTTTGCAACGGCACACGGTTAGCGATAAAAATTTTTGAACAACGTGATAGAAGCAACTATACTGAAAGGAAAGTATAAAGGAGAAGACGTTTTGATACCACGCATCCCAATGATTCCGACTGATGTACCATTTGAATTTAAACGACTACAGTTTTCAGTGCGGCTTGCTTTTGCTATGAGTCATAATAAGTCCCAGGTGCAATCATTAGGTGTTTGTGGTATTAATCTAGAAAACCCATGCTTCTCACATGGTCAACTGTATGTTGCCTGTTCGCGTGTTGGATAACCATCAGATTTGTTTGTATATTCACCAGGTAATCAAACAAAAAACATGTGTATCATAAAGCACTACAATAAAAATCAAACAGATATTTGTTAATAATTGTGATTCACTTGATTTACAACAAAGCGATTACTGAAAATAATTATATACGTTTTATTTCATTATTCTTTATTTCATCCCTATGTTAATAATAATAGTAATAAATAATTAATTATCTCCATTTTTTGTCATTGAAGCACCCACTTTATAAATATTTGTCACCTTTAGGTTCCCACTATTTTCAATCAGGTTTGAACCTTAAGTTTCCCTCTTAGTTTGAAGCCCTCTGGCAGACATCCCAGTCGGGGTTTTTAGTGGGTCTCAAAAGGGTGGCCAAAGTTCGTTTAAGTAAGTGGAAGATATTCTTAGGTCACCCGAGCTGACCTTTTTCTTTAATTCTCCTGAACAGAACCGTCACCATGATGATAGGGCGATATGTGAGAGTCAGCAGAGTAGAAACGTCTTAAGGTCGAAATATAAACTGCCACTTTCCAATTCTATTTCACAGAACGAAGTCTGCCGAGTTGTATAAAAATTGTTGTATTTATTATAAAAATCTATTTTTTTCATTTTTCATGATTTATCTTTTAAAATTTATGTTTTAGAGTTTAACTTTTATTATATGCATTAGTAAAACCACCAAATATTTTTAATTATGAACTACTATAACTATATACAACTATATACAACTATATACAACTATATACAACTATATACAACTATATGCAACTATATACAACAATATACTACTAAACTACTTAACTGATTTTAATAAATTTACACACCACGTACGTTTTCAACTCAATTCATAGTCGCAATATTATTTTATTGCAAATTATTTGTTTATTATTTTGCAGTTAGCTCCTAATAATTCTAAAAGATGGTGGTATCTATTGACTGGATTGAGTAATTACGAATGAGGTATCTGCCCTACCTACCTCATTCGTAAGTTTAGTGTTCCAAGCTATTTACTAAAAACTTTGTAATATACAAATAGTGTTATAAACTTGGATAAAATTAAAAAAATAATTATAATTATTTTGTTTTGATTTTTGCTTAATATCGACTGTAAGAAAACATTATGGTTTTCATAACAGATGTACTCTGAACCCCCCTGTTACCCCTTAAATAGTTTACTATAATGTAATACATCAAAAATAATACGAGTAGTCACAGCAACGCGTGACCGGGTCTGCTAGTATAGGATATTTTTATAGACTATATTATAAGTTGTGTAAATTCCGGGCATTAGATACTCGCGAACAGGTTACATATTGTTGACCATGAGAGAAGCATGGCTTTTCTAAATGTACTCCCGTTACGTGTAATGTTTACCCTTTTTCTTTGTTTATAGTAATAGCAACACTAAGCCTGATGGGACACTGAAACTAATTTAAATATATTTTTTTTTTTTAGTAAAATGTATCCTATATTACTTATAATACCTCCAAAAGTACGTGTACAAAGTTTTATAATGATCGGATGAGTAGTTTTCGCGTAAAAGCGTAAGAAACAAACTTACATTCGCATTTATAATATTAGTAGGGATATAATAAAATAAAATAACTAATAAGAACAATCAACCTGCAATCTTCACGTTTATATACCACGGGACTTTGGTCAACGAATAAGTTATAGTTTATAATCTTTTAATTAGTAATTTTAATTAGTAGTAATAACATGCTACAATCTAAAAGTTGAGAACTGTCTTAGGGTTAAATAATAATTCATTTTATTGAACAACTCACCCTCGACGTAAAAAATAAATATGTCAAAATTTGTAACACCAAAAAACAACTAATGTTCATAAGACAATTTCTTCATATTTCCTACCCATTCAGATTATCCAATATCCAAATCTGTATCTTGTACTCGATGAAATAAGTTAGTTACAAGTAGTTTAGTTTATACGTACTTTCAGTTTTATCTACTGCTTACTGATCACAATCAACGTTTAGGTTTTAGAGATATTGTTGACTCGGCGACATAAAGTTTTTCAGGCATGAACAGCTTTTATGTTCCTATAAAAAATATTATACAGTATAACAATGTATCGTCAAAATTAAAAAAATATATAAATAGTAAAATTTATTGAAACAGAAAAATCAAATAAAATGAACAAAGTGAACTAAATAAAGATAATTTATTTATTTGTGTTTAAAGTTGGATGTTACAGATTTGTTTTACAGCCGTTGAGCACTTTGTGGCGTTATTTATTACACGTATATTTCAATGCTTTTATTTTAATATTTAGCTATATATATATTTTATTGAAGAACTTTAATGATGCACTGATTCATTACCAAAAAGATTAGTTCATGACCTTTATATTAATGGGGTATTCTCCTTTATTTAATTAACAATTATGAAGACGGAAAGGTTCTTTTGTTAAAACTTTTTAACAAATTATTTATTAAATACATAATTTCGTTACAAAATTTTGGAACAAAACAAATAGTATTACTTTTATTAAACCGAGAATAAGATGAAACTTTTAGGTACCGTTAATAATAGTTCAAATTAATTATTTCTTCTTTTTAATGCTAAATTAATTATTAACCGATGTGTTTTTGGATTATCAATGACTGATAATAAACCGTTCACTAACATTCTAATTACCATCGCTTTATATCGATACCGCGTGTTGTTTATATTCATGAATACAATACTATACGAGAGATCTATATCGTTAAATATATTCGAACGTTGTCTGTATTTACAAGTATTATAACTGATGTACGATACGTTTAACAAAATTAGTTATATTTTGAAGAATATAAATAACATTTTGTTAAAATGACTAAAGCTATGAATTTTATGAGGTATTTTACTTTCAAGCCAGTAAACAGCTTTATTATGATTCGTCGTTTGATTGACTTGCTATGTTAAATTCCCGAATAAACGTAACGTTCACAAATGCGAATTGCAGACGAAAATAGACAGACAGACATACGAAACGTTTTTGCCAAGCTGAAGGATGTTTCAATTAAATACTCAAATATTTTGATTACCTACGTGAACTATTAGGGAAATACGGAATAATAATCAAGAATAAAATAAAGCACGTTATTTACTTAAGAATTTTCTCTATCCCTTATTGAAATAACAGAAATTGAATAAAACTCAATAAAATATTCGGTACCTTATAGAAAGGTAAATCAGATAATAGAAAGGTTCTGATAGTTGTCTTACAGTACAAAATATGTATTCACATTTACAAATTGAGTTCTCAAACTATTTCAATAATAACATTGTTTTACATTCTATTATAATAAATTATTATATATTATAGCATTATGAATAGTGAATTTGAAATAATTAAATTAAACTGTTTAATTTTGGCAACACCGTTCTTTAAAAATGAGTAAAACTAAAATCAAATAACAACTTCAAAATGTAAACAAAAATATATTACTAATAATAATAAATATTCGACCATTTTCCACAACGATAAGCTTGTACTATGGTACTTCACAATTGAGGAACGTATAAGAACTGTTTTTCATTATAAAAAATACGTTAGTATTTATATATCATGATATATACAAATACAAAATTATTACATTTTTGGTATGTATTGTTAATAGTCAGATTTGCGTCATTCCGACATCAATGCAAAGTCAAAGTTTGTCATTTCAAATAGACATACATTACATTTAGTCCCGTAATATCTTTTACACAGGTTTTTAGACAAAAAAGGGCTCACCATAAAATAGAAAAAATATTTTTTTATCATAGAGTGAACAAATTCCTTCCTAATATTTCGGGACCCAGTGAATTAATACTACACAAACCGATCTCTGATGAAGATTTTGTACAATAGACTAAGGTCGGAACAAAAGATTGATAAATTCAATAAAACTTAAATCTATACTTTTTTATACCTCATATTTTATTTCAAACAATATTTAAAATTACTCAACATCGCAGGTTGTGTTTAAAATCATACGAGTACAATGACTGGCCTATAATTATAGTTCAATTATAAATAATTATAAGAAATAAATTCACTTCATACTTCTTTTATGATGTTATTTTGTATTATATAATATTAAGTAACAACTAATATGATTGCTCTAAATTTAAAAGCGTGTAAGCGTTAAGGTATTAATCATAAATTCATCCATAGCTTACAATTTGGTGTAAACGAAAATTACGAAGTAGAAATAAAAAAAAAGACCATTATAGAAAATCGTTGTTGGTTTCAAGCTGCGTAAGCAATTTATATCAGACAACCTAAGAATGAAATGATATCACATATCGGGAGTTAAATTTCACATTACAATATTTCATAACGAGCAACAAAGGTTATGACTCTTGACCACAAGCATGGTATTTCCTTAACAGAGTGAGACATAATTTAAAACCTCTAAATTAATGTTTTTATATATTAATTATGTTTGTCTTATACCAAAAAAATATTGCAGACCGCAACATACATATTTTAATAATAATGAGGTGAAATTAACATTTTTCATTTATGTGGAACACAAGTTAAATTACTTGTGTTCCACATGTCTCTTAAATAGATTAAAAAGTTACCTAAAAATGAAATCTCATTTTAAAGTATTTCACTATTCTTATGGATATTTTAAATCTGTATTTTAGACTATTATCTTTTTTTATAATACGAGTTTGGTAGGTTGCTATTTTAGTAATCTATTATTTTGTTAAAAAACTTTTTTTAAATTTGCCTGCACTATCAAAAGGTTACAATAAATTACTTCATAAATGTGTAAATTTGTATGAATTTTATACATTCAAACCATCAGTGCACTAACACAGTCTATTTCATTTTATTATTTAGTTTAAATATTGTTAGTACAACTATCTATGACATAATACCAGGTAAGGTAAAAAAATATCCATAAGATTAACTTGAAATTCAGTTAAAAATATACACACATACATATACATAATCAAAAACTTTATGATATAAGGTTTTTTGGTCGTCCATTGAACGAAGTAATGGCCTATAACTATTATTTATAAAAAAAAAGGATTGCATGATTATAATATTTTAGTCTCTTTCAAATACTTTATTGTAGAGCTCTTATAAAGTTATTAATTTATTCTTAGTTGCTGATACTAAAACTGATGTTCAACCGTATTTAGTGGTTTTGTTTCAGAATTTGGAGAACCATTTGGACACGACGTCTAATCGTATTAGACTTTGAGAGCCAATTAAAGCTCACAAACCGAAAACAATCCTACTTATGATAGTACAACATTTAAATGCCTCTGCGGTAATTCAATTATTTATTGGGGTGGAAAATATTATAAACTAATAATGTAAATAATCGTTCTATGATTATATTACTTACGTACTATACTATACGTTTTATGATATTATAAATTTTAGTATCTTCAATTAATTATACTTATAAGAAACATGAAGATATTTTAAATTCATGGGTAATTTTAAATTGTTTATTAACAAGTTATATTATGAAATTATCGTGTACTTATAGTGCAGACTGTATAAGTACACTATAATTATCTGCGACTAATTCCAAGAGATCGCAGTTTCAAGATCTATTCGTATTATTAAATTATTTATTATTTTTAGCTGTGCTCCTGACCTCCTTCACTGGGGTGAAACGACGACGAAACTTAATAATGTATTAAAATAATACAATGTTAAAAACTTATTCTTTGGCTTATAATCCTAATTAATGACTTTTGATGTAGATGATCGATTTTATTCAAGCAAAGAGTATATAAAAATATTAATGACTCATCGTTTCCCATTGACTTTAATGGGATATCAGTTTTTTGACGATTATTCCTCAACGACATGACATTTTACATTTTTTTTAAACCATCACCTAATGTGTCTTTTGATTGCAAAATTTCCTAATTTTCCGTCAAGCATTTTTCGAGCCTATTCGTGACCAAGAATGTGAAAAACTCTCCAATAGAGCGCTCCGCTCGCATCGCTCGCTTCGCTGAATTATATGAACCCTTGACATTTAATTCAGTACCTTTGGTTTGATGCGTGTACAAATACGCAGTCAGTGTGTGTATTGGTATAAATGAGCAAGCAGTCAGTCTTGGTATAAATGAGCAGCAAACACAGTGTTTTTGTATAAAGGAGCAAGATATAAAACAGTAAAGTGAATGGTTTCTGTAAATTCGTGTGTCAATTAAATTCACGATAAGATTTCAACTCAGGTATTCACGTGCACATCATTCATTCATTTAACATCATGCACTTTGGGTTGTAAAGAACTTTTTTAAGGAATTATATGTTGTATATATTATAATCAATTTAAAATGAGAAAATAGTTAAGATTATTAATACAAATGTATGAAAATATTATTGAAACACGTGTCGATTGGATAACAGAAAAAGTTAATAAAGATATTAACTTTTTATAGATACTAACAGAATAAAGAAATTATTTTTTACATATGTATTCTTTTCTAACTAATAGGCTAAACGACTTCTAAGCCGATTTTATGATTTCGAACCCATTACCTTCGCGTTATTAGCACGAACCAACTGAGCTAATAGGCCGATGTATTGCTCGTTACAAGTTACAACACTGATAGCTACTATATACATGATTGTTACAACATTAAAAACAATAACTTCGGTTAGAATATAAATAGTTATAATAATATCAATAGTAGAAACAAAAATATTAGAGTGAAAGTTTATCTGTTTGAAATAATGTTTTATTGTATACAGATAACTACGACCTGAGTCACTTACCTTTATCTCATCAAAACAAAATTCTAGAAGTTTACCAAAAACATCTATTTACGTTAATTTATCAAGTTTCATAAGATTTTCCAATATTTTATGATTCATAGTCTATTTTTTAATCATCGTTACTCTAAAGCTGTTGTGTTAAAAGTTACTTACAATATCTTTGCAGTACTGAATTGTGTATTGGGGTGGCAAATATTATAAGCTTAACCAATGTGATTAATTATTTTATAATTGTATTACTTTAATATTCATACAGTATATGTTTATTACATTCATACATGGTATGTTTTATTATCCTCAATAAAAAAGATAATAAGGTATAACTCATGTGCTATGAATCTCAAGAATCATCACGTATTTGTTACGAAGGTTCTTGGTTTTGATACTTTGTCTTAACAGACATTTGTATGCTGTCAAATCAAATAATTCTTATATAATCTTATTAAATTACCAGCAAGTAATCCGAATAAGAGTCGGATCAGTTTTTAGTAACATACTTTTAAAAATATAAAGGAATATTTTATATATATTGTGTATTGAATTATAGATTTACAATTACCAATGTAAAAATTTCTGGCAGACCTATGTTGCTTGTTGTAGCTTGTTAATTTGTAAATTTAACAGTTAGTAATAATAAACAAAAATATTTTTAATTAATTTAAAATTTAAAATAAAATGCTTTCAAACATTTAATCACTATACATAAATTCAAACCGAAGTTTTTGCTAACATCTTAAAAAATATAATGATATTTTAATTAATTTCAAATTTATAATTGAAATAAAAGTTAACTAAAATAAATGAATTTTAAATAAAGTAATTAATATAAACACCACACACTATATTTTATAAATTACAACAGTAAGCGTAGCATGTGGTGAATGAACAAAATACGATTTATTCTAACAATAATATCATAATTAAATTTAAACGATAGCTATTGCAAACTCTCCTGACTGCTCTTAAAGTAAATTGTAGTTGTTATGTTTTTGTTCGGATTTTGATCGGGCTGCCCGTCGTATCTGGGGCGGGCAAAGTATCGCACTTTGTGTTTTCTGAGGGCAAACGACGGTAAACAGCGGCACCCCGCTCCACTCTAGATGTGGGCTTTTGTAACATCCGGGGGTTTCATTCGAACCTAAACGCCGTCCACTACCACCTTGAGACGGCGCAGCCGGCGGTATTTCCAGGTCGGTACGACATAGGTACCTTCAAAAACTCCTACCTACAAGGCCGGCAACACTCTTGTAAATCCTCGGATGTTGCAGAAGTTCATGGGCGGCGGTGATCGCGTCCATCTGTGACCCGCCAGCTCGTTTGCCCTCCTCTTACATAAAAAAAAAAAATGTGCTCCGTGAGGAAATCAAACCAGCGACCTTTGGGTTATTAGTGCTATCTATTTGAGTATATAATTACGCAACAGACGATGGGAAGCCTCACAAATTTCATGTTTTAAATCTATTTCTTTTCTCTTTATTTGTATATATGTATGTGAATGAATTACTAAATATCGATTTGAAAATGTATTACACATATATTCTAAATAACTTCTCTTTAAACACGTAATACATGTTTATTTCATATTTGAAAGTGTTTATTTAGCTAATTGAATCATTATATTAACCCGTGAAACGAAATTGCACACATTAGACACTCTTTACTGTGTTTTATACACACCAATAAATTAAAAAAAATTTGTGGTATCTTTGACAATGTCAATGTCAAACACGTAATTTCACTCAAAGAGTTTGAAAAAGCAATGATTATTCAGATATACTTTATGTTCAAACCCTCATAAACTTTTACACATGAATTACGGACAACTTTATTACATATTTACTTTAAAATGTCTTTATTATATATCATTTTCTATAATTTTTGTTGTTACATTTTTTGAACCTACATTTTTATACTCATATTATACTTTTGTGAATTTGAAAAAAGGTATTTCGAAAACAAAAACCTACTGACGTTTCTCAATATTCGGATCACAATTCCCTGGTGGCCTTTTCCTAAATGAGAAGGTGACTTTACAGATCCGCCATGAATTAATTTTCGAAAGCAATCGTGTGTAAAACAGAGCTACCATTAATTTCTGCAAAACTTAAAACTAAATATAAAATAAGTAATCAAGTAAATACTTATGTCTAACCAGGGCAGGGTTATGTCTAACCAGGGCAGGGAACTTGATGTTGTAGAACAAGTGAAGCTCTAGTAAAATTTTATATAATTTAATAAAATATTGTCGTGTATAATATAAATATATATTGCTTCTTACTCTGATTCTTTCGCTCGATGACTAAGCAGAGGTCTGCTGCTGTAAAATTTCTGAACTCAATCTTGGTAAATTGGATTTTATTTTCAATAGCTGCATCTGCTGCTGAATTTATAGTTTAAATATGACCACATGTTCCTTTACCGTTCATAGATGAAACAGCTTCTCATCCGTGAACGAAGATCTTCAAGATATTTTTGTCAATTATACTTTCTTCTTAATATAAAAGGCATAAATTTAAATCTATTACGAAATAATATTAAATTTTAGCTCCTTATTTTATTTTAAAATTATCTTAAATCTTATCGTTCTTTCCCACCATTCTGGATTCTGTACAAATGCTTGCACAGTAAATAACTTCACATACCTAGTCGTACTAATTTCAATATTTATTTACATTATTTACTAATTATTTATGTTAAAAGTTAAAAATTTGACGATTATTAATTACTCGGCATATTTTTTGTTTAACTAATATTTTACGTTAATAAAGAAACACCGTGTCCAATACTCGGCCTATCAACTTGATGCCCTTACAAAGTTATTTTGATAAAGAATCTATTGTCGAAAAGTCAGTTTATGTCCCATTATAATCTGCAAAATCAATGCCAATATGATGCCAATTCTTATTTAGATTTCATGCAAATTTAAGTAGTAAGTAACCCGTGTATTTAAGTTACTTAATTTTGCCTAACTAGTTTCTCTTTAAACCCATACCACGTTCACGCCGTGGTTTCGCTATACGCTGAACTCATGAATAAGGATCCTGGTTGGGTTTGAAAAACACCCACACCAACTTTGTGTACTTATTAAAAAAGGTTATCTGTTTTATCGTGATATTAAGTAAAAACTTTTTACCTTTTTTTACATTAATCGATTATTTGTAAAATAACAAAGGACTTGTTTTTTACGTTTTTTTTTGAGCTATTGGATGTAATTGTGAATATAATATAAGTTCGGCGTTTGTTGTTGATGATAAGAGTAAACAATTTATTGAAGTATTTAAAATTAAATCGATGGTTTGGTATTATTATATTTATTTGACTTTAACTTAATAATTTAATAATAATTAAAATATTTATTATTGGTTTTAAGGTGAAGGTTCAAGACAAAATTATTGTTTAGGATTAAGAATTAAGAATTAGTTTTAGGAAAGGATTAGTATAACAGATTAGATTGGGATTAAGATTTTAACTTTTGATATAAAGATTTATATCTGAGGGTTCGATTAAAAAAATACTAGAATGGATAAAACTTTCGATAAGGATTAACACTAACATTTGTGTTTTGTGTTCAAGTATTGTTATTAATCCGGGTATAGTCATAAACTTTTCTACTAAAATCATAGCTCAAAGTCCTTTGTGCACGTAGTACCAATTAGTGGGATGGTATTTTTTGAGAATGTCGAATCTAAAATCGAAAAATTCAGACATTTTTCTGTTTTTAATTTTTTAAATATTTTTACCTATTTTATTACTTGGAATGTATGTAGATATAAATAAAATATTTACAACTATTATTTAATTTGATTTTATTTAATTTTATTTAAAAAGAGACGTGGTATTGACCTGACAAAGACGAAACAGTTTTTCTACGATTAGAAATAATCATTGTTGTACAATTCTTTACTTGTATATTTTGATCATTGTAACTAAGTGTATGCTGCAGAATAACAAGGTAATTGTTATGAAGTTGTCGAACTGAAAAGAATTTCCCATATTCAACAAGAACTATCCTTGCCGGGCATTCTTTTGAAAGCCAACTCTTTCCAGTTCGATGAGTTAAGATTTATACAATGCACTTCATAAAGAAAAACACTAACTTATGACTGATAACATATTGTATAATAAAGTAAAAAATACCATCCTAAATAACATCGGAGGTGTGTGTGTGTGTTATGTGAGCTATTGAAAATCAAAAGAATTTTAGAAGTCTTCTTGGAAGAAGAAGAAGATTCTTGGAAACGGTGTCGCGACTGAAACAGCCACTAATGGGGATAGGACTTTCGCTAAGGTCTTTAACCACCAGACAAATAGGCAATAATTCATAGAGCCTATAAAAATTTGGGCTCAATGCTATTTAAGATATAAGTTGAGTGAGAGTAGAGCTTATCTGCAGTCGAATGTCTCCTAATTAATCATTATAATAATACTAAATCATTACCAACTGAAAATAAAGACACCTATTTCTTACTGATATGATAAAACAAACGTAATAATAACATATTATTTAAGTAGTTAAAGGATTTTGATAACTAGGTTTACCGATCTTAGGTAAATTATTTCCCAAAGGACAACTCCATTGCAATTAAACCAATGAATATCAATTAGACGTTCACCAATATGTTCCCTTTAACAATGCTTGATGAGAAAACTATAAATGCATATTTCAAATCCGATATGTTTATACGTTGTCTATATTTTCATTTATTGCACACTAGCTTATGTCTGTAGTTACTTATATGTTTAATATTTTATAATATCAATTTGTTACTATGCTAAGTTTGATACTTTGGTTGATTTATATAATTAAAAATATATGAATTATAATATAAATAATCTGCGGCAAGAAGGTCAAAACAATTTTTTTAAATCAAATAAAAAATAAAAACTTTAATGATATTTCTATTCAATTGTTCTTTGTGAATATTTTGTAACATTACGACAGGGAATAAATACTTCATAATTCTAACCTTACCAATTATTTTAACGAGCTACCCAAAGGTTGTAGAAGTTGAGTTCCTACGAAGCAATTATCCATTCACATAGTTAACAGTTCCCACTGACTAATCATTTATGGATCTGTGAGTTTAAAATGCATGAAGTGAAGTTTGATAAAGACACAAAGGCGTTCTTTCTGTGTTAGACCAAAATACGACTACATCCAATAAAACTCAATCTAAAAATTCATTATCAAAAACATTTTATTTTACTACATATCTTATTATAGCTTTTTCCTACCACATATGATATAATATAATTAATAATAATATTATATTTCAATCAATCAATCAATAAATGTACAATGATAAATTCGTAGACAGTGGCTAGACAAGACAGGATAGGATAAATTTAATATTAAATATTAATTTAAATTTTACATAAGTTTAGCTGTATTAAACTTATATAATGTTTGAAAAGTCATAATATTTATTATTTGTAGTGAAGAAAAAGACAAAAATCGTACCCGAAAAAATAATTGTTATATTATTTACTGTATTCAATTAATTTCTTTGTGGATCTCATCTCCAGTTTACCATATTTTCCCTCTAAGAGTCGAAGTTATGATTGATCTTCGAGAACATCGAACAAATTTCTGTGTATTACATTGTGAACAAATTGCAATGTTGGACTTGGTGCTGGGATTGAAAGGACTAGGAAGTCTTTTGGACAGGTCTAAGATTTCTGGGCCTTGAGGAATAATATAGAAGAGAATTGGGTATATAAGTAGAATCAGATTGCCTTATTTTATTAATGAGTATATATATTCGTATTTTAATATAAGGCGTTAATATATGTTTATATAAAGCGTTGCATATATGTTCATATATTAAATAACTAATATATAGTATAGATCCAATGATCTAGGAACGTTTAAGTTTTATTTTCTAATGTAGATGGAAACTGAGCAAAGTTTATTTGGAAGAGTTAATTTGGAAATCTTATTCTTGTAGATTAAATGCCAAATAACCACTTTTCTTTATTTTCATTATCAGTATGGTGAGTTAGAGTATCGCATGCCTCAAAACGATCCCTTTTACTTGTGTTTTAATTTCCTTCAATCGTCTCAACTCCTCAAAGATCATTTATCATATCGACTATCTTAACGACAATGCAATATCGTAATGGATCAAGATCATAGACTTCCCTCAATATTGCAAACCAAATTTATCAAACCAAATTACATCCCACATATTTGTATTTAGTCAAGTAAGAATATTTTTTGTTAAATAAATATAATCACAACTAAGTCAAATCAGCGGAACGCAATTTTAACAGTTAGAAATTTTGTGTGTGGGCAATTTCAATATAAAAGTCCTTCAAACTGAAGGAACTTTTGGAGACCGAAAAAAATTCAAGCTTCAAAAAGATAAGCATCTGCACACCGTGGACAAAACCTTAAGCTTAAAATAAATTTCACTTTATTGTGAATTTGAGTATTTTTATACTTAGGTTGTCATTGATATATTTTAAACGTTCAGTTTTATTTAAATTCGAAAAAAATGTAATGTTTTAACTTTTAAAATTTCCAAATTCGTAATTAAGAGTACTAGTGGTCGCCCAGTGGTCGAAATTCGACCATATAATAAATTTAAATTGTAAGTGACTTAATATACATTATTAAAATAATTAATATACATTATTAAAATAATATTCAAACATTATTAAAGTTCTACTGTCGAAAACTAACTACTATAACCACAGATTTTACCAAGACTGTTATTTGCCAATTTCTTTTTTGAACAAATTATATGAAATTAAAAGAAATGTTCAATTCATGTTCAATTCTAAGTAGTCTGTTAAATTGTTGTAAACTTCAGACCTAAGACTTGTTTGATTTTGTCGAATGAAATGTAATCGTGAACCCTCTATTCTCACATACATATCAACAATCCACTGTAGAAATAGTTTTTGTGAATGGTGTAACATGCTGAAATCATCTCTAATTGCTAGTCGATAGGCTGTATACTGAAGCATGGTTAATTTATTTCTGGGTGCTCTTGAATTAGATGTAGTTAGTGTATTATGAGCAATATTGACATGCCACCCAGTATCACCGTTGGGAAAAAGCATTGGGTACGCTAAAGGGCCTAATGATGAGTCCAAAACTGAGATATTCTTAATTATATAACTTTTGAAAAACAAATCATATTTCGTTCAAAAGGTGGCTCACCATCAACTGTAAACATTACTGCTACATCAGTTTGAACTGCATCATTAAATCGGCGTAGATCTAAATGATGATTTACTTTAATGAGCATACAAATTTCTGTTTTGATTTTCGACTCTCTGACAATGATCTTTCATTGCCATGAATGACCGCACAAAAGGATTATTGCGTTCCAATTCCAGTGAAATTTCATGCATTATGTTGTTGTTACATGTTTGATTAACATGTTCTTGTAATCTATAATTAATGGCAGTGTCAACATCATAAAAATATAATTGTGCATAACATGGTGAGCTACCATATGCGGCAGTCATTGGGCCTGATCTGTGATAAAAAATATCATGTATCTTGAAATGGTACACTCCACTTGTAACTGCCTCAGCAACTTTGGCTTCTGAGCTAACCATAGCAAAACATGAATTATATTTCCTAATATTTTCAAAATAATTTTTTGATTTACTTTTTATTGAAGGTTCATTTGAAGTAAGTCCATCATATAATATTTTAAATCAAATATTCATTTTGACTTAAGGGTGGTAATATTGCTTTACCCTTGTGACAACATGAAGTGAATGCAGTTTGGTCGCCTAAAGTCACTTCAGATTCAAAATGTTTCGCATTGCAAAACCTGCACTCTAAATTCGTTAATCCACAATCATAACTTAAAAACACATTTGGAATGACATTTAGAGCACACTTAAATGCATCTCTCAAAATCATATTACTATCTAATACTACTGATGAGGAATTATTCCTTCCTCTTAGAGAAATATTCCTTCTTCTTTGTCTCTCACTCCGACTCGTTAATGTTCTATGTCGAGGCATATTTAAAGTTCTTTCATATTACTGAAATCAAGAAGAGAAAAAGTTTTTACCTGTATGATGAATTCTTAATTCTGATAATTCGTACACAAAATCACTTATTTATCCTAAAGTATATGCAATCACTGAAATCGTAAACTACAATAATTTCTTTGAACCAGCAATAGCAAAAAATTTTGTTATTGCAGATTGCTGCTACAATACTTTCTTTATGCATATAATGATAGACCTTGAAAGACGACGATACGTTTAAATGTATCTTACTGCTACACAACTCACATAAATTTGTATAAACGCTCAGTATTTCACGTAGTATTCGTCAAATAAAACTTTAATTAACTTTAAACATTCAATAAAACCACAGGAAACAAAGTACAAACTATACATCTACAATAGACAAACGAAACAATTTGACCACAGAGTATGTATGCGTGTGCCAAATGCATGCTGGTTAGTATAATGTTTTATTAACTGATTTAATGTATTTTTTATGCATTATTATTAAAATCTTTTTTTACATTTAATTAAATGAGACAAATTAAACTTTTTTTTGAGTACTCTGTCTATGCACAAAATGAAAAACAAAAGAAACCATTTGACCACAGAGTATGTATACTCAAATATATATATTTTTGATATGTCAATGTCAGTACTCTAAGTCTGTAGTGAGTATGTGTGTGTGAATTTGCATGGTAGTGTGTGTAATGTTTCTATGTCTATAGACAAAATGAAAAACAAAAGAAATATGTTTTGTGTGAAATGCATGGTAGTGTGGATAATGTTTTATTTATTGATTTAATGTACTTTATAAGCATTATTATTGAAAAATATTAGCGTTCTGCACTTTTCCTGTACATAAACTATAAGTGTGCCAAATTTTATGCTCCTGCGTCCGCGCAATTTTCGTAAAAAGGGGTCCAAAGTTTTGGCATCACGTATTAATATATAGATATATGAATAAAATATTTGACTGAACGGAATAGTTTTACTTTTTGAGGTAAACCTGTAAACAAGATTTTATTTACATTACACACTCGATTCAATACGGTTAAAAAATATTCAGCTTTTTCACAACACGTGTTTATTTATACGAATAAAATGGGTATAAAACTTTTTATACAGTATATTTTATCCGTACTGTAGATCTATAAAATAAACAACATTATGTCCCATTCGGGTGATATCACAGAATATTTTAATATATTTAACTACCTTAATATTTCGGACCTGAGTTTACAATTGGGTTTTTGAAAAATTTTTTTTTTTGCGATAAATAGAATGATCATATATACGTTTTATAACAAAACTATTTTTAAAATTTTTTTTTTGCAATAATTCACAAGTTATTTCAAAATAAAAATAAGTTTTTGAATCCAGTACCGAAGACACGCCGACAGCTCCCGAACAAACCCGAGTGTATGTGACGTCATAATGTTAGTTCATTCATAGCAGTTGATACAGAGACAATACGTACAGTGTTTTGATCTATTTAATTCTGTTTTGACATTGTTATAAAAACACAAATTTATATTGAAAATGTCGAATCTCAAAAGTTATCGTTCTTGTTTTGTACCATTATGTATGAACACTACAAAAACAACTCCTGGTAAAATGTTTTTAAATGTTCCCCAAGATGAAAAACGTCGAAATAAATGGTTTCAAGCAGTGCACCGTGATAATCCAAAAACAAAATCGAATTTTTTTTGTTGTGAAGATCATTTCGATGTAAGTATTTCATAACACTATTTTTATTACTTATTATTTATCTAAGTATACAAATCGAATAAGTAGATGAGTTCAGTCAATACATTTTTTTTAACTAGAGTCCTTATCATAACTTTTAAAATTATAGCATTAAAAATTTTTTTAATTGATAATTGAAAATGTTTACGTAATGAATTCATCAATTTTTATGTAATGATTTTGATTCAATTGAATATTTAAATAATTTTATAAACTTCTAGGTTATGTATTGGACTAGATTAAAATGAATGAATTCCATATTATAATGATTTTCCGTCGTT
Organism: Melinaea marsaeus rileyi; assembly: GCA_918358865.1. Lineage (NCBI taxonomy): Eukaryota > Metazoa > Arthropoda > Insecta > Lepidoptera > Nymphalidae > Melinaea > Melinaea marsaeus. The sequence goes on along the minus strand of OU911088.1, from coordinate 7,251,813 downwards.
ATAATGATATTCAAATAATTATTATGGTTTATGTTTTTTTTCTAGTTAAAAGATGATATGGAAAATTATATTTATTACACAACAATGGGAGGTAAAGCAAAGATTAAAATTGATGTGATACCACACAAGTTTGACTGTCAACCTAATCGTAAAAGACAAGGCGCTACAACGATTATAAGACCAGCTGCAGAAAAAAGGCGGAGACAACAAATCATTGAAGAAATTTTAAATGAATCGTCAGAAAGTATTGCAATTGGTAATCCTCACGAGCCAAATATTGAAGTTGCTTCTGATCCTTTAAATATAACATCTGATCAAAAAGTTGCTGTTGAAACACAAACCAATATTAACAACCGTACCGCACAGTCATGGCATTGAACATCTTGAATTTTTCTTGACTTTTCATTAATAATTAAAGTAACTGAATAAGCTTTGCTTCGAACTCGATGTTCTGGACAAACCCGTCCTTTCAAGATACAAATATTATTTTTACGACAAAGTTGAACATAACCTATAGCTTTGTCGCCGTAACTCTCACGCGAAGCTCTACAATTTATGAAATAAATATTTATATTTAACATAATGAAAAATAAATATTTAATTATTTCTATTTATATTATTATTTTTTAACAGACTTACCTTGATGCCTTGGCACCTCGAACTTCAGCGGAGTTGAACCGAACATCATTTGTCAAAAAATTGGTTATCATAAATATATCAACATCCGGAATATTATCAGACTTTGCCTTTATAAATCCTTTGTCACACATAGCTAGACGAAATTAACTAACAAATTTTTTAGCAATAAATTTTCGATATTATTGTCAAGTCACATGTAATTGCCGTAAACGCTGTACTATTCTTTAACAGCTATAACATTATGACGTCACAATTACGGGTGACCAATCGTGGCACGTTCATAGTCACGTGATTTTTATTTAAATTTTATCAACTTTTAATTGCTTATAATTAATTGAAAAAAATTTTTTTTTCAGGTTTTCGCATGACACATCGATATAATTAATAACGAAGTTTTAAAATACATAAAAAAAATCAATACATTTTTTATTTTCAAAATCCCAATTGCAATCATTTCACACAAGATGAATATCCGAGCACGACTCTCTTCACTTATTTACTACAAACTATACAGATGTAACATGGGTGATACTGTCTGTACAAGTTCTTATTTATCAATATCAAGTAGTAGCCAGCCCTATTCTAAATTTTAAAAAGACACTGACCGAAATATTTCTGTATTTTGAAGTAAGACAGTATCGAGCGCATCTGAAAAACGACTTATTTAAAAAAAACACCAATCTAAAGTCCTAGTATTTGTTTGAACTGATTTCCCTCGAGACTAAAGCTATATCGAGTCAAGCAATTTAAAAGTCTATCTGCAAGAGAATACCTCAAATATTAAGACATGCTCTGAGGACGTATATAGCATAAAGGCGATATTATCCAAATCGTAATATTATTTTAATTATTTCTTTCTTATGAATTATCTTAATTTATACATCTTGATATAAACCATTGATTCTTATATGCTTCTATGTGTGATACAGAAAACAGAAATTTTATTTTCATTAATAGATCAATATATTTCAGCTGCACTAGTAAACTAGTAAGCTGTTATTTCATGCTTGCATGCTTCATGTTTCGATAGTGTAACCTCTGGGGATACCGTACCGGAACATCCGGGATATGGCAACACAAACTAAATCATTTTATTTTATATATTTTTAAAATAAACAGCAATTAATCACAACGACACTCGGCTCGGTTTGTATTAATATTCTTTGTAGTTATAAAGGACCTTGGTTTTATATTGATATCATTTTGTATATATTCTGTATTGAATAATTTTTTTCACATTTACTAATGTTCGAATTACTGGCAGACCTTTGTCTATATTTTAAAATTAACAGTTGGTATCAATAGATATTTTCTTTTTCATAAGAAAATTAAAATAAACTGTTTTTTTTAAATTTAATCATATACGAGAAAAAGTATTCTTTCAATGCGTAGTTTTTGTAAAAATTTCATAAAATGCCATTTCTAATAAATTTAGAATTTATAATAGAGATAAAGATTAATTTAATGAAATAAATTTAATTAATATATTGTAGTGTACGCAAACTATATTTTATAGATTACAACAATAAGCGTAGTGTGTAGTGACATAAAGAGATTTATTCCCACAATAAAACTAAGATTTATATAAATATTCTTTTTCGTAGTTCTAGACACGATAATTATTGAAAGCCCTCATGACCGCTCTTGAAGTAAAGTGAATTTGTGCTTTATCGACTATGATCACTAAATACATATGATAGCGAGTGAAACCTTCATGTAGATGGTGTGGTTTCTCCAACGATATTAATAATCGATTTCCGATCTGAGATCTAGTTTAGACGGGTTCAATCAGCATTTGTTATTAATTTCGTCCCAGGCAGAACACCATCTTGTAATCTTTTTTCTATCAATCTTCCATGTTGATCTAACAAGTTATTATAGAGAATATATATATAATAAAAGTTTTTAGATCTCGAAATGTAAATATGGAAATATGGAATTGTAATACTAATATATGTTATACATATTTACACTGAATGATGTGATTTTTAGCTATTTGATGATCATTACTATTAAAATATCGTTCGCAGCTTTTTATCTATTTGTAAGAGCAAATTTATTCTTCTGGACAAAAAGTTATCTTATCTTTCAAAATCTACGTGAAAAATTAAATTTAATAAAACATTTAAAAAGCAACATATTTCATGCATTTAAAGCAACTTTTAAATAAAAATAATATCTCTTTTTCAGAGAATATTCCCTCTTGGTCGTTAGGTATCGTTGTTTCTATTGTATGAAAAATAGCAATTTGTCACACGTCAACACACGTGGCGTTCAGTAATATAAAAGAGGCCCTTTAATACGTACACTCAGAGGACGTACCACGTCATAGCAAAGTTACCAGAAGAAATAATTAAATTGGCCCTAAATCAAAAGGTTTCCTTTGCTAATGTGGATTTGGAAAAGGGATTTGACAGGGTTGTGAGAACGATATTATGGGAGATACTGCCCCGATACAATGTGAGCGGACCCTTGCTTCAGGCTGTAAAGTCTCTTTACAGAGATCACTCAGCCTATGTGCTAGTAGGAGCTGACATGTCGCCCTGATTTGACATCCAATCGGGTGTTAAGCCAGGTTGCGCTATGTCAGCTTGGTTGTTCAATTTATATTTGGATAGTTGTCTCCAAGGCGCGAAAGACAGTGACATGGGAGTGAAAGTAGGTGAATTTAAGGTCAACTGCTTGCTATATGCAGATGATGCAGTGCTCATTGCATCATCAGAATGCAATTTGCAGGTGTTGGACACCACTTTGAAAGATGGGTGTGAAAATAATGGTCTAAACCTGAATGCAGATAAGACTAAGGTTCTAATATTTTAAAGAAACGAAGAAAGAACAGAATGTAAGATCAACGTGAATGGTAAGATAATCGAACAAGTGAATGAAACAAAGAAGAGATCCACAGAATGACAGGTACTAGCGAAGATGTCACAGTGAGAATGAAGAAGAACGTGCTAAGGTGGTTTGAGCAGGTCGAACGAAGGAGAGATGAAAGAATGGTAAAAAAGATTCATAAAGGAAAAGTGAGCGGTAAGAGAGACAGGGGGAGGCCTCGAGTGACCTTCGAAAACACAGTAGCTAGGATACTGGAGGAAGGTCACGTAAAAAGCGTGAACCCCCCGGAGGGCAGCTATAATGACACAGAGGTTAATGTCTGTGGTCGAGGCGAAAGAGGTATGCAGGGACCGTAGCGTTTGGCGCTTCGTCATCTCTGGCTACCCCGCAAGGGATATGGCGTGAAAATAAGTAAGTAAGTAAGTATCAACACAGCATGCTTTAAAAAATAGAATACAATAAATACTGCAAAATGTTTAAAAATGTAACATACTAAAATGAAGAACAAAACAGAACAGGAGAGATTTAGTTTAAGCATCTGTATGTGTAATAAAAATTTAGACGATTCAATTATGTACATTAAGTCACAGTACAAATTCTGAGTTATATTTATTTAGAATTCCAAAAAAAATTTATGTTTATGTTTGTACATTTAAAAGCTAAAGTCGTAACAACTAACAAGTTAAATAACGCACAAAGTCATCCCAAAAAACATTTTCCCTCACTCTAACAACAAATCGATGTAGTCAGATTGAACAAGAAATAAAACACCATAGAGTGAACGGTTTTTTGTGAATTCATGTGTGAATTCAATTCAAGATGAGATCTCAACTCAGGTATTGACGTGTATTGTACTGGATATAACATCATGAATTTCGAGTTATAAAGAAATGTTTTAAGGATTTTGTAATTGTTAAATTATATGTAAATTACAAAATAGTGGAAAGACACACACAAATACATTTTTACATTTTTTTAATACAAATACAAAAAGAGAATATTTATACTAATTCTACAAAGAGTGTAATATTCGTTTGTAACTAAAATGCTCAATAACTTTTAATCCGTTTTTAAAATTGCACCTGTCAAAACTATATTTTCGGTGAGGAACATAAGCTACTTTTCATCTAAATATTTCCGCGGAATTGAAGAAAAAATCTTAACCAATAAGATATTAAATAAAAATAAATATAACACAATAATTTGATCACAAGTGAAAATGTTAAACAACCAAAGAAGTGGTCCCGGATCAGCTGGAATATTTTAAAAGTCTTAAATAAATCTTCTACCCACCACCTCCGCGTTATTCGCACTACGCTCAAAAGTTTGTGCTAATGATGTACTCATTAGCACAAACATTGGCTACTAGATACACGATTCCTACAACATCGATAACTGCTTCATTCAATTAAAAATGTACGTGTAGTGAATATAAATATATTTTAAAGTGCATTTTCTAAAAGTTTATCACAATAAGAAATATATAAAAATTTGATTAAGTGTCTTAATTTATTACCAATTAAAACTGCGCCATGGTATTCAACACGATATTTGATTGGTACATTTATTAATGTCGGAAAATTCGCACAAAATTAGAACTTTTAGATTATTAAATGACATAAATATATGCCATATTACGCTTATTTATAAAAGTTTAAAAATTTTATACGAATGCTTGTCAAAAGAGCCATAAGGGACTGGGACGTGCCAGAGGTGAAAGTAGATAGTTTGTCAACGCTGTGAGACCTAATTGACCGAAGGACGAATGCTGAGCGTAGCACAGCGTTTGTCCGAAGGACTACATTCCCAGTAGATAAGACCATTCTGCTATTTTTCCGTATGTATGTACTTCAGTACGTTTGTTCCGGCGTAGCAGGCGTATTTTTCATGCAATCGTCACGAAAATTGATAGGTGTGTTCTTTGAATTATTTTAATTTTTATGTCAAGCCTTTTTTTTGCTTGGGCGAAAAATTTCAAAATGGCGGATTTGTGATCCGTACTACAAAAACGGACTTTGCGTCAGCTAACGGGCTGAAATTTCATCTAAGTATTCTTTGCCGAAATCTAAGATGTTTTTTTGTTATTTCAAAATCCAAAATGGCGGCCATAGCGAATTATCAAAAATTTTAAAGTTGAATAACTCCTACCCACTAAATACCTACCACAATTCATTTTCTCTTGCCAGCAGGCAGCACATAAATTTCGGGTTTGTTACATAGAAGTGATGATTTGTAACGGGTTTTTTAAAGACATGAGTCGGCAACAATGTTCGTTATTCACTGGCGGCGGAGGTCCAGTGTACGGAGTGTGTCTTTTGTGGCGTTCATACTTGGTTCACGGGTGAAATATCGTAACCAATGCACCTCGTGAAATCCACTATAAATAATTTCCCAACATTGTCTCATCCCCTAACGTACTGAGGTCTACTGTTCACAGAACGACTAGTTATATATTTAATAACACATAATTTCCTAAAGTATAAACAGTCAACCTAACTATGTATGTAATATATTTCGGCGCATACGAAATGCCATCTATCGGATCTATCGGAGTACGTTCTGAAGTAGATTTAACTATTGTCATTCTAGCGGCATGTCATATAGGTGGCAGAAAGTCGGCCATCCCCCCCTCCGCCAAGGCAAAACACTGTGGACGAATCGCTTTTTACTACGAGTATCTCAATCCTTAACCATTATCGTTCTGATCTATGTTAATAACTGGGTTAATCAAGAATTAACAATTAATTAACAATTATATCATGATTGAAATGTAATCTATTTATTTATTGAAACTGTAATAACAATCTAATTAATTAATAATATGTATATTAATTATTGTTATAGTTATGAATTATTTTTATAAATATTAATTAGAATTAATTATTTTGCAACGAGGTCATCAAAATATTTTGTTATTTATTTTTTTTTTCAATACAGATTTATAATCGTTATATGTAGTAGTTGTATTTTGCTACATATAAAAGTACAAAATATGTAATGAGTAGTTGTATTTTTAAATAAATAGAAATCTTTTATATTTTTAGTCGTTATTTTAACCGTAGATGTAGAAATAAATATCTATGAGTATATTAGAAATTAACAATTATTTAACTTGATGTTTATATGTATTAAGTGTTCTGCTGGAGCAGTATGATGGAATTGAGTTTATAGAATATAGTGTTGTAGAAAAAGGTATCGGTATTATATTTAAGGTACTGACTGACTGAAAAAATACCACCTAAATAGGGGCAGAACAGTGATGCGGGATACGGATTACGAAGTAAATGTCAAAATTATGATTATTAATATTTAAAATATATATATACAATAAATAAATTAACTTACTATCGCCAACTGTTGTTTACTCTGATACGGTATCTCCAGAGGTTTCAGGTTCGAAACATGCATCTGGTGATGATTATATATATCTTTCATTATTATTCAAATATGTTCTTTCTGCGACACCATTTTAAAAGGGAAACGTGGGAGAAATATTAATTTAGAATTAATAATTAAAATAACATAACCCTGTGAATTCTCGCTTATTTCACGAAAACCTTGTATTGTTCCGTACAAATATATACTAAACGTTATTTATAAAATATGATCTCAAACAGACAACTTTTTACTTTTATAATATTGGCAGGATTTAAAAACATTAATCATAACATTAATTTAACATAAAGTATACCCTTACTACATGACTTGACCACATCGATATTAATATAATATAAAGTCAACGCTAATCAATTTGGTAAACCTTTATTTTACCTTCATTTACCTCCATTTTTAATTACACCGCGTAATATCATTTTATATCACATACATACCTTCGTTAATAAAACTGAAAGTCACTTAACTTTACGTAGTATTATATCTAATTCAATAAGTTGTCTTTTCTGGCATGAATATATCCAACTTCATACTCTCATCGTTCCACTCATTGAGTACGCAGAGGTCTGCTGCTCTAAAATCTCTGAACTCAATCGTAGTAAATTAGATTTCCATCTCAGTAGTTTCATCGTCCTTGTTTTCGGTCTTTGTAAGGGGTAGAGGAGTTTAACGTCTAAATATGATCATATACAACCCTACCATTTACAAATTTTGCTTTCGATCCGAGAATTATAGAGGAAGATATTGAAGATATTTGTGTCAATTATTCTTCATCAAACGATCCATTTTCTTCAGCATAAAGCATAAATTAAAAATTATTACGACTTACATAAATCACTTAAATTTTAACTCCTTATTTATTCTTAAAATTATCTTAAATGTTTTCGTTCCTTCCCACCGTTCTGGATTCCGTGCAAATTATTTTCACAGTAAGTTCCTTTACATACCTATTATGGAATTTATTCAATATTTTTAGTAAATAAAGTTTCTATTAAAAAAAAAAATATACTGCATATTGTTTTGTTTAACTATTTTTTTTAATATTAGAATAATTATGTTACGTATATAATAAAAAATTGCCGTTTCCAATACTCAGTCTATCAACTCGATGCTCTTACAAAGTTATTTCGGTAAGCAATCTAGTCAAAGTCAAACATAAACAATTTTGTTTTCAGATTTCTTGCCAAATTAAGTAATTTTAAATCTAATAGTAGGTTTATAAATATTTAGCCGGTGTATTCACGGTACATAAATTTGCCCGACAAATTTCTTTTTAAACCCATTCCCCGTTCACGCCGTGGTTTCGCCATACGTTAATCTCATGAACAGACACACACCTATATTTCGTGTGCTTATTAGAAAAAACTATCTATTTTATCGTGATATAATTTTCACCCTTGTTTTGCATTGCTTTGAGGTATATATATATGCGTGCGTCCAGATTCGACTTTTGTCAGCACGATAGCGGCCGCAGTGTCGCTCGGATCGCTTTCAAACTTTGCACAAAAATCAACCATCCAAAAATAAAGGTCAAATTTGTTAACCAAAGAAATCCGGCCACGGGGGGCGCTAGGGCCTCACTTTTTCTGATTTCAGTTTTTCGACCATAGCTTTTTCCCTATACAAAGAAAATCAATCGCTTTCATATGATATGATGTCTTTTATGAATACCTATAACTAATGTAGATAAACCGAAAACCTAACTTCAATAACTTAGGGGTGGGGGTGAAAAAAACAAAAATTTTTGGAAAAAAATTCATAACTTTTTTCTGGTAAACATTCTCACATCACAAGTATTTTTAAGAGAAAGGTTATTTTTTACTCTAAATTTAGGTACCAAAAGTTTTTCCGTAGAAGGTACCGTTTAAACAATAAAAACCAGTTTTAGCTTGAAAATTTAAGGTAGGTAAAACTACGACAACTTTTTTCTGGTAAACATTCCCTCTTCGCAAATATTTTTAATAGAAAGGTTTTTTTTACTCTAAATTTAAGTACCAAAAGTATTTCCAAAAAAGATACCCTTTCCGAGAAAAAAAATTAAAACCGCTTTTTGCTTGAAAATTTTTGATTAAATACATGCTAAATTTCAACCAATTAGTGAGCATTGTGAATTACTAAAATTTAATTTTAATACTATTGTTATGCCTTATAATAAATAAATGAATAAATAAAAATGAATGAAATTAAGAAATATGCCAAATTACATCATAAATATTTTTATTTAGTTTACCTAACATCGATAAATCGTCAATATAGTCTATTTATTAGTGTAACACATATTGTATCAAAATGATAAAAAAAAAATAATGTGACGTTAAGTAATATAACATGCGATCTCTTTCAATGACTCTTAAATAATAAAGTATTAAATAAATATTATAATATTATATTTTAACAGCCTCTATGTCATTAGTTTGTTATATATTTGTTATATATATCACATAAGTTAAATGTTTAATGAGTTTCATGAGATTTCATTGGAATATTGTTTACTAAATTAACAACAAAATTATTTAAACTAAAGGTAATGTCAAATAATAGCTTTACTGCTATCTGTTAGTAATTTTAATAAAATGCTCCGGTAGTAAAATATTATCAATATTTAAAATAAATACTTTTATGTGGGGAAGTTTGAAATCTTAAAACTGAATGTCTTTTCTTACATGCAGATAAGTAAAATTTTTAACTGTTAGTATTATAGTTTTATAAAACGGTGTTTATTAATCATTAGTTTTTTAGTAAAATGTAAACAGAAATATAATTTTTAAATTTAGTTTATTAATATATAAAAATATTATTTTCCGTATTGTTAAATATTAGTATATGTAAAATATATATATGGTTTAAATCAAATCTTTAAAATTGCTAACCATTAAGGCTGTTCTTCCCAAGGGCATATTTAATTAATCGATTGATGTGTGATTAATGTAAAATTAATAAAATCGCGTGGCCCATGAGGGGATCGAACCCGCGACCTTCGCGTTATTAGCACGACGCTCTAACCAACTGAGCTAATGGGCCGGTATACTAACGTACTGTATTACTACTTCGAGGTTAAAAAACAACAGTAACAATCCTAGTATCTATTAAGTACACGACTGCTAACCGATTCTTAGGAATATTGGTTGTCTGTATATTGGTAGCCTTTGTCTGTCTACTACTATATTTACTATATTTCTATAATATATTTTTTTGTTTTTAATCTACTAAAATTTGAAATATAAAAAATATATGTTTATTTTTTCTCTTCAAAAAATAACAAAAACTAATTGTAAAATTCGATATGAAAGTTTAGATCACTTACATATCTAAGTGATTTTTTAAGATTTAATGTCTAAACCGTTCCATTTTTCATAAATATGTATTTGTATATTTATGTTTTTAAATATATTTTCTTTACACAAATACAAACTGTAGCATTTCACTCTTTTATTACATTTATAAATTAATTAAAACTTATACACTAACTCCGTTTACATGTAGAGAATTTACTTTATCCTTAATTAGGACAATGGGACTCGTTAGTGAATACCGTCATACAACATAAAGACTAAGTGCAATATACATCGCAAGTGTTGAATATTCAGCAATTTCTATAAGCTTATTAAGTATATATATAGAAACTTTGTAATTTAAGAAAAAGTCATTAATATATGAGAGAAATGACACATCTTAAAATTATAAAAATATCTAGTAACCCAAATAGCTATACCTAGTAACCTAAATTTCAAATCGGATGCCTTAACAACGAGGCCATAAAAATGTTTGTTAAATAAAATCATACTGTTCATTTAAACAAATTAAGAGACATTGTCTACAATGTTTTGTCATGAATATTGGATAATACTTATGTAGGAATTAGTATTAATACTGTAATTTCGTTTTAACAGATTTTAAAAAAAAATTTTGAAACCTAAAAATTTTTCACCATCAAAAACTATTTTACTCCCAAAGTTAAACCTGTATACACGATTTTATTCACATTACATAGTCGATATCGTTAATAACAACTAATATACGCCTCTAATAACACCTTAGTTTAAAGATTAAGCAATAGATGGCACCATAACAGCAATAGGCAATATATTTTCTATCGCATTCTCTCCTATACATTTATGTGTTTGTTTTCTTATCGTAACACATTTTGCAATACATCGTATTTTAAATCACATTAGAATTCCAAAGAAGATTCTACAGATGTAGAAGATTCGTAACAATAAGATTAAGTAACATTCCGGTAATATCACTGAATATATAACATTGTTATTTGATGATGTTACCAGTAATTTTAGTAAATTAAAGAGCACTTGCGTAAAATTGTGCTGTAAAGGTTCATTACACTTTGCACTCATTTTTATACAAATAATTAAATAACCCGCAATAATAAAAGTACCAGTTAAATAATTCAAGACTACGGAGCGAGATAACTAAGTGTTACATATGAATTTAATTAACGGAATAGTGTAAATAATTAATATAAGTAAAAAATTTTAATAAATTGATTAAAACATTACCCTAATTAATATTTGGACTTCATTTCACTGTGTATGTTAAAGAAAGACTTTATTTCATACATAATATACCAAGGCATATTCTGGAAAATTTTAAACTATGTGATATATTATATCACGTCCCGAATTCCTGTAGTGACAGGGAAATACTGTATTTTGTAACACAATCTATATGATCCCGTATGCAAAACCCATTTCGATTTCACACGCTGAAAGAAATAAATATCGTCTCGGATTTCAAAAGGCAACATTGGATTCCGAATCCAATATAATATCAATATAACACGTAACTATTGCGATAATGAGTGTATAAATATATTTGTATAAAATTTTATTTTCTTACTTTATTCTGTCGATTTATTGTTGCAAATTAATAAAATAGAAATTAAATATTAAAAAAATATACGAAAGAAAGAACAATACACTACAATTTTATAGATTACTGTGAATATATATTACTCAATCAATATATAGTTTTTCAATCAATGTACTAAATACTTTATCTATCTTATTATGTGAAAAGCAAAATCAGAAAAAATAATAAAGGAAAAAGGTAATAATAATAATATACATCACGTAAAGTGAAATATTTTTTTCATTTACACGTAGTATAATCGGAGTATTTATGAAAGAATATATATACTAAATATGTGCTAAGTTCGATATCAGCACATGTTTAAGTTAATAAAGTGATAGTCATAACTCTTATTCCATTATTATAGATAAATGTTCAAAAGTAACAAAGACAATACTACTGTGTATCCGAGACGCTACCTACTTAAGACTCACCACACACATTCACTCCTTCTAAATCTGTTTTAACTTGAATATAGTTCATGAGACACAACGTATTACTATTAAATTTCAGGTAAATATAAAAATAAAAGACATTAGGTCCAATTCTACAATAAATAACAAGTATGTGTGTATCATTAATGGTGATTGTAAATTCATGCAATTCCAAATTATGTAAACTCTATATTTATGGTACAACATTAAATTGGAAGCATCAATGTTAATCTAAATCTTCTGTGGTTTATAAATGGATTCATGCAGTTGTGGTATGCTTTACAATAGTAGTAAATGTCAAATTCATGATTATTATTATTTTTTTAAATTTATAACTAAAAATACAATTTTTCCCTTTATCCCGGACAAACCGTTGCGGTATCCCATGAGGTCCCAGGTTAGTACAGATAGTAACTTTGTTTTCAGTAACTCCTATTCATTTACGAGATAAGAATTATAATAATGTATTATTATTATTTTAATTGTTTGAAGTTGAAGTGAAGTTTGAAATCATCTGGCCACATGCCACAGAGCTAGACTAGTTATTTATAACACATAGTCTATCAATATAATAACAACATTATTATTGTAGTAAGTACTTGCTGTTTTGAATATCAAAACCGAGTATATCATTGCATAATATCGAATTAACCAATTTATAATTATTTTTGTTCGGAGCTGACATATAATAGAATACAATAATACCACAAAAATAAAAATAAATATCGGAGTCATTTTTTTTATTAAAATACAAAATTTTGTTCCCCTTAAGTGATCATAAAATACTTGATGAAGCCCGGGAACCCCTCCCCGATTAAAATCGGGGGAATGATCCTAGGATTTTGCTCGGGCTGCCCGTCGTATCTGGGGCGGGCAAAGTATCGCATTTTGTGTTTTCTGAGGCAAACTGCAAACGACGGCAAACAGCGGCACCCCGCTCCACTCTAGATGTGGACTTTTGCAACATCCGGGGGTTTCATTCGAACCTAAACGACGTCCACTACCACCTGGAGACGGCGCAGCCGGCCTTGTAGTTTTTGACGGTGACACAGATATCTCAACCTAGCGACACAGCTTACCTATCATACCCCGAGTATAAACTAGAACATCATTTTATTCCACACGCCGGGGTATCTGTGTTCGTAAGGGAGGATATCTGCTACCGTCGTCTTCAGATTTTTGAAGGTCGGAACCTGTCCGTGCTCTGGCTGCGCGTAGACATGGACGATTACGTCTGATTCTTCGCGTGCCTCTACAGGTCCCATAGTGGTAATGCACAAACAGATCAACTGTTGGGCCACGTTCAAGCGAAGATTGACGACCTGCTTTCTCAGACTCCCTCCGCCGAAGTCGTAGTCCTCGGAGACTTCAACGCGCACAATACCGAATGGTTAGGGTCTGATCGTAGAGAGGGTAGAGATCTGTGTTTAACTTTGCTCTGGCAAATGGTCTGTCCCACCTGGTAAAGACGCACACTCGTCTACCGGATGTGGACAGCCACACGCCCTCTTTGTTGAATCTTCTGCTGACTACACATCCAGAAAAGTACCAGGTAACTGTCGAGGCTCCCTTAGGGTCCTCTGATCACTGTCTGGTACGGAGTGTAGTGCCCATTCAACGTCCGGCTCGCACAAGACCTGCGACTCGACGCGTTTGGCACTACAAGTCAGTGGATTGGGATGGAATGCAGTCTTTTTTTGCATCCTACCCATGGGGGCCGATTTGTTTCCCTTCCAACGATCCTAGTGACTGCGCTGCGGCTGTAGCTGATGTGATACTTCAGGGCATGGAACTTTTTGTACCAAGCTCTGTGGTACGACTTGGTGGCAGATCGCGGCCTTGGTTTGATGCGTCTGTCAGGGCTGCAGCAGCTGGTAAACGACAGGCTTATCAAGCTTGGGCTAATGCGTTAGTCACTAAGGATCCAAACTCTAGAGTTCTAAAGAGGAAATACAACCGTGCCTCCAGATTCTCCAAACGGCAAATCGCTAGAGCAAAGTTCAAGCATGTCGTCAAAATTGGGGATCAGTTGGCAAAGTACCCGCCTGACACGCGGAAATTCTAGGCGCTTTCAAAGGCCAGTCTGGACAACTTTAGCCAGCCGTCCCTACCGCCGTTGCACATGGGGAATGACTCTCTGGCCCACACGGCAAAAGAGAAAGCCGATCTCTTGGGCACTCTTTTCGCCTCCAACTTGACTTTGGACGACTAAGGGAATACACCGCCTATCATCCCGCGGTGTCAGAGCTCAATGCCAGAAATAGTTTTTCGGCAAAAAACTATCAGGCAGACTCTATTTTCCTTGGACGTTCATAAGTCGAGTGGGCTGGATGGCATTTCTCCACTGCTACGTGCTATTAACGTGTGCCCCTGAGTTGACTCCAGTGCTAACGCGTCTATTTCGGCACTCCTACCTTAAAGGCGTAGTCCCGATCTCATGGAAGTGTGCCCATGTCCATCCGATTACTAAAAAAGGTGATAGCTCGGACCCAGCTAACTACAGACCTATCGCCATTACCTCCCTTCTCTCCAAAATAATGCAGATTATCATAAACCGACAGGTCCTAACGTACCTCGCGGATCACCAGTTGATCAATGACCGCCAGTATGGCTTTCGCCATGGTCGATCAGCTGGTGATCTCCTGCTATAACTTACTCACCGTTGGGCAACGGTTATTGATAGCAAGGGAGAGGGTCTGGCAGTTAGTCTGGATATGGCAAAAGCCTTCGATCGTGTATGGCACAAGGGGCTTCTTTCGAAGCTACCTTCCTATGGGCTTCCCGAGAGTTTATGCAAGTGAATCACCAGCTTCCTCACTGGGCGGAGCATACAGGTCATTCTCGACGGTTTTTGCTCGGATATTTCCAACATACATTGTTATGCGGATGACAGCACTGGGGATGCGGTATATTCCGGTCGTGCAGGTCTCTCTCGGGAAAACGTTGATGAGTGCCGAAAGAAACTTGTGTCTTCAATAGAGACCTCCCTGGGGATGATCTCTGAGTGGGGTGAACTGAATCACGTTCAGTTCAATCCCCTAAAGACACAGGTTTGCGCGTTTACCACTAAAAAAAACCATTTGTCGTATCACCGCTCTTCGAGAGCACTCCTCTTATTGCCTCGCCAAGTATCAGAATACTGGGTCTCGACATTTCGAGCGATTGTTAGTTTCGTGGTCATCTGGCGAGCAAGGCAAAGTTTGCCTCGATGAAATTGGGAGTGATCAATAGAGCGAGGCAGTATTTCAAACCTGGCCAAAGACTTGCGCTCTATAAGGCGCAGGTCCGGCCACACATGGAGTACTGTTCTCATCTCTGGTCCGGATCACCCCAATATCAGCTTCTACCATTTGACCGCGTACAACGGAGAGCTGTTCGGATTGTCGAGGACCCAGTGTTCTGCGAACGGCTGGACTCTTTGGCATTGCGTAGAGACGTGGCTTCTTTGTGCGTCTTCTACCGCATTTACAACGGGGAGTGTTCCGAAAAACTTTCCTTTCCTTTACCATCCATACCACCTGGATGCGTGGCGATCTTCAACTGTGCGGTTTTCAAGGACTTTCTTCCCTCGTACCACTCAAATGTGGAGCGAACTTCCTTCGGCGGCATTTCCAGATCGTTACGACATAAGTACCTTCAAAAAAGGCATATATTCCTTTCTCCAAGGCCGGCAATGCTCTTGTGAATCCTCGAATGTTGCAAGAGTTCATGGGCGGCGGTCATTTCTTAACAGTGACCCGCAAGCTCGTTTGCCCTCCTATGACATAAAAAAAATATGTTTATGTCGGTCCATTTAAAAGCTAAAGTCGTATGGAATAAACAACTAACAAGTTAAATAACGCACAAAGTCATCCCAAAAAACATTTTCCCTCACTCTAACTACAAATCGATGTAGTCAGATTGAACAAGAAATAAAACACCATAGAGTGAACGGTTTTTGTGAATTTATGTGTGAATTCAATTCAAGATGAGATCTCAACTCAGGTATTGACGTGCATTGGACTGGATATAGCATCATGCATGTCGGGTTATAAAGAAATGTTTTAAAGGAATAGTATTTTGTATTCGTTAAAATATATATAAATGAAAAAATAGTTAAGACACAGACACACATTTTAATAAAAATTTTATATCTATAAAAACAGTACAAATAGATTATTGTTTTAATATTCGTCTGTAAATAACAGGTTCAATAACATCTAAGCCGATTTTAAAATTGCACCTGTCAAAAGCTACATTTTTAGTGAGGATCATGAGTTACCTTTCATCCAAGTATTTATCAAAATCTTAACCAAAAAGAAATTAAATTTAAATAAATATTACACGATAATTTGATCACAAGTGAAAATTTTCGACACCCAAAAAAAAGATCCCGAATTAGCTGGAATGTTTAAAAAAAATGCAAAAACTGAAAAAAATGTTCAAATTCTGTTTTGTTAATTACAAGTTATAATACTGGTGGCTACTAGATACCCGATTGATACGACATTGATAATTGGTCCATTCGTTTAAAAATGTACGTATAGTAAATATATATTCCAAAGTGCATTTTCAAAAATTTTATCACAATAGAAATTTAATTGTTTTCATTTATTATAATTATTTACAATTAAAACTAGGTCATGGTATACAATATACAATTGGTACATTTAATAATGTCAGCAATACTTCACAAAATTTAAAGCTTTATATTTTGACATAAATATATGCTGCCATAATATGCTCATTTATAATTGTTAAAAATAATAAACGAACTCGTCAATAAGACCACGAGGGACGGGGACGTCCCTGATGTGACAGTAGACAGTTTGTCAACTCTGTGAGACCTAATTATACCATATGTTTCATAAAACATAATTTCCTAAACTATAAACAGTAAACCTAACTATGTATGTACTATAATATTTCGGCGCATATGAAATGCGCATCTGTCGGAATACGTTCTGAAGCAGATTTATCTAATGTTATTCTAGTGGCACATCAAATAAGGGACAGACAGTCTGAAATCCTCCACTCACCTCACACGAATCGCTTTTTACTATCTCAATTCTCAACCATTATCGTTCTGATCTATGTTGATTATTGGGGCTTTTAAAAATTCATATACTATTTTATTAATCAAGAAATAATTTAAAATTTTGCTACTTTCTGCCATCCTGATTCTGTAGCAATATTTATTGTTTAATTAAACCTGTTGGTTAAAAAGCGATGTCGTTGTTTACATTTAATACAAATATTTAATGAAATTGATACATTCATATGTCATGGCATTATTAAGATTACCAAATATTATGATTTAAATGTAATCTATTTGTTTATTGAAACTGTAAAAACAAAAGATAATTATTAATTTTATTAATAAATAATGTAAATAGTAATTTTTGTTATAGTTTCTAATTATTATTATAAATATTAATTATAATTAATAACTTACAACGAGGTCATCAAAATATTTTGTTATTTAATTATTTTTTTGTCTATACAGATATAAAACCTTTATAAACAGTCGTACATATAAAACGTTCGTCGTACGCACTACATAAAAAAGTCGAAAATATGTAATGAATGGTTGTTTCTCGTCAAATTGTTGTTTTTATTTTGGTCATTATCATATGTTTAATAAAATAATAACACTCTACTTTCCTACTATTGAAAAGCGTCTATTTTGAAGAATATGTAAGAATAAAATGTTCGACTAAACTGAAAAGTTTTATTAAACTGTATGCAACATTTCATTTATATTACCCGTTTTGGTTAAGTTAAAAAATATTTAACGTTTATCACATTGTATTTATAGATTTTAAATTAATAGAAATCATTTATATTTTTAGTAGTTTTTTTAACCGTTCTATAAATGTAGAAATAAATATTTATGAGTATATTAGTAATCAATAATATATAAGTATTATACTTTAAGGTGCTTTCTTTATTCTAACGATTTTTTCGGTAAATTATAAAATAAATTAAAAAGCAAACAAACTAGATTCAGATTTTCATGTATATGTACCATATTATTCCATTCCTTTGTTAACATGTTTACATAAATATATTATGAATTTTAAGACAATGTCAGGGTTCTTTAAAAACCCAACCCAAACCCTAAAACATAACTTAGTTTTTCTGTAAATATTGATTATTATTCATTAGTTATAAACAAATACATGTGAGACGCTCCGAAGAGGTGTAAGAAAACGTTATAAAATATAAGAGATTTTCCTATAAACTACCAATGATAAAAATATCTAAAAGACAACGGAGGAGATGGAAAATATAATGTAACGGACAGCTAATAGATGTCGATAAAGTGTTAGACAGCGAATAGATATCAGGATGGTAGAGGTAACAGTCAGTCAGCTAGCTAGTATGAAAGCAGTGCGCAGTAATTTAAGGGGCAGCGACGCCTTGCGTCGTCCCAGGGAAACCATTCCAAAACAAGACTCCTGAGCTGTTGTCTCGGACGCTGGTCGCCTAAGTTGGGCCTCCTCCAGGAAGCCGAGGTTCTCACCCTGCTTGGCTGACCACCCAGATGACAATCACACACCCCACTCAGACCCCCCCCCCCCCATCCTTATTTCGAATTCTCCTTGGGTCAGGACCGTTACCAAAGACACTCATCGCAATGGGTGTGGCGTGACACAACAGTCAGAGCGTTCTACCCTGGTACCGTCTCCCAGCTACACACAAGGGTCGAGCTGGATGAAAAGACTCTTCGTTAGGGGGCAGTGTTGCATTAAGCCGTAAGCAGTAAAAGCTGATTATTCTTATATATCTGTCAAGACTATTATTTGAAAGTGATTGTAATGCATAATAAACTAATCTTATACGTTTACGTTTTACAGTCCATTCAGCTTGGTCGTTACTAAGTTCGGTTTCGGCACATGGTAATGATAGAAAAATATTCATAAGTACTAACATAACTTCTTACTCCATTACTTTAATTAAATACTGAGAGACAACATAGACAGAGAATACTACTCTGTGTACTTGTGTACTTCAGACATATTAATATTGGATGATAGGTAAATATTTAAAAAATCAAGACATAACTTTGTTAAAGGAATGTTGTCATTCGTTACTTACACTTTTAGTATTTGTGAACTCTAGGATTATGATACAATAAAACAAAATAAAAATATAAAGAAAATAATATAAAAGATTTGTCTCCGTCTACTTTGTATATACAAATACAAATATTTACCCAAACTTGTTAACTCAAATATTGTGTTCTTTGAATCAATAATAAAAATATTTGGTTAGTCTCGTCACAATCGCAAATATTTTCTTTAAACATGGCATACAATATTTACTACAGGATTAATTTATTTAAAATTCTACCAATATCATTAATGTCTACGTCATTGTTTTTTTTTACCTTATAACCTTATACTTTTGGTTATGAATATAAAAACCTAATTATTTAACTTGGTTTTTATATGTATTAAGTTTTCTGTTGGAGCAGATGGAATTCAGTATATAGAATAAAGTTACGTAGAAAAAGGTATTGGTATTATATTTGAGGTAGTAATTAAAAATTACCACCTAAATAGTGGCAGAACCTATCTAATTAATTGCAGTAGGTATACCGGTGGGTTAAAAAGAAGACCGCACGATAACTAGAACTTTTAGTATTAGATATTTGTTTTTCTAGTATACTATATACATGACACACTTATATTATAACAACAATATTGACTTTACTTTTTTTTATAAATGGCTACATATAGTGAAGCGGAATATTACGAAGCTAATGTCAAAATTATAATTATTAATATTTAAAAAATATATGCAATAAAAAAAATCCGTGCCCGCAAGGGGACACGCGTGGGTAGACCTCGTGTGTAACTTATTTAAAATATAACTCACTACCTAAGAATAATACATGATGCCGTTGTTTACATCAAAAATTTTCAAGCAAAAAGCGGTTTTAATTTTTTTTCTCGGAAAAGGTATCCTTTTTGGAAATACTTTTGGTACTTAAATTTAGAGTAAAAAATAACCTTTCTATTAAAAATATTTGCGAGGAGGGAATGTTTACCAGAAACAAGTTGCCGTGGTTTTACCTACCTAAAATTTACAAGCTAAAAGTGGTTTTTATTTTTTTTCTCGGGAACAGTACCTTTTACGGAAAAACTTTTGGTGCTTAAATTTAGAGTAAAAAATAACCTTTCTATTAAAAATACTTGTGATGCAAGAATGTTTACCAGAAAAAAGTTATGATTTTTTTTTCCAAAAATTTTCGGTTTTTTTACCCCCACCCCTAAGTTATTGAAATTAGGTTTTCGGTTTATCTACATTAGTTATAGGTATTTATTAAAGACATCATATAATATGAACGCGATTGATCTCCTTTGTATAGGGACAAAGTTATGGTCGAAAAACTGAAATCAGAAAAAGTGAGGCCCTAGCGCCCCCTGTGACCGGATTTCTCTGGTTAACGAACTTGACCTTCATTTTTGGATGGTTGATTTTTGTGCAAAGTTTGAAAGCGATCCGAGCGAAACTGCGACCGCTATCGTGCTGACAAAAGTCGAATCTGGACGCACGCACGCATATATATATATATATATATATATATATATATATATATATATATATATATATATATATATATATATATATATATATATATATATATATATATATATATATATATATAAACTTTTTGACCAATGGTCATTTCGGACTCAGGGGGTCATAAGAAGACCTCCTGTGAAGAAATTTTTCCAAAATTCGAAAGTAGGGGACAAATGAATGGGCAGACCGAATTCTTCGAGGTCTACCCAAAATTAACATACTGTCGCCAAATTTTGTATATTCCGGTACGGTATCTCCAGAGGTTTCAGATTCGAAACATGTTTCTGTTGATGATAACATCTTTCTTTCATTATTATTTAATTATATTTTTTTCGCGGCACCATTTCATCAGGAAACTGGGGAGATGTATTAATGAAGAATCATTAATTAAAATAATATGGTTCCGAACAAATATTACAAAAATTACAAAAATTAAAATAAAGATATTATTTCTTGCTTTGCATATGCACAATAGAAATAGTTATCGGACGAAATATTGAATTACTTCGTATATTTTAACAGCAAAGTTAAAATCTCTTTTTTCAATAATTTCATTTACTTTCGATTATTTCATAAAATAATACAATACATTTTTAATAAATTATGATGATTGCGTCAAATTTGATGTTATATTCTATTTAATAAGTATTCTTTTCTAAGGTAAATGAACTCTATGTAAGTGTTTTGAATATTTAACCCCTTACGATTTCAAAGAAAGATAGAAAAGTTCGTTTGAAAACTCCAACTCCTGTTCATCAAAATGTGGAAAGCACTTCCTCGGCACGTGTTTCTTTCCCACTACGATCCTAGGTCTTTTAAGCGACGCGTAAAAAAGCATCTCAAAAGGCGCCATAGTGGAGACCATTATTCCTCATTATATTTTGCTTGAATGACAATGGTGAATGATCGGTAAAATCCAAAAATGGTGACCATTTTTTGGTTTCACTGACTGCTTAACATCAGGGACAGGGGAGCCATTTGGGTAGGCAAATAAAAAAAAAGATTAAATACCGATTAGATTAACCTTATACAAATTATCAGTATGGTGGGTACAAAAACCTGATCCCTTCCTGTCCCTACCTTTTTATCTCCTTCATCCCTCCCAATCCCTTATGGGTAGCTTCAACTTATTTGCCAACTTATAAAAAATGACTTTATCGTTGTAGCTCTTATCTTAAAGACGATGGAATATCCTAACGCCACAAATCCATACTTACTAAGACATTCATATTATAATTATTTCAATTACTATAATTATAAAAAGATTTCAAAAATCACGTTAACTATTCATCTATTCTAAGAATTGACAAAAATGCTGCACGCTGTGCATAGCTTTCGGTTTTAAATTTTTAGCATATATTATTGTGAGCATTGTTAATTCTTAAAATTTAATTTCAATCCTATATTTATTCCTTATAATATATTAATAAATAAAAATGAATGAAATTAAGAAATATACCAAATTACATCCTACATTTTATTATTTAGTTTACGTAACATAGATCATTAATGAAGTCTGTAGACTATAAATACACGTTGTATATACAGAATGTCATCAGAATAAAAATCAAAACTAGTATATACGTTTAGTAATATAACAACAAAAATATTATATTTGTTATGTATATCACATAAGTTAAATGTTCAATGAGTTTCATGAGATAGGCTTGCCTTCTTGTTATATATTTTAATTGAAATATTGGTTATTACATTAACAACAAAATTATGTCAACCAAAGGTCATGTCAATTAATTACTTTATTGTTAGCAATTGTAATAAGATTCTCCGTTAGCAAAAAATATATTATCAATATTTAAAATAAAAACTTTTATGTGGAGAAGTTTGAAATCTTAGTAAAAATCTAAAAAGTAAAATTTTAAACTGTTAGTATTATAGTTTTATTTAACGTTATTTATTAATTATCAGTTTTTTTTTCAAACATCCTTATATTAATTTAGTATGTATTTGTTTATAATATGTAAACAGAAATTTAATTTTTACACGTATTTTATTTATTCTTCTTCCATATATAAAATATTATTTTCAGTATTGTTAAATATTTATATAGAAATATATAAAAAGATATTAATGGTTTTAATCCAATCTTTAAAATTGTAAATCATTAAGGCTGTTCTTCCAAAGGCCCTAATTAATTAATCGAGTGTTGTGTGATAAATATAAAATTAAAAAACATCATGTGGCCCATGAGGGGATCGAACCCGCGACCTTCGCGTTATTAGCACGACGCTCTAACCAACTGAGCTAATGGGCCGATATACTAACATACTGTATTACTACTTTAGAGGTTAGAGAAACTCAATTTGTTTCATTATATTTTATATAAATTAAAATCCTAGTATCTTATAAGTACACGACTGCAAAAAGAAAAAAAGACAGAATACTACTGTGTATCCGAGACGCTACCTACTTAAGGCTCATCACTCACCTTCAATCCTTCTAGATCTGTTTTAACTTTAATATAGTTTTTCAGACAACGTATTATATTAAATGTCAGGTAAATATAAAAATATAAGACATTAGGTCCAATTCTACAATGAATAACAAATATGTTTGTATCACTAATGCTGATTGTAAATACATATAATTCCAAATTTCGTAAACTCTACAATTATAGTACAACATTATAAGATAAAAATAAAACACACATCAACAACATAATAAGCACTTGCAATCAATGTTAATCGAAATCTTCTGTAGTTTATAAATGGATTCATGCAGTCATGGTAAGCATTACAATAGTAGTAACTGTCAAATTCATGATTATTTAAATTTTTATAAAGTATATAACGAAAAAAAATTGTTTCCTTTATCCTGGACAAACCATTACGGTATCTCACGAGGTCCTAGATTACTCGAAGTATAGAGATAATAACTTTGTTTTCTAACAATAAATTATAAGATATAACTAAATATAAAAGCAATTTTTAATATTAAATTACTGGAATAAATATAATTGGTTACATAGAAATTTATAAAATTAATAATTATATGACAAACAATGAATGGTCTTTTGGGTATTTAAACATTTAAATAACATAAAACACTGAGCAGTCGGAGTGACTTATTCATTGAGAAACATTATCTCGTCTCGCTGCGAATCTTATTGACATTAGGAAACTTCTATTCATTTCCAAGTTAAGAATTATGACTATGTATTATTTTTATTTTAATTGTTTGAAGTTAAATCTTCTAGCACTTCCACTCGTCACGTGAATGCAACATGCCACTCATGACATTCTAGATTAGTAGAGAAATATTTATAACACGTAGTCTAACAATATATTAGCAACATTATTTTAGTACTTGCTGTTTACCAATATCAAAGCATCCGATTATATCATTGCATAATATCGAACCACAAAAATAAGAATGCATATTGGAGCTATTTTATTATAATTAAAAAAAATGTTTCACTTAAACAATTATAAAATACTATTCAGAGGTCATCAGTTTGTCTTACTTACTTATGTTGATAATGTCATACATTTTATAATACATGCACTATCAGCAAAACATTGCAAGAGAGTGTTTTCAATTGTCGTACTTCCATATACTGATACCTCAGGGAAATTATATACATTTACAAAAGAGAGAGAACAGAGAAATCTATGCAAAATAATAAGCAGACCTGGCAACGAACATAAAGTCTCATACATGTAGTTGAAATTTAATAAATATGTGTAGCAGTTACTATAATATATAAGGAAATGCAACAGAATCTGAACAAAAAAATCGAGTGATTAGAAGAATAGAAATTGACATAAAATCGAAAGTTAATTATTTAACATCCTTTTTTTGGAAGCCCCTTACATGACTCTCGTCTTTAATAGTACATAATATATTTTTAAACATTAATACATTAACAGTTTATGGTAGAAGAAGAAGTCTTTTCGTTTCAAATTAAAGATTTCTTTCATCTGTATTAGAAATCAAAGTAAAATTATGAACACATAATATTAGTTCCAAAATTTAAACTTAATCCAACAAATGCTCTGTTTAATGTAATTGAATATTCTATAGGTGAATTTATATTTAAATTATAATAAACCATTTTAGCTATTAGTTTTTTCAAGATGAATATAATAGAAAGCAGAACAAAGTATGTTTAAAGCGATACCATGAAATAAATACTAGACAATCTTACCTATCAAAGCATTCTTTGGTTTTATATAGAAAAAATTTAAACTAGTAACCATCATATTACTACATCATCTAGAGATCAGTTAACATGTTTGTTAGAGGTTTGGCGACAGACAGAAACGAAACACTTGTTTAAATTATAAACAACTGGTTTATTAAACTCAAAAAATACCGAATAATCGGAAAGGAAAAGTAATCGCGAAAAATGTTAAGAATGAACTGAATGGAATGAGAACAAAAGTAATTGAGGGCGCTTATGCGCCTGTGGTTAGGGTGGTGGTCGCAATTGTTGAGCCATGTGATCACCAACAATGTTAAAAGCTGCAACCTTCATATTTTTAACATTCATGAGTAAAAGTAACATCATACACCATTTCAAAAAGAAAAATAGTTAAAATCTTAGTAATAAAGAAATAAAAAAAATCTAGTAAAATAACATGATCTATGCAAAAAAAAGCTTGTCACACCTTTTTAAAAATTGTTCTAATATTGTGGAAAGAAACTCGATGCTTCCGCTCGTTCTGCTTTAACTGTCTCAGTAAGAAACTACTGTGTCATTATTTTAAAAACACTTCACAATCAAAATGGCTAATAAGTTTCCGTAAAGAATGATATTTAATCCAACAATTACAAAATAATATTTTAACATACAATATGGTATACAGAAACAGTCTTGAAAATAACAAAATAAATACTGCATTTTTTATAGAAATATAACGTTCTAAAATAAAGAAAATTCCAGAAAATTGAAGATTAAACATCTGTATGTGTTATAAAAATGTAGACGGTTCAATTCTGTACACTAAGATTTTTTAAATTCTTAGTGCTGTTTATAACATTCTGCATTTTGAATTGTAAAGAAATGTTTTAAGGAAATATATTCTGTATTTTTTTTTATTAACTGTAAATAAGAAAATAGGTGAAATTATAGATATAAATGTATAAAAATAATGTGGAAACATACATCAATTGATTAAGATAATAAGCGAATGTCTATACTAATAGTACAAAGAGGTCATATTTTTACAATTTCGGTTGTAAATAATAGGCTCAATAACTTTAAAGCCGATTTAATATTTCACCTGTTGATAGCTAAATTTCAATAATTATTTTTTATTATTTCAAATATCGCAATAAATAAAATGTTAAAATTATACATTATAATCATTATAAAATAAAAAAAATGGTATAATACTTTCTTAATGAAAAATAATCTCCAAAAATAATATGCACAAATTTGTGAAGACAAATTTTTAGAAGTTCACTCCTAACAAAGATTCCAATTTTTTTTCTGGTATAAATTCTGTTTTGGTATAAAATACGAGGATGATATGTACGCTATGTCGCTAAGTTGAGATGTCTGCATTTTCGTCGACTGCAGTCAAGCTGTCAGACAAGCTGCAGTCAAATATCTTGATATAACCCTAAGACCATATTGTAGCAAAAAAAAATGTATTTGTGCCGAGTGCGAGTGTAACAAAATTTTTCAAATAACTACCTCCACGTTAAATGAGTAAACGCAAAACGCATCGCGAACAATTATGTAGCGAGTGCGAGTTATATTTCAATCTAACCGCTCAATCTGCGTTTACTCACCGCGAGGGACGTAAACTATTTTTAATACGTTGGTATTACGTTAGCCACTTTAAAATAAACCAAACAGATTTAGGATAATATTTGTTTAATACAACGGGGAGTGTTCCGAAGAACTATTCGATCTGATGCCTGCCGCCGAATTTCATCACCGCACAGCGCGCCATCGCCTCCAATACCATCCTTACCACCTAGATGCGTGGCGATCCTCCACTGTGCGGTTCTCAAGGACTTTTTTTCCACGTACCACTCGAATGTGGAACGAACTCCCTTCGGCGGTATTTCCAGATCGGTACGACATGGGTACCTTCAAAAAAGGCGTTTATTCCTACCTACAAGGCTGGCAACACTCTTGTAAATCCTCGGATGTTGCAAGAGTTTATGGGCGGCAGTGATCACGTCCATCCGTGACCCGCCAGCTCGTTTGTCCTCCACTTATATAAAAAAAAAAAAAAAAAAAAAAAAATATGGTACGAATATGTTATGAATACAATAGTTACCTCTTCAAATTTCGGTTGTAATCAAAGTTATTTAATATTTGTTATTGTTAATATTTGACTTCTCTGAGTATTTAGTTTGTTACATTTCTAAATTCTAAGCACCGTGGAACAGGTAATTAGAATGCAATAACTTTGTATGTGTAATTCTTATAAATATAATTTCATACTATTGAGATCATTCTTGTTTTGAACTTCGGGAAAGTGGTACGAAGTTTGTAGTTAGTTATCTCTTTCTTTAGATCTTTTGGTTTTGACCATCTTTATTAGTCGCATCGAAGCATTATCGCACTGTCAATACAGAAAACCAACATAAAAGGTAATTATGAAAATCAGCTTATCCCAATTTAATTTAATGGTGACATTTACGGGGCCGTAAGTTTAATTTTAATTTATTTGTGTAGTATTATCACGTTTCTATAAAACAAATATTTATTATTTCGTATTTATTATAGTTTAAGCATAGAGATCTTAACAAAGCATCCTCTAATGCGAGAGGTAGAATATTTAATTGGCAACTGAATTAAATATTCAATTGTTAATTAAATTTTAATTGGTTGAGTTATTAAATATTGAATGCCTACCTACAGGTTTAGCACATGATAGGGCTGGATTGTCACAGGTTATTCTATATATATTTATTTGTATTATATTTGTATAACTATTATTTATATTTTAGATTCCGCACCTTGGAATAAGGCAGGGAGAAATTACAAGAAAAACAACAGCAGACAGACAGAACAGAGAGCAAAATAGAATAGGAAGGCAGTGGCCAGCAATAGTATTAAATGCTGATAATATATTAGATAAAATAGCTACGAAGTACTATAGGGATTACATATTTTTATTTAATGTTTTACGTTGATTATAATTGTCATATCTTAAGCTTGTTATGTTTAATATTTTATAAGTTCTAATTTTAGGGTGTTAATCAATAAAGGGAATATTTAAAATCTTTTGTTTATTTTATTTATTTATTAACTTAAATGTTTGAGTTATCACAATATATTCGAAAAAAGGAAAGCCATACAACTATTGTACCGTACGGGAATACTTTAATAGTTTATAATGCACTACTCTATCCTTGTGTTGACAATGGCATTGAAATTTTAACCTAGGGTAAATAATCTGTAGCCTAGTTCTCATTCTAATATATTTAATAGTCATTCCCACATCTAATTTTGGTGTCATTAGCCATGGACGTTCAGGATATCCTGAATCTTTTGATATTATTATGCGCCATCGTCAGATATATAAATTTGCTACAAATACTACAAAAACTTGCTAATACTTCAATATTTTATATTAAAGCAAATAAATTACCTAAAAGCTATAACATTTGTCAATTTTGGTGTAAAGTTTCATATAAACATTTACAATAAACAATAATTATGTCCTTGGTAGCACGATCAATTATAACATAAATAATAGACATATTTGGTTATTTGAACATTAAATGAATGTAGTGATTGCAGCTATATAACAAATGTTAGTGGAACAAAATTTTAAGCGTGGCTTCCAGCAATACAGCAAAGAACCCCAAGTGTTCCATATTTTTTAAAAAGCCTATTTTTACAAAAAAACTTAATGTAAACTTGTAAATCGCTTACGCTCTTTACACAGAAATTTTAATATTTTTTTGACTAAATTGTCTCTCGCTAAAGCAGAGTACTAGCTTCCACACTTAGGTTAAAATTGCAATTATCTTTAGCCTTAGCAGCTTTAGACATCCTCCAAATAAAAATAACGTCTAGCAATTTTTTTATATTGTTAACGCGACACTTTAACCAAAACAATATTTCTTTTTTAATAATGCCAACTCCCCATTCACTTGTAAGTGAAAAGTATTTGATAACTTTTAAGTAAAGTTTAAGAACTTTTACGTCGCTTTTCCGAAAATTGACACTCGCTTTCACGATATTTTCAAACCAATCACAAGCCTTGAAATCGTTAAGTCCGAATACAGTGAACGCCCGATAGTCATTAGCCACCGGGTTAGGTTATTATAAGATCAATAATGTAAAATAACTTTATTTGTTCTTCTCCTTTAAAAGAAAAGCGTATTTTTTTTCCTAAATTATGAACAGGCAAGAAAACGTAGTTTTGAAATAAATATAAGTTTTGGACTAATTAAAATACTATACGTAAAACAACAAAGTATGTAACGAGTAGTCGTTTTATGATTGAGAAGCGAATATTTCGAAGAATATGTAAAAATAAAATATTTGAATGAAATGAAAAGTTTTACTTTTGCGAGTTAAAACTACATACTCGTTTCGATTGAGTTAAAAAAATATTCAGCTTTTTACACACTGTATTTATATCTTCGAAATGAATACAAACATTTCATATAGTCGTTTTTATGTGACTGTTCTATAGATGTGTGAAATAAATCTATTATAAAATCATCCAGATCATATTAGGGTATTATTATATTATATCTTTTAATTTGTTTATGTAATGAATTAAGTAAAAAGCAGAATACTGGTAGAAGATAAAATGACTCTTATGGAGTCTGTCGCTATCTAAATGCTTCCACTCACTTTGTTTTAACTTCAAAAATAAAATGTAACAAAACTAATATTCTGAAATATGAGTAAGCTGGAGCTATTATGAGTAAAAAAAAACTACTTACAAGGCAATAAATACCTCAAATAACAAGAGATAGTTTTTAAAAACGTCTATAAGCTCTAATAAGTGGCCGTAAACGGCTGCTACACAGTTTCTACTTTTGTACTCGTAGTCGTTTACGATATATGTTTGTTTGATTACAAATGAAACATGCAGTTTTCAAAATTCAATAAATTCAATTCAAATTTGATATGTATACCATGTATATAGTTTTAAGAATTTTTGAAATAAATAAATAAGGGCAGAGTCGTTCGGAAAAGTGTTGATAGTCCAACGGTCATTTCTTTTGTAAATACGGACCTGTTCATTTCTCTAATTCAAAACTATCGGTTTTACGTTGTGTAATTTGTGAGTGTGTGTTATAAAAGTTAGTTTGTAATTCTGTGTACTATAAAAGGGAAGTGAAACAATGTCAGTGTTTTATTACTTTTCCATATCGACAATATGAACCATGCGCCCTCGAATCTAAATGACTCTAGCCCTATCGCTACACCGTCGCTGTTAACGTCATATATATATATATCATAAAATAAACTGAACGAGTATCTCTGTAAAAAAAAGAGTAAAGGTATAAATGTTACATAAAATAAAAATCTACATCTACTTCTATAAAAACTCAACTCTTTCATCGACTAATCAATATGTTTCAACTGCGCATGAAATAAAACAGCATTGAGTAAGATTTTCTTTCCCTTCAGTGATTTAAAATGTTCAAATTCAAATGAAAAATTCAACTTCGAATTATTATAGTAGTTACTACTTTTCATTGCTTTTAACTTTTAATGCAGGTTGCATTAAAAGTTTTAAGTTACTAAGCTCAAAATTCTTAAAAAAGAATTCAATAGCTTATGTTATATTTTCAACAAAAATACAAACTGTAAAATATTTAATCTCAATAAGTTACTTAAAATAGATAATAATCTGTTATTCAAATATTAGGTTCTCACATATGAAATTTTCGTTTAGTATTGGAAAAACAAAAAGTCAAATATTTTTTAACATATTTTTGTTATATTTATGTAACCAAAGCATAAACCATTCTTTTCTATACATTTTTGCCATCTCATAGGTACATTGATCTCTTTACTAAAAAAATCATTCTTACGAGAATCAACAAAATCTTTAAAGGTGGCTTGAACTGCTCCATCGAAGTCAATGTTTTTCCTAAGTTATCCAAATTTGTAAAAAAAATTTATTCTTTTGGAGCCAGATCTGGTTCGGTAGTTTAGCTGCATACTTTGCAATTGCTCACAATAGACGTATGTCATAATCATCTGGCTAGATTTGAAAAAACTGTAATGAACGAGACCGGCACTTGCACAACAACCGCTTACAATTAACTTTTTTGGATCAATTTCCGCTTTGGATCGGATTTAGCTTGCTTGCCAGGGTCCAGCTATTGCGATGAACACTTTCAATTATTGTACCCGTTTTTCATCACATGTAATAATTCGATTTAAAAAACCCTTATTATTTGGCTAGTTAAGCATACATTACTTAACCGGCACAATAATAATAACGCAGCAGTCGTTGCCGTTTTGCTTCACTCAATTCGTGAGCTAACTCTACGCTAACACTATAGCCTTCAATTCTTCATTATCAAGTTAGGGCTCCGGCCGTCTACAGGCCTCGTTTTATAGGTCAAAATTTCCAGAACGAAAACTTTGGAACCAAAAACGCACTGTGATTTATTTTGCGGTACTACCGCACATACGTATCATTAACCCTTCGAGCCATTTCCGTATCACTGGTCTCACTACTCGTAAACAACTATAATTTCAATTGGTATCAATATGGTTAGCTTTCATCTATAATATGTATTATATTATATATTTACTTATATACAAAACACAGAAACTTTTACTAATTTTAAAGCTACCTATACAAATATATTTTGTAAGATGCCACACGCTTTTTAATCCCATTTACTCACTACATTTCACTTTCTATTACGTTCACCGGAAAAAAAATACATCAAACTTTACACTAACCATCAGAATATATTGATAAATATATAAATAAATTAAATATACAAAAACATAATAATATTCATAATAACATTCTTAAAAGTAGTGTTAATAAATTAAGAGGTAGTTGAGTGATATTGTATTGCAAATGTTCACAACACCGCACCCTACGCTCGTTTGTATACAAATAATTAAACTACCGTCAGTAATAAACGTACTCGTAAAATAATAATTAAAGACTACGGAGTGAGATAACTAAGTGTTACCTTTGAATTTAATTAACGGAAAAGTATAAGCAATTAATATTTGTTAAAATTTGAAGTAAATTTATTAACATTTACAAACTAGTCATATTTGGAATGGACTCCAGTAATTTATTAAAGTTAATATTTCACACTAATCTGTTTAGTTTAAAAACACATCAATTTATTTAATATACCCCTACATTAAGGAGCAAAGTTTATACGTCTTTTAGTAAAAAAATTAATAGCAATACGTGATACCGAGGTATTACATTTCGTTGATGTGATAAGAGTGTATATTACAAGCAACAAAAATAAGACACAAAGTGGTCCCAAAATAGATTTTCCCTCACCTTATCTACATATCGAGGTAGTCAGAATGAACAAGAAATAAAACAGCATAGAGTGAGTGAACAGTTTTTGTAAATTTGTGTGTGAATTCAATTGAAGATGAGATCTTAACTCAGATATTAATGAGCAGTAGACTGGATATTACATTGTGCATTTTCCGTTGTTAGGTTTTTTTTTATTATTATATTTTGTAATTTCGATTTTTTTTAATGACAGAACAGTTGAAATTATAGATACAAATGCATAAAATAATATTAAAACATATTTATTAAATTAAAAATTAATATCTATATACATAATAAAATTAAAAAGAGGATGTTTTTTTTATATTCGTTTGTATTCCACAGCCTTAATAACTACCATGACGGTTTTAAATTTCATTAACATGTTGAAAACAACATTTTCAGCGAATAATATAAGCTACTTTTATCAAAATATTTCCAACGAATTGAAGAAAAACCTCAATCAATAATAAATGAAATAAACAGAAAATAAATCTTTGTCACTCACTATTAAAGTGAACAAACTATTCTTAGATTTATCTAAATAAGCCATAACTTAAGTAAAATTGTGAATAATTATTAATAATTTACGCATAGGAGTACGAATACCACAGACATTTGTATATAATTTTTTAAACCCAAAGTAGCCATAGGAACTTATAATTCTTAGCAATTCATGCCGTCATGCCATGCAATTCACGGACAACAAGTTAACACGTAAAAATATAAATATACTAGCTTTTTCCTTGGCTGCGCTCACATTTCAGTTATTAAATAAGTATTAGAGATCATTGCGATAGAAATAAATCAATACCATAACTTTATTTTATTGTTTTTCTGGAATTACAACAACAAATTAAAAAATATATTTTACTGTGACAGAAATAAATAATTTCGAATTCTAACAATTGAAAAGATAAAATGCAGAGTATTAATCTAGGATATTTTTATATACTATATTATAAGTTTTTCCATCGGGTGCAAATATGTGTAAATTCCGGGCATTACATACTCGAGAACAAAATACATATGATTTACCATGGTCAAGAAAGAGAGAGAGAGAGAGACAGAGAAGCATAGCTTTTCTAAATGCATTCCCGCTACCTGTAATGTTTGCCCTAGTGCTTTGTTTATAGTAATAGCAAAGCTAAGCTTCATGAGAAACTGAAACTAAAAAAAAATAAAAGTAATAAAAAGTATCCTGTATTACTTTTAATACCTTCAAAAGTAGGCGTACGAAGTTTCATAATGATCTGTTGAGTAGTTTTCACGTGAAAGCGTAACGAACAAACTTACATTCGCATTTATAATATTATTTTATTTATTTATTTTGCTTCACGCCATATCCCTTACGGGGTAGCCAGACCCGACGGAGTGCCAAACACTACGGTCCCTGCATACCTATTTCGCCCCGGTCACAGACATTAACCTCTTCATACATGCCCTCCGAGAGGTCCTCATGCTCTTTACGTGACCTTCCTCCAGTATCATAGATATTGTGTTTTCGAAGAACACTCGAGGCCTCCCCCTGTCTCTCTTACCGCTCACTTTTCCTATATAAATCTTTTTTATCATTCTTTCATCACTCATTCGTTCGACGTGCCCAAACCACCTGAGCACGTTTTTCTTCATTCTCACCGTGACATCTTCGCTAGTACCTGCCATTCTGTGGATCTCTTCATTGCGGATTCGATCAGCTAGACTGACTACGCATATTCTGCGAAGAGATCGCATCTCCACAGCATTCATCTATCTTACATTCTTCTTCTGTATTAACCACGTTTGGCTGCCGTATAACAGCGTCAGTAGCAAAACTGCATTCTGTACAGCCAAACGTGTAGCTATGCTGACGTTTTGCCGTCTCCACAATGCAGTCAAAGCACCGTTGACTCTGTTACCGACAGCAATACGCCTTTCCACATCCATTTCGTATCTTCCGTCTCTGCTAAACATACTTCCCAAATATACCACTTCATTCACTTGTTCTATTATCTTACCATTCACGTTGATCTTATATTCTGTTCTTTCTTAATTTCTTTCAAATATCAGAACCTTCGTCTTATCTACATTCAGGTTTAGACCATTAATTTCACACCCATCTTTCAGAGTGGTAACCAATGCCTGCAAATTGCATTCTTATGATGCAATGAGCACTGCATCATTTGCATATAGCAAGGAATTGACCTTAAGGTCACCTACTTTCACTCCCACGTCCCACTGTCTTTCACGCCTTGGAGACAACTATCCAAATACAAATTGAACAACCAAGCTGACATAGTGCAACCTTGCTTAACACCCGATTGGATGTCAAACCAGGGCGACATGCCAGCTCTTACTCGCACACAGGCTGAGTGATCTCTGTAAAGAGACTTTACAGCCTGTAGCAAGAGTCCGTTCACATTGTATCAGGGCAGTATCTCCCATAACTTCTTTCTCATATCCCTGTCAAACGCCTTTTCCAAATCCACAAAAGCACAGAAAACCTTTTGGTTTAGGGCCAAAAACTTTTCCGTGATCATGCGGAGGGAAAAGATCTGATCTATACACCCTCTTCCAGGTCTAAAACCTCCTTGGGCTCCCACAACAGCCTTTCAGATCTCTCTTGCATTCTTCTGGCTAATATTTTAGCATAAAGCTTACCGCCCAAGCTAATAAAACTGATAGCCCTATAGCTTGCACAGTCTATCTGTGAACCTTTGCCTTTATACAAAAGTACGATGACTGCATTTCGCCAATCGTCTGGGACCTCTCCCGATTTCCAGCATAAATTGCACAAAAACCAGAAAAAGTCCCAGACGCGTGGCACACCATATTTGATCATCTCGGCAGTAACTTCATCTGCTCCAGCAACCTTACCACATTTGAAACTTCGAATCACGCTCTCTACTTCTTCCAAACTGATTTCACCATCGGCTACATCTGGACTCAGCATTACGCTGGTAGTCAAGACCGAGGCGTCCTCACGTTCATACATCTCCTTGTAGAATTCCGCCCACCACTGCAAAACGTGTGCTTGCTCAGTTAAAATTTCACCGCTCTTCGAAAGCACCCCTTTCATTCTACAGGTTACCGAACAACCCCGGGAACCACTAACTTCTAGCCAGAAAAGCTTCGTGTTTTCCCGGAAGTTTTCTTCGTCAACCTTTCATTCCTTTCCCTCTTAGAATTTTCACGCTTTATCTTTATAAGTTCTTTCGTTTTGTGCTTTTGCAGCTGGTACGCTCTTTTTCTTATCTCTCTCATACTTTTATCCTTACCAGAGGCTTCATAATCCAGCCATGCTTGCTTCTTTAACTCTACATAATATTAGTAGGAATATAATAAAATAAAATAACTAATAAAGACAATCAACCTGCAATCATTATTATTATTTATTATTATTATTATTATTTATTATTTACCTTCACTCCATATCCCTTGCGGGGTAGCCAGAGACGACGGAGCGCCAAACGCTACGGTCTCTGCATACCTCTTTCGCCTCGGCCACAGACATCAACCTCTTCATACATGCCCTCCGGGGGGTCCTCATGCTTTTTACGTGACCTTCCTCCAGTATCGTAGCTACTGTGTTTTCGAAGGTCACTCGAGGCCTCCCCCTGTCTCTCTTACCGCTCACTTTTCCCATATAAATCTTTTTTACCATTCTTTCATCACTCATTCGTTCAATCACCTGCAATCTTCACGTGTATATACCACTTTCACCAAATAATCTAATAGATTATAATTTTTTAAGTAGTAATAATATACTACAATGTAAGAGTTGAGAAGAACTGTCTTAGGGTTAAATAATAATTAATTTTCCTGAATAACTCTCGCTCGACGTAAAAATACATGTATGCCAAAATTTGTAATACCAAAAAGTAAGTAATGTTCCTAAGACAGTTTCGTCTTCTTTCCTACCCTTTCAGATTTACCAATAAAAAATCTGTATCTTGTAGTCGATGAAATAAATTAATTATAAGTAGTTTAGTTTATATACTTTTAAGTTTTATCTACTGATCACAATCAACGTTTATGTTTTAGAGACATTGTTGACACGGCGACAAAAAATTGTTCAGGTATGAACAGCTTGTATGTTCCTATAAATAATATTAAAAAGTATAACAATCTATCTTAAAAACTAAAAAAAAAAAGTAAAATTATATATAGTAGAAACGGGAAAATGAAATAAAAAAAAAACAAAGTGAAATAAATAAAGATAATTTATTTATTTGTGTGTAAAGTTGAATGTTTCAGATTTGTTTCACAGCCGTTGAGTACTTTGTGGCGTTATTTATTACAATTGTATTTCAATGCGTTTATTTTAATATTTTGCTATATAAATTTTATTGTAGAGCTTTAATGATGCACTGATTATTTACCAAAAAGATTATTTCATGACCTTTATATTAATGGGGTATTTTCCTTTATTTAATTAGCAATTAAAAAGACAAGAAATAAAGGAAAGGTTCTTTTGTTGAACTTTTTAACAATTTATTTATTAAATACATAATTTTATTACAAAATTTTTGGAGCAAACACAAATAGTATTACTTTAATTAAACTCAGAATAAGATGAAACTTTTAGCTACCGTAAATAATAGTGCAAATTAATTATTTCTTTTTTTTAATGCTAAAATAATTTAATTATCGAAGTACCTTTGGATTATCAATGACTGTTAATTAACCGTTCACTAATATTCTAATTACCATCGCTTTATATCGATGCCGCGTGTTGTTTATATTCATGAATACAACACTATACGAGAGATCTATATCGTTAAATATATTCGAACGTTGTTTGTATTTACAAGTATTATAAGTGATGCATGATACGTTTACCAATATTGGGTATATTTTGAAGAATACAAATATCATTTTGTTAATTGTTATTTTACTTTCAAACTAGTATACAGCTAAATTATGAGTGGTCATTTGATTGAGTTGTAATGTTAAATTCCCGAATAAACGTAACGTTCACAAATGCGAATTGTAGACGAAAATAGACAGGCAGACATACGAAACTTTTTGCCAAACTGAAGGATGTTTCAATTAAATACTCAAATATTTTTATTACCTACGTGAACTGTTTGGGAAACTATCTATTATAACTAACTATCACAAATACAATAAAATAAAGTTATTTATGTAAGAATTTTCTCAATCCCTTATTGAAATAACAGAAATTGAATAAAACTTGCTAACATAATAAAATATTCAGTACTTTATAGATAGGTAAATCAGATAATAGAAAGGTTCTGATAGTTGTTTAACAATACAAAATATGTATTTACATATACAAATTGAATTCTCAGACCGTAAAAACATTGTTTTAGATTCGATTATATTAAACTATAATATATTATTATGTATAGCGACTTAAATTTAATTTTGACAACACGACTCTTAAAAATAAGAAAAACTAAAATTAAAAAAAGTTAATAGTATAAACAAATTTATATTACTAATAATATTAAATATTCGGCCATTTTCCGCACAACGATAAGTTTGTACTATGGTACTTGACAATTGAGGAACGTATAAAATCTTTTTTTCATTATAAATATATATGTTCGTTAGTTTTTATATATCATGATATATACAAATACAAAATTATTACATTGTTTTAAGTATGTATTGTTAATAGTCAGATTTGCATAATTCCGACAACAATGCAAAGTCAAAGTTTATCATTTCAAATAGACATACATTTCATCTTTGACACACATTTGTGGTCCTCATCGAGACGGATGGTCATAATTTGTGGCCTATTCCAACTATATTTCAACCCGCCCTTATTAGGACACCCACAGTAGGATCTGATAAGTGTACTTCCGCTAATCTTTTAACGTACCTATACGTTACGTATAACTGTCTTAACTACTTGTGTATTGTTAAAAAAAAAAAAAAAAAAAAAAAAAATAAGTAATCCCGCATATCGTATTGTTTGCTTAATTATAAAACTAAACTAATCGCATATTAATTACAATTAAGATATTGTTAACGAACGATAAATTTACCGCTCATGCATTGTTAAATCTACCCCCATTCTGAATTCTCATTATCGCACGGACATCGTACGATTACGTAGCCGGTTAGAATTGTTTCGGAATTGCTCGGCTGTTTTCGGTTTAGCTCGCTTCACTTTTC
The DNA here is from genome assembly GCA_918358865.1 of Melinaea marsaeus rileyi. Lineage (NCBI taxonomy): Eukaryota > Metazoa > Arthropoda > Insecta > Lepidoptera > Nymphalidae > Melinaea > Melinaea marsaeus. The sequence continues at coordinate 7,213,499 of OU911088.1, read as the reverse complement.
GCTTTCATTCAACCATTCAATCGTTTATATTACTTTAATACGTAATTATATCACTTTATTTTGCTATAACTATTTCGCATAATAATATTGAGAAGAGATGGCTCCTAAAAGTAAAAGGATTGATGATAACTTACATGATACAGATAAGCAAGACTCCCAGTTATTAATATTACAAGCTAAACGGGAAGTTATATTTGAATTAATACAGAATATTTATGATTCTTCTATAAATATTAACGAGGAGACGAATGAAAATTTCCTTGCGGAGCGTGCTACTATTGACACATTACGTGTTAATATAACTCACGTTTATTTGTTGTCAATCCCGCTGCAAAACCTGATTACAAGTGTCTCGCTGCATTTGAACAATTATTTAGCCGTATTAAACGACTTCAAATGCAATTCTCGACAACATTGAATAATAATAGTTTTGCTGTGCAGAAAAGTAAGCCTAGGTTGCCTCCTGTCGAGCTAATACCTTTCTCAGGTGACATTCGCTCGTGGCCATTGTTTTATGCTAGCTTTAAGTTAACGGTCCATGATAATTTGTCTCTCACAGATGCCGAAAAATTATATTACCTTTTAGGTAAACTCTCTGGAAAGGCACAGTCAGTATACGCGGGTATTACGCCTTGCGCAGAAAATTACAACTTGTTGTTACAAACGCTCATAGACAGGTATGAAGATAAGCGTATGCTCGCCTCGGCTTATCTTAAGCAATTGTTAGACTTTAAACCTTTGTGTAATGGAACCGCAAGTAGCCTCGAATACTTTACCGATCACTTTGTAAGCGCAGTTCGAGCTTTAAATAATTTAAAATTGGATAATTTAAATGATTTCATGGTACTACATATTGCGCTAAATAAATTAGACTCAGACACTGTCCGCGCTTTCGAGTTGAACGTTGGTTCTCGCATTCATTTCATGAATTGGTGCAGTTCGTAAATAACCGTGGTAAAGTATTTGAACGTACACCGTCTACTAGTAATAATAATAGTTTCTCAAATAAAAATATAAGTCGCGCTTGTTTAAAGGTGATTGTAATATTTCTAATAAAACGGCACCAAAATATCATGCTTATTTAAATACGGTAGATTCTTGTCATAAGTGTCTGTGTAAAAATATTACATATCAACATTTATTTAAATGTCCGGATTTTCATAAAATAACACCCGTCGACCGATTTAAATATATTAAAGAAAATAATGCCTGTGTAAATTGTCTTAGTACGAAACATAAAGTTTTAAATTGTAAATCGGAATTAAGTTGCCGTATCTGTAAATCTCGACATCATAGTCTCCTCCATTTTAACGTCGGTGTCGAATCCCCTATCTCAGCGTCTACTCGCGCCACAGATACGGCACAAGCTTCCTCTATTGCGTCTCCTGCGCACGTAGCCATCGCGATGTCGTCTACAGATATAGCCTTGTGTACTACTTCCACTGCCGCGTCTCAGCAACCGGTTTCCTATAAATCGACGCATAACAAGCAATGCACAGTACTTCTTGCTACAGCTCAAGTTATTACGTATGACAGTAAAGGAAATAAACATTTGTTACGTGTATTACTCGACAGCGCAATGTCACTTTATTACTAAGGAAGCATGCGAATTATTAGGTATTCCCATACAGGGTGTTCAGCGAACTATTGTTAAAGGTTTCGGTGGAGTAGAAAAAACTGTAAATTCAAGTTGCGTAAACTTACAATTTTATTCCCGCTTTGATAACAATATTACACATACAATCTCCCCGCTTGTAGTCGATAAGATTACAGATTCACTTCCTAGTACTCTTATAGATACTTCGTTTCTTTCGCATTTAAATAATTTACCGCTGGCCGATCAGTCTTTTGCAGCGCCTAATAAGATAGATGCGTTGATCGGCGCACCACTTTTCGCTCATTTATTACTTCCAGAAGATGAAGTTACTCGCGTCCCAGGCGTATCGTCACCGTCAGTGCCAACAGCCATACGAACAATACTGGGATATGTTATAATGGGTTCCGTACCTACATCATTTGCCCGCAAGTCTGTGACTTGCTGCCTGGTTCAAGAAGAATCTTTAGAAAACATAATTAAGAGGTTTTGGGAACTCGAAGAGCTCCCCTCCGTAACGCCCATACAGCATCCCGCCGATGTTGAATGTGAACAATTTTATAAGTCTACAACGACTCGCGAACCCTTAACTGGTAGGTATGTTGTGGGACTACCTTTTAATGGAGATGCATATTCCTTGGGTAATTCTTACGAAACCGCTCGACGACGTTTTATGTGTCTCGAAAAAAAAATTGAAGCTTCAGCTAAATTAAGGAGTGCTTATGATGACGTCATTAGAGAATATATAGAGAAAGATTATATTTCACCCGCACCCGTTGACATCAGTAATAAATTATTACCAATGTACGTAATACCGCACCACGGAATTATTCGCGAGGATAAAGCGTCGACGCGTCTTCGCATAGTTTTGGACGCGAGTTGCAAGACTAGTACAGGAACATCATTGAATGATATATTACATAATGGCCCGAACTTGCAAGGCGGTTTATTTTCAATTATATTAAATTTTCGCTTGTACGCTGTTGCTATGACTGCAGACCTTTGCAAACAATTTTTACAAATTAAGGTTAGAGAATGTGACCGTCGATATCAATGTATATTTTATCGCTTTAGGCCGACAGATCCGCTGAGATTATACTGCTTCAATCGCGTCTGCTTTGGCTCATCGTCCAGTCCATATCACGCAATGCGCACCGTTCATCAATTAATCGAAGACGACTGCCACAAATTCCCCCTAGCTAGTGAAATAGTCAACAGCTCGTTACAGCATACATGGATGATATAGTTTACTCTGTTATGACCGAGGAAGAAGAGTCTACTGCATCCAATTAGCTGATCCAATTATTTGCAGGCGCTCAATGGGCTTTAGTTAAAAGTAATTTCGTCTCCGTTTTAAAGGACATACCTCCGTCTCACAAAGTTCCTTCCGAAGTTGAATTCGACAAATCCATAAAGCATAAAATATTAGGCTTGCATTGGTCCACGGATACTGATAGTTTTTATTTTAAAATTACACCTTACACTGATTGGAAGTGTACTAAGCGATCCATCTTATCTTATATAGCTCGCCTGTGGGATGTTATGGGTTTTGTTGTTCCAGTGGTAATATATGCTAAGTTGCTTATTAAAAGTCTTTGGCAGCTTAAACTAGATTGGGATGATACACCGCCGACCCATATCGTTAATACATGGAGACAGTTTTGTAACGAGCTACCAGTTCTGAATACGCTACACATTCCGCGTCATCTGGGTGTTATTAAAAACTGTGTTGTAACTCTCGTGGGATTTTCGGACGCAAGCGAATACGCTTATGGTGGGGTAGTTTACATTCTCGTTAGTTCAAACAATGGCAACACTATAAAGTTGGTCTGCGCGAAATCAAGGGTCGCACCAACAAAACCGCTCTCTATTGCACGACTGGAGTTCTATGGAGCAGTTTTACTATCTAAACTGCTACGCGTGATTTATAATAATTTTGTTAGTCGCTTTCCAATAAAAACTTACGCGTTTCTTGATTCTAAGGTCGCTTTATATTGGATAAAAAGTTCTCCTCACAGATGGAAAACTTTTGTTGCAAACCGTGTGGTTCAGGTGACAGAAAATATTCCGGCCGATCATTTCTATCATGTCGCAGGGACTGAGAATCCAGCTGACTGTCTATCACGAGGTGTAACACCGAAAAAATTAATCTCTCATCCTTTGTGGATGCAAGGACCTCCCTGGGCTATACTTGATCCGACTCAGTGGCCTCTTCGTAGCTTAGACGGACAGTCGTTAGAAGTAATACCGGAAAAAAAATTCTATCGCATTCGGTTTGTACAATCGCAAAGGCATCTATTATATATGAACTCGCATTACGCATATCGTCTTGGAACAAGATTCTTCGCATTTTTATTTACGTTTTTAAATTTGCTAGGTTATTAAATCGCCGCAGTTCAGTAGCAGTGACTGCTAACGAACTTCAGTTTGTTGAAAACAAATTAATATTAGCCCTACAAAAGAGATATTTTGCAAAGGAATTTCAAAATATTCGCAATAAAAAATTGATTTTTCCACCTTTTAATAAATTAAGTCCTTTTATAGATAAAGATGGCCTCATCCGCGTAGGCGGCCGTCTCGGCAATTCTGGACTTCAGTATAATACTATGCATCCGGTTATTTTACCTCGCAAGGATCATATCGTAAATCTTTTGATAGATTATTATCACATAAAACATTTACACGCCGGCCCTAAATTACTTATGTCACTTTTACGACAAAAATTTTGGATACTTTCAGCGCGTCGAATCGTGAGACAGCGCTTTCACTTGTGTAATAAATGTTTTAGACTCAAACCGCGTCCAACGTATCCTCTTATGTCGGACTTACCTGCGAGTCGCACATACCACGTAGTTAAAGCTTTTACACAGACTGGCTGCGATTTCGTAGGTCCGATAGACTATACACCTACACGTTAACGCGGCGTACATAGTAGAAAGGCGTACTTATGCCTGTTTACGTGTTTAGCGACTAGAGCAGTGCATATAGAAGTCGCTACTGTTCTCAGCACTCCCAGTTTTCTCGCTGCTCTGAAACGTTTCCTGGCTCGCCGCGGCCCTGTTCAGGTTATGCATTCCGATAATCGGACCAATTTCAAAGGGGCTGCTGCGTACTTACGTGAACTATACACATTTTTAAATAAAGAACTAGTCCCGAAATTGGAACAAGAGCTCGCTGAAAACCGTATTCGTTGGTCTTTCATATGTCCTAACTCGCCTCATAAGGGTGGTGCCTGGGAAAGTATGGTTAAAGTTGTAAAAACACATTTATTTCGCGTTATTGGACAACAGCTTCTTTCTTACGAAGAACTCATTACAGTTCTATCTCAAATTGAGTGTTTGCTTTATTCGCGACCTTTAACAGTTTTAAGCTCAGATCCCGCAGAGCCATCAGCTCTTACACCAAGCCATTTTTACACACTGCACCTCTGTGCTCGTTACCCGCACCAGAAGTTAATTGCACTATAAATAGTTTGCTCCATAGGCATTCGCTGTTGGATAAGTTAGTCCAATCTTTTTGGCGTCGGTGGAGGATCGAATATCTTCACGGACTACAGACTAGACATAAGTGGAGCGTTCCTTCCACGCCTATTACACCAGGAACGGTCGTAATAATAATGAATGATAATTCTCCGCCACTCTCATGGCCTTTAGCGATCGTAGACAAAGTTCATCCCTCTAAGGACGGTATTGTGCGCGTCTGCACTGTAAAAACCGCTAAGGGGATTTACCTTCGTCCTGTCGTCCGCTTATATCCTTTACCGTGCCAATAGTTAAGTAATATTTTAATATAGGTTAGGTTAAGATTTAAACCGTAATTTAGTATTTTTTGTTATATAAAGAAACCCAGTCTCGATTTAATATAGTTCAATGTATTTTACTATTCCGCTTAAGTTATTTTAGTTAAATATTATTTAAATTTCTCAATTAAAAGCAATTAGGCTATTAGGTTTAATGGTAGTCTTTTAAAGATGACCCTTTAAGGGCGGGCGGAAATGGTAACGCCACCTTGTGGCTTTATATTCATAATAGTGAATGAGTCAATTATATGTGACATCGCAATCCATTTCCTTCACTCTTCCTTAAACCATGCACACCAGCGCCAACTGCGGCGCCCGGTCATTCAAGTATTGGATACAGCACTAATCGCATCGGCAGAGGACGAAGCCCTACAACTCCGTCTTCAACTCCAGCTTACCGCCCGATCTTTAAGTATTGCACTTCAGGATCGTGAAGAGACATTGTTATAGTCTCCCGCTATTAACTGGTAGTGCCAAATCGTGACCGCGAGTGTTAATGACGTCTATAGAACTAGCCTGCGTGTTTGAACTTTAACCGTCACGCGCCGTCGACCTTCCTGGATTATCTGGCTGGAGCTGCCCTGGATTCTGAGGTTGGTGCACGCATGGTTCCTATTTACTCCTATTACCCTTGCGAGTCACACATTTCTACAATTTACTGCTCCCCGGTAAGCGTGTCGAAGGTTACTAGAATTGTGTTTTGGCGCCACCACATAGAGTGAACAAATCTGGCTAATATTTTGCGAACCAGTAAATTAAAACTATACAAACCGATCTCTGATGAAGATTTTGTACAAAAGACTAAGGTAGCTACAACAAATTTGATCAATCCAATAAAATTCTAATCCATATGTTATATACATCACATTGGAATTCAAACCAAACATTCTTTAAAATTACTCAACATATCAGGTTGTGTTTAAAATCATACGAATACAATAGTTGCTATTCGATGTCATTTTGTATTATACTCGTATTAAGTAATATGATTGCTATAAATTTTAAAGCCCGTAAATGTGAAGGTATTAATAATAAATTCATCCATAGTTTTTGAAAATTAAGGAGTAGGAATAAAAAAAACCGACCTTTATAGGAAATCGTTGTTGGCTTCAAGCTGCATAAACAATTCATATCAGACAACCTCAGAATGAAATGATATCACATATCGGGAGATAAATTTCGCATTACAATATCTCATAACGAGCAACAAAGGTTATGACTTTTGACCACCAGCATGGTATTTCCTTAACAGAGTGAGATAGAATTTGAAATCTCTAAATTAATGTTTTTATATATTAATTGTTTGTCTTATACCAAAAAAATATTGCAGACGACAACATACATATTTTATTTAAAAAAAGCAGGATTGCACGATTATAATATTTTAGTCGTTTTCCAATACCTTATGGAAGAGCTCTTATAAAGTTATTGATTTATTCTTAGTTGCTGACGCTAAGGCTGATGTTAAACCGTATTTAGTGGTTTTGTCTCAGAATCTGAACCATTTGGACACGAAATCTAATCGTATTAGACTTTGTGAACCAATTAAAGCTCACAAACCGAAAACAATCCTACTTATGGTAGTACAAAATTCAAATGCCTTTGCGGTAACTCAATTATTTATTGGGGTGGAAAATATTTTAAACTAATAATAATCTTTATATTGATTCTATGATTATATTACTTAAATATAAACTTTTGATGACATGATACATTTTCTTCTATTCAATTTATTATAATTATAAGAAACATGAAGTTATCTTAAATTCATGTGTATTATTTTAAATTGTTTATTGACAAGTTATATTATCAAATTATTGTGTACTTATAGTGCAGACTGTTTAAGTACACTATAATTATATCTGCGACTAACTCCAAGTGATCGCAGTTTCAAGACCTATTCGTATTATTAAATTATTTATTCTTCTTTACCTGTTCTTTTGACCTCCTTTGCGTGGATGACGAAACTTAATAATGTATTAAAATAATACGATGTTAAAAACTTACTCTCTGACTTAAAATTCTAATTAATAACTTTTGATAAGGTTGATCGATTTTTTTCAAGTAACGACTAAATAAGAATGTTAAGTGAGTATGCGTACTATGAATATTTTATCAATCCTTGACATGTAATTGAGCAGCTTTAGTTTAATGGTGTACAAATACACAGACAAACTTCATTTGAACAAAGTGAACAAAATATAAAACAGTAAAGTGAATGGTTTCTGTAAATTCGTGTGTCAATTAAATTCACGATGACATTTCAATTCAAGTATTCACGTTCATTGGACTGAATAAAACATCATGCCTTTTGGGTTGTAAAGAACTATTTTAAGGAATTTTATTTTGTATAAGATAAAATTAATTTTAAATGAGAACTTAATTGAAATTGTAAATACAAATGTATGAAAATATTACTGAAACTCACGTCAATTGAGTAACTTAATATAAATATAAACTTTTTATAGGTAGTTATCTATAAAAAGTTAGTTAACTAACTATAAACTAACTAACTAGTATAGATACTAACAGTACAAAGAAATTATTTTTGACATATTGTTTTGTAACTAATAGACTCACTAACTTCTAAGTCTATCTTATGATTTTGTTCCAACCATTTTATTTTAAATTTTTAAATTACTAAAAAAATATATTTTTGGAATATAATTTTAAAGACATATATACCAATAATGGAATTTAAAAAACGATTTACCACCTTTTTTTCAATTTTTTTTAAAAAGTATTTCCTTTTTCGGTAAATGTATAAAGTTGACTTTATATTATTAAATATCAATAGCGATTATGTCATGCGGTCAGTGTATATTTTATGTTAAATTAATATTTTGGTTAATGTTTTAAATCTGAAAAATCTGTTTCAAATCATATTTTATTGTATACAGATAACTACGACCTGGAAGCACTTACCTTTATCTCATGAAAATAAAATTCTAGAAGTTTACCAAAAGAGTCTATTTACGTCATAATCAATAAGTGTCATAAGATTTTAAATGATTTATCAATCATAATCTATTTTATAATCATCGTTACTGTAAAGCAGTTGTGTCAAAACTAAATATCGATTCAAAAGTAGCATTATGCTCTTTTATATTATATTTTTATTTTATGTTTGAAAGTATTTATTTAGTTAATTGAAAAGCAATCACCGTCTCACAATCACAATCATGAGAAGAATCAAGAGGTTTACTTGGTTCTCAGATTGATTGATATTACTTTTGCATTAAACTTGAAAACAGTGGTTTATGCTATTTGCCACTTTGTCTGGCAATTACAATTAAAAATAAAAACAAAATATTACTTTTGAATTTGGAATCTGTCATTTTTATACTATTGTTCATTGTATCTTCTTATTTTCGCGCTAATATATCTTAAAATACTTTGTGATATTAAAATGGAGTACGGTGGTATAGAAACCCGAATTGCTGTGATTGTATTATATGCTTGGATATTGATAAGTACAATAAAACCTCCTCTGTTTGTGACAGAAAAAGATCTGGCCGTAAGTGTAGTGTTGGTACAAAAAACCGTAATTGAAAGAATCCGAAGAAATATTGTCCAAAATCTTTTTATTTTATCTCGAAAAATAAAGTTAGGACTCAGAAGCATGTCGCGTGTTTTAAAAGATACTTAGGACTTGCAGCCTATAAGAGATTGACTGGACATTTCTTAATTGATAATTAAATCAAAACAACTAACTTTAACGGTACTTAAATTGAGCTCACAGAAAAAAAATTGTATACAGATGAGAATATTTTTACAATTGAACAATATTTTAACAAACCAAATGACCGTATTTATACTTAAAGCTCTAAAACAGCTTCCCAATTAGCTTTAAAGGAAGAATTGAGCCATATTTTTATGAAAAAGATACCAAAACATTGGCACGAATGTATCAAGATACCATTCTTGATAAATTAGTTGAGTTCCTCAACAACACCATATTCAATAACAAGAATGGTGCTTTCAGCAAGACTCGACGCCGAGATCAAAAGCGCGATCCACTAAATCTTTATTAGAAACGAACGTTCCGGATTTCGTCAGAGCTGAAGATATCTAGTGATGACGTTAATTCACTGGATAATGATTTATGGTCAATTTTAGAGATTAAGGATTCTCCAAATGCCATTATAATTTGGAGTTCTTCACAAACCACACGATTGGAAGTGAAAAATTTGACCCTCCAAAGAGTGCGTACTGCTATTAATAACTGGCCTCAACGTGTGAAGGACTGTACTTCAGCCAATTGAGCCCACTTCGAATAAGGCTTATATATTTTCAATGGTTTTTTTAAATCTATTAAAAGAACACCCTAAAATAGCAATAAATGTAAATGTAAAAAAAATTCTTTGGCAAGATTAGGCAAGGTAGTGGGTGGTAAATAAGCTGACAGTCTCTCTAGTGGTATGTAGTGTAGGCGTTCATCGATCTTAAATATGGAAATAAAAAATATAAAAAATTTTATATTAATGTGTTATACACAAAAATGTCGTATTCCTTTTTACGGCAATTATAGACACTAGCTTGCGTCTTATAAAATAAATTAAAAGGTTGTTTACTTGACTTATGAGAATGACATTTAATATAGATAAATGCAATGATTATAGAAATATATTTTTTGTCCAAAGCCTCATTAACTTTTACACATTGAATTACGATCGACTTTCGGCAACTCGGTGACCATTAGTATTATTTATGAAATCATTACCAGCATTGATAAATGGGGATTCACATAATTTTTTCGTCTATTTGTAAGAGATAATTAAATTTAAGAAACATTCTAAAGAAGTTGCCTGATGTATCAAAATCAACTTGAAAAATAAAAATATATATATCTAATGTTTTTTTTTTCTAATAGTAGTTGTGTATCGTTGTTTTTATTGTAAGAAGAATGGAGCAATTTGTCAACATACATGCGTTCTGTAATAAAAAAGGGGAAGACACCTTATTATCTCACCACAAGAAATAATGTAAGCCAAGCCATTTTTAACATAAACATAAAAATGGTTGTACATTTTAAAAATAAACACATTGATAGCACTATCAGTACTATTATAATACTATTGTCTTCCCGAACGTAATACCTATTCTCTTTGTATAATCCATTATTATACTATAATAGTTTAACGAGCCTAGTAGTTTATTAAACTGCAAGCCGTCAGTTTGTTTGTTGAGACATATTATACATTGTGGAAGAAATGACTTGCAACAATAATAATACTTTGATTATAAAAATCTAGAAATATAACTTATAAACAAGAAAAAAAATATTTCACAATAATATAGGATATTAGGATTTCAATAAGTGATTACATTAAGATAGGGAAACAGGATTAGCATAGATTTTGATAAGGATAAGTAATAGATAATATATATAATAAGGATAAAATTAAATTAAATAAAAAGTTAAGATTAAGTATTTAATTACATAACAATAACATTATTTTATTTTTATAAATTATTAAAACAAAAACACCTTAATTTAATTAAAAACCTTACACACTGCCATAATTTTGAAATAAGTCAATTACAAAAACATTTTTTTTTCTATGAAATATTACATGTTCAGGACTTACATGCGTTTTTTAGCGGACGAAATGTCAATGTCAATTAAGATGTGAAGAAGGCAACTTAATGAAATAGCGGGGAGACATCGTATTTCACTAGTATATGCAATATGTTACACACAAATTTAATAAGCTAATCCGAACAAGGACCATGCATATATTATTTGGTTACTATTAAGATATTACGTCGCAACAAACCGTCTCAGGTGTATAAAGACATTTACCCCCGAGAGCTACACTCGCGACACTCGCGACAAGTGTATGTGTGTAATTATTTGGAGAAGGATTGCCATGGTATTGATGTTACATTATTCTATGCAGTAGTGTTTTGGAAACTAAACAGACATTACTATTAAATAATATAATAGAGTATAAATTATTTAATAAGTAATGAGTAACGATTCGATTATTTATTTAAGAAATCATAATTTATTGTATGTTTGTATTTGATTTAGACCATTGTTTTTAATCCGGGTATAATCAAAAACATTTTTAACAAAAGCATAGCTGAGTCCTTCGTGTACGTACGTATTTGTAGCATGGCATTTTTTGAGAATGTTGAATAGAAAGTCAAAAAATTAACAGATTTTTCTTTTTAAGGTTTTAAAATATTTTTATTTGTCGCATAAAACGTAGTAAACGTAGTAATACTCGAGACGGACATTGAAAGAATTTGGATAGACCAAGGTAATGATTTGACGTTTGATTTTGACTTTTAATGTCAGTATAACATAGATATAGATGAAACGTTAGTTTACGTTTATAGACATTCATTGTTGCAAAATTCTTTTTGAAAATCAAAATAAGTTTTAAAAGATGCATTGAAAAGATAGAATCACTAACTTCTCCTGAGACACAGAAATTTTGTTTCACATTTGAAGACGATGGAACTTTTGTGATGTTTGTAATAGAAAACCTTATTGAATGATGATGTGCAAGCTCTCATGGAAGCAGCGTCGTAAGTAAAACTGCCACTAGACATTTAGGCTTTTGTCACTAAACATTATATGAAATGGTTATTAATTCATTATGGTGTTAATAGAAAAATATTGGAGCTTACTATAAAAGAAGACCAAACCTACGAAAGTGGTGAGAGTATAGTCTATCAGTAATCATATCTCTCCTAAATAATATTTTTAAATACTAGATATTTAACAAATGAGAGTGAAAACATTGACTTCTTTCTTTTATGTTCAAGAAGAATAATATGTTATTTATGAAGTTCATTGAATTTGAAACAAGTTTAACTGATTTATTAACCAAAGGAAAACGGTGCTTTATAAAAGGAAATAAAAGGTGTTTTTATATTTTAGGAGACCAAAAAGCATACGAATCACTTAATGGTAAGTGATCACCACACACACACACACTTAAACATTATTATTGTATACTTTTGAACACTATTGTACAGTATCTTTGGAAATGGAATATTAATGTTAAAATAATGAGTACCTATTCTAGTCAACATTCAATTAAATATTTCCTTATTTTCAACTTATCGTGAATATTATTGAAGAGTATGACACGTTTTAGTAGGTATATTGCAGTTACATTTGCATCCAGAATGAATTTATCCCAAAGTTGTGAAAATAATAATATGAAATAAAATAAAGTTCATTAAGGACTTTTATATGTAATTATGTATATCCTAGCATAGTGTTGCCTCTATTTTCTTATTAAGTAATATAAATATAAAAAACGAAATACAAAAAAAAAAAAATAGTTGTACATGTGAAATTGAAATTAGTGAAAAGGCTCTTCTGTCAAAGGACAAATATTTTGTTAGTCCTTTAAACTTTTCATATGGAATATGATCTAAATAAGTTGGATAGAAAAATATATCAAATGTGCAAATTAACGTTCAAACTATTCTCAGATAAATATTTAAACCAAGTTACCGTAGTGAAATCAGGTTTTATTTGTTTTTTGATTATTACAAATTGAACATACTTTTAGTAATTTACGATACCAATAGTGTATTCAATTATTTCATTTGATAGTTTGGTTGGTTTATATAATTAGCAAAACAAATTTTAATAGCAATAGTTTCCGGTAAAGAATTCGGAAGAACTTTTTAATCCAAACATGTTAAATAAAAACTGTAGCTGTGTCTACTCAATATTTTTTTGACAATCTATGAGACTTTATGACGGGAATAAATATTTCATAAACAAACCTCACTAATTATTTTAACGAACTTACCAAGGTTGTCAAAGTTGAGTTCTTATACGAAGCGTTTATCTATTCACTTAGTTAACAGTTGCCGCTGACTAATCGCTTATGGATCATGGATATAATCATGGATATGGATAAGTTAGTTTAAAATGTATGAAGTGAAATTTGATAGGGATTTTAAATAAAAGATACCACGAAATAATCCTTTGTTAGAAGAAAAGATGCCTCAATCCAATAAAACTGAACCTTTTAATAGTGGACATTTTATTTTTTTTCATACCACACAGGAAATAATATAAATAATCAATCAATCAATAATATTGTGCTTGAAATAGATATGCAATTAAACATTCATTGGGCTGGGCTCGAATCGAATTAATCGGATAAATTTAACATTAAACATTAATTTATATTTTAAATGAGTTTAACAGTACACAACCTATTTGCAGATTATTTAAAAAATATAGAAGTTATTGGTTTATGATAACTATAACAAAAACATATAATACATACTCATTTTTTTGTTTCAAAAATCTCTAATGTACATTAAATTTATCTAATAACTAGATTTTTATAATGTTCATGCCAGAACCAAAAACTTTTTCATACCTTATGACCAGACGCAGAATCTTATCGGAAATTTTGCTACTTCTTAGTGCAAAACTTTACAATTATTTCATAATAATCAAGCTTTGTGTATCATTAGTTAGATAGGGGGTATCTTCAAGCCATGCAGATGATACAGAAACTCGTTGCATGTTTCTGACCAGCGCATCTACGCTTGGAGCTGTGACTGTGAATATTTTTATGTTATGTTATTTCCGTAAAATAGATTGAGAAAATACTTTTAGAGGCTGCTATTTTAGTATGGAAATTATAGAGCCTTGTTTAAATTGAATATTAGATGTAGATATATGTGATGAATGTAGACAGAGTATGATAGAAATAAAAACATAATTGATTTACTAGTAATGAATTTAAAGATCTTGAAATATGTTAAAGAAACACAATAAAATTTACGTTATAAAGTTAAATTTTTTATACATCTAACAATGTGTGTTATTATATTTACTAGCACTTGAATTTTGTTTTTAACATTTTTAAACAAAATGTTAAGAATGAGCGGTTATGCTTCATAAAAGAAACAAAAAGTGTGAAATAAATTTAAGTTTAAATTTAATTTCTTCATAGTACAGGTACTAAAATACGTATCTAAAAATGTCACAAAATATCAGGATATTTTGTGACATTTTTAGATACGCATACATAAACCCTTTCGAGTCAATTGTAAACTTTACAATAAAAATTACATATGAGTTCGCAAATATTATCCCTAACTGAAACATCTTCGTTCCAGTTAACTTATTACAACAGAAAGTGTGTCAAGAGCTTTTACACTCGAGAGCGACTCGCGACACCGTCGACACTTGTGTAATTAGACGAAGTAGGGTGACAATAATTTTGGCTTGGAGATTAATATGGTTTTTGTTTATTTTATTTGTAACTAAACTAAAAAAGAAAAGAACAAGTTGTAAATAAGAATTTTTCTAAAATATTCATATTGCTTATTTCTTAATAATTAAAATATGAGATATAATATTATAATAAAAACAATTTACAATATATATATATATATATTAACGATTAACTTATTAATTTAATAATAATTAACAAAAATTTAATAGGATTCGTATTTTAATTTAAAATGTGAATTGAGATTTTATTTTATTTATTAACATCATCATCTATTTGATTAATTATTGGACTTCAGAATTACCCCTCACATCACCGTATATACTATTGTAATGAAACTAAAATCTTATTATTTATACTTTTTAAAAATGATATTGTTTTATATGGACCAAGAAATAAAGGTGTAAAAAACTGTACTTTATATAATTCTTTAAACTTCACAAATGTTTATTTAATTATATAAAAGTTGAAAGTTAAAAATATCGATAAGAACAAGATATGCAAATAAAAAATATTAAATAAATAGAATTCATAGTATTATATATTATATTATCATTATATTGTATTATTTGTCTATACAAGACAACAGAAGAAATACTATTATTTTAAACTTGGGTTTAGAAAAGTAATTTCAGATGCTACAAAAGAAAAACTACAAGAAAATACTACAACTAAAAGATTTTTAAATACAACGTGTTTATTAAAAGTATATTTTAAAATGAACTAATCTTAAGTTAAGCTAAGTAAACCCAATTTTAAACAAATTTAGCAGATAGCTAATAATTTGTTTACGAGTACCACCATTGTCACGAACATTAGTAAATAAGTTTTAATCCCAAGGTCTTTACGTATATATATATGACGGGACTCTGACGAACTACAATTGATATATTTTTAATTACGTCAAATTATAAATTTATCAATAAACAAATATAATAAACAAATTACGTCAATAAGTTTCGTAACTTACCTTTTTTTATAAGAAAAGTTTGTAATCACGTTTTTCTTTCATGTGTACATAACATAAATAAATTTTAATGCAAAAAAAAAATGTTTCAAACTTTATTCGTTTCTGAACTTAGAATATTTAGTTATGGTATTTAAAATGTTTTGCTTGTAAAAGTACTTTAAATTATTATATATATATATAACGACCTATAATAGAACAATTGTGCTACTGTTATATATCGAATGGTACTATACACAGTGATTTTCTAAACATTGACAAAAACTAATAACTCATTTTCCAGAACAACTCACGCTCAACGTAAAACATAAATATGATAAAATTTATATCACCATAAAATACGTAATGTTAATAAGACATTTTTATGTTTCCTATACATTCAGATTTTCCAATAATTGTACAGTTGAAAACTCTGTATCTTGTAACCAATGAAATTTTTAGTTTAGTTTTTGTGATCCATACCTACTTTAAATGTATCGCAGTCTTAAAACTGTACATAAAATCAAGATGCTTAGACGGCTACTTACTTATCCGAATCAATGTTTATGTATCAGAGACATTGTTGACATGGCGTCATAAAGTTGTCGAAGCACGAATAGCGTTTAAGTTCCTATAAAAATAATAAAAATAATATGTTTTGTAAAAACTAGAAAAAATAGAAATTATAAATCGACCAATTTATTAAAATATCAAACAAAGAAATGAAATAAGATAAACAAAAGCTAAATAAATAAAATTACTTTATTGTATGTATGTATGTATGTGTGTGTAAAGTTGAATGTTACAGATTTGTTTCACAGCCGTTCAGTACTTTGTGGCGTTATTTATTACGCGAGTATTTCATTGCTTTTATTTTAATCTTTTGCTATACATATTTTATTGCATAGCTTCAATGATGCACTGATTACCAAATTGAAAGTTTTATGACTTTTATATTAATCAGCTAAATTCCTTTATTTAATTAACCATTATGAAGAAGGAAAGGTTCTTTTGTTAATACTTTTTAACAATTTATTTATTAAATACATAATTTTTGACTGAAAGACGAATGCGTAGCGAAGCATTTGTCCAAAGGACCACGTTCCCAGTAGATAGCCCCATTCTGCTATTTTTAAGTATGTATTTCAGTATGCTTGTTCCGGGGCGTAGCCTTTTTCATCCTATCGTCACGAAAATTGGCAGGCGTGTTCTTTGAATTATTTGAATTTTTATATCGAGCCGTTTTTTTGATTGGGCGAAAAAATCCAAAATGGCGGCGTTTTTTACTTTTGTTTTTGGCGTAGCAGGAGCAATTTTCATCCGATTGCCACCAAAATGGGTGATTTGTGTTCTTTGAGTTATTTTTTTTTGTCTGGCTATTTTTCTTACTCGGACGATTGGTAGGTGTGTTCTTTGAAATAATTAAATTTTTATGTCAAACCGTTTTTTTTTGCTTGGGCGAAAAATGTCAAAATGACGGATCTGATCCGTACCACAAAAACAGACTTTGCGGTAGATAGCGGGCTGAAATTTCGTCTAAGTATTCATTGCAGAAACCTAGGGAATATCAGATTAGAGATAGCGAATTATCAAACATTTTAAAGTCGAATAACTCCGTTGTTATTTGGTAGCACCAAATTTCATTCGGTAGTTATGTACCTACAGAACATACATAATTATACTTATTCCTTTTTGGAAAAGGCACTTAAAAAGCACACTGTAGGTACACACACCTACCACAATTCATTTCCTCTTACCAACCGGCAACACATAAATTTCGGGTTTGTTACATAGAAGTGATGATGAAGTCTCATCCCCTAACGTACTGCGGTCTACTGTTCTAGTTTTTAACAATTTATATATTAAATACATAATTTCAATATATCATTTTAAAGCCAAAACAAATAGTATTACTTTTATTAAACCTAAATTAAGATGAAACTTCTAGCTTCTCTAAATAATAGTTCAAAGTAATTATTTCATTTTGATGTGCAAATCAACAGTTACGTTAATAATATTTTTGAAAGGCAAATTACCTTTGGATTATCAATAATGACTGTCAATTACCCGTTCAGGAACATTCTAATTACTATCGCTTTATATCGACATCGCGTGTAGTTGTTCATATTCATGAATGCAACACTTCTCGAGAGATGTATATCGTCAAATTTATATTGGAACGTTATCTGTATTTACAGCTATTATAGCTGATATGTGCCCAATTCTGGCGAACGTTCGCTATAATTGGGCATATATTATATATATTATATATATTATATATATTATATATATTATATATATTATATATATTATATATATTATATATATTATATAGAATAAATATAATATTATGTTAAAACGGATATATCGGTAAATCAAATAATCAAACAATCTTGTAATGTTAAATACCCATATTAATGAAAAGTTAAGAAATATGATCTATAGACGAGAACATATAACCGCCAAACATACGACAAATAGAAATACGAAAACTTTTTGCCAAGCTGAAAGCTCGTTCAATTAAATACTCAAATATTTTTATTACCTAATAAAATAAAATGTATGGGAAACTCAAACGCATAGTCAAAAATACAATAGAGCTCATTATTTAATAAAAATTTTCTCTATCCCTATTCCTATTTTTCACATAACTAAGGTTGAATAAAACTTGCTAACTCACTAAAATATTCGGTACTTTAATAGAAAGGTAAATCAGATAATAAAAAGGTTCTGATAGTTGTCTAACAATACAAAATATGTTCACAAATACAAATTGATTTCTCATAACGTTACAAAACTTTGTTCAAAATGTTATTAATTTATATTCGATTATATTAAATTTTTATATAGCATTGTGGCTAGTTAATTTAAAAAATTAAATTGAAATTTTTAAATTTGACAACAGTACCCTTACAAATAGATAAGACTAAAAAAATAACAAATAAAAAGTTATATATAGTATTCCGGACAAACCCTGTAATGCTTATCATAATCAATATTAGGATTCTCCACACGTATAAAAACTTTTTTTTCATCCTAAATATGTACATTTGCTTATATATATTAAAACATATACAAAACAAAATTATTACATTATCTTTCTAGTGTGTGTTAATAGTCTGATTTATCAAATACTACGTCAACCCAACATCAACGTCAAAGTCTGTTTTTCATTTCAAATAGATATACAATGCATTCAGTCTAGTAATGTCTTTGACAGAATATTAGAACACAAATTTTTAGACAAAACAGTACTCACCATAAAATAGAAAAATAATTTATAAGTTATCTAAAGTTGTTACATAAGTTGATTTCTTATTACTATATTTATTAAACTTCAATAGTTTACACAATTCCTAATTCTAAATCATAATTTTTAATCTTGTGAAACTGAATATTATAGTTTAATTTAAGACGCGTCTTCTTATGCTTTATTTATGCTTTCTTGTTTCCAATTTATAGCAAAAATCCTGTTAGAATTATTCTCGTATAATGCTAGCCTTAAAAATATCCAACGTATTATTAAATTGTAGTTATCTACTCACAAATCTAATAATCCTTTGTGAACTAGTGAGTTGAAATTGCTCAGACCGATTTTTGATGGAGAATTTGTACGGTCAGAACAAAAAATTTATCAACCCAATAAAACTCAATCTACACTTTTATATACCTCACATTTGATTTCCAATTTCAATTATTAAAAATTGCTCAACATCGCAGGTTGTTCATTCAGCCATAGCTTAGAATTTGTGATAAACGAAACTCAAGAAATTGAAATTAAAAAAAAAATTAACATTAAAGGAAGAAGTTGCTGGCTTCAGGCTGCATAAACAATTCATGTCAGACAACAGTACTGAAAATATACAAAACTTATGACTTCAGAATGAAACAACATCACATCGTAAGACAAATCATTTCGCATTACAATATTTCAGAAAGAGAAACAATGTTATAGTTTTTGACTACCAGCAGTTGTATTTTCTTAAAAGAGTGAGACAGAATTTAAAAACTATAACTTGATCTTTTTATGTATAAATTATATTTGTCTTATGCCAAAAAAATATATTGCAGACGAAATCATATATATTTTAACATTAGCGTCACCGTTTTTCATTTACTTGGAACACAAGTAAACCCTTTTGAAATAATTTAACATATCTCTTAAATATATAAAAAGGTTACCTAAAAATGAATTTTCATATATATATTATTGTATTTTACTTTCTTTACGGATACTTGTAATCTGATTATTAAACTATTGCCTTTTTTATAATATGACAGATTGTTATTATTAAAATCTATTATTTTGATAGCAAAGGTTTTTACAATTTGCTTACACTACTAAATAGTTATATATTTTTTTAATTTTTACTGTTTAAATGTGTAAATTTGTACGACTTTCAAACATGCAAACTATCAATGCACTAATTCAGTATTTTTAATTTTATTCAGGGCCCTGAATTCATTTCATTATATATTCATATTTATATAAATACAGTTAATCCGTAAATCCAGTTTAAATATTGTCAGTATAACTGGAGCTGTTCATGTCATGATGATGGTGAAAAATTTTCTTAACTTTAACTTGAAATCTACTTAAAAATATAATTATATTTAGAAATCTTTATAATATGAAGTTTCTTTTTGGTCTTCCGTTTAATGAAACAATGTTCTATATTCATAACTTTATTTAAAGGTCTTTAGAAAGATATAAAAATCTAGGATTACTTAATTGTAAAATTTTAAAATTTTTTCGTTTATTTTATTGAAATACTTTTATAAAGTTATAGATATATAATTTTAGTTATAAATATAATGCTAAAGCGTGAATAGAGGGCTTGTCTCAGAATTTTGATAATCATTTGGAAACCATATCTAATTGGGTTAGACATTGAGAGGCAATTAAAACCCACAAAGTGAGAACAATCCTACTTGTGATACGAGTAGTACAACATCCATTATTAAACATAAATGTATAATGGGTATATAGATTTGTAAGTTCTTTTTTAATAAAAGAAATATTGATCTTTAATTCTATAATATTTTGGGGAAAACAATCCTGTCATCAAATATGTGATATAAATTCAGATATGTCATACAATAAATGGGACCTTACTGTTACTATCTGTATTTTAAATTTATGAAAGATAAATAATAAATAAAATATTTAAAGAATAGAAAAAATAAAATATATATTTTTCTGTTCCTTGTGAAAAATTAACACAATGATGACTCCCTCATGATGACTTCTGAATTGACAAAGCTATTTTTACTAACACTGCTGTGGTTATGTTATAATAAGTTTTATTTATACTTAACAATAAACTTAAAATATGCTTTATTGACTTACAACAATATAGCCACTGTTATTACTGTATAGTTAGTGGGGGGAACTCTATTGTCGATAAAATGCTCGTAGCACTGAGTTTACTTTTTCACATACTTCATTGACTTGAGGTACCCAGAAACAAATGTTGTAAATATGTTAATCGCAATACCTTACCACAGACAGGACTAGTATTCTAGATATCTAATTTCATTCCAGACTCGGGTATGAAACCCTTAGTAAATCAGCAGGTTATTTAAAATAAGAAAGTTTGGAACTTATTTATAATATGAAATTCAACTTTGAATATTACTGGTTTTTTCTATTTATTTTAAGTTCCTTTAAATCGTAGAAAACAGAATACAGAAAAGAGGTATTGGACATGCCAAACACCACGACAAAGACGCATAAAGCAGTGAATACCTTTAAATAAATCTATACTTATAATAAATCTGTAGAGAGGTTAATTCTGTACATGAAATATATTTACAAAATAAGTAGCAGGGGGTGATTAGTGTTCGATACTGATGCCAAAAATGCAGTTAAAAAAATTTTTGTCTGTCTGTCTGTCTGTCTGTCTGTTTGTATGTTATTTATAGAAAAAAAAACTACTCGACGGATTTTAACGAAACTTAGTACAATTATTTTTTATACTCCTGGGCAGGTAATAGTATACTTTTCATCACACTACAATGAATAGGAGCAGAGCAGTGAAAGGAAATGTTGAGAAAATGGGAGAAGTTGCTTGATTTTTTAAGCTTCCGTCGCGTGTGCAGCCTTAATGGTTAGAGCTACATAGAAACTATGTATAACGGAAATATTCTACATAAAAATACACGAAAAATATTCCAAGACAGCATATATCTACCTTTTATAGTTAACTCACAATAACACGCATAACTCTCGATAGCTTAGCAGTTCGGAGATTTCTTATTATATTTGTTTACTTTTACGTTTATAAAACCAATAATGCTCACCATCATTCCTAATTAAAAAAAAAATAAACATTAGCACCAATTCAATAAAAAAAGAATCATTGAAATCGGTATAGAAACACCAAACTTATACTTACTTACATGAAATACGCCAACAAGACATCGCGCGTGAATAGTGAATCAAGCTATAAGGATTATTTTTGCGTAACGGTTGCCGCGCTCGACGGGGCTCGCGGCGGCAGAGTATAAAAGGGGCGGGAGGCGAGCGCAAGCGTCATTCAATATTTGGCTGTTGATGCGTTCAGAGTGTTGAACTTTATTGACAGACAATAATTGTTATTTTATAAACCGTGCTTATCAGCGCGACTTTTTGTCTTTAAATAGTTTATTTTAATTTCTTTTGTTGTTATTTTCTAAATTAGTTTTAGTTTTGTTTAAATTCTTAACTATTAATAGTTCCTATTTTATTTCTTTTTAAGTAGATTTAGATTCGATTTTTAGATTAGATAATAGATAGATAGATTAGATTATTGTTAGATTTTTAGTTACTGATAGGTTAGTTTTGGGCATTTTATGTTTAGTTTTTTTTGTATTGAGTAGATAAAAGCGTAGGTAGGTACTTTTATTAATTATAGTATTCATAGGTATTTTTTATTTATTTTTAAGTGAAGTAGGTATAGGTAGATATTGCCTACTATCTACCTATACTGCACACGTGTTTTAGCTTTATTTTCATTTCTTTTTTTTTTGTACCTAAGTTGTAGGTAGGTAGGTACATATTTCTTAGTTTAATTCTATTAGAATATTAGGTATTTAAGTTTAAATAGGCACTTAGATTTATATTTTTTTATTATATAGCAGCTGTACTTAGAACATCTAAGGTTTTTTTTGTATTAGCATAGGTACTTTGATTAATTACAGTAGTTGTAGGTATTTCTTATTATTCATTTTTAAGTGAAGTAGGTAAGTGTAGATAGTATTGCACACGCATTAAGTATAGCTTTATTTTCATTTTTTATTCTTTTGTAATTTGTAGGTACCTACGTACATATTTATAATTCGATTAGAATATTATTTTAGTTTTAATAGGCACTTAGATTTATATTCTATTTATTATATACTTAGCTATAGTTAGGACCTCTGACGTAAGTGTTTTGTTGGGTAACTAAATAGAATTTAAGTTACCGTCGATTAAAAATAAAATAAACGATGCCACCTAAAAAACGACCATCTTTATCTCGAACTTCGAGTCAAGCTAGGAGAATGAGAATGACGCGTTCTCAAGAATCGGAAGAGGAAAGAGCACATCGGTTAAACTCTATGAGAGTTAGTGCCTCAACATCTCGAGCTAATGAAAGCTCTCCAGAAAGAGAGATGCGATTAGCAGCTGAAAGAGCGAGACGAGCTACAACACGGGCTTCTCAAAGCTCTTCTCAACGAGAGCTAAGGCGTTCCATTGACCGGGAACAACATGCGTTATCCCGAGAAGCTGGAACTGCTTTACAACGAGAATTGCGACTCACAGCTGACCGCGAACGGCATACATTATCTCGCGAGTCTGAAACCTTCACTGAGAGGGAATTACGGCTTACAGCTGACCGCGAACGTCATATTTTATCTCGCGAGTCCGAAACCTTCACTGAGAGGGAATTACGGCTTACAGCTGACCACGAACGTCATATTTTATCTCGCGAGTCCGAAACCTTCACTGAGAGGGAATTACGGCTTACAGCTGATCGCGAACGTCATATTTTGTCTCGAGAATCTGAAACTTTTACTCAATATCAAGACCGTTTGACAAATGATAGGGCGCACCTTAACATGATTCGATCTCTTGAAGATGAACATGAGCATGAACAACGACTAGAGTCGGGACGCGATTATTACAATTCTTTGAGACAAGAACAATTGATTACTTTATCTAATGAAAGATTAAGAATTGAAAATATTCGGTCGCTTGAAACAGAAGAACAGCGAGAGGCCCGTCTTACTGCAGATAGATTTCGACATGGTCTTAATGACTTAGATATACACGTGGTAGATCAATCTACAAATTCGGTGGCGTGGTCCGATAAATATAAAAGTGGGTTTGCTTATAACCTCACAATTGATTACAGATCATCTTCTGAAATAGGCGATATGAACGTAGTATGTTCCTTTTGTAATGCTTCGAAGTGGAGGAAGGAGTCTGCTGGTTTCTGTTGTTCTGGAGGTAAAATAAATTTGCCTTCGTTCGAAGACCCACCGGAACCTTTAAAATCACTACTTTTAGGGGAACATTTGCAATCCAAAGAGTTTTTAGATAATAATCGCACTTATAATAGTGCATTCCAAATGACATCCTTTGGTGCTAAACAAATCTCAGAAGGCCCTTTCATGCCTACTTTTAAGGTACAAGGTCAGGTTTACCATTTGATAGGGTCCCTTTTGCCTGAAGAACAACCTAAATTTCTTCAAATATATTTTGTATCCGATTACAACGAACAGTCGAATATAAGAAATCAATATTTTCCGAATTTAAATACTGAACTCATTTCACAACTTCAGAACATGTTACATCAGGTTAATTCGTACGTATGCAGTTTTAAATCGGCATTAGAAGCCCTTTCTCAAGATGGTAATAACAATTATAAAATTGTTATAAATGCCGATAAGCGTCCAACTCAGGAACACCCTGGGCGTCATAACGTTCCATCCACGAATGAAGTTGCTGTAGTACTGGTCGACCAGGAATATGATAGGCGTGATATCGTTATACGTTCCAGAGACAATCGTTTGCAACTTATTTTCGAAACCCACAGGGCTTACGACAGTTTGCAATATCCTATGATATACTGTCGAGGGGAAGATGGTTATAATTTCGCTGTATACCAAACCGATCCGCGCACAGGCGCACCTAATTATAATAAAAAGGTGTCATGCCTTCAATTTTATTGTTACCACCTGCAAGTGAGACGGAATAGATTGGTATACTTTCAACGTTTTCGTGGCTTATTTAATCAGTTTATTGTTGACATGTACGCAAAAATTGAAACCGAAAGATTAGTTTATATACGATCTAATCAAAGGCAGCTGCGCGCTGAAGAATACGTGCACCTTCGCGATGCCATGCAGCAAGATAACGATACTGTGAATATGGGTCGTTTAGTTATTTTACCCTCTTCTTTTACTGGTGGTCCACGCTACATGCATGAACGTACTCAAGACGCTTTTTGTTACGTAAGAAAATATGGACGTCCCGACTTATTTGTTACTGTAACTACCAATCCCAAGTGGGATGAAATCACTCGGGAGCTTCTTGAGGGTCAGGCACCGCATGACCGCCATGATATTATTGCAAGAGTGTTTCATTTAAAATTAAAATCAATGATAGATCTTCTTACCAAAGATAACATTTTTGGAGAAGTATTGTGTTATATGTATAGTGTTGAGTGGCAAAAACGCGGCTTACCTCACGCACATATCTTGCTTTGGTTAAAAGATAAGGTTCGACCTAATGATGTAGACAGATTAATCAGTGCTGAAATTCCAGATCCGACTGCAGATCCCCTGTTATACGACATTGTTAAAACTCATATGATACATGGTCCATGTGGTGCATTTAACGCAAATGCTCCTTGCATGCAAGACGGTCGTTGCACTAAAAGGTATCCAAAAGCATTAGTGGATGAAACTGTAACAGGACATGATGGATACCCATTATATCGTCGCCGTTCAAGAGACAATGGTGGTTTTACTGTTGAAAAGCGAATGTCTGGACAACAGGTTACTTTAGATAATAGGTGGGTCGTTCCGTATTCGCCTGTATTGTCCAGAGCATTTCAAGCTCACATAAATGTAGAAATGTGTAATAGTGTAGAGTCAATTAAATATATTTGTAAGTACATTAACAAGGGCAGTGACCAAGCTACGTTTGCGTTAAGAAATGAACATGATGAAGTTACTAGATTTCAGTCAGGCAGATATATCAGCTCTTCAGAAGCTGTGTGGCGGATCTTAAGTTTTAATATTCACGAAAGATATCCACCTGTGACCCATCTGGATGTTCATCTGGAAGGCGGTCAACGTATATATTTTAACGCCGAAAATGTTACAGAACGATTAGAGAACCCTAGACAAACAACTTTATTGGCATTCTTTCGACTTTGCCAAACTGATAATTTCGCAAAGTCTCTTTTGTATGAAGAAGTTCCATCGTATTATACCTACGATAAACAACGAGGTGTCTTTAACCGTAGACGCCGAGGCAGGCCTGTAGATGGCGAGACAGGTATTTTCAAAGAACATGTTCTTGGTAGAGTGTATACTGTTCATCCTAACAACGCAGAGTGTTTTTATTTGAGATTATTATTACATACAGTGCGAGGACCAACATCATTTATAGATTTGAGAAAAGTAGACGATGTTGTTTATCCAACTTATCATGCAGCTTGCCAAGCGCGTCATTTGCTTGAAAATGATCAACATTGGAATGACGCTTTAGCAGAATCCTGTGTTAGTGATAATCCACGACGGTTACGCCATTTATTTGTAACATTACTCACATTTTGTAATTTATCTGATCCTGTCCAATTATGGGAAAAATATAAAGAAAAATTTGCAGAAGACTTTCTTCGGAATTTATCTCACAATAATGAAGGCGCAACTAATGATAATTTTCGAGATCTGGCTATAAATCAGTGCTTATTAGCTCTTCAGGAAGACTTAACAGCAGTAGGCGGTAAATCACTTTGTGAATATGGTTTGCCAACGCCAACCTCAGTCGGAGAGGTTACCAATAGGGAATATTCCGCAGAGATTGGTTACAACCCAATGGAACTGCTGGTAACATTAGAAAACGGTGTCCCAATGATGACTGCAGAACAACGCTTAGTCTATGATCGCGTGTGCGAGAGTGTGCAGAATAATTTAGGAACAATATGGTTTTTAGATGCACCTGGAGGAACTGGGAAAACTTTTTTGACTAAATTAATATTAGCTTATGTTCGAAATCAGCGTAAAATCGCTCTTGCCGTGGCTTCATCAGGTATAGCTGCAACATTGCTACCAGGAGGTAAAACTGCTCACACTATGTTTAAAATACCAATTAATTTAGATCGCACGGAAAGTCCAACCTGTAGTATTTCAAGAAATAGCGACAAAGCTAAGGTATTGCGTGAGTGTAATTTAATCGTATGGGATGAATGTACGATGGCCCATCGAAAAGGAGTAGAAGCAGTAGACAGAACTCTAAGGGACATAAGACAAAATGATCGACCAATGGGCGGTATTACGGTTTTATTTTGTGGTGATTTCCGACAAACCTTACCGGTAATACCACGGGGAACCCGAGCTGATGAGATTAGGGCTTGCCTGAAAAGCTCTTATTTGTGGCGTGATATACAATCGGTGCATTTGACTATAAATATGCGAGTGAGAACTGGAGACAACGCAGATAATCGTGAATTTTCTGATACATTATTGAAGATTGGTGAAGGTACCTATCCACAACTACACCAAGGAAAACTTATTCTGACACCTGAGTTATGTTGTATAGTGCAATCCCAACAACATCTTATATCTTCAGTTTACGGTGACATAACAATTATATTAAATAGGGACAATTCTTGGCTTTGCGAAAGGTCCATTTTGAACCCTCGCAATGACCAGGCATCTGAAATTAATAATAAAATACTGTCTAATATACAGGGAGAAAGCAAAGTTTATAGTTCAATAAATAGAATGGTTGATGAACAAGAAGCCACTAATTACCCGATAGAATTTTTAAATTCTTTAAGTATGCCTGGACTACCTTCTCATATAATTTGTTTAAAAATTGGCATACCGATAATTCTGCTCCGAAATTTAAGACCACCTCAACTTTGCAATGGAACTCGGCTAAAAGTAACCCAGTTGCAACAAAATGTAATCGAGGCTCAAATTTTAACAGGTTGCGGTGCAGGAGAAACTGTCTTTATTCCCAGAATTCCCATAATACCAAATAATTTTCCATTCCAATTTAAAAGAACGCAATTCCCAGTATCGGTGTGCTATGCCATGACTATCAATAAAGCTCAAGGGCAGACTTTTCGTGTTGCTGGAGTAGATCTCGGTGTTAGCTGTTTCTCGCATGGTCAATTATACGTCGCTCTTTCCCGGGTTAGCAATTCTAGGAATCTTTACGTTCACGTGCCGGACGGGTCGACTCTTAACATAGTCTACCCAGAAGCTTTGCGCTGAAACATTTTAATTTGATCTAAAAATATTAGCAATATATTATCTTAATAAAAAACAAGGAGTTACACGCTGACCGAGTCGTGGGTAGAGCGTGGGTATATTATAATATTCTGCGGTTACTTATATTTTTCAACAGTTTTGTGGATTGGCATATTATATTACTATTGCCCTTCTAAAATACGAAAGTGAATCTGCCTGTTACGTCAAAACTATGAGGGAGGACATCTGCTAATTTTTTTTCGAAAAACGACGGAAACGCGGACGAAGCCGCGGGCAAAAGCTAGTTCTATAATAAAAATATTTTGTTTTTGCTTATTTTTATAATAATTTAAAAATCTATGTTG
Organism: Melinaea marsaeus rileyi; assembly: GCA_918358865.1. Lineage (NCBI taxonomy): Eukaryota > Metazoa > Arthropoda > Insecta > Lepidoptera > Nymphalidae > Melinaea > Melinaea marsaeus. The sequence continues at coordinate 7,185,109 of OU911088.1, read as the reverse complement.
TTTAATATGATATTGTAATGTAATTAATACGGTTACTATGTATATATTGTTTACGGTTATTATATGTACATTTATAACACAATCTAACAATACTCGTATAATATCAAATTTATGATGTTACTTGTTATCTCGTATTATTATGCCGGCCAAAAAATACTTTAATTGTTGGCATTCGATAGAATATAACACCAAAATGAATATTTGCAAGAACTTCTATCTCGAAAAAACCTTTTAAATACTTAAAATATTTATCAAGTACAATGCAGACAACAACGATGTAATCTCTTCCATATGTTGATAATGAAATATATTTTATAATATAACATTGATACAGTTTTTTCGTATCTCCATATATCTGATGCCTCGGGGAAATTATCCCGCATACAACTAAGAGGGAACCATGAAGTCTATGTAAAACAATTTTTTAAATCCTTATCAAAAACTTAATATTTATGTGGATATAATAAGAGTTCCGAAGTTTAAAGTTTTGACAATATATTAATATATGTTCGTGCTATCATTATTTTCATCTTATTTTTTATTTTCAAAATGTTTTGCTGTACATATGGTTGTATTTATATTTAATTAATAAACACTATTTCAATTATTATTTACTTCAAGATGAATATAATAGACAATAGATCGAAGTGGATTTTATCTCGGGAAATGAAGTTAGCATTTAGAAGCATGTCGCATGTTTTAAAAGATGACTTAGGACTTGCAGCTTATAAGAGATTTACTGGACATTTCTTAATTGATAATTAAATCAAAACAACTAATTAAACGGTACTGAAATTGAGGTCACAGAAAAAAATTGTATACGGATGAGAATATTTTTACAATTGAACAGTATTTTAACAAACAAAATGACCGTATTCATACTTAAAGCTCTAAAACAGCTTCCCAATTGGGAAGTTCAATTGGGAGCCATATTTTTATGAAAAAGATATTAAAACATTGGCACGAATGTATCAAGATAACTTTCTTGGTAAATTAGTTGAGCCCTTTAAAAACATAATTCAAATGGATTCAATTTTTTTTTCGTATGTAAGAGATAATTTATTTTACGAATCATTCTAAATTCGAAGTTATAGTATGTATTAAAATCGATTTGGAAAATAACCAGTGAAGATGCAAATAACCAGGGTATTTCTCGAACGAACTTTGAAAAAATTAAAAATGTTAATAAAAAACAATTGATTTTTAAGTAAAATTATTATTATTTATTGAAGTAAAGAAAATGTTAACTGTTACTAATAAATTACAAAAAAGTGTGATTAATAATAATACAAAATAGTAATATAATTATATATGAAAATAAACTAAATCAGTATAGACCTACAATGATAAACAGCGCCATCTCTCGACAGTATCTCAGATGGTATCTTACCAGAAGATATAATGTAAATCAGGAATTTTTCAGACTTTTCTAAACCACACTATTTATGTATAATTTACTTTATTAATTAATTTATATATTAATTAAGCGATCTATACGTTCACACCCTTTTTTAGAATGTCTTTTTTATATAAAATTTTCTTATTATCATTTCGTTCTTTCACATCGTTCTGCATTGCGTGCAAATTTGATCGCAGTTAATGGAATTAATAAGGTGACTGGTAAAGTATACTTTGTAGCCTGTTATAACTTTTAACACTTTATTGTCTAAAACTTGACGAATGTTTATTATATATCTACTCTATCTTTTTTATGTTGGCTACATCTTTTTTTTCTTGTAACCGATTTAATGCACGTTTCGCTCCTACACGAGGCGTTTAGATGAAAACTTTAAACGTACCGTATTTGCAATGCGAGACAACAAATTTGAAATTTGAACGTTTGGACCACTTGTTAATTTTGGTTTGTTTTGTGTTTTTAAAACAGACGCAGTACTAGTTAACGACAACTATTTTTCACTCATGCAACTAGAATGGGTTAAGCTAAGCGTGGCGCGGCGTGGTAAAGATAGTGTGTAATCAAACATTATTCATGAATATGCTTAAATGCTAATATAATTATTGTAACATATTTCCCCTGTCCGGCTTTAAGGTCCCCAGAAGTGAGAGTTAGGCGCCCCTCCTCAAATAAAATAAAATACAACATCTACTAACTAGATCTAAATCTGTAATTCCATCAAGCAGTGGTGAGCTTTTAAAAGTAATAAATTTTTCTTGAATTCTGTAGTAAAATCATATGCTACAAAACCAAACTCCTTATTTGGAACCTTCATTTATTGAAGTATTATAAACTTAAATTTGATAAACTTTGAGAAATTTCGATAAATCGTGGGTGGAATTTAATTTCTTGTTATATGTTACTTTTAACTCAAAAAAAGTTAACCCATGCTTGGCTGTGGCTCAGTCTGGTATTATATGGAATTATGAAATTAATTAAACGTATTTAAGTGAACGCGCAGATTTCAAGTTTGGTGGTTTGAGAACACTATAATACAGAATGTATTTTAAGGTATATATAAATATCATTCGTCATATCTGAGATATATTCAATTTTATAAAATATAAATAGTATCACATAATCGTGGGTACTTGTGCATATATATTCTATGACGTCATATTAATATGCTTCTTTCTGATTCGCAAGGGACTTCAACACTACAGACAAATCTACAACCGTTGCGATACGTTAAGATTTATTTAAATAAAATGCAGTGACTTTATTCCTGATTGATGAGTCTACTGAGTGTTTTATTCATTCGCTGGCGTATTTGAAATTTGGTTGTTGCTTTATAAGAACACAAACATATGTATTGTCATTATTTGTTGAGTTACTTATCATTGTGAAACATAAGTGGTTATTAGTACCATACCAGTACCCTTTACATAGGAAAACCGTAAATTGTTTTAAAAATGTATCTGTAACAAATTTTACATTACAAAAATATCATACTAGTACTAAAATTTACAAATCAGTCATGATATTTCATCATCGTTTAAAGGAATTTATTTCACAGGTATGTTATGAATGAAATTACTTGGGATATCCCCAAGTAATTTCATTCATATTCATTCCAGAGATCGGGAAGTATTTAGAGAATAAGTCTTCCAAATCAAATTAATCCCTTAACCTTTTTAAAAGGAATCACTTACTGCCAATCGCCATTTGTATAATTTCTAATAATATTTTACCAAACGACCCTCTCGTTTAGTGAAAAAAATATTTAAGTAAGCTCTTAATAAGTATTTTTGATCATATAAATTTTAAATTTCAGTCTAAGACACAACTATATCTATAAATTTTGTCCAATATTTTTGTTCAAACTCTTAAACTTTGTTTAAACAAAGTATGTTATGATTGAGACAATCTGACATGTAAACTTTAATAAGATATATACTAGTCAATTTAAAGTATTTATCAATTCGTCATACGATTAATTTCCATCATTCGGTTGATGTTTTGATGGTATCTTAAGACCGTTATTTGTTTTGTCGTTAGTCTGTCATAAGAAACAGGACACAGGTTTCAACTATTTTTGTTAAGTCATTTTCAATGGGATTTGTTAAGGCCAGTTAAATTGTATATTGTATGCAATGAATATTTATTACAAATATTATTAATAATTAAAATATCTTAAACTAGCTGTTACCGAAGACTTCAATTGTTCTTTTGCCTTCTCGCACTTCCAGTAGTAGGAAAGAAGAATGATTCTATTCCTGAAAGTTTATTTAAAATTTCTATGTATCCTTTTATTTATTTAAGTAATTATGTAACCTTAACTCTGTCAATGACACAAATTTAATTTTTTATGTGTACCTATAAAAAGCAAAATACTTTTCACAGTTTTCAGATGCGATTTAATAAGTGTAACTTTTGAATGGACTAAGGGTAGATTGTCGAATTTAAATATTCGAAGATGTTATTTTAATAATAATTTTATAAAAGTGAAATTGTATGATGCAGAATCAATAAATTAACTATCAATATCAATTAAGCATGAAGAAGGCGACTTAATTTAATAACGGGGACACATCGTATTTCACTAGTATATATACGTTACACACTAATTTTATAAGTTAATCCGAGCAAGGAGCATGCATATATTATTTGGTCTCTATTAAGTTATTACGTCGCAACAGACGGTCGCAGGTGAACGAGGGTAATTACACACGAGAGCTACTCTCGTGACACACACGACACTTGTATGTGTGTTACTATATATATGGAGAAGGGTTGCCATGGTATTGATGTTGCACAAACCTGTGCAGTAGTGTTTTGGAAAGTAAACAGACATTACTATTAAATAATAATAAATGTTTTAATGGAGGGGCGATATTGCTCCCAATTATTTATTTAATATTTCATAATTTATTCTATATTTGTATTTGATTTAGACCATTTTTTTTAATCCGGGTATAATCATAAACATTTTTAACAAAAGCATAGCTGAGTCTTTCGTGTACGTACGTATTTGTAGAATGGCATTTTTGAGAATGTTAAATAGAAAGTCGAAAAACTCACAGATATTTTTATTTTTTCACATAAAACGTAGTAATACTCGAGACAGACGTTTAAATAATTTGGCAATGACGTTGTATTTTAACTATCAATGTCGATATGGCATAGATTTAGATGAAACGTTAGTTTACGTTTAGAGATATTCATTGTTGCACAATTCTTTTGAAAAACAAAAGAAGTTTCAGAAGACGCAACATTCGTGGCATTTGTAATAAAAAACCTTATTAAATAATGATGTGCAAACTCTCATGGAAGCAGCGTCGTAAATAAAACTGCCACTAAACACTGGCTTTGGTGGCTTTCGTCACTAAACATCATACAAAGTGGTTATTAATTAATTATGGTGTTAATAAAAAAAAATGGGAGCTCTCTATAATCGAAGAACAAATCTACGAATATAGTGAGAGTAGAGTTTATCTGTAATTAAATCTCTCCTAAATAATAATAATTAAAAAATACTAGAACTTTAACAAATGAGAGTGAAAACATTGATTTCTTTCTTTTATGTTAAAAAAGAACATAATAAGTTATTTATGAAAATAAATGAATTTGAAAGCAAGGTTTACAGATCTAAGGTTCTTTATAATATAGGAAACCAAAAAGAATCACGTAATGGTAAGTGATCATAACACACACACACATACTTGAACATTATAATATAAAACATTTGAACACTGTAGTACACTATCTTTTGTAATACGAACGGAATATTAATCTTAAAATAATGAGTATTCTAGAGAACATTCCACTAAATATCTCCTTATTTTCACATTATCGTGAAGATTTATAAAGAGTATGACACGTTTTAGTAGGTATATTGCAGTTACATTTGAATCCAGAATGAATTTATCCTAAAGAAAATAATAATATGAAATAAAATAAAGTTCATTAACGACTTTTATATGTAATTATGTATATCCTAGCACAGAGTTGCCTCTATTTTCTTATTAAGTAATATAAATATAAAAAAAAAATAAACAAAATATAGTTCTACGTGTGAAATTTAAGTTTGTAAAAGGCTCTTCTGTCAAAGGACAAATATTTAGTCATTTAAACTCTTTGTTCATACGGAATATGATCTAAATGATTTTGATAGAAAGATATATCAAATAAATGTACGAATCAACGTTCAAACTATTCGCAGATAAAAATTTTGAACAAATTAAATATCGTAGCGATATCAGGTTTTATTTGGTTTTTGACTATTAGAAATTGAACATACTTTTAATAATTTACAATAATAATAGTGTATTCAATTATTTCATTTGATATTTTGGTTGGCTTATATAATTAGCAAAACAAATTGTAATAAAAATAGTATCCGGTAATAAATTCGGAAGAACTTTTTCTAATGCAAACATGTTAAATAACAACTGTAGCTATTTCTATTAAATTTTTGTTTTTGACAATCCTGTAACTTGATGACGGGAATAAATATTTCATAAGAAAAATCTCACTAATTATTTTAACAAATTAACTAAGGTTGTCAAAGTTGAGTTCTTATACGAAGCGGTTATCTATTTACTTAGTTAACAGTTTCTATTGACTAATTGCTTATGGACCAGTAAATTTAAAATGCATTAAGTGAAATTTTATAGGGATTTTAAATAAAAGAGACCACAAAGGAATCCTTTGTTAGAAGAAAAGATGCCTCAATCCAATAAAACTGAACCTACACCTTTCAACATTTTATTTTTCATTTTTTACATATTGTTATACAGATGTTATTAGTGTTATGTCTTGTAAAAGTATTAGCTTAATTAGTCACTATTTATTTGTATAAAGAGCAATTTTTATGAATAGTAATCTACAGTAATGTTAGAAGTAATTATCATATCTTACAATTGTGAAACCTTGGATTCTTGTGAAAACTCAATCGTCTTTATAACATTAACATATAATAGACTTTTTTGTCTCCAAACAACGTTTTCCAGTTGTTTCCGCGCTATTTGTTGGCGTTGTTTCCAAAACAATGCCAACAAATTGCGCTGCAATTCGTCATCTTCAATACATTCAACGGACAACTATAAAAAAAGTTCATGTTAGGTATTCTATTCAAATATGGAAAATGGTTTCGTGTTATCTACTTTAGTGTTACATTTTACCAGATGGTGTTACAACGTTTAAAGTTAGTACATATTTACATATGTTCTATGATTATAAATTCTAGGTAGAACAACGGGATTTGCTGCTGTAATAATATTACAAGGTTTTTTTTATAATCAGTTTTTCTTTTTCCGACAATATCTGTCAAGAGGAGAGAGGTTTTAGTTATAGTTATGAATAATATCTTTTCGCCAGATATTACAACGTTAAATTTAAACTAAAGGACATTTTAAAGGTTCTTCGTCTTTTAAAAGAGTTCTTTTTAATAAGCTTCCGTTCTACTACAAATCAGTCTCAATGACAGACCTTCTGTACTACTTCTAGTAATACTCAAGTTAAAGCAGCACTTCTCATATATTATACATTTATACAATTTCAAGCTCTATAGCTATACAGCTATAGCTTTAGATCTTGAAGCAATTCCACTTACATTCATTCATTCATCACGCCAGAGGGACATTATCAATATAGAAAAACACTTTATGTTTTGGCGAATGCACCAGTGATCTACTAGCTTATAAAACCATCGATCAGGGCTTAATTTTGTTTAGTAAGGTTATGTTGACAAGGGCTGGTTGATAGAAAACAAGTTTCAGCTTTGTGTCCCAGACTAGTACAGTATGTACATGGTTCGAACTTTAAAATAAAATATTTCTATTTTTATATAAAGGTGCTTACATCGTGTTAAAAAAATTACCTCAACTTACAATTTTACAAAAGTGTCACCGCCATCTGTCGTAGAAGTTCGATTCAAAACAAAAAAACAATAATTTGAAATTTAGATGACTTTAACCCTGAAATAACATATTTTCTTAAGAGTTAACTAACGTTAATACCAACAGTAAACATCAATTATTTTATAACCACATAATTACATGTTCTGCATTCGATGTCATAAGTACTGACATAACTTCTTTCACCACTGATACAAATAAATATATATTTAAACTCGTACTTACAATTCTAGACATTATCGGTGTGATTTGAAAAACAAAACAAAAATCATAAATAAAAAAAAAACATAGAAAATTTTCTCTGTCCTATATACAAATAAAAATATTCAACTAAACTTGTTAACTCACTCAAATATTTTATGTCTTTTGCAAAGTCAATCAAAATATAACAAGTAGTTTCATAACAATTGAAAATAAATTCTGTAAATAAGGAATACAAATTAGATTTCTCCGAACTATTCAATATAGGATTGAATTGACAGACAATTTATTTGGATGGATAGTCTCAGTTATAATTTCGATTATTTTATAAATTTTTAATTTATTTTAAAAATTACTTTTAATATCATAGTTACATTTGATGTTTTTAGATGTAATAGTGGTCGACCAGGTGCTGAAATTCCAAGGTAATTTGATTGTCAATATTTAAGAATGTTTTAAGAACAATAAACTTCTATAAACATGGCATATACATATAGAATTACTGTTTTATATAAAATATTAAATTTGCATGGCACTCTATATAAGCTTCAATTAAGATTAATTTAATAATTTTTCAGTTCTTGTTTTCGTAAAACATTACAAAGATCACTTATTAATAATAAGATTAGGAACTCTGGAATAGATGGGAATGAGATGAATTGGAATGAAGTAGACAAATGCAGTATTGTATGATGAAAAGTGCTACTGATATAATGGTAGAGCCTATCTGTGGCCAATTGCTTAAAGCTCATAAATGGTTTAGGTGGTTAAAAATATTAATAATATTCAGTTAAGTCATTTATCATAAAATATATGCTATATGATTATATTGTGTCATTATTATTAATTTACCGAAAGAGGAAAATAAATACACCCTTTTACTTTCATTTGAGTAAAGGTTTACCTCCGTTTTGAGAAAAGATCACGTAAGAGCATAATAATTATATATAATACGTTTGATTACTCTTTTGAAAAATCTCAAAAGGACAAGGTATTAATTTATATTAAATAAAATGAAAAACTCTCCTTATTTCTTTTGTTCACTAAGTTCTACTTACTATACATAATTAAATATATGTATATATAATTAAATTAATAAGGATAGTTTTTCAAATAGGATTTTATTAAAAAACTTAATGAAACCGCGTCATATAACTTTATATCAAATATTTACATCTTCGTTAATAAAACTGAAAGTCACTTAACTTTATCTCATACAAAATTCGAAGTTTCCCAAAAACGTCTATTCGAATTTCAATTTAATAACTTTCCTGAGATTTTTAAATGTATTAATTATTGTCCATTCTTTAATCATCGACACTCTAAAGCCGTTTAGTATAAAGTTATAAACACTCTCTCTGCGGTACTAAATTATGTACTGGAGTGAAATATATTACAAACTTTGAATTTAATTTATTTATTTCTTTTATATATTAGGTCTACAACTTTGCTCCCGCCGTTTTCCAAAAGATGGCGCTAGTAGCCAGTAATAGTTCAAATAAATAAATCATAGTAGTTTTCCATCAGTTTTGACATCTATAAATATAACCTTACATCGATATTAGTTAATTTTTGTTTGCGTCATATAGTTACACTTAATTAAATATGTCAACTTATAAACCGAATTCACGTCATTTGTGGGAGATTTTACTTTTTCATTTCAACATGAAAAAATCGGCGGCTGAGGCTCGTCGGGTTATTTCAAGTACTTATGGTGATGATACTATTAGTGAAAGAACGTGTCGCGAGTGGTTCCAGCGCTTTAAAAGCGGTGATTTTGTTGTTGAAGATCGGCATAGCGGTGGCAGAGAAAAAACTTTTGAAGATGATAAACTGGAGGCTTTACTTAATGAAGACTCGTGCCAAACTCAAGAACAGCTAGCAAAATCATTGGGAGTAACTCAGCAAGCAGTATCAAAACGCCTGGAACAGCTGGGGATGATCCAAAAAAAAGGATACTGGGTACTGTATCAGTTGAAACCAAGAGATGTTGAGCGACGTTTATTTGCTTGTGAACAGCTGCTTGAAAGACAAAAACGAAAAGGATTTCTTCATCGTATTGTTACTGGGGACGAAAAAATGGGTGCACTACGACGACACTACCCTAAGCGACGCACATCATGGGGATTGCCCGGCCACACTCCTACGGCGACACCTCGACAGAATATTCACGGATCCAAGGTCATGTTGTGTATTTGGTGGGATCAGCTTGGCGTAATTTATTATGAGCTGCTAAAACCTTCTGAAAAAATTACTGGTGCACTTTATCGAACGCAATTAATGCGTTTGAGTCGGGCATTAAAAGCAAAACGGCCGCAATACGCTGATAGACACGAAAAAGTAATTTTGCAACACGACAATGCTCGACCTCACGTGGCGAAAGTAGTCAAGACGTACCTCGAAACACTGAAATGCATAGAATTTCAATTCTACTTCACCCGCCAGACTCTCTTAATGTTGCTCCATCTGATTACCATTTATTTAGGTCGATGGCACACGGCCTGGCGGGCCAGTGCTTCGATTGTTTTGAAAAAGTGAAAGAATGGATCGATTCTTGGATCTTATCAAAGGATGAAGACTTTTCCGACGCGGGATTCGTTTATTGCCTGAAAGATGGGCCAAAGTAGTGGAAAGTGACGGACAATACTTTGAAACATAAATAAGATACCATTTTTTTTATACAATTTTTAAAATTAAAAAAAAAACGGCGGGAGCAAAGTTGTAGACCTAATATATTATTTAAAACATGATACATTTATATAAGTAATAAATTACAAGATTCATCACGTATTTGCAAAGTTTTGATACTTTGATGTAAGTAAGTCATCTAATAGTTCTAATATTTTCATAATTTTTAAAAACAAATCATAGACAGGGTTAGGTCGATATTAATATTATTGGATATAAGGAAGGAACTTGTTATACTAATAATATTTTATATATTGAATTATATTCCTCAAATGAATAACTTAATCTTCGAAGTTTTTAAATGTTTGTAACTCAAAACCATCATAGACTAAACACAATAAATAAAAGGAACTGAACAATATATCCAAAAGCTTATAATTATATTAATATCAACCTGAATTTAAGAAAGCGATACATTGTTGACAAACTAACTTATTTCCTGAAAGGCACCTACATCTCCTCGTCCCGTGAACTCGATTGTTGCAAAGAATTTTAAAGCTCAAATAAAAAGCTTTTTAAAGTTAAACATAACAACATATAATATGAATGTGGACTTTTCGTGAGAATTTTATTAAACATTGTTGTTATTATACCTCAATAATTGAAATCATAATAAAATTGTATTAGGTAATAAATAATGCCGTTAACTTTTGTTTATAATATACCAATAATAAAGAAGAAAAAATTTTAATCTAAATAACATGTCGCGTTAAAACTTAGTCCATGTTCATGATCCATCTGTTCTTATACCAATTACTTAAATCATACACTTCATCTGATGATATCTGACTATTGAAGGCAATGGGGCCACTTCTTGGATAGTACTCTAGTAAATTATATAGATACTAGCTTATCCAATCCAAGTGAATAGAAAGAAATATTTAACTGGGAAATTAACTGGGGAAAAAAAATTGTCGATTATTTGTTTTATTATTATGTCCGATAAAAATACCTTTATTCGTCATTCCCTTCAAAATCATATTCCCTTCAAATGCTGAAAAGTTCAGTTCAGATCAAGATAAATCATCTGGCAATTCCACTCGTCACGTGAATACAACATTTCACTCATCACATGCTAAACTAGAATAGATATTTATAACACATAGTCTAACAATAAAATAACAGCATTATTATTTTATTTGTTTTTAATATCAACTCGAGTATATCATTGTGTAATAACGAACAAACCAATTTAACTTTTACTTTTGTTCCGAGTTAACATGTAATAGAATACTATAATAATATATTTAAATCACAAAAAAAAATGAATATAGGAGATATTTTATTATAATTTAAAAAAATGTTCCAAATTATAAAATACTATTCAGAGGTTATCAGTTTATCCTACTTATATTGATAATGTTAAACATTTTATAATACATGAACTATCAGCAAAACATTGCAAAAGAGTGTTTCCAATTGTCGTACCTCCATATAATGATACCTCGGGGAAATTATATACATTTACAAGTGAGAAAGAACAGAGAAATCTATGCAAAATAATAAGCAAGACCTGGCAACGAACATAAAGTCTCATACATGTAGTTGAAGTTTAATAAATACGTGTAGCAGTTACGATAATATATAAGGAAATGCAACGGAATCTGAACAAAAAATCCAGTTATTAGAAGGATAGAAATAACAAATTTTTGCATCTGCATAAGAAATAAAAGAAAATTTACACATACACCTAATATTAGTTCCAAAATTTAAACTTAACCCAACAAATGCTCTATGTTTAATGGAATATTGAATATTCTGGAGGGGAATTATTATTTAAATTGTAATAAACCGTTTTTAGTTATTAGTTACTTCGAGATGAATATAATAGAAAGCAGAGTATGTATAAAGCGATACTAGACTCACAATCTTACCTATCAAAGCATTCTTTGGTTTCATATAGAGAGAATTTAAACTAGTAACCGCTATATCATTCCATCCATCGATCCATTAGTAATGCAAACAAAATACTTTTTTATTAGCTGTCTTCATGTCTGTTTATTTATAAATTAAAATTGAGATAGATATAGAAATCTTATTTGTTGATTTGCTAGGAGCGTATGAAGCAAGCAGTAAGTAAATTAACATACACATACACAAACATAAGTAGTCAGAAAAAATATTATGATGTATAGTATAAAAATAATATTATGATCAAAACGAACAAGAAATAATAGAGTAAGTGAACGGTTTTTGTGTATTCATATCAATTTAAGATGTGACCTCAACTCTGGTATTCACGTGGACTCTGCACTGGATATAACATTGTGAATTTTGGGTTGTAAAGAAATGTTTTAAGGAATAGTATTCTGTACTTTTTTAATTAACTGTAAATGAGAAAATAGTTGAAATTATAGATACAAATGTGTCATCACATTATTATGTGGAGACATACATCAATTGATTAAAATAAAAAACGAATATTAATAGTAATAGTACAAAGAGCTCGTATTTTTACAACTTCGCTTGTAACTAATAGGCTTAATATAAAATTTACATGGTAAAAATTTTAAATAAATATTGATATAATATTTTCTTAATGAGAAATATTCTCAAAAATTCAATAATAATATGCAGAGGTTTGTAGGTTAAAGTGAAGTTCCTGGATGTTACAATAGTTCACATTTAGAGTGGAGGGGGTGAGGCTGTTTGCCGTCGTTTGCCCTCATAAAATACAAAACGCAATATTTTACGCACCCCAGATAAGACCGGCAGCCCGAGCAAAATCCAAGAATCAAGGTTTGGCTTTCGGATTCTCACTCACCGACGGAATATATACTAATGAATTTGGTTACTAATTTACTACACGTTGACCTTCTGTGAGAGGGGTCTTTCCCTAGTCGAGCCAACTCTATACGAACTGCAGTCAAATATCTCGATATAACCCTAGAACCATATTGTAGCAAAAAAATATATATGTGTGCCGATTGCGAGTGTAACAAAAGTTTTCGAATAACTTTACCTCCACGTTAAATGAGTGAACGCAAAACGCATCGCAACCAGTTATGTAGCGAGTGCGAGTTACACGTACATTTCAATTTAACCACTCAATCTGCGTTTACTCACCGCGGGGACCCAAACTATTTTTAATATGTTGGTATTACGTTAGTCATTTTAATATAAACCAAACAAATTTAGGATAACATTTGTTTAATGTGGTAATTAATAAAAAGTTGCCTCTTAAAATTTCGGTTATAATCAATGCTATTTAACATTTGTTTTTGTTAATATTTGACTTCTCTGAATATTTAGTTTGTTACTTTTCTAAAGCACCATGGAACCGGTGATTGACGACAGTATATTCGTAGAACTAAAAGATTGTCTTAGAATACGATAACTTTGTGTAATTCATATAAATATTATTTCATATTATTAAGATCGTTCTTGTTTTGAACTTCGGGAAAGTGGTACAAAGTTTGTAGTTATCTATTTCTTTTGAATTTTCGTTTGTGACCATCGTAATTAGTCGCATCGAAGTATTCAAGTATCACAGTGTCAATACAGAAAACCAACATAAAAGCTAATTATGAAAATCAGCTTATCCCAATTAAATTTAATGGTGACCTTTACGGAGCCGTAAGTTTAATTTTATTTAATTTGTGTAGCATTATTAATTTCCTATAAAACAAATATTTATTCTTTCATATTTATTTCATTTTAGGCATGGGGGTCTTAACAAAGCATCCTCCAATACGAAAGGTAGAATATTTCATGAACAATTGAATTAAATATTCAATTATTAATAAAATTTTAATTAGCTGAGTTATTAAATATTGAATACAGGTTTAGCACATGATGAGGCTTGATAGTTACAGGTTATTCTATATATATTCACTTACTAATACAACAAATTCAGACTTGTTTATTTTTTAATTTTGTAAATATTATTGTTTTCTTTAAAGGCAATTCATATTGAGGGGAATCCAAATACAAATATTACCTCAGCACCACAAGGAAGAGATATATCTTCTCCGCTACCTACATTTGTAGAGGAAGAAACTCTTAAGTAAAATTGAGGCTACTAAGTTTTTTATACTTTGTATAACTGTTATTTATATTTTAGGTTTCGCTCACATTAGCCATGGATGTTGGAGACATCCAGAATCTTTTGATAATATTATGTGTTTTACATCGTCAGATATATAAATTTTGCTGCAAATACTACAAATACTTGCTAATACTTCAACATTTTATATTTACGCAAATACATTACTTAAGCATTTGTCATTTGTCGTCTCTGGCTACCCCGCAAGGGATATGGCGTGAAGGTAAATAAATAAATAAATAAATAAGCATTTGTCCATTTTGGTGTAATGATTTCATGTAAACATTTAGGTTACTCCTCTAAATTTTTCATTAAAACTCAATATTCAACTCACATACCCATAGTCACATACCTAAAAAGAGATTTATAGTAAACAATAATTATGTCCTTGGTAGCACAATCAATTATAACATAAATAATAGACATATTTCGTTGCCATTTGAACATTAAATGAATGTAGTGATTGCAGCTATATAACAAATGTTGGTTGAACAACTATTATAAGGGTGGCTTCCATCAACACAGCCAAGAACCCCAGGTATTCTTAATTTCCTAAAAAACCTATTTTTACAAACAACATTAATGTAAACTTTGTGTGTCAATCGCTTGAACTCTTTACACAGAAATTTAAATATTTTTTTGGCTAAATGATACATACTAGTATCTTTAAATTGCCTTTTGCTAAATCAGAGCACTAGCTTCCATACTTAGGTTAAAATTGCAATTATCTTGAGCTTTAACACCTTTGGACATCCTAAGTAAAAAAAATCGTCCATTTTATATTTTTTACACTACACTTTAACTAAAATAATCTCTATTTAAATGATTCCAACTCCACATTCATTGTGGAATTGTAAGTGATAAGTATTCGATAACTTTTAAACAAAGTTTAAGAACTGTTACGTCGCTTTTGAGAAAATTGGCACTCGCACTCACCCAATCTTTTAAACTAATCACAAGCCTTGAAATCGTTAAGTCCGAATACAGTGGACGCCCGATAGTCATTAGCCACCGGGTTAAAAAGCTGTTTTACAAACATTGCATCAGGTGGCTTTGTTCTTATTCCATTAAAATCAAAGTTTACTTTCACGCGATCGAGTTGGTAAAAAACTTGCACTCGGCACACTGAACTTAAATAAGGCACCAAATAGATATGACAAATATATGGAAGCAACGAGTCGCAACTTTTTTATTTTTTTATTTAAGCTTCTCAGGTGAGTACTTTAAGTTATTATAAGATTAATAATGTAAAATAACTTTGTTTCTTCGTCTTCTTTAAAATAAATGCGTATTTATTTTCCAAAATTATGAACAGGGAAGAAAACATAGTTTTGAAATAAATATTAGTTTTGGACTAATTAAAATACTTTAAGTAAAACAACAAAGTATGTAACGAGTAGTCGTTTTATGATTGAAAAGCAAATATTTTTTAGAATATGTAGAAATAAAATATTTGAATGAAATGAAAAGTTTTACTTTTGCGAGTTAAAACTACACGTACTCGTTTCGATTGAGTTAAAAAAATATTCAGCTTTTTTCACACTGTATTTATATCTTCCAAATACAAACATTTCATATAGTCGTTTTTATGTGACTGATCTATAGATGTGTGAAATAAATCTATTATAATATCGTCCAGATCATATTAGGGTATTATTATATCTTTTAATTCGTTTATATAATGAATTAAAAAATGACTCTTATGGAGTTTGTCGCTATCTAAATGCTTCCACTCATTCTACTTTGACTTAATAAATAAAATGTAACAAAACCAATATTCTGAAATCGTAGTATGAGTTAGTTAGAACTGTTATGAGTAAAAAAAACTACTTACAAAACATTAAATAACTCAAATAATCTTAATATGTAAAGCGCAAAGACACTCACTCACTGACTCATTCATCGCTCTACAGCCCAAACCGTAATACAGAAAGCTGAAATTTGGACACAAGACATATTGAATAGGTGCAATAAGAAAGGATTTTGCAAAGGTCCAAAACGTTCCAAAGTTACAGCTAAAAAACTGCAAAAAATAGAACGCGCCTGTTTGATACCTCCTAAGTGGTGTGGAAATTCAAACAAAATGTTTGATCACTTTCGCCGTCGTCGCGAAGCACGGCTATCTTAATATATAAAGCACAAAGACACTCACTCACTGACACAATCATCGCTGTACAGCTCAAGCCGTAATACCTAGAAAGGTGAAATTTGGACACAAGATTCCTGACATATTGAATAGGTGCAATAAGAAAGGATTTTGCAAAGGTCCAAACCGCTCCAAAGTTACAGCTAAAAAACTGCTAAGTTTACCCCCCCACTTCCTTTCTTCTGCCATTGCATTGCAGTAGAAATTAAAATTATTTGGCCAGTCACTATGTTCATTCTCAACACGCTGCGATGTGAGAAACAAGAGTGTACCTATAACCCGATAGGAATGCAACTCTGTAGTTATCAAACTTAATTTTACACATTTAATTATAGTTTAATATTTAATAAGCTTGATTATGTAGAAAGTCCTTTTATAAATAAGTAAAATTATTACAATTAAAATTACTATTTATAAAACTAACATTAGTATACTAAATGTTTACTAAAAATGCAAATATCCAGTGACCTCATGTTATAGAGGCGCCGACATACATATATAATAAATACAACACCGGAAATAAAATATTATTATTAAAAATCTGGGTTACGAAAAATATTTTCACATAAACTGATTAAGAAACCACAAAAACTTTTAAGTTCAAGCTATTCATAAACAGTATATTGTAAAATAAACTATTCTTAAGTTTATCTAAATATAATAATAGCTAAGGGACGTTTGTGTGCAAAAGGATATTACAATGTATCTGAATACTTAGAGGATAATGCACCGTGGGTATGAAGCGATCGCTGCCAGGCTGCTTCAAGATTATTTATTTAATATTGTGTAATGTATTTATGTTATTTAGAATTTAAGGAAAAAAAAAAAAACAAATCATGACAATCCCGCTGAGTTTCTGTCGCCAGCTCTTCTCAGGTCTGTGGAAATAATTTTCCGAGCTGGTGGTAGCTTTGACAATGAAAAAATGTTTTGTATGAAACTTATTTTCAATAAAGATTTTTGATTTGATTTGATTTGATTGTAAATAATTATTTAACCTTATAGTTTACATGTTAAAAAAATATATAATAAGATTTTAAATAAAACATTCTCTAATAAGGACAATCAACCTGTAATCTTCACGTTTATATACCACGGGACTTTTACCAACGAATCTAATAGTTTATATTCTTTTGATTAACAGAATTATCTGTCTCCTAAAGGAAGTATTTATTTGAAACTATATTAAATGACGTCAATGAGTTTCGTAATTTAAGTTTTCTTATAAGTAAAATAATAACAGTAAGTATATGATCATATTTGTCTTTCATATATACATAAAAATAAATGAATCTAAATGCAAAAGTATCTTTTAAACTTTATTCGTTTCGTATGAACTAAGAATATTTAGTTACGGTGTTTCAAAGCTTAAATGTAGAAAGAACTTTCAATTATTATATGTAATTGTGCTACTGTACTATACTATGTGCATATAATGGGTAAACCCATACAGAGTGCTTTTCTCTGTAAGAATATGCTGCAATCTATATGTTAAGAAAAACTGTCTTAGGGAAAAATAATAATTCATTTTACTGAACAACTCACGCTCAACGTAAAATATAAATATGCTTAAAATTGTAATACCAAAAATTAACTAACGTTCCTAAGACAGTTTCTTCATATTCCCTACACATTCAGCTTATCCAATACTGATATAGTTAAAAAATCTGTATCTTGTACTCGATGAAGAAGATTACTTATAAGTAGTTTAGTTTATATATACGTACTTTAAGTTTTATCTACTGCTTAATGATCACAATCAACGTTTATGTTTTAGAGACATTGTTGACACGGCGACATAAAGTTGTTCAGGCATGAACAGCTTTTATGTTCCTATAAAAAATATTACAGAGTATAACAATGTATCGTAAAACTAAAAAAATATATAAATAGTAAAATTTATTGAAACAGGAAAATCAAATAAAATAAACAAAGTGAAATAAATAAAGATAATTTATTTATTTGTGTGTAAAGTTGAATGTTACAGATTTGTTTCACAGCCGTTGAGTACTTTGTGGCGTTATTTATTACGAGTGTATTTCAATGCTTTTATTGTAATCATTTGATATATATACATACATAATTTCATTACAAAATTTTAGTGCAAACACAAATAGTATTACTTTTATTAAACCCAGAATAAGATGAAACTTTTAGCAACAGCAAAATAATAGTTCAAATTAATTATTTCTTCTTTTTAATGCTAAATTAATTTAAATATCGAAGTACCTTTGGATTATCAATGACTGTCAATTAACCGTTCACTAACATTCTAATTACCATCGCTTTATATCGATACCGCGTGTTGTTTATATTCATGAATACAACACTATATGAGAGATCTATATCGTTAAATATATTCGAACGTTGTCTGTATTTACAAGTATTATAACTGATTATCGTACATCAGAATTTTAGAACGTTTACCAAAATTGGGTATATTTTGAAGAATACAAATAACATTTTATTAAAATGGATGAATGGAGCTATGAATTTTTGAGATATTTTAAGTTAGTAAACAACTAAATTATGATTGGTCATTAGATTGACTTGTAATATTAAATTCCCGAATAAACGTAACGTTGACAAATGCGACTTGCAGACGAACATAACCAGACATACTTACGAAATCTTTTTGTCAAGCCGAAGGATGTTTCAATTAAATACTTAAATATTTTTATTATTTACATGAACTATTTGGGAAACCCGAACTATCATAAATACAATAAAATTCGTTATTTATTTAAGAATTTTCTTTATCCCTTATTCAAATAACAGAAATTTAATAAAACTTGCTAACTCAATAAAATATTCGGTACTTTAATAGAAAGATAAATCAGGTAATAGAAAGGTTCTGATAGTTGTCTAACAATACAAAATATGTATTTACATATACAAATTGATTTCTCAGATCGTTACAATAGAAACATTGTTTAACATTCAATTATATTCAAGGTTGTTGTATTTCTGCAATTAAATTTAACATAGTCATCAATATTTTAATAGATATATTAATTGAATTGATAGATTAATTGAAAACAAAAAGAAATGGAGTTATCGTTTTAAGTTTAACAATAAATACACAAAATCCATACTAGCATTTGCAGACGATCTCTCAATACTGACATGTAATCCAAAACAATGTCAGCTACTTTTAAATGTTGTCGAGGATTTCTGTGCTTGGACGGACGGTTTGAGGACAAAACCCAATAAATGCTACAGTCTATGTCTAGGTAGGCGGAACACCAGATATAATTCTTACGATCCGGGTCTTATAATAGGCGGTAAGTGCGTTACTATGATTACCGACGCAGCTCCGTTCAAATTCTTAGGTAAAAAAATCAATTACCAAGGACGTATTCCATCGTTAGATACAATAGTCGATAGCTTTTTGAATGATCTAAAAAAGGTAGACAAT
Source organism: Melinaea marsaeus rileyi (assembly GCA_918358865.1). Lineage (NCBI taxonomy): Eukaryota > Metazoa > Arthropoda > Insecta > Lepidoptera > Nymphalidae > Melinaea > Melinaea marsaeus. The sequence continues at coordinate 7,165,297 of OU911088.1, read as the reverse complement.
CAACCAATAAGTAACATCAAAAAGGCTTGGATATACGATAATTATTTAACATTACGTCTAAATTGGCCTTTCCTCGTTTACGATAACAATAAGACCCTTTTGTTGAAGTTAGATGCAAGCGTCATAAGGACATTGAAGTCATGGCTCGGGTTAGCGCATACAGCGGATTCTTCTACCTTGTTTAGACACCGATACAATTTTGGGTTAAAATTAAAGAAACCATCGGAACTCTATAAACACCTAAGAGTGACCAAAATACATATCATCTCAAAATCGAATGATGATACTATAACATCTCTCCCAAAAGCTAAAATTGCCGCAGAGCTAGAGTCACGACTTCAATTCTATAAACAATTTGCAAGAGGTATTCAAACAAATAAAGCAGATAAAGTAGGAAACAACAAGACTTAGAAATAACAAAATCCTTTATTCGGCAAGATGAAAACGATAATTACCGGTTGCACGCGATGAGCCTAAAATTGCAAAATGAATGTCTGACCATAGGAGATTTTTGTATTCCACTAGCTTTGAGATGGTGCACCCTGCTTCATGATTGGTCCCTAGCATTATTAAAATTTGATCTTAATGTATTGATCAAATGATTCTCCCAGATCAAAGTAACTTAGTAAGATGTGGCAAAGCAACCGAAAAATCTTGCAACATCTCTGGGGAGGCAGTAGAAACCTCGAAACACTTGCTAGTACTTTTAAATAGAGGTAAATACTCGCGTAGATATCATACGAGAAGCGGTTAGTCTTTCTGTAACAAGAGCGCAGAAGAGTATAACAACCACCAAAATATCAGTAGAGTTCGTAAAGGCAGATTCGTCCAAAAAAACAAAACTAAAACCTTATTCCATTCCACCTGGCCCCATCGCGTTGCAAGAAGAGGACTTCTTGCAACGCGATGGACCCGGCACCCGCACCATGGAATGCTAAGAAGCTTCGTCTCATTATCTATAGTGACTTTAAAATAATTAATTTGAAATTTAATTTTGACAACACGACTCTTAAAAACAAATAAAACTAAAATTAGAAAAGTTCCTAATAAAAACAAATTTATATTACTATTAATAATACATATTCGGCCATTTTCCACAACGATAAGCTTGTATTATGATACTTGACAATTGATGAACGTATAAAAACTCTTTTTCATTATAAATATATATGTACGTTAGTCTTTATATAATATATACAAATACAAAATTCTTATATTGTTTTTAGTATGTATTGTTAATAGTCAGATTTCCGTAATTCCGACATCAATGCAAAGTCAAAGTTTGTCATTACAAATAGACATACATTTCATTCAGTTTCGTAATATCTTTGACACACAGGTTTTTAAACAAAACAGTTCATCATAAAATAGAATAATTATTTTTGAGTTACCTAACGTTTATAATTAGATTTCTATATACAATAGTTATCTACTCATAGAGTGAACAAAATCTGCTTAATATTTTGCAAACTAGTGAGTTAAAACTACACAAACCTCCGATGAAGATTTTGTATAATGAACTAATGTCGGAACAAAAGTTTGATCAGTCCAATAAAACTCAAACCTATACTTTTATATACATCACATTTGAATTCAAACCAAACATTGTTTAAAATTACTAAGCATCGCCGGTTGTGCTTAAAATCATACGAGTACAATAGTTACATGTTTGAATGACTGGCCTATAATTATAGTTCAAGAAATAAATTCACTTCATACTTCTTTTATGATGTTATTTTGTATTATATAATATTAAGTAACAACTAATATGATTGCTCTAAATTTAAAAGTGCTTACATGTTAAGGTATTAATAGTAAATCCATCCATAGCTTACAATTTGGTGTAAACGAAAATTACGGAGTAGAAATAAAAAAAAGGACCATTATAGAAAATCGTTGTTGGCTTCAAGCTGCGTAAGCAATTTATATCGGACAACTTAAGAATAAAATGATATCATATATCGGGAGATAAATTTCGCATTACAATATTTTATAACGAGAAACAAAGGTAATGACTTTTGACCACCAGCATGGTATTTCCTTAACAGAGTGAGACATAATTTAAAACCTCTAAATTAATGTATTTATATATTAATTGTTTGTCTTATACCAAAAAAAAATAATGCAGACGGCAACATATATATTTTAATATTAATGTCACCGTTTTTCATTTACGTGGAACACAAGTAAACCCTTTTTAAGTAATTTAACATGTCTCTTAAATAGATTAAAAGGTTAGCTAAAAATGAATTCTCATTTCAAAGTATTTCACTATTCTTATGGATATTTTTAATCTATATTTTAGACTATTATCTTTTTTTATAATACGAGAGATTGCTATTTTTGTAATCTATTATTTTGTTAACAAACTTTTTTTAAATTTGCCTGCACTATCAAAAGGTTACCATAAATTACTTCATAAATGTGTAAATTTGTATGAATTTTATACATTCAAACTATCAGTGCACTAACACAGTCTTTTTCATTTTATTATTTAGTTTAAATATTGTTAGTAAAACTATCTATGACATAATATGTATCATGTAAGGTAAAAAAATATCCATAAGCTTAACTTGAAATTCAGTTAAAAATATACACACATACATTTACATAATCAAAAACTTTATTCGTAGCCGCCAACAGTCAGTTTGCATGGGTGGCTCATCCTCCATATGGGCCAACATAGAAACTGGTGTGCCACAAGGCGGTATTCTTTCTCCTATTTTATTTTCTTTATTTATTGATACATTACTTCCCAACTTCGACTGTTCGTATCGCTTATACGCTGATGACCTTCAGCTCTATGTGCAGACTGGGATAAATGAACTTTCAAATGCAATTGTTACCATTAATCGCATCTTAAATGAATTGAGTTTATGGTCCTCCAGATTTGGTGTTTCAGTTAATCCTAAAAAATGTATAGCTATAGTCATTGGAAGCTCAAGATTGCTGGTCAGAACGGATTTTGACAGCATGCCTGCCATCACATATAATGACAATGTCATACCACTATCTAAGACCGTAAAAAACCTGGGGTTGTGCATTGACTGTAAAATGGATTGGCGCCAGCAGATTAATGAAATATGCCGCAAAGTCACTGCCGCATTACAGTCCTTATATCGGACTAAACATTTCCTCCCTATTAAGACGAAAATAATGCTAATCAACTCTCTTATATTGCCCCTTATTGATTACGCAGATGTCTCCTATCCAGACCTAAACAATGATCTTCTCAACAAGTTAGAGCGCCTCCTTAACAACTGTCTCCGCTACATCTTCGGCTTACGTAAGTATGATCATGTTTCTCAATTTCGCACTAAACTTAAATGGCTCACTATTCGACAGAGGCGTAGCTCTAGAATACTTAATCTCCTCTATTCAATCTTAAATGATCCAAATGCGCCTTCATACCTAAAGAAGGAATTCCAATATCTTCACGCAACTCATAACAAAATGCTTCGATCATCTTCCAACCTTAAAATCTCCATTCTACCCTATAAAACTGATTTTGTTCAAAAGTCTTTCAGAGTTCAAGCTTCTATCCTTTGGAACAATCTCCCTGAAAATATAAGGAGGGCACCTACCAAAACGTCGTTTAAAAATCTTATTCGCAACTACTTCCTAGAATCTTCCTAATACACATTTCATTCAGATATATATGCTATTTATTATATGTATGTATATTTAATTAGACATTATATGTGTTTATAATTTGTCTATATATATATAATTTATATATATATTATAGTTTATTTATTATTATTTTATTATTATTATTATTTTTATTTTTATTTTTATTATATATTTTTTATTATTTTTTTTTATTTCACTTAGTACTAGTTTTATTTTGAATTTTACTTTTGTTACGCCTACCGCAATTTCTCACCATCCACAAAGGTTAGCTGGTAGAGAATGCCAACAGGCATTAAGTTCGCCTTTTGTAATATTCAATAAAGGGTAAATAAATAAATAAATAAATAAATAAATAAATAAATGATATATGGCTTTTTTGGTCGTCCATTGAACGAAGTAATGGTCTATAACCATTATTTTATAAAAAAAATCCAGGATTGCATGATTTTAATATTTTAGTCTATCCAATACTTTATTCAAGCGCTCTTATAAAGTTATTGATTTATTCTTAGTTGCTGATACTAAAACTGATGTTAAACCGTATTTAGTGGTTTTGTCTCAGAATTTGGAGAACCATTTGGACACGACGTCTAATCGTATTAGACTTTGAGAGCCATTTAAAGCTCACAAACCGAAAACAATCCTACTTATGATAGTACAACATTTAAATGCCACTGCGGTAACTCAATTATTTGTTGGGGTGGAAAATATTTTAAACTAATAATGTAAATAATCATTCTATGATTATATTACTTAAATATAAACTTTTTATGACATGATACGTTGTATTATCTTCAATAAATTATACTTATAAGAAACATGAAGATATCTTAAATTCATAGGTAAAATTTTAAATTGTTTATTAAAAAGTTATATTATGAAATTATTGTGTACTTATAGTGTATAAGTACGCTATAATTACACAGGCACACAAAAAAAAAAAAACGTCATGAACCAGAGGGGAGACCCCATTATTCCTAGGTTTTTGGGATCGCTGAAACCGAATATGACAATAAAAACTAATTTTAAATGCCAGTTTTCCCGCTAGCACCCCCTTACTACCTCTTAAGGGGTGAAAATTGAAATTTTTGTAAAAAATCAAGATAGATGTGTCTTTCTACGTTTTTTTGGATGCTGAAACCGAAAATGATAACTAAAAATAAATTCATGACCACTATCACCCCCTACCATCCCTTACAGGGGGTGAAAATTTCATTTTTTTCTATAAAATCAAGACAGATGTGTATTTCTACGTTTCTTGGGATGCTGAAACCGAAAATGATAACTAAAAATAAATTAATGACCACTATCACCCCCTAATACCCCTTACAGGGGGTGAAAATTTCAATTTTTCTATAAAATCAAGATAGATGTATATTTCTACGTTTTTTGGGATGCTGGAACCGAAAATGATAACTAAAAATAAATTCATGACCACTATCACCCCCTTACTACCCCTTAAAGGGGGTTAAAATTTCAATTTTTCTATAAAATCAAGATAGATGTGTATTTCTACGTTTTTTAGGATGCTGGAACCGAAAATATGTGAATTTCTATGTTTTTCAAGATGCTGAGAGAAAAAATGATTATAAAGTATATGGTAACCTTATTGTATGCATATATTTGTTATTATAATACTAAGACTGAATCATGATTTTTGTCCTATTCTTAACAAGTTGTTTCATTTTTTGTTTTTTTTTTGCTTTCTATTTAATTCTGTTTATACTGTTATCCATCCGGCAGTCTTGTAAAACGCTTAAAAGATGCTGAACCTAATTCTATGCCTCCGAAATAGAAAGGTTACTATTTTTCGGCCAATTTAGGAGACTACAGTAAGGAGCAAGGTGAAAGGTTCCATCAGACAGGATCTTAAGACAATGGAACAGCGCTATCAGGGTAAATGGGATGTCAATATGTTAGCAGACTACTGTTGGAATTTAAAAAGAGATTTGCCAGAACAGAAAAGAACCAATAAAAGGAAACCACTTAGAAGAACTTTTGACAACAAGAGAGTTCGTTATCGTAGAAACAGGTAGACGCTGAATAGTGAGAGGCAAGGGGACTCACTTTAATCCATCACTCCAAAAGGGAACAGAAATCTACTACGTCCACGCCGTTGTTCCTGGGTTACGCTAAGAATAGAATTAAATCATGAATATATATCAGATACTTCTGATCGATAAAGCATTTGAATTTCTAATAGAAGAGCTAAGAGTAACTTCAAACTAGTTTGATAAACATGTCATTTACTATAAATCGTCAAAATTACTTCATACATCTTGATTTTATACAAAATTGAAACTACCCCCACCCCCTCCCCCCGTTAGGGATAGTTAGGGGGTGGTATTGAGTAAAAGAGGTATCAAATAAACTTTTGGTTATCATTTTCGGTTTCATTATACCAAAAAACGTAGAAATACACATCTGTCTTGATTTTATAGAAAAAAATGAAATTTTCACCCCCTGTAAGGGATGGTAGGGGGTGATAGTGGTCATGAATTTAGTTTTAGTTATCATTTTCGGTTTCAGCATCCCAAAAAACGTAGAAAGACACATCTATCTTGATTTTTTACAAAAATTTCAATTTTCACCCCTTAAGAGGTAGTAAGGGGGTGCTAGCGGCAAAACGGGCATTTAAAATTAGTTTTTATTGTCATATTCGGTTTTAGCGATCCCAAAAACCTAGGAATAATGGGGTCTCCCCTCTGGTTCATGACGTTTTTTTTTTTTTGTGTGCCTGTGTTATCGGCGACTCCAAGAGATCGCAGTTTCAAGACCTATTCGTATTTTTAAAAATTCTTTTTTATTTTTGCCTTCTTCACTTGGGTGACGAAACTTAATAATGTATTAATAATAATAATAATAAAAACATTTATTTCGGACAAGATCATAGATATTAAAATAATACAATGTTAAAAACTTATTCTTTGGCTTAAAATCCTAATTAATAACTTTTGATTAAGATGATCGATTTTATTCAAGCAAATAGTATATAAAAATGTTAATGACGTTTCTTTTCCCATTAACTTCAATGGGATATCAGTTTTTTGACGATTATTCCACAACGACATGATATTTTTCAATTTTTGTTTTTAAAACTGTCAGCTAATGTGTATTTTTTAATGCAAAATTTTCCGTCAAGTAGTTTTCGAGCTTATTCGTGACCAAGAATGTAAAAAAGTCTTTAGTAGAGCGCTCCGCTCGCATCGCTCGCTTCGCTGAATTATATGAATCCTTGACATTTAATTCAGAATCTTTAGTTTGATGCGTGTACAAATACGCAGTCAGTCAGAACCCGCTACCTTCGCGTTATTAGCATGAACCAACTGAGCTATTAGCCGATGTATTGCTAGTTACAAGTTACAACACTGATAGCTACTATATACTTGACTGTTACAACATTAAGAACAATAACTACCATTAGGATATAAATAGTTATTATAATATCGATAGGAGAAAAACATATTTCAGTGTAAACTGTTCCCATTTATGTAGGAAATATTATAGATTTTATAGAATAATTTTATAGAAGAATACAAACTATAGCATTTCACGATTGTATTTCATTATTATAAACATTACATTATTATGAATTAACATTTTTATTCACCCATTTAAAAGTTTTGCATTAACAAGTTACTGTAGAATTTAAAGTAAACTTCAACACTTTAACTACACATACCGAGGAGAAAATATCATCATACAACATAAAAACTAAGTGCAAATACATGATATATTAACATTCCTATTTTCTTTTATAATATATAATAATGAACATTTATAAATATAAATAAGTGCATTACATTACCAATTATAATTACGCTATCGCGTTCAATAACATATACAATTGGAATACTTAATATTGTCGACGAAACAAATTGCAAATTTTATATTTTTATTTAAAACTCTTCTAAGTCCATTTCAGGATTCAGTCCAGTTCTTTCCACCTAATAATACCTCTTACTTTATATTTATTCCACTTTTAACCCAAAAAAATATATTCTCACAAAACATATTTTTACAATACCTACTAAACTTTGCAGCAATACTCTTTACGACATCAAAGTTACCAATAAAAGTCAATCTAAAAATTTTGTGCAATTCAAGAGATCCGTAAGAAAACTACCCTCTTTGACGATACATGCTAAGTGACAGAAATACGTCAAAATATGAATATATTCAAGGGTGAAATAAACTGTATATGTTTTACAGTAAGCGTATTTTGTTACTTATACGAAATATACTCACTGAGATAAATATGCACTAACTCACTCACTAACCTATTATATATATAATAATTAATTATTATATATATAATAATAATATTATATATATAATAATAACAATTGTACACTGAATTATTTTTGTAAAGATCAAGTAAACAGGTAATCATTGTAAATAATGTTACAGAGTTAAATAAATCGGATCGAGCATATCGTTTCAAGAGTAACAAACCCTAACTTTATTGGACACTTTTACCAAAGAACAACTTTAGATACTGTGAGCACTGGTTATAATATTTGTTAGTGAGCCCTCAGAGTCGTTACTGAAAACGATGTTACCTAACAATGAGATAATAAATATACATTATCAATAAACATATATATGAGTCAAAAATATGAAATTAAAAATAATAATTCTATTATTCAATATAAAGAAAATGCTGAACAGTTTTGTCAGTCTGACAAAACAAGTTCCTTTGGAGTAAGAAATATTAATCTAACCTTAATTATAATCAACAAATAAATGTTAAATGATATAACATATGTAGCTTTTTTCCAAAGTTGTCTTTTATTACTCATATATCGCTTTCTAAATACCGAGCAGACACGACTCTGAGAACATTATATTTTAAAGTAAATTATAAAAGAATATGTTTCTTATAATATGATAAGTAACTACAAATGAAGTTTTTTTCTCATTTGACTGATTATTAGTGAATGTCTATAGATTAAATTTCAAATAAAAGTCTTTAAAAATGTACTTCGGGTTATTCACATTTTATCGTTATTAAGCAAGCGTTTGGAGAATTATTATAATCCACCATTATTAGAATTGGTTTAGTAGTTTTATAGATTATTGGTGTCAAACAAACATCTTAGAACTTTATAATATATATTAAAATAATTTATTAGTACCAGAACAGCTGTAAACCAAGACGCAATCGACTTCACTTCGGTTAGCTATAAATATACATGTGTCCAAAGAGACCACGGGGATGTTATCAATAATTGATTATCAATTACCATCTTCTAATCTACAGCACTATAAGTCAAAATTTCACAACTCAGTCTGTTTTGGAATGTTTTATTAATTGGAATAATTTTTCTTACAGTCTCTTTATATATTCATATGTATATTATTATTATTATTATATAATGTAAAGCCCGCGTTAACAATAATGTTACTTAATGTTATATTATATAAAACAAATACTGTCCGGAATATCTTAGCAGCATCTTGTATCTATAAATATTGTATATTATTAAATTGCTTTTACTGAGCCACATGTTCGGAACATTAGTTATGAAATGTCTAATACTATTTGTACTGTGATATTATATAGCATACAATCTACCCAAATCAGTAGTTAATCAGATAAAATTTAAAAGCAGTTAGTAGTTTAAATATGATGAGTTTAAATATATGAGAATGTGCTAATTGATATATGTAATTCTTACTTTCCACTTATTTTATAATAATTTATAGATATTATGAGAACAAACAACTTCGTGATAACAAAGTATCTACAATCAATAGGCTATGTAATATACATAACTCAATGAAATGGTAATATTTCAGGATCATTCTGAATTATTACCGTATTCAAAACGACCGTTAAAGTATTGAATTGTATTCGTGTATTATCTATAATATCTGTTGTTTAGATTGGTTTATGGCCTTTATCTGTATGTTACGCAGTAGGAATATGTAGCTTTTGAAATTAATAATCACAAAATCCACAATGTTCGTACCATTTTAACAGAAGCCTTGAGGGAAGTAGCTGGTGGTGGGTATGACAGCTATTTTACGCAGATGTAAATGTGCATATCACAGGAGCGCATAGTCAGTGCTACATACACATATAACAATTATAATAAATAATTAAATTCTGTAGAAGCCCTTATGAGTGAGAATTATTTAGAAAAGTTAGAATACTCTTATGCTTCAAATTTTACAAATTGTTCAGTTTCAAAAATAGGTAATGAATATCTGTTACTCAATTTTCAATTAAGTAAATTTATTAATTATTAACTTTTGGTTTTTATTAAAGATCCCAACAGTTTTAAATTCTTACAAAAATATTAATCTGTAAAGTTGAACAATTCTGGAAATCTTTTATTTTAAAGGGATCATCTACTTAAGTTCTTAGACGCCTTAACGTATAAAAGAAGAGTGTATAGAGAAGATATTAATGTATCTTTTATTAGATATCTCCTGAATAGTTTGTTTAAAATTTCTTTTCTTATTATTGTATTGTATTTGTAGTAGGTTGTATTACTAAATACTTTATTGGTAATGAAGAGTTTTGAGTATTAGATATAATGCGGGAGGAATTTTATATACAAATAAGCGACATATAAATTAGACATTAAAAAATTAAACTTGAAGATATTATTCTCTTGTTTTAAAATAATCATTACAATAAAAATACTTATCGGCACACCCATTGACTTACTTTGTATTTTTAACATTAAAGTTAAAAGTTATTTTCCAATAATTTCACTTAATTTCGATTATTTCAGAATTTAAGAATTTTGTCTGTTAAGTTATGATGATATCGTTAAATTGGATATTTTATTTATTTATTTATTTATTTATGCACCATAGAAAATTATACCTCGTTCGACAGGGTCGATCGTGTTAGGTAGATTCCCGTCGGTCGGATCGACAAAGAAAAACTAGCCAGCAGTATTCTACTGGTCATTACGAGTCTTATGACGGGTCACTCTGCATATATTCGGTTAGCGGGGAACCACCCCCCACCCCTATCTCCTAAACGGGGGGTCGCATCAAAAAACTTTTCGGACAAAAAAGTTTTCTCTATTAATTTGTTAATTTTCTAAGATTTTTCCAACGGCAAAATTTTGTCTCCTTCTATGACTTTTTTCGGTTTTTAACTTTCAACCCTCCCAGCCCCTCAACCCCTTGACCGATTTCCCCCGTTCAAGAACTTAACCTTTATTTTGTCCTTAAGAATGTGTATACCGAGTTTGAAAATCCTCCGTCAATATTTGGGACCTGTAGCGTGTCCCAAAGGTTTGCACTTTCACCCCCCCTCCCAGCCCCCCTTTCACTTTTTCCAAAAAAACAAGATGCTACGTTCGTTTTACTAATTTATCCTAGCGACCTGTGAAGTCAGATTTCGCCTACGATGAATTTGGACTGATGGATCATATATACATATATATATAGAGGGATATATAATTTTTTTTTTCCGACGAATTCTCAATCTCCAGTTCATAAACGGCGTAGCGCCCCTACTCTGGGGTCTGGGTCCCGTCATCGCATCGATTGCAATAGGTAGATTCATCTATGGAATCTACCTAAAAAAAGACAATTATAAAAGACATATACATAGGATGAACTAATATCTACAAAGAGATCTTTTCCAGGTACCCTTAGAGTGTTGGACAGTAGGTTTAAGAGGGCAGAGAAAGGTACATACATATTTTATAATAATATGCAGATACATTATAATAATACTATACAAAATCAGAAAATGGTATAATTGACTTGTCATATAATAAATTAGTAAGGTCGTTGATAAAAGTCCTATTTGGAAAATGTCTACTACCTATTAAAATGTGCTGTGATTTTTTAGGATTCACAAGTAGCCTTTTAAGTTTTATTCTATTTAATAAGTATTCTTTGCTAAGGTACATCAACACTGAGTAAGTGTTTTGTATATAACCCTCTACGAATTGAAAAAGGTCTGAAAAGTTTATTATAAATCCTTCACACTTGAAGATTAAATACCAGCTAGTACTTAAATTATCAATACGGTAAGTACGAAAACCAGATATCCCAAATCCAATCCCTTCTTGTCCCTATCCTCTCATCTCCGTCATCCCTCCCAATCCTGAGGTATTATGTAGGTTCAAGTGATTTGCCGATGATTTTATAATTGTAGCTCCTGTCTTACACACAATGGAATATCGTAACGGGCCAACTCCATACATACTAAACTATATTAAGACATTCATATTAATAATTGTATCAATTAATATAATTATAAAAACATTTCAAAAACTACGTTATCTGATATATCAGATAACGTAGTGGTAATTTGGTTCTGCCCATTGGAATATTATAATGTTCCAATGGGCAGAATGAGCAACCAAATGAAATAAACAAATATGCCAAAGTACATTGCACGTGTTCGTATTCAGTTCTCCTAACATAGATAAAGCATTCATGCAATCTATTGATTAGTAGTATCTAATATATATTCAGAATATCATCTCTAACTATTAAATGCAACGATTAAGTTCAGAGAATTGGTTACCGACTTTCAAAGTGTAAAAGTCACTATTAATATATACGATTAGTAATATAATATGCGACCTCTCTTAATGACCGGTAAAGAGACGAGACGAAGCTTCTTAGCAATCCATGGATTCACCGTGTGGGTGCCGGGCCCATCGCGTCGCAAGAAGAGGAGCGCAAACAATGGCTGGGACTTGCGACCCAGGTGTAGGTTTAGGGGCCCCTTTACTATGCGCAATAATAAAGTGTTGAATAAATATTGTACTATTATATTTTAACAACATCTATGTCATTTGTTCTATATATCACATAAGTTAAATGTTCCATTTTTAATGATAATTATATGAGATAGACTTAATTTCTTGTATGTATTGTGAATGGAATATTGACTAACAAATGAACACCAAAATTATTTTAACTGAGTATCAATGGAAGGCGTTGTTTATTTGACTCTTTACTGCTATTTGTTAGCAATTTTATTAAAAAAGTAATGAAAGCTCCGCTAGTAAAAATATTATCAATATTGAAAGAAGAAAATAAATATTTTGTGTGTAAACCGTTTCCATTTATGTACAATGATGAAATATAATTTTATACACAAATACAAACAGTAGCATTGCACGTTTCTACTACATTTAGAAATTAACATTTTCATCCATTCATTAAAAGTGTTACACTAACTCCGTGTACGTGTAGTGAATTTACTTCATACTCAACTAGGATAACATAACTCGTTATTAAATATCATCATAAAACAAAGACTAAATGTAATGTATATCTCGTGTATTTTTTTTGTTTATAACAATTAAAATGTATGAATATAATAAAGTACATTGCGTTATCACATGAAACAAGCCATCGTATCAATACCAATTGATATATTTAATAGTGTAGTATATCACAAATTCAACTCTTACATTTTTAATTATTTTTGTTTCTGATGTCACGTCATTCATGCCATGTTGTTCTTATTTATAATTGTTAATAAATGAACATTCATCAACGGGAGCACAGGGGACGGAAACAGTTCCAGAGTGCACGGGTTCAAGTTAATATTTTTGTCAAAGCCTTACCTAATAATATATTACATAAATAATTGTTTCTTAAACTAAATTAAAAATGATTATTAATTTATGCCATCTATCGGAATAAGATCTAGAACCTGATTTGACAGCTGTCATTCTAGCGGAACATTGCAGCAGCAATGCAGCCATCCTAAACTTTTGAAGCGGTAACTGCCAAGGCATGACACTCACGACAAATTGCTCTTTACCGACGCAATCCTTAACCATTATTGTTCTAATTTATTAGTGCTTTTAGAAAGTTAATTCAATTTGAACGTGTTATTAAATAATTTTTATTTCTTTTTGTTACTTTTTTTGGGATTACCCACATACGTGTAATATCGATATTCTGTTACCTGTATCCTAATCCTATAGATATATTTAATGTTTAATTAAGCTCGTTGGTTATAGTAATGATGTTATTCGCATTTGATACAAACATTTAATGAAATTGATGGATTAATATGTCATGATATTAATATATAAATTTCAATGTAATGTAAACGATAAATAATTATTTTATTTATTATTACTTTTAGTTACTGATTATTATTATAAATATTAATTACTATTTAACTTCCATAATACTAAAATATTAAACCTTAATAGGACTTGTACTTTGATTAAATTAGATACTTTTTGTTGAATAATAATTTAATAAAATCTACAGCATCGGAACAATTCTCTCAGAGTAAGATTTGTGTTAATATTCTTTGACTATTGAAAAAAGTTTCAAAAATGTAGTTATTATATCGCGTTACCTCGTATAAACCCTTATACCGTAGTATAGAAAAAAAAAACATAAATTACTACAAAAATACAGAAGCAACAAGTCGTAAATTAATTTACTAAAATCTTTACTTGAGCTTCTCAGGAGAGAACTTTATGTTATTGCTATGTCAATAACGCAAAGCAACTTTGTTTCTTCTTCTCGTTTAAAATACTTATCTATTTATTTTCCAAAAATATGAACTATTGATCTAGTAGATTGTAATATTACCAATATAGTGTTTATGTAACCAGACAGCTTTAAATCAAATATTCAATTAAATATATAGAATTCAATTTATTAAAATTAAATCCTTACATTAAATACTCCAATTGTCAAACAGGATAAATACATATGTACAACAAATTAACTTTTAAAATCACCGGGAAATACCGGTAAAACGAATTATGGTTAATTCATAATATTTAATCAACCCGGAGGCTAATAAAAAATGGAATATCGGATGTGGACATTGAATTCCAAAACAACAAACAAGCGAATTGTGTTACTACCACAGCAAACCTCAAACTAAATATGGGTAAATTCTTAATTAATAGAAACGGAAATAAATAATTTAGTAATATTAAATTAAAGTCTTTGAAAACAAATAAGCATTATTAATTGACAACATTTTAATATAATCTAAACATATAATTAAGACAACGTAGGCAGCATCTAAACATCTGAAATAAATGACAACTACTTTTAAATAATATAAAGCAGTAAGCTATAGATGAATAAAAATTACGACATAAGAATAACACTGTGTCTAAATAATAAAATAGTATGATATTTCGAGAATTTCAAAGTATCCTCAAGCTGGCACCATCTAATTTCTAAAATAGTACGAAATGTTACAGACTATTAAAATATTGAATTACTTATCAACAGATAGTTAACGAATCTAATCAACAGACAAACATTATAAAAATTTTAATGTGGAACGAAGTATTTAAATTACTACAGAAATTAACAACTTTCACGTAACAATTTGTATACAGCATAAAATTATGTGATATTTTGCATAATAATATAAACTTATTCGTCTAAGAACTTCCATAGTAGATCAAATTACTTATTACAATATATGCTTGACTGGACTGAAAAGTTTTAATTTTAGGAGTCATAACTAAACTATATTTCATTTAAATTAAATATCGGTTAATATTTAGCTTCTTTAAACATTCTGGTATTATACTTTTCCAATGAACATAAACATTTTATAAAGTAGTTCTTATTTAACCGTTCTGTAGACATATGAAAAAAAAATCTATAAGGATATCGTTCCGGTCTTACCACAAAATTACAATATTATGTTTTTTAGAATATTTATATTATTATCTGAATGTTTATGTAAAAAGACAGAATAATAATTCGTACCATGACTCTTATGGATTCTATCGCATTCTTTATTCTTCCCCAGTTGTTCTGCTTTAACTTGAGATCATCTGAAGTCATTATATAAGAAAGCCAAAACTATTTTTATTAAAAATAAATAAAACTATCTATAACACGATACATACCTTACATAGTAAGAGATAGTTTTGAAGAACATGTAATAAACAAGGATAATATTATCAAAAGAGTACTAAAATATGTTGGTTTCTTACGATTTATTACTTACACCTTCGGTATGGTTTTAATTTAACTCTTACGGTATTGTTTTAATTAAATAAAATAATTGATTACTTATGAAAAGTATATTTAGTCCAATGAACGCTTTTTTAAGACACAGACCTGATTACTTTTTTAGTACGAAACTGCTTACCTAGTGTAATTTATGAGAGTATTATAAAAGGGAGGTTGTAAATCTGTGTTGTAAATCGATATAAAAATGAACTATAACAGTGTCATTATTATTATTTTAACATACCTCCTATATGTAGCACCGAGTCTAAATGGTGATGGCCATATCGCTTCGCCATCGCTGGCGCAATCATATCTGCGTCTACTACTATCAAAACTAAAGAAAATGTCTCTTTAATCGAAATCCATATACTTTAGCTGTATATATTTATTCACAATAATTTAGAAATACTTCAGTGATTTTATGTTACAATTCAAATTATACATTCAAGTTTAAATTATTTTATTATGTTTGATATTTAACAAAAAAGCAAACAGAAGAAAAATAAAGTAACATTTATAACTTTTTTAAAATGGACAATTTATCTTTTAATCAAATATAATATATAAAATACTATTATCTCTAAATATAAAAATGTTACGTTGGTTTTTGTACTCTTCAAAAAATTTAAAATTACGAGTACTAACTACATCGTTTGTTTGAGCTAAAATTTTGACAGGATATACGGCTACTCGTGTCAGAGATGTTTTTATCTATCTATCTTATCTTATTATATATATTTTTTAAATAATTCAATGCACATTTCCCTCTAGCACAAAGCATTGAGACGAATAGTTTAAAAAAACGTATTTGCAATTTGAGACTTATTTGAAATTCGTACGTTTTTAACACTTTTTTTAATTTTGTTTCGTTTTGCTGTTTTCCAAACAGACACAGTACTAGCTAAAGTCAACTATTTCTCGTACATGCAAAAAGAATGTCCAACTGCTAAGCGTTGCTGAGCACAGCTAGTTAGACTTATTTTATATTAAATACTATTATTTACTAACATTTGAAGTAAAATTACTAAAATTTGCTGTTTCTTTACTTAACATTTTAATTGATATCAATATGATTAGTTTTCATCTATTATGTATTCTACTCGTATATTACACAAAACTCGTATATTACTCATTAAATTTCATTTTCTATTACGGATTGACAAAATAAAATACAATAATGTTTACACTAACAATCAGAATACATTCGTTTTCATAACGTGTAAATAAAATAAAAATATATCTTAGAGCAGGATTCTATATATTTTAATTCCTAGATAGAGTCTGATCTCTGACGCGGCTTTTGAGCTTCCATACTTAGTTTTTTTTATATTGGGCGACTGTCCATTTCAATAATAAATGAATGAACACAACCAAAACTTTATCACCAACTACTTTTTTTTTTACAAGAACTGTGCAGCAAATCTTTCAGGTGTTACTCCTTCCAGCGACCAATATAAAATGAGCCTCATATCGCTGGCATAGACTTTTGAGTACCGTGGAGACTACCTTATACGGTACTTACATAAAAAAATCTCTGTCCGTCTGTTTGTTACGGCTTATCTCTAAAACAGGACTTTCAGCAGATATTATAAGGAGTAACTTGGCTACATTCATTTTAAAAAACATACCGCGCGAAGTCGTGGGCTGAGCTAGTTCAATATATAAAATAATTACACTGCAAATACATTCATTACGGAATGTCAGTATTAATTATTATATATGAAATAATAATGGAATTAACATGCATTGTGGGTTATTTAACACTAAACCTACCGACAATTCTTGTATACCTGTTCCTACACGTCAAATTGACCGGTAATTAAAAGTTATTTTATAATATAACGCAGGTAATAATGGAAATAACTAAAAGTAAAGAGTGAAGACAATCCTTACTATATAATAATGACCTAATTGACTCTGTATGCACGCGCATCACTTATCGCCCACAAATCACACAATAATGTGTAATACATCAAAAAAAAGCTATTGAATCAGGCTACAAAATAGGGTGAGTGCCAACCTTATACGTGACATAAAATATTAAATTACTAAATATGAAAATTTTCTGCTTTTAACTATAAATGTTTGTAAAAATATTAATAATGGTAACTCAATTTTTGAAAATGGTGGAATTTGATAATAAATCCGCTAAAATATTGATAACAGTAATATGAAAGTCGTCGGTATTCAAGAAAATACAAATATTTGTAATACCTAATATTGTTGAAACAATAAATCACTAGGAATACTAGTAAATAAATATAACTTGTGTAATATTCTTCTGTAAAGTTTCACAACATTACACTCTACGCTCGTTTGTATACAAATAATTAAACTACCCGCAGTAATAAACGTACCAGTGAAATAATTAATGACTACGGAGGGAGGTAGCTGAGTGTTACATTTGAATTGAATAACCAGATAAGTGTTAGTAATTAATATTTGTTAAGTTTTAAGTAAGTAAGTTTTTATATACGGATTAAAGTTCATGCGTTATTTTGTTAAAATAATTTATAACTACGTTTTCAATACATGACACTGATATCTTAAACAATAGTCTTCACCATTTTAACTGTTTCTCTGGTTGTTAACGGAAAGATTAGAATGTTTTTTGTTATAATTTTGTTACATGTAGATTTATTATCTAAAATAATTTATTGAATACTTACGATCGCTTGTCTGTATATTTTTTAAAATCTTAAATATATACCTTTATAGCTTTACCTGTTATTTGACTAAAAAAGTGAGTTATTCTTTTATGGGGCAACGAACACACTTTTTCAACAATCTCCCAATTCACGTTCAAATTTTACGCTTTAATACTTTTAAAAAACTTTTAAGGACCGCTTGTGTACTAACACATACTTTATATATATTTTCGAATATCTAGAACATGATACATCCTGAGTAGGAAGTGCTCGTTGCGAGGCTACTACTAGTTTATTATAAATACCATTTAGGTCTTAATATGGCTTTAAAAAAAGGAATATAAGATAAAATCCGGCTGATTGAGTTTCTACGCCAATTGAAATGAGTTCTACGCCAGCTTTGATTTTGGAATGAAAAAACTTTTTGTATAAATACTTACTATAAACATTTGGATTATTTTTAGAGATATTTATATTTATAGAGGGATAAATAATGTAGCAAATACTGTTCTAGAAATTCAAATACTATATTAAATATGATACACCACGTCCAGAATTACCGACTGTATTTTACAACACGGTCTACTTGATCAGGTATGGGGAACCATCTTCGATATCGCACACGAAAATAAATAAATAACGCCTCAGTTTTCCAAAGGCAAGAGTGGATTCAGAAAAAATAGGCAAATATTGCCAAAAATCTGGTTACACCTATAAACTAAATTGTACAATCAATATATGGTTTTTTTATATTCAAAATACCTATTACTTTATGCACACAAAAACCATGGATTTATTTAATGTTATCTGAAATCTTATAATTATATTGTTACTTTTGTGCTGAAATATTATCTTTCTTCATAAACAAATAAGTAATTAGTTCACAAACACATTATATTTACAAGCGCCGTATATATGAGTAATACCATGAATTAAGATTTAAGTTAATGAAGGCAAAATCTTTTTATGAATATGTACTATTCTACTCATTATTAATATTTCGTTTGCATAAATATATTCTAAAGTAAAAATAGATTAAATAATTTCTGAACTTTTGCAAAACCCAACCCAAACTCTAAAATGTAACTTAGCTCTGTTTAATAACAAGATGTAATAAAATTTTATAAATATGAGAAATTCGTAAATTACCAAGAATGAAAATATCTAAAAGACAACAACAGAGATTAAAAAATATACACTAAACTTACACATTTACAGTTTACAGTTTATTCAGGTTTATTACTTAACATTTATTACTTACAATTCTAGTATTTGAGATATCTAAGATTATGATACAATAAAACAAAATAAAATTGAAGCAAAAATCAACAAAACAATAGAACTTATTATTTATTTAACATAAAAGATTTTTGTCTATCTCATATTCATATATTATATTATATTTTATTTATTATTATTATTATTAGTATTATTATTATTATTATTATTATTATTATTATTACTATTAATAGTACATATATATTTTTAATTTAATTAAGTACGGTGGCAGCCGAGGATCCAAAAAAAAACAAAATTATAAAAATACTTTATTTAAAATTACAATTTAAGTTACAACTAAAATGACGACTGCTTGCCCGATATTAGAAAACAAGAGTGACAATTATATTTAAAATTAATTATAAAGAAATACATTTATGTCAAGTGCACATTCAGCTTTTTGATTGTTATAAAATTATAATGAAATAATAAATTTGTGTGAAATGTAGATTCAGCTTTACGATTGTTAATATTCCTGGATTCTGATGCAATGTAATGTACATATTGCACCAACGCTTGCTAAGCGGTTCCCGCGATGCATGGGAACATAACTCCTCCCTCCTGAAGAACAGCATCTATTTGATTTCCTTAGATCTCGAATAGTGCTGTAAAATCTTCTCCACGTGATCACGATTTCCTTCCTCGTCCTTTGTTAGCTTTTGTTCTTTCTTAATTTTAAGGCTTTTACGATTCTTCAGACTTTTATATATTATAACAGCAATGCCTAGTGCACCTGCACTTAATATTATTCCATATAATGGGATTGTAGTATGATAAAGACTGTTACTTTCAGTTATTCCTGAAATTTTCGGCTGCAATGACATTTCATTACTTATTTCTTGAAGCTTTTTAAGGTCGATGGTGTTTAGTTGTAATGACGTTTGTGAAACTTCAATTTTCTCAGAATTGTGTAGGTCTATTATTTTCAGTGGCTTTCCTCTTATATGATCATTGCTATTAATTATTGTAAATTCTGAACTTTTTATTAAACATCCCAGAGGTAGGGTTACAAGATAACTGCCTTGTACTTTTATAAATTGTTGCTGATTGCAGGATAATTTTAAACTTGATGGCTCCGGAAATGTTATAATATAATGCTTGTCGTCAAGTTGTTCCACGGCTTCCGTAGTCAGGATCAAGGATACAAATTTACATGAACTTTGTATCTGCTGCGTCGTAATGAGGCGTTCTATACAATCGGGCTGTTTTCCATAGTGATTGTTAAATTTGTTTTCACAGAGATAAAATCCGTTGACCTTCGGGCATTCAGCCTCTATGTACATAAAATCTTTATTGTGAATTGCTAGGAATGGTTTAGGAGGAATAAGGATATGGTTATTCTTATTCGGTACTGCGGATAGATGATATAAAAAATAAAATTTGGGAAAGACAATCGGAAACCTAAAAATTAACACAATATTCCTATCATTATAATAGTAACCTACTTTAATAACGTCGAAATAGTCTCTAAAACTAATGTCTAAAAGTTCCTCTTTCTCGTAGAGGCTATTTAATTTATTTAAAATATCTCTATGCATATTGATAGATAACATAGAATGATGTGTACTTTGGGCATGAATAAAAGCTAACCAATTTTCTAATCGAAATAATTCGTCCGTTATACTTTCAATATTATCTCCTAAAATTAAGAATATTTGAGTCAAGTGCGTAAAAGTTGTAATATCCGTTTCGAGGTTACTGTTGACACTGGTTAAGTTATTTATCAAATTTTCCAACTTTCTTTGATTAATTGTTAAATTATTAATAATTTCATTATTTTGAAATAACCATTTTTTGGTTAAACTAATGTGATTGTTCAATTCGTTAACAATTATATTATTATTTCCTTCTAATATTTTAATTGCATTATCATACTTTATAGCATCCGTATAGTCGAGATTTCCTGAAATAGTTTTTATTATTGACCCTAAACTGTTAATAAGCCCTCTTTTAACACGACTAGTCTCAAAGGTTTTTAATTGCTGTGAAACTCTTTCTAATTTAGTTACAAGATATTCAATGTGCATTTGAAAAAGTGAAAGGGTTTTATTTCTTAAAATTGGGTTAATATTGTGGATTTGTTCTTGAACTGACTTTAAACTATCACGAATCTTCACTAAATCTACGCATTGTATAAAGGAGTGATAGTGGGAAATGATTCTAGCGGTTCCTAACTTAAACGGTAAAATACCCGGTCCATTATCCAGGCTACTTAACTCAATTTCTTCTGCTTTCGTCAAGGTTGCTAACAGGATCGTCATTCTGTAACAATTGAGCACTTATAGGTACTCTTTTAAGTCTAGATTTAGCTATTGGGCCTCGTTTCTTTTTCGTGTAAATGTGTATCGGTAAGTCGGCTAAAACTTTGTCATGAGTATAGCGAGGGGCAAGTTTTTGTCGGGATGCTTTAGGGTTTCGTATGAATATTTGTTGGTCGGGTAAGTAACATGTCTCAGGTTCTCTATTTTTATTAATGTTTTCAGTAATTTGGGTACGCCTATGTAGAGAGGATTCGTTTATAATATCATAGACTTTAATCATACGGTCACGATGGTCTTGTGTGTATTGCTGTAATAGTTGTTCTGTTAAGTCTATGTCTATAGGGTCACGGGGATCAAAGTGTCCAGTTATGATATCTATCGGTCTACATTTAGTAAAGCTATGTATAGAGCTGTTGTAAGCTAGAAGAGCATATGGCATAAGGTTAGTAATAGACTCTCCATGTTTATTTAATCTTAAAATCCTTAAATGTTCTAACAGGGTGGAATGAAGTCTTTCTATTAATCCATTTTCATTGGGTGTGTAAGGTAAAATTTTATGATGGATTATTTTGTGAAGTCTAAGAAATTCTAAAAATAATTGATTTGTGAATTCGGGACCTCCATCAGTAACGATTGTAATTGGAACTCCATGATGAGTACAAAACGTTAATAATCCTTGTACGACACTGATTGCAGTACCATCTTTTAGGTTATAGCTTTGCGCATATTTTGAAAAAGCATCGATTATTGTAAGGTATTTTTGATTTTCGACACTAAATAAATCTAAATGAACAATAGCAAAGGGTTTAGTTGGAGGAGGGACAATTTGAAATTTCTGTTTAATAGGATTTCTATCGTATTTTGCTCGGCCGCAAATTGTACATTCATTTATATATTTTGTGACTTGTTCTTTCATTTTTGGCCAAAAATATTTTTTTTGACAAAGATAAGTAACATTCATTGATGCCACGATGATTGGTTTTTCCTTCGTGGTAATTTTTGATAATCTCTTGCTGTTTAAAATAATCTTTTACATTATCTAATTCAGTTTTTGTAAGAACAATGTCCATAGCAGAATTTTTAAAATTATTTTGGATTATAGGAACTATTTGGTACATTCCCAACGGAGGGTTGATGAAAATACCAGTTTTGATTTTGGGATTGACGTATTCTTTTATTGCTTCTACTACATCATTTTCTACATTTGAATTCGAAATCGATATGGTAGCCTTAAAGTAGTTTTCAAATAATTTTGTTACTATTGGCTTATTTTTAATATCACCGACGATATTAAAAATAATTTGTCTATGAAATTTATTTAAGGCGTCGTCTGTTATAGGGATTTCTAAAAAGGGATTTTCTGAGTCGGAATGTACAGTGGCGGTTCGAGAGCTTATATTGGAGGGTGATTTTTCAGAGGTATTCACAACTGTTGAGCTAGCCTCTTCATTGTGAATTTCAATTCGAGATAGCGCGTCTGCATTACTATTATACTTTCCCTGTTTATATGTTACAGTAAAATCATACTCACTTAAACTAAGTCTCCATCTAGTTAGTCTTGAATTGGGTTCTTTAATGTTCATAATCCACTGAAGTGGTCTATGATCAGTCATAATTTTGAATTTTCTTCCAAAAAGATATGGGCGAAAATATTTAGTGCCCCAAACAATCGCTAATAACTCCTTTTCAATTGTACTATAGTTAATTTCGCTGGAGTTTAGAGTTCTGGATGCGTACGCTATGGGTCTATCAGAGCCAAGGGAGCCTTGAGAGAGAACTGCTCCTATTGCTAAGTTTGAAGCATCCGTGGTCAGTATAAAGTCTTTAGAAAAGTCGGGATATTGAAGGATGGGGTCATTAACAAGTAATCTTTTACATTTTTCAAAACAGTCAGTGTAGTCCTCTCCTAAAGTTATTTTGTAGCCTTTTTTCAAACATTGAGTCATAGGTTTTGTTACTCTAGCAAAGTCAGGTATAAATTTTCTATAATAGCCCAGTAAACCCAAAAATCGTTTTATTTCCGTAGCTGTTTTAGGAATAGGATAATTTTGAATAGCAGTTATTTTATCAGGGTTAGGTTTTATTCCTTCATTAGTAATTATATGTCCTAAATAAGAAGTTTCTTTTTTCAGGAACTCTGACTTATCCATTTGTATTCTAAAATTTGAATCTCGTAACCTTTTGAAAACCTTTTCTAAATTAATTATGTGTTCTTGAAGAGAAGTACTAAAAACGATTATATCATCGAGATAAACGAGACATATGTTATTTTGTAAGCCATGCAACACATTATCCATTACCCTTTGGAAGGTGGATGGCGCGTTTTTTAAGCCCATAGGCATTCTTAAAAATTCGAAATGCCCATGTTCTACATTAAAGGCAGTTTTAGATACATCAGAAGGATTCATTTCAATTTGATAGAAGCCACTTGCGAGATCTAGGGTACTGAAATATTGACAATTACCTAATTTATCTAGAATATCAGATATATTCGGGATAGGATATTTATCGTCGACTGTTTTTTCATTAACTTTCCGAAAGTCTATGACAAGGCGCCACTTAATTTTCCCTGAAGCGTCACTTTTCTTAGGAACTACCCATATTGGCGAGCTCCATGCTGAGTCAGAGGGTCTTATGATGCCTTGATCAAGCATTTTTTGGACTTGATCCCTAACTTCTCCCCTATGTATGAATGGGTATCTATAACTTTTAATGTGTACTGGTATTTCGTCTGTGGTTTTAATTGAATGTTTAATAGTGTTACTAAATGTTAGTGGCTCTCCCTCTAAATAAAATACATCCGCGTAACGGCCACAAAGAATTTCTAAATTAATTCTTTCCTCTTCATTTAAGTGATCATTTCGAAGACGAGAAAGGACTTCCTTCTCTCGTTCACAATTTTTTTCAGTATTTAAATATTCAGTATTATATAATTCGGCTTGAATGGGCTGGTCTAAAGAAAAAATTATGTCACTACGATTGGGGTTATAAATTTCTACTATAGCTCTATTATTTTTAACAAATGTCAAACATTCTTTTATAATGCAACGCGAAATTGTTTGCTCTGGGACTAAAATTTCTCCTATGTGCATATTAATTGGTAGTTTAACTAATTTAGAGGAACCAGCTGGTATTATATCCTCGTATAAGTTTACATTATGCGAATTATAAACTTGTATGGGGTTTGAAGCATTTTTGGTTACAAATAATTTTTTTTTATAATCTATGGTTGCTTCCCATTTATCTAAGAAATCTGTACCTATTAGACCATCGAAATAGTTGTGGAATTTATAAATATAAAATTTTATATCATCATTACTTTTAAACTCATTAAAGCAAGGAACGGTTATGGAATATTTATGTTTGCTTACAGAATGAACATTACACACTTCAAAAGGCTCATAATTTAAATTGAAATTATTAAAATATTTTTCAACTACATCTGGACTTATAAAGGACTGATTTGCACCGGTATCTATTAGAAACTTTAAGGGTGGATTTTTAATCTGAATATAAGGTAACTGACGTTGGGATTGAACATTAATCTCTATTTTGGTTTGTCTAACGGTTTGATTTTCCGAAAATCCTGTTGGTTATTGGTAGTTGAAGATGAAGGTTCAACAACAGTATATTCAAAAGGTATGGGGTCGTTTGATTGTTGAAGACATTGGTGGTTTTCTACAGGTTGATAGTCACTGTAATAATATTCTGGGTGTTGGTTATAATCGTCATAGTAATTGTCATAGTAATCGTCAGTCTCATAATAGTCATAATGGTCATAACTTTGATTTTGATTATTACTTTCGTGGAAATTCATTTCCCGAGTTTTAAAATAATTCGTTGGGGGTGGATTACCATGTTTCCTCCAGTCATGTCCAGTAGGTGGTAAATTTTTAGTTACAAAGTGAGTTACACCGCTCATAGGACGGGCTGGTTGGGGATTTTGGTTAGTATGTTGATAAAAATTACGTCGGGGCATTTTAAATGCATTATTAGGATTATAATTTGGAGGTGTGGCCCTAAATATTTGTTGAGTGTATGAGGGACCTGGACCCGGTTGAGGTCTAAATGGGGGTCGTTGTGTGTGAGTTGGGAATTGATGACGTGGTTGGTGTTGGTTTTGAAATGTAAATGGCCTAGACTGTATTGTGTTAAAATTATAATCTGAATTTACCTTAAAAGGTTGAGATGACAATGCCATAGGGTGTTTGTTCCTTTCAGGTTCATAACGAGCCTGTAAATATATAGTATTTAATTCGTCTTGCACGAATTCTAATGCTTTCTCTATTGTTTCGGGTCTCATACATCTAATACGTGAACCTAAAGGATCTTTTAATCCTCTTAAATATGCTTGCAGTGTTAATTTCTGATATAAAACCCTTTTCGCTTCAATTGTGGTACCAATATTCTCGTGTAAAGTTATATATGTCATAATTGTACTAAACAAGTTTTGACAGCGTTCATAAAACTCTTGAGGTGTAGTGGACCCTTGTTTTAAAAGAGCAAGATCATTGTATAACGCAGTTTCGTCTCGTTGATCAGAAAAATTATTAATTAACGACTTACGAATGCCAGTCCAGTCTGAAGGGATACCGTTAGTATTAATTAATCGTGCTGCGGAGCCTGTTACTTTATTTAAAATTCCGTTTACAAGAGCAACATTTAATAAATTATTTTCAGGGTTATTAATCACAAATTCTTGGACTAACTGGTCACAAAGTTTTATGAATCTAGGTAATACATTTGGGTTTCCATCGAATTCAGGCAATAAGCGTAAGGCTTGAAAAATGCTACCTAAATCGGCCATATTATATTTCTCTAAATTTAGTTTAACGTTATTATAAAATATTAAATTTCTGTTCGCGTCTTGAAAGCGCGCTCTACTACTATACGTACTAAGCCTAGAGGTCTTCGATTGCCGCAGAAGGGAAATCTTGGAAGGATAAATCTTACAAAATAGGGATAAGCAATCACTAGAAAGATTCTAATGTACTTACAATTTTAATTTCGGTTTCTCTGGAGTATCAATGTTCGGATACGCCTCGCTGCGCCGCCTCGTAGATTCAGGATACTCGTGTTGAAACTTGATAGCTTCTCGGATGGACCGCAAGACGATTATCTTGATTTTAAGAATATATATAATTTACGTTGCTCGCGACCCGGCCCGCGAGTATCCTACCGACTGCGCCAATTAAGTACGGTGGCAGCCGAGGATCCAAAAAAAAACAAAATTATAAAAATACTTTATTTAAAATTACAATTTAAGTTACAACTAAAATGACGACTGCTTGCCCGATATTAGAAAACAAGAGTGACAATTATATTTAAAATTAATTATAAAGAAATACATTTATGTCAAGTGCACATTCAGCTTTTTGATTGTTATAAAATTATAATGAAATAATAAATTTGTGTGAAATGTAGATTCAGCTTTACGATTGTTAATATTCCTGGATTCTGATGCAATGTAATGTACATATTGCACCAACGCTTGCTAAGCGGTTCCCGCGATGCATGGGAACATAACTATTTCACTCCGTACTAGTTTTTTTTATTTTTGCTTTTGTTACGCCTACCGCAATTTCTCACCATCCACAAAGGTTAGCTGGTAGAGAATGCCAACAGGCATTAAGTTCGCCTTTTGTAATTTACAATAAAGGGTTAATAAATAAATAAATATTCAAATACAAATATTCAATTAAATTTGTTAACTCATTCAATTATTTTATGCCCTTTCAATAAATAAAAAAAGATACTATTATTTCGGTATCCGAGGGTAGATTGCTTTAGTCTCACAGTATAAAAGGACTTGCTAACCGAAATTCCGGAAGAATTTCTTCTATAATCAATTTCTGTTATCTAATTAAAATACCTCGTTCGACAGGGTCGATCGTGTTAGGTAGATTCCAGTCGGTCGGATCGACAAAGAAAAACTGGCCAGCAGTATTCTACTGATCATTACGGGTCTTATGACGGGTCACTCTGCATATATTGGGTGAGCGGGAACCATCCCCCACCCCTGTTTCCTAAACGGGGGGTCGCATCAAAAAACTTTTCGGACAAAAAAGTTTCCTCTTTTAATTTGTTAATTTTCTAAGATTTTTCCGACGGCAAAATTTTGCCTTCTTCTGTGACTTTTTTCGGTTTTTAACTTTCAACCCCCGCAGCCCTCCAACCCCCCCACCGATTTCCCCCGTTCAAGAACTTAACCTTCATTTTGTCCTTAAGACTTTGTATACCAAGTTTGAAAATCCTCCGTCAATATTTGCGAGCTGTAGCGTGTCCCAAAGGTTTGCACTTTCACCCCCCCCTCCCAGCTTCCCCTTTCACTTTTTCCAAAAAAACGAGATGCTACGTTTGTCCTACTAATTTATCCTATCGACCTGTGAAGTCAAATTTTGCCTACGATGAATTTGGACTGATGGATCATATATACATATATATATAGAGGGATATATAATTTTTTTTTTCGACAGTTTCTCAATCTCCAGTTCATAAACGGCGTAGCGCCCCTTCTCTGGGGTCTGGGTCCCGTCATCGCATCGATTGCAATAGGTAGATTCATCTATGGAATCTACCTAAAACTAGCTAACATTTGAAAATGTAAATTAAAAAAAAATAACAAAAATACGCCTCCACAGAAGTGTAGTAGACTATTTTTATTAATCCATTTCTAAACATAGTTTTTTTAGACTATTTTTATTAATTCATTTCTAACAAAGGCATATCTCTGCGTCCTTCGTATACGCACTGCCAATTTGTAGCATGGTAATTTTTGAGAATTCAAAAGTATTCATAAATTTTTCTGTTTTGAAATATTTTAATATTTTAAATGAATTAAATTATTTAGGATCGACTCTTACGAGTTTGATGAGTTAAGATTTACACAATCTACCCCATAAAGAAACAAATTAACTTATGACTATAACAAAGAGCAAAATGTAAACCTTTTTATAACAAACAATCGAGGTTGTGATATTTTATGTGTTTCAAAAATAAATGAAGTTTTAAAGATGCATTGAAAAGACAGGTGTATGAAATTTTAATTAGAGCCAGAAATATGTTTTATATTTAAAAATAATGATACTTGTGTGATGTTTGTAATAGAAAATATCGGAAAAATGATGGGGATAACCAATAATTCATATTGCCAATAGCTAAGCTTAAAAAATAAAGCTGTAATTGAAGATCAAAACGACCTAGATGAATAATAACAATTTTAGTTAGACTACTGTCTAATGTCTCCGAATTAATAATAATAATAAAAAATACTAAATCATTATAATACAAATTTAAATAAAAACATTTATTTCTTACTCCTTA
Organism: Melinaea marsaeus rileyi; assembly: GCA_918358865.1. NCBI lineage: Eukaryota > Metazoa > Arthropoda > Insecta > Lepidoptera > Nymphalidae > Melinaea > Melinaea marsaeus. Next base: position 7,136,202 of record OU911088.1, on the reverse strand, counting down.
CATTGAAGAACAAAGTAAAAATGTGTTCTTTATGAAGTTAAAAACATTTGAAAATTCGTATTATTGATCGGAGATATTTTATTTCCCAAAGGACAACTTCATTGCAATGAATATCAATTAGACGTTCACTAATACGTTCCATTTATCACCGCTTTATCCGGAAATCTATAAATGCATATTTCAAAAGCGATTTATGTATACATTTCCTATATCCCTATAGAGATTAGGTGTATATTTTTTTTCATACATTATAAAAAATGCGATTTTCATACATGCTTTAATTCAGTGCATTTTTTAGTTTAAACTGAACAGAAAATATTTTAGTATTAATAAGTATTATAGTGAAAAAGTATTATAGTAAGTTTTATAGTGAAAAATAAATATTTTAGCAGAAAATATGTACATAAAGAACAAGTTAGTGTATGGAAGGATAGAAATAAACTGTTTATAATTTGAAATGGGTATCTTCAAAACAGGCGGACTACCACTTACCACCAAGGCCGGCAGCGCACTTGTGACTTCTCGGATGTTGCAAAAGTGATCACGTGTCAGGGACGACGACAGAGAGACAGAGCGCAAGCTCGTTTGCCCTCTTCTAACACATAAAATGTATGTATATAAAATATTATGACTGTAACCAGATTAATACAAAAATATAAAATATATATGATTTATTACAGAAGTTAAACTTGAAAAGATCGAGACAAAAACAACAAAGCAATATAAGTCATAAAAGAATTTTCTCCATTCCATATACAAAAAACAAATATAAAAGTATTATTTAGTCATTGAAATATTATCAGTACTTTGAATAAGGAACTAAAAGTTTTTTTTTATCTGACAGGATAACAAAAAATAATACGAGTAACTTAATGGTAGTCTTGAACACCAAAGAAATATTAATTATCCTAAAATAAAGAATGTTCTAGCGAAAATTCCAGTAAATGTTTCCTAATTTTAATCTTATAGTGAGAAGAAAACGTTTTACAAGAAAAGTTGCAGTTACATTTGCATCTGAATTAATTTATCCTAAAGTTGTGGAAATTTAAATATCAAATATTATAAAGTTCATTCAGGACTTTTATATGTAATTAAGTTTATTGTAAACTAACAATTCGTATTACTTTGATATTAAAAAATATAAACATAGACATCGAAATAAACAAAAAATACTTCTACGTGCGAAATTAAAGTTTGTGCAGCCTTGCTCTGGACAGAGGACAAACAATTTCGTCCGTCCGTCCGTCCTCTAAACTCTTTGTTTATACGGAATATGATCTAAATTATTTTTATAAAAAGACATATCAAAGAAATATACAAATCAACATTCAAACTATTCACAGATAAATATTTAAACCAAATCAAATAACATTAGATTTTCTTTATTTCGTGACTATTACTAATTGAACATATTTTTAATATTTTACAATAACAGCTCTGTTATTTTATTTGATACTTTTGTTGGTTTAGATAATTAACAAAATATATTTTTTAATATTAAAGGTTTTGGAATAAGAAGGAAGAAAGAAAATCAGAAATAATTTTTAACTCTAACATCTTACTTAATAAAAACCAACTTTGGAGATGTTCCTATTGATAAATATTTTACACAAGAAGACCACGAAGGCACCCTTTGTTAGAACCAAAAACGCATCAAGCCAATAAAACTCAATCTACACCTTTCAATATCTATACTATAATATTTCTCTACGGTTATTTGTTTATATGGGCACGCTCCTATCGCTACAGTAGGATCCAGATCAAAACGGGAATGGTTAATACATTATATACATTTTTATACAAACATTACTTTAGTAAGTACAATGTAGTAACAATAACATCTTTTGGATTTTTTTTTTGTGTTTATTTGAAAATAGAACACCGTTGGTGAAGCTCTGAAACGTTTCTATAACGTGCCCGTTTGTAGAACGGGCCATTAGACTAGTCAATAATATTCACGAACGAACTTTGTTCGTTTTGTGTTGTTTTCACTTTTCTCGGATGGATGTATTGATGTCTGTGGACGGGAAAAAATTTAATTACAGTCTAGAGATGGCGCTGTTTATAATTTACTGATTTAATTATATAACTATATTGTATTATTATTAATCACACTTTTTAGTATTTTTTTTAGTAATTATAAATCTACTAAATAAACATGTATTTCACATTTTCTTTTCTTCAATAACAATAATAATCATTTTACTTAAAAATCAATTGTTTTTTTATTAACATTTATAATTTCGTCAAAGTTCGTTCGGGAAATACCCTGGGTATTTGCATCTTCACTGATTTATTTTACTTTTGGTACAGCAGTTCGGTTTGCCAAACCTCTGTCCAACCATCATGCCAAACCTATATGAGATTTGAACTCCGACAATGTAATGCCAGTGTTCTGCAAGCCAGTTTTGGCAAATTCTACCCTATTCCTGAGAGCCAGGTCATGTTTTTTAATAAGAATTTTCACCAGATATTGATTGCCCAAGATAATGACAGCGACTTGTTACGATACTTACAACCTTAGGGACAGGTATATTTTGGTTGGTCAAATATAACTTTAACAAGCGTGGCAGCAAAATGCTCATTCATATTTTCTTGTATTCCATGGACCAGGAGAAGTTTTCTTCTGGATCTCATCTCCAGTTTATCATATTTTCCCTCTAAGAGTCTAAGTTGTGATTGATGTTCGAGAACTTCGAAAAAATTTCTGTGGATTGCATTGTGAACAAATTGCAATGTTGGACTTGGTGCTGGGATTAAAAGGACTAGGAAGTCTTTTGGACAAGTCTAAGATTTCTGGCCTTTGAGGAACAATTTAGAAGATAATTGAGTAAATAAGAAAAATCAGATTGCCTTATTTTATTAATGAGTATATATTATATATTCGTATTTTAATATAAGGCGTTAATATGTGTTCATATATTAAATAACTAATATATAGTATAGATCCAATGATTTAGCAACGTTTCATAAGTTTCTTTTTCTAATGTAGATACTGAGTAAAGTGTACTGAGTAAAGTTTAATTTGAAAAATTAATTTGGAAATCTTATTCTTGTAGATTAAATGCCAATTAACCACTCTTCTTTAAATTCTCAGTATGTTGAGTTAGACAACCGCATGCCTAAACACGATCCCTTTTACTCGTGTTTTAATTTCCTTCAATCGTCTCAACTCCTCAAGGATCATTTATCATATCTACTATCTAACTTACAATGCAATATCTTAATGGATCAAGATCATAAACTTACCTCAATATTACAAACCAAATTTATCAAACCAAAATACATCCCACATATTCGTATTTAGTTCATCTAACATAGATAAAGCATTCATGAAGCCCATTGAGTCATAGTAATGCCTGATAAATATTCACAATATCATCTTGGTAACATCCATACTACAATTTAGTTCAGAGAATTAGTTATCGCACGATTTTCAAAGTACTCTATATACTAACATTAATATACTAAATGATATTAAAAATATTCATATTGTACTTACAAGTAATATAATATGTAATTTCATTTAATGATGAATAATAAAGTAGTATCCTCTATCGCATTAATATATTTGGTTTGACCATTACAAGTAATATTATTTTGAATCAAATGTGTCGATTCAAGTCAAGAACATTATTTATTAAGTAAATACCAACAGCGTCAGAACTAAGTCAATTCACCGAAACGGAATGTTAACAGTTAGCAATTCTAATAAAATACTTCTTTAATAAAAAAAATATTGTCGATACTTCAGATATGAACTCTTATAGTGAAAACTTACGTAATTGGAACACTGACCTTTATGTATTACTTCCCAACGTAATATTAGAATATTGAATATATTCAAAGTAGGAAAAAATAATTAGAATCTTCGAAATAAATGACAGTAATAAAAATATAATTAGTCTAAAAATCTATAAATAAAACGTTTTTAAGGTTTAAAACAGAAAAGTTTAATACTACTATTTCATTGTGGTGAGTGTCTCTCCTATGCGTTTTGCAACTTGCAAATGATATTTTGGCAACGAGGTCATAAATTTTTTTTATTTAACTTTTCTCATAATATTTTAGTATTAATATTAAATTTAAACATAGAAAGAAAGATTTTATTTATAGTTTTTTATACTTAGTTTATATTGGATAATACTTATGCAGGAGTTTTTGTGGGTACTTTCGGTATAAATGTATTTTGAAGGCAAAAAAATTTTCAAGCTTAAAAAGATGAGCATCTGCGCACCGTGGACAAAATCTAGTTACAAAATCAATATCAGTTTTGTGATTTAATAAAGTGCTCAAGCACTCAGCTCAAAATAAATTTCACTTTATTGTGAATTTGAATACTTTGAATTAGATTTTTTTTACTTTGGTCGTCACCGATATATGTTAAACGTTCAGTTTTATTTAAATTCGAAAACAATGTTAAAGTTTTAACTTTAAAAATTTCCAATTTCGTAATTAAGAGTATATCTGAATAAAATATTTGACTGAACGGAATAGTTTTACCATTAAAGTTAAACCTGTAAACAAGATTTTATTTACATTACACACTCGATTGAATACGGTTAAAAATATTCAGCTTTTTCACACCACGTGTTTACTTATGCGAATAAAATGGGTTTAAAACCTTTTATAAAGTAGATTTTATCCGTACTGTAGATCTATAAAATAAACAAAATTAAGTCCCATTCGGGTGATAGCCCAGAATATTTCAAATATATTTAACTAACTTAATATTTCGGTTCTGAGCTTACAATTGCAATAATTTTACACAAAATGGATAACCGAGCACGACTCTCTTAATTTTTTTACTACGGACTATGCACATGCAAGATAAGATACTGTTTGTACAAGTTCTTATTTATCAATACCAGGTCGTAGGCAAAACCCTATCCTACAATTTTAAAAGACACTGGCCGAAATATTATCTGTATTTTGAAGTAAGAAAGAATCGAGCGCATTTGAAAAACGACTTGTATAAAAAACCACCAATCTAAAGTCCTAGTACTTGTTTGAGCTGATTTCCCTCAAGACTAAAGCTATATCGAGTCAAGCAATTTAAAAGCAAGAGAATACCTCAAATATTAAGACATGCTCTGAGGATGGATGTAGCACAAAGGCGATATTATCCAAATTGTAATATTATTTTAACTACTTGTTTCTTCTAAAATATCTTAATTTATAAAACATAATTATACATTTTCATATAAACCATCGATTCTTATATACTTCAATGTATGTATGATACAGAAAACAGAAATTTTCTTTTCCTAACAGATAAATATGTTTCAGCTGAACTAGTAAGCTAGTAAGCTTTTATTTCATGCTTGCATGCTTCATGTTTTGATCGTGAAACCTCTGGGGATACCGTATCGGAATATCCGGGATATGGCGACGCAAACTAAATCTTTTTATTTTATTTATATTTTTTAAATAAACAGCAATTAATTACACCGACTCTAGGTTCTGCTTATATTTTTAAAATTCTTTATAGTTTTCTTTGTAGTTATAAAGGACCTTGGTTTTATATTGATAAAATTTTTTATATATTATTTTGTATATATTATTTTGTATTAATTCTGTATTGTACCTTTACTGATGTAAGAGTTACTGGCAGACCTTTGTCAATACTTTACTAATATGTTAAATTAACAGTTAGTATCAATAGATAAAAATATTTGTTTTAAATTAATCTTTTTCAGAAAATTTTCCCCTTTAGTCGTTATGTATCGTTTCGTTGTTTCTATTGTATGAAAAATAGCAATTTGTCAACACACGTGGCGTTCGGTAATATAGAAGGTAATATAGAACCCTTTAATACGTACACTCAGAAGACGTACCACGTCATTTACCAAAGTTACCAGAAGAAATAATGTATGCCAAGCATTTTTCAGACATTTTAAACCACATTTTTTATAATTTATGTATTTATACTTTTATACCTATACGTATCTGAACTTGAAGAAAGTATGTGATAGAATTCAACGCAATATGTGATTATCAAGTGATTATTGCGTTTAATTCTTTCAGTTCAGTTCAGTTCAGTTTCTATTGATCACAGTACCGTGGTGTCCTCTTCCTACGAACGAGGAGGTCACTTTGCAGATCGGCTTTGCATAATATTTCAAAAGAAGTCGTTACTAAAATAGAGCTACCATTATTAACTACAAGACTTATAAGTGAATATAAAACAAGTAACCAACGTAAATACTTGTGTATGAAAAGGACGTGTAAATTGATGTTGTGAAGTAAGTGAAGAAGAAAATTTTATGTAAATTAATAAGGTAAGATATATCTAACTTCAAACTCTAAAATCTCGGATTTCGGTCTCAATACTTGCATCTGCTTTGTTTTCGTTCTTTGTAAAGGGTAGGGAAATTTATGGTTTAAATATGACCATATATTCCCCTACTGTTCACAGATGAAATAGCTTTCCATCCATGGAAGTAAAGATATTAAAGATATGTGTGTCAATTGTTGTCCATCAAACGATGCATTTTCTGCACAAAATTATTATTTTTTTATACTAATCACTCACATCCTAAATGTTCGCTCCTCATTTATTCTCAAAATTATCTTAAATCTTTTCGTTCCTTTCCACTGTTCTGGATTCCCTGGAAATTCTTTTACAGTAAATAATTTAACATACCGAAGCGTAGTAATTTCAATATTTATATATTTTTTTGCATTTACTTTTACGCGGTTTTGAATTTACTTTTGTTCTTATCTGTCGAAGGCGTGGACCGAAGGGCTGAAGAAGGATAAAAAAAATCAAATATCTGCGTGTAAGTGACGATTTAAGCCCATGAACCCTTTACATGCAAAGAGAGAGATATGAAAATATAACATCGTATGGAGATAGAGAGAGGCTTCGTCATGAAATTTCAACTCTAATTATGATAGTTAGCTTTCATTATATACTACTGTAATAAAGATTCAAAAATTCAAAATTAATTTAACAAGAAGAAGTAAATCAAACTATCATTATTTCCCTTTGAATTGTTCTAAACTATCTCATGCTATTAATCAACTGTTAATAATTTTGATTGGCATTCGTAGAGACCTCTGTGAACAGATTATTGACGATGTTATAAAAAATATAATAGTACTCATAATAGTAATACTATAAGATAAGAAAGAAAAAATAAACGTATATTTAATAACAACCAACTTAACACCTTAACTTAAATTCTCAGTGTAATGATAATATTTTGGGATCATTTTGAATTATTACAGTATTCAAACCTGCTGTTAAAGTCTTGAATTGTATTTGTAAATTGTCCATAATATGTGATGATCACGTTGTTTGTTTATGTCTGTAATATACATTCAATATAATGTTTGTATTAGGATTACTTTATGGTCTTTATTTGTTTGTTACGTAGCAGGAATATGTAGCTTTTGAAATTGATAATCACAAATCAACAAGAATGATAGCACCATTTTAATAGAAGCCTGGAGGGAAGTAGCTGGTGACTGATATGACAGCTTTTTAACATTTCTCATATACAACTAAAACCTCAGGCATTATTATTCTGCATCTCAAGTCTCCGTATAAGATTTTAATAAAATGACCCACCCGTTATAATGTTATTCATAACATTCAAATAACTAAGTAAAATTTGAAACTGTTAGTATTATAGTTTTATATAACGCTATGTTTGTTAGTTATCTGGTTTTTTTTCAACATATGCTCGTATTAACTTAGTGTCTGTTTGTTTGTAAAATGTATACTGAAATATAATATTTAAAAGTATTTCATTTATATATAAAAATAATATTTTGTTAAATAGTTATAGAGAAATATGTAAAAAAACGTATATGGTTTTAATCCAAGGTTTAAAATTGCAAACCATTAAGGCTGTTCTTACAAAGGCCATACTTCATTAATCGATTGTTGTGTGATTAATGTAAAATTAAAAAACATCACGTGGCCCATGAGGGGATCGAACCCGCGACCTTCGCGTTATTAGCACGACGCTCTAACCAACTGAGCTAATGGGCCGATATACTAACATACTGTATTACTACTTCGAGGTTAGAGAAACTCAATTTGTTTTATATATTTTATATAAATTACAATTCTAGTATCTATTAAGTAGACTGCTAACCGATTCTTAGTAATATTGGTTGTCGTTTTAATATCCATCTTTGCATGTCTATTACTGTATTACTTTCATATTTTTTTGTTTATAATCTACTAAAATGTAAATATAAAAAATATATGTTTATTTTTTCTCTTCAAAAAATAATAAAAACTAATTGTGAAATTCGATACGAAATGCAAGTTTAGACAACTTACATGTCAAAGTGATTTTTTAAGATTTAATGTCTCAACCGTTCCATTCTTTATAAACATTTGTATATGTGTGCTTTTAAATATATCTTCTGTACATAAATACAGACTGTAGCATTTCACTATTGTATTACATTTATATGTTAATATTATCATCCATTCATTAAAAGTTTTACACTAACTCCGTGTACGCGTAATGAATTTACTTCATACTTAACTAAGACAATATAACTCGTTAGTAAATATCATCATACAACATGAAGACTAAGTGCAATATATATCTCAAGTGTTGTATGTTCAACAATTTCTAAAAGTTTATATATTTATTATATATATTAATGTAAATAATTAATATTCGTAAAATATGTAACTAGATTGTTTAAAACATTAATGCATTATATTTGGATTATAAACATTGTATTTGGACTTGATTCCACTATGTATATTAAAGAACCAATTCATTTAATAAATAATGTACTAAGGCATATTCAGGAAAATGGAATACTATATAATATATTATATATCAGAATTCCAGTGGTGAACAGGGACATACTGTATTTTGTAACATAGTTTACACGATTCCGTATGCGAAACTCGTTTCGATTTCACATGCTGAAAGAAATAAATAGCATCTCAGATTTCAAAAGGCAACATTGAATTCAGAAAAGTTTAATATAATATCAATAATACACGTAACTTTTTTGTGATAAAAAAACTAGTGACAATATTGCCTGCATAAATATATTTGTATAAAATTTTAAGTCCTTACTTTATGCTGTCGATTTCTTGTTGCAATTCAATAAAATATAATTTTATTATTAAAAAATTATAAGAAAGAAACAACAACAGTCTTATGTGAAAAGCAAAATCAGAAAAAGAAATAAACTAAAAAGGAGGAAAGTAATTTAATTTGGATTTTTGATAATTAATACAATAGTTACATAGTCTATAAACAAACAATCATAAAAAGCGCATATAAGGTATTATTAGTGTAAATATCACTTTCAGTCGTACCTGGTGACGTCTACGTTTTGTTGGTGTCCGAACCACAGCAACGCATCCCTCCCTTCCAGGTCAGCGGTCATGTGGTAGATCAAAAAACAGAGAAGGAAAATTTTGACGATTTAATTATGAACATTCAGTTCACAATACAAATTCTTAACAATTTTTATTTAGAATTACAAACATAATGCTTTGTTATTAGCTATGTTTATATCTATCCATTTAAAAGCTAAAGTTAAGAAAAGCATAAAAGAGAAATGAATACAAACCTGTGATTTAAAGTTAAGAAATGTAACAATTTGTTAATTCTTATTTGTTGATGTGACAGGAGCGTATGTACGTACGTATGAAGTAACTACCAAGTTAAATAACGCACATCCTAAAAAATATTTTCCCTTACTCTAACTCCAATTCGATGTAGTCAGATTGAACAAGAAATAAAACAGCACAGCGAGTGAACAGTTTTTGTGAATTCACGTGTGAATTCAATTCAAGATGAGATCTCAACTCAGGTATTGACGTGCATTGGACTGGATATAACATCATGCATTTCGGGTTATAAGGAAATATTTTAAGGAATTACATTTTGTTATTATTAAATTTAATTGTAAATGAGAGACTACTTAAATTTATAGCTACAAATATTTTAAAATAATGATGATATACATATCTACACTAATAGTACAAAGAGATTATTTTTTCATATTCATTTGTAGCTAATAGGCTTAATAACTAAGTAATTCTAATACTATTTTATTCATCAAGAATTACGAGTATTAAGAAATAATTTTTAATTTTGTTACTTTTTGCTGGATTACCCGCAAACGTGTGTAGTGTCGATAACTCTTATATGAGCCATACTGATTCTATTGATATATTTACTGTTTAATTAAACCTATTAGTTAAAAAGCAATTTCGTTGTTTGCATTTAATACAAATATTTAATGAAATTGGTGCATTAATATGTCATAGCAAATTAACAATTATATTATGATTGAAAGGTAATCTATTTGTTTATTGAAACTGTAATAACGAAAGATAATTATTAAATTTATTTAATAGAATTAATTATTTTGCATCGAAGTCATCAAAATATTTTGTTTTTTTTTTTTGAATACAGATTTAAAATCGTGATATATAGTAGTTGTATCATACTACATATAAAAGAAAAAATATGTAACGAGTAGTTGTTTCTCGTCAAATTATTGTACTTAGTTGGTCATCATTATACGTATAACACAATAATAACACTCTACTTTTCCACTATTGAAAAGCGTATATTTTGAAGAATATATATGAATAAAATGTTTGACTCAATTGAAAAGTTTTACGTGCGAGTTGAAACTACGAGTATATGCAACATTTCATTTAGATTACCCGTTTCGGTTGGACTAAAAAATATTGAGCTTTTTTCATACTTAGTATTTATACATTTTAATTGAAAAGAAATCTTTTATATTTTTAGTCGTTATTTTAACCGTAGATGTAGAAATAAATATCTATGAGTATAATATATTGGTAAGTATTATACTTTAAGGTGCTTTCTTTATTCTATCCATATTTTCGGTAAATTATAAAATAAATTACAAAGTAGACTTACATTTTTTATTAATTTCTATAAAAATAAATTGTACAATCAATTTATAAATTTTCTACCATCTTTATACTCAATACTTTTATGCCCAGGAAAACAAACAAGAAAAGTGGAACGTCATGGACTTTTCTTGATTTCTTATATTATTATGCCCTGAAATAATATATTTCTTTATAAAAAACAGTGAAGTGAGTTCACAATATAATTATAGGTGCTGTATACAATACCATAACGCACTGCACAGTAATGTAAGGGCAGTGTTCCATTAAGTCATAAGCAATAAAAGCTAATTATTGTATGTGTCAAGACTATTATTTGAAAGTGATATTATAATGCAGCATCTTACACGTTTACGTTTTACGGTCCATTCAGATTGTTTGTTAATAAGTTAGATATCGGCACATGTTAATGTTAACAAACTGATAGTCATAAGCACAAACATAACTTATTCCATTACTATAACTAAATAATCAGAGTCAACATAGACAATACTAGTCTATATACGGGACGCTACTACTTATTTCAATATCATTGTCTTTTTAAGTTTACTTTACGTTTACTTTACAAAACATATTAATATTGGATGATAGGTAAATATATAAAATACCAAGATATACTTTTTTTAAAGGAATGTTGTCATTTATAACTTACACTTCTAGTATTTGTGAACTCTAGGATTATGATATAATAAAACAAAATAAAAATAGAAAGAAAATCAACAACACATTAAAACTCATTATTTATGTAACATAAAAGTTTTGTCTCCGTCCCATTTTTATATACAAATACAAATATTTACCCAAACTTGTTAAATCACTCAAATATTTTGTGTTCTTTGAATAAATAATAAAAATATTTGATTACTCCTATTACAATCCCAAATATTTTATTTAAATATGGGATACAATATTGACTACAGAATGAATTTATTTAAAATTCAACCAATATCACTCATCACTAAGTCATAGTTTATATTACCTTATGACCTTATACTCTTAGCTATGAATATAGAAACCTAATTATTTAACTTGGTTTTTATATGTATTAAGTTTTCTATTGGAGCAGATGGAATTCAGTATATAGAATAAAGTTACGTAGAAAAAGGTATTGGTATTATATTTGAGGTAGTAATTAAAAATTACCACCTAAATAGTGGCAGAACCTATCTAAATAATTGCAGTAGGTATACCGGTGGGTTAAAAAAAAGAAAGCACGAAAACTAGAATTTTTTGTATTAGATATTTGTTTTTCTAGTATACTATATACATAACACACTTATATTGTAACAATAATATTATATAATAATCCTTTTTTATAAATGGCTACATATAGTGATGCGGGATATTACGAAGTAAATGTCCAAATTGTGATTATTAATATTTAAAAAATATATATAGTAAAGAAATTAACATACTATCGCCAACTGTCGAATAATCCGATTTGGTATCTCCAGGGGTTTCAGTTTCGAAAAGTGTTTCAGTTGATGATTATAAATTTTCTCTCAATATTATTCAACTATCTTCTTTCTGCGACACCACATCAGCAGGAAACGTGGGAAAAATATTAATGAAGAATTAATTATTAAAATAAAATAACCCTGGGAATTCGTGCTTTTTTCACGAACAGATAATTTTTAGTTTTATAATATTAGCAGGATTTAAAAACATTAATCATAATATTAATTTAACATAAAATATACCTTCACCACATGACTTGACCACATCGATATTAATATGATATAAAATCTATGCTAATCATTTACCAAAAATGGAAAATTATTAACCCTTTTACAATAATTTGGTAAACCTTTGGTATTTTACCTTTATTTACCTCCATTTTTAATTACACAGCGTAATATCATTTTATATCAAATACATACCTTCGTTAATAAAACTGAAAGTCACTTAACTTCACGTTATATTTAATTCAATAAGTTGTTTTTTCTGGTATGAACATATCTAACTTCTTATTCTCATCGTTCCGCTCATTGAGTACGCAGAGGTCTGCTGCTCTAAAATCTCTGAACTCAATCATAGTAAATTGGATTTCCATCTCAGTAGTTGCATCGACTTTGTTTTCGGTCTTTGTAAAAGGTAGGGGGAGTTTAACGTCTAAATATGACCATATACAACCCTACCATTTACAAATGGCTTTCGATCCGAGAACTATAAAGGAATATATTGAAGATATATAAGATATATTTGTGTCAATTATTTTTTATCAACCATCCATTTTCTCCTCAATATTTAAAGCATAAATTATAAATTATTACGACTTACATAAATTACTTAAATTTTAGATCTTTATTTATTTTTAAATTATCTTAAATGTTTTCGTTTCTTCCCACCATTCTGAATTCCGTACAAATTATATTTACAGTAAAGAACTTCACATACCTAGTTGTTGTATTTATTCAATATTTTTAGTAATTATAGTTAATATTAAAAGTTTAAAAATAAAATATGACGATTAATATTGCAGTGTAATACTGCATATTTTTTTGTTTAACTATTATATTTTTTAATATTAGAATAATTATGTTACGTATATAATAAAAAATTGTATTTTCTAATACTCAGCCTGTTGACTCGATGCTCTTACAAAGTCATTTCGATCAAGAATCTATTATCAAAAAATCTGTTTATTTCTTTTTATTATCAGTGAAAGTCAAACACATGACTTTCTTTTTCAGATTTCTTGCCAAATTAAGTAATTTAAACCGAATAGTAAGCTTATAAATATTTAGCCGGTGTATTCACGGTACATAAATTTGCCCGAAATATTTCTTTTTCAGCCCATACCACGGTCCCACTGTGGTTTCGCCATACGTTAACACACCTATATTTCGTGTTAAGCACACGAATACGCATAGAACGCATAGAAAAAACTATCTATTTTATCGTAATATAACTTTGACCTTTGTTTTACATTGCTTTGAGGTATAGGACGTAATTGTAAAAATAATACGAGTTCGGCGTTTTATGTTTAGCAAATTATTTCAATATAATCTTACCTTTTTCGTTTAGAGGCAAGTTATCTTATAAATTATACTCCAAAAAATTATGCAAAATGTTTCGTGTAATCAGTTATTATACAATAAACGTTTAACGAGCCTGGTGGTTTGTTTATCTGCGCATGTTTTGAAATACGAATTTGCGAATATCAGTTTGTTTGTCGACACATTATGAAAGAAATTACATCCTATAATAATAAAACTTCGATAAATTTATAATATAATAAACTAGATGTACAATCAACGCAGTCGATGTAAAAACTAATAAAAACTCCAAAAAAAATATTTCACCACAATATAGTATTTTTATACGCCTTCATATCACTTGAAACACTACAACTTATTGAAGTATGTAAAATGAAATGGTTGGTACTATCATATTTATTTTACTATATTTTAGAAATTAAATAACAATGAAAATAATAAATAATGATTTTTATGAAGAGGGTGGTAGTTATTTAGACTTATTTGATGTTAAGGTTAAGATTAACACAAAGATTATCATCTAGGATTCAGATTTAAGGATTAGGTTTAAGATGAGGATTACATAAGGGTATTAGGATTCCGATTAGTGATTAGATTAAGATAAGGAAAAAGGATTAGTATAGCAGATTAGATTGGAAATTAGGATTTTAATTTATATCTAAAACGATATTAAGATAAGGATTGGCCAAAGAATTATAACTGCGGATGCGAATAAAAAATTACTAGAATTAAGATTTACCATTAGGGATTGCAATTAGAATTAAAATTAGGATAAGGATTAGGTAAATTAAAAGTTGAGATTAAAATTATGTATCGCAATATCTCACCATCCACAAAGGTTAGCTGGTAGAGAATGCCAACAGGCATTAAGTTCGCCTTTTGTAAAATGCAATAAAGGATAATTAAATAAATATATTGTAACAGTTTAGTTTTAGTATGTGTGTTACCGATGGGTCTTTAAATTAAATATTCAATGTTATTTTTAGGATTTAATTTATTCACTTAAATTAAATGAATACAATAGATAATACGCCAGCTAGACTTAGCGATGGGTCACTTGAGGTAAACAAAACTCTCAAGTACTTGTATTGAATAATATCTTTAATATTAATCTTTTAAATTAATTTATTCAGCGCTAATGACAATTGACAAGTGAAGATATATACACAGCCCCCTTGTTTGTCAGTACAAGAAAACTGCAGGCAAACACGTATTCTTCAAATATTAATATATAGTTTAGAAAAATTGTATGTAAAGTAATAGTTCAAATAACTTGCCATATGTCACTCAATAACATTTTAAACTAACCGAAAAATACCAGCAATATGAATTTTGGTTAATTCATAATATTTCATCAACCCTGTAATAATGCACACATATGATTAAAAGAATCAACGTCTTATAAGCGTTATTAAGAACAATAATTACAACCACACTCACCGGAGGCTAATTGAAAAATAAGTATCGGAAGTGCTGCCGATAGAAACATCGTGACGTTGAATTCTACACAACAAAAAGCGAATAGTGATACTACTCCACGCAGAACGTGAAATTAAACGTAGGTTAATTTTTAATTATAAGAAACGAAAACAAATAAATTTAGTAATGTTAAACTAAAGAATTGAATGTCTTTGGAAACAAATAAACATTGAAATTTCTATATATATACGTCGTAGTAGTTTCAGAGATCTATCTATCCTATCTGGTTGTATATTATTTATATCTATTTTTTTATAATTGTAAATCAATTCAATGCACATTTTCCTCTTACAAGAGACATTCAGACGAAAACTAAAAAGTTGGAACGTTTTTGCAATGCCGGATAAAAACTTTGAAACTTGAATATTTTGAACACTTGTCAATTTTGTTTTGCTGCTTCTGAAACAAGACCCATTATTAGCCAACAATAACTATTTCTCACCCAAGCAACAAGAATGTGCCACTGCTGCTAAGCGTGGCAGGATAGGGCTAGATTATAATAACTATTGTAACATGCAGGAATCCCTTGTCTCCCTATACGGTCCCCGGAACTGAGTAAATTAGTCCTGAAGTTTAATATTTGTATTATGGTGTACTATCGTTATTAAACCCGGTATAGACATTAATAATTCTAATAAAATCATAGCTCAGTGTTCGTGTAGTACTGCCAATTTGTAGGAAAGTATTTTTTGAGAATGTCGAATCTACAGTCGAAAAATTCACACATTTTTCTGTTTTGTGTTAAAATATTTTTACAAGTTCACATTAAACTTAGTAAGCAATCATACCTGAGGTAGATAGAATTTAAAAAGAATTTAAATAATTTAAGGAAATGACTTTTGATTTTAACTTTCAATATCGAAAATTTGTAATAGATATAGATGAATAATTTACAACTTTTATTGAATTTATTAAAATTATTTACAATTGTTCCTTAAAATATAGTGACCGTTGTCAGTAAATGAATTCTGCAAAATAATCAAGTAATTGTTATGAAATTGTCAAATTGAAAGGAATTGGCAATTTTCAACAAGGGCTATCCTTTCAAAGCCAACTTTTTCAAGTTGGATGACTTAACTTTATACAATTCATCCCATAAAGATATATGCTATGCTTATGACTGATATGTGGTATAATAAGGTAAAAATGTACCCTCCTAAATGACATCGAACTGTGATAAGCGTTTTCAAAACAAAAGAAGTTTTAAATGACGTGTTGAAAAGACAGTAACACGAGACATTGGAATTTTTAAGCATTTAACCTTAGGTATGTTGTTTTATATTTGAAGATAATGGGGTTTTCGTGACGTTTGTAATAGAAAACTTATTAAATGATTGATAACACGTAAACCCTTATAGAGGCGGCGTCATGAGTGACACTGCCACTGATGACGTTGAGGTCTTCGTCACTAACCACCACTCAAAAACGCAATAATTCATAATGCGAATAGAAGAAGTTGGAGCTCGCTATTGAAGGACAAAATTAATAAATTTATAATATAACTTTAGTGCGAATAGAGAATTTTTATACTCGATTATCTCCTTAATAATAAAAATAATTTAGAAATACTAAACCATTACTAACTGAGAAAAAAACATTTATATCTTGCCTCTATGTTAAAGAAGAAAGTAGTAATATTTATGAAATTAAAGAAATTTAAAAACAGAATCACAGATCTGAGATAAATTATTTTGCCAAAGGACTACTTATTTAGCTTTACGCCATATCCCTTGCGGGGTAGTCAGAGACGAGGCTACTTTATTGCAATAACCAATGAATATCAATTAGATGATCACAAATATGTACCCGTTATCAGCGCTTTATACCAAAATCTATAAATGCAAATTTCAATAAGCCTGCGGCGTAGCTTGCGTCTGAACACAAAAAGTTCATTACGTTAATTACATCTTGTGTTTTTAGCGAGAACGTAAATGTATATTTTTCACGCATTATAAAAATAAAATTTTCATATAAGCTTTACTTCAGTAATATTTTATATTTCTTAAAATGAACTGTTTTTTTTTTTTTATAATGAATTTAGCGCCGTGTGTATTAATATATATAATTTACATATTCCATTAATTAGTTCTTATTATGCTAAAAAAATTAATAAATGAATGATTTATTATAGTAGACTCGCAAAGATCGAGACCAAAACAAAAACACAATAAAATAATTTTCTCTATTCCATATACAAATAACAAGTTTAAAACTATTGTTAAATCGCTCAAATAATTTCGGTGGTGTGAAAAGGTACTCAGAGATTTTTTCAATATTATAGAAGATCAAAAAACCACACGAGTCACTTTATTTTTTTATCAGTACTCTTGTTTAAAACCGTTTGTTTATATGGAGTGTGATCTAACTGACTTTTATACAAAAACATATCAAAGAAATATGCAAATCAACATCCGAACTATTCACAGATAAATTTTAAAACCAAGTTAACTTAGTAACATCATGTTTTATAATATTTTAAGTGTAACAATCAATTGTCACTTGTTAGCAGTTAAATCAAAATTTAATATACTGTTAATAATTTACAATTATAATCGTGTACTCAATTATTTTATTATACGAGTATATATGTATATGTAAGTTGGTATATATAATTAACAAAATTATATTTTTGGGTAAACTATTTTTCAGTAAGAAATTCGGAAGTACTTTTTTAATTCAAACATCATATTAATTCATATTATATCTAGATGAATCCCAAATAATGCTAACCTCACTGATTATTTTCACGAGTTTACAAAAGGTTATCGAAGTTGAGTTCCTATTCGAAGCAGTTTTCTATTCACATAGTTAAAAGTTTTCACTGACTAATCGTTTATAGATCAGTAAGTTAAACTGCAGGAAGGGAAATTTGATAGGAGTTTTACAAAAGATATAACGAATGCATCCTTTGTTAGAACAAAATACGCCTCAATCAATAAAACTCAATCAATAGGTACACCTTTCTTCAAAATTTTATTCAAAAAAACGAATTTATCCCATCAAGGGGTCTACTGTATATATATTAGAGCTCACCTCATTATGTAAAACGATAAAAATATGAGAATAAAAATATTGTAAAAAGAAATTGGTCTAATAACAGAAAAATAAATGCTTAATAATATAAAATATGGAGTCTCTTTCCAGAGTTCTCTTTCATTAATCGTAAATCGCTTTCCAATTAACTAGCAGAGGACGACTCTGAGAATATTATATTTTTTCTTAAAGTTAATGATGAATAAGTATGTTTCTTACAATGTAATTACTCTCTAGAAATAGTATTTTTGGTTATTTTTTTTCAGTACCAACAATTTTTTTTTTATTTAAATTTAAACAAATATGTTGGAAAATGTCCTTCGGATTACTTACTTACTTATCTTCACGCCATATCTCTTGTGGGGTAGCCAGAGATGAGAGAGCGCCAAACGCTACACTCCCTGCATACCTCTTTCGCCTCCACGAAAAACATTAACCTCTTCATACATGCCCTCCGGGGAGTCCTCATGCTTTTAATGATCACTTAAACGGTCCTTTATTAATGATTCATTTTGAGAATTATTACAATCAATCATTACCATAATTTTAGTAATTTAAGAGATTATTGATAACAAAAGAACACTTTAGTTGCTTATAATATATATAACAATATTTTTTTTGTATTTAAAGAAACGTAAGTCAATAATCAAATTCATGTCCCTTACACATTTGTCCAACGAGAGTATCACCGAGAGTAAACTTTACAATACTAGTCTAAACTTTGGAACATTTTAAACATTTTAAATATAATTCATTGCAAGAATTATTTTACACAAATCTGTTATATATATGATACTATGAAATAAAAAAGTGTTTACAATACTTTTATTTTATATAATTTTTTGCAACAAATGCTGGCAGAAATATCTAACTATCAGAACGCTATCAGCTATCTTGTATCCACAAAAAGCCGGTTCTTATCTTTTTCATTATTAATTTATATCAATTGTGCCACATGTTCGGAACATTAGCTCATAAATGTCTAATATCATGATGTTTTATAGCCAAACCATGTTTTGGAACCTAACTCAGTTGTATTAGTGTAAATGGTAATCAGGATGGGTGTAAATGTAAAAGAACAAATTCATCATATGTTCCATTGATTATTTGATTCTCATTATCAACTGATCTTATAACAATTAATGAATATTGAGAAAAGAAACCCCTTCATGATAACATATTATCTATATACACTATATATACTGTCTATCTATATAACTTAGTGAAATTATAATAGTTCAGGATCATTGTTTCTAAATTATTACCGTATTTAAACCGCCTGCTTAGGTATTAAATTATATTTATGTCTTATCTATAATGTGTGGTGCTTTGTTTGTTTGTTTATGTCTGTAATATACATTAAATACGAGTATAATGTTTGAATACAGATTGGTTTATTGCCTTCGTACTTTTAAGTATTGCACAATAGAAACACCATTATAAATATATTATTTGTATGTTCTGTAGGTAGAACATACCGCCTTTAAATTAGATTAAGTAGACTAGGAACGTCAAATTTGATATTTTATTCTGTTTAATAACTTCGTGAGGGCGAAAAGTATGTTTAGAACTATTATTCTTGAAGATTAAATGTTAGTTAATGCTATCCTCAAATTATCAATATGCTAAGAAAACCGAATATCTAAACAGGACCCCTTTCTTTCCTTAGAAGCTTCCTAATATATCAATAAATATATGTATATTGTTTTTCAAGAATTGCTAAAACCAAATAAAATTAAGAAATATATAAAATAACAGTACACGTATTCGTATTCAGTTCACGTAACACAGATAAAGCATTCATGAAGCCTATTGATTGGTAGTAATGCCTGATATGTAATCAGAATATTATCTCGAACATTATATTACATACAACAACTTAGGTCAGAGTTACGGAGTGACTTTGAAAGCATTATAAGTTAAAATAAATAAATAAGTTAATTAATTAATATACTAAATGATAATAAACATATCCATGCTCTTCTTGCTTACTTATATCTGTTAATGACTACTGAATAATTAAGTAACAACCTCTATATCAATAGTTTGATTTGACCATGACACGCCATATTATATTATTATAAAGTCAATAGCATAAAATTTTATTAAATAAATACTAACATATTCGAAACTAAGTATCAAGGCAATGATCAATTAACAATTTCAATAAAAGTTAATCAAAACTATATATTCGTCAATATCTTATTTTATCCTCATTTTAAGCAATGTCAGTGATGCCAAAGCCATACCTCTGTAAGGGGATGGTATTCCAGAGGTCACAGGTTTGCGTTTTGTTCAATCATTGCGTTTACTGCATAATAGTTATGTATAAATATGAAATACTTGTAATACCTACAAATGAGTATTATGATATTTACTGATCAATAACACAATCCCGTCAAATATTGTTTGCATTTGATACGATTTAATGAAGTTGATGCATTAATATGACATGACATATTAACAGATATTATGATTGAGATGAAAATTTGTTTATTAAAACTGTAATAACAATGAATAAATACTAAAATGGTTAACTCTAATTTTAAAATATTAAATGAAAAATAATGATTGTATTATAAATAATTAAGAGATTTTTTGTCTAACAACATGTTACGCAGGCATAGCCAGGGCAAATCCTTATAATAAAGACCAAGTCAATTCCCACGATAGAGTGCATTAAATACTGACGCAGCGCGACTTCTCACACAAAGATGACACCGCCGGCGTTGACGCGAACGGTGGAAAACAAGCTAGAAACTGCTGGCACTACATACATTAAGTCAATCACTGCTTAAAATCAACTTTTATTTAATATTAATAAAATGTAAATTTAAATTGTAATTGATTAATATCACTCTATAAAATTAATTGATTTTTAATTGCAATTTTCGCTGCCATCAAAACAAAATTAATATATGATAATTGTGATGAGTATTTTTTCTTTTAAATCAATATTTATAATTTTTGTATATATAAAAGTAAAATAAATATAAATTAATAATATTGTAAGAAATTATTATTTTTAAATTAGACCATTTCAGTAAAATATTTTTAATATACTAAATTAAATTACTTTTTGAGTTGCGATATTTAAGTAGCAAAAGAATAAATAATAGAAGATTATAATAAGAATCGAAGAAATCACTAAAATGTGACAGCTACGGGTTCTATATCTAAGAATTGCAAATGTTATACAAATTATAGTTATAAAAATAATAGCATAAGAAGAGGGATTTATGACATTCGCCTCTAAAATTAACCGTACTAAAAATACTTATAAAAGATACTGTATATCTGTTTTCAGAAGATGGTATTACTAGCCGTCGCTATTAAAGAACTAAAACCAAGCCCTATTTACAACGTGATATCTGAGTGTCTGAACTGAACTGAACTTTATACGAACAACCAGAATGCATTAATTTTCATAAGAGTATATATAAAATAAATACACTAATTTTCTAACATAATTATATTGTTAAAAGTGATCTATTACAGGTAATATTATTAAATAAAGAGTACTTGAGTGATATTGTACTGTAAAGGTTCACAGCACACACTGTACGCTCGTTTGTATACAGATAATTAAACTACCCGCAGTAATAAACGTACCAGTGAAATAATTAATAACTACGGAGCGAGGTAACTGAGTGTTACATTTGAATTTAATAAGCGGATAAGTGTTAGTAATTAATATTTGTTAAGATTAAACTGCTTAAAACTTTACACTCTAATTATATTTAGAATTGATTCCACTAACATGTTAAAGAACTAATTAATTTTAAAAACAAATAAGTTACCAGGAATATTTTAGAAAATCGAATGCTATATAATATATTATATCCGCTACCTGTAATGATCACGCAAATATTGTATTTTGTAACAGTCTTCTCGATCCCGAATAGGAAATTCGTTTTGATTTCACACGCTGAAAGAAATAAATAGTGTCTCTTATTTCAAAAGGCAACATTGGATTCAGAATAATCCAATATAATATAAGTATACACGCAAGTATTGCGACAACTAGTGACAATATTGCTTGGATAAATATTATTTGTAAGTCCTTAATTTCTTTTGTCAATTTCGATACAACAATAGAAATTATAATTGAATACTAAACAAAATTACAAACAAACACTCTTGAGCCGAATACATAAAATAGAGAGACGAAGATTCTTAGCATTTCATCGATTCACCGTGCGGGTGTCGGGCCCATCTAGTTGCAAGGAGAGGAGTGCAAACAATGCCTGGGATTTGCGATCCAGGTTTAGATTTAAGGGGCCCCTATACTATACACATACACGCTCACCTACACTGTCTACGCTTCTTTCTCTATCTAAACAAATATCGTAAGAACCTATTAAAGCCACCTTTGAAACACGTTCTAGAAATGAACCGATGAAAGTTCTAGGAAGGTCGAGATCTTTAAGAAAGTTGTAGAGAGATTTTGCTGTTATACCTCTCGCTCCTACGTCTACAGCGTACAAATGAACTATAAATTTATTCCTGATCTGTTCATTACAGTTCGTAATACTTGTTAATCTTAAATGTGTTATTTCCGGCCTAACAATAATAATGTGTGAAATAATAATATAACATAAAATAACACTCTCTGTGACCAAATTATATTAATATATTGTTATAATGTTACTTTGGTCTTTTATCGTAAAAAGAAAAAATAATAATTCCTTTACTTTAATTTGAATAAACCTTAACCTCCATTTAAGAGAGGTCTCAAAAGTCTCGAACTTTTCTAATTCGTCTATTCATGTCACAATTTTTAAAAAAATCATGAAAATTTTTAATGAATTGTCAATCATAATTGATTTCCTGACCCTATGATCATATCAATAAAAGTATTGACCTATGTCAATACTTTAATAGTCGTTATTTTTAGGCGATTGAGTAAAAAGTGGCTAACAAAGTCCGCGGTACTAAAATATGTCTTTGAAAAACTTTAATAAGGTAATTAATCATCTTATTATTTTATTACATATTAATAACGACCTTCCTTAGTTCTGTTGTGTTAACAGACATTCATGTATGTATTATTGTTATTATATCACAATATCGAACAACTGAACCTCCACTCGAGTTACCTGATATTTTTAGAATTTATAACAACTAATCAGAACTATTTTCGTTTCAGTCGATATTATTTTTCCTTGTTATAATAAAGGAAATTAGGAGTGTAAGGAACTTATTATATTAAACCAGTGAAGATGCAAATACCCAGGGTATTTCCCGAACGAATTTTGACTTAATTATAGATGTTAATAAAAAAACAATTGATATTTAAGTAAAATGATTATGAAAATAAATGTTTAAAAGTAATCTTTAAAGATAACACAGACTACACACAAAAAAATGTATACTTTTTTACATTAATTTTTATACACACTAATTAAAAAAAAAAATTTACAAAAAATTAAAAACAATGATTATATTAAACTCAGCAAGACCCAATAGATTTTTTTCGAATATATAAAAAAAATTCCTAAAAATTTTTCCTGTCCACAGACATCCATATATCCATCTATCTATCCGAGAAAAGTGAAAACAATACAGAACGAACAAGTTCGTTCATGAAAATATATAATATTTTATCAAGTAAAGTTTTTGAGAACGTGTTTTGAGAAAATATCAACCTGGTTTAAAAAAAGCGTTAAGAGGTTGACAAACTCATTGACTCCCTAACATGCACCTACGAGTACATCTCTTCCCGTAGATTCGATTGTTGCAAAGAATTTGAAAGTTCAAATAAAAATGTATAACTTAGGTAAAGATATCACAAAATCGAATGTAAATGTGTTCGTGAGAAACTTATAAAATATTATGGTTAATACATCTCAATAACTGAGATAATAATAATATAACATTAAATAATACAATAATAAACACGGATGTCATCTTTTGTTTATACTATACCTATCAGTAAAGTATAAACAAAAGTTAATCTAAATAACATGTCGTATTAAAATTTAGTCAATGTCTGATGTGATATACATCTGCTCTTGTCCCAATTACTTAAATCACACCATCTGCCGATGACATCTGACTATTGAAAGAAATGGGTTCACCGCTTGGCTAATAAACATAATTTAAATTATATACATATTGCTTATAAAACTTGAATAAAAAATATAATAACAGATAGAAAGAACTTTTTGTAGGTTTATTGATTTACGTCAAATATTATTATCATGGACATCATAGCATAAATATATAAACCAACGTAAGCTAGTCCTAGACACGGTGATAATGTACTTGTTTTATTTTATTATTCAACAGCGATTCAGATTCCAAAACATTGCAAGCGACTTACCAATTGTCGTATCTTTATATATCTGATGCCTCGGGGAAATTATCCCATATATTTACAACTGCGAACGAAGAAATCTATGCTCAACAAAATGTAACTTTTAAGCATGAATGTAAGATATTGTTATACATGTTTTTTATAACTTATTATAAATTATTGTGAGTATTAATCAGTCTCTGAATATGTCAGAAGAAAATAAAGAGTTAATCATAAAATTACTAACGTACATGACAAATAACTTTATCTGCTTTATGTACATGAAGTTATTTATTTATTTCAAATAATATATTTATTAAGTAGCTAAGTAGGTAATTCAAATCGCCATTAATTTTTAACAACCTAAACATACGTACCTAATATATATATACAGTAATAGATACAGTAGGAAAGAAAAAGATTTATTCTAACACTAAAATCACAATTCACAATAAACTAGTTCTAGAATCGATAGCTGTTGCAAGGTTTCCCGACCGTCTCTTGAAGTAAATTCAAATTGTACATGTGTTGTTGAGTACAATACAATACAATTTCAGTTTATTTCTGATAGTAAAGGAGTACTGATGCAGTATTCAGAGCTCCCAAAATTAATAATTAACTCCCTTGAATAGCTCCCAAAACGAATATACTAAATCAACCCTATATGGAATCTTACTAACTGAATTTTCAGGTCCTATATTTTTCATTATAGAAATGTTAATTTCAATAAATATTTTGTTAATATATGTCATTAATTTCGGCCCAATGTAGACAACGACGTCGGATACAGATTTTGGATGTTTTAAAATGAAGATCATGTGTCTCGATACTTCCAATTTCCTCCTTCCCTCCGCAACGTTTATAATTTCTTCTATTGACTTTTAATTGAGATAATATATATAACATAAGCATTTAAACAATGAGAAGATTCTATTTAGTTATTTAAAGTAAATGTCCTTTATGTAAATTTAAGTGGATATAAAATGATACCATAGGATAAATACCAGGCTTGTGATCTTAAAGTTATAAGTACACGAGATAAAGATCTCGTGTACTTATAACTTATATTTTATATAAAAAGAGATACTTTGTAGTAACTGACATTCCGTCTTCAATATAATAAGAATTAGTCAACAATAAATTTCTCTTTACATTTACAGATATTTGTGTGAATATAAAATAAATATCTCTTATGTTCTTTTATTGTACATAATGTATATTAAAGTCATATTTAAGAGTATTTCTTTTGTTAATTGAAAGCAATCACCGGTTATGTGAAGTCAAGAGGGTTGCTTGGTTCTCAGAGTACGTTGGCAGACAAAGGGATTTTATTCAAGCATCTATTGCAATAGATTTTGATAGTATACTACTAAAACTACTATTTTTGCAATAAACTTGAAAGCAGTGGGTACCGCAGCTTTATGTTATTTTTGTTTTAGTGTGTGGCGAATAAGCGGACAGACTGTCTAGTAAATGTTGTCGTCATTGATTTAAATATGAAAATATGGCATATTGTATTATTACGTGTAGCAAACATTTTGTACTCTTTTTTACGGAAATGACATACATTACACACATTACCATGTGATTTATATACACAAATAAAAATAAAAAATATCAAATAAATATATAATTTGCTGCAAAGAGTTGAATGTCGACTAATTCATGAGCATAACACTTAAAACAGAAAAATGTTATTATTATAGGGATATATATTTTGTTCAAACTTGTTGTTGAATTATAATCGACTTTCGGCCACTTGGCAACTACTACTCTTATAAATTAATTACCAGTTTTGATCAATTGGGATCCAATTTTTTTTGTGTATTTCTAAGATCGACTTTATGTTAAGAAACATTTCAATATTTTCTATGATTCTTTGAGAAAAATAAAAATTAATAAAACATAAAAAAATAATTTTTAAATAAAAATAATATCTCCTAAGAATTTTTCCTCTTATTCATTGTGTATCGTTGTTTCTATTGTATGGAGAATAGCAATTTGTCAAGACACATGGCGTTCCTTAATAAAAAAGAAGTAGGCCGTTTAATACTTCATAAGGCGTGGTATCTTACTAGAATAAATAATGTAAGTCAGGCCTTTTTAGTAGCCTTTTCTAACAGACGTTAATGTTACAGATGAATGCTTACATACATAACATACATACATACATACTAAAACATTGTATAACTACCATCAATCTCTACGAGTTCTAAAACTAAACATAAAATAAGTAATCAACAAACAGGACAGGTTTGATGTTGTGAAGGTGTTCAAGTGTAAGTAATATTATTTATATAGGAACGTAAACTGAAAGCGAAAGAAGTTCTACTAAAAATAGTTCGATTTTATATCATTATTTAGGGTAAAATATTGTCTTTATTATATATAACTTTACAATCCTACTAATTAAATTTTTTAAATATACATATTTTTAGTTATAAAAAGTACTATAAAAAGTGTAGGAACAATGTATGAAAAGATATATTTAACATATTATTAAGTTTTTATTTAACTAAATCGTTTATTCTTTTTTGTGTCGGTTATTCGTTCTTAAAAGAAATGGCCATTCCAGATAATCAGACTTTCAGCTCTTTGTTCTAACAATGTGAAAAAACCTATTTTTAATTTGTCCATCTCAGTTAGAGTAAAACTAGTTAATTTTGAATTGAATATACACAAACACATTTATGTGTTTAACAAAAGAGTTTCTCTGGTTTAGCGAAATGTAATGTCAGTAATCAATTATTTTACTTTGCTTTACATTCTTATCAAATTTAGGTGAAATAAGTATTTGTTTTGTTGAAGGTAAAATTTGAAGTGTTGCGTTCAGCTGTAAATATAATTTGAAATCGAGTTTTTTTTTTGTGATGGTAAGAGGAAATCAATGATTTCTTAAGACACATTACAATTTAAATTGTCGTATTATTATTAGTTTCATATTTGCATATTTGTATGTTTTGTGATATATGACTTTGAGTTCTCTTAGTGTTTTCTAGTTTGAGAAAATCACGGTAGCGTTTGGGGCTCCGTCGTCTCGAGCTACCCCGCAAGGGATATGGCGTGAAGCTAAATAAATAAATAATAATGAGAAAATCATTTTTTTCCAATTTCAGACTAACAGACAATACAATTTATTTTATTTATTTATTTATATATTTTCCACTTTGAATCCATACCAGTGATCACTTGTGTACGTCAAATGGAAGTGACAGGAGGGCCTATTGTGATATCATATGTATTAAAGTAAGCCCTTCTGTAAAGACACTTTCCAACTTAAAATAAGGCTACGAGGGTTCCAAACGCGCCCTGGTCTGAGAAGAACCACACAACAAACTCAGCCGGGTTTTTGTTTTATTGTTCATCACTATTTCACAAACGTCAATATATTTTGTGAGCAAAATACGAACGACTACAACCATCGCAATCAATTCGATAAGCCGTCATAATAATAATAATAAGAACAGGGAAATCCGTGGCTAGCAATACGACCAGTCACCGCAAGCAGCAATGTCAGTGATGATTCAAGTAGAATGCAAGAGAGATCTGAAATGCTGTTGTGGGAGGCTGAAGGAGGTTTTAGACCTGGAAGAGGGTGTATGGATCAGATCTTTTCCCTCCGCATGATTACGGAACAGTTTTTGGCCCTAAACCAAAAAGTTTTCTGTGCTTTTGTGGATTTGGAAAAGGCGTTTCACAGGGTTGTGAGGAAGAAATTATGGGAGATACTGCCCCGATACAATGTGAACGGACCCTTAATACAGGCTGTAGTCTCTTTACAGAGATCACTGAGTGTGCGAGTAGGAGCTGACATGTCACCCTGGTTTGACATCCAGTCGGGTGTTAAGCAAGGCTGTGCTATGTCAGCTTGGATGTTCAATTTGTATTTGGATAGTTGTCTCCAAGGCGTGAAAGACGTGACATGACATGACATGGGAGTGAAAGTAGGTGACCTTAAGGTCAATTGCTTTCTTTATGCAGATGATGCAGTGCTCATTGCATCATCAGAATGCGATTTGCAGGCACCACTCTGAAAGATGGGTGTGTAAATAATGGTCTAAGCGTGAATGCAGATAAGACGAAGGTTCTGATATTTGAAAGATATGAAGAATGAACAGAATGTAAGATCAACGTGAATGGTAAGATAATAGAACAAGTGAATGAAGTGGTATATTTGGGAAGTATGTTTAGCAGAGACGGAAGATACGAAATGGATGTGGAACGACGTATTGCTGCCGGTAATAGAGTTAACGGTGCATTGGCTGCATTATTGAGACAGTGAAACGTCAGCATAGCTGCGCGTTCGGCTGTACACAATGCAGTTTTGCTACCGAAGCTGTTATACGGCAACCAAACATGGGTAAACGCAGAAGAAGAGTGTAAAAAAGATGAATGCTGTGAAGATGCGATCTCTTCGCCGAATTGGCGGAGTCAGTTTAGCTGACCGAATCCGCAATGAAGAGATCCCCAGAATGGCAGGTACTAGCGAAAATGTCGCAGTGAGAATGAAGAAGAACGTGCTCAGGTGGTTTGGGCACGTCGAACGAATGAGTGATGAAAGAATGGTAAAAAAGATTTATAAAGGAAAAGTGAGCGGTAAGAGAGACAGGAGGAGGCCTCGAGTGACCTTCGGAAATACAATAGCTACGATACTGGAGGAAGGTCACGTAAAAAGCATGAGGACCCCCCGGAGGGCATGTATGAATAGCTTAATGGGTTAATGTCTGTGGTCGAGGCGAAAGAAGTATGCAGGGACCGTAGCGTTTGGCGCTCCGTCGTCTCTGGATACCCCGCAAGGGATATGGCGTGAAGATAAGTTAAGTTTAGTTAAGTGATGATTCAAACCGCGCACAGTCTAACTACTCTTATGGTATCCGGTATCACAGTAATAATCACGGTAATTTGATTGATTGATTGATTCATTTACAAACTTTAGATGTTATATTAATTTATCTAGTTTTGTTTTGTTTTTTACATTTTTAAAATAAAATATATCAATGGGAATTATAATAACTGAACAAATGATAACAATATTGTAAATTTAAATTTATTATAATATTTTAATATATCATTAAATTGCGACAATAAGTTATATCTTACGATTATAAAATATGTAGATAGACAATAATATTTTTGTTATTGATCTGAAACCCTATATGTTATAGGGGTATTTAAATTAAACCCTTTGAATAATTAAACGTTTTTTGCTGTTTCTTAATAATTCAATTATAATCAGAAGAATATATACTTTAATTACTCCAATAATAAATTTTTATTGTAAAAGTATTTGAAGCTTACTGGATTTTAAGATTAAGAGGATACCTGTTTATGTTTTAAAAATACGGATTATTGTAATGATAAAAATTAAGGATATGGATTAGTGTTCAAATAAAAATTAGGATTACAAATTTTGACAAATGTTCAAAACTGCTATGAAGATTCAAGATTGATTGTGGATTTATAAGAAAACATCATCCATTTCAATTGGAAAATACTAAGATTTTCACACATACTATGATATTGCAACAAACAGAACCTTACTGTCGTTTAAGGTGACACCCGTTATCATGTGGAGACATAAGTATTTTAACCATAAAGTATATACAAAATAAAGTATACAAAAACATAACACAAGGATCTACCTAATTGAAAACAGAGCTTAATGCAAGAATATTCTAATTCGGATGTTGCGAATAAACTCTATAATTAATGAAAATACCCTGGTTTGGTATCGCCATCGCATGTCTTTCTGATTGAAGCATCTACGATTTAGGTAGAATCTTTCAGCTTCCTAGAGACTTTGCGTTCATTTGTGAAATATTTCTAAGAATTGTATAATATGTAATATTAGTCGCATTAAAAACGAATGATAGGAATATTTCTCGTATAACTGCAATTAGTTCCATCTGGATTGGAATGAGGATCGTTAATTTTGATGTTATCAGTGATCTAGTTACCGCGAATTCTCAAGGGGATTCACTTATTATACCCACCTATAATAAAAAGATTGTATAAGCATTTAATTAGTGCTGTCCTTTGTACTAGATGAGATTCCAATCACCTCAAGATGTATTTTCAAGCTATTGAAAATAAAATATTGTTGTCTTTTTCTACGATAACCAACTACAAAAGACCTACAACATTTAGCTATATTTTAGATATATGTACATACTTTAGTTGGCGTTAAAGTTTAATTTTAAGTAAGTATATATAAAATCACCAAACCGAGGTAAGATCAAACCAAGGCCTCAGACCTCAGTCGCCGGATATTTGCCCATCATTTTATTTCACTTTAAAGAACTATCGAAAGTTAATAGAAAGTCATAATTTAGAAATACTGTACTGTACATTACAACATTAATGACATTTCAGAGACTTTCAAAAAATATGGTTTCAAAATAATATTAACACTTTCGCTGCCACCAGATTTTCAGAAATTGAGCCCTGTGTGCTGTTTCAATTTTTCATATAAACGTTTGCATAAAGGCATTTAAATAAACGAAAAAATAGTAAAAAAAATGTTGAGCCAATTAAATACTATAAAAAATTGACTTTTAATTGCTCCGTACATGCTACAGCCCTGGGGTGAAACACGGGGTGAAACTTGCGTCTCCGTACACGCTACGGAGCTGGCAGTGAAAGTGTTAAGAACGAAAATTATATGAGAATAAATAAATAAACCGCGAAGTGTTCACAGAATAAAATAAGGCTCTCCATGCTAACTTAAATATTTTAATATCTCTAGATTCAGTCACTTATTGTCAGTCATGTAATCTATGCATACATTTGAATAAGATTGAAGCGAATGAGGACAAAAACAATTTTAAAAGTTTTCATTCAAACAAAGTATGTAATGATTGAGACAAACTGACAAACAAACTAATGAGATAGACACTCACTACCCAATCTCAAGTACATATCCATTAGTCAGACAGCTAATTCTCATCATCACCTGATATGTTGATGGTTCCTTAACACCTGCCAGTGTCTGCCTCTTAGTCTGTCACAAGCAACAGAACTTTCTCTTATCTTTCATCCACTCTTGTCTCTGTTTTGTTCTATGTACAATAATTTTCAATTAGATTTGTTACATTATATGTAGTGAAACATAAGTTTCTGAGAGATACTGAAATATATAAAAATAGTAATATTAATACTTAAAACACTATATCATTACCAGCATAGATGATTAACATGTGTTTCTTAATTATATTTAAAAAAAGAATGTAATATGTTAGAGGAATTAGAATCCTAGATTTACAGATCTAATAATTTATTTCCCAGAAGATACTCCGTTGGAATCACCAATGAATATCAATTAGACGTTCACTAATAGGTACCACTTATCAGCGCTTTACACGGAAATATAAAATGAAAAATTTCCAAAGCGATCTGTGTATACGTTGTCTGTATTCTTATTCATTGTATACTAACTTATGTCTGCGGCGTGGCTTGCGTCTGAACACCAAGACTTTATCAGGATACAACTTTAAACAGGTGATTTAAACTCCAATGGTGTGGCCAGTTCGATACGACATTTATATATTTTCAACACAAAATACGTACATAATGTGTAAGTAAGCATATGAAAGGATGTAAATAAATACAATTTTATGAATGTTTGTTTGTTTATAACAAAAATATAAATGGTTAAAACAGATTAAGACGAAAACAACAAGGCAATATAACTCTTAAAAGAATTTTCTCTATCCCATATACAAGTAACAATAAAAAACTACTGTTAAGTCACTCAAATATTCTCAACGCTTTGTGTACTAAAAGATATTTTTTTTTATAATATATGAGACCAAAAAGGAATACGAGTCACTTAATAGTAAGTGTAACCATCGCACATGATATATTTACATACCAAAAGAAATTTTAATTATATATTATAAAATATTGATTTTTGTAGTGAACATTTCAGCGAATATTTACTTATTTTAACTTCATAGTGCACTCGTTTTTCAACGAAAGTTACAGTTAGCTTTGTATTCAGTTATGAATAAACTTAACACGACTTGAGTAGAAGTATCTTAGTATATGCAGTTAATTAATTATACACATAAATCTCAGGACAGGATCGAAGATGGTCTCTTGATACACTTTAATGTAAACTTTACCTCTTCTTCATAATGATTAACCTTTGTGTCTCATCAACCGTAAGTTTTATAGCAAGCTTAGAAAATCTTCTTAAAAAGGATTTGAAAATATCAGAAGAAATATTTTATTTATTTTCTATCTACACTTTTACTATATATATTTATTCCAACTTAAAACTATATTTTCTAAGTTTATTTTCTATAAAGTATATTTATTATTCTTTCCTTTATAATTTTTAATAAAGATTTCAACAGTTTCAAATTCTTACAAACTACTTATCTGTAAAGATTAGCGATTCTGAACAAATATATATATTCTTTTAAAATCTCTTATATGTATCCCGTATATGTTTATCATTTATTTTCAGATTCTGAAGATTTGGTTTGATTGTGAAAAAGTTATTTTTTTCTGCTTCATTGCGCTCATTATTTATAAAATATTTTTGTACACAAATTAACTAAAACTGCCTTAACTAAGCAGGTTAGGAACAATCACTAGCATCAGCATTAAATAAAAGTATTTGTAACGGGAACACCAACTATTATCACAAGTAGAAACTCTAACTTCACAGCGGTCTTCGTTATTGTAGAGGGAAGTAAACAACAATATAACAACCCTTCTCACATGTGTCATTACCACATCGCCTGGACTATACTTTCCTTTAAAAATGTTGTTTTGGATTTTTAAACTTGAGCTATAGTAGTCGTCATTTAAAGTACAAGTATTTTTTTTATTATTTTATCATAATAAATAATATAAAAATGATATTTTTTTTCGCGATTCCTACTTTTTCTAGATGTTTAGATCACTTAGTAATATATTTACAGAACGTACTTTATTTACAGATACAGAGATTGACTTCCTATTTGGTTCTTAGATTTTTAACCCGGCTTATCATCGAAAGTGCTCTGTAATCCGTAATATTTTCTAAAGTATTTATTTGATCCATATACCGTATTTTTAATTTATATAAAATGGCAAAGCTAACAAACGCGATTATTTAGATAAGGAATAAAATTAAACAAAAGAAAACAGCCTCCAAACTAACATAAAATTTTAATTGAAATTTTACACATAAAAGTAGTTACTGCTAGTTACCCCGTCAGAGATAGAGACATGCTATGAAAACTTCCTTATAGTATCTTTGTAGATCTACATTTCTCTAGTACATTATTTTACATAATGAGGAGGTTGACAAGTTCGTTTGAAAATCCTTATCCTTGAAGGATGGTACTAATCGGTATTGAAGATTAAATACCGGTTAGTACCATCCTACTACAAATTATCAGTATGGTGAGTACGAGAACCGGATTTCCCAAACCCGATCCCTTCCTGTCCGTATCCTCTCATCTCTGTCGTCCCTATCAATCCCTAGAGATCCCTGGGTAGCTTCAACTTATTTGAAGATGACATTGTCATTATAGTTACTATCTTACACAAACTGGAATATCGTAATAAGCTAACTGCATACTGCAATCGCTGTATTACGAAGCCGGACTGTCAGGTATTCATATTATTATTTATTTCAATTAATATAATTATAAAAACATTTCATTAACTATTAATCTGTGCCAAAAATTTACAAAATATACATATTCGTATGTAGTTCACTTAATATTAATAAAGTATTCATAAAGTTGATTGATTGAAGCAATCCCGAAAAAAAAATGAAGAACATACTAAAATTTAGGTCGGAGTTTGATTACCGAGTAACTTACAAAAAGGTAGAAGAAAAAATGTATACATACCTTGTCAAAATCAACACGTTATTAACCGCATTCTAGTTTCTATTAAGGATTTAAAAAATATAAAAAATACACTAAGAATGAAACTGCATTGACTTTTATAATTGTATATTTTAAATAAACAAATACATATTTATATCCATAACAAATTTGTTAAAAGTATATACCATCAGTAATATTAGTAAAATACTGTTTATATTTAGTAATATTGTACTGTAACGATTCTAAACAACACACTCTACGTTATATTGTATAAAATTAATTAAACTACCCGCAGTAATAAACGTACCCGTAAAATATTTAAAATCTACGGAGGGAGATAAGTAAATGTTACATATGAATTTAATAACAGGATAGTTGTTAGTAATTATTATTTTTTAATATTTTGAGTAAACTGTTTTAAACTTTACGCTCTTATTCTATTTGAAAATCACTTCACTAATATCTAAAAAGAATAATATATTTATTTGTTTTTTAAATATAATAATAATATTTAGAAAATCTAATACCATATAATGTATTATATATCACGTCCAAAATTCCTGTAATGAACAAGCAAATATTGTTTTTTGTAATGTAGTCTATTCCATCTCGTATGCGAAATTCGTTTCGATTTCGCTCCCTGAAGGAAATAAATATGGTCTCGGAATTCAAAAGGCAACATTGGATTTAGAGTAGTGCATATAACACGAAACTATTGCGATAAAAACTAGTGACAATATTGCCTGAATTAATATATTTGTATAAAATTTTAAGTCTTTAATTTATTCTTTCGAATTCAATAAAATAGAAACTATAAATTTAATATAAAAATATAAGAAAGAAACAACAATAGACTCAAATTACTGTAAATATAAATATACAGTCAATATGGTTTTTTTTCAATCAATGTGCAAAATATTTTATATATATTATATGAAAAACAGAAAATCAGAAAAAAAAGGAAAAAAATATCAACTCATGACCAAGTAATTTACGTAAAAACTTTTATGACATTTTTAAATCATTTGTCAATTATGGTCCATTCTTTATCCATCGTTGTGTTTAAAGAACAAAGTTACTAACAATGTCTCCGCGGTCACTAAATTGCGTAAAATCTTTTGGTGTGGAAAATATTATAAAATGGAATAATGTCATTAATCATTCTGTGATGTTGATGTTTTAATAGAAACAGCTTATTATAAAATTTTGTTACTATAAAAATTTGATAAAATTTAATAAAAAATTGATAGAATTTGATAAAGTTATAAGTTATGTTGAGTAACATTTACTCAAAATAAAAGTGTAATAAATCATTCGCATAACTAAGTTAACTACAAGTTTGTTATATTTGAATTATATCTTGATTATTACAATAAAAATTTCAAAAAATGTGTTAAAAGTCAATGCAACTAAAAGATTCTGCCAAAGATCGATGATAAAGTAATTGACTCGCTGACAAATACTTAAATATCATGTTCCCCTGAACACAATTGTTAAAAAATATTTAAGAGTTGAAATAAAATACATTTTAAAATGTATATAAGGCTTATTATGATATTTGCTACTTTTTTCTAGTATATTAATAATTACAATTTTATATTATAGAATTATTTATAAATGACTATGTAATACAAAATACACACGTCAATCCTACATATATTGATAATGTCATATATTTTACAATATCACCGCAACACCGATACAGCTTCCTAAAATCTATTTATGAATATAAAATTGTTTACACCATTTCTAGTTTCGTAATGCAATAGAAACTCTTATGGTTTCGTCATGGCCGTTCGTCTATCTACCTCTCTCAGAGATTCTTAATTATAGAAAGATTAATTCGGCACGAAAAAACATATAAGACAAATTGGAAGACTAACATTTTTAGGGTAGCTCCTCTACACCTACCCATAGTTCGCTTGTACTTTTTTCTCGAATAGCTTTTTGTTAATACGAGTTTTTCCCAACCTCTCTGCCATCTAAATGATTGACTTTGGAAGTGTGAAAAATATCATACAACAACGAATTTAAAAAGAAAACATATCACAACTAAGTAGGCGTTACTAATAATAATCGAATAACTTACAATATATATTTTAGTGCGTTTATATTGCAAACGCTGACTAAATCTTAGAAGACAGATAAAAAGACAGACAAAATATCTACAAAAAGTTAGCGGATATATATGACTTTTTCCTAAGAAAATCTACACTAACCATTTTTTCTGTTAAGCACATATTTAAATGAATAATGAATTACTTACGAAGCATTTTTAAACTACGACTCCTTATCTAATTAAATTAGTAAGACTTATTGTACATCGAGAAAAAAATATGTTTTATAGCATATTATTAGAATTTATATCACAAAAGTTATCAGAAGATTTATTCATGATTGGATCGATTTTTGGTAATAACGTAAATGCTTAGAGTTTTTACTGGACTAAAAATAAATATATTTGTACAATAGGCGCAGTAGACGGTGAAAGAAAAATATTTATTTTAATAGTAAAATCACAATTCAATTTAAACACACATAAACTAGCTCTATAAAGGCGATAGTCATTGAAAGCTCTGCAGACCGCTCTTGAAGTAAATTGAAATTGAACATGTATTATAGTATACAACCCCTGTATATTTGTGATAGTAAGGGAACCTGGTGTAACATCTTCAACGCTCCAAATATTAATAATTGATCTGTGATCTGAGATTTACTTTAGATGGCTTGTTGGAAGCCATTTACTGAGTCCACACTGAGTCCTCTATTTGCATGAAAAACAGATTGTTATAAATAAGAACAAAATAGATCAGGAACTACTATTAAAGGAATGGGTAAACATTACTTGTCCTCGTCTCCTTTCGTAATATATAATTTATAAATTGGTAAAATACGAGTATATATAATTATTATTACCTAAATGGTTAGTTCATTTAGTCAGTTAGTTAGTTTATATTTATTTATATTCTACATTTATTCCAGTTTCTATTTTAGGTCTTTTAAACTGAAAATTTCACTATTTACAATAACAATAAAATATAATGGAACTTTTGGTTATAATTTACATATTATAAATATATGTGTGCTATAAAATACAATAAAAAAACATTAGTTTTAAGTCAGTAAAAGACAGTGACAGTCAAATATAATATTATACATAATATAATATTCAATAAAAACATTGGTGTACTAAATAAATTAAAGACAGTATACTTATTAAAAGATCTGCCACTAATAAAAAGTATACTAAAAGTGTTTCAAAAGATCATTATGTATTTTAAAACGCAAATTATTTTGTTGGAATTAGTCACTACATTGGTATTACACTCATATGTGGCAATGCTTTAGAATTGAATAGAACTGAATATAAAAGGGTATGTTATTAAAAACATTAAAAAAAGTATTTTAGTGCATCTGAGAAACATCGAGAATACTCAATAGAACAAATCGGTATAGAATCTTAAACTAAGTTAATCCTTTAACAATAATAATTTGAAGTAATAGTCTATAAAGTTACATAATTAATTAGGCATGGTAATATAAATATATATTTAAACAGAAAATATATATTCATATAAAAGAGGATTATATGAATCGTAAATCTTTGATACCTCAATACCAATATGCTATAAATTAAATAATTAAATTAGAAAGTGAAACTTTTTGATTATTTTTTGCTAAATCACCATCTATAAGTTTTTATAATGGTCCTGGAAGTAGACATACTTCTCTGTCAGTTACATACCAGTTGAAGGTCAGATAGCTTACTGAGATTTGTTACTTCATCCAGTAGTTTAGTTTTAGCAGGTACGTCCCCTGTTAAAAGTAATAAATTCTTATTTAAATATGTAAGTTGTTAGTTAATAATATTTTACTCGTCTTTTTAATAACAATTTTAATGGTCATGAATTCGTAATAAGCATTCTAAAGTGAAGTAATTTCAACATTCGTCTAACTAATCCTTTACGGTATTTTGATGATGATCAAATAATATTTAAAAAATATTTTATTATATTACATTTTGTAATAATAAATGAGTCGAATTTTTGTCTACAATAGTTGTTTTCACGAGATACTGAAATTAAATGCTAACTCAAATGAATCGCGTAATAAGTAAATAAATATGATATTATTTATTTCGTTAATGAACTAAAGAAGAATTATTAATTTTATTGTAATATTAACCGCTCTTGACTAACTGAGGGTTCTGATTATATAATAATGTAATAATCTAGGGGAATGTCTTAAAAAATTCGAGCTATTCGAAACGCAAAGATTTGAACCAAGTTTTGTTCAAGCTTGAGCGTATTGCTCGTATAACTAAGCGATACTTGAATGATGATATATTGAGAATTATCATATTGTAATATTTTGTGAAGTATAAATTATAACGAAATATTTTATAATAAATGAAAATAAAATCATAAGATCAATAAATATACGTCTATTAGAAGCTTTTGAGTTGATGGAATACTTGTGTGTATATCTCTGAGGGACCTTTATGTAAATAAAACTGTCAGTCTTTACATCACACAGTGTGCCAAATATAAATAAGTTGATATATTTTCTTTCAACATCTTATTATAATAAAAATGGTAGGAAGAAACGCTATAAAAATATTATAAAAACAAAATTATTTTAATTAAATAAATATTTAGTCTTATTTTATTTCACAATGGTAATGGATGAGGATATAAGTATTATACAATATGCACAGCATAATACAACACATCGCTGTATAATACAGTACCTCATATGTTATGTTTTTAAGAATATGATATAATATGTATTCAGAATAAATAGCCATCGCCATAATTCGCCATCGCTATCGCAGTTTCCTTCAGTATTTTATAAGTGATTTTATGTATAATTTAAAAACTCTTTGTAATCGCTTTGAAACCATTTAGTTTCTTTCTCCTTTATTAGTTACATGGCAAGCTATTTTAATACATCAGTAAATCTATATACTACAGCTGAACATAAAATATAACAGCACAGAGTAAGCTTTTATTTCAGTAGATCCATTGATAATTGTTGAATTGGTTGAATTCCACACTTACTTTATTTTATTTAAATTTTACAGATATACCTACACCAGGTGCTTTTACAAGATTTATTATTATCAATTATTTAAAAAAATTAAGATTATTTTTGTAGTAGTTACAAGTTTCTCAATTCAAAATTCTATAAAATAAAAGCAATTTTTTGTTTATTGTGTTTACTACAAACATAGAGACACAAAAATAAAAACAAAAATCTTATCTTAATTAAAATATATTAATTACAAATTATTATAAAAAATAAATTATAAAACTTTCATAATATCTACTAAGCATTTTTTTTTAACATTTAGTTTAATTAGTAACAATATGATTACTTTCTATCTATTAAATATTCTATACGATATATGGAAATAAAATGGGGATAATACTCGTTATTTTAAAACCTAGTTTAATAAAAACATTTATCTAAAAAGTCAATATGTATTCATTAATACTTTTTCCTACATTTTGTTTTCTAATACAGGTTTGCAAAATAAAATATAACACACTATACATTCGTAATTTACAACAAATACATTCATTTTAATAAAAATTCTAATAAAATAAATCTATAAAAACTTATTAATATTCGTAATAATATTATTTGTAATAATAGATCACTACTAATGTTAGTAAAATAAAGAGTACTTGAGTAATACTGTATTGTAAAGGTTCACAACATCACACTGTACGCTCGTTTGTATACAAATAATTAAACTACCTGCAGTAATAAACGTACAGTGAAATAATTAATGACTACGGAGCGATGTGTAGCGAAGTGTTACATTTGAATTTAATAGCCGGATATGTGTTGAATTTAATAGTTGTTAATATTTTGAGTTAACTGTTTTAAACTTTACGCTCTAATTATATTTGAAATTGATTCCAAAAAATATTCTAGAAAACTTAATACTACATAATATAATGCAAACCACGTCCAAAATTAACTGTCTGTAGAGACAAGCAAATACTTTGTTTTGTCAGACAGTCTTCTCGTACCCGTATGCGACACTCGTTTAGATTTCGCTCACTGAAAGAAGTAAATAGCATCTCGGATTTCCTTAGATAATATTTGATTCAGAATAGTTCAATATAATATTAACCTTACACGTAACTATTGCAATAAAAAAGAGTAATAATATACCGTAGATAAATAATAAATCTTGTTGCAATTACAGAAAATAGAAACTTCAAAATGAATTTTAAAATATACAAGAAAGAAACAACAATACACTAAAAGAGTAAGGATTATTATATGAATATAAATTACACAATATATATTTTTTCAATCAAGAAAAGCAGTAAAAGAAAAAAAACGAAAAAGGGGAAAATGACCCACTTTACTTAATTTTTAGATAATGTAAGCATAAGGTCATAAAATATTATGTATATAAATCACAAAGTAAAATATTTATTTAAATAAATGCTGTATACATTTATCTTATTACTATGTTAGATATCAACACACATTAAAGTTAATAGACTGATAAACATAAGCTAGAATAGCTCTTATTACATTGTTATATATACATACTCAGAAGTAACACAGACAGAATGCTACTCTCTCTATGAGAATCACATCACATCGCTCGTTATAGATCTGTTTTAACTTCAATATACTTTATAACGTATAGGATGTGAAGTCAATATAGCAATATAATAATAATAATAAATAAATATCCGATACTACAAAGAGTATGCAGTAATATATATGTTTATATTTATATTTACAAGTTAAGGATTTTTCAGTGTGATTAGAAAAAAACCTTAAATGAACAATACAATAGAACACATTATTTAAGTAATATAAACGATTATTGTCTGTCCCATATCAAAATACAAGTATCCAATTAAAGTGTGGAATACACTCAAATATCATATTTTGTGTCATCTCATAATGTTTTATTAGTTTTGTGAAAAGTCACTCTGAGTAATAATTATTATAACTTTTTCGGTAAGTAACTTTACATGTTTTATTTTCATTAGAAATGTATAAATTTAACTGTACTTTGATGTCTTATATACATTTTATGTTTTTGTATGTAATAATTACTCTGCAGGCCAAGATGGAATTAAGTTATAGAATAGAGTAGAAGAAGCGTGTCTTATCTGAAGAGAATAACAAAAGTTGTGGCTGAGCCTAGCTGTAGCCAGTTGAATGCAGATGCTGGTTTGTAGAAAAAAAGAGTACAAGAAAATAACAAGTAATTTAAAATTATTTGGATTTATCTAATCTGTAATTATAAATATTTTTTGGAGTTATTTATAAATGGCTTTATTTAATCGTGATAAGCACTACAATAGTAATAAAATTAACATTACTAATGTAAAAAACATAACTAAACTAAGACAATGCGTGGGGACGTCCATCCCTCATCTCTCAGATTCATTGTCTGCCATTCATTTACTGAAAAAGGAAAATTAATAAACTAAAAATTTTTCTCCTTCACATAAGAACATAATTGCCTATTAAATATATTTAATATTTCTTTTGGAAAATTTTAATCAATAAATCAATAAGACAATGTATTATTATATAATAAAAACAATTGAAGAACTGTTACCTTAGTTATAAGTCATTTATTATTATTACAAATTAAAATAAAATTATAAAGAGCATGAGGACCTCACGGAGGGCATGTATGAAGAGGTTGATGTCTGTGGCCGAGGCGAAAGAGGTATGCAGGGACCGTGGCGCTCCATCTTATCTGGCTACCCCGCAAGGGATATGGCGGGAAGCTAAAATAAAAATAAATAAATAATAAAGAAAATTAAACATTAAACAGCTTAATTTTTTATCATATATTTACATTGTTTGTTAATGTCTACAAGTCATTTAACTTTGTCTCATTAAAACTCTAGAATTTTCTCAAGAACTATTCCAAAAACTGTCAAGACGTTTTTAAATGATTTATTAATTATGGTCTATTCTTTATTATATCAAAACTTTTGAATACAAAGTTACTAAAAGTGTCTCTGCGATAACTGAATTGCCTAAAATGCTCTGGTGTGGAAAATATTATAAACTTGAAGGATGTCATTAATCATTTTGTGATGTTGATAATTTAATCGATACATCTTTTCAGAAGTCAAATTTTATTGTCACCAACGAATAATAAAACATGGTATTCAATATTATGATTGATTGATTGAGGGGTTCACGTCTTTAACGATGATTTTTAGTTTTATTTCTTAATCGATATTCGTGTGATGTTTTATTGTTATTATCCAAGGCAATTAAACAAACAAATCTAGATTCCGTCAATATTTATATTCTTTATTATAAGTAAGGAATCTGATAGTATATTGATAAACTTATCTATTATATATTGACTAATATTTATCCTAACTATAAGTTAAACAATTCCCGGCTGAATATTTGTAATATTTAAATAATATCTTGGATATAACAAGAAAAAAATAAAGAATGTTATATAAAATGTTTTTAAAGTCAAGGTAACTAAAAGACACTATTGAAGGTAGATGTCAAAGTAATTGACTCGTTGACAGACACTTAAATCTCATGTTCCCGTGAACACGATTCCTAACAAATGTTTGTAAGTTTAAATAAAATGCTTATGAAAATTTTAATATTTGGTACTACTTACTAGTACTTACTGGTACTACTTACTAAAGCTATAATACGCCATGAATATACATATTAGCCACGCCAGAAAATATTTTCTTTAGGATAGCTCCTCTACACGTGCAGTGGGTTGCATGTTTTTCTGATGTAACATGAGTTAAACGATCGTGATAGATAGAGTTTTAGAAAATAATATGATATAAACAAAATTGAGGTAAAATGACCCAATAAGATAAATACTAGACATGTGTCCTTCCAAATACGATAAGAAAACTTAGGTTTTATATAAAAACAGATATTTTTAGTCATTGCCATTCCATCTTTAATATCATAGAAATCAACATCAATCAGTGAACATGTTCATCAATCAGTGAACATGTTCAAAAATATATATAGTTATCGTATCGTTAACACTGATAGGTAAGAAGAAATTAGACATAACTTTCTAAAAAGAAACAATAACAAACCTTACACACACACAAAAACAACTAATTTTTAGAAATCCTTTACAATTAAAGCTACGTATCGTGTAGTTCGTATTTAAAAGACCTCGTGGAAAAAAATCTTTATTAGAGAGTGGTTTAAACACAGACAAAAATACTTAAATAAAAGAACATAAAGTGTATTATGTTTTGTTTTTCGTTTTATTTTTATATCTTTTTTCTTTTTCTTCAGCGGGTGTACTATGTGTTATGAGTCTCTCCTGTGAGTCTTGTGGCAGCGAGTGCTCTCCAGTGTGGGACTAGGCGGTTCCGCTCATGCTTCTTTAACTATCTGCAGAAGAAACAACAGGATCATGACTACAAAACAGAAAACACTCAACAATCAGAACTACAAATATTTATATTCGAAGAATTCCCTAAAAATTGTAATTATGTGCATATTGAGCGAAGCGAGCCCAGTGTATTGACTCATCGTTTCCCATTGATTTCAATGGGATATCAGTGTTTTGAAATGACATTAAACGCCAAACAGAATCTAGTTCTATTGGGACTGATTTTTTAATAATCCTAACAAATTAAACAAGGAGTAAATTTAACGTTTTGACGGGTTTTGTTGCCAAATATTTGTCTTATTGCAAAAAATATATTGTCAGCAAACAATTAAGTCAATCCTAAACCGATAGTGTTATTTATAGTTTTTACAGACAGTAGTTATATGTTATACTGTATTTTTTGTAAAGTATTATTTCATTTGTATATTAAAATAGAAAAGTAAAGAAATGTACTATTAGAACTTTTAAATAATAAAAACTGTGTAAAAACACGTGGCTCATGATGGGATTCAACCAGCGATCGTGTCGTTATTAGAACTACGCTAATGGGACGACATTCTTATGATAGCTAACAGTGTGATTTTTTTTTCAATGAAATATATATTAGGGTCGTAGAAATTACCTGTTAGGGCACCGATCACGCCACTTTCAAGCGGATTTTTTTTTACCATCTAGGTCAATACTTGACTACATTCCACCTGATGGACAGTGAAAATGTTGTCGTAGATGGTTTAGCGGTAAGGTAA
This sequence comes from Melinaea marsaeus rileyi, assembly GCA_918358865.1. Lineage (NCBI taxonomy): Eukaryota > Metazoa > Arthropoda > Insecta > Lepidoptera > Nymphalidae > Melinaea > Melinaea marsaeus. Next base: position 7,091,526 of record OU911088.1, on the reverse strand, counting down.
TCTATTCGCATCGATTACTTCTCTTTCTAGCGTTTAACTTGTTTGTCAATGACTATAGAAAGGACTGCATGGTCATTGGACGGACAGTCTTTGCTCTGACGTGTATCGGTGCACTAGTCGTACTATGCAGCTATCCTTCACTCTTTGGATAATAATTATTTAATTGAATATTATTTTAATTATAAAGAACTATTTATAATTACTAACTATTAAAATTTTCTCATTAATTCTATATCAACCCTCATTATACTTGATTTTCATCTGATCGCTTACCTTCAATTTCTACATATATAATAATTATATTATTTATATCTATAACATTAGAGGTTAGTTTAGTCAGTTACTTGGTTTATATTCATATATGTTGAACTTTTATTCCAGTTTCTATTAATGGTCTTTAACACTTTTACTATTTATGAAATTTAAAAAAATCTATTTAAACATTTGGTGATAACCTTATTATAAGTAAATATTAAAAATGAGTGTCAGATATAAATACAATAAAGAAAACATTATTTTACACTTCGTCATTGACAGACAGCTGGTAAATATAAATCTCTTTTTTATAATAGTTTTAGAAGTAGACAAACATCTCTCTGGTAGCTATATACCAGTTGAATGTCAGATAACATACTGAGATTTGTTACTTTCATGAATCGTATAATTGTAGCAAATAGGTCTCCTTTTAAATGTAGTAAAATCTTATTTTAAAAAGTAAGAATTATCTAATAATATTTCTTCTTCAAAATAATCTTGATTGTAGTTGAATTCATAATATTGCATTCTAAAATAAAGTTATTTCGTAAAAAATTGCCTAATTACCACTTTACGGATTTCGGGTTATAATGGAATATAATTGTGTAGATAACTAACATTGTCCTGACTGTATGTAACCTCTCTTTACTGATTCGATTGACAGCACGGACAATTGAAAATGTTATTTAGTTCAAATAATAGATTTAATTCACTCAACTGAAATTATAAATGGAAAATGATGTTTATATTGATGTCAAGCCATGAAGGTCACGCCAGGCAATGTCAAGCAATGAAGATTAAGCCAAGCTATGTCAAGCAATGAAGATATCAGTCCCCAAAAGAACGAAAATTGGATGACAGAAAAAAAACAAAAGAAATTATAATTATAAAAATAAAATAAAAAGTTTTTTTATAAGTTAATACTAAAATAAAACTTTTGAAATATTTTTAATACCTACAGATTTGATTTTGAAAAGATTGTTTTAATTTTACCTTTTTAGAAAGATAATAATGAAAAGATAATCCTGATCGAAATAAACAGCTTATAAACCCTTTCAAGAGAGGCCGAATTAATAAAAAACAAGGCGTTGAGGGCAACCGTTGTTGTGTTAATTAAAATGCCAGTGTCCTACAGAACTCCCCGGGCATCACCTTCTTAGCGAGTATCCGTAATGGATTTTTCTAAAGTATAAAAAAGAAAGTAAAACTTGCCTATTAAATACATAAATAATAAACTTGAAACTAAGTATATAATAAGCTTCTCGAACACCTAGTATATACTCTTTTTAAAGCTTTTCCATATCGAAAGTTAATTTAACACTATTTTTATTTATTTTAGATGATACTTAAACGAACTGAAAATGCCATTAAATATTTCAGATTGATTACATGGCATAAAAACCTATGGTAAAATATATTAACATAAACTGAAACTCAATCGTAGATAAGTAAATATACTTCTATTAAAGGCTTTTAAGTTGATGGAATGTTCGTGTTTATATCTCTGAGGGAGGTTCTTTACGTAAATAAAACTGTCAGTCTGTACGTCAGTGTTGTAAATATAAATGAATTGATACATTTTCATTCAATATATTATTATAATAAAAATAGTGAGAAGAAATACATCAAAAATATTTTAATATGAAATTAAATGAAATTAAATTATTATTTATTCTTTACTTTTTTATTTGATTTATTTGAACTTTTGGTGCATCCACAGGAATAGCTTTGCCGGGCTTGGAAGAGGGAGTATATATATTTTTCAGGGTATTCATGTTATATTCATTTGGATATACCACCGATGGAAGTTCATTTCACATCTTTGTCTTACGTGAAATAAAGTTTCTTAAAAACGGCAAAGTAAGTAGAAGTTAGCCACTCATCCAGGTGGTACGGATGGTTTTAACAATTTTATTTTGTAATTTCTTACCAAGACCTATACGTGCGTTAAAGTTGTCATTGTTATAAAAAATATTATTATTGTCAGCTAAATCTTACGCTTCCCTTGATGGATCGAAATGATTTTAATTTTTTTTTTATTTATTTTTTTTTTTCACCGGGTCACCGCCAACGCTAATCTGACCTTTAGTACTTTATCTTATATGAGTTTTTATATATAGTTTAAAGACTCGTTGCTATTGATTTTAAACAATTTAGTTTCGATCTCCTTTATCAGTTACTGAGTAGACTATTTGAAACAATTCTTCTTCATGTAAAATTCATACGTTACTATAGATTCTTTAAAGGTATTGTATTGTTGAAATATTAATTGAAGGATAGAAACATAAAATATACTATTAAGTATAGTGAGAGTTGCTAGTATCGCTCTCAGATCTAAAAGCTTCGGACACCACTTCTAACGTAGTGATTATAGTAGAACTAAGCTAATAGCAGTGAAACTTAAGTTACAGAAATATATGTATTCTATTTAAAATAAATACTCCATGCAGAGATTCATTTTTATTTATTTATTTATTTATTTATTTAATAAAATGAATGAAGGTCCTCAAAGCATAAGTAAGGAGTTTAATATTCATAGTTTAAAAAATTTATGCAATTTTTTTATTTACAATTTCTTTTACTGGTTCTATAAAAATACTGCTTTTATTTTTTGTTGAGCAGGAAAGTTAGTAAGTGGTAACTTTAATTGTACCTGTATTCGTTCTAGAGTTCCATTTGCAAAAGTTGAAATACAGCACTATTTTTATATAAACATACTTTACTATATAAATTTATAAAAACTTTATTGTCTAAGTAATTAAAGTCTTTAATGGGGTTAAAGTTCAAGATCAAGATCGTAATTAAGCATTAAAATTAACCCCTAAATTAATTGAAGAAATGCTGGCTCTAAATTATGTCATTGAAATACTCTAAAATTATTTATGAGAATTAATTATTATAATTGTAACTATTTTTGTTTTATCTTTTTAATAACTTAAAACTACATTCTATCCAAAATAGTTAACTATTAAGTAATCCATTTCAAAATTAAAATTTACGACAATCTAACTTTATCTAAAGCCTTACAATACAACCAATGTCTACAGTAGCTAAAAAGTTTTCAAAATAGGTTTTTGGTTTTAATTATCTCGTTCAAATTGAATTCACAAAACGGCATACAAAGTTTGGATTAGACTAACGTTATTTTGTTTTTCCTATTCACGTGTACTGTTTTCATTTTATATGTATATATATATCACATCTAAGACAATTAATCCTACGTGGATTAATTATACAAATTAAATAAAAAATACAATGTAGTTACACCTTTTGGAATGTTTGAGTTCCCGTTTATGACATTTAGTGTTAGTAACACAGCATAGACATTTCAAAGGTTTGTCAATGAGATGTTAAGAAGACTAGAGTTCTGTTATGCTTATCTCGCTGATTCATCTTCGGCAGCTCTTTACCCGGTTACGAGATTTTGGCATCGTAATCAACACCGCTAAATGCATATTCGGTGCACCTGAGGTGAAAGTCTTGGACTACATCATCTCATCTGCGGGGACAAAGCCGTTGCCTTCTAAGATCGAGGCTGTCCAGAGCTTTTCAGTGCCCAAGACCGTCAAAGAGCTAAACAGACTCCTGGGGATGGTAAACTTTTACCAACTATTTATCCCTGGTGTAGCAGAGTATCAAACTCCACGTAATGCTATACTCACGGACTCCGTAAAGGGTTTTCACCCAGTTCATTTCACAGAATTGGAGAATACTGACTTCACCGCATCTCGCATAGAGGATAAAGTTCAACCCATAGACCTCACCGAGCTCGCTAAGTCTCAGCGATCGGACCCTGAAGTGCTTGAACTGTTGAGTGATAACACGTCTCTGTGTCTAGAGAAAGTTTCGCTACCAGGTATAGACGTCACCGTTTTGATAGCTTTCACGGTACATTCTCAAGATGTCAGTACTCCTGCTTTCTCGGTTAGCGTAAAGCAACCCGAACCTGAGCCTAAAATAATTCGATAAAGACGTAGGGTACGCTTTCTTAATTATTATCGCTCATAATTCGGTCTCTGGAGGGGGGTGATGTGGCGTACGGCCAATATTATTATTATTATTAGTATTATGGTAATTAATGTTTATTACAATATTATATTATAGTTTATTTCTTCGTACATTTAAATAGTTTATTGTTATCCACATTTTTGATTACTTTACAACTATAACTAATGACCGGCTGGCCGTCTATTGTTATCGCTGGCGGCGGGCGCAACTGTGTCGTCCAGCTGGCCGTCTATTGTGTCACCAGTCTCCCCACCAGCTATGGTTCTCCCGCGAGTTCGTCAGTTCCTAAAGTTCATCAGTCAGGATCGAAACGCCCAGCTCTCAACTCATATCCTCTCGTATTGGCGTGGCTACGCTTACTAATTTGTTTTATATTTCATGTAGCTATTTCTATTGTTCTTTCGCTCACTCTTTCTTTGTTTTAATTCTAGTTATTGTGTATTTTAGATGTTAGTGCCAAATAAGCAATATCCCTGAAAAGAACTGTTTCGCTGAACTATTAATAACCACCTACCTCACAACCCAAGCTAGGGCACAGCAACAACCTACAACCACATTGCTGACCAACATACTTCTAAACTACTATGGGACTTGTAGCAGCACGCGTAGACTTTATCGTAATCGTCCATGTCAGGTATGTACTCGTATGTATGACAGGTACGCTGTGTCGCTAGATTGAGATATCTGCGTCTCCGTCAAAAACAACAAGGCCGGCTGCGCCGTCTCTAGATGATAGTGGACGGCGTTTAAGTTGGAATTAAGTCCCAGGATGTTGCAAAAATCCACATCTAGAGTGGAGCGGGGTGCCTCTGTTTGCTGTCGTTTGCCCTCAGAAAACACAAACTGCGGTACTTAGCCCTCCCCAGATAATTTAAATTTTGAAACTTATATTATGTATATACTCGTATAATTATACTTTGTTTTTTGTTAATCATTTAAAAATTGTTTTATTTTCGACAATAAGACTTCTTTTTCATTATTTATTATTACGAGGTTCAGCCGTATGATAATAAATAATTATATTACAAGTATTAATTATATTACAAGTTTAAAAGTAGCTTAGAAATTAGTTGTTATAAGTAAAAACACGGGATGTTAATTGCTTCTTTTTTCTTGAAGACGACTGTCATGTCAGGTATTTTCAAGTACAGGATGCTGTATTATTCAAAGACGAGAATTATTATTTTAATTTGTGGCTTTCTAATTACTTGATATATTTTTGACAGATTTTGTTATATTTCTTCGTATGATACCATAACTTATTAAACTTCAACGAGATGTATGCAACCTTATGTTTATTGCTGGATGTCGCTTTTTAATTTGTATAGACTTATCTGCTCTGTTTCAGTTGTAAATGTGAGGTATAATTTCCTCGAGATATCAGATATGGACGTATGACAATTGGAATCTCCCTCTTGCAATCTTTTGCTGATTGTCGAACAAACATTGATGACAATAAAAATCCGCCTTAGTTTTTTTGCGGTTCTTTCCAGACCAGGACGTTTTTGGAACCCTTATTTCCCTATTTTAAGTTGGAGAGTGTCTTTACAGAGGGTTTCTTTCGATAAATATGCTATCAAAATAGGTTCTCCTGCCATTCCCATTTGACACACACAAGTGATCACTGATATTAATTCAAGGTAGAAAATAAATATAAATAAATAAAATGATGACCTCTGGATACATTATGATCGCTTAAGTAGAACAAAGTCTTGTATTCTATTAAAATATTTTTTTCGGATATTCATTTTTATTTTAGTGGTTTAAATTACAAAGCTGATATTCTATAGCATGCCAATTTATGATATTTTAGATATTATTCAATGATATTCGAGACAAGAGGTAAAATAATAATGTTCTTATATATTGTTAGACTATGTCTTATAAATAAATGTTTAGTCTAGTGTGTGGCATGTGGCATTCAGATGACGGGTGATTGATTGATTGATTGATTGAATCACTTTTACCGATCACGTGAATGATACATAATTGAAGTTAAATGATTGATTGATTGATTGATTTAATCACTTAATCACTTCCGCCCGTCACCTGAATTCCACATGATTGAAGCTTAATGATTTAACTTCAAACAATTTAACTAATAGTAATATATTGTCGTAATTCTGTACTCTAAAATTAATATAAGTCAATGTCTAATACGATAAGAATTGTAGGAAGATGAAATAATGTTACTCAATTAATAAGTTACAGAATGAAAACCAATTTTGGTACCCGACTAGTACTACTGCAACAGAGTACAAATCTTAACATTTTCAATATTTTAAAAGTTTCTTTGTTTATATCAAAGTTAGTCCAAAATTTTACAGATTTAAGTTCAGCCGCTTAGCGATTTCGCTAAAACCATGATTTTTTTATTCCTAAAATATTAAAATCAACAGGCAGTCTTTAAAAAAGGACTTCGTAATGGGCTTAACAATTTCGGAAAATTTGTATACACGTTTCCTATTTTTGCAGTAAAATATAAGATTTTAAACCATAAAGCAAAGTGTCGACAAATAGCTAGTATTATCCATACAGTGATGTTCAAATAAAATACTTCGTTCGTATTCCATTATAGAATTACATCATAGAAGATAACTATAAAGTGAAATAACTGTGACTATTATGACCCTCTTCAATATAACACATCAACACGTAACACGGGTTAGATTTATATCACTTGACATTACACCGTCGATTTGTGGAAGGAAAATAACATGTCAAGTGAACACCTTACTAATATTACTTTATATGTATTAAATAAAACAATTACTATTAAAATGAGTTTCAACTTATGTTGACTGCTTTTGATTGAAGTTTTAAATTTCAAGTCGCTTCCTAACGTAAATAAGTGTGACTGATATGACTATAACAAAATTATCATGTATAATAGTATATAGTAGACATACTATTATTTACATAAAGAACAAATTAGCCTTATATCAAGAATGTAATAAAATGCTTAATAAATAATTATATCTTAAAAAATCTCAACACGAATATGCCTATAACCTGCGACTGTGATTATAAATTACTTATAGATAATAATTGGAGAACATGTTAACTGAAAATTAACAAATAAATTAGACAGCTGATAAATTAATTAGTCACGTAATAAAGAATGAAAAGAATATCACAAGTGGATGGTTATAAAAGAAAAGAGCCGTCGCAGAAAACATGGATGGAATAAATGAAAACGCTATAAAAAGAAAAAAGTCTGAACTCAGATGATGTTCGAAAAAAGAGCATGAAAGGGCATGCCATTCCATGCTCATCTATGTCCTTTCCATGTCCTTCTATCATAACATGTTACTCCGATCCGATTAAAAAAATAATATCATAAAATAGTTCATTACATTAATTTACCACAAAAACATTGTTAGTAACTTTTAATTAACAGGTTTTTAAATAAAGACGTTTAAGGCATAAAGGTTTTAAAATTTTTTGAGATCAAATTTAAATGACTTTAAATCCGATGTTTAAATATTTAATATAAAATTATGTTATACGAATCAACGGAATTAATTTTTCATACCATAACCAGAGCAATGGCTAGTCGGTTATTTTAATTCTATCAACTTATCTTTTACAAATAAACAATATAACACAGTTTTAGGATTTGTTTTAAAATAATACTCAGTACTTGCACTTCGGTATTTAATGTCCGACAACTTGTAACAGAATGATCCGTGAACAGCACTTACAACTTAATTTATAATAATCAATTCTATAACATTAAAGTGAGGGTAAGTTACAGTATCATAACCACATAATAACATACAGCGGGTGCCAGTTTTATGTTTTAAGAGTTGCCGATAGTTAATAAAAGATTAGATAATCTGTTTAATAAATTTTGCATATTCTTTTTAACATTAATAACAAATTAACATTCTAAAACAAATTACAACAGGTGGCGCCATGTTGTGTACTATTTTGAAACTGAACTACTTATTCATATCAACTCTTACCTATTTGACATTTACCTTACTCTAAACAAATATTACAAGCAATAGATAATAACAACATGGTCACCTGTATTGTGTAAAAACATTGTGCTTCTTCATACTTCTTGATACATTAATTAATGATGAGATTGCTTTACTCAAAATATTATATTTACAAATTAATGGATCTAGTACTATCACAAGTAGGAATGTTCTCGGCTTGAGAAGTCTTAATTGACTCTCGAAGTTTGACCAGATTAGATGTCGTTTTCAATGGTTCTTGATATTCTGTAACAAACCTACTATTCAGGTTGTAGCATCAGATAAATCGTTTAGATCAAAATTTGTAGCTATCAATAATTTGTTTCCATAATTATAAGAGAATTATTGTTAAGGTACAGTTGCAGTTTAATTTTAAATAACTTTTTAAACTAAAACAAATTATGAACTGCCAATTTGTAAATAGTAATACTGTAGCCCCAATATATGTAATAAAAGTAAAATTATCAAATTAATTCCGTTGTCTATGTATCTGCAGATAAATTACAGCGCTCTACCTAGCTGGAAAGTGGGTGAAATTTAGATTGCAAGATTTGATAGCCACAAACAGACTTACGTGACGAAGTAAGTAACTTTGTATTGAATAGCTTTAGAGTAATGATGATTATTTTTTTAAGTACAATTAAGAAATATATCGTTACATTTGTTACGTGTTCGTCTTCAGATCACCTAACATAGATAAAGCATTCATGAAGCCTATTGCATCGTAGTAATAATGTCTGTTTAATATTCAGAATATAATCTCGAACAATATATACAATAATTACAATTACATATTAAAATTTAGTTCAGAGATAGTTCTAAATAATATTAAACATGGTCATATTGTACTTATTTACTTTTAGTAAAATAATGTGTAATCTTTTTAATTAACTGGTGAACAATAAATGATTAAATAAATATTATATTTCAATAGCCTTTATGTTATTTTGTTATTAATATATTTGTTATACATATCACATAAATTTAACAAGTTTTATGAAATAGACTTAACGTCTTGTTATATATATAATATTGTCAATGGCATATTGGTATTAAATAAATACCAACACTATTTAAACTAAGTATCACCGGAAGACAATGTCAATAATTAATTACTTTATTGCTATCTGTCAGCAGTTTAATAAAATGCTCCCATAGTAAAAATATTATCAATATTTAAAACACTTATGTGGAGAAGAGTAAATTTTCCATGAACTTAGTGTCCATGTAGTGAATTTACTTCATATTCAACTAGTACAATAGAACTCGTTGGTAAATATCGTCACACAACATGAAGACTAAGTGCGTTTCTCGTTTGTATATGAATATGTTTATAGTAAATAACAATTAATACAAATAAATATAATGCACCTATTATTTATTACAAATGAAAACAACGCCATAACATATCAGAGAGAATGAAATTGGTAATTATAATAATGTCAGTGATACGTCACTAAACAATAGTTCTTTCTACAAGGAACCGCGCTTCTACAACTGTTATACTTATATTTGATATTGTCTTTCTGTAACCCCGGGACTACTTTGTCACTGTATATTGACTAATACTTACGTAGGAATTAGCATTAGTACTGTAATTTCAACTTAAATAGATTTTGAAAAAAACTTTTCGAAGTGGAGTTTCTAATTTTCCACAGTTTTATTCCGCAAGTTAGATCTGTATGCACGATTTTATTTACATTACGCACTGGATTCGATGCGGTTAAAAGTATATAAGTTCTACCACGCTTTGTACTTATACCTACCAAATGAGTGAAAACATTTTATACAGTAGATTTTATCTAATCATCTATATTAAGATGTATAAAATAAATAAGATTAAGTTAAATTCGGGTAATATCATAGTACATGTTAAATGTATTTAATGATCTTAGTCTTTCAGCACTTAGGTTACAAGTGCATTAATTCCACACAGGATGTAGGAAGAGTAGCACTCGAAATATATATACTGCACTCGTTAATTATAATTTTGAGGAGAAACTGTCCTCAAAATTTTAATTATCTGGTCAAGGCATACAATAGTACACGGGGAGAGTGTAAGGCACTCCGATACGGAGGAATGGTCGGTGGAGCATGACTCACGTTCATCATGAGGAACATTATCTATAAGAGTTATAAATTAACGATACTAAAATATATATCTCTCTTTCAATGAGCCGGAGAAAAAAATCTCTAATACTTTTATAATAAGCCCCAATAATATCTCGTTTTGAAGTAAGAAAGAACACTGCTAGTCTGTATGACGACACTTGTGGTATCGAGCGTATTTAAAAAACGATTTGTATACAGACACCACCAAGCTAAAGTCCTAGTATTTATTTGGTCTGATTTCCCTCAAGACTGGAGCAAAACAATATAAATTGTAGCTACAAGAAAATAAACCAAATACTGAGCCAAGCCATAAGGACGTATAAACCGAGAAGGAAATATCTTAATTTATTAATTTTATATATTTTAAATAAACCAGTGATTCTTTGATGATATAAAACAGCATTTAGTAGACTTTTATTTCAGCGATCGTTGAGATCGATCTGGTTGAATTACGCACTTCTTTTTTAATTATTTTTTACTGTGTGATGATGTTTACACCAGATATTACATAATAATCTAATAAGATTAAGATCATTTTTGTTGCTAAGTACCGTCAAAGTTTCAAGTTTCTAAGTTCAAAATTCTTTAAATTAAATGCAATAATATTTTTTTTCAGATTTTTCAAAAAAACATTTTTTTAAACCATCTCTTAATGCGTGTCTTTTTCATTGCAAAGTTTCATAATTTTTCTTCAAGTAGTTTCGAGCCTATTCGTGACAAAGAATTTGTAAGTCTCTAGTGGAACGCTCCGCTCGCTTCGCTGAACTATATTTAATTGCTAGAAGCAACAGCAGTAAACTAATTTTTTATTGATTTCTGTAAAAATACAATCAATATACTAATTACTTTCTACCGCCATATTTTATGTGAAAAGCAAAAAGAGAAAACAAAAGTATTTTACAAACATATAAATACAGTTACAGTAGTATCTGATGCCAAAAGAAGAAACACAGCTTCTTTCACTACTGACTTTTCTCTAACTAACTGACTTGTTAACTAGCTCAAATATTTTTTATCCTATGAAAAAAAAATATCATACTACAAAGTGCATGTAATAGATAAATTATATTTATACTTACAAGTCTAGGAATTATCGTTTTCATTAGACAAACAAAAAAAATCAACAGCGCAATAGAAGTCATTATTTACGTAATATAAAATATTTTTCTTTATAAAAATACAAATATTCAACTAAACTTGTTAACTCACTCAAATCTTTTCTGTCCTTTGAATAAAGCAATAAAAATGTTTTATTAGTTTTGGTTATAAATAAAAATATTTTCTGTAAATAAAGAATACAAATTTGATATCTCCGATATTTTCAATCTATTTTAATATTGAAATGACAGTCAAAAAAAATAAGTCATGTAATTATGTTTTATTAGATATCTTTTATCTTATCTTGCCCAAAGGTAGATTATATCCTTTTGAAGGTCATTGTCTATATGAATACAAAAAAAATATAAACATTTCACTTTATAATATTAGTACAAAATAAAAATATTAATCTTGATATTCAGTTTAATAATTTATCATAAAATATTTACTCTCTGTGACCGCACTGTGTTAATATAATAATAAAAAGTCGTTATTAATTTACCGAAAAAGGGAAATTAATTAACCCTTTTACTTTAAAACCTTAAATAAAGGCTTACTTCCAATTTGTAAAAGGGTCACATAAAAGCATTACAATTATAAATAATACATTTGGTATAAGACAATGTAGTATTTTATATTATATTAATTGAACAACTTATTTATTTAAATAATATACTATTTAATAAGAAACAAATAAAAAAACCTAATTGAACCGCGCAATATACTTTTATATCAAATATTTTTCTTCGTTAACAAAACTGAAGATCTTATCAAAAAGTTTTGAAGTTTCATTAAATTTTAAAGTAATTTATCAATTATGGTCCTTGCTGCAATCATCGTTACTCTAAAGCTGTTGAATTCAATGTTACTAACAATGTCTCTGAGGTACTGAATTATGTATTGGAGTGGAAAATATTATAAGCTTTAATAATGTCATTAATCTTTTTATGATTTTACTACTTACGTAGTAAAATCATAAAAACCGGTGTAATACATGATACGTAAAAACACTTTAACCAAAATTTGGCAAACACAGAAAATTATCCTTAATATTTATGTGAATAATTCTATGATCATCCTGATAACTGTACAAAAGACTTTGCAATTAAACCTAGATGTCGTATAGCTCGTATTTATAGCATTTTTGATGATTTAACTTCGTGGAAAAATATATTTCAATGGTTAGAGAATGGTTTATGCAGAGAAATGGAAAATAGGCAAACAAAAGAGACATTATAAGATATTTTTATTTTATGTCGCAACAAGCGGTCCCAAGTGTACGGAGCAATTACACACGAGAGCTACTCTCGCGACACTCGCGATACGTGTGTGTGTCACTTTAGATATGGAGAAGAGTTGACGAGATATTGATATCTATACAGTAGTGTTTGATAAATGATTTAAATGAATGGCAATATTGTCTTCTGATATTTATTTAAGAAATCATAATATAGTCTTAAAGTTTAATATCTATATTATATTGTAGGGTATTGTTATTAATTCGGATATAGTTATAAATATTTCTAACAAAGGCCTAGTTCAAAGTTGTTCATCACACATCTTCACAATGTACGTATTGCCAATTTGTAGCATGGTAGTTTTTGAGAATGCGATTCGAAAGTCGAAATATTCACACATTTTTCTGTTTGGAACTTTTCAAATATTTTTATGTTCACATAAAATGTAGTAAGTAATATCAGAGGCGGCTGAGATTTTAATACAATTTAGATTAGAGATAATGACATTTGTTTAATTTCGAAAATATGTCATAGATATAAATGAAATAAATGTTTTTGAATTTATTAAACATATTTAAAAACATAGATATTTATTTACACACGAAATATTTTTTTACGTTTAGAGATATTAATTGTTGTACAATTTTTCGTTTGAATATTTGGGTCCTTCTCAGTAAATTCTCTGTCTCAGTAAAATGCTGCAAATAACAACGTGATTGTTATAAAGTTGTCGAACTAAAAGGAATTTGAAATTTTCAAAAAGACCTTTCGTTTTATAAACATAACAAAAATTCTGCATGACTTTTAGGGCGGAATTTTCGAGTTTGATGAATTAGGACTCACACAATCCATCCCATAATAAAAATATAATAACACATGACAGGTAATATATGATATAACAAAGAGCAAAATGTATCATTATAAATAACATAATAGTTGTAACAAATTGTAAGCGTTTGAAAATTAGATGACGTTTTAGAAGGCGCCTTGAAAAGTACGGAGAACGAACTTCTAATCTCTGAGGCACAGGTATTTTGTTTCACATTTAAAGATTTTTTGTGACTTTTTTAATAGAAAACCTTGTTGAATGATGATGATGTGCAAACTGTTACGAAAGCAGCGCCGTGATGTAAACTGCCACTGATGGGGATGATGCCTTCGTCACTAACCACCAGACAAAATAGCTTTTAAGTCAGAGCGGATACAAAAAATAGCTAACTATAAAATAATTAAAAAGCCTTGTTTTATTATAGTTAGCTCAATTTTTTTTCATTGAAAATAAAGGCATCTGTAGTCAAACGTCTAACAAATAATAATAATTTAAAAATCCTAAATCATTAATAACTAGGAATGAAAACATTTATCTTCTCTTATTTTAACGAAGCACGTTTTAATATGTTATTTTTGAAGTTAAAGGAGCTTGGAACTTTAGAGCTCTGAGCTAATTTATTTCCTAAAGGACACCTCCGTTGCAATCACTAATGAATATCAATTAGACGTTCACAAATAGGTTCCATTTATCAGCGCTTTATACGGAAATATATAAATATACATTTCAAAAGCGATCTGTGTATACGTTGTCTATATTCATATTCATTGCATACTAGCTTATGCCCGCGGCGTAGCTTGCCTCTGAACACAAAGGTATTCGATTCTGAAATAGGTGAATATTTCTAATGAGGAAATAAAATATTACTTATCACCGATTATATGAAATTTTTAATATATAAAATAAAACCTTTTTTTTTTTTGCGGGTAGTTGTACATTAAGCAACACATAGTTTTTTGTCCTCCGATTTTTATTTTCATTATATAGTTAAACTTTACATATGTACATTAAAAAACCTTACTTAATGTACTAAAAGCAATTCTACATACCTGGCATAAATAAACTTTCACAACAAACAAGTTTTAGAAAATATCACAAATGGATCTGCACACTCAACTACGTAAGAACATGGATGACATTGTCAATATGTTTGAGTCCCGTATGAATCACTTTGACAAGGAACTTGCACTTTCACAAGCTTCAAAAACTTCTTCTGACACTTGTAAGGATCTCCCAGGACTTGCAGCTGAATACTCCGCCTTCAAGAATCTTGTTTGGAAAACCCTGTCCATGTTGCGGCAGCAGTTGCAATTGTTGTCAGAAGGATTTGATAAACACGAAGCAAGATCAAGATGTAAAATTCTCCTATTTCATGGGTTACAAGAGACTACCGATGAGAAGACAGAATCCATAATAAAGTCCGTAATGTTTGATCGCATGAAGCTGCCAGGTTCAGTAATAGAAAGTATTGATATCTGTCATCGACTCGGCGCTAAAAGAGACAGACCACGTCCCATATTAGTCAAGTTTCTTGGTTCAAAATATAGAAATCTTGTTTGGAATTCGAAAACTGCACTCAAAGGAAGTGTTTGCACATTATCTGAGTTCCTCACCAAGCCCCGGCAGGAGGTTTTCATGACTGCACGCAGGCATTTCGGGATCAAGAACTGTTGGACTTCAGAGGGGAATATAGTTATAGTCTTGCCGGATAAAAGTAGGAAAAAAATTATTTCTTTAAGTGAGTTACAACCGCTCCTCGACAGATTTCCTACTTCGTCTGATTCCTCTTCGGCAAATCAGGAACATAAACAATCTTCCAGAACTCGCCGGGTTCTTAAGGTAACTAAGTAGTAAATTAATTACATAGTTGCTTAAAGAGTTGTGTTCACTTCGCGATCGGCATAGTGTCTTTACAATTTTTAAACATGATTAGTGTTACATTGTGTTCCCTTTTATATGCTACATTACTTTAAAAACTAATACAATGTCGACTTAAAATAAATTAATAATATATTTATATTTCAATTGTTTTGACACTTGTCAGTGAGGTGACGCTAGTGATCTATGGAAGCGTTCGGAAAGTTTTTATTGTGACGTACCGGTTTTTAAATATTATTTTTTTTTTTTTGTTTGTTATATTAATTGATATTGTTTTAATCTTAAAAAGTATAGTTGTAATTTTTTTTTTTATTATTGTCTCACTGTTAATCACTTGCAACTATTTTTTTTTATTGCTTTTACTTTTACCTAATTGTTAGTTAATTTCGAGATTTTACAAAATTTTTTTTGCTATGCCGTGTATGTAGTAAGATTGATTTTAGGAAAACTATAATTTTGTTCATTTTTTTTTGTCTAGTATATAAAATATATGTATTTATTTTATTTTATTATATTTTATATTAATTTATTTAATTTTACTTTTTATTTATTTTTTACATTTCTTAAATTTATAATTGTGTATGTCGGATATACTGAATATTGATGATGACTATTTCTCTTGTACTTCTAATGATGATTTTCTCAGTGTTTCCAGTAATTCTTCTTCCACCCGCAGTAATTCATCTTCGCTTTATTCTAAAATTAGTTCAATCTTCTGCAACAATTCTGAAAGCATTAATTTAGTTCACATTAACGCACAAAGCATTCCGGCTCATTACTCCGATCTTCTCGCATCTTTTAACGGGGTCAGTGTAGACGTTATTCTGGTCTCAGAGTCATGGTTAAAACCCTCTCTTTCCACCTCTTTCTACAATATTCCCAACTTCAACCTGATACGTAATGACCGAACTTCCAAAGGAGGTGGTGGTGTTTGTATCTATCTTCGTGACAGTATATCCTTTAACATAATTAAGCAATCTTCTGATCCTTCCCCTGAACCTTATCTTGAATACCTTTTTATAGAAATTATTGCTCGTCATACTAAAATTTTAGTTGGCGTTCTTTATAGCCCTTCTCTTCATGTCAATTATTTCAAAACTTTCGAATCCCTTCTCGATACGTTATCTCCTTCCTATAATCATATTATTATAATGGGTGATTTAAATACGTGCTTAGTCAAAAATGACTCTAGGGCACAAAAACTGAAATCCCTTATATCGTCCTTTAATTTGACCTTATGTCCCCTATCTGAGACCCATTTTCCTCCTAACTCTAAGCCTTCGCTTCTTGATCTTATCCTTGTTTCAAAGTCAGAAAATGTTTTAACCCACGGTCAGCTAACAGCCTCTTTCTCTTACCATGATCTCTTGTTCCTCCGCTATAACTTACCTTTTTTCAAACGCATAAAAAAATGTATATTCCGTCGTAGTCTTAAAAATATTAACATCAATAATCTTATATATGATACACTTGATATAAATTGGTCTGCTCTGTACGATTCTCGAAATGTTAATGATATGATTACCATCTTTAATGCGGAAATAATAAAGCTGTATGATGTCCATGCTCCAGTAAAGCAAATAAGAGTTCGACATCTTCCCGCACCTTGGCTCACTCCAACAATTAAATCAATCATGGCCAAACGGGATAAAGCTAAGAAAATTTGCAAAAAAGATTCATCTCAAGACAAAATCAATAGTTACAAAAAGCTGCGTAATCTATGCAATAGAATGTGTAGGGATGCAAAACGTCGTTATATCTTTTCCTCTATACACAATCTTTCGGGTTCACAAATGTGGAACTTCTTAAAATCACTAGGTGTGGGTAAGAATCGTAATACTCTCAACCATACTGTTGATTTAAATCTATTAAATACACATTTTTCTTCTCCGCCTTTAATACTTTCTAAAGAACGCAAATCGAAAACCCTGCAACAACTGACAAATAGCACCCCACCTATCTGTGATTCTTCGTTTTTCTTTCAGGATTTAACGGAAGGAGATGTCAAAAAATCACTATTTTCAATCTCTTCTAAGGCCGTCGGTAATGACGACATTAGTAGAGATATGCTTATTCCTATAATCGATATCCTTTTACCTATTATAACATATATTTTAAACTTTTCCTTAAGATCTTTCACATTCCCTTCTGCATGGAAGGCAGCACATATCATTCCCTTACCTAAAATAAATAATCCTACCTTGCCTTCGCACTATCGACCAATATCTATACTCCCTTTCCTTTCAAAAATTCTCGAAGATGCTGTACAGAAGCAACTCTCAGAATTCCTTCACGGTAATAATCTTCTAAGTCCTTTCCAATCCGGTTTTCGTCCCCATCATAGCACTACCACAGCACTAATCAAAGTCACTGATGATATCCGATATGCGATGGATAACAAACAGCTTTCGATACTCGTTCTTCTTGATTTTACTAATGCATTTAATTCAGTGGACTTTGATATTTTGCTTGGCATTCTTTCAACTTTCTCTATATCTCCTTCCGTTTTAAATTGGTTTAAATCATATCTTTTCGGGCGTCGGCAGATTGTGAAATCCGATGACAGTTCTTCTCATTGGACGGATCTTTCTGCTGGTGTACCTCAAGGCGGCGTACTATCTCCTCTACTTTTTTCTATGTTTATAAACGAAGTCTCTAAAGTAATATCTTCTCCCTACCATCTCTATGCAGATGATTTGCAGCTTTACAGGCACGTCACTTTTTCTGGAATCGAACAGGGAATAGCATCAATGAACATCGACCTTGAAAGCATACGCCTATGGGCAGAAGAATATGGATTATTAGTTAATCCAAATAAATCGCAAGCTATTATAATTTATAATAAGCAATCTCGCAGCAAAATTAATTTCTCGACCTTGCCCTGCATTTTGTACGACGGTACTCCATTACAGTACCTAGATACCGTAAAAAATCTGGGATTAACCTTAGACTCCCATTTCACTTGGGTGGCTCAATTCAACGACATAAGCAAGCGCTTATATAGATCGTTACATTCACTTAAACGTCTTCAAAATTTTCTTCCCTTTAAAACTAAAATTATTCTAGCCCAATCTCTTCTTCTTCCTCTCCTTGACTATGCTGACATTTGTTATTTAGATGTGACTGAGGAGCTGCTTGATAAATTCGAACGACTTCAGAATTTATGCATTCGTTTTATCTACGGCTTGCGTAAATTTGATCACATTTCGGAATACCGCCGTGAGTTAAAGTGGCTCCCTATCCGCTTTCGCCGGAATGTGCATGTACTAACACTTCTCTATAAAGTTCTACAAAAATCTTCTCCTTCTTACTTGCAAGATCTCTTACAATTATGTCCACCTAGACAATTGCCAGAGCGCTCTTGTATTTCTTTAAAGTTTCTTGAGGTGCCGCATTATAACACTGCCCAATACCGCAAATCCTTCTCTGTTCGTGCTGCTCAACTCTGGAACTCATTACCTCCTCACTTGTACAAAGATTGTCCCACTATTATTTCCTTTAAGTTTAGATTGAAGAATTACTTCCTCTCCCTCTAAAATGTCCTAGGTATATTATATATATATTATATTTATGTAAGTATGTATGTATTATGTTTATATTTATGTACATTTAAGTAATATGTGTGTTTATAATATATTTATAAATATTTTTATACTTTTTTTTTTACTTTTTATACTTTTATCATATATATATATTTATATTTGTATTTATATTTATTGTACCTATACCGCAACTATTAAATATTTTCTCCTATAATAAAGGGTTTCTGGTAGAGATCTCTTTTAAGAGATAAGTCATCCTTTTTGTGTACACTTTATTTTATATAGATTGTAAATTGTATTTTTTCCTGGTACATAAATAAATAAATAAATAAATAAATAAATAAATAAAACCATTAAGGACTTTTATATGTAATTATGTATATACTACTTCAGAATTCTCGCTATTTTATTACTAATTAACATAATGTACATCGAAATAAAGAAAACCTGCTTCTATGTGCGAAATTAAAGTTTGTGAATAGCTGTTCTGTCAAAAGATTTTTTTTTTAATCAGAGCTCTAAACCCTTTGTTTGTATGGAATGTGATATAAATGACTTTTATACAAATACATCTCAAAGATACATACATCCGAACTATTTGAAGATAAATATTAAAAACAAGTGAAATATTATATTATTACAAACTGAACATATTTTTATAATTTACAATACCAATGTTTTTCAATTAGACTATTAGGTGTTTTGGTTAGTTTATATAATTAGAAAAATATAATTATTTGTGTAAGTAGTTTGCGGAAACAAGTTTAAATATAATTGTTAACTCAAACGTCTTATTACCTAAAAACCAACTTTCAAGGTGTTTCTACTAAATTATTCTTTTTGTCAATTATATAACATTCCGACGGGAATCCAGCATAATGCTAACCTCACAAATAATTTTAACGAGCTAACTAAAGGTTAAAGTTCATTTTCTAAATGAAGCAGTTATCTATTCACATAGTTAACAGTTCCCATTGACTTATCGTTTAAGGACCAGTGAGCTTAAATTGAATGAAGTGAAGTTTGGTTGGGTTTTACAAAAGACACGAAACATCCTTCCTTAGAACAAAAGGCCTCAATTCAATAAAACTCAATCTGCATTTTTCAATATCCGACATTTTACATTACGTATTGTTCTAACTTTTTTGACATCGGGAGGGCAGGATGGTATGAATTTAATATTAAACATAATTTTAAATTTAATGAGCTTAACAGTACTTAACCTATTTACAGACTGTTTAAAAATCAGAATATTCATTATTTGCAACGAAGAAAGAGACAAATAACTAATACAGAGGGAAAAATATTTTTGTTATATTTAATATACTTAATTATTTATTATTACTATTTCGGTTTTATTTATTAACTAAGATTAGAATTAGTAGGTTACGAATTCCTAGAACAACAGATGATATCATCTATTGATGAAGAGAGAAGAGAAGACTGATTGATTGACTGACTTAAGACTTCACTACGTAATATAGATTAAATACACATACAAATTGGACAGTTTTGGTGTTAATCACAAAGGTAACAAAAAATATTGATTTAAATTTTTTTATGATAAGTTCGAATATACCAAGTATTTGAATAAAGATAGGTACGGATTTTATTTTGACGAAAATAGGCGTTTTCTAATCTGGAGTACTTATAATCTCTAGATTAACTTATTTTTCCGTATCTATGTAGAAACAGGTAAATAAAGATTCTATTGTTACTTTTTGATTTCTTGAGTTTTTATCTGAAGTCAAAAAACAGCAAGTTATTGAAATCTAAAATGATGTAAAAATAATGATTATGACCATGTCAGACCATGTTTCTCGATTCATAAGGTATTTTAGAAATACAATTCATTTTATTTATATTTAATATTAAAATAAAATGTTATAGTTCTTAGTGTTAGACAATAATGTAATGAAATAAAATATGATTTTATTAGAAATATTGTTGCAATAGAATAAATATAAAAGAGTCACGAGGACTGTCCCTTCACCGCTTCCGCTGTCCGTGTGTTGAGAAGAGCTTCAATATTGCATATTTTAATGTCAGTTATAATATTCAAACTGACAAATGTAAACCCGTGTCAAGACTGTAACATGGCTACAGTGACCGTTACATTAAACAATTGTACTATTACCGATGTAGTGTTATATATAATATATTATCACACCTCACATATTATATACACTATTTAAACTAAGATATAACAAAATCAATGTTTTGAATAAAAAAGAATTATATAAATATACATTTAATTACTTTCTATACATAAAAATGTTTATACTTACTAACTAAAAAACTATTAACAAGTTTTTGTTACAATGTTATAATAATGAAAATAAATTTTGATTTTTATGTTGATGTTGTTATATGTTTTCGTTAAACTATATTTGGATAATGGCAATTCCGAAGCTAAATATTCATACCTTGTGATTAGATAAAGCGTTTTGTCGGAAAGTGTATGGTACATTTACAAAAGTTTATTGGTGAGACGTTTCATATCAACTATATATACTTTAGTGCAAAATTTCGCTCATAATAATTAACCTTTGTGCCTCATTGGATAGACACCCCCTCCCCAAACCATGCAAATGATACAGAACCATAATGCATCTTTCTATCTAGCGCTGTTTCTTTAGAGCTGTTACCATTCATTTGGTAATTTTCAGATGTTTAATTGTATAAAAGTTTTTCAACCGTCAAGAGCATATTTTTTTTTTGTCTTTCTTCCTAATATCGGGACACAGTCAGACCTTTTTATATTATACGCCGCAATATATATGTATGTTTCAATTCATATGTTCCAATAATTATCTCATTCTCACTTTCAACTGTCCTATAACAATTAATAAATATTTAAAGAACAAACTGCTTCATGATAACAAAGTACCTGAGTTATGTAATACAGAAAGGTTATAATATTTCAGGATCATTCAACCATCAAACCATATTTTACTCAGTTATGAATTACATTGATTATAATAAATATATTTTATGATATAAATGTTTCATTACTATGACACCACATAAAAAAAATATTACATTTTTATAGTTATATGCTTTTATAGTTATCCACTAAACAGTGATTTTAAATGGTTATACATATTCAAGTTTGAGCGCCCGGAAATTCGCGAGGAATAAGAAACACATCTGGTAAGGCGCCAGCGTGTCGCACATGTTTTTGTAATATATCGAAGGTGCAAAAATACAACAGGCTTACTTGTTTTGTCAGTGCTACATACACATATAACAATTATAATAAATAATTAAATTCTGTATAAACACTTACGTTTGAAAGGTTTAATCCATGTAGGATTACTCTCATGCTTCAAACTTCATGGATTGTTTAGTTTTCAATTATGTATATTTCTTATTTTTTAACTTATAATTATTATTAAAGATTGTATCTCAGCATTTAAATTCTTACAAAAAATACTTAGATGTAAAATTAATCGACTCTGGTCATCTTTTATTTTAAAACCCTCCTACGAGTTAAAATAAGTTTTATCATATATTTTCAAATTCTTTTGATGATAAAATTTCTTTTAACTCTTTTAAATGCACATATTAAATTATATCTGTCTGACTAAACATTTGATAGATCAGAGCAAAGCCAAACTCAGTAGTTTAGATCCAGTTGTCAAAGAACTTCAAATCTGTATTTTATTCTGTTTAATAAGTATTATTTTCTAAGATATATGAACACTGAGTAAATATATTTAATCCCTTACTAGATGAAAGAGGGCTAAAAAGTACGTTTGAATTTCCTTACCCTTGAAGATTAAATACCTATTAGTACCATCCTTCTACAAATTATCGGTATGGTGAGTACGAAGACCGGATATCCCAATCCCGATCCCTTGCCTATGCCTCACGAGTAACTTCAACTTATTTGCTGATGACTATCATTCTAGCTACAATATTATATATAAGGTATGTATAAAAAATATATGGAGCCGGACAATAAGATATTATTATTTATTTCAATTAATATCATATAAAACATTGCACGTTGACTTTTAAACTATTGCAAGAATTTATCAAACTGAATGAAATTAAGGAATATGCCAAATTACATCCTCCATAGTAGTATTCAGATCACCCAACATAGATAAAGCATTCATGAAGCCTATTGAATGGTAGAATATGCCTGATAAATATTCAGGATATAATCTCGAACAATACATGAGACATTTACGACAATGATTTAGTTGAGAGAATTGGTAATCCAGGGACTTTAAATGTCTTCAAAATCAAATTTAATATATATTTTTACCAATATAATATGTAATCCCTGGTTATTAAATTAGTATTATTATATAATATTTCATTTCATTATAATATTCATTTCATTTCTCTGAATTCAGTCACTTAACTGTCAGTCATGTAATATTTAATAAGATTTTTCCAAACGAGAATCAGAAAGCAATATTTAACTAAGCTAAAGTTAACTTAAGTGTTTGTAATTAAAAGGTTCCAGCTTAAATCGCAAAGATGAGGACTAAATGAATTAAATATTTTCTTTTAAAGAAAGTGTAAAATGATAGAGATAAACTAACAAACATACTTTAATTAGATAGACACTCACCATTCAATCTACAGTACATATCAATTAGTCAGAAGGCTAATTCTCATCATCACCTGATATGTTGATGGTTCCTTAATGCATGTCACTGTCGTTAGTCTGTCACAAGAAACAGAACTTATCTCTCATCTATTCCTATCTATCTCTATGTATTATACAATCACTATATTAAATAGTAAATACGAACAAACACCAAGTTTAATAAGTTAACCTGAGCTAGGAGCATGCTTTTGTAATCTTGGTATCAATTAAGTTGTTACGTCACATGAAACGGTCTCAGGTGTACGAGGGCAATTACACACGAGAGCTGCTCTCGCGACAAGGGTTGCCCTGGTTTTGGTGTTGGATGGATTTATACAGTAGTAATGGGTACTACATAAACAATGTAAATATTTATTTTTTAATAATGAATGATTTATTTCACCTGTCGATTATAATGTCTAATATTTGGATTATGGTTTAGAGTATTTTAATAATCTGAGTATATCCCCACATATTTCTAACAGAGGCATAGTTCAGAGCAGCCCCAGCCATAGTATTTCTTGGTGAATATCGAATAGAATGTAGGAAATCGAAGAAAAAAGTAAATCGCAAAGGTTGTGGTAGTTTCTAAAGTAAGATAAAACAAAAATAATTTGGAGGTATATTGACAATATAATTTAGGTTTAGATGTGATATATATTACTAAAGGCTGTTATTTATTTAACGAACAGAAGCACAATTATTGAACATAAACATTCAAAATTGTATCCATTGAAGCGTATATTTACACGTAATACAATTCTAATCGTAAATACTCGTACAAGGACAGTCATCGCTACCCGCGATATTCTTGAATTATGAAAATTATTTATTTATTTATTTATTTACCTTCACGCCATATCCCTCGCGGGGTAGCCAGAGACGACGGAGCACCAAACGCTACGGTCCCTGCTTACCTCTTTCGCCTCGGCCACAGACATCAACCTCTTCATACACGCCCTCCGAGGGGTTCTCATGCTTTTTACGTGACCTTCCTCCAGTACCATAGATACAGTGTTTTCGAAGGTCACTCGAGGCCTCCCCCTTTCTCTCTTACGACTCACTTTTCCTGTATAAATCTTTTTTACCATTCTTTCATCACTCATTCGTTCGACCAGGTGCCCAAACCACCTGAGCACGTTCTTGTTCATTCTCACTGTAACATCATCACTAGTACCTGCCTTTCTGTGGATCTCTTCATTGCGGATTCGGTCAGCTAGGCTGACTCCGCATATTCTGCGAAGAGATCGCATCTCCACAGCATTTATCTTTCTTACATTCTTCTTCTGTGTTACCCACGTTTGGCTGCCGTATAACAGCGTCGGTAGCAAAACCGCTTTGTGTACAGACAAACGTGCAGCTATCGCCGCAGTTTCGCCGTCTCAACAATGCAGCCAGGGCACCGTTGACTCTGTTACCGGCAGCAATACGCCTTTCCATTTCGTATCTTCCGTCTCTGCTAAACATACTTCCCAAATATACCACTTCATTCACTTGTTCTTACCATTCACGTTGATCTTATATTCTGTTCTTTCTTCACTTCTTTCAAATATCAGAACCTCCGTCTTATCTGCATTCAGGTTTAGACCATTATTTTCACACCCATCTTTCAGAGTGGTGACCAATGCCTGCAGATCGCATTCTGATGATGCAATGAGCACTGCATCATCTGCGTATAGCAAGCAATTGACTGTAAAGTCACCTACTTTCACTCCCGTGTCACTGTCTTTCACGCCTTGGAGACAACTATCCAAATACAAATTGAACAACCAAGCTGACATAGCACAAACTTGCTTAACACCCGATTGGATGTCAAACCAGGGCGACATGTCAGCTCCTACTAGCACACAGGCTGAGTGATCTCTGTAAAGAGATCGTACAGCCTGTAGCAAGGGTCCGTTCACATTGTATCGGGGCAGTATCTCCCATAATTTCTTTCTCATAACCCTGTCAAACGCTTTTTCCAAATCCACAAAAGCACAGAAAACCTTTTGGTTTCGGGCCAAAAACTTTTCCGTGGTCATGCGGAGGGAAAAGATCTGATCTATACACCCTCTTCCAGGTCTAAAACCTCCTTGGGCCTCCCACAACAGCCTTCAGCTTCAGCTTCTTACTAAAACCTCTTTTCCTTTTACCACATACCTCTGTCGCTACCACATACCATTCCTAAGGTTCTGCCAGCATACTTCAGCACTTTCATTTCCAGAGTCACAGCTTTCAAGCTTCTTGGAAACCCTTTCTTGATATTCCTCTCTGATCGGTGGATCTTGAAGCTTCCAGCTTCTTATACGATAATTCGACTCCAAGCTAGGGCACGTCATGCGGCTGCGCCAACCTGCAAACAGACCTCTTATTCTAGCAACTACTAGATAATGGTTTGTTCCCAGATCAACACCCCTAAACACTCTCGTGTCCATAACTTGGCTTCGAATACGCTGATCCACTAGTGTGTACATATGAATTCGTTTGTGATCAAACATCGTGTTTGCCACAAACAAATTTTTCTCCTTACAAAATTCCAAAATAAGCTTTCCAGCCTCATTTACTCTCTTATCACCGTACTTGCCTATCACGCTTTCGTAACCACTTCGCGCGGTTCCAACCCATCCATTCATATCTCCACATACTATCAACTTTTCATTATCTCTGACACTACTTAGAACATCCCTGACACTCTCCCAAAACTCCTCGAGCTCGCTCACTGGAGCTGAGGATACTGGCACATAAATGGCCAACAAGAATACTCTTGTTATCCCCAGCTTAAAGCGAACCCAAAGAAGCCTCGGGCTGATAGCCTTGTATTCTACCATTGCATTAACCATTCGAGAGGACAACAACACGCCTACACCTTGGCAACCTCGCTCACCCTCTGGAACCCCAGCCAAGAAAGCGACCCGGTTGCCAGGCAAATCGGTCGCATCATTGCCTTTTCGTTTGGTCTCAGACACACAAATAACATCCAGATGTTTGTCATCCATCACATCTAATAATTCATTCATCTTCTGTTTCATTCCTCCTCTTACATTCCACGTAGCTATTTGTAGCTCCGTCCTCCACGTCCCGCCGTTCGGAACAGTGCGTGTTGGTTGGCGTTCCCCAACGCCGCATTGCCGCGCATGAAAATTATGACATTATAATTTCAATTCAGCACTGGACAAATTATATAAGAATAAAGTGAATGTAACATATGTAATGTAATGTAAAATAAACATGTAATGATTATATATAATCATTACATGTAACGATTGTTTTTTATAATCAGGTCGAACGTATCATCTTGAGAGTAATGAACTCTATACTTTATTGAATACTCATACCGAAGAACAGCATTTTCTTCCAATACTGTAAGCACTGGTACTAAAAAGGCTTGCTTGGTACCTGCTTGTGAGCCCTTAGAGTAGTTACTTTTAGACGTCATTATGTACATATAAGAGAATAAATAAATATTACAAATAAAGAAATATGAAACTAAAATGTTCGATTTGACAAGTTGCTTTAAATTAAGTTTAATATTAATAAAACCTTAATTATAGTAGATAAATAAATGCTTAATAATATAAAATATATAATTTATTTCCTCAGTTCTCTTTCATTAATCGTGAATCGCTCTCTAATTATCGAGCACTCGACGACGACGACGATTATATTTTTTCTCAAAGTCAGTTATTAATAAGTATGTCTCTTATAATGTAGTTAATATATTGTTGGAATCATCTAGACCAGTGGAGGGGCAACCTTATATAAGCCGGTGCAGAACATTGGAACGGACACTTTTGTTTCGCGTTTGGAATCGGCAACATATCGTTTAGAAAATACGTCGTTACTCTGCCCATTTTTAGTGCGGTTTCGTTTTCTGTGTTAGATTCATTTATTTCCTATTTGTGTATTGTGAATGTTGTAAATAAATAATTTGATTGTTAAGCACGTCACGTGCGGTTCTTTTTTTTAAAAAAGCCACTTCTGATCAGGTTTCGAAGATCAGAAGTGGGATTCTTACTTTTCGTCCACACTTGTTTTTGGCCTGCTGGTTTCTTCTTTTTTTTTTCCAAGTACCCTCACTTTGGTTTTGTGTGTCGGTGTTATATTTTTCTTTTGTTTACGTTTGTTTTAGCGTCATTCACGGTATCCTCATTTAGTTTTGTGTCGGTGTTATATTTTTCTTTTGTTTACGTTTGTTCTAGTGTGATTCACAGTATCCTCACTTCGTTTTTGCGTATCACTGTTATCTTTTTCTTTTGTTTACGTTTGTTTTAGTGTGATTCACAGTATCCTCACTTCGTTTTTGCGTATCAGTGTTATGTCTTTCTTTTGTTTACGTTTGTTCTAGTGTGATTCACAGTATCCTCACTTCGTTTTTGCGTATCAGTGTTATCTTTTTCTTTTGTTTACGTTTGTTTTAGTGTGATTCACAGTATCCTCACTTCGTTTTTGCGTATCAGTGTTATCTTTTTCTTTTGTTTACGTTTGTTTTAGTGTGATTCACAGTATCCTCACTTCGTTTTTGCGTATCAGTGTTATCTTTTTCTTTTGTTTACGTTTGTTCTAGTGTGATTCACAGTATCCTCACTTCGTTTTTGCGTATCAGTGTTATCTTTTTCTTTTGTTTACGTTTGTTTTAGTGTGATTCACAGTATCCTCACTTCGTTTTTGCGTATCAGTGTTATCTTTTTCTTTTGTTTACGTTTGTTCTAGTGTGATTCACAGTATCCTCACTTCGTTTTTGCGTATCAGTGTTATCTTTTTCTTTTGTTTACGTTTGTTTTAGTGTGATTCACAGTATCCTCACTTCGTTTTTGCGTATCAGTGTTATCTTTTTCTTTTGTTTACGTTTGTTCTAGTGTGATTCACAGTATCCTCACTTCGTTTTTGCGTATCAGTGTTATCTTTTTCTTTTGTTTACGTTTGTTTTAGTGTGATTCACAGTATCCTCACTTCGTTTTTGCGTATCAGTGTTATCTTTTTCTTTTGTTTACGTTTGTTTTAGTGTGATTCACAGTATCCTCACTTCGTTTTTGCGTATCAGTGTTATCTTTTTCTTTTGTTTACGTTTGTTCTAGTGTGATTCACAGTATCCTCACTTCGTTTTTGCGTATCAGTGTTATCTTTTTCTTTTGTTTACGTTTGTTTTAGTGTGATTCACAGTATCCTCACTTCGTTTTTGCGTATCAGTGTTATCTTTTTCTTTTGTTTACGTTTGTTCTAGTGTGATTCACAGTATCCTCACTTCGTTTTTGCGTATCAGTGTTATCTTTTTCTTTTGTTTACGTTTGTTTTAGTGTGATTCACAGTATCCTCACTTCGTTTTTGCGTATCAGTGTTACTTTTTCTTTTGTTTACGTTTGTTTTAGTGTGATTCACAGTATCTTCACTTCGTTTTTGCGTATCAGTGTTATCTTTTTCTTTTGTTTACATTTGTTTTTGTGTGATTTCCGGCATTAGTAGCGAATAAACACTCTTTTCAATTTTGGTATTCGTTTCTTCTTGGCAAAATGTCTGACCGCGAACGCGTTCGAAGCCGCAGTAATCGTGATTCGTGCCGCAATAATCGTAATGGGCAGAGTACTCAGAGTAGGTCTCGCGAGAAATCGGTGGACAATAATAGCATGCTGAGGCTCGAGCTGAAAGCAATGCAGTCCCGTCTAAAGGTGTTAGAAACGAAAACTAGTGCATCACCCCTGCCGGGTCCATCGTGCGATAACGTGTTGCAACATTCGCGTGGACATAAAGAGACTCGTAGGTCACATACGTCGGTACGCCGACGTAGTCGCGATGGAAACCGATCGTCAGTTGGCGAATGTGATAGGGCATCGCGACGCTTGTTAACTCCACTACAAGACCCCGATGGGTCCCCGCGACCGTTGAATTACCGCGTTTCACGTAGCGTGCGCCAAATAGCACCATCGAGGCGACGTTCAATTTCGCCTTCTCCTACACCTGCGACTCGCAGCCGTCGCCGCAGATCGCGTTCTCGTTCGAACACGTCGCCGTCAGGGTCGTCGAATAATAAAGCCGAGCGTTCGGATGGACCTTCAGATGAAGCAAAGGTTTCTATGGCTGATAGTATTGCATGCGCGATTCGTTCCATCGGTGCGGTAGCGAAATCGTCCCAGAATTATTACATCTCAAATTTCGATCCGGATTTGCACAATATCGATGATTGGTGCGTAGAGGTAGACCGCGCAAAGGAGTTAAACGGTTGGAGTGACTTTGAATGTCTCTCGCGCATAGGAAATTGCCTAAAGGGTAACGCGAAGTCTTGGCTCGACGAATGGGTATGCAGTGATCGTAGCTGGACCAATGTCAAATGGGAATTAAAACCATTATGTCCGAAGATATCAGATTTTGCGGGTATATTATTTAATGTCATGGCAAAGAACTCTGATAACTATCCTACGTACGCGGAATATGTGAGCCGCTCGTTGCTTCGTCTGCGCATAGTGAACGGTCTAAGCGACGAGCTTACTTCGGCAATAGTAATTCGCGGCAGTACCGATCCGAGTATTAGGGCTTCAGCCACTAACGCAAAATTATTGCCGAACGATTTAGTAGAGTTTGTCTCCATATACATCAAGCCAAATCCAAGCATTACGTCAGTAAGTAAGGTGTTTTTCATGCAATCAACTAGGCCATAGGCAGGCTCAGAGTACCAAAAGACCTAGGATCGAGCAACCGTCGGGAGGTGTATCGACCAACGTACCGTCACCTAGGTTCGTACCGGCAACAAGGACACAAACCGCGTAAATTTTTGCGTCGCGCGTGACCCAACAGGGATGTCGTAGCAGCATTTATACAGGGTATCTCGGTCGACATCTTAATCGATAACAGTTTGACTATTTCGCTAATATCTTCGTCATTGTTGAAACATTTCCAATGCTCGCATACACCCGCGATACGAGTATTGAAAGGGTTGGGAAGTCAGGAAACCGAAAGTACCTTTTATGTCATGTTGACAATTGAGTTTGACGGTTTGATCCTCGATGTAGATCTATGTGCGGTTCCTGAAGAGTATATGAATACGCCGGTGATTATAGGTGCGGATGTCTTGAATAGGGACGGCGTCAAATACATCCGACTCAAACACGGTCAGATGCTTACGAAAGCCATTAATAAACCGGAAACAGTAATGAACGTCCAACCAGAGGCTTCAATTCCAATCAACACGCCTCTGGTGAGAGAAGATTCAGACCGCTTGCTCGGTATAATTAACTGAGTTCTCTCAGTACTTTATTTCTGGAACTGCTCAATCAATTGTGAATACGGGGTGTATGTCAATGAAACTCAACACCAACGCTCCCGTGTGTTATCGACCGTATCAGCTGTCACAAGCTGAAACTATTCGCGTACGTGGCATCATCAAAGATCCTGAGTCTGTCTCACTCACGGGTTTCGTTACACCGGAAGGGCATTACCAGTACCTTAAAATGCTTTATGGACTGGCTAGTGCCCTAGTCGTCTGTCAACGTATCATCACTAAAACCCTTAGCGAATTTATAAATTCTGGAGACATCATTGTCTACATTGACGACATTTTAATTAGGAGCAAGACCATCGATCGGGGTTTAGATGTACTGCGAAAAGTGCTTGATGCGTTGACAACGGTTGGTTTTTTTATCAACTTGAAGAAATGTTCGTTTCTAGCCACCTCCCTAGAATACTTGGGCCGAACCATCAGTGAAGGTCAGGTTAGGCCGAGCCATGAGAAAGTTCGGGCGGTGTTCGACTCGGCTGAACCCAAAAATGTTAAGCAAGTTCGGCAGTTTATGGGCTAGGGCTAGGGCTTAGCTAGCTATTTTAGACGATATATAGCTGGTTTCGCTCAGAAGGCCTCTTGCATCGCGGCACTTACTAAAAAGGGAGTAGATTTTCATTGGGGTGCGGAACAAGCTGCTCGTCATTACATCAAGGATTGTCTCGCAAGTTAACCGGTGCTGGCAATCTATGATTCCTCATTGACGGTAGAAATCCATAATCCTGTTATGATGCAGGTTCACGCGGGTAATCGCAAGCGGGTGGTATCTTAATTTAGTAGATTGATCCAGGGGGCTGAAAATAAATACCACTCGTATGAGCTTGAGACCCTCACTGTAGTAAATAAAGGCTTTACAATACTTCCGTCACTACCTGGTGGGTATGCGCTTTACCGTGGTTACCGACTATAACGCGCTAAAGCTCACCCAACGTAAGAAAGATCTCTTGCCTAGAGTGGCTCGGTGGTGGGTATATCTCCAGGATTTCGATTTAGGCCTGGACTATCGCAAGGGTAGCCTCTTACCCCATGCTGAGTTTCTAAGCTGGAATCCGGTCAATGTGTGCACGGTTCAGAAGCCATTGAGCTGGGCGCAGATTGTTCAGGCTTCCGACGAAGAAACTCAGGCCCTCATTCAGAGGTTGACCGATGATTAGAACCGAGTCGTTATATTGTCAAAAAGGACGTCCTCTATGTCAAGATCCTACATACGGGTGGAAATCCCAGACTCTGTTACTTTGTTCCAAAAGGTCACAGACTTGGCCTTCTGCGCGTCTTCTACGACGAGCATGGTCATAATGGGGTGGATAAAAATCTCGATCTACTTTTGAAACACTTCTGGATTCCGGGGTTAAGAGCTTTTACGAAGAAGTATATTTCGCATTGTGTAACATGCCTATCCCATAAAAAAAAACCCTCATGCCCCTTTATAGTCCATCCATTCGTAGGAAAAGTCAGAAACACATTCTGAAACTGTCCATCTGGACACATTAGGCCCTCTCCCTGTACTTGATGGCTATCATCATGTCCTAATAGTCGTAGATGCTTTCTCGCAATACTTCTTATTGTATCGAATGTACCGACAAGACGCAGAGGAGCTTAAGAAATACTTCACGAATATGATATCTTTGTTTGAGACCTCTAAGTTAGTTGTTGCCGACCAAGGGCGCATGTTCCAAAGCACCGAAGTTCAAGGCTGGATTGAAATATGGGGTGTGACATCCACCTTATCACACCAGAGATGCATCAATCAAACGGGCAGGTGGAACGTTACTGTGCGCAACATGGTTCGCATTGAATGCAATCATAGGCAGCAAAAATGGCCGGCAGTTATGTGGAAATTGCAACTGATCCTGAACAAAACAAGCACAAGACGACCCAGCACTCAGTGAGTGAGTGAGTTTTTTTTTGCCTTATTTATTAATACATTCCATAGCCTTTATTTCTATTTCATGTTGTGGTAAGAATCCCTCCTAGTTATAGGGTGGGTATGTTATTTAGACTAGAATTAGCGCTCACCTTGGAGGTACATGGGTGCTGCGCTATTCTAGTAAATTTGTCATTGTGCTAGTTTTAGGGCTAACTATGGGGTATAGGCTAGGCTGGAATTAGCGTTAGCCTTGGAGGTATATCGGGCGCGCTATTCTGGTATTCGATTGGGTGGTTTAGGCTGGAATTAGCGTTAGCCTTGGAGGTATATCGGGCGCGCTATTCTGGCATTTGATTGGGTGGTTTAGGCGAGAATCAGTGTTAGCCTTGGAGGTATATCGGGCGCACTGTTCTGGTATTCGATTGTTTGGTTTAGGCTGGAATTAGTGTTAGCCTTGGAGGTATATCGGGCGCACTGTTCTGGTATTCGATTGTTTGGTTTAGGCTGGAATTAGTGTTAGCCTTGGAGGTAGATCGGGCGCACTGTTCTGGTACCATTACACATGCCTGTTGGCAGGCATAGGCTAGATTGTGAAAGAGTGATCGGTTCATATAAATGGATGTTCTACGCCTAGTGTGCATAGGAAAAACTTTAAGTTTTTGACCTATAAGTGGCTAGTTCTGATAGCCGTAATTATTAAATTATTTTTTTTCCCTGTAGTAGATTTTCTGGTTTTTCCTTTCTTTGTTATTACAGATGTAGACAATCAAAAAGATGAGTTAGCTCTTGATGATGACCATGCTTCTGGGGTGGACGACGACATTGAGCCACAGCCCGGTCCTTCTGGAATACAGAGACACTCTGAATCGAGTGCTGCTAAAACTACGAACGAAGAGGATCTCGTACCCTCCGCACCAATACCAGACACAGACCTGTGCTGTTGACAGCAATTAAGATAAAGAAAACATGGAGTCCGGGGTCGGTCTCACTATCAGGAAAGGCCGTGTTGGAATCATCTAGACCAGTGGAGGGGCAACCTTATATAAGCCGGTGCAAAACATTGGAACGGACACTTTTGTTTCGCGTTTGGAATCGGCAACATATCGTTTAGAAAATACGTCGTCTCTCTGCCCATTTTTAGTGCGGTTTCGTTTTCTGTGTTAGATTCATTTATTTCCTATTTGTGTATTGTGAATGTTGTAAATAAATAATTTGATTGTTAAGCACGTCACGTGCGGTTCTTTTTTTTTAAAAAGCCACTTCTGATCAGGTTTCGAAGAATATATTTTATATTTTTGGACGGACTCTTAATTTTTTTTTGAGAATAAATTTAAATGTAGTTTATTTGTGTTATTTAATACATGGTTTAACAAGTAAATTTTAAACCAATTTGTAGTTTCAGAGATTATTAGATATAAATGTAAAATAACTAAATCTTCATATGTTTCATACATTATGTGATTCTCTTTTTCCACTGATTCTATAACAATTTATAGATATTTAGAAATCAAACTGCTTCGTGGTTTAAAAGTATCTATACTCTATTAGGTACTTAACTCAATAGAATAATACTATTTCAGGATCATTGTTTCTGAATTATTACCGTATTCAAACCGGTCAGTAAAGTATTGAGTTGTGTTTGTGTATTATCTATAATATGTGATGCTTTGTTTGTTTGTTTTTGTCTGTAAAACACATTCAATATAATGTTTCAATTCAGGTTGGTTTATGACCTTTGTACTGTTAGATATTGGAGCTGAATCATATGAAGATTTCATATAAATGTATTATTTGTATGTAATGTAACAGGAATATTTAATTCTTCATTGCACAATTCAATGCAATGCATGCACTTCAATACACAAAAGGCGGGCTTAATGTCACAAAGACAATGTAGCCTTTGAAATTATTTAATAATTACGAATCTAGAAGAACGGTACACCATCTTAACAGAAGGAAGAGGAGTGAAGTAGATAGTGGCTGATACAGATCTTATTTCACATTTCTCTCGTACCTAAAATAACTCAGTAATTATTAGTATTATTACTAATTACAAATATTCATTTTATATAACATTAAAATTAACAATAAGTGTTTGTGAGTGTTTATATCTTGAACTTAAGTTGCTTAATGCTTATTCACTGCGATCCCGATTTATAATCCTAAGTTGCGAAAGGGAATTTTGTTATCCCCAAGCGATATCAGCTTTTCCCGGATTCGGATCGAATGCGGTGAAGGATCATCTAATTGGTTGTACTTTGCAGTCTATATCTCCAATATCCTGTATCTTTACTTACATCTTGTTTTGTTATTTCTACTATATTTTAATTGCTAAATTGAAGTACAGCCAACTTATTATGTAAGATATTATTTTAATAATTAAAGGTTTGTAATTTCAATAAAAGGAATGTGTATTATATATTACTTTATTAAGATTTAAATTACATATTTTTTTAGTTAATATTGTAATATAATATACATACTTTGTATAATTTAAGATAATCATAGTTTTTTTTCAATCATTTCATTTCTGTTCGCGATAAATACGAATAATTCATAAATTTTTGTATGAACTAAATATTAAATATAATATTAATTCATTAATAATAGTTAAGAAATATATGAATCGTCGAATTTTCGAATGTTTTTTAATTATTGTTTTTCCTAACAAAATAGTTTATTGCATTACCTTAAAGTAAAGTATGTATTATTTGGAATGAATCATTAGATACAGGCCTACGGCTTCTGGCTTTGTGGAAAGATTTACAAGATAATAGGATAAATAATATCATTATAATATATCATAAATATTGATTTTCAATAAACATAATGAGAATCAGAATTAGGTTGCTTATTTTATTGGTGCGTGTTTACATTTTAAGTATACCAGGCGTTGGATATATGTTCATATATTCAATAACTAATATGTCAGAGCACAGCCAACTTAAGTAGTTTAGCAACTGCTAAGTAGTTTCCCATGGTCTAGGAACGTCAAATATGATGTAATGATATGATGATAACTGAGTAAGACTTTTCTACATTTGACCCCTACGAGACAAATGAGGTCTGAAAAGGTTGTTTGGGAATCCTCATTATTGAATATTAAATACCAGTTAGTACAATCCTTCCTCAAATTATCAGTATGGTAAGTTGAGCTCCGGATGCCCAAACACGATCCCTTCCTCTCCTTGTGTTCCTTCATCCCTCTCAACTCCTCTAGGGTGGTTGTCCTTTACTATATCTATTAGGAATGAAATATCGTAATGTACCATCCTCATACATATACAAATCAAATCAAATCAAAACACTTTATTCGGATAACATAGATTATTAGGTACACATATTAGAAATTAAATAAAAGTAAAATTAACATAAATAAAATATTTTCTATATCATCCGAATTGGATGACTACTCAGCATATGTTGAGAATAGAAAACTCTCAAAGCTAGTATTCTGTGGCTGTCATTTATTGAGCCTGGTCGCACTGTGCCTTCATTGAAACTGACAATAACAATATAACATTAACTTAACAATAGTTATAAATTAAAAAACAAAACAGAAAAACAAAAAAAAAACAGGAACTGTCACTTTAAAATAATTATTTTATAAAGAATAATAATATAATAATATTATAAAGATACATATATACACACAATTTAAGTAAGAACATAGAAAAATATATCTATATACATTCACGCATACACGTACAATATACATAGAATATGTATTTATCTTAAGATGAACCTAAATCACAAAATAGTATAAAAAAATATTAGATATGTTATAAAGAAATATAACTAGTAGGTAAAAGGAACAACGTGATCGCATAAAGGATATAAACCACTTTAATACTAATTATATAAAGTTTAAGTCAAAGCAAAAAATTAATTATTATTTAATTGTAAATTGATAAGATATGATTTATATACCTCTACATTACTAGGCCTGAAGACTATTTATTTCAATTGACAACCTTACAAACCTTACATAACATTCCGCAAACCACGTTTACTGATATTGTTTTCCAAGAATATGTAAAACCAAATGAAATATATATATACAAAATTACATCCTACATAAGTGTGTTTAGATCAC
Source organism: Melinaea marsaeus rileyi (assembly GCA_918358865.1). Lineage (NCBI taxonomy): Eukaryota > Metazoa > Arthropoda > Insecta > Lepidoptera > Nymphalidae > Melinaea > Melinaea marsaeus. Next base: position 7,054,762 of record OU911088.1, on the reverse strand, counting down.
CTAACATATATAAAGCATTCATGAAGTCTATTGAATCGTAGTAATGGCAGATAAATATTCACAATATAATCTTGGTAACGAACATACAACTATTTAAATCAGAGAATTCATTACCGAGCGACTTATAAAGTATTATAAACCAAAATAATACACTAAATGATATTAAACATGTCCATGTTGTACTTACTTACTTGTAGTAATATACGAGGGCCAAACTGAAAGTTCTTAGAACTGGCCACTTAAAAGCATTATATTAAAAAAATAGTTTAAATTTTGAAAATAGAACTTTTTACCAATATTATTGAGTGTACATTTCATTCATTTGATTTGGCGGCAAATTGAAAATTGTCTGTGCACGTCAGAATGAATTTAAGCCGAGAAAATTTTCGTGCAATGGTTTTTTATGACTTTCGATGTCATTTAATTCAACAAGAAAGTTATGATAGACTTCGATTGGCTTTTCACGATGAAGCCCCATCTCGTGCCACAGTTTACAACTGGTTTAATGAATTCAAACGTAGTCGTACTAATCTCACCGATGATTTGCGTGAGAGACGGCCTTCTACAGCGACGACTGAAGATAACATCAGTGTTGTGCGGCGTATGACAGAGACTGACAAAAGAGTGACCTATCAGCAGATTCGGACAAGTCTAGGCATAGGTATGAGTCAAGTGGACAAAATCCTCCATGAACATTTAGCGGTCAGGAAGCTTTGTGCCCGCTGGATACCGCATAATTTGACCGACGCTCAAAAACTCCGCCTTGTTGATTGGTGCCGAGAAATGATCCAAAAATTTAACGGAGGTGACTCAAATGCTGTGTTCGACATACTAACGGGTGACGAAAGCTGGATTTATTGTTATGATCCGGAAACCAAAAGACAGTCTGCTCAGTGGGTGTTTCCTTCCGAAGAGTTGCCCACTAAAGTGAAGAGAGGTCGAAGTGTTGGAAAAAAGATGGTTCGTTCTTCGGAAAGACAGGTCATTACGCGACAGTAGTCTTAGAGGATCAGAAAACGGTTAATGCAGAGTGGTATACTAACAATTGTTTGCCACTTGTCTTGGAAAAAGTTCGAGAGAAACGACCTCGCAGCAGGATCCTCCTTCATCACGACAATGCCTCGTCGCACACCGCCAGGCAAACGATCGACTATTTGGTGACCTCAGACGTGGAATTACTGGGTCACCCGCCGTATAGCCCCGACCTCGCACCCTGCGATTTTTATTTATTTCCGAAAATAAAAGAAAAACTTCGAGGAAAACGTTTTATAGACGCCGAAGAAGCAGTGGCTGCGTTTCAAAACGCCGACGAAGAGACCCCTAAGGCCGAGTGGGCAAGGTGCTTTTCTCAATGGTTCCATCGAATGCAGCCATGTATTGATGTAAATGGACGCTATTTTGAAAAGTTACAATAAAACTAATAACTTGCTAGAATACTTAGTTTTTGATTTTCTAAGAACTTTCAGTTTGACCCTCGTAATATGTAATCTCTATTAATGACTGGAGAATTATTAAGAGATAACCTCTTTGTCATTAGCATATTTGATTTGACTATTACACACCATATTGTAATACTGTCAAGTGAATAGAATATAGTTTGTTAAATGAATACCAACAACATCGATACTAAGAATCACCGGAAGGGAATGTTATCAGTTAACATATAAAAATATATAATAAATATATTATCAATACAGGGTTTTAATTATATCAATATAGATAACAATACGATAACAATTAAATCGGTAAAAGAAATCAGATATTTGAGTTTGTAGGAAAAAATTAAGATCGAATACATTCCAGAATTGATTATTACTTCCAGTAGTAAACAATACGTGGAAACAAATATGTGAAAAAATTGAATATACTTTAAACTAACTAATATTAAATTTAAATACTTAAGAATCTTAGAAATAAGTCACTTATCTTACCCAAGTAAATAAAAAATAAAATCTTATTTTATGTAGTGACTCTCACAAAACATGTAGATTTTACCTTATAAGATTATGAATGTATAATAAAATGAAATATACAAAGTATTTTTAATAAAAATACGCTTGGCCTATGAAGGAATCGAACCCGCAAACTGTTCGTTATTAGCAAGACCCTCCAACCTACTGAGCTAATTCACCGATATACTAACACGATGTATCGGTACTCACAGGTTAGAGTCGCAGTGTATGTTTTATGTACAATATCGTATATAATAATACGGATTATTAAGAATCACTTTAAGCGGTTATATTACCTTGGCACGTAAAACGTATACTAAAAGTACTGTAATTTCTTATTATCTTTTTTTTTTTTTTTATTATAATATATTGGAAAACAAGTTTATATAAAAAAAATTAAAACTTATTTTTAATTTAACTATCTCAATAAAATATTTTTTAGGCCTTCTTACTTATTTCTATTACTTCTTTTACTTTTAGGATTACTTACATGTTAATTGATTATATTAAGATTTGATGCCTAAAACGTTCTCGTTTAGCTTTTAGTGATATTTGTACATTTCATACATTAACATCTTCGTACACTCAATAAAAGTTTCACACTAACTCCATGTACGTATAGTGAATTTACTTCATAGTCATCTAGGACAATAAAACTCGTTAGTAAATATCATCATACAACATGAAGACTAAGTGCAATATACATCGCACTTGTTGTATATTTAACAATTTATAAAAGTATATGATAACAAGAAGTATATATATATATATATATATATATATATATATATATATATATACTTCTTGTTATCATATATATATATATATTAGGGTGATTCAAAAATTCGTCTTATATGGTTCCAATATGAAAAAAAATATACCCATATTTTTTTATTTTTTTTCATTTAAGTCAACTTTAGGGGTCGCTAGCATCCATTAAAGTTTTTGAAAAATGCGTTACATACGGTAATGGGGTTGCACCCCTTCACCCGCGAACGCGTGGGTGAAACCCCCGAAGGTGAGCCCCACGCCCGCGCCGAAACCGACACCGCCGCCGCCGGTACGCAATTCCGCCGACGAAATTGCGGGCTCGTTCGCGTGCGTCTCAAGCCTCTTCGGTGTAATAGACATCGAGGAGATACTCGCGTTCTCGAACGAAATGAGGGATACGGAAAAGAATCCCCCCGCGCGGATGGATGTGCTCCTCAAGCACGCCGTCCTAATCAGTCAAATTTACAAACACACAATGTCGTCTTAAATGACATCACACGGTAGAATAAAACCTCGCTCTCTGACTGTCGTGACATTCAACGCGAACGGACTGCTCAAACAGATGGTTCAGGTACGCGACTTCGTAGTTGCCCACCAGATAGACATACTTCTAACCCAAGAGACCTTTCTAAAACCGTGTAACCGCGATCCGCGCATCGCAAACTTCAACGCAGTTAGGAACGATAGGGCAACCGCGATGGGGGGAACCATCATTTACTACAGAAGGTCTCTTCATTGTACCCCGCTCGATCCGCCCCCACTAGTTAACATAGAGGCGTCACTATGTCAGGTGGGTATGACTGGCCATCAGCCGATCATACTAGCATCAGTATACCTCTCCCCGAATAAGGACCTACTAGAGGGGGACCTTAAGTCCCTACTCCAATTAGGTAACGCAACCATTCTGGCCGGCGACCTAAATTGTAAACATCCCCGCTGGAACTCTAGAATCGTAAATACTAGAGGACGTCTCCTTGTTAGGCTAAGCAACACGCCTGGTCTCAACTTTGAGATCATAGCGCCCTTGAGCCCCACGCGATACTTTGACTCGGACTTCCGACACGACACACCTGACGTGCTCGACATAGCGCTCTTGAAAGACGTAACGCTTCAGTTGCGATCAATCGAGACACTATCCGAGCTAGACTCCGACCATCGACCAGTCCTAATCCAGCTAGGACCCCTCCACCCTACGGCACCCGCGTTAAAAACTATAATCAACTGGAGAAAGCTAGAAGAGCAACTCCACTCCCCCGCCTCAATGCACCTCGACGAAATACCTGACCAGATCGTAACGGTCGAGGACGCTGAAAAAGCCGCGACGCGATTCACAAACCATCTATCAGACATAATAGGAACGTCCTCGAGGGAGGTCTGCGCAACCTTCGATGGGAGCCGTGCACTCCCTCCGGACATTAGGCACCTAGTTAACCGTAAAAACGCTGCGATCAGGAACCATGACACATATCCGACAGACGAACATCGACGGGAGCTACGCCGCCTCCAAATGGAGTTGAGACAAGCTCTTGACACCTTTAGAGATGGAGGCTGGGACAAGAAGCTTTCAGAGCTCTCTCCTTCACACCAGGCTTACTGGTCATTGCAGAGAGCCCTGAAAGCCGAAACTGTCTCGGCAATGCCCCCGCTCGATAGACCTAACTCCACGCCCGCCTTCGACGACCGAGACAAAGCGGAATGTCTAGTCGACAGCCTAGAGAGCCAGTGTAGCATTAGCACGCAACCGGTCGAACGCGAACATGTCGAAGTCGTCGACAACACTGTTCGAGTCATGTGCTCTCAACCACCAGCAGGTCCCCCCATAGAGGAAACGAACCTCGAAGAGGTGACGACCCTAGTTAAGCCGCTTCACGCCAAAAAGTCGCCAGGATCAAATAGGATCACCAACAAAGTGATCAAATTCCTTCCGCCTCCTTTACTTTACCTAATGGTTAATATTTTTAATGCTCTACTGGCCGGTTGCCGGTTTCCGGCCCAGTGGAAAGAGGCCATAGTGATAGGCATTCACAAACCGGGTAAACCCCGGAATCTTCCAACTAGTTACCGTCCAATTAGTCTCCTTAGTTCCCTAGGGAAAATCTATGAGAGGATTATCGTCAGTAGACTTAAGTCAAAAGTAAAGAGACTGAACATCATCCCAAATGAGCAGTTTGGCTTTCGAGCCTATCATTCCAGTTCCCACCAGGTGCAACGCCTCACGGAGCACATTCTTTCTGGGGCCACTTTGTGCCGCAAGTTGCGTAGGACAGGAGGGCTCTTCCTCGATGTTTGAACGGTCACGATCCACAAGGGGCCCGGAGATTAAACTCTTTGACAAACCGATTCCTTGGAAATCAAGGCCAAGTACCTAGGAGTGACGCTGGACAAACAGCTAATATTCACTTCACATATCGAGGACGTTCCCAACAAAGCGGCCTTTATCCTAGGGCGACTTTATCCCCTGTTAGGCAAGCGGAGTAAAATGTCCCTTAGAAATAAGGTCACACTTTACAAAGCCTGCATACGCTCCGTCATGTCCTATGCAAGCGTTGCCTTCGCTCACGCGAACCTGAAGCCCCTTCAGGTGCTTCAAAACAGATTCATGCGGCTCGCCACTGGGGCACCGTGGTTTATGCGTAATATCGACTTGCACAGAGACTTAGACCTACCGACGATCGCACAGTATTTCAAGGGGCTCTCCAAAAGCTACTTTGACAATGCTGTGGGACACCCACACCCGCTGGTGGTTAAGGTCACAGGATACACGGCCCGTAAGACTCCTAAAGTCAGAAAGAGAAGACCCAAGTCGGTACTTTTCGATCCGGACGACGCGATTACGTTAGGGAACGCTACGTAAAAGCGGCAAAGCGTACATAAATACTACACATATACACACACACAGCGTCTTCGCCGGCGAAGACGAGGCCCCCATCCAAGCACGTTGCTCCGGCGTTCTGCCGTCGGAGGACGTTAGTGTCATATCCTAACCCACATCCAACCCTCGCTTCACACCTAACGGCGTCCTGAGCCGTGGTCCGAGCCTCACAGGAGGTGAACTCAGGACGCGCGTTCCCCTGGGGCCCTTCAGGCCCCCCTTTTTCAAGGGCGGGTCTCTGCACCCGTCCATTCCACCGGTGACGCTGTCATGGCCAGTAGGACTAACAGCAGAGACAAAAAAAAAAAAAAAAAAAAAAAAAAAAAAAAAAATTGCACCCCTTGGGAACCAAAATGGCGGTGCCTTTGTGTATTTTTGTACCTGAGTGTAAACAAGGTACGTTAGGTACCTGGTACATATCCTCTATCCACGTTTTTTAACCTCCTCAGACTTCAGGTTATTAAGCTACAGAAAGGGTTTAAAGATTAAAGTTGTAATTTCGAAAGGGAGTGTGAGCTAGTTTTTAAGTAAGTAGTAATATAGCCAACCTTTTTTAATGTCGTCGTCTTCGACCTTTAGACAGTCGGCCGGCTATTCTATTGTCAGGACCGTCTACCTCGAAGCCACAGCGAAAACAAGGGAGGAAAGAATTAATCGATGACGATGTTTGGCTGTAAGTCTTGATATTGTTAAATTAAGCGATCGAAAAGCTGCTGTGGTATTAACATCGACTCTTAAGACCGCTGGCTGTGATGCTAAGAAGTATAACGTTAGCTTTTCTTCTATTCGGCGTCAGCGAATCCAGCGACCAAAAGAAATCGCAGAATCTCTAAAAAGCGAGTTTAAGCCAGAGGTTCCGCTTACCGTTCATTGGAATGGTAAAATGCTCGAGGACATAACGGAACATGAGGTTGTGGATCGCTGGCCTGTTATAGTATCAGGACAGGGAGTGGACCAGCTTTTGGGTGTTCCAAAACTTCCGAATAGAAGAGGGCAGGCGATGGCCTCAGCTGTTTATGAAATGTTATTGTCCTGGGGCTTGGATGAAAAAGTAAAATGTGTTTTGATACCACAGCATCAAACACAGGTCGTTTCAATGGAGCTTGTACCTTACTAGAGCAAAAGCTGGAGAAAAAGTTATTATGGTTTCCATGCAGGCATCACATTTTGGAGATTGTGCTTGAAGCCATCATTGTTTCAGCAACTAATGCTTCTTGTGGGCCAGATATATAAATCTTCAAAAGACTGCAAAAACGTTGTCCTAAAATACTACTACCCTGAAACTGACATTATTTGCTGAAAGCCAGCTTAACGAGTTTCAACCACGAGACGATTACAAGGAACTACTTAACCTGATAATCATATTTTTGGGAGGAACACCTGAGAAAGTAAAGATAATTCTATTCTTTTAAAATATATCTTTTTCGAGAACAACTAAAACTGACGAAGAGGGAAATTAAAGGAATCAAAGAAATTTGCATTTTTACTGTACAAATTTACGCCAAATACTGGTATCAAGCTCCTTGCGCATGGTCTGTGCCAAGGAATGACTTACAACTTTTGAAGGATTTATTAGCTTACAATAAAGTGAATGAATCACTTTCAAAAGTTGCTATGAAACAAGCGTTGGGGTACCTTTGGTACCTATCAGAAAAACTTGTAGCTTTGGCCTTTTCTGACGACCAAGGTTCTTTGGAAACTAAGTGAAAGATGGTTGCTGCTCTTCAAATAGAAGGGTCAGAAGTTTCTCCAAAGCGAGCCATCCTGGATCAAAACCTTATTGCAACAAAAAACCTGGAGGACTTCGTATCTTCTCACACATTAACGTTTTTTAAAAGTATCTCCATCTCCTGCGATTTTTTAAAAAAGTACGTACAGACCTGGAAGGACGATTGTGAGTTTAAAAAATGTGTGACTGTTGTAAAGGGTCTAAAAGTTATCAACGATACAGCTGAGAGGGGAGTATCGTTGATTGAAGAGTACCATAGCCTTCATACGACAGACGAAGACCAGAAACAGTACCTATTGTTGGCGGTCAAAGACTTAAGGCAAAAATTCCCCGATTGTAACAAATCTAGATTAACATCTTAAGTTATTAGTCTTAGTTATAATGGTAGTTGTCCTTAAATTTTTATTGTAGCTATTTAATAAAATAGGTTATTACTTATTTTTTACTCGTTCATAAAACCCAACACTTTTCATCCCTGGTAGCGACCCCTAAAACCTGTTTTAAAAATCAAAAAAAAATTGGTGGAAGTTTTTTAACCAATCGAACAAAATGACAGGGTGCCCCCTTAAAAAAATAAAAATAAAATTTTCACATGCATTTTTGAATCACCCTAATATATATATATATATATATAATCAAGTCAGTCATTACATTATGATGAATTACAATTACATCGTTTACATCCCGTCCAATAAGTCACGTCAATAATAAAGACAACTATGTCGGTGATACATCACGTATCAGTAGTTCTACAAGGAAACACGCTTCAGAAACTCTTACATATTTAATAGAAATTATATGTCAATATCTATGGAGGATGACTACCATAATCCATAGCCATCCTTCGGGACCGGGACCCAGAGGTCACAGGTTTGCGTTTTGATCAATCATTGATTTTACTGAATTATATTAAACAGACACAATAATTATGTATGAACATGTAATACCTGTAATAAATATAAATTAGTATTCATATACTTATACAAACGCGTCAATTAAATAGTAATGATGTTTTTACATTTGACACAAATAATTAATGATGCATTAATATGAACTATGTTTTGGTGACAGCGAAGGTTGCAATTAAATTCAATTTATGATATATTATATTAATGACTTACAGTTAAAACTTATAATACTGAACAAAGGTGATTTCAGATCAGCAATTGACCCAAGAACACCTGTAGTGCCAGTAGTTTCTAGCTCGTTTCCTACCGATCACGTCAAGGTGGTGCGTCAGTATTTAATATTCGCATTTTTGTCGTGGGAATTGACTTGGTTATTAGTATATGCATTTGCTCTGACTGTGCTTGCGTAACTTACATCATAAACATTACCAATGATATGAGTGATATCTAAGCGATTTATTAGTACTACGAATTACAATTATTATGTAATAAAATTGCCCTTCGACCTAAAATATTTAATAGACAGGACGACATTAAATATCGAAGGAATAACTAAAACATGATAAGGACGGGTTAAATGTAAATGAAATCAGAAGGTTTAAATTTTTAAATTTAATAAGATAGTTATTATAATAATATAATAAAAGAAGTCCTTTCTCCAAGACACAGATGATGACATTTCTCCCGTGTATATAAAGAATAGTACTATTATTTACAACGAGGTGTCCGAGTCTCTGAAAGTAACATTAAATTTCAACAAATTACTTTTCGTTACATACGAGGGCAATCAGACATCTTCAAATCATTAAAATTGTTGAAAACCCGGTAACATAAATAGATAGTAACCTATAGATTTTAATCAACTATAGAAGTATAAAATAAATACGTATGAGAAAATCTAAATAATTAGAATTATTAAGTTAAATTCAAGTAATAACATATAATGTGTTAAATATATTTAATAATCTTACTTTCTAGTGTATTTCAGGTGCGATAAGAAGACTAGTATTTAAAAATCGTTTCTTCTCAATTAAATATCAAGTAAGAAAGCAGATCACTGCTGTCTATATCATGACTATTGTGGTAGAGCTATTGAAAAACGTCACCGATCTAATATCCTAGAATTTATTTGACCAGATATTTCTTAAGACTGAGCTATACTGAGCTACATCTCAAGTAACAAGACAGGCTAAGGACGTAAGTAACTCCTTTGTTAGCTTAAATAAATACTCTCATGAAAAAATGTTTTACTTTATGTGATTTTTTTTTTTAATATTTTACTTTAAGCAAAAAGTAATATTGTTATAATGACCTTATATTAGAATATCATGTGGCTTTTTAGAAAATATATAATTATTGTTTAAATTTACAAAAATCTATTTTTTGGTTATGGTTTTTTTCCCTCTTAGTTCCTTCTCTCTTCTGATTCTGCCTTAAATATATTTGGCTACGCATTTTTTTTATCGCAATAGTTACGTGTAATATTTATATTATATTGGATTATTCTGAACCAAAATGTTGGCTTTTGCAATCCGAGACGCTATTTATTTCTTTCAGTGAGCGAAATCCAAACGAGTTTCGCATACGGGATCGAGGGGACTGTGTTACAAAATAAGGTATTTGCGTGTTCACTACAGGAATTCTGGAGATGGTATGCTATATATTATATAATATTAGATTTATACTTATTTGTTCTTGAAATGAATTCGTTCTTTAACCTCAGTAGAACCATTTACTCAAAACTTTAATAAATATTAATTATTAACATGAATCCTTTAGATAAATTTAGTTATCTCGCTCCGTAGTCTTTAATTATTTCACTGGTAACGTACCAGTATTAATGCGGGTAGTTTAATTATTTGTATACAAACGAGCGTAGAGTGTGTGTTGAGAACCTTCACACTACAATATCGCTCAAGTACTCATTATTTTAGTGTTAAGATTATTTATTCGAATAATTTATTATTATTAAATAATTAGTATTAAATAATTGCTTTTACATCTAAGAATGGATGAATAGTAAACTTTAATTGGAAATCACATCGTTTTTCTATAACCAACGTATTATTTTATTGCAATCTTTGTATTAACAATTCAAAAGTTTTTTTGCTGAACGCAAAGTTACTATTTAGCTTGAAATGAAATTTGAAGTTATAATAATAACTAGTTATATATTTAATAAGTACTTTTAACTTCTTTTTTAAAACACTGGCCGACTTACCACTAAAGTGCTTCTTTTATTTTCTTTTATACTCGAGCCTGAAATAAAAGAAGAGATTTTGGGTCAGTCATGAATCTCAATGGAGTTACTATTATATTTTAACTAATATCCTTATTTATAAATAAACAAAGCCGTGATATTTTATTTATATTTTTAATTAAAAAAATAATATAATAAAGATATCGTCGCGGTTTCTCTTACATCAGCATGTCTTTTATGGACTGCACGTACTATTTTTGTTAAATTGTTGTTTTTATATTTTGTTAGACATTCGTTATAAATATAAGGTTAAACTTTTTTTATTATTATTAAACTTGTAACACTGTTTTATATAATAATAATCATGCAATAAAAATAACAACTATTGTTTAAATTTTAGTGCATTTATTTAGAGCTTTGCTACTGCTCTATTAAATAAATAAAAAATGAGAAATAAATAATGTCATCTCCGTGCGTACATCTTATATGTTGAAGGCACCCGAGGATGGATGGATGGATGGATTGGATTTTAGATTTATATATTAAGATTGCGGAAATGCTATCACATTTATTCACGGAAAAACCCTGTTTAATGATGTTAGCATCCTGTTTAATGATGTAATGTGAATGATACTGTATTCAATCCCTAATTTATGAACGCACAGCCAAATGGCTAAAATCTAAGAAACTGTTGTCACTAACTGTACGGACGTCGGCCTTTAATGTGAAGGGTTTTAATAATTCTATAAAAAATCGAAAATCAAAAATCAGTATGGTTTTTCATAATGGGGTAAATAATGTCTAAAAATTTTATATGAGTTCGATATTTACTCAATAAAATATATGATTTTAAACAACCAAAAATTTTCAACCAATAGTTAGTATTATGTACATAGCAATGATGAAACGAAATACTTAGATCATATTCTATTAAAAAGTAAAATCATAGACGATAACAATAAAGTGAAACAAGTGTGACTATTATGACCCTCTTCAATATAACACATCAACACGTAACACGGGTTAGATTTATATCACTTGACATTACACTGTCGATTTATGGAAGGAAAATAACATATCAAGTAAACACCTTACTAATATTACTTTATATGTATTAAAGCAGTTAGTATTTAAAGAAGTTAAGTTATGATGATTGATGCGATAATTAAATTGAACTTAAGAATGTTAAGTTATGGCCTAAATAATACGCTCGTATAACTATAACTATATGGCTAAAATAATAAACAGACTAGATAGGAAATGAAGCTGTCGTTAAAGAAATACAAATACTTCCTATAGGTAAAGTGTAATAAAATGGTTAAAAAATAAATAATTAGTGAAGTTTTGTTTAACACGAATTCATATTAAAGAAATAAAATCAGTAAAAAGTTGATTAGTTACACAATACATTGTTAGTAACTTGGTACTAAACAGTTTTGAAATAACGACGATTAAAGAATTTTTGGAAAACTTTTAGAGTTTCCTTGAGATCAAAGTTAACTGACTTAACGTTTTAATACTGAACCTTAAATTTTAGATAAAAATAATATTGGGGATCAGCTGGCAAAGTACCCGCTGGCACGCGCAAATTCTGGGCGCTTTCAAAGGCCACTCTGGGAAACTTTAGCCAGCCGTCCCTACCGCCGTTGCACATGGGGAATGACTCTCTGGCCCACACGGCAAAAGAGAAAGCCGATCTCTTGGGCACTCTTTTCGCCTCCAACTCGACTTTGGACGACCAGGGGAAGACACCGCCTAACATCCCGCGGTGTCAGAGCTCAATGCCGGAAATAGTTTTTCGGCAGAAAACTATTAGGCAGTCTCTATTTTCCTTGGACGTTCATAAGTCGAGTGGGCCGGATGGCATTTCTCCATTGGTGCTACGAACGTGTGCCCCTGAGTTGACTCCAGTGCTAACGCGTCTATTTTGGTACTCCTACCTTAAAGGCGTAGTCCCGGTCACATGGAAGCGTGCCCTTGTCCATCCGATCCCTAAAAAAGGTGATAGCTCGGAACCAGCTAACTACAGACCTATCGCCATTACCTCTCTGCTCTCCAAAGTAATGGAGAGCATTATCAATAAACAGCTCCTAACCTACCTCGAGGATCACCAGTTGGTCAATGACCGGCAATATGGCTTTCGCCATGGTCGATCGGCTGGTGATCTTCTGTTGTATCTTACACACCGTTGGGCAGCTGTTATTGAAAGCAAGGGAGAGGGTCTGGCAGTTAGTCTGGATATGGCGAAAGCCTTCGATCGTGTATGGCACAAGGGGCTTCTTTCGAAGCTACCTTCCTATGGGCTTCCCGAGAGTTTATGCAAGTGGATCACAAGCTTCCTCACTCACTGGGCGGAGTATACAGGTCGTTCTTGACGGTTTTCGTGGTGTACCCCAAGGCTGCGTGCTATCCCCAACTCTGTTCCTCCTGCACATCAATGATATGTTGGATATCTCCAACATACATTGTTATGCGGATGACAGTACTGGGGATGCGGTATATTCCGGCCGTGCAGGTCTCACTCGGGAAAACGTCGACGAGTGCCGAAAGAAACTTGTGTCTTCAATAGAGACCTCCCTGGGGATGGTCTCTGAGTGGGGTGAACTGAACCGTTTAGTTCAATCCCCTAAAGACACAGATTTGCGCGTTTACCACTAAGAAAACCCCATTTGTCGTATCACCGCTCTTCGAGAGCACTCCCCTCATTGCCTCGCCAAGTATCAGAATACTGGGTCTCGACATTTCGAGCGACTGTCAGTTTCGTGGTCATCTGGAGAGCAAGGCCAAGTTGGCCTCGATGAAATTGGGAGTGATCAATAGAGCGAGGCAGTACTTCAAACCTGGCCAAAGACTTACGCTCTATAAGGCGCAGGTCCCCCCACACATGGAATACTGTTCTCATCTCTGGTCCGGATTACCCCAATATCAGCTTCTACCATTTGACCGCGTACAACGGAGAACCGTTCGAATTGTCGGGGACCCGGTGTTCTGCGAACGGCTGGACTCTTTGGCATTGCGTAGAGACGTGGCTTCTTTGTGCGTCTTCTACCGCATTTACAACGGGGAGTGTTCCGAAGAACTATTCGATCTGATGCCTGCCGCCGAATTTCATCACCGCACAGCGCGCCATCGCCTCCAATACCATCCTTACCACCTGGATGCGTGGCGATCCTCCACTGTGCGGTTCTCAAAGACATTTTTTCCACGTACCACTCGAATGTGGAACGAACTCCCTTCGGCGGTATTTCCAGATCGGTACGACATGGGTACCTTCAAAAAAGGCGTTTATTTCTACCTACAAGGCCGGCAACACTCTTGTAAATCCTCGGATGTTGCAAGAGTTCATGGGCGGCGGTGATCACGTCCATCCGTGACCCGCCAGCTCGTTTGCCCTCCTCTTACATAAAAAAAAAATATATGTTATACAGTTCCATGGAATTAATGAATTTAAATGTTAAATCAATTAGAACGTAAACGGAGCAGTGGCGAGTCGGTAATAAAATATAAAGACATATAAAAACATTTTTGTGCCATCCGCAAATTATTGTCGATTCATCACAATTAGATTATAATGCTGTGTTAACTGATACTATCTCTCGTAGTTTTATTCATTTTAGCCAAATAAAGTCGACCGAAAAGTACATATAAATAAATATATTGCATTTTTCACAAACAACAACCAAAAAAAAAAACATATTTGGTAATGACACCATAAGACAAATTCTAGACAGGCATTTAGTATTTAAGTATTTATCTTATAGTGTCATTTTAGTGTTAATTTGTTTAGTCCATTTGTGTAGTTTCTTATCTTTTTGTATACGAAAATACATGTTCAATTTCAATTTACTTCAAGAGCGGTCTGCAGAGCTTTCAATGAGTATCGCCTTTATAGAGCTAGTTTATGTGTGTTTTTAAATTGAATTGTATTTTACTGTTAAAATATATCTTTTTCTTTTACTACACTGCACGTATTGTACAAATATATTTATTTTTCAGTAAAAACTTTCAGCACTTACGTTATATCTTAATGTAAATTAGTAGTGTTATGGTTTTCTACTGTAATGTCATATTATTAAAATCAAAAATATTTTTATAATTGATTAGTTGTAATAATATTTATCTTATCTTAAGAACAAAATAATTAATCACATCATTTAATGAGAATATTTTAAACAAAGATACATAATTCAGCAGCGATTTTGTTAGTAACTTTGTACTGAATAGCTTTAGAGTAACGATGATTACAAAATTGACCACAATTGATAAATCATGAAATTATCATGTAAGTTATTTAAATGTGACGCGAATAGACGTTTTTAGGAAACATTTTTTGATGAGATAAAGTTAAGTGACTTTCAGTTTTATTAACGAAGATGTAAGTATTGGATATAAAATTGTAGTTTTCGGTTTAATTTATGTTTTTTAATTATTTTTATTACGAAATGTTAAAAGATCTTCAATTTATTTAACATAAAATTTTGTCATATTGAAAACAATGTTATAATAGAATAATTAAATTATATACAGTATATATAATTATAATGTTTTTTGTGAACATTTTTCAAAAAAGGAGGTAAATTTTTATTCCAATTAAAGCAAAAGGCTTTAATAATTTTCCTATATATTATATCGTCTGTGTGTTGTGTGTGTGTGTGTGTAATATTGTAGCTATAATGATAGTCATCGGCACAAAAGTTGAAGCTACCCATAAGGTTTAAGTAAGGGATCGGGTTTGGGACATCCGGTTCTCGTACTCACCATACTGATAATTTGTGGAAGGATGGTAATAATTGGTATTTAATCTTCAAGGGTATGGAAATTCAAACGTATTTTTCAGTCCTTTTTCATCTCGTAACGGGTTAAATATATTTACGCTGTGTTCATATATATAAAAGGTAAAATAAGTTTAAAATCTATATTTATTTTTACATTTTACAAACAAAATGACAAAATTGTTGTTTAATAAATTCAATAAAGATAAAACTATAATACCAACAGTTTTACAATTACAACAATAATACAAATTACTTATCTGAGTTTAATAAATAACATTCGTTTTACAATTTTTCGCTTCTCCACATAAGAGTATATTTTAAATATTGATAATATTTTAACTAAGGAAGCATTTTATTAAAACTGCTTACAGCTATCAGTAAAGTAATTAATTATTGACATTGCCTTCCGGTGTTACCTAGTTTAAATACTGTTAGTCTTCATTTAATAAACAATATTTCACTGTAAATTTCATACTATATGTTCTCGTTAAATCTCGTATCTCTTGAAGATCATTGTGCGTTTAACTTACTTATGTAATAAATATACTAATAACATAGAGACTATTGAAATATAACATAATAATACTAATTTAATCACCAGGGATTACATATTATAGTGCTATATATATATATTAATTTTGATTTTGAAGATATTTAAGTCCCTCGATTACCAATTCTCTCAACTAAATCGTTGTCTGTAAATGTATCATGTATTGTTCGAGATTATATCCTGAATATTTATCAGGCATATTCTACCATTCAATAGGCTTCATGAATGCTTTCTCTATGTTAGTTAAACTGAATACTGATATGGATGTAATTTGGCATATTCCTTAATTTCATTCAGATTTTTTACTTTTCAGCCCTCTTTCATCAAGTAAGGGATTAAATATATTTTTACTTAGTGTTCATATATCGTAGAAAAGAATACTTATTAAAAAAAATAAAAAACAAATTTGAAGTTCTTAGACAACTGGGTCTAAACTACTGAATCTGGCTGTTCTCTGATATATTAGTTGTTTAGTCAGAGAAATATAATTTAATACGTTTATTTCAATTATAACGCTTTATCATTTATTTTAATACGTGAATTTTAGCTCGTTCCTACGAGCAATTTTTTATTTTAAAACCGTCCTGGGTTTTAAAATAAAAAATTGCCAGAAGCAGTTAATTTTACAGATTAGTATTTTTTGTAAAAATTTAAAAATCTTTAATATAACTGTAAGTTAAAATAGGTAGATTCATCTATGGAATCTACCTAAAATAATAAATATACTTAATTGAAAACTGAACAATCTATGAAGTTTGAAGCATGAGAATAAACTATGTATAAATTTTCTAACGTACAAACGTTCATACAAAATTTTATCCATACATAACCTTTCATACGCTTATACAGAATTTAATTGTTTATTGTTGTATGTGTATATACCACCGACAAAGCAGTTGCAAGCGCAATTACACCTGCATAGAACCTCTGTTGTACTTCTACACCTTTGAAACTACGAAAACATGTGCGACACGCTGACGTCTTACAAGGTGTGTTTCTTATTCCTCACGAATCTCCGGGCGCTCAAACTTAAATATATGTTACCATTTAAAATCACTTTTTAGTGGATAACTATAAAAGCATAAAGATATAAAAGTGTAATATTTTTCTTAATAAAGTGTCATAATAATGAAACTACATTTATATCTTCAAATATATTTATTATAATCAATGTAATTCATAACTGAGTAATATATGGTTTGATGGTTGAATGATACTAAAATATTACCATTTTACAGAGTTCTGTATTACATAACTCAAGTACTTTGTTATCATGAAGCAGTTTGTTCTTTAAATATTTATAAATTGTTATAGGATCAGTTGAAAGTGAGAATCAGATAATTATTGGAACATATGAATTGAAACATACATATATATTGGGGCGTATAATATAAAAAGGTCTAATAGTGTCCCGATATTAGGAAGAAACATAAAAAAATACGCTTTTCATTTACGAAAACCTTTTATACAATTGAGCATCATCACGGAACTGAAAATTACCAAATGAAGGGCAACAGCTCTAAAAAACAGCGCTAGATAGAAAAATGCAATATGGTTCTGCATCATTTGCATGGTTTGGGAAGGGGGTGTCTATCCAATGAGGCACAAAGGTTAATTATTAGGAGTGAAGTTTTGCACTAAAGTATATCAAGATTGTTGAACCTGTTGTGAACGTCTCACCAATACACTTTTGTAAAAGTACCAGACACTTTCGGATAAAATGCTATATCTAATTACAAGGTAAGAATAGGTATTTGGCTTCGGCATGGACATTATAAAAATCTACTTAGTCAAAGTTTTATAGTTTAACGACAACATACAACAACATCAACATAAAAATTAAAATATATCTTCATATATCAGTATATATCAGTATTATATTATTGTAACAAATACTTGTTAATTAGTAAGTATAAATGTTTTATATATATAAAAAGTAATTTATTTATATTTACATAATTATTATTTTATACAAAACATTTATTTTGTTAAATCTTAGTTTAAATAGTGTATATAATATGTGAGGTGTGATTATATTATATACAACACTACATCGGTAATAGTACAATTGTTTAATGTAACGGTCACTGTACTCATGTTAGTCTTGACACGGGTTTACATTTGTCAGTTTGAATATTATAACTAACATTAAGATATGCAATATTAAAGCTCTTCTCAACACACGGACAGCGGAAGCGGTGAAGGGACGAGGACTTTTTTGTAATATGATATAACACACACATGATAAGAGTGACAGAGACAGAGACAGAGATCGAGAGAGAGTTAGATTAAAAGATATAATTAATAAATCTGCATATAAGCCATTATCTTTATTCTACTGCAATAATAATTCTACTCAAGTTATCTTTTATTTAATTATATTATTGTGTTATAACACTGATAATTATTTTATTATTAAATATAAATAACATGAATTGTGATTCCAAAATATCTTGTGAATCAAGAAACATGGTCTGACATGGTCATGACCATTATTTTTATATAAATAATTTTATATCTGAATATGCTGTTTTTTATTTTCAAATATACATTTATGAAATCGAAAGGTAACAACAGAATTCAATTTATTTACCTATATTTATATACATACGGAAAAATAAATAAATCTAGATAGTATAAGTAGATTAAATTTATTTTCATCAAAATATCTCCATACCTATCTTTATTCAAATACTTGCTATATTTAGACTTATCATAAAAGAATTGAAATCAATATTTTTTTTATTTTTCTGATAAACATCAAAACTGACTAATTGATATGTGTATTTTTAATCTATATTATCTAGTATAGTCTTAAGTCAGTCAATCAATCAATCAGTCTTCTCTTCTCTCTTCGTCAATAGATCTCATCTGTTATTCCAGGAACTTGTAACTTACCAATTCTAATTACAGACTAAAACTCAAATAGTGATAATAAATGACGAAATATAATATATACTATACCGCTATAATAGTCATCTGTCTCTTTCGTTACAAATAATGAATATTATGATTTTTTAAACAGCCTGTATAAGTTAAATACTGTTAAGCTCATGTAAATTTTAAATTAATGTTTATTATTATATTCATATTATCCTGCCCTCCCCCCTCCCCTCCCCCCGCGTCAATGAATATTTAATTGTATATTTGTTTCAAGTATAATATTATCATTATTTATATTATTCCACTTGTGGTATAAAAAAAAAATATAACAATACGTGGTGTAAAATATCGGATATTGAAAAATGCAGATTGAGTTTTATGAAATTGAGGCCTTTTGTTCTAACGAAGGATGTTTCGTGGTCTCTTTTGTAAAACTCCTACCCAACTTCACTTCATCCCATTTAAACTCACTGGTCCTTAAACGATAAGTCAATGGGAACTGTTAACTATGTGAATGGATAACTGCTTCATTTAGAAAATCAACGTCTACAACCTTTGGTTAGCTCGTTAATTAGTGAAGTTAACTTCATAATAGATTCCCGTCGAAATGATATAGAATTAACAAAAAGGATAATTAAGTAGAAACACCTTCAAAGTTGGTTTTATGTAATAAGATTTTTGAGTTAACAAGTATTTTTGAACGTATCTCTGAAAACGACTTATACTTGTATAAATAAAGAATTATATTTTGCTAATTATATAAACCAACCAAAAAACGTAATACTCTAATTGACTAAGATTGTTATTGTCAATTATAAAAACATGTTCAATTTGTAATAGCCGAAAGGTAAATAAAACCTGATGTCTCTATAATATTTGACTTGGTTTTAATATTTATCAAATACTTCGGATTCTGTCTTTTATATTTCTTTGATATATATTTGCGTAAAAGTCATTTAGATCATATTCTATAATAACAAAAGGCTGAGAACTCTAACAATAGTATTTGTCCTTTGACAGAACAGCTCTTTATAAACTTTAATTTCGCACATAGAAGCAGTATTTCTTTATTTCGTTGTATACATTTTGTTTATTATAACAAAATAACGAGAATTCTGAAGTAGTATATATAAAGTTACATATCCTTAATGATTTTATTTTATATATTAAAAATTTCATATCTGTGACAAGTAATATTTTATTTTGTCATTAGAAATATTCACCTATTTCAGAATCTAAAACTTTGTGTTCAGAGGTAAGCTACGCCGCGGGCATAAGCTAGTATGCAATGAATATGAATATAGACAACGTATATTCAGATCGCTTTTGAAATTTACATTTATAGATTTCCGTACAAAGCGCTGATAAATGGAACCTATTTGTGAACGTCTAATTGATATTCATCGGTGATTGCAACGGAGGTGTCCTTTGGGAAATAAATTACCTCAGATCTCTAAAGTTTCAAGTTCCCTTAACTTCAAAAATAACAAATTAAAACGTGCTTCATTAAAATAGGTTAAAATATTTTTCATTCATAGTTATTAATGATATTTATTATTATTTTTAAATAATTATTTTTTATTAGACGTTTGACTACAGATACCTATCTTGTCAATAAAAAAAATGAGCTAACTATAATATAAAAAGACTTTTTAATTATAGTTAGCTATTTTTTTTTATTCGCACTATAACTTAAAAGCTACTTTGCCTGGTGGTTAGTAACGAAAGCATCATCCCCATCAGTGACAGTTTACCTCACGGAGCTGCTTTTGTAACAGAGTGCACATCATCATCAGTCAACAAGATTTCGTATTAAAAATGTCTCAAAAATCTTCAAATGTATAAGAAGTTCGTACTGTTTTTTCAGTTGAAAAATTTTGTTTTGGATATAGAAGAATAGCCCTTTTTGAACATGCCAAATTCCTTTCAGTTCGACAACTTTATAGCAGTCATTTTGTTATTTTGCAGCCTTCATTTACTAATAACGACCCAAATATTCAAGTTAACAATTTTACAAGAATGAATATCTCTAAATGTTAATAATATATATTGTTCTAAATATGTTTAATAAATTAAAAAAACATTTGTTGTTGTTGTGTTTCATTTATATCTATGACATAATATTTTCAAAATACAACGTCAAAATCAAAAATAAAAGTCATGACCTCAATTTATCTACATTATTTTAAAATCTCAGCCGCCTCTGATATTGCTCACTACATTATATGTGAATATATGTAAAAATATTTTTAAAATTCCAAACAGAAAAATGTGTGAATATTTCGACTTTCGATTCGATATTCTCAAAAAAATACCATGCTACAAATTGCCAATACACGAAGAACTACGAACTATGCCTTTATTAGAAATATTTACAACTACATCCGGATTAATAACAATACTCTACACTGTAATACAGATTTTAAGACTAAATTGTGATTTCTTAAATAAATATCAGAAGACAATATCGCTATTCATTTAAATCATTTGTTATTATTTAATAGTAAAGTCTATTTCCTTTCATGTATACAGTTTTCTTTATACAATAGTGTTTGACTACTGTATATACATCAATACCTTGCCAACTCTTCTCCATATATATAGTGACACACATACAAGTGTCGCGAATGTCGCGAGAGTAGCTCTCCTGTGTAATTGCCCTCGTACACCTGCGACCCCTTGTTGCGACGTAACATCTTAATTGATACCAAGTTAATATATGCATGCTCCTAGCGTGGATTAACTTATTAAATTTGTGCGTAACATATATATACTAGTGGTATAGGATAAGACCCGTTTTTTTAATTTAGTCGCGTTCTTTACCCTTAATTAACATTGGTTGATTGACAGTATATATAGTACATTATACTTTGTAGATATACAGTCTTATCTTCACCACATAATTCTTCTTCTAATAAATTATAATTACAATAACATTAACTGATTGATTATTTAATAATACATTTGTTTTCTGCATTCCTTCTATATAAATTTTAAATTTCACACTTCTTTGGACGCGTAATTTTCGTAAAAAAGGCGCAGTCTTTGATATATATTAATATCATTATAATCTGTATTTATAGATTTGTTTGCAAGCATAAAATAAGGATTAACCTTTTTTAATTTACATTTTCAAATGTTAACCGCATTTTTTATGAGATAGCAAACATTAATTATATTATAAAAAAAACATAGCAAGCTCAATAAAAGAGTAAACTTTTTAATTAATTCCCCTATATACATAATCAGCAACAGGTTGCTACTATTGTGATACTCCACCGGAATCAGAGGGAATAAAACAAGCAGTTCTTGAAGTTAAATTACTGTAATATTACTAAATATATAGATTTTAAATATACTTTCAAATTTCACTTACTACTTAGAGGACTAGAGGGGAAGAGAGCAGATAAAGTCGTCGTAAATGTCGACGTGTATCAGCTACTTTGAGATATTTAAATTATTTAAAAATGTTACAATAGTTGAAAAGTAAGTTCTGTTTTTTATGACAAACTACCGACGCCGCCGGCAGGCAGTACCATCAACATACGAATATCAACCGTGTGATGATAAATAATCGTTTGACTAATAGTTATATACTGTCTATTTATCTACAATAATTAGTTTGTTTGTTAGTTTATCTCAATCATGTCATATTTTGTTTGAACAAAGTTCTGAGTCTGAACAAAAAATATTGAATTCAATTTGTAAATTATCTTACGCCGTCACCGTCGTACCGACGTCGTCGTAAACGTCTTACGCTGAAATTTAAGACTTATAATTTGAAACATTTAACTTTAGATTACTTAAATTCCCTTTTCCCTTTCCTTTTGAAAATACATTATTAGAAATTATAAAAGTGACGACTGGCAGTCAAGTGACTCCTTTTAAAAAGGTTAAAGGATTTAATTTGACGTTAAGAGACCTATTCTGTGAACACTTCCCGGTGTTCAAATCTCTTTAAAAAAAAGATGAAATATCATGTACTGTAAGTTTAAGTACTTTTATAATATTGCTGTACTGTAATTTTTTTTCTATTCATTAATATGATATAAAATAGTATAGTTTATTTTTTAAAGGACTAAAGATCACAGATTAAGTATAAAGGGTATTAATATCACTGTAACAGATAAATCAACAACCAAAGACATAAAATACGTTTTTTTTTTCTCATAAACAACCGGTAATTTACAGAAACCCCGCAGACTCATAAATTGGGAATAAAGTCAGTGCATTTTAATTTAATAAATCTTAACATATAATAACAGTCCTAGTTTCATCTGCAGTGTATTGAAGTCCCTTGAGTACAAGAAGAATTCACTTTGAAGACATCTCGTGCGTTCTCTTGGATATGTTTAAATAATTCCATTAGAAAAAATAACCAACAGAGCCACAGCCAAACATTGGTTAACTTGTATTTTAATAAAAGTATGAGGTAACTGTAACTACCAGATTACCTTTTTTTAAAGCCCACAAAACAGTAGTGTGTGTTTGTGTTTCAAATCTAATCAGTGTCTGTGTTGATAAGCTCACAGCGTGGCGAAACCACGACTTGAACGAGATGTGAGTAATAATGAGGCATAAACCGACTTATCAACGATAGTTTGCTTATATTAATAAGTTAGTGAGAGTACGCTCTAATTTTAACTCTGCGGAGAACAGTAACGGCCATTTTTTATTCACCTAATATATTCGTTTTTCGTTAATGTTCAAAAAATAACATCTAAGCAAGAAAATATATTTCACAAATCTTATATTTGGTCCCCTAGCTTCTAATAGTAACTATTATTGTTACAAATATTTATTTAGTACTGCTGGGTATTTTTAAATTAACAAGTTTTTGATATAATATATTAATAAGATTTGAGATAATGTAAACATTAAATAAGAAACGAAGAGTTAACTCGTGAGTATTTCCTAATAATTTCAAATTTATGCTTTAAATATAGTTTGAAAATATTCGTTAACGAGTGAGAAACCACTATCCGTGAACAATAGACTACGGTCATATTTTGTTACGACCGAAAACAAAGCGGATGCAGCTATTGAGAAGGCGATCCAATTTATTAAGATTGACTTCAGAGATTTTAGAGCAGCCGACCTGTACTAAGTCAATGAACGTAAGGATCAAAGTAAGAATTTAACATATTTATACTATCAAAGAAAATATCTTATCTTATTAAATGACATAAAGTTTTACGAGAAACTTACTCGCTCCATAATATCAAGTTAACTGACCGGTTTATAAACAAGTATTTATGTTGGTTTGTTATTTCATGTTTAGTTTTAAGACTCGCAGAGATTGGTGGTAATTCTCGTCTGTAGGAAAAGTCCACCGAAGTTAATACTTTATTTAATTTCAGAAAAGACCATACCACTATCAAATATATAGCTGCAAGAATATAAATAATTGTTGGTAAACAGAACTAATTAAAGATAAAGACATATTAAAATCCTTATTTCACTTAATTATTATACAAAATAAAACAATAAAGTATAAGTAAGAAGTGTAGTTTAGAAATTCCTGAAAAAGCCTGTCTTAGATTATTTCTTCTGGTAAGATATCACGTCTTGTGAGGTACATGTTCATTTACAAATATTTATTTTTAATACAATAGAAACCACGATATATAACGACTAAGCGGAATAAAAAACTTATGAGAAATTATTTTTATTTAAACGTTATTTTAAACGTGCATTAAATGTGTAGTTTTTTAATGTTTTATTAAATTTTATTTTTCTTTTTAAAAATGATTCTTAGAATAATAAATTAATTCACTTTTATTAATAGACAAAAAAATATTCTTTCGAGGCTGATAATGAATTTATAATACAAGTGGTCGCCAAATGACCGACAGTCAACCGTAATTCAACGTGTAAAAGTTAATGAGACTTTGGACAAAAAAATACATCCTTTTTATACATTGCATTGCGTTTTAAATGTAATTCTCATAGATCTTTATATCAAAATATGTTTTCGACATTGACATTGTTAAGGAAAACTATAATTTTATTTATTTTATAAGACGCATGCTAATGTGCTTAACACACTACATTTTTGCTTCGCGTATTAACATAATACTAGAAGTTTTTATATTTAAATCAATGAGCGAGGACACCGATTACCACCAAAGATAAAAATCATATATACATGCAGTATCCACCATTTTCAAGTTTACTGCAAAAATTAATAGTTTTATTAGTCAACTATCAAATAAAAGCCCTTTGTCTTCCAACTCACCCTTAAGTGTCATCAAATGTTGGTTCTTAACAACCTTCTTGACTTTTCACAACCAGTCATTACTTTTCAATTACCTGGATAAATCTCAAATATGACTTACTAATATATTATGTAATAAAACAGCACAGTAACTGTTTAAATCGATATTTAGTATTTATTTCATATTTACACACCAGTAAGAATAAAGATAAAGTCCATTGATTAAAAATCTAAAATTTATAGAATCTCTTTTCCGTTGCTCCGTAATTATATACTCACACAGAGACCGCTCTAATACCACGGGTTCGATTCCTTCATAGATCATATTTATTATTTTGAAAATATTAAATGAATTAACCGTATTTTTTAAATTCTAACAGTTGTTTTATGTCCTGAAACTAAAATAAGAACATTTGAAAGACATCTTATATTATTTTGATCACTGACATTACTATTTTCCAAACTTTTGCAACTAATCAATTGATGTGAATTATTTCTTGTACATTTCTGGTGCTATTTTTGTTAATCCATAACATCCAGACTGTAAAAGGTAAAAATTCGTTTTCAGTTTGATAATTTGAATTATTTTATTCTTATAACACATCAAATACAGACAAATACAACACAATGAATTATTTACGTTATTGTATATTGTCGGTTGTGCATTATTTTACTTATTTACTGAAGGCCAATTTTTTTACTCTCATATTATTCTTATTCTTTTTTATTTTATGGCCGAAATGCTAATGCAAATCAAAAAGAGTTCAAATATTTAATAGATTTCGTTATTTCATTTTATCTGGGGATTAAGAAATCAGACCCAAAAAAACTCTCTTTTGAATGCTAAATATATATAGTAATAAATATACTAAAATTATAATTATAAATATATCTAGTAATAACAACTAAATTTTGATTTGCAAAATTTCACAATTTAGTCAAGTAGTTTTCGAGACTATTCGTGACAAAAAAGAATGTGAAAAAGTCTCCAATAGAGCGCTCCGCTCGCTTCGCTCAAAAAAGTGACATATAACAAGTAGATACGTAGCAACTATAACTATCACGACCTTTCTTCAATGGAAACACATGAAATTTAGATTTTAAGATTACATTGGATAGCATTACACCCGCGATTTATAGAAGGGCGTAATATTCTTTAAAGTAATTACTTATTGAAATACATAATTTAATATAAGCCAAATTTTTATGTTCTAATACTTTAATATAAGATATAACTATAATATTCAGTCCTATTATAATATTAAATTAATATTACGATATTTAATTATTTACTACTCTGTTCAAGATTGATTGCATAACATAATGTATAAAAAACTTTTAAAGTTACATAAAAAAATTATTATTAAAATATCTATAATTTTAAAGCGTTTTGATGATTATTTTATAAAAAATATTTGAAACTTAAATTTATGTAAGCCATAGTATTTCTAAATAATTACAATAAAACTTTAAAATTAAGGTATTTTTGCTTGGATGTCAGCTACAGGAAACTAATTTTAATACACAACAATTTCAGAACAGTTCACAGTCGGAATATATGTGAATCTCCCGGAGAATTCACCGTAATTAGATCACGGATAACATCAAAATTAACGATCTTCATTCCAACCAAGATTATTGAACTATTTGCAGTTATAATAGAAATATTCCGATCATTCAGTTTTAATTCGACCGACGATATTACGTGTAACACAAGTCACACAAGTGTGTTATTGATGTGAATATGTGTGTGTTAAAATTTGATAACTGCCAGGATGGCGGAAGCCACAGCAACAGGGACCCTGAACTTCTTTACAAATCACCAAATTCTGCAAATCGGATCGGTCCAGATCATCACAAAATTATATTTTAAAATTGATTGCTTACAACATTTTTAGCACATTTTATAAACGAAAATAAAGTCTCTTAGAGGCTACAAGATTCTGAAAGATCTATAAATTTGAGGAGGGGCGCCTAACTCTTACTTCCGGGGACCTTTGAGCGGGACAGGGGATATATATTACAATAATAATATTAGCATTATAGCATATTCATGAATAGTTGTAGTAGTTGATTTTAAACTATCTTTACCACGCCACACCACGCTTAGCAGTTGCACATTCTAGTTATATGGGTGAAAAATAATTGTCGTTAGTTAGTAACGTACAGCGTCTGTATTAAAAACGTTCAAATTTCAAAGTTGTTGTCTCGCATTGCAATTACATTTAAACTTTTCGTCTGAACGCCTCGTGTAAGAGCGAAACGTGCATTGCATCGGTGACAATAAAAAAAAGATGTAGATAACTTAAAAAAGATAGGGTAGATAGCAAACATTTCTAAAAACGGATTGTATATCGTATCAAAATCAATCGGTGCAGTAATTTTTTACTCTTTGAGGAGTACACAAAATAACTGAAGTAAAATGGGATTAGAATTTCAATTTAAGTAAAATGAATTATTTATGCTTTGTCTGATCGTGTTGCAGGGTTTTTATAATATTTTTATGAATTTATTGCTGTTATTGTTCTATTTATGTTATGTTATTATTCTAGGGAAAATTGAGATTTCATCCCTAAACTATTATAAATTTTAAAACTACGTTTTGTCTGTCCCTGAATGTTGTTTAATAAATAACAGCATCTGTATTAACAGATATAATAAAAATGTGAATGAGCTAATACCTCAAAACAAAATATTATATTGTCTGTGTATTGAAAAAAAAAAGTTATAAAGAGTAAAATAAATAACAAAATATTTTAATGACCTCAAGTTTTAATTATCTCTGCTATTCTTAATGTTCTTAATGTTCTTAATTTTTTTATCTTTTTGGTTATTTAATGTCATAGCTCAAAAAGTGGTTTATGAACAAGTTTAGAGAATCTGTGCACATGAGGTGAAATGACTATTTATTAGGCGAGCACTCTCGTTCACGGTAAATAGATTTTATAATTTGGTATTTTCGATACATAATTCTTATTATTAGCTTATTATCATTTTTTTTTACTTTTCTCAATATTAAAAGAATATTAACACAACATAGATCTTTGTATCGTAACTCTTTCTCTCTTAAGAAGTACTTCAGTAGCCGTTTTGAATCGTCGGTATAGACGTCCAGCTCATATAGAGATCTTTTTTACCTACCAATTTACTTACCATTGTTCTACATGGCTAGAAGATCTGACAGGTTTTATTTATCTTATTATCAAGATGTTTTGATCCGTGAGCTACAGTTCAGCTTGTGGTCTAGAACAACGCCCAGGTATTTTACCTCTGTTTTCAGCTGGATCTCCTATTTATGATTATTACTAGCTCAGTCTTAGCAGGATTCCTTTAAGGCCTAACACTTCACATCATTATTCTTCAACGCGGGGAGCGGTTTGTGTTACGTCGCAGATAATATTACCAAACTTCCCTGCGACAATGTTGTCTGAGTAGCCGACTGTGTATAGATGTTGCCTATTTAATCTGGTTATCGGTTCATTAACTACAATATTCTATAAGACCCCCGTGATGTTAATGAACGTTCGTTTTATATTTCTTAAAAAATTAACAAAAATTTAAAAGTAAAACATTTAAATTAGTTTATCAAACTGTTAATTTATATTTGTAATAGAATCGTAAAATGCTAGTTTGTCTATGTGTACAAAATTAAATTTCATAAAATCTACATAAATGGGAAAGGTACACACACAAATCATCTTTTCTTCATTGATTCAATCGATATTATTACAATTATTTATATCCTTACAGAAGTTATTCTTATCAATGTTGTGGTAATCGTAATCGTATTTCTATTTGCTACCAGTGTTGTAATTAATAACTAGCAATAGAATTTGATAGAGTATCGGCCCATTAGCGCAGTTGGTTACAGCGTCACCTTTTTTATCTTTAATATTTTTTTTCCAATCATAATAAAAATATTCGCAAATCATTTCGCTGAGTTACTGTGTCAAATACACAATGTTTCAATTGAAACAAAATAAAAAAAAACTGATTAGGAATTTTTATTTTATATATTATTATTATATTATATTAATATAATTATAATTTATTGCGATGTTTGAAATAATAAAGAATAATTATTATGCCAATAATATGGTTAATTTTGAGTATACTGTCTAATAATAAGTATTATTATTGTTCCAAAATTATGGTTAGCGTTAGCGTTTTTTTTTTTCATTACCAATTTTTATTAACATTTATAGCTTAGTTCAAGTAATTCTCAAGAGATGGTGCCACTAGTACTCTACAACACGGTGATGTTATTTTTTTCTGAGTAGCTTAAGGATGCATTGACTTGTAATTAAAGTTTTGTTCGACAATGAGGTATAGTTTCATTCCATCTGCGAGCTGACACTAAGTGACCCGGACCCACTTCATTGGTTGTCAAACATTTTGACTTGTGATCAAATTATCGTGTGATATTTATGTTTATTTTATTTCTTGTTGGCTAAGAAAATTTCAATTCAGTCTTACTTATTGAGTCAAGAAGTTAAAAACGAATATAACAATAATATCCTCTTTGGAAGGTTAGTGTAGATAAAATTTTGTATTTAAATCAACATGTCTTTCAATATTATTTTCACACATTTGCATCTACAATTTCAACTATTTTCTCATGTGAAAATAAATCCAAAATATAATAATTTAAAAATGCTAAGAATCCAAAATGCACGATGTTATATCCAGTTCAACGCACGTCAATGCCTGAGTTGAGATCTCATCTTCTATTGGATTCACACACCAATACACAGAACCCATTAGCTCACCCTATGCTATATTATTTCTTGTGTATTCTGATATATAGGTAGACAGGGTGAGAAAAACGCATTTTTGGGACTACTTTGTACGTTTTTTTTGTTGCTTGCTATATACGTTACTATCACATCAACGAAATGAAATATTATAAATTATTATACTTTTTATGCATTTGTTATTAAATAAACAGTAATCACAATAAAGAAATAGCCGGCTGAGATTTTTGTGTAGTTCATCTCAGACCAGGGCGAGTACAAATAATAAAATATAAATACTTTTTCAAATATAGTTTTTGAAATTTAATCAACTTTTCTATCAATATTAAAAGTAGTGTTAAACTGATCTATTTTTCATTTGATCAGACACAGACATTTTATTTCGAACTTTAAATGTACATCCATTTACAAAAAAAAAAAATAACTTAATGTACAGAATTAAACCGTATACAATTTTGACACACATATATATGTTTAAATTAAATATTTTATTTCCTATTGCCTTCTTTAATGTTGTATATAACATTTCTAAGAATTTTATAGTATTTCTTTTTTTATCTTAAAGATCTTCTATCCTTATTTCTAAAGAATCGTGTCGCGGCTTGAGTGTGAAATTGTTGGACAATACATAATTCCAAATTATAAGGAATTCAACAAAACAAACATTGCAAGTTTTTATTGTTGAGTATTTTTATACAAGCGTGCAAAAAGCAAATATTTCGAAAAATCAATATAAGATGAAAATAATGATAACATGAACATATTGTTATTCATATATTAATATATTGTCAAAACTTTAAGCTTCGGAACTCTTATTGTATTCACATAAATATTTAGTTTTTTGGTTAAGAATTAAAAAAAAATGTTTTACATAGATTTCATGGTTCTCTCTTAGTTGTATGCGGGATAATTTCCCCGAGGCATCAGATATATGGAGGTACGAAAAATGGAAAGTCTCATGCGTTCTTTTGAAAACTGTATCATGTTGCATATAATACTATCAAAATATGTAAGAGATTACATCAGCGTTCTTTGCATAGTATTTTATAATTATTTTAAATATAAAAAAGTTTTTCGAGATATAAGTTCTTGCAAATATTCATTTTGGTTCCATATTCTATCGTATGCCAACAACAAAAGTATTATTTGGTAATTCGAGTTAACAAGTAACATCAGATAATAATAACAGATTAGATATTATATTGTTGGATTGTATGTCATAAATGTACAACATGTAACATATACATAAAATAACCGTAATTACATAACAATATTAAATTAAACGGCATGTAATTTTAGATTTTTATAAAAATAAACAAAACCAACATATTTTTATTATAGGATTTATTTAAAGATATTCACTACTTTATGCATTTTAGTCCTGATGTTTGCACGTCCAATACCTCTTTTGTGTATTCTGTTTTCTACAATTCACAATAGAACTCATAATAAATAGAAGACACCAGTACCATTCACAGTCTTTTCATATTATTTTCTGAAATAAAGATGTTCCAAACTTTCTTTTTTTGAATAGACTACTGACTTACCAAAGGAAGTTTTTATTTTCATACCTGACTCGTAATTACTTTAAGTGAAAACATTCATATTACCTATTATTGACTATCAGATATATGTTACGCTGACCTGAATCTTGTATTTGATAAATTAGATCGTCTTTTTGATATATTTGTATATGATATACAGTTCTAACTGCAATGTAATAATAACTTAAACACGACCATATCTCCCATTATCCATACCATCCATACCATGCCATACTTGTCGAACTGAGTTCTTCTATTAATATTTTGCCGCACAGGCATTTTTGACATTCATAACGCTGCCAAGAAGATTGTTCAAAAACTTAGCAAAAAAACAGTTAGTTGTATCCACATTCGAAATAAAGGGTTAAAGCTTTTATATCATTACAATCAAACAGTTTTTACCCAGAACTTGTATAATATAACAACAACACTAATTTATATAATTATAATGTTAAAAATCTATTTATATATGCAATAAGAATCAAAACTTTGTTTTTAATTTAAAGCAGCGAAGTTACTTGAAACTTGTAATGTACGTTTTATGATATATGCTTTAATCAAGATGGTTTTTATTCCATCAAAAACAAAGTCGAAAGTAAAGGTTTATTCTCTAAAGGAATAAAATATTGTAAAAATAATGAGAATATATATATTTATATATTATAGTAAAAGAAGTCCGGAACTTGTTCTACGTAACAGCATAGATGATAACAATAGAGTAAAATAAGTGTAACTACTGTGACCCTCTACAATATGTCACATTAAAACGTAACATGGGTTAGATTTATATCACTTGACACCATTACACCGTAGATTTATGGAAGGGAAATAACATAACTAGTAAAAATTTCTATGTATTAAAACGATTATTATAAATCTATTTTCAAAAGCAGGCTGAGGCTCTTATCAGGAAAGGAGTTTTGACAAAGATTGCTTTCACATCCTAACGTCGATAAGTTGTGACTGATATAGTGTATAATCTATAATAATATATATTCCTACTATAAACTTATGTTGTTTACATAATATTAACGTGAAGGATAAGTAGAACTGCAAAATGTTGTTGCAAAAGAAACAACTTGACTTTGCATCAAGCGTTATTCAGATAATGTAAATGAATCTGGAATAAATAGCTCAATAGTATCAAGATGAGCAAAGATATCGTAGGTTCAAACATACGATCATTTGGAGAGGAGTCTCAGAAATAATTATGATGTTCTTCCACAGTCTATGCAATTACAATACATAACTTTATATTTAAGTAATAAAATCATAAAATGATTAAAAAGTTTATAACATTTTACACCCATTACGGGAGCAAAAAATATAATTCAGTTATCGCAGAGTCCTTTTTAGTAACTTTGTATTGTACTCAACAGCTTCGAAATAACGATGTTTAAATAACGGACGTTCTCTAATCGTTGTTGGTAAGTCATTTTTGGAAAATTTTTCTCTGAAGACTTTTTAAAGAGACAAAATTAAGTTTTAATGCTGAAGATCAAATATTTGATATTAAATTATATTATATTGTTCAAGGAAGTTTATTGTTACGTATGAATATGTATAACCAGAGCAGTTTTATTAAAAATAGCTTTTGTCAATTCAGAAGTCATCATTAGATAGTAACAAAAAAATATATTTGAATATTTCATTTACTATTTATCTTTTATAAATTTAAAATACAGATAGTGACAGTAAGGTCCCATTTATTTTTTAACATCGTATCGAATGTATATCACATATTTGATGATAGGATTGATTTCCCCAAAATATTATAGAATTAATGGTCAATATTCTTATTACAAAAAAGACATACAAGTCTATATACCCATTATACTCTTATGTTTAATAATGGGTGTTGTATTATTCGTATCACAAGTAGGATTGTTCTCGATTTGTGGGTTTTAATTGGCTCTCAATGTCTAACCCGATTAGATATGGTTGCCAAATGGTTATCAACATTCTCAGACAAACCCACTATTCACGCTTTAGTATTAGATTTTCAACTGAGATTACATATCAATAACTTTATAAAAACCTTAAGTATATAATCCTGGATTTTTATATCTCTCTAATGACCTTTAAATAAAGCGATGGTTATAGAACATTATTTCATTAAAAGATATTTTTTACCATACGTAAGGTAAGGTAAAATATATTCTAAAATAATACAGGGCCCATAATAAAATTTAAAATACTGAATTAGTGCATTGATAGTTTTAATGTTATAAATTTGTACAAATTTAGACATTTAAGAAGTAATTTATTGAAAAAGAAATGCTAACTTTTTGATAGTGAAAGCAAAGTATAAAAACCTTAGTTATCAAAATAATAGATTATAAATATAACAATCTGTCATATTATAAAAAAGATAGTAGTCTGAAAATTTGATTTCAAATATTCTTAAGAATAGTGAAATTTATTCTTAAATAATCCTTTTAATCGATTTAATAGAAATGTTAAATTATTTCAAAAGTGTTTACTTGGATTCCACGTAATAGAAAAACGGTGACATTAATGTCAAAATATGTATAATATGCTGTACTTACTTACTTATCTTCACGCCATATCCCTTGCGGGGTAGCTAGAGAGGACGGAGCGCCAAACGCTATGGTCCCTGCATACCTCTTTCGCCTCGACCACAGACATTAACCACTTCATACATGCCCTCCGGGGGGTCCTCATGCTTTTAATATGTTGTCGTTTGCAATATATCTTTATGATATAAGACAAACATAATTTATATATAAAAAGATTAAGCTACAGTTCTTAAACTTCTTCTTTTAATTGTCCGTTATTTTTTAATTCCAACTTCTTGAGTTTCGTTTATCCCAAATTCTAAACTAAGGATGAATGAACAACCCGCGACATTGAGTTATTTAAAAAAATGTTTGATTGGAAATCAAATGTGAGGTATATAAAAGTGTAGATTGAGTTTTATTGGATTGATAAATCTTTTGTTCTGACCGTAGTCCATTGTACAAATTCTCCATCAGAGATCGGTTTGTACAGATTCAGTTCACTAGTTCACAAACGATTGGCCAGATTTGTTCACTCTGTGAGTTAATAATACCTTGGATATTGTTTAAGGGTAGCTTTTTACGCAAATAATTTTAACAGGATTTTTGCTATATATTGGAAACAAGAAAAAGGAAAAAAAACTTATTTATTCTATGATTAAAGCAGAAGAAAACGCGTATTAAATCAAACTATAATATTCACAAGAATAAAAAATATAATATATAATTAGGAATTCTGTAAACTTTTTAAGTATAATAAATATAGTAATTTAATAAATTTTAAGTTTAATAAATATAGTAATAGAAAATCAACTTATGTAGCAACTTTAGATAACTTATAAATTATTTTTCTTTGTGTGGTAATAATATTCTGTCAAAGACATTACTGGACTGAATTCAACGTATGTATTTTTGAAATGAAAAACTGACTTTGACATTGATGTTGGGATGACCCAGTATTCGATAAATCGGATTTGATTTGTAGGTGTGTTAATACATGTAAACTAAATTACGATGAAAAAAAATTTTTATACGTTCATCAATTGTCAATTACCTTAGTACAATCTTAGGGTTGTGTGAAAATCCGAATATTTATTATGATTAGTATTATACATTTATTTTTATATGTCAACTTTTTATTTGATATTTTTCTAGTTTTATCTATTTTTAAGGGTATTGTTGTCAAATTTAAAAATTTCAATTTAATTATTTCAAATTCACTATTCACAATGATATATAATCATTTATTGTAATGTTGTATTGGATGTAAAACGATGTTTTGTAACGGTCTGAGAATTCAATTTGGAAACGTGAATATATATTTTGTATTGTTAAACAACTATCAGAACCTTTCTATTACCTGATTTACCTTTCTATAAAAGTACAGAATATTTTAGTAGTTTCGCGTAGGTAATAAAAATATTTGAGTATTCAATTGAACGAGCTTTCAGCTTGGCAAAAAGGTTTCGTATATCTGTTTGTCGGATGTTTGGAGGTTATATATTCTCGTCTATAGATCACATTACTTAACTTTTCATTATTACGGGTATTTAATATTACAAGATTGTTTGATACTGAAATACCTCATAAAATTTACCGTTATATCCAGATTAACACAATTTATATTTATTCTATAAAATATGCCCAAAAATGGCGAACGTTTCGTACATCAGCTATAATAGCTTTAAATACAGATAACGTTCCAATATATTTTTGACGATATACATCTCTCGAGAAGTGTTGCATTCATGAATATGAACAACTACACGCGATGTCGATATAAAGAGATAGTAAAAAGATATTTCCATACGGTTAAATACTAGTCATTGATAATCCAAAGGTAATTTGCCTTTCAAAAATATTATTAACGTACAGTTTTCACTGTTGCTGTTGATTTGCACGTAAAAATGAAGTAATTACTTTGAACTATTATTTACAGAAGCTAAAAGTTATAGCTATTCTAGGTTTAATAAAAGTAGTATTATATAATAAAAGTAATATTTGTTTTGGCTGATATTAAGTATTTAATAAATAAATTGTTAAAAATATTAACAAAAGAACCTTTCCATTTTCATAATGGTTAATTAAATAAAAGAACATACCCGATTAATATAAAAGTCATGAAATTTTCAATTTGGTAATAAATCAGTGCATCATTGAAGCTATAAAATAAGATTAAAATAAAAGCATTGAAATACACTCGTAATAAATAACGCCACAAAGTACTCAACGGCTGTGAAACAAATCTGTAACATTCAACTTTACACACATAAAGTATTTTTATTTATTTTGTTTTGGTTTATTTTATTTCATTTTTCTGTTTGATATTTTTATAAATTGGAGTATTTATAATCGTTATTATTTCTAGATTTTACGATACGCTGTTATATTCAAGATATTATTATAGGAACTTAAAAACTGTTCGTGCTTCGACAACTTTATGACGGCATGTCAACAATGTCTCTGATATATAAACATTGATTGTGATCAGTAAGCAGCTGACACAGCATCTTGATTTTATGTACAGTTTTAAGACAGCGATAAATAAAATGTAAAGTATGTTTAGATTACAAAAACTAAACTCCAAATTTCACTGGTTGAAAGATACGTCATTTCAAATAGAGTTTGAAATACATTATTTTACTAACTGACAGAATATCAATCATTAGCTTAGTTGTTCAGAGTCTCGATATGTATATATATATATATATATGTATATATATATATATATATACAT
This sequence comes from Melinaea marsaeus rileyi, assembly GCA_918358865.1. Taxonomy (NCBI): domain Eukaryota; kingdom Metazoa; phylum Arthropoda; class Insecta; order Lepidoptera; family Nymphalidae; genus Melinaea; species Melinaea marsaeus. The sequence continues at coordinate 7,018,351 of OU911088.1, read as the reverse complement.
GTATATATAAGGGTTAAGCATTATTTACCAATGTCAGTGACATTGGTGGCACTTCTAAACAAATTATAAATTATGATATGCTCAATTTGTTTAAAATTGGACTTACTTAAATAAAACTTAAGATTAGTTGTATTTACAATATACTTTTGATGAATACGTTGTATTTAAAAAAAATTTAAACCCAGGTTTAAAAAAAATATTTCTTTTGTTATCTTGTATATACAAATAATACAATATTAATAATAGAATATAAAATACTATGAATTCTATTTATTGAATATTTTTTTATTTGTACATATTTTTCTTATCGATATTTTTAACTTTCAACTTTTATATAATTGAGTAAGAATTAGTGAAGTTTGAAGAATAAGTATATAAATTGTACTTTTTTACATCTCTATCATATGGTCCACATAAAAACAATAACATTATTAAAATGTAAAATAATAAAATCTTAATTTCATAACAATAGTATTTAGGCTGATTAGACGTAATCCTGAAGTCCAATAATTAATCATGTTAGATTTTTTTCTTTTCATATTTGTTAATAAATAAAATAAAGTCTCAATTAAAATTTTAAATTTTAAATTCAAATACGAATCCTATTACATTTTTTATTATTATTTAATTAATCAGTTAATCGTTTGGATCTGTGACTCAGTACGTGAGATGAAACCACTCCACTCCTAGCGAGTGTCGGTTTCGGCTTGTTTATAATGTGACTATCACTTTAAAACATTTAAGATCGTATATAACTTTTCAGATAACCGTATCTAATAAATATAGAAAATTGCAACATTACATTTTCTCTTAAATTGTTTTTATTATAATATTATATCTCATATTTTAATTACAAGAAAATAAGCTACATTGATTTTCATGAAAAATCCTTATTTACTTGTTTTTTCTTGTTTTTACCAATCAATATATAATAATTTTAGGGTAGTTAGAAATAAAATAAATAAAAACAATCTCCAAGCCAAAACTGTTGTCACCCTACTTGGTCTAATTACACAAGTGTCGACGGTATAATATATATAATGGTATAATAAGTTAACTAAAACAAAGATTTGTCCCCAGAGATGTTTTACTCGGAATAATATTTTCCAACTGATACAACATATTGTAGGGGATATATTGTGCAAGTAAGCAAGTAATATTAAATTTATATAAGTGAGGTGTGATGAACGCGCCACACGGACACACTGAGACACTCAGTGATCCAAATGACGTTGAAAAAACAGCTATAATAACGCTTTTCGGTTTATTTGAATTTCCCAGAATGACTTTTGGATTACGTGACGCCGCTCAATTCTTCTAGCGTGTCATGGATACCATTTTCCGAGGTCTAGATTTTGTATTTAATTTTGTAGACGATTGCTTAATTTCGAGTTTAAGCAAAGAAGAGCATATTAAACACCTTAGCATAGTTTTTGAATGTTTGAGTAAGCACGGATTAACTATAAATTATCAAAATGTGTTTTTGAGCAAATTTCTTTAGAATATTTAGGTTACCACGTGTCAGAACAAGGTATATGTCCGACTGAAGACAAGGTCAAGCCAATTATCGACTATCCGCAGCTCGGACTTACGCAGATTCATAAGTATGTTGAATTTTTATCGTTCGCATTTACCCAACGCAGCGTCTTATCAGTCCTTGTTCAATAGATTTCTCGCAGTTCAAAAAAGAGAGACAAAACTAAAATTCAATGGTCAGATGAAGCCGCCAAAGCATTTCAACAATGTAAGTTAGATCTCAAATGGGCCGCAACGCTGGCTCACCCAAGAGCTGATATGACTTTAGCGTTAATGACAGATGCTTCAGATGCTGCAGACATAAAACATATATCGTACAACGGAGAGCCGTTCGGATTGTCGGGAACCCAGTGCTCTGTGACCGACTGGACTCTTTGGTATTGCGTAGAGACCTTGCATCTCTTTGCATCTTCTACTGCATTTACCACGGGGAGTGTTCCGATGAGCTATTCGATCTGATGCCTACCGCCGAATTTCATCACCGTACAGCGCGCCATCGCCTCTAATATATTTTTTCCACGTACCACCCGAATGTGAAACGAACTCCCTTCGGCGGTGATTCCAGATCGGTACGACATGGATACGTTCAAAAAAGGCGTTTAGTCCGACCTTCTAGGCCGGCAAAGCTCTTATTAATCCTCGGATGTTGCAAGAGTTCATGGGCGGCGGTTATCACAAACCATCTGTGACCCGCCAGCTCGCTTGCTCTCGTCTAAAAAAAAAAATCGTGGCCACAGGCGGACACGCGTGGGTAGACCTCGTGTGTAACTCGTTTAAAATATAACTCACTACCTAAGAATAACACATTTTAACAAAATAGCCCGCCATTTCTCGTGTCTTCTTTCCACATGTTTCAACATGATGTCGTTGTTAACATAAAAAAAAAATCAAGAAAAAAGTGGTTTTTATTTTTTTTTTCTCGGAAAAGGTATCTTTTTTTACCCATAAGTAACAAACCAATTTACTGTCACATTTCTTCTTAAAATACCAGATTCTATATTCCAAACGAGTTAAGGGATAATGTTTTCGACAACGTGCACAATATTAGCACAATTCGCACATCTCGAAAATTAATTAGTATGTGGTTTAATATATTTCTCAATTGTCAAAGTCAAAAAAAGATCGGCACACTTTTTTGAGCTAGCTTCTACATATATGTACATAAATCGGATCGACACCGTTATTAGCTCTTTCGTCAGAGACATTACGTGGGATAATTGTTGGGTAATGAAATGGAAAACGAAATCTTCTATATTTTTACAAGTCTTCATAAACGAAACGTACGACAGATTCTAGTGGAGTGGTTGTGGTCTGCAGTGAGGCTCGAAGGGAAGTAGCCGTTCTTTAGGACTAAATATCCATCGTGACGGTTTTGCCACTACTTAGAGAACGTGCTGCGTCTCGTTGAGCATCCGTACTCACCGTCTCCGACAGATATATATACGAGTATACTATTTGTTTCTTTTATACATTTTTAAAGTTTTATTTTTCACCTTAGAGAATGTTTCTTTTTGACAAAACATTGTTTAAATCTTTAAGTAATTCATCGAACAATTTTTTTTGATTATCGATTGTTTTCTGTTTTGTAGTCATGATCCTATCGTTTCTTCCTCAAATAGTTAAAGCAACATAAGTGGAAGCGTCGAGTCACGCTGGAGCGCACTTACTGCTACAAAACTCATAAGACAAATTTATAATATATAGAACACGGGCTAAAAAAAAGGATAAAAATAAAATCTAAATATCTTGCAATGTTTTCTCTTTTATTTGCCTATTTTTCATTATTTTTCATAAACTATTCTCTAACCATTAAAATATATTTTCCCACGAAGTCAAACTATAAAAAATGCTATAAATACGAGCTACACGACATCTAGGTTTTATATTTATAGTAAAGGCTTTTTTACAGTTACGAGGAAGATCAAAGAATTATTTACATAAATATTAAGGATAACTTTGTGTGTTTGTAAAATTTTGGTTATTGTATTTTTACTTATCATGTATTAAAAAATATATATTAAAATGATAAAACCGTACAAAGATTATAATTATATTATTAATATTTATATTTTTTCCACTTCAATATGTAATTCAATACCGCAGGGAAATTGTTAGTAACTTTGTATTAAACATCTTTAGAGTAACAATAATTACAGAGTAGATTATAATTAATAAATTACCTTAAAATTTCATGAAACTTTGAGACTTTTTGATGAGACTTTCAGTTTTATTAACGAAAATAAATATTTGATATAAAATTATATTACGCCGTTTGATTTAGGTTTTCTAGTTTGTTTACTCTTAAATAGTATATTAATTAAATAAATAAGGTTAGTAGTTCAATTAATATAATATAAAATACCACATTGTCTTATATCAAATGTATTATATATTATTATAATGCTTTTATGTGACCTTTTTACAAAATGGAGATAAACCCTTATTCAAATTAAAGTAAAAAGGTAAATTAATTTTCCTTTTTCAGTAAATTAATATCGACTGTATATTATTATATTAACACTGCGGTCACAGAGAATGAATATTTTATGATATATGAATTACCTGAACATCGTGATTAATATTTTTATATTATACTAATATTATATTTATTTTTTTAGTATTCATATGAGAAATAACTTTCACAAGGATATTGTGACTTTGTTCTTGTACTCTTTTCAAGTGCTAACTAATTTATGGTTTGCAACCAAACGGCCACAGATAGGGTCTACAACTATTTCGATAAAACTTTTCATACAATGCCGCCTTTGTCTACTTAACTCCATTCTATCTACTCAATCCCATATGCTTCAACAGAATACTTAATCTATATATGAATACCTGAAGAGTAATTATTTTTTATAACCATTAACGAAACGCTCACGAAAATGACGCCCAACTATGAAGTTGAACATATGCAGTTACAGATGATGTTTATTTTCAGAGTACAATGTAAATCTAATTACTTGAATATATAGGTATATAAAAAATAACAGTTGAATTTCGGTTTCTTGGCGAACAGAAAAATGAAACTATTTATATTAATAACAAACTATTAAGTTACTACTCATAGTAACTTTTATCACTTTAAAAGTCATACAAATTGGTCGACTAGAAATAAATTTACTGTATTTCAGTATTAGTTTGAACATTTCGGAGAAATCAAATTCGAATTGTTTATTTAGAGAAAGTATTTTCGATTGTTACGAAACTAATAAAACATTTTTATTGTTTTATTCAAAGGACAGAAAAGATTTGAGTGAGTTAACAGGTTTAGTTGAATATTTGAATATAGGATAAAGAAAAATATTTTATATTACATAAATAATGACTTCTATTGTGTTGTTAACTTTTGTTTTCCTTTTCTAATCACATCGACAATTCCTAGAATTGTAAATATAAATATAATTTATCTAGTACATGCACTTTTTATTGTAAAATATTAATTTATTTTTTTCAAATGACAAAAAATATTTGAACTAAATAATTAACAAGTTCAGTGGAATATTTGTATTTGTGTTTGTATACGGAAGAGAGAAAAGTCAGAAGTGAAAGTTATGTTAATTCTTATGGCATCACATACAGCGCATGTGTTTTTTTCTTGTTTTTGCTTTCACATAAGATACAGCGGTACACAGTAATTGGTATATTAATTGTATTTTTACAGAAATCGATAAAATTTAAGTTTACTGCAGTTGCTTCTACCAATTTATATTTTATATTTAAATTAATGTTTTTATTATTATTCATATATTTTCATATCTTTTCCACTTTAAATCCATTCCAATGATCACTTGTGTACGTTAAGTGGAGTAACAGGAGGGCTTATTTTGATACCGTACGTATATAAATAAGCCCTTCTGTAAAGACACTCGAACTTAAAATAAGGCTTCGAGGAGTCCAAACGCGCTGGTCTGAAAAAAAACACACAAAAAACTCAACCGGGTTTTATTTTTTTATTGTGATCATCTTTTTCACTAACGTCAATATATCTAGAGAGCAATGTGTAAATAACTAGAACCATCGCAATCAATACGATAAGCGGGTCTAATGATTAGAAAAAGGAAATCCGTGACTAGCAATACGACTGTTACCATTTACGTCACAATATTACCAGTTTATATCATAATATTACCACTTTATACCACTATATTACCAGTTTATATCATAATATTACCCGTTTATATCACTATATTACCAGTTTATATCATAATATTACCCGTTTATACCACTATATTACCAGTTTATATCACAATATTTGCGTGTAATATTCATATTATATTCGACGATTCGAACGATTCTGAATCAACGTCGTCTTTGGAATCTGTGACGATATTTATTTCTTTCAGCGTGCAATAAATATCCCGCGGAATTTTATATACAAGATCCAGAAAACTGTGTTACAAAATATATTAATTCTGGATATGTTTACATAATATTTAAATGCTATTTGATTTTCTACAATATTATTTAGTACATTATTTTTTCTTCATTTTAATCCCTGAAAAATATTATTTAATGTAATATAATAATTTGGTTCAGTTAAAGTTTTATTTTGTGCTGTCTGTTATCAGCAACGTCGTTTGTCTCCCTTACTCTTTCCCCTCAACCTCAAATAATAAACCATCTATTATAATTTAAAGTATTAGAATTACATTTTTATGATTTTTTTAATTATAACCTAACACATTTTCTATATATTTCTGTAAAGTTATAGTATTTCCCTGAGTAATAAGTTGTTGGTTGAAACAATAAGGAGACAATACACCAAATTAATTTAAAAACCAAGACATATACGAGTATATTTTTTTTGTTGAGAAACAGACAAACAGATATTAAAGGCTATTGTATAAGGTTAGTGTGTCGTGTCCTAAACACGTTTTATTTAATGGTCTCAAAAAGTAATTGTCTTTTTTATATAAAAAGTGAGCGAAACCAACTGGGGCGTACTGAATGGGGGAGTTTTAAATATTAACTGTATTGTGTTATTATTAATGAAATCAATTACAAATATAATTTGACTGTAGAGTTTTATACAATTTACTCCAAATTCTGAAATTAGATACATTTATTCGTTAAATGAATTCAAATGAAACAGTTACCTCGCTCCGCAGTCATTAATTATTTCACTGTACGTTTGTTACTGCGGGTAGTTTAATTATTTGTATACAAACGAGCGTAGAGTGTGTTGTTGTGAAACTTTATAGTACATTATCACTCAAGTCAGTGTACTCTTTATTTTAACATTACTAGTAATCTATACTTTTAACAATATTATTTTGAATATAATTATTATAGTATCTTATATTTATTTTATTATATGTTTTTGAAGTATGCATTGTGATATTAAAGGATGTAATGTTTGTTGTATTTTTTATACAATCCTTAATAGAAAACAAAATAGAGTGAAAGCTAATAATAAACACGTGTTACGAGATATGTTTTAATTGAGATACTTTTAAAAATAATGAGTATGCCTTTGCTTCATTTCCGTATATCGTATAGATTAGTGCATAATAGATTAAAACTAATTATATTACTATTAATTAAATCCAATATTTTGTACTTAGAAACTTGAAACTTTGACTGTAGTTAGCAAAAACAACAATCTTAATCGTATTAAAATATTAATAATATGAAATCATGTAATTACCTGGTGTAAACATACATCTCTAAAAGTTAAATACAAAGAAGTGCGTAATTCAACCAGATCGATCTCAACGATCGCTGAAATAAAATTCTACTAAATGCTGTTTTATATCACTGGTTTATTTAAAATATATAAAATTAATTGCCTTCTCGGTTTATACGTCCTTATAATTTGGCTTAGTATTTGGTTTATTTTCTTGCAGCTAGAATTTAAATTGTTTAGCTCCAGTCTTGAGGGAAATCAGACCACATAAATACTAGAACATTAGCTTGGTGGTGTCTTTATATCAGTCGTTTTTCAAATGCGCTCGATACCACAAGTGTCGTCATAGAACACTGCTATTCTAGTATTCTTTCTAGCTTAAAAAATGGCGATATTATTGGAGATAGTTATAGTTATAGGATAGTTATAAAAGTAGTAGAGATTTCTTTCTCAGGCTTAATGAAAAAGCGCAATATATTCTACTGTCGTTAATTTAGAACTTTTACAGAGAATATCACTCATGATGGACGTGAGTCGTGCTCGGCCATCCCTCCGTCTCCGAGTGCCTTGCACTCTCCCCGTATACTATTGTATGCCTTGACCAGATAATTAAAATTATATAAAAAAACTGAATTCAAATGCTACTCTTCTTACATCCTGTGTGATATGAAAACACTTATGACCTAAGTGCTGAAAGATTATGAATATTAAATACATGTACTATGATATTACCTGAACGTAACTTAATCTTGTTTATGTTATATATTTATACTATGATTAGATAAAATCTACTGTATAAAACGTTTTCTCTCATTTGGTAAGAATAAATACAAGGTGTGCTAAAAGCTATATGTTTTTTAACCGTATCGAATCCAGTGCGTAATGTAAATAAAATATTGCATACAGATCTAACTCGCGAAGTAAAACTGTGGAAAATTAGAAACTCCATTTCGAAAAGTTTTTTCAATCTATCCGAAATTACAGTACTAATAGTAATTCCTACGTAAGTATTAGTCAATAAACAGTGACAAAGTAGTCACGGGGTTATAGAAAGACAATATCAAATAAAAGTGTAACAATAGTAGAAGTGCGTTTTTTTGTAGAACTATTATTTAGTGGGCTATCACTGACATTATTATAAGTACCAATTTCATACTATAGCTTTGTAATAAATTGATGCACTTAATTATTTTTATTTATATTAATTCTTATTTACATATATATAAATCATAGTGTTATTCAGACAAAATATTATTATTCTTAAGAATCGGTTAGTTGACTATGAAGTAAATTCACTACACTTACACTGAATACATGGAAAACTTTTAATGAATGGATGATGTTATTTTAAAAGTGTAGTAGAAGAGTGCAATGCTACACTTTGTATCTTATTATTTATTTTTTATGTAAAAGATTATTGCACTTTATAAAATTAAAAAAGAGACCATTGAAATACAGTTACAGATGTGCAAAGATGAACACAAGATATAACGATACAACGAACAACCTTTAAAGATTTACTATTATTTTTAAGAATCGGTTAGCAGCCGCGTGCTTAATAATTACTACTAGTGTACCTTTTTAAAATACAAACTAACTAAACTAAACTGTAAGTAGTATTACTCGTACAGCGTGTCATAGTATCGGCCCGTTAGCTCAGTTGGTTAGCTCGTGCTAATAACACGAAGCTCGCGGGTTCGATGTCCTTATGTAATTTTTAGTTTTTATATTTATAGTTTTATATTTATTTATATATTCGACCAACACGCTGTCAAATTAGAATAAAGGTCTTTGGTCAGTTTAAAAGGTTAGATTAAAAGTATTTATCTAATCTTTTTATATATTTATATAAAAATTTTACAATACGGAGAAATACATTTTTATATATAGAATAATAATAAATAAAATAGATCTACATTTGACCACTTTACAAACAAAATTACAACATACTAATTCAATATAAGCGTAGGTTGAAAAAATGTGATATTTAACAAACATAGCGTTTAGAGATAAAACTATAATACTAACAGTTACACATTTAACTTACTTATCTGAATGTTATAAATAACATTCACTTTTACGATTTTACTCTTCTCCACATAAGAGTATGTTTTAAATATTGATAATATTTTCACTAAGGGAGCATTTTATTAAACTGCTTACAGCTAGCAGTAAAGTAATTAATTATTGACATTGTCTTCCGGTGATACTTAGCTTAAATAGTGTTGGTATTTATTTAATAAGCAATATGCCATTGACAACATTATATATATAAAAAGAAGTTGACTCTAACTTACGTGATATGCATAACAAAAAAATTAACAACATAGAGGCTGAATTATAATTTTATAATATTTATTTAATAATTTATTATTCGCTAGTCATAAAAAAAATCCACATTGTATTACTAACAGTAGGTAGGTACGATATGATCATGTTTAGTATTATTTAGAACTATCTCTGAACTAAATTTTTATATGTAATTATAATTATTGTATATATTGTTCGAGATTATATTCTGAATATTCAACAGGTGTTATTACTACGATGCAATAGGCTTCATGAATGCTTTATCTATGTTAGGTGAACTGAAAACGAATACATAGAATGTACTTACCTCTGTTTTGAAAAAAGGTCACAAAATCATTATAATAATATATAACACATATAATTATTCTTTTGGAACATTGTTTTCAATTAGACAAGGTATTATATTATGTTATACAAATTGAAGAACTTCCTTAACAATACGTAATAAAAATAACCAAATAATGTAAATTAAACCGAGAAATACAATTTTATATCAATTATTTACGTCTTCGTTAACAAAACTTAGAGTCACTTAACTTTATCTTATCAAAAAGTATCGGAAATATGCCAAAAAGATACTCACGTCATAATTTAATAAGTTTCATGATATTTTTAAATGATTTATCAATTATGATCCACTCTGTAATCATTATTACTCTAAAGCTAATCAGTACAAAGTTACTTACAATGTCCCGGCAGTGCTAATTATGCATGAAACATCTTTATATAAGATACATTTTTATTATCACAAACATTAATAAAATTATTCTTTTTGCGATTTTAACAAAAAGAGAGTAAAATAGAAAACTTTAAAAGAAAACCATAACACTACTAATGTTTAGTTTTAACGTAAGTGCTGCAGGTTTTTACAGGAAAATAAATATATTTGTACAATACGCTGTGTAGTGAAAGAGAAAGATATATTTTAACAGTAAAATACAATTCAATTTAAAAACACACATAAACTAGCTCTATAAAGGCGATACTCATTGAAAGCTCTGCAGACCGCTCTTGAAGTAAATTGAAATTGAACATGTATTGTCGTATACAACCCCTGTATATTTGTAAAAGTGAGGGTACCTGATGTAATATAATTCAGCGCTCTTAATATTAATAAGCGATCTGCGATCAAAGATCAATCTGAGATGGCTTCCTATAATATATAATAATCCAATGCGAGTCCTGTCTTTGAATCCAAGAAATGGATTGTTGTTAATAATAAGAAAATAGATCAGAGTCTATAATTAAATTATTATGTAACGGTAACTCCATCTAAAAACTAAACTTCTCCTCTCCTGATAGAAGACTTCACATCATCTATAATGTTATAATTGATAATTAGGACGTTAGGATAATTAAGTTAATATACAATAGAAGACCAAACAAATGGAGGTAAAGCGATAACGTAAGATAAATACTAGTCCTTCCAAACTACCTGAGTTAACCAAACTTAGGTTTTATATAAATAGAGATACTTCTTAGATACTTTCAATATCATAGAAATAAGTCAAAATATTGAAAATTTCAGTCATCGTATTTTCAGCCGGTGTACTATGTGTTATGAGTTTCTCCTGTGAGTCTTGTAGCGACGAGTACGCTCCAGCGTACGGCATGAAACGACAGCATGACAACTTAAAAACAGAAACCTTTAAAGATTGTAATTATACGTTGTCAAACAGATTTAGTCTAAAACAAAAAGATAACACTTTACAAAACAGCATTGAGGATGTATAAACATCTAAAAATCAATATAATTTTATTTATTATATATTTTAGCAGATATAATAATTAAAGTTTTATTCATAAATTATAACATAAAATTGTGACAGCTAAATGACGAAGGAAGTTCAGAATCAAGTTCTTTTTTAATTTAATAATATAAAACAACTAAATGGATTTGACAACTTGACTGTTATTCTATAGAAACTTGGTTATAAAAAAACCTTAGTTAAAAGTTATATTAGTGTTCAAAATCGTCATTTATCAACCAAGTATACCAATGCTTAACCGGGAATACGCTTTATAATATATATTCTAAATGTTAAATATTAAAATACCTAAAATTATCAAACTGAAAACGAATCTTCGTCTATTACAGTTTGAATGTTTTTTTTTTATTTGAGCAAAAATGTATCAGATACGTGCAATAAATAATATATTTAAATAGATTAGTTGGAAAAGCTTGAAAAATAAAGATGACAATATTGAAAATGTCTTTAATAGTCTTATTTTAATTTCATAAACTGAAAAAATATAATAACTTAAATAAACAAGACTGCTTTTAATGGATTATAAAATAAAAAAAAATCAAAGGTCCAGTTAAACATTAGATAATATATATAAAATATTATAAAAGAGTCCCATAAGGAGATCGAACGCGCTACCTTCTAATCTACTGAGATTTTAAGACGATAGTATTACTATCTACAAATTGGAAATTCATAACTTGTTTTTATTTTAATAACTTATTAAAATTTTTATACATTTGTACCTTAATAATAATTATTTTAACAGAAATTATGGAGTAAAATTATTGATAGCCATATTTTGCACTAAGCAATTTACCTGATGCTACAACCTGAACAGTGGATTTGTTACAGAATTTCAAGAACCATTTGGAAACGACATCTAATCTGGTCAGATTTCGAGAGCCAATTAAAGGTCTCAAGCCGCAAACAGTCCTACTTGTGATAGTACTAGATCCTTTAGTAAATAAAAAAGTAAATATAAAAGTAAGAATGAACTTTGTCTTTGAAATTCCTTTTTTTCGATAATTATAAAATTTTCAACGCTATATGCTTTATTTTATACATTAAACAATATTTTGAGAAAAGTAATATTATTATTAGACAATATATCAAGAAGTACAGAAGCACAGAATACATGTGACATTGTTTCATTACCTATATAAAATTGTATGTTTATAAAAAAAAAACGATAAAAAATGAAAATCATATATTTTCTTGTTTGTGAGAAAGGAGTTATTGATAATTATAGTTCAAATGCAATATATTTATTTATATGTATTCTTTAGTCGATTTTATTTGGCTCAAATGGATAAAACTACGAGACATAGTATCAGTTAATTTTTATTTATTAATATTATTTTTATTTTAGCTTCACGCCATATCCCTTGCGGGGTAGCCAGAGACGACGGAGTGCCAAACGCTACGGTCCCTGCATATCTCTTTCGCCTCGGCCACAAACATCAACCTCTTCATACATGCCCTCCGTGGGGTCCTCATGCTTTTTACGTGTCCTTTCTCCAGTATCATAGCTACTGTGTTTTCTAAGGTCACTCGACCCCTCCCTCTGTCTCTCTTACCACTCACTTTTAATGTTTAAATCTTTTTTACCATTTCATCTTTCATCACTCATTCGTTCGACGTGCCCAAAACCACCTGAGCACGTTCTTCTTCATTCTTATCGTGACATCTTCGCTAGTACCTGCTATTCTGTGGATCTCTTCATTGGGGATTCGGTCAGATAGACTAACCGCATATTCTGCGAAGAGATCGCATCTCCACAGCATTCATCTTTCTTACATTCTTCTTCTGTTTTATCCACGTTTGGCTGCCGTATAACAGAGTCGGTAGCTAAACCGCATTATGTACAACGTGCTGTTATGCTGACGTTTCGCCGTCTCAACAACGTAGTCAAAGCACTGTTGACTCTGTTACCGGCAGCAATACGCCTTTCCACATCCATTTCGTATCTTCAGTCTCTGCTAAACATACTTCCCAAATATACCACTTCATTCACTTGTTCTATTATCTTACCATTCACGTTGATCTTACATTCTGTTCTTTCTTCATTTCTTTTAAATATCAGAACCTTCGTCTTATCTTCATACAGGTTTAGACCATTATTTTCACACCAATCTTTCAGAGTAGTGACCAATGCCTGCAAATCGCATTCTGATGATGCAATGAGCACTGCATCATCTGCATATAGCAAGTAATTGATCTTAAGGTCACCTACTTTCACTCCCATGTCACTGTCTTTCACGCCTTGGAGACAACTATCCAAATACAAATTGAACAACCAAGCTGACATAGCGCAACCTTGTTTAATACCGCTTGGATGTCAAAACAGGGCGACATGCTAGCTCCTACTCGTACACAGGCTGAGTGATCTCTCTAATGAGAATTTACCTGTAGTAAGGGGCCCCTCACTTTGTATCGAGGCAGTATCTCCTATAATTTCTTTCTCACAACCCTGTGAAAGGCCTGGTCCAAATACACAAAAACACAGAAAACCTTTTGGTTTAGGACCAAAAACTTCATCATCATCATAATCATCATCATGCGAAGGGTAAAGATCTGATCTATACACCCTCTTCCAGGTCTAAAACCACCTTGGGCCTCCCACAACAACCTTTCAGATCTCTCTTGCATTCTTCTCGCTAATATTTTAGCATAAACTTTACCGCCCAAGCTAATCAAACTGATAGCCCTATAGCTTGCACAGTCTATCTGTGAACTTTTGCCTTTATACAAACTGTACGGTACGATGACTGCACGTCGCCAATCATCTAGGACCTCCCCTGATTTCACGCATAAATTGCACAAAAACCAGAACAAGTCTAAGACGCGTGGCACAACATATTTGATCATCTCGGTAATAACTTCATCTGCTCCTGCAGTCTTACCACATTTCAGACTTCGAATCGCGCTCTCCACTTTTTCCAAACTGATTTCACCATTGGCTACATCGGGACTCAGTATTTCGCTAGTACCTAATAGTAGTACCTAGCTAGTAGTATTCAAGGCCGAGGCGTCCTCACGTTCATACGTCTCCTTGTAGAATTTCGCCAAACGCTGCAAAACGTTCTTGTCCTGTAACATTTCACCGCTCTTCGAAAGCACCTCTTTGATTCTACAGTTACCGAACAACCCCGGAAATCACTAACTTCGCGCCAGAAAAGCTTCGTGTTTTTCCGGAAGTTGTTCGTCAACCTTTCATTTCTTTCTCTCTCAGAATTTTCAAGCTTCATCTTTATAAGTGCTTTCGTTTTGTGCTTTGCAGCTTGTACCCTTTTTTTCTTATCTCTCTCATACTTTTACCCTTACCCGAGGCTTTATAATCAAGACATGGTTTCTTCTTTAACTCCAAAGCGTCTTTCAATTCATCATCCCACCATTCATCGCGATTTTTACTACAACCTCTTTTCGTTTTACTACATACTTCTGTCGCAACTTTCACCATACCGTTCCTAAGGTCCTGCCAGCATACTTCAACATTTTCATTTCCAGAATCACAGCTTTCAAACCTCTTGGAAACCTTTTCTTGATATTCCTCTCTGATCGGTGGATCTTGAAACTTCCAGCTTCTTATGCGATAATTCGACTCTAGACTAGGACACGTCGTGCGGCTGCGCCAACCTGCAAACAGACCTCTTATTCTAGCAACGACTAGATAATTTTCCTTTCCAGATCAGCACCCCTAAACACTCGCGTGTCCATAACTTGGCTTCGAATACGCTGATTCACTAGGAATAAATCAATCATTCTTTTATCTTCTGCTCGCTCCCACGTGAATTTGTTTGTGATCAAACATCGTGTTCGCCAGAAACAAATTTCTCTCCTTACAAAATACCAAAATAAGCTTTCCAGCCTCATTTACTCTCTTGCCTAGCACGCTTTCGTAACCACTTCGCGCGGTTCCAACCCATCCATTAACATACCCACATACATAAAATAATACAATCATAATACAAAATACTAAATTTTAAATACAAAAACTATATGTTTATATAGTTTTCATCAAAGTTACTAACAATGTATTGTGTAACTAATAACCTTTTTTCTTCATTTTTCTGTAATATATTCGTGTTAAAAAAGTTTTCATTATGTATTTATTTATTAAAATTTTTATTACATTATACATATAGGGACTACTTGTTCTTTTTTTTTAACGACATTTTAATTTCTTATCTTACCACATGTATAGAACAAAAGTATACAGTAGGTCTGATTGTTGTTATAGCTACATAGTCACTGATATCTACATTAGCATGACTTAACATTCACAACGCAACATAAATTTAATTTAATTATCGAATCAATAATATAAGTAAAAAAAATCGAACTTCTTTTAATACTATTTGTTTTAATACATTTCTATGTAATATTAGTAAGGTGTTCACTTGATATGTTATTCCTTCCATAAATCGACGGTGTAATGTCAAGGGATATAAATCTAACCCATGTTACGCGTTGATGTGTTATATTGAAGAGGGTCATAATAGTCACACTTATTTCACTTTATTGTTATCACCTATCATGTTACTCTTCAGTGGAATATGATCTAATTATTTCAGTATTGCTATGTATATAATACTAAACTTTGTCGAGACTTTGTGGTTGTTTAAAGTCATATATTTTATTGAGTAAGTAACGAACTTCTATATAATTTTTCAGACATTATTTACCCCATTAGGAAAAACCATACTGATTTTTCATTTTGATTTTTATGGAATTATTACAACCCGTTCCATGAAAAGGCTACGTCAGTGCAGTAAGTAATTATAGTTTCTTACGATTTTAGCGAATTGGGCGAGCGATAATAAATTAAGGATTTAATACAGTATGTTAACATAATTTGACAGGGTTTTACCGCGAAATAATGTAATAGCGTTTCCGCAATCTTAATGAATACATCTAAAACCGAATGCATTTAAAAAACGTTCTGATTTCAAATTAACGTTTACTATTTTCATCTATTCTTAGATAAAAGCAATTATTTATTATGATATTACTCGAATAAATAAACTCAAAACTAAAATAAAGAGTACTTGAGTGATAATGTACTGTGAAGGTCCACAGCAAAACACTCTACACTCGTTTGTATACAAATAATTAAACTACCCGCAGTAATAAACGTACAGTGAAACAATTAAAGACTACGGAGCAAGATAACTAAGTATTTTTAAAGGATTTATGTTAAAAATTAACATTTATTAAAGTTTTGAGCAAAAGGTTCTATTGATATGTTAAAGAACGAATTAATTTCAAGAACAAATAAGGTACCAAGGTACATTCTATAAAATTTAATACTATATTATATATTGCATACCATCTCCAGAATTCCTGTAGTGAACACGCAAATATCTTGTTTCCTAACATAGTCCCCTCGATCCCGGATGCGACACTCGTTTGAATTTCTCACACTCAAAGAAATAAATAGCGTCTCGATTGCAAAAGACAACATTTTTGTTCAGAATAGTCCAATATAATATTATCTATATTATATTGGACTATTCTGAACAAATATAAATAAAACTATAATATAAATAACGATAACAAACGAGTTACAGTATTGCGTAGACAAATATATTTAAGGCAGAATGAGAAAAGAGAAAAAACAAAAATGGAAAAAATCCATGACCAAATAATTTAGCTTAGATTTTTGTTAAATTAAACAATTTTTTTTTTCTAAAAAGCCACACATGACATTCTGATATAAAGTCATAAAACGTCATTATTTTTTGAATAAATCAAGTAAAGTAAAATATTTTTTTCATTTCCACATAGTTTAATCACAGTATTTATTCAAGTTAACAAAGGAGTTATACGTCCTTAGCCTGTCTTATTATTTGAGATGTAACTTAATATAGCTTAGTTTTGACTAAAAACTGCCCAAACAAATATTAGTTTAGATTGGTAGTGTTTTTAAACAAGTTTCATTTCCTTTTTCAAACGCGCTGCCACAAGAGGCATGTTACGGACAGCAGTGCTCTGCTTTCTTTCTTAAAATCTAGTCTGAACATATTGCCTGAATTTAACTTATTCTACTTAAACAGCTGCTGCTGTTTAATATTAATTTTTATAAGTTTAATTGTAAATCATTAATATAATTGTATAACATAATTGAGTTAATTGCAACCATCGCTGTCACCAAAACATAGTTCACATTAATGCATCATTAATTATTTGTATCAAATGTAAATAACATCATTACTATTATAATCGACGGGTTTGTGTAAGTATATGAATACTAACTTATATTTATTACAGGTATTACATGTTCATACATGATTATTGTGTCTGTTTAATTAATGAATTATTTCATTAAATCAATGATTGATCACAATGCAAACCTGACCTCTGTGATACCGTCCCGGTTCCGAAGGATGTCTATGGAGGATCGTAGTCATCCTCCATAGACATTGACATATAATTTCTATAAAATATGTAAGAGTTGCTGAAGCGTGTTTCCTTGTAGAACTACTGATACGTGATGTATCACCGACATAGTCGTCTTTATTATTGACGTGTCTTATTGGACAAGACATAAACTAAGTAATTGTAATTTACAATAATGTAATGAATGGCTTGACTATATGTATATAATAAACATTTATAAATTGTTGAATATACAACACTTGAGATATATATTGCACTGAGTCTTCATGTTGTATGGTAATATTTAATAACGAGTTGTATTGTCCTAGATGAATATGAAGTAAATTCACTACACGTACATGGAGTTAGTGTGAAACTTTTAATGAATGGGTGAAGATGTTAAGGTACTTATATTAATAAAAGATAAACGAGAACGTGACACCAAATCTCAACATGTAAGAAGGCCTATAAAATATTTTATTAAAATAGTTAAATTTAAAAGAAGTTTTTTATATTTTTAATACAAATTTATTTTTCACAATATAATAAAAAAACAAAGATAACAAGAAAATACAGTACTTTTACTATATGTCTTTACGTGCCAAGGTAATATAATCGCTTAAAGCGATTCTTAATAATCCGTATTATTATATACGATATTGTACATAAAACATACACTGCGACTCTAACCCGTGAGTGACAATACATCGTGTTAGTATATCGGTCCATTAGCTCAGTTGGTTGGAGCGTCTTGATAATAAGGCGATGTTAGCGGGTTCGATCCCCTCATAGGCCACGCGTATTTTTATTAAAAATACTTTTTATATTTCATTTTATTATACATTTACAAACTTATAAGGTATGTGTTATGTAAGATTTTATTATTCCATTGGGTAAGTGAAGTCACTTATTTCTAAAATTCTAAAGTATTTAAATTTAATATTAGTTAGTTTAAAGTACATTCTATTATTTCACATATTGTTTACTACCGCAATTAATAATCAATCCTAGATTAAAATCAATCTTATTTTTTTTCCTTCAAACTCAAACCATAGAATTTTTTTACTAATATAATTCAAGAATGCATTGTGACCCAAGCCCCTACATTGTTGTAATTAAACTCCCTGAATTGATTATATCTTTTATTATATATATTTTTAATGTTAACTGATAAAATTGGCTCCCGATGATACTTAGTTACGATGATGTTGGTATAAATTTAACAAACTATATTCTACTGACTTGTTACTAATACAATATGGTGTGTAATAGTCAAATCAAATATGCTAATGACAAAGAGGTTATTACTTAATAATTCACCAGTCATTAATAGAGATTACATATTATATTAGTACAAGTAAGTAAGTACAACATGGACATGTTTAATATCATATAGTGTATTAATTTTGGTTTATAATACTTTGTAAATCGCTCGGTAACGAATTCTCTGACCTAAATAGTTGTATGTTCGTTACCAAAACTATATTATGAATATTTATCTGCCATTACTATATTCAATAGACTTTATGAATGCTTTATATATGTTAGGTGATCTAAACACACTTATGTAGGATGTCATTTTGTATATATATATATATATATATATATATATATATATATATATATTTCATTTGGTTTTACGTAT
This sequence comes from Melinaea marsaeus rileyi, assembly GCA_918358865.1. NCBI lineage: Eukaryota > Metazoa > Arthropoda > Insecta > Lepidoptera > Nymphalidae > Melinaea > Melinaea marsaeus. The sequence goes on along the minus strand of OU911088.1, from coordinate 6,999,105 downwards.
TCTTCACTTCACTTCACTCCTCTTCCTTCTGTTAAAATGGAGCTATCGTTCTTATAGATTCGTAGTTATAAATTAGTTTCAAAGGCTTCATTGTCTCTGTGACATTAATCCCGCCTTGTGCGTATTGTGCAATGAAATATTAAATATTCCTACCATATACAAATACCATATTTATGACATCTTCATATTATTCAACTCCAATACTTAATAGTACAGAGGTGATAAACCTATCTGAATTCAAACATTATATTGAATGTGTATTACAGACATAAACAAACAAACAAAGCATCACATATTATAGATAAAACACAAACACAACTCAATACTTTACCGACCGGTTTGAATACGGTAATAATTCAGAAACAATGATCCTGAAATATTATCATTGCACTGAGTTATGTAATAAGTAATAGATACTTTTAAACCACGAAACAGTTTGATTTCTAAATATCTATTAATTGTTACAGGGTCAGTGGACAATGAGAATCATATAATGAATGAAACCTATGAAGATTTAGTTATTTTACATTTAGACCTAATAATCTATAGAGATAGTTTGGTTTTATAATTTATTTGATAAACCATGTATTGAATAACACAAAATAAACTACTTTTAAATTTATTTTATTTCTAAAGAAATTAATTAAAAGTTAGCGAATAAAATAAAAAAATATATACTAGTTATAAGAAACATACTTATTCATAACTGACTTTGAGAAAAAATATAATCTTCTCAGAGTCGTCGAGTGCTCGATAATGAGAGAGCGATTCACGATTAATGAAAGAGAACTGTGGAAAAAAACTATGTATTTTATATTATTGAGTGATTATTTATCTTATTATTAAGGCTATATTAATATTACACTTAATCTATATATTAGTCTCATATTTCTCTATTTGTTATATTTATTTATTTTCTTATATCTACATAATGATATCTAAAAGTAATTACTCTGAGGGCTCACTGGCAGTTACAAAGCAAGCCTTTTTAGTACCAGTGTACCAGTATACCAAGAGACCAGCTCAGATCCCGTTGTAAAATGTCTCACTAATATACTTTTGTAAATGTACCAGGCACTTTCCTACATGTATCTAATCACAAGGTACTAGGTGTCCAAACAGTCACGAATAGGTTTCGGCATGAATTAAATCTAATTAATCAACATAAAAATTAAAAAATATCTTCATTTCTAAACATTTTGATATTTTCATAATATTCATTTAATTGGTAAGTAAAAACATTTTATTACGTACAAAAGTCATTCAATTTATAAAAATATAAATATTATTCAAACATTATTTATTTTGTTATATCTTAAATACTGTGTGAGGTGTGATATTATATTGTATACAACAAGCTACATCCCTAAATACAATTGTTTAATGTAACGGTCACTGTAGCCATGTTACAGTCTTGATGGGGATTTCATTTGTCAGTTTGATTATTCTAACTGACATTAAGATATTTAATCTTCACACACAGATAGCGGAAGCAGTGAAGCATATTCACATATTTATATATAACTTCTTTTCTCAAATTATTTATATTCATAATCAGGTACTTTTAATTATATAAATCGACTGAAGTATGAAATAAAATAACACAATTATTTATAAAAAATTTAAAGTATGATCAATTTGTAATGGTAACAAAATAAATAAAACCTATGTCATTGATGTCTAAATATTTATCTGTAAATAGATTGGATGTTGATTTGTATATTTCTTTGAACAAAAGTCATTGAGATCACATTAAATATGAACAAAGGGTTTAGAGGACTGACAAATATGTTTGTCCTTTAACAAAGGAGCGCTTTACAAACTTTAATTCCGCACGTAGGACCATTTTTTGTTGTCTATACACCTATCCCTCTATTTACACGACACCTGTTATACACGATTCTGTCTTTACATTGTTTATCAAATTTCGAATTATTTATACGGTTGAATGCCTGCTGAAAAGCAATATGGGCAGCATCGATTGAAAGTGGAAACGAGCGCAAACGAGCTCGCGGGTCACCGTTGATACGTGATCTGGCGGTCATGAACTCTTGCAACATGGAAGGATTCACAAGAGCGTGGCCGGCCTTGAATTCCCAGATCACCTATTTAGCTCATACTATTGGAGGAGAAGGTTTCGAAAATTTCGCACAAGTTGTATTTTTATTCTTTCTCCGTAGAAGTTTTTAATAATGGCGTATTTTGGGTTGAAATAAATATATTTATTAATAGGTAATATTTTTGTAAATGTCTTCAATACCTTTAAATAAAAATGAATGAAATTATAATTTGCATCTTAAGAACTAATGTTTTTAGTTAGCTTTTAAAATAATAATAATTAGTAAGAAAATACTTTTCGTGTATAAACTGTGAAAAAGATTATTTTACTTTCTCACTAGTAGTAATCCACCCATTTTAGAAACTAATACCTAGTCTTTATGTTCCGAGGCAAGCTACACAGCGGACATAAGCTAATATGCAATGAAAACAATATAGACAACGTACACACAGATCGCTTTGCAAATTTTGCACTTATAGATTTCCGTGTAAAGTGCTGATAAATGGAACATATCTGTGAACGTCTAATTGATATTCATTGGTTGGATTGCAATGGAGTTCTCCTTTGGAAAATAAAGTACCTCTGATCTGTAAAAGTAAGATCTATTTCCTTTAACTTCATAAGTAACATGAATGTTATTTATGATGTAACATATATAACGTAAGTAACGCACGTTTTTAATGTCATGATTTAATGTTTTAAGTATTTTTTTAGGGACATTGAAGTACATAGAGCATCTACACTTACTAAACTCATATTGCACGTTTCAGTAGGTCTGATCTTCAATTGGAGCCACTGCGAAGTATCGCCTTTTGGTCTGGTGCTTAGTGTCTCTGACTGCTGATCTCTTTGGATCCCAATTAACCAAAATATACCTTCTTGGCAGAAAGCCAACGACTAATGTGGTACGGTTAATACAAGCTTATAATATCGGATTACGGGCTAATTCCTTTATGGCCAAGTTTAGATATATGAGTTCATTATGGTAACAAAATTATTTATTTGTGAAACGCCAAAATATTGCATATTCCAATTTATAATATTTTCTAACGGTAAAAGCCTCATACCCATCAGTGGCAATTTTAACCACGACGCTGCTTCCATTAGCATCTTGCACATCATCATTCTTTAACAATTTCTGTTACAAACGTCTCAAAACCCCATCATCTTTCAATATCAAACAACATACATGAGGCTCAGAATTGATTGCAGATTCGTGGACATGCTTTCTCAACCTATGTTCGAAAACCTGCATTTTTACACTTAAAAATGTTACAACTCAAATGTCATTTAGAATTTACAAAATGTATTGTAATTTGTCGTATAGTGTATATTAATCATAAGTAACTGTATTTTTACATGCCGTGAAACATGTAAATCTTAGATAATCAAAATCGAAAAAAACTAAAGTTAGTCCTAAAAATAATAATGAATTTGTTTAAGATATCAAGAGGTAGCAGTTTTAATCTTTATAGCATTCGCTTATTACTTTGCAGCACTCATTTACTGACAACGACCATAACATTCCAGTGTATAAATGTACAACATTTAATATCTTTAAAAGTACAAAATGCTATCATTCCGCCTTTGTCGGACAAGACATGTACTATATTATTATTATTATATAAAATCAATAAAATATGTCACTACCTCTCTAATAAAACCATTTTTGAACGTTTCTTACTTATCTTAGACTACGGCCAGATAGACAATATTAAAAAAAATATAAATAGATATATATTTTTTTATTATAATTATAATTATAATTAGATATATATTTTTTTATCATAACAAACTAATAAACACTTAAGAATCATATCCTTACCCATATTGTTGAAATAAGCTTAATAACTATCACACATTTTTCAAGATCTAAAGGAGAATTCCTTATTTCTTTATAACTACGTAGTATTATTATTATTATTATTTTTACGTAATTATATCGAATCGGAAACAGGAGGGAGTGCTTTGTCTTGGCATATTACAAATTTATATTAATTTGGGTAACGATGACTGTCCTGTTTTTACGCTTAAGATTATATTAGGTGTAAATATACGCGTCAATGGATACAATTGTGAATGTTATTGTTCAGTAATTGTGCTTCTGTTTCTTAAATAAATAGTTATCTTCAATTATATATCATATCTATACCTATATCGTATTTTCAAAATTCCTCCAAATTATTTTTGTTTCATATTACTACAGAAACAGCTGCAATCTTTGCCATTTAGCTTTTTCTTCGACTTCCTACATTCTATTCGACATTCACATAAAAATACGGCTTTAACTGCTCTGAACTACGCCTCTATTCGATATATGTGGGCAGGCACCTAGGAACTTCAGCTGCCCACCCAAAAAATTTCCAGAAAGGGCCCGCCGACCAACTTTGTTACCAAAATTAGAAAATTTTATTACATTGTTAAGATTAAGGCAAATGAACAAAAAGGCAAAAGGGCAAACAATAAATCTATTTTTAGGAAAAAGTAGACAAATTTTGAGTGGAGCCGATGAATCATCGATAATCCTCTCTGAGACAGTGGGATTCAAAATAACTTTTTTCTTTGAATACGCCCAAAATTGAATACCCCATTCTCGGCTTACATTCTATCATCCCTCCTACTTGTCAACCAAATGACATATGAACATTGCACTCGTCAGTTTTTGTTTCACTTTGATTTTTGACGTGTCTGGAAATGTTGTGAAGTCAAAATGTATGTTGAGCGATGTCAAAGTTGAAATTGTGAAGCTTTTGATTTCGTATTTCTTTGAACGAGTTTCAATGTAAGTTAGTTAGTTAGTTAGATAAGATTCATTACTCATTTTCAAAACTGTGTTATCGCGTGTGTTTTCGGTCGTTTTCGTGCGTTTTTAAATGAGTGCCCGCGAGTTTTTTCCGACATTGTTGCGAGTTTTCAATTGAGTGTCCGCGGGTTTTTTTCTACGTTGTTGCGAGTTTTCAATTGTAGGTCCACGGGTTTTTTCCGACGTCTTCGCGCATTTTTAATTGAGTGTCCGCCGGTTTTATCCGACGTTGTCGCGCGTTTTTAATTGAGTGTCCGCCGGGTTTATCCGACGTTGTCGCGAGTTTTCAATTGAGTATCTGCGGGTTTTTTTCTACGTTGTTGTGAGTTTTCAATTGTAGGTCCGCGGGTTTTTTCCGACGTCTTCGCGCGTTTTTAATTGAGTGTCCGCGGGTTTTTTCCGACGTCTTCGCGCGTTTTGAATTGAGTGTCCGCCGGTTTTATCCGACGTTGTCGCGCGTTTTTAATTAAGTGTCCGCCGGTAGTATCCGACGTTGTCGCCAGTTTTCAACAATTTTATGCTGGTGTTTTTGTGTGTTCTTCAGCATTTTAATAAGTTTCATATATTTTTTTAATAGATGGATAGACAAAAAAATATCAAAGATTTTTTTGCACCTATGGCTCAATCAACAAAAAGAAAACGGGATGAGCCAACGGAAGACGCTCCAAGCAGTAATGTAGCCACGTCAGATGAGATGCAATTGGCAAAAAAAAGACGAACCGACATAACATCAGAGGAGGTTGCACCGTCTAATGTTGAGACCATTCCACTGGAAAAACAGAATAGACTTTCTAACACACGAAACACAAAACTGACTCTAAATCAACTGGATGAGATATGTCGAATCGATAGTTAGTATCAGCCTGCAAAATCATTAGTTTTTCCGAAACAAGTTATCGGCAGATCGAAAAACAGAAATGCGCAACATAGCTGGTTCGCAGATTTCAAATGGCTACATTACGATGTTAAAAAAGACGCTTTACTATGCTTTACGTGTATAAGAGCATGCAACCTTATTGGTGACCAAAAACCTGATTGGTTAAAGGAGGCTGAGTTAGCTTTTATTCATACGGGGTTCACTAACTGGAAAGATGCAACGATGCGTTTGGCGCGTCAAGAATCCAGCTCATTTCATCAGAAAAGTCATCACCTCATCGTGCAAAGAGAGAGTGCAACACCGATCAACGCACAGTTGTTAAATACGGTTCTCAAAGATCAAGCAGCCGCACGTACCTATTTGCTTCGACTCATCAGCTCGATAAGATATTTATGTTTGTCTGGCAATTCAATTCGCGGCTGGCAGAACAATGACGGAAATCTCAAAGAGTTGTTAAGAGAACGCGAAATGGATGTTCCTGAAATCAAGGTCTGGTTATCAAAACGAGACAACTACACAAGCCCACAAATTCAAAACGAATTGATTGAAATAATGGCTCACGAAGTGCAAAAAGTCGTTTTGCAAAAAGTAAAATCTTCGCCATGGTATGCACTAATAGTGGATGGAACCACAGATGTTTCCAGCGACGAATAACTAGCTATGTGTGCGAGATATACTGAACAGAACTCTTTAGATTCTCGTGAAGTGTTTTTAGGTTTGTATATAATTGTTTTCAATTATATTTCATTAAATTATATTTCACCTCAAAAATTAATTTTTACAATATTGTTCTAGGTTTGTACACTACGGACGACGCCTGAGCAAAAACCATCACATCAGCCATCAAGGATGTTCTGATTCGTCTGGATTTGTCACTAGAAGACTTGAGAGGGCACTGTTTCGATGGAGCTCCCGTCATGGCTGGGCGATTCAACGGAGTGCAAAAATTGCTCCAGGATGAGCAGCCAAAATCACTCTACATCCATTGCTCTAACCATTCGCTGGACCTCGTTCTTCAAGAAACAGCAAAGCAAATAGGTGGGGTGTGCGATGCTCTGAACTTGGTTAAAGATGTTTCTAATGCTATTTTAGATTCAGATAAAAGAAAAAAGATGTACGAGCAAGTAGTTCTAGAACCGTGTGAGAGTGACTCAGATGATGACGAACCGATAGACAGAGCTCCAACACGCTTGGCCGCTTTGTGTCTAACACGATGGTGTGATCGCGCCTTAGCTCAAACTTGAAAATTGATCAACTGTCAAAGCAGATTAAAAAGCTCAAATTCGCGGTTGGTTGCTTAAACTTGAACAAACTGAGACACTTTTTTATCTCAACGTCAGTATCGCAATTTTTGCTCCTTGTGAACAACTTTCTCGAACGTTACAAGCCCCTAGCCTGACAGCTACTGGTGCGAAGCAAGCTGCAGCTTTATTATCGTCGAAGTTAAAAAACCTGCGCACAGAAGCCGAGTTCAACCGTATTTTTGAAAACACTTCTAAAGAGTCCGACCAACTAGAGTTAGAGCCGCTCAAAGAACCTTGCGTGAAACAAAAAAACAAACGTTACGAACAGACTTCATAACCCACTCCTCCGGGTTAACTCTCCGCGAAAGAAACATTGCGAAAAAGCTACTTTGAAGTTTTGGACTTACAAATTTCGGAATTGGAACAGCGATTTGAACAAAGCGGATTTTCGGTTTTAGAGGCGCTCGAAACTGTTTTGTTGGACGCAACCAAAGGGTTAGTCAGCGATGAATTAGAGTTTACGGAAGAACTCGGAATTTATTCCGGAGATTTCAAAGTTGGCCGTTTACATGCGCAACTTTTACTCCTCGAAAGTTTGACTGACATTGCTAGTTCGGACATTGATGAATTAAGTGGAAAAATGTCAAAACTGCCCTCAACGACGAAAATCATGTTAGATCAAGTAATCCGTCTGATAATTTTGGTCAAAACTGCACCGGTAGCTGCTGCGACTGCTGAACGATCTTTCAGTGCATTAAGAAGAGTGAAAACTTATCTAGGAAGTACAATGTCTCAAAAGCGATTGACTCACGTTATGTTGCTACATGTTCATAAAGATATTACAGCTGGCTTAGATTTGAATATTGTACTGAAAGAGTTTGTGGCCAGATCCATAAGACGAAAAACTGTTTTAGGCAAAGTTGTGTAAATTAGAATAAGAGTGTGGTTATCATTGTAATTTGAACAATTATAATTGAACATAGTTGTCATTTGTTAATTTTAAGATTTGTAAATAAATTTTTATCAGTTTTAGAAAAATCAATTTTTTACACAAATTATTTATACTTGTTAAACTTATCAACTTGACTTGTTTTAAAGAGGGTGAGAGGGGGGGGATATGTTGGTTTAAAGTTGGCCCACCCAGAAAAAAATATGTTCCTACGTGCCTGTATGTGGGGATATACTCAGACTAATAAAATACTCTACACCATAATCCAAATATTAGACATTATAATTGACAGGTGAAATAAATAATTCATTATTATTTATATACATTGTTTATCTAGTAACCACTACTACTGCGTAAATCCATCCAGTACCAAACCAGGGCAACCCTTCTCCACACAGTGACATACAAACACATGTCACGTGTCACGTGTGTCGCGAGAGCAGCTCTCGTGTGTAATTGCCCTCGTACACCTGAGACCGCGTCTTGTGACATTATTACTTAATTGATACCAAGATTATAAAAACATGCTCCTAGCTCGGATTAACTTTTTAAATTTGGTGTTTGCTCATACTTATTTGTCGTACATTCTTCAATATTAATACCATTACGACCCTTACGGACAATGTCTTATAAATCATTAGACAATAGCATATGCCCAGTGGCTTTGTGTTGATGACCTCTACTGAAAACCAACACTGAATTAAATTCTCCTGTTATTAAAATATTTACAGTACTATTGAGGCTTCCACTTTCCGACATTGGAGGCAGATAAAGCTTATTTGAATTGAGGCATATAGAATAGTTACTCGGGTTATTTATTTTATAATTATGTATATTTATTCAAAAGCACCCATTCAACAATAAAGATTATAACAATAATACTCACTGCATACAATATACAATACAATACAATTAATAGTGATTGTACATAAACATATATAAGAATAGAAAGATAAGTTCTGTTTCTTGTGACAAACTAACGACAGACATTAAGGAACCATCAACATATCAGGTGATGATGAGAATTAACCGTCTGACTAATTGATATGTACTGTAGATTGAACTGTGAGTGTCTATCTAATTAAAGTGTGTTTGTCAGTTTGTTTCAATCATTTCATACTTTGTTTTAACGAAAATATTTAATTCACTTTGTCATATTGATTTCCTCTTCAGCTGAAATTTAAGATTTATTAATTAAAAGCACTTAAGTCAACTTCAGCTTTGTTAAATATCGCTTTCCGACTCTCGTTTGGAAAAATCTTATTAAATATTCCACGACTGACAGTTAAGTGACTGAATTCAGAGGAGTTAAAGGATTTAAATTGACGCCGAGAGCCTTATTCTTTGAACACTTGTTAAACAAAAATCTTTGCTAAAGCAATGAAATGCCGTTAATGTTGTAATGTAACAACTTTTTAATCATTTTAACCCAGTTAACGTTAGATAACTTCTTTATTAAACGAAACATTTCAAAAGAAATGTGTTGAATGAACATTTTAAAAACAGAGTAATTCTGAATATCTACCACTAAAGATATTATAGCCAAATGAGAACGGTAAAGTATAACAAAGAAAAGATAATAAGTTGTAATTGGGAATTCTTATCAAATTTATAAAAGCATTTATATATGTCTCTAAATTCCTTAATTCTTACTCATATATATTTTAATAGCAGTACATCTAACATATTTAACTATTAATAATTATATTATATATATTTTTATCATATAATAATATAGTAAGTAGTAAAAATCTGTACATGAAATAATAAAACAAAATATATCTGTTTAAATAATCCAATTAGTGTCACTTATGTATATATGTTTCACTATGACAGATAAAGCAACAGTCAATGATATAATATATATGTTTTTGTACAACATTAAGTTAGTTGTTGAACTTCCAAATACGCCGGTGAATGAATATAACACCAGTAGAACCATAAATCAGGAATAAAGTTACTGCATTTTATTCAAATAAATCTTAACGTTTCTCAAACTGTCCTACTTTTGTCTGTAGTGTGTCTTCCTTTAAGTCTCAAAAGAAAGCACATTTATTTAGCGTCATAGTATATATGCTTATGCACATGCCCTCCGGGGGGTCCTCATGCTTTTTACGTGACCTTCCTCCAGTATCTTATCTTTTCTCAAAATATAAATAGGTTATTAATATTGATTATGATACTTTTTATTTTAAATTATAACTTGACATCCATAGACATTCGTCCATGCCTTTCATTGTAATTTTAAATCAATATTGCCATGATTTTAATTATGATGGTCACTTCGCAGGAAATTGTATTGTAACCTGCACAAGTTTTAGAAGGCTATTTTATAATGTTTTTATTTTTCATAAGTATTAATACCAGACTTAAATACAAAGAATGACTATCAAGCCATCCTTGTTACTTTTATGTATAAAACAAATCATTTTTTTTTAAATAACATATAACTATAACTATCACAACCCTCTTCAACATGAAATTGAGATTTAGTTGATAGTATTACACCCACGATTTATCGAAGGGTGTAATAGAATAAAATAAATCCTAATCGAAGTAAATTATTGAATATAAACTCACTTTTTATATCATATCACATATTGCTTTGTTTCAGTTAGTTTGGATAACTTACTGTTAACTTCTAATAGTTTATTTTTGTATAACAAAGAAAAAGTTCGGTAAATATAATGGTATCCCGAAGCCGCGGGTCTACCTCGTTATAGTTATTTTATTATTTTATACTTACGTAAAATTAAATTTTTACCTAAGCTAAATTATACTCGTATACATATATTTAAAAGCATATTGGTTGGTTATCGTAAAATCATATTTTTTTACAATTGCTAGTAAATATGTTTTGTGTTTGTAATAACATCTATTACAATATACTATCTATTATAATAGACTCTCGAGAATTCCTAGTGTTAATTTTTTTTACAATCAATACTAAAAGAGCATAAAATACCACTTATTATATTTACTTCATGGTTGAAGCAGTCATGTACTCCACATGCGGAGAGGAAGTGAATGACAAAACCAACAAAAGCGGTTTCGCGGAGCGATTTAAATATATATATATATATATATATATATATATATATACTGCGAGCTGTTTAATTAAAAACCTAAGAAAAAGGTCATTTTATTAAGACACATTAAAAACTGTTAAAAAAATCAATTAAATATATCTAAGCTCGCTTAACTTTTACTTACAGATGAGCAAAGATCTCATTCGTTATCGTTATTTTAATAATAATTTACACTCCCAATCCTAAAGTTAAATTCTTTAATCTCAATACTAATTTTATACAATCATATAAGTTCTTAATCCTAATTTTAATCTGAACACTTATCCCAGTCCTTAATTTTTATCTCAACAGTAATCCTTATTCCTGAAACATAAACACGTATCTTCTTAATATTAAAATCCTGTAAAATTAAAACATTGTACACCCAACAATAAATCCTTATTTTTGATCATTATAGCATTATTAATATAGAGGAAAAAATTTTATAATCATAGGATGTGACCTACTTAAGTGTTATTAGTATAAGGAAAACTCATTACCTTCAACGATTTACGTGTCAACAAACAAACTGACATCCGTAAATCTGTTTCAAAACAAGCACAGGTGTACTGACTACCAGACTCCTTAAACGATGTACTAAGCAGTAATAAACTTGGTATTGTAGCCTGGGAAAAATATTATTACATTATTAGTTCAATTATTGGAAGTACCATCGATGTAATTTATTGCAAGATACCGTAACATTTAGAATAGGTAAAATGTGTGCTGATTGAGTCATTAATATATTGCATAATTTGTTAAGGTGACACTAAAAGACTTACTCAGTCATATATCGAAGCACAAAAATATCTGCTATTCACTGGTAGGAAATTAATAACTAGACGAAATTTACTTACATTACAGATGCAACGATTTCCTCTTACAAAAAATAAAAAAAAGTCTGTTTACAAACTTTAGATACTAGCCTTATATACTTCCCTTATATACTTGTCTTAGGTATTAGCTTTATGTGCTAGCCTTATGTACTTCTCTTATGTACTGGCCTTATATACTTCCCTTATATATTTATCTTATGTACTACCCTTATGCACTTCTTTTATCATAGAAACCATAGTTTTTCCATGACAACAAAAATGGTTATAACAATAATGATTTCTAAAATTATTTATTATTCAAAACTATGTGTTAAATACTCACTGCATACAATATACAACAGTGATTGTACATAGATATAGATAAGAATAGATGAAAGATAAGTTCTGTTTCTTGTGTCAGACTAACGACAGTGACATGCATTAAGGAACCATCAACATATCAGGTGATGATGAGGATTAACCGTCGGACTAATTGATATGTACTTTGATAGAAACAGGGAGCGTCTATCTAATTAAATTTGTCACTCATGGTATTTGTTATAAAAACACCCTATAAACTCATTTATATAATATAAAATCAGTACAGAAATTCCACTTATATAACTATCCGCATATCTGCAATTCTGTTTGAATCAAAATTACTATATTTATTAACGATAAGACTATATTTTTATATATCCTTCAATAAATTAGTAAATAGGTAAAATTAGTACATAAATAATTAAATAAAGATATATATTTATAAAATCCATTGTCATGTCACTTATGTACATATATTGCACTGTAAATAAAATAATATATTGATATTTTTTGCTCACAAAGGTTGAACTTTTAAATATTATTCACACCCATGACTCAATAATTAGGAATAAAGTTGCTGCATTTTATTGAAATAAATTTTGACATATCGTAACTGTAGTAGTTTTGTCTGCATTGTTGAAGTCCCTTGAGTCAGAAGAAAACATATAAATGTATCGCCATAGTATAAATGTGAAAACATACACAATTATACGACTATATGAAGATAAGATAAGTATTAAATATAATATCTGTATATAAAAATTACAGCATCCGCGTTTTTGTGTTCAAAACTCTAAACTCAAAATCTACGCGTTCACTTAAATGTTTTTATTTTCTTCCATAACAATTAATATCAGACTTAAATACAAAAAAAGCGTTGATTTGTTTTATATAAAAAGTAACAGATAACTATAACTATCACAACCCTCTTCAACGTGGGATTGAGGTTTGGTTGATAGTATTACTCCCACGATTTATCGAAGGATGTAATAGAATAGGTGGTAGAGCCTAGCTGCAGTTATCTGACTGCAGCTCGTATTGGGCTGGCTCGACCGGGGAAGGACCACCCTCTCACAGAAGACCGACGCGTAGTAATCAAACTCATTTGGTTATGTTCCGTCGGTGAGTGAGAGAATCCGGAAGCCCAAACCCCCCCCCCCCCCCGCCAAACATGAAAGCGATGCCGATGATGATGAAGAAAAATACCCCAGGAGGGTTCCGGCTTTGATGAAGCCGGGTACCCCCTCCCCGAGCAAAATCGGGGAAATGATTCTCGGATTTTGCTCGGGCTACCCGTCGTATCTGGGGCGGGCAAAGTATCGCCTTTTGTGTTTTTTGAGGGCAAACGACGAGTCAACGCAGCGGCACCCCGACCCACTCTAAATGTGGACTTTTGCAACATCCGGGGACTTCATTCCAACTTGAACGCCGTCCACTATCACCTAGAGACGGCGCAGCCGGCCTTGTTGTTTCTGACGGAGACGCAGATATCTCAACCTAGCGACACAGCGTACCTATCATACCCCGGGTATAAACTAGAACACCATTTTATACCACACGCCGGGGTATCTGTGTTCGTAGGGGAGGATATCTGCTACCGTCGCCTTCAGGTTTTTGAAGGTCGGGACCTGTCTGTACTCTGGCTGCGCGTGGACATGGAAGACCATGTCAGAGTCTACGCGTGCCTCTACAGGTCCCATAGTGGTAATGCAGAAACGGTTCAACTCTTGGGCCATGTTCAGGCGAAGATTGACGATCTGCTTTCACAGATTCCCTCCGCCGAAGTCGTAGTCCTCGGGGACTTCAATGCGCACCATGCCGATTGGCTAGGGTGACGTGCCACCGACTACGCGGGGAGATCTGTGTTTGACTTTGCTCTGGCAAATGGTCTGTCCCAGCTGGTAAAGGCGCACACTCGTCTACCGGACGTGGACAGCCATATGCCCTCTTTGTTGGATCTTCTGCTGACTACACATCCCGGAAAGTACAAAGTCACTGTCGAGGCTCCCTTAGGGTCCTCTGATCATTGCTTGGTACGGAGTGTAGTGCCCATTGAACGCCCAGCTCGCACAAGACCTGCGACTCGACACGTTTGGCACTACAAGTCAGCCGATTGGGATGAAATGCGGTCCTTTTTTGCATCCTACCCATGGGGGCCGATTTGTTTCTCTTCCAATAATCCTAGTAACTGCGCTGCGGCTGTAGCTGATGTGATACTTCAGGGCATGGAACTATTTGTACCAAGCTCTATGGTACCACTTGGTGGCAGATCGCGGCCTTGGTTTGATGCGTCTGTCAGGGCTGCAGCAGCTGGCAAACGGCAGGCTTATCAAGCTTGGGCTAATGCGTTAGTCACTAAGGATCCAAACTCTAGAGTTCTGAAGAGGAAATATAATCGTGCCTCCAGATTCTTCAAACGGAAAATTGCTAGAGCAAAGTTCAAGCATGTCGTCAAAATTGGGGATCAGCTGGCAAAGTACCCGCCTGGCACGCGCAAGTTCTGGGCGCTGTCTAAAGCCACGCTGGGAAACTTTTGTCAGCCATCCCTACCGCCATTGCACACTGGGAACGACTCTCTGGCCTACACGGCAAAAGAGAAAGCCGATCTCTTGGGCACTCTTTTTGCCTCAAACTCGACTTTGGACGACCAGGGGAAGACACCGCCTATCATCCCGCGGTGTCCGAGATTAATGCCGGAAATAGTTTTTCGGCAAAAACTCATCCGAAAAGCCCTCCTTTCCTTGGAAGTTCATAAGTCGAGTGGGCCAGAGTATATCTCCAGTTGTGCTAAGAACATGTGCCCCTGAATTGACACCAGTGCTAACGCGTCTATTTCGGTACTCCTACCTTAAAGGCGTAGTCCCGGTCTCATGGAAGCGTGCCCTTGTCCATCCAATCCCTAAAAAAGGTGATAGCTCGGACCCAGCTAACTACAGACCTATCGCCATTACCTCTCTTCTCTCCAAAGTAATGGAGAGTATCATCAATAAGCAGCTCCTAACCTTCCTCGAGGATCACCAGTTGGTCAATGACCGGCAATATGGCTTTCGCCATGGTCGATCGGCTGGTGATCTTCTGTTATATCTTACGCATCGTTGGGCAGCTGTTATTGAAAGCAAGGGAGAGGGTCTGGCAGTTAGTCTGGATATGGCGAAAGCCTTCGATCGTGTATGGCACAAGGGGCTTCTTTCGCAGCTACCTTCCTATGGGCTTCCCGAGAGTTTATGCAAGTGGATCACCAGCTTCCTCACTGGGCGGAGCATACAGGTCGTTCTCGACGGTTTTTGCTCGGACCCCAAGCCCGTGAACGCTGGTGTACCCCAAGGCTGCGTGCTATCCCCAACTCTGTTCCTCCTGCACATCAATGATATGTTGGATATCTCCAACATACATTGTTATGCGGATGACAGTTCTGGGGATGCGGTATATTCCAGCTGTGCAGGTCTCTCTCGGGAAAACTTCGACGAGTGCCGAAAGAAACTTGTGTCTTCTATAGAGACTTCCTTAGGGTTAGTTTCTGAGTGGGGTGAACTGAACCACGTTCCGTTCAATCCCCAGAAGACACAGGTTTGCGCGTTTACCACTAAGAAAACCCCATTTGTCGTATCACTGCTCTTCGAGAGCACTCCCCTTATTGCCTCGCCAAGTATCAGAATACTGGGTCTCGACATTTCGAGTGACTGTCGGTTTCGTGGTCATCTGGAGAGCAAGGCCAAGTTGGCCTCGATGAAATTGGGCGTGATCAATAGAGCGAAGTAGTACTTCAATCCTGGCCAAAGACTGGCGCTCTACAAAGCGCAAGTCCGGCCACACATGGAGTACTGTTCTCATCTCTGGTCCGGATCACCCCAATATCAGCTTCTACCATTTGACCGCGTACAACGGAGAGCCGTTCGGATTGTCGGGGACCCGGTGCTCTGTGAACGGCTGGACTCTTTGGCATTGCGTAGAGACGTTGAATCTCTGTGCGTCTTCTACCGCATTTATCACGGGGAGTGTTCCGAAGAGCTATTCGATCTGATGCCTACCGCCGAATTCCATCACCGCACAGCGCGCCATCGCCTCCAATACCATCCCTACCACCTGGATGCGTGGCGATCCACCACTGTGCGGTTCTCAAGCACATTTTTTCCTCGTACCACTCGAATGTGGAACGAACTCCCTTCGGCGGTATTTCCAGATCTTTACAACATGGGTACCTTCAAAAAAGGCGTTTACTCCCACCTTCAAGGCCGGCAACGCTCCTGTAAATCCTCGGATGTTGCAAGAGTTCATGGGCGGCGGTGATCACAAATCATCTGTGACCCGCCAGCTCGTTTGCCCTCCTATTCCATAAAATAAAAAAATAAAAAAAAAAAAGAATAAAGTAAATTCTTATCGAAATAAATTATTGAATATAAGCTCACTTTTTATATTAGTAATACGTCAATAGATTTAACATCATATCACATGCTGCTTTATATAAATTCGATTGGATACAATAATGACTCTCCGTTGACTTTTAGTAGTTTATTTTTTTAAACCAAAGAAAAAGTTGGGCAAATATAAAGCGACTATCCCTGGACCCAATTCCTCCAATCATTTTAGTGGATTTATTGTTATATATAAACTTGAAAGTATTTTTTTACTCAACTAAATTATGTAGATATATTTAAAAACATAACTGAATGATTTAGGTCTTTTTTTTGTTGGTTATCGTCGAACCAAATATTTTTTGATTGCTTAAAAATACGTTTGATTGCGTTTGTAATGTCCTAATACAATATACGTCACATATTAAATACTTACATAAAATGTAGCACAAGTCACAGTGGAACAATATATGACCGTCTCGAGAATTCACCGTAACTAGATCACAGATAACATCAAAATTAACGATCTTCATTCCAATCCATACGACTGAATTATTTGCAGTTATAGTAGAAATATTCCGATCATTTGGTTTTAATGCCACTGATATGGCATATAATACAAGTCTTACACATGTGTAACTATTGTCTATACGTGTGTTTACTATTGTTACCACCACCACCAGAAATAAATTTTTTGGTTGTTTGTATAGAAGTTTACTACTGCTTTATACATATTCACTACTAGCACTGATTTATACACATTCTAGCAACAGGTCGTTCTTAGAAACATTTCACAATAGGAGACAGTCTAGAAAGCTAAAAGATTCTATCTAAATCGTCAGTACTTCATTCTGAAAGACTTTTGCGATGATACACAACCAGGGTATATCCATATATTATCGAGATTATTTGCAATATCCGAATTATTTTTCATCAAGCTCTTACACTGTGCAGTATGTGCTGGTGTTCTTGTGTTAATTTTTAACAATAAGATGATCTGAAATACACATTTTTGTATATACTATATGGTTAAAATACTTAATATATTACATAAATAATACAGAAAGAGCAGCTGACAAAACTAGAAGAATAGTTCTTCAGAGCGATTTAAACTGAAATTTCTTATGAGCTTTCTGAATATGTCCACTATACTACATAGAACAAAAGAAGACATAAATAAAAATATTTGAAAAACTTAATAAAAATATAATTTAAATAGGAACAAAAAAAACTAATAACAAAACAATTAAAGATATATAAATTTAAGCTATGGTGTTCAACTTTAACTTGCAGATGAGCAAAGGGTCTTTTTTGTTATCATATTTATTATTTTCACAAATACAAAAATTATAAACAATATAACTGTTATACGATATCTTAACTTTTAATACAGTTACTTTATTATAATCGTAATCCTAATTGTAATTAGTAATCTTTATTATTTAATTCTTATCGATTTTTTTTTCTTAAACATAATCCTAATATTAATCCACAATAATAATTTACAATCCTAATCCTAAATTATAATTCTTTGTGACAATATTTAAACTTAATACTAATTTAAAACAATCATCAAAATGCTTAATTCTAATTTTGATCTAAACACTAATCCTTGTTCCTGAAACATAAACACGTATCCCCTTAATATTAAAAACCAGTAAGATTGAAAAATTTCACCCCTAACAATAAATATATATATATACTTTTAACCGCCATACTGTTTAGGTAGAACAAAAACCCTTTTGTAATTCAACAAAATAACCCAATAATTTAGTGTTCCACTTGATCCATGTTAGGAAACGCCATTACCTTCCACAAAGTACGTGTCAACAAACAAACTGTCATCCGTAAATCTGTATTTCAAGACACGCAGGTGTACCGACTACCAGGCCCGTAAAGATTATAGTAATATAGTAGTATAAACGACGTATTATATATAGCATGGGACTTATACAATATTATTATTATTAGTTCAATATTTTTTATTATTCAACAACATAAAAAAATAAGCTTTAAGTCAATAAAATGATCGTAATTATTCCTGTAAGATACGGTGACCATAAGACTAGTTAAATGTTAAATGTGCGCTGTTTGAGTCATTACTGACATTGTTCCAATGGAACTAAAGTCTTATTTTCTCAATTAGAAAGAACTCAGAGAGCAATGATCCAACAGTCATATTTAAAACAAACAATTTTACAACTAATACACTATTCACTAATAAAAAAGTAATAATAATAAGCAAATTATTTATATTGCAATGTGTCTTAAGAAAACTACGATCCCCACTTATCATTAACAAATTACGGCGATCTCATGTTTTTTTTTTTTTTTTTTTATACTTTCTAGGTTAATGCTTGACTACATTCCACCTGATGGAAAGTGAAAATGTAGTCTTAGATGGTAAAGCGCATTAACTTAGTAACCTATTCACTCATCTCTTGAAGACGCCCACATTGTATTCGGACGGAAAAACCGACGCAGGCAAGCTGTTCATGTAATATTCACAACTAAACCCCACAACTCAAAGTTTACCTACAATTAAACAAAGCCCATAGTTATTTCACCCGATATACATACAAATTGAAAACAAAATAAAGATATTGGTTAATGACATTACATTAGGGAAACCAGAGAAAATCTTTTGTTAACAACAACCAGTGTGTGTTTGTGCTTCGAACCCATTAGGGGTCCTTATTCCTTCGAACACGTCGGAACATAGGCTAAACGTGAAGTCAGTTCAGAGAGAAACTAGTGAGTATAGCTAGTTAAATATATATAACACTATTATTCATTTCAAAAGTAACTGGTTTCACTCGTACACAGGATGCACAAATTAAGAATTTTTTTTTTTCACAACAGTAAAACAATCAGTTGATCGTGTGAATATCTGGAACAGACATGTTTTAATTTATTTGTGATAGGTTTATTTCTTTGAAAACGAATAGCCCACGTAAAAAAGGATATATGGTATGATTAAATATAAAGTTAATAATATATAGAACATATCTTTTCATGCATTTTATTCTTAAACTTTTAATAGTATATTTTATAACCAAAAATATATGTAAAAAATAATATTAACATTACAAGTAGTAAGATTGTAAAAATATATATATATTCTATAAAGATATATTTATTCTTACATTATTAAATGACATAAAATCTATTTTTACGAGAACCTCTTTCGTCTTCAGTTTATGTTTCCATATAAATAATGTTTCTCACGCTTAGACACCTTCACAACATCAAGTTGCCGTCCTGTTTGTTGATTAGTTATTTTATGTTTAGTTTTAGAACTCACAAAGACGGATGGTAGATATACAATGTTTTAGTAATGATCTTTTGAAACTTTATAGAGAATCTGTAAAGTAACATCTTCGTCTATAGGAAAAAGCCATCAGGATGCTGTTCCAAACAAATTATATCGAAGAAACTTTAGTAGGTTATTGCTTTCAACTTAATGAAATACTTTTGGTTCAGAAAAGTAACTGATCAATTAACTATTCAATTATTGTTTGACAACAAAATTATAGCATAATAATAGAAATGCATATTTACGTACAGATAATTGTAAAGTAGTTGAATGAACCGCTTAATTATTATACAAATTAAATAATAAAGTAAATTATACATTAAAAGTAAATTATACTTAAAAGTCTTCTTCTTTATCACAGAACGCCATCTGTGATAACAAATTGGTATTTTTCATACAATAATATCAATTCCTGTACATTATTTTAGAATTTTCTTATCGATATTCAGTAATATATTTTATATATAATTCACCACAACATATAAAAGTTATGAAACCATTTGATTAAAAAATATGAAATTTGTGAGACTTCTTGTTATTTGTTGTAATGATATACTTACTTAAAAATACCCAAGTCTCGCAACTCCGTAAAAAGTTATCAAATCCAATCAAACCCAAGTCGTTGGATATATTTAGCATTATATGTACAGGGTTTTAATTGCAATAATAATAATTAAACATCCTATATGTGTAATGTATAAACATTAAATTGAAATCTGTTAATATTTTCTAAGCATGCTTGAATAAAACTAATTATTGTAATCTTTGATAAATCCACCATTTTTAATGTACTGGTAATTTTTATGTGTTGTTTGTAATTTAAACACATTTTATAAGGTAAAAATAAATAAGAAATCAAAAATATAGCTAAATTATCCGACAGAATTCAAGACTCAAGTTCTATTATTAAGAAGAGCTTTAAATAAATTTAATTAAAATTGTAGGTAACACTTTTAATGTAACTTTGGAGTCTTCTTACTTTTCTGTGCCTCAGATGTCAGTAATTAAGGTAATTTGGGGAAACTTTCTATTAGACACTAAAACTGTCAAAGGTTTCGAACAAAAGGGTCAAAAGATTATAAAATAAATAAAAGTACATTCTACAAATTCCATAACAATTTTATATATTACACGTTTGATGCAAGAACTTAATATAAATTTAAATTTCAGATGAGTCTTGTAATTATATTATTTATAACGCCAAAACTTCTCACTTTTGACGCAATTGGAGATGTCAATAAGAAAACAATATTTCGTTATTTAAATGCCCGTGACAATCAGGATTGCAAGTTTTGTAACATGAAGCCACGTCACTATAATCAAGAATATCGGCCCAGGGATGTACAGAAATCGGACGGCTCTATCGATCTTTTTGATGTACCGATTTTTGCAGCTATCAACCGAGACGGAGGCAGAATAAACAGAGAAATACTGACCAATATCATCGCAAGATTAGCTTAGATTAATCAACTACTTACTGAGTAACATACATTGAAATAAAATTGTTCTAATAAACTGTATTTATCTCACATAAAATGCTTTAAATTGTTACGATCAGACCCTATGATTGTGCAAGTAGTAAATTTAATTAAATTTGTGTAAAATCTGTTATATATAACTTCACTTGATCCTTTGTAATGAAACAAAATTTTATTAAAATATTAAAAAAATATTTTTAAATAGCTGGGCCGTAAGGTAAATAAGGTTATAAAATCATGCTGCGTTTTTTAACTCGCATCTGCAAGACTACACTAATATAAAAAAAATATAATAATATATCAGTGAACCGTTATGAGGGTAAGATCAATCAGCAGCAAATAACGATTAAAATTTAAATAATAAAATAATCGGCGATAGTTTTTATACATAAATAAGGAATATAACTATAAACAATACAGATATATATAAAAATCTCGCTCTAACTTGGCCAACAGAAAATGTGCTAAAACATTGGCCACTCGATCCATAAATTTGCATATTGCATTCTGTCTCACTAGAACTAAGTAACTTTTCACAAGTTTTGAGTTTTTATGGCTGTTAAGATAATTTTAATAAACAAATTTCAAAATAAATATTTGGAATAATCAAATATAAAGGGTACTTTTTAATCCTAACTTCTACTTCATATCTCTTCACGCGTTATTAAATTTTTAATCAAACTTGTAAATTATTATGACAATTAACTTGGTATTGAAAAATGATTTTGAAATTGCAAACCTGTGTTTTATTTAATTCACTATTTTTATACACATGTTTTGATATAATTAAAATAAAATCGACCTTTCCAGATTATTTATTACTTAAGATACAGAGATATATTGACGAATCAAATGCCGTTGAGGATCCAAATGTATTACGATTTTTCAAGAAGATAAGTCCGTACAAAAATTATACGAACAGAATTCTAATAAAAAAAGTCGTGCCTCACGGGAGAGCTGCAACCAGTTTGGAATACGACTATAAATTTAAGACATTGTATAAACCTTTAATCAGAATACACAAATCTAAGGTCATTGAAAATGAAATAAAAACAAAGGAAAATAATAACCAATACAATGAAATAAAAGATCCGAAATTAGAAAATTCTGATGAGAAGGATATTTTAAACACATACGAGTTACTTGAACCATTCAACACTAATGCTAACAATAATATAAATTTAAAAGTACTTCACGATATACATAATTCAATAAAAGGCATGGACTCCCAAAGTAATAGAATTAAAGCCTACGATGAAGATATTTATCTCCTCAAAGATATGCTAAGATCGCCGAAGTTTGAAAAGTCTGGGGAAGCAAACGATCCTTTGGCTCCAGGGAAAGCTGTGAATGAATTTGATGAACTAGATGACAGCAAAAAGAAAACTAAAAAGTGGATGCCCCATTATCCACCCTGGAATTATTGGACGGTGAGTCAAGTTAAAATATTATTGGCGTTTTTGAAACAGTAATCACACAAAACAAATATCTGGTTTATTGTGCGGTTCTTCTCAGAACAGGGCGCCTTTAGAACTCTAGTAGCCTTAATTTTAAGTTGGATAGTGACTTCACAGAAAGGCTTATTTTGGTAAGTATAGTATCCACAATAGCCCCCCCTAACACTCCTATTTCACCTACACGAGTGAACACTGGTATATTGATTTAAAAGGGAAATTATAAAATATAAATATAAAAAATATATTTTTTTAATAGTATTAATATTTTTTTTTTAGTATAAAAAACCAATCCACGAAGACGTATGTCCGGGAATGCAAGTTAAAATTGGTAATATGTGTATATGGATACCGCCGCATTGAGAAAAAAATAGCAAAGAATAATAATAAACATTGCCAAAATGGATTTCGAAGTTTTCTTAAAGTTAAATATATTTAGATTATTTTTTAAATCATTTTTAAGTTTAAAATGATCAACGAATTTATCAAGATTCAGTTGAATTTCAATATTATTATTTAAAATTTTAAAAAACGATATGGTTTACGAAGAAACCCGAAAGTCAACCACAATATATTATTGGACAGACTTAGATCATTAGGTATAACGGATAATTTACTGAAATGGTGTGGCTCATACCTTCGATTGAGACCGTCGCGCGTTGTTATTGATGGAGTTAAATCTGAGCCATTCGTTGCGCACTCTGGGGTACCACAGGGGTCTAATCTGGGTCCCGTATTTTTCAACATAAATATGTTGAAAAATATGAAAAATGAAAAAAAAAGAAAAATAGACAGTCTATGCTCTGAATTTAAACATACTAAAATATTTCTTTACGCAGATGATCTGAAGCTAATTCGTACAGTTGGCGCTCAATCCAATGTCTTACTTCTTCAAAAAGATATTGATTCTCTCGTTAACTGGTGTGTAATTAGCCACATGAAATTAAATAAAATTAATGCTTTCACATGAAATTTACAAGGAGGAAAGTGAATATAAAATATTTAATGATTTTATCAAAGAAGTTGGTACAATTCGTGATCTCAGCGTCATTTTTGACCCAAAAATGCAGTTCACAGGACACATAGACCATGTTGTTAAAGCAGCTTGGAGGAGTCTAGGTTTTGTGATAAGAAGGGGAAAGGAATTTCGTAAAACCTCAACAGTCGTTACTCTTTACAACTGTTATGTCCGAAGTAAGTTCGAATATTGTTCGGTTGGTTACGTTACAAAGTTCACGTCGATAGAATTAAAAGGATCCAAAAGCGATTTACAAAATTCCTTGCGTACCGCTTCGACGGTATTTCTTGTGGTAGGGACTACTTCAATAGGTTAAGGGAGTACCATATGTTGCCATTGTCCGGCCGCAGACAACTCATGGACATGACGTTTTTGCACAAGCTTTTAAACAATACAATCGATTGTTCCCAGCTTCTCTGTTTGATTACAAATTAAATTAAATAGTATTTGATGTGAGCGACGTGGAAATATTGTGATAAAAAGTATTCTATATTACTCGTTAACGGAGTTTCGACAGTTAAATAAAATAAAATCCGTTCAGAAGCCATTAAACTTCAAACAAACAAATATACAAAATAAAGTTTCTTATTTATATATAGATATACTTTTATATTTCAATATATCTTCATCACGTAATACTTTAGCGTTATTTTGATATTCAAAAGTCTAATAAATTTCGCTCTCAATTATTCAGTCTAGAGCTGGTGGCAGGTGAGAGCAATTACACCCGAGAGTGAGTGTCGTGACACTTCTTGTGTAATTAAACGGAATAGGATAAACATTTTGTTAAGATTTTGATGAATGTAACATGGAAACAATTTAATTCCTAAATTCAAGCAGTAATAACAAATGTGATTTTGTTCCATATATTTTTTAATTAATCTAAAATATAATCGAGTCTTGTAAATTTAAACAATAATAACGTATTTTATTATATTGTACAATGACTTATTTATTCCTTTATTTCCTTGGCATACGCCATGTAATTTTGGTGATATTATAGCATATATTTACATAGTTTCTAATCTCTATAGCGAATTTTGTAACTATGTAAAAGAAAATTATTTTTTAAAATAAAAAAAAATGTAGCCGTTGTATGTAAAAAGCTACTACAACATGAACAAAATATGCCCCTACGTAAAGATAAGGCTGACCCTATACTTGACCTTTAATCGCGTTATTAACAATATCAAACATAATGCATAATGAAAAAGTAAACCGTAGCGGTTCATTACCTATTTATTAATATTATATTTTGGTCGCGTTAATTCGCTGGCATACTAAATATGTTGAAATTAGTGTTAATAGTTTTCATTGTCTCGTGTCAATCGTGTAACGGAATAGAAATCGCAAAATTATGGCAGTTTAGTGAAAAAGTTAATAATATAAGTTTAGAATTGTTTTATTTTACGGAACAACAAACTAAAGGTCCCGTGGTAATGGCGCCCTTCAGTGTATGGAATCTCATTTCTCTTGTTGCGTTTAAGACATCAGCCAACAGCTGGAAACAACTGTACTCAATTATTGGTATATCAAAACGAAATCATCAACATTTTAATTCAATTTTTAAATTTATAACAGATTCGCTTAGACAAGAAAGAAAAGGAACGAAGTTTGAAAGTAAACAAGTAGTTTTTTATGACGAAAATTTAGAATTATCCCCTTTTTTCCAAATAAGTATTGTGAATTCTGGAACATTCTTGAAGATGCTAAATTTTGAGGACAACGTCTCAGCTGCGAAATTAGCGAATGAAAACATACAACTATCTATTTATTCGTATAACAGAAAAGTGTTTGACAAAACAGATTTTCAAGAATCTTCAATGATTGTAAGTGGCGTCGCAGAATTTAGCGCAGTTTGGTCTTTGCCTTTTGACTCGTCAAATACAATTCCGGTGGATGGAGTTCCTATGATGAACCAATGGGCGAGAGTAAGATATGTGGATATAGAACTATTGGGTGCTTCTGTATTGGAATTGCCGCTGGGAAAAAGTGAAGAATATAGTATGATCATAATAAAACCTCATAACAACGTCACAATCAGAGAAGTGCTAGAAAATTTTACTAAAATATCATTGTTTGACGTATTTAAAAAATTATACGGTAATGGATTAAAGGAAGTTCACGTGAAATTACCAATGTTTTCATTAACTACCGCTTTAATATTGAACGGTCCCTTGATGTCTATGGAAGCTAAGGATATTTTTTCATGGGGACTTGCAAATTTTTCTGGGGTTACTG
Source organism: Melinaea marsaeus rileyi (assembly GCA_918358865.1). Taxonomy (NCBI): domain Eukaryota; kingdom Metazoa; phylum Arthropoda; class Insecta; order Lepidoptera; family Nymphalidae; genus Melinaea; species Melinaea marsaeus. Next base: position 6,973,110 of record OU911088.1, on the reverse strand, counting down.
CAGAAAATGTGTACATTTCCACGTTGGAGCACAGGGCAGTTGTGATGGTGGGTGAGGCAGGAATAGCGGCAACGGCTTCTATACCAGCTAATTTACCAAAAGAAGCTAGTATATCTAGTCCTGGGACGGGCCCACCTTTTCTTTTCTTTATAGTGCATGGACCTGTGCTTAATATTATTTTTTGTGGAAAATATGGAGAATGAATATAAGATTACTGTTAATTTATGCATTAAATTGTTAATTTGTGGAATAAAAGTGACTAAAAAGAGTACAACACAATAAAGGAACACTTAGGAATTGTGTAACTGATTGTTTCACACTGCACAAGCAGGAGAGAACCTTAGGTCGAGGTACCTACGAGACTGCGAGATGGCAAACTCGGCAAGTAGTTTAGCTGTTCCACTTAAGATGAAGAAATAAGATGTAGTATTATAATTATTATTTTGCGGATGTTGATGAGTAAATAAGCAGAATCGGTGAAATGAAGAGTTTGAAAATACTTTAGAACTACTTTACTTTTAAAAGAGATGAAGCCCCGGCCGCTTCATTTTACTAACCAGCTTGATTCAGGCACATCAAATTAATAATGAGCAAAAATAATAATGTAAATTATGAATGATTATTAATATTTATTTTGTATTTTAATATAATTAGTATATTTCAAGTATTATCATTTCTTTATTAAGTTAATATTTAAGTAAGGAATTAAAAGTGATAATTTTATCAATATTATTATAATATCTATTGACATGTACGTATTTAAAGTAAAGAAATTATGTTTCATAGTTATAGATTTAATTTATGTTGAAAATGTTTATTTTGTTACCTTTTATTTGTTAAGAAGAATAAAAAAAATGTTGCGATATTATAATTGTGGAAGTTAAAAGTTTTTTTTATACCGATAAAAAAAAGTTATATAATTATATTAAACGTATTTAACAGACATTGAATAAAAATAAAAATACTCTGTCCGAGAAGTATGATAACTTAAAGATAAGGATGACCCTTAATGTGGTCTTTAAGCAAAATAGTAATTGAAAATATAATTTTATACATAAAACAGTGTTATTCCTCACAAAATGTGTCATAGCTAGTTTGTTTCTGCCGTTCATACGGTAACACTGCGGTCCAGTTAACTCATTAAATTAGTAAATATGTTGAAATTTGTGTTATTAATTTTCTTTCTCTCATATAAATCATGTGCCGTAGTGGAATTCTCAGACTTAAGGGTTTTTGGTGATAGAATAAGACAAATAAGTTTAGAGTTATTTTATTATACGGAAGAAGAAAACGAAGGTCATGTGGTAATGGCACCTTTTAACATTTGGAATCTTATTTCTCTCGTCGCATTCAGAACTTCGGCGGACAGCTGGAGGCAATTGCATGCAATTATAGGAATATCAAAACGAAATGGACAATACTTTAACTCACTATTTAACTTTGTAACTGAATCCATGCTTCAAGAAAGATTAGGAGCATCTTTCAAAAGCAAACAAATATTATTCTGTGATTCAAGTCTTCAAATATCGCAATCTTTTCAACGAAGTATTTTGAATTCGGGGATATCTTTGAAGAGGCTTAATTTCAGCGATAATGTCTTAGCAACTAAATTAGCAAACAATTATATTATTCAAGTGGCCAATGTCTCACATGTACCAAAACCAATAGTGTTTGACAAAACCGATTTTGAAGAATCGTCAATGATTTTAAGTAGTTTAGTTGAATTTAGTGGAGAATGGTCGTTACCTTTCAATAAATCAAATACCATTGTCAAAGATAGTTATAAAGGTAGCGTTTATATGATGCACCAAAGAGCGAAAGTCAAGTACATCGATAGTGAACTGTTAGGTGCTTCTGTGATGGAATTGCCATATGGAAAAGATCAAGAATATTGTATGATAATAATTCAACCTCAAGAAAATATAACTATCAGACAAGTATTAAAGAACTTTGATAAAATAACATTTACACAAATTCTTAACGATTTATTCGCTGAAAAATCAAAGGAAATGGACGTTGAGTTGCCAAGGTTTTCATTAACTTCGGTTTTGATATTGAATGGTCCACTAATGTCTATGGATGTTGCAGATGTTTTCTTATCTGGTGTTGCAAATTTTTCTGGGATATCTACAGAGAAAATGTATATTTCTGCTTTTGAGCACAGAACAGAAGTGACCGTGTCAGAGTCAGGAACAGTGGCAACGGCATTCACACCAGCCAACTTACCCCAGACATCAAGAAAGTCGGAGCTTGGAGAGGGTCCGCCGTTTCTTTTCTTTATAGTCTACCGACCTTCATATTGTATTATTTTTTGTGGCAAATATGAATAAAAGTGCAATATTATGTTTAATGCTCTTCTTTGTATATTAAATTATTTGCGTTTCACTACGCAAAATTTATCGCCCGTACAGGTAAGTGAGCTATTCCATATAATCCACTATATTAGGTAAATTTCAAAGCTTCCACATCTGTCGATGCGAAGACTAATTAATATCACTTTAAGGGTTTGATTCATCCACTACATCATCTGTACTTTTAATAATTTATTGTCCTATCGTCATCAATGACAATGTATAATTTGATAAGATTTTGTTATTTTATTAGCTGGTTCAGACTTTACATGCCGTCTCTTAACCTATTGTTTAGTTCTATTCTCATTATAGCTCAAAACTATTTTTGTGGATTCCTGCGAAAGCTTTTGAAAGTAGTTGTTTCTTAATTATTTCTTTTTTATCGTTCTAATTACCGACATAAAAACGTACGACAGTAAATTTTTCTTTTTCGTTTTTAAATTCTGCAAGTTTTTACCCCGATCAGTTTATAGTAAATGATGATTGTTAATCGTTTTCTGGGTTTTTAGATTAACGATAAAGATAAAGCAACGTCTTTAACGTATGTCAAAAGTCGAATATTATCTGTTTATTAATTAGCTAGCTGTTTCCTGTTCCGAGATTATAAATCATCTCCCATCACGTAAAATATATATAAAATCCGTGATTTATAATTTTGATTCTATAATAAAAAAGTTTGCAAATCAATCAGCAAACTTAATAAATCAATACTCAAATAAATCGAAAAAAAACAAAGAAAAAAGAACAAAAAAGATTAACGTATAAAGATTTTTTTTATTGGGTCTTTTCGTTCAATTCAAATTCAAATTCAAAATATCTTTATTCAAGTAGGCATTTACACGCACTTTTGAATCGTCAATTATTACAATGAAAAAATGTCAGTGTAGTCAGTCCGTAAGTAAGCTACCACCGGCTCGGAATGCTGTGCTCTGTTGAGAAGAGCCGGCCAGAAACTCAACAGTTGCTCTTTTCAAAAGAAATATAACAATAGGTGATGTACATTATAATATAAATCCTGCAAATGATTCAACAACTTAAGTTCCACATATTTCGATCCGCTAAAAACTCTTGAACGTTATAATAAGCTTTATTTAATAATAAGCTTTTGATTTTAGATTTAAAACTAAGAAATGGAAGGTCTAAGATATTTTGTGGAACTTTATTATATATGCGTATACTCAAACCCATGAAGGATTTATTATCTTTTTGAAGCCGAAACTTTGGCGTTACGAGTTTGTTTTTATTTCTCGTATTTATCGCGTGTCTGTCACTGTTTTTTATATAACTATTTAAATTTTGACGTATATATAATATGTTATTAAATATGAATTGCGAAGCTACTGTAAGAATACCTATTTCTTTAAAAACATCTCTCAGAGAATGTCTAGCTTTTAAGTTATAAATAGCCCTCACAGCTCTTTTTTGTAAAATAAATATAGAATTAATGTCGACAGCACTGCCCCATAATAAAATACCGTAAGATAAAATACTGTGAAAATAACTAAAATAAACAAATCGAGCCGTATTAATGTCCGTTAATTGTCTTACTTTTCTAATTGCAAAGACGGCGGAACTGAGTCTGGCTGCGAGTGTTGAGAGATGGGGGTTCCACTGGAGCTTTTTATCTAATGTAATACCTAAGAATTTTGTTGAGTCAATCAATTCTAACACTTCATTGTTAAGGAGCAAGTTAAAATTTTTACTTTTTACATTAGGAAGTGTAAACTCTATACATTTAGTTTTCTTAGCATTTAACAATAAATTATTAAATTCAAACCAATGCAGGACTCGTGACAAAGTACTGTTTACTTCGTCATAATTAATCCTATCACGCTTAACTTTAAAAATAAGCGAGGTGTCATCAGCAAAGAATACAATGTCACACAGACCCTTAACAAAAATGGGCAAGTCATTAATATAAAGTAAAAACAAAAAGGGGCTCAGAATAGATCCTTGTGGAACACCCATCTTTAGGTGAGAACCAGACGATTTAGAATTATTTACGTAAACTGTCTGGACTCTTTGATTCAGGTAAGAGGCAATAAGATCAAGCGCAAGTGTGTTAGTGGTTTAGTTTGCATAGCAACGTCCGATGGTCCACACAATCAAAGGCTTTGGACAAATCGCAAAACACCCCAATTGCATTCTGCGATTTCTCCCATGCGTCGTAAATGTGCCAAGAAGAACTCGAACTTGAAGACCTTACTCAAGGTCGGTAAAACCGAGATAGGCCTATAATTTTCGGGATCCAATCTATCACCACTTTTAAACAAAGGAACTATTTTACTGTTTTTCATCAAATCTGGAAATATACCGGTTTCGATACATATGTTAAAAATAAGGGATAATTGAGGGGCAATATCATTTATAATAGTGCTAAGCAATTTAACTGACATACCCCAGAGATCACCGGTTTTCTTCGAATTTAAGGTTCTAAATGTGTTAACTATTTCATCTGATGAAACAGGTTTAAAAAAAGCAAAACATTTATTATTGACTTTAACATTTTTGTTCAGTTCGGCGATTGCAACAGATGATGAAGAATTTAAATTACACGTGACTGTTATTGGGATTTCAGTAAAAAAGGTCTCAAAAACAGCCGCCACTTTTGATTCTTTATTTATTTCAATATTATCAATTTTTAACTTTATAGGTCCATTGGCAGCCCTAGATTTTCCAGAAAAACAAGATAAAAAATCCCAAGTTGCCTTTATTTTATCTTCTGAATTTAAAATTTTATTTTTAATATAAATGGACTTGGCTTGTACGCAAACGTTCTTAAATATTTTAGAGAAATTTCTAACTCTATTCAAGAACACCGGATCATGATTCCATTGCCTCTCACCATATAAATCATATAATCTTTCTCTGCTTCTATATATTCCTACGGTAGCCCAATCACTAAATTCAATTTTTAAGTATTTCGTAAACGTTTTTGGCTTAAAAATATTATTAAATTCATTTAACAATAAATCGAAGACTTTATTATATAAATTGTTCGGATTATCATTGGTTACATTTTCTTTAACCACTATTTTCGCAACATTTTTTTAAAAAGTGAGCATTCTATTTTTTGTTATCGGTCTACAAATAAATTTTTGGGGTCTTTCAATTTCATGTTTAATTAAGAGAGAAAATTGTTGACCACAGTGGTCTGAACTTAAATTCGATATTATCCTCTCTTCATATACGTTACAGTGACAGAACACATTATCAATACAAGTCGCGGAAACACTAGTTATTCGAGTAGGTTCCGAAAAGACGTTTAACAAGTTATAGGATTTAAACAAATTTAATAAACGAACATTACACGAAGTTACTTGTAATATATCTTATATTGAAGTCGCCGCACACTATCACCGACTTGTTTTTATTACAAAGTGTTGTTAAAATATCCTCCATTTTATTTTCAAATTCATCAAAGTCTCCAGAGGGGGGTCGGTACACGCTATAAGATAATATATTCATTGAGCTCAATGCAGGATAGTTCAATAATTCGCTCGACAGAGAGCGCCACTATGTCTGATCGAGACTTTAGAACTACATCACTACGAGCTAAGATAAGTGAGCCACCGCGAATAGCTTTCTCTCTACAGAACGAACTTGACAATTTATAATTTTCGATATTTATAATATTGTTGCTCTTTGACAACCAGTGCTCTGTAATGCACAATAAACTAATATTGAATTTTTTAACAAATAGTTCCACTTCCGACTCCTTACCACCTAAGCCTTGTATATTTTGATGGATAATATTAAATAGCTCAGGTTTTATCGTATTATAGTTTAAAGTGGAACGATTATTTTCTATCACAGTTATATTATGGTGATTAATGTCATTTTTCGTTATATCCCTTATAACGAAGTTTTTTTATATTAAATGCTACTAAAGTAGCAATTTGTTAGGTGGTACGGCCTAAGAGCTTCGTCTTAGACCATCATGGTATAAAAATGATATGACAGAAGCGAGCAGCTGTGGTTTCTGTCTTAGCATGGTACAACAATGGTATGACAGAAGCAATGAGTGTTATTCTGCTGTCATAAGAAGAAAGCCCGTAACTAATACCATACTGTAAACAATACCTACTTATAAAATAGCTTGTTGTAATATGAAAAAACTTTCTTGATACGACGGCAAAGTTAATAGTTACAGCTGCGGGGGGGCGCCAGGGTTTCATTGTACACGGGCGTTCAAGAGTTACGAGCCGCTCCTGCTGGAAACATTACTATCGGAGCATAAAAAAGTAGATCACATTGATTTTATAACTAAATTCGGTGAACCATGATCACCAGTTTATTAATTATCAGTTTAAACCCAGCCTTTGTGACCGTAATACTAAAATCTTAAACACGTACTACTGAGTGTTATAAATTACGCTGTATTGGACATTACACAGCCAATAAAAAAAGTGTAAAAAGTGTAATTATTTATTAAAAATTAAATTAACAAGAATGTTATTACTACACACGGCAAACGAAAATAATTTTAAATGGGTTCCTAACATAATTCGTAATCATAATCTTTGGTGCAACAATAATGGATATATGCCACTTTATTGTTGTAAAATACTTTCTATACTCTAAAGGCTAAACTAAACTATGTTGTATGTTAATTTCTATTCTTCATCAGATGGTTGTTTCACCCAAAAGCCCCAAGGCGCGTAACCGTCGTGTTTGGTTGGTCCTCGGTACACTTTTATCTGCACCCTGCCCACTTCATCTGGAAAATAATACAATTAATTAAAAATAACCATTACGAAGCGAGGCATAACTTAGTTCTGTTAACTCGTTCGCAACGCCTACTAATATTTCGTTCCTCACAGATTCTGTCACGCGCTTCTGTTACACTATTTTTTATATTTAAGTATTTTCTAGTCGTCTCTTTATGGATAAAAAGCGAGCAATGTTTTAAAAGAAAAATGTATTTAATTCATAACGGAAATGAAAGACAAAATTGGAAGTGCGTTAACAGGTTCAGATGTTTATTTATTTTATTTTTAAATTTACAGTACAGACACACTGTTAAAGAATTTACAGCTGTTTATTAAAAAGTTAAAACTAAAAACTAAAGTACTCTCTACTTTCAAGTAATATTTCTTTTTCAATTTATAAGGGCCAGAGGTCGGATTAAGTTGAATTAATTATTGGTAGAAGGCGGATCGGTAGACATATTGTTTAAAAATACCTTTTCCACTGCCAGAATGTTTTCCTTCTTCCTCGTAATCAAAGTCCTGCGGCCTGCAGGCAACCAGCACCAACATTGATAGTATAAATACTAAACTCCATTTTGTCTGCAATAAAAAAAATACAACCGTTTGTCAAGAATTATTTTTTTCAGTTAGATAGATATTAGTTAAGTAGATATTGATAATTAAGAAATTGTCTAGTACGAAATGGACGATCAACTTTACACCCTAACCATGTTATAAATTTAATCGAGATCTTGTTGACCAAAGAAAAGACACATAAATCTTTTAATTACATAAATATGGGAGAAAAAAAGAGGCATAAAAATGAAATATAATCGTTTGACAAAATTAAGGTATTAAAGGAGGTATAATCATAAAAACAAAAGTTTAATTCTTATGTAATTTATTAAAATAAATTAAATTCTAGCAGTACTTAGAAAACATGTTGATATCATATATGTTTATATCAAAAAGTCTTGTACATTCATCACTGTTGCAATTTTATCACCTTAAAATTATGAACAATATTTATATTTTTTTGTTAATTATTGTCTTATATATTTTCTACAGATCTGTCTAATCATAATAAAAACTAAAATTGTGTGGTCTGTATTCACAATAAAAAGAGCTTTAGGAATTCTGACGGCTTATTACTAGGATCACCGTTGCGGAATAATTACGCTATTAAATCTCAAACTACCGACTATCCACAGCCTAATAACCAATATATCCATAGAATTGAAACCAGGGAGAAACTTCTCCGAGTAATCTAAAAGTCACCAATTTTATCCAAAATGAGGTAGACATGTAAATTTGTATATCAAATGGGGTACCCATTGTATACCCTGTATATAACAGTTGAGTCCAATGCTACTGAACTATTGTTATTTCCCGATTAGCACTCAAATGTAATGTTGTCTGTTGTAACAATTTGGTTTCTCGCAAAAATCATACACAAAATTTGTTATAACATATGAGTAATTACAATACGATGTGGAGCTGTATTTAGATTTTTAATTTGTTAATGTTATGACAAAATTTATTGTAATATAAATAACAAAATAAAATAATAAACACTACAGATAATTTACTACAAATAAATGAAATTGTACATTGCAAGAGAGATTATAACAATTGAAGAGAAATGGACAGTAAAAGTACTTTTAATAGATCATTTAAAGTGTCCCTGGTGGAGTTATGAGGAGTTTACAATTTCTATATACTTTGATTTTTTTTTATTTCAGTTATGACTAGGCTTTGCTGCTTAGTGATGCCCGATCTGACTCATTACCACTATCAGTGGACACAGTCTGGCCAGCCAAAGACTTAACTTCTTCTTCTTCATCTTCGCTTAATGAAGAACACTCTGACAAGTCCGCATCTATCCATAATCTAGCCTTCTTTTTGCCTTTACTTTGTGTTTCTGCTTCTGCTTTCCGTTTACCTTCCTTTGATGACCCTGCCGCTTGCCAACCAGCATCTACCGCTGCACTGACGCGTTCCGGCAGTTCCTGACGTTCCTTTTCATACACAGGACTCAAATTAACGTTGATTTTGGGTTCCGCGATTAATCTCTCAATCTTTTTTTGTTTTCTTTCAGCGGCTTCACGTTCACGCTCTTCTTGACCATCAAGCCACTTTCTAAGACGTTTCTCTTCATTTATGTCCCTTAAACGCCTTCCAGAGAGATCGCGACAGGCCTCACGATTGGTGGTTTTTTCAATCTGAGCTCCAATCGCACGTAACATGGACCCAAATCCACCTTTCCCACCCAAAATTTTTGTATACGCTCGAATGACGTGGTTGTTGTTTTCCAAATTAAAATCGTTGGACACCGTTTTTCCATTAACAACGACAAATAAATCATCCAAAGGGACTCCATATTGTGATGAAATATTCTGCTTCAAGTCACTAATGTTTTTAAACACGCATGTTAAAGCACAGTTTTCAAAATATGCGAAGTTGGCCATTATGTTTTATTGTTTCGTTGCAATTTATTTGATTACAGACACAAGATTAAATATAAATAACAGTTATTGTTGTTACTTTATGAATGCCACCACACAAAATTCTAAGAAAATATATGAAATGAAATAAAATAGTATCCACTGTCTAATGTCAGCATATAGCTAGCTGTCAAATGTGACAAATATTTCTTCATGACCCAGCCCAAATAATAAAAAAATATATATTCTTTGCAAATTATATTAATAATATATAATGGTAATTTAGCTAAAACTTAAATAACATTTACAATTTCAACATTTAAATTACAATACCTAAATGAATATGAAATCAAATCAAATCAATCAATTCAAAGACGGATATTTTTTTTTATATGTAACGAGTATTCCTTATTTTTATTGTTGTCGTTTTATTATAACTGTACTACTAAGATGACTGTAAGAAACTGCTATAAACTACTACATACAGCGAGAATTATTTCTATTTGGAATAAACGAACTTTAAACTATTGTTTTTTAATATTCGCTATTTAGGTAATCAAAGTTATTGATAAGAAAAATATTCAATATTCAATGAATACATGAAAGATACTTTTTAATCAGGAGAATTGTATATGAAAACACATTAACTAGTTTAGGAATGAAATTAAATTTATTAACAACGATAACCACGTAAATAGAATAGCAGTGAAAGATAAAGGAAAGTCTTACTGGCTGACATAACCTATTGCATCAAATTAATATAGTTAATACTTTATATACCGATCATGACACATGGACTTTAATAATTAATGGGTTATAACAAAAAAAATCTATAATACTATTAGTTTAATCATAATATTCTTTTATTTATATCTAAGTACTTACATTGCAAATCATCTCTGAAATCGTATCACACAATCCCACTAACAGATCAAACTATAACTTAAACTGAAGAGAAAAGACTAACAAACCTATCTTATATAGACAGTTCGATTTTTATTTTTAAGCATAATTAACGTATACCTCCAACCTTAATTTCACGGTTGATTAAATTATTAAAAAACGTAAACCTATAGAAAGTGAAAGTTTACTGTTACGTAGGTACATTATTTTATTCTTTCTGTTTTCTTTTTTGAAACTTTAAAGTGTACTAAAATTCTTTATGATTGAAAGTGATTTCAATTATAATACAAAAGTCTGAACTTAAATAAATATTTAAGTTATGTTTCTAGTAAACAATATGTTATTGTTTCTATGCTATTTTCATAAATATAAATGTTCAAAATGTTTATTTTGAATGAATTAAATTTTAGAAAATAAAGTATAGCGGTCGTACAACTTATAAAAAATATATACTGGATTTATATGTTATGAATTTAGAGATACTTTTGTAATATTCATTCCTATTTATATAGCGATCAAATATTACAATAGGAGTACGAATGGATCCTAATTTAATATTATCTCAACAAAAATCCTTACCAAGGTACTATATATGATTTGAATATATACTATTTTGGTTAATATATTTAATTTTGTTTCATTGTTATAACATGTTTTTAAAAATCAGGACACTTTTTTGTTAATCTCATCTGAGTAATAAGCATATTAAAATATCTGGATAATTAATATATAGTAAATTATATTCATACACATAAAAGAAAACCTATCTTTTATGTGTTTGAATATAATTTAATATATATTAATTCAACAGTTGATGTAGATTGTGCATGATTACACTGTTAAGAAAAATATGTTATTTATACTCTATATTATTACGTTGATTGAACGCCATTATTGCTTTGCTGTCAAACCAATGTAATATCCAATAAAATTTGAGCTTTTTAAAATTAACAGGAAGTCGTCGTCTTATAACAGACAACGGGTGATATCTTATTTCGATTTCTTATAATATTATGGCTCAAAATATTAACCCTCACTACGCATCATCATCAAATCCCGCCAAACAGAATGAGGACACAATAAAACTGAAGGACAATCATGCAGTTAGCAAACGGTAAGATTTATCTATATACTTAATTCTTATTTTTACCTAATATTTTCAAATACTTAAAAGATGGTCCTCTTCAGATTGCAAAAAGAACTCATGGAGCTCATGCGATGCGCTGACAAGGGAATATCTGCGTTTCCGGAGAGTGAGAATCTTTTCAAATGGATAGGAACAATTAGCGGACCCCAGGAGACGGTGTATTCGGGTCACAAATACAAACTATCCCTCGAATTCCCCAACTCGTACCCTTACGCCCCACCTGTAGTTAAATTTCTGACACCCTGTTTTCACCCCAACGTCGATACCTGCGGTTTAATATGTTTAGATATATTAAAAGACAAATGGACGGCGTTGTACGACGTCCGCACGGTACTCTTGTCAATACAGAGCCTGCTGGCGGAACCCAACACTCAGAGTCCGCTGAACCAGCAGGCTTCATATCTATGGCCTAATCAGCCAGCCTATAAGAAATATTTAGAAGATTTTTATAATAAACATAAGGATTCATAGTTTGGTTGTTAGTAGTCATTATGTTATTTTATTTGTGTATGTCTGGGTAATTGACAGGTGAAAGTAGACAGTTTCGCTACAATGTATTTTGCAGTTAGATAATTTATTTTTCTTTGTATTTTTTTCTTTTTAACCGTTGGAAATAATAGCAAAATGTAGTTTATATACGGCTGACCAATTTTCTACCCTAAATCTTGTTTGTTCACCTTTATTATTAAAAAAATTAAGTCTGTTTTTTTCATTACTGTGTAAATATAATTTTTTTAAAGACCTGTTTCTTTCTGCCTTAAATTGTAACGAAGAGATTGAATATGTATATTGAGATCACTGACTAATACAATTATTTATTTCAATTACATATATTGTTTTATTTAATTCCTTATTATCATTAATGAGCAAAAAAGGTAATAATTTGTATGGTGTATTTATGAGGTGAGTCCTAAATTATAACAAAAAAACATTTAATTCTTATATTTTTTTATATTTCAATGATTCTCTTCAATAATATGTATTCTAAATCAGATATTTTACTATTATCTTTATTAAATGGAGGTACAAAACCACTCATTCCGTAAGTAACAGTGCTATCAAATCATTTTAAGACAAAATCTTCATGTTAAAGGACTTTTTACCGTTTAACGAGAACAAAATGTTACAAAATTTCAAATCTATAAAAACTCCTATATAGCTGTTTAAAGATTAATATATTATCTATGCTAAGATATCTAAATTAAATGTGAAAGTTTTAAATACTCAAAATTTTATTACTGTAGATAAGTTTTAATATTTTTCATAGTTAACAGTGATAGGTATATATAATTCTTAATTTATTACACCTACAAACAATCAGTTTTTATTGCATTTTAGGATAAGACGGTAAAAAATAAAAGATTTTGGAAATATTTTGATTTAATTTAATATATTAACAAGTTACAACATTTTCATGGTAAATACCGCCACAAACAACTATAAAAAATACAAATTAGGCACATCTCTTCACATGTACTATGTTGATCTAGTCAGTGATATTTTGGTACATTGCTTTAGCAAGGTGGCAAGCAAATATTTAACAAGTGAAGAATAAATTTTAAATAAAAGTTTAGTTCATGCGTATCTTAAAACGATAATAATTTAACACTAAACCTACCGACAATTCTTGTATACCTGTTCCTACCGCACGCCGTCAAATTGACCGGTAATTAAAAGTTATTTTATTATATAACGCATTTAATAATGGAAATAACTAAAAGTAAAGAGTGTAGAAATTATTATATGCATATTCTAAGAATTGTCATGTAGTTTGATAAGGATATTATAACGTTTAAAAATGTGTAAGTTTTGCGAAAGTTTAAGAACGGTCAATTTGACCGGTACTTGGTAGGTTTAGTGTTAAACAGGCGTTTCACTGCCCACCTGACAATAATATAATTGATATGCTAATTAATGAACCTATTCCAATATCCAATTTCAAACGCATCATCTGATCAAAGAAATAGTGACTAAAAAGTGCCCACCATACTAATTGGGGTCTCAATGTTCAACAAACCTTAGCCCCCTCCCTTCAGCACTCAGTACAAAATGCACCTTATATCATAGATTTAAGGTCCTTTTTGCAATGTCATGTCGCATTAGCCAGAGTAGTGACACTAATTCGCTAACGGCATTTTTATTATACGATCTTATTAGGCTAGTTGACATAATGCATGATGGATTGGATAATTAAATGGCTGCATAATTATGAACAATTTTTTTTTGTGCCAATATTTCGGTGTCAAACCTTTCTATTAGAATTTAAAAAATAGCCGAATGAATAAGTACTATGCAACTGGTTAAGACAACACAAAAAAGTTTTCTTCTTAGAGTTTTATAGTATATAAATAACTTGTAATTTTATTTAACAAAATTAGAATATATTAATAATAATATTTAATAAAATGCCAAACTCACGCACCTGTAAGACCAAAAGAAATAACACTTTAAAATATATCAATATATTTTTGGTATTATATATAACTATATACATCTACAGTATAGTAGTCTTGGTCAATATTCTATTATATTTTTTAAAAGTATAAACCTATAAAATAATACTTATATATCAAGTTAAATCACAAAACCAAAAATATTTAAAGGACTAGAATATTTGTGGAATCATTTCTTTGATATTTATTTATATATGTATGTACATATATTGCATAGTGTTTGAAGAATAACAGATTTTTTCTTTAGAATAATTTGATAATAATATTAAACTATTTTCTATTTTTAGCTTACCTTTTAGAAATTACTATTACCTTCTGTTATTTTATATTTAGTTATATATAAACTAGTATATTCATAGGAATGGAAGTGTTTCTCACTTATTTCATATTTATTAAAATACCACCATAATAAATAAAATTACAAAGCATTTACCGATAACATACAAAATTATTGTATATTAGGTACTGATATAATTTTTCTTTGCATAAATATTTAAGTGTAAAATAAATTATTACATCTAAGCTTATGTTTAAAGCCTAACCTAGATCTAGAAATAATTTACAAGCTAACTTTTGACTATAATCAAGAGAATGAACAGAGCTATAATAACACTCGATAAACACAGAATGCAATGCATTTTAGTATTTTTCCGCTGGTAACGTTCAGCTTTTTGCAGTTGTTTGTATCCCTCCTGAACTTGGACTTGTGTTTGTTCTATATTATAGTCTATCCTGTCCAGTATTGTGCCTTGTTCGTTGACCATGTGAGCTAAATCTTTGAAAATATCATTCAAATCGACTATTGATTTGACTATTTTGTTAACTTCTTCATCCCTTTCTGTTATCATTTTGGAATTTTCTTCCTGCATTAATAATAGTTGCTTTTGATTGTAAGCCGGCTTCTGGAACATATTGTCAACGTTTTCATCATCGTGGTTCTGTGCTGATGTGCTTGGTAACGAGAAAAGTAAATCGGTCTGGTTGTTTGTTAATCCTGGTATTAAATCGTTATCTTGTAGGCTTAGTTCTTCGAAATTTGGTAAATCAAAGTAAGCGTTTGATCTCTCTTCCCTTGAAGTTAGAGAACGTAGGTAATTGGATTGTGCGGTTCTGAATGTCACACTTAAGTCTTGTAGTATTGTAACAAGTGCTAACACCACATTTGTTGCCAGCTTTTGTTCAGTTTTATTACCTTAAAAATTAAGAGTATTATTATGACAAAGTATATAATAAAAAAGGTTTTTTTAATAAATCCTTAGACCACATAAATTTTTAATACAGAATATTGAGTATAGAAATGTATTAATATAATTTAAATTTTAATTAATTAATTGTGGTGTTATTTATATTATATTACATAATTACTAAATCCACATTTTCATGTTGAATATTTGTGAAAGACTTCTATCTCTCTATTTCAGTTAGTTGTTTTAATTTGCCCCTTAACTGATCCTAGAATTTTACAGTATCATGTTCAGAATGAACCTACCAACTTGGCTTGTTAGGACTCACAATGTGACATTAATTAAATGTTTATCACTGTAGTGCAAATCAACAAGATAAATATTATTAAAGCCTAGGTTATTCACCGTGTCTAACTTGAGCTCTGATGGCCGAAAGTCTTGCGTGTGCTTGAGTGAAGTGCCGTGCTATATCTGTTGAGAGGCGCTCAATGTGTTGTTCATGGCTGGAATCCAGGCCAGGCCGAGCAAGCTGATGAGCATGACGAGACTGCAACTCGGAAAGCTTCGTTCTTAGTCTGGAAACAGTCATATATTATAATCTGTCGCATTTGACTTCTTGTAGTAAGCAAATAATTCAATAGAATTACTAATAACCAGCCAGCATTTACTTTATTCTTCTTAAATAATGTTTAACCTTTCAATAATAACGAACTATATTGATATTTATATTATTTTTGTGTGAACTCAAAATGGAAGATGAGATGTTTTAAATAAGTTTTGGGCAAAAAAACAGAACAAGTTTACTACATTGGTGTTCTCAATATAGAAATAGAGATTTACACTACAGAAGTCTTCAAATCCACTTATTTTTTTAAATATTACTCACTATACACTTTCTAAAAACGTATGTTTAAATATTAACGAAATATAGAATAAAGTATTAATTGTTTTGTTTTAAAAATTATTTTGTTGTTGTCTAATGTATTAGGTCAAACACCACCAACTACTTAAAAATGTTATAGTTATCTATTCATTTAAACAGGCTGTCAGGCAGTATTTAAATAATAAATAAATAAGCTTGACTGTTTTTATAACATTTATCTTTCACAATATTCCATTTTTTATTTATATTATTTTATTAAAAATTAAACGGGATTAATTAACAAGTAGTATTTGGCAATTCTTACCTGGTAATAATGTAGTGTGCCTCCTCAAGAGAATCACTCCAAGGTGGAGGTGCATCCGACCGGGGCTCTGGACCTGTCTCCAAATCGTGACTGCTTGACCGCATAAGCCGAACTTGCTCATATTCAGTTGACTATAAAATAGTAGTATCTTTTACACAATTTTAAAACATATTATTCTTAAAATGTATAGCGCAATTGCTTAAAATTTCGACAAATTGTTGCGCTAAAAAGAAACGTTTTTATTTAAAAATAAAATAAAAATCAAAAGTATTGACTCCACAACAGTAACAGATATTACAAACATAGCTATAAAATTTCAATTAATTTTATAAGTTTTTCAATCTTCTAGAATCTTAGTACCTGTTCTGAAAATATTTGTCGAGTATGAATAGCGTTATTTCTCATAAGTACAAACACTTCGGTTAAACTTCGCGAAACCATTTTATTTAATAATTATTTTATCAATTGTATATATAATTATATAGTCTAGTTTCCAATGTTATTTTTATTTTGTAGTCAAAATTCGAAAGCCCCAAAGTACTAATATGAAACGTCATTTTTAAACTGTCATCTCTGCTGTCATATTTCAAAACGAAATGAAACGAAATGTATATATGCAGTTCATCGTAAACAGAGAATTCTGTATACGACCTATATAATTATAAGATAAAAAAATAACACATACAATATAAATGGGTTTTACACCACGCACTATTTTTCTTTAATTTAAAAAAACTAAATTTTTGGTCATATATCGTAATGTCAAAACAGCTTGTTAAAATTTTGACATTCTTAAAAACATTGTTACTTTTTACGAAAGGTTAATGATACGCAATAATAGAATACATTTTATTAAAGTACAAAGATTTTTGTGCTAAAAAAAATAGGTAATGTTAGTAAGAATATTTAAAACCAACTGTTTGGAATAATTTATTCAAATGAGTGTGCAAACTTATGATACCGGTCCTGAACAATTCCAACAATTCCCATCAAATAGAATTATAGTGATACATCCTGGGTCTCTTTATGTACGTATAGGGCGTGCTTCTGATTTGCTACCGGTAAAGCAACTTCATTGTATTGCGAGACAGCGTCGACCAGGAGGTAAAATATATCGTGACCCCTTCATTCCACCTAGTGTGCCAAAAACCAAGGAGTTAATTGAGGAATTGGAAGAATGTCGTTTGCAGATATCTCACACCCTTCAGTCTTGTATGCAGTCGAATGGTGCTCGACGATATGCGACACCACCACAACAAATTGCTGCTTTCAATAGAAGGTCTATGCCAGAAACCGTCAACGACGGAGACCCATGGCCTCAAGTAGAATGTGATATTGTAGTTGGTGACTTAGTTCTTGACATTGACCCAAAATTACCATACAACATACATTTTCCATATAGAAGAGGTGATTTCAATTTACACTCGGAAGTTGGAGGGTCTATTTCTTCAGTATTAAATGATCTTTACACTATTTGGAGCTCTATCATTGAGTATAAGTTAGGTATTCCTCTCATAGAACTTGTAAAGTATCGTTGTGTGTTACTAATACCTGATATCTATTCAAGAAGTCATCTTAAATGTCTCACTTCACTACTATTAAAGGATTTGGGCTTTGGACACTGTTTTCTTGTTCAGGAAAGTGTTGGTGCTACTTTCGGGGCTGGTATCGGATCAGCTTGTGTAGTGGATATTGGTGATCAAAAAACTGCTATTTCATGTGTTGAAGATGGTATTTCACATAAGACTACAAGATTAAGAATGGACTATGGGGCAGGTGATGTGTGTCAAGCCTTGTCTTGGATGTTTCATAAAAGTGCATTTCCTTATAAGAATTGGACAGAAAATGTACCCAAAGATGTAGTCTTAATGCGTAATCTGTATCAGGATTTCTGTCATGTTAATTTAGATGTATGTGGATCCCAAGAAAAGACATTCTTGGTTGATCATCCCGGTGAAATAATCAACAAATACACATTACAAGTTGGAGATGAGTGTATTATATCACCCTTGTCACTTTTTTATACAGATTTGCTTAAAATCACTGGTTCTAAAATAACAAAAATACAGAATCGTCAACCGAGTGACGCTGAAGATCCTTTTGATGCTGAATTTCTTAGAGACACTGGTAGAAAGCGTGAAACTGCTGATCCCACAGCTAACGAAAGTCAACAGTTTGAAGCAGCAAATGAAACTCAACCCAGCAACAATCCAGATGAAGATATAGTAGTTGATACATTGGAAGGTGGGCCAGCAGAAATAGTTGCTCTTGCCCCAGGACAAGTTCTGAGCTTAGATGCTGCAATACTGCAAAGTATAGACCAATGTCCAAGTGAGGAGTTAAAAAGAAAAATGTACAGCAGCATCCTGATAGTTGGTGGGGGGGTTAAAGTGTATGGTTTAAATTTGTGGCTTCAAAACCGATTAGCTCTCCAAATACCATATACATATAAAACGGAACAGCTAGAAATAGTGACGTCCCCTAAGGATATTGACCCTGCGAGTACAGTTTGGAAGGGGGCTGCCGTGATGTCTTGCTTGGAATCTGCAATGGAATTGTGGATCAACCAGAGTGAGTGGAGCAGATATGGACTAAAGATTTTAAGGGAGAGAGCACCATTTATTTGGTGACCAAAAACTTTTATTTTAAACATTATTATATTTAATAAAAAAATTTAAGACTGTTCAAATGTCTGTACATACTTCAATAAAAAAACTAATTAAATGTTTGGCTAAAGTTATTACAGTATGAAAAATAAAAAAATTTGAAAACTGGTTTTTATTTTTTGTAAATACAAAATTGGGTAATACAAACTACATATAAAATACTTGAGATTCATTACAAATACTAGTATATAATCCTTTTATACACTTACTATTACAGATAAAAATGTTTAATACAGTACAAAATAAATATTCAGTCTTTTGTTGTTTATACAAACTTGAGTAAAAAAATACACTAAAATTGTATTGTGGCCTTAATGTACATTAATATGGTATAAAAAATACAGTTAATACTAAGAAAAAATGCAAATTTGAGTTAGAATAAACTTTGTGCAATAGGTATTACATGATTGAACATATCCGGTACTTGTTGATTGGCATGACAAGTATATTTGAATTGTCTACAGTAGATAACAATTGTACCTACAACTCAACCAGTGTTAACTAACGTGCGCAATTTGATCATCAGCTTTGAATGAAACAGATATCTCTTTGGCACATCTTCTAGGATGTAAGAAAGCATAATAAACACACATAAAAGTTATTCCTATAACATACGGTACAACACTCAATATTAAAAATGGATAAAAATATATTGGAGCTCTCATAAAATCATTTGCATAAACAAACCAGATAACACCACAAGTGAGATTCTGAATAAAACATATACTATAATACACCGTGTATCGATATCTCGTTCTACCTTCCATGGGTAATATATATGTAAAGAGGTAGACTGCTCCAAGTGCAAAGGAGAAAGATATTTGGCCAAGTTTGTTATTTGAGCAGAATGGAGATGTGTCATACAGTTGCAGCCACATTGTCATGACGAGGATGTGGATGAAGCATGCCAGAATTGTCCAGTGTGGATACAAGTATGCTATTATTGACATTGATATCACTCTGCTTACTGTAAATACAAAATATATTATACATATTGTAAACAAAATATGCTGTTAGAACAAATTTTAATAAATCTACTTCAATAATTAGATTACTGAAAAAATAATTTTCATTAAAACATCAGAATTGGTTTACAATTGGCCAAACTATTGCTTAACATAAAAAGACAGTCAAATAGTGTCTCTTTTTGGAATTAAGTATTCTATTGTAATTGTGTAAAAAAAATCAATAAAAACAAGCAATACTCACAAGTGACAAGAAAGTGCCACAAAGTCTGCAGCACGGTTCCTCCCCAAGAAACATTCTCCTTGTCCTGTTGTGCAAAACGCACTGCACGCTGGTAGGCTGCTAGGCACCAACCCATCCCCACCACCGATGAGCATATTGAGAGGATTTGATGTACTGTAAACAATCGTATTATATATTTTTTATCAGTAGTGGCAGTAGTAGTAGTAACTATGGATATGCGGGGCTTTTGTGTTGAAGGTAGAGTGATTCTTCATAGAGATACTGTTAAAATTAAAGTACTAGACACCTTTCTATAGTCCTATTATCTTTGGATGTAAGAATCTAAAATAATATAATATAAGGTTCTACAGATAGTACTTAAAACAGATGGTTATAATTTATTGTTGGATTTTCCTTATTTATTTTCCTTAATTCAAAAAAGCAATCTAGGAGTATTCTACTTACTCTCAAAATTGAAGTAAAAATTAAGCTTAGTTCAGAATCTTATTAATTAATATTATCATTGCTATACATAATTATAAATATCTAATAAATAATACAAATTAAACTTACTAATAAGATGGTTGTCATGCTCTGTCTGTAGCTGTTGCATCAAAAGACAAGTCTGTAGCACATGTTGAGGAGCAGCCTCCAAGAAACACTCAAAGATACGTAGTAATGCTGCATCTGAGTCCTCTTTCAGCATTAATGAGTAATACATGCGCTGGGAAGATGGGTCATTCCTACGCTCAGCTTGTTTGGACTTGATAGCATATCTTAAAATATAGCAGAATCAATTAAATGTTGAGAGGTTTAGTCATTCAAAAGGTTTTTAGATAGGATACTTATGAACTTAATATTATATTAACTATTCTGATAATGTAGATGATAAAATAAACATTGTGTTTGCAGGTTTGGCTGGTAGAAAATCTGTACCAATTTGAAGTGTATCAATTTAATGTTTGTTGCAAATAAGGATTGAGTACATTTTTATATATATGTGAGAGAAGGGCAAATGATCATGCATATCTCTGATGATAATTGATCACCGTCGCCCACTACCTCTTTCAACATCCGAAGAATCGCAAGAGCTACATGGGAGAAAGACCCATTAAAAACTGCAAAGTAGATCACTACACATCCAGGTGATACAGATGGCATAATTTTACTGCATCATACAACTATTAAATTTGTAACTGATAATACTTACACAAGTGCATCAGTGAATCGTAGAATAGGTGCCATTTGTAGCACTAAAATAAAAATACGCAACCATTTGCGTTTTGTGAACTCATTTGATATTGAGTCTTGCTGCTTATCTTGAGAATACCTATAATAATACAATGTGGTTTTCCAGTGCATAAATAGAACTGTTTACAATAAAGTTTATGAAAATTATCTCAGAATACGTGCTACAAACGATGAGTCAAGAGCAACGGTTACTTACATTCGAATAGAGACTGCTGTGTTAACAAAGGCTGGTGTTAGAATAAACGCCAACGTCCACCCAAACTCCATAATTTTACCAGAAAAAGAATACCTTACAGCTACATTTATATCTAATCCTAAATCCACAAAATGACCAATAATAGCCACTAAATACATTATAATGTCAAAATTACTTATTGATATATTGTTCGGTATTCGATCTGGTTCATCGTAAGAGTATCTACTTTTTTGAAGCATTTTTCGTATTGCTCTTGGCATTGTACAACTCGTTGAAGTAAATTTAATATTGTAAACATTCTACAATATAACAAAAGCCGCTCCAGCAGCCAAACACTCCCGCGAAGCTGCTAGTGCTACTGACTTTGACAATGACATTTTTAAAATGGTTGGGATAGGAGGAAGTTGCCAACTTATATGTCCAAAAAGGAAAAGTAGTAATCATAAAGCATTAAATATCATTTCAATAAATCGCCAAATAATAGCGCTTGTTTCATCAAATTATAATAAGTTAAAATGAATCCTCAAGATTTTCATTATGTGGAAAGCTTATTAAATTTTAATTATAATTATTTGAAACGCCTCCATCCGGCCACCCCTAAGATAAAATAATAGCGCCAACTGGTATATGGTGATGAAAAATTTACAACTCAGGAATTACTAATTGTACACCTTATACACCGATGAGAGGCTGTTGAAAGTAAGGGAGAGGGAGGTAAAGAGCCAGTGGTCTGGATATTCCAAAATATATTCAACCGTATAAAGGCTTGTATGTATGACGAATAGAAAGAAAAAAAATTGAGTTTTAATTTATCATCAACTGGAAATATTTTTAATATACAACATAATATTAGAATAAATATATTTAAAAATACAACGTCTTCATAATATCCTCCGATGTTAAATTCGTAGCAAGCAAAGTCTGTAATAAAAGTTGTGTATCCATCTCAGAGGGTAGGGATCTGAAAAACACAAAATTCATTAATATTTTTTATGTTTTACTTGTCTTTTCTATAGTAGTACTTTAAATTTACCGATTGACTGAGAAGCCTACGCCAAATTTATGATTGCTAAATTATTACTCCATAGTAAGTAATCAGAAAGAAAACAATTCGATTTTTTATAAAAAAAATTGTCGCAGAAACTTGATAATTAGACAAATATAATTAAATTCATTGGGGCCACATATTCAATTACAGGCATAAAGAAAATTATGTAATAAATTAGCAAATTACTTTTCTTTAAGGATGTCAATCAATGGACTCCATTTCTTAGGAAACAGCACATCTCTATTTTTACGCCACTCGTCTTTTATAAGATGCTGAATTGAGACGTTTACTATTTTTAAGTAATTGCACTTATCTATAAAAAAATGTATTATAATTATAGGTTATACAATTGGGGTGATATTAATATTAACTGGTACATATTGAAATATTAACTAAACATGAAATTCCAATTGAACGACGTACAAAACGTTTATAATCTTTTTATATTACCAGTGTAAGTGTCCACAAGTAATTGTTCAAAGAAGTTGGGCACGAAGCTATTAAGACAGGTCTGCACTTCGTACAACGAGGCGTTGATTCGCCTCGCGTGTTGATACGTCTTTATCTCTACTATGGACACAAGGTTGTCTTGCATCGTTTCGTTGAAGCTGTTGAAACATTTGAATGATCGTTTTAGAATCAGCTCAGTGATTAATGATATATCCATGTGATTGGAACACAAATAATAAATTTTCACTGCGGTTACAAAATAGTGCTAAGATTTTTATTTTGTTTATAAAATTTTATTGGAACGAAGAATTTGCAAAATTAACCACTGCGGATTTTGATATTTTAGTTTTAAGATGATTGAACCAATTTTTTTCTAAATGATGATTTAAAGATTAAGCGATAAGGTTTAATAATTTGGGATGTAATTGTTATTTCATCAAAGCATCACACTTATCGATTACCAACCAATTCTGTTTCAAGTACTATAGCTGTCGACAAATAGATTTAACAGTAAAAACTATTGTAATATAATAGTCTATTTTCTGATATTTTCTAATACAATGATTTAGCAATATATTTTGCTTTATAGTACTTACAGTACAGCTTGGTGCAGAATGCAGTGCGCTACTGCAACCTCATCCGGTAGCTCGTTGTGGCATTTGTTGACTGTGTCGAAGTGACGCACGTCTTCAAAGTTCTTTATTACTTTATAGTACTGCTCTCTGAGCTGGGTGATCATCTCCACCGGAGCTATTAGGCAATGCTCTATCACGTCTATTATCTAACAGTTGAAACAAGGATTAAAAATTTTCACCGAGTAAGAAATGCAATGTATGTTTCTAAGGTTCGTGAAAACATTAAGTCAGCTATAAGGTGGCGGGTAAGACGCCATCTAGGTGTGAATCAGCAGCAGCACGATCTAGATATTTAAGATTAATTTGAAGACCAAAATAGTTAGTAATAAGATAATTAAAACCATCTAGATTTACTTCAGCACTTATCAAGTGTGTAAGTGTTGTTAAAGAAATGTATATGCTTATTTTTATATTACTGAAGTATTACTATTTTAATCATTTACACCACTATCTTCGTGCCTGGTGTAAATAAAAAATATTTACCTCATCTAAAGTAACCATATAGTTTCTGAAATCGTGTAAATTTTTAATCCTATAAAACTTGATGACAGAATTTCTCAGATGCTTTGCCATTTTGTTGTTCATAATATGCACAAAATTTAAAAACGTGTCCATCACATAAACGGAAGTGTTTTTAAGACTGTCATAATTCGTGCGCCCTCGTGTGAAAAGGGCCTTAGCTAAGTTGTGAGATTTGGCCACAAGATGGTATTTTCTATCGATATTTTGAAATACGGATTTTGTGCACTGAAAATTGATATACGATACATATAATATAGATGAATAAAATTTATGAAAAAATGCTTTTTAAGCGTCGTTCTTACCTCTCGGCAGTATACGAGCATAAGTATTAACAAAACCACACCTCTAAGTTTATTTAAAAAACTCATCACAAACACAAATCATTAGATAAAGAACTCCCTTAGAATATAAATTTTAATTCTGACATTTACATAAACTATTTAATAAAAAAAAAGGTACAGAGAATGTATTAATTACTATACTATAAATCGACATAATGAAAAATTACAAGTCGAGTTGATACGCGTATGTTGATTTCAAAATGACTTTGGTAGGATCACCAAAAATGTTGTTTTATTTCGGATATTCTTGGTTTAATTCAAAAACATACCTAAGATACATCTTAATGTAAGTATGTAATTAGATATAGTATTTTTATTTGTTTTTTTTTAAATCAGTTACTATACAAACCACAGATAAAAATATCTTCGAGAATATTCAACTATAAACATTTTTAATGTAATCTGAAATGAAACTTTGTTTGTTCAGAATAAAATGCTTCTTGGATCTGGGAAAACGATTGTACCCTTGCAAACTTACATACAATAGTTTGTTCAATGTTATGAACGCTACACTTCAAAAAACGACTTTAAATATTTTCTTCAATATTGATTAAACCTTGTCACCCCAAAGTGAGTACATCATTCACGTTTTATAGACATTAAAACCATTTTTATTATAAGATTTTACTGCACGTGTAATGCGTCACAAGCCACGACATTCTTTCTAACAATTTAGGCTCAGCAATGATGAAATAATTCAAGCAGTTTTTGTTATTTGTAGATGTGTTATATATTTATATACTAGCTTATTCCCTCCCGCTTTGCTGGGCACACTATTAATTTGGATGTGCACTTAGGTTGCCATGGTAACCTTTGTCATGTTATCCGTTGTCATCGTAACCGTTGCTATAGTAACTCTTACCCCCGCTTTAAGTGTATAGTTTCCTACAGGTTTAAAACTTAGCGAAATGCAGAAAGTTGAAATCCGGTGAGATAGGAATTCCGTAAAATCCGTTCTTAGTGGACGTCGACGTCACAAAAGAAGTAACTACGTAAAATTTTAAGTTAATTGGACAGACAGTTTCGGACATTTCGTGAAAAGTCAGTGAGTGGTAAATTTCTATAATATATATAGTAATAAGACATCTACATGTCTTATTACTGGTTACCAATATAGACAAAGTCAGGAGCAGCAGCTAGTGTATAATATTTTAAATATTGGTTATACTTTGTATAACATACATAATACAATTAAAAGCTTGTGTAGTTTGTTTATGTTATTAATATTACAACATTTGTTGGTAACGATACTATAAATTGGTTACCATTACCTTACCTTACCTTGTTATTAACTCCAATATTTACTATATTATATTAATTTTTAACAATAACATTATTTTTGAAATACAATGATATAAAACCTACATACATGAGCTTGCATCAAAAAAAAAATTTTCTTAAAAAAATTAAACAGTTAAATATATTAAAAAACCTTTTCAGTAACAATTTTATATGAAATAAAATAAAATTCATCAATCATACTGACTTATGAAAGAAATATTGAATGATTTACAATCTAATCATTTATGCTATAGTCCTTAAAAGAGAACTCCTTCGTTATAAGAGTCTAATACACAGAACAACACTACATATAACATATATTATTACAGGGCTATGTCAAGTCATTGTGAGAAATCATTAGTATGTCCGTAGTATACATACTATCTTTTACGGGGCAATGTATACACTTTGAGCTCCCTACTGGGAGACTGTTGATTGTGCATTCACATTATACCGTTCAATAAATTAAAAACTCATTAAGAAATATTTGTGTTAACAGATACTACAATATTTGCAAGTATCTAGAACATGATGTATTGGGTATGAAACACTACTTCTATATTGTAAATGTAATTTAGGTATTAACACTGAACTTACCAGTACCGGTCAAATTGACCGTTCTTAAACTATTGTAAAACTTACACATTTTTAAACGTTATAATATCGTTATCAAACTACATGACAATTCTTAGATATATGCATATTATATATATAGTCTTCATTCTTTACTTTTAGTTATTTCCATTATTATATGCGTTATATAATAAAATAATTTTTAATTACCGGTCAATTTGACGGTGTGCGGTAGGAACAGGTATACAAGAATTGTCGGTAGGTTTAGTGTTAAAATAAAGTAACAAGAAATAACCGCTGAATATTTGTTCAGTTCTTCTCACGTCAATGACAAATAACTTACCGAGCTAGAAGCTTTGAGAATGAAAAACATTTTTGTATATAATTAAGTTTTAATAAAGAATTTTATTTTGATAATTTTTTTATTAGTTCTAGCCACTTATTCAAGTTTTAATTTGTATGTATACATTATGACTACACCCACACCTCACTTTGCGTCCTGGTTACGTTCCAAAAAAACACGACGCAAATTGAATTAAGATTTTTTAAAGCAAACCATGTAAAGATCGGGATAGATTCCATTGTTACAAAAATACTACTTTTTAAAAAGAGAATCCTACGAAGTAAATATTTAAAAAAAAATTATATAATTCTGCCAATAAATAAATTGGAATAATATTTACCTTTTTTGTAACCAGAAACAACACGTAAAAATTTATATTAATTTAATATTCTCTTTTAAAAAAGCACAACACACTACGTAGTTGAAACTGACTTTGAAAATTAGCAAATAAAAGTGAAAATAAATCTGTATTAAAACTAAGTTGATTTTTAGTTAAAAAGAGAATCCCCCGAGTTTTGATGGCATGGCGTAATTAGAAACAAAAGGGTTGCCATCTTTAAAAAATATATAAAGAAAATTAAAAAATATATATATTCGAACCCAAACAAACGCAATTTCGAAAATCTAACGACGCACAGTGAAAATTAGTACTAATTAAGCAGAAACGCAAAACGAAACGACGCAAAGCGAGGTATGGCTGTACTAGTAACAATATAAGAAATTAAATAGAAAACAATTTTATTGTTAACCAAAATCAAACATTATTTGAGGCTATCATAATAGCTCAATTTTATAATTGAGTTTTAAAACAATATATTTGAAATATTTAACATAAATCATTAAAATGTCTCCCGCTGTGTTGATGGTTGACGACGATGACGATGATGGCTGATGATGAAGCAGTCGATCAGTCCTTATGTAGTAGCTTGTTGAAGGCTCCGTAGGCAGACTCCAGGTCGAACAGCAGCTGTCGCACCTGGGATTCTGATAGCTCGTCGGACGCAGACATCTCAGACAACTTGTCCAGCCACTCTTGGACCTGGAAATGGCCACAACACATATTGGAGCTACGAATTGGCATATTTGGTTTAAAATATTGGCAATATTTTAAAGTAACATGATTTGTATATTGTTGTAGTTGATCAAATTGATTGCAATGGTTCTAGTTATTTGTAGTTTGCTCACTATATATTGATGTTTGTAAAACAGTGATCACAATAAAGAAATGCTCAGCTCAGTTTGCTGCGTGGTTCTTATCAGAGCAGGGTGCGTTTGGAATACTTGACTTTTTTAAAGTTGGAGAGTGTCATATTTCAATAAGTATGGTATCAAAATAGTCCTGACATACCCATTAGATAACAAAAGTGGAAAAGATAAAAATAAATTTTAAAAAAATCTTTTATAATTCCATCAGTCAGGATGTGTGTCAATCAGAAAATCTGTAATATCAGTCAAGCAGGCGTCCATACCTTGAGCTTTCCTTCAAAGTCATCGGGCACCATGGCGAGGCGGTCCATGGTGTCTCTCAGGTCGCGTAGCTCAGGCTGGATCATGTCCATGGCACGTAACTCCAGACGGAGCTTGTCCATCAGCGTTATGAACAACTGACCAAAGCGTTTTGATAGATGGAATGTATTATACCTTTACAATATGACACTTATGTTTTTCTATTTATGTGAGTATCATTTTAACTGATCGCTCATTTGTTAAGAAATAATAAAGAATAATAATATATATATTCTGAGTGTACTTACAGATACAATTTCCGCTATATATTTATTAATGTTCCCCTTATCATCTTTGATCAGGTTCGGTTTGTTTTCTCTTATCCTCTCCAGTGCTGCCGGACAGTCTAACTGAAATACAATGATATTACAACTTTATTATCCAGAGTTACATGAACTGAAATTGGATAAGAATATAAGAATTATCAAATTATGTTATTTTAATTGTGCATATAACAAAGTACCAATAAAGAGAATAAATATTAGATCTATACATTAATATGAACAAAGAATATTAACTAACATGACAACAGTAACTATATACAGATTTCAAAAATATAATGTACAATAAAATAGCAAGTTTTCGGGGATGCTAAGTAACAGTAACGGAACACTGCAATCAATTTATTATGATTGCAGACCAACTCACTCTGAATTTAGCCACAAAGGCCTCAATATTGGGGAAGTCATCCCCGGTGACTTGTTGGAAGGCCACACGGTACTGCACCAGCAGGCGGCTGCATGCCGCTGTGTACTCCTGCGCCCGCACACAGTCACGCATATACGCCTTCTCCAGGTGCTGCAGTGTGCTGACCACTGCATATAGTTCTGCCATGTTGTCATGCCTAGGTGTGATATTGAGATTGAGTAGGTTGGTGGTTGTCCCATCGAACCAGTGTATTATTAATGTAAAAATAATTGTTATATCCAGTTTCGAATAAAATGTCACCATAGCTAGGTTAAATTCTGTGTACTTTTTCATAGAGTTAAGTTTTACTGTAAACTACTACGGAGGTGAGAATGAAATCTAATAAGAAGGGGCAAAGCCGCCGAAAAATCTTGTAACATCTGTGGGGAGGCAGTAGGAACTGCGAAACACTGGCTAGTAGGGTGTAGGGTACTTCTAAATACAGGTAAATACTCGCATCGCCACGATAAAGTATTGGAAATCATAGGAGAAGCGGTTAGTCTTACAGTAGCAAGAATGCGAAAAGGTATAAAAACCACCAAACCATTGGTAGAGTTTGTGAAAGCAGGTTTGTTCTAAAAGTCTAAACTAAATCTCCTGATTGGACTCTCATGATGGACACTTATGAAAAGCAATACAAAATCCCTAACAATGTTTGTGTTTCGTCATCTAGGCCGGACTTATTCCTGTGCTCAAAACAACTAAAGTGTGTTATACTTGTGGACCTTACTGTACCCTGGAAATCAAACATACCTAAAGATCATATATTTAAGCTTAACAAGTATTACAAACTATGTAACAAAGTGATCAGGAATAAATTTATAGTTAATTTGTATGCTGTAGAATTAGGAGCGAGATGTATAACAGAAAAATCTCTCTACAACTTACTTAAGGATTGGCCTCTCTAAAACTATCATTGGTTCATTTCTAGTAAGTATTTTAAAGGCGGCTTTAGTAGGTTCTTATGATATTTGGTTAGATAGGGAGAGCAGCGTAGAAAGTGAAGGTGAGTGTGTATGCGCATAGTAAAGAGGTCCCTAAAATCTACACTTAGATCGCAAGTTGTTCCAGATATTTACAACCTTGATTCTCAGGAGTCCTAAAATTGTGTTTAAAGACACTTCAATATTTATGCTTCTGTTGCTTTTTATTTTGGATAATAAAATGTATTTCCAGAATTACATCCATAATATTAAAAATAATATTAACACTAGAAATAATAACAATGATAGTTTGGATTGATTTAAAGAAAAATATTATGTTATAGATAATGGAAAAATTTCTCAAATCATCAACATATTGAACAAATATTTAAGCTTTTAAAATATTTTTTTTTTGTATCAGAATTATATTTATTGTTAGAGATAGGCTATAAGAGCTCTGTGACTGCCTTAGATGTCATTAAAGTTTATCAACTAACTTCTCAGCAAGTGTCTTTTATTGATTTTATTTAAATGTGTAAGCAATAAGATAGTGTTATCTTATTTTAAACCCATTAATTTGTTCTCTTATTTTAAACCCATTTGTTTAAGCCTTTAAGGGGTTCTTAAGGCCCTTATACTTTAATTTTCAGTTAGAAAGTATCTTCTCAGAAGGGCTTGTTCTAATAAGTATGGTATCAAATTAGGCACTTCTGACACTTCCACTTTACATACAAATGTACTGGTATTGATTCTAAGTGCAAAACATAAAAATAAATAAAAAAACAAATAAATATGCTTCTATCATATTACAAAATCTAAACTATTAAGTGGATCCCTCAAATCATTGTCTTACTTACAGACTTAGTGATATGGTGAAAATAATTTAAAAACATTAATTTTCGAAGTTTACTTACTTTTCACGTTCTCTAGCATTTCTGTATAATTTTATCTCCTCGTACAACTCTGGTCGCGTATCTGAAGAGAGTTAAACACTTAATAAATTGAAAATATTTGAATATT
Organism: Melinaea marsaeus rileyi; assembly: GCA_918358865.1. NCBI lineage: Eukaryota > Metazoa > Arthropoda > Insecta > Lepidoptera > Nymphalidae > Melinaea > Melinaea marsaeus. The sequence continues at coordinate 6,942,120 of OU911088.1, read as the reverse complement.
TAATCTATTAAATGGTACTTTCTTACCCTGCATTGTAGTGTTGGTTCAACTTTCGTTATTCACAGAAGAACACCTTTATGAAAAAGTGGTTTTATTAAAAACCCACTCATCCACATATATTAATTAATAATATTTGTTAACGAAAAACAGAAAACAAGGATCTTTTATGATATTAATTTTGACAAGTGAATCAGTATCCAGAAAACAGATAAAAAACATTTAACCTTAATAGTCTATAGAGAATATAGAAAATATCATAAAAAATATTCGAAAGCTGTAAAAATTATCTTAAAATCCAAATCAAGTTACAATTATACGACACGAGCAAGTAGATATATTTATGATAGCTTGTATAAGATTCTTGATTAACCAACCTGTTAATCAAACTTTTTGACATCACTTAAGTACATTGTGTAGCTTTTCTCCATTTGTTTTTAGATATAAAAATATCTGACTGAATGATCTATCATTGTTTTGTGTGACATTTAAAATTTTTGTTTTTATATTTAAAAATAGTGAATAAAATAAGTAACATCGTTCACAAATATTCTGATCCGCTTGTAATCACGCTAAAGGTTCGTTCTTAGTAAACTCTCTACTGATAAAAATTTAAATTTTAACCACCATCACATACTAGCGACGGCATTGAAAGTTGATTTTATATTTTACAGGAATGTAATATAGAAGTATAAAAAAGAATGGAATACCTCATACACATATTACAAACTGTAAATGCTCTACGTTGTAGTTAAGGAAATTCAAATTGCTATATTAATGTAAATGTATTATATTCAAGTTGAATAAACAATTTTTTTTAACAATGTTTGTGTGTTATAACTAATAATAATTAGGATCATCATTAAATTATTATAAAAAAATTACAGATTTAAACTTTAAAAGTATTATAAATTAATCACCGCAAAGCTTATCAGTCGCATTATATGTGTTTGAATACTATAAATAACCTATGGTTGACTTTTTGCTTGAATGTCACATTATAGACGTAATGTATGTTGGTTTCAACATATTTTTGTTCAGTTGTTTCATATGTGTATGCTCTTCGTTTTAACTCAATTATGACATTGACAAATATCAAGGCAAGTACACTGGTAAGTGGTGACATCTATCTATTTACCTTAGCCTAATAGAAGACCTGTGCCATTCTCATTGGCATGTTTTACCGATGACGTAATCATCCAATATGGCGGATGACGCGAGCCTCCCCTTCTGCCCGCGCCCCGTAAAATTGTAGTTTGTTCGGTTGGGCAACGTAACCGCCGCTCGTCTCGAATGATTTCACCTTGCAATGAATGAAAATAATAATTGCGGTATTCAGTTGCTTCGAAACTTATTCACATAAACTTATCCTCGAGACTTAATAGTGTCTGTGTTTGTGAGTTCTATAGGTGGATTCGTGGTTACAGTGATACCAGTTCCTCCTTTACTTCGTGAACTACAACTTATATTTACGCGCTGAAACACGGCAAAGTGAAAACTTAGTACTCTTTAGTTTTATCAATCGCCCTTTAATGGGATCTTGTTGATCTACAGGTGAAGTATTTATTACCGTATTTACTGGTCTTATTAAATATATTGTTTTTCATATTTAACTCGCAAAGGTTTTTAAAAGAAACATTTAGTTTTTTACACTGCAAAAATTTTTGTATAACGAAATTATGTGATGTTTATTTCATTATTCTTATTGGAATGCTTGGTAATCGCGGTGAACGGGCGTTGCTTGGGCGCGGTAGGTTGGCCCACTTTTGTGGAGTAACTACGGAGTACCTGGGCCACATAATGTGTGCCTTGACCATGTTTGCAGTTACAAGTATAGAATACGACCAATTTCATACACAATAGGTTAGTAGCGATAACAGTGGCGTATAAAATGTATTTCTGTACAAAACATTTTAAACTTACTACGCTAACTTTTGTTTATAATGTGAATATTAAAATATTAGAAAATCTCCATTGTTGAAACTATCAGTAGAATTTATAAAAAATACGAAAATAATATGTTTTACTTTATAATCAATTTATTTGCAAATTTATTATTCTATTCAAAACTTTTCTAATTCTTAAAATATAAAGTTCTATTGTTTTTTATACTTTCTACTATGTTGATAATTTGCATATGAATAGAGCATATAAAAAGTTCAGATCAAACAGTAATATTAAAAGATTGTTACCATATAAAATATAGTTACTACAATACATCCAGTTTCAAGTGGGTAATAAGAGTCTTTAATGACAAATAATTAGTGTTACTCAACACATGTTATTAGCTAATTGTTGGTAGTTGATTTTATTACACATCAGAAACCATTAAGATGTCATTGTGTAATAAAACTTTGCTAAAGTATTAGTTTGTTTCCACTTTGAAAACTTTCTATATCCAGTTCTAGGTAAAGTATTAATATTTGATAATTATTTTTTTAATTAATGGTCTTGTATAACTATAGACTTATTTAAAATAAAGTTTCGTATATTTATTCTGTGAACCCGATTGAACTTTTAGTTTTAAAAACGTGAGACTTAGCAGTTTTTATTTATTATTTATCTATTTAAAGTTTTGGTTTAAAATAACGTTTCTTATATTTGTTTTGCGAACCCTACTGTCCTTTTAGGTTCCAAATATGTATATATAAAAATGTTTACTTGGTTTATGTATACCTCACACTCTAAAATTACTGCAATGAGCTCAAATTTGGACACAAAAACCCGTTTCAGTGATAGTTAGATACTTATAAAATTTTTTATAATTGTAGTTGATTCAATGCCCATTTCCCTATTACACAAGGCATTCAAATAAGGAGCTTCTAAATAGAATGTAAATGCAATGCGAGACAGCAAATTTGAACTTTGAATATTTTGAATACGTTTAACGCTTCTGCTTTGTTCTTGCTGTTTAAAACAGATGAAATACTAGCTAGTGATACAGCTACTACGACACTACGACAGGATACAGCTTACTTATAAAACTAGATGTAATGTGTGTTACATTAAAACTAACTTGCAACACACAATAGACATGCCTACACAAAAGACATAAATCACTCATTTAGTCCAGCATGGCGCTATTCAAGCTAATTCTTTAACAAGTGGACCTTGCTATGAGCCTCAACCTTCTATTAAACTCAAATTGACATGACATCACCGAGCGTAACCTTGCATCCCGATGATGTCATTAGTTTTGTGATCAAACTGATATTGATTCATTTATCTCGTTATGTCAACTTTTAGTAGTTTATTTTTTTAACCATTTGTACACCTTGGACCTAACTAATAGATTCCCAATAACAAGCTTTAAGGAATAAATCATTCATCTATTAAAATATAAAATTATATCTATTTATATTTGTACCTATACTGTACCAGATAATATACTTGCATATTGATATATATATATTTTTAAAAGTTACTTATATTTTGTTAAAATTAAACCAATTATAAAATGTAGGTTAAAATGTTTGTTTAATTAATGGTTGCCCTTAATGCAAAGAATGTTTTCCTCTCTCGGGGATCTAAATATTTACTCTGTTAAAAGCATATTAGAGAGCTCTTAAATTTTATTAATTGAAAGTGTTGGTTAATGTAACTTTAGCATGGAACTGTTTGGTCCAAAAACAAAAATTTTCTCTTTAAGAACAATGTATTGTCATATTTAAAATCTTGAGTTCTTAACACTTTGCTTCTGGTGGCGAGTAGTTAACTTATCATTTCATGTCCAAACATTGTTGACCAGTGACAAGTTAACTCGTCATTGCACTTGCATTATCTGTTTCAATTTATAGCACCAAGGGCGGTGACATGACATTCTGTGTAAAATTGCCTGTCACCGAAGTGTTAATATAAAATTTAAAAAAAAAAGAAACTATTTTAATTATTTTAAGTTTCTTTTTATCAATTCTAAAGTTTATCTTCAATTGCATTTTTTTAAAGCATTAATGATATCTCTTATCAGTTCTTATCTCATGCACACAGCTAGAAGCAAACAGTGTAGTAGTGACTCATACAACTTTGTTTATTTTACATAAAGAACTGTTTCTCTAATATACATACACAGTACAGAGGCATATGGGTCATATTTACATGGAATTATGCCAATTGGCAACTACCAGAATGTTGTGATAACAATCTACGGTAGCTACTTGATTTTTTTTCTATTAACAAATACAATAAAATACCATAAAAATATGTAGCAAGTTAATGATGTAATATTTTAACCAAATTCACTATTTTCTAGACTTCTAGAAACTTTAAATTTCCTTCCAATGTCTCCCTTTTATGTTTTTATATGATATCGGCCAATTGAATTCTAGAAAAAACATAATTACTGGCAAAACAACTGTCATGTCTCATTCTCCCATATATATTTTACAGCTGATCAGAATATTCTCTATTGAATGCATTTTGTATATGTTATACAATATATAGATTAAAAACTGAATTTCTTTAAACATTGTCTATGATATAAATTATGTCATAAAGTTTATACTTAAAAATCAAAGACAATAAACTATTTTTTTATATACACATTGTTCTCACAAGAATTTACACAACCTTTGATCATTTATGTAGGTACTTAACACTAAATCTACCGACAATTCTTGTATATCTGTTCCTACCGTCAAATTGACCGATAATTAAAAGTTTTTTTATTATATAACTCAGGTAATAATGGAAATAACTAAAAGTAAAGAGTGTGGAAAATATTATATGCATATTCTAAGAAATGTCATGTAGTTTGATAACGATATTATAATGATTAAAAACGTGTAAGTTTTACAAAAGTTTAAGAACGGTCAATTTGACCCGTACTTGGTAGGTTTAGTGTTAAGTTCATAGTAAGTTAATTATCTACTTTGTAATATTCATAATTTAAAACACTTTATAAGTGTAATAATTATGGCTGGCGTAAAAACATCTACAATTAAAGTTAGTTTATATATACTTATATTTTATTTCGTTGTAATTTTAAACATAATTAAAGGATACAATTAATTGTGGATAGATTTCTACTTGATTATTTATTATGTTAGATTTTGTAATTATATTTATTATATTTAGTTATAGAAAAAGGTGGCGGATAATAAGAATCATTGACCACTGAGATACTTTACCAGATTATTTATTATATCTTTAGGTATATCTGTTAATAATTTAAATTTATATTATTTTAAACAAACTATTTATATACTTGATATTATTATTAAATTAACTAAACTAAATATATCTAAAAATATATCTATCTAAAATATATCTAAACTGAACTTCGCTTCGTGACATTTTGTATGCAGACTTAAACCTATCAGAGGCGTTATTAAGGACTGCATGTCATTAAATAATAATGACGTCATACTTCCCGTCACGTCGACATTATTTGTGATATAATCAAGCGCCATTATGGATATTTATTTTGTATTTTGCCCACTTTTTTATTCGCTCAGTACGGCACAACAGTTTGCGCACTTTCGTCACAACAGATAAGGTTAGTGACGTACTCATCCCACTCTGTGGCAGTTTTGACAATGGAAAAAGATTCAATTAAAAATTAAATTTAAAAAAAGTCATAGCCTTACATTGTGATGTAATTAAAAATGATAAGTATCACCAACATAAGTTGCATCAGATAACTATAGACATTTGGATTTAATTTCAAGCATACAGACTAGTGAGGACACATCATAAAAAGAATCTACAAGAATCCGTTGATTTGTATGAAGCTATGTTAAATAAAATTTTCGTCGGTTTCAACAAAACCGGTACATAATATTTGCACTGCAAGACATCACTATATATGTTATTGAATTCTGAAACCAGTTCCTTTATTCTTTGAACTCTGACGACTCTTTACTGACATTTTACTGTTTTGTAAACGCTGTCGTTACTTTTTTTTTTTTTTCAAATTTTATTTCATATAAAATTAATGTTTAAAATGTTTTTTTGATATCGTATATACCGTTATAAATTGTTAAAATGTATTAAGTTTACGATGGTGGTCAAATTTTAATTAAAAAAAAAACTTAGATGTTTTTTTTTTAAACAATCAAGTACATAAAAATTTTATGTTCGAATTATCACACGCCCACACTAATTCAAATGTATTCAGAATTTAATAACCTTATTAATGTTTTTACTTTTAAAACCATTAATATATCGCCGCTGTAATATTAAATATTTATGAAGGAAAAAACTCTTGCTCTTCTTACTTAACAGTATTTTTTTTATATAATATTGATTTATCAACTGTATATACCAACGTGACATTTCACACGATAGATATATATTCAATCATGTCCAAGCTAGCATCAAGATGGGAACGAGATCTCGGTCCCGCTGCGCGACTTTCTTGACTCATTCAATAGCATGCCCATATCCAAGAGGATACGTCCCTCAGACGTTGATATATAATTGATGCAATCAATTACTAACAGGAACTGTCCCTGGGAGGTCTGGTACTGTTACTCGTATATATGTTACTGCCCTTACTCGGATAGTGGATGTTTAATGGAAAAGTTGCATCATAACTATCAACTATATATCTATCTATACAGTAATACCCCACTTTACGCGAGGGATACGTTCCAAAAAAAATCGCGTTAACTGAAATTCGCGTATAACGAAAAAAATTATTACAAAAAAATACAAATCATTTTAATCAATCACTTTAATTCTAGGAACACTTTATGCAATACATACTCTTATTTTTTTACGGAAAAATACATCTATTGTTTATGACTACATTATATTTATACACACTCTTTCGCGTAATTCGAGGCATTTGAGCGCGAAATTTGCATCCGCGTTATAGTGAAACCGTGTATAATGGGGTCGCGTAAAGCGGGGTATTACTGTACTATAATATGTACATCTCTACGGCTATTTCGTTATATGGGCACGCTCCTATCGCTACTGTAGGATCCAAACATCCAAACAGGAATGGTTAATACATTATATACATGTTCATACAAACATTAGTAAATACAATGTAGTAACAATAACATCTTTTGGAATTTTTGTATGTTTAATTAAAAATACAACTACCGTTGGTGAAGCTCTGAAACGTTTCTAGATCTTGCCCGTTTGTAGAACGGGCCATTGGACTAGTATATATATATATATATATATATATATATATATATTTGATCCAGGAGCATAACATAGCCCTACTCTTCAAAGTACCCAGTCTAGTGGAAACTTATTTGATGTATCTATTAAATTTGTTGGACTGGAGGTGTATCTTATATAAACATGTTTTACTTCAAGGAACATCTAAATTATTAAAATACTTTATTAACCATTTTTAAAGCCAAAAATGTGAAATAAACGTATAAATTATGTGAAGTTTCAAACCATGAAATAGCTAATAATATAATGGAGTAGGTACAGGACCGGGATGTTAAATTAAAATAAATGTCCCAAAGTTGATTTAGCAAGTTAGTCCTCCCACGCGACTCGTCATTTGTTAAACCTACCCGCGTAGGCGATTGTAGACTCGTTCCTACACATTGTATCTTGTGCGTAGAAATTATAATTTTGCTATATATTATACATGTTTTTGCACCTTTCTTTTCTCCTATTGTTGAGATTTGTTACATTTAATTACAGTACTCCGGTAGGAACAGAAACGAGTCAAAATTACAGAAAAATATTTTAGAGTAACAAAGATACTTACTTACTTTTTATAGTAAATATATCTTAAACAGAATACTGTAAATACAATTGAATAAAAATACGGTACTTTATTATTAACCTCTATTTTAACATTTATTTTGGAAGAAACATGTATGATTCATACGATATTATTTAATTTATTATATACTGTGGCTCAACAGGAAACTAAGTGCAAGAAATAACGATCTAATAATAACTGAAATACATTTTCCCGTTACAAGATATTATTTATAACTACTCAATTATATATATTTTTTTAAACTTTATTTGACAATAAATACATAATTTATATTTAATCCAACTTAATAATATGAAAAACCTCTATATAAGTAAATAAAATGATTTCTTTATCAATATTATTCAGATAATATAATAAATAATTTAAACGATTAATTTAGTTTTAATTTCCTTATAAATTTTTTAAAATATTTGTAAAGTGTATGTGAAATATAACGATATTAACTTAGTAGTAGCTGGTACTAGGCGATGCTGTAAAATTAATATTACGCAACCGCGGAGCTAAGGTCACTAAAAATAACATCTGACACAATAGTTCAGTCCTAATCGTGACGCGTCAGAACATTTGACTGACTCATTTGTCACATCTGGTGGTATAAAACAAAATATAATTATTATTATAATATTTATAAAATTTATTGGACACGAAAGAAAGAGGACAAGAATCAAGAAAAGAAAGAGAACAAGAATCAAGAAAAGAAAGAGAACGATATACAAACAGACGATCATATATATTTGTGATTAACTATATATATGAGTAATTTTTTTTATTATTTCATAATAAATTGTCGCATGCATCGATAAACTTTAAGACTCTGATTCATGGTCGTATCAAATAGAAACGTGATAAAATTATTATTAATAACTAAAAATATTTGTATGATAAATTTTGTAAACCATGTTACGTAATCATATTTGAGGTAAATTTTAATTAATAAATACAACATGTTCAAACATAAAAGGTATAGTCAAGTGTGAGGTATATGTATGTATGTATATGGCATAGCCGGTTAAGGTCACAACTCCACCGGTTCTAATTCCGGTCGACGCGATAATCTATAAGGTCGTTGAACCTTTGATTACAATCAATTTGTCTATTTAATAGATGACAATTAATATCTAGTTCGGTAACTAATTTGGTGATTGTATGTTTAATATTCACTATATATAATAAGAGTTTGTTTTGTAAAAAGTAATGTTATATAACAATAATGAAGGATATTTTATAAATCAGCTCATAAAAAAAAGAAAACCTTAATAGACAAAAAACATGAGGATAAAATCGAGAAATTCTATAAAGTGACTTGGTTTTTTGCGATTAAATTTCAACGGAATATTAACGGTAACGGATAAGACATTAAACTATTAATGGAGAGCATTTATAACGACAATATACAGATATATGTCTATATGTATATATAGTTAAGTATATATAGTTAATGTAACATAGCAGATTTTTCGGGGATGTATAAAACAATTAAATACTTAAATACTAAAGATTTTCTCTTCCTTTTATAATATTCGTCTTATGTCAGCCATTTTATCTGTCCGGACCCTAATTGCATTGCAAAACAATTTTCATACAGGCTCGACCGGTTGCCGCGAGTTTTTTATATAGGTGATGTCACCATCATAATAATACGACCAACTTGAAATGTTACTTTTTGTCTGACTTGTTATTTAACGACTCCCGAATTTGTTTGGTTTGTATCGTGTTTTGAATGAACTAGCAACGGTCAAATTGCCGCGTGGTTAAATGCTTTAATTAGTCAAATTTATTATGTAAGTAATTGAAAAACGAGGTTATTTTATAATTAATATTTTTTTGTACCAAATATTTTTCATGTATGGTTCATACATACACATAATACATTCATACGTGAAAAATATTTGATGGCTCTTTTCTGATACTTCTCAATATATCTAATAAATTAATTTTTCGAATCGCTGTAAAATTTATAAGGGATGACTATTATCTCGTTTTGGAAAAACTATTGTCAAATAATAATATTTCTTTTATAAAAAGTATATTGTCATTTCTATAAAAATATGTGTATCTAAAATCTTAACAGCGATCAATCACGTACACAAGAATAGAAAGTGGAAGGAAAAGTGTCTCTACTTTAAAAAGTTAAACGCGTTAACAACAAAAGGTTTATAAACGAAATTTTTTATCCCGATAACAATAAAAACTAAGTGACAAGTACCTAAAATATCTGTGCATTTGTGTGTGTGTAATAATAAGTTTTTGTAATGGCGTGTGTACATCTCAAATGTTACCTGACACGCGTGACGAATATGAAAGAATTCAAAGATTAGTACTATAAATTTTATAACGGTTTATCTGATGTAAAATTTACTTTGAGATTTAATTTAATGACTATTTGGGTATCTACAATTTTTAGAATGTGTATAAATTTTTATTCAACCCTAAAAACCATATACAAGATCTAAGGCTAACGAATTAAATAATGCCAAATAAAATCTCTGTATACTTCATATATACATATATAAATACTTATAAAAAAGTATTACAAACTAACTCGTATATATATATATATATATATATATATATATATATACCAATTGTACAAGAATTGTATTTTAAGACATAGACGTCATCTCTCTAAACCATCAATTTAACCCAGTATTAGAATCCGCCCAGTTTGAGCTCGGAATGCCAGTTAGAATGCCATCTGGCGATTTAATGGTGCCCCAAACCATAAACCGTTAAAAATACCACCAACTACTTCTGCATTAATCTCGAGAGCGAATTGTTTGATCGTATTGAATAACTTTTAATTATTGTTTTCAAACAGAATTATTATATTTTAACCACTATATATATATATATATATATATATATATATATATATATTCATCATAAGACTCTGAATACTCTTATTTAGGAGGTATTTTAAGAAATTAAAACTACAACAACTTTGAATAAGGATTTAAAAGATATTTGATAAAGTTTTAAAGTTAATTTTCTGTACAATATTAAAGTTTCCCTTACCCTATTCTAAAATACATAAATTTAAACAGTTAAGTTAAACTGCGAAGTTAAGTTTTTTATTACTTCATGCTTGAGTTCCCACAATAGTAATACAACTCGTGTTTTCTATACATTTACTGTGTCTTATGTTTAGGATTTTGTCATAAGTATTAAAATTGTTGAAATTATCTACAAAGTATGTATTAGCAACATGTCTATCTTCATTTGGTTACTTTATTGTTTCTTCTCTCGCATAGTTCGCGAGTTTTCGTTAATTTCATTATCAGTTAGTATAGTGTGAAACGTGCTTTATCGCTCTCTCGACTCACGACTCTTAATATCTTTCTTATATATAAATATTTGTACATTTTTTCTTTAATAGTCACAATATTGTGAAGGTTTTACTCTAATCCCATCTTCCATCCCATCATCTTAACACGGTAAATGGTCGTTCTGTCATGTTGTTCGTAACCAGGCCATCATCTCGTAAGACGAAGGTCAAAGTTATTGTTTTTATTGTTATTGTCACTATTATTAACTTTATGTCACATGTACTGAGAATGACAACAATTTAGGCAATGAATTGGAATAAATGCTAACGAGCTAATGGTCGTCTATGATAAATTTCATGCATTATTACCCGGTATTCTCTTATCATGTAGATATGTTATCAGCTCGTTTAAGTTCTCGTTAAAGCTAAAAAAAGGCGTAATAAAGAAATTACTATTAAGATTAGATTATTTTTTTAATATTAAATATAAAAAAACTTAGAATAAGATACGATAGGGCTGGCATGTTTTAATAATCAACAACCCTTAAATAAATAAAGATTATAAAAAAAGTACATGTATTATGACAAATTATCTTAATTTATAATTAATAACATGATGATAGAATTAGAAAATACTCGTCGGCGTTTCAAAGACCCGTCAATAATAATTGACCTCAATTCAAGTGTTTAATACGGTCTTTGCTATTCACTCATCAGCATTGTAATATTTATATATATTAATTATCTATTAAATTGTCACACCTATTAATTATTTACACTAAACCTACCAAGTAACGGTCAAATTGACCGTTCTTAAACTTTTGTAAAACTTACACATTTTTAAACGTTATAATATCGTTATCAAACTACATGACAATTCTTAGAATATGCATATAATATTTTCTACACTCTTTACTTTTAGTTATTTCCATTATTACCTGCGTTATATAATAAAATAACTTTTAATTACCGGTCAATTTGACGGCGTGCGGTAGGGACAGGTATACAAGAATTGTTGGTAGGTTTAATGTTAATGTTATTAAGCTTTTAACACTTACTTCTATTTAACTTTATTAATATATGAGTATGTTTGTATGTGGTTATATCACGTTATAACTGGATTACGTGTTTTTCTTTGATCAGGAGTACAAAAGTTTTTCCAGCATCTTGCGAATATACGTTACTATTGTTATAATATTAACTGTTTATCACAATTGTTGTAATCTTTTGTTGTTTTAGTTTATACGAGCCTATATCGGTGATGGTGATGAAGTTGGTGATTGAATTACATTCAATTCAATTCAATTATGTCATTACATTACATTATGTCATATGTATAATACGAAAATGATATTCATTTTTCAATATTCAAATTTAATGCAATTAAACTATTGGTAAAATAAATTAATATAAAGTTGTGAATTGGTTTTGAAACCGAGTTGGGTGTTCTTTAGATCAGATACTAAATCTGTTTTATTGTTGATAATAAAAATTTCCCTTGAATTTCTTAATTTTAACAGCCGTAAGGGATAAAATTGACAAAAATTTTTACCAACTTTTACATAACAGATGGACTGACAAACAGATATTTCTACACCATAATTGTTAAATTATTATTTTTTTAAATTAATTGAGCGTAGCGAGCGTAGCGTTCTACTGGAGACTTTTTCACATCCTTTGTCGCGAATAGGCTCGAAAACTACTTGACGGAAAATTATGAAATTTTACAATCAAAAAGACACACATTGATGGTTTTATAAATATAATTTTTGAAAAATGTCTTGTCGTTGAGGAATAATCATAAAAAAACTGATATCCCATTAAAGTCAATGGAAAGCGATGAGTCATTACACTGGGTTCGCGTCGCTCAATATCCATACGGCATCCGAGATTTTGCGAGCGCAGCGAGTCGAAATTGAGGAACTGTTGACGCCTCTAGTTAAATGACTAACTATATATATTGTTATTATTTTTTGACAGTGTTCAAGATATATCGACTGCATCTTTATTATAAATGATAGTAAATGATAAACACGTATCCGTCCGTCACAGTTATTAATGGTTTTACCTTATCAGTCTATAAATAATGGTTACATTGAACTTGGACTGCTATCACTATGACCTTTGCTTGTGTTATCTATTACTCATTTTTAAATTTTTTGTTTCAGGTAATAATAATATTAATTCCAGATTTTGGTGATAATTGGTAAATTAATTTATTTTGTACAGTTATTCGAATGTTTTATAGAATGAAAAGGCAATATCTTATTTCTTACTCTTTTCAATTTTTTTTTTCATTAGTCATTCATTGCGCATATGAGGACTATTTTATAGAATGAAAAGGCAATATCATACTTGTCTACTCATTTTCAAATTGCTATTTTTTTTTAAATTTTCAGGAGGCATTCATTGCACATATGAAAAGAAACTTTGTCTTGTTTTAATTTCTAACAATTCTTTTCATATTATGAAAAAATTCAAAACATACCTCTTTATATAAGATACTTATAATAATTGTATAAAATAGTACTAATTAAGTAAAAGTGCTTCTACCGGATGGAGAGTTGAAGTTAGTAACTTCAATGACCCAAGTTGAAGTGATGGTTGCTATTAGGCTATACTTTAACTCCTATACACGTCTTTTTGGTATCAGAAATGTGACTAATTTGGTGTACAAGGAAAGAAGTACATATAATTTGTATTTAAATAGCAAAAAGTATTGAGTTATTGTAAATGTATATTAATAGTGTATGTCATGTAATTTAAATAATATATATATATATATATATATAACCGATTTACCACTCGTCACGAAATCTCCGAAATTATCTGTCCGATTAACTTAAAGTTTTACATGATTACTTCTTTTATGACGTAGACGTCCACTAAGAACGGATTTTACGGAATTTCTATCCGAACTTTTTGCATTTCGCCAAGTTTCAAACCTGTAGGAGCTATACACTTAACGCGGATACCATAGCAACCAAAGTTCACATCCAAATTAATCTATAAGCTAGTATAATCAATATAATTAGTAAAATAAATATTATAGATATAAAAACTCCTCACAAAACTCTGTTCGATGTTTCTCAGTCAGAGATAAAAGAAATGTCAGGATTATTTCTCAAACAGGAATCGATATCCATTGTTTCGTTGGATTGCTTTACACGGACTCGTAGAGCACACTCCAGGATAAAGTTTTGGGAGCATCACTTGTAAGACTTCACAGAAAATTATACCGTAGCGTCCAACGATCAAAGGTTACAATTGCATACAAAAATCACATCTCAAAACAAAACTGTTTACTCAGAAGCGAGTCCTCTGGCTGTAAATGGTAGACATAAAAGAGAGGAGGGCAAAAATATTCGTGTTTTCCTTCAAATATTTACATTGTTTCGTATAATTTATTTATTTTGTTGAGAAATCTTAACCAAAGCTTCGATACGAATACGAAATGAGATTTACTTTAGAGAAAAGTATAGTTTGGTAAATAATAATTCTCTGCTCTGGAAATATCTAGACTAGTTCCAAATAATAATATAATTACTATTAGTAACCCCCCTATAACGCGATTTCAGTTCCTCGTATAACATGTTTTCCCCCATATAACGCGGGCATTTCCCACGTTATATTTTTATACTATGAAATTTATACTTTTTTTTACAGTTCATTATGTTGTTATAAAATTAAATTAAATAAAGTAAAAATTTAATTTAATTTAATAATAATATTTGTTAATTCCATTTAAACCGCCTCTAACGAGAAAAGTTAAACGTAAATTATTTGTACATAACGCGTTATACGGTACATATGAGTGCATTATACAAGAATATTCCTACAACGCGTTTTCCTATAACGCGAAACCTACCGAACGAAACGAAATCTACCGTGTTATAGGGGGGATGGCTATTATAATATTATCTTAATTTTTAATGATATTTATTCAGTTAATTTTGATTGCACAGACTCGTCTACTTAAATTAAAATATTACAAAAATTAATTCCGAGTAAGCGCAGTCTGAATGTACTTAGTTTCTGTCAGGGGAAGCGTCGCCTTCCCCTATGGGATTTTCAAATGGTACTGGAATATGAAGTAGTGGTAACTTGCTATGGAAATATAGACTCTATTAACATATACCGACGTACCATAATGGTATGCTACAAGAACTCCTCATCGGTATCCAGAAAGTATATATACATGCGATTATAATTCTAAATGCATATGATATAAATGTCATAATGGAGCTGCAAGTAATTTACTCACAGAATATTTAAATCGCTGACAACGAAATTTTTATCTCACTATATTGCATGTACTCTGTAGCTTTGATTTTTAATACTTTCTAAGATGGCGCCGGTCCCTATGGAAATCTAAATATATCTTGATTTGATTTTAAATTGTCGTAATATTATTATATATATATATATATATTAGTCACGTAATAGCGTGACTGAGATCCGTTAGTTTGTAAAAACGATTATATATATATATACTAGTTGTGCCAACGACTTTACTGATAATTTTTTTTAAATAAAAGTCCTCCAAGTTGCTCCTTACAATACCTACCCGCTGATGAAAATACTTTTAAAATCGTTCGTCGTTACAGCCGTTTCGGTGAATAGCCGGAACAGACAGACAGGCAGACATTGATTTTTTTATGTAGGTACGGTATATATCGCATATGTATTTAAAAAAAAAATATTAATTTGGAATTATACACACTTTTAAATTTTATTTATATATATGTAAAGAAATACTATTAAAGTATTCTTCCTTAACACTAAACCTACCGACAATTCTTGTGTACCTGTTCCTACCGCACGCCGTCAAATTGACCGGTAATTAAAAGTTATTTTATTATATACGCAGGTAATAATGAAAATAACTAAAAGTAAAGAGTGTAGAAAATACTATATGCATATTCTAAGAATTGTCATGCAGTTTGTTAACGATATTATAACGTTTAAAAATGTGTAAGTTTTACAAAAGTTTAAGAACGGTCAATTTGACCGGTACTTGGTAGGTTTAGTGTTAAACAGTCGTAGTTGGCCCCACGTGTCATATTCAACTAAACTTTTGTCCTCTATTCCTGTTTGATCAATAAAGAAGTTATTGTGCGTGTCTTATCTCTCCTTCCTATTACTAAAGATAAGCAAGTTTAGCAAATGAGTTTGTTATCAAGATTTAAATTTCTTTAGTATATATTATATTATATAGTGTTAATAGTTTTACATTTTGAACTTAGTATGTATAGACAGACACTAAGTATATGTTAAAATATTGAGACATCATTAATTAATACATAATATATATATATAAAATCTCTGATGCAATATTTTCATATTGAAATAAATATTTTATATTTCGCGAGTGCACTCGACTATGAGAGGTGCGTCATTAAAATCCTGTCAAGTATTCTCAATTTTTAATACTGAAACTGTGATATCAATTCACAAGGATAACTTGAACGTATTCAAATTAAATTTTTTGGTTTACATAAATTATTTTAGACCTATATAAAACTGTTAGAATATGCACAGGCATATTCTGTTATACGCTCGCTCGCTCGCTCGCTAGGTGTATTATTGTGATATCCACGTATCACAATAATACACTTAGCTATCGAGCTAACGTGATATAAACGAAGATTGACGCGTAAATTTATATAAAATCCAATTATCGAATACCCCCGTCCTCTAATGGATCGCTTTGGATGCATTTATAGTTAATCGAGAGCAAATTGGATCTAGCTAGCTGCTAGCTGATGAAATACTGCCGTAATGAAAGTTATTTAATAGTTTAATTTAAAATTTATATGATATAAGTTGCGTTAAACTACTATTGTTTTTTTAAATGTTCAAGTTCGTCGAAATTTCTACGTTTCTAATTCTGAGTACCGAATAATATAATGAAGTTCTGAAGCTGGTTGCCGCAAACTTGTATCGTCAAGGGGAGGATAAAAAGAAAAAAAAAATGTGGTAACCAGATATAGAATTTGAAATGACGTGAATTCAAGTCAGCGGCAACCGGGAATAGAATTTGAAATGACGTGAATTCACGTCAGCGGCAACCGGGAATGGAATTTGAAATGACGTGAATTCACGTCAGCGGAAGCGAATGTGTTAATAAAGTAATGTTACAATGCGAGCTAAAGATAGCTTCGATATCCGTATATTCATATTCAGAGACAAAAGCCGTATAGAGGAAATGAAGTCTCGCCTCGTTGTGGCTCTTCATATATAAAAGAGATTGCGGCCCGCCTTGTTAGGACGGGATTTAGATGACAGTTGGATGCTTTGTTTCGTGATGGTCTTTTGACGGTTACGACGTTGACGAAACTTTGTCTTTAAGTATGCTTGTGTATGTTTATGTGACTGTTATGTTGAAAAACAAAGGCAAACTAAATATTGTTATGAACATTGTATGCAAAATTCATTAGAACACCTCCTGCACTATTCCAGAGGTCATAGATTCTACTCCTGCTCATGTTGCAGTTTCTTTACATTTATTTATTTAATTTTCTACAGATAAAAGTCATATTTTAGTTAGCACCGGTTTCGGAACGTTGCGTTATGCTAATGTGGTTTGAGTGTGGTTACAGGAAATTTATTAAATATATGTTAATTATATATTTATCCCCTGTTGTAGGGTGTGCTTTAATTTAAACTGAGATTTTCAACAAAAAATAAACCTCTGAAATTGTCAGTATCTACTTTTATACAAAAAAAATTTACTTACTCTAGCTAGCTGCAAAAACTAGTGAATTGGGCGGAGACGTTCCCAAGGGATGGTCTTTCAAACGCGTGTTATATATATATATATATATGTATATAAATAACACGCGTTTGAAAGACCATCCCTTGGGAACGTCTCGTTTCTCGTATATATATATATATATAATATAGAGCAGACAAACCCAAACATAATTATAACATTAAATTAAAATACTTAATATTATTCGTTCGTGTTTATTACTCTAATATTCGTGTAGTTATGTTACCATAACTATTGTATGGTTTGTTAAATTTTAATAGCTAGTAAAATTTAAACAACTCTGTTCATTACTTTACGTCTGCCTTAAATTTTGGATGAGATTTTAATATAAGAAGTTTTCACCGCTCTTCGAGAGCACTCCCCTCATTGCCTCGCCAAGTATCAGAATACTGGGTCTCGACATTTCGAGCGACTGTCAGTTTCGTGGTCATCTGGAGAGCAAGGCCAAGTTGGCCTCGATGAAATTGGGAGTGATCAATAGAGCGAGGCAGTATTTCAAACCTGGCCAAAGACTTGCGCTCTATAAGGCGCAGGTCCGGCCACACATGGAGTACTGTTCTCATCTCTGGTCCGGATCACCCCAATATCAGCTTCTACCATTTGACCGCGTACAACGGAGAGCCGTTCGAATTGTCGGGGACCCGGTGTTCTGCGAACGGCTGGACTCTTTGGCATTGCGTAGAGACGTGGCTTCTTTGTGCGTCTTCTACCACATTTACAACGGGGAGTGTTCCGAGGAACTATTCGATCTGATGCCTGCCGCCGAATTTCATCACCGCACAGCGCGCCATCGCCTGCAATACCATCCTTACCACCTGGATGCGTGGCGATGTCCACTGTGTCTCCACTGTGCGGTTCTCAAGGACATTTTTTCCACGACCACTCGAATGTGGAACGAACTCCCTTCGGCGGTATTTCCAGATCGGTACGACATGGGTACCTTCAAAAAAGGCGTTTATTCCTACCTACAAGGCCGGCAACACTCTTTTGTAAATCCTCGGATGTTGCAAGAGCTCATGGGCGGCGGTGATCACGTCCATCCGTGACCCGCCAGCTAGTTTGCCCTCCTGTGACATAAAAAAAAAAAAAAAGTACCCTAGGGTAATAATCTATAATAGGTCGGATTCTTAACAATGTATATTTAACTCAAGGTCTGTTACAGGTGGGTGACATGATAAGAGTGCATTGAACCCGTTTAATTGTAATTGATTCACAAATGTTGGCGACTTTCCAACATTTACTCGTTTATTCGTTTACGTTTTGGGTAAAATTATTGTACGGTGTAGGTATTCTTTTATGAATTATTTTTTTTTGCGAGACGATTATTTTTTTTGCACTTTATAATACTGAAAAAAATAATGTTGGTGATAAAAATCATTATTAAATCAAACACGCGGTTGACAACCCTATAGAAAGCTAATGGACAAACTATATACATATATATATATATATATATATATATATATATATATATATATATAAAATCGGTCACAATAAAAAAATAGTCGGAAGAGTCACTCGTAACTCATCAAGGGTTGTCGATTTCATACTCGGATTCACGATACAAGGTACTTCATAAGTTATAGAGATGGCTGTATCGTTTTTAATTCGATTCTCTGCGATGTCAAGGACGTGCTTTCATTATGTACTCTGTTACGAATTGAGTCTTTGAGAGCGAGCGAAATAACTGTAGTAGGTTATGTTTTGTTATGGTAAGTATTGTTATGTATTTGGTAAGACAGAGATAAAGATACAAGTGCTGTCTCACTCTAAAATTATATTATAAAGAGAATAGGTTGTAATGCATGTTTGTATGTAGTGTAATCTCAAAAACCACTGGAGCAATTTTTAAAAATTCTTTCACATTTTGAAAGCTAAATTATTACCGAGCGAAATGGCTACTTTTATCCCTATATTTTTAATACTATTTCGTAAAATAGTTTTTCATGGAAAGAAATAAAAAAAATGCAGTCCTCACGATCGCTCTTATATGTCAATGCGGACGAAGTCGCGGGCAACGGCTGCTATTACTCAAATAAAACTTATCAAATCATAGATATTAAAAAGAAAGAATTATAACTGAAAGAAGATACGGAAGTTAGTCAAGTAGAAGAAGGCATTCAAATTGTCAATTGTATTTTATAAACACGCTGTGAATAGTGATGTATTAATTATAATAATTAATAAAAAAAAGCCCGAGCTTTGGAACAAACGACATAAATACAAGTTCATCGATCGATGATAAAATAATTGTTTATAACAATAGCTGTTTGTACATCATTGTCTTCATCGGAGAAATTGTATGTGTGTGTTGATTTATCTATGTGTGTGTTTGATTGTTTTACGTGTGTGGGTGTGATTTCCTTGTGATGTAATATTTGAAATTATTTACTTATATATAATGTTTGTAATAGATTATTTAATGGTTTTTGAACTGATAGTATTAATAAGCGAATATATAAATTAAGTAGAGACAGGCGCTTAAAGCACTGGGTAATATTTTTTTAAGAGAAACAATAGGATCATGAAAAGATAACTTCATTGTTGGATTGCAGCGCTTTTTAAGCTTATTTATTGACAACAATGTCCTCGTTCCCGGAACCCGGGATCCGTGATACAGCACTAATTAGCGTATTGTCTGAACTCTTCCTATAGTATCTACAAGTAATTACGTATTAATTTTTTTTTTCTGTTTAAACAATTTAATAACTAAGGTACCCGAAATTCACCCAGACTCAACATACTCGTATGATGATTTTTTATCTATCCCGTGTGGGAATCGAACCCACAATCTCTGTAGCATTCATTAACCACTGAACGTATAGATCACATTGTTTTTATTTAATAATATGTGAATATTGTAATTATAAATATCTAAACTATTATGATTGATTCACCAGTTGGCTGTGGGTTCGTCGACCCCCCGACGCCGCTCTATTGTTATATCTGTGTGCGTAACCGTTTATTATGAGGTACTTTTTTTTACAAACCTTTTTAGGGTCACAGCCTGTATGTATACAGACCAGTGGTCCGTTATATTCCTTTAATTCTCTATGGGGTGTATTTTTATTGAGCGAAGCGAGCGTAGCGTTCTACTGGAGACTTTTTCACATCCTTTGTCACGAATGGGCTCGAAAACTACTTGACGGATTATTATGAAATTTTGCAAATATTGTCAAAAAGACACATATAAAGTGATAGTTTTTACAAAAAAAAAATTAAAAAAAAAAAAAAATTAAATGTCATGTCAAAAAAATTTATATCCCATTGAAGTCAATGGGAAACGATGGGTCATTACACTGGGCTCGCTTCGCTCAATATGCAAACGGCACCCGAGATTTCACGAGCGCAGCGAGTCGAAATTAAGGGTCGGTTGGCGCCCCTAGTTTAATATTCAAATTTGTATTCTTTTTAAGTATATAGTTGCATTGTTTATGATAATTTCGTGGGAAAAATATGTGGTACAAAAAAGCGCTTTAATAATCTTCGCATTGCAAGAAATTAAGTAGGTCGTAGAAATTTGTTTTGCCGAATAACATTAATAGGTCACTGTCCCCCCAGGGGTTTGCAGTCGCACCCCCATTTGCTGAATTGCGTGAGTTCAAATGTTTATGTTATGGTTATAATGTGTGCATGCAAACATTCATCAGCAAACATGCCAAGGTATAAACGACTATCAAGTGATGACAACAATAAAAGTATTAAACAGATTGTTTTATATATAAATATATATATATATATTAGGGTACATCGAAAAAACTGAAAAATGGTGGCTACCCCCTAAAATGAAAGTACTTTTGAAATAAAAATTTTCTATGGATATCAAAAAATTTTTAAAAAATATCTAGAGGGCGCGCGGGTCACTCAAAAATGCCATTTTTTCGTGTTTTTTTAGATTTCACTCTGGTAAAACCTATTGAAATGTATCAAAAATTCCCATATTTGGATATGTTGTGCCCAGATAGACACTCTTTCGAAAACTATAATGGTTGACCATATTTTATTGGCCATTTTGTCGAGAATAATCGTCGAATGTCGTTTATTTAAATTAAATAATTATATTATTTTTGATTATTAATTGCTAATTATAAAATTTAAGAAAAAAAAACAAGTATGACACATGAAATCTGTAGGAAATTTTGCGTAGAACACGAAAATAGTGGAAAAATTGGTCAGGAATAAAAGGCAAACGATAAAAAATGTGTTTTTCTAAATGGTTTATACTGTTGATATCGTTGATATAACCATTTAGAAAAACACATTTTTTATCGTTTGCCTTTTATTCCTGACCAATTTTTCCACTATTTTCGTGTTCTACGCAAAATTTCCAATAGATTTCATGTGTCATACTTGTTTTTTTTTCTTAAATTTTATGATTAGCAATTAATAATCAAAAATAATATAATTATTTAATTTAAATAAACGACATTCGACGATTATTCTCGACAAAATGGCCAATAAAATATGGTCAACCATTATAGTTTTCGAAAGAGTGTCTATCTGGGCACAACATATCCAAATATGGGAATTTTTGATACATTTCAATAGGGTTTACCAGGGTGAAATCTAAAAAAACACGAAAAAATGGCATTTTTGAGTGACCCGCGCGCCCTCTAGATATTTTTTAAAAATTTTTTGATATCCATAGAAAATTTTTATTTCAAAAGTACTTTCATTTTAGGGGGTAGCCACCATTTTTCAGTTTTTTCGATGTACCCTAATATATATATATATATATATAAATAAAATTGAAGTGTCTGTTTGTCTTTTCAAACTAATAGCTTTTTGCTAAATAAAAGTCTATAAGATATAGTACTTTTATAATTTTAAAATTATTTATTGTATTGTTGTTTGGTTCGGATAATTTTTAAAACGGCTGGACCGATTTTCATAGGATTTTGACTGGATGATAGGTAATGTTATAAGGCGTAACTTGGCTACTTTTATTTAAAAACATAGTCCTCGCGAACGAATCCGTGGGCACAGCTTGTATGTAATAAAAACAAGTAAAAATCAATCATGATTTAGATAGTGCGACCGATAGTATTGAACGGTTTTAATACTTTTTATTGTTGTAATGAGTTATAATAAATGCTCGTGTCATTGCACCTCGGTCCCGAAATGTACATTAGTGGCTAAGTACCAACTCGGTGAAAGTGGAGTTGTTTATTTAATGGTGTGGTCTTGTGGCGCTTTCCCCTCTGTTCTCTTTGTTAACTCGCCACGCAGAACCGGGGGATGTTCCTAGTTTGTTTATATAGCGGTCTGTCGCACGGAAGCTCCTAAGCTAATGTGTTTTGATAAAACAAAACTTGGTTTGAATAAAATATTTCTTTGCTATATTTAATCAAAATTAGTTTAGCAATTTTAACTTTTTTTAAATAATTTATAATAACAGTCTGATCAAATGTTTTTTAGAAACTGTTAAACGTATAGATAAGTAATTACAACTCTCGAAAGTATCATTTCATGATTTAGTATATCGGGCGCGGTATAACCGTGTCACTGGGTGCGGTCGACAACCGCACGTCTAGTTTTCATATTTATATAATAAATATCGCTAACTTTATACTCAACTTGATATATATATAATAATGTAATATTGTACGTTTGTTTATCTCTTGTTTTGATAGTTTCATATAACAAAATTTTTAATATTGAAATTAATTTTTCAATAGGTAACTTTTCTATGTATCAATTTGTTTTAATAGATGTTTGTTTTAATTTTAATATACATACATACAAGTAAATTTGTAATATATGTACAAGAAAAAACATGGTTCACCACAAGTACTTTAATAAATATAATTAAAACGAATTCTTTGTTGCAGTGCAACGTGTTTAAAAACTATTATACATTATGATAATTTTAACATAACATTGCAGCATAACTTGGCAATTTGAAAGTATACATATTTTGGTTTTTAACTGTAACATAATTTGGCCAAAAAAATCTTTCTCTGTTAGTTTGCGTGCAGCATGCGAATAGTTCGGGGTGAATATACCGCCAGCATTGGGTTTTACTTGTTTTAATGTATCCTTAATTTACATTTAATTATAAAGTTAATCCACAAAAAATATCAAATCTAATCTAATCTGTAATCTAGGGATATGTAGTGATTTATTTCTAATATTTTTTGTTTCACTATTCGTATGCCGACTGTCATTCCCACCGGAGACATCTCGCGAACTAAAATTCATATATACTAGGATCCGCGGGTGCGCTGTGGGAGTTGAGCTGAACCCTCTCCCCTTTTTGAATGCTCCGAAATGTGAAACTTATAAGCGTATGAAAAGTTGACGATCGGCAAGCGTTCGGAGTTTCTGATAACGTTAAGTCTATGGGAGAAACAGTTCTTTGACTATAATTTCTGAACGGAATGAGATATTTTAATTCTATTTTTTTTAAAACATGCCCATTCTCAAGCTCTACAGCTCTGGCTATTTTTATTCAAATCGGTTCAGTAGTTTTTATGTGATGTTGCTTCAAAAAGAAGTTACCCAAACGGTTAAGAGCTTCGTTTACTTTCAGCCATAATATAAAACTTTGGGGGTATGATTTCAGAAAAACCACAATCCCCATGAAAAATATTAACACGTTTTCTCTACATCACGTCCGTCTATCAGTTTTATTTTTATTTACTATCGACAAACTTTTACCATATATATTATATTCAAATATAAAACTATAGATTTAGAAGATCCCTGTTAGTGATTCAGTGAAATGTTTGCGAAGGTCTCGAGTGTCGTGAATATTAAATGATCCCGTCTCCTCAACGTATACACGTCTACCGCCGCCTGCATTTTAAACACGGTTGGTTCTATGGTAATTTTATTTTACTAGCATCTGCAACCGGCTCCGTCTGCATTGGAATTATTTAATGTGTAGTTTTTATTTATATATACACACACACACACACACACAATATATATAATATTCACAATAAATAATGACAATACAGTAATACCCCGCTTTACGCGAGGGATACGTTCCAAAAAAAATCGCGTTAACTGAAATTCGCGTATAACGAGGTTTATGATTAAACATAGTCCAAAATTATTACAAAAAAATACAAATCATTTTAATCAATCACTTTAATTCTAGGAACACTTTATGCAATACATACTCTTATTTTTTACGGAAAAATACATCTATTGTTGATGACTACATTATATTTATACACACCCTATCGCGTAATTCGAGGCATTTGAGCGCGAAATTTGCATCCGCGTTATAGTGAAACCGCCTATAACGGGGTCGCGTAAAGCGGGGTATTACTGTATACCTTAAATACTTTGTTGGTAAAAATAATTCTAAAGATTTTATTATTGTTTAGTTTATCTTAAAGTTATTTAATTATGTTGGTATTAATATATTTTTTTTATCGTTACAAAATGTTTACTCAGCGAGATAACTTTTATGGTACATAAAAAGGATCCCATAATTTTTGAGTTACACTGTAGTTATATACGGTCGGACAGATAAGATATCTCCAATATGTAAGGTAGGTATGAGCAAAAGGTAGGTAAAGGTAGGTAAGGTAAGCAAAAATAAGCAAAAAGTCTTTCTCAATTTCCTATAACTGCTACTGTTTACTTAATAGTGAATTTATTTGTGAATTACTTGATATTTGAAAAAGTTATATTGTATTTTAATTTTTCATATAAATTTATTTTATTTGTTTATATTTTGAGGTATTATTAAAAGTCACGTTTTTAAATTTTTTTTTTAAAGATTTTATTTATTTTTTTATTTTTTATTTTTTTTTATTAATATTTGTAATAATATATCTTATGTATAAAATATCCGAATCACGTTCGCTAACATTTGAAAAATTGAATTATTGAGATCTTCGGTTATAAATAATTGATTATACTCTCATAACATCCGAGTAGGGTTGTCGATTGTAACATTTTAAATATTAATATTTTATGTGACTATATTAACACTAAACCTACCAAGTACCGGTCAAATTGACCGCTCTTAAACTTTTGTTAAACTTACACGTTTTTAAACGTTATAATATCGTTATCAAACTACATGACAATTCTTAGAATATGCATATAATATTGTCTTCACTCCTTACTTTCAGTTATTTCCATTATTACCTGCGTTATATAATAAAATAATTTTTAATTACCGGTCAATTTGACCGCGTGCGGTAGGAACAGGTATACAAGAATTGTCGGTAGGTTTAATGTTAATTTTATTAAACAAAGTACATAAACATTTTAATATATTTTTTTATAATGTAAATATAAGTATAATTATATTAATATATATTTTGAGTATCCCAACCCTGTTTAAAGTGGATGTATGTATGAAGCGAGGTTGTTATATAATTAAATATCACCGGTTCATGAATTACTCAACGGTCTCAGATAACTTTGAGGTTGTGAAGGTGGATTGGATTGGATTATATTGAATTCGAATATTTATTATGTAATATTTAATATTTTTGTTGTTTGTACTAAATATTAAATTTTATAAACAAATTAAACCAGTGAAGATGCAAATATCCAGTATCCCGAACGAACTTTGACGAAATTATAAATGTTAATAAAAAAACGATTGATTTTTAAGTAAAATGTTTATTATTTATTGAAGTAAAGAAAATTTTAAATAAATGTTTATTTATAATTACTAAAAAATTATTAAAAAAGTGTGATTAATTATAATACAAAATAGGAATTTAATTAAATATGAAAATAAACTAAAAAAAAAATTCCCTAAAAATTTTCAGGACTTAAAATTTTTTTCCTGTCCAAAGACATCCATCCATGCATCCATCCATCCATCCATGCATCCATCCATCCATCCATCCATCCATCCATCCATCCATCCATCCATCCATCCATCCATCCATCCATCCATCCATCCATCCATCCATCCATCCATCCGAGAAAAATGAACAATGAATGAGAAAAATTAAAAATGAACAACAATACAGAACGAACAAAGTTTCGTCGTGAAATTGACTTCAAATTTAACTTTCTTTATTCATGTATGTTTTTTAATTTAATATAAAAAAAATAAGTTTGATATTCGTGTTGTAATTTAAGTGCATACAGAAAATCTGAACTATATTATGTTAAGGAATTAATATGAACCGTTTACGATTTTTTAGTTTTTATTAATTATTATATTGTTTTTATATATGTACCGTTATTAAGAGTTTACATTTAATTGTCGTTAAAAATGACATTTGGTCAGAAATATCAAAAACATGTCAAAAATGTCATATGATCTTAGATCAGTGACATTTTAAAACATCAAGTCTTTGTGCATCTTCAGCATCTTTGTTCGAGTGTCCATTAAAGTCTCCGAAGCCCTGTGACTAAAAGACGGGCAGGAGTCCATTATGTAGTCACAGGAGCGCGGTTGTGACGAAATATCAGAAATATAACTGATTTAATAGCTGTAGAGAATGTGTGCTAGAAGCATAAATATTAATGAATTTTTTTAATCAATCGTATTTATTAAATATTAACTGTTTTTGGAAGTGCAATAATTTCTTTGTCAAATTTATTTTATACAATTTATACCCAAAAACACAGAACTGTTCTTACTTATTCCCATACATATGTATGTAGACTTATGAAGCCAATGTTCATACAATTCCCCGAAATGCACATTCAGAAGTTATCCCCTTAAAGCATCAATAACAAGAAACATAAAACCCTCACCGCCACCCCGGCGCCAGTGTTGTCGTCGTCATCCAGTAGCTCTAGAAATAATACATTATTTAATAGCCTTAATACAGTTAGTAAGTAGGTACTAATGAAAGAATTATGCCATTGTTTACTGTCACTGAATCTAAGATTCATTTCGATAGTACAAGATATTAGATAATACTAGACGCCAACAGACCTTCAATTTCGACTAGCTGCGCTCGCGAAATCTTGGTTGCAGTTTGCATATTGAGCGAAGCGAGCCCAGTATAATGACTCATCGTTTCCCATTGACTTCAATGGGATAATATGGGATATAAAAAAAATTCAATTTTTTTTTTTAAAACCATCACCTAATGTGTCTTTTTGATTGCAAAATTTCATAATTTTCCGTCAAGTAGTTTTCGAGCCTATTCGTGACGAAGAATGTGAAAAGTCTCCAGTAGAACGCTCCTCTCGCTACGCTCGCTTCGCTCAATCTATGTCTTCATATCAAGTGCATATTATATTACGTTATACAATAAGTAGTAACGTGGCTACGTTATCGGTAATTAATAGCACCTATCCATAGATAAATGCATTCTTATCTAACAATGAATGTTATATAGATTAAATAATATAAAATTGTATGTAGGTACCTTTATAAGAAATGTGCCCTTCGATAAATCCTACGGGGCATCAATACTTCTCTTACTTTCCTGTTACTTAGCATTCCGGTTATACGATTATCTAAGCTCGTGTTGGTGTGTGTGTATGTGTGTGTGTTTTTTTCAAAGTGACGAACGGGACGTGTATAGTAACGGTACGGGATATATAGGAGTAGTTCAGCTCTGTATATGATTTTTTATTTTGACATAGAGAAGAATGCTCCCAGTCCACGAAGTTCTTGTAATGCTCCGGGTTGCTCTGTGATTGGTAGTTGCTTATAAATTAAAATTAATTGCAAATAAATCTTACTAATCAATTTAATAAAACATGAGTCATAACTGTATAGCTAAATGATAATGTTATTATTTAGAGGTCAATATGATATCATAGAGGTGGAGTGGAGTGGTCACGGCTGACTTTGTGTCTATTAATAGATACGTATCTTATCTTTTCTTAACACTAAACCTACCAAGTAGCGATCAAATTGACCGTTCTTAAACCTTTGTAAAACTTACACATTTTAAACGTTATAATATCGTTATCAAACTACATGACAATTCTTAGAATATGCATATAATATTTTCTACACTTTTTACTTTTAGTTATTTCCATTATTACCTGCGTTATAAAATAAAATAATTTTTAATTACCGGTCAATTGGACGGCGTGCGGTAGGAACAGGTATACAAGAATTGTCGGTAGGTTTAGTGTTAAATTATCGTTTTATTACTACAATATAACAATACTCAGTACCTATATATAATACGTAATGGATACTCGTGCTGTCTTAAGGAAAGGGTCGACCCTTAACACAGTAAGGGATTGAAGGGTTAAATATTGTGTCATACGTGTCTATTAACACAAGATACCTTTGAATTTTTAGTCGTTACAAGTAAAATAATTGCATACTGAAAAGTAAATGTATTTTTTTTAATTTTTCGTAATGATGCAGACGATGATGTCATTACGCTCGGGTCAAGGTCACAATGACTGCATAATGACTTTACTGGTTGTGAGAAGTTTTAAGTATGAATGTGGGGGGGGGGTAGAAGAGGTGGACCGAAGATGACTGGATGGAGAATATGAAAAAACAAGTCTCTATTCTGATCAAGTAGAAGAACATAAAGGAATTGATTCTTCGAAATGTTTGAGATATATTTTATCAACCTCTGTCCCTTAATATTTTTTAAATTATATATAAATGATGTTAATATAATAATTTAATAAACAGCTGTTGCTGGCGTCCGGCCAACGGCGCCGATTGATACGCCAACAGAATTGACACATACTATAACTAAATATTTAGTTTGAATTTATTTTATTAGAAATGTTTATTTATTTTTAATTAATTATTTGTATAAAATATGTTTATTTTTAAGATATAAGTAACGAAAGGATTCTAAACTTAAAAGCATACATAAGTTCACGTATAAGTATTTTCTATTTTACTGTAAATTTTTCTTTCTTTTATTTAGTAAGCTTTTTAAATTATAAATAGCTGTCCATTAATCAACGTATCTCACAATGTGTACTAGCTTTAAACAATAAAACCCCATTGACCTAATATCTCTAGACATACGCGCACCGGAAGTTAATAAATCCGTTTTCCGTAACCTCGGTTACGATGTTGGTAGGTGAAGATGGATATCGCGTCGGAATAGAAAATATAAACAGGATACTGCCGATAACAAAACATTCGGACGTACTTACAGACTGACATACACCACGGTTATAACTGATATTATTAATTGAGCTGAGCTGAGCGTAGGCGAAGCTCTTAACCGTTTGGGAAATGTTTTTTTGAAGCAACATCACAAAAAAACTACTGAACCGATTTGAATGAAAATTGGTAGAGCTGTAGAGCTTGGGAATGGCGATGTTTTGACAAAAACAGATTTAAAATATCTCATTTCGTTCAAAATGGTGGTTAAAAAACTGAGAGGGCTCAGCTCAACTCCCTAGTAACTAGTAATTTATGTTGGAATGGAATGTACATTTATCTTTCCTCAGACTCTTACAAATATAATTTTTCATTATTCTAAAAGAATATTTTTGTAGTTTTTTGGCGATTTAAGAGACAAAGATCTCGTTGCTACTTCCATTTGTATTACGAGGAATGATATCTCCCTCGTCCCTAATTCGCTGACCCCCAGCCAATTAGGGCGACACCGAGAGATATCTAGAAGATATTTGACCTAGGGCACTTAAGATATCATCAATTTGTAGCGTCCTAAATAGTTTTAGTGCACATATCAAAGCTTAATAACATGAAATATTCTACATCATTTTGGTTTAACTTGACGAACTATAAATTTGTATTATAATTGTATTAAAAAGACATTGCGAAACTACCATTTTAAATATAACTCTGTAGTCATTGAGTCATGGAAATTAAGAGTTTTATGAACAATTTAATAATCGAGTGTGACTATCGGTTCACCATTGTTTCCTGATCATAAAACGATCATGACCACTCATTACTAATATTCAAATAGGTATTAAAAACCAACCAAAACCAAACTAAACCAAACCAATCCAAAACAAACGTATGAAGTTAGATTTTTATAAATAGTTATATCATATTAGTATTTTATATTCACATCATATATTATAATACGTGCTTGTATGTATGTCCATCCATTGTTACCTCACAGCCTTGTTAGTTGAATTATAATATTGACTCTCACTGACCATATAATCGTTATGTATAAATACTGTATGATAAATCTTTAGCATTTTTATGAATATATCGTGTTATTATGATGTTTTTTTTGTCCTTTATTTCCCACGCTTCGTCTCAATGGTCGCCTGTTACTCCATTGTTGTTGGTGATTATGTACTGTTGTAATTATTTTGCTTTCAACTTGTTGTTTTACTGATTTTTATAATAAATTAATATCTCTATTTTTATTGTTTCTTTTTATATATAACCAGTAATATTTAATTACAAGTGTACAAAAAGAAAAATACATCTAATTGGTTAGAAATATTATATGCGCTAAAAAAAAAATAGTTTGAAATATGTTGACGTAAGTTTTGTTAAATATTTCGATTAATAAAAAATAAATACTATCAAAATGATATCATAAAACTCTCAGACGAGATGAGCAATTAAGATAACCGGTCTGAATTAGCTTCATTATATCTTTTTAAAAATTTCGCCCATACCGGTTCTGTAACTATCGTTTTGATTTATAATAAATATAGTTTATTATATATATATGTATATATCTTGTTAATATTATTGTATTATTTAATATATTTTTCAAACCCTTATTAACACTATAATAAATAATATGTGATTATATTTCAGGAGGTGACGGGATCGCGGCAAAATGCCGGAGGGTGTGGCCAAGGAGGCCAAGGAGACAAAGGATGAGAAGGTCAAAGCCAAGGAGTCGCCGAAGCGGCGGGCGAGCGGCAACATGGCCAAGGTGAAGGTGGAACTTCTGGACGGATCAACGGTGGAGCTCGAAGCTGATGTAAGATACGATATCCATCGTCTAATGTAAATGTATCTGAATATAAATTATTCTTTCAATTGTGTAATTGTTATATGAATTCTTTCCAGAGAAAAGACCGTGGTCACGACCTTCTAAACAAGGTCTGCGAAAGTCTCAACTTGGTTGAGAAGGACTACTTCGGGCTGCTGTACGAGGACCGTGGTGACCCCAGGGTGTGGATCGACCTGGACAAAAGAGTCTCCAAGATGCTTAAGCGTACGTACAATTTGTTCACAAAAGAACCAAGAAAAGACCTCGATATTTGTATTGATTTTGGTATTTTCGAACTCTAAATGGGTACAAATACAGTGCGGTGTTAATCTGCTAAGAGGATTATTGACGCGCGTAAACCAATAAGTATAACTTAATGCTTCTATGGTTTCGTGTTGGAAATAAATTAAAAATATATCGCAGAGCTGAACAATGTGGAATCGATTAAAAAGTTATATTTAGTAGTAGGTTTATTACATAAATGTAAGGATTTTTTAACAGATGAGCCATGGGAAGTTAAGTTCGCAGTGAAGTTCTACCCGCCGGAGCCCACTCAGCTACAAGAGGAACTGACGAGATATCAACTGGTGCTAGCCATCAGAAAAGACTTACTGGAAGGTATGATCACAATGCACAAACACAATTTCTTTTTGTACTCTTTAATTCGAATTCAATTTTTACTTTGGTGCCACTCTTTTGTATAACTTATAATAATTTTTGGTAAATATTAATGTTCTATTGCACAAAGAAATGAGGTTTAAAAAAACAACAACCTTTGAGAAACGTATAAATATGTCTGAAATTTATAAGCCTTTTTTTGTATCGTCCGTGCTGTTAGCCCTACTGGTCATGACAGCGTCACCGGTATAGTCTTTCTCAATTCAAACCCCATTGTCTCAGGTCGCCTCCCGTGCTCGACGGTGACGCACGCGCTGCTGGCTAGCTACCTGCTGCAGTCTGAGCTGGGCGACCACGAGCAGCCCGCCCGCGGCCTTTGCCAGCAGCTCAAGCTGGCGCCGCCCGCCGCCTGCACTCCCGAGCTGGAGGAGAAGGTTCTGGAACTCTACCGTACTCACAGGTACTAATCCTCCCCCCCCCCCTTCCTATATAAAAGTAACAATAAAATAATTGCTCTCAATATCCATTCCAGAGGTCAAACCCCAGCTGAGGCGGAACTGAACTATCTAGAGAACGCAAAGAAGTTAGCGATGTACGGCGTAGACCTTCACCCCGCTAAGGACTCGGAGAACGTCGACATCACGCTGGGCGTGTGTTCCTCCGGGCTACTGGTGCATCGGGAGAAGTGGGTTCCGTAGCAGTTCTTTGGATAACTGTTCTGTCATTGCAACTTATATTTATTCATATGTATGATTGATATGATAACATATTTTTTTGTTACAGACTCCGCATAAATCGATTCGCGTGGCCGAAAATCCTCAAAATAAGTTACAAGCGTCACAACTTCTACATAAAGCTCCGTCCCGGTGAATTCGAGCAGTTCGAGTCCACCGTCGGGTTCAAGCTCGCCAATCACCGCGCCGCCAAGAAACTGTGGAAGACGTGCGTGGAACATCACACCTTCTTCAGGTAACCTGTCCTTTAACATTCGTAGTCAATACGATATCGGATCCAAAGAATCCAAAAATCAACTGTTGGTTTATTGGCATTTCATATTAAAGTATTTTTAACAAACGGTTCATGATATACAAAAACTAATTATAATTTAAAAACGATTCTTTCAATAAGACAAGGCCGAATCTGGCAACGCTAAAGTAATCTATAGCAATTCATTATATATTTGTTTCAAAATTAATCTACTTCTCTTCCTACGAGGTCGTGTGTGAAATATAACGTTCCGCCCGCAGGTTGTCGAGTCCGACGCCCCCTCCCCGCAGTACGCTGTTCCCTCGGCTGGGGTCTCGCTTCCGGTACAGCGGCCGCACGCTGCAGGACACCATGAACCAGCAGTCGCGGCGCTCCCAGCCCGTGTTCGCTCGAGCGCTCTCATCCAGGAGACTGTCTTCGCGCAGCGCCGACGGTGAGTGCCACGCCTTATATGATCGCCGATCGATGAGATGATATGTCCCGATTTCGATGCCACTTTGTTATTTATATTGTCAAGATTATTTATGATAGTATATAATACTCGGCTGTTTAGTCTGTCGTTAATGGGCTCAAAATATTAAACAACACCTCGTTTGTTGAAAAGATTACCTAGTAACAAATACTATATATGTTAGTAGTTGTACTAATTTGAGTATGTGTTTAGATGTTTCTCTGTGAAAGCACTTATTCCGTTTATATCTTAGCACACTGATAAATAAGACGATTCTTATAGAAAAATATAAAAGATGCCGAGAGAGCACTGCTTAAATCTATTAGTTTATTTATTCTTTTAAGTTACTGTCTGTTTCCTATCCCACTACAAGCGAAGCCGTAAACAATGAATAGTTAAAATTTGTATTAAATATCATTTGTAAATGACAAACTAACATAATTATTGATATACGCATTATAGGCCACATAACTCCAGATATCTTTCTGAGAAATATTATAATTTTTGTTTATTTTAACTAAACACTAGTTTAACATTTATCTAACTAATCGGTTACTAATTAACATTAACATCATTAGGACCAAATGAGATAACGTTCTGAAGGAAACTCTTAAAATGAAAATCTTAAAACTTTAATTATTTTTTCCTGGGATTGACTTTTAAAACATATTTTTTTGTATTGTATTATATATGAGCGCAGTGATCTTTTCATTTATTGTCTAGTAGAATCCAAAGAGTTGAATCAATGGAAAGACATCGGCTGGGGCTCCGATTGAAATGGGTGTTCCTCAAGGTACAATCTTCGGACCATTTCTCTTCCTTGTTTATATAAATGATATAGCTGAGTTGTGGAAAAGCATAATAAGATAATATAATAGATTAATAACCAAGCAGTTTAATACAATAATTTTTATAGCATAATGTCTTATGGTATCATACTCTGTCGCTAGTAAGTACACTCTTCTACATTCTCCAACTTTGAAAATTTTAAAAAATATCTACCTAATTTTATTAAGCACATTGAAGTTAATCATATAAATGCGAGGAATAATCACAAACTCGCTTTTTTTGTTAACTTATTCACACACAACAAGCCCCAGTAAACATTCAGATTTAAACCTCTAATCAATTTAACACAACATGTGTGTTCTAGATTTTAAACCTATAATTAGTATTCAAATTGTATACAGGTTATATTGATGACCTAATTTCAAATGTTACTCCCACCTCTTTAATCATCACACTGAACTCGGTGACGGGAGGTGACAAAAAAATAGAACACGTCACAATTGTATTTGAAGGTGCATCATACGACCTCGTATCTTCTGTCCTTGTCTAATAAACACTTACATCTTCTGTCTCTATCTAACATGACTCATGCGGTAGTCACCTCGCCAGACTGCATCGTAAATATTACATGAGATGATTTAATACGAATTGCTTTTAAGAAATCTGAAAATGAAATTTCATTTTTTGTATATTTGAATTTCCTATTACTATATAGTTATACATAGAATTGTGTTTTTCCATATTTATTAACATTTTACAAAAATATTTTGATATTTTCATATATCTTCCTCAGACT
This sequence comes from Melinaea marsaeus rileyi, assembly GCA_918358865.1. NCBI lineage: Eukaryota > Metazoa > Arthropoda > Insecta > Lepidoptera > Nymphalidae > Melinaea > Melinaea marsaeus. The sequence goes on along the minus strand of OU911088.1, from coordinate 6,906,929 downwards.
TCAATCTGTACCTACTATAGTAAAAAAATTTGTAGCAATAAAAAAAAGTATTGATAATACAAAGAGACCGAGATTAAATCGCTGACAAACAGACGAGTCAAATATATTATTTGGTTATTCATATATAAATAATATTAACAAATTAACAAAGAATTACTCATCGTTTAGTTACCAAAACATATTATAAATTCAGCTTTTTTGCACCGCCAGATAATTTATTAATATTAAAAATTCTCACAGGATTTTTAATTATTCTTATTTTTTAATAAGTATAACCTAACATTGTTCATAGTTAGGTACAAAAATAAAATATTTATAATGAACTAATGTACTAATAGACTATGAAGTAGGCGGTATTAATAGTTTATTTACTCACAAGTGACGTCACTTGAGCGTTCGCCCCGGTCAGTATTTAGACGGATCTCGACGCAGACGGACAGGGGATTTGTATATGTATATATATAATTTTTTTTCGAGAATAGTTTTTGATATTTGTTAGTGATATGAAGTTCAATGATTGTTGGAGCCCGAGTTGTTCCAGTCGTAAGTTTGTTATAATAATATTATTATTATTGTTATTAATAATAATATTTATTTATTTTTATTTTCTTTATTTTTTTTTTTTATTTTTTTTTTATTTTTTTTTATAATATGAAATAAGATTTTAATTTTGAACCTATATTTGGTTTCGTCAAATATTTTTTTAAAATATTTCTTACAAAATTTTAAAACTATTACAATAGTGTAGTAGTTAGTACCTTAACGAATAGTAGACAAATTACTTAGCACATTTCTGAGTCATATAATTTGTGATCAAAATTAATATATTGAAGTAAAATATAATAATGTTACTATTTTTTGCCATTTGCGTATTTAAATTCATCTATCTTAAATAACGACTTCTCTGAATTGTCCTATTTTATTGAGCGAAGCGACCGTAGCGAGCGGAGCGTTCTACTGGAGACTTTTTCAAATTCTTTGTCACGAATAGGCTCGAAAACTACTTGACGGAAAATTATGAATTTTTTGCAATCAAAAAGACACATTGGGTGAGGGTTTTAAAATATTTTTTTTTTTGAAAAATGTTAAAAAACTGATATCCCATTAAAGTCAATGGGAAACGATGAGTCGTTCGTTACACTGGGCTCGCTTCGCTCAATATGCAAACGGGACTCGAGATTTCGCGAGCGCAGTATGTCAAAATTGAGGGTCTGTTGGCGCCGCTATATATATATATATATATATATATATATATAAGAGTACTTTGAAATTTCAACGTACTCTTTCTATATAGCCCCAAAAATATAAAGTTGGCAAGGTCGTTTAAACAAAGTGCATTAGTGTTGATATCTGCTATTAAATTCTGGACGGATGGTGCATTAACTTGTGTAGTTTACGATTGTTTACGTTTGGGAATTTGGAAATGTAGATATTATTATACACTGTATGCATCGATTTTATATATTTTCAAGGTTTTTTTATTTATTTTTGTTTATTATACTTTTGTAGGTTAACATTTTTTATTTATTGATTGTTATATATATTTGTAATTATATTATTCCAGCCTTAGCGTCAGGGGATAAGGAGGACTTGCCCCCGGAGGCCACAAAGAGACATACGATGCCTCCTCAACCAGCTCCGCGGCCAGCACGCACAGACAAGGTAACATACATGAGTACACACGTAAAACTACAAGTACCACGTACACTTGCAAGTACACACACACACACACACACACACACACACAAAATACATGGTAAATGGTGTATCTTTTGGTATGTAGATTAAAAATAACTCAGACTTGCTTAATTGGTCATATAATCAAATAATTTTCGTCATACTCTAAATCGTATATAAATATAGTATGTGCATGTCTCAAAAGTGTATGTATCGCTTAAGATAACACACAGTCATTAATGATCAGATTATATATATATATATATAGTTAACTTATATAACAGCACGGTAATGACTTCACTCCATTACTCATATTGACTTGATTTTGTTTTTGAACTATTCCTATTTTTATATATCTATATAATTTTATTGTCTTAGGAGTTCATGGGCGGCGGTGATCACGTACCATCTGTGACCCGCTAGCGCATTTGCCCTTCTCTTACAGAAAAAAAAATATATATTGTTTCAAAAAAAATATATACTGTCCAAGACTGTTCGATCTTATGAAGACCGCATATCCAGTTATTAATCGGGTTATTTATTATGATCGATATAATTGGAAAGTTATAATTGATTTGTGGGGTAGCAATGCTCGATAAACGAAGGGTTTCCCCTCCCCCCAACCCCCATAAAGTTGTGAAAAAAATATCCACACTAAGTGCGTCCTGTGTCAGCTGCGGCGGCGCTCGGGCGGTGCGTCGTCGTCCGCCTCCTCGCTGGAGGGGGAGTACTGCGCTGACAAGGTTCATACCGGTTCATACCGATTCATACTGGTTTTATCCGGTTCATACCGGCTCATATTGGTACCTACCATGCAGCTTGCATTCGCACCGATCGCTTGTAGAAATCTAGTGTATACTTTGTATATCAAGATATTTTTTCATAAAACACATTTTTTTTACGGTTTCGTATGTTTATCATTGAGAGAGGAAATGAAATAATGTCTTGAGCTTTTTTTTATTTGTACGATGTAGATGTATTTCGTAGTTTGTGTAAGAGATAGGTATATTATTATTATGTCATAATTCAATCCGTGTCAAGAATGATCCTAATTTTAAATAATCCTTTTGAAACTTTCAGTACTCAACGATGTTTCATTTATATATATATGTATATGTATATAATACGACCGAAGTAATTAATAAATACCAATTCATTGTTAAAAACGTTAATCATCAAGAACTGGGTAGGATACATAGTATCCTGGTGATTATAATTGGAATAGAATAATTCCTTTCCGTCAAGGTCATATTTAAAATAATTTTAATAAACAATGGTATAATTAATATTATATTTTTTGTGTCCTTTAATTGTTATTTTTATTTAATGTCTTGATGTGAATTTTTCTAATTTTATAATCACATAGAATGTATTTAGATACGTAGTTGTATTTTTTCGTTTATTTTGCTCAATTTACTAATTCATATTACTTTATTTTGCATCTTTTTATAATATTATTTTGAATAGCACTTATTTTTCTTTAATTTTTTGTTTGTATATGCATTCAGTGTGACTATTACTGCTCTTTTCCATATAACTTGTTAATATTGTATATTACTTGCAATCAGTATGTAAAAGTGCAGTAACACTATATAGTTATAGAAGATTGATTCATGTGTCCGTATACAGAAACCCCCCCCGGGAGCGGTACGCGTCATGCCGACGGACGCACGCGCTGCGGACGCACGACCGACGGACGTACGAGCTGAGAACGGTATGTTATATATATGTTTACATAAATGTAAGTGTGTACAGTGATCACAATTAAAAAATAGCCGGTTGAGTTTGTTGTGTGGTTCTGACACTCCCATTTGATACACTAGTGGTCACTGTCATTGATTTAAAATGGAAAAGATAGAAAAATTTATAAATAAATTACATCTGTATATTAAAGCAACTAATTACTAATACTAATTTGGATCATCTTTATACAATACAAATACAATGTATTGTTGAGCGAAGTGAGCATAGCGTTCTACTGGAGGCTTTTTCACATTCTTTGTCACGAATAGGCTCGAAAACTACTTGACGAAAAATTATGAAATTTTGCAATCAAAAACTCACAAATTAGGTCAAGGTTTTTTAAAAAAATAAATTGAATTTTGTCATGTCGTTGAGGAATAATCGTCAAAAAACTGATATTCCATTGAAGTCAATGGGAAACGATGAATCATTACACCGGGCTCGCTCCGCTCAATATGCAAACGGCACCCAAGATTTTGCGAGCGCAGCGAGTCAAAATTGAGGGTGTGTTCGCGCCCCTAGTTAATATAATATGTAAGTTAAACTTGTACTCACAGGCACCGACTCCACTAGCGACCCGGGCATCACCAACAACCTGGAGACGTCCAAGAAGTCAAAGGTAATACATATGTATCAACATCACAACTCATCATACAAGAATGGTAGATTTTGCAAATTTTGATGTTAAAAGTAGAATTTCATGTCAAATAAATAATGTAAATATCCGTGTTAGAGGCATGTGCAATGCATTTCTCGGTACGCACTCAATGTTTGTCTCCGTCGAACAAATTAGAGCGATGCCTTCACGTAACAAATTTAAATTTATAAATTTTATTTATTATTTTAATTGTTTTCTTATTTACTTTTTTTTCTGCCCGTCCCTTTTCCAATTAGGGTGGTTTCGGCCTATTCGGCGGCAAGAAAGAAAAATCACCTAAACAAGAAAAATCACCAAAAGATAAGTCCCCTAAAATCAAGGATAAGTCAGACAAGTCTCCAAAAGATAAATCACCGAAGGACAAGGATAAAAAGATTAAAGATGTTAAACCTAAAGTCGCAGTGCTCGATACATCGAATGCTTCGGATCGCGAGAACTCGGTAGATAAAAGTCCATCAAAAGAAGAAAAGCCCAGCTTCACCAAGCCCTATGAATATACCGATACAGAAAAGAGCCCAACACGAAAATCTTTGGCTAAAGGTGCGTTTAGTTATGACAAAGAACCAGTTTCCGACGAGAAACAACGAGCCCTGGATGGAGCTCAAAGTCCAGGAACAAGAAAGACAGGCTTTGCTTTCAACTATGCTCCTGGGGAGGACAAAAAGCTGGTAGAAAGTGCAGAAAAACGGAAAACACCAGAGGATCTTAACAAGTTAAAGACACCAGGAATTGATTACGTTGAATCAGCAGGTCTAAAGGAAATAGCAAAATCGCCTAAACCTAATGTAATTGACCCAACTCTGGCTTTGTTGGATTCGGAACGAGCTCATCACGAAACACCGGTAGTGATAGCACCGGTTGCAAAGAAATCCGATAATGAAATCCAAGTTGTCATCATAACTGGCAGATACAATCCTAAAACAAAGAAATTAGATGACGCCAACGGAACTATTCTCGTTACTAAGGGGACCCTAAATAAAGCAACTGGTAAAATACAAACCGAGAAAGAGCTGATTAATACAAAGTCCGGTCAAATTAACTTTACTGATCCCGCGACAGGCAAAGAAGAAGTGAAAAACGGTCACGTTGATTCTAAAACTGGACACATCTTATTCACCTCAGGTGTCTTTGACCCCAAAACTGGAAAGTTGGATCCAACTTTGGCCCAGCAATACTGCTTTGTTGAAAAATCAGATGACAAAGTTGGAGCCAAGCCTGGTAGAGAAGTTGATTTGGTTGTTATTACGGGCAAATATGACGGAAAACATAAAAAGCTAGATGCGTCTCATGGCCATGTAGAGGTGTCTAGGGCCATTGTTTCCCCAGATGGTACAGTTCACTCTAATTACGGCTTGATTGATCCTCAAAAAGGTAAAATTGACTTCGTTGACCCCAAGACAGGAAAGCAAGACCCTAAACAAGCTTATGTTGACCAGAAAACTGGTAATCTCTTGGTAACAACAGGCGTGCATGACCCCAAATCTGGTAAAGTCGATTCATCCTTAGGCCAACAATTTAGTGTCGTCGAAAAAGATGCTACTAAAGCAAACCGGGAAGTTAGATTGGTCGTTGTAACAAGTAAATATGACTTAAAGAACAAGAAATTGGAGCCTTCATTTGCTCATATAGACTCAATTAAAGGAGTATTGAGTGGAGCTGATGGTAAAATTTATACGGAGTATGGTGTTATTGATCCTAGAACTGGCGATATACAAGTAACTGACAGTAAGACAGGAAAACAGGAAACTAAACATGCAATAGTTGATCCTAAAACAGGTAATATTCTTCTAGTTTCAGGTGTCATTGATCCTAGAACAGGTCAACTCGACACAACTCTTGGACAGCAATATAGTATTGTCGACACACCTACGGCAAACTTTGCCGCATTGCCAGGAAGAGAGGTACAAGTAGTTGCTATTACTGGTAAATATGATTCCAAGAATAAAAAGCTTGACAATCCAAACGGTTTTGTGGAAACTTCACATGCTATTGTCAGTGACAAGGATGGTAAAGTACATACTAACTTCGGCGTCTTAGATCTCAATACTGGCAAGATTTATTACACTGATCCTAAAACCGGTAAAAGAGATTCGAAACAAGCAACGCTTGATCCTAAAAATGGTAGCTTTTTACTTACAGCTGGAGTTATCGATCCAAAGACTGGCAAAACGGACTCATCGCTGGCGCAACAGCTTACCGTTGTAGACAAGGATGCACCTAAAGGAATACCTGAAAGACATGTTAATTTAGTGATCGTTACTTCCAAGTACGATATCAAGAATAAGAAACTTGATTTGTCAAATGCGCACGTCAACACTATATCCGGTACAATCGATGATGATGACAAGGTGCATACAGCAATAGGAGTTATCGATCCCGCAAGTGGTCAAATTACTGTAACAGACCCCATCACAGGGAAACAAGATGTAAAGAAAGCAGCAGTTGACTCTAAAACGGGTAACATGCTTATCACCACCGGTGTTATTGATCCAAATACTGGCATTATTGACCCAACATTAGGACAACAATACACAGTTGTTAATAAACCAAAGGATACGTTCGCTTCTATTCCTGGCAAGGAAGTTCAACTTGTGATTATTACTAGCAAATATGATCCTAAATATAAGAGATTGGATAATCCTAACGGGCACATTGAAACATCACGTGGTGTCGTCGCTGCAGACGGAAGAGTACACTCTAACTTCGGTATTTTAGATCCTAAGACAGGTAAGATTGAACAAATTGATCCCTTGAGTGGCAATTTAGAAGTTAAAAACGCTGTTGCTGATCCTAAAACGGGACATCTTATTCTTACAAGTGGTGTTACTGACCCTAAAACTGGTAAAGTAGATTCATCATTAGCTCAACAAATCAATATCGTTGATAAAAACATTAAACCGGTTGAGAGAGAAATTCATCTTGTTATTATTACTACGAAATATGACCCAAGAACAAAGAAGATAGATCCAAGCCAAGGCAATGTAGATACTGTTAGCGGAACTGTTGGACCTGATGGTAAAATCCGCACTCAGTTTGGAACCATTGATCCAGCTACTGGTGAAATTGTAACTACTGATCCAAAGACCGGTAAACAAGAGGTTAAGAAGGCTCAAATAGATCCTTCCACAGGTCATATGTTGGTTACAAGTCAAGTAATCGATCCAAAGACTGGAAAAATTGATCCTACTCTGGCACAACAATATAGTATTATCAACAAGCCAGTTGTTTCTCATGTGAAGCCACCATCCAAAGGCGAAGTACGTTTAGTAATTATTACGAGCAAATTTGATCCTAAATCTAAAACAGTCGACGCTGGCGCTGGAACTATCGATGCTTCTAAAGGTTACGTTAGTGTGGAAGACGGTAAAATACACACCGATTTTGGTATTATTGATCCTAAATCCGGACAAATACTGTATAAAGACCCAGTAACTGGCAAACAGGAACTAAAACAAGCTGACGTCGACCCCAAGACAGGAAATATAATTGTCACTTCGTCTGTAGTTGATCCTAAGACTGGTAAAATTGACCCATCATTCGCTCAACAGTTAGTGATTGTTGATAAGCAGAATGTGTTACCTAAAGTAGTGCCACAGAGAACTAGTATATCCCCTGCTAGACAGACTCCTTCACCCATTAAGACCCCAACATCCACACCTATACAAACACCTTTGCATACGCCAGTACGTACTTCCGCGCCAGTTGTAGGCCAGCTACAAAAAGCATCACCTATCACCCCGGTACGTTCCATGACCTCAAGTAAACCCACCGTGGCTCCTCCTGAACCACCTAAACGGAAGATGGTAAAAATAATGGTTATATTCACAAGACTTGATCCAAAGACTAAAAAACCAGACTTCGTTACCGCAGAAGTTGAACACCTAGCTGGAGTGCTAGATCCTAATGGTTTGGTTGAAACTAAATACGGCGTCATTGATACAAAGAAAGGAAATATCATGATCACAGATCCTACTGGACAAAAATTAACTAAGGATGGCTTAATTCTGAATGAAACTGGACAAATCTTTATAAATTCGGGTGCAATTGACCCAAAGACTGGTAAAATTGACCACAATATGGGTATGATTGTAAGTATGGCCAAACAAGATGACCCAGTAGTCGAAATTACGACAATTACTGGACCAGTAGATCCTACGACGGGTAAAATTTCAATTGAAAAAGGTGTAGTAGAACACACTAAAGGAAAAGTTGATGCGGAAACGGGTAATATTTCGACGAAATATGGTGTTATCGATCCTGCAAATGGTGTAATATTTGTAACAGATACACATGGAACCCAAGATGCCAAACCTATTCAGATAGATGAGAATAATGGTCAAATTACCGTTATTGGCGTCTGGGACTCTAAAACAGGTAAGGTGGATCCGAAACTCGGACAAGTTCTTGTCATCGGAAGCCATATTGATCCAGTTGTAGAAGTTACTACATTTGTTGGTAAGTTTGATACCAAGAAAGGTATTATTGAACCTAAACACTCAGTCGTTGAGAGCACAACAGGTCAACTTAATCCCGATAACAACATCATTAACACTAAATATGGTCAAATAGATCTTGTTAAAGGTACTGTTACGTACAACGATCCTAAAACCGGTAGATTTGAAAGCAAAGACTTTAAAGTAGATCCCGTCACTGGTCAATTCTTGTTGCGTAGTGGTCAAGTAAATCCGAAATCTGGTAAACCAGACAAGGATGTTGGAAGACTGATTTGTCTCAGAATTATACAAACGAAAGTAGACCCTGTTTCTGGAAAGCAAATTGTAGCAAACGATCCCAAAAATGTTAAGGTTGATCCTAAAACAAACCAAATTTGGATTGCGGGACCAAAAGATCCTCAAACTGGGGAGGTTCTTTATACAGCGGGTCAAATCGATCCCAATACAGGTTACATCATAACAATCTATGGTCGTTTGGATCCTAAAACTGGTACCATTATAAGAGCAACTGACATTGACAAAGCTTTAATTAAAATTGATCCAGTCAACGGTCAAATATACACAGCCACTGGAGAAGTTGATGAAAATAATGAACCACTCTATTCTGCTTCACAAGTTGACCCTGGTTCAGGAGAAATTTATACTAAACTTGGTAAGATCGATCCAAGAACTGGTAAGCTAATAATTATTAGAATTTATATCATTACACAAAAGGACGAAAAGGGTCGTGTAAAGGAACTAGATCCCAAAGAATGCACAATCGACGAAACCACTGGTAGGATTATTACTACTAAGACTGTGTATGTGTATCAAATTATTGATCCAATTACGGGCGAAACGATCGACGTAGATCCCGACGACCCTAGACTAAAGGGAGCTAGGACGACCGTTACCCAAACAATGACTCTATCCGGAAAAATTGATCCAATAACAGGCAGAATCAAGACGGAGTACGGTGACATAGATCCAGATACCGGAGATATAGATCCAAGCACAGCCGTCAGAGACCCGGTCACTGGCCAGCTCATTTTACACTATTCTCAGATCGATCCCTCCCACTTCGAAGATAAGAGTGGAAATTACACAATCGAAAAAGAAACTCACGACTTACCGGCCAATATTGATATACAAACCGTTAATACGCACAAATTCTCGACATTCGGAAAGGACGAGAGTCCCGCTCGCGGCGACGAACCTAAAACATTCACCGAATATACGACGAGCGAACATATCAAGCACCAGGGCTACGTGTCCTCTACCCCCGTATCCTCAAAGATCCCGATTTCGCAGTGGTCCAAAAAGACACCGACGCCTCCAGTCGTCGTGAAAACGACCACCAAACAACTCCTCACCAAGAATGACGAAGGAGTCATCCACAACGTAGAACAGGAGGTCGAAAACTTGGGCACCGGAGAGGTCACCTTCTCCACCCACACAAACAAGGTTCGTTTCATTCTTTACGTTCATTTCCAGTAACCTGATTTTTTTTTGTTTTTTTTTTAAGCTAAATGCTTGTAACATCAATGTTAGTTGTATATAGTAAGCATGTTAGTCTAACCCTCACATAGGCGGAAAGCTTAGAGCCGGAAGGCAAGAGTCCGTACGTCACGGCTCGCGCCGTCACCACGAGGACCGCCACCACCCACCACGATCTAGACACGAAAGCAAAAACACAGCAAATGGAGGAAAAAACTGTGGCTCACACTTTGACTTCTTCCGCCACGAGACAGGAACAGCGAGTATTGACGCAGCAGGTCAAGACCACCGTCACCACCGGCGACCAGGTATGACTTCATCCCATTCCATCCACAGTCATGCATGCATTTTATATTTGGTTTGATTTTTTTTTTCTTGCGAATGGCAGCTTTTTCACTCAAACGAATGCGCCCGTCATACAATTCCGAATCGAATGAACGTTTCTTATTAACGAATAACGAAGGAACTATTAATGGACATGAATCATAGCACATCCGAAAAAGCGGCCACAAAAGCATGTTATGTTCTAATTTGTACTTTTTCCTTCCCTCATGAACCTAACATCGCACGGAACATCAACATAACGGGTAAAATATCCGTCCATTTACCGCATCCATTCTGTTAATCCCCCGTCCGGTCTCCAGCGTCGAGGATCGATCAGCTCCCTCAGCAGCGGGGACTCCGGCACTCCCATCGACTTTGACGACGCCCGGGACCAATACTACGTTACCGTGAGTATCACACTAGGGGCAGAGGGAGAGGCCGAGTACACATTTACCAGTATGTCGGAGGGGGGAGTGGGGTATATGTCCGTGTATGTACTGATGCAGGAAAAGTGGGGAGGGTCGTAGATGACGCAGTGGGATATACTAGTAAGTATACCATAAAGGGAGGGGTTCCGTTAAGTTTTTCTGAAAATAAAAAGGAACTGTACCATGACACTGTAAGTATCCAAACAGGAAAACGATTCCTTGATAGCCAGAAACAATACTATGTTACGTATGTATAAGGGGAGGGAGGGGGGTTGTAATTAACTAAACCCGTGTCACTGACTATCTAATAAACGTTTTTGACTAGGTCTATACTAAACTAAATAATCAACCATTGTTTAATCATTACTCTCATTACAACTCTCAATAAGAATGAAATTAACATTTTTTAAACGAACCCGGGACCGTTCACAACCTTGAACATCACGGACGCCGCACCACATGTTCATGTATTAAGTTTTATGAATTATTGATTATTTCGTGACTACATCAGGTATTTTTTTTTTTAAGTGTTAATGTCTATAGTGAGTGTATGTGTTTGAAATCTATAGCATGTATTTAATATTAATTATAAGCATTTTGTCAATTCCAAATTTAAAATAATTTAAAGTTTAATTTAAATCTATGGTTATAATAATTAGCAGTTTAATTGTTAAGTTATTCGTATAGTAGTAGCACGTCTGTCTGTGTGCATGCAGTTTGTGATAGTTTATAATGGCATCGTGATCGTTTTTTTTGTATATTTAGGTACAAGCGAGCAGGTTTGAGGTATTTTTATTGTTTTTTTTTTAATCTGAATATGATTATTAAAAAAAAATAATTAATAAACGTTCAAAAATAGAAATAACATATTATTTCAAAGTAAATAAAATTTTCGATCCATTGAAAAAACGATAAAAATTAAATAATTACCGTTCCTTAAAGCAATGGTAACTAATGCATATCATTCGTGGTCTCAGGAGCCGGGGTCGTTCACCACCACCACCACCAGCTCAGCGATAGGCACCGCGCCCCTCGGACACAGGGTGAGTGACACACACCAACACCATCAACACACCAGACTGTGCTCTGTGAAATCGGAAAAAAACTTTTTTTATTGAGCGAATCGAGCGGAGCGTTCTACTGGAGACTTTTTCACATTCTTTGTCACGCATAGGCTCGAAAACTACTTGACGGAAAATTATGAAATTTTGAATCCAAAAGACACACATAAGGAGATGGTTTAAAAAAAAATGAAAAATGTCATGTCGTTGAGGAATAATCGTCAAAAAACTAATATCCCATTGAAGTCAATAGGAAACTAGTTGGCGGCCCTAGTTTTAATCTGTGCCTATTATATTTACTTAATTATAAAATAAATAAAGAATAAATCAACGTCAGTTTCTTCGGTTATGAAAGCAGCACCAACAACATTCCAAAAAATGTAAGCTATATATACTTATATATTCATTCGGGAAAACGTTGTCGATATGTCCAGATGGCGGCTTCGCCACCCTCTCCCTCGGCCGCCGCCGCCGCGGGGACGGAGACCTCCGCAGACGGGGAGGTGGTCTCCTCACAGACCATCAGCTCCAAGACACGCACCGTCGAGACCATCACCGTGAGTACAGTATATTGAAACAATATTTTTAAAATACAAATAACTGAGCTGAATTATCATACGTTGAAAAGATCTTGTAAATGTATATGTATGTATTTCTTAATTTATCTAGGTATAAATGTATATATGTATCATATTTTATATAGTATTATTATGTATCTGTATATTATAAAATATCTATTTACCTTTCTCTGCCCTCTAAAACCTTCCGTCCAACACCCTAAGGGTAGATGGAAGAGATCTCTTTGTAGAGTTCATCCTGTCTGTCTTTTACAATTGTCTAATTTTTTTAATTCATTATGGTGCAAAAATAGATAAATAAATAAATGTTTCAGTATAAAACTGAGCGGAACGGCGTAGTTGAGACGCGCGTGGAACAGAAGATCACCATCCAGTCCGACGGAGACCCCATCGACCACGACCGCGCGCTCGCAGAGGCCATACAGGTACGCACACATGCGAACAACGAACACGCATACACACACACATACACGTACTTCGACATTAGTATCATTACAATGTTCGCAACTAACTCATTATTATCCAACAGGAGGCCACGGCGATGAACCCGGACATGACGGTGGAGAAGATCGAGATCCAGCAGCAGAGCACGCAGCCGTAACGCACCCACCGCGTTGACCCCGCCCACCGACACGACATGTCGTACAATATAAACGCACTGTGCTTCGGATCGTACGACGTGTACGGTGCACGAAATTCGGTTTGAAGTGACGACATGTCGGACAATATAAACGCACTATGCTTCGGATCGTACGATACATACGATAAATGAAATTCGGTATGACGTTACAACATGTCGTACAATATAAACGCACTGCGCTTCGGAACGTACGACATGTACGATGCATGAAATTCGTTTAGACGTCACGACATGTCGTGTCGCGGTGGGCTCGTATGTTAGATGTAAGAGACATCACTGCGAATAATAATTATTAAGTTTATATTGATTGATTAAAAAGTTTTTTTTTTTTATATATCGATGTTGTGACGAAACGCACTTTACGATTATTTTATTAATGTTAAGAATGCAATTACAATTGTATGTAAAAATAATGTAAGTTGAATGCGGCATTTTTTTTTCATATATTTACCGTTTTGATAATTAAGCTTAAGCGGAGCTACGGCTTGCAGGTCGAGTTAATGTTGCCATAGTGGAAAAAACAAAGTGTTCGTTAACTGGAGGGTATTCTGAAAATTTTCTATTTTAGCTTTAAAAAATGTCACACGAGGTAGACCACCGTTATTTAGAATATATTTAGATATTTCTCTTTAAAATCTCAAAAGCGCGGGACTGAATAATAAAAACTCGATTGACAAACAAACATTTTCGACATTATTATTATTATTATTATTAATATGATTGACAATTTATTATACTTTTAGAGTAGAATTCGTATTTACTATCACATAGAAAATATTCTTCTATAGTATGTTTTACTATATCAATACTTCATAGTGTACTCATTACGGTAGGATGAATGGAAATTAAAAAAAAAAAGCAAACCTCAGATTGACAAGTGACAGGCAATTTGGCGGGCATTTAATTAAGGTTTGTCGTGCAATCGGGACCTAAATTGTATAATGTTAATATATTTACGTCATGTTGCTAACTGTTTCTAATATATTACACCATTTGGGTGCTATTTAGGATTTAAAAAGTGTGTTAGTGCCGTATATGTTTTATTTTTAAGCTGGCAACGACGGAGCCTGGATTGGATATGCTTGAAAAAAAAAAACATTTGTAATAAAAACTTTTTTATAGTAATCAACTAACTTGGCTTGGTCGGTGTTTAGGATGTTCAATTATTATAACGCCAGATAGCATTTCGATTCAATCGCAAGCACTATTTATTATACGAATGATGTGAAGCTTATGAATATAACAATACAACGCAGGTTTCAAAGTACATTAAAAAAAAAAGGTTATGTCAATAAAAAATAGTTTTAATAATTTAGCTTTACGATATTTATTCGTATAATAATATTATTATCATCACCATTTTTTTTTTTTATAAAAACCGGACATTCCATGCGAGTTACGCTAGTGTAAAAGATTATACATTTTTTTTACGGGGCGTTGTTATTACAAATTATTATAATAAATGCACAAAACATTTAATTTATTTATATTAATACCTGACGGTGATTGATCAACTTCGCCCGGAATACTGACTGGTATTGTACAATGGTTTCTCACGCGCTAGATGTTAAGTTAATGTTACTGATTAAGAATCAGATTTTTTTTGTCTCTTATATGGATTTGACATTATTTCAATGCAAGTAAGTAGTATGAGGTGTTGTCATTTTTATACGATCGAGGAAAAATACTCGAATAATTCGATTTTTAAGGAAATAAGGTCAGTTCCATATAGTTTTTTTTTTATAACGGATTTATTGTGTGTTATTATTATTATTTTTTATTTCGTCTTGTATTTTTCCCCGATGTATGTTCTTTATTCTTATATTTATTGAGATGTTTATTTTTCTAAGAGTCCCATCTCCGTATTATTTTATATTTAACGAAGTTATGACGTAACAGATATTAAAATAAAGATGCTTTGTTTCATAGACGACTTTTATTTAATAATTACAGATAAATAATCACAGATTATATAACTATTATGACTTGTAATATTTAAAATGTCATTGAAATTGACATATTGACATTGACAGCACTTTGACAGCTGTATTTATTTGGCTATCTAAACTAGATTTTTCTTAATCAGCCTCCAAGAAATTGGGAGTGCTATCCAAATAATGTATCCTGTATGTTCTTGACGACGCCGTTCCTATTTCTATACTTGAGACCTTTCTCCTCCAGGCCGTAGGGATACTCGCCACTTGTTTGCAGATAGAACTGGCCTGTCGTTGGTGTAGCTCCAAAGCCCATGTAACTGTAAGATACAAATGATACAATCTAAACTTGTTCAATTACATAAACTTGTACAATTCTAAACTAAAAAAAACAATTTGACATATTTGGACTACCACCTAATCTCATTTTTTATTATAAAAATACAATATAGAAGTTGTAATGTGAGGATATATAATCTAAGATTTTCCCCTATAATTATATTTCGAATGCATCCGACAATACAAGTAAAAACTACTCTCAAACTTCATACTTACTTAAATTAAATATATTTAAACAGATTTCATCATACATGTAATATTAACCGATATATCGATAATTTTCTATTGATTTCTATATTAAATAAAATATAATTAATCGTGAAATTAATAACAGATCGTGATCTATTCTTCGTTATTCAAGGTTGTGTTGAACCTGTGCTCAACTTGTGGAATGAGGTTGTAATAATCTATCTCAAATCGATAACAATCTTGAAATATTAATTTATCGGTTGACGTACAAATGATCTCTGGTATTAATTCAATGAGGAAAAAATATAAATAAATAAATAAGAAATGTATCTAATTTGGTACCCATATAAAATTGAGAGTTCAGTACCTGACTTCGTCGCTGCAGCGTCCTTTCTTGAAGTCCTCCCAGTCATCACACTTTACTGCGGGAAACAAGCGTGGGTTCCTCACCGACGCGCCGTAGATACGCCACGCGCGCGAGTGCGAGCACGTCTGCAGCACGCACGCCGGCTGCAGCGAGCCGCTGTTTGGGAAGTAATCAGCGTGCCCTGGGACATATAGGAATATGTATAGAAAATGTTCGTTTTGACATACTATTCATAGTAGACTGTCAAACACTGGGACTTTTTACTTTGTCTTTGGCAGTATTTTGAAGTCTAACCTTTCAAATGTTTCCGTGGGCTGGGTTCTAATGACTGGACGGGACTGATAACTCAAATATTGTCACGATATTTTCCATCATAGATAAAGCAAATTAACACATAAGCAAATACTTGATATTGAAGCTAGAAACCAGCATTCTAGTTCCAGCGTCTTTTCATAACATCATTCTCATCATCAGTCTGTACTTACAAAGTTGCATAAGTTTTGCGGACGGACATAGTCCATCTGACTCACCGACGGCATCCTTAATTCCATACACCCCAGCGTCTGTATGGATGACGTCGACGAACTCTGCGTCTGAGGCCTTCAGCCGTAGGTCTGGATCCACGTGGCTGAAGCAAGGCCCGGCCGGGTCCAATCCTGTTATACGACCGATCTTCAAACCGGTTTCCTCCTGGAAAGTTTTTCCCGCGAAGCCAGCTATGTGCGACCCGAGGCTGTGACCCACGAGGTGGATTTTGTCCGGGTTTTGACCATCTGAAATAATAAGTCTATTCATATGCAATTTCTATGACTTCTCTGGATTAAGAAGAAATCTAATTCACATAGATAAATATAATAAGTTAAAAAAGTGTAACCATTATTAGTATTTTTTGCAACATTTGGACGAGAATTATGGAAATTATATCATTTCTAGTACCTTTCGTAATTTCCTAGAAAAAAGTATATAAATATAAATTATACTTATTAAATTAAATAACAACATATATATAACAACATATATATAATAACAATATACATTGTTAATTTAATGTACTTGAATAATTTTCTACGTATTAGATACACCAGTTTATTCATTATTCAATAAACTTATTACAATTAATTAACATAACTATAATATTATTCTAACATATGTATAATCGATTTGAAACTTGTTTCTCTTGAAGGCTCATTTTGTAATCAAAGTCAAGAATCAAGTATCTTCCTTTGATCATGACATTGATAGAAAAAATACATTGAAATAAATACATCAATAAGTATATAATGTTTTAATAATTCAAATACTAGGGGTGCCAACAGACCCTCAATTTCGACTTGCTGCACTCGCGAAATCTTGGGTGCCGTTTGCATATTGAGCGAAGCGAGCCCAGTGTATCGACTCATCGTTTCCCATTGACTTCAATGGGATATCAGTTTTTTGACATGAAAGTAAAAAAAAAAATTTTTTTTTTAAGGACATTTTTCAAAAAAAAATTTCTAAAGACCATCACTAATGTGTCTTTTTGATTGCAATGTTTCATAATTTTCCATCAAGTAGTTTTCGAGCCAATTCGTGACAAAGAAAATAAAAAGTCTCCAGTAAAACGCTCCGCTCACTTCGCTAGCTTCGCTCAAAAACCAACAATAACGTAAAAAAAACAATAATAACGTAAATAAAATCAACAATACCGTAAAATACGTAATGAGATCTCAAAAGTATATATTACGTAACATTGTAATTTAATAATATATCATTAATATTACTGTGCAAATAAAAACATTATTGAGTAAACAGTTTTTATATCAGATAATTATTATAAAAAAAATCTATTTATAAACTATAATCATCCGACCATTGTTAGGATGAATAACATATACCTATTTGCTATAAACATGCAATTGTAACGAACTGTTTATATGAAATATAACACTTAAATGTAGCGATCCAAATTACTTCCGGTACATATCATGTATTACAATTTGTGACTGTTTATTATATTATTAAATAACTAGGGGTGTCAACAGACCCTCAATTTCGACTCGCTGCACTCGCGAAATCTCGGGTGCCGTTTGCGTATTGAGCGAAGCGAACCCAGGATTATGACTCATCGTTTCCCATTGACTTCAATGGGATATTTGTTTTTTGACGATTATTCCTCAACGACATGACATTTTTCAAAAAAAAATCTTTTAAAACCTTCAACTAATATGTAATAGAACGCTCCGCTCACTTCGTTCGCTTCTCTCAATAAATCTTTAATACTATTATAATTAGGATGCCTACTCACGTTGTACCATGCCGGCCAGGACTCGTCCCATTCTCTCTCCGATGAATCGAACGTAAGAGGAGGAACGCAGGTACAACCATTGCAGTAGGGAGCTGCCATCCAGAGCTACCACGTGCGTGTGACCTGGATTTCAAACTAGGTATCGTCACGGATATCCATTGTCTTAGGGAGGAGTAGATTTAGAGATAAAGGAAGGGAAAGAGAAATATCTTATTATCCAGCAAATAATTATATTTATTCAAGTTTTCTGTTGAGTAGGTAAATTTTATATTTAATTCATTCCATATATCTTCGTGGTTAGGTACGTGATGTTACATTAAACAGTCATTCAAATAGGAAATAGATTTATAACTATGGTAATAACCTGGTCAAGTCTTACCTAATAAAACGCTAGAGGAATAACAATAGTGTTTTGATTTTAACAATGAATTAAATAGTTTATACAATAGTGATAATTATAAATTATCTGAGTAGACATGAACTTTAAATGGTTAGACTGGAATTAAACTTTTTTTGCACTATTAGTAACTAATATCCTGTCAGCAGCAGCGGCGTTAGGGCTACTGACACCCCGGGCAAAAATATTTAGGCGCCCACTTAACGAAATCAATATCGATTTATTTTTTGCTGAACCAAATCATCTGACTGTTGTGAATACGGCACATAGAGCACAGTATTGAGAGTACCCAGCGCGGAAGGCAGAAGGTCGAGGCCCCAGACCTCAGCGCCCCCCAAATTTGGCGCCCCGGGCCGTCACCCCATCGCGCGCCCCCCTAACGCCGGCACTGCCTGTCAGTTATCTACATTTTGGCCTGTTTTAGTACTCGTTTCATTGTTGGTACATACCCATAGAGAGGTAGGCGTCGCTGATGTTCCCGAAGCTCTCCTTTGTAGGATCGTCTGTGAATCCGTGTGCAAATAATACTAATTCCTCCGACTCATTTACCGAGCGTCTCTGCATCACCTCTACCGCGTCCTTTAATTTGATTATTTCTGTCACCAGACTACGGATCGAGAATAATTTAAATAAAAATAAGATTAAACAAAGGATTAAATAGTAATGGGACATAATCTGAACATGTGTACTATGTTTTTTGTTTTAATAATTGATATTTTCAGTACATATATGACTCAAAAAAATTATAATAAAAAATTGTCTGTACATTTGTTTGTTTGTTTGTACCTTACAAAATGTACTGAACAGATTTTGATGAAATTAAATTTGATTGTTTGCTTTGGTAGACTTACACAAAACCTTTTTTAGAAAATTCTTATTTGTAACAGAAAAACAACAGCAGGCGTAGATAGCAATGGCTAGTAAGATACAAATAATATTTAGGTTATAGTTATACTAAAATAAATGATATATAAGTTCTTACTCATATCGGTACACGAGAGCCAGCCCGTTGAGGTCGGGTTCACTCACCCCCTGCAGCTGTTCATACGACACTCCCAGCAGCCTCTTCACGTGTTTACCTAAAGGGAGATCAATTAGAGAATCTAGTCATTAATGTTATTAGTTTTTCCATTTTTAATGACAGATATAAATAAATATACGATGAATAGTGTAACTAGCACTTATTACTTAAAAAGATCATGTAAGATTAAGTCCCTTTTTATGAAACATTTGTAAATTTATCATAACAGTAATATATTTTGTAACTTTTCTTATATAAACGAGTTGACAATTCCAAAACCTACACTGCGAAGATCCGACATAGGCGATGGTCTCGTCAATGGGTTGCTTCACAGCCTGGACTTCTTTCTGGATGGCTTTGCCCAGAAAGTCGACGACATTGGGGTTGTTCTGAAGCTCTTCAGCCGCGCTCATGAACATCGCCGTAAAGGACGCGAGGAGAGAAAATATACCTCGCATTTCACCGCTCTACATACATATACATTTTTAATATATATCTTTGATTATGAGAAGTATTGAGATATATATGTATATATTATATAAAGTGCAAAAACACGCAAGTGGAATACACAAAGCGGACAATCCACACACAAACACAACTCACAGACTCGGTAAAGTTTTGATACATATTTGCCATATTTGTACCCATATCCTCCAGTGACAAATTCTGAAAATTATTGCCAAATACCTATATACAATAATTACTTATCAAGTACTATATCTTCGTTTCTTATATACATATTCCTTGTTTATTAAACATAGGTCTTATAAATGATCCAGTGATGATAGACGAAGATCGGTTAGGTCGTTTTATATATTATAATAGTAGTTCCACTACCGTTTAGCACTTACCCACATAATGTAGTTACAGCCGATGTGTTAGTAACTTCGCATAGAGACGTATAAGACCACTCGTTGTTACTCTTCAGTTAATTGAAATTCTGATAACAATATAATACAGTTTGATTAGATGACGTTTATACTCTTAAAAGGTCATATAAATTGGTAATTAAATGAAATTTTTACTTTCTCATAGTTTTTATTGATGTAGGAATCAGAGAATCATATTAATTCATGTTCATACATAATTGTTATATGTATCTAAATGTTAAGGATGTTGGGTCAAGGGTCACTTAATTAAAATAAGGCCAGTGTGAAGGCGATCTGGCTTTTAAAGGAAATTGTTATATTTATACTTTATGTCTCCAATTATAGAGGATATAAATATATAAAACTTTGTATCTATATCGATATATAATAAATGTAAAGATGTATGTAAAGGTGTAGATTTGAGTCCAAAAAAAAAAAATTTTTTTGTTCGGATTTTGTTTAATGATATGTTTACCTAGTAGTTATTTCATCATTACGGATTTTGATGAAAATTTGTGTACTAGTTAAATATTTTGTTTTCATGTATAACACAAAAAAATAATAACTAATCTTGGCCACAATATCAATACAACAAAATCATTTGACATATTTAGGCTATATTTTGTGTGGTAGTTTGCTCATAATTTAAGTCAACAAAGAGGATGGTTGTCACGGGCAAATTTTCCAACAGAAAACTTAAAAAATAATTTGGGCTATCATAATATAATAAAACTAAAAATGTTGGAATTTTTCTACCAAATAAAGTGATGATAGATGGTTTTTTATTTGGATAGGAGAAGGAGGAGGAAAAGCAGACGAAGTCGCTCTCAACAGCTAGTAAAATAAAAAAAAATACTTACCATACACTTGACACAAACCTAATTACCGACACTCAGATATAAAACTAATTCAGTTTACAAAATGAAGACTCATTTGAATAAGAATTAAACTCGTTTTATTCAATGATAAGTATTTTATAACGGATGTTACATAAAATTTCCACTAACTTATTTCTGTCTTTCTGTCACAACCAACTCTGCGACGGACACTGACGCCTCGAGATCCTGCTCTATATAAATATACTAAAGGATTGAACAGCGAGCGACGCAGGTTTTAGTTTTGAGAATTGTTAAAGTTTAATTGATCTCAATCTAATCTTATATTTATTTCTTTATCTTTTTATAGGATGTAAGTATTCTTTCTTTTAGTGGAATGAACATTATTAAAAACTGTATTCCAGTACAAAAATTATATGATTTCAGAACGACACAACTTTTTAATATTATGAAGTTAATTTACAAAATTCTTAAAAATTCTTAAACAATTCTTAGATACATTTACATGTATAGAAAACAATAATAATATTACAAGTATGTAATTAAGTTATATTTATGTATAACATCCAACAGATATTTATAGACGATTAAATAATAATTTTAATTACGGTCATCACTGAGTATACCTGTATATATATATATATGGCATTTAGTGCCAACATCATGACATGGCATGGCATCAAAAATAAGAAAAAGGGTTTTGTATTAAGAATAACCCTAAAGAGTGCGAATTCCATATCACAGGCTAATAAATATTCAAATTATGATTATTTTAGTAAGATAATTAGTTAATAAGTAAGTAAGTTAATATTTTTTTCTTATAATATATTAATTACATTACACAATTATTCGACTTGGGTTCATTGATGTAATTATACTTTTTGTTATACTTTTGATCATTAATAAAAAGGTTAGAACATATCACAAATGAATTAAGAAAAAATAACGTCAGATACAAATATAATCAACTATAATTTCGGCATCTCAATGTCGATGGAACAAAAACATATAATATGTTTTACGAAACTGTTTTTGTACAAAATAATAACGCAGTAACCAAAGAAAACAGTTTTAATTTATTACTAGGGCCGCGAACCTCGATTTTGACTCATTGCGCTCGCAAAATCTCGGTGCAGTTAAGCGTATTGAGCGAAGCGTAACCCATCTTCAATACAGCATTCAAAGCTGAAACCAACTGGCAAAAATATAGAATAATTAAATATCACATAGCGATTTTTTTTTTACATTAAAATCTATGGGATTCGTGTTTTGGTGATTATTCCTCATTGACATGAGTTTATTTGCTTTTTTTTTATAAACTATTTTATATTTTAGAGTAATTTATAACGTAAAACTCGTAATACTAAGCGACAATCTATATAGGACTTATCCCAGAGATGCAGAGGACTCGTTTTTGTGTTTTGTTTACAGCACTTTTGGTCTCAAATATATTGTTTAAATGTTTTAGTGTTTGGATCTATCACCAAGGTATCCTCTGTCTTTTAATATCATATAAGAGTTGCAATTATATCATTAATATATTCAATAATAGATGTCAATTAACAAACAAGTCGATATAAAGTAATAACATCTTACAATTTAATAATGGGAATGATTTTTATGGAACATTTATTTTACAGCTAATACTTAAGTCTTAAAGTCATTAACATAATGTATTAATAACAATGGTACCAGCACACTACCCTGTTATACCCGGTATTATAAATGTGTGATTTTTTTAAGAATATTAATTATGTAAAATATGACAACATATTACGATCATTTAAAAGAAAAACTATGAAAGTAGAAAGAAAGTTTTCTCACAATAAGAACTATTTTATTTAATAAAAGCACTTGTACTATTGAAGATCGATTTGTCATTGGAAAAATAGATTAAATCCAAAGAATATCTGTTAAAATATTAAATTTTATACCGTAGTTATGAGTTATCTGAGAACTGAAGTATCATGAATCATATTACATAACAAATCTAATAATAAATTACTTTTTGCGAGTAAGTTACCTACAATTGATTTAATATTAAAAATATAGGCTTTACTTCGTAACTCTTGAGGTTAAGTCTGCCACGATTGAATACTTCATAGTAGTAGTCAAGGTTTTTAGTAAATTAAACTTTTTGATATATTTTATATATGATATATCTGCAGTTAGTCAAAATTTGTTTCGTCGGTCTTCAATAATATTTCATTGATATGGGTACATTTATTAATTACTTGCTAGCTGTTAACACCGACTTCGCCTGTCCTTTCTCTGCCGATCAAATTATTAATAATTCATCAAAATTTAAACAAATCTATAATCATAGCCTTAGAGTTGTATTGTTATTCTAATTCAAGCCACGTTTTATTTTCCTAGAAATATATATATTTTAATAGTATACTATAAAATGTCCGAAGCAATAACCTATAATATATATAACTATATGTTTATTATACAGATCTGTATCTTTAATATATAGATATCAGATCTATTATATGTATAGATTATGATATTTAATTACTATTGTCTACGAATATAAAGCTAAATAATAGTAAAAAAATATGATAATTTCAAAACAAAGCCGAAACACGACAACACGGGGAAATATTGCAAAGAATTAAAATACATATAATAATATTAAATGACTTAGCGGTAACAGAAATCTACAAATTCTTCTTTTCTATGATAATTATAGTTTCGCGTCCCTATAAATGTAATATACATTTCTTATAAACTGAATTTACAGACATCTTTTTGGGTTAGAATGATAACAAACTACATTTAACACCTATTATGTCTCTCTATCATCTAATGTATCAGTAAAATAACTTTGCAATGAAATATAAAAGAAAAGTTCTAACAAACAAACGAACAAACCTCGCTGACTATATATATTTATTATAATAATGTTCCGTGAGTAGCTTCAGTTTGATGAGACGCACATCTCTGATAACAATTCTCCACAGTGGTAGCTAAGTATAGCAGATATTAAATAGGTTTTGTTTGTTAAATCCCATGACAATTATCTTAATTATTCAAAAACATTTGTCTTGCAAAGTCTATGATTTTAGCAAAATATCCCCTCCTTTTAACATGTCGAATACGAGGTCTTACTTTTATATTTTCAGTTGCTTATTTAATCTTGTTATAAATAACCCATATTGTCTTACAGATTGCATAGTGCAGTGTAGTTCTACGATTAAGAATTATCAATAACTCAAAAATATTTTTGTGTTTAGTAACTACGAAAAAACATCACATTGTAGGGTGTTTTCCTTACAAATGAAATGATGTCCAAGTAGAAATACGTATCACTAGACCCACAAGATGATCCTCCATCTTGACAAGATGTCTGCCCTCGCTTTGTACATGTGTAAGTTTTGTATTAACATAACATATTATGTAGTAATATGGCTGGAATTATGGTTCAATTATTATAAAATAATACTTTTCTCGTGTCTAACATAATTACTTCAGGAAATTATTACCAATATACTTTGTTATTTTATTTTTATTAAAAGAAATGGTGTATGGTTACATAAGCAGTATATTTTATTCACATGCTGTTTTTTATATAACAAATTTTATTTTTACTTTAATGATTGCTTAGTGTATAATTGAGTGGAGCGAGCGGAGTGCTCTATGTGAGATTAGTGGCATCTCATATCCGGGGTTGGCATGAAAACGGCTTTACCGATCTTCATGAAATTTTGAACATTCATAGCGATGGATGTTGCGATGGCTTATAAAAGAAAGTGAAAAATAAATTCATGGTGTTGAGGAATAATCAAAAATGAAAGTCCCATAGACTTCAATGTAAAAAATTTTCGTTATGTGATATTTGATTATTCTATATTTTTTGCATGTCGGTTTCAGCTTTGAACGCTGAGTTATGATAGGTTATTCGCTTCGCTCAATTCGCCGAATTCTACCGAGATTTTGCGAGCGCAGCCAGTCAAAATCGAGGTCCGGTTCGCGCCCCTAGTTAGTATTAGCCTTTGGGTGTATGAATTTATTTTGTAAGCTAAATCTAGAATGATACTTATTTTTATTATTTTGTTATGGCCATTTAGGTATGCTATCAATTTTAAACAATTATTCCTACCTTGGTCCACAAGTCTTTTTAATAACTAACAATTTTAGTAATATAATTATAAATTACTTTATCGTTTAAATAGCAATCAAAGTTATTTCATATTAACTCTTGACAAATGAATCTGCAAAGTAAAGAATACAATATGTACTTACATGAAAAAAATCACCAAAATAAAACAAAATTTTAAATTTTTGTAAATCCGGTCAACATATTAACTGATTATTTTTATACTATATTTATAGTTATAATTATAACAACAATTAATTAAATATCATATAAGCATTGATAAGAACTGTTATATGCATGCCATGAATCTTGCATGTGATTTATATACTTTCTCAAAAACCTTATACCGTCCCTTTGTGGATATATTTTTTTTATGAGAACAACAACGCTTCAATTATTACAACTAATTTCACATTGTTAACGACGACCGCTTTTAAATTACTACTAATATTTCTATAAACCTTAATAATATGCAAAAACTGTCAAATATAATAAAGTATTTTCTATTAGATGTATATTTTTAATTAACTTAAGCGTTTGGGAATCAATTTTATGTCGCCACATCACATAAAAATTACTCAGTCGATCTCCCTCAAAATTGGAATTGCTGTAGTTCTTGTTGAGAGGCTTCTAAAGAAAAAAACTGATAAATAAAATCATGATTTGATCAAAAGTTATGGTCGAAAAACTGAATCCCCATAGACTTAAGCTTAACTGTTCTCGCGCGCGCTTGCCGATCGTCTTCCTCAAAATGAGCTGAGTCGCTTCATCACTTGAAAACTACTGGAGCGATTTTAGTCAAATTTGGTACAAATATAGAACTAATAAATAAGCATCTACAGAAAAAAACAGAATAAAAATAGCTTGATTAAATCAAAAGTTATAAATAAAAAACCAAGAGACTCGTGATTGTGTCGCTCGTCTAACTTTCAAGGCGACAAACTTTTTCAATTAATTTTTTATTATTGTTATTAAATATTTATTTCCTTTTATTCTTTTCTAATGGATTTTCCTGCGCTTAGCTCAATTTCCGCCACGCACGATGGGCGGATCCTAGTATGTTGGGAGATTTTACAATATATTTTTTGAACGTCAAAGTATGTTTCGGGATATTTTTGTAAAAAAACTCGGATAAAACACATTATGCGGGACAAATCACACACATATATACAATATGTAAATCTTAACAGTAGTGATAAGTAATATTTTTTTAGAATCGTCATATAAACATATTGATACCAGCTACTCCTGGTTAATTTTAATGAACATATTATTCCGGGATCCTGGAATTAGTATATCATGTTGTGGAATTAAGTTGGATATATTTATAAATGGTGTTGCAAGATTGTAACAACACGTCATTGTTTCACATTCATACCGCGTGTGACCGGGCGTTGGAAAAACTGAAGCTATTGAATTAATAAAATAGTAGGTATAGTCATAGAATTAAAATAATTATATTTGTTATAAGAAAAACGTTGTTTTTTAATATTACATATTATATTTACAAACACGAAGCATAGGTACAGGTAAGAAATAGTTTTTTTGTACACAAAAAATTGTTCCGCAAAATTATTTTTATTTGGACATTAACATATCAGTGAAACTAAAATAATCGAATTAAAAAAAAATAAGTTACGAGGTTTTTGGATTGGATCAGAATGACTAACATGAAAATGCGAGTATATTATATTTAGGTGTTAGACAAATTTATTTTATAGTGTTGTGGCGAATATACATATGTATATTAGATCCGTTTTTGGAATATCCATAAATATTTATCATAAGATGATGTGTCAGAGTTACCCGGAGTAGAGACAAAATATGCTAGGGGCGGAACAGACCCTCAATTTGGACTCGCTGCTTGCAAAATCTCGGGTGCCGTTTGCATATAGAGCGAAGCAAGCCCAGTGTAATGACTGATCGTTGTGGACAATGTCGGTAATATAGGAGATTTCAGATTAGGATGACAGTCGCGCAACAATGACCATCAAGCCATCAAATTCGATCTAACCTAACCTAACCAAACCTAACACGACAATTAGGATTGAATTAATGCAGGCACTTAGTGTTATGTTTTTCCCATTGACTTCAATGGGATATATATATATTTTTTTTTTAATTTTTATTTTTCAATTTTTTTTAAATGCTTCACCTAATTTGTGTCTTTTTAATCGCGGAATTTCATAATTTTGCGTCAAGTAGTTTTCAAGTCTATTCGTGACAAATAATGTGAAAAAGTCTCCAGTAGAGTGCTCCGCTCGCTTCGCTCAATTAAGTTTAAAATTTTAGCTACTTTTCAGATATAAAAACATAAAAAAATTACTATCACTGTCCCAAAATTCTTTGAAACTTGTTTGGTTATAAGATATATAACATAATATTACTTGTTAGATTTTTAGTTAAAATTACTATATTCACAAAATATTATATATATCTATAAACAGTATTACATATTGCCTTTCCATTTCTTTCATCATATACGATCAACTTTGTCATATTTTTTAACTTTACACTCACACATTGAAACTAAATTTTGAAATTGAAGATATTTAATTTGTAGGAAAAAGATAATTAAAAAACAACTATCAAATAATTACATATTTTATTTGTTCGTGAGGTATAAAAGTGGTATAAAACAAATGGTTTGGTGGTTTAGTATTTGATGTAAAATTAAAGCTATTGATATCAAAATAAAGCTGCATTGTATAAGAACTTATACAAAGTTAAAACATATTTTCATTACAATAAGAAATCGAAACTATAATGTAACATTATCATATAATTTATTATTTGTTATATCTACATTACGATGGCACTTTTAAGATATTTACTGAGTAATTTCGATAAAAATAATTTCCATGTTATACCATGTTGTTAAAAATATCCTAATATTTACTTATATTTAAGTAAACAAAGCATACAATATACCCGGTGCAGTTTATTTATATCTAAAGTCTTTCAGACATTACAATACAAACTGTCGTCAGAGAACCTCCCTTGCGACAGGAGTGTCGCGCAACTGTCTCAGCGTACGGCGACACGACAGTCGCCGCGATCCCAACGCAGGGAAACCTGACACGCGTTCTACTTTCACTGGAGTCTCTCGTCTGGGGACAATAGGAAATTTAGATTACAAGGGTCGGTCTAAAGATTATTTTAATAAAACTCCTACCTAAAAAACACGTGATGTTCCACGCAGGAGGTCCAAAGTCGCTCGCTATCTCTCGCGGAGGTCAGTCTGAAGGTCACATCTGACTCGTACTCGTCGGACTCCCCCGCCCGCAGTCGCACCGTGAAAGTGCGTTTGTTGTAACTCAGTTTAAGGATCTTGCTCCACGGGAAACGATTCATTATTGTACTAAAATTAATTAAATATAATCAAAAATGTCCCAAAATATGGAAATATGCGATTAAAATACTGTTTGACCGAACCTGATGTTGAAATCTATCACGAGTGTGTCGTTAGGACACCTGATGAATATCACATAATATAATATTTTGAAGCCTTAAAATACAACCTGAAGACAGAGTTTGGATAATAAAAGTTGAATTCTTCTAGATCATGACATGACATCAAGATCGTTAAGATGATTGGATAAAAATGTCTGTAAATACAGTACCTTTACAGCAACTTTAGATTTGACGGATAACGGATTTTATTAAATTACAATAACTAGAAACATTTTATAACGAGTTTACGTGGATGACTTGTTCAGTTATAAAGTAAACAAGCTAAAACAGTATTTAAACATATTAGAACTATGAATTCATGGCTTACGTGATATTAATCAGACGCGGATATTTTTTTGTATACTTAATTGATAATTTAAAAGAGATTTTTGATTTCTATTAATAAGCACTATCAATTTGAGTAGTTAAAAACTTGCTAAATTATTTAAATCCATGCCATCCAGCCTGGCTTTGCCTTTGTTCATGGTACATATGAACAAAGACAAACTTTTTCATTTTTCAGAACTACTTTAATCTAAGCTATATATATATATATATATATATATATTATCCCAACGATCGAAAAACTCAAGCTATTATACAAAGAGTAATGACTCTTCTTGAACCTTAAACGTACTCACCGGTCTCTCACTACTGCGATTCCTCTTCCGCACACCGCGAGGCTTATCTCCACGTCTAAGGAGTCTCTCACGGAGTGCAGATCAGCTCCGTACAGTGCCAACTTTTTGGCATTCTCTAGATAGTTCAGTTCCGCTTCCGCTGGGGTTTGACCTCTGAGGACGAATAGAGTAACGTCAAACTACCAGTTAGCAGTCACATTTGACCATTTAGAGATTGAGGATTACATGGTATCCACATTATAAGAAAAGTCGTTTACGTCATGATAATGATTTGAGATGAAGATGAATGAATGAAACATACCACATTCGGTCAGTAACAAAAAATATTACTGTCAACATAGTTTCATAATTACTGTCAACTCTATCATAATCCACGACAGTCTTTACAACTGACTCACTCACTTATGCTTCCTGTATAGTTCATCGACCTTCATCTCCATGTCCTCTGTGAGCGCGTGTAGTGGTACGGCGCGATGTGACGTCACGAGCGCCCCCGTTCCCCCCGCCCCCAGCCCCGCACGGTCTCCTGCCTCCGCCTGTAGCACGTAGGATCCCAGCAGTGCGTATGTGATCGTGGAGCAGGTAAGACGTCCTGGAAGTGAGTGGTTTTATTTTAAGCAACTTTACAGGTGGCAAAGTGTGAGTTGTAAGAACGCAACTAATACAATCTACACTCAAATTTGAAACTAAGTATTTATCTTTCTTTCTTTTTTTGTATTATCTTTCTTTTTACCTTCACTTGAGAAAACCACTTTATAACGGCTCCTACATGAAGATTTACAAATAACGATACTAAAGAATGACAGTATTGGAAAGATAACTATACTATATATTTTATAAAATGTTATCTCGTGTGCAAATCGAAACTAAGACTTCTCGCTCAATAGCTAGGGTTAGTTTCTTTGAAGAGGAATAAACTTTGAAGAACAGAGACTGAAATGAAAGGCGATTGGTACCGTAATTACCAACCGTACACAGAGTTCTTAAAATAGTACCATCTTCGAACAGAAAGTCAAAGTAAATTACACTCCGATTTTCTGTGAGAGTGTGGTACCAGCTGCAGCAACATTCACTACAACCTAGAAAAGACCTTTAAAGGATATAGAATGGGAAGAGGAAAAAATTATCTTGGACGCATTTAACTTGCCTACAATGTACATTGTATAAACTGACTTTTTAATTTTTGATATATGTGAAGATTTCACAATTCATATCGAATTAAGGGAAGGATTTGTTTTTGATTTACTAAAATGACCTGACAAAATCTTAACTTATAAGTGCCGTTGGGAATTTTGTAAATAAGTCTAAATAAAAGTAGAAACTGGTAATAAAATGTAGTAAGTAGTCAATAAAATAAAATACCTTCCATGAGATCCCTCCTGATGGCGAGGCTGAGTTGGTAGCGGGTCATGTCGTCTCTTACAGTGGACGGCTCGGGAGGATAGAACTTCACTGAGAAGCGCACGTCCCATGGCTCATCTGGAATTAAGTTTAATTAGGATTATTCCAAAGTTCCACGTGTGACATTCCATTATAGTTACAGTGAGAATGAAGAAGACCGTGCTCAGGTGGTTTGGGCACGTAGAACGAATGAGTGATGAATGAATGGTTAAAAAGATTTATACAGGAAAAGTGAGCGGTAAGAGAGACAGGGGGAGGCCTCGAGTGACCTTCGAAAACACGGTATCTAAGATATTGGAGGAAGGTCACGTAAAAAGTACGAGGACCCCCCGCAAGGCATGTATGAAGAGGTTGATGTCTGTGGCCGAGGCGAAAAAGGTATGCAGGGACCGTAGCGTTTGGCGCTCCGTCGTCTCTGGCTACCCCGCAAGGGATATGGCGTGAAGCTATAGTAAAGTAAAGTAAAGTATTATAGCTCAGTTGTAGTACCGCATTCATCGTAGGAATATAGTCGCGGGATCAATTCATTACAATAATAGACAGTACAGTGATTTTTTAATATAAGCTATTAAATTCGTTGTATAGTCTTGAACAACATATCATATTAGTGCTACGAACTTTTAAATGTCTTGGTGAGTCGTCTCCCTAAATGCACCCAAACGAGAGGCTCGCCTTGAGCGTGGAGAAGACCAAAGTAGTCCTTCTCGATCACGTCCAGAGACTCACAGACCAGATCCAATAGATCTCCACCGACGGCCTTTCTCTGGAATTAAAAGATTGTTATCAGTTTCAAATGAGAAATAGGTTTTTATTTGTAAAGAAAACTATGCATAAATTTCTTGATTGACTTTGAACAAATATGGACTGCCAATTGATCCTATAAATACATGGAACAATATCGTTAGTAATATCTTTTAGGGAGATATTATAAAGGAATAATTATGATAGAGTACATTAACATCAACTGTGATATGTTCTCCCGTGAGCAGTTCCACCCGCACTCTGCCGCTGGTCGTCTCATCTGAGGCGAGGCGACGCAGACTCTCCCGCATCGTGCTGTTGAAGATATTATAATGTGACATCTCGATTCATTGATAACATGTCATCTACAATATTTACATACTGATAATTATCTAATTTTTCGTTACGAAATCTTAGTCCTATGTATCAAAATAGATATAAGGGAGAAAATAACATATGCTTGCAGATACTTTGAATACTTTGCTAAATGCCGTAAGATCATATAAGTTATTTCTTAATAAATGGACTATAAAATGCGCAAATATTATTTTAAATGCTGCTTGCTGTAAACTAAAATAAAACAAAAAACTAATTTTCTCGTTTTTTAATGTTAGTAATACATAACTAAAGGAACGATATCCCACAGGTCGTAGGTTAAAGTCCTGACCATAATAACGATTTATAAAATTAAATAATAAAACATTTATTTCAAACTCCCTAACAACAACAACAGATATTCGGACAATCATTTAAATAAATACATTTATAATGTTAACTATTAACACATCTTTATAACCGTAACTTATTACTTTAATTGTATATAAAAAAAATCTTAACAAATTTACTTTGTTATACATCCACTACAACAGCTTTGCCAGCAATTTGTTAAATAAACTGTTACCATACCAAATTTTATATAAACTATTCAGTAATTTGTTTTATTGTAATATTCCTAATTTGGGTTTTTGAAAATTTACCACATTAAAAAGATTTGTATTCAAATTAATTTGGACAATAAGCCATAACAAGTCAAAATTCTTTGCATTGCAAACAAAAAATAACAAAAAAAGAAATATGTATGAAAAATGTAACAAAAACTACGATATATATATATATATATATATATATATATATATATATATATATATATATATATATATATATATATATATATATATATATATATATATTTGGCTTTGATATTATTAGTTTAAAACAATATTCTATTATTATTGGTAAAGAAAACTGCAATATTCGTGAATATTGGGAAACATAAAAAACCTACCATTCACTTTTGTGCAAAAATACAATATTCCTTGCAATATAGAATATAAAGGCTTGGTTCAAAAACGTTTATTTATAGCAATAATAACGGGTTACAAAAACAACGCAGTGAGGCGTGAAAGAGGTTACAATAAAATAAAGATGGTAGGTAACCTTACATTCCTTATTATTCGACGATCAGAAATCAGTAAAATAAGTCTTCAAAATATTAATGTATTTAGATTTGCTTACATTATTGAGCGAAGCGAGCGGAGCGCTCTACTGGAGACTTTTTCACATTCTTTGTCACGATTAGGCACGAAAACTAATTGACGGAAAATTATGAAAGTGTGCAATCAAAAAGACACACATTAGGTGATGGTTTAAAAAAAAATTGAAAAATGTCATGTCGTTAAGGAATAATCTTAAAAAACTGATATCCCATTGATGTCAATGGGAAACGATGAGTCATTACACTGGGTTCGCTTCGCTCAATATGCAAACGGCACCCGAGATTTCGCGAGCAGCGATTCGAAATTGAGGGTCTGCTGGCGCTCCAAGTTATACACTATTAAATATACAGTAAGTTACTGAAGATTCTCTAATATTATTCGTCCGTAACAAGTAACGCTTAACTGACCGACATGCTTCACTGATGAAATGATCTTATATAAAACATAATTTTAATGTTAACTGTTTACTTCAGAATTGTTATTGTTTATTTTCTTTTACCTCAAATAATATAACGTAAGCCCCCTTTTCATAACCATGCGCATTGAGGTTATGAAAAGGGGGCCTGTTACTCAATCGTGGGTACGTCTGGGGCCTTTTGAACCACACCTTAGCTTGATTCCATGAGACTTCCTGTCGATCAAATACATCTAACATCTCATTAAGATTACAAATCCAAAATCCCTATTTCGTATTTCTACTAAATTTAAGATTTTTAGGTTATTATCGCCATTTTTAGAACACTTATTTGAATCTATCAAATCTCGTGTTTAACTTTCAAAGTATTTCGTCTTGTTTTCAAAACAAATAATTAATTTTAGTTCATAACAATTGCGGTTATATGCGGCAACTTGATAGTTATATGCGGTCATATTTGTGGAAATTAGGGCATTGAAATACTATTCTTGTGAAGTTAAGTCTATTTTAATTCGAATCTTTTATATTTTTTAATAATAATTGTTATATTTTGAGTATTTGACCTAGAATTGGAAATATAATTTTTTTTCTTTTTATACCATCACGAAATATTTCAGATTAGTTATATAAAAAAAAAACAAAAAAATCACAAAAAATAGGGCTATACATACAATTAAACTAATAGTATATATACATTTATAGTAGGGATAGATAGCTTTTAGCAGGGATATGGAGAGCTATGTTATGAGGGTATGCAAGAGAAAAGTCGCTGGCAACAGCTAGTTTAATATAAAACAAAATAAATTTATTTGTTGTTGTGTATCTTTTGAACGATTCGACCGATTAACAATTCATTTTTCCCGCGGGCAGAACCGGGTCAAAAAATAGTATTATACAATAAATTTTTGAGAGTACATGTATATGTAAGTAAACTAAACACTGTATTGATCTTCAATACTTCGATAGTTTACATTTCAATAACAAACTGTTTTACATACTTCAACACTTGGCGAAGAGCCACATCAGGTACGTATTGTGTTTATTTTTAATTTGAAATAAAACGAGTAAAAAGATGGAATAAAAAGAGTTTGTCTATGTTTTTTTATTAATAAAAATTAAAGACCTTCAACACAGGCAGTGTATCGTAAGATTCAATTGATAGTAAGAAAACTTACGACTACATCTCAAAAATAAACAAAAACGCCTTATTAGAGATATGAAAGGAGAATAGGAGGATAGTGACAGGTGCTTTTCGCGCCAATATTCTCTTAACATGACAATTACTTGACAAGCTATAAACGTCAAAATAAGAATATGTAAAAATAAGTCAGGATATACACTAGCAATACACAACTACACTTAAAGTCATACATCCATAAAAAAATCAAACCACACTTTAATTAATTTGTATATGTTACAATTAAATAGTGTAAAGTTTTACGACCTGGTATTTGCCAAGAATATAACGTCGGCACTCAATTTTATGTTTGTATCGACGTATGAAAACGTTCTATTTTTGAAATTAGAAATTATTAGTTCAATGCAGACATTGTGAAGAAACAGACATTTTAACGAAAGAGGTCTGCAAATAAAGTATTTTATAAATTAAAAAAAAATATATCCCCATGTTTTCATATGGTTTCACGGAAGCCATATCTATTTGACACTTCTCCCCCATAGTTATTAGTTCAAAACAATTGCTTATCACATTATGTCTGCGGTTTAAACACTGTATATTGTATATATTAACAATATGTATGATTAGTTTGTTTTAAGTACAAGTAATACTTTTATTATTGAGCTGAGCGTAAGCGAAGCTCTTAACCGTTTGGAAGACCTTTTTTTGTGTTTAGTTGTCTCCAGAATGCGATGAGATAATTAGCTAAAAGTTTTCTCATGTATGTATGAGCCGAACGCGGATGTTATAGCGAAAACAGATTGAAAAAATGTTTAGCCATTCAAAAGTTTTCAAGAAAAGAAGAAAGGAGAGGGGCTCAGCTCAACACCCGCCGCGCACGGTTGGCGGATCCTAGTTTTTTTATTAATAAGCCATGTTAGGCTTATTAATAAAAAAACTAGGTTTGAAATATTTATACTACTTGGTTACTACTTACTACTGTACATACGTATATAGGGTAGTATGGATAACTAATTATACTGAAAATCTCTGTAATGTATGTTCGTGGTATTAACGAGCTGTAGGCAATAGTAGTTATGACTATCGCGTGATGAACCTATTTGAGATGGTTAATAAAATTTCAAATTTCTTTCTAGATCTCTAAAAAAGGTTGTATACAAATTATTTCTTTTTTATTCTGTGTTATGGTGAAAATATGTATGTCCAATTATTCATTACGTAAATGAAACTTAGTAAAGTAATAAATAAACTAAACCTACTTCATTACGATATTACACCAAAACTAGGATTTACTTGTAAAAGATTGCTTTTTAATAATCTATAGAAAACAAAATAAGGTTTTTTTTTCTATAGATTATTAATTTAATTTTTAATTTAAATTAATTTAATACCTGAGTCTAGAACTATAGCGTATAAAATAATGTATGAAACATTTTTTGTCTATATAAAAGTACAAAATTATCTTAAAAAACTGTTGACCTCATTAATCCATTTGACTCGAGTGACCTCAAATTAGCTAGAAGATAGTGAGATTAGATCGGGGCTTGGATAACTAACATTAAGATACACAGGAGCAAATCATGCCATATAATAAAATTACACCATTTTTTGAGTAAATAATAATATAATTTTAACTTCACATATATATTTTAAATGTATTTCTTGTTTACGACCAAATAGGTCAATTTAGGTAGTGCTTTAGGGCCAAGACGCAATGACGTCATATACTGGAATGCAGACAGGTAACTTGCAAATAAAAACATTTTTTAAAATCGTCACTGCCTTGGAATGCTGGATGAAGATATTTTTACAATATAACATTATTTACAATAAATTTTGTTATTATATTGGTACAATTAATTACTTTTTTTACATTAAATTATTTTTCCAATTATATGAAGGTAAATAAGTATTGTGATTCGTTGTAAAACGTCAAATATCTTGAACCTTGGTGTTATTTTGTTAATATTATGATTATTTAAGCTATAAATAATAGTGTCCGTATCTAGTTATTTATTATTCGTGTTCTAGAATTCTAAACATTGTTCCTAACTCTTGTAAGCAAGTCTTGCAAGCGTTAAGTTACTCTAAAGTTATGCAAGAAATAGTAATCACCAACGCGGGAAGAGGTTAATGACCTCTCAGTTGTCACGCGTTTTCATTAACAAATAAAAACAATTAAACTCACCTTAAATCCCTTTTATAAACAATTTATGTAAAATTTATATATATAAATATATTTTTAATTACACTTTATTTTTATTGACGTTTCTTTATTTAAATACCATCTATATTTTTAAATTTAACGTATTTATTTCAAGGTCCCGTCATTTTTGAACAACACACTTTCACGAAAGCTGGACACAAACTAGTTTCAGAAGTCAGACGGGACTGGACTAAACGAAGCCCGAACGTCAAATTTAGTAACGCGTGAGAGAATAAGGAACATTTTCTATCTCATATTTTAATAGATTACAAGAAACTTGAATTGGAATGAGCGGTTGATGTGATTCAATGAACAATGTTGTTGTTTAATATGCTTGAAGCGTTGTAGCGCTTTAGGTGTACAATGCATACATGCAAATTAATTATTACACATTTATATTATAAAGATACCATTTTAAAAAGCTTTTCACAATTTTGTTATAGTTATTCCATAACAAAATTGTGAAAAGTTAAAAAACTTTTGGTATTTTTGCGCATTATTTATTATATATTTGGGAATTTCTTAAATTCTATCCAATTTAATACGTTCTGCCATGTTTAAACGAAGTTTTTCGAGGATTTGAAATTGTTAGTTGGATATTTTTTAATCTCATTTCATTAAATGAGTAAATTGAATGAATGATTTTATGTATGAATGGATGAAGACCATTGTTATTTTTCTTAGTTTTGACAACGTCGCTGGAAAAGGGTTGAATGTTTATTATTATTATACAATTAATAGTACTTATGTTTTGTTTGTTGTTTTACGTACAATAGTTATTCTCACATCACCTAAAAACCGTCCAAGTGCTTTGGCGCGGACATTTTGTAGATATTAAAAAAAAACAACTCTATAATACATTGTCATATTTTGCAACGAGAAATAAATAAAAATATAAGCATGTTTTCAATTTACTCCATTAAAATTCTTTATATGTACTTGATTTTTTTATTTCTCTAAAAGCTACTAAAATTTACACTTTAAAGCTTAATTTTTTACAAACGGACCCTTAATTGGCAAATGTTTTTCACTAACTCGTTTTTTAAAACCCTGTCTACAAATACAATTACGATTATACAACCTTACTACATGTGTAGAAGAGCCGAAATATTTTTTTTCTAAACTATTAGTGTTCTTATTGCACTACGGAACCCTAAAAGCAGATTTATCCATGTTACTGCTGTTTTTGGTTTTAATTTTACTTACTTATTAATTTTTGTTTGGTCTTATTTTAAGAAAAATATTTTCTTCATTCCCTTGGTTTTCTTTTAGTTGAATAACATTTTACTTTCAAAATTTTAGTGCTTGTGTTAAAAAACTACAGAAAACTAGCATGTTTCAATAACATTTTCAAGAATTGACAACTAATCTTAATTATTAAGGATCTTATATGTGGATTAATGTTGTTTAAAATTATATTCTATAGGTATAGTAAGAATAATAAATGTTTTGGTAATGTGAGTCCCTCAAATTTTCTGCTATATGGACGTACTTACGTAAAAAGTAGGATTTTATTACTAAATGAAATTCCGGACTATAAAAAAAAAGTATTAAAAAGAATATATAAATTGTTGCAATATACATTTTATTTTAACAATTTCTCAGCTTTTATAAATAACATTTTTGTCAGAAATCAATAAAATTAAGCGCCATTTATAATATTATATATTTCTAACATAGAACACAAAAAAATTAAATAATGTATTTTTTATATTTCATAATTATTTGCGTCATATAACAATCACTCATTAAATGTAAGTTAAAAAAATTGTGTTAAGCAAACCCGGGTTGAAACAGTAGTAAAATAAATAATTGTTATTGTTTGCTAATATAAATATAAGTTTTAGGGAAGGAACTGACGTCAAAGAAACAAAGGAGTGGATGTTCTTGTCTAATATTGTAAAGCTTAGGCAATGTTTGTTTGTTCGATTACTTTTTGTATTGTTAGTCTTACTTGCCATGACAGCCTCACGGGGGAGAAGGCGGGTGGGGAGAACCGCCCTTGAAAAGGGGGCCTGAAATCCACGAGAACGTGCGTCCTGAGAGCGCCTCCCGTGAGGCTTGGACTACGGTTCAGGCCGTTAATTGGGAGGCGAAGGTTGGATGTCGGTTAGGGAGTGGCACTAGCGTCCTCTGACGGCAGAACGCCTGAGCGACATGCTTCGGGGCCCTCGTCTTCGTGAAAATGCTGTGTGTGTGTGTGTTGTAATGCACTACGCTTTGACGCAGCGTTCCCTAACGTAATCGCGTGTCAGGGTCGAAGTTCGAGTATATCTAAAATTATTACATAGTAGTAACGCATACTACTTTGTAGTAACGGATATACCAACACGTAAGAACATTTCTCAACACAAGTATTGATAGATTTTTTAATAAATTTTCTTATTTTTGTAATATAACTAGGTATAATTATGTATATATTTAATTAACATACAAATAACGGACATAAGTTTATCCAGACCCGGTGAGAATCTGCGTAGTTGCAATCAGATAATGATCGCATCTCCAAATACCAACCGTTAGGGAGTTATAGTTTTTACTTTATGTATATTTTATAAACCAGTAAAACAGACTAATTATTATTAAATTTTTTGTCTAAATCCTAGGTTATTCAGACTGTAAAAAAAAAAATTGATTTTATTTTTTATAATGTTTTAACAACGGTTTATGAAAAATTTAGTTACTTAGAGTTGCTATATTGGTTTTAAAAGAGAAAAAAAGAAAAATATTAGTACAGATTTTTTTTCTAAACATTGCAATATTGCACAATATTAAGACAATGGTCGATAAGATCACAAAATAAGATGTCTTCTATTATGTTATTTTTGTATCAGACATCAAGCTTAAACTCACTCAATAGGTCTAATTTTTTTATACATTTTTATTATAATTTTATGTTTTAGGGTTTTGCGCAGTAACTTTTATATATGTTAATTATGTTATTGTTAATTATCATAAGACACTAAATAATAATTGTGAATAAAATTCAATCCTTTTATAACCTGTATGATCTAAAGATCTTTGCCTTTTCCCTTGGTAAACATTTAAAAACAAAGATATTTTATGAGCGGCAATGATTTTTATTTTGACATTTAAAGTCAAAACATAACCTCAAAATTTATTTCACCTGCATTGTTTACGCATGGTATAGTTGGTTTCATTAAAACTTTCTTTTTATTTATAAAATGGGTGAAGAATCTGTTGAAACCAATCCTCAAAAGAAGAGGCAGAGGAAAAAACGAAAGAATTTCTTGTCAAATGCCAAGAAATACGCCAAGAAAGGACAAATGGGACGAGGAACAAAAATACCAGAGGAACTTTACCAATACTTTGTTGGTATTTTAGATGCAATCAAACAAGGCGTAGAGGATCCAGATGAAAGACGTAAAGTTTATTAAATATTCTTTATTATACAAAAAAAAAAATGCTACTATTACATATTATTTACTTTATCATTTTCGTTTTGTTTCTAGAAGCCTTAGTAAACAATGTCTTGGAAAGAACTAAGGGAGAAGAATTAAATGTGGTTGGAAACCAGCTAGGTTGTCGTCTGGTTGAACTGCTTTTACCATACTCATCTGCTGATGATTTGGAGCGGTATATGGAAGTATTGTCGCCAGAACTACGACCATTGTGTTCAGACAATTTCTCAAGTCATGTAGTGGAAACACTGCTTAGAGTATCTTGCCAGCGAGCGACTGAGTCTCTCCAGAACTGTGATGAAGAAGAAGCTCCTAAGAAAAAGCAGAAAATAGACCCAAAATACACAGAAGAACATATACAAAATTGTCATAACTTCACAATAAAAATTTGTAAATATGCACTTAACAATTTAGAAGATTTTGTTTGGGATCAATACGCTAACCATATTCTTCGTAGTGCTCTCAAGTGTCTTAGTGGAATAACTTTACTGCCGGGTGAGAAACCTAAAGTTAACATGTTCAAGGAAACAGTACAAGATAATAAAGGCATACCACCACATCTCACTGAAATGAAGTACAAGCTTGTTCCAGATGAATTTCATGATATTGTAAAGGAATTTGCTAATAGATTGTCAACATGGCCCCAATTTAAAGATATGGCATATCAAAATATAACATCAGCCTTGTTACAAGTGTTACTATATGCTATCAAGAATGTGGATAAAAACATAACTAAGAGCCTGGTTAAGAAAT
The DNA here is from genome assembly GCA_918358865.1 of Melinaea marsaeus rileyi. Classification (NCBI taxonomy): domain Eukaryota; kingdom Metazoa; phylum Arthropoda; class Insecta; order Lepidoptera; family Nymphalidae; genus Melinaea; species Melinaea marsaeus. Next base: position 6,865,886 of record OU911088.1, on the reverse strand, counting down.
TGTTGAATGAAAGTTTTGCTCCAGAAGATTGGGTGTCACCTGGAAATGATGAAAAAAAAGATGACAAAATTGATGTAGATGAAGAAACTGTAAAGGAGAACTCGGCAGACTGCAGCTTGCCTCCAGTGTTTGAATCGGAGTCTGCTGTCAGGTGAGATAAAGCAAATTCTATTGAAAATTTTATGAAAATATTAATACTATGTGTTTTGGTTGCATTTTGCTAAAAGACAAATATATTTCATAAAAAAATTTATTATTCCTAAACATTGGAATATATAAAATTATGCCTTATTATTCCCATTAAAACAAAACTTTCAATTAAAATTTTAATCTTAGATCCATCTGCGTAATCCTATGGTTATGAAATTAAATTAGTCAATACAATTTTATGAAGAACATAATATATATATAAAAGAATACATTTTGGTTCTTCAACAAGCCGCTATAAAAATAATTGTTATAGAAGAAATAGCTTTCTTTCACTACAATTCACTTATTACAATAACATAAGAATATATTTTGGTTTTTAACAAGCCTCTATTAAAATAATTGCTACAGAAAATATAGTTTTCTCTACAATTCACACATAACCCAAATAAATTCCACAGGTTACTAGAAGCCGCCCTCTTTGTATCTAAGAAGAAGACGTACACACAGATATACGCTCGCTGCTTCATCAACCGCTTGGCCCAGCTCGGAACCATGCCCATGTTGAACTTCACAGTACAGAGACTCATAGACAACTGCTCTATTAAAGAAGAGGTATTTATTTTAAATTTATAGTTGAATGGCAATCATAGTTTATTATGAAGCAGTATCCCTCATACTAGTTTTAGCAAAATAATATCACAAAATCTAAATAGTATAGATAAATAAAAACCAACTAACAATGTGGATAAAATGTAACAATCCGTATTCTATATCCACAAATCTGAATGTTGAGTTACATAATGAACTATTATTATATATATATAATCATGTCATCTTTTTACCCCTATCCCAATTTTAAGGTTGGTACAATATGTTTTCTTCCTTCCATACTCTCCTGTTACTTGTCATCTCTGTACACACTCCCTTCTTCTCCATATTCTTTCACGCAATCCATCCATCTTTTCTTTGGCCGACCTCTACCTGTTCATCCCTCCACTACTATACCTAGCACTCTTTTCACTACATGCCTTTTATCCCCCATAACATGACAGACAGCTATCTCACATTTTTTCTGTCCCTGGCGCTACTCCCAAGTTTCCCCTAACATACTTATTTCTTATTCTATACTTTCTTGTCATCCACATATGGATATGTCTTATTTTAGCATTCGCTTCTCTATTACATGCAAACACTTTTCATCCATCACATTCATCGCCCAGCGTTCAGACACATATATTATATTTTTCAGTTTGAACCCATGTTTGAGGAGTTATCGTCTAAGTTCAGTGCCATCCTGGTGTGTGGCAACACGGGTGTCTTGGTTGCACTCGCTAAGGCCTGTCTACGAGTCAAAGCCAAGCAAATGCAGTTTATACAGGTAACATATAAATAACATATCTTGAATAAATCTTTGCAATTTAAATTTCACTTAAAGTAAAATCATCATAGTTAAGTAGTGAGTCACTAAGAAAATAAAACTTTTAAAACCACCAAACTTTTTCTTGTTAGGTTTGTTGTTTATTGACTGTTTTATATATAAATTAATTGTGTTATATATATTATATTTATAGTATTTACTTAAATATCTCTGTTATATATTGTATAATAATTTCCAGTGTCTGGAGAAGGCTCTGAACTGCACAGATGCGGATCCCAAACACTTTGCCATACAATGTCTGAAGATGACTCCGCTCGGTGCCAACACTGACAAGGAGTACTTCATACACGTACACGGCTCTGTTATATTGCAGACTATGCTGGATTTCCAGGTAATGTTTAATAATATAAGAATGTGTAATATATTATAATTAAATAAATAGTTTTGAAAAAATATATCATCTCAGGACAAGAAACATCAAATTATAAAAACCCATCAAGAAGTCTTGTTTCTTCTGAAAAACTTTCGCTTTGGAAAGAACACAAGCGGTGTTTTAATATACATTATTTGTCTTTTATTGAAAGACCGCTAGGTAAAGACAGAAATACAGATTCGAACACTCTGTGTTGTTTACTTTCTCAAGGAGTGTTCATATATCAAACTTTTTAGATTAGAATTCTAAGATGTCAGTTTAGACTAATTATTTAACAGATATTCTCATATTTTTAAATATTCGCAATTGAAAACAAAAAACTACACTTCTTCACTGCATCAATTGGTATTATTTATTTATCAGACAAATACAATGTGGGCCAAATATGAAAAAAAAAAAACGGAATATGCACATACAATGTTCAAAAAATGATATGTCTTACATCTCTACTATAAATATTTAAATAAATAAAGAAATAGAGAAAACAAGCCATAAATTGTTGGTGTGTTCCAGCGTCCAGCAAAACCGGTGTCAAGTATCCTGGAACTGTCTCCAGAGGAGCTAGTGTATGTGCTGTCAGATGCTAAGGGCTGCCACGTCACAGACGCCTTCTGCAGCGGTCAGTTTGTGGGAGTGAAGGCTCGGGATAAAATTATATGGAAACTGAAGGTATATACATTTTGTGATGCCCTTTAACAGATTGACAGTTATCTTTTTGGATTTTTATTTCCAAATTTTTTCATTAATTACAAATATTACTGTAGTGTGTAGGTGTTTAGTTTACTTAGTTACATTGTTATATCTGTTCTCTTGATAATAAAGGGTTATTCGTTCCAGGGTTATTATCAGAAACTGGCGCTCTCTCAGCACGGTTCCCGGGCTTTGGAACAAATCTTTAACGCCGCCTCGATTGAACAAAAAGTCAAAATAATGACTGAAATATCAGATAAAAGCAATTTACTGAACAGCACCAGCTATGGAAGATTAATAGCAACCAAATTGGACATAAACACTTTTAAACTATCCCAAAAGAAATGGGAACAGAGTAGGTTAAAGAAACCCGAATAAAAATATCAAAATGTGAATTTTATTTTATTTAAAACACCGCCATCTAGCGGTGACATGTGAACACTCATTCCGATACAAAATATTTTTTATTGACAAATTACAATATGTGTAAAATTAAAACGACTATTTTTTTATTCAATCATGAAACCCGGTATTGGCAGACGCCATTACATCCCGGTGGTATTTCTCCCGGTTTCAACATGCATACTTTGTTGCCACAGATATATTCACCTTTCCTTAACGACGGCATTGGAGGGTTGTAACCTGGAAATAAATATAAGAAATATATTAATAAACTAGCTTTGACCACGACTTCGAGCGGAATATGCTTAAAATAATAGCTTTAGTTACTCCTTTTAACTTCAGCCACCCGAGTGAAAGTCCTGTAAAAATCGGTCCAGCCTTTTCAGAAATTTGCCAGACCAAAGAGACAGACAGATAGACCTTATATACTCATATGCATTTAGTAAAAAACTGTTAATTTGGAATTAAAGACACTTTTATTTATATGTATTTATGTGTTTCAACGCCTGCAATAGATAAGGAGCAATAACGCCTATTCACGCCTATTTACAATAGTAATTTACAATAGGAGTTACCAAACAGTGAAGACTAAGGTTTTTATTCAAATTCATAATATTTAAATTCAAGTAAGCACTTTTGAATCGTCAAGTAAATGATTTGTAGATCACTAAAAAATATAAACTATACCTTTTACACCTGGTATTCCTCCTTTAACCTGTGGTGATCTTCTAAAAACAACTTCACTCGGTCGGTAGATCAAACGACGCGTCGGGTCGATCGGTGACGAACAACCCACAACCCAGACCACAGACATAATGGCTAATATAATCTGTAAATTATTATATTCATCAGAACACAATTAATTTTTATCTACATTTAAAATTTAAATATAGAACCTGTTTGTAATAAAACTCTTTTCGTAAAATAAAATACAGAAAAATATAACAAAGAATCTAAACAGAGATATATAAGAAATATTACGTTTGTATATTATTAAACTAAACTGATAAAATAATTATAGTCTACGCTTTTACGAAGGTAAACGGGAAATTAACACATTTAAATATTTAATTATAACCAATATATATATAAACAGCTTCAAAATAATAAAATAAAGAAAAACGTTAGTTTCTTATTAAAAATACATAGAATAACTCGATCACAAACAATAACAAAGAAATAAGTAAACAAAATGTGTTATTTATACAAAATAAGACGTGTTTATATTAAATAAAAATATAAAACACAAAATATTTCTAGACAGGTCAAAGAAGGTTATTAATAATATAAATATTATTAAATACGCACCAAAGCCCTCATCTCGCGTGCTCGCTGACTGACTCTCTCAGTATCTCTGATTCAAACTAGTTGTGTGTGAACCGTGAGGCGTGACCTCATACTACCTCGTTTACAAAAATCACCGGAAATAAATACACTCGTAATGTCTTTGTGACTAAGATATGTATTTAATAATTTATTTAAGGTTTTTACGTAAATAATGCTATCTATTTAAAATGTTAATAGTTATGTATTTTATAAAATATATATAAAAGTTATAATAATAACTTTTTTCCGTTCCCTAGTTTTTAATATTCCTTAAATCGCATTTTAATTTAAACCACAATTTATAATTATTTTCAAAATAGTTATTTTTTTAATGAATTAAATTTGTGTTAATATAAATGTGTTAAATTAAATTTCAATTTAGTATCTTATTGTCCTACGTCTTATTCTAGAAAGATATGATTTTTAAAGCAAAATTTAATTAGAATTAATTAGCTTATAGATTATAAATAGTTTAAAATTTTATTTATAAAAAAATATGCATCGAGTGTTTTTTGCCTGCATTGATAAGCTGGATAAATCAGCTGTGGGTTATTTGAATGGGATTTACCCTCATTGGAAATTAAATGATACAATTATTTTAATAAATATAACGATGACATCAAAACTATTAAACAATAACAGAATAAAGCAAATTGAGGAAAACATTCCATTATTGGTAATATTTTTAAAGATTTTCAACTACACTTTATTAAGGGATGATATTACGTAGGTGGGAGATTAAGAAGCATTAAAGAAAAAAGAAGAAGAAAATATATTTATGATGATGGGTTAAAAGTATACAGAAAATCAAAAGATTATGGAAGAATCTGTAAATAATAAGTGTAAACAACGACTACGATGACCTTAAAGTTCATTAACCACAATAAACAATAGTGATTCATAATAATACCAGGAATCAATTGCCGCCATTTTGTGTAGAACCAAATTTCTTATTCTTTAATGACAATGTATTTTACTGTGATACCGCACAGCGCGTCATCGCCTTCAATACCATCCGTACCACCTGGATGCGTGATTTTCCACTGTGCGATTTTCAAGGACTTTTCTTCCAGCTACCACTCGAAGGTGGAACGAACTCTCTTCGGCGGTATTTCCAGATCGCTACAACATGGGTACCTTCAAAAAAGGCGTTTACCTCTTAGGCCGGAAATGCTCTTGTGTATCCTCGGATGTTGCAAGAGTTCTTGGGCTGCGGTGATCACGTACCATCTGTGACTCGCCAGCTTGTCTGCCCTTGACTAATAAAAAATATATATAAAATTTCACTATTTCTGCTTCTTGGCTAATAATATTGATCAATTAATATAAATATTCACAAAATAAACATATTAATCAAATGGGTATAGAGCCGGAAAATGTTAACTTAAAATACTAAGCAAATTAGTTTAATTTATTGTTTATTGAAATGATATATTATATTAAATCTTATATCAGTTTATAAAACTCTTGAATCTGAATTATAAATGTATATTTAAAGACCGATATAAACAAAAATATATTCCACTCCCAAAACAGATAAATAATGGAATATTTTATAGGAGTTCTGTATTTTTAAGTAAGAAAAGTGAGTTGTTATGTTTAGATGTTAGAAAATTAACCAACGAAAAGACAGAGTGGACTGTGATTTTTACTGTTCCTAATCACCTAGTTAATATACACATCTTATTAAAAAAACGGCCAAGTGCGTATCGGGTTCGTTTTGTAGGGTTCCGTAGTTGCCCATGATGAATATTTAGACAGATAGATATACAATTATGTAGTAGATTATTAGATCTATGTTCTAGGTTAAGGTAAACGACTATTACTCGTACACCTGTAAAACCTAATTAGTTGTGATAGATGTCTTGTTCGTTATTTGGACTACTGTCGTGGTTTTTTTTTATGACTGTAAAATCAACCTTCGCCCTTGACAGCTAGACAAGGGCGAAGGGACAATTTTACAATAAAATGCAGTTTAAAGCATAATAATTTACAAACAAATTTCTTAATCGAAAATAGTTTCTTGCAAACCTACCAAGTTTTTAAAAACCTTTCTAATGATGCCCAAAAACAAAAATTGATAGTCAAGAAAAAAATATATATCTGTAGAGCAGCTACTATAATTTTTTTTTAATACAGCCTTCTAGTGCCAAGAGAGCTCAGAGAGGGCTATGCTGCAGACAGACGTAAGGACGGATATGACGACATTACAGGATTTCTAGTGGACTATGGAACCCTAAAATAGGGTTATGCGCGCTCAATATGTATAAGAAGAAAACTCCTATTATCAAAGATGAAATAGACTGGAATAAATTCCCATTTAGTCCTTAAATAACTGTTTTGAATTTGAACACGCGTGAATAACATTTGAGGCTACAATAAAAATAATAAAAACAACAAATAGTATAAATAACCCTGTAATAATATGATGTTTGTAAAAGAAGTATTTTGTAGGTGCGTTAGTAAAACATTTTTTGTCCCTGATAACTGCTGATATGATCTTGATGTGGTTTTAATATCTGTATGTTTCATTCGATTCATATTATTATTCATAAATAACATGGAATTAATAACACAATAATCCCATGAATACTTTTACCATACTCGTATTTCAGTACTCCTTAAACACTACTGTTATTTATAAGAATTCATTTATATTTTGTATCATTATTTATATTGTAATATCTAATAATAAAATTACTAAAGTTAATATATTTAAAACGTGACGAACAAGTAATGAAGTTGGAGAGCGTTTTAAACTTACGATTATATTTTTAATAATTAATATTTGTTACAAATCTTAATAAAGTGAAATAAAAATATGTGCTTAATATTTAATATATGTATTTCATGACGTTCCAGCTTATTCTGGCTTCTAATATTGACCAGGTTACAGCTGGTGTCATATAATTGCTCTGGTTATTACGGACTTCAAAGTTTTTGAATAATAACTAATTGTCCATAAATGCATTTTTCCTAACTTATCTTTACTTAATTATAAAATAAATATACAACTTTCTATATACTATATAACATAAAACAAAGTTGGTGATGTTCTGAAATTATTATTCAAATATCTATTTACGGAATTTTAGTTCCTAACAGTGATACAAGTTTAGTTCAAAAGAATCTCTGGATTAGACAACCCTCGGACGTCGTCTTTGTAACCCTCGTGAAAACGGAGCGGAGCCTCGAGCATATTTAACTACACTTCATCGGACTTAAAGATATTTGTATATTTATGGATGAATTTAAACTATTCGTATCCCGCGTTTTGCAATCACAGTTTCTTTTGTTTATGGTTTTATAATTTTTATATTTTTTCTCCAAAGACAACTATTTCTATAATATTATTTTCTTCCGAGTCTCAAGATGAAACGAGGCAAAGGTTTTTCAATCGTACTATAGTTCTATATCATAGTTTTACATTATGTTTTTACATTTTAATTTATTTTCTTTATTTTTTCTTGTAATAATGGTGCATGTAGTCCAACCTTATACAGTTAGAAGTCGTAAGTTGTTGATGGTAGTGGTTACTGGTTACCTCGCGGCCATGTTGCCATTGAACAAAGCGTGTCGCCTGTCACGCTGTCATGGCGCCATTTTGCAAAGAGAAGTCACTCAAATGAGAAACAATATATTCATGATAGAATTAATATTGGGTGCAAGAATTTATTTATATTAACCAACATCAGCGTGAATACAGATATCTTAGAATAAACTAGGATCCGCCGCCCCGCAGTTTTTTGACCATCATTTCTGAATGGCATGAGATATTTTAATTTTGTTTTTTTTTAAACACGCCCATACCCAAGCTCTACAGCTCAGCGAATTTTCATTAAAATCAGTTCAGTAGTTTTTATGTGATGTTGCTTCAAAAAGAAGTTTCCCAAACGCTCAAGAGGTTCGCTTACGCTCAGCTCAATAATATCTACTTAAGTGGGAATAATTATATTATCTTAGTAACCGTTTTGTAAACGTATCCCTAACGATAAAAAGTTTCTATATCAAAATCATTAACAAATAAAGTTTATATAACAAAATAACTTATTCAGTTTCCATCAGACGACAGCTAGTTAATTATAATAATTTAAGGGCATATGTAGTTTAGATTTTAGGTTATTAATTTATCAAAACTTTGTTATTTTACATGATAATGTTACATGTTATATATGTTATAACGTCAAAATCAGAATTTTCATTTAATTTAGTAATTCATATTAAATAACGACACAACCGAGCGGATATTAAAGCGCCTGTCATGTTTTATATTACATATAGAGGCCGCAAAATAAATTGAAAACTTCATCAACTTGACTGGCGTCACTTTAAAATTATTTAATGTTATGTGAATTATATATAATAAATAATTTAAATTCATATTCAAAATATCTTTAATCAAGTAGGCATTTTTGAATCGTCAATTATTACAATACAAAAAAAGGTCAGTGTAGTCAGTCCGTGAGTAAGCTACCACCAGAATGCTGCTCTGTTGAGAAGAGCCGCCCAGAAACTCAACAGTTGCTCTTTTTATAAGAAATATAACAATCTTAGATTATGTACATTATAATATAAATCCTGCAAATGATTCAACAACTTAAGTTCCACATATTGAGATCCACTAAAAACTTGAACATTATATATTATTTATTTAATAATAAATTTTTGATTTTAGATTTAAAATCAAGAAATATATATGTACTAGCCTCTATAGAACCATTATTTTGAGGTATCTTATATCTTAAGAACTAGCTCGTTTCAACAAATTTCAGGTCAACAAACGTCAGGTTAATACAAATATTTTATAATATTATTATTATAAAAAATCCGTCTGTTTGTTGGTTTATAATCCGATGTCGTTACAAATGATTTTTTAAGGAAGGAATTTATTAATTAGGCCTTTCTGGTATCCATATAGTAAAATATACTGCATGTAAACAAAAATATATAAATATTATACAATTGTTATAATTGTTGTTTGTCAGTTTGTTTGATCGTGCATTAGAACTTTTAATCAATTTTTATGATATTTAGTGATATACGAGTAGCTTGTTCCAATCAACTAAGGTACTTTTGATATCAAATAATTTTCTGATATTCACGAACAATAATAAAATTATTTTTGTTTATAATTATAATACAATAAAATCAGTTTACAGATTTTAATGAAATTTTGTGTTGTGTCAGTTATAAGAATGTAAAATGTAGAATATAATTCATTAATTAAATCTCTAATTTAAAAAAAAATCTTGATAATAAACGCGCTATTAACGACATATATTCACAAATATTATGTCTATAACAAAATTTGTAATACATATTTTTTTTATTGTGTTAAAAGTGTTTAACCGATTTTTTCAAGTAAGTACGTTCTTGTATTGGTTCGCGTGACGTGGTTATGTCACGTCGACAATCAGAATAAAACCATTAGGGGCAGGGACGTGACGTCGATGGCACGTCCTCGGTCAGCAGCAGCGCTATTAAAACTGTCCAGCGTGCACTGACATCCGGAATTACGTTCAGGGTGACATTACTTTTATATTTGACGGGATTTCTTTTATGATCATTTTGTCAATAATAATATTTGTCTCTATTTGTCTTGAGAGAAATGTCATTATTGTTACACTTTTATTTGTAACTATTCCTTTTAATTGATATTTAAAGGTATATTTGAATAACAGATAAATCTCTCAAATAAAAATAATATTTGTCATGAGAGAAATGTCATATTATATATATATATATATATATATATATATATATATATATACATATATATAAGCGATTTACCAATACTCATCACGAAATCACCGAAACTATCTGTCCCATTATCTTAAAATTTTACATAGTTACATCTTTTGTGACGTAGACGTCCACTAAGAACGGATTTTACGGAATTCCTATCACAACGGATTTCAACTTACTGCATTACTTCAAGTTTTAAGCCTGTAGGAGTAATACACTTAACGCGGGGGTAAGAGTTACTATAGCAACGGTTACGATGACAACGGATAATATGACAAAGGTTACCATAGCAACCTAAGTTCACATCCAAATTAATAGTCTGCCCAGCGAAGCGAGAGGGACTAAGCTATTACTTTTATATTTCTCGAATGCATCTATAATTTAACACTAAACCTACCGACAATTCTTGTGTACCTGTTCTTACCGCACACCGTCAAATTGACCGGTAATTTAAAGTTATTTTATTATATAACGCAGGTAATAATGGAAATAACTAAAAGTAAAGCGTGAAGAAAATATTATATGCATATTCTAAGAATTGTCATGCAGTTTGTTAACGATATTATAACGTTTAAGAATGTGTAAGTTTTACAAAAGTTTAAGAACGGTCAATTTGACCGGTACTTGGTAGGTTTAGTGTTAAAGTAATTCTAATTCTAATTCTAAGTTTGAATTATATGTCCGTTATTGGTACAGTCCGTGTATGTGGTCACTCTAGTCTCACGTCGTCACAAAAGTCCTTAAAGCCAAGTCCTCACCAGATTTTAATCACACCCCGTCACTCAGCTCTTGATTCTGAGTGAGATTTGAAAATATTGAGTATTATTGGCTTGTGATGATGGTGATGAGAGGTGAAGTGGTGATGATTTCATTAACATTGCAACTTGCAAATGCCAAATACGTTTTCTGTGTGTATCTTAACAAAGGAAGATATTAGGTAATTTTTGCTTATATTTAATTATGATGATATTATATTGTAAATAATAACAAAAGAGAAAAATAAAATTTTTATAATAAATAGTAAATATATAATATTTAAAAACACGAGTAACTAACTATACTTGAAATAACTTACTTCTCTCCTTTTAGTTTAATCAACTTCATGTTAAGAATTAAAGCAAATTTTATTTTTGATTTTCGAAATTTTAACCGGGTGGCTTATCAGAGGTAAGAGGTTCGAGTCCTGCCCGTGTCAATAAATGTTGAATTCTATATATTTTTTTTAAATATATGTTCAATGTTTTAAAATACATGATGGTCAGGTCAGTATTACCACAAAATGTATAATATTTGAACATAAAATATAAATGTCAACACGAGAATCAAAGCTTTTAGAATATCGGCGATGGCTCTTCCAATCAAGCTATCTATAATTCTATTTATTTTATTTATTTATTTACCTTCACGCCATATCCTTTGCGGGGTAGCTAGAGACACAGCGCCAACCGCTACGGTCCCTGCATACCTCTTCCGCCTCGGCCACAGACATCAACCTCTTCATACATGCCCTCCGGGGGGGGGGGGGGGGGGCATGTATGAAGAGGCTGATGTCTGTGGCCTCTATAATTCTTATATAATTTAATCTTGCTAAAAGAACGTCTTAATAAAACTATATAGCTTAGACAGTTAGTCAGTAAATAAAATAGTCATTTAAATGCTAAAGTTAATCACATGACTACAGCTCATATACGGGCTGGCTTGAACAGAGTAGATCTCACAGGAAATTGGCATAAATTAACTATTATATCCAGGTTTCGTAAGAAGGAAGAGGTCTTATACACGCAGGAGACAAGCTGCAGCCTTCCGGTATGTCCTAGACTCTATTTCTTGTTACAACGCATTTTTGTTCATGTATATAAAATATGATACAACGTACCACCGAATGAAGCCTCTGTCTCTTGATAAGGAGCGGTGAAAAGCTTAGCCGTAATTTTATGGACGATATGACAATTACAATGTGGGAATAGTTTTATAATATTAGGGATCATTTTTAAACCATTCATATAATTAATTATATAGATATCAATTTTCAGGAATGGTTCTCAATAATGCATTGCATGCACGTATGTATACTTCTGTTAATATGAGAGTAATATAAATGAAAACATGCATCTAAAATATGCATGCAAAAAAGCATCTATTCAATGATTATTATTATTGTCTTTATCAACTATATTATTTATCTAATATATTGCACAACAAAGTACAAAGGGTTGGCCTAACGCTATTTTCTACCAGCCAATTTAATTATTTTTTTGAGGACATTTACGAATAGAATGTAACTTTATTACCTATTCAACTTTCAGTATATTTCATTCTCTATATAAATTTTAAAGAGTTTTAGAGAGACTTGTGTTGATAAGACTGAAGATGTTTTTTATAAATTTTCTTTACATTTCCTAATGTAAAGGGTTTGTATAAAAAAGAAACAATTCATTTAATGAAAATACTATCATCTAGAGAACATAAATTTAATTTTGTTTAACAAAAACTAAAAGAAAAGTATTGTATTGTGATTTCTGTTATCTTTTATCTTATTATAATGTCAGCTTATCTTTTTTTAGCTAAATACTAACAATATTTTGCTTTTCATTAAAAACTATCATTTAATAATAATTTGACATATATAAATATGGAAACTGTTCCAAATTAATTTAATAATAAAACTAAATATTCTCTCACAATAAAATATTCTTATCATAAAAAAACATTACATTAACTTAGCCATTCTAATTCATGTGGTGTATAAAACTGACTTTCAGTAAAGATTTAGATTTTCAATATTTATTTTGCTTAAAAGCCTACAATTAAAAACACTATTCAGGCATTACATATAATAATTTATTATTAGACCATTCACAATAATATTTCTGCTGTCTGCATCGGTCTTTAGTTGTTGAATGTTAACTTTTAATATTGCCAAATGTCAGGCGAATACATAAAGCTATACAGCCTAGTGTAAATAACTGTTAATGTGAATTCGTTATAAAGAATTTCGATCAACTTAGTTACTCGTAACATTAAACGATATTGTTTTTGAAACTTTAATTCACCAAAAACGTAGCTTACTAGTTAAATTTTATTTTTAATTATTTTTTATATATGCATTATGCACATGCATAATTATTTATGTATTATTGGAACGAAGTGTCTTAGCGATGCTTACAGGGGCTTACAGGAGCAATTTAGTAGAAATCGTCACGTAACAAATTGCTGTATGCGTGTCTGTGGGCGTGCGTGCCGGGTGCTCAACTCTCTCTCTCTTTGTCTGTTTCTCTCTCTTTTTCTCATATACAGTGTTGTACAGACGAAAAATTGTGAAAACACATTTGTTATTTGTTTTTGTGGGATCGTGCTTGAATATTGTTTGATTATTGCAATTAAATTTTGAAAAATGGAAGCTACAGCACATGAGTGTAAAACATATTTAGAAAAGTAAGTTAATAAAATTATGTAATATAATACAAGTTCACTGTTTACATTCGTTTATTGTACATGTGATTTCAGTGTTTACTATTTTTTTTACTATTTAAATTATATTGAAATATACATATTTCATTTCGAAAGGCATCCAGAGGTTTAGAAAAATGTAAGGAACTTTGTTTCTGACTTGAATGACTTGATTTCCGGTGTGGTTGCTTCCACAGGCCTTGATACATACTTGATTTCAAATGCCAATTTGCCTCTTCATACTGACGCTACAATCATAAATCTATCTTTATTTAAAGCTTTTAACATATAAATCATATATTTAATTTTAATTGTTTTTGTGTTTTTACGTGTCCATAATACGAAGGTCATGTTTAGTCTTGTGTTTTTTCTTACTTTATCAGGTTTATTCTGTATTTTGCTTAGTTGCTTAAACTTACTTTGCTATGGAGATAGATGAAGGTTATTTCCAAGCAATGTTAAAATGGATGAATTAACAAAATTATTTTTATATATTTACTATACAATTTATTTAAATTTATTACATACATAACAGGATACTGTGCGTTTTATTTAAAACTCTTTTCAGTATCGAAATATTACTCAAATCCACCATTTTGTTTGTAAATTACGTCATGAAGGCTGTCTACATATTTTTATTTTAAAAAACAAAACACGAAAGAGAAGAAATTTAAAGAAATTTTAGATGAATAAAAACTTGACTTTGTATTTAATTTTTTTATTGCTTGTAGGAATTATGATTAAACAACCTGAATTTTATTGTAAATATGTAACCATTTGTCGATATTAAAATATATTTATCGATGTAACGTTACCAGTAAATGGACATTACTAGTAAATGTATCGATAGTTACTTGTAATGGAATATAGTGTTTTATAATTTATGCATATAAAAGTATATTATAATATACTTATCAGTGTTGTCAGTATGTTATTTTATTTTTAAATTATATTATTTCCATAATTTGCTGTTGATAGGGTAACTGTATCAACGATTGACATCACAAATAACATTAATAAATTTTTTGTAAGTTCTTAAAGATACATATTATAAACAAGTACGAATGAAAAAAAAAATATATATTTTTAACAAGGAATAAACAACAAACTGCAATATCGTAATATATAGGTTCAGTCACGAAGCATTTCCTACCAGAGGTGAACAAATTATACCGAACGGTAAGGAATACAATTCTGAACCCAGTTCACATACAGTTGTTGACGGGACATGGAGGAATTGCTGAATACCTGCACAGATTCAAGTTAATAACTGACCCCGGATGCGAGTGTGACTCCCACGAAATAGAGTCTGTGTGGCACCTGATCTTGGACTGTCCTCGCTTCCAAAGGGCGAGAATGGACCTGGAACAAAGTTTCAACACCAATCTAACAATGGAATTACTACCCAAACTTCTGGACGACCCAAAAACCAAAAAACCTTTTTTGGACTACGCTGAAAAAATCATGCGCACAGCAGCCAAAAGGCATAAGGACATAACACCACCGCAAACTAGAGAAAACACCCGCACTACCGCACTAATAATTCCAAGACAGGTACCAACACCTAAAACAACCCTCCCTGCTACCAAAAATCACAGAGAGACAGTAGCAAGACTGCTAGAGAATGGAGTAGTCGGTCCACCTGGCATCAAGACCAGAAGTGTGGTAGTATTCATGAACACACCACATGAAAGACTGGGTATCAGCTTCTGCTGCAAAACGGGCCCAAACAGCATAGAGATGTCCCCGGGACTAGCGGCATTGATGAAAGGCAGTCCCACAAAAAGCAAATTAAAACGGAAAAAGCTCGAGGCAATGAGCGTGATTTTAATAGCAAACCAGAAATGTCGTCTATACCGCAAAGACAACAAAACGGTACTTATTTTCGAAGACGAAGAAGTATCAACACAGTTTGCAAGAGCAAGCTCACTACTTAACATCATAGCTGAGGTCAGCGAGCCCCAAGATCCGGCTCGAATAATCAGCGTGGATACAATGACAGCCGGATATTACAAAGGCGAAGTTGCAGACCACCTGGGTATAGTTGTAGCCTCCAAGATTCACCAACTCGTGGCTTATGAGAATAGAGGCGAAGATCTCAGCTATTTAAAACCCAAACCAACAAAACCCCAACAAAACCCGGCAGTTCTAGACACCGACTATAGAAACCTGGCAAATCCAAGTGGCTCGGAGAGAGTGCAGAAAAAACATGAGGAGGAGAGAGATGCCAAAAACCAAACAGCAAGAAAATCTCCGAAGGAAAGCATCATCACCTCTATCATTAAAGCAGTCAGCATAGCCTCGAACCAGACCCTTAGGAAAAATCCTATAAAAGAACAGCCAGTAGGAAAACAAACATACAAATCAAAACCAAAAACGACGAAAAAACCAACGAAAGCAGCAAAAGGCCCCGCCGAACTCCCAAAATACCTACCAGTAGTCAGACCACGGGACCACATGATAAATGCCTTCATAGAGTACACCGCCATACTTAAGGCAACAAGAGCGAAAAAGATCAAAGAGTGCCAAAACATCCTGGAAGCACGTCACAGCAAACTCAAAGACCTATTAGATGAAAGGATAAAGACTGCGAAGGCAACAATTTATAACAACCAAACCGCGGAAGTGATCGAGGGAGAAGAGGCAGAGCAGTACATGGCTGCATTCAGTGAGACAATTGGCATGGTTGAACTTGATTTAGAAAAAACAGAAACATCAGGAGTAGTCACTTACCGAACCCCGACGACTGATCCAATAGTGGTAACCACAAAGAACACTAAGATATGGCTAGACGACAAAATACTCGAAAGAGCGGACAAATTGTCAGAAACATGCCAACAATGGGAGTTACCACTAATAAAGATGATATACGGAGTACCAGGATGCGGTAAGACTACATGGATAATTAACAACTTCAACTCCCAAGACGACCATATAGTAACTACCACTAAAGAGGCTAAACTAGAACTAGCATCAAAAATCTCCGAAAAAGAGGGGGCTGACGCCGCGCGCAGAGTAAGCACACTGGCTTCGATCCTAACAAACGGATTACCGAAAGAAAAAAAGGGGAAGTGCCAAAGGCTTATAGTCGATGAAGCACTGATGAACCACTTCGGATCCATCGTGATGGCCCTGCAACTCACCGAAGCCGCAGAACTGCTACTCATTGGTGACGTA
Source organism: Melinaea marsaeus rileyi (assembly GCA_918358865.1). Classification (NCBI taxonomy): domain Eukaryota; kingdom Metazoa; phylum Arthropoda; class Insecta; order Lepidoptera; family Nymphalidae; genus Melinaea; species Melinaea marsaeus. Next base: position 6,849,135 of record OU911088.1, on the reverse strand, counting down.
AATCAGCTTCCTTATATTGAAAGAGAAAACTTGTTCGAAGTCTACTACCACCGCCCAGACTTTATAACAACTGCCATCATAACACAACTTATGTGCTCAAACAGATGCCCGAGGGATGTAGTCTACGCCCTTAGAAAAGTATATGACGGTATATATTCCTCGAGCAGCATAGCAAGATCTATGAACATAAAATCCCTTACAGGTGAAAAGATCCCCATTGACAAACCAAATACCCTATACCTGACCTTCACTCAAGAAGAGAAGCTAACATTGGAAGAAAAAGGGTACGGAAAAGGGAAGGGATCCAAAACACTCACCGTTCATGAGGCACAAGGTTTGTGTTATGAAAGCACAATAGTAGTAAAAAGAACCGGAAAGAGCCTCCCACTCCATGACAGCGTACCTCATGCGCTGGTAGCCATTTCCCGACACACCAGGACGTTTGTCTACTACACGGACCATCAAGAAGATGCGCTGGCGAGGTTCATCAAAGACAGCATTGTTAATACGGACAAGACAATAAATGATTACAACTTGAAATTAGCAATACACAACCAAGACCAGAAGGTCATAACAAAATTAACCAATTGAATAGAATATTTATTTATGTATTTATTAAAGTAATTCTTGTGCCTGAATACACAGGCAAAAATCTCAAAAAAAAAAAAAAGAAATCAAAATAATAATTATAAAACAGATTAAAAATGGCATGGACTACAAGTCTATGGTAAATTTATAATAAAAAAAAAAAAAAAAAAATTAAAAAAAAAAAATTAAAAAAAAAATATACTTAAATCCTCCATTTTCTTTGCAAATTGCGCTATAAAGGCTGGCTATATATTGTTTCTGTAAAAAAAAACAAAACCTATTTTTTTTACGAAATTTTAGAAGCTTAAAAGCGATATTGTTAATTTTTATTCAATATTTTTGTCGCTTATTTTAGAAATTGTGATTAAAAACCTAAAAAGTGATTAATATGTCATTTACCCAAAATACATTCATAAGCGGTACTTTTACAATAATAATAATATATTTTTTTTCAGATTAATATCTATATATTATTTTTACTGAGTTAGTAACAATGGATTTAAGAAACTATATTAGCGTTGTTATTCGAGACATACTCATACAATTTCTAATTGTTACAGAATGCTTCAAATTTGGACAATTTATTTTCATACCTAAACATTTCAGAATGCTATTAGTGCTGCAACGTAGATGCTGTAAGAGTGAAGTTGCTTTCTTCCTTATAATGGCATGAAAGGGGTCACGATGTCACCCAAACATACAATTCCGCAAACAACCCCTATTTTAGAATAGGCCACACAAAGACAACGCGAGTAAAACATATTACCTTACCGCTGAAGATCTACTCTCTTTCAATGTCCTCTTCGTCCTTTTGATTTTAAGTTACAATGTGTCCTAAATATTTAAAACCGTCGACGACATTAAGAGATAAGCCATTCCGGATTGATTGCGGTATGCATGGTGCCACCATGAATGCTACTAAACTTCACAATTAATTCTTTCATATACAGATGGAACAGAAGAGGTGAAGACTATTCGCCCTGACTTACACCACACTCTAAAGTATACCTATTCATCAAACAAGGGCCGGTTCATCTCATCTGGTTTTACTGATGTCTATACCAATAGCTAAAGAGAACTATGTAAGATATAGAAACAGTTTCACGCAATTTCTTAAAGTAAGACACCCGATCGAACGCCTTAGAAAAATCCAGAAAAAAAGCATAAATAGTAGTTTCTCTGTTAGTATAATACCTGACAGTGTATTTAAGACAAAAAATTGCACTTTTAGTGGAAAGTTCCGCTGTGTAGTCAAATTGAGCATCGTGTAACCTGCGTTACTAGATGATCATTAAGCTCATTGTTAAATCCTTTAGCTGTTATTGTAGCAAGTGAGACAGGCTGATAATTCGCCTTGTCTGCTGCATTGCTTGTTTTATTTTATTGGACAGGTATAACAACCGTCCTCAATAACTTTACAGGTAAATAGGGGTGATTTAGACACTTATTAAACATTAGCAGCATATTTAAGATGTTCCATTGTACCCCAGGGCTATGTCTTTTGCATTTTGTTTATAATGCGTGACATATGTGATGACATAACATTGATGCTTTCTCCCGTCGCCATGGTGTCACAATTACCATTAATTATAAGGATTTGATCTAAAGCAAATTCTACTGCTTTCTAAACATCGTCGCTATTGACTTTTCCCCTTGCATGCCAGCAAAGTAAGGCTAGGTTAAAGTAAAATTTTTTCGTGTTCAAAAATTTTTCGAATTATTTATCGAGCGACCTCTCATATCTTAAATTACGCATCTAACTTGACACAATTTTAATTTTGATTTAAAGATCTGTCTGCTTTCTATCATTTCATTATATGCCCTATCTGGTAACGGTAGGGCATATGATGATGATTTGCCAAGAAACACCCACATCTGAAGTTTTATTCTAGCCTCCCTGTACGCACATTGGACATATTTGTTCCAGCCTGCGATATAGCACCCCCTTCTATGACACCTATAATTACTAGATAGAACAACATCTCTAGATATAGTGGAAATGAAATCACTGTATAATCTTTATACTATATATCATAGTTTTATGCGCCTTACCCTAACATTAACAACATTGAAGAGAACTCTTGAGGAACAGCCTCCGCTATCTCAGGTTGACAGAAATCATACAACATTTTTATTTCTTACGTTTGCTCTCTACACATAACTCTTCTTTATTGTATCGCCCCATATCAAGATGTTAGGCGGCAAGAACATATAACACTCTATTATAAGAGGGGAGTGGTCAGACCAATACATATTATTTATTACCCTTACCTTTTGAACAGTTTTTAAATCAGACCCTGTCACTGTGGTCTTCTATTCCTAAATTTATTTCCGCAACACAACTTTTTTCTTTTTCATCAATATTTTTACAACAACTTACTCGTCGATATTTAAGTATATAAATGTATAAATAACTACTTAATTGAGTTGGAGAATGTGATTATTTGAATTAAATATAAAAAACACACTTTATATTTATTGTAATTCCTTTGTAATTTATCAGAAATAACAAAAACCTAACAATCACGAATTAAAGGGGATTTACGGATTTACGTATATATAAGCGATTTACCAATTACTGATTCATCACGAAATCTCCAAAACTATCTGTCCTGTCTGTATTAACTTACAGTTTTATAGTTACTTCTTTTGTGACGTAGACGTCCACTAAGAATGGATTTTACAGAATTCCTATCGCAACGAATTTCAACTTTTTGCATTTCGCTAAGTTTTAAAAATGTAGGAGCTATACACTTAAGAGTTACTATAGCAACGGTTACGATGACAACGGAGAATATGACAAAGGTTACCATAGCAACCTAAGTTCACATCCAAATTAATAGTGTGCCCAGCGAAGAGGGAGGGAATAAGCTAGTATATATATATATTATATCATACTTACCAGTGTTGCCAGTATATTTTTTATAATTAGGTCATTCCATCCTCTGGTAAATAGGGTAAATTCACCAATAATTGTCATCACACAGATAATATTTTTTTATAAATAAAACACAAATAATATTTAGATATTTATTTGGTGAACTAGACATAAACGGAATGAATAAGTGATATTAACATTTCTTAATATTATTAAATTCGAAATATTAAAAACTAATATTGCACGACGGTAGGAATTAAAACGGTGCGGATACAATACCAATATTTACATATTAAAGATGAATTAATATTAATTATTATTAACTAGCAATGATTCTTGAATATTCTATTATATATTACTATTACGATAAATAAATAACCGAATAAATACGACATATGGCACGAACAAATGTATTAAATAAAAATTAAATTATAACATTAATTACACTTGCATTCAAATCACTATTATTATTATCAACATGTCCGTCTGTCTATCGTCTCACTTTTCTGGGAAACTTGATTGTGTTTCCCAAAAAGTTGTTGTTGCGTCATTTCTTCCCCCCCGCGGCTGCGGAGGTCAGCGTGGAGGTGATGCGCTCCTGGGGCGTCAGCGCGCGGGCGTCCGGTCTGTCGACCCCTGGGGTAGGGAGCGGAGTCGCGATGGGGGTCGAGGAGCGCGGCAGAGGCTTGGGGAGGATGGGCTGAGTGGTGGGGGGAGAGGTTCGGGGGGCGAGGGATGGCTTGGAGTCGCGGCCGCTGCACACCTGCGGGAGAGACGACGATGAAGCGTAGACCACATTATATTGTTGTGGTGTGTGAGAACCTAAAAGGTGGGTAGATGTGTACGTGGTGGTGGTGTGTATAGTTGTTCCTGGTGTGTTTGGGTGTGTGTATGTGAGTACCTGGTGGGGATGTGTGTATTTATATCTGGTGTTGATGTGTGTGTGTAGCTGGTGGTGATGTGTGTGTGCCTAGTGGTGGAGTGTGTGTACCTGGTAGCGGTGTTTATGTAACTGGTGGTAGTGTGTGCATACCTGGTGGTGGTATGTGTATACCTGGTGGTAATGCATGTATATCTGGTGGTGAAGAGTATATGCCTTGGTGGTGGTGTGTGTATTCCTGGTGGTGCTGTGTGTGTAGCTGATGGTGCTGTGTGTATACCTGGTGGTGGTGCTCCCAGTCCCTGTGTTGGCAGAAGGCGCCGCAGTACCTCGCTGCTCCGCATCCCGAGCACGTCTCCTGCGCCGCGCGGCCGCAGTTCCAGCAACACTACACATACACTTATACAGACTCTACTCAATATCGACAACAAAATAACTAGCGACAGATCCTACATTAGTAGTAGACTCGATTAAGAAATGGTATGAATCAAGGGTCTCCCGTCCCTCTCTTTATCGAAGCGATGAGTACTGCTGATGAATATATTTGTCTCACACTGTGGGGTGCTCCAGGGCTGAGGTCCCTCCCGGGCGGTGGGGAGTGTCTGTGTCTCTCCAGCAGCGCCTTGGTCTCCGCGGCCCCCACGGCGCGCTGCAGCTCCACCAGCGCCTGGCGCTTCACCTGATGGATCATCACTTCATATTGATTTCTTGAGACAGCAAAACGTTTAAAGGGTCCTATTGTACCTTGTTGATGGGGTCCGCTCTCACTTCACACTGCCTTCTAGGTATCGGTGATACAGAATACATTTAAAGACCCTATTGTACCTGATTGACGGCGTCCTCCGCTCGTCTTCTGACCTCTGCCACACGTTCTTCAGTCTGCCTCACGGCTGCTGACATTATCTCGCTCGCCGCACGCTTCATGTCACACTCCGGTGGCTCCACTCCTGGTGAAAAAGGGAAGGGTTCCATCATTCACTATAGTGAGTATCCAATAATGGTTAAACTTTCCAGCGATGTTCCCGATCTTTCCGATCACTTTCACCATGACCGACCATAATATTTATAATAACACAATCTGGGATTCGAACCCAGGACCGTTTGAATAGTATGATGTAATTAAAAAATTATCACATGTACGTATGTAAATGATAAAATTTTAACTTCAATGAAACGTTTCAAATTCTTTGAGATTGCAAAGGCATCAGTCGTTTTAACGAAAACACCTGCCTCCAACTGTTTCTTATTTTACTAAAATAAATATAAGTGCGAAATTAAATGTAATTTTCATTTTTTAACAAAACATGAACATTTAAATTAAAACTATTATATTTAGGAACCTCTCTGCTGCAAGATGGCGAGCGCCCGCTTCGTCTTCTCCACCATACTGAGGATGCAGTTCAGCATAGTGTTGATGTTCTTCCATTCATCGTCGGTCTTCACCAGCCCCGGGCGAGGCTCCAGGGAGGCGTTCATTGTGGACACGTCACGGACTGTGATACCACCTACGTTGTGATGATGATGATGAAGTAAATCATTCGTACTTAATGTTTTTATTTAAACAATTTTATAAGTATCCGTTTCATATCACAAATACGATAAAACATTAGAAAGGGTGGTTGCTATTGAGTTTTGTTCTTGGATTAATCCTTAATAAAACAAGGCGTTAATTAATTAATAATAATAATATAATATTAGAGATTGTATTAAATTTTTGTTTGTTATAACTACCAACTTATATTTAGTTACTATAAGAACATTGAAAGTAAAAAAATATATAACTGACAAAAATATTTGTATAATTTAATTAAATACATTGTAATTAAAATATAATAAACATTACACCTAACACGTACCATCTCTCCGCTCCAAACCCTCCTGGTGGGGTTGGTATGGCTGGTAGTCGAAGAGAGTCGCGTTGCTCGGCAGGGGGTAGAACGGGGAGGGATTGAACACACTCGGACGCTTCGCGGGGGGGTAGTCCTCGTGAGTTCCGTTGCTTTGAGATTCGTAGAAACTTTAAAGAGAATTTATCATCTAACTTCTAATATAATCGATCTTATATATAAATAATTATTTAATTACCTAAACAAAGCACAAATACATTAATGACAAAGGAAAACTTTGTTAACGAAGTTTAAAACAAAGGGGTGGTTTAAAGTTTGTTAACTCATTGATATCATAACTTAACCATTGTACTGAGATTTCTTTGGTTCAAAGGATTCTTTAAACCTATTAAAAGTTAGTCAACAATTTGTTTTAATATAATTTTGTGAAGTAATTTTCCAATATAATGAATGCAATCAAATATTGATTTTCATTACAAAGCCGTATTAATAGTGGTGTAAGGGTTGTACCGGTTATTATTTATCGTCGACTGCAAACCACCGCGTGTGGGGCGTGGGTTAAGTAATAACATTACTAACATATTTTATATTTATAAACTTTATTGCATACATAAATAAATATTTAAAAAAAATGGGCAACCCTGTAAAAGTTAGCAGGTAAACCTATTTTATGAACACAAACTGACAGACGGGCAATAATAATAAAGTATTTACAAATGATTGCGAGATATCGTTTAATTAATCTACAACGAAAATATAATTAAAAGTTTGAGCTTTATTAATTAATTTATTATTTGTTTAACACTAAACCTACCGACAATTCTTATATACCTGTTCCTACCGCACGACGTCAAATTGACCGGTAATTAAAAGTTTTTTTCTTATATAACGCAGATAATAATGGAAATAAGTAAAAGTAAAGAGTGAAGAAAATATTATATGCATATTCTAAGAATTGTCACGTAGTTTGATAACGATATTATAACGTTTAAAAATGTGTAAGTTTTACAAGAGTTTAAGAATTGAAAGTCAATTTGACCGGTACTGGTAGGTTTAGTGTTAAAAACGCTCCCGCTTACAGCTCAGAGCGATGGAGAGCGGCCAACGCACGCGTGTCTATGCATTTGAAAGATCTATGCTTTTTGGATGTTCAATTAATTACCATTGTCTTTGTGCTATCATAAATTTTTAATAATAACTTTTTTATTTTATAATAAAAATTATAAATTTAAGTATTGTGTACGTTTTTCTTTAAACTAACCAATTTTTTAAAACACTAAATACGTTAAAGAAACGATTCAAAAAACTTTTCATGTGTACGTTACATATAAAAACATTTACATAATAATGATACACAAAAAAACACTTAAATTATATTATTAATAAAAAGCAGTACCCACTTTGTTGGTGTTAATAATTAACAAATTCAATATCGGCGCCATTTTTCAAAGTTCCCGTAATAACTAATGAGTGCGTCACGTGCCCGCGTCGTTACAAACTCGATCACGTCGCAAACTTTGTAATTGCTTCAAGCACTAATCGACACATTATATTACTAGTAATTAGGCACGAGAGATGACTTGACTTGCAATTTGAATCCTAATTAATATATGAAATAAAATAAACCGGTCATTCTTAGGTAGTCAAATATTTTTAATAAAATTTGACATTGACGTTCCAATTCGGATATTTTTTTTTTCAAAACAGATCGAATGTTTTGACCATACTGCCTTAACACATTTACATAAATATAATATAATTTTCTATATCAAAATAAATAAAATTTTTTTTTTTTTTTAAATATCAAATTCAAAGTGACCAGTATTTTATTTATATAAAATTTTGAAACCAATTAAAAAAAGTAAATATCAAACAAAAAACCCGCGAAAGAAACTCGCGTACTTTTTATTTGTACGTAAAACTTGTAATGGTGTGAATGTTCTTTAATTATCTTTATAATAACCATAAATAATTTTAATGAGCACTAATTAATAGACCGATATACAGCCAACAGTTTTACAATGGCGCCACGTTGCCAAATTTAGCGTGTGTTCTAATAACTCATATGGGTCCATAATTTAGGTAACCGAATGTGTTTTAACTGCGGGCCCTGCCAAATATGGCCGCTAAAACGAACCGCGCCCTCCGCTGGCGTTATTAATTTTTATTATATCACTAGCTACAGCCCGCGGCTCCGTCTGCTGCTAATTAGTACCTATCGGTTCCAAGTTTATTTACAGACTCGTTTTGAACTATAAATATAGAAGTTACTAATAACTTAGTAAGCACCATCTATCAAAGTTTCGTTCAACTTTTTCTGGTAGATTTTAAGAGTTGCTTTTAAGGTTTTTTAACTTAATTCGTTTTTTAATTTAATTAAAATTATTACATTATAAAAATATGAAATATTAGCACTTATTAAATAAGTTTTATTTTAAATTCATTCAAATTATTTAAGCTTTTTCAAAATACAGTAACAAGTGCTACGTATTATGAAATGAGCTACTGTGTCTGTCATATATAACATTTTTTAAATCTGTCTACATCATTCTCATAAATTATATCTATATATATAAATAAAATTTCAGTGTCTGTCTGTATCCAAATTAACAGCTTGTCACCAAACGCACATGAAAGTATATATAACGCTTAAATAAGAAACAAATATTATTTTTTCTGTCTGTCTGTTTTTTCACTCTAATCTCTGAAACAGCGGCACCTATTTTACCAAAATTCATTACCGGCTGATGGTAAAGGAATAATTTTGGCTATTTTTATTATAAAAACATTAATCGCGAACGAAGTCGTAGGCACAGCTAGTATATATGATCATCTCCGCTGGCCGTGTGTCCTGTCACACGCACTGACGTCACGGTACAAGTTTTTGCGGTTCCCGAAGGACGGGTTAATGGAACCTCAGATTATATTACATAAATCACATTCAAAATATCTTTATTAAAGTAGCCATTTTTGAATCAATTATTATATTAAGGCAGTCAGTCAGTAAGCTAATACCGGAATGCTGCTCTGATGAAGAGTCAGAAACTAAACAACCCTGATGAGTCAACAGTAAGTAAGTGACTAATATTATAATAATTTATTTAATAATATATTTTTAATATTAGATTTAAAACTATAAAGGAAAAAAAATTAACAAAATTAGGTTATTTTTTAAAAATATATAAAAATTTAACTCAAGACTAACATTATTTATATATATTATATATTGATTTTATTAACAAAATTATTTATTAAGTAATGTTATTGGTAAATATAACATTATTTGTATACATTAAGTGATTTAAGAACGGACGTTGGACCGCAAAAATTTGTCACCAACCTGCCGTCTGCGAGTGACAGACACACAGGGTAGAGACACTGATGTAGCTTTATATAAATAAAGCCTTAACTTGAAATACCTTACTGGTGTAAAGTTCCTTTAAAGTAGGGGCGCCAACAGACCCTCAATTTCGAATCGCTGCGCTCGGGAAATCTCGGGTGCCGTTTGCATATTAAGCAAAGCGAGCCCAGTGTAATGACTCATCGTTTCCCATTGACTTCAATGGGATATCAGTTTTTTGTCGATTATTCCTCAACGACATGATATATATATATATTTTAAACCATTACCTAATGTGTGTCTTTTTGATTGCAAAATTTCATAATTTTCCGTCAAGTAGTTTTAGAGCCTATTCGTGACAAAGAATGTGAATAAGTAAAACGCTTCGCTCAATAAAGTTGCTATTAGATAAGTGTACTCACGGGTCACTTGCTCGTCTCTTCCCTGGCTCGTGGGCGAATATATCATTCGCGTCCCCACCAGCTTCTAGCACCACGTGCTCGTGGGCGCGGATGTACTGGAGAGGAGTCTGTGACCAGAGGACATTCGTTCGTTTTTAAGATATCTCCCCTGCCACTAGCTAATATGGTCAAAGAAGTGTGTTTATAAGAATTTTATGCAAGTCAATACCTAATAAATACTTAAAGTATCATAATAAATGCATCTAGATATCCATATTTCTGATACGAAACTAACTGTATAAAGTATATCTCCCCTATCACTAGCTAGGGCTCTAGATAATGGCCATTGAACAATATTTCTCAGACACCTTAACTGTTATTTGGACCTTATTTAAACCGTTTATACATCTGTATACCACCTATTTACTTCAACCCTTATTATAAATTTACCCAGATGTTCATAGTTCTGATACGAAACTAACAATATAAAGTTCTTATCCCCCCTGATTATCTCCCCTGCCACTAGCTAGAGGTCTGATTAATGTAGTCAAAGAAGTGTCTAATCTTAAGATCACTTAACTGCTTTTAGGTCTCATCTAAACCGTAGGAATTTAATAAAACCAACTAAACCTGACTCCTAACATTATATTCCTCCCCCTTGAGTCCCTGACTCGCTTACCTGTTTCCCTCGTCTCGCCCGTGCGTGCAGGTCTCTCAGCGCGAGAGGTAGCAGTGCTCGGAGGAAGTTTGGCACGGAGGCTCGTAATGGATAGTTGGTACTCTCCTGTACTCCACACTGGAACTCCTCGATGCTGATGGAACCGGCCTGGTGAGGATTGAGGATATTATTCCATTGCAAATAGCAACGATGTTTGAAGCAAGTTGTGAATATATATAATCCTGGAACTGGAATCCCAACATTCCTCTTCCTCTTCCTTATTCCTCAAAGGGTAAAACGTAAATGGTATAATTATTTATTATTACTATTAAAATGTTCATACCACAGGAGTAATAGAACTTTCTTCGTAGCAACGTTTTCTTAAACTTTGCTACGATCTTTGTCGTAGCACCGTCGTAGACAAATGTAGCGACTGTATTAAAACACAGTAAAATGCACTTTAATTACTTACCACAAGGTTGAAAATCAGTTGTCGCACTCGCTCCCCGGTGTCTGCGCCGACGTCTACAGCGAAGGTATGCAGCGCTGAGAGAAAGCGCCTCAAGCGCTGCAGAGCGGGAGCAGCGCGGGAGTCAGGGGGAGGGGAGAGGGACTCTGTAGATGAGAGACCTGGGGGGGGAATTAATAATTGAGAAATAATTATTTAATTATAATTTTCAAAATTTTTTTTTCATTATTTACATGTAATAATATTTAGAATTTTTAAATGAAACAAAATTTGAAAAAAAAAAATATTCAATAATAAGATTTAGAAATAAACTTAATAAAAACTTTAAGTCAATTCATTTAATACACACTTTGTTTTTTTGTTATAATTTTGTTTACCTGTCCCATTGTTCTGAGGGCTGGAGGGTCCGCCCGTGGGGGAGGACCTGGCTTCCTCTTGATCTGGAGACTTGCGTTCCTTGCCAGCTGTAGCTGGAACAAAGATTACATGTTAATATGAAATGTCATTTCTGTTATTAAATATTTCTTCAGACTGAAACAAATAACTTCCTTTGTTATAAAAACCATTAACGCCATTTTAGTGGCCCCTAACTCCAGTGACGCGTGCCGCCGCATCTCAGCGGCTTATTTGAGGATCGGATCGATCTCATGAACTATTGCTTACTGACTGTCATTATGAAATACAAACTTATAATTTAGTGTTGTTATCAACAAAAACCTTAGAATTTATTTATTAATATTTTTTATTAGTCGTAAAACTTTTGATCGGAAGGACATTCTATCTCATATATGCAGTTTCTGCAGTTATTTTTTAGTTTAAAATCCAAATAACTGTAATGAAACATGTAAAGAAATAGAATAACAAATTAACAACTTTTGTTTTAAACTTTTTGTTTGTTCGTATTTAAATTATTTTATATTTTTATGTATGTGTGTATGGACACTATTTAGAATGGAATTAAAAATATGATAATCTATAATAAATAAAATATATATAATTGTATATGTCATAATCGAAATTTTACATATATTCTTGTTCTTTACATAAGTTTTTATAAAACATTTATTATTTTCAAACCTATCACCGACTCGGAACAGTATTTGTTATAGATCAGACAAAGCCTCAAACATGCAACAAAATTATGATGAAATAAATCAATATAAAAAATATATATATTATCAAAAATATTTTTTAATTAATTACTTAAAAAATATATAATTATAATATATCAGTTATCCTCCCGTTTCGTGGCCACACACCCATCGTCCCTCTTCAAACTGTATGATGAGTTACGTGCGAGCGCATAGAACCGCTCCTGAATACTAACACCAATACACGGACAGGACAAACAAACGGACAGGGTTATATACAGGGTTTTTTATTCAGAATTTATCGACTTTTCATAATATATATATATAATAATAAAAGTATTATTGTTAGTTCACCTAAAATATATAACATCATATATTACAAGACATCAAACAAGAATACTGTATGTGACAGAATAAATAAAAGTTTCGTCGCTAGTGTGCGGAGCCTTGCAGCCGACAGCTCTCTAGTGCAAGCTAGTGATGTATGTTGAAAAGTTATCGATAAAAAAACATCGATAACCATAAATATTTACTTTACAATTTTAGGAAATGTGTGTATTTTTCTCATACTGATAAAAAGATTATTGAGCTGAGCGTAAACGAAGCTCTTAAACGTTTGGGAGACGTTTTTTTGTGTTTAGTTGTCTCCAGAATGCGACGAGATAATTAGCTAAAAATTTTCTCATGTATGTTTGAGCCCAACGCGGATGTTATAGCGAAAACAGATTGAAAAAATGTGTAGCCATTCAAAAGTTATCAAGAAAATAAGAAAGGAGAGAGGCTCAGCTCAACACCCGCCGCGAACGGTTGGCGGATCCTAGTTATAAGATAAATAAGGTTAGTAATAAATTTATCTACTATTCTGTACCAAGTAAATATATATATTTTTTTATTTTATTTTATTTTTTCGTAGGTAAAGCTAAGTATCGACTATGTCCCATCACTACTCGTTATCGAGTACTGCGTGGTTGCGACACCTCGCCCGAGGCCTTTCATCTCAATTACTACGAAAATATCGTAGTAACCTTTGTACCACCGATCATACTTTTTAATTATTTCCGAAGGTAAAGAGAGAATGAAGAGAGGGAATGTTGTTGTTTCGTTTTTAAATATTCTTTATCAAAACAAACACTATTACAGATTATAAACATATATACGTAAATACTGATATTTTTTGCAAATTGTTGTGAACACACACACACACACACGCACACACACACGCACACACGTGTTCAATTTGGAAATAGACTAAGTGTAAAAAAGTATCTGACATTTTTAACGACAAATATTTTTTAAACATTAAATAATTATAAAACCTGCAAATTTTTTAACAAAATTCAGCCATTTTGTTTAAGCATTGGATTTTGATATTATATTTAGGATTCATAAAACATATAAATCTTGATCTTATACTATCACAACACTAAATTATATATTTTCGTGTAAAACTCTGAAGCATTAGGTGAAGCATAATATGTCACAATTTTCAAAAAATAGAAAATTTATTCACCAACATGTCAAAATAGCTTAAATACTATAAAATAGTGAAATTAGAACCAATGAAGTCTATAAATGTATATGTATATATTCATTCATTCATTTCATTCGTTCGTTTCAATAATTTTAAAAAAATATCCTTTATTAAAATAATAATGCTACCTATATTTTCATCGAATAAACGGATAGGTATATTCTTAGGAAATCAATCATTAAATTAAATCCTAAAATTACATATAAAATTGATTAAACACGTGATAGTCAAAAGTATAGTAAATTTTTTACTAAAAGTAAGTTTTAGGCAAAATATTTTGTCATTTTGAGAAACGCCAGCAACAGACACTCAGGTTTACGTACTAATGTTAATTTTATTTCTTTATTTTTTATTATCTATTACTATTGTAATAAAGGATGTAATGTAATATGACACACACACACACACATACACACACACACACACACACACACACACATAAACCCGGCTTGGGAGTCGGATGTAATGATTGTTAAATTATGAAATCAAAATTTCATAATTTATATATAAATATATTCCTATATTAATTAATAATATATAATATATGTATGTATGTTATATATTTTTACAATATATAAAGAAGAGAACAGCTGAGTCCCGAGTCCTCTCGCCTGTCTCATACACTGGCAGGATGATCGGTGGCTCTCGTGTGAAGTGTCGAGTGTCCGACACGCCCTGATATACACCGCTACACCGCTACACCGCTGTCTACACTGTTGCTTCAATGATGAATAGTTTTCATATATATCAAGATATAATAATGAGAGAAACCTATATATATATATATATATATATATATGTATATCGGAATCGCCTCTGATAAAATTTCTTTCTTTTTCATTTACTTGTTTCTTCTAGAGTTAAGATTTATTCAAGAATTTGGTATTATTAATATATTAGTTTTATTTAATAAGGACTTCAAATTTAACTTCACTTGTAAAAGAATTTATTTTCTTATCAATTTATTATATATAATATATGTATTTATATAATAAAATAAATAAATATATATATATATAACTTTAGTTTCAACTTTAATAGAGACAATTATTAAAGAAATATTTTTATATTATAGCAAATGTTCTAGATAGGTTTTCAAAGGTGGAAAATGTTTGAGATTTTTTTACCAGCTTGTATCAACGTATATCTTATCATTTCTATACGATTACAAAATAATTAATTAAATTAAAACATTTTAACACTATAAAAATAATAATTAATTTTTAATTATTATTTAATAATTAATTTTTAATTATTATTTTTAATAAGTTTAATAACTAGTAAGTTTATGGTGAACTGGTGGAAATTTTAAAGATCATCAATTTCTTCTGAACTGGTGGAAAATTTGCAGATCAATATATGATTTTTTTATTATATATATATACATATATATTATATATATATATATTTTCCGTATATGGACCTCTCTTTATAGTAAATAATATTTGTTACATATACTACAATTACAAGTTTCAGTTACTAATTGTCGTCTCTACGCTATACCAAACCAAATATCACCAACCCCAGTTATTTATATTATATATATATACATATAAATAAAATTTACGTGTCTGTTTGTAATTCCAAATTAACAGCGTTTCACTGAATGCATATATTTTTTTTAATTTTTGTCTGTCTGTCTGGCTGTTTAGGCTAATCTCTGAAACAGCTAAACCGTTTTTAACAGAACTTTCACTGGATAGATGATGTTAGGAGTAACTTAGGATAATTTATTTTAAAAAAGATTCGACAACGAAGACGCGGGTACTAGCTAGTGTTTTAAAAAGTAAGTATTAACAAGGCGATTGTAGACAATCATAGGTCGGGGTGGAGCGATATGAATATTAAAGTCGTGTTAAGCAGAGCACGAGGGAAAGGGTATCATTATATACTTTTATAACAAGTAATACCATCTGACTTTGCTTTTAAAGTAATATAAACTAATGTTGGGGCCAGGGAAGACTAAACTGGCATTCTTTTTATTTAAGTTTAATCCAAGTTTTATTATATTAAATCGTTAAATTATTTGGTGTACCTTTCATATAATATACTACCTGTGCACATGGCTTTATCCGCGCTTATTTTATTTTAACAAAAATAACCAAGTCACTCATGACATTAGCTATCCATCAGTGGGTCCTGTTAAAATCGGTTCAATCATTTCAGAGACTATCCCGAATAGACAAAATATATATATATATATATATATATATACTTTTAAAAGTATATCCCGAAAAGACAGGAAAAAAAAAGAGAAAAAAAATAATTATATAAGTACCATATATACTCATATGCTGTTAAAAGCTGTCAATTTGGATATACAAACTGACAACAATTTTATTTATGTATATATATATAACATACACCAGGCAATAGTACATAGTTAACAAACAATCATAGCTGTAATCGATTTGAGGGCGTCCTTAAGAGCAAACACCATTAATAATACAACGTGGGAAACACCAGATTTACAAAACACACCACTTTAAATTATACCTTATGTATATGTACATAAGGTTCAATATAACCCTTTGAATTGAGGGTAGTTTATTACTGCAGTGTAATTTGAACTGTATAACATGGGAATAGAGTTGATATTTCATTATATGTTAGCTAAGTATTATAATTTTAGTTGTTTTTGCATTTGTGGTTTTGAGAATTGTATGTAATTTAGAATATAGGTAATGTTTTGGTTTTTTATATTAAAAAAAAATGTTTTTTTTTTAAAGTTGTTTTTAAAAATAAAATATAGCAAAGTATTAAAGTATTTAGGTTATAAAGTTGAATGAATGAACTCAGATGTTCGTTCCCAGGGATGGTTTTGAGGGGTGCGTTTGTTAATGTTGAGGCAAAACTTGATTTACATAATTCACTGTATAAATATATATACATATATATATATATATATATATATAGTTTATAATTATATGTTCAAATAATAAAACACATTCTAGTAACTGGTATTCGCTCTTTATCTTGCATTAGCATGGTTAAATACCGCGTTCCATCTCAAAAGCACGAATCAAGAAATAATAAAAATTCCGCGCTGTATCTCAAAACCACGAACAAAATAATCAAAATTACGCACACTATCTCAAAACTATGAAACACTTATTACAATTATGATATAATAAAACCTAGATTGTATATAAATTCATTACATAACTATTATATTAGCGTACTTTTAATGTATTGAATTTTGAGAATATTATTATATATGTTAATATATTTAAATATCTTGACACTAAACCTACCTACAATTCTTGTATACCTGTTCCTACCGCACGCCGTCAAATTGACCGGTAATTAAAAGTTATTTTATTATATAACGCAGGTAATAATGGAAATAACTAAAAGTAAAGAGTGAAGAAAATATTATATGCATATTCTAAGAATTGTCATGTAGTTTGATAACGATATTATAACGTTTAAGAATGTGTAAGTTTTACAAAAGTTTAAGAACGGTCAATTTGACCGGTACTTGGTAGGTTTAGTGTTAATAAGGGGACACAGGACACTATATATTTCACACAAAAAGCTAAAATAAGTTTTCAATATCTCTAATTCTATTCTTGAACTACTACTACTATTCTTGAACTTTCAGCTGACATGACAATGTGTACCAACAAAAATATCTTATAGTATATAACAATGTATATATATATATATATATATATAATTTACCACAATAAGTATGTTCATATCACAATCGGTATAATTTTTTTATATTGTGATAAATGTTATAAAAGCACGCGATGTTTTATTTTACATTTTTAGCTTAAAAAAAAACCAACTACACTAGTGATTAAAAGAATATTCAGAATTAAACTAAAATCAATTGACTCAAAAAATTATATACAATTTAAGATTTTTGGACGTTCACGTCTCTGCGGTGGGATTCCGTTCGTGTTAATATTGTAGTAATCAAGATTGTATTAATGTGAACTATCTTTAACGGCATGATTGATAAAACAAACAAACAAAAAATATATAAACATATAAATAAAAAAAATAAAATCAAACAATCAATCAATTCAATCGTCAATCAATCAATCGTCAATTAATCAATCATCAATCAATCGTCAATCAATCGTCAATCAATCGTCAATTTTAGGTAATTTATTTGATGTTAAATATTTTAGTTGTTAATGTATATATATATATATATATATATATATATATATTTGTTTGTCTGTACACTCGTGCCGGCCGACGCTATCGCTAGATTATGATCTGCACCCTGTATTTCCCACAGCCTTTATGAAATGAGATACGAACTTCATCCAAATACGAACATACACTCATAATAACACTGTTGTTATATATAGAAAAAATTTGTACGATTTATTTTTTAATAATAAGAGATTAAGGGAGCCTGAGCTATCTGGCCTACCCTGCAGAGATGGGTAGAAAGTCGGCTACATTTCATACGAGTGAGAGAGGTATACGCCCTCTCCCTCTAACATCCTCCATTCATCAAGGATTACAATGACAAGAGATGACCACAGATCACACAAACACTATCAACGGTACATGTTTGTTTATCACTATCAAATAAAAATACTTTATATATGGAATGAAAATTAATAATTTCAACCCTTTTGACATAATATAATCTATATATATAAATAAAATTGTAGTGTCCGTTTGTAGTTTCAAATTAACAGCATTTCACTGTGCATATAAGTATATACGGTACTTATAAAAAAATCTTTTTTCCGTCTGTTTCTTTAGGCTAATCTCTGAAACGGCTGGACCAATTTTAACAGGACTTTCACTGGCTGATGCTAATGTTACAAGGCTACTTTTATTAAAAAAGTTCGCGAATGAAGTCGCGTGCAGAGGTAGTTATAATAAATATTGTATACAAACATTTTCGTCTCTCGATAGTTGGCTGGGTGTATTCCTTATCCGGCAGCTCTTCCTTCACTTTCGCCTCCATCTGCAAAAAAAAAAAATTTTGATTTATTAAAAAAAAATGTAATGACGACTCACTCTTGACCGTGCATTTCGACCACACGAAGTAACTTCACCTTTAGAAGATACACTATATGTATGTATGTCTGTAAATACATTTACATTCAGATTACTCTTCATAAGAATGAATGAATGAATGAATATGATCTTTGGGTTTTTTGAGAGGATCCACGAGTCTCTTTCTCCATCTTGGAGACGACGTTTTAGTTTAGTTCATTCATTTTATTCTAGTTTAACACTAAACCTACCACGTACCGGTCAAATTGACCGTTCTTAAACTTTTGTAAAACTTACACATTTTTAAACGTTATAATATCGTTATCAAACTACATGACAATTCTTAGAATATGCATATAATATTGTCTTCACTCTTTACTTTTAGTTATTTCCATTATTACCTGCGTTATATAATAAAATAATTTTTAAATACCGGTCAATTTGACCGCGTGCGGTAGGCATAGATATACAAGAATTTTCGGTAGGTTTAGTGTTAAGTATATTAATAATCAAAAATGTAAAGTCAATCTTTTGCAACAAAAATCGTGTAGTTTTGATTGTAAGTCTACTTGTATTGACTACTTGTAAGTATCAAAAAGGTACTACTAAAAGCAGATTATTATAGTACACCTAGAACAAATTGTTAAAAAAATTATCGTATAAAATTCCCAGGTTCATTTCAAGGTAGAAAAAATATATTTGTGCATTTAAATGTTTTAATCAAGCTTATATACATGAAAAAAAAATTGTGTTATAGTGAAATAAATATATAAAATATTAGAGCGACTCGCTCTTGACCGAGCAGCTGTTTCGTCTTAGCACGCGACGCATACCATCTGGCCCTGCGTCATAACGGGAATAGTTGGATATTTTCTCATAGTTTGTGTTTAACATACTAACAAACTAACTAACATATTAGATATAGATCCGGTTTACTCCTTTTTATTATCCAATATATATAAAACTACCTGTGACCCCGACTTTATCTGCGATTTTTTTTAAATAAAAGTATCCTATAACTTATAACATTAGTTAATTAAGTGTAAGTACTATTAAAATCGGTCCAGTAGTTTCTAAGATTACCAGAACCAGACCGACAGACAGAAAATTTTGAAATTGTTTTTTTTATGGAATATATATACTTTAATATCAATTTTGTGAATTGCTATTAATTTGGAATTACAAACAAACATAAATTTTATTATATATATATAAAATGTATACAACTTTCCAATATCGTTCATTATTTAGTTAAGAACTTCTATATATATATATATATATATATATATATATATATATGGTTCAAAAGCACGTCTGTATGAGATATAATGATATTAAAATTATGATTTCATCTGGATACAGTTGCGCTGCACCTGGCGCATCAGATCAGCAGCATTTGTTGCGAATAAATTACAACATGCATCGCAGCATACAATATGACAGAGCTATGCCAAATTAAATATATAACCCAGATTTCATTATAACTGAAAAATATGTAGTTCATAAGTTATATTATCTTATAGAATTAGTATATGTATAGTTGGTATGTATGTATATTTATTATTTGAGCGAAGCGTACGAAGTGAGCGGAGCGTTTTACTGGAGACTTTTTACATTCTTTTCTTTGTCACGAATTGGCTCGAAAACTACTTGACGACAATTATGAAACTTTGCAATCAAAACGACACACATTAGGTGATGGTTTAAAAAAAAAATAATAAAAATGTCCTCAAAAAAAAAAAAAAATTTTTTAATATCATGCCAAAAAACTGAAGTCATTGAAGTCAATGGTAAACGATGAGTTAATATACTGGGCTCGCTTCGCTCAATATGCAAACGTCACCCGAGATTTCGCGAGCGCAGCCAGTCGAAATTGAGGGTTTGTTAGCGCCCCTAGTATATAACATATATATATATATATATATATATATATTTTAATCTACTTCATTCACAAACTATAGCAACTTTTAATAAATGTCTTTATAATAGTAGGTTGCCTGTAAGAGATCACTCGAAGTGATAAGGCCACCTTTGTACCAAATATATATATATATATATATATATATGTATATATACAAATAAATTTACTGTCCATCTTTAATATGTTTACTGTGTGCAATAAAGTGTAATAAATAAATAAATAAATAAAGTCAAGTCAAGTCAAGTCAGACAAGTAATTCTATGAAATTTTGTTTTTTTAATAAAGATTTTAAAAATTTATTACCAAATATTGCATTACAATTTAGGACTGAAAATCTCGTAATCCTTGCCGAACATGACAAATACACCCAAACACCCCCAGGGAGGGTGAGGGATGGGTAAATCTCGTTAGGGCAGGTGATGCACAGGTGTGAATTTTTTTTACTAGTTTCTGATAACTTTATTTACTATCATAGATAGATTGTTTTTTTTTTAATTTAAATTAATATTATAGCTATTTCTCTTATATATTTTAATGTAACCACAACGCCACCTACCGGGATTTGTTTTAACAAAAACAACATTTAAAATTTGTAAATATATTTTGATGTTACTAATTATTAGCGCCATCTGTCGATTACAAATAGTATTGTTTCAAATATTTATACTATTACTTTTTTTTTAAATAATATTTTATTATTAAAATTAATATGTATATATAAAATATAATAAATATTAAAAAAAATATTCCATAAAAAAAAATACTATAAAAAATTAATTTAAATAGTTAAAAAAATATTTTTATTTTATTATTTTCATATCATGTAGGTATATACACACACATACACACATATACATACACGTACAACACAACGCACACATTCAAATGGCCTGTGACGTCACGGGCGGCCATGTGTTGCGGGGGCGCGGTGTATTTATGCTTCCCTGATAACAGAAACTTGCTATACTTTTATAATGTATATCCGGATATCAGACATTAATGACGGAAATGCTTTGAAAATATATATATATATATATATATATAAATAAAATTGAGGTGTCCGTTTGTAATTCCAAATTAATTGCTTTTTAAATGCAGTTGTTGAATCATTTGTAGGATTTATATTATATTATAATGTACATCACCTATTGTTATATTTCTTTTGAAAAGAGCAACTGTTGAGTTTCTGACCGGCTCTTCTCAACAGAGCAGCATTCTGGTGGTAGCTTACTCACGGACTGACTACAGTGACCTTTTTTTGTATTGTAATAATTGACGATTCAAAAGTGCGTGTAAATGCCTACTTGAATAAAGATATTTTGAATTTGAATTTATACGGTATTAACATAAAAAAACATTTTTCTCTCTGTCTGTTGGTCTGTTCCGACTAATCTCAGAAGCGGCTGGACCAATTTTTACAGGACTTTATCTGACCGATAACTGACATTATAGAGTAAGTTACGTTATTTTTTATTTAAAAAACTATATTGTGAGCGGAGTTGTGGGTACAAGTAGTATAAATGTATCAAACTGAAAGCTCCATCAAGTAACAGTTAAATATTAGACAAAAAGACATAAGAAATACACGCTTTATATATATATTATATATATATATATATATATATATATATATATATATATATATATATATATATATATATATATATATATATATATATATATATATATATATATATATATATATATATATGTGTGTGTTCTAAATCAAAACAAATTCGAGTCAATTCCAGTTATATACAAATACGACATAAGGGTTGGTATTAAGGGGTGTGTTTTAAAGATCCGATTGCTTCGGATAAATTGAACGTTATCGAGTTAGGACGGACACTAAAGCATAGCTTTACACTTACACTTTAACAAGAGAAAGCCTTAATAAGGGTACAACATATATATATATATGAGGACCCCCGGAGGGCATGTATGAAGAGGTTGATGTCTGTGGCCGAGGCGAAAGGTATGTAAGGACCGTAGCGTTTGGCGCCCCGTCTCTGGCTACCCCGCAAGGGATATGGCGTGAAGCTAAATAAATAAATAAATATATGTATTGTTGTTATGTTTTTCCAATGAGACGTTTTATATTTTTTTAATATATATATATGATAATTATTTATATATAAATAAATAAATCAATTTGTAAGTCAATAATAATATAATAAAGATACAAATAATATAATCGACTAAACTCCGAGTAGATTTCCATAAATACAATAAGTATCACCGGGTGACCAACTGTCGCTTTAATAGAAAACTCGCCAGATGTCGCCCTCGTTTCAAAACTGTATTTTCATTTCGACTTGGTGTAGTCGATTTTATATATATAAATATATATATATATATATATATATATATATATATATATATGTATATATAACTCAATTAGTTATTGGATTAAATATTAAATATTTGGTTATTAAAATGTGAATTTATGTACTTTTTCACCGATTCTCAGACTATGTTTGATGTGTCCATTTTCAACCATTGATTGTTAATATAAATATGTATTTAAATAATATTTATATTAAGTGATAATATTTGTTCATAAATATGTATAATTAACTGACCCGTATCCACTTCTATTTCTCATATTTTCTGGTTAAATTTGCTCTATGGTTATTCGTTACAAACAAACACTCAAATGAACAAGTTTTTTCTATATATTTTTTTTGGCAGTAACAATATAACTAGGATCCGCCAACCGCGCGCGGCGGGTGTTGAGCTGAGTCCATCTCCTTTCTTCTTTTCTTGATAACTTTTGAATGGTTAAACATTTTTTCAATCTGTTTTCGCTATAACACCCGCATGCGGCTCAAACATACATGAGAAAATTTTTAGCTAATTATCTCGTCGCATTCTGGAGACAATTAAACAAAAAAAGGTCTCCCAAACGGTTAAGAGCTTCGCTTATGCTCAGCTCAATAAAACTATTCAATAATTCTTCGAGCTTATTGGTAGATAAGGTTTACAGCAATCCTTTTAACAGGAAAACGAGATGTCTTTCTGTCAGTTAATTTACTCATAAACTGGTAGTGATAGTGACTTATTTCCTATCAGAACCCAGGCTTCAAACTAGTATTCACTTTCATAAGTCAGTGAAACGCCGGTGATTTAAATTATTTAGCTACAATTTAAATATTATTTAAATGATATTAATATATACATAAAATAAAATTAACCGGAACATACCGGTCAAATTGACCGGTAATTAAAAGTTATTTTATTATATAACGCAGGTAATAATGGAAATAACTAAAAGTAAAGAGTGTATACAATATTATATGTATATTCTATGAATTGTCATGTAGTTTGATAACGATATTATAACGTTTAAAAATGTGTAAGTTTTGCAAAAGTTTAAGAACGGTCAATTTGACCGGTACTTGGTAGGTTTAGTGTTAAAAATTAATAGTTTTCACTAAATATAAGTAATATGGTACTTACATAAAAAACATTTTTTCTGTCTGTCTGTCTGTTGATTCGGTTAATCTCTGAAACGGCAGGACCGTTTTTAACAGGATTTCATTAGCTAGCTGATTTTATAATAATAACTTAGGCTACTTTTTTAAAATTATTAAATAAATCTTATCATAACGTTCAATAGTTTTTAGTGGATCGAAAATGTGGAACTTAAGTTGTTGAATCATTTGCAGGATTTATATTATAATGTACATCACCTAAGATTGTTATATTTCTTTAAAAAAGAGCAACTGTTGTGTTTTTGGGCGGCTCTTCTCAACAGAGCAGCATTCTAGTGGTAGCTTACTTACGGACTGACTACACTGACCTTTTTTTGTATTGTAATAATTGACGATTCAAAAGTGCGTGTAAATGCCTACTTGAATAAAGATATTTTGAATTTGAAAAAAAAACCGGACAAAGTCGTGGGCACAACTTGTTTTATATTCCAAGTATACATCAAAGAAGTTATAGAATCTTCGCAATCTACATCTATAGTCAAATAGGCAAGCGCGATCCGATCCTTACATATCTGGTATTAATGTAATTTATGGCACGCTGACGTAAACAAAACTTTTTAGGGTACAAACGATAAATCTAGATGTACATAAACAATGTTTAATTGATGGTTCAACGTGCACACACATTAATTAGGACGCAGCTGTAGCGTGGACAAATATTGTGTGTTAGGATAATTACGGATTTTACCCGCGTTCACATATCGCAGATTATATGTTTTTATACGATTATTTTTATACAATTATACATATATGTTATATGTATTTTGATTTAAATATGGGTGATTTTGTTAGCTTATGATTTGTCATATTATTTTACTATTGACATTTGAATATATATATATATATATATATATATATGATTGTAAGTATTGTTGTTTGGTAATTGAAAAATATAGTACTTTTATTAACATATATAATAATAAAAATTTATTTCAGGACCAGTCCATATAGTGTTAGTAACAATATATTTCTTAAAAACTATTGTTAATATAATTACAAATTAAATTATCAAATTATCACATATGTTCAACATTTAATTTCAATCATAATTTTCATTTAAATATCAATTATATATGTCAATATCGAAACATTATTATAGAAAAAAATCAAATAATTAATAAACAATAAGAAAAAAATGATTTATCATTTTATTTTAATGTTATTTTTTTTTACTATTGACATTTGACACATATATTAGTGTGCTCGTATATGTATATATATATATATGATTGTAATTATTGTTGTTTGTTAAGTTTACAATATAGTACGTTAAATCTATGTAAACAGACGCAGTTGCCGAGCGGAGAGCAAACATTGTATGTACGGATTACTTTAATACTGAGATACGTTAATTGTCCGTTTAAAAATAATAAAGTTGAATAAATGTTTTCTCTAATTCCTTAGTAAATATGTTAATGGCTCGAGGATAATATTTTTTTTATAAAAAAAAATATATTTTTTTTTAGGTTTTGTAAAAAAACTTTTTTTTCTTTAAAATAGTACGGATCTAATACAAAATTTATATGACTTTTTTTCTATTAATATAATAGTAATATTAAATTGTAAAATATTTTTCCTTTATAGTGAGTGAGTGAGCGTAGAACGCTACATATTTTAATGGCTCCAGGATAAAATTTTTATTAAATTAAAAAAAAATGTTTTTTTTTTTGTTATAAAAAAAACTTTTTTTTCTTTAAAATGGCACGGATCTAATACAAAATGTATATATAATTTTTTTATTATTAATATAATAGTAATATCAAATCGTAAAATATTTTTCCTATACACGTAGAGTGAGCGTAGAACGCTACGCTACGAAGTGCTACGAAGCGCTACGAATTGTATTACGTCATTTATATTAATAAAATAGTGTTGAATAGTTTGTTTGTTTCAATACACTAATCTCTGAAACTACAATCTTACAGTAAGTATTAATATTATAGGAAGATAGAAAACATTTAGTCAATACTCTGAAGCATATTCCGAGTATGTGCTGATTTCTGTAGTCAAAACAAAGTCATTGGAAACAACTAGTATTTTAAAACAATATAAAAATATAGGTAAAAATGTTACGCTACAAAATATATTATAATTAATGTATTGGGGCGTTTTTATATTTAATTGCATTTAATCTAATAAATAGAATAATTAAAGACTTTGATTTATATATATAAAACACACAGACCGTCAGTCCCAATGTGTTCTGCGAAGTTAAAAGCACGTGCTACTGAATTAATGAACCAAAATAACTAAAAGTTATTTAAAAAATTAACGAAAAACTGGCAAATATAAAAACATTTTTATATATTCTCTAAATATATATATATATATATATATATAACATCAAGTACCATTAGTATCTAGATCGTTGTTGTAATCTTGGTTACCTCAAAGCTATTAACTAAAGCGTGTTCCAGTGAGCAAGACTACATTTTATTTGCATTCCCCTGGGAATGGACCACCTGTGTCTAGATACAGATCTATACTCTGTACTATTTGTATATACATTTAAATTACTATCATAAATCGAATTATATATCACAGGTATTAGTTATAAAGTCAATACAAAGTCAGTACAAAGTCACGTTAAACTTATTAGTTCTCACACCTGGGTCATAGTTTCCAAAATCCTTCACAATTTATTTTGCCACTTTTCCATCAATATAACGGAATTTCAGCCACCTGATACAAACTAGACCTTATATTACGAAGGAAAATAATATCTAACGCGATTGAATATAAATTTCGCTATCCATTGCTGTTTAAAACAATAAAACAATCTAACAAGTGTACCAAGTATTAAGAAATATGTTCATACTACATAATATGTTCTGTAAAATTAAATATATATATATATATATAATTATAAATGTTTGTTAGTAAAGCGGTATTGTAGACGCAACAGAACAATATGGGCGCAGTTGGCGCGGGCGGGCGTCAGGTGTGGACGACGTCGGGTTTGGCAAATTTTAATGAATGTTGACAATGAAATATGTTTTGCTGGAAAAGGGATATAGAAAAATATTATTTTAAGTTTTTTTTTCTTTTTATGTAATATTTTTTTTGGGTCAAATTAAATTATTAAGGTCAAAACGAGTAGGAATTGGAATCTGAGATCTCCTTACGTTATTGAGCTGAGCATAAGCAAAGCTCTTAACCGTTTGGGAGACCTTTTTTTGTTTAATTGTCTCCAGAATGCGACGAGACAATTAGCTAAAAATTTTCTCATGTATGTTTGAGCCGAACGCGGATGTTATAGCGAAAACAGATTGAAAAAATGTTTAGCCATACAAAAGTTATCAATAAAAGAAGAAAGGTGAGGAGCTCAGCTCAACACCCGCCGCGCACGGTTGGCGGATCCTAGTTAAAAGACCCGGATCATTCGTCCAAAGCACGCTCAAGTCTCTTCCAGCGCGCTAGTTCCCTGGAGGCCACCATGTGGCACAGAGAGCCGTGTTATATGGATTTTCATTTAGGAAATCGTATAATATTATAGCGCTTAGCTGTCGCTAATGCGAATTTTTATGTTTAATTTTAATTACTGCCTTAACTCCTTTAAGCTTGACAAGTGGCTGAGATTGAAAACTAGTAACTGCACGCGGATTGTCTTGCCATTTGATGTCTTATAATAAATATATTTAGATTATATGGCATCCTGAAAAAGTAATAATTGTAACTTAATAAATTATTATTATTAACATAACAAATCTTTTTCAGTATATCTTATAAAGAAAAATATTTAAATAAACAGTTTGACAATCAATATTAAAGGATATAATCACAATTATTTTATATAAAAAAAAATGTATGCAGTTTCTGAACTTTTCTATCGATAATTGTAATCCTTCAGGGTGTTGGGGTTGGAGGGGGTTCGAGAGGGGGGTGGCAACATCTGCTCGCAATCCCCCGCAGGCTGTCAACCGCAGCCTCTCCGCTTTATTTATTTGAAGCGCCCAAATTGATTCCTTTGATATGTTGTAATTTGTTTTTTCTTGTTCGACACGGTTTGACCTCTGATGTAACTTGTATTTTTAATGCTAATTAATCATAAAAACACTAAGGTAAGAATACTAGTTCTAAACAGAACTGTTCTTTAAATATTTAGGTCGAAAAGAATGAATAATGACGAAGAAAATGTTTGTTTTATTCTTTAAAAATAAAATAAACTAGTAAGTACCATAATAAAATTACATAAAAATGACGAGTTTTGTTTTATTATCAAATATTTTTTCCAGTTTTTCCGTGTATATGTTTCAAATCAATTTCCAAAATCTCGGTGAAAATAAAAGATTTTCTACAATAAGGTGTCCGTTGACGTGGAAAATAAGATAACACGAAACTGACGGAAAAATATACAAAAAAAAAGTTTAAGGACATACTTTTACTTACGTAACAATAAAAAAATTAATATAGAGAATTGTAGAGATATGTTGTCTGTATAAATTATATATAGTTTAGTACGATATATCAATCATTGAAATCATGTTAGCAAAGTGGGGGGGAGGGGAGTTTCACCCCCTGTCATGTTAACTCAACGTCGTTACCATCTCAGCCTTAGGCTGAGGCTTTGAGTATAAGGTATATTTAAAATTAAATGTATAAAATATAAGTAAATCGTTCCAGTTTGATAAAGTTTTTAACCTGACAGATCAAAGTAAAGTTGGTTATAGACAATTAATTATAATAAAATTAATTAAATTTTAACACTTATTTTATTTATAAAATGTTACCAGTTTATTTTACATTTGATAATAATGTATTTTGGTTTGATTTAAATTTGATAAAATATTATTTTATGATTTTTTCTTATTGGTGAATAAACTATTTTACAAATTATAAATCTTTTAAATAATTTTAATGTAAATACAATTAATTAGGATTGAAATATATTTTTAATTAGCTGTTCCCGTGACCTCGTTCGTGGGAAAGTTTAAGGAGTACTATTACTGGTGGATAACTGATGTTATACGAACATCAGTTATCCACCAGTAATAGTTCTGCTAAAATCGATCCAAACATTTCCGAGATTAGTTGGACCAAACAGACAGACAGACAGAAAATTTTTTTTATATACTTTTATACGCATTTAATGTATTAATTTGGAATTACAGACAGACACTTTAATTTTATTTATATGTATAGATGTTGTAAAAGTCAAGTGGTTGTCGATGACGGATCCCGATACAAAGCAGTCGACCTGTAATCCTTTGGTGAGAGCTGGCGCTGACAGCCCATTACCGACCCCCACGACCCCCAATGCACACTAATCACACATATAAAAATATACTAAACATATATTAAAAATATATTAATATACATTTAAAATTAGATATATTTAATTAAGTGTAAAATCCAGCAGTCGGTCATGTTAAATGAAAAATACTGGCAAGTGACGTCACTCTACAAACATGACGGTTTTAATTTAAAAATATGTGAATACTCTGTGGATACTATAGATGAAGCTCTACATATTACGTCACAAGAAGACGCCATGACACCTCAACTGTTTAAGCGCGAAATTTAGTTTCAAAACTTTAGTTTGTAGTATTTAAATGAAACAATGGAGTTAGAAGTTAGTAATATCAATTATAAAAGTCATATATACCTTTGAATCAATGAATTTGAATTAATGAAATATAAAATCCAGCAGTCGGTCATGTTAAATGAAATACTGGCAAGTGACGTCACTCTTATAAACAGGACGGTTTTGATTTAAAAATATATGAATACTCTGTGGATACCATAGATGAAGCTCTACATATTACGTCACAAAAAGACGCCATGACACTTCAACTGTTTAAGCGCGAAATACAAGTTAATAGCAAATATAGTTTCAGAACTTTAGTTTGTGTCACTCATATAAACATGACTTTGATTTAAAATATATGAATACTCTGTGGATACCACAGAGTATAAGATTACATATTACGTCACAAGAAGACGCCATGACACCTCAACTGTTTAAGCGCGAAATTTAGTGTCAAAACTTTCAAAACTAATCAATGGAGTTATATATAAAAGTGATATATATTTGAATCCTTCAAAAACCACTACAAAGTGAATTGTCCCGTCATTCTGTTTATAATCGTGTATCGGGCAATAAAATAAACCTACGAGCCATAATCGACCTGTCACGCGCACGGACCGACAAAGCAAAAGTTTGATTAAAAGCAAACCAATCAACTAAAACTTCCAATTCAATATAATAGCGTGGGAATAACAGGTAGGTGGTAGGTAGGTTGGGCTGAATTTACAAATTTACGTTCTGAAATATGAAACGCAAACTGAGACGAATGAAAGTTACCGTTCTTTAGTTTTGTTGAGGATATTTTGGGAGCATTCGTGTGATTTTAGAATCTTCTTTTCTGGTGACAAAATTAAAATTCTGGAGAAACGATCAAGAATGTTTTTCTTTATGCGACTTTCAATAGACAAAGTCACAGACAGAGGTAGTTAATATATAATCAGTAAGTGACAAAATAAGTTTCCGATGAAACGATCGAGAAAATGTCTTTTTTTACGCCTCTTTCAATAGACAAAGACAATGGACAGAGGTAGTTAATCTATTTTTAATTTTTATTCATGAAAGAAGGTAAACGGATAACGTCTTCGTCTATTTAAACTGTTGTAAAGTTTCATCATTAATGATTAAGTAATTGATCCTTGAACTGAAACAAGAAGGCTCCAGTGAGGCCGCGTGATGGTATGTGAGGGTTTATCAGGTGAGCGGTATACGGGTGTGTACTGATAGCAAAAAAAAATATTTCAATTGTAATTATTAATTTTTTTTCTTTATTTAATAACTCTATCACGAATACTAATGTTTTACACTGTAATAATATTTAATAATTAGTTTATCCTAAAAGTTATGTAAAATAGATGATTAAAACAGATTATCATCATTATTTTTTTTATGAAGATGTATGAAGAGGTTGATGTCTGTGGCCGAGGCGACAGAGGTATGCAGGGACCGTAGCGTTTGGCGCTCCGTCTCTGGCTACCCCGCAAAGGATATGGCGTGATGATAAATAAATATGTATAAATATTTTTTTTAATAGATATGTTATTTTCGGCCAGCAACAAGTATCATCGAACTGTAATTAAAAAAGTTTTTTTTTAATAAGAATATAATATAAAATCCGTTATTCCCCTGCTGTCCGTACCGCCCGCATCGAGATATAGGCTGTGCCCGCACTCAATTTATCTCACTTCTCAGTGCATTATCGAGACGAGCCGGACTTTATTATTAACATTTGTCAAACACTTGACATTACATGGCTTATATATATAGATATATAAAATTTAAGTGTCTGTTTGTAATTCCAAATTAAAATATACACTAAACGAAAAAAAAATAAAAAAAACTTTTTTTTTTGTCTGTTTCTAATATCTGAAACTTCTGGACCGATTTTAATAGAACTTTCACTGGTGGATAGATGATGTTATAAGGAGTAATAGGCTACTTTTATTGAGCTGAGCGTAAACGAAGCTCTTAACCGTTTGGAAGACCTTTCTTTGTGTTTCGTTGTCTCCAGAATGCGACGAGATAATTAGATAAAAATTTTCTCATGTATGTTTGAGCCGAACGCGGATGTTATAGCGAAAACAGATTGAAAAAATGTTTAGCCATTCAAAAGTTATCAATAAAAGAAGAAAGGAGAGGGGCTCAGCTCAACACCCGCCGCGCACGGTTGGCGGATCCTAGTTTTAATAAACATATTTAGTGCGTACAAAGTCGCGGCAAAAACTAGTTATTTAATATAGTAGCTGTATTAAGATTTTCTTGCGTTAGTGAAAGTGCTCGTTTATTATGTATATTATTATATACATTCACTAAATTGATAAATAAATGATTTTTGTATGTATTGTTGTATGTATGTAAATATTAATATATATACATACATATAATAAAATAAAAAGGCATCTGTCCAGTACCTACATTACACAGAATTAATAACAATTAATAAAATTTGTTGTCTGTTTGTCTGTTTGCTTATTCGCACATCATGTAAATTATAAAAGAAGAAAAAATATAATGAACTTTGGTATGATTATAAATTATTAACATGGTTATATATATATGTGTGTTATTTTTTAATGAGGGATATTATTAAATTGTTAAAAAAGAATTGAAATATAATTATAATACAACAAAACTATTGGACCGATTTTAATGAAATTTCTTTTTGTGTTGGCTTAGTTTCAGACAACATGGAAGGTACTTTTTATTCTGAAATAATTTCTCATTCTCAAGAAAGTAGACAAGAATTAGAACACGGAAAACACGGCAAAACACACACACATACACACACACACACACACGCACGCACACACACACACACACACACACACACACACACGCACACAACGCAAATATGGTATATGGTATACCTTTGGTGTTTAAGACACGTTGTTCTAGAATACTCTCTTATTTCCACGGTATACACTTTAAGCGATTACATATCACATATAATTATGTGGGGGAGCAGAGGGGGGAGAGTGTGAACACCATCATCATCACATCATCAGCTGATCTCTAGTAATATAATAAAACGATTGTTATTTCAAAATAATATTCTCTAATATAATCAGTCATCAGTCAGTCATCAGTCAATCAGTCTTCTTTATTTCTTTAGATCCTTCTAACATATAAATAATATGTCATATACAACTTGATAATTAAATAGCTAATTTATTGGGATTCAATAAATAGTTCCCTACTAGGGTTCGTATAACAAGCAGATCCGGGAAAATAGTTTATATTATAAAAAAACAAAAATTTAATATATTGAAGTACCAGGCGCTCATAACACCAAGGATAGTAACTTTACCATCTAGAAACAATTTTGTTTTTAAGAAACAAGACAAAAAAAAATATGTTACAGATAATAAAATTTTGAATTTTTTTTTTTTTAGAAACGGCAAAAAAAAAAATGTTACAGATAATAAAGAAATTATGAATGTTTGTCTGTTTATTGACCAAAACAATATTAAAAAAGAATTATGATGAACTTTTGTTTTGATTTTGAATATTAAACTTGTTAATCTTATCTCTCACTACTTGACCTATTCATGAATTCAACTGTAGTTGAACTACTGTCAATATTATTTCGATAGTTCAATTGAACTAATTAGTTGAATAAAAATAAATTATTATTATCAATAAAATCCAATATTATTGTTAAGTTGAATACAGTAACTCATATATGTAACGATATATATATATATATATATATATATATATATATGGAGATATATAGATATAGATATAGATATAGATGATATAGATAAAGATATAGATATAGATAATATAGATATAGATAAAGATATAGATATAGATATAGATATAGATATAGATGTAGATGTAGATGTAGATGTAGATGTAGATGTAGATGTAGATGTAGATGTAGATGTAGATGTAGATGTAGATGTAGATGTAGATGTAGATGTAGATGTAGATGTAGATGTAGATGTAGATGTAGATGTAGATGTAGATGTAGATGTAGATGTAGATGTAGATGTAGATGTAGATGTAGATGTAGATGTAGATGTAGATGTAGATGTAGATGTAGATGTAGATGTAGATGTAGATGTAGATGTAGATGTAGATGTAGATGTAGATGTAGATGTAGATGTAGATGTAGATGTAGATGTAGATGTAGATGTAGATGTAGATGTAGATGTAGATGTAGATGTAGATGTAGATGTAGATGTAGATGTAGATGTAGATGTAGATGTAGATGTAGATGTAGATGTAGATGTAGATGTAGATGTAGATGTAGATGTAGATGTAGATGTAGATGTAGATGTAGATGTAGATGTAGATGTAGATGTAGATGTAGATGTAGATGTAGATGTAGATGTAGATGTAGATGTAGATGTAGATGTAGATGTAGATGTAGATGTAGATGTAGATGTAGATGTAGATGTAGATGTAGATGTAGATGTAGATGTAGATGTAGATGTAGATGTAGATGTAGATGTAGATGTAGATGTAGATGTAGATGTAGATGTAGATGTAGATGTAGATGTAGATGTAGATGTAGATGTAGATGTAGATGTAGATGTAGATGTAGATGTAGATGTAGATGTAGATGTAGATGTAGATGTAGATGTAGATATAGATATAGATATAGATATAGATATCTGGAGATTAAATTAACATTAATAATAATATTTAACATTATCATTATTAAAGAAAAAAAAATTAATGTTAAAATATTTCACCAATTTTTATTTTTTATTTTTTTCTAATCTACAATATAGATAGATAGATAGATTTAAGATTCATCTCATACTCGCACCACATTTATTACTTATAGCCTAATAGCAAAATTGTTGTAATTATTACGGTCTATTAGTCTAGTTAGAGTCTTCTTCAAACTTCAACTTCAAACCAAAAATTATCCTGACTTCAATTCTGACAAAGAATATGTGTATTTTGTATCTGTTATCTGTCAAAAAATAGAAGTTAAAAATGTCTAAGATTCAAAACATACATCACAATTACAAATGCTATATAGTGCATAGCATTCAATCATTCAATAAAATTATATATATACTAGCTTATTCCCTCCCGCTTCGCTGGACAGACTATTAATTTGGATGTGAATTTAAGTTGCTATGGTAACCTTTGTCATATTATCCGTTGTCATCGTAACCGTTGCTATGGTAACTCTTACCTCCGCGTTATGTGTATAGCTTCTACAGGTTTAAAACTTGGCGAAATGCAAAAAGTTGAAATCCGTTGAGGTAGGAATTCCCTAAAATCCGTCCTTAGTGGATGTCTACGTCACAAAATAAGTAACTATGTAAAATATTAAGTTTCGAGATTTCGTGATGAGTCAGTGAGTGGTAAATCGCTTATATATATATATAGATTAATTAACACCATTATAAGTTTGATCTTGTTAATATTTTGTAAGAGAACAATGTAAGTAGTAAATAATATTAATGTGTTGTGAACTCGATGCATACACACACACACACACACACACACACACACACACACAGTTCAACAAGAAATCTTAATTGTAATGACCACGAGATAAAATAAGATAAATACAAATTGAATTCTATTATTGTGTTGTATTACTGGCATCAACCAGAGTATGTACTTATAAGTAATAGTTATAAAGTATACATACATACATATATATATATATATATATATATATATATATATATATATATGTATATATATACATACATACATATATATATAGACTTTTAAGGACACCTATGCAGGTTACACCTGCCTATTTTAAAGTTCTTATTTGACTCTTAGCAAATTTTTGTATAATTTATACGGTTTATTAATTTTTTTTTATAATATATAGTTTGTGAAGAACAATTGTTTAAACATGTTCTATTAACAAATTTATACAAAATTCTTAATTCTTCATCAATTTCTTTACTTCAAAAAGATTAGAACATGATCCGATAGCTCAGAGCAGAGCATGGAATTCAAGAAGTCTCAGGTTTGATGCTGTTAATATAAATGATTTATCAAGTAACAGCACAGATAATAGGGCCTGTTAAAGAAAATTTTATGAAGCTTCTCTTTATAACGTGCTTGAGCAAGATAGAGTTTAAAATTTAAGCGCCAAGCGAAGACAAAATAAATAGCTATTTTAGAAAACAGAGCTAAGAAGATCAGTACACAGCTTTGCTGTTAGTCCAAGGAAATTCACCTTTAAGATAGTAAAATGGGAAATATTTTTTGTAAGGAAAGATCCTTATATATTGTATTGGATTTATTTATTTATATATTTTCCACTTTGAATCCATACCAGTGATCACTTGTGTACGTCAAATGGAAGTGACAGGAGGGCCTATTTTGATATCGTATATATTAAAATAAGCCCTTCTGTAAAGACACTTTCCAACTTAAAATAAGGTTACGAGGGTTCCAAACGCGCCCTGATCTGAGAAGAATCACACAACAAACTCAGCCGGATTTTTTTTTTTGATTGGATTGTAACATGATTTTTTTAAGAAAAGATAAGATAAGATATTGAAACCGATAGCAACAGTGAAATATGCTCCACTTGAGTGTACTCGGTGTAATTGTAATTTTTGTTTGACTATACATCACTGACGGCCCGCGCACAGCTGGCGCTCACATCACACTCAACAATGTAATACTATAACTCTTAAAGAAAATTTATATTAACACTAAACCTACCGACAATTCTTGTATACCCGTTCCTACCGCACGACGTCAAATTGACCGGTAATTAAAAGTTATTTTATTATATAACGCAGGTAATAATGGAAATAACTAAAAGTAAAGAGTGAAGAAAATATTATATGCATATTCTAAATATTAACACTAAACCTATTCTAAATATTAACACTAAACCTACCGACAACTCTTGTATACCCGTTCCTACCGCACGCCGTCAAATTGACCGGTAATTAAAAGTTATTTTATTATATAACGCAGGTAATAATGGAAATAACTAAAAGTAAAGAGTGAAGAAAATATTATATGCATATTCTAAATATTAACACTAAACCTACCGACAACTCTTGTATACCCGTTCCTACCGCACGCCGTCAAATTGACCGGTAATTAAAAGTTATTTTATTATATAACGCAGGTAATAATGGAAATAACTAAAAGTAAAGAGTGAAGAAAATATTATATGCATATTCTAAATATTAACACTAAACCTACCGACAACTCTTGTATACCCGTTCCTACCGCACGACGTCAAATTGACCGGTAATTAAAAGTTATTTTATTATATAACGCAGGTAATAATGGAAATTACTAAAAGTAAAGAGTGTAGAAAATATTATATGCATAATCTAAGAATTGTAATGTAGTTTGTTAACGATATTATAACGTTTAAAAATGTGTAAGTTTTACAAAAGTTTAAGAACGGTCAATTTGACCGGTACTTGGTAGGTTTAGTGTTAAAGTTAATTACGGCGAGTAAAGTCACGGTTTAAACAATGTTGTATATAAAGGTTTATCATTGCATGCGGGCTGCGGGCTGGAGTTACCCAATTTAGAGTCCTCTCCATCGAGATATATATTGCATGTGTGTTTTATTGTTCTGTGGGTTTGGTTTGATATATTATTGCACAATCATTATATATTGTATGATACTTATATATTTTTTTATGGATCTTAAATTTAAAAAATGTTTTTTTTTTACGTTAAGACGCTAAAGGAATTGGTGATAGTTATATATTTTACCGACTTTTTTTTTCACAAATTTTTTTATTCCTATATTTTGACTCGGCTGAACGTTTAATGTTTGATGGTGAAAAAATTAAAAAAAAAAAATTATAATCTTTACAATAGCATCTGTGCATCTGTTTGTAAGCAGCTACAAATAATTAAAAAAATCTCAGAGCATATTCTAATAATTTATTACATTTGACACAGAATGGACTAATACACACATTGTAATATTAACATTAAACCTACCAAGTACCGGTCAAATTGACCGTTCTTAAACTTTTGTAAAACTTACACATTCTTATACGTTATAATATCGTTATCAAACTACACGACAATTCTTAAAATATGCATATAATATTTTCTTCACTCTTTACTTTTAGTTATTTCCATTATTTCCCGCGTTATATAATAAAATAACTTTTAATTACCGGTCAATTTGACGTCGTGCGGTAGGAACAGGTATACAAGAATTGTCGGTAGGTTTAGTGTTAAGATCATCAAG
Organism: Melinaea marsaeus rileyi; assembly: GCA_918358865.1. Lineage (NCBI taxonomy): Eukaryota > Metazoa > Arthropoda > Insecta > Lepidoptera > Nymphalidae > Melinaea > Melinaea marsaeus. The sequence continues at coordinate 6,811,363 of OU911088.1, read as the reverse complement.
AGAATCCCAATAATCTTATAAACGTCACTCATTATTTCATAGCAACCAAATTAAAGACTCCACTTCCACCTGCGCACACACCACGTGCTATTTGCCTTTTGACGACATCACTATTTAACTTAACACGCAACTGCTGTGTTATTTTTAATTTGATATTTTTTTTATTTATTTGTTATGACGTATTTATAGTGTAGGAGATTGGAATCAAAATGTGATGTTGTTTAGAATCTATATCTTGGTATGTTAGTTATGGTTTTTTACTTATATTTTAACTAGTATCCGTCAACCATGCGGTGTTGAGCTGAGCCCCTCTCCTTTCTTCTTTTCTTGATAGCTTTTGAATGGCTAAACATTTTTTCAATCTGTTTTCGCTATAACATCCGCGTTCGGCTCAAACATACATGAGAAAATTTTTAGCTAATTATCTCGTCGCATTCTGGAGACAACTAAACATAAAAAAGTCTCCCAAACGGTTAAGAGCATCGCTTACGCTCAGCTCAATAATTATTTATTATGACGTAACTTGTAGTGCAAGATACTATCATTAAAATGTGAAGTGGTTTAGAATCTATATCTTGGTTTGTCAGAGTTATTGTTTTTTTTTATTTATTTTTTTTTAATATTTTTTATGACGTATTCGTAGTGTAAGAGAGTATCATTAAAATGTGATGTTGTTTAGAATCTATATCTTGGTTTGTCAAAGTTACGTTTTTTTTTTCTTATATTTTTTTTTCTTATTTTTATGACGTATTTATAAGAGACTGTAAGAGACTATCATTAACATATGAAGTGGTTAAGAAACTATCTTGGTATGTCAGAGTTATGTTTTTTCTTATATTTTTTTTTTATATATTATGATGTTTTTATAGTGTAAGAGACTAAATAAAATGTGAATTTTATTTAGTATCTATATCTTAGAATGTAAGAATTATGTTTTTTTTTTCCATATCATTATTTTTTTTATTATTTGTTATGACGTAACTTATAGTGTAAGAGACTATCATTAAAATGTGATGTATATTTAAAATCTGTATCTTTTTGGTTTTTTTTCTGTTAAGTCAATAAATTTATAGAGTTTTTGTCTTAAATTATCAAAAATAGTTTTTCAGTAAAATGTAATTAATAAACGGACAGACACTTTATATATGTGAATATTAAAGTCCGAAATCAAGTGCAATTGCACAAACTAGTAATCGCAACTCAAAATAGATTTATTACAACAGATGGTAAACACACGGATAAAGGAAGTGGTACCACCGACCACCGGTACATTGATTACATTGTTTAGTTACATTTTTGTAATAAAATTAATAAATTTATAATAAATATGTTATATATATATATATATATATATGTTCATATCTTGAAAATATATCTTGAAAAGATTACTAAAAATGTATTTTTTTTACATGATGCAAGAGCTGTCATTGTTGAAGTGAGTTTATAAGTCTGTCTGTCTGTCTGTGGTATCGTAACTCCAAACCGAAAGATTCCACAGATGTTTAAGATTGAAATAGTTTAATCGGTATGGTTTTCTTCTTGATATTATTTTAATGAAACTATATATTAATAACATATACAATTTAACTATTATAATATTAATCTTTTAAAAGATTAAATATTAATTCTGATAATAACTGATGTAAAATATTAAAATTAAAATGTAAAAAACTTTTTTTTTAACTCGAAACATTATTTCATGTTTAACTTTAGAACACAAAAAGTAAAACTTTGAGACTTAATACTTTATATAACTTAAAAAAATAATAAAAAAATCTAAAAATTAAAATGATACGTAAACCCTTTTCTTCTTAATGGAAGAAGAGAAAAATATTTAGAAGCATAGTGGTATATCAAAATCTCAAGTCAGCCACTTAATAAAGGAAAAAAAGATAAAAAAAGATAAAAAAAGATAAAGATAGATAAACATAATTATATATTATATTAAGATAGCTAGCTTCATTATTGACTCAAAAGATAAAAACATCTCGGCCTAATCAGTCAAATTGCGCAATCTTAGCTTCAATAGAGGTCCTTATAGTTTCAATTTCTAGCTGGGGATGGTTGCTTTTCAAAATCAAACATAGCCAAAGCTAAAACCCAACTAAAAACGGTATATCCGTTTATGATAATGACGTATAAATACACAAGTTAAAATTATTATTATATAAAAATATATAAGAAAATAATAGGTATGTCTGTGATAAGTTTGACATTAATAAATTAATAACAAGCAGGCCAGTTGTCATATATAGTATATTGATACAGTATGTATCATATTTTATTTATAAAATATATTAGGGACGCCAACAGATCCTCAATTTTGACTCGCTGCGCTCGAAAAATCTCGGGTGCCGTTTGCATATTGAGCGAAGCAGGCCCAGTTTCCCATTGACTTCGATGGGATATCAGTTTTTTGACAGGACATTTAAAAAAATATTTTTTTTGACGACATTTTTCAATTATTTTTTTTAAAACCATGTCCTTATGTTTGTCTTTTTGATTTCAAAATTTCATAAATTTCCATCAAGTTGTTTTCGAGTCTATTCGTGACAAAGAATGTGAAAAAGTCCCCAGTAGAACGCTCCGCTCACTTCGCTCAATAATTAAAAATTCAGATGTATGGTAGAAAGCTATTTGATGACAAACAAACTTGTACTAATTAATTATCTATTAAAGGAGATGATTTAAAATATGAACAATAAAAATATATAAAAAACTGCATTGTGGTGGAACATCATAAATCTTTGTTATCATTCATAAAAAAAAACATTTTTCGATGTTAACAAAATCTTAATATTAAAAAAATTTAACAATCTATGGTCACCAAATAAACATTCAAAGCTGAACTAACGCGAGGACTTATGATGTGTCAAAATTAAAAAAAATAAAAGTAGTCTATGGTCAGTTTAATGAACGCACACATGTACATTGTGTATTGTAGATCCTCGTCCCGCATCGAGACCCCGCATTATAATTTAGCGCCCGCATTTCGCGCCCAAATAAGACAATTGGAACACCGAACTCACTTCATGGGGGATACTTTACATACTATTATATATATATATATATATATATATATATATATATAAGGAAATTCAATTTATATTATTAGAAAATCTAAATAAAATATTATTTTTTATATGTCAAAGTAAATGTGAGTCTGATAGAAGATAAATTTAATTAAGTAGATATAAAATAAACAAACGATACTCATATAAGACAAAGTGATGTCCTGTCGGTCTGTTTGTAAAGAGTTAAAATTGAATAAGACAAAAGTCATGAAATATGGTAAAGCAAAGTCTAGCACAAGTAAAGGTAGAAATCCGAAAACTGAAAATTTGTTATTAAATCGCTAAAAAAAATATTAAAATTTTTCATTTTATCTAAAATTGACGGAGGGACTTTTTGTCTTCACAGACAACAGTTGTCCAACGACAAAGTTAAGTTAATACTTGATACAGTTTATAATATTACAGCCATCGATGCGAACATAGTTAAAGGAATTAAATATAAAAATTTCTACAGAACCTTTATCGCGAGTAGAGTTAGCATTTGATTTTTTTCATTAAGCACCTTTTACACAACACGATCCGGATCCGCGCTAATAAAAAATATTAAATAATAAATCTACATTATATAATTAAAACAAATTACTTGAAAAAAAAAATTAAATTCTTCCTATGTTTAAACAAGGTTTAATCTAATTATCATTTTTAACACTAAACCTACCGACAATTTTTGTATACCTGTTCCTACCGCACGCCGTCAAATTGATCGGTAATTAAAAGTTATTTTATTATATAACGCTGGTAATAATGGAAATAACTAAAAGTAAAGAGTGTAGAAATAGAAATAGAATTATATGCATATTCTAAGAATTGTCATGTAGTTTGATAACGATATTATAACGTTTAAAAACGTGTAAGTTTCACAAAAGTTTAAGAGCGGTCAATTTGACCGGTCCAGTAGGTTTAGTGTTAAACGAGGTTTAATTTACAATAGTAATATTCTATACTTATATCCACATGTATTAAGTAACAGCAACTCTTTCTATAGCGTAATGACGTCAGCTGTGTCCCAGGTGTCGCAGACATAATAACATTTTATATACTGATATTGTATTTCTAATCGGATTTGATTTTAAAAAATCAGCTTACATTTCATTTATTATTCTTCATTATAACTATTCCACCAATTCTACATATGTAATTCAGGAGGCTTTTAATTTCATTCTCTTCACCGTTTTGATTTACCAAGTGGTCTGTTGTATTTGTTGCATAATATATAGTACGAATTAATAAAAAAAAAAAATTAAATAGTTTTTTTTTTATTTAAACTGTTACTTTTTTTTTTAATTTGCTCGGGCAAATATTTAATGTTAGACTAGCTTTCAGCATTTTGTTTTTTTTAATACTAATACACTACCTCAGCTTGTACAAGTTTTAAGTATTTATTATTGTTATTATTTTCTACACTCTTTACTTTTAGTTGATTTCCATTATTACCTGCGTTATATAATAAAATAACTTTTAATTAACGGTCAATTTGACGGCGTGCGGTAGGAATAGGTATACAAGAATTGTCGGTAGGTTTAGTGTTAAACTAAAACATTAAAACATAACTCCTTGATCGTCTAAGTACTTTCGTCTTTAACTTAAAACTCCTTTAAAGGCCTAATTCTGTCGTATCCATTCGATTTTAGTACACAAGATATAATTGGTTACGAAATGTATTTTGTAATTATTATTTTTTTTTTTATATTATAAAAATATAAAAAATATATATGTCATTTCGTTACATTTTGTAAATATTATTATTTATTTATTTATTTATGTACTTTCCCCTTTGAATCCATACCAGTGATCACTTGTGTACGTCAAATGGAAGTGACAGGAGGGTCTATTTTTATATCGTATGTATTAAAATAAGCCCTTCTGAAAAGACACTCTCCAACTTAAAATAAGGCTACGAGGGTTCCAAACGCGCTCTGGTCTGAGAAGAACCACACAACAACCTCAGCCGGGTATTTTTATTTTTTTATTTTTTTTATTGTGATCACTGTTTCACAAACGTAAAACGTATTAATATTAACATTAGCTTTAAATTATTATAGGTTTAGCTAAAAAGTTTTAATAAAAAAATATTTTAAATTTACTGTAATTCAAAAATTCAAAAAATAGCTGTTAAAAGCTACTTCACACATAAATAAAAAATAAAATATAACACAATAATACTCTTAATCTTTATGAACTGTATTTTTGACAAAACGGTTAATAAAATGTAAACATTTCAAAATAGTGATATAAAATTATTCTTGGTTTACGGAAAAATTAAACATAAAAATTAGGACATGCAACATTCTTTAACATTATCGTCGCAATAACAAACACAGCTTACCTTAAATTTTCACTACACCCAAATACAGTTCCTCACAGCACAATTAATTAAATTAAACTCAAATTAAACACAATATATATATCTTATAATGAACGTCAATCTGACGTTTGCGAACGCGGGAAAACTGACGTCCGTTATCCTACGCGCTCGAACCACGACTGAGGGCTGAACGCTGAAGCCCGTTGCGCTAAAACTGATTTTTTAAATTGTCCGTTGTTTTCGCTCGTGTTAATAAGGTGAGAATTTCATTTTCGCAGCTTTAAGATTTACTTTGGGATATTTTAAATTTATTTTATTATAATTATTACTTTGACACGCTTATTAATTTTAATGTAAAAACAGATTGTTTATTGATATTTTTGTTTTTATCTATAAATAGTGTTATAATTGTAATGTAACAAGATTTTTTATTAAAAAAAAAAAATGTTGTACACAATGAATTTATGTTTATTAGGACCTAAAAATATTTGTCATATTTTTTGCATTAGAAAATTACTATCAAAATGCAAAAACCTTAATATAGCAGCAATTTTTTGTATTCACAGGATACTTGAGGAAAATTGAGGAAAGTATAATATTGATAGTCGTGAGAAGAATCATATCATTAAATCAATTGAAACACATGAAAACCACGTTTTTCTTTTTCCAATACGTCGTTAAGGGTCCCGGTCCCGGTCCCAGGTGGCACATTAAATATACCGAACCAATATTACGTACAGACGGGAACACTAATATTTAATTACGCACAAACTGGGACTTGGGTGTGGTGTTTTGACGATGTTGTAAAAAAAAATATATTGAATTTATGTACGTTTATATCAATTACTCTTTTCTCTCAGCGGCTCTAGTTATAAAGAAATATATTCTTGTCTTAATTTTTTATATGATTCCAATTAAAGGTCTAAATATATATTTGTATGCTTGTAGTTAGAAATTCAAATAAAAAGGTCCGATACAAAATTACTTCCACATTTTTATTTTAGGGATTGCCTACGTTATAAAATATTATATCCAAATTTTCAGATTTATTGGCAATTAGGACAAAAAAAATTATATATGGTATATAGATATTTCGATATTCATTTTGATTTACTTATTAATCTGATATATATTATAAATTGAAGTACTGTCCGTGCCAGTACCAAACTCATGAGGGCATGAATGCAAAAGTCCATTAAGATTTATTAAGTTCAGTCTAAGACTACAGCCTGCCCTCGAACTAGTTACTTAAATACATTGTACACCTTATTTATTATTATATATTTAGAGATACTTGTGTTTATTTATTAAGTTTATAATATTTGTGTATTAAATTGATAATGTGTTATTTATTAACAATTAAAATCATATACACGTTTTATTTGTTTTTTTTGTCGAGAAATATTAAATAAGAAATCAAGCTAAAGAGACTCATATTTCGGTACAAAAAATAGTAATTTATTTTATAAGCATTTCTATATAAAATAACAAAAATATGTAAAAATTAACTATTCAAAATTTTTATTTTCTTAAATAAAATTTTCATGGAAATGTTGATAACAACTATGGTGTAAATTGAATTGTTCGAAAAACAATACAAAATTAAAGAATTAATAGCCGGGGTCAGATTCGTTCACCTTTCGTCCAGTCTCAATACCGATCAAATTTACTTAAAAACTATAAATATAATTACCAGATACCACCACAGTAACGATAACAAAAATAACAAAGTATTGTGACACATGTGCTGTGTCAAAAGGCAGCTGTTTTGTGTTTGGACAAGTGTCCGCTGTGTCGGCACGTGGACGAAACAAAGGACCCGAATACACACACATATACATACATATATATATATATTGTATGTCTTTTAAAACTAACTTGGTATACCTTATGCAGTCAATGTAGGTATAAATACATGATTTCGTCTACAATTGAGCATGGTATAATGCCTGAAAGAACTGTAAACTCCTCCCTCTTCTTTCCTTTTCTATCCCATTTATTAATTCCTTCTTCCTTATTATGTGCTCCTCTATTAATAACCTGGATATAGTATTAAAAGAAATGATGTCAGTTTTTGTTCAACACACTAAATACTCCCGGAAAAACTAATTTATTTATTTTAATATGGATATTATGACAAAATAAATTTTTATTTCGATTTCAGTCAGTATTTCTGAACGAATGTTCTAAAAGTGCAACGCCCTTTTGTTGTCAATGCGGACGGAATCACTGTCAAAAAAAAGTATTAAAAAAAAATGTTTTGCAACCCTAATAATTTTTATTGCAATGAAAAAAATATAAACTGTTTAATAAATTTAATTTTAGTGTTTACGTATTTTTTTAATAATCTATGCTTTTTAACTTATATTAAACATAGTATACAATCCCAGTATAATAACAGCGTCATGCCGTTTCTCAGATAGGTTATTGGCACCGATAACTCAAGAAACGGTGTGTAATTTTCCTTTTAGTTGCAAAAATTGAATCGATTATGTATTTCAGCCTTCAGTAGGTATTATGTTATTCTCATTCCTAAAAAAAATCACTATTAATTCTAAGAATCACATTTACAATATTTCTAACCCATTATTACTTTAACGAAATGATTTTTAGTTTTATTAAGAAGTAATTGTTTTCTAATGTTAAATTTTATAGTTTAATAGACAAAAAATATGTTGGTTTATCTGTTTGTCAAATTATGGCCACATCCGTTCAGCGGTTTTACTTGTTTGAACGAGATTGCGTTAGTAACAGCAACTTTTACAATAAAATGAAAAAAAGGTTTTGTTACGATTTGTACATTTTTTTACAATATTTATTTTATAAATAAAGCATAGCTATACATATTTAAGGTATTCCAACTGGAAGCGGTATCTAAGTAACAATAAAATAATAAAAAATATAATAATTTACAAAACAATTTACAAACATAACAAATTTTTGAATAATCGAAAATAAATTTTATGTGAAATTACTTATATATTCAATATAATATGCAACATTTTATATGTTTTAAAGAATAATAAACTAATATCAAGTCAGCATTGTTATTTGTAACACATATAGTTTTTTCCCTCAGTAACACGTGCGCACACCTGCAACTTATCACAGGTGTCACTCGGCTTGGCATTTATAAAATGCCATATTCACGAACTCAATTGTTAATGGCATTTATGAATCTTAGAAAAATTACGAATCAATATTTATAGTCTATAAGTCACGTTTATATTTGTAAAATGTATTATTAGACATGTTACCACTTGTTATGTTGTTGTTGTTGTTATGTTACTGTTCATGTATCAAGCCATCATCACAACAAATTGAATTAAATTTTCTTTTTATATTTGCGTTTGAAGTGGTCGAATAAGCCGAAAATGAAAAATTTTACAACAATTGCTTATAAGTCTTTTATGTATGTCAAAGCAATATTATTTTTCATAGAATATTCAATGTTTCAAAAATGTCATTATTGCTATTTTATTTTACGAAGGTGTTCGAAATTGTTTTAAGTACTTAAGTATTGTAATAATATAAAGCTGAATTTCTAAATATTATTCTATTTAAATAACCTCAAAATGTAATACAGAGACAAACAGTATCGCTATTTAGCAGTAGCACTTGCTAGTTTTTGAATAAATTGTAAGTTATATCTGCAGTATATCATTGAGGCAATAACAAATCATAAGTGAAAAAGTTCAGTAGGCTGAAACACGTATCTATTTTAAATTTAAAACGTTTATCTAAAGAAGCGTCCAGATGCGCGGAAAAGCTTCCAAATGAAATAAAACATGAACGCAGTAATTAAAACAACATCAGCGAGCATCTGCGCGGGGACGTGACGTCACGACGCGCTGCGCCATTTGCATTTTTTTACAACCCGTGCATGCAAGCTTACGAGGAAATCATCGGTTTAGTTTATGTCCCTTTTTATTACGGGGACAATTTGTTTTTTTTTTTATTTATATTAAGCGTAGACAAATATTTTTTTTTTTATTTAATGCAGATTACAGTATGTATTATTAATGTAACATATGCAAAATATCAAAACAAAATGTCGCGGAGTACTGAATTTAAATTGTTTTTTGATTAACCGCCTTAAGTTTATGATATGCCATTTAACTTTTCATAGCACAGATATTTTATGATAGTCGTACATTCGTTATAGTTGGTCGAGTTATTTTTGTATTTTATATAAATTTTGAGAATAATAGATACTGTCACGTCAACTTTCAGTTATGTTTTGTTTAAGATTTTAAAATAACTGATTAGAAAAAATATGATTATTCATAAAATGGTAAGTTTTTGAATAAAATCGCAACTAAAAGTATTTATTTATGAATTAATTAAAATCCGATCTGTTCAATATATAACAGAACTCAATTATCCGTCTGTTTTAACCAAATAAATAATATTATACTATTAAAACTTTGTTTAGTTTAATTTATTTTTCAACTCAACATATAAGATGCTTTTCATTATGGAAAATTTCCTAATTTAAATTAAAAAAAAACTGTATATGCTATTATTATAACAGAAACAAAATGATATGCAATACACATTTTAAATCATGAACATTTGCGTATATTTTGAATCGGGAGGGGGGGAGAGGACAGAAGAATTCCAGCTATTAATAAAAGCCTATTTCGCAGAAATGTTTCTACATTTTACTATTGATAGCACCATCGTTATGTCAATATGCTATGGAGGCGGGACTGAGGCCGGACGTGACATTCGGTGAACACAACGACAGGTTCGACGTGACAAGTCTGGTACGAAAACAGAAAAAACAATTCAGAAACGATAACGCTATAGACCGACAATCAGAGGAATATCGTCGGAGAGCAAAAAAGAAGGAGGAATCTGAGAAAAGTGACAAAGACTCCTGGCTAGACATGTTCAGCACCAGGCAGGACAGAAAGAAGTTTAGGAAGGCATTGATTAAGAACATTGAAGACCAGGCCAATCAAATAGCCAATACTCTGATTACTCGCATCAGGGCCATGAGACGCTCCAATGACGACTTCGCTTATCATGATAATATGAACAGCGAAGGCGGTGATGTGGAGGACTACGAGAAAAACCTTGAAAGTTTCGATAATATCCACAATTTGAAGGAAAACGTGGAAGTTTCAAGACGTTTGCAAAATATTGTAGACAAATTGCACGGCCAGCACACAAGACGGACTAACATGGATCCGGAGAACGAGATATTATTACACTACGCCTTACCTGTGAATTTGAAAATCGAAGGTTTCTTACAAGCGCCTTTAAATGATTAATAAAAGTAATAATTTTAATTTAATCTTTTTTTTTTGTTTAATCTAATGAAACAAAGCACAGATTCGACACCTAACTTTCTTTTAATATGTTTTGAATATACGACCTATTTGTAGGTTCCTCGTACTATTTAGATATCTGTGCTCAAAATTTGGATATTATTCTGATGCTACTCTTAATATAATTTAGGTTTATTATAACTAATTTATATTGAGTACTCGAGTCGAAATTGTATAACTCCTTAGAAAAATGTAATAGAGAAATAGATAATTTTTATTTTAAACTGCCTACTATACTACTTTTTATTTACATGTAACACACGTATATCTAAATTTTGTATATATATATATATATCCCGAAATGTACGAAACTATCTGTCCGATTAACTTTTTTTTTAATTTTATATAGTTTTTCTGTGACGTACACATCCACTAAGAAGGGATTTTACGGAATTCCTATCCCAACGGTTTTCCAACTTTTTGCATTTCGCCAAGTTTTAAATCTGTAGGAACTATACAATAAACGCGGGAGTAAGAGTTACTATAGCAACGGTTACGATGATATCCGATAATATGACAAAGGTTACCATAGCAACCTCAGTTCACATCCAAATTAAAAGTGTGCCCAGCGAAGAGGGAGAGAATAGCTAGTTTATATATATATATATATATATATATATATATATATATATATATATATATATATATATATATAGTAGGGGTTACTTCATGGCTTGGATGCTGCATGATTTAAATATAATAATAATTTAAAAAGAAATTAATATAAGTTCTTATATTATCATCTAATCACGTATACCCAGATTATTATTATTAAGTCAGATGCAATAGAATGAAAATTCTTATTATTTTCAAGATAACGGATAAATATTTAAAAAGATAACTTTATCTAATGAAAAGTATATCAACAATGGAATAGTATCCATATCAGACTAACAATTCTTAAACCAACTAACTTCAGGTAAATTGCAGACTCACTACACAACCTAAACAGGTAGTACGAGGGTCAAACTGAAAGTTCTTAGAAAATCAAAAACTAAGCATTCTAGCAAGTTATTAGTTTTATTGTAACTTTTCAAAATAGCGTCTATTTACATCAATACATCGCTGCATTCGATGGAACCATTGAGAAAAGCACCTTGCCCACTCGGCCTTAGGAGTCTCTTCGACGTCGTTTTGAAACGCAGCCACTGCTTCTTCGGCGTCTATGAAACGTTTTCCTCGAAGTTTTTCTTTTATTTTCGGAAATAAATAAAAATCGCAGGGTGCGAGGTCGGGGCTATACGGCGGGTGACCCAGTAATTCCACGTCTGAGGTCACCAAATAGTCGATCGTTTGCCTGGCAGTGTGCGACGAGGCATTGTCGTGATGAAGGAGGATCCTGCTGCGAGGTCGTTTCTCTCGAACTTTTTCCAAGACAAGTGGCAAACAATTGTTGGTATACCACTCTGCATTAACCGTTTTCTGATCCTCTAAGACTACTGTCGCGTAATGACCTAATGACCTGTCTTTCCGAAGAACGAGGCCACCATCTTTTTTCCAACACTTCGACCTCTCTTCACTTTAATTGGCAACTCTTCGTAAGGAAACACCCACTGAGCAGACTGTCTTTTGGTTTCCGGATCATAACAGTAAATCCAGCTTTCGTCACCCGTTAGTATGTCGAACACAGCATTTGAGTCACCTCCGTTAAATTTTTGGATCATTTCTCGGCACCAATCAACACGGCGGAGTTTTTGAGCCTCGGTCAAATTATGCGGTATCCAGCGGGCACAAAGCTTTCTGACCGCTAAATGTTCATGGAGGATTTTGTGCACTTGACTCATACCTAGACTTGTCCGAATCTGCTGATAGGTCACTCTTTTGTCAGTCTCTATCATACGCCGCACAACACTGATGTTATCTTTAGTCGTCGCTTTAGAAGGCCGTCCCTCACGCAAATTATCGGTGAGATTACTTCGACCACGTTTGAATTCATTAAATCAGTTGTAAACTGTGGCACGAGATGGGGCTTCATCGTGAAAAGCCAATCGAAGTCTATCATAACTTTCTTGTTGACTTAAATGACCTCGAAAGTTATAAAAAATCATTGCACGAAAATTTTCTCGGCTTAAATTCATTCTGACGTGCACAGACAATTTTCAATTTGCCGCCAAATCGTAAAACAAATGACAAATGAATCGAATGTACACTCAATAATATTGGTAAAGAGTTCTATTTTCAAAATTTAAACTATTTTTTTTAATATAATTCTTTTAAGTGGCCAGTTCTAAAAACTTTCAGTTTGGCCCTCGTATGTAGGGTGCAGTAACAGAAAAATTTAAATTACCAATAATAAGTCATTAATAAAGTTGTCATTTGATGTTTTAGACGATAATTTTAACCAAATTTTTAAGTACTTCAAATAAATCAACAAAACCACAGCAGAGCACTAGTGTTAAATATTAATTATGTACGCAATTCATATGACTGTAGATATTAAATAGTTTTTCAATTTCACGCTTAATTAAAAAGTAAAGCAGTTACTTTTCATTATGATGTAAGATTGAGAATCAATTTCAATCTTTCATCTTCAGTTCACCAATAAAATATCAATATTAGAATTATTATAAAAAACAATGATAGGGAAGTTAATTTTGATATTGTTTTCTTATTTTATAATAAACACGAATAGCACGAATCCTCTCCAAGATATACAAAAGTTATTTCAAGATATTTCTGACGACTCTCACGATAAACAAGATTATATACAGAGAGTTCCATCTCATCCATCTCGACATCGCCAACGCAAGAAGCATCAGGACCATTCCAATCTGTTGAACATTCAGACGCTAAACTTGTACGCAAAGCCAAGTAAAAGACAAAGAGAAGAAGCCGATCTGGAGAAGTTTCTCCGAACAGAAACGGATAGAATATGCAAGGAAACTGGTAGATGTGGCTGTTCTGGACCTAGATGTGGGGACAGAACTGAAGATGAAGCAGCAAATGAAGTTGACGAATTTGTTAATGAAATAAACAAACAACTTGCTACAGATGAAAATAAAAACAGGGAAGGCCTTAATGTTGTTAAGGAAGACGACATATTTAATAAGGACAAAGATAATCAGGATGATGATAATTTGTTTAAAGGAAAAAAGATTAAACTGAATGATGATGTAGACGTCGTTGTGCTTCAACCAAACGAAATAGAGAATCTCTTGAGAAAACAAGATTTTATAGATCTCACAAAGAACAGCATAATTCTTGATACCGGTAGCGGTAAATTGACTGCGGGTCCCAAAAACCCGGATCATTTGCGAGAATTAATTGGAGAGATAATGAAAAGAGGAACCGCAAATGAAAAACCTGTGTCATACAAAAATAGTAACAAAGTATCTCCAGACGAACTTTTCAAATATTACCAAACATTAAAGAATCAAATAACAAATTTATTCGCATTTTATGTAAAAAATAATCAAAACAATATTCCAATTGAGGAACATCTAACAGATAATCAATTGCAAGGTCTAGAAAATTTAAAACTAAATTATCAGCGAGGAGACCTCAAAGAAAATAAAGTAAAGTCGGAAATTGTTAACATTATTTTTGGAAAAGATAGCGACACTAAAATCCTTCCACACTTCAAAGACAGTCAAAATATTTATATACCGAAAAGGTTTTACGATGATATTTTAAAAACGAAAAAAAATAGTCAAAGATCAGTTCGGAAACGAGTTTTACCATTAACCTTCCAGCAGAAAAATAGACTTATTGCTAAAGATAGAGGTAAAATTATTCCTAAAGTGATTTGGCGAAGGAACCAGAGACACGACTTTCAAGATTTGGGAATTCCTTTTAATGTAGACGTACACGGCTTGGGTCAAATAAATCCTAACCAATAAGGCAAAGGTCGGTTTTTAGACATTTAAAATAACACATGAGACTAATAACATCTTGTGTATTACAAAATAAAACTATTATCTGTAATGGTTAAAAAAAAAAACATTTTGTTTTTTTTTCCGGTTTCGTTTTTAAAACATAAATCGCATAACTTAACTATATATTCCTTTATATAGTTGTATAAATAATTGAGTTCAAATTATTATTTTTAAATTTAAAGAAATATCTCCAGTTTGAGTGATCTGTCACTAGTAAATAGTTCAAGTAGAAACCAAAACCATATGAAAAAATCATTAAACGAATTAATTAGAAAAAAAATATATTTATTTGACCTCATCGCACTGTACTTGTATTATAATTCCTAAATACAAGAAAATGTTGATGATATGTTCATAGTCTTAAAATACCAAATAAAAATTATGTGAAACTAATTTAAAGTTATTAACATTAATATCTAAAAAATATAAACATAATACAATAAAAGTGTTGTAAAAAATTTTAAAGACATTTCTAAACAAGATTGCGGGAATAATATTGATTGTATTCGTTTTGTAGCTTTAAGGTTAGAATAAAGTTTTCTTGAAGCAAATAGCACTATAACTATCTAATGATTTTTGAATATCGGATAGAGTTGCCATCTAAATGACTTTATAATTTAAGCTTTCCTAATAAATATTTTATTAAGCTTCTGATATTACAGCTTCAAGTATTTATAATACAAATTTTTAATAAATATTATATTTTAGATTTATTCCAAGACACACAATACAATGGGCGCCATATTTTAAATCTCAATTGAATATATAAAGTGGTTTTAAAGATTTTTATATAATAATTTAAATATGCCAATTAAATTAGGACAAATTGCAAAACCAATTAATTAAGAAAAAAATTAACGTAGATAAAAATGTGGCTGCAGATCCCTTTTCTGAATATTGGACTCTCATATGCTATTAAACTTAGGCATAAAAATATACAGTCATCAATGGATTCTGTTATGAATGAAGCAAAGTGTTGGGTCCCAGATGTAACTGGCCAGTTACTCACGAAAATAAAATAAGTTTGAAAGAGAAAATACAAAATCAATCCCAATCTTATAAAACTTGTTTTTCATCGTAGGACATAATATGAAAAACGACAAATTTCAGGAATCTATAGTATTGAACGATCTTAATGAAAATGGAAAGCTATAAGATCTTCTCTGCAGATCTCCGCTGCAACCTCTTCGCTGCAGAGTAGTATTCCTAGCAGGTGGCAGCTTAGTCACGGATTGACTACACTAACCTTTTTCACAAAATAATGGATGTTTCAAAAAGTTAGGATTTTTTTATAAAAAAAGATTGAGGTTACTGAAAAGATGCATGGATGTTTTGAAAAGTTATATGATTATACTGGCTTCAAGTGCTGACACGAGGTTAAATAAGAAAATGCTGCACTGACCTCAACAAGTTTGTGTAAATGAAGAACAATATTATATTTTCATCAGTTAAGTAACTTTTTAGTTGCAATTTTATTTTACGAATTGTTTTAAACTTATTTGTAAGCCATAGCAGACTAATGCCGTTTCTATTGTTTGGACTACTCAAAGACTTGTTTGTTTTTTTCAAATTCAAATATAAATTTTCTTTCACTAACAGTTACGCTACCAATTTAGTATATTTTGAACGCTTACACATGCAGTGTTCATAAACCCCACCCATGGTATGTCAAATGTCATAATTGATAAATTCAGAATTTTGACATTTGTTATGTATATATTTTGAGCATCAGGATATTGTTTATATCAACAAATTGAAAATAATTATTATTTTACAATATAATACTTGAAAAACCATCATATTACACAAAGATTTGCAGCTGCTTTAAACACTAAAACAATTACTATTACATTCTAAACAGTGCCAATGGCGAACGATACTCCTGAAAGCGATTTTTCAATAGAATGTTTTCAAAACTACTCAGCTCCGGAAGTGTTTGTGCAAGGACTGGCAGGAATGGTAAATCAAACGGATGTGGAAGTAATCATACGGGCCCAAAAAACTATGTGGGTTTCAGTGTTGGTTTGGAATATTTTACTATACAATACACATTTTTTCAAGTTGATTAAGTAAATAATATTATTTTTATTCTTAAAACTTAAATCATTTGCATTTCTCTTATGGTATTCCAGGTTACAACGCTTTGAGAAAACAACAGAAATGCTAACTAATTGCAACCAGCTCTCAGCCAGCCGCTTGAGGGCAGCATCAGTTGAATTTAAGAAACATACGCTATTGTTACTTGATATGAAGAAAGATTTAAACTTTATATTTAAAAAAATAAGAGCTATAAAGACCAAGTTAAGGTAAAACAATGGTAACAGGCAAAATTACCTACCTTATATATATTTTTAACTCCTTACCTTTTATATATTTTTAACTCCATGAAAATTTATTGTTCCTTAATTATAATAATTTTTTTTATACCATCTAGGTTAATACTTGACTACATTCCACCTGATGGAAAGTAAAAATGTAGTCGTAGATGGTAAGGCGCATTAACCTAGTAACCTATTCACTTTTCTATTGAAGACACCCATATTGTATTCTGACGGAAAAACTGATGCAGGCAAGCTATTCCAGTTCTTTGCTGCACAAAATGAAAAAGACGTAGTGTAGCGCTACATTTGGACAGGGGGACTGTCCACAACGTAAGGATGGATACCTGCTGTGCGCCAGGATGTCATGATGGAAGGGGGATGGAGGAATAAATTCATATAATTCCTGCGCACACTCACCAAAATTTATCCTATAGAATACTGAGAGACTAGCAATTCTACGCCTGTGTTCAAGGCTGTGGAGGTTGGCTTTAACCAATTCAGGGTCTCTTCAAGCCTTATTGCTTGCCTCTCAATCAATTGAGATCTTCTCAGAGATTCAGAATCTGGACTAAAGTCGAGAACCGCAAGATGAGACTTTGCGGCACCAGCGAATATATGCCCACAGTACTCCACACACAACATGATCTGTGCTTTGTATAATACAAGAAGCCGTCCCGGTGTAAAGTATTAACGGACCTTTGCAATAATGGCAAGCTTTCCTCCAGGTGCTCTTGCTCTGGACTTAATACACCGACCAAAGTTGAGGTTCGAGGAAACCTGTAAGCCTAACAACTGAAGCCGGTCACTGTATTCCAAAGATACACTCTAGAAAGTAGGAGCCAAGGTGAAAGGGCACCTTCTGGCGGTGAACAGACACATCTGCGATTTGGTGGTGTTGAATTTCACAAGATTGGCATTGCCCCATGCGGAGACTGCCTGAAGTTTGTCACTCAAACATTGCACCATGACTTCTCTTTCTGACTGTACCTGATCTCTACTAGCCGGACAATTCGGCAGATATCTTTCTACAACTGTGCTGTCGTCTGCATACATATAGTTACCGGGCTTCAGGAGATCGTTAATGTGCAGCAAAAAAATAAATTGCAGAAAGAACGGACCCCTGAGGCACTCCGGGATTTATTGTCAAGGGTTCTGAGGAACACCCGTTGACAACTACTCGGAGAGATCTCTGGTTCAGAAAGTGCGTTACCCACCCGATCAGACCAGAAGATATACCGTACGCTGAAAGCTTGCTTATAAGGCTCACATGCCAGACCTTGTCAAATGCCTTCGAGACGTCCAGAAAGACAGCGACTGCTTCTCCGTTGTTCTCAATGACCTCGCCTAAAACGTGCGTAGCATACACTAGACGGTCCCCAGTGGACTTATTTCGGCGAAACCCGTACTGTCGGACACTGCTCACTGATCGTTACCTTCAAGGGACGCTAGAAGGCGCGAGTTCAATACATGCTCCATAATCTTGCAGAGTATGGAGGTGATTGAAACTGGTCTACAATTGGCAGGATCGGCACGGCTGCCTTTTTGGGCACTGGTTGTACGTTGGCAAGCTTCCAGGATTTCGGCACTATTCCAGTCTTGAAAGAGAGGCGATACAGACGTGTCAATACAGGAGACAACTCAGCTGCGCATGTCTTGAGCAGAATGGCTGGTATACGATCTGGACCACTGGCTTTATTCACATCAAGACACAATGGTCTCCATACCTCTTCGTTAGTGATGCGGATTTTAGGCATCGAAATACCGCAGTGAGGAAGATGTGCTGGAGAAGCATTGCAAGTGTCTAGATGCGAATTATCAGCAAACAGAGAAGCAAATACATCCGCTTTCTCTGTCGCTGTATGGGCCAGAGATCCATCCGGCTTCAGCAGAGCAGGCAGTCAGAAATTCGACTTGATTGCTTTGGCAAGAGACCAGAAAGCTCGACTGCCAGTAGGTCACGACGAGCCTTCCGTAATGCCTTTTTATAAGACTTGGCAGCTTAGTTAAAAGCTCTTCTTTAAACTTACATCCAGAGGTTTGCGGCTTCGAGCATCAGCCCAAATGAGGTATGCCGAATGTTTTCGGGCTTCAGCATGACCACATTCGACATTAAACCATGGGCGAGCTTTGCCACCAATGGGTACGTCAGCAAAAGGATTGAAATACTCCATTGCCTGATGCACCACATCGGTTATAGCATTCGCGCAACTCGACGGATCCAAAGAAGAGAAACAAACCTGCTGCCAAAGATAGATGCAAAAAAGTGCCGCATGTCATCTGCTGACGCAATCTGCTTGTACTTTCATACTCGCCTAACACCATGTGGTTCGAAACCTGGTTGGGAATATGTAAACACAGATTTCACCAGACAGTGATCGAAAGTCCCCAAGGGGGAGGGGACCTCTATAAGATACCTGTCTGTATCAGTTGCCAGCAGAAGGTCCAGGCGATTGACTGTATGCCCTTCTACATCTGGTACCGTTGTTGCTTGCCTCACCAGCTGAAAAACGTCGAAGGACAACGCAAAGTGCCGCGCCTCTCTTCCAGCATGGTCGGTCTTCTGGTACGGGAACAGCCAGTACTGATGATATTAAAGTCCTCCAGAAAGACGAAAGCAGCCTCACCGAGGTACTCAAATAATCCAGTAGTCTCCTGGTCACCGCTGTGCGAACGGTAGTCACAGGAATACAAGATTTTTTCGTTTCCTGTGTCTACTAAAACCCATAGAGAAGAAAAAGTGGGATTTTCATGGTGACGGAGACGCAGGATACAGAGATCGTTCCGCACGTACGCACAGACCCCGGCACGTGAGCGAAAGTTTTGCTCTAACGAGTAACCGGGATAATCCAGGTACTATGTCCTTTGAGCGCTGTGCTCAAAGAACATTGTATCTGCGTCTCTTTCTAATTCCATTCATATTTTTTTGTTTTTATATTTTATAACTGAGATAGATGCATTATTAAATGCACAATTTAATTCACAACGTATAATTTCAGCACACAATATCCAGAAGCCTACAAGGAAGCCATTTCTGAGGCTATAGCAAACAAGAAATCAATTGACGCAGAAGATGAATTACCCGCCGAAACTAAAATAGAATCCAAAATGGTGGCTACAGTCTCTACCGAAACCCTTAAACCGATAAATGATAAAAAAACTAAAAAGAAAAATATTAAAGTGGAAGAGAATGAAACAGGTGCAGTGAGTGTTGGTGAAACATCACGGAAAATTAAAAGCAGTTCCTCATCAGAAACAGAAAGTGCTAGTTCCGGCGATGAAAGTAGTACAGATACCTTTTGATCAATTAGTTTTCCAATAGACTATCTATAAGCGTAGTTCTAAATTAAACTAGGCGATTAATATTTATCTGTATTTAACACCATTTTTATATAAGTTGGTCATTATGTCAAAGACATATTTTGTTACAGTCGCTTTTAGCAAAAAAATATTGCTTGCATATCTGTTAAAAAATTATTGCGTGCATATCTATTTTTAATTGATGGTAGCCACATATATGGCAATTTATTAACTAGCAGTCAAACACAATTATTTCACCAGTTTAAAATATAAAATTTGATCTTATTTTAATACTTGTATAAGTCAGAAATTTGTTCAGGTATTTTGCAACACTTTAAAATTTACTTGTGTAAGTCGGGACGTGCACAATTAAATCAGTGTGGCTACCATTAATGCACTTAATCAAGTATGACTTGCACTATTTCAATGTTTTAAATCATAATTGTTATGTAATAATTTATAAGGGGTCATTCACATATTACGTCACGCAATTTTTAGGCTTTTTGAGCCCCCCCGTCCCTGTTGTCACAACCATGTCACAACATCACAACCCCTACCCCCCCTTTGTGACATCACAAATTTTGATAATTATTTACTATTTTTTATTATTAATTAATTTCTCAACGTCGAACGAAAATAGTGAAATTGATTTTTTTATGTTTAAAATTGAACATAAATGGTGAACTTGATCATTTATGTTCAACATTGAACATAAATGGTCAAGTTGGTCATTTCTGTTCAATATTGACAACAAAATTGTTCCATATAACTTTAATCGCAAAAGGTGTGTTAAATAACAAATCAAGTACATCTTTAAAACTTTATTTATTTTTCCAAGTTGATGTGAACCACGAATCAATATCGCCAATTACAGGCATCCCTAAATTTTCGTCGCGAGTTCCAAAATTTGGTCGGTGGCTCTGATCGACTTCATCTTCGTCGAACCACATCCCTTCTTCAGCATCAGAGAGATCGTCATTCATAATGCAAAAAAGTTCTCGCGCCCGTTCAGCAGCAATCCTTCGAGGCCTCACTTTTACTGTTTGGACTTCGACATCAGACTTGTCCAAAGTTCCCTTCTTTTTATGAGCTAGGCGAGCGTGTAGCACAGCGGATTTCATCGACGCAAAATAAAGACCGCACTTCTTGCAAACTCTGTGAACAAAATTCAAATTAAAATGTATAATTTAATATTTTAGAATCTTAGATACAACACTTTTTACAATTTGTTTTATACCTTTTGGGCAGATCATTTTGTAGACTTGGGCAATGATAATCGTACGGTATTTTATCCCAGTTCTCGTCTTGTGCTTGCAATTTAAGAGCGGTTTGAAGTAGCAGAGGACAAAATTTTGTTTGATTATCCTTTGTATTGACTGCACTGTAACCTTGACTGGTTTGTTTAACCAGAACCGGCGGAGGTAAAAATCCGTCGGGAAGTAGAGTCCAAATACTTGATCTTCGAACGCCGCAACATTTTTGTGAGTCACACTTGGCAATTTGAAGGCAATATTGCGATTCACGTACGTGTTTAGCGTACCACTCTGCATCAACGTTGAATGCTGCTTTAGGATGCTCATTGGGACCAATGTACTCAGCTTCCACAGTGTATTCATCAATGACGAGATCTGTCCAGATATCTGCCAGCACTTTCCCTGCGTGTTCGAAGTTTCGCTTCTCTAGTTCTCCGTCTACAGTTTCATTTTGGGAGTTCAGATGGGTTCCAAATGTATCGTGCTTCAAAATCACTCCGGTTAACTCGCGACTGAGCGGTGCCATACGGCGTTCTACCCTATTAAATGCACTTCGCCCTGGTGCATTCGTAGCGATATAATAAACATCTAGATCGTAAGCTTTGAAATGTTTTATCGCCGAAGCTATAACCCGAGGATAGCGAGGATTTTCATCTGGTCCTCCATCCGATGTGCAAATGAAAACAGGTTTTACTCGTCCTTCTGTCGTTTTTGCAAATGACTGGATTGCAGGTCGATCAACAAGCGTTTCGAGATCCGCCGCATGTGTTTCTGCAGTTGACGAGCAATGCTTACCACTGCGTATGGCCACATAAGTAGGGCCTTGGTCGCCCCCTCCTTCGACGAATGGAAAGTTGTCCAGCGATCTCAGGATTTTCGTCTGTCAACGACAACGAGTCAAATTTCTGCTTTTTCAAATTCCGGCATTTTTTTTGACGTTCTGCCGCATCCCTTTTTCTTTTTAAAGTTTTGTTTTCTTCGTCTAAGTTTGTTTTCACTTGACGGATTTTTTCCTCCGAAGAAATTTGAGCGATACCAGCATCCCGGGCGAGAAGTAGGCTGTTCAACTCAGTTTTATAATAGTTTATCTTTTTTTGTGATAAATCTTGAGCAGGTGTTTCACGGACCGAAGTTTTAAGAGAAACTGTATTCTGGTCCTTTTGATCTTCGTGAAAATCCTTCTACAAAAAGAGATCGAAAAAATGATTAATCTTTTGTTGTATAAAAATGTTATGTTTGTATTCGTTTTCTTTGACCGATTATTCACCTGATTTTCCTTATTGTCGTCTGAGTGAGTTTCATTGGAACTGGATGCAGGCCTAGTGATCTTCGGTTTGCTCGGCCTCAAAGATGTAAAAAAGTGAAGAACACTAGCTTTGTTTTTTGTAGCTTGTTGTAACCACACTGAAATTCTTTCCTCCGCCAAAGTAACACAATTTTTATCGTCTCTTATAGCTCTCCAACACTCGTTTGCCTCATCTTGATTTTTTTGATTTGAGTTTTTTGGATGAGCATCTTTGTACGCTTCATAAAATCGACGATAAAGAGGACGCGAATCAACTTTTTTTTGAGCACTCATTGTGAAATACCACGATAGTTGAACAATCGCGTACGTAACGCGATTGTTATCACTTTTTGAACGAAAATTTAGAGCTCGGTTAACCCGGTGAGAGTACTCGGTGAAAATGATCTCAAGAATAACTGAGAACTGGATGGACATTTTCAATAAACAACAATTGGTTGTTTGAATTTTAGGAGGGAGTAAATGCCACTCCCCCCTTAATTGTTATTTGGTAAACGTCTAAAATTTTCCATTTTCAACTCAGGTATGTTCAAAGACCCATAAAAAAATTCCGAGAAAAAAAAAGACAAATTTTCGACAGATGTTCATAAACAATGAAAAACTCATTGACCATTTTACCCATTTTATTATCTTGAGCTTATCTTAGTTTCGTAGAAAAAAGGTAATTTTTATGACCTAAAATGGTTCTTTTTCTTTTGATTTTCGATCCTTTGGAACAAATAATTTTAGGTGTGATGTCACGCGGATTCTTTACCCCTGCCTACCTCTTGTCACAATTTGTCACAAACACCTGGACCCCCCCTCCCCTCCGACTGCGTGACGTAATATGTGAATGACCCCTAAGTTGAATATATATATATATATATTAAATTATAATGTATTTAGGTAACATATTAAAAAAATAAACAACTAGAATTAAGTACATTCAACAGGAAATGTATAAAAGAAACAAATGAATGTATAAGATGAATGGTTACAATATATTAAAACAAATACTCAAGAATAGATATTTATTATGATATAAAAATAAAATTTCTGGTGACAAATATATTTTGTCGTAAATTTTTGGTTACAATGCATTTGTAGGCTTAAGATATTTCCATTAGGATGGCTAAACACAAACCAATCAGTACTGTTTGTCTTATCATAGACAACTATTTATAAAATTATAAAAATACAGATATAATTACAAGAAATTGCAATTTTTCTTTTTTATTAATATGCAACTTACATTTGTGATATTTGTATGATTAAACAAAAACCAACCTAAGTCTGTTAGGTGTGATAAATTGTGATATAAAATCTATAAAACATAAAAATGTTATATAGCATGTTCCTCGGTATGCTTTCTGGCTTTATCCTTAAACTTATCAATATCATACTTATATTCTAAAGCTATGTCCATCATGAGTGGGTCGTCTGGGTTGGGGTTTGCCAGTAGAGTCTGAATAGATATTAGCAGTGTCTCTATTGTGATTGTTGGCAGCCATCCCTCGTGTTCTCTGGTCGGCATTTTTAACATATTCATACATATGCGACCACCTACAATATGTTATATATACATTAATGTACAAATACTTATTATTTGTTTCCTAATACTCGAATTATGATTATAATAAATATATAATAGTAATAATATAGGTAACAAATATATTAAATATATGATCCCGCTTACCCTTATCAATATTTGGATGATACACAGGAGTTATAAACTTAACTTGTGGTGGCTCGAAGGGGTATTTTTCTGGAATATTTATAATAAGCTCAAACGAACCCATCTCATAGGGCGATCCTCGTGGCCCCGACATTTTGACCTGCAGTGCATCATACACATCCTCTTTTGCTGGATTACAAGTGATTCCCCATGGAGGTTTGTCCTTCATGTTTTTAACTTCGCGCAAAAGCCGGGCCGTTCGGGCAGAAGACATTTTCACTCAACTAAATAATATACAATCTTGGTTTTATAATTTTCTTTTAGAAATGTTTGTTGCTGTATATAAAAATATATATATATTAATGTCAATACAATTTTTCCTCAATAACTTTGATATTTGCCGTCGGTTAATTGATCATTATTCATCAGTCGATCGTTGTCAATTTATCTTTTGACATTGATATTTGTTTTGACATACGATGCTTCAGTTCGAAAATATTTTCAAATAAAGTCTAGATTTGGCGTTGAAATAACTGCACTCTAATCTAATAGTAATTTGGAAATTATAATATAATAAATTCATCTTTTATTACAAGTGAAATTTACTACAAGATATATTAAGCTTCCATCATTAAAGATATAATATATATACATATAGTTATGTGCGTAGTCATCACCAGAAACCAATCATTATAATAATGTAATATTCAATAGTTCTTGATAGTAACACTATCTCCCCCAGTATTGTAAATATAATGCAAAGACATTTTTTTTATTATATTATATACATTATTATTTTAATTTTTGATACATGTTATAAGAGCCGCGTTTTAAATTCTTGTTACTTTAACTTTCTAAACCTCAATTAGCTGTTGCCCACAACTGCGGATGTCGCCCCTCTCTCCCAATTAAATTCAAACAACTTCAAAATTATAAAAAAATAACCTATAGTTTCAACTGTCAACCTTAAACTTAAAAAATTTACCAATAAGTCAGATCACCAAGTTTTGGTTCTCCTTTTGTTTTAAAAAAGCAATCTTGCAGGAAGTAGTTTGCTAGTGCATTACTAAATTCTTTCAGAAAATAGTATTGAAATACTAAAGCACACAAACTTTTCAAGAAAAAGATCACTAAAATGTCAGGCGTTATTCTTCTATATTTAGCATAACCTGTGTTTAAGCTATGGGGTAATGCTAGTTTAGATTTCATTTTTGTTAAGTTCGTACTCCACTCTATCAATTGTATTGTATATTATTATCATATTGGTATTTATAGATTATATATATACATTTTCATTTTCGTACACTATCATTAACTTTACAGCTTTCTAAAAATGAACTTGCGCTGCCAATACAAACCTTAATGTAGTGACAATATACTATTAAAATGAAGTAATAAGAAATTTGTTTTATTTTCTTGTGTTATATTTCCATAAATTCATGATGTTGTACATTTTTCTACTTGGAAAAGCTTTTGTTTTTTTTTATCGTTTATAAATAGAATATGCCCAAGATCTAATTTTAATGTTGGCAACACTAAACTACTTGCTAAATACCTACTACTACAAGTTCAAATATTTCGTGGTGTCGGTAATGCAGTTCATTAAAATATGAAACGGAATAAAATTGAAATTCTTTTGCGTTCATAATGTTCTAGTACATTCTTTATAAATTCTTAGTCTGCTAATTATAATTGCAGACGTTAGTGTACTTACAATGAATCTAGTAGTGTCATCAAATAAACTTTCGTAATGTTACTGCATCAGCTTATTTCGGTAAGTGATATATATTTACTATGTTATAGTCTTAAGTCTAAATCGAACACCAAGCTAATCCTAGAATGATTGCGTATACTTTATTAAATATCATACAATTTATGATTTAGGTAAAATGTCTTAATAATCGATTGTTCAATGTTGCTCTATTGGATAGTAAAACTTTAAGGTTTGGGTTTTTCATATCGATTTCAATAGTTAGATAGGTTATAAGAGCTAAAACATATTCAGTAATAATTATACAACGTACGGTTTAACTCATTAAAACAATGTACAATACTTCGAAACCAATCAGTCAGTCGATCGTAAATTCTAGGAATGTGCCGTGTTTAAATAACATTCACATACTCTTCAATTTTAGATGTTACCCTAAAATTATTATATTTGGACATAATACGTTTTTTATAATTTAAATATGGAATTCATTTCACCATAACAGAAAAATAAAATTAAGAAAGAGTTCTTATTTTAAATGTAATTAATTTATAATAAAATTAACTGTTTATAGTTTGTCATTTAATTTTTTTTTTGTTTTTCTACACATGTAGAACCTTCTTTTAAAATAAAATTTCTTTATAACTACCTGAAGATGAATATGTCAGCTTTCTTTTAATATTAAAATTTACAACAATAATATTCCAAAATATATGCATAAATTTTATCAAACTATAAATTATACATATTTAAACTAAATAATAATAAAAAAATATGAATTTTTTTTTACAAGAAACTTAAAAACATCTCACAGATGTTATTGTAATATGTTATAACTTTCTTGTGATAATATTAAATATTGTTCATATATCAATATTATTTTCAGATCAGATTCTGTTACAATAATATAGTAATACAATACTGATGACATAATATTGTGATTGATACAATATTATATAATTATTATGCACTAACTTACTTAACTAGGTCTCAGATTCCCAACAATATTTAAATATTTGAATCTATTTTGAGATTTACCACATATAACAAAATAATATATCTTAGAAATGGTTCTGGTGTCACGCTAAACCCATTAACGGTAATACTGGTAATAATTGATTGTAAAATTCCGTTACTTAATATCCGATTGTCTATCTTATCTAATATAGTTATAGTGTTGATAGCGTCTAAATAGATTGATGTATCTATTTATCTATAGATGAAATGAAATATATATATGTAGATAATAATATTTTTTTGGAAAATATATATTTATAATTGTTAAGACACAAATATATAACAAAAATCTGTTCACCAAAGAATAAATGTGGCTTACTGTGACTGGGTGTGGTATGTTGTGGCTATGCATGTGGTATGTTGTGGCTATGGTTGTGGCATTCTAATCTCTTGTTCTATGATTATATCAAATTACTAATGTATTGTAAATAAATTCATCAAACACTTAACTTATTAGCAAACCTTAATTCACACTTAATGACCACATCTATAAATATAATATATTAAATATATATATATTTAATTACATATAAATATGTAATCTAATCCAATCTAATCTAATCTAATTAAAATAGTATAAGATAAGATCTCTAAATATTATATTAATCTATAAATTTCATATTCCTTTAATAAGTTCTTATATAAGAAAGAAGCATTAAAAATATGATATATGAATAATGGCAGAAATATATTTCCTTACAAATAAAATAGATTCAATGTCAATACTTTATAAATATTATTAGACAATTATATTAATATTTACAACCAATTGAATAAACACAGGTGTACAGACAGGTGAATATATATATATATATATAACTTACTCTATACAGTAATCCCCCCTATAACAGGGTACTCTTACATAACTTTTCGTATAACGCGATTTCAGTCCCTCCCATAACACGTGTGTTCCCTCATAACGCGGGGATTTAGCACGTTATATTTCTATACTATGGAATTTATAATAATTTTTTTACAGTTTACAATTTAATTTCGTTTACCTTTGAACATCCTTTAGTTATAAAATAAAGTAAAAAAAATATTTAATTAAGTTTTTTGTTAATATTCCATTTAAACAGCCTTTAACGAGAAAAGTTAAACGTGAATTATTTGTACATAACGCGTTATACGGTCATATGAGCGCATTATACAAGAGTATTCCTATAACGCAGAACGAACCTACCGCGTTATAGGAATAACAGTACTTATAAAATGGTTCTGAGTGGTTTTGTAAGCGTTTCTAAGACGAACGAATTCGCGGAGCAACAGCTGTTGTATAATGCGATATATATAAATGTTTGTTTGTAATACTTTTTATTAGTGATTTATGATGTGTATTAAATGTATCCAATTATATACACAATGATAAAATAGATAATTAACTCCAACACGTAATAATTGTTAGGGTTGCTAACACTTTTATATTTTATTTATAATTTTTAATATTGTTCAGTTATTTTATACGTTTAGCAATATTAACACATTTATTCAATTCTGTAAGGCGAATAAACATTTTTTTTATATTATAAAACAAACCTATATAAATTAAAAAAATAAAATTCATATGACTTTAATAAAATATTTTTGACAACCCTTATTTCAACGTAATTTAAATCGACAATGAAGTCTCTTATAAATTAAAATCTTTTTCTTTGATCTTTTTTCTTATTGTAATATTACACCTAGTACATAAGTTATATATATATTAAAATATATGTAGTTCTGTCTGTCTTCAAAGCATTTTTTTATTCTTCACAATGTAGTTTTAATATAGACAAAAAATGTTGCTTATAGTAGCCACGTAGCGATTGATTTGATAAGTACTAGGATCCGCCAACCGTGCGCGGGTGTTGAGCTGAGCCCTCTCCTTTCTTCTTTTCTTGATAACTTTTGAATGGCTAAACATTTTTTCAATCTGTTTTCGCTATAACATCCGCGTTCGGCTCAAACATACATGAGAACATTTTTAGCTAATTATCTCGTCGCATTCTGGAGACAACTAAACACAAAAAAAGGTCTCCCAAACGGTTAAGACAACAAGTAAATTTTAAGGTGTTGCAAAACACTTGCGTATATTTCTGACTTGTACAAGTATTAACAAGTTAAAACTGGTGCTAACTTGTCCATTGTTTTGCTCGGAGCACCCTCGCTCGGGGTAACCGCCGGGGCGGCACGGTGAGTGCTAACGCGATCCCGTGGGGTCCCATTAAGGCGTTGAGGGAAACCGTTGCTTTTTTAGTGGGTAGCCTTAAAAATATATATATATAATAAATAATGTTATGTTTTATTTAATTCTTAATAAATTATTACATTTTCCTTAACTCAATTAAAATATATGATTTAAAAGATTAATACTTATTTAGTACGTAATTTTTATATTTCTACAAATACTTACGTAGCGTTAGAAAAAATAATGTAAAAAGGTTGTAAGTACTTATAGAAATTGGGGATGCCTTCCATAATTGGAAATCATAATTCCATAATTGGAATACCATATTTCCGTAATTGGAAAAATTTCCAAATATTCCGGGATAATCTCCGTAATTCCATTACCAGGTTCTGATTTAACAATGGAAGCTTAAGAGTTTAATTTAATAGAAAAGTTTTAAAGAATTATCCATAATGTATGAAGAAATCGCTATACTTACATACATTTTCCTCCGACTTCTGTTAAAAAAAAATAACTTACTAATTTCTTACAAAATTGTCATTTATTATATTATAAATTTAATTTACCTGCCGACTGTACTTTTCTGGGACAAAATATAAAAAAAAAACAAAAACTACATTCAGGGTCAAAAATATAAATCAAACACGATAGAGCGAGGTCAGTATTAAATAACTTTTGATAATATTGTGCAATCAGTACACCAGTAACCTCGCTGTGCCCAGCGACAGTGACAGCGACAGTAGCGCCCAGGACGCAGTGGCTCAGTGCCGGTGACCGATAGTGACAGGTCGCGGGTTCTCTTACTGTTAGACGTGTGTCTATACCTTATCTCTTATCAAAGCTCCGGTTATATTTCAGTTCAACTCTTATCAATTATCTCTGTAGATATTTAATTGCTTCGAATATTACTGATATAGTGATAAGTCTTATCATTATAATAATTAATTTCTCTATTATATCCCGCGGTTTCACTCGCATGGGAGATAAAAAGGCTACTTAATTGAAGTAATAGTAATTACGATTTATATAACGAATTGTAGGACTTTTTTTCTTATATATATATCAATGGGCATGTTCAAAATACAAAGTCATTGACTTTAACTAGTATGTTTGATGATTTACAGACATACAACCTATATTATATATATATATATATAATTTCAATTAGAGTGTGTTCTTTATTATAACTCGATGGCGTCAAAGTCAAGGAGTGGCTCGTGTATCGTATTAAAGATATCTTATATACAAGCTGTGCCTGCGACTTTGTTCATGTTTTATAAAATAAGTTACTCCTTGTAAACATTAGCTATCAGTGAAAGTTCTGTTGAAATCGGTTCAGTCGTGTCTGAGGTGTAGAACAAATTTTTATTGTATTTCGCTTTTAAACCGAAGTATAAACAATTTAGAAAATAAAACTAGGGGCGCTAACAGACTCTCAATATCGACTCGCTGCTCGCGAAATCTCGGGTGCCGTTTGCATATTGAGCGAAGCGAGCCCAGTGTAATGAGTCGTCGTTTCCCATTGACTTCAATGGGATATCAGTTTTTTGACATGACGTTTTTAATTTTTTTTTAAACCATCACCTAATGTGTGTCTTTTTGATTGCAAAATGTCATAATTTTCCGTGAAGTAGTTTTCGAGGCAATTCGTGACAATGAATGTGATAAAGTCTCCAGTAGAGCGCTACACTCGCTTCGCTGAATAAAAGTTACTCCTTGTAACATTATCTATCAATCAGTGAAAGTACTGTTAAAATCGGTTCAGCGGTTTAAGAGATATAGACCAAATTTTTATTGTATTTCACTTTTACATCCACATATAAATAATTTAGAAAATAAAATAAGTCTTCAATTTATATTACATATAACGAAATGATATTTTATATATTAAAGAAGGTTATTCACGTCGGCTATATTATTAATAATGCTTTTTAACCACTCCCTGCAGGGGGATGATCACCCCCTGGTGATACTTGACGAGATTTACCCTTCCATTCCCCCTTCCCTTCCTTGCTCATCTATTATACATACATAAAATCATATATATTTTCTTATTATAATAAATATATTTTATTTTATTTTATTTCGTTATAGTTATTATTGTGATTATTTCTGACTCATAAAAATAGTAATTAAAAAACCTCTTGAGATTTTTCAAGACTCAAAACCCTCCAACTTTACGAACCCACGTCATTAATGGACGGTCCCTATATTAGCAGATTATAAATTAAGCAATAATTCCCAATTCCCAATCGGACCCCATTCATTCAGACATTCACTGCTCATTACTCGGATCCGAGTGGGGTTGATTACTCGGATCCGAGTGGGGTTCATTACTCGGATCCAAGTCGGGAAGAGTAGTAGTACAAGCAGTGCCTCCCACTCGGACCTTCAGTTTGTAGTAGTCAGTAAAGTGACAGAGTTAGATACAGTGAATGTTAAACAAGTGTCATCTGCCACGCTACAGCCGTGTCTGAGCACGCGCTGTTCTCTCGGGTCACGCGTGTTAATATTTAAAACAAAACGAATGCTTATCTCTGATATAACAATAATAAAAAAATATAACATTAATTAATATAATCATAATAATTTGTATTATCTACAACAATTATCATAATCTGTACTTAAATACTTAACTTTGAAAACGTGACAAAAGTATAGTATAGCTGGCTAGACAGTGTTACAAGTAAAATTAATGCACGGGAAACACGCTAATAAATGTATACAAAGTAACAAACATATTGACTATAATCGTATATATAATATTGCTCAATCTGGCACGTATCCATATAGACCGTAAATATTATGATTTTCAGACGCACAAGGTCTGGAATCTAGAAATAGCTCAGATACATAGAAAGACCTGGAACAGTTAGATGTTTAACTTGGTTGGTTTAATGTTATACAAAAAGTCAGTCAAAAGATATATATATATATATTGTTGTTTAATGACATTTTATTGAGTTAAGCGTATCAAATCTCTTAACCCTTTGGGAAACTTCTTTTTGAAGCATCACATAAAAACTACTGAACCGATTTGAATGAAAATTGACTAAGCTGGAGAGCTTGGGAATGGGCATGTTATTAAACAAACAGAATTTAAATATCTCATTCCGTTCGGAAATGATGGTAAAAAAAAATGAGGTTCAGCTCAACTCCCGCAGCGCTCGACGAATCCTAGTATGAGTTACCTATACATAAAATCTATTACAACGTAAAGGAAAATTTTCTTTTTGACGACTACACCTGTTTCTCTGCTTGCATTCGGGCTAGCTCGAATTCAGTGATTACTCTTACTTCAGCGTTTTGGGGTCTAAGCATAGTAATTTTCAATTTACAATACAAATTTGTTACATCTACTTTATCCATGTACAAACGGTCAGGACAACAATGGATATCCTATGACACGGTTGGTTCCACCATCTATGATGTCACATGATACTTGGAGCCCTGGCGTTTTGCCACTTCTATACGTGGTTCCCCATTGAGGTTCTCCATGCGAGTATTCCCATACTTCCACTACTGATAGATAGGACTATTACTTCCACCATCAGTAGTAGAAGCATGAGAACGCGAAGCTTATATTAATCGCTCGTTTACCACAAAATTGTATTTATTTATTTACGAGTCCCAATACTTTAAGTCACCTCTAGACATCAAATCATTAAAACCTATATACATATATACCATAATACATATATATTGATCCCATGACCTTCAATGTAATAACATAATCAATGTTTGTTGGTTTGTTACACACACACACACACACACACACACACACACACACACATATATATATATATATACAAATGCGCAATTATATATATTGATTTTATCTATGACAGCCTTGAAAATGTGTTGAGTCATTTAAAACTATGGTTACTGATACACAACTGTGTGTCTGTGTGTGTTACTTATATTAATATATAATAACTATCCGTCCGTCCGGCGAAAAGTTATTAATATATTTAAAACTGTTTAACTGGTTGAAGTAAAACATTCACTTCGTTCAGAATTTTGTTTAATTTCATAAATACATGATTTAAACGTTTCAGTTTAGAATTTAAAAATAAAGGGGGGAGGGGGGGAAGGATAACTCAAAAAGCACTCTTTCTTACTCTACAATACATTTTCTATTTACACTATTCCTAATTTCAATTTATTTTTAATTTAAATTTTTTTCATATGATAATCCGCCATCTTGAATTTCATAACCGTGACAATTTCCGTTACATACAAACATTTTAATCAGCGTTAGATATAATATTTTCCAGAACAGTCCTTGTCCAGTCTTGATATTAATTACGATGATAATGAAGAGATGCCATTATATCATAACCTCTCCATTGGGTCAGATCCGAGTGGAAGAATACAGAAGGACAAAGTAATATGCTTTGATATATTATCTTATATCAGAGTAAATAAATCTAGTCAGACCCGTGCAATACATACAGAACGGCTTTACCGATTTTTATACAACTATATATGACGTGAATTCACGTCATTTCAAATTCTAATCCTAGTTACCGCTGACGTGAATTCACGTCATTTCAAATTCGATTCCTAGTTGCCGCTAACGTGAATTCACGTCATTTCAAATTCGATTCCTAGTTGCCGTTAACGTGAATTCACGTCATTTCAAATTCTATACCTGGTATCCGCATACAAATTATATAATTTTATCCTCCCCTCGATACAAGTTTGCAGCAACCAGCTTCAGAATTTCATTATTATCAGAATTAGAAATTTGGAAAATTAGCCGGACTCGAACGTGTTACTATTAATAGTATAATTTTGATAAAAATAAAATATATTTATATATTACAATATAATAATGATTGCACATAATCTGAGATGTATATAATCTAAGACAATCAGGGCGTTGGTCTGTAGATCTGTCTAGACACGTGTCTAAATTTAATAGTCATAGTTTCGTAACTATGACTATTAAATTTATTTCTATTTCTACTACTTCTGTGATCTTAAACACAATAAATAAAGTTTCCTCGTAAAATTTCAGCTAAATCACATAAAGATATCTCAATTACATTAAAAAGATATTGTTATCTTTCTAATCTTTAAAGATAAAGTTATCTTTTTAATATATAAATGTTTGATATAGGAGGCTCGATTTTTTTAATAAAACTCTTATCACATTAATTTATTTATCAATTAAAGTAAATAATTCGCAATAACTCATTTGATACAGATAACAGGTTGATAACAGCTGATAATGTTTAAGATAACAATGTATTAAGAAAAACAGTAAATTTTTTTAAGAAACTAGATAAGATATTATCTACGTTTATTATTTTATATATATTTAAAATAAAAAACTTGTCTGTACATGTACAGATACAAAAATCTTAACCAGTGGGATATTCCCTATCCCATGTCCATCCTTTATTTTTTAGTTTTTTAGGGATGGCATACCAATTTACTTTATCTCCATATTTGACAGTAACCATTTATCACAAGACCTCCTTCTAGCTCACTTAGCTCACATATATAAAAATTGACGTCTGTTTGTAATTCCAAATATAACACCGTAACACTAAATGCATATAAAAGTATATAAATTACGTATATAAAAAAATATATCTGTCTGTTTGTTCAAGGTAATCTCTAAAACGACTGAATCGATTATAACAATTTTACGCTAGATATATGATATTATAAGGAGTAACTTTTCTAATGTAATAAAAAAACCATTTCGTTGTGAACGAAGTCGAGTGAATAACTATATATAAAAATACAACAAATATATATAAGGACCCAAATGTGTTTCAAATTACCGATAATGATATAAAAATAATGGAACTAACTTTCGAATAATTAACATAATTTATTATTATAGTTTTATAATAAAATAATATACACTAATATATAATATGTACTTATAATGAGTAAATGACTCATGGCCAAATGTAAACCATGGTGCAATAGTTTTCGTATAATCTCTTCCTCAGGTATTTATAATCTAGCCGAAATTAATAATCGATCTTGATCCAATTATTGTTTAAATTAATTAAATAATAATTATGTATTTAGCTACTTCAATGCCACAAGAAGTGGATCAAATTTATAAAAAATCTTATTTAACTACATAATATTATTTGTCTTTACTTTTGTAAATCTCTTTCCTATATCTACAGACAGACAGACAGGCAGACAGATATATATACAATTTTATTTCATATAAAAACTTGTTAGTGACATTTCATTCGCTACCAACACAAGAACATTGCTTCTATTATTTATAACCGTCAAAATTACCTATATAAAGTTAATACAAATATTGTTATAAAAAATCCCTAATCAAAACAGTATGGACATGTACAGACGTTGTATACTAACCAATGATTTTATATACATATTTAAATGTAAGTGCAGAATTCCATTCTAAATTTAAATATTCATTAACACTTCTGACACTTATTATATATTACACTTCTGTATGATTTTCAAACAAATTAAACATTTGAAACTATTCTTTTTTTAAATATGTTCCAAAATCAAAATTTTCAATCATATAAATATTTGAGCCTATTCTTTTTTTTTTTAATCTGTTCTAAAATCAAACGTCCGTACCAAAGTATAAAATCATAATTATAATTCAGTCTTAGTACCATGTAAGATGTCATAAAACATTACTCATTCGTTTATCATTCAGTGTGTCGCGAGAGTTGCTTGGGAGCGGACGTGTCGACTCTAAATTGCTCAGTCTATTCGCGATCGCGGTGCAGTGCCCACGTGTACAGTGAATTCACGGATTGAAGTGTGATAGGTAATAATACATATAATTGTACGTTTTAGTTAATGTTACTTATGAATTTAGTTGGTTACTTATTAATTTAGTTGGTTACTTATGGCTTTAGCTGGTTACTTATTAATTTTACAAGTAACAAGGGTTTTATTTAAATTAACTTCCATAGATGTATTTTACGGTTAGATGGATATTCATTTAATTAAATTTGCCGGTAGTGTCATGAATTTAAAAAACTATTTATTTATACTAATTAATGCTATATTTCGAACAATGGTTGGGTTACCTTATAATAATTTATATTGTTTTCCTTAATAAAAATAATTTTACCAGTTGATTAATTTTATAGTAATTATCGGATGAATTGAAATGATAATTAGATTTTTTTTTGCGTAAAATATTAATTTAAATTAATATTATAATTTAAATTAGATTCGGTCGATTTTAATGCTAAGGTCCTATTTAGAATATAATTTAAATGTTCAAAAATTAAGAAAGGTTTACATTTATTTGTATTAAGTCCGGAAATGTTAGGTTTATTGATTGATTGCTTGATTGATAAAGCACTATCCTTATCACCACTTTATTGATTGCCTCTCCTTATCAGAAAGCAAATTGTGGTTTAAGATAATAATGACGTATTAATGTTATGAAATGTTTTTTTTTTGTATGTATTTTAAATTTATTTATGTGTTAAAAGATTTGTTAGAATTTTATTACTTGGAATTAATATGGATATGCTCTTTAATAATGTTATAATTAGTAGTAGATTTATATCTTAACAGATAATATTAATCCCCCATCATAATAATATGTCTCTTCCATAACTTTCTTTTGTATATCTCGAGTACTGATAACGTTATCAATGTTCTTAGATAATATATCATGAATTGCATCTATCAAATGATGTCATGTAATGACACCACACACACACACACATACATATACACACACACATACAAGTACCAAGCTTATTTAGTAATTATTTACTTTATAGCATTTTTAATCAAAATATTTATATTTTATTAAATAGTTGAATCTTATAAAATGGATATTTCTCTCTAAATTACTTATTAAGCTGATTCATATTATAAAAGTTATATTTTAATAAATTAAAATGCAGGACTTGAACCTATGACCTCTGATACTCATCGGACTATCAATATTTCCAATGTTTTTCTAAATAACGACTTCGTTCCCGTTGAAAATATAATTTTATAAAATAAAAGTAGACTCACTTACTCTTTAATACACCTATCTAGCTATGAAAGTCCTGTTATATTCGGTGCAGTCGTTCCAGAGATTAGCCGGAGCAAGAGATAGACAGAGATATTTTTTTTTAATTTTATATATATATTATACTGTTCATAGTATAAGTATCGTATCTCTGGACTTTGGCACTTCACTAGACGTATACAAGTTCGGACAGGTTTTGGTTTTAGCAAAAAAACGTGCCAGATACGAGATCACTGTCCTTTATTCGTGTATACTAGCGCCTGATCGCGACTTGCCTTGAACAAAAAATATCTTTTATAATCAATACACAAAATTCTAGTTCATTTCTTAGAACTTTGTTCAGAGTATATTTAGTGGTAGCACTTACACTTGTTTGAGTTGTGAGTCACTATTTATAAATATAACAATCCGTCTATCTATAGCTCTCTCTATCTAGCTCTCTTATTTGAGATCTTACCAACACGTATTGAACAGATAACTATAATTTATAGGTTTTTGTTTTTTTTTTTTCTAGAAAAAGTGGTCCTACGAGCCGCTTTTTAATATACACTCACTACATAAATTAAATCATTATTTTAATTTTTTTTTTCAAAATATTTTATTATAATTTCAAACAAAAAAAAGGTTATATTTTGAACCCAAACTATATTTGCCCTTCAAACTTTTTTGTTATTTTTTATTGAACTAAAGTACATTTTAATAATGTTCTCGAAGTAATAATTCACTATCATTATATATATATATATATGTGTGTGTGTGTGTGTACGTATGTATGCATGTATGTGTGTGTATCTGTTGTGAATTAAAATAAGATTTCAATCTCACGATCACACAAATGACTGTTATTATAGTTATTAACTGATGTAACTAATTCAACCCAGCCATATATTACAAAAATAACTACCATAATCTAACAACACAATATATATATATATATATATATATATATATATATATATATATATATATACATATATAATAAATCTTTTTACTAATGTTTTTGAATTATAAAATATAATCTGAACATTAAAATTTATCGTCTTAACGATATCAGATTTATTTAATACTACCCCCGCCCGCGACTTCGGTCGCGTTCAATATATTTTATTTAAATACTCCTTATTACATCAGCTATCCGCCAGAGAAAGTTCTGTCAAAATCGATCCAGCCGTCTCTGATAATAGCCATAAACACATAGACAAGACAGAAAAAAAATTATAATTGACTTTGTTGAGCGAAGCGTTTTACTGGAGACTTTTTTCATTCTTAGTCACGAATTGGCTCGATTATGTAACATTGCAATCAAAAAGACACACATTAGGTTGATGGTTTAAAAAAATAAAATAAAAAAAAGTCCTGAAAAAATTTTTTTTTTTTTTTTTTTGTCAGAAAACTGATATCCCATTGAAGTCAATCAACGATGAGTCATTACACTGGGCTCGCTTCGCTCAATATGCAAACTTTGTTGGCGCCCCTAGTATATAAGTATTTACTTTGATATGCATTTAGTGAAAAGCTGTCAATTTCGATACAGACGGACATTACAATTTTATATATATATATATATAAAGTAATTATAATTATTACATTATCATTATGACATAGCAAATTATATTTTGATATCACGATATACACATTCCTTCGTGTTTTGTTTTTTTATTTTACCAAATTATAAATGATTGTCGCAATTTTGTTATTTAACATGACTTCCTGGTATCGCGCCCTTGGAACTATTTACTTTACACGTGTCCGCCTCGCCCTTTAGGTACGTTACGCAATGATGGAAAAATCGGCTCGTAGGACCAGAATTTTTTTTTTTTTTTTTTTTTCAATAACTAATATGAAATATGTTTTCAAATACTGGTATATGTGTATAAGTTATTGTCATTTTACTTGACTTGTAATGACGTAATACACGATTTATCTTGCAAATTCTATTATTTAATACATCTTAATAAATATTCATTTACTATTTAATATTTATGGAATAAGAAAAAATCTGTTTGTTCCGTGTCTTTGATATTTTTGAGGGTATCAGAAAAATCCGTTAAAGAATTTTTTTTACTGTTTAATATAATATTTCTATATAATAAGAAAAACTCTGTATTTATCTTGTCTTTATGTTTAATTTTTTTGAGGGTATCAGAATAAGCCCTTCTTGAAGAATATTTTGTCCAAATGCGTTTATTCCGTGTCTTTGATATTTTTGAGGGTATCAGAAAAATCCGTTAAAGAATTTTTTTTTCAAATTTTAGAACTGTCAAAGCTCAGTTTTATTTCAGTCAACGTGTCCGCTTGCTATTTCAGTACAATCTGCATCGTCAGATCTGTCTCGTCTTTGTCACATAATATGTTAACGTAACATGTGTTTATTTTAACATAGTTAAACTTCCTGGTTTACTCGCCCTTCGAGGTATTTTGATAACACGTTTGAAGCTTGTTTATTGGTTAGAATTGACGCCAGTTTTATATTTACTGGCTCTTAACCTTGGAGCTGTAATGATTATGTAACGTTAGTATTATAAAAATATCCGGCTCGTTGAACCATTTTTTTTAATAAAAATTAAATATGGCGACTTTGTAGAGTATTAGATTACATTATAATTATAGTAACTATTACCATCATATAAATATTATACTAGCTGTTCCCATGGCTTTATTCGCGCGGAATATTTAATTTAAATGTGTGCTCTATTCGGCAGTGAAAATACTATCAATATCGGTCCAGTCGTTTCAGAAATTTGCCAGACCAAAGAGACAGACAGACAGACCTATACTCATGCATTTAGCAAAAAGCTGTTAATATCGAATAACAAACGGACACTACAACTTTATTTATATGTATATAATCGATCGAGTCATTGGTTTATCCCATCCACGTTTGGTTGTAGACTATTTTAATTATATATAAAAAATCATTTAAACAAGAATAAACCAATTTTGTAGGTGGTAGAGCCTAGCTGTAGTTATCCGACTACAGCTCGTATTGGGCTGGCTCGACCGGGGAAGGACCACCCTCTCACAGAAGACCGACGTGTAGTAACCAAATTCATTTGGTTATGTTCCGTCGGTGAGTGAGAGAATCCGGAAGCCCAACCTCCCCCCCGCGCCAAACATGAAAGCGATGCAAAAAACAAAAATACCCCAGGAGGGTGCCGGCTTTGATGAAGCCGGGGACCCCCTCCCCGAGCAAAATCGGGGAAATGATTCTCGGATTTTGCTCGGGCTGCCCGTCGTATCTGGGGCGGGCAAAGTATCGCCTTTTGTGTTGTTTGAGGGCAAACGACGAGTCAATGCAGCGGCACCCCGACCCACTCTAAATGTGGACTTTTGCAACATCCGGGGATTTCATTCCAACTTGAACGCCGTCCACTATCATCTGGAGACGGCGCAGCCGGCCTTGTTGTTTCTGACGGAGACGCAGATATCTCAACCTAGCGACACAGCGTACCTGTCATATCTGCTACCGTCGCCTTCAGGTTTTTTAAGGTCGGGATCTGTCTGTACTCTGGCTACGCGTGGAGATGGACGACCATGTCAGAGTCTACGCGTGCCTCTACAGGTCCCATAGTGGTAATGCAGAAACGGATCAACTCTTGGGCCATGTTCAGGCGAAGATTGACGATCTGCTTTCACAGACTCCCTCCGCCGAAGTCGTAGTCCTAGGGGACTTTAATGCGCACCATGCCGATTGGCTAGGGTCACGTGCCACCGACTACGCGGGGAGATCTGTGTTTGACTTTGCTCTGGCAAATGGGCTGTCCCAGCTGGTAAAGACGCACACTCGTCTACCGGACGTGGACAGCCACACGCCCTCTTTGTTGGATCTTCTGCTGACTACACATCCAGAAAAGTACCAGATCACTGTCGAGGCTCCCTTAGGTTCCTCTGATCACTGTCTAGTACGGAGTGTAGTGCCCATTCAACGGTCGGCTCGCACAACACCTGCGACTCGACGCGTTTGGCACTACAAGTCAGCGGATTGGGATGGAATGCGGTCCTTTTTTGCATCCTACCCATGGGGGCCGATTTGTTTCCCTTCCGATGATCCTAGTGACTGCGCTGCGGCTGTAGCTGATGTGATACTACAGGGCATGGAACTATTTGTACCAAGCTCTGTGGTACCACTTGGTGGCAGATCGCGGCCTTGGTTTGATGCGTCTGTCAGGGCTGCAGCTGCTGGCAAACGGCAGGCTTATCAAGCTTGGGTCAATGCGTTAGTCACTAAGGATCCGAACTCTAGAGTTCTGAAGAGGAAATATAATCGTGCTTCCAGATTCTTCAAACGGCAAATCGCTAGAGCAAAGTTCAAGCATGTCGTCAAAATTGGGGATCAGCTGGCAAAGTACCCGCCTGGCACGCGCAAATTCTGGGCGCTTTCAAAGGCCACTCTGGGAAACTTTAGCCAGCCGTCCCTACCGCCGTTGCACATGGGGAATGACTCTCTGGCCCACACGGCAAAAGAGAAAGCCGATCTCTTGGGCACTCTTTTCGCCTCCAACTCGACTTTGGACGACCAGGGGAAGGCACCGCCTATCATCCCGCGGTGTCAGAGCTCAATGCCGGAAATAGTTTTTCGGCAGAAAACTATTAGGCAGTCTCTATTTTCCTTGGACGTTCATAAGTCGAGTGGGCCGGATGGCATTTCTCCATTGGTGCTACGAACGTGTGCCCCTGAGTTGACTCCAGTGCTAACGCGTCTATTTCGGTACTCCTACCTTAAAGGCGTAGTCCCGGTCACATGGAAGCGTGCCCTTGTCCATCCGATCCCTAAAAAAGGTGATAGCTCGGACCCAGCTAACTACAGACCTATCGCCATTACCTCTCTGCTCTCCAAAGTAATGGAGAGCATTATCAATAAACAGCTCCTAACCTACCTCGAGGATCACCAGTTGGTCAATGGCCGGCAATATGGCTTTCGCCATGGTCGATCGGCTGGTGATCTTCTGTTGTATCTTACACACCGTTGGGCAGCTGTTATTGAAAGCAAGGGAGAGGGTCTGGCAGTTAGTCTGGATATGGCGAAAGCCTTCGATCGTGTATGGCACAAGGGGCTTCTTTCGAAGCTACCTTCCTATGGGCTTCCCGAGAGTTTATGCAAGTGGATCACCAGCTTCCTCACTGGGCGGAGCATACAGGTCGTTCTCGACGGTTTTTGCTCGGACCCCAAGCCCGTGAACGCTGGTGTACCCCAAGGCTGCGTGCTATCCCCAACTCTGTTCCTCCTGCATATCAATGATATGTTGGATATCTCCAACATACATTGTTATGCGGATGACAGTACTGGGGATGCGGTATATTCCGGCCGTGCAGGTCTCACTCGGGAAAACGTCGACGAGTGCCGAAAGAAACTTGTGTCTTCAATAGAGACCTCCCTGGGGATGGTCTCTGAGTGGGGTGAACTGAACCACGTTCAGTTCAATCCCCTAAAGACACAGGTTTGCGCGTTCACCACTAAGAAAACCCCATTTGTCGTATCACCGCTCTTCGAGAGCACTCCCCTCATTGCCTCGCCAAGTATCAGAATACTGGGTCTCGACATTTCGAGCGACTGTCAGTTTCGTGGTCATCTGGAGAGCAAGGCCAAGTTGGCCTCGATGAAATTGGGAGTGATCAATAGAGCGAGGCAGTACTTCAAACCTGGCCAAAGACTTGCGCTCTATAAGGCGCAGGTCCGGCCACACATGGAGTACTGTTCTCATCTCTGGTCCGGATCACCCCAATATCAGCTTCTACCATTTGACCGCGTACAACGGAGAGCCGTTCGAATTGTCGGGGACCCGGTGTTCTGCGAACGGCTGGACTCTTTGGCATTGCGTAGAGACGTGGCTTCTTTGTGCGTCTTCTACCGCATTTACAACGGGGAGTGTTCCGAAGAACTATTCGATCTGATGCCTGCCGCCGAATTTCATCACCGCACAGTGCGCCATCGCCTCCAATACCATCCTTACCACCTGGATGCGTGGCGATCCTCCACTGTGCGGTTCTCAAGGACATTTTTTCCACGTACCACTCGAATGTGGAACGAACTCCCTTCGGCGGTATTTCCAGATCGGTACGACATGGGTACCTTCAAAAAAGGCGTTTATTACTACCTACAAGGCCGGCAACACTCTTGTAAATCCTCGGATGTTGCAAGAGTTCATGGGCGGCGGTGATCACGTCCATCCGTGACCCGCCAGCTCGTTTGCCCTCCTCTTACATAAAAAAAAAAAAAAAAAAAAAAAAACCAAGTTACATGAATTGACGAACATATATTTATATTAAACTATATCAAAATAAATATATGTGTGTGTGTATGTATGTATGAAACAGTGATCACAATAAAGAAATACCCGCTGAGTTTGCGTGGTTCTCAGAACAGCGGTTGGATCTCGCCTTATTTTAAGTTGGAGTGTATTTTAGGACTTATTTTGATAAGTATGGTATCAATTATATATATATATATATATATATATATATCGTCCATTACTATCGCATAGCAAATTGCATGTCCTGTATTAACTATATACAATATCCTCTGACGTCATAGATTATTATTTTCCTCTTGATGTGAATATACCTATGTTCATATTAACTAGCTGCGCCCACGACTTTGTGCGGGATTTTTTAACAGTTTATTTATAACATCAGATATCCGAGTTAAAGTACTGTTAAAATCGGTCCAGCCGTTTCAGACTAACAGACAGAAAAATATAAAAAAATGTTTTTTTTATTTAAGTTTATACTATCATATGCATGTAGCGAAAATCTGTTAATTTAGAATTACAAACAGACATTCCTATTTTATTTATATATATATATAAATTTAATACATTATAGTTGTATCATTTTAAAAACAATAGACTATTGTTTATGTTGTTATTTATTATTAATTTTAAAAATATGACATAACACTGCTTTTACGAATGATTTTTAATTATTTAAAAATCTTTTAACTTTACATTAAAAATGTAAATATTTTAAATATATATATATATATATATATATATATATATACAAATTACTATATTTCTATATGTATATTCAGTGAACAAGCTACATTATTAATATGATCAGTAAATAACTACGCGTCAGGCGTGTCGTTTACA
Source organism: Melinaea marsaeus rileyi (assembly GCA_918358865.1). Taxonomy (NCBI): domain Eukaryota; kingdom Metazoa; phylum Arthropoda; class Insecta; order Lepidoptera; family Nymphalidae; genus Melinaea; species Melinaea marsaeus. Next base: position 6,766,954 of record OU911088.1, on the reverse strand, counting down.
AAATTTTAGTGAATTTTAACTGATATTTGAGTTAACTGATGTAGGTCAACAATGATTGATGGTTTGACGTCATTTTAACGTCACTGTAACGTCATTGGAATAGTTTTTTACCAGTAAATATATATATGCGTTAAGTTCCATCAAAACTTTCACGGTCATGTCTGGAATTTAAGTTTAACTTATTGATATACAGTTATCCCTATAACACGGTAGATTCGTTCCACGTTATAGGAGAACGCGTTGTAGGAATATTCTTGTATAACGCGCTCATATGACCGTATAACGCGTTGTGTACAAATAATTCACGTTTAACTTTTCTCGTTAAAGACGGTTTAAATTGAATATTAAAAAAGAACTTAATTAAATTATATTTTTACTTAATTTTATTTCATCTTATTACAACACAATATGCAAAGGTAAACAAAATGAATTATGAACTGTAAAATAATATATAAATTTCATAGTATATAAATATAACTGGAAATGCCCGCGTTGTTTGGGAGAAAAAACGTAATACAAGGGACTGAAATCGCGTTATAAGAGTACCGTGTTATAGGAGGCTTACTGTATAACTTGTTCTTTTACTAATATATTTACTATCTTAGGAATTAATTTTATTTTATTATAGTACATTATTTTATGTATATAATATATATATATTCTGTCTGTTAGTTTTAAGTTATATAACACAATCCCTCTATAGAAAAGAGAGTTTAATCAATATTTCATTTCTCCATAAGTCACGTTTGCAACACTTGTGTGGATTCTTTAATAACTTTCTTTGAAAAACCCTTTATTTAACTTGTATGGCGAGACTTATATAAATATTTTCGATGTTATATACATATATATATATATATATATATATATATATATATTTACTTATATTATTTGTTAGACTGGTATATGATGGTTTTAAATTCATGATTAATTTTGATATATTCTTTTATATAGATAATGTACTCTCCTGATTACTGATAAAGATTAATAAATTGATTGGTTCGGAATTAAAATTTGATAATTTGTCGGAAGGTTAATTTGAACAAAGCGTGAACTTCGACCTTCGTCCTACACTCTGACTCTATTATTTGGAACTAAAACGCTTTAATTGCTTTTACTATATATATAGTAAGATATTATATTAATAATAAACATAAAGAAAGTAGGGTTACAAAGTTATAGTAAGTGACATCTGACCTTCACAGTGAAATAATATTAATAATATAAAACATATTTATTTATCTCTGTGCTGTTTAGATAAGTTACGTATAATGTTGCAATTTTATGATATTATTTTAATAATATAATATGTATATACTTTACCGCGGTTTCGCTTGGCTTTTATTGTAGCCACGATACGTTATCGTCACCAAATATACCAACACCATAAATAAATATAAAATATATATAATATTTAAATCAGTTATTTGAATTGTAATAGTGTAAGTTTTGTCAGCAAAGACTTATTAATAATAATTTAAAGATTAAGCTTGAGTTGTGAACAAAATCTCGAATCGAACCCGGGACTTACATTTACAGATACACAGACTGCCATCACTTAATTGAATCTAAATTTTAAAGATGGCGGATTTTAATTTAGTAATGAATTGTTTCAGATAGAGACAACTCGTTCAATACAATTGAAGGACGCAAGCTTTAACACAGTCCGTAAGACTCAAAACTGCGTGTGATACAACAGCATTTAAAGGAATTATAAATTCATACCCACTGTGCAATGAGAGACATGAAGCCCTGCCAGCATACGTTGTCTGACGACGTTATCTACAAGGAAGTGGTGGTTATTGGTGAGTATCCGAATATTAAAATACATTTTATAGGTTAGGTTATAATAAATATTTTCCCGCCAAATAATGTGTCAATCTTTATTTTCAAGATGACAATCACAAATCTTGACAGTGCTGTTGGTTTTTTTTTTTAAATCCTTCCAAAGAAAAAGGCAAAGGCCATACATCATACAGCCTTATATTCTTATATCTTGACAGTGCTGTCAAATTATTATTTTTTTTTTATTATACTTCCAGCAAAGGCATTATCAAGATGCACTAAAGAGTTTATAGATTGAAGACTAGGAACTCTTTAGATGTAGGATAAGTACTGTAACCTTATTGAGTTTTGACATGCTTATATAGAAATAATTTGATGTGACGTCTGAAATGTATGTTTGTATATCAATATATATGTTATCTAGGTCCGCGGCGGTATCACAAAGGTCTATCTTATCACTTATCACCACAAATAAATGCATTTTTATGGTTTTGACGTCATAATATATAATTACTTTATTTTATAGTCTATATTAATAATTTCGTCAATGGGTGCAACAGACTATTAAAACCGTATCTGAAAAATAAAACAAAAAATAATGATTTCGAGGCGACATATAACAAAATTCAGATAGTAGAGTATTTTGTTAAGTTCCAATATTGCTGACAGACATCGCAGTCGCCATTTTGGACACTAACGAAACGTCAGACACCAGACGCCATCTTGAGTATCAGATCACACAATTCAAAAAAAAAAAAATTTTCCTTAAAAACCGATAACTACAAAAACAACCTACATGACTCACATCAAGCGAAGTCGGGTTTTCATCTAGTATACATTCAAAGTATTAGAAGCGACGGTGTAATGAATAACTTTGTATGTAATTAGTGTATGAATTACTTTGTATGACCTTGTATAAATTATACATGAATATACAATATACATGTAATTGCGTATTGTAATACACAATTACAATATTATTATATTACAAGAATAATAATAATAAGAATTTGACACACATACAAACGAACGCTATAACCAACTCCACGAACTATTTGAATTTACACAAATATTTGAAAAGAAATATTAGTTTCTAGAAAACTATAGTCATTAGTATTCACTATATCTTTAGATTAATAATAATCATATTATTGAGCTGAGCGTAACCGAAGGTCTTAACCGTTTGGGAATCAATTTTTATATGGCCACACCACATAAAAACTACTCAGTCGATCTTCATCAAAATTGACATTGCTGTAGCTCTTGTTGACGGGCTTCTACCGAAAAAACTGATTAATAAAATCTTGATTTGATCAAAGTTATGGTAAAACTAAATCCCCATAGACTTAGCTTAACTGTTCTCGCGCGCGCTTATCGATCGTCTTCCTCAAAATGAGCTGAGTCGCTTTATCACATGAAAACTACTGGAGCGATTTTAGTCAAATTTGGCACAAATGTAGAACTAATTAATAAGCATCTACAAAAAAAAAACAGAATGAAAATAGCTTGATTAAATCAAAAGTTATAAATAAAACTCGTGATTGTGTCGCTCGTCTTACTTTCAGGGCGACAAATTTTTTCAATTAATTGTTTATTATTGGTATTAAATATTTATTTCCTTTTATTATTTTCTAATGGTTTTTCCTGCGCTGAGCTCAATTCCCGCCACGCACGATTGGCGGACCCTTGTTAAAATATTATTTTAATAAATATATGTTAAAATTTTAAAGAAACTGGTCTTTTTTAAACCAAATTAGTTTGACCTGTAACATTAGAGCAATGAGTGAAGGATTTCAGCGGTATTCCTATACAGGTTAAGTTAAACAGCTATTTGCAAACTTAATAATTAACATGAAACGAATAAAGCAAATTAATTACAATTAAACAAATTGAAAATAGAAAAAAACACGACACAGACTCGAACTTGCGACCTTTGTGAGAACGTTCTACACTGAGCTCGCTCTCCATTACGGTTTGACCTTTCAACGAGCAGTGACTTGTCCCAACTAATTCTAATTATGACTCACGGAATATTCTGGAGTCAGTGTTCCTCAAAGTGCACATTAGTGTTATAATCTAATACTATCTGTGCTTTATTAGTCCAAATATTATATAATATTGTTTTATAAAGTAAATGTCACCTCTGATATTGAACTAGGTAACAACATTGTATGCTTACATCTCTTTCTTTTTCGGGAGAGAAGAGAGAGGAGGAGCTCTCGCATACAATTTTGAGATCTTGCATTGCACAGAACATACGAGTCTTCTTCATTTAAAGCGTAAATGTCATATTGCACTAGATAACTTACTTACATACATCCCTTCCTCCTCTCTCTCTCTCTCTCCCTCTCCCTCTCCCTCTCCCTCTCACATAAAGCATATTAAACACAGGTGTTTAAGAATTTTATAGTATATAATAAATCTAAATTAATAAATCCTACATGGGTTTGAGTATACGCATATATAATAAAGTTCCACAAGATATCTTAGACCTTCCTTTTCTTGGTTTTAAATCTAAAATTAAAAGTTTATTATTAAATAAATCTTATTATAACGTTCAAGAGTTTTTAGTAGATCGAAATAGTATGTGGAACTGAAGTTGTTGAATCATTTGCAGGATTTATATTATAATGTACATCACATAAGATTGTTATATTACTTTTGAAAATAGCTACTGTTGAGTTTCTGGGCGGCTCTTCTCAACAGAGCAGCATTCCGAGCCGGTGGTAGCTTACTCACGGACGGACTACACTGACCTTTTTTTGTATTGTTAATTGACGATTCAAAAGTGCGTGTAAATGCCTACTTGAATAAAGATATTTTAAATTAGAATTAGAATTTAGGTATAATTAACCCTTTGTCTCCAGGGAACGGCCCCAGCGGCATGGTGACGTCATTCCTCCTCGCCGGGAATGTCCCCTACCTTAAGCAGATACCAGACGACCTCCCCATCGATGATATGCTTAAAGCCAGGTAAATATATGTTTAAAGCCAGGTACATATGAAGTGCTTAAAGTCACTTACATATGAAGTGCTTAAAGCCAGGTACATATGAAGTGCTTAAAGCCAGGTACATATTACTGATATCTTAGACATTTCTTTACTTATCATAAAATTATATCATTCAAGTGTTTTTAGTTGATCGAAATGTGTTGTTTAGGCTGTTGAGTTATTTGCAGGGTTGCAAAAAGATCAACTGTTCAGTTTCTGGCTCTTCATCAGAGCAGCATCCCCTGGAAACCATATTTACTTTAGTTTCAGTGTAAATAAGGAAAAACTTCCTCTCTCTTGCAGATTACAGAACCTCCCTCCCGGTCAGAACCTTCTGGAGGCTGATCTCCTGGAACTAGCAGAGGGACTTGAAGGTCGCAGCCAAAATCCCATACCATTACTGGTGAGTACGCTATGTGTGTGTGTGTGTGTGTGTGTGTGTGTGTGTGTGTATGTGTGTACTATGTACATCCCTCAACACATCATTAAATTTGTTGATATATTTTTTATTATTCATAATATAAATTATTAAATAAGTTTGAGAACCACTGTCTCACATGATATCATATCACACAATCCTATTTAACCGTCTACACTTTACACTATACAGAACCTTCTTTTTTTAAATCGGTTAATAAAATCGTTAAGAATATATAAGAATAATAATATTAAAAATAAATGATAATTGATAAGAGTTGAACTAAAATATAACCGGAGCTTTGATAAGAGATAAGGTATAGACACACGTCTAACAGCAAGAGAACCCGCGACCTGTCACTATCGGTCACCGGCACTGAGCCACTGCGTCGCTGGGCGCTACTGGTCGCTGTCACTGTCGCTGGGCACAGCGAGGCTACTGGTGCACTGATTGCACAATGTTACTAAAAGTTATTTTATACTGACCTCGTAAGACATAGGTCAGGAAAAAAATATAATTTATATTTTTTGCTATTTTTGTTTATTATTAGTTGGCATTGACTTCATATAAACATATATATGTGTGTGTGTGTGTGTGTGTCTGTGTGTAGAATAAAATTACCATTACTTTTATCGTAAAATAATTACCGATTATTTAGAACAATGATTAGAAAAATGTTGAATTCTATTGTTTAACTTTATGGAATATTTTTTATATATACATATAAATAAAATTGAAGTGTCTGTTTATAATTCCAAATTAAGTTTTCACTAAATAAATAAGTTACATAAAAAAAAACATTTTTTTGTCTGTCGTTTTGTCCGGATAATCTCCAAACCGGATGAATTTTAATAAAAAATTCACTAGAATAGCTGAAAGGTACTTTTATTATAAATAAAATCCGCGCGAAGTCGTAGGCACAACTAGTTTACTTAAATCCGCTGAAAAACGAACACCTTCCCCTTGCATTATTTTCTATAACACATAATATTATACAGGACTTATAATTACTCAGGACTTCTTCGACTTCAATGCTAATAATATTAATAATTGTTCAAGATGGACAATCTGCTGAGGCCGTGCGCTGACGTCGGCATGCAGGAGGACGCGCTCATCGAGTGGAAGTACGACGTAGAGAAAGAGGTAACATAATAATATATCACTTAAATATTACAATAATTATTTAAAATAACATAAAAATGAGATTTTTTAATTTTTGTCAAACAAAAGAATGTTTGAACATCGAATTAGAGGAATGTATTTTTTAAAATAAAGATGACGTCAAAGAAACAAATATAGATTATTTAGAAAGATCTTAATTTGTAATATTAATTAATGAAAAGACTTGCATTGATTTATCTATCTTAATATAGCATATGGAATAACAAAAATATTTAAATCTCATAAAAAAAATGAATATAATAATAAACGGGGTAATTATAAATTCCAGATAGACCACATAGTCCTGGGCAAGGGTCCCCCTGGCGGGGCGTGGCACACCTTCCCCGCAGGGGTACGCACGTTGTCCCCCGCCGCCTGGCTCACGTTACCCCGCGGGGGAGGTGAGGAAGTGGCGGAGGGGGGTCGCGTCACCGCGCGCGCAGTGGCCTCCTACTGCAGGAGATACGTGCAACAGTGTCAACTACAGGTAAACTCATTTACACACACACACACACACATGGGAATACAGCCTTCCATAGTGTCCATGTCCAGTATGTTATAATCATTATGTTTTTGTTACAGCGATACTTCAGGAGCGGTGTGTTGGTGAGCGGGGTGACATTGGCCCCCAGGGGCCTTCCGTGTTGTGCCTCCTGTCCCCGAAGGGCTAGATACTGGGTCACTGGGTGAGATGATATTCAAATACTTTAACTCGTATCATCTTCTAGTGATCAATCAAATATTAATTCTTTAAAAAAATCAAACACAAAAATGATGTAAAGACTATTTAAAATAAAAAATATATAAAACAAATTACTACATACAAAATATACCTAAAAGTTAATATTATACAGAATTTTAGAGAGAAACTTATTGCATTTGTTTCAAAATTGCATATTATATTTCTAAATCATAGTATTTTTTTGTAAATCAGTTTTGTGTAGTATGCAGCTCATATACATGTTTGCTGCTATTGAAGTGACACTTTTATTTAATATGTTTACTTGTTAGATAAATAAATAAATCTGGTTTTGTTAATTCTAATCTGTGATCCTATATGCTAATTTATTATCTATGTTATTGATATTAATCTATAAGTAAACACATTGTCTATAAAGTAGTCTTATTTCAGCTATGAGAAGTCCCAGCAGCGTGTGTTCCGGTACGCGTGTCGGCGCGTGGTGCTGGCCTGTGGGGGGGGAGACCGGCCCAACACGCTCCCCCCTCTCAACACGCTCAATCCCGCCAGCACGTCACTCGTCACGCACTCCCTGGGGGCCGTCGAGAGAGCCGTGCATCTGTTGTCCTCTGCTGGTGATTATTATTAATATATATGTGAAAAATAAAAAACTTTGCTCATTACATGACTACTTGAAATCTCCGAAATAATGATTTTGTGACAAATGAATTGCATAATAAATAACACTAAATTCATCTATCATCTGATTTAGATATAATATATGAAATTACTATGTAATAAATAAGTATAGTGTCTAATAATATCAATGTTCCATTGTCCCGCAGCCCCCCCTCTCCGGTCGGTGCTAGTGGTGGGGTCGGGCGTGTCTGCGGCGGACGCAGTGCGGCTAGTGCGGGGCGGAGGCCTACACGCGCTGCACGCACACAGAGCACCCAACGATGCACTCGCGCGCCTCCCGAGGGATACCTACCCCGACTACTGCCAGGTACTACCATACTTTGCCATTTGGAGACGACAGATTTGGTTCTTTTTTTATTGCATGCTATTAGAAATTACTTATAATTTTCCTCCTATTTTTTTTTGCATTAATATAATTTTACATATATTTTTAAAGAACTTGTATATTTTTTTTTTGGGAAAATAATAATTTAGGGCTTCCAGATTTCCAAATCTCGACTTTTTTAATGTGTAGCATAGCATACCTTACTATTAACACTATTACAACAGATCAAATAAAAAAATTATAAACCTCACATTTATCGTAGCATTCAATCTGTATTCAACAGGTATACAGAATGATGGTTGACGGACCATCCGGCGAGCATCCGAACTACACGCCCTACCCCGATCACACCATCCTCGAGATCACGCCCCTCACATACAACGAGCCCTCCCTCAAACTGCAGAACGACGTCGACGACGAGACACTAATCCCGAAACGAGTTAAACTACTCAACCTCAAAACAAACCAAACCGTCGAAGTCACCGTCTCCCTCGTCGCAGTACTCATCGGATCCAAACCCGACTTGTTCTTCCTTCAAACAAACTTCAACCTCACCAACATCATACAAGACTGCAAATGCGAGAAGAAAGAAGAAAACCAAAGACACTGCTTCCTCAGAAACCATTGGTACTATCTCAAATCGGTCCTCGGTCAGAGCATACAGATCTGCAAATCTAGGTATCTAAATACAGAAATCAACGGCAACACAGACAGTAAATGTGGATTACCCGACTGCAATAAGAGGAAAGAGTACATGCCGGCTGTGAATTACAAACAAATCATTCCATACTCCACTTGTCAATGTCAACCGAGCAACCCGTACAGTGGTGGGATTGGATTCGGAGTTGATCCCAATAAAGCCGTCGACGGACGATCCAACCCCATAGCTGTGGACAGGAATACCCACGAACTACTAAACGGACCCAAGGGCATGTACGCCTTGGGACCTCTAACCGCAGACAACTTCATCCGCTTCATACCAGGGGGCGCTGTCGCCATAGTCGCTCACTTACACAAGGAACTAAAATCGGACCCCTAATAACTTTGCACTGGAACTTAAAACTATAAACATTGTGATCATCATACTTAATTTTTTTTTTACAATAAATTATTTTTTATACCTATTACGTGTTTAACTTTCACCTATTTATGTACAAAATAACCAGTATCTCATAGTTGAAATATGTTTATAGGATAGCGTATGTTTTAACACTAAACCTGACGACAATTCTTGTATATCTGTTCCTAACGCACGCCGTCAAATTGACCGGTAATCAAAAGTAATTTTATTATATAACGCAGGTAATAATGGAAATAACTAAAAGTAAAGAGTGTAGAAAATATTATATGCATATTCTAAGAATTGTCATGTAGTTTGATAACGATATTATAACGTTTAAAAATGTGTAAGTTTTATAAAAGTTTAAGAACGGTCAATAAGACCGGTACTTGGTAGGTTTAGTGTTAAATAAAATCAAACAGTTACACATTACATTACAATATACATTTATTCTTATTAATTATATGGCACGTGTAAACATTTTAACAACAGCAGATATTGCAAATACAAATGTATTAGAAATAAAAAATTTAACCAAATTATTTTAAAAGCAGTTATTTTTGTGTTGTGATCTACTATGGTATCCAAGGGCTATAATATTACTAGTGCATAATACTCTACAAATAACAATTTAACCTTGCAGTGACTTGTCATATTTTAAGAAACTATATTAATAGACATTTTTGAATAAAAATAACATTATTGAATAATGTGTAAATAATTTCAACACTTAAAGGCATTGTACAATCAATTAATTGAAATATTTAATAAAAAAAACTCATAATAAAAGACATACAAATTCATATTATATTTATACTTAACATTAACATTTTTATTTCATTACTATTTAAAGAGATGAAGTAATGTCACATTAAATTAAATTAAAAGAAATAAAAATAATTAAGTTATTAGAGATTTTGTGACATCACTAGTACAAACTGTTTCAAACATTTTTGAAGTTATTTTGTTTAGTTAGTTCTATGGATCTATTTAATAAAACATTAAATGCATTAGAATATTTGTTAACTTATACAACTTACATTTATACAAAGTGAGCGGGGCAGTGTCATTTGTATATACAAATAATTTTAATATTCACATATATCTATACTTTGCCCTTCTAATAATCTCCTAAACTTATCTACAAGATATAGATCATCTAAAACTATGATTATATTATATTAAGGGTCACAGAATAGGCACTTTAAGATTTATACAACACATAGTTAATTGTACAAGAAATATAAAGTGATTGACGAAATCCATTTTCTCTTCTGCTATTTTATTTCAACAAAGAAGAATTAATTAATTCTTAAAAAGAAGACAAATAGTGAGCAAAACCAGCTAATATAAAACTAGCTATATATATATAGATTACATTGAAATAAATCTGAGATCTGAAGATTTTACAATTTGAGTATTATTGAAATTAAAATAAATATTGCCTTTCGGAGATTGTAAGCTATAAGTTATAATAAAATATTATATTAGAAACAATAAAAATAATAGTTTTTATTATATATTAACATTAAAAATATTTATATTATAAAAGATAATATGATCTCATCTAATAAATAATTTTCATTTACACACATGATCAAAAATATGCAATTGCTTAATTACAAAAAGAAACCTTATAATAAATATAGCAGAGTGAATGTCCGTTTATCACATATATATTATTTTTATAACCTAAACATATTAATCCTACTATAATACATGAGTTTGTTGCTGCCTTCTCTGTATTATTTTTAGTTTCATATTGGAATATTTAAGTAACAATTAATGATTTCAAGGTTTTACAAAAGGTATAGAAATAATTGATGAGTTCTAAACAAAATCAATATTTGAATTATAGTCAAAAATTGACTATAATTATATAAATGTAACATTGAGACGATTTAAATCATGATTTTTATAAAGATTTTTATGCTACTTTTGTAAATAAAGGATTAAATTAGTAATGTAAGGTCTGGGTACATTATAGTAGTACGAAACAATTTAATTATTGTAAATTATTTGAACATTAAAGCAGTTACTATTAACAGTATAAAGTCAAATTTAATAAACAGACCACCAAATTTAAAATCTGAAACAAAATTGCAAATTAACACAGCAGCAAAATAAATGCACGGTTCATTTAAAAAGTTTAACGAGCACCTTCGTAACAAGGTAGTGAAAGTAGCACCACGTGAGATACAAGAATATTATCATCACAAATATTGTGAAAATGATTTGACGTCAGTCCCGCTGCGGTGGTGTGGGTGGTCTATGGAAGAGCGCGATGTGACGCCTCAGTTCATCAGCCAGCACTCTCGGTAAGCCCAGAGAATTTACAGCGTTAGAATCAGTCAAATGCAATGCTAGAGCCAACAGCACTGTGTACCGAAGAGATCTGACACCTATGGTGATATTCCAATTGGTTCTGTACATCATGCCGCCGATATTTTTCGGAGGACGATAAACTGGCTTATTATTTATAACATAGCGTTCTTTTGTCGCTACGTCTGAGAACTCCCAAGGATGCGTTATAAAGGAATTTATGTCGTAATACGTGCCTGCCTCTAAACGTACATAATGCCGTTTCGCTCCGTGGAAATCTCGCCACCATACATCCACCGGACGAGATGTTCTATTCGTAAAACGAAGATAAGCTCTAGATGTCGATTCGATCGACTTTACCATAACCCTTTGTCCCTTTTCATCTGTTTCATATATAACAGACCGCGATGCTGCATTCTCCGCCATCACCATCTACACTGACTTGTTACTACGTATTTTAAAAAATAGCACTTTTGACACAGTAAAATAGTTCCTGGTCCTGTGAACATGAAAGTTGCTTTTTAAATTAACCCGCCTTTCAATCGAATCTGGCAGTCATATTGACGTTTCACTTCACTTCCGCTTCGATTTTCGTACACAATGGCTGTTTGTGTTGCTGTAATTGGGAAAGACGTAAGTTTTAATACTTTTTCTTGTATATTATAAGTATTTACACACGCAAACATAGATTGAGTTAAAATCTATACATTCTAATATGATTTTAAATCTTTTATTCGTAAAGTACAATAGAAATCAAATATTGAGTATTTTACACGTCAATGTTATTCCTTATGTCATAATAACCATAGACTTTTTTTTTCTTAAAATTCATTGCTGTCAAAACTACCAAGCTAAGGTGATATAATATTCCGTCTTGTCTGATGCGTATTATTAGATGTGATTTTAAAATTAATCCGAAATAATTGTGGAGTTACAAACATGTGCTTTCGCTTAAATTACGTGTATACTTGTAAGATACATTATAAGTAATTATCGTAGCCCTTTAAAGTATATATTTGTAAAAAATATGAATTGTGTTTTAGAACTCTCCACTATACATCGGAGGTACGGGTAACGATACTAGCACCGACAATGAACTTTCCCGTCAGTGGCTGGTCCACACAGCGCTCGACGCTTTAGAGGAACGACTAACGACTACTACTAACACAAACATCAACTCCAGCGCTAATGCGTCTCGTACAGAACTACGAGACCTCTATCTTGGTTTGCTTTATTCTACTGACACTCATAAAATGTAAGTATCAGTTCTTTCTTTAAAACATTTAAATTCACTCTTAATCTGCTATATATTATGTTTGATAAAAATAACCATGATTTTTAGCTATGGCTACGTCACTAATACAAGAATCAAACTAGTGTTGGTAACAAGTTCTACGTCGCCAAGTGGTAGTAACATAAGAGATGCTGAGGTTAGAACTGCCTTACGCAGATTACATGCACTCTACGCAGACGCGATCTGTAACCCTTTCCATTTGCCGGGCGACCAAATTACTTCGCAGTAAGTTCTAATTTAGAAATAAGGTTGATTTAAAAAAAGTTTTTATATATATTTTTTTTTTTTTCAGAAAATTCGACAAACAAGTAAAGAGTTTGATCATGAATAATGTTTAACTGTGAAGATCTTCAAAAGTATTTATGGAACAGTAGTATAACCAGGTTTATAGTTCGGATTTCTGCTTTTTAAACCATTGTGTCGCTGTCTCGTCGTTCTGGAAAACTGGTTAATTTTGAACGGTTCGATTTCTTGTCTGATATGGGCGTTATAATGTGGCTTCTTCGTATAAGTTATATTATCCATCTAAAGTTATGGTTACATTAAGTTATTTTGTATGAATAAATTCATCTATAGTCTATAATTTATTATTTTGTGTTTATTGAAAAAATCCCCCTGTGTGCTTAAGTAAATTTCTTCGGTTGTTTTGATACCGTCTTGCAGCTATGTTCTAGCTACAGATGTAGCTATATTATAGCTTCGGACGTAACTATAATATAGCTACCGACAATAAGACGGTGTCAAAACAATTAAATTATATAATATATAAATATACTCAATGAAATATTCATAGCTTTGTTTATGGTGGTCAAGGAAACCAAATATATTGAATGACTTATTGAACCAAAACAACCTACAAAAAATATTTTCTGAGAAAGCGGTCCATATTTAAAAAGTTTAAAAATAAATCACCCAGCAAGAATGACAATATTCAAATTTTTTTATGAATTGGATTTATTAAAAATGTTTAGTCTTAATACAACAGTAATTTAACCGAATTTAGGTTTATTGACGGACATCTTTGCTGTACTGAAGTTGTACTCCTGTACTCTACTCATTTTGACGATTTAGGATCGGAGTTTTGACATTTCTCTTTTTATGTGACAATTGAGTAACGCTGTTCTCCGGTTCAGCGCTGAGCAATTTTTAATTGAAAAGTTGTTTATCTCGACCGAGAAATCGCATCAATATGGTAAGTAAGCGTTATATTAACAATACTATTTAACACTGTTTAACATTAAAATACAATTTTTGTTTTCTTATTAATCAATAGGTTATCTTAACACGTGTTCCATTTTATTTGATTCTTAATCCAAGCATTTGTGTAATTGCAGGCAGCCGCCGTCGTTTCAGGCAAGGACATCGAGAAGCCCCAAGCAGAGGTTTCGCCCATCCACAGAATCCGTATCACGCTCACTTCTCGCAACGTGCGTTCTCTTGAGAAAGTCTGCTCAGACCTCATCAATGGCGCGAAGAAGCAGAAACTGCGTGTGAAGGTATGGCGTCTGCTATAATATAACTGATACAGACAATTGTTATAAATTTTAATCAAAGCATTGCTTGTAAAATGATCAAACGGGGCAAATTGAACCATCAAAGCTTGTAATACCTATAATTAATTAATTTGAGAACAACGTTAAACCTTCTTAATTAATTTTAATTTGCTGATATAGTGCACCTTGATGAAGACACATTATGTTCGATACAAGTGTGTTCACTAAACTGGTGCCACAGCAATGCTCTTCAAAGTGCAGTGTATATGTCTGTACTATATTCTGCTCATAGGAAAGCAACAAATGGTCAATTTGTAATAAAATCCTTTTGTTTTATGTTAACTGAAATTCTACTTCATATTATATCACTTTTTCTTAATTATAGGGACCAGTGCGTATGCCAACCAAGATTCTTCGCATAACCACACGTAAAACACCTTGTGGTGAAGGTTCCAAGACCTGGGACAGGTTCCAGATGAGGATCCACAAGAGAGTGATAGACCTTCACTCCCCCTCAGAGATTGTAAAGCAGATCACCTCTATCAACATCGAGCCAGGTGTAGAGGTTGAAGTGACCATCGCCGACGCGTAGGCACAGCTGCCAATAAATATTATTTTGTGAATGCTTGTTTTATTGCCAATACATCCTAGCAAATCAAGTGGACATATACAAATGCAATATTAAGTTTTTTAAATATAAATTCATGTTTTATAATACCTTTTCCCTATAGTTCTCACGTGAATATGTTTGTTTTGATACAAAAAGCCTTTTATCTAAGATACTAATACTAAATGTAGACTAAACAATATCAATAGTTGTATCCGGTTCCAACATTTCAAATGAAATTTATTTATTTGTCCCTTGAAAACTTTATGAAATAACATTGGTATAGCTTAGTATTATGACAACCGGACTGGAAAAGATTTATTATTTCTTTTCTAAATTATTGTTTCTATGATCAGATGCACTACTGAGATCAATTATTACAGATCATCTAGTATAATATGTCTAAAGGTCCTGAAAAATAGTTTGAAGTGGAATGGTTTCTCAATAAGTATCCTATTTAGGGAAAATGTTACTAATTTATCAGGAGAAATCCACATATTTTTTTATTCTAGGATGTCGGTTCTTACTTGTTGAAAGGATTCTGTTTATTGACATAGTTTTTTTTAATGCTTCCTAAATAAATAACTTAAATCACATACACTATTTTATAATTTAAGCAATTTATAATATTTATGTAGCTATTCTTAATATGTTATGATTTTATTTAGGTTTTCTATTATGTTAATATAGTTTGTCAAATCTGAATGTCTATATCTAGTTCAAAAACAAAACTAGGCGCAGGAGCAGGAAAACACTCCAATGGACCTACTCCAAGTCAGTTTTTTTCAAGCTGAATGTATATTAGCGCGTATGCATATACCGACAACATACATTGATTCTACAGGCTCTTAAGAGTTGCACTACCAAATCAGCCTTACTAAGGGAGCGTCATAAATCCCTAACTGAGATAGACAAGTACAACAAACTAACGCTTCAGTGGATAAAGGGCCATAGCGACTCTAGGGAAAATGCTGTAGCAGACAAATTAGCCAGGTTGGGAGCCGGGGCGAAAACAGCTGATCCCGAATCCCAACTCTTGCAAGACTCCTTAAAACCTGGATAAAACAACGTGCAATAGTACAGCAGGCATACTAGGTGAACAGAAACGACTAGACAAGCGAGAGAGCCATTGCCTACAATCAACAGCAAATACTCTTGACAACTGCTCAGTATAAAAGGACTAAAACTAATGTTACTGACAAATGCAATAATCAGTCATGGCGACTTTAATAAACATCTATTCACTTTAGGTTAGGTTAGGTAGGTACACTCCGGGGGGGCCCGTATGCCTGTCCGTTATCAATGTCAATCAGACTTGTCCGGTGGGATTGGAAGCGGTACGGGCCTGGGGGGGTTTGCGTCACGCTGCGGTCCCCTATGGGATCGTTGTCGTGACGCGAGGTGGCGGGTAGGTCGGGGTGGCATTTCCTGCGCCGCCTCCCCTAGAGGAGGAGTCGAACGGGTCTCGCCAGCCGGATCCTCCACCCACGGAGAGTATTAAGCGGTTGCGGGCTTGCGTGCCTCTTCCGGCCCTGTATGCCGGGATTGCCTTCTTCGGGGGGTCATCAGCGGTGTACGAAAGCCCGGGTCTCGGGCTGCCGGGCGCGGTGTAAGGATGTGCACGGTAATCGGGATTCGGGGACAGTCACGGGTGCCTCCTCAGGTATCCAACATCGCCGGGCGGTATTCCGTGGTTGTCAGGTGGGAGGTTGCGGGGTGGAGAGGGCCGGGCTTCTCACTCCGGGTTCGCTGTTGGGGCGCACTCGACAGCGGGGGTTCAGAGGCAGTCGTGGATACTTCCTGAGGCACCCAACCGAGCCTGGTGGTATTCTGCGGCTGTCGCGGGGCTGTGGCCGCCGACGGCTGTGTTGGGTTCGGGCCACTTTCGAGGCCTTGGCTCGAGAGGGATGAGCCGGATCGGGATTCCTTAATTCTGAGTGCGGCTTGCTGTCGGTTCGGTGAAGAGGGTTGTCCAGATCTGGCTCGGTTGGCTTGGGCGGGGGGCTGTGGAGCTCCTCGCGTTAAAACAAGGCGGCCACCGGAGTGGGGCGCATTCCTGTCAACAGCTTGCGCCGCTCCATTTGGGAGGTGGTGGCCGCTCACGTGGTCTGCCGTTGGAGCAACGTAGATGTATGCGAAAGCGTGCCCGTGGCGCTCCTCTATACGGCGAGGTGTTGACCGTCTGTTTTAGTGAGTCTCACATAACCACCGCCTTCGTCCCCTGGAATGCGGTGTGTACTCATGATGAGTTTCAGAAAACAAAAAAAAAGGTAGTTACTGTACAGAGCCAGTCTCACGGAAGAAGAAACGGTTACTGACGTGCTTCTTAAACGCAAAATAGTGGCGACACAAGGGACTACGTTTCTAGGGCAACCGAGGATGAGACAGAAGCCTGCACCAAAAGTTGGAGCTGGATGGCCTTCCTGCTAGAAACGGCACCCATATCAGGAGCTCTGACAATGTCAAGTAGTAATACAAGTAGTTGAGATTGTTAATTTAAATTAGGAGATACTGTTATATGAATTAAAATGTCGCACGAAGTTTATTTAGTATCCCCCTTTTTAAATTAGTAAAGACTGATGTACTTTGCAAAACTAATTTAATAGCATATTATTTAAAATGCCATAAAATGTGTTATTGACATGCAAGTTACGTCACTCTAATCTGCATCATAATTTTATATTTAATTCGTGTTTTTTCGTGCATTATACACACATAAAATGTATAAAGATAAATGATAACCGTACAAATAGCACGTTTACTGTTTATCTTTCGTTTATTTAAAATTAACTCTTGTCAGTAATTGTTTTCGTGAACAGTAAACACACGTTCAAACTTCAGAATTACTGTTCGAACCTAGTAAAGATAAATTAAACATTTACCACAAATATTATAAATGGGAGTTCTAATACTTGTTTTTTTTTTAAGACATGTTCTCTTTCTAAATGTAAGGGCTTATCTATAATCATTTTAATATATAAAACACAAAGACACTCACTGACTCACTGACTCATTCATCGCTCTACAGCCCAAACCGTAATACCTAGAAAGCTGAAATTTGGAGACAAGACTCCTGACATATTGAATAGGTGCAATAAGAAAGGATTTTGCAAAGGTCCAAACCGTTCCAAAGTTACAGGTAAAAAACTGCAAAAAATATAACGCGCCTGTTTGATACCCCCTAGGTGGTGTGGAAATTAAAACAAAATGTTTGATCGCTTTCGCCGTCCGTCGCGAAGCACGGGCAACCTGCTAGTCCTTAAAAAGCAAAACGTTCAAAATTCTATCGGTAATTGTACAAATTAGTGCGTGCCAACAAAAAAAAACAAACTTAGCTTTATTAGACATAATACATACTGATAAGTTTAGATGTTATAAATAACTCTTATTACGGAGTACTTTTGACCTTAGCATCTTTTTAACAATAGTTGAGTGCTCATTTTAATATCCAATTTTAAGCTATTTTTCTCCAAAAATGGCTAGTTAAATGTGGACATCACGTTTGCTAAAAGTGCACTAATAGCCATATATTAAGCGGTGTAAGTGTGCTAATTGATTTAGCGTAAGGTGGATTAGAAAATCAAATGTCTGCATAAGTCTCGACTCGAAAAATACATCTGTGTCTGCAGAGTATTATTATTGAGCGAAGCGAACGAAGTGAGCGGAGCGTTTTACTGGAAACTTTTTACATTCTTTGTCACGAATTGACAAGATAACTACTTGACGGAAAATTATGAAACTTTGCAATCAAAAAGACACACAGCAGGAGATGGTTTTTAAAATAAAAAAAAAAATAAAAAAAAATATATATATTTTTTTAATATGTCAAAAAACTAATATCCCATTGAAGTCAATGGGAAAGGATGAGTCAATAAACTGGGCTCGCTTCGCTCAATATGCAAACGGCACCCGAGATTTCGCGAGCGTAGCGAAACGAAATTAAGGATTTGTTGGCGCCCCTAGTTTATTTCATTGTAGCTATAAAAAATACTTGTTTTCATAAGTGATTTCCTTATAACTTATTTATAAGATGTTCTTAAACCTATTTATATCGGAAACCATGCGTACCAGCCGAAGTTTGTTAGACATTAATCAAGAAAAATAAAGATTTATGTAACATCAGAAAGAAAGGCGTATCCCCCTCACATGATTGATGTCTGCTCCGCCCTGGTACATTTTGTAACTTTTACCCCATTTCCTTTTATTGGAATTAACTTTAGACACGCACAGATTATAAATACGATTGACAATGTTTTGGGCGTATAAAAGTCACATAAAAATGTTAATCATTCAGTTGTGGATTTCGGTTCAGTATCATGTGTATCATATTCAGTATGGTATCCTAATAATTATGTATGTTTATTTTTAAAAGATTTCTCATAAATAGTATAAGAGGCTTAAACATTTTACTGAACTTATAAACCTTTTTCTGAATTAAGTCAACTGCCATTCAGAGCGTTAAGATGCTAAAGGAAACTTTTTATTCAACATTCTGGTTGGAAAGAAATAGAAAATATTACATTGTTAAAAATAACATTTCATCATTATTATCATATTTATAAATTTGATAACAATATTATGATTTTCTTTACATTTATAGAACAAATCAGTAGTCCATTGACAGATATCAGTAAACTATCCTTTGAGATCAATATTAAGCTGTCAAACAATTTAAACAATTATTTGCAATAGAAAATAATTATAAATAGTTTTTAAGATTTTGCTAGTATTTTTAAATATGTGAGAGGTGAGAATACTATAACTCCCTTTTTTAGGAACTATTATATTTATAAATGTATTAAGTCATAACATCTAAGACTAAATGTATTTTAACAGTAAGTGTGGTCCCTTGAAGTCCCACTGACGAACAAAATTAATAATCAATCCAGATTAAAATTTTTACTAATAAAGATTAAAAATACCATTGTTTCGTTTAGTTTCGTAATAGTTATCGTGAAAAGCGTTTAAAATACAAATCTAAGATTCTAATTTCGGATTATAGATCAATTATTAATTTCGCCATTTTGACGATCTTTGATTACTTCGGACAAGGCATCCATTTGTTAATATTTTTATTTAACAACAGAAAATAACAGTCCTTTATTTTAAGAAATATGCAAAACATAAAATAACCTTAGCAATAATAATTTTAGCAGACGATAACCAATCTTTTATGATGCAATGTTGTTTGAAAATAAATCTGTTTCCGGCCGGCGCCATGCGCCATTGGACAGAGACAATCGGAAATATATTTGACATTTAAAAAATGTCATTGCGACGAATAATTATTATACATTGTCTAACATGAACGTCTTTTTTCTTTATTGAAGATTTAAGAATTCGAATTAACTAAGGTTAGCGAATATTTGGTAATATCAGCTCCTTAAATTGCCTTCAACATATTTCAATGTTTAGTTTAGCGTACATTATCACATTATTATTTAATGATATAACACGAAGTTCCCGGTCCTCGAGAATACCGCAATGCTGTTGTTTTATATTATACTACATTTCTGCATCGACATACCATTTTAAACAGGAACAAATATAATGTATTTTAGTAAATCATAATAGAAATGTTTAAATATTAATACGTATTAAAAATATTTTATTACTAAAACAAAATTTGATGTTGTTATGTTGGTACTTCTAACTTGGTACATGCTCCACAGAAAATAAATTTAAAAAAAAACAACATTGGTATAAATATTACTATAATTGTATATTAATTAAAAAGTTTCATATTTTTTGTATAAATTTTACAATGTTTCTAGAAAATTAACAATATTGAATAGTTAACAATAAATAAATATATTATAGTAATTAATTGACAAGCTTACAATGTGCTTGTTAGCCAACGTGACAGAATAAATGACATCTTTTCAATTCTTTGGAGCGAAAATTTCGGTTCGTTAGCGTTGTATATAAAGAACGTGCAGAAATAAAAATAAAACTAAAAAACTCTTTTGGCAGGAACTCTGAAAGTAAATTAGAGGGATATTCCGGTGACAATAAAAAAATCTTAAAAGATTTATATTGTTAGTACTGGATTACACAATTGTCAGAATAAAGAGGAATTAATTGGTTGTTTTTAATTTTAGTACAATAATTCGTTACTGAATGTTTTACTTACACATACTCAGATAGCTTCTGTCAAATTAGCTTTATTTGAAGCTACAATCTTATTTCGTTCATAGCACCTTTTTTAATGCATTAACAGCTTTTCTTATTAATAGCATGTGAAAACAATAATATAGAGGTTAATTGGCAAATCACAGACACTGTGTGTGGTTTGATATTAAAATTCATTTATTTATTATACGTATTGCAAATACAAAAACATTATGATAATATTACTCGAATTTTGATTATTCATATATATGTTTAATATAGTTGTTTTTTAAAGCACATTCTGTGTGTGAGTGAGTGAGTGTGTGTGTGCTGTATGTATATTTGTGCTGTGTGTGTGTATATATATATATATGTAGTATACTAATTCTGAATCGTTTTATTTGCTTAGCGCAAGGGCACTTAGTTTAATGAAAACCCACGTCGCCACTAGATGTTAGGTCGTTCCTCTATAGATCAATAAAGTCTGGACTGGTTGGTCCGGGAACACGTAGACTTAAACTCAGTTTAATTTTTGATTAGTAATCAATAATAATTTTGTGATAGACGAAATTTGATTTAGATGTTAGATGATAAACTACACCTATTTTATTTTTATCATTATTTATTTATTATTGATAAATATATAAATTTATTTCATTCGTTCACTCACTTTTTCAGTATTCATTAATTCATTTGTTTATTTATTTATCTATTTAATTCATTTTCTAATCTGTGTTGCCCAAAAATGAGGAACCATAGGCGGTATCTACCAGTCAATGTAATAAGTATCATAAAACAAACTCAGTATATAGATAATATATTTTTATTTATAGATATTTCTTTTCAAATCATATGTGAATATATATAAGATAAGATATCATTATAATATCTGTTACTTTAAGTCTTTTAATTATTTAATATCTTATCATCAAATTATATTCCCGGAAAAGCCACAATTTGAGTATATATTATATAAATTGCTGTATATTTCGATTATATGCTCATTTTTAGATATATAACTTCAAAATGTCGGAGTATCTGAATTAACTTATCCTAACTTGAACAAGATAATTTAGCATACAAGCTAACAATAAATAAATTGTAAATAATAATTAATGGTTGTAATTTGTCATACCATAGACAAAATGCATTGTTATTTATTATTTAAACTCAAAGAAACAGATTAAATCACTTTGTAATGACAGATTGTGCATTATTTTAAAAATCGTAGGCGGATTGACCTCCATAGTGTTGAAAAACTTACATTTATCCATTCACTTGAAACTTCAACGAGTCACATTTGATTTTTTATTATTTGAGCGAAGCGAACGAAGTGAGCGGAGCGTTTTACTGGAGACTTTTTTTTTATTCTATTCTTTGTCACGAATTGGTTCGAAAAATTATGAAAATTATGGAACTTTGCAATCAAAAAGACACACATTAAGTGATGGTTTAAAATATATATTTTTTAAAGTTATGTCATGTCAAAACACTGATATCCCATTGAAGTCAATGGGTAACGATGAGTTAATACACGGGGCTCGCTTCGCTCAATATGCAAACAGCACCCGAGATTTCGCGAGCGCAGCGAGTCGAAATTGAGGGTTTGTTGGCGCCCCTAGTTATTTAACCGAAGATTAAAATAAATGTTTATTTCAAACAGTTTAACCGGCCCTTAGGCTAGGTTTTACGGGCGTGGTTAGGTCCCTACACGATAGAGAGAGATACAAGATACCTTCTCTGTCACACATTCCGGGATTCTGCGCCTAACAACAGCACAATCTGAATGCCTGGATGTTAGGTTATATAATATATTGATTTTAGGAACCATTACGCATAGTGAGAGCGCCTGTCTTTGTTTGATTAAAACAGAATAGACAGATATAATTATTATTATTATATAGTGTATTTTTCCTTGATAAATCACAGCTGTCGAGTCGGTGGTACTCATTTTGCCTTTTAAGGCCTACGACGGGATGCACGTGGGTGGTGCTGTATATGCAATAAGTAACCAATAATAAATTATATTTATTCTTATATTTTTATTTTAGTTGTGATGTATACAATAAGTAACCATTAACAAATTATATATAATTTATTTTTTGTATGTCTTTGGTATTTGGATTTATTCTATTATTTTGTTTAATTTTCTATATTTTTTTTTGTAAAATTCAATAACAATTATTTATTGTATCATTTATATAATTTTATCTTATAATCTGTGATGTTTGAGGTCCTTAATGAAGACAAACATCCAAATCAACTGGCTTTTATGGCCCTAAAATATAAACAGCAATCCATTTTGAACCGTCTTCCAAGGTAATAGGAGCTATTGTTGAAAATTTTGATATTTAATTTGGATTTTTATGTATCGTCCTACGCAATATACAGAGTAAACTTAAACAGTTACACTATATATCTACAGTGGAGTTATAAAATACAATATATATATATATATAATATTTATAATAATTATAAATAAAACAGGAGGAAAAAAAGTCTAATAATTTGTGAACTTCCGTCCAAAAACAATTAATTTATAGAGAGATGGTTATAATAAAATAAATATTTGGTTAAACTAAATTCAATAGTTATTAAATGGCGTAAGAAATGAATTGTATTTTGGTCATCCTTAACAAGTCAGTATTAAATTTTATTGAGATCTGTGTTATTTATTTGAAACCCACAAAAACGTAATATATATATAAAAACTTCTTTCTAGACTCAAGTTTATAGTCTGGTTACTAATCTGTGTCCATAAACCACACCTACATCAAGATGGCGGCAGGACAATTTGTTTAATCGAATTAACCGATAGACCTTTTTAATTACAAATTTTTATTATCCAATAACGTTTTATTGATATTTATATTATACATAAAGAAACTAAATGAATGACAGTGACATTTAGGTAAATAATTTATACAATTTCATCTTTTAAATATGTCGCTCCAATGTAAAACCTTTTAACACTAAACTTACCGACAATTCTTGTATACCTGTTCCTACCGCACGTCGTCAAATTGACCGGTAATTAAAAATTATTTTATTATATAACGCAGGTAATAATGGAAATAACTAAAAGTAAAGAGTGTAGAAAATATTATATGCATATTCTAAGAATTGTCATGTAGTTTGATATGATATTATAACGTTTAAGAATGTGTAAGTTTTACAAAAGTTTAAGAACGGTCAATTTGACCTGTACTTGGTAGGTTTAGTGTTAAACGTGTTGACATTGTAATTATAATACAATGCTACACTGACTCACTCTTATGTAATTCAGTTAAATAATAAACAACTTTCCATTTTTAAACTAGGTTCGGTTCATGTTAAATTGTGAAACGTATTTTCAGATATTAATATTAGTTTGAAATATATTTTTTTTATTATGGCAACTTCGCTTGAAATATGTTTTTTTTATTAATATGGCAATATCGAGATTACGAATTTGACAATTCGTTAGACATTAGAGCAACACTATATTATTGATTTTATTGTTTCTAAAACAATACAAAAATATACCATCGCCATTTTAAAATTACATGTAACATTGAATTATTATTTTAGTTTTATTAAAATTATAAAGAAGGAGAAAAAGATAAATATTACATTGATTATTCTATTCATTTCATATGTATAAATAAAATGGGAGATTTAAAATCCCGTGACGTTTATTTAGTACGTCGTTCGTGTATTATCAAATTTATATCAAGGGCGGGGAACGTGACGGTGCTGTAAGCAGTAGGATACATATGATTTAGGATGATAGTTCTAACTTTATTCTATACTAGCTATGCCCGCGACTTTATATGTTTTTAAAATAAATGTATCTATAGTTACTCCTTATAATATCAGTTATCCGCAAGTGAAAGTTCTACTAAAATCGGTTCCTCCGTTTCAGAGGAAGGCCAAGAAAAAAAAATATATAAGGATTTAGTGAAAAGCTCTTAACTTGGAATTACAAACAGACACTTAAATTTTATTTATATGTATAGTTTTATTTAGATAGGAGAAACATAGCTATTCCTTGATTTGGTTCTTTAAAGGATATTACTCTTAAACTTAAGTGTGTATTGAAACTAAATACTCGGCTCTTAATTTGGGATCATGGTTGAAATAAAGCTATGGGAAGTGTAAAGGAAAGATTATAGATGTCTCTTGGATTTGGATTGGATTAGATTCGATGAAATACTTTATATATAGCATAAAGTAATTAGAACATTAAAGAATTATTGTCTCTTGTAATGTATATGAGCTATTTACATGATAAATGCAGATGAAATGCAAGACTCTAACATTTCGTATTTTTCAGTTGCATTCCCTCTTTCTCTTTCTTTCTCCTTCTTCCACCCCTTCCTGTTCCTCAAACAATCTCGGTTATTCACTTCTTCTCTCTCTCCTTCACTACACTAATAATATTGATAAATAAGATATTATCTCCTATTTTTACATGAACGTGTGGTCTCTCGCGTGAGTCACAGGGTGGGTTGGCTGACGAAAAAATCAATACATATGGCTTCATACATACAACTTATGGGTAGTGTTTTGGCTGTAATATATAAAAGATCAGACAGTGTTATAAGATTAAGTATTAAAAATGATCTAATTATAATAATATATTAACAATTTTAAAGATAGTCAAAGTTTAGGAATTAAAATAAAAATATCATATCTAAATAGGGAAATAAATGTAAAATATATATAAACATATTTTTTTATTCTTTGAAGTTTTTGAGTTATATAATAAAAGTATAATGATAGACGGTTAGATAAATTTTATATCTATATCTATATCCCAGGTTTCCTGGCACTGCACTCCTCCAGACTTCAGCATTGCGACGTTTTAATGCGGCGAATCAATTTAGGTTATTTTCCTGAAAAATATATCTGCAACCTGATTTAGTTCAATAAAGCAATTACTTTTTGATGAATATGTAGTATTAAACTAGCTATTTATATATATACTTTTATCTTTAGTAGTATTATCATATCATTAATCAGTTTCTGAAAACAAGTACAGAAAACTAAAACACTATCATCAAATTGCTGAACAGATTTTGATCAAATATAACTTATACTTTCTTCATACATTTAAAAGATATGATATGTGTTACATACAAATCATAAACTGAGAGAAAATATTCACGTTAAAACACAGAACTTTGGTCGTTAAAAAAAAATCTGATTTTAAATACTCAAGTATTTGACACACATAAAAATAATTTAAAAAATATATATATAATGAAAAGTACAATATTATATAATCTCAATCAGGCAATGTCTCCGCCCACTGTTTTATTTAAGTTTATTGTTCGATCTTTATCACAGTAGTTAGTCAATTGTGAATACAATTTCTATTACTTTAACCTTATACAAACAACACATGGCACATGCTCTATTAGTTAAGGACCTTTCCAATTAATAAAATGGCGTTCAAAGTTTATTTTATTATATACACGATATTATTAAAAACAAATAAAACAACAAGAATTCACTTTTTGATATATCACACTAATTAGAACCATAGACAATGAATATTAAATAAAATGGCGCAAACAATATGAGTAAGAAATGTCATTGTCATAATAATGTCATCCTCGTAAATTTTTATTTTTATTTTAACCTTAATATTTTTGTTACAATCATTATCTTTACTCAGTAATATTATTGTTTCTGTGTACATTTATTATTGGTTACCGCTACTTAAAACTAAACCTACCAAGAAGCGGTCAAATTGACCGTTCTTAAACTTTTGTAAAACTTACACATTTTCAAACGTTATAATATCGTTATCAAACTACATGACAATTCTTAGAATATGCATATAATATTTTCTACACACTTTACCTTTAGTTATTTTCATTATAACCTGCGTTATATAATAAAATAACTTTTAATTACCGGTTAAATTGACCTCGTGCGGTAGGAACAGGTATACAAGAATTGTCGGTAGGTTTAGTGTTAAAGAAAAGAAATCTTCAATCGGACAGTACCCAATATGGAGTAAATTCTGATGATATATTTATATTTCACATAGATTTTTTTATCACTTCGTCAAAGCACTGTCTTATATGTCTTTCTGACACTAATTCTCTGAAGTATAAATATTACTTTGTTTGTGGAAATCGTTTAGAAATTGTTTGACGTTTCAAAATACATATATTACGATTTTTGTAAATCAAACTGACGCTGGAGTTAGGTAAAGGAAGACAGGAACTAACTTTTATTTTAAATTAACTTTTTGATTTTGCTTTTTAACTTTCAACTTTCTTTAAAATTGTACTTAATATATTTAATTGCCAATTAATCCAAATCCATTTATGTAAACGTGAATGTCACATCGAGATTACAGCTGTGGGCGTGAATGTAAGAATTTATGAGGTTATAAAATTTTTTATCCTTTTTAAAATATAAAAACCAGAAAATATGTTTTTTAAATGTTGCAAATATTATTATTAAAAAACTTTAAACGTATTTCTTTACGAAGATATTATATAATTTAATATTACTTATAACAGGAGTTTAATAATTCAGGTATCAAAATAGGGTCATAATATTGACATTAATATGATATTTACAAGCAGTCTCAATTCTGGGCCTCAATTACCAACAATTTAAACGGTAAGTAAGTAAGGGAAGACCAAGTGTAATTAAAATGTAAATTTATTAATATAATTACGTGTAGTGGTTATATTATTATCATTTACAGTATTTTATTACAAATGAAATCTTAATTCATGTTGCAAAAAGTCGTTCTTGAAATAATATTTCGAAAGTAACTTTTTAAACAAATATATATAAAAATAATATGTAAATTTTGATGTATATTTACAGTATCCACCATTTTCATTTATTCTTTGCAATAAATAAAACCATAAAACGGAAAACCATGGTAAATTTACATACATACATTTAGTTATCTGTTTAAGTAAATATAGTTTATTTAAAAAAAATATAACATAAAATTAAAAAAAAAAACAATGAACACTCAGAGACGGCGCCACTCTGCCACACTATGAACAATGAATGGGTTAAAAATAATCTGTGGTTTAATTATTTCTCACAAAATTGAATCCTAATTCGTCGTATTAAAATACATTTTTGTTTAATATAAATAAAATTGACTCACTCGGTAAAGGAAAAAAGTATACGAGTAAATATTAGGATCAACATGTTTATTGAATAAGAATACTTATTTTGAGATGAATAACATACAGCGGGGCTTAATCTATACATATTAGTAATAAATAATAAATATGAATGGACATATAGAAAGAAATAAAAGAATTTTAAACATATTTTATAAAAATATTCGTATTTTTCGAATATAAATCGTACAAAACTGTAGTCCTAATTGACACTTTCAAAATGACAACCTTTCCAAAATGGCGGATCAGATAAAAATCAAGAATGATCTTGCACTTCCAAAATGGCGGTATAATCTAAATTTCGAATTGATTAAAATATTATAACAATAACCAAACTTATAGC
This sequence comes from Melinaea marsaeus rileyi, assembly GCA_918358865.1. Taxonomy (NCBI): domain Eukaryota; kingdom Metazoa; phylum Arthropoda; class Insecta; order Lepidoptera; family Nymphalidae; genus Melinaea; species Melinaea marsaeus. The sequence continues at coordinate 6,738,515 of OU911088.1, read as the reverse complement.
GACGCAAAGTCCTAACTCAAGCTAAGGATTTTTTATTATTATGTAAAACTAAACCCACACAGAGAAACGATTACCAAATATAGTAACATGTGAATCTTTAAACATTACTCATATTTAAATAATGTTATCTTAGACATATTTTATGTAAGTAATATTTTTAGCACATGTAATTTTTAGCACATATATATTCATTGTTTTATTTCATTTAATTATTATTAATTCAAGGACAATCGTTCAATAACAGATGAATCATGAAAGTGTAACAAATAATGTTAGTAAGTTAACTGTGGGTGTGAATGTGTTCGTTGTGGGTCTGTGTGTTTGTGTGTGTGTGTGTGTGTGTGTGTGTGTGTGTGTGCGTGTGTTTGTGTGTGAGCGTTTCCCACTCGTTCAAATCAAAATATCTATTTCTTTTATATAACATTAAGTCAACCGTTTCAATAAAATTAAATATTCGTAACGCCCAAGTACATCATAATATAACAAGCTAAAGAAAGTCAATATTTCAACATAAGACTTAGAAAAGTTACGTCAAAAATAGGCGACTTAACAACACAATAGTTGCTTACAATGTATGGTACCGCGTGGGCAGTCAGTCCTGAATAAACCAAGGTCTCGTGATCAATAAATACTTCCGTTTAACACACATTGATTAAGAAAATGCCCAATTTGTTTTAATCCAACAAACAAAGTTAATATTAATAAAAGTATTACCTAAATACAAAAATTGCGGTATATCCAGTCGTAATTGAAGTAAAATGCTACCAAAATGTGTAGTTTAGCCTAAAGAGGAACTAGATCGTTCACAACTGTGGGTGTTTAAATCATTTTAGATTCAAGATACAGGATGTGAAGATTGTGTTTGTCTTTAATTTGGAGGAAATAAAATCTAAATGTACATTAGTATTTCTGTTCATCCATACTGATGAAGTTATAAGTAATACAAGGGGCGCCAACAGACCCTCAATTTCGATTCGCTGCGCTCGCGAAATCTCGGGTGCCGTTTGTATATTGAGCAAAGCGAGTCCAATGTAATGACTAATCGTTTCCCATTGATTTGAATGGGATATGGGAGTTTTTTGACGATTATTCCTCAACGACATGACATTTATCAATTTTTTTCTTTAAAACCATCACCTCATATGTGTCTTTTTGATTTCAAAATATCATAATTTTCCGTCAAGTAGTTTTCGAGCCTAATCGTGACAAAGAATGTCAAAAAGTCTCTAGTAGAACGCTCCGCTCGCTTCGCTCAATAATTAATATCAGTAGATCGCAGTACTCGTAGACAGCTAAGAAATGTTTAGTAAAATAAAAAGAGATAGATAGATAAAGAAAGAGATCGCTATACCCTACAATACATCTCCGATTCGTGTTCTTTATGTATTATACAAATAAATGCATATTAAAATTAATATATAAATATTGACTAAACTGTCGACGAATATTAATAAGGTTTTTTAGGTTCAAAGACCTTTAAATCATCAATGATGTGGGTGACACCATGAACAGCTATATTTGTCTATTTCTATATATATATTCTATATATATATTATTCATCAAATAATATAAAAAAATAACAAAGTAATCTGTATCTTAAGTATATTAACCAAATAATTGATACATCATGACATATAATAGTTTTCTAATGTTTGTCTATGTGTTCTAATCCTAATAAGTACGTATTACCACATGTACTTATTACGATTTTGAAAAAAAATGTTTTTTTCATTAAATATTATTAGTATTAACACTAAACCTACCGACAATTCTTGTATACGTGTTCCCACCGCACGCCGTCAAATTGACCGGTAATTAAAAGTTATTTTATTATATAACGCAGGTAATAATGAAAATAACTAAAAGTAAAGAGTGAAAACAATATTATATGCACATTCTAAGAATTGTCATGTAGTTTGATAACGATATTACAACGTTTAAAAATGTGTAAATTTTACAAAAGTAAGAACGGTCAATTTGACCGGTACTTGGTAGGTTTAGTGTTAATATATATAAAATAAATATTAAGATATATATAATAAGTTTTCAAAATGTAAGTAAACAATTTCAACACATATTATATGTATTATGATTCTTAAAACCACATTGTAACCTAAATATTCTATATAAAAACATGATATTCTTAGAATCCTACATGTAATCCTTGACATAGTAGTTTTCCTTAAAAAGCTAAAATATTTGTAATTACTTTAATATGCAAAATATTTTCCTTTTAATTCAATGAATTATATATACCTTTTAATTCAATGAATTGTATATAAATATATATCCTCGAGTGACCTCCGAAAACAGAGTATCAATGATACTGGAGGAAGGTCACGTAAAAAGCATGAGGACCCCTCGGAGGACATGTAAGAAGAGGTTGATGTCTGTGGCCGAGGCGAAAGAGGTATGCAGGGACCGTAGCGTTTAGCGCTCCGTCGTCTCTGGCTACCCCGTAAGGGATATGGCGTAAAGATAAATGAATAAATAAATAAATATAAATGTGATTTTTCATATAACCTGGATAAGTATTAATGTGTTTTTATTATTAAACATTACATATATATAACTATATATAGCATACAGACAGACATTGAGTCATAAAGCAAGTGGGAACAACTTGGCAGTGTGTCATGAATCGATTTTTATTACTTCTGATGACAAAAACTTAAATTATGCGATTCAATTGCAAGAAATATGTATTGTGAAAGTTTATAAACAATGAAACCTGAAATAAAATAACTCAAAATTAAAAAAAAATCATTTAATACACAATGAAATTAAATAAAAATTAAAGTACATACACATACTCGTGATCGCTGACGTGAATTCACGTCATTTCAAATTCTATACCTGGTTGCCGTAAACAAATTTAATACTTTTTATACACCCCTTGACGATACAAGTTAGCGGCAACCAGCTTCAGAATTTCATTATATTATCCGGTACCTACTCAGAATTAGAAACGTAGAAAATTAGCCGGATTCGAATGTGTTAATTAAATATATAAGTATATGTTTTATATAATAAATTAAATAACTTAGGGTAAAACATTAAAAATTAGCTTAGGGTCATATTTAACACTAAACCTACCGACAATTCTTGTATACCTGTTCCTACCACACGCGATCAAATTGACCGGCAATTAAAAATTATTTTATTATATAACGCAGGTAATAATGGAAATAACCAAAAGTAAAGACTGAAGACAATATTATATGCATATTCTAAGAAATGTCATGTAGTTTGATAACGATATTATAACGTTTAAAAATGTGTAAGTTTGACAAAAATTTAAGAACGGTCAATTTGACCGGTACTTGGTAAGTTTAGTGTTAAGATATCAAGTTTCCAACAACAGTGACTATGAATTAATATAAGTTATTAATATATTTATACGTAATGCTATCTTTTGCTACCGACTTTGCCTGTAAGTCGAAGTGTGTAAATAAGAACTTTGAATACTTATTTGTTCGTAAAATTCCCTTTTTTAAATCCCTTTTCCTACAATAAACAAACTGTCCTCAATCCCTTGGTGGTTCAATTTCCAGAAACGGGTTATAAAGGAAATTGTGTATATATTTATATTACATTTGATATTAAATATCTATAGTAGTATTAGTATTAATATGAAGAAACTTAAATTATATAAACAAATATTACTTATAAAACGCGATCTTATTTTTATATTAAACAGGTTTGTGGGTCAGAGTAATATGACACTAATTAAAAACACTGCTGAAAATGATATATGTATATATATTTCTTAAAAATTTTCGCAAAAAAATATATATACAGACAACCTATACCGACAAATATATAAGTACCATCTACCACCTGCAATAAGGAGCTATGACAACAGACAGGCTCCAACCCCATAACCCTCTATAACCCTCTGTTGCGTCGTGGGTAAATAAGGCAAGGTGTGCATTGGGGTTCGTTTAATATACTATGAGGTCATTTATATATATATTATTATTAGTAACATCAATGCATTACAAGACTTACAGAACTAGTGTAAATCAGCCTTAATGTTCAAATACATTTTTTTTATTATGTAAGCAGTAATTTGCATATTTCTCCAATGTTGCTAAGAGACATACATGTATTAAGTAATATATATGACGAAACTACAAAAAATATTTATTTAACGAAATTTATCACACCCAATTCCAAATAATTAATTAAATTAACTAATAAATTTACATTATATTTCAAACAATCATGTCTTCCACGAAAATTGTGTATTAGCAGTCTAAATATAATGCGTGAACTCAACGCATCATGTAAAACAGAACCAAAACTTTAATAAATGCATCGCGACCCTCCAATGAAGATACGAAAATAATAATGCACTAATAATACCATATATAGTTGATCTCGTACAACATAACACAGCTGTAGGATTTATTACCATGAAATAAAGGTTAAAATTGAATAAATTGTGTATTTATCCAAATGCAGCACTGTACGATAAGGACTCGTAATGACGTGAAGTTGGCCGCAATACAAATGGCGGACCAATGGGAGAGCGTTGCGAGATCGTTGCGCGGAGGCGAATCTCTCCTCAAAACACTCAACCGACCCGGCAAACCATCAAATCTTCGAGTAGTGCTGTGAGACACTCGTGTCTAGTGTTAAGTAATTTATAACATTTTTATAACAATATGAGGGAAATCGTTCACATCCAAGCCGGCCAGTGCGGAAACCAGATCGGAGCTAAAGTAAGTCAAAGTAATTCAATGTTTTTTCGCAGGTATCGAGTATTATCTATGGAATGTCGCCGGCGTAACGGTTCAACGTGGTTTTATGGTAATTTCAACAGTCTCATAATAATAAAAATATATAAATAATATTAATAAAAAAAAATAGAAAATAGAAGTGTGCTATTGAATAATATCATTCTTGAATTAGAAAATTGGAGAAATTACATTTGATTACTTCACGCGACAGGGTCGGTAGGGGTTGGCACCCTAGTTTATGTCATTGGGGTCAAATACACGATTATTGAATTATACAACATAACATAATACATAATTTAACAAAAAATTCATAACACAATTCAAGGATATACTGGCGTCATCATTATATTGAGAAATGACTCAATACGGCTATCAGCTTCAATGTCACTACAACCCGACCTTTGTCGATAAATAAACAACATTACTAATATTCAAATACATATTTTATTCAAAATATTTCATGACAATTGAAAAAGTAATTTCATCTGTACTAAAAAAATATCCATCTCCATTCACCCGGTCCATTACTCCAGCATATTCTAGAATCTAGTTAAAAATCCATTGTCTAAACCAATTTTCTTAATTACCGCTTTCAAGCAATTTGCATGCTAGCTGCAACCCACATCCTCCATTGAACAGATACGAATCTGGCACGAAGAACTTTCTAGATTGTATTTATAATTTGAAGTTTCTTCTATTAAACCATATACATCATTTGGAAATATATACGTTCTATATTTATAATAGAAAACATTGTTTTATGAGCTGTCATAAAATCAATTATTGATGTGTAGATAATCAATTATTTCTTAAAACTCAGCTGACTCAAAAAAATATCTGATAGATAATAAATATATGCATCATTATTATATATAAATCATGTATCATTCATTCATTTGTATAATATCTCAAAATTATTATTAAAACAAAAAATATAGTTTACAGAGAATGTAAAAAATGTCGGCATAAAAAATAACAATTACAATTAAAACCTAATTCGGGTCACAAACACTAAATAATACCAACACGCACGGCCATTACGTACTTTTTCTTGTCTATGACACGACCTCGTTACAGAGAAACATTTAACATTTTATTATCTGTCTCCATGCGACCAATCAATAAGTCGTATTGAGGTCAATATTTTGCACTTATACAATATATTTAGATAAGTTATAATCTAAAATATTTTTAATTACAGAAAGTTCATTTCGTATTGTATTTGAGGAGATTAAATTGTCCTTGAACCCGAAATGCAAATTTAAACTTAATTATAATACGTGTAATCGTATTATTTAATATAAACAAAATATAACAATGACCGATTCCAAATGACATTGTCAAAGAAACAAATATAAAAATAGTAATCAAATGCAATAATAAAAAAATTACATGCCAGAGCAATTATAAGATTTATATATAATTTAGTAGATTTTGTTATACATGCAATATGTAATTTTCGATAAACAATCATTACAGATACTAAACGTGCATTAAATAATGTTTTTCTACATATATAAGATAAAAATCGATAAAATATCGATACGTGATAAGATATTGCAGTTTTATGATTATTTAATGTTGTATTTTTTTTGTTATTTTTAAATAATAATAATAAAAAGTTTTTTCTATTAAAAAAAAAAAACAAAATAGGTATTATTCCGCTTGCGTCATATAATGGCGTCAGATTTTTTTTATGTTAACGTGTCAGCTGCACAATTACAAAATCCATATGATATTTTTACAAACAATTTAAAGAAATAATAGAACTAAATAACAATGGTGGTTTTTTATGCTCCGTTGATCTCGAATTACATCCTAAATTTATATTCTGAATTTGATACAAACGCCGCCATTACATACATTTAAAACCACTACTTTCACTTGTAAGAATAGCGCTCTGATCTTTACAATTCCCTTCATTATACCATTTAAGTACCTCTTTCTTGAATTAGAATTATCTTATCAAGTGAAATAGCAAGACCGGGTCATTAACCCCGCGGTCGACGGCCGCTTCTTAAAATAACCATAGCGCACTTAGCCATATGAGAACCGTTCTTACCATGTCTAAGAACGATTTAATGCACCGTTTTGTAACATCCCTATTTAATTTGAATTTATCCGTTATCGTAATAGACGCGTACATATAATTTTGCTTACAAAATTGCTGAGAATCATAAAATTAAAATGACCATTGTACGTGCAGTTTCCCTTACAAGTGGCACATTCAATTCACCATTCACACGGTACTTTCATCTTATCTATGAACAAGAAAGCAACCTTTCTCACAATCGATCGCCTCTCACTTTTTATTAAACGTTACATTTTGAAAGCGCTATATATATCGAGATCATTTTTGTTTTTAAAATATTACCAAAACACATTATCTTTAGTAAACGTTTAAATGTAAGTACATACTTGTTCTTCGAATATCGAAAGTCTGAGTCAAACCAATGCCCATATTAGTCATGTGTTGATACCTATACAAACCTACACAGATGACATCATACTTGCTATGGCTATGAATTTTAATGTATTTCAATCCGCCAGTAAGCGGCCTCTAGTAGCCAAGGATTTCTCTACATATTCAAGTTGTTTAACCAAATGAGTAAGTAATTGCAATTGCATATCTGACCATATGGTGTTCTGCAAACGGGCCAGGGTTTTTGGATATTCGAAGACATTCGAATGTTAATTATTCGACTACCTTCACTACTTATAAGGAGCGATCAGCCGAGTATGGAAGATGTGGGCGTTGGCTGTCGCTGAGTGACTATATACTTTGCTTGCGTAATATACTCAAACTGGTACTCATTGAAGATTTAGCATCCTGTATTTACGTTGGTCCATTGAGCTTTATTACCGTCTCGCCCATCGGAAGTAATGAGCCTACATTGACTTGGAACGAAGACCTTAATATTGGTATTACGTTTATTTATACAACTGATTCATATAATAATTATAGTAATATTATCAGAATATGATATTTGTTTTTTGTCCTTCTACAATAAAGATTCCATAATGAACTTGTTATTTAATAGTTAAGTACTTATTTAAATTATTATTTTATCGGTTTATTTATTATGTTTGTTTGTTCACAGTTCTGGGAAATCATCTCTGACGAGCACGGCATCGACCCCACTGGTGCTTACCATGGAGACTCTGACCTGCAGCTGGAGCGTATCAATGTGTACTACAATGAGGCTTCCGGAAACAAATATGTGCCCCGTGCCATTCTCGTCGACCTGGAGCCTGGTACCATGGACTCAGTCCGTTCCGGACCATTCGGACAGATATTCCGCCCAGACAACTTCGTCTTCGGCCAGTCCGGAGCCGGCAACAACTGGGCCAAGGGACACTACACAGAGGGAGCTGAGTTGGTCGACTCAGTTCTTGACGTAGTTCGTAAAGAATCAGAATCATGTGATTGCCTACAGGGCTTCCAGCTCACACACTCCCTTGGCGGCGGTACCGGCTCCGGTATGGGTACCCTTCTTATATCTAAAATTCGTGAAGAATACCCTGACAGAATCATGAACACATACTCAGTCGTCCCCTCGCCCAAAGTATCAGATACCGTCGTAGAACCTTACAACGCAACTCTCTCAGTACACCAGCTCGTAGAAAACACAGACGAGACATATTGTATCGACAATGAAGCGCTATATGACATCTGCTTCCGCACCCTGAAATTGTCCACTCCCACCTACGGAGACCTTAACCACTTAGTATCCCTCACAATGTCCGGTGTCACAACTTGCCTCAGGTTCCCAGGTCAATTGAATGCGGATCTCCGTAAACTGGCCGTCAACATGGTTCCATTCCCACGTCTCCACTTCTTCATGCCCGGTTTTGCTCCTCTCACCTCCCGTGGTAGCAGACAGTATCGCGCTCTCACCGTGCCCGAGCTCACCCAGCAGATGTTCGACGCCAAGAACATGATGGCCGCCTGCGACCCGCGCCACGGACGGTACCTCACCGTCGCCGCCATCTTCCGAGGACGCATGTCCATGAAGGAGGTCGACGAGCAGATGCTCAACATCCAGAACAAGAACTCCTCCTACTTCGTCGAATGGATCCCCAACAACGTGAAGACCGCCGTGTGCGACATCCCGCCCCGTGGTCTCAAGATGGCCGCCACCTTCATCGGCAACTCAACCGCCATCCAAGAGCTGTTCAAGCGCATCTCGGAACAGTTCACCGCTATGTTCAGACGCAAGGCTTTCTTGCATTGGTACACCGGTGAGGGTATGGACGAGATGGAGTTCACGGAGGCCGAGAGCAACATGAACGACTTGGTGTCCGAGTACCAGCAATACCAGGAGGCCACGGCTGACGAGGACGCAGAGTTCGACGAGGAGCAAGAGCAGGAAGTGGACGATCACTAAGCGTTAATACAAATGCCATTATTGTCTTGCATTACATTCAGTTATATTAACGATTTCTTTGTATTGAAGACATGCTTGCTAACTTTTAACAGAACGCACGATTTAACAATTCCCGGTCATGAAATGTGGAGGTATTTAAATTAATACATTCCGTTATAGCAAGCCCCGGCAGCCAGATCCGAATGAAGGCTGAATATACAATATGTATTTAAGTTTGGACGAACCAAACGATATATCAGCTTCAAAAACGGATTTAAATTGTTTTGAACAATAATTTAATGTATATAATAAAGATTTTTATTTATTATTACTCATATTTATTTAATTCCCATAGTGTTTACTTGAAATGCCATTCCCATACGTGTCTTACGTAAGATCTAAAAAGACAAACACGGCGCTATTATGCTTCGAAGTTAACTCAAGGTGACTTACTTTGCTGATGACATAATTACATTTCTTATTAACTCGAGAAAAATTTGCATGTTCAGAATATATCTATTTTTTACTTACAATAACACTAATTATTATTTCTGGTAATCATTTACGTTTCAACGTTTTTTTGTTATTTTATTTTGTTGTAAGTAAATATTTCAACTAATAACTTAAAAAAGTTCTCATAAGAAAGGTATATATAATTCAAAATACAAAGTTTCTATTAACTATTTTAAAAACACACCTTTCAATAATACAATAATGTTTTAAATAAAACCTCTGTCTGTGTTTAAATTTTATTTTATTTTTTTCTAAAGGGTCACATGAAAATATACTAATTATATAAAAATGAATCTGTCATCGCAATACGCCATTTTGAATTTTGAAGCCGTTTGAAGAACCTTGACATGAGAGGCGGCAACATTTCCAGGCTTTCAACAAAATGAATGTGACATAAAATGTTTAAGCATTGCCATATCATTTAAAAATAATATTATACTAAGAATAATATTTAAACAAAAAATGATGTCCTTTTAGAAGTTCATAACGTAATCTGATCACAACAAAAATATCCGATGTCCATGTAAATATTATTTCATACTATAATTGTATTAAGTTTTTATTCCCTGACAAGTCTTTACGACGCTATTAAAATGGAGTCGTAACACGAAATACAATTAATGAACGTTAAAAGTTTTATCTATACATAATATCTTATTTAATTACTAATTTTGTAAACTGTAAACAAGAAAAACTAAAGAAAAAGAATTAAAGTCAAACAAGACACTTCTCATTAACAAAATACTTTTGTGTCATAGAATATAAAAAAACATATTTATCTATAATGAAGAAAATTGTTTAAAAAAATAAATTTATTATACTTTAAAAATGATTATATTTTAAGTAGCTTACGTAGTCTATATTTAGAAATGCATAACAACCAATTTAAAAGAGCTCTTTCATTTCGTTACGCTGCTATAAATCAACAATAAAGTCGGTGCAGGACAGTTCAAGGTACACTGGAGATAAGAAATGATGTCAGGTATACACAAACACTTATGTCATACACACATTTAATATTTAGATCATGTACCCGGTATTGACTTACCAAAATATATTATTCAAATTACCTCATCATAATATAAAAGAAATATTTTGACAAACACATGTTTCTATACAGTTATTATTTATATGAATATAAAAACCTGTTTTATGATTGACGCACTTCAAGAGGCAATCAAAATATATAATTAAGTTGGATGTAATAAAAATAATATCATAACTCTTCTGATCTAAATTTTAGATCCAATTGATCATAAATAATAATAGCTTTTAAGTAGACCGCGCCAATAAATAAATTTTCTTATGGCGAATCTAATAATAATAATTTAAAAGTTATTTTTCTATAACACTGTTTAGGGATGAATAACATATTCCTTTCTCTATCCCTTACGTTAAAAAAATGTAATGATGGTTGAACAAAACCTCAAAGACCAAGAAACACGACATACATTCTTATTTACAAAAAAATATATTATAATATCAATATCAAGTAGTTACTTGGAAAGTTTTACTAATACTTCTAGAAATTTACGTAAAACTATGTTACTTAGATAAGTGTAATGTTAACTGCTAAGAGGAAATAACGGTATAACTAAACGCCCTTTACTGACCTTCCTTCCCACTAAGAATATATCAATAACAAAATTTACAATATAAATGAGATCATAGAATTAGTTCCGCTATTTATATATTATTATTATATAAATGGAAAACTAAAATAAAGTAAATAAAAATTTAAATTCCTTTGGCTCAAAGACTTAAAACATTTGCCTATTTTCACGTAAAATTATAATTAATAATATGTTGTCGATAGAAAACATTTAATTTAGAGAATCAGTCCTAGCTTAAAGCCTATAAATATTTTGCTTTTAACATTAGCCTATATTTATTGAAACCATATAATATTTTGTTATATCGTATTAGTTATATTTATATATATTTTGTGACGATGTTCCCATTATCCAAACAATAATAATTAACTAAATTGTTAATATAAAATCTGTTATACAAAGGTTCTAATATTATTATAAATAACAATGTTAGTCATTTTTTTTGTGCATTAATTAGTATGAAAGTCAGAGTACGATTCCAAAAGGTCCATAAAGAAAGCAAGCTACATGTATACCTTATAAAGTATGGATCAGTTTATATTTTTTTATATAAATGTCATAACATTTCTGGCTCCTGTACAATGTCCCATTCAATACTTACCATATTAAGTTTATAAAAAAATCACTACGAATATGGTATAACACGTACTTATGGTTCGATCGATTCGAGAAAGTTTTCTTACTTAGTCATAGCGGTTTACAAAACCTTAATACTATTTGATAAATGGTCATAACGAGTTGTTTGAGTTCCATTGCTGATAAAATTAATGAAAAATCACTATTTACTTCAATAAATTTAAAAAACAAGACCGACGAAATGAATTACTATATAACATTTGATCATCTATTCCTTTAAACGAGCATAATATAAAACTAGCACTATATACATATATATATATATATATATATATATATATATATATATATATATATATATATATATATATATATATATATATACTACAACGATCCAACAGACAACGAATAACTGCTATATATCATTAGATTACGGTAAATTGCGCCTATCCATAAGGTCATAATAGCTCAGGTAAAAAATGGAACGATCCCGAAACCAGAACACCCTAGTTTGAGTCCAGATGTCTCTAGTTCGATTATTTTTTCCCCTTTTTATCATTATTTTTACCGAACATCCAGGTACTTATATCTATTCTTCCTATCACTACAAAAAACTAACTAACGTACTACTTTTGTATAAAATAATTTAATAATAACTGAATTATACTTTATTAAAATAATAAATCATACAATTTATTAACAAAATAATGTATAATTATATATTTTTAAAACTAATACAAAAGTTATACTAATATAAAAGTGGCAATGTATTTCAACCACGGCAATAAATTCACCAGACACTGCAATGGCGCCGAAGAGTCGCGAATTTCTCTCCGAACAGATGGTCCGATGTATGCCAATTCGTATATATTACAACATATAATTAAATACGATTCCCAATTTGGTAGCATTGGAACAACGACCCTTCCAGTCGATAACCTAGCAGTAAAATGTGTCAACAGAGATATTATCAAGTAATGTTGGCTAAAGAAAAGTTATTTCTAATATTTTTTAACAAACGTTTACAAGAATTCAACCTTATTAGTTGCTATTATCTTAGAAAGTCTTATCTTGTCAGTCAACGACCTTTCATTAAAAATTCAATTATATATTTTACGTAGAATGAAATATAAAAAAAAAATGCAAAATTTTAAAAAGGTTTTATATTTTTTATCTATGTATATATGGCTGTTTAAACATAGTCAAATAAAAAAACAAACACTCTTTTCCTGTTCCAGTTTGTTTATTAGGAATTAAGGATAAATTTATTAATTAATTATAAGTTCAAGTTAATGTTACTTTATAGAAATACTACTAATAATCGTGTCCTGAATACCTAAATACTGCAGGAATATTCTGAAGACACGCCTAAAATGCGGTATTTTACCGCATAGTAATTGCTTTAGTAAAATTGTTGTTTATACTTAATATTTTAAATAGTTTTTTTAAATAGTTTTTATTTTCAAAACATGTCAATGGAGGTTAGAGAAACAAAAAATATGATTACTAATTTAATAGTGAAGAATAATTATTATAAATATGTACACAGATCACAAATTTTAAGTTACCTATTACATTCAAATACATTCTGAAATAAAATAAATATTAATATAATGAAGCCAACATCTAAATAATCAACAAATAATTTTAATCTATACAACAGTTGTTCGAGGCCAAACAAGGTTTTTGAACATCTGTCGAAGATGGCGCTTTAACCGCAAAACATAATGTTGTAACATAATTTAGGTTAATTAAAACTCTTACAATATATCTACTTCTATGTCATCCTAATTGTCATTATCTAATTTCAAAATAAAACAAAATGCTATATATTTTTATGATGAAATGACAGCTATTTTCTAATTACAAAAATAATTATATTTGACATAACTTTAACACGATCATTACAAACAATCTGTTCAATATTAATTAGTCAATTCCGATATATTGGTTCTAGTGTAGTTTTGATTGATATACACACAATGGAAGAAGTACATACATAAGTATAATATAATATCACATTATATTTCCATATTATAGTATATTGTGATTTGTGCCGGAATTTCGGACCCCACCCCGACTCAGAGAAGCGGCCGGCGATTATTACCAACTTAACGGATAAAACATCTGCGCAAAGTAAAATTGTGTATTAACTATTTATGAACCAAATATAACTAATTTACCCGGTAATTTTATTTTTAATATTAAATTAAGATAATACTTTCAATTATACTAAATATTTAAAGAAATAAAATAAATAAGACAAGGAACGATAGTTCAAGTTGTTTAAAATCTTTCTATTGGTAACATTGATATGGTGCGGCTATTCCGTCCAATAGGAAAGCAGCATTCTGTATTAGAGACGTTCGTCCGCCGTATATGTATCGATGTCGATAGTTTAATTTAATTTACAATATAATGTAATTTAATATTTTTTGTTTTTTAAAAAACACAATTCACACAATTTTTACAATTCACACAATTCAGAACTGAGTTGGAACACCTATTAATTTTTTAGCAATTTTTTTATAATTCAAACATGATTTATGTTTTACGATTTAAATACCGTCTATCTCTTATTATCTAAAGCAATTAATGAAATGTTTTCTTATTTATTAAATACGATTTTTAATAAAAAAATACCAATTATGTTTTCGGTGTCATTGTATGATATTCAATATCTTTAATCCTGGTATAGATAGAAGATAACGAATAATACGACTGTAATTTAATAATATATTATAACATTTTATTTGTACTGCAATCATTCTTTAATATCGTTTTTAGTTTACAGAAAAGATCTCTACAATTCTAATAATTAGTAGCAATTTTATGTTTTTAAACTTTCTAACAGATTTTTAAACATTAAATTATTTTTTTCAAATAACATTCAAACCAGTTGTATAATACCAAATTAGTTAGTCTAATTAAGTCGAAAATGAAGTCGTTTTAAAAGAAGAAATGAATTATGTATAAAAATATATTGTTTAAATATCGGGATGTCGCAATGCGACAAAAGTTATCGATAATATAATACCGGAACAACTACAGCTCTACCTCATACCCCGCTTTCGTGGAACGGAACGAGCGACCGAAGATTATTCTTGAAGCAGCCACGAAAGTACGTGGTGCGTGCGGAGCAGAAATATATAGTGTTAAGTAATTTATTAAGTTCACATTCAACAAAATGAGGGAAATCGTGCATATTCAAGCCGGTCAATGCGGAAACCAGATTGGTGCTAAGGTAATTATTCTCTATTTTCTTATTTTCTACTGTCGAGTTCACGTCTGGGAATGCGGCCGGCATTTTGTGACGCCTCGTAGTCACAGAGAAAAAGTCGCCGGAACGCTAAATATGCTATCTTACTGATAATTTTCAGGTTTTTTTAGGATCATATTTGCTAATACCTGTATTGTTGCATGGGTGTGGTCGATTTTCCGTGGAAAAGCGCATGCTCAAGACCATATAGGCTATATTAAATTTACTTATGACAGCAGCTATATGTGAATGGTTTTATTACTCATCAATTCCTCTGAATCGAACGAATATTTTTTGTTGTAGCTAAATAGAAATCTATTGTCTGTATAACGATCCACGTGTTTATTCGCCATTCGCCGGTAACTAGTAGCGTCTGTCTGTCCAGTATTCAAATTCAAATTTAGAATTAATGACATCATTCGAACTTCAGAGTTTATTATTGTTGCCGTTATCAGTTATGATAAAATAATATCAAGGTGGTTGGTACAAGGTCCTTAAAATATTGCACTTGTTTATGCGTTTATAACTTAGCAAGTTATGAATGCTTGCTTTGTCTGTATAAAAAACCGTTATTAGGGTACGCATTCCTATACCCTTCAAGGTTACGCGTCCGTTGATAAAGGACGACCAATCAAATGGCGTCCCCTGTAACCGTTCGAAATTTTAAAATGTTATCGGTAACAAAGAACGCGTAAAATATTACACACATTTCACTTAACACAATAAAAAAATTAATTACACCAGTCATTTTAATACATTTTTATGCATTTTCTAAATAATGGATTTTAATTAATTTGTTTTTTCAATGATACATACTAAAATGATCAAGAGCTCATTACGGTGGTTCGCATTTGTTATTTCAGACCACGTAAAGTATAATACAATATATGCAATATAAAAATCGTTACTGGGAGCCGAATAGCGATGTCCAGGTCACTGACCGCGCTTTTCTTCCGTGTTGGCTAAAATAAGCATATCCGTTATTTATGAAAAGCTTCGTATTTTGTAACGTTTTACTGACAGATTTTAAAACTTTAGTATTTGTATCGTTTGAACTATTTCTGTTTAATGTTCTACTGAATAGGTGTGACCCGTTACATCAAAGGAAGAATAGGATAAATTATTACTATATTTAGTTGCTCCGAGTAGGTATAATTATATTTCGATTCTAAAGAAGGTACTATTTAACGCTAATCCACTTAAGTATTGAGTATTAACGTCTAGACTAGGAATTTATTTCAAAAGTCCTTATTTCTCTGAAAACTAAAATATAAGATGTTAGTAATCGCTCTTATGACTCGATGCACTTCAGTTTTAAGAGATGAGTAAAAGGATTTTGGAGCAGCGCCAAGATCATGAAACAGCTGATGATATCACAAATTCTTTCGCTTAATACATTTCACTCCTAAATAAATTAATTAAATTATGTACTGTAAATAATCATTTAAACCTAAGCTTCAAATAACTAAATTATCAAACTTTCTAGTTTACTTCAAGGTTAGACTGAATTTAGTTAGCAAATAATTTTGATGTGTAGGCAGAAACCGTAGGAGGACAGGTCCTTCCCTCCTACGGTATTTATAATAGATAGAGTCCAAGTCTCTTTTGTTCCATTGTTTCAATATAAATGGTTAATACATTTGGGATTAGTATTTTAATTGTCTTGGGGGTTTATTTAGCAATCTACTGCTTTAATTTAAAAAGCTTTAAATAACTAGGATCCGCCAACCGTGTGCGGCGGGTGTTGAGCTGAGCCCCTCTCCTTTCTTCTTTTTTGATAACTTTTGAATGGCTAAACATTTTTTCAATCTGTTTTCGCTATAACATCCGCGTTCGGCTCAAACATACATGAGAAAATCTTTAGCTAATTATCTCGTCGCATTCTGGAGACAACTAAACGCAAAAAAGGTCTCCCAAACGGTTAAGAGCTTCACTTACGCTTCGCTCAATAAATACAACGAATTAAAACAAAGTTAAAATTAAGATTATAAATTTTTGACGCACACTTAAAAATGGTTTACAGTTCTTGATAATAATTTTTTTAAGAGTTAGTAAAGATGCGTCATCTATAAGTAGTATGGACACGTTTCTTAGAAATTAAATTTGAATAAAAATATTATTCGGATCATAAAAATAATCTATCCATTGTCATATTAAGGCTAGTCGACGTCAGCGAACCAAAAACTATCTTCAATCTATCTATGATTCATCTACAGATAATTGAACATTTGACATGAAACTAAATGGATTTAAAATTAAAGTATAATTATCTTCTATATTGAGTAATGACTTTTCATATTATCTTAATTCTTAATTTATGTACATTCACCGTTGTCCCTGTTTCACCTTTCTCAGTTTTCTAATCTCTTAAAAATATTAATATCAGTGAATCTTTTAATACTTATTGATGGTATCTAAAATGTTTTATCAAATTGCATTTTGTTGTGGGTTTATTTTAATGGATGACTCGTCAAAGTAATGGATTGCTTGTAGATTCAATAACGCCTACACGCAACTTACAGATAAATCAACTGAGAATTTATTATCGTTAAACTTGTATTGCGCTCTCCTCTTATAAGGCGCTATTATATAAGGCTTTGGATTACTTCGTTATAAATGGGACATTTACGGTGTCGTTCGTTTTTATTCGTCGAATCGATAAGGAGTGGGACGACCTCGTAAATATTGTAATTTAGCCACGCAAGGAGGGTTTGTTTAATGTCCTGTTACCCGGGTAACCGATGAGTCATGTCGAACGGTACTAGCGACTCGGTTTCGTAATGTTATTTATGGAATGTAAAACTACATTTTTTTTCTTTTTTATAGTTCTGGGAGATCATCTCTGACGAGCACGGCATCGACCCCACTGGTGCTTACCATGGAGACTCTGACCTGCAACTGGAGCGCATCAATGTGTACTACAATGAGGCCTCCGGTGGCAAGTATGTGCCCCGTGCCATCCTCGTCGACTTGGAGCCTGGTACCATGGACTCGGTCCGTTCCGGACCTTTTGGACAAATTTTCCGCCCCGACAACTTCGTCTTCGGCCAGTCCGGAGCCGGCAACAACTGGGCCAAGGGACACTACACAGAGGGAGCCGAACTCGTTGATTCAGTTTTAGACGTCGTACGTAAAGAGGCAGAGTCTTGCGACTGTCTTCAAGGTTTCCAACTCACACATTCACTCGGCGGTGGTACTGGATCAGGTATGGGCACACTACTCATCTCCAAAATCAGAGAAGAATACCCCGACAGAATCATGAACACATACTCAGTAGTACCATCGCCTAAAGTATCAGATACCGTCGTAGAACCTTACAACGCTACCCTATCAGTACATCAGTTAGTAGAAAACACAGACGAGACCTACTGTATCGACAACGAAGCTCTCTATGACATCTGTTTCCGCACGCTCAAACTGTCCACACCCACGTACGGCGACCTCAACCATCTCGTGTCGCTCACCATGTCGGGCGTCACCACCTGCCTCAGGTTCCCGGGTCAGCTGAATGCGGATCTCCGCAAGCTGGCCGTCAACATGGTGCCGTTCCCTCGTCTGCACTTCTTCATGCCGGGCTTCGCTCCGCTCACGTCCCGCGGCAGCCAGCAGTACCGCGCGCTCACCGTGCCCGAGCTCACCCAGCAGATGTTCGACGCCAAGAACATGATGGCCGCCTGCGACCCGCGCCACGGACGGTACCTCACCGTCGCCGCCATCTTCCGAGGACGCATGTCCATGAAGGAGGTCGACGAGCAGATGCTCAACATCCAGAACAAGAACTCCTCCTACTTCGTCGAATGGATCCCCAACAACGTGAAGACCGCCGTGTGCGACATCCCGCCCCGCGGTCTCAAGATGGCCGCCACCTTCATCGGCAACTCCACTGCCATCCAAGAGCTGTTCAAGCGCATCTCGGAGCAGTTCACCGCTATGTTCAGACGCAAGGCTTTCTTGCATTGGTACACCGGAGAGGGTATGGACGAGATGGAGTTCACAGAGGCCGAGAGCAACATGAACGACTTGGTGTCCGAGTACCAGCAATACCAGGAGGCCACGGCCGACGAGGACGCCGAGTTCGACGAGGAACAAGAGCAGGAGATCGAGGAGAACTAAGCCTCCTCTCCCATTCCCTTCGCCTCCTTCACACCTAACACCCTTTCCTCGTCCTAGCAGGGACTTAACGCATTTTGCTTCTGTAGTTTTATACAACTTTTAACAGTTCTGGATGTAGTTCCCCAGTCCTACAATAGAGGACTTTCTGATGTTGCGTTATGGTATTTACATTCCCAGTGTTTTCTAACGGAAGGGCGCTCTCTGGAATGTTTATCGATAAACAGTGATCCCTTACGACGTGACCCCTTCACTTCGCCTCTGCGGTGCCGTGAATTCACTGAAGACACAAAAGAAGATCTTTTGTTTGATAAGGCTGAACTGATTTTTTTTAATACCTAAGTTATTTTTTAATCTTTGTAACCAGTGTGTTTACGTTGGCTTTTTGGCAATTATAGATTAGTTTACGAGTCCAGACACAAAGCGATTATGTATAGAACGTTCCAATACCGCAATGTCAAAGTAATCTTGGATTTCTGAACTATGATCTCGCAGTCATCGGCAGAGGTGGTGAAGGTCAAGTGTCTGGAATCTTAAATGCATCTATACAGCTAATAATTATGTCGTACAATTTTTCGAGTCGATCAAAGTTTTTAATTATTATATTCCAGCTGGTGAATAATAAATTACTATGATTTTATTTGGTCTTTTTATTAAATTCCCCTTAAAAAATATCTTATTCTACAATGTCTTATTAATTTTTAAAATTGGTTCATAATTCAACTTTTCTCCCATAAAATTTTTATATTATTGGATGAAAGTGCATATTTCGCTATAATTTTTTTGTGTACAGAGATTTTAAAATATTCTCTATACTAGTGAGATATACTTTCCTATGGTAACATTGTACCAAATAAAATAGCGTTTTAAATTAGAACTTCGTACAGTTAGGATTAGTACCGCAAATGCAAATAGAGCATTAGGATGCACCGGACACTACTGGCATTTCCTCTTTATAACTGGGATGTCATTGTACCTTATAATCTAGCTATCCTATCTAGGTAACATTGGGTACTACTATCTTGAACATACCGAAGTGAAGTAAGCATTTTTATGGAAAAATATAACCTTGCCAAGAACAAGTTTTCAAAATTATAATTCGTGCTGATAACATACAGACACTAGAAAAACGTTTAATAATAATATAAATTAGTAATATAAGTAACTTAGAAATACAGCATCTTCTATAAACTGATACTTCGGTCACTTGTTTGAATTCATACAACAAAAAACTGTCGGATGAATCATGATACTAATAATAAAAGTATAACATTGCCAAGCCTAAGCCCCAGATAAGTAAACTTTATGTAGATATAGTTTGGAAATAGACCATATATTTACTTAACCAATAAGGAAGAATTAGAAATTAATCCCATAAGACAGGAAACGGAGGATGAAAAAAATTTATAAAGAAATTAGTTACTTTTGACGATTACTACCCAGTTTCGTGTTCGGTTGTTTCCAACAGGAAATGTTAGTTATACCAAAATAAAATTTTAGGGACTTGGACAATTTTATCCAGGTAGGTATATTCCAGGGTGTAGGTAAAAGTTTGTGCAATTAACCTACATTTCTTTCTAACTTGTAATTTATATCTGTTTAGGATTAGCAAGCCCTAAAATGAAAAATCGAATACAAATAAAGTGACAATATTTATATTATACCATTAATGTTAGGAATTAAGATAAATACTATCACCTGACAAAGTACATTACCTTGTACAAAGAAAGACATTTCTTTTTATTTGTAATAAACACTAATGAACTTGTAAAAAAAGTAAGTCCTTACATGCACATAACAAGGTAAGATGGATTAAAAAAAAATACTGTTTTTTCAAATTTTAATTGTAATATAATTACAGTTAAAGAGTCAATTGCATGCATACTTATCAATATTATCTTAAATATGTATACGGTATGTAACGTCATTGATATAAATAAGTAAAATTACATTTTTTCCACGAAATTCTCAATTACTAATGTCTAGATTTTTTTAAACGGTAATTTGTTCAAAATTGTCTTTCATACCAAATTGGCATTCCTTAATGTGATCGGATACAATTTCAACAGTTTCGTCGCTAATTCTGCCAGCATCACGCAAAATTTTAACCAACTCCGTCATCGTAAAAATTGATTTCACTTCGACGCCATTTGCTTTCAGCACACCAGCGCCACCTTGTTCCCGATCGAGAACTACGACAGCGTGCGTCACTAACAATCCCTCGTTACGTAGCGTGGTAACCGTTTCGAGTAGACTGCCGCCAGATGTCACTACGTCTTCAATCACGAGGCATTTTTGTCGTTTCTCAAAGACTCCTTCGAGAATTTTCTTGGTCGCATACAGTTTAGTTTCCTTCCTCTTCATGATCATGGGGGTGTCCGTGTTGATGGACATGACAGCTGCAAAGGGAAGTGCCGCGTAGGGCACGCCGCACAGGATGTCGTGGTTTATTTCAGAAGCCAAGATTTGTAACTGTTGAGCGATTGCCATCTGGAATCAAGGACACGGCTTTATGAACAGGGATTAATTGGGATTAATTTATTACATCTATATTTTCATTTAAAAGAGATTTAAAAGTTTAATCCTTCTCTTTTAAATATATATTTGCGTGATACTTTTGCACCGTATAACAGATTAATAAACGCGAATAGGAACTAGACAAGTTCAAGCAACTGTTAAAATTCTGACTAGTTCCCAGAACAACTGTATACAAAAGTCTGAAACCTCACCATAATCCTTGGGTGGGACACCACGACCCTCAGATCGAAATATATCGGCGTCCTGCGTCCAACCTTCGCCTCAATATCCCCGAGGCGCACCGCTCCAGCGTCGAACAGCTTCACCGCTAGCTCCTGTAGCTTGCAAACCATCTAAAATTTAGAACAACCGTTCCTTAGTATCAATTAAGTACTTCCGTACTACTTGTACTTAAGTATCACTATACTTATACCATGATTCTGTTAATTGAATTACAATTTTAACTGAGCATATTTGTCATATACATATTTATATAAATAATAAAATATAATTTCAAGGTAATTACCACTTAACAAGTTGTTATTATAAAACAGGAAAACTGTATCATTTTGTGCGCTGTTTAACATCTTAAAAGCACAATTAACATTAACAAATCATATTACATTTATGTATTTTTAACCTTCAATTTGAGAATAATTATTAATAAAAAACTTAAATACATCATACAACTACTTTCACTTATTTATCTTGAAATAACTGACATTTTGGTCGTTGCTATGCAATATATCGACTACTTCTTTTAAAATAAAATAAATCTGCAACCATTTAAATGTTATGAATACAATGAAACACAGACAGACTAATATACATTTGGAACATATTAATAATAAATCTACAATCTTAGATTTAAATTAATCTTTAAAGTATCGCCTACAGATTCAGTTCTAAAATTGCACCGGTAACTAAAGACACAACTGTAATTTTGCTCTTTAACACTAAACCTACCAAGTACCGGTCAAATTGACCGTTCCTAAACTTTTGTAAAACTTACACATTCTTAAACGTTATAATATCATTATCAAATTACATGACAATTCTTAGAATATGCATATAATATTTTCTTCACTCTTTACTTTTAGTTATTTCCATTATTACCTGCGTTATATAATAAAATAACTTTTAATTACCGGTCAATTTGACCGCGTGCGGTAGGAACAGGTATACAAGAATTGTCAGTAGGTTTAGTGTTAACAGCTAAAATTGTATTGATTCATTGTTAAATGACTATTAAAACAGATCAAGAATGTAGTCTGAACGAGTTTTTCAGTAATACATTTTGTTGCTACGTTAATTTAATCTCGAGAATTAATTTAATATTATTACGATCACAATCAGTTTTATTAAGATAATATTCTTATTTTAGAACTTTTTTATACATTTTAAATTAGCATAATAGTTTCTATTTAAAACTGGAATGGTCATGTCTTATTTCATACTAAGTTTTAGGACAGAAATACGGAGAGCGAGAAAGATATACTTTTGTCCTTTTCTTCCAGGGTGTTAATTAATTTTGAAAATGGAAGTCTTCAATTCTTTTGTTATAATAAAATATTTTTTTATATAGATTTTTTTTTCAAAATTTTCATCTATTCTCAGAAAATGTATAACAAATAATATGTAGATGATATTTCGTTTTAATAAATGGTTAAAATTCATGTTTTTGTTTCCATTTCATTTTGTTTTTTTTATGAATACAAATAAAATATTCAACAATCTTATTTTATCTACTAACAAATATGGCAAAAGGTTATTTGGTATTAATTAATAAATAATATATAGTTATTCCATTTTTTATGACTTACTAAGTCCTAAGCCTTCGATAATGTATCTTCTAAGATTTATTCTAATCAAAAGTTTAAAAAGACAAAACGCATGACTTGTCTATGAATATATGAATATACTCACAGTATACTCGTAAATACCTATCGTATGCCATGTGGATGTCACCCTAATAAAAACAGACCTAAGCACATACAGCTTCAGAAACAATACTAAGGTTGGTCCTAATAAGGGTCAGTTCCAAATAAGGTCCACCTTTTCAAACTTCACGTATAAACCCGTTTGTTATTTTATAATATTGTTGAAATACTTTCAGAAAGTGAAAGTGGTAAGTAAACAAAAATTTTGCTTTTTAATCTCAATTCTGTTTGTTCTCCTCAGGACATCGAATTGCCTGACAAGGTGCACTATGCTGTCTCCAAATGAGGCCCGGACCTTATGAAGGGTACTAAGTTAAAACATTGCGAATATTCGCGGATACCTATTTATCTTTTAATCTATAGATGAAATTTTTGTTATTGTTATTTATAAACACCTAATAAGGTCCATAGTACTTTTAGAAATGTAATACTTAATATAGTCGAGAGATTGAAATTGAAAAAAACTGAACAGTCATTTGTGACTTTTTTTACTAAAGGTAATAAAAATTAACATAAAATTGCCACAAAACTACAATTTGTTTCATTTAAAACTAGGAAAAAAGTATTTATAACTCATGACATATTCTAAGATTAAGGGCCACGGTACTATTTTATATCAATTTCTGTTACATTACTCGAAAGCTGTGATTTTAGTAATAATTAAAAGTCGTTGTTTGGTTAAGATGTGATTTTCCATATATACAATATCTAAAATATTACATTTTAATTATGGACCTTATTAAAAAGCCTAGTATCCAATAAGGACCATAGACGCACTTTTAAGAAATTCTTTTTCAAAAAACTGACCATTGGTGAATTGTTTTTGTACAATATTTTCTCTTTAAATATAAATAATCTAACTAATTATGGTCTTTTATAAATTAACTCACATCCCAATATTTATTTATAAGGATTTCCAAAAACCCCGGCCCTTATTAGATGCCTTTACCTTATATCTAAAATAGAACGTCAATTCTCCAATTTGGATTGGACGCGGTAAGCTCAAGCGGACTTACTCGTTAACTTGAACTTTATACTTTAATTATTCCTCAATCAGTCAATCAATCAATCAAGTATCTATGGATGTCTGTTTGCAATTTTAATTGTCATTTAATTGTTATTAACTTATATTTTTGAGTGTTAATTGAATTGCTCGAACTTAAGAATATCAAACTGAAGAAGCTAGCAAATTTCAAGAAACTAACAAACTAAATACACATATATCTCAGATAGTTATACGAACGTGAGTTTACGGCAGAGGTTCTCAAAGTTATATATATATTTTATTTAAAATAATAAGGAATAACCACTGTTTCTCAAATATAAATAATGTATGCAACATACCTAGATTTAGATCAGTACGAATCAAACAATGGTTTAGACAAAGGAGTAACATGGGAATCGAACGCACGTCCTCATCAGCACTCAGGGTCAATTATTTTAAGAATTAAGGTCATAAATGCACTTAAGAATCAATAACCTTTAAATTTATTATAAAATATATATTTTTTGATATCTTAATTTATGTAGGTATTAATTAATTCACTTATTTTTAGATAATATTAGTTATTTTTAGATATTAAATTTCAAATGATATAATTTTTTAAATGAAATGCATTCTAGATTATATTTAGAAGCTTTTAAATCATCGCTGATTTAAAGGTTTTTTTATTGAGCGAAGCGAACGAAGTGAGTGGAGCGTTCTACAGGAGACTTTTTCACATTCTTTGTCACGAATCGGCTCGAAAACTACATGACGGAAAGTTATGAAATTTTGCAGTCAAAAAGATACACATTAGGTGATGGTTTTAAAAGAAAAATTTTAGAAAAATGGCATGTCATTGAGGCCTTATCGTAAAAAAACCGATATCCCATTGAAGTCAATGGGAAACGATGAATCATTACACTGGGCTCGCTTCGCTCCATATGGAAACGGCACCCGAGATTTCGCGAGCGCAGCGAGTCGAAATTGAGGGTCTGTTGGCGCCCCTAGTATTAATGGCCATACCAATATATGGATTATTATGGATGGAGTATGACAGACAAAAACAACGGATACTGTTATAGTTAAATTGAATTTCTTAGACGCTATCTTTTGACAATTTCTTGAGACTTCTTCCTTATCATAAAGAAGTTATTTTATCGTATAGCGTGTCCTTTTTTTAATGTTTTATTCAAATATTATTAATCAGTTATTTTGTAATCATGACTGTTATATTTTATTTTGTTTTAATTTAATGTTATTGACAATTATATTTTAATTATTTTACTTTGAGAATCACTGACCGTAGTTGGAACTAAAGCATAACTTTCCATCATATGAGACAATGAGATTAACCGTAAAATATATATAAATGATTAAACGTTTAGTCAAATTTGTAAATATATATATATTTTTTACTTTCAACAGAGTCTCAAATACTTTTTTATCTGTTAATTTTTGACAGCACTTGAATACAGAAAATTTGATGACTTATTATGAAAGACCCAAAAAATTACAAATTTTTTGATATAATATGAGTGTATTAATATAATATTGGATTATGTTTTACTGTTTAACACTAGAATAACTAAAACTATGCAATTTGACATCGTTGTGTTTGATTACCGATATCTTATTTGGTAAAAACACAGGCAAGAACTAGTAATTAAATCCCTTTATATTCCTTGTCATTATCAATTATATTTTAATTATATTAAAGATAAAAATATAATATTACTTTATTGAACTTAACCTGACCTTACGGCTCATGAGTCAGCTCGAAAGCCATGGCTTTTATACATAACTTTGTATGTCTTCTGGAATATTGAATTGTTACTAACGTTTGTTACTTTACGAAACTGTTCATGTTGGTCATAATTTGACAAAATATATAATGTAAAAATGACGTCTGTCAGTCCGAGTCAATCAAAGAATACAGTCTTTAAGTCGTCGAACTTCTAACAGCTTGGAACTGAAATCCAAGGTTTAACATTGATCCAAGTTTAAACATGCCATACTTTAGCCACAAGACAAAGAACTGACCACAACCACACGTGCAAAAACCAAAAACCAAAGACTATCATATTTCTGTTTGTATGTCATTATATGTATTGATTACAATATGATTTGATTTGTTCCGACATCTTTCAAAATTGTTACATTGTTATGTAACAACATAACATTCATTATTATTACGTAACATATATATATATATAATATATCTCAAGGTAATTAGGTTAAGGTATAAAATATACATCCTCAATCATATATCAAGGGCATTTACATATATTAATTTTAATTAAAATGTTATCAATACTAAATAATAATTAATAATTAATTTATATATAGTAATAATTACCATGTAATTAAATTACCACGATTTAAAATCCACACAAATATATCGATAAATTAAAACACTTTCACTACATTTGTTTTACTTCCAAATAAATGGGACCGAGTCCTTCATAAACGTCCGATCCGGATAAGACAAGGATACGGTATGAAATGTAAACAAGTCTTCAATATTAATATTACCTACACAGGTGACCAGGCGTTGGAGGACTTTCTTAAACCATAATAAAATATGTTATATCTATTTTAATTTTGACAAAATAAAAAGATATCGCTTTATTTATTATTATGTTTTTCACCATTAAACAAATGCTGTAATAACTAGGGGCGCCAACAAACCCTCAATTTCGACTCGCTGCGCTTGCGAAATCTCGGGTGCCGATATATTGAGCGAAGCGAGCCCAGTGTATTGATTCATCGTTTAACATTGACTTCAATGAGATATCAGTTTTTTGAAATGATATTTAAAAAAAAAAAAATTTTTGAGGATATTTCTCAAATTTTTTTTTTTAAAAACCATCGCCTAATATGTGTCTTTTTCATTGCAAAGTTTCATAATTACAAGGCAATTCGTGACAAAGAATGCAAAAAGTCTCCAGTAAAACGCTCCGCTCACTTTGTTCGCTTCGCTCAAAAAATTTAAGAGTTAAATTTAATAACAAAATTAAATTATATGAAGAAGCTTTTGTAAAAAGAAAGCACAATATATTTTTAGTTACAAAGTTTCCGGTAATTTTGACCCACAGAACCCAGTTGATATGATGACTCAAGTTGATAATGAATTAAATTAGATCTTGGAAGAGCATCCATCTCCAACAACAATTGTCAGGGGTCGTATAGTAATAAAACAATTCACTTGACACAAATTGATAATGTGTAAAGTTTGAGAATGGATTATTGCATGAATTGAAAGAATAAACATTATTGTATTAAATTAATCAACCATCACAATAATGAGGGGCTTTTAAATCTTATAAAAACGCTCAGTATTTGAACCCAGGACCCAACAATCATGTCCTAAGCCAAGTTGACAAGCCAAGGTACGAGTATGTGTTTGGCATCTGTATTGTCAGCACTTGCAAACCATAATGGAGAGATGATCTGTTAAACAACAGACTCATCAATTATTTTGGTCTATTGCTAGAGCAAATCTAGACAGTGTCCTTCATGATAGACTGTTGCTAAATTATAGACCTAGACCTGCAACTGGAATGAGTTAATTCATATAAAAATACATATTTCGATTGTTTAAATATATTATAAAATATTAATTTCATAAGTAACGATCTAATAATATGATATAATGTATTATATAAAACATTAAAATTGTATATATTCAATAATAATTTTTACCTTCCAATGTTTTTTAATTCAATTAGACATTGCACTTATAAAATGTCAGCAAATCTTTATAGTGTCTCATCTTGTAATAATCTTAATTACGATATTTATTTACTATAGTTATAATAAAAATAAAGATAATGATACACCAAATACTTTATAAATAAGTTTAATATTCAATCCCTAATACCAAGACACTCCTGGTCACCCTACAAGCTCTTACAATTTAATATCTATATAATATCCTCGGAATATTTTTAATACGTTTATAATTTGTTAGGGAATAAATGAATTCTTATCAATATATAGTTTTTTTAAACAATTAACATAGCTGTGGTTTGAATTATTGTAATTGCCCACAGATGCAGTTATTAAAAATTCTTCTCATATACAATTAAAATAGATTGTCCATAAATATTAACAAACGTGATCTTAGTCTTACCAAGATATTACTATATTTATTTAGAAATATAGTAATTTTTTCACATATAAACTTTTAATATTCATATATATTAATAAAAGAAAATACGAACGAATAATTAATATATAATTAGACAATATATTTCATTGAATAAGCATTTTAAAGTTTGAAAAAGTTGTCTAAGTAATATGTTGTTAATTTCTTCAATCGAAATGTCATGTTTCTGAATTTCAAAATGGCGGTATTACAAAATGAACTGTCACTTTTAGTGCTTGAATTTGTAAATAATTATACGACCTTTAAAAGATTTGTGATTATTTTGCTAATATATATATTATGTATTAATATATTAATACTATTTAAATAAGGAGGATTAAATAGATTACCTATTAGAAGTGAATGTATAGATTTATCTTGATTTTAGACCGGTTTGTCAAAACTTGTTACAAAGTAATCTTAATATATACAGTTTTTTCTTTGAAATAAGAAACATTTGAAATAATATATTGATTATATTAAAATAATTTTAACACAATTCACAGCAATTCTAACAGTAATAGTTTAGTTTTTATGTAATTAAGTAATTAATTCTTATTAAGTAAGGGATGTAACATATCATATAAGTGTTTTCTGATCTGGCATTTACTTTTAAATAACTAATATTTGTAAATATTAGTATATATGCGGGTGCTGCTTGCTGGTGGTGGTGTGACTGGTTGTGTAGCTGGCCGATTTTTATTTTTTATTATTATTATCATCATTATTATTATTATTATTTATTTATTTTATTGCGACGGTTCTAGTTGTTCCAAAATAGCTTTTAAGATTGACATTTGTGAAACAGTGATCACAATATAAAAAAATATCCGGCTGAGTTTGTTGTGTCGTTCTTCTCAGACCAGGACGCGTTTGGAACCCTCATAGCTTTAATATTAAGTTGGAAAGTGCTTTTACAGAAGAGCTTATTACGATAAATCTGGTATCGAAATAGGCCCTCCTGACACTTCCATTTTGACGTACACAAGTCATCACTGATAATGATTCAAAGTGGAAAAGATATAAATAAATAAAAATAAATAAATATATATTTATTCTCTGCAATGAGATTTCTTTTGGGATGTTTTCTTTTTCCTTATTTATTTACGCTTATACCTAATTATACCTAATATCATTGTTTATAGGCTATTTTTCGCACAGTTGTTTTTCTTTTCTTTATTTCGTATTATGTTTGTGTATTAAGTCTTATATTATTACAATATGTATATATATATAATAAACTTTTCCTGCTCCTTTATTTGTCACAACTGTTTTTTAACTTTTTTTTGTTTATGTGTTCTTAGTTGTGTTTGTTTTCTTGCTGTTTGAATATAAATATTTTATAAATATAAGTAAAATTATGAAACACGTTTTCAATCTTTTACTATTCAAGTAATCAAAAGTAAGGTGTTGATCAGGTTAAAAAAATCGTTTGAAACAAAATTTAAAGATAAGATTCTTTTATCTTTTTCACTGTAAGAATATGACAGTGACAGAAAGGAGTTCTAAATAATAATAATAATCGTTTATTTCGGGTCAAGCCCATATTTTGTTAGTAACAGTTATTCTTATATATATATATATATATATATATATATATATATATATATATATATATATATATATATATATATCAAAGATCAAAAGTTATTTTGAACACACGTTTATATTTTACGATTATAAATAAAAATAACCTTGTTAAGGAATACGCAATAATATTTCACAGATTATAATTTCACTCGTCGTGTTTATGGTTTGTTATGGATCAATTAGTTTTTATGAACACGCGCGTGCAGTTTTCGGTTTCTATGCTTTCTTTAATAGTTTCTTACACACACACACACATACACAAACACATATATAAACAAAACAAATGTTCTAATAAGGGAGCACGCTAAACTCTAGTTAAGAGACAAAATTTAAACACTAATCGTAAGAAAATGAGGTAAAGACATCTAATAAGGGCCGGGTTTTTGGAAATTCCTATTAATCAATAATGGAAGGTATGTTAGTATATAAAGTATTATTATCAGAAAAAAATTTTTATATTTAAATAGAAAATATTGTGCAAAAACAAGTCACTAAGCCAGTTAGTTAAAAAAGAGTTTTTTTAAAGTGTCTCGTAGGTTCTTAATGGTTCTTAATCTGTAAATTGATATTAACTGGTTCAGAACACATATCTCTGGTTAAAGATGTAGTTTTATCTTAGTTATATGTATGTACTTTCAGTATTACACCACCAGTACTTAGTATTAGGCATAGTCCTAAATAGTTACTACTTAGTAGTCGACCTACACTGAATCTGTTTTCATAATATCGGGTTTATTTTTTCAAAGCTTTCCAAGTTTTTTGAGGATTTCTGTCGATACAAGTGACTGTTCCGACAAGATTTTAAAATAGATACAGATTTTAATGGTTTCTTTTAGATATATCAAATTGTATATCAAAATTATTGAAATTAACAGACACAAAATAGAAATATGTTATCTGTAAGCCTTGTTTATATTTATTTAATATATAATAAAAGAATAGTGGGAGACTAGTCATTCGATTTTTATTGTTTTTTTCAGTTATATCATTTTACCAAGTTTTGCTTACTCTGAGACCTTAAGGGAGAAAACAGAAAGTTTTTACGTGAAATGTTTGACTAATTTTAAGTTAAGTCATCTTCTTGCCCTTATCTCAATTTTGGGGTCAGCGCAATATATTTTTTCCTTCCATACTCTCCTGTTACTCGTCATCTTTGTACTACCCTCTTCTCCATATCGTCTTTCACGCAATCCATCCATCTTTTCTTCGGCCGTCCTCTACCTGTCCATCCCTCCACTACCATACCCAGCACTCTTTTGGTCACATGCCTTTTATCTCTCTTCATAACATGCCCATACCATAACAGACAGCTGCCTCAATTTTTTTCTGTTTAAAGTTAAATTTACACATTTTTAAACGTTATAATGTCGTTAACAAACTACATGACAACTCTTAGAATATGCATATAATATTTTCTTCACTCTTTACTTTTAGTTATTTCCATTATTAAATGCGTTATATAATAAAATAACTTTTAATTACCGGTCAATTTGACGGCGTGCGGTACGAACAAGTATACAAGAATTGTCGGTAGGTTTAGTGTTAAGTAAACCAAATCACATATCAATGATAACCAAAATCATTTATTGCAATGAATTTTCTGGTAATTAGTGTAAAGTCCAAAGTGTTTTGAGGTATGGTGATTTACAAAATGGCGTCCTAAAGTGACAATTACATAGTATTTTACCATCCTTACTCAATTCATCTTTCCGTTTCCCTTTAACTGTTATTTAATTAAAATTAACATAATCGTTCGATTTTTTTTATAATGTCCTCCCCGAAAAACAAAATGGTAGATGACATACAGATGTCAGCAATATAAAATAGGTTAAGTAAATTTACGAAATTTAATTAAATTAAAAAATCTATGAAATATGCTTTAAACAATGTATTTTTTTCATCAAAGATGGAATTAAACACAAAGGTAGTATAAAATCTGAATAAATATTAGAAATTAAGAGATTATAATACTAATAGTATTATATATATGGATGGATGTGTGGGGTGATAAGAAGGGATAGAATAAGAAATGAGTATATTAGGGGAAGCTTAGGAGTAGAGCCAGTAACAGAAAAAATTAGAGGTAGCCCTCTGTCATTGTATGGGCATGTTATGAGGAGGGATGAGAGACACGTGACCAAAAGAGTGCTAGGTATGGTAGTGGAGGGATGGACAGGTAGAGGACGGTCGAAGAAAAGATGGATGGATTGCGTGAAAGACGATATGGAGAAGAAGGGAGTGTGCACAGACATGACGAGTAACAGGAGAGTATGGAAGGAAAAAACATACTGTGCCGACCCCAAAATGGGATAAGGGCAGGAAGACGATGAGTATTATATATATAACAATAATTTCTCATACTATTGACATAGATGAAGAATGCGTCACGCATTCATTTTGATCTACTGATTGATATATGAATAATTGTTTACATATAAATTATACTGCTCGGTGTTTATTTATAAACATATATACAATACAATAAATATATAAAATATGTTTTTCTGTATGTCCGTCAAGTCTTGATTTCAGCGTTCATTAATTTCTACATATATTAGTTATAATTATTGTGCATAATAAAATAAACCAATTTACCCAAAAATACACAAGTCAATGGTAAAAAAGTTATTAAACAGAAAAAAAAATTCTAACAATAGTTTACGTTAATGGTATTTTTTTACTTGTATAATATATTAGAATTCTCAGCGTTTTTTTTATATAAAAAAAATAATGACGTGGCAAAATATGTATATCAGAAAGAAAAAAATCATTGATAAAAAGGTTTTTACGATCAATCAAGCAATCAATCAATGACTTGAAGTAGTTATTGGTTATTATGTTATAGATCCAAATCTACTTTTTCCCCAGAACCGTTGTTTCCGTATCCGTTGACGTAAATTTATGTTATTTCGCAAGGTGGCTAACCTGATGTTTATAATGAAAAACTATAAATTACAAAAAGTTCAATCAACTACAAGCAATACGTTTTATATATTTAGATCATTTCCCTAAAACTGTAACATCGAATATCTTTATAAAAAAAACATAATAAAAGATAAATTAAACTAATAATAAAAGATAAATTAAGATAAGATAAAAATCGTGGGATGTGATCTATTGACACCATTCACTCTTTTTTTGTATTGTTATTTTTTAATTTAAGTTTTTTTTAATTTTTTATATTATCGTCATCCTTGATACGCAGTTTCAAATTAATCCGCCATCTTGATTTCAAAATGGCGTTCAGTTTCCGTTACACACAAATATAAGTTATAAAATATTAAAATATACACAAACAAAAATACATACACACATAATTAGGACGAAATTCAGTAACACAGATACAGACAGATAGACCAATGTTAGTTATAAAGTTAAGATGGATGCAAATACCATTTTATG
This sequence comes from Melinaea marsaeus rileyi, assembly GCA_918358865.1. Lineage (NCBI taxonomy): Eukaryota > Metazoa > Arthropoda > Insecta > Lepidoptera > Nymphalidae > Melinaea > Melinaea marsaeus. The sequence continues at coordinate 6,704,751 of OU911088.1, read as the reverse complement.
AACGTGTTAAATTAAAGACAAGTTCACTGACCCTTGGCGTCGCGCCAAATCTTCTAGCAATGAATTTAGTAGTTAAAATGTTTTGTTTATATTAGTTAAGACGAATATTTTATATATTTTAAACTTATATATATATATATAACTACTACTGCAATATATAAACTACAAACTAAACTAATATTTTATTAAAGTTATTTTTTGAAAACGATAATTCGTCAATTAGCATAACTTATTTTATTCAACCATATCACGTACTATAAAAATTATAAATAAACCTCATTTGTTAAATATTTGTATTGTTTTATTTTGTTATCTGATTCAAGTTAAATTGTATCATAATTTTTTAATATTACCTGGTATTAAATCAATGTTTATTTTTGTGTATTGTTATACCTTATCAGAAAGCTGAAGAAACGTAATTATTTTAAACCACATCTGCAGCACAAATGTCATAGATTTTTTTTTTAATTATCTAACAAAGAATTTTTTTTTCACAATTTTTTTTATTTTTTTATCAATCAATTGTCTACTACTCAGGTAGGTAGTATAGTTACTTAGCGTGTTAGTGTTTAAAATAATAAAACAACTAATCCACTATACAAAAAAGAAAAAACAAAACAAAAAAACAAAAAAGGGGACAATAGATAAAAAAACGGGATTTTTAATAAAATAATTTCAAAGGCCGATAACTTGAGAACGGTTAGGTTTGGGATATGGGGTTCCATAATCAAATCAGTCAGGAATGACGTAAACTACCACGTCGTAAAGGATTTACATCGAATTAAAATTTAACCCTGTATATATTATAGTTATTTTTGAAAACTCATATCAACAGTAGCAGCATAACTTATTTTATTTTAGATGTATTTTTTTTAATTCATTAATTACACATATGTTAATTAATTTGTTAATATAAAATCTTATTTGTAAATGTTGCTAAATCTTGCCACATTTTATTTCTTGTAATAAAAAAGTAAAATTAAGTAAATGAATCCGTGTACTGCACTCTCAAAGACGTAACGGAATATTCATAGTTTTTTTTATACATATATACTATCTGTGCCCTTTTTTGTTTATCGAGTATGGTTAAAATTAAGTTAGCCCAAGTTACTCATGGCATTAGCTATCCGCCAGTGAAAGTCCTGTTAAAATCGATCCAGTCGTTTCAGAGATGAGTGGGAACAAAGAAAGAGATAAATGTATAAAAATGTATTTTATGTACCGTATATGCTTTCAAATGCATTTATATATGTATATATATATATATATATATATATATATATATATAAAATTGAAATGTCCGTTTGTCATTCCAAATTAACAGCTTTTCACTATATATATATATATATTAATAATTATTTTCTATCTTTCTGAGGTTATCTGAATATCATATCAGATAAGAGTTTTCATATTGAATATTTTTTTATTATCTTCAAAAATCTCTTGCATTTTTTGGGAAATTAGAAAACTAATGTCGATTTACGTCTAGACAATTGTAGGGTTGGTAGGTTTTGGTAGATTTTTAATTTAATTAATTAGTATTCATTACAATATCATATTTTTCATATATATATATATTCGATATTGTAATCTAAATACGTAAATAAAATATAATTAATGTAAAAATATATTTAATTTAATTAAATGGTCCTGGTTTTGATACCTTGCAAATAATGTGGTCTGTCTGCCAAAAAAAAACATTAGGAGGTAACAATAGTTAACAGTCATAATTGAGCTGAGCGTAAGCGAAGCTCTTAACCGTTTGGGAGACCTTTTTTGTGTTTAGTTGTCTCCAGAATGCAACAAGATAATTAGCTAAAAATTTTCTCGTGTATGTTTGAGCTGAACGCGGGTGTTATAGCGAAAACAGATTGAAAAAATTAACCATTCAAAAGTTATGAAGAAAAGAAGAAAGGAGAGGGGCTCAGCTCAACACCCGCGCACGGTTGGCGGATCCTAGTTCATAAACATAACAAACTGAGATTGCTAATCGTAATCAGCAGGACGGTTTTGAAATAACTTAAGAATAATTATAGTAGCTAAAGTTAAGACTAAATATTAGTTTAGGATCAATAAAAAAACTACATTTGAAAAAAAAATTAAATAATAAAAGCAATGTTGTAGTGACAACCCTATTTCAGTTCAAATTGTGAGTAAAAACGCTGCGATTTTGGCAGCCATTGTCTGAGAGCCATTAGCGTTTAGGAACAGTTAGATATTAAAATCGGCCTTTATTATGAGAATATGCTTATAAGACTAGGATCCGCCAACGGTGCGCGGCGGGTGTTGAGCTGAGCCCCTCTCCTTTCTTCTTTTCTTGATAACTTTTGAATGGCTAAACATTTTTTCAATCTGTTTTCGCTATAACATCCGCGTTCGGTTCAAACATACATGAGAAAATTTTTAGCTAATTATCTCTTCGCATTCTGGAGACAACTAAACACAAAAAAAGGTCTCCCAAACGGTTAAGGGCTTTGCTTACGCCCATCTCAATAATAGGGTCTATAAGTTCTAGAAGCATCTTAGATCTTGAACTACTGACAAAGATAATTAATTTCACATAATTACCTAATACAGTTATCCCTTAACACGGTAGATTATCCGCGTTGTGTAAACGCGTTGTAGGAATCTCCTCGTATAACGCGTTCATATAACCGTATAACGCGTTATGTAATTCACGTTTAATTTTTCTCGTTAAAGGTGGTTTAAATGGAATATTAACAATGAACTTAATTAAATTTTATTAAATTTCATTTTATTGTATTTTATTTTAATTTATAACAACAAAATGTATAAAGGTGAGCGAAATTAATTATAAACTGTAAGAAATATATATAAATTTCATACTATCAAAAATATAACGTGGGAAATGCTCGCGTTATATGGGGAAAACACGTGTTATACGAGGGGCTGAAATCGCGTTATATGAAAACGTGTTATAGGAGTATTACTGTATATTCACGTTTAAATTATGGACCCTCAAGAGCAGGATATTCTTAGCAATACCTCGAAACATGTTGAAAATCTTACAATGTAGCAATAGTTACCATAGCAACGGTTACGATGACAACGGATAATATGACAAAGGTTACCATAGCAACCTAATTTTACATCCAAATTAGTATGCCCAGCGAAGCAGGAGAAAATAAGCTAGTGTATTATGTACCATTAAAATAAATCAAACGAAGCTAGTAATATAGATAACCTCAATAAAAAGTCCTACACAATTTGAAATGGACTTTACATTGTTGGAAACGAGATATACAAGGTAGTACTAATGTATTTATAATATAATAAATGCTGTCCACAATTGTGACAAGTGATCAGAACTACCATGTAGGTTGTGATTCCAGACTCCAGGACTCCAGACTCGTTCTTCTACTCGGAGACTATAAGTGGGTTCAAATTAACAAGGAATTTTTCTCCATTTCTTTAAGCTCGATGATAGCTCCATGTGAAAACTTGAATGAACGTCTTTTTTAAACTAGGGGCGCCAACAAACCCTCAATTTAGACTCGCTGCGCCCGCGAAATCTCGGGTGCCGTTTGCATATTGAGCGAAGCAAGCCCAGTATATTCACTCATCGTTTCCGATTGACTTCAATGGGATATCAGTTTTTTGACATGATATTAAAAAAAAAAAAATTTTTTTTTACATTTTTCAAAATTTGTTTTTTAAAAACTATCACCTAGTGTGTGTCTTTTTGATTGCAAAGTTTCATAATTTTCCTTCAAGTAACTTTTGAGCCAATTCGTGACAAAGAATGCAAAAAGTCTCCAGTAAAACGCTCCGCTCACTTCGTTCACTTCGCTCAATAATGTATGCATTATTTTACTAGGGGCGCCAACAAACCCTCAATTTCGACTTGCCGTGCTCGCGAAATTTTGGGTGCCGTTTGCATATTGAGCGAAGCGAGCCCAGTATATTCACTCATCGTTTCCACTTGACTTCAATGGGATATCAGTTTTTTGACATGATATTAAAAAAAAAAAATTTTTTTTTGATATTTTTCAAAAATTTTTTTGTTAAAAACCATCACCTAATGTGTGTCTTTTTGTATGCAAAGTTTCATAATTTTCCGTCAAGTAGTTTTTGAGCCAATTCGTGACAAAGAATGCAAAAAGTCTCCAGTAAAACGCTCCGCTCACTCCGTTCGCTTCGCTCAATAAAAATATGACGTTTATACACGAACAAGGTTATAGTAGACGAAGAAACTGATAAGGATGGAGCTATATCGATAAATATAACACGATAAAAGACCCATTATAACAAGTATTACTTCAATTCTGTTCAGAGACAAAGAATTCTTCACGATCTTACTGTTTCACCTCTAAAAAAATATTAACACTAAACCTACCAAGTACCGGTCAAATTGACCGTTCTTAAACTTTTGTAAAACTTGCATATTTTCAAACGTTATAATATCGTTATCAAACTACATGACAATTCTTAGAATATGCATATAATATTTTCTACACTCTTTACTTTTATTTATATAATATGCGTTATATAATAAAATAACTTTTAATTACCGGTCAATTTGACGGCGTGCGGTAGGGAAAGGTATACAAGAATTGTCGGTAGGTTTAGTGTTAATTATGCAAATACTTAATTTTTTTTTTACTTATGCTTTGGTATAAATAAGAACGCCAAAATAAGTTCTCTTTTGTGAATTGTGGAACCTGTTCCTTAAGAGCTGCAAACCTCAAACGTCCTGAAGCCATGTGGACTGTTTGTTTTACCAGGTTTAGAAAGGATAAAAAAATATCGATCACTGGGAAAATCTGAAAATCTATATACCAAACAAAAAGTCAAATATTCATTTGATTACCATTAAATGTATATTTAATTCAAACTGACTACAATTAAAGTAAAAAGTAATTATTCTTAAGATAATCGTAATTTGAACATGACGAAGATAAATAGAACATACAAACATACTGATACAATATAAAAAAATCAATCACCAAGACAATTAACTATATCTATATCTATATATATATATATAACGAAATATAACGATACATTCAGACAAAAAAACCACACGTATCTTAACAATAAAAAGGAGACAAAAAAAGTTTCTAACTCATTAAAAATATAATTAAAAAAGGTTTTAATTATTTAAGTAACAGATAGACGAAAATATTTTCAAAGTTCTTAAATAATATTCTAAAAACTCATAAAGTTACATCTAGTTAATTTTTTTTTGTACTTAATATTCATTCGGGCATGGATTCAGTCAAATTTACATTTATCTTTGTCTATAAGGAACCTTGTGAAGAATATTAAAATCACATAAAATGGACTAAATTTTATATTTTTTACAAATATGTATTCATCATACATCGTAATTAAGAAATAAATATATAACTTTAATGTATATATATTATTATTGTTAAATATTGTAAAACCAAAATCCACATCAATAAATAAATACACTAAAAATTAATTATATTCATATTTTATTCTAAAATTACAACATACGGGTTTTACTTACTAGGACTTTTTCACTTTAAAAGTAAAAAAGACATTAACAAATTAGTAAAACTAAATTCAAACAAGCCACAGACAAAAATAAAGCAATGACAGCTCACAATTGTCAGACTGCAATTAGATATAGACTATGGCCCTTGAATTTTATGGCTATATCGGATGAACTTGCGGTGAATCACGCTGTATTGCCAGGACAATTGCAAACATTGCATTCAATTTTATTAACATTGCACAATTTTTTTTTATATCTTATATAACATTAGCTAAACAAGATTTTATAACTAATTTTAAGATTTTAATAATATTATTAACATTAAATACACAAATATACTCAACATACTTTCGAAATTAAGATACACAAAAGATATTTTTAATTAAAATAAAATTTACCACAATTCCGGGTAATTCTAAATTGATGACACATTTCCACCCCGATTCATTCGTTCCCGTTGTGTGGTTCCTCCACGCTCATTCGAGCATCAGCCGTCGAGCTGTGCGGTGTCAGATATTAATATTCAATATGAGGGAAATTGTGCACCTCCAGGCCGGCCAGTGCGGGAACCAGATTGGCGCTAAAGTAAGTTTCTATTAATATTCAAACTTTTTCGTTTTTAATGACGGTTATTTTTTTTAAATTCTAATTTAAATTTAATATCTATTAAGTTAAATTGTTTCTTGCGGTTGTTGTAACTTCTATAATGTAGGGTATATTAAGACGTAATAAAATAATTTGTATTAAAATATTCGTGCCATTTAAAATCTGTGTATGCATTTTTATAGACGGCCATTGTTACAAATGCTGACAATAAAAATCAAATACAATAAACAAAATTGCATAATGTATGAATATATAATTCGTCTATATATATATATATATATATATAATTTGTGTGTCGGTCTGTTCGTGGTGTTGAGTCGTGATATTACGCTTTTTACTTTATTAGAGCAAATGATATGCTTTCTAAAAGCCGACTAAAGATTTTTCGGTTCGATAAAAAATTGTGTTAAGAAACTGAGTAATTGAAGAATGATAAAAAATGTGAAAGTAAGTTCTTTAGCATTCGAAATTATATCTATTACTCGTATTTTTTTATTCACTTTAATATATTAATGTTGTAACTGAAACTAAAAATAATATGGTTTTTTTAGTAATTTCCTGCGATCAAAATTAATAATCGATCTATAATCCGAGACTGAAATCCGATCTTAAATTTCTTTCAAATATTTTCACTACTCAATTATTTAATAAAAAATACCAATCCCATACAGTCAAAATCAAAAATCAGTCTATAATCTGAGATTGAAATCCAATCTTAAATTATATTCTACAACCTAATTAATTAAAGTAGCAAAAATTTGTTACAAATTATATATATTTTGAAAGACTAAAACAAAATTTATTTTAGAGAAGAAATATCTATACCTATTTCTTCTAAATAATTTCAATTCAGACGTCATCCAAATGAAAATAAATTAGAAATTCAGTCCAAACGAGAATGTCAATCAGCTATCCCTAGACACGTTCTGAGCAGACTGAACTGAATAAGTCAAATCCCTGGACACTTCAATCCTGGAAAGTTTAGAATTAACCAAAATATCGTATAACTTCATAATAATTGCCCTAACATTGAGTTCAAGTGCGATAACTGCTATAAAGAAGCGACCGTTAGCGACCGTTATTATTTTATCAGAACTTTCAAATATGGAACTCGATTACGTTCAGTAATGAGTACAATAATTACTTAAAATAAATAATTTTATCTATTCCACATACATATGTGTGATTAATGTTTTACGTTTAGTAATTTTATATGAGAAATAAATTGGTCATGACTATTTTAGGGATAATCATGAAAATTTATCTTTCAAATATGTTTTTTATTGTTATATTTAAGAAATAATTATTCCCATGAAGCAGTATGGCCGACAGACGACAGCTTACATTTATCATGTAGTTAAACCAAAACAATAAAAATACAAAATAAAAATATTATAATGTAAAAATAATTTCCATTATATTTATTTTGAGAAACTTTAATAGTTTTTTAATTTACATTTTATTGGCTGTCCACGGGAATATCTAATTGAAAAATATAAGATTCTAAATTCAAATAGTTCGTGATTCACGCGCCAGTCGTGCACCGAATGTCATTACGAATATAATGGACGCGCCATAACAGTTGACGAATATCCTGACATGGAGTTAACTTATTTGGATTTTTGACGTCTTAATTTCAACAATTAGCCACCGGATATGGAGTTTGAGTCCAGATAGCCTTTTTAAACAATTTCTATATCTGTAAGTAGATTTAAATTTACTTAGACACGATTTTTGTTTAAACTAAAATAAACGTAAAGCAAGAGGGTGTGTTCTAATTATAAAATGTCCGCCTCAGACGACAACTATTAATTTAAACAACTGACATCGCGACGTTCTTAAAACAAATAAAAAATGTTGCCACATTCGGATATACTACCTATTTTTATGGAAAACTAAATATTTTTTTTTTTTATAAAATCAAATTGTTCGTGCATTTAATGTTTCAAATCATAACAATCTTAGTATTCGTGGAAGCATTTCCGTTATTATTTTATCATTTGGTCACGATTGTGATCCAGTGACTCATCTTGTAAAATGCAATGAAGTTAATCTATTAGTCATTTTAACGTTTCGGAGAAAGGTAGATAGACTATGTAGACGACTTTTATAGTCTGTAATTGATGTAGTCTAGTCCGTGATTAATATGTCTGAACCCAACGAATGTTCCAACGTATATATAACAAAGACTAACTAACTGTACTTACGTTTATTTAAAAAGTTCGCTTAAACTTATGTTTTTCTTTGACACTAAGATTGTTAATAATATTATTTATTAAAATAATTGTTTCATTATTAACTAAATTAGAATGAAGTAACCTTGTAAACAACAGAATACATAATAAAATATGTAGTCACAAAAAAAAACAATAGGTTTGTAGACGTTAGACAAAAAACTGTCAGTTTGAGTCCGTTTTAATAAAATATATAGGTACTAAATAAAGTAGTTCAATCACTACCAATATATTTCAATTCTTATATAAAATAACTAGCTGATGCCCGTAACTTCGTCTGCTATTTCATAAACTATTTGAAATTAATAGAAATCGATTATTAATTGATAAAAACTATCTTTTAAGTTGAACCGAACAGTAGATATTTACAAAATTTCATTGAAATTCAGTGGTTTCGGAGGTTAGCGCAAACCAACATTATGTTATAGGATATATATATATATATATTATGAAATATATAATTATTATACATATACTATTGTAATTTTAACAACAAGTAATTGTTCCTTGAGAAGCATCGTCAATCGGCCTTGGTGTTTATATCTATATATTTTTTGTTCTTACTTCTGTGTTAAGTTCAACGTCCGTAAATATAATTGCAATTCTAATCGCTTTTTGTCTGTCTGTCATTTTCCTGTTGTGGTTTTCATATACCGTATAATAATAATAAATTTATATATAAATAAAACAAAATATCAATTTATATAATATTTACCGTATTAATGTGAAAATTACGTTATAATATATTCATCTAAATTTAAAGACAACATGTTTGATTTCTGAAAATAATTCATCCACTTCCTCCCTCTAAGTGGATGAATGTTTACATAGCGTGTATCAACATGGTTTTTTTAAAACGACCAGTCGAACACGTGTTAATGTTATATTATAACAAAGGCAAAGTTGATACTTATAATCTTGTTATATAACCTTTATATATAACCTCTTTAATATAAACTCTTTTATATACAGTAATGTTCATCGTTTCCCATTGACTTCTATGGGATATCAGTTTTTTGATTATTCCTCAACGACATGTTTTTCAATTTTTTTTTAAATCATCACTTAATGTGTGTCGTTTTGATTGCAAAATTTTATAATTTTTTAATAAGTTGTTTTCGAACCTATTCGTGACAAAGAATGTGAAAAAGTCTCCAGTAGAACGCTCCGCTCGCTTCGCTCAATAAGCTCTTTTATATATAAACTCTTTTAAATATAACCTCTTTTTTATTAACATTCTGAATAAAAACCACTTAAAAATTCATAATTCCGTTTGTTACGAGTCGGTATAATTTCAAAGGTTTACGTTTACGAATGTTAATAGGTAAAAATTACATCTAATTAGCGGGTCCCGTTGGTAGCTGTGTTAATTGCATTAGTGGGGCCATTTTGGACAATTAGTATTCGGTAATAAAAGATTTCATGCAAATAGTATTGTAATATCACATAGTTACTAATATAATGTTGAACTATTTAATGTTACAATTAATTTGGGTGTTACTCATCTATCCTCAACATCTGTTTTATTTTTATGGGTACTTTGCCTGTATACAGGGCCGGATTTAGTAGTGGCGGGGATACTAGGGCCTCTACAGGAGAGGGGATAAAAAAATAAGACAAATTATCCAAATTTAGACGGATTAAAAATTTTCACGTTTTTCCTCTCCCAAATATTTTTATTGTATTTTTACAAAGAATACTTGCACAAACATATTACCTGATTTCAAGTTTCCATTCACTTAGGCAATACTTTCTTTAAAATCTAATGTGTACTAATGTGTAACTCAGTTACAGTTAAAGACAAATGAAATAAGTAAAAAAAATAGACAAACGATCTTTTGTTTGGAAAATTATAATTAGGATTACCAAATCCGGCCCTGCCTATACATGTAACATGATCTTATATAGTATTAATCTCTTAACACCCGGCTGCTGTGCTGGATGTAAAACTTAAAACTTTATAAGATAAATATTTTGAATCAAATACATCATATATATATATATATAAATAATATAATCCCCAGACAGCGATGCATTGGTAGTGGTAGTTTTGAACACGAGTATGGCAACACCGCGGGAGACAGACGAAAATAATGCACTCGTGTCAACGCCCAAGACGCGATGCAACAAAAAGTGTATTCTATTTTCAAATTGTCGAGACTTCGCGACGACGCGGAAAGGAATAAGAACATTTAAGTCAAATATATTACTCTTTATGTTCATTATAGATTTAAAATAAAGTTAATTTAAAATGTATTTGTATTAGATATTTTTATGTAATCTAATACATGTATCTTGGTTGGTTTATTTGTTATTATGTTACAAATATTACTAAATAATGTAACTGATATATTACCATTATTTAGAACTTCCGTATCGACTATTTCTCGGCGCCGAAACGTCGGAGACTATTTAGATAGGGCTGTCACTTATATATTGATTATATTATTTTAGTGTATTTATATTATATTAAAAATATTTAATTTGATTGTCACATTTTAGTACAACACTTTAAAAAGATATTTCTCTTTAAGATGCAAAGAAAAAATATAATAAAATAGTTATTTATATAAGTATTAAAATATTGAATCCGCCATTAAAGTGTCGGTGTTGAGTTTTTATTTGATAATAAATGAAATTAATAATCAATCCTGATCCAAATTTTGCTGTCGCAGTTTGGAATTACAATCCGTTTAGGGTAGTGCAAATACGGACTATGGATTGGATTTTAAAATAGACAGCTAAGTTAATTTCAAACCAGGATTGAAGATTGATTATTAATTTCAGAACAACAAACTTTACTAAACATATAAGATAATGATAAAATATGCAATAATAAACCTTATGCAGTTAAAATACGGTATAGTGGACAAAGGTATAATGGACATGGGGTATATTGGCCTGTACCGTAAATGGTTTTAATTATTCATTGCTAAAAGGAAATGGGTAAATTACAGGTTAATGACCCAAACTTTTCAGAACGAACATATTTTTGAGCGAAGCGAGCGGAGCGACTGGAGACTTTTTCACATTCTTTGTCACGAATAGGCTTGAAAACTACTTGACGGAAAATTATGAAAATTTTGTAATCAAAAAGACACACATTAGGTGATAATGTAATTCATTACACTGAGCACGCTTCGCTTAATATGCAAACGGCTCCCGAGATTTCGCGAGCGCAGCGAGTCGAAATTTAGTTATTTATATATCCATAATACATATATTAAAACTAGTTTGTGCCAACCCTATAATAATAATACGGGGAAAAAGTCTCGTAAATTCATTCGGATATATGCAATAGAAATTTCAAATTAGTTATAAGGATGACTTTATATACATATATGTATTTATTTCGACTCGTGACTTGTAAGTGTAAATTGTCATTAACTTCACGTATTATCAACACTTTGTGAATTAACAAGTAACCTGTATCTTTCCTGGCGCCTCAACTAAATGAGTTAGTTTGATAAACAACAAACGGGCAGACGGTCCTAGTTTTGGTGTTATTTTTTATGTTATTCGTTTGTGTTTGTCTATTTTTATGTTTTACTTTCGTCAGTGTGTGTATGTGAATCTATGAAATGGAAATTAATCAAAATTAGTTTTGCCAAGGTATTTATGGAAAATGATGGTTTTGTACGCTTGTATGAATGTATGAAATACTAAAATTACATCAAAATCAGTTTTGCCAAGGTATTTACAGACTATGATGGTTTATAAAATATGTACGCTTATATGAATCTATGAAATACTAATATTACATCAAAATCAGTTTTGCCAAAATATTTAAAGACCATGATGGTTTATAAAAATGTTGTGTACGCTGATATGAATCTATAAAATACTAAAATTACATAAAAATCAGTTTTGCCAAGGTATTTATGGACAACGATGGTTTTGTACGTTTGTATGAATCTATGAAATACTAAAATTACATAAAAATCAGTTTTGCCAAGGTATTTATGGACAACGATGGTTTTGTACGTTTGTATGAATCTATGAAATACTAAAATTACATCAAAATCAGTTTTGCCAAGTGATTTACGGACGTCTGGATTATAAATATGTACACTATTGCCGTATATCGATTAGATGACCTGACATGGCTTTCTAGGAAATGGTGTAATTAAGGGTTTCAGTGGAGGGTGGAACACGAGCCCCCCTGGTCGATATCGGTATTACCGAGTTGCGTAAAGGTCAAGAACCTTTAAAAAATTTATGTCAAGTACTTTCTACATCACAAAAAAACACCCATCACAAAGAAGATCAATTGGCTTTGATTGGATCAATGAATCTTTATCAGTATTAAATCTCTCGCTCTGATTTAAATCAATCAGTGCTTTTGAATCAACCTACAAATAATTTCAGTCGTATAAAGATGAGTTTTTGTTTAAACAATCACCTTATCTTAATCTTTAAAACTTAGAATAAGAATGGGTTTGAAAAAAAAAATCCTATTTCTTGAGTTACAATTTAATGTTGATATCAAAAAGTGTCTTAAATAAATCTTCTCGCTCGCTCGCTCGGTTGAAAACCAGTAATTATAAAGTAATCGAGCTAATTAGAGATAATTGAACTAATATTAAATACTGAGATACGGCCCAAAAACAAAATCAGGAACCTAAAATTCCAATGCTAGCAATTACTATTATACAAGATGGTTCTATTAAATAGAAACATGTTTTAACACTAAACCTACCAATTCTTGTATACCTGTTCCTACCGCACGCGGTCAAATTGACCGGTAATTAAAAATTATTTTATTATATAACGCAGGTAATAATGGAAATAACTAAAAGTAAAGAGTGTAGAAAATATATGCATATTCTAAGAATTGTCATGTAGTTTGATAACGATATTATAACGTTTAAAAATGTGTAAGTTTTACAAAAGTTTAAGAACGGTCAATTTGACCGGTACTTGGTAGGTTTAGTGTTCATACTGTTAAAATTTGTATTTCAAGATTACTGCAGTTGAAAGGAGAACTAAAAAATCATGTGGATCAAATTAGAGTAACACCATTCGGTCTAACATTGCTGTGCTGTCAGAGTAAACCTCAGATTTGGTTCTTCATAGCCTGCCATACTGTTTTTTTTTGTCTATATAGGAATAGGTAAGGAATACGTTACTAATATTGGGTCAAATTGCAATGTGAATATAAAACACTAAATAACAGTTCACTCAGTCGCCACATGGATCTAGTGTCGCTTTATGATATGAAAGTTAACCGTTGTGGACAAAAAGCCAATAATATCTCTACTGAAACGAAAATAACCTGAAGAAATTGAGACTACATTTTATGCTTTTATTTTATAGTCTTGTTTCTTATCGCTTTTTTTATTTTTACCCTAATGACACAGTAACGCCATTAATTTGGTGCTTTTCTATTTACGGTTTTGGTTCACCGAAACTTTATCTCCTAAAGACGAAATACGAATTGTATGGAGCAGACCTATTTGACCAAGCTTTAAGAATAGCTCGTCTACCAGTGCCTTGCAGACTTGGCCATTATGAGTCATATAATTACTGTAAAGTCTTATACAAAGTCTTAAGTTTAAATGATTTTTTCCACAATTAATATTGTCTTTTTAAACTATTTATACAAAAGATTGATTAAAAAAGTTAAACAAAACCCTGCACTGTAATTTACTGAGTAATTATGATCGCTGATAAGACTGATTCGCAGAAAATAATAAAGTCTGACAATAATTTCGTCATGTACATTACAACGACGCCATTTTGTTTAGCTGTCACTGGTATAGGCGCTATTGTTCACGAGATTTATTACCAGTTATAATTAAAAGAAAAGCATTTTTTTTATTAAATACGACTTGACAAAGTTCATAAAACTTATACGCACGTGTTGGTACACGTTTGGACTTGTTTTATCTATACCCAGCTGCACCTATTGTTGGTTAACAATAAGAAATAATAATGGATCGCTTTTAAGTCGTGAGCTCATGAATTGTTTGTCACATCACAGGAAGCGAACACACGTCGCTAATTTAATATTTATAATTGAAATTTATCGATTGTTTGTTTATTTAATTATTAAAATATAATATAAATCACTGTTTCGATTTGAATTTGTTACTTTTGCTTACACAGATAAGACTACTACAGATACTAAAATGTTGGCCCAACTTGGCGTATGCTTGTTTAAGCGTGCAAAAGATTAAAACGTAATTTAATATGTAAACAAATAAGTTTTTCTTTATTTAATTAATAAAGTACTATAATTTGTTAGTGAAGTAAAGATTTTTATTACCACCTTTTGAGGTCACTGGTAATATTGTACTATTTCCTGTTTATTACAAGTTTATTATTAGAAGTCCGTCAGTATCCATCGCGATTATCGGTACACGAACGTCTCTAGTGTTATAGGGATAGTGAAACAAAAGGTGTTTATAAATGATCTGTTACATTACTATTGTGACGAGTGTTCTCACAAACTAATTCAATAGCTATACGTTTTATAAATAATCAATAAAAATGGCTGTGTTGGTGACTTAAATCATGAAATAAGATTATTAAATTGATTTTGTTGTTCTAGTTCTGGGAAATAATATCTGAGGAGCACGGTATCGACCCCACGGGAGTTTACTGCGGCACCAGCGACCTGCAGCTTGAGAGAATCTCCGTCTACTATAATGAGGCCTCTGGTATGTATTGCGTTTCTGTGTATTTATAGTTCATTATATGTTGGATATCCAACACCCTGCATCTTATGTACCTACTATAATGTGGTCCCTGGTATGTATCGTGTTCCTATGTGTTGTTAGTTCATTATATGTTGGTTTGTCAGCACACTGCAGCTAGTATATCTACTATGCTGTGGTCTACGATATGTATAGCGTTCCTATGGGTTGTTAGTTCATTATATGTTGGCTTGTCAGGACCCTGCAGCTCGTGTATCTGTTATAATGTGGCCTCTGGGATGTATAGCAATTCTATGTGCTGATAGTTCATTACGTATTGGATTACCATCACCCTGCTGGTGTGTAAGTCCTATATGTCTATTGCGGTCCTATAACTCGATAGTTTATCGCCAAACTAAGAACAGTGATACTTGGTAAGGGTTTCTATTAAAGTTTTAATTAATTTCTCATCTTTATAAGGTAATAGTTTAGTAATTTCATCGCATTTAGACAGATAACGTAATAGAATGCAGAAAAATCTATCTTGCGAGCATTTAATAAACTACATATATGTATTTATATACAAGATAAGCTTATATCTTCTCAAAAGTGTTTTAAGCTGTTTAAAATAAACATATTTATTTAATATTTATATATTAAAATTCCTCATTAAATATTACAAGTTGTATATTCTTATAGTTCAAGCTCATAAGGACTTATAAAGCTTACAAATTATAAACCACTCAATTAATTTCTACGCTAATTAATACCGAATAAATTTTCATCTATTTAAATGCATAGACAGTAGAAGTGTATACTTTACCAGTAATGCTGTTAAACCTAACAGTACTTACAAAGCACTGGAGCGTGTCAAAATTCAAGATCCCACGCTAGACTACTACCGCCATCTCTTGGTTAAATTAAAATTGAAATAAAATTCAAAATGGCCACGTATTTAACACGTGTTTAAATGGTATTAATTTTTGATGACCATTACTAGTATTCTTGCATAATATTCTTATTTTCTCTCTATCCTTAATCAGCCACTATTCAGTTTCAAGTGCTGTATTGTGCTGGTAGAATAAGTGGACGGATTTTTGGGATTATGAGTCAACAATCCCTAACAAGCGGAAGTAATTACGAGCTCATTCAGAAAAGTACGGCTTGGAGAAAGGATATGATACAAACTGCTATTTTAATTGTATTATACACAAATGTGGCTGTTTTAAAACATTATAACCCGCAGTTTTTACAAACTGGATACTTGTAATTAGACCCGATAAACAGTTCAATGACCCCACTTTAATCAGATGACTCACGGATAGGTCATTATAAAGATTATCTAAAATATCAACACAATGTGAACGTTTATTAGAAATAATAATGTTTGCACGATAACCTGCAAATTTGTTTGTATTATTTTTCGTCTTTTTATTACCAAAAAATATTATTTGTTTGCTAGTAAATGGCTAAAATTTTTGCTTGTCATTAAATTCATTTAATACGTAATATAATGTGAACATTATATTCTTAAGTAACTCTGAAAGCCCTAGTCTTCTCTCTCTTTCTCTGCTATATTACTCCTATAAATAAAGATTCTTTCGTTCTTCTTAAATTCTAATTATACTTTGTGCAAGAATAACAAGAGTTGCATCCGTAATTTCTTAAGAGTTATCTCTCTCTCTCTCTTCTCTAACTATGTTCTCCTTTACCACCCAAGACAAAAACAATTTTTATCATCAAATCCGAGGGGTAATAAAATTTATATGTTGTCAACAGTTGCGACGGCGGAGAACGGGGGCAAGTACGTCCCCCGGGCCATCCTGCTCGACCTCGAGCCAGGCACCATGGACGCCGTGCGCTCCGGGGGCTACGGCCAGCTGTTCCGTCCGGACAACTTCGTCTTCGGCCAGTCCGGGGCCGGTAACAACTGGGCCAAGGGACACTACACGGAGGGAGCCGAGCTCGTGGACGCAGTCCTCGATGTAGTGCGCAAGGAGTGCGAGAACTGCGACTGCCTCCAAGGCTTCCAACTAACACACTCGCTCGGCGGCGGCACCGGATCAGGTATGGGCACGCTGCTCATCTCCAAAATCAGAGAAGAATACCCCGACAGGATCATGAATACCTATTCGGTAGTACCATCGCCAAAAGTATCAGATACCGTCGTAGAACCTTACAACGCAGTGCTCTCCATCCACCAACTAGTCGAAAACACAGATGAAACCTATTGCATAGACAACGAGGCCTTATACGACATCTGCTACAGAACTCTCAAAGTGCCGAATCCGACGTACGGCGACCTCAACCACCTCGTGTCGCTCACCATGTCGGGCGTCACCACCTGCCTCAGGTTCCCGGGTCAGCTGAATGCGGATCTCCGCAAGCTGGCCGTCAACATGGTGCCGTTCCCTCGTCTGCATTTCTTCATGCCGGGCTTTGCTCCGCTCACGTCCCGCGGCAGCCAGCAGTACCGCGCACTCACCGTACCCGAGCTCACCCAGCAGATGTTCGACGCCAAGAACATGATGGCAGCCTGCGACCCGCGCCACGGACGGTACCTCACCGTCGCCGCCATCTTCCGAGGACGTATGTCCATGAAGGAAGTCGACGAACAGATGCTCTCCATCCAGAACAAGAACAGCAGCTTCTTTGTCGAATGGATCCCCAACAACGTTAAGACCGCCGTGTGCGACATTCCTCCTAAGGGACTCAAGATGTCCTCCACATTTATCGGAAACACGACGGCCATCCAGGAGCTGTTCAAGCGCATCTCGGAGCAGTTCACCGCTATGTTCAGACGCAAGGCTTTCTTGCATTGGTACACCGGCGAGGGCATGGACGAGATGGAGTTCAATGAGGCGGAGAGCAACGTCAACGACCTGGTCTCCGAGTACCAGCAGTACCAGGAGGCTACAGCAGAGGACGACACAGAGTTCGACCAGGAGGATATGGAGGAGCTGGCGCAGGACGACCACCACGACTGAACGTAGCATATATCTCAAATATTCTATTTTATATAGAGGCTAAGTCGCGTGCATTTTCATATGTAATACCAAAGTCTCAATTTTGGACCAATTAATAATGCACTGTCCGGTCGCGGCGGTGACCGGTACTTGGAGTGCAAAATATTATATTGAAGTATTATTTCGAAATCTGTATTAAATTAACGATAGAGACGTACCAATCTATGCATTTCTTACTATTTAAGTTATTGTCTTGAATGCTTTTATATATTAATTTATAATTAAATGTTTTAAACTAAGTATGTGTTTTATTTGAGCTCGTAGCAAAATGGCGGAAACGTAATTCTTATAATTTCATTCTGTTCGTCTGCTCGTCTGTCAAAGGTCTATTAATCGGGTAAAGAACACCAGTTTTTATCACTTTAAAAATGGAGGATAATCCAAGTTATATAAAACAGAGAAAGTGGCAATCGAGGCACTAATCATTATTCAACCTAGCAATCATAGACAAAGTCAAGATTCCTGAAAGAAAATATATTAAAAAATGAAGCAATTATTCATTTAATTAAGTGAATTGACAATATTTTTCAAGATTTTAAAAGATTCCTTTTAACTCTTCATTTTAGTTAGTCACCATGTTTCATCCAGAATTAATGTTTTCATTTTTTTATGATGAGACAAATTATTAATCACCTTAAGAAGTATTAGTTTTTAGTTTAGTTAAGAAAGATCTACATTCATATTAAATACCAATTAGTATAGTAGTTAGAAACATAATATCAATCTGTAATCCGATTTGATGATACCTAGAAAAATTTTGTAACCAGATCCTTTAAAGTCAGCACACGTTAGTCAATACCTCAATCAATTTAAATCAACATCTTCATACATACATATTGTTTTTATTGCTTACATTATCCGTTAATATAACCTATATAATTAAAGCAAATAGAAGAGGAAATTTAACATCTCACAGACAGGCAATAATAGAAGCTATAATCGAATTAATTTTTTAATGTATTTTTCACTTGCTATTATAAAATAACCAAACTTTTTAAATGCTTAACTGTAAATTTATCCTCGCCATAACAGCGTCCGTCATTGACGGAAGTGTCACAAAAAAATATTTTATATCACCGATATTTTTATGATTTTATTTTTAATTTCTAACATGTCCTACATATTGATGATTTCTTGTAAATTTCACTTCAATATTTAAAAAGGAGAATGAAAGTTTTTTTTTCTTTATGAACTTTATAACATTCAGTGTATTGTTATTCGATTAAAAACAAAGGTAAATGTATTTTAGGGTTATTATTAGACGCAACTTTCGAACATTCAGATAATAAAGACGCACAATGAAAATACGTTAAAATCAACATATTTGTAAAGTCACGTCCAGGCAAATATCAAAATGATAGGATTTTCATGTAAAAACATGAAGCAATGGTAAGTTGGTTTTACGGCGATACTATAATCATTTTAAATTAAATTATATATCAAAGAATATATTCGATCCGTTCGTGAGATGTAGTGGCAGAAAAGGTATGGTTAGATATCGCTCATGCATTTAACACCCTTCCCCGAGATACTATCTTGTAGGGTTTGAGGTTCCACGTGCGACGAGTCATGGGGGATTACCTCTGCGACCGCACAGTTTGTTACCCCGCTGCCAATGGACGGCGAAGGAGAGCCGGAGGTCCGAGTGATGGATAGGAGAGTCCGTTACTCAGAGGATCAAAAGTGACCGAATCAGAGTTCCAGCCCACGAGCGTTCTGAGAGGAAACCGCCAGCGGGGTTGCGATTGTGTGCTAGTGTTCCCGTGACCTCACTATTAAAAACGGAGCAAGTTGAAACTGTCGTTTGTTGTTGTTGTTTAGTGGGTAACCATAAAAATGTTAACATCCTCTATACTGCTTGGAGTCCCACATAACGGTTCCTCCATCCTCCCGTGGGAGGGTTAAAAAGAATGGTTATTTATTAACTAAGCTGTGATTATTATCCTTAGTTTGCCTCCTCCATCAGAATAGATAACGTGCGTACTCGTAGAGAAACAGAAATGAAAACGCTTTGGCTCATTATTTGACGAACTCTTCGTTTCCCCAACTCCATAATTTGATGTCACTCAAGAAACCATTGTAAAATAAAACAATAAATTTTGTTTTTGAAAGGAGAACAAAGACAAAAGTAAAAATATGAATGTATAACAATCGATTTGAAGCAAAAAATACTACAGACGAAGTCCTTATTATAAAGTATTGGTCAATTGGTAATGGTAAAGTTTTTTTCAATCACATTCCAGAATATTCGTTTGAGCTTTTGAATTGAGATATTAATTTTACCTTTTATTAGAGCGAATTTTGTTTTATTTTAACGAACACTACGAATTATTAATTCGGTAGCTAGCTAATAGGAAGCTAATTAGCTTTATATTTATATTACATATTCTTCAAGTATTCAATTATTTCTTTGAAATTAATAAGAAAGAAATGACCAAACCTATCTTTTTTCTACTTCACTATATTATAACCTAATAGAATATTTCCGTTTTAATATATTTATTTATTCATAAAATAAAGTGTTTATATTAATAGTGAAATTATACTTTTTGTACTACAAAGTAGACCATATTATGTATATATGCCAAATTTCATTTTGCCTGTAATGTGATGTCACATTCAGTCAAAACAACCAATGTTGGTTTCAACCTACATTGAATTCACGAAATCCAATGTGGGTGTCCAAAGAATGCAACAGCCATTAATATAAGAGACAAAAAAACATATTTTCAATAAAAAAAAACAACAGAATAATAGACAAATATTTATTGTAATCTGTCGTTAACATAGTATTTACATGAACACAATAGTAAAACATGGTAGTAACGTAACCTCACTCGCAAAGGCATTTCAAACTCCCTCTATTTGAAGACAATCGGTACAATACCTATTTTTGTCAAAAATCGACCAAAAAATACCAATAAATCGCAAACAAGCTGAGTCATCACTTCTAGTCCCGACTAGAATCAGTCTCCGGAGACTCGAGTATTATAAATGTCATTTTTATATAGCAATTATTTTATTATTGTCTTTTTTAATTTATATATTTTTACATAATAAAAAATTTTCAAGCAAAATTAATATTAAACTCTATAAAGAAGCCTCATTCGAAACATACCAATACAACAAATCAATATAACATGTGTAGTCAACTTTATAATAAGTGTATCTTAACAAGTGTCCAAGAGATTCAATAAAAAAAAATATTAAAGCTAACGCAACTTATAAAATTATATGTATCTTTAATATATTCTTAATACATAATAACTGCACATACTACATTTGTACATAGAAATAAAAATAAAATGCATTATCACTTGGCTTTTGTTTTGATTGCTCGACCGGTTGAGATACCGGGGCTAGACCGGTTGAGCCACCAAAGCTCGACCGGTCGGGCCACCAGCCACGGGATATCTATTTATTATGTACACATTAAAATACTAATCGGCACTTCATATTTATCCTATTTATAGTTACAAATATCTACATAATATTTATATGTTACTTTGAGTCTTCCGTTTGACCGAATTATACTATTTTTACATCTTATATAAACAATATTAGTTCGTTAGTTTTATTTATTTGACCAAAAAAAAAAATAATATGTGTTTAATTTCACATAACAGCATTACACACTATACAATTACAAATTACACTTAACGCATTTACAATAACGATCTGTAATGGAAGCTACGGAGCAAGTAATTTCGATTTATATAATTTCAATTGAACTAAATTATGCAATAATGTGCCAACACTCAAAAAAACTTTAATATACTTCATGTAAGTATAATTAATTTGTATTAGGGTGTATATGCTGAAGATTCTAGGATACAATTTCTGATAGTTTATTATAGGCATTGTTTTTAGCACCTTATTGCATAACAAATCCAAAATAATGTATAAAAAAAATATTAAAACATAAAAAAAACACGTTTTGATACTCACTACAACTATATACATGTACGTATGGCATGAAGTGACCCCACCCTTTGTATTATTTGGAGGCAAATGGCACTAAGAACTCCTTAATTCGTTAGTTTCTTCAATATTGTTACATATAATCAATCAATCAATCATTCAATACTATCACCGTATCACTGCACTACACATACACCTCACTGTCTTCGTTCAGTCTGATTGCGTTATCGTTTGCCGCCAGCTTCAGTAAAGTCTTCTTTATTCGTAGAGCTGGAAGACGCACTGATGCATTCTGGTGCCAACACTCGCGCATCAGGCTGGCCATGCCCTGCATGGTCTGGAAATATTATACAAATTTTAATTAAAATGGCCGTCAATTTATTAATACTGGTTTATTAATTTGGTATTGATTTTCCAATATTATACTAACAGGGTGAGGGTCGTGTACGATGCAGGGTCTAGCGTTATCCACGCATACGATCTTCCTCATGTCGTCGGTGCCGGGGTCGTGGGGCGCGTACTCGTGGTATGGCGGGCGATGCTCCCGGCCCGTGGCGCGGCGGGTCACCTCCCAGAACACCAGCGACAGTGCGTAAATGTCGCACCGCTTATAGGACTCCAGGCATAGTGTGTTCATACTGTGGTAATTGATTTATAAAATATTTAATTTCATTATTAAGTAAATATTATCAAAAATTTATCTACAATTTTATATTGCTTGGAAGACCAGCTCGAGACTCAACATGCTCCTCATTTCACGTGTCAGCCAGTAGCTCGGGGCTCAAGCGAAATATGGACTAACAAATGAGTTGACCACAATGCTTGACTCTACTGCTCACCTGTCGTCCAGCAGCTCAGGGCTCATATAGCGCGGGGTGCCGCGCCGGGGGTCTGGAGCGTGCGCCCTCGTCAAGGCCAAGCCAAGGTCAGCGATGCAGCACTCCCCATTCAGCTTCACCAGAATGTTCTTAGACTTTATGTCTCGGTGAGCTATCGCCGGTTTACCCTGGAGATCAGAGAACACACAATATTAGATACAAAAACTTCACATTGTCTTTCTTTATTAAATAAATTTAAGATACAATTTAAGGCAGTTTTAACAAAACCAATAATATAAAAAATTTGATAATTAATATACTTCCTGTCTTTAATTTAAGAACAGAATGATCTAATAACAATATTATATATATATATATATTACCTGTGTGCCATGTATGTCTGTGTGTAGATGTAGCAAGCCCTTAACAATAGAGAGGCAGATCAGCATCATCTGGTGTCTGGTGAGGGTAGCTCTACTGAGGTATTCGTACAGGGAACCCAGAGGATGGTAGTGAGTTATCAACCACAGCTGGAATGAGTAAACATACAGTCAGTATTATATATTAACATTATTAATATCTTTAATTAAAATTACATTCATTGAATTGTTTTTTTTATTATATAAGGAACACAAACAGAGATCAGCATTTAATTGCTAAAAAACTGCACATAGATTAAAAAATATATATGATTAAAGATAAATTAAAATACTAGTTTTTGGTCACGGCTTTGTTTGCCGTAAATTCTACATTGGGTGATATATTCTAAGTCTGAACATTATTGTGATGTACAAATTATATTAGTGTTATTTTTTTATAATTTTATATGTAAAAATGTAAGTCAAACTGGTTGCATTGTTAAACAGTGTTAAATGTATATAACCTTACACCATTTGCGACAAAGTTATTTAAAAGAGAGTAAAAATTCTCTTCTGAATGTGATGAAGAGAGATTAATAATTCCTATACCAAAGATATTTTTTTATTTATATCTTTCCAAATTTGAATCAATTCCAGCGATCACTTGTGTATCTAATGGGAGTTTCAGGATATCGAAATAAGTCCTCCTGTAAAGACACTCCTATATATTATAATAATATTATAAATATTGTGACCTCCTTTGGTGACATTGGCATGGCCAGTAATGCTGATGGCAGACGATACAAAAAAAATAAAATAGATGTCGACCTGCGTGCAGCTGTTCCGGCTGGTCATGTCGCTGCCGACATACGCAAGGATGTTGTCGTGCCTCAGCAGCACCGTGCTGTACACCTCCGTCTCCCGCGCCCAGCTCGCCTCGTCCCGGCTGGAGAAGATCTTCACGGCCACGCTGTCGGCGTACCACGAGCCGCGCCACACCTCACCGTACCGACCCTGGCGAACAAAATGATTAGTACGGATATATATGTCAAATTCATACATTGATTTTCTATGCGACTAGGGTTCCATGTCACTTGATTAGTTTCTCGGGCGAGATATGCAATATGCAATTGCAAAATAAAGGTAGCGACTCAGATTAATACATTGTTTTGCAAAAAAATATATAGAAAAAGTATCCAAACCTCAGCAGCTTGTATTTCATACTAGACTTGGCAACATAAATATGTGTTGATGATACTATGATGTTGTGTTGAAAAAAAAATCAACTATCAATTATCAAGGTATTATATTTGTATATTCTACTGACCTTCCCGACGCGCTCAATGAGCGAGACCTGTTTGGCAAGCGTGCGTTGCACCATGAGGGGCAATCCGGAGCCCGAGCCGCTGGTGGCGGAGCCCTCGAGGTACTCCCTCAGCGTGGAGTCTCCCGCCGCCACCGCCTGCAGCGCGCAAGCTGTTGAGCCCTCAGCACCTATAACATAAGCGATTCAATATTAAAATTAAATTTAATACATATATACTATCGACAATAATGTGTATAGAAAACATTTGTATATATATATATTACACTAGCGGGTCCGGCATAGACTATCTTAATATGACAAGAAGAACCTAGAAACCACTTGTACTGCACCAACCAAGGCCTGGAATGTCTGGTAATCCAGATAATCATTATCAGCTATAGTAATCCTCATGATTTTCAAAAACATCAATTTTGGGCCCCGTATATTAACAGTGTTCAGTCACATTAACACACAAATAATAATTATATACGTACATACATATATATATATATATATATATATACATATACATATAAAAATAATTAGTACAGAATACATTAATTATATAATTAATATAATATTCCATGTCGCATATTACGCAATGACCACTGATATGGACATTTAAGCCAATTAATTAACAAAAATGTTAATTGTGTTAAAAATACATTTTAATGACCTTCATAGTAAGCGCTGGTGACGTGTGAACTGTACATGTTGGCTGAGAAGTAGCTGGAGTCAACACCCAGCTTCTGAGCTGCTCTGGATACGCGTAACCTGGAAATAAAATTACAATTCATGGTTATTTTTATTACAATATAATATTATTTGAAAAACAATTCCTATTTAATTATTTATTTTTATCTTAACTTATTAATTGTTTGATATAATCAGACCAGTTTTTATTGAAATTAAACATAATTTATAGTGACGTCTATTGGATACTGACATAGTTATTGAGTGAAAAATCAATTCCTTCAAAAGTTATATGGTGGATCCAAGATAATAATATATATATATACATACATATATATACATATCTATTTATAAACTATCACACCTATGAGTCCTACGCAGCACTAACACAGCCAAGGCACCAATAGCACTAACAGCGAGGACTGAGAGCCCCACGCTTAACCACAACTTCCAGGCCCCACTTGTGAGGGGCTCTATAGCTGTATCCGCAGGGGCCAGTGGTGGAAAGGGCCCTTCATTGCACATGTCCCCCTGGCAGCATGTAATGTTAAGGGGCGGGGACGCGTGACGCTTGCTGTGACTGAAACAGATTATACTGTTAGGAATAATGTATTAAAATATATTTCTTACAAACAATCTTTTACAAAAAATGTATAATTTTCATAAATAAATAATAAAGGAACCTTGGAGAACAGGTTGTGATGACGATAATTAATTAAATAACCAATTAAATATGCTTTTCTATAATTCATATCTGAATATATTAAATCTTCTAATACGAACTTGGATTAATTAAAAAAATATATAAAAAATCTATAAACATAATAGACATACTCCGTCAATCAAATGAAATGTAATCAAAAGGATATAATAACATGATCAAATTACCCTTGTGAATGATGAGTCCTACATGTGAAGAGGTAATGGTCCCGTCTTGAGGAGCACCCTCGTGAGTACCGGAGAGTTCCATCACTCGCTCGCACTGTTGACTTGAAACAGTACAGAGCTGACCCACACACCTGTGATGTTAGTTCACAGTCTGGTGGCTCGCATTGGTGACACTTGTATCTGAAATGTTTAGTTTATTAACTATATACACATTTATAAATAGCCTTTTATATGGATAAATATTAATTAAAATTCAAAATATGTTACATTGAAACCACATACATATAAATTAATAGTATATAAATATTTTTACTACTAGAAATACTTCACATAACTTGATGTATGAAGAAAAATGTACCTTTTCTGGAACTTTCTTCTGATTGCGGCAAGAAAATACATAAATTCATATTAATATTTTTTTAAATACCACCTTACCTTATATACACAATATAATTATTTACAAATATAAATAGTATGAAGCGTAACCCATACAATTTTTGTTTGTACAAATAAATTTTGTTAAACATACAATTTTGTTGCAGATTTGTAGGTATTATAATATATTATTTTATGCATGCATGCAACCATGCTTAATTTATATACATAAGACTCAATATTGAGTTTGCGGCTGGCTCTTGTAGCTGTAGCTTACTCACGCTTACTCACTGACTACACACATTTTTTATTTTAACAATTGACAATTCAAAAGTGCGTGTAAGTGCCTACTTAAATAAAGATATTTTGAATTTGAATATGAAGTGTTGATTCTGGTAATTAGCAAACAATTTACCATTAATAAAATTTTGATTTAAAATATAATTTATATTTTTTTTAATACATATAACACAAACAAATGTCTAAATCATTTCATCCCAAAGCAGAAGCCATCCCAAAATAACGCCTCCTTGTGAAAGCTGGGAGCCTAGAGGGGTAAGGCTCAGATAAATTGGGGGCACTGATGTGGTGTATGTAGATTATTGTCAATATTTAATAAAAAATAATTGTTTTAAGTTGCATTATTATTGCTCTCTGGTAAGAAGATTTAATTAAACTCCCCTAGACTAATATTTTATTGAGGTTTGAAGCTTAAAAAAATAGGGTGTGCTACAAAATCACTGATTTTCAAAGTGGGTGTTAAACAAAATAAGATTGGGGACCACTGGTCTAGATGGTATTACTTTACCAAAAACAAAAAAAAGACAGATCCTAATAGCTTCTTAATATGTTTACTCAGTCTTGTATTTAATTGTACATACCTAGGTTGTTGTACCATCATCTTTTTATCAATAGACATTGTGTCTTCTGAGAGGTGGTTCTCGCTTTGTTTGACTCCATCCTGATCCAGATCCAAACCTGGCAGTCCAGCTGTTGATAACAATTGGGTTTATATTAATCATAACACTTGCATATTTAATTAACAACTAATAACTGGGTAGAAATTTCAATATGTATATATACATATCAACAAGAAATCATCTAAATAGAAAACTACCACTATAAAACCACTCCTTTTGTTCATTCTTTATTAGAATCTAATGGTTATCTGACAACAGTATCATTTATATTAACTCAAAAAATAACACTAAATTTAATCAAAGAATGCTGATGAATTTTGTGTGATGTGATGTGATAGTTTTGGGATGATATCACTACCAGTTGAAAGGTATGTATTGTATTATAAATAAAGTATTGTTTCACATATATATGATAACAAACCCAAATACATTATTTTATTTTATATAAATAAAAAAAATGATTTCCTAAGATAAATTTGCATCAGCACATTTGTACTTAGCTATAAATCGTGTCGTTTATTTTTGGAGATCCAGTATTTATAGATTGAAAGATTAATAAAAACGATATTTAAAAACATCATAGTAATTTAAATCTGAATATAATTATATTACCATTTTGATCACATAATATGTTTATTTATGAGTATTATGGTAATTATATATATGAAAACATTATCATTACAGAAACATACCAAATCGAGTAACATGGGTCAACTCAAATTATCAAAATAAATACTGATTATAATATCACTATAACCTAAATGGATTTATAGTAATGGCATTATATTGATTATGTTTACAATAACTACATTACATTTAATGTTGTACTTGAAAACAATAATAAAAGTGTATCCAAAATATTCACATAGAGGCCAGGTGATTTAAAGCACTTCCACTTAAATGATGCGCCTATAACTTTACCACAAGATTCATTGATAATATACATTTATTGTCACATATGAATTTAGACATTTACTCACCATAACAAGCATTTAAAAGTAAAAAAGTGAACAAGTATCGCACTATGACAACGTCCGCCATTCTTCGCTCATCATAACAATACACGATTAATCAAAAAAAACTCTCTTAACATTATTATATTTCCATTTGATAGATTTTTTGACGAATAATACTTAAAATTATATGTATTTGATAAAAGTAAAGTTTAATAGAGAATTTATCAAATCTTATAGCGATTAATATAAATAAGTCTTATATTTTACTTAGCGTCCGGCCACAGTATATTACTTTTTTTTGTTACAGTATACAGATATATCAAAAAATAACTTTTATATTTTGATGTTAGAAGTTCGTTCCCTCACAGTATATAAAATATTAGGAACAAAGCTACGCGATGAAATTAGTAGTGAACGATCTACATTTTCAGTTCTGAATGCTTTTAAAGAGTTTTTGATTACTTTTCACTATAATTTCTAAATCAAAGACTAATCTTTTACTAACAGCTACACCTTTAAAATATTATACATTAGTTTAAAAAATAAGATTAAAAAACACAATTAATGCAATGTATTTTGAAGAATGCGGTCAATTTTGGTTAGTTTGCAATTTATGATTTATAGATTAATGTAAATAACTAGAATGGTTTAAAATATATCGATAAAAACGATTATAAATATGTAATATCAAACTATATAGAATATACAAATATATATATTTCGGCGAGCGACTTTGTCTGTGCTCCCCTTTACCCACTCAATATAAACCTTCTATAATTATTAATCATACCTTTTTGTTTCTATTATTACCTAATAACGATTTTTGCAATTTTTCATAGACAATAGAAAATTTTATAGCAGCTACACACACAAAAACAAACAAACAAGAAATATCAGCATTTTAACAACCATTTGGAGTTTTGTGTTATATAATAAATTAGTAGATGTAATACTTCTCTATCAAAATTATAGATTATAGATACTCTTTTTTCTATATTTATTAGATATGTAGTTTTAACATTTCTATTAAATTCCGATCTGAAATATATTTTACTAATATACAATAGTTATTTATTTAAACTTATATACAATACTATAATTTATTTGATTCTTGTTTTTCTGTACCATCTTCTTTTTGTACCATCTAAGCTTCAAAAATAGAAGTTATTATAACAATTAATTATTATAAATAAAATTTCAGTATTCAGACACGTCACTTAGAATGAGATTCGTACAACAATCTAGAATGCTGTAATCTTCAGAATTTTCATAATTAATTAACTATATTATTTAATTTTGCCGAGTTAGATCAAGTTTTGAACTCAAACATCCGGATCTTTTATTTTAAAGTTTAGAGTCAGTAAAAACTTATTTTAAGGGACAACCATATTAGACTAACAGTTAGAGAGACTTACATATTAGATTTATTCATGTTAGAGCTACAACAAATTAGACTTCTTAAATTATTATATTTAAAATTAAACTTTTAGAATTTGTGATAGTTTTGAGAGTTATAATTCTTCAGTTTTCTTATTTAATTTTTTTTTTTAATTATTGTCTACTTTTTCTTTGCTTTACAATACAAATAATTGTGGCGCTGAAGTATTAAAAAAAAATATTTACAAATGGCAATAGACCATAGACGATTTAAAAAAGTCGGTTGGTGCTTGTTTTATTTGAAGGGACGAGAAATGAGTAGTGATCTGTATTATCGGAAAACAAACTAATAGTTGATTATTAACTAATATATTTCTACTATTGTTACTACCAACTAGTTAAGAAAAATGCCCCGTACAAAGAAACCTGTCCGCAAGCAAGAAAATGTAACCCAGGATGGGGATGCGTTGAAAAAATTTGATAAACACGGTATGTTCGAACTCTAGTTTTTTATCTCACAACTTAACTAATTCCAGAAATTATTAATTAATATAAACATGTTTCAATTGCAGTTCTAGATCTGAAAAAAAAGATCGACTCCCGCGCCCAAATGGAAATAAAAAATGTAGAACTGGCTTTCAAAATTCTATTAGGTTCAATCAGTTCCACATATTTAAATAAAACAATCGGAGAATTGGTAAATATTGTTACATATAAAACTAACCAATTAACATTTTAATATAAATTAAAGAAAGTTTTTAGTAATGCCATAATATAAGAGTTAACATGATAAGTTTTATATTTAAACCTAAAAATGTAATTCTTAAATGAAACTTTAATTGCAGAAGACTGAACTACATCTCAAGGAACAACCTATGAGTCGGGTGACTAGAAATTCCAGCAGATCTGCATCTCACGATGATGGTATGAACTTAATTATTATTGTCATATAGCTTTCATGCTATTCATGGTTAAATAAATATTTGAATTGAAATAAGTAGCTGCTTTGCTAAATAAGTAAATTATAAGCCATGAGTATCATATAATGAATGAAGAATATTTTATAATAATGAATTTCTTTGTTTTAGATGTAGTTCAGATATATTACTAGTAGTTATCATAATCTGTTCATCAAATCATTTTCTTTTCACTTTGTCATCAGATTTCGACATTTACTTGAATTAAATTTAAATTAATTTTAAAATTATATCCCTGGAGGGGAACCCAGAAGATTAATTGAAATGATAGAAAAAAGATTAATATTAAGGAATAAGATAGTAACAGTAGTTTAATGTTTGTCCACTTGCCTTTGATCATATCACCTAACAGCATTTACCATATTTCCACTAACCGGGAGCTTTCTGGGATCAGGGTACCTCACGGAGAATTCGTCTCAGAGCTCCGGAGAACGTAATGCTAAGAAAACATTTGTTGGTAAGTCTGCTTCTTTTTACTTTGTCAGTGCTGTTCTATTCATTTCATGGTGGATTTGAACATTTCTTTTAAGTACATTTCATAGTATGTATAATATTATCATATATTCATGTAGAAAGGTGGATGTGGAGAATAGACTTGTTGGAAAAGACCTCTACATGTGGAAACTCGCCTATCTTTAATAATGTGTGCGCGTGTGTGTTTAGGCAAAAGTGATTGTTATACCCTTCTGCGCTCTTGCTACTGAAAGACTAACCGCTTCTCGTAAGATTTTTAATACTTTATTGTGGCGACGCGAGTGTTTACTTCTATTTAGAAGAATCCTACACCCTATATAAAGTGTTTCGTGGTTCCTACTGCGTCCCCATAGATGTTGCAAGATTTTTCGGTGGCTTTGCCCCATCTTACTAAATTATTTTGATTTGGGAGAGTCATTTGGAATGCATTAGGTAAGATAAAATTTTAACAATACAATCATGAAGCAGGGTGCGCCGTTTTAAAGCCAGTGGAATACAAAAGTCTCCTATGGTCACCCATTCATTTTGCAATTCTAGGCTCATCGCGTGCAACCGGTAATTATCGTTTACATCTTGTCAAATAAAGGATTTTATTATTTCTATGTCTTGTTCTTTCCTACTTGATCCTAGCCCTACTTTGTTTGAGCATCTATCATAAATTGTTTATGGAATTGAAGTTGTGACTCCAGCTCTGTGGCAATTTTATCTTTGGGGAGAGATGTTACAGTATCATCATTCGATTTTGAGATGATATGTCATTTTATTGATTTGTACTCAAATAATATGCTTTAATTAGCCAACGTTTTGACACAACATTTATTGACAGACTTACGTAAGTGACAGTTGACATTAGGTTAATGGAACATAATTCAAAATTGAAATATCAGAGTTTTACATCAATACTTCCTCTAAAACATTAGATATTTTGATTTTTTTAATTTTTTTTTTTATTTAATAATTTAATTCAGCTCATTCCTAGAGCAGAACGTAATTCAGCGACTCTCGTACGTGGGAGCGGCTTTGTCAGGATGTCAGCGAGATGTTCAGCACTTGAAACATGTTGAATGTTCAACCTTCCATCCTTCAGTTCCTTTCGAATGAAATGTGCTTGGTCCTCTTGTGGAACTCGTAATTCTTTGCCAACTTGATAGCACTTTGGTTGTCTACATAAAGAATCGGGACGTTGTCCAAGGGAGAAACTTCTGCAAATAGTCGAGCCATCCAAACAGATTCCTTGGCAGCTTCACTAGCAGCAACATACTCAGCCTCAGTTGTGGACAAGAACACACACTCTTGACGTCTGCTAGCCCAAGATATCAGTCCTCCACTGTGCATGAAAACAATGCCACTGACCGACCGACGAGTATCCGATTGACTAGCATAGTCAGTATCACTGTAACCTTCAATTCACTTCCTCCAAAACCTGCCTCATACCTAATGCCAACCGAACTAGACCCTTTGATGTACCTCAGGATTCTCTTGACAAGCAACTAGTGAACTTCCTCAGGATTTTCCAGGAACTGCGACGCCTAACCGACTGCAAATGAGATATCAGGACGAGTAGCTACAGCTAAGTACATCAGGCACCCCACAGCTTCACGGTAAGGAGCAGATGTTCTTAAACCAGTTTTCTCTTCCGGTTGCACGTACTTTTCGATGGGCGTGGAGACTGCTTTAGCTTCTGCCATGTTGAACTTCTGGAGAAGACTTTCCGCATACGTCTTCTGATTCAAACGAATTGAACCATCGTCCCCCCGTTCGATGAGCATGTTCAGAAAGCTTCCAAGCGGTTCATGGGTGATCTTGAACTCCATCTCCAGCTTCTTCAGGAACTCTTGAATCACACTCTCTTTTGTTGCAGCAACCAGATCATCATCCACGTACAGGACAAGGATCAGTTTATCTTCACCAGATACACGATAAAAAAGACAGGGATCAGCTTCGCTCTGGACAAAACCATACTTCTTGATTAGGAAATCTGTGACTCGATTGTTCCAGCACCTTGGCGATTGCTTCAATCCGTAAATACTCCTAATGAGTTTGCAGACATATGGAGAACCGTCTTCAAAACCTTCAGCTTGATCCATGTAGATTACTTCACCCAAAATACCGTTTAAAAATGCTGTCGTCACATCAAACTGAGCCAACTTCAGATTTTCCTTGGCGGCAATACTTAGAATCGCTCTAATAGTATCAAAACGAGCTACGGGACTGAAAGTTTCGTTATAATCAATACCTTCTCGTTGACTATACCCCTTTGCAACAAGTCGAGCTTTGTAACGACTAATGTTTCCTTCGGCATCTCGTTTGATACGGAAGACCCAACGATTAGCGATTGTCATTCTTCCTTTTTGGTAACTCCGAAAGAACCCAAGTTTGGTTTTCCTTCAGTGAAGACATTTCTTTTTCCATCGCAGCCTTCCAGTGCACACGATCAGCAGACTCCATGGCTTCTTTGTAGTTTCGAGGTTCGTCCAACTCAGCAAGATACATGTCACTTAACCTTTTAGGTTTCTGAAGAGTACTCCTATCTCGAAGGTACCGTTGAGTGGTCTCTTTTACAGCTTTAGGGGTTTCATCAAACTCTTCAATTCGGGGTTCAGCAGCAACAACTTGACCATTTACTGGCGACACAAGATTCGGGACTCCAGGCACTTTCACAGCTTCAGGTAAGTTCAGGAATCTTGGAGACTCCGAGAGTTCAACGTTGTCTTCGATTTCTTCAACAGCAACGGGAACACCTTCAACAAGACCCTTTTCTGGAGCCTTTTCAGGAAACAGCGCCAACACTTTAGAAGAGTGCTCTGGACCAAACACTACCTCTCGACTTCGAATCACCTTCCTTGTGTCCTTGATCCACACACGAAAACCATCAATGTCTTCCGAATACCCGACGAAAACTGCTTCGGTACCTTTGGCATCCCACTTCTTCCGATGTTCTTTAGGCACCATCACGTAGCAGACCGTTCCAAAGATATGAAACCTGTTCAGATGAACATTTTTCTCAACAAACAGCTCGTATGGAGTTTTGCCCTCCACAGAGCTTGGACCAGTTCGGTTAAGAACGTACACCGCAGTGTTGACAGCTTCAGCCCACAGATACTGCGGTAGATCCTTGCTAACAAGCATGGTTCTTGCTAGATCTTCGATCGTCCTGTTGGACCGTTCAGCACAACCGTTTTGTTGAGGCGTATAAGGGTTAGTAACCACCATCTTCGTTCCTTCGGACTTCATAAGATTTTGTATCGCCCCATTAACAAATTCTTTTCCTCCGTCACACTGGAACACCTTTACTGGTCGACCACGTTGATTCTTCACCAGCTGCAACATTTCTTTGACTTTGTCAATCACCTCAGATTTCTTCTTCAAAAAGTAGACCAGACGAAATCTGGAGTAGTCACACGTGAAACAGACAAAGTATCTTGAACCAGCAATAGACTCCTGTTCCATTGGACCACAGACATCAGCATGGATCCCTTCTCCCGGCTCAGAAGACCGCTGTTGACGTGACTTGAACGGGTCTCGATCTTGCTTCCCTTCTACACAGGACCCACAGAACACGTCATCAGGTTTGACATCAATTCCGTGTTTCTTGAGTACCTTCACAACATGACGTTTATTCTGATGGCCTAAACGTTCATGCCAAACTTGAAGAGATTCCTTGGACGCCAGGTTAGCTTCCATCACACAGCACGTATCCGGTTCCGTGACTCTGAGCATCATCTTGAACAGCTGATCAGTGCGTACACCTTGAGCCTTGATATCACCATCGAGCAGAAATTGACATTGGTCCTTGGAAGAGCTGAAAGTCATACCTTTATCCAACGCACGCGTAACCGAGAACAGATTTCTTCGTGCATCAGGAACATTCAGCACGTTTTCCAAATGACAAGGAGTCCAACTCCCATTCACAAAAGCCTCGAACTGGATAGTTCCTCTCCCCAAAGCACTCATCACCGAGTTGTTTCCAATTCGAATTTCTACTGGAATCAAGAAAGCCTCAAAGAACGAGTACCACTCTTTCCTGAAGGTCATGTGATCTGTGGCACCAGAATCGATGATCCAAACGTCATTTTTGGTTTCTGCATGGAGCACTTCGCTAACAAACGCTTGACTCCTAGCTTCAGACGTCACATCGCCCTTCGCCTCAGATTTCTTCTTCTTCTTCTCTGTTGGACAATCTCTTCGGATATGACCGACTCCTTGACAACCGTAGCACTTGAAGGTTGGCTTCTTTCCTTTCTGGTTGGACTTGACATCATCTTTGGCCTGTTTACCACCGTGTTGACTTCCACTTGCACCTTTGGATTGGAACTTCAACTTAGTTGCCATCAATGCCGATAAATTGTCCTCCTTTACTTGCCGAAGCTTCCGTCTGTGCTCATCAGATGTCAAAACATTGATTAGGTTATCTAGGGTTTGTTGATCATCCGACCTGGCCCACCAGGCTTGTCTGAAACTTTCAAAACTATCAGGCAAAGTTTCCAGCAACTTGACCATCAAAGCTGACTCATCTTGCTTGACTTTCAACTGCTGCATG
This sequence comes from Melinaea marsaeus rileyi, assembly GCA_918358865.1. Taxonomy (NCBI): domain Eukaryota; kingdom Metazoa; phylum Arthropoda; class Insecta; order Lepidoptera; family Nymphalidae; genus Melinaea; species Melinaea marsaeus. The sequence goes on along the minus strand of OU911088.1, from coordinate 6,669,158 downwards.
CGAAGAATCAAACCTTCAAATTTAGCTATATGGCTTACCATATCGTCCGCTAAATTCATGTCGAAACTGAAGAATTCAGTCTGCACTGAATGAACAGCTTGCTTAGTTTGTTGTTCACAAATACCGTGCAGTTTGGTCCACATCTGATGAGCGTGTTCGCAATCAACGATCAGGGTCATCACACTCGAATCAATTGTCTTGATGATAATATGACAAGCTGCGCGATCTGCTTTATCCCAAATTTTCATCGCTGCCGTGTGAGCCGCAATTTGATCCGCCGTAGCATTAACCACGAGCACCGGTTTAACTAACTCACCGATACTCACTTCATAAGCTCCATCAGTTGCACGCAATAAATTACGCACCATAAATTTCCAAATATTCCAGTTCTCCGAACCCTTCAACTTCTCAATACCTTGAAATTCCATGATTGTCAGTCACCAAAATTCCATCAACTATCACCACCAGGTTACGAGACGAAATTGTTCCGGAAAACACTATTTGTTTCTCTCAATCTTCGTTGAAAACGTTGGTCCAATCAAATCGAACCACGCTCTGCTACCATTTTATTGATTTGTATTCAAATAATATGCTTTAATTAGCCAACGTTTTGACACAACATTTATTGACAGACTTACGTAAGTGACAGTTGACATTAGGTTAATGGAACATAATTCAAAATTGAAATATCAGAGTTTTACATCAATATGTTATTTGGTCACTCTTAGATGTTTACAGAGTTTCGATGGTTTCTTTAATTTTAACCTAAAATTGTATCGGTTTCTAAACATGGTAGAACAGCCATGACTTCAATGTCCTTATAACGCTTGCAATGTAACTAACTTTAACAAAAGGGCCTTATTAATGATAAAAAAATATTTTAACCAAGGTTAGTAGAGTATATAAAAGACAGCTTAATTTTATATATTCCACTTTCTACCTTACTCTTTATCCCTTCACATTTGAATTGACCACATTTAATAGTATATACAGGAGGATATAGACCTTACTTTATGTGGACCTATATTCACGTGGACTAGAAAGAGCAATACATCTATTAATATACCAATAAACCAGGGCAAGAAATAGCATTCTGCCTATATTTCTATATACTAGTTATACAGGCTATTATGTTTCTTAGTGGTCTACCTAATCAGATAAGCTAGTATTATATATAGATATATAGTTATTGTATATAACATTGGTTCCCGCAGCGCCCTCTACGTGTGTCCGCGGCCGTCGTTCACGCTCCGCGGACGCGTCGTGTCGGTCGGTGTGTTCGAGCGCTCGCCCCCAGAGGCGGCATTCGCGCTCCGCGTACCGCACCCCAGCGTACAACAAATACGCAGCCGTCAACTACCCCGTCATCACTCCCAAGGTATCTATATATTAATACGTGATGCCAAAACTTTGGACCCCTTTTTACGAAAATTGCGCGGACGCAAGAGCATAAAACTTGGCACACTTATAGTTTATGTACAGGAGAAGTGCAGAACGCTGATATTTTTTAATAATAATGCTTATAAAGTACATTAAAACAATAAATAAAACATTACCCACACTACCATGCATTTCATACACACATGTTTCTTTTGTTTTTCATTTTGTCTATAGACATAGAAACATTACACACACTACCATGCAAATTCACACACACATACTTACTACAGACTTAGAGTACTGACATTGACATATCAAAAATATATATATTTGCCTATACATACTCTGTGGTCAAATGGTTTCTTTTGTTTATCATTTTGTGCATAGACAGAGTACTCAAAAAAAAAGTTTAATTTGTCTCATTTAATTAAATATAAAAAAAGATTTTTATAATAATGCATAAAAATAAATTAAATCAGTTAATAAAACATTATACTAACCAGCATGCATTTGACACACGCATACATACTCTGTGGTCAAATTGTTTCGTTTCTCTATTATAGACGTAGTTGAAAAGTTTGTTTGTTGTGGTTTTATTGAATGTTTAAAGTTAATTAAAGTTTTATTTGACGAATACTACGTGAAATACTGAGCGTTTATACAAATTTATGTGAGTTGTGTAGCAGTAAGATACATTTAAACGTATCGTCGTCTTTCAAGGACTATCATTATATGCATAAAGAAAGCTCTGTAGCAGCAATCTGCAATAACAACATTCAGGTACAAAAATTTTTGATATTGCTGGTTCAAAGCAATTATTGTAGTGTACGATTTCAGTAATTGCATATACTTTAGGATAAATAAGTGATTTTGTGTAAAAACTTTTTCTCTTCTTGATTTCAGTAATCTATGAAAGAACTTTAATTATGCCTCGACATAGAACATTAACGAGTCGGAGTGAGAGACAAAGGAGAAGGAATATTTCTCTAAGAGGAAGGAATAATTCCTCATCAGTAGTATTAGATAGTAATATGATTTTGAGAGATGCATTTAAGTGTGCTCTAAATGTGTTTTTAAGTTATGACATTAACATTTTGAACCTGAAGTGACTTTAGGCGACCAAACTTCATGTTGTCACAAGGGTAAAGCAATATTACCACCCTTAAGTCAAAATGAATATTTGATTTAAAATATTATATGATGGACTTACTTCAAATGAACCTTTAATAAAAAGTAAATCAAAAAATTATTTTGAAAATATTAGGAAATATAATTCATGTTTTGCTATGGTTAGCTCAGAAGCCAAAGTTGCTGAGGCAGTTACAAGTGGAGTGTATCATTTCAAAATACATGATGTTTTTTATCACAGATCAGGCCCAATGACTACTGCATATGGTCGCTCACCATGTTATGTACAATTATATTTTTATGATGTTGACACTGCCATTAATTATAGATTACAAGAACATGTTAATCAAACATGTAACAACAACATAATGCATGAAATTTCACTGGAATTGGAAGGCAGTAATCCTTTTGTGCGGTCATTCATTGCAATGAAAGATCATTGTCAGAGAGTCAAAAATCAAAACAAAGAAATTTGTATGCTCATTAAAGTAAATCATCATTTAGATCTACGCCGATTTAATGATGCAGTTCAAACTGATGTAGCAGTAATATTTAATACAGTTGATGGTAAGCCACCTTTTGAATGAAATATGATTTGTTTTTCAAAAGTTAATGGTATAATTAAGAATATCTCAGTTTTGGACTCATCATTAGACCCTTTAGCGTACCCACTGCTTTTTCCTAACGGTGATACTGGGTAGCATGTCAATATTGCTCATAATACACCAACTACATTTAATTCAAGAGCACCCAGAAATAAATTAACCATGCTTCAGCATACAGCCTATCGACTAGCAATTAGAAATGATTTCAGCATGTTACACCATTCACAAAAACTATTTCTGCAGTGGATTGTTGATATGTATGTGAGAATAGAGGGTTCACGATTACATTTCATTCGACAAAATCAAACAAGTCTTAGGTCTGAAGTTTACAACAATTTAACAGACTACTTAGAATTGAACATGAATTGAACATTTCTTTTAATTTCATATAATTTTTTTCAAAAAAGAAATTGGCAAATAACAGTCTCGGTAAAATCTGTGGTTATAGTAGTTAGTTTTCGATAGTAGAACCTTAATAATGTTTGAATATTATATTTTAATAATGTATATTAATTATTTTAATAATGTATATTAAGTCACTTACAATTTAAATTTATTATATGGTCGAATTTCGACCACTGGGCGACCACTAGTTATTCATAAATAAAGTAAAAATTCCAGCTTACTCCTTATTATATATTACACCCCAGTACTAAAGGATTAACAGCATGTAATAATAATAACCCTTTCTCTCCAGGTGAACCCTCAGACGCCCCTCACGGTGCTCCGTCAGCCCCGCCAGGGTGAGATGGTGCTATCCATGTCGGGGTCACCGGTCCTGGTACCCGCCTGCTACTCGTACGTGTACATTATATGTATATATATATATATATATATATATATATATATATATATATATATATATATATATATATATATATATATACACACACACATGTCCCTCTCTTAAAGATTGCAATTAGACAGATTTTTATATGTGCAATGTATTAATATTTATATCTATACATATAAGTGAAGTTTCTGTTTGTAATTTGGTATCCAAATTAACAGCTTTTCACTCAATGCATTTGAAAAGAAAAAAAAATATATATTTTCGTCTCATAGTCTGTATGTTTGGTTAGGGTAATCTATGAAAGGGGTGGACTGATATTAACAAGACTCAGTCATAGATAGCTGATGTTATAAGGCTAAGGCTCTTCTTATTTTTAAAAACATAAAAAAATATATTTTAACCAACCAAACAGTTATGTATACATTTTTATAGCTATTAACACAATACTATATATTTCTAGCCTGAAACCTGATGAGAAAGCAAACTGCAACATTCTCCTTCAAGACGGCACCATGCTGTCCTTGCAGCCGAAGCAGTTGCGGCAGTCCCAGGCCTACATCCCCTTCGCGCTCATGGACTCCAACGTGCTGCACCAGCTCAAGACCCTCAAGGATAACCTGGACACTGTAGTGAAGCTCGGAGAGAAGGCCATGGTGAAATAACTCTGGTTATTTAATTGTTCTGGGGATATTTGTTACAAGTATTTGACAAGAGAACTGTATTACTGTTTAAGAAATGTAACTTAAATACCGGTAAATTCTAAACATTGTTATATATTTTTACAAGTCCCGACCGTCAGTGGATATTAGTGAAATCTTTGTAAACTAACTACATGTAACCGATATTGTATTAGAAATGTTGAATTGTATAGAATTAACATCAGATAGGAACAATGTTCCAGAAAGCAAGTTTAATTATTGTAGTTTTTATATAGATAATAATCATAGCTTTGTCTAGTTACAATAATATAAATATTTTGTGTTTTTGGTTATATGTGTTATATAAGTGTGTGTGATGTATGTTTAAAGTACAATGTTAATGATAATTTTTAATATACTTTTAATACTTTAGCGATTATAGAAAAACTTTCCAAATAGCCAAGTTGGTAACACGAATATAACGGACAATATTATCCATGTAACCAAACAATCTTTGTATCTACAAGTCGAGACTTCATAATGTAGATAATAAATGCAATTTGGTGCATTTATCATAAGAAAAGAATTAAGCATCTATGGAGCGGGAAGAAGGCACCGAACTCGCTTCAACCTTTTAGATGTTTAAAGTGTTGATTGTTACACGTATTTGTAATTTTAATAAAACAATAAAAAAAATTGTCTGTCTCCAATCTTTATTATTTTTGACATACCACTAATAATATCAATTTATCAATGAGGATAAAATCAAAGGTTCTACAAAGTTGAAAATATTATAAAAGTACATAGAATGGAGCGAATACAGATAATAAATAATTTGGACGGCTCTCGTCTTATTCAACATTTTCGTAATTAAGTTATTTTTTATTCACTACTAATAAAAAACCTGTAATAAAAGATTTTAAATTATGTAAAAAAATTCTATAAATAAAAGGCGTTTGTGATAATAGAAAAGGCGCGAAAAAAAACCAAAATGACATTAAATCAGTAGCCATGTTTCCCAAGAGTTTGTTCAACTTCCTTGACGTATTTTTCTGATACTTTTTGTATTCTCATATCTCCAACCTGCAAATAAAATTTATAATAAGCGTAATAAATTCACGACAATTTTATTTGAGTGTATGAGAAGTTAAAAAAACAGTCAAGATGAAAAGATAGACATTCTACATTCTATAATACATTTAGATTCATCTTGTAAGATTAAGCCAGCGCTATTGTACTGTAGAGGAACATAAAATTTTATTTTACCACTGTCGGCGTGGTTAAGATATATTATTATGTCGAATCACAGCATATACTAAGGCTGAAATTATAAGGGTTCCTAGTGGACTACTAAAAACTAAAACCCACAAGTATGTGACCATGTTAGTAATTAGACCTGCCGGCCTTCACTTCTCCGGCGATTTGTGAACAAAAGTCATATGAGGAACAATACGCATGTGTGTGTGTGTATTTATTTACACATGTACGAGTATACCTTCTGTCTTATGACGCGTCGCTCGTACTGGTCCTGTCGCTCCTGCTCTGCCCGCAGAGCCACCCCTTCGTCGTGAAGCTTCTCACGCAGCTCGGCCCTACCGACACAAAGCCTTTTACTACATTTTATACTATAACATAAGCAATGCTCGTATAAAGGAAGATTATATATTGGATATAGTATAAGGTCAAAGTTAATTATTTTGGCCAATATTTCATTTTAGATGGTTTAGAGAAATTGTTGTGACAGATTTAGAGGGAGCCACAGCAGTCAAAAAAGGTCAAAGGTACATGTAAATGTAACGTACGTATTTCCCTAATAAGTGTGTAAAAAGTATCAAACAACTTTAGTTGAATATTTTTCCATCCTCTGTTCTGCAATAGAGGACCGATCACTTGATCAAGTACAAGTACAATATAAACGTACCTCGCGCGCTCTTTGTCGTTGATTTGTTTCATTATCTCCTGTCGGTGTTGTTCAATGCGAGCTTTTCTCTTGTCATCCAACTGCAGAAAAATAACATTTCAAAACACAATGCCAGCATGTCAGCATAGATTACTACGTAGTGTTTGTTTCATTAATCCACTATTTGATTGATTTTGTTTAAATTATAAAATGTGTGATTTTATTAAAAAATGTACTACGGGTACAAACTTTATTCCTGTAGTTGTTAGCGTTTGGGGTTAAAATGGAAAAATTGGGAGTGCCTGCAGTAAAGTAAAAATCTAAACCCAGCCGTTCAGGTTGCGTATATATTTGTCAATTAGGAGAAGCCTTTATTTATAGATTCTTTTACTAATTCATATTTTAACTAATCATGATTCTTTGGTTTCAAAAGATAATAAAGATAACAAGCTAAATATACGAAACTGAAATATAGTTTTTTAAACGTGCGGAACTCCTGAAAATCTTAAATAATACTATAACCTCTTTCTCTTTTCGAATAAACTCTTCGTTTTGTCTGGCCGCATTGTTGAAGCTCTGCTCGTCCTTCGCTATTTCTCTCGCTATTAGACGATGAATATCGGTAATCTAAAATAACAAATATTATAATTACTTCTTTGCTAAAATATAAAAAGACTTAATAAGTATGCTTGGCATCTTATCGCCAATGGTTGCTAGAATTACGTTCGTATGAACATGATATTTTGGAACCTGCATCATTACTAGCTCATGTTCTCTTTGAACGAGCCTCAATCGTCTTATTTTGTTTTATATTACGATATCTTAAGTTTATCAGAAAGCAAACCCACTTGAGCCACTCTGGCTTCATGTAACCTCTTCATCTCCTTGTTCCTCTTGATGGCCGCCTCTCGTTCCTTTCGGCGGTACTCTCTCTCCACGTCCTCCTGGATTTTCAGATTACGGATCCTCTCCAACTCTTCTTTAAGTTCTTGCTCTGCCTTTGATAGAAATATAATTAAACAAGTATTTGAATATCCAAACTGATTTTAACAAATTTCTGCTTATATACTACCATACCTTTTGTGCCTTAGCAATATGGTCGATGCCCTTCTGCTTAGCTGCCTTAACAGCCTCTGCCTCAGCTCTGTTTTTGGCTTCTCTCTCCTGCTTTAGTTTAAGGAAGTTTGCGATGCGTAGGTCCATTATGCGTTCTTCTTCGTTCTGCAGCTGCTTGTAGTAGAGCAGCTCGGCGTTACCTAAATTTGGCAAGCATCTTGTAATATTCTATGCTAACTCTACATCAATTTTAGAATGAAACGTACCTTGGTCTAGTATTTCCTTAAGCTTGGCTTGCCTGCCGTGTTTCTCTTTCAATTTTTGGGCTTCGTCTATTTGCATAGCAATATTAGATTGGTTAACTCTTATGCTCTCTTCTTCAATGCGCTCCGCTTCCATTATCTGATGAATAATGAAAATGGAAGAATAAATGAGAATTATACTATCGGAAGAGAAAGAAGGGAGTAGCCGATTGAAACTGCCGGGACTCTCAATCATCGCATAAAACTCGGCAAACGTATTTAAAGTTTTTAGAATGTGAATGTCTTAGTCTTATTTGAAAGGGCCGGTTAGGCTTTTTTGGTAGACATAAGTTAAAAAGCGCATTTCTCTTCGTCAACTAAAATATCAACTTATATTTAAGGTAAAGACATTTGTAAATATTCCAGAATGATTACAGCACCTTAGCGGTATCGTGTGCCTTGATCTGTTCCTTGAGCGCGGCGAGGTTCTGCAGCCGGAGCTCGTGACGCCGCGCCTCCGCCGCCGCAGCACGAGCCTCTGCCGACTGACGGTTCTCTTCCATTATGGCGTCCAGTCTGCGGGCAACCAAATCAAATCAGTAGGAATTCTTTCAAAGGGACGTTATAACGATTTCTAGGTCATTTGAGCGAATTCAAGAATAGAATTGATTTTTCTCATGCAGAATGTAATTTTTTATATTCCGAGATGGTTAAGATATACTCACCTTCGCTGTTCCTCATCTAATTCCTTCTTCACAAGGTCCTTCTCGGCAATCTGTGCGTCACGTATTGCGTGACATTTCGAAGCTAGGATGATACGATTACACAGCCTTGGTCCCTGCATGTTGTTAGCTCGAAGCACTGAAATAAAAACATTTTTCCTGTGTAAAATATTTAAAGTCGATCTGTAGAAATTATAACCAATTGAAAACTTTGGTTTAGTGGTACTTTATTAGTAGATTTCTGTGGATGTGGACACAATTTCAAGAATCAACCGGAAAACAAAATTAAAAACCGTTTGATAAATATTAAGTTTCATAAAGATCAAACGATAATTTTTAGAAAATCACTTTCAGCTCTAGATAAAGTGTGTGCAGCCTGATCAGGTCCATCCAGCTCGGGATCCCCTGTTCCACTAGCAGCTTCAGCTCCCGGTTGGGGTTTAAGCTGCTCTTTCAGTAATTTTTTCCGTTCCTCAGATTCCTTGGCAGCTTTTTGGATCGCTGTTTCTTGAGCGTGCATCGCTTCAAGCTGTTCTTCTTGGGTTACGATCTTGGTGACGAGGATTTGATAAAAGGTTAAATGTATATGAAATATTATAAATCACATTTTATTATTACATAATTGTTAAGTATTAGGGTAAATATGTAATAGTACAAACATACCCTAGCCTGTTTCTTCAGTCTCTCATAATCATCTTTGTTGATAACAGCAGGGTACAAGTTGGGTTCTGTTTTGGGGACGAGGAGCGTCCTCCAGCCACCGAGTTGTGGAACTATAGTGTACTCGTGCTTCGGTAATTCGCATTTGTGGATGGGACGATTTGTAGCCGGAAACTTCAAGCGGCATTCCGAGGGTCTGCATGAAAAAAATCATTAAATTTCAATCGTTTAATGGTAGGCGAATATCCGTGTACTATATGATAGTACACGGATATTCGCCTACCATGAATATAAAGTGGTTTATGGTATAATAAGATTGGGAGAATCAAGTATGGATCAAAGGAAGTGGTCGAAGATAGACAGAAGAAGGGTCAATGACCAGAGCCATCATTTACAAAACGAAGTTACATAATTAATAATTATTTTAATTAAAAACTAGTGAGGCCAAAATTCATATTCGTATGTATTATGGTACTTCCAAAGTACAATAAAATAGTTTAGTTGAATTTCGCATTACTAGACCCGGATTTAGTAGATGACAAGAGGGCTATTGCTCCGGGGCCTCCACAAGAGGTCCACAATAAAGAAAAAGAAATATCCAAATTTTAACTGATCAGTAACTTTTACGTTTTTCTAGCAAACATTTTTTTGGAATTTTTACTAAGAATACTCGCACAAATAATAATACGAATATTGTGATCGATACATCAGAAAGCTCTGATTACAATTTTTCATAAACTATAATTTTTTTATTTCATCAAGCATTTTAGTGCCAATTCTTTTTTTTATGTTTAATATTTACCCATGTGTTAAAAAGAAATAAAATGAGTAAAAAAATCCAAAAACTGTTCTGTTTGGAAAATAATTAACCATTAGGGGTCTCTTTCGTTGCCCCAGGGCCTCCAGACATCTATCTAGCAGTCTATATAATCTATTTATACCTAGTATTATTTATAGTAATATATAGTGATAAACGTAACTAAAGTTTTAATAATTCATTCTATTACCTGTGCAATTGATAACAACCCGGTTCCTCGCCTTTTTGTATCGTGTGATATTTTATTCCCTCGTGTAAGTTTTTGAGTGGTTTAGGCATTTTTAAATATAATTAATATTTAAAACGTAAAAAATACACATTCAAGTCTTCTCAAACTAATAAATAACGGTTGCTTAGAAACATTGGTAAGACCTTAGAGTTTTGTTGGTTTAGTTTTACAGGTAATTAAACTCAATAAATAAAGAATAATTTAGATCGTAATATGTTAAAATTGGTAAAAAAAATGATGAACATAACATAACTTTCAGGACCATATTATTAAAATTAGCCTTTAGTAATATCATACCTAGAAGTCTTTTATATACTTAAATAAGATAAAAAAATCTAACTTGTATTAGATACAGGTGAACCTCTAATAAAATATTATACTATAATTACTATAGACGTAAAATCATGTACTAAAATGTATTGTTTCTTTTTAAAAAAAATTGCGTACAAACACGTTGCTTAAAATGTCTGTGATTGAATTTAAATAATAATTATTGACACTAAAATAGTTACTGATTTCAATTATAATAAAATTAATTGTATATTAAAGCACGCCATTCCCTTCATGTTCGTTTTTTGTGGACACATTTCCAAGAAATATTACATTTCAAGGTTAATAATTATTAAACTACTACCTGCTATCTTAAAACATTATCTTTCAACACTTTACAGACTACAAACTGAAACTTCATTTTTATTTGTCAGCCCTAGCTGTCAAGATACGGCGGTCGCTTTAAAAAGTTATAACATTAAAAAAATATATTTAAAGTTTCGAGTAATGTATTAATAATAAAATTAAATATAACTTGTAATAATAGAAACTATACAAAAACATTGCTTTAGTCAGAAATATATTTATTTATTGCATAACTTTGTGAATAGTGAGGTTATAATATTATTTATACTATTACTTTTTATTAATAAGTATTGAATATCTAGTGCCATGGAAGGTTCAGAGAAACTTTTATCGAAAAAAACTTACTTATCACCCTTATTGGTAGGTATTTTAAGTATATATACATAAAGTTTTATATTATTTTCTGTAACATAATTTAATGTGCATTAAGAATGTATAAATGTATATGATACTTGTTAATTTAGTCTACAAAAGTTGATGCGATTGTAGTTACAGAACCTGATCGTATTTATCCAACTATAAAATATATTATAAATATAAATTTATAGGCTGGAGCGCTAGCAGGTGTCTCAGTGGACGTAGCACTATATCCTCTGGATACTGTTAAAACTCGTCTGCAGAGCCAGCAAGGCTTTTACAAAGCTGGTGGATTCCGGGGAGTGTATAGAGGTGAAAATAATTTTTTGTTATTCAATAATATATAAATCAAATTATTGCATCATAGTAATAAAATATATATATTATCTACAGGTATATATTGTATATAAATTATCTACAGGTCTTCTAACAGTAGCAACAGCTTCCATGCCAACTACAGCTCTCTTCTTCATGTGGTATGAGACTACTAAAAAGGTACTAACACCTGTTGTGAGTCCACAGTATGTACCGTTGGTGCATATGTTTGCGGCTAGTGTCGGAGAAGTAGTAAGTATTGCTTGTATATTATTGTTGCATTATTGTTGCTGTATTGTAGAGAATTAGAATAAATATTGCTTAAATACAATCATTTGATTATTTCATATAGACAAATAATTATAAGAATTAAACATTGGATAAATAAATTAATGTGTTATCAAAACTTACTTATACTTACATCTGGATATAAAATTAATATTATTTTATACCAATGATCACTTCTGTACATCATATGGAAGTCTCAAGAGGGATTATTTTATACAATAATTCATGAAACAGCCCGTCCTTGAAGACACTTTTTCACAAGTTAGAAATAAACAGTTACAACTAACTGATAAATAATATACAACTAATTCAGCCATTTTTTTATTGTGATCACAGTTAAAACAACCAGAACCATCACAATCAATTCATTAATGCCAGAAATTATTAGTATAAATAAGAAAAAATAAATTTGTGCCTAGTAAAACGTTTAGTCACTGTATAATAAAAATTGTAAACAGACATGACAAATATATCTATATATATATATATATATATATATATATATATATATATATATATAATATTATGTATGTCAGTGTGCATGTGTAGTCCGAGTGCCCACCGAGGTAGCGAAGCAACGCAAGCAGACATACGTTGGAACTGACAAATGCAGCAGCATACAGATACTTATGAAAGTAAGTATAGACATAGATACATTAAACTATAATATTGATTTATCTTTATATATCTTTTTATAGTAATTAATTAATAGTAATTATACATATATAAGTATATAATTTATAATATTCTTAGATATTGTAACAAATATTATAAAATAAATTTATCTAACTCTTATCTTCTCTAGTCTCTAAAGAGTTCAAGGTCTCGACGGCTTATGAATATTCATTATACACATTATAAAATTGTAACGAAGCAAAATGTGTTCATACAATATATAATAAGAAGTGTTAGTTTTTGTTGGTACTGTTTCATATATTTACTATTTAATTCTTACTTTTTTTTTCAACTAACCAACATTATTATAAAAACAAAATGGTAATAGGTTCATATATATATTTTTTTGTTGTATCTTATTATATATATATATTTTTAAATTTATTTTTATTGAATTCTGACTTTTTGTATCGACATAAATAAAAATCATGCTCTCACCAAAAAAAATAAAAAAATATTTCAGTACCCCCCCCCCCCCCCCTCCTTTGGTGTTATTTCATTTTTATCTAACACCCTCCCCCCTTTTGAGGACCACGTGGTTAGATAGCTCCCAGAACATAGATGAAGTAAATGTCAATAGTTTAGTAATATGAGAACTATTGTAGACACAAATATTGTTTTTAATATATATTATTTAAATATAATATAAATACTATTTTTTAATATAATAAAAAAAGCCTAAAATAGTGTATCTAGAACTGTAATGACAATGTTTTCAGAATATTGAAGTGCATGAAGGAGTATATAATATTTCAAGGTTAAAGAAAATATTGAATTTAGTATAAATAGGTTTTTTTTTATTTCTGTAATATTTTGATTCTGATTGGAAACACTAGTAAATAAGGTCAGTTCAACTGCAGTCTTGACTACTTATCTTTAGGCCTTCAAGGCGGAGGGTGTCCGTGGGGTGTATCGAGGGTTCTTCTCGACGGTGCTCCGCGACCTGCCCTTTAGTTTCCTGGAGCTCCCGCTGTGGGAACTCTTCAAGGGCATGGTGAAGGACAGGAACGACGGACAGATAACCAGCCTCCAGGTCAGTTTAATAGTATATAGGAAACTTTGTTAGTATATTTTGTTTTGTTTGTTTTTTCTATCTTCTCCTCTTTGAACTAATACCAGTGATCACTTGTGTATCAAATGGTAGTGACAGGAGGGCCTCTTTTTATATCGTACGTATAAAAATAAGCCCTTCTGTAAAGACACTCTCCAACTTAAAATAAGGCTTCGGGTGTCAAACGCCCTCTTCTGAGAGGAGTTTTTTTTTATTGTGATCTCTGCTTCACTTGAATGTATTGAGCAATGTACGAACAACTAGAACCATCGCAATAATAAAATGTATGTAAGAGCGCGGCGTGCGGGTCTTTGGCGGGGGGTCTGGCTGCGGGCGCCACCACGCCCTTGGACCTCGCGAAGACGAGGATAATGCTGTCGGAGTGCGGGGCTCCGAGGGGTCTCTCCGTGGGCCCGGTATTACAGGACATTTACCTAAGGGCGGGGCTCCGGGGTCTGTTCGCGGGCGTCGGACCCCGTGTGGCCGCCTTCATGCTGGGGGGCTTCGTGTTCTTCGGGGTCTACGACGATACTAAGACCGTCTTCGATAACTACTTCGATAGATAACGTTTTTTTTTCTGTGGCAATAGATTTTTATATACAGTGTGATTTAGTTGATATATTGTATAAGTGTTTTATGACGTCACGGTAACATATATATACATATACAATTACAAATTAATTCCTTCCAATCGAGAATCGATAGTAAATTCTGTAATTATAAATAAATATGTAATTTTATTGTAATTTATAAATGGTATGGTATAATGTTGAATTCTTACCATCATGGCAGCCATCTTTATGGCAGCCATCTTAGCAACCTTGAAAAATATTATGTTTTCAACAAAAGCAGTCTATAAATCATATGGTATAATTAACAATTCTTACCATCATGGCATCCATTTTTATGGCAGCCATTTTGTAAAATATTGTCTGTTGTACAGAAGTTGAGTCTTTGGTAAAAAATGTGCAAATTATTTCTTTTCTTTATAGTTTTCTTATGTTAATTCCATGTTTTTTGTTATTTTGTAATTATATTACTGTTTTATTTGTCTTAATAAAGCTAACTTGAATTTTAATTCATATAGATACTGTATTTCTAGATTAGGTTTTTTAGGCTAAGTTTTTCCCCCGGCATCACCCGCGTAAATGCGATATTGGTTGTTAAGTACCAACTTTTCTTGCCCTCACTCCCTAATTGTCTATATACATATATATCTACTTTATAAATACGATAAGAGATAAAAGTATTATTTTTTATGAAAATCAACATGTAAATGTGAATTTTTAACAAGGTACCCATTTTCTTCTTTTTATAAAGACAAATATATGCTGTTTTTTTGTACAATTTCAAAGAAACATTTCCACCACATAATATATTACCGCAACTCTGTCTGTTTTTATAATATACGATAAACTAGCCGAAGATTAGTTATTGTTATATTTTGCAGTTTACAAAATATCTAAATAAATTATTCTTATTTTGAGTTATATTATTGCAAAGTTTTATCAATATTGATTCATTAGTTTCTGTGTTAGAGTAACAGACAGATGCATATATTAGTATAATCGTATTAATTTAGATTTTAATATATTTTTTGTATTAAAATAAATAATTAAAATTATTATATAATATCTGTTGTTATATCTTGCAGTTCCTGTTAAGTTTGTAATTAGCAAATACCAAATTTTTTATCATTTTATGTGTTTAGTATTTGAATTATCTTGAATTTATGTAAAATTGTTACTTAGTTGTAAAAATGTATTTAAATAAAGTGTTGTGAACTGTTTTTTTGGGATTATTTTATTTTATATGTTCCTTAATATATCTCAAAATTTATAAATTGTCTGATTTTTTTATTAACACTAAACCTACCAAGTACCGGTCAAATTGAACGTTTATAAACTTTTGTAAAACTTACACATATTTAAACGTTATAATATCGTTATCAAACTACATGACAATTCTTAGAATATGCATATAATATTTTCTACACTCTACTTTTAGTTATTTCCATTATTACCTGCGTTATATAATAAAATAACTTAATTACCGGTCAATTTGACGGCGTGCGGTAGAAACAGGTATACAAGAATTGTAGGTAGGTTTAGTGTTAATATGACAATGTTTTAAGTGAATAAATGTTAGATACATAAATAAGAAATGTTTTTAAATGAGACTTCTTTTGAATCGTGATTTGGAATTCGATGTAACGAAAAATGCGTCACGTTAACGATAATAAATGTATAGGAGAGAATGAGATAGAAGATATTGCTCACTGCTGTTATACTGCCATCTATTGATCAATCTTTAAACTAAACTTATTAGAGCGTATATTGAAGTTGTTATTTTGAAAACTTACGATAGATGGCGTTGATTGTTATTTGAAGAAGTTTTTTAACATAACATAAGCAACTTTATATGTAAATACAAAATATTTTATTTACATTACTATTAAATATTTTTGAAGCTTGGTAAATGAATATTGTAATACTTCTTATCTAGGTACTTATTGTACTTTTTTACTTTTGTCGTGTCAAACGGCACACACACTTTATTTATAACTTATCGGGTTCGCATCTATTCGAAATCTATCTATATCTATAACTCGTCTCATCTTACAAGTCCCAAGATACTAAGTTGTTTCAAATCAGAACCGAATCTTCACAAAACTTATTAATCATAGTCCCATCTATCCTATATATAAAATACAGCCTCTCGAGAACAAAGAGATTTTCTGTTTCTATATTGATTTAAACAATATGATTTCACTATACTGATCTTATGGAACAAATTACATTTACAACGGGGAGTATTCCGAAGAGCTATTCGATCTAATGCCTGCATGAATTCACCACCGCACAACGCGTCAACGCCTTCAATACCATCCATACCACCTGGATGGGTGGCGATCTTGCACTGTTTTCCTTATACCACACAAATGTGGAACGAATTTCCTTTAGCGGTATTTTCAGATCGATATGACATGGACACCTTCAAAAGAGCATATACTCCTACCTCCAAGGCCGGCAACGATCTTGTGAATCCTCGGATGTTGCAAGAGTGGGCGACGATGATCACATAGCAACGGTGACCCGCTACTTCGTTGGCCCATCTCTAACATAAAAAAAACAAAAAATATTTTCCTATAAATTTACTGTGTAAC